>CM057455.1:54375000-59375000 GCA_016271365.2 Neoceratodus forsteri
TTTGCGGTGTGTGGAATGTCCTGGATTACAGTTAGCAGTGACAACCCCATGCCACAGCCCTACGGGAGCATGGGTGTGTGGTTTCATGGTTTAAATAGTTGTATGTTAGTTCTGTCACCCGCTGCTGGTTGTGTGTGATTGGTTGTGTTGCCTTGGTCCTTCCCCTACTTGCATGTATGTGTGTGTGTGTGTGTGTGTGTGTGTGTGTGGTGGTGGGGGGGAATACGCAGTTAGAGTTTTCAACACTAACACCGAATTTCCTCTTTTGTCGCTGTGGAACAATCCTAACTGATGCACTGAATGGAGTTTTTTGCCATGAATTTCCCTCCTTTTTGAGAATGTGCACTATAAATAGTAAATGGAATGTGGTGTTGGGAGCACAGGGCCCACCGTTTAATTTTTTGTCACATGGTAACGCAAACACAAGTGCAAATGGTAACACACATGGTGATGCAAACATAAACGATAACACAAACGGTAAGAGAAATGCAAGTGCAAACGTTAATGAATACAGAAATGGTAAGGGAAACAGTAACGCAAATGCTAATGGCAACAGAAATGCAAACATTAACGAAAACAGTAACACAAACACTAACGCCAACGGAAATGCAAATGGTATTGAAAATGCAAACGGAAAGAGAAATGCAAACAGAAATGCAAACAGTAAAGGCAACAGCAATGCAGAAGGAAGCAGTAACGCAATCGACAACAGAAACGCTACTAAAAATGCAAACGGTAAGGCCAACAGAAACGAAAATGGTGATGAACACGCAAACAGTAAAGGTAACGCAATTGAAAACACAAACAGTTATGGTAACACCAACGATGATGTCAAAGGGAACAGTAACAGGAAAGCAAATGCAAACAGAAGTGAGCATGCAAACGCAAATGGTAACATGCATGGTCACGGTAATGCAATTGGAAATGCAAATGCTTACTGTAACAGCAACGATGACGCTAAAGGAAACAGAAAGGGAAAAGCAAATGGAAGCGTGTACACAAATGGTAATGCACATGGTGAAGCACAAGGAAACGCAAATAAACACAGTAATGGAAACACAAATGGTAACAGTAATGCAAACCCAAGTGCAAATGCAAAGGGTGACCCACACGGTGTAGTAAACGGAAACGCTAACGCAAACGGTAACGAAAATGCAAGCAGAAACGCTGACTGTAACAGTAAGGCAGAAGCACACACTGTTTTTCCCCAAAAGGTGCATTCAGAAGCACAGTGAATACAAAGAATGTATGCATAATAATGGTCCTCGGAGTAGAAAATGAACACTTGAAATACTAAATTACTTATATCTCAGGAACCGTACAACGTGGAAAAAAAATTAAAATCTCATATTATTTATGACTTTCCTGGCTTGTTTTGCACTTAGCCCCCTAATGGGGGACTAAGCATTTTCCCATGAAAAGTCCAGTATCTCAAAACGCTTTCAAGATACGGGCCCCAAAAGGCACGGCGGCCTCCGTAATGTTAGCCAATGGGAAAAATTGTCAAAGTTGGAGTGCTGTAACTTTGCGACCCTCTAATAGTTTGTCATCAAACCACCAAAAGGCATATCTGTGGGATCTTGGCGTTCTTCCCTCCAAATTTCAGCCCCAAAGACCAAACTGTTCTTTTGCAGCAGGGTGGCAAAGATTTCCTATTCTTTTGGGCATAGTGTCACAAAGTAGTGTCGTGATTTGCGACACTTTTGCAAAATAAAATCATGAAAGTGTCGAATGTGTGACACTACATTGCGACACTACTGTTTACAAAAATTTGAAAAACATATTTCTGGGGTGTTTAACCCCCCCAAAAAAAGACATGGCTAGCATCATCAGGACTGGACTAGGTGAACACAGCAAGAATTGTGTCCCTAGAGGGTGCCAAATGTAAATGCCATGCATTTCTGTGACCATCAACTGAAAACAAGATGGCAGATTTGCGACACTACAGGAGTCATTTGCAACACTAAAAACTGCATTTGCGACACTGTCAAACCTTTTTTAACTTTTCCCATTGACTATAATGGGAAACTTGTTTTTTGAATAACTTTTGAACCATTTAATATTTATTCACAAAATCTTCAAAAGGCACATTGGAGGCATGTTTCCTGAAGGTTTCGGACTGGTCGCGCAGACCGTGCAACCTGTAGGCGTGAGCAAAGAATGCACAAAAATGCAGAATTACCACATTCTCTGGTGCTATGTAGCTCCGCAGGTGTATAACTGACTGTTACAAGTCTTCGCATATCCAGAGATCTATAGTACTGCTCCATGCAAGCCAAATTTCAGACAAATCTGTCATACAGTGGCAAAGTTATTAAGCTTCCAAATTTCCGAGTTTAACCGTAAATGGGGTACTCAACCCTAACTATAGTGGCACTACCATGCCACTATAATAAATATATATATATATATATATAAATATATATAGCTATATATATAATATATATATATATATTTATGTATATATTTCCATATTTTTATTTTCTTGTTTTGATAAAATAAATATCGCAAAGTGTGTTTCACAGCAAATTACTGTGTCTATGCATCTGTCTAACCCACAACCATCCACACGCACACCTCCACTGGCAGACTGTTCCGGGCATCCACCACTCTTTCAGTAAAGAAGTACTTATATGTTTATTTATTTATTTATTGAATTGTTTCACCAGGAAAGGCACACTGAGCAACAAGCTGCTCGTCTCCCAGTGCGACCTGGGGGGAGGGGTACAGAGGAAAGGATAACACGCAGGTAGGAACAAAATAACATCCAACATTGCAAATAGGAACAATATAACATTTAACAACATGTACAGTAGCACCGCATTCTGTAGTTACAGGCGAATTCATTGCAACAACTTGCTTAACAGATAGGAGCGAAATAACATATACTTGACACAGCTAGCAATACAGGGGCTAAATATTACAACAATTAATACAAGGGCTAACACTGAATCCTAGACACACAAAACACATGGCAATAAGTGTGCAGGTTGGGCCAATAAGCCAGTTTCTGTAGCAATAGCAATGTGCCGCTGGTCAGGTGGGGTGGGGAAGGGGGGTAGGTAGTCACTCTAGATGGAGTTAGGTACAGGACAGTGAGGTAATTTGACAGATTGGTGGAAAGGAAGTGGGCAGAAGATGTGTGGTGAATTTGCGGGTGAAGATCTTTCCAGAGCTTGGGGAAACGGTGTGAGAAGGCCGCTTGTCCAACTGTAGTCCTCTGCCTGGGGATTAATAATTGGTGAGAGTCTTGAGACCTAAGTTCATGAGTGGAGCTGAGGGCAGCTGAGAGTGTGGTAGAGAGGTAAGCTGGAAGGGCACCTAGCCAGTACTTGGAGACAAATTTAGCACAGTGCATCATGCGGCGGTTTACTAGAGATGGTAGGCCCAGGGATCGCTAGAGGTCACAATGATGGATGAGAGATGGGGCATCGAGGGCAAAGCGGCAGAAGGCATTGAACAGGGTGTCAAGTCTTGCTAAGGTGGACTTTGTCGTGGTACTGTAGACAATATCACAGTAGTCGAAGGAGGGGAGTATCATCTTCTGGACTAGCTCATGGCGCACGGTTAGAGGGAGGCTACTACGTTTCCTGTACAGGGCACTGAGCTTGGGTAGCAGTTTTTTAGAGAGCGTCGATGTGGTCCGAGAAAGATAGGTGTCTGTTGAGCCATATGCCTAAGTATCGGTATGAGGTGACATCCTTGAGTTTTAGCCCATCTAAGGTGCGGAAATTGGGAAGGGAGCGGAGACTGGACAGTCGTTGTCTTGTGCCGAAGGTCATAGTGACTGTTTTTTTAGCATTTAGGGACAGCTGGTAAGAGCTGAACCAGTGCTGAACTTTGTTGAAGTCAGCTTGGAGGTTGGATACTACCACTTCCAGGGAGGTGTCAGAGGAGAAAAGAACAGAATCATCTGCATACATGTGGATTGATGAAGTAAAGCAGATGAGTGGTAGGTCATTCAGAAAAATAGAGAACAGAATGGGTCCGAGCACCAACCCCTGTGGGATACCGGTAGTTATGGGAAGGTGGGTGGATATGACATCAGAAACTATAACAGATTGTGTTCTTTCAGAGAGGTATGCACTGAACCAGTCAGTTGCAGCAACAGAGAGCCCTACTTCAGACAGACAAAACAGTAGTAGGAGGTGTGAGACGGTGTCGAAGGCTTTCACAAGGTCAACAAAGATGGCTGAGGTGATCTGGCAATTATCCATACCTGATAGGATGGAGTTAGTGAGCCTTATCAGGGAGAAAGTGATAGAGTAACCCTTCCTGAACCCAGACTGGTACCCCGTGAAGAAATTTGAGTCAGTGAAGAAGAAGGTAAGTTGGGAGAGCACAAGGTGCCCTTGTAGTTTTGCGAGAGCTGGGAGGAGATAGGGCAGTAGTTTGAAGTGGAGGTGGGGGCGTCCCCTTTGGGGAGGGGAATGATGATGGGGTGCTTCCTTGCCTGGGGGACTTCTGCAGTGGCAAATGATTTGTTTAGGAGGTTAGCAAGTGGGATTGCTATGGTGAGGGCAGAGAGGTAGAGGAGTTTGGGGTCTAGACCGTCAGGGGAATTACATTTTGATGGGTTGAGAGATAGTACGGCGTCTAGGGCCGCCGCTGGCAAGATGTTGTTGAAGGAGAAGGTGCACGGCCCAGTAGGTTTATTTATTCCAGCTGTGGGTACAAGAGGTGCAGGGGTGGGCAGTGAAGAGAGGAGTAGCCGTACAAGTAGAGAAGTATGTGTTAAACTCAGTCGCAACTGCTCTTGGTTCCGAGAGAAGGGAGTTGCCAACTTTTAGGAGCAGAGTAGAATTTGCAGCTGGTGGCATGAAGAGGGAGTGAATGACCATCCAGAATTTGGAAGGGTTATTTAAGTTTGACTGAAGGGAGTTGTTGAAATACTCTGCTTTAGCCAGTTGTGTAGCTCTAGTACACTTGTTGCAGAGTATACTGTATATGGAGAGGTCATGTGGGAGGCGTGAAGATTTATGCACTCTGCATGCTTTTTCCCCAGGTGATTTGACATGCTGAGTCCTTGGGTGATCCATGGTAGGTGGTTCCCATGTACCCTTGAGTGACATAGTGGGGCATGTGTGTCCCAAATGTTGAGGAATGTATTTTTGAAATGCAGAAAGGCATCACCAATGGAGCTCATAGAAGGAAGGGGGCCCAGCTTGCTGGGGCAAGGTCGTCTAACGGGGGGTGAGATTGAGGGATTTGTATCAGTGTTGGATTGGAAATTTTGGGGGGATTTGGGGTGGTGAATTTTGCGGACTAGATATGTAATGTGATGGTCAGTCAGTGAGTCTGGAAGTAGTCATGTATGGATGACCCAGTGGGGGTGGGTGGTCAGAACCTAGTCTAGGAGTGAGTGATTGCCACATTTGAGGTTTAAGTGGGTAGGCTCAGTTATGATTTGTGAGAGATTTAGTGCAGAAATTTCAGTCTGTGCTTTATTGAGGGCTGGACCTAGCCAGTTGTGGTTAAAGTCACCCATAATATATAATTCCCCTGTTGCGTATGGGTGGAGATTTGTGTGAGGAGGTCATTGACAGCTGAGGCACCGGCAGTATATTCCAGCAACATAGATGGGGAGTGAGAAGGGGGGAGAGCCAGCTGTAGCAGTAAAAGTTTGTAGATTTTTGGTTCAGACCCAAGCTAAGACAACCGAGTAGTGCATGTCTGAGTTTACGTAGATGGCTACTCCTCCACCAGTTGTGGCTCTGTCCTGAAGGTTCAGAGCGTAGCCTGGGATAGTGACTGAGGGGCCAGAGATGCTTTTATTGAACCATGTTTCAGAAAGGGTGATGATGTTTGGGGCATAGTGGGCAGCGAGCACTTGGAGAGAATCAAGTTTGTGGGCAAGGCTTCTTATATTTAAGTGCAGGAGACGCAGGTCACATGGGAGAGGGCCTCCAGGGAGAATTGAGGTGGTGGACAAGTTGGGAGGGGGGCTAGTTGAGAAAGAAAGGGGAGGTGTTGATTGGGGGCCAGGGTTTGGGTGTACATCACCTGCTGCAAGGAGCAGGAGAGTGAGTGTTAGGTAGGGCACAAACAGCTGTATGCACCAAGAAGTGAGTGAGCGTCGCCTAGGTTTCTGGCGTGGACAATTCTCAAGGGCTGGGCAGGGGGAGATTAGATGAAGAATTAACCAGGAGAGCGAGGGGTTGAAGAGGAAGGGACTGAGACGTGAGTCCGAGTGTGCACAATCTTGGGCGAGATGAGAAATGGTCACTGATAAATAGGTTTACGGGGGCATTATGAGGTTTGGAAGGATAGGGAAGGGGGGTTTGGGGGAGGTTGGTGGCATGTTTGAGAGGAAGGGTGGTAGGCAGATGAATATAGTAACAAGAATCGGCATGTAGCTCAGCAGTAGGGACATGGCAGGTTCCAGAGTGGAGCAGCACACAAGCTGCTGTGGCAAGTTAGTGGAGGAAGGGGGGGGCTAAGGGTTAAAGAGTGGTAACGACTGGCTCCTGAGAGAGATTGGGAGCCCAATAGAAGAGGGTGTTAGTTAGCCAATGGGAGGGCGAGTGAGTAAGTGGGCGGGAAAAAGAGTGTATTTAATCAGTGGAGGGGGTGGGAGGGCCAAAAAACCTTGTGGAGAGTTCTGTCCGGGGGTCCTGGTCTTGGTTGGCAGCTGCTTAGATGCCATCCGACCTTGGGGAGCTGAGAGCAGCCCTGTTCAAGGGTAAGCAGCTGAGGGGATAGAGAAAGAAAAGTAGTTTAAATAGGAGTTCAGAAGGAGATAGCCAGAGTTTAGCGGTGGGTTGAAAACTAGCAAGACAAAAGAATAGAGGTTTAGGCACCAAGGTGAATGAGCTAGTATTGGGGGGGGGTGCAGGAGAGAGAGAGAGAGACACACACAGAGGAGCTGTAATCACTTGAATCTAGCTTAACAGTATTTATGTTACACAGCAGTACAATACTTAACTTGTTTGATTGTTTGAAGATTCAGCACTTAGACAATCTTTTAAAATTAGTATTTTGAAGTGCCAGGTGGCAAAAGACAGGTAGACGGTCCTGGCCAATCAGAGCAGGTTAGCAAGAAGCGCCTATGATCCGATTGTCCATGCTGCCACCGTACCTTGTGGAGAGTTTTGTCCAGGGGTCCTGGTCTCGGTTGGCGGCTGCTTAGATGCTGTTCTACAGTGGGGCGCTGAGAGCAGCCCTGTTCAAGGGCAAGCAGCTGAGGGGATAGACAAAGAAAATTAGTTTAAATAGGAGTTCGGGAGGAAATAGCCAGAGTTTAGCGGTGGGGTGGAAATTAGCAAGACAAAAGAATAGAGGTTTAGGCACCAAGGTAAATGAGCTAGTCTGGGGGGTGGGATGCAGGAGAGAGAGACGCACAAAGGAGCTGTAATCACTTGAATCTAGCTTAACAGTATTTATGTTACACAGCAGTACAATGCTTAACTTGTTTAAAGATTCAGCACTTAGACATTCTTTTAAAATTAGAATTTTGAAGCACCAGGTGGCAAAAGACAGGGAGAAGGTCCTGACCAATCGGAGTGGGTTAGCAAGAAGTGCCCATGATCCGACCTGGTGCTCTGCCACCGTACCTTGTGGAGAGTTCTGTCCAGGGGTCCTGGTCTCGGACGCCGGCTGCTTAAATGCCATCCAACCGTAGGGAGCTGAGAGCAGCCCTGTTCAAGGGCAAGAAGCTGAGGGGATAGAGAAAGAAAATTAGTTTAAATAGGAGTTCGGGAGGAGGTAGCCAGAGTTTAGCGGTGGGGTGGAAATTAGCAAGACAAAAGAATAGAGGTTTAGGTGCCAAAGTGAATGAGCTAGTCTGGGGGTTGCAGGAGAGAGAGAGACACAAAGGAGCAGTAATCACTTGCATCAAGCTTAACAGTATTTATGTTACACAGCAGTACAGTTCTTAACTTGTTTAAAGATTCAGCACTAAAACAATCTTTTAAAATTAGAATTTTGAAGCACCAGGCGGCAAAAGACAGGGAGAAGGTCCTGGCCAAACAGAGCAGGTTAGCGAGAAGCGTCCATGATCTGATTGGCTATGCTGTCGCTGTACCTTGTGGAGAGTTCTATACGGGGTCCTGGTCTTGGTTGGCAGGTGCTCAGATGCCGTCCAACCGTGGGGAGCTGAGATCAGCCCTGTTCAAGGGCAAGCAGCTTGTGGAGAGTTCAGTCAAGGGGTCCTGGTCTCGGTCGGCGGCTGCTTAGATGCCGTGCGACTGTGGGGAGCTGACAGCAGTCCTGTTCAAGGGCAAGCAGCTCACATCCATCTTAAATTTCCCTCTTCCAGTTCATTGCATGCCCTGTTGTCCTTGTGTACCTTCTCTTCTGATAAATAGTCCCATCCTGTACCCTGTTTACCCCCATGAGGTATTTATAGATCTCTATCATGCCCCCATCCCTCTTTTCTTGTAAGGTATACATATTGAGATCTCTCAGTCTCTCCTCCTAGGGCTTTGGATGCAACCCCTGCACCATTTTAGCTGCCCTGTTCTGGATAGCATCTGTCCTGTCTATGTCCTTCCTGAGATGTGTTCTCCAGACTTGGATATAGTACTGCAGGTTGGGTCTCCTCAGCAATGACCAAAACAGTGGTAACACCACCTCTCTCCTCCTGCTGGAGATTCCCCTCCCTATGCACCCCAGCATCCCATTGATCCTGTCTACTGCCTTGTCACACTGCTCTGCCACTTTGAGGTCATCAGATATGATAATGCCATGGTTAATGTCCTACTTTGTGACCATCAATACCGCTTCCTCCATTTTATACACTTCCCTGTGTTTTTGTGCCCTAGGTGCATGATTTTCCACTTTTTTGCATTAAAACCTAGCTTCCATACCCTCAACCACTCCTCGTATTTTCTCAGATTACTACTAATTCTCTCCTTCCCTCCAGAGAATCCACCCAGTTGCAGATTTTAGTGTCATCTGCAAGGAGGCATACTTTCCCTCCCATCTCTTTTGCAAAGTTGCTTATGAAGATATTGAAGAGAGATGGCCCCAGCACTGAGACCTGAGGTACTCCACTGGTCACCCTCCCCTTTATTAGAGTGAGTGCCATTACCACCATCCTCTGCTGCCTATCCATCAACCAGTTCTGTACCCAGGCAAGGGGAAGGCAAGGCGAGGCACGTTCATTTATATGGCACCCAATTCTGGAGGCTCTAGGAGCCTTACATAAGAACCGGTAGGATTAATACAAAATAAGTACAAAGAAAAACACTTATAGCATATAATACAACATTAAAACAATAAACAGAGAAATATAGTATTAAAATTAAACTAGCTCTGGTCAGTCAAATTCATCAGGAAAGGCCAGGCTAAATAAGTAAGTATGTAGACCCTTCTTGAACATCTCAACCGTTGGGGTCTCACTAACCGGGATTGGAAAGGAGTTCCAAATGGCAGGTCAAGTGACATCAAAGCCTTGGTCACCAGAGGTTTTTAATCTGGCCTTTGGAACCACAAGGAGGCCCCTGGTCAAGGAGCAGAGAGAGTGAACTGAGGTGGCAGATGCAAGGAGATCAGCCAGATAGCTAGGTTCCAGTCCATATAGGGCTTTGTAGGTAAGAAAGCCTACCCTGAAGATGATCCTCCACCTGACAGGCAGCCAGTGCAGAGTGCACAGGACGGAGATCACATGACTAAACCTGGACAGGCCAGTCAGCCTCCTGGCCTGCATTCTGCACCAGCTGCAGTTGGCGGTGGGTCCCTTCAGTGACTCCAAAGTATACATCATTGCAGTAATCAAGACTGAAAGTAACAAAGACATGTACCAGTGATGGCAGGTCCTCGGACGGAACTAGGGGTTTAATCCTGGCAATATCCCTTAAGTGGTAAAAACCACCTCGGACCACAGATGATACCTGAGCTTCAAGTGTCAATCTGTCATCAAGGATAATGCCAAGATCCTGCACCCTAGGGGATGCCATCAACAGTGCAGATCCCAGGAACAATCAGAGTTTACAGCCTTGGATCCCAACCCCAAACTGCTCAGTTTCCTTACAAGCTTCTCATGTGGTACAGTGTCAAAGACCTTGCTGAAGTCTAAGTAGGTGATGGTCTGCATCTGTCTGGGAAGGGAACCAGTCTCCTGAGTGATTGGTATAATTGTTCTATTGGCAAGCTTTTAAACTAGCCAAGGGGGGAGGCACTGATAAGCAACAGGGAATTCCCAGCCTCCCCCTACAAAACAGGGTACTAAATGAGGTAAAGACCAAGGTAGAAAGCTCAGTAGGGTGCAGGACTGGGGTAAATGGAGAAAGCAAAGTCAGTAAGGGCAGGGATGGGGCTACAAGTGGCAAAACCATAAAAGAACGAGCACCAATGCCCATTGTCTGGGTAACAAGATTCCTGAACGAGTGGCCTTGATGGAAGAGGAACATCTGGATATCGTGGCAGTCACAGGACCTTTGCCTTTGTACACACATAACCATGACTGGGATGTAAACATACCAGCATACACTATCTACAGGAGGGTCGGGGGGGGGGTAAAAGAGGTGGAGGAGTAGCTCTCTACATAAGAGAAGGAATCAAAGCAACAGAACAAAAGGGTAAACAGGGAGGAGAGGAAGCACTGTGGGTCAACTTGGAGACAGGCAATGGCACCAAAATCTGCACAGGGATTGTATATAGACACCCATCTCAGGGGGAGGAAATGGACAAGGAAATGATAGAAGGTATCCTTAGAATGGCAGAAAAAGGGGAGATATTGTCGATGGGGGATCTACATATGCCAGATGTTAACTGGAGTGCATTTGCTGTAACCACATCAAAGAGCGGGGTCATTCTAGATGCTCTGCAGGGGGCATGTCTTAGACAACTAGTATTGGAACCCACTTGGGAGGAAGCAATCTTAGACCTGGTACTCTCAAATGGAGATGGAGAAAGGATCACAGAAGTGGGTAGCCATCTGGGAACTAGCAACCATCGAACTGTATGGTTCATGATAAACACAGCAGTAGAGTCCAGCCATACAAAGGCAAAGGTCCTGGACTTTAGGAGGGCTGACTTTTGCCAAAGTGGGTGCGTGCCTAAGGAATGCACTAGCAAATGAGCAGGAAGGAGGGGTGGAAGAACAATAGAGAATAACCAAAACTGCCATCACTGAGGCAACAAGCCTTTGTGTGAAGCAAATAAAATGAAACAATGTAAAAAAAAAAACTATGGTTATCAAAGGAGGTGGCAGAGAAGGTTAGGGAGAAACAGATAGCATTCTGGAAGTACATGGAATCACAGAAGGAGCAGGCCAGAGAACTATATCAATTAAAGCAGAAGGAAGCAGGGAAGGCAGTCAGAACAGCAAAGGCCCAAACTGAGGAAAAGATAGTCAACTCAGTTAAGAAGGGGGATAAAATCTTTTATAGGTACATCAGGGAGCAAAGGAAGACCAAGGGAGGGATAGTGTGGCTTAATAAAGGGAAGGGGGTAGGCAGAGGGTGACTGTGAAAAGGCAGAGATACTAAACAAATATCTTTGCTCAGTATTCACAAATGAAGAGGGGGGGAGGTATCTAAACCAAACAAAAGAAACACTCTGGATAGGGGGATTGATACCAACCCATTCACAGAAGAAAGAGTTCTGAAAGAACTCTTAAAACTGAAGGTGGAGAAAGCAATGGGGCCTGCTGGGATTCATCCCAGAATTCTAAAAGAACTAAGGGTAGAACTAGTGACACCACTGACTACCCTCTTTAATAAATCATGGGAGGATGGGGTGGCACCTGAGGACTTGGGGAGGGCAGATGTTGTTCCACTTCACAAAAATGGGAGCAGGACAGAGGCAGGAAACTACAGACCTGTTAGTTTGACCTCAGTGATAGGGAAAAAAGATGGAATCACTTCTGAAGGAAAGAATTGTTGAGTACCTAGAGGCCAGAGGGGTACAGGACTCAAGGTAGCATGGATTCACAGTGGGAAGGTCATGTCAGATGAATCTAATATATTTCTTTGACTGGGTGACCAAAGTAGTAGATCAGGGAGGGGCTGTGGACATGGCCTACCTAGACTTCAGCAAGACATTTGACACAGCCCCACACAAAAGATTAATATACAAGTTAGCCAGCTTTGGAGTGGGTCCCAAGATGGTAGCCCGGGTAAACAATTGGCTAGAGAACAGGACACAGAGGGTAATAGTAAACAAAGTCCACTCTGAAGAAAGGGGGGTTACTAGTGGGGTACTGCAGGGTTCAGTACTAGGACCAGACCTGTTCAATGTCTTGAAAGGTGACATTGCAGAGGGACTGGAAGGAAAGGTATGTCTCTTTGCAGATGACACAAAGATCTGCAACAGGGTTGATACACAAGGTGGAGTGGAAAGGATGAGACGGGACTTGGCAAAGCTGGAGGAATGGTCAAATGTATGGCAGATTAGATTCAATGCTAAAAAGTGCAATGTAATACACCTGGGAAACAAAAACCCAGGGAAAGAGTACACAATGGGGGGGTGAGATACTGACAATAACAAAAATGGATAGGGCCCTAGGGGTAGTCCTACCAGATGACCTAAAGGTGGGCAAGCAATGTGAGCAGGCAGTAAGAAGGGCTGGGGGGGTATTGGGATGTATAGAGAGAGTCATCACCAGTAGAAAACAGGAAGTTTTTATCCCTCTATGCAGACAGTTGGTGAGACCCCATCTGGAGTACTGTGTGCAGTTCTGGAGACCTAATCTTTGCAAGGACATAGACAGGATGGAGGCAGTCCAGAGAAGGGCAACTAAAATGGTGCAGGGTCTGCACCAGAAGACATATGAAGAGAGAGACTTAAGGAGTTTAATATGTATACCCTCAAGGAAAGGAGGGAGAGGGGGAACATGATAGAAGCTTTCAAGTACATCAAGGGAATCAACAAAGTCCAAGAGTGTAGCATCTTTCAGAAAAAGAGGTGTGCAAGAATATGGGGGCACAATTTGAAGATAGAGAGGAGACAGTGCAGAGGTAATGTGAAGAAATATTTTTTCAGGGAGAGGGTTTTGGGTGTATGGAATGGCCTTCCTGAGGAGGTTGTGGAGTCAAAAACAGTGGGGGAATTCAAGAATGCATGGGACAGACGTAAAGCAATTTTAGGGGGTGGGGTGGGAGGAAGTAGGCTGTTGGCTAACTAGGATCTGCAGCTTATCCATTAGGTAGGGAAATGGGCAGACTGGCTGGGCCAAGCAGTCCTTATCTGCCATCAAATTCTATGTTTCTAAGTCCACTGCCCCACCCTGATCTATTACACCTGTCACCCACTCGAAGAAATTTATAAGCTTCATCTGACATAACCCCCCCCCCCCCAATTGAATTTGTTCTGCATTGGGTCTTGTAACCCACAGGATTTCAAATACTGAAACAGCCTTTATTTTAATAGTTTTTACATTAGGTTCTCCAACACTGACATTAGACTGACTGGCCTGTAGTCAGGCTTCTCCCTACTGCCATATTAATGAAGTGGGACTAGACCTGGCCTCCTACAGTCCTCTGAAACTACACCTGTTTCCACTGAGTTGTTGAATAGGACTGTCAGCCATGCAGCCAGTACCTCCCTGAGCTCCCTCAACACCCTTGGATGTACCCTGTCCACTCCCGTAGCTTTATTCACTTTCAGATTTCCAATTCCCCTCAGAACTCTTTCCTCTGTGAATGGACCTGTATCTACCTTCCTTCCCCCAGTGTTCCTGCTACTTCTATACAGTCCACCCCCCTCTTTCTTCTCTATGAGGATTGAGCAGAAATATCTGGTTATGGCATTTTCTTTTTACTCTTGTAGTGAGTGGTAGAATGAGGTAATATAATTTAAAGGCTGACCAGAAAGAAGAGGAACACTGTTCAATGCAAAAAATTATCAAGAAGGCAAATACTTTCCAGTCTGTGTGGTTTCTGTAAACACACATTCAGTCAAAAGCCTTAGATTCAGTACACAGCACCATGGGTATGCAAGTGTGCCAGTATATTTGGGGGGCAAACTGAATAAAGAAATCTTAGTACCACATTTTAATTGCCATCTCACTGTTCAGGCATTAACATTTATTTGTCTTTATACCAGGTAAGATACATATTACAGAATGTACACCATCAATACGATAACGGCAAACCACAACTAAGTAAATGACATTGCACCACCACCTTTTTGTGGTCTAGAGGAGGCCAATGACAATTGCGTAGGGTCTGACTCAAAAGCTCTACAAGGAGAGACTAAAAGACCTCAATATGTACACCGTGGAAGAGAGAAGGGGGGATATTACAGAGACCTTTAAACACCTCATGAGGATAAATAAGGAACAGGAGGGAAGTATGTTTCAGAAAAAAAGGTGCTCAAGATCAGAGGGACATGCTATGAAGCCAGAGGGGGTAGATTCAGGAAAGATGTGAGGAAGTAGTTTTTCACAGCAAGAATGTTGGATTCCTGGAACAGCCTTTCATGGATGGGGGAACTGTGGTGGGTTTCAAGCATATATGGGACAAGCACAAGGGAATCTAAGTTTTTTATGGAAAGGGTGGTAGACACACGGAATAGTCTGCCACTGAAGGTGGTGGGAACAAGCGCAGTGGTGGGATTTAAACATGCATTGGACAGACATAAGGGAACCCTAGGAGTGAAAAGGAGAGGAGAAAGCCGCTGATAAATTAGGGTCAGAGGCCTCAAACAATTGTAGGGTTTACAGGCAGACTGGATGGGTCTAGCAGTCCTTATCTGCCAACAGTTTCTATGTTTCTATGAAAAGAAGGGGGGAGAAACAGACATAGATCAAGTAGGGTCTGTGGTGATACTGTAGGAAGGGAAAAAATCTATTTGTACTTTTATATGTTCTTTTGCATGATTTTGGACAAGTATTGTAATTTACCCAATGTTCCACTTCTGTTTGTTGTACAATACCTTGTGTTACAACTGCTGTATAATTTTACAATGTTGTATTGTTTGTACTACCCACATACTATTGTAACTGATCATCCTTCACAACCCTAAGTAACCCCTTCCCCCCAAGTCACACCTTGAGATGAGCAACTTGTTGTTCAGTGTGCCCTCCTGATGAAACATTTCAATAAATAAATAAATAAAAATGGGCAGACTGGGTGGGCCAAGTAGTCCTTTTCTGCCATCAAATTCTTTTTCTATGTGTTTGGGGGCTGGCAGCTGAAAGGTTCTGAGAACTTGCCAGACCCTCTAAAAGTAAGTCAGGTTTGGGATCTCGAGCAGTTAACAGCTAAGGTTCAAGCCTGCCCTGATTCTCCGAGGTGTCCTGTGTAGTAAACGCTTTCTTCTTTCGGAAAGTTAGGAAATATAGTAATACTTTTCTGTGTATTTTGTCTACTATTTAAAATATTTTCTTTTTATCTTTGTAGAAGTACTGTTCATAGAAACATAGAAACATAGATGTTGACAGCAGATAAGGACCACAAGGTCCATCCAGTCTGACCATTTTTTTCTACATTATAAATGTGCCATAGGCCTGTACTCTGTTAATGGCCTATCTATTCATACTCATCTGTATTGCTCCCTTATGTCTATCCCATGCCTGTTCAAAGCCCTGCACTGTATTCATATCCACCACTTCCTGAGGTAGGCTGTTCAATGCACCCACCACTCTTTCTGTGAAAAAGAACTTCCTCGCATTACCCCTTAATCAGCCTCCCTCTAGTCTCAAGTGGTGTCCTCTTGTCCTGTTATTTTTCTTATACTGAACCATGTTACACTCTTTCACCTTGTTAATGCCCTTAAGATGTTTGAATGTTTCAATCATATCACCTCTCTCCCTCCTTTGCTCTAGGGTTTACATATTGATCTCCATTAATCTATCCTCATATGTTTTCTGATGCAGTCCCTGCACCATTTTGGTTGCCCTTCACTGGACTGCCTCCATTTTATTAATGTCCTTGTGCATGTGCGGCCTCCAATACTGCATGCAGTACTCCAGAGAGGGCCTAACCAGTGTCTTGTAAAGAGGGATTATTACCTCCCTCTTATGACTTGCGATACCCCTACTAATACACCCCAACATCCCTCTAGCCTTACCTACTGCTTTAGTGGTCTGCTTGGATGATTTCAGGTAATCTGTGACAACGCTGCCCAAGTCTCTTTCTTCTCTTATGATTGCCAGCAGCTCCCTTCCCAACCTATAGGTGGCTTCAGAGTTTCTCTTTCCTATGTGCATGAATTTGCACTTCTTTACGTTAAACCCCATTTGTCACCCTTCCTACCATTTTGTCAGTTTATCCAGATCTCTTCTCATTCTCCCCACCCCATCTGGATCATCTACTCTGTTGCAGATCTTGGTGTCATCTGCAAACAGACAAACCTTACCCTCAAGTCCATCTGCAATGTCACTGATGAAGATGTTGAAGAGGACTGGCCCTAGGACTGATCCCTGAGGTACCCCACTTGTGACTTGCATCTCTTGTGACTGTATACCATTTACCACCACTCTCTGTTTTCTGCCTGCCAACCAATTTGCTACCCAGTTGATCAAATTCTGACCCACCCCGAGTCTACTCAGCTTATTAATCTTCTATGTGGAACAGTATCGAAAGCTATGTTCCTCATAGTCTCTGTGTGGTATCCAGTATTGTATGTGTAAATATCTTGCAGTACTAAAATATTATTATTTGTTATGTACTTTATTTTTCTATGACCGAGTCTTCTGAGGTACAGATAACTGGTCTGTAACTGAAAAAACTGTTTTTTATCTCCAAAGGTAAGGCTACACTTACCACATGTTGTTTTTCTAAAGTGAGGTGTTTTCAGCTGTGACAGAAAGGCATCGGTCATTTGTCCTTTGATAAGGAGCACTATATTTATTTATTTTTTATTTATTTAGATCGCGGATTACAAATACCTTTGAGCTTAGAGCTCTTTTACAAAGGTTCCATGTCAGCAGCATAATACAACAGGTTAACCGAACAAAACGTATGGCAAAACAGTATACACAGAGAAAGGAGATCAACAGAACCTATGTCAGACCCCTTATTGATTATGGGTCCCCTTTGGCCGTCTGGAAAGAATCCAAAAATGCGCAACCAGGATGACCCCTAGATTAGCAAAAATGCCCTAGAGACGTAGAATTTGATGGCAGATAAGGACCGCATGGCCCACCTAGTCCGCCCATTTCCCTACCTAACGGATAAGCTGCAGATCCTAGTTAACCAACACCCTACTTCCTCCTACTCCCCACTATAACTGCCTTATGTCTGGCACCCAGCCAGCCACCAACTGAGACCAGGATGCCCGCTTGCAGCTCCTTGGAAGGTATGGTGACAGCGCAGCCAATCGGAACACGGGCACTTCCAGCAAACCCGCTCTGATTGACTAGGACTTTCCCCCTGCTTTTGCCACCTGGTGCTTTTTACAAATAGATTTAGCTGCAACTAAGCAAATTTCAAGTGTCTAATAGAAGTTTTTCAACTGTATTAGCTGGACTGTAATTTATACTACTGTTTTAAAGTGCTTACAGCTCTTCTGTTTCCTTGCTTCTGCACCCCTCCATCCAAGCACTCTGCCTTGGTGCCGAAAAGTCTAACTCTCCTATGTCTTGCTAAACTGCTCAATCTAAACCTACCCTACCTCTATGCTATTTAAACCCTGCTATTTTTTCTTCTCTTCAGCTGCCTGCCCTTGAACGGGGCTGCTTCAGCTCCCCCATGGTCGGTCGGCACCCAGCCAGCCACCGACTGAGACCAGAACGCCCGCCTGCAGCTCTTTGGAAGGTACGGTGACAGTGCAGCCAATTGGAATATGGGCACTTCCAGCAAACCCGCTCTGATTGACTAGGACTTTCCCCCTGCTTTTGCCACCTGGTGCTTTTTACAAATAGATTTAGCTGCAACTAAGCAAATTTCAAGTGTCTAATAGAAGTTTTTCAACTGTATTAGCTGGACTGTAATTTATACTACTGTTTTAAAGTGCTTACAGCTCTTCTGTTTCCTTGCTCCTGCACCCCCCCATCCAAGCACTCTGCTTTGGCACCAAAAAGTCTAACTCTCTTTTGTCTTGCTAAACTGCTCAATCTAAACCTATCCTACCTCTATGCTATTTAAACCCTGCTATTTTTTCTTCTTTCCAGCTGTCTGCCCGTGAATGGGGCTGCTTCAGCTCCCCCACGGTCGGTCGGCACCCAGTCAGCCACCGACCGAGACCAGGATGCCCACCTGCAGCTCCTTGGAATGTACGACAACAGCACAGCCAATCGGAACACATGTGCTTCCAACAAACCTGCTCTGATTGGCCAGGACTTTTCCCCTGTTTTTGCCACCTGGCGCTTTTTACAAACAGATTTAGCTGCAACTAAGCAAATTTCAAGTGTCTAATAGCTAGTTTTCCATTAGCAGGTTATACAGACCTGCCACTAGAGGGATTCTTGTTCTTTCATTTAAAAAAAAAAAGTCTACCCTCTTAAAGTCATAGTTGCTTTAGTTGCTATATACCTTCCTTCTCGCCCTCAAGATCCGCTCAAACCGGGTAAGACTTCCCTGAACCACCGGGACTGCTGAGAGCCAAACCATTGGCCCCACAGTATCTGTACCGCACCCTGATTGGATGCTCTCTTGCCTCCTGCTCGGGGATTGGCTCTTGAGCCAGCTAAAACTTTGCTCTGCTCAGGGCTGCTGTGCCCATTCTTTTCTACAGCAAACAGCCAAAATTTTATGCCCATCCCTCGACCTTAATTTTATAGACCTTCCTCCACGCCCCCTGGTAGCTCCCCCCCCACTCGTGCTCATTGGGTACCTGTTTTGGGACTCCCCCCCATCTTTTAGTCACCACCTCCAACTCCCTGGCTGCCTGGCCTTCCTGGCTGTATCCTCACTTCCCACTGATCCAGCTACTGCTCTTCTGCCCCTTCTCCTAGCCCCACCAGCCTGTCTTAACCCCCTCCCTCCGCCTACCCCGAATCCTACCTTAATCATGCACCTCCACTGCTCTCTACCCCTATTCTATTTCTCCTTGCCTGTCTTCCTCCCCTACTGCACGCCCCAAAAGCCTGCTTTCCCTCCCTCCCCCACAGCTTCCACATTCCTACATCCCTCCTGCACATAGGCACACTGGTCACTGCCCCTTGCCCAGGGTCCATCCTACTGCCATGAATCTGTCCTACACCCACACTGGTCCTAGCCTCCACTCTGGTCCTCCCTGTCTATGTTAATTACCCACCATCGCATCACATGTCTATAATCTTTCCAAGATGCTAGCAGTGAAAGCATTCTTAAAGAAATACGCCAGCTCCTTGAGGCTAGCCCTCCTCCTCCTTCTAATGTTGTCAGGCAATGTGCACCCAAACCCTGGCCCATTCTGCCTAAAGCCACTAATCTGAGCAAGCCTTCGGGTGCCCTCTCATTCATATCAATCAACATCTGCAGCCTCCTTCCTAAAATGGATGCCCTACAGGCCTTCACCAGCCAACACTGCCCTGACATCCTGGTGGTTGTTGAAACTTGGCTCATGCCATCAGTACCAGACCATGCAATCAGCCTTCCTGGCTACAACATCTTTAGGCTGGATTGCATCTCCAAAAGAGGCGGGGCTGCAATTCTCTACCTAAAGACTCATACAGGGGGCACCACATACTGGCTTCATCCAACCCACAACTGCTCAGATACTGCCAGTGAGAATCCTCCTCAGAGCCCAAAACAAAACCCTCACTGTTGCCACCATCTACATCCCTCCCAAATAACAGGGAACTGGTCTAACAGCTGTTCTTGACTTTGTAAAGTCACTCCCACCGGACACCGAATCCATCCTCCTAGGCGACTTCAACATCAACTGGCCTGCGGCCGATGCTGGTGCACACAGAGATACCATTGCTGCGGCGAACCTCACACAAATGGTTGACTCACCAACCAGGTAAAATTACAGGACCAGCACCAGCACACTCTTTGACTGGATCCTTACAGTCACCCATCATGGATATCTAACACTAATGTCCTCCCTGACTCTCTCAGTGACCACTCCCCTGTTATCTGCACCTGGTCAAATAAATTAATCAAACCACCGCCAAAAACTATCACCAGCAGGGTTCTACCCCGTGGTCACCTTCCTCAACTCAAATCCCACCTCCTCCATCAAGACTGGTCCCCTATCTTCAATGCAACCAACGTAAATGCTGTCCTTGACCACTTCATAAACATCTTCACTGTGGCCTGTGACACGTATGCTCCTATTAAGAAATGCGAAGTCAAATCACTTAGTAACCCTTGGCTCACAGGTGACCTCCTCAGGATGCTAAAAAGAAGAGACCACCTATGGGAGCTGGCCAGAAACTCTGGAAGGCAAAATGACATCCAAAACTACAAACATGCCCGCAATGACTGCACCAAAACCATCCGGCAAACAAGGTCTGCCTACTATAAGCATGTCCTCACAAACTCCTGGGGCAATGGTCGGGAATTCTGGAAGAACATAAAGGAACTCTCCAGGAATCCACCCAAACAGCCCCCCCCATCAATACTCTACATCAATGGAACCACAACCCTGAACCCAAAAACTATTGTGGATACCTTTAACAAAGCCTTTACCGACCTCAGCGCTGTCCTACCCCAGAACTACTTCAAAGATGGTGAAGCCCCTCTGTCCACAATGAACACTACCCCCACCAGTTCCCCCCAATTCTACTTCAAAGCAGTCAAGGCTCACCAAGTATGCAAATATGTTACCAAAGCCCTTGGTAAATCAAGATTCAGTAATGACTCCTTGATCTCAAAATCCTGTCTCTCACATTTGATGAAGTAGCTTGTCCTCTGTCCAGAATTTTCAACCTCTCCCTCAGCCTTAGCCAGGTTCCTGGACAGATGGAAATCTGCCACTGTCACCCCAATCCATAAAAGTGACAAAACTGCCCATGATAACTACAGACCTATCTCCCTACTTCTTCACTCTCTCCAAGTAGTACTAGAATGCATTGTTTCAGACCAGCTTGCCAGAATACTTGGATACATACAACATCCTGTAAAGCAACAATACGGGTTCCGAAAGGTCACAGCCCTACTTGAATTCACTGGCGCAATCCACAATGCACTTGACTCCGGCAAACTACTAGGCTCAATCTACATTGACTTAACTAAAGCCTTCGACACCATCAATCACCGCCTCCTGCTTGTCCAGCTTCAGAACACTGGGCTGTCAACTGACTCCATTGGCTGGTTTAAGAGCTACCTTGAAGCGGTCCCAAACAGTAAGAATCGTGATACACTCTCGGACCCTAGACGGTCCACCTGGGGAGTCTCCTAGGGCTCCATTATGGGACCCTCCTCAGCCTATTCTTAAACTCACTACTGGACAGCTGCCCAGAACAAATATATTCTACGCCCGACGATGCTGTGATCCCTCACCGGACCCTGATCCAATCCAATTACAAATAAACTTCAGCGGCCTTCTCCTCGATCGAATCCTGGTTCCTAAATCATAAACTGCTTCTCAATCAGAAAAAAAACAAGTCTATGGTCTTCTGCAGTCCCCACAACAAAAAGAAACAACTCCACCTCTCCATTGCAACCGAACAAGGAGCCATCCTAGAGCAAACACAATCGTTCAAGTACCTCGGCATCACCCTTGATCCCCCACCTCTTATACGTTGTCCATATCAGCAACATTTCAGAGTCTGCCAATGCGAGGTTAGGCATAGTATTCTGGCACAGGAAACACCTAACCCCAGAAGCACTATCAGTGGCCGACCAAAGCTCCATCGTCAACATCATAAACTATGGTTTTATCATATATACGTCTGCAACTACCACTGCTCTCAAACATATGACAACCTCCCTGAATAAGGCCTGTCATCTCATCACTGGCTCACATCGCCATACCCATACATGTGACCTTTATTTCCAATCTGGATTGCTTCAACTGGACAAACGCATAAAATACCAAACCTGCATCACGGCCAAGAAAATTATAATGGGGCTTGCCCCACCTGGTGTCTATGCCTCCTTAGCCTGGAGCATAGGAGCGTCACTACAGGAGGCAGTTCCCATCTACTACCGTATCCCACGATGTCGCACAACCCAAGGACAAAAGATCATTAGCCTATCGGGCATCCAGCTGGCTCAACTCTCGGCAGCGACATGGCTAGTCACTCAGCACTTGGCCTCTTCAAGTCCAAGCTGCACTTCTCACTACTTGTATCCCATGATTGCCCATCTTAACATTTTCACCATTCCAGCTGCACATGCCCAGCACCCAACACTTACAATCAGTCTTGCACCCCTAGCACCTTACCTGTCATATTCCTTGATACAGCCCTGGCTGCACTGTGCTCCCGCCTCACCCACCTCCCCCAGACCCACAGTCCTGCCCCTCACCCCAACCACCTCTCACACTCCCTCACCCCTGCACTCCTTCCCTCAATCTCCCACCTTCACTTCCTCCCCACCCACCCACCCTCCTCCTTCCCTTTGTCTTGCTCATAGCTCAAGTCTTTGTACTGGTTATTACATGTCTGTAAGTCAATGATTATATGTTTGTAGCTAAAATGATGACTGTTGCACATGCTGACATGGAACCTTGTAAAAGAGCCTCGGCTCAAAGGTATTGTAATCCTAGATTGAAATAAATAATAATTAAAAAAATAAACTTTGAGACCATGCATTCTTGAATTCCCCACTGTTTTTGACTCTACAACTTCCTCAGGAAGGCTGTTCCATGCATCCACAACCCTCTCTGGGAAGAAATACTTCCTCACATTACCTCTGAGCTGTTCCCCCCTCTATTTTCAAATTGTGCCGCCTTGTTCTTGCACATCTCTTTTTCTGAAAGATGCTACCCTCTTGGACTTTGTTGATTCCTGTAAGGTATTTGAAAGTTTCTATCATGTCCCCCCTCTCCCTCCTTTCCTCGAGGCTATACATCTTAAGCTCCTTTAGTCTTTCTTCATATGTCTTCTGGTGCAGACCCTGCACCATTTTGGTTGCCCTCCTCTGGACAGCTTCCACCCTGTCTATGTCTTTGCGATGGGGTCTCCAGAACTGTACACAGTACTCCAGATGTGGTTTTATCAACTGTCTGTACAGAGGGCCAACAACTTCCTGTTTTCTACTGGTGATGCCTCTCCCTATGCATCCCAGTATGCCCCCAGCCCTCCTTACTGCCTTCTCACATTGCTGGCCCACCTATAGGTCATCTGATATGACTATCCCGAGGTCCCTTCCATTTTGTTGTCAGTATCTCACCCCTCATTGTGTACTCTTCCCCTGGGTTTTTGTTTCCAAGGTGCATTACTTTGCACTTCTTTGCATTGAATCTAAGCTGCCATACATTTGACCATTCCTCCAACCTTGCCAAGTCCCTTTTCATCCTTTTCACCCCACCTTGTGTATCAACCCTGTTCCAGATCTTTGTGTCATCTGCAAAGAG
The DNA here is from genome assembly GCA_016271365.2 of Neoceratodus forsteri. NCBI lineage: Eukaryota > Metazoa > Chordata > Ceratodontiformes > Ceratodontidae > Neoceratodus > Neoceratodus forsteri. The sequence goes on from CM057455.1 coordinate 54,398,281, forward strand.
ACATACTTTCCCTTCTAGTCCCTCTGTAAAGTCACTTATAAAGACATTAAAAAGGACTGGCCCCAGTACTGAACCATGCGGCACCCCACTAGTAACCCTCCCTTCTTCACTGCGAACTCCATTTACTATTACCTGCTGTGTCCTGTTGTCCAGCCAGTGTTTTACCCAGGCTACCACCCTGGGACCCACTCCTAGGCTGGCTAATTTATTTATTAATCTTTTGTGCGGGACTGTGTCAAATGCCTTGCTAAAGTCTAGGTAGGCCATGTCCACAGCCCTCCCTGGTCTACTACTTGGCTCACCAGTCAGCAAATCAATTAGATTTGTCTGACATGACCTTCCTGCTGTGAATCCATGCTGCCTTGGGTCCGGTGCCCCACTGGCCTCTGGGTACTCAACAATTCTTTCCTTCAGCAGTGATTCCATCATTTTCCCTACCACTGAGGTCAAAGTGACAGGTCTGTAGTTTCCTGCCTCTGCCTTGCTCCCACTTTTGTGAAGGGGAATCACATCTACCCTCCTCCAGTCCTCAGGTACCACACCATCCTCCCATGATTTATTAAAAAGGGTAGTCAGTGGTGTTACTAGTTCTTCCCTTAGTTCTTTTAGAATTCTGGGGTGAATCCCATCAGGCCCCATTGCTTTATCCACCTTCAGTTTTAGGAGTTCTTTCAGAGCCCTTTCTTCTGTGAAAGGACTAATATCAACCCTCCTATCTAGAGTGCTTCTATTGACTGGATTAGGTATCTCCCCCTGCTTTTCCACTGTGAATATCAAACAGAAGTATTCATTCAGTATCCATGCTTTTTCACTGTCGCTCTCTGCCCAACCACCTTCCTCTTTATTGACCTCAATATCCTTGGTCTTTTCTTTTGCTCCTAATGTACCTCCTAGGAACATCCCTTCTTAACTAGAGTTGGCTATCTTTTCCTCAGTTTGGGCCTTTGCTATTCTGACTGGCTTCCTGCTTCCTTCTGCTTTAACTGGTACAGTTCTCTGTCCTGCTCCTTCTGTGTTTCCTTATACTTCCTGAATGCTATATCTTTCTCCCTTACCTTCCCTGCTACTTCTTTAGAGAACCATAGAGGTTTCTTCTTTCATTTTGATTTATTTGCCTCACACAAAGGCTTGTTGCCTCTGTGATGGCAGTTTTAATGTTTCCCCATTGTTGCTCCATCCCACCTTCTTGCCTGTTTGCTAGTGCTTTTCTGAGGCACTCTCCCATTTTGACAAAATCAGTGTCACAGATTCACTCAGCAGGTCAGCCCTCTACTCCCAAAGTGCCAACCTCTGAGCATAGTCTTGTGAACAGTGAACAGAACAAGGTAGCCCTCTTGTCTGCTTTGTGGATTCGAGTCACCTTAGTCCCAAGTTCTGGAGGGATTAAAACTTGTTAACTTCTTGTTAGCATACCCAATTGTCAGGCTCAGATTATTCTGTCTTCAGGGGGCCAGATATCTTTGCCTACGGGCACCTAACCAGGTATTACAAAATGAACCCTTTTTGAACTCTATGTAAGACCCAGAGAAACTCTTAAACTGTTTCCCAGTTTGGTACACCCATAAACTCATGCAGCCGTCAGCTTTAAAACCATCTAACTTCACTTAAAACCAAAGAAATGTTTGAGGGCACACCAGGCAGTTTCTGTTTTTAAAATATATCTTTACTAAACAAAAGGTAAAATAGTAAACAATAATATACAGAACTCTTATCACAAAAACATACAAGTCATTAAACAAAAAGGTGTAAAAGTGCCACTATATTTGTTATCCATGAAATACTCATCATCTAAAGGCCTGATGCTGCTGTTTCAAAGTCAGGTAAAGAAGTCAATCTATGAAACCAGAATCATAGTTTTAAAAGCTGCTTTCTCCAGTCCCCTGGATGAGGTCACTGTACTTCCTCCCTATCAGGATTTTTTTTTACTAAAAATATATCTCTACAGGAAACAGGATCCTTATAAGGCAGTAAGATTCTGATTTTCTCAGCATAACATCAATTCTCAAATGACACCTCTTTGATGAAAAAGGGTCTTCCTAATCTTCACAGATATCAAAGCCTTTTTAATTTCACATAGAAGTGTTATGCCCTGCTTTCCTTTCCTTTCCTGTAAACGTTATAAAATGGATATGTTCTTTCCTGCCAACTCAGCTACTGATAATAGAACTAGCTAAACAGGATGTCCCTGATTTTAGGTACCTTTTAGCCCTGCAATTATCTTGGCCTTGCAGGTGTTAAATTTTTTTTTATCTAAGTTCCTATGTGTGTGGTCATCTCACATACTGAGTTCTGGGGTGGTGGATGTGTGTGTGAGTGAAGGAGGTCACTCCAAGTACACTGGCATTTCCCACAGACAACTTCAATACCACATTTCTGCTATTTTTTAAGAAATAAAAAATGATACAGCACTCAGAGCTGGTTGTCTGTGTCACAATTCTCCCCACCTAGACTGAAGTTGGGGGATCTATCCCCTACATGGGATGAGCTTCCCAAATCATTTCACTCCTCATAGAACCTAGACAGCCCATCTGAGTTTTTATTATTCGCTCCAGCCCTAAGTACAATTTTTAGATCATATCCTTGTAAAGCAAGGCTCCATCTTAGCAGTCTCCCATTGTTCTTCACCATATGCGTCAGCCAAACCAGGGGGTTGTGGTCAGTCCGCACCACAAAATGCTACCCATACGAGTATGGCTCTAATTTCTTTAGGGCCCACACTATGGCAAGACACTCCTTTTCCACCATGGAGTATGCTTGCTCCTTGGGAAACAGCTTTCTGCTCAGGTACACAACTGGGTGATCTGTCCCTTGGCTAGACGTCTGGCTCAGTACTGCCCCAATACCCACTTCTGAGGCGTCTGTCTGAACTATAAAGGTTTTGCTATAGTCAGGACTTGTCAAAACAGGAGCACTGCATAGTGCCTCCTTTAGTCTGGTAAAGGCTGTCTCACAGGCTGGGTCTCAGGTGATTTTCTTGGGCATCCTTTTCTTTGTCAGGTCAGATAAGGGTGCAGCCAGGGCACTGCAATTAGGTACAAACTTTCTGTAGTACCCTGCTGTCCCTAGAAAGCTCCTGACCTGCTTCTGGGTTTCTGGTCTGGGCCATGCCTGGATCACCTCTGTCTTTACTTGGTTAGGATGGAGCTGTCCCCGGCCTACCACATGTCTGAGGTATGCCACCTCTCCCATGGCCACCTGACACTTTTCAGCTTTGACAGTGAGCCCGGCCCTCTGTATCCTGCCCAGCACTTCCGTAAGTTGTGAAAGGTGTTCCTCCCAGCTGGTACTAAAGATGGCAGTGTCATCCAGGTATGCTACGACGTACTCCTCAGCACCATTCAACACCTGGTTCACCAACCTTTGGAAAGTGGCCAGGGCATTCTTCATTCGAAGGCATTACTTTGAACTCAAATAAGCCTATCAGAGTGATGAAGGCCGACCTCTCCCTAGCTCTGTCTGTCAATTCTACTTGCCTAATACCCTTGGTCAGGTCAATAGTGCGGTGAGGTCGCCCCTCCCAACTTGTCAAGGAGTTCATTCGTCCAGGGCATCGGGTGGGCATCAGACTTTGTGACTGCATTCAATCCATGATAGTCCACACAGAAATGAGTCGAGACATCTGGCTTGGGCACAATGACTACGGGTGAGGCCCAGGGACTGTGGGATCTCTGGATTACCCCTAAATCCAGCATCTCCTCCACTTCCCTCCTAATGTCCTTTTGGACAGCCTCTGACACCAAATATGCTGTCCGCCGTATGGGTGTCTGTGTCCCTGTCTCCACATCATGTGTTGCTAAGGGGGTTAGTCCAGGCTTGGCGTTAAACAAGGGGGCAAAGTCTGCTAAAACCTCCCTCACTTTCTGGATCTGGTCCAGGTTCAGCTGGGGAGACAATTTTACTGCCTCCACAGAGGACTCCCATTTACTCTCTTCCAGTAAGTCCAGAAGAGGGTCTCCTTCGTCCGTCCCCTCCCCATGACTACACACCGTAAACACCATGTCAGCCCTATTGGCGTATGGCTTCATCATATTGACACGGTACATCCTTTCTGTCTGTCTATGGTCAGGTAACTCCACAATGTAGTTTACGTCATTTACCTTCCTAACCACTTTGTACAGCCTGCCCTCTCAGCTTGCAGCTTGTCTTTCCAGATCGGAATAAGGACCATGACTTCCTGACCCACCATGTACAAGCGAGCTCTGGCTCTTCGGTCGTACCATACTTTTTGTTTCTGTTGGCCAGTTGCCAGGTTGCTCTGTGCTGTTCCCATAAGCTCCTTCAACCTTTCCCTAAACCATAAGACATAATCCACAATGGGAGTTTCCTGGGTGGTGAGCTTACCTTCCCAGTCCTCCCAGATCAAGTCTAGGGGTCCACGTACCCGGCGTCCATACAAGATTTTGAAGGGAGAAAATCCTGTCAACTCTTGAGGCACCTCCCTGTATGCGAACAACAGGTGGGGAAGGTATTTCTCCCAGTCCCTTCCATGCTGTTTAGCAAATGCCTGGAGCACTGCCTTCAGGGTACCATTGAATCTTTCCACAAGTCCATTGGCTTGTGGGTGATACGTTGTCATGCATCTCTGCACCACCCCACACTTCTTCCATAGACATTTCATTAGGTCCGACATGAAGGAACCCCCTCGATCAGTGATTGCCTCCTGTGGAAACCCAACACGGGAGAAAATCCCAAGTAAGGCATCTGCCACTTTGACTGTCCTCAGCGAGGATAAGGTGACTGCCTCTGGGTACCGGGTGGCATAATCCACCACAGTTAGGATGAATCTCTTCCCTGAGGAGCTGGGGATATTTAAAGGCCCCACAATATCCATTCCCACCCTCTGGAATGGCTCCTTCACTATGGGCAAGGGGATCAGGGCAGCTTGGATTTTCTTGCCCGCCTTCCCTATTTCTTGGCACCAGTGACAAGACCTGCAATACTCCTTCACCTGCTGGGTAAAGTTAGGCCAGTAGAAATTTTGGGCCAACTGCTGCATTGTCCGTGTGATTCCCAGATGACCAGACAAGGGAATATCATGGGCAACCTTGAGCAACTGCTCACGATATCCCTGGGGAACAACAAGCTGCCTGCCTAGCATCCCTCTCTCTGTCTGTACTGCCTGTATATTCATAAGTCCATTTTCCCAATAAACCCTATGTCTTCCATCACCTCCCTGTGCTCCATTCGAGTCTGCCCAAGTCCTCAGCTTCTCTAAACTAGGGTCACTTGTCTGAGCAGCTGTGAACCCCTCACTCCTTCCCAAGGCATGGGACAAGTCCTCCTTCAGTCACTAAACTAGGGTCCCTAGTACTAGCATCAGGGCTCTCAGGATCACTGTCCATCCCAACCCTCTGACAAGGGGTCACCCCTCCCTTTTCGGAGTAACCATCTGTAGTTGGGTGGTTACTTGCTCCTGGGAAAACTTCTACCTCCTTTTTGTCAGTCTCCCCCTCTGGAGACACAGGCTGGGGAACCAGCCTCTCAGTATCTTCCCCAATGGCTTCTGGGGCGCTCAGAGAACTACTATTTTCCCTTGCCGCTTGGCTATGGGTAACTGCACACACCACCCCCTGCTGGAGCTTGTTACCCAGGATCACATCCACTGCTAATGTGTTGGCTACAGCCACCTGCTGCACAGTTCCCGCTGTTTCACCCCAGTCAAGGAGAACACTAGCGAGTGGCAATGTTTTCTCTTCACCAGTAAACCCTTGTACAGTTATGTATCTATCAGGTATAAGCTGACCAGGCTGCACCAGATCCCCCTTTACCAATGCCAGGGATGCCCCTGTGTCCCTTAACCCCTGTGTCTGTACACCATTTATTGTGACTGGGTGCATGTGTTCCCTCATGTTCACTGGCATGCTCCCAGGGACACACAAACAACCCACTTCTTTTCTAGCACCCTGTTGTGTATTATGACTCGCCTTTTTGGGGCACTGTCTCGCAATATGCCCAGTTTCCTTACATAACCATCAAGCAATTCTTATTTCAGATAAATCTTTTCATTGAAACCTTGGGCTAACTAGTTTCAGTGGAGGCAGTGAGGGTTTTAGCTTCCCTGAAAGTGCGCTTTTCCCTTTCTGTGCTGCCATGCATGCCCCATTCATTCTCAGAGCAAGTCTACTCTTGGCATAGTGGTCCGAGAGTTCAGCAGCCTCTTGCACTGTTTTTGGATCTCGGTCCTCTAGCCAGATGGAGGTCACTCCAAGTACACTGTCATTTCCCACAGACAAATTCAATACCACATTTCTGTTATTTTTAAGAAATAAAAAAATGATACAGCACACAGAGCTGGCTGTCTATGTCATAATCAGCCCTCCTGAAGTCCAGTACCTTCACTTTTGTGTGGCTTAACTCTACAGCTAAGTTTATCGTGAGCCACACTGTTTGGTGTTCGCTTGTTCCCAGATGGCTACCCACTTCAAGATCAGAGATCCTCTCTCCGTCCCCATTTGAGAGTACCAGGTCTAAGATTGCTCCCTCCTGAGTGGGTTCCAAAACTAGCTGTCTGAGGCATGCCCCCTGTAGGGCATTGAGAATGGCCCTGCTCTTGGATGTGGCTGCAGCAAAGGTGCTCCAGTTAACATCTGGCATATTCAGGTCCCCCATCAGCAATATCTCCCCTTTCTCTGCCATCCCAAGGATGCCTTCTATCATTTCCTTGTCCATTTCCTCCCCTAAGATGAGGGTCTGTATACAACCCCTGTGTGGTTTGTGGAGCCATTTCCAGTCTCCACGGTGACCCACAGTGCCTCCTCTCCTCCCTTTTTACCCTTTAGTTCTGTTGCTTTGATCTCTTCCCTTACATAGAGAGCTACTCCTCCTCCTCCTCTTCTTCTTCCCTACCTGTCCCTCCTGTAGATTGTGTACCCTGGTATGTTGACATTCCAGTCATAGTTCTCTGTGTACCATGTTTCTGTGACTGCCATGATAGCCAGGCATCCCTCTTCCATCAAAGCCATCATTTCGGGGAGCTTTTCACCTAGACTATGGGCATTGGTACTCATTACCCTCCATTTTTTATGGCTTTTATTTCTTTTTGTCCCATCCCTGTTCTTACTGCCTTTGTCTTTTTCTCCATTTACCCCTGACCTTCTCCCTATCGACTGCTCTATTTTGGTGTTTACCTCACTAACTACCCTGATTTTTGGGGGGGGCTAGGATTTCCCTTCTCCTTTTCAGTGCCTCCCCCTTGGCTAGTTTAAATGCTTGCCGATGAAGCATTTAAACCTATCAACTAGGATTCTGGTTCCCCTCCTGGATGGATGCAGACCATCGCACCTGTATAGGCCTGCATCCCTCCAGGTGGAGCCTCAGTCCCCGATGAAGCCAAATCCCTGAGCTCTGCACCAGTTTTTCAAACAGTCATTGAATCCCATGGTGCAGAGTACCCTTGCCTCATCCCTACCATAGACAGGTAGCACTTCCGAGAAAGTTACCATGTGTGCTACTTGTCTAAGGCCCCTCCCCAACTCCACAAACTCCTGTTGCACTGCTCTGATCCCATTCTCAGCCAGGTCATTCATCCCTAGGTGGATAATGAAATCCAGCTCCCCTCCTTGCAGCTGCTCCCATGATCCTGAGGATTCATTTCCTGTTGCTCCAAGCAATGGTGCCAGGCAGGCACCTTAACCTCTCTTTCCCCATCCTCCCCCAGTTCTACCCCCCTAAGAATTGAGTCCCCCACCAGGAGTTGCTGCCTTCCCCTGTGGGGTCCTGTGCCACCCTCCTGTGGGTTTCCACTGTGGAGGTTCCCAGCATCCTCCTTGATCTCCACTGTGGGTGCCTCCATAGAGGAACCATGCTCCACCAGAGTGGTGAATGAATTGTGGAGAGGCACAGCTGGTGGGATGCACCTCTGTTCCACCAACCTCACCCTTCCCGAGCCCACCGTGGTCCAACCACTCCTGTTTCTTGGCAACCTCTGAGGTAGTGGCAGTGGCCTGGGTGGTCCCTGGGTGGGGGAGCAGGTTTCCTGAATCCTTGCCAGGTCAGCATGGAGACAAACAACCTCCTCCCTCAGACCAGAGAGGTGCCTGCAAATAGGGCAGCAATGCAGTCTCCAGAATGTCTCCCGGAAGACTGCTGCTCCACAGCCAGTGCACTGCACCACTCCCAAAATGTCTGTGTCCCTTCTTGTTACAGATGTTTTTGTTTTGTTGTTTTTTGTTCTTGTTTTATTGTGTGCAAGCTTGTGAGTGGTTTCTATCCCCTATTCAGTGTGTTGTGCCTTTAAGGATATGAACAGGTGTATGTTGTTAGCAGTTTTTGGGAAATGATGTCAGAACCCCTGCTATAAAGGAAGTTATGTGCTTGGGGTGGGTGGGGTGTGGGGAAGGTGGGGAGGAGTAAACCTATGCTGTCCAGAAACAATCAACTACAACTCTGACCCTCCACCCCAGGGAGTGCCTTCCTTCCTTTCAGACACCTATTTCACAGAGGTTAAGTACCAGGGCTAGTCACAAATTACTGCAAATATCTCCCAGCTACAGTTCCTCCCTGGCAAATTAAAGTTAAAACTAAGCAAAGTCAACCACAAAAACAAAGTCAATACTAGTTACTTACACATGTCCAAAAAGTAATACTTCAGTTCAGTGTAGTCTACAAAATAATCTCCTTAGTTCAAGGAAGCTGTGGCTGCTTTCTTCCTCTCTGTGTCTCAGCAGACAGAGACCACAAACAACTCTGTTATAAATCCACAGTTCAGCTAGGTCCCTTTCAGCTCCTCCCCTTAACAAACACCTACTTCACAGAGGTTAAGTACCAGGGCTAGTCACAAATGACTGTAAATATCTCCCAGTTACAGTTCTTTCCTGGCAAATTAAAGTTAAAACTAAGCAAAGTCAACCACAAAAACAAATTTAGACTTTCTATCACAGGCTTACATTCTTTGCAGGGTAGAAGAATTAGAGGGAATTTACTTCTAACATACAAGCTTCAAAAAAACCCTGATCTTATGAAAAAATGTGGACTTCTCCATGCTACTAGGCAAATTGTTCCTAGATGCCACGCTAGACAAGTTATTGTGCCCAAGGCTAAAACCAATCTCAGATTTAACTTTTTTTCACTGAGGGCGCCAAGGTTATGGAATAAACTTCCTCAGAAATTAGTAGACTCTACTAACATTGAAGCATTTAAAAAGGGTCTTGACAACTGGCTAATTCAGAATCAGCTTATGTAAATTGTTCCCACTCAGTGTGGGGGAAAATCTAGATGGACCTCGGCCTTCTTTTTTTCCATAAAAACAAGTAAACCAAGTAAACAGGTTTACAGACTAAACAGGGTATGGTAAAATAATTGTAAATAAGAAAAGAAAGCAATAGTTGACATTCACAGTGAATTAAAGAATAGAAACGAGTAACGCTAAGCAGTTTCATGCACAGGAATGCATACAGTAAATTGAAAATCAGCCAAAACAAGCTGTGTCAGTTACTGGTAAAATCATAAGGTAAGTTGAAATCAGCCAAAGGCCTCGTCAGGACAGATGGGGGGGGCATTAGATAGAGGGGATGAAAGGTGAAGGGAGTAGAGTAGCGGGGGGAGGGGATGTCAAAGATGGTGCAAGGAGATTTAACATTAATCAAGTGCTAGGGTATTAGATTGCCAAAAAGGGTTTAGCGGAAACAGTCACAGGAGTGAGTGGCAGAGAGGAGTTGCTGTAGCTTGGATTTGAAAGGGCCCAATTTGGATTCAGAGGAGATGTCACAGTTGAGGGCATTCATCCAAAGAGGGGCTCTGTAGGCGAACAATCTTTGTCCCTGGGAAGTATAGCAGAGAGGGACCAGAAAGTGCTGGGATTCAGAGCCATGGGTATGGCGAGTATTATGAGAGGGGCTAAGAAGACTTTGAATTCCAGGTGGTAGGAGGCCTATGGTTATTTTCTTGGCCATCAGGCATGTTTGATATTTGATGCGATCTTTGAGCTGGAGCCAACCAGTTTGTGAATAGAGGTCGCAAGAGTGGGTGAGATGGTAGGCTCCTGAGATGAAGCGACATGTCTTGTTTAAATCAGTGGAAATGCGCCGGAGGGCAGTTTCAGTGGCAGATCCATAGATTATCAATCCATAGTCAATAATGGAGGTAACACAGCTCTGTACAGCCAACCTTAAGGCTTCTTGTGTAAGGGAGTTCTTGTGTCTGTAGAGGAGGCTGATGCGAGTATTGACTGCTTTGGCAATGTACTATACTATACTATGTGGGTAGCAGCTCTGGTGGAATTCAAACTTAGAGATACCCTGAGGGTGGGTGTTTGCTTTGTGGTGGCAACTACTAAAGTACCCTTGCAGGTGTATGAAGGGTTTGAGAAATCTGAAAACAGTGTACAGGCTGAGCCTGGGAGAGACCAGTATGTCACAGTCTACACTGGGTTGTTACAGCTGATCCATGTATTTTCCATTGTAGTTAAGGTCTCTGCAGTTGTCTTTCCTTCACTGCTGGTTTTTGTCTTTGAAAGCTTCATTCTCTTGTTGTGCAAGTTATGTTGCCAGTTGTTCCATGTTTACTGGTGGAATGTCATCCAGAGTTGCTCCTCTCAAAAATGGACTCTGGCCATGTTTGGGTCATGGTAGGTCAATAAGTGCATTTACAGTCCCATGATCATTGACTTATATGCATAGTCAGTCTGTAAAAGGAATGTGACTCCTTCCGACCCTGCAATATACCATCCTGGCATAAACTGTTTTTCATTTTAACTTACTTATAAACATTGAGAAGTTTTCTTGTTTTTCTGTCCAACTAGTACAACTTATTCTGTAGACAGTCATTTTCACCAAAACTGTATGATATCACTGGAAGAGCGAGTTGGTTTATAGCTTGCACTTTATTTTGTGTTGTCAAAGCAATTTTCAGTGCAAGCTTCAGCTGTCTAAAGTATTCCTTGATGAACTTTCCTGTCATTTGTTCATACTGTATTGCTACTCCTGCAGCTATTTCCCCAGTACTTGTATACTCCCCCTTGCTCAAGCACTTTTATGTTACAGTTTTGTTCCAAGTTCATGTTTTCCATAAAGCTTAGCTTTCCCTTCATGGATGTTGATGTAGCACATTTATTTAACACCCCGCATGAATCATGTCGTGTTTAGTAAAACAAAACTAAGATGCAAAACTCTTTCCAGTCTCTGTACACATACAACATTTCTACCCAATGGAATTTTCTGATGATGTCAGAGGTTTCTCTTTTCTTTTTAACTCTTCCCACACACTGCACAGTTAAATATGGTTTCCCCTAGGTGAATCATTTAATGTTGTTAGAATTGAGTATTCCATTTAAAACAATTCACACACTCACTGTATAATTTATTTGTGTATTTGTAATTTCTTGCCCAGGAAAGGCACACTCATCCATTTTAGCCTATTTTCAGGTGCATTCTTGGGTGGGATACATGGGCATGTTTTACTGAAAGTGGGAATGTTGGCCGCGACACTGGGGAAAATCCCCTCCTCTTCTTCAGTAAGTGCCATGGGGTCTTTTACTGCCACCTGGACAGTAAGAAGACATGGGCAAAATGGCCCTCAGTTTAATATCTCATCCTTGCAATGGCACCTCACCAGTGCAGCACTCCCCACATACTGCACTACAGTGTCAGTTATGGGTATTACCCCAAGTACCTGGTTTGAGACTAGAACTAGCAACCTTCCAATCTTCTGCCCCAGAGATGAATGTGCTACCTATTTAGCCACTGGCACTAATCAAAAGGGATGGCACTCCACATCTCTGTGCATCAACAACACCAAGGGAGGTTGACAGTGAAAATGCTGAACTCCCCCAACAGCGATGGCACAGTACTGATGCAGGTATTGTGCAGCCTGTTTTAACAGTGTTTTCTGTGGGGGGGCTGTACTCCCTGCACCCCCCCAGACTTTAGGATTCCAACTCCAGGTCAGAGTTGGTCTGGGGAGGGGGCGCAACACTGGGGAAGGTAAAATACAGAAAAAGGTTACCATGAATGTCGCCGTAATGGTCTTTTTTTCCTGTTTTGCCGTTGGGGTGTCAACCTGAAGTGGTGCACCGCTGTGCAACTGGATATAACCACTCAATGCATTCCTTAAGTAACACTTTGCTATTCCTTCACACACTCACTACATTTAAATGTCCCTTCCCCGACATGTTTCTGACTTTTCAAAAGGGGAGAGACATTTTTCAGGTAAGTAAGTGAGAAGAGGAAGACCAACAAAGAGATTCTAAGGTTAAAAAGGGAAAGGGTGCTGTACAGAGGGAGACCAGGAAAAGGCAGACATCTTAAACAAATACTTCTGCTCAGTGTTCATAGTGGAAGGGGGAGGGACTGTAAAATGGTAACAGGATCCTTGAAGTAGGGTACTGATACTAGTCCTGTTTCATAGGAGACAGTCCTGAAGACAGTCCTGAACTAATCAAAGTGGACAAAGCAATGGGGCCAGATATGGTGCATCCAAGGGTGCACCTCTGAGAGATCTATTTTAACAGATCAGTGGATACTGGAGTGGTTCTGGAGGACTGGGAGAAACACAGAAACATAGAATTTGATGGCTGATAAGGACCACTTGGCCCACCTAGTTTGCCCATAAGAGCAGATGAAGTCCCACTTTACAATGAATTGTGTGAGTAAGCACTATGTCAGGATGCTACTGTCTGTTAATGCTTTTTAATCTTGCGTGTGGGACATGGTTATAAGTTGCTGCCTTTTAAAAAAAAAACAGAAAAACAAACAATAACTGTATGTTTTGTGGTGGGCATTTCCCCTCTTGAAAATTCTTCCTAGCAATAGCATTGTGAGATACTGGAGGTTTTGTTGACAAACTCCATAGCAACACACAGGGCGACAAGCCAATAATTTGTGCCTGAGATGCAGTTTCAGTTTTATGTCTGGTATCTGGCTTTAAACCTGCCACAGGTGGTATAAAATAGTAATTTTCAAGCATTTTTATACTGGTTTGTTAGACTCTGAAAACAGAAGTCCCTGCCCATGGCACTTCCACGCTTACATAAGCCCACTATTATGTGGTCATTGATGAGTGTGTGTCCAAGGCAATATGTTGGCAGAGGCAAGTACATCTACCTGCATCCACCAAGGTAGGCATGTAGGTATGTAGGCAGTATCCTCTCTCTGTCCAAGATTTCTGCATTACACAACAGGTGAGGCCTATACTGATTTATTTTTCAAACTTTACAGGCACTATAGATATTCTTCATATATTATTTAGTGAGGGGGAGTGAGTGAAATGTATCTAATGCCTCATGTTTACCTCTGCTCCACATTATAAAATAACTGGGGACTTTCACTTTGGCAAATATATTGCTTTTTCTGAATTTATGAAAGAGAAATAATAAAATGAGTGATTTTTGGCTTATAGGAAATAAATATAATTGAAACATTTGAAAAACAATTAAGAGCTGATACTGTAGTGAGAGAAGCAAGGAAGGAATCACAGAAATGATCCTGAGATGAAAGAGGATGAGAAAACATCCAAACAAGGAGAAAATGTGGCCAAAATACAGTAGGTCAAGAAGAAAGCCCACCAAAAATAGCTCAGTTGTGGAGGCTGTAATAGCTAGAGAGAGAGAGAGAGAGAGAGAGAGAGAGGGTCAAGAAAGGTCAAGTTAATAACCCTTCAAATAATCAGAGCGATCAAGAGGAATGACAACTAGTCCAGAAAACAGATGGCAGAAAAAAGGGCAGAAGAACACTGATGTAGAATGAAGGTATTTTTCTGAGCAATAGATTTCACCCCTCCAGAATATTACTGAGCCATCCCAAGCAACAAACAACTCCTAACTACCCTCCCAGCAAATTGTGATAGTCAACGTTATCATTCATTATACAGATTCAGTAATATGCAAGACCAAATGGGAAAACACAATGCTAACATGTCTCCCCGGTGCAAGAATCCATGATGTGAATGCTCAGATAGAGTCACTTAACAAAAATGGCAAAAAGTCAGCAGTCGTACTCCATGTTGGCACAAATTATATGGGTAAGCTGTAGGAAAAAGATACATGCCATGATCTCCTCAACCTAACAATAAAGATTAGGTCCCCAGGGTCTAACAGGTATACTGTTGGAACATTGAAACTCCAGCAACAAAATCCTTTACAGTGCCAACTTCGATGTTATCGCTGTAAAGGACTTGAAGTTGGAATTTCACCATTTCTCCAGTGTTGCGCCTTCCCCCCAAACAGAGTAACCCCTAATTCGGAGTTTGTAATCTAAAAGTACAGCGAAGCCTCCCACGAAAGACACTTAATGTTGAAAGGTGAAATTCTGCCTGTTGACATTGAGTGTGTTGCTGTGCCACACTTCGACAACTTAATTGTCGATGTTGCATGATTGAGCCGGTCTAATATTGCAGTTCCAAGTATTTTACCCATCCCAAGAGCTTCATAAAGAAAAACAAATCTGACAGTCTCAAGAATAAACATCAGAGTGGCAAACTGGTGCAGAAAGGAAAATACAGAATTTATGAATTATCAGTCCAACTTTAGAGGAAACATAAACTTAAATGCTAGAGATGGACTGCACATAAACAAAGTGGGTGCTGGAACCTCTGGGACTTCTTTAAGCTCTATCCTTGAAGACCTGAATTTAAACTAGCAAGGAAGGGACACAAACAGGGGACGAAGGAGGAGAAGAATATACAATCTGAGAGTAAAATAAAATACTAAAAAAACATACTAAACCTCCTAGCTCAGACCACATCAAGGGTGATAACATATTAAAATGCACATTAGTTAATACTAGAAGCCTTAGACATAAAATGGACACACTTACAGCACTTGCCACCCCGTTTGCCATTATAAAGACCATGGAAACTTCTCAGAGTGAAAAAGACATCTGGAGAAAGAAATATCAAGCTATAATCTGTTTAATAAAGACAGAGGTACAAATACATGAGGATGTGTGGCCTATACATTAAAGAGGGTCTGCAAACATGTAATATCACAAAACAAGAACACAATAAAACAACAGAAACTCTTTAGCTAAAAGTCAACTTGACAAATGTTAACCCAATTAGTGTGGGAGTCTGTCAAACACACCCTGATACTTCAATAGAAGGAACACTGGTCTAATTGAATAGATTGAGACCACCTGCTAACTTGGGGGGAGATTGTCCTCATGGGACACTTAAATTTAGGTGATGCAAACTGGTCAGAATTAGAAGTCCACTCCTCTGTTGGCAGCTGCCTGGTTAATAAAATGGAGCCCTTCTATCTAAAACAAAACCATCTTTTGGATGAGATGTTAAACCGAGGTCCCATCTTCCTGGATTGGTGGTAGTTCAGGTGGATGTTAAAGATCCCATGGCACTTATCGAAAAGAGTAGGGGAATTTCCCCAGTGTCCTGGCCAAATTTCCCTCATTCACTAAAAATACCACCAACAGCTTAATCTGGTTTAAGGTCAGTTGGCATTCATCTGTATCCCCACCCCCCCGGGTCGTGCCTGAAAATAGGCAGGATTTGCCTAGTGCACTTACCCGGTCAACAAAAACTAAATAAAATATGTTAGCGATCCAATAAGAAATGTCAGAATTGTAGATCTAGTTACAGCCTCAGAAAGAATAGGCTTAAAAATTGTAGGACTGGAGCAAAACTTGTAAATGGTGACCATAACTTAGATATGTTTGATCTCATACTAACAGACACAACAGAAAAAGGTAAAATCATATAACACCTCTACATCAGGGCAGACAAATCTACCTTAAGTAAGTACCCAGAAACAGTAGATTCATAGCAGTACAGTATTTGTAGGTAAAGCTGCATGTAAAAGGTGGAATACAGTGAAGAGTATTATAGTAGTTGTAGGAGACATGAACCCACTGTCACAAAGTATGGGAGCACAGGAATTAGATCCAAATGGCTCACAAAATATGTTAAAAAAGAAAGAAAAAAAGCTACAGAAAGCATACCTAGCCAATGGGTATGAAACCATTTGGCAAAAATACAAAATTAGTGAAAAGAAATGAAAAAGAATTATTAGCAAAGAATATGGAATTAAATTTGGCAAAAAAGGCAAATAAGAACAATTATAAACAGCTTTACAGCTATATAATTACTGGGCAGCAATTTTAACATAGGATCAAGCAGTTGATATTTCCCGTAACAACCAGCTGGTTGTTACGAGATTCATGTGCTGCAATTGTCCTATCCATGCCGTGAGCATAAACCCATTGACAGTGCGTGAAAAAAAAACAACAAAAAATGGCATCAGCATTTCAATTTAAATCCGCTCTTACTTGGCAAACACTGCAAGTCTGTTCTGGGTCTCGCCGTTTCACAGATTATTTAAATAAAGTATTCTTCCACTCGGTTCATGCCAGTAAAATCTGTACTTTAACTGTTTTTTTCCTCCATCTATTCTGAATTCCCAAAAGTGTTTTCCCCGACTGCGCTGAATCCCAGTTCTTTACAGGCTGTTGTGGACTCATATAGAAGGTCAGAAATGTTCTTTTATAAATTGTTTTGGTTGTTGTAGTATGTTTTTCAACTAACTAAAAACTCTGCCATTCAAAAAATCCCTCGTCTGTCCCTTTGAAGTTTAATAATGCACTTTGTGCACTAATCTT
Organism: Neoceratodus forsteri; assembly: GCA_016271365.2. NCBI lineage: Eukaryota > Metazoa > Chordata > Ceratodontiformes > Ceratodontidae > Neoceratodus > Neoceratodus forsteri. Next base: position 54,414,822 of record CM057455.1, read on the forward strand.
CAATCTTTGATGGTACGAGAAATCCACAGCGTAAAAAACTGCTGCCAAGCAATTATGCAAAATTAATCATGAGGAGAAGCCTTGTCTTGAACCGAATGCAAACTCTTGTTCAGTGATGCTTGAATAAACTCCTCGAGCTGCGCTCTTGGGGTTTATGTAGCATCACTTGACTCAGGTGTACATTCAATTCTCGTATCAACCACCTCCTCATGCATTATTCTCTATATAATTGCCTGATAAAAAATGGAAGGAAGATTGGACCAATGCAACCAAAGGATAAAATTGTAAGGAGACCATCTGAACAGGTTGAAATTTTTAATTCCTAGTTTTGCTCAGTTTTGCAAAAAAGAAGAAAAGCCACCATATCATCGTATATAGAAAACCCACCATGTCACTGAATGTACCTCAGAAAAAAAATACTGTTACCACTGAAGAAATTAGGAACAAAATCAACAAGCTAAAACCTAGCACATCTTCAGGCCCAGATAATATTTCTGGACACATAGTTAAAATACTTAAGGAACAACTGATAGGCCATTAAAAATTATTTTTGAAAAATCTCATAATACTGGGGTAACTCCTAATGGCTGGCGTATCACAGATGTTGTTGCCATTTTTTTAAAGGAGGATCAATCCAGAATGTCTAATTATAGACACTTTAGCCTTATTTCTATTATAGGTAAAATTCTTGAAAATATTGTTACGGACAAAATGCTTGAAAAAATACCAAATGTAGACACACAGATCAACATGATGGAGAGAGACCAGTGGAGTACCTCAGGGGTCAGTACTGGGCCAGTCCTCTTTAATGTCTTCATTGGTGACACAGTGGAGGAACGGAAAGGGAAAGTCTGCCTCTTTGCAGACAACATCAAGATCTCTAACACAGAGGACACTTGGGGTGCAAAGGATGGTAAGAGATTTAAAATGGTTGGAGGAGTGGTCAAAAGTTTGTCAGCAAAGGTTTAATGCAAAAAAGTGCAAAATAAAGCACTTGGGTCATAAAAACCACAGGATGTAGTATAAAAAGGGGTTAGAGATACTTACAACAACCAAGCAGGAAAGAGACCTGGTGGTAATCATATCGGATGACCCGAAGGTGGCCAGACAATGAGACAAAGCAATCAGGAAACCTAGTGGAACACTGGGCTGTACTGGTAAGAGTATCACCATCAGCAAGGAGAACATGGTATTGCTCCTATACATGTCACTGGTAATACCTCACCTGGCATACTGTGTCCAGGTTTGGAGAGCACATCTTAGGAAAGACATAGAGAAAGTACAGTAGAGGGGGTCTAGAGGAGGGCTACCAAGTTTGTATAAGGTCTGCATCAAAAGCCCTACAAGGAGAGGCTAAAGGAACTCAATATGTACACACTGAAGGAGAGAAGGGAGGGGAGATGTGATCAAGACCTTTAAATACCTCATGGGGTGAATACAGTATAAGTGGGATGCATTCCTTAGAGGACAGAGTGCTCTAGAATGAGGGGTCACAATATGAAGCCGGGGGGTAGGTTCAGGCAAGACGTTAGGAAATACTTCTTCACAGAAAGGGTGGTGGATACCTGGAATGGTCTTCCAGTGGAGACTGTGGGGATGAAAACAGTGGTGGGATTCAAAAAGCCTGGGATAGGAACAATGGAAAAGGGAAAGGGAAAGGAGGGGTGGAAAAGACAGTGCCATGGGCCAATGAGGGTCTGCAGCAAAAGCAGTCACAGTGAAAATGGGCAGACTGGATGGTCCAACTGGCTCTTATCTGCCATCAATTTCTATGTTTCTATGGTTTGGGATAAGACAGGTCATGTACTACTAACATAAGTTTCTATGAGAAAGGGAGAAACTTAGTAAACTCTACTATAAAGGTCTATGTGACAAAGATTTCTTGACTGGAGTAAGGAATTTCATATGGTCCCAAACTGGGTAATTTTACAGAAAGTTGAAATGTAAGAGATAAACTACTAAATTCTATGATGAGCAACTACGTGGCAGGACAAAAGGTACCAGAGATTGGTTATTAATGGTTTTCAGTCCAGGTACGGGATGGCGACTAGAGGTGGGTTTAGGGATCAGTACTTGGGCCAGTGATCTTCCAAATCTTCATTTCAGACCTTTCAGTAAATGTGTCCAATTGGGCCATAAAATCTGCTAAGGACACTAAAATAGCTAGACCTTCTGCAACCTCTGAGCAGAGAAATGGCATCCAGAATGACTTAAATCTAAGTTCAGCCTGGGCACAAAAACGAGAAATGTAATTTAATTTATAGACAAACCCAAGGTTATGCACTTTGGAAAAAATAATGTTCTGCAAAAACTTGTACGTGCAATATAATGTTTTCTATAAATACACAATAAAGGGATCTGAGTACTGGTATAAGCAGAGACCTTGAAAGCACTAAACAGTGTAACTATGCTGTCTCTATGGTAAACAAGATAACATGGGTAATTAAAAACTACATAAAATTCAGGAACAAAAGCATCCTTCTCTCACTGTACAGAGCATATGTCAATCAATCAATCTTTATTTTACCAGGAGAAGCACCACTGAGCTAAAACTCATTTACAAGGTAGTTCTGGACAGACATTGCACAAAACATTGTTAAACATCTGGAGCATCAAAGCATAAGACAAAACATAGGTGAGATAATACAGTGAGGATATACAGTGTGCAGCAAGACATAGGAGCAAAAATGAACAAACATTATTCACAATTATATATAAATATATACATAAAAGGTAGAATTTGCAGACCCATGTACAGAGGTACCTGATAAAGAGTAGCTAGTACAGCCTGGGTGGTTGAGGTAATGGGGGAGTGGTGGGATGGGGGAAGAAAAGGTATACTAGACATGGGGGGGGCAGAGTAAGTGAAGAAGAGAGCTAGGTTGGGAGTGGGTAGGGAAAGGGAGTGGTTCAGGGAAGGAGTGTGTTACAGAATGCACACATAACACTAATGCGGCCCATGGGGATACTTAAAAACAAAGTCATGACCAGGAGGGAGAGGAGGATAATTGGGAATGGTAATCCAGGTAAAGGGTGCTAGTCTTTAAGGAAGCAGTTAAAAGTTTTGTCCAGTAGATGGTGAAGCAACGTTTTGAAGGATGCCAGATTGACAAGTTATGATAGCTTCAAGGACTTCTGGACACTGTTCCAAAGAGAAGGGAAAGAGAAGCTTAAGGAAGAGGAACCATACCAAGTTCTGATCCTGTGGTATCTAGGGTGTTGTAAGAATATTTTCTAAGGGAGTAGGTCCCCGATGAAAGAACTAGTAATTTTGAAGTATAATGGGGGAGCTTGCCTGTTAAGGCTTGGTAGGTCCATAGTACCGAATTTTTCAACTTCCATGTTTTTAATGACTGCCATCCCAACAGTGAGTAGTGGAAGCAATGGTGAGTAGTGTATGGTGCATTGGTGATGAATGTAAGTGCTCTGTGATATAATGTATCAAGGTTGGAAAGTCAGGCAACAGGGCAATATCTGTAGACGAAGTCAGTGTAGTCGAGGAGTGGGAGGAAGGTTGATTGTACTAGTCTAATTTTGGCCTCCTGGGTGAGGAGGTATTTAATTCTGTAGAAAATGCCTAGTCTCTGTCTAAACTTTTAAGTGGGTTCCTCAACATGGGGAGTAAAAGAGAGCCTACTGTCAATCCAGAGCCCGAGAGATTTAAATTTATCAACTGGCTCTACTGGTTCCCCAAGGAGAGTAGTGATTTGGATCTTTTGCCTGAGGGGAGAGTGATTGTAGAATCTGCCTGGAGAGAGAGAAACATGACTTAAATTGTTCTGGCATTAAGAAGCAGTTTGAAGTGAAGTAGGTTTTGTTGCAACAACTGGAATTCTTGTTGTAGGTCAGTGCAGGCCTGTTCCAGGGAAGGTTTATCGATATAAAGGACAGTATCCTCCATGAAGAGCTGTATATTAGCAGATGGGATATTAAGGTCGATGTCATTGACATAAATCACAAATAGTAAGGGCCCAAGGATAAACCCCTGGGGAACTCCTCTCTTAAGGGCCTTGAGTGGGGAGAGGTCACATTGAGACTTGACCTATTGCTGACAACCTAATAGATAAGAGGTAAACCATTTGATGGAGGTATCATTTAGGCCAATATTGCATAACATGTACAGAAGGAGCTCATGGTCAATCGTATGTTAGGCCACAACTCAACTATGCAACTCAGTTCTCGCGCCGTATAAAAGATGTGACATAAACCGACTGGAAAGTGTACAGAAAAGGACTACAAAATTATTATCTTACATAAGAAATGATCCACAAGAAACTACATTGAAGAAAATTGCACTAATATCATTGGAGAAAAGGAGGCTCAGAAGTGACCTCATGCAGATATATGACATAATACACAACGCAGTGTCTTGTTTGTTTGTTTTTTATGCTCCTTCCTCGGCACCCTCGACTGGCCACTCCTTCAGGCTTCTGAGATGCACCCACCGCCAACTTGTCCCCTGCCACCATAGACCACCTCCTATTAGCAACCCCCTTGGTAACCCAATGTAACCCTCCGTTGGGTGGGTCCCTCCCTTCCGGGGGAAGCACCTTTAGGTGCAACTATGTATCCCGGGTGCTGCAGGGTCAGTACAGACACTTTTGGAGCTTTGTGGCAATTGGGGAGGGGGTGCGCTATCCATTTACTGCCCTGCCCACTCCCTGTACCTTCAATGGGCCTGATGATGGTAACCTGAGGCAGGGACATGCAGTAGCATGTCGAAGCTTCACACCACCAAGCATGTCACCCAATCCACCTCCAAGTACCTAAGACCCGCCCATCCCCCCAGGAGGGAAGCATCCAATGGATGCTCTGAACTCCCTCCCTGCCATTCTCTGTTCTTGTCCTGATAACAAGACTCAGGGTGTGAACCCAGGTCACTAGCATGCCAAGCAAACTCCTTCACTTGGTGCCTTTGAGCCAGTTTCCCAGTCTTGTTTAATGATATGGATTTTGACTTTAAACAAACTCATAATGACACTAGGAGTCACTCATCTGAAAATAGCTGGGCAAAGGTTTCATAACTTAAAAAGAAAGTCTTACTTTACTCAGAGAATAATTAACCCATGAAATTCCCTACCTACCGATCTAGTAATCTGCAGCAGTAAGAACGGATATAAATATAAATTGGATAAATATATTATTAATGGAGGTTGTTTAACTTACTACGAGGGAGTCAGAATGGGATCTGTGCCTCAATGCTCCTATAAGACCTTTGTATGAACCTTTGTACGAATAAAAGTGATAGCAGGGAAAAGGCTGGAAACTATAACCCTGACATTCATGGTGGGAAAGTTAATGGAAATATAGAAACACTGCAGAAGGAAAGGACTGTGGAATAGCTTGAATCATACAGGTTACAGGACCTGAGGCAGTAATGAGCCAGAGGGAGTATGCCATGTCAGACAAATCTTTTTTTTAGTATGCTTTTTCACAGGAACCCCCATTAGTCCTACTTCGGTGCTAGAGTTCTTTGACTGGGTGACCAAGAGACTAGAGGAGGGAGGAGCGGTGGATATGGCCTACCTAGATTTCAGTAAAGCTTATTACATCATTCCACACAAAGTACTAGGGAGCAAGCTGGGTAGCTTAAGGATTGGTAAAAAGGTGGTCAACTGGGTATGAAGTTGGTTAGGGGGTAGGTGACAGGAGGAGGTAAACTGCATTCACTCCAAGGAAGGGAGAGTGACCAGTGGGTACCACAGGGATCACTGCTGGGACCAGTCCTCTTTAATGTCTTTATAAGTGACACTGCATAGGAGCTGGATGGGAAGGTCTGCCTCTCTGCAGATGACACTAAGATCTGCCACAAGATGGACTCTCTAGGAGAGGTGAAAAGGATGAGCAGAGACCTGAGAAAACTGTAACAGTTTTCAAGGGTATGGTGCCAGGGCTTCAATACAAGGAAGTGCAAAATAATACACTTGGGGCACAGAAATCCAAGGAAAGAGTACAAACTTGGTGGAGTGGTACTGATGACAACCAAGCAGGAAACAGATCTGGAGGTAAGCATGTCAGATGACAATAAAGGTGGCCAGGCATGGGCAACAAGAGTAGCAGGATGCTGGGGTGCATAGGAAGGGGTATCACCAGCAGAAGGAGGGATGTGTTTCTACCCCTGAATAGGTCACTGGTAAGACCCAACCTTGAATACTGAGTCCAGTAATGGAGCCCATATCTCCAGAAGGACATAGAGTGAAGGTGGTCCAGAGGAGGGCAACTAAAAAGGTGCTGGGTCTGAATCAAAAGAACTTCAATAAGTACACCATGGAAGACAGACATGGGATATTCTAGAGACCGTTACCTCACAGGGATAAATAAGGTACGGGGGGAGGAAGTATTTTCAGACACAAAAGGTGCTCAAGCACAAAGGGGCATAATATGAATCTAGAAGAGGGTAGACTCAGGAAAGATGTGAGGAAGTACTTCACAGAAAGACTGGTGGATTCCTGGAGCAGCCTTCCAGTGGAGGTGGTGAGGGGTGAAAACAGTTGTGGGTTCAAGAATGCATGGGATAGGTACAAGGGAATGGTAGTGGAAAGGAAGGGGTGAGGGAGAAAGAACTGTAGATCAAGTAGGGTCTACAGTGATAATATAGGTAGGGAAAATGGGACAGACTTGCTGGGGCAAGCAGCCCTTATCTGCTGTCAGAGTCTATGTTTATACTGTAGGTTTCTGTGATAGTCTGTGAGATATATGCTCCATCTAAACTGCCTCCCCAAAATCTATACATTTACATGGTTTATCCCCTGTGTAGCTTATCTGGTGTTTAGAAAAAGACTGTTAAGTTGTGAAACTCTTTCCCACATTCTGTACCAATAAATGCTGCCCACCTACAGGAATCCTCTGATTGTAAGAGTTGGGTTTCCATCTAAAACAACTCCCTCACTCAGTACATTTAAAAGGTTCTTCCCTTGCGTGTACTATTCGATGAATTATGAGCTGCATGTTTCATATAAAACTCTTTCCACACATTTTATTGAAATGGTTTCTCCCATGTAAATCATCTGAAATTTATTTGTGAAACTTCTCCGCACTTAGTCCAGTTAAAGGATTTTGCCTGTGTGTACCCTCTGATGGTCTTAAAGATTTACCTTCCATCTAAAATCCTTCCCACATTAAGTACATTTGAAAGGTTCCTCTCAGGGTTAATGTCTCCAAATGTTTAGGGATTTCTAATACCGTGGAAAGAATGGACCCCATTCTTTAGCCAGGGCATATTCAAAACTCAAGAAATTAGTACTGTATTAATCTTTGATGTTTGTTGACAGCGCTCTTCTCAGAACACGCAACGTCCCCAAAATAGCTTCCTTTTGAAGTTCATAAGGTGTCACAAGTATTGGTAGCATATTTAAATGTGCCTGAAAGTTCTTTTTGATTAGTCCCATTGCTCCAAGCACTACTGGAACAATCTGTGTGTCCTTATTCCACATCAGTTTAGTTTCTGACTGCATATCTTGGTATTTCATGATTTTGTGTCTCTCTGTATGCAGCACACTGTAGTCACTAGGGGTGGCTATTTCAATCAGTAATGCTACCTTTGTTCTCTTTTCTTGTATTACAATATCAGGTTTTCTTGCTTCCACTTTCTTGGCTGTTGGTATTGGGCGATCCCATGTGATCATTACTTCTTCATTCTCTGTGATTCTTTGTGGTTCGTGTTTCCAGTGTCTCTCTGCTACCTGTATGTTATAGTGTTTGCACAGTTTCCAGTGGATGAGTCTTGCCACATTTTTGTGTCTTTCAGTATACAGGCCTTCTGCCATGAGTACTTCACATCCAGCTACGAGATGCGCAGCTGTTTCTAATTCTGTACTACAGAACCTGCACTTGTCTGTTTCTTCTATGGATTTTGTGAACCATCTTGTGCGTAGCCCACTATCTTGGGCTGCCATTATTAGTCTCTCATCTCGTGGCCTAAATTCACCTCTTTTTAACCACTCATGGGTCAGGGCTTGATCGACCTGTGATTGCTCCAGTAGCGCCCTGTATTTTCCACTATAATTATGGGCCCATGCCTCCCTCTGCCCTTGGGATGTATAATCTTGGCATGCACTGATTTTTGTATATTAATTGGTGAGCATGAAACATTTTTCTTGTTTTTATATCTAGCTGGTTCAACACTTTCTGTGGCCAGTCTATCACACCAAAGCTGTATGATATCACTGGAAGGGCGAGTTGATTTATAGCTTGCACTTTATTTCGTGTTGTCAAAGCAGTTTTCAAAATTAGCTTTAACCTTCTAAAATATTCCTTGCTTACTTTTACTCTCATTTGTTCATGTTGTGCTGTTGCTCCTTTATCTACTCCCAGGTATTTATACACTCCCTCTTGCTCAAGTTCTTTTATGTCACAAACCTCCGCCAGATTCACGTTTTCTTTACGAGTTAACTTTCCTGCTACAAATGTTGCTTTGGCACATTTGTCTAGGCCAAACGTCATCCATATGTCATCAGAAAAGGTCTTAACAATTTGTAGTTTTTTCAAATGTTTGTCAGATGAACTGTAAAGTTTTAGGTTATCTACAAATAGAAGGTGAGATGTTAGCTGTTGATTATTTTTGTTTCTGGGGTTCAAGCTGTATCCATAGCCTAGGTTGTTGATTAGGTTACTCAAGGGATTGAGGGCAAGGCAAAACAGAAGTGGTGACAAAGAGTCACCCTGAAATATCCCTCGTTGGATACTTATATTTCCTCCTGTGTAAATCATCTGGTGTTTAATAAAATAAGACTTTGTTGTAAAACTCTTCTTAAACTCAGTACATTTAAAATGTGTCTCTCCTATGTGAATAACCTGGTGTTTAGTAAAATATAATTTAGATGTGCATATCTTCCCGCACACACTACACTTAAAAGGTTTCTCCCCTGTGTGAATTCTCTGATAGAGTGAGAGGTTTTCCTTCACTTTAAAACTAATTCTACACACTGTACAATTAAACACCTCCCCATGAATCATCTGATGGTGTGATAGCTGGGTACTCCATGTAAAGCTCTTCCCACACTCAATACATTCATATGGTTTCTCCTGTGTGAATTCTCCAATGGTGAGAGAGGCTGGTTCTTTAAAACTCTTCCCACACTCTGTACAGTTAAAATTGTCTCCCCTGTGAGAGTTAACAGCTGATAGTATGATAGCTGGGTATTCCATCTAGAAGTCTTCCCGCAGTTAGGAAAAGCGTGACTCCTACCGGGACTTGAACCCAGGGACCTTGCCATTCTTGCCATTGCTTGAATTCGAGTCCCAGTAGGAGTCACACTTTTTCTTTCATTTCTACAACTGGATTTTCAAAATTGCCTTGCAGTGGCTAACTGCATGGAAAGAAAGAAACAGGAAGTAATCTAATTTTATCCCCACATTTAGTGCATTTAAATGGTTCCTCCCCGGTGTGTACCCTCCGATCCTGGGTGGGATCTTCCTTCCATCTGTAATACTGATCACACTCAGTACATTTACATGGGTTCTCCCTTATGTGACACCTCTGATGTTTAGTAAATGCCTTTTCAGTTGGAAAACTCTTCCCGCACACTGTAGTTAAATAGTGTCTCTCCCTTGTGAATCCTCTGATAAAGTCAGAGGTCTCTCTGCTTTCCAAACTTTGTCCACACTCTGTACAATTGAATGTTGACTTTCCTGTGTGAATCCTCCGATGGTTTGAGAGTTGGTTATTCTATCCAAACCTCTCCCCACACTCGGTACATAAAAGGCTTTTCCACTATGTGAATCATCTGATGTTTAGCAAAATATAATTTAGTTTGGAATCTCTTCCCAAATTTAGCACATTTAAAAAATGTCTTCCCTCTGTGGATTCTCTGATGGAGCAAGAAGTTTTCCTTGACTTTGAAACTCTTCCCACACACTGTAGAATTAAAAGTTATATTCCCAGTGTGACTCCTCTTATGATGCGAGAGCTGGGTATGCCATCTGAAGCTCTTCTCAAACTCTGTGCATTCAAAAGGTTTCTCCCCTGTGTGAATCCTCTGGTGTTTAGTAAAAGATTGTTCAGTTGAGATACTCTTGTCACACTCTGTACAGTTCAATGTTTTCTTCCTTGTGTGGATCATCTGATGGGCTGAAAGTTGCTTATCCCATCTAAATGTCTTCCAACACACAACACATTCAACAGGCTCTCTCCCGTGTGAATCATCTGACCAACAGATTTTCCTTTACCTTAAAACTTTCCCCACAAACTGTACAATTAAAAGATGCCTTCTCTGTGTGAAACCTTTGAAGTGACTAAAGGACCTCAATATATACACCCTGCAGAAAAAGAAGGGAAAGGAGAGATATGACAGAGACTTTCAAATACATCACAGGTATAAGTAAGACACAAGAGGGAAGCATTTTTCAGACAAATGCTCAAGAACAAGGGTGCATGCTACGAAGCTGGAGGGAGGTAGACTGGGGGGAATGTAAGGAAGTACTTCATTAGAGAGAGAGTGGTGGATGCCTGGAACAGCCTTCCAACGGAGGTGGTGAGAGTGAAAGCTGTGGCAGGATTTAGGAAAGCATGGGATAAGCTTAAGGCAACCTTAATCATTAGGGAAGAGAGGGCTAAGCTGGACATCAAGTAGTGTCTATAGTATTACAGTAGGTAGGGAAAATGGGCAGACTGGGTGGGCCAAGCGACCCTTTTCTGGTGTCAAGTTCTGTGTTTCTATGGCAGGAGAGCTGATTATTTGATTTAAAATATTTGCTACATTTAGTAAATATAAAAGACTTCTCTCTCGGTGTTAGTGTCATCGATTCTGCCCTCAATTACAGAGCAGAGGGTCCTACCAGAACTCACAAAACCGAAGGTGAACAAGCCAAATGGGACCAGATGATGTGCATTACAAAATATTAAAGGAGCTTAGGGTGGCACTGGCAATCCTGTTCAATGAATCACTGCAAATGGGAGTGTTTCCAAAGGACTGAAGGAGAGCAGATGTAGTCCCTCTACACAAATGTGGGAGGAGGCTGGCCTCAGTGGTGGGGAAATATAGAATCACTGCTAAAAGAAAGGATTGTGAAGCATCTTGTATCTAGTGGAGCACAGCATCAGAGGCAGCATGAAGTCACAGCAGGAAGGTCACATCAAACAAATCTGATAGATTTCTTTGACTGGGTGACCAGGGAATTGGATTGGGGGGAGTGGTGGATATGGCCTATCTGGACTTCAGCAAGGCCTTCAACCCTGTTTCACATAAGAGACATGTAAACAAGCTTGGCAGCCTGGGAATGGGTCCCATGGTAGTAAACCGGGTTAGAAATTGGCTGAGGGATAGAACACAGAGGCTAGTGGTTAATGGAGCTCAATCCGAGGAAAGGAGGGAGACCAGCAGGGTGCCACAGGGATCAGTTCTTGGGTCAGTCCTATTTAATGTCTTTGCACTGTAAGTGACATTCAATTGGGCTGGAAGGAAAGGTATGCCTCTTTGCAGATGACACTAAGATCTGCAACAGGGTAGACACTCCAGGAGGGGTGGAAAAAATAAGGAGGTACCTAGGTAAACAAGGAGCATGGTCAATAGTGTAGTAGCTAAGATTCAATGCAAAGAAGTGCAAAATCATGCATTTGGGGCACAGGAACCCAGGGGAGACTTACATGATGGGCATGGAGATACTGACGGCCACCAAACATGAAAAGGATCTAGAGGTAATCATATCAGATGACCTAAAGGTGACTGAACAATGTGCCAGATCTGTGGGTGAAGGCATTGGGGTACTTGGGTGTATAGGCAGAAGCAGCATCAACAGAAGAAAGGTGGTGGTGATGCCACTGCACCAATTATTGGTGAGACCTCATCTGGAGTATTGTGTCCAGTTCTGGAAGCTGCATCTCCATAAGGTCCCATAAGGACATAGACAGAGCAGAGGCAGTTCAGAGCAGGGCAACAAAAATGGTGCAGGGCCTACACCAAAAGTCATAAGAGGAGAAACTGGAGGACATCAATATGTATACCCTGGAGGAGAGGAGAGGAGAGGAGAGGAGAGGAGAGGAGAGGGAGATGTGATAAAGACCTTCAAATACCTCAAGGGCATAAATAAGGTACAGGAGGGTAGAATCCTTCAGAAGAAGAGATTTTGTAGAACAAGGGGTCACGACATGAGGCTGGAAGTGGGTAGCCCAAGGGATAACATGAGGACATATTTCTTCATGGAAAGGGTGGTGGGTGCATGGAACAGCCTTCCACCAGAGGTGGTGGGGGATAACTTGTTGTGGAATTCAAAAATGCATGGGACAGACATAGGGGAACCCTAGTGATAGGAAAGAGAATAAAGCCAGAGATCAAGTAGGGTCTGGTTTTTACAGCAGCTAGGGAAAATGGACATACTGGGTGGGTCTAGCTGTCTTTATCTGCCATCAATTTCTATGTTATTTCAAGTCCAATTTTGTGGTTATAAGAGATCTTCATTCCCCCTCTTAGAAAACCAAGGTTCTCACCTCCCTGAATCCCAGCCAAACTGCTGACCTGCCTATGTGCACGGGATCTTGCATGGATGGCTCACAAGTCCTCATGCTCCCCTTCTGACTTACTCAAATATCAAGCCATTTGAAATGCTGCACCAGAGTCACCAAACTTGTTATGGCTAAGTACTTTTCCTCCACCTTCCAAAACAACATTAACCACTTCTCCAAGTTTTGGAAAGTCATCCATGCCCTCTTCTCTCCCCCAGACCAGTCTTCCACCCTGGTCTTCAATGTAACATAGAAGTTGACGGCAGATAAGGACTGCAGGACCCATCCAGTCTGCCCATTTATTTTTCTACCTTATGAATGTGCCATCGGCCTTTACTCTGTCAATGGCCTATCTATTCATACTCATCTGTATTGCTCCCTAGGAGATGCCACCATTTCTGACCCCCCCTCCAGTTGCCTCTGAATTCAATGTTTTCTTTACCTCCTGCACCTTGTCCCTTCTCTCCTCCTTCACCCCACCTCACACACTGCTCCTGCCTCCTAGCTATCCACCCATCTCGTCCCTTCTCCTTCTCTCCTATCTCACCGGGGGACATGCTCAAGGCCCTTCTAACTCTTAACCATCTTAAGGGCAGGAGCTCTGATGGGCTTGACCCTAAACTCCTCCATCTCTCTGCCCCTGCCATCATTCTGTCATCTCCCTTCTAAACCTCTCATTCTCCCTTGCCTCCGTCCCCGATGCTTAGAAATAAGCCACAGCCATACCTCTTCTCAAAGGTAGTGACACCTCTAATTCTGGTAACTACTGCCCTTTCTCCTCCCTGTTTCCTACACTTGATAAACTTCAAAAACACTTAGTGCTTTCTCAGCTCTCTCCCTTCCTTGATTCTTCCTCCTTCTTCACCCCTTTCCAGTCTGGGTTATGTAAATCCCACACCACTTCCTCCTCCTTCCTCCAGCTTACTGACTCCATTCTCTCAGGCATGGATCAGGACCAAGTCACCTCCTCTATCTTTGTCAAACTGGCCAAAGTCTTAGACACCGTAGTCCACCCCCCTCTCCTTGTAAGCTTGCAGTGCTTTCTGTCTCTGTTACTAACTGGTTCTACTCCTACCTTGAGAATAGGACTCAGTCGGTAAGAATTGGAGATTCCCTGTGTCTCCCTTTCCCTATGAGGACTGGTGTCCCCAAAGGTTCCTTCCTGGGCTGTATAATATTTTCAGGCTTCCTTAATGACCTCTGTGCTGCCTGCATCTCTGTGCCTATCCATATGTACACAGACAATACAGTTCTATTTGCCTCTGGCTCCTCCCTCCCGATCTGATGACCAGGCTCCAGTGGACTGTGACAACATTCAGCACTGGTTCTGATTGAATCAGCTGTCCCTCATGCCAAAAAAAGTCTCGATGACCTCTGGTACAAGGCAAAAACTCTTTAGACTTAACATTCTCCCCTTCTTTCACACCCTAGATGGGTCCTCCATCGAGGATCTTCCTTCTTTCAAATACCTTGGGGTTTGGCTTGACCATCACTTTGACTTTTCTGGACATGTGGACACCATCCACAAAAAACTGCACCTAAAACTAGGTGTGTTATACAGAAACTGTGGGTGCATCCCCCAGCTGACTTGCAGAGCCATTCTCCAGAAAGTGATTCTCCCTGTTTTTGACTATGGAGACATTGTTTACAGTGCTGCTCCTAAGTCCACTCTAGCCAGATTGGCACTCCTGAATCACTCCTTCTGCCGCTTTGTCCTGGACTGTCCACCCCACACTCACCACTGGACTCTTTACTCCTCACTCTCCATTCCCTCTCTTAAACCCAGGCACCTCGCTCATTACTCCTCCTTTACTCCTAAACACTGGCTAGGCTTTATCTCTTCTCTTACATCTCCTCTCCTCTCCTCTCTTCCCCCTTCCTGTTACACCTTTTACAACTTTGGATTTCACTCCTCAGCACTCCATTCAAGGTCATCCTCAGCTGGCCAGGCTGTTTTCTCCTTCTATCTCCTTAAACTATGAAATTCTCTCCCCTCTCCATCTGCTCGGTTTTTACCCTTCACACTCTCTCTTCTCTTCTCTGAGACTTCATCTCACCCTCCTGCAAATGCACCTGATTCTCCACCTCTGCACCTCCACTTAATCTATTCTCCCTCAATGTCTCCACCTTGTCTCCTCTTTCCCCAATAACCCTGATCTAGCCCCTTGCTTAAGCCCATTAAAAAACCTACTGTATAGCTTCCACCACCCCCACCTGTATAGTTCCTTGATGCACTTAATCTGCATCATCTGAAATATCCAGGCTTAACATATATATTTTAAAGTCGCCAATCACTGTTGATTGTATTCAATGTAAATTTTGTTCTCTTCCTGCCTTGAAAATATTTTAATTTGTCATGCTTTGCCTCCCTTTACCCATTCTGCCCAGGACATATCTAGAAATGAGCTGCTACTCAGTTCAGCATGTTTTCTGTGGTGAAACTTTTGAAATAAATATATAAATAGTGCCTCCAAATGTTCGGGGATTTCTAGTGCTGTAATGAGCATGGACTCCATTCTTAAGTGAGTGCATATTGAAAACTGAAGGAAATCAGTACTCTGTAAGATTTTGATGTTGGCTTAGACCGCTCTTCTCAGCATAAGCATCATCCCCATAATGACTTCCTTTTGCAGTTTGTAGGGCGTCACAGATATTGGTAGCATATTTAGATGTATCTGAAAGTTCTTTCTTAATAGTCCCATGAATTTTTTGATGTTTTACAAGGTTATGTCGGTGTCTGAAACTCTTATCACATTCAGTACACTCATATGGTCTTTCTCCAGAGTGAATTCTCTGATGGCGTGTTAGGGCACTTGACTCTACAAAACTCTTGTCACAGTTAGCACATTTATATGGTCTCTCTCCAGAGTGAATTCGCTGGTGTGCTACAAGGTTACTGTGCCGGGTAAAACCCTTGTCACATTCAGCACATTTATATGGTCTCTCTCCAGAGTGAACTCGCTCATGTGTTATAAGCTGACTTTTCCAGGTAAAACTCTTATCACATTCAGCACATTTATATGCTCTCTCTCCAGAGTGATTTCGCTTATGTATTAGCAGATCATTCTTCTCTCTAGTATGAATCCTCTGGTGTTTAAAGAAAGACCTTACAGTTGTGAAGCTCTTCCCACACTCTGTACAGTCAAATGTCTGCCCTGTGTGAATCCTCTGATGGTGTGAGAAACTTTTCTTCATTTTAAAACTCTTTCCACATACTGTACAATTAAAAGATGCCTCCCCTTTGTGAATCCTTTGATGCTGTGAGAGCTGGGCACGCCATCTAAAGTTCTCCCCACATGTAGTACAATTGAAAGGTTTGGCCCCTGTGTGAATACTCTGATGGCGTGAGAGGCTTTTCTTGTTTTTTAAAAGTTTTCCACACTCTGGACACTTAAAAGCTGTCTCCTCTGTGTGAATCCTCAGATGACGTAAGAGACGAGTATTCCATTTAAAACTCTTTCCACACAATGTGCAATTAAACAATGCTATCCCTTTGTGAATCCTCTGATGGTGAGAGAGCTGGGCACGCCATCTAAAGTTCTCTCCACACACAGTACATTTAAAAGGCTTTGCCTCTGTGTGAATCCTCAGATGGCGTGAGAGGCTTTTCTTGTATTTAAAACATTTTCCACACTCTGGACACTTAAAAATTGTCTCCTCTGTGTGAATCCTCTGATGCAGTAAAAGCTTGGTATTGCGTTTAAAAATCTTTCCACACTCAGTACATTTAAAAGGTTCCTCCCCAGAGTGTACCCTCTGATGTTGTGTGAGATGTCCCTTCCATCTAAACCACTTCTCACACTCATTACATTTATAAGATTTCTGCCCTTTGTGGAGTAGTCTATGTACTGACAGCTTTCCTTGTAGCATAAAACTCTTCCCTGCAGTGGTAGATGAATGAGGTTTCTGTGTCACACGTGACCCCTGGTGTCTCATTCTTTGGTGGCCATGCTGATATTCTGTATTCTTGAGCTTCGTGAATGTTAGTAGATTTGGGATACTCTTGTTATGTGGGGTACATTTAATGCTCTCTCCTTTGACAAGTTGCTGGTGTGCAGGAAGTCGCCTCTGATTATTCTCAGAGTTGGAAGATTTGGGAACTAGAAATAGAAAAATAAATATTTCATGATTTAGTTTTCAGAGACTTTAGATAAAGTAAAGAATCCAAAATAACCGAGTACATGAATTCATCTGCTGTATATGACCTTTCAATGAATCTAAAATATCTGAATAAAGTAAAACTTGTACTTGGTAATGTAAACTTGGCTAGGGAAATATGGTGTATTTAGCTGTGAGATATTTACCTAGGTACTAATCAAGGCAGTACGGGTGGGACCCATCAGAAAATATTATATAGTCTAAAAATAATGCTGTCAAGAAGACAGGAGAGATAGGGACATGAGAGAAGCGAGCAAATGCATGCAGGGGTGTAACATGGTGGGATCCTGTGTCTTATTTAAATTAAGGAGTAACACAACCACCAAAAAACACAACATTGTTCAACATTCTAATCACTTGACTGAATATATTGTTATGAGGAAGCACAACACAAAATTGTTCAGCATTCTAATCGCTTGATTGAATATATTGTTGTGAGCCGTTGTTGCACCTTTATTGGGTAGTCTTCACATTTGTTGCACTTTTCTTGGGTAGCTCTCACATTTGTTGCACCCTTCTTGGGTAGCCCTCACATTTATTCCTCTCTAACCTGAGTGTCAATATCCTTAGGTTCTTAGTAACTGCAAGACCTCTTCAAAGTGTCTTGTGTTCCCAGCCAGTTTTAGGAAGTCAAACCGTGCTTACAAAAATGGGTTACTCATCTGTAACAGTAGTTCTTGGAGTGGTAGAAAATGCACATCCACACTTCTGGCACTGTTCCTTTCCCTTTAATTCTTGCCAGAACATCTTCAAGCTGTCTCCTTCCACCTACCCAGGTGGTAACTCCCTCAGCACTGCCCCATGACATCAGATCTTATCTGCTATAAGCAAGACTGGTGTGCCACTTGCCAGGGGATGTCAGGTGGGTCAGTGTGGATGTACATCGTTTACCACACCTAGAACTACTGTTACAGGAGAGTAACCTGTTTTTCTATGGACATGGATATGATGTACAACTCCACACTTGTGACAGACTCTTAGCAGTTCTTGTGGGAAGAATGAGCAAGGCGCACACCCTGTATTTAGGAAACAGAGATTGGAAAAATGAGGGCCCCAAACCAGCATCCTGCTGTGACCTAAAAGTTGATGTGATAATGGAGATGAAGGTGTGTGCTGACTTCCAGGCAGTAGCCCAGCAGATTTCAGGAATAGGGCTGTCCCTGGAAGCAGTATGATGGACAGAATGAGCCCTAAGCCCTACAGGAGACTCCTTACCCATCAACCTATAGCAAAGGTCAATGTACAGATAAGTCAGCCAGGTTGGAAGGCTAGGTTTGCTGGCCAAGGCACCTAGCTTCACCTGAGCTCTTTCCTTCTAGCTTGCTTGAAAGGACAGAACTAAGAACCTTACCAGAGTAAGGGAAAGGATTAAGACTTTTGGCTGGGCAGATTTACTGTGTGTTTTTGTTTTTATTTTGTACTCACAGGGATTGTTACTGTTTATTGCTAACATTTTATTACTTTATTTTTCTCTAATTCACACTGCTGTTGCTGGGTATACCTTCTGTTGCATTATTATAAGGTGTGCCTACAGGTGTGTGCTAACAGATTACTGCTGTAATCTTCTGATTCAAATTGTCTTTTGCAAGGTATAGCTTCTGTTACTGCTTTATTTTTCTCTGTAGCAAAGTGTTTCGTACAGGGTATATCTTCTGTGAAATTATTACAGGTGGTGCCTAAATTTATGTGACTTTTTATCATTAGGCTAAGCAAAATTACTGTTTGCCCCTATTTTATTTTTTCTTTTTTGCTGAAAAGGTTTTTTTTTTTTTGTCTCAGAGGTGTTGCAGTCTCCCTCTCACATTGAAGACAGGGAGAGTGAGAAAGCAGCCACAGCTTCCTTGAATCAAGGCGGTTATTTTCTAGGCTACACTGAACTGAATTATTACTTTTTGGACCTGTGTAAGTAACTAGTATTGATTCTGTTTTTGGGGTGGACTTTTCTTAGTTTGCCTGGGAGGAACTGTAGTTGGGAGATATTTGCAGTCAGTTGTGACTAGACCTGTTACTTAGCCTTTGTGAAATAGGTGTCTGAAAGGAAGGAAGGCACTCCCCGGGGTGGAAGGTAAGAGTTGTAGGTGACTATTTCTGGACAGCATAGCTTACTCCCACCCCCTTCCTCACCCCACCCGCCCCCAAGTGCATAACTTCCTTTATAGCAGGGCTCTGACATCACTTCCTCAAAACTACTAACAACATACACCTGTTCATATCCTTAAAGGCACAGCACACTGAATAGGGGGTAGAGACACTCCTAAGCTTGCACACACTAAAACAAGAACAAAAACCAAAAAAGCATCTGTAACTGGAAGGGACGCAGACATGTGGGGAGTGGTGCAATGCACTGGCTGTGGAGCAGCAGTTTTCCAGGAGACATTCTGGAAACTGCATTGCTGCCCTATTTGCAGGCACCTTTCTGGTCTGAGGGAGGAGGTTGTTCCTCTCCATGCTGACCTGGCAAGGATTCAGGAAACCTGCTCCCCCACCCAGGGACCACCCAGGCCACTGCCACTATCTCAGAGGTTGCCAAGAAAGAGGAGTGGTTGGATCATGGTGGGCTCAGGGAGGGTGAGGGTGGTGGAACAGAGGTGCATCCCTCCAGTTGTGCCTCTCCACAATTCATTCACCACTCTGGTGAAGCATGGTTCCTCTATGGAGGCACCTGCAGTGGAGACCAAGGAGGATGCTGGGAACATCCACAATGGAGACCCACAGGAAGGTGGCCCAGGACCCCACAGAAAGAAACAACTCCTGGTGGGGGACTCAATTGTTAGGGGGTAGATCTGGGGGAGGGAGGGGAAAGGGTGGTAAGGTGCCTGCCCGGTGCCAAGGCTTGGGGGGAGGGAGCTGGATGTCATTATCCACCCAGGGATGACTGACCTGGCTGAGAATGGGATCAGAGCAGTGCAACAGGAGTTTGTGGAGTTGGGGAGGGGCCTTAGACAAGTAGCACCCACAGTAACTTTCTCAGAAGTGCTACCTGTCTATGGCACTGATAAGGCTAGGGCACTCTGCACCATGGGATTCAATGACTGGTTGAAAAGCTGGTGCAGAGCTCAGGGATTTGGCTTCATTGGGGACTGGGGCTCCACCTGGAGGGATGCAGGCCTATACAGGTGCGATGGTCTGCATCTATCTGGAGGGGAACCAGGATCCTAGGTGATAGGTTTAAATGCTTCAGTGGCAAGCATTTAAACTAGCCAAGGGGGAGGCACTAAAGAGGAGAAGGGAAATCCTAGCCCCCCCAAATCAGGGTAATTAGTGAGGAAAACACCAAAATAGAGTAGTTGATAGGGAGAAGAGCAGGGGTAAATGGAGAAAAAGGCAAAGGCAGTAGGGACAGGGATGAGGCAAAAAGAAATAAAGTCATAAAAAAATGGAGGGTAATGAGTACCAATGCCCATAGTCTAGGTAAAAAGCTCCCTGAAATGGTGGCCTTGATGGAAGAGGGATGCCTGGATATTGTGGCAGTCACAGAAACATGGTACACAGAGAACCATGACTGGGATGTCAACATACCAGGGTACACAATCTACAGAAGGGACAGGGAGGGGAAGAAGAGGAGGAGGAAGAGTAGCTCTTTATGTAAGGGAAGGGATAAAAGCAACAGAACTAAAGGGTAAACAGGGAGGAGAAGAGGCACTGTGGGTCACCCTGGAGACTGGCAGTGGCTCCACAATCTGCACAGGGGTTGTATACAGACCCCCGTCTCAGGGGGAGGAAATGGACAAGGAAATGATAGAAGGCATCCTTGGGATGGCAGAGAAAGGGGAGATATTGCTGATGGGGGACCTGAATATGCCAGATGTTGACTGGAGCACCTTTGCTGCAGCCATATCCAAGAGCAGGGCCATTCTCGATGCCCTACAGGGGGCATGCCTCAGACAGCTAGTTTTGGAACCCACTTGGGAGACAGCAATCTTGACCTGGTACTCTCAAATGGGGATGGAGAGAGAATCTCTGATCTTAAAGTGGGTAGCCATCTGGGAACAAGCGACCACCAAACTGTGTGGTTCACAATAAACTTAGCTGTAGAGTCAAGCCACACAAAAGTGAAGGTACTGGACTTCAGGAGGGCTGATTTTGACAAAATGGAAGAGTGCCTCAGAAAAGCACTAGCAAACAGGCAAGAAGGTGGGGTGGAGAAACAATGGGGAAACATCAAAACTGCCATCACAGAGGCAACGAGTCTTTATGTAAAGCAAATAAACAAATCAAAACGAAAGAAAAAAACACTATGGTTCTCAAAAGAAGTGGCGGGGAAGGTAAGGGAGAAAAAGATAGCATTCAGGAAGTATAAGGAAACACAGAAGGAGCAGGACAGAGAACTGTACCAGTTAAATCAGAAGGAAGTGGGTAAGGCAGTCAGATTAGCAAAGGCCCAAACCGAGGAAAAGATAGCCAACTTGGTTAAGAAGGGGGATAAAACCTTTTATAGGTACATTAGGGAGCAAAGAAAGACTAAGGCAGGGATACTGAGGCTGAACAAAGAGGAAGGTTGTTGGGCAGAGAGCAACAGTGAAAAAGCAGGGATACTGAATGAATACTTCTGCTTAGTATTCACAATGGAAACGCAGGGGGAAATACCTAATCCGGTCAATAGAAGCACTCTGGATAGGGGAGTTGATATTAGCCCTTTCACAGAAGAAAGGGTTCTGAAAGAACTCTTAAAACTGAAGGTGGATAAAGCAATGGGGCCTGATGGGATTCATCCCAGAATTCTAAAAGAACTAAGGGAAGAACTAGTAACACCACTGACTACCCTTTTTAATAAATCATGGGAGGATGTGGTGGTACCTGAGGACTGGAGGAGGGCGGATGTGATTCACCTTCACAAAAGTAGGAGCAAGACAGAAGCAGGAAACTACAGACCTGTCAGTTTGACCTCAGTGGTAGGGAAAATGATGGAATCACTTCTGTAGGAAAGAATTGTTGAGTATCTAGAGGCCAGTGGGGCACCGGACCCAAGGCAGCATGGATTCACAGTGGGAAGGTCATGTCAGACAAATCTAATTGATTTCTCTGACTGGGTGACCAAAGCAGTAGACCAGGGAGGGTCTGTGGACATGGTCTAAATAGAAACATAGAAACATAGAATTTGACGGCAGATAAGGACCGCTTGGCCCACCCAGTCTGCCCATTTCCCTACCTACTGGATAAGCTGCAGATCCTAGTTAACCAGCAGCCTACTTCTTCCTACCCCCATCCCCCAGAACTGCCTTATGACTATTCCATGCATGCTTGAATTCCACCACTGATTTTGACTCCACAACCTCCTTTGGAAGGCCGTTCCATGCATCCACAACCCTCTCTGTAAAAAAATACTTCCTTAAATTACCTCTAGGCACCCCCCTCTATTTTCAAATTGTGCCCTCTTGTTCTTGCACCTCTTTTTGAAAGATGCTACCCTCTTGGACTTTGTTGATTCCTTGAGGTACTTGAACGCTTCTATCATGTCCCTCTCCCTTCTTTCCTCGAGGCTATACATATTAAGCTCCCAAGTCTCTCTCTCATATGTCTTCGGTGCAGACCCTGCACCATTTTAGTGCCCTCCTCTGGACAGCTTCATCCTGTCTATGTCTTTACGAGATTGGGTCTCAGAACTGCACACAATACTCCAGATGGGGTCTCACCAGCTGTCTGTACAGAGGGATAATAACTTCCTGTTTTCTACTGGTGATGCCTCTCCTATGCATCCCAGTATCCCCCCAGCCCTCCTTGCTGCCCTCTCACATTGCTTGCCCGTCTTTAGGTCATCTGATATGACTACCCCCAGGTCCCTTTCCATTTTTGTTGTTGTTAGTATCTCACCCCCCCCATAGTGTACTCTTCCCCTGGGTTTTTGTTTCCCAGGTGCATTACCTTGCACTTCTTAGCATTGAATCTAAGCTGCCATACATTTGACCATTCCTCTAACCTTGCCAAGTCCTTTCTCATCCTTTCCACCTACCTAGACTTTAGCAAGCCATTTGAAACAGTCCAGCACAAAAGATTAATAAACAAATTAGCCAGCCTGGGAGTGGATCCTAGGGTGGTAGCCTGGGTAAAACACTGGTTGGACAACAGGACACAGTGGGTAATAGTAAATGGAGTCCACAGTGAAGAAAGGAGGGTTACTAGTGGGGTACCACAGGGTTCAGTACTGGGGCCGGTCCTTTTTTAATGTCTTTATAAGTGACATTGCAGAGGTACTGGAAGGGAAAGTATGTCTCTTTGCAGATGACACAAAGATCTGCAACAGGGTTGATACACAAGGTGGGGTGGAAAGGATGAAAAGGGACTTGGCAAGGTTGGAGGAATGGTCAAATGTATGGCAGCTTAGATTCAATGCAAAGAAGTGCAAAGTAATGCACCTGGGAAACAAAAACCCAGGGGAAGTGTACACAATGAGGGGTGAGATACTGACAACAACAAAAATGGAAAGGGACCTGGGGGTAGTCATATCAGACAACCTAAAGGTGGGCCAGCAATGTGAGAAGGCAGTAAGGAGGGCTGGGGGGATACTTGGATGCATAGGGAGAGGCATCATCAATAGAAAACAGGAAGTTGTTGGCCCCCTGTACAGTTGGCAAGACCACATCTGGAGTACTGTGTACAGTTCTGGAGACCCCATCTCCGCAAAGACATAGACAGGGTGGACGCTGTCCAGAGGAGGACAGCCAAAATGATGCAGGGTCTGCATCAGAAGACATATGAAGAAAGACTAAATGAACTAAAGATGTATAGCCTCGAGGAAAGGAGGGAGAGGGGGGACATGATAGAAACTTTCAAATACCTCAAGGGAATCAACAAATTCCAAGTGGGTAGCATCTTTCAGAAAAAGAGATGTGCAAAAACAAGGGGGCACAATTTTAAGATGGGGGGGGATGGCTCAGAGGTAATGTGAGGAAGTATTTCTTCACATAGAGGGTTATGGATACATGGAACAGCCTTCCTGAGGAGGTTGTAGAGTCAAAAACAGTGGGGGAATTCAAGAATGCATGGGCCAGACATAAGGCAATTCTAGTGAGGGCTAGGAGGAAGTAGGCTGTTGGTTAACTAGCATCTGCAGCTTATTCATTAGGTAGGGAAATGGGCAAACTAGATGGGCCAAGAGGTCCTTATCTGCCATCAAATTCTATGTTTCTATTTTTCTATGTAGGATGAAGCATAGTGTCACAGGTTTACTGCATGACAAAAGAGTCTAACTCCCATTGAAATGTCATTGTTTACTGCAGTAAGTCTACGACAGAATTCTGCAGCACTGCCCTTCATCCTGCATGACTTCACTGTAGGAAACAATCCACTTACCAATTGTCTGCTTAGCTGCAGGTCTGCCATGTTTGTCTTCAGCGTAGGTGACAAATAGCTGATGAACCTCTCCCAAACTCCTGCTGTTTGCTCCTTATAGTATGCAAGCACTTGCTGCTAGTCCAAGGCTTGGAGCCTCAGCTCGGCCTCCGAGGTGTGGTTGGCGAAATACACTGGAAGATTGATCACCTGGTTAAGGTGAAACTCAGACACAACCTTTGGGAGGAACTTTGGGTTAGGGCAAAAGACAACATTGTCCATGCTGAAGATCAGGTAAAGAGAGTCCACTGAGAGTGAGAGAACCTTTTCTTCCAGCGGAAAAGAAAATCTGACATCATGGGGTGGTGCCGAGGGAGATGCCACCCAGGTGGGTGGGAGGAGCCAGCTTGAAGACATCCCAGTAGGAAATGAAAGGAACACTGCCAGAAGTGTGGAGCTTTATATCATATCTATATCCCTAGACCTACTTTTCTTCCCTATTTGGGTGGTCTCTATCTGGCTTCTGTCATCAACTACTGTTACACCATATCTGGATGGCCCATCTCTACTGTTCCTTTAACCCAGCCCATTTAGCAAGTACTGCTACACCATATCTGCATGGCTAATTTCTAGTTTTACTTTTACCCAGTCAATTAATCAACTACTGTCATATCATATTTGGGTGGTCTCTATATAGCGTTTCACCCATTCAGCTTGCATCAGTAACTACAGTTTTTCCCCTCTGGGCAACCCCATATAGATCCTCCTTTTATGAGCCCATGCCAGTAACACTCAGCTTCATGATGACTAGCTGGCCCATATATTTTGTTCTAATGAATCAGCCTGTGCTAGTTACCTTCTCCACCCTAGGTGGATGAGCCCTATAATACGTTTTTTAAAGACAAACATGGGGAGTAACTTCTGCCTCCCCTTATCTGGTCATTTAACAATTTCCAAAAGTATCAGTTATCTTAAATTAGGCACAGCCTGCACCATTCATTTCACTCTTTGTATAGCAAGCACAGAAGACAACTGTTTCCAGGTTTATAATTATTCATGGCTTTCAAAGGTTTGTGTTCTGGCCTAATCTACTGCTCATTATTCTTATTACTTGATTAATTGCCTGTTTCATTTGTGCTAGATGCTGGTCAAAAACACCACACCTGTGATCTTAGTCACACGTATGTAATTGCTCTGTATCAAATCATCTGTCCTTCATCTCTCCCAACACAAGAAGAGTACATATTGTTAGGTCACAATTTGAGGTTATTAGCCTTTTGTAAAGGTACTCACATCTGCAAATTTACTAACTTTCTGTTTGTATACTCTGGTGATGAAGACATCAGTTCTGGCCCAGTGAACTTAACTGACCCATCCTTTGTAAGCAACACATTCTAGACATGCCCAAAAAAGTCTCAGAATAATGAAACCCAAGATATGCAGCCTAATTCCTAAAACAGCAGATCTAGAGGTCTAGATCATAGTGCCTAATCTACACATTGTGCCATACTTGTTTAAAGCCTTGTGTCAGTAGCTCTGAAATTTTGTTACCAAACTACGCGGTACACTGAAAAGACAGAGTGGACAAGAAGGGTGGAAGCATTGTATTTTATGTCAGGTAGGAATGGAATATCAAAATTGGTAGCCCTATTTATGTGGTTACTACTGGTTTTCAAAGGCTATTAATACAATTGAATTTGAATGCCAAGAAACTAAATATTTGTTGTGAGTATAATCCACCCAAGGTTGAAATCGAGGGCCTGAAGGAAGTGACACAATTGACAGCTACTCTCAGCCTTACTGAATTAGTAATAGTGGGTGATTTTAACTTGAACTGGTTACATAGCACTGCAGCATTTTGGAATATCTTTGTTAGCTATAAACCTAAGCAAATCAATACTGCACATACTAGGTTAAATAGCCAAACAGGGGATCACACCCTTAATGACTGGATACTAGTTAATAATCCTGACAGAATCAGGTTATATGGACAATGACCAGACTCAATCAGTGATCACTCTACTATATAACGTACTGTCTCTGGCATAATGGCTCTCTGTGTAACCCAATCCCAAAAGATGCTTCATACTCTAATTGTAAAGATTGTGAATCCCAAGCATCCCCAACTATCTTTCATACACTGATTAGTCCTCCTTGGATGGAATACCAGACATAAATTGCACCCTAGACATCTTTGACACATTCTTCATGCCCTTTTGACTAGAAGCAGAATTAACAAGCATTTGTCAATGGCAAATTTTTGCTTGCTGACATTAGCATTGGACGTGCAGGAGTTAGATGCAGAATAGGAGTGGCAGTGAAGTATTGAACTCACACCAATCCCACCACCACCCTGCAGAGATGGACAGACATTGGGGTATGCCTCTGGGTCATCACCCATAATGCTCACAGCATTTCATCTCACCCTATCCTGTAGACACCGACAAGTGCTGAGGCGTGCCTTGGGGTGTTTGGCTTCACAATCACCCCATTTCATAAGCATATACACTGAAATGGGTGAAGTGTAAGACAATGGGGTCAAGTGTGGGGCTGAAGAGTCCAAGGCACACCTTGATGCCTGTCACTGACTTCAGGGTGGGGGTAGGGGTGGAATGGCATCAGCATTACAGCCGGCAATCCAAAGGCACACCCCTGATGCCTGTCAGTCTGTACAGGGTGGGACGTTATGGTTAGAAACCCTAACATCCTGGGAATTTGTTGATATTTGCACCACACATTTCCAACATGGCCTTTTTGTGACCCTCGCCTCATGAAAGCATTTGGGACCTTTTCTCATGAACAGTGGCACTGTGATTTTGTTAATGTGTCCCGAACTTTGAGTTCCCACAGCAACTGTGCCATTCTGTGCCAAATGGGCGAAAACACAGATCAAGCAGGATGCGAAGAATGACAGCAGTACCATAAGGAGGCATTATGACATCACAATTTTGAAAATTTGTGGTAAAAATATTACAAATGCTTGAACGTCTGCACGTACGTGGAAACTGCTCAATGCATACATGTAACACAGTCATTTAATGAAATTATTTCACCAAATTTTCAACATAGGCATTTTGTGACCTCTGTTCATGAACACTGTCTCTGATTTTCTTAATCTGTCCTAAACATTGATTTCCCACAGCGACCATGCCATTGTGAACCAGATGTTTACACACATATTCCGGGCAGCATATGAAAAATGACAGCTGTACTGTTCATAAGAAGGTGTGAAACAATGGCAACGTTGAAAATCTGGAGTGAAAATATTACAAATGAGTGAAATAACGAGGGTGCGTGGAAACTGCGCAACGTATGCTCATAACACAGTCATTTTATGGAAGTTTGTCACCATATTTTCAACATAGGCATTTTAGGACCTCTGCTCATGAACAGAGTCACTACGATTTTCTTTATCTGTTTCGAACACTGACTTCCCATAGCGCCCACACAATTCTGTGTCGGAAGTGCGAACACACATTTTGGCCAGGATGTGAAAAATGACAGCTGTACTGCTCATAAGGAGATGTGAAAAAATGGCAATGTTGAAAATGTGGAGAGAAAAAATTAAAATTTGCGAAGTTACAAAGGTGCGTGGAAACTACGCAATGCACACTCGTAATACAGTCATTTTATGGACTTTCATCACAACATTTTCAACATAGGCATTATAGGACCTCTGCTCATGAACAGTGTCACTGTCTATTTCTTAATGTGTCCTGAACACTGATTTCCCACAGCGACCGCACTATGTTGTGCCGGAAGTACAAAAGCACATTTTGGCCAGGATGTGAAAAATTACAGCTGTAGTGTTCATAAGGAGGTGTGGGAAAAATGCCAATGTTGAAAATCTGGGGTAAAAATATTATAAATTTGCAAAGTTACGAGCATGCATAGAAACTGCACGATGCACACTCATAACGCAGTCATTTTTTGTAATTTTTTCACCAAATTTGCAACACAGGCTTTCTGGGAGCCCACCTCATGAACAGTGACACTGTCATTTCGTTTATCGGTCCTGTAAGGTGATCAAATCAAATCAAATCAAACTTTATTTTTGTAGCACCTTTCAAAATCAAGGCACTGTACATAAAATCAGATATAAATACAATTTAAAATAGGAGAAAAAACAGATTAACCATAATTAGGAAAGGCCATATTAAATAAATACGTTTTAGCTCAGTTTTGAACCTATCGATGGTCCGTGCAGTGACAGCGAAATCACCTTTTGGGACTGAATAATGCCATGACAGTGACTGAGTTCATGAGGAGGGGTCCCAAGAACCCCATGTTGAATGTTTGGTGCCAAAAGTTGAAAAAATGGCCGCGATATCCACATAATTTGAAAAAAACTAATTTATGCCATTATACAGCCTATCAGCATTTCTTCATTTTGCAGTTGGCTTTGAAGAGTGCAGACCTGTTCCCGGTCCACCGAAGATCATCACACCAAGCTCCAGAGGTAAGTATGGGGTGAGTGGGGTGTGGGGAGGTGGGGTGCACAGAGGGTGGGTGCAGATTGGGGGAGCAGGCAAGGGACTCGACGAGGGACCATTTTCTTTTTTTACAGGATTGAAAAAAAAAGACTACATGACACTTTTGGCATGCTGGGGTGGGCTCCCAGTGTGCCACCTGGGTGTTTGTTGTGGGGGACAGGAGCCGATGGAGACTGGGCCCCCCCATCAGCCATACAGTGTGTTGGGGAGGGGGAGCGCATGAGCTGAGGGGAATTGGGCAGCCCCTTGGCACAGAAAAAATGGGGGGGTGCATCATGCTGACAGGGATTAGACTACCCCGTTGGAAAGGAACTCGGGAGGGGGGGCACGCTGACAGGGGGATTGGGCACCCCATCGGCTTTCATGGGGACTCTGAGGCAGATGGCAACAGCCGCTGCCATGTTAATTGCTATGTTACATCAGACAAGACACCGCCCTGCAATGACGGGTCACTTCCTCACTGCAGCGGTGGATTTGTTTTAAGTTGGTGGCATGCTGACTAAACTAGTGTCAGCAGCAGCATGCCACCGCATTGGGGAAAGCGGGCCAAGCTTCAAAATGCAGTGGGGGCATTGGCCACCACAGTGTCACACCTCCAAAACCCCGCTTCTCTCCTAAGTTGTCCCACAATGTTTCTTGCTCAAGAAAACATTAAAATGTGAACTCAAAATGGTTAACCAGCAATCACTTCAAATTACTGAAGAACAGAGACACAGCCTGTGGTGTTTTGAAGAAAATTAACTCATAATCTTAGTGGGCATTTACAGAATAAGTGTAAATGTGAACTTGCTATAGCTTCTACCCTACAGTGGGAAGGTCATGTCAGACGAATCTAATGGATTTCTTTGACTGGGTGACCAAAGTGGTAGACCAGGGAGGGGCTGTGAACTTGGTCTACTTAGACTTTAGCAAGGCATTTGACACAGTCCCATACAAACGATTAATAAAACAAATTAGCCAGCCTGGAATTGGGCCTCAGGGTGGTAGCCTGGGTAAAAAATTTGCTGGACAACAGGACACAGAGGGTAAGAGTAAACAGAGTCCATTCCAAAGAAAGGTGGGTTACTAGCAGGGTACCACAAGGTTCAGCACTAGAGATGCAGTGAATTTAAATTTTGACAGTTACATTTAGTGGCCAATATGGAATGCTCACGTCACCTTGTAATTATTACTTCACATTGTCATTCTGCCTTAACGCGAAGTAAGGCAAAGTGAGAACAATATTGGCAGCCCACACAAACACACACAGTCACCAGAATTAATGTGCATCCCCAAAATGCTACTGTCTTGCATCCAGAAAATTCCCCAGTGCTGATGAAGTGAAATGAGAGTGTAACAAGAGATGCAAAGTCTCCCAAAATTAATGGTGCACTTAGTCTTCGCACAGTGGTCACACACAGTCACCAGAATTAATGTGTATCCCCAAAATGCTATTGTCTTTTGTCCAGAAAATTCCCAACTCCAGATGAAGAGAAATGAGAGCATGAAATGGAAACAAAAGTAATTCACACTCAGTCATACATGCATACACTTCAATAAGAACTACAGTATGTCCCCTGCTGCTGTTTTTGGAATTTCATGTAATGCTGCTTGACCTGACTGGGCTGATGCATGGTGTCTTGCCAAATGATGTGCTAGAAGGATGACCCGACCATTGAGTGTACCATCTATGATGATGTGATACTGCTGTTGGCTGCCCAATGTCTGCTTCACTGACCCCAACATGAAGGATGCCCTCTGTGTGTACACTAATACTACACTTGGTAGGTTAATGTACCATGCTAGCACCATCATGGTTTTCCACAGAACTTGAGTTAACCTTAAATGTTCATATCCATTATATTAATATATATCTATCTGTATATACATAGCTATTTACATATCTATATAGCTATATATCTATATATATCAGCTATATACACACACACACACACACACACATATATATATATATATATATATACACACACGTAATCGTGTTTTTTTTGCATCACAGATCACATAGTCAAACTTAGGGTGTGCATTTCTTGGCTTGATGAGGAATTCTGGCATTGGAATACTATCAAGCCAGTGAAGGTAAGTATTTTTTTTTGGGGGGGGTGCATTACTTAAAAAAGGTTAAAAAAGATTCATCAATGTTTTGGTCATCTTTACAGGTCTTCAGCGTATCATCAGAACTGAAAAAAAAACTAACTGCTGTGATCCATGAAGAACATGATTTGTCTCATGATGAGTGTCTGGTGTGACATGACCAATGATAATAAACTGTACAGGAATGCGAATACCGATGGCTGTACTTCCCTGACCAGTACGACACAGAACTACCTGATTTGAAAACTCATATCATCAAGTACAATGGTGATTGAAGCCAAGACCTGAGATACTATGAAACAGGCTTACATGGAACTACAGTTTTGTGATTCATGAATTGTGACCATGAAGATGAAGAATGCGATTTGTATTGTTGAGTGACTCAAGTGATCGCCCTGACTTAAAAATGCACATCAATGAGTACAATGTTCATGCAGAGATATGCACCACACCAGTACTCTAGAGGGAAACCAAACAAACAACTGTGACTTAAGTTACAAATGGAGATTGGGCCCTAAGGAGATGCAAACGCACAGACAGATTAAGATGGCCTGCACACTCAAGAGATGCAGACGCAAAGGCACAACACCACCTAACAAGTTCTCATAAGTCACAAATCCAGATTTGGAAAAGAATGTGGCGGGACTGGAAGGAAAAGTATGCCTCTTTGCAGATGACACAAAGATTTGCAATAGGGTTGATACATAAGGGTGTGTGGAAAGGATGAGAAGGGACTTGGCAAGGTTGGATGAATGTTCAAAAGTATGGCAGTTTAGATTCAATGCAAAGAAGAGCAATGTAACACACCTGGGAAACAAATAGCCAGGGGAAGAGTACACGAGGGGGTACTAACAACAACAAAAATGGAAAGGGACCTGGGGGTAGTCATATCAGATGACCAAAAGGCAAGCAAGCAATGTGAAATGGCAGTAAGGAGGGCTGGGGAGTACTGGGATGTATAGGGAGAGGGATCACCAGTAGAAAACAAGAAGTTGTCATCCATCTGTACAGACAGTTGGTGAGACCCCATCAGGAATACTGCGTGCAGTTCTGGAGTCCCCATCTCCGTAAGGACATAAACATTATGGAGGCAGTCTAGAGGAGGGCAACTAAAATGGTGCAGGGTCTGCACCAGAAGCCAAAAGAAAAGAGCTTAATGTGTATACCCTCAAGGAAAGGAGGGAGAGGGCCGACATGATAAAAAACTTTCAAGTAATTCGGAGGAATCAACAAAGTTCAAGAGGGTAGCATCTTTCAGAAATAGAGATGTGCAAGAAGAAGGGGGCACGATTTGACGATAGAGGGGGAGATGGCTCAGGGGCAACGCGAGGAAGTATTTTTTCACAGAGAGGATGGTGGACACATGGAACTGCGTTCCTGAGGAAGTCGTGGAGTCAAAAACAGTGGGAGAATTCAAGAATGCATGGGACAGACATAAGGCAATTCTAGTGGGGGTTAGAAAGAAGTAGGCTGTTGGTTAAGTAGGATCTGCAGCTTATCCAATAAGTAAGGAAATGGACCGATTAAGTGGGCCAAGCGGTCCTTATCAGCCATCAAAGTCTATGTTTCTATGCTTGCTGTACCACATTGCCTGCTCTAGTAGCCAGAATTCTGGATGGAATCACTTTGAGCATAATCGAACTGCTGGGGCTTCAGTGTTGTTTCTTTCTTGCTTTGTTCCCGCCTCCTCTCCTATTTTTTATATTCTAAATGTTCACATTGTAATTAAGTTTCATAATTGCCATGGGTAATATTATCTGCATTATAGATGTTTAATCACAGTGCACAACAGTTTTTTCAGCTTGTGAAGTAACTAGGACTTTTGAACAATGCAATATGAATTACTTACTGTAACTTTAAATTGCCCCTTAAATAGAAGTTGTTTTTTAGAGATGGTGTCGGGAGGAGGACCCCAGGCATCCTGTGGTTGCCTTGGCAAGCAAGACTGTGCAAATGTACTAAGTTATAGGGATCCCCACTCACTCTCCTACCCAGGGTACCCGATGAGTCTTTTGGTAAGCAGAACTGTGTAAACATACTATTTATAGGGATCCCCACCCACTCTACTACCTAGGGTGCCCTGTGATTCCTTTGGCAAGCAGGACTGTGCAAAGATACTAATTTATAGTGAGCCTCACCCACTCTACTACCCAGGGTACCTTGTGATTCCCTTGGTAAACAGGACTGACCAAACATACTAATTTATATGGATCTCCACCTACTCTACTACACAGGGTACTCTGAGTCACTTGTTAAGTAGGAACTGTGCAAATGTACTAGTTTGTAGAGATCCCTACCCACTCTGTTATCTAGGGTACCCTATAATTCCCTGGGTATACAAGGCTGAACAATGTAAATTTATAGGGATATCTCATCCACTCTACCACCCAGAGTACCATCTGGTTCGCTTGTTAACAGGAACTGTGCAAATACAAACATATGAAATTGCCAGCAGATGGCTCCCTGCTGCTGGTGCACTGCAAGACCGTTTTCATATCCCAACCTTCCACCTGTTTAAGCACCTCCAGTTGGTCAGTGCTCTTTCTTCCTTTTTGGGGCACCTACCATGGCATGGGAACACTAATCCCTGTTGCAAACCTTTACTGATACCACAACTCATCCCCACTCCGTTTCTAAATGTTATGCTGTATTCCACCAGTGGGACCTGAAAAGTCCTAGTGGCTTTTGTTACTACTGGAACACAAATTGGGACTTGATCTGGATGAGAAAGCATGGCAGCGGGACTGGAGATTTCTGTTCAGACACATTAAGCAAGATCATCTTCGTTTCTTGCAATTTCAGAATTCACATAATCTATACTTTACCCCTTCCAGATTATATAGGATGGGTAGAAACACATCCCCTACATGTACCCAATGTGGCCTGTCTGAGGGAACCCTCAAACACATCCTATGGGACTGCCCACTGGTAGTCCCTTTCTGGCAGGCAATTCAAGGATTCTTAGACCCACTTGTGGGTTTGGATTCCTGTTTCACCCCATAATTTTGACTAGTGGGTCACTTCCCAGGGAACATGATTGGGCATTGCAAGTGTTTTACATCTCTACTCTCGAGTGTTGCCAAACTAGTCATTGTCCAGCACTGGCTAGATAGCTCCATCCCCCTCCCTCAGAGAATGGCACTCGAGAGAAGCACATCGCCTGCAGACAGGCCCACCAGGAGGGCTTTCAAAGAAGATGGGGTCCCCTGTTACCTCTCCTCCCAATCATTCAGGTTCCCTAGAGGAAACTAGTCAATAGGATATCTACTTTTTCTCCCTGTTGGTCAGGATGTGCTAGTGGCCTCTGGCTCTTATTTTCCCCCTGGTGTCTGTCCCTGTCATCTTTTTTCCCTCTTTTGATTATTGGAGTTTGCCTTTATGGGTCTTATTGCTCCATATTGAACTCTGGGAGGGGGGATTGAGGGGGGAGGTGGAAGGTCTTGTTCGTGGGGGGAGGGGGATGGCTAGTTGGCCTCTACTGATTACTTTGCACTGATCTAAGTAACTGTTTTAGGTACCTAAGATTTACTGCCATCTGTATTGTATTAGTTATGGTTTGATGTTCTGTATGTCTGTATATTTGATGTTTGCAGTTTGTTAAATTTAATAAAGTACATCAAATAAAAAAAAAAAAAAAAAGAAATTGCCAGCAGACACAGGCCTATTGGTCTATCTAGTCTGCTCGAGTGTGCAGCACTTCAGTCTTTCTGACTGCATCTGCCCCCCGTCCCCCCATCCCTTCTCTCCCCCCCCACTGATTTTGCCCATGTATCTTTCTCTCCCACCTCCTTCCCCTCACCCCCATGGTTTGAACCCTCCCTCTGAACTTGTCCCACCATCTTTTGAAGCTGCTCACCATCCACAGGGATATCAACTCCTTCAGCAGAGCAGTCCACCCTGCCACCATCATATCAGTAAAACAATGGTTCCTCATTTCCCTCCTGAATCTGCCTCTTTTCAGCTTCAGACTGTGCCCCCTGGTTTTCCTTTCCACTTTTTAATTTGAAAATACTTCTGGTACTTATCTGTTCATACCCTTCAGATACTTAAGGGTCTCAACCATATCTCCCTCTCTCCCTTCTATCTTCCAGGGAATACATATTGAATTCTCTCAGTCTTTCCTCGTAAGGTTTATCTCCTAACCCCAGGATCACTTTCAGTGCCCAGCACTGTACCCCTCCAATAACTTGATATCCTCTTTTAAGTAGGGGCACCAGTACTGCATGCAGTACTTCATGTGTGGCCTCACCAGGAACTTGTACAGGGGCAGGATGACTTCCCCTCTCCTAGAGGTAATTCCCCTTGTGATGCATCCCAGCATTCTGTTGGCCTTTGCTGCTGTCTTCCTGCACTGGGCTGAGTGGCTCATTTCCCCTGTCACTAGTACACCCAGATCCTTCTCCTCCTTTGATTTGGATAACTGCACTTCCCCCAACCAGTAACTATTTCCAGGGTTCGTGGATCCCAAGTGCATGACTTTGCACTTCTTGTCATTGAACCCAAGTTGCCATGTGTTAGACCAATCCTCCAGTTTTGCCAAATCCTCCTGGACTACTATACCGCCTTCCCCTCCATCAGCTTCTGCACATATCTTGGTGTCATCAGTGAAGAGACTGACCTTACTCTTTATCCATTCTGTGATGTCAGCAATGTAAACATTAAACAACACTGGTCCCAGCATCAAGCCCTGTGGGACCCCACGTGTTCCTACCCTGGGTCAGATACCTCACCCCTCACTACTACCTTCTGCTGTCTATCCTGCAACCAGCTTCTGACCCACAACCAGTTTCCACCTTGCTCCCAGGTTGCTCAGTTTACTGATCAGCCTACCATGTGGCACTGAATCAAAGGCCTTGCTGAAGTCCAGGTATAGGACATCCTCCACATGAACCTTGTTCAGTGCCCATGTCACCCAGTGGGCTCAGGGAGGGTGAAGGTGGTGGAACAGAGGTGCACCCCTTCAGACATACCACTCCACAATCCATACGCCATTTTGGTGGAGCATAGTTTTTCTATGGAAGCACACACAGTGGAGACTGAGGTTGCTGGCAACCATCACAAGGGAGGCCCACAGGAAGGTGGCACAGGACGCAGCAGGAAAAGGAAGCAGCTCCTGGTGGAGGACTCAGTTATCAGGGGACAGAACTGCGGGGGCAAGGAAAAGTGAAGTAAGATGCCTGCCTGCTGCCATGGCTTGGAGGGACAGGAAGTGGATTCTAAGGATCATAACAGCAGCTGCATGGGAGACAGTGCTGGATGTCATTGTCCACCTAGGAACAAATGACTTGGCCACGCATGAGATTAGAGCAGTGCAGGAGGAGTTTGTGGAGTTGGGAAGGGGCCTTAGATAAGTAGCTCATACAGTATCCTCCTTGGAGGTGCTGCCTGTCTATGGCATGGGTGAGGCAAGGGTACTCCGCACCATAGAATTCAATGAATGGTTGAAAAACTGGTGTAGAGCACAGGGTTTTGAACTCATTGGGGACTGGGGTTCCACCTGGAGGGATACCCACCTATACTAGCATGATGGTCTGCATCTCTCTGGGAAAGGAACCAGTCTCCTCAGCGATCAGTTTAAATGCTTCACTGGCAGACTTTTAAACTAGCCAAGGGGGGAGGCACTGATATGCAGCAGGGAATTCCCAGCCTTCCCCTCCAAAACAGGGCACTAAATGAGGTAAAGACCAAGGTAGAAAGGTCAGTAGGGAGCAGGACTGCGGTAAATGGAGAAAGCAAAGTCAGTAAGGGCAGAGATGGGGCTACAAGAGGAAAAGCCATCAAAAAATGGAGAGTAATGAGTACCAATGCCCGTAGTCTGGGTAACAAGCTTCCTGAACTAGTGGCCTTGATGGAAGAGGAACATCTGGATATCGTGGCAGTCACAGAAACATGGTACACACAGAACCATGACTGGGATGTAAACATACCAGTGTACATTATCTACAGGAGGGACGGGGGTGTAAAAGAGGTGGAGGAGTAGCTGTCTACATAACGGAAGGAATCAAAGCAACAGAACAAAAGGGAAAACAGGGAGGACAGGAAACACTGTGGGTCAATTTGGAGACAGGTAATGGCACCACAATCCACACAGGCGTTGTATACAGACCCCATCTCAGGGGGAGGACATGGACAAGGAAATGACAGAAGGTATCCTTAGAATGGCACAAAAAGGGGAGGTTTTGTTGATGGGGGATCTTAATATGCCAGATGTTAACTGGAGCGCATTTTCTGCAGCCACATCAAAGAGTGGGGTCATTCTAGAGGCCCTGCAGACGGCATGTCTTAGACAACTAGTATTGGAACCCACTCGGGAGGGAGCAATCTTAGACCTGGTCCTCTCAAATGGAGATGGAGAGAGGATCACAGGTGTAGAAGTGGGTAGCCATCTGGGAACTAGAGACCATCGAACAGTATGGTTCATGATAAACACAGCAGTAGAGTCAAGCCATGCAAAGGCAAAGGTCCTGGACTTTAGGAAGGCTGACTTTGCCAAAATAGGTGAGTGCCTAAGGAATGCACTAGCAAATGGGCAGGAAGGAGGGGAGTGGAAGAACAATGGGGAATAATCAAAACTGCCATCACTAAGGCAACGAGCCTTTGTGTGAAGTAAATAAACCAAACAAAATGATGTAAAAAAACACTATGGTTCTCAAAGGAGGTGTCAGGGAAGGTTAGGGAGAAAAAGATAGCATTCAGGAAGTACAAGGAATCACAGAAGGAGCAGGACAGAGAACTGTATCAGTGAAAGCAGAAGGAAGCAGGGAAGGCAGTCAGAACAGCAAAGACCCAAACCGAGGAAAAGATAGCCAACTCAGTTAAGAAGGGGGATAAAACCTTTTATAGGTACATCAGGGAGTGAAGGAAGACCAAGGGAAGGATAGTGAGGCTTAATAAAGGGCAGGGGAAGTTGGGCAGAGGGTGACTGTGAAAAGGCAGAGATACTAAAAAAATTATTTTGCTCAGTATTCACAAGTGAAGAAAGGGAGATACCTAAACCAAACAACAGAAACACTCTGGATAAGGGGGTTGATACCAGCTCATTCACAGAAGAAAGAGTTCTGAAAGAACTCTTAAAACTGAAGGTGGACAAAGCAATGGGGCCTGATGGGATTTGTCCCAGAATTCTAAAAGAACTAAGGGTAGAACTAGTGAAACCACTGACTACCCTTTTTAACAAAAACAGGACAGAGGGGCACAGGACCCAAGGCAGCATGGATTCACAGCAGGAAGGTCATGTCAGACAAATCAAATTGATTCTTTGACTGGATGACCAAAGCAGTAGACCAGGGAGGGGCTGTGGACATAGCCTAACTAGACTTTAGCAAGGCATTTGACACAGTCCCACACAAAAGATTAATAGTCAAATTAACCAGCCTAGGGAGTGGGTCCCAGGGTGATAGCCTGGGTAAAAAATTGGCTGGAGAACAGGACACAGAGGGTAATAGTAAACGGAGTCCACTATGAAGAAAGGGGGGGTTACTAGTAGGGTACTACAGGGTTCAGTTCCAGGACCGGTCCTCTTGAATGTCTTTGTAAGTGACATTACAGAGGAACTGGAAGGAAAAGTATGTCTCTTTGCAGACGACACAAAGATCTGCAACAGGGTTGATACACAAGGTGGGGTGGAAAGGATGAGAAGGGACTTGGCAAGGTTGGAGAAATGGTCAAATGTATGGCGGCTTAGATTCAATGCTAAGAAGTGCAAAGTAATTCAACTGGGAACTAACAACCCAGGGGAAGAGTACACTATGGGGGGGGAGAGATACTAACAACAACAAAAATGGAAAGGGACCTTGGGGTAGCCATATCAGATGACCTAAAAGTCGGCAAGCAATGTGAGGGGGCAGTAAGGAGGGCTAGGGGGAAACTGGGATGTATAGGAAGGGGGCATCACCAGTAGAAAACAGGAAGTTGTTATCCCTCTGTACAGACAGCTGGTGAGACCCCATCTGGAGTACTGCGTGCAGTTCTGGAGACCCAATCTCCATAAGGACATAGACAGGATGGAGGCAGTCCAGAGGAGGGCAGCTAAAATGGTGCAGGGTCTGCACCAGAAGACATATGAAGAGAGACTTAAGGAGCTTAATATGTATACCCTTGAGGAAAAGAGGGAGAGGGCGGACATGATAGAAACTTTCAAGTACCTCAAGGGAATCAACAAAGTCCAAGAAGGTAGCATCATTCAGAAAAAGAGATGTGCAAGAACAAGGGGACATAATTTGAAGATAGAAGGGGGATGGCTCAGAGGTAATGTGAGGAAGTATTTTTTCATGGAGACGGTTGTGGATGCATGGAACAGCCTTCCTGTGGAGGTTGTGGAGTCAAAAACAATGGGGGAATTCAAGAATGCAAGGGACAGACATAAGGTAATTCTAGAGGTTGGGGGGTAGGAGGAAGTAGGCTGTTGGTTAATTAGGATCTGCAGCTTATCCATTAGGTAGGGAAATGGGCAGACTGGGTGGGCCAAGCGGTCCTTATCTGCAGTTAAATTCTATGTTTCTATGTTACTATGTTTCTTCCCTTATGTAGAGAGGTACTCCTCCTCCTCTTTTACCCTCCTGTAGATTGTGTATTCTGGTATGCTGATATCCCAGTCATGGTTCTCTGTGTTCCAGGTTTCTATGACTGCCATGATATCCAGGCATCCCTCTTCCATCAAGGCCACTAGTTCAAGATGCTTGTTACCCAGACTACGGGCATTGGTACTCATCACCCTCCATTTTTTAATGGCCTTACCCATTTTAGCCCCATCCCTGTACTTACTGCCTTTGTCTTTTTCTCCATTTTCCTCTACCATGCCCCCTACTGACTGCTGTCTTGGTGTTAACCTTGCTAACTACCCAGTTTTATGGGGGGAGGTTGGGAATTCCCTGCTCCTTTTAGTGCCTCCCTCCTTGGTTAGTTTAAATGCTTATCAATGAAGCATTTAAACCTATCACCTAGGATCCCGGTTCCTCCCCCGGAGAGATGCAGACCATTGTGCCAGTACAGGCCCGTATCCCTCCAGGTGGACCCCCAGTCCCCAATGAATCCAAAACACTGTGCTCCACATCAGTTTTTCAACCAATCATTGAATCCCAAGGTGAGGAGTACCCTAGCCTCAACCTTGCCATAGATAGGCAACACCTCTGAGAAGGTTACCATGCATGCTACTTGTCAAAGGCCCCTCCCTAACTCCACAAACTCCTCCTGTACAGCCTTGATCCCATTTCAAGCTTGGTCATTTGTCCCTAGGTGGACAATGAAATCCAGCTCCCTCTCCCATGCAGCTGTTCCCGTGATCCTGAGGATTTGCTTTCTATCCCTTGATGCCATGGTGCCAGGAAGACACCTTATCTTTCTCTCCTCTCCCTCACCCAGTTCTACCCCACTAACAACTGAGTCCGCTACAAAGAGTAATTTCCTTCCCCTGTGGGATCCCATGCCACTCACCTGTGGGTCTTCTTCGTGGAGGTTCCCAGCATCCTCCTTGGTCTCCACTGTGGGTGCCTCCACGGAGGAACAATGCTCCGCCAGAATGGCATATGAATTGTGGAGAGGTACAGCTGGAGGGATGTGCCTCTGTTCTACCACCCTAACTCCCTCTGAGCCCACTGTAGTCCAATCACTCCTTATTCTTGGCAACTTCTGAGGGAGCGGCCACAGCTCTGGTGGTCCCTGGGTGGGGGAGGAGATTTCCCAATCCCCTGCCAGGTCCTGAGTGGGGGAGAGGTTTCCCTACGCCTTGCCAGATCGGCCTAGAGATAGGCAACCTCCTCCCTCAGAACAGAGAGGTGTATGCAAACAGGGCAGCATCGCAGCCTCCAGAATGTTTCCTGGAAGACTGCCACCCCACCAGCCAGTGTACTGCAACACTCCCATGTCTCTCTTCCTCCCTGTCGAAATTGTGTGTGCTTTTTCCCCCCACTGTTAGGTAACCTCACTTTCCCCTAATAGTGTATCCCTTTTCCTAGGGACTATGTACTGGGACCCCCCCCCCAAGTTTTTTTTTTACAATAGCAATCACAAGAAGATATCCTCCAAGCTTGTGCAACAATGCCTGGTAGCCTTCTGTGGCACAGCCCACCCTGTTTTGTGTCTGAGCAGAAGTTGTCACACCTTCCTGCCTAACCCCATAAAGCTAGGTTAGCTGGCAGAGGGGAGAGTTTGGGCAATCCACCTGTTCCGTGCTGTGAGAACAATTACAGCAATCCAGTTTGAACCTTCTGAGACCCTGTCTGGGTCTAATACACAACTCAACTGATTGTAGGAATGAAAGAACCCACCAGTGAAAACTTAAATGTTTGCTGCAAAAAGTCACCAAAATACTATCAAGCAACAAATAAGACACCAGATTCACGGAAAAAAAAAATCAGCAGTATTTTAATCCCTCTGTATGTAAAGCAGCAATCTACAAAAACATTAGCAGTATTGCAACCCTTTTCTTGATTCAAACAAGCAAAACCCAGTGAAAAATTAAAAATAAAGGCCCAATTCCCTCAGAATTTGCCTTCCTCCAGTTTCCTAGTTCCTAGTTCAAGATTGTGCATCCTTCACAGCTTCAAGTTCAGTTGTGCAAAAGCAACCTTTACAGTGCCTTCAAAAGATAAGGCCTTGTATTATAAATGTAAATGAGCACATTGCTCAAAGGTAATCAGAGTTTTCATAAATAAATAAAATAAAAATGAGTGAGTCCAGTCCTAAACTGGAGGCATGTGAGTCTGTTCATGATATTAAACGATGAATGATGTGTAGTTAGAACAATGTGACTCCGCTCCAGAAACTACAGCTCTGTCAACAGGAGACAGATTCATATTTTACTTTATTTGTTTATTTAATATATTTGAAATTCAGATAACACCTTTGAGCACAAGTGCGCTTTTCCAAAGGTTCCATGTCAGTAACAAACAGGTACAAACAACACAGATACACAAGTGTCACATCAGTAGCCAATAGATATCTCAGAATGGGAACAGAGTCTACTATAAGATTTCACCATCTCAGGGGGAGCCAGGTCAAGTACAGGCATTAGGGATGGAAATGAGATATAGCAGCGTAGAGTTTAGTCATATGGCAGCCAAGCCACAACATTACGATCAAGACATTTAAGATTTTTATGTTTGCTTGCACGCATGTGCAAGAAACATAGTGCCATCATCCGAGTTTTCGGAGGTGTGGCACCCTGTCTTCCAAATCAGTCAGTGTGTTTGCAGGCATGGCCACAGTTCACCAATGAATGCTGCAGCTGTCTATGACAGCTGCTGAAAATGCAGTGCCGTACAGTTGAAAGGGAGAGCTCTGCTTCAGTGAGCAGCGGTAAGATAGTGTTGATTAGCATATTGCCAGTAATCCTGCAAGTATACATCTCTGCTTTCTCTTCCTGGAACATAAATTCAGTTTGAAGTGAACTTTTCCTAGGACTATCTTTCCGGGAGGAGGTGATGGGGGTGCTTAGTCCCCCGTCGGCTCAATTAAACCTCCCTCCAAAAGAATCAGACTTCCAGTTGCCACTCTGGGAGCCCACCCCAGCATGGCACATGTCTGTATGGCCGACGGGGGTGTCCAATCCCCCGTCGGCTCCACTGCCCCCCAAAAAAAATTCTTCCAGCTGCCACGCTGGGAGCCCACTCACAGTGGCACAAGTCCTGCATCGTCAGCCCTCGGCCCACTTCCCCAAAAATTTTCCAGCCACACGCTTGGAGCCCACCCTGGCATGGCATGGGCAATGCATCGTCCTTCTAAAAGAAAACAAACACCTGAAAAGAAAAACAGTCCCTCATTGATTGTCTTGCCCCAACCCGCGCCCATCCCTCTGCAGCATCCACCTCCCCACCCCCACCTCACCCATACTTGCCTCCGGAGGCTAGCGAGATGATCTTCGGTGGACCGGGAACACGTCTGCACTCTTCAAACCCGACCGCGAACTGAAGAAATGCCGGTAAGCTGTATAATGGAATAAATAAGGTTTTTTCAACTTTGATGTACTGTATATCTCAGGCATTTTTTGGAATTTTGGCACCAAATTTTCAGCATGGGGTTTTTGGGACCCTCCTCATGAATTCTGGCACTGTCATGGCGTTAATCGGCCCAAAAGGTGATTTTGCGGTCACTGCGCGGAACC
The DNA here is from genome assembly GCA_016271365.2 of Neoceratodus forsteri. Taxonomy (NCBI): domain Eukaryota; kingdom Metazoa; phylum Chordata; order Ceratodontiformes; family Ceratodontidae; genus Neoceratodus; species Neoceratodus forsteri. Next base: position 54,457,372 of record CM057455.1, read on the forward strand.
ACCTTTCGGGACAGATTTACGAAACGACAGTGCTGCAGTTCATGAGGTAGGCCCCCAAATACCCTATGTTGAAAATTTGGTGAAAAATTTCCCCAAAATGACTGATTTATGAGCGTGCATTGCGCAGTTCCTACGCAAGCTCGTAAGTTTGCGAATTTTTAATATTTTCACTCCAGATTTTCAACACTGCCATTTTACCACACCTTCTTATGAGTAGTACAGCTGTCATTTTTCACATCTCACCTAAAAAGTGTTTTTCTGTGCATGTAGCGCACAATGGTGCAGTCGGTGTACGAAATCAATGTTCGGGACAGATTAAGAAAATCACAGTAACACTTCATGAGCAGAGATCTTAAAATAGCTATGTTAAAAATTTGGTGACAAAAGTCCATAAAATGGCTGTGTTACGAGTGAGCATTGCACAGTTTCCACGCACCCTCGTAAGTTCAAGAATTTGTAATTTTTTCAGTTCAGATTTTCACCACTGGCATTTTTCCATACTTCCTTATGAACAGTACAGCTGTCATTTTTCATACTATGGCTGAAATGTGTTTTCGCACTTCCAGCGCGAAATGCGTGGTCACTGTGGGAAATCACTGTTCAGGACAGATTAAGAAAATCACAGTGACACTGTTCATGAGCGGAGGTTCCAAAATGCCTGTGTTGACAATCTGCTGTAAAACATCCCCAAACTAATTATATTACGGGTGTGCGTTGCACAGTTTCTATGCATGCACGTGACTTCACCAGTTTTATTAGTATTTTCACTGTAAATTTTCAACATTGCCATTTTTTACACTTCTCCATGAACAATACAGCTGTCATTTTTCACATCCTGTTCAAAATGTGTTTTCGCACCTGTGGTGCCAAATGGTGTAGTCGCTGTGCAAAAGCAGCTTTCAGCTAACGAACTGATATTGCCACTGTTCATGAGGTGGGGGTCACAAAAAAAACATGTTGAAAATTTGGAGTGAAAATACCAACGAACGTCTGAGGTGTTAGGGTTTCCGACCATAATGCCCTACCCTGTAGAGAATGACAGGCATCAGGGGTGTGACTTGGGATTGTCGCCTGCAATGCTCATACCATTCCACCCCCACCCACGCCCTGCAGCCAGTGAGAGGCATCCAGGTGTGCCTTGGATTCTTTGGCCCCAAAGTTCACCCCATTCTCCTATACAGCACCCATCTCACCATATTTCCTGATGGAATGGGGAGTAGGGTGTGTTGAAATGGTGTGGCCATTATGCCGGACGATCCAAAGACACACCCCAATGCATGTCAGTATCTGCAGGGTAGTGGCGGGGTTGGCTTCAGTTCAATACTTCACTGCCATTCCTATTATGCAGCTCTGTAACTCCTACACTACCAATGCCAATGCCAGCAAGCAAACATTCGGCATTGACAAATGCTTGTTATATCTGATATGGGGAAGAGGGCAATTAACTGGCTAAGCAAGTACACGGATAATCAAATCCAATCAACTCAAATTTTATTTTTATAGCGCCTATCAGAACCAAGGCACTGTACATAAAATCACATACAGATAAATATAAATCTAAGTTAAAAACAGGGACAATAAAAACAAATTAAACATAGTTAGGGAAGGCTAAATTAAATAAATAAGTTTTTAGCTCTGTTTTAAACCTATCGACGGTCAGTCATTCTGTTAACCAACGAAGTAGAGAATTTCACAGGGTTGGAGCCAAACAAGAAAAAGCACGGGCACCAGATGTCTTCAATTGCACTCTTGGAATCTCTAGCAATCCCTCATTGGTAGATCAGAGAGGATGGAGGGAGCAATAGGGTACCAGGAGTTCTTGCAGGTAGCCGGGTCCCTGATCATGTAGGGCTTTAAAGGTTAGCAAGCCAACCTTAAAGGTGATCTGCCACTGAACAGGCAGCCAGTGCAGCTTGCGGAGCACAGGCGTAATATGACTGGACCTAGAGGTCCCAGTCAAAAGCCTGGCTGCTGCGTTCTGCACCAGCTGAAAACAGTGGATATCAACCCCTGGTAGCCCTAGGTAGAGGGAATTGCAGTAATCAAGGTGGGTAGTGACAAAGGCATGGACCAATGTTGGAAGGTCGTCAGGAGGAACCAAGTTTTTCACCCTGGCGATATTCCTCAGATGGTAAGACTATCATCAAAAATAACACCCAGATTATGCACCTAGTCTGAGGTAGTGAGCAGTATGTCATCAAGGAATAAACCTGATGGCTGTCCAGCCCCCAAATCTGCCCCTGGACGACCACGGTCCACTACCAACATTTCAGTCTTATCTGGATTCAGTGTCAGCCAGCTGGTACTCATCCAAGTTCTGATCTCAGTAATGCAATTATTTAGCACAGAGAGTGCATCATTTTGTCTGGGTAGAAAGGACATATACAGCTGAGTATCATCTGCACAGCAGTGAAAACTCAGACTGTATCACCTGATGATATCTCCCAATGGCAGCACGTACACTGCAAACCTCTCCAAGGCCTTTGACACGGTTTGCCAACCCCTCCTGCTTGACTCCCTCAGATGCCTTGGTTTCTCCCCCAGCATCCTTGCATAGTTCACCAGCTACCTCTCTGCCTGAACTCAGTGTGTAACAATCAATAGCGCCCTATCTGACACATGACCTGTCTGCTCTGGGGTTCCCCAGGGCTCCATTTCAGGCCCTCTTCTCTTCAGTCTCTACCTCAACTCCCTCCCCTCGGCCTGCCCAAGTAAGATCCTCCTCTACACGGATGACGCTGTGCTCTTCGCCTCTGACCCCAACCCCGACACACTCCAGGTCACCCTCCAACAAGCTTTTGATAGAGCTGAGCATTGGTTCACATCATGAAGGCTAGTCCTGAACCTAAAAAAGACCAAAGCTATGCTCTTCTTGCATCACTAAAGCAAAGCCAGTGGTGCCCCTCTCATGATACTGCCTAGCACACTAAACCCCATTGAGCAGATTTCCTCCGACAAGTATCTGGGCATTACCTTTGATTCAGTACTCTCCTTCCATTCCTATATCAATGCCCTTTCTGCTGCCACCAATGTCAGGATTGGACTGTTATACCGCCATAGGGACTGCCTACCACAAGAGGCCTTTAGATTGGCAATCACCTGCTCTGTCCTGTCGCTAATCGACTATGGGCTGCCCATCTATGCTGCAGCTGACAACACTGTGCTTGCAAGAATCCAGCTCTCTATAAACAAGGCCTGCAGGCTAATGCTGGGAGCCCCTAGGCACACCCATACATGCCTGCTGTACTCCACCACCAACTTGCTCAACCTTGAAGAAAGACTGCTTCCAAACCTGCCTTCTTTCAAAAAAGACCCTGCTACGGCTCTCGCCCCCTGGGGTCACCACTTCCTTGCAGCATGCCTCCCCCTCAGTCTCCACCTGCAGCACTGTCAAAACCTCCCTTATTGTCCCCAGGGTAAGGACCTCTATGGCCCAGAGATCCTTTTGCTATCAGGCTCCCTCCTGGTTCAATTCCCTCCCAGCCAACATATCTGACTCCAATAAGCTTGGTCCTTTCAAGGTCTCCCTCAGAAGGACAAGCACTCACTGCTGCAACTGCACATAATCCCCCACCTGCCCACTACCCTCACCCCTAGGCTGAGTCTGCCCTGTCTACTTTTTCTGTATATGCCTGGGGTATCATGCAACATCTGCTGACTAATGTAATAAAATATCTCTGGTTGCTACCCGACGTGGTACTCGTGTACCTATATTATGACTACTGTGATCTACCTATTACCAAGCTTGTACCACCAGTGAATTCCTGTAACACTGGTTGCTTTTTTAATCTAAGCGTTATGTACTGTACTGTTTTGTTTGCTGTGATGTATTGCTGTCTTGACGAGGTGCCTTTGTAAATGAGTCTTTGACTCAAAGGTCTGTCAACTGATGATCTAATAAATAAATAAATAAAATAATTAAACAACATGGGGGCCAAAATGGAGCCCTGCAGCACCCCACAAGACAGGGGGTGAGTGCCAAAAGAATAGATTCTGGTGGCAACTCTCAAAGACCTGCCCACAAGGAATGAATGAAACCATTTGAAGACTGTACCAGACAGTCCACAAAGAAGCCACAGGCACTCCAACTGCACACCATGGTCTACAGTGTCAAATGCAGCAGAGAGACCAAGAAGGACCAGAATGGTACGTGCCTTTCGATCTTTAGCCATTAGGAGGTCATTCAATACCCAGACAAGCGCAGTCTCCGTGCTATGCTTCTTCCTAAAACCAGACTGGAGAGCATCATAGACATTGTGAGTTGTGAGGTGATCGTCCAATTGCAGCGCAACCACCTTTTCAATAACCCTACTAACAAATGACAGGTTAGAGATAGGCCGATAGTTGGCTAGACAATCTGGATACAGGGAGGATTTCTTAAGGAGTGGTCGAATGACCACCTCCTTGAGGGGGTCTGGGAAGACCCCCCCCCAAGGACTTCCAGACAATTTCAGCAAGGATTGGGCAGATAACATCCACACATTCCACTAAAAGGGGTGTAGGGCCCGGATCCAAATTACAACTGGTTGGGCGCAGTGTTTGGACAATCTTCACAATATCCACGAATTCCGGCCAGCAGAAATCTTACCAGACAGACCAAGTGCATGCCACTTCCTTTCAATCTCTACAATCCCTCACTGGAGAGGTTGGGCCGATGCCAGACCTGATGCTGGCAACTTTTTCTGCGATGAATTGTGCAAACTCCTCATATTTCAGCTGAGAAAAGGCTTCCCTGGGCTGGAGACAGACTGGATTGCACAGTCTGTCAACAGTCCGGAAAAGCTGAGCTGGTCGATTCTGCACAGCAGAAATCTCCCTGGACTGGAATTATGCCTTCTTACAGGTGATTTCTGATTGATAGCCATCATAATGGCTATGTGCCTGCCTATAGAAATTGTACTCTGCCTTGCTTATGTTTCTTTTATGCATATCATGTAACTGACTTTACTGTATATGTTTGTATGCTCTCCCATTCTTTTATGTATATCATGTAATTGACCTTACTGTATACGTTTGCATGCTCTCCTATTCCCCCTACCCCCAGAGCGCATCTGGAATCGAGCAGTAGTCTGCTCAGCATGCCTCCCTGGTTAAGCACTATAAATAAAAATAAATAAAGTGCCATCAACCTAAGTTTGTCAGCATCAAGGCCGGACTACCGCCAGACTCTCCTTACTTCAGCCAACTTGCCCATGATACTAAGCTCGCAGGTGTTGCACAGGGTGATGAAGGCATAGCAGCTGCACAGGAGGATTTGGACAATATATAAAAGTGAGCCTCCAAAAAGGGTTTAAGCTTTAATACTGATAAGTTCTGTGTTATACACTTGTGCAAATATAATACAATGATAAATTATTCCCTGAATGGACACGCTTTAAGGCACTCAGTAGAGGAGAACGATCTGGGAATAATTACAGATAACAAACGAACATATAAAACTCGGTGTACTACTCAAATAGCTAAAGCAAATAAAACACTCTGGACAACAAAAACACATTTTAAAGGCAGAACATGTGAGGTAATTAGGCCAGTTTATACAGCATATGTGAGACCATTACTGGACTATTGGAGCCCGGTGTGGGGTACTGTGTCAAGGGGTGGGGTGGACAGTTTGGAGAGAGTGCAGAGAGGAACTACTAAAATAATATATGAATTAAGGGATAAACCATATGAGGACAGACTCTTAAATTTAAACTTCATGACCTTAGGGAAAAGGAGAATTCGGGGAGACCTTTTGAGGTGGTATCATAGGTATTTCAGAGCTAGTAGACCATAGTCCATAATGCTGACAACTTTTAATTATATCTCATTATGCATTTATGATGTAAATAGGTGTCCAAGTTTTTTTTTTAAGGTAGTCATATTCTCGCTCAATACTATTTCCATAGGAAGACTATTCCAAATTTTACAGACTCTTAACAGCAAACCAATTACTTCTTTTTTTGGTTTTCCACTGTTCCATTTTCAATTGTAAAGGATGTGCCCTAGTTAAGTGAATTGTTTCCCTCAATTCGAGCCCTAAAACTTCCCAAAGATGATCATCATATAATGCCTTAAATACTAAGCATAAATCACCCCTCATTCTATGATATTCCAAAGAGTACAGCCCCAGATTCTGGAGTCTGGCATTGTAGTCTAAGTTAATGACTTCTTTGATTTTTTTAGTTGCTCTAAGTTGCATTTTTTCCAGTGATTTAATGGAGCCTTTGTCTCCTGGTGCCCAAAATTGAGCACAATATTCCAAATGGGGCCTCACTAGTGATGAATACAATGGGAGCAACACATCTTTACTTTTGCTGCTGATGTGTTTATTGATGCAATGTAACACACTTGCTGCCTTTTTGATAACAGTGTGGCAGTGAAGTTTGGAACTGAGATCAATAGATATTCTTATACCTAGATCACACTAATTTATTTTTTATTTATTTTATTTTATTTAAACAGCAGTTTGGAAAACCTTTGAGCCATAGGCTCATTTACAAAGGTACCTTGTCACAGTAAGACAAACCAAAATACACAGTATAGCAGTACAACACATAAGTATAACAGTAAATTAAGACATAGATACAAACAAGCTGGTACAGGTAGGATGGATGCAAACAATACCAGAGTTATGTCGTCCTTAGCAACTAGTAATAAGCTTTGTCATAAGTATTGAGTACGGCTTTGACTAGCGGCAGTTACAGCATCGGTGTTAATAAGGTGGTTACGTAAGGAAGTTTTGAGCATGATATAGTTGGAGCTGGAGATGGAGGGGCAGTGTGTTGAACCAGGAGGGCCCTAAAGCTGAAGGCTCTTTGGCCATGAGAGGTCCTAGCTCTAGGGATAACAAGAGAGGTTTTCCCAGAGGTCCAGTATGAACTAGTGGGACAGAGCGGCGTATGGTGGTGGTCAATCCTGGTGGGGAAAGCCCAAGGAGGGTCTTTTTTGTAAGGGTACAGGTAAGATATTTAAGGCACTCGTCGAGATCAAGTACCAGTGCTTTAGCATACAGTAGACAGGTGTGTGTCATCCTAGGTGCTCCAGTAATTAACCTGCAGGTCTTATTCAGAGTAGTGCGAATTTTATGGAGTGCAGACTGATCAGCAGCACCATACACCGGCAGTCCATAGTCCACTAGGGACAGGATAGAGGAGGTGACTGCGAGTTGAAGGGCCTCCGGGGTGAGGCAGTGTTTATACCGATGTAAGATGCCCAATCAGATATTAGTGGCAGTGGCTAGGGCAGCGATGTGTCCATGGAAGGAGAGGAGGGGTCAAAATGGATCCCTAGCTATTTATAGGAGCAAACTTGTTCGTGGGAATGAGGACCCAGAGTGAATGAGGAGTTTGAAGTTGCAGGACTTGTTTTGGGGATGAGTGAAGAACATGGTTTTGTTTTTTAAGATTTATCACCAATCTATGTTCCTTGAACCAGCCCTCGGCTTCAGTGAAGGACTTCTGCAGTGAGTCCTGGAGGGCAATAGGGTTACGATTTGAGGCAAAGATGACTGCATCATCAGCGTACAATAGAATGTTCCCGAGCAAGGCGTGGAAGGGTGTTAAGGTAAAGGGAGAATAGTAAGGGGCCCAGAATGGAGCCCTGGGAACCAGAAAAGATGGGACAGATGTCTGAGTAGGTCCCATTAATTTTTACACGCTGTGAGCAGTCAGACAGATAACTGGTGCACCAGGAGATAGGCCCAGCAGCAAACCAGAGAGACTAAGGGCATCAAGAAGGAGGGGGTGGGAGACAGTGTCGAAAGCTTTCGAGAGGTCAATGAAGACAGCACCAGCCAGAGAACCAGTGTCTAAGGAGGAGTGGAGAGTTGGAGAACTCTAGGAGGGCTGTGTTGGTACTGTGGCCACTCGGAAGCCATGCTGCTCAGGACAAAGGACATTGTAGGTGGAGAGGTAGTCAGAGATTTGAGAGGCCACCACTTTTCCAAGGCCTTGGAGAGGGAGAGAGAATGGAGATCGGTCGATGGTTTCCAGCCACAGTCCTATCACCACCTTTAAAGATAGGGGTGACAGTGGCGACTTTCCAGGCAGTTGGAACCTTCCCCAGGCAAAGAGAGTGGTTGATGAGGCATGTGATCGGGGTAAGGACTGTGTTTAAGACCAGCCGTAGGATACACGGATCCAGGGTGTCACTGCCTGTACTATTACTCTTGAGGGCAGTGACAAGGTGCGGCCTAAGTTCTTGGGCAGAAACACGGCGGAGGAGAAAATAAGGGCGAGAAAGATTTATGGCAGGTGCTGGGGGAGGAGGGTCAAAAAAATTTGTAGGGAGGATAGGGCTAAGGTCAGTGAATGAGGTGTTGAGGTGGCTGGCTATGAGGGCTGGGTCTGAGGAGATCACACCATTAATGTTGATCTGGGTGGGTGGGGAGTGTGCACTCCCATTTAACTGTTTAATGTTATCCCAGAAGGTTCTGGGATTCCCCCATGAGGCAGTGAGTGAGGACCGATGGTGCTCAGACTTGGCCTTTCTGATGGCGAGTGCACTTGTTTGGGCTGACAGCATATAACGCCTGTCATTGGGCGGCCAGTCTCAATGGCACGGTGCCATAGGTTGTCCCTATGTTTGAGCTGGTGGATCAAAGCTGGGGTAACCCAGGGGCATTCTTCCTTTTAGAGCGGCGGGTCAACACTGGGGCAAGATATCACAGGCATTATTAAAAGTTTGGGTAAAAGGAGAGAGCTGTGTCGATGTCAGGAGTTGCCTGTATAGGAGACCAGTCAATTTGTGACAGAAGTTCCTTAAGTTTTATCAGTCCACCAGGTATTAGATGCCGCCGGCATGTGGACTGTGCTATGCGTTTGGGGACTGAGGTTGACCAGTGGAACAGAATGGGGGAGTGATCGCTGAGAGAGTCTGGGAGGACTTGTACATTGGGAATCCGATTAGGGTGGTTGGTGAGTACCACATCAAGCAGGGTACTGGAGCCTCTCTTGGGGTTAGTCCTGGTAGGGTGGGTAACTAGTTGCGTTAGGTCTATTGCAGAAAAGGAGTCTTGGGTAGAGGAGGAGGAGGGGCTGAGCCAGTTGACATTTAAGTCACCCACCAGAATTTGATCAGCGGAAGGAGGTAGAGAGTAAAGGTATTCTGTAAGAGAGGCAATGGCCTGCGTTTGGTCCCCATCATCCACAGCTCTTAATGTTTTCCCTCCTAAAGTATATTTAGCTTGAGTGTTTTTATTACCAAAATGCATCACAACACATTTATCCACATTGAATGACAGCTGCTTCAGGGTAGCCCATTTTAGCATCTCATTTAGGGCATACTGGAGGGGTAATTATGTCATCATTATTTTTAATTGGGTATCCTATGCATGTATCGTCGACAAATTTAGTTAACCAAACATTCATCAAGGTTTTTTAATGATGCAATATATATATTAAACAGATATGGACCTAAAACAGAGCCCTGAGGCACCCCACTGGTCACTATATCCCAGTCTGAGGAAAAAACCTTTAATACACACTCTCTGGGTACGGCCTTTTAGCCATGATTCCACCCAACGTGTTATATTTCCTCCTATTCCAAGACTAATCATGTCCTCTATAAGCTGACCATGAGGAACTTTATCGAATGCCTTGGAAAAATCCAGAAATATGACATCCACTGCCTCACCCCTATCCAATGCTGCACTAACTCCGTTATAGAAACTCAACAGGTTAGTCTGGCAAGATCTAGCCTTAACAAAACCATGTTGGGTAGGGTCAGGTTCAATTCTGTTACATATATGTTCCTTTATAATTCCTTCTAACATTTTACCCAGTATAGATGTTAGACTAATGGGTCTATAATTTGACACCTCCTGTCTAGAACCATTTTTATAAACTGGAACTATGGTCGCTTGTCTCCAGACATCAATAACTTGTCCTTCATGTAAGGATTTATTAAATAGGGCAGCAACAGGACCAGAAAGAGGGACAGCCAATTCCTTGAGGATGCAGGGATGTAAACCATCTGGTCCAGCTGATTTATTAGGATCCAGATTTTGAAGCAATTTTTGGATAGTATTAGCATCTACTGAAAAATAGCCACTTAGATTATAATCATTATGTTTTATTCTAGTTTCAGATTTATTGTTAAAGACTGATGAAAATTGCTTATTGTATATAGTAGCCATAAGTGTTTTATCTGATACTAATTCTCCTGAGGTATCTTTAAGTGGACCTATAATGGGAGTGCCACCCCTTTTGTTGTTTATATATTTATAAAAGGATTTATAATTATCCCCCACATTCTTAGCCAAGTGTACCTCAAAATCCCTTTTTGCCTTTCTGATACTAAATGTTGTCACTTTTAACTGGAAAAAGGCTTCCCAGCTCTGCTTCGTTCCACATGACTTAGCTTTCTTATAAGCTCTGTTTTTATATTTGAGATGTTTTTTAACAGCTTCATTCATCCAAGGCCTATTTAAATTGGTTTTGTCAGTTCTTTTAATAATTGGGATATGTTTACTAGAGGCTAAAGTTAACCGACTGATAAAGATTTGCTAGATTTCAGTAAGTAATTTGTCGAGGAATAAATGTTGCCAGTCCCAGGATTGTAAATCATGTGCTATACCCAGAAAGTTTGCTTTCTTAAAGTTGTACACTGATGTGTTCCCACTATCCTGTCCCAACTTTTCACTGATTGTAAAGTGCACCATGGAATGGTCACTGGAGCCTAGTGGTTGGAGTACTTTGCACTTAGAAATTAAATTTCCCATATTATGTAAGACAAGATCCAAAATGTTATTGCCCCTGGTATTGGTGTTAACTATTTGTTCCATATTTGACAACAGAAATAATTGCAGATATTTATTTTCTAGCGAAGATGAAGTATGTATAGTATTCCAATTTATGCCAGGAAGGTTAAAGTCACCTACTAACAGGGTATTTTTTGTGGAGGATATTTTTTCCACAAAATCCAAAAGATATAGCTCATCATCATGTGTAGTTGCTGGGGGCCTATAGACTACTCCCATATTGATACAGGGTGCTGAGATAGGGAACATTTTGACTCATAATGCCTCAATATTTGGCCACTGAATAAGCTCAATATTCTCTGCTTTAATAATATTTGATAGGTACAATGACACCCCACTTATGTTTCTGTCTTTATGAAACAGAGTAAAGCCTGGGATGCGTTTCTCCCAGGGGTCATCATTGCACCACCAAGTCTCTGTGACTGCACAGATATGAATGTTTAGTTGTTCCAAAAGTAAAGTAAATTCATCAAACTTGTTCACAAGACTTCTTGCATTAATAAGTAAGCAAGTCCATTCTGAGGGGGCCAAAGATATATTATTATTATTACTGATGGTTTTCTGGTGCTGAATATCCCCCCCACCTAATAGTTTAAACAGTGGTCAATCTGTTGTCTTAATCTAGTTGCAAAAATGCGTTTGCCTTGTCTATTTAGATGTAAACCATCTCTAGCAAAAAGATTTTGATTTAAAAAACCTGCCCAGTTTTCCAAAAAGTAAAACCTTTCCCTAGTGCACCATCTTTTAAACCACCCATTCAGTGTCATAATATTCCTTTGTTTTTCAATGCCAGCTCTGGGTATAGGTAGAAGCCCAGAAATAATCAACTCCCCTCCTTGACTTTTAACAGAGTCACCAATTTCCTCAAAATCTCTTTGGATTTGTAGGAGTGTTCTTTTACCAAGACCATTTATTCCAGCATGAATCAGGGTGAGGGGTGAATTTGCATGTTCTTGCAATCCTGGGAACATTTCTTTTATATTTTTTATACCTGCCCCTGGAAGGGTACTGACAGTGGTGTATAAATTACGATTTTTACATAAAATATGATCGGTGTATCTAATTGTAGAATCATCAATCACTAAAACATCCCTAGGAGCATTCATTTTGCTGGCTTACTGATCTCTAGGAACACTTAATATTCGATAGTCAAGTAGCATGCACGGTAACCTTCTCGGAGGTGCTACCCATCTATGGCATAGGAGACGCTAGGGTGTTCCGTACCATGGGATTCAATCAGTGGTTGAAAAACTGATGTGGAGCTCAGGGATTTGGCTTCATTGGGGACTGAGGGTCCACCTGGAGTGATGCAAGCCTATACTGGCATGATGGGCTGCATCTGTCCGGGAGGGGAACCAGGATCCTAGGTGATAGGTTTAAATGCTTCATTGGCAAGCTTTTAAACTAGCCAAGGGGGGAGGCACTGGAAAGGAGCAGGAAAATCCTAGCCCCCAAACAATCACGGTAGTAAGTGTGGCAAACACCAACATGGAGGTGTCAATAGGAGAAGAGCTGGGTAAATGGAGAAAGTGACAAAGGCAAGAAGGACAGGGATGGGGCAAAAGGGGTTAGCCATCTGGAAATGGAGGGTAATGAGTACCAATGCCCGTAGTCTGGGCAACAAGCTCCCTGAGCTGGTGGCCTTAATGGAAGAGGGATGCCTGGATATCGTAGCAGTCACAGAAACATGGTACACAGAGAACCATGACTGGGATGTTAACATACCAGGGTACATAACCTACAGGAGAGACAGGCAGGGGAGAAGAGGGGGAGGAGTAGCTCTCTATGTAAAGGAAGGGATAAAAGCAACTGAACAAAAGAGTAAACAGGAAGGACAGGAGGCACTGTGGGTCACCTTGGAGACTGGAAAGGGCACCACAATCCGCACAGGGGTTGTGTACAGACCCCCATGTCAGGGGGAAGGAATGGACAAGGACATGATGGAAGGCATTCTTAGAATGGCAGAGAAAGGGGAGATACTGTTGATGGGAGACCTGAATATGCCAGATGTTAACTGGAGCACATTTGCTGCAGCCACATCCAAGAGCAGGGCCATTCTTGACACCCTACAGGTGGCAGGCATTAGACAGCTAGTTTCGGAACCCACTCGTGAGGGAGCAATCTTAGACCTCGTGCTCTCAAGCGGGGGCAGTGAGAGGATCTCAGATCTAGAAGTGGGTTGCCATCTGGGACAAGTGACCATCAAACAGTGTGGTTCACGTTAAACTCAGCTACAGAATCAAGCCATACAAAAGTGAGGGTACTGGACTTTAGGAGGGCTGACTTTGGCAAGATGGGAGAGTGCCTCAGAAAAGCACTAGCAAACAGGCTAGAAGGAGGTGTGGAGCAACAATGGGGAATTATCAAAACTGCCATCACAGAGGCAACAAGCCTTTGTGTGAAGCAAATAAACAAATCAAAATGAAAGAAAAAGCCACTATGGTTCTCAAGAGAGGTGGCTGTGAAAGACAGGAAGAAAAATATAGCATTCCAGAAGTATAAGGAAACACAGAAGGAGCAGGACAGAGAGCTGTACCAGTTAAGGCAGAAAGAAGCAGGGAGGGAAGTCAGAATAGCAAAGGCCCAAACTGAGGAAAAGATAGCCAACTCAGTTAAGAAGGGGGATAAAACCTTTTATAGGTACATCAGCGGGTAGAAAGACAAAGGGAGGGATAATGAGGCTGAATAGAATATAAGCGGTGGTGGGCAGAGGGACAGTGAAAAGCAGGAATACTGAGCGAATATTTCTGCTCAGTATTCACAAAAGAGGAGGGGAAGTGCCTAATCCAATTAACAGAAGCACTCTTGATAGGGAGGTCGATCCAGTCCTTTCACAGAAGAAAGGGTTCTGCAAGAACTCCTAAAACTGAAGGTGGACAAAGCAATGGGTCCTGATGGAATTCACCCAAATTCTAAAAAATTAAGGAAGGAACTAGTGAAACCACTGGCTACTCTTTTAATAAATCATGGGAGGATGGTGTGGTACCGAGGACTGGAGGAAGGCGGATGTGATTCCCCTTCACAAAAGTGGGACCAAGACAGAGGCAGGAAACTACAGACCTGTCAGTCTGACTTCTGTGGTAGGGAAAGTGATGGAGTCACTTCTGAAGGAAAGAATAGTTGAGTACCTAGAGGTCAGTGGAGCACAGGATCCAAGGCAGCATGGGTTCGGCGGAAGGTCATGTCAGGCAGATCTAATAGATTCCTTTGACTGGGTGACCAAAGTAGTAGACCAGGGAGGGCTGTGGACATGGCCTACCTAGACTTTAGCAAGGCATTTGACACAGTCCCACACAAGAGATTATTAGTCAAATTAACCAGCCTGGGAGTGGGTCCCAGGGTGGTAGCCTAAGTAAAACAATGGCTGGACAACAGGACACAGAAGGTAATTGTAAATGGAGTCCACTCTGAAGAAAGGGCGGTTACTAGTGGGGTACCGCAGGGTTCAGTATTGGGTCCAGTCCTTTTTAATGTCTTCATCAGTGGCATTGCAGAGGGACTGGAAGGAAAAGTATGCCTTTTTGCAGATGACACAAAGATCTGCAACAGGGTTGATACACAAGGAGGCGTGGAAAGGATGAAAAAGGGACTTGGCAAGGTTGGAGGAATGGTCAGACATATGGCAGCAAGGATTCAATGCAAAAAAGTGCAAAATAATGCACCTGGGAAACAAGAACCCAGGGGAAGAATACACAATGGGTGGGGAGGTAGTAACAACAACAAAACAGGAAAGGGACCTGGGGGTAATCATATCAGATGACCTTAAGGTTAGCAAGCAATGTGAGGAAGGCAGTAGGGAGGCCGGGGTATACTGGGATGTATAAGGAGAGGCATCAGCAGCAGAAAACAGGAAGTTGTTATCCTCTGTACAGACAGTTGGTGAGACCCCATCTGGAATACTGTGTCCAGTTCTGGAGACCCTATCTCTGCAAGGACATAGACAGGATAGAGGCAGTCAGAGAGGGCAACTAAAATGGTGCAGGGTCTGCAAGAGAAGCCGTATGAGGAGAGACTAAAGGAGCTTAATATGTATACCCTTGAGGAAAGAAGGGAGAGGGGGACATGATAGAAACTTTCAAGTACCTCAAGGGAATCAACAAAGTCAAGAGGGTAGCATCTTTCAGAAAAAGAGACTTGCAAGAACAAGAGGACACAATTTAAAGATAGAAGGAGGCGGTTCAGGGCAATGTGAGGAAGTATTATTTCACAGAGAGGGTAGTGGATGCATGGAACAGCCTTCCTGAGGAAGTTAATGAGTCTAAAACTGTGGGAGAATTCAAGAATGCATGGGACAGACATAAGGCAATTCTTGTGGGGGGCAGGAAGATATAGGCTGTTGGTTAAATAGGATCTGCGGCCTATCCTGTAGGTAGGGAAATGGGCAGACTAGATGGGCCTAGCGGTCCTTATCTGCCGTCAAAGTCTATGTTTATAGGGATTCTCAGGCTCCAGCAAATGTGAAGTATTCTTATCTATTGCTCTCTCCGATGGTATTGAGTGTAGTGATTTAGGGGTGTGTAGATGCTCAGAAAGAATTTCAGTGCTTGGTGTAACTTGAGTCGGGGAGAATTCCGCTGCTACTAATACTTCCTGGGTAGTTGCAGCGTTCTTCCTTCTTCCTCAGCCCAGAGAGGTGCCTGCAGATGGGACAATACCACATCTTCTAGAACATCTCCTGGAAGACTGCCACTCTACAGCCACTGCACCACTCCCATCATGTCTTATTTGTGGCCCCTCAACTGTTGTTTTGTATGCTTACTCTTTCCGCTATCTGTTTATTTTTTTTCTCCCTAGTTTCCTACTGCCTCTGTGCCCTTAAAGTTCCTGCTGTTCCTGTCGTGGGACAGGAAGTTCCTGTATTCTTCAGTAGTCTCCTTCTTACTTGCTCAGAGTCAGACCTCCAGCAGCTAGGGAGGATGACAGCTTCTCTTTTCCTTTAAGGATGGTGAGTCTTTTGGGCCTCTGTGATCACCCCCTTCCTGCTCCCAAACAGGAAGTTCCTGTTGTCAGTCAAATCCTCTGCCTATAAAAGTGGAACTGGCTAAGGGTGGGGGTGGAGGAGAGGGAGGCAGGGCTATATAGTGCAAGTAAAGTTATAACAGCACCTCCTTCCTCTTGTGGTTCTCTGACAAAATCTATCTAGGTCAGTTTTAAATCCAAACACCTGGCTTCCTGCTGCTCAAGCCACTCCTCCTAATTCACAGTTCCCTTCTTCATCTAGCTAACTACACCATACCTCTCAACCTTTTGTCCCCCGAATGTGGAACATTGCCTCTCAAAATGTGGAACAAATGAGCAAAATGTGGAACACTTAATCAAATCTTTACCTAAGAAGCTCAGAACACTGTTAAAATGTTTGCATTTATGTTTTGAAAGTCTGTTATTAACTGAATAAAATATTTTTTGCATCGTATACTATAGATTTTTGCTTTAAAATTTAACACTGAATGTGGGACAAGTCCTCACAATGTGGAACAGGGAGCTTTTGTGAAGTAAAATAAGGAACGTTCCTCGTAATGTGGTACAGTTGAGCGGTTTGAACTACACAGATAACAGTTCCCTTCACCCAACTCAGACAAACACACTAACTCTTTGTTTTTGTTTTTTTGTTTATTGTTACCCTAAATTGAAGGCCCCGGTAGTACAGTTCTATTTATTAAGTCCCAGTAGAAAAGTAAAGTTCTAACAGCACCTCCTTCCTCTCGCAGTTCTTGATGTACATTTACCCTGGCTAGTTTTGCAAAAAGGGACTTGCTGGGCATGTCTGGACATACTCCTTGTGGAGTAACTGTTGTTGACTGGGCAGAAGAGGTCACCAATTGCAGAAGGGGTGAAGCCCAGGAGTGCATTTTTTAACCAGCAGACAGGACTGATATTTAAGTCTATCCTGAAGGTGGAGCCAGTTGGTAAGAGACTACCAGGAGCAAGTGTGAGTAAGTCTATCAGTCCCACTTATGAACCAACAGGCTTCTTTGAGGACCATTTTACCCTGCCTAGGACTGAATCACAGGCAGCACCATAGATTGGTAGACCATAGTCACTGAAGGGGAGAACCGTACTTGAGACTGCCAAGTGCCCAGCTTCAGCAGTAAGATTTAAAAGTTGTCAGGAGACTGCGCCTATTTTTCTGTTGGCCAGATTTGCAATGTTGTCAACACAAGTGGCATAGGACAGGGTTGCATCAAGGATGACACCTAGATACTTAAAAGATTCAACCTGTTCAAGGGTAGCACTAAGTGAATTCTGGATAACGAAGGGTGGGATCTTTTTCTTATGGTGATGCCCGACAAACAACATTAACTTTGTCTTTTTATAGTTTAGGACAAGTTTACTGATCTCAGACCAGTCCTCCATAAACTTAGAGCTTAAATGCAGGTCACTAGAAAGTTTCACAAGCCGTTGGCTACTACTGAAAATCACCACATTGCCTGCGTAAAGTATCATTCTTGAATGGGGGCATGCTTCTGGGAGTCTGTTAATGAATAGGCCAAAGAGGAGTGGGCCTAGTATAGACCCCTGTGGGACCCTGACCATAACACACTTAACGTTAAAGAACACTCCATCAATCCTTACTCTCTTCAACTGCCCAGTGAGGTAGCACCAAAACCAATCTGCCATTTCAGAGGAGAGGCCCAGGGCAGAGAACTTGTCCAGCAGTAGAGGGTGGTTGATGAGGTCAAAGAATTTCATCAAGTCTATATATGTGGCACCAACTAGGTGCCCTTTGTCAAGGGCATCATGCAGGTGATTGGTGTACTCAGTGAGGGCTGTTTCAGTGCTATGCAGTTTCCCAAAACCATATTGCTGTTTACACATCAGGTTATATTTATTTAGATGTGAGACTAGGTGGTCAGAAGCAGTTTTTTCCAGTGCCTTAGACGGGAGGAGAGGATACGAACATACGAAACTGCCAGCAAAAACAGGCCTCACGGCCTATCGGGTCTACTCAAGTGCGCAGCTAGCACCTTATAATGCTGCTGCCCCTCCCTTCCCCCATTCTATACCCCTTCCTCTATCCCAATCCATCTTGAAGCTGTCTACCATCTTGCAGGCCACTACCGTACGCATCAAGAAATCCTACTTGTCCACCACTCTTTCTGTGAAAAAATGTCTCCTCATCTCTCCTGAATCTAGCCCCTTCCAATCTCAGTTGGCGTCCTCTCATGTTCCTCCCCTTTCTCCTCTGGAAAATCCTCTCTGTATTAGTCTTGTTTATTCCCTTCAGGTACTTAAAGGTCTCAATCATATTTTTCCTGTCCCTCCTCTCTTCCAGAAAGTACATATTCAGCTCCCTCAGCCTTTCCTTGTATGGCTTGCCCTCCAATCCCTGGATCATCTTTGTAGCTCTAGACTGTACCCCCTCCAACAAATTGATGTCCTTCTTCAGGAATGGGCACTAGTATTGTACGCAGTACTCCAGGTGGGGCCTCACCAGTGACCGATACAAGGGCAGGATAACCTTCCTACTTCTGGAGGAGATCCCTCTAGCTATACACTCCAGCATTTTGTTGGCTTTCGCTGCCACCCTTCTGCATTGAACAGAGTTGTTCATGCTCCCTGTTATGATCACCCCTAGGTCCTTCTCTTCTGTGAGCAACCCGACTGAACCCCATTTAAGTGATAATCCCTCCCCTGGTTCTGGGCTCCGATGGACAGAGATTGGCCTATAGTTGGTCACTTTAGAGCAGTCCCCAGTTTTTAGCACAGGTATAACTATAGCAGGTTTCCAGATTTCTGATTTTAAGTCATAACTTGTTTATTCACTTGAAGAGCAAGCAGAAAAGCACAGTTACGTAAAATCTTATGGTAACAGTAGATCTTTGAGGAGTGTCTCCTGCAATAGGTAATACACTTGGATCATCACCAGAGGTCACTGTGGAACACAGCAGCTCTTATAGCAGTCTTTTTCCAGGTGCCACTCACACATGACATCAGCTTCCTGTTTCCTATATAAGAGTGAGTGGTCCCTGGTATCCTTAGTTCCCCTACGGATTCAGCTCACTAAGTGAGGACTGAGGGGGAACCCAAGGCACCGTAGGTATCCCAACCCAAAAGTCACTGGAGGAGAATTTGCTCTCCTACAGAAGGATGGGGATGAAGGGTGGGATCTGATCCACTGCAAGAGACACTCCTCAATGATCTACTGTTATGGTAAGATTTTACATAACTGTACTATCTTCCACAGAGTGGTTTCTTGCAGTAGGCAGTACACTTGGGACGAATACCAAGCAGTATACCCGAGATGGGTGGATATAATGACAGGAGGCCTGTAGGACTGCTTGGCCAAAGGGCTGTCCTACAGTGTGAAGCAATACCAAGGTTGCAGTCCTTCGTGAATGTATGTATTGTGGACCAGATAGCTGCACTGCAGATATCTGTGATGGAGGCTCCTTTAAAGCAAGCCACATTAGTGGCCATAGCTCTGGTGGAATGGGTTTGGACAGGCCCTGGAAATGGTTTGTTGTATTTTGTATAACAAAATGTAATACAATGTGCCAACCAGTTCAAGAGGATTCTTTTAGTAACTGGAAGTCCTTCTCTGCCAGAGGTGAACGTGATAAAGAGATGAGAAATTTTTCTGATCGATTTTGTTTGATTAGTATAGTAACATAATATATGATGAACATCTACAGTATGCAACAGATGTTCTCCTTGATTGGAGTATTCAGGATAGTACGCTGGTAACTCCAGGGATTGATTTAAAGTGTGTTCAGACACTACTTTAGGTAGGAAGGAAGGGTTATTATGAAGTACCACCCTATCTGTGTGAACAATCAAATAGAGTTCCCTACACATGAGGGCATGAAGCTCAGAAATGCGTTGAGCTGAGGTGACAGCCACTAGAAATAACGTTTTCCAGGCAAGAAAATGGAGGTTGCAATTGGCCACTGTCACAAACGTGCTCCGCAGGTCAGGCCCTCTGCTCCCACAGTGCCAAACCTCGAAGTGCAATAGTGTGAACAGGAGACAAACAGGGTAACCCTCTTGTCTGTTTTGGGTCTGAATCACCTACTAGCCTTGAGTCCTGGGGGTCAGATTTGAACCTTTTTGTTAGCACACCCAGTTACCAGGCTCAGATATGTATTCTCTTTGGGGAAATGCAATACAATCCCTCACCCGGTGGCACTCAGCCAAGTTCCCACATGTACCCTTATGACTCTATATGAGACCTAAGTATATTCTTACCTTCAGCAAGATAGTAACACACCCTTTTTGAGCATTTAATAGTTTCAGAATTTCCCAATACAGTCTCAGCTTACACATGCAAAAGAAAAACTCAAGCAGGATTTAAGAAAACAAAAAGAAAGGTTTACTAAGATTAAAACAATAGTTAAAATACACCACATATACAGATCAGATATCCTGTACTTACAGTCAAAAAAATAATTTGGAGTTACAGAACAAAATGCCTGTTTACTTAAATTTCTAGTTGTATTACCTATGTTTTACAAAGTGCCTTGTTTTCAGTCCAGAACATGAAGTGTGTCCTTGATTTCAGAGAGGGCTTCTGCACAATCCTCTCAGAGCTGGCAATAATTAAGTCAGTCTCTCCACCTCCTTGAGAGGTCACAGCACCAATGAGGTCACTGTAACCCCTGTGATTACTCTGTAATCTAAGTATGAATATCCAAAAAGCATATTATTTTACTGTTCGCTGGAAATCAGCAGTTACCAATTAAAAAAAATATATGACAGTCTCTTTGCAAGCAGTTTCCCTTAATGGCTCAGAGTCCACATCCTGTCACCAGTTCTCTTCTGGGTGTGAAAGCCAACAGGAATCAGTCAGATAACCCCTTTTTATGTTGATTGTGCACATGTGCAAGAAACATATTGCGGCATCTTTCCAGAAGCAGGTTGTGGAGGTACGGCACTGTTGTGGCCAATGCCCCCACAGCCTTTAAAGACTTGGCCCGCTTTCCCCAATGCCGTGGCACACTGCTGCTGACATTAGTTCAGCCAGTGTTGCACCACCTTGAAACGTTCCAGCCGCTGCAATCAGGAGCCGCCTCATAATTCAGCCATTCGCTGCAATGAGGGAGCGACCCGTCTGGCTGAGCGTTAGTATTGTAATATTGTTTGTGAACATGGCGGTGGCTTCTGCCACCATGTTCTAAACAATATGAATGAGGCCCCCCTCATGCTGAGGGGTTGCCCAATTCCCCTTGGCAGCATGTGCCCCCCCACAGTGTTTGTGTGCTGAAGGGGGCCCCAATCCCCGTCGACTTTAGTGCCCCTAACAAATACATTCATTTTGCCAATGGGGGAGCCCACTCCCCATCGGCATTATGTCCCACCCCCCCAAAGTTTCATTTGCCGACAGGGGAGCCCACTCCCCATCAGCATAACCCCCCCCAAAAACACCCAGTGCCGTTGTGCTGAGGGGGTGCCCAATCCCCATTGGCTCTTGCACCCCCCTTTTGTGCTGATGGGGGTGCCTTATCCCCCGTCAGCTAGAGCTGCCTCCCCCCAAAGAAACACTGTTGGCACGCTAGGAGCCCACCCCAGCATGCCACATAGCCCTACTACTGCTAGGGATTTGGTGAATACTCTTAGGGCAGATAAGAGGTCAAATGGGAGTACTCAAAATTGGTAGTGTTGACCTAGCAGGTGGAAATGAATGAACCTGTGGTGGGCAGGGTGGATGGGAATATGCAGATAGGCATCTTTCATATCTAGGGCACAAAGCCAATCTCCTTGTTTCAGCATTGGCATTATGGAATTCAGAGTAGTCATGCGAAACCATTTGTACTGGATGGAGAGGTTCAGTTATCAGTCTGAGTTCTCCAGTCCATTTGGGTACCAGAAAGAAGTAGGAATAGAACCCCATTTGATGTTTTGAGGAGAGTACTAGGTAAACAGTGTTTTTGACCAGAAGGGCCTCAATTCTTCTTGGAGAATAGGTATATGATTGGGCAGGTATTGAATATGGTGAGGAGGGTGAGGAGGGGGCATGGAAATGAATTCCAGAGTATGACCCCTTTGTATAATCTGGAGTACCCATTCATCTGATGTGATCATTTTCCAGGCCTCCAAATGGAGGGCAAAATGACCGCCCACCACCTCCAAGGCCTGGATGAGGAGGTGTGGGCAAAGCCATGGTAAGGCAATGGGAGGCGGGCTGTCCAGCTCCACTGGGAGGGTGGGAGAAGGAGCCCTGGGTTGAAGAAGTGTTGGCTGTGGTAGACTGGGAACAACCTTGGAAACCATCTCTAATGGTACCTCTATATTTTCCACCTCTTTTGGTGTTAAAAGAGATGTGAGTACGGTAAGATGTTTGAGAAGTACCTTGCCCCCCAGTTTTCCATTTACCTACATCTTTCTGCTATATGCCACTTTTTTCTTAACCCGCTCTCCTACCCCAATTACCTGACCATGGCCTCACTTGGTTGAAAGTTCCACCTCTCTCCCACCTCAGACGATGCCACCTTCGGCTGATCCCCCAACCCCCTCTTATCTAATCAGTCTATCTGTTAATATTTACTAATTTGATGTGTATAAGTTCAAATTTTACTATTACTGCCTGTGTATATGCTTCAATATTTTTTCTCTTTTTTTTCTTTGTAAACCTTGTATTTTTGTAATGTTTGTTCAACACTGACGTGGAACCTTTGAAAATGAGTCCCTGACTCAAAGGTATTAATCTGAAACTGAAATAAATAAATAAAAGTATGATACATACCATGAACTGTAAGTAGGGTTCTGACTGATGCCTATAGATCATCTATTAAGGTTTGAGTACCTGACCAGAATAGTTTGGACCCATTAAAAAGGGGCATTAACTACTCTCTGTTGAACATCAGGTGTGAAACCTCAAATGCGAAGCTAAGCATGGCAATGCAAGATTCTGCCGGTAGCTGACATTCGGGCCGAGGTATCCACAGCATCATAGCCCGATCATAGTAGGTGCTGGGAAATGGAATTGCTAGTTGATACTGTAACCAATAATTGCTCCCTTTCCTGAGAAGGAGGGAGTTGAACTGCTGCGGATTTCTTTCTCAGCAGAAAAAGGCAGCAATGCTCGCAGGGGCCCAGTACAAAAGGGCAGCCTGCAGCAGCGGGAGAAACAGAATGAGTGAGTGAGAGAGGGGGAGTGAGCGAGCTCAACGGAGCTCTATCGTGACTGCTGCAGATTTCTTTGTGGGCAGAAAAAGCTGGAAACCCAGGCAGGAGCCCAGTACAAAAGGCCAATCTGCAGCGCCGGCAGAAATGGAATGAGCGAGTGAGAGAGGGGGAGTGAGCAAGCTCAACTGACCTGTGTTGGGACTGCTGCAGATTTCTTTGTGGGCAGAAAAAGCCAGTGTGGGTCAACCTGGAAACAGGAAATGGGATAGCCATAAGAACTGGGGTTGTCTACAGGCCCCCAGACCAGAGGGAGGACATAGACACATTACTGTTAGAAGATATACAAAACATGACAGCTAAAGGGGAGGTTCTGATAATGGGAGACTTCAACATGCCGGATACAGATTGGTCAATAACAGCAGGAACATCTGCCAGAACTAGACTCATAGTGGATTCCCTGCAGGGAGGGCCTCAAACAACTGGTACAGCAACCCACAAGAGACAGGGCTATCCTAGATCTAGTACTGACTAACAAGAAGGGATCACAGATCTCCAGTGTAGAAGGTCACCTGGGGCCAGTGACCATCACATGGTATGGTTCAATTTGGCTACTACATCTAAATCATCCCATTCCAAGGCAAAAATATGGGACTTCAGAGGAGCTGACTTTGATAAGATGGCCAACAGAGTTAAGCTAGCCCTGGCAAAAAGAAACACAGGTGAGGGGTACAGGCAAAGTGGGCAAGCATTAAGGATGCAATACTTGAAGCAACATCCCATTGTGTTAGACAGAAAAGGAAGTGCCAAAGAAGAGAAACCACTTTGGTTCTCAAATACAGTAGCAGAAAAGGTCAGAGCCAAAAGGCTGGCCTTCAGGAAATATAAGGAACACAGCGGGATGAAGATAGGGAGGCATACCAAACTGCCCTAAGGGAAGCAGGTAAGGCAGTAAGGCAGGCAAAGTCCCAAACTGAGGAAACACTAGCACGAACAGTAAAGAAGGTGACAAGACTTTCTATAGATACATTAGTGAAAGGAGAAAGTCCAGAGGGGTATTGCTAAGCTTAATGGAGAAAAGGGAGCATGTGAGGAGGAGGACCCTGTAAAGGCATCTATCCTAAATAGATACTTTTGCTCAGTATTTACTGAAGAGAAGGTAGGGCAGGGCCCACAGCTCAGCATCATGGACACAGTGGGGAGGGAGGTGAGCACTACTCCCTTCACAAAAGAAAGGGTCCTACAAGAGCTTGCTAAGCTCAGGGTGGATAAGGCAATGGGACCTGATGGCATACATCCCAGGGTGCCCAAGGAGCTAAAGGAGGAACTAGCAGAGCCATTAGCAGAATTGTTTAGTGAGTCTCTGAGCACAGGAGAGGTCCCAGAAGACTGGAGAAGGGCTCATGTGATCCCGCTCCACAAGAGTGGTAGCAGGGAGGAGGCAGGGAACTACAGACCGGTCAGTCTTACCTCAGTAGTGGGCAAGATTATGGAGGCACTCCTTAAGGAAAGGATAGTGCAACACCTGGAATCCATAGGGGCACAGGATCCAAGACAGCATGGGTTTACAAAAGGAAGGTCCTGTCAAACTAATCTCATAGATTTCTTTGACTGGGTAACCAGAGTGGTGGACCAAGGGGGAGCAGTTGATGTCGCCTACCTTGACTTCAGCAAAGCTTTTGACACTGTTCCACATAGAAGATTGATAAATAAGCTGGGTAGGCTCGGGGTGGGTCAGAAGTTGGTCAACTGGGTGGCAAACTGGTTGAGGGCAGAAAACAGAGAGTGGTGGTAAATGATGTACAGTCAGAAGAGATGCAAGTCACAAGTGGGGTACCTCAGGGATCAGTCCTGGGGCCAGTCCTCTTCAACATCTTCATTAGTGACCTTGCAGATGGACTAGAGGGTAAGGCTTGTCTGTTTGCAGATGACACCACGATCTGCAACAGAGTAGATGATCCAGATGGGGTGGGCAGAATGAGAAGAGATCTGGATAAACTAGCAGAATGGTCAGAAGAGTGGCAACTGGGATTTAATGCAAAAGTGCAAAATCATGCACATAGGGAAGAGAAACCCTGAAGCCACCTATAGGCTGGGAGGGAGTTGCTAGCAGTCACAAAGGAAGAAAGAGACTTGGGCATCATCATCACTGATGACCTAAAATCATCCAAGCAGACCTCTAAAGCAGTAGAGGTAAGGCTAGGGGGTGTTAGGGTGTATTAGTAGGGGTATCACAAGTCGTAAGAGGAGGTAATAACCCTCTGTACAAGACACTGGTTAGGCCCCATCTGGAGTACTCGTGCAGTATTGGAGGCCACACCTTCACAAGGACATTAACCAAATTGAGGCAGTCCGAGAAGGGCAACCAAAATGGTGCAGGGACTGCATCAGAAGACATATGAGACAGATTAACGGAGCTCAATATGTATACCCTTGAGCAAAGGAGGAGAGAGGTGATATGATTGAGGCATTCAAACACCTTAAGGGCATAAACAAGGTGAAAGAGTCTAACATGTTTAAATATAAGAAATATAGCAGGACAAGAGGACACAGCATGAGATTAGAGGGAGGCCGATTAAGGGGAATGTGGGAAATTCTTTTTCACAGAAAGGGTGGTGGATGCATGGAATGGCTTACCACAAGAAGTGGTGGCTATGAATACAGTGCAGGGCTTCAAACAGGCATGGGGTAGGCATAAGGGAGCAATACAAATGACTATGAATAGATAGGCCACTGACAGAGCAAAGGCCGATGGCACATTTATAAGGTAGAAAAAGAAATGGGCAGACTGGATGGGCCCTGCGGTCCTTATCTGCCGTCAACTTCTATGTTTCTATGTTTCTATGAGGGGCTCCTCTGGTAATTCTAGATATTCTGCCATATCCTTACATTGTTTGTCATGTTCTGTGGTACAGAATCCCATGACTTTTTGGATTTGAACCATCATTTCACGAAATGAAGGGTCGTCTGGAGGAGGAGCCGCTGAGTGTCTGGGCAGGCAGGTCCTCTTCCAGAGAGGAGAGTTCCGAAAAAGGAGATTGGGGTTGAAAATCTAGCTCCTGGAACTCCTTATCCTCTAGGTCACCAGTGAAGTCAATCGAGAACTCTTGTTCATCATATAAATAGTCTACCATATATGAAGGGGTGGCCAGGGTTGTAAAGCATCTCTGTCACCATGAACCCTCTTAGGAGGAGGAGTAGGAGAATGGGATTGATGGCCTGGCTGTCTTGGGTTGGAGGGCTGGGCATGCTGCATGGCGTGCAAGACATGCGGTACTTCTTTCGTTATGTCCAGTTCTTTCTGAGAAAGAGAGGGGGTAGAGTTGGGGAAGTGTTGAGACACTAAGGGGATGATAGAGGGGATTGAATGCATTGCCTGAGCAGGACTTGCCCCTGGATGGTAAAGACCAGGGTCCTGATCCCTGTCTGACTGGCCTCTATGAGTGCTCACCTGGAAAGGTGGATGAGCAGTAAGCATGGCATAAGCCACTGGTTTTTCTTGATGAATGCAGCTCCTCATTGATAGAGCAGCAGGGGAAGAATTATTTTTTTTTTATTTTTTTATTTTAAAATTTCGTTTCCGGGAAAGGCACACTGAGCCAAGGTCGTTTCCAGGTGCGACCCGGGTACAAGTGTACACTGAGTTATACAAGTAAGTACAATAGTATTTAGGAATACAGGCAGTATGTACAACATCAGAAAAAAAAAGTACAAACAGTATTACGGAATACAGGCAGTAAGTACAACATCAGAAAAACAGTACAGGCATTAAACGATTGCAATATGGTAGAAACAAGTCCTGGAATTATACAATAGAGAGGCATGAATTGACTTTGGGACCTGCTGTTTTATAATGACCATAGTGGCCTCCGAGAGTTAGGCCCAAGTAGGGGTGGGCCTCATGGAGCATCTGTGGCAGGGAGGTGGGGAGGAGCCTAAGGAGTTGTTTAACAGCTGAAAGAGAGGAGGCCTGGCAAAGGTGAGGTGGAAGATTGTTCCATAGGAGTGGGAGATGATATGAAAAGGCAGCTTGCCTGGCAGCGTTGTTGGGGTGCGAGAGGTGGAAAGTGCATGCGTCCCTGTGGCAGAAGGAGTAGTCTAGGGAATTGACTGGCGATAGGCGGTAAGTGAGGTAGTGGGGAAGGGAGCCTAGCCAATATTTAGCTATGAGGGAGGCACTGTGGACAGTTCTCCTGTGTGAGAACGGGCCCAGGGAAAGGGTGGTGTAGAGGAGACAGTGATGAGTAAGTGGGGGGGAGACAGTGGCAAAATGACAGAAAGAGTTGAGTAGTGTGTCAAGTTTGGAAAGGAATGAGGTTGGGGCCGTTCTGTAGATGATGTCTGCATAGTCCAGCACAGGCAGGACTGTTTTCCTCACGAGTTCACTACGGGTGGAAAGCAGAACACTGGCTTTGTGGCGATAGAGAATGGCGAGCTTCGGCCAGAGTTTGGAGCAGATGGCCTTGACATGGGTGGAGAAGTTGAGGTGGCTGTCCAGCCAGACCCCCAGGTACTTGAAGGCAGGGACCAACTCGTGAGGGGAGTTGTCTAGGGTGGTGATTGCAGGGGGGCAGGTAGGGAGGCAAGCTTTTGTCTAGAACTGAAGACCATGGTTACTGTTTTTTTGGCATTGAGTTTAAGCTGTTTTTTCAGGAACCAGGAATGGACTCTACTGAAGTCATTTTGAAGAATTGAGAGGACACTGTCGTGGGAGGGGCCCGAGGCATAAATGATAGGGTTGTCAGCATATAGGTGCACATTTGAGGAGAGGCAGGTGAGGGGGAGGTCTTTTATGAAAAGGGAGAAGAGGATGGGGCCAAGGATGGAGCCTTGCGGGACTCCTGATAGGATGGGTGGGGGAGGGTGTCTCCAATTTGTATGGACTGCTGTCTGTTCTGGAGGTAAGAGTGGAACCAGTTGATGGCGGGTTGGGCGAGGCCAAAAGAGCTAAGTTTGTGGAGCAGCAGGAGGTGGGAGACAGAGTCAAAGGCTTTTGGCAAGTCGATGAAAATGGCGGTGGTGGTTTGGCTGTTGTCCATGGCAGTGAGGATAGAGTCGGTAACTCGCAGAAGGGTAGTGATAGTGCAGTGGTGTTTTCTAAATACTGACTGAAAGGGTGAGAGGGAGCTGTTGAAGGAGAGAGAAAAGTAGACAGTTTTGATAGCATGAGGGATTCTTGGATTTTTGCACGGATGGGGAGAAGCGAGATGGGCCTCTAGTTACCTGGCAGGGACAGGTCACCACATTTGTGCAGAGGGAGGATCATGGCCAGTTTCCAGGCAGAAGGAACTGTGGCTGTGGCGAGCGAGAGGTTGAGTAAGTGAGTTAAAGGTGCAGTTATGGCCAGGGCCGAGATACGGAGCAATCTAGGGTGCATGCCATCAGGGCTGGATTTGGACTGGTTTAGGGAGGTGAGAGCATTGTAGACTTCAAGGGAAGTGAAAGGAGAAAAGTGGAAGCCGGAGGAGGTGGGGGAGGATTACGAATAGTCGTGTAGTGGGGGGGGGAGTCGGGTAGGGCACAAGAAATAAAAAACGAGTTGAACAGTTCTGCTACTGAGGCAGGATCTGACACAGATTTGCCGTCGATGTTTAGGACAGGACAAGTCTGCTTTGAGGGTGGGTTGGTGAGGGAGTTGATCACCTTCCAGAAGGATGCAGGGGAATTTTGGTTCTGGGTAAGTTGTGCTTTGAAGTAGGAGGACTTGGATTGCAGAATGACTTTTGTACATTTGTTTCTAAGGTGTTTGTAAACTTGGAGGTCATGGGTGGCAAAGGAGGCTTTATATAGCCTCCATGCTGCATATATGAAGGTCCCGTCAATGGGAGAGGAGCCCCCATTGACAGAGCATCATTTGAGCCTATAAAAGGTTCATTATGTACTGCTGTCAATGCACTAGAAAGTGCCATTGATGAAAGAGTGAAATCTCCCGTCGATGAAGAGGCAGTTTGAGATCGTGTCATCAATGGAGGGGCACCAGGAGTGGTAGCCATCGATGAGTGTTTAGGAACAGAGTGCGAGGAAGGTTTCTCCTCCTTTTGGTGCCATCGATGAGAATCAGTGGAGGGTGAGCCCTTGGGACAAGCCCCCTGATTCTCCATGAGAGACAATTTCTGCTCCATTAAATGTTTTTCGAATTCAAGAATCCCTCAACAACAGATAGCTTGGTTAAATTCCTGATAATGAGTGCAGGAACTGGTGTCGTGTGTGGGTCCCAGACACTGTACACAAAAGGTATGGTTGTCAAAGCAGTAGATCTTCCTATTGCAACAACAGGAATTAAATAATGCTAGTTTGTTTAAAGATTCTGTGGACATTCGTTTAGTAGCCCAAATTCTCATTGATGACTGCTGCTGAAGTTGCTCTAGCTGCTGCGTGCGAGCTGAAGACGGCGGGAAAATGAACTGATGATACCAGGGGCTGCCACTCTTACATAGGAAACAGGAAGTTGATGTCATGCATGGGCGGCCCCTGGAAAAGACTACTAGAAGAGCTGCTGTGTGCCATGGTGACCTCTGGCGATGACCCAAGTGTATTGCCTACTGCAAGAGACCACTCCATGGAATATCTTAAATTGCAGACTGATCATAAAGGAAAGAAAAAAACATTATTAAATGAACCACATTTCAGAGTGCAGCAGCAGAGTGCAGCCTCTCATTCATCCATAACAATCAGCTGTTTAGACTTCAGTCATGCTTCTGTTGGCAGCTGATTTAGCACAGTGCATGATTTAGTTTTAAAAGAAACTACTGCGTGAGGGGGTACATTTCACATCACAATATGTGATATGGGGGCAGCTGCCATGCATGCATGCATGCAGTAGCACACCTGTGGCTACTTCAGCCCAAAACACAAAACCAATTAACTAGCCAGTGACTAGCTCACATGCAGACCCCTGCTCTATCAGCATTCATGACATGCCTTGGGTGACAACAGCTCCAATTGCTTTTATTTCTTTTTCTTTATATTTTATACTGAGATAAGGCAGTATATAATCACTATATAGTATGACACAGGAGGACAATAGGAGGCGGGTAGACGAGGCCCCAGGTGATGGGGAGAAGAGGGACAGAGGTGGTCAAACTGTGGGACAAGAAGATGTCCTGGGATGAAATGGAGACTATTCAGGGGCCCTCCCTGTCTGGTACCCATACCCATACCCAAGGGCTCCACCTTAGGTGGGCAGGTTCCTCAGGCGGCCTTGGAACCTCATCCTACCCAGGCAGTGTTATGTAATGCCAGATACATTAGAAACAAGTTGACTGTGATTGCTGATCTTTTTAGGCCATCGGATCTGGCTTGCATTACCGAGACCGGGTTGGACATGAATGCTGGCCCAGTCCTTGAGGCCACAGTACTAGCTGGATTCTCGGTGATACACTGCCCGAGGTTGGATCGTAGGGGCAGGGGTGTTGCCATCTGTTTTAGAATGGAGCTGGATTTGATAGATGTGCAAGTGGGAGTGACCAGATCATTTGAGTGTATCCTGAGTGCAGGTGTGGGGTGCAAAATTCTTCTCATCTACCATTCACCAGGGATGGGAAGCAATGTTTGCAGGAGGTCAAGGACTTCATTGTCGATACAGTGTTGGAGTTGCCCAGAGTGATGGTGCTGGGTGACTTCAATTCCTGGGTCAATGATGAACTCTTGCATTTTAGACAAGACCTTCTCCAGCTGAAGCATACTTTGGGCTTCACACAGGTTGTTTCCACAGCGACCCATACTACGAGTCACTCCCTGGATCTGGTCTTCCTTCTGGGTATGGAATGCACCAATTTGGTGATGGAAACAATCGGATGGTCTGACCATCACACTATCCAGTTCAGTTTCCAGGCACCCCTCCATAGGTCTGCCCTTATGAAGATGGTCTTGTACCAACCACCCTTTGAGGGACGTGGTCCCAGATGACCTGCTGGCAGTACTGGACCTACTGGGGTGTACAAGTGCAAGCTTGGGTCCTGAGGGTCTACTGCAGACCTGTAACAAGGCTGTGCTGGCGCAGGCCTAGATTCCATAGCTCCTATTCGTGTTCGCCCTCTCTCCCTTTGACCTCGCTCTCCTTGGTTTCACAAGGCTTTGAGGGAGGTGAAGAGAGTAGGGCAAAGGCTAGAGCATCACTGGTGGAAATTGGGCCTGGCTGCCGACAAGCTTAGATTGATGGCTCATTATACAGACTATCAATGGAGATCTCCCGTAGAAGGCAGAGTTCCTGTCCAGGAGATGGGCACCGCTGCACAGAACCGACCTGCTCAACTCTTTCGCACGCGGACAGACTGTGCAACCCAACATGTCTGCAGGTGCAAAGAGCGTTGTCACAAGATAAATGTGATGAGTGTGCTCATTATTTTGCAGGTAAGATTGTCAGCATCAGGTCCAAGATGTGTTCAGCCTGCTCTAAGTTGGATTGCAGGGATCAGCAGTAGGTGGCAGAGCCATGGTCTGGTTGGTCGACTTTTTGCCAGGTGGCAATCTCAGATCTTGTGATGTCATCTGGACTATGTGATCGACCTTCTGTAGTTTGGACCTGGGTCTGACCTGCCTCCTTATGGGGTGTGTAGATGTTATCAGCCCAGTCTTTGCGGAGATAGTCCAGAGTTCATTGGAGACTGGGGAATTCCCTGTTTCTTTAGAAGAAACAGTGGTGATTTCCCTGCTTCAGAATTCCTCCCTCAATCTGGACTGTCTTGCTAACTATAGGCCCATCTCTAACCTTCCCTTTGTGGGTAAGGTTATAAAAAAGGTGGTTGCGCTGCCGCTGGAGGATCATCTTGCCATCTATGATCCCTTCCAGTCAGGGTTTAGGAAAAGGCATAGTATGAGACTGCCCTTGTCCAAGTGCTCAGTGACCTCCTGGTTGCGAGAGATTGGAGAAGCCGTACCATCTTGGTCCTCCTTCATCTCTCAGCAGCATTTGACACTGTAGATCATGGGGTACTGCTAGAGTGCCTGTGGACAATCTGTGGACTCTCTGGTACAGTTCTCAGATGGTTCCATTCTTTCCTCACGGGCAAGTCTCAGAGAGTGGTGTCTGGAATGTTTTCCTTGGACTGCTTTCCCCTGCCATGTGGGGTTCCACAGGGCACGGTGTTGTCCCCCATGTTGTTCATGGTGTACATGAAGCCACTGGGGGGCATTGTAAGGTGGTACGGTCTGGGTTTTCACTGCTATGCAGATGATACTCAGCTGTACCTGTCCTTTGCGCCCAGGCAGAATGTTGCTCTCTCAGTTTTTAACTCTTGCAAATCTGAGATCCAGGACTAGATGAGTGCCAGCTGGCTGAAGCTCAATCCCAACAAGACCTAGGTTTTGAAGGTGGATGCGGGACATCAGGCTGAGGGGTCCTTGGTGTGGTGACCCTCCGGTTTGATGCTGGAGGGCTGCCAGCTGAAAACTACTGAGTGGGTGTCTAGGCATTATCCTTGATGAGGGACTGACCGTGAAATCTCAGGTATCATCTGTGGTCAAGACCTCATTCTACCATCTGAGGAATATTGCTCAGATTAAGCACCTAGTTTCCCCAGATGACCTGCCTACCCTGGTCCACGCTTTTGTTACCGCCTGTCTGGATTACTATAATGCACTTTACCTAGAGCTACCTAGGGTTGATATCCACTGTTTGTAGCTAGTGCAGAATGTGGCAGCCAGGCTACTAAATGGGTTCTCTCGTTGTACCCACATAACTCCTGTGCTGCAGGTGCTGCTTGCTGATCTACAGAGCCCTACATGGTCAGGGCCCGCGTTACCTACAAGAGCTTCTTCGCAATTACTGCCCCTCCCACCCCCTCCGCACCACTGACGTGGGATTGCTAGAGATTCGCAGGGTACAACTGAAAACATCTGGCTCTCGTTATTTTGCTTATGCAGTGCCTACCCCATGGAATTCTCTACCTCGATGGGTTTGGGAATGCCAGATAGTGGAGGGATTCAAAACAGCTTAAAAAAGACACACCTATTTCACCCTGCATATTGGTTAAAATTGTGAGTGCAATATTTATGTTTAATTTGTTTTAGTCTTTGTTTATATCTATGTACAGTGCTTGATAAGTAACATTATTGTTATTATTATGATGACCACCCACCCCCAGTGAATAGGTGGTGATTTCACCCCCACTAGCTGTCACAACATGCACTGATGTATTGAAGGGGGGAGGTGCTACTTCTCAGGATGGTAGACATGCAGTTTCCTGCAACTGTGTAGCAACACTCACAATATACCAGCGAGCTGAGTCTTACAAGATTTATTTGAAACAATAAATCATACAGTGTGCTAGGTCAGCTGCCAAGTGAAGCACTGAAGTCTGAACAGCTGATCATAAAGAATAAATGAAAGACTGCACCACTGCTAATCTCTGAAATGTGGTTCATTTAGAACTTTTTTTTTTTTACTTTTCTTTCATATATGAGCAGTCTGTAGTATGTTTCTGCTTGCACCTCAAGTGAATAAACAGGCTATGACATGAAAAGAAAATATGGATCCGCCTCCTGCTGACTGTGGTGTAGTTTCTCTAGCCATGCCAGATTGTTTTGACTAAATGTCACTCCTTGTTTGACTTCATGAACAGACTCAAATGAAGCTGACTTGGAGAAAAGAGAAAGAGCCCCAGATAATGATCAGGCCCACTGATTTCTTATAACATAAAAAGTGAAAGAAACTGACCGGCCTGGTGGCTCTGAGGGTTGAGGTGCTGGATGCTACACCTCACGCCACGCTGGCAACCCGGGGTCAGGAGCGACCTCGGGTTGCCAGGGGTCAGCAGGGGAGGGAGAGGATCGAGCGTCCGATGGACTGCTCTCCTCTCCTCTCCTGGGGAAGGGGGAGCTGGTGTCTCACGCCTTGGTTGCCCCCTAGTGGAGGCCAGAGGGCAGCACTGGAGGTCAGGAGACACAGAAGCATGATGATGTGACGTGCATGTGCCTCCACACATGCACGTTCATGCCGTGGGGAGGAGGGGGCAGACAGGGAGAAAACGGAAAAAACAAAGGTAAAATGTAAAAAAAAAGTGAAAGAAGTTATTTAAGGCATTTACCTTTGATCTTTAAGTGATTTTCCTTTTCATCTGATATGTAGAAAATCCCACAGAAACCATTACTCTAGCCCTCTACTTACTGCTGGTGGAATCTTCAAGATGATCCTTGTGCTGTTCAGTCTCTTCTTCCATGATACCATCAAGGAGATCCTCATCCCTCGATATCAGGGATAACAAATATGCCTCTGGTACTTCATATCCTGCACATCAATAACAAACAGAAACAAGGTATACGAAATGTGACTTACAAATGGGACAAGTTAAAGGTAACAAAACCCCCTCCCAGGTATGTCATGTCCTGATACAATCAATGTGATTTACAAACTAAGCAAGCTATAGGTCACAAAACACCCTCTTGGGCATGTCTGATCCTCATACAAGAAATGTAATTTATAAATGGAGAAAGCTAAAGATAACAGAACACCCTCCTGGACACTGTATGTCTGGTCGAGATAAAAGAAAACTGATTTACAAATGGAGCAAGCTAAAGGTAACAAAATACTCTCACAGGTATGTCTTATCCTGAAACAAGAAATGGGACTTACGAAGGGAGCAAACTAAAGGCAACAAAACCCCCTCTCCTCAGACTTAAACTCCTTCCCCCATGTCTTCCCCCCCCGCCCTCCTTTCTATTTTAAGGACACATCACCAAAAGACACGTACAAACTCCTTAAGAGACTACCAAATCAGGGTAGCCCTGGCTCTGATGGACCCTCCACAGTATTTTTAAAATTTAACTCCCCTCTGATATCCAAGCCAGTCTCCTTTGTCCTAAACCTCACCCTGACTACTTCCATCATGCCCAACTCTCAAGTCTGCTAGAATGGTCCCCATCTTTAAATTCAGTGACCCGCATGCCTCTGACAACTACTGGTTCATATCTATTCTCCCGCACCTCAGTAAACTCCTGGAAAGGGTCATACATAGCCAACTAATGGATTATGTCTCTGAATACAATCTCTTACATAGCCAACAGCACAGTTACTGCAAGTTTCTGAGCACATCTACAGCCCTTGCCCTTTTCACTGACCAAATCCTCTCTAACATGGACTGTGTGTGTGCCACTGGTGCCGTCTTTGTTGACTTATCGAAAGCCTTCAATATGGTCACTCACTCCCTCCTCATCTCCAGGCTATCACTGCTTGGTTGCTCCATTGAGACCACTGACTGGTTCAGAAGCTACCTCTCCAGATGCTCCCAATCCATGTGTATTGGTACCAACACCTCCCCTCCTTTACCTGTTACTATGGGTGTCCCTCAGGGCTCCATCCTGGGTCCCTTGCTCTTCTCTATACAGTATTTGCTAACTCCCTTCCCACTGACTGCCTCACCTGTACCTTTACCTGTTACTATGGGTCCTTTGCTCTACTCCATATTTGCTAACTCCCTTCCCACTGACTGCCTTACCTGTAGTCACTGCTCTACACGATGATCTTGTCATTTTTCGCAGTGACAAATCCCTCCCATGCTTATCCTCCATCCTGTCTGAGAACTACTGTGTGGCATCTAACTGGTTCTCATCCAACCTCCTTTTGGTCAATGCTAAAAAACCAAAAAACAAGGCCATATTGTCTGGGTCTAAACCATACCTAGTTAAGACCCTTCATGCCAATGATGCCCTCCTCATTAACTCCCCTGATAGCCCTACCCTTGAGAACGTTTCCTCTTTCAAGTATCTTGGTGTGTTACTCGATCCCTCTCACTCCTTTAATGACCACATTAATCATATACTTTGCAGGATAAATCAGAAACTGGGTGCTGCCTGTCATCAAAACCCCTACTTCACAAAGGAGGCTCACCTTGCCATATTCATGGGAAATCTTTGACTACTGCTCCACCATCTACTCTAGGACCTCTACCATCCTTCTGTCTAGGGTCTCAGTTGCTTACAACAATGCCTGTCACTTGACCCTATCAGCCCCCTACTTCACTCACCATTACAACCTCTACTGCTCCCTTGGCTGGCTCTCCTTGCAAGGGCGCTCTGACTATACCCTAGGCTGCCTTGTGGATACCACCCTTAGAAGCAGCAGTGCTTCTCTTTTCTCCACCCTCTTCAACTTCAGAATCCCTACCAGGTACCTTTGTTCCTCTACTGTACCCTCCCTCCAGGTACCTAAATTCATCACCATCATGGGTGGGAAAGCTCTCAAAATTGTTGCCCCCTCTATGTGGAATGGATTACCCACCCCTCTTCGATCTTCTAAAGCCCATCTTATTTTCAAGCACAACCTTAAATCCTGGCTCATTGGCAAATATAACTAACGGCAATGCTCGCTAGCTGTTTCTCTTCTGTAAATACTCCAATATTTCACTTTCCTGCCTTCCTACTCTTCCCTGGCCAGCCCTCCCCAGGGCATATCCTTACAGTGTTCACTACCTCTTCCTGTCTATCTTTGTTCTTTGCATATATATATATATACATATATATATATATATATATATATATATATATACATATACATATATATATATATATATATATTTCCAATGAAAATCACAGTCATGTATACCTATGCAAGTCTGTACAGTGTTCTAATGTTTGTGTATTATCTTTATTATTCCTGCTTGTATAATTTTCCTTTTTTGTGATTGTACCTATGTGTTGAGCCACCCACGGCCCAGGTTGTGCCTCAAAATGATCCCTTGGATCAGTGCACTTACCCAGTTACCAAAGACTACATAAATAAATAAATAAATGTCTAGTGCAGATACTAAATATGTGATTTCCAAATGGAAACCATTTTCTCTCAGTGGTAGGGAAAATGAAGGAATCACTTCTGAAGGAAAGAATTGTTGAGTACCTAGAGGCCAGTGGGGCACAGGACCCAAGGCAGCATGGGTTCTCAGCGGGACGGTCATGTCAGACACATTTAATTGATTTCTTTGACTGGGTGACCAAAGTAGTAGACCAGAGAGGGGCTGTGGACATAGCCTACCTAGACTTTAGCAAGGCATTTGACACAGTCACACACAAAAGATTAATAAACAAATTAGCCAGCCTGGGAGTGGGCCCTAGGGTGGTGGCCAGGGTAAAACATTAGCAGAACAACAGGACACAGAATGTTATAGTAAACAGAGTCCACTCTGAAGAAAGGGGGGTTACTAGTGGGGTACCACAGGGTTCAGTACTGGGTCTGGTCCTTTTTAATGTCTTTAAAGGTGACATTGCAGAAGGACTGTAAGGAAAAGCATGCCTCTTTGCAGATGACACAAAGATCTGCAAAGGGTTGATACACAACTCAGAGGGTGGAAAGGATGAGAAAGGACTTGGCAAGGTTGGAAGAATGGTCAGAAGTATGGCAGCTTGGATTCAATGCAAAGAAGTGCAAAGTAATGCACCTGGGAAACAAAAACCATTGGGAAGAGTACACAATGGGGGGGGGGGTGGTAACAACAACAAAAATGGAAAGGGACCTGGGGGTAATCATATCAGATGACCTTAAGGTTAGCAAGCAGTGTGAGAAGGCAGTAGGGAGGGCTGGGGGGATACTGGGCTGCATAGGGAGAGGCATCACCAGCAGAAAACAAGAAGTTGTTATCCCTCTGTACAGACAGTTAGTGAGACGCCATCTGGAGTACTGCATCCAGTTCTGGAGACCCCATCTCTGCAAGGACATAGACGGGGTGGAGACAGTCCAGAGGAGGGCAACTAAAATGGTACAGGGTCTGCAACAGAAGCCATATGAGGAGAGACTAAAGGAGGTTAGTATGTATACCCTTGAGGAAAGGAGAGAGAGAGGGGACATGATAGAAATGTTTAAGTACCTCAGGGGAATTAGCAAAGTCCAAGAGGGTAGCATCTTTCAGAAAAAGAGATGTGCAAGAACAAGGGGACATAATTTGAAGATGGGGGGGGCTCAGAGGTAATGTGAGGAAGTATTTGTTCACAGAGAGGGTGATGGACATATGAAATGGCCTTCATGAGGAGGCTATGGGTTCAAAAACAGTGGGGGAATTCAAGAATGCATGGAACAGACATAAGGCAATTCTTGTGGGGGGATAGGAAGAAATAAGCTGTTTTTTAACTAGGATCTGCAACTTATCCAGTAGGTAGGGAAATGGGCAGACTAGGTGGGCCAAGCAGTCCTTATCTGCCATCGAAGTCTATGTTTCTATGTTTTTAAATGGAAGGAGCTAAAGGTAACCCAAAACCCTTCCAGGTATGTCTGGTACAGGTAGACGAAATGTGGTTTACAAATGGAGTGCATACCTCTGAACTGTCCTTGATTATGAAAGACGTCCCTCATTTTACCCCTCAAAATGGCTCTGTTCCTCATTTGTCCCTCCAGGAAAAGGTACTGTTCACACAGAGAATGTGCTGTATATTCAGACTTTAATGAATAACTAACTCAACAAAAAACTTTATACAGGTAAACACAATGCTTTCCACTGCATTCTGAGCTTGTTTCTCCATGTTTGAATATGTGTCCCTCTTTATAAGGATTACTGTCCCCCACTGTCCTTAATTTTGAGTGTCTGTGTCCTTTCTTTCAGTGATGAAAGGTTGAGAATTATGATGGAGTGAGCTAACAGTAACAAAGTACCCTCCCAGGTATGTCTGGTCGAGACACAAATACTGTGATTTACAAATAAAGTGAGCTAAAGGTAACAAAACACTCTCACAGGTGCCCCTCAGGATGAAACCCACTTTTAAAGCACTCTGCAGCATGCTGTAGCAGACATACTGAATAAAGCAATGTAACTTCAATTGCAGTTAGTTCCTTTGTCAAGTAGGAAACTGTGGCATTCACTCAATCCTGGCAGTGTCACATTTTCCTGAATGACAATAGGGACTAATTGCCATTGAAATTACATTACTTTATTTAGTAGGTCTGTTGTAACATTCTGCAGGGTGCTACAAAATGCTGCAGAATTGGTTTCATTCTGGGGGATGCCAATGTATGTCTGATCCAGATACAAGAAATATGATTTACAAATAAAGTGAGCTAAAGGCAACAAAAAACCCTCTCAGGTATGTCTGGTCCAGATACGAGGAATTTGATTTACAAATAAAGTGAGCTAAAGGCAACAAAACGCCCTCCCAGGTATGTCCGGTCCAGATACAAGAACTGTAATTTACAAATGGAGCAAGCTAAAGGTAAAGAAAAACCTACCTGGTATGTTTTGTCTAGATACAAGAAATACGATTTACAAAGGGAGCAAGCTACAGGTAACAAAACTCCCTTCCTGGTATGTCTGGTCCAGGTATCAGAAATATTATTTACAAATGGAGCAAGCTAAGGGTAAGAAACTCTATCCCAGGTATGTTTGATCCAGAGATAAAAATAAATGTAATTTATGAATGGACCAAGCTAACGATAACAAAACACCATCCCAGATATGTCTGGTACAGATACAGGAAATGTGATTTATAAATGGCACAAGCTGAAGGGAACAAAACCTCATCCCAAGGTATGTCATGTCCGGATACAATCAATGTTGGAGCAAGCTAAAGGTCACAAGATACCCTTCCAGGTATGTCTGATCCTGACACAAGAAATATGATTTACAAATGGAGTAAGTTAAAGGTAACAAAACACCCTCCCAGGTGTGTCTGGTACACAAGAAATGTGATTTACAAATGGTACAGTACAAGTTAAAGGTAAGAAAACATTCTCCCCGGCATGTCTCATGCTGATACAAGAAATGGGATTTATAAAGAGAGCAAGCTAAAAGCAACAAAACCCCCTCTCCTTGGCGTCAGACTCCCTCCCCCATGTCTCCCCATATCCCCCTTTCTATTTTAAGGACACATCACCAAAAGACACTTACAAACTCCATAAGAGACTACCAAATCAGGGTAGCCCTGGCTCTGATGGACTCTCCCTGGTATTCTTAAAACTTATCTCTTCTCTGATATCCAAGTCACTCTCCTTTGTCCTAAAGCTTGCCCTGACTACTTCCACCGTGCCCAACTCATGGAAGTCCACCAGAGTGGTCCCCATCTTTAAATCCAGTGACTTGCACTCCTCTGACAACCACTAGCCCATATCTAATCTCCCTCATCTCAGTAAACTCCTGGAAAGGGTCATACATGCAAGCAATAATACCCGACATCATGGGCAGTATTGGGCAAAATGGACTGCCCCAGGGGTGTAATGAGCCCAAAACCACTGGCAGAGAGCCTTATAGTCCTTGGAAGGTCTGGTATTGTCCAATACCACCCACCCTGGAGGGTATTATTGTGCTTAGAAAATGGGCTATAAATAGCATTTTTAATAAAACTGAATAAAAGATTAAAAACAATTACAATATATATTTACAAAAGACTAAAACTACATTTTGTGGTAAAATAGTTCCTCTACTGCTACACCTGGCCAACAGAGGGCACTGCTATTTAAGAGACCAGGTTTAGCAAGATACATAGGTGCCCCATGGTTTTGTGGGATATGTAGTTTGTACTGAGGCCACTGTGTAACTGATGACACTGACGGCAGGTAATGGTAAGGTAACAATGTTTTCCATAGAAGAGAAAATGGTTTGTTTGGAGAGCAGGGATCGAGTGTACAATGGCTGTAGGAGAATGGCACTGACCGCGTGCATGTTGGTACTGCAAGACTGCAGTCAGGAGTGCAACTGTGCCACACTGGGAAAAAAACAGTACATCAATTTGTCTTTTTGTTTGCTATTCAAGTTGCAGGCTTACTTCTCATGTAGCAGAGTGGATCTGAGCAGGGAGTGGGTACCGGCTACTATGTGTGGAGTCAATGCCAAGCATGGTTTCGAAGTGCAGAGCTGTTATGGAGCCGATTGCACTAACGGCTTCATTTTGGTTAACATGTGTCTACTTTTTATTTCATTTATTTTAACATAAAGTAAGAAAGACTTGGGGGGCTTGGCCATGGCCAATAATTGCGGCCCGCTGCAGTGTGGTGGCTGGGGGTGCCGTGGTTTGGCAGTGGCAGTTGTGTCTGTGTGTGAGTAGAAGATGAGAGCCAGTGGGACACTGGAAGATGAGCCGGCATTCAGCCGGCAACATTGATTTCATTATTTTCTTTTAGCGCTACAACTTTATTGAGGGAAAAACATTTTCTTTTATAAGGGCAAAACGAATGTGACTGATTTTTAAATGTAAAGTTTCTGTTTCCAGAATGGGGGGCTCTGCTAAGTGACCTAAAAGATGGCAGTGATTTCAAAGTGCCCAGTGGGTTGCTTTCTGCCAATGAGGAAGCAGGGTGGGCAGCACAAGGTTACTTGAGTGGATAAAGGAGCTCTTGTGCTGGAATGTTTTATTTACTGGGCATCTACTGAAAGTTAATATACTCCTCAAGAATGTGCACCAACCAATCAGAGCCCAGGGAATAAAAATCCCATTTTCTAAAGCCAACTAACGGATTACCTCTCTGAACACAATGTCTTACGTAGCCAAACACATGGTTTCGGCAAGTTTCATAGCATATCTACAGCCCTTGCCCTTTTCACCGACCAAATCCTCTCTAACATGGACTGTGGGTGTGCCACAGGTGCCGTCCTTGTCGACTTATCAAAAGCCTTCATTATGGTCAATCACTCCTCTTTATCTTCAAACTGTCATTGCTTGGTTGCTCAGTTGAGACCACTGACTGGTTCTGAAGCTACCTCTCAGAATGCTCCCAATCCATGTGTATTGGTACCACCACCTCCCCTCCTTTACCTGTTACTATGGGTGTCCCTCAGGGCTCCATCCTGGGTCCCTTGCTCTTTTCCATATTTACTAACTCTCTTCCCACTGACTGCCTCAATTGTAGTTTACTG
The DNA here is from genome assembly GCA_016271365.2 of Neoceratodus forsteri. NCBI lineage: Eukaryota > Metazoa > Chordata > Ceratodontiformes > Ceratodontidae > Neoceratodus > Neoceratodus forsteri. The sequence continues at coordinate 54,498,937 of CM057455.1, forward strand.
TTCTATGCTGATGATCTTGTCATTTTTCACAGGGACAAATCCCTCCCTTGCTTATCCTCCACCCTGTCTGAGAACTACTGTGTGGCATCTAACTGGTTCTCATCCAACCTCTTTTTGGTCAATGCAAAAAAAAAACATGTTGTTTGAGTCTAAACCATACCTAGCTATGACCCTCCACCCAATGATGCCCTCCTCATTAACTCCCTTGATGGCCCTGCCCTTGAGAATGTCTCCTCTTTCAAGTACCTGGGTGTGCTACTCAACCCCTCTCTCCTTTGCAAGGTTGGCAAGGTCGGAGGAATGTTCAAATGTATGGCAGCTTAGATTCAATGCTAAGAAGGGCAAGGTAATGCACCTGGGAAACAAAAACCCAGGGGAAGAGTACACAGTGGGGGGTGAAGTACTAACGACAACAAAAATGGAAAGGGACCTGGGGGTAGTCATATCAGATGACCTAAAGATGGGCAAGCAATGTGAGAGGGCAGTAAGGAGGGCTGGGGGGATACTGGGATGCATAAGGAGAGGCTTCACCAGTAGAAAACAGGAAGTTGTTATCCTTCTGTACAGACAGTTGGTGAGACCCCATCTGGAGTACTGCATGCAGTTCTGGAGACCCAATCTCCGCAAAGACATAAACAGGATGGAGGCAGTCCAGAGGAGGGCAACTAAAATGGTGCAGGGTCAGCACCAGAAGACATATGAAGAGAGACTTAAGGAGCTTAATGTGTATAGCCTCGAGGAAAGGAGGGAGAGGTGGGACATGATAGAAACTTTCAAGTACCACAAGGGAATCAACAAAGTCCAAGAGGGTAGTATCTTTCAGAAAAAGAGGTGTGCAAGAACAAGGGGGCACAATTTGAAGATAGAGGGGCAGCGGCTCAGAGGTAATGTAAGGAAGTATTTTTTCACAGAGAGGGTTGTGGATGCATGGAACGGCCTTCCAGAGGAGATTGTGGAGTCAAAAACAGTGGTGGAATTCAAGCATGCATGGGACAGTCATAAGGCAATTCTAGGGAGTGGGGGTAGGAAGAAGTAGGCTGTTCATTAACTAGGATCTACAGCTTATCCATTAGGTAGGGAAATGGGCAGACTGGGCGGGCCAAGTGGTCCTTATCTGCCATCAAATTCTATGTTTCTATGTTTAATGGCCACATTGATCATATACCTTGCAAGGTAAATCAGAAACTGGGTGCTGCCTGTTGTCTAAAACCCTACCTCACAAAAGAGGCTCGCCTTGCCATAGTCACGGGAAATCTGCTCCCCATCTTTGACTAATGCTCCACCATATAATCTAGGACCACTACCACCCTTCTGTCTAAGCTCTTTATTGCTTACAACAATGCCTGCTGCTTCACCCTGTCAGTGCCCTACTCCACTCACCTCTGTGACTTCTACTGCTCCCCTGGCTGGCTCTTCTTGCAAGGGCGCTTTGACTATACCCTAGGCTGTCTTGTGGATGCTGCCCTTAGAAGCAGCAATGCTTCTCCTCTCTCCACCTTCTTCAACTTCAGAACCCCTACCAGGTACCTTCACTCCTCTACTGTAGCCTCCCTCCAGGTACCTAAATTTGCCACCAACATGGGTGGGAAAGCTTCCTCAGTTGTGGCCACCTCCACATGGAATGGATTATCCACCCTTCTTTGATCTTCAGAAGCCGATCTTATTTTCAAGCACAACCTTAAATCCTGGCTCACTGGCAAATATAACAGTAACTGCAATGCTCGCTAGCTGTCTCTCTTCTGTAAATTCTCCCATATTTCACTTTCCTGTCTTCCTACATTTCCCTAGCCAGCCCTCCACAGGGCGTATCCTAACAGTGTTTACTACCTCTTCCCCTCTATCTTTGTTCTTTGTATATATATCAATAAAAATCACAGTCATGTATACCTATGCAAGTTTGTACATTGCCCTAATGTTTGTGTATTATCTTTATTATTCCTGCCTGTATAACTTTTGTACATTACCTTTATTATTCATGTTTGTATAATTTTCCTTTTTACGTTCGCTTGCGCACATGCACAAGGAACGTCTTGGAAGAATAGCACACTTTGGAGGTGTGACTCTCCTGTGCAATTCACTGCTCCGTTGAGCAGGTGTGGCGGTCCTGCACCAATGGATGCGCGTGCTGTGTATGACAGCGGTGGTGGTCAGTTCAAAGAAAACCACTGCTGTTGCTGTCCTGGCCGTTCTGCTCGATTCCCCCCCCCCCCAAAGCTTTGGTGCCACGTTGGGAGCCCACCCCAGTGTGGCAAATCTTGTTTTGGCCGACGGGGGTGCCCAATCCCACGTCGGCTCCACATCCCCAAACAGCTTTCCCTGCTGCCCGCTGAGAGCCCACCCCAGCGTGCAAATGTCCGCGTCTGCCTTGAAGTAAAAAAAAAAACCTGTAAATAAGAAAGCGCTCCATCGCTGTCTCCCACCCCTCCCACAACCCGCACCCATCCACTGCACCCCTACCTCCCCACACCCCCACCCCATACTTACCTCCGAGCTCGGCGCTGACGATCATCAGTGGACTGGGAATATCGCCTGCACCCCTTCAAAAGCCGAAGCAACTGAGGAAATGCCGTAAGCTGTATAATGGGCTAGATGGGTTTTTCAACTTTGTTGCATATCTCAGGCATTTTTTGGAATTTCTGCACCAAATTTTCAACATGGAGTTTTTGGGACCCCTTCTCATGAATGATGTCACTGTCATGGTGTTATTCGGGCCCAAAGGGTGATTTCGCAGTCACTGTGTGAAATCACCTTTCAGGCCCAACTAATGAAACGACACTGCTAGCGTTCATAAGGTGGGCTCTCAAAAAGCCTATATTGAAAATTTGGTGGAAAAACTCTAAAATGACCGTTTTACAGTGTCGTTGCGCCCAGTTCCCTCACATGAGCTCATAAGTTTGCGAATTTTCAATATTTTCACTCCAGATTTTCAACATTGCCATTTTACCACACCTTCTTATGAGTAGTACAGCTGTCATTTTTTACATCTTACCCAAAACGTGTTTCCGCCCATGTAGCGCACAATGGCGCAGTCGGTGTGCAAACTCAATGTATGGGACACATTAAGAAAATCACAGTGACACTGTTCATGAGGAGAGGTCTTAAAATGACTGTGTTGAAAATTTGGTGAAAAAATTCCTAAAAATGACTGTTTTACGAGTGTGTGTTGCACAGTTCCTATGTACGCTCATAAGTTTGTGAATTTTCAATATTTTCACTCCAGATTTTCAACATTGCCATTTTACCACACCTCCTTATGAGCAGTACAGCTGTCATTTTTCACATCCTGCCCAAAACGTGTTTCCGCGCATGTAGCGCACAATGGTGCAGTCAGTGTGCGAAATCAATGTATGGGACACATTAAGAAAATCACAGTGACACTGTTTATTAGCAGAGGTCTTAAAATGGCTATATTGAAAATTTGGTGAAAAAATTCCTAAAAATAACTGTTTTACCGAGAGTGCGTTACGCAGTTCCTACACACGCTCTTAAGTTCGTGAATTTTCAATATTTTCACTCCAGATTTTCAACATTGCCATTTTACCACACCTCCTTATGAGCAGTATAGCTGTCATTTTTCACATCCTGCCCAAAACGTGTTTCCACCCATGTAGCGCACAATGGCGCATTCGGTGTGCGAAATCAATGTATGGGACACATTAAGAAAATCACAGTGACACTGTTCATGAGCAGAGGTCTTAAAATGGCTATGTTGAAAAATTTGGTGAAAAATTCCTAAAAATGACTGTTTTACGAGCGTGTGTTGCGCGGTTCTATGCTGCCTTTCGTGGGTTTGAATTTTCAATATTTCCACTCCAGATTTTCAACATTGCCATTTTACCACCTCTTATGAGCAGTACAGCTGTCATTTTCATATCCTGCCCAAAACGTGTTTCCGCCCATGTAGCGCACAATGGCGCAGTCGTTATCTGAACTCAATGTATGGGACACATTAAGAAAATCACAGTGACACTGTTCATGAGCAGAGTTCTTAAAATGGCTATGTTGAAATTTGGTGAAAAATTCTAAAATGACTGTTTTACAAGCGATGCGTTGCGCGGTTCCTACGCACGCTCGTAAGTTCGCGAATTTTCAATATTTGCACTCCAATGACTTCCAAATACCTAAACAGCACATAGAAGCAAGCAACACTCGGCATTGACAAATGCTTGTACTTCTTTGTCACTGATTTTTTTAAGCCATGTCCAAGTGCCAAATACCACTGCAAATTCCTGCACGCGAACGTTCGGCATTGACAAATGCTTGTTTATGATTGTATCTATGTGTTGTGCCTCCTGTGGCTTTGGTTGTGCTTGAAAACAGTCCCCTGGATCAGTGCACTTACCTGGTCGCCAAAGACTAAATAAATAAATAAATGACTAGTACATTTACTAAAAATTTGATTTCCAAATGGAGCGAACTAAAGGTAACAAAACACCCTCGCAGGTATGTCTGATTAAGGTAAAAGAACTGTGATTTACAAACAGAGCAAGGAAAAGGTAACAAAACCCCTTCCCAGGTATCTCTGGTCTAGATACAACATACGAGAAAGTCTGATTTACAAACGGAGGAAGCTAAAGGTATCAAAGTACCCTTCAAGACATGTCTGATAAAAATACCAGAAATGTGATTGATAAATGGAGTGCATTAAAGGTAACAACCCCCATGTATGTCTGGTCCGTACAAGAAATGTGTTTTACAAAGGCAGCAAGCTAAAGGTAACAAACACCCTCCCAGGTATGTCTGATCCAGATACAGAAAATGTGATTTACAGATGGAGCAAGCTAAAGATAACAGAACACCTTACACAGTATGTCTGGTCCTGATACAAGAAATCTGATTTACCAATGGTGCAAGCTAAAGGTTACAAAACACCCTCCCTGGTATGTTTGGTCCAGATACAAGAAATGTGATTTACAAATGGAGCGAGCTAAAGGTAGCAAAACCCACTTCTATCCCAGGTATATCTGGTTCAGATACAAGAACCTTGATTTACAAATGGAACAAGCTAAATGTAACTAAACCCCCTCCCAGATATGTCTGATCCAGATACAGGAAATGTGATTTAAAAACAGAGCAAACTTAAAAGTAACAAACACCTTTCCATTTATTTCTGATCTGAATACTTGAAGTGTGATGGAATGACTGGGCCATCACCATTATATTACTATATTGTAAAGAGGTTATCACCTTATCCCATGAATTACTACTAGTAAAACAGCCCTTCCCCTCCTCCTCTCAACTTTTTGTTGCAGTCCTCTACATTTCCCCCAAATCCTCTAATCCTCTTCCCAACATCCTCTCCTGTCTTGTCTCCCTGGCCACCACAAGGAAACTCATCCTCCTTGATGACTTTAACTTGAACTGAGACTAAGTTTTATAGTCACATAGTCCAGTCCATCAAATCCCTCACCCATACCCAGATAATCAAATAACTCATCAGGTTCAACACCCACACTGCTAACCACTCGTGCCTTGACTGGGTGCTGTCCTCCCTTCCCCATCGGATTGTTGCAGCAGCCACACTCCCACACTCGTTCAGCAACCACTGCCTCACTTTTTGTGCCAGGATAGTTTGTCTCCCCCAGTCTTCCCTGCAATATATTTGGTGCAGACCTCTTACATCCCTAGACACTGCATCACTTCTCGAGGATCTCACCTCCTCAGACTGGTCCCCGGTGTACCTTGCACATGACATAGATGAGGCTCTTTCCCTGTTTAGCACTATTTTTATTAGGGCCTGGGATGCCCATGAACTGCTCAAAAAACTGTGTCAAATGACTGTACCACCTGTGGATCACCCTCAACCTCACTTACATGTTCAAAGCCTGTGACCAAATGCAGGCCAAGTATAAATTTACCCATGTTGCTGTCGATTTACAGTATTATTCAACTGTAAGAAACTCCTGTGCCACACTGGTCCCAAATGTCAAAGCCCCCTTTAACCAGTCAAACCTCCAATATAATCTACGCCAACTTCTGGAAAGTCCTACACTTCCTACTTGACCCACCCGCCCAGTCCTCCACCCACCCTCCTAATCAATGGCACGTTGGTCTCCAACCCCCTTACTGTAGCTTTGCACTTCAACAGTTTCTTCACCACCGGCACCCTTCCCAGCCAGCCCACACCTGACCCCCATCCTGTTGCCCCACCTTCCCCCAGACATGGTGTTTTTCTACCCTTGCTAGAAGGGAGGGTTATTCTGTTCACGGATGATACAAAGCTATGTAATAGGGTAGATACTGTACACAGAAAGGTATAGAAAAAATAAGGAGATATAAGAAAAGACTAGAAAATGGGTCCAAGGAATGGCAGTTGGGTTTCCATGCAACAAAGTGCAGGATTATGTACCTGGGGAGAGGTAATCCTAGGGTAGAGTATGAACTAGATGGGGTAACACTGGAGGCCACCACAGGAGAAAGGGAGTCATAGAAGACAACCTCAAAATGGCTAAACAATGTGACAGAGTAGTCAGAAAGACTAACAGAACACTAGGGTACATAGGGAGGGGTATAACAAGTAGAAGGAGGAAAGTGGTGGTACCATTGTACAACTCCCTAGTAAGGTCTCATCTGGAGTACTGTGTTCAGTTCTGGAGGCCTCATCTCCAAAAAGACATAGACAGGATTGAGACAGTACAGAGGAGAACAACAAAAATGGTGTCCCGGATGCAGCATAAGTCATGTGCGGAGAGACTAAGAGCTCTCATTATGTACTCCCTGGAGGAAAGGAGAGAGAGGGGGGCATGACAGAGACCTTCATGGATCTGAAGGGGATCAACAGGGTACCAGAGGGAGCATCTTTCACATGAAAGAAAATAACAGAACAAGGGGCCACAGCATGAGACTAAAAGGGGGAAAACATAGGGGGGCTTGAGGATATTCTACTTCACTCAAAGGGTGGTGGAGAAATGGGACAGTCTCCCCCAGGAAGTGGGGGGGGTGACCACTGTTCAGAGATTCAAGAATGTGTGGGATATGCACACGGAAATTATCAAGTTAGGGCAAAAGGGGGGGAACTTGTAGCATCTAGGGTACCTTAAGTGTTAGAAATAGGGATAGCGCAGACAGGATGGGCCACAAGGCCCTTATCTGCCAACAATATCTATCTATCTACAGTATGTACCCCCCAGTCACCACCAAAGAGGTCCAAAAAGCTCTCTCTTCACTCAACCTGTCAAAGCACAGCCCAGACGGATTGGACCCTAGACTACTTCAGCTTACTGCCCCAGCCACTGCCCCTCCTCTCACCCACTTACTGAACGTTCCTCCATAGAGGGTGTGACCCCTCCTCCCCTCAGAATTATAAACCCATTTCTCTAATCCCTGCTCTAGCGAAACTTCAGGAAGCCCTTGTACTCTCCAGGCTCACTGCCTTTTTTGACTCTACTTCCTTTCTCCATCCCTATCAATCAGGATTTAGGAAGAATCATTCCAGTACCTCCTCCCTCCTCCAAGTGACAGACTCCATCCTAAATGGGATGGACAGAGGCCACCTCACTGCAGCCATCTTCATCGATCTGGCCAAGTTGTTTGATTCAGTGTCCCACTCCCTTCTCCTCCACAAGCTGGTCTGAGTCGTTCCCTCAATCTCCACTTTTTGATTGGTTCCACTTCTACCTGTCGGGTCATCTGCAATCAGTGGAGGTAGGTGGCTCAATGTCTCCCCCCTCCCAATCCTGGTAGGCATTCTGCAAGGCTCTATCTTGCATCCAGTCTTATTTTCCATCTTTAATAAATTACATTCCTTCAGCCTGTGTGTCTTTACGCATACACATATATGCCACCGATATGATTCTCTACGTCTGGTCTCTCATGCAGCACAGTTGAAGCCCCGCTACAGTATGACTTCCTCAACATACTGTATTACACTGGTTCAAAACAAGCCAACTCACTATGAATATCAAAAAGATGGTCTCTGTGACCTTTGGTTCCACCCAGAGGCTGACAAATCTCTAGACTCCCCCCACAAAGACACCATTGCAGCAAATGATGTAATCCAAATGGTCGCATCCACCACAAGATTCAGCTACAGAACTGGATCTAGTACCCTGTTGGACCTGATCCTTGCTACCCACCCTAGGAGAATCGCAAACACTCAAGTACTCCCAGACTCTCTTAATGACCACTGTCCTGTTATCTGCCAATGGACAAACAAGGCCCCCAAGTCAAAGCCCACCTTTTGCCACCAGCGTATACTCAAAAAAAGGAAGCTTCCCTAACTCACTGCGGCACTCTCACAAACTGACTGATTACTCCTTGACTCTATGAGCATCAACCGCGCCCCCAGCTTCTTCATTACCTGGTTTAATGGTGTCTGTGATCCTTGACTCTATGAGCATCAACCGCGCCCTCAGCTTCTTCATTACCTGGTTTAATGGTGTCTGTGATCCTTGACTCTATGAGCATCAACCGCGCCCTCAGCTTCTTCATTACCTGGTTTAATGGTGTCTGTGATCCTTGACTCTATGAGCATCAACCGCGCCCTCAGCTTCTTCATTACCTGGTTTAATGGTGTCTGTGATACTTGACTCTATGAGCATCAACCGCGCCCTCAGCTTCTTCATTACCTGATTTAATGGTGTCTGTGATCCTTGACTCTATGAGCATCAACCGTGCCCTCAGCTTCTTCATTACCTGGTTTAATGGTGTCTGTGATCCTTGACTCTATGAGCATCAACCATGCCCTCAGCTTCTTCATTACCTGGTTTAATGGTATCTGTGATCCTTGACTCTATGAGCATCAACCGCGCCCTCAGCTTCTTCATTACCTGGTTTAATGGTGTCTGTGATACTTGACTCTATGAGCATCAACCCGCCCTCAGCTTCTTCATTACCTGGTTTAATGGTGTCTGTGATCCTTGACTCTATGAGCATCAACCGCGCCCTCAGCTTCTTCATTACCTGGTTTAATGGTGTCTGTGATACTTGACTCTATGAGCATCAACCGCGCCCTCAGCTTCTTCATTACCTGGTTTAATGGTGTCTGTGATCCTTGACTCTATGAGCATCAACCGTGCCCTCAACTTCTTCATTACCTGGTTTAATGGTGTCTGTGATAACTTTGCCCTTCCTAAAAAGGAAAACCAGATATGTTAACAACCCCTGGATTATCCCTGAACTAATTAACACGATGAAGCACCAGGATAACCTCTGGCACCGTGCGATGGCATCTGGATGAAAACCTGACCTGCAACAGTATAAAACGGCCAGGAATCAGTGTACACAGGCTATATGGAGAACCAAGAGTGAATACTACAAGAACGAGCTGACACCTGGGGAAACAGCAAGTCATAACAGATGAGGTCATCCAAGAGGACGGAGTTCTGAAGGGCCTCAAAGGCTTGCAGGTAGACAAGGCACCAGGATCAGATGGTGTACACCAAAGGGTCCTGAAGGAACTGGTAGAGTTGTTGGTAGGCCCTCTGACAGACCTGTTCAACACCTCCTTGGAGATGGGGAATGTACCCAAGGACTAGAGGACAGATCACGTGATGCCCCTTCACAACAGTGGACCCAAGGACCAACCGGGGAACTACAGATCGGTGAGCTTGACTTCCATAGAGGCAGTGTTAGGTAAGTTACTTTTTCTATTACTTTTGAAAACTTGTTCCAGAAAGCTCTGTGCAGTCACTAGCAAGGATGGAGAAGTACTGGAAGATGTAATACACCTTACAGTTATATTTACTTATGTATTTCTATGCAAAAGAAATACGTAACTGTAACTGATTACATTTATTTGAAAGTAACTAGTAACTAACCTATTACTTTCAAAAAATGTAATCTGTTATAGTTATTTATTATTTTTGTATTGTTTTTGTAATAAAAGAAATAAGTAACTACAATTGTAAGGTGTATTACTTTTTCTAGTATTTCTCCATCCTTGCTAGTGACTGCACAGAGCTTCCTGGAATAAGTTTCCAAACGTAATAGGAAGTAATAGATAAAGTAACTTATCCAGCACTGCATAGTGGGGAAGTGGATGGAAACCATTCTGAAGGGGAGGTTGATAGCCTTTCTTGATAGCAATGGCCTGCAGGATGGGAGACAGCATAGGTTTGTCATGGGAAGATTTTTCCAAACTAACCTGTTCGACTTCTTCGACTGGGTCACTAGGACAGTTGACGAAGGCCACGCTCTAAATGTCCTTTATCTGGACTTCAACAAGTCTTTCAACTCTGTGCCGCACAGGAGGTTAATGAGCAAGTGGAGGGACATGGGAGCAGGGGGAAAACTGGTGGGGTGGGGTGGGTTGAGAGCTGTCTGCAGGGGAGACAGAAGAGTGTAATTGTAAGGGGGGAGACATCCAAGCCACAGCCAGTAACGAGTGGAGTACCGCAGGGTTCAGTGCTGAGCCCCGTTTTGTTCAATGTCTTCATTGGAAACATTGCAGAGGGGGTCAAGAGTAAGATCTGCCTGTTCGTGGATGACACTAAGATTTGTGCAAAAGTGGACAATGAAGAAGAGAGGCAGGCACTCAGAGAGGATCTCGCTAAACCTGAACACTGGTCTAGGGAGTGGCAGTTGGGGTTTAACACTAAGAAGTGCAAGGTCATGCACCTTGGAGCCAGAAATCCCAAGAACAGCTACTGGCTGGGGGAAGTGCAGGTAATAGCTTCAGAGGAGGAACGGGTGCTGGGGATAATAGTCACAGGGACATGAAGGTATCTGCACAGTGTAGGAGAGCTGCAGCAAGGGCAAAGAGGATGCTGGGGTGCATTGCCAGAGGGATCACCCCTCAAACGGGGTAGATCATCCTACCACTGTATAGATCACTGGTGAGGCCACACTTGGAATACTGTGTACAATACTGGTGCCCATACTTCAAAAAGGTTATGAGATTACTGGAGGGGGTGCAGGGCAGGGCTACAAAAATGATCATGGGACTAGGGGAGTTGCCTTATGAGGAAAGGCTGTAAGAACTCATATTGTACTCGCTGGAAGACAGAAGGGTAAGAGGGGACATGATAGAGACCTTTAAGTACTTGAAAGTCATAAAAGTCAGGGAGGGAGGATTGTTCCACTTAAAGGGGGGAAGGGTCACTACGGGGCACAGTCTGAAGTTGGAAGGGGGAAGGTTTAGGAGGGAGATGAGGAGGCACTACTTCACAGAGAGAGTGGTGATAGGTTGGAATGCAGTGCCGGAGGAGTTAATCACTCAAAGGACAGTGGATAGCTTTAAGCGGGGTTGGGATAGAGTCAAGGGTAGGGTTAGTACAGACAAAAACACAAAGGGGGGAAGGACCAGAAAAGAGGAGGAAGAGAGGGGTTTGGGTGGGGGCGGGGCAGCTGTAGTGATATGAAGCTAAGAGCTGTACAATCCGACAGACTTGATAGACCTGTGGGCCTTTTTCTGCCAGCAATTTCATATGTTCATACGTTCGTAAATCCTTCTGGGATAACATAAAAAGCTTTACGGGAAAACCAAATCGATCCTCCTCCACCATGCTCCAGGACTGTGGGACTATTCTACAAGACCATAGCGAAACTGCCGATACGTTTAATCGTGCTTTTATGGATCTTAGCAGTACACTTCCCCAGGACTCCTTTTCTCACTCGCCCTCTCTAGGTCCAAGTGAGAAGTCCAACCCTTCCGTGACTAGCCCCCCCATCTATTTCAGAAAAATATCCATCTCTGAAGCTCGGAAATACATTAAAAACATCCTTGGTAAATCTAGATTCAGTAGTGAGACCTTGGATATTAAACTCCTCTTACTCTCCCTTGACACCGTCCTACTCCCTCTTCCTAAACTTCTTACTTGTTCACTCTCCCTCAGGCAGTTTCCCCAGCTTTGGAAATCAGCCATTGTGACACCCGTCCGTAAAAGTGGTGATAGGTCCCTGCACTCCAACTACCAGCCCATCTGTAGCTTACCACCTCTCTCTAAAGTGCTAGAATGTACTGTGGCAGACCAGCTAACTGAATACCTAGAGAAGCATGAGCTACAGTGCCCACACCAACACGGCTTTCACAAGGCACATAGCACTGCCACTGCCCTGCTAGAATCTATTAGCCACAGACATAAAGCTCTGGATTCAGGTATCCTTCTGGGTGCGGTATCTGTTGACTTAATGAAGGCCTTTGACACCATGAGTCACCGGCTCCTAGTGGACTCCCTGTCTGCGTCCGGCCTCTCACGAGCGGCCACCATGTGGTTTGAAAATTACCTCACTGACAGGAATCAACAAGTCAAAATCACTGGCACACTTTCTAGTAGCCTCCCAGTGCAATTCAGTGTTCCCCAGGGATCCATACATGGCCCCCTTTTATTCAGCCTCTTAATTAACAACCTCCCTGCAGCCTGCAACAATAAAATGATACTCTGTGCTGCTGACGCTGTCCTTTTTTCTACCCACTCAGACCCTGCCACCCCCTCTCTGGACCTACAGAAAAACTTCAGCCTTGCAGAGTCCTAGTTTGTTCAGCAAAAGGTGCTTTTGAATTATAAAAAAAACAAAACAAGATCATGCTTTTCCATGGACCCCACAGCAAGTTCAGATCAGATAGCCTTGTTATCCACAACACGCAGCAACAACCACCTGACCAAGTACAGGAATTTAAATACCTTGGCATTACCCTAGACCGTGCCCCTTCCTACAGCGTGCATATCCACCAAATCTCTAAAGCCATTAACTCAGGAATTGGTGTCCTCTACCGCCATCGCCACTGCCTGACCAATGAAGCCATGAGAACAGTAGAAACTAGCTCTATTCTGTCCATAATTTATTATGGGCTAGTATTCTACGGTGCTGCCCCTGAAACAGCACTAAAAAAGTTAGGACCTTGCTAAATAAGTGCTGCAGGCTTACCACAGGAGCCAGTAAGCACACCCATACCTGTGACCTTTACAAACGTTCCAACAGGCTCAACTTTGATGGTAGACTTAACCCACTAGACCTTCCTACTGGCTTAGGTGGTCTCCCTACACCTCACCCCTCCTGACTCACATGCCCTCATGCAATCTAACTGTAACACGCGATTTACTCGCAGCACACTCAAATCCATATACCTTGTCCCCTCCTGTAGCACCTCTCAGGCCCAGCATGCCTTATACTTCAGGGCCCCATCCCTTATGAATGGTTTCCTTTCTGAAGTTAGTGATGAAAACAAGCTCGGCCCTTTCAAGCAAAAACTGCGCTGCCACCTAACTAACACTGCAAAGTGTGGTTGTACCTACTAGACTGGCAGTATGTCCCTTCCAGTACCCTAACTTTTTTCCCTATCCCACCTTCCTGCCTGCCTTCTCCTCACCCTTCCCCTACACTGGCCTTTATCTCCATCACTCCCTTCTCCCCTCCCCATTCACCATCACCTTCATCTCCCACCTCTCCTTATCCACCCCTTCCTGCCACCCCTGATGATCCTCTCTCTCCTCCATCTCTCACGCCCACTCCTCCTCTATTTCCCCAGCCTTGCCTCAGCTCCCCTTCCTTCCCTTTCCTGGCCCCTATCTTCTCTCACTTTCACTCCTCTCATCCTGTTTCCCTCCCATCCCCCCATCCCTTGACCTCTCCTTTCTCCTTCCTCCTCTACCATTTCTCCTGACCTCTCCTTAGTACCCCTCGGCACCTCTTCCGAATGCACTTTATGACAAAGTCTTAACTCTGACAGATCCCACCATTCTCGTTTATTTCTTCAGTACCTCTCTGCCTGTGTGGCCCCTCTGCCCTTTGATGCCATCTACAGCTCTGCCTAACAAATCTCCTCCCTGTTGTGCAACTTGTAGTTCAGACTCCATATACTCAGGTGTTAGCGTATCATATGCCAGTGTGCTCTGACACTTATTTGCCCTATGATGTTTAATCTCACCTTGTGATGTAATGCTTTCTCTGTTGTACTACTTGTATTCCTGAATTGTGTAACCTATACAATTATGTAGCCTATCCAACCCTAATACTATATGGTTCTTTGTATCACTGTTTTCTTTTATTTATTTATTGAAATGTTTCACCAGGAAGGCACACTGAGCAACAAGTCGCTTGTCTCCCGATGCGAGCTGGGGGGAAGGGGTACAATAGCAATGAGACATTAAACATTCAATTTACAGGATCAACAATAGGAAACAGTTGTAAGGCAGGTGCTACAAAAAGTGTTACAACAGTGTTGAGCATAACATGTAGAAAGAATGGATAATAGTAAGTGCCAGGTTAATAAGTAAACAAGTGCTTACGTGAAAGAAAAGGGGGATAGGGGAGGGAGGGATGAGGTGGGGAGAGGGGGAAGAGTCGTGTCCCTGGATACCCCCTTAGAGTGAGAGAAACCCTGCAATGGGGCTGGTGGGACCAGAGAGAAGGGGATAATGCAATGTCCCAGAGAGACTCCTTTAGGATGGATGGGGAAGGTAGTAGATCAGAGATACAAGCCCTTGGGGGCGGTAAGTGAAAGTGAGGGTAGAGAGGTAGGGTTTGCCCAGGGCTTTGAGGAGGGAATTAGATAGGGACATGGCAGGAGCAGCTAGGTGCAAGCTAATTATTGAGGGCACAACTGATGGAGTAGGTGGAGGATGAGTGATGGATTTGAGGTGGGAGGAAATTCCAAATTTTTTGGAGGCAGTAAGGGAATCCGGATTGGCCGATTTAGGTGGATCTGCAGGGGACAGGAATCGGACAATCTAAGGGAATGTGGGGGTGGAGAGGGTGTTATAAAGGAGGAGGTGAGGTAGGAAGGGAGCTCACCCAACTAGTGCTTGGAGGTGAATTTAGCACAGTGTGAGAGTCACTATTTGTAAGGAAACAGGAAAGATAAGGCACAATAAAGTTCACAGTGATAGGTGCGAGGGGGGCATCCAGGGCAAAGCGGCAGAAGGAATAGAAGAGGGTGTCCAGTCTTGCCAGGGAGGACTTAGTGGCAGCACCACAGACTACATTACAGTAGTCAAAAATGAGCAGTATCATCTTCTGAACAACTTCATGCCTAACCATAGGAGGGATGCAACTATGGTTCCAGAACTGTGTTTTCTTTTTTATTGTTAAATTCATGCTGATACAGAACCTTTGTAAAAGAACCTATGGTTCAAAGGTATTTTAATCCTAAAATTCAATAAATAAATAAATAATAATAAAAAAAAACTAAATAAATAGACTTCACAGCCTCAGTGGCACTCAACTTGAATCAAACTCTGCCTTTAAATACTTGGATGTTTGGTTAGACAGCAGGTTGGATTTCTCCTCGCACGTTGATGCTTTTGATGCTCAGCTTCACCCCAAACTTGGTGCTTTAAACTGAAATAAAGACTGCCTCACCCTCCCTGTAGGGCGCGGGAACTTATATCTGAATTGATATGCCCCATTTTTGACTATGCTGATGTGGTCTATGGGTCAGCCTTCTCCAGGCTGGACACCCTATGCAATGCTTTTTGCCATTTTGCCACCAACCTACCTCCCCTCACACATCACTGCCCCTTGTATTGCTCTCTCCTTACTTCCTTTGCCCTTTCGCCATCGGCGGCAGAGTGTGTCCCTTATTACCAAATTCTGGTTTGACTTGCTGCCACCCTATCTGTCCTCCCTCCTCTCTGCTATTGCTGCTTCTTTTTGTTATTTATTTATTAAATTATTCACCAGGAAGGCATACTGAGCAATAATTGTACATTTCCAGATGCATCCTGGGGGAAGGCGAGTGGAGTTACTGAAGTGTATAGAAACATAGAAACAAAGAATTTGATGGCAGATAAGAACCGCTTGGCCCACCTAGTCTGCCCATTTCCCCTACCTAATGGATAAGCTGAATATCCTAGTTAACCAACAGCCTACTTCCTCCTACCCCCCACTAGATTTGCCTATGTCTGTTCCATGCATTCTTGAATTCCCCCACTGTTTTTGACTCCACGACCTCCTCAGGAAGGCCGTTCCATGCATTACAACCCTCTCTGTGAAGAGATACTTCCTCACATTACCTCTGAGCTGCCCCCCTCTATCTTCAAATTGTGCCCCCTTGTTCTTGCACATCTCTTTTTCTAAAAGATGCTGCCCTCTTGGACTTTGCTGATTCCCTTGAGGTTCAATTGAGGAAACCATAATGTAACAAACAGTTAGACAGAATGCAAGGGCAATTTATATATTTTGGCAGATGGCAGTATGCAGAACAGTAAGAACAATATGGTAGGTAAATACAACAAATAGAATAGTGTTACACATGAGAATAGAGCAAAAACACAATAGGGAGTTCTTTGAATGAACACTCAGGTTAGGATTAGCTAGATGGGCAGGCAGGGTGGTAAGGACGCAAAATGCCTTACTGCCATGTTGGGCAGTCTAAAGAAATAAAACCGTAACATAATGAGGCCAAAGCACAGGTTGAGAGATTGGGGAAGGGGGTATAGTGTAGTGGGTGTGGTCAATACGTTTTTGGCAGGAGCATGAGGGGGCTGTGTAGTTGCAAAGGAGGGAGGAGAGTGATTTGTGTGAGTTGACATTGTGGATGGGGAGGGGAGGACGTTACGCTGTTTGAGACAGTGGAAAGAAAAGGTGGATTGGTCAGTGGAGGTAGATCGGAAGGGGATTGAGTAGCTGTGACAGCCAGTGTTATGGAGGGAGTAGGAGCACAGCGAGGAGGCAGAAATTGAGGAGGAAAGATAGGTGGGGAGATTTCCAGTCCAGAATTTGGCCAGAAAGGGTGCAGTATGGGACAGCTGTCTTGACTCCAGGGAAGGGATAGCCAGGGCTTTGTAGAGGTTGCAATGGTGAGTTCGAAGTGGGCAGGAAAGCACAAAGCAGCAGAAAGAGTTGAAGAGGGTGTTCAGTCTGGTTAAGGTACTTTGGTGGAGGGCACTGTAGACTATGTCTGCATAGTCAAAGGTGGGGAGGGTCATTTTATGCACAATTGTACAACAGGCAGATTGAGGAATGCAATCCCTGTTTCAATATAAGGCACCAAGATTGGAGTGAAAGTTCATTTGAATTGCATCCACATGTTCTGAAAAGTCCAAGCGGTGGTCTAGCCAGACCACAAGGTATCTGAAGGTTGAAACATTTTCAATAAGGGTTCCATCCAGTGCGAGAAAGGCAGGGAGAAAATTAAGTTTAGATAGCCTCTGTCTAGTACTGAAGGATGTGGAGACTCATTTTGGTATTCAGGAACAGCTGGTCAGACTGAAACCATTGCTGGACCTACCTTAAGGAAGTCAGGTTTCTATCGAGCCTCAGCATCATGTGAAAGGAGCTAGACATGTATAGGATGGTGTCATCCACATACGTGTGGATTTCGGAAGTAGAGCAGGCAGATGGAAGATCGTTGAGGAAGATTGAAAAAATAAATGGGGCCAAGTACAGAGCCCTGTAGACACCAGTGATGATGGGGACGGGAGAGAGAGGATGAAATCTTGACTGATTGGGATCTGCCTGACAGGTAGGACTGAAAACATGCTGTGGCTGAGACATTTAACACAGCTACAGTGAGTTTTTGGCAGAGAAGGGAATGGAATACTGTGTCAAAGGCTTTGGCCAGGTTGACAAATACGGCAGAGGTAACAAGTCCCAAATCCATATTGGTCAGTATTGACTTAGTGAGCCATAAAAGGAAGGTGGTGTTGGAGTGGGACTTGCAGAAACCAGACTGGAAAGGGGTGAAAAATGAGGTGGAATCAAGGTAAGGGGTGAGTTGGGCAAGGATAATACATTCCTGGAGTTTAACTAGGATACAAAGTAAGGGAATAAGGTGATAGTTCCCAGGGGTAGTAGGATCACCACCTTTGGGGAAGGGAATAACAGTGCTTCCAGGATAAAGGTACTGAAGATAGAGTGAAGAACAGCTTGAGGAGGGAGGCCAGTGGGGCTGCGATAGCATGAGCTGAGAGATAAAGCAGATTGGGTTGTAGTCCATCAGGGCTTTTACTCTTGGGCGGGTTCAAGGCAAGGAGGAATTTAAGTGCATTATTTGGTGAAATGAGAAAGAGAATGAGAAGGGGAAGGGGAGTGGGTGTTTGGAGAGGGTATGGGGTTGGGAGGCAGTAGGCGGACATGTGGGGAGGGTGGAGAGGAGTAAGGAGGCACAGGATGTAAAGAAAGTGTTGAAGGCAGATGCAACTGATGGAGGGTCATACAGAGTTTCATTTCTGTAGACGAGAATTGGGATCGGAGGCTGGGAGGGTGGAGAGAATAGAGATTTTACAACTCTCCAGAACTCAGAGGGGTGGCTTTTGTTGGTGTGGAAGGATGAGGAGAAATATTCTGATTTGGCATATCTGGAGGTCTTTGTGCAGGTGTAACCCCCCTGCAAATGGGGGTTCCCAAAAGACTTCCAGGAGCTTGCTTGAATGCTCCAAGCCTGAATGGTGTTTGGCATTTAAGCCATTTATCAGTGAGTGTTTTTAGAGCCTCTGGTACTGTCTCTTTAAGAGCTGTCTGCTTGCAGACATAATTAGTTTGTATGGGGGACTGTGTGCTCTGAGTACCACTCGAGCTGCTGCCAATTCACTTAATTTTGCAGTCACTAGAGTGCAAAGGGAACCTATCTGAAAGATGTAACTGTTTACCAGAAATTATTTAGAGTAATAATGAAATTACAGTTTGTCTAACCTGCTTTCTTTGCAGTCAGAACTGTGTCTGCTAGTTCCCCATTCTAGTTTTGAACTGCTGAACTGGACCAATCAGTGTGGGGTAGCTAGCTCTAAAATGGTGCCTTGGGACGAATCAGAACTTGGACTCATAATCTGAGCCAGCCACAAGAGGATTGTATGGGCAGTGACTCTGGGAGATGTAGTTTAGACTTCAGTGCCTTTTTGGACCAACAGCAGCAGTCTATTGTGGTGACAAGCCAATCCAGTCAAGAACTGGGAGGAACTCAAAGGAAGTGCCAGGTTTTGTCGGTTGGAGTTCTGTTGAGCTTTGGCAGTGAAGAAGGAAGGGCCCTGTACTTTTTCAGTGTGCAGTTTTAGTCAAAAAACGTGTGTAAGGCCCAGAGTTCCGGTCTGCAGCTTGTTAGGACTGAATCCGTCCTGTGAAAAGAATCAAAGTATCTCTGAAGAGTAGAAACCAGGCTCACCCTGTAGAAGACTGGAGGAATTGCTGAAAATTACACTCGGTCTGTCAGGAACTGAATCTGCTGTGTGTTCTCCTGGGTATTGTGCAGTAATTGCGATCGGGATACAGATGCAGCCTGCCTGGTATAGTGCTTTCTTTTATATGGATGTGTGAAGAGGTTTGTGTACCTCAAGTGAGCCCTGCTGACATTGAAGGACCCTATCTTATTTGGAGGTCGTGAGTACTAATTCAGGGTCGCTCCCTGTTGAATTGCCACATTAAATCCAAATGGAATTACTGTACTGCTGACTGTTTAATTCTCCTTTTCTCTGTGTGAAAGGCCCTACCAGCTGCCACGGTTTGGACTAGCCACTAGGGCTTGGGTACCCAGGGACAGTAACTGATAGGGATAGGCCTGTGCACAGAGCCATAGGTAGATTATTAGAGTGATAAGCTAATTAACCTGATTTCCCCTGTCCTTGTTATATCCCCTAAATAAATCAGAGCTGCTTGTTTCAGCAAAGTTATACTGCCTGAGGTATTTGTCTATGTTAAAAGTACTGTATGATTGTTGCACTGTATCTCATTTCACAGGAGGTCCCAGTGCGGAACCAGACCTGGGGTAAGTGTATACTGTGAAGGTAATTCTGATATATTGTGTGGGCCACTAGTGGGAAGAAGGAGGTTGCAGTGTCCCAGAGGGCTGTGACCAAGTTAGTTTAACTATTGCAAACCCTGACCTCTGGGTGGAGGCACCCGCCATTGGATCCAGGCCCCTCAACCTGTTAGTGGCAAATCAGGCAGGGGTAGTAGCCCCTGGGATAGCGCATCTAGGGGTTACATCTTGGAGGCACCGCTGGGATTGTGTCCTCTAGTGGCCATATTCTGAACCACTGTTAAGAAAAAATGGTACCCGACAGAAGTGGCTGTGCACCGGCTGGTGGAGTGGTGTACTGGGAGGAGATCGACCCCAAAATGCTATGCTTATCCTGGACATCCCCTGGGTATCACACGGACACTGTGCAGGAGTACTTTCCAAGGTGGAAGGTTTACAAAACCCTGTGGTGGTGGGTCGGCATGCTAATCTGCTCACCCACACTTTCCTGGCCCTAGTAGAGTTTAAGGATCCATAGATAGCTCCAAAGTGCCACAGACCATTACCCCAGAGGAGCCTCACTGCTTGGAGTGATAACTAAGGACAGTAAAGACCGGGGAATCAGCCCCCACACTATCTGAAACTTTTGAGGAGAAATTTGCTGAATGGTTGCTGGGAGAGGGAAAACTGTGGAGGACTTGAAGAAACTATTCTTGCCACCTGGGGTGTTCCTCCCCAACACCCTCTCCTGCTCAGTGCCCGTAATGGTGGCTGAACCAATGCAGACTCCTATTTCTGCACCTGCCATTAATCACGACTCTTACCGAAGGTTGAGGATCTTCTCTGGCACCTCCCACCCCAAGGGAGGATGACTGGGAGACCTGGATAGACTATGTTGCCCCCAAGTGCTAGAATGGCAATGCTCGGAGGCAGCGAAGAGGGTTAGTGAGGCCTCCGAGGTCCTGCCCTGGCTACCATCCGTGCTAAGCAGACCCAGTAACCCTGAGCGACTGCACAGGCCTATCTTGAGGCCTTGGAGAATGTGTATGGGAGCCCAGATTCTGATGAGGACCTATGGTGGAGAGTAAGAAATGCACAACAGTACCAAGGGAGTTGTTGTCTGTGTATGTCTCTCGGCTGGAAAAATTGTTGCAAGAATGCCTCAGAAAGGGTAGTTTGCCAGCGATTGAACTAGACCGAACCAGACTGGACAGAATCCTTAAGTCTGCCCCTTCTCAGAACTGCTGTTGCTTCAGTTCGCCTGGCAAATCGACTGGAATCCCACCCTCCTATGATGAGTTAATGAGGAAATTAGGAGTTGAGAAAAGCGACCTCGGGAGGTACCTGCACCAACAGCTGTGGCTACGACCCGAGTGACTGAGGGTGACCCATCAAGTGAAGTTCAGGGCAGAGGTTGACAGTCAATGAGTGCTCTGACAAGGAAAAAGATATGCCACAATGGGGCGAACTGTTGAGAGAGATCCGGAATTAAAAACAGTCCCTTTATGAAGGCCACGCATGCAAATCGAGGCCCTGACCTATATCCACTGCATCTGCTATGGGGGTGGGGTACCCACCATGTATCTCCTGCTGATAACAGCTCCAAACTCAATTCCTTGACCATGGAAGTGCAGAAACTGGCGAGATGTCTCCAAATGCTTATCACGCCGCAGACAGAGATGGCACCCAGGTTTCCAGTTAGTAATACCCCGCCTGGCTCCCAGTGTGGCGCCTCGGCCAGCTCAAACTCCAGAAAGTATGTTTTGCTATAATTGTGGGAAAGATGGGCACATGAAAAGAATCCAGTCCCCAAAGACACTGACAAAAGTTGCATATAGGCTACAAGGAGAGCTTGGAGAAGAAATCAGTGGTTAAGAGGTGCACGACATGATCCCAGTGAGGGCACCAAAATGCTAATTCACGTCCTTTTGTGGCAAGGTCAGCTGCCCAGGCCCCCACTACCGCCTCTCCAGACTGGTCCAGAATAGTGGGTCCCTCCATGGAGACCACTGTAAAGGTGAATGGGTGTCTACAAGAGCTGTATTAGACAGTGGCTCCCAAGTGACAATTATGTTCCAGGATTGGTATCGAAGCATTTGTCAAGTACCCTTACAACCATTAGAAGGACTGCATGTATGGGGGTTAAGTGAGAAGGCCTACCCTATTCGGGTATATCCAATTTGGCTGTCTTTCCCCACCTCCGTGGCTGGAGTGGCCGAACAAGTAGAGACCCTAGCCTTAGTGTGTCCCCCACTGGACTGTATGATGGTGTCCCTTTGTTGATTGGAACAAATGCTCATATGTTGGAAGGCTGGCACAGTTGTGTTATGAAAAACAGGGGTCAAAAGACTAGTAGAGCTTTAAGAGTTCCGGCTTTAATTAAGAAGGCCTATGAGGCACAGAGAGATGCTGAAAAACAGAACCAGAGGAACCGAGTCGGAATTGTATGGAAGAAGGATCCTGAGTCTCTGATCCTGGCGCCAAATGCCCAGTGTACCTTACAGGAGAGGTCCTTATCAGAAAGGATGTTAAGAATAAAATATTAATGTTGGATGCACCAGGCGATGGAAAATTGCCAGAGGGACTGCTGGTCAAGCTCTAGTATTTTGCCCGCTAGAGCCCATGCTTATGCCAGAAGGGTAATGGTCCAAGTTCATAATGTGTCTGAAAGAGACATTCGAGTAAACAGAGGTTGCATCCTGGCTAATGTGCATTGTGCAGACACTGCAGTGCTACCCAGCAGCAAGAGTTCAAGGAAGAATGACAGAGTAACGCCTGACTTGTTTGATTTCACGACTCCCGCTGCCAGCTGAATGGAAAGTGAGGATCAGTGAGAAGCTTGCCCAGAGAGACCAGGTGTTTCTTTAAAGGAATGGGATGTAGGATGCGTGCAAGGAGCTGAGCACAATATCCGGCTGCATGACGAAGCCATTTCATGAGAGGTCTCGACGCCTGGCACCTGCTGACATAGATGATGTGAGGCGGCATCTGCAAGAGATGTTAGCTGCTGGTGTAATACAAGAATCCAGAAGCCCTTATGCTTCCCCATTGTGGTAGTGAGGAAAAAGAATGGAACAGTAAGGATGTGTGTGGATTATCCACTTAAACGTGGACTATCCCTGATCAGTACACAATGCCCGCATTCAGGATGCTTTGGACTGCCTAAGCGGGAGCAAGTGGTTCTCTGTGCTGGATCTCGCAGTGGTACTACCAGATCCCGATGGCCCCAGAGGACCGTGAGAAGACGGCCTTTATCTGTCCGCTTGGCTTCTATGAATTCATGAGGATGCCTCAAGGGATTTCAGGTGCCCCAGCCACTTTTCAACGATTGATGGAGCGTGCAGTGGGGACATGAACTTACTAGAGTGCCTGGTATACCTAGATGATGTTATTGTGTTTGGCAGCTCACTGGAGGAACATGAGAGCAGATTATTTAAGGTATTGGACCGACTGGAGGACTTTGGCTTAAACTGTCCATTGATAAGTGTCAATTCTTTCAAACATCAGTAAAGTATGTGGGACACATAGTATCCACGAGGGAATAGAGACCGACCCAAGTAAAGTTGAGGCCTTGACCACCTGGCCACAGCCCAAAAATCTAAAAAGAACTGCAAAGATTCCTGGGATTCTGTGGTTATTATCGAGCTTCATCAAGGACTATTCAAGAGTGATCCGCCTTTACTTAACCTTACTCAAGGGTATCCCCAACCCACAAAAATACCAAAAGTCAGCACCCTCAAGACTGAAAGAGTGTATTTTCATCCGAGTGAATTTGGGGCCGCTGGACTCCTGATTGTGAGACTGCTTTTCATGAGATCATATATCAACACCCATGCTCCAGTGCTGGCCTATGCCGATCCAAGAAAACCTTACGTCCTGCACACTGATGCTAGCTTGCAAGGGTTGGGGGCTGTGTTGTACCAAGAGCACGAGAATGGCCTGAGACCAGTGGCCTTTGCCAGTAGAAGCCTGACCCCATCCGAAAAGAACTATCCTGTACATAAGTTAGAGTTCCTAGCTTTGAAGTGGGCTATTGTTGACCAATTCCATGAGTACTTGTATGGGGCTAAAATACTAGTAAAACGACAATAATCCTTTGACCTATGTGCAGACCTCAGCTAAGTTGGATGCCACTGGCCATATTGGCTTTCTGCATTATCTACATATGACTATGCTCTCGAATACGAGCAGGTCTGAACCACATAGATGCTGATGTCTCTCTCCCGGAGGCCTGTTCCCCAGAATGATTGGGTCCGATTGGCAGAACCTGACATTGGGCACTCTGCCGGAAGTTTGACAGGAGGAACAAATGTCCACGGACGCAGTGGACTGCATGGTGATTGCTTGGGACCTCTGAGAATTGCATACCTGCTGCTTATTGCCACTTTTCTGCAATAGACATTGGTGCACTGCCTCAGCTGGACAATGACAGTATTCGCGGGCTCAATCCCGCTGATCCCATGATCAAAGCAGCTTTAGAAGCCCTCTATGCAGG
This sequence comes from Neoceratodus forsteri, assembly GCA_016271365.2. Classification (NCBI taxonomy): domain Eukaryota; kingdom Metazoa; phylum Chordata; order Ceratodontiformes; family Ceratodontidae; genus Neoceratodus; species Neoceratodus forsteri. The sequence goes on from CM057455.1 coordinate 54,522,984, forward strand.
AAAAGATGTGTCCAAATTCGCTCCACTGATTTGAGAACTGCACTGTTATACAAAGAAGGTCCTAAGTTGAAACAGATCAATAAACTGTTATACAGAGAAACAGTAGACAGGGGGACAAGTAGACAAACAACAACTAGTGCTGCCACTGCCTTCGAGGACTCAGTACTGAGGTCCTTGCACAACCATGGGGCACCTTGGTATAGACAGAACACTTGACTTGGTGAGATCCAGATTCTATTGGCTAAGATGGGGGCTGATGTGGAGCAACACATTCGAACTTGTGATAAGCTGCTTACAGAAAGCTTTGCCCCAGAGGGCTGCCCCTTGTTAACATCACCACCAGTGCACCCATGGAGCTGGTCTGTATTGATTTTCTGAGTTTGGAGTCAGATCAAAGAAATATCATATGTGCTGGTGGTCACTGACCATTTCACGAGATATGCCCAAGCTTTCCCCGAAAGACCAAAAGCATCCACTGTGGCAAAAGTACTTAGAAAACTTTTTGTTACTATGGGGCTCCACAAAGAATCCATTCTGATCAAGGAGAGACTTTGAGAGTCGTCTGATCAAAGAGATGCTTTCTCTGTGGGAGGTCGAAGTCCAGAACCACTCTTACCACCCCAGAGACCCACAGCCTGAGCGTTTCAACCGCACTTTGCTAGATATGCTAGGCACCCTGCACCCAAAGGACAAGCCTAGATGGAGCCAACAAATTAGCACCCTGGTACATGCTTATAACTGCACCAAAGTGATGCCACTGGATTCTCCCCTACCGCCTGATGTTTGGAAGAGAAGCTCGACTACCAGTAGATGTGTGTTTTGGGGTCTCTCTGATGGGGTTCAAGCTGACAACTATTTACAGTATGTGCAAAGTTAAAGGCCCAGCTAACTCATCGTACCAACTGGCTCAAACCATGGCTGCCAAAAGAAATCTGGCCAACAAAGAAAGGCATGATAAAAGGTGAAAGCACAGGAACTCCAGGAGGAGATCGGGTATTGCTAAGAAATCTGGGACTGCATGGCAAGCACAAGATTGCTGACCGATGCACCATCTCCCTCACATTGTAGTGGGCAAACTAGATGATCTGCCAGTGTACAAAGTAAGGCCTGAGAATAATTCAAAGATGTAAAACAATACATAGAAATCATTTACTGCCCATTGGACAAATCTTAATTGAGTCTGAGCCCTAGAAGATGCCCCTCTGGACCAGTGACTAGAGCTGCTGCTAAGAAAAGATCAAGAAAGTCTGCACCTACAGAAGCAAAGTTAAAGTGTTCCTCCACAAGTCCCAGTTGAGCATGACTGTCAGTCCATATCGGAAGAAAGTGAGAGTGACTTTGAATACTATCCTTCTTACGAACTGAGTCAATTGTTTGAGGGCAATCCCTAGTCAATACTGGAGACAAAGCTGGACCTTCTGGACTGTCTAAGCCCCCAGCTTCATCCCTGGAGCCAATGCTCCCAGAAAGTGAAGTGCAAAGCATCAGATCAGATGAAATGGAATCATTGTGCATGGTTGAACTGTTTGAGCTTTCAGGGAGAAAATGATAGATTGGGGCAGACTGGTGATACACCCGAACAAGAAGAGTATTTTGAGTGCCCTGACAGTCCACTGCCAGTGTCCAAAAGCTCTCCATCTCCAGGCCAAATGTTGTGGACTCCGAAACATGTAACTCCTGGAGCTGAAAGTGCCCCAAGTTCTAGCCTCTCTACCCCATGGAGACTCCTGACAGAGTGAGGACAATGCTGAAATGAGGCTCAGAGTGCAGAGACTATAACAGTTCCCCTAGAAAGACTGGTCGAGCTGTAAAGCCTGTGGTGCACCTCAGTTATGATTCACTTGGGGGCCTGTGGACTTGCCTCTCAATGTTGTCCATAAAGGAGTGTATGTGTCCCAGCTCACTGCCCAAACTGAGCATCAGTGCTAACTCCAAGTTACTTGTGTTGCCCTCTAAGTATGGTGCCCTTGCCCATCCAGCCCCAAGGTAACTGATAGGAAGGGCCCCTCTCTTCAGGTTTCATGTACAAGAGGTAATAACTTGAGTTATGGTACAATGTGTATGTAATACTGTGTAAAGAGTGACGTACTGCAATGTTTCAGAAATGTGTTCTTGGTAAAATGATATATTGACTGATGATTACATATGCGAGCCTAATGCAAATGTATATGGTTGCAATTGAAACTTGTAGAGGTACTTGCTTGAAGCGATCAAGCTTTCCCAAACCAGGAAGGTGTTAACCCCCTGCAAATGGGGGTTCCCAAAAGACTTCCAGGAGCTTGCTTGAATGCTCCAAGCCTGAATGGTGTTTGGCATTTAAGCCATTTATCAGTGAGTGTTTTAGAGCCTCCTGGTACTGTCTCTTTAAGAGCTGTCTGCTTGCAGACATAATTAGTTGTATGGGGGGACTGTGTGCTTCTCTGAGTACCACTCGAGCTGCTGCCAATTCACTTAATTTTGCAGTCACTAGAGTGCAAAGGAACCTATCTGAAAGATGTAACTGTTTACCAGAAATTATTTAGAGTAATAATGAAATTACAGTTTGTCTAACCTGCTTTCTTTGCAGTCAGAACTGTGTCTGCTAGTTCCCATTCTAGTTTTGAACTGCTGAACTGGACCAATCAGTGTGGGGTAAGCTAGCTCTAAAATGGTGCCTTGGACGAATCAGAACTTGGACTCATAATCTGAGCCAGCCACAAGAGGATTGTATGGGCAGTGACTCTGGGAGATGTAGTTTAGACTTCAATTTGGACCAACAGCAGCAGTCTATTGTGAGTGACAGCCAATCCAGTCAAGAACTGGGAGGAACTCAAAGGAAGTGCCGGTTTTGTCGGTTGGAGTTCTGTTGAGCTTTGGCAGTGAAGAAGGAAGGAGCCTGTACTTTTCAGTGTGCAGTTTTAGTCAAAAACGTGTGTAAGGCCCAGAGTTCCGGTCTGCAGCTTGTTAGGACTGAATCGTCCTGTGAAAAGAATCAAAGTATCTCTGAAGAGTAGAAACCAGGCTCACCCTGTAGAAGACTGGAGAATTGCTGAAATTACACTCGGTCTGTCAGGAACTGAATCTGCTGTGTGTTCTCCTGGGTATTGTGCAGTAAGTGCGATCGGGATACAGATGCAGCCTGCCTGGTATAGTGCTTTCTTTTATATGGATGTGTGAAGAGGTTTGTGTGACCTCAAGTGAGCCCTGCTGACATTGAAGGACCCTATCTTATTTGGAGGTCGTGAGTACTAATTCAGATTGCTCCCTGTTGAATTGCCACATTAAATCCAAATGGAATTACTGTACTGCTGACTGTTTAATTCTCCTTTTCTCTGTGTGAAAGGGCCCCTACCAGCTGCCACGCGGTTTGGACTAGCCCTGACTAGGCTTGGGTACCCAGGGACAGTAACTGATAGGGATAGGCCTGTGCACAGAGCCATAAGTGAGATTATTAGAGTGATAAGCTAATTAACCTGATTTCCCTGTCCTTGTTATATCCCCTAAATAAATCAGAGCTGCTTGTTTCAGCAAAGTTATACTGCCTGAGGTATTTGTCTATGTTAAAGTACTGTACTGTGATTGTTGCACTGTATCTCATTTCACAGGAGGTCCCAGTGCGGAACCAGACCTGGGGGTAAGTGTATACTGTGAAGGTAATTCTGATATATTGTGTGGGCCACTAGTGGGAAGAAAGGGGGGTTGCAGTGTCCCAGAGGGCTGTGACCAAGTTAGTTTAACTATTGCAAACCCTGACCTCTGGGTGGAGGCACCCGCCATTGGATCCAGGCCCCTCAACCTGTTAGTGGCAAATCAGGCAGGGGTAGTAGCCCCTGGGATAGCGCCATCTAGGGGTTACACAAGTGTTTCTAAGTTGTGTATAGTGAAGAAGTAAAGTGTGGCTTCAGATTTTCATGTGGGCCTTCCAGGCATTGTACCTAGCATGCATGCAGGCCAACACCTCGGCAATAATCCAGGGAAGATGTAAGCCTTTGACTCTAGATTGTTTTGAGGGGTGTGCAGGTCCCAGATTTCCAGGAATGTAGTCTGGAAGTAGGTAAGGGCAGTGTCGATAGAGAATGCTAAAGAGAGGAGGGACCAACTGGTGTTGTGTAAGCCAATTAGTAGCAGAGCTAAGTTTTGTGACCAGAAGGAGCACAAACCTATTAGTTTGGGGGTGCTTTAATCTGATGGACTTTATGGATACAGTAAATCATGTGGAGGTCGCTAAGGGGATCTGGGAGAATACTGGAGTCAATTAAACAGTGGGGATGGGAGGTGAGGTCACAGTCAAGCAGGGTGTGTTTGAGGGATTTATGGAGTAGTCATGTTGGGGAGGTAATAAGTTGTGTCAGGTTAAGGGAGTTTACTTTGTTGCATATTGTACTGTAACCTCTAGGTGGTGCTATCCTATGGGCTGCTACCCCTGCCTCTGTGACTAGGCACATGTTTATGGGCCTGAGTTCGGTGAATGGGAGCCTCCACCCAGAGGAATGGTTCTGGGGTAGTGTAACTGCTGTTGCTATAGCCCTCCGGGAAGCTATAACCCACCACCAACCCTTCTAGTGGCCCACACAGATCAGTAAGACAACATTCACATATATCATGTAACAGTAATATTGAGCCCACACTCTTTGCACTTACCAACAGGGCTGGATCAGCTGCAAATGCCCTGAGGACACCCTGTAAAACAAGACCTGTAACACAGCAGTTCAATGGCAGTCAAATATCCCCACCAAAAAGGTACACATTAGCCAGATTAGATGCAGAAAGAATACAATCTGATTTATTCAGAGGAAGTGAACAAGGGTGGGGCATGAATCTAGCAGATGATTATCAGATCTGATTAATTTTCAGGCTGAGCATGCATGCACAAAGAGTCTCTTTTAGGCAGTCAAACAACTCTGGGTACCCAGTTGTTAAGCAGGTTAGCCTGAAGTGTTGCCTGGGGTAGGCTGGTGTTGCAGCTGTTGTTGGGGCCCTTAGGAAAGAAAATAATTACATGCACATCAACCCAGAATTTGTAATCTGGAGTCAGATGGCTCAGTTCATGAAAACAAACCCAAACAATCAAAACAGATGACACACAGTGATTGCAGCTTTGTTGCAGGGAGCTACCCTGTTTAGTACTCATGCTACCCAAACCAGGAGGCAGGACTGACGAGATGAAGACCTCTGGAAGTTGTTCTGGATTGCCAGGGGAAGCAGGGCCGAAATGACTCACCGCGGTGGTTGCTTTCTGATTGATGGTGTTGAGCAGGGGGCCAAATCTCCGAGCAGGTCTTTCATCGGCAAAGTCTCTGCGGTGGGAGCGGCAGTATTGGGCGAGGTGGCAAGGCCCAGACAGAGCGAACGGTTTGGATGCAGTCCAGCTAGCATAACACAATTGGGCATGGGGAACCAAATCATGACCCACATTCAGCACATTTATAGGCCACACAGTAATTAGCCACAGTTTGGATACAGTCCGGTTGCAATAAAACAGGGACTCTGCGCAAACCTCTTGATCAGGCTGGCAGATCACTTCTGGAGCAAGTCTTCAGTCCCAAATTCAGGCAATGATTACACACGTTGGCTTCAGATGAACTCCCACTGCTGGTTATCAGAATTAAGACCGAATTCAATAGTAATACTTCTCCTTAAAGGGAGATGATGACAGACAAGCCTAGCACAGCCTCCCTGCCGATTTGCCACACTATTAAGCAGAAGCAGCTGCTCAAATGGCTCAAGCTGTTCACTTCTCAAACCCCAATCTCAACCAACTGACTGACTGCTGCGGGCAGCTCTGGGCTTTCCCAGTGATCAGTTGGCTAACGGATCTGTCCACCACAAAAGGGCCCCCCCTCCAGGTCCACCCAGGTGCCAAACCTGAAAAACTACAATTCCCACAGAAATTCAGTTCCACAAGACCTCCAGGGACAGTCACCATTTTAGGTACCCCGAGGCTCCGACTGGTCCAACCCTGGAAGTCCAGAACCAAAATGGTGGCTCTATGCACAAAAGTCCATGCTGCAACCGAAAGCAGGTTAAACAAACCCCTACAGCATTATTAATAAAGCAGATAAACAGTAAATGATCACTTGTCCTAACAGAGCTCCCTCTGCACACTTGGCGACTGCAGAATGGAGCAGAAAAATCACTTGCCTGGCCGGTCACGAGCACCAAACTACTCGGACCCAGTCCAGACTAATTTCTAACCCAGCAAAAATGACTCCCTTAAAGAGACAGGCACGGAGGCCTACCATAGCTCTCCCATGCAGACACATTTATCCAATGCAGACACAGAACACCATCCCGGCAGTGGGCATTAGGCAAGCCCAGGAAGACACTATAGGAACCCCCCATTGTAGGGGGCTGCAGTAGAACTGGTAGGAGAGGGCCAATCCACATTCAAGTCACCTAGTAAGTAAAGCTCACCAAAGGAGATATGTGAGAAGATAGTTGTGATGAATTCGGCTAAGACCGATGTAGGGAAGACTAGTAGCTATTGGCACCCATACAACAGAGTGTGACATAGCAGGATCCAGAGCAGAGGTCTGAAAGCACTGTAGCACAGCACACCAAAATGACTAAAATAAGCTAAACACTCTAAACTGGTAAGACAAGCAGAACACTCTAAAATAGTAAGACAAGCAGAACACTCTAAAATGGAGCTGGCCAGCAAGATTTACCATAACCTGAGCAGAGCTTACAAATACAGTAATTCTAAGCAGTCTTAAAGTAACAGAACACAACATGCACAGTGGCAGTAGATTTGGATTGAAGTAGAGCTGAATAATTCAATCAGTGATCTGTTCCAACAAAACATCCATCTGCTTAACAATGCTGCCCCCTACCTGCTTCTGATTACCCACTTTGCTCCAGAGACTCTCGCTTTCTTCATGCAAACTCCAGTGTTGGTCAAATGACTATCTTGTACCAGCTTCCCTCACTCTGGAATCAGTTCCCTTCTACCATCTGGCTCTCCCCCTCCATCCCTGCTCTAAAATGCCTGCTAAGGCTCTCAGCTTAGCCATCCTTCTCCTGCATTGTTTTCCAGGCCCTCTCATGAGTTACCTCTCCCTGTTTCGCTTATGCTCTCTGTGACCCACTCATTGTTCTGTCTCTCTAGTTTAGTGCCACATGTTGCAGGTGTAATTTCTGCTAGATTTGTACTCTCAGTCTCTACCAAGCCCTGGGCATTCTGGGTTTTGGGTTTATACCCAGCTCCATCTGACAGGCTGTGTGAATTTTGCTTCACCTGATTATGTTCCATCTGATACTTTGTTGTACAAATTTTCAACCCTGTTCTGCAGACCTTACCTACATAAGGGCATAGACATGGTGGAAGAAGTTCAAAAGAGGGCAGCCAAGATGGTGCAAGGATTACATCCAAGCCCTATGAGTTCAGGCTGAAAGACTTTAATATCGACTCCCTGGAGGACAGAAGGAAGAGGGAGGGGGGGATATGACTGAGACATAAATACCTCACAGGGAGAAACAAGGTGCAGAAAAACACAATTTTTCAAAGAAAAATATGTTCCAGGACTAAGGAACATGGGAGGAAACTGGAGGGAGAAAGGTTCAGATTAAACGTGAAGTACTTATTCACAGAGAGGGTTGTGGACAAATGAAACAGCCTGCCAGAAGAGGAGGTGGGGGCAGAAACGATTACAGGATTTAAGAATGCATAGGATAGGTATAAGAGGATCCTGGTAATTGGATGGAAGGGATAACCCAGTTCCAGGGAAGCTCAAACAAGCACAGTAAGTTGTAGTAAGGTGCAGACTTGGTGGGCCAAAGGCCCTTATCTACTGACTTATCTGCTGACAACATCTATGTATCTATGTTGCAAGTTTGTGATGTCCCACCTTGCAGTAATGTTTTTGTTTTATTTTATTCTTTCGTAATACATAGAATTTTTGTTATTGGTTCTTTTATGACATTTGTACCCCTTCCCCGGGTCACACCTGGAAACAAGCCCTGGCTCAGTGTGCCTTTCCTGGTTACCAGATAAATATAAGAAGCATTAGCATATGTCAACAAGGGCAGCCCCAGCTAGGATAAAATCTCAGAGTAGTCCTGATGCAGATGGCTTACAGTTTCAAAAGGTGCGGTTTAATGGAGGAGGTCCTTGATGAAACCAGCAGATATGGCCAAGCCCCACAATGACCATCCTTAGCATTGTACATAAGGCATCTCACACTAAAAGCAGCTGTTGACAGGTAACTCACAAGCATTGCCAGGACCAACAATAGCAATCATTAGTAGAATGTCACACTTAATTAGGGTTATGAGTACCTTCACTCCTATCCAGAGACCACCCAGTCCAATGCTGCTGTCTCAAAGGATGCCAGAGAACGAGGAACACATGGATGACGGTGGGCTCAGGGAGGGTTAGTGTGGTCAGGATAAGGCACATCTCAGATCCTATTCCACTCTAGAACTCATATGTCGCACTGGCAAATGGGGACAACCAAACAGAGGTACCCAGAGAAGTGGACAGGATGGATGTGGAGGACAACCAAGGAGGTGACCTCAGGGGGGAAAGCAGTGGACCCCAGAGGAGGGGAAGAGAATCCTGTGGGGGACTCTATCATAAAAGGGTTCCAGCGAGGAACACAGAAGGGGGAGGATAAGAAGGTGAGGTGCCTACCAGGTGCCACAGCATGGAGAGATGGGAAGGAGATCCTGGGGATCTCTAGGCTGGCAAGACGGAAGGGTAAGCTGGATGTCATTATCCACCTAGGTACTAATGACTTGACAAATGGGGAGCCCAAGGAAGTTCAAGAAGAGATTAGTAAATTGAGGATGGTTCTCAAGCAAGTAGCTACTTCTGTCACCTTCTCGGAAGTACTACCTGTGAGGCATGGGAGAGTGTAGGGGTGCATGCACCAGGAACTTTAACTCATGGTTGAAGAACTGGTGCTGTAAGGAAGGGTTTGGATTCACTGGTGACTGGGGACCCACCTGGAGGGATGAAGGCTTGTTCAAGCCTGACAGCCTGCATCCATCCTGGAAGGGAATCCAAGCACTCAATTATAAGTTTAAATGCTAAATGGACAAGCATTTAAACCAGCCAAGGGAGGTAGCAGGCCAGCAAGGAGGGTGCCTAATTGCCCACCCTCCACAGCTAGCAGTGGATGCGGCGAACAGGAGTGGATATCTCTACACAGCAGTGTGCAATAGATGGAAATAAGCACCCAAGAGGTGGCTAGGCAGAAAGGTGATTGTGTGCCAATGCCGGGAGCATTAGCAACAAGATGAAGGATCTGGAGGCTGTCATGGTGCAGTCAAGCCTGGACATTGTGGCCATCACAGAGACCTGGTGTAATGATAACCATGACTGGGAGATGGCCATACCTGGCTACAGTATATGCAGAAAGGACAGGGCAGGTAGGAAGGAAGGAGGAGTGGCACTCTATGTGAAAGATGGCATAAAAGTCACAGAGATCCAGGATGAACAAAGTGGGGGAGAGATACTGTGGGTTAAGCTGGAAAGGAAAATGGGGCCAGCCATCTGCACAAGGGTGGCCTACAGACCACCAGCCCAGCATCCAAAGGATAGCAGACAAGGGTGAAGTGGTGCTGGTTGGAAATCTCAATATTCCAGACCTGGACTGGAGCCTCCCAGCAGCAGCATCAACCAGGAGCAGATTTATCCTGGACTCCCTTCAAGGTGCCTTCCTCAAGCAACTGGTCATGGATAACCAACTCGGCAGAAGGCAATACTGAACCTTGTGTTCACAAATGAGGACAGTGTGATGGGAGTAAAAGTGGGGAGGCACCTGGGGAACAGTGACCACCAGTCTCTGTGGTTTGACATCAGAGAATGAGCAGAACCAAACCACACAAAAACACATATCCTGGATTTTAGGGGGGCAGACTTTGGGAAAATGGGGAGATGCTTGAGAGAGGCATTAACGGGAACTACAGACCAGTCAGCCTTACCTCAGTAGTGGGGAAGATCATGGAAGCACTACTGAAGGTTAGATTGGTGGAACATCTGGTTGCCAACAGACTACAGGACCCAAGGCAGCATGACTTCACCAGGGGGAGGTCATGTTATACCGACCTCATTAAATTTTTCGACTGAGTGACAAGGGAGGTGGATCAGGGGAGGGCAGTGGACATGGCCTATCTGGACTTCAGCAAGGCCTTTGACACTGTGCCATACAGAAGGCTATTAAACAAACTAGAAAATATGGGAGTGGGCAGGACAGTAGTGCAGTGGGTAGGTAACTGGCTGGGCGGCAGGACACAGAGGGTGGTGGTAAATAGCTGTCACTCCACAGAGGGAAGAGTGACCAGTGGGGTACCACAGGGATCATTTATTTTTCTTTATTTATTTAGTGATTCGGAAAAGACCTTTGAGCGCAAGCTCTTTTACAAAGGTTCCATGTCATAGATTGCAAAACAAAGTACAATAGGAGAAAGCAAAGGTACATTACAATAAACTATACAGCTTGGATTCAGAACTTACAGAAAAACTCAAAACATAGGTACAAGATAAATAACAAGAAACACACTTTATGAGGGTGGGGGGATAAAGGGGGATCAGTGCTGGGACTGGTCTATTCAGCGTCTTCATCAGTGACACGGTGCAGGACCTGGAAGGCAGAATTTCCCTGTTCGCTGATGACACAAAGTTCTGTAACAGAGTGGACACGCCAGAGGGTGTAGACAGAATGAGGAGGAATCTGCAGAAACCTGAAGAATGGTCAGGGGGTTGGCAGTTGAAATTCAATGCAAAGAAGTGCAAAATAATGCATATGGGGCACAAAAACCCTGGAACAACACATCAGTTGGGGGGGGGGTGAGGATATAACATGCACCAAGAAGAAAAAGGATCTTGGGGTTATCATCTTTGATGACCTCAAGGTAGGGAAACAGTGCGACAAGGCAGCAGGTAAAGCAAACAGGATGCTGGGATGCATAGACAGGGGTATCACCAGCAGGAAAAGGGAGGTCATAATTCCACTATACAAGACACTAGTGAGGCCCCACCTGGAGTACAGTGTACAGTTCTGGAGACCTTACCTATGTAAGGATACAGGGTAGAGAAGGTTCAGAGGAGGGCAACAAAGATGGTACATGGACTGAATCACAAGGCCTATGAGGACAGGTTGAAGGATCTGAATATGTACTCTCTGGAGGAGAGGAGAAAGTGAGGGGATATGATAGAGACTTACAAGTATCTTACAGGGAGGAAAAGCAGGCCCGGCTGCAGGTTTCTGTGGGCCCTGGGCAATGGACCTTCAGTGGCCCCCCTCACCTCTACCCCAATGAAAAGATGTTTTTTTTTTTTTGTTTGTCATCGTTTTTGACTGAAACTGTCTCAAACTACAAATAAAACATCAAATGAGTATTCATTTCATTTACATACTGTAATTTACTAAATGACACATTTTTAAGCAAGCACAGCAGTTACATTTTGTTCTTGTCATGTTAAGCCAATCAAAAATACTGTATCAAAAAGACATAGTTTTTGTTATGTCTTCTTTTTTGGAGACAGAAAACTGAAAATTTGGACTTGGAATAATTTATCAACACAACAGTCAAAGTTCACATGACAGATTCAGCTTCTTTCCACTCTACCATCAATACTCCACCCCCCAAAAAAATTTCACTTTTTCCATTTTGATTTCTATGTAGACTCAGACTCCAATTTAGAACTAGAACCAGTTTTGTGAACTGAAAGTTCACAGATTCAGCTTTTTTCCTTCTCTATGCAATCCAAAAACAAAAATCAAAAGACCTTTTGTCTTGATTTTCCAGAGGCAAATTTGGAAATAATTTTATCAACGTTCACTGATTCAGCTTCTTTATACTCAATTGACAGAACAGCTAAGGCATTCAATCGTTCTTGTCACATCTGCGATCAGAGATAATTCTTGATGAGCTTTAATTTGCTGAAACTCCTTTCTGCTGAAGTAACTGACACTGGAAGAGTCAGCAACAGCTGCAATGTAACAACAGTATTTGGGAAAGCTGGGCGCAGTGATCGAGAAACAATAAACTGCAGAGTCTCCAGAGGTGACAGATGATCAAGCAGCATTCTTGACAATGTCTTCATTTCTTTAAACATTTCCACCCCAGACAGGTCCCCGGCTGCAACTTGAACTGAGAAATCCTTGCATGTCTTCTCAAACTCTGCAACTTCTGATGGCATAGAAGAAGTTATGTTTTTTATGTTAAATAGGAATCCACAATTAGAGATAAATTTTTGTAGGAAATCAAATCTTGTTTCAATTTGAACCAGCTGCCTGAAGCAGCTCACAAAGTGGCAGGGGCAGCAACAGAGAGGCGCCACATAGGCCTGAAAGCCTCCCCCCATCCCATTTCCATCACCAGCTGCCTGAAGCAGCACACAATGCGGCAGGGGCAGCAACGGAGAGGTGCCAAATAGGTAACTGATCCTCCCTACCTGCACCTTCTCTGTTAGGGGTGTTAGCCTGTCAACGCTGCGCGTTGACTGCTCCGCCCACCCCAGCCACCCTCCCACCCAAGCTCAACCCTTAATTTAAAGCCCTCCCTCATCACGTGACTTCCTGTCATGTTTTTAACAATCTCCCCACTTTCCCAATTGCAGATTATACGCTTTCACCACCTGAGGGCGTCTCTTCCTCTATAGCCTTAACCACTGCGTCTGACTCCCTCTCTCCGATCCCCAACCCCCTACCACTCTAGCTCACCCCACTGATCTCCACTTCCCCCCTCCCTGCTTGAAACCTGCCCTATCTCCAACACTAGGAGTCGCTGCTGCACCCATTTTCCCCCCTTCACCACAGTATTTTCTGCCATGATTGCAGCCCTTTCCTGTCCCTGGCCAGGCCCTCCTGTAGAAGTCCTCCCCTAGTGTCAAACCTGGTACCCCATGCACAAAAGTCCGGCACCCTGCACAATGCCACGGAGACTCCCACACTAGTGGATGGTAGCCAGACCACCCCTATAGCTCACATCACAAAAGAACCCCAACTCAGGCTCTCTGTCCAGCATGGCCCACCTGACCTTCCCCCTACTTGTGGTCCTGCTCCCGCACCTGCAATATCAGCTACCCTCTTCACCAAGTAGTATTCCCCAGCTGACCCTGGTAAGGCCACTCAATACTAGCTCCTCTGTTACATTCACTCCTGCATCACCCCTCCCTCCCTCCACCCATACCATTGCTCATGCTAGTATCCCTCACCAACAGCCCCCTGCCACTAGTCAGGTCTGCATTCAGCATTATACGTTCCCTACCTGCCCCATGTGTATGCCGCACAGGACCAGGAAGTAGTACTACGTCCACTTGCCCCAAAAGGCTCCAACCCCTACTCAGACTAATCACTTTGCTCCTTCTAATCTCTGGGAATATCCACCCCAACCCAGGCCCTCGGATCCTTGCACCAACCCACCCCACGACAACCCCTGGACTTTGGATTGCCTCTATGAACATTTGTAGCATCCTAAAGAAAACGCTGCATTACAATGCTGGATCTCCCAGCACCAGCCAGATGTCTTCACTCTGGTGGAGACACGGCTCTCCAAGTCCACCCCAGACTCCTTCATCTCCATCCCAGGTTACTCCCTCCACCGGCTCGACAGAGTCGATAAATGGGGTGGGGGATGTGTTATGTACCTATGCCACACCCTGCTTTCCCAAGCCATACCACCACCAGCCTTGGACCATGGAGCACAAGCTATGTCCATTAAGATCACCCCCGACCCATCCAAGGCCCCCCTTACAGTCACTGTGGCATACATCCCACCATGCAAGCAGTCCCACACACTCCACTCCATAACTGAATACATCACCAGCCTTCCTCGTAAATCTGAACATGTCATACTGGGGGACCTCAATCTAAATTGGATCTCCAACATGATCACACCCTCTAAAGATGCACTCAAAGACCTAGACCTACACCAACTGGTGACTCAGCCCACCAGACACAACCCCACCACAGGGAGGGACACCTTGCTGGACGTCATAATCTCCAGTCAGCCCCATAGAATAAAGGACATAACTGTCCTTCCAGACTCCCTGAGCGACCACTCTCCAGTTGTCCGCACTTGGTCGGGCAAACAACCAGCCCCTGCCTCAACCACTACACTCCGGCGCATCCTCCGCCCAGGGAACCTCGCCAAATTCAAGGAACACCTTGCCTGATGGGACTGGTTTCCGATAGATCAGGCCACCAGCGTGGATACAGCACTAGACTACTTCCAAAACTGATTTAACCTAGCCTGTGACACTTTTGCCCCTAAAAAAAAGACCTACCGCAAGCAGCAAAACGCACCCTGGATTACTCTTTCTCTCATCCAGCAACTAAAACTCAGAGACAACCTCTGGTACAAGGCAAGGGACTCTGCAAAGCCTGCAGACAGACAGGCCTATTGAGCGGAATTAAATAAATGCACCTGGGCCATCTGCCGAGCTAAAGCTGAACACTTTAGGGCCCAGCTTACCTCCTCCTGGGGGTCTTCCCGAAAATTTTGGGACAACATTAAAATGCTTAATGGCAAATCTTGGTCTCCACCCCCTATGCAGAGCTCAATAAACGGCTCAGTCACCACTGACCCAAAGGAAATCGCCGATGCCCTCAATACCAGCTTCACTGATCTGAGCGCAGTCCTCCCCCCAAATTTCTTCAACCCCATCCCCACCTCTGACCCCCCCCAGATCACATGCCCCCATTCTAGCTAAGGGCTATCACCCCGGAAGCAGAGTCATACCTAGCCAAGGCTCTGAAAGGCACCAACTCCTGAATGACCCACTTGACACTAAACTACTCAGCCTGGCGCTGGACATTCTGCTCCTCCCCCTTACCAGTCTCTTGAATCGCTCCCTCTGCCTTGGTCAGTTTCCCAAAAAGTAGAAAAATGCAGATGTGAAGCCCATCCACAAAGGTGGGGACCACCTATCCACAGGTAACTACCGACCAATCTCAATCCTCTCCCCTCTCCAAAGCCCTAGAAAAGGCGGTGGCTGATCAGCTAACAGCCTACCTAGACAGTCATAACCTGCTTCGCAGCCAACAGCACAGTTTTCGCACTGGACACAGCACCGCCACAGCCCTCCTTGAATTTTCAACATATATCCACACTGCACTTGATAAGGGACAACTAGCAGGAGCCATGTTTATAGACCTATCCAAGGCCTTCGACATGGTAAACCACCCTCTCCTACTGGACACTCTCTCTAAAATGGGTTTCTCCCAAGGGCACCTCGACTGGCTCTCCAGCTACCTGACATCGTGGTTGCAGTGTGTCAGGATCAATACCACGCTATCCCTCTCCCACCCAGTATGCTCAGGAGTTCCCCAGGGCTCCATCCTGGGACTGTTGCTCTTTAGTCTCTTTCTCAAGGACCTCCCCTCCCTCTGCCCCAGAAAAATCTTACTCTATGCTGACGATGCCATCCTCTGCACCTCCCACTCAAACCCAACCTGCCTGCAGGCCTCACTCCAGCACTCCTTTAGCCTGGCTGAACACTGGCTCAGTATGAATAGGCTGGTCATGAACCTGAAAAAAACAAAGACCCTGTTATTCACGCACCATCAGAGCAAACTAAAGAATTCACCCCTCCAAATCGTCTCCAGTTCGCTCCTCCCCCTAGAGCAGATCTACTCTTACAAATACCTAGGGGTTACCTTCGACCCTGCCCTCACCTTCCACACCCACATCTCCACACTCCCAACAGCAGCAAATGCCTGGATCGGCCTCACCTATTGTCACAAGGACTGCCTACCCCCTGAGGCTTTGAGGCTAGCCATTACCTCATCTGTCATGTCCCTAATCGACTATGGTCTACTAATCTATGGTGCTGCTGACACCACGGCCATCAACAAAATTAAAATAGTCATTAACAAAGCCTGCAGGCTCCTGTCCGGTGCGAGACAGACAACGCACACATGCACCCTCTACTCCCTTACACAGATCTTCAACTTTGACGGGAGGCTCCAATATCAGTCCAGTCTCATGGTCAAAAAATCCCTACTAGGTCTAACACCTCCTGGAGTAACAGCGTCCCTAAACTCTAAACAGCACATAGTAAACACCCACAGCACTAACACTGCCTCCATGGTAGTCCCTAGGGTTAGGACAACCCTGGCACAGAGATTCTTCATGGTTAGGGCCCCCATCTTCTATAACACCCTCCCTCCATCAGTTACCAGTCTCACTGAGCTGGATCCCTTCAAAGGAGCTCTCAGGAGTTGCATTCTTTCCTCCCATTCCTACACCTGCCTATAATCGTATTACCCACTGCCTACCAGCCTGTGCCCAATCCACGGCATGCTATCAGTTTGTACTGCTTTGACAGTGTCTAATTTTTTCCAGACTGCATTGTACCTCTGACAGTAACCAGTCCCCATGTTACAGGGACCTGCTTAGCAAATTATATGTATAGGCCACATCATTGTCAGTCTCCACTGTTTTTTATCTATGTAACTGTGCTCCTCCACCCTCTGTACCCTGCATTATTGTTGTACCTAGTATTTCTGTGTCTTGACATGGAGCCTTTGGAAATGAGTCTATGACTCATAGGTTTGTAATTCCGATATTTTCAATAAATAAATAAAAATAAGTAAATAAATAGCAGGGTCTTAAAGAATGTTTGCTGAAATTCACTTTTTGGATTAGGGTACAGAAGTTCAGCATCTGCTGCCTGGCAAAAAGCAATCTGTGTCAGAGCATTTTATGGTTTGTTTACGGATTCTGTGAATGAGGTATTCAGCTACAATATCTAGTTACTCACAGATTCCTGCAGCTTCAGCCTTTTGAAGTCCAGACAACAAATAATCTTGGAAGTCCAAAATCAGAGCTTGAAACAAAGGAATTGCACTGGAGATGTCCATCTTCTTTGATTGTAGAACAATGCTAATTTTGTTGACTTTTGACAAAATGTCATGCCAGATAAGTAACGAAACAACATATTTGTTTGAGGAAATCTGAGCCAACAGAGAATGTGCTTCAAAAAAGGCTTCAGCATCGAGAAAGTCACCATGCAAAAGCTGCTCAAAGGATTCAGTAAGCTGAAGAAATTGGGACGCAATTGATCTAACTGAATCTAAGCAAACACTCCAATGTGTTTCAGAGAGCTCTTTCAGGGTGAGATTTGTCAAATGCTGTGAAGCAATGTCCCATCTTTTTGTGGATGCAGCAAAGAATGTATAAAATCTCTGCAAAATTCCGAAAAAAGACTTTGCCTGAGTGGAGCTTTCAGCAGCATGTACAACTACAAGGTTCCATTTGTGTGGAAAGTAGGGAACAAAGAAAGCCAGAGGGTTCTTATCAGCAATGATGGCTTGCACACCAATGTACCGTCCCCCACATTGGCACCATTGTTATAGCACTGGCCTCAAAGATCAGCAATTGACAAACCATAAGTTGTAATTTGTCGATCTAACACAACACTGGCAAGTCCATTCCCAGTTGTGTCCTTGACATGCAGAAATTCCAAGAAGCTTTCCTTAATTTCAACTGCTTTGATGATTTCCTCATCTCTTTCCACATAGCGGAGTACTAGCGACAGTTGTTCCTGTTTAGATTTGTCTGGCGTACAACCAACAATCAAGCCGAAATACTTTGCTTTTTTGACCGCAGCTATAATCTTATCTAGCACAACATCTGCTAAAAGACAAAGAAACTCCTTCTGCATATCTTTGCTGAGATAATGGGTGTTGGTCTTCTTGCTAGACTGTTGCAAGTGTTCCATCAAAACTGGATCATACATAGACATCAGTTCCAGTAGCTGCAGAAAAATGCCATTGTGCTCTGTGAAAATTCTGTCAGAAGATCCACAAAAGGGAAAATTGTTTTTAGCTAGCCATCGAATCACTTCTAACAAACGACTCAGTACCTGGCGCCATCTTTCCTTCTCTGATTCTAACTTTATGAGCAGCTCTTTGTTGATTGTTGCATTTGACTTAAAAGCTAACTCTAATTCTTTCCACTTCAAGTAGTTCTCAACACGAGTAACAGAAATCTCATGCACATGCAAGGACCCTTCAGTGCCAGACAGATGTTTCCAGTCACAAAATCTTGACCAACTAGAGAAACTTGACTTTTTCTTGTCATGATCAAACAGCAAACAGCAGAAGCAGAATACAGAATTAGCAACTTTTTAATAGAGTAGCCAGTCTCTTCCGATTTTAGTTCTGTTGCCTAATTTCCAATAGTAGTGAGCAGAAGAGAATTGTCTCTTTTTTCCGTCAGGGTATTCAGTCACTGGAAAGTCTCCCTGTAACATATCTGACCTGGTCAGCTGTGTAGGTCCTATCAAGACTGCTTGACTTCACAAGGAATTAGTAATTTTGTCTGGCTACTCAGCAGGATCTTCACTAGGCTGTGGTGGTGGATCACAAAGTTGGAAGGAATCACAATTGTGGTGTTCACCAGTAGGTTGAGCTTCCACATCCACAGGCTCAGATGGACCTGGATGGTCTTCTGGACCCTAAGAATTAAGTGAGGTAGACAACAGATAGTAAGGATTAGGGCACTGTCTGTCTGGAAAAAATAAAAGGGCTTAGATGCTATATCTTGCAATGCAAGTTGCTGTTGCTTTTAGACTACTGCTACTGGCATATATATATATATAATATATCATGGACACCGGTCACCCACCCAACAGTTTTTTGTTAAACATGGCAGTTACAGCCTGCCAGAAGAGAAAAAAATGCTTCTTGAAAGCCTAAAGAAGGCAGTGTCAGTCAGACATTGTGTGGAGGGCTGTGGGGGGCAGCAGCAGCAGCAGGCAGCAGGACACTGAATGACTGAACTCCTCTGACAGACTGCACCATGACCAACTAATAACACCCACCCTTTCCTTTCCCAAACCCAATCTCACCCACCCCAACCCATCCAGCGGCCATGCTGTTGTGCAAGCAGTTGCGCTTGGCTGCTTACAACTGTCACCACCAGCCTAGTTCTTAGATACTATATATTCTGAGTATTACTTATTGTTATTAGTGTCACAATTCATAATATATTATTTTTATTTTAAAAATTTGACATGGCAAGGAAGGTAATAAGAACAAGAGAAGAGAAGAAGAAGACACATAGAAGAAAAAATTAAAGGTGAATAAATAGGTCATGGTATAACTGCTAATAAGAAATTTATGCAGACAGAAGTTAGAAGCTGCATCCAGAAACTTATAGCCTGGGAAGTGACAGAAGGCCGAGGCACCAGGAGTAAATGCTGCACTGCACAATGTGCAAGCACCAGGCTCAGCATAACATGATGATAAATGTGCTTCTCTCAATATCAGTACCCAACAGTAACTGCCTGCTTGGAGGACTGAACTGAAATGAACAACTTACTCTGTCTGAATTTGCAGGACAAGAAAGCAGAAGCAGATTGAAATTAGAGTGAGATCACATGAACAGCAAAACACATGAATCAGAGACCTGGGCTCAGAGAGATTAAGAACTTCTGAACTTGTCTAATGGGAGTAAAAAAGTAGAGCAATCCAAGAATTATTGAAAAACTCACAGATTGGGTGTGGTGGTGGTGGTACTGCTGCTCATTTCCATCAGTGTTATCCAGTGGTCCTGGTCCCGGCTCATCATCATGAAGATCATCACTTGCTTCATCATCACCTTCACCTTCATCTTTGCTGTTCATTCCTGTACTTGCTTCTGTTTCCCAACTTCCTCTTCATCACAAATCTCTGTGGAAGTGCAAGCAGTGGTGCTGGCGGTGCCGGTACCTGTGCCACTGCTGCCAAAGGAGACACTTGGCTGCAGAAATCATTGAACCAGGGATCTAGCCTTAAGTTTTTGGATTCGTTCTTCCCTTGCATTCCTTTCCATATGCTTCTGACATCCTGATTTGTGCTTTTTCTTTGGGGGTTCTGGTTCTGGATCACTCGTTGTTGCCAGGCTCATGCTTTCTTTTTGGTACAGCAGCCAGGCACAGTCAAAGACACACACTCAATCTGAAGGAAGATGTCAGAGACAGAGAGAAAGTCACACTCACTGATACGCTCGCAGTCACTGCCAGTGCCTTGTGTGGCCTTAGTGCTCTCTGACTCTCCAAGTCCCACTGTCTGTCACACACTCTTTATTTGTTATTTTCTTTCTTCTTATTATACTCTTCTTTCCTGTTAGACAAGACGACACATGAAAGTTCAGCAGAATCAACACAGGTCTATGTCACAGTGTCTGTCTGGTGGTGTACTAATTAATTATAGTAGTAACACAGATTGAGACTACTATCATCATTATTACCTGACCAAACCAGTACAAATATGTACTGCATTTGTACACGCAGTAGACACACAGTACACTAGCTAGGCTGCCAAGCCTGCAGTCCCAATCAACAGCACTAGTCTAGAGAGATTGATCAGAGATGATTGATAGCACTGCCAGACGAGTCTGCCACTTTCTTCCCCACTCAACATCTCCACTCTGACTCCGAGCACTACAGAAAGAAGTCAAAGACAGTCACCAACTCAGTCCTCAATCAACACCAACCACAACACCAATCTGAGTGAGCAACACAACAACATGCACCGAGGCACAGGCTGTAGAAGTTAAAGAGCAAGTACCTACTGTCAGGCACCCAGCCCCCCTCAAACATATATAATAGCAGACCTGCTCTACTGTTGAAGGGTATTAAAAATTCTATGCACTTCCCTCTGGTTAAAAAGTTATAGCACCCTAAATTTGCACCCTCATAAAAACAAAGCCTTGTCTGACATGCCCCTAGCCCCCTTTTGTGATGTCAGAAAATGAATACTGTTGGTGTATGTCATTAACCTGTATGTATGATATATCTATGGCATTTAGCACTATTTAGAGGTGCCATGTAGAAAAATCAAAGCAGCCCCTGAAGTAGCAGTCCCTGTTTAATGGAGTAGTCACTTCCATTGTTCCAAGTGGAAACTCTAAATAGTACTAAAAGTCATTGACTAATGGCACCAATATAGATCTATGGAGCACACACAAGAAGCCTTCATTTTGTGACATCACAAAAGGGGGCTGACGAACCTGCCTGTGGGCTGTCATACATGGCTCTGTTTATAAGGGGGTGCAAATTTGGGGTGCTATAACTTTTTACCCAGGAGGGAAGGGCATATAAGTTTTCATACCCCTCAACAGTGCAGCAGGTCCGCTACTATATATGTCTGAGGGGGGCTGGGTGCCTGACAGAAGGTACCGGCTCTTTAACAGACAGAACAGCACACTCACACAGCAGCAGCAGTGCTGATGATTCTGACTGAGATCAGATTCTCAGTCAGCCAGAAGTCCCCCTGACTGAACAGCTGCTCTTAGGCATCAGGTCAGGGTTTGACTGCATTTAAACAATGTAAAAAAATATCCTTTGCTTTTGGTAACATACATTAGCCCCTCTGACTGGAGAGATGACAGTCAGACAAACTAGAGAGAGAGCGAACAAGTTAGCCAGAAAGAATCCTAACACTGAATAAGCTCAGCTTGCTGCAGAGTGCAGCTGAGCCAGCCACCCCACACCCACGGCCAATTGCCCACCTAATCCACCCATGACACAGGCTAGCTCAGACAGATAGCTCACTCTCTGAGGCCGAGCTCCTCCATCCCCTCCCCGACCCCAACCCAGCCAGTACACTGTCTGTACTCTGTCCAAGTAAACAAAGAAAATTTGTTCTTAAGCAAAACCCAATTAAAAGCTGCTCATTGTACCGTTTTTTCTTTAACATTTTTTCACTTACTTTAGCGGGTAATAATGCCAGCACCCTTTCACACATGGGCTTCGTGCTGTTAATTAGCTTTCACTGACTGACTCACTCACTCTCTCTCAGTGCATGCAGCATTCCCGACCTAGTTTCCTGCCTGCTGGTGTGTGCAGGTGCAGAAGGGTGGGCACAATACTACATTCACTGTCACTCTCTGTGGGTCCTCTGACATGACTGGCTGCGTGACAGCTGCAACAACTTACTTAGCAACACATACACAAAGTCAACAAGTTCAACAAACCCCAACCAACTCACTCTGGGATGTCGCCATCGCATTATGTGACTGGGAACGAATGGGTCAAGAAGCATTAAGCATAGCAAAGAAGGCTAGTGACTGCAGAGTGCTGTGGCTGCTGCTGTGCTGCTTGCTTAGTTAGTAATAGTTGCCCAGTCTTGCTGTGAGCCTGCCCCTGTGTGAGCACTGAGCGCTGGCTAGCGCAGATGAGATGGCATGCATCCAATTCCGATCCATGTCAAGAATTGTAAGAAGATAAGAATGGGATCAGGTGGGAATGCCCAGCTATGCTGCCAGCCCATTTCCACACCTCATGAAGTCTGTGGTCTGCTGCTGCCACAAAAAAAAACATCCAGTCAGAATCTGATGTGCAAACTCACCGTCGCATCATCCACCACACCTCATGAAGTGTTAGTCTGCAACCTGCTGCTGCTGCTGCCACAAAAACATCCAGAATCCAAAGTGCAAACAATTAATTTCTGCACTGCAGCCCTGCAGCAGCCAGCATCAATGCAGGGCAGGCTGATGATGATGATCATCATCATGATTCTTGTCGATTTGATTGCTGGATGAGGTGGATGGACTGCAATTGAATCGCATCTGTGTGTGAAGGATGATGTATCAATTTGTGGTACTGAAGTGATGATGAATGTTCTACACCCATTCTCCATGCAGAGTCAGTCCAGTCCCTCCTGGCTGGAGAGGGGGGCATAGTCCTTATCCACTGCCATGAAACAGACAGGGAAAGGAGCTACTGATCCCGGAAGATGAATGCCTGGAGTCTGACATTAATGGTGGTCAGCACTCAGCATCAGCAGTGCCAGCCAGAGTCAGGGAGGACTAGCAGAACTACTGTCACCATGGTCATGGGGCGGGGGCCAGGGGGATATGAGGGGATTGGGAATGGGGTTCGATCATTCATCCAGACATCCACATGCTGACCGCTGAGAAGTTAAACTCCTGGAAGAACTTCATCACTCAATTAGTGAGTGATCATCATCATCATCATCATCATCACAACTGGACAACAAAGCAGGCAATAAGGCAGTCCAAGTAAGTTATGAGTGTGGGTCTGCCTCGGCGCCCCTGGCTAAATAAATTGTATTGTAACTTGTACTTGTTGCAGCCTGCGCTGGCAGCAGCTGTGCTTGCAGCAAATAGAGATGCACAGCGTACTGAGTGCCTAGCGAAGTGCCACTCCATGGCAACGGACAAGTCTCAGTCAAAGAACCGAATCAAAAACATAATTTTAACTGAAACATGCGGCGGCGGCTGACCCAGGCTCATGCTGGCCTGTCTGCTGTTTTTTTTTTTTAGTTTCAGGCCCCCCATTGTGGGCCCCCTAAGGTTGTGAGGGCCCCAGGCAGTTGCCTGTGTGGTCCAGGTGCTGACGCCGGTCCTGAGGAACAAAGTGCAGGAATACACTATTTTTAAGCAAAAAAGATGTCCAGGACTAGAGGGCATGGGATGAAGTTGGAGGGAGGGCAATTCAGAGGAAACGTGAGGAAGAATTTCTTCACAGAACAGGTGGTGGATGAGTGGAACACCCTACCAAAGGAAGTAGTGGGGGCTGAAATAATCACGGGATTTAAAAATGCATTGGATAGACATAAGGGAATTCTGAAGGTCAGGAGTAAGAGGCAACAGACTTCTAGAAAAAACATAAAGTGAACTTACAAGCTCAAATGGGCAGACTGGGTGGGCCGTAGGATCTTATCTGCCGACAGTGTCTATGTATCTATGTATCATCAGATATTGCCCTACAGTTGGGGGGGGTGAATTGCCTAAAGGTGATATGAAACATATTATAATATCTTCACATGCCCTCCTGTTCTCTTTTTAGTGTCTACTCTATATTATGGTATGGACTGGCCTTTATTTGTTAAATTAATATTCTCCCTTTTTACCACTTTTGAACTGCTTTGAAATCTGAAGTTTCTGCCCTACCGCCCTACCACCCTCCATGACGTGAGTCTCAGTTTTTGTAGGTATTTGTAGATTGGCTTTCTGCTCTGACAGCAAACTGCCCAAGAATTGTTTTATTAGGGAATTTCCATAGGGCTCATGAACTTTCTGATAGTTTTACTGTCATGCTTCTCCAGGTTAGCAGTGCCACAGGTTGTGCCTCAACCAGACATGGAAGGGGACACACATTGGACTTGCTGCTTGCCAGAGAACTGGAGGTTAACATCACCACAGGATACTGTTGCTTGCTCAGATGTCTTCACCATGGGGTTCACTATCAGGACCAACCTACACTCACCTTCTGCTATGGAAGTTATCCAGTCTCATGCTCAATGGGACCTGGACCACAGCAGATATGTAGAGCCAGATAACAACTCACGCATGGCAGTTACATGTTTGTGTGGACCCACTGCTGGCATTGAGGCCTATAATTTGGACCTGAGGATGGTGAACAGTTTCCCCCGTACCAGTCCAGACTTGCTCTATTACTCCATGACAACGTGCACCCTTATTTAACAAAGAATTTTGACATTTTAAAGTAATGGATCACAGGATAGATTGCAAGCAGATAAGATGTTTGGTAGCTGACAGTAAGACCAAGGCCAGGAAGGAACTGCAGTTAGCAGAAGGAATAAATAGCTAAAAAAAGCCTTTTTTCAATACATCAGGTAGAAAAGGGACAAGATGGATGGTTCTTTAAGAGTACAGAGAGGGAGAGGTGGGTGGAAGACAGTAGGGACAAGGCAGAGGTACTGAATGAATATTAATTTCTGTTCTCTCTTTATAAAGGAGAGAATGGCCTAGTACTATGGGGGGATCTGTGAGGACAGGATAAGGAAAGTAGTTTTGATCGTTAAGGTTAATAAATTCCCAGGCCCAGATGGTGTCCATCCTAAAGAGGGGCTCAGGACACTAGTGGCAGAGTTAGCAGGCCCCATGGTTGACCTGTTCAATAATTCACTAGAGATGGGGTTAGTGCCAATGGAATGGAGAATGGTGCACATGGAACAGACCTAGCGATAAACCGGGCAACTACAGACCTGTCAGCCCGACCTCAATTGTGGCAAGCTCGAGGAGGCAATCCTCAAGGAAAGACTGGTAAGTTTCCTAGAAGAAAACTGTCTCCAGCATAGGAGACAGCACAGGTTCAGGTCTGGGAAATCCTGCCAAACAAACCTGAACTATTTATTTCACTGACCAACAAGCACAAGGGACAAGTGGTTTACATCTTTTACTTGGACTTTGGCACTTCATTTGATTGAATGCCCAACAGGAGGTTGATCAGAAAACTAGAGGATCTGGGGGTAGGTAAGAAACTCACTGGATAAGTGGTGAACTAGATGAAAAATTAGACCCAGATGGTGGACAGGGAGCTCTTAGGTTCATGGGAATTCACCAGTGGGGTCCCACATGCCTCGGTTCTCGGGCCAGTGTTGTTTAATGTATTCATTAATGACACTGGAGATGACATACAGGACAAGACCTGCCTGCATGTGGATGACACTATGTTCTGTGGGAGGATGGATACAGGAGAAAGGATACAGGACCTTATAGATGACCTGGACAAGGTACAGAACTGGTCTGGACCATGTTAATTTGGGTTCAGTGCAAAGAAGTGTAAGGTCATGCATGTAGGTCCTAGGACCCCAAGGATGAAGTACAGCCTTGGGAGGGGTCCTGGTAATCAAATCTGAGGAAGAAAAAGATATTGAGGAGATGATCACTAGTGGCTTGAAACACTTCTCACACTACAGAAGAGCAGTGGCAAAAGCCAATCAAATACTGGGCAGCACTGCCAGGGGAATCACTAGCAGGCAGGAGGTAGTCATACTGCTGCTATACACATCACTGTTGCGACTGCAGCTGGAGTATTGCATGCAGTACTGGTGACCCTATCTAAAAAAGGACAATAACCTGCTACAGGCAGTCCAGAGCTGGGTGAGAAAAATGGTTTGGATAGGGCAGGACATATGAAGAGAGGATGGAGGACTTTAACATGTGCAGTACTCCCAGGGGAAGAGGAGGAAAAGGGGGACATGATAGAGACCTTTTAGCACTGTAAAGACATCAACAAGACGAATAAGGGCCTTTTCAGTCTTAGTAGAAGCAAAACCATAAGGGAGCACTTATAAATTGTTTTGGAAAAAGCCCAGGAGAGAGATCTGGGGACATTTCTTCACAGAGAATGGTTGCAGTGAGGACTGAAGTCCCTAGGGAGGTGGCCTCCTTCGAGATGATGGGTGACTTTAACAGAAGGTGGGATAGGATGAAGGGGAAGGTCAGGGTAAAGGGAGCTTAAGCAAGAAGGTGGAGGCAGCAGTGAGGGAGGGCGGCAAAGCTCTTAGTAACCACTGAGGACTCCGCAATATGAGCAGACATGATAGACCTCAGGCTTCCCTTTTAAAGTCAATATTCGTATGTTCATAAGATTGTCCTGATGGCACACTTCAAGGTGTATCTGGAAACTCTATGATTTAAGAAAACCATGTTTCTCTCTGGCTTTATAGCACTAGAGAAGAATTAACTAGCTGCTCTTTTTTGTTTTGTAGAAAATCTTGTACCTCAGTGGTGCACAACTTTTTCTTGTGGAGGGCCAGACTGAAAACTTGAGTAAAGGCTGAGGGCTGAGGGCCACAGCCCAAGGTGACAAATGTCCAGCAAGATATTACTAAATGTACACATAAAATAAATCGTAACACACATCCATCTATCTAGCTATCAATCTGTCTGTCTGTCTGTCTGTCTCTCTATCTATCCACATGTTACTAAAACTGAAAAAACAAAATCAAACAAATGCTGCTAGAAGAAACTGCTAGGTCCTCGGGGACCACAGACAGCTGCTGTGGGGGCTGTTTGTGGCTCCAGGGCCTTAAGTTGTGCATCACTGTTTTACATTCTGCCTGTCTGCCACAGGCAGGATGACAAACTTTGAAAAAGTGTGTGAGTCCTTATCTGTTCTTCAAGAACAAGGCAGCTGACATACAGTACAGGACTAGACCTCCTTAACTGCTGAAGACCAGAGCTGCAAGAGTAAAGGTGAGAGGGGCATAAATGCTCCAGTTGCATTGTGTGAATTCAATCACATCAGTGTTAAAAAGGGAGTGCAGGTGGTCCCCTGGCTGTGCTGCGACACCTTAAGAATGGATGCAACTCCAGCACAGCTTGTAAAGACTTTGAGGGCAAATCTTACTCCAGTTACTGCAGCGAATCTTAAATGCTCCTTTAAAGGAAGGAGTCATTCCAACAACCTTACATGCTCAAAAAGGTCAAACTAGGCAACTTTATTTGTACGGCACCCTGTCCCAGGGCTTACAGCAGCTGACAGCAATAACAAAGCAAAATACGTAAAAATTACAAATACAATTATTCCCCAGCCCTTCAGTGCAGCGGTACCACTTACTGCAGTAGTGACCTGGAATTGGGAAGAATCTCAGGTCTATGGGGTCTGGCTGGAGGAAGGAGGATCGGACATCCCAGAGGCCACTCTCCTCCTCTGGAGAGGGAGGGTTCTATCCTCCACCACAGGTGGAAGTGTGCCCACATGCAGACACGCTCAATGTTATCACATCACAGTACCACTACATGCCAGTGCAGCCTCAGGACCTGGACAGAAGACAATTGAAAAATAGGCTGTAGCACCAGGAGGTGAGCTGCCCCAGTATATCGTCCCCCTCATCCTCAATCCAGCTCTCTTTCCATTATACCATGATCATCTGTCAGGGTGGCCCCAACCCAAATCTGTTCTGCGGGAGCTATCTATATGGTACTTGAGGCAGCCCAGGGAGGGAAAGTTGTGGCAAATAAATCCATGAATTTAGCACAATTTGAGGAGTGTGGAACAATCCACGAAGTGTGGAGGAATGATCCGTGAAGTGCGGAATTTCACCACAAATGGCAGAATTTCACCGCTAAATGGTGGAATTTCACCATTTATGGGTGAAATTCTGGTGTTCACGGGGTGAAATTCCACTGTTCACAGGCAATATTCTGCTGTTTGTGGGCCAAATTCCGCAAAATCATCAGCATTACATAGGCATATTTTTAGGCCAATAACAAAAATTCACAGATTTCTCCACATAGGCAGATTAGGTGACTTCTCCAGAATGTCACCAGTGAACTAAACCTTCACAACATTTCTAGTTGTGGTAACTGGCAATGAGGGGGTCCAAGTGGCAGTGTGTCTTAGGGGGGCAAAAATAGAATGAAAGAAAACAAAAACAACAACCTTAAAACACACAGCAAAATTAGCTGCCCTAAAGTATCCAGCCAACAAGATTCATTCTGTGCTAAAAGCTGTTATAAACAGAAAACATTTCAGTCACTTCCATTTATTTTGTTTTTGTTGACTGAGAAAGGTGGGCTTGACAGTGCTGTCTATTATACAATGGCAAAGAAATTTCATGTGCCCTGATTGGTCAGTGTGCGCTTGGGACAGTGAGGTAACAGGTTACCTGAGTGTAGGCACACACAAGACTGCACGACAGGCTAACAAATCATGTCTCCACTGTACAGGTTAGGGATGTTCCGAGCTACCAATGTAAATGACTTTGCCCTCCTCAACTGCCGATGATGCAACAGTTCCTTTGTCCTCTTTCTGTTCTGCTCTACTCACTGCTGCCTATGTTCAAGCAGAAGAAATACCTCACACAGTAAAAACATTCCAGAAAGCAAAGCAGTGCCTATCTAGGGTCCTATAACTCTGAAAGTCTCTGAGACAATGTAACAGGTGCCCCGACAAAAACTGTATACAGCAGTTGTGTGTGGGTGTGTGTGCGTATGTGGGGGGGAGGGTAATATATACGCCAATGATTCCCAGCTGTTTATTTCCTTATTCTCTAGGCAGGATCAAGCAATTCTTTCTATTTATAACCCCCTCCACACACACACACACACACACACACTTTAAAAATGCAGTGCTACTGTACAGTTTCATTATCTGTAGCTTCTTGTTTGACCATGGAAACTGACGCATTCTGTTGTGTGTATTTATGTTTGGAGAGGTGAAGACTCAGCCAATGGAATTCTAAAGAAGTCTGAATTTGTGTATTCCATGATAAACATTCCATTTATTGAGTGTACATAACAAAAGAGGAATTCAATGAGTGGATTGGTGTTTTGTGTAAAGAGGAGGAGTACAATCTTGTGGGAGGGCACATGGTCAAACAAGGGGCTTTATTGCCCAGACAGGCTGCTCCTTAGTTGGGAGGGAAGGAAAATACTAAAGGATAGGCTGGAGGAATATATGGGAAAGGAACTTGGTTTAAACTGCTAAAGGGGGAGGGGATCACAAGGCCCACACATTTTGAAAAGGGGAAGTTAGTAGACCTCACCCCACAAAGGCAGTAACAACAAAAGGGAGGGGGTGAGACCATGAGAGGGTAGATAAGGAGTGGGGGACAAGAGAAGGAAAGGAGGGCAAGCCAGGACAAAGTTATTGAAACAAAGAGCCATGGTATTACAGGTAAAAAGTGGAGAGTGGTGTCACTGAATTCCCATAGTCTCAGGAACAAGATGGCAGAATTGCATGCCCTCTTAGTGGAATGTAAGGTGGATATAGTGGTAGTTATCGAGACCTGGGCTACAGCACCACATGACTGGGATCTCTCAATCCCAAGGTACAATGTATACAGAAGGGACAGAGAGCTAGGCAAAGAAGGAGGGGTGGCAGCATACATCAGGGAGGGAATAATTTGTATGAGAGAGGGGGAAAAGGAAAAGAGGAACATGGAAACACTGTGGCTCTAGTTGCAGGCATGCAGAGAAAGGAAGATCAGGATGGGGGTGGTATAAGACGACCCAACCAGGGTGAGGACAAGAACAGAGAGCTGTTTTCCCAATTGAGGAATGCAGCTGGAAAAAGGGAGATGGAAGTGGTTGGGGATTTTAACCTCCCTAAAGTAGATTGGGCTGCTCCTGTCACATCCTGCACCAGAAGTCAAGAAATCCTAAATGCAATCCAGGACAGCTTCACAACTTGGTGTGTGACTGATGCCACCAGGAAGGGGGCCATCCTGGAATTAGTGCTCACCAATGGGAATACACGCAGAGGAGATGGAAGTTAGGGAGCCCCTGGGTGGAAGGGACCACAATAAAGTGTGGTTCAGTTTGGACATGGGCAAGGAGGACACCCCCACTAAGACCAAAACACTGGATTTTAGGAGGGCAAATGCTGAAAAAAATGAAAGAAGTGTCAGCAGAAAACCTGGAGAGCATGGAGGAGGGTGTGAGGGTGGACTGATTATGGGCCATCATTAGGGGGGGCATTCAGAAGACAACAAGTAGCTGTATCAAAACAAGCATTTGTCAATGCCGAATGTTGTCTTGCTGGCATTGGCATTGGTAGTGCAGGAGTTAGAGAGATGCATAATAGGAATGGCAGTGAAGTATTGAACTGATACCATGCCCCACCCTGCGAGACTGACAGGCATTGGGGTGTCCTTTGGGTGTTGGCCATAGTGCTCATGCCATTTCACCTCTCCTTATCCTGCAGACAATGACAAGTGTTGCGGTGTGCATTGGGGTCTTGGACTTACCTCATCCCTCCATAAGGAAATACACTGAGATGGGTGCAGTGTAGGACAGTGGGGTGAACTTTGGAGCCAAAGCGTCCAAGGCACATCTTGATGATGGTCACTGGCTGCAGGGTGGAGTGGGGGTGGAATGGCATGAACATTCGTCCGACAATCCCAAGTCACACCCTGACACCTGTCAGTCTCTACAGGGTAAGGCGTTGCAGTTGGAAACCCTAAAGACCAAGCATTCTCACTCAATATTTCAACATGGACTTTTGTGACCCTACCTCATGAACAGTGACTCTATCGGTTCATTAGCCGAAAGGTGATTTTTGCAGCGACTGTGCCATTTAGTGTCACAAGGTGTGAAACATTTGCACAGGATGTGAAAAATGACAGCTGTACTTTTTCATGAGGAGGTACAAAAATGGCAATGTTGAAAATCTGGAGTGAAAATATGAAAAATTGGTGAAGTCATGAACATGCATAGAAACTGGGCAAAACGCACGCCTGTAATGCAATTATTTGGGGGATTTTTAACCAAATTGTCAGCATAGGCATTTTGGGACCTCTGCTCATAAACAGTGGCACTGCAATTTTGTTAATCTGTCCCGAAAGTTGATTCCCACAGTGACGGAGCCATTGTGCGCCAGATGTGCGAAAACACAGTTTGGGCAGGATGTGAAAAATGACAGCTGTACTGTTCATAAGGAGGTGTGAAAAAATGGCAATGTTGAAAATCTGGAGTGAAAATACTAAAAACTGCCGAAGTTACAAGCATGTGTAGAAACTGCAAAACGCACACTCATAACACAGTCATCTTTTAAAATTTTTTCACCAAATTTGCAATATAGGCTTTCTGGGACCCCACCTCATAAACAATGGCACTGTCATTTTGTTAATTGGTCCCAAAAGGTGATGCCGTGCAGTGACCACAAAATCACCTTTCAGGACTGAGTAACGAAATGACAGTGCATGTGTTCAAGAGATGGGGTCCCAAGAACCCCATGTTGAAAATCTGGAGCCTAAATTTAAACAAGCATTTGTCAATGCAGATATTGTCGTTCTGGCATTAGCTTTGTAGTTGCAGTCGGGAAAACATTTTGGGCAAGATGTAAAAAAGACAGCTGTACAGTTCATAAGGAGGTGTAAAAAATGCCAGTGTTGAAAATGTGGCATGTAAATATAGCAAATTCGAAGTTACAAGGTGCGTGGAAATATACAGCAAGCTTGGAACACTGCCATTATGGTGTTAACCAAATTTTCAACATAGGCATTTTAGCACCTCTGCTCATGTAGAGTGTCACTGTTATTTCCTCAAAGTGTCCCAAGAAGTGATTTCGCTGAGCGACCATGCTATTCTGCGCCGGAAGTGTGAAAACACATTTTGGGCAGGATATGTGAAATGATGGCTGTACTGTTCATCAAGAGGTGTGGAAAAATGGCAATGGTGAAAATTCAGAGTGAAAATATCACAAATACATGACAGTACGAGCGTGCGTGCAATCTGCCAGCATGCGCTGTAACCTAATCATTTATGGAATATCATCACCAAATTTTCAACATAGGCATTTCAGGACCTCTGCTCATGAACTGTGTCACTGTCATTTTCATAATCTGGCCCAAACACTGATTTCCTACGCGACCTGCGTTAATGTGCCGGAAGCGAAACACATTTTGGGCAGGATGTGGAAAATGACAGCTGTACTGTTCACAAGGAGGTGTACAAAAATGACAATGCTGAAAATCTGGTGTTAAAATATTGCAGATTCGTGAAGTTACAAGCCTGCGTAGCAACTGCACAACGCACGCTCGTAAAACAGGCATTTGTTGGATTTTTTCCACCAAATTTAGAACATAGGCTTTTTGAGAGGCCACCTCATGAACACTGGCCCTGTCATTTCATTAATGGGTCCTGAAAGGTGATTTCACGCAGTGACTGCGAAATCACCTTTCAAGATCAATCTTGTCATGACAGTGATAGAATTCATGAGGAGGGCTCAAAAACCCCATGTTGAAAATTTGACCCAAAATTCAACAAATGCCGAGATATGCAAGCAAAGTTGAAAAACCCTATTCATTCCATTATACAGCTTACTGGCATTTCCTCAGTTAGTAGTCGGCTTTGAAGAGTGCAGGCGTGTTCCCGGTCCACGAAGATCGTCGTGCTGGACTCCAGAGGTATGTATCGGGTGAGAGGGTGCGGGGAGGCAGGGTGCGCAGTGGGTGGAGTGCGGGTGGGAGGCAGGAGACTACGAGGACAGTTTTATGTTACAGGAAGAAAAAAAAACTAACATCGCGGGACAGTTTTTTTTTCAGGGACCTGACGCGCTGGGGTGGGCTCCCAGTGTGCCACCTAACTATTTTTGGGGGTTGCTGCAGCCGGCGGGGATTGGACACCTCGTCGGCAGACAATGAGGTGGTTATGCCGCGGGGATTGGGCACCCCGTCGGCACTACAATGACGGCGGGGGCGGCAAGAGCTGAGAGGATTGAGCACCCCTCGGCATATACGGGGGCTTGATTTTATGCCGACGAGGTGGGATCCTGTCGACACACAATGAAAGTGGGGAGGCAAGAACCGAGGGATTGGACACCTAGGCCATCATAGAAAATGGGGGAGCTGCTGTATGCCGACGGGGTGGGCTCCCTCGTCGGCAAATTGTAACCACAGTAAGCCGGCTGGGGATTGGGTGCCCCGAGTCAGCCGTTTGGTGGCGCCCGCCATCTGCTAATGTGGTGAGCATGCAGGAAGGTCCGCTGCATCTGACAAGCTTTGCTCGGATTGCAGCGGACCTTTCCTTAGATGTGCTCGCCACATTAGCATGCATGGTGTGGCACCGGCATGCAGGCTGATAGGGGAATGAGGGACGCACCTACTGATGCGTGCCCTGTATTTGCCCAACAGCGGCCGTGCCTCCAAATCTGCACTACCGCAAGATGTTGACTTGCGCACAGGCGCGGCAAGCCAACATAATGATGGGTAAGGAAATTGAAAGCTAGACCACCAAGCTGGTTTATCGGGAAGAATTAATCAATTAATTAATTTATTTATTTCAAGGTTTAACCAGGAAGGCATACTGAGCAGACTATTGCTCAGTTCCAGATGTGCCCTGGGGGGAAGGATGAGAGGGAGAATAAACAGGACTGTACATGTTCATAACACAATATAAACATACAAGCATACAAGGTAAAGTGCAGTACTACAAGCACTTGAACAGACCGTTGTACAAGACATGTGACTGTAAGATGTAGCAACAGGTTGAATTACAATGGTGAGGCATAAAACAAATAACAAGCAGAACAATAAAATAAAAGACACAATTGCAAGGTAGAGGGTAAAGTGCAGCACTACAGGCAGCAGACCAAGGCATAAGACAGTAATGGTATAGCTACTGGTTTAATTGCAGTGCCAAGGTATATCGGAACAGTACATAGTGAGGATTGAGACCAATGCAGCAGTCCTGTAAATGAGTCATGAGCTCACGTGGGTGCATGTGCATATGGGGTAGTAGTGTTTTTTGAGGAGTGAGTTAAGATGCTAACCGGGGGAGGCATGATGGATGTCTGAAGTGAGAGAGTTCCAAAGTTTAGGCACGCCATATGTGAATGCTGTCTGGCCTGACGAGGTTGACATGAGTGGAATGGACAATTGACATGAGTCATTGCTCCTCAGTGCATAGACCTGTAGGGTAGAGGCCGAAAAGACAGAGGTGAGATTTGGGGGGGGGGTAGAGAGGGGACTGAGTTCAGTATTTGGCCATGAGACTGGTGCAGTGGGCATGATGTTGGTCCCGCAACGAGGGGAGGCCAAGGTTTATTTTATTTTTATTTTACTGACTTTTGTTGACCCAATGGGCTTACTGAGAATAGAAGTCCATTTTTAAGGGGTGACCTGGGAGAGGGGGATACAGATGATAACCAACTGAAATTGAACCAGATTAAGCTGTTGGTGGTATTTTGAGTGAATGTTCTAGTACAGGACACAGTGACGAGTGCGAGGAGGACAGTCAAGGGCAAAGTGACAGAAAGAATGGAAAAAGGGGTCCAGTCTGGCTAGAGTCGACTTCGGAGCGGCACTGTAGACTACGTCCCCATAGTTAAAATTGGGGAGAATCATCTTCTGCACAACTGCATGACAAGCCAGCAGTAGGATGCATCCATGATTACGGTACAACATGCCCAGCTTGGGGTGAAGCTTTCTGTGGATAGCACTGATATGTGCAGAGAAGTCTAGGTGCTGGTCAAGCCAGAACCCAAGATATCTGCAGGAGGTGCAAGTCTCAAGAGTAGTCCCATCCAGAGTATGGAAGGAGGGAGTGGATGGCAGCCTTGAAAGTCTCTGCCTTGTGCTGAAGGTCATAGAAACAGTTTTCTTGGCATTAAGAAAAAAGCTGATTTTCATGACACCAGTGCTGAACTGCATTTAAGTCCTGCTGGAGTCTGGTCGCTACATCAGAGGTCGAGGGGCCAGATGTGTACAGTACTGTATCATCCGCATACATGTGAATGGATGTGTGAGGGCAGACAGAGGGCAGGTCATTGAGGAAGTTGGAAAACAGAAGCTGGCCAAGGAATGAGCCTTTTCGTACACCAGAGGTAACAGAGAGGTAGGCAGATGTGGCATTGCCAGTTCTGACAGATTGGGATTTGCCTATCAGGCAGGAATGAAACCATCTAGTGACCTCACTTGAGAGCCCTGCAAGAGGGAGCCTGGATAGAAGGAGAGGGTGGGAGACAGTGTCAAAGGCTTTAGCTAGGTCAACAAAGATGGCTGAGGTAATGTGGCCCTCTGTCCATACCAGTGAGGTTGGAATCAGAGAATCATAGGAGAGAGGTGGTAGTGGAATGGGATGTCCTAAAGCCAGACTGGTAAGGTGTGAAAAAAGAAGAGGAAGCGAGATAGGAGGAGAGTTGGGAGAGGGCTAGGTGTTCCTGGATTTTGGCCAAGATAGGTAGGAGAGAGATCGGGTGGTAATTCCCTGGGGCAGAAAGGTCACCTCTTTTGGGAAGTAGGATGACGGTGGCCTGCTTCCACTCAGTGGGGATAGTGGCTAGCGAGAACAAGAGGTCATAGAGTGAGGCCAAGTGATGGCGATGGCAAGAATCAACAAGTATAACAATTTGGAGTCCAGGTCGGTGGGGCATTTGTGATTGGTGGGAGTAAGGGCTTTGTAGACTTCTTTGGGGAGGTCAGGTGGAAGCCAAAGGAGGTGCCTGCTGAGGGGACTAAGTTGGGGAGTAGGGTGGAAACGGGGATTGTGGATCCAAATTGAGGGAGGCCAATAGTGATGAGGTGCTTTCAGTAAAGAAGGAATTAAAATGAGATGCCACTTCGAGTAGTCTTTTTTTTTTTTTTTTACCTTTTCAAACTCTGTTTTTTTCCTATCCCCCAAACTCTCTTGTGCTGCCCCATCTTGTTGGGCTTCTCTACCTCTCACCATGGTCCCCTCCTCCTCATATATTTTACTGCCCCTCGACTGACCCACACCAGGCAAGCCCCCCCGACTCTGAGCCCCTCGGGGCAGGGCCACCAACCACTCCGGGTGCTCTATCTATAATCCAAATCACCTGGCTGAGCTGACGAGAGGCCGAAGGGGCGGAGAAAGGAGGATCTGGCATTGGGCGTGTGGAAGCCAGCCCCTTGCAGAGCCATCGCCTATCAGAAGAAGGTTTTTTTTCTTGTTAGGCCCATCCCTCCCTCCCCTCAGAGCCCGATCGTGCAATGACAACAGGGATGTCTGTCACAGGCTTTGCATCCCACTACTTGGCCCCAAGCATTGCAGAGCCTCTGGTCTTTACCGGGGGGCTGCTGCTGTGCCAGGCTGTCCCTGGATCCCTCCCCAAGAGAGGAGAGCAGTCCTCCAGATGCTCAATCCTCTCTCTCTCCCTGCCAACTCATGGTGGCCCGGGCTTGTTCCCGAACCCGGGTGGCCAGCGTGGCGCAAGGTGTGATATCCAGTGCCTCAACCCTCAACCGGGCCAGCATGAGTGGGTCTTTAATCATGGAGCCGCCTATGCTTAGAGCAGGGGTGGGGGGTTGTGAGGAAGGGGTGAAGAGGAATTTAGCTACCTTCCAAAAATGTGGTGGCTGGCTTATGTTAGTGTTGAAAGTGTCATTGAAAAATGTAGCCTTTGCCCTATGGATTTGCCTCATGCAGGCATTACAAAGGAAGAGCCAGACACCTTGAAGGCCTTCCAGGCCTCATCCCTGTTTTTTGAGGAGGGTCATAATTTCTGCAGAACTGCATGGCAGGTGGGTCCCTCTCACCCGAGCATGTTTAAGAGGGGCATGAGAGTTCCAGACAGCAGTGAACCTGGCCTTGAAAAACTCCCAGGTGGAGTCAACAGAAGTTGCCCTGGGGATGTAGGATTGGTCAATGATGGACAGGTTGTGAAGGAGTGATTCTAGATCCAAGGATTTGAGGGATCTAGTAAGGATGTTTTTTTTGGGGGGGGAGGTGATTTGGCACAATGGATTTTTCTAACTGAGTAGATCATGTGATGGTCACTTAGGGAGTCTGGTAACAGTCCTGAGATGATTATGCGATGAGGGTGTGAGGTAAGGGACCAGTCCAGAAGACAGTGGTTAGGAGTTGTGTTTTAGGTGTGCGGGCTTGGTGATAAGTTGAGACAGGTTTAGTGCTGCCATCTGGTGCCGCAGCTTGGATCTATTATTAGGGAGCCAGTTTTGGTTGAAATCGTCGAAGATATGTAATTGACCCTGAACAGCCAGTGATGTAAGGGAGTCCAGATGATCAGAGATGTAGGGTGTCACAGAGTCGGGGAAGCAGTAGGATCCTGCAAGAAATATTGCGCAGGTTTGGGGAAGGGAGTTTAATTAATAAAGCATCAATGGTGTGCGTGGGTCTCAGCAGCGAGACTTGTGTAAACTGAAGTGAGGAATTTATACACATGGCAATGCCATCACCTCTTCTGGTGCCTGGGTGGTCTTGGCAAATAGCAGAGTAGCCAGAAATTGTGAATTCCACATCCTGATAATGTGGTTTCAGCCATGTTTCAGAAATAATCACTATGTTTGGTCTTAGGAAGAGAACAATTGTTGCATCAGGATTGTGACAACCCACCTCTCCCTCTGGGCTGAAACAGCTTTTAGAGAGGTGTGTGTCCTTGGGTATTCGCTGCCACCAGCCGGACTTTCCTTCCGGCACCTCTTTCAAGTGTACAAACTTGAATAATCACACGTGCAATTGCACAAGTTAAAGTCTGGTAGTGTGTCTCTTTCAGGTGGCGGATGCTACACAGAGTTTACCCTAGCCAGTGGAAAACCAAATCTTACCTTAGAAAAATGGCATCAGAGACACAACTGTTGAGCAAATAAATAGCTTTTACTTAACAGAAAGTGCAATGAGCATTTACAGGAAATGTATTTACAACACAAGAGAATAACACTTATACAGGAAAAGTAAACAAATGTTTTAAACAACAGATGGCAAAAGAAGAAGGCTATTACTGAAATATACTATCACTAAACTTACCCTTCCCTGTCCTTACAAGAGACACTGGACCTATGTTCTAACTGCCAGCTCCACACGGACATCCCAGAGTAGGCTCAAGCTTATGTTTCCCCTCACAGCTTCCAGGGCAAGAGAGAGCCAGTTCTCAGTCTTACAGAAGCTTATATAGTCTATGGAGACTAGGTCATTCCTATTCTCCCCTTAAATGCACCAACCAACTAACATGTATTTATTTAATTGTCCCAATCAGAGTGAACACCTATTGGTGACCAATTATATTCCCTTTTCACCGTAAGTTTATATTTGAATGATCCAATCCATTCAAACTGCCCTGTGTCCGTGTCTGCAAGGTCTGTGTGTGTCTGGAGATGTCCACTCGAGATTTATGACCCAGCTCTTATCTAGCAGCTAGGAATTCCACAAGCTGGTTGCTGCTGGAGGATTTCAGCCTCAGTGTATTTTCCACACTGCTAAAAAATAAGGCATCTACAGAATCCAAACCATTAACTCTTTCCTTCCCATTTCTGTCACATCTCCCCCAGATAATGAAGGCGTGTCCTGGCTACCCCAAGTGACACAGCCGCTCATGCAATTACTGGGAAGTGCCCAAAGTATCCAGCCTGGCCATTAGCCTGCCTAGATAGCCCATCCGCATTTGCATTTTGTTTGCCACTGCGATGCTGTATGGTCATGTTGTATGCCTGCAGTACCAAACTCCAACGTAGTAGTTTACCATTTGTCCACTGGACCTATGAAGCCAAATCAGGGGATTATGATCTGTGACCACAGTAAATTCTCTCCTATAGGTAAGGCTGCAGCTTCTGAAGGCCCACACTATTCCCAAGCATCCCTTCTCAATTGTAGCGCCTCCTCTCTGAGCAAAAGCCTTGGCTGAGGTACACAACTGGGTGCTCCTCCCCTGCTGCGTGAACTTGGCTCAGCACAGCCTCCAGCCCATGATCTGAGGCATCCACATGACCATAAACTTTAAACTATAATTAGGACTAGCCAATACAGCTGGGCCACTTAAGGCCTTTTTGCTCATGAAAGCAACCTCACAGCCTTCTGACCACTTCACTGCATCTGGCTTTCCATTCTTGGTTAGGTCTGTCAGGGGCTTAGCCAGATCGCTATAGCGGGGAACAAACCTTCGGTAGTACCCTGCAGTCCCTAGAAATGCCCTGACCTGTTTCTTTGTGGTAGGAGTAGGCCAGGCCAGGATGGCATCAACCTTGGCAGGCTCCGGACGGATGTGTCCACTACCCACCCGGTGCCCAAGGTAGGATACTTCTGCCATACCTATCTGGCACTTCTCTGCCCTTGACTGTCAGACCTGCCTTCTTTAACCTGTGGAACACATCCCGCACATCGTGATGTGCTCATCCAAGTCTGGCTATATATGGCTATATCATCCATATAAGCCAATGCAAACTCACCTACCCCAGACAGAATCTCGATCTACAAGCCGTTGAAAGGTTGCAGGTGCATTCTTCATTCGAATAGCATTACCTTAAATTCATATAAACCAAATGGAGTAACAAGCGCTGATCTTTCCCTGGCCACAGGGGTCAGAGTACCTGCCAATAGCCCTTTGTTAGGTCTATTGTGGTCAAATACTTAGCTCCCCAGTCGCTCCAGGGTCTCATCTGTTCTGGGCATGGGATAAGCATCAGACTCCGTGCAGCTGTTAAGCTTCCGGTAGTCCACATGAAATCGTGTGGTGCCATCCCTTTTGGGGATCAGTACCACGGTGATGCCCAGGGCTACTAGATTCCTGGATTACCCCAGTTCCAGCATCTCTTTGAGCTCCTCTTTCACAGTCTGCTTAACATGCTCAGGTACCCTGTAGAGGACTGTTTCAGGATCCTGGGTCCCTGTATCCACATGGTGCTCTGCCATCGTGGTGTACCCTAGTTTCCCTGTGAACATGTCTTCAAATTCTCTCAGCACACCCTAATTTCTTGCACCTGGGCTGGTGTCAGCTGTTCGAGAGGGTAAGGCTGTCCACAGAGGATGCACCCTGGCCTCCCAAGTAGGTCCACCAGTGGATCTACCTCAGTTTCCTCCTCTGGAGCACTGCATACAGCGAGGACCATTTCCTCTCTGTCATGGTAGGGCTTCAGCATGTGCTATGATACACCTTTCGTTTGCATCTCCTGTCCGGAGCTCTATCATGTAATTAGCGTCACTAACCTTTTGGACAATGGAGAATGGCCCCTCCCATGCTGCCTGTAATTTATTCTGTCGGACAGGGATGAGCGCCCTCACTTGCTGTCCCACCTCATATTCTCTGGCTAAGACTACGGTCCTACCAGACTTTCTGCCGCTGTTGTGCAGTGGCCAGGTGCTCCTGAGCAAACCCATGAGCTCCTAAAGCGGGTCCTGAAGTTCAGGACATACTCACAACAGACTCCCTTGGGAGGCACGGTCACCGTCCCATTGGTCCGAATCAAATCTAGTGGCCCCCGCCCTATGACCAAACAGGAGCTCGAGAGGGAGAACCCTGTGGACTCCTGTGGGACTTCCCTGTATGCAAATAGGAGATGAGGCAAATATTTGTCCCAGCTCTCTTATGCTGGTCAGCAAAAGTCCTTAGCATGGTCTTAGGGTTGAATTAAATCGCTCCATTAGACCATTAGCTTGGGGATGGTATGGGAGGTTTTGAGCTGCTTTACCCCACTTCTCCACAAACTACTCATTAATCCTGACATAAAATTGGCACCCGGTCTGACAGTATCTCCTGGGAAAGCCCACCCGGCTAAATATTTCCAACAGTGCATCTGCCACTGGTCCTGCCTCAGAGGATGTTAGGGCCACTGCCTCTGGGTATCTAGTGGCATAGTCTACAACTACCAGGATATACCACTTGCCAGTGCGACTTGGGGTGCTCAATGGCCCCACTATATCCACTGCTACCATCTTGAAGGGTTCATCAATAATGGGCAGGGGCACCAGCTGCCTTGGCCTTATCCCCATTTTCCTACCCGCTGGCACTGTGGACAAGTCCGGCAATAATTTGCCACATCCTTGCCAATACCAGGCCAGAAGAAATTGTTGGTGAGGCGCTTTTTAGTGCCTCCTCCCAAGTGCCCTGAAGGGATATCATGTGCAAGGGCCAAAAGCTGCTGACGGTGAACCTTAGGGACTACCAGCTGCTGGAGTACCTCACCAGCTAGCCCTTCCTCTGTTGTACATTCTCGGTACAACAGCCCATTATCCCAGTAATGGACTCTTTACCCCCTGAGGAATGCTCCAGCACTATGAGCTATTTCCTCAGTTTTTCCAGGGTAGGGTCAGTTAGCTGTGCAGCACTCAGCTGCCCTCGTCTGACCCTTCCCAGTACCCCTCTGAAGGAAGTCCTGTGGGTTCCTCTATTTGTGACTGGGGTTCTGGACTGCAGCTTCTAGCCAGCCCCTCCCTGTGCTGGACACTTCCTCAGCTGCTGAGGGTGTGGCTGGACCACCCAGAGTCAACCCCTCTTCCCCTTCAGAAGCTTGCCCTTGTGCCTGACTCTGAGTTACTAACACACACCAGTTTTTACTGGGGTCCAAATCCTTCCCACAATCATACTTACAGGTAGGTCCTCTACAACTCCCACCTCCCTTTTCTACATGGCCCCCTTCCCAGCTCAGGAAGACTCAGCCATTGGTAATGGGACTGGTGGCCCTGTGAATCTCGAACCTTGAGTATTTCCCAGGCACGATCTGCTCTGCCAGAATGAGATCTTGCCTTACCAGGGAGATGTTAGCACCTGTGTCCCATAGTCCCTGTGTTACTATTCCATTAACTGTAATGGGAGCAGATTCTCATCAGGGGAGTGGTTCTTCAGACTGGACACACCCTACAAACACACCAGTGCCCTTTTGATCACCCCCGCCCCAATATCTCTGCCCCTTAACCAGTTTCTGAGGGCAGTTATATCTCAAGTGTCCCACTTGATTGCAAATATGACATTTCTTGAGACCTATTTCTTGAGTCCCCTTAGAACCAGAGGGCTCTACTTTGGGCTCAGGTGCAGGCTGGTTTCCTTTGGGCTGCCCCCCATGGGATCCCTTATACCCATGTGCTGCCCCCATACCATAAGACTTACGTTGTGTGTGTGGCCGGCTAGACAGATACTCGTCAGCGCTTCCTGCCACCTCTGTGGAAGAGGCGCATGCCCTGTCTATGAGCCATACACGCATGTCCTCAGGTACAATTTTAAGGAATTGTTCTCTCCAATCGTCTTTAATCAGTTCCACAGTAGTTGCTTTAGCCCCTCCATCCACCTATCAAGGTAAGTATACAGTTTAACCTGCAGTTCTGCATAACTGTCTTCTGGGCTTTTCTTTAACTCCCACAAATTTTCTTCTATAAGCCTCAGGAGTTAATTCAAAATGTTTCAACAACACTGTTTTTACTTTATCATAATCAGCATAGTCTTCATTACTCATTTTAGCAAATGCATTCAGCGCTTTCCCCATCAGCAAGGGTGTGAGATAAGTTGACCAGGAAGCCTTATTTAATTGTAATTGATTACATACTCTCTCAAATGACCTTAAAAATAAATCAAGGTCATCTCCCTCTTTAAACTGAGGGAACAATTTAGAATTCATTTTGGCTTCATGAGGTAAACTCACTCCACCATTACTCATGGTTTGCTAACTACGGAGGGTCATCATCTCCTTCTCGTGCTGTCGTTCCTTTTCTCTTTCTTCGCGTTCTTTCTCCTTTTCCTGACGTTCTTTCTCTCTGTCTGCCAGTCTCTTTTCTTCTGCTTCCAACCTTCTTGCTTCTGCTTCAGCATCCAGTCTTTTCACCTCCAATGCCTTGTCTTGCAGCAATAGCTGCAGTCACAGTGCCTCAAGCTGGTTTGGGGGGTCTGCTGCCTCAGTTCCTGACTCACCCCCAGCGACAGTCTGCTTCAGATCATGTGCCAAGAGAGTAGCTATGAGGTCTGCCTTTTTCTTCTGCTTTAGACTTTCAGGCTGAATCCCCTTTTCCTGGCACCTTTCAAAAAGCTGTGTTACAGTAAGTGAGTCATACTCCGTGGAGCTTATTCTCTACTGCTACACTTTACTGTGCTATCTGGAAACAAATTAAACTGTTGCACAAATGTATCCTCTTGTATATCCTGTTTTGCAATGCTAAGGTAACTGTTCCACTGGCAAACTCTGTATCTCAGTGTGCTACGCAGTCCGCTATCATCACCCCACCACTGCCAACAATATGTGACAACCACCTCTCCTCTGGGCTGGAAACAGCTTTTAGAGGTGTGTGTCCTTGAGTGTCATGCCACCAGCGGACTTTTTCCTTCGACACCTCTTTCAAGTGTACAAACTTGAATAATCCACGTGCAATTGCACAAGTTAAAGTCTGGTAGTGTGTCTCTTTCAGGTGGCGGATGCTACACAGAGTTTACCCTAGCCAGTGGAAAACCAAATCTTACCTTAGAAAATGGCATCAGAGACACAACTGTTGAGCAAATAAATAGCTTTTACTTAACAGAAAGTGCAATGAGCATTTACAGGAAATGTATTTACAACACAAGAGAATAACACTTATACAGGAAAAGTAAACAAATGTTTTTAAACAACAGATGGCAAAAGAAGAAGGCTATTACTGAAATATACTATCACTAAACTTACCCTTCCCTGTCCTTACAAGAGACACTGGACCCTGTTCTAACTGCCAGCTCCCACGGACATACCAGGTAGGCTCCAAGCTTATGTTTCCCCTCACAGCTTCCAGGGCAAGAGAGAGCCAGTTCTCTGTCTTACAGAAGCTTATATAGTCTATGGAGACTAGGTCATTCTTATTCTCCCCTTAAATGCACCAACCAACTAACATGTATGTATTTAACTGTCCTAATCAGAGTGAACACCTATTGGTGACCAATTATATTCCCTTTTCACCTTAAGTTTATATTTGAATGATCCAATCCATTCAAACTGCCCTGTGTCCGTGTCTGCAAGGTCTGTGTGTGTCTGGAGATGTCCACTCGAGATTTATGACCCAGCTCTTATCTAGCAGCTAGGAATTCCACAAGCTGGTTGCTGCTGGAGGATTTCAGCCTCAGTGTATTTTTTCCACACTGCTAAAAAAAATAAGGCATCTACAGAATCCAAACCATTAACTCTTTCCTTCCCATTTCTGTCACAAGGATAACTTTGTTTATAAGGCTAGAGATATTTATGTGAATGAGTTTGAGGCCATGGAGCAGTTGGAAATGGGGGTTGAGGTTTGGACAGGGGTGGGGAGGGGTTGGACCAGGATTAGGTTCAATGTCCCTGGATAGCAGGAGTAGCAAGGTTATAAGAAATTTGGTTTTTGGGCGAGGTCCATAGCACCTTGCGAGAGGAAGATGATGTCTGTAATGGGGCAGCAGAGGGTGCCTGGGCATGAAATTTCAGGGTAGTTAGTTTGGCATGAAAGGATGGAGGGATGATAGAAGAACATGCCAATAAATTGAGACATATGGCATCAGAAATGAAGTCGACAGTGGAGGTAGGGGAGGTGGGTGATAGGTAGGCTAGTGGTTCTGGCTAGCTAGGCTGCACCTCCGGGAAGAAGGATGGAGGTGAGGAAGCAAGTGAGGTGATGAGGAAGATTACTGTTAAGCCTGCAAGCCACATTTTGGACCTCTAATTACAAGGTGGTGAACTGATGTAGGTTGCAGACACTAGTGGTGACTGTTGATAAGCAGCAAATGGGAAAGAGGACTGATAGGTTTAGAACCACATGTGACCTCAGCTATAAGACAAGCTGACCACCAAGGGTGGTTGTAGGGGTGGTGGGGAGCCAACGTGACGTGTCAGCGGGGCCAAAATGCAGATTTTGAA
This sequence comes from Neoceratodus forsteri, assembly GCA_016271365.2. Taxonomy (NCBI): domain Eukaryota; kingdom Metazoa; phylum Chordata; order Ceratodontiformes; family Ceratodontidae; genus Neoceratodus; species Neoceratodus forsteri. The sequence goes on from CM057455.1 coordinate 54,567,647, forward strand.
AACAGTCCATAGCACACCTTGCTCCTCATGGCGTACCTGCTTTCTACTTCAGTCCGATCGGATCAGCTTGCAACCTTGGGGGAGGGTCAAGTTACAGGTTGCCCTCATGACTGCACAAGCAGCTGTGGAGAAAGGTAGAAGAGATACCAGGTTAAATGCAGGTACAGCAGAGGAAGGGGCTGTAAACAGAGGGTCTGGGGGGGCTGGGCAGAATGTGTGGAAGGGGGACAGTGTATGTGGCACCTGGGCCTGGATCAAATTAAAATTGGTCAGTAGGGCACTAGAAGGGTTCCCCTTCCCCACCTCACCCCTCCCTCTCCTTTCCCCCCTTTTTTCATGAAGCACTTGTTTACTTTTAACCCGTCACTTATTATTGTCCACTGTTTCTACATGTTATGCACAACACTGTTGTAACACCGTAACACCTGCCATACAACTGTATGTTACTGTTGATCTTGTAACTTGAATGTTTAATGTCTCATTCCAATTGTACCCCTTCCCCTCAGGTTGCACTGGGAGACAAACAACTTGTTTTGTTTAGTGTACCCTCCTGGTGAAACATTTCAATAAACAATAATGGTTACAGATAGTGGGAAAAACAACAAAAAGTAAAAAATACAAACGGCAGTGCAGAAACAGTAAAACTTAAAATCAATTTAGTGGTACAAGAAGAAAACTGAATCAACAGTAAAATTCATTGAGTGCCCAAGTGAAGTTACTACCAAGCCTAAAAATGAGTAAGCAACTAAACTGAATTTGTAGCTGGCAGCCCCAGTGCATGTAGAAATTAAATTAAAGAACACAGCACATTGGTACAAAGAAAAACCTATCAGTAAAGCCTTGGCCACTTAAAATTAAATATAAAGGCACAGTAGAAATCTAAAGATGACCAGACTGGTAATGGAAAAAAAGGACATCCTATAGAAGATTCAAAAGAACAGCAAAGGAAGAGGATGAGGAAGAATACTGGAGGCTAACCAAGGTGGTGAAAAGGAAGGTGCAGCAGGCAAAGGCACAGGAAGAGCTCCAAATAGCCAAAGGAATAAAGAATGCAGAGAAGGCCTTCTTTTGCCACATAATCAAAGGGAAGGACAAGAAGGATGTCATTGCTAGGCTGATGAAGGGGGATGGCTGAGTTGATGAAGATGGGAGCAAAGCAGAGGTATTAAAAAAATACTTCTCCTCTGTCTTTACAAAGGAATAGGATGGACTGGTGCCATGGGATGGGAGTAGGAGGAATGGAACAGGAGGGGAAACCGTACAGGTAATTGTAAGTGTAAGAGTGAGGGTGGACAAATTCCCAGGGCCAGACAAAATACACCCCAGGGCACTGAAAGAGTTAGTGGAGGATCTGGTGGGACCACTGGCTGTTCTCTTCAATAGATCTACATGATGAAAGACAGCACAGGCTTGTGGCAAGCAGATTATGTCAAGTGAACCTGATTGAGTTCTTTGATGGGGTCACAAGGGCAGTGGACAAAGGCCAGGTGCTGGACATCATATACCTGGACTTCAGTAAGGGGTTCTATTCTGTGGCACACAAAAGGTTGATAATGAAACTAAGGGATCTAGGGGTGAGGAAGAATACTGTAAGATGAGTAGAAAACTGGTTGAGTGGAAAAACACAGAGAGTAGTGGTTGGGGGTGAGTTCTCCAGCACCAAGGATGTCACCAGCAGGGTCCATCAGGGATCAGTGCTGGGGCCAGTGTTCTTCAATGTCTTCATTAATGATATTGGGGAAGGCATTAAAGGCAAAACTTACCTGTTTGAGGATGACACCAAACTCTGTGGGAGAGTGGACACCAAGGAGGGGATATGGGACCTGATGGAGGACCTTGCCAGACTAACGAGATGGTCAGGAATCTAGCAACCTATTTTCAATGCAAAAAAGTGCAAAGTGATGCACATAGAAACATAGATGCTGATGGTAGAAGGAGACAGCTAGGTCCATCTAGTCTGCCCATTTGTTGTAGACCTACTTTGACACTCTAGTTGCCCTTTGTAGTCAGGGCTCCATTGTGTCTATTCCATGCATTCTTGAATCCCCCCACAGTGTTGATCTCCACAACCTCTTGGGGCAAGCTGTTCCAGACATCCACCATTCTTTCTGTGGAGAAAAACTTCCTGGTGTTGGTAGATAATCTCCTTCCCTGCAGCCTGAGGTCATGTTCCCTGGTCCTGGAGCCCTTCTTGAAGTGAAAAAGTTCCTGTGCCTGTACCTTGTTGATGTACTTGAATATTTCAATCATGTCCCTCTCTCTCTTCTCTGCTCCAGGAAGTGATATTCAGTTCCCTAAGTCTTTCCTTGTAGGACATGTACTACAGTAACTGAATCATTTTTGTCACCTTTCTCTGTACTGTTTCCACCAGGTCAATGTCATTCCTGAGGTGATGCTTCCAGAACTGGACTCTGTATTCCAGGTGAGGCCTGACCAGCGATCTTTACAGTGGTAGTACCACCTCTCTCCGCCTGCTTGTGATTTTCCCATCCAGTGCAGCCCAGCATTCTGTTGGCTTTCAATGTTGCCTTGTCACACTGCTTACTAACCTTCAAGTCATCTGAGATTATGATTCCCAAATCTCATTCCTGGTTTGATGCTGCCAGTTTTTCACCTCCTAGGTAATACTCTTTTCCTGGATTTTTCTTTCCTACATGTGTGACCTTGTACTTTTTGGTGTTAAATCTCAGCTGCCACACTCCAGACCATTCTTCTAGTTTCTTGAGGTCTGCTTCCATCTTGCTCACTCCTTCTGAGGTGTCCACCCCGTTACATAGCTTGGTGTCATCTGCAAACATACACACTTTCCCTTCCAGTAGATCAGCAATGTCTGCTTTAAAAACAATGAAGAGCAGAGGCCCCAGTAATGAGCCTTGGGGTACCCCACTGATCACCCTACCTTCTGTTGATTTCATTCCATTAACCTGTAGCCTCTGTGTTCTGCCTTGTAACCAGTTTTGTACCCATCTGACTACTTCTGGACCAACCCCTGTGTGGTCAAGCTTCTTTACCAGCATTCTGAGTGGAACCAAGTCAAAAGCCTTACCAAAGTCTAGGTAGACCACATCTAGTGCCCCACAGTCATCCACTATTTTTGTAGCGTAGTCAAAAAACTCAATCAGATTTGTCTGGCATGACCTACCTGCTGTGAAACCATGCTGTTTATGGTCTTGCTGGCTGCTAGTTTTGAGGAATACTATGATCCTCTGTTTGAGTAGTGTCTCCATTAGTTTCCCTACTATAGATGTGAGGCTCACCAGTCCGTAATTACTAACCCCTTCGCAACTGCCTGATTTGTGAAGTGGAACCACTATTGCCTTTTTCCAGTCTTTGGGTACCACACCGCTCTTCAGGATTTTGTGAATAGAAGTGCCAGAGGGGCTGCTAAGTCTGACCCCAGTTCCTTAAGGATTCTGGGGCGAATCTCGTCTGGTCCCATGGCTTTGTCTGCTTTAATTTATTTAGCTCCTCCTGTACTTTGGCTTCTGTAAAGGGACTAGTATCTACCCCTGGTACTGGTGTGTTGTGTTTTTTCAGGGATGGGCCATCCCCTGGATCCTCTTTGGTAAATGCCGAGCAGAAGTATTTGTTGATGATTTTGGCTTTCTCTGGGTCATGTTTGGTGCATTTCCCTTCTTCAGTAGCAATCTTTACTATCCCCCCCATTTAATATATGAATTTGCCAGCAGATAAAGGCCTTATGGTCTATCAAGTTTGCTCGAGTGTGCAGCTAGCAACCCTTATACTGCAGCTTCCACTCCCTCCCCTCCCTTGACCCTCCCTGTTACCCTTTGCCTTCCTACATTCTCTAATGTATCTAAAAATATTTGTATCCTCTCATTGTCCCTTCTGCTATCTTTTCCTCTGTCTGGGCTTTTACCTTTCTAATTTGTTTGTTAGTCTCATTTTTTATGTACAACTCCCAGTCTTTCTCAGTTTTGGTTTCCTGGTATATGCTGTACACATTCTTTTTTTTCTCTGACTGCGGTAGCCACTTACTTGGAAAACCACAGATGATTTATTTTCCTTTTTGCATTGCTGACCCATCTGGCACACTGATCTGTGGCAGTCTTTATTGCTGTCTTCCGTCTCTCCCACATAACCTCCACCTTCTCAGCCTCTATTTCCATTAACTGGCTACTTATCTTGTTTATCATTTTTTTGAAGCCAGCCTTTCTGAAGTCTGGGACCATTATCTTTGAATGGCTGGTGTCCTGTGTTATGTTTACCTTAAAGCTTACCATGCAATAGCCACTGTTGTCCATATGGCATCCCACTTTGATGTCCTTGATCCTTTCTGAGTTTGTGAGGACAAGATCGAGAATGGCATCTCCTGTTGGGGTTTTACCCAAGTTGGCACAGTCCAGCACCTTATAGTGACAATAAGATGTCCCCACACTTTGTTGTTGCTGCCGCTAGTTTTCTCCAGTTTATATCTGGTAGGGGCCTAGAACCCTAGAATAGAGTATTAAATAGGAGGTGTTCAGGTAACTGTTTCTGAAGAGGAAAAGGATCTGGGGTAATGACTATGAGTAATATGAAACACACCTCTCAGTGTAAAAAGGCTGTGGGAAAGGGTAACAGGATGCTAGGGTGTATTGCAAGGGAATTCACTAGTAGGCGGAGCAGGGTTATTTTACCATTGTATAGGTCATTGGTGAGATCACATTTAGAATATGGGGTGAGGTACTGGCTTCTTTACCTAAAGAAGGACATCAGCATGCTGGAGGGGTTCCAGAGGAGAACAACCAAGATGACTGAGGAGTTACAGGATCGGTCCTATGAGGAGATGCTGGGAGCCCTGGGGATGTACTCACTGGAAGAGAGGAGGCAGAGGGGTGATATGACAGAGACCTTCAAGTACGTGAATGGAATTAACAGACTGAAATGGAATGGTCTCTTTAAAATGAGTGACAGCAGCACCACTAGGGGACACAGTTTAAAATTGATGGGGGGGATTCAAAAGGGATGTAAGGAAACATTTCTATATGGAAAGGGTGGTGTCCACCTGAAATGAGCTGCCAGAGGAGGTGGTATCAGCATGGACGGTGGGAGTATTCAAGAGAGCCTTGGACAAGCACAAAGGGAACCCTTGGGACCAAGGAAGGGCAGAAGTGGGGGAGGGGGAGGACAGTTGGGGTGGTCAAGGTCATTGGTGTAAATTGTAAGGACAGATCGTGCATCACTTACAGAGCAGACAAGATAGTTGAGGTGGTCTTCATCTGCTGGCTCTTTTTGTATGTTCATATGACTGACAGGTGGGCAGGGACTCATTTTTACTAGTTATGTTTAAGAAAAGAAAACACTTTATTTTTAAGTTTTTTTTTTTTTTACTTTTCTCACTTTACCCATATTATAAGTGTAACACTGCACTTCAATATGTGTGGTGTTTTGTGATAAGCACATTTCCAGGTGCTAAGGTACTCGGTGTAACCCCTCTGGGCCTTACCAAGTGGACTCTGGAGAGACAGTAGATTCCAGGGCTATATAGGGAAATTGGGCACAGTAAATGCACCATGGGTCTTTTTCTGCCATCACTGCCTATATTTCAATGTAATGCATCTTAGCACACTTACCCCATAATAACCCACACTCTTACTGATTACGTGTTTTGCATTTTAGACTATTGCAGAGTTGTGTGCCTCCTAGTGTTCCATTGTGCCGGTCAGGTGTAAGTTTGCTCCTGACAGTGAAAATCAGGTTAGATATGTATGGTGGTTGTTTGAATGAGGATAAAGGTATTTTCTGAAAAAATACATTTTAGGTTGTGAACCTTAACTGAATATTAGTAGCTGGTCTTTAATAGTTTTTCATTGGGGCTCAGGATTTGGGTTGTATGTATGTAACAAATAAAGGTGCCCACTTGGTTGCAGTCTGTATACTGTATTAGTTCTCTGCCACTGCCAGGCATATTTTACAGCTCTGCCAATTTCTCCAGAACAGTGTCACTGTTCAGCAAATGTTTTTCATGGTGAGACAAGGTGCTTATCTCTCCAATGGACAGATTCTGTGGTATTAACTGCTTGGCTGTAGAGTACAGATGTTTTGTGTGCCTGGGGTGATTGTGGATTTTGTGTAGGTATCTCTGTAGGAGTGTTGCTTTCTTGTAGGCACAGGTCTATAACGGAGGTGTCACGGAAATTGCTGCTGATGTCAAAGTACTTCTGGGAAGTTGGATGGAAGTGTGGAAGTTGGTAAGGTCCTGATGCAGCAGTAGCAGTAGACAGCAGTAGCAGTGGCTTAATATATATGGTACCCTTCCCCTGGAGCTCAGGGTGCCTTACAGATAAAATAATTACACAAAACTCTCACAGCAAGATACAAAGAACGTAGAAACATATAACTGGTCAGCAAAAAAGGCCCACTTGGCCCACTCATTCTACCCGAATAATCCCTGCTAGTACGCTTCAGCAGACCCTAACAAAGTCCCCGGCAACCTTCCCTCTTCCCTGCCTATTCCCTTATATTTCCATACATCTATCCCTTGCATGCTTGAAGCCTCCTACTAGTTTTACCACCAACATTTCCACTGGCAATCTGTTCCAGATGTCCACCCCTCTTTCAGTGAAGTAGTACTTCAACATATCTCTAATAACCCCCCACCCCGATTTACTGTATGCCTTCTTGTATTGGTGTTTTCCCATTTGAAACAGACTCCTTTGCTAAAGCCTGTTCAACCCTAGGAGGTACATAAATGCCTCTATCATATCCCCTGTCAGTCTCCTGCCTGCCAGAATGTAAATGTTGAGATCCCTTAGTCTCTCCTCATAGGGCTTCTGGTATAACCCCTGAACCATTTTGTTTACCCTCCTCTAGACTGCCTTCACCCCATCTATGTCATTTCTGAGGTGCGGCCTCCAGAACTGGACACAATACGATAGGTGGGGTCTCATCAGACAGCAATATAGTGCCAAAACCACCTCCCTCCTCCTGCTCAAAATACTGCTCCTTATGGATCCCAGCATCCTCATGGCCCTACAATTGATTTCTCACACTGCACTGCCACTTGTTTCAAGTTTTGTTACATTTTCCAAAAAACTTACAACTTACAGATTTACCAAGATACAGCATGACATGAACAGTTCACTTTCTACAAAAGTAAAAACTAACATATGATTAGTGTCTAAACCTAACTAAATACAATTCTACAAATGTAAGAGTATCTTACTGAGATCTAGAATGATATAATATGCTACTTGACATTCGTTAAATGTTTCCTTCATATTCCAAAAAAAGGCAAGGCAAGGCAAAATTAATTTTTAGGGTACCCAATCCCTGAGGCTCTGGGCGCCTAACAAACATAACAGTAGAGGACAAATAAAAGCACAATAACATTTTAAAACAATAAACTCAGAAGAACAGCTATCAAAATTAATAACTACTTACTAACCAAAACGGTTGGTCTTGGAGATCACTCAATGAACGCCAAGCTAAAGAGATGGGCCTCCAGAAAGGTTGTCAATTGCAGGTATTTTCCTGTTGGGAGCTTTATTAATAGCTTCTGCAATTACTTCAATGGTAATCAGCCTACCTACATGTTGTTTCTCCAAATCCGTAATTTAATGGAGGTGAGCTGCTCTTAGAAAGTCACCCAGGAAGCAAGAGTCAGATGCGACTTGAGGTTTATACAGCTTTTCAGGTTTCAAAACAGGTATTAATAGCTCTAGGATCATACAAAATCTTGCTCTTAATGTCTCTGATATCATATACGTTATTTTGATGATGTTGACTTTAAAGTCTATATGCTTAGATCTCACTAGTCTTCTCACCCACTTCCCAATATGCCTATTTAGTTTGAAATAAGGCATACTTAATTCCCTCTGAATTAATTTTATTTCAAACTTTAGTTTTGTAATCTCGTAGACTAGGTCTTGTTTATGCAAAGTTTTTTGTTTAAAATCTGTAACTTCCTCAACTCTTCCTCCTTACTAATTTTTTTGTCTTTCTTTCTTTTTATTAGCAGCAAATCCAACAATTCTACCCCTAATATATGTTTTATATAACTCCCATAGGCATTGGGAACAGCCTGTCTCTCCTCTGCCTGGAAGCATGCCACAGTCATTCCCCTCCCTAATGGTGGTGATCCTTCTGTTCCTGGTTGCTATCGTCCCATTTCTCTCCTCCCCACCCTTGCCAAACTCCAAGAACATCTGGTACTATCTCAGCTCTCCCCTTTCCTTGATTCTTCCTCCTTTTTCAACCCATACCAGTCAGGATTCCACAAAACCCACTTCACCTCCTCTTCCTTCCTCCAACTTACTGATACCATTCTCATACGGATGGATTAGGGCAAAATCACATCAGCCATCTTTGTTGACTTGGCTAAAGCCTTCTCACTGTTACCCATCTCCTTCTTTTATCTAAGCTCTCTGCAGTAGGACTATCCTTCTTGGCCACCAACTGGTTCTGCTCCCACCTCATGGGTGGGTCCCAATCAGTTTGTACTGGGGACTTCCTTTCCCCTCCCAATCACCACTGGGGTACCTCAAGGCTCAGTCCTTGGCCCTATCTTATTCTTGATCTTTCTAAATGACCTTCCTGCTTCCTGCACCTTAGTATCAATTCACATGTATGCTGATGACACAGTCATATGTGCCTCTGGCCAATCCCCTGCTGTCCTGGCGACCAGGCTTCAGCAAGACTTTGACAACATCCAGCTCTGGTTCTGTTCAAATCAGCTGGCCCTTAACACCCCAAAAACAGTCTCTGTCACCTTCAGCACTTGGCAAAAGCTGTCTAGAATTGGCACTACCCCCTCCTTCTGTACCCTGGATAGGTCCACCATTGAGAACATACTGTTCTTCAAGTACCTCAGGGTTTGACTTGACAACTACCTCAACTTCTCTGAACACGTTAGTGACATACATAAAAAACTCCACCCTAAATTGGGAGCATTGTACCACCACCACAGCTACATCCTGCTCCTGGCCCATAGAGATATCATACAGAAAATGATCCTCCCCATAGCTGACGATGGCAACATAGTCTATAGCTCTGCCCCCAAATCTACCCTTTCCAGACTAGACTGTCTCTTTAACTCATTTTGTCACTTTGCTTTGGACAGCCCTACACATACTCATCACTGTACTCTTTATATGTCCCTCTCCTTTCCCTTCCTTGACGCTAAGCATATTACACACTGCTCCTCATTACCAAGTATTGGTTTGACTCCCTCCCTTCCTACCTGTCTTCTACCCTCTCCTTGCCTCACACAAACACCTATGCCTTCCTCAGCTCCCACACCCACTCCATTACTCCCCCCCAAGATCCTCTGCAGCTGGCCAGTCTGCCTTCTCCTACCAATTTCCTAAGATCTGGAATGTCCTCCCTCTCCCAATCCATTCAGGCACCTCTCTCTTTATTCCATCCTGTGTAGCCTCTCTTTGCACACCTGCATCTGTAACCTCACCTATTTTTACCCTATGCTCTGGAATTCCCTTCTCTCCCAATCCACTCAGCCACCTCTCCTTACTCTCTATCCTCCCTCCTGTGTAGCTTCTCCTTCCACACCTACAAATGTAAAGTGTAACCTCACCTAATTTCTCCCCTATATCCAATCTGCTATCTCCTCCCCCATCTCTTACCCTCCTTCCTTTCTCCATACCACCCCTCTCTTCCCTGTTCCTCCCCTTCCCCCACCTCTTACAACCCTGTCCATACCCCTATCCTATAAACTAGGTGGCTATAGCACTTTACTGTTTAAGCCTCACTCATAGCAATGTAAAACCTAACACTTTACATGTAGTGTTCCTCTGGTTTCTCTGTAATCAAATGTATATAGCATAGCCTAAGCCTGTTTTGCACTACTTAATGTTTAGCCTACTCTGTTAGTGTGTATATGATTGTCTCTTTGTTACACTACTGTATATGTTACAATTTCTAGGTGTATGCTTCTGTATTGCAATTACCCCTCTCCATATTATGCTGTATGGTTCTGTATTAACTATTGTAATATTTACTGCACCCTCCTTTGTATCCCCCTCCCCAGGACACTTCTGGAAATGAACCACTGCAGCTCATGATGTTCTTCTTGGTGAAACTTTTTCAAATAAATAATAATAAATAAAAGAGAGCCTTCCCCATTACTGTTTTAAATTAAGTCTTCAACATTTTGACAGACTCCTCTAGTCTCCCCTAAGAAGCATCCCTCCTGTTTAGTTTTTCTTTGCTATTGTCAGTTTATTTTTCAGATAGGAAATGTCTAATTTAATTGACTTAAGAATTTCCTTAAAAAAAATCATATCTTGCTTATCTGGTTTGTCCTGTTGTGAAGCAAGTAGAAGTCTTGTTGGTGAAGCCCTGCTCTGCCCGTCGAAGCACACCACTCTATTCTTGTCATTTAGGGGCATCGTATCAAAGGAGCAGTAAGTGAAAAAAATATAGAAAGAAGCACCAGCTTGGTTGAAACTACAGATTTCATTGTTTCACAATGAGCTCCAACAAATTCCAATCACAAAGCCAGGCAAAATCTACTTTTCAAATGTATTTTTTAAACTTAATCACGAATGGTGAGAGAGCATAACTCTCAAGAGGCCATCAGCTCAGACTCCCGAGCAGGTTTTCACTGCCCTGCCACTTTGAGATTATCAGATACAAGAAATCCAAGATTCTTTTTCTGCTTAGTGACTTTCACTCTGTCCTCCCATGCTATACTCAGCGCCTGGGATCCTATGCCCAAGTCACATGATTTTGCACTTTTTGGCACTAAACCCCAGCTGTAATGCACTTGACCTATCCTCGTGTTTCCCAAGATCCTTACTGATTCTCTTCACTCTGTCCTAAGTGTCCTCCTTTCTCTCAAAATTATAGCTATCTCATCAATATATCTGAAGTATGTGAGTGGTTAGAGTTTACTGATGTAATGGACAACCATCTCACTGCAGATCAATGTGTGTATGCTTGTGCAGTGGCAAAAAGAGGAAGAATCAGCATTTATATAATGCTTTTCATACAGTGTATCCCAAAGCGCTTTACAAGCAATGGTAGTGAAGTGACTGGATGTGTAGTGGCGCCATATCGTACATCATCACCCACACACAGCCTGGATAACTGCATGAACCAGTTTATGGGAAGGGGAATGTTGGCCAGGACACCGGGAATGTGTGGCCATTCAGGAAGCCCACTACAGATCTGGGAAGTGTCTGATGCTGCATGAGTTTCCTGTTTCTCACAAGATGTAGAAGCAGTGTTTATCATGGGATGCAACTGTGTTCCTTGTAGTATGTTAGCTTTTTATGATGTTAAACATATTTTAAACCTAGGTTGTGTTTTGGCATTCTGGTCAGTGAGGTTCATACTGGTGGAGGGTTGGCGGACTTAGGTACCAACAACTTCTAAAGTTGCTTTTCCTTTTTTTTTCTTTGCTTTATTAATATACCAAAATGTGTGCATTAACATATGATTTTCAAGTAATTCACTATATTTTGGAAACTGCAGCATTTAGATAAGTACATCTACTCTACAGGCTATTCTGTTGATCCAGCTATAATCTTAAACAAGTAAACCTTATCCTGATACAGAGTAGGGGTATGCCATGACTAGAGTAACTAAAATATTCCTATGTCCTATATCCAGGATGGTCTGTATTCAGTGAGCATTAGGGTGTGCTGGGGCAAGAAGGGAGCAGCCCGGAAAGGAGTCATAATCAGGTTGATATCTAGACAAAGTAAGCAAACCAGTCCCAGCCTGACCACCCATGGTTTAGGTGGATTTGAGACACCATTGACAGGGCATCAGTATTGGGTAGTAATCCTAGTTCTTGGTGCGGAATCAGAGCCCACAAACATCAGACCTTCTAGTGCCAGAAATAAGTGTGCCACATACTAAGCCACTGACAAATGAAAATGTACCAATTGAAGTCTGAGCCCTCCCATTCAACCCAACCCAACACCTGAAACATCAATGAACCCACAGTACCTACATTTTGATAAATGTGGGTTTAAGGTCATGAACCACTTTCCCGAATGGCATTTGCTATGTCCCAAGCAGTTTCTCTCCTTACCTATTGAAGTCATGGTTTCATAATTCTGCAGCATCACTTCCCTGTGCAGCTCTTTTTGCTGCAGACTCAGTGACTTCCATTCCTCTTCAGAAAAAGTAACTGCAACATCTTCAAAGGATTCTGGTACCTGAAAGGACAGGAAGTCTGTTTAGGTATTGGTTGGATAATGTTACACACTGACACATCTGCAACTTTTCAGTATGAAGGAGGGGAGACGTGGTTCCAATTGGCAGCTGAGAATGAACACATACAGAGGAGTGTACAAGCAAGGAAAGCAGGTGGTTAAATTAATGTATTTATTTAATTATTTAAAGTTTTAGACAGGAGAGAACAGGGAGCATAAACGTTTATTTCCTGGTGTGGCTCAGAAGAGACAAGAGGTAGTTGGGATGCAATGGTAATTAGAGAGGGTGGTGGATGCTTGGAACAGTGTTCCACAGCAGGTAGTGGGGGCAAGCACAGTGGAGGGGTTTAAACATGGCTGGGACAGGCAGAAAGGAACATTGGGTGGGGAGGGAGTGATGAAACAGTGTCAGTGGCTCAGTAGGTAGCACACTCGCCTCTGAGGCCGGGAGATCAGAGGGCTGTGGGTTCAGTTCCCACATCTGGCACTTGGGTTAATATCCCAGTACTGACACTGTAATGCAGCATGAGAGGGGTGCTGCATTTCTGAGGTGCCGTCTTTCAGATGAGACGTTAAACCGAGGTCCCATCTGCCTGGATTGGTGGTAGTTCAGGTGGATGTTAAAGATCCCATGGCACTTATCGAAAAGAGTAGGGGGAATTTCCCAGGTGTCCTGTCCAAATTTCCCTCATTCACTAAAAATACCACCAACAGCTTAATCTGGTTCAAGGTCAGTTGGCATTCATCTGTATCCCCCCTCCCCCGGGTCGTGCCTGAAAATAGGCAGGATTTGTCTAGTGCACTTACCCGGTCAACAAAAGCTAAATAAAATAAATAAAAAAGCCATTGATCACTTAGGGTCAGTGACAGCATGCAAGTTTAGGGCTTATAGGCAGACTAGATGGGTCTAGTGGTCCTTAACTGCCAACAATTTCTATGTATCTATATAAATATTTACAGGCAGGGGGTACTGGCAGGAATACTACAGTAAGTACAGACACAAGAATACACCACAGTAAGAACTAAAAGCATATTTACAGGCAAGGCTGCAAGCAGGAATGGTATGGTAACTTCACTTAAGGGAATACACAAAGCCAAACACCAAAAGCATATTTACAGGCATGGGTGCTAGCAGGAAAGTAAAAGTAACCACAGATAGGCGAATACACTGCAGTAAACACTAAAAGCATATTTACAGGCAAAGGTGCTAGCAGGGATGTAATGGTAACTACAGATAAGCTAATACACTGCAGTAAACATTAAAAGCATATTTACAGGCAAGGGTGCTAGCAGGGATGTAACAGTAACTACAGATAGGGGAATACACAACATTAAACACTAAAAGCATATTTACTGGCATGAATGCTAGCAGGGATGTATTGGTAACTACAGATATGGGAATACACCAAAGTAAAGTATAAAAGCATATTTACAATCATAGATGCTAGTAGGGATATAACAATAACTATAGACAGGCAAATATATATAGAATAATGCATGAGTAAGTGTTGTTTATGGGGATTTTATGCACTCTCAAGGTGTGTGATGCACCATAAACCTTGAGGGCGAAGCCCGAGGGTTTATATGGCATCACACACCGAGGGTGTGCACAAAATCCAAATTAAAACACACTTACCCATGTTTTATTTTTTATATTTACTGGTTCTGATTTATTTAAGTTTAGAAAATTGCTTCAGGAGGTACTATGGAGCCATCAAGAAGCTTGTGCCTTGCACTGCAGGGTATTAAATAATTGATTAGCAGTTTTTTTCTTGGGACTATACTAACTGTAAGGAAAGTATTTATATAGATTTTCTAGAAGTGCTGTGTTTGTTAAACACAGTGAGGCAAGAACTATGCATTTTCACAAAGATTTAGCACTTTTATGAGCAAAACGCTAATCAATTTTTAGTGTTAAATAAATCCCTGCACTGACTGTGTGAAAAAAGATAGCGCTACTGGATGTGGGGTGTGAGAACAACTTCTCCATCGGCTTTCTAAGGTGCTGCTTTCATTCTTTTGTTGTGTGCCCGTGGTTTACAGAGTTCCATAAACCACATGTGTGATTTATGGAGCTGTTGGGCACTCGCTGGCAGTGGTTTATAACCACTAACCAGTAAATATACTGCGATAAGCATTATAAGTATGTTTACTGGCATGGGTGCTAGCAGAGATGTAACGGCAACTAGAGATTGAGGAATACACCACAGTGAACACTAAAAGCATATTTACAGCATGGGTACTAGCAGGGATGTAACAGTAACTACAGATAGGGGGAATACACTGCAGTACACACTAAAAGTATATTTACTGTACAGGCATGGGTACTAGCAGGGTTGTAATGGCAGCTACAGATGGGGGAATACACTTCAGTACATAGCAGCGTGTCGGCAGAAGGGGACCATATGATCCATCTAGTCTGCCCAGATTACATACCCCCCCATTCTTTTTTACAATTAAATATTTTATTCTATTCATGTGAAGTTTCCATGCAATCCACTTACATTTGAGAACAATGAACAGTTCAAATATTATACAACAGCATAACAAATATCTTAGATATGCACATAATAAGTTAAAAATCAGCATATTACAAAAATAAAAGAGAAACAGGTAATAATACATGAGGAAATGGTACCTGGCAAGAAGAGACAACATAGCACTCTATTTCAATTCAGAGTTTCACACTAAAGAAGGGACTCCAGGTTCTGTTATATACTTCTAATTTATCAGTTAACAAGTAACATATCTACCCCACTATTCTGTTCTTCTTCCGACATTACCGCAGTACTTGCTGCACACTAGCTTCAAAGTAATGACTGTTTTGGCCTCCACAATGTCTGGCAGTAGGCTATTCCAAGGGTTCACCTCTCTCTCTATGAAGTAAAACTTAAGAATGTGGTTTTAAACTTGCCCCCCCCGTTAGTCTCAAACTGTGCCCCCTCATTCACATGATCGCGTTTCTGTGAATGAGGTTTTCTGTTTGTACCTTATTTATACCCTTTATGTATTTGAAGGTTTCTATCATTTCCCCCTTGTTTCTCCTTTGCTCGTGGGAGTACATTTGCAGCTGCTGTAGTCTAGATTCATATTGCTCCTGGTGCAGTTCCTGTGCCATTTTAGTAGTTCTCCTTTGTACAGCCTCCAAGCGGTCTATATCCTTTCTAAGGTGTGGCCTCACCAAGGACCTGTACAGAGGGAGTATGACCTCCCACTTCCTACTTGTAATGCCCCAGCCAATACATCTGAGGATGCTACTAGCTTCCTGCACCACCTTTTCACATTGCCTACCTGTGGACGGGCGTGGTTAGTCAGGATAACATATCAGGCAGACACTCGAAATCAGTGCATAAAAAATGCCAGATGGCATTTGTCATTTTATTGTCTTCATAAAATGGAAGAATGTGAGGACTTCTGGTGACGTCACCTGGGAAATGGTAGCTTAAGAAATCAGCTCCATCCACCCTCCCGAATCAAACTCTATCTACCAATTGAAATCACTACCCAGCCCAGCAGAAGAGGATCGCTTTATTGCCGACATGTCCACCAGACATGAGCAGAAGGAATTGGCGGTGAATTATTTACAGAAAGGGAGTCGACAAGCAACGTTGAGCTGGTGGCCTCCCTCTGCCTCGAGTGCAATGGCGGCAGGGCCCAGTGCCAGTGAGGAACCTAATAAGACATCTGTTGCAGTTACGGACTCTGACAGAGACTTCACTATCATGTCCAAATAACTCATGGGCCAGCTACAAAAAACTGGGGACACTTTGTCCAAAATGGAAACCCATGTGGCAGATAACACCCGGAACACAAAGAGCTCGAAAACCACGCTGTTATGCTAGAGGAGGTAGCGGTTGAATGTGCAATCACTCTGGACAAACACAACATGGCCCTCCTTGATTTACATTGCCAGGAGATCGAGTTGTATGACCGGATAGAGGACTTAAAGAACCACAGCAGGCAGTGTAACATCAGGGAGGCAGTATAGCGCAATGGTTTAAGGCTCTGTACTGCAAATCTGGAGACCTGGATTTGAATCCCACAGCCCCCACTTGCATACTGTGTGACCCTGAGCAAGTCATTTAACTTCCCTGTGCTCCCAGGCTGCACCTGTAAACAAGCTTTCAGCTTAGTGTGTCTCAACTGGTTAAACAATTGAAGAAAAAAAAAAAAAAGACTGCATGGGCTACCGGAGAAAACTGAAACCAGCAACATGACCTTATTTATGGAAGGCCTACTTAAGGAGATTCTCCCACTGCCACCAGACATACAGCTAAACCTAATCCGGGCTCATTGATCGCAAGTGACACCCCTGAAGGATGCCGCAGCTAGACCACACTCCATAGTAATTGCGTTTATGGATTACAGGGTGGAGAAGCAGGTTCTCCACACAGCATGGGGCAAAAAAGAAGACTTTTTCAGAGACCATCACCTTTTTCGAGAGCACGACTATACCCCTGTCTAAGTACAGTGGAGGAGAAAGGTGCTAGCTGTTCAGAAAAAATTAAAGGAGAAAGGCTTGAAAGCCTTTCTCGAATATCCAGCGCAACTTTGGGTAATCACGCCAGAAGGTACACAACGTTTTGAGGAGCTCAGTGATGCCAAAGAATTCCTCACCGGTTTGGACATTTCCCTCAATGATCTAACCCCGAGCTTCCCTGACAGAGATTTGCAGTCTACAGAATGGTGCCGGCCCACCAACACCAGAAAAGGCACACGGAACAAGACTAGGGATCTTTGGTGAAAAGTGCGGGAGACAGGGGGACAGATTAACAGCGCACCTCCATCACGTAACTCTGGGGATCAGTTGAATACCACAGACAGGGGGACCAGAATTGTAACCGCTGATGGACTTACTATAGGACATACCTATGCTGGACAATTGCTTAAAAATTTGGGACATGGTCTGTGGGTAACGTATGGTTAGAAAATCAAAATGGAGTACTGTACCATTTAGCCACTAGGGGGGAGTAAACGCTTAGCAATAGACAGGTTCCAATGTTTTCCCATGCAGAGGAATCCTGTGGAAAGGTTTCCTTTCACGTATGATTATGCTATACTCCTAGGGCATATAATACAGAATTTATTGGTTACCTTATGCTTAATGGGAGGGCTGGAGCTTAGGGGCTGGTGGTATTGAGCACCAGAAAACCGCCAAGGCACACCCACGTGACTACCCTCTCCCTCTACTGGGCAATTGCTAGCCAGAAGAGGGTAAAACACTGTTTGGTTCCATCTTTCCTACCCTCACTGCTGTTTTCCTCACTGAGGGACGACGTGGGGGATAGGATAATGAGGGTTTCTCATCTTGAGGACAATTAAGAGGGGAGCACTACACCCTGAAACCCTCAAAATAGTTATTTAAAAGAGTTATATTCTCATTCTAAGGTTTAATAACAGTTGTAGAGTGAGATGTTTTCACTGTTTGTTTGTGTTAATACTGAATGGTTTTATTTGTGTACTAAAGTTTTTGGGTATGATGTGCGCAGTCCAATAATTGGGTTCCTAGGGGGCCCCCTCAAACTCAGGACATCCATCATGGAGGGACTGAAAATAATTACATATAATGTTCAGGGTATTCCTAGCCCAATAAAGAGAGCCAGACTGCTGCAGGAACTTAACAGACTGCAAGCAGATGTGATATATTTACAGGAAACCCACCTGGGAGAGGTGGAACACAGGAAATTGAAGAGATCCTAGGTTGGTGAGGTTTATGCCTCGCACTATGAGGGTCACACTCTAAAAAGCGGGGTAGCCATTCCTTTGCAGAAAAACAGCCCGTTACAAGTTCAGGAAGTACAAACAGACCCCGAGGGCAGATTTGTGACAGTGAATAGGGAAATGGGGGACAAAAAGTTAAACCTGATTAATGTATATGCCCCAAACGATGATATAGGGCGTCATGATTTTTTTAAAATAAAAACTCTAGTCGGGGGGTACTTGAACATATGGGGGTAAACATCATAGGAGGAGATTTCAACACGCTGCTTAACCCAGCATGGGACAGAGCTGGAGGGGCAGGCAGTGGGGTGTGGTCCAAAGTTACAATAACACTGCAAAAAATTATTAGGGAATTTGGTCTATTAGATATCTGGCATCACCAGAATGTGGGAGCCCGGGATTATAGTTTCTTTTCACCTAGGCACCAACTATGCTCTAGGTCGGACTTCTTCCTGCTGTCCACCGAATGGGCTCATGCAGTGGACAGCACTAAAATTGAGATCTTGATGATCTCAGACCATGCACCAGTTAGTATGGATATCAGTTTTGATCCTCCAACAAAGGGTTCGGCATGGAGACTGAATGTTAGCCTCTTAAATAAAGAGGATTTTAAGGATTTGATAGCTAGGGAGACAAAGTCTTTCCTTGAACTAAATGGTCGGGACTCTCCTTCCCCATCCATAATATGGGACGCGCTCAAAGCTTATTTGAGGGGGAAGATCATATCCTATGCTTCACATCTTAAGAAACAGTTCATGCAATGGCAAGTGCAACTCGAACAACAGATAGAGACTCTAGAGACTCAACATAAATCCAACCCGGACCCAAAGATTGAGACCAGATTGAAAGAGGCAAGGAGAGAGCTAGGTAAATTGTTGGAACTAAAACTAGAGGGACACCTGCGATATGCTAAGCAACGATATTATGAGCATGGAAATAGGGCAGGCATGGTAATGCCAGCTCAACTTAGAAGGGAGGTGGTTAATAGGACAGTCCTCAGGCTTAGAGGTCACCCAAATACCCCACTGATAAACAAACCAAAGGCCATCGCCCAGACATTTGCGGCCTACTTTAAAGCACTTTATACTTCAGAGAAAACCCCTCACCATGCTCTGAATGTTGACACTTATTTAAGGAAGGTTAAATTACCCTCAGTCAGTGCAGGGGAAGCAGAGGCCCTGGGAGTACCAGTCTCTCAAGACGAGATAAAACAACAGTAGTAGATCAGGAAGGGGCTGTGGACATGGCCTACCTAGACTTTAGCAAGGCATTTGACACAGTCCCACACAAAAGATTAATATACAAGTTAATATACAAGTTAGCCAGCCTGGGAGTGGGTCCCAAGATGACAGCCTGGGTAAAGAATTGGCTGGAGAATAGGACACAGAGAGTAATAGTAAATTGAGTCCACTCAGAAGAAAGAATGGTTACTAGTGGGGTACCGCAGGGTTCAGTATTAGGACCGGTCCTCTTCAAATGTCTTTATAAGCGACATTGCAGAAGGACTGGAAGGAAAAGTATGTCTCTTTGCAGATGACACAAAGATCTGCAACAGAGTTGATGCACAGGGTGCGGTGGAAAGGATGAGAAGGGACTTGGCAAGGTTAGAGGAATAGTCAAATGTATGGCAGCTTAGATTCAATGCTAAGAAGTGCAAGGTAATGCAACTGGGAAACAAAAACCCAGGGGAAGAGTACACAATGGGGGGTGAGATACTAACAACAACAAAAATGGAAAGGGACCTGGGGGTAGTCATATCAGATGACCTAAAGGTGGGCAAGCAATGTGAGAGGGCAGCAAGGAGGGCTGGGGGAATACTGGGATGCATAGGGAGAGGCATCACCAGTAGAAAACAGGAAGTTATTATCCCTCTGTACAGACAGCTGGTGAGACCCCATCTGGAGTACTGTGTGCAGTTCTGGAGACCCAGTCTCCGCAAAGGCATAGACAAGATGGAAGCTATCCAGAGGAGGGCAACTAAAATGGTGCAGGGTCTGCACGGAAGACATATGAAGAGAGATGAAAGGAGCTTAATATGTATAGCCTCGAGGAAAGGAGGGAGAGGGGGGACATGATAGAAATGTTCAAGTACCTCAAGGGAATCAACAAAGTCCAAGAGGGTAGCATCTTTCAAAAAAAGAGGTGTGCAAGAACAAGAGGGCACAATTTGAAGATAGAGGGGGGCTCAGAGGTAATTTAAGGAAGTATTTTTTCACAGAGAGGGTTGTGGATGCATGGAACGGCCTTCCGGAGGAGGTTGTGGAGTCAAAATCAGTGGTGGAATTCAAGCATGCATGGGACAGTCATAAAGCAATTCTAGGGGGTGGGGGTAGGAAGAAGTAGGCTGCTGGTTAACTAGGATCTGCAGCTTATCCAGTAGGTAGGGAAATGGGCAGACTGGGTGGGCCAAGCGGTCCTTATCTGCCGTCAAATTCTATGTTTCTATGTAGGTGAAGAGCTTGAAAATTCAAAAGGCACCAGGCCTTGATGGATTTCCGTCAGAATTTTATAAGAGCTGCCTGCCTGACCTTATCCTGCCCCTTCAAAAAACCATTAATTGCCATTAATTCAGTATTAAGAGAGGGTGACATGGCTCCCCCATCTTGGAGCTACGCTTAAATAACAGTATTGCCCAAACCAGGTAAAAACCCAATGGAGTGTAGCTCATACAGACCAATATCATTATTGAACACTGATCTCAAGTTATTCAGAGGCATTTTACCAAATAGGCATAAACAGATTATTGGATCAGTGATACATCATAATCAAATGGGGTTCATAAGGGACAGACTCATTCAGGACAATATTCGGAGATTTTTAAATATTATTTTATCCCAGAAAACTAAAAAAAGTTTCCAAATTGCCATGGGGTAGATGCAGAAAAGGCCTTTGACTGGGTTGACTGGTACTTTTTACAACAAACATTATCTAAATTTAGGCTGGGGTAGTCATAATGGTCAATGGCTGTTTATCAGACAGATTTAGCTTAAGCAGAGGTACCAGGCAGGGCTGCCCACTCTCGCCTCTCCTCTTCGCCTTATCCTTGGAACCCCTGGCAGCCACAATCTGGGACAATGAGTTAATCAAGGGAGTGGAGGCAGGTGGGGTTGAACATAAAATAGCCTTTTATGTAGCTGATGCGTTGCTTTTCCTGTCCGACCCCTCTAGGTCTCTCCCCCCCTTAGAGGTATTGAATGAATACCAAGATCTGGCGGGCTATAAAATAAACCAAAGTAAATCTGCAACCCTCCTTTGAGTGAGGCCCCACCCCAGGGATTTAGAGATAGTTTCTCATTTGCATGGGCCAAAAAGAACACAGTCCGGTATCTGGGGGTCCAAATTTTGGTTGACACCACTTTATTGTATGCAAATAACTACAAAAAACTATTACATACAGTACAACAGGACATGGCAAGTTTGAAAATCCTCCCCCTATCGATCAATGGCAGAGCTCAGGTGATTAAAATGAATGTTTTACCTCGGTTTCTGTTCATATTTCAAACCCTTCCAGTCACACTCACCGAGGACATCTGGAGACAGCTTAATGCCTCCATTAGGAAATTTGTTTTGGGGGAGCAGACCCAGACCCTCTCACAAACTATTGTCGGTGTCCCGGGAATCAGGAGGCTTGGGCCTCCCAGATTTTAGAAGCTACTATTTAGCAGCCCAGGGACCATGATCCTTTCTTGGCTAAAGCAGAGGGAGGAGTCAGGGTGGCATATGATAGAAATAGAGCAACTGACAGGCATGCCTCTATGGGCATTGCCAGTGGCCAAACTCACTAAGTCTATTTGGACCAAAATACGTAATCCATGGACCAAACATACAGTTGATGCGTTGATAAAAATTAAGGAAAAAATAGGTGCCCAGAATGAGCTCAGCCCAAAGTCATTGATCAGGTACCACACTGACTTTGTCCCTCCAGCCATTGATAAAGGTTATTGATATTGGGAAAGGAGGGGGTTGGTGTGCTTTTCCCATTTTTTCTCCAGGGGCACTTGTATGAGCTTTAACCAGCTGAGGCTACAATATGGCTTGCGTAAAGAGGATCACTTTAGATACCTCCAGGTGAAGAATTTCCTTCTTCAGCATAACCACCAGGAGTAAATCTTGAGACCTCGCACAGCACTAGAAGACTTCTTCTTTTGGTAGGTTCGGTTGGCAGTCAAATTAATGCCTATCTCTTAGTTATACAGATTCTTGATGGAACATGTCCCTTCCCCGGCTGACAAAATTTAGTTACAATGGGAAAGAGAAGCAAATATACAAATATCACCAGCTATATGGTCCCTGAGATTGGGGCAGGGATGGGTGGTAACATCATCTCCAAATTGGAGAGAGTTCAATTGGAAATTAATCAGTAGGTATTTTTTGACTCCCACCCGAACCAAATAATTTGCTACCTCAAATACTGACCAGTGTTGGAGGAATTGTGGTGAGAAGGGTTTCTACTGACATGTCTTCTGGGAATGCCCCAAATTAAGATCCTTTTGGCAGCAAATACATGCAGAGATTCAAAATATTTGGGATTTTACGTACCCATGTTCTTTTCAGGCATTAATATTAACAATTGAGGCACCCTTGGTGAAGGCCAGGGGGAGACATATGCTATTTCATACCTTAAGATTAGTAGCCCTTAAATGTATCACCCTGCGGTGGTTCTCCAGGGATCCCCCAACGCTCTCTTTATGGTGTCAGAAAATGGAGGAAGTAGAAAGAATGGAGAGGATCACAGCTTCTATCCATTTGAGCCTCGATAAATTTATATCCATCTGGTCACCATGGCTTACAAAAATTTCTGGACCAGCCAGAGCACTGGAGAATGGAAGACAGTCAAGGAGCTCTACCCCTAATACAGTTTAAATCCATATAAGGTTTCTTATAACAAAAAAAGACACTGTTTGCGCACAACAAGTTGACAAAAAGGTTGTTTATTACTTATTCAATGTTATATTATGGAAACTTGTCAATAAAGTACTGATGGGTTGACATGACATGGAGGGGGTGGGCCTCTCAGGTAGGTGGGAGTTTTTTTCACGTGGGGCAATGCTGTTCCACGCCACAGTCCTTCCGTGGCCATGGGTGGTCCAAGTTCGATCCTACATCCTGATGGCCAGGAAAATAAAAATTACAGTTTTAATATACTGTATGTCAGCCAAGCCCAGAATATTGAAAATGTCTCTAGCTGTGAAGTGATCTATTACCTGTAACATGTGCAAGGCTTGGAAGAGCCGTGGAATGCTTGTAACATGAGAAGTAAAAAAAAATGTTTAAAAAAAAATGGAAGAATGTACAGAACTCAAAATAAATATTTGAGTTAGAATCATTCACATATCTGGAATGTACAGTATGGTACGGGCTGCATGCCATTGGCTCACGCTGTGAACCAATGGCATGCAGCCCCATGGATGCGCCAGTCGGTGGGCGGTGGGGTGAAGGCGGGTGGTGCTACCGCCCACCAGCTGACCAGGGAGCAGGGGCGGTGGGCTCCAGTGGGCGGGTGGGGAGGGGTACCCTAGACCACCAGGGATAGTGGACATATGTTTTTACAAATGCCCACGATCGGGCAGATAGCTGGTCCACTGGACCACCAGGGATATTGGAAGCACGATCTGTTTTTTAACAAATGCCCATGATCAGGCAGATAGTTGGTCCACTGGACCACCAGAGATATAGGACTGTTTTCTATTTTTATACAGATGCCCGTGATCGGGCAAACAGCGGTCCACTGGACCACTAGGGATATGTGACGGAATTCTTTTTTTTTTTTTAAATGCCTGCGATCGGGCATGGGGGGCACCGCCAGGTGCAGCCGGAGCTCTGGTGGCCACCCACAGGTGGCAGCTTCCGTGTTGTGCCCTGCAATGCGGCAGCTCACCTGTGGGTGGCCATCAGTGTTCCTTTTTTTTGGATCAACTTTGTGCTGGCACAGGTAGGATTGCTCATGCATGGCTCTGCACATTCGGGCTAAATATCAGGCTGTGCAGGGTATAATAGCGCCCCCCACCTGCCTCCCTGTACAGTACTGATCGCTCAGCATCGAGATTTGTGCCATTACATTTCTCCTTGAATATCGCTACTGGGCGATCAGTGGGTTGCACATGGCACAACACCTGCGCCATGCGCAACCCTTTTGAATATCTGGGCCTAAAAGTATATTTACTGGCACAGCTACTAGTAGGAATGTAACAGTAACTACGACAGATAGTGGAATACACCACAGTAAACACTAACAGCATATTTACAGGCACGGGTACCAGCAGGGATGTAACTATAACTACAGATAGGGAAATACACTGCAGTAAACACTAAAAGCATATTTACAGGCACAGGTACTAGCAGGGATGCAACAGCAACTAAAAATAGATAATGCACCACAATAAACACAAAAACGCAGAATAACAGATGCAACAGTTGTAATGCCCAGGATTTATTTTTTGACTTACCCGTTACATTGCCTGTAAAATATTTTAATTGCAGAATGTCTGGGAAGAACTGAAAATTGCCCTATATTGCAGTCCGTGGCCTGTGTGAGCATTCCTGGGTTCTCACAGAGGTTGGTTGAGCACAGCAACAGATCCTGCAATGTAAAGGCTCTTTTGCTTTACTTAAACAAGAAAGGACTGTTTTGTCCATAAACAGATGGCAGATATGCCCATATGGCACGCTCCTAGGCCAGGAACTGGAAGAAAACAGCAAGTTGATGGCAATCCACAAAAGCAGTTTAGAGCCATTTTGGAAAAGGGTGATCCCCAGAGGTTAAAGGAATGATCTCGGATGTGATGTCAGAGAGGCATGTATGAGGAAACAGGTGTAGTGGGCTGGCCAGCTAATGGCATTTCTGTTGCATGTTTACAAGGAGAAGGCAGTTACTTTTGAAAATCTGAACAAGCAATGATCACGAATTTGAGTCTTCATGTGAAAAAAGGATTCGGACTAATTTTTTTCATATTCTTTTTTCATATGAAGGGATCCTTTTGTGAGGTTGTTTTGTTCATACAAAAAGAATGCCTTCATATAAAAAAAGAATCCGGGAAAAAAGTCCAAATTCTTTTTTCGTATGAACAGATCCAGAAGCAAATGATTTGCTACCTTTTAATGGACCAACACAGATGTAACAAAAAGAACAAAGTTATTTAGCTGTTAATAAATTAAATTGACATTATATATATTTATTATATGCAATAGAGTTCTTTGTATGTCTTCTGCACTAAGCACCTCTTACCCAGAGACTCTCCCAGCTAAAGGTGACATGGTACCATTAAGCTTCTCTGACATCATCTTCTTTTTTTTTTTAATGAGTTTTTTAAACCAATGGGGATTTTTCTGGGTTTTTTTCTGCATTATCTGGGTGTTAAAAGTATTGTTTTTTCTAAATACTGTCATTACACTTCTGACAAAGGACTTGTTGGTCTGAAAGCAAAAGCACTTTGTTATTTTTTGTTACATCTATGTTGGTCCATTAAAAGGTATCAAATCATTTGCTTCTGGATCTGTTCTCACAAGGACCAATACAGCAAATACTAAACCTAGATTTTCTCATAAGAAGGCATCCTTTTCCATACGGCCCAAAACCTTTTTCATAAGATCAGATGAAAAAAGAAAATCAAGTCACAACAAAAGATTTCAAAATGTATCAAAAACACATTTCTGGTTCATTTTTGCAAAAACTAAGCCCGTCCATCTAACAGGATCCAGATTAGTATGATACTTGTGTTGGTGTCTCTGCAGGATCTAATTTTTATGGATTTTCAATTTTTATATAATGGAAATAAGATGGCAGCCATATGGAAATGGAATTTTAATCTCATGAAAAACAATTACTCCAAATGAAAAAAACATTTTTTTTTGTATGGATTAAATTATTTCTTCATTCCAAGCTGCTAACTACAAAACCCTACTGACCACGCTCAGAACCAAAATTTCAGATTATTATAATTTTGGAACGTATTAATATTTTTTCACCCAACCAGCAAAAGGCACCAAGGGAACAAAAGAAGCAATGCATGACAGAAACCACCATGGTGCCGGGCCAGGCAGCCAACCCACAATCAATGAGACACAGAAATCCTGCACTCAGGAACACAAGCCAAAATGAATGCCGAATTAGCATTTTATTGCAGTGAATTACAGTTCATGAACAAAAGATCCTGAGTACCTGAATTCAATTGTATTATATTGTACTGAATACAGGTCCTAAAAATAATTCTCTATGATTGTAACTTGCTACAATAAAAAGTTAATTTAGCATTAATTTCAGCTGGTGCTCCTGTTGCAGGATTTCTGCATCTCCACCACTGTAGTCAAAGCCCTTCCTACTCTAAAAGCTTCAAAGCAAAATTCAAAACCATGTGGGTGCTAGGGGATGACATAACAGCAAAAAAAAAAAAAAACCCTGAGTTTTGTTTTTTTTTAACTTGTATGCTATCCAGATCATAGAATCTGCACATCATACTGGAACAAAACTTAAGTCTTATCCCTGAGATTGTGCATGCAACATTTCATGCAAATCATTAAACGGTTGTGAAGCTCTAAAGTGCAACATCTGTGATTTAACAAAGAAAGCACTGCTTAACCCTTACTATAGTGGCGGTACCGCTCCACTGTAATTCTATGTCAGGTTACTTGTAATTGTAGCTTTTTTACAGCAGTATAAGAAACATATTGATGTATGGTGTATATTCTGTGCCAAGTTACCTATAATTGTAGCTTAACAACAGTACAAAAAGTATATAAATTTACATAATATATTCTATGCCAAGTTACTTATGATTGTAGCTCTACAACAATATAACAAGCATTTGTCAATGCTAAATGTTCGTCGTGTACACTGATGTCATGGGGAAGGGGGAGGGATGTCTGAAAATTGATTTTTTTAATATAGTTATTTATTTTTTACCAGGGGAGACACACTAAGCTGAAAGCTTGTTTACAGGTGCGAACTGGAAGCACAAGGAAGTTAAGTGGCATGCTCAGGGTCACACCTTTACTGAAGTTGTTTTTGAGGTGGGGTCCTAAAAAATATATGTTGAAAATCTGGGGCAGAAATATTTAAAAATGGGCAAGTTATGCCACTAAATTGAAAACCCTTTTGAAATACATTAAAGTGCTTACCTCAGTTCGTGGTTGGGCTTTGAAGAGCAAAGACATGCCTGCAGTCCAAGGTAGACTACGGTAGCAGACCTCAGGTGAGTAAGTATGGGGTATGTGGGGTGTGGGGTGATGGGTCCTGAGTGGGAGAGTAGGGGGTTGGGAAATGGCGGAATGGACAAAGATGGACAGTCTTCTTTTTTACAGGGGAAAAATGATGAGGGACAGTTTCCATTTTTTCAAGGAGTTTGCTGAACAGATGAGAACACTGGGGGATTGGGCGCCCCCCAAAGTCTCTGTACTGTTGGGGGGGTTACACAGTGGACAACAATGGACAGACAGATGACACTGGGGGATTGGGCATCCCTGTATCTGCATACTGTTGGGGGGGGTTACACAGCACACAACAATGGACAGACAGATGAGGACACTGGGGGATTGGGTACTCCCAGTGTCTGTATACTGTTTAGGGAAGGAGGGTTACACAGCAGACAATGATGGACGGTTTTCTTTTGGGGGGAATAAAAAACAAGCATTTGTCAATGTCAAACATTTGATGTATTGAAAGATGTTCACCTCTGCACCTTGTTTATGCCCTGAGGTACTTCAATGTTATCTGTCATGTTCCCCACGTTCTCTTTTCCACCAATAAGTACATGTTGAGGTCCTTTTAATCTCTCCAGATATGTTCTGTGTTGCAAGCCATGTACCATCTTGGTTGCCATTGTATGGGCTGCCTACACCCTGTCAATGACCTTGCACATTTATGATTTCCAGATTTGCACAAAGTACTGTAAGTGAGGCCTCACTAGTGCATTATACAATGGCATCACCACCTCGTGCCTTTTGCTAGTGATACCTCTGCCTATGCATCCCAGCATGCCACTGGCCATCCATGCAGCATGTGTGCTCTGCTTTGACACCTTTTGGTCATCAGAACTGGTAACTCCTAGGTCCCTCTCTTCCTTGGTGATCATCAGCACCGCCACCTCATCCTGTAACTCTCCACAGGTTTCCCTCCTCTCAGGTGGACTATTTAGGCTTCTTTGCATTGAACCTCAGTTGCCACTCCTCAGGCCATTTTTTAAGCCTCTCCATGTCCCTACTCATTTTCTCCACCCCTTCTGAAGTATTCACTCTGTTACAGATGTTGGTGTCATCTGCAAACAGGAAGACAGATCTTTGCTTCTAGCCCTTCTGCAATGTTTTTAATGAAGACATTGAACAGGACTGGTCCCAGGACGTATCCCTGAGGTACCCCCACTGGCCACCCCCCTCCCCAGATTGGATCCAATTATCACCATCTTCTGTCTCCTGTCCATCAGCCAGTTTCTAACCCAGTTTTTCAGCTTGTGCACCATTGCCAGACTACTCATCTCGTTAATCAGCCTTCTATGTTGGACGCTGATGAAGATTTTGCTGAAATCAAGGTACTGTAGGTGACTTCAAACATCCCTCCCTGATTTACATTCTTAATAAGGCATTAAGGTTTCCAATCCTAATGCTCCATCCCCACCCTGACTGACAGGCATTGTGGATGTCCCTTTCGGTCATCAGCTGTAACACTCACACAATTCCACCCC
Organism: Neoceratodus forsteri; assembly: GCA_016271365.2. Classification (NCBI taxonomy): domain Eukaryota; kingdom Metazoa; phylum Chordata; order Ceratodontiformes; family Ceratodontidae; genus Neoceratodus; species Neoceratodus forsteri. The sequence goes on from CM057455.1 coordinate 54,596,166, forward strand.
CACCCTGTAGACACTGACAGACTTTGCAGTGTGCCTTGGGGTCTTTGGCCCTCACACTCACTCCATTCCATAATGAAATAAGCTGAGATGGGAGCAGTATAGGAGAATGGGATGAACATTTGGGCCAAAGACTCCAAAGCACACCCCAATGCCTGTCACTGGCTGGAGGGTGGGAGTGGAATGGTGCGACATTATGGCCGACAACACCAAGGCACATACGATGCTGGTCAGTCTCTATGGGGGGGGGATTACAGTTGGAAACCCTAATGCCCCAGGTGTTTGTTGGTGTTTTCACTCCAAGTCACCACCTTATGAACAGTGACAATATCATTTTGTTACTCAATCCCAAAAGGAGATTTTTGCACAGTGACTGTGTTATTCAGTGCCACAGGAGCTAAAACATATTTTGGGCAGAATGTGAAAAATGACAGTTGTACTGTTCATGAGGAGGCATGAAAAAATGGCAATGTTGAAAATCTTGAGTGAAAACATGAGAAATTGGCAAAGCTACAAGCGTGCACAGAAACTGTGCAATGCACGCCCGTAACGTGGACATTTCTTGTAATTTTTTTTTACCAAATTTTCAACGTGGTCTTTTTGAGACCCACCCTCATGAACAGTGGTCCTGTGATTTTGTTACTCCATCATGAAAGTGGATTTCTCACAGTGACCATGCCATTCTACCCAACAGGTGCAAACATTTCAGGCAGGATGTGAACAATGACAGCTATACTGTTCATAAGGAGGTGTGAAATAAGAGCAATGATCAAAATCTGGAGTGAAAATATTAAAAACTGGCAAAGTTAGGAGCATGCGTAGAAAATGCACAATGCATGCTCATAACGCAGTCATTGTTTGGAATTTTTTCACCAAATTTGCAACATGGGCTTTTTGGGAACCCACCTCATGACCAGTGGCACTGTTGTTTCATTAATCATTCCCCAAAGGCGATTCCACACAGTGAGCATGAAATCACCTTTCAGGACTAAGTAACAAAATGACAGTGACAGTGTTCAGGAGGTGGCTTCCCAAGAACTCCATGATGAAAATTTGGGACCAACATTCCTAAAAATGGCTGAGATATCAACCTATGTTGAACCCCCGATTCCCATTATATGGCTTACCTTGAAATCTTCACTTTGCTGGTCGGCTTTGAAGAGTGCAGATGTGTCCCGGTCCACAGAAGATCATTGCTCCCAACCTCCAGAGGTAAGTATGGGTATAGTGGAGTGTGGGGAGGTGGGTGCAGAGTGGGAGGGTCAGGATGGGAGGGGGATGGGGAGACAACGATGGACTGTTTTTTTTTTCAGGTTTATAGAAATAAGACACTGGGAATGTTTTTCCTTTTTTTTCAAAATAGGGAAAGGATGTGAGCATTTCTGGACACTGGGAGTGTGCTCCCCAGTGTCTGGGGGAACAGGGAACAGAGGGTATGAGGAGGACAGCAGTAGTGGGAGAGAGAGAGGGAGGGATTTGCTGTGATGTGTGTGTGTGTGTGTGTGGGCTCCAACAGAACATGGGTATGGGGAGGGCAGCAGCAGCAGTGGGAGGGAGTGATTTGCTGGTGGGGGGGCCTCCAACAGAATGCAGGTCTGGGAAGATAGCAGCAGTGGGAGGGAGAGATTTGCTGTGTGTGTGTGTGGGGGGGGGGGCACTTGAACAGAACGCGGGTGTAGGGAGGATACCAGCAGTGGGAGGGAGTGATTTCCTGGCATGGGGGGCTCCAACAGAATGCAGGTGTGGGGAGGATAGCAGCAGTGGAAGGAAGCAGGAGGGAATGATTTGTTGGTGGTGGGGGACTTGAATGGGAATGCAAGGAACACAGAAGCAGTGCGAAGGCTCAGCATTCACGCTATAAGCACTACAGCAGTGTAAACATGCAACCAGGAAGTCAATGTAATTCAGGGCTTTACACATCAAAGAACAGAGCTGCACCACTATTGGTGCAGTTCTGTCCTTTCAAAAGTTGGCCAACTCCACCCCAACAACAGAAACTGAATCATCCCCAGCCTGCCAACCCACTGGCCTGCCACTTGCTACAGAGCTCTCATTTGGGCGCACCCCCCTTACACCCCTGTCAAAGAGTTCATCTGCGCCTGTGCACCATGACAAACTCAACAAGCATTTGTCACTACCGAACGTTCGCTGGCAGATATTTGCAGTGGTATTTGGCACTGGGACATGGCTTAAAAAAATCAGTGACAAAGAAGTACAAGCATTTGTCAGTGCCGAATGCTGCTTGCTTCTATGTGCCGTTTGGGTATTTGGAACTCATTGGAGTATAAATATTGAAAATTCGCGAACTTACGAGTGTGCGTAGGAACTGCGCAACACACACTCGTGAAACAGTCATTTTTAGGAATTTTTTCACCAAATTTTCAACACAGCCATTTTAAGACCTCTGCTCATGAACAGTGTCACTGTGATTTTCTTAATGTGTCCCATACATTGATTTCGCACACCGACTGAGCCATTGTGCGCTACATGGGCGGAAACACATTTTGGGTGAGATGTGAAAAATGACAGCTGTACTACTCATAAGAAGGTGTGGTAAAATGGCAATGTTGAAAATCTGGAGTAATATTGAAAATTATGAACTACGAGCTACGTGGGAACTGCACAATGCAGCTTCGTAAAACCCGTCATTTTGGAATTTTTCCACCAAATTTTCAAAATATGCTTTTTGAGAGCCCACCTTATGAACGCTGGCACTGTCGTTTTTGTTAATCGGGCCTAAAAGGTGATTTCGTGCAGTGACTGCGAAATCACCCTTCGGGCCTGAATAACGCCATGGCAGTGACAGAATTCATGAGAAGGGGTCCCAAAAACCCCATGTTGAAAATTTGGTGCAAAAATTCCAAAAATGCCGAGATATGCAACAAAGTTGAAAAACCCATCTAGCCCATTATACAGCTTACCGGCATTTCCTCAGTTAGCAGTCAGCTTTGAAGAGGCAGACATGTTCTCGGTCAAGCGATGATCGTCCGAGCTCGGAGGTAAGTATGGGGTGGGGGGTGGGGAGGCAGTGCGCAGTGGGTGGGTGCGGTTGTGGGAGGGCGGGGAGACTGCGTGGGACCGTTTTTAGTTTACAGTTGTTTTTCCTACATTGATGGCGTGGGACATTTGCCATGCTGGGGTGGGCTCCCAGCATGGCAGAAGGATGGCTGGGGGCCGTGAAGCCGACAGGGGATTGGGCACCCCGGTCGGCAGACGACACGGGACGTTTGCCACGCTGTGGTGGGCTCCCAATGTGGCAGCAGGGAAAGCTGTTTGGGGGAGCTGGAGCCGACGGGGGATTCGGCACCCTCTCGGCAGATGACACAGGACGTTTGCCATGCTGGGGTGGGCTCCCAGCGTGGCACCAAAGAATTGGGGGGGCGTGATGCACTGCAAGCACACAGCGGTGGCTTTCTTTGAAGAGAAGACCACCGCTGTCATACACAGCACCGCACCGATTGGTGCAGGACCGCCACGCCTGCTCAATGGAGCAGGGGATTGCACAGAACAGGCACACCTCCAAAGTGTCCCATTCTCTCAAGACGTTCCTCGCGCATGCGAGCAAGCGAACGTAAAAAGCACATTGATGTATATTGTATATTGTATATTCTGTGTCAAGTTACTTATGATTGTAGCTCTACAACAATACAGAAAAGCACATTGATGCATATTCTACATTCTGTGCAAGATTACCTGTTGTAATTGTAGCTCTACAGCAGTATAAGAACATTGATATATATTGTATATTCTGTGCCAGGTTACTTGTAATTGTAGCTCTGCACCAGTGTAAAAAGCACATTGTTATATATTATAGATTCTGTGCCAGGCTACTAGTAATTACAGCTCTACAAGAGTAAAAAAGAACATTGAGGTACACTGTATATTCTGTGCCAGATTACTGTCTGTAATTCAACAGCAGTACAAAAAGCACATTGATGTATATTGTATATTCTTTGTTAAGTTACTTGTAAATCCAAGTCAGTAAAGAAAGCACATTGTTGTATAGTGTATATTTTCTGCCAGGACTTGTAAATCCACAGCAGTGAAGAAAGCACATTGTTGTATAGTGTATATTTTCTGCCAGTACTTGTAAATCCACAGCAGTAAAGAAAGCACATTGTTGTATAGTGTATATTTTCTGCCAGTACTTGTAAATCCACAGCAGTAAAGAAAGCACATTGTTGTATAGTGTATATTTTCTGCCAGGTTACTTGTAACTCTACAGACATATAAAAAGCACACTGGTGCATATTGTATATTCTGTGCCAGGTTACTTGTTGTAATTGTAGCTCTACAGCAGTATAAAAAGCACACTGATGTATATTGTATATTTTGTGCCAGGTTACTTGTAACTGTAGCTCTACAGCAGTATAAAAAGCACATTGATGTATATTGTATATTTTGTGCCAGGTTACTTGTAACTGTAGCTCTACAGCAGTATAAAAAGCACATTGATGTATATTGTATATTTTGTGCCAGGTTACTTGTTGTAATTGTAACTGTAATTCTACAGCAGTATAAAAAGCACAATGAAGTATACTGTATATTCTATGCCAGGTTACTTGCTGTAATTGTAGTGCTACAGCAATATAAAAGCACATTGATATATATTGTATATTCTTTGTTAGGTTACTTGTAATTGTAACTCTATAACAGTATAAAAAGAACATTGATATATATTGTATATTCTGTGCCAGGTTACTTGTTGTAATTGTAGCTCTACAGCAGTGTAAAAAGCACATTGATGTATATTGTATATTTTGTGCCAGGTTACTTGTTGTAACTGTAATTCTACAGCAGTATTAAAAAGCACAATGATGTATATTGTATATTCTATGCCAGGTTACTTGTTGTAATTGTAGTCCTACAGCAATATAAAAGCACATTGATATATATTGTATATTCTTTGTTAGGTTACTTGTAATTGTAACTCTATAACAGTATAAAAAGAACATCGATATATATTGTATATTCTGTGCTGGGTTACTTGTTGAAATTGTAACTCTACAACAGTATAAAAAGCACACTGATATACAGTATATTGTATATTCTGTGCCAGGTTACTTGTAATTGTAGCTCTACAGCAGTATAAAAAGCACAATGATGTATATTGTATATTCTGTGCCAGGTTACTTGTAATTGTAGCTCTACAGCAGTATAAAAAGCACAATGATGTATATTGTATATTCTGTGCCAGGTTACTTGTAATTGTAACTGTACAGCAGTATAAAAAGCACAATGATGTATAATGTATATTCTGTGCTGGGGTACTTGTTGTAAGTGTAACTCTACAGCACCATAAAAAGCACACTTATGTATATTATATATTCTGTGTCAGGTTACTTGTTGTAATTGTAATTGTAATTCTATAACAATACGAAAAGCACATTGATGTATAATGTATTTTCTGTGCAGGTTACTTGTTGTAATTGCAGTTCTACAGCAGTATAAGAATCATATTGATGTACATTAGTTATTCTTTATTAGGTTACATGTAACAGTAACTCTACAGCAGTACAATAAGCACCCTGATGTTCATTTTATACTCTGTGCTAAGCTACTTTCTGTAACAGTAACTCTAAAGCAGCATAAAAAGCACATGGATGTATATTGTATAATCTGTGGCATGTTACTTTTGTAACTGTACCTCTAAAGCAGTATAAATAGAACATTGATACATATTGTATATTCCGTGCCAGGTAGTTTGTTGTAATTGTAGCCCATGGTGGGCTCAGGGAGGGTAAGGGTGGTAGAACAGAGGCACATCCCTCCAGTTGCCCCTCTCCACAATCCTTATGCTGTACTGGTGGAGCATAGTTCCCCTGTGGAGGCACCCACACTGGAGACCAAGGAGCTCATTGGGAAATGCCACAAGAAAGATCCACAGGATAGGGGACGGGACACCACAGGGGAAAGAAGCAGCTCCTGGTGGGTGACTTGATTATTACGGGGGTAGAACTGGGAGAAAAAGAGGAGAGGGAGATAAGGTGCCTGCCTGGAGCCATGGCTTGGAGCAATGGGAGGTGAATCCTCAGTATTGCAAGAGCATCTGCATGGGAGAGGGAGCTGGACATCACTGTCCACCTAGGGACAAATGACTTAGCTGGGCATGGGATCAGAGCAGTGCAGGAGGAGTTTGTGGAGTTGGGGAGGGGCCTTAGCCATGTAGCACACATTGTAACCTTCTCAGAGGTACTGCAGGTACTGCCTGTCTATGGCATTGGTGAGGCTAGAGTACTACACACCGTGCAGTTCAATGAATGGTTGAAAAACTGGTGTGAAGCACAGGCTTTGGGCTTCACTGGGGACTGGTGCTCCACCTGGAGGGATGCACGTCTATACTGGCAAGATGGTCTGCATCTGTCCAGGAGAGGAAGCAGGCTTCAAGGTGATAGGTTTAAATGCTTCACTGGCGATCTTTTAAACAAGAAAAGGGGGGAGGCACTGGTGAGAAGCAGAGAATTTCCAGCCTCCCCCCCCACAAAACAGGGTCATCGGCAAGGTAAACACTAAGGTAGAAAGGTCGGTAGGGAGCAGGATGGGGGTAAATGGAGAAAAAGCCAAAGACAGTAAGGGAAGGAATGGGGCTAAAAGAGGTAAGACCATACAAAAATTGAGGATGATGAGTACCAATGCCTATAGTCTGGGTAACAAGCTTCCTGATTTAGCAGCCTTGATGGAAGAGGGATACCTGGATATTATGGCAGTCATAGAAACATGGTACACAGAGAACCATGACTGGGATGTAAACATACCAGGGTATGCAATCTACAAGAGGGACAAGGAGTGTAAAAGAGGAGGAGTAGTAGCTCTCTACATAAGAGAAGGGATCAAAGAAACAGAACTAAAGGGTACATGGGGAAGAGAGGAGGTACTGTGGGTCACCTTGGAGACAGGTAATGGCACCAAAATCTGTACAGGGGTTGCATACAGACCCCCATCCCAGGGGAAGAAAATGGACAAAGACATGTTAGAAGGCATTCTTAGAATGGCAGAAAAAAGGGGAGATTTTGTTGATGGGGAACCTGAATATGCCAGATGTTAACTGGAACACATGTGCTACAGTCACATCCAAGAGCAGGAACATTCTCAATGCCCTACAGGGGGCATGCCTCAGACAACTAGTGTTGGAACCCACTCGAGAAGGAGCAATCTTAGAGCTGGTACTCTCAAATGGAGATGTTGAGAGGATCACAGATTTAGAAATGGGTAGCATCTGGCAACTAGTGACCACCGAACAGTGTGGTTCTAAATAAACACATCTGTAGTAACAAGCCATACAAAGACACAAGTAATGGAATTTAGGTGGGCTAATTTCAACAAAATGGGTGAGTGTCTTTGGAATGCACTGGCAAAAGGGCAGGAAGGAGGGGTAGAAGAACAATGGGAGAAAATCAAAACTGCCATCACAGAGGCAAGTCTTTGTGTGAAGCAAATAAACAAAACAGAGTAAAAAAAAACACTATGGTTCTCAAAAGAGGTGGCGGGAAAGACTATGGAGACAAGTATAGTATTCAGGAAGTATAAGAAATCACAGAATGAGCAGGACAGAGAACTGTACCAGTTAAAGCAGAAGGAAGCGGGGAAGGCAGTCAGAATAGCAAAGGCCCAAACCGAGGAAATGATAGCCAACTCTGTTAAGAAGGGGATAAAATGTTTTATAGGTACATCAGGGAGTGAGGGAAGACGAAGGAAGAGATAGTGAGGCTTAACAAAGGGGAGGGGAGGTGGGCAGAGGATGACAGTGGAAAAGCAGAGATACTGAATGAATACTTTTGCCCAGTACTCAGAAAAGAAGAAAAGGGGAGGCACCTAAACCAAGCAACATAAGCTCTCTGGACAGGGGGGTCAATAACAGTCCATTCACAGAAGAAAGGGTCCTGAGAGAACTTCTGAAACACAGGGTGGACAAAGCAATGGGGCTTGGTGGGATTCACCCCAGAATTCTAAACGAACTAAGGAGAGACCTAGTAATGTCAATGACTACCCTTTTAAACAAATCATGGGAGGATGGTGTGGTACCTGAGGATTGGAGGAGGGCAGATGTGATTCCTCTTCACAAAAGTAGGAGCAAGGCAGAAGCAGGGAACTACAGACCTATTAGTTTAACATCAGTGGTACGGAAAATGATGTAATCACTTCTGAAAGAAAGAACTGTTGAGTATCTAGAGGCCAGCAGTGCACAGGACCCGAGGCAGCATGGATTCACAGCAGGCAGATCAGGTCAGACGAATCGAATAGATTTCTTTGACTGCATGACCAAAGTAGTAGACCAGGGAGGGGCTGTAGATATGGCCTTTCTAGACTTTAGCAAGACATCTGACACAGTCCTACACATAAGATTAATAAACAAGTTATCCACTCTGGGAGTGGGTCCCAGGGTGATAGCCTGGATAACAAATTGGCTCACCAACAGGATGCATGCGGTAATAGTAAATGGAGTACACATTGAAGAAAGGGTGGTTACTAGTGGAGTACCACAGGGTTCAGTACTGGGACCAGTTCTCTTTAATGTCTTTGTAGGAGACATTAGAGAGAGGCTGGAAGGAAAAGTATGACTCTTTGCAGACGATACAAAAATCTGCAACAAGGTTGATACACAATGGGTGTGGAAAGGATGAGAAGGGACTTGGCAAGGTTGGAGGAATAGTCAGAAGTATGGCAGCTTAGATTCAATGCAAAAAAGTGCAAAATAATGCATCTGAGAAACAAAAACCCAGGGGAAGAGAACACAATGTGGGGTGGGGGGCACTAACAACAACAAAAATGGAAAGGAACTTTGGAGTAGTCATATCAGATGACCTAAAGGCAGGCAAACAATTTGAAAAGGCAGTAAGGAGGGCTGGAGGGATACTGGGATGCATAGGGAGAGGCATCACCAGTAGAAAGGAGGAAGCTGTCGTCCCTCTCTACAGACAGTTGATGAGACCCCATTTGGAGTACTGTGTGCAGTTCTTGAGACCCCATCTCCACAAGGACATAGACAAGATGGAAGCAGTCCAGAGGAGGGCAACTAAAATGGTGCAGGTCAGAAGAGAAAAAGCAGCACACTACTACGAGGGGGGTGCTCTTTACAGTGGTTGCAAACCTATAACTCGACAGAAATCCAAAGAAAAAGAGCACACCACGATTGTTCAGCTTAATTAGCTAATTTTATTGCCACAGTGTTCATGGCCAGAAACCCCAGCGCTTCAGCTGAGTAGCCTTCAAAGGGGTTTGGTGCAGGGTCTGCAACGGAAGCTATACGAGGAGAGACTGAAAGAGCTTAATATGTATACCCTTGAGGAAAGGAGGGTAATGGGGGACATGATAGAAACTTTCAAAGACCTCAAGGGAATAAACAATGTCCAACATGGGAACATCTTTGAGAGAAAGAAATGGCAAGAACAAAGGGGCACAGTTTGAAGATAGAGGGAGAAGGCTCAGGGGCAACATCAGAAATTATTTTTTCACAGAGAGGGTGGTGGACATATAGAACCACCTCCCTGAGGAGGTTGTGGGGTCAAAAACAGTGGGTGAATTCAAGAATGCATGGGACAGACATAAGGCATCTATAGTGAATGGCAGGAGGACGTAGGCTGTTGGTTGACTAGAATCTGCAGCTTATCCAGTACGTAGGGAATGGGCAGACTGGGTGGGCCAAGTGGTCCTTATCTGCCATCAAAGTCTACGTTTCTATGTTTCTACACTAGCATAAAATGCACCTTGATGTATGGTGTATATTCTGTGCTGGGTTACTTGTTACTGTATCTCTAGAGCAGTATAAAAAGCACATTGATGTATATTGTATATTCTGTGCCAGGTTACTTGCTGTAATTGTAACTCTACAGCAGTATAAAAAGCACATTGATGTATATTGTATATTCTTCATTATGTTACTTGTAGCTCTACAGTAATATGAAAAGCACATTAGCATACATTGTATATTTTGTGATGGGTTAATTGTAAATGTACAGCAATTAAAATGCACATTGACATATACTGTATATTATGTGTCAGATCACTTCTTGTAATTCTAACTCTACAGCAGGATAAAAAGCACATTGATGTATATTGTTTATTCTGTGTCACGTTACTCATTGTAATTGTAGCTCTACAGCAGTATAAAAAGCACACTGATGTATATTGTATATTCTGTGTCAGGTTACTTGCTGTAAATGTAACTCTGCAGCAGTATAAAAAGCACACTCATGTAGATTATATGTTCTGTGTGACTTTGGTTGTTGTAACTGTAACTCTACAGTGGCATGGAGTTGTAATGTTGCAAAACTTTATCCTGCATGCAAAAATCATGCTGCCAATACAGCGCAATTTTTGCATGCTGCATAATTATTTTTTTAGAGACCCCCCCCCACCATAACCCATTACGGGGGGCTGCATTCCTGAACCCCCTCCCCAATAAGTATTCTCAACTCTGGGGATGGGGAGGGCTTCAACTCGAAATTGCAAAAAATTAATAAAAAAAAGGTTTCAGGGACCAGGAATCAAACCGGTCCCAGACGCAATACCTGGGTTCATTACGAACATACAACCATATGAATGTGCCAGCAAAAACAGACCATCCAGTCTATCTAAATCTGCTCGAGTGTACAGCTAGCACCCCTAGTCTGAAACTGACCCAACCCCCCTCCCCTTTGTCATGCCACTGACACCCCCTGCTTGCTGCAATGGCTCAGTTCATTGAGCCATGGCAGCTGCTCAGTGGAACCCCATCCCAACAGAGGTCTTATCCTCTGTCGGGGATAGTGCAAGTGGTGCAATACAGTAGTATTAGTGGCACCACTCACTGTAACTTACAGTGCTGTTCTGGGATAACAATAATGTCATATGCTATTAAGCAAATGACATTATGACCCAGTAGGGCTCTACAGCAATATAAAAAGTACATTGGTGTATCTTGTATATTCTGTGTCAGGTTACTTGCTGTAATTGTAGCTCTACAGCAGTAAAAAAAGCACATTGATGTATACTGTATAATCTGTGTCAGGTTACTTCTTGTAATTGTTGCTCTACAGCAGTATAAAAAGCATATTGCTGCATACTGCATATTCAGTGCCAGGTTACTTGTTGTAATTGTAACTCTACAGCAGTATTAAAAACACATTATACATCAATGTGCTTTTATGCTGCTGTGAAATTACAATTAATATCCTAATGCAAATATACAGCATGCTTCAATGTGCTTTTATGCTGCTGTAGAGTTACAATTACAAGTACCCTAGCACAGAATATACAATATTCATCAATGTGCTTTTTATACTGCTGGAGAGTTACGATTACAGCAAGCAACCTAGCATAGAGTATGCAATATATATCAGTGTGCATTTTATACTGCTGTAGAGTAACAAGTACAAGTAACCTGCACAGAATATACAGTATACATCAATGTGCTTTTTATACTGCTGTAGAGCTATGATTACATCAAGTAAGCTGGCAAAGAATATACAATATACATCAAAATACTTTTTATGGTCTATGATGTGTAAGGAGAGGTTCCACATGTAGAAAACAGGAAGTTGTTATCCCTCTCTACAGACAGTTGGTGAGACCCCATCTAGAGTACTGCGTCCAGTTCTGGAGACCCCATCTCTGCAAGGACATAGACAGGATGGAGACAGTCCAGAGGGCAACTAAAATGTTGCAGGGTCTGTAACACAAGCCATATGAGGAGAGACTAAAGGAGCTTAATATGTATACCTTGAGGAAAGGAGGGAGAGGGGGGACATGATAGAACCTTTTAAGTACCTCAAGGGAATCAACAAAGTCCAAGAGGGTAGCATCTTTCAGAAAAAGAGTTGTACAAGAAGAAGGGGGCTCAATTTATAGACAGAGGAGGGGATGGCTGAGGGGCTATGTGAGGAAATATTTTTTCATGGAGAGAGTGGTGGACACATGGAACCGCCTTCCTGAGGAGGTTGTGGGATCAAAAACAGTCGGGGTATTTAAAAATGCATGTGACAGCTATAAGGCAATTGTAGTGGGGAGTAGGAGGAAGTAAGATGTTGGTTAACTAGAATCTGCCCCTTATCCAATAGGTTAGGGAAATTGGCAGACTGGTTGGGCCAAGTGGTGCTGTCTGCCATAAAAGTCTACATTTTTTTTTCAATTGTTTAACCAGGAGAGGCACACTAAGCTGAAAGTCTGTTTACAAGTGTGACCTGGGAGCACATGGAATTTAAGTGACTTGCTAAGGGTCATACAGTATGCATGTCAGGGCTGTGGGACTCAGACTCAGGTCTCCTGATTTGGAGCTCAGAGCCTTAAACCACTGCGCTATACTTCCTCCCAATGTGCTTTTCATACTGTTCTAGAGTTACAATTACAGCAAGTAACCAGGCACTTAATATACAATATACATCAATGTGCTTTTTATACTGCTGTAGAGCTACAACTACAACCAGCAACCTGGTACAGAATATACAGTTTACATCAATGCACTTTTTATATTGCTGTAGAGTTACATTTACAAGTAACCTGTCAGAGAATATACAATATGCATCAAATGTATATTCTGTGCCAGGCTACTTGTAATTGTTGCTTTACAGCAGTAGAAAGAACACATGGATGTATACTGTATATTCTGTGCCAGGTTACATTCTGTAATTGTAATTCTACAACTTTATAAAAAGAACACTTATAGATGCTGTATATTCTGTGCCATTATTACTTATTGTAATTCTAACTCTAAAGCAATATAAAAAGCACATTGATGTGTATTGTATAGTCTGTGCGGGGTTACTTCTTGTAAATCTAACTCTATAGCAGTATAAATTGTACATTGATATATTTGGGCTGGGTTACTTGTTGTAACTGTAGCTCAACAGTATTATAAACAGCACATTGATGTATACTGTACATTCTATGCTGGGTTACTTGTAACTGTAGCTCTACAGCAGTATAAAAAACACTTTAATAAATACTGTATATGCTGTGCAGGTTACTTATTGTAACTGTAACTGTAGAGCAGTATAAAAGGCACTTTGATGTATACTGTACATTCTGTGCTGGGTTACTTGTTGTAATTGTAGCTCTACAGCAGTACAAAAACCACACTGATGTATATTGTATATTCTATGCCAGGTTACTTGTAATACTAGCTCTTCAGGAGTATAAAAAGGTATATTGCATATGCTTTGCCAGGTCACTTGTAATTGTACCTCTACAACAGCATAAAAAGCATTTTGATGTAGAATGTATATTCTGTGCCAGGTTGCTTATTGTAACTGAAGCTGTACAGCAGTACAAAAAGCACACTGATGTACACAGTTTATTCTGTGCTCTGTTACACTCTGTAATTGTAACTCTACATCTTTATAAACAGAACACTGATGTATACTGTATAATCTGGGCCATGCTATGTAACAGGGTGGCCCTGTTATGAATAGTTGGTCCTGAAGTAAAAATGAGTAACCTCCCTCCAGATCTTCTTTTCCTACTTTTCTCTCATCTTTTTCTTCCTCCTTTCTTTACTAAATTTTGTGTCGGGTGGCCAACCTGGCACATCTCTACAAACTTTACTGCCCTTTTAAATAATCCTAAAACCCTTATGGTTGTACAATGAAAGTTTATCCTTTTTCCATAAAGAGCTCTGTGTTTGAGTAATGGTTGTGCTCCTAAGGTGCCCCCAGTTTGTTTATGTTACACTTCAGTGCTGGAAATAGGTGCGTCGGTGTCTAAAGTGAAGCGCTACGCGCTATTGTAACTGGTGCCCCTTTAAGAAGCACAGAAATGCTATGCTGCAAGCCCGATGTCGGGTGAAGTAAATAAAAAGAGAACCACTTGTTGCGGAAGTAAAGAAAAGCTTCTTGTTTTGCTTAAATAAAATATGCTTTAATGGCAGGTCTCCTGGTCTGGCAGGAAAAGGCAGATAGGGAGTGTGCCCCTCATTTGCCATTCCCCTGTCCAGGCTGTGTATTCCTGTATATAAAAAAATGTGAAAATGAACAAAAAAAAATTTTTCTTTTGCTGTTGCCTAAATCCTGATCATTTGGGGAAATTCCTACTATAGGACTGAAAGCCTCTGAAGTGACTGCTTTTAAAAAAATCAGGAGAGATGAGGTCACAGCAAGTGGGAGTAGCTGTGCTCCAAATGAAGTAGAACCTCCCTAACTAAAGTCTAGATTATCTAAAACTGATATTTTAGGATATATTCACAGAAGGAATATAACATAAATGCTTGTTTTTCCTATTGTAAATGAATGATCCAAGATAGCCTTAGATGGCCCATACCTAGAGCTCCGCCTGGCCCAATTTACAGACGTCCTTCTGGACTGCTTTCTCCCCCAGCCACCACCCTTCCCCCCCAGGTATCGCTCCCTAGAACCCCTAGCGGTACCTTATTATATACATACTAGACTAATTGTAACTAATTGAAGCCTTTGTACACCTTTGTATTACTGGAATTGCTTTGTGTGTTCTGTTATTGTATCTCACCTGTAATGTTCTCCATTGTTGTACTCCACCAGCATTTGCTGTCTACCCTCCCTGTGACGAGGTGCCTTTGTAAATGAGTCTTTGATTCAAAGGTTGTAAATCCGAATTATAAAATAAATAAATAGGACCACATAAAGGTCTATTTTATGTTAAGTGGGAGATCCCCTGATTGTGATGTCACCCTAAGGATTGCTATAAAACCTGCCACCAGGGGACTAAGAAGTGTGTGTGGGTCAGTATCTTCTGACCACCAAGGGAGAAGGAGCTAGTGTGAGAGCTTACACACTATATTGTTGGGAATTAAGTACTGGATATTGAATATACAGAAGAAAGACAGGAGTCTCAAGAAGAAGTATTTCCTGATGTGATGAAATGGTGTGATGTACTAACACCCACAATTTTCTTTTGGTAAATATATATATTTTTTGTTTTGTTTTTGCAAAGTTTTTGCAAATAAATTAATAAACACATTTATTGTGTTTTTTATGCAATACATATTACTGTCTGGTGTCTCTCATTTATCCCACACCTTCTACATGCTACTTGTTGTAATTATAACTCTGTAGCAGTATAAAAAGCAGATTTACTGTATATATATATATTATATATTCTGTGCTAGCTTACTTGTAACTGTAGCTCTACAGCAATATAAGAACCATATTGATGTGCATTGTGTAATGTGTGCCAGGTGGCTTGTTGTAACTGTAGCTCTACAGTAGTATAAAAAGCGCACTGATGTATATTGTATATTTTGTGCCAGGTTACTTGTTGTAATTGTAACTCTACAGTAGTATAAAAAACACAAAGATGTAAATTGTATATTCTGAGCTATGCTACTTGCTGTAATTGTAACTGTACAGCATTACAAAAAGCACATTGAAGTATACCGTAGATTCTGTGCCAGGCTGTAATTGTAACTCCACAGCAGTGTCAAAATCACATGGATGATTATTATTTGTTCTGTGCATGGTTACTTGTGACTGAAGCTCTACATCAGTAAAATAGCATGTACAGTAGATGAATACTGTAAAATCTGTGACAAGTTGCTTGTTTTAACAGTAGCTCTACAGCAGTACAAATAGCACATTGGTGTATACTGTATAACCTGTGTTAGGTTACATGCTGTAAATGTAACGCTACAGCATTATGAAAAACACAGGGATGTATACTGTATTTTCGGAGCCACTTACTTTTTGTAATTGAAACTCTATAGCAGTATAAAAAGCACAGTGATGTAAATTGTATATTTTGTGCCAGGTTACTTGCTGTAATTGTAACTCTACAGCATTGAAAAAAACACATTCATGTAAACTGTATATTTTGTGACAGGTTACTTGCTGTAATTGTAGCTCAACAGCATTATAAAAAGCATGCTGATGTATACTGTAGATTCTGAGGCATGATGATTTGTTGTAATTGAAACTCTAAAGCAGTGTAAAAAGCATATTAATGTACATTTTATATTTTGTGCCAGGTTACTTGAAATTGCAGCACTCCATCAGTATAAAAAGCATATAAATGTGCACTGCACAATCTGTGCCAGGTTGCTTAATGTAATTGTAGGTCTACAGAGGTATAAAATGCACACTGCTGTATACTGTATATTTTGTGCAATGTTACATGCTGTAATTGTAACGCTACAGCATTATAAAAAGCATAGCGATGTATACTGTATTTTCTGTGCCAGGTTACTCATTGGAACTGTAACTCTACAGCAGTATAAAGAGCACACTGATGTATATTCTATATTCAGTGTGAGGTTACTTGTTGTAATTGTTGCTCTACGGCAATATAAAAAGCACATTGATGTAAACAGTATATTCTGTGCCAGGTAACTTGCTGTCACTGAATCTCTAAAGCAGTATAAAATACACTTTGATGTACATTGTATATTCTGTGCAAAGTTACTTGTTGTATCTGTAACTCTACAGCAGTATAAAATGCACACTGATGTATTCAGAATATTCAGAGCTGGGGTACTTGCTGTAATTGTAGCTCAACAGCATTATAAAAAGCACACTGATGTATACTGTACATACAAAGCCAGGTTACTTGTTGTAACTGTAGCTCTACAGCAGTATAAAAAGCCATTTGATTTATACTGTATATTCTCTGCCAGGTTACTTCTTGTAATTGTAGCTGTACAGCAGTATAAAAGGCAGTATGATGTATATTGTATATTCTATGCAAAAAACTTTGTTAATGCAACAGTTAGGGTTATTCTACAGCGACAAAAGTGAGGAAATTCGACATTAGGGTTCCCACCCCTTGCACCCCACCCTCACCCCTGCACCCCACCCCCACCCTGTCCCCACCAACAGGCATTGGGGTGTGCGTTGGGGTCATCGGGGCTAACTCTCACCCCAACCCATGTGTAAACAAGCTGAGGTGGTGCAGTGTAGGAAAATGGGGTAAGGGTTATGGCCATCGACCCCAATGTACACCCCGATGCCTGTTGGTGGGGGCAGGTTGGGGGTTTGGTGCAAGAGGTGGGAACCCTAATGTTGAATTTCCTCACTTTTGTCACTGTAGAATAACCCTAACTGATGCATTAATGAAGTTTTTTGCATAAAATTTCCTTATGGCCCCGCGCTCCCACCAACTTGTAACTGTCGGGCCACATTACACACCTAATGACTAAAAAGTACATTGACAACACCACGGCCAGCCACCAAACAAATGTTAATGTAGTAGAACAATAGAAAATGCTGTCCACAAAATGTAAACTGCACCACATAATATCTCCCAAAAAGATATATTGTCTGACACATAAACACTGCAATTCACATCTACAGGACATGCCATCAGCACCCTCCAAATTTCAAGTGAAAAGACCAAACCATGTCCGAGTTATAACATGTCAAAGTTTGAAATTGTCATTCATCAGAGTGGCACAGTTCCACACCTGTTGACATTTAACACACATGATGACTGAAAACTACATCCATGTCACTAAGGCTAGCTATCCTAGCAATGTCGTGCTGCCACCACAAGCAAAACGCTGTCCACAGAATGTAAACAGTGCCACACCATATCTCAGCCAAAAAAATATTTTCCAACATGTAAACACTGTAATTAACATCCACAAGGCATGCCGTAAACATCCTCCAAATTTCAAATAAAAAGACCTAACCGTGTCTGAGATATAACATTTTAACGTTTGAGATTTTCATTCATCAGACAGGCACAGTTCCGCAGCAGTTGACATTTAACACACACAAGAAGTGAAAACTACATTCATGACACTAAGGTTAGATATCCAATCAATTTCAAGCCACCACCACAAGCAAAATGCTGTCCACAGAACGTAAACAGTGCCACGCCATATCTCTGCCAACAAAAATATTTTCCAACATGTAAACATTGTCATTAACATCCACAGGGCATACTGTAAACACCCTCCAAATTTCAGATAAAAAGACTAAACTGTTTCCGAGATATTCAATATCAAAGATTAGTAAACTGTCCCTATCTATTCCATTATAAAAAATCTGGCCATCTTGTCCCTATTTTGCAATCAAAGAATTTGCAGGCTCATGAACAAAGAATTAAAAACCTTATAAATAAAAAAAATGAAGGAATTCCGGCAAACCACCAACATGGTTCAACAGAACATAGCCCCCTGAGTAAAATCCACCCTCATTTGACTTCCTAGGGCACCCCTGGGCTGATAAAATTGATTTTTAAATTGGGTCATCTTGTCCCTCGCTTGCGATGCACGATCGCAATCAAACAATCTCAAGATCAAAGAATTTGCAGGTTCGCGATCAAAGAAGTTGCACGCTTGCGATCAAAGAATAAAAATGGTGAAACGTGATTATTTCACCGATTTGAAGCGAACCAACGCCATGCCTCAATAGAACGAAGCCTCCTGAGCAAAACCCACCGTCATTTGCATCCCTAGCCCACCTCTGAGCCAAGATATTAGTGTTTTAAGGTAGTGATGCAAGATCACGATCAAAGAATCTCACGATCAAAGAATTTGCTGGCTCGTGATCAAAGATTGTTAACGAGCCACAAATTAAAATTTTAAAAGCTTAAAACTCTATTTTTGACCGATTTGGATGAAACCAGAGGCATGGCTTGATAGAGCAGAGCCCCCTGAGTAAAATCCATCCAAGTTTTACTTCAGAAGTGACCCCTGAGCCGAGATATTTGTGTTTTGCCAACTGGAAATTAAAGAACAAGATGGCGGACCTTGCAATCAAAGAATTTTGAAAATTCTCAGGGACAAAGATTCTTGAGCCACGAGGCTGCAAATTCTTTGATCATCAGGCGGGACCAGATGGCCAGAACCCCATTCTTTGTTCGCAAAACACACATATACATTTTCACATTGACTTATAATGGGAACTTAAAAGTGGCATAAATTTTGAATGCCTTAATATTTGTTCACCAAACAAAAAGTGGCATGTTCAGCCACCAAAGCTCTTTCAAATGAGCCATCTCACAGAGTGGCATGCCACACAATGGCTGAGCAGGGCCATGTCCAAAATCCCAAAAGCTGCATCCAAAAACAAATAATTTTGCATTTTTCAGCATTTTTCTTACGCAAAGACCGTAAGTCCGACCAAAACACAATTTGGAAAATCAAGAGATCTACCGTGCCCCACCGCACATTCCAAATTTCTGGCAAATCTGTTAAACGGGTCTAAAGTTATTAATGCCCAAACTTTTGACTTTAGTATGTAAGTGACCGCTGAACCCTAACTATAGCGGTACAACCGCACCACTATAATTCTGTGCCAGGTTACTTGTAACAGTAACTCTACAGCAAGATAAAAGGCATATTGAAGCACATTATATATTCTGTTCCAGGTTACTTGGTGCAATTGTATTTCTACAGCAGAAAAAAAGCACATTGATGTATATTGTTTTTTCTGTGCCAGGTTACTTATAATTGTAGCTTTACAGCAGTAGAAAGAACACATAGATTATATATTGTATATTCCGGGCCTGGCTGCTTTTGGTAACTGAAGCTCCACAGCAGCATAAAAAGCACACTGATGAATACAGTATATTCTGTGCCAGGTTATGTTCTGTATTTGTAACTCTACATCTTTATAAAAAGAAGACTTGTTTATGCTGTACTGTATATTATGGGTCACATTACTTGTAATTCTAACTACACAGCAGTATAAAAAGCACATAGATTTATATTCTATATTCTGTGCTAGGTTACTTGTAACTGTAGCTCTACAGCAGAATAAGAAGCATATTGATGTGTATTGCATAATCTGTGCCAGGTGGCTTGTTGTAACTTTAGCTCTACGCAATATAACAAGCATTTGTCAATGCCAGAGTTCGCTTGCAGGTATTTGCAGTGGTGTTTGGCACGTATGGTGCTTTACCCTAATGCTCTGTGCGATTGCTGGTATTTGCACTACAAATTTTCAGCATGACCTTTTTGTTACCCCCACCTCATAAAAGCATTTGAGACCTCTGCTTATGAACAGTACCACTGTTATTTTGTTAATCTGTCCTAAACGTTGTTTTCCCACAGTGACCACACCATTCTGCTCCACATGTGCAAAAACACAGTTTGGGCAGGATGTGAAAAATGACAGCTGTAGCATTCATAGGGAGGTGTGAAGGGATGGCACTGTTGAACATCTGGAGTGAAAATACAACAACTTCTCGAACTTATGAGCGTACATGGAAACTGCGCAATGAACGTTCATGACAGTCATTTTGTGGACTTTTGTCACCAAGTTTTCAACATAGGCATTTTGGGACCTCTGCTCATGAACAGTGTCACTGTGATTTTCATAATCTGTCCTGAGCATTGATTTCTCACTCTGACCACACCATTGTGCGCTGGATGTGCAAAAACACATTTCAGCCAGGATGTGAAAAATGTCAGCTGTACTGTTCATAAGGAGGTGTGAAAAATGCCAGTGTTGAAAATCTGGAGTGAAAATATTTCAAATTCTCGGGTTATGAGTTGCGTGAAAGTGCGCAATGTACGCCAGAACACAATCATTTTTTGATATTTTTTCACCAAATTTGCAACATAGGCTTTCGGAGACCTCTGCTCATGAACAGTGTCACTGTGATTTTCTTAATGTGTCCCATACATTGAGTTCGCACACCGATTGCGCCATTGTGTGCTACATGGGCAGAAACACATTTTGGGCAGGATGTGAAAAATGACAGCTGTACTGCTCATAAGGAGGTGTGGTAAAATGGCAATGTTGAAAATCTGGAGTGGAAATATTGAAAATTCGCAAACTTACGAGCATGCATAGGAACTGCGCAACATACGCTCGTAAAACAGTTATTTTTAGGAATTTTTTCACCAAATTTTCAACATAGCCATTTTAAGATCTCTGCTCATGAACAGTGACACTGTGATTTTCTTAATGTGTCCCATACATTGAGATCGCACACCTACTGTGCCATTGTGCACTATATGGGCGGAAACACATTTTGGGCAAGATGTGAAAAATGACAGCTGCACTGCTCATAAGGAGGTGTGGTAAAATGCCAATGTTGAAAATCTGGAGTGAAAATATTGAAAATTTGCAAACTTACGAGCGTGCATAGGAACTGCAAAACGCACACTCGTAAAACAGTCATTTTTAGGAATTTTTTCACCAAATTTTCAACACAGCCATTTTAAGACCTCTGCTCATGAACAGTGTCACTGTGATTTTCTTAATGTGTCCCATACATTGAGTTTGCACACCGACTGCGCCATTGTGCGCTACATTGGCGGAAACACGTTTTGGGCAGGATGTGAAAAATGACAGCTGTACTGCTCATGAGGAGGTGTGGTAAAATGGTAATGTTGAAAATATGGAGTGAAAATATTGAAAATTCGCAAACCTACGAGCTGGCGTAGGAACTGCGCAATGCACGCTCTTAAAACAGTCATTTTTAGGAATTTTTTCACCAAATTTTCAACATAACCATTTTAAGACCTCTGCTAATGAACAGTGTCACTGTGATTTTCTTAATGTGTCCCATACATTGATTTCACACACCAACTGCGCCATTGTGCACTACATGGGCGGAAACACATTTTGGGTGAGTTGCAAAAAATGACAGCTATACTACTCATAAGAAGGTGTGGTAAAATGGCAATGTTGAAAATCTGGAGTGAAAATACTGAAAATTCACGAACTTACGAGCCCGAGTAGGAACTGCACAACGCACGCTCGTAAAATGGTCATTTTAAGGAATTGTTCTACCAAATTTTCAAAATAGGCTTTTTGAGAGCCCACCTTATGAACACTGGCAGTGTCATTTTGTTAATCAGGCCTGAAAGGTGATTTTGTGCAGTAACTACGAATTCACCCTTCGGGCCCGAATAACGCCATGACAGTGACATCATTCATGAGAAGGGGTCCCAAAAACCCCATGTTGAAAATTTGGTGCAAAAATTCCAAAAACGCTTAGATATGCAACACAGTTGAAAAACCCCATCTAACCCATTATACAGCTTACGGCATTTCCTTAATGCAGTCGGCTTTGAAGAGTACAGGCGTGTTCCGGTCCACAAAGATCATTGTGCTGGACTCCAGAGGTAAGTATGGGGTGAGGGTGTGTGTGAGAGGCAAGTGCGCAGTGGGTGGGTGCGGGTTGTGGGAGGGGCCAGGAGAAGCACCGAGGGACTGTTTTTAATTTACAGGTTTTTTTTTTAAAAAAAGATGACGCGGGACGTTTGCCATTGTGGGGTGGGGTGGGCTCCCAGCATGGCAGAAGGATGGCTGGGGGGCATTGAGCCGACAGGAGATTGGGCACCCCATTGCCCAAAACAAGGTTTGCCATGCTGGGGTGGGCTCCCAGCGTGGCACCAAACATTTGGGGGGGCATGAGGCGCTGCGAGCACACACGGTGCGACATGGGATATTTGCCACACTGGGGTGGGCTCCCAGGAGTGGCAGCAGGGAAAGCTGTTTGGGGACGTGGAGTCAATGGGGGATTGGGCACCCCGCCGGCCAAAATAAGATTTGCCACACTGGGTGGCCTCAGCGTGGCACCAAAGCTTTGGGGTGGGCATGAGGTGCTGCGAGCACACAGCGGTGGTTTTCTTTGAAGTGAAGACCACCGCTGTCATACACAGCACCCGCATCCATTGGTGCAGGACCGCCATGCCTGCTCAACGGAGCAGTGCATTGCACAGGACAGTCACACCTCCAAACTGTCCTATTCTCCCAAGACGCTCCTTGCGCATGCGCGCAAGCGAATGTAAAAAAGTGCATTGATGTATACTGTATATTTTGTGCCAGGTTACTTCTTGTAACTGTAAGTCCACAGCATTATATTGATGCATATTTTATATTTTGTGTCATGTTACTTGTGATTGAAGCTCTACAACTGTATAAAAAGCATAAAGATGTATATTGTACAATCCATGCCAGGTTACTTGTTATAACTGTGGCTCTACAGCAGTATAAAAAGCACAATGATGTATATTCTATATTCTGTGCCAGGTTACTTGTGATTGAAGCTCTATAACAGTATATAAAGCACATTGTTATATATTGTATATTCTGTGTCAGGTTACTTGCTGTAATTGTATCTCTACAGCACTATAAAAAGCTCATTTATGTATACTGTATATTCTGTGCCAGGTTACTTGTTGTAATTGTAACTCTACAGCAGTATAAAAAGCACACTGATGTATATTGTATATTCTGTGCCATGTTACTTGCTGTAATTGTAACTCTACAGCAGTATAAAAAGCACATTGATGTATATTGTATATTCTGTGCCAGGTTACTTGTTGTAATTGTAACTCTACAGCAGTATAAAAAGCACACTGATGTATATTGTATATTCTGTGCCATATTACTTGATGTAATTGTAACTCTACAGCAGTATAAAAAGCACATTGATGTATATTGTATATTCTGTGCAGGTTACTTGTTGTAACTAACTCTACAGCAGTATAAAAAGCACACTGATGCATATTGTATATTCTGAGTTATGTCATATGCTGTAATAGTAATGATACAGCATTATAAAATGCACAGGAATGTGCATGTACATTCTTAGCCAGGTTACTTTTCGTAATTGAAACTCTACAGCAGTATAAGAAGCACATTGATGTATATTGTATATTCTGTGCAAGGTTACTTGCTGTGATTTTAACTTTAAAGGATTACAAAAACCACATTGATCTATAGTACATATTTTGTGCCACGTCCCTTGTAGTAACTGTAGCTCTACAACTGTATAAAAAGCACACTGATGTATTTTGTATATTCTGTGGCAGGTTTCTTGTTGTAACTGTAACTCTACAGCAGTGTAAAAAGCACACTGATGAAAACTGTATATTTTGTGCAAGGTTACCTAATGAATGGTAGCTCTACAGCAGTATAAAAAGAACATTGACGTATATTGTCTATTCTGTGCCACTTTACTTGTTGTAATTCTAGCTCTACAGCAGAATAACAAGCATTTGTCAATGCCGAATGTTTGCTTGCTGGTATTGGCATTGGTACTGCAGGAGTTTAGAGAGAGTTGCATAATAGGAATGGCAGTGAAGTATTAAAGTAACGCCAGCCACCACCCCCACCTTGTAGAGACTGATAGGCATTGGGGGTGGCTTTGGTTAATTGGGCATAAAGCTCACGCCATTCCACCTCACCCCACCCAACCCTGCAGACACAGACAGGTGCCACAGTGTGCCTTGGGGTCTTCAGCCCTTACGCTCACCCCATTCCATAAGGAAATAAGGTGAGATGGGTGCATTATAGGAGAACAGAGTGAACATTAGGGCCGAAGACCCCAAGGCACACCTCGATACCTGGCGAAGGGTAAACTTATGAACAAGGTAGGAAACCAGGGTTGGAAGGCAATGTGCACCAACGCTTGCAATTTGGCAAATGGAATGGCCTCCTCCCACAGGTGATGGGGTCAAAGACTCACAGAATTTAAGCTAGAATAGGACAGACAGTGTGGAAAACTTAACACAGCAGCCTGATCGGGGGAGGGGGTAGCATACATGGGCAGGCCAGATGGTCCACACAGACCCCATCTGCTGACATATTAGATGTTTCTATATCTATATATATATATATTTTGTATTAAATAAAGCTTTATGCAACATTGCTTACTGGTGAGTCCAGTGCCTATTTTTCTCCATTAATACTTTGTTTTACTTGGTACAACTTCCCATAAGCAATTTCTCACATTTCCAGTTATATGTTTTTTGGCCGGATTTGTACATTTGAAAATGCACATTGCACTAATACCTGTTGATACTTGTGTTGCAATTTATTTATCAACACAGTCACACTAATGCTGAAAGTTTATTTTTTTTATTATTACTGCGGCCCAGCTTCCCAGTCTGACAACTGGGTGGCATGAAGTGCAGGAGGGCAAGTGATTTACTCAGGGTCACACAGTAAGCTAGCGGATGTGGTAGGATTCAAACTTGAAATCTCCTAGTTCCGTTCAATGCTTCAACCACTACATAGAAACTGACAGCAGATAAGGTCTGCTTGGCCCATCCAGTCTGCCCTTTTTCACTGTGATTGCTTTTGTTGCAGATCCTTCTAGATCAATGGCACTAGACCACATGGATTTCCTATTTAGCACAGTCTTTCCATTCTCACAGTTTTAAAGTCTAGGGTTGCTTCTGCAGTGTACTACACAACCACATTCAGATTATTCCCAAGGGGTTTCTAAATCAAGCCTTCTTGGAAATGAATGTCTCCACATACATATGGAATTAAAATGGTAGCTTCTGTTCTCTGCCTAATTTCATGTAAATGCAATGAAAACAACATCGTGGTAAGCTAAAAAACCTACTACTAAAGAGCTAGTTCTTGGAAACTATTCTCAAGCAATGACAAAATTGTAGGTATTTTTTGTCTAAATCATTTACCTTCAACTCAGTTTTACTGTGCTTGGCAAACACCAGGCATGCTGTTTAAATGCATTTTTGGACTGTTGAAAAGACACCTCCCTTCTCTGCAGGAGTTTGAGCTCCCACCTGCAGTCCTTTCCCAGGCTATATACTTCACTTTCTATGCAGTAACGATCTGCCTGCGGGACTGCCAGTCAGGTTTCACTTTCTCAAAATGGTTGTTTTTACCAATCACCCTTGGCTACAGATGGTAATGGAAAACACTGCAGAGTTCTTCATTGCAACTTTTGCATTTCTTTTTATTTGTAGTGAGAGTAATAATTAACCTGAAGTTTGTGTTTCTATTTATCTGTTTAAAAGTTTTACCAGGAGGGCACACTGAGCAGAGTACTGCTTGATTCTAGGTGCATCCTGGTGCATAACCTATAGCCATTTAACATCATAAACTAATGCAGGGGTCATAAAGCAGCACTGTACTACGGTAGCACCCATGTGGAGTGCCGATTATTGAGCGCTGCACTTTTGAGCAACTCAGTAATAACGTTCTTCAAGAGAGTGAGTGGTGCAATTTGTCGCTATATCCTGTATAGCGAGTATTGCAAGGAGCTGTACTCACTACTACAAGATATAGCATCCTTTGTGGCCAATTCCTGCTGAGCTGCTTGCATTGCGTAGTGGTGTACATCACTGCTTACGATGCGAGCAGACCCGTGTCCAGCTACAGGCAGAATCATTTTAGTTTTTTAAATCCAATAACTTGCTCTATGGTCTGCACCCCCCTTGGAGTTGGTTATTTAAGTTTGGGGGGCACGGGGAGCTTTTGTCTTTTGAGTGCTTTGGTAAAGTATTGTAGCGACCGTTGCTATTTGCGACGGTCAGTACAATATCCATCACCCTTTTGACCATGGGCTCATAACTGTTTGCTTTATGTGATAGGCAGTCTTTCAGACTCACCTTTATCACGTAAAACCCTGTATTACATACACCCACAGCTGCAGCATGAAAACACGATGAGCCATGCCTTCTTGCACACTTAAAAATGCACAAGGAATTCTCAGTGTTTGCATATTTGAAAGTGAGTTCACATGACTTTTACTTAAATCTTTTTCATTGCTGCCTCCAGATGAAAGGAAGAGGATCTAGCCATTCAGCTGGTTTACTTTGTCACCACTCAGCTTTTAAATATGACATCCAGTAAATGTGCAACGTGCCTTTGCAAAGATCCACAAGACAGGCTTTCATCACGGCAAGTTGTTGGGGAGAAGCAAGATAAGCACCGCAAGTTAATTAAGGCATGCAAACTTTAGCAATGGGATCCTGTAACTTCCCAATGTCACGCTTTATTTTTTTTTAAAAGTTTGCTATCAACTTGTTCTCTTCTTGAACCCCTTGAGCATGACAGATGTGCAGCAGACCGAGCTGTCACTATTGTGCTGATTAACAGGCTGGCATTAAATGGCTAATGCAAAACACCACGCTTGCCGACACACTGTGAGCACCAAGGGACACTTGTCACCACACAGCATTATTTTACATTCATTGACAATTGTTAAAAAAGCCATTGTTATCTGCAACAGAAATCATCAGTTTCTTGCTTGCCCATGTTGCCTCAAACCATACCTTGCAATAAGCTTGAGGAAGGAAACTTGAGCACAGAACAATGCTAAACTGTCATCATTTCCATTGCCAAAAAAAAGAACACTTGACAGTTGAATGGGCCACAAATCCAACTAGTAACCCCAAGCCAGAAGTGGGCAGCAGGGTACTTGGTGTAAACCAACTCCTCTTTTCTGCCATGCGTGGTCCTCATATGCCACTGGGTGAGACAGTGCAGTGCGCCACTGGAATGCCTCCAGCCCTCCTCCCTCCTGTTTCACACACACATTCTGCATGGCTCATGATGTGGGTTATGTAAATGAGAGTAAACAAGCATTTGGAAGCTATGCCCTGCAATGATGGGGTGCTCCCTGATTGTGGCAGTGAATTTCTTTCAAGTTGGTGACATGCATCTGATGTCATAGACAGCGTGCTCATTCATTGGTGCCAAACAGATGAGCCCAAAAAAGCATTGGCCACAACACTGCAACACCTCTGAAACCTGCTACTCCCACAAGATGCCACAAAATATTTTTTGTGCATGCGCACAAGCAAACATAAAAAAAAACTGTGTTAAATAGATTCTTGATTTCAATGTGAATTTACTGGTTAACAAATAACGGTATTCACTGACCAGCACTGTTAGTCACTATAAGGAGGGCAGAGATAAGAGAAGACAAGCATTTTACATCACTTCTGATCCTATTTTCATACTACTTCTCTTACCCACCCCCAATCCTTTACCACTAGCCTGTCACCATAAAGCACAACTGTCATGAAATTACAGCCCTACTACAAGAGATTAATTTTTCTCTAATTAAACATTTTACTCAATATGGCAAGCATAAATAGAATAGCCTGTCATTTTTCTCAGATCATCATCTATCAATACAGTATTCTGCAGTGCAGTCTTATAAAAACAGAGAATTCACACAACAAGAAGTACCAGAAAAATAATATATAAAGAGAATAATAGATGGGTTACAGTGAATTACAAGGCTGTCATTCCATCAAGAGGTTCTGGGGACATAGGTAACTCGAGAGCGAAGCTCGAGAGGTTTCTATGTCCCCAGATCATCAAGATGGAATTTCAGCCGAGTAGTTCACTGTAACATATTTTGTAATATATGGATGAGAAAACCTGGCAAGGTCTTACTTGGTGAAGCTTTGTGCAGGCTGACATGTTCAACGAGGAATCAGGAAGTTGTGTGTGTGGTTTTTTTTGCTGGTGAGCTGAACAGGAAAGTGCAGGAAACAGTTCCTTTTAACAGTAAGAGGGAAAATGTAGTTGCACTTCAACAGAACGTTTAACTGTAACTCATTTTTCTTTTAAAAAAAAAGAAAAGTAAGGTACTGTTTGGTTATCATGGAGCCGACTTTGAAATCCTTCGTGCTGACTCTTGGAAAAGCCATCTCATGGTCAGCACAAGGCATCAGGCTGTGCTTGCACATTTGTTTCGGAGTGATAATACTATCGTTAAAATGAAACAATGGTATTGGGAGTGAAGAGAGGTATTATTGAGAAGGTGATGTATATTACAAGATTTTTTTGTATCACTTTCAATGCTATTATTTTAACGATCCATATATTACATCTATATAAAAAACTTCTAAATCATTTTTATATACCTCAAGGATGTTAAACAAACTGACAGGGTTTAAATTTATTTTTCTTACTGCAGTTTAAAATTGATTTAGGGAGATTAGTATCTTGCACTAGGAAAAGGCCTTTTTTGAAAGATGTTTTGCAAATGTGACAGTAATGCAAACAGGGCACAAGGTACATAATTTAACAAACAAATTGAAACATGAACACATTAAAAAATAAGACATAATAAGATACATCTCGGGTAATACACTGCTGTTTATCTGATAGCAGCTAACTGGGGAAAACCTTCTCAGATAAGTACATTGTAAGTGACGTTAGCCAAAGCAGACCAGCTATTCCCTTCAGATACCTGCCAGCATTCCCTGCCCAGCTCAGGAGCTTTGCGAGGGCACAGGTTTGGTGCCACCCTTCCTGAAACAGCAGCCCAGCAGTAACTGCCAAAAGCAGACCAGCTATTCCTTTCAGATACCTGCCAGCATTCCCTTCCCAGCACATGACAGTCGAAAGGGTGTAGGTTTGGTGTCGCCCTCCCCAAAACAGCAGCCCAGCAGTCACGGCCAAAGCAGACCAGGTACAGCAGTTAATGTCCAGGACCACTCGTTTTTTGCCATTCAGCACCATTTTACATAGGCTGACCAGGACTGATCATTTCTGCTCCAGGGCTTCATTGCTCCACTTATGGGCTATTCAGCTCACCTGGGCAGTTACCTTAAGGACTGAGTGCTCAGCCTTATTACTGTAGAGCTAGCAGAACCTTCCTCAGAATGAACAGGAATTAGCCAGTGGTGTTTTGATTTTGCCTGCAGTGTGTTTTAAAACAAACTTGATTTAAAGTAGTCTAAGTTAGCCTGCAGTGTGTTTTAAAATGATTTAGACTGCAGTGTTGTTCTCCCTTAGCCTTGTATTCTGTGCAGTTTATAGTCTGCAGGGTGTATTTGTATCAGGAAGGTGAATTATTGTCATCTTGAGTTCTCTCACAAGATTAGCCAGCCTTGTAACCTAAGCATGCTACAGCCCTGAATACTACCTCGCTCCCTGCCTGACTAACCCAGCTCCTCCCACAGGTTTGTATCATAGCCATCTTACCTGCTTTTAATTTCTGTTCCCCTGCAGCTATTCCTCTGATACCTGCCATCGTTCCCCACCCAGCTCAGGAGGGTAGCAAGGGTGTAGGTTTGGTGCCCCCCTCCCCAAACAGCAGCCCAGCAGTCACGGCCAAAGTAGACTAAGTACAGGCTGCAGTCGGCGTCCAGCACCTCTGGTTTTTGACATTAAGTGCCATTTTACATTTCCCGACCAGGACTGAATGTTACCTTAAGGATTGAGTGCTCAGCCCTATTAGAGTATAGGCAGTAGAATATTTGTATTTTACATAATAAAAATGAACAGGAATTAACCTACAGTGTGTTTTGCAACATACTTGATTTGAAGTATTCTGATTTAGCCTGCAGCCTGTTTTTAAACAAACTTGATTTAAAGTATTCCGATTTAGCTTGCAGTACATATTAGAGTAAAACGTGAACAAATCCCTTAAAATCACAGGACATGAACATTTAACTAATTACACATTTTGTAAGGCACTTTGTAAATTGGTCAATAAGCATTCTGTTCCTGTTTTTTATAAGTCTTAGCTTCTACATCCACCATCCTAAAACAAAATGTGCTGCATGAGATTAAAAGAAGAACACCCATGTACAAAACAAAAAAGAAGGTGTCCTGTATTGTTGCCAAGAGAAATAGTCCTATCCCTACTGCAGGATGGCGCTTGATGAGAACTCCCTTTCAGTGCCTGCTGTGTGTCTACCAGGAGCGCGTTCCACTGTCCATGCATCTCACTGTGTCTCCCAAGTCTATGCTATCTCTCTCTCTCGGTCTCTCATCAATATCTGTGGCTGCTCACAATGTCGGTGGGGGGCAAGAAACACGCTGAGGCAGCGGGGGTACAGTGGAATGGGAATCCACTCTCTCTCTCTCTCTCTGGTTGTGTGCAGTATAACCACTCCTGATCTTGCCCTCTCTCGCTCACCTGCCTTGTTACCCTGTCACCACCCATCCCAAGGTGACAATGTCCCACTTGTGGCTGCACCGTTTTTTCTCTCTCCCTTCCTGTGCCCAGTCTCTCTCTCTTCCTGTGCCCAGTCTCTCTCTCTCTTCCTGTGCCCAGTCTCTCTCTCCCTTCCTCTGCCCAGTCTCTCTCTCTCTCTCTTCTCTCTCTCTCTCATGCTCTGCAATGCCCATAAAGAGTATACCTGTCTTACAGCAAACAAAAACCCCACTGAAATGTAAACACTGGTGGAAGTGTCTCTATGTGCTTCTGTATAGGTTGACATGGTACCAGGCGATGTGCCATGCTCTTTTGTCACTTCTAGGCATCTGGTCGAGGGGGCTCCGTACTGGAGGAGGTGTTTACCGTATGTGCTTGCCTCACTCCTGCTTCATCATAGTGAAAGTGGACTGCAGAGAGTAAAGGCAAATACATTCTACAGGCTTTTGAATCTCCCCACTCACACTGCAGCTGTAAAAATAATAAAAAAAATATAGAAAAGAAACTGATGATGATGTTAGAGAGGGATGGTTGCTGAACGACAATCTAGCAGGTGGGTGCTCAATGAGACTGACTGCTCATTCTGCTTTTTATTCTGATCTCTCTAACAAAGAAAATCAGGAGGCTAAAAAATTCTAACTTAATTAGAGAAGCTGCTGTATGCCCTCCGTAGTGAGGAGAGAGAGAGAGAGCGAGCGAGGCACTGAAACTTACAAGTGAAAGTGCAGTGTCTCTTTCTTTCTATCCCTCACTCCCATCGCTCCTTCCTAACTTAGGAAAAAGTGCCACTGAGTTTGCTTTTCCAACTAAAATCAGCTGTACAAAAACAAGAGCCAGCATGCGAAGACGAGGGATTTTAAAAAAATTGTGCGGTGCAGTGTTCCAATGTCCGGAGGCTCAGAGGTGTATCTCTATGTCGGAGAGTGAAATTCAGGGGACAGTGGGACACTGGACGACTCTGAGCAGATAGCTGCTCTCTCTCTCTCACTCATTCTTCCGCTCCAGTTACTTGTTCTCGCTATAAAATAATACAGCTACAATCTACCCCCACGTCGGCTTTCACGGCACTGTGTGTGTGTGTGTGTGTGTGTGTGTGTGTGTGTGTGTGTGTTGGGGGAGGGGAGGAAATCTGTGTGCCTCCCACTGTCTTCTCTCTCGACCACAGTTCACCACGGCACAGCCACAGAATGAATGGTGTGTACTCCGCTGGGTGTCAGTGTCGTGGTGGGCATGCAGAGAAAAGGAAGACGTAGCACATTATGTAAAGTGGAGACACGTTTAAATCGCTAATTGCAGCGGACCTTTTCTTTCATGTCAAGACCACTGCTCTTAATCTGCTGCCATAGACAGCTGGCTGCTCCATTGGCGCATATGGGACGCGCCCCGCAGACTGAGAACTGCATTGGCAATGACAGGCATACACCTCCAGCAGGTCATATTGTCCCAAGATGTTTCTTGCGCATGCGCGCAAGCAAACGTAAAAAGCACACTGATGTAAATTGTATCTCTTGTGCCTGGTTACTTGCTGTAATTGCAAACCTACAGCATTATAAAATGCACACTGATGTATATTGTAGATTCTGTGACAGCTATTTGTTGTATCAAACTCTAATACAGTATTAAAAGCACACTGATGTATATGTTTTATTGTGTGCAAGTTTACTGTTTGTAATTGGAACTTTACAGCAGTAAGAAATGCACACTGATGTGTTCTGAATATTCTTGGCTGGGTTACTTGCTGTAATTGTAGCTCAACAGCAGTATAAAAAGCACATTGATGTATATTGTACATTCTGTGCCAGGTTACTCATTGTAACTGTGGCTCTACAGCAGTATAAAACGTGGTTTGATTTATACTGTATATTATGTGCCAGGTTACTTGTAATTGTAGCTGTACAGCAGTATAAAAAGTACATTGATGTATATTGTATATTCTGTACCAGGTTACTTGTAATTGTAGCTGTATAGCAGTGTTAAAGGCAGTTTGATGTATACTGCATATTCTGTGTTGGGTTACTTGTTGTAATTGTAGCTGTACAGCACTATAAAATGCAAACTGATGTATAGTGTATATTCTGTGCCAGGTTACTTCTAATAGTATCTCTTTAGCAGCATAAAAAGGTATACTGCAAACTCTGTGCCAAGTTACTTGTAATTGTAGCTCTACAGCAGCAAAAAAAATGCACACTGATGTATATTGTATATTCTGTGCCAGGTTACTTGTTGTAATTGTAACTCTACAGCAGTAAAACATGTACACTGATGTATACTGTATATTCTGTGTCAGGTTACTTGTTGTAACTCTATCTCTACAGCATTATAAAAAGCACAAAGATGTAAACTGTACATTCTGTGTCAGGTTATTGCTGTAATTGTAACTCTACAGCAGTATAAAAAGCACATTGATATATGCTGTAGATTCTGTGTCAAGTTGTAATTGTAACTCTACAGCAATATCAAAAGCATATTGATGTGCATTGTATATTCTGAGCCAGATTACTTCCTGTAATTGTACAGCATTATAAAAAGCATGTTTATATATACTGTACATTCTGTGCCACATTACTTGTTTGTAAATGTAGCTCTACAGCAGTAAAAAAGGACATAGTTGTATACTGCATATTCTGTGCTAGGTTACTTGTAAGTGTAACTGTATAGCAGAATAAGAAGCACATTGATTTATTTTGTATTTTCTGTGCCGAGTTACTTCTTGTAGCTGTAGCTCTACAGCAGAATAAAGAACATACTGATGTACACTGTATTTTCTGAGCCAGGTTACTTTTTGTAAATGAAACTCTACAGCAGTATAAAAAGCACACTGTTGTATGTTGTACATTCTGTGCCAGGTTGCTTGTTGTAACTGTAGCTCTACATCTGTATAAAAATCACATTGATGAATACTGAATATTCTGTGCCAGGTTACTTGTAAGCAATAAGACACGATGGGGTGTGCATTAGACAGCTCTAATGCACGGCTAGGGGGACGTAGTGAGGCACGAGGCCACAGGCTGAGTGCGCTCCAGTCCCCAGCCGCATTAGAACTGTCTAATGCATATCCCCAGAGTGGCTTATTGCGCTTATAAAATGGGCCTGTGTATTCTAAATAGGGGTTCTAGTTTTAGCTGTGCATTAGACACATCTAATGCACGGCTAACAACCAATCAGATTGCTTGAAATCCTTTGCCCATTTTATAAGCTGTAATTGTAACTCTAACATATTATAAAACCCAGATTCATCTAAATTACATATCCTGTGCAACGTTACTTGTTGTAACTGTAGCTCTACAGCAGCATAAAAAGCACACTGATGTATATTGTATATTCTGTGCCAGGTTACTTGTTGTAATTGTAGCTCTACAGCAGTATAAAAAGCACATTGATGTATATTGTATATTCTGTGCCAGGTTACTTGTTGTAAATGTAACTCTACAGCAGTATAAAAAGCACATTAATATACATTGTATATTCTGTGCCAGGTTACTTGTAATTGTACTTGTACAGCAGTATAAAAAGCACATTAATGTATACTGTATATTCTGTGCCAGGTTACTTGTTGTAATTGTAACTCTATAGCAGTATAAAAACACATTGATGTATATTGTATATTCTGTGTCAGGTTACTTGTTGTAATTGTAACTCTACAGCAGTATAAAAAGCATATTAATGTATACTGTATATTCTGTGCCAGGTTACTTGTTGTAATTATAACTCTACAGCAGTATAAAAACACTTTGATGTATATTGTATATTCTGTGTCAGGTTACTTGTTGTAATTGTAACTCTACAGCAGTAGAAAAAGCACATTGATGTATATGGTATATTCTGTGCCAGGTTACTTGTTGTAATTGTAACTCTACGGCAGTATAAAAAGCACATTGATGTATACTGTATATTCTGTGCCAGGTTACTTGCTGTAATTGTAAATCTACGACAGTATAAAAAGCACACTGATGTATATTGTGTATTCTGTGCCAGGTTACTTGCTGTAATTGTAAATCTACGACAGTATAAAAAGCACACTGATGCATACTGTATATTCTGTGCCAGGTTACTAGTTGTAATTGTAACTCTACAGCAGTATAAAAAGCACATTGATGTATATTGTATAGCCTGTGGCAGGTTACTTGTTGTAATTGTAGCTCTACGACAGTATAAAAAGCACACTGATGTATATTGTACATTCTGGGTGGGATATTCAGAACTGCGCCAGGCAGGGGCACAAGCAGGGTGCAGCGCAACTGGGATGCACCAGGGTGTGTCCTGGGCAATATTCAACGGTGCTGCGCCATGGCTCCGCACCACTGAACATGGCACCGTGGCCACCAGCATTGCGCATGGTGCAGTGGCACTGCACCAGCGCAAGTGGCCAGACAGGAGTAGGGGAATGCGCTAGCGCAAGTGCCGTTGTGCTAGGTGCAGCAACCGCAATATTCAGCGGTGAACATGCAAATGGGGCCATAATATATGCAAGGCACAAATGACCCCATTTGCATGCAGGTGCACCAATCCCCTGTGACTTGTGCCTGGCGCCCTGCCAGGCTGATGCTGTTAGGGACTGACACCCCCTGACCCTCACAGGCAACGCACGCCATTGCCCGATCACGGGCTGTAAGAAATATGTTACTCCCTGGTGGTCCAGTGGACCGAATGCCATGCCCGATCGTGGGCTATAATAAATATTCTACTCCCTGGTGGTCAAGTGGACCGAATTCTGTGCCCCATCACAGGCTGTAATACATATTCTACTCCCTGGTGGTCCAGTGGACTGAACTCCGTGCCAGATCATGGGCTATAATAAATATGTTACTCCCTGGTGGTCCAGTGGTATCTGTACCACCCTTCCAACCCGCCCACTCATACCCACCACCCCACTCCCCCCCGGTCAGTGGCAGGCAACAGCACCTCACCCGCAAGCCGCCCACCCTCAAGCCGACTGACAGCACACAGCGGCTGTACACCCATTGGTCCACAGCATGGGCCAATGGGCATGCTGGTCATACTGTACTACACAGTCCCAAAATGTGAATGGATACATTCACATTCGGGGTTTTAATATAATCTGTGTAATCCTGCATGCCAATGTGCGCTGTGAACGTAAACATGTTGATCATACTATGCGCTGTCGGTGGAGTGGTAACGGAGCGCTTGCAGGTGGGGTGCTGCTGCTGCTCGCCCGGCTCAGGGGTGAGGTGGCGAGTGAAGGGGTGGGGCTGCGGGCTCACTGGACCTGGCAACCTGTTATAGCCACAATCGAGCATGGAGTTTTGGTCACTGGACCCTGAAAATGAACTGTTATTACAACCCGCGATCAGGCATGGAGTTCGGTCCACTGGACCACCAGGGAGTTAGCTAATTATTAAAGCCCACGATCGGGCACTGGGAGGGGGCGCTACACCACCAGATGGTGCCACCAGGGTTCGGGTGGTCACCCACAGCTGGCAGCTACCGTGTTGCGCCCAGCAATACGGCAGCTGGCCTGTGGGTGGCCAGTCCTTGCTCCTGTTCTTTCCGGGCACATCTTTGTGCCACCCTCTGTGGCGCAAGGTGGGTGTGTGCCTGCATATGCGCCGCACATCCGGGGCTGAATATCAGGATGTGCCAGATATGCATGGGCACGCCACCTGCACTTGCGCCAACTACATTACTGGTGCGCCCCGGTATATTGGGATTTGCGTGGAGCAATTTCCCCTTTTGAATATCATGCCAAGGCCCATCAGTGGGTTGTGCATGGCACAACACTGTTGCGCCATGTGCAACCCCTTTGAATTTTCCAACCCCAGTGCCAGGTTACTTGTTGTAATTGTAGTTTTACAGTAGTGTAAAAAGCACATTAATGTATCTTGTATAGTCTGTGCTAGATTACTTATTGTAATTGTAGCTCATCAGCAGTATAAAAAGCACACTGATGTATATTGTATATTCTGTGTCAGGTTACTTGTAATTGTAGCTCTACAGCAGTATAAAAAGCACATTGATGTATATTGTATATTCTGCTCCAGGTTAGTTGTTGTAATTGTAACTCTACAGCAGTATAAAAAAGCACATTGATGCATATTGTATATTCTCTGTCAGGTCACTTGTTGTAACTGTAGCTCTACAGCAGTATAAAAAGCACACTGATGTATATTGTATATTCTGTGCCAGGTTAGTTGTAATTGTAACTGTACAGCAGTATAAAAAGCACATTGATGTACATTGTATATTCTGTACTAGGTTACTTGTAATTGTAGCTCTACAGCAATATAAAAAGCAGATTGATGTATATTGTATATTCTGTGCCAGGTTAGTTGTAATTGTAACTGTACAGCAGTATAAAAAGCACATTGATATATATTGTATATTCTGTGTCAGGTTACTTGTTGTAATTGTAGCTCTACAGCGTATAAAAAGCACATTGATGTACATTGTATATTCTGTGCCGGGTTAGTTGTATTAGTAGCTCTACAGCAGTTTAGAAAGGTATATAGCGAGGTGGTGAAATGGGTCAGGGAGATAACTAGGGCATTCAAGAGGTACAGGTTGACAAAAAAGTCTGAGGATAGGGAGGCCTAAAGGGAAAAGAGGAAGAAGGCAGGTCAAAGGGTAAGGAGGCCATTGAGGAGAGGAGAGCAAAACAGGCAAGGAGGGAAATAAAACCTTCTTCAGGTACATTGAAGAAAGAAGAAGGACAGAGTAAATGGAAGGTTAAGCTGTGAAAGTGGAACAATACTGGAAGGAGATTTTGAAAAAGCAGAGGCACTAAATAACTACTCCGGTTCAGTCTTCACAAAGGAGGGTGAGGGAAGAGGGCCAGGGCAAGAAGGGAAGGGAGACAGTCACAGCCAGATGGATTCGATAAAATTGACAGCTGACAGATTAAGTGAAGAACTGGGTAGACTCAGGGTAACTAAGGCAATGAGGCCTGATGGATTGCACCTAAAGGTACTCAAAGAGCTGAGGGAGGAGCTGGTACCACATCTGGCAAGACTGTTTAACTTGTCCTTGGACACAGGTGTGGTGCCAGTGGACTGGAAGAGAGGGAGGTGGTTGCAATACACAAGGGAGGAAGAAAGGACGAGGTCAAAAACTACCACCCTGTTAGTCTCACCTCGGAGGTGGGGAAGATAATGGAAATATTACTAAAGATTAGGATGGTGGAATACCTCGAGATAAATGGCATGCAGGATGAAAGGCAGCATGGCTTCAACAAGAGAAGGTCCTGCCAGACTAACCTGATAAGAGTTTATTGATTGGATGACACAGATAGTGGACCAGGGAGGAGCGGTGGACATGGCCTATCTGGATTTCAGTAAGGCTTCGACAGCATTCCACATGAAAGGCTGGTGAATAAGCTCAACAGACTGGGGGTGGGCCATAGGATAACTAGGTGGTAGAGAACTGGCTGATGAGAAGATGCCAAAGGGTGCTGGTAAATAGGACACATTCCAGGGAACAGGCAGTGACCAGCAGGGTGCCAAAGGGGTCAGTGCTGGGACCACTACATTTTAACATCTATGTTAGTGACCTAGCAGAGGGTCTGGAGGGACAGGTGTGTGTCTATTCACAGACTATACAAAGGTCTGCAATAGGGTGGATTCACAAGGGGGAGTGGAAGCCATGAGACGGGACCTGGAAAAGCTGGAGAAGTGGTCAGAAACCTGACAACTAAAATTCAATGCAGAAAAGTGCTCGGTGATGCACCTAGGGAGGAAAAACAAGATGGAAACTTACTCTCTTAGGCGGGTGGTGATCGAGGAAAAGGATATGGAAAGGGACCTAGGGATTGTGGTATATGGGGATCTTAAGGCAGGGAACTAGTGTAGCAAGGCAAATGGCATGTTGGCCTGCACTGCGAGGGGCTTTACTAGCAAGAAGAGGGAGGTGCTGATACCATCGTAATGAACCACTGTAAGGCTGCATCTGGAGTATGGGGTGCAGTTCTGGAGGCCTCACCTATGCAGGGATATTGAGATGATGGAAAGGGTCCAGAGAAGGGCAACCAAAATGGTACATGGGTTGCGGAATGTACCATATGAGCAAAGATGGAAGGAGATGAATCTGTACCATCTGGAGACTAGGAAGGAGAGGAGGGACATGACTGAGACATTTAAGTATCTGAAGGGAATAAATAGGGTGAAGGGTAGAAGCATGTTCAAAATGAAGAAGGGCGCGAACACAAGAGCACATTGCCTCAAACTGGAAGGTGGGAAATACAGTGGTAATGTCAGGGGGCAGTTCTTCATGGAGAGGGTGCTGGAAGCCTGGAATAAGCTGTCGGAAGAGGTGGTGGGAGCCAAAATGGTGAAGGGATTCAAGAGGGCATGGGACAGACATAAGGGGTTGGGAAACAGGGTAGAGGTATAAATGAGGAGGAGGGTAAGATGTATTGGGCAGACCAGATGGGCCATGTGGCCTTTTTCTGCTGTCACATTTCTGTATAATCCATGCAATATTGTATACTCTGTGCCAGGTTGCTTGTAATTGTAACTCTACAGCAGTATACAAAGCACATTGATGTATATTGTATATTCTGTGCCAGGTTACTTGTTGTAATTATAGCTCTACAGCAATATAAAAAGCACACTTGTATATTGTATATTCTGAGCCAGGTTGATTGTTGTAACTGTAGCTCTACAGCAGTATAAAAAGCACATTGATGTATATTGTATATTCTGTGCCAGGTTACTTGTAATTGTAGCTCTACAGCA
Source organism: Neoceratodus forsteri (assembly GCA_016271365.2). Lineage (NCBI taxonomy): Eukaryota > Metazoa > Chordata > Ceratodontiformes > Ceratodontidae > Neoceratodus > Neoceratodus forsteri. The sequence continues at coordinate 54,635,354 of CM057455.1, forward strand.
GTATAAAAAGCACACTGATGTATACTGTATATTCTGTGCAGGTTACTTGTTGTAATTGTAAATCTACAGCAGTATAAAAAGCACATTGATGTATATTGTATATTCTGTGTCAGGTTACTTGTAATTGTAGCTCTATAGCAGTATAAAAAGCACATTGATGTATACTGTATATTCTGTGCCAGGTTACTTGTTGTAATTGTATCTCTACAGCAGTATAAAAAGTACATTGATGTATACTGTATATTCCATGCCAGGTTACTTATAATTGTAACTCTACAGCAGTATAAAAAGCACATTGATGTGTATTGTATATTCTGCGTCAGGTTATTTGTTGTAATTGTAGCTCTATAGCAGTGTAAAAAGCACATTGATGTATACTGTATATTTTGTGCAAGGTTACTTGTTGTAATTGTAGCTCTATAGCAGTATAAAAAGCACATTGATGTATAGTGTATATTCTGTGCAGGTTACTTGTTGTAATTGTAACTCTACAGCAGTATAAAAAGCACGTTGATGTATACTGTATATTCTGTGCCAGGTTACTTGTTGTAATTGTAACTCTACAGCAGTATAAAAAGCACATTGATGTATATTGTATATTCGGTGCCAGGTTACTTGCTGTAATTGTAACTGTACAGCAGTATAAAAGCAAATTGATGTATATTGTATATTCTGTGCTGGGTTACTTGTAATTGTAACTCTATAGCAGTATAAAAAGCACACTGATGTATACTGTATATTCTGTGCTGGGTTACTTGTTGTAATTGTAACTCTACAGCAATATAAAAAGCACACTGATGTATATTGTATATTCTGTGCCAGGTTACTTGTTGTAATTGTAACTACAGCAGTATAAAAAGCACATTGATATACAGTATATTATATATTCTGTGCCAGGTAACTTGTTGTAACTGTAGCTCTACAGCGATATAAAAAGCACACTGATGTAAATTGCATATTCTGTGTCAGGTTACTTAAGCAATAAGCCACGAAGGTGTGTGGGTTATCGGGGGATTTACCACGGCTAGAGTGGTTTGCCCAAGAGGCACAGCCGAGTGGGTAAATCAGCACCAGCCATGGTAAATCCCCTGATAATCCAGATCTACAGAGTGGCTTATTGCGATTATACCAAGCACTGCTTTTTTTATTATTTTTAAAAAAAGGCAGTAGTTGTTACAATGCTTCATAAGCCACTCAGTATTAAAGCAGTGTTTTTAATTTTGTTTTGTTTCCCTGATGTACGGAGCTGCTTTTTTATGGTCTCCGCTTAGTGGGGAAACAAGATGGTGGTCGCAGTTCTGTGATTTTGGCGTCGGATTTTTTTTTTTTTTTAAGATGTGGCTGGCTGGTACCTTTTGCAGAGATTATGAAAGGATTTACAATGGAGATAAGGTGCCAACCTGCCGTTCTGATTGGTTGGTGTCCGAGGTCCATGATATAATTGTAATTGTAGCTCTACAGCAGTATAAAAAGCACACCGATGTACATTAAAGGAATAATGCATGACAGGGTGTGTGTCGTGCTGGGATAACGTCATGTCTGGGGTGATTAGGCACGAGGCTGCAGGCCAAGTGTGACTAATCACCCCAGAAATGACGCTATCCGCCACCCACACACACCCTGAAATGCATTATTCCTATTATACAATGGCTCGTGTTTAAAAAATTAAAAAAGATGGAACAAGTACATTTACATAGAGAATAATAGATAGGCAACTGTGTGTTATGGATTTTTTTTACACACCCAAGGTGTGTGATAACCCATAAACCTCGAGAGCGAAGCTCGAGAGGTTTATGAGGTAATCACACACCAAGGGTGTGTTAAAAAAAAATCCACATACACACAGTTGCTTATTTTTAATTTTTTATAATTACTGGCAACCCCCTTTATAAAAAATGCAGAGTATCTGCTATTTACAAATACACACCCACTGTCTGTCTCTCTCTCTCACACACACACACACACACACGCTGTCTTTCACACACACACACACACACACACACACTTTCTCTTTCAGACCGACCTTTTTTTCAGCGACGGCATCTCCCGATCCGGAGACACGGCGGGATCAACCAGATAGTCCTTTTCTATTTGGAAGGTGGGATCAACCAGATAAAACATTTAAAAAATCAAATACAGATGGGGAGGGTAGTAAATAAAAACGGCTCGTCGGCAAGCGAGAAAACAAGCCGCCATTTTTTTAAAGCTATTCAGCCCGCCCACTCACAGAGCTCGAACCAATGAAAAGACAGAATACAGATGAGTGACACGCAAAGGAGACAGGTGGTTTTGCAAATGCCGTAATAACTCGTTTTTGAGTTATTACGGCATTTTAAGGTGCTTGAAAACCATTTGTTAAAGGGGGTTGCCAGTAATTATAACTAGATTTTTTGCAGTTTTTTTAGTATGTAGGTTTACTTAAAAAAAATAGTGCAGATGTATTGGTTTGGCCAGTGGGTGGAGCTGTAGCACTGTAATTGTAGCTTTGCACTGCTGCGTCCTCACAGTCACCTGTGCCTTGTCTTTGTTTGTGGTATTCACCTGTATTGGTGGGGCTTCCTGTAAGTTTAATTTCGCTCCCTCCCCACTGCAGCTCTCACTTCCGTACCCCTCAGCATGACTGCCGTTGTCACACTCTCCACTGTTGCAGATTGATTATCTAGTCTCTCCCCCCCCCACACACTTTATTTGATGGTTGCTTGTCTCAGCAGAGGTTTCACCAGGAGAGCTCTGAGAAGCTAGAAATGGATGGCATACGTAATGGACGGAAGCCATCGGCGCCACTCAATAAGTTCAGGTTGATCACTCATGCTGGGAAGTAATGTACAGAATGGCACATTACCGACAGTGACGTTGGGAGTATCAGAGTGGGTTCTTTGTTTTAAAAAATTATTTCTTTTGCGCTCCGGCACTGCTGTGTTCCTGGAGTGTTTCCTTCTCCCGGTAGAGGCATGCTATGTTTGTAGTGCTACCGGGGAAGAAAAAAGTGAAGAAATTGATTTATTTATTTTGAATTTTACCGAAGCGCTGTGTCACGTGCTTATTGTCTTTAGGTTGGGAAACGAGCAGGGATTGTTGAAGGCAATCGCAGTAATGGCAGGTTACTTTGTTTAAAATGTGATTTAAGACATGAAGCTAGACATGACAGCTATACTGTGCTACTGTTAATGTGGCTACTTTAAATTTATGAAGGGTGTGTTGGAGTTTTTTGTGGCTGTTGGAAGGAGGGATTTACTTAAAAAAAAATTAGCAAGTACTGGCAAAAGCCACAGCAGCCATGCCAAGTGTGGGCAACTTGGACATGGGCTATGGAATGATTCTTTTAACATTTTATATGGTCTTGTGTGTGCTGGGACTAGATCCGTGATGTTATGCTGGGATAACATCATGGGTCCAGTTCCAGAATGACCAATCAGAGCCCAGCATTCTTACTTGCCATTGTAAAATGTATATTCTGTGCCAGGTTACTTGTTTAATTGCAACTCTACAGCAGTATAAAAAGCACATTGATGTATATTGTATATTCTGTGTCATGTTACTTGTAATTGTAGTTCTACAGCAGTATAAAAAGCACATTGATGTATATTGTACATTCTCTGCCAGGTTACTTGTAACTGTAACTCTACAGCAGTATAAAAAGCACACTGATGTATATTGTATATTCTCTGCCAGGTTACTTGTAACTATAACTCTACAGCAGTATAAAAAGCACATTGATGTATATTGTATATTCTCTGCCAGGTTACTTGTAACTGTAACTCTACAGCAGTATAAAAAGCACATTGATGTATACTGTATATTCTCTGCCAGGTTACTTGTAACTGTAACTCTACAGCAGTATAAAAAGCACACTGATATATATTGTATATTCTGTGTTAGGTTACTTTTAACTGTAACTCTGCAGCAGTATAAAAAGCACATTGATGTATATTGTATATTCTCTGCCAGGTTACTTGTAACTGTAACTCTACAGCAGTATAAAAAGCACACTGATATATATTGTATATTCTGTGTTAGGTTACTTGTAACTGTAACTCTGCAGCAGTATAAAAAGCACACTGATGTATATTGTATATTCTGTGCCAGGTTACTTGTAACTATAACTCTACAGCAGTATAAAAAGCACACTGATGTATATTGTATATTCTCTGCCAGATTACTTGTAACTGTAACTCTACAGCAGTATAAAAAGCACATTGATGTATACTGTATATTCTCTGCCAGGTTACTTGTAACTGTAACTCTACAGCAGTATAAAAAGCACACTGATATATATTGTATATTCTGTGTTAGGTTACTTGTAACTGTAACTCTGCAGCAGTATAAAAGGCACACTGATGTATATTGTATATTCTGTGCCAGGTTACTTGTAACTATAACTCTACAGCAGTATAAAAAGCACATTGATGTATATTGTATATTCTCTGCCAGGTTACTTGTAACTGTAACTCTACAGCAGTATAAAAAGCACATTGATGTATACTGTATATTCTCTGCCAGGTTACTTGTAACTGTAACTCTACAGCAGTATAAAAAGCACACTGATGTATATTGTATATTCTGTGTTAGGTTACTTGTAACTGTAACTCTGCAGCAGTATAAAAAGCACACTGATGTATATTGTATATTCTCTGCCAGGTTACTTGTAACTGTAACTCTACAGCAGTATAAAAAGCACATTGATGTATATTGTATATTCTGCGTTAGGTTACTTGTAACTGTAACTCTACAGCAGTATAAAAATCACCTTGATGCATATTGTATATTCTGTGTTAGGTCACTTGTAACTGTAACTCTACAGCAGTATAAAAAGCACATTGATGTATATTGTATATTCTGTGCCAGGTTACTGTTGTAATTGTAACTCTACAGCAGTATAAAAAGCACACTGATGTATACTGTATATGCTGTGTCACGTTACTTGTAATTGTAGTTCTACAGCAGTATAAAAAGCACATTGATGTATACTGTATATTATACAATGGCAAGTAAGAATGCTGGGCTCTGATTGGTCACTCTGGAACTGGACCCGTGATGTTATCCCAGCATAACATCACGGATCTAGTCCCAGCACACACAAGACCATATAAAATGTTACAAGAATTATTCCATTGCCCATGTTCAAGTTGCCCACACTTGGCATGGCTGCTGTGGCTTTTGCCAGTACTTGTTCATTTTTTTTTTTTTTAAGTAAATCCCTCCTTCCAACAGCCACAAAAAACTCCAACACACCCTTCATAAATTTATAGTAGCCACATTAACAGTAGCCCAGTATAGCTTTCATGTCTAGCTTCGTGTTTTAAGTCACATTTTAAACAAAGTAACCTGCCATTACTGCGATTGCCTTCAACAATCCCTGCTCATTTCCTGACCTAAAGACAGTAAGCGCATAACACAGCGCTTTCGGTAAAATTCAAAATAAATAAATCCATTTCTTCACTTTTTTTCTCTCCCGGTAGCACTACAAACACAGCATGCCTCTACCAGGAGAAGGAAACACTCCACGTACACAGCAGTGCGGGAGCGCAAAAGAAATAATTTTTTAAAACAAAGAACTCACTCAGATACTCCCGACTTCACAGTCGGAAATGTGCCATTCTGTACATTACTTCCCAGCAGGAGTGATCAACCTGAAATTTCTGAGTGGCGTCAACGGCTTCAGTCCATTACGTATGCGATCCATTTCCAGATTCTCAGAGCTCTCCCGGTGACAACTCTGCCGAGACAAGCAGCCACCAAATAAAGCGGGGGGGGGGACTAGATAATCTGCAACAGTGGAGACTGTGACAACGGCAGTCGTGCTGAGGGGTATGGTAGTGAGAGCTGCAGTGGGGGAGGGGCGAAATCAAACTTACAGGAAGAGACACCAATACAGGTGAATACCACAAACAATGACAAGGCACAGGTTACTGTGAGGACTCAGCAGTGCAAAGCTACAATTACAATGCTACAGCTCCACCCACTGGCCAAACCAATACATCTGCACTATTTTTTTTTTTAAGTAAACCTACGCGCTAAAAAAACCTGCAAAAAATCTAATTGTATATGTCATTTTTCCATCTTTTTTATTTTTTTAAATACAGGAGCCATTGTATAATAGAAATAATGCACTCCAGGGTGTGTGTCATTCTGGGATAATGTCACTTCTAGGGTGATTAGTCACACTCAGCCTGCGGCCTCGTGCCTAATCACCCCAGGTGTGACGTTATCCCAGCATTACACACACCCTGTCATGCATTATTCCTTTATTCTCTGCCAGGTTACTTGTAACTGGAACTCTACAACAGTATAAAAAGCACATTGATGTATATTGTATATTCTGTGCCAGGTTATTTGTTGTAATTGTAACTCTACAGCAGTATAAAAAGCACATTGATGTATATTGTATATTCTCTGTCAGGTTACTTGTAACTGTAACTCTACAGCAGTATAAAAAGCACATTGATGTATATTGTATATTCTGTGTCAGGTTACTTGTAATTGTAGCTCTACAGGAGTATAAAAAGCACACTGATGTATATTGTATATTCTGTGCCAGGTTACGTTTTGTAACTGTAATTCTACAGCAGTACAAAAAGCACATTGATGTATCCTGTATATTCTGTGACAGGTTACTTGTTGTAACTGTAGCTCTACAGCAGTATAAAAAGCACATTGACGTATACTGTATATTCTGTGCCAGGTTACTTGTTGTAATTGTAATTCTACAGCAGTATAAAAAGCACATTGATGTATATTGCATATTCTGTGCCAGGTTACTTGTTGTAATTGTAGCTCTACAGCAGTATAAAAAGCACATTGATGTATATTGTATATTCTGTGCCAGGTTACTTGTTGTAATTGTAGCTCTACAGCAGTATAAAAAGCACATTGACGTATACTATATATTCTGTGCCGGGTTACTTGTTGTAATTGTAGCTCTACAGCAGTATAAAAAGCACATTGATGTATACTGTATATTCTGTGTAAGGCTGCTTTTTGAAATTGAGTTTTTCTTAAAGTGAATATGCAACATTTTGAAAAGAAAGGATAAGTCACACAACAAAGTGACTCCATTTTGTTCTGATTTAGCTTCTCTTTGTTTACACAGCAGCTCAGCATTCCATACCTCCAACTTCATGATCCTCAGTTGCAGTCTCCTGACCCTGCTTACGATAAAAAAACCTGCACTGGTAACAGGTGCAAGCAGCTGCTATTTGCTTGGTTCAAGACTAGAAAGAGAACAATCTCTGATTGTTCATTGACAGGTTTTCACTGCAGCCCCCTGGTTCTTCAGTCTCTAGCCCTAGGAAACAAAGTCTACTTCCTGTCCGCCTGTAAAATCAGTCCCACAGCATTTAAATCAGCTCATTAATATTCATTGAGTGCTGCAGCCAGTAGGAGGATCTTTAAACATCGTGATCCTTAAAGTGACTGGATAGCAACATCCAGGTTTAGAGTAGGATTGGCTGAACTTTGAAAGGTTTTTATTCCAAGGGAACAATAAACAATGTTGCTTACAATTTTTCATATAATTGTATGTTTGGGCCTGTCTGAAGTCTGTTTTATCAACCCAGTGTGTTGCTTTGTGTGTATGTTTTGAAACATTCTTTTTTTTTCTTACTTAGGGCGTCATGTTAATGCATCTATTTTCCCACCAAATATACATTTTTTTAGTTACTTTGCAGTTCTGGAAACCAGTGACATCAGCTGAGCCAAAAACTATAGTGAAATAAAGCCCAGTGACATCAGCTCAGCCAAAAACTGTAGTGAAATAAAGCACAGTGACATCAACTGAGCCAAAAACTATAGTGAAATAAAGCACAGTGACATCAGCTGAGCCAAAAACTATAATGAAAAAAAGCGCAGTGACATCAGTTGAGAAAAAAACTATAATGAAATAAAGCACATTGCAGTACACACCCTACACTAGCAGACTACAGAATGTGTGAACTGTCCTCAAAGACGCTCTCCTTTGGGACTTTTAACATGCTAGAACTGTGCTTCACCGGGCTCTGGCCCAGGAGAGACTCTTTAATGACTAGCCTTCGGGCACTGTGGTCACTAGTTGGGACTTTTAGGGCACTCCATCCCCCAAATGAGTATTGTAAATAATGTCATTGTTTTTCTACTGTTTTCTAGTGTATATACTGTTCTTCTACCTTTTCTAAAAAAAAAAAAAATTCTTTTTGGGATTCTCCAGTGTTTTGATGGTAGGGGTTTAGGTAGACTGTGTATGCAGATTAGGAGTGTGTGTTGTCTTTCTTTTTCTTGCACGTGTTCCTGGAGAAGATAGAAGAGAAGACAAGAAGAGGAGGAGGAGGGGCTCATCGGAGTTCCTCACTAGTACTTTAGTGTGTAGAATTTAAAGTACTGTGGTTGTTATTGTTGTTACTGTATTAACCCTTTCCTTCCACAGGTGTGGTTGTGGGGGTAAGGAGGCAGCAAAGTGATGTAGTGGTGTGGTATTAGTTTTTTGGTGTGTGGTTGCAGGTCGCCCAAGGTCGGGGAGGTCCCCGGGTTGTTTTTCTTTTGGGGTGTTAAGTTAGAGGCAGATAGATTTTCCCTAGAGGGCTGGGGGGATAGACAGGCTGTGGTCCTGAATGGCCATAGGGACTGCAGTGCTGAGCTATTAGAGCTATGCTCTGGACAGTTCTACCAGAACCACTAGGCGGCCATAGTAAGTGGGTAGAGTAGAGGCTGATATGTCAGCTAAAGGCCTCTAGGCCCTTAGTGTTGCCTGCCTGTGCTCGCACATGGTAGGAGGGGGCCTGATCACCCCCCCTCCGCAGGTACCACATAGGGTTGGATGGCCTAAGCTGGGTAAACAATGACTGCAGACAGTCATTTTCCTGGTCAAGGGTGGGTGTAACCCCCTTGTTACCCGGGGTTACTAGAATCCCAGTAAGACCTAGTGGTAGGCAGGGAAGGCAGCTTGTGAAACTCCAGTTAAATGGGTTTCACACTGTCTCACTCTGTTCTCAGTCTCAGCTGAGACAGGGATGACATCGCCATAGAACTATTGCAGCTGCATAAGCCACAATGGAATCTGCAGAAGGGAGTTAGAGTAGAATGTTGGGAGGTTTGAACAGTCAGTCTGTGGCAGTTGGAGTTTGGAGATTGTTGTGAGAGGAGCACAGCAGCTCTGTGCTCAGGCTCTTTGAGCCTCAGCCCTGAAATAGGGCTACATTTAGGGAAAGGTGTGTGTTTCCACCTAAAGAGAGACACAGTAAGCTATTTTTTAGTGGTGGAGACCGCTGATAAGGGTCTCTGAGCCCCATCCTCTGGGGATGGGGCAGGAAGGTTGCCTGCTATTCCAGGGGCAACCCCCTGACTACTGCTGGAGAAAGAAGCTGCCTTATTTTGTCCATGAGTGTGGGGTAAAAGAAGATTTTGTGATTCACCTGTGGGGCACCTGCAACTGGAGGGTGAGTTCTGCTCTTTCTAAAGGGCCCATGTTTCATCCTGAACTGTGTTAAAGCGAGGATTGGACTACTGAAGTAGTGGGAGGTCTAGAGTAATAGGTTTAGCCAAAAGTAAAAGTAAGTTCAAGTCCAGCACATAGGGGAAGTCAAGACATGTAGAGGAGATGTGATATATGTCTACCCAGTAATCTACATTGCCAAGCTTTCAAAAGAGTTGTTTAGTTTCCAGAGAAATGGCTGGGTATGGATTGTGGGAGCTGGAGGTGGGAGACCCCCCATCTTTAGTAACCAGGTCCACCTCTATGGATTTGCTCTGTGGATTTCTACTTTGCCTCATGCACTTGGCCAGTGATGAGGGAAGTACCCAGACGTGGGATTGGAAGGAAATTTCCCTCTAGGAATCGAAGGCTCTAAGGTGGTTTGGGGAGCCACCAACAGGAAAACTGGTTCATTCCCATATGGACCACAGATCAAGTGGCCAGCGGGGGAGCCGGGCCATGGGGACAACCCAAGTAGTGTACAAGTCGGGCTGTGCACCCAAAGCTGCATGCAAGTCTGGGCTGTGTGCCTGGTAGGTTCAGTACCTGAGGGCTGAAATGTGAAGAAGTGTTTTGTTATCTCTAATCTGCATTACCAGGAATGTAGCCCCATGGGGGTCCATCTATGCTTTGTTTGTTCAGATTGGATGTGACTAAAAGTCCCACTGTAGAATCCCATTCCTGGTTTTGAACATTACATTTATTGCTTCCTGTGTTTGGATTTACTTGGGTGCCCCTGTGCAGAGTAGCAAAACCTATGCCCCCTGTGCCAAGTAACCTAGTCTTCCCCGAACCCAGTCCCCACCAAGTACTGCTGTCAGCTTCAACAGCATGCCACCTGTCATTTTGCAAAAAGGCAGGGGTCCGGGGATTACACGTGCAAAAATATATGATTGAGCTACTTGCTGTACATGAGCTGGGATAGCAGTTTCAGATTTTGTACCAGCAGGTTCCTCCTTTGATCTGTGCAGATCTGTCCATATACAGAGAAGGATCTCTCCACATCTGCACTTGACACAGGTATCCAGATAGCTTGTAGAGCAGCTCTGGAGAGTACCGTTAGTTGTGACTGCCTTGAACGCCAGCGCTGCCCAACATCCAACTCCAATATGCTTGGAAGTTCCCTTATATCCTCCCTAGCTTATACATCCCAGTCATTTTGCAGTTCTGTTTGGTTGTGCAGTACTAACAGAGGAATGTCACTGGCATGCCGTGTCAAATCCCTATTCAGTTTTGCTAAATTTCTGGGACCCAAAATACGGCAAGCTTTAAAGTGTCAGTGGCTCAGTAGGTAGCACACTGGCCTCTGAGGCTGGGAGATCAGAGGGCTGTGGGTTCAGTTCCCACATCTGACACTTGGATTAATATCCCAGTACTGACACTGTAGTGCAGCATGAGAGGGGTGCTGCACTTCTGAGGTGCCGTCTTTCGGATGAGACGTTAAACCGAGGTCCCATCTGCCTGGATTGGTGGTAGTTCAGGTGGATGTTAAAGACCCCATGGCACTTATCGAAAAGAGTAGGGGAATTTCCCCGGTGTCCTGGCCAAATTTCCCTCGTTCAGTAAAAATACCACCAACAGCTTAATCTGGTTCAAGGTCAGTTGGCAATCATCTGTATCCCCCTCCCCCGGGTCATGCCTGAAAATAGGCAGGATTTGTCTAGTGCACTTACCCGGTCAACAAAAACTAAAATTAAAAAATAAATAAATAAATAAATAAAAACTCAACTGATGGGTTTGCGTTCATATGCTTAGAAAGCTTGTTTAAAATGACACCAAATGCTCCTTGGAAAAGGGCAACATTTTCCTGCTTGACCCGTGGCCTCATAGCCTGCAAGTACCCGTCAGTTCTGTCACCAAATCGTTCTGTTTTCAACACTCCTGCTTCAACCCGCTTTTTGATTTTGCTAATAGTGTCATACAGCAAAACAGCCAAGGGCTTTTCCTTGCTTTGCAAAAGCTTGATTGCATCAATAAGGTCAGAGCAGTTTTCAGCAATGAATGTAGCTTGAACCTGCAACTCCGTGAACCATTCTTCAAATAGTTTTTTTAAGGACCTCATGGAGTTGGCATCACTGGTTTCATCCCTGAAGAACTCTCGCAGGTGTTCCAGATATGCAGAGTGGTATTTTACTGCTTCGAACCAGGTGTTCCAACGGGTCAAGACAGGAACAGGAGGCAATATTGTTTTTCCTGCACCCCTCTCCTCCAGGAATGCAATGTACTGTCATTTACGTTTTGGTGATTGTTGAAAGGCATATTTTATAAGTGCCACAAGCTTATTCACTTGGTCAAAGTGGTCAATTCAGGTATCGCCCACCAATGATAAAACGTGTGCCCAACAACCCACATGGACTACATGGTCACCAATTAGGCCACGCAATACATCATTAAAGCACTTTGTCATGTAACGTGCATTGTCACTAACAAATGCTAACACTTGTTCCATCTCCACACCATATTTATACAAGGTCTTTAAAACACTTTGGGCAACAGTGCAGTGGTTTACCGCTGTTAGCTCTATGGTGTCTGCTATTATACATTTTGTATCCTCCATTACAAAAATAATGTTCATTACACAGCGGGATTCTGCATCAGTTGTTTCATCGCACATTACTGTGAGTGTCTTGCCTCTTACCAGCTGGCTAATTCCCTCCTCCATTTCCCTATTTAGTCGGGGCAAGTAATTCTGTCATAAGGTGTCTGCCTTTGGAAGCGCTCCAATTCCTTTGATATACTTCCCCATCCAGTCTCTCAAGCAGGGCTGATCCAGATTTTCATTTGGTATATTGGCACCACACCAAGCCCTCAACATGTCCAAAATGGTTTCCTCCCTTGCAGCAGCTGCAGCTGTTGTGGCATTAAAACTGGTGTGCAGGGTCACCTGTCTGCTGTAACTCTTCTCGCTTGTGTTCTCGGTGTGTTTTTTGCTTTTACAGTGATCCACCACTGTGTCCTTCCTGATGTGGTCAACAGGGTGATCACAGTAGCAATAGAACATCTTCCCTCCATCTTCGTACATGCCATAGGACTTGAATTGCAATGCACGGTCTTTAGCGGTAATAGATGCGATTTTGGCCATTTTGCTTGGAGGTGGTGTTGCCATTGCTACACGTGTAGTGTGGATGACTCCAAACAAACTAAAATTGAAAGAGTTGGGAGATATAGAAAATATCTTTACAGTTGTGCAGCACAAGTATTAAAATTTCATAACTAATTACTCAATCTCTCAGTCAAGACAAAAATAAGAGACTACATCAGCATTAGACTCTCACTGATCATTCATGGCCGTAGATGAGGATGAAGGATGATGGTGAGGAGGAACAGCTACAGAAATCATGCTGCCCTTCAAAGTTTACAATCCAGACTAGAAATATCTATAGTAAGACACATGCTTCAGAATCTCACCACTAATGTAAGACCATGTCTACGAGAGAGGGGAGGAGCAGCTACAGATTTTACGCTGACCTTAGCCACTTAAATTCCAGACTACAGTATCGCTATTTATCTATATCTATCCCATTCTCAGCCAATTCCTGGCCACCATTTCAGAGTTAGGAGTGTAACCCCTAGATGGCGCTATCCCAGGGGCTACTACCCCTGCCTGATTTGCCACTAACAGGTTGAGGGGCCTGGATCCAATGGCGGGTGCCTCCACCCAGAGGTCAGGGTTTGCAATAGTTAAACTAACTTGGTCACAGCCCTCTGGGACACTGCAACCCCCCTTTCTTCCCACTAGTGGCCCACACAATATATCAGAATTACCTTCACAGTATACACTTACCCCCAGGTCTGGTTCCGCACTGGGACCTCCTGTGAAATGAGATACAGTGCAACAATCACAGTACAGTACTTTAACATAGACAAATACCTCAGGCAGTATAACTTTGCTGAAACAAGCAGCTCTGATTTATTTAGGGGGATATAACAAGGACAGATGGAAATCAGGTTAATTAGCTTATCACTCTAATAATCTACCTATGGCTCTATGCACAGGCCTATCCCTATCAGTTACTGTCCCTGGGTACCCAAGCCCTAGTGGCTAGTCCAAACCGTGGCAGCTGGTAGGGCCCTTTCACACAGAGAAAAGGAGAATTAAACAGTCAGCAGTACAGTAATTCCATTTGGATTTAATGTGGCAATTCAACAGGGAGCGACCCTGAATTAGTACTCACGACCTCCAAATAAGATAGGGTCCTTCAATGTCAGCAGGGCTCACTTGAGGTACACAAACCTCTTCACACATCCATATAAAAGAAAGCACTATACCAGGCAGGCTGCATCTGTATCCCGATCGCAATTACTGCACAATACCGGGAGAACACACAGCAGATTCAGTTCCTGACAGACCGAGTGCAATTTTCAGCAATTCCTCAGTCTTCTACAGGGTGAGCCTGGTTTCTACTCTTCAGAGATCCTTTGATTCTTTTCACAGGACGGATTCAGTCCTAACAAGCTGTTACACAAGCTGCAGACCGAACTCTGGGCCTTACACACGTTTTTGACTAAAACTGCACACTGAAAAGCACAGGGCTCCTTCCTTCTTCAAGGCCAAAGCTCAACTGAAACTCCAACCGACAAAACTGGCACTTCCTTTGAGTTCCTCCCAGTTCTTGACTGGATTGGCTGTCACACAATAGACTGCTGCTGTTGGTCCAAAAAGGCACTGAAGTCTAAACTACATCTCCCAGAGTCACTGCCCATACAATCCTCTTGTGGCTGGCTCAGATTATGAGTCCAAGTTCTGATTCGTCCAAGGCACCATTTTAGAGCTAGCTTACCCCACACTGATTGGTCCAGTTCAGCAGTTCAAAACCAGAATGGGGAACTAGCAGACACAGCTCTGACTGCAAAGAAAGCAGGTTAGACAAACTGTAATTTCATTATTACTCTAAATAATTTCTGGCAAACAGTTACATCTTTCAGATAGGTTCCTTTGCACCCTAGTGACTGCAAAAATGAAGTGAATTGGCAGCAGCTCGAGTGGTACTCAGAGAAGCACACAGTCCCCCCATACAAACTAATTATGTCTGCAAGCAGACAGCTCTTAAAGAGACAGTACCAGAGGCTCTAAAAACACTCACTGATAAATGGCTTAAATGCCAAACACCATTCAGGCTTGGAGCATTCAAGCAAGCTCCTGGAAGTCTTTTGGGAACCCCCATTTGCAGGGGGGTTACACACTTCCTGGCCTGGGAAAGCTTGACGTCCGCGTCAAGCAAGTACCCCCATAAGTTTCAACTGCAACCATATACATTTGCATTAGGCTCGCACATGTAATCATCAGTCAATATATCATTTTACCAAGAACACATTTCTGAAACATTGCAGTACGTCCTCTTTACACAGTATTACATACACATTGTACCATAACTCAAGTTATTACCTCTTGTACATGAAACCTGCAAGAGAGAGGGGCCCTTCCCTATCAGTTACCTTGGGGCTGGATGGGGCAAGGCACCATATAGAGAGGCAACACAAGTAACTTGGGTTAGCACTGATGCTCAGTTTGGGCAATGAGCTGGGGACACATACACTCCTTTATGGACAACACTGAGAGGCAAGTCCACAGACCTCCCAAGTGAATCATAACTGAGGTGCACCACAGGCTTTACAGCTCGACCAGTCTTTCTAGGGGAACTGTTATAGTCTCTGCACTCTGAGCCTCATTTTCAGCATTGTCCTCACTTGTCAGGGAGTCTCCATGAGGGTAGAGAGGCTAGAACTTGGGGCACTTCAGCTCCAGGAGTTACAGTTTCTGAGTCCACAACATTTGGCTCGCATGGAGAGCTTCGGACACTGGCAGTGGACTGTCAGGGCACTCAAAATACTCTTCTTGTTCGGTGTGTCACCAGTCTGCCCCAATCTATCATTTTCCTCCCCTGAAAGCTCAAACAGTTCAACCATGCACAATGATTCCATTTCATCTGATCTGATGCTTTGCACTTCACTTTCTGGGAGCATTGGCTCCAGGGATGAAGCTGGGGGCTTAGACAGTCCAGAAGGCCCAGCTTCATCTCCAGTATTGACTAGGGGATTGCCCCGAAACAATTGACTCAGTTCATAAGAAGGATAGTATTCAAAGTCACTCTCACTTTCTTCCGATATGGACTGACAGTCATGCTGAACTGGGACTTGTGGAGGGAACACTTTAACTTTGCTTCTGTAGGTGCAGACTTTCTTGATCTTTTCTTAGCAGCAGCTCTAGTCACTGGTCCAGAGGGGCATCTTCTAGGGCTCAGACTCAATTAAGATTTGTCCAATGGGCAGTAAATGATTTCTATGCATTGTTTTTACATCTTTTGAATTATTCTCAGGCCTTACTTTGTACACTGGCAGATCATCTAGTTTGCCCACTACAATGTGAGGGAGATGGTGCCATCTGTCAGCAATCTTGTGCTTGCCATGCAGTCCCAGATTTCTTAGCAATACCCAATCTCCCTCCTGGAGTTCCTGTGCTTTCACCTTTTATCATACCTTTCTTTGTTGGCAGATTTCTTTTGCAGCCATGGTTTGAGCCAGTTGGTACGCATGAGTTAGCTGGGCCTTTAACTTTTGCACATACTGTAAATAGTTGTCAGCTTGAACCCCATCAGGAGAGACCCCAAAACACACATCTACTGGTAGTCGAGCTTCTCTTCCAAACATCAGGTGGTAGGGGGAGAATCCAGTGGCATCACTTTTGGTGCAGTTATAAGCATGTACCAGGGTGCTAATTTGTTGGCTCCATCTAGGCTTGTCCTTTGGGTGCAGGGTGCCTAGCATATCTAGCAAAGTGAGGTTGAAACGTTCAGGCTGTGGGTCCCCTTGGGGGTGGTAAGGAGTGGTTCTGGACTTTCGCACTCCCCACAGAGAAAGCATCTCTTTGATCAGATGACTCTCAAAGTCTCTCCCTTGATCAGAATGGATTCTTTGTGGAGCCCCATAGTGAACAAAAAAGTTTTCTACAAGTACTTTGGCCACAGTGGATGCTTTCTGGTCTTTGGTGGGAAAGCTTGGGCATATCTCGTGAAATGGTCAGTGACCACCAGCACATTACTGATATTTCTTTGATCTGACTCCAAACTCAGAAAATCAACAGACCAGCTCCATGGGTGCACTGGTGGTGATGTTACAAGGGCAGCCCTCTGGGGCAAAGCTTTCCTCTGTAAGCAGCGTACTACAAGTTCAATGTGTTGTGCTCCACATCAGCCCCCATCTTAGGCCAATAGAATCTGGATCTCACCAAGTCAAGTGTTCTGTCTATACCAAGGTGCCCCATGTGGTTGTGCAAGGACCTCAGTACTGAGTCTCGAAAGGCAGTGGGCAGCACTAGTTGTTGTTTGTCTACTTGTCCCCTCTGTCTACTGTTTCTCTGTATAACAGTTTATTGATCAGTTTCAACTTAGGACCTTCTTTGTATAACAGTGCAGTTCTCAAATCAGTGGAGCGAATTTGGACACATCTTTTCCTGCATAGAGGGCTTCTAAAGCTGCTTTGATCATGGGATCGCGGATTGAGCCTGCCAAATACTGTCATTGTCCAGCTGAGGCAGTGCACCAATGTCTATTGCAGAAAAGTGGCAATAAGCAGCAGGTATGCAATTCTCAGAGGCTCCCAAACAATCCATACAGTCCACTGCATCCGTGGACATTGTTCCTCCCTGTCAAACTTCGGGCAGAGTGCCCGAATGTCAGGTTCTGCCAATCGGACCCAATCATTCTGGGGAACAGGCCTCCGGGAGAGCATCAGCATCTATGTGGTTCAGACCTGCTCGGTATTCAGAGCATAGTCATATGTAGATAATGCAGAAAGCCACCTATGGCCAGTGGCATCCAACTTAGCTGAGGTCTGCACATAGGTCAAAGGATTATTGTCAGTTTTTACTAGTATTTTAGCCCCATACAAGTACTCATGGAATTGGTCAACAATAGCCCACTTCAAAGCTAGGAACTCTAACTTATGTACAGGATAGTTCTTTTCGGATGGGGTCAGGCTTCTACTGGCAAAGGCCACTGGTCTCAGGCCATTCTCGTGCTCTTGGTACAACACAGCACCCAACCCTTGCAAGCTAGCATCAGTGTGCAGGACGTAAGGTTTTCTTGGATCAGCATAGGCCAGCACTGGAGCATTGGTAAGTTGATATATGATCTCATGAAAAGCAGTCTCACAATCAGGAGTCCAGCAGGCCCCAAATACTTCACCGGATGAAAATACACTCTTTCAGTCTTGAGGGACGCTGACTTTTGTATTTTTGTGGGTTGGGGATACCCTTGAGTAAGGTTAAGTATAAAGGGCGGATCATTCTTGAATAGTCCTTGATGAAGTTACGATAATAACCACAGAATCCCAGGAATCTTTGCAGTTCTTTTAGATTTTTGGGCTGTGGCCAGGTGGTCAAGGCCTCAACTTTACTTGGTCGGTCTCTATTCCTCGGTGCATACTATGTGTCCACATACTTTACTGATGTTTGAAAGAATTGACACTTATCAATGGACAGTTTAAGGCCAAACTCCTCCAGTCGGTCCAATACCTAAATAATCTGTCTCATGTTCCTCCAGTGAGCTGCCAAACACAATAACATCATCTAGCTTTACCAGGCACTCTAGTAAGTTCATGTCCCCACTGCACGCTCCATCAATCGCTGAAAAGTGGCTGGGGCACCTGAAATCCTTTGAGGCATCCTCATGAATTCATAGAAGCCAAGCGGACAGATAAAGGCCGTCTTCTCATGGTCCTCTGGGGCCATCGGGATCTAGTAGTACCCACTGGAGATCCAGCACAGAGAACCACTTGCTCCCGCTTAGGCAGTCCAAAGCATCCTGAATGCGGGCATTGTGTACTGATCAGGGATAGTCCACGGTTTAAGGTGCGATAATCCACACACATCCTTACTGTTCCATTCTTTTCCTCACTACCACAATGGGGAAGCATAAGGGCTTCTGGATTCTTGTATTACACCAGCAGCTAACATCTCTTGCAGATGCCGTCTCACATCATCTATGTCAGCAGGTGCCAGGCGTCGAGACCTCTCACGAAATGGTCTTTCATCATGCAGCCGGATATTGTGCTCAGCTCCTGCACGCATCCTACATCCCATTCCTTTAAAGAAACACCTGGTCCTCTGGGCAAGCTTCTCACTGATCCTCACTTTCCATTCAGCTGGCAGCGGGAGTCAGAAATCAAACAAGTCAGGCGTTACTTTGTCATTCTTCCTTGAACTCTTGCTGTTGGGTAGCACTGCAGTGTCTGCACAATGCACATTAGCCAGGATGCAACCTCTGTTTACTCGAATGTCTCTTTCAGACACATTATGAACTTGGACCATTACCCTTCTGGCATAAGCATGGGCTCTAGCGGGCAAAATACTAGGCTTGACCAGCAGTCCCTCTGGCAATTTTCCATCGCCTGGTGCATCCAACATTAATATTTTATTCTTAACATCCGTTCTGATCACGGACCTCTCCCTATAGGTTACACTGGGCATTTGGCCAGGATCAGAGACTCAGGATCCTTCTTCCATACAATTCCGACCGGTTCCTCTGGTTCTGTTTTTCAGCATCTCTCTGTGCCTCATAGGCCTTCTTAATTAAAGCCGAACTCTTAAAGCTCTACTAGTCTTTGACCCCTGTTTTCATAACACAACTGTTGCCAGCCTTCCGAACATATGAGCATTTGTTCCAATCAACAAAGGGACACCATCATACAGTCCAGTGGGGACACACTAAGGCTAGGGTCTCTACTTGTTCAGCCACTCCAGCCACGGAGGTGGGGAAAGACAGCAAATTCGGATATACCCGAATAGGGTAGGCCTTCTCACTTAACCCCATACATGCAGTCCTTCTAATGGTTGTAAGTACGTCTGACAAATGCTTCTGATACCAATCCTGGAACATAATTGTCACTTGGGAGCCACTGTCTAATACAGCTCTTGTAGACACTCCATTCCACCTTTACAGTGGTCTCCATGGAGGGACCCACTATTCTGGACCAGTCTGGAGAGGCGGTAGTGGGGGCCTGGGCAACTGACCTTGCCACAAAGGACGAATTAGCATTTTGGTGCCCTCACTGGGATCATGTCGTGCACCTCTTAACCACTGATTTCTTCTCCAGCTCTCCTTGTAGCCTATATGCAACTTTGTCGGTGTCTTTGGGGACTGGCATTCCCTTTTCATGTGCCCATCTTTCCCACAATTATAGCAAA
Source organism: Neoceratodus forsteri (assembly GCA_016271365.2). Classification (NCBI taxonomy): domain Eukaryota; kingdom Metazoa; phylum Chordata; order Ceratodontiformes; family Ceratodontidae; genus Neoceratodus; species Neoceratodus forsteri. The sequence continues at coordinate 54,654,979 of CM057455.1, forward strand.
ACATACTTTCTGGAGTTTGAGCTGGCTTGAGGCGCCATACTGGGAGCCAGGGCGGGGGTATTACTAACTGGAAACCTGGGTGCCATCTCTGTCTGCGGCGTGATAAGCATTTGGAGACATCTCGTCAGTTTTCTCCACTTCCATGGTCAAGGAATTGAGTTTGGAGCTGTTATCAGCAGGAGATACATGGGTGGGTACCCCCACCCCATAGCAGATGCAGTCGGATATAGGTCAGGCCTGCACTTGCAGGCGTGGCCTTCATAAAGGGACTGTTTTTGAATTCTGGATCTCTCTCAACAGTTCCCAATTGTGGCATATCTTTTTCCTTGTCAGAGCACTCATTGACTGTCAACCTCTGCCCCTGAACTTCACTTGATGGGTCACCCTCAGTCACTGGGTCGTAGCTACAGCTGTTGGTGCAGGTACCTCCCGAGGTCGCCTTTTCTCAACTCCTCGAATTTCTCTCATTAACTCATCATAGAGGGTGGGATTCCAGTCGATTTGCCTGTACATAACTGGAAGCAACAGCAGTTCTGAGAAGGGCAGACTTAGGATTCTGTCCAGTCTGGTTCGTCCAGTTCAATCGCTGGCAAACTACCCTTTCTGAGGCATTCTTGCAACAATTTTTCCAGCCGAGAGACATACACAGACAACAACTCCCCTTGGTACTGTTGTGCATTTCTACTCTCCACCATAGGTCCTCATCAGAATCTGGGCTCCACACATTCTCCAAGGCCTCAAGATAGGCCTGTGCAGTGCTTCAGGGTTACTGGCCCGTTTAGCACGGATGGTAGCCAGGGCAGGACCTCGAGGCTCTCACTAACCCTCTTTGCCTGCTTCCCGAGCATTGCCATTCTAGCACTTGGGGCAACATAGTCTATCCAGGTCTCCCAGTCATCCTCCCTTGGGGGTGGGAGGGTGCCAGAGAAGATCCTCAACCTTCGTAAGAGTCATGACTAATGGCAGGTGCAGAAATAGGAGTCTGCATTGGTTCAGCCACCATTACGGGCACTGGAGCAGGAGAGGGTGTTGGGGAGGAACACCCCAGGTGGCAAGAATAGTTTCTTCAAGTCCTCCACAGTTTTCCTCTCCCAGCAACCATTCAGCAAATTTCTCCTCAAAAGTTTCAGATAGTGGTGGGGCTGATTCCCCGGTCTTTACTGTCCTTAGTTATCACTCTCAAGCAGTGAGGGCTCCTCTGGGGTAATGGTCTGTGGCACTTTGGAGCTATCTATGGGATCCTTAAACTCTACTAGGGCCAGGAAAGTGTGGGTGAGCAGATTAGCATGCCGACCCCACCACCACAAGGTTTTGTAAACCTTCCACCTTGGAAAGTACTCCCTGCACAGTGTCCGTATTGATACCCAGGGGATGTCCAGGATAAGCATAGCATTTTGGGGGTCGATCTCCTCCCCAGTACACCACTCCACCAGCCGGTGCACAGCCACTTCTGTCGGGGTACCCATTTTTTTCTTAACAGTGGTTCGTAAATATGGCCACTATAGGACACACAATCCCAGCGGTGAGCCTCCAAGATGTAACCCCTAGATGGCGCTATCCCAGGGGCTACTACCCCTGCCTGATTTGCCACTAACAGGTTGAGGGGCCTGGATCCAATGGCGGGTGCCTCCACCCAGAGGTCAGGGTTTGCAATAGTTAAACTAACTTGGTCACAGCCCTCTGGGACACTGCAACCCCCCTTTCTTCCCACTAGTGGCCCACACAATATATCAGAATTACCTTCACAGTATACACTTACCCCAGGTCTGGTTCCAGCACTGGGACCTCCTGTGAAATGAGATACAGTGCAACAATCACAGTACAGTACTTTAACATAGACAAATACCTCAGGCAGTATAACTTTGCTGAAACAAGCAGCTCTGATTTATTTAGGGGATATAACAAGGACAGGGAAATCAGGTTAATTAGCTTATCACTCTAATAATCTACCTATGGCTCTGTGCACAGGCCTATCCCTATCAGTTACTGTCCCTGGGTACCCAAGCCCTAGTGGCTAGTCCAAACCGTGGCAGCTGGTGGGGCCCTTTCACACAGAGAAAGGAGAATTAAACAGTCAGCAGTACAGTAATTCCATTTGGATTTAATGTATAATTCAACAGGAGCGACCCTGAATTAGTACTCACGACCTCCAAATAAGATAGGGTCCTTCAATGTCAGCAGGGCTCACTTGAGGTACACAAACCTCTTCACACATCCATATAAAAGAAAGCACTATACCAGGCAGGCTGCATCTGTATCCCGATCGCAATTACTGCACAATACCGGAGAACACACAGCAGATTCAGTTCCTGACAGACCGAATGCAATTTTTCAGCAATTCCTCCAGTCTTCTACAGGGTGAGCCTGGTTTCTACTCTTCAGAGATCCTTTGATTCTTTTCACAGGACGGATTCAGTCCTAACAAGCTGTTACACAAGCTGCAGACCAGACTCTGGGCCTTACACACGTTTTTGACTAAAACTGCACACTAGAAAAGCACAGGGCTCCTTCCTTCTTCACGGCCAAAGCTCAACTGAAACTCCAACCGACAAAATCGAGCACTTCCTTTGAGTTCCTCCCAGTTCTTGACTGGATTGGCTGTCACTCACAATAGACTGCTGCTGTTGGTCCAAAAGGCACTGAAGTCTAAACTACATCTCCCAGAGTCACTGCCCATACAATCCTCTTGTGGCTGGCTCAGATTATGAGTCCAAGTTCTGATTCGTCCAAGGCACCATTTTAGAGCTAGCTTACCCACACTGATTGGTCCAGTTCAGCAGTTCAAAACCAGAATGGGGAACTAGCAGACACAGCTCTGACTGCAAAAAGCAGGTTAGACAAACTGTAATTTCATTATTACTCTAAATAATTTCTGGCAAACAGTTACATCTTTCAGATAGGTTCCCTTTGCACTCATAGTGACTGCAAAATGAAGTGAATTGGCAGCAGCTCGAGTGGTACTCAGAGAAGCACACAGTCCCCCATACAAACTAATTATGTCTGCAAGCAGACAGCTCTTAAAGAGACAGTACCAGAGGCTCTAAAAACACTCACTGATAAATGGCTTAAATGCCAAACACCATTCAGGCTTGGAGCATTCAAGCAAGCTCCTGGAAGTCTTTTGGGAACCCCCATTTGCAGGGGGGTTACAGGAGTAGCTGACAAAATCATCACGCTGACCTCAGAATGTCACAGTACAATAGCAAGAGTACAAAATCGGCATTTGAAATATATCTCAGCTAATAATTCTTGTCCAGGTTTGAGAGTGAGGAGGAACAGCTACAGAAATCAGGCTGCCCTCTGAAGTTTACAGTCCAGACTAGAAATGTCTATAGTAAGAAACAAGCATACAAATCTCTCTGCTAATGTAAGACCATGTCTACGAGAGTGGGGAGGAGTAGCTACAGATTTTACGCTGACCTCAGCCACTTAAATTCTATACTACAGTATTGCCATCCTCTTACATATCTCTGCCAAATCTCACTGCTAATGTGAGGCTACGTGGAGAAGGGTACCAAGCAGAAACCACTGTGATGTCAGAAACATACAATCTAGACTTTGATTCACTGTTTGTGAGTGCAAAGAAGTACAACAATACCTTTTCAGAAGGGCAAGGACTCACAGCAGCAGATCACCAACAGCACTTTCACAGTATGACCTGAAAAAAAACAAAAAAAAAACACAGTAAATCCTAACTCTGCAACACCAACAAAGCATAGAAACATAGAAACATAGACTTTGACGGCAGATAAGGACCACTTGGCCCACCCAGTCTGCTAATTTCCCTACCTATTGCATAAGCTGCAGATTCTAGTTAACCAACAGCCTACTTCCATTTTAGCATAGAAGACCCACTAGTGAGCAAAAAGAAAGCAAACTGTACCTTTTACAATGGAGGATAGTAGACCTGCAGCAGATGATGTCCGACAGCTCTTCAAGGCCTGAAATCATAATTGAAATGTTTATATGTGGCCCACAGAAAATTGTACACATAACTGTTAAAAAGATCATCATCATCATCATCCACATCCTCATCCTCATCAATGCATTCTCCAATCACAGCTTGCCACCAACACCCACACCTACTTACTTGAAGAGTGGCGCAAAGGGAGAAGCATGAAGCGCTGGTAGCAGTGCTGGCAGGTGGTTCCACATCAGAAGGAATCTGCAGCAGCACACAGGCATGATGGTCATGAAGACTTCACCTTCCGACTCCCAGCAAGATGGGTGGCAACAGCAGGTTCATCGATTCTCCAGGATAGACAGCAGCAGTAAGTGCAGCCCCCACCCCTGCAGTGTGACGGCAGCATGTGAAGCAAGTGCAGCCCCCACCCCCGAAGGTGTGATGGCAGCACATGCAGCCCCAACCCCCCAGGTGTGACAGCAGCACATGCAGCCCCAACCCCGCAGGTGTGATGGCAGCATATGCAGCACTGCAGCCCCCACCCCTCAGGAGTGATGGCAGCAAGTGCAGCTCCCACCCCTCAGGAGTGATGGCAGCAAGTGCAGTCCCCATCCCTCAGGAGTGATGGCAGCAAGTGCAGCCCCCATCCCTCAGGCATGATGGGAGCAAGTGCAGTCCCCACCCCTCAGGTGTGATGGCAGCAAGTGCAGCCCCCACCCCTCAGGAGTGATGGTAGCAAGTGCAGCCCCCACCCCTCAGGAGTGACGGCAGCAAGTGCAGCCCCAACCCCTCAGGAGTGACGGCAGCAAGTGCAGCCCCAACCCCTCAGGTGTGATGGCAGCAAGTGCAGCACATGCACCCCCACCCCTCAGGAGTGACAGCAGCATGTGCAGCACTGCAGCCCCCACCCCTCAGGAGTGGCATCAGTAAGTGCAGCCCCCACCCCTCAGGAGTGACAGCAGTAAGTGCAGCCCCCACCCCTCAGGTGTGACGGCAGCAGAGGTAGAATGACAGTACTCATCCAGTGCCATGTACCAAAGCTTGACAGAGCTTAGATGTGAATAAAGCCGAACCATGAGACGCCAAGGTGGACTCCGTCAGTTCAGTCCCTAACATCTAGCTGCCTGGATTGGTTTATTTATATATAAACAAAGTGCATACAATTAAAACAAAAATCCACAATGATTAATGAGGATTGAGGATGCTAATGGAGAGAGATCAGCAATCTGTACTGAAGAATAAACCAATCGGGAAAGAATTGCACCAACAGTAAATTGGGCACTTTCTAACTTGGTCCTTATGAAAATGGAGCCCCTTAGTTTTCAAGTCAGAGCTCAGCTGATGAAAGGTGTTCTACCAGCAGAGGTAAAGCCATAACCACTGTGCAGCTCATGGCTTCATCTCTCCTATCCCCCTGCAGTCAGAAATAAATCTATCTTCGCACTCAATCACCAATTTGAGTAATCACTCAGGTGCAAAGACTATTTTTTAATATAGTGCCTGTGGCGGGGGGGGGGCAGAGAGGTAAAGCCCCAATCTGCACAGTGGTCAGGGCTTCACCTCTGCCGGTATTTCACCTTTAAGAACTTATCAATTCTCTGTAATTCCCCAACACTTCCAACAATATTCCATTAGACATTCCCTCAAAAGCCAAACTTAAATGTGGTAAAATTATTATTAACATGCAGTTAGACAGTTTAAATTGACTTTTCTTTGTTTACCCCTAGGTAACCCAAGGAGGAAAATCTGAAGTTGACAGTATTGAAGGGCACAGACTTGACATGGTTTATTCAGTTTGATGTGGCTTAATAAAGTTATTTTGTCTGACTGTGTCTCTATTATTTTTTTTATTATTTTTATTTTTGTTATTATTATTGTTCATTCTACGTGCTCACACAGACAGAGGCGCACGCACACACACACACCCAACAAACCAATGGAGGGTGGCACGGACCCAGAAGACTGGCGTACATGCTGGAAAAAAATGGTTCTGTGCCACTCTGCCAGTCCACCCCTCCCTCCAAGGCCAGAACCATTTTTCCCAGCATGTGAACTAGTCCCCCCAGCCCGTCCCTCTGCCAACCATCAAACACCAACCACTGGAACATGGCATGGACTTGGCAGACTGGCATGCATGCTGGAAAAAATGGTTCTGTGCCACTGTGCCCGTGTGCCCCTCCCTCAGAGGCCAGAACCATTTTTTTCCAGCATGGGTACCCATCTGCCCAACCCGTCCCTAAGCCGACCATCAAACACCAACCACTGAAGTGTGGCACAGACTCGGCAGACTGGCATGCATGTTGGAAAAAATGGTTCTGTGCCACTCTGTCCATGCACCCCTCCCTCTGAGGCCAGAACCATTTTTTTCCAGCATGGGTACCCATCTGCCCAACCCATCCCTAAGCCGACCATCAAACACCAACCACTGGAGCATGGCATGGACCCAGCAGATTGGTGTACATGCTGGAAAAAAATGGTTCTGTGCCACTCTGCCCGTCCACCCCTCCGTTCAAAGCCAGAACCATTTTTTTCCAGCATGTGAACCAGTTCACCTAGTCTGCCCATCTGCCGACCATCAACCAACTAACCAAAGGAGCATGGCATAGACCTGGTAGACTGGCATGCATGCTGGAAAAAAATGGTTCTGTGGCATTCTGCCAGTCCACCCCTCCCTCCGAGGCCAGAACCATTTTTCCCAGCATATGAACCAATCTGCCCAGCCTGCCCATCTGCCGACCATCAACCAACAAACCAATGGATCATGGCATGGACCCAGCAGATTGGCGTACATGCTGGAAAAAAACGGTTCTGTGCCACTCTGTCAGTCCACCCCTCCCTCTGAGGCCAGAACCATTTTTTCCAGCATGTGAAGCAGTCCACCCAGCCTGCCCATCTGCTGACCATCAACCATCAAACCAATGGAGCATGGCATGGACCTGGCAGACTGGCATGCATGTTGAAAAAAATGCTTCTGTGCCACACCGCCCGTTTGCCCCTCCCTCAGAGGCCAAAACTTTTTTTCCCAGCATGCATACCTATCTGCCCAACCTGTCCCTCAGCCAACCATCAAATGCCATCCACTGGAGCATGGCACAAACTCTGCAGACTGGCAAGCATGTTGGGAAAAATAGTTCTGTGGCACTCTGCTCTTCCACCCCTTCCTCCGAGGCCAGAACCATTTTTCCCAGCATGTGAACCAGTTCACCCAGCCTGTCCCTCTGCTGACCAACAATGCCACCCCACCCAACAGCATCTTCCCTTCCTTGCTTTCCCATTCAAATAAAATCAGTAGGACTATCCAAAACATAAGAACTTACCAGACTATTGAAGGTACATAGAAAGGCAGTAGTCCTGTGGCAGCAGATGGTGGCAAGGCAGGTCAGGCACAGCAGAAGACAGCAAAAACTGCAGGTCAGCAGCACAAGGCTGCTAGTAGGGCAGGTGAGCAGCAAAGTTTGCAGAGCACTTCAGTACAGCCACTCCCTCCTTGGATGCACTGAGACCTTTATGACCACTCATCCCACCCTGATCCCGACAGACAAGCCCGGCCAGTCTTCCCCACCCCGACAGACCTGCATGGCCACTTGTCCCTGCCCCATCAGACCTGCATGTCCACTTGTCCCCACCCCGGACCTGCACGGCCACTCGTCCCCACCCCGACTGACCTGCACAGCCACTTGTCCCCACCCTGATGGACCTCCATGGCCACTTGTCTCACTCCAATAGACCTGCATGGCTACTTGCCCTCCCCAGTGAAGCTGCAGGGCCACTCGTCCCACCCCGACCAACCAGCACAGCCACTCTCCCCACCTTAACAGACCAGCAGGGCAACTTTCCCCTACCCCTGAAGGAACAGCCCCAGCCCCTTCTCAGTAATCCAATGGCCCAGCCAAGCTACTCTGCCCCACCCTAGAGAAGCCAGTATTTAGTGGTACATAAAGGACTGGAGAGAGAATTGAGCAGATTTATTTTAAGGGCACAAATCTGGGCAACAGTCAATGCCAGCAAATCACCCCAAGACCACCAAACAGACCATCCCCCCAGCCCCAAATGCAGACATTGCACACATTTGGGCAGACCCTCTCCAGCCCAGCCACAAATTTGGCAGAAGAGACAGGGCCAGCAAGATACCCCAGCCCCAAACACAGACAAGCCCCATGAACAGCCTCCCCCAGACACACAGCCAAACATGGAGAGTCCTCACCATCCCACAAACATGGACGCCCTCTCCTAGACACACAACAAGCAAACCACCCCAAGACACCAAACACAAACCACCATCCCCTCCCAGCCCCACCAAACACAGACAGACCCCCAGCTCCAAACATGAACAACATCCCCCACATACAGCCAGAAAACCACACCAAAACCAAAGACTGACCATCCCCCAGCCCCAAACACTGACCATCCCCCAGCCCCAAATAATGTACAGTCCACCCACCCCACCAAACACATGCAGATTCCTCCAGACCCCAGCCAGCAAATCACATCCCCAGACACCCAGCCAGCAAATTTCCTAAATCCCCCTCAGATACACAGCCAGAAGCACCCCTCCCAAAAGCACCCCTACCAAGACACAGCCATCACCCCAGATATGTGGCCAGCACCCCCAACACACACACTGCCAAAAATAGTAGGTTAATTTAACAGAACTAGAACAGCGGGGACTCGCTCCATTTTGTTTCCACATCATCTAACCAGCACTGCATCACAGAGTGGATAATTTGGCACTACGGAACAGATAATTTGCGATGCAGGCTACAAAAACTTTCAAATGAGAAGGCAGGCTTTACATTAAAGAAAGCGGCAAAGTGACTGCGAGGAGTCGAGTTGGTCGAGTCCCCCCCCGTACCGATGAGGTGCATCAAAGGCACTGTATGTGCCACACTGCCTGCCTTAAAAAACTAAGAACATAAATGATGGGGAAAAGAAAATTATTTAAATCTGAGCATACTATAAACGAGTTGACAACTAGGTGAGATCCATCGGTAGGCACGGCAGTCCGACTGTAGAAACATTTTTATCAGAAAACTTGTGTGTCCTCACTGTGCTTCATGGCCACGGCTTCCCCATACAAATAATTATAAACATAGTTATACTCATAAACCATAGAAATAAAATAAGCACTGCGCACATTTCAGTAAGCACTGTGGGAAACTGATAAGGGAGAAAATAAACAATGCCGTGTGAGCCGTGAACAGCACACAATGAAATGCCGCGGTAGAGACAAATTATTTCAATACAGCTCCACAAGAATAATTTTGCACAGTTTAGCATTTAAAATTATACACTTACTTGAATCGGGGGATACAGAAGGCTCTAGTCACAACTAGGCAGAAAATGAATCAGAACACCAGCTAGAAGCAGTGAGGAAGAAAGAAAAACACGCTCTGCTGTGCTTTTAAGGACTGCAGTTCATGGACACTCCGAGAACAAATGCTAATTTAGTTTTTGTGCTGAAATACTGCGGGCCAATCAGGAATCCGTTGGCAGTTCCATTTATCCATGCATGTGGAAAACCAGTGTCCCTGGACATCAGCTGAGCCAAAAACTGTAATGAAATAAAGCACAGTGACATCAGCTGAGCCAAAAACTATAATGAAATAAAGCACAGGGACATCAGCTGAGCCAAAACCTATAGTGAAATAAAACACAGTGACATCAGCTCAGCCAAAAACTATAGTGAAATAAAGCACAGTGACTTCAGCTGAGCCAAAAACTGTAATGAAATAAAGCACAGTGACATCAGCTGAGCTAAAAACTATAATGAAATAAAGGACAGTGACATCAGCTCAGCCAAAAACTCTAATGAAATAGGGGCATCATTATCATCCAACCAAGTCTAGGTGATGCATGCCAGATCTGATGATCCAACAAGATCTGCAATAATCACCATCTTGTTTTAAATGGATCTGGCTTTGCGTAACACCACCCGGGTTGGATAAGGCTCCAAAACTGACCTGGCCACCTGCCTATACAAGGTGGAGCCCTTGGGTATGGGGACCAGACAGGGAGGACCCCTCTTCCGTCTCCATTTTGCCCCTGGCATCTCCCCGACCCCACAACCCTAATCCGGAAGCCCGGCTCCCAACCCCCTGTGGTCCAGGATCCCCCACCCCTGTGCCTCCTACCAACAATCCCCAAAGCTCGACAGCGAGCATATACATCAGCAGGCAATGGTGGACAATCAAAGGGGAAGGGGCCCCGGAGCTCTAGGGGAAAATAGTGCCTGACCGGGAGAGCTTGCCAGCACATAATCTCCAATCACCCCTAGAGCCACCCTACAAATAATAACATCCTAAATCAAAATAAAACTCCCGCACTAACCACCCTATAAATAATAAAAACCTCCCCAAAATCTCTCAGCCCAGTTTGGTCCATTCAAGTCCAAGTAATAATCAAATGTCGTTGATGAAGAAAAAATAAGGCAGCCTACCAAGACTCCCACACAGAATCGCAGGAACAGTGAGGCTGTCACCCTCAATAGTCCACACTCAGAATAAAATACAGTTGTTATCCTCCAATAACTGCACAAAATGTAGTGAAATAACAATCCATGGAGGTCCTATCACTACCTCCCTTAAATCAACTGCCAGTTCAGATAAAATGAAAGTGCCACCAGTCCACTGGTTAAAAGATGAAAGTTTCCAATCACAAATCCACAGCAAATAGCTTGTCCATTTCCCCACAATATGGCCTCCAAAACCTAGAAGGCACCTCCTTGGGCCAGTAATCTGGAGCCCAGACCAGTGAAATCAGAGTCCTCAGCTGGAGGCCAAACTAGCACCCAACTGTGATAACCTCTTAGGTCCCTGAATGGAAATGCTGCCCTCCAGCCCACATACCCAGATGTTCCTCCTGGTCCAGTACCTCAAAACCACCACCCTCAGTACTGTGCATCTAGTCAGAAATAAATCAGCAAAACCGACTGCCATCCCAGAGACAGAGGGCAGAACAAGGCACCCAACCCAAAATGGGCCACTACAGCAGGGGGGGCCTCAGAGACCCAGCCACCCTCTGGTGGCAGCCGACCCCACCGCCCCACATGTCTGCCAAGGGAGCCCATCCACCAGAAGGCTCCATGTCGTTGCCCTACTCACAGCCCATGGCTAGGTGTCTACCAGAATTACAAGGTGCCATCCTCTCCATTCTCCAGAGCAACAATCAGCAGACCGCTCTCAGTCACAGCAACCAGGGACAGAAAAAGCCATTCAAATCTTGCAGCTCTTATAGTTCTTGCAGAGTGCTCCCACCTCACCAACAAAACTGCTCAAGGGCCTCTAAGATCACAATTCCAGCACCAGTCAGCTTCCTCCTATGGCCATCACCTCTCCTTAACCACGGCACTCAGGCACTTCTTACTCTCGGAAGGGCAACAGTCTCGGATAAACACCAGTCCTTCTAGCTGTCCTGGCAGTAAAACCAGAAAATAGAGCACAAAAAATTGTGACCTTGAAATGTAAGGCACTGCAAAACCACACCAGTGGCAGTGCAGCCATCGAAGAAATAGCCAGTTAAAATAAAATGTAATATAAACAACACTGTCAGCAAACAAACAACCCACAGTTCGGCATGCTATTGATCTTATTCAGAAAAAAGAGTGGACCAAAGTGAGCAAAAAACAAACAAACACCCAGTTAAGCATAAACATTTCTCAAAACACTCTAAAAGAAGAACTCAGATGAGTTCCCAACATCTTCTTCTTATCTTCTTTTCTTCTTCGGGATTACCTGCAAGAGAAGAAAACACAAAATAAATTCTGCCTTCCATACAGTGCCTAATCCTCCACCCAACACTAAAGAATCCTCAAAAACATTTTCAATAAAGGTATAAAAGTAAAAAATGGAAAGAAAACATTTATGTATTATATTTTGGATGGAATTCCCTACAAAGTTCAGATCTAGGGACCAATGTCAATGGTTCCTGTAGGCATTGTCCATGAAAGAGTCTCTCCTAGGCTGAAACATAGAAATATGTTTCAATGTTTCAGACTAGGAGAAACGTTCATGGACAATGCCTACAGGCACCATTGACATTGGTCCCTAGATCCAATCTTTGTAGGGAATTCCATCCAAAATGTGTTTCATAAGCCTGCTGAAGAACATTTCTGGGACAGGACAGGGCCTGCATAGCACTGCCATCCAGGGGAGAGTCTTTGATGAAAACATTTTGAAGTTCTAGGACAGTCTTCATGTGTAGGATGTGTTGTAGTGTCAGTAAATATAAAATAAATTTGGTGTTACCAGTTCCTTGAAGAACAAAAGTTTTATCTTACTCTGTGAGCTGAGAATCTTCTCCTGCCAGACCAGAATAAATCTGTGGATACTCCTGGACTGATGACCTGGAAGACCAGATGATGGAGCAGGAAAACTGCTGGACTAATGCTTTTGGAAAACACTGAAGAAATCCTGGAATACCAGAAGAGCTGCACCTTCCTCCTTAGCTACTGCTGCTTCGGATAACAGACAGTTGACCTGCCACTGCTCGCTTCCTTAAGGCATGCTGGGCATATTCTCAGGGAGTGGCACCATTAAGGGTAGTACCAGTCAGGGTATGGGGCAAGGACTTATGACCTCATTTGAGTATACCAGGTTAATGTTGTGAAATGTTTCACGCCCAGTCCCATCCGCAATTTGAACAGTGTCAATGGACAGAGTCCTGCCCAGTCTCCAGAATTTAAGGCTGTCATTGCTAATTCTGTCCTTTACACATTCATAGATTCATAGAAGTGTGATGGCAGAAAAGGATCGACAAGGCCCACCGAGTCTGCCCATTTATCCAGCTATCTGCTAGGACATGGGCACCCCCACCCTCAACACTCCCCTGTGGTTGTCCCAAGCCCTTTTGAATCCCTCCACTGTTTCTTCTCCAATGTCCACCCCTGGGGAGTCTATTCCACTTATCCACCACCCTCTCTGTGAAATAGTACTTCTTAATGTTACCCCTGAACTGCACCCCCCCCCCATTCTTGTGCCTCTGGATGCATATTTTTCCTTGCTTCCTCTATAAGCCAGGATTGCCTGTTTTGTTCGAACTCCTCCCAGACTCAGTGAGGAAAGCTGGGATAGGACTTCCCATACATGGCCTCAGTCCCTCTATGGCTCAGTCTCTCCTCTTTATTACTCTTTACTAGTCTGCAGCCAGCAGCACAGCTTGGGGGCAACCAGTCCTGGTCCATCCAGTGTTTTAAATGTATTGCATGAGAAAACTTGTCCTCCCCTACTTCTTGGGACAAGTTCCTGGAGCCTCCTTCAACTGTTACTGACTCCTCTGTGCCAAGAGCTTGGGATGACTCACAGTGGCCCTCTCTGAGGGATACTTTGCTTCATCCTCTTCTTCCTTATCACTCATAATCTGGGCCCAGGAGCGAGCAAACATCCTCTCCCATGAGACATTCCACTCCTCACTGAGCATGGAGGTGGACATCTCCCAATTCATGGCTTTATTTACTTTGTCCTCCCCAACCAGGCTAGGACTAGGACCCTCCCTCCAGGGGTCAATAGAGCCTACTTCTTCAGTGTCCATCTGGGACACAGGCGTGGAAAACTCTTTCTGTTCCTGCCCTTGTAGCAGATCATCTGCATCATTGTTACTTTCTCTTTCTGTGGCACACTCATTAAAACTCTCCTCAACAGGTTCAGTCTGGTGCTGCTGCTGCTGGCAGGGTCCCCAACCAAAGTCCATGTGGGAGCCAACCGGGTTCTCTTTGCCCTTTCTGGAGCTGTGCCCCTGCCCCTGCTCATTCCAAACTGCACCAGACATTCTGAGCAGTGGGGTACTAGAAAAACATCCCTTCCAGCCTTTAGACATACGATGCATAGCCTTATTGGACAGCTAGGTATTGCCACATCCCCAGGTATCCTTTCATCATAATAGGATCTCTTTCTCTCTCTCTCAGTATTGCATTCTGCTCTGCAATAATAGCTCGGGCATGATCGGGATATCGAGTTGCTACTAAAGCCATATCGGAAAGCAAACACATAAACCTCTTGTTACTGCACTGCTCACTAGTCACTAGTCACATATTGTCTCTAGGCATTAGCAAAAGTTCCTGCCGCTGTGTTTACGTTGCTGACTTCTCCCTATCATGGCGGCAGTACTCTCTCTTTTCAATTCAGTTCACGTTTATTGTAGAAAAACTCCATTGATCAAGCTCATTCACAAGGAGATCCTAGTACAAGACTGGTGTACAACAACAGGTTTATAAAATAAAAGGAAAATACTTTGAATAAGACAATGGGTTTCATACATCACAATGTAAAATCACAGAAAAAAACATTCCTGGCAATAAGATAGAGCAGCAAAGAGGCAATTTACATAATGCAACAATGTGACAATCTGCAGAAGGATGCATAAGATAATGGATGTAGTTCATAACAACGTACTGTCACAGTAAAAACAGTTCCTGGCAACGAGATAGCGCAACAATGAACTAAATTACTGTGCCTGATGCAACAATGTGGCAGGCTGCGGTAGGATGTAGAGAAGGCAAGGAATGCAGCCGAGGGAGGGGACAGGACAGGACAAGGAGTGAGTAAGGACAAGAAATAGTCAAAGTAAAATTGTCAGATTCCCATCTGTATTTCACTGTGAGAACAACCAGGTTATAAATATACAGATTCGGCATACCTTTTTGTTGTATATTAAAGTTACATGGAGAAATTAACTTTTAAATACCCCTCAAAATCCCAGAAGTGCCATGTATGCGCTACTGCAGGCTTCTATGAGGCAGAACATCGCGGACGTTGTTGCGAGACTTTGCGTGTGATGTCTCGCCAGGGAGCTCTGTCAGCAGCATGGCCGAAGTAAACTCAGACAGCATGCAGCACGGTACAATTTCTGAGGATAGTTCATTCTCTGGCGACTCTGAAATGGAGTACAGTGACGTGGAGTGTCATCTCTCAGTTCTGGATCCATATCATGACGATCCATACAAATCTGATGTGTCCGCAGGCGGTGATTCGGGCAGTAACTCCAACGGTGATTCGGAAGTGGATCCAGAGGCATATGGTGGAGATGGATGGCTGCAGCACAACAATTGGTACAGTGTCATTGATTATTATTGCACTATGATTCCTCATCTTGAATCCTGATTTAAAACTACAGTGTTCAACATAAGCAGTGTTTAGATGCCTGAAATGTATATGTTTCTTATCGGTGGCATGTTCTTTTTTTATGGCTCAATATGTAATTTCACACAGTAACTGTGATGATGGTGAATGCATTTCTGGCAAGCTCTTCTGTAATTCAAGTGTGCATTCTGTGTTGGTATGGTTACTTATAATTGTGAATGCTGTTGTGCAGTGAATCAGTGAGGATCACAGGGAGTATCCAGTGAGCACTGTGGTCACTACAGTGATTGTCTGGTGCCAGTTGTCCATGTACTGATGTTGGCATGCTATAACCAGACCCCCCCACACCACTTCCATGATGAGTGTGCTACTGTCTCATAAGCAGTCATGTGTATTGTGATACCAGTGTGTCCCCTGGAATTGTAATAAGCATACCGCTCCACAACTGTATTACATACTAACATACTAAAATGCCAGCAGAATAGGCCTAACGGTCTTTCGTGTCTGCTCGTTTGGTCAGCCCCCACCCTGGTTGCTGACCTTGCTGCCCCCCTCGCCTTCTCTGGCTTCTCCCTTCCCAGTTCTGGATATTCTCGCTGCAGTGGATTTTGCTTCCAGAACCCTTCCCATGTACCTGTCCCACCCCCTCTTGAACCACTCCACTGTCTCTGCCTCCACCAGCCCCCTAGGTAGCGCATTCCATGGATCCACCACCCTCTCAGTGAAGTAGCACCTCCTCCTTTCTCCCCTGAATCTTCCCCCCCTTCAGTTTCCACCCATGCCATCTAGTGGCCCCCTCCTCCTTCCTTCGAAGCACCCTGACTGTTCCTCCCCTATTTACTCTCTTCATGTACTTGAAGACCTCTATCATGTCCCCCCCGGTCCCTTCTCTCTTCCAATGTGTACATATTTAGCTCTTCGAGCCTCTCCTCATAGGTCCTGTCCCCCAAGCCCCAAATCATTTTGGTTGCCCTCCTCTGGACCCTCTCCAGGAGGTTAATGTCCCTCTAAGTGTGGCCTCCAAAACTGCACGCAGTACTCAAGGTGCGGCCTCACCAAGCAGTTATACAGAGGGAGTATCACTTCCCTCCTTCTGGAGGTGATCCCAGCAATGCATCCCAGCATCCTGTTGGCCTTGGCTGCTGCCCTCCCACAAGTCTCAGAGTTGTTCATCTTGACATCCACCACCACCCCAGGTCCCTCTCAGCCATCGAGACTTGTAGCATTCCCCAGGGTGTACACTTGTCCCGGTTTCTGGCCCCAGGTGGAGTACCTTGCATTTCCTGCATTGAACCTCAGCTTCCACTTTCTAGACCATCTTTCCAGAGCCTCCAGGTCCCCTGTGAGCGCCACCCCCTCCTTCCCATCCACCACCGCCCCCAGTTTCGAGTCATCTGCAAAGAGACTCATCTCACTCCTGATTCCTGTCCTTATGTCAGAGACGTAGGTGTTGAACAGAAGGGGCCCAAGGACTGTTCCCTATGGGACCCCACTAATGACCCTCCTTGGGGATGAGACTATCCCACCAACTACGACCCTCTGGGTCCGGTCCTGGAGCCAATTGCCTATCCATCTGATCATCTGGTTCCCCACTCCCATTTCTCCCAGCTTATCCAATAGGCCCACGTGAGGAACAGAGTCAAATGCCTTGCTGAAGTCTAGAAAGAGGATGTCCACTGGTCTACCCAGGTCCAAGGCACTCATCACCCAGTCATAGAACTCCACCAGGTTTGTTTGCACGATTTCCCTGGGATGAATCCATGCTGTCTATCGTCCAGGCACCCTGACTCATCCAGGTCCCCCCCAGTCTCTCCTTGACAATGCCCTCCATCACCTTGCCCACCACCGATGTCAGGCTGACAGGCCTGTAGTTCCCTGCCACCTCCCTTGACCCCCCCTTGTGGATAGGCACTATATGCGCCACCTTTCAGTCCTGGGGCACCCACGCTGTCCTCAGAGAGATGGTGAAAAGCTCCACCAGGGGGTTCGCCAGGACATCCACAAGTTCCTTCAGCACTCTGGGATGTAATTTATCTGGCCCCGGTGCTTTTTCCATCTTAAGGGAGCTGAGGGCTTCCCTCACTCTCTCTGCTGTGATTTCCACTTCCGGTACCTCTTCTTCCTGCTTAGCCCACCCCCCTCCTGCCAGTGATGCCTCCCCCTCTCCCCAGACCCACCGATCAGTAAGGGTCCCCCCCTCAGTATCTCTGTCTCCTCCCATGTATGATGCAGCACCCCCATTTTCCTTGGTGAAAACTGAGGTGAAGTACTCATTTAGTACCTCAGCCTGCTCCCCAGGTCTTGTGCCCATCTCTCCTGATTTAATCCTGCTAATCTGCCCTTCACCCTTCTGTTTTTCTCCAATGTATCTGAAAACCCTTTATTCCCTCTCCTAATTTCCTGGCCAGGTTCTGCTCCTTCCTTTCCTTAGCCACCCTCACCACCCTAGTGGCCCTTCTAGCCATCAGCTTGCACTCCCTCAATCCTTTCACTCCTTGAGCACTTGAATTGCTTATAGGCTGCCTTCTTTCCCAGCACCACCTCCTGGACCTCCCTGGTTCACCAGCAGGGTTTTGGCCCTACTGCATTTTCGTCTTACTCTTGACAGGTGCTGGTAGCATCCTGCACCCCTCTTTGATGATTTCACCTACTATCAGTGTCCATGTCTGACCCAATCCCATCCAAATGCTCCTTAAGGATCCTTCCCATTTCCTTAAAATCCAGCCCCTGAAGTCGGGTTACTTCCGCTTTGTGCAGCCTTCTCACCTCCTAGGTTCAGGCAGAACCAGACTGTGGCATGGTCACTCCCCGCCACGGGTCCCTTACTCCAGGCCCCCAATCTGGTCACTGTCTGTTGACCACATCCAGCACCACAGACTCACTGGTCGGTTCCTCACCTGCTGAGTTAGGGAACGCCTTGAAAGACATCCAACAACCTCTGTTCCTGGGTCACAGAGGATGTCATAGTCTCCCAGTCTGTTCCTTGGTATGTTTAAGTCCCCCAACACCACCACCGTTCCTCTGCCCAGTCTGCAGTGTCTCCCAACATCTGCCACCAGACTGTCCTCCAGCTCCTCCGCCAGGGCAGGGGGTCTATACACCACTCCTATTTTTACTCTCTTGTCCCCCCTTGTTATCAAGGTGACCCAAATCACCTCCACGGTTCCCTCCGCCTCCTCTACTCCCCCTATGCCAATGTAGTTTTTGACTATCATTGCTAACCCTCCTTCCCTTCCCTCCCCCTGTCCTTCCTGAACATAGTGTAACCCTCCAGGTTCAGGTCCCAGTCATGTCCTGCAGTGGCCCAAGTCTCAGTGACCACCGCCACATCCACTGCTCCCTCAGTTAGCATCACCTGGAGCTCAGGCATTTTATTGCCCAAGCTCCTGGCATTTAGCAGGACTACCTTCCACCCTTTCCCTATAGTTACATTTCCCCTGCTCGTGTTCTCATGGGGATTCTGTTTTCCCTGGTCTGCACTTTGCCAGTTGGCCTTTTCCCCACAATCCTCCAGGGCTCCAGGGGGTGGAGACAGAGTTCCTCCTTATCGGCACCCCTGACAGCCTTTTCTCCCATCCTCCCCTTCACAAGTTTAAACCCCACTTTTCACCAATGAACCCTCTATTTCAACTTAAGGATCTCCTCCTCCAAATTGAGATGGAGTCTATCTCAACATACAGCTCCTATCCTCCCAGGTCTCCCCAAATCCCTCATCAACCCATACCCTCTGGCCTCCACACTCCCTGAGCCACTGGTTTATCTCCCTAATCTTCCTTTTGTGCTCCCCACTAGCCCTTGGCACTGCAGGATTTGAGAAGGAAACAGTGCATCCTATGTCATGACAGACCCTGGCAAGCTCCCTGAATCTTGCCTGTATCTCTAGCTCGCTATTTCCCTCAATGTCATTTGTACCCAGGTGGACCAGTATGTCCGGGTACCCCACAATCCTTTGCCAGTTGATATACCTCGTGCTTAGCCCCTGTGCACCGTTAGTCCAGGGAAGCATCTTTGTTCTAACTGGCCAGGCTTCTCCCTCCCTATCCCATTTGATACCCCTGATCATAGAACTCCCAACAGGAGCACTCTGACCACTCTTTTCCTCCATTTCCCCTCCATGTCCCTCATTCTTTCACCGCCCTCCACCCAGCCGGCTCCTTGTTCCTCCTCATATCTGGGTGCCACATGCCACCCCTCCTTATTTACCATAGCCACCCCTCCCTCCAATCCTATGCCTCCCTCCTCCTGAGTATCCTTCTCACTTGTTAATTTCCCCCAACTGCTCGCGACTGGTCCTTCTCCCCATTTGCAAACTAGCCTGGCCTGTCCTCCCTTCCTTCCTGTCTCCATTAGTTCCTCCTTGCTTGTCGTGCTCCCCTGGCCTAAGCCCTCAGCTCCTTTACTGAATCCTCCTTGTACTTCTGGTCCTTCTCCTGTACCTTTCCTCCCAACTGGTCCTTCTCTGCGCTTCCTCCTCTTCCCCTGCCCCTCCTGCTCTGATTCACTGCTCCCCATTTTCCTGCATTCCAGGTCCCCCTGTTCTTCCTGCTATCTGGCCCCTGCCTCCTGCCCCCATTCCCTTCCGTCTCTAACCACCCCTGTCGTGGCTACATCACCCCTCATCCTCGAGCAGAAGAAGAGATTTGAAGCAGTTACTGAGTGTAAGGTCTGATCCACCTCCCCGCCTTGCTTCCTTCTGTCCAGCCCTGGCCATCTGCCTACTTCCCTGAGAATGTTGTCCCTCCGTCCCCCCTTTGTGAGGGTCCTCAGTTACCTGCCTGCTTCCTTGGTAGTGTCCTTTTGGACCCCCTCTGCCAGGGTCCCTATGTGACCCTGAGTATTCTCCTGCACTCCTTTCCCATGCCCCCGCCCCAGTGCTTAGTGCAACCGCTGGAGATCCCCAGCCCTTCCCCAACCATACCGCCCCTCCCCAGCTGTCTCCTAATCCCCGCAACCTCCTCCCTAAGCTGTGCCAGCTGGTAGCACACTGGGCAACCACCGAACTTCCAAGCCCAGTCCAGTATCATGGCTGCTCCACACCCTGTGCAAATCCCACCACCCTCCCAAAGATGCCAGCCCTAATGACGTGTGGTTCCAGCCCCTTCCAAATAGGTTTCCTTGGGTGAGCCACCAGGTTCCCCCCTAGTCCAAGATACACCCTACTGCCTAATCAGGTCACCCACTAATCTTAGAGACAGTCCCACTGTACACCAGTAACCCTGTTACTAGGTGCAATACAACACATTAAACTTATAAGGGAAATGAACAACTCCCTAAGCTTCTCTCTCCCAGCCTTTAAATCCAACCCCCAGTGGCTAGAACTACATGAGCTACACCTGTAGCCTTTCCTCAAATTGAAGGGCAGGTGTTCCCCTATAAATTAGCAGAATTCTGGGAGGGAGGGTGGGGAGAGGCGGGTCTTGGGGACACCTGACTCGAGAGAGAGTATATCAGCCCTGTGTCTCCCCTCCAAGCCCAGCAGCCAAAGAACCAAAGCATTGTAGCATGGTCTGCAAATACCATTGTTGCTGTACTACATATAACACCACATCGTCAGTCTGTCATATAATAACAGGTATCCAAACTACCTGTATGCACTCTGTGATGTAATACACAGGCATGGTGCCCCCCTCCCAGTACCTCCCAGTGAGCATGCAGTGTGTTGTAATTACCAGTCATGTTTTCTGCCAGCATTAGTAGCACGTGTCATACAGGGCACAGGACTTCTGTCCACACCAGTGACCACAAGTGTGTGTCCAGTTATTGTTTGTTTACTGTTGATCCTTCTTCATGTCATGTTGTCAGTGACAGTACAGACTGTTGATAGTTATTTAATACTGCTTTTGTCATTCAAGGTTTGACTCCCTCATGTTCACAAAGGTTGCAAGTGAATAGGAATGATGTAACCTTTTGTGGCACACTGGTAAACTGGATTTGTATTTATAGGTATGGAATTTTTTGGTGGGGTGTGCTTACCATAAGGAATATGAATGTGTGGCAAACATTTGCTGTCTATTTGGTGCATTCTGATTATCTACTATTACTTGATAAAGTGTGCTGTATTGCTCTCTGTGTTATGTACATACTGTAGATGGTAGGTACTGGTTCTTGCTGAGTCTGACTTATGCTGTTGTTATCACTTTTTGTTTTGTACTGTTTTTTTGTGGTTTCTATAGCTGTAAGCTGCAGAAGCTGTCAGTCATTCCAACATCTGACTTATGTTCAATAACAGTTGTGTCACAGCCACAATGGTGCAGTGACACAACTGCCATTCAACATTGTACCTCTGATGCTGGCAAGCATCTGACACAGTATGTTGTGTGTGGTGCATGTCTGTGTCGCTAGGAATAGTGTTCCGCAATGTGGTCTGCTGTGTGGTGGGTCATAGGAACCAAAACCCATCAGGGATACGTTACATCACCACTGTGTGATGCAGATCATTAGTGCTGGGAATTTTAACAGCATCAATTATCTGATGCAACTGTCTTTACACTATAGTAATAGTAGTCTAAAGGATAATGTCGTCCCCTTTTTTGGTGGTGCCTCTGAGTGCACCCCAGCTTGATTGTCCTTCACCAGCTGCCACTCCATACTGCAGCCCTCCCAAGATAACCGGATGTATCCTTTACTTTTGTGTGCATCTTCCCTTTCGGAAACAATATATCTTTCCGTCTGTTTCTTTTGCCCTGTGTGATGCTGGTGTTGTTCCCAGTAATTCTGTGTGTCTGTGCTGGTGAGCTTCCCCTAACTCTCATCCAGTTGTTTTGGCACTTTTTGGTCCATGATCATCAAGTTGTCACACCTGTGTGGATCACTTTATTTTTATTTCATTTTTTTATTTTATTTTTTGCATGGGCATGTGGTAAGCATGTCGTTGCGTCATGTCCTCCAACCATGCATTGACTTTGCCCAGTGCTTCTCAGCCAGACCATGCACACCCACTGGGAGGGAATCATCGAGTGAATGCTTGCAGAGCCACTCCCTAAAGCTCTCTGCTCCTGGTACCTGTGCTCTGTGTGTGAACCTCGGTTGACAGTGTGTTCAGCTAATCATTTCACTGAATGCCATCTTCCAGGCCACAGTTACTGTTTCACCAAACAAATGTCCTGCAGAATGATATTGTATGACATGCGGTAACATATTTTTGTCAGTCAAATTGTGAACAGTTTGTATATCACCTGTTTTGTGGGTGGCTATAGGTTTACATAAATACGTGCCGCCCTACCACTGTATCCTCATGGCACGCAAACATCATCATTACTTTTGCTTATTGCTATGAGTCCTTGGAATATGCTTTATTTTCACACTTGTGCTGCCAAGGATGACCTACCTTCATTTGATGTTGTTGTGATTGTAATGTTGTTTATTTATGTTACTGTCTCACTTTGTTTGACTGTGTGTTTATCCTTATGTCCGCTACTCTCTATATGCTTTCATGTTGTCTCATGACATTCTAGTTCTTAATACTGACCTTTGTACAGTTTATTTTTCCAGTGTCGAATGGGAAAGACCTTGCTGTGGCGACACTGCTTTTCACTAACACTGCCCAGAAAGAATTTAGTGCTGTGTAGTTTTGGGTCATTTTGAAGATCATCTGTCGCTGTCCTTCATACCGTGTGTGCCAAGCTGAAGTGGTAAAGAACTACATATATTTGGTAATTATGTTACGTGTGTCTGCAATTATTATGTCACCTAGCTGCCCTAGTGGTGTTGGCAGTTAAGGCTTCTGTTTCTTACCTCCTACCACACTGGAGACCTGTGTTTGCACTGCAGGCGGTCTGCCACGGCTCACTTATGCAGCTGGAGGATTGAGTGTCTGTGGGACTCCTGTCCTCTCCTTGGGAGGGGTGGGGACAGAGTCTTCAGCTTGCAGCACCCCTAGCGTTGGTTGTGGGCTTGTGCAACAGACCCACAGATGTAGGTGGCACATGAGGACAGATGACCATAGTGCTTCACTCAGAATTTGATCATCCAATGGTATCTGGGGATAAGAAGAAACTGAGGATAAAGTAATGCCAGGCGTGATGATGACTGGCCCTTCACAGGTGCCACACCAGGAAAGCTGCCACTTCTCTACAGGCTCTCAGGTGAGTCCTGTGGATGCCGGGGTGATGTGGCTGAGTGGGCCAGGGGAAGGTGGCTGGTTGGGAGTTGTGAACAGAAATATTGAAAAAAAGGTAATGCTACCTGTGGTTTGCATGTCTCACACCATCTGATTACCATGCCTCTTAACAATTTGTATTTCTTCTTAACAGGTGCACATGTGGAAACTGTCACATCATGGAGGACAAGCTAGAATGTCTGTGCTGCCTGAAGATTGATAGAATGACCTATTGAAGAGAGGATGCGGAGGTGCAATGTATCAAACTTCATCCAGGATTTGAAAATGTGGTGCTTGACCTGTATGTGCTCCAAACCACATACTATAATTATCATCAGCATTACAATGGAGGCAATGCCCCCCCAGGGATATATGAGTAAGTACCTGTAGTGTCAAAGGTGGTGGAAAAGGAACAGGTTAATGCATTAATGCACAATATGTATTAGTGTTCGCACAGGAAGAGGAAGGTGAGGGTCCACTGCTACAAAGCAGGATGTGAAGATAGGTGTTCAATACTGCAATGAAGTTGTAGACACTTACAAGTACTTTGCATAGTAAAGGTGAATAAGGTTATGGTATGTGAATGAATACACACTTGAAGATTTAATGACTTTAGGGTGGCTTCTGGCAACAATAGTAGCAGGACAATTCTGCTGGTATGCATAAACCTAACAAGTACAGGATTACTGTAGGGGCGCTGTTGTTGTAACCCTCCAAATACAAAAAGGGGATCATACAGCTCATTGGAAACTATGCCCCCAAATGTCTGATTGCAATGCAGTGTATAATTTAGTGATAACAGTGACTGGAAATGACAGTGTAGCTTCTTCAGGCTACTGTGCTGCACAGTTAAAGGAAGCAAGTATGCATTGCCGGACATACTAAAATGCCAGAAGAATAGGCCTTATGGTCTTTCATGTATGCTTGATAGTCAACACCCATACTGGGTGCACATTTTGTTGTCCCTCCACCCCCTTCAGTTTCTATATCCCCTTTCCAGGGTATTTCCCTGGTACTGGACTTCCTCAGCTTCACCCTCCCCCATAACTGTACCAGCCCCTCTTGAACCCCTCCACAGTATGAGCCTCCACTAGTCCCTTGTGCAGTGCATTCCATGGTTCCACTACCCTCTCAGTGAAGTAACACCTAGTCCTCTCACCCGAGTCTCCCCCCCGAGCTTCCACATTTGTCCTCTGGTTGCCACCCCTTTTGTTGTTGCTTGCATGCATGTGCAAGAAACACACTGCATCATCTTCCTGCAAAAGTGAGTTATGGAGGCGTGTCAGTGTTGTGCCGAATGGCAGCAGTCCGTTCTAGGACTGGTCTCTGCTGCAGCCAATAGAGGAGCATGCTGTCGATCAGAGCAGTTAATGAGCATGCCACAATGCTTAAAGAAATTTAGCCACGTTACCACGCAATAAGCTGTTTTTGTGCATTACAAGCTACCAAAATTGCTGATTGAGTGGTGTCCCCATGGTGATGGCTTCTCTGTCAGCCTGTCACTGTCCCCACAAAGCCAATGGAAAGCCGCCGCCCACCATTCAGTGTGCCTTCCTGGTGAAACATTTCAATAAATAAAAAAAAAAAAAAAAGCTAACGGGGTGCCCAATCCCCCTGTTGGCATGACCCCCTCCCCGGTTCATTTGCACACGGATTAGCCCAGTCCCTGTTGGCATAATGTACCCCCCCATTTGTTGTTTACTGAGGGGGTGCCCAATCCACCCTCAGCTAATGCGTCCCCCTCCAGCACACTGTATGGCCCATGGGGGTGCCCAATCCCATGTTGGCTCCACTGCCCCCCCCAAAAAACTTCCATCTGCCACACTGGGAGCCCACCCCAGCATGGCAAAAGTCTCTTTGGCCAATGGGGTTCCCAATCCCCTGTTGGCTCCACTGTCCTCCCCAACAAACTTCCATGTGACATGCTGGAAGCCCCCATTTCAGCATATTTCATTATGGAAAGAGGTGAGTGTAAAGCCCAAACACTCCAAAGCAGACCTTGACACTTGTAAGTGTCTGCAGGGTAGGGTGAGGTGAAATGTTGTGACTGTTATGGGCAATGACCCAAAGGCACACTCCAATGCAACTAAAATGGTGCAGGGTCTGCACCGGAGGACATATGAAGAGAGACTTAAGGAGCTTAATATGTATAGCCGCGAGGAAAGGAGGGAGAGGGGGGACATGATAGAAACTTTCAAGTACCTCAAGGGAATCAACAAAGTCCAAGAGGGTAGCATCTTTCAAAAAAAGAGGTGTGCAAGAACAAGAGGGCACAATTTGAAGATAGAGGGGGGGCGGCTCAGAGGTAACTTAAGGAAGTATTTTTTCACAGAGAGGGTTGTGGATGCATGGAATGGCCTTCTGGAGGAGGTTGTGGAGTCAAAATCAGTGGTGGAATTCAAGCATGCATGGGATAGTCATAAGGCAATTCTGGGGGGATGGGGTAGGAAGAAGTAGGCTGCTGGTTAACTAGGATCTGCAGCTTATCCAGTAGGTAGGGAAATGGGCAGACTGGGTGGGCCAAGCGGTCCTTATCTGCCGTCAAATTCTATGTTTCTATGTTTCTAATGCCTGTCCATCTCTGCAGGGTGGGGGTGGAGTTGGCATCAATTCGATACTTTACTGCCATTCCTATACAGCATCTGTCCAACTCCTGCACTGCCACTGCTAATGACAGCAAGCAACACTTGGCATTGACAAATGCTTGTTTTATGTGGAACACCCCATCCGAGCCTCCCTTATCAATCCCCTTTATGGACTTAAAGATCTCTATCATGTTTCCCCTGTCCCTCCTCTTCTCCAAGGTGTACATGTTGAGCTCCTCAAGACTCTCCCCATAGGTCCTTTCCTCTGTGTCCTACATCATCTTGGTTTCCCTCCTCTGGACCCTCTGCAGGAGTGCAATGTCCCTTTTTAGGTGCGTCCTCCAGAACTGCACATAGTTCTGCATGTGTGGCCTAACCATGCAGTTATACAGAAGGAGGATGACTTACCTCCATCTGGACGTAATCTCCCCTAGTGATGCATCCCAGCATCCTATTGGTCTTAGCCACCACCCTTCGACAAATGTCAGAGTTGTTCATTTTAACATCTACCACACACCCAGGTCCCTCTCGCCCTTTGAGATTTGTAGTGTGTCTCCTCCCAGGGTGTACACTTGGCCTGGGTTTCTGCCCCCCAGGTGTAGAACTGTATTTCCCTGCATTGAACTTCAGTCCCCACTTACTGGAACACCTCTCCAGAGACTCCAGGTCCTCCTTTAGGGCCATTCTCCCCTCCTCCCCATCCACCACCACTCCCACTTTCGAGTCATCCGTAGAGAGACTCATTTCACTCCTGATAACCTTACTTATGTCAGACACATAGGCGTTAAACAGCAGTGGCACCAGGACCAAGCCCTGGGGGACCACACTAATGACCTTACTTGGGGATGTGACTATCCCAGCAACCACCACCCTCTGAGTATGCGCCTAAAGCCAATTTCCTATCCACCTGATTATCTGCCTTCCCACCCCCATTTCCCCAGCTTAGCCAGCAGACCACTGTGAGGTACAGAATCAAACGTCTTGCAGAAGTCCAGAAAGAGGACATCCACTGGCATAACCTGGTCCAGAGAACTTGTCACCCAATTGTAGAACTACACAAGGTTTGACTGACATGATCTTACAGGGATGAAGCCATGCTGTCTGTTGTCCATGTATCCCATTTGCTCTAGCTTTCCTCCAATCCTTTCCTTGATAATCCCCTCCATCACGTTGCTCACCACAGATTTCAGGCTAAGGGACCTGTAGTTCCCCATCTCCTCTCTTGATCCACCCTTGTGGATAGGTACGATATGGGCCACCCTCCAGTTATGGTGTACCTACCTTGTCTGCAGAGAGATGTTAAAAAGCTCTGCCCGGGGGGCCATCAGAACATCTGCCAAGTCCATCAGCACCCTTGGATGCAGTTCATTGTGCCACTGAGCTTTTTCTGTCCTTAGGGACCTGAGGGCTTCCCTCACCCTATCAACTGTGATTTCAACCCCTCCCCCCTTTTCTGTCTGTTCTTCCTGCTCCTCACCTCATGGTGCTGGCCCCTCACCATCCCTAGACTCGGCTGGGTTCCCTGCCTGTAAGGCTGCTGTCTCTTTCGCAGGTTCACTATCTTGCCCATCAAGACATGCGGCCACGCCGTGACCCCCAGTAAAAAGTGAGCCAAAGTATTTATTTAGTACCATGGCCCGTTCGCCTTAGTACTGTGGCCATCTCTCCCATCCCAATCCTGCTGACCTCCCCCCGACTTTCATTTTTTCCAGTATGTATGTTAAGAACCCCTTCTTCCCACTCCTGATTCCCCTGGCCAAGGACTGGTCCTTCCTCACCTTCGATGATCTTAGCACCCTGGTGACCCTTCTTGACAACAGTTAATACTCCCCCTGATCCCTTTCTCTCCTTCAGCGCTTGAAGTACCTAAAGGCAGCCTTCTTTTCCCTCACCACCTCCAGATCTTCATAGTTTCTCTAACAGATGCCTTCAGTGACCATTGTGTGACCTTCTTCGTGTGTAGAGTACACAAAGTCAAAGCACCCCATAAAACACTACAAATACGATTGTACTAATCCCTGAATAGTGTCCCTCTGCTGCATGATTTTCCCTACACAAACTGGGCTCCTATATATGAAGCCAGCAACCTAGATGAAGCAACAAACTACTTCAGAGACCGATTCCTTGAAGTTTTGAATCACCACGCACTTTTACACCGTGTCCGAGTCCAAGGAAATCTCCTCCCCTGGATCTCTCCAGAGCTCATCACTTGCCAAAGAGCATGTGACTTAGTCTGGAAGCTCCATAAAGGCACAAAACTTCTCAAAGACTATGAAACATACCAGGCCCTCAGAAACAAATGCATGAAAGCCACTCACTTGGCAAAGGCTGAGTACTTCAACTCTACCTTTAACTCCAACATAAATAACCCATCTAAATTCTGGAAAGTAATTCACTAATTTTTCTCCCTCCAGGCTCCTCCCCCCTCCTCCCTCCTTAAAATAAACAATACTGTCATCTGTGACCACCCTAGTGTAGCTGCAGCATTCAACTCGCACTTCACCTCATGCGCTTCCACACTACTAGGCTACCTTCCAACTAAAATCAGTCGTCTACTGCCTCTACAAGCTACCCTCCTACTTCACCTTACAATTCTTCCTTCTCTGAAATCCAGCCACTTGATACGCTCACTGCTTTAGAAGCCCTCAACCCGAGCAAAGGTAGCTCCCCTGATGGGCTGGACCTGAAGCTACTAAACCTATCTGCTGCAGCCATTGCTCCCCCTCTGACTGCTCTACTCAACCTCTCTTTTCGACTGACTGAAATACCACAAGGTAGGAAACATGCTATCGTCCTCCCACTTCCAAAGAGTGGTGATGCTACCTCCCCTGGAAGCTACCACCCCATCTCACTGCTCCCAATGTTAGCCAAACTGCAAGAACATCTACTCCTAGCCCAACTGTCTTGGTACCTCTCCAACACAAACATTTTCACCCAATATCAATCTGGGTTCTGCAAATACCATTCTGCCTCTATCTCGTTGCTTCAGATCATGGATTCAATCCTGTCTGGGATGGATTGCGAACACATCACTACTGCCATCTTTATTGATCTTGCTAAAGCATTCAACACGGTTTCCTATTCCCTCCTACTCTGCGCCCTATCATCCGCCGGTCTGTCTGAACATGCCGTAAAATGGTTCAGTGCTTGCTTAAACGGTCACACAGAATCTGTAAAA
The DNA here is from genome assembly GCA_016271365.2 of Neoceratodus forsteri. Lineage (NCBI taxonomy): Eukaryota > Metazoa > Chordata > Ceratodontiformes > Ceratodontidae > Neoceratodus > Neoceratodus forsteri. Next base: position 54,683,816 of record CM057455.1, read on the forward strand.
ATCTCCAATGCCATCTCCCCTCCTCTACCCATATGCACTGGTGTCCCCCATGGGTCTATACTGGGTCTGATTCTGTTCTCCATTTTTCTGAATGATCTTCCATCCATCTGTACTTCATCTTCTATAGATATGTATGCTGATGATACAGTTCTTTTCTCTTCAGAGCCTTCGCCCTTGGATGTTGCCCCCAAGCTCCAACAGGATTTCAGTAATGTCCAGGGTTGGTTTCAGTCTCACCACATCTTCCTAAATGCTTAGAAAACAGTGGCCATGAAATTCTGCACCAGACAGAGACTAGCAAGGCTACCATCCCTCCTTGCACTCATCACTCTCAATGGGACTACTATTGAGACAACAGCATCTTTCAGGTATCTGGGCGTCTGGCTGGATCAACATCTCACTTTATCGGACCATATAGATGCCATAATGAAAAAGCGTCATCCTAAACTCAGTGCCTTATATAGAAACCGCTCCTGCCTCCCGCTCCAGGCAAGGTGCGAACTGGTTCAAAAGATGATACTCCCAATTATCGACTACTGTGATGTCATCCATTGCTCTGCTCCCAACACTTATTTAGCTAAATTGGATACCCTTTTCAACTCCTGCCACTTTGCCCTTGATGCACCTCCCTTAACCCATCAATGTCACCTTTACTGCGCTTTAGCTTTCCCATCTCTAGCAAATAGGCAGCTGCATCACTGCACTAAGCTCATCTCTAACTACTGGCTTGGTACCCTCCCTCCTTATCTCATCTCCTCCCTTTCTCCTCCACCCACATCCTCTCACCTCCTCAGATCCCATGACCACAGAACCCTGTCAGTTCCCTGGAGACATACCTCAAGTGGCTAGTCCTCTTTTTCCTACCGTCTCCCAAGCTCGTGGAACTCTCTCCCTACACAAATCCACTATTGCTCCTCACCCGGCTCACTTAATAAAGCACTTCATAACTTCCTCACTGTTAATTGTACCTGCCCCTAACCTTTCCCCATCTCTTCTAGTCCTTCACCTGTCTGCTGACCCTCTTGTCTAGCATGACTTATTACCTTGTCTGCTAACCCACAGGTCTAAGCATGACCTACTCGTAGCCCTTTTATACTCTTAAGCACTTAATCTTGCTCCTTATCATTTTATGTTTGTGCAATCTGGTCCTTGATGTCAGTCTCCGCCTAGGAGACAGAGTATCTCACCAGGAGTTACTAGCCTACTCTGCTCTTCTGCAATTCTCCCCACTTAGAATTTTTACCTTAGCATGCAGGCCTTAATATTCTCCAATCTCATGCTACACTGCTCCCTAGATTCAGTTTATATCCTGTGCAAATTCCCAAGCTGTGTTTGGCCCATAAATATTTACAATCTGCTACTGCTAAAGCATCAGTCTTGTCCTATCTGTATATTGCACCCATATATGCTTTAGGTGCAATTTGTATCCACTATATACTATTTGATTCATCTTTAAGATTACCGCATTTGTTGTAATCTAAGTATTTTGTAAAATATGTCATATGTTATATGTATCACTTGTTTAATTTTCTGTTGTTTTATAGCACCCACTCCCTCTCCCCCAGATCATACCATGAGACGAGCAACTAATTGTTCAGTGTACCTTACCTGGTGAAACTTTTCAATAAATAAATAAATAAATAGTTCCACAGACATGGTTTTCAAACAACATGAAGTCTTGCTACATTATGACAATTAGCAGTTTGGTCCTCCTCTAGAACTGCCCCGGAGGTGAAAGAGTTAACTCCATACAGGATGGAGTTCTGAGCACGAGCTCGGTTTTCAGAAGTTTCATCTGGGCAGTTTCAAACTGAAACTGTCAGATTCTTTACTCCTTACCACTGAACAGCCGCCTCCGAGATTCCTCCTTCAGCTCTCGGTTCATTTTCTCGGTTTCTGAGTAATTCTCAGTTGAAATTAACCGAGAACAGTGTTATTTTTACCGATAACCGTCCGTTCAAGCTCTATCTGGGTCAACCGTAAGTAAAAAGGGTTTTGTCTGTGTGGAATTTAGTAGTTATCGGTTCGGTTCGAACCGATCGGGTTTGCTTTAAATACATTTTTAAACATTTAAAATCAATATTTAGAGTGCGGTTCCCGGTTCTTGACGGTTCTAAAAAACGGAATTTTACGCTTTTTCAAATACTCCATGACACGGTTAGAACCGATAAGGGTGTCTTGCCTGGCACCGCCGCTCAAAGGGCAAGTTTTTGTTAGGCTGGCATTATGTCCTGAAACCCCAAAAGAAACCGGCCCATTGCTTCAACACTGTGATGTTTGTGGGGAAGCTTGCTACAGTGACCCACACACCACATGTGTTTATTGTCTGGGTTTGACCACCTTCAGTCAGACTGCCAGGTTTGTAAAAATTTCCCTGCAGCCACGCTGGAGAAAACATTGGGCAGGCTCAGGGAACGAGAGGCCAAAACGTCCGCTGACCCGGATGGCCAGCCCGGTTCGGTGCCAACCGAACCAGAGGGAGTGCCCTCTGACCAGGGCGAGACTTCCTCGGGCAAAAGAAAAGCTGGTTCTGAGGAACCAATTCCAGTAAAGAAAACAAGAAAGTCAGCAGGTCTGGAGTCCAAAATTTCCTCTCCAACTGCTGCAGAGATAGCAAAGCCATACAAATTGTCCAGTCACTGTCTCAGGGTCCGTCTGAACCACCACTATCTGGCAAAAGGTTGGTTCGTCTGGTCCCAGTGGTTCAGGATTATGATGTTGAGGATTTTTATGAACCACAGAAGGGGGAGGAGGATTATGAACAGTATGAATGTGGCTGGGAGGGTCTGGATGTGCCCATCTCTCCAGACAGACCTTTAGAATTTCCCCCATGCTGTCTGAGTCCCCATCTCATTTCATGTTTTATAAGAAAGTTACTGAAACCCTCCAGCTCCCTTTAGAAGAGGCTGTGGATGAGTAAGAGGAGCCTGATTATGTTGAAATGATGGATATACCAGAGTCTAGGAGACTGTCTATTCCTTTGCATAAGTCATTTAGGAAGCAAACAATAAAAATCTTGAAAACTCCTGATTCTGTGCCTCCCGTCGATAAAAAGATGGATAGAAGGTACACATTGTCAGGTCCTGATACAGACTTCCTTTCTCAGCAGTGTAGTCATGTAGGAGTAGTTCAGGCTGCAGCCTGTGACAAGGCTAATATTCCCCTGGCTTCACATCCTCCTGACAAGGACTCCAGGAAGATTGATGCCATGGCAAAAAACAGTATATGGCAGCCCTCTGGGACTCAGACAGGCAAATTATATGGCTTATATGGCTAGATATCAGAAATCTAGATGGGATACAGTTATGTAGTTAGCCAAGCAGGCCCATGGCCAGCTGGCTAGTGAATTAGAACAGGTGGCTGCTGATGGCATTGAAGCTTCTAAAGTTCAGTTTCATGCTGCTGTGGATGTTAATGATGTTTCCTCTAGGGTCATGGCCACTTCTGTAGCTTTTAGTAGGTTGGCCTGGCTCAGGTGTACTAGTCTGTCTAGGACACCCACTAAGGCTTGGATTTTCCTGTGGTGGGGAATCTCTGTTTGGGGAGTAGACAGAGAATTATATGAAAAAGATGGATGAATATAGGACTACCTACAAGAGTGCCTGGCCAGGAGCGTGCAAGCCACTCCCCAGAGGCACACACCTAGAGGTAGGGGTAGGCCTTCCACAGGCCTTTTTATCAAACCCAGGTCTCCTCTGCTTATGCTCAGAGGGGCTTCTTCAGAGGCAGAGGCAGACGGGGTGCGGGGAAAGCCTGTCCCCACCCCTCAGCCTAAAGCAACTGCCAAACAGGCACCCTGATGGGGTGCCCAGGGCCGATTCTCCTGTACCAGTAGGGGGCAGGTTGGCTAACTTCAGTCAGAACTGGGTGTCTCTAACCTCGGACAAATGGGTTCTGGAAGTAGTAAGCCAGGGCCTGGTTCTCAGTTTCAAAAAATTCCCAAAGATGAGAACCAGGCATTTTCCACCTGCAAGCCCCCTAGAGACCCTTGCTCTGGAAGCAGAGGTCTCTATCCTGTTAACCTTCAGAGCAGTAGAAAGGGTTCCTCCCTTACACCAGGGCAAAGGTCTGTACTCCAGATACTTCCTTACCCCAAAAAAGACAGGAGAATGGTGGCCCATCTTAGATCTAAGATATCTGAACAAACACCTTTTGAAACCAAAGTTCAAAATGCTAACTCTGGCAATGATTTTACCTTCCCTGAGGCCAGGGGACTGGTTAGCTTCCCTGGACCTCAGGGACGCCTATTTTCATGTCCTGATCAGAAGTTCTCACTGAAAGTACCTCAGGTTTGAACTGCCCTCAGGTCACTACCAGTTCAGAGCAATGCCCTTCGGCCTTACCTCTGCCCCAAGGGTATTCACAAAATGTCTGGCTGTGGCAGTGGCTCACTTAAGGAGGCAAGGGATTGCTGTTTTTCCATACCTGGATGACTGGCTCATCGTAGGACAGTCCCCAGAGCAGGTAAAATCCCACTTGCAAGTCACCCAGCAGCTTCTCACCTCCCTGGGCTTCCTGCTAAATCTACCAAAGTCAGTTCTGGAACCAGTTCAGGTACTCACTTTCATAGGTGCAGAATTGGACACAAAGCTGGCCAGAGCTTTCCTCCCCTTAGAAAGGGTACAGAAATTGGTTGCTCTGGCCTCCTCCTTCACTCTGCAGGTCTCTCGACCAGCAAGACACTTTTTGCAGCTCCTGAGGCACATGGCTGCCTCCACACCTGTAGTGCAAGGAGCAAGATTCCAGATGAGACATTCAGCTTCACTTGAGAGCCTATTGGTCTCAGAGGAGGGAGCCCTTCCAAGTTGGTCCCAGTGACTCAACCTTGATCCTAGCCCTCCTGTGGTGGCAGGATGAGACAATTAAGACTGGGGTCCCTCATTCCTCTCTCTCTCACTCCCTCACCCTCACTACGGATGCCTCCCTCCTGGGGTGGGGAGCACACTTGGGCAACCTCTCCACTCAGGGAGTGTGGTCCCCTCAAGAATCCCTGCTCCACATCAATTTGCTGGAACTCAGAGCTGTCTTTTTAGCTCTTCAAGCATTATCTGCATCTGTCCAGAACAAAGTGGTTCAGGTCAGAACAGACAATACCACAACAATGTGGTACATCAACAAGCAGGGGGGCACTCGGTCGTCGGCCTTGTGCACCGAGGCAATGAAGTTGTGGTCTCTGGCCTACTCCCTGAACACTTCTCTTGTAGCAGTTCACCTCCCATGGAAAGACAATGTCCTAGCGGATGCTCCCAGCAGGATTTCTCAGGGCCACCACGAATGATCCCTGAATCCTCAAGTGCTGGGGACAGTTTTTGCCAGATGGGGCACCCCTCAGATAGATCTCTTCGCCCCAGACAACCACCAACTTCCACTGTTCTGTTGCAGGCCCCCAGTGGTGGGCTCAGTCCCCTTGGATGCCCTTCTTTTGGATTGGGAAGGGAAGTTTCTTTATGCTTCCCCCCCTTCCCTCTCCTATTCAAGGTGCTAGTAAAAATCAGATCCCAGCCTTGCAGGGTGATTCTGATTGCACCAGATTGGGCCAGGCAACCCTGGTACCCACTCCTCCTATCGCTGGCAGTCCATCTTCCCCTGTGTCTTCCCAGGATTCACAACCTGCTGACCTGTGCCCAGGGGAGAGTCTGGTATCTGAACCTCAAATCCCTCAACCTCAAGGCCTGGCTCTTGAGGAGTTAGAATTTGCTGATTTGCACCTTTCTCAAGGTGTCCTTGACATTCTAAAGGCTTCTAGAAAGCCTTCCACTAGAGCCACTTATAATTCCAAGTGGAAAAGGTTTTCCATTTGGTGTTCTGGGAAGCATATTTCCCCAGAATCTGCTGATTTGCCCATTTTGCTGGACTACATGGTCCATCTTAATTCTTTGGGCCTCAGACCAGCTACCTTGAGAGTTCATTTTGCAGCTGTCTCTGCTTTTATTTCAGCAGGAAAGCCTTCCTCTCTTTCCGCTCACCCTGTATTTTCCAAGTTTTTTAAGGGGTTACTCCATACCAATCCACCCTTTCATGACCCAGCCCCGGCCTGGGACCTCAATGTTTGCATTGCCCAGTTAATGCAACCCCCCTTTGAACCTTTGTCTTCTGCAGAGCTTAAGTATCTAACTTGGAAAACTGTATTCTAGTGGCTATCACTTCTGCTAGATGCATAAGTGAGTTAGCAAGCTCCTCAGTAGAAAATGATTTTATTTTTTCATAGGGACAAGGTAGTCCTCAGGACTAACAGGAGGTTTTTACCTAAAGTGGTTTCGGATTTCCATCTTAACCAATCCATCTCCCTTCCAGTATTTTTCACTGAACATTCTTCCTCTGGCGAGTGGAGATTGCACAGTTTGGATGTTAAGAGGGCCTTGAGTTACTATATAGAACATACCAAGGGTCACAGGTTCGAATCCCATCAACTTTTTCTCACCTATAGTGAGGTTGGCAAAGGGAAACCTGCCACTAAGAGGACAATTGCCAGGTGGATTGTCTCTTGTATCCAATTTTGTTATCAGAAACTGGGTAGAGACCCCCCCCCTCTGGATTGAGGGCTCATTCTACCAGAAGTACAGCCGCGTCTATAGCTGCTGCTAGAGACATTCCTATTTTGGAAATTTGTCAGGCTGCAACCTGGAAAGGAGTACACACCTTCACCAAGCATTACTCCCTGGCTATCCAGGCTAGGAGAGATGCTTTCGGTTGCTTACAACTGTGCTTCAGAGCCTATTCTAAGTAGGTTCTGTCCTTCCTCCATGGAGGTACTGCTGTGTAGTCTGTTAATTGTCATAATATAGCAAGACTTCATGTTGTTTGAAGAAAAATTACTCACCTTAGTAATGTTGTTTCTTCTAATGGAGTCTTATATTATGACCACCCCCCCAGCCTGCCCCTCTCAGAACTTCTACTTGGGTAGGGGGTGGGCAACCTAGTGCAGGCACTGTTTATGCCCTTGCAGGATTCTCTTCCCCTTTTGGGGTTTTGGGGGAGTGTTGTTACTATTGTTAAAGTATATTTTTTCTGGCCCCCTGACTTGAGTCTTTGGGTAGGGTCCAGCAGTGTTGTTGTTATTGTTACTATTGTTGTTGTTGTTGTTATTAGGTAGCCAGTAGGCTAGTGCAGGTTACAGCTTCCACACAGACCCTTAGTGAGTTTTTGCTTCGTAAAGATCTGACAGTTTCAGTTTGAAACTGCCCAGATAGAGCTTCTGAAAACCGAGCTTGCACTCAGAACTCCATCCTGTATGGAGTTAACTCTTTCACCTCCGGGGCAGTTCTAGAGGAGGACCAAACTGCTAATTGTCATAATATAGCAAGACTCCATTAGAAGAAACAACATTACTAAGGTGAGTAATTTTTTCTTCTGGCCCTACTGAATTTGCACCTCAGCCTTGCACAGTACTTGGTAGCCACCTGTAACCCCCTCCTAATGATCTCCCAGCTACTGTCAGCATCTACAGCTGGCCTTATTTCATCCAGAATCCTTCCAATGCCCCTGAATTCTGCACCTCTAAAGTCAATTACCACCATTTTTCTGCATTTTTCATCCCCCCTAGGTCCAGGAAAAAGCAGAACATGGCATAATCACTACCTTCCAATGGGTCATTCATCTTCTGACCCCATAATCTGATCTCTGTCTGCTAGGACCATGTCCAATATCTGGTCCTCCATAGTCAGCTACTCCACCTGCTGGATTAGGAACACATCCTGAAAGACATCGAGAAATCTCTGCTCTGTGGCCATTGGGGATGTCATCCTCCCCAATACATCCTAGGCATCTTTAGGTCCCCATCACCGCTACCCCTCCCTTGCCCAGTCTACAGTGCCCCATAATATTTGCCACCGGGCTCTCTTCAAGATGCTTCACCATTGTGGGGTGGTCTGCAAACCACCCCTACTTTTATTCTCTTATCCCCTGTGTTTGGAGGGTGACCCAAATCATCTCCATGCCCCCCTCCACCTTCCCCACCTCTCCAATACTGATGCCATTTTTTACCATTAGCAGTACCCCCCATCTTTTCTCCCTCCCCCCTATCGTTCCTGAACATTGTGTAGCCTTCCAGGTTTAGGTCCCAGTTCTGCCTTTTGGTGGCCCAGGTCTCAGTGACAGCTGCCACATCCACTGCCCCTTCCACTAGCATCACCTGGAGCTCTGTCATCTTATTTCCTAAGCTCCTGGCATTGATAAGGACCATCCTCCACCCCTTCCCCTCTTACTATCTTCAACCTTTCTGGTCCTGTGTGGCTTCCTGTCCTCCCCCCATGCCCTGCCTATTATCCTTTCACTGTTTCCCTCCATACCCTTAGGGGTGCGGCAACCAAGTACTTTTTTTGTCCATCCTGGAACAGCTTCTCCTTCTGTCCATCATCCCCTTCAAAAGTTCAAACCCCACCTTTCACGGATGAATCCAGCTAGTTTCAGCTTCACAATTTCCCTCCCTTCCAAACTGAGGTGCAGCGGTTCCCTAGCGTACAACCCCTTATCCTCCCACATTGCACCCTGGTCCTCCACAAGCCCATACCCCCTAGCCTCACACCACTCCCTAAGCCACTAGTTTAACAATGTAATTGTGTGCTTGTTCTCCACAGTATCCCTCGGCACCAGCAGGATTTCCATGAGGGATATTGAGCATCCTATGGAATGGCAAACCCTGGCTAGCTCCTGAAACCTTGCCTGTATCTCTAGTTGATTATTTCCCTTGATGTTGCTTGTGACCAGGTGCACCAGGATGTCTCTGGAACCTTGACATTGCTTTGCCACTCAGTATACCAGTAATTTAGCCTTGTGCACCATCAGACCACAGCTATATTTGGTTGTAACCAGAGAGGTTTTACCTTCCCCTACCACTCCCACAGTATATCCATGATCATGGACTTCCCCTACAGGAGCACTTTTACCTCCACTTTGCCTCCGTGCTCACCCCCAAGTTATCAATCTTTTCATGCCTGTCCTTGTCCTTTTTTTGGTGCCTCACCCCGCAGCCAGATCCTTGCACACACTACAATCTGGGTGTCATATGCAGCCCTCTCCCTATTGTCCCTGTCCTCTACCCGTAATCTGGTGGCAGACGACGCCCTCTCCCTTTTGTCCATGGACACCCCTTCCAACCCAGTACCCCCACATAAATATCCTTTCTTGCATCCCTATCCCGCTTGACCCCACCCTCTACTGGCCCCTGTGCCCTGTCTGCTGAAGTAGCCTGTCTCCTACTGCCTTCCATCCGGTCCATATTTGGCTCCTCCCTGTTTGCTATGCCCCCCTTGCCCAAACCCTCAGCACTCCCAATTGCTGCAGCCACCCCCTTATTCACCTGATTCTCCTGCATGCCCTAACCCCCCCCAGCACTGCCACTGAGCAAGTAAGAATTCAGAAATCACAACTCCGCATATAGTTCTGAAATGTGTTGGGTGACACTTTTATAACAACCTGATCAGTGTGAACAATTGCAAAGCAACAGTCGCTTCTTGCATGTGACTAATGCAGTACATGGGCTTCGTGGCAGTTAATGACTGCTGACACCTGGCTAAGCTTTACGTTCGACACTAGAGAATGCTGCAGCCAGTGGTGGATGACATACGACATTCTTTGCAATCGTCATCGGCTCCTTTCTTCCTTCATCCGTTGATATGGACTGTATGAGAGACTCCAGCAACTTGTGTGCACATGCTGTGTGGAACAAGAAAGAAAAATTTTATGATAACCTGGTGGCACATACTGTTATTACATCATTCAGCAGATGACGGTGGATATTGAAGGACCCTTTGTGTGTTCTTTGTTACACATACTTTGTTTTCTGTGACTTGAGATACTGAACCATGTTACTGGCCATCAACAAAGCTTTCCTACTGTTTACTGAAGGTGACCAGTATCATTGTACCAGCACCCTTGTGCTGCCGTGACAACGATACACGCACAATGAACATTATAGAAAATAAGCAGACTGACAATTTCTGGGTGCATAAGTGTACATTCAAGTGCTCACTACACTCTGCAATTTCACAAGTTTTCATAGAAAATAGGACGCATGTTCAGTATGTTTTGACTGTTACATCATTACAGCAGTAATGTGTCTCTTGACAGCTGTCCAGAAATAGCTGTACTGCTTGATATGTTGTTGTCTGTCGGAACATGGTCCAATGATTTGAAGCAGTATCCATGGCTGTTAGCCATGTGTTACAACTGTATAACAAAAGGGTACATATGACCCATATCCAAGAGCTACAACTGTGTAACGCACACAACGTCTTGTGATGTTGCTTAGATAATGTATACAATTCCTTTGTCAGCCCCATGCTGAGTATCAGAGTTATGCAGTACCCTGTGTTTCTCACTGCAGAATGCAAAACTCATGTATCTGTCATGGCATCAGTGACATGGCTGTAGATGGTTTCGTTCAACAGACTACAGCTGTGCTGCTCATTACTGCACTCAGCACTGTAGTTGAGCATGGTCTCAGTGGCACAGAACATATCACTTGAAATCCAGTTTAATTACTGCCACCAACTATCATTGTCAATTTAAAAAAAATCACATGCTGTGTGTTGACAGCATGTCCATTGCACTATTCGCAGGACTTGCAATTATGTTGCGCCACTAACGGAGTAATGTCACACTGAAAAAGTTACATTAAGTTTCAATTAGTAATTCACCATAGGTTGCATGTGACTTCACCATCCGGACTGACAGTTCTCCTTTTTTAGATTTTGAGAAGTACACCTCTGTCTTTGTGTTTCCATTATCTTCTGTTTTGAGGGGTCTGCAGTTATTTTCATTGTAATGTAAAGCTGCAATAAGTAGCCTGTACACGTGGAATAAGACAAGCAGTTACTTTACACATACGCCACCAATCTTCCATTGTGATTAATTCATATACTGTTTCTGCAAGTCACAAAACATGCAACATAACATGGATGTATATATGCATTGCCTGAGAGGGCAGACAGACTGTGTCACTACTACATATTGTGCATATTCCCATAACTACATCAACTTCAGATTGTTGGCTGCTGACGTGCGTTGGCACTGGAGAGGTCATCACCTAGGAGTGACGGGTTCCATTTTCCTTGTTCTAGTGAACCCACACCCCACAGTCGCTGGCACTCGAGGAGAGCCAATTGGGAGGCATGCACCAAGACGCAACTCCTCCCAGTGCTCTCAGCTGATGCTGATCCTCCCATTGCGTGTCCCAACTTGCATTGCCAATTCCAGGTTCACCAGGGAGAAGGCGGTGTAGCAGTGGGACAGGCACACAACCCTCCCCAGCGATGGAGAGCTGCCGCTGAGTGCTCAATACCTCTCTCCCCCATTGACACCCTGTGGCCAGAGTCTGTCACCAAACCCGGGTCACCAGCAAGGAGCGAGGTGTGACATCCAGCGCCTCAACCCTCAGTGCCACCAGTCCAGCCAACACAGCACTTTTTGATTGCAGAACTGTGCGTGCAAATGTCACATTTGTCTGTATTCAACATCTATTAAACTAGGGTAAAGGACAACAAGTATAGGTCTGAAATACAGGAATTTTTCAGTGACACCAAAGCAGTGGCCTGGAGCGCGGTCTAGCTTTACTTTGTGAGAAAAAAACACGAGCCATGCACTGGCCACTGTTGACTGGTCTCTACATAGGACTTGCATGTTTCTGACATCACAGTAAGTAGTGAGGCTGACAAGAATGCTTACTTGAAGTACACATGGCTTGCCGTGACCTTGGCTCCCAGTTCCTTAATGAGGTACAGCCGAGAACTTGACTTACAGCCAAGCTCCAGCCTAGCTGTGGCTTTCCCACCTCTAACAATAACAATCTGCTTCTATGTCAGTCGCTATGTGTTTTTAACACCCAGTGATTGCTGTGTGTTGCACACAACAGGTTACCAAGCTTATAGGACAGGCACATGTTGAGGTGTTGCTCAACAAAGTGAGAAAAATTGCCGTGATCTAAATGGAAGAGCAGAACAATAGACCATTTACATTATGTGTTTTCTTAATTAATGTGCATTCCATCAAAGCTAAATGCTGTCTGCTTTGGCGCAAACTGTATGATGGTTCTGTGAAATGCCACTAATGAGGCTGTCTGGTGATGAGGTGACAGATGTGTAATATCTTTTACCAGTTGCCTGTTTTCAAGCACAGAAAGCAACGCATCTGTTGCAGCCTCACCTAAGTGTTAAAAGAAACACAGAAAAAGGTCAGCACTGACATCATGGTGCCATGGAAGACAACTTATAAGATATTACACCTGTGCATGGCAGCCATCTGGCATCACCAAACGTAGTCAACAGTTAGGATATGCAACACATTCCTATTGCAGATCATGTAATGGTTTGTGTCCTGGGGTGCACGTTGACATCAGTGGATGGCAAGCTGGCACAGAGACATATCATGCACTCAATAGTTTCATAACTCGCGGTGAATGACTTCTGCACTATGATAGGCTTTACAAACACAAAAACATATTTTTGCCATCATGAAAAAAGGATGACTTACAGTGAAGCCTACCACGAGGCAGTGTGGCAGCACAGAATTGTGAAGAACAGTTACTGCAGCAATCAGTTCAGTTCCAATGGTTGTTCATACTTTTGGTAATGCAGTAAACAAGTGGTGACACTGCACTTCATCGTGGCAGTCTTCACTGTACATTTATCAGTTATCGGTTATTGTCCAGCAGCTCATCACCTTTTACTGCTGCACAACGACATCGGTACATATATAAGAACATTGTTTGTTACCAATTATTGGCATTGCATTTGAACAGCTCATTGTGAAGATTACAATTTCTAGTGTGGTGGCTTCATGTCACGTTTACAGGCTGGTGGTTTTAATTCTGGCTGTTCCTGTTTGCAGCAGACTGTTCAGACATCACAGTAACATCACAACCATTAGGGTGGTATGCATGATTCATGTGCCACAACAGAGGAAGAGACGTTCAGGTATGTGTCAATGCCCATAGCAGGAGCAATATAGAATTCATCCCAGTGTCACAAAGCAGATTAAAAGCCCTACCAGGTGACATGTTGTGTTGCCAGATGTATGTCAAACATGAGACAATTGTGTGTCCTGCTGGTATACAGTTAAATTTTGATGCCGACATGTATAAGTCTGTGAAACCATGACCAGTTGCAGACATTGGTAATAAAGTTGCTGGTACTGCCGCATGCAGCCTCCAGAATGACTCATTAGGTCTCAAACATTTCTTCTTCAGTCCTCTGCCATGCAGTTGACCATGAGTGCAGCAAGGGTATGCATCACCGTATCCATCATGTAGATTCTGCATGTGACATATCATGCAGTTCCACTTCCCCTCCATGACAGCTGGATTGCTGTCAGGTGTTGTCATCACGACCCAATATACATGATTATTTATTGTTCTTTTCCATGGGTTAATTGCCTCCATGCCTCTTTGCTTTCTGAGGACTTTGATTTTTTTACGCAGTCCTGTGACACAACACACAGACAGGACATTGATTAGTGCACCAAGAGAGCAACTATGTCTTCCAGAAATTACATCAAACCTCACAAAAGGACAGAATGGTTACATAGCAACATCACTCGAACACTACATATTTTGGTGAGGTATGGCCAATCAACAGTCTGTTGTGGTTGCTTATGCATTACACTCAGGAGGAAATCACAGGATAGTCGTTCACTTCATGATGTAATTTTATGTTTATTATTGAATACCAGTTAGTTCCTCAATTACACCTTACAGTGCTGCAATGGTTGCCTATAACATAAGTAAAGGTAAGGATGTTGTCTGACTTGGTAAAAAGACTGCAGGGACATGTACTGGTACTCAGGCAATGTATGCTACATAATCAGTACATCACCAAGTATCTTGTGGGTGAAACTTACAGCAGCGGTCATTTGAGGCCATATTCTATTGATGGAAAACAAGGACAGTACTGAAGTGATGGTTTAAGTGTTAGGTGTCCATACTGTGACTTATTACTTTCTTGACTACAACAGAATTTGAAATTACCACTTCACAGAAACAAAACACTTCTTTTATGACATGTTGGGCCCATGTTGTGACCACACAATGGGCTACACAAGTACCTGCAGTGGTGCAGGGACAGCAGAAGGCAAAAATGGATGACATGGCACTGCGGTTCCTTACTGCACAGCTACATACTGTGAACAATATCAGTGTCCAAGGTCAATGTTTTAAACTTATCAAATTTGGATTGTTGCTTCAGGTTAACTGTTTATGCTGGGCAATAAACAATTACCACAGTATCCTGAGCGTGCTTGAATACGTGGAATTGTTATGTGTGCAAACCTTTTGCAACATGCCAGATATCATAATAGTGCTTGGCATCCTCCATAAGTGGTGATGCTGCAAGTCAGGCATTGATTTGTCAATGTCTGTCCTTTATCATACATTCGATTTTCATGCCCTGCTCCTCCAACAGGAATGTTAATGTTTTTCTCAATCCTTCCAACTCCATCCAAGAAGAGTTTTTCACCTTGTTGCTCTGTTAAAAAAATGGCACCACCAGTCATAACCACCCCATTACCATATGAATGTTGTTGATAACATCATATGAATAGTTTTTCACATATATTAAATCATACACTATGTACCTGAGCAATGCAGACATCCACAAACTTATTAATTCAGTGCTCCAACATGGTATAAGAACCATACTTGGCACAGTGGCCAGGGCTGTCATCCCTACCATCACCACCAAGTAATAGGCCACCACCCATGCTACACAGAGCTTGGAACATCTCCTGTTGTTCCTGTTCCCATGTTCGTTTAATGGGATGGAAGGAAGATCCTGGGGATCACTGGGAAAGCAAGACGGGAGGGTAAGCTGGATGTCATTATCCACCTAGGTACTAATGACCTGGCAAATGGGGAGCCAAAGGAAGTTCAGGAAGAGTTTAGGAACCTGGGAAGGGGTCTCAAGCAAGTAGCTACTTCTGTCACTTTCTCAGAAGTACTACCTGTGAGAGGCAAGGAGAGCATAGGAGTGCATGCACCAGGAACTTTAACTCATGGTTGAAGAACTGGTGCTGTGAGGAAGGGTTAGGATTCATTGGTGACTGGGGACCCACCTGGAGGATGGAGGTTTGTTCAAGCCTGGCTGGCCTGCATCCATCCTGGAGGAATCCAAGCACTCAATGATAAGTTTAAATGATACATTGACAAGCATTTAAACTAGCAAAGGGGGGTGGCAGGCCAGCAAGGAGGGTACCTACTTGCTCACCCCCCACAGCTAGCAGTGGAACCAGTGAACCAGAGGAGTGGCTATCTCTGCAAAGCAGTGTGCAAAAGATGGAGATTAGTGCCCAAGAGGTGGATTAGCAGAAAGGGGGCAAAATTCAGCAGAAGGGCAGACAGCAAGGAGAACCAGGGATAAATGACAACCAAGGAAGGGGCTGGAGTAGAACAGTGAAACAGTCTAGGGAGGTCAAGTCATGGAAAGTCATGTGTGCAAATGCCAGGAGCCTTAGCAACAAGATGGAAGATCTGAGGCTGTCATGGTACAGTCAGACCTGGACATTGTGGCCATCACTGAAACCTGGTGTAATGATAACCACGACTGGGAGATGGCCATACCTGGCTACAACATATTCAGAAGAGACAGAGCAGGCAGGAAGGGAGGAGTGGCACTGTATGTGAAAGATGACATAAGGGCCACAGAGATCCAGCAGGAACAAAATGGGGGAGAGATACTGTGGGTTAAGCTGGAAAGAAAAATGGGGACAGCCATCCACATAGGTGTGGTCTATAGACCACCAGCCCAGGAGGAAAAAACAGATAGGGAGCTGTTGCTAGCCATCCAAAGGATGGCAGACAAGGGTGAGGTAGTACTGGTTGGAGACTTCAATATTCCAGATGTGGACTGGAGCATCCCAGCAGCACCATCAACTAGGAGCAGATTTATCCTGGACTTCCTTCAGGTGCCTTCCTCAAGCAACTGGTCATGGAACCAACTCAGCAGAGGCAATACTGGACCTTGTGCTCACAAACAGGGACAGTGTGATGGGGGTAACAGTGGGGGAGCACCTGGGAAACTGTGACCACCAGTCATTGTGGTTTGAAATCACAGAAAGAGCAGAACCAAACCCCACAAAAACACGTATCCTGGATTTTAGGGGGAAGACTTTGGGAACATGGGGAGATACTTGAAAGAGGCATTAAGGGAATGGGACAGGAATCGGGGTGAGGAACAGTGGGAGTATTTAAAATGGGGATTACAAGAACAACAGAATTAAGCATTAAGCAGGTTAGCAAGAGGAAAGGAAGAGGAGACCATTATGGTTTTCCAAAGAGGTAGCAAAGAAAGTGAAAGCTAAAAAGATTGCATTCAGGCAATAACAAAAGACACAGGCAGAAGGGGGATAGGGAGAAGTACCAGGAGAAACAAAGGAGGCAGGGAAGTCAGTAAGGAAGCCAAGCTCAGACAGAAGAACACATTGCAAAATCAATGGGTAGAGGGACAAAACCTTTACAGGTACATAAGTGAAAAAAGAAAGACAAAGGAGGGATAAGCGAGACTGAAGGGGAGGATGGGGGCCGTGTGGAGGATGACAACAGTAAAGCTGACATATTGAACAGGTATTTCTGCTCAGTCTTTACTGAGGAAGAGGAGGTAATGGGTCTGAAGGGAGTACAAGGTGAGAATGGTGCAGAAATGGACACAAGTTCCTTTACACGAGAAAGGGTCCTGAAGGAACTGGAAGTAATAAGAGTTGATAAAGCAATGGAGCCAGATGGGTGCACCCCTAGGTCCTTAAAGAACTAAGAGAGGTGGTGGCTGAACCTCTGGCTATCCTGTTTAGCCGATCACTGGAAACAGGGAGGTACCCAAAGACTGGAGGACAGCAGATGTAGTCCCTTATACAAAAGTGGGAACAAGAGGAATCAGGGAACTATAGACCAGTCAGCCTCACCTCGGTAGTGGGAAGATCATGGAAGCACTACTGAAGGAGAGATTGGTGGAACATCTGGTTGTCAATGGACTACAGGACCCAAGGCAGCATGGTTTCACCAGGGGAGGCATGTCAGACCAATCTCATTGAATTTTTGACTGGGTGACTAGGGAGGTGGATCAGGGAGGCAGTGGACATGGCCTATCTGGACTTCAGCAAGGCCTTTGACACTGTGCCACATAGAAGACTATTATGCTAAACTGGGGAATATGGGTGGGCAGGACAGTAGTGTGGTGGTGGGTAACTGGCTGGGTGGCAGGACACAAAGGGTGGTGGTAAATGGCTGTCACTCCACAGAGGGAAGAGGACCAGTGGGGTACCACAAGGATCAGTGCTGGGACCGGTCCTATTCAACATCTTCATCAGTGACATTGCGCAGGACCTAGAAGGCAGAATTTCACTGTTCGCTGATGACACAAAGCTCTGTAACAGAGTAGACACACCAGAGGGTGTAGACAGAATGAGAAGCGAACTGCAGAAACTTGAAGAATGGTCAGGGTTTGGCAGTTGAAATTCATGCAAGAAGTGCAAGATAATGCATATGGGACAAAACCCTGGCACAGTATATCAGTTGGGGGTGACGATATAGCATGCACCAAGCAGGAAAGGGATCTTGGGGTTATCATCTCTGATGACCTCAAGGTAGGGAAACAGTGTGACAAGGCAGAGGTAAAGCAAATAGGATGCTGGGATGTATAGGCAGGGGCATCACCAGCAGGAAAGGGAGGTCATAATTCCGCTATACAAGACACTAGTGAGGCTCCACCTGGAGTCAGTGTACAGTTCTGGAGACCATACCTACGAGGACATAGACAAGGTAGAGAAGGTTCAGAGGAGGGTAACAAGATGGTGCATGGATTGCATCACAAGTCCTATGAAGACAGGTTGAAGGAACTGAACATGTACACCCTGGAGGAGAGGAGGGAGAGAGGGGATATGATACAGACATACAAGTATCATACAGGGAGGAACAGGGTGCAGGAAAACACTATTTTTAAGCGAAAAAGATGTTCCAGGACTAGAGGGCATGGGATGAAGTTGGAGGAGGATCTATCTAGAGGAAACATGAGAAAGAATTCTTCACAGAACGGGTGGTGGACAAGGAACACCTGCCAGAGGAAGTGGTGGGGGCTGAAACAATCACAGGATTTAAGAATGCATGGGATAGACATAAAGGAATTCTGGAGGTCAGGGGTAAGGGGCAACAGACTTCTAGGAAAACAAACTGAACTTACAAGCTCAAATGGGCAGACTGGGTGGGCCATAGGCCCTTATCTGCCGACACTCTCTATGTATCTATGTATCTATGACTGAAAAGATGTTGGCCTTGATATGGTTGTTGACAGTCCACTTGGACATACATGGTGTATGCATACTGTATATTCAAATATACGTAGTGCCTTGGTAATTGGGCATCTAGAGACAAGTGTTGCACAGGAAAACATTTTGTTTGCAAGGGCATAGTGGTACACTGAAGGCTGATTTGACCACTGCTTCTTGTAGTCACCGTCCTGATACCACGCAGTAATCATCAGAAAAGCACCCTGTCTTTTATTCGGATCATCAGTTGAAAAAGAGACCCTACTGAAACCACGGCACATGTCACATATGATAAACAGCTCTTCTAAACTGGACCTGAAAACCATGAATTTGTCCTCTTCATGAGGAGGCTTTCCGAGATTATTTGTTGGAGTTCTGTTAAAACAAATAATGCCAATAAGCATTAAGCATGCTGTGAGAAATGGTTTTAAAAGTATGAACATATGTACATATATGTAGGCATGCAGCCATGTATATATCTGTGTGACTATATACACTTACTCAAGTATGAACATATATATGAAATATATATCCATACATATATTGTTATATATGTGTCCATATCTACGCATCAGACATCAGAAATGCATGCCATATACATAGATATGTGTATATTAAAACATTTAAATACACATGTGTAGAAATATATGTTTTCTTGAAGGTCTACTGCTTCAAGAGACCAAACTAAACTGGAAGAGTAAAAGGAGAGGTGGCAGCCAGGGTTCAATGTGAAGAAGTGCAAGATTATGCACGTTGGGTCAAGGAACTCAAGGAGGGAGTGCTGTTGAGGCATGGTGAAGCTGGGGATGGCTGAGGATGAAAAACACCTAGGGGTAATTGTTATACAGTATAGAGTATGAACAACACACCCCAATGCAGGAAAGAATCAGCAGAGGTTGAACAAGATGCTATGGTGTCTAACGAGAGGGTTCACAGCCAGGTGTAGGGAGATGATCTTTCCCCTCTACAGGGCATTGGTCATGCCACAGTTGGAGTACTGTGTGCAGTTTTGGAGGCCTTACCTGATGAGGGATGTCAGTTTTCTGGGGGGGGATATGGACAGGCTGGGCACACTCAACATGTACACCCTGGATGAGAGGAGGGATGGGGTGACATCATATAGACCTTCAAGTGCCTGAAGGTAATCAATGCCACCTAATTCTAAAAGAACTAAGGGTAGAACTAGTGACACCACTGACTACCCTCTTTAACAAATCATGGAAGTATGGGGTGGTACCCGAGGACTGGAGGAGGGCAGATGTGATTCCCCCTTCACAAAAGTGGGAGCAAGGCAGAAGCAGGAAACTACAGACCTGTTAGTTTAACCTCAGTGGTAGGGAAAATGATGGAATCACTTCTGAAGGAACTAACTGTCAAGTATCTAGAGGCTAGAGGGGCACAGGACCCAAGGCAGCATGGATTCACAGTGGGAAGGTCATGCCAGACAAAGTTGATGGATTTCTTTGACTGGATTACCGAAGTAGTAGATCAGGGAGGAGCTGTGGACATGGCCTACCTAGACTTTAGCAAGGCATTTGACACAGTCCCACACAAAAGATTAATATACAAGTTAGCCAGCATGGGAGTGGGTCCCAAGATGACAGCCTGGGTAAAGAATTGGCTGAAGAATAGGACAGAGAGTAACAGTAAATGTAGTCCACTCTGAAGAAAGGGGGGTTACTAGTGGCGTACCGCAGGGTTCAGTATTAGGACTGGTCCTCTTCAATGTCTTTATAAGCGACATTGCAGAGGGACTGGAAGGAAAAGTATGTCTCTTTGCAGATGACACAAAGATCTGCAACAGAGTTGATGCACAAGGTGGGGTGGAAAGGATGAGGAGGGACCTGGCGGGTTAGAGGAATGGTCAAATGTATGGCAGTTTAGATTCAGTGCTAAGAAGTGCAGGGTAATGCACCTGGGAAACAAAAGCCCAGGGTAAGAATACACAATGTCGGGGGGGGGGTGAGATACTAACAACAACAAAAATGGAAAGAGACCTGGGGGTAGTCATATCAGATGACCTAAAGGTGGGCAGGCAATGTGAGAGGGCAGCAAGAAGAGCTGGGGGGGATACTGGGATGCATAGAGAGAGGCGTTACCAGTAGAAAACAGGAAGTTATTATCCCTCTGTACAGACAGCTGGTGAGACCCCATCTGGAGTACTGCGTGCAGTTCTGGAGACCCAGTCTCCGCAAAGACATAGACAGGATGGAAGCTGTCCAGAGGAGGGCGAATAAAATGGTGCAGGGTCTGCACTGGAAGACATATGAAGAGAGACTTAAGGAGCTTAATATGTATAGCCTTGAGGAAAGGAGGGAGAGCGGGGACATGATAGAAACTTTCAAGTACCTCAAGGGAATCAACAAAGTCCAAGAGGGTAGCATCTTTCAAAAAAAGAGGTGTGCCAGAACAAGGGGGCACAATTCGAAGATGTGGGGGTGGCTCAGAGGTAATTTAAGGAGTATTTTTTTCACAGAAAGGGTTGTGGATGCATGGAACAACCTTCGGAGGAGGTTGTGGAGTCAAAACAGTGGTGGAATTCAAGCATGCATGGGACAGTCATAAGGCAATTCTAGGGGGTGGGGGTAGGAAGAAGTAGGCTGCGGGTTAACTAGGATCTGCAGCTTATCCATTAGGTAGAGAAATGGGCAGACTGGTTGGGCCAAGTGGTCCTTATCTGCTGTCAAATTCTATGTTTCTATGTAACAAGGGAGTAGAGGATGTGGTGTTTAAGTTAAGGAATGGGAAGAGACACTGGAGGCTATGGAATCAGACTAGAGGGGGGAAGATTGAGGAGGGAGATGAGGATGAATTGCTTGGTGGTGTCAAAGTGGAACAACATACCGGAAAGTGTAATACCAAGGATAACTGTGGATAGTTTCCAGAGGGCAAGGAATAGATACTATGGGCAAGAAAGGACGTGGAGGGGTGGATGACACCCAAGGGTGATCATGGGGGAAGGGGGTGGGGCAGTTGCTACCCAATGATCTAGCTCCGTATTCTAGCACACATTGATAGACCGGGAGGTCTGTTTCTGCTGGCCTGCTCATGTATATATATATATATATATATATATATATATATATATATATATAGTGTTCTATTTTAGCACCTATGTTGTTTGCGGTGTATATGCTGCCGTTGGGAGCGATTATTAGATGATACGGTTTGGGTTTTCAATGCTATGCAGATGATATCCAGCAGTATATGTCTTTTGTGCCCAGCCAGGATGCTGCCTTGTCAGTATTTAATAACTGTCTTGCCGAAATCCAAGACTGGATGAATGGGAGTTGGCTGAGGTTAAACCCGGAGAAAACTGAGGTGCTGGTCATGGACAAAGGTCGCTGTGAGGTGGGTCTGCTGGATGGATCGCCCTCAGGCTTATGGCTTGGGGGCATTCAGCTGACGACCTCAGATCAGGTGCGGAAACTTTTAATTTTTTTATTTTAGTTGTTTAACCAGGTATAGCACACTAAGCTGAAAGCTTTTTTTACAGGAGCGACCTGGAAGCACAAGGAGGTTAAGTGACTTGCTTAGGATCACACAGTATGCAAGTGGAAGCTGTGGGATTCAAACCCATGTCTGTTCTGCTGGATGTCACCAGATTTTCTGCTCAGAGCCTTAGACCACTGCACTATACTGCCTCCCAAGTAATTTTTAACATTTTCTTTTTTTTCTTTTATCATAATAATCTTGGTGTAATAATTGATGACTGCTTGACGCTTAAATCTCAGGTGTCAGCGGTGGTCAAAACTTCCTTTTTCCATCTGAGGAACATCACCAGGGTGAAGCACCTGGTTCCTCCAGAGGATCTTCCAATGCTGATCCATGTCTTCGTTAACTCACGCCTTGACTATTGCAACTCCCTGTACCTAGGGCTATCGGGGGTTGAACTTCACCGTCTGCAGCTAGTGCAGAATGCGACGGCCAGGTTGTTGACTGGATCTTCTAGATCCAGCCATATAATGCCTGTGCTTCGCAGACTGCACTGGCTGCCAGTGTTTTGGCGAATCACCTTCAAGGTCAGTTTGCTGACCTATAAAGCCCTACACGATCAGGGATCAACCTACCTGAAAGAGCTCCTTTTCCCCCTACTGTCCTTCCCGCCCCCTCCGATCCACTGAATAGGATTGCTAGAGATTCCCAGGGTTCATTTGAAAACTTCAGGGGCTAGATCATTTAGTTTTATGGCTCCGACCCTGAGGAATTCTCTGCCTCATCAGCTGCGAAATTGCCCGACTGTCCTAAGTTTTAAAGGAGCTCTGAAGACCCATCTTTTTAGTATAGCTTTTAATGATCTACATTAGCTTTAATTTTGCTGTATTTATTGTTTTATGAAACTGTTCAGGCGCTTTGGTTTTGAGAAAAGCGCCTTTTAAAAACAAAGTTTGATTGATATATATACTGTATACAGCTAGGGTTCAGTTGTCACTTCTATGTTAAACTCAACATTTTGCTTGTTAATAACTTTGGACCCATTTAACAGATTTGCCTGAACTTTGGTATGCATGATGGGGCATAGTAGATCTCTTGATTTGCCAAATTGCATTTCGGTCGGACTTACGGTCTTTGCATTCAAAAACGCTGAAAAATGCAAAATGATCCGTTTTGGAGGCAGGTTTTGGGATTTTGGATGTGGCCCTGCACGGATTTTGTCTGGCATGCCACTCTGTGAGATGGCTTGTTTGAAAGAGCTTTGGTGGCCGAACATGACGCTTTTCATTCGGTGAAATATTATCAAGGCATTCAAAAGTTATGCCACTCTTAAGTTCCCATTATAAGTCAATGGGAAAATTTATATGTATGTCTTACGAACAAAGAATAGGGTTCTGGCCATCTCATCCTACCTGATGATCAAAGAATTTGCAGCCTCGAGGTTCAAGGATCTTTGTCCCTGAGAATTTAAAAAATTCTTTGATCATGAGGTCTGCCATCTTGTTTTTAAATTTCCAATCAGAAAAACACAAATATCTCGGCTCGGGGTCACTTTTGAAGTAAAACGTGGATGGGTTTTACTCAGGGTACTCCGATCTATCGAGCCATGCCTTTGGGTTCATCCAAATCAGTCAAAAAATAGAGTTATGAGCTTTGAAATCTTAATTTGCAGCTCGCTAATGATCTTTGATCACGAGCCTGCAAATTCTTTGATCGCGAGATTCTCTGATCGCAATCATGCATCATGAGCGAGGGACGAGATGGCCAGATTTAAAACTCTATTTTCTCAGTCCAAGGGTGCCCTAGAAAGTTAAATGAGGGTGGGTTTTGCTCAGGGGGCTTCGTTCTGCCTGATCTGAATAAAATAAATCGTGTTTTCAATATCCCCTGGTGGTCTAGCGGACCCCTGATCTGTATAAAAAAATAATGTTCTGCATTTCCCTGGTAGTCTAGCGGTCCCTCCCAATGTGCATTTAAGAAATAATGTTGTCCATATCCCTGGTAGTCTAGCGGTCCCCCGGAATCTGTATAAAATTAATATTGTTGTCCGTATCCCTGGTAGTCTGGCGGTCCCCCCGAATCTGTATAAAATTAATATTGTTGTCCGTATCCCTGGTAGTCTAGTGCCCCCACCCAGCCGTGCCAGCCAACCCAGCACCCCCCCACCTTTCCCCAGCTAGCGACTGGCACAGCCCACCTCTCACCTCCACAGCCAGCTGCCGACTGTGTGTATTAGCAGTGCTAATGCAAAGAGGTGCTCAGAAATTATTAATTTTATACAGATTGGGGGGACCGCTAGGCTACCAGAGGTATACAAAGAATTATTTATTAAACACACATTGGGGGGCAGCTAGACTACCAGAGATACGGACAACATTATTTCTTAAATGCACATTGGGGGGGCCACTAGACTACCAGGGAAATGCAGAACATTATTTTTTTATACAGATCAGGCAGATCAAAGCCTCATAAGCAAAACCCACCCTCATTTGACTTCCAAGGGCACCGATGGGCTGAGAAAATATTTTTTTTAATCTGGCCATCTCGTCCCTTGCTCTTTGTTCACAAGCACGTAATTTCTTTGATCGCGAGCCTGCAAATTCTTTGATCGCGATTGTGCATTGCGAGCGAGGGACAAGATGGCCAGATTAAAAAATCTATTTTCTCAGCCCAGGGGTGTCCTAGGAAGACAAATGAGGGTGGGTTTTACTCAGGGGGCTTCATTCTGACAAACCATGGTGGTAGTTTACCGCAATTCTTTGAATTTTGTTAAATTACAACAGCTTTTATTCTTTGGTCATGACCCTGCAAATTCTTTGATCGCGATCGTGCATCACGAGCGAGGGACGAGAAAGGTGGATTAAAAAATCAATTTTCTCCGCACAGGGGTGCCCTAGGAAGTCAAATGAGGTGGCTTCATTCTGTTAAACCATGGTGGTGGCTTACTGCAATTACTTCAGTTTTTTTATTTATAGCATTTTTTATTCTTTGTTCGTGAGCCTGCAAATTCTTTGATCGTGAGCCTGCAAATTCTTTAATCATGAGATTCTTTGATCGCCATCTTTGATCGCGAGGGGGGGACAAGATGGCCAGATTTTTTATAATGGAATACATTGGGAAATTTTACCAATCTTTAACATTGAATATCTCAGAAATGGTTTGATCTTTTTACTTGAAATTTGGAGGGTGTTTACGGCATGTCCTGTAGATGTGAATTAGGGTATTTATGTGTCAGAGAAATTTATTTTGTGGAGATATTGCGTGACGCACTTTATGTGTTGCAGACAGTGTTTTGGATTGTGCTGGTGGCTTGAAATTGATAGGGCGCCTAGCCATAGTGTCACAGATGTAGTTTTCAGTTGTTGTGTGTGTTAAATGTCAACTGGTGTGGAACGGTGCCACTCTGATGAAGGAAAATTTCAAATTTTGGCATGTTATATCTTGGACAAGGTTTGGTCATTTTACTTGAAATTTGGAGGGTGTTGATGGCATGTCCTGTAGATGTTAATAGTGGTGTTTATGTGTCAGACAATATATTTTTTGTGGAGATATTGTGTAGCACAGTTTATGTTTTGTGGACAGCATTTTCTATTGTCCTACTAGATTAACATTTGTTTGGTGGCTGGCCTTGCTGTCGTCAATGTACTTTTTAGTCATTAGGTGTGTAATGTGGCCCGACACTTACAAGTTGGTGGGGGGGCCCCGTGCTCCCACTAACTTGTGCAACTTTCTACTTTTCTAGTCTTTCTTAAAAAGTAAGGAAATTTTATGCAAAAAACATTGTTAATGCATCAGTTAGGGTTCTTCTACAGTGACAAAAGTGTGGAAATTTGCCATTAGGGTTACCACCGTGAATCCCACCTTACCCCACCCCACCTGCGGCATCGGGGTGTGCGTTGGGGTTGTCTGCCCTAACTCTCACCCCATTCTTCTACACTGCACCACCTCAGCTTGTTTACACATGGGATGGGGTGAGAGTTAGGGCTGATGACCCCAATGCCCACCCCGATGCCTGTTGGTGGGGGCGGGTGGGGGTAGGGTTCAACAGGCAGGAACCTTAATGGTGAATTTCCTCACTTTTGTCACTATAGAAGAACCCTAACTGAGGCATTAACAAAGTTTTTTGCATAGAACATATATATATAGATATATACATATATCTATATATATATATATACACACATAGAGAGAGAGAGATGAAATACATAACCCACTCTGAGGTATGGATGCGCTGTGATATACACATGCCTTGGGGTGCCTTAACCACCCAAGGCTTGCATATATGAAAATGCAAACACACACATTAGACTGTGTTATCTGTATTATAAAATTGGAAAATGTTTTGGAGGGATACTGGAAGTGCAGGTGTGCTGTCATGCTCCCATACATGGACGGTCATGTGATGTGTTTGAAGCACTCAGCAGACACAATTTTTCTTACACATTTTCTAAATATATTTATAGAATGAAGAGAAAATACAAATAGAAATCCAATGTTCTGATTGTGTAAAATGCATCCCATGACTGTGCATGCATCAGAGCGTGACTGCACACCTGCACTTTTACCCCCTTCCAAAACAATTTTGCCATTTTATAACATCAGTCCCACAGTCGAGGATGTGCTGTCGTGCTGTGATATATGCATACCTGTGGCCTTGTGCTTAACGAACACAAAGGTGCGCGTGTATCAGAGCATGATACCAAAGCTCAGACTGGTTTATCTGTTACATCTATCTATCTATCTATCTATCTATAAATGAGCAGGACAAATTATCACTGCTGGTTGGTTGAAACACATCACATGACTGTGTGTATATCAGAGCGCAACCGCACACCTGCACTGTCTCCCCCCTCCAAAAGAATTTTGCCATTTTATAAGATAGATAACCCACTCTAGGATGTGCAATCATGCTCTGATATATGCATGCTTTGGGTGGTTGATGCACTCAGCTGTAACAACGCACACCAAGGCGTGTGTATATCAGAGCATGACAGCACACCTTAGAGTGGGTTATCTATTATATATATATATACACACACACACACATATATATATATATATATATATATTTATAAAATGGTGTGTTAAAATGACAGAAATCCCACTAACATGATTGGACACACTAAATCACATGACCGTGCATTATTTCCCAACGACCGCACACCTCCCATCGCGACTGCACGCCTGAACTACTTCCCACTGAGACCAAAACCTCATCACAAAGCCACAGCAGTATCACTCCACAAGTGTAAACAATAGCATCACTCACAGAGAGACTACTGAAAGAAAAGCAGCACATCACTGCCTCACTCTAACATAAATACAAATATCTGACAGAAAAATTTAAAAAAATGGCAGAATTACCACATACCTCAAAGGAGCTGACATCAATCCTCACCAAAGATGACTGGTACAATGATGATCTCTTCAAAGAACTTGAACAGGACTTACCTAAGCAGCCACTTCAGAATCCAGCACAGCAAACAGTGAGTAGACATGCCAGCCTTCACTCTGAATAAATAGATAACATAGAAGAAAACAAAGCTGAAAAAAATACTAAAAAGCAAACTATCTGGGCAACAAAAGTATTTACAGACTCGGTAACAGAAAAGCAAATAGACCTGGATTTAAAAACAGTAACACCAGATAAATTAAACACAACCTTGAGAGAATTTTATGCTACAGTTAGAAACTCCTCAGGTGAACAGTATGGCATTTCAAGTTTTATTGGTTTAAGAGCAGGACTCAACAGGCATTTAAATTCACTGGCTCTATCACGACAAATGAATCTTGTCACAGACACAGATTTTCAATCTGCAAACAATGTTTTTGTCTCCATCATAAAACAATACAGAAAAGAAGGCACAGAGACTGCACTCAACACCACGAATGCCTCACAGAATCAGACTTCAAAAAGTTAAAGCACTGTCCAGCACTATCACCAAACACAGCTGCAGGACTAGTCAGAAAAGTCTGGTTCGACCTACAAATATTCATGGCTCGTAGGGGAAGAGAAGGGCAAAGAGAACTAAAAAGAGACTCTTTCCATATAAAAACTGATGAAAATGGGTTACAGTACATAACCCTAAAATACAACCCAGACAGCAAAAATCATGAAGACGCCAGAGAGCTAAACCAAACCACATTAAGAGGCTTTGTTTTTGCACAGCCGAATGATCCTCTCTGCCCTGTACTTTCTTTCAAAAAGTACCTCACTAAATGCCCACCTGAAACCACAGCTTTTTTTCCTACACCCCAAAAGAGCCTCACAGGACATATTAGACAAACAGACAATCTGGTACACTAAAGAGCCCATGGGAATTAATTACCTATCTTCCCTCATGCCTCGCCTGTCTATTGAAGCAGGACTCTCTCAAAGATATACAAATCACTGCTTAAGATCAACTGTTGTTCAGATGCTCTCCTCAGCAGGTCTGGAATCACATCAGATCATGGCTATAACAGGCCACAAATCAGAAATCAGTTTAAAATCTTACTGGGCACCCACATTACAAGACAGAAAAAACTGGTCAAACATATTGGCTGCCACAAGCTCATCAGACTGCCAACCATGGCAAAAACACAACTTTGCCCCAAACCGCCGAGATTCCCCTGCCGTTACAGCAGCCGAACCACCGCAGAGAGCTCTGTACACTACCGCGAAGCAGCATCAACAGCAACCCGCCTTCCCCGAGATACGTGAAGTAACAACAGGAATTTCAGTGACCACATCAGCCAGCTCCCTCACAAGAACAGAGGACAAAGAAGCTCACCCCATCCACATCGAAACAGACCACGAAGACGAAGAAAATTTCCTGACAGAGTACGAAGCGTATTTCCCGGCTGAAAACTCACCCGGAAGCTCCGTACAAATAAAAGTGCAGCCCGAAACCGCAGCCTTCCTCCAACGATCCCCCACAGACCCACAATCCCATAAAATAACAGAAACCACAAATAAAACACAAAACGAAGAGCCTCAAGCACTCCCTCAACGCTTACCGGCAAGACCACATCCACTTGTACCATATATGCAAAATGTCACGGTGCATGGGAATCTACAATTCAACATATATTACAAATAAAAAGAAAAACGAAGAACCACTACAACCTACTACTATTAAAGTGTCACATAAAAGTTCAGCAGTTGTTAGACTTCTATAAAAGTTAACCAGTTGTTACCCTTGTAAACATAAGCACTTCCTGTTCAACAGACGCTTTCCTCCCAAAATGAACCAGTCTTAAAGTCACAGTACTCATTATTCTTCAACTGTTTAAACAGCATTTTCTAAACGTTCAACTGTTCTATTCACCTACAGTTTCATCCAGTTACATGTTTATTCATTAAAAATACTTCCAATTAAACTGCCTATTCTGAACTATTTTTTCCTCCACATAAAACTATTTTGTCACAACAGGGGCCATTTTATAAGATAGACATACCACTCTTGGGTGTGTGATCGCTCTGATATCACGCCGCCTTGTGTGGTTGAGAACTTTACCAAAGTGTATATCAGAGCTTCGACCACACACCCAAGAGTGGTATATCTATTATATATATATATATATATTTATGACAAAAGAACCTCTGTGCGCAAACTCTGAGGCAAGGGTTACCCCAAAGGGCATTTGGCTGGGAAGCCAAGTTTCAAGAAAATACAAAATCACACATGCCCCCACAATGCAAAGCATCATGAGCTGCATATGCAAATCACCAAAGAATGTTATGCTGGTCCCACTTTAAGCAGAATTGCATGGTGCCGAAAAGCCTCTCACACAGTTTGCAAAGAGTCCTACCAGGACTCATCAGTATGCCTCGTCTGTTTGACACCCCAGTGGAATGGGCCAGCTACCCTTAAGGCAGTGTGCCTTGGATATGTTGTGGTGAACCCATTAAAATAAAAAATTATTTAAAAGACAAAGAACCTCTGTGCGCAAACACTGAGGCAAGGGTTACCCCAAAGGACATTTGGCTGGGAAGCTGTTTAAAGAGTTACAAAAAATATCATTGATTGAAAGATTGGCTGTATATGCACCAATAAAGATAGGTTGGTTCATATAGACTAGATGGAAAGAAGGCTTTTCAGCTGATTGTTTGGTAAAGGTGCCAACAGTTCTTCTCTGTTAGCACCCTTTGCAAACTGTTGAGAGGCCTTTGGCACCATGCAATTCTGCTTAAAGTTGGACCAGCATAACATTCTGTGGTGATTTGCATATGCAGCCCACGATGCTTTGCATTGCGGGGGCAAGTGTGATTTTGTATATATATATATACATATATATATATATATATATATGCACATATATGTACATATATATATATGTGTATGTCTAAAGAGGTATGCATACAGTAATAGATATGTCCATTTAAAAATACATTGTACACTACTGATGGTGTGCAAATGTCTGTATCAGATTCCAACAAGGATACATTAGATGGTACATAGTCAGGATTCTTTGCATCAAATGCTGTCTCATCATCTAGTGTGACATCCAGAGTTTGTATGGGAGTTGAACAAGAAAAAGGTGCATCATCTAATAGTGTGTATTGAACTCCTGTTGATCTGACATTAGGACTTCTGGTGATGATGCCTAAAGGAAACAGGAAGTGTGTCAATGCTGTCACAAAAATCCACAATCTACCAAGCCGCAGTTGTGAAACGGTAACAGTGGAACAATTAAATCACCCTTATTTTTCATAAACATCTTTGATGAAGTTTGTGTTCTGACAGACCATTTTAGCTTAGAAGGTAGTGACATGTGACTGGTATGTGACACATCACTGGTGGCTTATGGATTTGTCATAGACTGATATATGAGGCCTGAATAGTCTTCAGCATCTGTAACTGTCAATACAGTTAGACAGTCTTCTGGTGCCGCACATGGCATTCCACTTTGCTGAAGCAGGCCAGTAAACATTTCTTGCATCAACAGACCAGTATTCTGCATATAAAGAGAGAATGGAGGAGAGAAAGTAGTAGGAATGGTACTTACGTAGACATAATTGGTGTACAGATAGTTTAGCACAGCGACTGCGGTCCACATACTTTTCAGTAGTAGGAGTACAGAAACATAACTTATTGATGGATCACTGAGCATCTCACATGGAAGCAGAATGAAAAGTTCAGAAGAGATCTTATGCATGTGCATGCCACTGTGTTCCTGGGCTAACTGTGCTGTGGCAGGAGGGTAACGGTGAATGTACACCTGTGTGTGTATGCACTGGCAGGTGCCACATGGTGACAGCATTTGTTTGCCTTTTGAAAATGGCATAAATGCAGTTGCATCAACTTGTGGTCAGTTACAAAATCAGTGGCCACAGTGACCTGAAAGTGGCACAGGATAAACAAAGACTAGACATAAATCTGTGTGAAGTATCCTTGTGCATGACATAATAGTAACACCTTGGTAGTGTAGACATGGTCCATGCCATGCTGCACAATGTCAGTTGCCACAAAGATGGAAACAATTTTGATTATGATACATAGCACATAAAGTGCTGAGGAACTGCTATTGTTAGTAATCTAAGTAAGCTGTATCCATGTCCGTTTGTGGCTGCCAAATGAAATCCAGGATACCACTGGAAGATGGATGGATACTGCGGCATTCCTTTGTGATGAAAATGTCAGAATACCATACTACACTGTAATCCATAATCGAGGGACAGATACTCCACATAGTGGGGGAAGTGTAGAATTTCTCTGCTATGGTACTTGAAACTACACAACACACATGACGTGTACTTGTTTAAGCATGGAGTGCAGTGGATTCCTGAACTGTGTGTGATCCCCTTCAACATTGGTGGACTACAAGTACCAATACTGACTGTGCTGTTTATCAGTCCGACTGAGTAACTGCAGTATCCAAAGTACTTTATGAGCACTACTGCAGTAATGTACCCCAAGGGGTGATTTCAAGGGCCGTGCTGTGAACATCGGGGTATTACGACATCAATTTGGATGACGCATTCAAAACAGTAATGACATAATTACTGAGTCTGTCTGATCTCAATACCAACAATGAAATGCTTAGGAATATTCAGTATAAAATTACTAGGAAAGAAATCCTGATTTTACAAGAAGCAGTAGTAAACAGATGGCACCAGCACTCCATAACCATGCATCACCACAGTGACCTAATATCGTTATGAGATGTAATGTGTAATACATATAGGATAAAGTATGTGGTACAGTGTGCTTAACTCGAATTTAACACACACCGAGTTGTTGGATAGCACATAAACCCTGAGGGCGAAGCCCAAGGGGTTTAAGCTCATCAATAAGCGAGGATATGTTAATTAGTTAAACACACTGCACCCCATGTTTTGTTTTATATAATTGAAGGGCTCCATTTTTTCTATGGTGAGATTTGACTTTGAAAGAAGACCTGGAATCTTGTGTGGGAGATGAACGTTTTTATTTGTGTGAGAAAAACAGAACTGTGCTTCAGCATTAAGATTTGATTATTTAAACAGGTAATCAGAATTTTTGTTAGGACTTGCTGCATTATCATATATGGAATCTGAATGGACTGGTTACCCGAAAATCTCACCTTGGAGGTGCTGGGGTGCGTGAAGGAGAGGACTAGACCTTTCCTTCCTCTTCTGGCAGTTGCTGCGGTTGTTAGGCAGTCCTGAGAGCAGAGCACTATCGGTTATGGTTAGGCAGTCTTCAGAGCATTACCAGCTTGTCCCTTAAACACTGGCTTGGATTCAATGGGATCCTTTCAGTAAATCAAATGCTCCCCGCCAAATCATCATCCTAAAGCACCGCCCTGTGTCAACGTCACCACAAGGAGAGGGCAGAGTTGGTTGAGTACTTACACCCGAAACTTTCGTCTGTCACTGCTACAGTTGAAAGCTCACACTCTGTTTCTTTAGTGTGTGTCTCGAACGCTTAGCTATGGAAAGGGAGTGCATGAATGTTGTAACACCTACTTAGGTGTTCCGCTATTTAATATACGTTTTTTTGTATGTGAAAAAATGGAGACCATTAATTATAGTTGCATTATAGGTCACTTATTACCTGATTATCTGCAAGTGGCTGTTCAATATCTTTGTTTTCTCTCTCTCCACAATCATCTGTATTGTCAGAGGAAGTAGGAGTTTCCTCAGCTGATGTCTAAGATACAGTAAGAATATTCACATGAGATATGAGCAAGAAGTGGATACTTGCAGGATGAAATGTACAAATATGAGTCATTGTCAGAGGTACAGCATTGTGAGAGGCAGAGCACTGTTACAGGAAAAGCATACAATTGTTATATATCCAGTGTGTACGGTGTTAAATTACTGCGTAGATGGTCCTACAGGGTCATATTATCTCCTTGCTATGGGATCTGGGCTTCAAAACAGATGGGTTGGTCCTCCTATGGCACTGACAAGTAATGCATTACTCCAATGACATCACAGTTCTTTTTGAACATATAAGCATTGCACACAGATGAGTGCCAGCATTTGAACAGGACACATATCAGGCAACATGCAGACAAGATGCACAATGTTAACACAGCATGACTTCCCAGTGGTGCACCTGGATGAGGGATACAGTGCCTATGTCATAGCAGGGCACCAAACAGGGTTGTGGAGTAATCTTGACATGGCAGTTTTAGGCCGCATATGTGTTTAATGTGGTTTTGGCAACTAGCATTGCCTGGAGCTCTGGCATTTTATTGCCCATGCTCCTGGCATTGATCCAGACCATCCTCCCCTTCCCCCAGTCTTCTCAGCCCAGCCCAGACACCCGTCTCTCTTCCCCATTCAGTTCCTCCTTGTCTTTTAACGCTACCCACAGCCTCCTTTGCATGATCTAGTCCTGAACCCCCGAGCTTCCCCGCTGGGGCTTTTAGTCTTTGTATCCCTCCCCCCTTTACAAGTTTAAACCCCACATATCACCTATGAATTAAAAAAGAATAAGTTTAAGGATCTCCCTCCCCTCCAGGTTGAGATGCAGCCTATCCCTGGCATATAGTCCCTTGCCTTCCCATGTATCCCCCAGTCCCCCATCAGTCCATACCCTTCTAACTTGGACCACTCTCTGAGCCACTGGTTCACCACTCTACATTTTTGCTTATTTTCCCCGGTCACCCTTGGTACTGGAAGTATCTCAGAGAAGGAGACTGAGCATCCTATAAAGTGGAAAACCCTGGCCAATTCCCTGAATCTTGCCTGTATCTCCAATTCACTATTACCTTCTAAATCGGTTGTTCTCCGGTGAACTAGAAAGTCTGGGGATCCCCTGCATTCTCTTGCCATTGAGTATAGCTGGAATATGGCCTTTGTGTACTGATAGGCCTGGGGTACATTTAGCCTTGACTGGGCTGCATTTTCACTCCTTAACCCCCTCCCACTGGATACCCCTAATTATGGGGTCACCCAGCAGGAGCATCTTCACCTCTCCTCCCAAGTTACTAGCTCATTTGTGCCCTTCCATACTCCTTCTCCTGTCTACATCACCCAGCTTGCTCCTCGCACCCCCCCCAGCCTGGGCATTGCTAGTTTGTTTGGTCCCTTCCAGGTTCCCTCTTCTGTTTCCCTCTCCCAGCTTGCTGCTTGCACCCCTCACAGCCTGAATATCACCCCCTTTACTCTTCCCTGGGTGAACTGTTCCCATCGGCTCCTCCTCCCAGGCCTCCTATTACTGCTTCCCTTCTCATCTGCCCCCCCTCAGGTTCTGCACTAACAGAACCTTGTGACCTAGTGCTCCCTGCACCCCCTCTTCTGATATTTCCAGTCTTGGAGCTGGCCTACCCAGATTGCTCCCCTCCTCACCCCCCTGCTTGTCTGATTTTGCCATCCTCGACACTCATAGGTGCCGGAACCGGGGGGGGCGGAAGAGGCGGTAGCCCCTCCACTTTTTATTTCTGTATGGCAAAAACTAGTAGAAAAAGTGCCCTTTGTTCCATTATAAGTACCCTTTTGATTCTCAGCCCCCTCAGCTTTTACCATCTTCCAGCACCCTTGTCGACACTGCCCTGTCCTGGGTGAGTAAGAGGACTTGCTGTTACACATGCTGTTTATTATTGCCCGCACATGCATCTGAGGATGTTTTCCACAAAAACCATTGCATTACTGTTCAAATATCAGTTTGACAATAATATCTACTCACATATGTGTTGCTCTATCTTGGTTTGTGGACAAAAATAGTATCATGTCCCATCATCTGGTTGTCCAACATCCTGAAGCACAACGCCAGTAAACAGAAACAGAAAATCAAAACAGTAAGATTTTCCCCATTTCCTTTGCCAGTGTTTTTGTCACACCCAGCACCCCACTAAGTCAGTGGCTTAAACACACATGCCACCCTTAATTTGGATTACAAACTCCGGTGAGGGTGGCCTCATTCAAAGTATCAGGATACTGTCTTTTGAGATTACATACATCACCCTACAGTTGCTTTGTCAAACCAGTTTGGGATATTTTAGTGGTAACTCTTGGACAACTACTGGCTGCTTCAGTGGTGTGTACACCTGTTTTGTTAAGGGATGTGATTGCCACTCACTGCAGTTCAGAACGCAACAGCACTGCATGGAGAAATGAAGGATGTGGGCTTCATTGCCACATACCTCTTATTCACAGTTAGAATGAGAAGCACATAACAGCAGTACACAGGAGGACAGAATGTTAGGAGAAATGGGTGAGCAATGGCCATTGGTCCTCCAGCAAGCATAAACATTAGAATCAGAATGTTGAAAACGACGAGAAATTATATTTCAGTTCTTCAGACATTTGAACATAGCACCATGGTAAGCATGTATCTCATAAGCAAAACAACATTGCATCACTGCCACTTGAACAAGCATCACTTTCTGTGCCATGAAACAGTCTATTGCCATAACCTTCGCTAGAGTGAAAACATTTGTTGTTTACAGTACAGCATTGGTAATGTACCTTTGCAATCTGCACAAAAACAGTGAATTAATTGGTATACAACAACAGCAATGGAAAGTGAAACACACCTGATAAGATGTAGACTGATTCTGAAGGTTCTGACACAGGTGAAATATCCATCACACTTGTTTCGCTGGTGACACACATTGTTTGATGTGCCTCTGCAAAATCTGGTTCGTAATTTAGTATTAATCAGAATGTGTGTTTAATGATTGCATTCACAGTCAAACTTTCAAATTACCAGAAATACACATACAGTAGGGTGGCAACAAACAGTATAGTGTGAGACATGTACATCAGACAGTACCACACAGGTGACATATGCAAGGTTGTTATGCACTACATGAATGGCTACACAGAGATTTACATATGATTTTATTAATGCTACCAGTAGCTTCCGGAGTTGGGCAACTAATAATGAGCATACAGTTACTTTCACTGTATTCATACTTTCATTTATGACCCTGCGGTTCACGACCTGTATTTGCACTTCTGCAAAACGTTTAATTCAATGCCGCATGGGAGTTGGGGGGCGGGGAGCTGCAGTACATGAGGGGGATACAAATTATAAAATGTGTCAACAAGTGGTAGAATGGAAGGCACAAAAGAATGGTTGTGTGGTTGCATTAATGATCGTGGTACCATAGGGATCAGTAGTGTGACTGGTGCTGTTTTTGGATATTCATAGCTGATATCTCACTCTGTATGCAGAGTAAGATCAGTCTATTTACAGATGATATGAAGACTGCAGTCATGGTCGATGTCATAAAGGGTCTGGGGGTGCTGCATGGAGACCTAAGAAAAACGTCAGGGGTGTTTGAAAACATGTCAGTTTGGGTTCCACATCAACAACTGGAAGGGTTATGAACCAGGGGAGGAGCTATCTGCTGGGAGTGGCAGTGGCATAAGTTGCATAACTGTATCATCGCTCAAGACAATAATAATTTGTTTGCCAGGTGAACTGATAGAAAGCCAGTTATGCATTGGAAGGGCAAGAGGACTGAATGATACATAAAGAGGTCATTTATGGTGATTATTAAAGATAAGACACCTATAGGTAGCTATAGGTGATGTACAGCATGTGACATAACAGTGTTACATGGCTTACTGTACATTACTGATTATGACAAATGTAACTTGTATGGAAATCAGCAGCAGAAAGACATTGCTTGTAATGGCATGGTATCCTTTGCAACACCTTCGGTACAGTTATAGTTTCTGCCTTTCTCAGGAGTCAGCTGCAGGTTTGTACACAGGCAGACTGGATGTGGTCCATATGAGGGAAACTGGACTGGTGCTGTGCCTACAACATAGAATCAAGTAATACAGGCCACAGGACTAAAACAACAGACACAGTGTTACAGTTGACAACAGGTGGCATGACACATACTGTGACACACATGATACATATATAGAGGATACAGCAAAGATGTACTTTATGGGCCACATATTGAAAGGGAGTGCGCCCAGGTACAATATTCAAATGTGGGCTTGCGCAGCGCAAGTCCTGATGCACCGAGGTGGAATGATAATGGCATATGGCACAACTTGAGGGGCATGCCCATGCATATACTGCGCACCACGATGTGTGGCACATATGCTGGCACAACCCTGAGGTGAGCTAGATACCTGGCCACAAAGTTGAGCACAAAATAATAGACTCAAGTATCGAAACCCACAGGCGTGCTGCTGTACTGCAATGTACAACACAGCAGCTGCCAGCCATGGGTGGCAACCACCCCAACACCGTGCAGAAGCACTCACTGGCATCCCTGGTAGTCTAGTGCCACCCCCTCCATCCCCATAGCTGCAATCACCAGAATGATCTATTCATCCCTGGTAGTCTAGTGGAAACCCCCACACTGCCCATAACTACAATCGCCAACATAACTGTATATTCCCCCCGGTGGTCTAGTGGCAACCCCCACCCACATAGGAACCTCTAGCCACCACGCTCCCCCACTGTCATCCACAGGCAGCACAGACCCACCTGCATACTGCCCAGCTGCCCACAAAATGACAGCTTACAGTAGCAACTGTAAGCCTACTGGTCCACAATATGGAGCAAGGGCTTGGAGTGCATACTTTAAAAGTCATTCACAAGACCGTGAATTTATACATCTTATAAGGGGTGCAGGGCATCAGAAAGGTGGAAGGGGGTACCAGTGGACTGTCAAGGATTGCACCTTTACATTATGGTGATCGCTGCTATGGAGGGGGTTCCTTGTGTCATCCCCTGGGTGCACCGCATGCTGTACAGGGTGCCAGACACAGTTCAGTGGTCTGCCCTGTGCAACACATGCAAATGGAGCCATAATGACATGCAAATGGCCACATTTGTGCATTACATACATTATGGCCCTATTTGCATACTGACGGCAGAATATCAGGCATTTCTGCACAGCAAAACTGTTTTGCGCTGGCGCAGTTCCCATTCCTGGTATTGTCCCTGGCTGACAGGATGTGTCAGTGCATGGTAGTTGTGCAGTGTGCATTATCTGTTGTATTCAGAGGGGATGTGCCATTGCTCATCTCCTTTCAACATATCCCTGAGCTGCACCACAACAACATGTGCCATTGCCAGGTGCAATTCTGAATATCAGGCCCATTATAAACAACAGCTGCATAACAAAAAGCTAGAACATAAGAAGATGTTGTTACATAAGGAGGGACACAGACATCCAGTATTCCTGCAACACCAGTACTTGTATAAGACCTCACGTGCTATCTGACGACTGTTGTTAGCACTCCCTCACACCTCAAGGTTATTTGATGAATGTCACAGACATGTTTAAAATCACCCACAGTGGTTTCTTGCCACTGCCTTATGTTACTGTGTTACCTATGCCAATACACAAGTTTATGCTGCCTTTATGCTCTGCAAGAAGGCCTTCAGCCTATCCTGAATGATAACTCCCTGGTGCATTTCCATGGTGATGTGCGGGAGGGATAGTGAGGCTGAATAGAATGAACGGTGGGTGGGCAGAGGGGACAGTGAAAAAGCA
The DNA here is from genome assembly GCA_016271365.2 of Neoceratodus forsteri. NCBI lineage: Eukaryota > Metazoa > Chordata > Ceratodontiformes > Ceratodontidae > Neoceratodus > Neoceratodus forsteri. The sequence continues at coordinate 54,722,384 of CM057455.1, forward strand.
GGAATACTGAACGAATATTTCTGCTCAGTATTCACAAAAGAGGAGGGGGAAGTGCCTAATCCAATTAACAGAAGCACTCTTGATAGGGGGGTAGATCCCAGTCCTTTCACAGAAGAAAGGGTCCTGCAAGAACTCCTAAAACTGAAGGTGGACAAAGCAATGGGTCCTGATGGAATTCACCCCAGAATTCTAAAAGAATTAAGGAAGGAACTAGTGAAACCACTGGCTACTCTTTTTAATAAATCATGGGAGGATGGTGTGGTACCAAGGACCGGAGGAAGGCGGATGTGATTCCCCTTCACAAAAGTGGGACCAAGACAGAGGCAGGAAACTACAGACCTGTCAGTCTGACCTCTGTGGTAGGGAAAGTGATGGAGTCACTTCTGAAGGAAAGAATAGTTGAGTACCTAGAGGTCAGTGGAGCACAGGATCCAAGGCAGCATGGGTTCACAGCCGGAAGGTCATGTCAGCAGATCTAATGAGTTCTTTGACTGGGTGACCAAAGTAGTAGACCAGGGAGGGCTGTGGACATGGCCGACCTAGACTTTAGGGCATTTGACACAGTCCCACACAAAGATTGATAGTCAAATTAACCAGCCTGGGAGTGGGTCCCAGGGTGGTAGCCTGGGTAAAACATTGGCTGGACAACAGGACACAGAAGGTAATTGTAAATGGAATCCACTCTGAAGAAAGGGCGGTTACTAGTGGGGTACCGCAGGGTTCAGTATTGGGTCCAGTCCTTTTTAATGTCTTCATCAGTGACATTGCAGAGGGACTGGAAGGAAAAGTATGCCTTTTTGCAGATGACACAAAGATCTGCAACAGGGTTGATACACAAGGAGGCGTGGAAAGGATGAAAAGGGACTTGGCAAGGTTGGAGGAATGGTCAGACGATGGCAGCTAGGATTCAATGCAAAAGTGAAATAATGCACCTGGGAAACAAGAACCCAGGGAAGAATACACAATGGGTGGGGAGGTAGTAACAACAACAAAACAGGAAAGGGACCTGGGGGTAATCATATCAGATGACCTTAAGGTTAGCAAGCAATGTGAGAAGGCAGTAGGGAGGGCCGGGGGCATACTGGGATGTATAGGGAGAGGCATCAGCAGCAGAAAACAGGAAGTTGTCATCCCTCTGTACAGACAGTTGGTGAGACCCCATCTGGAATACTGTGTCCAGTTCTGGAGGCCCCATCTCCACAAGGACATAGACAGAATAGAGGCAGTCCAGAAGACGGCAACTAAAATGGTGCAGGGTCTGCAAGAGAAGCCGTATGAGGAGAGACTAAAGGAGCTTAATATGTATACCCTTGAGGAAAGAAGGGAGAGGGGGGACATGATAGAAACTTTCAAGTACCTCAAGGGAATCAAAGTCCAAGAGGGTAGCATCTTTCAGAAAAAGAGACTTGCAAGAACAAGGGGACACAATTTAAAGATAGAAGGAGGGCGGTTCAGGGGCAATGTGAGGAAGTATTATTTCACAGAGAGGGTAGTGGATGCATGGAACAGCCTTCCTGAGGGAAGTTGTGGGGTCTAAAACTGTGGGAGAATTCAAGAATGCATGGGACAGAGATAAGACAATTCTTGTGGGGGGCAGGAAGATATAGGCTGTTGGTTAACTAGGACCTGCGGCCTATCCTGTAGGTAGGGAAATGGGCAGACTAGATGGGCCTAGCGGTCCTTATCTGCCGTCAAAGTCTATGTTTCTATGTTTCTATGGTTGTTGAATGAACCGGGGTATAAAATGAGCAGAGCATATGGTAGGTGACAGTGCATGCTGCCAGTCCCACCCCCTGTAGAGTTGCCCAAAATTAACCCATTTCTTAAAATGCTGAGGTGACTTGTCTCTCTTGGGAAAATCAAATAATGACACCTGACCTGAAGGCGTGTTACTACAGCCTGCCACGACACAATAATTCACCATTTTTTGGTGCAAATACTGTTCAGATGAGAAAGTTGCAGTGACTACCACTAAGATGACACAGTCCTGAAGCTGTAATACAGGTTCACAGTTTACGGCAGAGTAGTTATGAGTGAATAAAAGGCTAAACTTGTACTCAACAATCTGCCTTCTAAATAAAAAGCATGTCAAGCAGAGTTTATGGCATCAAAAATACATGAACTGCGACACAGTACAAGTACTGTGATTACAGCACTGCAGCACTATATAATACTCTACCTGTAAACACTGGGATGCAAACTTGAAGGAAAAAAGTAATTGAATTACATGTATTCCTGCATGAAAGGCACAGAACAGCAAAAATTATATAGCCGATCTTTATACCAATAACAATACTGACAATTACTATTCAGGACCACTGTATGACAAATGCAGGTGTAACCCCCCCTACAAATGGGGGTTCCCAAAAAGTCTTCCTTGAACTTGCCTAGATGCTCACTGCCAGGCTGCTGTCCTGCATTTTAGCAATTTAAATGTGATTGCCAGAGAGTGCCTGTATAGACTTTGTGCACTGTCTCTTTAAGAGCTGCCTGGATTGCAGTCATAAGTAATCTGAAAGGGAGCTCTGTTGAAAGATGTAACTGTTTGCTGATCATTCATTAGAGTAGTAATAATAATGTAGTTTGTCTAATTTGCCTTCTTTGCAGCAAGGACTGTTTTGTTTATCCCCACCATTTTGGCCCGATACTGCTGAATTGGACCAATCAGTCTGTGGTGGGATCTAAAATGGAGCTGGACTACAGGAGCTGTCTGGAGTCAAAATCTGTATAAATTGTAGTTTGGGGCTTTTGGCACCTTTTTGCACCTGAAGGGGGAGCTCCTGTTGTGACTGATGGATGAATCAGCCAACCGAACCTTTTGAATCTGAGGGAACTCCCCAAGCTGCCTGCTGTTTCAGTCAGATCTCAGTTGGGAGCTGAATGAGCAAGAGCTTGAGACAGTCCAGCAGCCGTCTGAGTAGTTTCGAGTGGGAGAACTGTGGAAAGGCCAGAGTTGTGGCCTGCATGTTTGCCTGCTCACCTGAGAGGCAGAGAAGAGAATTATTTTGGACTAAATCCAAGTTTGTGAGAATGAAGTAAGCCACTGATTTTTTACTAGGCTCATACCTGAACAAGACTGAAGATTTGCTGAATGCGATCAGCCTGTTAAGAATTCCAGCTGCTTTTGAATCCCCGGTTTGTGCAGAGACTTTGCAATCATGACCGGAGAGCAGATTGCATGGTACAGTAGAATTTCCTTACATGTAAATGTGCTGTGTATTGAAAGCTGGTTGTGATTTGGTTCCCCACTATATGAACTGTGTTCTGCTTGCTGGTACCATAGAATCCTTCACATGTAAATGTGCTGTGTATTGAAAGTGGGTCGTGATTTGGTTCCCCACTGTGTGAACTGCGTTCTGCTTGCTGGAAGCTTTATCCAGCCTAATCAGACTGAATCTGGTTTCATCTCCAATCGGCCAGGCCACACTGCACAGAGAAAGCCACTGAAGAGAGACCTGCCTGGGGATCAGCCCCCTGCTCCACGCTTGAACAGGAACGATGCCTCGGTGAATCATGTGGGCCCTGCTTCTCCTGGCACTCCAGATCAACCACCTGCAATCTCAATTTTCGTCCAGCCTGTGTCCAGTCTTGGGTATCGTGAGTAATCATCAGGGTAGCTCTCTGCAACAACAGTCTAATCTAAAAGTGTGTCATCTGATTGTCTTGTTTTTTTTTTTCATGAACTGAGCCCTCCAGCTCTGGATTACAAATAGTGTGTATTGTGCATGTTGTTTTCTTCCATCACAGGGCCCCAACCAGCTGCAACATTCCTGGCTAGCCCACCATTCTTCATCTGGATACCCAGAGTGTGTGACTGTTTATGGACCCTGAAGTGAATACATGACTGTTCGACAGATAGAGTCTTTAAGCAAATTAACCTGATTATGCCCATCCCTTGCTCAAGCCCCTTAAATAAATCAGAGCTAACTCTTTTTTGCATTTACCCTGACTGTGGTTCCAGTTTGTGCAAGAGTACTGTACTGCTGTTTTTTGCTGTGTATAACCTTGGTTTGCAGGGGGACCCCAGGGCAGGGCCAGAGGAAAGCTCTGGTGGTATGAGCAGACAGTGTGGGTACTTGTGTGGTGTATCAGGGGCATTGTGAAAGTGATTATTGTGTATTGTTCCAGCCACTAGTAACGCAAGGAGGGGGGTTACAGTGTCCCGGAGGGCTGTGCCCAGGTTAGCTTGACAACTACCGACCCTGACCTCTGGGTAAAGGCACCTCTTTCTGAACTCAGGCCCCCTAACCTGCTACTACCCAAGCAGTCAGGGGTAGTAGTCCTTGGGATAGCGCCACCTAAGGATTACATTTTGGGGGCTCACTGCTGGGATTTTGTGCCTTCTAGTGGCCATAAATTATGAATTATTGTTAAAGATTAATGGCTATCCCACTAGAAATGGCTGCACACCAGTTGGTGGGGTAGTGTACTGGGCAGGAGATCGACCCCCAAAATGCTCTACTTATGCTGGATATTCCTCTGGGTACCAGTAAAGACACTGCAGAGGGAGCACTCTCCAAAGTTGAATGTTTAAAAAAACTATGTAGTGGTGGGTCGGCAGGCAGATCTCCCAAACTTTCATAGCCTTGGTAGAGTGTAGTGAACTCGCGGACAGCTCTAAAGTGCCAGACTATTGCCCCAGAAGGGGTTCCAGCTGCCTGGAGAGTGATGACAAAATACAATAAAGACCCAGGAAAGGATAAGCTCCCACCATTATCTGAGACTTTTGAGGAGAAATTTGCTAAGTTGTTGCTGGAGGAATGGAAAACCATAGAGGACTTTAGGAAACTATTCCTGCCACCTGGGGGTGTTCCTTCCCCAACACTCCCTCCCACTCCAGCACCTGTTACTGCCCCACCTTCTGTGCCCGTGTCAATGCTGGCCCCTATATCTGTACCTGCCATTAGTCATGACTCCAACCGAAGGCTGAGAATCTTCTCAGGCTCCTTCCCCACCCCCCAGGGGGAGAATGACTGGGAGACCTGGATAGACTAAGTTGCCCCTCTAGTACTTGAATGACAATGCTCAGAAGCAGAGAAATAAAAGAAGTTGAGTGAGAGCCTCCGACGTCCTGCCCTGGCTATAATTTGTGCCAAATGGGCCAATAACCCCAAAGCAACTGCACAGGATTATCTTGATGCATTGGAAAATGTGTATGGGAGCCCAGATTCAGATGAGGACCTGTGGTGGAGAGTAAGAAATGCTCAGCAGTACCCAGGGGAGCCACTGTCTGTGTATGTACAGTACCTCGTCTTTAAAAGCTGCTACAAGAGTGCCTCAGAAAGGGCAGTTTGCTATCAAATGAATTAGATTGAACTAGGCTGGACCGGATACTTAAGTCTGTTCCATTTTCAGAATTGTTACTGCTCCAGTTGTGCCTTGCCACCCGACTGGAATCACCCCCCCTCCTATGACGAGCTAATGAAAGAAATTCTGAGGGTTGAGCAAAGGTGACCCCATAGGGGAATTGCACCTATATTTGCTGCTGTTGTGCAAGTGACCAAGAGTGATCAGCCAAGTGAGGCTCAGGGGCAAAAGTCGGCACTTAATGAGCACTCTGAGAATGCAAAGGACTTCCCGCCCTGGGCCCAGCATTGGAAAGACAAGCTCCTAAAGGAAGTCCGAGAGTTGAAGATGGGTGCGTCTGCAAGGGTTTCCCCCATGGAACAAGTTTCTGGTCCCTTTCAGGATGTGACTGCCATGGGGTTGGGGGTGCACCCTCAGGCATCTGCTACCAAGGGTGGCTCCAAGGCTCAGCTCACTGGATTGACTGCCACTCTAGAGGAACTGTTAAGACACGTTGCACCACTCTCACCACTGCAAGCAGATACTAGACCCCAATCTCTTACTACTGCTTCAGTTCCTCATACAATGTTCTCTCCCAGGATGACCCAGGAGTTTATCATTTGTCGCAACTGTGGAAAGGATGGCTATATGAAAAGAGAAGAGAATGCCAGTCTCAGAAGGACTTAGAAAGAGTAGTAAACAGACTCCAAAGGGAGCTCTGAAAAGCAAATCAATGGCCAAGGGGTGCCCAAAATGACCACAGTGAGGGTTTGAGAAACCCTAACTCAAATTTCTTTGTGGTTAAAATGTCTGTCCAGGCCTCTGCTACTGCCTCTCCAGACTGGTCCAAAATAGTGGGCCCTTCATTGGAGACTACGGTGACTGTGAATGGTATTCATACTCAGGCTGTGCTTGACAGTGGATCACAAGTGATCATTGTATTCCAGGACTGGTATGGCAAACACTTATCTGATGTGGCTTTGCAATCCCTGGAAGGCCTACATGTGTGGGGCTTGAGCGACAAGTCTTATCCCTACCTGGGGTATGTCTGCCTCTGGTTGTCTTTTCCTACAACTGTAACGGGTGTAGAGGAGTGAGTAGAAACACTGGCCCTAGTGTGTCCCCCCACGGGACTGTATGATGGGGTCCCCCAGTTAGTTGGGACAAACGCACATATATTTGGGAGACTGGTGCAACTATGTCATGAAAGACAAGGGCAACAGATTGGGAGGGCCCTGAGAATTCTGGCTCTGATCAAGCGGGCCTATGATTTGCAGCAGAAATCTGAGGAAGTAGACCAGGATGAACTGGTGGGGAACATGTGGAAGAAGAATTCCAATTCAATGGTACTGGCACCTTATGCCCAGTGTACCATTCAAGGGGAGATCCGCCTCCAGAAAGAAGTCAAGAACAAAATACCGATGTTGGATGCACCAGGTGATGGAAAATTGCCAGAAGGATTATTGGTCAAGCCCAGCATCTTGCCTGCTCGTGCCCATGCCTATGCATGACGAGTGATGGTCCAGATTCACAATGTGTCAGATTGGGAGATCTGGGTGAACAGAGGGTGCACTCTAGCTACAGTACACTGTGCAGGCACTGCAGTATTGCCCAGCAACAAGCACCCTGGTGAGAAAGAGAGTGTGACCCCAGACTTGTTTGACTTTGGTGTCTCCCCATTGCCAGCTGAATGGAAGGCTAGAATTAGCGAGACTTTCCCAGAGAGACCAAGTGTTTCCATTGAAGGAATGGTATGTGGGATGTGTCCAGGGTGCAGAGCATCACATACGCCTGCACGATAAATGGCCATTTTGAGACAGGTCCCGACACCTAACGCCTGCACACATAGATGATGTGAGAAGACACCTGCAGGAAATGCTCACTGCGGGCATGATACAAGAATCCAGGAACCCATACACCTCTCCCATTGTGGTTGTGCATAAGAAGAATGGGTCTGTGAGGATGTGTGTTGATTATCGAACCCTGAACCGGCAGACTGTCCCAGACCAATACACTATGCCTCGTACACAAGATGCCCTGGACTACTTGAATGGGACCAAATGATTCTCAGTGTTGGATCTTCGCAGCAGATACTACCAGATCCCAATGGCCCCGGAAGACGATAAAAAAACAGCTTTCATCTGTCCATTGGGGTTCTATGAGTTTCTGAGGATGCCGCAGGGGATATCAGGTGCCCATGCCACCTTTTAGTGAGTGATGGAACGTGTGGTGAAACATAGAAACATAGAATTTGACGGCAGATAAGGACCACTTGGCCCACCCAGTCTGCCCATTTCCCTACCTATTGATAAGCTTCAGATCCTAGTTAACCAGCAGCCTACTTCTTCCTACCCCCACCCCCTAGAATTGCCTTATGACTGTCCCATGCATGCTTGAATTCCACCACTGTTTTTGACTCCACAACCTCCTCCGGAAGGCCGTTCCATGCATCCACAACCCTCTCTGTGAAAAAATACTTCCTTAAATTACCTCTGAGCCACCCCCCCATCTTGAAATTGTTCCCCTTTGTTCTTGCACACCCGGACTTTGTTGATTCCCTTAAGGCACTTGAAAGTTTCTATCATGTCCCCCCTCTCCCTCCTTTTCTCGAGGCTATACATATTAAGCTCCTTAAGTCTCTTTTCATATGTCTTCCGGTGCAGACCCTGCACCATTTTAGTTGCCCTCATCTGGACAGCTTACATCTTGTCTATATCTTTGCGGAGATTGGGTCTCCAGAACTGCACGCAGTACTCCAGATGGGGTCTCACCTGCTGTCTGTACAGAGGGATAATAACTTCCTGTTTTCTACTGGTGATGCCTCTCCCTATGCATCCCAGTATCCCCCAGCCCTCCTTTCTGCCCTCTCACATTGCTTTCCCATCTTTAGGTCATCTGATATGACTACCCCCAGGTTCCTTTCCATTTTGTTGTTGTTAGTATCTCACCCCCATTGTGTACTCTTCCCTGGGTTTTTGTTTCCCAGGTGCATTACCTTGCACTTCTTAGCATTGAATCTAAGCTGCCATACATTTGACCATTCCTCTAACCTGCCAAGTCCCTTTTCATCCTTTCCACCCCACCTTGTGCATCAACTCTGTTGCAGATCTTTGTGTCATCTGCAAAGAGACATACTTTTCCTTCCAGTCCCTCTGCAATGTCGCTTATAAAGACATTGAAGAGGACCGGTCCTAATACTGAACCCTGCGGTACTCCATTAGTAACCCCCCTTTCTTCAGAGTGGACTCCATTTACTATTACTCTCTGTGTCCTATTCTCCAGCCACTTCTTTACCCAGGCTGTCATCTTGGGACCCACTCCCAGGCTGGCTAACTTGTATATTAATCTTTTGTGGGACTGTGTCAAATGCCTTGTCCTAAAGTCTAGGTAGGCCATGTCCACAGCCCTCCCTGATCTACTACTTTGGTCACCCAGTCAAAGAAATCTATCAGATTTGTCTGGTATGACCTTCCCACTGTGAATCCATGTTGCCTTGGGTCCTGTGCCCTTTAGCCTCTAGATACTCGACAATTCTTTCCTTCAGAAGTGATTCCATCATTTTCCCTACCACTGAGGTTAAACTAACAGGTCTGCAGTTTCCTGCTTCTGCCTTGCTCCCACTTTTGTGAAGGCGAATCACATCTGCCCTCTTCCAGTCCTCGGGTACCACCCCATCCTCCCATGATTTGTTAAAGAGGGTAGTCAGTGGTGTCACTAGTTCTACCCTTAGTTCTTTTAGAATTCTGGGATGAATTTACTGGAATGCCTGGTGTACTTGGACGATGTCATTGTGTTTGAGACCACCTTAGTGGAGCATGAGAACCAGCTGTTTAAAGTCCTAGACCGACTGAAAGACTTCAGCCTCAAGCTGTCCATTGACATGTGCCAGTTTTTCCAAACCTCCGTGAAGTATGTGAGGCACATAGTATCTACAAAAGGGAAAGAGACTGATCCCAGTAAGGTTGAAACACTGACTACTTGGCCCCAGGCCCCATAATCTGAAAGAACTACAACATTTCCTGGGGTTCTGTGGCTACTACCGCAGGTTCATAAAAGACTACTCCAACATGATTTGCCCACTCTTGAACCTTACCCAAGGTTACCCTCCTACCAATCGTAAATACAAAAAAGGGTCCGTTAAAGAACCAAAAAAAGTATACTTCCACCCAGGTGAACTCTTCGGGCCCCGCTGGATGCCAAACTGTGACGCAGCCTTCCATGAGATCAAATGCCAGCTCACCCACGCCCCTTCCTTGCCTATGCTGACCTCACCAAACCCTATGTGCTGCATACGGATGCTAGTCTGCAGGGCCTAGGAGCGGTGCTCTATCAACACCATGAGGATGGCCTGAGATCAGTAGTTTTCACCAGTAGGAGCTTGACCCCCTCTGAATGAAACTACCTTGTGCATAAGTTGGAGTTCCTTGCATTAAATGGGCCATTGTTGACCAGTTTCATGAATACCTCTATGGGGCAAAGATATTGGTGACCTATGTACAGACTTCAGCTAAGTTAGACGCCACTGTGCACCAGTGGCTTTCAGCATTATCAACTTATGATTTTGCTGTCGAATACAGACCAGGCCTGAACCATATTGATGTTGATGCCCTCTCACGAAGGCCCACTTCCAAGACTGATTGTGGTCAGGCTGTCTAAACCTGACATTTGAGCATTGTGCCAAACATTTAATAGAGATTAACAGATGTCTGCAGACACAGTGGTCTGTTTAGTAGATTGCTTGGGCCCTTCTGACATCTGCATACCAGCTGCTTATTGCCACTTCTCTGCTCTAGATATTAGTGCACTACCACAGTTTGACAATGACAGCATTTAGTGGGCTCAATCCCAAGATCCTATGATTCAGCCAGCACTTGATGTGCTGCGTGCGGGGAAAGATGTACTAAGTTACATTCCACTGACTTGCAAACTGCCTTATTGTTTAAAGAAGACCCCAGATTGAAGTAGCTCAATCAGTTGTTGTATAGAGAGACAGTAGATTGTAGTGGCAAAGTAGACAAGCAACAATTGGTCCTGCCCATAGCCTTTAAACATTTGGTATTGAGGTCTCTCCACAATCACATGGAGCACCTCGGTATTGACAGAACCCTTGACCTGGTACGATCTCGCTTCTACTGGCTCCAAATGGGGGCCGATGTTGAGCACCATGTAAAGACTTGTAGTCACTGCCTGCAAAGAAAAGCCCTGCCTCAGAGGGCTGTCCCCCTTGTTAATATTACTACCAGTGCCCCCACGGAACTAGTCTGCATAGACTTCTTGTGTTTAGAGCCTGATCAGCGGAATATTGGCAATGTTTAGTGGTTACGGATCATTTCACACGGTATGCACAAGCTTTTCCCACCAAAGATCAAAAGGCATCTACCGTGGCCAAGGTGCCAGTGGAAAATGTCTTTGTCCACTATGGTGCCCCCCAATGGATTCACTCTGATCAGGGTAGGGACTTTGAGAGCCGGCTAATCAAAGAAATCCTCTCTCTATGGGAGGTTGCAAAAGTCAAGAACCACCCCTATCACCCGCAGGGAGACCCTCAACCAGAACATTTAACCACACCCTTCTAGACATACTGGGCACTTTCCACCCAAAAGATGAGCATAAATGGAGCCAGCAGATTAACACCATGGTACACACATACAATTGCACAAAAAATGATGCTACAGGGTTCTCCCTGTACTGCCTCATGTTCGGGAGAGAGGCCCGGCTGCCAGTTGATGTCTGTTTTGGGGTCTTTCCAGATGGGGTCTGAGCCGAAAACTACTTGCAATATACTAACATACTATTTGCCAGCAGATTAGGCCTTATGGTCTATCGAGTCTGCTTGAACCTTAGATCCTTAGTTGGGTGCCAAGGCCCTCCCATCCCTTGTGCTCCAGAAACCCCTATCATCCATCCCCACCCCTCTGGGGCAGGCCATCATCTGATACATCCACTTTCTGTGTCTGTCCCACCCTCTCTTGAAGCCCTCCACTGTGGATCTCTGAACCAGCTCGCCAGGCAGTGCATTCCAAGGGTCCACCACCCTCTCAGTGAAAAACCTCCTCCTCTTTTCCCCCCTCACCCTTCCACCTTCCAACTTCAAACCATGCCCTCTGGTGATAGCTCCCTGCTTTAGTCTAATGATCCCTTCCATGTTTACCCTATTTATTCCCTTGAGGTACCTGAAGACCTCAATCATGTCCCCCCTGTCTCTCCTCTCCTCCAATGAAAACAGGCAGAGCTCCTCAAGTCTGTCCTCATACGTCAAATCCCCTAGCGCTCGTATCATCTTAGTTGCCCTCCTCTGTACCCTCTCTGGGAGCTGTATGTCCATCTTCAAGTGTGGTCTCCAGTACTGTACACAGTATTCAAGGTGTGGTCTAACCAGTCCATTGTACAGTGGCAGAATCACTTCCTTGCTCCTAGAGGTGATCCCCCTTACGATGCATCCCAACATCCTGTTTGCCTTGCTAGATGCTCTCCTGCACTGCTCAGTTATTCATACATGCATCCACCATGACCCCTAGGTCTTTTTCCCCTATTGAGGCCTTCAGCGACTCCCCTCCCAGGATGTACCTGTGTTTAGGGTTTCCCCGACCAAGATGCAACACCTTGCACTTGGTGATATTGAAATTTAATTTCTATGTGTGAGCCCAGCTTTCCAGGGTGTCCAGGTCTCCTTGCAGGGCCAACCTCCCCTCTTCTCCCTCAACTACTGCTCCCATCTTGGAGTCATCCGCGAAGAGATTCATTTCACACCCTATACCCTCCCAGATGTCCGATATGTATGCATTAAACAGGATCGGACTTAGGACTGAGCCAACTACCAACCTCTCTAGGGTTCGAGAGCTCCCCACAGACCACTACTCTCTGGTCGCGTCCAGCTAGCCAGTTTTCAATCCATCTGACCATCAAAGGGCCTACTCCTAACCCCATCAGTTTCTTCACCAGACCATTGTGGGGGACAGAATCCAACGCCTTGCTGAAGTCCAAGAATAATACATCCACAGGCTTTCCCCTGTCCAGTTCTGATGTTACCCATTTGTAGAACTCGACAAGATTGGTTTGACATGATCTACCTGGTACAAACCCATGTTGCCGACTATCCAGACCTCCCACCTCCTCCAAGTACACCCCTAATCGTTCCTTTAGTATACTCTCCATTAATTTTCCCACCACCGAGGTCAAACTGATGGGTCTATAGTTACCTGGTACTTCCCTCAACCCCCCTTTATGGATTGGCACCACATGTGCCTCTCGCCAATCCCTAGGTACCCTCCCTGTCTCAAGTGACCTGTTGAAGAGCTCCGCTAGGGGTGCAGCCAGTATGTCTGCTAATTCCCATAGTACTCTCAGATGAATGCCATCCGGCCCAGGAGATTTGCCTTTCTTTAGGGCCTTGAGGGCTAACCACACCCTTTTGGCGGAGATAGCATCATCCATCCCCTCCACCTTACTGGCCTCTTTATCCTTATCCAGATGTGACACCCCTGGGGTACCTCTTCCTCCCTCTTGCTCCATTTCTGTTGCTCCCCTGATCCCACTCACTGCCGCTTCTATCCCCTTCATGCCTTGCTTTGTAGATATCCCATCCCCTTCCCTAGTGAACACAGAGGCAAAGTACTCATTAAATACCTCTGCCTGGTCCCTCGCCTCTTCCACCCACCCTCCTCCTGATCTCAATCTGCTGAGATGGCCCTTAGTTTTTCTCCACTCTCCAATGTACCGGAAGAACCCCTTTTCCCCTCCATGTACCCCCTGTGCCAGCCGCTGCTCTTTACTGGACTTTGCTCCCCTCCCCATCCAGGTGACTTTTCTAGATGCGAGATGGTACATTTCCTTATCCCTATCCCCTCTTGTTGTTTAATATTTTTTGTAGGCTGCCTTCTTTTCTCTTACTGCTACCTGTACCGCTCTGGACCACCAGCATGGTTTATGTGACCTTGCTCTCTTATGTTTCAAATTAGCGCAGATCCTGACTGCCTCATGAAGTCCCCATTTTATGACCTCCCATCTCCTTTCCACACTTGTCATTGATGTAATCCCCTTCAAGTGATCCTTGAGAATAGTTTCCCATGCCCACAAAGTCTGCCCCACTGAAGTCCACTGCCAGTGTCCTAGATCCCCCCCCCCATGCTTATTTGAAACCAGACAGTATTGTGGTCGCTCCCAGTCAGGGGTCCTGTACAACCAGGTCCCTTACCAGATCCCCATCTGCCAGAACCACATCCAGGACATGCCCCTCCCTGTGGGCTCCATCACATGCTGTGTTAAGAACTATCCTGAAGCCGCCCAGCAGCCTCTGCTCCTTGGCCACCTTAGAGGACATGGTTCCCAGTTTGTACCTGGCATATTAACGCCCCCCGTCAACACCACTCCTTCCCCTTTTGGTCCACACTGGGCAATGATGTTGTCCAGCAAACCATCCTCTAGAACATCACTCATCCCAGGGGGCCTATATACTACACCCAGCTTGACCTTATCTCCAGCTGGGAATCGTAAAGTGACCCATAAGGCCTCCATGTTTCCCTCTGCCTCTTCTACCCTAGCAATTTCTATGTCATCTCTAATGAACATTGTCACTCCACCCCCTCTGCCCTCCTTTCTATCCTTCCTAAGCATAGTGTACCCCCACACGTTTAGGTTCCAGTCATGGTTTTTGTTTGCCCATGTCTCCGTGACCACCGCCACACCCACCCCCCCCACCGAACAGCATGGCCTGGAACTCTGGCAACTTGTTTCACAAGCTCCTGGCATTTACTAACACCAACCCCCACCCCTTATCCCTGGTCTTCATTGTTGAACCCCACCCAGATTCCTTATACTCCATCCTCCCTCTGCTCCTCCTGAAACCTCCACCCCAGTCTGTTTCCCTCCCTTGGGCTTGAAGGCTACTCCCTCATCTGGAGGAGAGGCTTCCGATCAGTCCCTCCTTATCCCTTCCCCTCCTCACAAGTTTAAACCCCACCTTTCTTGAATGTAGTCAGCCATCCCCTGTTTAAGGACTTCTTCCCTAATGGGGCAAGATGAAGCCTGTCTTTGGCATATAGTCCCTTATCCTCCCAAACTCCTTTCCAGTTCCCTAACACCCCCAACCCACTTTCTTCACTTCTACTTTCCTGAGCCAGTCATTAACCTCTGTGAGCTTCATTTTTTTTCTCCACTGAGGCCTTTGGTACTGGCAATATCTCCGAAAAGGAAATGTTGCATCCATTATCCCGACAGACTCTGGCAAGTTCTTGGAACCTTGCTTGGATTTCCTAAATGCTATTTCCCTCTGGATCGTTAGTTCCCAAATGCACCAGGAAATCCAGTTTCCCTCCACAATCCCTAACCATTTCATACACCATGAACTTTGCTCTGTGCACTGTCAGCCCAGAGATACTCACTACCTTCACCTGGCTATTTCATCCACCCCCCCGTCCCTCCCACTGGATACCCCATATCATCGAGTCTCCCAATAACAGAACCTTAACACCGCCATTATCCTTGTGGTTACCTCCACTATGCCCTCTCAGCCCCCCATTCCCCCCTTTATTCGTGATCTCCATTCCATGGGAGTCTTCCTGCCTTATTAGAGACCCCATTGTCACCCTCCCCTTTCTGCCTCCCTCATTATTTTGCCCACTTAACTTAAGCCCCCTCTGAATAGGTGTCCCCTTTAATCCTCTCCTATACGAACCATTTATCCTGGCCCTGATGGTTTCCCCTTCCCCCACACCACCATCCTCTCCCCTTGTAATAGTACCCCTGTCTCCAGAGGCTCTCTGTGGGTCCCCTTTAGCTAGGGCCCCATCCTTGATACTGACCCCCCTGCTGAAGGGGGCTCTTCTCCCACCTCCTTGTCTCCCAGTTTCTCTCCAGTCATGCCCTCCTCCCTCATGTCTGCAATATGTTGCATCTCCCCCATTTGCTTAACATTTATGTTTCCCCTTCTCCCTCTGGGGCTATTTCTATCCTTTCCATTGCCGGTCTGTGATGCCCTATGGGTATCTGACTCCCTCCTTCCGGCCTTTATATAAGTTTCCTCATTTCCACCAACCCCTTCCTCCCCCTCTAGGTTGCTTAGTAGCTCAAATTTATTGTGACACTCTATGTCAGCCTCCATCAAGTAACCCGAGTTTCCTCTGACTGCACCTCTAAACTGCCCCTCTTCTTCCCCTCTTGCTCTGTTCACCTTAGGAGCTCCCTTCCCACAGTCTGCTGTTTTAGGCTTCCCTACAACAGCCCCTTCTGACTCTTCCCCCTCCACTCTCTTTGTATTCAGAATGTTCACCCCGTACACTTTTCCCTTAGTGTCAACATCCTTATCTAAGGGTCCTCTGTCCCTAATATCCCCCCTCCTGCTTGCTGTAACATAATGTCCTGTAATTTCTGAGCATTGCCCCAGCCTCCCCTCAGCTCCACCCTTCTGCTGCCCATATCCACACCCCTTATCCTTGGACACCCCCCCCAGCTCCCTCAGCTTACTCCTTAACCAATATACCTCACTCCTGATACAAGATAGCTGTCTACAGAGTGGGCAGCCTCCCTATCTCCAGGCCCAATTGAGAATTATTGCCATCCCACAGCATGTGCAGTCTACAACCCTTCTGAAGATGCCTGCCATGGTGGAATATGGCCACCCTGTTTATCCCCCTCTGTTTATAATGGCACACCCCCTTTTCTCAGTCCCTTTCCCCTGGAATACAGTTTCTCTCTATACTGACTGCAGTTATTTACAAACCCAACTTCAACCCCACCAATAAAGTTCCCAAGTCTCTCAAACAAATACAGTCCAGTGTGTGTCCAGTCCCACTACCAGTGTGTGTATATGCAGACATCAGGTGCCGTATGATGTCATGGGCCCACCAGTTCCTGTTGCTTTGAATTTCAGTCTCAAACAGAAATACTCAGCCCTTCAATCCCAACCCCCAGTGGCTTTTCGGTATTTAAGAAAGCCTACAAAACAGGGTGGGTAACAGGGTGGTGGAGGGCTCTCACCTACACCAGGCAAACAACACATTTTAAATTTCACTCTAATTATCACTGCCAAACAAGTGTTCCCAAGCCTCAAATGTTACAATATCACAGCCCAAGTAACAATTCTAACTCAAGGTAATAATTTTTAACACATAGAACTAATTTCACGTATAAAACTATTCAAATATTTCAGTTAAAACAGAATATAACCCCAGACCTCTGTCCTTACCAGCCTCCTGGTTATGTTCCCAAGTGAACAAGTACAGAATATGTACAGAAACTGAAAGCTCAATTGAACCATGCCTATCAACTGACTCAGACAATGGCCACCAAGAGAAATCTAGACCACAAAGAGAGGCATGATAAAAAAGTAAAGGTTCAAGAGTTTCGACCTGGCGACCATGTGTTGTTGCACAATTTGGGACTGCATAGTAAACATAAAATTACTGATTGGTGGCCCCATCTTCCCCATGTAGTAGTTGGAAAGTTGGATGATTTACTTGTGTACAAGGTGCGCCCAGAGAACAACTCCAAAGCTGTCAAGACCATGCACCGTAACCACTTACTACCTATTGGCCAAGTCATAATTGAAGCTGAATCCCCAGAAATTGAGCCCCCTGGGCAGGTGACTCATGCTGCTGCAAGAAAGAGACAGAGTCCACCTACCCCAGTGGTCACAGATTTAAGGTTTCCTCTGCAGCAGGCCCAGAATGATAGTGACTGTCAGTCCACTTCTGACGAAAGTGAATACAACCATGCCTATTACCCCTCTCATGAACTGAGTCAGCTGTTTCAAGGTAACCCCCTGATTAATTGTGGGGATGAAGCTGAGCTTTCTGGACTGCCTAACCCCCCAGCCTTGTTCTTGGAGCCAATGCTCCCTGAAAGTGAAGTGCAAAGTATCACATTTGAAGATGCTGAGTCTCTGTGTGTTGTGGAATTGTATGATTTGCCTGAGGGAGGGGCTGATGGAATGAGTCTTTCTGCTGACATACCAGAACTTGAAAAGCACTATGAGAGTGCTGACCACCCACCTTCAGTGCCTCAAAGCTTGATTATGCCTGAGCCATCGCAAAATGAGTCAAGTGTTGTAGAAACAGAGCCTGCAGAGGAAGGAGCCGACAGTGCCCCAAGTTTGGATGTTTTCACCCATGCAGAGGTATCTCTTACAAGTGACGAGAGTCCCCAGACCAGTGCTGAGAGTACAGACACTGTAGTTGTCCCACTCAGAAAGACTGGCCGAACTGTAAAGGCAGTAGTACACCTCAGTTATGATTCTCCAGGGAGGGCAGTGGATTTGCCTCACAATGTGCTGCACAAAGGTGTTTATGTCTTACCCAGCTCACTGCCCAAATTGAGCTTGATAGCCAATTCCAGGTTACTTGTCTTTCCCTCTCACCATGGTGCCCCTGCCCACTCTAGTCCCAAGTTAGCTGATAGGGAAGGGCCCCCTCTTGCATTGTTTCAGGTACAAGAAGTTATTACTTGTTTCAGTATAGTAATGTTCAGTTTACCTGTGTGAAATATGCACAATGTGTTGTCAGAATGGATATAGTATCATGAAGTGTAGTGAATATGTATAGTAAAGTAATAAGTTTATGTTAACTGATGCATGATGGTACAGACTTGACACGGATGCCAAGTTTTCTCCAGGCAGGGAAGGGTGTAACCCTCCCTACAAATGGGCGTTCTGAAAAAGCCTTCCTTGAGCTTGCCTAAAAACTCACCGCCAGGCTGGTGTCCTGCATTTTAGCAGTTTAAATGTGATTGCCAGAGAGTGCCTGTATAGCCTCTGTGCACTGTCTCTTTAAGAGCTGCCTAGATTGCAGTCATACGTAATCTGAGAGGGACCTCTGTTGAAAGATGTAACTGTTTGCTGATCATTCATTAGAGTAGTAATAATAATGTAGTTTGTCTAACCTGCCTTCTTTGCAGCAAGGGCTGTTTTGTTTATCCCCACCATTTTGGTCCAGAATCTGTAGGAATTGTAGTTTTGGGCTTTTGGTGCCTTTTTGCACCTGCAGGGGGAGCTCCTGTTGTGACTGACAGACAAATCAGCCAGTCAAACTTTTTGGATCTGAGGAAAATCCCCAAGCTGCCTGCTGTTTCTGTCAGATCTCAGTTGGGAGCTGAATGAACAAGAGCTTGAGACAGTCAAGCAGCCGTTTGAGTAGTTGCGAGTGGGAGAACAGTGGAAAGGCCAGAGTTGCGGCCTGAATGTTTGCCTGCTGCCTATGAGAGGGAGAGAAGAGAATTATTTTGGACTAAATCCAAGTTTGTGAGAACTAAGTAAGCTACTGATTTTTTACTAGGCTCATACCAGAAGAAGACCGAAGATTTGCTAAATGCAATCGGCCTGTCAGGATTTTCAGCTGCTTTTGAATCCCTGGTTTGTGCAGAGACTTTGCTATCATGACCAGAGAGCGGTTTGCCTGGTGCAGTAGAATTTCCTTACATGTAAATGTGCCGTGTATTGAAAGTAGGTCGTGATTTGGTTCCCCACTGTGTGAACTGTGTTCTGCTTGCTGGTACCATAGAATCCTTCACACGTAAATGTGCTGTGTATTGAAAGTGGGTTGTGATTTGGTTCCCCATTGTGTGAACTGTGTTCTGCTTGCTGAAAGCTTTATCTAGCCTAATAGGACTGAATCCATGTTCATCTCCATTTGGCTGGGCCAGGCTGGCCCTGCCAGACTGCCCCACTGCACAGAGAAAGCCACTGACAAGAGACCTGCCTGTTGATCAGCCCTCTGCTCCATGCTTGAACAGGAATGATGCCTCGGTGAATCATGTGGGCTCTGCTTCTCCTGGCAATCCAGATTAACCACCTGCTGTCTCGATTTTCGTCCAACCTGTGTTCAGTCTTGGGTATTATGGGTAATCATCATGGTAGTTCCCTGCAACAACAGCCTAATCTAAAAGTGTGTCATCTGATTGTCTTGTTGTTTTCTTTTCACGAACTGAGCCCTCCAGCTCAGGATTACAAATAGGGTGTGTTGCGCATGTTGTTTTCTTCCATCAAAGGGCCCCAACCAGCTGCAACTTTCCTGGCTAGCCCACCCATTCTCCATCTGGGTACCCAGAGTGTGTGATTGTTTATGGACCCTGAAGTGCATGCATAACTGTTTGATTGATAGCGCCTTTAAGCAAATTAATCTGATTACGCCCCTCACTTGCTCAAGCCCATTAAATAAATCAGATCTAATTTTTTTTTGCATTTACCCTGACTGTGGTTCCAGTTTGTGCAAGAGTACTGTACTGCTGTTTTTTGCTGTGTATAACCTTGGTTTACAGGGTGACCCCAGGGCTGGACCAGAAGAAAGCCCTGGTGATAAGTGCAAACAGTGTGGGTACTTGTGTGGTGTATCGGGGTATTGTGAAAGTGATTATTGTATATTGTTCCAGCCACTAGTAAGGAAAGAGGGAGGTTACAGTGTCCCAGAGGGCTGTGCCCAGGTTAGCTTGACCACCACCAACCCTGACCTTTGGGTGGAGGCACCCCTTTCAGAACTCAGGCCCCTTAACCTGCTACTAGCCAAGCAGGCAGGGGTAGTAGCCCTTAGGATAGCACCACCTAGGGGTTACACATGTATGTCGGACAGAAAACTACAGTGACTCACTACACAGCAAGAACAATGGCAGGTGATAGTACCACTTTTCACAGTGCAGGATAATTCAAATTCAATTTAAGTTTATTGCAGGAAAGCTCCATTGAGCAAGCTCATTCACAAGGAGATCCTGAGACATACATGCATTCACAATGAAGTCCTGCGACTGACTTACAGACAAATAGTTAAGTGCCTACATCATAAAAAAAACAGTAATACACAGTAATGTGCAGTAAAACTGTGTACAGGTACTGTGTCTGCACCACAATGACAGGGACTGCACAAGGGAAGCAAGGCAGACTGAAGGGGAACACAGATTACCAGACAAAATAAAAAAAAAAATAAAAAATAAATCTAAGCAAGTCTTTCTCTTTGCTGTAATATATATCCATGAATGCTGCCAGGTAAATAAATTTAACACAGCAATGTCACAGCACAGATCAGGATATACATGAGACTGTGAGAAAGCCAGCTCTGCAACACCTTGACACTGACTGCCTAATAAGAGCTGTTGCAAATAGCATAAAAAAATGAAGGATTTGCAGCACAGTCTGTCACCAAACCAGCATTTAACATCATATGCCCCCCAAAATAATTGTTTTAATATCCTTTACCACACGATCGCACAGATACACACTTCAAATGTGGGTGCCAGTACATACACTTTTCCCGTATTTGCAGCGATACCTGGCATGACGTGTCACAGAGTGGCTGCAATGCATTCTAGAAACGGCCACCGAATGTAAACACAGAAGATACTGTAAAAATGAAGGCATACTAAATAAAGTCATAACTCAGTACAGGAACATCTGATTTAATTTTTTTTTATTATTATTATTTAACCAGAAAGCCTCCTCTCTTGACTGATGCACAGCAATACTGGTAAAATATAACTTACAACTTTAGTTTAATAGGGAGGTGAGTGCTGTGGGACAGGGTAGGGGATTTAGGCAGCTGTAACGGATATGACCACCCATTATACCCAACCCACCAAATATAATGCAAAACAGTGGGATATATCTGAATGCAGGGTGCCAATGTGTAGTCATGGGGAGAGGTAATTTGTCACACTTGTAAAGAAAAGGAAGTGATTTGGGGGAGGAGACTCAGCTTAAACCCCATTGTCAACAATGGTGGCCTAGTAGCCAGTATGGTATTTAGCAGCCAAGTGGCTAGTGAGGACTAGTGGGTGGCTAGTGCTCTTGTATTATGTGAACTGGAGGTAGAAAACAGAAATAAGCAAAAACAGTATGCAAGCAGACAGCAGCAAAATCCCAGAGGGGTACACATATGTAACCCCCCTGCAAATAGGGGTTCCCAAAAGACTTCCAGGAGCTTGCTTGAATGCTCCAAGCCTGAATGGTGTTTGGCGTTTAAGCCATTTATCAGTGAGTGTTTTTAGAACCTCTGGTACTGTCTCTTTAAGAGCTGTCTGCTTGCAGACATAATTAGTTTGTATGGGGGACTGTGTGTTTCTTTGATTGAGTACCACTCAAGCTGCTGCCAATTCACTCCATTTTTGCAGTCACTAGGAGTGCAAAGGGAACCAATCTGAAAGATGTAACTGTTTGCCAGAAATCATTTACAGTAATAATGAAATTACAGTTTGTCTAACCTGTTTTCTTTTGCAGTCAGAACAGTGTCTGCCTAGTTCCCCATTCTGGTTTTGAACTGCTGAACTGGACCAATCAGTGTGGGGTAAGCTAGCTCTAAAATGGTGCCTTGGACGAATCAGAACTTGGACTCATAATCTGAGCCAGCCACAAGAGGATTGTATGGGCAGTGACTCTGGGAGATGTAGTTTAGACTTCAGTGCCTTTTTGGACCAACAGCAGCAGTCTATTGTGAGTGACAGCCAATCCAGTCAAGAACTGGGAGGAACTCAAAGGAAGTGCCCGGTTTTGTCGGTTGGAGTTTCAGTTGAGCTTTGGCAGTGAAGAAGGAAGGAGCCCTGTGCTTTTTCAGTGTGCAGTTTTAGTCAAAAAACGTGTGTAAGGCCCAGAGTTCCGGTCTGCAGCTTGTGTAACAGCTTGTTAGGACTGAATCCGTCCTGTGAAAAGAATCAAAGGATCTCTGAAGAGTAGAAACCAGGCTCACCCTGTAGAAGACTGGAGGAATTGCTGAAAATTGCACTCGGTCTGTCAGGAACTGAATCTGCTGTGTGTTCTCCCGGGTATTGTGCAGTAATTGCGATTGGGATACAGATGCAGCCTGCCTGGTATAGTGCTTTCTTTTATATGGATGTGTGAAGAGGTTTGTGTACCTCAAGTGAGCCCTGCTGACATTGAAGGACCCTATCTTATTTGGAGGTCATGAGTACTAATTCAGGGTCGCTCCTGTTGAATTGCCACATTAATCCAAATGGAATTACTGTACTGCTGACTGTTTAATTCCTCCTTTTCTCTGGTGAAAGGCCTCTACCAGCTGCCACGGTTTGGACTAGCCACTAGGGCTTGGGTACCCAGGGACAGTAACTGATAGGGATAGGCCTGTGCACAGAGCCATAGGTAGATTATTAGAGTGATAAGCTAATTAACCTGATTTCCCCTGTCCTTGTTATATCCCCTAAATAAATCAGAGCTGCTTGTTTCAGCAAAGTTATACTGCCTGAGGTATTTGTCTATGTTAAAGTACTGTACTGTGATTGTTGCACTGTATCTCATTTCACAGGAGGTCCCAGTGCCGGAACCAGACCTGGGGTAAGTGTATACTGTGAAGGTAATTCTGATATATTGTGTGGGCCACTAGTGGGAAGAAAGGGGGGTTGCAGTGTCCCAGAGGGCTGTGACCAAGTTAGTTTAACTATTGCAAACCCTGACCTCTGGGTGGAGGCACCCGCCATTGGATCCAGGCCCCTCAACCTGTTAGTGGCAAATCAGGCAGGGGTAGTAGCCCCTGGGATAGCGCCATCTAGGGGTTACACATATATAAATAAATAAACAAGATACACCTATAACAAATAATATGGTAACTTGGAGGAAGGGCAGTCAGTCCTCATAGCAAGTTCCAGGCAGGCCATGTTGAGTTAAAGTCTGCTGGCTGGTTCTGATGTCACTAGGAAGATGTCAGCAGGGTCCGGGACCAGCTAGATGAAACAAAAGATAAAACAAGGGAGTGGTGTTCGGGGGAGGCGCATAACAGCAGTGGGAAAGATTTTGTTCAAAAGAGTTCCTACTTTTCGAAAAGGGCTCAAGCTCCCTCCTGATTGGCTGCCAGTGACTTGAGCACCAAATGCTTCAATCAGGTACTAGAAAGGTGAGCTGGAGTATTAAGTAGGTAGCTCAATGTGTGTTATCTCACACTCTGATCTTGAGTTAGTAGCAGTGTAGCGGCAAGACATAACCACTCACTTCAAGAAAAAAAGCAAGAAAATGGAAACTAAGTTTTTAAATAGTAGGTTAGTTAGCTAATGGGGTATTGTTGCAAACGTAAAAAGAAGTGTTGTTCTAGCTAGGAAAGCAGTCGAGTAATTGAGGTCCAGAAACATCTGGTCCCTGACAGACCAAGCAAGGAAGGAAGAGCAGAAGCTAAGTCTGCAGTTAGCTGTCAAATCCTGCAAAGAGTTTATTTTCTTACTAAGTTTGCAGGAATGGTTCACCTGTTTGACAGAGGACTGAAAAGGACCAAAGGAGCAGCTGAGGAAACCAGGACATGAGAGGACTGAGAAGCAGCAGAGCAATCACTGGACATCGGCAGAGGACTTCTCATGATTTCTGGCCAGGGCAGCACAGCAGAGGAACTCATTCTTGAAGGACTACACCTATTTTTGGTTAAGGTACCAGAGACTATGACTTTTAAAAAGAGACTTGAAATGATTTTAGGACATTTTACTATTTATCTTGGGGGTGGGGTGAAAAATGCGCGTTGCAATCAAGTTTAGATATTTTTGATGGAAAAGGACATTTTACGCTGTTTGAGTGGATATTTTTTATTTATTTATTTTATTTATTTAGCTTTTGTTGACCGGGTAAGTGCACTAGACAATTCCTGACTATTTTCAGGCACGACCCGGGGGAGGGGGGATACAGATGAATGCCAACTGACCTTGAACCAGATTAAGCTGTTGGTGGTATTTTTAGTGAATGAGGGAAATTTGGCCAGGACACCGGGGAAATTCCCCTACTCTTTTCGAGAAATGCCATGGGATCTTTAACATCCACCTGAACTACCACCAATCCAGGCAGATGGGACCTCGGTTTAACGTCTCATCCAAAAGACGGCACCTCAACAGTGCAGCACCCCTCTCATGCTGCACTGCAGTGTCAGTACTGGGATATTAACCCAAGTGCCAGATGTGGGAACTGAACCCACAGCCCTCTGATCTCCCGGCCTTAGAGGCGAGTGTGCTACCTACTGAGCCACTGACACCAACAAATATTATTTTACTGTTTAGGCTGTGCAGCCATAGATCTGGCTCTTTAGAGTCATTGCTGAAGAGAAAGAAAACGTTATCAAATTGCTAAATAAATTGGGTCAGATTTTTAAAGGAACCTTACATTCACACAAGCTATGACAAACAAAAAGCTTGAATCAGATCTAGGTGCACCAAATACTGCACGCCATATTTTGCAAGAAAAGCATTCTCTGTGACAAAGTCCCCCAAACTGACGCAAGAGGTTCACTGCATCAACAAAATGGTGTAAGGAATGAGAATAACGCAAGCTGCAACAAAATAAATGGTGCAAGTTCAGTCAAAATGGTGCAAGGCGAGTCAAGAAAATGATCCAGGGAACTAAAATGACATAAACTGAGTAAAAACAAATGTGCAAACAGAAAAATGGTGCAAGCTGAGTTAATAAAAATGGTACAAGTTGAGTAAAACATGGTGCAAAAGGACGAGAATGATGCAAGCTTAGTAAAATAAAATGGCAGATGAAATGGCCAAGACTAAGCCTCCAACATGTTCTAAACTAGTTCCACAGGCGAATACTGGCCCACGATAGCAGCATAGTCAGATTTAACCACCTACAGTGGGTCTCTTTAGATGATCTAGTGTCCCTTAGATCAGCTCTGGCTGGTCTAACAGCAACATGCATCTTAGACACAAAGAGAGCACTGACATTCTTTGAAAATCCCAAATACAGGGATGGTGCATCATTTCGGTGATGCAGGCATCCCTTCTGACGTGGAGCAGGCATTGTTTTGGTGCAAGCATGTAGCACATCATTCTGGTGCATGCAGACTTGTTTTTGATGCAAGCACAATTTGAAAATCAGAACTGGTGCAAGGTTTAATACATCCTGCTCTTTTCGTCAGTTGTTCTTGATGCAAGCACCCTACGTCTTTCCTTGGCCTTTGACAATCTGGCCCATTGTCTATAATTTAAAGAGATTTTCTGCCTCTGTGATAATTCACGTAGCACTGTTGTTATGGTTAGAGGGTCATACCCCAAAGTTATGTCTGCCAGCCCTGTAACAAACCTTCCTTGCAGCTAGCAAGATTCCATCACCCAGGTATGAGAAAGCAGGGTACGGGCAGGTGTTATAATTGGTGCCACAATGTGGGGCAGACCATTTAAGTAAAAGTTGTGGGCATTGTAAACTAAAAACAGTATGAAAAAAGACAAAGGCAGAAATCTCATTTGTAAAAATACTACAGACATTGTTTCTGACGTGTTCAGAACTCAGTGCCCCAGGGATCCTCAGACATATATGAGCAGCATGAGGTTTCTAGGCAGTTAGTAAGGGAACACAGCTAGAGTTCAGTGGCATGGTGTACTGTGGATCAGGTAGACTCCAACAACTCCTTTGGACCATGGGGGAACATGTCGGGGATGGATGCTAGCAGAGGTCAATGCAGATGCAGGCAACACCAGTTGGAAGAGATTGTGAATGGGCAAAACCAAGGGTAACAGATTACTGAGATTAGGGCAAACAAGATGGAGAGAGAATTATATAGGCTGGAAAGCATGCTGACCAAGCTTGTCTCCAGTGTAGAACACCTGAGTGTGGCAATGGAGAACACAGGAAGAGGAAGAGGAAGAGAACCACAAGTACAGAGGATATGGGACTCATATCCCATGTCTACTCCGGGTAGACAAAGATATGCAATACAGGAGTGTGTTGACCCCATTAGGAGTGAATATAGACAGTGGCGTGACAAGACTGCACCACACATTGTCCCTATCTTCACACCATGGATGGGAAATAATCTACCCACCTTTGTAAGTGACTCAAAGGAGGACCTCAGAGACTTCTTGAGAGAGTTTGAATGAGTACTCAGGTAAGCTAATATCCCAGGAGACAACTGGCTGCAGCACTGGGATGGCGCCTTGCAAGGACATGCCAGCAAGTGTTGGCAGTACAAGAGAACTCAAATATGGAATTAGAGGCTATGCAAAGTGCACTTCTTAGACTATTTTGAAATAATCCATAACAGGCAATATCTCAGAAAGGAGCTTGATTGGCTCCAACAGCCAATAGATAAACCTAATGACTATGCCAGACAAATGGGAGGTTTGCCGACATCTGTACCCTGTAGCACGAGAAGAGGAAGTAGTGGAGTTCATCACAAGCACCTTAAAACCCAAACTGCAAAACCATTTTGTGTGCACCATGCCCCTGACTATTGAGGAGCTGGTCCAAAGGCCCAAGAATTGGCAGACATCCTGAACCAGTACCGAAACTTATCCAGAGTTGAGCCTTTCAACAGTTGGGCTCCACCAATGGGACCTCTGCACTGGTTACCAGAAGATAGGTGAAGTGTTCAAACCAGGCAGTCACAGTCAAACCAAAGCTGGGGAGTGGCACCAGCATCAGGAGAAAAGAGGTGTTTCAAATGTAACAGCCCAAATCATAGATACATAGATACATAGACAATGTCGGCAGATAAGGGCCTATGGCCCATCCAGTCTGCCCATTTCAGCTTGTAAGTTCACTTTACATTTTCCTAGAAGTCTGTTGCTTCTTACCCCTGACTTCCAGAATTCCCTTATGTCTATCCCATGCATTCTCAAATGTTGTGCTTGGTTCAGCCTCCACTACTTCCTCTGGCAGGGTGTTCCATTTGTCCACCACCCGTTCTGTGAAGAAATTCTTCCTTACATTTCCTCTGAATCACCTTCCCTCCAACTTCATCCCATGACCTCTAGTTCTGGAACATCTTTTTTGCTGAAAAATAGTGTATTCCTGCACCCCTGTTCCTCCCTGTAAGATACTTGTATGTCTCTATCATATCCCCTCTCTCCCTCCTTTCCTCCAAGGAGTAAATACTGTTTTCAAGTCATTCAACCTGTCCTTATAGGACTTGTGATGCAATCCATGTATCATCTTTGTTGCCCTTCTCTGAACCATCTCTACCCTGTCTATGTCCTTACATAGGTAAGATCTCCAGAACTGTACACTGTACTCCAGGTCGGACCTCACTAGTGTGTTGTATAGTGGAATTATGACCTCCTTTTTTCTGCTGGTGATGCCCCTGCATCCCAGCATCCTATTTGCTTTCCCTGCTGCCTTGTTGCACTGTTTCCCACCTTGAGGTTATCAGAGATGATAACCCCAAGATCCCTTTTCTTGCTTGGAGCATGGTATATTCTCATTCCCCAACTGATATGTTGTTCCATGGTTTTTGTGCCCCATATGCATTATTTTGCACTTCTTTTTATTGAATTTCAACTGCCAAACCCCTGACCATTCTTCAAGTTTCTGCAGGTCCCTCCTCATTCTGTCTACACCCTCTGACATGTCCACTCTCTTACACAGCTTTGTGTCATTAGCTAACAGGGAGATTCTGCCTTCCTAGTCCTGTGAAATGTTACTGATGAAGATGTTGAATAGGACTGGTCCCAGCATTGATCCCTGTGGTACCCCACTGGTCACTCTTCTCTCGGTGGAGCAACAGCCATTTACCACCACCCTCTGTATCCTGCCGACCAGCCAGTTGCCTACCCACCCCACTACTGTCCTGCCCACTCCCATATTCCACAGTTTGTTTAATAGCCTTCTATGTGGTACAGTGTCAAAGGTCTTGCTGAAGTCCAGATAGGCCACATCCACTGCCCTCTTCTGATCCACCTTCCTTGTCTCCCAGTTAAAAAATGTAATGAGGTAGATCAAGGCCATGACCCACTGGTGAAACCAAGCTGCCTTGGGTCTTGCAGTCATGTTGGCAACCAGGTGTTCCACCAGTCTCTCCTTCAGTGGTGTTTCCATGATCTTCCCATGACCAAGGTGAGGCTGACTGGTCTGTAGTTCCCTGCTTCCTCTTTGTTCCCAGTTTTAGATAAGGGGACTACATCTGCTGTCCTCCAGTCTTTGGGTTCCTTCCCCATTTCCAGTGATTGGCTAAACAGGATTGTCAGAGGTTCAGCCACCATCTCTCTTAGTTATTTTAGGACCCTGGAGTGCTCCCCATCTGGCCCCATTGCTTTATCAACTCTTATTCCTTTCAGTTCTTTCAGGACCCTTTCTTGTGTACCGTTCCCACCCCTTGTTCTCCATTCAGGCCCAATACCCTCCTCTTCCACTGTAAAGACTGAGCACAAATACCTGTTCAATATGTCAGCTTTACTGTTGTCATCCTCCATGTGGCCCCCATTCTCTCCCTTCAGTCTCACTTTCCCTCCCTTTGACTTTCTTTTATCACTTATGTACCTGTAAAAGGTTTTGTCCCCTTTGCCCACTGATTTTGCAATGCACTCTTCTGTCTGAGCTTTGACGTCCCTTACTGACCTCCCTACCTCCCTTTGCTTCTCCTGGTATTTCTCCCTATCCACTTATGCCTGTGTCTTTTTGTATTGCCTAAATGCAATCTTTTTAGCTTTCACTTTCTCCGCTACCTCCTTGGAAAACCATAATGACCTCCTCTTCCTTTTCCCCTTGCTAAACTGCTTAATGAATAATTCTGTTGCTCTTGTAATCCCCATTTTAAATATTGCCCACTGTTCCTCAACACCTGATTCCTGCCCCATTCCCATTAATGCCTCTTTCAAGCATCTCCCAATTTTCCCAAAGTCTGCCCCCCTAAAATCCAGGATACAGGTTTTTGTGTAGTTTGGTTCTGCTCCTTCTGTGATTTCAGACCATAGTGACTGGTGGTCACTGTTCTCCAGGTGCTCCCCCACTGTTACTCCCATCACACTGTCCCCATTTGTGAGCACAAGGTCAATAATTGCCTTCTGCTGAGTTGGTTTCATGACCAGTTGCTTGAGGAAGGCACCCTGAAGGGAGTCCAGGCTAAATCAGCTCCTGGTTGATGCTGCTGCTGCTGGGAGGCTCCAGTCCACATCTGGAATACTGAGACCTCCAACCAGCACCACTTCAACCTTGTCTGCCATACTTTGGATAGCTAGCATCAGCTCCTTGTCTGTTTCTTCCTCCTGGGCTGGTGGTCTATAGCTGGCCCCATTTTCCTTTCCAGATTAACCCACAGTATCTCTCCCCCATTGATTTTATTCCCCCTGGATCTCTGTGGCCTTTATGCCATCTTTCACATAAAGTGCCACTACTCCTCCCTTCCTACCTGCCCTGTCTCTTCTGAATATGTTGTAGCCAGGTATGGTGATCTCCCAGTCATGGCTATCATTACACCAGGTCTCTGTGATGGATACAATGTCCAGGTCCGACTGCACCATGAACGCCTCCAGATCCTCCAACTTTTTGTTAAGGTTTCTGGCATTTGCACACATGACTTTTGATGATTTGAACTCCCAGGACTGTTTAGCTGTTCTACTTTAGCCCTTCCCTGGTTGTCCTTTACCCTGATTCTCCCTGCTGTCTGCCCTTCTGTTGAATTTTGCCCCCTTTCTGCCTATCCATCTCTTGGGTGTTTATCTCCAACTTGTGCGCACTGCTTTGTAGAGCTATGTACTCCTCCTGTTCACTGGTTCCACTACTAGCTGTGGGGGGGGGGAATTAGGTACCCTCCTTGCTGGCTTGCCACCCCCCCCGAATAGTTTAAATGCTTGTCCATGTAGCATGTAAACTTACAATTGAGTGCTTGGATTCCCTTCTAGGATGGATGCAGACTGTCAGGCTTGAACAATCCTCCAACCCTCTAGGTGGGTCTCCAGACACCAATGAATCCAAACCCTTCCTCACAGCACCAGTTCTTCAACCATGAGTTAAAGTTCCTGGTGCATGCAGCCCTATGCTGTCCCATGCTTCCCACAGTTAGTACTTCCAAGAAGGTGACAGAAGTAGCTACTTGCTTGAGATCCCTCCCCAATTTCCTAAACTCTTCCTGAACTTCCTTAGGCTTTCCATTTGCCAGGTCATTAGTACCTAGGTGGATAATGACATCCAGCTCACCTTCCCATCTTGCCTTCCTGGTGATCCCAGGATCTTCCTCCCCATCCCTCAGTTACAACTGTCCTCAGCAATTACCAGCAGCTAATGTTGTAAATGTTACTAGTTCAGTGGAGAGAACCAACCTGGCTACTATTGCACATCCACAAGAAACTGCAGTAGTCACAGGGAAAGCAGAAGGTCCAAAGAAAAAAGGGAAGGCACAGTTGTTATACCTCACAGTTACACTGGCAGGGACTCCGTTGCAAGGTCTGGTTGACACAGGAGCAACCCACACCATTGTCTCATGTAAAGGATGGAAAAATGACCTGGAGGCAAGGAGCTGGTACCAAAAAGAAACTGAGGTGGAAGTCAGCCTCACTTCAGAAGAGGTCTTTTATCCATGAGGACATGGTGAGGTAAAAATTGGAGCAGTTGGAAAAAAGTGTCAGTGCCACGCCCTTATCTTTGATCATTTTGTGGCAGATCTGATACTGGGTATAGACATTATCAAAGACTTAGAACTAACAGTTAATATCTGCAGCAAGACTGTGACCATACCACAGGGTTCAGCAGCTCTAATTTCTGAAAAAAAAACAGTTCTTGAGCTATCCTTATTGCAGTTACCAGAAGAAGGAACCACTGAACAGGTTACCACCATCTTACAGCTATATTCAGTGCAAATCTTATGTGATGCAGCTTTGCTAATCTGCAGTGCTACCAAGGAGGGAGGAGATGCTGAGACCATAGGAATGTCTCAACTCCAGGAAGTTCAGCTGTAGCTGAGAGAGAGGGAGAGCTGTCACCAACTTCCTTAAAGCAAGGAAGTGATTTAATAGTGTACACGGAACTGAATTATTAATTTTGGGCCCTGTGTAAGAAAGTAGGAGTGTGTTTTGGTTCTCTGTTTTGGGGGTTGATTTTTCTTAGTGTAATTCTTATTTGCCAGGAAAGAATTCTTGCTGGGAGAATATCTGCAGTCATTTGAGACTAGACCTGTTACTTAACTCTGTGAAATAGGTGTCTGAAAGGAAGGAAAGTACTCACTGGGGTGGTGGGTTAGAGTTGTAGTTGATTGTTTCTGGAGGGCACGGGCTTAGTCCCACCCACTCAGCCCCTTAACCCACCCATCCCAAGCACATAATTTCCTTTATATCAGCGGTTCTGACATCACTTCCCCAAAAGTGCAAAGGACGTACACCTCTTCATATCCTTAAAGGCACAGCACACTAACTAGGGGGTAAAGACACTCACATGCATACACACACTAAAAAAAGAAGAAAAAAAACATCCTAAGCAGGAAGGGAGACAAACATGTGGGGAGTGGTGCAATCCACTGGCTGTGGAGTGGCAGTCTTCTGGGAGACATTCTGGAGGCAGCGTTGCTGCCCTATTTGCAGGCACCTCTCTTGTCTGAGGGAGGAGGTTGCTCGTCTCCTTGCTGACCTTTCAAGGATTTATGAAACCTCCTCCCCCACCCAGGGACCACCTAGGCCACCACCACTGCCTCAGAGATTGCCAAGAAAGAGGAGTGGTTGGACCATGGTAGGCTCAGGGAAGGTGAGGGTGGTGGAACAATGGTGCATCCCTCCAGTTGTGCCTCTCCACAATTCATTCACCATTTTGGTGAAGCATGGTTCCTCTATGGAGGAACATGCAGTGGAGACCAAGGAGGATGCTGGGAACCTCCATAAAGGAGACCCATAGGAGGGTGGCACGGGACCCCATAGGGGAAGGAAACAACTCCTGGTGGGGGACTCAGTCATTAGGAGGGTAGAATTGGGGGAAGGAGGGGAGAAGGCAGTAAGTGCCAGCCTGGTGCCATGGCTTGGAGGGACAGGAAGTAAATCCTCCAGATCGTGGGAGCAGCTGCACAGGGGAGGGAGCTAGATGTCATTGTCCACCTAGGGACAAGTGACTTGGATGGGAATGGGATCAGAGTAGAGCAGCAGGAGTTTGTGGAGTTGGGGAGGAACCTTTGATAAGTAGCACACAAGGTAACTTTCTCATAAGTGATACCTGTCTATGGCATGGGTGAGGCTAGGGTATTCCACACCATGGGATTCAATTACTAGTTGAAACACTGGTGTGGAGCTCAGGGATTTGGCTTTACAGGGGACCAGAGGTCCACCTGGAGGGATACAGGCCTATACTGGTGTGATGGTCTGCATCTGTCCGGGAGGGTAACCAGGATGCTAGATGATAGGTTTAAATGTTTAAATGGCAAGCATTTAATGTAGCCAATGGGGGGAGGCACTGAAGGAAAGCAGGGAAATCCAAGCAACCCCCCCTCAGCAAAACAGGGTAGTTAGCAAAGTAGACAAAAAGGTAGAGAAGTTGATAGGGAGCAGGACAGGTGTAAATACAGAAAAAGGCAATGGCAGTAAGGACAGGGATGGGCCTAAAATGGGTAAGGCCATCAGAAAATGGAAGGAAATTAGTACCAATACCCATAGTCTGGGTAACATGCTCCCTAAACTAGGGGCCTTGATGGGAAAGGGATGCCTGGCTATCGTGGCAGTCACAGAAACATAGTACACAGAGAACCATGACTGGGATGGCAACATACCAGGGTGCACAATCTACAGGAGGGACAGGGAGGGTAAAAAAGGAGGAGCAGTAGCTCTCTACATAAGGGAAGGAATCAAAGCAACAGAACTAAAGGGTAAACAGGGAGGGGAGAAGGCACTGTGGGTCACCCTGGAGACAGGAAATAGCACCACAATCTGTACATGGGGTTGTTTACAGATTCTTATCTCAGGGGGAGACAATGGACAAGGAAATAATAGAAGGAATCCTTAGGATGGCAGAAAAAGAAGAGATATTGTTGATGAGGGACCTGAATATGCCAGATGTTACTGTAACTGGAACACCTTTACTGCAGCCACATCCAATAGCAGGGACATTCTCAATGCCCTTCAGGGAGCATGCCTCAGAGAGCTAGTGTTAGACACCACTCGGGAGGGAGCAATCTTAGACCTGGTACCTCAAATGGGGATGGCGAGAGGATCTCAGGTTTAGAAGTGTATTGCCATCTGGGAACAAGTCACCACCAAACTGTGGTTCACAATGAACACAGCTCTAGAGTCAAGCCATACAAAAGCAAGTGTGCTGGACTTTAGGAGGGCTAACTTTGGCAAAATGGAAGAGTGCCTCAGAAAATAACTAGCAAACAGGCAAGAAGGAGGGGTGGAGGAACAATGGGGGAAAATCAAAACTGCCATCACAGAGGCAACAAGCCTTTGTGTAAAGCAAATAAAACAAAGCAAAGAAAAAAGCCACTATGGTTCTCAAAAGAGGTGGCAGGGAAGGTTAAGGAGAAAAAGATAGCATTCAGGAAATATAAGGAAACACAAAAGGAGCAGGGCAGAGAACTATATCAATTAAGGAAGAAGGAAGCAGGAAAGGCAGTCAGAATAGCAAAGGCCCAAACTGAGGAAAAGATAACCAACTCTGTTAAGAAGGGAGATAAAACCTTTTATAGGTACATTAGGAAGTGAAGAAAGACCAAGGGAGGGATAGTGA
Source organism: Neoceratodus forsteri (assembly GCA_016271365.2). Classification (NCBI taxonomy): domain Eukaryota; kingdom Metazoa; phylum Chordata; order Ceratodontiformes; family Ceratodontidae; genus Neoceratodus; species Neoceratodus forsteri. The sequence continues at coordinate 54,755,979 of CM057455.1, forward strand.
GGCTTAATAAAGGAGAGGGAATGTGGGCGGAGGGTAACAGTGAAAAAGCAGGGATACTGAATGAATACTTTTGCTCAGTATTCACAAAAGACGAGAGGGAGGTACGTAAACCAGACAAGAGACACACACTCTGGATGGGGGGTTGATACCAGTCTATTCACAGAAGAAATGGTCCTGAAAGAACTCTAAAACCTGAAGGTGGCCAAAGCAATGGGGCCTGACAGGATTCACCACAGAAATCTAAAAGAACGAAGGGTAGAACTAGTGACACCACGGACTACCCTCTTTAATAAATCATGAGAGGATGGAGTTGTACCTGAGGACTGGAGGAGGGTGGATGTTCTACCACTTTACAAAAGTGGGATCAGGGCAGAGGCAGGAGACTACAGACCAGTTACTGTAGGTTTACCTCGGTGGCAGAGAAAATGATGGAATCACTTCTGAAGGAAAAAATTGTTGAGTACCTAGAGGCCAGTGGGGCACAGGACCCAAAGCAGTATAGATTCACAGTGAGATGGTCATGTCAGATGAGTCTAAGAGATTTCTTTGACTGGGTGACCAATGTAATAGACCAGGAAGGGGCAGTGGACATGACCTACCTAGACTTTAGCAAGGCATTTGACACAGTCCAACACAAAAGATTAATATACCAGTTAGTCAGCCTTGGAGTGAGTCCCAAGGTGGTAGCCTGGGTAAAAAATTGGCTGGACAACAGGACGTGGAGGGTAATAACAAACGGAGTCCACACTGAAGAAAGGGTGGTTACTAGCAGGTTACCACAGGGTTCAGTACTGGGAGCAGTCCTCTTTAATGTCTTCATAAGTGATATTGCAGAGGGACAGGAAGGAAAAGTATGTCGCTTTGTAGACAACACAAAAACCTTCAACAGGGTTGATACACAAGGTGGGGTAGAAAGAATGAAAAGGGAGGAATAGTCAAATGTATGGCAGCTTAGATTCATCGCAAAGAAGTGTAAAGTACTGCACCTGGAAACCAAAAACCCATGGAAAGAGTACACAATGAGGGGTGAGAAACTAACAACAACAAAACTAGAAAGGGACCTGGGGTAGTTATATTAAATGGCCTAAAGGTGGGCAGGCAATGTGAGAGGGCAGTAAGGAGAACTGGGGGATACTGGGGTTCATAGGGAGAGGCATCACCAGTAGAAAACAGGAAGTTGTTATCCCTCTGTACAGACAGTTGGTAAGACCCCATCTGGAGTACTGTATGCAGTTCTGGAGACCCCATCCACACAAGGACATAGACAGGATGGGGGCTGTCCAGAAGAGGGCAATCAAAATGATGCAGGGTCTGCACCAGAAGACATATGAAGAGAGACTAAAGGAGCTTAATATGTATACCTTTGAGGAAAGGAGGGAGAGGGGGGACATAATAGAAACCTTCAAATACCTCAAGGGAATCATCAAAGTCCAAGAGGGTAGCATCTTTCAGAAAAAGAGATGTACAAGAACAAGGGGGCACAATTTGATGATAGAGGGGGGACATCTCAGAGGTAATGTGAGGAAGTATTTTTTCTCTGAGAGGGTTGTGGATGCATGGAACAGCCTTCCTGAGGAGGTCATGGAGTCAAAACAGTGGGGGAATTCAGGAATGCATGGGACAGACATAAGGCAATTCTAGTGGGGGGGTAGGAAGAAGTAGGTTGTTGATTAACTAGGATCTGCAGCTTATCCATTAGGTAAGGAAATGGTCTGACTAGGCAAGCCAGTCAGTCCTTATCTTAGATTAAATTCTAAGTTTCTATGTTTCTACTGTTCCCTGAGGTAATGACAGAACAAGTGGGACATTCTAAAATAGTGAGGCATGTCCCCCAGGAAAAGTACAATGACCAGAAAACAAGATGTGCCACTTTTGAAATGGGGACATGGTGCTCTTGAAATGACACATGTAATCCAGCAAGGAAGACTGCTTCTTTGCAAAGCTAGCTTGACCATGGGAACAACCCTACATTATTTGCATGAAGTTTTCAGACATTACCTGTTGAAACATAGAAGGTGACGGCAGATAAGGACCGCAAGGCCCATCCAGTCTGCCCATTTCTTTTTCTACCTTATGAATGTGCCATCGGCTTTTACTCTATCAATGGCCTATCTACTCATACTCATCTGTATTGCTCCCTTATGCCTATCCCATGCCTGTTTGAAGCCCTGCACTGTATTCATTCCCATCACATCCTGAGGTAGGCCGTTCCATGCATCCACCACCCTTTCTGTGAAAAAGGACTTCCTCACATTACCCCTTAATCGGCCTCCCTCTAATCACATGCTGTGTCCTCTTGTCCTGCTATTTTTCTTATATTGAAACATGTTAGACTCTTTCACCTTGTTAATGCCCTTAAGGTGTTTGAATGTTTCAATTGTATCACCTGTCTACTTCCTTTGCTCTAGGGTATACATATTGAGTTCAGTTAATCTGTCCTCACATGTTTTCTGATGCAGTCCCTCCACCATTTTAGTTGCCTTTCTCTGGACTGCCTCAATTTGGCTAATGTCCTTGTGAAGGTGTGGCCTCGCAGCACTCCAGATGGGGCCTAACCAGTGTATTGTAAATAGGGATTATTACCTCCCTCTTCTGACTTGTGATACCCTTACTAATGCACCCCAACATCCCTCTAGCCTTACCTACTGCTTTAGAGGTCTGCTTGGATGATTTCAGGTCATCTGTGATGATGACGCTCAAGTCTCTTTCTTCCCTTGTGACTGCCAGCAATTCCCCTCCCAGCCTTTAGGTGGCTTCAGGGTTTCACTTCCCTATGTGCATGATCTTGCACATCTTTGCATTAAATCCCAGTTGCCACTCCTCCAACCATTTTGCTAGTTTATCCAGATCTCTTCTCATTCTGCCCACACCATCTGGATCATCTGTTTCAGATCTTGGTGTCATCTGTAAACAGACAAACCTTAACCTCCAGTCCATCTGCAATGTCACTGATGAAGATATTGAAGAGGACTGGCCCCTGGACTGATCCATGAGGTATCCCACTTGTGACTTGCATCTCTTCTGACTGTATACTGTTGTCACCCAGTTGACCAACGTCTGACCCACCCTGAGCCTACTCAGCTTATTAATCAATCTTCTATGTGGAACAGTATTGAAAGCTTTGCTGAAATCAAGGTAGGCAACATCAACTGCTCCCCCTTGGTCCACCACTGTGGTTACCCAGTCAAAGGAAAATATGAGATTTATTTGACAGGACCTTCCTTTTGTTAACCCATGCTGTCTTGGATCTTGTCCTCCTATGGATTCCAGGTGTTGTACTATCCTTTCCTTAAGGAGTGTCTCCATAATCTTGCCCACTATTGAGGTAAGACTGACTGGTCTGTAGTTCCCTGCCTCCTCCCTGCTACCACTCTTGTGGAGCGGGATCACATGAGCCCTTCTCCAGTCTTCTGGGACCTCTCCATTGCTCAGAGACTCACTAAACAGTTCTTATAATGGCTCTGCTAGTTCCACCCTTAGCTCCTTTAGTACCCTGGGATGTATGCCATCAGGTCCCATTGCCTTGTCCATCCTGAGCTTATCGAGCTCTTGTAGGGCCCTTTCTTTTGTGAAGGGACTATTGCACACCTCCCTCCCTCCCCCCTGTGTCCATGGTGCAGAGCTGTGGGCCTTGCCCTATCTTCTCTTCGGTAAATACTGAGCAGAAGAATCCATTTAGGATAGATGCTTTTATATGGTCCTCTCCTCCTCACACGTTCCCTTATCCCCTTTGATCATAGCAATACCCCCTCTGGACTTTCTCCTTTCAGTAATGTATCTACAGAAAGTCTTGTCAACTTCTTTTACTGTTCATGCTAGTGTTTCCTCAGTTTGGGTCTTTGCCTGCCTTACTGCCTTCCCCTCTTCCCTTAGGGAAGTTTGCTATGCCTCCCTATCTTCATCCAGCTGTGTTCCCTTATATTTCCTGATGGCCAGCCTTTTGGCTCTGACCTTTTCTGCTACTGTGTTTGAGAACCATAGTGGTTTCCTTCTTCTTTTGCACTTCCTTTTCTCACTAACACAATGGGATGTTGCTTCAAGTATTGCATCTTTAATGCTTGCCCACTTTACCTGTACCCCCTCACCTGTATTTCTTTTTGCCAGGGCTAGCTTAACCCTGTTGGCCATCTTATCAAAGTCAGCTCCTCTGAAGTCCCATATTTTTGCCTTGGAATGGGATGATTTTGTTCTGGTGGCTCAATTGAACCATACCATGTGATGGTCACTGGCCCCCAGGTGACCTTCTGCCTGGAGATCTGTGATCCTCTCCCTGTTAGTCAGTAGGACCTGCTTGAACCTGCCACTGGATGGAGCAGGGGGTACACCACTTTTCATATATTAGGAAGTTCAGGATGGGAAAGGACATATGCACCGTAACATTGAATTTGGGGGTGGCTGCTTTGTCTCACGTTCCTTCATCTGGTGAGGAGGAGAACCAAAACAGTAGGAACTCAGAGAAGACTAGGCTTAGACCAAGAGTACCAGTGGACTATAGAGCTCTGCACAACTGAGGAACCATGGGGGAGATGCAGCAGCTCTAATCATTGTGCTAAAACTGTCATGCCATGAAAACTGAATGTTAATTGTACATAGTAAAATGCTAATTGCATATAATTAGGAGCTGTTACTTTCAAGTTTAAGCCTGCCGGTTGGCAGATTTGACAACTTTGTTGACTCTTGGGGAAGGGGAATGTATTAGACATGACCACTCATTACAGTCAACCCACCAAATATAATGCGAAATAGAGGGAGTTACCTGAATGCAGGGTGCCAATATGTAGTCATGGGTAGAAGTCATTTGCCACACCTGTAAAGAAAAGAAAATTGCTTGGGGGAGGGACTCAGCTAAAACCCCTTGCCCACAATGGTGGCCAAGTATCAAGTATTTTATTTAGTAGCCAAGTGGCTAGTGAGGGCTAGTGTGTGGCTAATGCTCTTGTATTACGGGAACTGGGAGGGGAGACAGAAACAAGCAAAGAGAGGATGTAAGCAGACAGCAGCAAAAGCCGAGAGGGGCATACAAAAAAAAATAATTATATATACAAAAATATATGCCGTATCTGTAAAAATAAAATGGTAACCTGGAAGAGGGGCAGTCCTCATAGCAAGCTTGCTATAAGTCCTTCACTTTTGCTGTAGTGTCTGATTTGAACTCCTTTCCTCCCTCTGTCCTAGCTTGCCTCTCTCTTCCCTCAGTCCAGTCCACTCAGTTTGCCACGCTATCTGCTGCTGCTACATGCTCATGCTTCTAATGCATTTTCTACTCCTACCTTGCTGCTTTCACTCCACTCTCTTCTGCCTATCTTCAAACTATACTTCACTCCTCTGCCATCTAACACGACTCACCTTGCTACCATTTTGTTTCTGTACTTATGGCTTGTCTTTACATGATAAGATATATTATGAACTGAGGATCGTAACTAGAGAAATCTGATTGGCCCAGAGCTCTTTGAAGCCATGATGATATCAGGCTACATCATCACGGCTTCAGAAAAGTTCCGGCACCACCAGTCTCCTTGCTTTCTACTGTCTGAGAACTATTTTTTCAAAATGTACTCCTACACCACCCAAAAATTCATTCATAAAACATTTTAAAACCTGTTTCTTTTATTTTTTTGATTTAAAAAACTTGAAACTCAGTTCATAATAGCAATAAGTCACTCCAGGGTGTGGTATATCATGGGGTATCATCACTTCTTGAGCCATTGGACACACTTGGCCTGTGGCCTTATGCCCAACCACCCAAGGCGTGACGATATCCTATGATATACTACACTCTGTCATGCCTTACTGCTTAATTATACAATGGCAAGAAAGATTGCTGGCCTCTGATTGGCCAGTCTGGGACTGAACCCATGCTGTCATCCCAGTAGAACATCACGGGTTTAGTTTCAGCCCCACTGTGAACCCCTTGACTGATTGTTTGTTGGATTTGGATTTGCTGTGTTTGTATCTTCTCTTAACAAAAAAATATTTTTTTTCCATTTTAATGAAAACATTTTTAAAATGATTTTTTTTAAATGCTGTATCACAACAATCTATTGTATAATAGCAATAATGGCCTCCAGGGTATGTGATGTGCTGGGATAAGATCACGCCTCAGGTATTGGATGCACTTGGCCTGTGGCCTCATGCCCAACCACTTGAGACGTGACGTTATCCCAGCCCGACACACACACCCTGTTGGGTATTATTGCTTAATTATAACCTGTTAAACTTAATATGCCTAGCCTGCTAATTATGTTATACTGTTTGCTATTGCTGCATTTTTTGCTGTGCTATGAAAGTAATAAAACATGACAGGGTGTGGGTTGTTGATTGATAAGAGCATGCCCCCAGGTGCATTGTTAGACATGAGGAGCTTGCGCTGAGTGACTACAGCAGCTGGGTAGTGCTCTTATCAATCAACAACCCACACTCTGAAGTATCTTATTGCTCTTATAAAATGAGTAACAACTATTTTTATAACAATCTAACCAAACTTTGGATGCATTATTAAATATTTAATAATAGTATGTTGTTTTATTTAAATATGGTGAAAAAATAGTCCCCAGACTTGGGCGGAGGAGAGGTAAAATTGATTGAACAGCAACTCACTGAAAAATGCTAAAGCAGTGAGTTGGAGGGACAGCAATGTATTATTTGAGCAGTTTGGGTATGCTTCTGTAACTATATTTTCCCACCTTTTCTTTTTGTTTATAAAGTATTACTGTATTGCCTACTTACTTCATACTGTGTTTTTTTTTTTCTGTTTTTTCCCTCATTCAAGACACGGAATGTTTATCATGGAATGTTTACCATGGAATACAGAGATTCAAAATTCTGCTCAGTTCCGCTTGTAGAATGTTACTCTCCTAACATACTATACACACAGACAACAAAGGCCTGTTTTCAAGCTAGTGACTCCATTATCTCATTGTCAAAGCAAGCAGAAGAGATTTCCCTGATAAGCAGGTAAAGACAGAAGGGGGATTTTTCACTGTTAATAAAGATACATTTGTAATGAAAACTATAAACAATACTTAATGTTTCTAATTTGTTTATGTGAGTAAGGAGAGTGTGATGATCCAGGAAACAACGTTTAATTATTTGCTTTATTTTTTATTTAAGGTAATTCTATTTTTAGGGCCCAGTTGAAGGTTTTTACAGTGTAAAGAAAGCAGCCATGTCTGTGAAGGAAGATCAGTTCTGGTTGAAAACGGACTGATGGAAGATATCAGTTGCTCAATGATATTGCTGCCCTTTCACCTATGAAGGTTAAGGTATTAGGAAAGTAGTGTCACCTTTCAGTTTGTTGACAGGTAAGGGCACGACTTTTGACCAGTCAGGGTGAAGGATGTATTTTACCCATTTTATAATGATAGTTATTCTACTGCCACAATTTGTGTTTTTGCTGTAATTATCTTCCTCTGAATTTGTACCCTCAAATGGAGAGAGGATCACAAACTTAGAAGTCAGTAGACACCTGGGAACAAGCGACCACTGCACAGTGTGCTTCACAATAAACACAACCATGGAGACAAGCCATACAAATACAAGGATACTGGACTTTAGAAGGGCTGACTTTGGCATAATGGGTGAATACCTGAGGAATGCATTAGCAAATGGCCAGAAAGGAGGGGTGGAAGAACAACGGAGAAAAATCAAAACTGCCATCATGGAGGCAACAAGCCTTTGTGTGAAACAAATAAAGAAAACAAAGAGGAATAAAAAACCACTATGGTTCTCAAAAGAGGTGTCAGGGAAGGTTAAGGAGAAAAAGGCAGCATTCAAACAGTATAAGGAATCACAGAAGGAGCACGACAGGGAACTGCATCAATTAAAGCAGAAAGAAGTGGGGAAGGCAGTCAGAAAAGCAAAGGCCCAAACTGAAGAAAGGATAGCCAACTCAGTTAAGAAGTGGGATAAAACCTTTTATAGGTACATTAGGGAACATAGAAAGGTTAAGGGAGGGATAGGGAAGATTAATAAAGGAGAGGGGAGGTGGGCAGAGGGAGACAGTGAAAAGGCAGAGATAATGAATGAATACTTTTGCTCAGTATTCACAAAAGTAGAAGAGGAGGAGTTACCTAAACCAAACAGTAGAAGCACTCTGGATAGTGAGGTTGATACCAGTCCATTTAAAGAAGAAAGAGTACTGAAAGGACTTCTAAAACTCAAGGTGGACAAAGCAATGGGGACCTGATTCACCCTAGAATCCTAAAAGAGCTAAGGGAGGACCTAGTGACACCACTAACCACACTTTTTAACAAATCATGGGAAGATGGGGTGGTACCTGAGGACTGGAGGAGGGCAGATGTGATTTCCCTTCACAAAAGTGGGAGCAAGGCAGAAACAGGAAACTACAGACCTGTTAGTTTGACCTTATTGGTGGGGAAAATGATGGAATCACTTCTGAAAGAAAGAATTGTTGAGTACCTAGAGGCCAGCGGGGCACTGGACCCAAAGCAGCATGAATTCACAGCAGGAAGGTCATGTCAGACAAATCTAATCAATTTCTTTGACTGGGTGACCAAAGTAATAGACCAAGGAGGGGCTGTGGATATGGCCTACCTAGACTTTAGCAAGGCATTTGACAGTCTCACACAAAAGATTAATAATCAAGTTAGCCAGCCTGGGAGTGGGTCCCAGGGTGGTAGCCTGGGTAGAAAACTGGCTGCACAATAGGACACAAAAGGTAATAGTGAATGGAACACATTCTGAAGAAAGGGGGGTTACTAGTGGAGTACCTCAGGGCTCAGTACTGGGTCCAGTCCTCTTTAACATCTTTATAGGTGACATTGCAGAGGGTCTGGAAGGAAAGGTATGCATCTTTGTGGATGACACAAAGATCGGTAACAGAGTTGATACACAAGGAGGGGTTGAAAGGATAAGAAGGGACTTGGCAAGGTTGGAGGAATGGTCAGACATATGGCAACTTAGATTCGATGCAAAGAAGTGCAAAGTAATGCACCTGGGAAATAAAAATCCAGGAGAAGAGTACACAATAGCAGGGGAGGTACTAACAACAACAATAATGGAAAGGGATCTGGGTGTAGTCATATGAGATGACCTAAAGGTGGGTATGCAATGTGAGAAGTCAGTAGGGACAGAGCCAGGGGGATACTGGGATGCATAGGGAGGGGCATCACAAGTAGAAAAAGGGAAGTGGTTATCCCTCTATACAGACAGTTGGTGAGACCCCATCTGGAGTACTGCGTGCAGTTTTGGAGACCTCATCTACGCAAGGACACAGACAGGATGGAAGCAGTCCAGAGGAGGGCAACTAAAATGGTGCAGGGTCTACATCAGAAACCATATGAAGAGAGACTGAGAGAGCTTAATATGTATACCCTTGATGAAAGGAGGGACGGGGAGGGACATGATAGAAACTTTTAAGTACCGCAAGGGAATCAACAAAGTCCAGGAGGGTTGCATCTTTCAGAAAATGAGATGTGTAAGAACAAGGGGGCACAATTTAAAGTTAGAGGGGGGACGGCTGAGGGGTAATGTGAGGAAATTCTTTTTCACAGAGAGAGTGGTGGACGCATGGAACTGCCTTCCTGGAGAGGTTGTGGGGTCTAAAACAGTGGAGGAATTCAAACATGCATGGGACAAACATAAGGCAATTATAGTGGGAGGTTGCAGGAAATAGGCTGTTGGTTAACTAGAAACTGCAGCTTATCCAGTAGGTAGGGAAATGGGTAGACTGGGTGGGCCAAGTGGTCCTTATCTGCCATCAAAGTCTATGTTTCTATGTTTCTTGTACTGTATATGGAATTTTCTCCCTGTGAAGTTGTTGTGATTGTTCTGTACTGTATTTCTCTTGTTCACTCTCCTAGGTCATCCTTGAAAATGGGACTACATTCTGTCAGTGGACTTACCCGGTTACCAAAATTCAAATAAATAAATAAATGAGTTTCAGGCAGGCTATGCTGAGTTAAAGTCTGCTGGCTGGTTCTGATGTCACTAGGAAGATGCCAGCAGGGGGGTGGGACCAGCTAGATGAAACAAAAGATAAACAAAAGATAAAAGGAAAAAGAGGGAGTGGTGTTTGGGGAGGGACACAACAGTAGTGGAAAATATCTTGTTCAAACAGTTCCTACTATTTGGAAAGGGCTCAAGCTCTCTCCTGATTGGCTTCCAGTGACCTCAGCACCAAATGATCTAATCAGGTACCAGAAAGGTGAGCTGGAGTGTTCAGTAGGTAGCTCAACGTGTGTTCTGTCACACTCTGAGCTGGAGTTAGCAGCAGTGTAGTGGCAGGGCTTAACACTCACTTCAAGAAAAAAGCAAGAAAATGGAAACTAAGTTTTAAAAGTGGTAATTTAGTTAGCTAAGGGGCTGTTGTTTCAAAAGTAAAAGGAAAAGTTGTTCTAGCTTGGGAAAGCAGTCAAATAATTGAGTTCCAGAAACTCTTGGACACTGATAGACCAAGCAAGGAAGGAAGAGCAGAAGCTAAGTCTGCAGTTAGCAGTCAAGACCTGCAAACAGTTTATTTTCTAGCTAAGTCTGGAGGGAGGGTTCACCTGTTCGACAGAGGACTAAACAGGAGCAGTGGAGCAGCAGCAGCTGAGCCACCACTGGACATCAGCAGAGCACTTCTCATTAATTCTTGGCAAGGGCAGTACAACAAAGGAACTCATTGTTCATGGACTATACCCATTTTTGGTTAATGTACCAGAGACTTTAGGCCAGATATTCAAAACTTTGCCCCAGGGCTAAATTAGCACTGCCTGGCAGGCAAACTTAGCCTGGAGCACAAAACAAGCCATATTCAAAAGGAATAGCCCAGGGCAAACAGCTTCTGAATATAGCATGGGAATGTGGCCAGACAAACTAGGCAGGGAGTGCAGGGCAAACTTAGCCCTGGAATAAGACAGCTCCGAATATGGCAACCAGGAAGTGCAAACCACACCAGCAACACAGTGCACAGTGACGTGAAGGTAGGTAGAGGTGAACTATGTGGCCAATGTGTGTGCCAGCAAATGCGTGGACACAGTACAGCTGCAGGCAGCAGCATATGTGAAAGTACAGTGTGCAAAACTGTAAAATATTCTCTAACTGTTAGCACTAGCGCTAACATGTTTGCACGGGTTTAGCGTAGGCTAAACCGTTAGCCTGGTGCAAACACGTTTGCCCAGTGCTAAACTTTGGCATATTCAAAAGTGACATGCACATAAGCCTACTTAGGTAGTCTGTGGGCAAACATCCAGATTAGCATCTCATTATGCCCTGATTTGCATGCAGTTTTCACCAGGCTTACTGTTTAGCCCTGCGCTAAACCCGCGCAAACGTGTTAGTGCTGCGCAAACAGCTTGGGGAATATTATACAGTTTTGAACACTGTACTTCCACATGCGCTGTTGTCTGCAGCTGAACTGGGACAACATAGCATAGGCACAGATGGAGGTGGTGCTGCATGCAACTGTCACACTGTAGGGCATGCTACAGTGCACAGCAGACACTACAGTAGCAAGGGGGCCAGTAGTGTGAGGGACACAGCACTGCCTATGGTGTGTAGGGCAGTGATGATGACTGCACTATACACAGTGAGAGGCCCAACCTGCAGGTGTTTACTGACGGTGGACATTGCTGTTATGCTGTTGTGTGACCCACAGATGTTGCACCTGTGGCATGGGATGCTCACAGTGACATGTACATTTCTGGCTTTGTGTGCTGTGGCAGTTGTACAGCTGTGAGGTATGTGGCTGGGGGGGGGAGATATATTATCCGAAAGGCACACTGATGTTGGGGTATTCCCAATACTGGCCCATGTGCACTGCATGATGAGTCCCAGCCTTGTGGCCACACCTGATCTGTGGCACAGCCTGGCCACCCATACACGCTCCCCTCAACATCCTCCATGCCCGCAGTGCTGCATGTGTGTGCTGGCATCTGTTGGTGTCCACAGAAGAGTGATCCACAGGTGTGTGCTGTATGGCCACACTGCCATGCTGTCCACTGGCGGCAGGGTCACCACTCACTGCCTGGCATGGCTGGGATTGGTAGCAGATGATAGCATCATTGTGATGCCATCAGTTAGCAGCATGCTTCCTCTATGTTTGGCTTTATCTATGCATCATATTTATTTGTTAGGGTCGCGCAAAACCCACGCTACACCCGCGCAAACACTGCGCAAAGCCATAGTGTCGCGCAAAGCTGATTGCCCAGGGTTAAGACAAGCTTTTCCTGGGCGGTAATTTGCACCGCGCTAAGTGTCGCGCTAAGTCGCACAAAACCACTTAATGCGGCGCTTGTCGCTGAATATAGCATTGTGCCTGTATTCATGTCAGTTTGCCCCTTGCATACATTATAATTTTGCCCAGCGCTAATGCAGTTTGCCCATGCTATTTGGCCTTTTGCATATAGCAGTCCCGTGCTAATCCTGCATTAAACCTGAGCAAACGGTTTTTGCCCGGCGCAAAGTTTTGAATATCTGGCCCTGTGACTTTTAAAAAAAGACTTGAAATGATTTGGGGACATTTTACTGTTTATCTTGGGGTGAGGTGAAACATGTGTGTTGCAATCAAGTTTAGATTTTGTTGTCAGAAGAGGACAAATGATACTGTTTGAGCTGATGTCTTACTGTTTTGGCTGCACAGACATATATCTGAATTTTTAGAGCCATTGCTGAAGTGAAAGAAAATGTCTGACAGATTACTAAATAAATTTATTTATTTATTTATTTAAACAGCGGTTTAGAAAACCTTTGAGCCATAGGCTCATTTACAAAGGTACCTTGTCACAGTAAGACAAACGAAAATGCACAGTATAACAGTAACTTAAGACATAGATACAAACAAGCTGGTACAGGTAGGATTGATGCAAACAATACCAGAGTTATGTTGTCCTTAGCAGTTTAGTAGTAAGCTTTGTCATAAGTACTGAGTACGGCTTTGACTAGTGGCAGTTACAGCATCGGGTGTTAATAAGGTGGTTCCATAAGGAAGTTTTGAAGCACGATATAGTTGGAGCTTCGGAGATGGAGAGGGGCAGTGTGTTGAACCAGGAGGGGGCCCTAAAGCTGAAGGCTCTTTGGCCGTGAGAGGTCTTAGCTCTAGGGATAACAAGAGAGGTTTTCCCAGAGGCCCGAGTATGAACTAGTGGGACTGAGCGGCATATGGTGGTGGTCAATCCTGGCGGGGATAGCCCAAGGAGGGTCTTTTTGTAAGGGTACAGGTCAGATATTTGAGGCGCTCATCAAGATCAAGTACCAGCACTTTAGCGTACAGTAGACAGGTGTGTGTTGTCCTAGGTGCCCTAGTAATTAACCTGCAGGCCTTATTCAGAGAAGTGCGAATTTTATGGAGTGCGGTCTGATCAGCAGCACTATACACTGGCAGTCCATAGTCCACTAGGGACAGGATAGAGGAGGTGACTGCGAGTCAAAGAGCCTCCGAGGGGAGGCAGTGTTTATACCGATGGAAGATGCCCAATCGGATATTAGTGGTAGTGGCTAGGGCAGCGATGTGTCCGTGGAAGGAGAGGGAAGGGTCAAAATGGATCCCTATGTATTTATAGGAGCAAACTTGTTCGAGTGGGAAAAAGGACCCAGAGTGAATGAGGAGTTTGAAGTTGCAGGACTTGTTTTGAGGATGAGTGAAGAACATAGTTTTTGTTTTTTTAAGATTTATCACCAATCTATGTTCCTTGAACCAGCCCTCAGCTTTGGCGAAGGACTTCTGCAGTGAGTCCTGGAGGGCAATAGTGGAGGGCAGTAAATGATCTCTAATTTAAAGAGATTGTCTGCCTCTGTGATAATTCCTGTTGCACTGTTGTTATGATTAGAGGGTCATACTCCAAATTCATGTCTGCCAGCCCTGTGACTGGGCAAGGGTGGGCGGAAGGGGCAGCTGCATGATGAGGGGCTAACTACACACTTGACCAGACTCAATAGACCATGAGGCCTGTTTCTGCTGGCAGTTTCATTTGTTTGTAACTAACCCCTCTTGTAGCTAGCCAGATTCCATCACCCAGGTAGGTGAAAGCAGTGTGCAGGCGGGTGTTAGATATGTAACCCCCACGCAGGTATGCCATTTCCATCTTGACAGCGCTACCTGGTGGGCTGGGTTCGGGGAGAAATATGTCACTCAGTACATTAGCTAGGTTTGGCTACTCTGCAACAGGGGCACCCAAGTAACTCCAGACACAGGAAGCAATAACTGAAATGTCCAATACCAGAAGTTTGGATTCTAAAGTGTGGCTTTCATTCACATCCAACAGAATAACAAAGCATAGATGGACCCCCACTGGGCTACACTCCTTGTAATGCCGATTTATGGAGATCAGAACACATCCTCATTCACTTTAGCCCTCAGACTCTGAAACACACTGGGCACACAGGCTGAATTTGTACTCTGCTCTGGGTTTCCCTGGTTTGGCTCCCCTGCCAGCCACTTGGACTACCTTCCTTCCATGGTTTGCCTATCATGCCAGCCCTTTGGACACTTTCCATATAGCATGGAAACATTTACTGGTGGCTCCCTAAACCACCTATGAGCACTTTTGGCTCCATTAGGGAATCTTCCTCATCAATCAACCTTCCACCCCAAACTCTGTATGTGCCTTCCCTGGTTATGACCTCATCCGTCGTGATCGTCTGGGAAGAAAGAGAGGTGGTGGTATCGGGTCTACTACAGGAGCCATTTTAACCTATCTGCCCTACCTCATCAACAGACAGTGCAGTCCCCCTGTGAGACACTGCACACGGTGCTGTTACTAGGGATGACAAATAAGATACACATTGTATATACCTAGAATCCTCCAGAGGGAGGCATAGAGGGACTGACTGGCCTCCTTGACACGGTTGGTGCAGTAACACGGCAGAATATGCTAATCATTCTGGGTGACCTCAGCCTCAATTGGCTGGGTGGCAACACCAAAGCCTTTGAACCGTCACTTGCCGGTCTCTCACTAACACAGCTTGTCAAGGATCCTACCAGATGCTCTACAAATGGTGGTAAGAGCTCCCTCCTGGACTGGATCTTGAAAAATAGACCTGATAGGACCAGCTCATCTGGTATCCTACCTGATTCTATCTCTGATCACTCCCCAGTGTATTGTGTCTGGTGGATCCCACTTCTGAAAATACCCCATACAATTATCCAGATCAGAGACTACTCTAGGTTTGATCTGTCCTCCCTTCAAAATGATATCAAGTACACTGACTGGTCAGCAGTATGGAATGCTCAGGACTCCACATCCACTATCAGTCACTTCCTCATCGCGTTAAGGGCCCTGCAGGAGAAACATGCCCCCTCATCAGACGGAGGGCGAGGGGAATGGCTACTAAATGGCTTCATGGTAGCCTCCTGGCTCTCCTCAACACTAGAGATAAGTGATGGGCCAAGTTTAAGGCCATGGCTGACCAGGCTATCTTTCAGAGATACAGGAAACTCAGAAATGAGTGCAAAAAGAACATAAGGATAGCCAACAGTGAGTTCTGCAAATCTGCATTATTGAACTCGGCTAGGAATCCAAGGAGGTTCTGGAGGAATATTAAACATGTTGTGAGTGGTACACAGAGCACTGAGTCCACTGATATGATCATTGAAAGTTCCAGCTGCAACAAATAGGAAACCATTGCCAACTCCTTCAAACATTATTTTTCTGATCTGTCCGAATATACCTCGACATTCCCCAATGATGGTGGTGTCAGCGGCAACCAGCCCATAGCACCATCATCACCCCGCCCGTCCTTTCTGTTCAGGGCAGTGGTGGCTCAAGAGGTGCAGAAACTGCTAGCTGGACTCTCACCCTTCTCAAGTGCTGGCCAAGATGGCTTGGAACCAAAGCTCCTCAGTTTCGGTGCCCCCTGGCTTGCCCCTCTGGTGGCACACATCTTCAATCTGACCCTGTCAACTGGAGTATTCCCAAACATATGGAAGGTCACCAGGGTAGTCTCAATCCTTAAACACGGGAACCCTAAACTGATAGAGAACTATCACCCCATATCCATCCTATCCACGGTTAGCAAACTTCTGGAGAAAGTTGTGGCAGGGCAACTCTCAGAGTACTTACAGGCATATGACATAATGTCTCCTGTACAGCATAGATGCAGGAAGGGGCATGGTACCTCCTCAGCCCAAGTTACTGTTTCATCGTGGATTAGGGAGACCATGGACCAAGGCAAACTCTTGGGGGCTATCTTTATAGACCTCTCAAAGGCATTTGACCTGGTCGACCATGCCATGCTATCAACACAGCTTAGATCAATTAGACTATCCACTGCTGCTCTCAGTTGGTTCTCCAACTACCTACATGGTAGAATGCAGCGGGTTAAATATGGAAAAGAGCTCTTGGGTATCATCCCAGCAATAATGGGGTTCCCCCAAGACTCCGTCCTTGGACCAATGCTCTTCTCCATTTTCGTTAATAATCTCCCCACAACCGCTGCTCACTGTAAACCAATCCTCTATGCAGATGATCTGGTCATCCTGTCTCACTCCCCAGAGGTGGGAGTTATTAACAACCACCTGAGTGATGACCTAGGAAACATTCAGACATGGATCTTGAACCATAAGCTAGTCCTTAATCTAAAAAAAAAAACAGGCCATGCTCTTTGGGTCCCGGGCTAAGACTAAGGCCTTCCCTGTGCCGTTCTGTGTTTCCAGTAAGGGAGACGTCCCGATCCCAATCATGGACAATTTCAAATACCTTGGTGTAACATTGGACCCATAGCTTGACCTTGGCCACCATATCCAGAAGACATGCAAAACTGTCAACTGTAAACTGGGTCTGGCTTACACAGCAAAAAATAACCTCACGCTGGCTGTGTGTATTGCTCTTGATAGAGGTATGCTTCTCCCCTCACTATGTTATGGGCTCCTGTTGTTTGCCAGCACCACTAAGGCCCATCTCTCTAGGTGGTCGATGGCATACAACAATGTCTGCCACTTCGCCCTAGCGGCACCCCGGCTCACTCACCACTGTGATCTCTACAATAAGTTAAACTGGCTCTCGCCCTCAAAGCACATTAACTTTGTCCTTGGTTGCTTCACAGTAAAGGTCCTCAACACAGGCACCCCTCCAAGGGTGGCAAGTTTGCTGGCCCAAACTGTTCCCTCATCCTATCACCTTAGGTCTCAGAGATCTGCCACACTCAAGGTACCTGTGGCTTGGACTCAAATGGGTGAAAAGGATTTTGCAGCATGTGCCCCCAAACTTTGGAA
Source organism: Neoceratodus forsteri (assembly GCA_016271365.2). Taxonomy (NCBI): domain Eukaryota; kingdom Metazoa; phylum Chordata; order Ceratodontiformes; family Ceratodontidae; genus Neoceratodus; species Neoceratodus forsteri. Next base: position 54,773,131 of record CM057455.1, read on the forward strand.
CACCTTCCCAGCCCAGGTCCGTGTTGACCCCTCTCAGGGCAGCTTGCGTTCCTCCCTATGGAACCATCTCAAACTCAGATCAGCCTGCGGGCGCCAAACCCCCCCGTGACAAATGTTAGCACTTAGCACTCATGCATAACAGCTGGCCCTTAAGATGATAGTTTTGTACTTGCTGCTACCAATCCTTACCTTGTACTGCTCCAAAACTGGCACACACCACTTACTCTGCTGTATCTATTCTAACTAAATGTGCCTCATATGCCTTGTACTTTGTGTATTCTACATTATGATGTTTGCACGTGACATGCGAGTTTGTTTTTTTCTAACTTGTACCTTGTTGTCTCATGACGTGTAATCTTTTCCTAATTATGTACCATGTTATCCCAAGTGTGTAAGTATGTAATTTCCTGTACTCTCCCGGGTCGTACCTGGAAATAGGCAAATTGTCTTGTCTAGTGTACTTACCTGGTTAATAAAAGCTAAATAAATAATCCCACGTCTGGGTACTTTCCTCAGACACTGGCCAAGTACCTGAAAGAAAGCAACAGGTGTCCCAAAGCAAACCTGTAGAGGTGAATTTGGTTACTACTGATGGGGGGGGTCTCCCACTTCTCTCTCCCATAATTCATACACGGGCATTTCTCTGGACTGTAACACCTCATCCTTGAAAACACTTTGCTGTGTAGATTCTCTTTAAATGTATTCACATTCAATCTACTTTCTTTACAACCCATTTGTGCTGAACTTGAACATACTTAGCAAGTGGCTGTGTCCATTACTCTAGACCCCCCACAGAGTTAAGCAGTCCAATCCCCACATCTTCTAAACTGTACTTGGCTGTCTTTTCCTGACCTCACAGTAACAGTCACTTTAGTTTCATCTTGATTCAGGTGAAAACACATTGGCCCTTTAGCAGAGAGAACTCGCCCCTTGGTTGCAGGTGCCCCACAGGTGTTTTCTCTTCAAAGAAATGTTGCCCAGAACTTCTGGTTCCTCAGCATGACCTTAACTCAGGCAGCTCCTTTTCCCCTAGCCAGACCAGGGGAGTTGCCCCTGGAAGTAGGCTGATTTCTTCCCCCCATTTCGGCAAGGATGGGGCTCTGAACCACTGAAAGCGGCCTCTACCACTTCACTTGGCTCTTCTTGTGGTCCTCTTCAGGTGAGAGTACACACCTCTATAAAAAAAAAGCTCTTTGACAGAGCTTAGGACTCTGAGGCCTGCTTACAGCAGAGCACCTCCTTCCTCTAGTACAAACTGCAACAGAATAACTTCAAATTCCCCAACGTTCTACTCTAACCTCCAACTGCAACATTCCAGTGAGGCTTATGCAGCTGTGACAGTTCTAAAATGATGTCATCCCTCAGTCTCAGCTGAGACTGAAAAAAGAGTGAGACAGTGTTAAATCCATTTAACTGGAGTTTCACAAGCTGCCTTCCCTGCCCACCACTAGGTCTAACTGGGATTCTTGTAACTCCGGGTTACAGGGGGGTTACATATAGTGACAGAATAACACATGAGACAGGACCAGAGAGGAAAGTTAAAGGAAATGGGGGTAGGGGGAGAAGAAAAGGGATTCATAGAGCTCAGCCCTCAGACATTTGCAAGGATCCATGAAAAATCTTGATGCAAATGTAACAGGGGGCCCCCTGTTATGAGTTTGAGCCCTGTCTTAATGTGCATTATGTGCAATTTCCATTCACAAATTTCTCTCACTCTTTTCTTTCCTCTTTATCTCCCTTCTGCCTTTCCATTAATTCTTGTCATGGTGGCCACCCTAGCAACCTCCTATAACTTTGCTGTCCCTTATTCTCCTTACCCCCTCTTTTGGCACATAACTTAGGTAGCATTATGCTCCTGGTGGGGAGATAGAAAATAGCACATGGCACTGTATTCATAAAGCAGCTGGTGCCCAAGTATAGTAAAGAAACTGGTGCACTAAATATGATTTACCTTCGGCCACTCCTAGGTACTGAGTTCCTGAGCTGCTGCTGTTGAAATTGGCTCCAGTGCCAGTGCGGGTGCTAGTAGGGATTGCCCTAGCAAGAGAGCTCCGTAGTTGAAGCACCACATGTTGTGGCTTAGAAATAAATGTAATGCAGCAAAGGTTTTCTCCCCGAATGGAGTGAGCTGTTCCACAGCAGATATTGCACAAGTGTGCCTTAAGAAATGCTCCTTGCATGGAGCTGAAATGAAGTAAGTGTGTCAGAGCAAGGACATGCTCTGAAGCACAGAGTAAGGTCGCAACAAGTGACCTAGCAAGATTAAGTGGACACCTGGCAGACAGTGGGTGTACTAAGCCCCATAGTGTCTGCCTATAGATGAGTGGCCCTAGGAAGGCTGTATAAGCCTAAATGGAGAGATTAATGGGGCCTCCAACTAAAAAAGGAGGCTAGCTGAGAAAGGGCCCATTTGAAATCAAACTGATGACTAGCAGTTTCAGCCTTCGGAGTACTAGGAGCATCCCTAGATATATGAAAAGTGCCCAAAATATGGGCTGTACTAAAAGAAATAAAGGGGGACAGAGTAAGAGTGTTCTAATAGCAGGGCACAGAACTGAAATAAAGCTTCCTATGGAGAAAATGCATGTTTTTTCTGTTACATTACAGATTGTTGTGATTATTGTATGTCTCCTGAGCTATCAGGAGAAGGGGAGATGAGGAGCGCTCCCTCAATCTCCTACTCCACTAGCCAACTCAGAGATGCCTGATGAAAGGTATTATAAAACATAATAAAATTGTAATTACCTGTGAGTCCTGCTGAATTTTAACTCTTCTTTTTGGGCTGGCTAGCCATAGAATAGCCCTATTTATGGCATTCAGAGCCAGTGATGTTACGACCAATGAGAGGAATCCAAAACTGTGATGTCAGCCCATGGAGCTATAAAAAAGGGTTCACCACTAGGGGAATGTTAGATAGTCGAGTCAGTCTAGTGCTGACAGTGAGTAAGGTAAAACCTATGGTGGGTGTGTGGGTGTGAATTTCACACTGGTAACTTGAGAAAGTGAAGAAGGTATTCACTGGACTATCTAGGCTGAAGCAAAGCCACAGACTCTGCTGAAGGAAGCAGAGGTCTAAATTTCATTGTGCAGGACTAATTTGACTTTTTCCTTTCTGTATATATTTATATTTTCTGAGAATAAAATGATGAATGCATTTGTGTGTTTTTATGCACTTAATCCCTGCTTGTTGTTTCTGTAATTGTCCCACACAATCATAGTGGGCGACTTGAAGAAATTAATAGTGACCAATCTGGTGAGCTTGAATATCATTTGAATGCTGTTCCAAGCCACAGGGAGAGAATGAGATATAGCTCCCTTGCTGAGGGAAGTTCTAGTTCTGAGGATATCCAGGAGGAGGAAGAAAGACTTTCTAAGGGAATAAGCACAGTGCAAGATGTGGATGAGAGAGTAACTATAGTCTGGGAGTTTATTATGCAGTGCTTTCAGCATCCACGTACTAAGGTGGAACAGTCTTCTAATGGCTAGGGATGTCAACCCAGCAGTAGAATATAGGTCACACTGATGGGCCCTGGGGGATGCATTAGTAATAAAATGAAGGGCACGGTGGAAGAGGACATCGAGCCTGTGGAGGTTGATTGCAGAAATGTAGTAGTAGTAAACGTTTATTGTTAAATTAAAATGATTGTTACAACATCGAGAAATATACATGTATTACAAAATTAACACATCATCTTGTCCTCACATACATTTCATCATATAGTAATTTACATATGCATAACCCACATTCTTAAAACTAAATTACATTATTATAAAATATATTATTTATTTAAATCATTGGGGTCCTTAACTAGGGTAAGTTTTATTTTGTTTTGGAATGGATATGTAACTTTTAATTTATTTAAGAGTTTCACCAAGAAGGCATACTGAGCAGAGTACCGCTCAATTTCAGATGCATCCTGGGGGAAGGGGGAGATGACAAGACAACAATTGAGGCTCAACAATACAATATACTTGATTTACAGTGCAGAACAAACAGGATTAAATAAACCAAACAGAGCAAGTGTCTACAATGTCTGGGCAACAGCTAACAGGGTACCTAGCTACTAACACTTCTAATGAGTACAGAAAACAACTAAGCAGTTTAGGTGAAATAGGTAACGCTGGAAGGACATTTGTGAATTGTCATGGGAACTACGGCCGGATAAGTCCAGGCTCAGGGCTAGGGCCTGGGACAGATGAATGGTGAGGGGCCAGAAGTGGAAGGATTAGGTGTGGGAGTGGGATATATGTCGCTCCTACGGGGAGGATTGCATGAACAAGAGGGAGAGGGAGAGAAGGATGACTTGAGGAGCTAGGTTAGCCGCTGAGGGGTGTCTGTATGTCTAATGACAGCCGGCAGAGTTTTCCAGAGTTTAGGCATGCGGTAGCTGAACGTGGCCTGACCTTTGGCTGTGGTCCTTAGAGGGACATGCAATAACTGGGAGTCCATTTTCCTGAGAGAATACGCCAAGGGTGGTTGTACTGCAAAGGCAGGTTCTAGGTAGGAGGGGAGGGACTGCGACCAGAATTTTGCCATTAACTTCACACAATGGGTCAGTCTTCGATCCTGTAACGAGGGAAGGTCTAGCAACATGTAGAGATCACAGTGGTGCACAGAGGGCATGTAGTCCAAAGCAAAACGGCAGAAGGAATGGAAGATGGGGTGTAGCCTTGCGAGGGTGGACTTGGGGGTGGCACTGTAGACTATGTTACCATCATCAATTAAATGGGAGAATCATTTGTTGTAGGATTGCTTTGCAAGTAGCCAGGGGTAGACATCCCTTGTTACTGTATAAGGCACCTAGCTTGGGGTGAAGTTTCTTGAGTAATGATTCGATATGAGCTGAGAAGTCGAGGTGCTGGTCGAGCCAGAACCCAAGGCACCTGAAGGAGGTGCAGGCTTCCAATGGAGTCCCGTCAATAGTATGATAAGTTTGGATTGTGAGGAGCCGGGCAACCCTCTGACTTGTAACGAAGGTTACAGAGACCGTTTTTTGGGGATAGAGGAAGAGCTGGTTTGACTGGAACCAGAGCTGGACAGCAATGAAGTCATTCTGCAGTCTAGAGGTCACTTTAGGGGGTGAGGGACCAGTGGCATACAATACTGTGTCATTGGCGTACATTTGGATAGATGTGTTTACATACGGAGGGCAGGTCGTTCAGAAAAATGGAGAACAGGATCGGGCCAAGTACTGAAACCTTGGGGGACTCCTGAGGTTACAGGTAGGGGGGCTGAGGTACAATGACCGATTCTTACTGATTGGGATCTGCCAGGTAAGTAGGAATTGAACCAATTTGTGCAGGTATTTGAGAGACCTGCCTGGGCTACTTTGCATAACAGCAGGGTGTGGGAGACAGTGTTGAATGCTTTAGCGATGTCTATAAAGATGGCCGAAGTGAAGTGCCCATGATTCATACTGGTGAGGACAGCATCGGTGAACCTGAGGAGTGAGATGATGGTGGAATGCGTCTTCCTGAATCCCGACTGGAAGGGTGTGAAGAAGGAAGAGGCATCAAGGAAGAAGGAGAGCTTGTCTAACACAAGGCGCTCTTGGATTTTGGCCAGGATGGGGTAGGGAGATAGGGCGGTAGTTGTTCAAGGAAGAGAGGTCTCCCCCTTTAGGGAGAGGGATAATAGCACTTTTCCAGTCAGATGGTACTGTAGCAAGTGAGAAAGAGAGATTGAGGAGAGTGGTCAGTGGGGAGGCGATGGCAGGGGCAGATAGATAAAGCATTTTGGAGTCTAGACCCAAGGGACATTTACCTTTGCTGGGGTTAAGTGCCTGTAGGGCTTTTAGCACTTCTGTGGCTGCGATCATGTGAAAGGTGAAACCTGGAGGTGAATGAGGAGAGGGAATGGGTGGGGTAGGGTGAGATGGTGGGAGTGCAGATAGGAGATAGGCCGCACAGCTGGTGAAAAAGGTGTTAAAAGCCGATGTCACTTCACCAGGGTCAGTGATGGTGGTGCCATCAACATTTAGGGCCGGGGCAGGGGGCTGGGCCAGAGGGGATGAGAAGCAATTTGATAGATTTCTAGAATTTTGCTGGGTGATTTAGGTTAGAGTGGAAAGAGGCCTTGAAGTAATTCACTTTGGCCTGCCTTAGGAGCCTAGTACAGGAGTTGTGGAGTGTTAGGTAGCACTGAAGTGCTTCCAGGGTATTGGAGGCCATATAGGCTTCCCATGCTTGGTCTCTGGCATGTGACTGGTCAATAATATTGGCTGTGACCCAGGGAAGGTGGGCACCCCTGACACGGGTCCTTCTCTGTAGCGCGTGGTGGTTCCATACTGTGAGGAAATTAGATTTGAACTGGACAAGGGCAGCACCAATGGAGGAGGCCCGAGAGATGAAGGACCAGTCCAGGTTGGTCAGATGAAAAAGTAGGGCTGTTAGGTCTAGGGATTTGTAGGACCTGGTGAGCAGTATATGGGGGAGCTTTGGGCCTGAATATTTTCCTTACCACTTAGATCATGTGGTGATCACTTAATGAGTCAGGAAGGAGTCCTGAGTTGAGAATGCAATGCGGTTGCATGGTAAGTGCCCAATCTAGTAGGGAGTGGTTTAAGGACTTATGATTCAAACATGTTGGAGCAGAAATTTTCTGGGACAGATTTAGTGTGGCTACATGGCCCCGAAGCTTGGAGGTTGCGCTGGAGAGCCAATTCAAGTTGAAGTCACCAAGGATAAGGAGTTCTCTCCCAGCACCTAGCTATTTAAGGGTCTGTAGATGGGTATTATGAGAGGCAAAGGAGTGTCGGGGGCACAATAGGACCCAGCTATATAGATGGGGATTGAGCGTGGGAGTGATTGCTTAATCAGCAGTGAGTCTAATGAAAGCATGAGCATGGGGAGCTGGATGGGGTGAATCGAAGGTGATCAGCGATGAACATTGCAACTCCTCCACCTCTTTTGTTAACCTGGTGGTCTTGCTGAATGATTGTGTAGCCAGGGATTAAAAATTCTGAATTCAAATTATGGGGCTTGAGCCAAGTTTCGGCAATGATCAGTATAGCTGGGCATAAAGTAAGGACATTAGGTTGGAGGAGGGTGATCTTACTCGATATGCTGCAAATGTTCAGATGCATTAGTTTAAGTCCCTTAGGTAGAGCAGAGTATGGGGAGGGGTTGGGGTGAGGTGGGCCAGGGTTATGTTCAATGTTCCCTGCAAGAAGCAGCAGCAGAGCAAGCAGGAATTTGGTTTTGGGCAAGAGCCCTTTCGCCTTCCTGAGGGCATGGTGTGGCTGGAAGGGTTTGTGAGATTTAATAGGATATGAAAAACACAGTGCAATTTGTCCAGCATGGAAAGAGGGTGGCAGGATAGCTACACTGGTAACCCAGCTTAATATGAGATGTTGAGGTGGCAGCTCTGTATTGGTGGTGGCCTGATAGGGTGGTGGAGAAGCTCCACTGTCTGAGAGTTTGGGGTGTGTTTGTGGCAGTGGGTGGGAAGTGAATGGGAGGGCTGATAAGGGTAGGAGGAGGAGGCATAGTATGGTGTGCTGCAGTGGGAACATCCCAAATTGATGTATTGTTTGTGCAGCACATTAATATAGAGGTCAAAAGTGGTGAAAGAGGAATTGCTGGTGTGTTTGAGCAGCACAGTGTTTTGAGATTTAGAGTGGCCACTAGTGGTGGAAACAGAATTGCTATTATGCATTAACCTACAAAATCTTGATATATTTTCTAGATGTAATTTATCTTCTGTTTTTAATATATAATTAAACTGATATGTAATTTCCATATCAAGCTTTGAAAGTATATCATCCAAATATATATTCCTTTGAAGTGAGTAGAAAGTGCTGAATAAAAGGAGGTGCCTAGGAGTATCCTCATCTTTTCCACAGGCACATGTTTTGAAATTACCTCTACCATACTTTTTGTTCAGAGTATTATTTTCTATAAGTCCAAATCTGAACTTCGTGTACGCTTTTCTATCCTTAGAGTTTTTGATTAAATATAAATAATGATTTAATCTAAGTTGATTTCTCAAATTATTGGCCAACCAATTGCTCAATTTTAGGTTTTTGGCCATGACTAATTCTCTCTGAAGATAAATGTCTTTAATTCTAGTCTTAATAATTTCTTTTAATTCTACATACGAAATTTTATGATTAAGTATAATCAGGTCCAGTAGTCCATATTGCTTAATAATTGTATTCAAAACAATAGTGCTTGGGAAAGTGAATCCACTCGAAGAATACAACTTTTCCTCTAAGCACATTCTAGGAAAAGAGTTATCTTGCATACTAAATACTTTGAACCAATAATTTACCATCCTTATTTCTGCAAAACATTAAATTTGGAATTGTCCTAACTCTAGTCTTACTAAAATTGATGCAGCCCCCTAAGGTACAGCCAACAAGAATTTATAAAATTTATTTAAAATTATTTCCAGCTGTTCTGTTTTTTCCAATCCCCATACCTCTGCTCCATATAATATCTGGGTATGTATTTTAGCATTTATTATCCTAAGCTAACCTGTTACTGATTGTCCCCAATATTTATAATTAAACCTTTTAAAAAGTGGAATTATTTTATTAATCCTTTCAGTAATTGTATTAAAGTGTTCTCCCCATTTAAGATTGTGTGTGAAGAGTGTACAGCAATAATAATAGAGTGGGCGGCATGGAAATATTGGACCTAGGGGTGTAATGAGGCCCAATGCCGCAGGTGGAGGGCCTTATAGCACCTGGAAGTCTTGGTATTTCCACAACACTTCACCCCTGGAAGGGTATTATTAGCTTTAGAAAATGGGCTTCCTGTGGCACTTTATGTGGGATTTAAAAAAAATTAAAACAACGACAAATTAAAAAGAATGAAGTGAAGTCATTTTTTGGTTGAAAAGTAGTCCCTCCTTTCTGTGGCATTTCATATCCTGTTCTGCCCTTTCATAGAGACATTCTGTTGTAGTTTTGCTCTTCCCCCTAGCAACTCCTCTTGAACAAGTTTTCCAACCCAGGGAGTCAGTAATAAAAGTAATAATTCAAACATTTGAGGCAGTTTGTAAATAGTTTTTTCTTTTGTCAGCCTTGAAATTTGAAGCTGTTAGGAGCACGACCTAGTTTGAACCTGCAACCTTGTTTGACCCTGAACTGAGCAGGAAGTATGTTTTGATCTGCTATGGACTTTTACATTTAAGCAGTTTCCTGGTCCTTGCTGCCTACTCTGAGGACCAGGAGTCAGCTCTTAATGTTTAATTTGTCGCTGCCTGCCTTGAGGTCTGGGAGTATGAAGAGGACCCCTTCCGGTGGAACGATTATGCTGTAACCGAGGAGCAAACAACAACAACAGCCCTGTCAGTACCATTCAGTGGAGCGGTTATGCCAAAATCGGAGGTGCAGACAATAACATCCCTGCTAGTAGACACAACAGGTACTGTTGTTCTGTATATCTATGGAAAGGGCTGTAATAATCAGTTGCTGCAAACGTTTTTCTTTTTTTTTTTAAACAGGCTGGGAGATCGTGAATGCTCATGCTTTTCATGACTGCAGCACCGATCATGAAGAATATAGAAGGAAAAATGCTTAAACATCAAAAACAGGTACTGTTGCATTTCTGCCTTAAAAATAATGAGGCAAGATGATCGCTGCTAGCAGACAGGGTGGGCAGTGCACAATAACTGCTGGGTGCTGGGGATTCAGGAAGCAACATCTTTCTGTCTCACTACACAGTCTCACTGCATATTTTGAGGACTGGGATTAAGTTAACTTTTTTAAGGTTTTCCGGTTGTTGCTGCCTGCTCTGAGTCTGAAGACCGGGACTGTGACGACAAGAGGGACAGTGAACCTTATTGTGGTTGCTGTTAGAGGCAAATGGTTTCACTTATGAGAAACAAAAGATTGTTCTTTTTGTTTTATGGGTTGCTGCCGACACAGACGGGGGGGGGACTGGCTGTCAGCTGGGTAGCAGTGGAGTGGCACGAAGCGGGGTGCCGTTTCAATTTAAAATCTTTGACTTGGTGCTGGGAGGAAAAAACGTGTCAAGAAATGTGTTTCTTATTTATTTATTTATTTCTGAGGATTTAGCTGAGGATAGATTGAAAGAATGGTTGTAGGACTGGAGTTGGGTCTCGGCTCTTGCTAAGGGAGACAACAAAATGGCGGGCATTTTAACATTAACATTCTACTGTGTGCCCAGTGCTTCAACCAATGAGGAAGCAGGGTGCTGGGCACAGGTGTACTTTGCTGGCTATTAGGAAGGTTTGGTCTGGGGCTTTTTATTTGGTGGGCATCTATTGTCTGATAGATGCCCACCTAAATAAGTGTCTCGGCCAATCAGAGGAGATAATTTTCTTTGCCCATTTTCTAATCCAAGATAACAAAACTTGGTTACATACTCAATAGGGTCTTTTCCACATATTAATTTGCACATTTTACCTTTTTTTATGTTTGTTATTAAATATTGTATACTTTGTTTTGGTAAAGTTAATTTCAAGATTGAGTTTAAGACATTCCCTATGGAATTGTGATATTCTTCTTTTGATCCTCAAATAACTGGTGGAGATTAAAACCACATCATTGGCGTATGCCAAGTATGGGCATACCGAGGATCCCAGCCTGGGCATATGCAGCTCCGGATCTCTCAACTCTATCAATACCTTATTTAGGAACAGATTAAATAGAATGGGGGATAATACACAACCCTGTCGAAGGCCTAAATTAGTTGGAAATGTGTTGGTACAATCCCCATTGATATTATAACGTACTGATATGTAATTAACCTGGTATCATTTTTTTATTAATTGCAAAATAGCTTGATCTAATCCATAACCATGTAATATTTCCCATAGCTTTCCCCTAACTGTCCTGTCAAAAGCTGCTCTCAAGTCAACAAGGATGCAGAATAGTTTTGGTTTTTTGATTTTAGTGTGTTTGTGTATCAAATGGGACAAAACAAAACACTGGTCTATCGTGGAGTGGCCAGGCATAAAGCCTGCCCGAGCCTCATCTAGAATCTTCTCACTCTTTACCATTTCCATTATTCTGTAAAATAATATCTTTTGGGAGTTATCTGACAAGCTGATTGGTCTGTAATTGATAGGATCTCTCCGATCTCCCTTCTTAAGAATGGGAAATATTATGTTTTCCCTTCAAGTATACGGTAAAGTCCATGTATGTATAATCATTTTAAATATATTTAAAAGTACTGGAATTCACAAAGAAGGATCATCCACAATGATGTCATTGGTACCCCATCTGGTCCAGGGGCCTTGTGTCTTTTAGCATTTTGGATAACATAACGTATTTCCTCTGTGGATATTTCAAATAATATTGGGGTCCAATCATCTTTAACATTATATTGTTCCATATCCTGCCTATAGAATGTGGTTTTATAGTATTCTTCCCTAGTCAAGGGACCTATATAGTTCTCAAGCTGTGTGGGGATCTTATCCCATCCCTTCAGAATTATTCTCCAAAGCTTTTTATTGTCTTTCTCTATAGCTATTTTCTCAAACTGATTGCACATTTTGATTCTATAATTTGTTCTTTTAATTTCTAGCATCTTTTTATACTCTTTCCTTTTTTTGTTTAAATTAGATCAATTAATTCTAGATGGAAATGTGTATGTTTCTCTAGCACATCTGTTTAATTCTCTTTTGCTTATCCAGCACTTATCATCAAACCACTTACTCCCTTTTTTATCTTAATGTCTACATATTTTAATATGATGAATGATAAAGTCTTCATTATCTCATTGTATTTATTTATGAAGTCCATAGCTATTTTAGACTGATCCAGATTAAGCAGGTCTTTTCTAATACCATCATCAATTAGTAGTTTGATGGAGTTAAAGTTTGTTAAAATATTACATCTAATACCTTTTCTAACTCTCACCAGGTCTTGTTTCCTGTTTCCCTGTTTTGTTTTTTTAAATTCAGCCACAGATTAATTTTAATTTCTAAGGGGCAATGTGCACTTTCTGTTCTTGTCCCAATTCTAAGATCTTCCAAGGATGGAATTATTTCTAGAGAGATCCAACAAAGATCCAGAGTAGAGGATCCCCTAGTGCCTACATATGTGAAGGCTCCTACCATGTCTCCTCCTGTTCTCCCATTAATCAATATAATTGCTTTTTTTCCAGTTCTTGTACCAATTTTATACCTCTAGTGTATTGCCTAAAGTCTCTACATTTTCTGTCTGCTCTAAATGTGCTGTGATCCAGAGCCGCACATGCCCAGGTCAGATCCTCAGGCAAGTTCTTACTATGCCCAACCCTGGCATTAAACTCTCCCATAATTATAAACTTACAACTAGGAACTCTTTCATGACAGTTTCATATCAGTTCAATCAATTTGTCTAAATCTCCAGATTATGCATATGTAGATGATTTTGGAGGAAAATATACATTGATAAGTATGTAGTATGATTTATCAATTACCATTTTGATGAGCAAAATATGTTCAGTGTCTATTGCAATTTCTGTGTATTGAGTATTGCCTAAAATTTTGCACCATATACTTAGACCACCTGAGAGTCTTCCATATTTATTGTTACTACTTGCTTGTTTATAAAATCCTTTATAACCATTCAATTTTAAGTTATTGCCAGACCAGGTTTCCTGTAAATATATGCATTTAAATTGAACCAGATAATCAGTAAACAACGGGTCAACTAATTTATCCTTGATTCCCGCTATATTTCATGATAATATATTATGGCCTTCTATTCCCTCTTTATTCCTTGAATGAGGCTTAATATCTGATAAATGTCAATGTTTACAATCCTGTAGTGCTTGGTACCTGTTGGCTGTCTTTACCATATTAATTCAATGTACATTCTCCAACATTTCACCCACATCTTCTGGTGTGTCATGTTCAGCATGAATATAAATTTCTACTCTAATAATTCTGATTCTGAGAGGATATATTTATAATCGGTCTCATGTTTTACTCTTATTGAAATTTGTCCTCCTTCCTCATATCTTGTCACATAATTTATTATATTGTTTAGTCTGTTATCCATAGTTAGATTTTGTAACAATTCTACAATCTTGACACAAAGGTTGTATTTGGTTTCCCGAAGAAAGCTGTTCAATCCGAATACTGAGACCACTAAGTCATTCTTAGATAGGGACTTATCCTTATAATTCTCATAGAACTCGGAGAAGAAAGACTTAATTTAAATGACCATGTCCATTTCTATTCCCATTTCCCTTAAATTGGCATTTTGTTTCTCAATAGCTTTTAATACATAGTATTGGTCAGAAAGCAAAAGAACCATTTCCGTGTCCAATAATGGTCTAATTATACTAAATTTGGACATAAATGATTCATTGGTAGTCTTATTTTGTAAAACTGAACCTATAAATTGCTTTAAATTATCATTCAGTTTCTTTTCATTTTCTTCTGGCATAATGGGAATGTTAAATAAAGGTAGAACATAGTCAGTCTCCAGGGTTCTAAGCAGGATTCCTTCCAAGTTTTTTTTTCTTTCTCTTTCTGTTGCCTTTTAATTTCCTCTTTCTTTTCCTTCATTTCCCAGTCATCTTCAGTAATTTCCGGACTGCCTTCCTTTTCCAGCTCAGTGTCATTTGTTTGCCCTGAGCTTTCAGCTTTCCTTTGATTTCCATTGATCTTAGCTCTTTTTTTGTTAATTATTTTTCTAATCATTTTTGTTTTTCTTTCCTTAGTTTCTAATCTACCAGTTTTAAGTTCTTCTGTTTCTTTTCTGGTTTTCATTACTGTGTTTCTATTAAATTTACCTTTTTTATTGATTAAGAGACTTTGTGTGTCACTCACCTCTATTTGTTTATCCTTTTTTATTATTATCTCCTCAGATTCACTTCCATTTCTTCTTATGCCTGCTTTTGAAGTTTTACTTAAATTCTTTGGCCTATCTTTTCTAGTTTATTTCAATTTGTCACTCTCTGCTAAGTGGCCAAATTGACTTTTTTCTGAACCCTTATTTCTGAACTCATAATCTCCTTTTTCAATTACTTTTCTTTGTTTAATACCTTATTCCCATATCTCAGGGTTCCTTTGTCCTAATTCTTTTATAATGCTATCACTTTGTTCAAATCCATCTGACATCATTAACAGTTCACTTGTTGTGTCTAAATCTAATCTATTCCCCAATATTTTGGGAACTGTAATAGTACTAGTCTCAATTTTCATCCCCACTGAAGTATCACTCTGTTTAACATTTGTTATATTGGATCCAATTTCCAAACTAAAATGATTTGGACCATCCAATCTAATACTTTCTCTTTCCCATCGATCAGTATTCAGCCTGTTGTATATCCAGTCTATTTTGTCTTTATTCTCTGGACACACACCCTTAATAAATGAGAGATTTTGAAGAATAATGATTGAGTGTTCATATAACATAGCATTAGCTAAGAGTGGATCTTTGAGTACTTTCACACAACCCTCAGTCAGGGATTCTAGAGGAGGGGTAGCTGCTTCAATGGGGCTCATGAATTGAGTTGCTTCTGTTATGAAGATTTGAGCTTCTGGGGTAATTACATTTTGTTTCCATTGATTGTCATTAAGTCTTTCAATGTTATTTTAAGGTATAAATAATGGGGAACTACAATTATCAATAAAAGGTTTTGTTAATCTGTTAAAGGGTACCTAAACAAGCAGTTTTTTTTTAAACTGCAAACTCCAAAATCTGGCTTCATACAACGTAAAGGAAAGGCTGCTGTTTACATTTATACTAAAACTGCATTTATGTAAATAACATAAATGCAGTTTCATAGCTTTTGAAAATGTAAACATCAGCCTTTCACTTTGAAAAAAAACAGCCTTGGTTTCTCCCTAAGATGTTTGCCAAGTGTGTTAAGTGATGAGTCATGTTGACATCATTGGAGTCAGTGACAGAGATCCACTTCTATTTCTATAGTGCTAACTAGTTCTTCTTTCCCTTTGTTTTGAATTGTTATACCAGAATGAACAACACCATGTATTAACTCATGGATTATTTTGATCAGTACATATGTAAGGCTATGATTTTAATTTTGTTTACTTTAACTTGCGGAAAATATTTTGCAATCCAGCTGACTTTTCCTTTGGCAAAATGCATTACAGTACATAACTTTAAATACCTGACGATCTAGTGGTTATATGATGCACTGAATTTTGTTTTTAGTTAACCAGGAGAGGCACACTATGTTTACAGGTGTGGTCTGAGAGAGCACAAGGAAGTTTAGTGACTTGCTTAGGGTCACACAGCAAAGTACCAGTCTTGTTCAGTTCCAAAGCTCACGCTCTCTATTTAATCCACAAATAATGCTTTCTTCTTCCATGTGAACCCCCTGCACCTATCCTGCCTTCTGTTGAACACCCCACCAACCATACCCTGTCCTTAGTACTGCCTGGGGCCACATATGAGCTTGCGGTCTCATGAAGAGACTTATCACACCTCAGATTGTAATCCTGTACCTCAGAGAGTTGTGCACACCTATACTGATATGCATCATCAGCTGGCACTGTTAAAAATGCTTTCCAACTCACTCTCCAGTCCACATTCTCAATGTTTGACTTCTGCGCCCAGAGTCAACATTGAGTGGATCACCATCCTTCTGCACAGTGAAGGTAGTATGTACAGTTCCCTGTTGTGCTTTTTCCCATCTCATTAACCAACAACTAGGTCTTCCTGGAGGGCCAAGCAATAAGCATCATGACCCACCAGAAAAACTGCTGTTCATGCCCTCATTAGGGCTGCACTTACAATGGATAACAATATTATTAGTAGAAGAGGCATACTAATACATTGAGCAAATCCACCTGACTTCCAGTGTCAGTCTACTCCTTTACCTGTGATCTGCAGAACCCCACAGGACAGTTCCCAGCAAATCTTCTCTAGTACTTTTCTGTGCTCTGCTCCACAATGCGAGTTGGCTGGCTACCACCCTTCCAAATCTTGAATGAGCTATACACAACTCCCTCAATACTGTCCTAACCAACGTCAGCACCCCACCCAAGGGTAATCTCCCTACATTGAATTCAAGTAACAGTTTAGATGCAGCCCTGCCAATCTGAGTATTTGTCATCCCTGGATACTCTCATCCACAGTCATGTAGTGATCACGATGCTGGCAGCCCCACATTTCAGCTCTCACAGTGATCTGCTCAGCGTCCTCCTTCATGTTTTCAACTAACCTAAATATAGCTGTACCCTGCTGGAATGGCCTCTTCAGTGCCTTTCTGGCATTCATTCTTCTCACCTGCTCCCCACACCAGAAACTGGTGAGTTTACTACTCTTCTGCATCATGAATGTGTTTAGTACAGTCTCCTGTGTTATATTTAAATAATAATAAACATGATCTTCTGGTAAGCCAGGCTGATAGCAGCATGGCATAAGTGGAAAAATAGGCTTTCCTACCCATATAAGTTCTAAGCCACCTATGATTAGGCACTACTATATGACGTGCAAAATGACATGCACACCCATCATTTAATAGTGCCTAATCAAAGGTAGCCTAGATCTTTTAAGGATAGGAAAGCCCATCATTCCCCTTGTTCCCTGCTGCTATGAGCCTCACTTACCAGAAAGATATGTTTATGTTTGATATGTCAAAATAAACCGGGACTGTGCTACTTGCATTTATGATGCAGAAGGGTGATGAGCTTACCAGTTGTCGGTGTGAGGAGGAATAGAGAAGAATGAATACCAGAGGGAGACTGAGAAGGCCACTCTTGCAAGGTACTGCTATATTCAGGGAAGAGGGAAGACAGATGAGAGAAATATGAGCAGATTACTATGAGAAATAAGATGTGGGGCTGCCAGCACCTTGATCACTACCTGAACCCGTTGTCCTGGCCAACATTCCCCTTCCTATAAAACCAGTTCATGCAATTGTCCAAGGCTGTGTGTGGATATTAATGTATGAAATGGCTGCCACTTCATGTTCAGTCACTTCACTACCAGTCTAGTATTGCTTGTAAAGCACTTTGGGATACAATGTGCATGAAAACCACTATATAAATGCGGATTCTTATTATTATTATTTCCCATAGAAAAAGAAGACAAGACAAGCATATATTTGAGTTTCGAGAAAGTATGAACTCTAACATTGGACTTCTCAAGAACTTTGCTACAAAACAGTGGTGGCTTTAGGGGGTGGTGAAGGGTGTGGCTGCAACCCCCCCACATAGTAACATATTTGCTGCTGCTGCTGCATTTCACTTTGTTGAAAAAGTCTGATTTATTGATTGTACAAATGTTTACATTCAAATTATGGATTACATTTGTAGGTTCTGTCAAAAACATACTAGGAAAAGAATAATAGCAGAAAATATAAAGGTTTAATAAAAATGTAAAAAAGTGCATATCAAGCATGCACACCACCCCATCACCCCAATTGTAGCATCCTAGATCCACCATAACCACTAGACCACCAGGTTATTCAAGATTTGTACTGCACTGTGGTTTGCCGCAGAGAAAGACAGTTGGATTAAAACACATTTTCAGCATGTTAAAGTATACAAAATGAATAGAGCCATAACCTAAGGTGTGCATTATACAAAATAATGCACATGGTTTTGACCATTTGGGTGAAACAATTCTATACAAAGCAAAAAAGAACTAGTTAGCACTCTAGAGAGCCATATATCTCTCTGACTTTGTCTTAAATTTTGTCATCACATAACACATTTGGAGGCCATTTTAGGAAAGAAGTAAGACAGTTTTTTTGAATTGGAAGGCTGATTTTACAATTTTCAAATGCTCTGGAACAACATTTAGGTAAATTATGTAAATGTAGTTTTAGCATTAATGAATACAGCAGCCTCTCCTATAGTCCCCTACAGAGTCAGGTTTTTGAATAGTTTGTTGTGAAAATGTTGTTTAGGTATCCTTTAAATTCTTTAATTTTCTCTTGTATTCTTAAATTTCTTGAATTGTTTCTTTTATAATAGCAACTGTAATACTCACCTATGAGTTTGCCTGACCAGCTAGCCCTTGATCATATGAGAGAGACACTTGGGCACCCTCAAAACTTTGATTGAGGGGGTCTAGATCTCTTTTTTGGGTTTTAGGCCAAAAGGTTCTGTGGTCTTAATATAATTTAGGTTGTTTTGTTCGTCAGGAATACTCATTGGGTTTTTGTCCCTCCATAGATCCCAGACTGAGCACTGAACTAGCTTGTTTTTATCAACTGTTTTGCTACTGTATCTATTAGAAGGTTCTTGATTAAATCCTCACTAACCTTATCCTGGGTTTTTCTGGTATTCAGGGTGCTGTCATTATCCTTTCTTTTCACAGCTCTTGTGCTATTACATTTCTGACCTGTGTTCTTCTCTAAGAGCTCTAAACTTGAGTTTCCTGTCTTTTTATTTTGTTCAGTAGTTTTGCTTGTCATTTTTTCCAGTTGCACCTTTTTACACTTTTTATCAACTTGGGTTTTTCGCTTTGTCCCTTAGAATATCTATTATTTACTTTACCCTTGGTTGTTACAGGCATACTAATAGTGCTATTAGTACAAATAAATGAATGAAGGCAGAAACACCCCAAAACAAAATCCAATTACAAACATACAGGCCCAGATATTCAAACTGCGCCAGGCTGTGGTGCAAGCTTGGGCGCAGCTCAACTTGGCTGTGCAGGGGTGTGGCCTGGGTGATATTCAAAGGAGCTGCGCCATGGCTCAG
The DNA here is from genome assembly GCA_016271365.2 of Neoceratodus forsteri. NCBI lineage: Eukaryota > Metazoa > Chordata > Ceratodontiformes > Ceratodontidae > Neoceratodus > Neoceratodus forsteri. Next base: position 54,791,723 of record CM057455.1, read on the forward strand.
CAGCTTTGAATATTGCACCCTGGCCACCCCCACTGTGCATGGCGCAGTGGCAGTGTGCCAGCACAAGTGGCCAGAATGGAGCATGGAGATGCTCTAGTACAAGTGCCATTGCACCATTCACAGCACCGGCGAGATTCAAAAGGTGACATGCAAATGGAGCCATAATTTATGCATGGCGAACATGGGGCCATTTGCATGTCATTATGGCCCCGTTTGCATCCCACTAGCATGCAGGTGCACTGATTCCCATCGACTTGTGCCTGGCGTCCTGCCAGGCAGCAGCTGTCGGGACCGACGCCACCTGCAGCCCGATCATGGGCATCTGTTTAATTAAAAAAAAAAATCCAATATCCCTGGTGGTCCAGTGGACCGCACTCTGCCTGATCACGGGCATCTGTTTAACTAACCCCCCCATCCAAAATCCCTGGTGGTCCAGTGGACTGAATGCAGCCTGATCACAGGCATCTGTTAAATAACCCCTCTCCATCCAATATCACTGATGGTCCAGTGGACCAATGCTGCCCAATCACGGGCATCTGTTTAACAGAAAACGCCCCATACCCTGGTGGTCTCAGGGGCACCCCTCCCACCCACCTCACTGAGCCCTCACTCACCCTGCTCCCCGGTCAGCCAGCAGGCGGCAGCACCTCACCCACCTGCCACCCGCCACCCTGTCAACTGACAGCTCCAGTAGGGTTACCGCCCGATGGTTCTACAGCATGAGCCAATGGGCATGCAAGTACCTCATATCTAGTTCATCTCAGATATATGAATGATCACATATCTGGAATGTGTATAGCTGCACACCCATTGGCTCACACTGTGAACCAATGGGTGTGCAGCCCTACTGAGCTGTCAGTTGGCGGGCAGTGGGGCAGCAGGCAGGTGAGGTGCTGCTGCCCGCTGGCTGACCGTGCAGGAGTGGGTGGTGGACTCCAGTGGGTGGGTGTGGAGGGGGGTACCCTAGACCACCAGGGTAATAGGACATTTTCTGTTAAACAGGTGCCCGTGATTGGGCAGCATTCGGTCCACTGGACCACCAGGGATATTAGATGGGGGGGTTATTTTAACAGATTCCCGCGATTAGGCAGCAGTCAGTCCACTGGACCACCAGGGATATTGGACAGGGGGTTTATTCTAACAGATGCCTGTGATTAGGCAGAGTGTGGTCCACTGGACCACTAGTGATATCGGCTGGTGGGGTTTATTTAAACAGATTCCCACGATCGGGCAGTATTTGGTCCACTGCATTACCAGGGATATTGACCATGGGGGGTTTATTTAAACAGATGCCCACAATTGGGCAGCATTTGGTCCCCTGGACCACCAGGGAAATTGGATAGGGGGTTTATTTTAACAGATGCCCGTGATCGGGCAACAATCAGTCCACTGGACCACCAGGGATATTGGATGGGGGGGTTTATTCTAACAGATGCCCGCAATCACGCAGAGTGCGGTCAACTGGACCACCAGGGATATTGGACTTTTTTTTTTATATAAACAGATGCCCACAATCGGGCAGCAATCGGTCCACTGGATCACCAGGGATATTGGACTTTTTTTTTATATAAACAGATGCCCGCGATCGGGCAGCAGTCGGTCCACTGGATCACCAGGGATATTGGATGGGGACTTAATTTTTAAACACATGCCCACAATTGTGCAGAGAGTGGTCCACTGGACCACCAAGGATATAGGACGAGGACTTTATTTTTAAACATATGCCCGTGATCAGGCATGGGGGTGCTGCCAGGTGCAGCTGGAACTTGGGTGGCCACCCACAGGTGGCAGCTGCCCTGTTGTGCCCTGCAATGTGGCAGCTCACCTGTGGGGGGCCATCAGTTGTTCCTTTTTTGGGGGGGCTTAACTTTGTGCTGGCGCAAGTAGGGGTTGTGCATGCATGGCTCTGCACATCCCGGGCTGAAGACTGAGCTGTGCAGGTTATGCATGGGAACACCCCCCCACCTGCGCCTGCATACATTACTGATGCACTCCAGTGCATCAGGATTTGTGCGCCGCACTTGTTCCTTTTGAATATTGCACCGGGGTGCATCAGTGGGTTACAGCGGTGCAACACTGTTGCGCCATGTGCAACCCTTTTGAATATCTGGGCCACAATCTTTATGTCCTTGTTGATTTGTAAAGTCGATATAATTTGTTCACCTCATGTAGTTCCTTAATACGGATTAAAGGTAAAATAGAATATCTTAATGATGATGAGAAGTAGCCTTCAATATACCATGAGGAGCTTATTCTTTAAACAGGCTGTTCACTTTTAGCTCCTTTCCACTACTACAGTTTTCTCTGCTCCTTCTCAACTCCTGTTTATTCTCTGATAGGTTTTCTAGAGATGGGGATACCACAGCATAGGAAAAAATTCACTCTTTATTTTTCGTGATGATAGCAGGGGATGGAGAAAAACAATTTGGGCAAAAATGAGCTACCAAGTCTCTCTATTCATAAGCACTCTTTTGTTACGCCCTTTAACTGTTTCCAGAACCACTAGCAGCAAGGGGAAAAAGAAAAAAACAGACAACAATAACAGATAATAATAACGATAAAATAACAAAAACAAAATCAATATCCCAATTATGTTGGAATTTATCTTAAAAATTAGAAATCTCGATAATCCAATAATCCAATTACTACATCTTAAAATGAAATAAAACAATATGATGGGCAGTTAACAACTCCGTTTGAAATTAGCAATTCATTTACACATTAATTTACACTTTATACAAAAGCACGTCTTTTCGACCCAAGAAAGTTAGTTTGCTATCAAAAATCGTCTACTTGGAAAAAGATTAATAAACCAACTAACTATTAACTAGTTAACTCTAAAATGTCTAAAATTGTTGCTGTAATAATACTATTTTTATTTGTTTAATGGTATATATTCAATTGCTGTAACAAACAATTGGCCCTGTAAGAGACACAGACAAACTTACATTTGTGTTATCGTACTCAGTATCAATAGGCGAAAGCCAGAAGTGTAAAGAACAATGCTGCTTCCGAATTGCTTATCTAATGTTAATCAAGAAGCCATCGAGGGCTGACAAGGGTTGCTAGAGCAAATCTAATTTGATATACCATGCTGTGCTCCTTTCACCTTGTTTTTCACCCTCGCACCTTAATCTACTAGGACAGCGTACTCAGCTGCACCAACAGGGCATCTAATATGATTGAAAGATGCTGTAGCTAGATACAGTATCTACAACTTCATGGACTTCAGCCATGGCATGAACACAAGCTTCAACACCTCGAAGAGGAACAAGCTAAGCAACGTGAATGAACGAAGCTTGTGTCAAAGCATGCGCACTATATGCTAATAGTCATGTGACTCCTTTAGTCCAATCAAAAAGAACCCCAAAAATGTTAAATAAACTTATTTAAAATATTTACTTTTAAATTTCTTTTTCTCTACTGTACCTTGCTCTGCTTTTTAAGATTTGAAAAAACTACTGCCAAACCCCTACAATGTCACCAGCGCTGACAGCGAAAATAAAATAGCCGCACAAGTGAAATCAACTGCTGTAATGTCACCGTGTTACCTATTTTCTTTTTTCCTGAATCTTAAATCCTAAATGTTACCCTTTACTGCATACATATTATGTGTAAAACTAGTAAAACAGTATCTCGCATTCAAACATACGCAAACTCTTCCACTATCAGAATAATCATGCATATGCACTGAAAACTCTGCTTTACTCAAATTGCAAACTTGTAAATAATAGAAAATAGTTAAACTTGCATAATTTGCATAAATTAATACAGAGAGGGCAAGATTTGCTAGCAGCAAATCAATAGAAATAAATATATTGATTCTCAGTGAGCGAACGCCACCCTCCTCAGGCTGCAAAGATGCCTAGAATGTCCGTAGGAGGCAGTCTGTTGAAAGGTAGGCTGATAGGCCCCCACAAGCTTTACTGGAGCTGTCCTCTGTGTGATTTGGCTATGGCCACAGCTCTGGCTCTGTACACAAACAGAGGATGTCCAGGGGCCTACCCCAGGACGGTGTAGCTCTTGCTATAATTCAGCTTCAAAAAGAACCCAAAAGTACCAAAGGTGGACTGGAAAGATTAGTACATTTTCTATGGTTTAAGGCAACAATGGAATACCTGTTCCAGAAAAAAACAAGCCTTGACTAACTCCTGCTGCAACTGCTACTCCACAACAGTTCAGTGTGTGCTCTCCGTGTTAGTGTGCAGAAATGCGGTTGTATATTATATCCCCATAGTCTAAGAGCAAGAGGAATGTTGCCTAGACAAATCTGAGTCTGACCTTGGTTGGGAAGAGGGTTCTATGTCTAAAAATGAAGCCTAATCTGGCTTTGAGCTTGGTAGAGAGATTATCAATGTGGACTCTAAAGGATAGTTTGTTGTTGATCTGTACTCATAGGTATTTTCACTTGTCGATAACTTCAAATGGCTCCCCTAGGGATGTTTTGACAGTTATGAGGTTGGACTTGGCCCCCAACCAGTGGGGGATTGTTGTTTTGGTGGAAGTACATTTCCTTAGTTTTCTTAGTGTTGAGCAAAAGCCTGGCACAGGTAAAATTATGTTCAAGCTGAAGGAAGCGAAGAAGTACCATTTTGAGTTAGTGATACTGAAATTAAGGTTGTTGATATAGATGGAAAAGAGGATGGGGCCAAGCATGGACCCTTGGGGGATGCCTTGAGTGATGGGAAGGGTGTTTGAAAGGAGATCATCTGCTTTTACTTGCTGAACACGCCTTGTGAGATAACTGGAGAACCAAGAGATTATGGAGGCAGAGGCGTCTAGGTAGGGGAGGCTGTGCAGGGGCAGATTATGGTTCACAGAGTTGAACACTTTGCTCAGATCGAGGAACACAGCCCGGTTACTTGTTTGGAGCCCCAGGCAGCCGGTAGTTGGTGACTTTACCTAGGGCAGAGATAGTACTATGGTTATGTCTGAAGCCCGATTAAGCAGGGTTGAGGAGAGAGAGTGGGCTCTAATGAGATCTTTCAGCTGAAAGTATATGAGTTTTTCAAGGATTTTGGAGATCACTGGTAGTATTGAGACTGGTCTATAGCTGTTTAAGTCAGAGGGGTCACCAGATTTCAAGAGGAGCAGAATGTGGGCCAACTTTCAGCAGGAGGGAATAATGGCCACTGAGATAGACATGTTAAAAATGTGAAGAATGGGGGCAGTGAGAACGTAATAACCAAGTTTAAAGGATACCCAAACCATCTTTTTTTTACATATTTTTTTTTATTATGACTCCATAGGCTTGTAAAGGGGAGGCTGTTGTTTACATTTATACTGAAACTGCATTTATTAAAGCAGGATAAATGCAGTTTCATGGCATTTGAAAATTGTAAACACAGACTCTTCTGATTCAAAAATCATACTGCAAGAATCTTAAAATGGCTGACTTGTTGATGTAATTGAACAGAGAGATGACCAGCTGTGCAGATGTATTCTAGCTGTGCTAATCATATTCGAATGCAAATAACTTTAAAATGAAAAATGATAGTCTGTGGTACTTGTACTGTGAGTACAAACATTGTTCAGCACAAAAATATCTACAAAATGATTGGTGTTTCATTTATAGATATGGTTCAGCATTTTAAAATTAGCAAAAAAGCAGCAGAAAATTCAATTATTTTTCACTTTTTCAGCAAACAAATGCACATAATATTAAAGCAAAAAATTATAGCATGGTACTGTGAGCACAAAAGTTCAGCACAAAATATCTACAAGATGAATAGTATTTCACTTATATATACCTTTTAGTTTTTTTATAATTATCAAAAAAAGCAGAACATTTAATTACTTTTCACTTTTTGCAACAAACAAATGAAAATAACTTTAAACTGAAAAATTATGGCATGATACTTTAAGCATGACACTTGTTCAGCACACAAATATCTACAAAATGAATAGTGTGTCATTTATATGTGCCTTTTAGTTTTTTTATCATTAGCAAAAAAACAGCAGAAAGTTCAATTATTTTTCATGTTTTGCAACAAACAAAAGCAAATAGCTTTAAACTGAAAAATTATAGCATGGTACTTTAAGCACAAAAGTTGTGCAGCACAAAAATGTCTATCAGATGAGTGGTGTTTCATTTATAGACACTTTTTAGATTTTTTATAATCAGCAAAAAATAGCAAGAAATTGAATTTGTTTTCACTTTTATTGAAGGTATGGCTTAAATGGAATAAGCTACTTCCCTACTGGAAATATTGTTAAAATGTGCTGTTCTCATGCCTTCCTCCAATTAACCAAACTTCAATTTGATTTTCAAATAGCTCCCAATTCCTTCCCTCTAAACGGTGGGAGGGGTACAAAACAGTTGTATGCTTAATGTTTCCATTTCTATTTTCCCCTCCTCTGTCAGCCTTGCCATTACATGTTGAACCACTGATGCTTGAATTCCCACTTTACGTTATCAGGCAAAGTGATCTAGTGCATGCTACATTTCTCATGCAGCCACCCATCAGCACTTCATTGTCTTCCTTGTATTTAGTCAGTGCACATGAAAACTGCCTTTGCCATTCTACCCAGTGCATATGGAGGGGGAGGGGGAGGGTTTGCCTGTGCATTCCACCACATGTTGCCCCCTATGCACAGCAGCGGTACTCAAGTGCTTACAGATTGGGGGGGTTACCCAGCAATGTCAAAGTATCCGGGCAGGCCAGTCAGACTCTGCTCTGATGCCATTTCCCATCTTTTTGTATCATTTTGTGTCATTCAGCTATGTGCCATTTAAGTTGGAATGTTACCTCTTTTTCCAGTTGAAGAAACTAGGGGCCTTGTCCTTCTCAGAGCAGCCACCTGCTTACTCTTCCATATCCTTAGCATGCAATTCAATGGCAGCATGGATGCCTTTGGCACATGACAGAAGACATCCACATTTCTCAGGTGGTTGATGGCACTCACATGGACCACATGCCTCAGAACCCACCTCATAACCCACCTGGGGCCTGTGGTAATTTAGCATCATTGCACATCCTATTGTGTGTTATTGCTTACTTTCAATTTATAAATGTGATCCTATGAGAATTATATATTGTACTTCCCAGGTGATTTAAGACACTCAGCTGTGCCTTGTGCCTCTCAACCCACCTGGTACTTGTGTCAATTTAGCCTTGCAGCACACCATAATGTGTGGTACATATCTCTTAAAATGTATTATATAGCTGGCCTGGTGGCACTAATGGTTGAGACACTGGACACCACACCTTGTGCTATGCTGGTGACCCAGGTTTAGGAATGGGCTCAGGTCACTGGGGGTCAGCTGGGGGGAGGGAGGCTGGGAGTTTGACTTAGCAGCTACAAGGCCTAGGGAGTAGTCTCACCACTCCCACCACATGGCTGCCCCCAGGTGGAGGCCCGAGGGTAGCACTGGTCAGAATCGACACAAGAACGGGTGGGTGCTTCAGAACCATGGCGTGTGCATCCCTATACACCTGCATATGAAGCTGTACCAAGAGGCTTGGAGAAAAAATGGACCGGGCAAGCTCTATGATAATCCTGGTGGAAGGTCATGACCAGATGTGACCTCCAGCAAGGAACAGGGCAGAGCCACCTGCCAGTTCCCCAGGAAAAATGGGAACAAAATCTAAAATTAAAAAAAAATGTATATTGTAATCTTATTGAAATTATATACTGTACTTGCCAGGTGGCTGAATTCACTATGCTGTGCATCATGCCTTGTAACTCACCTGGGGCATACAGCAATTTAGGCTTGCCGCGCACCCTTCCATGTGTTATTGCTTACTTACAATTTAAAATGTAATCATGCACCACTCTTCCCACAAAGCTGAAGGCACTCAACTGCACCTCATGCCGTACAACCCACCTAGGCCATACAGCAGTTTAGTACTGTCACACACCCTACCATGTGTTATTACTTACTTACAATGTACAATGTGATCTCATGGAATATATTTACCGCACTTCCCAGGTGGTCAAAGGCATTTGGCTGTGCCTTATGTCTCACAACCCACCTTGGGGGTGCAGTAATTTAACATTGCCACACATAGAAACATAGACTTTGATGGCAGATAAGGACTGCTTGGCCCACCCATTCTGCCCATTTCAAACAACATGAAGTCTTGCTATATTATGACATATGCAGTGAGTCCCAACCTTCGAACTGCTCCGGAGGTGAAAGAGTTAACTTTCCATGCCAGGCATGGAATGCAGAGCTCGCTCTCGGTTGAAAACTCTGTCTGTTGTTCTTCAAACTCAAACTGTCAGATTCTTTACTCTGCCTCACTGAACAGTCGCTCCGGAGATTTCTCCTTCTGCTCAGTTAATTTTGTCAGTTAAAGTATTGTTTTCTTGGTTTTTTTAACCAAATTTAAACCGCAACTGGTCGGTTCAAGCTCTGTCTGTGGTATTTGTGAGTAACAGATAGGTTCTACATTTATATTTCTGTGTGGAATTTGTAAACAGTTATCGGTTCGGTTTGAACTGATCAGGTTGTTTTAAAAATTCATTAATCTGTCTTTAGAGTGTGGTTACCGGTTCTTATTGGTTCTAAAAAAAACAGATTTTATTACGTTTTTTTCCGCAACCCGTGACACGGTTGGGTACCGATAAGAGAGTTTTGCTTGGCGGATTACCATTAACGGGCAAGTTTGGTTAGGACTGGCACTATGTATGAGAAACCCAAAAGAAAAACCGGGCCTACTGGGTTTCAACACTGTAGTGTCTGTGGGGAAGCCTTTGCTAAGGCTGACCCCCACACCACCTGTGTTTATTGTCTGGGGTTTGACCACCTCAATACAGACTATTTTTATTTAGTTGTTTAACCAGGTATAGCACACTAAGCTGAAAGCTTTTTTACAGGAGCGACCTGGGAGCATAAGGAGGTTAAGTGACTTGCTTAGGGTCACACAGTATGCAAGTGGAAGCTGTGGGATTCAAACCCAGGTCTGGTCTGCTGGATATCACCATATTTGCAGCTCAGAGCCTTAGACCACTGCGCTATACTGCCTAGACTGCCAGATTTGTAAAGATTTTCCTGCTGCCACCATAGAAAAGAGAGTTGCTAGGCTCAGGGAAAGGGAGGCCAAGAAGTCCGCTGACCCGGATGGCCAGCCCGGTTCGGTTTCAACTGAACGGAGGGAGTGCCCTCTGACCAGGGCGAGACTTCCTCGGTTAAAAGGAGAGCCAGCTCGGAGGAGCCGGTTCCAGCAAAAAGGACTAGAAAATCAGCTGGTGTGGAGCCAAAACTTTCCTTTCCAACCGCTGAAGAAATAGCCAAAGCGATCCAAATTGTCCAGTCACTTTCCCCGGTTCCGACCAAACCGGCACCATCAGGTAAGCATACGGTTTGGCCAGTTCCACCGGTTCAAGAGTATGATTTTAAGGATTTTTATGAACCGGAGATGGGGAAGAGGAGTATGAGGAGAGTGAATGTGGATTTGAAAGTCTGGATGTGCTCACTGAACTGGACACCTCCCCAGACAGACCTTCAGGAGTGTCTCCTCCTAGGCTTTCTGAGTCCCCTTCCCATTTTATGTTTTATAAAAAAGTTGCTGAAACACTCCAGCTTCCTGTTGAGGAAGCTGTTGATGACCAAGAGGAGCCTGACTATGTAGAAATGATGGATATCCCAGAGTCTAGGAGACTGTCTATTCCTTTGCATAAATCTTTTCAGAAACAGACAGTAAAAATTCTAAAAACTCCTCACACTATACCTCCTGTGGATAAAAGAATGGACAAGAGGTACACATTGTCAGACTCTGATACGGAGTTCCTAACACATCAATGCAGCCATGTTGGGGTAGTGCAGGCTGCAGCCTGTGATAAGGCAAACATTCCCTTGACTTCACACCCCCCTGAAAAGAACTCCAGGAGGATTGATGCCATGGCAAAGAAACAGTACATGGCAGCATCCTTGGGACTCAGTCAGGCAAATTATATGGCTTATGCTGCTAGATACCAGAAATCTAGATGGGATACTGTTACGACTCTAGCAAAACAGGTCCCTGACCAGCTTGCCAGGGAGATGGAGCAGGTGGCTGCTGATGGTATTGAGGCATCCAAGGTGCAATTCCATGCTGCAGTGGACTCTAATGATGTGTCATCAAGAGTCATGGCTACATCTGTGGCACTTCGCAGGATGGCTTGGCTCAGATGTACTAGCCTGTCACAGGATACCCAGACTAAAGCCATGGATTTTCCTGTTGTGGGTAATTCTTTGTTTGGGGAGCAGACAGAGAATTACATGAAGAAAATTTTTATTTTATAAGGATTTATAAGGATTTTTAGGACAGTAAATTAATAAAAAGGGAACCAGGAGAGCTTCAGTAGCAGACAAGTAGTGGAATAGCAGTATAACTGCAGCATAATGTGGGGAATGGTGCAATGCAGTGGCTGTGGGGCAGCCATATTCAGGCAGATCTTCTGGACACTGAGGTGCTGTCCTATCTGCGTGCATCTTTCTGGACTGCGGGATGAGGTAGCCAGACTCAGAGCGGAAGTAAACTGGGTCAGAGTACCATTACCCCTATCCAGAGACCACCAGTCCAATGCAGCTGCCTCAAAGGATGCAGAGAACGAGGAGCACTTGGATGACAGTGGGCTCAGGGAGGGTTAGACCAGTCAGGCAGAGGCACATCCCAGATCCTATTCCACTCAAGAACTCATATGCCACACTGCCAAACAGGGACAACCAAATAGAGGTACCCAGAGAAATGGAAGGAAAGGATGTGGAGGTTAGCCAAGTGCAAAAGATGGAGATTAGCACCCAGGAGGTGGATAGGCAGAATAGGGGCAAAATTCAGCAGAAAGGCAGACAGCAAGGTGAACCACTGATAAAGGCAACCAAGGAAGGGGCTGGTAGAACAGCGAAACAGTCTAGGGAGGTCAATCATGGAAGGTCATGTGTGCAAATGCCAGGAGCCTTAGCAACAAGATGGAAGATCTGGAGGCTGTCATGGTGCAGTCAGACCTGGACATTGTGGCCATCACTGAAACCTGGTGTAATGATAACCACAAATGGGAGTTGGCCATACCTGGCTCAACATATTCAGAAGAGACAGGGCAGGCAGGAAGGGGAGGAGGAGGGCGCCATGTGAAAAATGACATAAGGGCCACGGAGATCCAGGAGGAACAAAAGGGGGAGAGATGCTGTGGGTTAGCTTGAAAGGAAATGGGGCCAGCATCTGCACAGGTGTGGTCTATAGACCACCAGCCCAGGAGGAAGAAACAGATAGGAGTTGATGCTAGCCATCCAGAGGATGGCAGACAAGGGTGGAGGTAGTATTGGTTGGAGACTTCAATATTCCAGATGTGGACTGGAGCATCCCATCAGCAGCATCAACTAGGAGCAGATTTATCCTGGACTCCTTCAGGGTGCCTTCCTCAAGCAACTGGTCATGGAACCAACTCGCAGAAGGCAATACTGGACCTTGTGCTCACAAACAGGGACAGTGTGATGGGGTAAGAGTGGGGAGCACCCTGGGAACAGTGACCACCAGTCACTGTGGTTTGAAATCACAGAAAGAGCAGAACCAAACCACACAAAACGCTGTATCCTGGATTTTAGGGGGCAAACTTTGGGAAAATGGGAGATACTTGAAAGAGGCATTAAGGAATGGGGCAGGAATCAGGGTTGAGGAACAGTGGAAGTATTTAAAATGGGGATTACAAGAGCAACAGAATTATGTATTAAGCAGGTTAGCAAGAGGAAAAGAAAGAGGAGACCATTATGGTTTTCAAAGAGGTAGCAAAAGAAAGTGAAAGCCAAAAGATTGCATTCAGGCAATACAAAAGGACACAGGCAGAAGGGGATAGGGAGAAGTACCAGGAGAAGCAACGGGAGGCAGGGGGCAGTAAGGGAAGCCAAAGCTCAGACAGAAGAACACATTGCAAAATCAGTGGGTAGAGGGGACAAAACCTTTTACAGGTACATAAGTGAAAAAGAAAGGCAAAGGGAGGGATAGTGAGACTGAAGGGGGAGGATGGGGGCCGCGTGGAGGATGACAACAGTAAAGCTGACATATTGAACAGGTATTTCTGCTCAGTCTTTACTGAGGAAGAGGAGGGTAATGGGTCTGAATGGAGTACAAGGGGTGAGAATGGTGCAGAAATGGACACAAGTCCCTTTACACGAGAAAGGGTCCTGAAGGAACTGGAAGTAATAAGAGTTGATAAAGCAATGGGGCCAGATGGGGTGCACCCTAGGGTCCTTAAAGAACTAAGAGAGGTGGTGGCTGGAACTCTTGCCATCCTGTTTAGCCAATCACTAGAAACGGGAGGTACCCAAAGACTGAGGATAGCAGATGTAGTCCCTTATACAAAAGTGGGAACAATGAGGAAGCGGGAACTACAGACCAGTCAGCCTCACCTCGGTAGTGGGAAGATCATGGAAGCACTACTGAAGGAGAGATTGGTGGAACATCTGGTTGTCAATGGACTACAAGACCCAAGGCAGCATGGTTTCACCAGGGAAGGTCATGTCAGACCAACCTCATTGAATTTTTGACTGGGTGACTAGGGAGGTGGATCAGGGAGGGCAGTGGACATGGCCTATCTGGACTTTAGCAAGGCCTTGACACTGTGCCACATAGAAGACTATTGCACAAACTGGGGAATAGGGTGTGGGCAGGACAGTAGTGCGGTGGGTAGGTAACTGGCTGGGTGGCAGGACACAGAGGGTGGTGGAATGGCTGTCACTCTACAGAGGGAAGAGTGACCAGTGGGGTACCACAGGATCAGTGCTGGGACCGGTACTATTCAATATCTTCATCAGTGACATTGCACAGGACCTAGAAGGCAGAATTTCACTGTTCGCTGATGACACAAAGCTCTGTAACACAGTAGACACACCAGAGGGTGTAGACAGAATGAGAAGGGACCTGCAGAAACTTGAAGAATGGTCAGGGTTTGGCAGTTGAAATTAATGCAAGGAAATGCAAGATAATGCATATGGGTACAAAAACCTGGCACAGTATATCAGTTGGGGTGAGGATATAGCATGCACCAAGCAGGAAAGGGATCTTGAGTTATCATCTCTGATGACCTCAAGGCAGGGAAACAGTGACAAGGCAGCAGGTAAAGCAAATAGGATGCTGGGATGCATTGGCAGGGCATCACCAGCAGGAAAAGGGAGGTCATAATTCCACTATACAAGACACTAGTGAGGCCGCACCTGGAGTACACTGTGTAGTTCTGGAGACCTTACCTACGAAGGACATAGACAGGGTAGAGAAGGTTCAGAGGAGGGCAACAAAGATGGTGCATGGATTGCATCACAAGTCCTATGAGGACAGGTTGAAGGCACTGAACATGTACTCCTGGAGGAGAGGAGGAGAGGGATATGATAGAGACATACAAGTATCTTACAGGAGGAACAGGGTGCAGGAATGCACTATTTTAAGCGAAAAGATGTTCCAGGACTAGAGGGCATGGGATGAAGTTGAGGGAGGACGATTCAGAGGAAACGTGAGGAAGAATTTCTTCACAGAACGGGTGGTGGACAAGTGGAACACCCTGCCAGAGGAAGCGGTGGGGGCTGAAACAATCATGGGATTTAAGAATGCATGGGATAGACATAAAGGAATTGTGGAGATCAGGGGTAAGGGGCAACAGACTTCCTGGAAAACATAAACTGAACTTACAAACTTAAATGGGCAGACTGGGTGGGCCATAGGCCCTTATCTGCCGACACTGTCTATGTATGTATCTATGTAAAATGGACGAGTATAGGACCACCTATAGGAGTGCACAGGCCAAGGAAAGGCAAGCCACTCCTCAAAGGCAGCTTTCCAGGGGCAGGCCTCTTCATAGGCCTTTTTACCAAGCCCAGACCTCTTCTTCAGCTTATACCCAGAAGGGGTTCTTTAGAGGGAGAGGCAGATGGGGTACAAGCAGGCCTGCTTCCACCCCTCAGCCTGAAGCCCCAGCCAAGCAGGCACCCTGATGGTGTTGCCAGGGCCGATTCTCAACTACCTGTAGGGGGCAGGCTGGCTTACTTTGTCCAGGATTGGAAGTCTCTAACATCAGACAAGTGGGTCCTGAAGTAGTAGCCTGGGACTGGTTCTCCGCTCAAGAAATTTCCAAAGATGAGAACCAGATCCTTTCCACCTGCAACCCTTCAGAGGCATTTGCCCAGAGGCAGAAACCTCTACCCTCTTGGCTCTCAGAGCCATGGAAAGGGTTCCACCCCTACACCAAGGCAAAGGGTTGTACCCCAGGTACTTCCTTACCCCAAAAAAGATAGGAGAATGGTGGCCCATCCTGGATTTCAGATATTTAAACAAGCACCTTTTAAAACCAAACTTAAAAATGGTGACTCTGGGAATTATTTTACCCTCTCTAAGGCCAGGGGACTGGCTAGCGTCCCTGGACCGCAAGTATGCCTACTTCCATATTCTCATCAGAAGCTCCCATCGAAAGTACCTCAGGTTCGAGCTGCCCTCAGGCCACTACCAGTTCAGAGCAATGCCCTTTGGCCTCACCTCTGTCCCAAGGGTATTCACAAAATTCCTGGCAGTAGGAGTTGCCCATCAAAGAAGGCAAGGAATTGCCATCTTCCCCTACCTAGACGACTGGCTCATAGTAGGCTCGTCCCCAGACCAAGTCAAGTCACACATTCAGATAACTCAGCAACTGCTTATCTCTATAGGTTTCCTTCTGAATCTTCCAAAGTCAGTTTCAGAGCCTGTCCAGCTTCTCACCTTTATAGGCACAGAACTGAACACTCAGGAAGCCAGAGCCTTCCTTCCCTTGGACAGGGTAACTACCCTGGTCTCTCTGGCCTCCTCATTCACCCTGCAGGTCTCTCGACCAGCAAGGCATTTTCTGCAGCTCCTGGGACACATGGCTGCTTCTACAGCAGTAGTGCAAGGAGCAAGATTTCAGATGAGGGACATCCAGTTCCATTTGAGAACCTTTTAGTCTCAAAGAAAGGACCCTCTTACCAAGTTGGTCCCAGTAACCAGAATCCTGATCAAGCTTTACAGTGGTGGCAGGACCAGAACAATCTGAGACAAGGGGTTCCCTTTGTCACTCAGCCTCATTCTTTAATCCTTACTACAGATGCATCCTTCTTGGGGTGAGGAGCTTACATGGGTGACCTCACTACCCAGGGACTGTGGTCCCCTCAGGAATCCCTGCTCCACATCAACATGTTGGAGCTCAGAGCAGTTTTTCTAGCACTTCAAGCTTTTTCCAAATCTGTTCAGAACAAAGTTGTTCAAGTCAGAACAGACAACACCACTACAATGTGGTACATCAACAAGCAAGGAGGCACTCAGTCTATGGCCTTGTGCACTGAAGCGATTAAGTTGTGGTCTCTGGCTTACTCCCTGAACACCTCCCTTACAGCAGTTCACCTCCCAGGCAAGGACAATGTCCTAGCAGATGCCCTCAGCAAGATCTCGCAGGGCCATCACGAATGGTCCTGGGAGCAATATTTGCCAGATTGGGCACCCCACAGATAGATCTTTTTGCAGCCCCAGACAATCACCAACTTCCCCTTTTTTGCTGCAGGCCCCCAGTCTTGGGCTCAGTCCCTCTGGATGCCTTAGTTTTAAATTGGGAAGGGAAGTTTCTCTATGCCTTTCCCCCCTTCCCTCTCTTGTTCAAAGTGTTAGTCGAAATCAGATCTCAATCTTGCAAAGTGATTCTGATTGCTCCAGATTGGGCCAGACAACCCTGGTATCCACTACTTCTGTCCTTAGCAGTCCATCTTCCCCTGTGCCTCCCCAGGAATCACAATCTGTTAACCTGTGCTCAGGGCAGGATTTGGCACCTGAATCTCAAATCTCTCAATCTCAAGGCCTGGTTCTTGAAGAGTTAGAGTTCGTTGATTTACACCTCTCCCAGGGTGTAATGGATATATTGAAGGCTTCTAGGAAGTCTTCCACCAGGACTGCTTACAATTCCAACTGGAAGAGGTTTTCTATATGGTGCTCTGGGAAGCATATTTCCCTAGAATGTGCTGAGTTACCCACAGTCCTGGATTATACGGTCCATTTAAATACTTTGGGGTTGAGACCAGCTACCCTAAAGGTGCATTTGGCAGCTATGTCTGCTTTTATTTCAGCAGGTAAACCTTCTTCTCTTTCAGCTTACCCTGTATTCTCCAAGTTTTTTAAGGGATTGCTTCATACCAACCCTCCATTCAGGGACTCTGCCCCTGCCTGGGATCTTAATGTTTGCATTGCTAAGCTTATGCAACCCCGTTTGAGCCCTTGTCTTCAGCAGAACTTAAGTATTTGACTTGGAAGACTGTGTTTCTAGTTGCCATTACTTCTGCTAGATGCATAAGTGAATTACAAGTCTTGTCAGTGGAGTCTGATTTTATCTCTTTTCATAGGGATAAAGTGGACCTCAGGACTAACAGGAAGTTCTTGCCTAAGGTGGTTTCAGATTTCCACCTTAATCAATCTATTTCTCTCCCTGTGTACTTCATTGACCATTCCTCCTCTGGCGAGAGGAGGTTACACAGCCTAGATATGAAGAGAGCCCTTAGTTACTACATTGAGCGCACCAAGGGTCACAGGTTTGACTCCCTTCAATTGTTCCTCACTTATGGTGAGGTTGGTAAGGGAAAATCTGCCACTAAAAGATCCATTACCAGGTGGATTGTTTCTTGTATCCAATTCTGTTATGAAAAGCTCGGTAAGGTTCCCCCCTCAGGCCTGAGGGCTCACTCTACCAGAGGTACAGCTGCTTCCCTGGCTGCTGCCAGGGATATTCCTATCTTAGAGATATGTCAAGCAGCCACCTGGAAAACAGTCCATACTTTTACCAAGCATTACTCTCTGGATATCCAGACTAGGAGTGATGCTCGGTTTGGCACAGCAGTACTTCAGAGCTTGTTCCCAAAGTAGATTCTGTCCCTCCTCCATTGAGGTTCTACTTGGTAGTCTGCAATTAGTCAGAATGCAGCAAGACTTCATGTTGTTTGAAGAAAAAAATTACTCACCTTAGTAATGTTGTTTCTTCTAATGGAGTCTTGCTGTATTCTGACCTCCTCCCCCCTCAGAACCTGGTTTTGGGATGTGGGTGGGCAGGAGCAGTGTTGGCACCCTAGAGGTGCCTCCTTTTCTCACCCTCTTTACTTTCTGGGTGTGTGTTGTGTTTTGTTTTTTTGGTTTCCTGACTTGAGTCTTTGCTTTGAAACCAAAAAACCCTTTTTATTAAATTTAATTGCCAGTTGGCTAGTGTGAATTTACAGTTTCCACAAAGGACCCCAGTGAGTATAGCTCGTAAAGATCTGGCGGTTGGGGTTCAAACAACAGCAGACAAGGGCTCAACCTAGCTCGAGCTCAGCATTCTATGCTTTGCATGGAAAGTTAACTCATTCCTCTCCGGGGCAGTTCAAAGGTTGGAGATCACTGCAATTAGTCAGAATACAGCAAGACTCCATTAGAAGAAACAACATTACTAAGGTGAGAGATTTTTTCTTGCTCAGTATTCACAAAAGAAGAAGAAGGTTAGGCACCTAAACCAAGCAATAGAAGCACTCTGGACAGTGTGGTTGATAATAGTCCATTCACAGAAGAAAGGATCCTGAGAGAACTCCTAAAATTAAGGGTACACAAAACAATGGGGCCTGATGGGATTCACCCCAGAATTCTAAAAGAACTAAGGAGTGACCTAGTGACACCACTGACTACCCCTATTAACAAATCATGGGAGGATGGTGTGGTACCTGAGGATTGGAGGAGGGCAGATGTGATTCCTCTTCACAAAAGTGGGAGCAGGGCATAGGCAGGGAACTACAGCCCTGTTAATTAAACCTCAGTTGTATGGAAAATGATGGAATGACTTCTGAAAGAGAGAACTGTTGAGTACTTAAATGCCAGCGGGGCACAGGCCCTGAGGCTGCATGGATTCACAGCAGGAATATCATGTCAGATGAATCTAATAGATTTCTTTGACTGGGTGACCAAAGTAGTAGACCAGGGAGGGGCTGTAGATATTGTCTACCAAGACTTTAGCAAGGCATTTGACACAGTCCCACTCAAAAGATTAATAAACAAGTTAGCTACCCTGGGAGTGGGTCCCAGGGTGATAGCCTTGGTAACAAGTTGGCTTACCAACAAGACATAGAGGGTAATAGTAAATGGACTACACACTAAAGAAAGGGTGGTTACTAGTGGGGTACCATAAGGTTCAGTACTGAGACCAGGCCTCTTTAATGTCTTTATAGGAGACATTGCAGGGGGGCTGGAAGGAAAAGTATGCCACTTTGCAGATGATACAAAAATCTGCAACAAGGTTGATACACAGGGTGGGAGGGGTGGAAATGATGAGAAGGGACCTGGCAAGGTTGGAGTAATGGTCAAAAATATGTCAGCTGAGAGTCAATGAAAAAAAGTGCAAAGTAAAGCACCTGGAAAACACAAACCCAGGGGAAGAGTACACAGTGGGGGAAGGCACTAACAACAACAAAAATGGAAAGGGACCTCGGGGTAGTCATATCAGATGACCTTAAGATACGCAAACAATGTGAGAGGGCAGTAAGGAGGGATGGAGGGATACTGGGATGCATAGGGAGAGGCATCACCAGTAGAAAACAAGAAGTTGTTATCCCTTTGTACAGGCAGTTGGTGAGACGCCATTTAGAGTACTGTGTGCAGTTCTGGAGACCCCATCTCTGTAAAGACATAGACAAGATGGAGGCGGTCCAGAGGAGGGCAACTAAAATGGTGTAGGGTCTGCAACAGAAGCCATATGAGGAGAGACTGAAAGAGCTTAATAAGTATACCCTTGAGGAAAGAAGGGAGACATGATAGAAACATTCAAGTACCTCAAAGGAATCAACAAAAGTCCAAGACGGGAACATCTTTGAGAGAAAGAGATGTGCAAGAACAAGGGGCACAGTATGAAGATAGAAGGGGATGGCTCAGAGGCAATGTCAGAAAGTATTTTTTCACGAAGAGGATGGTGGACACATGGAAATACCTTCCTGAGGAGGTCATGGGGTCAAAAACAATGGGGGAATTCAAGAATGCATATGATAGACATAAGACAATTATAGTAAAGAGTAGGAGGTAGGCTGTTGGTTAACTAGAATCTGCAGCTTATCCAGTACATAGGGAATGAGCAGACTAGGTGGGCCAAGTGGTTCTTACCTGCCATCAAAGTCTACATTTCTATGTTTCACCACAGTCTCTTTACATTTTCCTTAGCGACTCCTCCAATTTGCACATTAAGCACATGAAACTTTCAGGACATATTTTGGCTGCTTCTCTAATGTCCATAATACTCTGGCACTTGAAAACTTGCACTTTAACAGTTGGAAGACTATGTTTGCTGGGAAAGGCACCTAGCTTCACCTGAGCTCTTTTCTTCTAGGTTTGCTTGTAAGGACAGAGTAAGGAACATTATCAGACCAAGAAAAAAGATTAAGCCTTCTTTTGGCTAAACAGATTTATTGCGTGTTATTATTTTCTTTTGTACTCACAGGATTTGTTGTTAACATTTTACTGCTTTATTTTTCTCTGATTCAAATTGCTGTTGCAGGGTATACTTTCTGCTGCATTATTACAGGGTGTGCCTACAGGTTTGTGCTTACAGATTACTGCTGTAATCTTCTCTGATTCAAATTGTTTTTGCAAGGTATATTTTCTGTTACTGCTTTATTTTTCTCTGAAGCAAAGTGTTTTTTACAGGGTATATCTTCTGTGAAATTATTACAGGTGGTGCTTTACAGGTTTCACAGTTTTATTTATCATTAGGCTAAGCTTTCAGGGCTACTGCATTTGTTGTTGGCTGACAGTTTCTCCACTTACCTCTTTGTTTCTTTCAGCCATGGTTCTTTTTCAGCAGGGGAAGGGCCCAGCTACCCACCCCCATCTCCAACCACTCCATGCTATACTCCTTTTATAGGGTAGCATAGTGACCTCACCTACAGGGGCAAAAGTAATTTACCTTGTTATAACAAGTTATACAAAAACAAACAAACAAAACACAAAACCAAACTTTTGCTTTCATTTTCCTCCTTTTAATTACTCAAACCAGGTTATAAACCCAACAACTCATCTGGAATGGATATTATTAACTGCAGGTACTGCAGGAAACTTTTCAAAAAGGCAGTTATACAGGATTTAGAATGTTGTTCTACATGCTGGACCATTGGAGATCTAAGGCCTCAGCTCCAGGAAGCATGGGCAGAGATTGAGTGCCTCAAACTGCATATTCAGGAGGAAATATATTTTCAAACAACATGAAGTCTTGCTATATTATGACATATGCAGTGAGTCCCAATCTTCGAACTGCTCCTGAGGTAAAATCGTTAACTTTCCATGCAGGCATGGAACTCTGAGCGTGAGCTCAGTTGGAAAGTCTGTATGTTGTTCTTCAAACACAAACTGTCAGATTCTTTACTCCGCCTCACTGAACAGTCGCTCCGGAGATTTCTCCTTCTGCTCGGTTCATTTTGTCGGTTAAAAGTATTATTTTATCCTTTTTTTGACCGAAATTAAATGCAACCAGTTGGTTCAAGCTCTGTCTGTGGTGACGTAAGTAATAGATAGGTTTTGCATTTTATTTTCTGTGTGGAACTTGTAAACGTTTATCGGTTCGGTTTGAACTGATCAGGTTGTTTCTAAAAATTACTAGTCCTTTTTTAGAGTGCGGTTCCCGGTTCTTATCGGTTCTAATCGGTTTTCATTACATTTTTTTCCACGACCCCTGACATGGTTGGGAACCTATAAGACAGTCTTGCTTAGCGGATTGCCATAAACAGGCAAGTTTGGTTAGGCAGGCATTATGTCTGAGAAACCCAAAAGAAAAACCGGGCCCACTGGGTTTCAACACTGTAGTGTTTGCGGGGAAGCCTTTTCGAAGGCTGACCCCCACACCACCTGTGTCTATTGTCTGGGGTTTGACCACCTCAATGCAAACTGCCAGATTTGTAAACATTTCCCTGCTGCCACCATAGAAAAGAGAGTTGGTAGGCTCAGGGAAAGGGAGGCCAAAAGGTCCGCTGACCCAGATGGCCAGCCCGGTTCAGTTCCAACTGAACCAAAGGGAGAGCCCTCTGACCAGGGCGAGACTTCCTTGGGCAAATGAAGAGCTGGCTCTGAGGAGCCAGTTCCAGCAAAAAGGACTAGAAAGTCAGCTGGTGTGGAGCCAAAAGTTCTCTCTCCAACCGCTGAAGAGATAGCTAAAGCAATCCAAATTGTCCAGTCTCTCTCCCTGGTTCCGACCGAACCGACACCTTCAGGGAGGCGCTCGGTTCGGCCGGTTCCACCGGTTCAAGATTATGATTTTGAGGATTTTTATGAACCGGAGGAGGGGGAAGAGGAATATGAGGAGAGTAAAAATGGTTTTGAAGATCTGGATGTGCCCATTGAACTGGACATCTCTCCAGACAGACCTTTAGAAGTTTCTCCTCCCAGGCTCTCTAAGTCCCCTTCTCATTTTATGTTTTATAAAAAAGCTGCTGAAACTCTCCAGCTCCCTGTTGAGGAAGCTGTTGAAGACCAAGAGAGCCTGATTATGTAGAAATGATGGATATTCCGGAGTCTAGTAGACTGTCTATTCCTTTGCATAAATCTTTTTGGAAACAGACAGTAAAAGTTTTAAAAATTCCTCACACTATACCTCCTGTGGATAAAAGGATGGACAAGAGGTATACTTTATCAGGCTCTGATACGGAGTTCCTCACACAACAATGCAGCCATGTTGGGGTAGTGCAGGCTGCAGCCTCTGACAGGGTGAATATTCCCCTAGCTTCACACCCCCCTGAGAAGGACTCCAGGAAGATTGATGCTATGGCAAAGAAACAGTACATGGCTGCATCCTTGGGACTCAGACAAGCAAATTATATGGCTTATGCTGCTAGGTACCAGAAATCCAGATGGGATACTGTGCTGGCTCTAGCAAAACAGGTCCCTGACCAGCTTGCCAGGGAGCTGGAACAGGTGGCTATGGACGGTATTGAGGCATCAAAGGTGCAATTTCATGCTGCAGTAGACTCTAATGATGTGTCATCAAGAGTCATGGCTACATCTGTGGCACTTCGCAGAATGGCTTGGCTCAGATGTACTACGCTGTCACAGGATACCCAGTCTAAGGCCATGGATTTTCCTGTTTTGGGCAATTCTCTGTTTGGGGAGCAAACAGAGAGTTACATGAAGAAAATGGATGAATATAGGGACCACCCACAGGAGTGCACAGGTCAAGGAAAGGCAGACCACTCCTCAAAGCAGCTTCCCAAGGGCAGGGCAGACCTTTTCATAGGCCTTTTTACCAAGCCCAGGCCTCCTCTTCTGCTTATGCCCAGAGGGGGTTCTTTAGAGGGAGAGGCAGATGGGATACAAGCAGGCCTGCTTCCACCCCTCAGCCTAAAGTCCCTGCCAAGCAGGCACCCTGATGGGGTGGCCAGGGCCGATTCTCCTCTACCTGTAGGGGGCAGGCTGGCTTACTTTGTCCAGGACTGGAAGTCTCTAACGTCAGACAAGTGGGTCCTGGAAGTAGTAAGCCTGGGATTGTCCAGTTTAGCCGATCACTGGAAACAGGGGAGGTACCCAAAGACTGGAGGACAACAGATGTAATCCCCTTATACAAAAGTGGGAACAAAGAGGAAGCAGAGAACTACAGACCAGTCAGCCTCACCTCGGTAGTGGGGAAGATCATGGAAACACTACTGAAGGAGAGATTGGTGGAACATCTGGTTGTCAATGGACTACAGGACCCAAGGCAGCATGGTTTCACCAGGGGCCGGTCATGTCAGACCAACCTTGTTGAATTTTTTGACTGGGTGACTGGGGAGGTGGATCAGAGGAGAGCAGTGGACACAGCCTATCTGGACTTCAGCAAGGCCTTTGACACTGTGCCACATAGAAGACTATTACACAAACTGGGGAATATGAATATAGGTGCGGGCAGGACAGTAGTGTGGTGGGTAGGTAACTGGCTGGGTGGCAGGACACAGTGGGTGGTGGTAAATGGCTGTCACTCCACAGAGGGAAGAGTGACCAGTGGGGTACCACAGTGATCAGTGCTGTGACCGGTCCTATTCAACATCTTCATCAGTGGCATTGCACAGGACCTAGAAGGCAGAATTTCCCTATTCGCTGATGACACAAAGCTCTGTAACAGAGTAGACACACCAGAGGGTGTAGACAGAATGAGAAGGGACCTGCAGAATCTTGAAGATTGGTCAGGGGTTTGGCAGTTGAAATTCAATACAAAGAAGTGCAAGATAATGCATATGGGGCACAAAAACCCAGGCGCAATATATCAGTTGGGGGTGAGGATATAGCATGCACCAAGCAGGAAAGGGATCTTGGGGTTATCATCTCTGATGACCTCAAGGTAGGGAAACAGTGTGACAAGGCAGCAGGTAAAGCAAATAGGATGCTGGGATGTATAGGCAGGGGCATCACCAGCAGGAAAAGGGAGGTCATAATTCCGCTATACAAGGCACTAGTGAGGCCCCACCTGGAGTACAGTGCACAGTTCTGGAAACCATACCTACATAAAGACATAGACAGGGTAGAGAAGGTTCAGAGGAGGGCAACAAAGATGGTGCATGGATTGCATCACAAGTCCTATGAAGACGGGTTGAAGGAACTCAACATGTACTCCCTGGAGGAGAGGAGGGAGAGAGGGGATATGATAGAGACATACAAGTATCTCACAGGGAGGAACAGGGTGCAGGAATACACTATTTATAAGTGAAAAAGGTGTTCCAGGACTAGAGGGCATGGGATGAAGTTGGAGGGAGGACGATTCAGAGGAAACATGAGGAAGAATTTCTTCACAGAAAGGGTGGTGGACAAGTGGAACACCCTGCCAGAGGAAGTGGTGGGGCTGAAAGAATCACGGGATTTAAGAATGCATGGGATAGACAAAAAGGAATTCTGGAGGTCAGAGGTAAGGGGCAACAGACTTCTAGGAAATCATAAACTGAACTTACAAGTTCAAATGGGCAGACTGGGTGGGCCATAGGCCCTTATCTGCAGACACTGTCTATGTATCTATGTATCTACTGTATAACTGGTTTTCAGCTTCAAAAAATTTCCAAAGATGAGAACTAGATCCTTTCCACCTGCAACTCCATCAGAGGCACTCGCACTAGAAGCAGAGGTCTCTACCCTCCTGGCTCTCAGAGCCATGGAAAGGGTTCCACCCCTACACCAGGGCAAAGGTTTGTACTCCAGGTACTTCCTTACCCCAAAAAAGACAGAAGAATGGCAGCCCATCCTGGATCTCAGATACTTAAACAAGCACCTTTTAAAACCAAAATTCTAAATGGTGACTCTGGGAATTATCCTACCCTCTCTAAGGCCAGGGGACTGGCTAGCTTCCCTGGACCTCAAGGATGCCTACTTCCATATTCTCATCAGAAGCTCCCATAGAAAGTAACTCAGGTTCGAGCTGCCCTCAGGCCATTACCAGTTCAGAGCAATGCCCTTCGGCCTCACCTCTGCTCCAAGGGTATTCACAAAATGCCTGGCAGTAGCAGTTGCCTACCTAAGAAGGCAAAACATTTCCATCTTTCCTTACCTGGACGACTGGCTCATAGTAGGCCAGTCTCCAGACCAAGTCAAGTTACATCTTCAGATAACTCAGCAACTGCTTACCTCTCTAGGTTTCCTTCTGAATCTTCCAAAGTCAGTTCTAGAGCCTGTCCAGCTTCTTACCTTCATAGGCGCAGAACTGAACACACAGGAATCCAGGGCCTTCCTTCCTCTGGACAGGGCAAAGACCCTAGTCTCCCTGGCCTCCTCTTTCACCCTTCAGGTCTCTCGACCAGCAAGGCATTTTCTGAAGCTCCTAGGACACATGGCTGCTTCCACAGCAGTTGTGCAAGCAGCAAGATTTCGGATGAGGGACATCCAGTTCCATTTGAGAGCTTTCTGGTCTCAAAGAAAGGATCTTCTTACCAAGTTGATCCCAGTAACTCGAACCCTGATCCAAGCCTTACAGTGGTGGCAGGATCAGAGCAATCTGAGACAAGGGGTTCCTTTTGTCACTCAGTCTCACTCCTTAATCCTTACTACAGATGCATCCCTCTTGGGGTGGGGGGCTCACATGGGTGACCTCACCACCGAGGGATTGTGGTCCCCCCAGGAATCTCTGCTGTACATCAACCTGTTGGAGCTCAGAGCAGTTTTTCTAGCACTTAAAGCTTTTTCCAAATCGGTTCAGAACAAAATTGTACAGGTCAGAACAGACAACACTACTACAATGTGGTACATCAACAAGCAAGGGGGCACTCGGTCTATGGCCTTGTGCACCAAAGCGATGAAGTTGTGGTCTCTGGCATACTCCCTGAACACCTCCCTTACAGCAGTTCACCTCCCAGTCAAGGACAATGTCCTGGCAGATGCTCTCAGCAGGATTTCTCAAGGCCATCATGAGTGGTCACTGGATCCCCTGGTCCTGGGAGTGGTATTTGCCAGATGGGGCACCCCTCAGATAGATCTTTTTGCAGCCCCAGACAATCACCAACTTCCTCTTTTTTGCTGCAGGCTCCCAGTGTTGGGCTCAGTCCCTCTGGATTCCTTAGTCCTCAGTTGGGAAGAGAAGTTTCTCTATGCCTTATCTCCCTTCCCTCTCCTGTTCAAAGTGCTAGTCAAAATCAGATCCCGATCCTGCAAAGTCATTCTGATTGCTCCAGATTGGGCCATGCAACCCTGGTATCCACTCCTACTGTCCTTAGAAGTCCATCCTCCCCTGTGCCTTCCCAGGAATCCCAATCAGTTAACCTGTGCCCCGGGAAGGGTTTGGTATCCGAATCTCAACTCTCTCAATCTCAAGGCCTGATTCTTGAAGAGTTAGAGTTTGCTGATCTACACCTGTCCCAAGGTGTAATGGATATATTGAAGGTTTCTAGGAAGCCTTCCACCAGGGCTACTTACAATTCCAAATGGAAAAGGTTTTTCATATGGTGCTCAGAAAAGCATATTTCCCCAGATTCTGCTGATTTACCCACAGTCCTGGATTATATGGTCCATCTGAACACTTTGGGGCTGAGACCAGCTACCCTGAGAGTACATTTGGCAGCTGTGTCTGCTTTTATTTCAGCAGGTAAATCCTCTTCTCTTTCAGCTTATCCTGTATTTTCCAAGTTTTTTAAGGGGTTGCTTCACACCAACCCTCCATTCAGGGACCCTGCCCCTGCCTGGGATCTTAATGTTTGCATTGCTCAGCTTATGCAACCCCCCTTTAAGCCCTTGTCCTCAACTGAGCTTAAGTATTTGACTTGGAAGACTGTGTTTCTTGTAACCATCACCTCTGCCAGATGCATAAGTGAATTACAAGCTTTGTCAGTGGAGCCGGATTTTATCTCCTTTTACAGAGATAAGGTGGTCCTCTGGACTAACAGGAAGTTCCTACCTAAGGTGGTTTCAGATTTCCACCTTAATCAATCTATATCTCTTCCAGTGTACTTCACTGACCATTCCTCCTCTGGTGAGAGGAGGCTGCACAGCCTAGATGTGAAAAGAGCCCTTGGTGACTACATAGAGCGTACCAAGGGTCACAGGTGTGACTCCCTCCAACTGTTCCTCAATTATGGCGAGGTTGGTAAAGAGAAGCACACCACTAAAAGATCCATTGCCAGGTGGATTGTCTCTTGTATCCAATTCTGTTATGAAAAGCTGGGAAAAGTTCCTCCCTCAGGCCTGAGGGCTCACTCTACCAGAGGTACAGCTGCTTCTCTGGCTGCTGCCAGAGACATCCCTATTCTAGAAATATGTCAAGCAGCTACCTGGAAAACAGTTCACACTTTTGCCAAGCATTACTCCCTGGACATCCAGGCTAGGAGTGATGCTTTGTTTGGTACAGCTGTGCTTCAGAGTCTATTCCCTAAGTAGGTTCTGTCAGATCCTGCCAGTCTGGGAGAGGGTGGCAGATGGACAGAAGGTCAGAAAAGGGGAGATAGGGGAGCTAAACAGGTGTCAGCGTGGCTCAGTTGGTAGCACATCCGCCTCTGGACCAGAAGGTTGTGGGTTCTCGCCCCACACCGGGATTGGACTTGCACCTAAAAATTGCTGGCATCCGAGTGCAGTATTGGGGGGTGCTGTACTGCTGGGGTGTGCCGTCCTTCAGATGAGACGTTAAACCCGAGGTCCCTTTCTACCCATCCTGGTTGTTGTCCTTGTGGGTGTCCAGGTGGAAGTAAAAGAACCCAGGGCACTCTTCACAAAGAGTAGGGAACATTCCCAGTGTCCTGGCCAACATTCCCTTCCCATGTTTCGATTCATGCAATTATCCAGGCTGTGTGTGGGTGATGATGTGCTATATGGCGCCACTACACATTCAGTCACTTCACTACCAGTCTAGTATTGCTTGTAAAGCACTTTGGTTGTAAGAAAAGTGCTATATAAATGCAGATTCTTCTTCTTCTTCCTCCATGGAGGTACTGCTGTGTAGTCTGCAATTGTCATAATATAGCAAGACTTCATGTTGTTTGAAGAAAAAATTACTCACCTTAGTAATGTTGTTTCTTCTAATGAAGTCTTGCTATAGTATGACCTCCCTCCCTGCCTGCCCCTCTCAGAACCTCTGTTTTGGGATGTGGATGGGCAGTACAGTGTTGGCACTTCATAGATGCCCACCTTGTTATTTTCTCACCCTTCCTTTTTGGGGTGATTTGGTGTTGTGTTTTTCATTTTTTGGGTCTCCTGACTTGAGTCTTTGTTTGAGGCCAAAAAAGGTGTGTTTATGTTAGTAGCCAGTTGGCTAGCGTAGATTTACAGCTTCAACACAGAGCCTTAGTGAGTTTTAGCTCATAAAGATCTGACAGTTTGTGTTTGAAGAACAACAGACAGAGTTTCCAACCAAGCTCACGCTCAGAGTTCCATGCCTGCATGGAAAGTTAATTATTTCACCTCCAGAGCAGTTTGAAGATTGGGACTCACTGCAATTGTCATAATATAGCAGGACTCCATTAGAAGAAACAACATTACTAAGGTGAGTAATTTTTTCATAAGAACCACCCATCATTTTCTTAGCATCCAACAGAAGCATCTTGACCACAGAGGGTAGTTGGTACGGGAGGTTGGCAGGTGGTTAGGAGGGGCAAATCGTGGGCCCCATCACTCAATGCTCTCCAATTTATCACCTCCACAAACCATGTAAAAACTACAAACACGTATCTGCCTCTATCGTTGAAATCAAACAATGGGGCAGAGGACATTGCAGAGCAGGACACAGCAGCACAGGAGGTAGCGCAATAAAACTCTCCCAAAACTGGGATCAAAACAAAAAAAGTAAAAAGTAAATCCAAAACACTTCTGATCATAAGAGACTTCATGATTCAGGGACTTGATACCTACCTCCAGCTGGAGGTAATGGTCAGATGTCTCCCAGGTACATGAGCATGGACAGACACTGACCACATTGATAAAATTGTGCAGGAAGCAGGAGAAAACATTGACATCCTGTTATTCATATGGACTATCGATCTTGCCAGCCAGTCAGTTGTGGAAACCAAGGAACACCTGACCAGGCTAGGTGACAAACTGTCATTCATTTCATCCGGCATCACCTTCTCTGAGATCCTGCCAGTCTGGGAGAGGGTGGCAGATGGACAGAAGGTCAGAAAAGGGGAGATAGGGGAGCTAAACATGTGGCTCAAGGTCTGGTGCCAGGATAAAGAACACAAATTTGTAGGTAACTGACAAAGTTTTGGGAGCGAAAGTTCTTTAAATTTGATGGACTGCATCTGACTAAGGAGGGAGTCAGTGCATTGGGGCAGAAGTTTGACATCTTTGCAGAATATTTAAACTAGCAAATGGGGAGAGGGGTGCAGCACCCAATACATTGAATGGGAAGAACACCCCTCCCCCATCAGCTAGTGATCAAACAGGAGTTCAGCATGTTTGTAGTTCATTTGCATCCTCAGGTAAGGGAAAAGGTCCAGCTCCCCATATGATGCACAGGGGAAACGCCGGACCTAGCCCAACAGCTAATACACCAAAATCTGGCTAATGGAAAATCATGTACACAAATGCTTGCAGTCTGGAAAACAAGATCTCAGACCTCCAGGCAGCAATGACAGAGGCTAAACTGGACATAGTAGCCATTAATTAGACATGGTTCACCAGTAAGCACACTTGAGAGAGTTCAGTACCCGGCTATGTACGGTTTATCAGTGTCAGTGGCTCAGTAGGTAGCACACTCGCCTCTGAGGCCGGGAGATCAGAGGGCTGTGGGTTCAGTTCCCACATCTGGCACTTGGGTTAATATCCCAGCACTGACACTGCATTGCAGCATGAGAGGGGTGCTGCACTTCTGAGGTGCCATCTTTCAGATGAGACATTAAACCGAGGTCCCATCTGCCTGGATTGGTGGTAGTTCAGGTGGATGTTAAAGATCCCATGGCACTTATCGAAAAGAGTAGGGGAGTTTTTATTGAAAATACATCAAAGAAACATAAGGTCAACATACATAGTACAAAATAAAATACTCAAGCAATCACTATTTTATGCAACAGCAATTATCACCCCAAAAAACACTTTATTTATACTTAATGAAAGTCTGAAGCCCTCTCCACCATCTAAATACATTCCTAGAAGTACAAAAACTTTTGTCTTTCATATAAACCATATGCATAGCTTCCATTATAAGTACAAAAAAAAGTCTCATATGACATACGTTTTTGCTGTAATACCCATTGACGTCTGGCTTGCCACAAGTAATACTTTAAGCAACAAAAAAACACAACCAATGTACCCCAATCAAATGAAGAAATAAGGTGGGGGAAAAACCTAAAACTAAAGTCTGATGATCTAGCATATGTAGCCATTGGAAATGTAATTTAATACCTAGAAAGGACCACAACCCTGCGACATAAGAATATTGGAAAAGAAAATAATCCATGGTTTCCTCCTGAGCCTGACACCGGGGGTAGGGACAATATCTCTCACTCGCCATTTTATGTTTCGCATTCCCTTTAACATTCAATCTTCCATAAACTGAGAGCCATAAAACTTCCCACATTTGAGTAGGAATCCTAGGGTAATTCAGTTGTTTAATAACATAATTTTTATAAGAAGGGGTACAATTCACAAACACAGGTTCATTTGGATAGATTTTCCCAAGAATAAAATTATATAATCTAGCACCTACATTATCTTTTATACACTGATGAGAAATAGACCACTTAAGTAACTTCCGAGCACAAGGTTTAAAAAATACAGGGATATATACACCCTTAGGGACCCGGGGGAGAAGAGGTTGTACCCATATTTCAAAAAAGGATTTAAAATTATTCAGTTCCCACAAATGTTGCATTGTTGCTGGGTAGAGGGGATCAAACCTAAAATTCTGGGAAAGAAAGAGGGCATAAAAAAACAAGAGGGTCCACCATACCTAGACCACCCCGAGAAATGGGTAGATAGGTGTAGCATCATTTAATAGGGTTAAGCCTACTACCCCAAAGCATAGAAAAAAAAACAAGCATATAAACGAGTTTCAAAGGTTAATGAAGGGGGGTATAGTGTGGCAATGTACAATAACCCGGGAATAATAAATTTCTTAATAACTAAAATCCTTTTCTTTTTCGACAGTCTCCACCCCTTCCATCTTAGAACCTTTGTCTCAGCTTTTTTCAAGGCCAATTCCCAATTTTCCAATGAGAGGTTCTGAGGTCCAAAAATTATCCCCAATATCTTACATGGAGTAGAAGAAAAGGTGACACCAGACACCACCTACTGGTCTTGAATAACAGGTCCTAAAACCAGGTCTTTGGATTTCTCAGTATTGATTTTAGAATTAGAAACCTTCTCATATCTATTAATACAAGTCAAAACAATAGGGATTTGGGCCCTATCAGACAAAAAAATACAAATATCATCTGCATAAGCCTGAACAAGTATCGAATCTTCCTGAAAATTCCCAGAAATGCCTGGTAACTCATTCCTTTGGTCCAAACTCCTAAGCAAAGGATCAAGGGAAAATGTATATAACAAAGGACTTAAGGGGCAGCCCCTTAAATTAACTGGGATTGGGAGGGAAAACTGTCCCTTAATAACTGGATAAACCATAACCTTACTATACATTAACTTAATCCAATGAATAAAGCCATGGGGGATATCACATTTTCCAGTACAGCAAACAGATATGGTCGGTACACCCTATCAAAGGCCTTATGTTGGTCTAGTGACAGGATGCAACGCCAAGCTGGAGATGCATATGAAAATTCAATTAAGTCCCTAATAATAATTAGGGCAGACAAAATTCTCCTGTGAGGAATGCCACAAAATTGGAGAGAATATAATAAATCACTAGAAGCGATTCTCAGTCTGTTATTTAATATCTGACATAAGATCTTAAAATCAGAGTTTAAAATAGTTATAGGTCTCCAATTACTACGTTTAGTTCTATCCCCTCCCTTAAAAATATACACCAACAGTTCAGACATAAACTGAAAGGGTAAACAATGGACATTGTGAAGAAAGGAATAAACTCTTTAGAGACAGGGAGCCAGAATGTCACCAAAACGTTTATAAAATTCATAAGACAAACCATCAAGACCTGGAGAAACCCTCAATTTCAAGGAAGGGAGAACTTTAAGGATTTCTTGAATAGATATAGGAGCAACTAAGGTATATAAACCCCGGCCAGAGGAGGGGGAAACGTTAATTTCCTGAAGAAAACTCTGAATTTCACCATGTGGGACATTCAGACCATCCTGTTCCCTTATATGATTTTGAATAACAGCAAATAATTCTGCCTGGGAAGACACAAATTTCCCATCCCCATTCCATAAAACCTCAAAACTAGAGGAGCTCATTTTCTCCTTAAAGGCCTCAAAGGGATCACCCATTGGTCTTTTTTGGGTTCCAAAGGACAGTTCGAACGCAAAGTCTGCACTCTATTATATTGACAGTCTCTCATAGCTGACTTAATAGGTTGTATTTGTGAAGAGAAATCACTCCTAGAGGTGTTAACATCAGAAAATAACCCCTGAAGTTGTTTTCGTAAAGTTAAATATTGCAAAAATTTAGCAGTAACATTTAGTTTCCCATACATTTGAAAATATTTCCTAACATCCTGTTTAATATCTTCCCACCATTCCCATAAGTCATCATATAGGTCTAAAACTGATGTTCGAGCCCATAATAAAGAGGTTATACCTTTAACAACTCAACGGGCATGTAAAGCTGAGGCATTAAGTTTCCATCTATTCTTATTCATAGTTTTATGGGAAGGACACCAATAGAAATAGTAATAAGCAAATGATCGTAGAATTCAGAGATAAGGGTTTTATGGACAGGAGATAGGAGATTTTTCGAAAAGAAAAGGTACTCCATGGTAGATGTTAACGTCCCTTTTCGAAAGGTATAAGCCAACCCCTTAGTTTGATAATTCCTGCCATTCAATAATTCTACAAGATTAATGATCCTCTCCAATGCTATGGTATCACAATATTTTTTCTTACCTGCTTTCCCTCTACTAAACCCTGAAATCTCACAATTAAAGTCACCTCCCAATATAATATGGCAAGTAGTGGCTAAGAAGGGTAAGAGAGTTACACATATGAACCCTTCCAGCTTTCGTCTGGGGTCCATAGGTTACTATAAATTGGAAATCAACTTGTTTCCAAAGGCCATCAATTATAAAAAGCCACCCAGGTTTAAGATCAATTAATTTCTTACGTTTAAAATCAAAAGAACGAAAAAGAATCCCAATACCATCAGCCCTGTCTAGGCCAAAGGACCAATAAGATGGTCCCCAAATCCACTCGGAGGCCAAAATACGACACTGGTCTAAGGTGTCAACCCATGTTTCCTGTAAAAAACCAATATCAAGGCTAGACTGATGGAGAAAATGAAAAAGAGCAGTTCTTTTGAAAGAATTCAAAAGACTACTACAGTTTAGGGACCCAACACAAAGAGAGGCCATAAACGTTTAGGTTTTTTTCCTTTTTTTCTTTTTTTTTCTTTATAATCAGTTGGAAAAGGCTTTCTGTCTGAAGACTGGGAAAGAATGGGGTACCAGTATCCATATCAGAGTCACCTTCTACAGTGTCAAGGATGGCATAGGAATTTTCCATTTCAAACGTAGTGAGGTCCCACACAATTGGGGAAGGGGTCACAAGGGGGGGGGTTTAGAACTCCTGGTAACCTTTCTTTCAGTTAAACTAGAATTGAGAGGTTTTGTTTGTACAGAATCTTGATAACAAACAGGAGGGAAAACATTAATATTAAAGGGGTCAGGGGGAACTACTCAAGC
Source organism: Neoceratodus forsteri (assembly GCA_016271365.2). Lineage (NCBI taxonomy): Eukaryota > Metazoa > Chordata > Ceratodontiformes > Ceratodontidae > Neoceratodus > Neoceratodus forsteri. The sequence goes on from CM057455.1 coordinate 54,824,864, forward strand.
TTCAGGCCCAGCTGGAGGGTCAAGAGCTGAAACATCCTTATCCCCAGCAGCTGTTGCCTTCCCTGAAGGAGTGTGGTAAGATTTCGGTTTATGAGCTTTTGAAAGAGCTTCATCCTGAGATTTTTGAATCAACAATTCGGGATTAAGGACTGACGGTTTGTTAAAAGCAGCCCAAGGACAATCCTTGTACCCATGCCCTGATTCTGCACACAAATCACATTTAATTAAATTGGAGCACTGAAAGCTACCGTGTCCAAGCTCACCACAAATTTCACACCTAGTGGAATCACAAGAACTGGAGAGATGTGTCCTAACCCCACACCTGTAACAGGCTCGGGGTTGCCCTGCATAAAAGCACACACCCCTATCTCTTCCTAATGTAAAGGAAATAGGGATATGGGTAACCTCATTATTAGTCTGCCTCAGTTTCACCTTGTACTTCCAACTACCATTCCAAAATAATTTGGTGTCTAGAACAGCCTCAGGAGTACTTAAGACATCACATCTTTGGGAAAGCCAATAAGTGATGTCTGCAACGTGGACCCCCTTATTCCTAAACATCACGGTTACATATTTAGTGAACGATGGAGTTAGAGGGGTAACAACAAAGGGAGACCATAATGGGGACAATTTCAGCTGATTATATCTTTGCCAAAATAAATCTAACAAAGGGACTGATCTAAAACTAACATCATAATTATCCTCCCCTGAAATGTTAATGAAGGCAAAAACATCCTTAGGGGAAAACTGTAAAGATTCTTTGATAAGAAGTTTCCCCACATATACACGGTCGGGCCATTCAGCCAGACCCCCTTTATAACATATCCGCACAGCATTCTTTCTAGGGGCTGCTTCTTTATGAGTTTGCGAAAATAGGTCAGATAAAAGAGGCCTAGGGTGTGGGGGAACCACAGAAGGGGCCTTCAAACCCTTCTCCCCAGACAGATTATCAGAAACATAGAAACATAGAATTTGACTGCAGATGAGGACCACTCGGCCCACCTAGTCTGCCCATGGTTCCCTACCTGATGGATAAGCTGCAGATCCTAGTTAACCAGCAGCCTACTTCTTCCTACCCCCACCCCCTAGAATTGCCTTATGACTGTCCCATGCATGCTTGAATTCCACCACTGTTTTTGACTTCACAACCTCCTCTGGAAGGCCATTCCATACATCCACAACCCTCTCTGTAAAAAAATACTTCCTTAAATTACCTCTGAGCCGCCCCCCTTCTATCTTCAAATTGTGACCTCTTGTTCTTGTATACCTCTTTTTTTGAAAGATGCTATCCTCTTGGACTTTGTTGATTCCCTTGAGGTACTTGAAAGTTTCTATCATGTCCCCCCTCTCCCTCCTTTCCTCGAGGCTATACATATTAAGCTCCTTAAGTTTCTCTTCATATGTCTTCCGGTGCAGACCCTGCACCATTTAATTTGCCTTCCTCTTGACAGCCTCCATCCTGTCTATGTCTTTGCGGAGATTGGGTCTCCAGAACTGCATGCAGTGCTCCAGATGGGGTTTCACCAGCTGTCTGTACAGAGGGATAATAACTTCCTGTTTTCTACTGGTGATGCCTCTCCCTATGCATCCCAGTATCCCCAGCCCTCCTTGCTACCTCTCACATTGCTTGCCCACCTTTAGGTAATCTGATATGACTACCCCAAGGTCCCTTTCCATTTTGTTGTTGTTAGTATCTCACCCCCATTGTGTACTCTTCCACTGGGTTTTTGTTTCCCAGGTGGATTACCTTGCACTTCTTAGCACTGAATCTGAGCTGCCATACATTTGACCATCCCTATAACCTTGCCAAGTCCCTTCTCATCCTTTCCACTCCACCTTGTGCATCAACTCTGTTGCAGATATTTGTGTCATCTGCAAAGAGGCATACTTTTCCTTCCAGTCCCTCTGCAATGTCGCTTATAAAGACATTGAAGAGGACCAGTCCTAATACTGAACCCTGCGGTACCCCACTACTAACCCCCCTTTTGTCAGAGTGGACTCCATTTACTATTACCCTCTGTGTCCTATTCTCCAGCCAATTCTTTACCCAGGCTGTCATCTTGGGACCCACTCCCAGGCTGGCTAACTTGTATATTAATCTTTTGTGTGGGACTGTGTCCAATGCCTTGCTAAAGTCTAGGTAGGCCATGTCCACAGCCCCTCCCTGATCAACTACTTTGTTTACCCAGTCAAAGAAATCTATCAGATTTGTCTGGCATGAACTTCCCGCTGTGAATCCATGTTGCCTTAGGTCCTGTGCCCCTCTGGCCTCTAAATACTCAACAATTCTTTCCTTCAGAAGTGATTCCATCATTTTCCCCACCACTGAGGTTAAACAAACAGGTCTGTAGTTTCCTGCTTCTGCCTTGCTCCCACTTTTGTGAAGGGGAATCACATCTGCCCTCCTCCAGTCCTCTGGTACCACCCCATCATCCCATGATTTGTTAAAGAGGGAAGTCAGTGGTGTCACTAGTTCTACCCTTAGTTCTTTTAGAATTCTGGGATGAATCCCATCAGGCCCCATTGCTTTGTCCACCTTCAGTTTTAAGAGTTCTTTCAGAACCCTTTCTTCTGTAAATGGGCTAGTATCAACTTCTGTATCCAGAGTGTTTCTACTGTTTGTTTAGGTACCCCTCTTCCTTTGTAAATACTGAGCAAAAATATTTGTTTAATATCTCTGCCTTTTCACAGTCACCTCTGCCCACCCTCCTCCCTTTATTAAGCCTCACTATCCCTCCCTTGGTCTTCCTTCGCTCCCTGATGTACCTATAAAAGGTTTTATCCTCTTCTTAACTGAGTTGGCTATCTTTTCCTCGGTTTGGGCCTTTGCTGTTCTGTCTGCCTTCCCAGCTTCCTTTTGCTTTAACTGACACAGTTCTCTGTCCTGTTCCTTCTGCGATTCCTTGTACTTCCTGAATGCTTTCTTTTTCTCTTGAACCTTCACTGCCACTTCCTTTGAGAACCATAGTGGTTTCTTACCTCGTTTCATTTTGTTTATTTGCTTTACACAAAGGCTTGTTACCTCTGTGATGGCAGTTTTATTATTCCCATTGTTCTTCCACCCTCCTTCCTGCCTATTTGCTAGTGCATTCCTTAGGCACTCACCCTATTTTGGCAAGTCAGCCTCCTAAAATCCAGTACCTTTGTCTTTGTATGGCTTGACTCTATTGTTGTGTTTATTTGAACCATACTGTTCGATGATCGCTAGTTCCCAGATGGCTACCCACTTCTACATCTGTGATCCTCTTCATCTCCATTTGAGAGAACCAGGTCTAAGATTGCTCCCTCGAGTGGGCTCCAAGACTAGTTATCTAAGGCATGCCCTGTAGGCATCTAGAATAACCCCACTCTTAGAAGTGGCTGCTGCAACTGCACTCCAGTTAACATCTGCATATTCAGATCACCCATCAGCAATATCTCTCTTTTCTGCCATTCTAAGTATACTTTCTATCATTTCCTTCACCATTTCCTCCTGAGAGAGGGGTTCGTATACAACTCCTCAAAGCGGATTGTGGTGCTACGCGGTCTCCAAATTTACCCACAGTGCTTCTTCTCCTCCCTGTTTACCCTTTTGTTCTGTTGCTTGATTCCTTCCCTTATGTAAAAGCTACCTCCTCCTCTTTACCTCCCTGTCCCCCTGTAGATAGTGTATCCTGGTATGTTTACATCCCAGTCATGGTTTTGTGTGTACCATGTTTCTGTGACTGCCACGATATCCAGATGTTCCTCCTCCATCAAGGCCACTAATTCAGGAAGCTTGTTACTCAGACTAGAGGCATTGGTACTCATTGCTCTCCATTTTTTGATGGCTTTACCTTCTGTTGCAGCATCCCCCACTGACCTTTCTACCTTGGTCTTTTTCTCATTTAGTACCTTGTTTTGTAGGGAGAGGCTGGGATTTTCCTGCTGCTTATCAGTGCCTCCCCCCTTGACTAGTTTAAAAGCTTGCCAATGAAGCATTTAAACCGATTGCTCAAAAGACTTGTTCCCTTCCTGGACAGATGCAGATCATCCTGCCAGGTAAAGGCTGGTGGTCCCTCCAGGAACCCCAGTCCCCAATGAAGCCAAACCCCTGTGCTCCACCATTTTTTAACCATTCATTAAACTGCATGGTGCAAAGTACCCTGCCTCACTCATGCTATTGACAGGCAGCACCTCTAAGAAGGATACTGTGTGTGCTACTTGTCTTAGGCCCTTCCCCAACTCTACAATGTCCTTCTGCACTGCTCTGATCTCATGATGAGCCAAGTCATTTGTCCCTAGGTAGACAATGATGTCCAGCTCAGACTCCTGTGCAACTGTTCTCATGATCCTAAGGATGCGCTTCCTGTCCCTCCAAGCCATGGCACCAGGCAGGCACCTTACTTTAATTTTCCATGCTTCCCCCAGTTCTATCCCCCTAATAATCAAGTCCCCCACCAGGAGCTGCTTCCTTTCCTTGTGGTGTCCTCTGTCTCCTTCCTGTGGGCCTCCCTTGAGACAGCTATCCTCAGCCTCCTTAGTCTTCTTTGCGGGTGCATCCATAGGGGAACTATGGTCCCCCAGAATGGTGTATGAATTGTGGAGTGGAACAACTGACTGGGTGTGCCTCTGTTCCACCATCCTCACCCTTCCTGAGCCCACTGTGGCCCATCTGCTGTGTTTTCTTTGCAACCTCTGAGGTAGTGGTGGTGGCTCTGGTGCTCCCTGGATAGGGGAGGTTCCCTTCCTACCATCCAGTATGGCCTGGGGGAAAGTTCCCTACTTCTGTCCAGCATGGCCTGAAGATGGGCAAACTTCTCCCTCAGGCAGAGAGTTGTCTGCAGATAGGGCAGCTTCAGTCTCCAGAAAGACCCTGGAAGACTGCTGCCCCACAGCCATTACATTGTATTACTCCCCACATGTTTACCTACTTTTTCTGTGTGTGTGTGTGTGTGTGTGTGTGTGTGTGTGTATGATTGGTTTGTTATATAGAAATACATATTTATATTATACAATGTGTATGCTTATATTGTCAGTGCAGTGTGCTAGAGAGGATATGACAGTGATATGCACCTTGCACTCTTGAGGAAATGATGTCAGAACCCCAGGTATAAAGGAACTATTTCCTGGAGCGGTTGGGGTGAGGGGTGGGAATGGGTTGGGCTTAAACTGTGCCCTCACAAAACAATCAGCTAAAAGCTCTGACCCAGCACTGTGATGAGTGTCTTCTTGTCAGCAAGATGCTCTACACAACAATTTGACAGAGAAAATACCCTGCTAAACAAAGAGAAAAATCTAAACATCCAAGTCAGACACAGGTAAATCTCCCCAGCCCCAAAATAGCCTGGTGGTTTGTGCTCTGAAAGTGGTCAGCCGCAAAATAAGTCAGCTGTGCTTTACACTCTTCCTGCACTGAAAATCTTAAGAATTAAGCCAATTGATTGACTAGTGACACCTGTGATGTAAGCAGGCCTTTCAATGTAGGCAGGCTGCTCTGTCTGGTTCCAATACACAAATTCTTTCAGTGAAACCAGGGATAAAAACTTAAACTTCTCAGCCAGCAGGACACTTTTAAAATGTTGCAAAAATATCCTTCCAAATCCTAGATCTCAACCCCAACCATCAAGCAAATTCAGTTGTATCTCACTCCCTCTGGTTATAAAATTACTACACTTTTAATGGAATCCTGCAATTCTCTGCTTAATGCCAATAAGGGTGTAGTGATAGTATAATATGTTGATTATTGTCACTCCATTTTGTATGCTATTTCATGTAATGTATGTCATTTTATACTCCATTTTGTATTGTGTGACTCCATTTTACATGTTGCTTCATTTAATTGGTGTTTTGCTCTTTAGATAGCCTCATTATTATGTTTTGCTTCAGACAGTGTATTTTGCTGACTTGAAGGTCGCATACAAGATGTTGTGAGAATCTCTGGCATTGTTTGGCCTCATGATGTTCTGGACACCTGGCCAGTGCTTGGGCATGATGATCTAACGAATGCCAACTATTTATTATGAGAATAAGTGGTGTTTGTCATGCTGAACTCGTGATGTTCTGGGCACCTGACCAGTGCTTAGGACATGATGGTTTAGCATTTCAAATACCAGATAAAACATATAAAATGGGACTTTCCAGACGCTTGGTTTGAAGCCTCTCCTGCAGGGTGGACGCATCGCTGTGGGGCCAGTTCCGTTCGAGACTCCTAGCCAGGCTGACAAGGGGCTTCCAGCCATTGGAAGAGGGCTTGGATGATGCTTTATTGAATCGGTGATGTATAACCTTTGTATTATATTTTGCTATAATAAAGCTTTGGCTTGTTGTACTATTGTATTGTTATTGTGTGTATGTGAGTGTGTGAGTAAATAGCTGCCTGGTTTGAGTTGGCAGAACATTTTTTATGATCTGGCAGGATTCGAAAATAAATGTCTATTTTAGGAAAAAGGATGAGTTCTTTTTTTAAAGGTGTATTAATGGTTCAAAAAGCAAGGGCAGCTGCCCTTTGTACTTGTAATTTGTGCTTGCTGCAAGTATATACTGTTAGAGCCAATGATGGCTTTACAGTTCAGACTGCTTTAGGAGAAAAGCAGTGGCTGGATTAAGTAAAGTTAGATAAGCAACATCTAGAAAAAGAAAAATAAACTACTGTGGATGTACGCATTGTAGGTGACTCACAGCGGATGATTTGAAAATCCTCCCCATGTTGCCTATCTGTGTAGTTTCAAGTTTTTTGTATCAATCTAAGTTCCCTTGCCTCCTATAGAGGCTGAAACATTTGATCCTAAACCCAAGTACTGGGACCTCTACCAGATGGATCTCAACCTAGTACTGTTAGAGATTTTTGTTTGTTTTGTTTTAAACTGCAAACCAGAGCTCTGGAAAAGACTTGGTTTGGCAGGTTACTAAAATGGCCAAAAGAAAACCTTTGAAAGGGTTAAAACCTTTGAAAGAGTTAATAGCTGCAGCGTTTGAAATTATCACGAAGGTCCTGCAGTCAGTTTCTTCATTTAGACTAGTATGTCGGAAAGGAAGAAGAAAAATACCTTGGCACCGGGTAAGTCTGAATTTTTTTATTCAAAGTTGTTTTATGTCTGTCTGTTTTATTTCTGTAATACGTATACTAAACAAGGTAATGCTCAGTCTTTCTCATGCATATTTTCTAGCTTATATCTGTGTTCTGTAATTATGTTCTGTTGTCAAGGTTGCGAGATAGGATTGACTGCCTTCAGTGCACAACAGGTTACAGAAAAAAAAAAAGGAAGAAGAAGCTTCTTTGCCTCATAGCTGACTGTTTTAATTGGCTTTATTTTTAATGGAACATTTGTGCTGCCTAGATAGGGTCAGTGAAGAACTTTTGTTTGGTGGAGCAGGTAGTGTTGATGGTGAAGAGTTATGACGTCATATAGATTGCAATGTGCAGAAAGAGTTGTAGTTTGCAAGCAACGTGCCAAGCCACTGCTAGGTGAAAATGTAATGTGTTAACAGCTATAAATGGCTTTATCATACTTCTAGTTAAAACCAGAAACTTTTGCAAAATGGCAGAGTGCCATATTTTAGTTATGTGCCAAAAGGTGTAATCATGTTATACGAGATGTGTCCACTTACAGATGATGTGTTTAAACAGTGTTTTGTTCTGGAAAGATTTGGCATGGCAATATGTATAAATGTGTTGGTTTAAAATTGTCAGTGTTACAAGACAGGCAGGAGGCAGCACATATATCTAAACCACGTACAGTTTTCTAATGGAACTATGGGCATTACCTCAGCAAATTGGTGTGAAACAATGTCAGTCTTATTTTGTGTTAAGTATTTTTTTGTGTATGTGTATGTGTGTACTGTCTTGGCCAGCAGTTTTATCGTGTACTCTATTGTTATTTAAAGATATTTTAATATTGGTGGTGTTCAAGGACACTACAGGAATGGCTGGGTTTGAATGACCCTTGCATGCAACTGTGACCTTTGCACATTATTTGACCTTCCTGTGTTTCAACATTTTATGTTACTACCAGTTCAAACTTGATGTGTATTCCATGCCTAAAGCACAACTTTTCACACAAAATGTATGTTTTCATGAAAGCACACCAAGAGTGAACCATGTAATTTGACTTTTATTGCAAAACTAGTATTCTAATGAAGAGGAACAAACTTTACAATTTTGAAAAAGGACTATTACAGCTGTTTTGAGAGTTTACCATCTACAGAGATACGTACGCACGGTATTACCATCAATCTGGACATTTTGTCATGCTTAGGATAAGGGAACCCAGGGCTTGGCTTCTTTTATCCTATGGAAATAATCTTGTTTTATTTTAAACTGATGTGTGTTTGTTTTTGTTGTTTGTCTGTGTTTCACAGCTAACCTTTTATTGCTACAGTATTCGAGCTGTGTCTTCCACCAGTAGGAGCTTGGAGGGAGGGGAGCTACCTTCCTCCCTTCCAGTGTAATATCCACAAAGGTTGCAAGGTACATGTCATATTTATACTGATTCATGGTCTGTAGCCAATGGTTTAACAACCTGGCTGCCCACTTGGGCCAAGGATGAGTGGAAAATTTATCTGAAGAAATATGGGGAAAAGAACTGTGGCAGGAAATATGGACTATGGTGCAAAATACTCAGACCACTGTATTTCATGTTGATGCTCATTGTGCTTCAGATACACTAGAACGATGGTATAATTCTATTGCAGATGAAAAAGCTAAGATTCTTCCAGTGGATATTGAAGAAACTCAAAGTCAGCAGTTATCAGGGCTGGCAAAATGGGCACATCAAAAATGTGGACATTTGGAGAGAAAGCCACTTACAGGTGGGCATATAGTAGGGTGTACCCTAACATTGGATTTGGTTAAAACTGTTATTGCTCAGTGTCCTATATGCCAACATGGGCAAGAAAGACCAATCCCTCATATTGTGAAAGGACAATTGGGGAGAGCCATGAAAATGGAAGAGAATTTGCATGAAGCATTACAGATTTTAAATAATAGACCAATTGGAGAAACTGAGACCCCTTAATGCGAATGATAACTCCTAATTTGCAAGTGCAGGCTTACTCAACTACAGAAACAGTGTTATATTGGGAAATTACACCAGGAGCTCTGTCTCCTTGCAGGGCAACCCAGAAGCTGCTGGACTTGATTTACATGCCCTTCAAGAATACAGAATAAACAGCAGAAACATTCAAGTGATAGAAACTGGTATTGAATACAAATTCCACTGAGACATTTTGGTTGGATAGCACCTAAATCAGAACTAGCCCTCAAGGGAATACAAATTTTGGGAGGGTGATTGATTGTGATTACCAAGGAGAAGTGAAAGTAATTTTGTTGAATAGTAGAGAACAAAATCTGTTAATTCAACAGTATGACAGAGTGGCTCAATTGTTAATTATTCCAGCTAACAAAGTGACCCTATAAGGGACAAGCCCCACACTCTTAACAGCAAGGGGGATAAAGGTTTTAGATCTACAGGAGGTTTTAACAATGGTGCCAAAATATGGGTTACAAACCCAAATGGCCCTCCTGAACCAGCTGAGTGATAGCCACCGACAGACAACACAGTGTTAATTATCAGATCAGGAAAGAAAATGTGAATACGTGCCTGCACATAAATGTTATCTTCGAGAATAATGAAATTTGTGTCTTTCTAGGTCCAGCAATGGATTTTAAAGGAATGCTGGTGTGTCTTATGGTCCATTTGCAGAGCTAGTTACCCCTGGAGGAAGGATTCAAAGGGTTAACTGTAATGACACTGGTTGTAAAGGAACCTGGAGTTGGAAAAATGATACCAAAGATAGAACCAGGGAACTTTAGCTGCCCATCCGGACAGAAGTGTGTGGTACTGAACATGACATTTCACCAGGGGTCAATCTCTGGATGACAACTGGTGGCTCAGGACAATATGCCTCACGAAACTGATGAAATCTCTTTGCAGAATAAGACTGCTATTAAATGCTGCAACTTACCGAATAGTTGCATGGTGACTGTACAACATAGACTTGATTGCTGCATGAATCAAACAGACATTTTCAATGCAAGTATTACTTTGATTGACATAGACACGTTATTCTGCATGAATGCTACTGCAATAACTAATAGAACTACTTGGGCAGATCACATTACAGTGTTGAAAAATCATCCTGTAATTAGCAATGATAGTATAGTTAAGGTTCCATCCACATGTACATCAGTAGCGCAGTGGTATCAGAAAAATGTAATCCATTTTAACATAACGTTTATGTTTAGTAGAAAATGCAAATATAAAAGAGCTTGGTATGATACACTATTAGGTGGAGCAGGGGCAGGCATGGGAATTTTAAATAGTTTGGATATAGAAACACTGACTAACAGGCTTCAGGCAGTAGGAATTGATGTATTTAGCTTAATTAACTTATAAGCTCAATGGATGCCAACTGTTTTCTTACCCCAAAGAGTAACTTTGAATTATGATTTTGAGTTCTTGCAGTTATTTAATGCTTCACAGGTATGGGGAATGGGAGTAGCAGAAAATATTTCGCGATTTATTGATTGGACAGAATGCACAATGCGACATATGTATTCTATAATGCAAAGAAATAAGGCCCAGAGTGATTTAATGAGTAATAATGAATATGTGTGGAGGACCGTGTTCAAATCATGGATTCCTAGTAATCATTGGATTGTAATGTCATCCACCACAGTAAAATGCACAGATCCCTGATAATGAGCAGAAGCTTATTTTGTATTGGCAGCCCAATATTTTAGATCAATCAAGATTGAGTATCTCATTAAATAAAATTAAACAGATAATTCAGGAAACAGATGTAATGCAGGCTCATTTGGCAATAAGAAATAAATCATTAGTGTAAAGTCAGGTGCAAACTACGATAGTTAAAAATAAAATGATTGATTTAAGTTCCAAGATTCAACAAGAGACTACTCATTATTGGTGGGATATTTTTACAGGATGGTCTCCATCAGCTACAAAAGTGTTACATATTCTGATACATCCTATCATAATCATTGCTGTAGTGACAATTATCTTGCTTATTTGGACTTGTTACTTATCATGTTATATTCAGTAGTAATTTGCTATGGTACCAATATCATACAAATCGATTCACAATAATCAAAGGACCGAATGTAGTGATAGTATAATATGTCGATTATTGTCACTCCATTTTGTATGCTATTTCATGTAATGTATGTCATTTTATACTCCATTTTGTATTGTGTGACTCCATTTTACATGCTGCTTCATTTAATTGGTGTTTTGCTCTTTAGATAGCCTCATTATTATGTTTTGCTTCAGACAGTGTATTTTGCTGACTTGAAGGTCGCATACAAGATGTTGTGAGAATCTCTGGCATTGTTTGGCTCATGATGTTCTGGACACCTGGCCAGTGCTTAGGGCATGATGATCTAACGAATGCCAACTATTTATTATGAATAAGTGGTGTTTGTCATGCTGAACTCGTGATGTTCTGGGCACCTGGCCAGTGCTTAGGACATGATGGTTTAGCATTCTAAATACCAGATAAAACATATAAAATGGGACTTTCCAGACGCCTGGTTTTGAGCCTCTCCTGGGGTGGGCGCGCTTCTGTGGGGCCAGTTCCCGGTTTGAGAGACTCCTAGCCAAGGCTGACAAGGGCTTCCAGCCATTGGAAGAGGGCTTGGATGATGCTTATTGAATCGGTGATGTATAACCTTTGTATTATATTTTGCTATAATAAAGCTTTGGCTTGCTGTACTTATTATATTGTTATTGTGTGTATGTAGTGTGAGTGAGTAAATAGCTGCCTGGTTTGAGTTGGCAGAACAAAGGGAAAAAATGAACCTTTTGTAGAAGCGTAGCTCCCTGCTTTACAATATTATGCCTTACCAAGTTTCCAGATCCTAAATGGAGTTATAGTTTGTTCTTTGCAGTGTAGCTAGGATCTCAGCTTCAGACAAATCAAAAGTCAGTTACCAGTTCTGGCTGAGATGAGGGTGGTTCTGAAGTAAAGTCATATTTGAGTCCTACAGGCTTAGAGATGGACAAATTCTGAGTAACAGGAGACCACACCGAAGGATTAGAAGAGGGGAGAGAAGCTGAAGACCAGTCAGGATCTGGGATCCATATCCCCGAAGAGTCCAATTTCCAACCTGACTCCAATAAAGAATTCTCAGGGACCCAAGCCTCAGCATCACTTGTAGCGGCAGGAGGAAGAGAAAAGGCTTGCTGAATAAGTCTAGTGGTAGACGAATTCCAAACAGGCTCAGGGTAGCCATCAGGATACTGTGTTTGAGATGTCATAAACAGGTTATGATTAGCTGCAATCAAAGCCGCCCTTTTATTCTTAATGATGGTCGGAGAAGATTTAGTTTTAGTTGTGAATGAAAAGGTAGTTGCGTGAGCCTGGTCAGAAGCATTAGTTTGGTAAACCAGTCCCTCCCTGTAAAATACTACAGACCCCACCTTGTGTCCTCGCTCCCTTAACCACTGTGCAGCTAGAGCCAATCGTGAAGAGCTTTGTTTGCTTGTTCTCAGGAGCCGAGTGACAGTCGGTATAGGCTGCGGTGAAACACATTCGACTGCAGTGACTGTCCGTAGAATAACTCTGGAGGTGGTTTCAATAAAAACATTTTCCTGACAGGAGGTCGGTTTTGGCACTCGCTACCTGTAGCGACTTTTACTGCCAGCCACAGTTACCTCACTGTCATGCTTCGTTTCAGAAGAAGTCGAAGAAGATTTCATAGGAGCCAAAAAGCCACCGCCATTTAAAACTGCTACAGTAACAGATTTGACAGGGCTGTCAGTTAAATCCAAAACTGACGCTCGGGAGCAGTAAGTAAAAAATTAACATTGCCAGAATTGTCAAAATCAGGAGAAGACAACAAGGGTTCAATTGTAGCAGGTAGTAAATTAGGTGTACTTAGCGGAAGGTCAGGCGTAGAAACTTGCATAATTCCTGCCGTAGAGAATGTAGCAGCATGAAAAGTAGTCATTTCCTCATTAAGGCATAAGTATTTGTCTCATGAAGTAAAGGAAGCCTCTAAATTCACCGACCCAGGAGATGAGGCTCACTCCCCAGGTTCACACACGTCCATTCCGTCGACCGACTTCAACAAAGTGGCCATAATGACGGCCAGATGGTTCTCTCACTGGCCGCAATGCAGCGGCAGCAGAGTAGGGGAATTTCCCCAGTGTCCTGGCCAAATTTCCCTCATTCACGAAAAAAATACCACCAACAGCTTGATCTGGTTCAAGGTCAGTTGGCATTAATCTGTATTCCCCTCCCCCGGGTCGTGCCTGAAAATAGGCAGGATTTGTCTAGTGCACTTACCCGGTCAACAAAAGCTAAATAAAAAAAAAAGAAGAGACTGAGGTGCAAAAAGGAAGGGGGTGGAGTGGCCCTTTATGTCAAAGAAAATATCAAAGCTACAGAAATTCAGAATACACATAAGGAGCCAGCAGAACTGTGGTTCACCCTGGAAACAGGAAATGGGACAGCCATACGAACTAGGGTTGTCTACAGGCCTTCAGCCCAAGGGGAGGATATAGACATATTATTGTTAGAAGATATACAAAACATAACAGCTAAAGGGGAGGTTCTGATAATGGGAGACTTCAACATGCCAGATACAGATTGGTCAATACCAGCAGGAAAATCTGCCAGAACTAGATAGACACGTGGATTCCCTGAAGGAGGAGGGCCTCAAACAACTGGTAGAACAACCCCCAAGAGACAGGGCTATACTAGATCTAGTACTGACTAGGTCTAATAGAGGATCACCTGGGGCCCAGCGATCATCACAAGGCATGGTTTAATTTGGCCACTAGAACAAAATCATCCCATTTCAAGGCACAAATATGGGACTTCAGAGGAGCTGACTTTGATAAGATGGCCAACAGAGTTAAGCTAGCCCTGGCAAGAAGAAATACAATTGAGGGGGTACAGGCAAAGTGGGCAAGCATTAAGGATGCAATACTTTAAGCAACATCCCATTGTGTTAGAGAGAAAAGCAAGAGCAAAAGAAGAAGGAAACCACTTTGGTTCTCAAAACAGTAGCAGAAAAGATCAGATCCAAAGTTGGCCTTCAGGAAATATAAGAGAACACAGTGGGATGAAGATAGGGAGGCATACCACTCTTCCCTAAGGGAAGCAGGCAAAGGCACAAACTGAGGAAACACTAGCACGGACAGTAAAAGAAGGGGACTAGACTTTCTATAGATACATTAGTGAAAGGAGAAAGCCCAGAGGGGGTATTGCTAAGATCAAAGGGGATAAGGGGAGTGTGTGGAAGAGGACCAAGTAAAAGCATCTATCCTAAATAGATACTTCTGGTCAGTATTTATTGAGAAGGAAGGGCAGGGCCCACAGCTCTGCACCATGGATACGGGGTAGGGAGCTGTGCACTAGTTCCTTCCCAAAAGAAAGGGTCCTACAAAAGCTCACTAAGCTCAGGGTGGACAAGGCAATGTGACCTGATGGCATACATCCAAGGGTACTAAAGGAGCTAAGGGTGTAAATAGCAGAGCCATTATCAGAACTGTTTATTGAGTCTCTAAGCACAGGAGAAGTCCTAGCAGACTGGAAAAGGGTTCATGTGATCTCGCCCCACAAGAGTGGTAGCAGGGAGGAGGCAGAGAGCTACAGACCAGTCATTCTTACTTCAGTAGTGGGCAAGATTATGGAGGCACCTTAAGGAAAGGATAGTACAACACCTGAATCCATAGGAGCACAGCATCCAAGACAACATGGGTTTACAACAGGAAGATCCTGTCAAACTAATCTCATAGATTTCTTTGACTGGGTAACCAGAGTGGTGGATCAAGGGGAGCAGTTGATGTCGCCTACCTTGATAACAACAAAGCTTTTGATACTGTTCTACATAGAAGATTGATTAATAAGCTGGGTAGGCTCAGGGTGGGTCAGAAGTTGGTCATCTGGGTGGCAAACTGTTTGGCGGGCAGAAAACAGAGTGGTATTAAATGGTATATAGTCAGAAGAGATGCAAGTCATAAGTGGGATACCTCAGGGATTAGTTCTAGGCCAGTCCTCTTCAATATCTTTATCAGTAGCCAGACCAGTGGTGCTGAGGGTTGAGGTGCTGGACACTACACCTCACGCCACGCTGGTGACCAGTATTTGGGAATGAGCATGGGCCACCAGGGGTTTGCAGGGTTGGAGAAGGATTGAGCATCTCGAGGACTACTCTCCTCTCCGGGGACATCAGCAGCCGGTGCATGGCTGCCTCCTGGTGGTAGCTGGGGCACCACTGCCAATGCTACAGAAACAGGGGTGGAGGAGGCAGACTTCATGAGGAGCGACATGGAAACATGCACGCTTCATCCCTTGGCATCATTATATGCCTCCTGCAGGGGAACTACTCCACAGGAAAATCCTCAGCAGCATGAAGGCTGCTTGCTAGCACCACCACCATGGTCCTAGCCAGGCAGCTCCCTCCTCGGTCCACCCTCCTGGTCTCCATGGTTGTCAGAGAGACTGAGGCAACAGCAGGGAGGTCAAGAGCTCTGCCCGACTGGGAGGCAGCGATCTAGATGGCTAGGTGGGGAGGAACCAAGGTACAACCTCCTCCCAAGCCAAGGAAGGAAAAATAAAATAACTAAAAAAAAATTATCTTCATCAGTAACATTGCAGATAGACTGGAGGGTAAGGTTTGTCTGTCTGCAGATGACACCAAGATCTGCAACAGAATAGATGATCCAGATGGGGTGGGCAGAATGAGAAGATATCTGGATAAACTAGCAAAATGGTCAGAACAGGCAAATGGGGTATAATGCAAAGAAGTGAAATATCACGCAAATAGGAAGAGAAACCTGAAGTCACCTCTAGGTTTGGAGGGAGTTGCTGGCAATCACAAGGGAAGAAAGAGACTTGGGCATCATCATCGCAGATAAACTGAAATCACCCAAGCAGACCACTAAAGCAGCAGGTAAGGCTAGATGGATGTTGGGGTGTATTAGTAAGGGTATCGCAAGACATAAGTGAGAGGTAACATAAAAACATAGAATCTGATGGCAGATAAGGACCACTTGGCCCACCTAGTCTGCCCATTTCCCTATCTTAACGGATAAGCTGCAGATCCTAGTTAATCAACAGCCTACTTCCTCCTGCCCCCCCCCACTAGAATTGCCTTATGTCTGTCCCATGCATTATTGAATTCCCCCACTGGTTTTGACTCTATGACCTCCTCCAGAAGGTTGTTCCATTCACAACCCTCTCTGTGAAAAAATACTTCCTCACATTATCTCTGAGTCTTCCCCCCTCTATATTCAAATTGTGCCCCCTTGTTCTTGCACATCTGTTTTTCTGAAAGATGCTACCCTCTTGGACTTTGTTGATCCCCTTGAGGTATTTGAAAGTTTCTATCATGTCCCCTCTCTCCCACCTTTTCTCCAGGCTATACATCTTAAGCTTCTTTAGTCTTTCTTCATATTTCTTCTGGTGCAGACCCTGCACCATTCTGATTGACCTCCTCTGAACAGCCTTCACCCTGTCTATGTCTTTGCGGAGATGGGGTCTCCAGAACTGTACACATTACTCCAGATGTGGTCTTACCAACTGTCTGTACAGAGGGTCAACAACTTCCTGTTTTCTACTGGTGATGCCACTCCCTATGCATCCCAGCATCCGCCCAGCCCTTCTTACTGCCTTCTCACATTGCTGGCCTACCTTTAGGTCATCTGATATGACCACCCCCGGGTCTCTTTCCATTTTTGTTGTTGTCAGTATCTCACTGCCCATTGTGTACGCTTCCCTCAGTTTTGTTTCCAGGTACATTACTTTATACTTCTTTGCTTTGAATCTAAGCTGCCATACATTTGACCATTCCTCCAACCTTACCAAGTTCCTTTTCATCCTTTCCACCCCACCTTGTATATCAACCCTGTTGCAGATCTTTGTGTCATCTGCAAAGAGATATACATTTCCTTTTAATTCTCTGCCATGTCACTTATGAAGACATTAAAAGGACTGGCTCCAATACTGAACCATGCGGTACCCACTAGTAACCTACTTTCAAATAACATGAAGTCTTGCTATATTATGACATATGCAGTGAGTCCCAACCTTCAAACTGCTCCGGAGGTGAAAGAGTTAACTTTCCATGCCAGGCATAGAATGCAGAGCTAGAGCTCGGTTGAAACTCTATCTGTTGTTCTTCAAACTCAAACCGTCAGATTCTTTACTCCGCCTCACTGAACAGTCGCTCCAGAGATTGCTCCTTCTGCTCAATTCATTTTGTCAGTTAAAGTATTGTTTTTCTCGGTTTTCAACCGAAATTAAACCACAACCGGTCGGTTCAGACTCTGTCTGTGGTATTTGTGAGTACTAGATAGGTTTTACATTGATTTCTATTCTGTGTGGAACTTGTAAACAGTTATCGGTTCGGTTTGAACCGATCAGATTGTGTAAAATATATTAATCTGTCATTTAGAGTGTGGTTACCGGTTCTTATCGGTTCTAAAAAAAACAGATTTTATTACGTTTTTCTCCACGACCCGTGACACGGTTGGGAACCGATAAGGGGGTCTTACCTGGCGGATTGCCATAAAAGGGTAAGTTTGGTTAGGACTGGCACTATGTCTGAGAAACCCAAAAGAAAAACTGGGCACACTGGGTTTCAACACTGCAGTGTCTGTCGGGAAGCCTTTGCCAAGGCTGACCACCACACCACCTGTGTTTATTGTCTGGGGTTTGACTACCTCAATGCAGACTGCCAGATTTGTAAAATTTTTCCTGCAGCTACCCTGAAAGAAAGCTGGTAAGCTCAGGAAAGGGAGGCCAAAAGTCCACTGAACCAGATGGCCAGCCGGTTCGGTTCCAACTGAACCGGAGGGTGTCCTCTGACCAGGGCGAGACTTCTGGCAAGAAGATCCGACTCGAGGAGTCGGTTCCAGCAAAAGGACTAGGAACCAGCTGGTGTGGAGCCAAAACTTTCCTCTCCAACCGCTGAAGAACTAGCCAAAGCGATTAAAATTGTCCAGTCACTTTCCTCAGTTCTGACTGAACCGGCACCATCAGGTAAGCGTCCGGTTCCTCCAGTTCCACCGGTTCAAGAGTATGAGGTAGAGGAATATTATGAACCGGAGGAGGGGGAAGAGGAGTATGAGGAGAGTGAATGTGGATTTGAAAGTCTAGATGTGCCCATTGACCCGGACATCTCACCGGACAGACCTTCAGGAGTATCTCCTCCCAGGCTTTCTGAGTCCCCTTCTCATTTTATGTTTTATAAGAAAGTGTCTGAAACCCTCCAGCTCCATATGGAGGAAGCTGGATGATCAAGAGGAGCCTGACTATGTGGAAATGATGGATATCCCAGAGTCAAGGAGGCTGTCTATTCCTTTGCATAAACCTTTGGAAACAGACAGTAAAAGTTTAAAATTCACACTATACCTCCTGTCGATAAGAGAATGGACAAGAGGTTACATTGTCAGGCTCGGATGCGGAGTTCCTTACACAACAATGCAGCCATGTTGGGGTAGTGCAGACTGCAGCCTGTGACAAGGCAAATATTCCCTTGACTTCACACCCCCCTGACAAGGACTCCAGGAGGGTTGATGCCATGGCAAAGAAACAGTACATGGCAGCATCCTTGGGACTCAGGCAGGCAAATTATATGGCTTATGTTGCTAGATATCAGAAATCCAGATGGGATACTGTTATGGCTCTAGCAAAACAGGTCCCTGGCCAGCTTGCCAAGGAGCTAGAGCAGGTGGCTGCTGATGGTATTGAGGCATCCAAGGTGCAATTCCATGCTGCAGTGGACTCTAATGATGTGTCATCAATAGTCATGGCTACATCTGTGACACTTCGCAGAATGGCTTGGCTCAGATGTACTAGCCTGTCACAGGATACCCAGACTAAAGCCATGGATTTTCCTGTTGTGGGTAATTCTCTGTTTGGGAGCATACAGAGAATTACATAAAGAAAATATGAGTAGGACCCAATAGGGTGCACAGGCCAAGGAAAGGCAGGCCACTCCTCAAAGTCAGCTTTCCAGGGCAGGGGCAGGCCTTTCACAGGCATTTTACCAAGCCCAGGCCTCTCTTCTGCCTATGCCCAGACGGGTTCTTTAGAGGAGAGGCAGACGGGTACAAGCAGGCCTGCTTCACCCTCAGCCCAAAGCCCTGCCAAGCAGGCACCCTGGTGGAGTTGCCAGGGCCGATTCTCAGTTACCTGTGGGGCAGGCTGGCTTACTTTGTCCAGGACTGGAAGTCTCTGACATCAGACAAGTGGGTCCTAGAGTAGTAAGCCAGGGACTGGTTCTCAGCTTCAAAAAATTTCCAAAGATGAGAACCAGATCCTTTCCACCTGCAAATTCACCAGAGGCACTTGCCCTTGAGGCAGAGGTCTCTTCCCTCCTGGCTCTCAGAGCTGTGGAAGGAGTTCCACCCCTACACCAGGGCAAAGGATTGTACTCCAGATACTTCCTTACCCCCAAAAAGACAGGAGAATGGTGGCCCATCCTGGATCTCAGATATTTAAACAAGCACCTCTTAAAACCAAAATTCAAAATGGTGACTCTGGGAATTATTCTACCCTCTCTAAGGCCAGGGGACTGACTAGAGTCCCTGGACCTCAGGATGCCTACTTCCATATTCTCATCAGAAGCTCCTATCGAAAGTCCTCAGGTTCAAGCTGCCCTCAGGCCATTACCAGTTCAGAGCAATGCCCTTTGGCCTCACGTCTGCTCCAAGGGTATTCACAAAATGCCTGGCAGTAGCAGTTGCTGCCCTAAGAAGGCAAAAAATTGCCATCTTCCCTTACCTGGACGAATGGCTCAAAGTAGGCCAGTCTCCAGACCAAGTCAAGTTACATCTATAGATAATTCAGCAACTGTTCACCTCTCTAGGTTTCCTTCTGAATCTTTCAAAGTCAGTTCTAGAACCTGTCCAGCTCCTCACCTTCATAGGCGCAGAGCTGAACACAGAGGAAGCCAGAGCCTTCCTTCCTTGGACAGGGCAAGGACCCTGTCTCTCTGGCCTCTTCTTCACCCTGCAGGTCTCGACCAGCAAGACATTTTCACAGCTCCTGGGGCACATGGCTGCTTCTACAGCAGTAGTGCAGGGAGAAAGATTTCAGATGAGGTACATCCAGTTCCATTTGAGAGCCTTTTGGTCTCAAAGGAAAGACCCTCTAACCAAATTGATCCCAGTAACTTGAACCCTGATCCAGGACCTACAGTGGTGGCAGGATCAGAGCAATCTGAGACAAGGGGTTCCCTTTGTCACTCAGTCTCACTCCTTAATCCTTACTACAAATGCATCCCTCTTGGGGTGGGGAGCTCGCATGGGTGACCTCACTACCCAGTGATTGTGGTCCCCCAGGAATCTTTGCTCCACATCAATCTGTTGGAACTCAGAGCAGTTTTTCTAGCACTTCAAGTTTTTTCCAAATCTGTTCAGAACAAAGTTGTACAAGTCAGAATAGACAACACCATCACAATGTGGTACATCAAAAAGCAAGAGGGCACTCGGTCTACAGCCTTGTGCACCGAAGCCATGAAGTTGTGGTCTCTGGCTTACTCCCTGAACACCTCCCTTACTGCAGTTCACCTACCAGGCAAAGACAATGTCCTAGCAGATGCTCTAAGCAGGATTTTCAAGGGCCATCACGATTGGTCATTGGACCTCTGGGTCCTGGAGGTGATATTTGCCAGATGGGGCACCCTGCAGATAGATCTTTTGCAGTCCCAGACAATCACCAAGTTCCCCTTTTTTGCTGAAGGCCCTCAGTGTTGGGCTCAGTCCCTCTGGATGCCTTAGTTCTCAATTGGGAAGGGAAGTTTCTCTATGCTTTCCCCCCCTTCCCTCCCCTGTTCAAAGTGTTAGTCAAAATTAGATCTCAATCCTGCAAGATGATCCTGATTGCTCCAGATTGGGCCAGACAACCCTGTTATCCACTCCTACTGTCCTTAGCAGTCTATCTTCCCCTGTGTCTTCCCAGGAATCACAACCTGTTAACCTGTGCTCAGGGAGGGTTTGGTACCGAACCTCAAATCTCTCAGTCTCAAGGCCTGGCTCTTGAAGAGTTAAGAGTTTGCTAATCTACACCTCTCCCAAGGTGTAATGGATATACTAAAAGCTTGTAGAAAGCCTTCCACCAGGGCTACCTATAATTCCAAATGGAAGAGGTTTTCCATATGGTGCTCTGGGAAGCATATTTTCCCAGAATCTGCTGATTTATATGGTCCATTTAAATACCTTGAGGCTGAGACCAGCTACCCTAAAAGCACATTGGCAGCTGGGTCTGCTTTTATTCCAGCAGGTAAACCCTCTTCTCTTTCAGCTCATCCTGTATTTTCCAAGTTTTTTAAGGGATTGCTTCACACCAGCCCTCCATTCAGGGACCCTGCCCCTGCCTGGGATCTTAATGTTTGCAATACTCAGCTTATGCAACCACCCTTTGAGCCTTTGTCTTCAGCAGAGCTGAAGTTCTTGACTTGGAAGACTCTGTTTCTGGTAGCCATCATTTCTACCAGATGCATAAGTGAATTACAAGCTTTGTCAGTGGAGCCTAACTTTATCTCCTTTCATAGAGATAAGGTGGTCCTCAGGACTAACAGGAAGTTCTTGCCTAAGGTGGTTTCGGATGTCCACCTTAATCAACCTATATCTCTTCCAGTGTACTTCACTGACCATTCCTTCTCTGGCGAGAGGAGGCTGCACAGCTTAGATGTGAAGAGAGCCCTTAGTTACTACATAGAGCATACCAAGGGTCACAGATTTGACTCCCTCCAACTGTTCCTCACTTATGGTGAGGTTGGTAAAGGGAAACCTACCACTAAAAGATCCATTGCCAGGTGGATTGTCTCTTGTATCCAATTATGTTATGAAAAGCTGGGTAAGGTTCCTCCCTCAGGCCTGAGGGCTCACTCTACCAGAGGTACAGCTGCTTCCCTGGCTGCTGCCAGGGACATCCCTATTCTAGAGATATGTCAAGCAGCTACCTGGAAAACAGTTCACACTTTTACCAAGCATTACTCCTGGACATCCTGGCTAGGAGTGATGCTCAGTTTACACAGCTGTGCTTCAGAGCCTATTTTTAAGTAGGTTCTGTCCTCCTCTATGGAGGTACTGCTGTGTAGTCTGCATATGTCATAATATAGCAAGACTTCATGTTGTTTGAAGAAAAATTATCACCCTAAGTAATGTTGTTTCTTCTAATGGAGTCTTGCTATATTATGAGCCCCACTTGCCCTCTCTCAGAACCTCTGTTTTAAGACTGGGTGGGCAGTACAGTGTTGGCAGTTAGTAGATGCCCACCTTGTTGTTTTCACCCCTCTTTCTTTTGTGTGATTTGGTGTTGTGTTTTATTTTTTGGGCCTCCTGACTTGAGTCTTTGTTTTGGGACCAAAAAATGTGTTTTTATGTTTAGTAGCCAGTTGGCTAGTGTAGGTTTACAGCTTCCACACAGGACCTCAGTGAGTTTTAGCTCATAAAGATCTGACGGTTTGAGTTTGAAGAACAACAGACAGAGTTTCAACCCAGCTCGAGCTCAGCGTTCCATGCCTGGCATGGAAAGTTAACTCTTTCACCTCCGGAGCATTTCGAAGGTTGGGGCTCACTGCATATGTCATAATATAGCAAGACTCCATTAGAAGAAACAACATTACTAAGGTGAGTATTTTTTTCTTCTTCACTGTGGATTCCATTTACTATTACTCTCTGTGCCTTTAATCCAGCCAGTGCTTTACTCAGGCTACCACCCTGGGACCCACTCCCAGGCTGGCTAATTGTTTATTAATCTTTTGTGCGGGACTATGTCAAATGCCTTGCACAAAGTCTAGGTAGGCCATGTCCACAGCCCTCCCTGGTCTACTACTTTGGTCACCCTGTCAAAACTATCAATTGGATTTGTCTGACATGACTTTCCAGTTGTGAATCCATGCTGCCTTGGGTCCTGCGCCCACTGGCCTCTAGTTAGTCAACAATTATTTCCTTCAGATGTGATTCCATCATTTTCCCTAACACTGAGGTGAAACTGACAGGTCTGTAGTTTCCTGCCTCTGTCTTGCTCCCATTTTTGTGAAGGGGAATCACATCCACCCTCCTCCAGTCCTCAGATATCACACCATCCTAGCATGACTTATTAAAAGGGTAGTCAGTGGTGTTACTAGTTCTTCCTTAGTTCGCTTTAGAATTCTGTGGTGAATTCCATCAGGCCCCATTTCTTTATCCACTTTCAGTTTTAAGACTTCTTTCAGAACCCTTTCTTCTGTAAAAGGACTGATATCAACCCCGTATCCAGAGTGCTTCTATTGACCTCTGCTTTCCATTGTGAATACAGGAAGTATTTGTTCAGTATCCCTGCTTTTCACTGTCGCTGTCTGCTCAACCACCTTCCTCTTTATTCAGCCTCACTATCCCTCCCTTGGTCTTCCTTCGCTCCCTGATGTACCTATAAAAGGTTTTATCCCCCTTCTTAACTGAGTTGGCTATCTTTTCCTCAGTTTGGGTCTTTGCTCTTCTGACTGCCTTCCCCTCTTCCTTCTGCTTTAACCAGCACAGTTATCTGTCCTGTTCCTTCTGTGTTTCTTTAAACTTCCTGAATACTATTTTTGTTCTCCCTAACCTTCCCCGCCACTTCTTTTGAGAACCATAGTGTTTTTTTTCTTTCATTTTAATTTATTTGCTTCACACAAAGGCTTGTTGCCTCTGTGATGGTGGTTTTGCTAGTGCTTTTCTGAGGCACTCTCCCATTTTGACAAAATCAGCCCTCCTGAAATCCAGTACCTTTACTTTTGTATGGCTTGACTCTACAGCTATGTATATCATGAACCACACTGTTTGGAGGTCATTTCTTCCCATATGACTACATAGATACATAGATTCATAGGCAGTGTTGGCAGATAAGGGCCTGTGGCCCACCCAGTCTGCCCATTTGAGCTTGTAAGTTCAGTTTATGTTTTCCTAGAAGTCTGTTGCCCTTTACTCCTGACCTCCAGAATTCCTTTATGTCTATCCCATGCATTCTTAAATCCCGTGATTGTTTCAGCCCCCACCACTTCCTCTGGCAGGGTGTTACACTTGTCCACCACCCGTTCTGTGAAGAAATTCTTCCTCACGTTTCCTCTGAATCATCTTCTCTCCAACTTCATCCCATGCCCTCTAGTCCTGGAACATCTTTTTCACTTAAAAATAGTGTATTCCTGCACCCTGTTCCTTCCTGTAAGATACTTGCATGTCACTATCATATCCCCTCTCTCCCTCCTCTCCTCCAGGGAGTACATATTCAGTTCCTTCAACCTATCGTCATAGGACTTGTGATGCAATCCATGTATCATCTTTGTTGCCCTCCTCTGAACCTTCTCTACCCTGTCTATGTCCTTCACATTAGGTAAGGTCTCAGAACTCCACTGTGCTCCAGGTGGGGCCTCACTAGCATCTTGTATAGTGGATTATGACCTCCCTTTTCCTGCTGGTGATGCCCTGCCTATACATCCCAGCATCCTATTTGCTTTACCTGCTGCCTTGTCACACTGTTTCCCCCACCTGAGGTCATCAGAGATGATAACCCCAAGATCCCTTTCCTGCTTAGTGCATGCTATATCCTCACCCCCAACTGATATATTGCACCAGGGTTTGTGCCCATATGCTTTATCTTGCACTCCTTGCATTGAATTTCAACTGCCAAACCCTGACCATTCTTCAAGTTTCTGCAGGTCCCTTCTCATTCTGTCTACACCTCTGTTGTGTCTACTCTGTTACAGAGCTTTGTGTCATCAGCGAACACTGAAATTCTGCCTTCTAGGTCCTGCGCCATGTCACTGATGAAGATGTTGAATAGGACCGGTCCCAGCACTGATCCCTGTGGTACCCCACTGGTCACTCTTTCCTCTGTGGAGTGACAGCCATTTACCACCACCCCCTGTGTCCTGCTGCCCAGCCAGTTACCTACCCACCACACTACTGTCCTGCCCACACCCATATTCCCCAGTTTGTGTAATAGTCTTCTATGTGGCACAGTGTCAAAGGCCTTGCTGAAGTCCAGATAGGCCATGTCCACTGCCCTCCACTGATCCACCTCCCTAGTCACCCAGTCAAAAAGTTCAACGAGGTTGGTCTGACATGACTTCCCCTTGGTGAAACCATGCTGCTTTGGGTCCTGTAGTCCATTGACAACCAGATGTTCCACCAGTCTCTCCTTCAGTAGTGCTTCCATGATCTTCCCCACTACCAAGGTGAGGCTGACTGGTCTGTAGTTTTCCGCTTCCTCTTTGTTCCCACTTTTGTTTAAGGGAACTACATCTGCTGTCCTCCAGTCTTTGGGTACCTTCCCTGTTTCCAGTGATCAGCTAAACAGGATAGCCAGAGGTTCAGCCACCACCTCTTAGCTCTTTAAGGACCCTGGGTGCACCCCATCTGGCCCCATTGCTTTGTCAACTCTTATTACTTCCAGTTCCTTCAGGACCCTTTCTCAAGTAAAGGGGCTTGTATCCATTTCTGCACCATTCTCACCCCTTGTACTCCCTTCAAACCCATTACCCTCCTCTTCCTCAATAAAGACTGGGCAAAAATACCTGTTCAATATGTCAGCTTTACTGTTGACATCCTCCACGCGGCCCCCATCCTCCCCCTTCAGTCTCACTACCCTTCCCTTAGTCTTTCTTTTTTCACTTATGTACCTGTAAAAGGTTTTGCCCCTCTACCCACTGATTTTGCAATGTGTTCTTCTGTCTGAGCTTTGGCTTCCTACTGACCTCCCTGCCTCGCTTTGCTTCTCCTGGTACTTCTCCCTATCCCCTTCTGCCTGTGTATTTTTGTATTGCCTGAATGCAATCTTTTTGGCTTTCACTTTCTTTGCTACCTCTTTGGAAAACCATAATGGTAACCTCTTTCTTTTCCTCGTACTAACCTGATTAATGCATAATTCTGTTGCTCTTGTAATCCCCATTTTAAATACTGCCCACTGTTCCTCAACCCCTGATTCCTGCCCCATTCCCCTTAATGCCTCTTTCAAGTATCTCCCCATTTTCCCAAAGTCCTCCCCCCTAAAATCCAGGATACGTGTTTTTGTGTGGTTTGGTTCTGCTCTTTCTGTGATTTCAAACCACAATGACTGGTGGTCACTGTTCCCCAGGTGCTCCCCCACTGGTACTCCCATCACACTGTCCCTGTTTGTGAGCACAAGGTCCAGTATTACCTTCTGCCGAGTTGGTTCCATGACCAGTTGCTTGAGGAAGGCACCCTGAAGAGAGTCCAGGATAAATCTGCTCCTAGTTGATGCTGCTGCTGCTGGGATGCTCCAGTCCACGTCTTGAATATTGAAGACTCCAACCAGTACTACCACCTCACCCTTGTCTGCCATCCTTTGGATGGCTAGCATCAGCTCCCTATCTGTTTCTTCCTCCTGGGCTGGTGGTCTATAGACCTCACCTATGCGCATGGCTGGCCCTATTTTCCTTTCCAGCTTAACCCACAGTATCTCGCCTCCATTTTGTTCTTCCTGGATCTCTGTGGCCCTTATGTCATTTTTCACATACAGTGCCACTCCTCCTCCCTTCCTGCCTGCTCTGTCTCTTCTGAATATGTTGTAGCCAGGTATGGCCATCTCCCAGTCATGGTTATCATTACACCAGGTTTCAGTGATGGCCACAATGTCCAGGTCTGACTGCACCATGACAGCCTCCAGATCTTCCATCTTGCTGCTAAGGCTCCTGGCATTTGCACACATGGCTTTCCATGATTTGACCTCCCTAGACTGTTTCGCTGTTCTACTCCAGCCCCTTCCTTGGTTGTCCTTTATCCCTGGTTCTCCTTGCTGTCTGCCCTTCTGCTGCATTTGGCCCCTTTTCTGCTGATCCACCTCTTGGGCATTAATCTCCATCTTTTGCACACTGCTTTGTAGCGATAGCCACACCTCCAGTTCATTGGTTCCACTGCTAGCTGTGGGGGGTGAGCAAGTAGGTACCCTCCTTGCTGGCCTGTCAGCCCCCTTTGCTAGTTTAAATGCTAGTCAATGTAGCATTTAAACTTATCATTGAGTGCTTGGATTCCCCTCCAGGATGGATGCAGGCCGTCAGGCTTGAACAAACCTCCATCCCACTCAGGTGGGTCCCAATCACCAATGAATTCAGACACCAGTGCTTCAACCATGAGTTAAAGTTCCTGGTGCATGCACCCATGTTTCTCTGCCTCTCACAGGTAGTACTTCTGAGAAAGTGACAGAAGTAGCTACTTGCTTGAGACCCTTCCCCAATTTCCTAAACTCTTCCTGAACTTCCTTTGGCTGCCCATTTGTCAGGTCATTAGTACCTAGGTAGATAATGACATCCAGCTCACCCTCCCATCTTGCCTTCCCAGTGATCCCCAGGATCTTCCTTCCATCCCTCCATGCCATGGCACCTGGTAGGCACCTCACCTCCCTGTCCTTCCCCTCCTGTGTTCCTAGCTGTACCCCTCTTATGATGGAGTCCCCCCACCAGGATTCACTTCCTCCTCCTCTGGGGTCCAGTGCTCTCCCCACTGAGGTCACCTCCTTGGCTAACCTCCACATCCTTTCTTTCCATTTCTCTGGGTACCTCTATCTGGTTGTCCTCATTTCCTAGTGTGGCATATGAGTTCTTGAGTGGAATAGGATCTGGGATGTGCCTCTGCCTGACAACTCTAACCCTCCCGGGGCCCACTGTCATCCAAGTGCGCCTCATTCCTGGCATCTTTGAGGCAGTTGCATTGGACTATGTGGTCTCTGGATAGGGGTGATGGTACTCCTGACCCAGTTTACTTCTGCTCTGAGTCTGGCTACCTCATCCCACAGTCAAGAGAGATGCATGCAGATAGGGAAACACCTGTGTCCAGAAGGTCTGCCTGAATGTGGCTGCCCACAGCCACTGCATTGCACCACTCTCCACATTATACTGCAATTCCACTACTTGTCTGTTACTGAAGCTCTCCTAGTTCCATTTTTATTAATTTACTGTCCTAAAAATCCTGCCACTGATCCTCAGATACTTTTCTTTATAAAAAAAGAAAATAAACCAATAAATAAATAAATGAGTCAAGACACTTGTCGTGCTGAGGGTGGGCTTCTTCCCCCTTATGCCCCTCCTACTCCACACCCCTTACTGTCCCCTGTGTTTAGCTTCTGTCAATCAGATTTAACAGGGCATATAATTAAGAGTTGGGGGAAGGGGGGGCAAAACTTTGCAGCAATTAAAGACAGCAAAGAAATACGCCACCACTATGTTTTAAATTTTCAACAGGCCAAAAACAATTCTAAGTAAAGACAGCAAATAAATGACAGTGGCACTAAAAGCCCACAATCTAAGTTTAAAAGAAAAATGGCATTTACCAGTTACTGTAAAGCACTGAATTGAATTTGTTTCCTTCCCCTTCTGGCTTCTTCTGAGAAAAGGAAACTCACTTGCTACGTCAACTCTGACTAAGCCCCACCTCCAGTTATCACATAGCTGAGGTCAGAGGCCAGACAATTAACACCCCTCACCCAAACTACAGGACAAGTCAGACAAGCCAAGACTAAATTTACAGCAATTAAAGACAGCAAAGAAATACACCACCACTATGTTTTCAATTTTCAGCAGCCCAAAAACAATTCTAAGTAAAGACAGCAAATAAATTTCAGTGTCACTAAAAGCCCACAATCTAAGTTTAAAAGAAAAATAGCAATTACCAGTTACTGTAAAGCACTGAACTTGAATATGTTTCCTTCCCCTTCTGGCTTCTTCCCTCCTCCCAGTTTAAGATTGGAGATCCTCTCTCTGTCCCCATTTGAGAGAACCAGGTCTAAGATTGCTCCCTCCCGAGTAGGTTCCAAAACTAGCTGTCTGAGGCATGCCCCCTGTAGGGCATCGATAATGGCCCTGCTTTTGGATGTGGCTGCAGCAAAGGTGCTCCAGTTAACATCTGGCATATTCAGGTCCCTATCAGCAATATCTCCCCTTTCTCTGCCATCCTAAGGATGCCTTATATCATTTCCTTGTCCATTTCTTCACCCTGAGATGGGGGTCTGTACACAACCCCTGTGCAGATTGTAGTGCCATTTCCAGTCTCCAGGATAACCCACAGTGCCTTCTCTCCTCATTGTTTACCTTTTAGTTCTGTTGCTTTGATCCCTTCCCTTACATAGAAAGCTCCTCCTCCTCCTCCTCTTCTTCCCTCCCTGTCCCTCCTGTAGATTGTGCACCTTGGTAAGTTGCCATCCCAGTCATATTCTCTGTGTACCATTTTCCTGTGACTGCCATGATATCCAGGCACCCTCTTCCATCAAGCCCACCATTTCATGGCGCTTTTACCTAGACTACAGACATTGGTACTTATCCTCCATTTTTATATGCCTTTATTTCTTTTTGCCCCATCCCTGTCTTACTGCTTTAGTATTTTCTCCATTTACCCATGCTCTTCTCCTACTGACTGCCCTGTCTTGGTGTTTACAAGACACTGGTTAGGCCCCATCTGGAGTACTGCATGCAGCACTGGAGACATTAACAAAATGGAGGCAGTCCAGAGAAGGGCAATCAAAATGGTGCAGGGGCTGCATTAGAAAACATATGAGGACAGATTAACGGAGCTCAATATGTATACCCTAGAGCAAAGGAGGGAGAGAGGTGATATGATTGAAACATTCAAACACCTTAAGGGCATTAACAAGGTGAAAGAGTCTAACATGTTTCAATATAAGAAAAATAGCAGGACAAGAGGACACAGCATGAGATTAGAGGAAGGTCAATTAAGGGGTAATGTGAGGAAGTTCTCTTTTCACAGAAAGGGTGGTAGATGCATGGACCAGCCTACATCAGGAAGTGGTGGATATGAATACAGTGCAGGGCTTCAAACAGGCATGGGATAAGCATAAGGGAGCAATGCAGATAAGTTTGGATAAATAGGCCATAGACAGAGTACAGGCCTATGGCACATTCATAAGGTAGAAAAAAATGGGCAGACTGGAAGGGCCTTGCAGTCCTTATCTGCCATCAATTTCTGCATTTCTATGTTTCTTTAAGCTCTTTTAGATGCCGAGTCCAAGTCACACATTGCAGTGCTTCACTGTCCATTACATAGTTGAAAACACACAAGCAGCACATTTGGGTGGCATTTTCCTGGATAGACTAGATGGACCATGCAGTCACCATCCGCTGGCACATTCTTATGTTCTTATGTTCTACAAATCACTTTTCCAATGCTTCCTTTCTGTTGGTGGCTACACCGCTATCAGACAGAAAGTTGCATAACATACCCTCAGCAAAAATGTTGGTTCTCTCCACAAATTAAACATCACCAGACAAGCCTTCATTTGTGTAACTGCCCCTTGCTAGTTTACTCAGTTAGCACCCCTTATTTAAATATTGGCACCCATACTTGGCATGCACTCAGTCTTAGAAATGGTACCACCCCTAGCTTTAGGAATGTATACCAGTCTCATTTTCTTGAGATCAAGGGGTGGGGGTGGGGGATTACAGAACAATTTTCATATTTACAGCCAGGTCATGGGGAGAGATTTTTTGCTAGGCATATGCTAGACCAATTTCTGGATGGGTACCAAGTAAATCCATGGTAGCATGATATAATAGCACTAGGGACTGAGTGTCTACAATAACGGCGACCCAATCCCCAACGCATGTCTCGAGGTCTAACGTAGGGTAGGGCTGCTGGATGGGGGGGGGGGTTGGCGAATATAGTGACGGGATGTTGCTACACCTATGCGAGTGGGAGGGAATGTGAGGGGTGGTGCCGTGGTGGGTTGCCGAGCTGACCCCGTGGCATGGTGGGTGGGTTGGCAGCATTTGTCCACAGGGTGCTGGGTTCAGGTATGGGCACTGGTGCGTTTTTGTTGGGCCTGGCCCAAACCTTTTTTTTTTAAATGTTTTCCCATACACCCTGACATGCACTCCCTGAGCTAAGAACCTTAAGTAGGAAGGTGCGGGGAGAAGGGGTGTAGGGGGCACAGCCCCACATAAAACATTAAAAGCTAAGTCCCTGGCAATGTTTTGTTGTGGCATTAGAGTGTCAGAGTGCTGAAATAAATTTTCAGTACTCTTGACATCTCGATAATGGTAACGCCTTTAGGCTTTCGCCATTGTCATATAGATCCAAATCTCACATGAAGCAATAATGTAACTCCAGACCATAACTGGGGTTCTAGAGTGAGACCTTTTTCAAAAGATAAACTTTAAAGCAAGGTGGTCCCCAAGGGTTTACAACAGGTACTGGTGCTCTTCTCTTGCAGAACCAATTCAAACTGTAACTGATAGAACCTCTCTGTAGTCCCACAAGCGTGGGACATAGAGCACTTCATTTGTATTCCCACTGGCTTGGGACATAGGACACTGCATTCACAACTTGCATTAAGTGGCATACTGGCCACAACTGTGAATACATCGGCTAAACAGTAGCACTAT
Source organism: Neoceratodus forsteri (assembly GCA_016271365.2). Taxonomy (NCBI): domain Eukaryota; kingdom Metazoa; phylum Chordata; order Ceratodontiformes; family Ceratodontidae; genus Neoceratodus; species Neoceratodus forsteri. The sequence continues at coordinate 54,856,170 of CM057455.1, forward strand.
TCTTCCATCGAACTGTTTGTAGAAACTTTAACCCACAACTGTGTTTGAATCTCCTCAGACTATGGCCATAGGTCTAGGGTAACCAGGGCTTTTCCAAATCTGTAGTCCTGAATTGGTCACTCTATATGGTGGTCTCCTCACCGCTTGCTCCCACACCCATACTCAGCCATCCTTTCAGAGTTATACCTAAACATTTGCATTACTTTTGAAACGCTATGAACAAAAACTAAGCATTCAGCATTCAAATCACCCCTGTGTAATGTATAGGTAAAAGTCCTGAATAGTGGATATAGTCATGCCCCTGGACATCACACACCTCAGCCAACTTTACTTCAAAAATGATCTTGCACATCTGCACTTAAAGAAAGTGGTGCCTTCCCTTTATGCATGGAACACAACAGAACAGTTACTTGTGCCCTCTGGCAAAGAGTCAGAATTCACTCACTGTAATGCTTTCAGGTAGCTTTACACATCCTGGACCACAACACAGGCTTGTCCCTTGGATTCACTGACTAGCAATCCCTTTCATCTCTTCTGTAATGAAAACCAGGAATGCCTGCTGAAGAAAGGCCTCTACCACTTCACTTGGCAAGCTGGGGATTACCAAAACTAGAGTGAGAAATACCAGGGCTCATAGACTGGAGCTCACAGGCAGAGCAGCTCCTGTCTTCCTCACTCATTCATTAACTCCTGCCAGATCCTGCCTCCTCCAGCCAACTGACTGCTGTTCCTATTATTCTGTTCTCCCACCCCAGCAGCTGACACCAGGGTTATGCTGCTGCAAGAGGGAGGATGGCTCAGGGGCAACGTGAGGAAGTATTTTTTGTGGAGAGGATGGTGAACACATGGAACAGTCTCCCTAATGAGTTCATGGAGTCAAAAATAGTGGAGGAATTCAAGAATGGGTGCGACTGACATAAGGCAATTCTGGTGGTGGGGTAAGAAGAAGTAGGCTGTTGATTAACTAGGATCTGCAGCTTATCAAATAGGTAGGCACATGGGCAGACTGGTGTAGTCCAAGTGGACCTTACCTGCTGTCAAAGTCTATGTTTCTATGTGTCCTCAAGGTGTGAACCAAAGAGGGTATAAGCTGGGTCCCTCTCCCTATGGGGGACGTAAGATAATAACAAGCCTGGAGGTACCTTAAAAATTATTTCTAGCAAGGCCATACTGGTGCTTGGAAATTTGAAACTGGATTCCCCCTCAGAGCAAAACTGAAATAAATATATACGATTTTGTCTACTGCACCTGCAATATATGAACATGTGAAATTTGCCAGCAGATAAAGGCCTAGAGATCTATCAAGTCTGCTCGAATGTGCAGCTAGCACTCCTTATTCTGCAGCTGCCCCTCCCTTCCACCCTTCCCCTTCATTAACCCTCCCATTTGTCCTGTCTCATCCTCATTTGAAGCAGTCCACTGTTCTACTGCATACCACTTCAGCAGGTAATGCATTCCACCCAGCCACCACCCTCTCTGTAAAAAAGTGTCTCCTCATCTCCCTCTGAACCTTCCCCGCTCCAGTCTCATATCATGGCCCCTGGTGGCCCTCTCTTCCCTTACTTTGAACAGTCCCTCTGTACCCGTCTTGTTTATTCCTTTCATGTATTTAAAGGTTTCAATCATGTCACCCCTGTCTCTCCTCTCCTCCAGTGAGTAGATGTTCAACTCCTTCAACCTCCTTTCGTATGATAAGTCCCCCAGCCTCTTGATCATCTTTGTCACAAATATGACAGATCCATATGTAAAGGGGAAAAATCTTCCAGTTCTGCTATGTGGCACTTCCCTCTCTCAGCTAAGAAAAGGTCCAGAGTCACTACTGTGTCTTGCCAAACCCATCGAATGGGGCAATACAGGGATTATGCTGTGCCTCAGTCAAACCAGGGATGGCTGTGGTGAAGACATAGTGGACAGTCTCCCATGAAGGAAGTAGTGCTTGCATGGCAACTATTGTAGCCTAGGCAGGGCTGGCTTTAGAGTTTGGGGGGCCCCCAGCACGATTAGTAAAGTCATGGCAGCCCCTTACTTGGCTGACCTTTGCCTGTTTGACTGTAACCCATATGCACATCATTGTGTTTTATTTACAGTACAACCAGAGATATATTTTAAGTGTTTTTATTGGCAGACAGCAGAGTTACTCCTTTGGGAAGTTCTTCCCATTACAACCATTGCTGCTCATTTGCCTTGTACTGACAGGGTCATATAGCTTGGTAAGGCATTTCATGAAGTCATGATGCCACATCAGAAGGAGCTGCACAGCCCTTTGTTGCTGTTCCAAGAAGATAGAAAAATAAAAATAATTAAGGTACAGTGCTCTGGTTGGGGCTGTAAAAGCAGGGAGCCTTCAGCGACCCCAGGGTTGGTTGGTGCCAAAACCGGCTATGAGTAGGTCCAGTTTGGTGTCAAGGAAACAGGATCTGAAGTTGGAAAGCAGAATAGTGGAGTCTAAGAGTGGGCAGGATCAGATCCACCCTGGCTTTAGGGAGCACTAATATGTAAAATGAAAGTCTGAGGCATTGCCGGCCTGCTGGCACAGTGGTAGAGCTATTGCATGTGACACCTGCAACCCGTATTCGGGAACAGACTCGGGTTGCTGGAGGGTCAGGTGGGAGGAGGAGGAGAATCGAGCACCCACTGACTGCTCTTCTCCTCGGGGGTGGGTGGATTGCCTGTCCCGCCACTTTACCACCACCTGGTCGACAACGGGTGGGGGTACAGTGGGATGACTTGAAGCAGGTAGAGGGATGTCAGCCAGGAGCCAGAGCAATAAGCATGTTTGTGATGCGCTCCGCCCCTTGGCTCCCCTAGTGTGCTAACATCCTATGCAGGGTGGCAGCAGAACATGGAAAATATCCCACCACAGCAGTCATAGAAGGAAACTGGCTGCACCAGATCCCATAATCTGGCTCCTGGTGGAAACCACAAGGACTCCTGAAGCACACTAAAATGGACTGGGAGGAGGACTACCCAGGACCCCCTCTCTCCCCGCCCTGGGGGCAGACCAAGGCAGGGACTAGAGTCTACCAGCCTAGGGTACCCTGAAGAGAACCACCGCAGTAGAGAGATGGGGCAGGAAAAATAGAAACTAAGAAAAAAAAAGTCTGGAGCATTGGCCATTCCAGACAAAACACGTGATGGTAGTGTGCCAGCTACTGTATTCCAAGCATATTCTGGGATAAACAGGGAAATATTTTGGAAATAATATAAAAAACATGGGAGCATAATCATTCGGACCATGTCTACCCCCTGAGAAAGGCTCAGTGGAAAATATTGCAATTGTTGCAAATCCAGCAACATCTGAGAGAGATCACGTGATGTCTGTAGACTGGTAGCAGCCTTCTGGTGGAGATCTCTCCTTCCCCTTCTGCATCCAGCTTAATCTTCTCACTAATGTACAGATCTAAACTCTAAAAAAACATGTTTTTTGGTGCCTACCTGCTTGCTGTCTCCATCTGTTGTTCCTTTTCATCGCTATTGATACAAATAACACCATGATGGATGCCGACATGCGGTAGGCCCCACCGCATCATATGCCTCCTGCCTCACCTCTGAAAGTACCAAAGAAATCAAAGGCTCAATGGGCTCTGACTGCTTGCTCAGCCACTCTACCATCCACCACTTGTCCCGTCACCGAAGATTGCTTTCTCCAGGAGTTGCTTCCCTTCAGGGAAGCATTAGGTGATATTTCTTCAGAACTGTAGTACCTGCGTGCAGACATGGGGGACTTACAGCACAAAATCAGAGATGAGGATGCCAGAACCTCTTCGCTGGAGGCATGAAAGGATCAGACGGAGCCAGAACTCATTAAGCTATGGCAACAAGTGACCAAGTTTCAGCCCAAAGCTGAAGACCTTGAGGGACGGAGTCGTAGGAATAATATGCTCATCTTTGGTTTACCTCATCTCTCCTACTCCTTTTTCTCTACGCTCACTCTAAGTTTATCTCTCCACCCTCACAAACATTAACTGTAGTTACTAGTCTGTACTATGTCTGGCTTCACTGTCTCCAACTTAACTGCCCCTCGAACTCCGTGCCACACGCTCCCATCTTGAACTTTTTTTATATTAATGGGCGGCAGCCGCAGCACTGACCCACCCACAGTTTCTCTTTCTTTCTTGACTGTAAGCACCACCACATGATTATTTGTCTGCAGCTGATGTGAACCCTCCCTGACTTGTTGGTCTTCCATAAATGTACCTCTGCTGACAGCCATTATAATTGCAGTCTCTGTCTGAGCAAAAAAAAAAAAAAAAACACAATTTAAAGCAGTAGCGCGAGTGAATGAAAAAAATGAGCTCCAGTTTAAAATTGCACCCCTTGGAGGCTTTACCAGACTCTCGGGAAGGCCCCAACATCATCTCATGTATCCAGTTGCTGGCTAAATTGGGGCCTTCCTCACCCGAGCTACCAGGATTGAAAAGCAAGACAGGTCGCTGAGGCCATGAGCACCTGAAATACCACCCCCCAACCCATCATCTTAAATTTCTAAGTTATCTTGAAAAGCAGCATGTACTTGCCAAAGTCCGTAACCTACAAGCCATCTTGTGGATGGACCAAACCTCTCTGCGACTCACCTAGAACTTGCCACTGGAGACTAGGCAGAAGCATATTTCCTTCCAGCCGATTGTTTCTAAGCTAATCACACTGGGATAAATTTCAAAATATCCTACCCAGTGCACCTGCAAGTCTGTATTAATGGAGCCTGGGCTTCCTATGACTGCCCTGATGCTGCCAAGAAGGACCTGTCTCAATGCCTGCCTGATTTGTTCACTACAACCTGAACTTCCACATCCTAATTAGGACAGTGTCTTAATTAATATAGTTACTTGTGTTCTGTTGCTTTGATGTTTGTTCTGGTCAGTTCTGGTTTCTTTTCCTTCCCTTCCTTCCAGTTCTGATGGCTCCTGGGGGTCAGCAATTGTAGTGATGGTTAGGTCATAGCTACTCCTTCAACCTTCCCACATCTAGGCTGCTGATCCTGGAACCTGGCATTTTTCTCAGAGGTCTTCTATTCCATGGCTGATTTCCTGTACTTCCCTGAACTGGAATTCTGAGCTGGGTGATTGTTTCTAGGGGACCTGTTTCAGTGCTTGCCAGTCCAACTCTATTTTGGTTCCCCTCTCCCGGACTGTACCACCGAGTGGGTAGTCTACAAGGGGGGCTCCCCTACTCAGTATATCCAGCCACACTAAATCAGTCCCGGTGGCACATTGTTATAATCTGATCGGGCTGGACAGTGGCGCAATAGCTGGGCTACATAGCAGCATGGCTCTGGTGTCAGCTAGAATCCGACTGCCTGCTCCTGTCCCAGACCTCCCCATGCTTTGTCATCCTCCTTGACACGGTTCAGTCCATTCTCCCACAGGGTTCATGGAATGGCAGTCTGCCAAGGTTGGGAAGTAGTCTGAGCCCAAATACACCCCAAGAGAGCTGTTACCCTACCTTGACACAGAGGGGTAGGAAGGTAATAGCCTCTGCTCTTTGATGGTTCTTACCTGGCCTTAACGAATGTTTGGAAACTTTTGGAGTTCACAGTGTGGGGCGGGGGCTCCTGTAGGTCTGTCAAGTACCTCTGCATAAATCATGTACTGGTTTTTGGGGCAGTGCCTACTTTTACTCACCTGGTAAATGGTCAGTTTGTTTCCAAGGTTAAACCGTATTGTCTTAATGTGAGGGAACCAGGCACAGGAGGCTTCATTCTCTCCTGCATTTCACTTGTTGTACCTTATATTGGGCACTGTTTAAAGGTGAGTCTTTTGTGAATAGTTTTCTGGTTGGGGTTTGTTTGTGGTCATGGCTGGTTACTTTTTTGTCATTCACAACAATATTCAGAATGTACTGTGGTTGGGGAGTAGATGTGTGGGGGGTTCTTTGATATTGTATTCTAGGCTTTTCACTTGTGACTAGAAGAGTCTTAACAGTTTGGAACATAATTTGCTGGCTACTGCTGTCACTTTGTTCTCCTGGTTCATATTTGGGCTAGTTTGGCTGGTTAATGGGGGTGGGTGCTGGAGTGTTCCTCAATTGGTGTAGACAGTTATACCACCTATTAATCATCTTAAATGTCCTGGTCATTACAAATGGAGAGTAGCACAATCAAAATTTTAACATGGAATGTTAGGGGCGTTAGGGACCCTACTAAAAGGTATCAAGTCCTGAAACACTGTACCCTGCTCAATGCGAATATCATTTTTTTTTACAAAAAATGCATTTATTAGCCCAGAAGGCCATTTGGCTCCACCGGCAGGATGTAGGTCAGGTCTTTGCCTTAGGTGATGCAACCTCGAGTAAAGGAGTAGCCATACTACTAATGGGGATTGTCCCTTTAAGGCTGACTGAGTTGACCATTGCTGACCCCGGAAGAAGATTTATCCTGGTTAAAGGTTCCCTTCTTAATACCAAGGTGGTCTTGGGTAGCTTATACGGCCCTGTGGGTGGAGATGTATCATTCTTCATGGACCTAGCCAACAGGCTTGCATCCCTTCTGCCCATTCACTTAATCCTGGGAGGTGACTGGAATTATCCACCCACCCAAGGTCTGGACTCTGGTCCTATTTACTGTTGAGGCCCCTTCTCCACCTCAAAGAGCTTTGAGAGGTTTTACTGACATGCTGGGTCTATGTTATCCATGGCGATTCTCAATCCCTCTCATTGTCTCTCTCTGTCATTCCTCCATCCGTCAGTCCTGGTCGAGGTTAGACTACAACCTAATTAGCCTATCTCTCCTAGCTGGCCTGTGTCACACAGGAATTGGAACCAATTGTTATATCTGATCACTCTGTAGCATAGTTAGTCCTTTCCCCTGCCTCAGAATTGCAGAGAGATTCTGTCTGTAAGTTTAACACTCAACTCTTACAGGACAAAACTATCTCTAAGGTGTGATCCCTCATTCAATTCTTTCACTAACCTTAATAGAGACTCTGTACAAAGGACTGATATTGAATAGTATACACTCAAATGCTTTCGGGGTGAATTCATTCAATTAATCAAATCTTTATTTCTCCAGGCAAACACCATTGAGCATAGCTCATTTACAAGATGGACCTGGTTAGCACAGGAACACAGGATATACAATATATGAACAGTCACAACATAACACCTCAGTAATATTATACAATACTGAGATACAATAGTTAAACGTAGTCATAAGTGGAGAACAGTTTGGAAACAGTGGTTCAGTTCCTTTGTAGTGAATAATGAGTCTAGTAACAGTAGCTGAAAGTACTAACGAGGACAATTGTTAGGTAACGGTATATTACATACAATGCCATAAGAAACAAGACAGACAGTGAGTTAAAATAAAAAAAACAGTGTAACAGGGTAGAAGGGGGTGTGTGGTAGACAAGGCGAGATAGGGTACAGGCAGGGTGGTAGGGGATGGATGAGGGACAGATGACACCTCAGAGAGGACACAGGACAGGAGGGTAGGAAACACAATTAGGTATTAGAGAAATGTAAAGGAGAGGCCACAAGGTCAGGCATAGCGGAGAGGACAACACCATCATGGCACGCTATAAGTGCAGGGAAGTTTAGGATCGGGGGAAGCAGTTGCAAATTTCCTTGACCGAAAGGTCATAAAGTGTCTTGAAGGAGGATAGACTGACCGGGGTACTAAGCTTTAGCAATTTTTGTATTTTGTTCCATAGAGACAGCAGTGCAAATCTTATAGCCGTTCTCCCAAAGCGTTTTTTATTAGCGTAGGTACCTTTAAGGAAATGAGGGAGTAGCTTCTCAGTGCATAGTTCCCAAGCTGGCATAGCAGAAGACAATCAGAGATATATAGGGGTAGTTTTCTGATAATAGCTCTGAACGTCCAGAGTACAGCATTTCTGTTTCTCCAGTACTGAAGGGAGGGCCATCCCACAGTAGCATAAAGGGTACAGTGATGAGTGGAAAAAGATAGGCCAGTAATGAATCTCAGAGCCCTGTGATACAATGTATCCAATTTAGCAAGATGAGAGACAGGCAGTGACTATGAAGAAGGTCAGCATAGTCGACGAAGGAGACAAATGTTTGTACCAGCCACTGCTTGGCATCACTAGTAAGAAAGTTATTAATTCTGAAAAAAAATCCAAGCGTCTGCCTCAATTTCTTTAGCAGATCTTCGATATGGTCCATAAATGAAAGTCTATGGTCGAGCCACACTCCCAAGTACTTGAATTTATTGACAAATTCTACGTTTTCTCCCAGGATTGTTGTGATCGGTGGAATGGATCCAGCACTAGCCAGGTTTGCAGCATGGAGAAGTGGAGAAAATAGCATTGCCTTAGTTTTTTTGGCATCTAATAGGAGCTTTTTGTTTAGGAGTTGGCTCTGAAGTATATTGAATTCAGATTGTAGGTGTCCACAGGCAGCTTCTGGCGAATGGTGACTTAGATAAAGAACCGTGTCATCTGTGAACAGATGGATATTGGCCTTAGTTATGTTGCTGTCAATTTTGTTTATGTAAATTGCAAACATTAGGGGACCAAGAATTGATCGTCTGTGGACCTCTCTTTGCAGAGGTTTAAGGGGAGAAAGTTTACCTTCTGCCTTGACTTGCTGCCACCAGTCAGAGAGGTAGTCAGCAAACCAATGCAATGATAGTGAGTCCAGTCCTATCACCGTCAGGGAGGAAAGTCACAGGCCATGATCAACAGTGTTGAAAGCCTTACTTAAGTCTAAGAACACTGCACAGATGAATTTTCAATTCTCCAGGTCTCATTGCCAATCATTGGTCACTTTGGCTAAGGCTGTAATGGTCCTATGCTGTGTTCTAAAGCCAGATTGCATTGGGTTTAGAAGATTCATAGTTTCTACATAGGTTCTCAACTACTTGCTTACAATTTTTTCCAACAGTTTGTACAATATAGGGAGTAGAGAAATCAGTCTGTAGTTGTTAAGATCACAGGGGTCCCCAGATTTGAGCTGTTTTCCATAAGGGTGGGAGGATTCCGGGGGACAGTGAGAGATTGAATAGGTGGGTAATTGGTACAGCTAAAGCATGGTAGGCGACCTTTAGAAAGTATGGGTCTAGAGAGTCAGCACCTGCACTTTTTTTGGTATCCAACTGTAATAGAAGTTCTTCAACCTCTTTCAACGAAGTAGGCTGGAGAGAAAAGACTGAGTTGGTAAGAAGAGGTTCAGAGTTTTGCGCACCCAACTGGGAGCATAAAGAACATGCAGGGGAGCTGTCAAATGCCAGCTCTACGGTGGCAAAGTGGTTGTTAAATGCATCCAGGATCTCCTTTTTGCCACAGATGGTGGCACTGCCAGAGGTAATCTTTGCAGGCAGGGAGTTCCCCAGGGTATATCTGGACATATCCTTAATGTACTTCCAAAATTTAGAGGAGCTCCTGGCAGCAGAATCCAGTTCTGAATGATAAAAGGAGGTCTTAGCATCTCTTATCATCTTGGTGCATGTATTCTAGGCTTTCCTGAAGTGACACCAATCCATCGGAACCTTAGTTGTTCATGCTTTTTTCCAAAACTTATCCTTGTCCAGCAGTGCTGTTTTGAGTTCTAAAGAGCCAGCGACCAGTTCTGCTCCTTACCCTAACCTTTACAAGAGGGGCATACTTATTAAATGCCTCAGTCACAATTTCAGAAAAGATGTAATATGCCAAGTAGACCGAGTTAGCTAGGTAAAAGTCCTGCCAACACAGCTAGTATTTTAGCTCATCAATGTATGTAGACTGATTGAAGTTCCATCTGGACCTCTTAATAGAGAACCTTGATGAGTATAGTGGATTCTGGACCGATTTACACCAGCGATGATGCTATGGTCACTAATATCAGAGAAGAAGGTTCCTTCATGGGAGAACAGGTGCGGTTTACTTACTAAGATGACGCCAAGCAGTGTACTATTAGCAGGGTCCTTCTTATTAGGGCACATAGCTCACCAGTGTTGCCACGCCAGTCCATGGTCATCACAGAACTCCTTATGGGTGTAGCTGCCTTGGATAGCCAATCAAAGTTAAGATCCCCAAGAATAACTATTTCAAGGGAGCCATGCCCCATAATAGTAGTTAAATGGGTGAGGATTTGAGAGCCAGCAGATGGGGGTCTATAGTAACTTCCACACAAAGTGCAGTAGAGGAGGATATCTCAACCTTTAGTGACGGCATTCAAATTGGTTTGCAATGGATAATGAGTCTAGGCATGAAACTGAGTATTTATCCTTGATGTAGATGGCCTACCTCCACCTCTAGTGAGTCTGTCGGCTCTAAATAATGAACAGTCTGGGATGTTAATTTCCCTGTCAGGCACACTAAATCAGCCATTAAACTCACCTCCAGGAGGAAAAAACTATGGGAAGCTGAAGCCTTATCTCTCTTATCACAAATTCAGGCCTTAGAGCTATCCCTCTCTTCCTCCACCACTCTGGATTCCTTAGACACCCTACTCTCCCTGCAAAACAAGTATGCTGATCTTCTCCATGAGAAGGCAGAATATGCCATCTTAAAAACTCATTACAAATACATTGACCAAGGTGAAAAAGCAGGAAGGCTTCTGGCCCTTCGCCTGAGAAAACTAGGGAGCTCCAAATTGGTTCCCTTGATTCTCGCCCCTGATGGCTCCACCAAAACCTAACCCAGGGATTTAGTCACTGTTTTTGAAAACGTTTACTGTAATCTCTATGGCAAGCATCCTTCTCCTCTGAATCTCAATGAGACAGACACATACTTGGATTCTATTGACCTTTCACGTCTTCTTGATCATCATCAGGCTCCTTTGTCATCTCTCATTTCCCTTTCTGAAATTGAAGAAGCAATTAAAGGCCTGGCCTTAGATAAGGAACCCTGGTCAGATGGCTTCCTTCTAATTTTCACAAAACTTGTTCAAAAGAGCTAACCTCTCTGCTACTTAGATTCTATAGGTATGTCCTCAATGCTGACTTGCTGGACCCATCACTTTTGGAAGCCACCATTGTCCTTCTCCTCAAACTGGATGAATGACCTGTTCATCCAGCCAGCTACCGTCCCATCTCCTCCTGAACGGTGACATTAAAATTCTCACAAAAATCCTTTCTTCATGTATCAGACGGATCTGGACGCATTTACTTAATCCAGGGCAGGTGGGATTTGTACCTGGACGGTCTTCTGCAGACCACCTATGGAAGTTAAACCACATTTTCCAGGTTGTCCAATCATCTCCTACTCCCATTGCCTTAATATCACTTGACGAAGACAAGGCCTTTGACGGAGTCAATTGGGGTTTTCTTTGGTCAACTCTATGGAAAATGGGCTTCCATTCCACCTTCCTACAATGGCTCCAAAGTGTTTACTCCTCTCCCTCCACTCGGATATATTGTAACGGGGTCTTTTCATCTCACTTCCCCCTTTTCACTGACACCAGACAGGGCTGTCCTCTAGCTCCCTTTCTTTTTAATTTATATCTGGAACCCCTCCTTAGACACATTAAAATGACCCTCCAGATACAGGGCATCCCAGTACACGGCTCCATGCTAACTCTCTCAGTGTACATGGATGATATCCTTTTACATTTAGAGTATTCTCCAACTTCACTTGAGTGAACTCTAGATGTGACAGCTCAGTTTAGCCATCTTTCCAATTACAAGTTAAATCTTAATAAAACTGAAATCTTTCCTTTCAACCACTACACATATAAGGCTGACTTTAACCAGTTTGGTATGAAATGGTTCCTCAACTCAATCAGGTATCTGGGAATACACCTAGCTACTGACCCATCTCTTTACTAGGAAGCTGAATCTGGACAATCTCTTGGCCACTATACAACAAGATCTTTAAGATGGAAGTCTCTTCCAACATCCTTATGGGGTGAATTAACATTATCAAAATGAATGTCCTTCTCACACTTTTCTGTCCTCTAAATATGTTGAATCTCTGGCATCCTCTTTCTTTCTTCCAACATGTTCACTCCCTCATTTCCAACTTCATCTGGTTGAATAAACTTCCTAGGTGATCATTCTCAAATTGAGCCTCCCTAAAGAGTCGGGTGGTCTCCTGTCTTCCAAATTTTCTTTTTATTATAGGGCTAGTCATTTTTCCAAATAGGAAGATGGTTCTCTAACTTTGAAGGAGAATACACCCTCATGGTTGCAAAGTGAGAACCGCCTTCTACGAACACAACTTATCTGCCTCAACCATTTTTTGTCCCTCATTGAACACTTTTACCAGAACCACTTCAACATTCAACAGTTGACACTTCAGTTAGGGTACTCTCCCACTCTGTGCCTCCTCAAACTCTCCCTCCACAAAGACTTCTCCTGGCCTACTGTCTTTCACCTTAATAACATGATGGGGGTTCTGTCCTTGCCCCAGAATGGCTATCCCAGCTAAGAGATGCAAAGGTGGCCAATTTCTACTCTCAAGATTCTCTTCTCCCTTCCCCTGACATTCTCGCAAAGTCTGGTCTAAGCCAAGGGCACATCTTCAAGATTTTCCAGTTCAGGCATCTGTTGAGTCAGCCTTTTGGCACAACCCCCAAATCCACTGGTTTTACCCCAGTTCTGACTCAGTTCAAAGATTTAGTAACCATGCCACATGGTATTTCATTCCTGTACTCATATCTTCTGTCCACTGGCCACCCTGAACCCCTCTCGGGCTCTAAAGTCTGTGATTCTCTGCTACAAGAAGTCCCCTTCAATTGGCCACAGATCTGCAAGGATCTCTATATATACAATACTCAGGACAGGCTCAGACTCACCCAATATCACATTCTGAACAATATGTACAATACACCTGTTAAATTGGCCAAAATTGGTCACCTCCCCTCTTCCCTATGTTCCAGGTGTGGTAAAGATGAAGGGAATCTCCTGCACATATTCCGGTATTGTAAAAAGTCTCCCCCTTATGGCAGCTAATTCAGTCCAAACTGGATCCTTTATTGGGGCTGGACGGTCTTTTCACTGTGGAGATCTGTATCTTGGGCATCTATACCAACATCAGTGTCAAGGAAAGAAGATACCATATGGCCTTAATATCGATAGTGGTCAACAAACTGGCTCTTAAACACTGGCTGGATCATCTTGCCATTTCTTACAATGAGTGGCAAACAAACTCTCTGCTTGTTTCAGAACCAAACACTTAATTGTGATTACCTGCAATAAACTCAAAGTTTTTGATAAATAATGGGGTAAACTAAATGCGTTATATTTGCTTTAATTACACACTGGTTCTTTAACTCTCCTTGTGTTTAATTTAATTTGTATGTATGTATTTAAGTTTTATCTACTCACATGGGGCACACTCCAGAGGTGGGTGTGGAGGGGATGGGTGGTGGTAGGGTGGTGGTTAGATAGGTATCAACCAAATCATTTCATGTGCTGTATTTCTTAAATTAGTGTTTATGTTTGTGAGTTTTATATAAACTCAGTAAAGATGTTAAATTTCAAATCCAGCAACATCTGAGCAGGCAAAGGCCCCTAAATAGCCTGGTAGAGCCCATTTACAGACGGGGTCAGGGTACCACTGAGATATTTGAGGACAGTGAAGTCACAGCAAAAAGGAGTACTGAATCCTTATAAGAGGGAAGCCAATTAAATGATAATACCTCCATCTTGGTGGTATTTAAAGTGATGTTCCAACCTAACGCTATAAGGTATTGGGCTTCATAGCCCAATATCTTATTACAGCATGAGCTGACAGGTGCAAAACCTTTTATCTTAAAGTTCTTACTTTTTGCTGTGGAAGGGATCGTAACTGGTGCCGAAGACTTGGCCAGATGATCCCCTCCAGCTTCCTGGTGCCCCCACTCCACCCCAGCACTCTCAGAATTTATAACTTGTGGCCAGGGAGAGTGGGGGGGGGAGCCCCCTACAAATCTACGGAGCAATTTTTAAAGCTGTTTTTTTAGTAATGTTAAACAGTCTTATGGGAAAATGAAAGCAGTCACTTAAGTAGTAGGGTCTCTACCCCCCCCACCTTTATGCCCAGAAACCCTGTACTTTCCTTCAGCACTTGAGCCAGGGGCTCCATATATAGAGCAAACAGAACTAGAGGCTGAGATACCTGTCCTTTAATATTTTAATAAATGCTTGTGGGGAGCTATAGAGCTGCTAGAGGAAGGAGGAAATGTCAGGGAGAAACAAAATATATCCAATGTGGCAACAGATAGGTCCAGGGAACCCTATTAAATGCCTTTTTGGCATCAAGACTGACTAGTAATGGACAGGCTGGTGAAGGAGTTCTAGTGCTTCTGCTCCCCACGCCAGTGATTTGTGTTCATGAATGGTCATGGGTCACTCAGTGGGCCAGCCAGATGAGGGAGGATAAAGCCACCAATGGTAACTCTCCTTCCTCGGTGAGGAGGGGGCATGAGGTCCCACTTCAGAAATTGTCTCCTGGTGGATGCTGGTTTGCAGCACAGAGGGAGTGCACAAGGGGCATGACTGTAGCATAGCATGCTTGGCACACAAGTCCTGGGACTACAATTCAGAGGAGAAAATGGAGCTAGGGGATGCCATGTTGTCCATGTCCCTGCAAGGACTCTCACTTGACTGACATGCCAGGCCACCCACCCATCATGGTTCTGTGCAAACGGAGGATAAGAGGTAAGTCTGTGAGAGGATCAGTGACAGGGATGGGGTGCCAGTTCTGCACACTAGGTGGATAACGGATAAGTCTATGAGGGTCTGTGATAGGGCTGGGCATCTGGTTTCTGTGCAAGTAGTGGATACCGGGTAAGTCCATGAGAAGGTCTGTGACAGGGCTGGGGTGTGTGGGTGCTGTCCCACATCATGGTTTTGTGCAAGCAGTGGATAGTGGGTAAGTCCATGAGATGGTCAGTTACAGGGTTGGGGTTACTGTCAGGTAGATAGGAGGGGAGAAAAACTACTGACTGAAAAAGTCTGATCAGTAGAAATGGAGTTGATAGGGCATAGATGTAATGGTGGAAGTGGTGAGTAAAGGTTTTCAACACCCTTTTAAAGCTCTCCAAGGTAGGGACCTCCTGGAGGTATCTCAGAAGTGGGTTCCAGAGCATGGGGGCTGCAATTTCAAAGGCTTGGTCACCTAACGATATTAATCTCATCCTTTGCACCTCCAGGAGGACCTCTCTGTTGACCTAAGGAGTGACCCAGGGTGTAGGGATGCAGAGCTCTTTCAGTTAACCCAGACACAACCCATGTAGGTTCTTATAGGTTAAAAGACCTATTTTAAAGATGTGCCAATGCACCAGCAGCACTGCAGTTCATGCAGAACCAGTGTTATATGACAGGCTCTTGACAAACCCATCAACAGCCATGTTGCAGCATTCTGCAGCAGCTGCAGGTGCCTCAGCACACCTCCACTGACCCTGAGGTAGAGTGCATTACAGTAGTCAAGCCTCGAGATGAAAATGTGAGTATTAGGGTGGTCAGGTCTTGAGGAGAGACAAGGGATTTAATTTGGGAAATGTTGCAGAGATGGTAAAAAGCAACACAAACAATGGCCGACACCTGCAAATCAAATGTCAGTCCACAGCCCATAACAACGCCCACATTTTTAACCTTAGGGGAGGCCTCTTTTTCAGTCTGGCCAATAACAAGTCCAAGGCTTTCCCAGAGGCCACCCTGCCCCCCACTTGACCTGGCTCCACCATCAATACTTCAGTCTTACCTGGGTTGCGCTCCAGCCAGTTGGCCAACTTCCAAGCCCCGATCTTGGCCAGATATTTATTCAACATGTCAATGGCATCTGGTTTTCCCGTGAGTGGATGTTTTGCCGCAAGTCAATTACTCATGGACAAAATGTAGCCACATAAAAAGCCGATATGTAATGTGGTCATAAACAAGACAAGGTGAATTAGAGAACGTCGAACAACGGACAAATAATCGTGGTGTAATCAATAATGCTACTTTTGTGGGCAATTTATGTTACTTTTGTAAGTGATTCTACTGTTTCTGTGACTGATAGTAGTCCCAAAACAATGGGTAGTTGAGAGTGACCACTAATGTGTCACTAGGTGGCGGCCTGATATGCCCTCCATTTAAGTTTGGATCAAAATGTCTTTAGAATTCAGTAGGATGCAGAGGTGGCTCAGGATAACCAGGACAAAGAGTCACCAATGAGCCAAATGGGCCAAATGCGAGAACAGAAGCCTTCACCACACATGCCAGGTTTCCAATGCAGGAAAAGTTGTATTTTAACAGGACCACTGGGAAACCAGTAGCTGATCAGACAGAGAGAGCCTCAACTTGTGGCAAAGTCTTTTGTTCTCACAGCTTTAGAATTTATCAGGTTATTGCAAGCTAAAAATTGCAACAGAAAAATACAGTAAGAAAGCATACATGCACAATGCACCTTTTGGAGAAGTGTTTGTCATGAAATGAAAAAAAAACCCACTAAGTCCCATCTAATCCGCTTATTTTACTGATAGATTTTCAATTTGTCATAGCTTGGTAATTTTAAAGATATTTGGCCAAATCTTGCATAGATAGCATATGTTGTTGCTGGATGATTAAAACTCATATAGGATGAAATGTCTGTGACTACAGACCTGGGGGCAACATATCAGTTCAACATTTTATACATCAGCAATTGACTCAGCCAATTTAAAATGCGACGTTTTGACTGTATGTCAGTTTTCCTGGTGTGAAGGATAGGTAGAGCTAAGTACAATCAGTGTAGCAATGAAAACTTAGGGCCTAATGACCTCGCCAGGGCAGCATGTACACTGTAAGCAACATGGGGGAGATGGCAGAGCCTTGGGGCACTCTGCAGGCCATGGCCATCGGGTTGGAAGAATAATTCCTTGTAATGACCCTCTGAGACCTGCCCCACAAAAAAGGATTTAAACTAGCTGATGGTCTTGCTGGAGAATCCTCAGTACTCCCGCAGCCTGTCCAACAACACCCCATGGTCCATAGCCTCAAATGTGGAGAACAAGAAAGGTTCACTCTCCTCTATCCCTTGCCCATAGCACATCATTACACACCCTAACTAATGATGTATCTGTGCTGTGCCTTGCCCTAAATCCAGACTATAAAGGTTCAAAAATCTGAAACTCTATGAGGTGAAACTTGAGCTGGTCCACGACTACCTTCTCCAAAACCTTCCCAAGAAAGGGAAGGTTCGAGATAGGTCAACAGTTCACCAAGATGTTGGGGTCCAATGACAAGGCTTCACCAGAGCCTCCTTAAGAGGCTCAAGGAAAAAAACATGCTTCAAAAGAACTCCCGACAATCTCAGTGAACATCAGTCCCAGGACTCCAACGTAGCCCAAAAGTAGGTACTTTGGGGACGGGTCCAAGTTGCAGGAAGTTGGTTTAAGGCCTGAGATCACCTCACAGACCTTCATTGCTGTAACTGGACAGAACTCTTCCCAGTCAGACTGAAGGCATCCGCCATCCAGAGGCCTGGCAATACTGGATACTGGTATTCCATTCATCAAAATCCCAGCCCTCACAGAGGACATTCTGTCTGAGAAGAATCAAGCAAAATCCTCACATTTTTGAGTTGAAAATGCTCTAACAGGTTCCAGACAGGCAGGATGTAATAACCTGCCTACAACCTGAAAGAGCTGAGCCAGTCAATTTCTCCCAGCTCCTTGACATAAATGCTGCCTTTTTATTGATGATTGCATTCTGATAGTCACTGTAATGACTCATCAGAACCAACTTGTCCTCCTGGGATCTGGTCTTCCTCCAGCACCTCTCCAACCTCTGCCCCTGTTTTTTTTTAAATCCTTAGCTTGCCATAAAACCGCAGTGAGCCAATGCGTGAAACCAGGGGACGTACAAAGACTGGTGCCAAGTGGTCTATGGGCCTCCACGATGGCCCTGTTATAAGCTGCCACAGCCTCCCCCAAACCACTAGCATATGTCTCAAGCACCGATTAATTAAAAAAGATGTAGCCATCTGAGACCCACACCTTTTGCATTTTGTCTTTACACAATACCCCTTCCAGCTCAGTTAGCCACACTGGGCAGATGAAAGTGTCCACCTATATCTGCGGCAAGGTGAGTGGGGTCAAGAAGGACAGCATTGTCTCAGTATCAAAAGCCCTATCTGGGGTGTACAGTGCATAGTAGAAAAGACAGACGGTTTCAGTCATATCTCTAGTTTTATAAAGGGGATGCTTGATAAATGGGTGGGTCCATTTGGCTATCATGGCCTGAACCTTCTGGGGCCTAATCTGATGTGCCAAGAGCCGAGTGGTCCTAGGCCCCACTTCATGGTATTTGTGCTGAGGAAATGTGAGAGCAGATAAATGTGATCACTTTCCTGTATCATGGAAGATTTCTGGTTCACTGCTAACCAGTCTCCCTGCATGTGTGCCACTCGCAAGAAACTAAGAGTATCCTGAATGGTAGCCAATCTCTGGGAAGGTCCCTTCCACTTCCTGGCTGTGTAGTTTATGATATGGCCTCCAAGGGGCACCTTCTGCATGTTCCACAAAACCACCTCTGTATGTTCCCCACCTCATTGAACTCTCAAAATCTCCAAAAATTCCTCTGATCAAAGATGAAAGACTTTGAGTCTCTGCTGAGCCTTAAGGGAATCTCAATCTAGGTGCAAAAAGTTAGCACAGGAGTGTGATCCCAGAATAAGATAGCCCTAGTCTTACAGTCACTCACATAATGCAAGTGTTCCTGCTGTATAAAGCTTTGATCAGTTCATGTGTAGACTAAGTGGACTGAGAGTAATAAGAGCAATCTTTAGTCCTAGGGTGCAACTTCCCTGGCCAAGAATCGCAAGTATTGCACTGGATAAAGTTAAAATTCCCCTAGCAGCCAGCCTGCTGCATGAGCTGCAGTGTTACCACTTGGGATACTGATGACATGAGTTCAGAAACAAGGCCAACGTTTTGGAAGGGCCTGCTAGGGGGAGGAGAACTGAGTGTTGTGTAAGATCACTCTTCTCCCTTGGGGGGAGTAGGGTAGAGTAGGGAACAGCTTGGTGCTCACTTGGCACCTGGAGGAAGCCCAGGGACAGGCAGCCTTAGCTATAGAGGAGGGGGACACATAGCAGACATTGGCATGTGTGATTTGATGTCAATGCACATCATGTCTTCCAAGGGAGAAAATAAAAAAAAAAAAAACTGCACAGGATAACTACTGGCCTCCATAGGCCCTGCTCCCAGTGACTCAAGTGCATCTCGGAATCTGGATCTGGTCCTGGCAAGTCAAGGGATTTCACATCATCCTGCCATGGAAGGCATGGGAGACTATGGGAGAGGTAAGCTCTGGTGGAAGCCAGGGTGACAGGGCTAGGAGGACCACAATGAGGAAGCATTAAAAAAACTCCCTCAAGCAGCACCCCCTTGTATTCACTAAAATAAGGTCCAACAGTTTCTGCATCTTAGAGGTATTAGTTCTGGGGGCGATATAGAGAGATGAAAGAGGGAAACCACTATTTGTCGCAGTACCTCCTGAACAAGAACCAATCAGCCCTCCCCATCCCATTTAATCTTCTTGTCCTTAAAAGGAGTTGTGTAGGGTATTGATATAGCCACCCAATATGGCGCCCTAGGCATTTCAGAACTATACACATCTTATAACCAGATTTCCCCAACTTAGCATGTTCTGTTTTATTCAACTGAGTTTCCTGCAGATATACCAGTTCAGGCTTCTCCTTCTTAATACTGGACAGAACTTTTGTATTTTTAAAACAGTTGTTTTACCCACTGACATTCAGAGAGTAACATAACGTGCCCCTACAAATCAAGGATCCACATGGTATTATCTGCCTCCCTCCCCATACACTACACTCCCCTTTCTGTCTGAATATAAATGGATGTGCAACCTAGTTCTTCAGAAAGCAAGAAAATAAAAACAAACAAAACTAGGCAGCACAGATAAAAGACAACAGCTGTTTTGACACCGGTCCACATATCCATACCGAGATGTATGTGTGGGGATGCTGAATGCAGCATGGCATAGGTCTCCATGTGCAGCACAGTCCCGTATAGTTCAAGAATGAAGTGGGCGAAGAAGTTAGTTTGTGAGGGAATCTGCCATTTTGAACAGGTGCATGTCATCAACCTTCTAAAGCCTTTGTTTTCTTCAAAAAAGAATGGCAGTAGAACACTTACCAGTATTTCAGGGGTTGCTGCATTCAGTTCCCATGCAGTAGCATGATTGGGTTGGTGTTTGGCATATGAATATACAATCAAATGAATCTGCAAGTGAAACAGGCCACTTGGTCTGTCGAATCTGCTCGGGTGTGCAGCTAGCATCCTTGCCTTGCAGCTGCCGCACACTCCCCTTCACAATTATCCTCTCTCACACAGCCCCAGGCTCATCCCTTTGAAACTACCCACTGTCTTACAGGATACCACATCCTCAGGAAGAGTATTCCATTCTGCCACAACCCTCTCTATGAAAAAGTATTTCCTTATTTCCCTCCTAAATCTTCCTCCCTTCCAACTGAGACCATGCTCTGTCATGTCCTCTCCCTCCTTAGCTTAAATACTCTTCAGTACATTTCTTGTTTATCCCTTTTAAGTACTTAAATGTCTCAATCAAATCTCCCCAATCCCTTCTCTCCTCCAGGGAGTACATATTCAGCTCACTTAGCCTCTCCTCGACTGGCCTGTTCTCCAATCCCTGGATCATCTTCGTTACTCTGCATTGTACTCATTCCAGTAATACTACATCCTTCTTCAGATATGAATGCAGTACTGCATGCCATACTCCAGGTGTGACCTGGCCAGTGACCTGTAGAGAGGCAGAATCACCACTCTGCTCCTGAAGGAGATTCCTCTCATAATACATACCAGCATCCTGTTGGCCTTTGCTACTGCCTTCCTGCACTGTTCTGTATTGTTCATTTTCTCTGTTACAACTACCCCTAGATCCTTTTCCTCCTCGGTGGTGCCTAGCTGCACTCCTCCCAGCTGATAACCACTCCCTGAGTTTTTTGTTCTGAAGTGCAGTATTTGCACATTTTGGCATTGAACCTCAACTGCCATGATTTGTCAGGTCATCCTGCAGCCTTTGCCATCCTGCTATGTTGTCCACCACGCCTCCAAGTTGGTGTCATCAGTAAAAAAAAATGATCTTATTCCTGATGCCATGCGAGATGCCTGCTATAAATATCACAAACAGCACCACCGCAGTACCGATCTCTGCAGCACCCCACTCGTCACAGCCCTTGTGGACGTCAGTTCCCTCCCACCACTACCCTCTGCTGTCTCCCCTGCAGCCAATTCTCAATCCATTTAACCATCTTAGTCCCCACCCCCACATGTCAACTTTTCTCCTAACCTCTCGTGTGGTACGGAGTCAAAGGCCTTGCTGAAATCCAAATGTATGAAATCCACAGCACAGACCTTGCCCAATTCCCTGATTACCCAGTCATAATACTCAACCAAATTAGTCTGACAGGCTCTTCCTGAGACAAACTCATGTTGATGACTGTCCTGGAGCCCATTGTTTTCCAGAAAGGACACCAGCCTCTCCTTCAGGATTGTCTCTTATCAGCTTCCTCACAATGGATGTTAGGCTTACTGGTCTGTAATTGCCTGGTTCATCATTTGGGCCACTTTTATGGAGGGGTAACACATGGGCCATCTTCCTGTCATGTGGTTTGCACCCAGTGTCCAGGAGATATTGAATAGGTCCATCAGTTGCCCAGCCAGGACCTCCACCATTTCCTTCAGCACTCTGGGATGTATGCCATTTAGTCCTGGTGCCTTGTCCACCTCAGAGCCCTTAGACCTTCCAATACCCAGCAGAAAGAGATCACACCATCTGTTATCCCCTTCCCCCCCTCCCTCCCTGCCCTATGGTAGTTGCCCACCCTTTTTTCCTCGTGAATGTAGAACAGAAGTACTCATTTAATGTCACTGCCTGTTTCTGGCCATTTCTCTGCCCAGTCCCTGTCCTTCCAGATCCTAATTATCTGTCCTGTAGCTCCTTCTGTCCCATTTGTATCTGAAGAAGTCCTTTTCCTCATGTTAATGTCCTGTGTCAGCTTCAACTCACTGGAAGCCTTGGTCACCTGACATCCTGGTAACTTATTTGGACATCTTTGCATACCTCTCTATAGTCACCTTCCTTGATTTCCTGTATCTCCTGAATGCTGCTTTTTGCCTCACTTTTTCTTTTTCTTACTCATCCATCTTGGTTTCTTAGACCTTTCCATCTTTGCTCTACAATTTAGTACAGGTCTCAGTAGCCTCCAACAGCCCCATTTTGATTTTTTTTCCATATTTGGTTCTCATCCCAGTGAGACTAAATTCCTGTCAGGTGCACCCTTAAGATTTCACCCATCCTTCCAAAATCAGCCTGTCTAAAGTCAACCACCCTGATCCCTGTACACACTGTTCCCCTGCTCTTGTTGAGCATGAACCACACCAAGTGATGGTCACTCCCACTCAGAGGGACCTCCACCACCACCACCTCCATTGTAGCCTTTCCATTGGATAGTTCTAGATTTAGCATATTTACCAACCTAGTTGGCTCGGTAACCATCTCTGCCAGGAAGCCATCCTGGTAGGCTTCAAGGAGTATCTGTTCCCTAGCACTCGAGGTGGCTGGGATACTCCAATATACTTCTGGTAGGTTGAAGTGCCCCTCAATCACCATTACCTTTGCTGCACACCTTCCTAATTTGCTCTGCTAGTTCCCTGTCCAGGTCCTCCCCTTGAACCGATGGCCTGTATACTACCCCCATCCTGAGAATCCTAAATTTTATGGCACGGAGTTGCATCTACAGGGCCTCTGTTCTACCCTACTCCTCTTCCTTGAACACTTTATCCCTTCCCTCACGTCAATCGCCACCTCTCCCCCTTTCCCTTTGCCTCTAGCCCTACTGTAAATCCTATACCCTGGGATCATAAGGTCCTAGTCCTGGTATTGGTTGGCCCATGTTTCTGTGATGGCCACTATTTCCACCCTCCCCTCTGCCAACAGAGCGTGTAATTCGGCAGTTTTGTTCCCTAGACTTCTTGCATTCAAGGAGACAACCTTCCAAGATGTTCCCTTTCCCTCCTTACACCATTTCACACCCATCTTAACCCCACCCTTTGACCCTTCCCTGATTATTTCACTGTTCATACAGGGGAATGAGTTTGTTTGTCTTCCCTTTCTGGAGATCCTACATCCACCTTACCCACTCCCCACTTGCCAACCCCCCACCAAATAGTTTAAATTTACCTTTGCTGCTATGTACTTCTCTATCCTCTGTTTTAATACCCCTTGCCCTTCCCTGCTCACATGTAATGTGTTCCCTGTGAACAGATCCTATTGTCCCAGATCCTGCCCCAGCTTCCCTCTATCCTGTACCCCTTGGAGCGACACCATTCCCTCAGCCAGGTGTTGAACTCTTCTTCCTTTCCTTACCCACTGTACTTGCACAGGGCACTTGGAGTAGATCAGAAAGACCACTGATCCACCTACCTCTAACACAACCTTCCCAGTTCCTCTGACCTCTCTCTTACCACTTCTACCATCTCACTCTTTGTCATTCATACCCACGTGCACCACAACATGCAATTTCTGCTTTCCCCTCCTAATGCACTTGAGAATACACTTTCCTGCCCCATCCGCTGTCAACCCAGGTACAGACTTTACCCATATATGACCATACAAAACTGCCAGCAGATACAGGCCTCATGGTCTATCAAATCTGCTCAATTGTACAGCTAACCCCTCACCTTGCAGCTGCCCCACCCCTCCCTTCTTCATAATTACCCTCCCTCACTGTCCCATCCCCCCTCTTAAAGCTGTCTACCATATATGAATTCATTATAAAAATCCAAAAGTAAATTTGGATCTATCACAGTAAGTAATGCAGTTATTCAAGATCCAAAATATATGGCTAACATATTTAATGAACAATTCTGTAAGATTTACATGGGAACTATGTCCCTAGACTTGAACCTATACATTTTAGGGCACCTCTATTACCTTTGAGAGTGAGGATATTGCTGATAAATTACATTTACAGAAAGGGAAAACTTGAATGGGACCAGATAATATCGCTGAACATTTTTTATATTTACTGACTGCTTAGTGTTACCTCTTAAACTCTTATTTGAGTCATGTCTGCTTAAGGGTTTTGTTCCAACTGAGTGGAAATAGCAAATGTTATTCCCACCCATAACAAAAGGTGTTAACTCAGACTGGGAACACTATTGACCTACTAGCCTACATCACCTTTATGTAAAATCTTCGAAAATCTGGTTAAAGACATCTGAACCTCCATATTGAATAAATCTGATGCTGAACTTGGCAGAAGACACCAGGAGAAAGGACAGCAGTGTGACTGAACTTCTCTGCTGGGACTAAAGTAGAATAACTTTCATAGTTGACCTTTAATTAAGGGTAAAAAAACTAACATACAAAAAAAAGTGTGTGTTTGGTTAACTGAACTGAATGGGTATCTGAAGAGTTATCTAGGTGTAAATCTCAGGTGACTGAAAGGACTTAACTGCTGTGAAGTTTAAATTACTTGTAGAAAGATCTGGTGAGTAGGGGGAATGGCTTAGCTAGAAGGAAGCTACATTTTAAAGACTGTCTTAGAAAGTTTCTGCTAATAACCTGGCAGAAGACACCAGGAGAAAGGACTGCTGTGTGACTGAACTTCTCTGCTGGGACTATATGCCCTCCTTCTCTCCTCTCCACCCCCCACCAAAAGCTAGTTCTATTTTTATAGGCACAGGATTTGACTGACAACAGGAACGTCCTGTTTAGGGGCAGGAAGTGAGTGATCACAGAACCACCAAGGACCCACCATCCTAGAAGGGCAAGAGTAGCTCTCCGGCCCCCTCTAGCTGCTGGAGGTCTGCCTCTGAGCAAGTAAGTGGTCTACTGCAGAATATAGGATATTCTTGTCTCAGAACAGGACAATTAGGAGCTTAAAGGGCACACAGACAGAAAGTAAGGAGAGAGATAAAAAAACAGAGGAAAGAGTAAGGATTGCAAACAGTTAAGGGGCCAGAAATAAGACATGATTGGAGTGGTGCAGTGCAGTGGCTGTGGAGCAGCAGTCTTCCGGGAGATGTTCTGGAGGATGCGGTGTTGTCCCATCTGCAGGCACCTCTCCGGGCTGAGGGAGGAGGTTGCTTATCTCCGGGCTGAGTTGGCCAGGATTTGTAGGACCTCCTCTTCCATCCAGGCACCACCAGTGTCACTGCCGTTGCCTCAGAAGTTGCCAAGAAAGAGGAGTGGTTGGACCACAGTGGGCTCAGGGAGGGTGAGGGTGGTGGAACAGAGGCACATCCCTCCTGTTGTACCTCTCTGCAATTCTTATGCCATTCTGGCAAAGTGTGGTTCCTCTGTGGAGGCACCCACAGTGGAGACCAAGGAGGATGCTGGGAACCTCCACAAGGAGACCCACAAGAGGGTGGCAGGGGACCCTGCAGGGGAAGGAAACAACTCTTGGTGGGGGACTTCATTGTTAGGAAGGTAGAACTGGGGGAGGAAGGGGAGAGAGAGGTAAGGTGCCTGCCTGGTGCCATGGCTTGGAGGGACAGGGAGCGAATCCTCAGGATTGCCAGAGCAGCTGCACAGGGGAGGGAGCTGGATGTCATTGTCCACCTAAGAACAAATGACCTGGCTAAGAAAGGGATTAGAGAAGTGCAGGAAGAGTTTGTGGAATTGGGGAGGGGCCTTAGTCAAGTAGCATGCACGGTAACCTTCTCGGAGGTGCTGCCCATCTATGGCATAGGAGAGGCTAGGGTGTTCGCACTATGGATTCAATCAGTGGTTCAAAACTGGGTGGAGCTCAGGGATTTGGCTTAATTGGGGACTGGGGGTCCACCTGGAGTGATGCAAGCCTATACTGGCATGATGGGCTGCATCTGTCTGGGAGGGAACCATGATCCTAAGTGATAGGTTTAAATGCTTCATTGCGAGCTTTCAAACTAGCCAAGGGGAGGCACTGTAAAAGAGCAGGAAAATCCTAGCCCCCCAAATAATCATGGTAGTAAGTACGGCAAACACCAACACAGAGGTGTCGATAGGTAGAAGGGCAGGGGAAATGGAGAAAGTGACAAAGACAAGAAGGACAGGAATGGGGCAAAAGGGAGTAAGGCCATCAGGAAATGGAGGGTAATGAGTACAAATCCCATAGTCTGGGCAACAAGCTCCCTGAGCTGATGGCCTTAATGGAAGAGGGATGCCTGGATATCATAGCAGTCACAGAAACATGGTACACAGAGAACCATGACTGGGAAGTTAACATACCAGGGTACATAACCTACAGGAGAGACAGGTGGGGGGAGAGGAGTAGCTCTCTATGTAAAGGAAGGGATAAAAGCAACTGAACAGAAGAGTAAACAGGGAGGAGAGGAGGCACTGTGGGTCACCTTGGAGACAGGAAAGGGCACCACAATCCACACAGGGGTTGTGTACAGACTCCCATGTCAGGGGGAAGGAATGGACAAGGATATGATGGAAGGCATTCTTAGAATGGCAGAGAAAGGGGAGATACTGTTGATGGGAGACCTGAATATGCCAGATGTTAACAGGAGCACATTTGCTGCAGCCATATCCAAGAGCAGGGCCATTCTTGATGCCCTACAGGTGGCAGGCATTAGACAGCTAGTTTTGGAACCCACTCATGAGGGAGCAATCTTAGACCTCATACTCCCAAACAGGGGCAGTGAGAGGATCTCAGATCTAGAAGTGGGTTGCCATCTGGGGACAAGTGACCATCAAACAGTGTGGTTCACGCTAAACTCAGTTACAGAGTCAAGACATACAAAAGTGAGGATACTGGACTTTAGGAGGGCTGACTTTGGCAAGACGGAAGAGTGCCTCAGAAAAGCACTAGCAAACAGGCTAGAAGGAGGTGTGGAGCAATAATGGGGAATTATCAAAACTGCCATCACAGAGGCAACAAGCCTTTGTGTAAGCAAATAAACAAATCAAATGAAAGAAAAAGCCACTATGGTTCTCAAAAAGAGGTGGCTGTGAAAGTCAGGAAGAAAAGATAGCATTCCAGAAGTATAAGGAAGCACAGAAGGAGCAGGACAAAGAGCTGTACTCAGTTAAGGCAGAAGGAAGCAGGAGGAAGTCAGAATAGCAAAGGCCCAAACTGAGGAAAGATAGCCAACTCAGTTAAGAAGGGGATAAAACCTTTTATAGGTACATCAGTGAACATAGAAAGACAAAGGGAGGGATAGTGAGGCTGAATAGAATGAACAGTGGGTAGGCAGAGGGGACAGTGAAAAGCAGGAATACTGAATGAATATTTGCTCAGTATTCAAAAGAGGAGGGGAGGCCTAATCCAATTAACAGAAGCACTTCGATAGGGGGTCGATCCTGTCCTTTCACAGAAGAAAGTGTTCTGCAAGAACTCCAAAAACTGAAGGTGGACAAAGCAATGGGTCCTGATGGAATTCACCCCAGAATTCTAAAAGAATTAAGGGAGGAACTAGTGAAACCACTGGCTACTCTTTTTAATAAATCATGGGAGGATGGTGTGGTACCCGAGGACTGGAGGAAGGCGGATGTGATTTCCCTTCACAAAAGTGGGTCCAAGACAGAGGCAGAAAACTACAGGCCTGTCAGTCTGACCTCTGTGGTAGGGAAAGTGATGGAGTCACTTCTGAAGGAAAGAATAGTTGAGTTCCTAGAGGTCAGTGGAACACAGGACATATGGAAGCATGGGTTCACAGTGGGAAGGTCATGTCAGACGAATCTAATAGATTTCTTTGACTGGGTGACCAAAGTAGTAGATCAGGGAGGGGCTGTGGACATGGCCTACCTAGACTTTAGCAAGGCATTTGACACAGTCCCACACAAAAGAGTAATAGTCAAATTAACCAACCTGGGAGTGGGACCCAGGGTGGTAGCCTGGGTAAAACATTGGCTGGACAACAGGACACAGAAGGTAATTGTAAATGGAGTCCACTCTGAAGAAAGGGGCATTAGTGGGGTACCGAGGTTCAGTATTGGGTCCAGTCCTTTTAATGTCTTCATCAGTGACATTGCAGAGGGCTATGAGGAGTATGCCTTTTGCAGATGACACAAAGATCTGCAACAGGGTTGATACACAAGGAGGCGGAAAGGATGAAAAGGGACTTGACAAGGTTGAGGAGAATGGTCAGAAGTATGGCAGCTAGATTCAATGCAAGAAGTGCAAAATAATGCACCTGGGAAACAAGAACCCAGGGAAGAATACACAATGGGTGGGAGGTAGTAATAACAACAAAAGGAAAGGGACCTGGGGTAATCATATCAGATGACCTTAAGGTTAGCAAGCAATGTGAGAAGGCAGTAGGAGGGCTGGGGTATACTGGGATGTAGAGGAGAAGCATCTCAGCAGAAAACAGGAAGTTGTTATCCCTCTGTACAGACAGTTGGTGAGACTACATCTGAATACTGTGTCCAGTTCTGAGACCCCATCTCCTCAAGGACATAGACAGGATAGAGGCAGTCCAGAGGAGGGCAACTAAATGGTGCAGGGTCTGCAAGATAAGCTGATGAGGAGAGACTAAGGAGCTTAATATGTATACCCTGAGGAAAGAAGGAGAGGGGGACATGATAGAAACCTTTAGTACCTCAGTGGAATCAACAAAGTCCAAGAGGGTAGCATCTTTCAGAAAAGAGACTTGCAAGAACAAGGGACACAATTTAAAGATAGAAGGAGGGCGGTTCAGGGGCAATGGAGGAAGTATTATTTCACAGAGAGGTAGTGATGCATGGAACAGCCTTCCTGAGGAGGTTGTGGGGTCTAAAACTGTGGGAGAATTCAAGAATGCATGGGACAGACATAAGGCAATTCTTGTGGGGGTAGGAAGAAATAGGCTGTTGGTTAACTAGGATCTGTGGCCTATCTTGTAGGTAGGGAAATGGGCAGACTGGCCTAGCGGTCCTTATCTGCCATCAAAGTCTATGTTTCTATGTTTCTATGATTCTGAACAGCATGGCTTTCTTAAAGGTCAAAGCTGTTTGACTATTTTGATGTTTTTTTATGAAAATATCAGTCAGTTAGTGGACAATATGATATCGTGTGATATTGTCTTTATAGATTTTAGTAAGGCATTTGACGTTATGCCATACTGGGCCTTAAATCTTAAGTTATAAAAATTAAAAACTTAAATACATTACTACGTGGATTAATAATTGGCTCACTGATATCATACAGCGTGTTATAATTGATAACCAACTGTCTAAAGTTGGCTATGTTACAAGTGGTGTTCCTCAAGGATCAGTGCTTGACCCATGTTTATTTCAGACTTTCATCTCCGATCTCACTACTACTTGTATTTCCACATCCACTAAGTATGCCGACGACATTAAAATCGCAGGACCTTATGCTAACGATGATGATTCTGATACTATTCAGCGTGATTTGGATAAAATTTCTGCATGTGTTACAGCCTGGGGCATGAAGTTCAATAATAACAAATGTAAGGTAATGCACCTAGGTCCTATGAATCCAGTGAGAACTTATGTACTAGGTAGTCACTCCGTTTTGTCCACCACAAATGAAAAAGACCTCGAGGTAACTATCTCTCACAATATGAAATATGCACATCATATAAATGAGTCAGTAAACAAAACTAATAGAGTAATCTGGGCCATCAGATGCAACTAAGGTACAAGATGTACTAAGGAACCAAAAGTAATGATGTATTTGTTCAGGGCCTATGCCAGACCACATCTGGAGTATGCATCCCAGCTTTGGTGCCTTATAAGAAGTCCCATATCATCCAGTTAGAAAAAGTACAGCGAACATACACCAAACATATTAAAGGAATGTACAATGTACCCTATAAGATTAGATTAATTAACCTCAATTTATTATCATTAGAGACTCGTCGGTTACGTGGGGACTTGTTATTTTTCTATGACATTATTCAGGACCATGTCTTAATGTCAGATCTTGGATTACAATTCAAGGATAATACACATAATAACAGAGGTCACCCTCTTCAATTAGTAGGAAAAAACTTTTATTAGATGAAGAGAGCATTTTTCTTCACCCTACAGGTAATCAATCCCTGGAATAAACTGTTACTTAACACTATTATCAGCAAAAATAGAAGTGAATTTAAAACTAGATTGGGTGAGTTTTTGCTATCTGGTATATCATTATCATATTATTGACTTCTGATTAGTATGAGATCAGTTATGGGCCTTTGCCTTTCTTACTCTCTCTGAACCTTAGTACGAACCTTAGTATAGTACCATGCCACAGGCTACTACCTCATCAAGCAGAGTATTCCACTTGTCCACCATCCTCTCTGTGAAATACTGTCCCCTGACTTTCCTCCTGAATCTTCCCCCCTCCAATCTCAGGTGGTGCCCCCTCATGGCCCTCCCCCTTCTGATCTTGAAAATCCCTGCTATGCTAGTCTTGTATATCCCCTTTAGGTCTTTAAAGGTTTCAATCATATCCCCCCATCCCTCCTCTCCACCAGAGAATACATGTTTAGCTTGCTCAGCCTCTCCTCATACAAGTATTCCTCTAATCCCTGGATCATCTTTGTCACCCTATGCTTCACATCCTCCAGCAATGTGATGTCCTTCTTCAGGAATGGGTTCCAGAACTGCATGCAGTGTTCCAGGTGCAGCCTGATCAGCAACTTGTAGACGAGCAGGATCACCTCCCTGTTTCTAGAGGAGATTCCCCCTCAATATGCACCCCAGCATCCTGTTGACTTTTGATGCCACCTTTCTGCACTGAGCCGGGTTGTTCATACATCCCATTATAAGCACCCCAGATCCTTCTCCTTCTCAGAGCATTCTAGCTGTATGCCTCCTAGCTAATAGCTCCTCCCCTGGTTCTTAGCCCCAAAGTGCAATATCTTGCACTTTTTGGCATTAAACCCCAACTACCATGCCTCTGACTACTCCTGTAATTTGGTCAGGTCCTCCTGCAACTCCCTCCACAATTCGATGTCAGCTACCACAGCTTCCATCTTTGTGTTGTCTGCAAAGAGACTGATCTTACTTCGGACCCCATGGGAGATATTGACCGTGAAAATCCTGAACAACACCAGTCCTGGCACTGATCCCTGTAGCACCCCACTCATCACATCCCTCAGTGATGAGAGTTCCTCACATGCCCACCCTTTGCTGCCTACCCTTAGCCAATTGGTGATCCAATTTACCATCTTTGTTCCCAACCCTATATATTTCAGCTCTCCCCAGCCTCCCATGTGGCATGGAATCAAAGGTCTTGCTGAAATCCAGATACAGAACATCTACTGCATGGCCTTTGTCCAGTTCCCCTTGTCACCCAGTCATAGTATTCAATTTGGTTGACCATCCTGGAGACCACTGTTCTCCAAAATGTTCACCAGTCTCTCTTTTAGGATCATCTCCACCAGTTTTCCCACAATTGATGTGAGGCTCATTAGTCGGTAGTTGCCAGGTTCATCCTCGGGTCCACTTTTGTGAATGGGTATCACATGGGCCATCCTCCAGTCCAGTGGTACACATCCTGTGTCCAAGGAGGTATTGATCAGGTCTGCCAAAGGTCCTGCCAGGATCTTAGCTAATTCCTTAAGTACCTTAGTGTGAATGCCCTCTTGACCAAGTCCTTATCCCCCCCTCAGCGCCCTTAATCCTTTCAACACCCTATCCCCTATAATCCCTGTATCAGTTACCTCCTCCCCCCGCCCACTCCTCCTCACCTAGGTGGTGTCTGCTCTCTTTCTCCTTCATGAACACAGAGCAGAAGTAATCATTTAGTGCCTCTGCCTTGTCCTTCCCCTTCTCCACCCAGCACCCGTCTTTCTTTATCCTCATTATCTGATCTTTGTTTTTTTGTCTTTCACTGATGTATCTGAAGAAGTCCTTTTCTCTGTTCCCAGCCAAAGGGTCCTCCACCTCCAGATCTGTTACATCCTCCCCATTTGACAGAACCAGGTCTTGAGTCCTATCCAGTCTAGTGGGCTCCCGAACTAACTGCACAAGGAAGCTATCCTGGAATGCCTCTAATATGACCTGCTCCTTTGCACTTGTGGTGGTTTGGGCGCTTCAGTCCACCCCCGGTAGGTTGAAGTCCCCAACCAACACAGTGTTCCCTTTCCTACAGACCCTTCTGATTTGCTTGGCTAACTTCCTATCCAGAGCATCTCCTTGGCTGGTGGCCTGTACACCACCCCCATCCTCAATAACCTACTTTTCAAGTCTTGGAACTGCATCCATAGGGCCTCTGTTCTGCCCTCCCCCCTCTCTTATGCATCTTATCCCTTCCCGTACATATGTTGCCATGCCCCCCCTTTTCCCTTAGCCCTGTCCTTCCTGATTATCCTATATCCTTGGACCATCAAATCCCATTCCTGGTACTTGGTGGCCCATGTTTCCATGATGGCCACAATGTCCACCCTCCCAATTGCCAAGAGATCCTGTAATTCAGATGATTTATTACCAAGGCTTCTCGCATTCAGTGAAACCACCCTCCAGCCTGATCCTGCCCCCTCCTTTCTCTGGGATACCCCCTATTAATACCCCCCATGCCACTGCTTTAAGTACCTCCCTGATAGCCTGGGGGTAAGCTTGTTTGTCTTCCTTCTCTGGGATCCATGCTTACCATCTGTTCACTCGCCATCCCACACCTAGCTTAAATCCACCTTTGTAGCTATGTATTCTCCTACCCTCTGCTTTAATACCTCCTTCCCCTCCCTGCTCAAATGTAGCCTATCCCCTGTATAAAGTTCATTGTAGTCCCAGAGTCTGTCCCAGCCCCCTACCAACCCATATCCCCTGGATCGACACCATTCCCTTAGCCAGGTGTTGAACTCCCCAATCTTACCTTCCTTGCTGTGTTAGCACAGGGTACTGGGAACACCTATGAGAAGGCCACTGATTCTCCCAGTTCCCCACACAGCCTGCCTAGATCCTTGTACCTCTCCCTTACTATTCTAACCATCTCCCCTGCCAGATCATTAATACCCACATGCACCATAAGCTGCAGTTTCCTCCTACCCATACCAGTACACTTAAGAATTGACTGCCCCACCCTGCCTGCAGTTAAGCCAGGTATGAACACCACCAGATGTGACTATGTCATTTCCCCCTTGCTGTCCCATCTTATCCCTTTCAGTATTGAATCCCCCAGCACTAATATCCCTCCCTCGTCAATCCTTGTCCCCCCTTCCACCCTTTTACCTTGGTGTCTACTGCTAGATTCTCCCTCAGCTGAAACCCTCCCCTTTCTTCCTATGGACAGCCATCTCTCCACCCCAGACCTATTTCTGCCTACCCTCAGTGCTCTCTCATGCTCCTCTCCATCTTTTCCTTCCACCTTGAGCTCCCAGTCACCCTCTGCTAAATCCTTCCCATTAACTGATCTAGCCTTGCTCCTCTCCCATTTACCCCTGTTCTCTTCTTCCATCCTTCCATCCTTCCAGCAGTGCCCCTCCCCCTTACCACTACCATCATCCTCTGTCAGGCTGCTGTCCCCCATGCCATCCTCTCACTTCCCCTTACCAACCCCCTCCTGGAGATCCCCCTCCTTCCTCCCCTCCTCCAATGTTGCTAGCACTGCAAACCTATTACCTGCCCTCTCTGCCATGCTGGGTGTGGGCTCCTTCCTCCTGCCCCTATCTCCTGAGCTTTGCCACCTATTTGTATTGCTCCTGATCCTCTTCCTCATCCCCTCCCCCAAGCCATTGTTCTACCCACATGGTATCCTCCTGTTGCTGTCTGTCCCAGCAACCCTCCCTGTCCCTCCCTCCAACCTCCTCAACTCTCTACCAAGCCACTGCACTTCATCCTCGAGTCTCCTTAGCCTATCACAGATCAGACACCTCCTCCTAGCTATCACAATACATTTAGCCAGACTGCCACCCCACAACTATTGCAGCACACTACTCTACCCCCAGCGGCCCATCTAGCATCCTGCAGCCCCCTGTAACCCCATTGCAGTCCCCATCCTCCCCCACTATGCGACTCCATCCTTTAGTGTGTTCTTCCATACCTACCTCCATGCTCACCTCGGCATCACCTTAATCCCTGAAATACCCCCCACTATGTAGACCTTCTTATCTAGCATGTGTCTAACAAACTCCTGCACTGCTTCCTGAAAAGACCATAAACCTAAGTACCCCTCAATCATGCAGCATCTACAATTTAATTACCCCCAGAACAACAGTTACAAACCCCACCAATTGTCATACATTAATCACTTTAAGCTCCCCCTTACAATACAGAACCCAAATAGCTTCCACACTCCGCAAGTGTCAATTACAGTCACAGTGCCCCTGCCCTGTAGCAGTTCCTCCAGAAATGGACAGTCACAGTACCTTGTTCCAGACATAGCCCTAGTGCCCAACCCTTATAACAAAGCCACCAGAAATTGAAAAGTCACAGTATCTTAGTCTAGTAGCAGTGCCCTTACAGCTAGATGTATCCCTGCCTTCCAGGTCACCCAGGGACCCTTCTTTCCAATGAGCTCCTCCTCCTGCCCCTTCTGATAGGTCCTTTTCACCACTGGGAGTGGATAACCTCTAATTAATAAGGAGGTTTTGTGGGGCATATGGGTGGGAAACATTAAGGACTACAGCTCCTTCCCTGTGCCTCTGTTTCCCCTTCTTCCCTGCATCTGGGCTTTGACTTTTAAGGCCCAGTCACACAATCAAATTAGCCACCTCACTGTTGATTAGCTCCTCACAGAACCCTGCCAATTGACTTGCTGATGAGGCCTCACTGAAGCCAAGTGCTGTCTACCCCTACAGTACAGGTCCTTCCTCTGGTCTCCTACTTCCTCCTTTGCACCCTGAGGCCACTGTCATGGCCCCCTCTACAAGTGACAATGGCCACGGACAATTCTGGCTCAGAGTAGCCCTCAGAAAGGACTACAGCTCCTTTCCTACACCTCTACTTCCCCTTCTTCCCTGCAACTGGGCTCTGCCATAAAGTCCAGTCACACACTCAAATCGGCCACCTTTACTGCTGATTGGCTCCTCCTGAAGCCCTACCGATTGGTGACTATGTGACCATGTCTTTCCCCTTTACTTCATCTGACCCCTTTTAGTATGGGGTCTCCTAGCACAGGTACACTCCCCTCTTCTTTTCTCTTCCCTCCTCTGATCCTTTTTCCCTTGTACCAGCTTTGAGAGTCCACACTGCCCTGCACATTAGCATCTCTCTCATTACCCTTGGCATCATCCCCAGCCTCCACACCTGTCTTTTCCCTCCCCTAATGATCCCCGTGTCTGACTTACCCCTTCCCTCTCAAATCTCTCCCACTGTCATTACCTTGAGTCTATAAAACTCTTGTTACAGCACATTTGTTATGATCTTTTTCCAGAATGAATTCACTGATGGTGTTGTAGTCTATAAAACTATTGTCAAAGTTAGAACATTTATATAGTCTCTCTCCAGAGTGAATTCACTGACGTGCTGCAAGGATACACCACAGGGTAAAACTTTTGTCATATTCAGCACATTAAAATGGTCTCTTTCTAGAGTGAATTTGCTGGGTTCCATGTGAAAATTGTGATCACTTTATAGCGCCAGGAAATACAGTGAATGAAATAAAGCGAGCTGCAATGTCGCTGCAATACGTCCTAGCGATATGCATTATCGCTACACTGTATTAATGGTGAAGTCGCTTTATATATGATATACAGTTAAACCCTACTAAGCACGGTCTACATCAAAAAATCATCAGCAAACTCCACAGTTACTCGTAAAATTATTACATAGTCTTTGAAGTTTTACTTAAGGACATTACATCGTGTGAGTGGATCTCAGTTCAATGGCTCTGTTTGGTAACCTTGGACCATAAAGAGAAAAATACAGTTCAGTAGTCTTAGTCTTTGTCATTCTGTTATTGTTATTGTCTGGTGGGAGTTTTACACAAAGATTTCAAGAACAATCTACTTGTTTACCATTCTCTTATATACTTAAGTTGCTGTTTACTCTATTGCTTAAACCTCTTTGTCTATAAACTGTATAGGACAAGCAACACTGAGGTTACAATACAGTAGGGGTCCCCATTTCAGCCCCCCCATGGTACTTATTCATACTTCAAGCAGGCCCATTGCTAGGTGGAGGTGTGGTGTGAAGTAAGATAAAGAGCAACTGTGTCTCTTTAGATTAGATAACCCTGTTCACTGGAATAAGATTCATTAGGGCTATGGACACACTTAGGTGACTGCTAAAACTCAATCTCAACAGCGAGGCTACAAGTTTAGAGAGGGGAAGGAAAAGGTTTTTTTTTTTATCATTTTTTGTTATTACCCTAGCTGGGAAGTGGGCTTTAAATGCATGAAGTGCTCAATGCTCGATGCTACTGCTCACTATTGTGACAGCATCGCTATTGTTGTAAGCCATTTCTGCATGTGTTCACTGTTTTTGTTGAGAAGCTATTTTGTATTGGTCACTGAGGTCACACTCATTGATTTGTACTCGCCATAGTTTAGTCATGATTATTACCATGCCAATATCACAGAATACCATTTTGCTGATGTGTTACAAGGCTACTTTGCAGGGTAAAACTCTAGTCACATTCAGAACACAGATAATATAATATAAAATGTAAGGCCAACCCCTCACAGGACAGAGTGGACAAGTACACACAAATGGTTAAAAAATGTAAGTTGGCAATCAAAAGGGCTAAAGCACAAGCAGAACTTAATCTGGTACAAAACAAACATGATAATTGTAAGAAATTCTATAACAACATAGGAAGCCTTTGGAATGGGAATAAATCCATTGTCAATCTAAAAGAAGGAAAAAAATAACTGACAATGAAACAACAATGTTGTCAAAATTTAATTAATACTTCCTAAGCATATTCCAGGATAGGAAAGAGCTGAGATCTACAAAAATAAAGAACTCTAAAGATAGCCAGCTGAAGGATTTTATAATCTCTGAAAAACAGGTCTTGGATAGCTTAAAAAAACAACAAACATATGGCAAGTGGTCTGGATAGTATTTATCCAAACATACTAAATATTATGGCTGAGGAACTTGCAAGCTCTTTGGCATTGCTTTTTAATTGATCATTGGAGGTTGGGAAAGTGATAAAAGATTGGAGAGTAGTGCACATTACTCCCATTCATAAAAATGGAGACAAGTCCAATGTGCAAAACTATCACCCCAAAAGTAGTACCTCCATGGTAGGTAAAGTCATGAAGGGCTTTATTAAGGTCTACCTAGAAGAAAACCTTAGTGAGTTAGGTACTCTGGACTTTTCACAACATGGGTTAATGCAGGGTAGTGCATGCGTTAGTAACCTTCTTGATTTCTTTGAGTTGGTAAGTCAGGCATTAGAGCAAAGGGTCCTTGTCGATGTGGTATATTTGGACTACAGTAAGGCTTTCAACTCTGTGTCCCATAGTAAACTTATTGATTTATTGGTGGAGATAGATTCTTAAAAACTTGGATACAATCTTGGTTGACTGACTGAAGCAAAGAGTGCAGGTCAGAGGCACGCTATCAGAATGGGGTGAGGTTACTAGTGGGGTGCCACAAGGGTCAATTTTGGGACCACTTTTGTTTGCAAAATTTGTTTCAAACATGAAAGTGTCCAGAGGCTTCTGGTTGCAAAAATATGCTGATGACACAAAAGTAGGAGCTGTTGTTAACAATGAGGAGTCCAAAAGTAATCTACAATGCCAACTTAGTAAACTGGAAGAATGTGAAAATAAATATAATCTTGCATTTAACGAATGGAAGTACAAAGTTGTGTATTTTGGAATTAATAATATGCAGACACAGTAAAAAATTAACAATGAGGTACTGAGTAGCACAGTTAATGAAAAATATACGGTGGTCATTATTACAAATATACTTAGTTTTGAGGTCCATAATAAAGAAGAAACAAAAAAAGCAACTAGGGTAATGAGCAACATATTATGGAACATAAAAAGTGGAAAGAGGGAGGTTTTGATCCCACTGTACAGGTCACTGGTTAGATCTATTTTGGAGTACAGTGCACCACTGCCAACCCCAAAGATAATTGGGTCCACAAAATGTATGGAAAGGGTACAAAGGAGTGTTAAAGAAATGGGAAAGAAGGAGTTAATGGCTTGGATTTTTAGCTGGGATTTTTCTAGCAGTCTGGAAAGAAAAACACACTGGGGTTACACTGCCCAGCAGCCTCTAGATACAGTGACAGCCAGGCAATATCTTAGAGTAAATTGTGTAAGAGTGAGGAGTGCACCTACTCACACTTTCAAGCAGAGTTTAAAGGGATCAGATCACTCAAACATAAACTTAAGGTTAAAAATAAATATAATTGGACACTGATAGGTGTTCAATCTGATTGGGAAAATCAAATACATACATTGTAAATGGTTGGTGCATTCAAAGAGGGAACAAGAATCACCTATACTCAAGAGGGAATATAACATGCTGAAAGACAGTTGTAGGAGCTGCCCTTGGAATTGCTGGGGAAGTTACATCTGAGAGGTCAAGCTTGGAGCCTACCCTTCTAGATATGTCCATGGGAGCTGGCAGATAGCATAGGGTCCAGTTTCTCTTTATGGATAGGGAAGGGTAAGATTAATAATACCATATCTCAGTAATAGCCTTTTCCTTTTTTCATCTTTTATTTAAAAAACAACTGTTTACTTTTCCTGTAACAGTGTTATTCTTTTGTGTTAAACTGATATATCCTGTAATGCAACTTTTGACCTTCTGTTATATAAAAAGCTATTTATTTACTCAACAGTTGTGGCAGTGATTTAAATTATTTCTAAGGTAATTTATGGTTTCCACAGGCTGAGGCAAACTCAGTTTAGCATCCACTGCCCAAGACACACACTATCAGCCTTTGATCTATGCAGTTCCACGTTTGACCTCCCAGTTCTGTGCAAGTGAGAAGGTAGGTGCTGGAGGACCCAGCTGGTGACAGTGGATACCCAAAGACAGACACCTCTCTGAAAGCTAGTACAGCCCAGAGAGAGAGAGAGAGAGAGAGAGAGAGAGAGGTGGATTATCACAAATTGGTTGGCAGTGGTGGGATGACTGTAGACCTTTTAACACACTGAAATACAAAGTCTATCAGTGGAATGTTTACCTTAGCAGTTACAAAACTGGATATACTGTATAAGAGAGTACATTTGTACAACTGTTTTTTTTTTGTTTCTAGTTTGCAAAGTTTAGTGTTGGATGAGAGAATGAGCTCCACTGAGTACAGCTCACTTACTGTGCAGCAGCTTTGTGACAAGAGCCAGGAAAAGGGGATTTAGTTTGAAGGTCTAAAACAGAGAAAGACGGACCTGCCTTGGCCCTGGCAGCACATGATCAGAAACAGAAGGTATTTGGGGGTGAGTCAGGAGCTGGTGCAGCAGACCCTGCAAACTAGCTTGATGCCCTGTGACTGCAACTGTGGTTGTGAGACAAGGAGCTGGAGGCCAAAAGACTGGATGATGAAGTGAAAAAGCTGGACTTTGAAACAAAACAATGAAGCAGAAGCTGAGACAAGAAGACAGGAAGCAGAGAAAGAACTGGAAGAAACAGACTAGTGGATAGAAAAAATATGTCATGACAGAGAAAAA
The DNA here is from genome assembly GCA_016271365.2 of Neoceratodus forsteri. Taxonomy (NCBI): domain Eukaryota; kingdom Metazoa; phylum Chordata; order Ceratodontiformes; family Ceratodontidae; genus Neoceratodus; species Neoceratodus forsteri. The sequence continues at coordinate 54,895,476 of CM057455.1, forward strand.
GAACATCAGTAAAGAGAGAAAGAATGATAGCATAAGTCCAGAGACAACAGCACAAAACAGAGATGATGACCCTGCACAACCAGGAAAATGTAAGCAATGGCAGAGTGAGTTTTTCTCATGAAGTCAAAATTAATTCTAAATTCTTTCCTTAGGATAGAGAGGGAGATGATCTTGATCTATTTTTCAGGTCATCTGAGACAGTATGTGAGCAATTCCAACTGGTGAAGGCTACATGGCCAACTCATCTCACACCCGTACTTATGGGGAGGGTTTTGCAGGCATTTACTAAAATAAGTAATGAAGACTATGTTGATTATGATATGGTTAAAACAGTGTTGTTAAAACATTTTTAATTAACCCCTGAGGCTTACAAAAGGAAACTAGGGAGTTAAAGAAAAACACAGAAGACACTTATGTGGAATTGCAGGTTCACTTGTGTACATACCTTGATAGGTGGGTGGAGGGGGCAAAAGCAGACACTGTGGAGCTAATCAAAGATTTGTTTACGTGGAAACAATTTCTTAAAATTGTACCTGAGGATCTACATGTATGGCTCCTAGACAGGGTATGCAGCTCCTCAAAGGAGGTGGAAGCCAGTGCTGACATGTACATAGCTAGCAGGCCATACACACAGTGTAAGTCTCATGGTGGGGGGACAGCCCATGGTTCTAAGGGATTCCATTGGGGCAGCCCAAAGGAAACTAGCCTGCACTTGAGCACAAAGCAGAACCCTCTGGTTCTAAAGGGACCCAAGAGGCAGGACCCAGGTAATGTCATATTTGCAATCAAGTGGGACATTTGAGATGTAACTGCCCTCAGAAAATGGTTAAGGGGTAAAGGACTGGGGGAAGGAATGATCAAAATAGCATTAGTCTATTGGTGGGGTGTGTGCAGCCTGAAGAACCACTCTCCTCTGATGTGAATATGCACCCCATTGTAGTTAATGGGACAGTAACCCAGGGATTGAGGGACACAGGTGCTTACATCTCCCTGGTGAGGCAGAATCTAATCCAGGTGGAGCTGATGTTGCCAGGAAAATACTCCAAGATCTGGAGTGTCACAGGGCCAGCAGTCCAAATACCAATGGCTCAAGTCTTCTTGTGCTAGAAGGGGGGCCATGGAGAAAAGGAGGTGGGGGCCATAGAAACCTTCCTGTAAATGTGATCATGAAGAATGATTTTGATCACAAGGAATCTCCAGTGTGTGTTACAACCCACAGTCAGGCAAAAGAGCAAGTTTCTGAGGGTGAAGAGGGGGTGATTTAATGTGGTCCAGCCCCTCCCTCAGCAGCTGAAGAAGTGGCTCATATGGGGGAGGGGCTGGCTAGTAACAGCAGTCCTGGACCCCAGTCACAAATGGAGGAGTCCACAGGACTTCCTTCTGAAGGGCACTGGGGAGGTCAGATGAAGGGAGCTGAGCGCTGCACAGAGGATGGATCCTGCCTTGCAAAAACTGAGGGAAACAGCTAATAGAGATGAGGATCCTCAGGGGGTAGAGAGTCAGTTTACTGGGGCAATGGGCTGCTCTACAGAGAATGTACAGCACAGGAAGAGCTAGATGTTGAAGTGTTCCAGCACATGATAGTCTCTAAGGTTCACCATCACCAGCTTTTTACCCACGCCCATGATATCCCTTTTTCAGGCCACTTGGGTATGAGCCACACGAAAAAGCAGCTGACCAACAATTTCTTCTGGCCTGGTACTGGCAATGATGTGGCAAATTACTTTAGGACTTGTCCATAGTGCCAGAGGGTGGGGAAAATGGAGGAAAAGGCAAAGGAAACTTTTATGCTCCTGCCCATTATTGATGAACCCTTTAAGAGGGTAGCTGAGGACATAGTGGGGCCACTAAGCAACCCATGTCACACTGGCAAGTGGTATATCCTGGTGGTAGTCAATTATGCCACAAAATACCCAGAGGCAGTGGCCCTATCATTCACTGAGGATGAACCAGTGGCTGATGAACTGTTGGGAATATTTAGCCAAGAAGACTTTCCCCAAGAGATACTGACCTATGAAGGCACCAATTTCAGGAAAGCAGCTCAAAACCTCCCCATACCGTTCCCAAACTAATGGTCTGGTGGAGCAATTTAATTCAAGCCTTAAGACCATGTTAAGGACTTTTGCTGACCAGCACAAGAGGGATTGGATAAATATTTGCCTCATCTCCAATTTGCATACAGGAAAGATCCTCAGCAGTCCACAGAGTTCTCACTTTTTGAGCTCCTGTTTGGCCAGAGGGATGGTGGGCCCCTAGATCTGATTCAGAATGAATGGGAGGGTGACCATGCCTCCCAAGGGGAGTCAGTTGTAGAGTATATCATGAACTTCAAGATCTGCCTTAGGGAGCTCATGGGGCTTGCTCAGGAGTACTTGGCCACTGCACAATAGCAGCAGTAAGTCTGGTATGACCGTGGGGCCCAAACCAGAGAATTCAAAGTGGGACAGTGAATGATGGCACTCACCCATGTCCAACGGAATAAACTACAGTCAGCATGGGAGGGGCTATTCTCCATTGACCAAAAGGTTAGTGATGCCAATTACATGATGGAGCTACCAGGCAGGAGATGTAGGCAAAAGGTGTATCATGTTAACATACTGAAGCCCTACTATGACAGGGAGAAAATAAGCTTTGCTGTGTGCAGCACCCCAGAAGAGGAAACTGAGGCTGATCCACTGGTGGACCTGCTTGGGGAGGCCTGGGACGCATCCTCCATGGACAACCTTATCTTCTCCGAAAAGCTGACACTAGCCCAGGTGCAAAAGATGAGATTCGGGGTGTGCTGAGAAAATTTGAGGACATGTTCACAGCCTATTTCCTGAGTCAGCCAGCATCTCTTTAGGGCAACCACCTCCCCTCTCCACCTCCCTCTCTCATCAGTTAGCTTCACAGGAGGCCTCATTCTATTAAGAGGACGTTATTATCCCTCTGTACAGACAGCTGGTCAGACCCCATCTGGAGTACTGCATGCAGTTCTGGAGACCCAGTCTTCACAAAAAAATAGACAGGATGGAAGCTGTCCAGAGGAGGGCAACTAAAATGGTGCAGGGTCTGCACCGGAAGACATATGAAGAGAGACTTAAGGAGTTTAATATGTATAGCCTCAAGGAAAAGAGGGAGAGGCGGGACATGATAGAAACTTTCAAGTACCTCAAGGTATCAACAAAGTCCAAGAGGGTGCATCTTTCTCAAAAGAGGCATGCAAGGGGCACAATTTGAAGATAGAAGGGGGGGGTGGCTCAGAGGTAATTTAAGGAAGTATTTTGTCACAGAGAGGGTTGTGGATGCATGGAATGGCCTTCTGGAGGAGGTCGTGTAGTCAAAAACAGTGGTGGAATTCAAGCATGCATGGGACAGTCATAAGGCAATTCTAGGGAGTGGGGGTAGGAAGAAGTAGGCTGCTGGTTAACTAGGATAGTAGAGTTAGGTAAGAACTTACTGTAACAGTAGATCTTCAAGAACAGCGCTTGCAGCAGGTAACGCCATCAGGACTGAAGCCAGCAGGTGTCAGGACCCCATGGAAATCTTCTAGCTAGCAGTCTTCAGCAGGGACCGCCCCCATCGGCGTCAGTCCCAACCCCGACGTCAGACGTAGAACATAAGGAGGCGGTCCCGCCAGAATCCCCAGTTCTCCCGCCAGAGACTCTCTGCCACAGGATGACATCAGAATGGGAGACCGAGGATCCACCATTGGAAGAAAAGGAGGGCATGAGCCCCTGCCCTAGGCTTAGTGGCCATACCTCCTCCAAGGGGGAATGGTGGGCAGGAAGGTACCTGCTGCAAGAGCTGTTCTCCAAGATCTACTGTTACCGTAAGTTCTTACATAACTGTACTATCTTACTTCGAGATACAGCTCTTGCAGCTGGTAACACCATTAGGACTGATTCCCAAGCAATAGCACCAGTAAGCATTCTGGGAGGAGGAAATTAGGAGAGATCCTTAAACTTAAACAAGTCCTGACTCTAGAACAGGAGACCCTGTAGAACGGCCAGGCCGAAACCGGCTCTCTGCCGTGATGCAATATCCTGGCTATAGTGCCTAATGAATGTGTGCACAGAGCTCCAAGTAGCTGCACCACAGATGGCCAAAGTGGAGACATTACGCAGTGCTGCGAAAGAGGTAGTCACACCTCTAGTCGAATGGCCCTGGACTGAGCCCGCGAGGGGCTTCTGTTTGCGGTTATAGCAAAATGCAATACACTGGACAAGCCAGTGGGAAAGGGTCTACTTTGAGACTGGGTGGCCCCTCATTCTCTCAGCGAAGGAAATGAATAGTTGCTCCAATTTACAAAGTTGTTTGGTTCTATTCAGGTAGAACCTTAAGGAGCGGTGAACATCCAGGGTGTGAAGCAACACCTCTCCTCTATTAGAATACTTGGGAAAATAAACAGGGAGGTCAATGTCCTGATTGAGAGTTAGAACAGAGACCACCTTAGGCAGGAATTTAGGATTCGCCCTCAGAGACACTCTGTCCTGGTGGAAAATTAAATAAGGATCCTTGCACATGAGAGCGTGAAGCTCGGAAACTCTCCTTGCTGACGTAACAGCAGCTAAAAATAACATTTTCCATGACAGAAAATGCAGCTCACAATCCACGGCAGGCTCAAAGGGGGGAGCATGAGTTGTTCCAGGACAAACAGTAGGTCCCAAGGAGGAACGGGATCCTTGATGGGTGGCCTAAGGTGTAACACCCCTCTCAGGAAGTCTCGAGAGGCATCAAGCTGTGCCACTGTACGCTGTCCCACCGGGAAGTGGTAAGCTGAAATTGTGCATAAGTGCACTTTGAAAGAGGAGTAGGCAAGACCCGAATGGAATAGGGAAAGCAGGTATTCCAGTACCACTTTCACCAAGCATCCTAGAGGGGAAAGTCCACATTCCTGCGACCACAAGCAAAAGCGGCGCCATTTCATGGCGTATGTTGCATGCGTTGCTGGCTTCCTGGCTGCGGAAAGAACTTCCGCCACCTCTTGCGAGACCCCGTGTTGCAAAATGGCTATGTCTCTAGGAGCCATGCACACAGGTTCAGTGAGCGTAAGTCTGGGTAAACTAGTGAACCCTCCTCCTGAGACAAGAGATGGGAGCTGAAAGGCAACAGAACTGGAGGTTCCCGGGACAGCTGCATCAGCAAGGGGAACCAGATCTGCCTGGGCCAGAAAGGGGCTACCAGGATCATTGTTGCATGCTCCCTGCACAGTTTGAGAAGGACTGTCTGGATCAATGGGAAGGGAGGGAAGGCATAGAGGAATCTGTCCGCCCAGGAGAGGGACAATGCATCTCGCCAAAAAACACCAGGCCCTGGATCTAGCGAGCAGAAAGGGCAGTTTTGCAATGGATGGGGAAGCGAAAAAGTCCAGCTCTGGAGTGCCCCATCGAAGAAACAGATCCTCTGCTACCCCTTGAAGAAGTTCCCACTCGTGGACCCTGGCCTAGGAACAACTCAGGCCGTCTGCAATTGTGTTGTCCACTCCAGGAACATGAACTGCAATCAAGCTCGTGCCATGTTGGATTACCCAATCCCACACTCTCATCGCCTCCCTGCAAAGGGGGTAAGAGTATGCGCCTCCTTGTTTGTTGAAGTAATACATCACCGCCTTATTGTCTGTTTGAAGCATAAGAGTATTTGGCGGGATTTCTGACTGAAAGGCCTGCAGGGCATAAAGGACCGCCCTCATTTCCAGAATGTTGACATGGAGGTGAGCTTCTTGAGGGGTCCACATTCCCCGGGACCTCACCCTGTTCAGGTATGCCAGCCCTGAGGCATCTGTGGAAAGAATCACCTCCGGGGACGGCGCTGCAAATGGAACACCCGCAGAGAGTGTCTCTGGATCTAGCCACCATTGCCAGGCTTGAATCACGGTGTTCATGATTCTGACTGGCTGCTGAATGTGGACTTGCCTTTGGTCCCACTGCACCTTGAGCATCCACTAAGTTACCTGCATGTGGAGCCTTGCCAAACAGACGGTTGGAATGGCTGCAGCCATGTGTCCGAGCAAACAAAGGACCAGCCTGGCAGGGGCAGTCTTCTTCGTCGAGAGATCCCTGATGAGGGATCTGATGCGTTCCGCTCTTTCATTGGGAAGAAATACTTTCCCTTGGACGGTGTCCAGAACTGCGCCTATGAACATCAGCTTCTGGGAGGGTATGAGGAGAGACTTCTTGTATTGATGAGGATGCCCAGAGACTGGAACAGAACCTGGGTGCTCTGAATAGCTAGCAACAGCACCTCTTTGGAGGTGGCCATCAGAAGCCAGTCGTCCAGGTATGGGAACACATAGTGACCATGTCTCCTTAAAGATGCTGCCATGACTGCCATGCACTTGATAAAGACCCTGGGGGCTGATGACAGTCAGAATGGAAGAGCTTGGAACTGAAAGTGGTGGCCGAGAAACTTGAAGCGCAGGAACCTCCTGTGCAATTGAGCCACAGGGATATGCAGGTAGGTGTCCTGCATGTTTACGGATGCTAAGAAGGCATCCTTCTTTAGCATGGGGATGAGACCCTGAAGGGTCACCATGCGAAATCCTTTGTAGGCGACCGACATATTGAGGTCGCTGAGGTCCAAGATTGGACGGAGGTCCCCTGTTTTCTTCGAAACCAGAATGAAGTGGGAATAGTACCCGGATCCTATCTGGCTCTCTGGAACATACTCCACTGCTCCTTTTTGTAGGAGCATGAGTATTTTTTGCCTGATAAGCAATTTGTGCTGATCCGGGTAACGGGAGAGCAGAGGAGGCCTTGTGGGTGGCTTGTCTGCGAATTCTATAAAGTGGCCTCTTTCGACCAACTGAAGGACCCACCTCTCAGTGGTTATGGACTGCCACCCTGGCAGGTAGTCCACAATGCGTCCCCTGACCTAGATGTCCCGTTGATCCTAAGGGGCGGGGGCCAGGAAGGAGTAATGCTGTGGTGGTGGAGGGACCCGTGAGCTGAGCCGGCTTAGCAGGATGCTGACTTTGGCCCATGGACAACTTTCCCTGGGCTCTATGAGAGAAGGAGCCCCTCTGTTGTGGCCTGGTGCAGGACTGCTGTCTCTGTGTCTGGCCATGAAAATGGCTTTGGTTCCTATGAAAGGAACTAAGCCTGGGTTGGTACATTGCCTGGACCAACCTCATCGCCTTCCCGGCCTCTTGGAGTTTGGTGAGGACCCTCTCAGAGGATTCACCAAAGAGAGATTCTCCATCAAAAGAGGCATCCAGGATGTTTTTCTAGATGTCTGGGCTGAATCCGGAGACACAGAGTCATGAGTGTCTCCGGAGGCATACGCCTGAAGCTGCCACTCTGGGCGAGGAGTCCGCAGAATCGTACGCGGCTTGCAGCACCTGGGTTCCCACATCCAAACCCATATGGAGGAGCTGCAACATCTCCTCCTTCTGCTCACCTTCTGGCATCTTGTCAAGCAGATCAAGTCCCTGCTCCCACAAGGCATTTTGGAACTGTACCATGTGGGTTAAGTAGTTTAGGGATCTGATGGCGCAAGTAGCGGAAGCATACGTGCACCTGCCCATTGCGTCCAGCTGTTTGGACTCCGGGTCCGGTGGCAGGGTGCTCAAATGTTGCGGTCTCTTGGACTGGTCATGAGAGGCTGTTATGACCAGAGAATTGGCCAGAAGATGTGAAGCCAAGTACTGGTCATCCTTAGGGGCCTTGTACAGATGGTCAGCTTTCTTCGGCATCACCAGGAGCAAATATGGATGCTTCCATGCTGCCTTGGTGATGTCCATGAAAGTGTCCACCAAGGGTGGTACCACCACAGGCTTAGGGTCTTTCTGCCGAAGATACCTGGTGAGGTGTAACCTCTCGGAGTCGAGTTCCTCAGCGTCCCAGCCCATGTTCTCTTGGATATGCCTCATGATCTGTGAGTATGATGGGTCATCCGGAGGAGAACTTGGGAGCTCACGTGGATCCAGAGAAGGGATGGTGATCAGAGAGGGGGATCTGGATTCATCCAAGAAGTCCAAACCGGTATCCTCAGTTGATGGCGAACGACGTCTTCTGGATCTCTTGGGGCTGGGTGATCCAGAAGAAGATCTGGACAGAGGTCTCTATTTTCTTGATCTGCCCCTAGGAGAATCCTCCGGCTCCTGGGGGGAAGGTACTCGGTCCACAACCCTAAGTGGAGTGGGGGGTGTGGGAACCAGTGGGATCACAGGTGAAGGAGGAGGAGGAGGAGGATGGGAACCACATCCCTTTTTATGGTGTCCCACCAGTAAATGAACAATTCCTTGACCTCAGATATGCTGAGGCCTGACGACGGACCGGGTGCTGATAGCCAGTCATTGGGTTCTGGCGTCTGCTTCCCAGGGACCTCAGGTTCCAGCAAGGGTTCCCTGGGGGGGGTGACAGGACCGGATTTGCCCATCTGGTCGTCAGGCTGGGTCAGCTCCTCCTCCGTAATGATCTCCTGACCGACGTCGGTGGGAGGCGTCGGGGTCCTCTTCTTGATGGGTATGGACGTCGGTCCCCCAGCTGGCATCTGAGAAGATGTAGGTCTAACTGGTGACAGGCATCTGGCAGTCGATGGTTCCTGGGACCTATGATGTATGGCTGGCGTCGGACGAGCTGGCGCAGGGTCCAACGACTTCTTCAAGGGGATAAGCTCTTTGGTCATCTGCTGGGGAGGAGGAGGCAAAGAGACAGACCTGACATCAGATTCCGAACGGCGGGAACTAGACTTGTGATGGTGGTCCCCCAACCTAACCCGGGCCTTAGAAGCTGAGGATGAGGAAGGCCTGAGAGACAGAAGAGGAACCTGAAGGGGTCTTCACCACTGCGGGGGAGGCTGAGAACGGGCCCAGGAAGGAGAGTGGTCAGACCGGGAGCTGGAGCTACAGGAGTCAGAGGCCCTAGATGGGGACTTAGATATAACTCTCTCTCCCTGTGCTTCTCGGGGTGTCTCCGGGCCTTCTCTGAAGATTCCCCCTTGGAGGCTGCATCCATGGCTTTGATTTTCTCTTCGAGTAGGAACACCTGAAGGACCTTCTGATGATGGATCTGGGTTCAGCTGTTGAACCCCTGACAGAAGGAGCAGGACCGGGTGTTGTGGTCTGGGCCTAGGCACCAGACACAGGCCGAATGCGGATCCTTGAATGGGATTTGCTTCCCACAGGCACACTTCGAAGGATGGCCTTCAACGGATGTTGGAGAGGACATCAGACAGCAACTGAGCTGAAAAACAAACTTTTTTCCCTGAAGGAAGAACTCAACCGGGCGTTGCACGCTAGAAACAACCCGAAGGGTCGAGACATGCAAGTCGATGGAGGGAAAGAACTGGGGAATCTGGCATGACCACCTCCTTATGTACTACGTCTGACGTCGGGGGCGAGACTGCTAGCTAGAAGATTTCCGTGGGGTCCTGACGCCTGCCGGCTTCAGTCCTAATGGTGTTACCTGCTGCAAGAGCTGTATCTCGAAGTAAGATCTGCAGCTTATCCAGTAGGCATTCAAATGGGCAGACTGGGTGGGTCAAGCGGTCCTTATCTGCCGTCAAATTCTATGTTTCTATGTTTCTTGCCCTATTTTCCCTCTCTACAATATGTCTGATACCCTTTCTTCCCATTGCCCTATTCTACGTCCCTCCTTCCTCTCTTCACTTGTACTCTATAAGCTACAACCTGTATAGACTGCACTTTAAATGCCTATATTCAGGGCCCTAAGTTTTCTGCCATTCCATGGGTGCAGCAAACCATGGAAATAGCCACAGAATTTGCCATCACCCGCGGAATTCGTGGCTGCCCGCGGAACAAATGTCCTTTGCTGATAGGGGTGCCCAATCCCCCGTCGGCTTCACTTCTCCCCCTCAAATGTCTGTATGCCACCATGGGAGCTCACCCCAGCATGACAAAAGTATAATCTGCTGATGGGGTGCCCAGTCCCCTATCAGTTTCACTGCTCTCCCAAATGTTTGTATGCCACGCTGAGAGCCCATCCCAGTGTGGCAAAGGTCCTTTGCCGATGGGGGTGCCCAATCCCCCATCAGCTTCACTGCCCCCCAAATGTCTGTCTTCCATGCTGGGAGCCCACCCCAGCATGACAAAAGCTTCCTTTGCTGAAAGGGGTTCCCAATCCCCTGTCAGCTTCACCGTCCCCCCAAGCTGCCTGGTGCCATGCTGGGAGCCCACCCCAGCATGGCAAAAGTCCCTCGTTGTGTAGTAAACACACAAAAAAAAACTGAAGCAAAAAAAAACTTCCCTCATTGATTCTTTTGCCCCTCCCCAACCCGCACCCACCCTCTAGTGCACTCCACCTCTCAAACCCCACTCATCCCCACCTCAACCCATACTACTTACCTCTGGAGCCCAGTGCGATGATCTTCAGTGGACCGGGAACACGTCTGCACTCTTCAAAGCCAACTGTGAAATGAAGAAATGCCAGTAAGCTGCATAAATGGATTTTTTCAACTTTAGTGCATATCTCTGCCATTTCTGGGAATTTTTTCACCAGATTTTCAACATGGGGTTTTTGGGGCCCTACCTCATGAACTGTGATACTGTTATTTCATTAATCGGTCCCAAAAGGTGATTCCGTAGTCACTGCATGGAACCACCTTTCTGGAATGATTAACAAAATGACAGTGTCACAGTTCATGAGGTAGGCTCCCAAAAAAAATTTGATGAAAATATTCCCTAAAATTACTGTTTAACGAGCATGCATTGGCAGTTCCTACGCATTTTTAATATTTTCATTTCAGATTTTCAGTATTGCCATTTTACCACACCTCCTTATGAACAGTACAACTGTCATTTTTCACATCTCATCCGAAATGTGTTTTTGCACATGTAGCGCACAATGGTGTGGCCGGTGTGCAAAATCAATGTTCAGGACAGATTAATAACATCGCAGTGGAACTGTTCATGATCAGAGGTCTTAAACTGGCTATGTTGAAAATTTGGTTTAAACATTCCACAAAATGACTGTTTTATGAGCATACGTTGTGCAGTTCCTATGCACGCTCGTAACTTCGAGCATTTTTAATATTTTCAATCCAGATTTTCAGTTTTGCCATTTTACCACACCTCCTTATGAACAGTACTGCTGACATTTTTCTTATCTCACCCAAAATGTGTTTTTGCACATGTAGCACACAATGGCATGGTCGGTGTGCGAAATCAATGTTTGGGACAGAGTAAGAAAATCACTGTGATACTGTTCATGAGCAGAGATCTTAAACTGGCTATGTTGAAAATTTGGTTTCAAATGCTCATAAAATGACTGTGTTATGAGTGTGCATTTTGTCAGATAAGGGTAAAAATGTGCCGCAGAACTGCCGCAGAAATTGGTGTTGAGTGCCGCAGAAGTTCTCTGGCAAATGTGAACCCTGCCACAGAACTTTGCTCCGATGTGCTGCAGAAAAATCGGGGCCCTGCCTATATTTGCACTTGCGTTACATGTCTGATTCATCCAAGTACTGACTTTGTATATTGTAACTGCTTGTACCGATGTCTACTTTTGTATGAAGTGTTGTCTACTGCAAGGAGAAGTGTCCTCTGTGTCCAGGACCATCTTGAAAATGGGCTTACTCACGATGTAATTGCCTGGTTAAATAAAGATTCATTGATTGATTGACTGGGAAACGGGGGTGCACCATGATGAGAGAGCATCACGTGAATACAGGGATCCAGTTTCCCCTGAAACAGTCTCCCTAAAGAGTACCCATGCAGGTTAAGCAGACTTTGAAAGAGAAGCTCAATGAGATGCTGGAACTTGGAGTAATTGAGGAATCCAGTAGTCTGTGGGCCTCGCCCACGGTATTTATCCCCAAGAAGGACAATACCACATGATTCTGCATGGACTATTGGAGGCTTAATAGCTGTCTGATGCCTATCCCATGCCCAAAACAGACGAGACCCTGGAGTGACTGGGGGAGTCAAATATCTGACCACAATAGACCTAACAAAGGGCTACTGGCAGGTACCTTTCGACCCTGCAGCAAGGGAGAGATCAGTTTTTGTCACTCCATTTGGCTTATACAAATTCAAGGTAATGCCATTTGGAATTAAGTAGGCACCTGCAACCTTTCAATGGCTTGTGGATCGCATTCTGTCTAGGGTAGGTAAGTTTGCACTGGCGTATATGGATGATACAGCCATATACTGCCAGACCTGGGAGGTGCACATCAAGAGTGCGCAGGACATATTCTGCAGGCTGAAGGATGCAGGTCTGATAATCAAGGTGGAAATGTTCCAGATAGGTATGTCAGAAGTGTCCTACCTTGGGTACCAGGTGGGTATTGGACGCATCTGCACAGAGCCTGCCAAGATTGATGCTATCCTAACCTGGCCCACTCCTACCACCAAGAAACAGGTAAGGGCATTTCTGGGGACAGTGGGGTACTATCAGAGATTTGTTCCTTGCTATAGTGATCTAGCTAAGCCCCTGACAGACCTAACCAAGAAGGGAAGGCCAAATAAAGTGCAGTATACAGAGGGCTGTAAGTTCACTTTTCAGGAGCTAAAGAAGGCCTTAAGTGGGCCAGCTGTATTGGCCAGTCCCAATTACAGTCTAAAGTTCATTGTCCATGTGGATGCCTCAGACCATGGGCTGGGTGCCATGCTGAGCCAGGTTACCTAGCAGGGGGAGAAGCACCTGGTCATATACCTCAGTCTGAGGCTTCTGCCCAGGGTGGAGGCCTATGCCACAATTGAGAAGGATTGCTTGGGAATAATAATAATACATTTTATTTCTCACAAGCACCTTTCAACCATCAAGGTGCTTTATAAAAAGATAAAAGATCATAATAAACCTGTTAGCATAACAAAAAAATAATCAGAGGATCCAAATTTAATTGGTGCCAATGAAGGCATGGCACCATAAAAACATTTTCAGCACCTATTTAACCCCCCCCCCACGGTCATGCACTCCCGAGGCTGATGGGGTAGAGAATTCCAGAGGGTCAGGGCAGCGTGGATAAATGCACTGGCCCTGAAGTTTTCAGACACACCCTCAGAATCTCTAGCAACCCCTCATCAGCTGAATGCAACTGTCACACTGGGCAGTAAGGCACAAGCAGCTTTTTCAAGTAGTCAGGGCCCAGTCCATGTAGGGCTTTGTAAGTCAGTAAACTGACTTTAAAGGTGATCTGCCACCTAATTGGCAGCCAGTGTAGATCGCACAGAACAGATGTAATATGAGGAGATCAGGAAGCTCCCTTCAACAATCATGCTGCTGCATGCTACACAAGCTGCAGGTGACGGATATCAACCCCAGGCTGCCGTAAGAATAGGAAATCGCAATAATCTAGGTGAGAAGTCACAAAAACATGAACCAATGTAGGCAAATCCCAGGACGGAACCAGGTGCTTAATCCTGGAGATATTCCTAAAATGATAAAAGGAAGTCTTGACAACGGCTGACACCTGGGCTCATAAAGTTAGCCCGTCGTCAAGCATTACCCCCAGGTTTCACACCCGTTCAGAGGATAGGATCTGAGAGCCCCCAAGAAAAAGTCCAGAGGGCTGATCAGTTCATGACCCCTCTACCCAGTGACCCAGGTCTACTACCATCACCTCTGTCTTTCCGGCTTTCAACTTTAACCAACTCGAATTCATCCAGTCCTGGATTTCAAGAAGGCAGGAATTAAATACAGAGACAGCTCTATCCTGGTTTGGGGGCAAAAGACAGGTAGAACTCGGTATCACCAGCATAGCAGTGAAACTTCAGCCCATACCATCTTACAATGCCTCAGAGGGGCAGCATATACTCTGCAAACAACATGGGAACAGCACTGAACCCTGAGATACCCGACATGGCAGGGAGAATGGGTCAGAGGAAAAAATCCTGGACACCACTCTCTGATTCCTGCCAGTATGGAAAAATTTAAACCACCTGAGGACCATATTGGTCAATCCACAGATGGACCCCAGACATCAAAGCAGCAATCCATGGTCTACAGTGTTGAAGGCTAAAAAAAGATCAAGGAGCACCAAGATAGAATGGCTTCTCCAATCTCTCACCACCAGGAGATCATTGAGGAACTGAACCCATGCCATCTTAGTACTGTGCCTCTTTCAAAAACCGGACTGAAGAGGTTTGTATATGGTATGGATGGTCAGGTGGTCATCCAGCTGTACCTCAACTACTTTCTCAATCATCTTCCCTATAGAGGGAAGGTTTGAGACTGGTCTGTAGCTGGCAGAAAGATCTGGGTCCAAAGAAACATTCTTTAGGAGGAGGGTTACCACCACCTCCATTCAGAGAGCTTGGAAACTCACCAGATTCCAGGGAGCACTAGATTATCTGCACCAGGACTGGAGTGATCATATCCCAACAACCCATAATCAAGGAGGTTGGGCCCGGATCCAAACTACAGGACATAGGGCACATACCCTGGACAATCCGCATGATATCCACAAGTTTGGGCAAGGCAGAGGTACTCCAGAAAGCCCAATGTGAGGCAACCAAACACCAATCATCAGCAACCCCTGTAGAGTGGGTCAAAAGATTTTCCGACCTGATGCTGGCCACCTTATCTGCAAAGAACTGAGCATGTTCATCACACTCCACTTGCAAAAAAGGTCTTCGGAGCTGCAGACAGGCTGGGTTGCACAGTCTGTCAACAGTTTGGAAGAGCTGAGCTCGTTGGTTCTGAGCAGCAGTGATCTCCCTGGATAGGAATTCTGCCTTCTTATGGGAGATCACTGATTGGTAGGTCTGATAATGCTCAACCAAACTAAGGTGGTAGGCCTCCAGGGTAGATTTCTGCCAACACCACTCTAACCTACGTCCTGCTCACCTCAACTCCCTCAAGGACCCATCAAACCATGGGGCCAGAGGGTGAAGGGGGAGAGGATGAACACTGATGGGAGCAATCAAGTCCAGGGCTACAGAAATTGCCTTATCATGGGCCACCACTAAAGTCTCTGGATTCGAGCTGGCCACAGGAAACTCCAAGAGATCAATCACTACCGCTAGGCTTCTGGGGCCAACTTCCTGTAAAGGCCAGTAATTGATCATCTCCACAGGGGCAGACCTTCAAGGGGGGCACAAAAATTGAACCTCACTGTGCAGTGATCAGACCTGGTTCCACTTACAAATCAGAGGCCTCAATCCCCAGGAGGAAAACCAAATCAAGAGAGTGACCATGTTTATGGGTGGCAGAGGTAACAACCTGTGTAAAGCCCAGAGATGTCATAAGCTGGAGGAATTTTTGTCCAAACTGTGAGAGTTTGTCGTCAACCCAGGCATTGAAGTCACCCAGTACCATCAATCTGGGTGACTCCAAAGTCATGTCGGTGACGAAATCTGCTACTTCCTGCAGGAATCGTGTCTCATCCCCAGGTGGATGGTAGACAAGGGCTATCCTACAACCTCCACCCTCCACCACGACACACTCAAATGATTCAGCTTCCTCAGCTGATACACTCATGAGGCCCAACTCAGTCTTACAACAGACTGCCACCCCTCCGTGATCCAATCTCGAGCAGTGTATCAGTGAATACACGGCCAGAATTGCAGAATCCAAAATGGGGCCAGCATAGTGTGGGCCCTTCAGAAGTTGCAGCCTTACCTATATGAGAAAGAATTTACTGTGGTCACAGATCATAATCCCCTGATCTGACTCATAGATCAAGCGGGCAAAATGGAAAATTACTACGCTGGAGTTTGGTACTGCAGGCATACAACATGACCATCCAGCACCAGAGTGGTAGACAAAATGCCACTTCAGATGGGTTATCTAGGCAGATCTAACAGCATGTCTGGATACTTTGGGCACTTGCCAGGTGTTGCATCAACAGCTATGTCACTTGGAGTGGCCCAAAAGACAGGTTTTCAGAACCTGGGGTGACATAAATGGGAAGGAAGGAAGGAGTTAATAGCCTGGATTTTTAGCTGGGATTTTTCTTAACAGTTTGTAAAAAACATTGAGATTCCACTGCCCAGCAGTATCTAGATAAAGTGACAGCCAGGTTGTATATCTTAGAGAAAATGACCGAGAAGGAGTGCACCTACTCACGCACTCACACAGTTTTTAAAGGAACTGGATCATTCAAATATAAACTTAAGGTTAAAAATGAATATAACTGGGCACTGATAGGTGTTCAGTCTGATTGGGACAATTAAATACATACATGGTAAATGGTTGGTGCATTCAAAGGAGGAACTAGAATCACCTATTCTCAGGAGAGATACTGAAAGACAGCTATAAGGGATGCTCTTGCAGTTGCTGAGGAAGTTACATCTGAGAGGTCATGCTTGGAGCCTATTCTAGCCATGTCTGTGGGAGCTGGCAGAAAGCATAGGGTCCAGTTTCTCTTTATGGAAAGGGAAGGGTAAGAGTAGTAAGGGCATATCTCTGTAATAGCCTTTCTCTTTTGTCATCTGTTATTTAAAAACATCAGTTTACTTTTCCAATAACAGTGTTATTCTCTTGTGTTAAGCATATATATCCTGTAATGCAACTTTTGACCTTCTGGTAAGTAAAGAACTATTTATTTACTCAGCAGTTGTGGCTGTGATTTAAATTATTTCTAAGGTAATTTATAATAATAATAATATTCTTTATATATATGGCCCCTTACAAAAACCAAGGCTCCTAACAAAATATAAAGTAACATATCAGACATTCCAACAACTTAAAATATAAAACAGCTGTTACAATTAAAAGAAGGAATCAGTCACCAAATGCCTGGTACCACAAATATGTCTTTAGTGCCTGTTTTAATTCCTCCATGGTCATGCACTCCCATAACTAATGGGGGAAAAATAATTCCAAAGGGCTGGGACCACATGAATGTCCAGGCCCCAGAAGATTTCAGACACACCCTAGGAATCTCTAGCAACCCCTTGTCAGCTGAACGATCACCCCAGGCAGTAAGGAACCAGAAGCTCTTTCAAGTAGTCTGGGCACTGTCTGTGTAGGGCTTTAAATGACAATAGACCAATTTTTAAAGGGGATCCCCCACTGTACTGGCAGCCAGTGCAGTCTGCGCAGCACCTGCGAAATATGACAGGACTGGGAAGTCCATGTCAAAAGCAGGGCCACAGCGTTCTACACTAGCTGCAGGTGGCAGATTTCCACCCAAGGTAGCCCTAGGTAGAGGGAGTTGCAATAGTCCAAGCTTGAGGTCACAAAGGCATGGATCAGCTTAGGAAGATTGCCAGATGGAACAAGATGCTTAATCTTGGAGATATTTCTCAAATGGTAAAAAGAAGACTTGATGATGGCTGACACCTGTGAACACAGAGTCAATCCTTCATCAAAGATTTCCCCCAGGTTTCGCACCCATTCAGAGGTTGGGAGGGATAAGGCCCCAAGGAAAAGCCCAGAGGGTGAACCAACCCCCAGCCCCCCTATCCGGCACATTAGATCCACGACCAGCACCTCAGTCTTTTCAGAGTTCAACTTCAGCCAACTTGAGTCTTTCCAGTCCTGGATTTCTGTGAGGCAGTTGTTAAAGACTGAGAGAGCTCCATCCTGGTCAGGTGCAAAAGAAAGGTAGAGCTGGGCATCATCAGCATAACAGTGAAACCTCAGCCCATATCTTCTTATAATGTCTCTGAGGGGCAGTGTGTACACTGTGAACAACATGGGGACAGCACTGAACCCTGAGGAACCCAACATAACAGAGAAACTGGGTCTGAGGAATGAACTCTGGACACCACGTTCTCAGTGCTTCCAGTGAGAAAAGATGTAAACCACCTGAGGACTGCACCTGACAGTCCACAGATGAACCTCAGGTGATCAAGTAGGACCTTACGGTCCGCAGTCTCAAATGCTGATGAGAGATCTAGAAGAACCAAGATGGAGCAGTTTTTCTGATCTCTAGCCATCAGAAGATCACTGAGCTCCTGAACCAGTGTTGTCTCAGTACTAGGCCTCTTTTAAAAACCAGACTGGAGGGGTTCATAGATTTTTTATTTATTTATTTATTTTATTTTAGTCTTTGGTAACCGGGTAAGTGCACTAAGCAAATTCTGCCTATTTTCAGGCACAACCCGGTGAGGGAGATACAGATAAATGTCAACTGACTTTGAACCAGATTAAGCTGTTGGTGGTATTTTAATAAATGGAGGGAAATTTGGGCCAGGGCACTGGGGAAATTGTCCTACTCTTCCAGCAGGGGGCTGGACTTCCTGAGAGCAGAGTGGAGGAGCACAGTTTGAAGCCGGACAGCAGAGGAGGAGGAAGTGCTGATGTGGCAGGGGAGAGGGCCTCCTCCCGTCTTGTATACAACTAGAGGCATGAAAATGAGTTCAGACACTTTTATGGATCAAGAAGATCGAAGTGAGGAGTTGGAAAGGAAAAAAAAGAATTAAGAGAGAAAACTTCTTCCATGGAGATGGAGGGAGGAGATGTTCCAAGCGTGAGCAAAAAAAATGTTTTTGAAAATAATTATCAAAAGAGTAAAGAAACAGGAGGTCTAATAAAGCCAGATATTTCTGTTGTGGAAAGCAAAGAAAATAGGCTGGACTCCTATCAGGCTAAATTGAGAAGCAATGATGTGGCAGTATCAAAGCAAGTTGTACCTGCTGAGATGGGGAAAGAACAAGTGAAACTGTATACTCATAAAGGAAAGATGAAAGTAAGTCAGAAATGGCTTGGCCTGAAAAGGATTGTAGAAAGCAAGACAGAAAACAAAGAAAGAGCTATAACAAATTAAGAAAACTCAGATTTTGAAGATACTAGGAAGTCACAGAAAAAGGGCCCTTTAGGAAACAGTAAAGGAGAAAAAGAGGAGGCTTCAGATTCAGAAGAGAGAACTTTTAGAGACTTTGCAGACATACCTGAATGGGTAACAGAAGCCTTATTACAAGCAGGTTAGAAAAGAAAGGATGATGGGTCTGGGTGGGTTCCAAACAGGCCCAGTACATCAGGAATTAGTCAAAAAACAAAAAGAAGACACAAGAGATGTAGAATAAATTTGTGGGAAAAGTGGATGAAGCCGAAAAACAGAAAGATGTAACTTCAGAGGCAGATAAAACAAAAGAGATAATATTTGATGGACTTGATAGCAATAATGAAGAGTCATCTATGTAGCTTGAGCAGAACATGATATTAACAGATAAAGAAATGCAGGAGGAAGGGGAAGGCCAGAAGGAGAAACCCTGGAGTGGGAATACTAAAGAAAGATTATTTCAGAAGAAATGTGGTACACCTGAGATTTAGAGGGCCCTCTGAGGATGTGCCCAACAGAAGTTTTATTGGGAAAGAGCTCTTAATGAATAAAATTAAGTTTTATCCATATAAAATATATGCCCTTATTCATGTACCAGGAAGTACAGAATTTGACATACGTTTTAAACATGGAGGAGGGTTGGACCGCTTTTGGAAATTATACCAGCAAATGAAATATACAGACTTATGGAAGGATTTCTCAGTTATTTCCTTATCAAAACTTGCTTTTAAGATAGTGACTGCGTTATTTCGAAATGAAGGCATCAATGTGGTCGTCATTAATTTCTGGATCAAGCAGAGGGGTATAATGCATGGGTTGCTGGAACTGATATTGGATGAAAATGGTCTGTGGACAGGTGGATGGAAATATAAATGAACATTTAAACAAGTAGATGGGGAAATTCAATATTTGCTGCGCTGTTTCTTTCTAGGCCAAGAAAGAGGCATTGTTTTTTTTATACAGGTCAAGTGTGGGCCTGCTACAAATGTGGAGAGCGAGGTCACTTAAGTCATGTCTGTGGTAAAGTCAAGTGTGGCCTATGTGGGGTTGTTGGGCATTTTGGGGCAGAATGCACAAACCAAGTTAAATGTAGTTTGTGTGAAGAGGAAGGGCACACCTTTGCAAAATGTCCCTGGGCATCCCAAAACAGCCCAGAAACTGGAGAAAGAGCAGAGCAAGATGTCTACCTGGCTGTGGCACAGAAAGTGAAGAAAGATAAGGTAAAAAAGGAAGCCATTATCAGAGAGAGCATGGAAAAAGGAATAGAGGTACAACTTCAGACTAAATGGTTGGTAATACCAAAACAAAATGAATCAAAAGAAAAAACAGGGACTTTTAAAATGGAAGGGAAGACAGAAAAAGAAACTGGATTTATTATGGTTACAAGATCTAAAACCAAAAAGAAGAGTACAGCAAAACAGATAATTTCATTGGAAAAAGATCATGAAGGTGTAGAGTTAACAAATAAATACACCTTATTACAAGACAAGGAATGGTCCACTATCGAGGAGAGCTCTGATCAGTCCAACACGGATCTTTCTGAAGATGCAGGAGAGGAAGATGGAGACACAACAGACATGCAGGTGTCAAAGAAAAGGAAAAAAACCTAAAGAGGCAGTGTAAACGTGAGGGGAAAACAAAATGGGAAGTTTAAAATGCCTCACTCATAATACAAACAGTATTAAAAATAAAAGGAATAGGCTGGTATCTTTTAAAATACTATATGACTTGAAAAGTGACATATATATATATATATATATATATATATATATATTCCAAGACACAAGGTTAAACACTGTAGATGAAATTCAACAAACTCAGAAAGACTGGACATGGGGACCATCCTTATGGTCCATTGGGATAGATAGGTGTACAGGGGTGGGGGTAGCTTTCTCTTATGATGTTCAAATTTTGAAAGTAATAGATTTGGTACCTGGAAGAGCTATGATTATTGATGTTATAGTAAAAAAAGAATTCTGTGAGAATTATTGCAATTTATAATCCACAAAGGAAAAAAGAAAGGAACATGTTAATAGATCAAATAGAGGCTTATTTGCATACTTAAAAACATGTGGTGTGGAGGGAGACTTTAACTGTGGGTTATCTAGAGCAGATTGGGGAGGGCAACATCAATTTTTTTTGTGACACGACTCACTTGAAAAGAATGTTAGATAAAAACTGAGATGGAGGATGGATATAAGTTAAAAGGGAAAAAAAGGAGAACACACATATTTCAAGGGTTCAAGTTCTACTTGTATAGATTTTTGGATGGTACAAAAAAAGTGGATGTAGTTGATATTAGGAGTATACCAATTGAGACATCAGATCATGGGGCAGTAGAAGTTGAAATTAACTTGGGGAATAGGATGAGAAGAGGAAAAGGCTATTGGAGGATGAATACAGCTAAGCTACAAGAAAATATTTGTATAAAACAGATTAAAATAATACTGGAAAATAAATTAACAGTTATGGAATTATATGATAGTGGAACAAAATGGTGGGAATATACTAAAAATGAAATCAAACAGTATATGATTGAAGAAGGACAGAGGGCAGATGCAACAAATTATGGGAAGTATTTAAAATTAAGGGCTAGATTATATAAATTTATGACAAGGCAGGTTAAAGATAAGGTGGATGAATCTAAACAAATTGAATAAATTAAGGTTAAAATGAAATAATACCAATATAATAGGGTCCTGTCTTTAATTATGGAACAAAAAAGTGGTACCCAGGGAAAAAATATCATACAAATCCTTATGATAGTAGTAAAGAAAGAATAGAAAATCGAGTTATGTACAAATTACAGGATGGAAAAGAGAGAATACATACAGATGTAGAAAATATTAAATGTATAGTACATGAGTTTTTGAAGGAAAAATACCAGCAACAAAGAAGTAGGAAAAGTGAGGATTTTTTCCTGACAAATGAGATGCCAGAGTGGGAGGAAGATGAAGCAGAGGTGATAAAGAGGGAAATTAAAGAAGAAGAAGTGAAAGAGGCAATAAAATCTTTGTCAAATAACATGGCACCTGGGGTGGATGGGATTTTGAATATGTTCTATAAAATGTTGGAGAAACAAATAGCTCCCATTTTAACAAAAGTATACAATAGTATAATGAATGGCAATAATTTGGCAAAAAGCATGAAAAAAGGAATAATGATTTTTTTTGCATAAAAAAAGGAGAAAAAACACAACATAAAAATTGGAGGCCCATTAGTTTATTGACTTCAGATTACAAACTTTTAGCCAAGGTAATAAATAATAGGTTAAGGACTTTTTCAGAGATATTGATAATGCAGTATCAAACGTATGCTATTCCTGGACAGAGCATACCACAAAATTTAATTTGTATTAGAGAAGTCATAAATAAAGGACAGGAGGATTCTTTGCAAGGGTATTTGTATGCCTTGGATCAAGAAATGGCATTTGATGATGTAAAGCATCAGTATGGGATACCTTAGAAAAGTTTAAAATTCCAACAGAATTAGTTTAATTAAAACAATATAAAAGGAAGCGCACATTTGTCCTATGGTTAATGGGAATCTAGGGACTTCAATGTTTATAAGGAATGGGGTTCGGCAAGGGTGCCCATTAAGTCCCCTACTATATGTATTTTGTCTAGACCCACTTCTGAGGAGAACAGAGATGGAGAAAGAACTTAAAAGTATTGTATGGCAAAATAGGGAACTGAATAAAACAAGTGCTTATGCAGATGATTGCTTAGTTTTAGTAAAAGATCAGAGTTTGGGGGATAAGTTATTAAAGTCAGTAGAGAAGTATAGCCAATATACAGGGATTAAGATGAATAAAGGGAAAAGTAGAATTTACCCATTGAGGCAGTGGAGAAAAAGAAAATAGGAGATCCGGAGATAGCAGAAGGAAGCATTAAGGTGCTGGGAATAAGATTTGGAGGGGATGATGCGATACAACAAAACTGGGAAGAAAAGTATCAAATAGCCCAAATAAAAATACAAAAATGGAAACAATGAAGTATGACACAAGAGAATATAATTTACTTACTAAAAACGTTTATTATCCCAATATTTTTATTTTTGGCATACATTTTTCCAGTACCATTTCAAAT
The DNA here is from genome assembly GCA_016271365.2 of Neoceratodus forsteri. Lineage (NCBI taxonomy): Eukaryota > Metazoa > Chordata > Ceratodontiformes > Ceratodontidae > Neoceratodus > Neoceratodus forsteri. Next base: position 54,918,173 of record CM057455.1, read on the forward strand.
GCAATCCAAAATTTAAAGTCTTTTTTTCAGTTATTGTGGGGTAGCAAGTTAAATCCTATTAAAAGGGGGATGACGTATAGAACCATAAAAGATGGGGGTTTAAACATGATAAATCCAATTGTTTTTTATATTAATATTTTTACATTTTCAAATATTATACCATTAGTAAAAGGTGAGAACAAAGCTTGGTCTTGGTTAACACAGCAATGGAATGTACCTTTCATTACATGTATTGGGAAGAAAGGGATATAGTAGGAGGTAAAGTCTGGCCAATATATATGGAAACTGGAAAGAAGTATTTAACCCAGTGGGGGTAACAGTTGATGCTCTAATTAGAGGTAACAGAAAACAGATGCATAAAGAAATTATGGAGAGGAATTTCTGGGAAAAACAAGTTTTTAAGGTAGAAAAAGGAATAAAAGAGCAGGACATTTTAGCCGTTACATTAGAAAAAAGAATTCCCGGAAAAATGAAAGATGTAGTATGGCTGTGTAGTCATGGGAAGTTAAACATGAGAGGTAACCATAAACATAAAAGAATGGAGGAAAGAATATGTTGAGAAAGAGATTGTGGGACAAAAGAGGAAAGCATGCAGCATTTATTTTTTTATTGTGATTTTATTAAACCTTTTTGGGGTATAGTAGCCAGTTATTGAGGGATGCAAGCTTTTAAAAATATGATATATGAGATTTTGATCTATGGTCAGTTAACAAAAGAATGGGAAAAAGTTAATAAAAATAAGTCTGTTATTTTGGCAGTTTTGAAATGGTCTATATGGCAAAACAGATGCTCAAGATTTCTGCAGAATAAGGATTTGACTGTACAGGTTGTTTTTTTTTAAGTTTCAAGATGAAGTAGATAAAACTTTTCAAGATGAATGTAAATTATGGGGAGAAGAGAAAGCAAGAGAGATGTGGAAAAAAATATTACTGGAATTGGGTAGATAATTTGGATATCATAATGACTGTGTGATTTGCTTTTGTTTTGGAAAAAAGTGTGTTTTTGTTTTAATGAAAACTTCCCCTACTCTTTGGCCAGTAGGGGGACCGTCTGGCCATTTTGGCTATTAGCCAAGATGGCAGACACTAGTCAGCCGGCAGGAGATCAAGCTGTGGTGGAAGATTCATTGAAGGAAGTAACTGTTTCAGTGGAGGTTAACCCGACTTCTGATTCTTCTTCGAATATGGATGAGTTTAAACAAGAAGCAGTGGCTGTTGTGACTGTGAGTGACTCTTTTGATTTAAATATTTCAGAACCCATATCGAACTTGTTAACCGATTCAAGCATAGAACCAGGGGCCTGTGATATGGGACAACAGTGCATACTGGAAAAGGATGCTATGTCACTGAAAGAGAAAGAATTACGACTGCAGTTTGCTGCAGAAGAACGGCGTTTCTTTCACAAGCGAGTGCAGCTTGAAACCTCACTAAGAAGACTGCCATCTGACAGTAGTGTTCCACCTGTCAGGAACAATCAGCTGATTAACTCAGAAGTGCCAGATGCTAGCACAGAGCCTCAGAGCTGGGCGGCACAGGCAGAATCTGCTGAAGAGGCGAATCAACTGGAACGTCTGGATTGCCTCCTACTGTGAGTACGTTGGGAATGGCTGAAATGAGCTCATCGGGGCTTAGCCTAAGATGTGCAGAGGAGGTAGTGAATGCTGATTCTCAGAAACTTTCTTAGTCGGTTCCTTCAGCACTGAAAGCAGCAGGCTGGGTTTTTGATTCATCTTCAGGCAAATGGCTCTCGGATTCTTCTCCAATCATTATGCCTACAAACAGTACTCCAGTAATGAAATGAGCTGTTGTTCCAGTGGAACAGGAAGCTTTAGAACTCTCGAAGGAGCTTAATTTCACACAAAATCTAGAGCTATCTTTTTTAAACATGGAGTCAAATCCTCCCCAAGACCTTAAGGTCTCTCTCTCAGATTCCTCTTCTTTGCCTCAGCAGCCTCTCAACTTAATAAATAAAACTGGCCAAAATATTTTGCTTTTCTGTTCAAAACTCCTATATGTCCTGCAAAAAGACATAATGCTATACGTCTTACCTATTCAGGTGGCATGGATACCTCTCCAGATAGGATTTTTGTTGTGAGGACTCTGCTGAAAGACTCGATGAAATTCATGGCTACAGAATTATATGCTCTAATTCATATTTCTGGGGAAACTACCTTCGATGTGAGCTTTAAAACAACTTGAGGGTTAGAGCATTTCTGGGTTAAATATAATCAACTACAGCATTCTTCTTAATGGCTGCCCTTTATTGTTACTCCTTTGTCTAAACCAGAACATAAGGTTGTTACAGTACTTTTTAGAAACAAAGGTGTGAGTGTACAAGACTTGATTATGTGGTTAAAAACTCACTGTACCTTACTGGAAGATCCTGTAGCTATCCTAGATTTGGAAAATATTTGGACAGGAGGTTGGAAAGTGAAAGTCATGTTACATACTACGAATGAAGGTCATACGCATCTACCCAACTATTTTTTATTTAGGTCGTGATAGCAGAATTCTCTTCTATGCAGGACAGCCTAAAATGTGTTACAAATGGTGTTCCCTGGAACATCTCAGTAATGCATGTGATTTGGCAAGATGTATAATTTGTGGGGAATTAGGTAATTTTAGCTCATCCTGTTTAAATGAAAGTAAATATAACTTATGTGGGGAATTAGGGCACACTTTTCAAAATTGTATTGCTGCTGCACATAATTCACCTGAACAAGCTGATGGAGCAGAACAACATTTATTAACTGCTTTAGTGCAAAAGAAAGCCAGTAAACAGAGATTTTCTTCTGCCTCTGTTCAGAGTATAAAGGTCTCTCCAGCGCCACCTAAGAGGTGGAGAATTCTAATAACGTCAGCCCCCCCATTACTTCACAAACAAAATCAGTCTTAGGACTAGTGGAAGATTTAGATCCAGCAGAAGTCCAGGAGCCTTCACCTCAGAACCCCCAACCCCTTATAGACCAAGAACTTAGAAATGCCCCCTCCTCTAACAACTAAGCAAAGACCTGGAAACAGAGTCACCAGACAATCCACTAGAGAAGCAGTTAATAAACTGATGCCTCAACAAACACCTGCTATTCCAACCATTAACAAATTTGACATATTACAGTCTGAATATTCAGACATTGATTCAGGTGCCTCTTCCATAGATTCCTCGGTTCCAGAGGATACTACTGAAACAGAGAGAGTGGTTCATCCTCAAGGACAGCAGAAACAGAAAGTTACATAGAAACATAGACTTTGATGGCAGATAAGGACTGCTAGGCCCATCTAGTCTGCCCATTTCCCTACCTACAGGATAGGCCGCAGATCCTAGTTAACCAACAGCCTATATCTTCCTGCCCCCCACAAGAATTTCCTTATGTCTGTCCCATGCATTCTTGAATTCTCCCACAGTTTTAGACCCCACAACTTCCTCAGGAAGGCTGTTCCATGCATCCACTACCCTCTCTGTGAAATAATACTTCCTCACATTGACCCTGAACCGCCCTCCTTCTAGTTTAAATCGTGTCCCCTTGTTCTTGCAAGTCTCTTTTTCTGAAAGATGCTACCCTCTTGGACTTTGTTGATTCCCTTGAGGTACTTGAAAGTTTCTGTCATGTCCCCCCTCTCCCTTCTTTCTTCAAAGGTATACATATTAAGCTCCTTTAGTCTCTCCTCATACGGCTTCTCTTGCAGACCCTGCACCATTTTAGTTGCCCTCCTCTGGACTGCCTCTATCCTGTCTATGTCCTTGCAGAGATGGGGTCTCCAGAACTGGACACAGTATTCCAGATGGGGTCTCACCAACTGTCTGTACAGTAGAGGGATAACAACTTCCTGTTTTCTGCTGCTGATGCCTCTCCTATACATCCCAGTATACCCCCGGCCCTCCCTACTGCCTTCTCACATTGCTTGCTAACCTTAAGGTCATCTGATATGATTACCCCAGGTCCCTTTCCTGTTTTGTTGTTGTTACTACCTCCCCACCCATTGTGTATTTGTCCCCTGGGTTCTTGTTTCCCAGGTGCATTATTTTGCACCTTTTTGCATTGAATCCTAGCTGCCATACGTCTGACCTTTCCTCCAACCTTGCCAAGTCCCTTTTCATTCTTTCCACGCCTCCTTGTGTATCAACCCTGTTGCAGATCTTTGTGTCATCTGCAAAAAGGCATACTTTTCCTTTCAGTCCCTCTGCAATGTCACTGATGAAGACATTAAAAAGGACTGGACCCAATACTGAACCCTGTGGTACCCCATTGGTAACCGCCTTTTCTTCAGAGTGGACTCCATTTACAATTACCTTCTGTGTCCTGTTGTCCAGCCAATGTTTTATCTAGGCTACCACCCTGGGACCCACTCCCAGGCTGGTTAATTTGACTAATAATCTTGTGTGGGACTGTGTCAAATGCCTTGCTAAAGTCTAGGTAGGCCATGTCCACAGCCCCTCCCTGGTCTACTACTTTGGTCACCCAGTCAAAGAAATCTATTAGATTCGTCTGACATGACCTTCCCGCTGTGAACCCATGCTGCCTTGGATCCTGTGCTCCACTGACCTCTAGGTACTCAATTATTCTTTCCTTTAGAAGTGACTCCATCACTTTCCCTACCACAGAGGTCAGACTGACAGGTCTGTAGTTTCCTGCCTCTGTCTTGGTCCCACTTTTGTGAAGGGGAATTACATCCGCCTTCCTCCAGTCCTCGGGAACCACACCATCCTCCCATGATTTATTAAAAAGAGTAGCCAGTGGTTTCGCTAGTTCCTTCCATAAATCTTTTAGAATTCTGGGGTGAATTCCATCAGGACCCATTGCTTTGTCCACCTTCAGTTTTAGGAGTTCTTGCAGAACCCTTTCTTCTGTGAAAGGACTGGGATCGACCCCCCTATCAAGAGTGCTTCTGCTAACTGGATTAGGCACTTCCCCCTCCTCTTTTGTGAATACTGAGCAGAAATAAGCATTCAGTATTCCTGCTTTTTCACTGTCCCCCTCTGCCCACCCACCGTTCATTCTATTCAGCCTCACTATCCCTCTCTTTGTCTTTTTACGCTCGCTGATGTACCTGTAAAAGGTTTTATCCCCCTTCTTAACTGAGTTGGCTATCTTTTCCACAGTTTGGGCCTTTGCTATTCTGACTTCCCTCCCTGCTTCTTTCTGCCTTAACTGGTACAGCTCTCTGTCCTGCTCCTTCTGTGTTTCCTTACACTTCTGGAATGCTATCTTTTTCTTCCTGACTTTCACAGCCACCTCTCTTGAGAACCATAGTGGCTTTTTCTTTCATTTTGATTTGTTTATTTGCTTCACACAAAGGCTTGTTGCCTCTGTGATGGCAGTTTTGATAATTCCCCATTGTTGCTCCACACCTCCTTCTAGCCTGTTTACTAGTGCTTTTCTGAGGCACTCTCCCATCTTGCCAAAGTCAGCCCTCCTAAAGTCCAGTATCCTCACTTTTGTATGGCTTGACTCTGTAGCAAAGTTTAATGTGAACCACACTGTTTGATGGTCACTTGTCCCCAGATGGCAACCCACTTCTAGATCTGAGATCCTCTCACTGCCCCCGTTTGAGAGGACGAGGTCTAAGATTGCTCCCTCATGAATGGGTTCCGAAACTATCTAATGCCTGCCACCTGTAGGGCGTCAAGAATGGCCCTGCTCTTGGAAGTGGCTGGGGTTAAATTAAAAAATCTGGATAAGCAGTGTCGGAAAAGTCTGTTTAAACAAACATAAATAACTGAACCCTTTTTGTTACATACAATCAATGTAAATAGTATCAAATGGATAAACAGATGACATATGATCTTTTCAATAGTGGCCAATTTCCACCTTGTTTTTTTTTTTTTTCTGCAGGATACACGACTGCATACTCTGCATTAAATACAAATGGCCTCAAAGGACTGGTGTTTGGGGCCTTCATTCTGGTCACTAAGTACAGAGCCTTGTGCAGACCTAGGTATTCTCTTTAAGTATCCAGATATGAAAGTTCTGAAACCTTTTGACTTACTCTCAGGATGAATTTTTATCATAGATGTCCTTATCCAGGAGATACCATATAGATTAATTAATCTATATGCTCCACAACAAAAAGCACAATGATGCAAACTTCTTCAGACACTTGAACCTTATTTACATACTTCATAGAATATTATTTTTGCTGGAGATTTCAATTGTCCCTTGACCATGAAACAGGGTAAACAATACTGTGATTCCAATTTGTCATCTACTATCATCCGTAAAGCACATTTAGTAGACTCGGTTTATCATTTAAAAAAAAGGTTCTTCCTACATTTCACAAAGCTGTGCTATTTTCCTGTATTGATTATCTTTTCATTTCCCCTACTGTATCTTTATAGCAGGTGGAAGTATTATCTCTTGAATTTAATGATCACCATATTATTTCAGTAACTATTGGACCAGTTACTGGACAGCGAAGAGGGTTTGGATTTTGGAAATTTAATTCTTCTTTACTTTCACATTCTCAGTGTTTTACACAGTTACATAACTTTGTTTTAGCACATAAAACCATTATGACCTTGTTTGAAGATGGGGGGGTCGGCTCAGAGGTAATTTAAGGAAGTATTTTTTCACAGAGAGGGTTGTGGATGCATGGAATGGCCTTCTGGAGGAGGTTGTGGAGTCAAAATCAGTGGTGGAATTCAAGCATGCATGGGATAGTCATAAGGCAATTCTGGGGGGTGGGGGTAGGAAGAAGTAGGCTGCTGGTTAACTAGGATCTGCAGCTTATCCAGTAGGTAGGGAAATGGGCAGACTGGGTGGGCCAAGCGGTCCTTATCTGCCATCAAATTCTATGTTTCTATGTTTGATAGTCCAGTATTATGATGGGAAGATACTAAACATGAGCTTATTAAGCTATGTAAACAACTTGGTGAATGGGGTCTCGCAAATAGAATATTCATCCTACTTACAGAATAGAAGAGTACTACAACAATTATACCCAATTTTGTATGAAACAGGTCAGAATTTAACCACTCAAATTTCTCAGATTACAGAGAATATGGTTAGGTTTCATGCTAACAGAGCAAAATCTTTGCTATTTCAACAACAATTTGGAACTCAAGGCAACTTTGCCACTGCTTGTCCTTATGAATATTGGCAATCCCAATTAAGTAAAAAATCTATTTCTGCTGTCCGAGGTACCAATAGAGTGGTATATCAAGACACAAAGGATACTATTAGAATTGTGTCTGATTATGTTTCTGGCAAGTTTCATCCTCTCTCGGCCTCTACGTCAGGATTACAACCCTTTTTAAAGGACTCCTATATTCCTGCATTAGAAGAGGCAGAAAATAATCTTTTGACATCCAAAATTTCGATGGTAGAACTGAAAACAACATTATCTACTATGACAGGAAAAAAAAATCACCAGGCCCTGATGGTATTACAACAGAGCTTTTGAAATTTGTAGGTAACCTTTGTCTGGAAGAATTGACTTCAGTGTTTAATGAAATTCTGACATCAGAACGTGTCCTGCTCTCCATGAATACTGGTAGATTAACTTTCATATATAAAAATCAAGACAAACTCAATTTGGACAATTGGTACCCCATTACACTTTTAAATTCAGATTTTAAATTACTTAAGAAAATTCTAGCAAACAGACTTTCCCTAGTAGCTGATAATTTTATTTCTTCAGCACAAGTATATGCTATCCCAGAAAGGAAAATTTAGTTTCAACTTTTTCTTTTACAAGAATTGGTGGAGCAGGGAAAAAGGGTGATTCAAGATGGTTACCTACTGTCCCTAGACCAATCCAAAGTATTTGATAGAGTAAATCATGAGGTTTTATGGATAATGGTAACACATTATAATATACCAGATGCTATGATTTGATGGTTAAAAAGTATGTATCATATAGCAACAGTTTGTCCAGTTATTTAAGGATGGAAGGGCCCTCTTATTGCTCTGAAAACCGGTGTACAACAGGAATGTCCACTAAGTCCCATTCTGTATGCCTTTTTCTAGATCCTTTTTTGTGGAAAATAAATGGTTCTCTTGCAGTATCGAGCTTAGGATCCCAAGAACAGATCTTGCCAGATAAAATTATGGCTTATGCAGATGACATGACACTTATGGTAAAGGATGAACCTTCAGTGCATAAGAGTTTAGCTATTTGCACAGAATTTGGGATGTTTACAGGAGCTACGTTAAATTTTAATAAATGTTCTGGCCAACGTTTGCCTTATAATTTGAAAGCCTGTTAATCCATTGCTGATATTCCAATAACTCCAGATCCTTTGAACATTTTAAGTATTTATTGGGGAAATACTGAATTGGATTATTTTGATTGGAAAAAGAAACTTTTGTTAGGTCAAAGGAAAGTTGCCTTATGGAATAAATGTAAGTTCAGAAAAAAGAAAAGGGCTTTTCTTATTAAATCCTGCTTAATTCCTATTTATTTATTTCTGAGTTATGTTTTCCCTCCACCAAAATCCCTAGAAATTGGGGTTTTAGGGATATTTTTTAAGGCCTGTTGGGGGAGCCATTTGAATACCGTTAAGCAAAACATTTTATATCTTTCCATTAACCAGGGAGGCCTTAATATGCCAAACCTGATTTTGTTTTATAATAGTTTATTTTTTATTTTTGAAAATATTTGAACTTTATTGTTAGAAGAACCATGCGTGTGGGATATCATGTTACGGACAAATTGTAGGATCTGGCTTCAGTTATTGGAAGCACAATCTTTGAAGTGTTTTAAGAAATCGGCAATAGTTCCAGAATATATACGAAGTACCCTTCTGCGTATCAAGCAATGGAATTTATTAACAATTCATGTACTAAATATATCTAGAAAACAGCTGTATTTTCATTTATTGGAAACAACTTGCTAGGTATAGGCTGTGTTTGTAAACTGACCATTACGATATAGACCAAATTTGCTAAGTTTTTTGATAAATAAAGGTATACTTACCCATGTGTGGGATTTTCATTGGCCGGCCTGTCATGGCAAAATAATTGTTAAATCTAATCAAAAACACAAGGCACAACAAGACATTCTCTGTGTTCGGCCTGATGGTTTTCAACAAGAGGAAATGACAGAGCATCTCTTGTTTTCTTGCTCATTTATATCTGGTTTTCAGGTCTTTATAGCACAGGAATGGAGGGAGGATTTCTGTTTAACTTTATCCTAGGACAATTTAATGTTTGGAATACTTTATAGTGCATGGATGGATAAATGGCATTATAATACATTACAAATATTAGTTACAGTGATTAAGTGGCAAATATGGCTAGCTAGAGGTGCCTTTACCCTACAGAAACAAGAAGGCTCATTATCTGACCTTTTACATAAATTACTATTTCAACTGAAAAACATTTATAAAGCCAAACAAATTTCCTTGTCAAATACTCGATTAATGGAGTTATGGATTGGATTCCCTTGGATCACAGACTCAGATGTTCCAGTAACTTAAATATAGTTTAACAACAAAGATACTTTTACCTATAAAAATGGAGACTTACTGTATCAATTCTACAAACATTTTTCTTTTGTATGCTGTAACAATGACAAAATGATTCAGAAGGAAGGAGGGAAAAGGGAAAGAAACAACAAACAGTCCGTACTTGGACAATAGGGTAAGGAGTGGTTGGGTCTTATAGATAATTTTTCTTATTAAATTTCATTGTGTAAAGTAACGCCTATTTGTCTTAATATTTCCTTATATATGTTTTATGGGAAGGAATTATTCTAGACAGGTTGTTTTAACTAGGAGGTTGTTTTCAACATTTCCCTACTCTTGGAGGTGGGTTATTACATTTTCATTTTTTGATTGAATTAAGATTGTACTATTCACCATTATTGGTTTAGGTTTTCATTTTAGTTGGTTTCTGTTTACTACAAATATTGATTGGAATGTATATTGACATGATTTTTTTTAATGATCTCAATAAAGAAATCCCCCCACTCTTTTAGTGTGGAGGGGATATTTATACATAGTTCTTTTTGCAATTATTGAGAAATGTATAACTGTAATTTTTTTGCTTTTGTTTTATTATATAATTTGTATATTATTTGTGAGACTTAACACTGTTTGTATTTTTCTTTTTGATGTTATAATAACAACAAAATTCCCTTACTCTTTTTGAGAAGTGCCATGGGATCTTTAACATCCACCTGAACTACCACCAGAACAGGTAGATGGGACCTCGGTTTAACGTCTCATCCAAAATATGGCACCTCAGGAGTGCAGCACCCCCTCATACTGCACTGCAGTGTCAGTATTGGGATATTAACCCAAGTGCCTGGTGTCGGGCTAGAACTCACAGCCTTCTGATCTCTCAGCCTCAGAGGCGAGTGTGCTACCTGCTGAGCCACTAACACTGATGTCATAGATGTCATGGATGGTCAAATGGTTCTCTAGCTGTACATCCACTACTTTCTCAATCACCTTCCCCACAAAGGGGACATTTGAGATTGGTCTGTAGTTCACATGGCAGTCGGGATCCAAAAAAGCTTTCTTCAAGAGGGATGTTACCACCGCCTCCTTCAGGGAGCTAGAAAACTCTCCTGTTTCCAAGGAGCACCAGGATATATGTGGTAGGACTGGATCGATAGAATCAATATAACCCAAAGTCAGCAAAGTTGATCCTGGATCCAAACTACAGCATGTAGGGTGTGAACCCTGAACAATCCACATGACATCCATGAACTCCAGTCAGCCAAAGGTACTCCAGGAATGCTGAGAGGCAGTGGCCATGCACTGGTCTAAAGCAATGCCCATAAAGTGTGCCGGTTGGAGTACTGCCCTGTCAGTCATCTTAGTCGCAAAGAAATGAGCAAGTTAATTGCACTCTACCTGCCAAAAGGCTTTCTTAACTTGCAGACAGGCTGGGTTGTGCAGTCTGTCTACAGTGTGAAAAAGCTGAGCTGGTCGATTCTGAGCAGCTGCAATCTCCCCGGACAGGAACTCTGCCTTTTTATAGGTGACTGCAGATAGATAGGCTTGATAATGATCCATCAGTCTAAGGTGGTCGGCATCAAGGGCGGATTTCCACCAGCAATGCTCTAACATTAGTCTTAGTTGCTGCATCTCCCTCAAAGTCCCATCAAACCATGGGGATTGAGGGTGAAGGGAGAGAGAGAATGAACACAGACAGGAGCAATGACATCCAGGGCTGCCAAAATGGCCATGTTATAGGACACCACGAGGACCTCTGGGTCACTGTTTGCCACTGGAAGGGACAATAAGTACTGCTGCCAGGCCTTCAGAGTGAACATCTCATAAAGGGGCAATACCTAACCATCTCCACAGGGGGTTGGCCTGTGAGGGGGGTGCTGAAATTAAATCCCATGGTGTAGTAATTGGACCATCCAACTGGTTCTACCCCCAGATCAGAGGCCTTGATCCCCAGGAGGAAGACTAAGTCAATAGAGTGACCATGTTTATGGGTAACAGAGGTAATTATCTGTGTAAGGCCCAGAGGTGACATCAGCTGGAGGAAGTGTTGTCCAAATTGCAAGAATTAGTCTTCATTCCAGGTGTTGCTTTAGCCCAGAACTATCAGTCTAGGTGACTCAAATGCCACGTCGATGGCAAAGTCTGCCACTTCCTGAAGGAACCACTTCTCATCACTGGGCAGATGGTAAATGAGAGCGATCCTACAGCCTACACCTGCTACCATTGCACACTCAAATGACTCAGTCTCCTCAACTGGTGCACTTGTGAGATTAAGTTCAGTCTTGAAACTGACCGCATCCCCCTCCACGATCCAATCACCAAATACCCAGCTGAAGTTAAAGCCTCCAATATGGGGCCAGAATTCTCATCCAGCCAGGTCTTAGTGGTGCAAGCCAGGTCCACTGTTCCCACAAGATCTGCAATAATTGCAGTCTTGTTTTTAATTAAACTGGCATTACCTAATACTGCCCAAGTTGGAAAAACATCCAGCCCACCAAAACTGGTAGTGTCCTTGGGTCTGGAAACCAAACATGGTGGGCCACAATCTTGGTTCCATTTCTCCCCTGGCATCTCCTGGATCTTATGACCCCGATGCAGTGGCACTGCTCATTCACCCTCCACTGTTCACACCCCCTGGCCTCCCCCCCCACACGGGCAATACCCAGTGCCCTGCAGTGCTGGTATGTGGTAGACTGCAATGGGGGGAAGAAGGGCCAGATGGTGTGGAAAGCAGAGGGTGAAAAGCGCACAACCGTGGGCGCAGGCCTCCAACACATTCTAGTGACCAATATATCACAGCAGCCCTTACTTAACTAAACCAATAATATTCCTAAAATATTTGAAACAGTCAAATAATATAAAATAAAATAAATCAAAAATTGCAACAAAATATAAATCCTCAACAATCAGAGAAAAATAAATAACCCTCAAACACCCATCCCCTATAATAACATGAATAAATAACCCTTGATTACCCCTCCCCTAACATACAATTCTAAAATAAGTTAAAATATAGCACCTCAGAGTCTTGGACAAGTGTAGATCGGCTTGAGAATAGTTTAGTGACAAATGAATAATAAACCTGCTGTAAATTAAGTCCAGGGTGGAAGAAAATAAGTCAAACATGAGTGACAAATATCTTCAGCTCCCCAAGACCCTCTCACTGCCTTGGGAAATTAACAGGGCACTGACACTCTCACTGTCTGTCACAGCCAGAAGATAGTACCAGAGTTATGGATGATTTCATCCCCCAGGCCCTCTCACTACTTGGGAGACCGGCAAAGAAAACACAGGCACTCTCACTGTCTACCAAACAACAGTAAACAATCACATAATGGAAATAAAAGTTTGACTATGTGCAGGCAGAAGGTCTTCAAGATGAATGTCCTCACTCACAATCCATATACCAGGAAGGCAGGGACCCTAAAAATCCCATATAAGGGACCGCAGCCAGAAAATGTCCACAACAGCTCCCTTGGTTCTCTACCAGTGCCAATCAACCAGCTGGCCCCCAGAGAACCTAAGTGATGTGACAGCCTGCTCCATCAACTACCTGACAGAACCACGGCTCAGCTCTAATGGTTTCCACTGGCTGAGGCAAACTTTGTTTAGCATTTATTTATTTACTTATTGAAATGTTTTACCAGGAAGGCATGCTGAGCAACAAGTTGCTCATCTCCCAATGTGACCTGAGGGGAGTAGGGAAACATGAGGATAGTCTACAGAGATTTGGTACATAATATAAATTTATAGTAGATTACATTCAAATAATCTGCCACAAAAGAAACACACTACCAGACTTTGATTTGTGCAAATGCATGTTTGATCTCCCAGTTCTGTGCAAGTGAGAAGGTAGGTGTTAGAGGACCCAGCTGGTGGCAGTAGATACCAAAAGACAGACACCCCTCTGAAAGCTAGTACAGCCCAGAGAGAGAAAGGTGGGTTGTCACAAGGAGAATGTCCAAAAAAGGTAGAGCAATAAAACATATTAGTTATCCGGATAGACTGCATGAACTTGGACTGTACTCACTGATGTATAGTAGAACTAGAGATGATTTATGTTTTGTATACAAAGCCTTTAATAATTAGCTCCCATTGGAATTTGCAGCATTAGTTAAAAAAAAACACAGAAACATAGAATTTGATGGCAGATAAGGACTGCTTGGCCCACCCAGTCTGCCCATTTCCCTACCTGATGGATAAGCTGCAGATCCTAGTTAACCAGCAGCCTACTTCTTCCTACCCCACCCCCTAGAAATGCCTTATGACTGTCCCATGCATGCTTGAATTCCACCACAGTTTGTGACTCCACAACCTCCTCTGGAAGGCCATTCCATACCACAACCCTCTCTGTGAAAAAATACTTCCTTAAATTACCTCTGAGCTGCCCCCCTTCTATCTTCAAATTGTGCCCCCTTGTTCTTGCACACCTCTTTTTTTGAAAGATGCTACCCTCTTGGACTTTGTTGATTCCCTTGAGGTACTTGAAAGTCTCTATCATGTCCCCCCTCTCCTTCCTTTCCTCAAGGCTATACATACTAAGCTCCTTAAGTCTCTCTTCATATGTCTTCCAGTGCAGACCCTGCACCATTTTAGTTGCCCTCCTCTGGACAGCTTCCATCCTGTCTATGTCTTTGCAGAGATTGGGTCTCCAGAACTGCACACAGTACTCCAGATGGGGTCTCACTAGCTGTCTGTACAGAGGGATAATAACTTCCTGTTTTCTACTGGTGATGCCTCTCCCTAGGCATCCCAGTATCCCCCCAGCCCTCCTTGCTGCCCTCTCACATTGCTTGCCCACCTTTAGGTCATCTGATATGACTATCCCCAGGTCCCTTTCCATTGTTGTTGTTGTTAGTATCTTACCCCCCATTGTGTACTCTTCCCCTGGGTTTTTGTTTCCCAGGTGCATTACCTTGCACTTCTTAGCATTGAATCTAAGCTGCCATACATTTGACCATTCCTCTAACCTTGCCAAGTCCCTTCTCATCCTTTCCACTCCATCTTGTGCATCAACTCTGTTGCAGATCTTTGTGTCATCTGCAAAGAGACATACTTTTCCTTCCAGTCCCTCTGCAATGTCACTTATAAAGACATTGAAGAGGACTGGTCCCAATACTGAACCCTGCAGTACCCCACTACTAACCCCCCTTTTTTCAGAGTGGACTCCATTTACTATTACTCTCTGTGTCCTATTCTCCAGCCAATTCTTTACCCAGGCTGTCATCTTGAGACCCAATCCCAGGCTGGCTAACTTGTATATTAATCTTTTGTGTGGGACTGTGTCAAATGCCTTGCTAAAGTCTAGGTAGGCCAATACAATACAAAACAATACTGGAAGGACATTTAGAGCCCATTGTCTGCAGCTGAAGGGTGAATAATACGGGACCTCTAAGAGGGGTCTATGGTTCAATCAGAGAGTGGTGGATGTTTGGAACACCTTGCCTACTAATGTAGTTATAGCAATGAGTCTTACTATCTTTAAGAAAAATATGAACACATTTATGGGAGATAAGACAAGGAATTGCTACCACAGATTAGTGGCAAATCTAATATGGTTCTCATTGCCACTTGACTTGAAATAATAACCTATACACATTCATATGGTTTTTCTTCTTCTGAGTGAATTTGCTGATTGTGTGTTAGGCCACTTGAGTCTATAAAACACTTGTCTTAGTTACCACATTTAAATGGTCACTCTCTATACTGAATTCGCTGATGTGTTACAAGTTGACTCTTCCAGGTAAAACCCTTGTCACATTCAACACATTTATATGGACTCTCTCTAGAGTGAATTTGCCGATGTTTTACAAGGCTGTTCTGCAGGGTAAAACTCTTGTCACATTCAGCACATTCATATGGACTCTCTTCAGAGCAAATTCGCTGATGTGCTACAAGCCGAGTCTTGCAGGTAAATCTTTTATCACATTCAGCACATTTATAGGGTCTGTCTCCAGACTGAATTTGCTGATCTGTTACAAGGATACTCTGCAGGGTAAAACTCTTGTCACAGTCAGCATATTCATATGGTCTCTCTCAGGTTTAGTGTCTCCAAATGTTTAGGAATTTCTAATACCGTGTCAAGAATGTACCCCATTCTTTAGCCAAGACATATTCAAAACTCAAGAAATTAGTACTGTATTAATCTTTGGTGTTTACTGAGAGCGCTCTCCTCAGCACATGCAATGTCCCCAAGATAGTTTCCTTTTGAAGTTCATAAGGTGTCACAAGTATTGGTAGCATATTTAAATGTGCCTGAAAGTTCTTTTTGATTAGTCCCAATTTGTGTGTCCTTATTTCACATCAGTTTGATTTCTGATTGTGTATCTTGGTATTTCATGATTTTGTGTCTCTCTGTATGGAGGACACTGAAGTCATTAGTGATGGCTATTTTAATCAGCAATTCTTCCTTTGTTCTCTTTTCTTGTATTACAATATCAGGTTTTCTCGCTTCCACTTTCTTGGCTGTTGGTATTGGGTGATCCCATGTGATCATTACTTCTTCATTCTCTGTGATTCTTTATGGTCTGTGTTTCCTGTGTCTCTCTGCTACCTGCATGTTACAGTTTCTGCATAGTTTCCAGTGGATCAATCTTGCTACATTGTTATGTTTTTCGGTATACAGACCTTCTGCCATGAGTACTTCACATCTAGCCAAGAGGTGTGCAACTGTTTCTAATTCTGTACTACAAAACCTGCACTTGTCTGTTTCTCCTGTTTTTTTCTATGGATTTTGTGAACCATCTTGTGCGTAGTCCACTATCTTGGGCTGCCATTATCAATCTCTCATCTTATGACCTAAATTCACCTCTTTTTAACCACTCATGGGTCAGGGCTTGATTGACCTGTGGTTGTTCCAATAGCACTCTATATTTTCCACTATAATTATGTGCTTTCCAGTTGTTTTTTCTTTTCTGTTGGTCTTTGTCCTTTGTTCCTCATTTTTTGCACTTTCTGTTGCTGGCTGTTTCTTATCTGCTAGTGGATAAACATCCATCTTTACTACCCTCCTGAAGGCGTCTCCTAATTTGATGAGTGAAGTCATTTTAGGCTTATTTTCTTCATGATGTAGGACCTTGACTATATGTGGGTTCAAGGATGTCATTAGGTATGTATGTAGTGCCACTATTTTGGGTATACTAAGGTTCATACTAAGGTCATAGAAAGAGCAAGAAGGCATTAGCCCATGACACTCTTATACTAAACCAAGTAATAATATGAGAGGTCAACACCTGAAATTATTCATCTGTCAAGTCCATATTACATATATCCTTAGTTTCACTGATTAACACATCCACTGGAAGTTCATTTCATGGGCCCACAGTTCTAAGTGTGAAAAAATACTGATGGCTAGTATGTTTAAATGGTTGTCTTACAATTTGTAAGGGATGACCTCTAACATCATGAGTATGATCTTTAAATTGTAAATCTAACTCCTTCATAAGATAGGGGTCCTGAATAATGTTGAATAAGAGTAATAAATCACCTCTTAAATGGCGAGTAGATAAGGACATAAGGTTTAGTGCAGATAATCTATTGTTATATGTTTCATTTTTTAAACATGATATTCTCTTTGTATAACATCTTTGAACCTTCTTGAGTGAATGACCAATAGTTTTGTTATACAAGCACCACAGCTGGGCTGCATCCTCAAGATGTGGCCTAATGTAAGATCTGTACTAGGGCATTAATACCTCAGATTTATATGATTTGATATTACGCAAGATAAGACAATGCTACCCCATTAGATTTTTGGATAATACCATTAATATGTTTATTATACAACATATCTTCTGAAATAGTAATTCCCAAATCTTTCTCATCAGAAGTACCAAGAAGGTTAGAGCCACCATGATGATACATGTACTGGAGGTTATTTATTCCCAAATGCATAACTTTACATTTATTTGGATTTAATATCATACCCCACTTGTTTACCCAAGATGTAATATATTCCCAATCTTTCTGAATATCTAAAACTTGAGATATATCTTTACATGGGCCACCTATTTTCACATCGTCAGCATATTTAATGGTATAAGACAAGCAGTCCTTTGTCATATCATCAATAAATGTCTGAAACAGGCTCGGGCCCAACACTGAGCCCTGCAGAACTCCACTAGTTACATTACCCTCTTCAGAATAGATGCCATTAATAACAACCCTTTGTGTTCTGTATTGTAACCAGTTGCTGATCCAACTGATAATATGGCTATTTATACTCATAATATGAAATTTTAGAATAAGTGCCTTATGAGGCAAGACATCAAATGCTTTGCTAAAACTGATAAAGACATCACTAGGTATGCTATGGTCTAGAGAAACACTACATGCTATATGCTAAACACAGATATGTATGTGTAATCGATCTCAAGGAGGCCCATGCCTCCCTCTGACCTTGAGATGTATAGTCTTGGCATACACTGGTTTTTATATATTAATTGGTGGGCATGAAGCAGTTTTCTTGTTATTATTTCTAGCTAGTTCAATACTTTCTGTGTCCAGTCTATAACACCAAAGCTATGTGATATCACTGGAAGGGTGAGCTGGTTTATAGCTTGCACTTTATTTCATGTTGTCAACGCAGTTTTCAATATGAGCTTTAACCTTCTAAAATATTCCTTTAAAATTAAAAAACATTTCTAAAATATTCTCTCTCCAGAGTGAATTCTTTGATGTGTTATAAGCTGACTCTTCCAAGTAAAACTCTTATCGCATTCAGCACATTGATATGGTCTCTCTCCAGAGTGAGTTCGCTGATGGCGTGTTAGGCCACTTGAGTCTATAAAACACTTGTCACAGTTAGCACATTTAAATGGTCTCTCACCAGAGTGAATTCGCTGATGTGTTACAAAGTTACTATGCAGGGTAAAACTCTTGTCACATTCAGTACATTTATAAGGTCTCTCTCCAGAGTGAATTCCCTGATGTGTTACAAGCTGACTCTTCTGGGTAAAACTCTTGTTACATTTAGTACATTTATGTGGTCTCTGTCCAGAGTGAATTCGCTGATGTGTTACAAGTCGACTCTTCTGGGTAAAACTCATGTCACATTCAGCACATTTATAGGGTTTCTCTCCAGAGTGAATTCGCAGATGTGTTACAAGGCTACTCTGCACAGTGAAACTCTTGTTACAGTCAGCACATTTATATGGTCTCTCTCCAGAGTGAATTCGCTGATGTCTTACAAGCAGATCTTTCCAAGTAAAACTCTTGTCACATTCAGCACATTTATATGGTCTATCTCGAGAGTGAATTCGCTGATGTGTTATAAGGCTACCCTGCATCGTAAAACTCCTGTCACATTCAGCACATTCATATGGTCTCTCTCCAGAGTGAATTCGCTGATGTCCTACAAGCTGACTCTTCCTGGTAAAACTCTTGTCACATTCAGTACATTTATAGGGTCTCTCTCCTGAGTGAATTCGCTGATGTGTTACAAGCTGACTCTTCTGGGTAAAACTCTTGTCACATTCAGTACAGTGATATGGTCTCTCTCCAGAGTGAATTCGCTGATGTATTGCAAGGCTACTCGGCAGGGTAAAACTCTTGTCACATTCAGCACATTCATATGGTCTCTCTCCAGAGTGAATTTGCTGATGTGTTACAAGCTGACTCTTCCAGGTAAAACTCTTGTCACATTCAGTACATTGATATGGTTTCACTCCAGAGTGAATTCGCTGATGTGTTACAAGGATACTCTGCAGTGTAAAACTCTTGTCACATTCAGCACATTGATATGGTCTCTCTCCAGAGTGAGTTCGCTGATGAGTTACAAGTTGACTCTTCCAGGTAAAACTCTTGTCACATTCAGCACATTCATACGGTTTCTCTCCAGAGTGAATTCGCTGATGAGCTACAAGCTGACTCTTCCGGGTAAAACTCTTGTCACATTCAGCACATTTATGGGGTCTCTCTCCAGATTGCATTTGCTGATGTGTTACAAGCTGACTCTTCTGGGTAATGCTCTTGTCATATTCAGTACATTGATATGGTCTTTCTTGAGAGTGAATTTGTGGATGTATTAGCAGATCACCCTTTTTACTAGCATGAGTCCTCTGGTGTTTAGTGAAGTACCTCACAGTTGTGAAGCTCTTTCCACATTCTTCACATGCAAATGTCTGCCCTGTATGAGTCCTCTGATGGTTTGTGAGACTTTCCTTCATTTTAAAGCTCTTTCCACATACTGTACAATTGAAAGATGCCACCCCTTTGTGAATCTTCTGATGGCATGACAGCGGGGTACACCATGTAAAGTTCTTCCCACATGCAGTATATTTAACTGTTTTTTCCCATGTACAACTCCTCTGATGGTCTAAGAGTCCTTTCTTGTCTTTTACAAATTTTCCACACTCTGGACACTTAAAAGTTATGTCCCCTGTGTCAATCCTCTGATGATGTATGAGCTTGGTATTCTGTTTGAAACTCTTGTCATACTCAATACATTTAAAAGGTTCCACCCTCATGTGTACCCTCTGTTGTTGTGAGAGTTGTTCCTTCCATCTAAACCACTTTCCACACTCAGTACAATTACAAGGTGTCTGCCCTTTGTGGTGTACTCTGTTTACTGACAGCTTTCCATGTGGTATACATTTCTTCCCTGCAGTGATATATAAATGAAGTTTCTGTGTTACATGTGACTGCTTGTGTCTCTTTCTTTCCATACCATGTTGATATTCTTTATTGTTGTGCTTCACAAATGTCAGTAGATCTGGGGCATTCTCCATAAGTGTTGTACACTTAATGCTCTCTCCTGTGGCAAGTTGCTGGAGTGCAGGAAGTTGCAATTGATAGTTCTCAGATTCAGAAAATGTGGTGACTAGAATCAGAAAAAAGAAATATTTCATAATTTAGTTTTTAGAGACCTTAGATAAAGAATCCAAAATAACAGATTACATGAATTCAGCTATGTAACCTTCCAGTTAGTCTAAAATAACTGAATACAGGGAAACTAGTACATTGTAATCTAAACTGGGCTAGGAAAATATGATGTATTTAACTTAATGATATTTAACTATTGCAAATCAAGGCAATAAGGTAGGATCTATCAGAAAATATGATATAGTCTAAACATATGCTCTCCAGAAGATAGGAGAGAGAGGGACATGAGAGGAACTTGCAAATGCATGCAAGGGAGTAACATAGTGGGTTCCTTCATGTTAGTTAAATTAAAGAGTAACACAACCACCAGGAAACACAACATTGTTCAGAGTTAACTGCTTGACTGAATAAATGTTGTGAACTGCTGTTGCACCCTTATTGAGCAGCCTGCACATTTGTTTGTTTATTTATTTATTTAAACGTGGGTAACTGAGAAAGGCACACTGAGCCAGGGCTCATTTCCAGGTATAACCAGGAAGACATTTGGGTAACAAGGAAATACATAAAAAAGAAAAACTTGGCACAAGAATAGCTACAACAAAATACAGCATGTTTCAGTATTTACAGTGCAGTTATACAAGCACACCAAAATACTAATATTTGCATGAGCAAAAATAATAAATACACAGCCTAAGTCAGAACTAAGAATAAGGTGGTAGCTGGGGCTGGGGCAGTGGTGGTGAGCAGTGGATGTGCATATGAGCAGGTGTTTGAATGCTGGGAGTGAGGTGACTTGCTGGTAAGTAGATGGAAGTTGGTTCCAGAGGGAGGGTAAATGGGAGGAATAAGCAGACTGACCAGATGTAGGGTGAGGGTGGAGGTGGGAGAAGGATTGGGACATTCTGGAGGACAGTGGGTAGGAGGAAGGACTAGCAAGGGATAGGAGGGAGGAGAGATAGGAAGGGATAGGCCCATACCAGAATATAGCAATAAAGGCTAGAGAGTGGGTCTAACAATAGCTGGTGAAGGGAAGGATGGATAGATAGATGGATAGATAGATAGATAGACAGATAGATAGATAGATAGATAGATAGGTAGATAGACATAGGGGGGCAATGGTGAATGTGGAATGGGAAGTTTGTGGTGAAATGGAAAAAAGCACTTAGGAGAGTGTCTAGTTTGGTGAGGAATGAGATGAAGGTAGGGCAGTAGATGAGGTCCACATAATAGCACAAGAGGAGGATTGTTTTAGTAACCAGCTCACGATGCATGGAAGGTGAGATGCATTTTTTTTTACCATACATTACTTCAAGTTTTGGGTGGATTTCTGAGTGAAAGGTATCCATATGGACTGAGAAACCAAGCATGCTGTCTAGCCATACTACAAGGTATTTGAAGGCAGACAACTTCTAGGGGGGAACCATCTGGAGTAGAAAATATTGGGAGGATGAAAGTGTGGAGTTTTTGTCTTGACCCAAAAGTCACACAGACTATTTTCTTTATGTATTTACCCTCTGATGGTTTGCCTGGAACCAGTTTAGTATGCTGTTAAAATCATGACCAAGAGGGCCTCCATTTCAGGGGTTGAGGGACCAGAAGTGTAGCTGACCAAATGATCAGTGTACCTGTGTATTTGTTCATGCGAGCAAACTTAGAGGAGGTCACTGATGAAGAGGAAGAATAGAACAGGACCCAGGATGGAGTCTTGGGGGACTCACAAGGACTTGGAGTGGAGAAGATAGGGTGGACCCCCCCGAACTGACTGACTTCTGCTCTCTTGAGGTAAGAACTGAATAAGTTCACTGCTGGTTCTGCTAGGCCAACTGAGTGCAGCTTGCTTTGCCAGAGTGAGTGGGACAAAGAGTCAAATGCCTTCACCAGGTTGATGAACACAGCAGCAGTGATGTGACTCATATCCATGCCTGAAAGAATTGAATCTGTGACCCACGGTAAGTAGGAAGTAGCTGAGTAGCTCCTCCTAAAACCAGCTCGGACTGGAGAGAGAGTGTTCATCACAGTGAGGAAGTAATCAACCCTAGTGTAGAGTAGGGATTCCTGGAATTAAGTGAGGAAGCAGAGGGGGGAAGTGGGGGTAGCTCCTGGGGAAGGATGGGTTACCACCTTTGTTAAGAGGCAGGACCATGGCCATTTTCCAGGCCAAAGGGACTGTCCCTGAGGATAGGGAGAGATTAAGTAGTTGTGCAAGGGGGAGGGCAATGCCAGGGGTGGGGGCAGAGACACAAAGAGTTTAAAAGGAGATCAGGGTCAATGACAGCAATGCTATTCTTTGCTGGGTTAAGTGACACATTAATATTCTAATGATGCATGAATGCCAACCACGCCTTCCTTGCATTTAAAAAGTGATTTACTCTTTTGTTATGGTAACTCAAAGGTCCCCTGATATTATATTGCCCCATGTTTCACCCACATGGTCTTCCTCAGGGGCTTTATAATCTTTGATAAATACATACTTTAATATATTAAGTTGTGAAAGTCAGCGAACATCATGTCATATCTTATAAATCACATCATAGCCCTTGTCTGGAACACTCCTCAATGAACTATTTTAATCAATATTCAGTTCATATCAATTGTATTTTAATACTTAATAACACTACTGACCTAGTGTCAGTGGCAATTGCTTTCATAACAGGTATTTAATAAAATCACTATGGTTCTGTCCATTACTCAAATTATTACAGTGGTGTGCAGTACGGATTAGGATCCACTTGGAGTACAGGGTTCAGTTTTGGAGACCTCACCTTTGCAAGGACATAGATGGCAAGGAAAGAGTACAAAGAAGGGCCACTAAGATGGTGCATGGACTAGGTGGGAAGCCTTATGGACACAGGTTGAGAGTGTTGGATTTGTACCCACTATAGTCCAGAAGGGAGGGGGGGGTGGCATGATAGAAATGTTCAAGTATGTGAAGGGGATCAATAAAGTGAGAGGGAGCTTATTTATAGAGAAGGTAGGCACAAAACCTGGAGGGCATGGGCTGAGGGTGGAAGGGGTAGGTTTAAGGGAAACGTGAGGGAACATTACTTCACTGAGAGAGTGGTGGTGCCCTGGAACAGTCTGCCAGAGGAAGTGGTGGCGACTGGAACAGTGGATGGAGTTAAGACAGCATTGGACAAACACAAGGGTCTGTCTGAGGTGGGGGGTACTATATGGGGGAGGGAGGGAGAAGTAAAGAGGGGGGAATGGGCTGACTAGATTGACCAAGAAAGGTCCTTTTTGGCTGACATATATCTATGAATCTTGGGTAAATTAAATTATTCACCTTAGCTCTTACACTCATTTATCAGTATGCAACCTGTAAGTCGCTTCCCCTGTCTCATATCAATGTTTACCACCTGCGGTCACCCTATGTGGTACCCTTGTATGTATATCCAGCCTGTATCATGTAATGTGCATTTCATGTATATACTGTTATTACCTATCTGTGTTTGTACTTTAAGTGTTTATGTCACAGGACCTCCTTGTGAATGAGCTTGCTCAATGGAGTTTTCCTGCAATAAACTTGAACTTGAACTTATGACAGATTAATCTTTAATTACCTGGGGTTCTTTAGAAGAGTTATATTAAGGACTGTTTATATCCATGTCATGCTTATTTTATACATCCTGCATTGTTATACATAAACAGTTGTATAGATAACCTCACTTTGTTGACATTCATGTTTTTTTTTTTTATTTTAAGTGTATTTTACATACATTAATGGATAATGTGGTACTCTAGCGCTGCCCAAATTATTTTCCTCTGCTAAATCTTATAAGAATTACATCATTCTTATAATTTGCTATGTCATTAATAGCAACAGGTTCCTCTTCTTTTAAAAGAATCACACCCTCATCACTGTAATGCTGTGCACATTGCCAGTTCTATCATCTCATAGTTTACTGATTTTCAGTTGTATCACCTTCGCTTTACTTAGTTCATTTCATGCACAGTTATGCCATGGGTGAAGTTGCCACATTTGTTCTTCGAGGACTCCGAGGACTGGAGGAGGGTAGATGTGATTCCTCTTCACAAAAGTGAGAGCAGGACAGAGGCAGGAAACTACAGACCAGTTAGTTTGACCTCAGTGGTAGGGAAAATTATGGATTCACTCCTTAAGGAAAGAATTGCTGAGTACCTAGAGGCCAGTGGGACACAGGACCCAAGGCAGCATGGATTCACAATGGGAAGGTCATGACAGATGAATCTAATAGATTTCTTTGACTGGGTGACCAAAGTAGTAGACCAGGGAGGGGCTGTGGACATGGCCTACCTAGATTTTAGCAAGGCATTTGATACAGTCCCACACAAAAGATTAATACACAAGTTAGCCAGCCTTGGAGTGGGTCCCAAGGTGGTAGCCTGGATAAAAAATTGTCTAGACAACAGGACGCAAAGGGTAGTAGTAAATGGAGTACACAGTGAAGAAAGGAGGGTTACTAGCGGGGTACCGCAGGGTTCAGTACTGGGACCGGTCCTTTTTAATGTCTTTATAAGTGACCTTGCAGAGGAACTGGAAGGAAAAGTATGTCTCTTTGCAGATGACACAAAGATCTGCAACAGGGTTTATGCACAAGATGGAGTGGAAAGGATGAGAAGGGACTTGGCAAGGTTGGAGGAATGGTCAAATGAATGGCAGCTCAGATTCAATGCAAAGAAGTGCAAGGTAATGCACATGGGAAACAAAAACCCAGGGGAAGCATACACAATGGGGAGTGAGATACTGACAACAGTAAAAAAATGGAAAGGGACTTGGGGGTAATTATATCAGATGACCTAAAGGTGGGCAAGCAATGTGAGAAGGCAGTAAGGAAGCTGGGGGGATGCTGGGATGCATAGGAAGAGGCATCAGTAGTAGAAAACAGGAAGTTGTTATCCCTCTGTACAGACAGTTGGTGAGACCCCATCTGGAGTACTGTATGCAGTTCTGGAGACCCCATCTCTGCAAAGACATAGACAGAATGGAGGCTGTCCACAGGAGGGCAACCAAAATGGTGCAGAATCTGCACCAGAAGACATACGAAGAAAGACTAAAGGAACTTAATATGTATACCCTTGAGAAAAGAAGGGAGAGAGGGGACATGATAGAAACTTTCAAGTACCTCAAGGGAATCAACCAAGTCCAAGAGGGTAGCATCTTTCAGAAAAGAGATGTGCAAGAACAAGGGGCACAATAAGATGGGGGACGGCTCAGAGGTAATGTGAGGAAGTATTTTTCACAGAGAGGGTTGTGGATACATGGAAAGCCTCCCTGAGGAGGTCGTGGAGTCAAGAACAGTGGGGGAATTCAAGAATGCATGGGACAGACATAAGGCAGTCCTAGTGGGGGTAGGAGGAAGTAAGCTCGTTGGTTAACTAGGATCTGCAGCTTATCTGTTAGGTAGGAAAATGGGCAGACTAGGTGTGCCAAGTGGTCCTTATCTGCCATCAAATTCTATGTTTCTACATTATTTAACTACTCTGTTTCACTTTACAAGTTCTTGCACCATGGACAAAATCGCCATGTTAATAATTTATATACTCTGCTAAAACATGCAGTACACCAACTAAAATGTTTCTCTAGTTTCCTAGACATTTTACTTTACTATCTACAGTTCACTGCTACAGGGAAATGTTGCTACTGTTTAAGACTCACAGGTAGTCTAGCAAATTTTGCTTTGATCAAGTGATTATCACATACCTAACACTACTGCAGGCTTTACAGTGGTCCTATTATGCAAGACCTAACTGTTGTTCTTGCTTTCTTTTCTGATATAATAACAAAACATTTGCAATTACTCTCTGTGTTGTTCATAATGAATATCTTACCACAGTTTTACTTTTCTGCAGCCAGTTATGTTTACTTATATTTTCACCTCTATTTTCTCTGTACATACCCTGCATTTTCACTTTGCCATAGCTGATTTCTCATGTTCTCTGTCTTTAAGATTCATTTGTGTGTCAATGGCTCAGCAGGTAGCACAGTCACTTCTGAGGCTGGAAGATCATTAGGTTCTGGGTTCTATCCCCACACCAAGCAGTTGGGTTAATCCCAGTACTGACGCTGTAGTGCAGCATGGGGGAGGATTCACTCCTGAGGTGCCATCTTTCAGATGAGACGTTAAACCGAGATCCCATCTGCCTGTTCTGGTGGTAGTGCAAGTGGATGTTAAAGATCCCATGGCACTTCTCAAAAGGAGCAGGGGAATTTCTCTGGTGTCCTGGCCAAATTTCGCCCCCATTCACTAAAAATACCACCAACAGCTCAATCTGATTCAAGGTCAGTTGGCATTGATCTGTATCCCCTACCCCTGGGTCATGCCTGAAAATAGACCAAATTTGTCTAATGCATTAGTTCTCAGACTTTGCCACAGTGAGCCTCCCCCGTGCCATGGAAAAGATCTTGAGCCTCCACTAAATTTAAATATTGAAATAATTGTGGGCCTCCCTACAGAAAAATAGCATACCTTGCACAATACACCAAGAATAAAATGAAACTCCTTTGGGTAGTTAGCTCTCATTTTATTCAGCTTATTGTAACCTCCCCACCTGTAATCCTGCACCCCAGGGCAGCCTACTTGCTTGACTATTTTGACTCCTAAATCATTGTTACCCCTTGTTGCAATACCTTCATGTTTGTGATTGCATTCTCTGTTTCCTATCTGGAATAACCTTTCTACTCACCTCTGCCTCTCCCTATTCTTACCACCTGCTTAAGAAACATTCTTAGGTGTCCATGTGCTCCTTCCTGCTCTTGTTCCTAGTACCTCTTTGCTTAACACTTGTATTTGGACTGTTCTGCCACCAACCTAATTGGTCAACTGGGGGTAGATGATCAGGAAAATGACATCCTGACAGTGAACATCACCACAGCAGCAAATCTCACTAGGTCAAGATCTTTCATTGTGGTGGTCCGCTATGTGCCGACACCATGACTCTTGGTGTTTCACCCCGACCCTGAACCAGTTCTGACCTGGAGTTGGAAATATAGAGATGGGAGGTGCAGGGGGCAAAGCTCCCTGCCAAAAAAAACACTTTATCCTATTGGGAACAATGCCAACAGTCAGCATTGTTCCAGTTGCTGTCTGGGGTCTTGTCATCAACGGTGTCGATGTCTTTACCTGGAACCAGTCAACTGTACCCCTCATTATTTGTTCACTGTTCCCACTTGTTTGCAATACTATTCATTTTATATTGCCTGACTGTTTTGCAGTTACCTTTTGAATTGTATTTACTCTGTACCCTTTCCTTGGGTACACCTGAAATGAGCCTTGGCTCAGTGCACCTTTCCTGGTCACCAGTTTGTAAATAAATACATAACTTCACCTACTCATCTTTCAGTTTGACTCATCCCTTCACACAAAAAAATCTAAAACTCAAAATGTATATACAGGACTTTTCAGGCTTACTTGAGCCTCCCCAGAAACAAGGCTAGCGTCACCATTTGTGAAACCTTGGTCTAGAGCACTTACCCGGTAAACACAAACTAAATAAATACATTTGTTCTGGTTTTAAGAATCTGTTTGACTACAGCTGTAGGTTGTGACAAAATATTTTGTTTAATACACTGTGCACTTACTCATAATTAGCCAAACTAAGGTCAGTTACAGATTTCTGCTAACCTCTCTAGCTTCTTCTTACAGTTTCAAGGCGTATAGTGAGAACAGTGCTTGCCACTTAGTGCAGTTTTTAAGCTCTGAACCAGAGGGCACACTCAGAGGTCAGCCAATTACTTTCTGCCTAAGTGACAGTAGAGCATTGTAGACATCTTGCTGTGAGATGGGGGGACATGGTAGCCACTAGTAGAAAGCAGGCAGAGGTGGGACACTGTGGGGAAGTCAGGAAGTGCATATGAGATAAAGTATTTGTTTAGGGTGTCAGCAACGGAGGAAAAGTCTGAGATGAGGGAACCATCCATTGAGAAGACATGGGTAGGTGACTGGGGGGGTCAATGACAGACTGGATGGTTTTCCAGAAATTTGAAGGAGAGTTGTGGCTAGAGTAGAGGAGATCCTTGAAATAGTCTGCCTTGGCTGTCTGGACTGCCTTAGTGCATATATTTTGTAGTGTCCTTTATGCTTGGAGATTGGCCTGGGTCAGAGAAGATTTGTAGGTAGCCTACGTGCAATCTATCAATTTACACTGGGTAATTAAAACTGGCATTGATCCAGCAGGGGTGGATATGTTTTACCCTCGCTTTGTTTAGGGGTACAAAATCATTCTAGACTCTGGTGAAGTTGCTGATAAATGAGATGAGGGCTGAGTCAACACTGATAGCAGAGAACATGGGGGACTAGTAGGAACTGAAAAGGTCTTGTAGAAGGGCACTGCTATCAAGCACCCTGAGGGAGTGATTCCATATGTATTTAGGAACTGAATGGGAGGGACACACCTATCTGATACAAGAGGTCATGCAATGATCACAAAAAATCTCTCAGAGGGTGCCTACTGCAGTGATATGGTGGGGATGGGAGTAGAACACGCAGTTCAATAGGTAGTGGTTAGGGGAGCGAGAGTTTAGATGTATTGGTTCCTTTATGAGCAGAGTAAGATTCAGCAGTTTGGTGTTGTGTAATGTGGTATGGAGGGCAGAGACAGCCAGCTTAAACTGAAGACCCCAAGCAAGATCAGCACCCCAGAGACAGTGAGCCAGGTGACTGAGGAGACACAAGTAACCAATAAGGCTGATGACAGTCTAGGAGAGGCATATAACACTCCAATATATATACAGGGAGAGTGGATGGGATCTTCAGCTTGGCTATAATTATCTCATGAGAGGAGAAGAGAGATTCGCGAAGGGAGATGGAGCAAGAGGACTAGTGAATTTAAAAGGCTTCCCCACCACAACATCTGCCCCTGTCCTGGCTAAAAAGGCTATAATCTGTAAGAGTGAGGTGGGAATCGAGTACGTTGTAGGAGTGCCAGGTTACGAAGAAAGGGCAGCACATTACTCCCAGGTGTATGAAGGGGTGTGGGGAGGGAAGGGGAGGGAGTAGTGAAAAGGAAGGTAGTGGAGGACAAGTAGGGAAAAGGCAGGAGAGGTAGGGAGAGGTGACAGAATAGATACAAGGGAGATCGGACAAAGGCAGAGGGACTAGTGTCAACATAATGTTTATTTTTGTATTTATTTATTCATTCACAGATTACAAGGGAAGACAAAACATACAAAGGAGGAAAAGTACAATGTGTCCAAAAACAGTAAAATAAAGTGAGTATATATATATATATATATATTTGCAGTTTTATCATTCTAATAGGAGGAAAGTGTAGATGAGAGGGGAGGATAAAGGTGGGAGAAAGAAACAGAAAGTGGCAGCCATAGGCCTTGTCAAGCTGGTGTGGGGGTAGGGGCGGGGGTAAGAAAGGTAGGAGGTAGCAGCCATAGGCTTTGTCAAGCTGGTTTGGAAGGGGTAAGGGCAAGGGGTGAAGTGGATGGGGGGGTTAAGAAAGGTAGGAAGTGAGATCCATAGGCCTTGTCAAGAATGAAGCAATGGGGGGCAGAGAGGAAAGTGCAGAATGTACTAAGATTGGGGGCAGATTAAAGTACACTACCTAAGGCAATTAGGGCAGTTACCAACAGAGAAACATACTGTGACTGCAATAACTGCTTCCGGGTGGTTTCCCTGGGCCGTGGGTGATGATGGTAGTATGGTTAGTAGTTGACTGGCTAACTGAAGGGTCTGTGTTGTAGTGCTCAGTAAGTAATATTATCTCTAGATGAACTAGCTTCAGGAGGTTACATTGCTAATTCTGGGGAACTCCAATTGTATGAATCCAGCAGTGGTGGAGAAGGGTGTACCAGGTTATCTTGCAGTACTGGTGTAAATGTTCATTAATTGTTTTTTGAACCTGTGATGTCCTTATAAAATAAAGTCTACCTTAGGGCGGGAGGGTGGCTGGGAAGGGTCTGACTAAGCACAGTATGGTACTGACCACTGCTACCTGTGGCAAGATTCACCAGAACCATGTGGTCAGGTAGTCCATCCAAAGATGGAGCTAAGGTCTTTTTATTGCACCATTATTTAGTAGCCCTCACATTTTTTGCACCCTTCTTGGGTAGCCCTGATATTTTTTGCACCATTCTTGGGTAGCCCTCAAAGATAGTCCTCTAACCATCATGAGTTTCGGTATCCTTTGTTTATCTATATCTGTGAGACCCCTTCACAGTATCTTGTGTTACCAGTCAGTTTTAGGAAGCCACCCAGTGCTTATAACTAAGGTTCCTCACATTTTCAGTGGTTCCTATCTAGCTTGTGTCAATAACCACTGTTACTCCATATCTGGATAGCCCATCTCTACTGTTTCTTTTACCCAGCCCATTCAGCAAGTCCTGTTACACAATTTCAGGATGACTCATCTCTACTGTTCATTTTACATATCCCATTCAGCAACCAGTGCTACACCATATCTGGATGGCTTATCTTTAACATTCCTTTTACCCAGCCCATTCATCAAGTACAGTTTCACCATATCTGCAAGGCCCATTTCTAGTTTTATTTTAACTCAGCCCATTAAACAACTACTGGTAAACCATATTTGGGTAGTCCCTATATAGTGTTTCACTCATACAGCTTGTATCAGTAACTACACTTTTTCCCTCTGGGCCACCTCATAAAGAACATCTTTTTACCTGCACACACCAACAATTTAGTCACAGCTTCATGTTGACTAGCTGGCCCATCTATGATGCTCTACTGAATCAACTTGTGCTAGGTACCTTACGCCACCCTAGCGGGATGACTCCTATAATGCAGATTTAAATTCAGACACGTGGAGTAACTTCTACCCCCCCAATCTGGTTATTTTGAGATTTCCAAAGTTATCAGCTCTTCTCAAATAAGGCACATCCTGCAGCATTTATTTTCACTCTTTGTACAGTAGGCACAGAAGACAACTGTTTCCAGGTTTATAATTATTCATGGCTTTCAAAACCTAATAGTCTTCAAGTGAAGCTACCTCTGGCTGGAAACTGCAATACTCGACTTAAGATTTGCAAGAAAGCGAGTTGTGCTCACAACAGAGGGAGATGAACCTTACAATTTACAATTGTCTTTGGGTTGAAGCAGATTCCTTAGGAAAGTTAATATTATTCAGGTGGAGGATACTTTTAACTGAAGGATGAAATAAGGAACTTAGAATTATCAGAAAAGGCAGTCTTTCAATCAACAGAGGGAGGTGGAGCTTGCTTAACTTTTGTTACAATTGTTAAGATTTTTCAGTGCAGGAAGAGTTTAAATCCACAGGGGCTGAATACTGTTTTCTGTGTCTGCCCTTCTGCGCAGCTGACTTGAATGGAGTTAGTGATTGACTGCTTGCATTGCAATATTTGTCATACTGTGAGTTATTCACTGGGCTAAGAATCTGTCAAAAGTCCTGAATTGAGAGCAGGTTACAGGCTGTGTATTGGACCCAGACAGTGCCTAGGGGGTGGAAACTGATTTTTCTTTTCTTTATCTCTGTGTGCCTTAAAAGGCCAGGCCAGACTGTGTCAGGAAGTGCTTACATCACACCTACTTAACAGCCAATAGCTCTGGAAGATTCTTACAGACCTTGATAACAATACTAATTTTAGCAGGCTCATCAGATAACCTAATAGACTTCAGGTGAAGCTACCTCTGGCTGGAAGCTACAACACTAGACTTAAAATTTGCAAGAAAGTGAGTTGTGCTCACAACAGAGGGAGGTGAACCTTACAATTTACAATAGTCTTTGGTTTGAAGCAGATTCCTTAGGAAAGTTAATATTCTTCAGATAGAGGATACTTCTAACTGAAGGGTGAAATAAGGAACTTAGAATTATCAGAAAAGGCAGTCTTTCAATCAACAGAGGGAGGTGGAACTTGCTTTACTTTTGTTACAATTGTTAAGATTTTCAGTGCAGGAAGAGTTTAAATCCACAGGGGCTGAATACTGTTTTCTGTGTCTGCCCTTGTGCACAGCTGATGTGTTTTGGGGTTGACTGCTTTCAGAGCACAAGTCACCAGGCTGTTTTGGGGCTGGGGAGGTTTACCTGTGTCTTACTTGGATGTTTGGATTTTTCTCTATTTGATTAGCAGGATATTTTTCTCTGTCAAATTGTCGTGTAGGGCATCTTGCTGACAGGAAGGCACTCATCGTAGCGGTAGGTCAGAGCTTTTTAGCTGATTGTTTCATGAGGGTACAGTTTAGGCCCAAACCCTTCCCACCTCTCACCCCACCCACCCCTGGAAATAGTTCCTTTATACCTGGGGTTCTGACACCATTTCCTCAAGAGGGCAAGGTGCATATCACTGTCATATCCTCTTTAGCACACTGCACTGACAGTATACGTATACACCTGATATAAATACATATATTTCTATATAACAAACCAATCACACACACAAAAAAAACCTAAACAAGGTAGACAGTTATGTGGGGAGTAGTGCAACGTAATGGCCGTGGGGCAGCAGTCTTCCGGGAGTCTTTCTGGAGGCTGAGATGCTGCCCTGTTTGCAGACAACTATCTGCCCTGAGGGAGGAAGTTGCCTGTCTTCAGGCCACACTGGACAGTAGGAAGGGAACCTCCCCCATCCAGGGAGCACCAGAGCCACCACCTCTACCTCAGAGGTTGCGAAGGAAGCACAGCAGTCGGACCACAGTGGGCTCAGGGAGGGTAAGGGTGGTGGAACAGAGGCACATCCAGTCAGTTGTTCCACTCCACAATCCATACACCATTCTGGGGGAGCATAGTTCCCCTATGGATGCACCCACAGAGGAGACTAAGGAGGGTGCAGACAACTGTCACAAGGGAGGCCTTCAGAAAGGAGGCAGAAGGCACCACAGGGAAAGGAAGCAGCTCCTGGTGGGGGATTCAATTATTAGTGGGATAGAACTGGGGGGAGCAGGGAAAACTGAAGTAAGGTGCCTGCCTGGTGTCATGGCTTGGAGGGACAGGAAGCGCATCCTTAGGATCACGAGAACAGTTGCACAGGAGTCTGAGCTGGACGTCATTGTCTACCTAGGGACAAATGACTTGGCTCATCATGAGATTAGAGCAGTGCAGAAGGACTTTGTAGAGTTGTGGAGGGGCTTACGACAAGTAGCACATAGTATCCTTCTCAGAGGTGCTGCCTCTCAGTGGCATGGGTGAGGCGTGGGTACTTTGCACCATGCAGTTTAACGAATGGTTGAAAAAATGGTGTGGAGCACAGGGGTTTGGCAACACTGGGGACTGGGGTTCCACCTGGAGGGACACCAGCCTATACTGGCAGGATGATCTGCATCTGTCCAGGAAGGGAACAAGTCTTTTGGGCAATTGGTATAAATGCTTCATTGGCAAGCTTTTAAACTAGTCAAGGGTGGAGGCACTGATAAGCAGCAGGAAAATCCCAGCCTCCCTGTACAAAACAGGGTACTAAATGAGAAAAGGACCAAAGTAGAAAGATCAGTGGGGGAATACTGCTACAGAAGGTAAAACCATCAAAAAATGGAGAGCAATGAGTACCAATGCCCGTAGTCTGGGTAACAGGCTTCCTGAATTAGTGGCCTTGATGGAGGAGAAACATCTGGATATCATGGCAGTTACAGAAACATGGTACACACAGAACCATGACTGGGATGTAAACATACCAGGATACACTATCTACAGGAGGGACAGGGAGGGTAAAAGAGGAGGAGGAGGAGTAGCTCTCTACATAAGAGAAGAAATCAAAGCAACAGAACAAAAGGGTAAACAGGGAGGAGAAGAAGCACTGTGGGTCAATTTGGAGGCAGGCAATAGCACCACAATCCACAGAGGGGTTGTATACAGACCCCTGTCTTGGGGGGGGGGATGGACAAGGAAATATAGGAAGTATACTTAGAATGGCAGATAAAGGGGAGATATTGCTGATGGGTGATCTGAATATGTCAGATGTTAACTGGAGTGCAGTAGCAGCAGCCACTTCTAAGAGTGGGGTTATTCTAGATGCCCTAGAGGGGGCATGCCTTAGACAACTAGTATTGGAACCCACTCAAGAGGGAGCAATCTTAGACCTGGTCCTCTCAAATGGAGATGGAGATGGAGAGAGGATCACAGATGTAGAAGTGGGTAGCCATCTGGGAACTAGCGACCATCGAACAGTATGGTTCACAATAAACACTGCAATAGAGTCAAGCCATACAAAGGCAAAAGTACTGGACTTTAGGAGGGCTGATTTTGCCAAAATGGGTGAGTGCCTAAGGAATGCACTAGCAAATGGGCAAGAAGGAGGGGTGGAAGAACAATGGGGAATAATAAAAACTGTCATCACATAGGTAACGAGCCTTTGTGTGAAGCAAATAAACAAAACAAAATGATGTAAGAAACCACTATGGTTCTCAAAGGAGGTAGCAGTGAAGGTTCAAGAGAAAAAGAAAGCATTCAGAAAGTGCAAGGAATCACAGAAAGAGCAGGACACAGAATTGTATCAGTTCAGTATTAGGACCGGTCCTCTTCAGTGTCTTTGTAAGCGACATTGCAGAGGGACTGGAAGGAAAAGTATTTCTCTTTGCAGATGGCACAAAGATCTGCAACAGAGTTGATGCACAAGGTGGGGTGGAAAGGATGAGAAGGGACTTGGCAAGGTTAGAGGAATGGTCAAATGTATGGCAGCTTAGATTTAATGCTAAGAAGTGCAAGGTAATGCACCTGGGAAACAAAAACCCAGGGGAAGGGTACACAATGGGGGGTGAGATACTAACAACAACAAAAATGGAAAGGGACCTGGGGGTAGTCATATCAGATGACCTAAAGGTGGGCAAGCAATGTGAGAGGGCAGCAAGGAGGGCTGGGGGGATACTGGGATGCATAGGGAGAGGCATCACCAGTAGAAAACAGGAAGTTATTATCCGTGTGTACAGACAGCTGGTGCGACCCCATCTGGAGTACTGCGTGCAGTTCTGGAGACCCAGTCTCTGCAAGGACATAGACAAGATGGAAGCTGTCCACAAGAAGGCAACTAAAATGGTGCAGGTGCCGGAAGACATATGAAGAGAGACTAAAGGAACTTAATATGTATAGCCTTGAGGAAAGGAGGGAGAGGGGGGACATGATAGAAGCTTTCAAGTACCTCAAGGGAATCGACAAAGTCCAAGAAGGTAGCATCTTTCAAAAAAAGAGGTGTGGAAGAACAAGGGGACACAATTTGAAGATAGAGGGGAAGGGCGGCTCAGAAGTAATGTAAGGAAGTATTTTTTCACAGAGAAGGTTGTGGATGCATGGAACAGCTTTCTGGAGGAGGTTGTGGATTCAAAAACAATGGTTGAATTCAAGCATGCATGGGACAGCCATAAGGCAATTCTAGGGGTTGGGGGTAGAAAGAAGTAGGCTGCTGGTTAACTAGAATCTGTAGCTTATCCATTAGGTAGGGAAATGGGCAGACTGGGTGGGCCAAGCGGTCCTTACCTGTCGTCAAATTCTATGTTTCTATGTTCTGGCCTAATCTACTTCTCATTAATTTTATCACTTGATAATTTGCCTATTTAGTTTGTGCTAGATGCTGGTCAAAAACACCACACCTGTGGTCTTACTCACAGGTATGTACAGTAGTTGCTCCACATCAAATCAACTGTCCTTTATCTGGCCCAACACCAAAAAAGCACATTTGCCTGCTAGGTCACAATTTATGGCCCTCATTCGCCTTTTACACAGGTACTTTACATAGAACAGTTACATAAGAACTTACCATAACAGCAGGTCTTTGATGGGATCTCTGTCATCAGGTCACACCGTAGGAACTTCATTGTCAGTAAAGTAGGATCCACATGGAAGATTTTCAGCAGTATCACTGTGGCGACCCATGCCAGTGTCATCTGCTGATGTGACCAACCCTAGAAAAGCATGAGCGGCCCTGCTCCCTCCTCAGTTCTTTCCTCTGGATACTAAGGGAGCATACCTGTGCCACTAGGGATCGAGGAGAGAGAGAGAGAGAGGTGCCCAGGCAAAAATAAAAGGCTGGATACAGCAGGTAACCAGTTCTGAGAGAAGAACTCCATAAAAAGGGATGGAGGAAGGGAAAGCAGACCTGCTGACTGAGATTCCCTCAAAGATCTACTGTTATAGTAATTTCTTACACAACTGTTCTATCTTCTTTGGGAGTACCTCAGCCATCAAGTCTCACAGTAGGAACAAGTCCCAAGCAGTAACAGGTGCAGTAAGACAGTCTGGGTAGAGGATCAACTAAAGCCTAGAACAGGAGACCCTGCAAGATAGCCCAGCCGAAGTCTGCTCGGGCTCTAGAGGCAATATTCAGACTGCAGTGCTTGGTGAAGGTATGGACGGCACTCCAGGTGGCAGCATTGCAGATGTCTGCTTTCAGACCCCTTTGAAACTGGCCACAGAGGTAGCCTTGCCCCTTGTGGAGTATGCTTTTCCTGCCCATGGCAACTGTTTGCCATACTTGTTATAAAAGAAAACAATACAATATGCCAACTATCTGGACAAACATTTAGAAACCTGAACGCCCTCTCTACCTGGGGTGAAAGAAACAAAAAGCTGCTTCGACTTTCTGCACTCTTTAGTCTGGAGTAGGGCTGTGCAGAATTGTCAAATTCTGGCAGAATTAAATTCTGCTGAATTTTCAAAACTCTGCTGAAATTCCACCAAATTTCATTAGAAATGGAATGGTGAAATTCCATAGCAAAAAATTGTTGTGGAATGATTTTCCATAAAAAAATGCTGTTCTGTGGAATATTATTTCAGAGATCCCAATATTTTCCTTGGAAATTGTTGTAGAATAATTTTTCATGGAAAAATCTGTTCCACAGAATATTATTCCATGGATCATAGTGAGTGAAATTCTTTACAAGAAGCATCAAAATTTCAATGGAAATTCTGCCAGTGGAATAGGTTATTCTGCGCTAATTACGTCAGTGAAATTCTACATTCCACACAGCACTAGTCTAAAGCAGATATATATATATATATATATATATATTTTTTTCTATTCAGTTTTACTACTCCGGTTGGCCAGGGCATCTCTCAGAGGTGCTCTCTCGATCTAACCACTACTCTCTGCTGAGACCTCTCCTCCCCACCCAGGACCTTCCAGCCCCCCCCGATCACCCCACCTACCTGGCAGCCTTTCTGTAATTAGAGGGTCAGTCCTCCTTGACACCAGCGGGAGTCTGTAGAAGAGATGGTCCAGTCCTGGGGATGTGGGTTTGGTCCCTGGAGCCCTTGTCACCTCCCTGGTCCACCGGGGATTTTCTTTTGTTGGTTGCCTCCTCAGAGCATGGGCATGCAATGATGTGTATGGCACTGATGTGCTAAAATCCACTGCCACTCCACCCCCATGTCTGTTGGTGTCACATATTCCTGGTGCTGCCCTGGCCACCACCAGGAGCTGCGCAGGAGTGGCACTAACTCCGGATCCCTCCTCAGGAAGGGAGAGCAGTCTTCTGGATGCTCAATCCCTTCCCTCCCATGCTGACTCCCAGTGGCCCGAGTCCGTTCCCAAACCTAAATTGCCAGTGTGGCCCGAGGTGTGGCGTCCAGTGCCTCAACCCTCAGCACCACTGGACTGGCTAGTCTGGAGCAGATAATACTTCAAAATTCTGCACACATCTAATGAAATGAGCAGTGCTTCCCCGGACTGGCACTCTCGGGAAAATAAACTGGAAGGTGGATAGACTGATTCAGGGTACGCTCAGATACTACCTTAGGGAGAAAGTTTGGAGTCATGCACAAAGGCACCCTGTCTCTGTGAAAAATCAATTAATGCTCCTCACACTAGAGGGCCTGAAGCTCACAAATCTTTCATGCAAAAGTAATGGCGACTAAAAATAATGCTTTCCAAGAGAGAAAGCATAACTCGCAAGTTGCAGTTGGCTCGAAAAGAGACAGAGTAAACTTCTCCAAAACAAAAGTTAAGTCACATGCTGGGACAGGGGAATTGACTGGAGGTTTCACATGCTGGATGCCCATTAGAAAGATATGGGACACATGATGGGAATGAACCCATTCACAGATTTGTGCCTGTGTAGTACAGTATGGTGTGCAAGCCCACACTGTGGACCAACTGACTTACAGATCATACTGTAAGCTGTCATGTGGCGGGCGGCTGGACGGTATGTGGGCAGAGTGCAGCCGCCCGCCGATGACAGGGGGGACCTGGGTGGCAGGGGTTCTCTGTGGGTGGAGGGGAGGGTGGTTACCACAGGACTATCAGGGATATTACATAGGTACAGCGGACGCGATCGGAGGGTCGGGATCAGGAGGGGGTGGTCCACTAGACCGCTGGGGCATGGGTTGTTTGTACCACTGACTGTGATCGGGCTACCTGGGGGGGGGTCCACTAGACTGACAAAGATATTACATGTGCATTTGCCCACAATCGGGTTTACGGGAGGGAGGGGGGTACCACCAGATCACCATAATTGTATATTCACCCATGATCAGGCCAATGGGAGGGAGGGGGTACCATTAGACTACCGGGGCTTGTGTTCTATTCTTCATGCTGCAATCGTGGTTACAGGGCAGGGGATGCCCCAGGACCCCCTTCCATCCACACATCTGCCTGTGCAGGGCACCAGGTGCAATTCTCCTGGCTGTTCTGCGCAAGGCATGCAAATGGGGCCATAATGACATGCTAATGGCCCCAGCTGTGCCATGCATATATTATGGCCTCATTTGCATACCCTCTTCTGAATATCACAATTGCTGCACCCAGCACAACTGCATTTGCCCAGGTGCATCCCCATGTTCCCTATCTGTGACTTGCGCTGGCATAGTGGCATTGCACTATGCACAGTCCATGCTGTATTCAATGGTGCTGCATCATGGTGCATCACCGTTGAATATCACCTGGTTCTGGCCCCAGTGCATCCCAGTTGCACTGTGCCCATGCTTGCACCATTGCCAGGTGCAGTCTTAATATCCAGGCCAGTGAGAATATTCAACAGACTGAAGTTTACCCATCTGAGGCCAATGAATGCAAGTTACATACAATGCAGTGATATATACATTGAGCAATTTCAGCATAGTGACAGTTACACATCAACATTGCAGTCTCTGGGACGGGATCAGAACAGACTTGAGCAAATTGACATTGATGTCCAGGGAGTAAAACAGCTGAAGAGTTCTTTCCATAGTCTGAATCAACTGCTCCCTGTATGAGGCTTTAAAGAACATGATATCCAGATAAGGGAAAACGTTCACTCCCTCCCTTTTTCTTTTGTGCTGGGGATCCCATTCCTGGCCTTGGATCTCTGCCTCCACTTCACCCCTCATGCCCAGGTTTAGCCCACTGGGCAGGGCCACTGGATGTGCACCCCATAATGGATGTAAAATGGCAAGCCTTGGCTTAACTCCACCAGGGTGGCGCTAGGGGGGTGCACTCCCAGTGGAAGTGAAAGAGCAGTGGGAGCAACCATACAGTGAGGCATAATTCTGGGGGATTGGCATTATTTGAATGCTGGAAACCCACAACAGGAGGCATGGCATGCAATGACGCAGTGGAGCCAAAGCTCCCTCTTACATGCCTCCCAACAATGTACTATGACACCAGCTTGCTACAACCCCTGGCCTCCACCACAGGTTAATCATGTAACGGACAATCTTCATGCCCCACCCACCCTCTGGAGGTACAGCAGTCAGAGGATGCACAATCCCCCCGGCTGGCCATCCCAAGTCCAGAGTCTGGCTTCAAGAGTGTCGGCACTGCAGGTGGAAATCCAACCCCTATACCATTCTTTTTTTTAGTTGATGTTTTTATCCCACACTGGTGCCTCATGTTCTGGCAGGCACCCCAGCCCAATCCCCCACCAGCACTCAGCCTCTGGCCCCAGAGCTTGCCCCCCCCACAGGGTTGGTTGGGGGAGTGCACACACCCACCGCTCACAGGATCTGGGTCAGCTGAGCCTGACTGACTAGGGGTGGGGCCCATTGATGCCCACCATCATCCAACCACTGGCAGTTTTCTTCTTTTCTCCCCACAGAGGGGGGTGTGCTGGGATGCCAGTGTTGGTGCCTAGCACTCTCCTATGTGTGGCATGCAAGTGTCTGCCCCAACTCTGCCCCTCCTTCTTGCAGAATTGGTATGCAGCCCCTATCTTCTGCTAGGAGCCAGGCTAAGTCCAACTACTGTCCCCCCCTCCCTGGAGGATAACTGCCATGTGGATGCTTGCTCCTCCTCCTCTTCCTCCCCAGCTGACCCCTGGCAACCCACACACACTGCAAACGCAGGTCAGCAGCGTGGTAGGAGGTAAAGCATGGATGTCTCAGCCCTCCATGCCACTAGGACAGTCCCACCTGTCTAAGAGGTGCAGCTACTGCTACTAAGCACTTTGTAAAGACCTGCAGCACAGAGGATAAGCCAAAGGGCAATACTTTGAATTGATAGCACTCACCCTGTAAAAGAAACTGTAGGAATCTCCTGTATGGTGGAAACACTGAGATATACAGGTAAGCATCCTGCATGTCCAGGGAATAGAATCCGTTGCTCAGCTTGAGAAGGGGTATCAAGCCTGGCAGAGTGACCATGCAGAAGTTTTTGTACTGGACATACAGATTTAGGTCCATGAGATCTAGAAAGGGCCTACAATCTCTAATCTCAAGAATACAGACCTTCATTCATTATATCAGCGAGAGGAAGAAGACCAGAAATTGTATTGTTAGGCTAAAGAAGGGAGAGGGTGGGTGAGTAGAGGACAACCTTGAAAAAACTGAGACACTGAACAAGTATTTTTGATCAATATTTATCAAGGAAGAGGCAGGGGAGGAACCAAGATTCACAAAGAAAGGTTTACAGGGGGGAGAGGTGGACACCAGCCCATTTAAGGTGGATAGAGTCTTGGAGGAACTAGGGAAAGTAAAGACAGACAAGGCAATGGGGCTAGACGGGATTCACCCTAGAGTTTTGAAGGAACTCATGGAAGTCCTATCAGGTCCACCGACAACCCGCAACCAATCACTAGAGATGAAGGAGGTACATGGGAACTTGAGGAGGGCAGAACTGATCCCCTTGCACAAGGAGTGGAAGTAGGAAGGAGGCAGGCAATTACAGACCTGTAAGCCTGACCTCAGTGGTGGGGAAGCTGATGGAGTCCATGCTTAAGGAGAGGGTAGTGAAGCTCCTGGAGACAAATGGTGAAAAAGAGCCAAGGCAGTATGGATTCACTGAAGGAAGGTCCTGTCAGATTAATTTTATTGATTTCTTTGACTGGGTGACCAGGGTGGTGGATCAGATAGGGGTGTTGAATATGGCCTACCTGGATTTCAACAAGGCTTTCAACACCGTTCAACTTAGAAGGTTGCTTAACAAATTGGGGAATCTGGGCGTGGGCTCTAAAGTGGTAAAACTGGTTGGAAACTGGTTAGAAGGCAGGACCCAGAGGGTGGTAGTATATGTCATAAAATCCAAAGGGGGGGGAGGTGACCAGCGGGGTGCCACAGGGTTCAGTGCTGGGTCCAATCCTATTCAATGTCTTCATAAGTGACACCGCAAAGGGACTGGAGGGGAAAATATGCCTGTTCACAGATGACACCAAGATGTGTAACAGAGTCGACACACAGGAGGGGCTAGATAAAATGAGAAATGATCGAAGACTACTTGAGGAATGATTGAGGGTTTGGCAGTTGGGCTTCAATGCTGAGAAGTGCAAGATATTGTACCTTGGACACAGAAACCCAAGAGAGGAATACAGGATGGGGGGCAGATTCTAGTCACCACAAGTCAGGAGAGAGACCTGGGGTTATCATATCTGATGACCTGAAGTCACCCAAACAATAAGAAAAAGCAGTGGGAAAAGCAAACAGAATGTTGGGTTGCATAGGAAGGGGCATAACTGGTAGGAGAAGTGAAGTGGTGATGCCACTGTATAGATCACTGATGAGGCCTCATCTGGAATACTGTGTCCAATTTATGGAGACCGCATCTCAGGAAGGACACAGACAGAATGAAAGCAGTCCAGAGAAGAGCAACAAAACTGATGTATGCACTGTACCACAAGCCTTATGAGGAAAGACTCAAGGAACTTAACGTCTATTCACTAGAAGAGAGAAGAAAGACAGGAGATATGATAGAGACTTTCAAACACCTTAGAGGAATAAACAGGGTATAGGTGGGGAGCATATTTCAGAAAAGAAAGTGCACAAGGACAAGGGGATATAACATGAGGCTGGCGGGAGGGAGTTTTAGGGAGAATGCACAGAAGTGTTTTTTCACAGAGAGGGTGGCGGATCCATAGAAAAGCCTCCCAGTGGAGGTGGTGGAAGCAAAAACAGTACAGGGATTCAAAAGTGCATGGGATAAGCATAAAGGCACCCTGCTGTACAGCAGAGTGGGGGAAAGGCAGTCCACAAAAGAGTAGGGATTGCCAAACTAAGGAAAGAAATAGGCAGACTAAGTGGACCGGTTAGTCCTTGTCTGTAGTCATATTCTAGGTTTCTACTCTTTTGGGAAGCAGGAAGAACTTGGAATAAAATATCTTGCACCTTTGATGCCAGGATACCGACTGAATGGCCTCTTTCGACAGAAGAGACTGTAAGCCTCCTAGAGGACTGACAGGTGGGCCAGGTATAGGTGGAGGGTACTGCAGGAGTATCTGGGGGCATCTCTATGAGTTCCAAAGTATGACCCCTCTCTATAATCTCAAGAATACAGACATCTGAACTGATGGTTCTCCACTGACTGAGATGGAGGGCAACCGACCTTTGACCACCACCTCTTGATCGAGGACCAGAAGAGTGGGATCCAGCAAAGAGTCAAACAGGGGCGGATTCAGCCACTGGGGCTGGTTTGTCATCCTTAGGGCACTTGGCAGTGCTAGAGAAGGAGTAGGAGGTAGGCAAGGCTGAGGAGGTCTTTCTTTTGCCCTGGGGATGGGAGGTTGCTCTTTCGTTTTTTAATTTTTTATACTTATAAGCAGGATGAGCAAAACTGTCCATTTTCACCAGCGACAAGTTGCAAACAAACATAACATACATAATTAAACAGACATTTAAGAACAATGCAAAATACAAAATAAAAATTAACAATCAATTATTAGCATGTAAATATCATTATCCATCAACTAATATTTTAGTCTAGTTTTAAAAGACCACAATGTTGTACTTTCTACAATATCAGCAGGCAATGAATTAAAAAACAAAGGAGCCCTAAATAAAATAGATCTCTGGCCAAAAGCAGTTTGAAACAATGGAATTACATAAGAACATTTAGTCTGAGATTTAGTTCCACTGGAATTAAGAGACCTAGGAAATAATAATGAAACTACAGGAGAAATATGGCCATTCTTAACTTAAACATAAGAATATCAATCTTGTGCAAAATTCGATTTTTAAGGGATAGACTGTGCGAACAATCAAGCAAAAAGCAATGGTGTGTTCAAAAAGGGACATCAAGCATAACGCACAAAATAGAGTTACAGGTTACCTTATGTTTATTAAATAAATGACCAGAGAACAAGGAATAAAAAATTATGCCATAATCCAAGACACTCAACAAAAACCTATAAGAAAGCAAAAACCTTGATTCTCTGGTCAAAAATTGTCTAACTCCATAAAGAGAACTCAATCTCTGATGAAGAGTCTTTCTTAATTTATTCAAATGAAGTTTGAATTTTAACTTTGAGTAAAAAATTATCCCTGTATATTTAAAACTATCCACCAATTCAATCACACTGCCATCCAAAGTAACAATATGATACAGGCTACTAGGCTCGATAGTCCCTTTCGAAAACAACATGGCCTTTGTTTTACTTGGATTAAGCACCATAGAATTCAAAAGCAACCATTTTTGGAAGGAATTAAATGAGACTGCACCATATCTAAAGTATCATTAGGAGTAGAACCTACACTATAAACTACTGCATCATCTGCATACAGTATCATTGATGAATGTGAGCAAACCAAAGGAGCTGAATTCATGTAAATTGAAAAAAATCAAAGGGTCAAGTATTGACCCTTGGGGTACCCCACATTTGATAATACTAGAAGAAGAAGTACTATCACCTATATGAGTAAAATGGGATCTATCAGTAAGATAATTATAATACCAAGAAATAACTTGTGAGACACCTTGCGAAAAGGAGGCTGCTGTCTGCTCCTTGGTTGAGAATGATAGAGCGAATGGACAGACAATCACCTACCAGATGCCTGTAGGTCATTGATGATGTCCTAAATATCTGGCCCAAACAATTAAGAGCCACTGAAAGGGGAGTTAAGCACCTTTGCTGGACATTGGCCACAAAGCCCGAGACTCTCAGCCAAGCATGCCTATGGAGGCAAATGCCGGGATATCATAGAGAGCACTGGGGGGGTGCTTTCTAATATACTCTGCACACTGCAAGAACTTGAGAACCGCCTGTTTCAGAGTACCATATGGAAGGGCATAGGCAGTGGCTTCGCCCTTCTTCCAGATGGTGTTCTGGTATCTAACCATGTGAGAAAGGTAACTGGGAATCCTCATCCCCGAAGTGGTGGAGGCATATACCCTCTTGCAGCAAAGGTCAATCCTGTACGAGTTCTTGTCAGGGGGGAGGGAACTGAGGTGCCTGGGCACCTTTGACCTGTTATGAGCT
The DNA here is from genome assembly GCA_016271365.2 of Neoceratodus forsteri. NCBI lineage: Eukaryota > Metazoa > Chordata > Ceratodontiformes > Ceratodontidae > Neoceratodus > Neoceratodus forsteri. The sequence continues at coordinate 54,962,872 of CM057455.1, forward strand.
GCCTTGATGACCAAGGAATGAGTCTCAGATTGGGCAGCATATTAAGGAATGCCCTGAGGGGCATGATTTAACTTATCTGCCCTGCCATGTCCTCCGCAGACTGCACTGGTTGCCAGTTAGGTGGAGGATTGTCTTTAAAGTAGGGCTCCTGGCCTACAAGGCCCTACATGAAGGAGGACCAGCCTATCTGCAAGATCTCCTTGTGCCCCATCACCCAGCCTAGGTTCTCCATTCTGCCGAGGGTTGCCTCCATGGAGTTCCCAGGGCTAAGTTGCAGCCATCAAGGGATCATGCATTTTTGGTTGCTGCACCTTCCCTATTGAACTCATTGCCTAAACATCTAAGGGAGGCACCCTCAGTTGAAACCTTTAAAAAGGGTCTTAAAACCTTTTTTTTTCCAGCAAGCATTTGATTTATAAACTAGTCTATTATGTTTAATGTATAGATAGTTTTTAAATATGGAGGCCACTACCTGGTTTCCAGGTGCACATGACAGGTATAGCTGGGTATCATCAGCACAGCAGTGAAAAAACAGCTCATATCACCTGATAATGTCCCCTAATGACAGCATGTACACCATAAATAACATGGGCAACAAAACAAAACCCTGCAGAACACCACAGAGCAGAAGTTTCAGGCTAGATGTGGCTAACCCCAACATCTGCGTCTGTACTCTGCCTGTCAGGTATGACCTGAACCATTTGATGACATTTACAGGCTATACCAGTATCCCATCTGGTAGAGCAGAGCCTCGTGATCCAATTTGTGGGCAAAAATGGTGCAAAACTGAGTCGGAGCTTCCACAGAGACCCATGTGAATGTAGTCAATGGTGGGAAAGAACTGAGGAGGGAACAGGGCCACTCACATCTTTATAGGGTTGATGATGTCAGCAGATGACATCAGCACAGATGGCCCCAGTGGTACTGTTGAAAATCTTCTGTGTGGATCCTGCTTCACCAATGGTGAGGTTCTGACAGTGGGATCTGATGACTGCGACACCCCTGAAGAAATTTTGATGACACAGACATCAGTTCCAATCTGGTGAACATAATGGATCCATCCAGGGGTGTCATGCTGTCAGAAATTGTGGAGGGGCACAAAATCTCAACCTCTCGGGGGGGTCCGGGGGCATGCCCCCCCGGGGAAATCTTTAAAAACTGAAGTCAAATGGTGCATTTTGGTGACTTTTAGCAGTCCAGAAAGCTGTTCCCCAACAAGCTAAGTACCATAATACTAATATAGGTTAGAAAAATGATCAATTGTTTTTGTCCTTTGTTCATTCTACTTACAGTGTTACCTCATTATGCCCCTGGGCAGTCCGGTATAGCAAAATACCACCCACCCTGCTGGGTATTATTGCTAACTCACACAACCGGGGTCAGATTGATTGGTCTATAATTTCTTGGGTCATCCTTGAGGCCGCTCTTGTGGAGGGACACCACATATGCCATTCTTCAGTCCTGCAGTAGTATTTCTGACTGCACTGAACTAGTGGACAGCCCTGCTAGTGTCCATGCAAGTGTAACCCCTAGATGGCGCTATCCCAGGGGCTACTACCCCTGCCTGATTTGCCACTAACAGGTTGAGGGGCCTGGATCCAATGGCGGGTGCCTCCACCCAGAGGTCAGGGTTTGCAATAGTTAAACTAACTTGGTCACAGCCCTCTGGGACACTGCAACCCCCCTTTCTTCCCACTAGTGGCCCACACAATATATCAGAATTACCTTCACAGTATACACTTACCCCCAGGTCTGGTTCCGGCACTGGGACCTCCTGTGAAATGAGATACAGTGCAACAATCACAGTACAGTACTTTAACATAGACAAATACCTCAGGCAGTATAACTTTGCTGAAACAAGCAGCTCTGATTTATTTGGGGGAATATAACAAGGACAGGAAATCAGGTTAATTAGCTATCACTCTAATAATCTACCTATGGCTCTGTGCCTGCAGGCCTATCCCTATCAGTTACTGTCCCTGGGTACCCAAGCCCTAGTGGCTAGTCCAAACCGTGGCAGCTGGTAGGGGCCCTTTCACACAGAGAAAGGAGAATTAAACAGTCAGCAGTACAGTAATTCCATTTGGATTTAATGTGGCAATTCAACAGGAAGCGACCCTGAATTAGTACTCACGACCTCCAAATAAGATAGAGGTCCTTCAATGTCAGCAGGGCTCACTTGAGGTACACAAACCTCTTCACACATCCATATAAAAGCACTATACCAGGCAGGCTGCATCTGTATCCGATCGCAATTACTGCACAATACCCGGAGAACACACAGCAGATTCAGTTCCTGACAGACCGAGTGCAATTTTCAGCAATTCCTCCAGTCTTCACAGGGTGAGCCTGGTTTCTACTCTTCAGAGATCCTTTGATTCTTTTCACAGGACGGATTCAGTCCTAACAAGCTGTTACACAAGCTGCAGACCGGAACTCTGGGCCTTACACACGTTTTTTGACTAAAACTGCACACTGAAAAAGCACAGGGCTCCTTCCTTCTTCACTGCCAAAGCTCAACTGAAACTCCAACCGACAAAACCGGGCACTTCCTTTGAGTTCCTCCCAGTTCTTGACTGGACTGGCTGTCACTCACAATAGACTGCTGCTGTTGGTCCAAAAGGCACTGAAGTCTAAACTACATCTCCCAGAGTCACTGCCCATACAATCCTCTTGTGGCTGGCTCAGATTATGAGTCCAAGTTCTGATTCGTCCAAGGCATCATTTTAGAGCTAGCTTACTCCACACTGATTGGTCCAGTTCAGCAGTTCAAAACCAGAATGGGGAACTAGCAGACACAGCTCTGACTGCAAAGAAAGCAGGTTAGACAAACTGTATTTTCATTATTACTCTAAATTATTTCTGGCAAACAGTTACATCTTTCAGATAGGTTCCTTTGTACTCCTAGTGACTGCAAAATGGAGTGAATTGGCAGCAGTTAGTGGTACTCAAACAAGAAACACACAGTCCCCCCATATAAACTAATTATGTCTGCAAGCAGACAGCTCTTAAAGAGACAGTACCAGAGGCTCTAAAAACACTCACTGATAAGTGGCTTAAACGCCAAACACCATTCAGGCTTGGAGCATTCAAGCAAGCTCCTGGAAGTCTTTTGGGAACCCCCATTTGCAGGGGGGTTACACAAGTTCCTCTCCATTTCCTTGAGTACCATTGGATGTTCTCTGGCTGGACCTGGTGATTTGAATAGCTGCAATGCCAGCAGTCCCTCCCTCATCTATCCTCCTCTATCACTACATCCATGCTCCCCTCCCACCTGCTCCTCTTCTCTCTGGAACAGAAGTATTCATTTAGTATCTCTGCTTTTCCCCCATTCTCCTCCACCCACTCCTCTCTTTTCTTGAGACTAACAATCTCCTCCTTCTTGTCCCTTTTCTCACTTATATAGCAAAAAAGACATTCTCCTCCTTAATTCCTTCAGCTCTCCATAGTTCCTTCTGAGCTTTAGCCTGCTGGACTTCCTTACTTGTCACAGTAGCCAACCTTAGGTAATTCTCCCAATCCACCTCCCTCAGTCTCCCTGTATTTCATATAGGCTAACCTCTTTTCCCTTACTACTTGGGCAACCCTAGAACTGAACCAGCAGGGTGGTATGGCCCTCATGTTCTTCTCACTGAGCCTAACACACTCCTCTGTGACAACCATACTTATTTTCTTAATGATGGACCACCTTTGCTCCACCCCCATATCTGCTCTGATGCCCACCAGTTGCCTCCTTAGCACACCATCCATTTTTCTGGAGTCTGCCCTCCTAAAGTCCAAGATTTTGGTCTTAGTTGGGATGCTTTCCCTGTTCAAATCCACCTGGAACCCCACTGTGCAATGGTCACTCTCAGCCAGGGAATCTCTGACTGTTAGGTCCTGTACATATTCCCCATCCATGAGCATCAGATAAATGATTGCCTCTTCCCTGGTTGGTTCTGTGACGCTCTGAGTCAGGAACCTAATCTGCAGCCCTTCCAGGATCAACTGACTCCTGCCACATGTTATGAATGGCATGCTCCAGTCTACCTTGGGCAGATTTAAGTCCCCCACTATTACTACCTCTCCTTTTTCTGCAGCCTCCAGAATTTGCGAGCTGAGTTTCCTGTCCCGCTCCTCCTAATCCTGGCTGGATGGTCTGTAAACCACCCCTGTCCTCACCTTTCTCTGTCTGTTGGACTGTAACTGAACCCACAATGCCTCCATCTTCCCCTCCTCTGACTCCTCCCTCATGCAAGTTATTCCCTCCCTGATGTAAACTGCCACCCCTCCCAGCTTCCTGCCTGCCCTGTCACTCCTGTATAGCTTATATCCAGGGGTCACGAGTTCCCAGTCATAGTGTGGTGTGGCTCAGTCTCGGATATTGTCACTATTCCTACCATCCCATCTGCTAATAGCACCTGCAGGTCATCCATCTGGTTTCTAAGACTCTACGCATTCAGAGACACCACCCCCCATCTAGAATCTGACCCCACCTCCCTTTTCTCTCTTCTTTTTTTCACATTTCTCCCCTCTGTGTGCCCCCACCTCTCCTTGCTAACTGTTCCTAACCCCTCCACCCTCTGTTAACTTTTTCTCACCCCTCCATCTCCTTCCTCCAGACCTATTCCACCAGTGTGTGTGTGTGGGGGTTGGGGTCTGTTGACCTCGTCCTTTCTGGAGTCTTTGGGATTAGAGACCCGCTGCCCCCCACCCCAGTAGTTTAAATTAGAAAATGGGCTTTTTATTTGGAGGCATATGACTGGCTGGTACCCATTCCACAGGAGAACATTAACTTTCAATAGTTGCCCACCAAATAAAAAGTCTCAAACCAAACCTGCCTTATACCAAGCCAAGTATCCTTGTGCCCAAGCTGTTTTCTCATTGGTTGCAGCACTGGGCACATAATTTCAAACTGCCACCATTCTTTCACATCACTTAGCGAGTGACTAGGTCACCACCACCACCACAAATTCAAAACAGATATGCTACATATTTGTACCCCGCACATACTTGTACTGATCAATTGAATAAAAAAAGTAAAAAGAAATCCAAAGTGAAAACCAGCATTATTTCCCCTCAAGTAGGGAAGGGAACATTGTTTAACCAGGAGTAGCACACTGAGTCAAAGCTTGCCTCTAGATGCGACCTGGGAGCACAAGGAAGTTAAGTGACTTGCTCAGGATCACACAGTATGCACCTAGGTGGCTGTGGGATTCAAACCCAGGTCTCCAGTAACGAACAGCTGTGCCCCCCTGTGACTCAGCGAGCAGCCCAATGCCCAATACAACTGCAAACACACATAAAGAACAGTTCTGTTTGTTTCACTAATATCACAATTAATGCAGCTGCTCTGTACCTACACAGTGGCTTACAGCTCCACAGTGATGTCCAGTGTCCGAGCGATGGCGCCACTTGTCATTTCTCACGCTGTTAGTGAGGGACTTGTACTTGCATCCCGACTGCCCACAAACTCAGCCCACAACTCCACTGCTGTTCTCTTACTTTAAAACATAATGCACCATCCACAAAATACTGCCTCGTTTCATGAAACCATTAGTCCATAAAAAACACCGCGAAGATAAAAGCTGTGGTTCCTCGAAGAGGTATGCTAGCATGGCTCATGCTATTCTCCCATTCGTCCACACAGTGCTCCGTGTCCATAAAGAAATCCCAAAATAAAACTGCTGAAACAAGAGACTACTTTTTTAACCAATATAACTGTCCTGAGTTGCAGAGTACCACTCAATCTCAACGCACAGAGCACTTTGAAATTTTTGCCACAGACTTGTGCTTCAACTGAAAATGATGAGGAAAAAAAATTACCTGAATGAATAAAACACAGCAGGCTGCTTTCCCGCATTCCAACTCAGCGCTCATAAAAGTAAGTGTGTGTATGGGGGGTGGGGGGGGGGACAGACAAAACAGCAAGCAGGCTTAAGCTGGAGAAGATGTAAACTGGAAAGAAACTTCACAAAAAACACAGCAGTGCCCTTCAATGGTGACTGTTCCAATACAGGGACTACTTTACCACAAAAGTTAATTTTAAGTGTTTTTTTTATTAATGTTTTGTGTATTTTTTTATGGTTTACAAAAATTTTACCCATAGCCCATTTTCTAAGCACAATAATAACCTCAAGAGTGGGCGGTATGGGCAACACGGACCTTCAGGGGCTGGGCCCTCCACCATTACACCCTGGGCAGTCCAGTATTGCCCAATACCGCCCACCCTATCGGGTATTATTGCTTGCTTAAGCATAGTAGTTGTCTATCCCCCCAATTTGTCCCTGAGTACCCATGATTCCTCTGTACTGAGATGTAGCCTACCCTGTGAAAAGAGTGCATTGTTTGACCAGGTTTACCTCCAGTTCCCAATACAGATGAACCCCTCCTCCCTGCACCATTTCCTAAGCCAGCAATTAAACTCTCTATTCTTCTCTTCCTGGCTATGCTGGCCCTTGTTGCTGGTATCACTTCTGAGAAGGCCAGCAAACTTGTTTCCTCCCTGCAGATCTTCCCTAACAACCTGAACCTACTTTGCACTACCTCCACCTCCTTCCCAGCTAGGTCATTGATTTACACTGCTTTTTTCTACCTTCAAGTTCCTCCCACATCATCCAGTCTTGCCCTATTACCATTTTACGGTAACCCTGGGTAGATTCCTATCCAATCCCACCCATCTGACTACTCAACCCCCTTATTCTGTCACCCTCTTTGTCTCTGCCTCCACCCTCCCCCTGCTCTCATCTATTCTGTCCTCCCCCTCCTTTGGTCATCAACACTTCTGATCCCCATAACTCTACTCTAAAGCTCAGCTACCACTATAAATTGCTTGTCCACCTTAGGTATGCTCTTAGTACTGTTGCAATATAGTTGACCTCTCCTACCTGATGTGTTTTAACTGCACTTGCTTGAATCTGTATCTGTATGTACCATGATGTACTTGCCTGCTGTATATACCCCTATCTGTTTCATAATGTCTACGTACCTTGTCTATTGCCTTATGACGTGAAACCTTTGTAAACAAGCTTTTAGCTCAAAGGGGTCATCCAAGATTCCAATAAATAATTAAATAAATAAAGCTTAAACTAGATAAGGACCCTAAAATCTGGGTGATGGGGTATTCCCTCTGAATTGCTGGGGAGGAGTACTCAATGGTCTTTCTTTCCTAAGTTTGTATGTTCATATGTAACCCCTAATTGACAGAAAGCCTGGGGTTTCTCTAAAGGTGCCAAATGTAGAGTGACCCAGTTTGTGGTCTTCATAGAAGCACAACTGGAAACAGAGTAGGGAACTTTCTTCTCTTTCAAAAGCCTACAATCTGGTTTCTAGTGTTACCACCTTCCAAGTGAGCATAGGATACCACCAGGGTTCTTATGATTGTTTATTTATTACTGTATTTATTTAGGAAATCGGAATTAAAACCTTTTGAGTCATAGACTCATTTCCAAAGGCTCCATGTCAGAATGAGACATAGACATTCATACAGTGCATACATAGAATAAATGTGGATGAGCAATCATCGTTGGGCTTATCGCCTCAGTGACAGTAGTAGTCGTCATCATAGTGGCCACTTCATGATGGCCAGGGTGTACACAAAAAAGATTCAGTGGTACTTAAGGAGCTTCTGGGTCCCAACTAGTCCCAGCATGCACAAAAACCATGGGAATGCCCAAGTCTGCTGGAAGCTCATAACAGCATTCAGGAAAAGTGTCTAATTTTTGCTGCCAGAATGGTAACCTTCATTACCAGTGCATCATTCTCAGCTGGAGATCAGAGACCATTCACTATATTCGCATTTCAGATGCCACCCTCCCCAGCTGTTTTGGCCCTTTTACCACTGTTTTGCACACAGGTCGTTGCATGTCTGTGCTCCAGCTGGAATTGGTTTCAGAAGGCACCAGGGTCTTGGCCCTCAGGTTGATGGGTACAAAGCAATGTGTGGTCCAAGGATGAGGGAATGCCCATCAGTCAGACAAAAAGCATATGTAAGTTTTAGCTTCCTGAGTGGAAGACTGGTAGAGTGGGATGACTGGAAGGTGGGATGGGCTGGCAGGCAGTACAGCCTAGAGGATAGAGTAACAAGCTATGAATGAGCTTGGTGCATCCAGCAGACCTGGGTTTGATTCATGCCAGTCATTTAACTGCCCTGTGTTCCTAGGACATGCCTTGAAATGATCTATTAGATTCATAGTAAATGAGTCCCTGACTCAGATGGTATATCTGTTTCTAGTGTTATGGTTGGTCTGTTTCTCATGAATACAAATTAATTATTATAGTTATTATTATTATTAGGACTATGAAACTTACCAACCAAAAGTTGGGGATCTCATATGAAATAGCAGCATATCTCCATTCAGTTATAAAAGCACACAGAGTAACATTATATGGCTCCTTTGCCAATGTGAGAACATTTTGACCAGAATGAGTTTCAGAATAAAGTTTATTCAACCCCTGCTATTCAAAATGGCAAATATAGAAGAAAAAAACTAAGCTAATCGCTAAAAAGCAAGCAAAGCTTGTAGATTAGTTTCTTCAGCTGATTTTTGCAGATTCAGTACTTTGTGGATTTAGCCACTCTAAATGCATTTTTGAGGGAACAGCATATACTTGCAGCTCTTAACATTTTGGAACGATCAGATACGCTGTGCTGTTGTTTTCAAAAACCAACTGGCTTAACCCTCCCACAGGTTCATAGCAGTGCTCTACCACTGGACCAAACTGCCTCCATTCCACCATGGTCCTGACCTTTTTTAAACTAGGAAGCAGGTTCTAGCAGCTGTTTTAGTGGTCTCAGAGGATGGGAACACTCACACCCGTGACCCAACCCGACCCAACCGAATGCACTCACTTAGTGTCTGCTGACTGTCTGATAACTCATCTGGACTTGAGCAGTCACTCATCTGAAAGACGGACATCAGACAACAACAAAATAAAAAAATTTGCCGTGCATCCCGAGCTATTTTTTCGCGCCTCCACTGTAGAGACAGTTGATTGGTATAACTGCCAGCCAGCAGCCAATCAACTATCTGTTGTGACTACCTCTCTCTCTCTCTTTCTTTCTTTACAGGTGCTCAACCCTGAATGCAGTCACCAGCCCAGTGGGAGCAAATACATTTTTTTAAACCACTGTTCTCAGACAGTCAGTCTTCAAGTCGCCCCCCACACCAAAGGCGTTGAAAAACACCATTTGTTTCCGGCATGTAGGACCATTAAAAAAATTAAAAATGAAATACATTCTTTTTAAATAGCCTTCACAACAATATTGGGGGGGCACATGCCCCCTCGGGCCCTATGGGCATGACGCCACTGGATCCATCCTTGGTAAGCAACAAGTTTTGGACTGGCCCCAAAAGTCTCAGAATAATGCATCTTAGCCTAGAAATAAGTGACAGAGAATGATGGGATATACTAAAAGCGGTGATGAAAGGCAAGTTAATGGTGATAGAAACAGCCAGGAAAACATAGAGAAGAGTAAGACAGGTCAAGTTAGAAACAATTATACTAACCCTAGATGCACAACAGCAAAATAAAATGGATGGGCATCGAGGAAAAGAATTGAGTGAGCTCAAAATAAAGAGCTCAATTCAATGTTAGACCTTAAAGTTGAGCAGAATCTAATATATGTGAGACAAAGATATTATGATGGGGGGGACAGAGGACCCTAAAACTACTGGCATGCAAATTGCGGGCGACAAGAGCAAAAGCACAGATATTAACTGTACAACATCCAGTATTGAAACAACAGATACCTAAGGAAGTTGCAATACTGGAAGCATTCAAAATGTTTTATCAGAAACTGTACACCCCTAAACAGGAGACATCAAAGGAAAAGATGGACACCCTATTAAATACCCTAAATCTGCCAGAATTGTGAGCAGAGCAAAATGAAGCCCTGTGTCACCCGTTATCCAAAGTGGAAATTAAGACAGTAAAAGGGAATAGCAAAATAGGCAAATACCCAGACACTGATGGTTTCTGATCAGAAGTTTATAAAACGTTCACAGGTAAGGTCATGCCCGTACTACAGAGAGTATATCAAACAGTGGTGGGGGAGGAGGGCCCATCCTACCCTCGTGGCAACAGGCGGTTATATCAGTGATCCCCAAGCCTGGCAAGGACCCTACTAACTGTGCCTCCTATTATCCTAGTTCAGTACCAAATGTGGACTATACATTTTTTTAGCTCAATAAAGGCAACAAGATTGGATGAAATTTTTCCCAAAATAAGACATTGATCAAACAGGTAGGTAGAAATGTATTGTTTCACAAAATGTCATTACAATATTTAAAATACATGAAATCTCAGATAATACTGAAAATCTTACAAGCTACATGAATACACTTTAGATCATACAAGTCCATATCCATCACATATATAATTATACAGAATCTTAGGTCAAATTAAAAAGACTGTGCAGCAGATTTTCTAGTTATAGCATGATAACCTAATACAAGTTAACATTATCATTTCATCAGGCTAATTAGTTCTGATGGTTTGGGTGACATCAGAAATCTGCTTAAACTTTTCAAGATGATTATGTTTTTAGAATTAAATAGAAATAAAACTAACTGTTTAGAGGGAAGGCCAAGGGCCGCCAAGATAGGTCACAGCCAGTATTTACTTTGTTTATGGTAAAAAGGGCAATGTAATACAATATGCTTCAAGTCATCTTCGACCTGGTTCTTACAGTTACAGTATGGTGTATTTACATTGTTTCTCCTTTGCTTTAACGTAGTATAGTTTGCGGGATACAATTCCATCCTAAATCTTGATAGAACTCTGCGTTCATTCCAATCTGTCAGTATTGTTAGATAATCTTTGAAGCCTTTAGCAGTTTTTATATTGTTATACCATCTGTAGTTTACTAACTGCTCTATTTTATTTTGATCGGAGGCCCATTCAATATCTATTAGCCGAGTCTTAATTTGAAATATTATATCATCAGAATGCCTAATATAAATCTCATATAATAAGTGCCCTAACCCTAGTGGATATAATTCATTTTTAATTGTTACACCAGTAGGGGATACAAAACTTATATGGTTATAATTTAATTCTTCTTCCAAACACATCCTTGGCAGGCGTTTTGCAGAAAGAAAAAATTATTTTAATATAAATGACAATCTTCTTTCCAGCGCCTGTATTTTGGAAGATTTTTGGCCAAGCTCATGTCTTGGGACTTCCACTGGTACTGACTGTGGAACCCTCAACAGGTATGTATACATCTGATCTATGATTATTTGTAATGGTTTTATATTCACTATGGACCATATTTCAGAGGTGTATAATAAACTTGTTTTAATTTTTACATTCAAAGTTCTCAACAGACCTGCAACTGATCCATGTTCGTAATTGAAATTGAATCTTTTGAAAGCCTTTGTTATTATATTTAATTTTTTAGATAAATGAATTATGTGCGGTGCTTAGCTTGCATTTTGGGAGTATGTAATACCTAACTAATCATAAGTTCTAACTGTGGCTATTGTTTGCCCATCAAGAAAAATGGAAGGCAATATTTTAGTTTTGGAACTGAAAATAATCATATTCATTTTATTTCTATTAATTTGTAGTTTATTTACTTTACACAAATTTGCAAAATGTATTCATTTACATTGTAACCCAAGTCTGGATGTGGATATTAACACCACATCATCAACATAAGCCAGACAGGAAATCTTATTTGAAATTGTTGGAGAATGAAACTCAGGTTTGTCCAAGGATGACAATATTGAATTAATACATAAATTAAACAAAAGGGGGGGAAGGAGGCAGCCTTGCCTTACCTCTAAATTGGTTATTATTTTTGAGATTAGATTCCCTGTTTGGTCTTACCTAGTGATGGTCGAATGGCTCCAATTTGCTCCTCATAGCAATTTGCGGAGTGAAGGTGAATTTGCGGAGTGCTTCGCAACGTGAAGCAGGGTACTTTGCGTTATAATGGGTAATGCAAAATCCATTGAAAACAATGACTTCGAGTTACTCCGCCTTCCTAAACCACTATTCCACCAGTTCTTAAGGTGAAATACATTGAAAACAATGTACTTCACCTCACTTCATCTTGTTTTTAAGCTCCAAAGGTGAATTTGGAAGTGATTCATGGGATTTCAGGTCACATGGGCTCTAGATTGTTCTGCACAGCCTCAGTTTGGGGCAGTGTGCGTAGGAAGCTGTAGGAGACAATCTGCTATGAGAGTTCTCTGTGATTCAAACCTTCATAAAGCTGTTAAAAAAGCCTTTTTGAGTCTTTTTTTTGCTGAAACTTTAGTTCATCGATTATAGGAAACCCTCCTGTGCTCATATCATCAAGCGTTTATTGTTTGTGTATGGATTTTGAATGTTAATATACAACATTCAGTCTGTGTACTGAGAGACAGTGGAAGTGTGCTTTGGGAGAGTGATTATCTGTGGTGTAGCTAGATTAACTTGAAGAAAAAGACAGTGCTTTTTGTTATGGTGATATTTTTCTTGTATAACTGTGTTAATGTACACACAGTAATTTTTTCAATATTTCTTGCCATTTTTTTGCTGATTGATGTGGTGCAGCACTGCATAATTTTAGTTTGTTTATAATGTGTGGTTATATTACTGAAGTTTTCAATTTGCTATGCATTACTTAGTGTGTGTGTGAGTATGTGTGTGATGCATGTCATCAAATCAGACACCTTTTTATTGTGCCACATAATAATTTCAGCAACGTGAAGCTGCTATCCACTGCAGCTGTGTGATTCTTGTACTTCTTTGTAGTATCCTTACTGGTACTAGTACTAGTGACTGTTACTGCAGCAGTGCAGTACACTGCCCCTCCCGCCCCAACCAGCAAAGGTATTCTTTTCCAGATTTGAATTTCTGATGGTGAGCACTGGTTAGGTGTTGTGCCTTTGCATCTACATCTCTTCAGTGCACAGTGCAATCTTAATCTGTCTGTGCATTTGCATCTCTTTAGAGCCCAATCTCCATCTGTAACTTAAGTCACAGTTGTTTCTTTGGCTTCCCTTCAGAGTACTGGACAGGTGTGGTGCTTAATTCTGCATGAACATTGTACTCATTAATATGCGTTTTTAAGTTAGGACCATCATCACGAGTCACTCGTGATACATATCATGTTCTTCATCATCATGGTCACAAATGCAGTCACAAATCATGATTCATGATCACGTTACGAATCACAACATATATTTTTTTTCTAGTTACTTGGATGTATTGTAAGCCTGTTTTGTAGTATCTCTCCAGGCTTCACCACCCCACCATTGTACTCATTGATATGTGTTTTTAAGTCTGGGAGTTTTAAGCTACTGCTCATCGGGGAAGTAAACCATAGGCATTCGCATTCCCAATACAGTTTCATACTGGTTATCTCACACCATCGACACCGAATCATGTTCTTCATTATCACGGTCACAAATGCAGTCACAAATCATGATTCACGATCACATCATGAATCACATGAATTTATTTTTAATAGTTACTTGGATGTATTGTAAGCCTGTTTTTTAGTATCGCTCCATGCTTCACCACCCCACCACTGTACTCATTAATGTTTGTTTTTAAGTCAGGGAGTTTTGTGCCACAACTTATCAGGGCCCAGGGAAGTACAGCCAAAGGCATTCACATTTCTTCATCAGCATGGTCACAAATGCAGTCACAAACTGTGATTTACGATCACGTCACAAATCACAACATTCATTTTTTTAGAAGTTACTTGGATGTATTGTAAGCCTGCTTTGTGGCATCTCTCCACGCTTCACCACCCCACCACTGTACACATTAATGTTTGTTTTTAAGTCAGGGAGTTGGACAGTGTCTTCAGTACATACACAGACTGGAAAGAAGACTGACTGCACACATGCAGTTTAGCACAGTATACTTGCACTGCTCAAAATACAAAGTGTCACACATACAGAAGACAACAACAAAAGGGCATAATTGCATACAAGGGTCAGGGATGGTGGAGAAATACATTTTACAACACAGCAAGGAACGTGTGGGGGGGCACATGGTGTGAGGAAAATAACTAATGTGGGATCCCATGGTGATCCAGCAGCAGTTCCAGCATGGACATAATTTACAACTGATGTCCCTCTATGCGATCCAGCCACTGCTCCACAGCACTCTTCCTCTTGTTCTCCTCCACAGCACTCCAAAGAACTGCCAAGTCAGCCTGTGTTACACACAGTTCTCTGGGGTCCACACATTCTACAGGCTGACCTGCTGGTGGTGGTGGTGGTGATGGGGGTGCTGTTGGAGCAGCAGGTGCTGCTGTGGCCCTCCTCTTCTTAGCGATGCCACAATACATAGATACATAGACAGTGTCGGCAGATAAGGGCCTATGGCCCACCTAGTCTGCCCATTTGAGCTTGTAAGTTCAGTTTGTTTTCCTAGAAGTCTATTTCCCCTTACCCCTGACCTCTAGAATTCCTTTATGTCTATCCCATGCATTCTTAAATCCCGTGATTGTTTCAGCCCCCACCACTTCCTCTGGCAGGGTGTTCCACTTGTCCACCACCCGTTCTGTGAAGAAATTCTTTCTCATGTTTCCTCTGAATCGTCCTCCCTCCAACTTCATCCCATGCCCTCTAGTCCTGAAACATCTTTCACTTAAAATAGTGTTTTCCTGCACCTGTTCCTCCCTGTAAGATGCTTGTATGTCTATCATATCCCCTCTCCTCCTCTCCTCCAGGAGTACATGTTCAGTTCCTTCAACCTGTCTTCATAGGACTTGTGATGCAATCCATGCACCATCTTTGTTGCCCTCCTCTGAACCTTCTCTACCCTGTCTATGTCCTTACGTAGGTATGGTCTCCAGAACTGTACACTGTACTCCAGGTGGGGCCTCACTAGTGTCTTGTATAGTGAATTATGACCTCCTTTTCCTGCTGGTGATGCCCCTGCCTATACATCCCAGCATCCTATTTGCTTTACCTGATGCCTTGTCACACTGTTTCCCTACTTGAGGTCATCAGAGATGACAACCCCAAGATCCCTTTCCTGCTTGGTGCATGCTATATCCTCACCCCCCAACTGATATATTGTGCCTGGGTTTTGTGCCCCTATGCATTATCTTGCACTTCTTTGCATTGAATTTCAACTGCCAAACCCTTGACCATTCTTCAAGTTTCTGGGTCCCTTCTCATTCTGTCTACACCCTCTGGTGTGTCTACTCTATTACAGAGCTTTGTGTCATCAGCGAACAGTGAAATTCTGCCTTCTAGATCCTGTGCAATGTCACTGATGAAGATGTTGAATAGGACCGGTCCCAGCACTGATCCTGTGGTACCCACTGGTCACTCTTCCCTCTGTGGAGTGACAGCCATTTACCCACCCTCTGTGTCCTGCCACCCAGCCAGTTACCTACCCACCACACTACTGTCCTGCCCACACCCATATTCCCCAGTCTGTGTAATAGTCTTCTATGTGGCACAGTGTCAAGGCCTTGCTGAAGTCCAGATAGGCCATGTCACTGCCCTCCTGATCCACCTCCCAGTCACCCAGTCAAAAACTCAATGAGGTTGGTCTGACGCGGCCTCCCCTGGTGAAACCATGCTGCCTTGGGTCCTGTAGTCCATTGACAACCAGATGTTCCACCAATCTCTCCTTCAGTAGTGCTTCCATGATCTTCCCCACTACCGAGGTGAGGCTGACTGGTTTGTAGTTCCTCGCTTCCTCTTTGTTCCCACTTTTGTATAAGGGGACTACATCTGCTGTCCTCCAGTCTTTGGGTACCTCCCCTGTTTCCAGTGATTGGCTGAACAGGATAGCCAGAGGTTCAGCCACCACCTGTCTTAGTTCTTTAAGGACCCTGGGGTGCACCCCATCTGGCCCCATTGCTTTATCAGCTCTTATTACTTCCAGTTCCTTCAGGACCCTTTCTCGTGTAAAGGGACTTGTGTCCATTTCTGCACCATTCTCACCCTTGTACTCCTTCAGACCCATTACCCCCTCTTCCTTAGTAAAGACTGAGCAGAAATACCTGTTCAATATGTCAGCTTTACTGTTGTCATCCTCCACGTGGCTCCCATCCTCCCCTTCAGTCTCACTATCCCTCCTTTGTCTTTCTTTTTCACTTATGTACCTGTAAATGTTTTGTCCCTTTACCCACTGATTTTGCAATGTGTTCTTCTGTCTGAGCTTTGGCTTCCCTTACTGACTTCCTGCCTCCCTTTGTTTCTCCTGGTACTTCTCCCTATCCCCTTCTGCCTGTGTCTTTTGTATTGCCTGAATGCAATCTTTTTGGCTTTCACTTTCTTTTCTACCTCTTTGGAAAACCATAATGGTCTCCTCTTCCTTTTCCTCTTGCTAACCTGCTTAATGCATAATTCTGTTGTTCTTATAATCCCCATTTTAAATACTGCCCACTGTTCCTCAACCTGATTCCTGTCCCATTCCCCTTAATGCCTCTTTCAAGTATCTCCCCATTTTCCCAAAGTCTGCCCCCCTAAAATCCAGGATACGTGTTTTGTGTGGTTTGGTTCTGCTCTTTCTGTGATTTCAAACCACAATGACTGGTGGTCACTGTTGCCAGAGCTCCCCACTGTTACCCCCATCACACTGTCCCTGTTTGTGAGCACAAGGTCCAGTATTGCCTTCTGCGAGTTGGTTCCATGACCAGTTGCTTGAGGAAGGCACCCTGAAGGAGTCCAGGATAAATCTGCTCCTAGTTGATGCTGCTGCTGGGATGCTCCAGTCACGTCTGGTATATTGAAGTCTCAACCAGTACTACCTCACCCTTGTCTGCCATCCTTTGGATGGCTAGCATCAACTCCCTATCTGTTTCTTCCTCCTGGGCTGGTGGTCTAGACCACACCTGTGCGGATGGCTGGCCCCATTTTCCTTTCCAGCTTAACCCACAGTATCTCTCCCCCATTTTGTTCCTCCTGGATCTGTGTGGCCCTTATGTCATTTTTCACATACAGTGCCACTCCTCCTCCCTTCCTGCCTGCTCTGTCTCTTCTGAATATGCACAGCTGCACCCTCTGCCACAGAATGGGCAGCAGCTGCAGGCATGGTCTGTTCTGTGGCAGCCTGCCACTCTAACTGCTAGTGATTGAGCATATGGGTGTGCTGGCCCCCAGTCCCCAGGTGAGTCCCCCGGGGGCCAATGCTCATCTCCAACACACATAGGCGGCACTTGACCACATTGTTGTCCACCCGACAGTCAAAAAACTGCCATATACTAGAGGTGCGGGGAGGACCAGGCACAGGCAGGGGATGGCCAGATGAACTGGCAGCCGGCTGGTCACAGTGCTGAGCAGGGATGGGATCCACACCTGGGCTGGGGGGAACAGGCTCATCCTGCTCCAGAGGACCTGGTGTTGGACTTGGTGGTGGTTCAACTGCCTCAGAGTCAGGACAGGAGGTGGTGCTGGTCCTGCTTCTGGGGGGGGGGACACTCACAAGTTTTGAGCAGTCCAACAGGAATGGGTGCCCATGCCCTCTACACATGCGCACGGTATGACGCTTACCACTACCACGCTCTCCCAGAGCTGCCCCCACCTCAGACATTCCCTCACCCTGGTTTGTCTCTCCTACTGAGCTCCTCAGTCCGAGCAATCACTACTCACACTGTCACACAACACACACACACAGTCACACAGACACAGACAAACAACTAACTACTTATAAAGGTAAGAAAAATAAAATTTACAGAAACAATAAATTAAGTAAAAAAGAGCTTTTATAAAAGTTGTTGGGTCTAAATCAAAGTTTAAATCTCTTCCTTGCTTTGATCTGAAAGTATAAGCAGTCACAAAACACACTACTCTCTCTCCATCTGCACAGGAGAAAGTAAAAGTGTCTGCTTGTGTGACTCACTTCCTTCCTGCCTAGCTAAAGAGCATGTGACTTACAGTACTGTAAGCCATGTGATGTGTGGGGGGGGGTGCTGCCAAATCTGAAACACCAAGTGGATCACTTAGAATCATAATGAGGATCACGGTCCATTATAAACAATGACTTACATGCCGCCACAGCGTTGCCATTCCTTATGCCTTGAAGTGAGCGGCACAAAGGCGGAGTGAGCACTTTGCATTGCCCACTTCGCGTTCACTTCACCAGCGGAATTTAAATTCGCCGCATCTCTAGTCTTACCTTACTTTTAACCAAGTATTTTGATGAAGCGTGACAATAATACTTAATAAGGTTGGATCTATATTAGAGGTCTGTAATTTTTCCCATAAAAGGACTCTGCTTATTGAATCAAAGGCTGTTTTTAGATCTACAAAGCAACAATAAAATGTTGTATTTGTGATGGCAACATATTTCCATTAAAAATGGTTCAAAATGTAGCAGTGTTGAACTGTGGAGCGCCCCGATCGTAAACCATTTTGTGCTTGTGTCAAAAGGTTGTTATCCTCCACCCACTGCTGTAGGTGATTTAAAATTTTCTTTGTAAATATTTTTGGGGATGAATCTAGTAAGCTTATAGGTCTGTACATCACTGGGTTATTTAAATCACCTTTTTAAAAAAATTGGAAAAATAATACTACTAGTCCAGGATTCTGGAAATATATCATATCAACAACCAAAATTCTATATGCAGTGCAGTATTGGCATTCACCATTCTTGGGATTTTTTATATACTTCTGCTAATACTTTGTTTTGACCAGGAACCTTATCTGAAGAAGTTTTTTCAATTGCTTCAATTATCTCGGTTTTAGTTACGTAAAAAGGGTGAGGTAGACTCAATACATAGATATAGTATATAGACACATCTGCCGAAAACATCTACAGTGGCATCTCCCCGGATGAAATGCACTTTTAAAGCATTCTGCAGAATGCTGCAGCAGACCTACTGAATAAAGCAATGTAATTTCAATGGCAATTAGTCCCCTTTGTCATGCAGGAAACTGTGGCATTTACTTCATCCTGGCAGTGTTACATTCTCCTGAATGACAAAAGGGACAAATTACCATTGAAATTACATTGCTTTATTCAGTAGGTCTTCTACAGCATTCTGCAGAGTACTGCAAAATGCTGCAGAATTGTGTTTCATCCTGGGGGATGCCACTACAGATGTTGTCAGCAAATAAGGGCCTTAGGCCCATCCAGTCTGCCCTATACCTCTCTTTAATGCTTAAGGTACCTCAGATGTTACATGCCACCCCCCTTTCACCCTAGCTTGATAATTCCCATGTGCCTATCCCACGCATTCTTGAGTCCCTGAACCGTTGCCTTCTCCACCACTTCCTGGTGAGACTGTTCCATTTCTCCACCACCCTTTCAGTGAAGAAGAATTTCCTCAAGTTCCCTCTAAGTTTTCCCCCATTTAGTCTCATGCTGTGCCCCCTAGATCTGCTACTTCCCTTCATGTGAAGGATGCTCCCCTCTGGTACCCTGTTGATCCCCGTTAGATATCTGAAGGACTCTATCATACCCCCCCTCTCCCTCATTTCCTCCAGTTAGTACATACTGAGAGCTCTGAGTCTCCCCTCATACGACTTATGCTGGATCCTGGACACCATTTTTGTCATCCTCCTCTGTACCATCTCCATCCTGTCTATGTCTTTTTGGAGCTGGGGCCTCCAGAACTGAACACAGTACTCCAGATGAGGCCTTACTAGGGAGTTGTACAACAGTACCACCAGTTCCCTCTTTCTACTTGTTATACCCCTCCCTATGCACCCTAGCATTCTGTTAGCCTTTCTGACTGCTTTGTCACACTGTTCAGCCACTTTGAGGTTGTCTTCTATGAATACCCCTAGATCCCTTTCCTCTGTGGTGGCCTCCAGTGTTACCCTGTCTAGTTCATACTCGGCCCTAGGATTCCCTCTCCCTAGGTGCATGATCTTGCACTTTTTTACATTGAAACCCAACTGCCATTGCTTGAACCAGTTTTCTAGCCTCTTCAGATCCCTTCTCATTTTTTCTATATCTTCCTGTGTATCTACCCTGTTACATAGCTTTGTATCATTCGCAAACAGGCTAACACTCCCATCTAGACCCTCTGCAATATCGTTTATGAAGACATTGAAGAGCACTGGTCCCAGCACTGATTCCCTGGGGTATGCCACTTACTAATCATCCCTCCTGTGAGCTAACCCCATTTACCACCACGCTTTGTGTTCTGTTACTCAACCAGTTTCTAACCCATGTGACCACCTCTGTCCCCACACCTAGATTTGCCAGCTTGTGGATTAGTCTCCTGCGTGGTACTGTGTCGAAGGCCTTCCTGAAGTCCTGATAGGCCACATCTACCACTCTGCCCTGGTCTACTTCCTTTGTCACCCACTCAAACAAAGCAATCAAGTTGGTCTGGCATGACCTCCCTACTGTGAATCTATGTTACCTTGGGTCCAGTGGCCCCCATGTCTCTAGGTAGTCCACCAGCCTTTCCTTAAGTAGGGTTTTCATCATTTTACCTACCATCAAGATCAAACTGACCGGGTGGTAGTTTCCTGCCTGCTCCTCCTTGCTTCCACTTTTGTGCAGGGGTTACCACTTGTGCCCCCCTCTATTGCTCTGGAATGCCTGTTTCCAGTGATCCACTGAACAGCTTAGCCACAGGTTTAACCAGTTCCTCCAGGAGTTCCTTTAGGATCCTCAGGTGTATCCCATCAGGACCCATAGCTTTATCCACCCTAAGCTGTTCTAGTGCTCTTTTTTACTCTGTCCTCTGAAAAAGGTCTAATATCCACCCCATCTCCATTAATGGGGGACCATTCCCATTGTCTTCTTCTGTGAATATGGAGCAGAAGTATTTGTTAAGGATGGTCACCTTGTCAATGTCTTTCTCCACTACCCTGCTTCCCTCTTCCCCAAGTCTTGCAATCCTTCCCCCGTCTTCCTCCTCTCACTAATATACCTAAAGAATGCCTTTCCTCCTTCCTTCACTGATTTAGCTAGCTTTTCCTGTGCTTCAGCCTTTGCTGCCCTTACTGCTATGTTCACTTCCCTTCATTTTTCCAAGTATTCTTGCCTGTCATCCTTGCTTTGTGTTGCCTTGTTCCTCAGAAATGCCATCTTTTTGCCTGTTACTAGCTCTGCTATCCCCCTGGAGAACCACATTGATTTCCTCTTTCTTTTGCTCTCGCTGCAGGGCCTGGCACAATGGTTTGCTACCTGGTGCAGGGCTTCCCTTATCTTAGCCCACTGTTCCACTACTACCTTTATGTCATCATATCCCTGCATAGCCTTCCTGAATTCATCCTTCATCCTTCATCTTACTGAAGTCTGTCCTCCTGAAATCCAGGATTCTAGTCCTTGTGTGGCTAGTCTCCTGTGACGTCCATACGGTGAACCCCACAGCTCGATGGTCACTAGTCCCGAGGGTCTCCCCTACTGTGACTTCCTTTATCATGTCCCCATTGCTTAGGACAAGATCCAGAATTGTATTCTCCCTTGTAGGCTCCCTCACTAGCTGTGTGAGAGCTGTCCCTTGCAAGGATTGCAGGAATCCCTTTCTCCTGGCTGAGGCTGACACCAGGATGCTCCAGTCCACATCTGGCAGGCTGAAGTCACCCATTAGCAGCAATTCACCCTTTGTTGCCATGTTCTCCATTGTCTCCAGCAGTTCTCTGTCTACATCCTTAGCCTGCCCTGGGGGACAGTATATTACTCCTGTTCTAAGTACTGTCCCCCTTCCCGCATCCAGGGTTACCCACAGTGACTCTGCTTTTCAAAGTCAAAGTCAAACTTTATATATAAAAGGCGCTTTTCAAGACCAAAGTGCCTGTACAATACATTGCTAAAAAAACTCTTCAGATTCAAATCCCAAATCATAAAATTCAAAATAAATGTTTAATTCAAATGCTAGCTCAAATAAGTATATCTTCAATGAAGACTTAAATACTCAGTGGACAGGCACTCTTTCTCCCGACAAGGTAGAGCGTTCCACAGGGTTGGACCATAAAAGCAAACGCTCTGGCCCCCGAGGTCTTCAAACGGACCCTGGGAACCTCCAGCAATCCTTCGTTGGTGGAATGGAGTGGGCAGAGGTGGCGGTAGGGGCAAAGGAGGTCTTGCAAATAACACGGTCCCTGTTCATGTAGGGCCTTATAGGTCAGCAATGCAACCTTGAAGGGGATTCCCCACTGCACTGGCAGCCAATACAGTTCACGGAACACAGGTATAATATTACTGTCTCTAGATGAGCCAGACATCAGCTTGGAAGCTGCATTCTGCACCAGCTGCAGGCAGCGGATAGCCACCCCCAGAAGCCCAAGATATAGAGCATTGCAATAGTCATGGCGGGAGGACACAAAGATGTGGACCAGTGTGCGAAGGTCCTCAGGCAGAACAAGGTGTTTCACCTGAGCGATGTTCCTCAGATAACAAAACAAGGTCTTGACAATGGCTGACACCTGAACTTTAAGTGTCAATTTGTAGTCAAGCACAACGTCCAGGTTACATACCCATTCAAAGGCCCTCAACTGGTTATCCTCCAATACTGAGGAGGCAGTAGAGTGCAGTGGTTCAAGGCTCTGAGCTACAAACCTGCAGACCTGGGTTTGAATTCCACAGCACCCACTTGCATACTGTGTGACCCTGAGCAAGTCACTTAACTTCCTTGTGCTCCCAGGTCACACCTGTATATAAGCTTTCAGCTTAGTGTGTGTCTGCTGGTTAAAAAATAAATAAATAAATACCGGATGGGCAACCAGGAGGTAGCTCCTCTACCTGATGGGTCCCTCCTTGTCTTGTGGAACTGTCTCTTTTATCCCTTCCCTGACATACAATGCCACCCTTCCCCCTCTTCTTACCTTCCCTGTCTCATCTGTGCAGTGTGTACCCTGGAATGGCTAGCTCCCAGACATGGTTGCTATTGCGCCGTGTCTCTGTGACTGCCATGATACCCAGGTCCTCGGAAGCCATTAATGCCACAAGTTCAGGGATTCTGTTACCCAGACTGCGGGCATTGGTACACATAGCCTTCCAATCATGGCCTCCCCCCTCTACTATAATTCCAGTACCACCACCCCCCGTGCCTGCCCCTGCTGTACTTTACATGCGGTCCCCCCTTTTTTATCTAGGGCCACTCCTTGCTCATGACCAAGCCTCTTTCCTTTAGTCTGATGTTGGGGGGTTCCCTTCCATTCGCTGATCCCCTTACCTTTGTATCTTTCTGCTGCATCCTCATTTAGGTCTTCTTCTCTGTGCTGGAATCCTTCCAGTTTAAACCCTCCACAAAAACCTCCAACTTCTGCCTTAGCACTCTCACTCCTTCTCTGGCGAGATACAGACCATCATGCTTGAAGAGCTTCCCATTCCAGAAAGTCCCCCAGTCTCCAATGTAGTGCATCTTGTTGTCTGTGCACCAACCATGGAGCCACCAGTTGAATTCCCTGATCTCTTCATTCCTGATCTTCTCCTCACTTCTGCCCTTCCTCCAAACTGGCAACACCTCCGAGAAGGCCAGATGTGTTGTGTACTCCTTTAGGCTCTCCCCTAGGGTCTTCATATCTGCCTTGGCTTCTTCCACAGTCCTATTTGCTTTGTCATTTGTCCCAAGGTGGACAATGATCCCTGCAAAATCCTGATCTTTTCTCACCAGCTGTCCCACTCTATCCTTAATTCTCCTTGCAGATGCTCCTGACATGTATTTCACTGTGGTTTCAGCTCCCTTTGCACTGATGGACTGTGCCTCCACTCCTCGCAACATAGAGTCTTCCATGACCAGAATCCTCCTGTTGCTCTGTGTATTCTTCTTCTCCTTCCTTTCACCTCCTTCCTGCTGTCTTGAATCAGATTTGTCCTGCTCGATTCTTCCTTCTTCCCCACCTGGTTTCTGTCCCCTAGCTAGTGGGCAAAACAATTCTGCATGTGGATAGTGTGTGGCTAGCACTGCCCCATTTTAGCTCTATGTGCCGTGCTGCCTCCTCCCACCAATCTCCAACCCCCAAGACCCATGGGCCTTTGGGGGAGAGGGTGGAGAAGGGGGGAGGTGGGCATCCCTAATCCAGTCTCTTCTGTAGCCTCATGATCTCTTCTCTTGCCTCCCATAGCTTCCTCCATAGTTCCACAACCGTCCTGCAGAAGGGGGTACCCCAGTCTCCAGAGTGTCTGCCTTGCTACCAGACCTCCAAAGCTCTGGCAGATCAGGATGTCTATGTCTGTTTTCCTCCGACCTATAGGTGTCACTGTTTCCTTCTCACTTCAATGCGTCTTCTCTGTCTTCTCTTCCTGTTCTTACTGGTGTCTTCCCTTGGGGGTCCTGCAGGCTGTTCCCCTGGGCTTCTATAAATATAGAAAGACCGTAGATGATTGGGATGGTGGTTGGGAGGGTGAGTAGTACTATTACCACCCCTTAGCAGTAGCTGTTAACAGTTAAGTGATGGGGGAAGGGGAGATTTAGCCGATTCCCCTCTTCCTCTCCAAAATCAGGTACTTTTAAAAGCAACTGCTAGCTCCCATTTAGTTGCTGGTTTCCCTCTCCAAATGAAATGCTTTTAAAAGTATATGCTAGCGTCTTTTCAATTGCTAGCTGTTGCTTCTAAAAACTAAAGCCAAAGTAAATGCTAGTGTCCTTTCAACTGCTTGCTGCTGCTTCTAAAAGCTGAAGCAAAATGGAGCAGAGGCACAAATGAAACATAGAAACATACATTTTGACAGCAGATAAGGACCGCTTGGCCCACCCAGTCTGCCCATTTCCCTACCTAATGGATAAGCTGTAGATCCTAGTTAACCAGCAGCCTACTTCTTCCTACCCCCACCCCCTAGAATTGCCTTATGACTATCCCATGCATGCTTGAATTCCACCGCTGTTTTTGACTCCACAACCTCCTCCGAAGGCCATTCCATGCATCCACAACCCTCTCTGGAAATACTTCCTTAAATTACCTCTGAGTTGCCCCCCTTCTATCTTCAAATTGTGCCCCTTGTTCTTGCACCTCTTTTGAAAGATGCTACCTCTTGGACTTTGTTGATTCCCTTGAGGTACTTGAAAGTTTCTATCATGTCCCCCTCTCTCCTTTCCTCGAGGCTATACATATTCAGCTCCTTAAGTCTCTCTTCATATGTCTTCCATTGCAGACCCTGCACCATTTTAGTTGCCCTCCTCTGGACAGCCTCCATCCTGTCTCTGTCTTTGCGGAGATTGGGTCTCCAGAACTGCACGCAGTACTCCAGATGGGGTCTCACCAACTGTCTGTACAGAGGGATAATAACTTCCTGTTTTCTACTGGTGATGCCTCTCCCTATGCATCCCAGTATCCCCCCAGCCCTCCTTGCTGCCCTCTCACATTGCTTGCCCACCTTTAGGTCATCTGATATGACTACCCCCAGGTCCCTTTCCATTTTTGTTGTTGTTAGTATCTCACCCCCCATTGTGTACTCTTCCCCTGTTTTTTTTTTTTTTTGTTATTTATTTTCTAGTTTCCTCTGCGGCTGGGGGGGTGTTACCAATGGTTCCCCCCCCATCCTGCCTCAACCAACATCACCCCAGTCTGCCCCCCATCCCAAGCTCAACCCCCATTCTCTTCCAACCATCACAGCGATCCGTTTACCGTGGTGGGCATAGGACCACCGCCACGGGATCCGAAAGGGTTATCCACTGCAGGGGGGAGCATCCAGGCAGAAGCCAGTGGAGGGCTGCTCGTCAGCCATCATCTAGCCTGCAAGGATTTTTCTCATTTTCTCCCCTGCATCTGTGGCATGCAATGACGCTAAGGGACCGGAGTGCACACGCCACCGCAGGCACCCTTCCCAGCGCCTTGCCACAGTGGCACATCCCATGTTCTACTCCTGACTCTGTTGCAGCCCCAGCCACCGCTAGGTGCTGGTGAGACAGCGAGGCATTCCCGCCTCCCACCCTGGAGAAGGAGAGCAGTCTAATGGACGCCAATCCGGCCACCCCGCCGAACCAGGCTCGTTCCTGAACCCGGGTCGCCGGCGTAGCACGAGGTATTCCCCTGGGTTTTTGTTTCCCAGGTGCATTACCTTGCATTTCTTAGCACTGAATCTAAGCTGCCATACATTTGACCATTCCTCTAACCTTGCCAAGTCCCTTCTCATCCTTTCCACCCCACCTTGTGCATCAACTCTGTTGCAGATCTTTGTGTCATCTGCAAAGAGACATACTTTTCCTTCCAGTCCCTCTGCAATGTTGCTTATAGACATTGAAGAGGACCGGTCCTAATACTGAACCCTGCGGTACCCCACTAGTAACCCCCCTTTCTTCAGAGTGGACTCCATTTACTATTACTCTCTGTGTCCTATTCTCCAGCCAATTCTTTACCCAGGCTGTCATCTTGGGACCAACTCCCAGGCTGGCTAACTTGTATATTAATCTTTGTGTGGGACTGTGTCAATGCCTTGTTAAGTCTAGGTAGGCCATGTCCACAACCCTCCCTGATCTACTACTTTGGTCACCCAGTCAAAGAAATCTATCAGATTTGTGTGGCATGACCTTCCCACTGTGAATCCATGCTGCCTTGGGTCCTGAGCCCCTCTGGCCACTAGATACTCAACAATTCTTTCCTTCAGAAGTGATTCTATCATTTTCCCTACCACTGAGGTTAAACTAACAGGTCTGTAGTTTTCTGCTTCTGCCTTGCTCCACTTTTGTGAAGGGAATCACATCTGCCCTTCTCAGTCCTCGGGCACCACCCCATCCTCCCATGATTTGTTAAAGAGGGTAGTCAGTGGTGTCACTAGTTCTACCCTTAGTTCTTTTAGAATTCTGGGATGAATCCCATCAGGCCCCATTGCTTTGTCCACCTTCAGTTTTAAGAGTTCGTTCAGAACCCTTATTTCTGTAAATGGGTTGGTATCAACTTCTGTATCCAGAGTGTTTCTACTGTTTGTTTTAGGTACCTCCCCCACTTCCTTTGTAAATACTGAGCAAAAATGTTTGTTTAGTATCTCTGCCTTTCCACAGTCACCCTCTACCCACCCTCCCTCCTCTTTATTAAGCCTCACTAGCCCTCCCTTGGTCTTCCTTCTTTCCCTGATGTACCTATAAAAGGTTTTATCCCCCTTCTTAACTGTGTTGGCTATATTTCCTCAGTTTGGGCATTTGCTGTTCTGACTGCCTTCCCAGCTTCCTTTTGCTTTAACTGATACAGTTCCCTGTCCTGCTCCTTCTGTGATTCCTTGTACTTCCTGAATGCTTTCTTTCTCTTGAACCTTCACTGCCACTTCCTTTGAGAACCATAGTGGCTTCTTACATCATTTCATTTTGTTAATTTGCTTCACACAAAGGCTTGTTACCTCTGTGATGGCAGTTTTTATTATTCCCCATTGTTCTTCCACCCTCCTTCCTGCCCATTTGCTACTGCATTCTTAGCACTCACCCATTTGGCAAAGTCAGCCCTCCTAAAGTCCAGTACTTTTGTCTTTGTATGGCTTGACTCTATTGCTGTGTTTATTGTGAACCATACTGTTTGATGGTCGCTGGTTCCCAGATGGCTACCCACTTCTACATCTGTGATCCTCTCTTCATCTCCATTTGAGAGAACCAGGTCTAAGATTGCTCCTCCTGAGTGGGCTCCAATACTAGTTGTCAAGGCATGCCCCTTGTAGGCATCTAGAATAACCCCACTCTTTGAAGTGGCTGCTGCAACTGCACTCCAGTTAACATCTGGCATATTCAGATCACCCATCAGCAATGTCTCCCCTTTTTCTGCCATTCTAAGTATTATTTCTATCATTTTCTTGTCCATTTCTTCCCCCTGAGAAGGGGGTCTGTATACAACCCCTGTGCAGACTGTGGTGCCATTGCCGGTCTCCAAATTTACCCACAGTGCTTCTTCTCCTCCCTGTTTTCCCTTTTGTTTTGTTGCTTTGATTTCTTCCCTTGTGTAAACAGCTACTCCTCCTCCTCTTTTACCCTCCCTGTCCCTCCAGTAGATAGTGTATCCTGGTATGTTTATGTCTCAGTCATGGTTTTGTGTGTACCATGTTTCTGTGACTGTCACAATATCCAGATGTTCCTCCTCCATCAAGGCCACTAATTCAGGAAGCTTGTTACTCAGACTATGGGCATTGGTACTCATAGCTCTCCATTTTTTGATGGCTTTACCTTCTTTTGCAGCATCCCCCACTGACCTGTCTACCTCGGTCTTTTTCTCATTTAGTACCCTGATTTGTAGGGAGAGGCTGAGATGTTCCTACTGCTTATCAGTGCCTTCCCCCTTGACTAGTGTAAAAGCTTGCCAATGAAGAATTTAAACCAATTGCTCAAAAGACTTGTTCCCTTCCTGGACAGATGCAGACCATCCTGCCAGTATAGGCTGGTGTCCCTCCAGGTGGAACCCCAGTCCCCAATGAAATTAAACCCCTGTGCTCTGCACCATTTTTTCAACCATTCATTAAATTGTATGGTGCAAAGTACCCTCGCCTCACTCATGCCACTGATAGGCAGCGCCTCTGAGAAGGATACTGTGTGTGCTACTTGTCTTAGGCCCCTCCCCAATTCTACAAATTCCTTCTGCACTGCTCTAATCTCATGATTAGCCAAGTCATTTGTCCTTAGGTGGACAATGGCGTCCAGCTCAGACTCCTGTGCAGCTGTTCGCATGATCCTGAGGATGCACTTCCTGTCTCTCAAGCCATGGCACCAGGCAGGCACTGCACTTCAGTTTTCCCTGCTCCCCCAGTTCTATCCCCTAATAATTGGGTCCCCCACCAGGAGCTGCTTCCTTTCCTTGTGGTGTCCTCTGCCTCCTTCCTGTGGGCCTCCCTTGTGACAGTTGTCCTCAGCCTCCTTAGTCTCCTCTGTGGGGGCATCCATAGGGGAGCTATGCTCCCCTAGAATGGCGTATGGATTATAGTGTGGAACAACTGACTGGGTGTGCCTCTGTTCCACCATCCTCACCCTCCCTGAGCCCTCTGTGGTCCAACTGCTGTGCTTTCTTCACAACCTCTGAGGTAGTGGTGGTGGCTCTGGTGCTCCCTGGATGGGGTAGGTTACCTTCCTACCATCCAGTGTGGCCTGGGGGAAGGTCCCCTTACTACTGTCCAGTGTGGCCTAAAGACAGGCAACTTTCTCCCTCAGGGCAGAGAGTTTTCTGCAAATAGGGCGGCATCTCAGCCTCCAGAAAGACTCCTGGAAGATTGCTTCCCCACAGCCATTACATTGCATTACTCCCCAAATTTTTTTTTGTGTGTGTGTGATTGGTTTGTAATATAGAAATATATATACATATACATATATATATGCATATATATATATATGCATATATATATATATATATATATATACACACATATATATATATATATATATATACACATATATATATATATGCATATATTTATATATATATATATTATACAATGTGTATGCTTATACTGTCAGTGCAGTATGCTAGAGAGGATATGACAGTGATATGCACTTGCGCTTGAGGAAATGATGTCAGAACTCCAGGTATAAAGGAACTATTTCCAGGGGTGGGTGGGTGAGGGGTGGGAAGGGTTGGCCTAAACTGTGCCCTCACAAAACAATCAGCTAAAAGCTCTGACCCACTGCTGCGATGAGTGCTTTCCTGTCAGCAAGATGCCCTATACAACAATTTGACAGAGAAAATACCCAGCTAATCAAACAAAGAAAAATCTACACATCCAAGTCAGACATAGGTAAACCTCCCCAGCCCCAAAACAGGCCTGGTGGTTTGTGCTCTGAAAGCTGTCAGCCCCAACATAAGTCAGCTGTGCTTTAAAATCTTCCTGCACTGAAAATGTTAAGAATTGTAACAAACAAACATAAACCTAGATCCACCTTCCTCTGTTGCTTGAAAGACTGTCTTTTCCTGTTTCACACTGCAGGTTTTTCTATGACAACTTCTTAACCACAGCAACTTATTTAAAAATAGTTTAACTATTGCAAACTCCTACGCATCAGTAAATTATTTAAAAATAGTTTAACTGTCAGAAAATCCTAGTAGACAATCTAGCTACCTCCAAGGATCTACCCAAATGCAGTAATTAAATCCTTCTGAAGTTACTAGCAAGATAAACAGTTTGCAAGCCCCTTCTTGGTTAAACACTAAATAAATATGTGAATAAAAAGCAATTACCAAGGGTAGTTAGTTTCACCTCCCGCAGAATTAAGCAAAAGTGCATGTTAGTTGCAGATATCAAGTGCAATATAGAATTTCTCACACAGCTCACAGCTGAATAAAGAAGTAGTGTCCTTCCAGGTCCAGAAAATGTACTTTGTGACTCTACTATTCATAGGTCACAGGCCCCTCCCATTTGGCAGTAGCTGTTAGCAGTTAAGTGATGGGGGAAGGGGGGTTAGCTGATTCCCCTCTTCCTCTCCAAAATTAGGTACTCTTAAAAGCAGCTGCTAGCTCCTGTTTAGTTTCTAGCTTCCCTCTCCAAAATTAGGTACTCTTAAAAGCAACTGCTAGCTCCTGCTTAGTTTCTAGCTTCCCTCTCCAAAATTAGGTACTCTTAAAAGCAACTGCTAGCTCCTGTTTAGTTTCTAGCTTCCCTCTCCAAAATTAGGTACTCTTAAAAGCAACTGCTAGCTCCTGCTTAGTTTCTAGCTTCCCTCTCCAAAATTAGGAACTCTTAAAAGCAACTGCTAGCTCCTGTTTAGTTTCTAGCTTCCCTCTCCAAAATTAGGTGTTTTCTAAAGTAAATGCTAGCTTGTTTTCAGTTGCTAGCTGTTGCTTCTAAAAGCTGAAGCAGGAGTAAATGCTACTTTCCTTTCAGCTGCTTGCTGCTGCTTCTAAAAGCTACATCAATGATTTTTATTCCCCTTTCTTGTTCTTCTACTGAAAAATACAATTTACTGAAGTGTTCTTCCCATTGAATGGGAGTAATTGTTACCTTAATTCTATCTGCATTATGACCAGATCCTTGACTCACTAATAGCCAAAATTGTTTAATATATTTTTTAATTACTGTTTTCCTTAATTTCTCCCAAATCTTCTGATGGTATTTTCTCTTCTCCTGTTCCAGTACTAGTTTATAGTTAGCACGTCCCTAGTTTAATGCTTTTGTATTTTGTATATTTGGTGTTTTTCTGTAAATATGAATTAAACTATTTCATTTTTTCTTTGCTTTCCTACATGTGTTGTTAAACCAGGTCGTGTTTGCCTTTTCCATATTGATGCCTGGATAAAATAGGGAGCTAAATAAAATATAATATTCCTCCAAGAATCAATTATAGTTATATTTTCTGCAGGGTTTACAATTTTTGATCTTATATCATCTAATCAAACAGGCTTTGTGGTGGGCAGACAGGCTGTGGATAATGTGAGATGCACAGTTCATATAATTGATCACCTTAATACCAAGACACCAGTGGTAATCATGAGCTTGGATGCTGAGAAGGCTTTCGACAAAGTAGACTGGAGCTTTTTGCATGGGGTCCTTGCTCGGTTTGGGTTCAGGCAGAAGTTTATAGAAATGATACAGTGATTAAATAACACACCACAGGCCTATATAAGGGTGAATGGCTTGGTGTCTATGAGATTCACCTCGGGATGAGGGATGAGACAGGGGTGTCCAGTGTCCCCCTTTTTGTTTGCGCTTTGCTTAGAGCCTTTGGCTCAATGGATCAGGCAGGAAGCAGGGATAAGGGGAGTAAAATTAAGCGATACAGAACATAAAAAAGCATTGTATGCAGACGATGTGCTAATGTATCTAATAGACCCAGAGCGATCACTACCAGCCCTGATGGGGATCTTGAGGGACTTTTCTTCTATGGGGGGGGTACATATTAAACACAAGAAAAACAGAGATACTGGCTTTCTCCTATAAGCCCTCCCCACGGTTAAGAGTAAAACATCCAATGAATTGGACATTACATAGGCTAAGATATCTAGGAATCATACCAACTAACTCAAACAAGTTTTGATTCCAGGACAACTTCGACCCACTGATTAAATAAATTAAGGAGGACATATAGAGGTAGGGGATTTTACCATCACCACTATATGCAAGAATACTGTACAAACAGCGAAAATGAACCTAATCCAGAGGTTCCTCTACCTATTTTAATGTGTCCCGATAGCCCTAACCAAAAATAAAATGACTGCTAGATATGCAAAGAATGTTATCTAAATTTATATGGAGGGACAGAAAAGCTTGAGTCTGAAGCAACATACTTGTCACAAACAAGAAGTATGTGTGTGTGGGGGGGGGCCACTCCCTGATCTGGGAGAACACCATCTGGCATCCCAGTTATGATGGGCCCTATTATGTGGACAACCGAGGGTGAATGCACACTGGCGTACACTAGAGGAGACAAAAGTGAGGGATAGGCCACTGGAATCCTTCCTTTTCAGTCAGCGAGGCCAAGGGAGGGAAGGAGAGAGGTGGTATTCAGGGATGAAAGTCACAGAGATAGCCTTACAAAGGTTCTATCAAAACTCTATGAGACAGAAAGGGATGTAAAAATACAGATAGATGATTAGTTTGGAGCTTAGACGTCCAACCAGGGGATATGAACCCCTGGTACCTGGGACAAATACGCCAGGGTATAAAATACCCAGCTCAAATACTGAGGGGAGACACTCTCTTCACATTTGGGGAATGTTGTAATCACTTTGAATGGATAAAAACATGCTCACTAGCACAGATGAGGAAATACCAAAGCATTCAAACTTCAGAAGATTGGGGGATAAGATTAGCAAAATTATTAAACATACAAACACTCAAAGGAGCCATATCTCAGATTTACCAGTATTTGATCACACACAGAAAAACAGAAACCAATTATATAGTAGGTAGGTGGGAGGAAGGGGTGATTCTATTTAAATATTACAGAACGGAACAAGATCTGGGAAGGGTCATTCAAAACAATGGCATCCCCACACTGGAAAGAGTTTTTATGGAAAATAAAAAAACAGATATTTTATAACACCTCAGGTGAAGGCCAAATAGGGGGAGAAGGGGGACTCCTCATGCTGGAGGAAATGTGGGGAGAAAAGATCTACCCATGAACATATATTTTATTTATGCCCCAAATGCATAGACTCTAAAGAGGAAATTTAAAATAAAATACAGGGACTCTTCCAAATTAGCACCCCACAAGGAATTCAGCATCTGATCTTAGACCACTTTCCATTAGAAGTAAAAGAAGTCAACATAAAATATCTGTTAGGGATATGTGTAATGGCTATTGGAAAGGTAATAACTCACAGATGGTTGAACCCAGAACCTCCAACACAACAAGAGTGGAGCAACACAGTCTAAAACATCCAGGAGATGTGAAGGATGACACAACCTTCAAAGGATAGAACAGAAAATTTAGAGAAAGGTGGACAAAATGGATGATAGAGGCTGAATAGAGTCAGATGCCCACCACCCGCTTCCCAGTCACCAGAACTCAGGAGCAGCAGCAGCCATTATCATCAGACTGCCTCGCTCCTCAGTCGCCCCCCTCGCCCACTTCCCGGTCACCAGAAATCAGGAGCAGCAGCCAAGACTGGCACGTATGCAGCTGCAGTGCTCAGCTGGTCCTGGAACAGTCTGTCAACTGTGGCTGATTGTTTTTCTATGGACATTTTGTCCCGCTTGCTACCACATTGAAAGTGTGACATTTGCGGGCTAATTTAATAGAATAGACAAACGTCTGCAGAGTTCAGCCTATCGCTCAGTAGTTGATACAGTCTGGGAATAGGTTTCAGTTAGCTTACCTTGTACAGTCTAGTGATGTTTTCAGATGCCTGAATGTGGTTTTTCCCTCTAATTTTCTCCATTTCTTTTCCTGTCCTACACGCTGCCGGAGTCCACCTAGTGCATTCGTAGTGGGCACCCCCACCTTTTTCCTAGTTTCCCGCTTCTGCTTTGCTCTCCTTTGTCTTGTAGATTAATTCAGATTTGCATTGTATGACCTCACTACTGCTTTAGTCCACTACTTCAGGCTGCCTCGCTCCTCAGATGTCCCCTGCCCGCATCCCTGTTACCAGAAACCAGGAGCACCAGCCAAGACAGGCAGGTATGCAGCCACGTGATCAGCTGGTCCTGGAACAGTCTGTTGACTGTGATTGATTGTTTTTTATGGCCAATTCTCTGACTTGCTACTGCACTGAATGTGAGGTATTTGGGGAAGGGGGTGATATGTTAAGTGAACTGACAAATGAGTGCAGAGTTCAGCCCGTCGCTCAATAGTCATTACAGCCTGGGAATGGGTTTTAGTTAGTTTACCTTGTACAGTCTAGTGATGTTTTTGGATGCCTGAATGTGGTTTTGCTGTGATTTTCTCCATTTCTTTTGCTGTCCTACACACTGCCGGAGTCCACCTAGCACATACGCAATGGGCATCCTCTCCTCCACCTTCTTCCTAGTTTTCCCGCTTCTGCTCTGCTCCCCTTTGTCTTGTAGATTAATGCAGATTTGAATTGTATGATCTCACTACTGCCTTTGTATCCCCCTTCAGGCTGCCTCTCTCCTCTGATGCACCCTTCCCACTTCCCAGTCACCAGAAATCAGGAGCAGCAGTAGCAGTCAAGATAAGAATGTATGCAGCCACAGTCATCAGCTGATCCTGGAACAGTCTGCTGACTGTGTTAGCCCACCACTGCTTCACAGCATCTGCCACACCTGCCCCCCCAACCACCCTGGGTGGTCCTTTCCTTTATTGGTGCAACTGGTCATGTGACCTGCCACACGACTGTCTTGACACTAGTACTTACACCCCATTTTCCCACTTGCACCCTATCCTAGTCAGCCGCTTGGTGTCACTGCTGAGCCTTCTTACTTCTTCCTCTTCTGCACTCTATCCACCCATGCCTCAGACAGCAATGGTCTAAAACTGTTCCTGCCATCTAGTGTCAACCTCCAGAAATACCTACATTTCCACCTTATCTAACCTTTGGAACCTGCTAGGATTTCAGCCCTCAACCCTCTGCTCTAGAGGTAGTGTTGCTAACCACTTCGCTATCCTGGCTGCCATACTTAATACTTTTTGTATAGCTGTCACTGCAGCTAGCATCCTAACCACTGAGGTCACCTCAGTGGACAACTCTGGTTTTGGGCTATGAAATTTCCCCAAAGTTCTGTGTTACCGGTCCCCTCTTCCTATCCTGGCCATCAACCTCCTCATTTCCCCTCTCCCTTATCCTGCTCATTGCCTGCAATCCATTCTACCCTAGGAACTCTGTCTCCTACCACTACTTCTGCTCTCTGCCCTGATACACCTCCTCTCCTCCTCTCTTTCCCACCCCTTTTCAGTCACCATCCTCCACTTCTGTCCACCTTTCCCTCTATCTCTCCCCCATGCCTCCTCCCCCACCTCCACTGTCACTTCCTCCTACTTCTTACTCCCTTAAAGCTTCCCCCTTCTTTATTTCTCACATCTGCTGACTTCTCATTTCCTCCTACACCTCTACCTCCCCTTCATGTGGAACCTGTGTTGCCCATTTTCCTTTCTGTTAAACCCTCCCACCTCCTAAAGATTAAGCCCTATTTTCACAACACCAAGTGCACCCGAACAGTACTTCTTCTCCTACTCCTCTTGGGGATAGTAAACCCTAACCCTGGCCCAACTGATATGTCCACCCACACTGGCCTCCATGTTGCCAGTAGCCTCAGTGCTAGTAACCGAGGTAAGGGTAATACATTTCTCATCATTGTCCACTTCAATGTTTAAAGCCCCCTTGCCAAGAAGCATGCTTTCCAGGCTCGCATTGCTGTCAATAATTTTGACACTATTACACTATAGGAGACCTGGCTATCAAATAAAATCTCCTGTGGGAAAATGAAGCTACATTGTTTCACCTCCCTTGGGAAAGACATGCCAGGAAGGAAAGGCA
Source organism: Neoceratodus forsteri (assembly GCA_016271365.2). Classification (NCBI taxonomy): domain Eukaryota; kingdom Metazoa; phylum Chordata; order Ceratodontiformes; family Ceratodontidae; genus Neoceratodus; species Neoceratodus forsteri. The sequence continues at coordinate 54,998,496 of CM057455.1, forward strand.
TGGGCTGCATGTTCTATGTGGCAAAAGTGTTTTCTTTCACAGAATTATCCTCCAACTTCAACTCTTAGAAGCTTGAATCCCTCTCCATTCACCTCCTCATAGGTGAAAAGAAAACTCTCACCATTACCACCGCTAATCCCACTACCCGGTACCCCCCTTCTGACCTTGATTTCCTTCTTGGTATCAAAAATACCCTCAACAGAGAATTAATTAATTTTGCTTGGGGATTTCAACATAAACTGAACAGCCTACCAATCAGATCATGCCAAACCTGTCATCTATGACCTCGGCTAACCCAAATTATTTCCTCCCTACCAGGACTAACTACAAAATGGCTTCCAGTCAGTGATTGACTGGCTAATTTTCTCCAACCCTGCTAGAATCCTCATCTCTGGAACTCTCCCTCACTGCCATAGTGACCACTACACCATCTATTGCCATTGGTCCACGTTCTCCCCCAAATCCACCCCAACTTCATCTACAGGAGATGCGTAACAGAAAGTGCTCTAGCCAACATCTCTCAGGCCTTTTACCAGGTTGATTGGTCTTTAACTTCTGCCTCAAATAATATTGACACTATCCTGGATAGGTTCTATTCTATCTTCACCAGGGTTCGCGATAAAGTCATGCCCCTTGGGAAAATTTTGGTTCGTAGTCACATCAGCAAATGGATCACCCCCAGTATACTCAAACTAATGACAGAGAGGAACAAGGCCTGGACCAACCACAGGAAACATGGTCACCCTGCGCTATTCACACTATATAAAACACTTCATAACAAATGCAAAGCTGGGGTTACGGTTAGTTAAGGTCATCTTTCTACACAGCACTTAGCTAGGTGAAAACTCCAACCCCAGGCTACTTTGGGGCACCCTTAACAACCTGCATGGTAGGGTCAAGAATACTGAACCCATCACCTTCTGTCATAGCGAACAGCTAACTAGTGCTCCCACTGCTATTGTCAACTTGTTCAATGATTTCTTTGGGGACCTGGAAAAATATAAAGCCAACCTCCCCCCAAACTACCAACCTCCCATCAATGCCCCCTCTCCTCAGTCCCATCCATCTCTCCCAGGGATTATCCTAATTTCTGCTTTCGGGCCTTGTCCCCCTTGGACACCATTAAGCTCATATGCTTAAATACCCCCACCCCACCAAAGGAGAAGGCGGGATTGATTTCAAACTCCTTAAAGAGCAACTGACACAACTCTGGCCAAAAGTGCTACATTGCAGAATTAGAATGAGTATACCCATGGCAGGGAGATCCTGCCACTCTCAAGGACCGACCTTTTCTTAAATCTGTTTGCAAAAGTTCTTCTATTGCTTAGCCTAATCTATCCTTTACAGTTTCTAGTCAATAAGGTTGGCCACCTATGGGCAACCCCTACTCTTTCTTGACTATGTTATAGTGTCCTCTTTCATTTTTCCTTTTCCCTCACAGGTCCTCATACAGGGAGATTACTGTGGTGACCTCTGAGCTGATGTAAAACAACAGGCTGTGTTTCTCATTGTTGGATACAGTATGCAATAGTACTATGTCATAAAATACCTTGATGTATATGCCTTAGGTGTATGAAACCTGTAAACGCTGAAAATACCACCGCACTAGGTGTTTTTGATGAAGATAAAAAGTTACTAGGGGACTGTATTATAAAAAATTAAGTTAGTGGGGTAGAGATATCAGAAACCCCCAGTTGTGATATTTAAAATGCATGTAAATTACAGATTGTTTAAGAGACCCTTTGACACCATGCATTCTTGCTTTAAGCTGAACAAGCCTAAAAAAATGTCATGGTGATTTGCACATACATCCCATGATGCTTTGCATAATGAGGTATGTGTGATGATGTGTTCCTCTGAAACTTGGCTTTATTTCCAGTGCCTTTTGGGGTAACCCTTGCTTCAGTACTTCTGCACTGAGGTTCTTTGTCTTTAGATTGTTTTGGGGGTTTTCCTTTTTCAGCAACCCATTACCCAAACACACAAGACCAACACATGAATGAAATAATTTTCACTGAAGAGATAGATCAGTAGATCAGTGGGTACTAAGTGCAGAGGAAGGACATGCATAGTTAGACAGATTAGAAATAGCTTAGTATTCAATTACAACTGCTCAGTTTTTTTCTCCTATTTGTCTAATTGTCATGTAATCGCTCTTTAATGCCTAATGATCAGGCCTCTGTAACCACTGAATATGTGTATTGTCTTATTGTCCACCCAGATGTGGAACCTTTGTAATAGAGCTCACACTCAAAGGTCTTTCCAAAATACTAATTAAACAATGAATTAAAATTAAAAAGTGTGTTACTGCAAATTGATGTATTGAAGAAGGAATATGCCATTGCTTAAGGTTATATAATGTGTTTTAAATAAGCATCACAAAGAGATTGTGTATTAAACCTAAAATTCTGTGTCTCATCCATCTGTTGTCCCACAACCCCTCCACAGACTTTGTGTCAACAGTGGGATAACTTGCTGGAAAAGACTGGGCTAGGGTGACGTTTTCCGATTGATATTGCACAGATATCCCAGGTGAACCAATGCACCAAGAGTTGCCAGAAGAGAACCCAGAGAAGAAAGTCTGTGGAGTTCTGACCAGAACCATGGTTGACAGACTGGCAGAAAAGCTACTGCCTGGACTGGACCTGGGAGCTTGGAGGAAGGCCAAGCCTGAAGATGATGAAGAGATGCAAGAGCATGAGAAAGAATCAAGGGAACTGCCTCGTCTTGAAGACACACCACCTGATGACATAGGAAAGTTGTTGAAATGGCTCTGCATAAAACAGATGAAAATGGAAAGAGATAAGAGACACTGAGTGGAGAGATAAGAGATACTGAACAGAGATAGAGACATTGAGTGGAGAGATAGAGACATTTAGCAGAGAAGGTAAGATGCCAAATGGATGGATACCAGGAGAGTCTTGCATACCTTTAATGCAGCTCAAAGAGAAAGAACCAGTAGCCCAAAAAACATCAAACTTTCTAACCTTTCAGACAGTGATGACATTTAAGCCTACCTCAAAATGTTTGAGAGGATCACTTGAATATGCGCATGGTCAAGGGAACAGTGGGTTGTTCAACTGGCACCACACCTAGCAGGCAGTGCCCAGTTGGTTTATAGCCACATGGACTCCCAAGAGGCAGAGGACTATGACTGTGTGAAGAAGGAGATCCTCAGGCACCATGACATAAACACTGAAACCTATCTCCAGAGGTTTAAGTTTCTTAAAATGCAGTCATGGATACCCCCTGAGACACTTATGCCCATATCAAAGAGCTCTGCTACAAATGGTCGCAGCCAGACAACAAGACCAAGGACCAACTTCTCTAGATAATAATTACTGAACAATTTATTAAAGTGTTACCCCAGGATGTACAACTTTGGGTTCGGAAGCATAAGCCTGATTCCGCTGATAAAACCATCATGTTGGCGGAAGACTTTTTTAAATTTATTTTTTATTTATTTGTAATTCAGAAATAACATTTGAGCAGAGCTCATTAACAAATGTTCCATGTCATTAAACAGAATACAAAAAGACACACAAATTGTCAAGATACATACAGGATGCAATACAGGTGTAAATGCAATGAAAACGTCAAGTCACCTCCCTTGGGAAAGACAGGCCAGGAAGGAAAGGCAGGGACTGCATGTGTTATGTGGCAAGAAAGTTGTCTTTCACAGAATTCTCCCCTACTTCAATTCTTAGACGCTTGAGTTCCTCTTCATTCACCTCCTCATAAGTGAAAACAAAACTCTCACCATTTCCACTGCTAATCTCCCCCCCCCCCCGTACCCCCTTCTGATCTCAATTTCCATCGTGGTATCAAAAATACCCTTAACAGAGGATGAATTCTGCTTAGGGATTTCAGCATAAACTGGACATCTTGCCAATCAGATCATGCCAAATCTGTCATCTATGACCTTGGGCTAAGGCTTCCAATCGGTGATTGACTGGCTAATTTTCTCCAATCCTGCTAGAATCCTGATCTCTGGGACTCTCCCTGACTGAGATAGTGACCACTACACCATCTATTGCCATTGGTCCACGTTCTCCCCCAAACCCACCCCAATGTCATCTACAGGAGATGCATAACAGAACGTGCTCTAGCCAACATCTCTCAGGCCTTTTACCAGGTTGACTGGTCTTTAACGTCTGCCTCAAATAATATTGACACTATCCTGGATATGTTCTATTTTGTCTTCATCTGGGTTTGTGACAAATTCTCGCCCCTTAGAAAACTTCTGGTTCGTGGTCACATCAGCGAATGGGTCACCCCCAGTATACTCAAACTAATGACAGAGAGGAACAAGACCTGGAGAAACCACAGGAAACATGGTCACCCTGTGCTAGTCACACTATATAAAACACATCATAACAAATGCAAAGCTGTGGTATGGTCAGCGAAGGTCAACTTTCTACACAGTACTCAGCTAGGGGAAAACTTTAATCCCAGGCAACTCTGGGCACCCTTAACAACCTCCATGGTAGGATCAAGAATGCTGAACCCATCACCTTCTGTCATGGTGAACAGCTAACTAGTGACCACACTGCTATTGCCAACTTGTTCAATGATTTTTTGGGGGACCTGGACAAATATAAACCCAACCTTCCCCCAAAACCACAACTCTCCCATCAAGTTCCCCTCAACCCAGTCCCACTCATCTCTCCCAGGGATTATCCTAATTTCGACTTTTGAGGCCTTGGACACCACTCAGCTCAAAGACTCCAATAATCCTTACCCACTAAAGGAGCAGAGGGGACTGATGTCAAACCCCTTAAAGAGCAACTGATACAATTCTGGCCAAAAGTGCTACATTGCAGAATTAGAATGAGCATACCTGTGACAGGGATATCCTGCCACTCTTGAGGACTGACTGAGCCACATGGGCTCCCAAGAGGCAGAGAACTATGACTGTGTGAAGCAGGAGATCCTCAGGCTAAACACTGAAACCTATCACCAGAGGTTTAGGTTTCTTGAAATGCAATCACTGGATACCCCACTAGAGACTTATTCCCATATCATAGAGCTCTGCTACCAGTGGTTGCAGCCAGACAACAAAAGCAAGGACCAACTTCTGTAGGTAGTAATTATTGAACAGTTTATTAAAGTTTTACCCCAGGATGTACAACTTTAGGTATGGGAGCATGAGCCTGATTCCTCTGATGGTAAAACCATCACATTGGCAGAATATTTTTTTTTTATTTATTTTTATTTATTTGTAATTCAGAAACAACATTTGAGCAGAGCTCTTTAACAAAGGTTCCACATCATGAAACAGAATACAAAAAGACACGCATTGTAAAGATACATACAGGATGCAATGCAAGTGTAAACACAATGAACGCATCAAGTAATTATACAGGTAGTTGCATAGGGTGCGGCTGACTCAAATTGGATAAAAATATGTAATACCTTCTTAGATACATAGAAGACATTACTATTGGGGACGCTATCATTGGAGAACAAAGAGGTCAGCAAGGCAGGGGGAGATGGGCTAGGTGCTAGGGATGCGACCATAACAGTTGGCCTTGTCATCTGGATAGGAAAAGTGGGGGGGGGAATAGGTGAGGCAACGCAGGTTGGTAATGGGCAGAGGGGAGTCACAAAAAGAGGAAGTCCTAAGGAAGCTGGGGAGTAGGGAAGTGGGTGAGTGGAGGGGAAGATAGGAATAAAGCAGCAAGTAGGGGGGAGGGTGGGCTATCTGGGAGAGGACAATATGGCGGTTCGGTGGTCAAGATGAGGAACACCATGTGCCCAACAGACACTCACACCAGAGCTGCTCACACAAGACTTCCTGGCAGCTTGACCACCCAGATCCAGAGGGGTCCACGGGACATCAGCAGTTCCAACCACCAGCAATCTGGAAAGGAACCCTTTTACTTATAAACTGTTAAATCCAGCCCCAGTGAAACAAGGCTGGAGAGCAGACAGAAGGGGCCAAATTCTTGTAGCAGAGATTGTATGTCATGGGTGCCAAAACAAGGGACATTATATAAGAAACTATCCTAATCTAAAGAAAGAGACAGCTCATGTAGCCTTAGCAAACTGGGATCACTTTATGGCTACTGTGCAGATTGAATCACAGCAGATGATGGGACTGATCGATTCAGTTAAAGACCAGTCAACCTGGTAAAAGGCCTGAGAGATGTTGGCTAGAACACGTTCTGTTATGCATCTCCTGTAGATGAAGTTGGGGTGGGTTTGGGGGAGAACGTGGACCAATGGCAATAGATGGTGTAGTGGTCATTATCTCAGTCAGGGAGAGTCCCAGAGATTAATCGATTCCAGACTCTTGTGCGAGCAGATCTGGTGACTAGGAATAATAAAGGGCTGGATACTCAGTCATCTGTGTGCACTGTGATACCCATTTCTATCCTACAGCCACCATACAAATGACTGTTCAAGAAAAGACACATGAGGCAGAAGTGGGGTTGGTACCTTACCTACCTGTGTCAGTTGTTGTCAGACATGACCACCCAGACTATGCTTTATGTATACAATGTCATGCCACCCAGGACTCTGCTGTAATTGCTGTAACCCCCAGAGCTCAAGTGAAGCAGAGACATTTACCATCTGTGTTCCCATTTGATGATGATGTTTTTGAGGATCCAGGCAAGGACTGTAAAACTAAGGCAGAGAAGAGGAAGCTAAAGAAGGACTGGATTGATATTCATGCTGGTGTACAATCAGACTTCGGAAACACTTTTAAATGTGATATGCAGCATGAGCAAAAAGCACCTTTCACTTAACCTTTTTTTTGCAGGTGGGGAAGTGAGTGGAAAAAGGTGCCCCTCAGTTTGTTATAAAATAGGGAATACTGTATATAGAGAATACACTAACCCCGGATTGGGAGAGGTAGTTGACCTTCTAATTGTTCCAGATACATTCTGCTCCAAAATCAAGTATCTGGCACTTGACATCCATTTAGCAGGTCATGCATGCAGAGATAGTACCACGAATAGGATATCACCCAGGTTTTATTAGCCCTCAATCCATGAGAATATAGCTGAGTATTGTAAAGCATGTGCTGAGTGTCAGAAGGAAGCTCAAGCAGGAAAAAGGGATAGAGTACCACTACAACCCATCCCTAACTGTGACTAATCCCTTTGACAGGTTAGCCATGGATGCAGTGGGCCCCCTGGAAAAGAACTCCAATTAATCAATCAAACAACCAATCATCTTTATTTTACCAAAAGTGAAACACCATTGAGACAGCCTCATTTGCAAGTTGGACCTGGATAGGTCATAACAAAAACACATAGGGTGGGATATTCAAAGGGGTTGCGCATGGCACAACAGTGTTGTGCCCCGCGCAACCGACTGATGCACCCTGGTGTGATATTCAAAGGGGGATGCTGCACTGCACAAATCCCGATGCGCAGGGGTGCACCAGTAATGTATGCGGCACAAGTGCGGGGGTGTGCCTATGCATATGCTGCACATCCCAATATTCAACCTGGGATGTGTGGCGCATATGCAGGCACAAACCCGCCTTGCGCCACACAGGGGGGTGCAAAGATCCACCCCTGAAAAGCAGGTGCAAGTCCTGGCCACCCACAGGTGAGCTGCTGTACTGCAGGGCGCAACATGGCAGCCGCCTGCTGTGGGTGGCCACCCGACCTCCAGTGACACAGTATGGGTGTCGTGCCCCCCCACCTGATCGCGGGAAAAATAAGTATATATCCCTAGTGGTCCAGTGGACCTGATCATGAGCAGGATCATGGGCTGTCGTTTAAATCATATTCCCTGGTGGTCCAGTGGACCTGCTTCCCTGCCCTAATCATGGGCAAATAAAGAAATCAATTTCCTGGTGGTCCAGTGGACCCAATCCGCAGCCTGATCGTGGACAAATAAAGAAATTAATTCCCTGGTGGTCCAGTGGACCTGATCCCCAGCCTGATCACGGGCGCATAATGCAATTACGTCCCTGGTGGTCAGCGGTAACCCCCTCCCCACCCACCCACTGAGACCCATACCCTGCTCCCCCACAGTCCAGCGGCAGGCAGCTCCCCATCCATAAGCCGTTTGGCCGCCCACCGACTGACAGTGTACAAGAATGGCTGTATGCCTGTTGGTTCACTTGTGGGCCAATGGGCGATACAAACAATACTGTACTACACAGTCTCCAAATATTTAGGAATGTGGTACGCACAGTCTGCATGCCCATTGGCCCAAGTGAACCAATAGGCATACAGCCATATTATGCGTTGTCAGTCAGCGGGTGGCCAGGCGGCTGGGTGGGGAGCTGCCATAACCGCTGACCGGGGAGGCGGTGGCGGGTCTCATGGCCGGGTGTGGAGGGGTGCAGCTGGAGCACCAGGGAGTTCATTGCATTATTTGCCCGTGGTCAGGACAGGATCAGGTCCACTGGACCACCAGGAATTCATTTCTTTATTTGCCCATGATCGGCCCAGAGATCGGGTCCACTGGACCACCAGGGAATATTATTTTCACTACAGCCCATGATCGGGCAGGAAGGCAGGTCCACTGGACCACCAGGGAATATTATGTCCACTACAGCCTGCAATCAGGAAGGGGAGCAGGTCCACTGGACCACCAGGGACTGCAGTATGATATGCCCATGGTCGGGCACTGGGGTGGGGTCCACTGGACCACCAGGGATTTATTTCTGTTATGCCCGTGATCGGGCGTTGGGGCGCATTGCCCGCTGTGGGGCAGGGGGCATCGGTCCCCAATGGCTGCAGCCTGGCAAGGCACCATGTGCAAGTCGCTAGGGATTGGCGCACCTGCATGCAAATGGACCCATGTGTTCCTTGTATGCTTGATGGCCTCATTTGCATGTCCAGTGCTGAATATCATGGTTGCTGCACCTAGGGCACCCGCACTTGCACTGGCGCATTCCCCCCCTGCTCCTCACTTGCCACTTGTGCTGGTGTAGTGCCACTGCACTGTGCACATTGCAGGCAGCACCAGTGCCATATTCAATGGTGCTGAGCCATGGCACAGCACTGTTGAATATCACCCAGACCATGTCCTGGTGCATCCCAGTTACACTGTGCCCAGGCTTGTGCCCCTGCCTGGCGCATTCTGAATATCCCACCCATAAGCTAAATGTTGCTATAATACAATGAGACAATAGTCCATATAGAGCAAATATGAGCTAGGCATAAATAACAGTGCATACAATGTGGCTAACAGTACAGTAGACCTCAAAACTCAAATACATCATTGATAGGGCAAGAACAAAAAATATTTGCAGAATAATACAAAGCAGTATTTTCAATATAAACAATATCTGCCCAATCGCGACAAGACCTATGGGAGAGGGGGGCTGAGTCTCAAGTAAGGGGAATTGAAGACGTTCTTCTGAAACCTGACCTCTTAACTGACACTGAACATGGTTTCTGCAAGGACCACAGTACTACTACTACTACTGCCCTGCTTAAACTTACATCTGACTACTGGCCATGGACTCTGGCTCGCTCACTGGGGCCATTTTCATTGATATGACCAAGGCATTCAATCTCGTTGACCATACCATCCTCTCCACCACCCCTGACTCTCTAGGTTTCGCACCAAGCATTGTGTATTGGTTTAAAAGCTACCTGACTGACAGGTCCCGATATGTGAAATTTAACTCTGCCCACTCCGACAAGGTCACCATCAACATTGGGGTTCCCCAAGGGTTTATCCTAGGCCCTCTACTTTTCTCTATTTTTATTACTAGCATCACTTCAAATCTCTGTAATACTTCCTTTCTACTATATGCGGATGACATTGTTCTGTATACCAGTTCTAAGAATATTGATGACATAAACTCTCGACTCTCTTGTGACTTTCAGCTTATCCACCAGTGGCTTACAAATCACAAACTCATACTTAATAAATCAAAGACCCAGGCAATGTTATTTGGGTCAAGTCTCAACCCAGACATGCCCAAACACTTTTCAGTGTCGCCTCCCCTGGTGGAACATCTTTAGGTGTCGTAAGCTCCTTCAAATATTTAGGGGTCATTTTAGACTTGTCTCTGAGTTTTGACCTCCATAGTCAAGTTACCTGCAAGCAGGTAAACTCCAAACTCGGTATTGCCTTTCGTACTTGTTATGCGCTTACCACCCCAGCTTGGCTGGCCATTGCCCATGGGATATTACTTCCCTCCCTCACATATGGGGTTGCCACGCATGTTTCCGCCTGCAACTCAAGTCTACGAAAGTGGGATATTACTTATAATAATATTTGTCACTTCGTATCCAACTCCCCCCGTCTGAAGTATCACTGTCTCCTCTACTCAGATCTGGGTTGACTTCCCTCTCAAGAACTCAGATCCTATGCACTAGGATCCATCACTGACAGCATCATCAGATCCCACTCACCTAAACTTCTGGCCAATCTCTTTCTCTTCCACAAATCAAACTATGCTTTGTGCTCTGCGGACCATGCCCCTGTTCTCATTCCAAGACATCGTACTTGGAAAGTTGGTCATGCTTTCGCTTGTCATGCACCACTCTTCTGGAACACACTCCCTTTAACTCTTCGTCAAAATGCTTCCCACATCTCCTTTAAAAGAGAACTACACCACCATCTCTTCTCTTCGTGTGCATGCTCCTGCTTTAAACCACCATAGTCCAAACACCTAAGTCCCACCCCTCTCCCTTGTTGCTCCCCTGGGGCCCTCCCCAACGAGGTGCAATTTTTCTTCAATTCCCTTTCTCCTTTTTTCTTGTACTATCCTCTTTCCACTCCTTCTTACCATTCTATCAGTTTTTCTCTGTTTTAAGTTTTCTCATTAAAACTGCACAATTCTCCCCTTCTTTCACAAACTACATGAGTTTTTGGATTACCAGCACTTATCTCACCATCTCAATTTTCTCCCCTACCTACTTTCTCCCGATCTTTCTCTCTCAATCTCCCTCATCTCAGTACTTTGCTAAGCTACCACCAATACCCCACCAAATTTCATCTCCCTCCATCTAATTTTTGACTCCTCCTCCTCTCCTTCTTTCCTCCTCTCACCATTCTCTGCTTATCTACTGCCTACCCTCAAAACACTCTATTCCTCACTTGCAACATACCGCTCAGTTTACGTCAAAAATTACCTAATTGCTGCTCTCTTACATGTAAACTTAAACACTGTATTGTCCTTTTGTCTAATTCTTCCCACTGTATATGCTTAAACATTTACATATTACTTGTATTTATTGTACAATTATGTATCCATTGTATGTCTTTTTGTCTCTGTACCCTCCCAGGTCGTGCCTGAAAATAGTCTTTTGGCTAGTGCACCTTACCCGGTTAACAAAAACGAAATAAATAAAATAAAATAAAGTGGGGAGGTTTAAAGGGTAGGACAAGGTGAGGGCTAAGATGTCAGAGATGAGGGGAAGTCAAGGGGGATGGTAGTAAAGGGAGGATAATAGAGTGTTTAAGAAGAGGACAGTACTGGGTTGGCAACGGGGTGGATAAAGAAAGACTAGTAGGATGTGATGTGTTGAAGATGTACAAGGGTAATAGATTTGTACTGGTCATATGTAATTAGGCTACCCAATACCCAGAAGCTATCCCCATGAGAACTGTCACTGCCCCAAGGATAGCAGAGGAGCTAGCGAAGGTATATAGTCACATGGGAATCCCACAGGAAATACTTACTGATCAAGGGAATAATTTGAATGCACATCTGCTAAAAGAATTATACCATCTGCTGGGAGTGGTAGTAGTGCGTACTTCCTCATACCACCCACAGACTCATGGCCTCAAAAAGAGGTTTAATCATTTGCTGGTTTCTCTCATTTTTCATTATTACATGGGAGGAACATGAGGGGGGCCACTGGATGTGGTTAATGAACACTGGAAAGAAGGGAAGGAGGTGGGACATCTTAATGTACATCCAGCAGACCAGACCTGGGTTTGATTCTCGCAACCTCCACTTGCATACTGTGTGACTCGAAGCAAGTTACTTAACCACCCAGTGCTCCCAGGTCACCCCTGAAAACAGGCATTTGTACGTAGTGGAACTTACCCGGTTACCAAAGACTAAAATAAATAAAAACAAATGTCATAGAGTACATGACTCAGTCACACAAATGCCTGGTGTGGTATATCAACTTTGCACACCAGAGTTTAGAAGAGAAGCTTGAGTTGCAGAAAGACATGACCAGGGTTTGAAGACTAAAACATTCAGCCAGAGGAGAAAGTGTTGTCACTCCTTCCCTCCACAGAGAACAAATTACTTATGAAATGGTAAGACCGCTTCACAATTTTGAGGCAAAAAGAAGTAAATTATGAGCTTAGCATGTCAAGAAAGAGACCCCACAAAAAAATTTACCATCTATGTGAACCTTCTTAGGAAATGGCATGAGAAACCAAACGCCTCCCTTTATATCCATCCTGAAGTTGGGGAGTAAGAGCTGAAGGTTGCCAATAAAAGGCTAGAGCAGTGAGCACAGTTGGGGGAGATCTAGGTAAACCCTGAACTGGAGTCTCAGCAACAGAAAGATTTGCAGGGGGGTATTACAAGATTTTGAGCCAAAGGAATTCTACACACCATAAGTGACATGCAAGACAAGCCCATACACCAAAAACCCTACAGATTGCCCATTATGTTAAGAGATGAGGTGATTCAGGCAGTCAAGAAAATTGAGCAGTTAGGCATAAATGTTCACAAGGTTCACCAGGTTTGTAGGAGCAAAAAAGGTTATAGCCCATTAGCTCCATTAAGATAAGGTGTAGTAGTTTAAATTCCCAAATCATGCAATACAGTTATCTAAGTTTGCTTTGAAATTGTCTTTGCTAGTACTGGAAACTACATCCAGCAGGAGTCTTCCAGAGGCTTGCTGCTCTCACAATATAGTAATATTTCCTTTTATTGGTTTTATATCTGCTAATTTTGATTTGAAGTGGGTAACCCCTTGTAGCATTATGGTCTTCTTTATATTCAATGTTTATTTCAATCATTAACAGATGATCATTTAAGATATTATAATATAGTAACTTATCCCCCCCTTGTCTTATTTCTAAACTATGTAGGTCTATTTTACTCAATCTTTCATCACAAGGAAGATGTTTCAATGATAAGGGGGGGGGATGGTGGTGCGGGGGAAGGGGAAACCATCAGGGCCAGGATAAATGGTTCAGATAAGAGAGGGTTAAAGGGGACACCTATTCAGAGGGGGTTTGAGTTAAGTGGGCAAAATAGCAAGGGAGGCAGAAAGGGGAGGGTGACAAGGAGGTCTCTAATAAGGCAGGAAGACTCCCCATGAAATTGCGATCATGAATAAAGTGGGGGAGGGGCTGAGAGGACATAGTGGAGATAACCATAAGGATGATGGCGGTGTTAGGTTCTGTTACTGGGAGACTCGATGATTAAGGGTATCCATTGGGAGGGACAGGGATGGATGCCATAGCCAGGTGAAGGTAGTGAGTATCTCTGGGCTGACAGTGCACAGAGCAAAGTTCATGGTGTATGAAATGGTTAGGGATTGTGGAGGGAAACGGTTCCTGGTGCATTTGGGAACTAATGATCTAGAGGGAAATAGCATTATGGAAATCAAGCAAGGTTCAAGAACTTGCCAGAGTCTGTCGGGATAATGGATGCAACATTTCCTTTTGGAGAATATTGCCAGTACCAAAGGCCTCAGTGGAGTAAAAATGAAGCTCACAGGGTTAATGAATGGCTCAGGAAGTAGAGATTGAAGAATGGGTTGGGGGTGTTAGGGAACTGGAATGGAGTTTGGGAGGATAAGGGACTATATGCCAAGGACAGGTTTCATCTTGCCCCATTAGGGAAGGAAGTCCTTAAACAGGGGATGGCTGACTACATCCAAGAAAGGTGGGGTTTAAACTTGTAAGGGGGGGAAGGGATAAGGGAGGGGCTGACCAGAAGCCCTCCCCTCCAGATGAGGGGAGTAGCCTTCAAGCCCAAGGGGGGGAGGGGGGAAACAGACTGGAGGTGGAGGTTTCAGGAGGAGCAGGGGGAGGATGGAAGTATAAGGAATCTGGGTGGGGTTCGACAAAAAGGATCAGGGATAAGGGGTGGGGGTTAGTGTTAGTAAATGCCAGGAGCTTGGGAAACAAGTTGCCAGAGTTCCAGGCCATGCTGTTCGAGGGGGTGGATGTGGCGGCAGTCACGGAAACGTGGGCCAACAAAAACCATGACTGGGACCTAAATGTACGGGGGTACACTATGCTTAGGAAGGATAGAAAGGAGGGCAGAGGGGGTGGAGTGGCTATGTTCATTAGAGATGACATAGAAATTGCTATGGTAGAAGAGGCAGAGGGAAACGTGGAGGCCTTATGGGTCACCTTACGATCCCCAGCAGGAGATAAGGTCAAGCTGGGAGTAGCATATAGGCCCCGGGATGACTGATGTTCTAGAGGATGGTTTGCTGGACAACATCATTGCCCAGTGTGGTCCAAAAAGGGAAGGTGGTGTTGATGGGGGACCTTAATATGCCAGGTACAAACTGGGGAACCATGTCCTCTAAGGTGGCCAAGGAGCAGAGGCTGCTGGATGGCTTCCAGGATGTGTTCTTAACACAGCATGTGATGGAGCCCACAAGGAGGGGCATGTCCTGGATGTGGTTCTGGCAGATGGGGATCTGGTAAGGGACATGGTGGTACAGGACCCTGACTGAGAGTGACCACAATACTGTCTGGTTTCAAATAAGCATTGGGGAGTGGGAGTGAGATCTAGGACACTGGCAGTGGACTTCAGGGGCAGACTTTATGGGCATGGGAAATATTCTCAGGATCACTTGAAGGATTACCTCAACGACAAGTGTGGAAAGGAGATGGGAGGTCATAAAACGGGGACTTCACGAGGCAGTCAGGATCTGCGCTAAGTTGAAACGTAAGGGAGCAAGGTCACATAAACCATGCTGGTGGTCCAGTGAGGTCCAGGTAGCAGTCAGAGAAAAGAAGGCAGCTTACAAAAAATATAAAACAACAAGAGGAGATAGGGATAAGGAACTGTACCAGCTTGCATCAAGAAAAGTCACCCGTATGGTGAGGGGAGCAAAGTCCAGTAAAGAGCAACGGCTGGCACAGGGGATACATGGAGGGGAAAAGGGGTTCTTCCAGTACATTGGGGAGCGGAGAAAAACTAAGGGCCATCTCAGCAGATTGAGATCAGAAGGAGGGTGGGTGGAAGAGGCGAGGGACCAGGCAGAGGTATTTAACCAGTACTTGCCTCTGTGTTCACTAGGGAGGGATGGTTATCTACAAAGCAAGGCACAAAGGGATAGAAGGCAGGGGAGGGATCAGGGGAGCAACAGAAATGGAGCAAAAGGGAGGGAAAGGTACCCCAGGGGTGTCACATCTGGATAAGGATAAAAAGACCAGTAAGGTGGAGGGGACAGATGATGTCATCCCCACCAAAAGGGTGTGGTTTGCCCTCAAGGCCCTAAAGAAAGACAAATCTCCTGGGCCGGATGGCATTCATCCGAGAGTACTATGGGAATTGGCGGACATACTGGCTGCACCCCTGGCGGAGCTTTTCAACAGGTCACTTGAGACAGGGAGGGGTACCTAGGATTGCGAGAGGCACATGTGGTACCAATCCACAAAGGGGGTCAAGGAAGTACCAGGAAACCATAGACCCATCAGTTTAACCCTCGGTGGTGGGAAAATTAATGGAGAGTATACTAAAGGAACGATTGGGGTTTACTTGGGGAGGTGGGAGGTCTGGATAGTCGGCAGCATGGGTTTGTGCCAGGTAGATCATGTCAAACCAACCTTGTGGAGTTCTATGAATGGGTAACATCAGAACTGGACAGGGGTAAGCCTGTGGATGTATTATTCTTGGACTTCTGAGGCGTTTGACTCTGTCCCCCCACAATAGTCTGGTGGAGAAACTGATGGGGTTAGGGATAGGCCCTTTGATGGTCAGATGGATTGAAAACTGGATAGCTGGACGCACTCCAGAGAGTAGGGTCTGTGGGAGCCTTAACCCTACAGAGGCTGGTAGGGCACCACAGGTCTTCTCGGTCCTGGGTCCAATCCTGTTTAATGCATACATATCGGACATCAGGGATGGTATAGGGTGGAAATGAGTCTCTTCGCGGATGACTCCAAGATGGGAGCAGTAGTTGAGGGAGAAGAGGGGAGGTTGGCCCTGCAAGGGGACCTGGACACCCTGGAAAGCTGGGCTCACACATGGAAATTAAATTTCAATATCACCAAGTGCAAGGTGTTGCATCTTGGTCGGGGAAACCCTAAACACAGGTACACCCTGGGAGGGGAGGTGCTGGAAGCCTCAACAGGGGAAAAAGACCTAGGGGTCATGGTGGATACATGTATGAATAACTCTGAGCAGTGCAGGAAAGCAGCTAGCAAGGCAAACAGGATGTTGGGATGCATCGCAAGGGGGATCACCTCAGGAGCAAGGAAGTGATTCTGCCGCTGTACAATGGACTGGTTAGACCACACCTTGAGTACTGTGTACAGTACTGGAGACCACACTTTGAAGAGGGACATACAGCTCCTGGAGAGGGTACAGGAGGGCAACAAAGATGATACGAGGGCTAGGGGATTTGACTTAGAGGACAGACTTGAGGAGCTCTGCCTGTTTTCATTGGAGGAGAGGAGAGACAGGGGGACATGATTGAGGTCTTCAAGTACCTCAAGGGAATAAATAGGGTAAACATGGAGGGATCTTTAGACTAAAGCAGGGAGGCATCACCAGAGGGCATGGTTTGAAGTTGGAAGGTGGAAGGTGAGGGGAAAAGGAGGAGGTTTTCACTGAGAGGGTGGTGGACCCTTGGAATGCTCTGCCTGGTGAGCTGGTTCAGAGATCCACAGTGGAGGGCTTTAAGAGAGGGTGGGACAGACACAGAAAGTGGATGTATCAGATGATGGCCTGTCCCGGCGGGGTGGGGATGGATGATAGGGGTTTCTGGAGCACAAGGGATGGGAGGGTCTCGGCACCCAACTAAGGATCTAGGTTTGAGCAGACTCGATAGACCATAAGGCCTAATCTGCTGGCAAATAGTATAATACGGATCTGGTATATCTTTGTTGTATCCTTTCCAGTTTATGTTTATCTGTTTCAGTATTAGGGCACCATATTTGGCTACCAAACTCCATCAATGGCCTAACATATGATTAAAACAATGATAGCTGTACATTAGCATGTTTACTTTTTATATTTCTTTTTATTGATATTATGGTTCCATTGGCTTTTGAGATCACTGCACTACACTGTTCTTTAAATGGAAGTTTGTTGTCAATTATTATGCCAAGATCTTTTTCTGATGTTTTGTTTGGCAGCACCTCATCATTAAATTTCATCAAGTAATTTATTTGGGTTATTCTAAGGCTTTTGATTACTTAGCACATAAGATGCTGCTGAAATCACTGATAATGATGGATATGAATAAGCAGCTCATAGCCTGGATAAGCTATTGGCTGGATCAGAGGAAACAGAGGGTTGGCATAAGGGAACACTGGTCTGAGTGGGGGAGAGTGTCTAGTGGGGTCCCAGGGGTCAATCCTTGGGCCCATATTATTTATAATGTTTGTATCAACAATGCATGTAGAAGATGGTGCATGGCTATGCAAATACGCTGATGATGCAAAGTTAGGAGCAATAGTTAATAATAAAGAATCAGCTAAAAATCTACATGGGTAATTGGATAAACTGGTAACCTGGGCTACTGAATACAAATTAGTCTTCAAGTGAAACAAAGTGTAAGGTGATGCACTTTGGTGCCAATAATGGGGGAGCAAACTACCTTATTAATGGTAACGTAATTGCAACAATAATGAATGAAAAGGATCTGGGAGTTTAGATTGGGAACAATCTGAGCTTTGATAAGCACACTGGAGAATGTGTTAAGAAAGCAAACAGGATCCTTGGTAATATTTTAGAAAATATTAGGCATAGGAGGAGAGACGTGTTGGTTCCTCTGTATGGATCACTTGTGAGACCAGCACTGGAATACGGAGCCCCGTTATGTTCTCTAAGTAGACTATCGGCCTTTAAGGTTGTGGAAAGGGTTCAGAGAAAGTTAACAAATAAGGTGAACTGTGTTAAGGAAATTGCTTACAAGGATAGACTGAGGGAGCTGAGTATGTACTCTATGGGGTATCGTAAAATCAGAGGAGATTTATTTTTTGTATATAGATCCCTCCAGGATTAGGTGATTAGGGATACAATGGGGTTAATTAGAAAGGAAGATCAGGGTAGACCTTTAAGAGGACATCCTTATCAGCTAAAAGGGGAGTTATATAGGACTACAAAAAGAGGTTGTTGGTTTAACCAGACAGTGTTGAGTGTTTGGAATGCTTTACTAGAAAATGTGGCGAGAGCACCTAACATGGCTGCTTTTAAACACTAGCTAGATAAATTCATGGGGGAAGAAACATTGGGATACATCCACTGTTAGTGGCAACTCTATTGATGGCCAACAAGCTAACTGACTTGAATCTACAACCTATGACCATATTAAGAATATAAGTTTACATATGGTTTCTCCTGCCCATATGTAGTACACAACATTTGTCAGAATTTAATTTCATACCTCATTTATGGGTCCATGTATAGATGGTATCGATATCATTTGGTAAAGTCTCTTTTTCTTCAAAGGTACTACATGGGCCACATAATATGGTATCATCTACATATTTTATAATAGTATTTCTGACATTATCATCCAGATCTGCAATGAATATTTGGAATATGATTGGTCCTACAACTGATCCCTGAGGAACACCACTGGTCACCAGACCCTCTCCAAAAAGATGACCATGAATAGAGACTATCTAGGTTCTTGTCTCCAGCCAGTTCTCCACCCATTTGATAATTTGTTTATGTAACCCATATTTGTTTAACTTTAATTTGATGGCCCAATGTGGGACCAAGTCAAAAGTGTTACTAAAATCAAACATAACATCCACTGAGTACCACTATCTATCCTTTTGCTAATATTATTATAGAAACTAATAATGTTGGTGGAACATGAGTGGTCTTGTCTGAAACCATGCTGGTTAAGATCAAATAAAGAAATATTTTTACATTCTTCTAGCACTCTATATTTGATTAATGTTTCCAATATTTTACATAATATTGACAAAATACTTATTGGTCTGTAATTTGATATATTAGATTTACAAACTTTTTTGAATATTGAGGTAATGTTAGATTTTTTTCCATTCTGTTGGCACTATGCCATTATTTATCAATTTTTCATATATTATTTTTAATGGCAACCAAATATGTTTTTTCATGAGTTTCAACATAATCAGAGTTATACCGTCTAAAGCCGGTTCACTACTGTCATTCAGTTTGCCAGTTTGAGTTAAAATCTCTTCCTGTTTAAAGTGATATGTCCCTGTGTCATTAATATTCATTGAATTGGATGTATCTGAGGTATGATTTGAATATACGGAGCGAAAATAATCATTAAAAATATTTGCAATTTGTGTTGGGTCCGTGATACATTGATTATTTTCAATAATGGTGCTTAATACCTCATTTCCTTTTTTTAATGAGTTTATTTAGCTGTAAAATTGTTTATTGTTTACTTTGTTTGCTGCAGATGCTAAACAGAGTTCATAGTACCTTTTTGCCTTATCAATTTTGTTTTTACACTTTTTTGTATTGTTTTGAACAGGGAAAAATTTGATTCAGTTTTGTTTTTCATGTACTGTCCATACATCCTATTTTCCTTTTTTATTAGTTTGTTTATACCCTTGGTAAGCCATTTCAGTTTACGTCCCTTTTTGTTATATTTTTTAACTTTCTTTACATGTTTTTTCATTATATTATGTATTGCTGTTTTTATATACTTCCAAGACTCATCTATAGGTTTACCTTCCACTTCTTTAACCCAATCAATATTTATTAAGTCTTGTTCAATTCCTTCCTCATTAGCAGTTTTGTACAGATAAACCTCAGTGCATCCTTTTATTGGTTTGTTATGATGCTCCAATGAAAAGATAACAGTGGAATGATCAATGTTACCTATGGGTGGTTTAATAACACATTCTTTTAAATTCACATCTTCAGTTGTAATTATTACATCTAAGATATTTTGCAATCTTGTTGAAGCAGTTGCATGTTGAATCAGGTTGTTTTTGGAACAAAATAAAAAAACATTCCCTGCTTTGTTTTGAAGATGATTTACCATGTGCCCAGTCAATATCAAGGAAGTTGAAATCTTCTGATAGAACTACTTTAACTATTTCAAGTGCACAATTTATTTCCTCAATTAGTTGTAAATTAATGGCTGTAGTGGTGCCTGGTGGTCTGCAGCATAGTCATAGAATTTATTCTTTGGCATTACCCCTTAGAATCTGAAGCCATAGAGTTTCAGTAACATCACAACCAGTTTTTATTGTATCAGTATTGTCAATGAATTTTATTTCACTAGATAAGTAGGGAACTAAACATCCCCTTCTAATTTTTCCTGTCTTTTCTAATGTTGTTATAACCATGAATGTTAGTACTCTAATTCTCTTTATTGTTAATCCACATTTCAGTGACTAAAGCTACATCAATTCTCTCGGAGTGCCGTATGACCTGAAATTCATTACATTTATTATACAGACTTCTCACATTACTAAGTAGGCACTTGATGTTGGTTTTCCTATACGGTCTGCGTGGCATGATATTGCTAGACATAGGTGTCTCATTCCCCTTAGCTGTTAGTTTAAATAAAGGGATTCCATTTTATTCTTAATCAAGGTACCTAAAATATTTGACCCATCCTTGTTTAGATGCAGTCCATCTTTGCTAAACAGGTTTACTTTACTACATACGAACATACGAAGTTTGCCAGAAGATAAAGGCCTAGAGGTCTATCAAGTCTGCTTGAATGTGCAGCTAGCACCCCTTATTCTGCAGCTGCCCCTCCCTTCCACCCTTCCTCTTCATTAACCCTCCCCCTTGTCCTGTCCCATCCTTGTTTGAAGCAGTCCACTGTTCTACTGCATACCACTTCTGCAGGTAACGCATTCCACCCTGCAACCACCCTCTCTGTAAAAAAGTGTCTCCTCATCTCCTCCTGAACCTTCCTCGCTCCAGTCTCATATCATGGCCCCTAGTGGCCCTCCCTTCCCTTACTTTGAGCAGCCCCTCTGTACCTGTCTTGTTTATTCCTTTCATGTATTTAAAGGTTTCAATCATGTCACCCCTGTCTCTCCTCTCCTCCAGTGAGTACATGTTCAACTAGTTCAACCTCCTCTCGTATAAGTCCCCCAGACCCTTGATCATCTTTGTTGCCCTGCGCTGCACCCCCTCCAGTAACTTAATGTCCCTCTTCAGATACGGACACCAGTACTGCATGCAGTACTCCAGGTGTGGTCTAACTAATGACCTATACAGTGGCAGAATCACCTCCTCTCTCCTTGAAGATATACCCCTTGCAATACAACCCAGCATTTTGTTGACCTTTGCAGCTGCCTTCCTACACTGTGCTGAGTTGTTCATTGACCCTGTGATGAGCACACCCAGATCCTTCTCCTCCTCTGTCTGGGCTAGCTGCACTCCCCCTAGCTGGTAAGTCCTCCTTGGGTTCTTCATCCCAAAATGCAGCACCTTGCACTTTTTGGCATTAAAGCCCAGTTACCAGGTGTGTGACCAGGTTCAAGCTTTGCCAGATCATCCTGCAACCCCTGCCATCCCCCTAGGTCATCCACCACTGTGCCATCCTTGGTATCATCAGCAAACAGACTGATCTTGCTCTTGATGTCCCATGATATGTCTGCAATGAATATCCCAAACAACACTTGTCCCAACACTGAGCCCTGTGGGACACTGCTCATCACTGGCCTTGGGTGTGACAGCTCCCCACCCACCCACCACCACCCTCTGTTGCCTTCCCTGCAGCCAGTTTCTTACCCATCTCACCAGCTTTGCACCCACCCCTGTGCCTACTAACTTCCTTCCCAGCCTTCCATATGGCACCGAGTTGAATGCCTTACTGAAGTCCAGATACAGGACATCCACTGCATGGCCCCTGTCCAGTTGCCTAGTTACTGTGGAAGTTATACCAGGAATTAAGGAAGCCAACTGATTCCTTCCTACACCAGTTCTCTAATCTAGTGTTAATTCTGGCTATCATTTTATTTTTTTCATTAACTGCTCGAGGAGCAGGTAAGAGACCTGATATAATAACTTTTGCCCCAAGCTGATTCAAACATTTTGCTGTTTCTATTAGCTCTACACATATATCCTTTTCATGACTGTGCCCTATGTCATTAATTCCTGCATAGATCGCCACTGTTTTCCTAGAGTTATGGTTCTTGATAATCTTAGGGCTTTCCTCATGAATAGCAGCACTTTTTGCACATGGGCAGCAAAATACTATCCTTTTCTTTTTGTTGTGCTGACATATTTTAGTACCACAATGTTTTATACTCAGTGCATGGCCATAGCGGACAAGAAAGAGGGTGTAATACTGTACATCTCTGCCTAGACATTAGGAAGCTTAACAACACATCACTATTCGATGGCTATCTAATGCTAGCAATAGATGACATAATTGACAGGCTAGGCAATGCACAGTATATGTCCACCATTACCCTTACTAAGGGATTTTGGCAAATCCCCTTGTCACCTGACTCACAAGATAAAAATCACATTAAGCACACCAATCAGTTTATACCAGTTTGTCACAATGCCATTTGGACTGCCTAGGGCCCCAGCCACTTTTCAGTGTTTCCTGGATAACATACTAAGACCACACACTGACTACTGTGCATCTTATTTGGACAAAGTGGTCATATTCAGCCCTGACTGGGAATCCCATGTTAGACACTTGTCCCAGGTATTGCAAGCAATAAAGGAGTCAGGAGGGACCATTAACCTTGCTAAATGTGCCCTAGCATAGACCGAGACAAGATACCTAGGGTTCATTTTAGGCAACAGACAAGTGAAGCCAGAGGCAGAGAAGGTTACAGCAGCAGTGAACAGCCCAATACCTACCACAAAAAAGCATGCTAGGCCTGACAGGTTATTACTATTTATTCCTATTTTCTCAGCCATTGGCAGTTATTTAACTGATCTCACTAAAAAGAGGTGCCTGAATAAAGTTCAGTGGATCCCTATTCATGATGAGGCTTTTAGGAATATCAAGGTCATTCTATGTACAGCTCTTGTACTGAAAAGCTCTGACTTCAACCAAGTGTTTGAAGTGCAGACTGATGTATCAGAGAATTGGATTAGGGCAGTCTCATCTCAGAAAATAGATTGGGAAGAGCATCTGGTCATGTATATCAGCAGGAAGCTTCATGACAGGGAGAGAAGATATGCTACCATAGAGAAAGAATGCTTAGCTCTGAAGTGGGCTATTGAGTCACAGAAATATTACTTGTAGGGGGCTGAATTTAAAGTTGTAACTGATCATAATCCTCTTGCTGATTACACCAAATGAGAGAAAAAAAACCTGCATAATGCGGTGGTACTTAGTGCTTCAGCCCTATTGATTTATTGTGTCCCACAAGGCAGGGACAAAACATCAGTCTTCCGGGAGTCTTTCTGGAGGCTGAGATACTGCCCTATCTTCAGGCAACTCTCTGCCCTGAGGGAGGAGGTTTCCCATCTTCAGGCCACATTGGACAGTAGTAAGGGAACCTCTCCCACCCAGGGAGCACCAGGGCCACCACCACTACCTCAGAGATTGCCAAGAAGGTGCAGCAGTTGGACCACAGTGGGCTCGGGGGGGGTGAGGGTTGTGGAACAGAGGCACACCCAGTCAGTTGTACCACTCCACAATCCATACACCATTCTGATGGAGCACAGTTCCCCTGTGGATGCACCCACAGAGGGGACTAAGGAGGTTGTGGACAACTGTCACAATGGAGCCCCACAGGAAGGAGGCAGAGGACACCACAGGAATAGGAAGCAGCTCCTGGTGGGGGACTCAATTATTAGGGGGATGGAACTGGGGGGATCAGGGAAAACTGAAGTAAGGTGCCTGCCTGGCACCATTGCTTGGAGGGACATGAAGCACATCCTCAGGATCACAAGACAGCTGCACAGGAGACTGAGCTGGACATCATTGTCCACCTAGGGATGAATGACTTGGCTCAACATGAGATTAGACCAGTGCAGGAGGAGTTTGTGAAGTTGGGGAGGGGCCTAAGGCAAGTAGCACACACGGTATCCTTCTCAGAGGTGCTGCCTATCTATGGCAAGGGTGAGGCAAGGGTACTTCGCACCATACGATTCAATCAGTGGTTGAAAAAATGGTACACAGCACAGGGATTTGGCTTCATTGGGGACTGGGGCTCCACCTGGAGGGATACCAGCCCTATATGGTCTGCATCTGTCCAGGAAGGGAACAAGTCTTCTGAGCAATCAGTTTAAATGCTTCATTGGTAAGCTTTTAAATTAGTCAAGATGGAAGGCACTGATAAGCAGCAGGGAATTCCCAGCCTCCCCCTACAAAACAGGGTACTAAATGAGGTAAAGACCAAGGTAGAAAGGTCAGTAGGGAGCAGGACAGGGGTAAATGGAGAAAACAAAGTCAATGAGGACAGGGATGGTGCTACAAGAGGTAAAGGCATTTAAAAACAGAGAGCAATGAGTACCAATACATGCAGTCTGGGTAACAAGGTTCCTGAATTAGTGGTCTTGATGGAGGAGGAACATCTGGATACTGTGGCAGTCACAGAAACATAGTACGCACAGAACCATGACTGAGACGTAAACATACCAGGATACACTATCTACAGGAGGGAAAGGGAGGATTGAGGAGGAGCAGCTCTCTTCATGAGGGAAGGAATCAAAGCAAACAGAACAAAAGGGTAAACAGGGAGGAGAGGAGACACTGTGGGTCAATTTGGAGACAGGCAATAGCACCACAATCCAGCCACAGGGTTTGTTTACAGACCACCCATCTCAGGGCAAGGAAATGGACAAGGAAATGATAGAAAGTATCCTTAGAATGGCAGAAAAAGGAGAGATATTGCTAATGGGGGACATGAATATGCCAGATGTTAACTGGAGTGCATTTTCAGCAGCCATTTCTAAGAGCGAGGTCATTCTAGATGCCCTATGGGGACATGTCTTAGACAACTAGTATCGGAAACCACTCGAGAGGGAGCAATCTTAGACCTGGTACTCTCAAATGGAGATGGCAAGAGGATCACAGATTTAAAAGTGGGTAGCCATCTGGGAACTAGTGACCATCGAACAGTATGGGTCATGATAAACACAGCAGTAGAGTCAAACCATACAAAGGCAAAGGTACTGGACTTCAGGAGGGCTGACTTTGCCAAAATGGGTGAGTGCTTAAGGAATGCTCCAGCAAATGGGCAGGAAGGAAGGGTGGAAGAAAATGGGGAATAATCAAAACTGCCATCACAGAGGCACCAAGCCTTTGTGTGAAGCAAATAAACAAAACAAAATGATGTAGAAAACCACTACGGTCCTCAAAGGAGGTGGCAGGGAAGGTTAGGGAGAAAAAGAGAGCATTCAGGAAGTACAAGGAATCACAGAAGGAGCAGGACAGAGAATTGTATCAGTTAAAGCAAACGGCAGCAGGAAAGGCAGTCAGAACAGCAAAGGCCCAAACCGAGGAAAAGATGGCCAACTCAGTTAAGAAGGGGGATAAAACCTTTTATAGGTATATCAGGGAGCGAAGGAAGACCAAAGGAGGGATAGTGAGGCTTAATAAAGGGGAGAGGGGTAGGCAGAGGGTGACTGTGAAAAGGCAGAGATACTAAACAAATATTTTTGCTCAGTACTCACAAATGAAGAGGGGGAGGTACCTAAACAAAACAATAGAAACATGCTGGCTATGGGGGTTGATTCCAGCCCTTTCACAGAAGAAAGGGTCCCGAAGGAACTCATAAAACCGAAGGTGGACAAAGCAATGGGGCCTGATGGTATTCATCCCAGAATTCTAAAAGAACTAAGGGTAGAACTAGTGACACCACTGACTACCCTCTTTTTTTTTTGTATAATCTTTTTATTGTTTCTGCTTATATCAACAGATATATAATACATAGACAGATAGTCCTACATACATATTACAATTGGCAGATACATCACACATATAACTATGACAAACACATACACATATAAATAGATGCACTTACATATAACTATTCCTACATCCAACAAACCCTTTCCACAAAGTTGATTGATTCTCAGGGGCTCATTTAGCATACTGCAGGAAGGGACAGGGGACTCCAACATATAAATTAATCATCAAATCTATGTACCACAAATACCAATATTTGTTCCCCTTAGGCGTATCTCCCTTCAGGCACGCCAATGGGTGGGGGAAGGGGGGGCAAAACTCCATCCAGTCAGCCCCCATCTATCTAGATCAGCCCCTCACATAAAGTGGTGACCTCTTGCATTTCCAGTGTAACGAGAAATGGCGCCCACTCATCATAAAATACCTCTATCCTATTCGCTAATTACAGAGATAGCCATTCCAGTGCCAGATTTTGCAGTATTAGCTGGCGCCATTGCCGAGTTGTAGGTGTGACATTGACAATACTAACCCATGCATTCTGGATACAATGCCTGGCCATTACCTTAAGGACCCTGATCCAATGGGGCATTGCTTCCCAATCTTCCACTCCTTCTGCATTTAAGCCAAATAACCCTTTGATAGGATCCAGCTGGATGGGAGTCCCCGCCATCAATTCCACCTCTTTAAATATATTTCCCCAAAAAGATTTCAAGACTGGACAGCCCCAAAAACAATGCATATACGTCCCCACCTCCTTCTTGCACCTTCCACACAACTGGGAAACAGACGAATAGGCCCTATACACCACTGCCGGAGGATAATATAACCTATGCAGAAATTTTAAATATGCTTCTTTAAACTTGTTACAGACCAACAAACCCATGTGCCCCGACAATAACTTTTGCCAACTTTCTGCAGATATTTCCCGCCCCAAATCTCTACTCCACTGTTGCTTTACTTTCTGAGTATAATCCGTCTAACCTCATTTCCCGATCTTTGCAGCCTTCCTAATAAATCCCTTAGGATCCCTCTGCACTCCCAGAATCACCATTTCCACTGAATCCCACCCCTGCTCTCCGGGTTTCTCTATCTCCATCCTACTCATAAATGCCTTCACCAGTAGATAATGAAACATCTGTTGCCCTTGTAGATTCATTTTCTTTTTAATATCCTCCAATGGAAGCAATATTCCCCTTCCAAGCAAACTACCCATACATTTTATCCCCCTCTTCTCCCAGTCTCTAAACCCTCTATCTTCCAACCTCAGCAGGAAGAATGGATTACTTGCCACCGGCATGAGTATAGTTTCCCCTTTAACTATTCCTCTCTCCTTCTTTAACATCACCCAAGCTTCCAAGGTCATACCTACCAATGGGTTCCGGCCCCCCTGACTTCTATATGCCAGTGGCCCCTTACTATGTAAATAGGCCGATAGTTGCCCCATGCAACCCTCCTGTTCTAACGCCACCCAGCTTGCCACCTCTGGCCTAAATACCCAATCCGCTATATACCTCTGCTGGATGGACAGATAATAATTTAGTAGATCAGGAAAGTTAAGGCCTCCTTTAGTCACTTCCGCCTTGAGTCTTTGAAGTCGCATTCTTGGCCTTTTCTGCCTCCATATAAACTGGGCAAATACTTTTTACAACTTATCTATATCCTTCCTAGTTATTCACATAGGCAGCTTCTGCATAGGGTACATTATTCTAGGCAGGACATTTATCTTTAATACATTTATCCGCCCCAACCAAGATATTGGCAGCTGCATCCACCTTCTAAGATTTGACTCTATTGTTTTGATCAAGGGGGCATAATTCAACTCATACAAAGACCCTATTGTTCTTTCCACATTGATCCCAAGGTACTTAATACTTGAAGATTCACATTGTATACCTCATCGCTCATCATCCATTTCCTGCCTGGGGAAGCATAGCATTTCTGATTTGCTCAAATTTTTTTTATATCCAGAGAACTCCGAGAAGCTCTCCACCAACAGTAGTAGCAATGGCATGGAGGTCACCGGCTCTCTCAAAAACACTAACATGTCATCCACATATAATGTGACCTTGTGTTCAGTGTTGTCCATCCCTCTCACCCCCTGAACCCCTCGGCACTGCCTAATCGCTGCCGCCAGTGGTTCCAGCACTAAAGCGAATAATAGTGGCGAGAGCGGGCAGCCCTGCCGGGTCCCACTTTCCAACCTAAAAGGGGCCGTAGGGGTTCCATTAACTATAACACTGGCCCCTGGGGAGCGGTACGTTGCCCTAATCCATTGTATGTACGGGTCACCCAGACCAAACTGGCCTAAAACCTTAAAGAGGTATTCCCACTCCACCCTGTACAAAAGCCTTTTCGGCGTCCATTGATATAACATATGTTTTTCCCATTTCTCGGCCCACCTTCCAAATTACATTAAGTAATCTCCGTACATTATGATACGAGAATCTTCCCTTAATAAACCTGGTCTGGTCTGGGTGAACCAGTAGTGGCAAGCATCCCTCCAACCTCAGAGCCAGTGCCCTAGCCAGAATCTTCAGATCACAATTCAGCAATGCAATTGGCCTATATGATGCAGAATCCAAGGGGTCTTTACCCCTTTTGGAACCAAGCATATCATGGCATCATAACACGTCTCTGGGAGACATGGCCCCTCCTGCCTCTCCTCCACCTTAAAGACCTCACTTAGTGTTTCTGCCATTGGGATCGCTGACGCCTTATAAAACTCTATAGGGTACCCATCCGGCCCACTCGCCTTCCCCACCTGAAGCCATCCAATCACTTTTAGTATCTCCCCCTTTGTCAGGGGTTGTCCTAAACATTTTCTCTGTTCCTCTGTAAGACAAGGTAACTTAATCTTTTCCAGAAACTCCCGCATACTCCGTTTCTCCTCTGCCCCCTCCATCTTATACAGGTGGGCGTAAAATTCCCGAAACCTTTCTTTCATCTGTCTTTCCCCTCTCTGTACCTACCCTCTTTATCTTTAATCCCTGTTATCTTAACCGGGCATCTTCCCCCTTTCAGTAATCTCACTAACAGTGGTCCCGGTTTATTGGCCCATTCAAGCACCTGTCTTTTACAGAAAAACCAAGAGGTTCGGGCCTCCCCCCTTACCAAGGAATTTAATGCCTCTCTCGTGGTCATCAATAGACACTCCATTTGCCCTCGACCCGCTTTTCTAATTCTTCAAGTCTTTATTTTAACCAGGCGTTCATCGTTGAGCAGAAGCTCATTTGCAAGATGGACCTGGGTGGAGCATCAACAATTGTATATACAGGTCAACACAGGTATTTACAAGGCAATACAGATAATACTCTTTACAGAGAGGAAGAAAAAGAAGATCATATGTACATAGAATTATACAGATATTGTACAGATTACACAGTATTTACATACATAGAAGTGTCTATAGGAAGATAAAGCAGGTTCTCTAAGGTTGCAGGAGGAAGTAACGGAAGAAAAAAAATAAAAATAAAAATATACATCAGGTAGAGGTGAAGGTAGAGGGGAAGAGAGGGAGGGAAGTAGGGGGAGAAAGGTTAGAAGGGCACGGTGCACAGAAAGGAGTTGGTAATGCTGGATGTAGAGAAGGTGGATGAAAAAAAGGAGTATGTGTGAGCCCCGAGATTGAATGCTATAAAGTACGGGGCATGGTAAGATGTCACAACCCAGGGTAGTGAGCTCCTATCCGAGGTTGGGAAAGGAAGAATAAGGGGATGGATGGGCCTAGTGTTGATAAGACAGGGGGATAAGAGAGAGAACTATTAGGCTGGTGAGGAGCAAGCTGGGGGGGACAGTACTTAAAACTGGGTCTAGGCGTGGCTATATACCAGTACTGGGTCTGAGTGGGTGAAGCAGTTACATACTTCTCTGATTGTATGGAAATAAAGCATCTTGAAAGCATTTATACCGATTAGAGTGCTTAATTTGAGGGTTTTTGTAGATCGTTCCATAAGGTAGGTAGCACGGCTTATGGCTGCCCTGTCAGAGGGATTTTGCTTTTGGGTACTTTAAGTGTAATGTTGAGTAACTTCTTAACGCGTATTTCCCAATTATACTCAGGGGAAGACAGCAGGAGATATAGTAAGGCAGCTTATTAGAGATTTCTTTTAACTGCCTTTCTAATCTTTGCCTTTTATCCAGTCTCTCCTTCTTAACTCTGGCCATATATGCTATTATAAAGGCTTTTCCTGCATCCCAATGGAGTGCTCCATCTAATTCTGTGCCCCCATTAGTCTCCTTATATAGCTCACACTGCATTTTCGGATATTCCCGAAAGTCCTTATGCTGGAGCATATACGTAGGAAATTTCCACTGCAGTCTTATATCTCTCTCCTCCTGCATGTGGAATCTACCCACTACCATAGCATGGTCCAATATATGAATGGGGCTATGCGAGACATCTATGACCCATCCATACCATGTCCTAGGTATCAAAATATAATCTAGTCTGGACCATGTTCCATGCGGGTTGGAATAAAACATGTATTCCCGAGCCCCTGGATTTGTCATTCACCAACTGTCCACTAAATCCAACTCTAATATCCCAACTCGCCACTGGACCACTGCCTCCAGTGTTCGTCCCTTACCCTCTGAATGATCTAACACAGGGTCTAGAGTACTATTAAAATCTCCTCCCAAAATTAGGTTTGGGAATTGCTCCCTGGTAATCAGATCCAAAAGCCACGGGAAAAACTGCAGATCATACTGGGCTGGGGCATACACATTCCCCAATGTAATTGACTCCCCATAAAGCTTCCCTACCAAGAATATGTATCTACCACCCTTATTATCTTTTACAATACGATGGATCTCCAATGGTAGGCTTCTATGCACGAGGATGGCCACCCCTCTCTTACGTGACGAGTAAGAAGATGCAAAGCATCTGCCCACCCAACCCCGTGCCAGCTTTGCATGTTCCACGTCTGTCAAGTGCGTTTCTTGCAACCGCAATTTGTGCCCCTTTTTCGTACGCAGTCAGTAACACTGTGCGCTAATCATGTTTGTACTCCTTTAACATTCCAAGAAATTACCACCATTTCTTGCTTACTAGTCATCTAGTTATATCACTTGTTCCCCACATCCATCCCGTATTCTTTTCCAACCTCCCACTCCGCCTGCCCCATCTTTATCTTTCCATCCACAAGCCCCTATTAACCATTGTTTTGTATGAAGTGCATCTGTCAACAGTGAAGAAAACAGTTAAACAATTCAACTATGTACACAGTAACAAGAACAAGATTCTCTCTATTAAGTCTTTTCTGATTCTGTTTCCCTTTTCCTCCCTCTTGTCCTCCCTCCATTCTCATCATTGGTTTCCTTTGAACACATTCTGTCCCAAACCCACTGTCCCTCCCCCTTTTTGACACTAACTGCAAAATCCGCATGACTGTCCACCAAACTCCATTATTGACACGTGCTCCCCCCCGTCCTGCCCCACGAGCATTCCTCAACTCATCGACATGTTCCTTTCAGTTACATAATGAAACTATGTCACCTTACAATAACTGGTTACCAGGAGACCTACCAAAAGATCATACAGGTGCTGAATATCAGTCAGATCTCCCCTTTAGGGTCCATTACTTTGCCAGCCATCCCCCAAAAACCATTCGGGAGCCTCCCTTTCGACTCCTATTCATCTCAATTCCATGCGCACCATAACCCCTCTCCTTCCCCTTCCACCCCCAACCCCCTTCCATCTATTCATAATAGCAGCTAATATGGCGTTGTCGATCCCTTTGACATTCCCTTCCACCTCCGCCAGATCCTCACCCCAGACATACCCATCAAATCTCCCCTTCATCCCCCTCCCAGGTCCTCATATTACTCACTATCATGTTCCCACAGTTTTAATTATTCATTTTACATAATTCTCCAAGTAGAACCATCCGTTGCTCAACGCTCTGCGCCACTTCCCCATCCCCACCCTCTGTCAGACATAGCCTCCCATTTCCCCATTCACCCTTCCAATAATCATCCTTCCCTTATTACTAGGAATAGGAGGAAGAAGCGGAGAAGAGCACAGCACATTTCCTCTATACCTCCCCCATCACATCCCTTCGTCTCTGAGAGTCTCATAATCTGCCGAAGCCGTACAATGCTGCATGACTTCCCCTGTAATCCATGCGATTCTCCGGTCCCAGTTTCACCCATTCATCTTCTTCTGCAGCTCTGCAACGAATTGTTCAGCCTTACCCAATTCCCAAAAAGAGTAAGTCGCTCCTTCATGCTTTATTTTCAGAACCGCTGGGTACACCATAAAGTTCTCTACTTTAAGATTCCGTAACTGAGCCATCAGTCCATTAAAGGCCTTCCTCTTTTGCAATAGCCTCATCGAGTAATCCTGAGAGACATATAATCGTGTGCTCTGATATTCCAGTGTTCCTGCTTCTTGATATGCTTTGAGGGTCGCCTCTCTGTCCTGATATGAATGAAAGCGAATAATGACTTGTCACGGGGGTGTCCCCCCTGGTGGCTTGGGCATTACTGCGCGATGCGCCCTTTCTAATTTAAATTCCCCATTTTTTGGCAAACTCTGGCAAAGTCTTGGCACAAAAACTCAGCATATCACCCTTTTCTGCACCTTCCGGCAACCCTCTGAGCCTTAAATTCAACCTTCTGTAATAATTTTCCTGATAATCCATCGCATCTTTCAGCTCCTCCAGTTCCTTTTGCAGATGTATTACTTGACTCGGTACTTCCCCTGTATCATCTTCCAAACATGATATTCTCTCCTCAGCGTCTGCAATCCGGTTCATGTGGGCTGCTTGTTGCTCTAGAATTTCTTGCAGCTTAAGGTCTATCTTGCCCTCTAGCTTAAGCAATCTTGGTTCTAAGGCCGCTATCACTTGGCCCGTCACCTCGCGGCCCAGGGCTCTGATTTCTGCTGCTGATAGCAAGATTACTCTTGCGCTTTCACCCACAACAGAGGCCACAGGGGCCGCCGCATTTTTGCCTATCTTTCCAGCTTGTCTCTGGCTTTTCCCACCTCCTGCCACCAGCTATTCCTACATTCTTCCTTCCTACACACGCTACACCTGTATTATTTCTCTCGTAACAGGTCAATTTTTTACTTAATTTTACTTTTAATTATTCATGGAGACAGAGCGACGCAGAGGCATGTCTATTCTCTTCAGCCGCTCATTAGTGCCCCCTCGACTACCCTTTTTTAATAAATCATGGGAGGATGGGGTGGTACCTGAGGACTGGAGGAGGGAAGATGTCATTCCACTTCATAAAATGTGGGAGCAGGGCAGAAGCAGAAAACTACAAATCTGTTAGTTTAACCTTAGTGATTGGTAAAATGATGGAATCACTTCTGAAGGAAAGAATTGTTGAGTACGTAGAGGCCAGAGGAGCACAGGACACAAGGCAGCATGAATTCACAGCAGGAAGGTCATGTCAGTTGAATCTAACAGATTTCTTTGACTGGGTGACCAAAGTAGTAGGTCAGGGAGGGGCTGTAGACATGGCCTACCTATACTTTAGCAAGGCATTTGACACAGTCCCACACAAAAGATTAATATACAAGTCAGCCAGCCTGGGAGTGGGTCCCAAGAAGGTAGCCTGGGTAAAGAATTTGCTGGAGAACAGGACACAGAGGGTAACAGTAAAGTGAGCACACTCTGAAGAAAGAGAGGTTACTAGTGGGTTACCACAGGGTTCAGTACTAGGACTGGTCCTCTTTAATGTCTTTATAAGCAACATTGCAGAGGAAGAGGAAGGAAAAAGTATGTCTCTTTGTAGACAACACAAAGATCTGCAACAGAGTTGATACACAAGGTGGGGTGGAAAGGATGAGAAGGGACTTGGCAAGGTTGGAGGAATGGTAAAATGCATGTCAGCTTAGATTCAATGATAAGAAGTGCAAGGTAATACACCTGGGAAACAAAAACCCAGGGGAAGAGTACACAGTGGGGGGGGGGTGAGATACTAACAACAACAAAAATGGAAAGGCACCTGGAGGTAGTCATATCAGATGACTTAAAGGTGAGCTAGCAATGTGAGAGGGCAGTAAGGAAGGCTGGGGGAAACTAGGATGCTTAGGGAGAGAGGCATCACCAGTAGAAAACAGGAAGTTGTTATCCCTCTGTACAGACAGCTCGTGAGACCCCATCTTGAGTACTGCATGCAGTTCTGGAGAGCCAATCTCTGCAAAGGCATAGACAGGGTGGAGGCAGTCCAGAGAAGGGCAACTAAAATGGTGCAGGGTCTGCACCAGAAGACATATCAAGAGAGACTTAAGGAGCTTAATATGTATAGTCTAGAGGAGAGGAGGGAGAGGGGGGACATGATAGAAACTTTCAAGTACCTCAAGGGAATCAACAAAGTCCAAGAGGTAGCATCTTTCAGAAAAGAGTGTGCAAGAACAAGGGGCACAATTTGAAGCTAGAGGGAGGGGCAGGTAATGTGAGGAAGTATTTTTTCATGGAGAGGGTTGTGGATGCATGGAACAGCCTTCCTGAGGAGGTTGTGGAGTCAAAAACAGTGATGGAATTCAAGAATACATGGGACAGGCATAAGGCAATTCTAGGGGGTGGAGGTAGGAAGACATAGGCTGTTGGTTAGCTAGGAACTGCATCTTATCCATTAGGAAGGGAAATGGGCAGACTGGATGGGGCAAGCGGTCCTTATCTGCCATCAGATTCTATGTTTCTATAAAACATGTAAATGCTGATTTCATGTTTAGATATGGTGCAGGAATTGATGTCAATGAAAAATGATGGACTGTCCCAAAAAGGAGATAGTGCAGGTAAAGTACCTTTAGGCTCTGTTGAGAAATTTGTAAATGACTCAGGGTAAAGAATGAGGATATCATCTATGTTTATGATAGAATGTTTATTGTTATTAGGGACACTGAAATGGAGCTTCTGAAGATGGATGAGTGGAAGCTCCATCCATTCCTGGGACAGGAAGGTGGTAAGCAGTCTGAAATAATTGCTTCTCTCTTAAGGTGGGGGATATGTGACAGGGAGATCCTGCCACTCTTGAAGAATGACCTTTTCTTAAATCTGTTGCAACAGCTCTTCTAATTCTTAGCCTTATCTATCCTTTACAATTTCTTGTCCATAAGGTTGGCCACCTATGGGCACCCCCTCACCTTTCTTGACTATGCTATAATGTCCTCTTTCATTTTTCCTTTTCCCTCTCAGGTCCTCATATAGGGAGGTTATTGTGGTGATCTCCAAGCTGATGTAAAACAATAGGCTGTGTTCCTCATTATTGGATTTAGTATGCAATAGCACTATGTCATAAAATACCTTGATGTACATACCTTATGTGTGCGAAAGCTGTAAATGTTGAAAATACCATAGCACTAGGTGTTTTGATAAAGGTAAAACATTTTTATTTATGTTTTACATTTTGTTTTAGCAGGGGAGACACACTAAGCTGAAAACTTGTTTACATGTGTAACCTGGGAGCACAAGGAAGGTAAGTGACTTGCTCAGGGTCACACTGTATGCAAGTGGGGGCTGTGGGATTTAAACTCAGGTCTCCAGGTGTGCAGCACACAGCCTTAAACCACTGCACTATACTGCCACCCTAAATACTAGGGCACTGAACTATAAAAATTAAGTGTCTGGGTAGAGATATCAGAACCCCCCCACACTGTGCTATTTAAATTGCATGTAAATTACAGATTGTTTGAGAGACCCTTTGGCACCATGCATTTTTGCCTTAAGTTGAACCAGCCTAAAATGTCATGGTGATTTGCATATACATCCCATGATTCTTTACATTATGGGGTATGTGTGAAGGTGTGTTTCTTTGAAACTTGGCTTTATTGCCAATGCCCTTTCGGTTAACCCTTGCTTCGGTGCTTCTTCACTGAGGTTCTTTGTCTTTAGCTTTATTGATAATGCCCTTTGGGGCGACCCTTGCTTCAGTACTTCTGCATGGAGGTTCTTTGTCTTCAGCTTGTTTTTGGGTTTTCCTTTTTGAGCTCCCCATCACTCAAACACTCAACACCAACGCAGGGATGAAATAATTTTCACTGAAGATGTTAATCAGTAGATCAGTGGGTACTAAGCGCGGAGGAAGGACATGCATATTCTGTTGCTGCAAACTGATATATAGAAGAAGGGCTATGCAATTGCTTAAGGTTATCCCCTGTGTTTTAAATAAACATCACACAGAGACTGTGTGTTAAACCTGAAGTTCTGTATCTTGTCCATCTGTTATCCCACAGCCCCTCCACAGTACCCTCTTTAAACCTCATACCAAAAACTAGATTTCTGCATAAATTCATTTTAAAGTTCTGAGCTATTTTGTAACCCAGATTTCACTACATGTTCAAATAAGTTCTGGTCAGAGCCACTAGGGCTGCTAATGCATTGACTTGACTTGATTAGGGTGTTTCATGGGCTTAAATATAAAGATGAATTATTGTAGTCAGTTTCATGTCTAAATTTCATTTTTAGGTAAAGATAGCCCTCCCCCAAGGCAAGAATGTCTTCTTAATCTAGCAGAGGGAGGGGGATTTGGTGGACAAGCAAGTTTGACTTGGGTCATGTAGTGAGGGACGGTCATAACTCATTCATTGCAAACAGTACTGCAGGGGTAGGAAGGATCTGTTGCCAATCTGTAGTCAGTGGGGAACACAAGGGAGGGTTAAATGAGGTGTATACTGTCTGGTAACACAATACTTACGGGTTTGATATCTAGAGCAGTTGGGAGTGTACAGTAGCTGGTCAGTGTGTGGTAGTGATGGAAACAGGTGGACCCCCTGTAACTTGTACCAGGCAGTGTCCACCTTATTCTTTCTTCTATCTGAAAGCAATATGGAC
Source organism: Neoceratodus forsteri (assembly GCA_016271365.2). Lineage (NCBI taxonomy): Eukaryota > Metazoa > Chordata > Ceratodontiformes > Ceratodontidae > Neoceratodus > Neoceratodus forsteri. The sequence continues at coordinate 55,035,169 of CM057455.1, forward strand.
TGGTCACATGATCACTAGGGTTAGTAATCCTTATAAATAATCAACTAATTCACAGACCTAGCAGCACTATGTTTTATCTTCAGCGACAGTTTTTAAAAATGCACATAAGAGCCCTAAAACCCCAGAGCTTCTGAGGGTCTAATGGTTCCCACCTTTTTAAAAACATTTTTGTGCTATGCACATAACATACCTTTACCACTCCTTAAAAGACCCGGCCCCCCAACACATTCTGGCTGTGGAGCTGTCTGCTAAGGGCCTTGCACTCTATTTTACAGCTGGATCCTGGTCCCTTCTCGGGGGAGGTGCAGTCAGATGCTTTGATTTACATTTTTCTTAGCTGGTGTTGTTTGCACCAGAGCGTCTGTTTTTCCTTTTTGCCATACTTATCATTAGGGATCCCCTATCAGACATGCAACGCTCTTTCTCAGAGGTGAATGATGACTTGGCACATTTTTTGGTCTCTTTGATCAGCGACTTCTGCTTTTCCATTACCTCACATTTTGTTTGAAGAGAGGTACAGAACTTGAAGATGCATGTATTTCACTGACTGAGGTATTTTCCTCCATTTTTTAGGACAGCTGCTAGGTGACTCAGTGGCAGACTGAGACTCTGAATTTTGTCCTTTTCTTTGTGTTTAGTGCAAAAAAGTTTACACAAATTACAATTAAAAAAATGATGGCCAAGGCACAAAGTAAAGAAAGACACAGAACATAGTGTTCTGCCTGTACTGAGCTCTTGTGCTAGGATTCACAGTTTTTAACTCCTGTAGGCCCTGTCCTGTCCTGTTCTTAGGCCTTTCAGTCATACCAACGGACTGAAATTAGCCAAAAGCTATTACTGGTTCATTAGACAATAACATGTGTAAACTGCCAAATAAAAAGCTTTAAAATAAGTTTATTTTGTAATTATCTTTTAACCAAAAAATAGTTGCCAGCTATAAGTGGGAACCATGAAATGTATTAATCTCCAGTTTCAGTGAATTGGAAAATAGCACTAAAATAACAAAGTGAAACAAAAATAACTTCTCTTAAGGAATACAAATATCAGCAATAACATAAAGATAATAATAGGAGTTAAGAAAATAAAAAGCAAATAAATAAGCAAGCCCAGTGGCATAGAGGGCTAAGGCGCTGCCCATCTTACCTGCTGCCACACCAGTGACCCATGTTCAGATGTTAATGCAGGATTCCTGGGGTCGACCTGGGGAGGAAGGAGGACTGAGCAATTGAGGGATAGCACTCCACACCCAGGAAGGGAGGGCTTGCTTTCCCAGCCTCTTACTGCCAGCAGGTAGAGGGCTGGTATGCAGGTGACATGCAGGGAGGGTCTGTAGTTTTGTGATGTGTTCATGCCTCCACAAACACGCATGCATTAACACTGGCCAGAGCAAGGGAAAGGACAGAAGAGTGGAAAAAGGTTGCCGGGGCTTAATGAAGAACTGTGCATCTGATCACAGATCCATTCTATCTCCTGGGACCTCCAAGGTCCTAAATGGATTATGCCTCATGGAGGGAAACCACCTTCCCTCCCCAGGCTCTGCCAGTTGAGGAAATCTGTGGGGCTTCACCAGACTGAAGTAGGTCCTGGGGGTGGGGACAGGGCTAATAAGCTGCCTCAGTAGTCCAACAAGAGGAAAACCAATATGAGAAAATAATATAAATAAATGCATACATACATATATACATAAATACATACATACATAAATACATACATAAATACATACATACATAAACATGTACATACATAAATACATACATACATGCATGCATGCATAAATACCTACATAAATACATACATAAATACAAACATATATAAATACATGCATACATAAATAAATACATACACACATAAATAAATACATACATGCATGCATAAATAAATACATATACATACATAAATACATAAATACCTACATAAATACATACATAAATACAAACATATATAAATACATGCATACATAAATAAATACATACACACATAAATAAATACATACATGCATGCATAAATAAATACATATACATACATAAATACATACATACATAACTACATACATACCTGCATAAATACATACCTAAATAAATAAATACATACATGCATACATACATAAATAAATAAATATTTTAGCCAAAGGACTTGGAGAGGTCTCTTTTGCAACTGTCCTGTTTATCCGAGAAGACAACTCGTATGTTACAACACTACAGGTAACACCAAAGCACAGTACCATTTGAGTGTAGTTAAGACTCCACAGCACCATTCTAAACTCTGAAGCAAAATTTTAGGATACAGATTATGCACTTTTTTATTGGCATCACTACTGGCTGTTAGAAATGGGTGACAGCAAAGTTCAAAAATATTTGGTCACCCCTCCTGATGTAATGCTGTGCTTGGTTATATTTGGCACCCAATAGCCTGTAGGTCAGGTCAAGTTGGGAGGGGTCTGGACCACCAGATAAGGGGAAACTCTGCTCTGGAGAATCACTGAATCATCAGACGGAATGTCTTTATGATCAGGTGGCAGCCCACTGGACCACCAAGATGGCTCAAACTTGGCCATGGGAGGGGAAGACCACTGAATCACTGCTCACAAGGGCCTTTTATTATAGGGGAGAAAGAAGTGTGAGGACTGATCAGTTTGGAAGGTCCACTTGGCAGTCACCACTGCAACACAGTGTTGGACATCACAACATTCACCAGACACATGTCACATTGTAATGATTCTGCACTGAGATTGACAGGGTGTAAATATTTACCCCAGTGAAATGTGTTTCAGGTTTGTTCATAGAGCATTTGTGTGGTGGCATCATGGTGCTGCAGAAACATAAGCAGTTATCGTTGGAGGGGCTAGGTAAAATTCGAAATGGTTGTGGAACCAGAATGTGCCAAGAACCAGGACAGAAACCTGTTGGAATACAGCAACTGGAATGGTTCTGGACCTGGAATGCATCTGGAAGCAGAATGCACCAGGAGCTATCTAGAATGCAGCAACTGGTTTCTGCATTTCTGGTGCTTCCAGCATAGTTTAGGGTGCATTCTGGTTCCAGACACATTCCAGTTCATTGAACGTATAATGAAGATTATCTTTAGATCTACTGAGTATGTTCATAGAGAATACTGGATGGGTAACTATGCAGAACCAGTGTGTTCTGCCACAGAGGGATTCTGATTCCCTTTGACCTCGAGAGTGAAGGTCAAGGGGTCAATGGGAATCAGAACCCTGAGGTGGCAAAATACAATGGTTGTGCATAGAGTTGCTCATCCTGTATTTGTTATAGTGTATAGTACTGTGTGAAAAATGTGTTTTGTGAGTTCTTTTGCTTTCAAAATGAAACTGAGTCATGCTGTCTCTAGAGGTTTTAGAATGCTGTTCTACCACAGTTGGGTAGAACAGCAGTCCATGATCTTGGAACTGTGGTAGAACAGCATTTTGAAAGGGATGGAATTCTATACAGAACAACACTCCACTACACACTATAATCCAATATCAAAGGTGAAAAGTGGTAGGTTCTCACAGTAAATTGTTTCCATTTTCAACAATACAGTTTTAACATACACCCTTAAAGACTCTCTGACACAGTTTGGACAAATCTGAAATATGTATCATTTAGACAAAATTCCATCCATATTTCATATATTTTCTATAAATCTTTCCCTTTTTCTTCTTTACTGTTGAAGATAGCTGCATGAAAAAAAGATCACTGGCACCTAGATGATTTTTTTTACTTGCCCTTTATTCCCACTTGCCTCCGCCCCGGTCACCATTATTCAAGGAGCCCTAGGCTGGTATCCCTCAGCTCTGACTGAGCTCACTTCTCTGAGGATCTGCCAGCCCAGCCCCCATCCTGCTTTGATTTCCCCCAGGCAGGGAGTGGAGGGAGAAACCTATTGCCCCCCCAATCCATAAGTGTGCATCGGGAGGTCTTGGACAGCCCCTTAGGGATCTTGGTTTGGGAGTCTTGGGGCATCTGGGTCCCATCTACCAGTGAAAAAGAGTGGTGATTTCCTGTTTTCTGTTCCTCCCCAGAATGCCAGCACTCAAGGGAATCCAAGGAGGTGAGGCACATCAACTGCTCTGGACTCCAACCGACATCCTCCCTCCTGAGTTTCTTCAGTCCTGCTACACCTCCACCTGTGATCACCCAGGTGGAGGTATAGTGGTGAGACTTGCAGCCCACCCTTCCCAGAGGAGGAGAGCAGTCCACTGGGTGCTCATACCTCCTCCACTGGTCAGCCCTCCAGCATCAGTGTCAGTGGCTCAGTAGGTAGCACACTCGCCTCTGAGGCCGGGAGATCAGAGGGCTGTGGGTTCAGTTCCCACATCTGGCACTTGGGTTAATATCCCAGTACTGACACTGTAATGCAGCATGAGAGGGGTGCTGCATTTCTGAGGTGCTGTCTTTCGGATGAGACATTAAACCGAGGTCTCATCTGCCTGGATTGGTGGTAGTTCAGGTGGATGTTAAAGATCCCATGGCACTTATCGAAAAAAGAGTAGGGGAATTTCCCCGGTGTCCTGGCCAAATTTCCCTCATTCACTAAAAATCCCACCAACAGCTTAATCTGGTTCAAGGTCAGTTGGCATTCATCTGTATCCCCTTCCCCCGGGTCGTGCCTGAAAATAGGCAGGATTTGTCTAGTGTACTTACCCGGTCAACAAAAGCTAAATAAATAAATAAATCCCGAGGTTGCTTTCGATTTTGGGTCACTAGCATCATAAGTGGTAGCGCTACTGCTGCGCCAGCAGGCCAGCTTTTCACCTCGATGATTTCTGTCCTGGCAACTTGACTACTCCTGTCACCATAACCCCAGACTGTGATATCATAAACAGAACTGTGATGTCAGGTGTTGATAGCAGCAAGAGAAGATACAGCAGAGATCCAGTTTTCTTGCACAATGCCCCAATTAATAAACAAGCATTTGTCAATGCTGAATGTTGGCATGCTGGCACTGGCATTGGTGGTGCAGGAGTTAGAGAGATGCATAATAGAAATGGCAGTGAAGTATGGAAGTGACACTAACCCCAACCTGGACAGATTGACAGGAATTGGGGTGTGCGTTTAGGTCATCAATTTGTTAAATGCTAAATGGCTCATATGTCTGCCTGCACAGTCCCATGCTCTACCACTGAGTAACTCACTGACCTACGAAACACTTTGAGACAAGGAGTATATGGAAGACACCATATAAAGATCCTGACCAGATCATACTTGATGTAAGCAAAAGCAGAATACAGTGTCCCTTTCGTCTTTGACGTATTTGCACAATTGGAAAGAAGTCTGACCCTCTGAAATTCTCAGGTGTAAGGATCCCACGGTAGAGGTCCGTAAAAGGTGCAAGCAGATTCCATACATGTGTGCAAGACAGGAACAGCAGCGGACTGAGAAGACAAGCAAAGATGCCACACAATGAACTCTCTAAAAAAGTGTCTGTGGTCAAAACCCACAGACATAACTGAACAAGAACTTCAAATATAGAACCAGCACACTGCAATTTCCAAAATAACTGCAGACTGAACTCTCGCTGGTTATAACAACACTTCCTCCCCTGCTCACACACATAGAGCCACCGAATATAACAGGTCCCTTCATTTACTGTGAGGCAACTGGTTTCACCCTTTGTACGAGACCATCGGGTTAGCCATTTCTACTAGGCCATTGCTGAATGACTTCTAACAGTTAGAAGGGAAAATAATTCTCAAAGTGACAAAAGTCAGTCAGAGACCACCCTCAAGGTTTTGAGTCTGTAACAATCAAGTCCATATAGTGGAACTGACAGCCTACAGTACCTGTATGTTGCTGTGTTTATGGGGGCAGTTAGACCCCTTGAGAGTTACTAGTAAATTGAAAACTAATTCTCTCAAAAGACCAGGACTGGTTCTGAATTTTTTGTTGTTGTTGTTAAAAGAAAAGCAGTGCTATACACTTTAAGAACACTGTACTGACTTGCACACTGATGATGACAGTAGGAGATTATGATGATATACAGAACATTATTTGGTTTTCATACAAGACCGTAAAAACTGTTAAAAGGTAATTCAGAGATCTTGGGGCAGTTAAGCAAACAGCAGAAGTTTAGATTTCAAGCACAGCACTACAGGCACAATATTCAGAGTCAGTCACAGCACAGTCAGTACTGCTGTGCGGTAAACAGCCCACAGCTGGTCTTAAGCAACAGTCAGATAGTTAGCTTTAACACTGTATTCATGATCATTCATTGACAGTCAGACAGTGACTGGCCAAGGAGGTGAGCAAAGGGCTATGCAAGTTGCCACCATGGTCTGTGTCTGTGGAATGGTTTCTGTGGTGGGGTGGTGGTTGGTATGGACTGAGCAGGTTGGCGGGCGGGATTAGTTACTGTTTTTGGGGAGGGGGACCACTAGTCACCACTGTATATACTCAGGTTATGCACAGTGTGGGTGATTAAAGATATTCATACATGGGTGCTTGGGTGGGACCACTAGATGCTAAGGAGACTGGAGAAACTGTACAATAGGGGTGACTGGGTTGCTGAGAGAACCTTCAGACACCAGGGATGTTACAAATAATTACAGCATGGGCTTGGGGGGGATGCAGCCACTGCGCACTGTTAAGAGCAGGGTTTTTGCAGCATTAAATCTTCTGAAATTAGGCTTTTTTTATTTCTTTATTAACTGAAATATTTCACCAGAAAGGGATGCTGAGTAACAAGTTGCTCATCTCCTGGCGCGACGGGGGATGGGACATGAAGATAGTATACAAAGATTTGGTACACAATATATACAATTTGATTACATTCAATAAAGTGAGCAGACTATAAACACACTGCCAAAACTGTTTAATATATCACTGCCCCCCTAACGCATGCAAGTGTCCTCATTTCTCATTTGCATAGGTGCAATGGTATTGTCTGCACTGTCATGCTTCCAGGACAGTGCAGCACACCTAACGCCTCCAAATATGGCACCTCCCAAATGCTTGTGCTATACTCGGTTAGTGTGGTGCTAACTTGGTAAGTGCCATGCTAATCATTTAAATATGTTGTCCTCACATACACACACACACACACAGAAATTGCTCCACAAAGATTTCATGATTTTGTTATAATGTTAGCTCTTTTGCTGCACATGCAAACCATTAAAAATGTAAACTAGCATTATTGAAACAGTTTTTTACAACACTACGACACCAACTATGTGATGTTTGTTGTATGTACTTTTGTTTTTACCCCCTTGCCTGTACATATTGCTATTCTACCCCTCGTCCCTATTTCGTTGTGTAAATTGCTCCTGTATGAACCTGTTCACTATGTACCTCTAGGTGTAATCGTTATTTAATAGCTTTATGTGCTCCCTGTTCTATCTGTTTCCTCTCATTTGTACACTTGTAATCCTCCTGGGTCGCACCTGAAAAGAGGCACGTGCTGTCTAGTGTGCTTACCTGGTTAACAAAAGTGAATAAATAAACTATTATTATCATTCGTATTATGCATGCTGGCCATTTGCTGTGGCTTTTAAAAGTCTGGTGCTACACATTTTAATGTTGATAGACTGAGAGCATCTTTCCAAATCACCTTCGGCACTGAAGGGGGTCCAAAAAATAAATTCCTCTCTGACAGACACAGCACCATGGAACCATGTAGGAGTACCAGATTTTAAGATGCCATAAAGAGGCCACTTAGTACCTCCCGTGATGAGCCCTTGTGCCAGACCCCGAGCAAATGGGTTTAAAGTCTCCACCACCTTCACAGATCATTTACAAGGGGGTCCTGGGTAGGACAGTGTAAAAAATATATATAATAATATAATAGTAATAATAAAAAAAAACAGGATGATGAAGTCGCATGAAGAATATTTGGCAGCTGGAGAAGAGGACACATCCTCTAAAAGAGGACATCTGGTAACCCTAGCATGGATGACATTGCATTTTGCAGCCTGATGTAGAAAGTCAGCAACACATAGAAGAAACTTGCTAAACAGCACCTCTTTTTCCTTCAACAATACAAGAATAATTAACATGAGTGTTCTGTATAAAATGTCCCTGTATCTGCGTCATCACAATGCCTGACATAGGTGTCTATGTGGCTTCAAATGCTCGTATATTAAGTTATGTTGGTCAAATAAAAGGTATAACAACCTTTTTCAATCAATTCTACTCATACGGAGCAGCACAATTCCTCTTTGTGCCCTTTTACAGAAAAAAGATTTAAGATATATTTGTTCACAGCTCCCCAACTACCATATCTACAGCAACTGCTGCATCTTCAACCAACCACAGTAGTATGCGGCTGACTAAAAGTTACCAGAGCACTTGTCAGTAAAGGATAATGAAGTTTCTAGGGGGTTTACAGGAAATGAAGTATTTTTAGGGGAAACAGGAGGAGGAAAATTACCCTCAAGAGCTGCACAAGAAACCTCTCCCAGCTGATCTGAAGAACAGGAGGACACGCCACCCTCTCCTCACTCTGCCATACAGCAAGGCTTTATTAACAGCACAGTGCCCATAGTAACCTTTTTCTTTCATTAGTTTATGGTGTTTTGTGCATGACACATGATGGAGATGTTTTTGACAATATTAAACAAACAAGATACAGATTATTACAAAGGCTAAATTAATAAAGGGTTTGCAAACTTAGAAAATGCAACATAGCTCCTTTGTAGCTATCTATACCACCACATCAAAATCAACACCAACCTAACATCTGATTTTGCAACAAGATTATTCTTGAGTAACACAACTTTTTATATTATACTTTAATGCATTTATTTTCCCCTGCTCCTATGCTGGTATTTCATGTAACAAGGGATACAGTCACAAAATAAACCACCACGTCTTTACCATTCCTGACATTCCTCCCCAACCGAATGCAAGAGATTACTACCACTTTCGTCTGTCATCAGCAGCAGCTCTCCAAGTCACAGCAAACTTTATTTTTTTCGCTTTGCTACAGCAAGTTTTTACAATCCAACAAACCATTTTTATAGACGGGATTACATTTTAATGTAGAATATACCAAACAAAACAAATGTATCACTTTCTTACATTCTGGTGTGCTAATCCAAGCTCCCCAACACTTCAAAACATTTAACAAACCCGTTTTTCTCATTATAAATATAGAAAAAAAATGATAAAAGTTATATACAGTTCAACTTAGCTCACCAGTTCTCAAGCGCTTTCTCCAGCTTTCAGCTGCAGAAGGACTGCTCCCTCCCCACAGCCACCTGCCCACTAGCTCAGAATCTCACAACTGCAGCATCCATTTCCTATTGTTCCTTTTTCTCCTCTGCCACTCCGACCGAGATGCCCTTCAAACCGGCAACATCCAGCACAATCATGTGTGCTCCACAGCTGTACTTCAAATTAGTATAACTTCTGTGGTGTCCGTTTTTTGCCATCCATTCGGATCAGAATAACAACTTGGGTGATAATCCTTTGCCGTCTCCTTGCAATCAGAATACGGTGGGTGGCTTGCAGGCAGGCAGGCAACAAGTCCTGGGGGTGGAAGAACGGGTAATTAGCAAAGGGGTTAAGTGAGTGACTGGGGAGGTCTGTTTCACAGACTGACAGAAATGGAGCGAGTGAGGGGAAAAAACAGTTTAGAAAAGAACCAAAATAGAGTGCACTTGGAAAAAACAGGTAAAAAGTAATGTTTCCATGCACGTTCAAAGAGCTGTGTAGCTGAACGGAGACAGGAGGTGGGGGAATGCGGGATAGATAGAATGAGAGAGCTGCGGTGCAGACTTTGGTACAGAGTTGAGAAGCTGTTACACTGCAGCCAGTCATTGAGTAGCAAGTTGAGGCTGGCTGATACATGATTCCTTCTTCTCCATTCTCTCTCAGCAGTTAACAAGAACCCCCTACTGCTGGTAAAACTGACCGTACCGCCCATTGGACTTGCTCCTGCCCACCCATTTAACATTTTTAGCACCTTCTTTATTTATCTTAGAAGTCTGAATGCCAAAGTAAACAAAGAAACAACAAAGCAAAACTGTGTAGCATCTAGTTGGACATGCGAACTAGGTATTTAGGGACAACGCCTTCTTTATTTGCTGCATTTTCTGGTAAATACAATTAAAGAGAAACAGTGGTGTCCAGTCTCATTCCTTTACAGTGGTATTCTCTTTGAGACCCAAGTCTCATTTTAAACGTTAACCAGGAAATGCTAATCGGGAGGTGTGTCATCGGTGCCGCTGCATGAGGAGCTTGTCTCTGATTGCAGCGGCCCTTTCCTTAGAAGTTTTGTCCACTTTACATAATGTTGGTGTCAGCACAAGCATGCTGCCTTATTGGGGAATGCCAGATACATACAGTAGATACATAGACAGTGTCAGCAGATAAGGGCCTATGGCCCACCCAGTCTGCCCATTTGAGCTTGGAAGTTCAGTTTATGTTTTCCTAGAAGTCTATTGCCCCTTACCCCTGACCTCCAGAATTCCTTTATGTCTATCCCACCTGCTGATGCGAGCCTTGCATTCAGCCACACTGACGCACCTCCAAAATCTGCCACTATGACTAGATGTTGCCTTGCGCTCAAGCGTGGCAAGCCAACATAAAAACAGAGGTAAGAATTACAGTACACACAAAAAATACAAAATTTAAACTGAATCCTTTCTAAAGACTAAATGTTTCATGATGCCAGGGGCTCTTTAACAACTGCTGTCTTTGTGAGTCTGCTGAAAGGGCATCCCCGCCCAGAATACGTTACTTGCTGCAGTGGAAAACATTTGTTCTAGCTTCTCTTCCAACTGCATGTTGCGTAGCAGTTTTAAAATCCACGTTGGAAATTAACATCGGTGTCAAAACAGTAATTATGAAATGCCTCATAATCGCAATCCATCATCTTCTATGCCTGGATTTTAAAACTCAAAATTGTATCTAAACAGACATATATTTCTCTGTGTGTAATATTTTGTTGACCCTCTACGTAGGCACAGCTTTGGTCTTGCATTCAGTTCAGTTTGTTTTTGGTCCCATTGATCGTCCATTGACAATGAGCAAGAACAATTAGCCAAAAACAAGAAAAAGAGAACAGTAAGAGTGAAGCCCTACACACTAATGCTCACCACCATTGGAGGGTAAAACCCAAGCCAAAGCAAAGATGATCTATGGAACTACTATAAAATGTTCCCAAAATTGCCTGCAATGTGCAGGTTGAAGGTAAGGGTTCGCCAATTAAATTGCTGCACCCAATTGCTCACTGTACATGCACTAGCTCGTCACTGCGTGATGTCAGGCAATGGCACACTCATTGTTCAGGTGCGATTCTGCCGCGTTATAGCATGAGTAAATTGATACCACAGACAGCATTTATTTTCTTGTCCTTGTGACAGCAGAGAGGGTATCATGGGGTGTGAGAGGGGGGAAGTTCCATGTATTGTTTAAAGGTCATTAGTCTTACAAGTTAGAAAAAATGGAGGTGTGCTGTCAGCAGGGAGATGTCCTGATTGCTAGTGGAGATTCTTAAGTTTACTGGCAGCTGAGAGAGGTTGGGGTTGTTTGTAGAGCAGGGTCAGAGCTGCTGGGAGCTGAAGGGGCTTGTGAGGATCAGGGTGGTTGCTATTGGGGGGGTGCCACTATTTAGCCAGATTGGACACCTTGCAATACTGATTCTACTGCAAACACATGGAGGCTTGTTTACAAGCTCTCCTCTTTACTTGCCAGCAGAAAGCAGTGTTAAAGGCCATCGAATCCCCTACTTGGCTTGTCATTTTTTAAATGAGGTGAACAGACTGCAAAATGAAAATTGCTGCTGGCATATGTGCCTCTGTGCGATGCATACTGATCTCCGGTGGCCATCCTGGGCACAGCGAGTTTTACTGGATGAGACAGAAGGAATCAGTGTACCCATGGGGGAGGGCAGGCTAAACAAATGGCAATGTACAGGAGTGGAGTGCTCCAACTTGCAGAGTGATCATGATGCAACTCCAGCTCTGTTGCTTCTGTCAGATTCGATTCCTCACTTTTTAGGCAACTGCAAGACAGCAGCAGGCTCTGTCCACTGCAGTCATAAAAAAGCACTGCCTTTATTTTAATGTTATTTTCTGTTTATGGCATATTTACAAAATAATAAGATCATGGCAGTATGAGCAGCAGAGGGTGAACACTTGATTCTGGACTGAGGAGCAGAAACAGAAGAGCAGCACACTGGTGCAGAGTGGTGACTCAGCGAACAAGCAGTCCATGATGCTCTACAGCAGTGTAAGTGATAAGCTTGTGGGCTTGGACTGGACTGGATGTCTACATGATAAGTGTGCCAGCATCACAGTCCAATGTTCACCTATCATGGCCCCACTGTCAGCTGTGATCACCCAGTGGAGTGTGCTGACCTCCCTCCCTCCCTGAAGAAGAAGAGTGTTGTCTTGAATACTCAAAGTCACCCCCCCTGGTCAACCCCCGGTGGTGAATCAGGTTGTCTTCCAAACCTGGGTTACCATTGTTGTGAGATGAAGTGCTAACTGTGCTAATTGACTGGCTGAGCTAAGGGTCTTTATAAGAGATGGAGACTTCTCAGGGTTTGCTATAATGATTTGGGGAGGGAGGAAGGGTGAAAATACCTAAGGAGCCCTCCACACCCTTGTTTCTGTATAGCTTACATCTTGACCAAAAGGCTGGTGATATCAACTGCCCCCCCTGTAAGATTTACTCTGTTCTTTGGGAGAGGCCCTGCAGATGCATCTGCTTCCATCTCCCCCTAGCCAATCCACAGGGTGACCTGTGACTCTTTCCAGAGTCCCACTGACTTGTTGACAGAAGGGAGGGATTTGGGGGAATGGTTTACATCTGCATTTGAGATGTGGCCCAGGTTTCTACTTCATGATAGAACTCCCTCAAGACCTTCATCCATGCAATCTTGCCTAAGCAGCTTTACACAGTCCTGCTGCCAGGGTTAATATAGGCTCAAGCACAGTCATCAGCCTGGGTCACTGTCTGGGTTCCCCTCCTGTGCATCATGTCCTCCTCTCAAAGAGGGCCATCTGGAAATTTCCCAGAGTGATTGTCAGAATGACAGCATGGAGGCTTGTCCCTTCCTACCTACAAGTCTCTGGCACCTGTTACCATTTTGGATGTGCTGCTGCAGACTTGGCACATTGAGTGCTGGAGAAGCTGTGCAGACAGACCTATCAGCTAGCAAATTGGGGTCTAGGACAGACACAGTTTCTGTTCATCCTTCTTACAATCCATTAGAAGCTCTATGGCAGAACTCGAAGACAAACCAATATTCTCCTTTTTGTGTACACAATGAGTCCTAATCATTCATGACCTTGCTGGGGTTATTGTTTACTATGCCACCCAAGGCATGTTAAGTATTTTCTAGTTGTACTTCATGTTCTGTTTTGTGACACAAACTGTCTCCCTTAGATTGTTTCTGGTTGTACCTATCTGTTTTACTGTTCTGATACTTTGTCTCCATATAGTGAGCATTGCTGCTACAGGCTAACAGCCTACCTGTTTGCTGTATTACACTTTGATAGGATGCTGCAGTACTGTAAGACACTGGGTGTCTTCTACCAGTCTCAGGCTTCACTAACACATCCTGGTGGTCGAAAGGCACAGGTGGTCAGATGGCTAACCCCTGCTACTGACCTGCCCTCACTGCAGGTAAGGTCAGACACAGCACTAGTACAGAAACCATGTTTCAACTTTCTTCTGGGGACTACTCCCCTTTCAGGTCCATTTGGAACCCTCTTATGAAGTGAAGCCTGAGAGCATGGGCAGACATCTGCCTTAGATCTCGATGGTTAGAGACCAAAATAAAATATTTCGTGCAAGGAGTGACAGCAGAGCAGAATATTAGAATTAAGAATACACCGCTGAGGGTGGTGGCAGGGGATGAAGCCTCAGTGTCCAGAGGGGTCATCAGCAGGGTCCCACAAGGTTCAGTGTTGGGCCCTATCCCTTTCAATGTGTTCAGTGCAGACATCGGGAGGGAGTTGGGAGTAAAATGAGCCTTTATGCTGATGATTCCAAATTGGGGGCTGAGGTGGACAGAGAAGAGAGAAGGAGGGCACTCCAGGAAGACTTGGTGGGCTGGAAAACTGGGCTTACACATGACAGTTTGGGTTTAATGCATGCAAGTGTAGCATTTTGCACCTGGGTGTTAGGAACCATGGGTATAGCTACCACTTGGGGGAGTAAAGATGACTGTCTCAACGATGGAGAAGGATCTGGGGGGGGGACCTCTCAGAGCAGTGCAGGAGAGCAGCGGCTAAGGCAAATAAAATGCTTGGGTGTATAGCCAGAGGGATGACATCCATTCCCCTGTACAGCTCACTGGTGAGGCTGCACCTGGAGTATTGTGTGCAGTTCTGGCACCCCTGCCTGAAGGACATCACACTACTGGAGAGAGTCCAGAGAAGGGTGATGAAGATAATCAGTGGTCGGGGGATTTCATATGGAGACAGACTTAGAGAGCTGAATATGTACTCTGTGGAGGACAGACGGGATAGGGGGAATATGATAGAGACCTTCAGATACCTGAAGGGAGTCAAAAGAGGGAACAAGGAGGGACTGATCACTTTGAGGGGGGAGGAGACTACAAGAGGTCATAGTTTAAAAGTGGCAGGGAGTGGTACAAAGGAGAGGTGAGGAGGCACCATTTCACGGACAGGGTGGTGGTACCCGGAAGGCACTTTCAGATGACCTGGTAAAAACAGTTACTGTGGGAGGTGTCAAGAGTGGTTGGGACAGGCATAGGGGTATGGTACAGGTTGGTGGTAAGGAGAAAAACAGAGGTATACTACAGGAAGGGGAGTGTGGCAGGAAGGGGGCAAATAATGCAGGCTGATTAGCTACTTTACCCTATCAGTGAGCTGTGTGAGGCAGATGTAAAAGACCAAAAGGCCTAATCTGCTGGCAACTATGTATGTATGCAGACTGTGTGAGAGACCTTTCGGCGCCAAGCATTTCTGCTTAAAGTTAAACCAGCATAATATTTTGTGGTGATTTCCATATACAACCCATGATGATTTGCATTATGAGGGTATGTGTGATTTTGTATTTCTTTGAAACATGGCTTCCCGGCCAATGCCCTTTGGGATAATCCTTGCCTCAGTGCTTGTGCACTAAGGTTCTTTGTCTTTTAGCTTGTTTTTGGTTTTTATTGGGCTCACCACAACCTAACCCAGACAGGCCAACTTAGGGTAACTGGTTCATTCCACTGGGGTGTCATACAGACGAGGCACACTAATGAGTCCTGGTAGGATGAAATATGTGCCTGTGTCTTCTGTTGGTACCCTTTGCTGACTGTGTGAGAAACCTTTCAACACCATACATTTCTGCTTAAAGTTGAACCAGCATAATATTTTGTGGTGATCTGCATATACAACCCATGATGTTTTGCATTATGGGGCTATGTGTGATTTTGTATTTCTATGTATGTATGTACGTATGTTATGTATTGCATCATAGAATGTAAAAAAAAAATTGGTACATGTGAAAACATAAGTTGAAGAGATTCATAGATTCTTTCAGCAGATAAGGACCGCTAGGCCCATCCAGTCTGCCTGTTTATGCTAGTTGAAAAAGCGACTAGTGACCTTTATTGGTCATTGGCTTAGCTTTTTCTTCCTATCTCTTTTATTCCTTTATTTCTGTCCCATGCTTATTTAAAACCAGCCACAGTACGGGCTACCACCACCTCCTGGGGCAGGCCATTCCATGCATCCACTATTTCAGTGAAGAAGAACTTCCAAATATTTCCACTTACGCGGCCACCCTTCAAATCTCATGTTGTGTCATCTTGTCCTGGCACCACTGCTAAGATGAAATATGTTGTCCCCTTCCACCTTGTTTATACCCTTGAGGTACTTGAATGTTTCTATCATTTCACCTCTCTCCCTCCCTCCTCCGTTCCAGTGTGTACAAATTTAGGTCCCTCACTCTCTCCTCATAAGGCTTGTGATGTAATCCGTTCACCATTTTGGTCACCCTCCTCTGTACCGTGTCTATTTTGTCAATGTCCTTTTGAAGGTGTGGTCTCAGCTTTGTATTCTCCTTGAAGGCAAACAGATCCACTAAAGGGGTGTCCCACAAGGAAAACAAATTCTGCACTACCTTCTGATAGAGAGACCACTCATGAGACATCATGCTCACCCGGTTGAGGGTTTTTGCCAGCTGGTTGGATAGGCTGGCCACTTGGATGGCCAGGAGATCAGTGTTTAGGCTGAGCATGAGGGGTCCCAATGTGGACAGCTTCCCTGCACCTAGGAAGGGAGTGTGTCCCACCCTGTTTGTAGAGGTAGTACACATTCATGGTGGTATCCATCTGGACCAGAATGACCTGACTCCGAATATGTATAGCAAACACTTTCAGCACCAGACGAACTGCTCCAGCCGATTTATATGGCATCGGGACTCCTTGGGGGTCCAGAGTCCATGGACTCCGTTCTCCCCCAGGTAGGCACCCCAGCCAATCGGGGAGGCATTGGTCATGATCATGACCATTGGCTCCAGGTGGACAAAGACGATTCCTTCCTGCAGAGGTTCTGGGACTAACCATCACTGGAGGGCATCCCACATCAACTGGGTCACAGTGACCAGCTGGTCGAAGTGGTCCTTCCGCTGAGACCATTGATGGGTGACCTTCCACTACAGTGAGGGCATTCTCCACTGGGCCCAACAGACCACACTGATTCAAGCTCCCATGAATCCCAGGAGTTGCAGTGAATCCCAGGCAGGATGCAAGTGCCCAACCTGAAATGATCCGGAAAAGGAGGAAAAAAAAGCTGCCCAGTCTGCCCGGAGTCGAGCTCTGGCTCTGCAACAGTCAAGCTTTGCCCTAATGAAAAGTATCACCTGTGAAGGTACCAGCTCCAACTTGGACTCATTGACCAGGAGGCCAAGATACATGCAATCTAGAGGGACAGATCCATGGACCACTCCATCTCCTCCCTGGAGGGGCCTGCTATTAGCCAATCAACCATGTAGAGGTACACTCAGACCCCTCAGTGTCTCAGAAAGGCTGTCAGCACTGCAATGCACTTGGTGAGGACCCTGGAAGCTGAGGTGAGGCTGAAGAGTATGGCCTGGATCTCTTAAGAGATTTCCCTCTGAACAGAATCAAAGGAACTGGTTGTGGGACAGATGCATGGGAACGTGAAAAAAAAAAGTCCCAAAGATCCAGAGAACAGAACTACATGGTCTGTTCCAGGGAAGGAATGATCTGAGATGGAGTGATCATCCTGAAGGTGCGTGACCGAAGGATTTTGTTCAGGTCATGCAGATCTAAGATTGTGCTCCAGCCCATCCCTCAGGTCTGCTTTGGAACCATTAAGAACCTGGAGTCAAACCCTGGGCTTACTAGAGGTTCCAGTATTTTAGCTACTACCTCCTTCTGGAGGAGCTGGGCAATGTCCTCCTGAAGGGCTGAAAGCATGCTTGTGGACATGATGCCCTCCTATGGGGAGTGGGCTTGGCAAGGCAGGTGAGCCTCAAGCTCCAGAGGCAGACCCAGGTCGACAACTTCAAGGACCCACTTGTCCATGGTGACAGTGGACCAGGAGGAAAGGAAGTGGCAGAGCGTGCCTCCATGGGAGAACCCAGGGGAGACAGGGCAGGAATGGGGGAGGCACCCCCCATTACCATAACTAGGTAGGCTTGGAAGAGGAGGAGGAGGAGCCAGCTGAGGAGGCAGTGGGACCTCAACCCCCTCAGTGTTCGGATGACCAAATCAACAGACTTCAGTCAGAGACACCAAGCCTGAGCCTCCTGCCCAGCTGGGATGGCTTGGCTGCAGGGTCAAAGGGGGGCTTTTTCCTCTGAAACATGGAGCCTTGGGATTCCTCTGGTCAGAGGTGACAGAGTCTAGTGTGGCACTGGATTTCTCAGTTTTAGTGATGTGTCCTTCCACCCCCAGTTCAAACAGCTCAGTGATCAAGAAGGGGACATCCGCCAAGTTATGCTGGGTATCTGCCATAAAGGTAGAAATTCACAGCCAAGCCCTGTGGTACATGGCCACCACAGTGGGCATGATCAGGCGCAGGAATCACCGATGTCCATGGCCATCTACAGCTGCTGTTCTGCCACTGCTCGGCCCTTGTCCCGGACTTGCTTGACCATGGTCTGTAAATCAGCTGGGAGCTAACCAGAGCACCTAGAAGCATAAGAAAGAAGTGGGCCATCAAAGGGGTCAAACTTGCCTGCCAAAGGCCAAGAGAAGAGGCAGTGCAGACCTTTTTGGCCATGTGATCCAATTTCTTGGTGGGACTTATCCACATCCCGACGTTGCTGGTATGCTGAAAAACACAGTCAGACACCAGACCCTCGGCCAAGGGCTGCTCAATGAAATGCAACAGGGAACTGATAGGGACCTAATACTTTCAGGCTGTATGGGCCGATGGCACAGGGCAAGTGGCAGAGTGCTGTCAAAGCTCCAGACTGGGGCCAAAAATAGTCTTGGAGATCAGGAAGACCACACTAGGTGAGTCACACCAGTCAAGGATTTCAGTCAAGGGATATTTGACCCATTTTTGGGCTCTATCTGGATCACAGTAGATTCCAAAATCAAATGGAGCAAGCCCCCTAAGGAAGTGGTACCGTGATACATAGACAAATTCTCCTCGACTCTGCTTCCAACAGATGGAAATACAGGGAAGATTTCTCAGGCTCCAAGGATTTGCTGAAAAGTGGTTGACAGCCCGAACCCCCATTGACCCCGCGGGGACTATCGGGAGTAACAGTGATCAACAGCTGATGTGGAAGCCCTGAAGCAGTACAGGTGTCCTTAGGAGGGGACAATCTTTTGGCTGCTTAAGAGGGTTCCACCTGGATGGATGGGAAAGCTGGAAGAGGCCAATCCAGAACTGGCCGAGCCAAAGCAGGCTGGGGCCTTGGTGGTGGGAGCCATGGAAGAGCCAGGGTAAAGACCAGAATCTGCTTAACCCCAGAAAGCATGAGCTGCTGCCACATAAGCTCTTCCTAACCCTTTTGCATCGGAGCCTCTCCTCGCCCAAGGAGCAAAGGGAGGAGGAATAGTGGCAGCGCCACTTGCCTGTGTGTTGAGAGTGGGAATGTTTATATTGGAGAATGGCTGCCTGACTCCAGACTACAGAATCTCAACTCCAACTATAAGGGAAGCCAATGGCAATAAGGGAAGGGAAGCAGTGAAAGTGGAGGATCCTCTGACTTAATGAGATCCTCAGGGTTAGGGACCAGATCAGCATGCTGGTCCAACTCTACCTGAGAGGTAACAGATAGGACTGGAGTCCTACAAAGTGAGGTATCCACCTTATCCTGTGACAACACATTGAATGGCTCGAGAAAAATCTCAACAGGCTGGTTGACAGGCGTCTCGGCAGACTGGCCCGATGGGGAGATCATGGAGCAAGCGGCACACACTGAAGGATTAACTATAGTCGAAACCTCCAAAGAAGTGCAGGAATCTGAGGCCCAAGAGTGCTCATGACCCCAAGATCATCGAAGAGACTTTTTCTTAGTATCATTTTTAGATAATTGTGAGGATTTTGTGCCCTTAGAGGAGCCTGCCCAAGGGTGGGAAGAGACTGAAACAAGTCCCTAAATGCCCCCATAAAGGTGATGCCAAACGAAAGGGGCACAATAGCCAAAGAGGCAAGCTCTGCTGCCAGAGCTGCCACCTCCCCGAAACCCACAGTTGTTCTACATACTCCACAGCTGTGGAGATCACCTGATGGGTGTCTCTTGATCGAATGGTAGGGTCCCATTCATCCAGTCACCCAAGAAGAAGTCGAGCATGCCGTCCCTCCAAAGTACTAGTATGAAAACAGCAGCATAGGCCACAAGCCTGGGGATCACATTCTTTACCTAGGCAGTAGATGCACGAGGTGTGTGTATCTATCTGGGACATCTTCTGCCTGCAGTCGTACTTCTTGAAACTTGACGCTGACTTCAAGTTGTGCATGATGAGAGTTTCGAACAAATTTTAAAATTGCTTGAAGACCTTACTGAAATAATGTTTTGAAAGCAAATGGCCTACTCAGCACAAAGTGATAAGGTGGGAACCTTCTTCTTCCAGCAAAAAGGAAGATCTCACATCACAAGGTGGTGCTGATGGAGTTACCATCTAGGTGGGTGGGAGGAGCCAGCTTGAATATGTTCCAGCAGGAATTAAAAGGAAAGAAACACACATCCTGGGTTCGAGATCAGACCAGGGAGTCAGAGGGCTGGCCGGGGAGGAGAGGGATTGAGCATCTGGTGGACTGCTCTCCCTGTCTGGGGGGAAGGCGGGAGAGTGTCTGGCATAACGAGAACCCCTGGCGGAGGTTGGGGTTCTCAAGCTGCCGGCGCTACATGTCTCAATGGGCGGGATAGATGCTGGCATCTTGTTTTTACATCCCCGCCCCGGTGGGGAAGAAACTGAGGTGAAAAACTGGCCATGAATGATGGCCCCACTCTGCCGCCACTCCCCGCTCAGATCAATGTCTGCCACGGGGGGGGGGGGACCCACTCCCGTGACCCCACCCTGAGGGGCAAGCCAGGGCTTCACAACCTGTGATCACTTGGAGGGGTCTCCTGCTCAGCGGCCCTGTCCGGGGGGGGGAAGCCTGGGGATGGAGGGAGCAGTAGGTGGGGTTGGGGTCTGGAGAACCCCCCCCAAAAAGGAAAGGAACACTGCCAGAAGTGTAGAACTGTACATCATATCCACATCTTTAGAACTGGAGTTACTGACTCTGAGTGCAAACCTCTTTCTTGTAACAAAGACTGGAGGTGAATTTCTGAAGCATGTGCTGCCCATGTTTGCTGAGCCCTAGACATAATCATCTCTTGCAAAGGGCAGTCAACCCTATTATGTGATGCCCAAGGACAGCGTACATTAGAATGTCCTTTTCCATCACATAGGTTGCACCTAAACAAATTCAAACATATTGATGCTAAATGACCATATCTAACTGGACTTCAGTAAAGGCCTTTAACACCTTCCCCCATAGGAGGCTGGTGTGCAAGATGGAAAGTCTAGGGTTGGGTGGTGAAAAAAAAAGCTGGGTGGAGGCCTGGCTGGGAGGAAGAACTCAGAGGGTGGTGCTAAATGTATGGCTTAGAAGCATCTGCAACAGTGGGGGTCTAGGGTAAAGACATACCCACTTACAGAACTTTAAAAGTCAGGACACCTCCAGAGTGAAATGTAGAATGTTAAATGTGCTAAACATTTCTAGAGAGCATCTACAAACAGTAGTTTGAAGAAAGGTGTTGTAACCAAATGAATGGCCGAGTATAGATTTGGGAGCAAGAGGTGGGAGACCCCCCCATCTGGAGTAACCAGGTTTACCTCTCTGGGGTCAGTTTGGGCACCTATGGTTTTCTCTCAGGCACTTGGCCAGTGTCTGAAGAAAGTGCCCAGATGTGGGATTGTGGGATTTTCTCTGAGAGCTAGAAAGTGCTCATGGGTGGTTTAGAGAGTCACCATTCAACCTCCTTGCCATATAGAAAAGTGTCCTAGTACTGGCTGGGGTGCCATGTCAAGGAATAGAAGAGAAGTGTACCAGTTTGGGCCATGTCTGCCCAGATCCATTCAGAACCTGGGGGTTCATTGTGAGGAAGAGTGCTCTGTACCTCTGTAATCTGATTACCAGCGAGTGTAGCCCTTTGGGAGTCCATCTTTGCTTTGTTATTCTCAGCGTAATGTGAATAAAAGCCACGCTCTATAATCCCATCCTGGTTTGGACATTACAGTTATTGCTTCCAGTGTTTGGATTTATGTGGGTGCCCTTGACCAGAAGTACAAACCTAGCATAATGCTGAGCAAACGTTTTCTCCCAGGGACCCAGGTTGATGGCCATGCTAAATGGTCCCCCCAGGTGTGAGCCAGGTAGTTCCCACACTTGGTTTGCCTGTCTGAAGGATGGCAGGCTTTGTAGTAGAATTAATGGGTCCATAGAGTTTCTGCAAAAGATAATTTGTAGTGACTACCCCCACCTCTCGGTAGCGCCTGGATGTGACAGGAGCAGCCCTGCTTACGGAAACAAAAGGGGGGCCAGTAGGGGGAGGTTACAAAATGGAGGCACCGCTGAGGATTTGTTTGGATTTTGGGAGAAAACAAGAAAGGTTTGCTCAGATTGTGGCTAGCGTTTTTTCTGTCTGGCAGTAGTAGTTCAAAAAATTGGAAGCAATGCACATAAGGGGTTGACCAGAGAAGTGCCATCCATATGTGCCACTGTATGCTGCTGTTCATGTGCTGCTGTAATTGTGCCAACATTTACCAAGGAGCTGTAAAGCCAGTTTGTGTGCGCCCCTTGTCCTGCATCAAAAAATAACATTTTCCAGCTTTTAAGTTTCAAGTGTGACAAGAAAAAGTATCTAAAACTGTGGGAAACAGAGAGATTTGTGCCCTAGAAGTTTAAAGGGCTTGTTGTGTGGACTGGGGGAGTCGCTAAGGAAAATGCCATGAAAAATGGTTAAAATGGTGCTCCCACCAAGGAGTCACAGTTGAAGAGAAAAAAGTTGCTTTGCAGTTTAAATTTGGCCTGCTCGGTGATCGCCGTGGAAGAGAAGAGCATGAGAAGAGAGAGAGAGGCTCATTTGCATGGCATCGAGTGATTGGTGAGACTGCAATCAGTCCCGCCCCAGCCAGCTTCAGAGGCTGCCCAGTGTTCAAGAGGGAGAGAGCAAGTGGTGTGTGTGAGCTGGCTTGCCAGGAGGAGGATCGCGGTTACTGCAAACATAAAATTGAGAATATCAGACTTTTCTGTTTAAAATTGGGCTCAACCAGCATTTCGATCAATTGGAGAGAGAGAGTGGTGTTCGCAAGGACAATCGTCAGGACTGCCAGCCTGCTTCAACCCAGAGGCCTCCAGGATCAGCTGTAAGCCAAAATTTCCATCGTAAACGCCAGCTATTGATTCATTGAGTACCATCCAGAGAAATAGCTCAAACTGTGTGTGATGTTTTCTAAAGCCAGCTGAATCTGTGTGTAAACAGTGAGATTGTTTTGCAAAGATGAACTGTGTAAAGTGAATCAACCTAGCAAAAATTCTGAGCATTATACTGTGAGCATACTTATGAGTTTAGCAACAGTGTGATTTTCTAAGCAAAGTGAGAGACTGTGGGTTGTATGAGAGATGCAACAAAAACAGGTAATCCTGTGCATGAAATACTGTGGCTTTAGGGACTTTAAACAAGAACAAGTGATTTAAAATGAAAGAAAAGTTCTCTAAAATCATATAGATGTGCTGAGGGAGCAAACAGTGCAGTCTGTGCAGTTTGAGTGAACTTTATCAGTAAGCATGTAAATCAGATGCGCCGTGGCTTGAGTCAGAAACAGGATGTTGATGTGCCAGGAGTGCTGTCACCGCCATGACAGGGCAGGGTAGTAAAGTAAACACAGCAGCAGGGGAGACATTTTGTGAGACTTTTCCAACCAAAGTGAGATCTAAGATAACAGTGAACTTTTGTTTTTCTCTACAGTCATGGCTTCGGGATCATCCCGCTACCCGGATCATGCCCAGGCTGTGATAGTGGAAGAAGTTATCAAGTTGAAAGACACAGAGAGATGTTACTATCGGGAACGTTTGAAAAGCAGAAACATAGAATTTGATGGCAGCTAAGGACCACTTGGCCCACCTAGTCTGCCCATTTTCCTACCTAACAGATATGCTGCAAATCCTAGTTAACCAACAGCTTACTTCCTCCTACCCCCCACTAGGACTGCCTTAT
The DNA here is from genome assembly GCA_016271365.2 of Neoceratodus forsteri. Taxonomy (NCBI): domain Eukaryota; kingdom Metazoa; phylum Chordata; order Ceratodontiformes; family Ceratodontidae; genus Neoceratodus; species Neoceratodus forsteri. The sequence continues at coordinate 55,058,766 of CM057455.1, forward strand.
GCCTATCCCATGCATTCTTTGAAGTCCCCCACTGTTCTTGACTCCACAACCTCCTCAGGGAGGCTGTTCCATGCATCCACAACCCTCTCAGTGAAAAAATACTTCCTCACATTACCTCTGAGCCGTCCCCCCTCTATCTTCAAATTGTGCCCCCTTGTTCTTGCACATCTCTTTTTCTGAAAGATGCTACCCTCTTGGACTTTGTTGATTCCCTTGAGGTACTTGAAAGTTTCTATCATGTCCCCTCTCCTCTCCTTTCCTCTAGGGTATACATATTAAGCTCCTTTAGTCTTTCTTCGTATGCCTTCTGGTGCAGACCCTGCACCATTTTGGTTGCCCTCCTCTGGACAGCCTCCACTCTATCTATGTCTTTGCGGAGATGGGGTCTCCAGAACTGCACACAGTACTCCAGATGGGGTCTCACCAAAGGTCTGTACAGAGGGATAACAACTTCCTGTTTTCTACTATTGATGCCTCTTCCTATGCATCCCAGTATCCCCCCAGCCTTGCTTACTGCCTTCTCACATTGCTTGTCCACCTTTAGGTCATCTGATATAATTACCACCAGGTCCCTTTCTATTTTTACTGTTGTCAGTATCTCACCCCCCACTGTGTACACTTCCCCTGGGTTTTTGTTTCCCATGTGCATTACCTTGCACTTCTTTGCATTGAATCTGAGCTGCCATACATTTGACCATTCCTCCAACCTTGCCAAGCCCCTTCTCATCCTTTCCACTCCATCTTGTGTATCAACCCTGTTGCAGATCTTTGTGTCATCTACAAAGAGACATACTTTTCCTTCCAGTTCCTCAGCAATATCACTTATAAAGACATTAAAAAGGAACAGTCCCAGTACTGAACCCTGCAGTACCCCACTAGTAACCCTCCTTTGTTCACTGTGTATTCCATTTACTACTACCCTTTGCGTCCTGTTGTCTAAGCAATTTTTTTTTCAGGCTACCACCTTGGGACCCACTCCAAGGCTGGCTATCTTGTGAATTAATCTTTTGTGTGGGACTGTATCAAATGCCTTGCTAAAATCTAGGTAGGCCAAGTCCAAGGCCCCTCCCTGGTCTACTACTTTGGTCACCCAGTCAAAGAAATCTATTAGATTTGTCTGACACAACCTTCCCATCATGAATCCATGCTGCCTTCTGTCCTGTGCCCCACTGGCCTCTAGGTATTCAACAATTCTTTCCTTCAGAAGTGATTCCATCATTTTCCCTACCACTGAGGTCAAACTAACTGGTCTGTAGTTTCCTGCCTCTGTTCTGCTCCCACTTTTGTGAAGAGGAATCACATCTGCCCTCCTCCAGTCCTCGGGTACCACCCATCCTCCCATGACTTGTTAAAGAGAGTAGTCAGCGGTGTCACTAGTTCTACCCTTAGTTCTTTTTAGAATTCTTGGGTGAATTCCATCAGGCCCATTGCTTGTCCACCTTCAATTTTATTAGTTCTTTCAGAACCCTTTCTTCTGTAAATGGACTGGTATCAACCCTCATCTTCAGAGTGTTTCTCTTGTTTGGTTTAGGTAACTCCCCCTCCTCTTCCTTTGTGAATACTGAGCAGAAATATTCATTCAGTATCCCTGCTTTTTCACTGTCACCCTCTTCCCACATTCCTCCTTTATTAAGCTTCAGTATCCTCCTTGGTCTTTCTTCGCTCCCTAATGTACCTATAAAAGGTCTTATCCCCCTTCTTAACAGAATTGGCTATCCTTTCTTCGGTTTGGGCCTTTGCTATTCTGACTGCCTTTCCAGCCTCTTTCTGCTTTAACTGATAAAGTTCTCTGTCCTGCTCCTTCTGTGTTTCCTTATATTTCCGAATGCTGTCCTTTTCTCCTTAACCTTCCCTGCCACCTCTTTTGAGAACCATAGTTTTTTCCTTCGTTGTGTTTTATTGATTTGCTTTACACAAAGGCTTGTTGCCTCTGTGATGGCTGTTTTGATCAATCCCCATTGTTCCTCCACCCCTCCTTCTTGCCTGTTTGCTAGTGCTTTTCTGAGGCATTCTCTAATTTTCCCAAAGTCGGCCCTCCTAAAGTCCAGTACTCTTGCTTTTGTATGGCTTGATTGTATGTCTGTGTTTATCGTGAAGCACACTGTTTGGTGGTCGCTTATTCCCAGATGGCTACCCACTTCTAAATCTGAGATTCTTTCTCCATCCCCATTTGAGAGTACCAGGTCTAAGATTACTCCCTCCCTAGTGGGTTCCAATACTAGCTGTCTGAGGCATGCCCCCTGTAGGGCATCAAGAATGACCCTGCTCTTGGATGTGCCTGCAGCAAAGGTGCTGCAGTTAACATCTGGCATATTCAGGTCCCCCATCAACAACATCTCTGCTTTTTCTGCCATTTTAAGAAAGCCTTCTATCATTTCCTTGTCCATTCCCTCCCCCTGAGATGGGGGTCTGTATGCAACCCCCATGCAGATTGTGGTGCCATTTCCTGTCTCCAGGGTGACCCAAAGTGCCTCATCTGCTCCCTGTTTACTCTATAGTTCTGTTGCTTTGATCCCTTCCTTTACATAGAGAGCTACTCCTCCTCCTCTTTTACTATCCCTGTCCCTCCTGTAGATTGTGTATCCTGGTATGTTGACATCCCAGTCATGGTTCTCTGTGTACCATGTTTCTGTGACTGCCACAATATCCAGGCAACCCTCTTCTATCAAGGCCACTAGTTCAGGGAGCTTGTTACACAGACTACGGGCATTGGTACTCATCACCCTCCACTTTTTGATAGCCTTACCCCTTTTAGCCCCATTTCTGTCCTTACTGCCTTTGCATTTTACATTTAAATCTGTTCTGCTCCCTAATAACTTCTGTACCTTGGTGTTTACCTCACTAATCACCATGTTTTGTGGGGGGATGCTCCGATTTCCCTGCTCCTTTTCAGTACCTCCCCCCCTGGCTAGTTTAAATGCTTGCCAATGAAGCATTTAAACCTCTCACCTAGGATACTGGTTCCCCTCCTGGAGAGATGCAGGCCATTGCACCAGTATAGGTCTGCATCCCTCCAGGTAGCTCCCCAGTCCCCAATGAAGCCAAAACCCTGAGCTCCAGACCAGTTTTTCAACCACTCATTGAATTCCCTGGTGAGAAGTGCCCTAGCATCTCCCTTGCCATAGACAGGCAGCACTTCTGAGAAAGTTACCATATGTGCAACTTGTCTAAGTCCCCTTCCCAACTCTATAAACTCCTCTTGCACTGCTCTGATCCCATTCCTAGCCAGGTCATTTGTCCCTAGGTGGTCTCCTCATGTGGCAATTCCTGGATATCCAGTTAGAGTAGTATAATGTGCCTTAAGGCTGGAAGGGATGTTTCCATGATTCCTCACTGTTCTGGGTGCCTAGAGAAGCGGGGCCTAACAAATGCACAAAAGATTCTGTTGGCTCCCACGTGGACAAAGCTTCAATATTCTGCAAGTGGCAGCACACAGCACCTGTTGGGAGAAGCCCATCAGAGTGTGGCACAAAGGAAGAGGGTGTGGATGTAAAGGCAGAGCAGAGTAGTGCTGATGTCTCTGAGTCCGGGTCACAGAGAGATAGTGCGGAGAGAGCATCAGCGGATCTGTGGTGAGAGGGGCCAAGCCCTAGTCTCATAGGAGAAGATGAGATGAGAGAGACCTTAGAATGGGAGGTGTCGACCTCTGCACCCAGTGAAAAGTGGACAGTCTCGGGAGTGAGGACAACTGCTCACTCCTGGGTTCAGATCCTCAGTGAGGAAGAGGAGGAGGAGGGGGAAACTATGTATCCTTATGGAGAAGATGCTAGTCCACAGCCTCAGGCTCTTGCCTCAGAGGAGCCAGAAGAAGAGATTGGTGACTCCACTGCCTTGTCCACACGAGGAGGAGTCAGAGATCCATTTTACGTTGCACTGAGCATGCGTCACTGGCAGAACCAGGACTGGCCGCCCCCAAGCCAGGCCAGTGGTCTATAATTGACCAAATGTAGTAAGGAGGAAAGACTGGTTCGTAGGAAGGCAAATGAGATCTATGGGATATCATACTAACATACCAACATACTATTTGCCAGCAGATTAGGCCTTACGGTCTATCAAGTCTGCTTGAACCTTAGATCCTTAGTTGGGTGCCGAGGCCCTCCCATCCCTTGTGCCCCAGAAACCTCTATCATCCATCCCCACCCCCCTGGGACAGGCCATCATCTGATACATCCACTTTCTGAGTCTGTCCCACCCTCTCTTGAAGCCCTAAACTGTGGATCTCTGAACCAGCTCACCAGGCAGTGCATTCCAAGGGTCCACCACCCTCTCAGTGAAAAACCTCCTCCTCTTTTCCCCCCTCACCCTTCCACCTTCCAACTTCAAATCATGCCTCTGGTGATACCTCCTGCTTTAGTCTAAAGATCCCCTCCATGTTTACCGTATTTATTCCCTTGAGGTACTTGAAGACCTCAATCATGTCCCACCTGTCTCTCCTCTCCTCTCCTCCAATGAAAACAGGCAGAGCTCCTCAAGTCTGTCCTCATACGTCAAATCCCCTAGACCTCGTATCATCTTAGTTGCCCTCCTCTGTACCCTCTCCAGGAGCTGTATGTCCCTCTTCAAGTGTGATCTCTAGTACAGCACACAGTACTCAAGGTGTGGTCTAACCTGTCCATCGTACAGTGGCAGAATTACTTCCTTGCTCCTAGAGGTGATCCCCCTTACGATGCATCCCAACATCCTGTTTGCCTTGCTAGCCGCTCTCCTGCACTGCTCAAAGTTATTCATACATGCATCCACCATGACCGCCAGGTCTTTTTCCCCTATTGAGGCCTCCAGCACCTCCCCTCCCAGGGTGTACCAGTGTTTAGGGTTTCCACGACAAGATGCAACAACTTGCACTTGGTGATATTGAAATTTAATTTCCATGTGACCCCAGCTTTCCAGGGTGTCCAGGTCTCTGTAGGCCAACCTCCCTTCTCCCTCAACTACTGCTCCCATCTTGGAGTCATCCGCTAAGAGACTCATTTCACACCCTATACCCTCCTGATGTCCGATATGTATGCATTAAACAGGATCAGACCCAGGACCCGAGCCCTCGCGTACCCCACTACCAACCTCTCTAGGGTTCGAGAGCTCCCCACAGACCACTACTCTCTGGGTGTGTCCAGCTAGCCAGTTTTCAATCCATCTGACCATCAAAGGCCTATTCCTAACCCCATCAGTTTCTCCACCAGACCATTGTGGGGACAGAGTCAAGCCTTGCTGAAGTCCAGAATAATACATCCACAGGCTTTCCCTGTCCAGTTCTGATGTTACCCATTAGGTAGAACTCCACAAGATTGGTTTGACATGATCTACCTTACACAAACCCATGTTACTGACTATCCAGACCTCCCACCTCCTCCAGTACACCCCAATCGTTCCTTTAGTATACACTCCATTAATTTTCCACCACCGGGGTCAAACTGATGGGTCTATAGTTACCTGGTACTTCCCTCGACCCCCCTTTATGGATTGGCACCACATGTGCCTCTCGCCAATCCCTAGGTACCCTCCCTGTATCAAGTGACCTGTTGAAGAGCTCCGCCAGGGGTGCAGCCAGTATGTCTGTCAATTCCCATAGTACTCTCAGATGAATGCCATCCGGCCCAGGAGATCTGTCTTTCTTTAGGGCCTTGAGGGCTAACCACACCCTTTTGGTGGAGATAGCATCATCCGTCCCCTCCACCTTACTGGCCTTTTTATCCTTATCCAGATGTGACACCCCTGGGGTACCTCTCCCTCCTCTTGCTCCATTTCTGTTGCTCCTGATCCCTACCGCTCTATCCCTTTGGCCTTGCTTAGTAGATATCCCATCCCTCCCAAGTGAACACAGAGGCAAAGTACTAGTTAAATACCTCTGCCTGGTCCATTACCTCTTCCACCCACCCTCCTTCTGATCTCAATCTGCTGAGATGGCCTTAGTTTCTCCACTCCCCAATGTACGGAAGAACCCTTTTCCCTCCTTGATCCCCTGTGCCAGCTGCTGCTCTTTCTGGACTTTGCTCCCCTCACCATCTGGTGACTTTTCTAGATGCAAGGTGGTACATTTCCTTATCCCTATCCCCGCTTGTTGTTTTATATTTTTTGAAGGCCACCTTCTTTTCTCTGACTGCTAACTGTACCTCACTGGACCACCAGCATGGTTTATGTGACCCTGCTCCCTTACGTTTCAACTTAGCGCAGATCCTGACTGCCTCATGAAGTCCCCATTTTATGACCTCCCATCTCCTTTCCACACTTGTCATTGATGTAATCCCCTTCAAGTGATCCTTGAGAATATTTCCCATGCCCTCAACGTCTGTCCCCCTGAAGTCCACTGCCAGCGTACTAGATCTCCCCTCCCCATACTTATTTGAAACCAGACAGTATTGTGGTCGCTCCCAGTCAGGGGTCCTGTACAACCAGGTCCCTACCAGATCCCATCTGCCAGAACCACGTCCAAGACATGCCCTCCCTTGTGGGCTCCATCACATGCTGTGTTAGAACACATCCTGGAAGCCGATCCAGCAGCCTCAGTTCCTTGGCCACCTTAGAGACATGGTTCTCAGTTTGTACCTGGCATATAAGGTCCCCATCAACTTCCTCCTTCCCTTTTGGCCACACTGGGCAATGATGTTATCCAGCAAACTATCCTCTAGAACATCACTCATCCAGGAGCTTATATACTACACCCAGCTTGACCTTATCTCCTGCTGGGGATCATGGTGACAAAAAGCCTCCCGTTTCCCTCTGCCTCTTCTACCCTAGCAATTTCTATGTCATCTCTAATAAACATAGCCACTCCACCCCTCTGCCCTCCTTTCTATCCTTCCTAAGCATAGTGTACCCCCGTATGTTTAGGTCCCAGTCATGGTTTTGTTGTGCGCTCTCCGTGACCACCGCCACATCCACCCCCGAACAGCATGGTTGAACTCTGGCAACTTGTTCCCAAGCTCCTGCCATTTACTAACACCAACCCCCACCCCTTATCCCAGATCCTCTTTGTCGAACCCACCCAGATTCCTTATACTTCCATCCTCCTCTGCTCCTCCTGAAACCTCCACCCCCAGTCTGTTTCCCCCTCCCTTGGACTTGAAGGCTACTCCACTCATCTGTAGGAGGGGCTTCTGGTCAGCCCCTCCCTTATCCCTCCTCACAAGTTTAATCCCCACCTTTCTTGAATATAGTCAGCCATCCCCTGTTTTTGGACTTCCTTCCCTAATGGGGCAAGATGAAGCCTGTACTTGGCATATAGTCTCTTATCCTCCCAAACTCCATTCCAGTTCCCTAACACCCCCAACCCACTCTCTTCACCCCAATTCCTGAGCCAGTCATTAACCTCTGTGAGCTTCATTTTTTTCTCCACTGAGGCCTTTGGTACTGGCAATATCTCCGAAAAGGAAATGTAGCATCCATTATCCCGACAGACTCTGGCAAGTTCTTGAAACCTAGCTTGGATTTCCAAAACACTAGTTCCCAAATGCACCAGGAAATCCGGTTTCCCTCCACAATCCCTAACCATTTCATACACCATGAACTTTGCTCTGTGCACTGTCATCCCAGAGATACTCACTACCTTCACCTGGCTATGGCATCCACCCCCCTTTTCCCTCCCACTGGATACCCCTAATCCTTGAGTCTCCCCAATAACAGAACCTTAACCGCCATCATCCTTATGGTTACCTCCACTATGCCCTCTCAGCCCTCCTCCCCTTATTCATGATCTCAATTCCATGGAGTCTTCCTGCCTTATTAGACCCCTTGTCACCCTCCCTTTCTGCCTCCCTTGTTATTTTGCCCACTTGACTCAAACCCCCTCTGAATAGGTGTCCCCTTTAACCCTCTCTTATCCAAACTATTTATCCTGGCCCTGATGGTTTCCCCTTCCCCAACACTGCCATCCTCCCCCCTTGTAATAGTACCCCTGCCTCCAGAGGTTCTCTGTGGGTCCTCTTTAGCTAGGGCCCCATCCTTGGTACTGACCCCCCTACTGAAGGGGGGCTCCGCTCCCACCTCCTTGTCTCCCAGTTTCTCTCCAGTCATGCTCTCCTCCCTCATGTCTGCAATATGTTACATCTTCCCCATCTGCTTAACATTTATGTTTCCCCTTCTCCCTCTGGGACTATTTCTATCCTTTCCACTGACGGTCTGTGATGCCCTATGGGTATCCGACTCCCTCCCCCCAGCCTCTGTATAAGTTTCCTCATTTCCACCAACCCCTTCCTCCCCCCCAGGTTGGTTAGTAGCTCAAATGCATTGTGACACTCTATGTCAGCCTCCATCAAGTAACCCGAGTTTCCCCTGACTGCACCTCTAAACTGTCCCTCTTCTTCCCCTCTTGCTCTGTTCACCTTAGGAGCTCCCTTCCCACAGTCTGCTGTTTTAGGCTTCCACACAACAGCCCCTCCTGGATCTTCCCCCTCCACTCTCTTTGTATTCAGAATGTTCACCCCATCGCTTTCCCTTAGCGTCAACATCCCTATCTAAGGGTCTCTGTCCCTAATATCCCCCTCCTACTTGCTGTAACATAATGTCCTGTAATTTCAGGTGTTGCTGATCTCCCTCAGCCCCACCCTTCTGCTGCCCTATCCACACCCCTTTCCTTGGACACCCCAGCTCCCCAGCTTACTCCTTAACTAATATACCTCACTCCTGATACAAGATAGCTGTCTACAGGTGGGAGCCTCTCAGGCCAATGAGTGTACATCCCACAGCCTGACCACCAGCACCTTCGAGATACCCCTAGTAGAATATAGTCACCTCATTATCCCCCTCTGTTTATATTGAACACCTATAGTCTCTCGGGATGGTTTCTATACAGCTGCAGTTATTGACAAACTCAACCCCTAAAGTTCCCAGCTCTTATGTACGCAGATGATCTTGTTCTCTACTCTGGGTCAAAATTGGTTGCTGCCATCAACTCCACTCTCACTAATGACTTCCAATTCCTGCAGACCTAGCTCTCTAGCAACCACCAAGTCCTGAACCTATAAAAAAACCTGTGCTATGCTATTCGGATCCTCTAAGAAACTGTCTGCCTCAGCGAACAGGCTCCGGGTTGAATACCTTGATGGCACCCTCATCTCAAACACTTAGTCCTTCAAGTACCTTGGGGTCACTTTGGATCCCACACTTGACCTGTCTCAACATGTCAATATGGTGTGCCATGCCGTCAGTGCTAAAATTGGTGGAACTTATCACGTGTGCCACTCCCTCACTCCTTCCGCTAGACTTTCTGTTGCGAGAGGTATTCTCTTACCCCAGCTACAATATGCTCTGCCCCTCCACTTTGCTGCAAACTCTGCTACACTCCACAAATGGGACACTGTCTACAACAACATCTGTAGATTCACCTTAACTGCCCTACGTCTTACCCATCATTGTCTCCTTTATGCTGGCTTAAATTGGCTGTCACCTAAGGATATTTGAGCCTACTCCTTGGGCTGCTTTATCGACTCCTGTCTAGACCTCCCTGCCCTGTCTATCTTGCCAACCTCCTGACTCCTGCCTCTGCAAACCCGTGCGCCTCAGGTCTTCCTCTGTCCCCATCTCCACTAGACCTTGCATGACAAAATGGGTGAACAGGCATTTGCCCATTTTGCTCCCAAATTCTGGAACTCACTCCCCCTTATGGTGAAAACTTCAGCCTCCCATCGAGAATTCTAAAACTTGCTGTTCACCCACCTTCTAGCCTCTGGCAAATGCAAATGCTCTTAATTTGCTTTGTCCCTCTGCAGGCTGTCGGGTCTGACCCCGAGTACTACACTAATGTTCTCCCATGCAATATGGTTGTCTAGGTGGCTGTGAACCTTGATGTCTTTACTGTCCTCAGCTGTCTTATGGTTACCCTAATTGCTTTATTTTACATCCTTATTATGATCTATGCCTAAAATGTACCCTTATGTAACTATTACTGTGCTACCCAATGCATATCTTGTTTTGCTCCTGTACACCTATATTATGTCTGTGCATTTCTGCATATTGTAACCAATGTCCTGTGCTCTCCTGGGTCATGCCTGAAAATAGGCAGGTCTGTTGCCTAGCGCACTTACTCGGTTACCAAAAGCTAATAAATAAATAAGTCTCACAAACACATACAGTCCAGTGTGTGTTCAGTCCCACTAACAGTGTGTGTATGCAGACATCATGTACCGTATGATGTCACAGGCCCACCAGCTCCTGTTGCTTCGAATTTCAGTCCCAAACAGAAATACTCAGCCCTTCAATCCCAACCCCCAGTGGCTTTTCAGTATTTAAGAAAGCCTACAACATGGGAGGGACCTTACCAACACCAGGCAAACAACACATTTAAATTTCCCTCTAATTATCACTGCCAAACAACTGTTCCCAAGCCTCCAAAGTTACAATATCACAGCCCAAGTAACAGTTCTAACTCAAGGTAATAATTTTTAACACATAGCACTAATTTCATTTACAAAACTATTCAAATATTTCAGTTAAAACAGAATATAACTCCAGACCTCTGTCCTACCAGCCTTCTGCTTATGTTCCCAAGTGAACAATCAAAATATCCTTTCCTACCTTTCCTCGGAGAGTCTGGGAGGAGACTGACAAAAAACAAGAAAGCCTGGATAGTGGAAGAAACAACAAAAGTGCTGCATCCAGGTGCAACTCGAGTTGTCAAAGATAAAGTGATCAAAGAAAAATTCATGTATTGGAAAGTGGGCACGACACTGTTCATAGACATTGTACGGATTGTGGATAGAGAGGGCCATGAGACTTTCTTCAATGTGAATTATGAGTGCCCAGACGGGGTAATAATTCTTTGCACCTGACCCACTGTGGTACTGCCCTCAATGCAATCAACTTCCTGCAAATGTGCCCATGCCTACCAAGTGGAAAGCAGAGCAGTGGTAGCCTGTGCTGCCATCCAGCCATTGCCATACCCATGTTCTTCTGCCAGTCTGGTGTTCCAGGATCCAGGTGCATCCAGATTTGTCAGCATTGCAGTGTGCCTTCCAGTTCCATCGTGTGGCCTTCCAGATGACATCATCTAGAGAGGGCATCATCCCAGCTGTTTCCTGATTCATCACCTGGGATTTTGGATGACTTCAGACCAGCTGTTCCTTTCCTGTTGCAGTGTTCCATCTCCATATGACATCAGCCAGAGATGACATCAACCCAGCAGTTTCCAGAGTGCCATCCTGTCATTTCTGAAAGATTTCTGCCCAGCTGTATCTGAAAAATGCTGCCAGAGAGTCTTCGGGTGGAGATCCAGGTGCCGTACCATTTTCGTTCTTCAAGGGACTGGTAAGTCCAGATTTTTCTTACCTTACTGACATTGCAAAACACATCCTACACTTGGCAGACTACAGACTGTTTGAACTGTCCACAAAGACTCTCCCCTTGGGGACTACAGTCCTACAAGAACTGTGCTTCACTGGGCTCCGGCCCAGGAGAGACTCTTTCTTGGACTCGCCTTTGGTCACTGTTGTCACTAGTTGGGACATTTAGGGCATTCCATCCCCCTAAAAATGTGTATTGTATATAATGTTGATGTTTTTCTACTGTTTTCTACTTTTTTAAAAAATATTTTTGGGGGCTTCTCCAGTGTTTGATGGTACGGGTTATGATTGTGTACTCTGTTTGCAGATTAGGGGTGTGTTTTTGTTTTTCTCTTTCAGGTTGTTCCTGACAAAGACAGAAGAGAAGCCAAAAAGAGGATTGGAGGGACTCCACAGAGTTCAATTTGTGCTTTAAAGTAGATGTGTTTAAAGTACTGTGTAGATGTTAACATGTGTTAACTTTTCCTTCCACCGGTGTAGTTGTGGGGGAGTATGGGAGTGTAATGCTTAGGTGTAGTGTTAGCTCCTTGGTTTGGTTGCAGGTGTCCAGGGATGGGGGGGGAGGGTCCCCTGTTTGGGTAGTTTTGTATCTGGTCAGATAGGTTTTCCCTTGAGGGCTAGGGGGATAGACAGGCTGTGGTTCTGACCCGCAGTAGGGGCCGCAGTGCTGGGCTATTAGGGCTATGCTCTGGACAGTTCTTCCAGGGCCACTGGTTACCATAGTAAGATCGTAGTGTAAGGGCTGATGCATCAGCTAATGGCCTCTGGGCCCTTAGTGTTGCCTACCTGTGCCTGGCACATGGTAGGAGAAGGCCTGATCACCCCTCTCTGTAGGTAACACATAGGGTAGGATGGCCTAGCACCAGGTAAGTAATGACTGCGGACAGTCCTTTTCCTGGCCGAGGGTGGCTGTAACCCTTTGTTCCCAGGGGTTACGAGAATCCCACTTAGAACCAGTGGCAGGCAGGGAAAGGCAGCTTGTGAGATGCCAGTTAAATGGGTTTCACACTGTCTCGCTCTGTTCACAGTTTCAGTTGAGCTGGAGTGATGATGTCACTATAGAATTCTTGCAGCAACATAAGCCATAATGGAATGCTAACTGCAGGGGTTAGCAGTAGAACGTTGGGAGATTCTTGTCAGTTTTCAAGAGAGACTCAAGAGAGTGAGGAGTGCTGCAGTGTGCAGCTCCTCAGAGCCTAGCTCTGATATAGAGCTACCTCAGAGAAACAGTCCCTTTCATCCTTTCCACGCCTCCTTGTGTATCAACCCTGTTGCAGATCTTGTGTCATCTGCAAGAGCATACTTTTCCTTCCAGCCCTCTGCAATGTCACTGATGAAGACATTAAAAAGGACTGGACCCAATACTGAACTCCTGCGGTGCCCTCCAGTAACTTCCTTCAGAGTGGACTCCATTTACAATTACCTTCTGTGTCCTGTTGTCCAGCCAATGTTTTACCTAGGCTACCACCCGGTCCCACTCCCAGGTTGGTTAATTTGACTATTACTCTTTTGTGTGGGACTGTGTCAAATGCCTTGCTAAAGTCAGTAGGCTATGTCCACATGCCCTCCTCGATTCTACTACTTTGGTCACCCAAGTCAAAGAAATCTATTAGATTCGTCTGACATGACCTTCCCACTGTGAAACCCATGCTTCCATATGTCCTGTGTTCCACTGACCTCTAGGAACTCTAACTATTCTTTCCTTCAGAAGTGACTCCATCCTTTTCCTGCCATAGAGGTTGGGATGACAGGTTAGAAGTTTTTGCTTGTCTTGGATTTACTTTTGTGAAGGGAAATTACATCCGGCTTTCTCCAGTCCTCGGGTACCACACTATCCTCCCATGATTTATTAAAAGAGTAGCCAGTGGTTTCACTAGTTCCTCCCTTAACTTTTTAGAATTCTGGGTGAATTCCATCGGACCTATTGCTTTGTCCACCTTCAGTTTTGGAGTTCTTGCAGAACCCTTTTCTTCTGTGAAAGGACTGGGATCGACCCCCCTATCAAGAGTGCTTTGTTAATTGATTAGGCACCTTCTCCTCTTTTAGAATACTGAGCAGAAATATTCATTCAGTATTCTTGCTTTTCACTGTCCCTCTGCTCACCCACTGTTCATTCTTATTCAGCCTCACTATCCCTCTTGTTTGTCTTTTCTATGTTCACTGATGTACCTATAAAGGTTTTATCCCCTTCTTAACTGAGTTGGCTATCTTTCCTCAGTTTGGGCCTTTTCTATTCTGACTTCCTCCCTGCTTCCTTCTGCCTTAACTGGTACAGTCTTTGTCCTGCTCCTTCTGTGCTTCCTTATACTTCTGGAATGCTATCTTTTCTTCCTGACTTTCAGCCACCTCTTTTGAGAACCATAGTGGCTTTTTCTTTCATTTGATTTGTTTATTTGCTTACACAAAGGCTTGTTGCCTCTGTGATGGCAGTTTTGATAATTCCCCATTATTGCTCCACACTCCTTCTAGCCTGTTTGCTAGTGCTTTTCTGAGGCACTCTTCGTCTTGCCAAAGTCAGCCTCCTAAAGTCCAGTACCTCACTTTGTATGTCTTGACTCTGTAACTGAGTTTAGCGTGAACCACACTGTTTGATGGTCACTTGTCCCCAGATGGCAACCCACTTCTAGATCTGAGATCCTCTCACTGCCCCTGTTTGGGAGTATGAGGTCTAAGATTGCTCCCTCATGAGTGGGTTCCAAAACTAGCTGTCTAATGCCTGCCACCTGTAGGGCATCAAGAATGGCCCTGCTCTTGGATATGGCTGCAGCAAATGTGCTCCTGTTAACATCTGGCATATTCAGGTCTCCCATCAACAGTATCTCCCCTTTCTCTGCCATTCTAAGAATGCCTTCCATCATATCCTTGTCCATTCCTTCCCCCTGACATGGGAGTCTGTACACAACCCCTGTGTGGATTGTGGTGCCCTTTCCTGTCTCCAAGGTGACCCACAGTGCCTCCTCTCCTCCCTGTTTACTCTTCTGTTCAGTTGCTTTTATCCCTTCCTTTACATAGAGAGCTACTCCTCTCCCCCCACCTGTCTCTCCTGTAGGTTATGTACCCTGGTATGTTAACTTCCCAGTCATGGTTCTCTGTGTACCATGTTTCTGTGACTGCTATGATATCCAGGCATCCCTCTTCCATTAAGGCCATCAGCTCAGGGAGCTTGTTGCCCAGACTATGGGATTTGTACTCATTACCCTCCATTTCCTGATGGCCTTACTCCCTTTTGCCCCATTCCTGTCCTTCTTGTCTTTGTCACTTTCTCCATTTACCCCTGCCCTTCTACCTATCGACACCTCTGTGTTGGTGTTTGCCGCACTTACTACCATGATTATTTGGGGGGGCTAGGATTTTCCTGCTCTTTTACAGTGCCTCCCCCCTTGGCTAGTTTGAAAGCTTGCCAATGAAGCATTTAAACCTATCACTTAGGATCATGGTTCCCCTCCCAGACAGATGCAGCCCATCATGCCAGTATAGGCTTGCATCACTCCAGGTGGACCCCCAGTCCCCAATTAAGCCAAATCCCTGAGCTCCACACCAGTTTTTGAACCACTGATTGAATCCCATGGTGCGGAACACCCTAGCCTCTCCTATGCCATAGATGGGTAGCACCTCCGAGAAGGTTACCGTGCATGCTACTTGACTAAGGCCCTCCCCAATTCTACAAACTCTTCCTGCACTTCTCTAATCCCTTTCTTAGCCAGGTCATTTGTCCCTAGGTGGACAATGACATCCAGCTCCCTCCCTGTGCAGCTGCTCTGGCAATCCTGAGGATTCGCTCCCTGTCCCTCCAAGCCATGGCACCAGGCAGGCACCTTACCTCTCTCTCCCCTTCCTCCCCCAGTTCTACCTTCCTAACAATGAAGTCCCCCACCAAGAGTTGTTTCTTCCCTGCAGGGTCCCTCTGCCACCCTCTTGTGGGTCTCCTTGTGGAGGTTCCCAGCATCCTCCTTGGTCTCCACTGTGGGTGCCTCCACAGAGGAACCACACTTTGCCAGAATGGCATAAGAATTGCGGAGAGGTACAACAGGAGGGATGTGCCTCTGTTCCACCACCCTCACCCTCCCTGAGCCCACTGTGGTCCAACCACTCCTCTTTCTTGGCAACTTCTGAGGCAACGGCAGTGACACTGGTGGTGCCTGGATGGAAGAGGAGGTCCTACAAATCCTGGCCAACTCAGCCTGGAGATAAGCAACCTCCTCCCTCAGCCCGGAGAGGTGCCTGCAGATGGGACAACACCGCATCCTCCAGAACATCTCCCGGAAGACTGCTGCTCCACAGCCACTGCACTGCACCACTCCAATCATGTCTTATTTCTGGCCCCTTAACTGTTTGCAATCCTTACTCTTTCCTCTGTTTTTTTATCTCTCTCCTTACTTTCTGTCTGTGTGCCCTTTAAGCTCCTAATTGTCCTGTTCTGAGACAAGAATATCCTATATTCTGCAGTAGACCACTTACTTGCTCAGAGGCAGACCTCCAGCAGCTAGAGGGGGCCGGAGAGCTACTCTTGCCCTTCTAGGATGGTGGGTCCTTGGTGGTTCTGTGATCACTCACTTCCTGCCCCTAAACAGGACGTTCCTGTTGTCAGTCAAATCCTGTGCCTATAAAAATAGAACTAGCTTTTGGTGGGGGGTTGAGAGGAGAGAAGGAGGGCAATATAGTCCCAGCAGAGAAGTTCAGTCACACAGCAGTCCTTTCTCCTGGTGTCTTCTGCCAGGTTATTAGCAGAAACTTTCTAAGACAGTCTTTAAATGTAGCTTCCTTCTAGCTAAGCCATTCCCCCTACTCACCAGATCTTTCTACAAGTAATTTAAACTTCACAGCAGTTAAGTCCTTTCAGTCACCTGAGATTTACACCTAGATAACTCTTCAGATACCCATTCAGTTCAGTTAACCAAACACACACTCTTTTTTGTATGTTAGTTTTTTTACCCTTAATTAAAGGTCAACTATGAAAGTTATTCTACTTTAGTCCCAGCAGAGAAGTTCAATTACACTGCTGTCCTTTTCCTGGTGTCTTCTGCCAAGTTCAGCATCAGATTTATTCAATATGGAGGTTCAGATGTCTTTAACCAGATTTTCAAGATTTTACATAAAGGTGATGTAGGCTATAGGTCAATAGTGTTCCCAGTCTGTTAACACCTTTTGTTATGGGTGGAATAACATTTGCTATTTCCACTCAGTTGGAACAAAACCCTTAAGCAGACATGACTCAAATAAGAGTTTAAGAGGTAACACTAAGCAGTCAGTAAATATAAAAAATGTTCAGCGATATTATCTGGTCCCATTCAAGTTTTCCCTTTCTGTAAATGTAATTTATCAGCGATATCCTCACTCTCAAAGGTAATAGAGGTGCCCTAAAATGTATAGGTTCAAGTCTAGGGGACATAGTTCCCATGTAAATCTTACAGAATTGTTCATTAAATATGTTAGCTATATATTTTGGATCTTGAATAACTGCATTACTTACTGTGATAGATCCAAATTTACTTTTGGATTTTATAATGAATTCATATATGGTAGACAGCTTTAAGAGGGGATGGGACGGAGTGATGGAGGTAATTATGAAGAAGGGAGGTGGGACAGCTACAAGGTGAGGGGCTAGCTGCACAATTGAGCAGATTTGATAGACCATGAGGCCTGTATCTGCTGGCAGTTTTGTATGGTCATATATGGGTAAAGTCTGTACCTGGGTTGACAGCGGATGGGGCAGGAAAGTGTATTCTCAAGTGCATTAGGAGGGGAAAGCAGAAATTGCATGTTGTGGTGCACGTGGGTATGAATGACAAAGAGTGAGATGGTAGAAGTGGTAAGAGAGAGGTCAGAGGAACTGGGAAGGTTGTGTTAGGAGGTAGGTGGATCAGTGGTCTTTTCTGATCTACTCCAAGTGCCCTGTGCAAGTACAGTGGGTAAGGAAAGGAGAGAAGAGTTCAACACCTGGCTGAGGGAATGGTGTCGCTCCAAGGGGTACAGGATAGAGGGAAGCTGGGGCAGGATCTGGGACAATAGGATCTGTTCACAGGGAACACATTACATGTGAGCAGGGAAGGGCAAGGGGTATTAAAACAGAGGATAGAGAAGTACATAGCAGCAAAGGTAAATTTAAACTATTCGGGGTTGTCAAGTGGGGAGTGGGAAGATGGAAGCAGGGTCTCCAGAGGGAAGACAAACAAACTCCTCCCCATATGAACAGGGTCAGAATCAGGGAAGGGTCAAAGGGTGGGGTTAAGATGGGTGTGAAATGGTGTAAGGAGGGAAAGGGAACATCTTGGAAGGTTGTCTCCTTGAATGCAAGAAGTCTAGGGAACAAAACTGCCGAATTACACGCTCTGTTGGCAGAGGGGAGGGTGGAAATAGTGGCCATCACAGAAACATGGGCCAACCAATACCAGGACTAGGACCTTATGATCCCAGGGTATAGGATTTACAGTAGGGCTAGAGGCAAAGGGAAAGGGGGAGAGGTGGCGATTGACGTGAGGGAAGGGATAAAGTGTTCAAGGAAGAGGAGGAGGAGGGTAGAACAGAGGCCTTGTAGATGCAATTCCATGCCACAAAATTTAGGATTCTCAGGATGGGGGTAGTATACAGGCCATCGGTTCAAGGGAGGACCTGGACAGGGAACTAGCAGAGCAAATTAGGAAGGTGTGCAGCAAAGGTAATGGTGATTGAGGGGCACTTCAACCTACCAGAAGTATATTGAGTATCCAGCCACCTCGGTGCTAGGGAACAGATTCTCTTGAAGCCTACCAGGATGGCTTCCTGGCAGAGATGGTTACCAAGCTGACTAGGTTGGGAAATATGCTGAATCTAGTATTGTCCAACGGAAAGGCTGCAATGGAGGTGGTGGAGGAGGACTCACTGACTGGGAGTGACCATCACTTGGTGTGGTTCACGCTCAACATGAGCAGGGAAACAGTGGATACAGGGATCAGGGTGGTTGACTTTAGACAGGCTGATTTTGGAAGGATGGGTGAAATCTTAAGGGTGCACCTGACAGGAATTTAGTCTCACTGGGATGAGAACCAAACATGGAAAAAAAATCAAAATGGGGCTGTTGGAGGCTACTGAGACCTGTACTAAATTGTAGAGCAAAAGGGATGGAAAGGTCTAAGAAACCAAGATGGATGAGTAAGAAAAAGAAAAAGTGAGGGCCAAAAAGCAGCATTCAGGAGATACAGGAAATCAAGGAAGGGGACTATAGAGAGGAGTATGCAAAGAAGTCCAAATAAGTTACCAGGGATGTCAGGGTGACCAAGGCTTCCAGTGAGTTGAAGCTGACACAGGACATTAATATGAGGAAAAGGACTTCTTCAGATACAAATGGGACAGAAGGAGCTGCAGGGATCAGATAGTTAGGATCTGGAAGGACAGGGACTGGGCAGAGAAATAGCCAGAAACAGGCAGTGGCATTAAATGAGTACTTCTGTTCTATATCACGAGGAAAAAGGGTGGGCAACTACCATAGGGGTGGGGAGGGTGGGAGGGAGAAGGGGTAACAGATGGTGTGATCTCTTTCTGCTGGGTATTGGAAGGTCTAAGGGCTCTGAGGGTGGACAAGGCACCAGGACTAAATGGCATACATCCCAGAGTGCTGAAGGAAATGGTGGAGGTCCTGGCTGGGCAACTGATGGACCTATTCAATATCTCCCTTGACACTGGGTGCAAACCACATGACAGGAAGATGGCCCATGTGTTACCCCTCCATAAAAGTGGCCCAAATGATGAACCAGGCAATTACAGACCAGTAAGCCTAACATCCATTGTGAGGAAGCTGATAAGAGACAATCCTGAAGGAGAGGCTGGTGTCCTTTCTGGAAAACAATGGGCTCCAGGACAGTCATCAACATGAGTTTGTCTCAGGAAGAGCCTGTCAGACTAATTTGGTTGAGTATTATGACTGGGTAATCAGGGAATTGGGCAAGGTCTGTGCTGTGGATTTCATACATTTGGATTTCAGCAAGGCCTTTGACTCCGTACCACACGAGAGGTTAGGAGAAAAGTTGACATGTGGGGGTGGGGACTAAGATGGTTAAATGGATTGAGAATTGGCTGCAGGGGAGACAGCAGAGGGTAGTGGTGGGAGGGAACTGACGTCCACAAGGGCTGTGACGAGTGGGGTGCTGCAGAGATCGGTACTGCGGTGGTGCTGTTTGTGATATTTATAGCAGGCATCTCGCATGGCATCAGGAATAAGATCATTTTTTTTTACTGATGACACCAACTTGGGAGCGGTGGTGGACAACATAGCAGGATGGCAAAGGCTGCAGGATGACCTGACCAAATCATGGCAGTTGAGGTTCAATGCCAAAATGTGCAAAATACTGCACTTCAGAACAAAAAACTCAGGGAGTGGTTATCAGCTGGGAGGAGTGCAGCTAGGCACCACCGAGGAGGAAAAGGATCTAGGGGTAGTTGTAACAGAGAAAATGAACAATACAGAACAGTGCAGGAAGGCAGTAGCAAAGGCCAACAGGATGCTGGGATGTATTATAGAGAGGAATCTCCTTCAGGAGCAGGGTGGTGATTCTGTCTCTCTCTACAGGTCACTGGCCAGGCCACACCTGGATTACGGCATGCAGTACAGCACCCATATCTGAAGAAGGATGTAGTATTACTGGAATGAGTACAATGCAGAGTAACGAAGATGATCCAGGGATTGGAGAACAGGCCAGTCGAGGAGAGGCTAAGTGAGCTGAATATGTACTCCCTGGAGGAGAGAAGGGATTGGGGAGATTTGATTGAGACATTTAAGTACTTAAAAGGGATAAACAAGAAATGTACTGAAGAGTATTTAAGCTAAGGAGGGAGAGGGACATGACAGAGCATGGTCTTCAGTTGGAAGGGAGGAAGATTTAGGAGGGAAATAAGGAAATACTTTTTCATAGAGAGGGTTGTGGCAGAATGGAATACTCTTCCTGAGGATGTGGTATCCTATAAGACAGTGGGTAGTTTCAAAAGGGGATGAGCCTGGGGCTGTGTGAGAGAGGGATAATTGTGAAGGGGAGTGTGCGGCAGCTGCAAGGCAAGGGTGCTAGCTGCACACCCGAGCAGATTCGACAGACCAAGTGGCCTGTTTCCACTTGCAGATTCATTTGATTGTATATTCATATGCCAAACACCAACCCAATCATGCTACTGCATGGGAACTGAATGCAGCAACCCCTGAAATACTGGTAAGTGTTCTACTGCCATTCTTTTTTGAAGAAAACAAAGGCTTTAGAAGGTTGATGACATGCACCTGTTCAAAATGGCAGATTCCCTCACAAACTAACTTCTTCGCCCACTTCATTCTTGAACTATACGGGACTGTGCTGCACATGGAGACCTATGCCATGCTGCATTCAGCATCCCCACACATACATCTCGGTATGGATATGTGGACCGGTGTCAAAACAGCTGTTGTCTTTTATCTGTGCTGCCTAGTTTTGTTTGTTTTTATTTTCTTGCTTTCTGAAGAACTAGGTTGCACATCCATTTATATTCAGACAGAAAGGGGAGTGTAGTGTATGGGGAAGGAGGCAGATAATACCATGTGGATCCTTGATTTGTAGGGGCACGTTATGTTACTCTGAATGTCAGTGGGTAAAACAACTGTTTTAAAAATACAAAAGTTCTGTCCAGTATTAAGAAGGAGAAGCCTGAACTGGTATATCTGCAGGAAACTCAGTTGAATAAAACAGAACATGCTAAGTTGGGAAATCTGGTTATAAGATGTGTATAGTTCTGAAATGCCTAGGGCGCCATATTGGTGGCTATATCAATACCCTACACAACTCCTTTTAAGGACAAGAAGATTAAATGGGATGGGAGGGCTGATTGGTTCTTGTTCAGGAGGTACTGCAACAAATAGTGGTTTCCTTGCTCTCTCTATATCGCCCCAGAACTAATAATTTAAGATGCAGAAACTGTTGGACCTTATTTTAGTGAATACAAGGGGTGCTGCTTGAGGGAGTTTTTAATGCTTCCTCATTGTGGTCCTCCTAGCCCTGTCACCCTGGCTTCCACCAGAGCTTACCTCTCCCATAGTCTCCCATGCCTTCCATGGCAGGATGATGTGAAATCCCTTGACTTGCCAGGACCAGATCCAGATTCCGAGATGCACTTGAGTCACTGGGAGCAGGGCCTATGGAGGCCAGTAGTTATCCTCAGTGGTTTTTTTTTTTTTATTTTCTCCCTTGAAGACATGATGTGCATTGACATCAAATCACACATGCCAATGTCTGCTATGTGTCCCCTCCTCTATAGCTAAGGCTGCCTGTCCCTGGGCTTCCTCCAGGTGCCAAGTGAGCACCAAGCTGTTCCCTACTCTACCCTACTCCCCCAGGGAGAAGAGTGATCTTACACAACACTCAGTCCTCCTCCCCTAGCAGCCCTTCCAAACGTTGGCCTTGTTTCTGAACTCATGTCATCAGTATCCCAAGTGGTAACACTGCAGCTCATGCAGCAGGCTGGCTGCTAGGGGAATTTTAACTTTATCCAGTGCAATACTTGCGATTCTTGGCCAGGGAAGTTGCACCCTAGGACTAAAGATTGCTCTTATTACTCTCAGTCCACTTAGTCTACACATGAACTGATCAAAGCTTTATACAGCAGGAACACTTGCATTATGTGAGTGACTGTAAGACTAGGGCTATCTTATTCTGGGATCACACTCCTGTGCTAACTTTTTTGCACCTAGATTGAGATTCCCTTAAGGCTCAGCAGAGACTCAAAGTCTTTCATCTTTGATCAGAGGAATTTTTGGAGATTTTGAGAGTTCAATGAGGTGGGGAACATACAGAGGTGGTTTTGTGGAACATGCAGAAGGTGCCCCTTGGAGGCCATATCATAAACTACACAGCCAGGAAGTGGAAGGGACCTTCCCAGAGATTGGCTACCATTCAGGATACTCTTAGTTTCTTGAGAGGCACACATGCAGGGAGACTGGTTAGCAGTGAACCAGAAATCTTCCATGATACAGGAAAGTGATCACATTTATCTGCTCTCACATTTCCTCAGCACAAATACCATGAAGTGGGGCCTAGGACCACTCGGCTCTTGGCACATCAGATTAGGCCCCAGAAGGTTCAGGCCATGATAGCCAAATGGACCCACCCATTTATCAAGCATCCCCTTTATAAAACTAGAGATATGACTGAAACCGTCTGTCTTTTCTACTATGCACTGTACACCCCAGATAGGGCTTTTGATACTGAGACAATGCTGTCCTTCTTGACCCCACTCACCTTGCCGCAGATATAGGTGGACACTTTCATCTGCCCAGTGTGGCTAACTGAGCTGGAAGGGGTATTGTGTAAAGACAAAATGCAAAGGTGTGGGTCTCAGATGGCTACATCTTTTTAATTAATCGGTGCTTGAGACATATGCTAGTGGTTTGGGGAGGCTGTGGCAGCTATAACAGGGCCATCGTGGAGGCCCATAGACCACTTGGCACCAGTCTTTGTATCGTCCCTGGTTTCACGCATTGGCTCACTGCGGTTTTATGGCAAGCTAAGGATTTAAAAAAAAACAGGGGCAGAGGTTGGAGAGGTGCTGGAGGAAGACCAGATCCCAGGAGGACAAGTTGGTTCTGATGAGTCATTACAGTGACTATCAGAATGCAATCATCAATAAAAAGGCAGCATTTATGTCAAGGAGCTGGGAGAAATTGACTGGCTCAGCTCTTTCAGGTTGTAGGCAGGTTATTACATCCTGCCTGTCTGGAACCTGTTAGAGCATTTTCAACTCAAAAATGTGAGGATTTTGCTTGATTCTTCTCAGACAGAATGTCCTCTGTGAGGGCTGGGATTTTGATGAATGGAATACCAGTATCCAGTATTGCCAGGCCTCTGGATGGCGGATGCCTTCAGTCTGACTGGGAAGAGTTCTGTCCAGTTACAGCAATGAAGGTCTGTGAGGTGATCTCAGGCCTTAAACCAACTTCCTGCAACTTGGACCCGTCCCCAAAGTACCTACTTTTGGGCTACGTTGGAGTCCTGGGACTGATGTTCACTGAGATTGTCGGGAGTTCTTTTGAAGCATGTTTTTTTCCTTGAGCCTCTTAAGGAGGCTCTGGTGAAGCCTTGTCATTGGACCCCAACATCTTGGTGAACTGTTGACTATCTCGAACCTTCCCTTTCTTGGGAAGGTTTTGAGAAGGTAGTCGTGGACCAGCTCAAGTTTCACCTCATAGAGTTTCAGATTTTGAACCTTTATAGTCTGATTTAGGGCAAGCATCACAGATACATCATTAGTTAGGTGTGTAATGATGTGCTATGGGCAAGGGATAGAGGAGAGTGAACCTTTCTTGTTCTCCACATTTGAGGCTATGGACCATGGGGTGTTGTTGGACAGGCTGCTGGAGTACTGAGGATTCTCCAGCAAGACCATCAGCTAGTTTAAATCCTTTTTTGTGGGGCAGGTCTCAGAGGGTCATTACAAGGAATTATTCTTCCAACCCGATGGCCATGGCCTGCAGAGTGCCCCAAGGCTCTGCCATCTCCCCCATGTTGCTTACAGTGTACATGCTGCCCCTTGGCGAGGTCATTAGGCCTAAGTTTTCATTGCTACACTGATTGTACTTAGCTCTACCTATCCTTCACACCAGGAAAACTGACATACAGTCAAAACGTCGCATTTTAAATTGGTGTGGTCAATTCGTTGAAGTATAAAATGTCGAACTGACATGTCGTCCCCAGATCTGTAGTCGAGGACATTTTGTCCTATATAAGTTTTAATCATCCAGCAACAACATATGCTATCTATGCAAGATTTGGCCAAATATCTTTAAAAATTACCAAGCTATGACAAATTGAAAATCTATCAGTAAAATAAGCGGATTAGTGGGACATAGTGTTTTTTTTTTGTTTTTTTTTTGCATTTCATGACAAATACAAAGGTGCATTGTGCACGCATGCTGTCTTACTATATTTTTCTGTTGCAATTTTTAGCTTGCAATAACCTGATAAATTCTAAAGCTGTGAGAACAAAAGACTTTGCCACAAGTTGAGGCTCTCTCTGTCTGATCAGCTACTGGTTTCCCAGTGGTCCTGTTAAAATACAACTTTTCCTGCATTGGAAACCTGGCATGTGTGGTGAAGGCTTCTGTTCTCGCATTTGGCCCATTTGGCTCATTGGTGACTCTTTGTCCTGGTTATCCTGAGCCACCTCTGCATCCTACTGAATTCTAAAGACATTTTGATCCAAACTTAAATGGAGGGCATATCAGGCCGCCACCTAGTGACACATTAGTGGTCACTCTCAACTACCCCATTGTTTTGGGACTACTATCAGTCACAGAAACAGTAGAATCACTTACAAAAGTAACATAAATTGCCCACAAAAGTAGCATTATTGATTACACCACACGATTATTTGTCCGTTGTTCGACGTTCTCTAATTCACCTTGTCTTGTTTATGACCACATTACATATCGGCTTTTTATGTGGCTACATTTTGTCCATGAGTAATTGACTTGCGGCAAAACATCCACTCACGGGAAAACCAGATGCCATTGACATGTTGAATAAATATCTGGCCAAGATCGGGGCTTGGAAGTTGGCCAACTGGCTGGAGCGCAACCCAGGTAAGACTGAAGTATTGATGGTGGAGCCAGGTCAAGTGGGGGGCAGGGTGGCCTCTGGGAAAGCCTTGGACTTGTTATTGGCCAGACTGAAAAAGAGGCCTCCCCTAAGGTTAAAAATGTGGGCGTTGTTATGGGCTGTGGACTGACATTTGATTTGCAGGTGTCGGCCATTGTTTGTGTTGCTTTTTACCATCTCTGCAACATTTCCCAAATTAAATCCCTTGTCTCTCCTCAAGACCTGACCACCCTAATACTCACATTTTTCATCTCGAGGCTTGACTACTGTAATGCACTCTACCTCAGGGTCAGTGGAGGTGTGCTGAGGCACCTGCAGCTGCTGCAGAATGCTGCAACATGGCCGTTGATGGGTTTGTCAAGAGCCTGTCATATAACACTGGTTCTGCATGAACTGCAGTGCTGCTGGTGCATTGGCACATCTTTAAAATAGGTCTTTTAACCTATAAGAACCTACATGGGTTGTGTCTGGGTTAACTGAAAGAGCTCTGCATCCCTACACCCTGGGTCACTCCTTAGGTCAACAGAGAGGTCCTCCTGGAGGTGCAAAGGATGAGATTAATATCGTTAGGTGACCAAGCCTTTGAAATTGCAGCCCCCATGCTCTGGAACCCACTTCTGAGATACCTCCAGGAGGTCCCTACCTTGGAGAGCTTTAAAAGGGTGTTGAAAACCTTTACTCACCACTTCCACCATTACATCTATGCCCTATCAACTCCATTTCTACTGATCAGACTTTTTCAGTCAGTAGTTTTTCTCCCCTCCTATCTACCTGACAGTAACCCCAACCCTGTAACTGACCATCTCATGGACTTACCCACTATCCACTGCTTGCACAAAACCATGATGTGGGACAGCACCCACACACCCCAGCCCTGTCACAGACCTTCTCATGGACTTACCCGGTATCCACTACTTGCACAGAAACCAGATGCCCAGCCCTATCACAGACCCTCTCATAGACTTATCCGTTATCCACCTAGTGTGCAGAACTGGCACCCCATCCCTGTCACTGATCCTCTCACAGACTTACCTCTTATCCTCCGTTTGCACAGAACCATGATGGGTGGGTGGCCTGGCATGTCAGTCAAGTGAGAGTCCTTGCAGGGGACATGGACAACATGGCATCCCCTAGCTCCATTTTTCTCCTCTGAATTGTAGTCCCAGGACTTGTGTGCCAAGCATGCTATGCTACAGTCATGCCCCTTGTGCACTCCCTCTGTGCTGCAAACCAGCATCCACCAGGAGACAATTTCTGAAGTGGGACCTCATGCCCCCTCCTCACCGAGGAAGGAGAGTTACCATTGGTGGCTTTATCCTCCCTCATCTGGCTGGCCCACTGGGTGACCCATGACCATTCATGAACACAAATCACTGGCGTGGGAGCAGAAGCACTAGAACTCCTTCACCAGCCTGTCCATTACTAGTCAGTCTTGATGCCAAAAGGCATTTAATAGGGTTCCCTGGACCTATCTGTTGCCACATTGGATATATTTTGTTTCTCCCTGACATTTCCTCCTTCCTCTAGCAGCTCTATAGCTCCCCACAAGCATTTATTAAAATATTAAGGACAGGTATCTCAGCCTCTAGTTCTGTTTGTTCTATATATGGAGCCCCTGGCTCAAGTGCTGAAGGAAAGTACAGGGTTTCTGGGCATAAAGGTGGGGGGTAGAGACCCTACTACTTAAGTGACTGCTTTCATTTTCCCATAAGACTGTTTAACATTACTAAAAAACAGCTTTAAAAATTGCTCCAATGGATTTGTGAGGGCTCCCACTCTCTCCCTGGCCACAAGTTATAAATTCTGAGAGTGCTGGGGTGGAGTGGGGCACCAGGAAGCTGGAGGGATCATCTGGCCAAGTCTTCGGCACCAGTTACGATCCTTCCACAGCAAAAGTAAGAACTTTAAGATAAAAGGTTTTGCACCTGTCAGCTCATGCTGTAATAAGATATTGGGCTATGAAGCCCAATACCTTATAGCGTTAGAGTTGGAATATCACTTTAAATACCACCAAGATGGAGGTATTATCATTTAATTAGCTTCCCTCTTATAAGGATTCAGTACTCCTTTTTGCTGTGACTTCACTGTCCTCAAATATCTCAGTGGTACCCTGACCCCGTCTGTAAATGGGCTCTACCAGGCTATTTAGGGGCCTTTGCCTGCTCAGATGTTGCTGGATTTGAAATTTAACATCTTTACTGAGTTTATATAAAACTCACAAACATAAACACTAATTTAAGAAATACAGCACATGAAATGATTTGGTTGATACCTATCTAACCACCACCCTACCACCACCCATCCCCTCCACACCCACCTCTGGAGTGTGCCCCATGTGAGTAGATAAAACTTAAATACATACATACAAATTAAATTAAACACAAGGAGAGTTAAAGAACCAGTGTGTAATTAAAGCAAATATAACGCATTTAGTTTACCCCATTATTTATCAAAAACTTTGAGTTTATTGCAGGTAATCACAATTAGTGTTTGGTTCTGAAACAAGCAGAGAGTTTGTTTGCCACTCATTGTAAGAAATGGCAAGATGATCCAGCCAGTGTTTAAGAGCCAGTTTGTTGACCACTATCGATATTATGGTATCTTCTTTCCTTGACACTGATGTTGGTATAGATGCCCAAGATACAGATCTCCACAGTGAAAAGACCGTCCAGCCCAATAAAGGATCCAGTTTGGACTGAATTAGCTGCCATAAGGGGGAGACTGTTTCACAATACTAGAATATGTGCAGGAGATTCCTTTATCTTTACTACACCTGGAACATTAGGGAAGAGGAGGTGACCAATTTTGGCCAATTTAACAGGTGTATTGTACATATTGTTCAGAATGTGATATTGGGTGAGTCTGAGCCTGTCCTGAGTATTGTATATATAGAGATCCTTGCAGATCTGTGGCCAATTGAAGGGGACTTCTTGTAGCAGAGAATCACAGACTTTAGAGCCCGAGAGGGGTTCAGGGTGGCCAGTGGACAGAAGATATGAGTACAGGAATGAAATACCATGTGGCATGGTTACTAAATCTTTGAACTGAGTCAGAACTGGGGTAAAACCAGTGGATTTGGGGGTTGTGCCAAAAGGCTGACTCAACAGATGCCTGAACTGGAAAATCTTGAAGATGTGCCCTTGGCTTAGACCAGACTTTGCGAGAATGTCAGGGGAAGGGAGAAGAGAATCTTGAGAGTAGAAATTGGCCACCTTTGCATCTCTTAGCTGGGATAGCCATTCTGGGGCAAGGACAGAACCCCCATCATGTTATTAAGGTGAAAGACAGTAGGCCAGGAGAAGTCTTTGTGGAGGGAGAGTTTGAGGGAGGCACAGAATTGGGAGAGTACCCTAACTGAAGTGTCAACTGTTGAATGTTGAAGTGGTTCTGGTAAAGTGTTCAATGAGGGACAAAAAATGGTTGAGGCAGATAAGTTGTGTTCGTATAGAAGACGGTTCTCACTTTGCAACCATGAGGGAGTGTATTCTCCTTCAAAGTTAGAGAACCATCTTCCCTATTTGGAAAAATGACTAGCCCTATAATAAAAAAGAAAATTTGGAAGACGGAGACCACCCGACTCTTTAGGGAGGCTCAATTTGAGGAATGATCACCTAGGAAGTTTATTCAACCAGATGAAGTTGGAAATGAGGGAGTGAACATGTTGGAAGAAAGAAAGAGGATGCCAGAGATTCAACATATTTAGAGGACAGAAAAGTGTGAGAAGGACATTCATTTTGATAATGTTAATTCACCCCCATAAGGATGTTGGAAGAGACTTCCATCTTAAAAGATCTTGTTGTATAGTGGCCAAGAGATTGTCCAGATTCAGCTTCCTAGTAAGAGATGGGTCAGTAGCTAGGTGTATTCCCAGATACCTGATTGAGTTGGGGAACCATTTCATACCAAACTGGTTAAAGTCAGCCTTATATGTGTAGTGGTTGAAAGGAAAGATTTCAGTTTTATTAAGATTTAACTTGTAATTGGAAAGATGGCTAAACTGAGCTGTCACATCTAGAGTTCACTCAAGTGAAGTTGGAGAATACTCTAAATGTAAAAGGATATCATCCATGTACACTGAGAGAGTTAGCATGGAGCCGTGTACTGGGATGCCCTGTATCTGGAGGGTCATTTTAATGTGTCTAAGGAGGGGTTCCAGATATAAATTAAAAAGAAAGGGAGCTAGAGGACAGCCCTGTCTGGTGTCAGTGAAAAGGGGAAGTGAGATGAAAGACCCGTTACAATATATCCGAGGTGGAGGGAGAGGAGTAAACACTTTGGAGCCATTGTAGGAAGGTGGAATGGAAGCCATTTTCCATAGAGTTGACCAAAGAAAACCTCATTGACTCCGTCAAAGGCCTTGTCTTCGTCAAGTGATATTAAGGCAATGGGAGTAGGAGATGATTGGACAACCTGGAAAATGTGGTTTAACTTCCATAGGTGGTCTGCAGAAGACCGTCCAGGTACAAATCCCACCTGCCCTGGATTAAGTAAATGCGTCCAGATCCGTCTGATACATGAAGAAAGGATTTTTGTGAGAATTTTAATGTCACCGTTCAGGAGGGAGATGGGACGGTAGCTGGCTGGATGAACAGGTCATTCATCCAGTTTGAGGAGAAGGACAATGGTGGCTTCCAAAAGTGATGGGTCCAGCAAGTCAGCATTGAGGACATACCTATAGAATCTAAGTAGCAGAGAGGTTAGCTCTTTTGAACAAGTTTTGTGAAAATTAGAAGGGAAGCCATCTGACCAGGGTTCCTTATCTAAGGCCAGGCCTTTAATTGCTTCTTCAATTTCAGAAAGGGAAATGAGAGATGACAAAGGAGCCTGATGATGATCAAGAAGACGTGAAAGGTCAATAGAATCCAAGTATGTGTCTGTCTCATTGAGATTCAGAGGAGAAGGATGCTTGCCATAGAGATTACAGTAAACGTTTTCAAAAACAGTGACTAAATCCCTGGGTTAGGTTTTGGTGGAGCCATCAGGGGGCTAGAATCAAGGGAACCAATTTGGAGCTCCCTAGTTTTCTCAGGCGAAGGGCCAGAAGCCTTCCTGCTTTTCACCTTGGTCAATGTATTTGTAATGAGTTTTTAAGATGGCATATTCTGCCTTCTCATGGAGAAGATCAGCATACTTGTTTTGCAGGAGAGTAGGGTGTCTAAGGAATCCAGAGTGGTGGAGGAAGAGAGGATAGCTCTAAGGCCTGAATTTGTGATAAGAGAGATAAGGCTTCAGCTTCCCATAGTTTTTTCCTCCTGGAGGTGAGTTTAATGGCTGATTTAGTGTGCCTGACAGGGAAATTAACATCCCAGACTGTTCATTATTTAGAGCCGACAGACTCACTAGAGGTGGAGGAGTGGCCATCTACATCAAGGATAAATACTCAGTTTCATGCCTAGACTCATTATCCATTGCAAACCAATTTGAATGCCTGTCACTAAAGGTTGAGATATCCTCCTCTACTGCACTTTGTGTCGTAGGTTACTATAGACCCCCATCTGCTGGCTCTCAAATCCTCACCCATTTAACTACTATTATGGGGCATGGCTCCCTTGAAATAGTTATTCTTGGGGATCTTAACTTTGATTGGCTATCCAAGGCCGCTACACCACTTAAGGAGTTCTGTGATGACCATGGACTGACGTAACTTACTGGTGAGCCTATGTGCCCTAATAAGAAGGACCCTGCTAATAGTACACTGCTTGACGTCATCTTAGTAAGTAAACCGCACCTGTTCTCCCATGAAGGAACCTTCTTCTCTGATATTAGTGACCATAGCATCATCGCTGGTGTAAATCGGTCCAGAATCCACTATACTCATCAAGGTTCTCTATTAAGAGGTCCAGATGGAACTTCAATCAGTCTACATACATTGATGAGCTAAAATACTAGCTGTGTTGGCAGGACTTTTACCTAGCTAACTCGGTCTACTTGGCATATTACATCTTTTCTGAAATTGTGACTGAGGCATTTAATAAGTATGCCCCTCTTGTAAAGGTTAGGTAAGGAGCAGAACTGGTCGCTGGCTCTTTAGAACTCAAACAGCACTGCTGGACAAGGATAAGTTTTGGAAAAAGCATGAACAACTAAGGTTCCGATGGATTGGTGTCACTTCAGGAAAGCCTAGAATACATGCACCAAGATGATAAGAGATGCTAAGACCTCCTTTTATCATTCAGAACTGGATTCTGCTGCCAGGAGCTCCTCTAAATTTTGGAAGTACATTAAGGATATGTCCAGATATACCCTGGGAACTCCTGCCTGCAAAGATTACCTCTGGCAGTGCCACCATCTGTGGCAAAAAGGAGATCCTGGATGCATTTAACAACCACTTTGCCACCGTAGAGCTGGCATTTGACAGCTCCCCTGCATGTTCTTTATGCTCCCAGTTGGGTGCGCAAAACTCTGAACCTCTTCTTACCAACTCAGTCTTTTCTCTCCAGCCTACTTCGTTGAAAGAGGTTGAAGAACTTCTATTACAGTTGGATACCAAAAAAAGTGCAGGTGCTGACTCTCTAGACCCATACTTTCTAAAGGTCGCCTACCATGCTTTAGCTGTACCAATTACCCACCTATTCAATCTCTCACTGTCCCCCGGAATCCTCCCACCCTTATGGAAAACAGCTCAAATCTGGGGACCCCTGTGATCTTAATAACTACAGACTGATTTCTCTACTCCTATATTGTACAAACTGTTGGAAAAATTGTAAGCAAGTAGTTGAGAACCTATGTAGAAACTATGAATCTTCTAAACCCAATGCAATCTGGCTTTAGAACACACAGCATAGGACCATTACAGCCTTAGCCAAAGTGACCAATGATTGGCAATGAGACCTGGAGAATTGAAAATTCATCTGTGCAGTGTTCTTAGACTTAAGTAAGGCTTTCAACACTGTTGATCATGGCCTGTGACTTTCCTCCTGACGGTGATAGGACTGGACTCACTATCATTGCATTGGTTTGCTGACTACCTCTCTGACTGGTGGCAGCAAGTCAAGGCAGAAGGTAAACTTTCTCCCTTAAACCTCTGCAAGAGAGGTCCACAGACGATCAATTCTTGGTCCCCTAATGTTTGCAATTTACATAAACAAAATTGACAGCAACATAACTAAAGCCAATATCCATCTGTTCACAGATGACACGGTTCTTTATCTAAGTCACCATTCGCCAGAAGCTGCCTGTGGACACCTACAATCTGAATTCAATATACTTCAGAGCCAACTCCTAAACAAAAAGCTCCTATTAGATGCCAAAAAAACTAAGGCAATGCTATTTTCTCCACTTCTCCATGCTGCAAACCTGGCTAGTGCTGGATCCATTCCACCGATCACAACAATCCTGGGAGAAAACGTAGAATTTGTCAATAAATTCAAGTACTTGGGAGTGTGGCTCGACCATAGACTTTCATTTATGGACCATATCGAAGATCTGCTAAAGAAATTGAGGCAGACGCTTGGATTTTTTTTCAGAATTAATAACTTTCTTACTAGTGATGCCAAGCAGTGGCTGGTACAAACATTTGTCTCCTTCGTCGACTATGCTGACCTTCTTCATAGTCACTGCCCTGTCTCTCATCTTGCTAAATTGGATACATTGTATCACAGGGCTCTGAGATTCATTACTGGCCTATCTTTTTCCACTCATCACTGTACCCTTTATGCTACTGTGGGATGGCCCTTCCTTCAGTACTGGAGAAACAGAAATGCTGTACTCTGGACGTTCAGAGCTATTATCAGAAAACTACCCCTATATATCTCTGATTGTCTTCTGCTATGCCAGCTTGGGAACTATGCACTGAGAAGCTACTCCCTCATTTCCTTGAGTGCCTCGCTAAACAACTTTGGGAGAAACGGCATAAGCTTGACTGCTGTCTCTATGGAACAAAATACAAAATTGTTAAAGCTTAGTACCCCGGTCAGTCTATCCTCCTTCAAGACACTTTATGACCTTTCGGTCAAGGAAATTTGCAACTCGATCCTAAACTTCCTGCACTTATAGCGTGCCATGATGGTGTTGTCCCTCCGCTATGCCTGACCTTGTGGCCCTCCTTTACATTTCTCTAATACCTAATTGTGTTTCTACCCTCCTGTCCTGTGTCCTCTCTGAGGTGTCATCTGTCCCTCATCCATCCCCTACCACCCTGCCTGTACCCTATCTGGCCTGTCTACACACCCCTTCTACCCTGTTACACTGTTTTTATTTTAACTCACTGTCTGTCTTGTTTCTTATGGCATTGTATGTAATATACCGTTACCTAACAATTGTCCTCGTTAGTACTTTCAGCTACTGTTACTAGACTCATTATTCACTACAAAGGAACTGAACCACTGTTTCCAAACTGTTCTCCACTTATGACTACGTTTAACTATTGTATCTCAGTATTGTATAATATTACTGAGGTGTTATGTTGTGACTGTTCATATATTGTATATCCTGTGTTCCTGTGCTAACCAGGTCCATCTTGTAAATGAGCTATGCTCAATGGTGTTTGCCTGGAGAAATAAAGATTTGATTAATTGAATGAATTCACCCCATAGAAAGCATTTGAGTGTATACTATTCAATATCAGTCCTTTGTACAGAGTCTCTGTTAAGGTTAGTGAAGAATTGAATGAGGGATCACACCTTAGAGATAGTAGTTTTGTCCTGTAAGAGTTGAGTGTTAAACTTACAGACAGAATCTCTCTGCAATTCTGAGGCAGGGGAAAGGACTAACTATGCTACAGAGTGATCAGATATAACAATTGGTTCAATTCCTGTGTGACACAGGCCAGCTAGGAGAGATAGGCTAATTAGGTTGTAGTCTAACCTCGACCAGGACTGACGGATGGAGGAATGACAGGAGTAGAGACAATGAGAGGGATTGAGAATACGCCATGGATAACATAGACCCAGCATGTCAGTAAAACCTCTCAAAGCTCTTTGAGGTGGAGAAGGGGGGCCTCAACAGTAAATAGGACCAGAGTCCAGACCTTGGGTGGGTGGATAATTCCAGTCACCTCCCAGGATTAAGTGAATGGGCAGAAGGGATGCAAGCCTGTTGGCTAGGTCCATGAAGAATGATACATCTCCACCCACAGGGCCGTATAAGCTACCCAAGACCACCTTGGTATTAAGAAGGGAACCTTTAACCAGGATAAATCTTCTTCCGGGGTCAGCAATGGTCAACTCAGTCAGCCTTAAAGGGACAATCCCCATTAGTAGTATGGCTACTCCTTTACTCGAGGTTGCATCACCTAAGGCAAAGACCTGACCTACATCCTGCCGTGGAGCCAAATGGCCTTCTGCATTAATAAATGCATTTTGTAAAAAATGATATTCGCGATTGAGCAGGGTACAGTGTTTCAGGACTTGATACCTTTTAGTAGGGTCCCTAACGCCCCTAACATTCCATGTTAAAATTTTGATTGTGCTACTCTCCATTTGTAATGACCAGGACATTTAAGATGATTAATAGGTGGTATAACTGTCTACACCAATTGAGGAACACTCCAGCGCACCCACCCCCCATTAACCAGCCAAACTAGCCCAAATATGAACCAGGAGAACAAAGTGACAGCAGTAGCCCAGCAAATTATGTTCCAAACTGTTAAGACTCTTCTAGTCACAAGTGAAAAGCCTAGAATACAATATCAAAGAACCCCCACACATCTACTCCCCCAACCACAGTACATTCTGAATATTGTTGTGAATGACAAAAAGTAACCCAGCCATGACCACAAACAAACCCCAACCCAGAAAACTATTCACAAAAGACTCACCTTTAAACAGTGCCCAATATAAGGTACAACAAGTGAAATGCAGGAGAGAATGAAGCCTCCTGTGCCTGGTTCCACTCACATTAAGACAATACGGTTTAACCTTGGAAACAAACTGACCATTTACCCAGGTGAGTAAAAGTAGGCACTGCCCCCCCAAAAACCAGTACATGATTTTATGCAGGTACTTGCAGCAGACCTACACGGAGCCCCGCCCCACACTGTGAACTCCAAAAGTTTCCAAACATTCGTTAAGGCCAGGTAAGAACCATCAAAGAGCAGAGGCTATTTACCTTCCTACCCCTCTGTGTCAAGGTAGGGTAACAGCTCTCTTGGGGTGTATTTGGGCTCAGACTACTTCCCAACCTTGGCAGACTGCCATTCCATGAACCCTGTGGGAGAATGGACTGAACCGTGTCAAGGAGGATGACAAAGCATGGGGAGGTCTGGGACAGGAGCAGGCAGTCGGATTCTAGCTGACACCAGAGCCATGCTGCTATGTAGCCCAGCTATTGCGCCACTGTCCAGCCCGATCAGATTATAACAATGTGCCACCGGGACTGATTTAGTGTGGCTGGATATACTGAGTAGGGGAGCCCCCTTGTAGACTACCCTTTCAGGTTTACAGTCGAGGAGAGAGGCCAAAATAGAGCGTTGGACTGATGCACGACTGAAACAGGTCCCTAGAAACAATCACCCAGCTCAGAATTCCAGTTCAGGGAAGTACAGGAAATCAAGCCATGGAATAGAAGACCTCTGAGAAAAATGCCAGGTTCCAGGATCAGCAGCCTAGATGTGGGAAGGTTGAAGGAGTAGCTATGACCTAACCATCACTACAATTGCTGACTCCCCCCCCCCCGGGGCCATCAGAACTGGGAAGGGAAGGGAAGGGAAGGAAAAAGAAAAGAGAAACCAGAACTGACCAGAACAAACATCAAAGCAACAGAACACAAGTAACTATATTAATTAAGACACTGTCCTAATTAGGATGTGGAGAGTTCAGGTTGTAGTGAACAAATCAGGCAGGCATTGAGACAGGTCCTTCTTGGCAGCATCAGGGCAGTCATAGGAAGCCCAGGCTCCATTAATACAGACTTGCAGGTGCACTGGGTAGGATATTTTGAAATTTATCCCAGTGTCGATTAGCTTAGAAACAATCGGCTGGAAGGAAATACGTTTCTGCCTAGTCTCCAGTGGCAAGTTCTAGGTGAGTCGCAGAGGTTTGTCCATCCACAAGATGGCTTGTAGGTTGCGGACTTTGGCAAGCACATGCTGCTTTTCAAGATAACTTAGAAATTTTAAGATGATGGGTTGGGGGGTGGTATTTCAGTGCTCATGGCCTCAGCGACCTGTCTTGCTTTTCAATCCTGGTAGCTCGGGTGAGGAAGGCCCCAATTTAGCCAGCAACTGGATACATGAGATGATGTTAGGCCTTCCCGAGAATCTGGTAAAAGCCTCCAAGGGTGCAATTTTAAACTGGAGCTCATTTTTCATTCACTGCTACTGCTTTAAATTGTGTTTTTTTTTTGTTTTTGCTCAGACAGAGACTGCAATTATAATGGCTGTCAGCAGAGGTACATTTATGGAAGACCAACAAGTCAGGGAGGGTTCACATCAGCTGCAGACAAATAATCATGTGGTGGTGCTTACAGTCAAGAAAGAAAGAGAAACTGTGGGTGGGTCAGTGCTGCAGCTGCCGCCCATTAATATAAAAAAAGTTCAAGATGGGAGCGTGTGGCACGGAGTGCGAGGGGCAGTTAAGTTGGAGACAGTGAAGCCAGACATAGTACAGACTAGTAACTACAGTTAATGTTTGTGAGGGTGGAGAGATAAACTTAGAGTGGCGTAGAGAAAAGGAGTAGGAGAGATGAGGTAAACCAAAGATGAGCATATTATTCTCGACTCAGGTCCCTCAAGTCTTCAGCTTTGGGCTGAAACTTGGTCACTTGTTGCCATAGCTTAATGAGTTCTGTCCGTCTGATCCTTTCATGCCTCCCAGCGAAGAGGTTCTGGCATCCTCATCTCTGATTTTGTGCTGTAAGTCCCCATGTCTGCACCAGGGTACTACAGTTCTGAAGAAATACACTAATGCTTCCCTGAAGGAAGCAACTCCTGGAGAAAGCAATCTTCGGTGACGGGACAAGTGGTGGATGGTAGAGTGGCTGAGCAAGCAGTCAGAGCCCATTGAGCCTTTGATTTCTTTGGTACTTTCAGAGGTGAGGCAGGAGGCATATGATGCGGTGGGGCCTACCGCATGTCGGCATCCATCATGGTGTTATTTGTATCAATAGCGATGAAAAGGAACAACAGATGGAGACAGCAAGCAGGTAGGCACCAAAAAACATGTTTTTTTAGAGTTTAGATCTGTACATTAGTGAGAAGATTAAGCTGGATGCAGAAGGGAAGGAGAGATCTCACCAGAAGGCTGCTACCAGTCTACAGACATCACGTGATCTCTCTCAGATGTTGCTGGATTTGCAACAATTGCAATATTTTCCACTGAGCCTTTCTCAGGGGGTAGACATGGTCCGAATGATTATGCTCCCATGTTTTTTATATTATTTCCAAAATATTTCCCTGTTTATCCCAGAATATGCTTGGAATACAGTAGCTGGCACACTACCATCTCGTGTTTTGTCTGGAATGGCCAATGCTCCAGACTTTTTTTTTCTTAGTTTCTATTTTTCCTGCCCCATCTCTCTACTGCGGTGGTTCTCTTCAGGGTACCCTAGGCTGGTAGACTCTAGTCCCTGCCGCGGAGTCTGCTTTCAAGGCAGGGAGAGGGGTCTAGATAGTCCTCCTCCCAGTCCATTTTAGTGTGCTTCAGGAGTCCTTGTGGTTTCCACCAGGAGCCAGATTATGGGATCTGGTGCAGCCAGTTTCCTTCTATGACTGCTGTGGTGGGATATTTTCCATGTTCTGCTGCCACCCTGCATAGGATGTTAGCACACTAGGGGAGCCAAGGGGCCGAGCGCATCACAAACATGCTTAGTGCTCTGGCTCCTGGCTGACATCCCTCTACCTGCTTCAAGTCATCCCACTGTACCCCCACCCGTTGTCGACCAGGTGGTGGTAAAGTGGCGGGACAATCCACCACCCCGAGGAGAAGAGCAGTCAGTGGGTGCTCGATTCTCCTCCTCCTCCCACTGACCCTCCAGCAACCCGAGTCTGTTCCCCAATACGGGTTGCAGGTGTCACATGCAATAGCTCTGTCACCATGTGCCAGCAGGCTGGCAATGCCTCAGACTTTCATTTTACATATTAGTGCTCCCTAAAGCCAGGGTGGATCTGATCCTGCCCACTCTTAGACTCCACTATTCTGCTTTCCAACTTCAGATCCTGTTTCCTTGACACCAAACTGGACCTAGGCTCATAGCCGGTTTTAGGCACCAGCGAACCCTGCGGTCGCTGAAGGCTCCCTGCTTTTACAGCCCCAACCAGAGCACTGTACCTTAATTATTTTTATTTTTCTATCTTCTTGGAACAGCAACAAAGGGCTGTGCAGCTCCTTCTGATGTGGCATCATGACTTCATGAAATGCCTTACCAAGCTATATGACCCTGTCAGTACAAGGCAAATGAGCAGCAATGGTTGTAATGGGAAGAACTTCCCAAAGGAGTAACTCTGCTGTCTGCCAATAAAAACACTTAAAATATATCTCTGGTTGTACTGTAAATAAAACACAATGATGTGCATATGGGTTACAGTCAAACAGGCAAAGGTCAGCCAAGTAAGGGGCTGCCATGACTTTTACTAATCGTGCTGAGGGGCCCCAAACTCTAAAGCCAGCCTGCCTAGGCTACAATAGTTGCCATGCAAGCACTACTTCCTTCATGGAGACTGTCCACTATGTCTTCACCACAGCCATCCCTGGTTTGACTGAGGCACAGCATAATCCCTGTATTGCCCCATTCGATGGGTTTGGCAAGACACAGTAGTGACTCTGGACCTTTCTTAGCTGAGAGAGAGAGTGCCACATAGCAGAACTGGAAGATTTTCCCCTTTACATATGGATCTGTCATATTTGTGACAAAGATGATCAAGAGGCTGGGGACTTATCATCTGAAAGGAGGTTGAAGGAGTTGAACATCTACTCACTGGAGAGAGGAGAGACAGGGGTGACATGATTGAAACCTTTAAATACATGAAAGGAATAAACAAGAGCGGGTACAGAGGGACTGTTCAAAGTAAGGGAGGAGAGGCACCAGGGCCATGATATGAAGACTGGAGCGGGGAAGGTTCAGAGGGAGATGAGGAGACACTTTTTTACAGAGAGGTGGTGGCTGGGTGGAATGCATTACCTGCTGAAGTGGTATGCAGTAGAACAGTGGACTGCTTCAAATGAGGATGAGACAGGACAAATGGGAGGTTAATGAAGGGAAGGGTGGAAGGGAGGGGCAGCTGCAGAATAAGGAGTGCTAGCTGCACATTCGAGCAGACTTGATAGATCTCTAGGCCTTTATCTGCTGGCAAATTTCACATGTTCATATATTGCAGGTGCAGTAGACAAAATCGTATATATTTATTTCAGTTTTGCTCTGAGGGGGAATCCAGTTTCAGAATTTTCAGCACCAGTATGGCCTTGCTAGGAAATAATTTTTTAGGTACCTCCAGGCTTGTTATTATCTTACGTCCCCCCATAGGGAGAGGGACCCAGCTTATGCCCTCTTTGGTTCACACCTTGAGGACACATAGAAACATAGACTTTGACAGCAGGTAAGGTCCACTTGGACTACACCAGTCTGCCCATGTGCCTACCTATTTGATAAGCTGCAGATCCTAGTTAATCAACAGCCTACTTCTTCTTACCCCACCACCAGAATTGCCTTATGTCAGTCGCACCCATTCTTGAATTCCTCCACTATTTTTGACTCCATGAACTCATTAGGGAGACTGTTCCATGTGTTCACCATCCTCTCCACAAAAAATACTTCCTCACGTTGCCCCTGAGCCATCCTCCCTCTTGCAGCAGCATAACCCTGGTGTCAGCTGCTGGGGTGGGAGACAGAATATTAGGAACAGCAGTCAGTTGGCTGGAGTGAGGCGAGGATCTGGCAGGAGTTAATGAATGAGTGAGGAAGACAGGAGCTGCTCTGCCTGTGAGCTCCAGTCTATGAGCCCTGGTATTTCTCACTCTAGTTTTGGTAATCCCCAGCTTGCCAAGTGAAGTGGTAGAGGCCTTTCTTCAGCAGGCATTCCTGGTTTTCATTACAGAAGAGATGAAAGGGATTGCTAGTCAGTGAATCCAAGGGACAAGCCTGTGTTGTGGTCCAGGATGTGTAAAGCTACCTGAAAGCATTACAGTGAGTGAATTCTGACTCTTTGCCAGAGGGCACAAGTAACTGTTCTGTTGTGTTCCATGCATAAAGGGAAGGCACCACTTTCTTTAAGTGCAGATGTGCAAGATCATTTTTGAAGTAAAGTTGGCTGAGGTGTGTGATGTCCAGAGGCATGACTATATCACACTATTCAGGACTTTTACCTATACATTACACAGGGGGTGATTTGAATGCTGAATGCTTAGTTTTTTGTTCATAGCGTTTCAAGAAGTAATGCAAATGTTTAAGGTATAACTCTGAAAGGATGGCTGAGTATGGGTGTGGGAGCAAACGGTGAGGAGACCACCATATAGAGTGACCAATTCAGGACTACAGATTTGGAAAAGCCCCTGGTTACCCTAGACCTATGGCCATAGTCTGAGGGAGATTCAAACACAGTTGTGGGTTAAAGTTTCTACAAACAGTTCGATGGAAGAATAGTGCTACTGTTTAGCCGATGTATTCACAGTTGTGGCCAGTATGCCACTTAATGCAAGTTGTGAATGCAGTGTCCTATGTCCCAAGCCAGTGGGAATACAAATGAAGTGCTCTATGTCCCACGCTTGTGGGACTACAGAGAGGTTCTATCAGTTACAGTTTGAATTGGTTCTGCAAGAGAAGAGCACCAGTACCTGTTGTAAACCCTTGGGGGACCACCCTTGCTTTAAAGTTTATCTTTTGAAAAAAGTCTCACTCTAGAACCCCAGTTATGGTCTGGAGAGTTACATTATTGCTTCATGTGTAGATTTGGATCTATATGACAATGGCGAAAGCCTAAAGGCGATTGCCATTATCGAGATGTCAAGAGTACTGAAAATTTATTTCAGCACTCTGACACTCTGGCGCACAACAAAACATTGCCAGGGACTTAGCTTTTTAATGTTTTATGTGGGGGCTGTGCCCCCTGCACCCCCCTTCTCCCCCCGCACCTTCCTACTTAAGGATTCTTAGCTCCAAGGGAGTGCATGTCAGGGTGTATGGGAAAACATTTAAAAAAAAAAGGTTTGGGCCAGGCCCAACAAAAACGCACCAGTGCCCATACCTGAACCCAGCACCCTGTGGACAAATGCTGCCAACCCACCCACCATGCCACGGGGTCAGCTCGGCAACCCCACAGCACCACCCCTCACATTCCTCCCACTCGCATAGGTGTAGCAACATCCGTCACTATATTAGCAACCCCCATCCAGCAGCCCTACCCTACGTTAGACCTCGAGACATGCTTGGGGATTGGGTCACAAGTATTGTGACACTCAGTCCTAGTCTATTATATCATGCTACCATGGATTTACTTGGTACCCATCCAGAAATTGGTCTAGCATATGCCTAGCAAAAAATCTCTCCCATGACCTGGCTGTAAATATGAAAATTGTTCTGTAATCCCCCACCCCACCCCTTGATCTCAAGAAAATGAGACTGGTATACATTCCTAAAGCTAGGGTGGTACCATTTCTAAGACTGAGTGCATGCCAAGTATAGGTGCCAATATTTAAATAAGGGTGCTAACTGAGTAAACTAGAAGGGGCAGTTACACAAATGAAGGCTATCTGGTGATGTTTAATTTGTGGAAGAACCAACATTTTGCCAGGGTATGTTATGCAACTTTCTGTCTGATAGCGGTGTAGCCACCAACAGAAAGGAAGCATTGGAAAAGTGATTTGTAGAACATAAGAACATAAGAATGTGCCAGCGGATGGTGACTGCATGGTCCATCTAGTCTATCCAGGAAAATGCCACCCAAATGTGCTGCTTGTGTGTTTTCAACTATGTAATGGACAGTGAAGCACTGCAATGTGTGACTTGGACTCGGCATCTAAAAGAGCTTAAAGAAACATAGAAATGCAGAAATTGATGGCAGATAAGGACTGCAAGGCCCTTCCAGTCTGCCATTTTTCTACCTTATGAATGTGCCATAGGCCTGTACTCTGTCTATAGCCTATTTATCAAACTTATCTGCATTGCTCCCTTATGTATCCCATGCCTGTTTGAAGCCCTGCACTGTATTCATATCCACTTCCTGATGTAGGCTGGTCCATGCATCTACCACCCTTTCTGTGAAAGAGAACTTCCTCACATTACCCCTTAATTGACCTTCCTCTAATCTCATGCTGTGTCCTCTTGTCCTGCTATTTTCTTATATTGAAACATGTTAGACTCTTTCACCTTGTTAATGCCCTTAAGGTGTTTGAATGTTTCAATCATATCACCTCTCTCCCTCCTTTGCTCTAGGGTATACATATTGAGCTCCGTTAATCTGTCCTCATATGTTTTCTAATGCAGCCCCTGCACCATTTTGATTGCCCTTCTCTGGACTGCCTCCATTTTGTTAATGTCTCCAGTGCTGCATGCAGTACTCCAGATGGGGCCTAACCAGTGTCTTGTAAACACCAAGACAGGGCAGTCAGTAGGGAGAAGAGCATGGGTAAATGGAGAAAAATACTAAAGCAGTAAGGACAGGGATGGGGCAAAAAGAAATAAAGGCATATAAAAAATGGAGGATAAGTACCAATGTCTGTAGTCTAGGTAAAAAGCGCCATGAAATGGTGGGCTTGATGGAAGAGGGGTGCCTGGATATCATGGCAGTCACAGGAAAATGGTACACAGAGAATATGACTGGGATGGCAACTTACCAAGGTGCACAATCTACAGGAGGGACAGGGAGGGAAGAAGAGGAGGAGGAGGAGGAGCTTTCTATGTAAGGGAAGGGATCAAAGCAACAGAACTAAAAGGTAAACAATGAGGAGAGAAGGCACTGTGGGTTATCCTGGAGACTGGAAATGGCACTACAATCTGCACAGGGGTTGTGTACAGACCCCCATCTCAGGGTGAAGAAATGGACAAGGAAATGATATAAGGCATCCTTAGGATGGCAGAGAAAGGGGGAGATATTGCTGATAGGGACCTGAATATGCCAGATGTTAACTGGAGCACCTTTGCTGCAGCCACATCCAAAAGCAGGGCCATTATCGATGCCCTACAGGGGGCATGCCTCAGACAGCTAGTTTTGGAACCTACCGGGAGGGAGCAATCTTAGACCTGGTTCTCTCAAATGGGGACAGAGAGAGGATCTCCAATCTTAAACTGGGAGGAGGGAAGAAGCCAGAAGGGAAGGAAACATATTCAAGTTCAGTGCTTTACAGTAACTGGTAATTGCTATTTTTCTTTTAAACTTAGATTGTGGCTTTTAGTGACACTGAAATTTATTTGCTGTCTTTACTTAGAATTGTTTTTGGCTGCTGAAAATTGAAAACATAGTGGTGGTGTATTTCTTTGCTGTCTTTAATTGCTGTAAATTTAGTCTTGGCTTGTCTGACTTGTCCTGTAGTTTGGGTGGGGGTGTTAATTGTCTGGCCTCTGACCTCAGCTATGTGATAACTGGAGGTGGGCTTAGTCAGAGTTGATTTAGTGTGAGTTCCTTTTCAGAAGAAGCCAGAAGGGGAAGGAAACAAATTCAATTCAGTGCTTTTACAGTAACTGGTAAATGCCATTTTTCTTTAAACTTAGATTGTGGGCTTTTAGTGCCACTGTCATTTATTTGCTGTCTTTACTTAATTGTTTTTGGCCTGTTGAAAATTTAAAACATAGTGGTGGCGTATTTCTTTGCTGTCTTTAATTGCTGCAAAGTTTTGCCCCCCCTTCCCCCAACTCTTAATTATATGCCCTGTTAAATCTGATTGACAGAAGCTAAACACAGGGGACAGTAAGGGGTGTGGAGTAGGAGGGGCATAAGGGGGAAGAAGCCCACCCTCAGCACGACAAGTGTCTTGACTCATTTATTTATTTATTGGTTTATTTTCTTTTTTTATAAAGAAAAGTATCTGAGGATCAGTGGCAGGATTTTTAGGACAGTAAATTAATAAAAATGGAACTAGGAGAGCTTCAGTAACAGACAAGTAGTGGAATTGCAGTATAATGTGGAGAGTGGTGCAA
Organism: Neoceratodus forsteri; assembly: GCA_016271365.2. Lineage (NCBI taxonomy): Eukaryota > Metazoa > Chordata > Ceratodontiformes > Ceratodontidae > Neoceratodus > Neoceratodus forsteri. The sequence goes on from CM057455.1 coordinate 55,102,618, forward strand.
TGCAGTGGCTGTGGGCAGCCACATTCAGGCAGACCTTCTGGACACAGGTGTTTCCCCTATCTGCATGCATCTCTCTTGACTGTGGGATGAGGTAGCCAGACTCAGAGCAGAAGTAAACTGGGTCAGGAGTACCATCACCCCTATCCAGAGACCACATAGTCCAATGCAACTGCCTCAAAGATGCCAGGAATGAGGCGCACTTGGATGACAGTGGGCTCCGGGAGGGTTAGAGTTGTCAGGCAGAGGCACATCCCAGATCCTATTCCACTCAAGAACTCATATGCCACACTAGGAAATGAGGACAACCAGATAGAGGTACCCAGAGAAATGGAAAGAAAGGATGTGGAGGTTAGCCAAGGAGGTGACCTCGTGGGGGAGAGCACTGGACCCCAGAGGAGGAGGAAGGAATCCTGGTGGGGACTCATCATAAGAGGGTACAGCTAGGAACACAGGAGGGGAAGGACAGGGAGGTGAGGTGCCACCAGGTGCCATGGCATGGAGGGATGGAAGGAAGATCCTGGGGATCACTGGGAAGGCAAGATGGGAGGGTGAGCTGGATGTCATTATCTACCTAGGTACTAATGACCTGACAAATGGGCAGCCAAAGGAAGTTCAGGAAGAGTTTAGGAAATTGGGGAAGGGTCTCAAGCAAGTAGCTACTTCTGTCACTTTCTCAGAAGTACTACCTGTGAGAGGCAAGAGAGAGCACATGGGTGCATGCACCAGGAACTTTAACTCATGGTTGAAGCACTGGTGCTCTGAATTCATTGGTGACTGGGGACCCACCTGGAGGGATGGAGGTTTGTTCAAGCCTGACGGCCTGCATCCATCCTGGAGGGGAATCCAAGCACTCAATGATAAGTTTAAATGCTACATTGAGATACATTTAAACTAGCAAAGGGGGCTGACAGGCCAGCAAGGAGGGTACCTACTTGCTCACCCCCACAGCTAGCAGTGGAACCAATGAACTGGAGGTGTGGTTATCGCTACAAAGCAGTGTGCAAAAGATGGAGATTAATGCCCAAGAGGTGGATCAGCAGAAAAGGGCAAATGCAGCAGAAGGGCAGACAGCAAGGAGAACCAGGGATAAAGGACAACCAAGGAAGGGGCTGGAGTAGAACAGCGAAACAGTCTAGGAGGTCAAATCATGGAAAGCCATGTGTGCAAATGCCAGGAGCCTTAGCAGCAAGATGGAAGATCTGGAGGCTGTCATGGTGCAGTCAGACCTGGACATTGTGGCCATCACTGAAACCTGGTGTAATGATAACCATGACTGGGAGATGGCCATACCTGGCTACAACATATTCAGAAGAGACAGAGCAGGCAGGAAGGGAGGAGGAGTGGCACTGTATGTGAAAAATGACATAAGGGCCACAGAGATCCAGGAAGAACAAAATGGAGGCGAGATACTGTGGGTTAAGCTGGAAAGGAAAATAGGGCCAGCCATGCGCACGGGTGAGGTCTATAGACCACCAGCCCAGGAGGAAGAAACAGATAGGAGTTGATGCTAGCCATCCAAAGGATGGCAGACAAGGGTGAGGTGGTAGTACTGGTTGAGTCTTCAATATTCAAGACGTGGACTGGAGCATCCCAGCAGCAGCAGCATCAACTAGGAGCAGATTTATCCTGGACTCTCTTCAGGTGCCTTCCTCAAGCAACTGGTCATGGAACCAACTCGGCAGAAGGTAATACTGGACCTTGTGCTCACAAACAGGGACAGTGTGATGGGAGTAACAGTGGGGAGCACCTGGGGAACAGTGACCACCAGTCATTGTGGTTTGAAATCACAGAAAGAGCAGAACCAAACCACACAAAACACGTATCCTGGATTTTAGGGGGAGGACTTTGGGAAAATGGGGAGATACTTGAAAGAGGCATTAAGGAATGGGAAGAGGAATCAGGGGTTGAGGAACAGTGGGCAGTATTTAAAATGGGGATTACAAGAGCAACAGAATTATGCATTAATCAGGTTAGTACGAGGAAAAGAAAGAGGTTACCATTATGGTTTTCCAAAGAGGTAGCAAAGAAAGTGAAAGCCAAAAAGATTGCATTCAGGCAATACAAAAATACACAGGCAGAAGGGGATAGGGAGAAGTACCAGGAGAAGCAAAGCGAGGCAGGGAGGTCAGTAAGGGAAGCCAAAGCTCAGACAGAAGAACACATTGCAAAATCAGTGGGTAGAGGGGAAAACCTTTACAGGTACATAAGTGAAAAGAAAGACTAAGGAGGGGTAGTGAGACTGAAGGGGAGGATGGGGTATGGGAGGATGTCAACAGTAAAGCTGACATATTGAACAGGTATTTTGCCCAGTCTTTATTGAGGAAGAGGAGGGTAATGGGTTTGAAGGGAGTACAAGGGGTGAGAATGGTGCAGAAATGGATACAAGCCCCTTTACTTGAGAAAGGGTCCTGAAGGAACTGGAAGTAATAAGAGTTGACAAAGCAATGGGGCCAGATGGGGTGCACCCAGGGTCCTTAAAGAGCTAAGAGAGGTGGTGGCTGAACCTCTGGCTATCCTGTTTAGCTGATCACTGGAAACAGGGAAGGTACCCAAAGACTGGAGGACAGCAGATGTAGTTCCCTTAAACAAAAGTGGGAACAAAGAGGAAGCGAAAACTATAGACCAGTCAGCCTCACCTTGGTAGTGGGAAGATCATGGAAGCACTACTGAAGGAGAGACTGGTGGAACATCTGGTTGTCAATGGACCACAGGACCCAAAGCAGCATGGTTTCACCAGGGAAGCTGTGTCAGACCAACCTCGTTGAACTTTTTGACTGGGTGACTAGGAGGTGGATCAGTGGAGGGCAGTGGACATGGCTCATCTGGACTTCAGCAAGGCCTTTGACACTGTGCCACATAGAAGACTATTACACAAACTGGGGAATATGGGTGTGGGCAGGACAGTAGTGTGGTGGGTAGGTAACTGGCTGGGCAGCAGGACACAGGGGTGGTGGTAATGGCTGTCACTCCACAGAGGAAAGAGTGACCAGTGGGGTACCACAGGGATCAGTGCTGGGACCGGTCCTATTCAACATCTTCATCAGTGACATGGGCGCAGGACCTAGAAGGCAGAATTTCAGTGTTCGCTGATGACACAAAGCTCTGTAACAGAGTAGACACAACAGAGGTGTAGACAGAATGAGAAGGGACCTGCAGAAACTTGAAGAATGGTCAGGGTTTGGCAGTTGAAATTCAATGCAAGGAGTGCAAGATAAAGCATATGGGCACAAACCCTGGTGCAATATATCAGTTGGGGGTGAGGATATAGCATGCACTAAGCAGGAAAGGGATCTTGGGGTTATCATCTCTGATGACCTCAGGTGGGGGCGCAGTGTGACAAGGCAGCAGGTAAAGCAAAGGATGCTGGGATGTAGGCAGGGCATCACCAGCAGGAAAAGGGAGGTCATAATTCCACTATACAAGATGCTAGTGAGGCCCCACCTGGAGCACAGTGTATAGTTCTGGAGACCTTACCTACGTAAGGACATAGACAGGGTAGAGAAGGTTCAGAGGAGGGCAACAAAGATGATACATGGATTGCATCACAAGTCCTATGACTATAGGTTGAAGGAACTGAATATGTACTCCCTGGAGGAGAGGAGGGAGAGAGGGGATATGATAGTGACATGCAAGTATCTTACAGGAAGGAACAGGGTGCAGGAATACACTATTTTTAAGTGAAAAAGATGTTCCAGGACTAGAGGGCATGGGATGAAGTTGGAGAGAAGATGATTCAGAGGAAACGTGAGGAAGAATTTCTTCACAGAACGGGTGGTGGACAAGTGTAACACCCTGCCAGAGGAAGTGGTGGGGCTGAAACAATCATGGGATTTAAGAATGCATGGGATAGACATAAAGGAATTCTGGAGGTCAGGAGTAAAGGGCAACAGACTTCTAGGAAAACATAAACTGAACTTACAAGCTCAAATGGGCAGACTGGGTGGGCCACAGGCCCTTATCTGCCAACACTGCCTATGAATCTATGTATCTATGTAGTCATATGGGAAGAAATGACCTCCAAACAGTGTGGTTCATGATATACATAGCTGTAGAGTCAAGCCATACAAAAGTAAAGGTACTGGATTTCAGGAGGGCTGATTTTGTCAAAATGGGAGAGTGCCTCAGAAAAGCACTAGCAAAACCACCATCACAGAGGCAACAAGCCTTTGTGTGAAGCAAATAAATTAAAATGAAAGAAAAAAAACACTATGGTTCTCAAAAGAAGTGGCGGGGAAGGTTAGGGAGAACAAAAATAGTATTCAGGAAGTTTAAAGAAACACAGAAGGAACAGGACAGATAACTGTGCTGGTTAAAGCAGAAGGAAGAGGGGAAGGCAGTCAGAAGAGCAAAGACCCAAACTGAGGAAAAGATAGCCAACTCAGTTAAGAAGGGGGATAAAACCTTTTATAGGTACATCAGGGAGCGAAGGAAGACCAAGGGAGGGATAGTGAGGCTGAATAAAGAGGAAGGTGGTTGAGCAGACAGCGACAGTGAAAAAGCAGGGATACTGAACAAATACTTCTGCTCAGTATTCACAATGGAAAAGCAGAGGGTCAATAGAAGCACTCTGGATACGGGGGTTGATATCAGTCCTTTTACAGAAGAAAGGGTTCTGAAAGAAGTCTTAAAACTGAAAGTGGATAAAGAAATGGGGCCTGATGGAATTCACCACAGAATTCTAAACGAACTAAGGGGAAGAACTAGTAACACCACTGACTACCCTTTTTAATAAGTCATGCTAGGATGGTGTGATATCTGAGGACTGGAGGAGGGTGGATGTGATTCCCCTTCACAAAAATGGGAGCAAGACAGAGGCAGGAAACTACAGACCTGTCAGTTTCACCTCAGTGTTAGGGAAAATGATGGAATCACATCTGAAGGAAATAATTGTTGACTAACTAGAGGCCAGTGGGCGCAGGACCCAAGGCAGCATGGATTCACAACTGGAAAGTCATGTCAGACAAATCCAATTGATAGTTTTGACAGGGTGACCAAAGTAGTAGACCAGGGAGGGGCTGTGGACATGGCCTACCTAGACTTTGGCAAGGCATTTGACATAGTCCCGCACAAAAGATTAATAAACAAATTAGCCAGCCTGGGAGTGGGTCCCAGGGTGGTAGTAGCCTGAGTAAAGCACTGGCTGGATTAAAGGCACAGAGAGTAATAGTAAATGGAATCCACAGTGAAGAAGAAAAAAATACTCACCTTAGTAATGTTGTTTCTTCTAATGGAGTCTTGCTATATTATGACATATGCAGTGAGCCCCAACCTTCGAAATGCTCCGGAGGTGAAAGAGTTAACTTTCCATGCCAGGCATGGAACGCTGAGCTCGAGCTGGGTTGAAACTCTGTCTGTTGTTCTTCAAACTCAAACCGTCAGATCTTTATGAGCTAAAACTCACTGAGGTCCTGTGTGGAAGCTGTAAACCTACACTAGCCAACTGGCTACTAAACATAAAACACATTTTTGGTCCCAAAACAAAGACTCAAGTCAGGAGGCCCAAAAATAAAACACAACACCAAATCACACAAAAGAAAGAGGGTGAAAACAAAGGTGGGCATCTACTAACTGCCAACACTGTACTGCCCACCCACGTCTTAAAAACAGAGGTTCTGAGAGGGGCAAGCGGGGGCTCATAATATAGCAAGACTCCATTAGAAGAAACAACATTACTTAGGTGAGTAATTTTTTCTTCAAACAACATGAAGTCTTGCTATATTATGACATATGCAGACTACACAGCAGTACCTCCATAGAGGAGGGACAGAACCTACTTAAAAAATAGGCTCTGAAGCACAGCTGTGCTAAACTGAGCATCACTCCTAGCCAGGATGTCCAGGGAGTAATGCTTGGTAAAAGTGTGAACTGTTTTCCAGGTAGCTGCTTGACATATCTCTAGAATAGGGATGTCCTGCAGCAGCCAGGAAGCAGCTGTACCTCTGGTAGAGTGAGCCCTCAGGCCTGAGGGAGGAACCTTACCCAGCTTTTCATAACATAATTGGATACAAGAGACAATCCACCTGGCAATGGATCTTTAGTGGTAGGTTTCCTTACCAACCTCACCATAAGTGAGGAACAGTTGGAGGAGTCAAATCTGTGACCCTTGGTATGCTCTATGTAGTAACTAAGGGCTCTCTTCACATCTAAGCTGTGCAGCCTCCTCTCGCCAGAGAAGGAATGGTCAGTGAAGTACACTGGAAGAGATATAGGTTGATTAAGGTGGACATCCGAAACCACCTTAGGCAAGAACTTCCTGTTAGTCCTGAGGACCACCTTACTCTATGAAAGGAGATAAAGTTAGCTCCACTGACAAAGCTTGTAATTCACTTATGCATCTGGTAGAAATGATGGCTACCAGAAACAGAGTCTTCCAAGTCAAGAACTTCAGCTCTGCTGAAGACAAAGGCTCAAAGGGTGGTTGTAAGCTGAGTATTGCAAACATTAAGATCCCAGGCAGGGCAGGGTCCCTGAATGGAGGGCTGGTGTGAAGCAATCCCTTAAAAAACTTGGAAAATACAGGATGAGCTGAAAGAGAAGAGGGTTTACCTGCTGGAATAAAAGCAGACCCAGCTGCCAATGTGCTTTTAGGGTAGCTGGTCTCAGCCTCAAGGTATTTAAATGGACCATATAAATCAGCAGATTCTGGGAAAATATGCTTCCCAGAGCACCATATGGAAAACCTCTTCCATTTGGAATTATAGGTAGCCCTGGTGGAAGGCTTTCTACAAGCTTTTAGTATATCCATTACACCTTGGGAGAGGTGTAGATTAGCAAACTCTTAACTCTTCAAGAGCCAGGCCTTGAGACTGAGAGATTTGAGGTTCGGGTACCAAACCCTCCCCTGAGCACAGGTTAACAGGTTGTGATTCCTGGGAAGACACAGGGGAAGATAGACTGCTAAGGACAGTAGGAGTGGATAACAGGGTTGTCTGGCCCAATCTGGAGCAATCAGGATCATCTTGCAGGATTGAGATCTAATTTTGACTAACACTTTGAACAGGGGAGGGAAGGGGGGGAAAGCATAGAGAAACTTCCCTTCCCAATTGAGAACTAAGGCATCCAGAGGGACTGAGCCCAACACTGAGGGCCTTCAGCAAAAAAGGGGAACTTGGTGATTGTCTGGGACTGCAAAAAGATCTATCTGCAGGGTGCCCCATCTGGCAAATATCACCTCCAGGACCCAGAGGTCCAATGACCAATCGTGATGGCCCTTGAAAATCCTGCTTAGAGCATCTGCTAGGACATTGTCTTTGCCTGGTAGGTGAACTGCAGTAAGGGAGGTGTTCAGGGAGTAAGCCAGAGACCACAACTTCATGGCTTCGGTGCACAAGGCTGTAGACCGAGTGCCCTCTTGCTTTTTGATGTACCACATTGTGATGGTGTTGTCTATTCTGACTTGTACAACTTTGTTCTGAACAGATTTGGAAAAAACTTGAAGTGCTAGAAAAACTGCTCTGAGTTCCAACAGATTGATGTGGAGCAAAGATTCCTGAGGGGACCACAATCACTGGGTAGTGAGGTCACCCATGCGAGCTCCCCACCCCAAGAGGGATGCATTTGTAGTAAGGATTAAGGAGTGAGACTGAGTGACAAAGGGAACCCCTTGTCTCAGATTGCTCTGATCCTGCCACCACTGTAGGTCCTGGATCAGGGTTCAAGTTACTGGGATCAATTTGGTTAGAGGGTCTTTCCTTTGAGACCAAAAGGCTCTCAAATGGAACTGGATGACCTCATCTGAAATCTTTCTCCTGCACTACTGCTGTAGAAGCAGCCATGTGCCCCAGGAGCTGTAGAAAATGTCTTGCTGGTCGAGAGACCTGCAGGGTGAAGAAGGAGGCCAGAGAGACCAGGGTCCTTGCCCTGTCCAAAGGAAGGAAGGCTCTGGCTTCCTCTGTGTTCAGCTCTGCGCCTATGAAGGTGAGGAGCTGGACAGGTTCTAGAACTGACTTTGAAAGATTCAGAAGGAAACCTAGAGAGGTGAACAGTTGCTGAATTATCTATAGATGTAACTTGACTTGGTCTGGAGACTGGCCTACTTTGAGCCATTCGTCCAGGTAAGGGAAGATGGCAATTTTTTGCCTTCTTAGGGCAGCAACTGCTACTGCCAGGCATTTTGTGAATACCCTTGGAGCAGACGTGAGGCCAAAGGGCATTGCTCTGAACTGGTAATGGCCTGAGGGCAGCTTGAACCTGAGGTACTTTCGATAGGAGCTTCTGATGAGAATATGGAAGTAGGCATCCCTGAGGTCCAGGGACTCTAGTCAGTCCCCTGGCCTTAGAGAGGGTAGAATAATTCCCAGAGTCACCATTTTGAATTTTGGTTTTAAGAGGTGCTTGTTTAAATATCTGAGATCCAGGATGGGCCACCATTCTCCTGTCTTTTTGGGGGTAAGGAAGTATCTGGAGTACAATCCTTTGCCCTGGTGTAGGGGTTGAACTCCTTCCACAGCTCTGAGAGCCAGGAGGGAAGAGACTCTGCCCTCAAGGGCAAGTGCCTCTGGTGAATTTGCAGGTGGAAAGGATCTGGTTCTCATCTTTGGAAATTTTTAGCTGAGAACCAGTCCCTGGCTTACTACTTTAGGACCCACTTGTCTGATGTCAGAGACTTCCAGTCCTGGACAAAGTAAGCCAGCCTGCCCCACAGGTAACTGAGAATCGGCCCTGCAACTCCACCAGGGTGCCTGCTTGGCAGGGGCTTTGGGCTGAGGGGTGGAAGCAGGCCTGCTTGTACCCCGTCTGCCTCTCCCTCTAAAGAACCCGTCTGGGCATAGGCAGAAGAGGAGGCCTGGGCTTGGTAAAAATGCCTGTGAAAAGGCCTGCCCCTGCCCCTGGAAAGCTGACTTTGAGGAGTGGCCTGCCTTTCCTTGGCCTGTGCACTCCTATTGGTGGTCCTATTCTCGTACATTTTCTTTATGTAATTCTCTGTATGCTCCCCAAACAGAGAATTACCCACAACAGGAAAATCCATGGCTTTAGTTTGGGTATCCTGTGACAGGCTAGTACATCTGAGCCAAGCCATTCTGCGAAGTGTCACAGATGTAGCCATGACTATTGATGACACATCATTAGAGTCCACTGCAGCATGGAATTGCACCTTGGATGCCTCAATACCATCAGCAGCCACCTGCTCTAGCTCCTTGGCAAGCTGGCCAGGGACCTGTTTTGCTAGAGCCATAACAGTATCCCATCTGGATTTCTGATATCTAGCAACATAAGCCATATAATTTGCCTGCCTGAGTCCCAAGGATGCTGCCATGTACTGTTTCTTTGCCATGGCATCAACCCTCCTGGAGTCCTTGTCAGGGGGGTGTGAAGTCAAGGGAATATTTGCCTTGTCACAGGCTGCAGTCTGCACTACCCCAACATGGCTGCATTGTTGTGTAAGGAACTCCGCATCCGAGCCTGACAATGTGTACCTCTTGTCCATTCTCTTATCGACAGGAGGTATAGTGTGAATTTTTAAACTTTTTACTGTCTGTTTCCAAAAGGATTTATGCAAAGGAATAGACAGCCTCCTTGACTCTGGGATATCCATCATTTCCACATAGTCAGGCTCCTCTTGATCATCCACAGCTTCCTCCATATGGAGCTGGAGGGTTTCAGACACTTTCTTATAAAACATAAAATGAGAAGGGGACTCAGAAAGCCTGGGAGGAGATACTCCTGAAGGTCTGTCCGGTGAGATGTCCGGGTCAATGGGCACATCTAGACTTTCAAATCCACATTCACTCTCCTCATACTCCTCTTCCCCCTCCTCCGGTTCATAATATTCCTCTACCTCATACTCTTGAACCGGTGGAACTGGAGGAACCGGACGCTTACCTGATGGTGCCGGTTCAGTCAGAACTGAGGAAAGTGACTGGACAATTTTAATCGCTTTGGCTAGTTCTTCAGCGGTTGGAGAGGAAAGTTTTGGCTCCACACCAGCTGGTTTCCTAGTCCTTTTTGCTGGAACCGACTCCTCGGAGTCGGATCTTCTTTTGCCCGAGGAAGTCTCGCCCTGGTCAGAGGACACTCCCTCCGGTTCAGTTGGAACCGAACCGGGCTGGCCATCTGGTTCAGTGGACTTTTTGGCCTCCCTTTCCCTGAGCTTACCAGCTTTCTTTTCCAGGGTAGCTGCAGGAAAAATTTTACAAATCTGGCAGTCTGCATTGAGGTAGTCAAGCCCCAGACAATAAACACAGGTGGTGTGGTGGTCAGCCTTGGCAAAGGCTTCCCGACAGACACTGCAGTGTTGAAACCCAGTGTGCCCGGTTTTTCTTTTGGGTTTCTCAGACATAGTGCCAGTCCTAACCAAACTTGCCCTTTTATGGCAATCCGCCAGGTAAGACCCCTTATCGGTTCCCAACCGTGTCACGGGTCGTGGAAAAAAACGTAATAAAATCTGTTTTTTTAGAACCGATAAGAACCGTAACCACACTCTAAATGACAGATTAATATATTTTACATAATCTGATCGGTTCAAACCGAACGATAACTGTTTACAAGTTCCACACAGAATAGAAATCAATGTAAAACCTATCTAGTACTCACAAATACCACAGACAGAGTCTGAACCAGCCGGTTGTGGTTTAATTTCGTTGAAAACGAGAAAAACAATACTTTAACTGACAAAATGAATTGAGCAGAAGGAGCAATCTCTGGAGCGACTGTTCAGTGAGGCGGAGTAAAGAATCTGACGGTTTGAGTTTGAAGAACAACAGATAGAGTTTCAACCGAGCTCTAGCTCTGCATTCTATGCCTGGCATGGAAAGTTAACTCTTTCACCTCCGGAGCAGTTTGAAGGTTGGGACTCACTGCATATGTCATAATATAGCAAGACTTCATGTTATTTGAAAGTGGGGTTACTAGTGGGGTACCGCATGGTTCAGTATTGGAGCCAGTCCTTTTTAATGTCTTCATAAGTGACATGGCAGAGAGATTAAAAGGAAATGTATATCTCTTTGCAGATGACACAAAGATCTGCAACAGGGTTGATATACAAGGTGGGGTGGAAAGGATGAAAAGGAACTTGGTAAGGTTGGAGGAATGGTCAAATGTATGGCAGCTTAGATTCAAAGCAAAGAAGTATAAAGTAATGTACCTGGGAAACAAAAACTGAGGGGAAGCGTACACAATGGGCAGTGAGATACTGACAACAACAAAAATGGAAAGAGACCCGGGGGTGGTCATATCAGATGACCTAAAGGTAGGCCAGCAATGTGAGAAGGCAGTAAGAAGGGCTGGGCGGATGCTGGGATGCATAGGGAGTGGCATCACCAGTAGAAAACAGGAAGTTGTTGACCCTCTGTACAGACAGTTGGTAAGACCACATCTGGAGTAATGTGTACAGTTCTGGAGACCCCATCTCCGCAAAGACATAGACAGGGTGAAGGCTGTTCAGAGGAGGTCAATCAGAATGGTGCAGGGTCTGCACCAGAAGAAATATGAAGAAAGACTAAAGAAGCTTAAGATGTATAGCCTGGAGAAAAGGTGGGAGAGAGGGGACATGATAGAAACTTTCAAATACCTCAAGGGGATCAACAAAGTCCAAGAGGGTAGCATCTTTCAGAAAAACAGATGTGCAAGAACAAGGGGCACAATTTGAATATAGAGGGGAAGACTCAGAGATAATGTGAGGAAGTATTTTTTCACAGAGAGGGTTGTGAATGGAACAACCTTCTGGAGGAGGTCATAGAGTCAAAACCAGTGGGGGAATTCAATAATGCATGGGACAGACATAAGGCAATTCTAGTGGGGGGGGGCAGGAGGAAGTAGGCTGTTGATTAACTAGGATCTGCAGCTTATCCGTTAAGATAGGGAAATGGGCAGACTAGGTGGGCCAAGTGGTCCTTATCTGCCATCAGATTCTATGTTTTTATGTTACCTCTCACTTATGTCTTGCGATACCCTTACTAATACACCCCAACATCCATCTAGCCTTACCTGCTGCTTTAGTGGTCTGCTTGGGTGATTTCAGTTTATCTGCCATGATGATGCCCAAGTCTCTTTCTTCCCTTGTGATTGCCAGCAACTCCCCTCCAAACCTAGAGGTGACTTCAGGGTTTCTCTTCCCTATTTGCGTGATATTTCACTTCTTTGCATTATACCCCATTTGCCACTGTTCTGACCATTTTGCTAGTTTATCCAGATATCTTCTCATTCTGCCCACCCCATCTGGATCATCTATTCTGTTGCAGATCTTGGTGTCATCTGCAGACAGACAAACCTTACCCTCCAGTCTATCTGCAATGTTACTGATGAAGATAATTTTTTTTTTTAGTTATTTTATTTTTCCTTCCTTGGCTTGGGAGGAGGTTGTACCTTTGGTTCCTCCCCCACCTAGCCATCTAGATCGCTGCCTCCCAGTCGGGGGCAGAGCTCTTGACCTCCCTGCTGTTGCCCTCTCAGTCTCTCTGACAACCATGGAGACCAGGAGGGTGGACCGAGGAGGGAGCTGCCTGGCACAGGACCATGGTGGTGGTGCTAGCAAGCAGCCTTCATGCTGCTGAGGATTTTTCCTGTGGAGTAGTTCCCCTGCAGGAGGAGGCATATAATGATGCCAAGGGATGAAGCGTGCATGTTTCCATATGCGCTCCTCATGAAGTCTGCCTCCTCCCACCCCTGTTTCTGTAGCATTGGCAGTGGTGCCCCCCAGCTACCACCAGGAGGCAGCCATGCACCGGCTGCTGATGTCCCCCCCTCCCTGGAGAGGGAGAGTAGTCCTCGAGATGCTCAATCCTTCTCCAACCCTGCAAACCCCTGGTGGCCCATGCTCATTCCCAAATACTGGTCACCAGCGTGGCGTGAGGTGTAGTGTCCAGCACCTCAACCCTCAGCACCACTGGTCTGGCTACTGATAAAGATATTGAAGAGGACTGGCCCTAGAACTAATCCCTGAGGTATCCCACTTATGACTTGCATCTCTTCTGACTATATACCATTTAATACCACTCTGTTTTCTGCCCGCCAAACAGTTTGCCACCCAGATGACCAACTTCTGACCCACCCTGAGCCTACCCAGCTTATTAATCAATCTTCTATGTAGAACAGTATCAAAAGCTTTGTTGTTATCAAGGTAGGCGACATCAACTGCTCCCCCTTGATCCACCACTCTGGTTACCCAGTCAAAGAAATCTATGAGATTAGTTTGACAGGATCTTCCTGTTGTAAACCCATGTTGTCTTGGATGCTGTGCTCCTATGGATTCAAGGTGTTGTACTATCCTTTCCTTAAGGAGTGCCTCCATAATCTTGCCCACTACTGAAGTAAGAATGACTGGTCTGTAGCTCTCTGCCTCCTCCCTGCTACCACTCTTGTGGGGCGAGATCACATGAACCCTTTTCCAGTCTGCTAGGACTTCTCCTGTGCTTAGAGACTCAATAAACAGTTCTGATAATGGCTCTGCTATTTACACCCTTAGCTCCTTTAGTACCCTTGGATGTATGCCATCAGGTCACATTGCCTTGTCCACCCTGAGCTTAGTGAGCTTTGTAGGACCCTTTCTTTTGGGAAGGAACTGGTGCACAGCCTACCCCGTATCCATGGTGCAGAGCTGTGGGCCCTGCCCTTCCTTCTCAATAAATACTGACCAGAAGTATCTATTTAGGATAGATGCTTTTACTTGGTCCTCTTCCACACACCCTTATCCTTTGATCTTAGTAATACCCCTCTGGGCTTTCTCCTTTCACTAATGTATCTATAGAAAGTCTAGTCCCCTTCTTTTACTGTCCGTGCTAGTGTTTCCTCAGTTTGTGCCTTTGCCTGCTTCCCTTAGGGAAGAGTGGTATGCCTCCCTATCTTCATCCCACTGTGTTCTCTTATATTTCCTGAAGGCCAACTTTTGGATCTGATCTTTTCTGCTACTGTTTTTGAGAACCAAAGTGGTTTTCTTCTTCTTTTGCTCTTGCTTTTCTCTCTAACACAATGGGATGTTGCTTAAAGTATTGCATCCTTAATGCTTGCCCACTTTGCCTGTACCCCCTCAATTGTATTTCTTCTTGCCAGGGCTAGCTTAACTCTGTTGGCCATCTTATCAAAGTCAGCTCCTCTGAAGTCCCATATTTGTGCCTTGAAATGGGATGATTTTGTTCTAGTGGCCAAATTAAACCATGCCTTGTGATGATCGCTGGGCCCAGGTGATCCTCTATTAGACCTAGTCAGTACTAGATCTAGTATAGCCCTGTCTCTTGGGGTTGTTCTACCAGTTGTTTGAGGCCCTCCTTCAGGGAATCCACGTGTCTATCTAGTTCTGGCAGATTTTCCTGCTGGTATTGACCAATCTGTATCTGGCATGTTGAAGTCTCCCATTATCAGAACCTCCCCTTTAGCTGTTATGTTTTGTATATCTTCTAACAATAATATGTCTATATCCTCCCCTTGGGCTGAAGGCCTGTAGACAACCCTAGTTCGTATGGCTGTCCCATTTCCTGTTTCCAGGGTGAACCACAGTTCTGCTGGCTCCTTATGTGTATTCTGAATTTCTGTAGCTTTGATATTTTCTTTGACATAAAGGGCCACTCCACCCCCTCCCTTTTTGCACCTCAGTCTCTTCTTTTTTTTTTATTTAGCTTTTGTTGACCGGTAAGTGCACTAGACAAATCCTGCCTATTTTCAGGCACGACCCGAGGGAATACAGATTAATGCCAACTGACCTTGAACCAGATCAAGCTGTTGGTGGTATTTTTCGTGAATGAGGAAATTTGGCCAGGACACTGGGGAAATTCCCCTACTCTGCTACCGCTGCATTGCAGCGTGAGAGAACCATCTGGCACGTCATTATGGCCACTTTGTTGAAGTCGGTCGACGGAATGGACGTGTGTGAACCTGGGGAGTGAGCCTCATCTCCTGGGTCGGTGAATTTAGAGGCTTCCTTTACTTCATGAGACAAATACTTATGCCTTAATGAGGAAATGACTACTTTTCATGCTGCTACATTCTCTACGGCAGGAATTATGCAAGTTTCTACGCCTGACCTTCCGCTAAGTACACCTAATTTACTACCTGCTACAATTGAACCCTTGTTGTCTTCTCCTGATTTTGACAATTCTGGCAATGTTAATTTTTTACTTACTGCTCCCGAGCGTCAGTTTTGGATTTAACTGACAGCCCTGTCAAATCTGTTACTGTAGCAGTTTTAAATGGCGGTGGCTTTTTGGCTCCTATGAAATCTTCTTCGACTTCTTCTGAAACGAAGCATGACAGTGAGGTAACTGTGGCTGGCAGTAAAAGTCGCTACAGGTAGCGAGTGCCAAAAGCCGGCCTCCTGTCAGGAAAATGTTTTTATTGAAACCACCTCCAGAGTTATTCACGGACAGTCACTGCAGTCGGAATGTGTTTCACCGCAGCCTATACCGACTGTCACTACGGCTCCTGAGAACAAGCAAACAAAGCTCTTCACGATTGGCTCTAGCTGCACAGTGGTTAAGGGAGCGAGGACACAAGGTGGGGTCTGTAGTATTTTACAGGGAGGGACTGGTTTACCAAACTAATGCTTCTGACCAGGCTCACGCAACTACCTTTTCATTCACAACTAAAACTAAATCTTCTCCGACCATCATTAAGAATAAAAGGCGGCTTTGATTGCAGCTAATCATAACCTGTTTATGACATCTCAAACACAGTATCCTGATGGCTACCCTGAGCCTGTTTGGAATTGCCTACCACTAGACTTATTCAGCAAGCCTTTTCTCTTCCTCCTGCTGCACAAGTGATGCTGAGGCTTGGGTCCCTGAGAATTCTTTATTGGAGTCAGGTTGGAAATTGGACTCTTCGGGATATGGATCCCAGATCCTGACTGGTCTTCAGCTTCTCTCCTCTTCTAATCCTTCGTGTGGTCTCCTGTTACTCAGAATTTGTCCATCTCTAAGCCTGTAGGACTCAAATATGACTTTACTTCAGAACCACCCTCATCTCAGCCAGAACTGGTAACTGACTTTTGATTTGTCTGAAGCTGAGATCCTAGCTACACTGCAAAGAACAAACTATAACTCCATTTAGGATCTGGAAACTTGGTAAGGCATAATATTGTAAAGCAGGGGAGCTACGCTTTCTACAAAAAGGTTCATTTTTTTTCCCCTTTGTTCTGCCAACTCAAACCAGGCAGCTATTTACTCACTCACACTCACATACACACAATAACAATACAATAAGTACAGCAAGCCAAAGCTTTATTATAGCAAAATATAATACAAAAGGTTATACATCACCGATTCAATAAAGCATCATCCAAGCCCTCTTCCAATGGCTGGGAAGCCCCCTTGTCAGCCTGGCTAGGAGTCTCTCAAACCGGGAACTGGCCCCACAGCATCGCGCCCACCCCAGGAGAGGCTCCAAACCAGGCGTCTGGAAAGTCCCATTTTATATGTTTTATCTGGTATTTAGAAAT
Organism: Neoceratodus forsteri; assembly: GCA_016271365.2. Classification (NCBI taxonomy): domain Eukaryota; kingdom Metazoa; phylum Chordata; order Ceratodontiformes; family Ceratodontidae; genus Neoceratodus; species Neoceratodus forsteri. The sequence continues at coordinate 55,118,984 of CM057455.1, forward strand.
GCTAAACCATCATGTCCTAAGCACTGGCCAGGTGCCCAGAACATCACGAGTTCAGCATGACAAACACCACTTATTCTCATAATAAATAGTTGGCATTCGTTAGATCATCATGCCCTAAGCACTGGCCAGGTGTCCAGAACATCATGAGCCAAACAATGCCAGAGATTCTCACAACATCTTGTATGCGACCTTCAAGTCAGCAAAATACACTGTCTGAAGCAAAACATAATAATGAGGCTATCTAAAGAGCAAAACACCAATTAAATGAAGCAGCAGTAAAATGGAGTCACACAATACAAAATGGAGTATAAAATGACATACATTACATGAAATAGCATACAAAATGGAGTGACAATAATCGATATATTATACTATCACTACATTCGGTCCTTTGATTATTGTGAATACGATTTGTATGATATTGGTACCATAGCAAAATTACTACGAATATAACATGATAAGTAACAAGTCCAAATAAGCAAGATAATTGTCACTACAGCAATGATTATGATAGGATGTATCAGAATATGTAACACTTTTGTAGCTGATGGAGACCATCCTGTAAAAATATCCCACCAATAATGAGTAGTCTCTTGTTGAATCTTGGAACTTAAATCAATCATTTTATTTTTAACTATCGTAGTTTGCACCTGACTTTACACTAATGATTTATTTCTTATTGCCAAATGAGCCTGCATTACATCTGTTTCTGAATTATCTGTTTAATTTTATTTAATGAGATACTCAATCTTGATTGATCTAAAATATTGCCATCACAAAATAAGCTTCTGCTCATTATCAGGGATCTGTGCATTTTACTGTGGTGGATGACATTACAATCCAATGATTACTAGGAATCCATGATTTGAACACGGTCCTCCACACATATTCATTATTACTCATTAAATCACTCTGGGCCTTATTTCTTTGCATTATAGAATACATATGTCGCATTGTGCATTCTGTCCAATCAATAAATCGCAAATATTTTCTGCTACTCCCATTCCCCATACCTGTGAAGCATTAAATAACTGCAAGAACTCAAAATCATAATTCAAAGTTACTCTTTGGGGTAAGAAAACAGTTGGCATCCATTGAGCTTATAGTTAATTAAGCTAAATACATCAATTCTTACTGCCTGAAGCCTGTTAGTCAGTGTTTCTATATCCAAACTATTTAAAATTCCCATGCCTGCCCCTGCCCACCTAATAGTGTATCATACCAAGCTCTTTTATATTTGCATTTTCTACTAAACATAAACGTTATGTTAAAATGGATTACATTTTTCTGATACCACTGCGCTACTGATGTACATGTGGATGGAACCTTAACTATACTATCATTGCTAATTACAGGATGATTTTTCAACACTGTAATGTGATCTGCCCAAGTAGTTCTATTAGTTATTGCAGTAGCATTCATGCAGAATAACGGTCTATGTCAATCAAAGTAATACTTGCATTGAAAATGTCTGTTTGATTCATGCAGCAATCAAGTCTATGTTGTACAGTCACCATGCAACTATTCGTAAGTTGCAGCATTTAATAGCAGTCTTATTCTGCAAAGAGATTTCATCAGTTTCAGAGGCATATTGTCCTGAGCCACCAGTTGTCATCCAGAGATTGACCCCTGGTGAAATGTCATGTTCAGTACCACACACTTCTGTCCGGATGGGCAGCTAAAGTTCCCTGGTTCTATCTTTGGTATCATTTTTCCAACTCCAGGTTCCTTTACAACCAGTGTCATTACAGTTAACCCTTTGAATCCTTCCTCCAGGGTAACTAGCTGCCAAATGGACCATAAGACACACCAGCATTCCTTTTAAAATCCATTGCTGGACTAGAAAGACACAAATTTCATTATTCTCAAGATAACATTTATGTGCAGGCACGTATTCACATTTTCTTTCCTGATCTGATAATTAACACTGTGTTGTCTCGTCGGTGGCTATCACCTCAGCTGGTTCAGGAGGGCCATTTGGGTTTGTAACCCATATTTTGGCACCATTGTTAAAACCTCCTGTAGATCTAAAACCTTTATCCCCCTTGCTGTTAAGAGTGTGGGGCTTGTCCCTTATAGGGTCACTTTGTTAGCTGGAATAATTAACAATTGAGCCACTCTGTCATACTGTTGAATTAACAGATTTTGTTCTCTACTATTCAACAAAATTACTTTCACTTCTCCTTGGTAATCACAATCAATCACCTCCCAAAATTTGTATTCCCTTGAGGGCTAGTTCTGATTTAGGTGCTATCCAACCAAAATGTCTCAGTGGAATTTGTATTCCAATACCAGTTTCTATCACTTGAATGTTTCTGCTGTTTATTCTGTATTCTTGAAGGGCATGTAAATCAAGTCCAGCAGCTTCTGGGGTTGCCCCAAGGAGACAGAGCTCCTGGTGTAATTTCCCAATATAACACTGTTTCTGTAGTTGAGTAAGCCTGCACTTGCAAATTAGGAGTTATCATTGCATTAAGGGGTCTCAGTTTCTCCAATTGGTCTATTATTTAAAATCTGTAATGCTTCATGCAAATTCTCTTTCATTTCCATTTACTCCCCAATTGTCCTTTCACAATATGAGGGATTGGTCTTTCTGCCCATGTTGGCATATAGGACACTGAGCAATAACAGTTTTAACCAAATCCAATGTTAGGGTACACCCCTACTATATGCCCACCTGTAAGTGGCTTTCTCCCAAATGTCCACATTTTTGATGTGCCCATTTTGCCAGCCCTGATAACTGCTGACTTTGAGTTTCTTCAATATCCACTGGAAGAATCTTAGCTTTTTCATCTGCAATAGAATTATACCATCGTTCTAGTGTATCTGAAGCACAATGAGCATCAACATGAAATACAGTGGTCTGAGTATTTTGCACCATAGTCCATATTTCCTGCCACAGTTCTTTTCCCCATATTTCTTCAATAAATTTTCCCACTCATCCTTGGCCCAAGTGGGCAGCCAGGTTGTTAAACCATTGGCTACAGACCATGAATCAGTATAAATATGACATGTACCTTGCAACCTTTGTGGATATTACACTGGAAGGGAGGAAGGGTAGCTTACCCCCTCCCTCCAAGCTCCTACTGGTGGAAGACACAGCTCGAATACTGTAGCAATAAAAAGGTTAGCTGTGAAACACAGACAAACAACAAAAACAAACACACATCAGTTTAAAAATAAAACAAGATTATTTCCATAGGATAAAAGAAGCCAAGGGTCCCTGGGTTCCCTTATCCTAAGCATGACAAAATGTCCAGATTGATGGTAATACCGTACGTACGTATCTCTGTAGATGGTAAACTCTCAAAACAGCTGTAATAGTCCTTTTTCAAAATTGTAAAGTTTGTTCCTCTTCATAGAATACTAGTTTTGCAATAAAAGTCAAATTACATGGTTCACTCTTGGTGTGCTTTCATGAAAACATACATTTTGTGTGAAAAGTTGTGCTTTAGGCATGGAATACACATCAAGTTTGAACTGGTAGTAACATAAAATGTTGAAACACAGGAAGGTCAAATAATGTGCAAAGGTCACAGTGTGCATGCAAGGGTCATTCAAACCCAGCCATTCCTGTAGTGTCCTTGAACACCACCAATATTAAAATATCTTTAAATAACAATAGAGTACACGATAAAACTGCTGGCCAAGACAGTACACACACATACACATACACAAAAAGAAATACTTAACACAAAATAAGACTGACATTGTTTCACACCAATTTGCTGAGGTAATGCCCATAGTTCCATTAGAAAACTGTACGTGGTTTAGATATATGTGCTGCCTCCTGCCTGTCTTGTAACACTGACAATTTTTAAACCAACACATTTATACATATTGCCATGCCAAATCTTTCCAGAACAAAACACTGTTTAAACACATCATCTGTAAGTGGACACATCTCGTATAACATGATTACACCTTTGGCACATAACTAAAATATGGCACTCTGCCATTTTGCAAAAGTTTCTGGTTTTAACTAGAAGTATGATAAAGCCATTTATAGCTGTTAACACATTACATTTTCACCTAGCAGTGGCTTGGACGTTGCTTGCAAACTACAACTCTTTCTGCACATTGCAATCTATATGACGCATAACTCTTCACCATCAACACTACCTGCTCCACCAAACAAAAGTTCTTCACTGACCCTATCTAGGCAGCACAAATGTTCCATTAAAAATAAAGCCAATTAAAACAGTCAGCTATGAGGCAAAGAAGCTTCTTCTTCCTTTTTTTTTTTTCTGTAACCTGTTGTGCACTGAAGGCAGTCAATCCTATCTCGCAACCTTGACAACAGAACATAATTACAGAACACAGATATAAGCTAGAAAATATGCATGAGAAAGACGGAGCATTACCTTGTTTAGTATACGTATTACAGAAATAAAACAGACAGACATAAAACAACTTTGAATAAAAAAAATTCAGACTTACCCGGTGCCAAGGTATTTTTCTTCTTCTTTTCCGACATACTAGTCTAAGTAAGAAACTGACTGCAGGACCTTCGTGATAATTTCAAACGCTGCAGCTATTAACTCTTTCAAAGGTTTTAACCCTTTCAAAGGTTTTCTTTGGCCATTTTAGTAACCTGCCAAACCAAGTCTTTTCCAGAGCTCTGGTTTGCAGTTTAAAACAAAACAAACAAAATCTCTAACAGTACTAGGTTGAGATCCATCTGGTAGAGGTCCCAGTACTTGGGTTTAGGATCAAATGTTTCAGCCTCTATAGGAGGCAAGGGAACTAAATTGATACAGAAAACTTGAAACTACACAGATAGGCAACATGGGGAGGATTTTCAAATCATCCTGTCTGTAGTCACCTACTGTGCGACATCCACAGTAGTTTATTTTTCTTTTTCTAGATGTTGCTTATCTAACTTATTTATCCAGCCACTGCTTTTCTCCTAAAGCAGTCTGAACTGTGAAAGCCATCATTGGCTCTAACAGTATATACTTGCAGCAAGCACAAATTACAAGTACAAAGGGCAGCTGCCCTTGCTTTTAGGTTTCATGTACAAGAGGTAATAACGAGTTATGGTACAATGTGTGTGTAATACTGTGTAGTGATACTGCAATGTTTCAGAAATGTTCTTGGCAAAATGATATATTAACTAATGATTACATGTGTGAGCCTAATGCAAATGTATGGTTGCAGTTAAAACTTGAAAATGCCTTGATCAAGATCAACTTTCCAACCAGGAAGGGTGTAACCCCCCTGCAAATGAGTTCCCAGAAGCTTCCAGGAGCATGCTTGAATATCAAGCCTGAATAGTGTTTGGCGTTTAAGCCATTTATCAGTAGTGTTTTGACCTCTGGTACTGTCTCTTTGAGCTGTCTGATTGCAGACATAATTAGTTTGTATGGGGACTGTGTGTTTCTTTGATTGAGTACCCTCGAAACTGCTGCCATTCCTCATTTTGCAGTCTAGAGTGCAAAGGAACCTATCTGAAAGATAACTGTTGCCAGAAATCATTACAGTATATGAAATTACAGTTGTCTAACCTGCTGCAGGTGGAGCTGTGTCTGCCTAGTTCCCCATTCTGGTTTTGAACTCTGAACTGGACCAATCGGTGTGGGATAATAGCTCTAAAATGGTGCCTTAGAAGAGATCAGAACTTGGACTCATAATCTGAGCCAGACAAGAGGATTGTATGGGCAGTGACTCTGGGAATAGTTTAGACTTGGCTTTTTGGACCAACAGCAGTCTATTGTGGGTGACAACCAATCCAGTCAGAACTAGGAGGAACTCAAAACCCCAGTTTTGTCTGTTGGGTTTCATCTACCCTGGCAGTGAAGGAAAGAACCTGTGCTACTTCTGCACAGTTTTAGTCAAAAAAAAACAGTGGGTCCAGAGTTCGGTCTGCACCATTGGACTGAATCAAGTCCTGTGAAGAGAATCAAGGATATCAAAGTGAAACAGACCACCTGAAGACTGGAGGAATTGCTGAATGCACTCAGTCTGTCAGGAACTGAGATCTGCTATGTTCTCGGGTGTGCAGTATTGCGATCAGGATGAAGCAGCCTGCCTGGTATACTATCTTTTTTACCATAAATGTGTGAAGAGACTCGTGGGCTCAAAAGTAGCCCTGCTGACAGAAGGACCCTATCTTGTTTGGAGAAGTGAGTACTAATTCAGGAGTCGCTCTGTTGGTGCCACTAAAATCAAATGGATCACTATGCTACTGACTGTTTAACTAATTTTCTTTTCACTGTGTGAAAAATAGCAACTACCGTTTGGATAGCCATAACGTTTTGAGGACAATACTGGTAGGATAGGACCTAATACACAAAGATGAGTAGATAGTAGGAAAAAACCCTGATTCCGGCCCCGTGATATCCCCAATAATCAAGCTGCTTGTTTCAAGCAAAGTTATACCTGAGGTATTTGTCATGTTAAGTACTGTACTGTGATTGTTGCACTGTATATTATTCAGAGTTGAACCAGACCTGGGGGTGAAAATACTACTGAAAGTGGTCTGATACATGTGTGGGCCTGGTGGGAAGAAAGGGTTGCAATGTACCGGGGCTGTGACCAAGTTAGTTTAACTATTGCAAACCCTGACCTCTGGGTGGGCACCGCCATTGGATCAGGCCCTCACCTGGCGGTAACAATCAGGCGAGGGGTAGTACCCTGGGATAACGACATCTAGGGTTATCTTGGGCTCACCGCTGGGATTGGTATCATCTAGTGGCCATGTTCTGAACCACTGTTGAAAAAATAAATTTGACAGGTGGCAATGCACGGCTGGTGGGTGGTGTACTGGGAGAGTGACCCAAAATGCTATGTTATGGACATCCCTGGGTATCATCGGACACTGTACAGGTACTTTCAAGGTGAAGGTTTACAAAACCCTGTGGTGGTGGGTCAGCATGCTAATCTGCTCACCACACTTTCCAGCCCTAGTAGAGTTTAGGATCCCGTGTGCTCAAGTGCCCAGACATTACCCAGAGGCCTCACCTGGAAGTGATAACAGTACAGTAAAGACCGGGGAATGAGCCCCACCACTGTCTGAACTGAGGAAATCTGAAAATGGTTGGGGGGAGAAAACTGTGGGCAGAAGAACTTCTTTTACCACATGAAGTGTTCCTCCCAACACCCTCTCAACTCAGTCCGTAATGGTGGCTAAACCAATGCAGACTCTATTCCTGCACCTGCCATTGTCCGACGCTCCGAAGGTTGGATCTTCTGGCACCTCCCACCCCAAGGGAGGATGACTGGAAGACCTGGATGAACTATTGCCACCAAATGTAGAATGGCAATGCTCAGAAGCAGCGAAAGAGGTAGTGAGCCTCGGTCCTGCCCTGGCTACCATGCTGAGCCCAGTAACCTGGGTGCACAGGCCTATCTTGAGGCCTTGGAGAATGTATGGGCAGATTCAGTGAGCCTAAGGTAGAGTAAGGAATACAACAGTACCAGAGTTGTTGTCTGTGTATGTATCTCGGCTGGAAAATTGCAAGAATACTCAGAAAGGTTGCAGCGATTGAACTGGACGAACCAGGCTGGACAGGATCTAGTCTGCCCCCTTCTCAGAACTGCTGTTGCTTCAATTCGCCTGGAAAGGCTGAATCCCCCCCGCAGTGAGTTAATGAGAGAAGTCGAGGTTGAAAAGGTGACCTCGGGAGGGCCCGCATAGCTGCGGCATGACCCGGTGACTGGTGGCACATCAAGTGAAGTTCAGGGCAGAGGGTTGGCAGCAATCAGTGCTCTGATAAGGAAAAGATATGCCACAATGGAGGCGAACTGTTGAGAGAGATCAGAATTCAAAACAGTCCCTTTGGAAAGTACACATGCAATACGGCCCCGACCTATCCGACTGCATCTGCTATGGAGGTGGGGATACCCACCCATATATCTCTGCTGATAACAGCTCGAACTCGATTCCTTGACCAGAAGTGAGAAACGGCAGATGTTCAAACACTTATCACGCCGCAACAGAGATAACAAGGTTTCAATTAGTGTACCCTGCCCTGGCTCCAGTGTGCGCCTCGACCAGCTCAAACTCAAGAAAGTTTTTGCTATAATTGTGGGAAAGATGGGCACATGAAATGGATACCGGTCCCAAAGACACAAACAAAGTTGCATATAGGCTACAAGGAAGCTTGGGAGAACAAATCAGTGGTTAAGAGGTGACGAAATGATCCCGATGAGCACCAAAATAGATAACTCAGTCCTTATTGTAGCAGGTCAGTTGCCCAAGCCCCCTACCGCCTCTAAAGACTGGTCCAGAATAGTAGGTCCCTCCCTTGGAGACCACTGTAAAAGGTGAATGGAGTGTCTACAAAGCTGTATTAGACAGTGGCTCCCCAAGTGACAATTATGTTCCAGGACTAGTATCAGAAGCATTTGTCAGGCGTACCCTTACAACCATTAGAAAGGACTGCATGTATGGGGTTAAGGTGAGAGGCCTACCCTATTCGGGATATATCCAATTTGGCTGTCTTTCCCACCTTAGGTAACAGGTGGCAGAACAAGTAGAACCCTAGCCTTAGTGTACCCCATTGGACTGTATGATGGTGTCCCTTTGTTGATTGGAACAAATGCTCATATGTTAGGAAGAAGCTGGCACTAGTTGTGTTATGAAAAAACAGGGTCAAAGACTAGTAGAGCTTTAAGAGTTCTGGCTTTAATTAAGAAGGCCTATGAGGCACAGAGATGCTGGAAAAAAAGAACCAGAGGAACCGGTCGGAATTGTATGGAAGAAGGATCCTGAGTCTCTGATCCTGGCGCCAAATGCCCAGTGTACCTTACAGGGAGAGGTCCGTATCAGAAAGGATGTTAAAATTAAATATTAATGTTGGATCCGCAGGCGATGGAAAATTGCCAGAGGGACTGCTGGTCAAGCCTAGTATTTTGCCGCTAGAGCCCATGCTTATGCCAGAAGGGTAATGGTCCAAGTTCATAATGTGTCTGAAAGAGACATTCGAGGTAAATAGAGGTTGCATCCTGGCTAATGTGCATTGTGCAGACACTGCAGTGCTGCCCAAGCAGCAAGAGTTCAAGGAAGAATGACAGAAAATGCATACACTTGTTTGATTTCGACTACCCCGCTGCCAGCTGAATGGAAAGTGAGGATCAGTGAAAGCTTGCCCAGAGACCAGGTGTTTTCTTTATAGGAATGGGATGTAGGATGCGTGCAGGCGCTGAGGCACAATATCCGGCTGCATGGCGAAAGACCATTTCGTGAGAGGTCTAAACGCCTGGCACCTGCTGACATAGATGATGTGAGCGGCATCTGCAAGAAATGTTAGCTGCTGGTGTAATCAAGAATCCAGAAGCCCTTATGCTTCCCCATTGTGGTAGTGAGGAAAAAGAAGGGAACAGTAAGGATGTGTGTGGATTATCCTCTGTAAACGGCGGACTATCCTGATCAGTACACAATGCCCCGCATTCAGGATGCTTTGGACTGCCTAAGCGGGAGCAAGTGGTTCTCTGTGCTGGATCTCCATGATGGGTACTACCAGATCCCGATGGCCCCAGAGGACCGTGAGAAGACAAGCCTTTATCTGTCCGCTTGGCTCTATGAATTCATGAGGATGCCTCAATGGTTCCAAGGCCCCAACCACTTTCAGCGATTGATGGAGCGTGCAATGGGGACATGAACACTAGAGTGCCTGGTATACCTAGATGATGTTATTGTGTTTGGCAGCTCACTGGAGGAACATGAGAGCAGATTATTTAAGGTATTGGACCGACTGGAGGACTTTGGACCTTAAACTGTCCATTGATAAGTGTCAATTCTTTCAAACATCAGTAAAGTATGTGGGACACATAGTATCCACCGAGGAATAGAGACCAGGCCCAAGTAAAGTTGAGGCCTTGACCACCTGGCCACAGCCCAAAAATCTAAAAAGAACTGCAAAGATTCCTGGGATTCTGTGGTTATTATCGGCGTTTCATCAAGGACTATTCAAGAGTGATCCGCCCTTTACTTAACCTTACTCAAGGCTATCCCCAACCCACAAAAAATACCAAAGTCAAGCGTCCCTCAAGACTGAAAGAGTGTATTTTCATCCGGTGAAGTATTTGGGGCCGCTGGACTCCTGATTAATGAGACTGCTTTTCATGAGATCATTTATCAACTTATCCATGCTCCAGTGCTGGCCTATGCCGATCAAGAAAACCTTATGTCCTGCACACTGATGCTAGCTTGCAGGGTTGGGGGCTGTGTTGTACCAAAGCACGAGAATGGCCTGAGACCAGTGGCCTTTGCCAGTAGAAGCCTGACCCCATCTGAAAAGAACTATCCTGTACATAAGTTAGAGTTCCTAGCTTTGAAGTGGGCTGTTGATTGACTCAATTCCATGAGTACTTGTATGGGGCTAAAATACTAGTAAAAACTGACAATAATCCTTTAACCATGTGCAGACCTCAGCTAAATTGGATGCCACTGGCCATAGGTGGCTTTCTGCATATCTACATACGACTATGCTCTCGAATACCGAGCAGGTCTGAACCACATAGATGCTGATGCTCTCCCGGAGGCCTGTTCCCCAGAATGATTGGGTCCGATTGGCAGAACCTGACATTGGCACTCTGCCGAAGTTTGACAGGGAGGAACAAATATCCACGGATGCAGTGGACTGCATGGTGGATTGTTGAGACCACTTGAGAATTGCATACCTGCTGCTTATTGCCACTTTTCTGCAATAGACATTTGGTGCACTGCTCAGCTGGACAATGACAGTATTTGGCGGGCTCAATCCAGCGATCCCATGATCAAAGCAGCACAAAGCCCTCTATGCAGGAAAAGATGTGTCCAAAGTCGCTCCACTGATTTGAGAACTGCCACTGTTATACAAAGAAGGTCCTAAGTTGAAACTGATCAATAAACTGTTATACAGAGAAACAGTAGACAGAGGGACAAGTAGACAAACAACAACTAGTACTGCCCACTGCCTTTCGAGACTCAGTATTGGGTCCTTGCACAACCACATGGGGCACCTTGGTATAGACAGAACACTTGACTTGGTGAGATCCAGATTCTATTGGCCTAAGATGGGGCTGATGTGGAGCAACACATTCGAACTTGCAGTGACGCTAGCTTACAGAGGAAAGCTTTGCCCCAGAGGGCTGCCCTTGTTAACATAACCACCAGTGCACCCATGGAGCTGGTCTGTATTGATTTTCTGAGTTTGGAGTCAGATCAAAGAAATATCAATATGTGCTGGTGGTCACTGACCATTTCCGAGATATGCCCAAGCTTTCCCACAAAGACCAAGAAAGCATCCACTGTAGCCAAAGTACTTTGAAAACTTTTTGTTCACTATGAACTCCACAAAGAATCCATTCTGATCAAGGAGAGACTTTGAGAGTCGCCTGATCAAAGAGATGCTTTCTCTGTGGGAGTGTGAAAGTCCAGAACCACTCCTTACCACCTCCAGAGGGACCCACAGCCTGAACGTTTCAAACCGCACTTGCTAGATATGCTAGGCACCCCTGCACCCAAAGGACAAGCCTAGATGGAGCCAACAAATTAGCACCCTGGTACATGCTTATAACTGCACAAAAGTGATGCCACTGGGTACTCCCCCTACCACTTGATGTTTGAGAGAGAAGCTCGACTACCAGTAGATGTGTGTTTTGGGGTCTCTCCCTGTTGGGGTTCAAGCTGACAACTATTTACAGTATGTGCAAAAGTTAAAGGCCCAGCTAACTCATGCGCACCAACTGAGCTCAAACCATGGCTGCTAAAAGAAATCTGGCCAACAAAAGAAAGTACGATAAAAGGTGAGCACAGGAACTCCAGGAGGGAGATCGGGTATTGCTAAGAAATCTGGGACTGCATGGCAAACACAAGATTGCTGACAGATGGCACCATCTCTCTACATTGTAGTAGAGCAAACTAGATGATCTGCAAAGTGTACAAAGTAAGGACTGAGAATAATTCAAAAGATGTAAAAACAATGCATAGAAATCATTTACTGCCCATTGGACAAATCTTGATTGAGTCTGAGCCCCCAGAAGATGCCCTCTGGACCAGTGACTGAGAGCTGCTGCTAAGAAAAGATCAAGAAAGTCTGCCTACAGAAGCAGAGTTAAGTGTTCCCTTCCACAAGTCCCAGTTGAGCATGACTGTCAGTCCATATCAGAAGAAAGTGAGAGTGACTTAGAATACTATCCTTCTTACAACTGAGTCAATTGTTCGAGGCAATCCCTAGTCAACTACTGGAGGCAAGCTGGGCCTTCTGGACTGTCTAAGCCCCCAGCTTCATCCCTGGAGCCAATGCTCCCAGAAAGTGAAGTGCAAAGCATCACATCAGAGGAAATGGAATCATTGTGCATGGTTGAACTGTTTGAGCTTTCAGGAGAAAATGATGGATGAGGGCAGACTGGTGATACACCAGAACAAGAAAAGTATTTTGAGTGCCTGACAGTCCACTGCCAGTGTCCGAAAGCTCTCCATGCGAGCCAAATGTTGTGGACTCAGAAACTGTAACTCCTGGAGCTGAAAGTGCCCCAAGTCCTAGCCTCTCTCACCCCATGGAGACTCCCCTGACAAGTAGAGGACAATGCTGAAAATGAGGCTCAGGTGCAGAGACTGTAACAGTTCCCCCTAGAGACAGATCCGAGCCATAAAGCCTGTGGTGCACCTCAATTATGATTCATGGGAGGCCTGTGGACTTGCCTCTCAATGTTGTCCATAAAGGAGTGTATGTGTCCCCGAGCTCATTGCCCAAACTGAGCCAAAGTGCTAACTCAAGTTACTTGTGTTGCCTCTAAGTATGGTGCCCTTGCCCCATCAGCCCCAAGGTAACTGATAGGGAAGGGCCCCTCTCTCAGGTTTCATGTACAAGAGGTAATAACTAGAGTTATGGTACAATGTGTGTGTAATACTGTGAAGTAACGATACTGCAATGTTTCAGAAATGTGTTCTTGGTAAAATGATATATTGACTGATGATTACATGTGTGAGCCTAATGCAAATGTATATGGTTGCAGTTAAAACTTATGGAGGTACTTGGAGTCACGGACATCAAGCTTTCCAAGCCAGGAAGGTGTAACCCCGGCAAATGGGGGTTCCCAGAAGACTTCCAGGAGCATGCTTGAATGCTCCAAGCCTGAATAGTGTTTGGTACGTTTAAGCCATTTATCAGTGAGTGTTTTAGAACCTCTGGTACTGTCTCTTTAAGAGCTGTCTGATTGCAGACATAATTAGTTTGTATGGGGGACTGTGTGTTTTCTTTGATTGAGTACCACTCCGAGCTGCTGCCAATTCACTCCATTTTGCAGTCACTAGGAGTGCAAAGGGAACCTATCTGAAAGATATAACTGTTTGCTAGAAATCATTTACAGTAATAATGAAAATACAGTTTGTCTAACCTGCTTTCTTTGCAGTCAGAACTGTGTCTGCCTAGTTCCCCATTCTGGTTTTGAACTGCTGAACTGGACCAATCAGTGTAAGATAAGCTAGCTCTAAAATGGTGCCTTGGACGAATCAGAACTTGGACTCATAATCTGAGCCAGCCACAAGAGAGTTGTATGGGCAGTGACTCTGGGAGATGTAGTTTAGACTTAGTAGCCTTTTTGGACCAACAGCAGCAGTCTATTGTGAGTGACAGCCAATCCAGTCAAGAACTGGGAGGAACTCAAATGAAGTGCCCGGTTTTGTCTGTTGGAGTTTCAGTCTGCTCTGGCAGTGAAGGGGAAAGGAACCCTGTGCTCCTTCTGTGCACAGTTTTAGTCAAAAAAAACATGTGTAATGTCCAGAGTTCCGGTCTGCAGCTTGTTAGGACTGAATCCGTACTGTGAAGAGAATCAAAGGATATCTGAAGAGAAGAAACCAGGCTCACCCTGTAGAAGACTGGAGGAATTGCTGAAAATTGCACTCGGTCTGTCAGGAACTGAATCTGCTGTGTGTTCTCCCGGGTATTGTGCAGTAATTGCGATAGGATAGAAGCAGCCTGCCTGGTATAGTACTTTCTTTTTACCATATAAATGTGTGAAGAGTCAGTGGAGCTCAAAAGTAGCCCTGCTGACGTTGAAGGACCCTATCTTGTTTGGAGGTCGTGAGTACTAATTCAGGGTCGCTCCTGTTGAATTGCCACATTAAATCCAAATGGAATCACTGTACTGCTGACTGTTTAAACTAATTTTTCTTTTCACTGTGTGAAAGGGCCTACCAACTGCCACGGTTTGGACTAGCCACTAGGGCTTGGGTACCCAGGGACAGTAACTGGTAGGGATAGGCCCTGCACAGAGCCATGGAGGTAGATAGTAAAGTGATAAGCCTAATTAACCTGATTTCCCGTCCTTGTTATATCCCCTAAATAAATCAGAGCTGCTTGTTTCAGCAAAGTTATACTGCCTGAGGTATTTGTCTATGTTAAAGAGATACTGTACTGTGATTGTTGCACTGTATATTATTTCACAGGAGGTCCCAGTGCCGGAACCAGACCTGGGAGTAAGTGTATACTGTGAAGGTAATTCTGATATATTGTGGGCCACTAGTGGGAAGAAAGGAGTTGCAGTGTCCCAGAGGCTGTGACCAAGTTAGTTTAACTATTGCAAACCCTGACCTCTGGGTGGAGGCACCCGCCATTGGATCAGGCCCTCAACCTGTTAGTAACAAATCAGGCAGGGGTAGTAGCCCTGGGATAGCAGCCATCTAGAGGTTTACATCTTGGGAGGCTCACCACTGGGATTGTGTGTCCTCTAGTGGCCATATTCTACGAAACCACTGTTAAGAAAAAATGGGTACCCGGACAGAAGTGGCTGTGCACCGGCTGGTGGAGTGGTGTACTGGGAGGAGTTGGCCCCAAAATGCTATGCTTATCCTGGACATCCCCTGGGTATCAATCACGGACACTGTACAGGGAGTACTTTCCAAGGTGGAAGGTTTACAAAACCCTGTGGTGGTGGGTCGGCATGCTAATCTGCTCACTCACACTTTCCTGGCCCTAGTAGAGTTTAAGGATCCCATAGATAGCTCCAAAGTGCCACAGACCATTACCCCAGAGGGAGCCTCACTGCCTGGAGAGTGATAACTAAGTACAGTAAAGACCCGGAGAATGAGCCCCCACCACTGTCTGAAACTTTTGAGGAGAAATTTGCTAAATGGTTGCTGGGGAAGGAAAACCTGTGGAGGACTTGAGAAACTATTCTTGCCACCTGGGTGTTCTCCCCCAACACCTCTCCCGCCAGTACCCGTAATGGTGGCTAAACCAATGCAGACTCCTATTTCTGCACCTGCCATTAGTCACGACTCTTACCGAAGGTTGAGGATCTTCTCTGGCACCCTCCCCACCCCCCAAGGGGAGGATGACTGGGAGACCTGGATAGACTATGTTGCCCCCAAGTGCTAGAATGGCAATGCTCGTAAGCGGCGAAAGAGGTTAGTGAGAGCCTCCGGTCTTGCCCTGGCTACCATCCATCTAAGCGGCCAGTAACCCTGAAGTGACTGCACAGGCCTATCTTGAGGCCTTGGAGAATTGCATGGGGCCCAGATTCTGATGAGACTTATGCTGGAGAGTAAGAGATGCACAACAGTACCAAGGGAGTTGTTGTCTGTGTATGTATCTCGGCTGTAAAAATTGTTGCAAGAATGCCTCAGAAAGGGTAGTTTGCCAGCCATTGAACTGGACCGAACCAGGCTGGACAGGATCCTTAAGTCTGCCCCTTCTCAGAACTGCTGCTGTCTTCAGTTACGCCTGGCAAATCGACTGGAATCCCCACCCTCTTATGATGAGTTAATGAGAGAAACTCGAGGAGTTGAGAAAAAGGTGACCTCGGAGGGACCTGCACCAATAGACTGCGGCTATGACCCGAGTGACTGAGGGTGGCCACATCAAGTGAAGTTCAGGGGCAGAGGTTGGCAGTCAATGAGTGCTCTGATAAGGAAAAGATATGCCACAATGGGCGAACTGTTGAGAGAGATCGGGAATTCAAAAACAGTCCTTTATGAAGGCCACGCTGCAATTACGGGCCCCGACCTATATCCGACTGCATCTGCTATGGGGTGGGGATATACCCATGTATCTCCTGCTGATAACAGCTCCGAACTGATTCCTTGACCATGGAAGTGGAGAAACTGACGAGATGTCTCCAAAAGCTTATCACGCCAAGACAGAGATGGCACCAAGGTTTCCAGTTAGTAATACACCTGCCCTGGCTCCCAGTGTGGCGCCTCGGCCAGCTCAAACTCCAGAAAGTATGTTTTGCTATAATTGTGGGAAAGATGGGCACATGAAAAGGGAATGCCGGTCCCCAAAAGACACTGACAAAGTTGCATATTGGCTACAAGGAGAGCTTCGGAGAACAAATCAGTGGTTAAGAGGTGCACGAAATGATCCCAGTGAGGGCACCAAAAATGATAACTCACGTCCTTTTGTGGCAAGGTCAGTTGCCCAGGCCCCCACTACCGCCTCTCCAGACTGGTCCAGAATAGTGGGTCCCTCCATGGAGACCACTGTAAAGGTGAATGGAGTGTCTACAAGAGCTGTATTAGACAGTGGCTCCCAAGTGACAATTATGTTCCAGGATT
Source organism: Neoceratodus forsteri (assembly GCA_016271365.2). Taxonomy (NCBI): domain Eukaryota; kingdom Metazoa; phylum Chordata; order Ceratodontiformes; family Ceratodontidae; genus Neoceratodus; species Neoceratodus forsteri. The sequence continues at coordinate 55,135,470 of CM057455.1, forward strand.
GGTATCAGAAGCATTTGTCAGACGTATCTTTACAACCATTAGAAGGACTGCATGTATGGGGGTTAAGTGAGAAGGCCTACCCCTATTCCGGGTATATCCGAATTTGGCTGTCTTTCCCCACCTCCGTGGCTGGAGTGGCCGAACAAGTAGAGACCCTAGCCTTAGTGTGTCCCCCATTGGACTGTATGATGGTGTCCCTTTGTTGATTGGAACAAATGCTCATATGTTTGGAAGGCTGGCACAGTTGTGTTATGAAAAACAGGGTCAAAGACTAGTAGAGCCTTTAAGAGTTCGAGCTTTAATTACAGGCCTATGAGGCACAGAGAGATGCTGAAAAAATAGAACCAGAGGAACCGGTCGGAATTGTATGGAAGAAGGATCCTGAGTCTCTGATCCTGGCGCCAAATGCCCAGTGTACCTTACAGGGAGAGGTCCGTATCAGAAAGGATGTTAAGAATTAAATATTAATGTTGGATGCACCAGGCGATGGAAAATTGCCAGAGGGACTGCTGGTCAAGCCTAGTATTTTGCCCGCTAGAGCCCATGCTTATGCCAGAAGGGTAATGGTCCAAGTTCATAATGTGTCTGAAAGAGACATTCGAGTAAATAGAGGTTGCATCCTGGCTAATGTGCATTGTGCAGACACTGCAGTGCTGCCCAGCAGCAAGAGTTCAAGGAAGAATGACAGAGTAACGCCTGACTTGTTTGATTTCGGCGACTCCCCGCTGCCAGCTGAATGGAAAGTGAGGATCAGTGAGAAGCTTGCCCAGAGAGACCAGGTGTTTTCTTTAAAGGAATGGGATGTAGGATGCGTGCAAGGCGCTGAGCACAATATCCGGCTGCATGACGAAAGACCATTTCGAGAGAGGTCTCGACGCCTGGCACCTGCTGACATAGATGATGTGAGACGGCATCTGCAAGAAATGTTAGCTGCTGGTGTAATACAAGAATCCAGAAGCCCTTATGTTTCCCATTGTGGTAGTGAGGAAAAGAATGGAACAGTAAGGATGTGTGATTATCGCATCTTAAACCGCGGACTATCCCTGATCAGTACACAATGCCCCGCATTCAGGATGCTTTGACTGCCTAAACGGGAGCAAGTGGTTCTCTGTGCTGGATCTCCGAGGGGTACTACCAGATCCCGATGGCCCCAGAGGACCGTGAGAAGACAGCCTTTATCTGTCCGCTGGCTTCTATGAATTCATGAGGATGCTCAAGGGATTTCAGGAGCCCCAGCCACTTTTCAACGATTGATGGAGCATGCAGTGGGGGACATGAACTTACTAGAGTGCCTGGTATACCTAGATGATGTTATTGTGTTTGGCAGCTCACTGGAGGAACATGAGAGCAGATTATTTAAGGTATTGGACCGACTGGAGGACTTTGGCCTTAAAACTGTCCATTGATAAGTGTCAATTCTTTCAAACATCAGTAAAGTATGTGGGACACATAGTATCCACCGAGGAATAGAGACCGACCCAAGCAAAGTTGAGGCCTTGACCACCTGGCCACAGCCCAAAAATCTAAAAGAACTGCAAAGATTCCTGGGGTCTGTGGTTATTATCGCGTTTCATCAAGGACTATTCAAGAGTGATCCCTTTCTTAACCTTACTCAAGGGTATCCCCAACACAAAAAATACCAAAAGTCAGCGTCCCTCAAGACTGAAAGAGTGTATTTTCATCCGAGTGAAGTATTTGGGGCCCGCTGGACTCCTGATTGTGAGACTGCTTTTCATGAGATCATTTATCAACTTACCCATGCTCCAGTGCTGGCCTATGCCGATCCAAGAAAACCTTATGTCCTGCACACTGATGCTAGCTTGCAAGGGTTGGGGGCTGTGTTGTACCAAGAGCACGAGAATGGCCTGAGACCAGTGGCCTTTGCCAGTAGAAGCCTGACCCCATCTGAAAAGAACTATCCTGTACATAAGTTAGAGTTCCTAGCTTTGAAGTGGGCTATTGTTGACCAATTCCATGAGTACTTGTATGGGGCTAAAATACTAGTAAAACTGACAATAATCCTTTAACCTATGTGCAGACCTCAGCTGTTGGATGCCACTGGCCATAGGTGGCTTTCTGCATTATCTATATACGACTATGCTCTCGAATACCGAGCAGGTCTGAACCACATAGATGCTGATGCTCTCTCCCGGAGGCCTATTCCCCAGAATGATTGGGTCCGATTGGCAGAACCTGACATTCAGGCACTCTGCGGAAGTTTGACAGGGAGGAACAAATATCCACGGATGCAGTGGACTGCATGGTGGATTGCTTGGGACCCTCTGAGAATTGCATACCTGCTGCTTATTGCCACTTTTCTGCAATAGACATTGTGCACTGCCTCAGCTGGACAATGATAGTATTCGGCGGGCTCAATCCGCGATCCCATGATCAAAGCAGCTTTAGAAGCCTCTATGCAGGAAAAGATGTGTCCAAATTACGCCCACTGATTTGAGAACTGCACTGTTATACAAAGAAGGTCCTAAGTTGAAACTGATCAATAAACTGTTATACAGAGAAACAGTAGACAGAGGCGGACAAGTAGACAAACAACAACTAGTGCTGCCCACTGCCTTCGAGACTCAGTATTGAGGTCCTTGCACAACCACATGGGGCAACTTGGTATAGACAGAACACTTGACTTGGTGAGATCCAGATTCTATTGGCCTAAGATGGGGCTGATGTGGAGCAACACATTCGAACTTGTAGTCGCTGCTTACAGAGGAAAGCTTTTGCCTCAGAGGGCTGCCCCTTGTTAACATAACCACCAGTGCACCCATGGAGCTGGTCTGTATTGATTTTCTGAGTTTGGAGTCAGTTCAAAGAAATATCAGTAATGTGCTGGTGGTCACTGACCATTTCACGAGATATGCCCAAGCTTTCCCCACCAAAGACCAGAAAGCATCCACTGTAGCCAAAGTACTTGTAGAAAACTTTTTGTTCACTATGGGGCTCCACAAAGAATCCATTCTGATCAAGGGAGAGACTTTGAGAGTCGTCTGATCAAAGAGATGCTTTCTCTGTGGGGAGTGTGAAAGTCCAGAACCACTCCTTACCACCTCCAGAGGGACCCACAGCCTGAACGTTTCAACCGCACTTTGCTAGATATGCTAGGCACCCTGCACCCAAAGGACAAGCCTAGATGGAGCCAACAAATTAGCACCCTGGTACATGCTTATAACTGCACCAAAAGTGATGCCACTGGGTTCTCCCTCACCGCCTTGATGTTTGGAAGAGAAGCTCGACTACCAGTAGATGTGTGTTTTGGGGTCTCTCCTGATGGGGTTCAAGCTGACAACTATTTACAGTATGTGCAAAAGTTAAAGGCCCAGCTAACTCATGCGTACCAACTGGCTCAAACCATGGCTGCTAAAAGAAATCTGGCCAACAAAGAACGGTATGATAAAAAGGTGAAAGCACAGGAACTCCAGGAGGGAGATCGGGTATTGCTAAGAAATCTGGGACTGCTATGCAAACACAAGATTGCTGACAGATGGCACCATCTCCCTCACATTGTAGTGGGCAAACTAGATGATCTGCAAGTGTACAAAGTAAGGCCTGAGAATAATTCAAAAGATGTAAAACAATGCATAGAAATCATTTACTGCCCATTGGACAAATCTTGATTGAGTCTGAGCCCCAGAAGATGCCCTCTGGACCAGTGACTAGAGCTGCTGCTAAGAAAAGATCAAGAAAGTCTGCACCTACAGAAGCAGAGTTAAAGTGTTCCCTCCACAAGTCCCAGTTGAGCACGACTGTCAGTCCATATCAGAAGAAAGTGAGAGTGACTTTGAATACTATCCTTCTTACTGAACTGAGTCAATTGTTTCGGGCAATCCCTAGTCAATACTGGAGACGGTGGGCCTTCTGGACTGTCTAAGCCCCCAGCTTCGTCCCTGGAGCCAATGCTCCCAGAAAGTGAAGCAAAGCATCACATCAGAGGAAATGGAATCGTGCATGGTTGAACTGTTTGAGCTTCAGGGAGGAAATGATGGATTAGGGCAGACTGGTGATACACCAGAACAAGAAGAGTATTTTGAGTGCCCTGACAGTCCACTGCCAGTGTCCAAAGCTCTCCATGCGAGCCAAATGTTGTGGACTCAGAAACTGTAACTCCTGGAGCTGAAAGTGCCCCAAGTTCTAGCCTCTCTACCCCCATGGAGACTCCCCTGACAAGTGAGGACAATGCTGAAAATGAGGCTCAGAGTGCAGAGACTGTAACAGTTCCCCCTAGAAAGACTGGTCGAGCTGTAAAGCCTGTGGTGCACCTCAGTTATGATTCACTTGGGAGGCCGGTGGACTTGCCTCTCAATGTTGTCCATAAAGGAGTGTATGTGTCCCCGAGCTCATTGCCCAAACTGAGCGTCAGTGCTAACTCCAAGTTACTTGTGTTGCCCTCTATATGGTGCCCTTGCCCCATCCAGCCCCAAGGTAACTGATAGGAAGGACCCTCTCTTCAGGTTTCATGTACAAGAGGTAATAACTTGAGTTATGGTACAATGTGTGTGTAATACTGTGTAAAGAGTGACGTACTGCAATGTTTCAGAAATGTGTTCTTGGTAAAATGATATATTGATTGATGATTACATGTGTGAGCCTAATGCAAATGTATATGGTTGCAGTTAAAACTTATGGGGGTACTTGCTTGATGCGGACGTCAAGTTTTCCCAGGCCAGGAAGGGTGTAACCCCCCTGCAAATGGGGGTTCCCAGAAGACTTCCAGGAGCATGCTTGAATGCTCCAAGCCTGAATGGTGTTTGGCGTTTAAGCCATTTATCAGTGAGTGTTTTTAGAACCTCTGGTACTGTCTCTTTAAGAGCTGTCTGATTGCAGACATAATTAGTTTGTATGGGGGACTGTGTGTTTCTTTGATTGAGTACCACTCGAGCTGCTGCCAATTCACTCCATTTTTGCAGTCACTAGGAGTGCAAAGGGAACCTATCTGAAAGATGTAACTGTTTGCCAGAAATCATTTACAGTAATAATGAAATTACAGTTTGTCTAACCTGCTTTCTTTGCAGTCAGAACTGTGTCTGCCTAGTTCCCCATTCTGGTTTTGAACTGCTGAACTGGACCAATCAGTGTGGGGTAAGCTAGCTCTAAAATGGTGCCTTGGACGAATCAGAACTTGGACTCATAATCTGAGCCAGCCACAAGAGGATTGTATGGGCAGTGACTCTGGGAGATGTAGTTTAGACTTCGGCGCCTTTTTGGACCAACAGCAGCAGTCTATTGTGAGTGACAGCCAATCCAGTCAAGAACTGGGAGGAACTCAAAGGAAGTGCCCGGTTTTGTCTGTTGGAGTTTCAGTCTGCTCTGGCAGTGAAGGGGAAAGGAACCCTGTGCTCCTTCTGTGCACAGTTTTAGTCAAAAAACATGTGTAAGGTCCAGAGTTCCGGTCTGCAGCTTGTTAGGACTGAATCCATCCTGTGAAGAGAATCAAAGGATATCTGAAGAGTAGAAACCAGGCTCACCCTGTAGAAGACTGGAGGAATTGCTGAAAATTGCACTCGGTCTGTCAGGAACTGAATCTGCTGTGTGTTCTCCCGGGTATTGTGCAGTAATTGCGATCGGGATAGAGAAGCAGCCTGCCTGGTATAGTACTTTCTTTTTTACCATATAAATGTGTGAAGAGTCTCGTGGAGCTCAAAAGTAGCCCTGCTGACGTTGAAGGACCCTATCTTGTTTGGAGGTCGTGAGTACTAATTCAGGGTCGCTCCTGTTGAATTGCCACATTAAATCCAAATGGAATCACTGTACTGCTGACTGTTTAAACTAATTTTTCTTTTCACTGTGTGAAAGGGCCCTACCAGCTGCCACGGTTTGGACTAGCCACTAGGGCTTGGGTACCCAGGGACAGTAACTGGTAGGGATAGGCCTGTGCACAGAGCCATAGGTAGATAGTAAAGTGATAAGCTAATTAACCTGATTTCCCCCTGTCCTTGTTATATCCCCCTAAATAAATCAGAGCTGCTTGTTTCAGCAAAGTTATACTGCCTGAGGTATTTGTCTATGTTAAAGTACTGTACTGTGATTGTTGCACTGTATATTATTTCAAAGGAGGTCCCAGTGCCGGAACCAGACCTGGGGGTAAGTGTATACTGTGAAGGTAATTCTGATATATTGTGTGGGCCACTAGTGGGAAGAAAGGGGGGTTGCAGTGTCCCAGAGGGCTGTGACCAAGTTAGTTTAACTATTGCAAACCCTGACCTCTGGGTGGAGGCACCCGCAATTGGATCCAGGCCCCTCAACCTGTTAGTGGCAAATCAGGCAGGGGTAGTAGCCCCTGGGATAACGCCATCTAGGGGTTACACATTTTTTCACAATTTTTTTCCTTTATGAGCATTCTGTAATACAAATTTCTGCTTGCACTGCAAGTGAATAAACAGGCTATGACATGAAAGTAAAATATAAATCCACCTCCTGCTGGCGGAACTGTACTTTTTCAAGCTGACCCAGACTGCTCTAACTACATGTCACTCCTTGTTTGACGTCATGAAAAAACTTAAATGGAGCAAAGTCGAAGAAAAGATAAAAAATCTATGGCTTAGGTTCAGGCTCACTGATTTCTCATAAAATGAATATTAATTTAGGAAAAAAAAAACAGTAGGCATACTGTTCTCTTCTCAAAAGACATTTTTTTAATTTCTTTAGGACAGAGTAACATAAAAAGGGAGAGGAATTAATTGAAGCTTTTGCCTTTGATCTTTAAGTGACCTTCTTCTCATCTAAAATACACAAATCCTACAGAAACCACTAATCCAGTCCTCTACTTACTGCTGGGGGTGTCTTCAGGATGATCCTCGTGCTGTTCAGTCTCTTCCTCTTTTACATCACCAAGGAGTTCCTCGTCTGTTGCCATCAGGGATAAAACATATGCCTCTGGGATTTCATACCCTGCACATCAATAACAAACAGAAACAAGGTACAAGAAATGAGATTTGTGAATACAGCAAGCTAAAGGTAACAAACCCCCCTCCAAGGTATGTCCTGCCCAGATACAAGAAATATGATTTAAAGCCAGAGCGAGCTACAGGTAAAAAAACCCCCTACCAGGTATATCTGGTCCAGATACAAGAAATGTGATTTACAAATGGAGATTTGGCTGGCAGTATAGCCTAGAGGTTAGAGTAATGAGTTGTGAATGGGCTTGGTAGATCCAGCAGACATGGGTTTGATTCCCACAACCTCCACTTGCATACTGTGTGACTCTGAGCAAGTCACTTAACCTCCCCAGTGCTCCTGGGTCACCCCTGAAAACAGGCACTTGTACCTAGTGGGCCTTACCTGGTTGCCAAAAGAATAAAAATTAAATAAAGGCGATACAACACCCTCCCAGAAAAGGCTAATCCTAATACAAGAAATGGGATTTACTAATAGAGCAAGCTAAAGGTAACAAAACACATTCCCAAGTATGTCAGCTCCAGATACAAGAACTGTAATTTACTAATGGGGTGTGCGAAAAGCAACAAAAACCCCTCCCAGGTATGCCTGGTCAACATATGAGAAATTTCATTTATAAATGGAGCAAGCTGAAGGTAATAAAACACTCTTGCATGTATGTCTGGTCCAGATATAAGAAATGTTTTTTACAAATGGATCACTAAAGGTAACAAAACCCCCTCCCAGGTAAGCCTGGTCCAGATGTAAGAAATGTGACATAACAGACACAAGGCAGTTCTAGTGGGGGGTAGGAGGAAGTAGGCTGTTGGTTAATTAGGATCTGCAGCTTATCCAGTAGGTAGGGAAATGAGCAGACTAGGTGGGCCAAGTGGCCATTGTCTGCCGTCAAAGTCTATGTTTTATGTTTCTATTTACAAATGAACCAAAGCTAAAGGTAACCAAATCCTCTCCCAGGTATGTCTGGTCCTGATACAAGAAATATGATTTAACAAGCATTTGTCAATGCCGAATGTTTGCTTGCTGGTATTAGCATTGGAAGTGCAGGAGTTACACAGATGCTGAATAGGAATGGCAGTGAAGTACTGAACTCCGCCAGCCCCACCTCCACACTACAGAGATGGACAGGCATGGGGGTGTGCCTTTGGGTCGTCGAGCTTAAAGATCATGTCATTTCACCTCACCCTATCTTGCAGACACCGACAAGTGTTGAGGTGTGCCTTGGGCTGTTCGACTTTACAGTCATCCCATTTGATAAGGAAATACGCTGAAATGGGTGCAGTATAGGAGAAAGGAGTGAACTCTGGAGCCAAAGAGTCCAAGGCACACCTCGATGCCTGTCACTGGCCGCATGATGGGGGTGGAATGGCATGAGCATTACAGCAGAATCCAAAGGCACACCCCACACGCCTGTCAGTCTGTACAGGGTGGGATGCTATGGTTAGAAACCGTAATGCCCCAGGCACGTGTTGGTATTTGCACTACAAATTTTCAACATGGCTTTTTGTGACCCCCACCTCATGAAAGCATTTGGTACTCTGCTCATGAACAGTGGTACTGTTTATTTGTTAATCTGTCTCAAATGCTGATTTGCTACAGCAACCGCTCCATTCTGCACCAGATGTACAAAAATACAGTTTGGGCAGGATGTCAAAAATGACAGCTGTCCTGTTCATAAGGAGGTGTGAAAAAATTCCAATGTTGAAACTCTGGAGTGAAAATATTAAAAAGTCTTGATGTTATGAGTATGTGTGGAAACAGCACAATGTACGCTCATAATACAGTCATTTTGTAAAATGTTCTAACCAAATTTTTAACATAGGCATTTTGAGACCTCCACTCATGAACTGTGATTTTGTTAATCTGCCCCAAATGTTAATTTCCCACAGCAGCTACGCCATTGTGAGCCACATGTGCGAAACCACATTTCAGGCTGGATGTAAAAATTGACAGCTGTACTGTTCCTAAGAAGGTATGAAAAAATGGCAATGCTGAAAATCTGGAGTGAAAATATTAAAAATTCTCAGAGTTACAAGCGTGTGTAGAAACTGTGCAATGCACTCTCGTAACACAGTCATTTTTTGGAATTTTTTCAACAAATTTGCAACATACGCTTTTTGGGAGCCCACCTCATGAACATACTAACATACTAAAATGCCAGAAGAATAGGCCTAATGGTCTTTCGTGTCTGCTCGTTTGGTCAGCCCCCACCTGGGAGCTGACCTTGCTGCCACCCTCGCCTTCTCTGGTTTCTCCCTTCCCAGTTCTGGATATTCTCGCTGCATTGGAGTTTGCTTCCAGAACCTTTCCCCTGTACCTGTCCCACCCCCTCTTGAACCCCTCCACCATCTCTGCCTCCACCAGCCCCCTAGGCAGCGCATTCCATGGCTCCACCACCCTCTCAGTGAAGTAGCATCTCCTCCTTTCTCCCCTGAATCTTTCCCCCTCCAGCTTCCATCCATGCCCTCTAGTAGCCCCCTCCTCCTTCCTTCGAAGCATCCTGACTGCTTCTCCCCTATTTAGCTCCTTCATGTACCTGAAGACCTCTATCATGTCCCCCAGGACCCTTTTCTCTTCCAATGTTCACAGAACAGGTGGTGGACAAGTGGAACACCCTGCCTAAGGAAGTGGTGGGGGTTGAAACAATCACGGGATTTAAGAATGCATGGGATAGACATAAAGGAATTCTGGAAGTCAGGGGTAAGGGGCAACAGAGTTCTAGGAAAACATAAACTAAAGTTACAAACTCAAATGGGCAGACTAGGAGAGCCATAGGCCCTTATCTGCCGACACTGTCTATGTATCTATGTAATGTGTACATATTTAGCTCTTCGAGCCTCTCCCCATAGGTCCTGTTCCCCAAGCCCCAAATCATTTTGGTTGCCCTCCTCTGGACCCTCAGGAGTTTAATGTCCCTCTTTAAGTGTGGCCTCCAAAACTGCATGCAGTACTCGAGGTGTGGCCTCACCAAGCAGTTATACAGAGGGAGTATCACTCCCCTCCTTCTGGAGGTGATCCTACTAGCGATACATCTCAGCATCCTGTTGACCTTGTCTGCTGCTCTCTTACAAGTCTCTGAGTTGTTCATCTTGACATCCACCACCACCCCCAGGTCCCTCTGAGCCATCAAGACTTGTAGCATTTCCCCTCCCAGGGTGTACAATTGGCCTGGGTTTCTGGCCCCCAGGTGCAGTACCTTGCATTTCCCTGCATTGAACCTCAGCTTCCACTTTCTAGACCATCTTTCCAGAGCCTCCAGTTCCCCTGTAGGGCCACCCTTCCCTCCTCCCCATCCACCACTGCTCCCCAGTTTTGAGTCATCCGTAAAAAGACTCGTCTCACTCCTGATACCTGTCCTTATGTCAGAGACATAAGCGTTGAACAAGAGGGGCCCAAGGACTGATCCCTGTGGGACCCCACTAATGACCCTCCTTGGGGATGAGACTATCCGGCCAACTATGACCCTCTGGCTCCGGTCCTGGAGCCAATTGCCTATCCATCTGATCATTTGGTTCCCCACCCCCATTACACTGTAATTTCATTACTTGGTCCCAAAAGGTGATTCCGCGCAGTGACCATGAAATCACCTTTTGGGACCGAATAACAACATGACAGTGACTGAATTCATAAGGTGGGGTCCCAAGAATGCCATGATTAAAATTTGGTGGCAACATTTGTAAAAATGGCTGAGATATCCACCTAAGTTGAAAAAAAACATTTATGCCATTATACAGCTTACCGGCATTTTTTCAGTTCACGGTCGGCTTTTGAAGAGTGCAGACATGTTCCCGGCCCACCGAAGATCGTCATGCTAGCTCTGGAGGTAAGTATGGGGTGAGATGGGTGCAGGGATGTGGGGTGCACAGAGGGTGGGTGCGGGTTGGGGGGAAGAGGGCCTGGACATAATGAGGGACCGTTTTCATCATTTCAGGTTAAAAAAATTTTAAATCATCGCAGGAAGGTTTTCTTTTTTTGCAGGTAGATTTGGTATGCTGTGGTGGGCTCCCAGTGTGCCACCTGCATGTTTTGGGTGGGGAGACTGGAGCCAGTGGGGATTGGGCCACCCATCAGCAAAGGAAAAAGGATCTATGTTTGGGGGGGAGACATGATGCCAAGGGGGATTGGGCACCCCCTCAGCAAACAAAATGTATGAGGGGGTTTTATGCGGAAGGGGAGTGGGCTCCACCATAGGCAAATGATCTGGGAAGAGGGCATGCCAACAGGGACTGGGCACCCCCATTGGCTTTTATGGGGACTCTGAGGCGGACAGCGAAAGCTGCCACCATGTAACTTGAAATGTTACACCAGGCAAGGCACCACCCTGCAATGATGGGTCGCTTCCTCATTGCAACGGCAAATGCATTTCAACTTGGTGGCACGCTTGATAAACTAGTGTCAGCAGCAGCGTGGCACTGCTTTGGGAAACACAGCCAGGCCTCAAAATGCAGTGGGACCATTGCCCACCAGAGTGCCACACCTCTGAAACCCTACTTCTCTCCTTAGCCGTCACATAATGTTTCTTGCGCATGCATACAAGCAAACATAAAAATGGAATGACCGGCCCACCCACATTATATAAGAAGCATTGACATATGACAACATGGGCAGCCCCAGCTAGGAAAATAATCTTAGAGTAGTCCTGATGCAGAGGGTTTACAGTTTCAAAGGTGCGGTCCCATGGAGGATGCCCTGGAAGAAAATCAACAGATATGCTGCTTGCCATGGGACTTGAGGTTATCATCACCGCAGGATCTTGTTGCTTGCTCAGACATCTTCACCATGGGTTCACTATCAGGACCAACTGACAATCTCCTCCCATTATGGAGGCTATCCAGTCTCATTACAGATGTATAGACCTGCTTAACAGCTCAGGCCTGGCAGTTGCATGTTTTGGTGGATCTACTGCCAGCATTGAGGCCTATAATTTGGACCTAAGGATGACGAACAATTTCTCTGGTACCAGTCCAGACATGCTCTGTTTCCCCATGTTAACATACATCCTAATTTAGTGAAGAGTTTTAACATTTTAAAGTAATACATCACAGGTTACAGTTCAAGTGAATGAGATGTTAGGCAGTTGACAATATGGCCAAGGCCAGGAAGGAACTGCAGTTTATTTATTTATTTAGTTTTTGTTGACCAGGTAAGTGCATTAGACAAATTCTGCCTATTTTCAGGCACGACCCGGGGGAGGGAGATACAGATGAATGCCAACTGACCTTGAACCAGATTAAGCTGTTGGTGGTATTTTTAGTGAAGGAGGGAAATTTGGCCAGGACACCGGGGAAATTCCCCTACTATTTTCGATAAGTGCCATGGGATCTTTAACATCCACCTGAACTACCACCAATCCAGGCAAATGGGACCTCGGTTTAACGTCTCATCCGAAAGACGGCACCTCAGAAGTGCAGCACCCCTCTCAGTTAGCAAAATGGGATCTACAAATTGAAAAAGGCCTTTTATTAATACATCAGGAAGAAAGGGGACAAGACAGATTTGCTCTGTAAGACTATAGAGAGGGAGGGGTGGGTGGAAGACAGTGGGGACAAGGCACAGGTAATGAATGAATATTTCTGTTCTGTCTTTATAAAGGAGAAAATGGCCCAGTACTGCGGGGGAAGGGGGATGAAAAGATCTCTGAGGACAGGATAAGGAAAGGAGTTTTGATCCTTAAGGTTGAAAATTCCCAGGCCAAGATGGTATCCATTCGGTGGGGGAGGCTGAGGGAAATAGCAGCAGAATTAGTAGGCCTCCTGGTTAGCCTGTTCAATAATTGAAAGGCTATGCCTGTAGTTCGGTGACCAAGCAACCAGCCACTCCCACTTCCTGAGCTATATTAGCAGTTCCTCTCAGCCTCACTGTGAAGCATTCTGTCTTTGCAGCTGAAGGCTCTGTTGGTTTGTTCCCTGAGCTGGTCGGGCCTCCCTGGTTGGAGCCCCCCCCCCCCTTGCTTGTCTCTGCAGGGCTTCTATGTTTGTTTTCCTGCTTTGGTTTCTATTTTGGCTTCGGTTGTGTATGCTTCCCTCCTTTTTTGGAGGGGGGGCTTTTCTAGGCTCCTAGCATACTGCTATTCAGAGCTCATAATGCTAGTTTTCAGTTACTCAACTATAGCTGGTCCATGTGGAATGTTTTATTGCTCTCACCTGACCCAGATTACTTGAACCTAGCTATACAGCTTACTCGTGCTTGTTCTACTTACCTCATTACTGCAATCTCATTGCACTGCCTGTTTAAAAATGCTTAAGAGCATCATGCCTCCTTTATTTGCACTTACAACTCAGTGTACTCATTTGTTTACTACTACTGCTGTACAGGCCCACTTGCTTCCTGCTACTGCATTGTTACACCCATTCCTATTGTACCTTGTTTACTCTGAGGTTAGCTGAAGCTCCTGCTGAGGCTAGTAAATTAGCTTTTATATCTGCTTGTGGTTCTCAGCCTTTCATTGCTTCCTTGTTTGTCCTATGGTGGGGACTGGGAGGTGTTTGGGAGGCTGTGGCCTATGTGGTTAATTAATTCTGTTCTACATTCTGTCTTCGCCAACGAAAATCCTCAGAATTTGTCACCTTGATTTGGCTATTCATGTCTGGCTGGCTTGCCCCTAACTCAGTGCTGTTTGCTTGCTATACAGTTGCTATGCAGGTCCACCTATTACTACTACTGCTTACTGACCTATCAGGTCCACACTTGCTTACGCAACCATTACTCCTTGCTTATGCAAACCATTGCTTCATGCCTAGTGCCAGCCCCTTGCCTTCGTCCTGGGATTCTACTGCTCTCAATCTGCATTTGACCTTGCAATGTCTCAGCACTCAATGCTCATTATGATCTCAGCACGCCGTAATCATTCAACTCACCAGCTTTACAGCTCTCAATCAATTCTGGGGCATGCCAGCAATTCTAATCTGGTGCAGGTTCTCGCTCTGCATTTAGTCTGCATCATCGAGCGTGTCCAACTTAGGGCGGGATCCTTCTCACCTGGCCCATAGCTGGGAATGTCCTCACCCCAGGATTGGATTTAGCTGCCTACTATGAGACAGCAGCTCCTGGTGTAGAATTTAAGACTAGCGGTGAAGGGTGGTTACGATGATCTCCTTTGCCTCTAGTGTTCCACTATAATGGTTGGCCATTGACTTTAGTGGTTTCCCTAGCAAGGCACCTTCACCGCATTCTCCCCATGACTGCCTCTGGTTCACATGGTTTGATTTAGTGGGGTAGACCAGGCGAGTGCCTCAGCAGTTGTTGCTCTCCTCCTGTACCTTGGATGCTCATATTGTTGCAGAGTTTTCTTGCAACCTTCCACAATGTTCCCGCTAGAGGGTTTGAGTGAGAGCCTTCCTCCAAATTGGAATATATTCCACCTCCCTTTAATTGGATTTTCCAAATTGCAGCTGCAGAGCTGTCACTAAATACATTTTCCCAAGCTTGGAGGGAAGGCGACCTAGGCCTTGGATCCCCACAGATTTCCTCCTCAGGTTTTTTTTCTCTCCTCCTTTGCCTCAGGTCATGACACTTAGCATAGTTGTTTCCCCTAGTTTCCTTAGGTAGGTTCTGTTGTTGGATGGAGGTGGAGGATGTCCTGCCATTCCCTCTCTCCTTAGGGGATCCCCTTCTCTCAATGCAAGCCATCACTATTCTTCTCTACTACTGTGTTGCACTTACTGCTTCTACGTCACTGTTACTGCTTGCTCATGTGCATCATGCTGCCTCCTTTTGGGGATGATGCTACATTTCTTTTGGGGATTCCTAAGGTACCTTTAGCCAAGGGAACTGTCCCGTGGCACCTCTAGGGGCAGAACCCTCTCCTAGAGTTCCTTGTTTTCGTACCCCTACAGGGTGGTAATTCCTCTGGAATAGAGTGCAAATGGCCACAACCAAAACTAACACAGTTACATAAGCATAACACTATACTGGCTGTGTAGGTCAGTGAATTGAAAGGCTTTGCCTGTAGTTCGGTGACTAAGCAGCCAGCCACTCCCACTTCCTGAGCTATATAAGCAGTTCCTCTCAGCCCCACTGTGAAGCATTTTGTCTTTGCCCCACCATCCTCCCCTCCTCCTCCAGCGGCAGTGCTCTCTCCTTTGCGGGGGGTCCTAAGGTACCTTTAGCCATGGGAACCGTCCCGTGGCATGTCTGGGGGTGGAACCCTCTCCGAGAGTTCCTTGCTATTGTACCCCTACAGGGTGGTAATTCCTCTGGAATAGAGAATACGAACGGCCACAACCAAAACTAACACAGTTACATAAGCATAACACTATACTGGCTGTGTAGGTCAGTGAATTTGCTGGAGATGGGGATAATGCTGCTGGAATGGAGAATGGTGCACATGAAATGGACCCAGAGATCACCCAGGCAACTACAGACTGGTCAGTCCGACATCAACTATGAGCAAATTCAAGGAGGTAATCCTCAAGGAAAGACTGATAGGTTTTCTAGAAGAAAGTGATCTCCAGGATGGGAGACAACACAGGTTTATGGCTGGTACATCCTGCCAAACTAACCTGAACAATTTGTTTCACTTGCTGACAAGCACAGTGGACAAGACCCAAGCTGTTCACATCTTTTACATGAAGTCAAGCAAGGCATTTGATTCAGTGCCCAACAGGAGGATGATCAGAAAACGAAAGCATCTGGGAGTAGGTGAGAAACTCATTGGATGAGGAGTGAATTGTCTGAAGGATAGGACCCAGAGTGTAGAAGAGAGCTCTCAGCCTCTTGATAAGTCACCAGCGGGGTCCCACAGGGCTTGATTCTTGGGTTAGTTGTTTAATGTATTCATTAATGACACTGGAGATGGCATAAAGGGCAAGACCTGCCTATACATGGATAACACCAAGATCTATGGGAGGGTGGATACAGCAGAAGGGATACAGGACATTAAGAACAACCTGGCCAAACTATAGAGTTGGTCAGGGATATGTCAACTTGGGTTCAATGCAAAAAAAGTGTGAGGTCATCTTACTTCCTTGTTAGCTTGTATTAGATCCCTTGAGGAGTGCATATCATTGTCTTTCCTTCAATTGGAGTGGGGAAATGCTGGAGTGGCTCAGATTCCAATATAATACTCTGTTGGGATAGAGGGTGGAGCATATTATATTACTCTATAGGATAAAATATTTCGACCAAGGGGAGAAGGCCGAGAAGTTGTTGGCCCTTCGTCTTCATTCTCAAGCAATAGACAGGATTTTTTTTTCCTCGATCTATTCTGATTCTGGTCACCTCCTTAGCTCTCCCTGGAACATTGTTGATGCGTTTAAAACTTTTTATCAGTAGTTATGTGCTCCGCCCTCCCTTTCTTTTAGCCGTTTCAATTTGAATCCTTCCTCCAGGATATAACACTCTCTCAACTGGCAGACTGTCATGTGGCCATCCTACGAGCTCCTTTGACCCTAGCTGAGGATTCCTAGTCTATTGATTCCCTTGTTTCAGATAAGCCTCCTGGTCCAGATGGATTTACCACTAATATGTCTTTAAAGATCAGGTGGCCCCTATTCTTTTAGATACCTATTATTGCACTTTTGAAGAGGGTTTATCTGATCACTCTCTGACTGCAGCTACTATTGTGGTATTTCCTAAACCCAAACGGGACCCATTGTTGGTCTCTAACTACAGACCCCTATCATTTATTAATGTGGATATTAAAATACTTTCCAAGATACTGGCCTGTAAATTGGGTCTAGTATGGGACTCTTTATCAGCAGGGAGCAGATGGGCTTTGTGAGGGGTAGACTCTCAGCTGATCACCTCAGGAAATTGTCGTATCTTTTCTCAGCGTCCAGGGACTGCCCTGCTCCTGCGGCTTTGGTGTCCCTGGACACTGATAAGGCCTTTGACAGAGTCTCATGGGATTACTTGTTTGCTTTACTACCCAAATGTCACATTCCCCAAGAATTTACACACTGGATAAGGGTGCTGTATTCTTCCCCAACTGCCCGTATATTATGTAATGCCATGTTATCTTCATTGTTTCCTCTTCATCAGGGCACCAGGCCAGTCTGTCCCCTTTCCCCATCTTTATTTAATCTCTTTTTAGGACCCCTGATTCGTAAGCTTAATTCTTCTTCTCAGGTTTCTGGTATCTCTGTTAGTAATGCTGATTATAAATTATCCATATATGTAGATGATATTCTGCTCCATGTCTCTTCCCCTGCCACCTCCTTGCCTGTGGCCCTAAAGATTATTTCTCAGTTTGGTGCCATCTCTAACTATAAACTGAACCACTCTAAAACTGAGATTATGCCCCTTAACAGTGTAACCTTTAGGGCAGATTTTGTGCACCTGGGTCTTGTCTGGAGGAAGAACAAATTTAAATATTTGGGTATTTGTCTTAGCACTTCTCCCCTTAAGATAAAGCAATTTAACCTTGACACCACTGTGACTCAATTTAAAGTGGATCTGGACTGCTGGTCTATGTTACATCTCTCCCTGTGGGGCCAACTGAATGTTATAATAATAAATGCTCTACCCTGTTTATTGTACCCCCTTCAGATGTATTATGTGACTCCTCCTCAGTCCTGGTGTGCCCAGGTGCACAGGTTCCTTGCCTCTTTTCTACAGCAAGGTAAGGCAGCCCGTCGGGCTTTCTCCAAATTAAGGCAAGCTAAGCAGGATGGAGGCCTACAAGCCCTAAACTTTTTCTTATACAATTTGGCCTTGCATTTCACCAGGCTTTCTTACTGGTTGCAGCCACCTGGGAGCAGTTCTCATGCATCATATGTTCCACAATGGGTAGACATAGAATATTCTTTGTGCTGTAACCATGGGGTGGATATTCAGGCACTTCCTTACCTTTCCAAGAGAAAGTTGCCCCGCCCATTATGGGACACACCCCCTTGGGGCATCCCTCCAGATTCATTTGCAGCTTTGCTCCCTACTCAAGATATGTCCATACAGGGATATCTCCCATCCTTTGTTTGGGAACCCTAATCTGCAGACAGCTGGATGGATGCTCTCTAAGTGATTCTGGGGTGATAGAGGAGTGGATAAAGTTGCTGATCTCACTCCTAATCAGAAATTGTTATTGTTCCAAGAGGCTCATGCTTTAAATCATTGGCCTACCACCTCTTGTTTTTAATGTTTTCAATTATCGCATATGTTTAAAATGTTTGTTAGTATAGGGCCGTGTCTTAGTCCCCTCAGTACTTCTGTTTTCCCTCTCCTTCTTTCAGCCCCCTCCTGCTACCCTTATATCTTATTACTACTGATCCCTACAGGAATGCCTGGTTGCTAATCAGAGTTCCCAGGTTTATGGGTGGGACCAGGCTCTTCCGGCTATGATATCCCCTAGAGACCAGTCACTCATCTGGAAGCATTGGTATACATTGATAAAATGGAATCAATGCCGCTTTATGCAATTACAGATTATTCACAACCTTTACTACACTACAGTTAAGTTGTATGGGATGGGTCGATTACCCAATGATCTTTGCTCCAGATGTGGACAGGAATCTGGTACCCTACTCCATATATTATGGACTTGTCAGAAGGTTGTTCCTTTCTGGAATTCAATCCATTCTCATCTGGGCCCATTTAGGTTTTTTTCTGTTGACCGGGCAAGTGCACTGGATAAATCCCGCTTATTTTCAGGCACGACCTGGGGGAGGGGGGGTACAGATGAATGCCAACTGACCTTGAACCAGATTAAGCTGTTGGTGGTATTTTTAGTGAATGAGGGAAACATGGCCAGGACACCGGGGAAATTCCCCTACTCTTTTTTAATAAGTGCCATGGGATCTTTAACATCCACCTGAACTACCACTAATCCAGGCAGATGGGACCTCAGTTTAATGCCTCATCCAGAAGATGGCGCCTCAGAAGTGCAGCACCCCTCTCATGCTGCACTACAGTGTCAGTACTGGGATATTGACCCAAATGCCAGATGTGGGAACTGAACCCACAGCCCTCTGATCTCCCGGCCTCAAAGGCAAGTGTGCTACCTACAGAGCCACTGACACTGACAAGCATTGCTGGGGCTTTCTAAAGCTTTTCTTCCTGAAATATGCATTTTGGGTGACTATACAGACTCCCTGATTGGCAGCCAGAAGGCACATATGGCTTTGATCTCCGTATGCACGAGGAAGGTTATTTTTTGGCATTGGCTATATCAGGATACCCCCCACTTCCTGGAATGGTATAAGGAGATCTTGTTTGCATTACAGGCTGAGCGCCTGATAGCAAGTCTGTCTAGCAAACTGTCTCGATACAAGCATATTTGAGAACTTCTATATGTGTTGCTAACTGTGTAAATGGGTATTTTGCTGTCTTTTATAATTTTTTTTTCTTGACAGACTGGTGCATATTGGGTCAGGGTTTCTGACCAATATTTCCTTGAAGCTTTAATTAATTCCTCCGATGGCTGGGCAGAATGGGAGTTGGGGGGGAAGGGTTAGACACAATTGTAATTGTTATTGTTTGCTGTTTAATGCACACTGACCTCCTCTGTATCTTATGTTGTTTTTGATTCCATGTCTATATGTATGCGGTCTTTTTCAACTGGTTCTCTGTGTTCTTTAATAAAGTATATTTAATTTGTAAAAGTGCAAGGTCATGCACACAGGTGCTAGGACCCCAAGGACGAAGTACAGCCTTAGGAGGGGTTCCTGGTAGCCAGATCTGATGAAGAAAAAGCTTTGGGGTGATGATCACTAGTGACTTGAAACACTCCTCACACTGCAGGAAAGCAGTGGCAAAAGGAAATCAAACACTGGGCAGCATTGCAAGGGGAATCACTAGCAGTCAGGAGGCCGTCATACTGCTGCTATACCCATCACTGGTGCGACTGCAGCTGGAGTAGTGCATGCAGTACTGGTGACCCTACCTTAAAAAGGACATTAACCTGCTAGAGGCAGTCCAGAGGCAGGGGAGAAAGATGGTTAGGGGTCAACAGGGCAGGACATGTTAAGAAAGGATGAAGGCCCTTAGCATATACTCCCTGGAGGACAGGAGGAAAAGGGGGACATGACAGAGACCTTTACGTACCTTAAATAGGCATTAGCAAGATTAATAATGAGGGCCTCTTCAGTGTTAGTGGAAACAAAACTAGGAGGGAGTACTGATAAACTGGTTTGGAAACAGCTCAGGAGAGAGATCGGGCAGTATTTATTAATGTATTTATTTGAAACATATCACCAGGAAAGGCATACTGAGCTGAATAACTTGTTTCCAGAAGTATCCTGGGAGGGGGAGCAGTACAATTGATTTTTACAAGAAAACAAGCATTGACAAAATAAAACTATATATAGCAATTCAAATAACAGAGAAACAGCTATGTACAACAGGAACGTATGTGTACTAGAAAAAATGCATAGGAAATAAATATAGGTATCACTGCTAGGTGTGGGAGGCACGTCCCTTAGTACAGTAACAAAGAAATGAACAATTAAATAGGGCAGGGCAGATGGGGATATAGTGAGGGGAAGCATAGAGAGGGAGGAAGAAAGGGGAAGTAGAGATCTAGTATGGAGTGGAATAGGAAAGGGAGGAGAGGGGTAAGGTAGAGACAGAAATGCAAACCATCATCCCTCTGGGGTGCAAACCCTAAAAGGGCCAGAAATGGAAGGATGCTCGCTCAGCCCATGTCTGGTTTCCTGGCCTGCATTGGAGAAGTGTAAGAGTGGGGAAGGACAAGGAGTAGGAGTAGGAAAAGCATGCAGTAGTGGGAAGAGGAGCAAGGTAGGAAAGTGGGAGAGGGAGTAAGGTAAAGAGGAAGAGGCAAACCATTGTTCCTCTGGGATACAAACCCCTCAAGGGCCAGACATAGCTGGATGCACATCCAGCCTGTGTACTAGTTTTCCAAGTCTACAAAGGAGAAGGATAGGAGTGGGGAAGGTAAGGTGTAGGAAAAAAACAGGAGGGAGGCACGGAGGGCAGAAGAGGAACGGGGTATGGCTAAGACTAAGGGCATAAACAGGAGGTAGAATAGTAGAGAGAGAGACAAATATTTGTGCTTCTAGGATGCAATCCCCACAAGAGCCAGACGTGACTGAAGCAGAGTCAATTAAAAGTGATGTTAAAGTTGCATGTCAGCAGCTTGATGATCTTAAAGAAATGGTGGCATATTTAAACTCAGTGACACAAAAACAGAGTAACCAAATTGAACCACTGATGGGAAAAGTCGATGACTTAGAAAATAGAGATCGTAGGAACAATATTAGGATAATAGGAGTGCTTGAAGGATGGGAATAAGGTAATAACACGATTTTTTTCCTGCAGTCTTTTATTCTAGATTTCTTAAATGTTCACTGGGACAGACCATTAGAAATTGAGCAAGCTCACAGGACTCTGGGTCCCAAAGGCACACAAAATAAGCACCCTTGACCAATAATTGCCTACTTCTTAAGATATTCCATAAAAGAGGAGGTTCTAAGAATTGCCAGGGATAGAAAATCATTACAGTATCAAGGATACAAAGTTATGCTATTTCACGATTTTTCATCTGATCTGGTTAACAAATGAAAGGGCTTTTTTCTAAATAAAGCAAGAGTGTCAGAGAATGAGGATCCAGTATAACTTTAAATATCCTTCAATTTTTTAAATACGGGAGCAGGGTGGCGGGGTTGTTTCATGTGCTACGGTTGAAGATGCCTGGCAATATAGACAAATGGTGAAAGATTCAAGCGTTACTGGTACTATTCAATATCTTCATCAGTGACATTGCGCGCAGGACCTAGAAGGCAGAATTTCACTGTTCGCTGATGACACAAAGCTCTATAACAGAGTAGACACACCAGAGGGTGTAGACAGAATGAGAAGGGACCTGCAGAAACTTGAAGAATGGTCAGGGGTTTGGTAGTTGAAATTAAATGCAAGGAAGTGCAAGATAATGCATATGGGGCACAAAAACCCTGGCACAATATATCAGTTGGGGGGTGAGGATATAGCATGCACCAAGCAGGAAAGGGATCTTGGAGTTGTCATCTCTGATGACCTCAAGGCATGGAAACAGTGTGACAAGGCAGCAGGTAAAGCAAATAGGATGCTGGGATGCATAGGCAGGGGCATCACCAGCAGGAAAAGGGAGGTCATAATTCCACTATACAAGACACTAGTGAGGCCGCACCTGGAGTACACTGTGCAGTTCTGGAGACCTTACCTACGTAAGGACATAGACAGGGTAGAGAAGGTTCAGAGGAGGGCAACAAAGATGGTGCATGGATTGCATCACAAGTCCTATGAGGACAGGTTGAAGGCACTGAACATGTACTCCCTGGAGGAGGAGAGGAGGAGAGGGATATGATAGAGACATACAAGTATCTTACAGTGAGGAACAGGGTGCAGGAATGCACTATTTTTAGCGAAAAAAGATGTTCCAGGACTAGGGCATGGGATGAAGTTGGAGGGAGGACGATTCAGAGGAAATGTGAGGAAGAATTTCTTCACAGAACGGGTGGTGGACAAGTGGAACACCCTGCCAGAGGAAGTGGTGGGGGCTGAAACAATCACGGGATTTAAGAATGCATGGAATAGACATAAAGGAATTCTGGAGGTCAGGGGTAAGGGGCAACAGACTTCCTGGAAAACATAAACTGAACTTACAAACTTAAATGGGCAGACTGGGTGGGCCATAGGCCCTTATCTGCCGACACTGTCTATGTATGTATGTATGTATGTATGTACTGCCTGAAGCAATGCTCTGTCTAAAAACTGCCATTCTAGCTCAAAACGGTACAATACAGTGCATGATGCTTTCTTTCCATCTTGCCCCTCTAACAGTACTATGCCTGACTAGTTAAGTCTGTTCGAATCAATGGAAGCATTCTCTTCACCCACGGCTACTCTGCAAGATTCTCCTAAGGACACCATGCCTAAGCTCTATTTGGTGGCTGTAGCTATGGAAAAAAAGAGGAAATAATGTGCAGCAGTCAGCTAACTTCAGAAAGGTTAAAAGTACCTCTAAATCTGGAACCTCAGTGCAAAGACAAGGCAGGCAGTGGCAGCAAAAAGCAAATTGAAAGAGAAGCAGAAGTAGGAGTAAACTGCGTAGTAAGACGGCCTCTGCTAACATTTCCTTTGAAAACTCATTTGACTTAGACTAGAGGAAGTGGAGACCTTGATTAATGCCCGTACAGCACCAAGCTCGAGACCTCACTCTCCAAAGATTATTGAAGGTACTTTAATGCAAGATCTGGCAGATTCTTTAGGGAATTCCTTGAGTGTGCCTCCTAGCCCTGTGACCACATGACTCCCTCGAAACAGGAGTTGTTGTATCACGCTGCAAGTATGTTAAATTCTCCTCTTGATATGGGCCTAAGAAAGGGTCAGAATTTGGCTTGCTAATATATACACAGTACATACAGTATGTAGCTCATTCTAAGGTCAGAATAAGGAGAGCTGGCTACATCATAATCTTTTTAAAAGAAATAACCTTTCAGAAATGTGGTACTTAAGGATATACAATGCTTTAAAATAGCAGGTTAAGCTAGCATTTAATTTATGCACCTATGGATGATAATTGTGTTATGTTCAGTTAATATTAGATTAGTAAAACTGATGCAGTTAGAACAGGAAAACTGATGCAATTAAAATGGTTTTCAACAACTGTTATGTGCTCTGCTACAGGGCTGCTAAATAAATAGCAGAAATGCATTATTATGAGATGAGAGTGGTGTTATTGTTTATCTCTGCTTAAACCAACATACTCTGCTAAAAGTTTTGAGAGTTACACTATAACATATTCATGCAGAAACCTTTGCATCTCTTACTCAAGACCTTTTCTGCAGTGTTTTCTGAAATTCAACATGATTGTGGCAATTATGCTTTCCCTACTTGAGCTAAAATGTAGTGACTGGCTCCTTAAATTGCACGCTGCCAACGGTTTGTGTGATGGATTGCTAGTGGAGTAGACGGCTCAGTGGAACTATGTGATTGACTTTGGCACACGTTTGCAGACTCAGATTTCCTCATTACAAGGGATAATTGTGGTGCTCACCAGGTAGGCTTACCGAGGGCTCTGTGAACCCGGATATCATTTTAGTAGATAAGGGTTTTTCTATGGTAGTGATGAGGTGCAAATCTATCGAGTGCTAAGAACGAAATCATTGTAATAGCAATGGTTAAATCCTCTGACCCCTTGGTCACACTGTGATCTAACAAATGACTATACGACAGTGGCTACGGTGCTGCACTATAGAACTAGGGAAGGAGTCTTATTGCCCAACTGCCTATAAGAAATTAATTCTGGAATTCACTGGAAGATGGGATAGAGGAATGAGTGCATAAGACCAGTAACGAGAGGAACTTATTAACCCTGTTCTAACATGCATATGAATGGGCAATCTTCACCAACCCGTACTTTAAGGTGGGTAGATCTCAAGTAATTGTTTATGCCTCCTTTAAGGAACTCGCTGTGGAATGTGGGTTACTAGATAATTTATATAAGAAATGACGTGGTTTTAATAAATGTTATTTTAGGCCTCTTATTAACATACATATTAAATTTTAACTGTTAAGGGTCAGTTAAGTTCTGTTTTTCTGTTTTTAAATACAGTGTTAGTTCGGTGCTACTACTCTATTCCCAATGTTATAATGTTATCTTACATTTCATTAATCATAACTGTTGCTATTTATTGCTACTTAATATTTTAACGGACTAGACAGCATGAAAGCAGATAAGAATGGAGTTAGGACTTTTGATTACATCACCATCAATCAATCAATCAATCAATCAATCAATCAGTCAAAATCTTTATCCAAGCGGGCACCATTGAGCAGGGCTCATTTGCAAGATGGACCTGGTCATACAAAAATCATAGTACAGTAACATGGTAAAACATAATGCAATATTATACAAAGAAGGAAAAATATATATATGTACATCAACATTTGAGTGAGAGGGCCTTTACAACTGATTGGCTCATAACTGGGTACAGTTGGAATGTTCACTTAAAAGGAGAGAGAAAGGCAAGAAGTGGGATACCAGCTTAGGAAGAAATGACAGGGTTGGAATAGTTAACTGGCATACTTCAGGGAAGGGGGTGTAACTTGGCCATGGCTAAAGAGAGGCAAAGAAGCCAGTATTTTGGTAGTGAGAGACAAGCAGAGGCAGGGCGGAAGGCAGGATGGGCAAGAGGGAAACTGGAAAATAGGTGAGCTAGCGATGTGGGAAACATTTGCAAGATTCCTTCACAGAGTGATCATACAGCGACTTGAAAATATTCAGGCTAACAGGACAGCTCAGCTTCAATTTTTTTTGCATATTGTTTCACAAGGAAGGCAACAAGAAACTTATGGCAGCTCTGCCGAAACAAGATCTGACCTTAGGTAATTACAAGGCAATTAGGGAATAGTTTCTTAGAGCAAAGGCACCTATCACACTCAGGGGAATACAATGAGAGAAGCATAGGGGGAGCTTGTTGGTAACCACTCTGAAAACCCATAGAGCAGCATTTCTATTTCTCCTATAATGAAGAGAAGTCCAGCACACCGCAGTGTACAAGGAGCAATGCTGTGTGGAAAGTCGAAGGCCCATTATGAACCTGATTGCTCTGTGGTATAGGGTGTCCAAACTTAGCCAGGGAAGAGGCAGTACAATGGCTAAAGAGAAGGTCCGCGTAACCTATTAATGAAAGGAACGTGGCTTGAACCAACCGCTGCTTGGTATCCCTAGTAAGGAAGTGGTTAATTCTGTAGAATAGTCCTAGTCTTTGTCTTAGTTTCTTCTGTAGTTCTTCGAGATGTTTAGAGAAGGAGAGTTTGTGATCAAGCCATACACCCAGATATTTGAATTTTGGCACATACTCTAGATTTTCTTCAAGTACTGTGGTAATCTAAGGGATAGCCCCAATGCAAGCGGGGATCGCAGCATAGGAGGAAGGGCATCACTTTTGTTTTTTTCGCATTAAGCAGAAACTTTTTGCTTATGAGCTGGTAATGCAATAGGTTAAATTCAGCTTGGAGGTCTTCAAAGGCTGCTCCCAGCATTGGACAATTCAAATAAAGTACTGTGTCATCAGTGAACAAGTGGATATTGGCTTTATAGATGTCATCGATGTTGTTAATGTAAACAGCAAATAACAGGGGACCAAGCATAGACCACTGAGGCACACCTCTCTGTATGGGTTTAAGTGGCAAAAGATCACCTTCTGCCTTAACCTGCTGTTTCCGTTCCGCAAGGTAGTCAGCAAACCAGCACATAGAGTTAGGGTCCAGACCTAGGTTACATAGGGAGTAAAGAAGCAGGCTATGGTCGACTGTGTTGAAGGCCTTACTTAGATCCAAAAAAACGGCACAGACAAAATTCCTATTATCAAGGTCAAGGAGCCAATCATTAGTCACTTTTGCTAGGGCAGTTATGGTGCTGTGCTTTGCTCTGAATCCAGACTGCACTGGGTTTAACAGACTCCTGGATTCAAGGTACGCCCTTAGCTGACCACTCACTATCTTTTCCAATAATTTAGACAGAATGGGGAAGAGGGAGATCGGTCTATAATTATTAAGGTCGCAAGGGTCACCTGACTTGAGCAAAGGGATGACATGGGGCTACTTTCCATTAGTGACAAGTTGAAGAGGTGCGTGATTGGCACTACCAACACATGGTATGCACATTTCAGAAAGTAAGGCTCTATAGAGTCCAAACCTGCACCCTTCTTGATATCCAACTACAGCAATAGATCTTCAACCTTTTTTGAGAGGTAGGCAGGAAGGAGCAGGCCTCTTTGGTAGCAGAAGAATTGTGAAACAATAATCCCTGCTAAGTGTGGATGGCATTAGCAGGGGATGTGTCAAATGCTAGCCCAGCAGTTGCAAAATGATTATTGAGGGCTTCCACTGTCTCCGATCAGTCTGAAATGGTGTTACTACCGGATATCATTTTTGATGGGAGGGAATTTCCAGGTGAATGACCAGACGTCCTTTATTATTTTCCAAAGTTTTGAAGGATTGCTTGAGGTAGAGTCTAGCTCAGTGCGACAGAAAGCGGCCTTGGCTGCTCTGACCAACTTAGTGCACTTACTGCATGCCCTCCATCTTGGACTATTAGCTCGATGATCACAAGCTCTTCAGTAGCCAACACCCTACTGTCAATAGAATAAGGTTTTCTTTTTTTTTCTTGGTTCTCTCTTACTTTTTTTTTTTTAATACATTTTTTTTTATTATTATTCACTTAAGATTGTATTCACTTATTATATACTGTATATAAATAAGGTTATACTTGTAATTAAGTTAAACTAGTTCATCTGTTTCTACAGTGATTGTTTTGTAGAAATCCATTTAGATAGATGGTACTCATTCATTCGAATTTTAAGAGCTAGAACTGATTATAGGATTTTATTGTAAATATAACTGTTGTCTATTTGTATTACTTAGTTCCAACAGTGATATATTGTTAGCTACTTAACAAGTTTGGTTCCTGTGGAAAAATGCCGCAGTACAGAATTGTGTCCAGGAATGTGAATGGGCTGGGATCCCCCATTAAAAGGAAAAAAGTACCGTCTAAGCTTAATAAGCAGAAGGTTGACATAGCTCTTATTCAGGAAACTCATATGATATATGAAGTGGTGAAGAAATTTAAAAGATCTTGGGTAGGTCAAGTTGAGAGTTCATGTTTCTCATCTAAAAAGTGACACTTCAGTGCTAATAAGGAAGGGGTGAATTCTTGTAAGCATGATCATTATTCAGACCTGGAAGGAAGGTATCAGATACTTTCAGGTACACTAAATGGTCAAAAAATAGAACTTTGTAACATTTCTGCCCCAAACACAGGCTGCGATGAATTTTCTAATACAAATGGGATTGCTCTCAGTGCTTTCTCTGAATATGCAATCATTTTTGGAGGTGACTTTAATCAAGTGATAGATCCTATTCTAGACAGATCCACAACTAAAAAAATACAGACTGAGACAAAATCCAGAGACTCTTTTAAAAAGTTACTGGCGGACTTAGATATTGCTGATACATGGAGAGTGGTTCATCCCACAGATAAGGGTTATTCATTTTTCTCAAATAGGTATTTATCTTACAGTAGGATTAATTACATACTATTGTCTAAAGCCCTAATTACAAATGTTATCGAGGCTAAAATAGAAAATATTATCATATCAGATCATGCGATGCTCACTGTAGACCTGATACTAAATGGAAAGGGGGAAAAGTCGCATAGATGGAGGTTAAACACGTCTCTGATGAAAGAAAAGGATTTTTTACCATGGGTAACTAAGCAAATGAAGGAATACTTTGAAATTAATTATAATGGAGACGTTTCTAGTGCATGTTTATGGGAGGCATATAAAGCATATATCAGAGGCAGAATAATAAGCTATTCACAAATAAGAAGAAAGGAAGATGTAAGCTACTTGAGAATAAAGAAAGGGAGCTTGTTAATCTATCCAAAACGTCAAAGAAATCTAGGACACCAAACGGAGAAACTCTACACAAAATTGCGGTCTTACAAGGGGAAATTAATACAATTCTGTCGCAAAAAGCAGAGTATGCACTTTTTTAGGACAAAACAAAGATACTGGGAGGCTGGGGAAAAAGCTGGTAAGCTCTTAGCCTTAAGATTAAAGAAGATGCAGCAACAAAATATTATAAGAGGGAACAAAAAGAAATCAGGCAAAATAGTCACAACCAACAAAGAAATGAATACTAAATTTATTTAACTCAGGATGCGCCAGACAAGGACAAACTTGATAGCTTCTTTAAGAAGCTTAAACTGCCATTGCTTTTTCAACAAGATAGAGAGCATTTAGAGAAAAATATATCTCTGGAGGAAGTACAAATGGCCACTCATGAGCTTCCATCAGGGAAAACACCTGGACCTGAGGGATTTGCCAGTGAATTTTATAAAAAACTTAGTCCCACAATCCTCCTCCACTTGCATAGGACTTTCCTTGAAATTTGGGAACAAAATTTACTACCTCTTTCCATGAGACAAGCTTATCTAACCTTAATCTCTAAAAGAGGTAAATATACTGTACTCTTGAGTGTTCCAGCTACAGGCCGATTTCATTATTGAACACGGATGAGTAGATCCTGGCAAAATTACTGGTGAAAAGAATACAAGGGGCCAGATATTCAAAACTTTGCCCCTGAGCTAAGATAACACTGCCTGGTGGGCAAACATAACACGGAGCACAAAGCAAGCTATATTCAAAAGGAATACCCAGGGCAAACAGCCTCTGAAAATAGCATGGGAAAGAAGCCGTGCAAACTGGGCTGGGAGTGCAGGGCAACCGTAGCCCTGGAATATGACAGCACTGAATATAGTAACCAGGAACTGCAAACCACAACAGCAACACAGTGCACAGCAACGCGAGGGTAGGTAGAGAGGAACTACGTGGCCAATGTGTGTGCCAGAAAATGCATGGACCCAGTACAGCTGTAGGTAGCATCAGATGTGAAAGAACAGTGATCAGAACCTTAAAATATTCCCCAAACTGTTAGCGCACTTTAGAGCGGAGCTAAGCGGTTTGCCCAGTGCAAACACGTTAGCCCGGTGCTAAACTTTGCCATATTCAAAAGTGACATGCAAATGAGCCTACTTAGATAGTCTTTGGGCAAACAGCCACATTAGCATCTCATCATGCCCTGATTTGCATGCGGTTTGCCCAGCGTTACTGCAGGGTCCCACAGCTCCACCTGTAGGTCAGTCTGAAAGTAGAGGGGCTGGCCAGGTCTGACTGTAGCACCACCTGTAGGTCAGTCAGGCAGTGCACGATGATAGCTACAGGCTACATGTGAACAGTACAGCATACCATAGCATATCGTACCCCAGGAGACAAAACAGCATAGGCACAGGTGGTGGTGGTGCTGTATTCCACCATCACACTGTAGGTCATGCTACAGTGCACAGCAGACACTACAGTAGCAAGGGGACTGGTAGTGTGAGGGACACATCAATGCCTATGGTATGTAGGGCAGTGCTGACCACTGCACTGTACAAAGTGACAGGCCCAGCTTGCAGGTGATTACTGACAGTGGACAGTACTATTACACTGTTGTGTGATCCACAGATGCTGCACCTGTGGCATGGGATGCGCACAGTGTCATGTATATGGCCAGCTGTGTGTGCTGTGGCATCTATACAGTTGTGTGGTGGGTGGCTGGGGAGGCATGTAAGATCCGACAGGTGCACAGGTGGTGGCATATTCCCACTACTGGCACATATGCACTGCATGATGTGTCTCAGCTTTGTGGCCACACCTGGGCTGTGGTGAGGTCTGGCCATCCATACACCCTCCCCTCACTGGCCACCATGCCCACAGTGCTGCATGTGTGTGCTGGCATCTGTGAGACACCACAGACGAATGGTCTGCAGGTGTGTGCTATATGGACTCACTACCATGCTGTCCCCTGTGGGTCAGATCATCCCTTACTGTCTGTGCTTGGCTGGGACTGGTGGCAGCTGCTGGCATCATGGCGGTGCAAGCAGTGATCAGCATGTGTCCTCCATGTCTGGCATTTTCTAAGTGTCATACTCCTATGTTAGGGTCTCGCAAGCACCACGCAATGCACCAATGACATGAAAAGCTGTTTGCCCAGGTTTAACACCTGCTTTTCCTGGGATGTAAATTGTACCACACTAAGGGTGGCGCTAGCCATTGAATATCTCATAGCACCTTTATTCATGTTCACTATGCCCCTTGCATATCATTATGCTTTGCCCAGTGCTACTGCTGTTTGTACGCACTAGTTGGCCTTTTGAATATGGCAGACCCACGCTAATCCTTCGCTAATCCCACACAAACTGTTTGCGAACTGTGCAAAGCTTTGAATATCTGGCCCAAGATGTCATCACAACCCTAACTGGTTTGGAACAAGTAGGATTTATAAAAAATAGATCAGGTGCACATGGCACATGTAGACTTCTCAATCTAATATGGTCAGCTGACAAAAAAAGGAACCCTATGTAGTGCTTTCATTTGATATACTAAAGGCATTTGATTCTGTAGGTTGGGCTTATATGTCAAGGGCTTTGACTGAATTTGGTTGCGGAGAAAACTTTAGTAGATGGAGTGCAATGATTTATGACAAGCCTAATACACAGGTTATAACTAATGGTGTATTATCCCCAAAAATTACGCTTACCAGCAGCACTATACAAGGGTGTCCTCTCTCTTCTTGCCTCTTTATTCTAGCTTTTGAACCTCTTATCAGGTTAACACAAGAGCATCCTGGGGTAGAGGGTCTTAAATCTGGGGTAACCGAACATAAATCATTTGCATTTGCAGATGACCTATTACTGACTCTCAGTAATCCGGTTCATTCGTGTATGAACGTGAAAGCAATTCTTTCAGAGTTCGGAAAAAATTCTGGGCTCAAAGTAAACTGGTATAAAACTCAAGTACTATATAACAATTTAAACAAATACAATATGACTTGTGTTGAGGGAATCCTAGCTAATAAATGGTACAAATCCAGTGTCACATGTCTAGGTCTCCAGATCTCAACTAATTTGAAGGCAATATTTTCCCTCAATTATGAACCATTGTTGAAGAGCATTGAAATGGATCTGTCTAGATGGGGGAAACTCAACTTATCCTTATGGGGGAATGTAAATGCAGTAAAGATGACTATTGCACCCAGGCTGTTCTATTTATTTCAAAATCTACCATTGCTTATAGCGAATAAGTTACTTAAAAGACTCGATAGAATCATTAGGAATTTCTTATGGCAAGGCAAACCTCCCAGAATCGGAAAATTAAATTAGAGTACTTTACAGCTTTGGAGAACTTGCATTACCATGGTGGGAGCAATATCAACTTGCCTTTATCCTAAAACACGCTTTGAAACATTTGACTAATATGTCTGCGAATACAGAACCACAACCCCTATGGTTTAAGTTAGAAAAAGAGATACTTAAGCCTAATAGCCACTTTGACCTTATATACTAACGTTCCACTATCCATGTCGGATAATCCATGTATACAAGGTTCTATAATGGCGCTTAAAAGAATAAACATCATTATTAATCCAAAACAGATTCTCCTGGATATAACCCCAATATGGAACAATATTAAATTAGTAGCAAGTAAGCAAATATTAAACAATCCTGAATGGTATAAATGGGAATTACGAGACTCATACACTTAATAGACCCTCAATCCAGAGTGATGCTTTCATTCCAAGAATTAAAAACCAGATATGGTATTCGCAATTACCATTTTCATTATTACCTGCAGTTAAGAGAAACACTTAGGAATTCTAACATACTTAATCAAAGTTATGAGTTACCAAAATATGAGGAATGGGAACAGCTAATTCGACTATCGGTACTTAAGAAAGGAGCAGGATGTCTATACAAACTCCTAACAAACACTTTATCCTCTACATGTCTAACTATAAAGGCCAAACAGAAATGGGAAGAGGAACTTCTTACTGATATAAGTGAGGAGGAGTGGGAGATGGCCATCAGATCTCACAAAGAAATACAAGGCAGGTTGCTTCAGTTCAAAATATTACATAAGTACTGCTTCTGTCCACAAAGACTGAGTGACATGGGATTTCAAGAAGAATCCAGCTGTTAGAGATGTAACAACCAGGGTGCCAATCTATCACAGATGCTATGGGACTATCCCAAGATCAAGCAAGTTGGAATAGTGTACAGTCCATTTGTAATCCAGTCATAGGAAAATCCATTCCTAGTTCACCACTAATTTTCTTATTAGGAATATTCCTAGAATCTCTAAATTTGGCTAAGAGTCAGGAAGTCTGGGTTTTACAGGTCTCTCTCTCTTTTTAATAAGACTTGTGCTGCAAAAATGGAAATGTGCAGTGGTACCCACACTTGCAGAATGGTACAATCAACAAGCATTTGTCAATGCCGAATGTTGCATGCTTCTATGTGCTGTTTAGGTATCTGGAAGTCATTGGAGTGTAAATATTGAAAATTTGAGAACTTACGAGCGTGCGTAGTAACTGCGCAACGCACGTTCGTAAAACAGTCATTTTTAGGATTTTTTTCACCAAATTTTCAACATAGCCATTTTAAGACCTCCGGTCATGAACAGTGTCACTGTGATTTTGTTAATGTGTCCCATACATTGAGTCTGCACACCGACTGCGCCATTGTGCGCTACATGGGAAGTACGTTTTGGGCAGGATGTGAAAATGACAACTGTACTGCTCATAAGGAGGTGTGGTAAAATGGCAATGTTGAAAAATCTGGAGTGGAAATATTGAAAATTACGCAAACCTATGAAGCGTGCATGGGAACTGTGCAGCGCACACTTTCATTAAAACAGTCATTTTAGGAATTCTTTTCACCAAATTTTCAACATTGCCATTTAAGATCTCTGCTCATGAACAGTGACACTGTGATTTTCTTAATGTGTCCCATACACTGAGTCCGCATCGACCGCCATTGTGCACTACATGGGCGAAACACGCTTTTGGGTGAGATGTGAAAAATGACAGCTGTACTACTCATAAGAAGGTGTGGAAAATGGCAATGTTGAAAATCTGGAGTGGAAATATTGAAAATTCGCCAAACCTACTGACGTCGTAGGAACTTTACTGGCAGCAGCTAAATAAAACAGTCATTTTGGGAATTTTTCACCAAATTTTCAACATAGCCATTTTAAGACCTCTGCTCATGAACAGTGTCACTTTGATTTTCTTAATTTGTCCCGTACATTGATTTCAGACACCAACTGCCCATTCTGCGCTACATGGGCGGAAACACATTTTGGGTGAGATGTGAAAAATGACAGCTGTACTACTCATAAGAAGGTGTGGTAAAATGGCAATGTTGAAAATCTGGAGTGAAAATATTGAAATTTCGCGAACTTATGAGCCTGCGTAGGAACTGCGCAACGCATGCTTGTAAAACAGTCATTTTTTGGAATTTTGGCACCAAATTTTCAACATGGGGGTTTTGGGCCCCCTTCTTATGAATGATGTCACTGTCATGGTGGTATTTGGGCCCGAAGGGTGATTTCGCAGTCACTGCGCGAAATAGCCCTTCGGGCCCGAATAACGCCATGACAGTGACATCATTCATGAGAAGGGGTCCCAAAAACCTCATGTTGAAAATTAGGTGCAAAAATTCCCAAAAATGGCTGAGATATGTAATAAAGTTGAACCCCACCTATCTAGGCCATTATAGAAGCTTACCGGCATTTCCTCAGTTCGCGGTCGGCTTTGAAGAGTGCAGACGCGCTTCCGGTCCACCGAAGATCGCCGCGCCGGAGTCCGGAGGTAAGTATGGGATATGGGGGGTCTGGGGAGGCTGGGTGCTCACTGGGTGGGTGCGGGTTGTGGGGTCGGGAGATGCACGGGACCGTTTTGTCTTAAATGTAAAAATAAAAAAAAATAAAAAGCGTTGATGGACCATTTGCCACGCTGGGGTGGGCTCCCAGCGTGGCACAAGATGCTGGGGGTGTTCAGCCGACGGGGATTGGGCACCCCGTCGGCAAAGGTGATTGCCACGCTGGGTGGGCTTCCAGTGTGGCACCAGCTACTGGGGGAAGCGATGCAGCTCAGCCAGCGAGTTGGGCACCCCATCGGCTGACACAGTGCGTGCGGAGGCGCATGCCTCGTGGGGAGCTGCGCGTGAGCAGCTTCTTATCGCTGCTCACTCAAGCGTAGCTCCCCTTTCAACAGATGCACTGCATTTTGGAGCATGTCATAGACAGCTCCAAAATGCATTGGCTTACAGGGGCCGTGCCTGCCAGCACACTGCCTGAATTGGAGGAGTAGGTGACACACCTCCGAAATCTCCGATGATGGCACTATGTTTCTTGCACATGCGTGCAAGCAACATAAAAATGGATTCAACTCCATTACAGCTTGTAAAGACTTTAAGGGCAAATCTTGCTCCAGCTGCTGCAGTGAATCCTAAATGTTCCTTTTAAGGTGGGAGTCATTCCAACAGCCTTACATGCTCAAAAAGGCAAAACTAGGCAACATTATTTGGACAGCGCCCTGTCCCAAAGGCTTACAGCAGTTGACAGCAATAACAAATCAAAATTTGAAAATATTACAAATACAATTGTTCCCTAGCCCTTCAGTGCAGCGGTACCACTACAACAACAGTGACCTGGAATCAGGAACAATCTCAAGCCTATGGGGGCTGGATGGATGAAGGAGGATCGGGCATCCCAGAGGCCATGTGCCTCCTCTAGGGAGGGAGGTTTGTATCCTCTACAGCAGGTGGTAGTGTGACGGGAAGGACATGATGCAGAATGAGGCACAGGAAGGTGCACATATGCAGGCATGCTCAGTGTTATCACATCATAGCACCACTACATGCACAGATTCAGGACATGGGGAAAGAAAATTGGAAAATAGGCCCTAGCACTAGAAGGAGACCTGCTTCAGTATATCTGGCCCCCTTAACCTCAACTCAGCTCTCTTTCCATCATACCATAATCATGCTACCAGGTGTGGCCATGACCCCCAAACTCTTCCAGATGAGCTTTCTTTAGCACCTGAGCCAGGCCAAGGAGGAGAAGTTGTGGTTCCTGGCAATAAGGGGGTTCAGGTGGCAATGCAGGTAAGACGGCATAAATACAAAGAAAGGAAAAAACTAAAATTTTAAAAGAAACACTAACATTAGCTGCCCTAAAGTATCCAGCCAACAAGATTCATTCTCTGCTTAAAGGTATCATAAACAGAAAGCATTTCAATCACTTCTATTTAGTTTTTGTTAACCAGGAAAGGAGGGCTAAATAATACTGTCTATTGTCAGCCTCATCCTCGTTGGAGGTAATACACATGCCAAAGATAACCAGCTGTTTATTTCATTAGTGCATGGTTAGGGTCGAGGAATTATTTCTATTTATACCCCCCTTTTTTTACACACTTACACAAATGTTAAAAATGCAGTACTACTTTACAGCTGTAGAGTGTATGGTTGAACGTTGTTCTAGGTAGGAATCCATATCTAGAACAAAGTTGTTGCACTGCAGTAGCTATGCCATGCTCATTGCTGTGCTGCACCAGATATGTAGCTACTGCAGCACAACAGCTTGGAACGTCTTTGCACATGTGCATATCACAAGCCTCTAATGACCGCTGTGGTGAGAGCTGGACCCAGAAGAGAGTGCTGGTGACAAAAAAGCAGGCAAAAGTAAGGACTCAGCAGTCATACTGTAAATACAACAGACTCATTTTTCTTGTGTATATGGGCTATACACTATGAAAGACACTGTACGGTCCACTATCCACAACAAGCATTTGTAACCATCTCGAGAGTGCTTCACTGTTGAGGTCTAAATGGTCACCTTGACAAATTTTCGATGGGTGCAAATGCTTGTTGTGCATAATAGAAAGTCTAAAACTATAAGAATCTCTTACTTTGATTTAGAATGATATAACTTGCCAGTTGACGTTCATTACAAGTTTCCTTTATATTGCAAAAAAGGACTCCTAGTTAGATTAAATAATTACATTTTATCAATAATGATATAGTGGAGCCAGCCAAGAGGCATGATGGCAAAGCATTGATGACTTAACTCCTGCCACACTGGCAACCCATGTTCGCAGTGCAAGTGGGTTGCCATGGTGTGGGTCACCTGGGGAAGGAGAAAGTCGAGCATCCGTAGGACTGCTTTCCTCTCCCGGGTAGGGAGGGGACCAGTGGTCTGTGCTAGTGGAAGCTGGAGAGTGGCACACCAATGCTGACAATGGGAGGGAACAGGAGGTGGGGCAGATGCCTAGAGTGCTACACACAGGACCATGCACAACACCACCATCGTCATCATTGCATGCTGTACCTCCATAGCAGGGGCAAAAACAGGAAAAAGGGTGTCGGCCATGTACCATGACCACCAGCCTCCTCAGGTTCAACACCTGGTGACTCAGTGACCTCCTGAACCTGGATCTGGTCTGGCAGGTGAAGAGGACTCCCTGCCCCTTGCCACTGGGAGAAAATAAGTCCTGGGGGATGCTGGGGTGATGGGGCTGAAGGGTCTGGTGGGAAGGGGTGCCATCTGGGTCAGGGAAGAAATAAATAGCAAAAAAAAATAATAATGATATAGCTGTTTCTCTCGTTATTTGCCACTAACCCTAATGAGTCAATCCATTCCCTCAGAGAAGGGCTTTTGTTATCCTTTTCAGAGTGGGAAGTGCGCACAAAGATGGTGGTGCACCAAAACTCACATAAATCACAAATCTTGGTTCAGGCACACACCAGCCTCTATAGAGGGATGCCAGAAGTCAGAATACAATCAAAAATGTATACTTTATTGGAAACACACATCCTGCCTGAAGCGTTTTGAGCTGCAGAGGAGAATAATAGTAATAACGCAATATCTTAAAGAGAGATTAACCCACAACAGGGCATGGGTTTACTGAGCATTAACCCACACTTTTGCTGGTGGGGGTTGTGAGGCATGAGGCATGAGGCAGCAGGTCAAGTGAATTCAACCACCCAGATGTGGATTAATGCTCAGTAAACCCATGCCCTGGAGTGGGTTAATCCTCTTATAACATAGGCAATGCCATGTTAGAGGTTTATCTAAATGAATATTAAAATAAATCTCTGTGAACATGCATTAGTAACAAAACAGTTCTTCCACCTAATGGGTTTGTCCTTCTGAGGATGCCATAGTTGTAGTTTTTTTACACGCTTTTCTGGTGGAGTGATCTGCAAAGGTCACTTTACATTACTGTCAGTTAGGATTTTGTGGTCTGGCAAAGTAACTGTGGGTATACTGGGGATTAATCTATGGTCGGGTGACCTGTTTGGATGAATCAGAATACAGGATTTTTGTACCCATGTTATATATTATATTAACCTTCTCTGTACTTCCCTACTAGTTGTGTAAGCATTTTTGTACAGCTTAGTCCAATTTCCTTCAGAGATCTGAACACTGAGTTCCCATTCCCATCTGTTTGGGGCAGATTCAGTTAAAATACTATCAGCCTGAGATACAGTAAGAGTTTATAGATGTAGCAAGCTCCTTCCTAAGTTTTGCTAATTTAAGAAAAGTTTGCAATTCGGGATTGTCTGGGAGCTTATAGTCAAAAACCCTAAGTTCCTTGAGCAATGATTCCCTTTCCTGATGTCAAGCATTAATAGCTGACTGTGATCATTTAATAAATCAGCAAATGTCCTAATACCTTTTTCATTCCAATCGGTATCCTTACATTTCTTACCCAGGTAGGTAAAGGTTGAATTGTTCCACATGGGCATGTACTGTAATGGTAAGGAACTGGCTTTTCTAATTTCAGAAAAAAGAGATAATTTGATCCTGATTCCAGAATATATTTTACATACTGAAGCCACACTAGATAAGATGTGTGTGTGTGGGGGGTTGCTGACAGTTTAAACCCAATAATAATCATGTTACCATGGTAGAGCAAATCCACCAAAATGCCAAGGCGCTAAAAAATGTTTCATACTCGGTCTTAGGGTTTTGTTATTCCAAACGTGGGAGGAAAAGTGTTGTGAATCTTTTGGAACCAGGAACCTTTAATTAGTGAGGGAAGATTATTCAAGACATAAAGCATTTTGGGGTGATTATCATTTTAATCAAATTTATTTTACCCCATAGGGATAGGTGGAGTTTGTAACATTTGTCTAAGACTTCGGAAACTTCAGTTAGTATAGAGGCGAAGTCGTAGTGCATAGCTCTTTCTACTGAATTGATTGCATTTATGACTAGGATATCCCATTATTAGCCCAGGTAATCTTATGATCTGCATCTAGTTTAAACTCCTCAAATAGAGATTTTGAGAGTACAAGGGCCTCTGACTTGTTCCACTTAATACACAGACCAGCTAGTTCTCCAAAATGTTGCAACAGTTGTTAGAGATTCCTAATCAAGAAGTTTGGTTGAGACAAGGTGAGCAGAATGACATCGGAAAAGGTGAACACTTTGTTAGAATAATTACTGTACTAAACTGAATACCATGAATTCTTGAGGAGGTCATAATTCTTCTAGTCAGGGCTCTGTAGTTAATACACATAAGAGAGAGAATGGGAGCAAACCTTTCTGATGCCTCTATGCAAACAAATAGGTTCTTAGCTTGCACCATTAGTAAGAACAGCAGCCAGAATTCTGTGCCAGAATCCCCACCATAGGGAATCAAAAGTTTTTCCAGTGTCCCATGAAACAGCTAAGTTGTGAAACTTCGGGTATTTTTGAGTGGCCCATATCTCAGTGAACAACCGGTGTAGGTTATCACAGGCCTGCATCCCCTTTATCAATCCCAGCAGCTCTTTCCCAGTTAGCGACTGTATAACCTGTGCCATTCTGTTAGCTGCAACTTTTGTTAGTGTTTAATAAGCAAAATTTAACAGTGAAAATGGGTCTGTTGTTAACGCATGTTCCTTTTTTGGATAACAAACAGACTGGCACATTATTTATAGTATTAGATAGGTTTCCCAGTTCCAAAGATTGATGAGACGTAGTTGCTAAGCATTTACCAGTACATGTACTTAAATGCTTATAAAATTCCCCAGGGAGGCTGTCAGGTTCAGACGTTTTTCCATTGAGAGCTTTGTTAATAACTTCTGGAATTGGCCGGCCCAGTGGCTCTGAGGGCTGTGGCACTGGTTGCCTAGACCTTGCTCCATGCCGGCAACTGGTGTTCAAGAGCGAGCATGGGTCACTGGGGGTTGGAAGGGGAGGAGAGGGATCAAGCATCAGATGGACTGCTGTTCCTCTCTGGGGTGGGGGGTCCATCACAATCAGTGCCTGATTGCTCCCTGGCAGAGGCTGGGGGACAAGACACACACTGTACATTGGGGAGGAGTTGTGGGCAGATGCCAGGAGGGAGCAAGTGCGGACATGTGCGCGCTTCCCTCCGCCAGTATCATTGCATACCCACTGGCTCAGGGGAACAGAAAAGAGTGAACATGGCTTCCTGGTCTGGTGGCTTGATGGCTGACCTATGGTGCACTGGCTCAGGGACTTGCCGATCTGGATCTGGATGGTGGGTGAGTTCGGGGGCTCCCCACCACCTCGCCGTGGGGAGTAAGCCACAGGTGATAATGGCAAGGTACCCAGGGGCACAGGGCACTTGGATGGCCGATGGAGTCCCAGAGGTTGCCTGAATGGGAGCAGACCAGGTAAGCAATGAGCAGAATGAATAAGCAAAAAAAAATATATAACTTCTGGAATTTATGCAATGGTAATAGGCCTATCTATATTTTGTTTTCCAACTCTGTAATTTTGCAGAGGTAAACTGCTCTTGCATAGTCATCCAGGTAGCAAAAGTGAGATGTGCCTATTGATTTATACAGCTTTTTTCAGAAGGTTTTAAAGCGGGTATTACTAGTTCTAAAATCATACACAACCATGCCCTTATTGTCTCTGATACCACAAATGTTATTCTGATGTTGTTGTTTTTTATGTCTATATGCTACGATATTACCAGCTTTCTCAACTGCTTCCTAATATGTTTGTACAGTTCAAAATAAAGCATGTTCAATTTTCTCTGAATGAATTTTATTTCAGAGTTCTGCTTTGTAATCTGGTAGATTAGGTTTTGTTAATGGCAAGGCTTTGTTTAAACTCTGTAACTTCCTTAACTCTTCTTCCTTACTCATTCTTTTTGTCTTTCTTTTTTTAATAGCAGCCAAACCAATACTTTTACCTCTAATACACATGTTATATGCCTTCCATAAGCACTGGAAATAGACTTTCCCACTATTGTTTGTTTTAAAATAAAAGGATTTTTCATTTGTGATCCACTCCTTGCATTTAGGATCCTGTAAAAGGGATATATTACATTTCTACCTGGACCTTTTGCAATAAGTATTCTGAAAATATATGAAGGCTTTCAATTGGCTGACACCAGATATAATGATGTAATATTCAATACATAGGACGAAGTTACACAATTCTAAGAAAAAGAAACAACAATCTAGCCTACTGAAAGATCCATGTCTTGTAGAAAAAAGAAATACAAACTTCTCTCAGTGCAGTTTAACCCCTGCAAGGTATATTTTTAAATCAAGGATGGAAATGAGAAAGGAAAAGTGTGGCCCACTGGGAATTGAACCTCAGGCCTCTGGTATGCCGATCCCCTTGGCACACCCCATCTGCTGGTATATGGAGGTGGGTGGTAGTGGGGTGGTAACATCAACACCACATTTCCCTGCTTTTGTCGATGTGCTATGAACCCTAACAGATGCATTAACAGAGTTTTTTGCGATGAATTTCCCTTCTTTTGGAGAAAGTGTAATGTAACTGGTAACTGGTATGTGTTAGTGGGAGCGCGGGCCCTCTGGGCCCTGCACTCTCTTCACATCACCCATTTTTCATGTATGTGGAAGGATGAGCCCTCTGGGCCCACTGCTTCCACTTACACATAAACGCTGAGCCATACAGTAGCCCTATATGGCAAGGAACCCTTGTGACACTAATGTGCCAATATCTCAGCAACTGTAGCAGCTACAAAAAAAATTCCAAGTGTTGTTGCAATATTGACAGCGAGACCTCCATGCAAGATAAGTCAACCAAATCTGTATCTTGCAATATTTACATGATACGGGCACCAACATGCACTGAAAAGGCACCCTTGGAATCCTTGTGACACTCAATTGCCAATATCTCCAAAACCGTAGCAAGTAGAAAAGAAAATGCCACTGCTGGTGTAATCTATGACTTCCAAACTTGGTTTTACAGGTTAGTTTGGTGAACTAAGCTACTGGTAGTGAAAAATCCGTATCTCACTTTGTTTTTGAGATACGGGCACCGAAAGGCGTCATGGGTGCCGCAGTGTTATCCTATGGGAAATTTCTCAACTTCGGAGCACTGTAACTTTGGGACCATTAATTCTTTTGGCACTAAACCAAATAAAGGCACATCTGTGGGAGCAGGGCTTACCACCCTGCAAATTTTGGTCCAAAAGCCCCAACCGTTTTGTTGCAGGGGGAAGGCAAAGATTTGC
The DNA here is from genome assembly GCA_016271365.2 of Neoceratodus forsteri. Classification (NCBI taxonomy): domain Eukaryota; kingdom Metazoa; phylum Chordata; order Ceratodontiformes; family Ceratodontidae; genus Neoceratodus; species Neoceratodus forsteri. The sequence continues at coordinate 55,177,149 of CM057455.1, forward strand.
AGTTTTTGTACAAAGTACGTTCTCAAATTGTGAAAGTTTCGCAAAAATAGCACAATATTTTCATGATTTGAAAAAATGTCACAGCTGATTCTTTTGCAATTTGTGAAAGAACAGGGGCCCAGAGTTTTAAAACTGCATTTCTGGGGGCTTTAACCACCAAACAAATATAGGGGCTGGCATTCTCAGGACCCAACTAGGTAAACACAGCAGTCATTGTTTACATAGGGAGTCCCAAATTTAAATGGCAGGCACTTTTCTCTCTCACTAACCAAAAACAAGATGGCAGCAGCATGAAAGTAAAAGGGTCATTTGTGAAAGGAAAATGTACTGGTGCCAGTTTTCTTGAGACTCGTACATTATTTTCCCATTGACTATAATAGAAAACTTTTTTTTAATAACTTTTGAAAGGTTTAATATTTTTTCACCAACTCTTCGAAAAGCACATCAGTGATCCAAACTGCATCATCCCTGAAGATTTCAGACCAAACGGACAAGTTGTGTGGGCTGAGGGTGCAAGCAAAGAAATGCGCAAAAAGTCAGTTTTTTTGCGGGATTGTTTACATTCTGCAGCTCCACAATCGTACATCCAACCGTAACACAACTTGCCAGATCCTGGAATCTATGGCACCAGACTGCACATTCAAAATTTCAGGCAAATCTGTCTTACAGTGGCAAAGTTATTAAGGTGCAAAATGTGAGGTTTAACATTAAAGTGCTTACTCAACCATAACTATACTGGTGCTACTGTGCCAGTATTTTATTGCAGTTAATCTTTTTATTAGAAAATAAAAATAATTTCCTATATTATAACATAATAATACCATGCAGACATGAATACAATACACAACGTAGTATGGCATTTTTCACAATCCACATTCTGATTATACAAAATTGGGTCAAGACTAATATAATGGTTATGTCTATATATATATGCATACACATACGTATATATACATACACACGTACATACTACAGGTCATGATATGTAGTGGCATTCACTGCCATTAATTCTTATTTCTGCACAGTATATAAAATAGACACAATACTATACTAAATAACAATATATCCTATCTATATTGTAGGGATCTACAATCTGTCTATTCTATAAAATATTAGAATCCATCTAAAAGAGAGATCTACAAGTGTTTCCTAATCCTCTAGATTCCAGAAAGTTAAAATAATCCTGCCAGCACAATTTATATACATTTAGTTAGTCTACAGTCAAATAAGGTATACGTTCCAGGGATGCAATTTGGGTTAAGCTGTTAAGAATCTCAGTAAGTGTAGGTATTATCTGTGACTTCCAGTTAATTAAAATCAACCATTTAACCTGCATAAAGAATATTTGTAGCCATCTATGTTGGTATCTAGGTATTTTAATACTTTTGTCAATAATCCCAAGAATAAAGTACTTGGGGTCAAAAGGTAAGAAGCATTTTACGATATTGGAAGCCAAATGATGGACTGAATGCCATAATGTAGATATGGAACTACAAAGCCACAAAATATGGAATAAACTACCATTAGATGAATGACATCTCCAACACATATCATTTGGTGTAACTCCCATTTTATATAGTAAGGCTGGTGTTCTGTGTCACAAGTGAAGAATTTTGTATTGAATAAGTGTACTACGCACATCTCTAAATGTGTTATGGCAAACAGTCCAACACTGGCTTCTTTGAGATTCAGTTACATTTTGTTGCAATGCTAAGCTCCATTTAGTTTTGGCTGAAATTGATTGATTTGGTAAATTGTCCCTGATCATTTTATAAATTGTACTAACTAGCCCAGGCGAAGTAATCACCCATGAGGTGATTTTTAGGTTGGAATAGGTTATTCTATGTTTATGCTGTAATATAGGCGATAATACCACTCGAATTTGTAGATATTTCCAGAAATCCTTTTTATTTATATCCCAAATGGTTTGTACATTTGTAAAATAATCCAAAATATTACTATTTTTGATTAGGATGTCACCCAAAAATACTATATTTTTATGTTTCCATGAATTGCAAAACAATGGATGGCCATCTAAGGTTATACGTCAGTTTCCCCATATCGGAGATTAAAATGTGGGAGCTGGGTCAGTTTTTAACCATTTATGTAATTTAAACCAATAATGAATTGATGGAGCAACTGTAGGATTTTTTTTTTAATTTTGTGGCAAAGAATTAAAAATGAAATTGGTGGGAATGTTTCCCGGTGTCCAGGAGGCTTCCACATTGAGCCATAAAGGAGATTCATTATTAGATTTAGTAAACCATTTTGTGGTTTGTGAGGCATGAAATGCCCATATATAGGCCAAGAACCAGGGAAGAGTAAACCCACCCTGGGACCAGTGGGTACATAGCTTATTTCTACTAAATCTTGGAATATGACCTTCCCAGATAAAATTCCCTATCAATTTATCAATTCGAGAGATAAAGATAGTGGGCAGAATCAATGGTATGTTGGAAAAAAAGATACAAAATCTTAGGAGTAATAGACATTTTAATTGCATTGATTTTACCAATTAATGTTAGGTTAAGGTTTTTCCACCTTTCAAGTATTGTTTTAATTTCTGAGAGGATAGGAGTAAGATTTACCTCCCATACTTTTTCAGTATCTGTTAAAATTTGAATTCGTAAGTATGACATGCCCTGGGATGCCCAACCAAAGCCAAGGACATTATTCATATAGGGTTTACAAAATGTGTTGAGTGGTAATATTTCCATTTTTTTGTAATTAATTGCAAGACCAGAGAGTTCTGCAAATGTATTTAGTAATTGTATAAGTGGGTGTGCAGCTAATTCTAAATCTTCCAGTAAAATTAACACGTCATCGGCGTAAGACAAGGATGTATATTGTGTATTGCCAATCGATATACCTCTGATTTTGTCAGATTGATGGAGAGTAGCTGCCAAAGGTTCTAAGGCTAAAATTAAAAGGGATGGGGGATAAGGTACATCATTGTCTAGTGCCTCTGTTTAATTCAAAGGATGAGATATAGTAGAATTAGTAAGAACCCTTGCTGTAGGGGAGGTATATAGTAATTTTATATATGAACAAAAACGGTCACTAATGCCAAAGCAAGATAGAACTAAATAAAGAAAATTCCAATTCAAAGAATCAAAAGCCTTTCCAAAATCAATGGCAATCACGACTGCAGGGGATTTTAGAAATTTAGCTTTATACATGAGATTGAATAAAGAGCGAAGATGATCTGAACCCATACTACCCTTAACAAAACCTGTTTCAGACTTATTAACTAATCAGGGAATGAAAGGTTTAAGACGAATAGCTAATAGACTTGCAACAATTTTACCATCTACATTAAGTAATGATATAGGGTGATAGAGGGAAGAGTAACATCCTTATCCTTTTTGGGGAGCACTGTAATGATTGCAACTGTTAAGGTTGGAGGTAGTTTTTTCTAAAGTTATGGATTCATGAAATACCCTACATAATAAAGGGCAAAGTAAATCAGCCATACTTTTATAAAACTCCACTGAGAAACCATCACCAACAGCGGCACGTCCAGTTTTGAGGGAAGAGAGTGCATGATGAACTTATTCTATTGTAATAGGTTTATCTAAGGAATTTATTGCATCACGTGAAAGTTGGGGAACCACTAATTTATCCAGAAAGTTGTCAATCTGCAAATTTGCTGCGGAGGTAGTGGATGTATATAACTTTTTATAGAATGAAGACATGATCTTATTAATGCTAGGGTTATCAATACATATTTGCCCAGTAGTGTTTTTTAGACCTGAAATGTATCACTCCGACTGTTGTACTCTAAGTCTATAAGCTAGTAGCTTACTACCTTTTTCACCCCCCTCCCAGTACTTGTGTTTAATTCTAAGTAATGCGATTTCGGTTTTCCGGGAGATTAGATCATTAATTTGCATATGAAGTCTAAGGATTTTGTGATGTAAAGGGGATTTAGGGTCAGGGCGTGGGGTAGCTGAATATTGTAATTCTTTAGTTTTAAGTAAGTTCTCAAGATCTTTAAGTTGTTTTTCTCTCTTTCTTTTCCTATGTACAGAAAAACTGATAATTTTGCCGCGAACAGTAACTTTGAGCTCCTCCCAGGTAGTACCCATAGACGTATCCTCTGGGTTACTAAGTAAAATAAATTCCTGAGTTTGTATTTTTAATCAGGGAATAAATTGTGGGTCTTTAAGTAAGAGGGGGTCTAATCGCCAGGAAGGTGATTTCAAAGGGGGGAATTCCATAACAAGTGAAGCTTAACTGGAGCATGATCCGAAATAAGAAGGGGTAGAATATTACAATCTCAATATTAGCTGTAATAGTAGGGGAGGTAAACCAATAATCAATTCTACTATATGTCTAATGTGTGGGGGAATAGAATGTATGCTCTTTATTTCTATGGTGAAAAAGTCTCCATATATCCACTAATCCCAAATCTTTCATTAATAATGAAAGTGCAGCAATGCTCCTCTGATGAGCATCTAGCGAAGCATTGCTTCTGTCAAGATACGACTCTAATGTAAGATTAAAATCACCACCAATTAAAATTGGGATATTTAAATTTAGAGAAGTTAATTGTTGGGCCAGGTTGTGAAAAAATTCGGGTGCATCTGAATTTGGGGCATAAATGTTAACAAGGGTTAATGGACCAGTTACAGAATTTAAGGTAACAATCAGCCATCTGCCATCAGGGTCTTTCTTTATATTCAATACTTTCCATTTTAAACTTTTGTGAATTAAAATTGCAACCCCACATTTCTTGGTTGTAACAGAAGCAGCATAAATTTGACCAACCAAGTCATTTTTTAATCTGTCATTATCTGCCTCTAATAGTTTAGTTTCTTGTAAGAAAGCAATTTGTGCTTTTTTTCTTTTAAGACGATTTAAAACCTGTTTATGTTTGCTCGGTGCATTGAGGCCCTTGACATTCCATGTGTATAATATTAAATCAGACATTAAGATGATTAATCGGTAATGGCGTCCATGCCTGGACTTTAATGCACCGAGCAAAAGAGAGGCGGGCATCACAGATCAAAAATACATGACTGATGGTTATAATCCAGTTTGGGGCAGGAGTATTAACTACTAGAGTATACAAGGGAATCTGGAGAATACCTTGGTACCATTTGTTGTAAATCTCCCTAACTATTATGACAACAATAGCTAACAACAAACTTATTAACAAGAACGCTATAATGGTCATTTAAGATAAGAGAGGAGTATCAGTCGGTTTATATACAGCACTAAACCAAGACCACACCTAAGCTCTCTAATTCGTGTAGTGAAGTATAAGGAGAGCAGAAAATCTGGAAACTCCTTAACTACTATTAAAGGTTAAAACTATCTATATGGACTAATGAATTAATGATAATGAGAAACAGTTCTTCCCATAAACAACAAACAACCAGCATCATTCGTGTTGGATATTTAAATAATGATTTAAGTTCTGAACCACAACTGAAGAAGGAGAGAAATGGGGAGAAAAAAAAAATCAGATAAATGTCTCATCTTTCAGTAAAATAGTTTATAATAAGAGAAAGTTAAATATAAGATAGGCTATTCACAAGTAAATTAAGCTGAAAGAAATACCAATCCAAAAAACAATAAAGTAGCAAATGGTTAAATTTCACCATTACAATGGAAAATATACCCAGCTTGCATTTATCTTTCAACAATTCTCAAGATATCTTAAACCACTAAAGAATATAGCGATATGTACCAGTTCTATAGGGAGGTAGAAGACTTGGTTTGCTGGCCAAGGCACCTAGCTTCACCTGAGCTCTTTCCTTCTAAGACTGCTTGAAAGGCAGAGTAGAGAAACTTACAAGAGCAAGGGAGAAGGATTAAGACTTAGTTTGGCTAAGCAGATTTACTGTGTGGTGGTGTTTTTATTTTTTACTCACAGGGATTGCTACTGTTTGTTGCTAACATTTCATTGCTTTATTTTTTCTCTGATTCAAATTGTTGTTGCTGGTATACCTTCTTCTGCATTATTACAAGGTGTGCCTACAGGTGTGTGCTAACAGATTACTGCTGTAATCTTCTGATTCAAATTGTCTTTGCAAGGTATGTCTCTGTTACTGCTTTATTTTTCTGGAGCAAAGTGTTTCTTACAGGGTATATCTTCTGAAATTATTACAGGTGGTGCTTACAGGTTTTACAGTTTTATCTAACATTAGGATAAGCTTTCAGGTTACTGCATTTGTTGTTGACTGATTGTTTCTGCTCTTACCTCCTTGTTCTTTCGTCTCGTGGTTCTTTTTTAGGCAGGGGAAGGCCCAGCCACCCACCCCATCCCCAACCACCCCACGCTACACTCCTTTTATAGGGTACCACAGTTGTGACATTTCCTGTGGCAGAGCAGGAAGGGGCGGATCAGTGGGGCCTCCACAAGGTGATCTCATTTACAGGGCACTAGTAATTTAACTTGTTATAACAAGTTAAACAAAGCACAATTAAACCATTACTTGCATTTTTTTTTCCTTCTAATTACTCTGACTAGGTTACAAACCCAGCAACTTATTTGGAATGGATTTCATTAACTGCAGGTACTGTGGAACAATTTTCAGAAGGACAGTCTTACAGGATTTAGGACACTGTCCTACATGCTGGGCCTTTGGAGATCTTAGGTCTCAGCCGGGCAGCATGGGCAGAGATTGCACGCCTCAAATTTCATATTGAAGAGGAAATAATTATAAGAACCACCCGCCATTTCCCCAGCATCCAACAGAAAACCTCTCGACCGCAGAGGGTAGTTGGTCCAGGAGGTTGGCAGGTGGTTAGGAGGAGCAAATCAGGTGCCCCATCACTCTCTGCTTCCAACACATTACCTCTGAAACCATATAAACACTACAAACAGGTATCTGCCTCTATCTCTGAAATCAAATAAAGAGGCAGAAGACACTGCAGAGCAGGACACTGCAGCACAGGAACTAGCACAACAATACTCACCCAAATCAGGAACCAAAACTAAACAAGCACAAAGGAAATCCAAAACTACTGATCATAGGAGACTCCATGATTCAGGAGTTGATACCCATCTCCAGCCAGGGTGATGGTCAGATGTCTCCCAGGTACATCAGCATGGAGAGACACTGACCGCATTGCTAAGATTGTTCACAAAGCAGAGAAAACATTGATGTCCTAGTACACATAGGGACTAATGATCTCGCCAACCCGGTCAGTTGTGGAGACCAAGGAACACCTGACTAGGCTGGGTGACAAACTATCATCTATTTCGTCTGCATCTCCTTCTCTGAGATCCTGCAGTCTGGGAGAAGGGAGCAGATGGACGGAAGGTCAGAGAAGGGGAGATAGGGGAGCAAACACGTGGCTCAAGGACTGGTGCCAGGAAAAGGACACGGATTTGTAGGAACTGGCAACAGTTCTGGGAGCGAAAGTTCTTAAATTTGATGGACTGCATCTGACTAAAGAGGAGTCAGTGCATTGGGGCAGAAGTTTGACGCCTTTGCAGAATATTTAAACTAGCAAATGGGGAGAGGGGTGCAGCACCATCACGTCAATGGGAAGAACACCCTCCCCTCAGCTAGTGGTCAAACAGGAATTCAGCGCTTGCCATTCATTTGCATCACTAGGTAAGAAAAAGGTTTGTCTCCCCATATGATACACAGGGTAATGCCAAACTTCACCCAACAACTAACACACCAAAATCTGGCCAATGGAAATCATGTATACAAATGCTCACAGCCTGGGAAATAAGATACCAGACCTGCAGGCAATAATGTCAGAGGCTAAACTGGACATAGTAGCAATTAGTGAGACGTGGTTTACCAGTAATCACACTTGGGAGACTTCAGTACCTGGCTATGTATTGTTCAGAAGAGACCGAGGTGAAAATGGGGGATGAGGGCCTGTATGTTAATGAAAATATCAAAGCTACAGAAATTCAGAATACACATAAGGAGCCAGAAGAACTGTGGGTCACCCTGGAAACAGGAAATGGGACAGCATAAGAACTGGGGTTGTCTACAGGCCCCAGACCAGAGGGAGGACATAGACACATTACTGTTAGAAGATATACAAAACATGACAGCTAAAGGGAGGTTCTGATAATGGGAGACTTCAACATGCCAGATACAGATTGGTCAATACCAGCAGGAACATCTGCCAGAACTAGACTCATAGTGGATTCCTGCAGGGAGGGCCTCAAACAACTGGTACAGCAACCCACAAGAGACAGGGCTATCCTAGATCTAGTACTGACTAACAAAGAAGGGATCACAGATCTCCAGGTAGAAGGTCACCTGGGGCCAGTGACCATCACATGGTATGGTTCAATTTGGCTACTACATCTAAATCATCCCATTCCAAGGCAAAATATGGGACTTCAGAGGAGCTGACTTGATAAGATGGCCAACAGAGTTAAGCTAGCCTGGCAAAAGAAACACAGGTGAGAAGGTACAGGCAAAGTGGGCAAGCATTAAGGATACATACTTGAAGCAACATCCCATTGTGTTAGACAGAAAAGGAAGTGCAAAAGAAGGAAACCACTTTGGTTCTCAAATACAGTAGCAGAAAGGTCAGAGCCAAAAGGCTGGCCTTCAGAAAATATAAGGAACACAGCGGATGAAGATAGGAGGCATACCAAACTGCCCTAAGGGAAGCAGGTAAGGCAGTAAGGCAGGCAAAGTCCCAAACTGAGGAAACACTAGCACAAACAGTAAAAGAAGGTGACAAGACTTTCTATAGATACATTAGTGAAAGGAGAAAGTCCAGAGGGGTATTGCTAAGCTTAATGGAGAAAAGGGAGCATGTGAGGAGGAGGACCCTGTAAAGGCATCTATCCTAAATAGATACTTTGCTCAGTATTTACTGAAGAGAAGGTAGGGCAGGGCCCACAGCTCAGCATCATGGACACAGGGGAGGAGGTGAGCACTACTCCCTTCACAAAAGAAAGGGTCCTCAAGAGCTTGCTAGGCTCAGGGTGGATAAGGCAATGGGACCTGATGGCATACATCCCAGGGTACTAAAAGGAGCTAAAGGAGGAACTAGCAGAGCCATTAGCAGAATTGTTTAGTGAGTCTCTGAGCAAGGAGAGGTCCCAGAAGACTGGAGAAGGGCTCATGTGATCCCACTCCACAAGAGTGGTAGCAGGGAGGAGGCGGGAACTACAGACCGTCAGTCTTACCTCAGTAGTGGGCAAGATTATGGAGGCACTCCTTAAGGAAAGGATAGTGCAACACCTGGAATCCATAGGCACAGGATCCAAGACAGCATGGGTTTACAAAGGAAGGTCCTGTCAAACTAATCTCATAGATTTCTTTGACTGGGTAACCAGAGTGGTGGACCAAGGGGAGCAGTTGATGTCGCCTCACCTTGACTTCAGCAAAGCTTTGACACTGTTCCACATAGAAGATTGATAAATAAGCTAGGTAGGCTCAGGGTGGGTCAGAAGTTGGTCAACTGGGTGGCAAACTGGTTGACTGGCAGAAAACAGAGAGTGGTGGTAAATGGTATACAGTCAGAAGAGATGCAAGTCACAAGTGGGGTACTCTCAGGGATCAGTCCTGGGCCAGTCCTATTCAACATCTTCATTAGTGACCTCGCAGATGGACTAGAGGGTAAGGCTTGTCTGTTTGCAGATGACACCAAGATCTGCAACAGAGTAGATGATCCAGATGGGGTGGGCAGAATGAGAAGAGATCTGGATAAACTAGCAGAATGGTCAGAAGAGTGGCAACTGGGATTTAATGCAAAGAAGTGCAAAATCATGCACATAGGGAAGAGAAACCCTGAAGCCACTTATAGGCTGGGAGGAGTTGCTAGCAGTCACAAAGGAAGAAAGAGACTCGGCATCATCATCACTGATGACCTAAAATCATCCAAGCAGACCTCTAAAGCAGTAGGTAGGCTAGGGGGTGTTAGGGTGTATTAGTAGGGTATCACAAGTCGTAAGAGGGAGGTAATAATCCTCTGTACAAGACATTGGTTAGGCCCATCTGGAGTACTGCGGCAGTATTGGAGGCCACACCTTCACAAGGACATTAACCAAATTGAGGCAGTCCAGAGAAGGGCAACCAAAATGGTGCAGGGACTGCATCAGAAGACATATGAGGACAGATTAACGGAGCTCAATATGTATACCCTTGAGCAAAGGAGGGAGAGAGGTGATATGATCGAGACATTTAAACACCTTAAGGGCATAAACAAGGTGAAAGAGTCTAACATGTTTAAATATAAGAAAAATAGCAGGACAAGAGGACACAGCATGAGATTAGAGGAGGCCGATTAAGGGGAATGTGAGGAAATTCTTTTCACAGAAAGGTGGTAGATGCATGGAATGGCTTACCACAAGAAGTGATGGCTATGAATACAGTGCAGGGCTTCAAACAGGCATGGGATAGGCATAAGGGAGCAATACAAATGACTATGAATAGATAGGTCACTGACAGAGCAAAGGCCGATGGCACATTTATAAGGTAGAAAAAGAAATGGGCAGACTGGATGGGCCTTGCGGTCCTTATCTGCCGTCAACTTCTATGTTTCTATGTTTCTATGTAAGCTGGAAAATCGTAAAGCGTCTCTGCCTCTTCTGCTTTCTGTGTCTCATGTTCTGCTAATTGTCTCGCTCTCGGGGGGGGGGTTGCCTAGAAAAAGAGAGCAGTGCAGGAATTTGCAGTTGACAGTTGCATTGACTGCCAGTCTGTGCTACACTCCAACAAACCTCTCACAGGCAAGGACGGTTTGCCTATCTCTGCCTCTCTCACTTTCTCTCCTTACTGCACAGAGCGATCACCCGAATATGGTGCTCATACGCTGAGACAGGCAGCGGCACTCAAGAATGGGGTGAAATTACTATTTAAAACATATGATGTACAAGGAGATGGTCTAAAATTGGGACATATCTGCAATGGCACAGGGTAGGGAATCTGCATGTATCCTGTCACCCGGCCCACACCCCAATCACCTCCGTCACTCTATAGGGATGCAGCACAGCAATTGTCAGTAGTGCTTTCAACTCTCCTGCCTCTCATCTTTCTGTCCACCTACTGGCTCTGTTCATGTTCGGGGGGGGGTCAGATTTGGTACACTGTCTTGAATGGCAGCCCAGTACAGCTGCTTGTACTATTGAGGGGAGAGAGCAGTACATAGCAATTTTCTTTTTTCCCTGCCAGGAGAAAGAACAGGGGAATTGTTTACATTAAAAGATTCACATCAATGCTAGCAGTGCATTTTTTTTTACTTGCTTCCTCGGATGAGATATAGTTGAATAGCGGCCATTATGACCGCGATAAAATAGGACAGTGTTGCACATTACAGCACTGAAATGTCTGCTCTGTAAATGATCACGTTAAAGTAATTTACACGCTATTGACGTGAAACCATATTATTTACCTTACTTAGTAACTTAGGCAGACCATAACTGTCAAGCAGTAAGCTGAGATCTACATCAAGTAGTTAACTATGACACTATTTACTGGTGAGCTTTACAACATAGAAACTGAGTTTCAAATTATATGACTACCCCTTACAACTTGCCAATCAGGGTCAATGGCATAACACATCAGACAGAAACACATCGATATCCGTGAAAAGATCCAGATTCATCAGTGCCACATACTTTCAAATACAAGCAATAGATGATGAAAAGACTGATTAAGTTGTCCTCTTTGTAGCAACTGAATCTGAGATGTTCTTCCCTCTGCTATGGCATTTTTTCTTTGGCGGTTCCAAAGATTTTTGAGGTGTACTCGCTACTGCTTCTGACCACGAAACATCAACAGATTCTTCATCAGCTTCAGGGACACTCCGCAATGCCTCCATAAAAGTTGAGTCTCTGTTATCTGCAGTTCCACGATGGTCGACCTGAGCATCAACTAGAAGCTCAAACCTATTGCTTAAAGGTATGGGTGATGAAACCACAGCACTGGTATGAGATTCAACATTTTTTGTATTTGTTGATTTCTGTATGCAGCATTGGAGATTACAGTTTGTGGACTTAAATTATTTTTTTTCTTTCAGTCGGGCAGAATGCCTCATGCTTAAATCTGCGTGAGACTCCGAGATGGTTGTGATTAATTCAAAGGATTCTGAAGCAGTCTGAGCACTGGAATCAGGGCTATTATTAATTTTACTAGGATGGCTTAGAGATACGTCCCGAGCATCAGATGTGCTTACCAGGGGTAACTCAAATTTGCTTAGGTAAGACTTCAGTAATTCTGGGGTATTATAATCTTTATGGGAGCTGCCGCTGAATACACGCATTGTTGCAGGATACCGCATCGAGAATCGTAGTCCCAATTTGTGCATCAGTTTCTGAGCCAGTGTAAAGGCTTTCCTTTTATTTAGAACCTCCTTTGAAAAGTCTCTCTCTCTCTATATATATATATATATATATATTTGGTGATCTTGCCAGGTAAGGTGCCCAATTTCTCTGGATCCCTGTAGAATGAATTCAGTGTGTGCGAAATTCAGAAATTTGGCCACAATTGGTCTGGGTCTGTAATCGGGAGGAGGTTTAGGGCCTAACGAACGATGTGAATGCTTGATAGTTATGTTGTGATCAGCAAGAAGGTTCAACATGGTTGGTGCAACACGCAGCAAAAAAGTAGTAGTATCTTTTGATTCAGAACCCTCAGGACATCTGAAGAATCGTAAGTTATTCCTTCGACTTCGGTTTTCAATATCTTCAATTTTGTACTGAAGCCCTTTGATAGTACGATCTTGCTCCCTGATAGTAGCTTTTAGATCTTGTATAGATGTCTTGTTCTGTTTGGTTTTGAGTTCTGTATTGGCAAGTCGAGAGCTGTTTTGTTGATCCAACTCTAAGAAAGCAATACCAACTTAAAAAGTAAACCTAATCCTGATACAGTGAGGGATACAGCATTCCTAGAGTAACTAAGATAGTTCATATGTCCAGGAAGCTCTGTATTTCATGAGCATTAAACTGTGCTGGGGCAAGAAGGGAGCAGCCTTGAAAGGCATCATAACCAGGTTGATGGCACCTAGATAAAGAAAGTAAACCGGTCCCAATCTGACCAACCAGGGTTTAGGTAGTTTTGAGATACCATTGATAAATGTATCAGTATTGGATAGTAATCCAAGTTCCTGATATGGGACCAGAACCCACAAACATCAGACCTCCCAGTGCCACAAATAAGTGTGCCACTTATTAAGCCACTGACAATAAAAAATGTAATAACTGAAATCTGTGCCCTCCCATACAACTCAGCGTTTAATGCATCATCAATGAAACCACACCACCTAAATTTTGCTACACTAAGGTTTACAGCCCTCAATATCTGGCTTTGCATCCTCTACTGGTTTAAACACTGTCTCACTCCTGATGCTCTTGATCTTGCAGTCCCCTCCTCAGTCTTCTCCCTTTTAGACTACGGCAGCTCCTCAGCCTTATCCAGACTGTGGCTCTCCCTCAACAAAGCCTGTCATCTCACCCTGGGCTGTGATCGTCTAACCCACACATGTTCCCTTTATAATGCCACAAACTGGCTTAACCTAGATAACAGAATCTGGTTTCATACTTGTCTCATGACCAAAAAGATTGCCCTTGGTCTAGCCCCCCCCGGTCTCTCCCCTGTAATCCAGCGGGCCCCATCACAACAGCATACCTATAGTGCTAGCAGGCAACTCCCCATAGTTCCCCGGCGTCACACCTCCCAATTCCAAAGGTCCTTTAGCTACCGAGCCCCTTCCTGGGTCAATAACCTGACTAATGCTCTCATAAACATGAATAGACTCAGCTCCTACAAAGCCTACCTTAGGAACCACCTACAGTCCTCGAATCTCTGTGACTGCCCTTGAACCTGCCCCCCCAATATCCATTGACCAAGGCCTCTGGCCATATAACAGCCCCCCCCCACACTCTTGAATCTCTCTGTTAGCCCTCTACTGGAGGTGTCATATGTACTTGGATATTGTGTCTAACACCATGAATCAACAGTATCTAACATGTTAGCCGACTTACTGTATCTTTGTACATTGTTTGCTTGCTTGTGTACTATTTCTGTATTGCTCTGTACTGTTCTTTTATTGTTTTTATCTGTACTGATGTGGAACCTTTGAAAAGGAGTCTTTGACTCAAAGGTATTTTCCGGATCCCCAATAAATAAATAAATAAAGTCACAAACTCCTTCCTTGAATAAAGTTTGCCATACCCACATCTGTCTCCCTCCTTACCTACTGAAGTCATGGTTTCATAATTCTGCAGCATCACTTCCCTGTGCAGCTCTTTTTGCTGCACACTCAGTGTCTTCCACTCCTCTTCAGAAAAAGTAACAGCAATATCTTCGAAGGATGCTGGTACCTGAAAGGACAGGAGCTGTGTTTAGTTATTCTAGGTATAACTTTACACATTGATAAATCTGTAACTTTTCAACATGAAGGAGGACAGACATGGTTCTTATTGGCAGCTGGCAACGAACAAAGACACAGTAAATGCACAAGCCAGGAAAGCAAGTGGTTTAAAAGCTGTATTATTTTTTTTTTTGTGTGTGTGTGTGTGTGTTATTTCTTTTACCCCCTACGTGCTCCACAGCAGTCACTCATTTGGGCTTGCCAAGGCTTACCTCTGACCCATCCGCCCTCTGAGCCTCAGCTCTCAAATCACAGCCATTCCCCAGGGTAACCCGGTGTAACCCTTCACCAGGTGAGTCCCCCTCCTCCGAGGGGGAAAGCACCAGCCAAGGAGGGCAGTCCAGCGTGACACTTGGCCCTAGGGTGCTGCTGAGGCAGAGAGTTCGGTAGGACCTAGATGGCCTCAGAGAGCCAGGCAGCCATCATCCAGCTGATATGGAGCAGTATTTCTGCTTTTTCCAGTTGGTCCCTCCTGCGTGCATCTGCAGTGCTCCCGGTCTCCACCAGAGGCCGCTGCAGTGTGACAGCAACCCACTACCCACCCCAGGAGAGGAGAGCAGTCCTACGGACGCTCTATCCTCTCCTGCCCTCGCCAGCACCCGATGTCCCGAGTCTGTTTCCAAACCCAGAATGCCGGCATGGGCTGAGCACTGTATTACCTTATTTAAATGTTCGGTCAGGGGAGTTCAGGAAGCACAAAAGTTTATTTCCAGGGGAGACTCAAAGGAGACAAGAGACAGCAGGGATGCAACAGGAACTTTAGATAGAGGAATACACCGCAGTAAACACTAAAAGAATATTTATAGACACTGGTACTAGCGGGAATGTTACAGTAACTACAGATAGGGAAGTACACCACAGTACACAAAAATTATACCTACAGGCAAAGGTACCAGCAGGAAATGTAACATCAACTACCACTAGAGAAATACACCACACTAAAATTATATTTACTGTCACTGATGCTAGCAGGGATGTAACGGTAACTACTGACAGGAGAATACACCGCAGTAAACTCTAAAACATGTTTACAGGCATGGGTGATAGCAGTTAATATGATGGTAACTTCAGATAGGGGAATAAATCACAGAAAACGCTAAACAAATATTTACAGGCATGGGTGCTAGAAGGAATGTAACAGAAACTACAGACAGGGTAATACACCTGTAACCCCCCACAAATGGGATTTCCTGAAAAGTTTCCCTTGGGTGTACCTAAATGCCCACTGACAGGCTGGTATTCTGTGTCTTAACATTTTTACAAGTGTTTTTGTGAGAGTGTCTTAATGCCTCTGTGTTCTGTCTCTTTAAGAGATGCTCATAACGTGGTGTACATTTAATCTTGGTGGGGTCGGAGTGTTTCTATGCTCGAGTCCCACCTGGGCTGTCAGATAATAGCTCCATTCTGCCCTCGCTAATTGCACAGCGGGAGCTTTGCCAGAAGCTATGCTTATTTGCTGATTATCTATTACAATAGTAACGATATTGTAGTTTGTCTAACCTGCCTTCTTTGCAGCATGGACAGTTCTGTTTATCACCACCATCTTGGTCCTGGACTGCCGAAATGGGCCATTCAGAACCTCTGGGGACCCTAAAATGGAGTCTGTCCCCAGGGGTCTTGTGGGAGTGAATTTCTGTAGGAATTGTAGTTTTGAGACTTTGGTGCCTAAATGCACCTGGAGGGGGAGCCCTTGCTTTGACAGAAAGATGAATCAATGAATCAAACCTTTTGGACCAAAGGGAAATTCCCAAGCTGCCTGCTGCAGTGAGTCAGTCTGTGAGAGGAGTTGAGAGAGTGAATAGCTTGGGAGATTCGAGCAGCTGCTCCTGCGTAGTTCGCATGGTAGATTGGTGCAGAGGCTGTTAGGCCTGTCTGCCTGCTGTCCCTCCAGAGGGAAGGCTTAGAGATCAGACAGTATCAGAAGGTGGATGTGATAAAGTCACTGAAGAGTGACTAGATTTAATCATGAAGAAGACCGAAGATTTGCTTTACGCGATCAGCCTGTCAGGACATCCAGGTGCAAAAGAATTCCCGGTTTTGCTCAGAGACATTAATATTGCTGCCAGACTGCTATCTGCATTGTGGTATGGTGATTGCTTTACTATAAATGTGCTGTTTTCTGTTAGTGGGTTGTGATTTGGTTCCCCACGGTGTAAATGTGCCATGCTTGCTGGAAGCTGCATCCAGCCCTACCAGACTCAAATCTGAACTGTTTCACCCAGCCTGGGCCTTGCCACACTGGCCTAGCCAGCTACTTCAGGCACAGAGAATACCATCGATGAGAGACTTGCCCGGTGATCAGCCCCCTGCTCCACATCTCGAACAGGAACGACACCTCGGTGACTTGTGTGGGCCCTGCTTCTCCTGGCAAACCAGCTGTCAATCTGCAGTCTCCATTTCATTCAACAGCTAAATCACAAGTGTTATCATATGATTGCACTTTGACTGTGCAGGGACTAAAAAATGCATGCATAATTGCCTGACTAGATCAATTATAGAATCTCTGAACCTGATTACGCCCCTCCCTTGTTCAAGTCTCCTGAATAAATCAGATATAACTCTTTGCATTTAATCTGACTGTGGTTCCAGTTTGTACCAAAAGCACTGTACTGTTGTCATTTGCTGTGCCTAACCTTGTTTTACAGGGGGTCTCCAGGGTCGAACTGGTGGAACCCGACCTGGTGGTAAGTACAAACAGTGTGGGGATTTGTATGCTGAATAGGGGCTACTGTGAAAGTGTTTGTTGCATATTGTCTAGGCCACTAGAGGGGAAAGAGGGGAGTTACGGTGTTGCGGAGAGCTTTACCCAGGTTAGCCTTGCTACTAACAACCCTGTGCTCTGGGTGGAGGTACTCATTTCAATACCTAGGCCCCTTAACCTGCAACTAGCCAAGTAGGCTGGGGTAGTAGCCCTTGGGATAGCACCACCTAGGCGTTGCACACCACAGTAAACACTAAAAGCATATTTATAGGCAAGGGTGCTAGCAGGGATGTAAAGCTAACTACAAATAGGGGAATACATCACAGTAACACTAGAAGCATATTTACAGGCATGGGTACTAGTAGGGCAGTAACGGCAACTATAGAGAGGGGAATACACCATAGTAAACACTAAAAGCATATTTACAGGCACAGGTACTAGCAGGGATGTAACAGTGATTGTAGATAGGGGAATATGCTGCAGTAAATACTAAAGGCATATTTACAGGCACGGGTAATAGCAAGAATTTAATGGTAACTAGAGATAGGTGAACACACAACAATATACACTGAAAGCACATTTACAGGCATAGCTGTTAGCAAGGATTTACAGTAATAGTAACTACAGAAAGAGAAATATACCACAGTAAATACTTAAAAAATATTTACAGGCATGGGTGCTAGCAGGAAAGAAACAGTAACTACATAAAAAACATATGATACTTGTCAGCAGAAACAGTCCTCACTGTCTGTCAAGTCTGCTCGTGTGCGCAGCTAGCACCCTTATATTGCAGCTGCCCCACCCCAACCCGCCATTCTCCTCCTGAAGTTGTTTAGTGTAGTTTACCCAGCCCCCCTTGCCCTGTCCCATGCCCTTTTGAAACTCCCAACCGTCCTGCATGCCAACACCTCCTCTTACAAAGCATTCCAGTTCAACACCACCCTGTCAGTGAAATAATGCCTCCTCATCTTCCTCCTGAACCTGCCTCCTCCAATCTTAGCCCGTGCCCCACTGTGCCCTTTTCCTTCCCGGCTTCAACAGCCCCTCTGTGCTGGATTTGTTGACCTCCCTCAAGTAATTTAAAGTTTCAGTCATGTCCCCCGATCCCTTCTCTCCTCCAGGGTGAACAGACTCAAGTGAAACAGCTTTTCTTCGTAGGTTCTGTCTTCCATCCCCTGTATAATTTTCGATACCCTAAGCTGCACTGCCGTAGGCTGCCTGATATCCTACCTCAAATACAGATGCCAATATTGCACGCCGTACTTCAACTGCAGTCTGACCAAGGACCTGTACATGGGCAGGATCACTTCCTTGTGCCTGGATGAAAATTCCTGTGCAATGCACCCGAGCATCCCATAAACCCTAGCCACAGCTCTCCTGCATTGAGCAGCGTTGTTCATGCTCCCCATTATTATGACCCCCAGATCCTTCTCCTCCTCAGTGACCCTTAACCATCCCACCCAGCCAGTATTCCCTCCTCAGGTTCTTTGCCCTGAAGTGTATAACTGTACTTTTTTGCATTAAAACCCAATTGCCACCTTGCTGATCACTCCTCAAGTCTCGTTAGGTCACCCTGTAGCTTCTGTCACCCTCTATGTCATCCACTACAGCTCCCATCTTGGTGTCATCCACAAACAAACTGATCCTACTCCCAACCCCATGTGCAATATCTGATATGAACAGACCAAACACCACCAGCCCCAGCACACAGCCCTGCGGCAAACTGCTGGTCACTGGTTTGGGAGATTAAAGCCCCCTTCCCCACACAGCCACCCGCTGCAGGCTATCTTCTAGCCATTTCCTGATGCAGTTAGCCATTTTGGCCCCAACCCACACAGTACATGTTTCAGCTTTGCCACCAGTTGTCCAAGAGAAAAGGCTTTGATGAAAACCACATATAGGACATCCACCGCATGGTCCTTGTCCAACTCCCTTGTGACCCAGCCATAGTATTCTATTAGGTTGGTCTGGCATGATCTCCTCAAGATGAACCCATGCTGTAGCCCATCTTGGAGATCATTGACCTCCAGGAAGGTTACTAGTTTCTCTTTCAGGAATGCTTCCATGAGTCTACCCACTATGGAAGTGAGACTGACGGGTCTGTAGTTACTTGGCTCGTCCTTGGGGCTGCTCTCATGGATAGGCGCCACATGAGCAAATCTCCAGTCCTGTGGCATATACCCCATGACAAGGGAGGTGTTGAAAGGGGCTGTCAGTGTCCCGGCCAACACCACCGCCATCTCTCTCAACACCCTAGGGTGAATGCCATCAGGACCTGGTGTCTTATCCACCCTAAGTGGCATCAGACCATCCAACACCCTGCTTTCTACAATCACTGCATCAGTGATCTCCTCCCCCCTTGTTCCCACCCTTCCAGTCCACGAGGGTATCACACCTCCAAACTCCCTCTTGAACACTGAGCAGAAGTATTCATTCAATACTTCTGCCTGTTCCTCCTCCTTCTCCGCCCACCCCTCGCCCTTCCTGATCCAGACTATTCGGTCCCTACAGTTCCTTTTTTCTCTCACGTATCTACAGAATTCCTTCTCCCCCTCCCTTATGCCCCAAGCCAGCCTCAACTTCTTGGCAGCCTTGACCTCTCTTATCAACTTGGTTACTTCCTTGGACCTCTTTGCTTACAACTCCCTGTCCTCATCCCTCCCTGTTCTTTTCATTTTTCCTAAAAGCCGGTCTCTTGGTTCTCACTCCCTCCAACACACTCCTGATCATCCAGCATGGCACCTGGGCCCTGGACTTTTTGCTCACAGTCCTAGTGCATGCTACAGTAACCTCCCTCAGCCCAGCCTTTATGATCTCCCACTTCCAATGCACATTCGTTTCCAACCTAATCCATCCAAGGCACCCTCTTAGTATTTCCTTCATCCTCCCAAAGTCCACCCATCTGAAATCCACTATCTTTGTTGCTGACCCCACAGCCTCCCTGCTCATGCTGAGCTGAACCACACTGAAAGGTGACGTCAGTCCCAGCTAATGGGTCCCCTACCCATAGCTCCCTCACCATCTCCCCATTTGACAGTACCAGGTACACTATGTATCCATTCTGGTTGGTTCACCAACCAACTGCATCACGTGGCTATCCTGGAACACATCCAGAAGTACCTGTTCCCAGGTGCTAAAGTGGCTTGGGTTCCCCAGGCAATCCCAGGTAGACTGAGGTCTCTAACGATCACCACGCTCCCCTTACTACATATCTATTGTATCTCATCTGCCAACTCCCTATCCAACTCTTCGCACTGTACTGGAGGTCTATACACCACCACTAGCCTCAGTTTCTTACAGCTTGAATCCAGGAACTGCATCCACAATACCTCCATCCTCCCCTCCTCCCTTATACATCTGATCCCATCCTTTACATAAATCGTCACACCTCCCCCTTCCCCACTCCCCTGTCTTTCCTATACACCCTGTACCCTGGAAACGTCAGTTCTCAATCCTGGTGTTGGCTGGCCCATGTCTCCATGATGGCCGCCATGTCCACCATCAGTATGCTTAAGAGATCCTGTAGCTTAGCTACTTTGTTACCCATGTTCCTCGCATTCAGGGAGACTACCCTCAGACCCAGCTCCCTCCTTCTGCTTGCCCTGCACCCCATCAACCTGACTTCCACCTCTCAGCACCCTCTTATTACAAATCCACCTGTTTTGGGGGGAGTCAGCTCACACAGCTCCCCTACCTGGTGAACCTGCCTTCTAGCTGCACACTCGCCTCCCCCCCTTCCTAGTTTAAAAACCCATGGAAGCTATGTGTTTCTCCAACTTCTGCTTCAAGACCCCTGCCCAGCCCTACTCAATGCAATCTGACTGCTGCATATGTTCCCCCAATCCCCCACCAGCCCATAGCCATGTGAGTGGCACCACTCCATCAGCCAAGAATTAAACTCCACAATCTTGTGCTTCCTCACCCTGGGTAATGGTAGCACCTCCAAGAAGGCCACTGAGCACCACACCTCTATGCACAACTTCCCTAGTTCTTCAAATCTCTCCCTAACCAACTCCACCTGACTCACCGCCAGGTCACTGGTGCCGACATGCACCACCATGTGAGGTTTTTCTCTTCTCCTTCTGACTCACCTAAGCAGAGCCTGCCACACCCTACCCACTGTTAATCCTGTATGGATTCCACCCATATACGACTGTATCATTTGCCCTCCTCCCACCTGATCCCTTAAGTATAGAATCCCTAACACTGCTTCTCCACCCCTCTTTCCTGCTTTCTCCTTTATCTGCCTGCAATCCCTTTGCCTCCTTGAGCATCTGCCCTTCTGCCCCTCAGTACTCAGACCTCACCCCTGCCCTTCCTGCCAGGCCTCCTCACCCTCCCTTGCCCGCCCTCCTCCAGTGGCTGGAAGCACCATCTATGATCCCCGCCTACCAAATGCCACTAAAATTCTCCTTTGGCTGCTACTCCCACCGCCCCTCCCATCTTACCCCACCACATCTTTTGAACCCACCCCCATCCCCATCAGGACCCCTGTTCCTAGTGTTCTCCCTTCCTGTCATCCTTCCCACTCTTGGGAGTACCCCTGCTCCTCTTTTACTGATATCAGACCTCTTACCTATTGTTTGACCCATCCTCCTACCAGCATTGTCTCTGCTGCCACCCTGAATCAGTCTGGGATCCACATTTCGCCCAGGCCCTGCTTCCTCCCCAATCACCTCCATCTCTGACTCCTGTGCACCCAAGGTGGTGCTCCTCCCACCTCACTCTGCCCATCCACTCTCTTAACCTACCTATCTCTCTTGACAACCAGCTGACCTGCACCTGCAGTGCTCTCAGCCTGCGACAAATGAGACATTCCCACAGCCTCCACAACGTACCCATCCATACGGCCACCCCACAGCCACTACAGCCTACCAGCCTGTCGCTCCAGAATCCACTGATGGTCTCCTGCGCCTTGCACCAGCCCCCCTTTCCCTTGGTACCAACCTCTTTTCCAATGCCACCCTTCCTGGTCCTGGCATCCCGAGTTCCCCATACCAATTGGCAGTTCCCCTGCCCCCACTCCACCACCCCATCTTGACCCCAGCACTCCTGTCATACTCAGTGTAACAGATCCTCTCCCTCCATCTTCTCCTGGGGAGCTTGTTCTAGTACCCAGGTGAGTGGGTATGGTCAACGCTTATTAGGAACAGAATACTCCCTTACTCAAGAAATAGCTGCATTCTTAAGAGGGGATAGCTAGATATACTTGCAGTTATAGTAGTAATAGTTATTAATGGGCCGATGTAACCCCAAGGCCAAAATGTCATGATCCAATGTATGTATCATTCTTTCTGTGCCTTATAAGCTACATGTACATCTTTAAAACAAAATAAAATATATTGAATTTCAAAAAAAAATGAAATAGTTGCATTTAAACCCAGTGAGTAAATGCCCACAAGGTTCCAGACCCCCAACCAGTAACCAGCAACAACGCCCCGGTTATCAAATCCTTAAAAAAGTATCTCAGAGTAAACCCCTCCCCCAGTACATGTCAATTCACTCCCAGAAAAGCTCACTGGAACAGTAACTCAGACAAAGCACATGTACACTCACCCTACTCTGGAATAAATGTTGTACTCTCTCGTATAAAGCCCATAAGATCACATACCCCAGCCAATATACCACCCTATCTATTAAGTTACATAAAGAAAAGTGACTCCAAGCGATCCCCATCCTCTTTGTACAGTTGGAAATTGCCCACAAAGTTGTTCCCTCAAGGTGTAGATGCAACACTGCACATGTAAACAGTCCTCAAGGATTAAACCCAACAAAGCATATATTATGTGAACAAACCAATTTGCCAGAAGATAGAGGCCTTATGGTCTATCAAGTCTGCTCGAGTGTGCAGCTAGCAACATTTATACTGCAGCCGCTGCTCCCTCCCAGACACTCCCTCCTACCCTATCCCATCCCCTTTTGAAACAGTCCACTGTTCTACAGGATACCACTTCTGCAAGCAATGCATTCCAGCCTGACACCACTCTCTCCGTAAAATTCCTCCTGAACCTTCCCTCCAATCTGAGATCATGACCTCAAGTGTCCCTACCCCCATTAATTTGAATAGTCCTCCATGCTTATCTTATTTATTCCTTCATGTACTTGAAGGTTTCAATCATATCCTCATCTCTCCTCCAGCGAGTACATGTTCAACCCCTCAGCCTGCTCATGTGGGGTATGTCCCTAGTCCCTGAATCATCTTTGTTGCTCTGCAATGCACCTCCTTCAGTAACTTAATGTCCCTCTTCAGATACAGGTGCGATTACTGCACGCAGTACTCCAGGTGTGGCCTAACCAGTGACCTATACAATGGCAGGATCACCTCTCTCCTTGAAGATATACCCTGGCAATACATCCCAGCATTTTGTTAGCCTTTGCAGCTGCTTTCCTGCATTGTGCAGAGTTGTTCATTGAGCCCGTCCTAATCACCACCAGATCCGTCTCCTCCTCTGTCATGGCTAGCTGAACCCCCACCCCCAACTTGCAGCTTGTTCCTGAGTTTTTGCCTCAAAATTTAGCATCTGTACGTTTTGGCATTGAACCCCAACTGCCAGGTGTCTGAACAGGTCTCCATTTTGACAGATCATCCTGCAACCCATGCCATCCTCCTAGGTCATCCATTATTGCTCCCATCTTGGTGTCATCTGCAAACAAACTGATCTTGCTCTTGATGCCCATTGAGATATCTGATATGAACAACAAAAACAACACGGTCCCAGTACTGAACCTTGCGGTACTCCGCTTGTCACTGCCCTCAGAAATGAGAGCTCCCTCCCACCACCACACTCTGCTGCCTTCCCTGTAAATGGTTTACTACGCATCCCATTTTCACCCCTGCACCTGTACCTGCAAGCTTACTACCCAGCCTCCCATGTGGCACTGAGTTGAATGCCTTACTGAAGTCCAGAAACAGGACATCCACTGCATGGCCCTTGTTCAACTGTCTAGTTACCCAGTCATACCAGGCTGGTCTGACAGGATCTGCCCATGACAAACCAATACTGCCCAACGTCCTGCACCCTCTGGTCTCCAGAAGGGACACCAGCCTCTCTTTCAGGATGGTCTCCATCAGTTTTCCCATGATGGATGTGAGGCTTACCAGCCTGTAGTTTCCCAGTTCATCTTTGGGACCACTGTTATGGAGGAGTACCACATGAGCCATCCTCCAGACCTGTGGTACACTTCCTGAGATCAGGGAGGCATTGAATAGGTCTGCCAGGGGCCCCTCCAGGATTTCTGCCAGCTCTCTCAGTACCATGGGGAGAATGCCATCTGGCCCTGGCGCCTTGTCCACCCTCAGTACCCTCAGACCCTCCAATATCCTGCCCCTTGTGATTTCACCAACTGTCACTTCCCCCTGAGCCTGAACTCCCACCCCCCCAGCCGTGTCCCTCCTTTCTCCTTAGTAAACACCGAGCAGAAGTTTTTATTAAGAGCTTCTGCCTGCTCTGCCCCTGTTTCAACCCACCCCAATCCCTGTTAATCCTTACTATTTAGTCACTAAAACTCCTTTTCTCCTGATGTACCTGAAGAATTATTTCTCACCCTTCCTGATGCCTTGCACCAGCCTGAGCTCCTAAGACTCCTTGGCTGCCCTTACTGCCTTAATCACCTACTTCAATTCCTCCAGATAATCCTCTCAGTCCTCACCCTCCCTGTTTTTTTGAACCTCTTAAAGTCAGCCCCTTTATTTCTTGGTTTCTACATGACCCCTTTGCTTAACCAGCTGGGTTTCTTGGCCCTAGGTCTCTTACTCTGGACCCTGATGCAGGTTTTGGTCACCTCTTCAGTCCCCAGTTTTATGACCTCCCATCTCTGGTTAGTGTCCATATTACATAGGATACATATATAGGATACATAGGACAGGTACAAAGCTGAAGGACTTTCATCCTTAATGCTCACCAGCTATATTAGTAAATTTTGATTTGTTTTGTATAAGCATCCCATCTAGTTTTAAATGATGTGGTTGATGGACTGGCCACTACCTCCAGTGGAAGTCTGTTCCAGTCATGGACCACTCTCTGGCTAAACCACCATGTACTATGTACCCTTCTTCTGTTTGGTGCTGTAAGCTGCAGTGGATGGGACCTAGTGCTATATGTATTTGTGTTCATATCTAAACCAGTGATGTCCCAGAGAGCTTCACTGTTCCATGCCCTATGCACCAAACACATATCTTCCCTTTTCTTTCTTGTCTCCAAGGAGTACATGTTGAGTTCTAACAGACGAGTTTTGTAGTCCTTGCTGTTCATACCCTGGAATGCCTTGGTAGCTCATTTCTGGACTCTTTCTAATAGTGCTATGTCTCCCTTTTCATGTCGTGCCCACACCTGTGCACCATACTCCATTACGGGTCAAACCAGGGATGTGTACAATGGCAACATGACCTCCCTGCTCCTTGATGTTATATATCTTAATATGCAATTAGAATTCTATTACCCCTCTGGGCTATCTTTTGACAGTGTGGTGAAG
This sequence comes from Neoceratodus forsteri, assembly GCA_016271365.2. Classification (NCBI taxonomy): domain Eukaryota; kingdom Metazoa; phylum Chordata; order Ceratodontiformes; family Ceratodontidae; genus Neoceratodus; species Neoceratodus forsteri. The sequence goes on from CM057455.1 coordinate 55,202,632, forward strand.
GACATATTGCTGGATACTATGATGCCCAAATCCTTCCTCTTCGATTGTTTTCAAGGCAGTATTTCCAAGTATGTATGATATTCTTGGATTACTTTTCCCATGTGCATAATGTAGCATTCGTTCCTGGTTTAGTGTCAATTTGGTTTGCTCAGTCCATTATACTATATTGTCAATTATGTTCTGTAGATTTGATGAATTTGAATTGATATTGATTTCTGCCCTATCCTACAGTCATCTGCAAATTTGTGGAGCCAAATCAACTGCTGATTGATCTGGAGATGATACATATAGATTAAAAAGACAAGGGCCCAACACTGAACCCTGTGGGACCCCGCCGCACTTCTGACCATTCAGATAATTCCCTCTGATGCACACCCTTTGTTTCTGTTTTCTAGCCACTGATGCACCCAGTTAGTTATGGTGGGATGGATGGCTAGCTTATTCAGTTGCTGTATTAGTTCGAGGTGGGGAGCTTATCAAAAGCTTTGGAGAAGTTAAGAAATAGTATATCCACTGGGGTGCCTTCATCCAAGCTATCCATTACTCTTCCATAGAATGCCAACATATTTGTCTGGCATGACCTTTCCTTACAAACCCATGCTGAGTATGATCTGTGAGGTTGTGAGTGTGGAGGTGTTGTATTATCTCATCCTTTAGTATTCCTCTAGGATTTTTAAGGATAGCAGTAAGACTTGTGGACCGGTAGTTTGCAGGGTCAGATTTATTCTCTTTTTGAATATTGGGATAACTGTATTTGATTTCCAACAGTCTACTACCTCCCCCGTGTCCAATGATTTCTGGAAAATGTGAGCCAATGGAGGGGCTATTATACTTGCCATTTCTTTAAGTATTCTGGGTTGTAAACCGTCCGGGCCTGGGGATTTATTTGAGTCTAATTTGGCTAACCTAGCTTCTACATCAGTTATTTTGATTTTGATTCTGTCTGTAGGGGAATTTCCTGGTATTGGTGCTATGTGGTTGTCCTTTTTTTTTATTACATACTATGGAAAAATAGGAGTTTGCTAAATTCGTCATTTCTTTATTATCTGAATTCAGGTCCCCATTTGTTTTTTTGAGTGGGCCTATATCTTTTGAGCTTCCTATTATGTTATTTATGTATGCATAGAAGGCTTTGTAGTTCCCGTTTACTCTCTTGGCCAAGTTTACTTCATGGTTTGCTTTTGCTTTTTAATTTGGTTTTTATATAATTGTACAGTTTAGTATACTGTATCCTGTTCTTGTCAGTGTTGTTTATTTTTCATTTCTTAAATAATCTTTGCTTCCTGTTTATTAGTTTTTATAGAAGATGTCCACCATTGTTTTGATTGTTTTGGGTGGGTATTTTGCTTTAAGGAACATTATCAGTTATTTCTTGTTTTATTTTTATCACAAATATTTCCTGTAAGTCGTTTAATGATTTGTTCCTAAAATCCTTATCCCACTGCCAGTCTGTTAGGTTTGCTCTGATCTTCGCAAAGTAGACCCTATGCATTCACACATTGGTTTGGCTATCTTAAATTCTACTTTCAGATGGTTGCTGGTACCCAGTGGTGCAGTCATCGTACATTCGCTTAGTGTTTCTCCCATATTTGTTAGGACAAGGTCCAAAGTGTTTAGTCCCCTAGTTGGATCCTCGACCCTCTGTGTTAGCCCTACTTGGTCACATGCATTTAACAACTCCCTCTCTAGGGGTGTACTTTTTGTTGATGTCCTCCAGATTATTCCTGGTAAATTTAAGTCCCCGAGGATTAATATTCTGTCTTCTGGGTTTAATGAGAAGATTTTAGTAATTAAAGTTTTATTGGCTTGTAAGGTGGATGCCGGGGGTCTGTAGATGGTGCCCAATATTATTTTTGGTTTGTTTACTGGTATTAACTTTATCCATAGTTGATCAGGTGTATCAGTATCTATATATACTTCCTCAGATTGTATACTAAAGGATACATATAGTGCCACCCCAACCCCTTCCCATATTGTCTAGATTTTTTGTAGAGGGCATACTCTGGTATGTCCTGATCCCAGTTATCATTTGCATCCCACCATGTTTCTGTAACTTCTGCTATATGTATGTTGTTGGTGGACATAATGTTTTAAAATTTGTCCATTTTATTGTTTAAGCTTCTCGCATTAAGAAGTATGCAGTTCCAGGTTCGATTTTTCTTAATACCTGTGTATTATTTGCTAGATTGTTGTTTAATCCTGCATATCCCTAAGGCCTGCTAGTGTTTAGTTTAAATACAGTCCAGTTGCTTCTTTGATCCTCTTGGGTAAGTTTCTTGTGCCTGTCCTTTCTAGGTGTAGTCCATCATGTTTGAATAATCTTGGATCTCTACAAGCCTCTGAATTATCTAAAAACTGAGCTCCCTCTTTCTTACAAAGTTCTCTTAACCATCGGTTAATTGTGTTTATTCTTTGGTTTTTAAAAGAATGTTGGCCAAATACCAATAAGATGCTAGATACTATGCTACTTCCCCCCCTTTTGTTTAATGACATCTAGAGTTTCCTGGAAGTCTGAAAAGATGTTGTGAAGGTTCCTATGTTGGATGTCATTTGTCCCTATATGTAGTAAGACCACAGGGTTAATGGTGTTTCCATTAATCCCCCAGGAGTGGCTAATGTTATGTATTTTGGCACCAGGTAGCAGACTAACTGTAGTATGTTCATTTCTCCTTCTGCATAGTGTAGAATCCATGCCTCTAATTAATGAATCACCTATTACCAGTAGGTCTCTAGGTTGGTCCACACAGTTCTTTACTCTGGGTTCCTGTATTTGGGCTGGTGGATTTAGATTGGGTTTTGGCTTGGTTTCAGCTGGGACATGCCCAGGATTGTCATTTGGTAGGGATGCAAATCTATTTTCTATTAGTATGGGTGTACTATTGTGAATTTGGCCTCCTCTTTTCCTGCTTTTTCTTTAGTCACCTTGCCCAGTCTTCTATTTCTTGCTCTGAGCTTTGCCTTTCCTGTGTCTCCTCTGTCTTACTGGTACCCTCTACCTGACTTTCTATTTTAGAGACCACAGAGTCAATAAATTCCTTTAGCCTCTTTATCTCGTCTGTCTCGTTCTTCTCTAACAGATGGGTAATTTCTTCCTGCAGCTCTTCCATTAAGGTACACTTTTCACAAATGAATGTGTCATCCTGATCTCCTGTAGTAAACTTTAGGATTTGTTGCATATTTTTATCGGGCCTCCATTCTATTTGCCATCCTAATTCTAGTTACAGGCTTTGTGTGAGAGTTCCCAGCTCCCAGCTTCCTCAGCTGATACAGCCAAGATGCACATGTCTCTGCACGCAGAGCCGCATGCTCGCCCCCACGCACTCACTCCCGCCACATGTGGTATTCACTTTATGTGGTCCCAACAGGAAGTGCTGGTATTGCCCACTTCTGCTAGTGTGAGCAAAGGTAAATCAGATATACACAAACAGAGTAAAATGTATTAAATTGCCACCTCTTGTGGTGGCCTTTCCTCAAGGAGCACTACATTTGCCTCCCAGCTGCTAATCGTGTTGTTTAGGATTTTGCAGGGAATGAAGGTGGCTCCTCCACCTTCCCACACTGCTCTGGATTCTGGTTAGATACTGTTTAACTACCTCCCTCATCCTCCTGAAGTTGGTCCTCCTGAAGTCCAACACTCTTGTACCTGTCTCTACTCCCTCCTTACCCAATTTCAATGTGAACCACACTGAGTGATGGTCATTCCCTGCCAGTGGTTCTTCCACCCCCAGATCCCTCACAAACTTCCCAATTGCCAGCACAAGCAAGGTCTAGGGTGTTCCCTAACCTGGTTGACTTGCAGCCATTTGCATTAGCCAGCCTGGGAGTGGGTCCCAGATGACAGCCTGGGTAAAGAGTTGGCTGGAGAACAGGACACAGAGGGTAATAGTAAGTGGAGTCAACTCTGAAGAAAGGGGGGTTACTAGTGGGGTACCGCAGGGTTCAGTACTAGTACCGATCCTCTTCAATGTCTTTATAGGCGACATTGCAGAGAGACTGGAAGAAAAAGTATGTCTCTTTGCAGATGACACAAAGATCTGCAACAGAGTTGATACACAAGGTGGGGTGGAAAGTGTGAGAAGAGACTTGGCAAGGTTGGAGGAATGGACATGTCACCCCCCTACAGATGGGGGTTCCTAAAAGCCTCCTAGGAGCTTAGAAACATAGAATTTGATGGCAGATAAGGACCGCTTGGCCCACCCAGTCTGCCCATTTCCCTGCCTACTGGATAAGCTGCAGATCCTAGTTAACCAGCAGCCTACTTCTTCCTACCCCCGGCCCCTAAAATTGCCTTATGACTGTCCCATGCATGCTTGAATTCCACCACTGTTTTGACTCCACAACCTTCTCCGAAGGCCGCTCCATGCATCCACAACCCTCTGTGAAAAATATTCCTTAAATTACCTCTGAGCCGCCCATCTTCAGATTGTGCCCTTGTTCTTGCACACCTCTTTTTAGAAAGATGCTACCCTCTTGGACTCTGTTGATTCCCTTGAGGTACTTGAAAGTTTCTATCATGCCCCCTCCTTTCCTCAAGGCTATACATATTAAGCTCCTTTAGTCTCTCTTCATATGTCTTCCGGTGCAGACCCTGCACCATTTTAGTTGCCCTCCTCTGGACAGCTTCCATCCTGTCTATGTCTTTGCGAAGACTGGGTCTCCAGAACTGCACGCAGTACTCCAGATGGGGTCTGACCAGCTGTCTGTACAGAGGGATAATAACTTCCTGTTTTCTACCGGTGATGCCTCTCCCTATGCATCCCAGTATCCCCCCAGCCCTCCTTGCTGCCCTCTCACATTGCTTGCCCACCTTTAGGTTATCTGATATGACTACCCCCAGGTCCCCTCCATCCTTGTTGTTGTTAGTATCTCACCCCCCATTGTGTACTCTTCCCCTGGGTTTTTGTTTCCCAGGTGCATTACCTTGCACTTCTTAGCACTGAATCTAAGCTGCCATACATTTGACCATTCCTCTAACTCTACAAGTCCCTTTTCATCCTTTCCACCCCACCTTGTGCATCAACTCTATTGCAGATCTTTGTGTCATCTGCAAAGAGACATATTTTTCCTTCCAGTCCTCTGCAATGTCGCTATAAAGACATTGAAGAGGACCTGTCCTAATACTGAACCTCTGGTACCCCACTAGTAACCCCCTTTCTTCAGAGTGACTCCATTTACTATTACTCTCTGTGTCCTATTCTCCAGCCAATTTTTTACCCAGGCTGTCATCTTGGGACCCACTCCCAGGCTAGCTAACTTGTAAATTAATCTTTTGTGTGGGACTGTGTCAAATGCCTTGCTAAAGTCTAGGTAGGCCATGTCCACAGCCACTCCCTGATCTACTACTTTGGTCACCCAGTCAAAGAAATCTATCAGATTTGTCTGGCATGACCTTCCTGCTGTGAATCCATGCTGCCTTGGGTCCTGTGCCCCTCTGGCCTCTAGATACTCGACAATTCTTTCCTTCAGAAGTGATTCCATCATTTTCCCTACCACTGAGGTTAAACTAACAGGTCTGTAGTTTCCTTCTTCTGCCTTACTCCCACTTTTGTGAAGGGGAATCACATCTGCTCTCCTCCAGTCCTCGGGTACCACCCAATCCTCCCATGATTTGTTAAACAGGGTAGTCAGTGGTGTCACTAATTCTACCCTTAGTTCTTTTAGAATCCTGGGATGAATCCCATCAGGCCCCATTGATTTGTCCACCTTCAGTTTTAAGAGTTCTTTCAGAACCCTTTCTTCTGTAAATGGGCTGGTATCAACTTCCGTATCCAGTGTGTTTCTACTGTTTGTTTAAGTGTTCCTCTTGCCTGCTGACATTCGGCGTTTAAGCCATTAGAATGGCACTGTTAGTGCTAGTACAGCCTACATACTGTCTCTTTAAGAGCTGTCTGCTTGCAGACATAATAATGTTTTTCCGGGGCTGGTGTTTCTGCTCGAATCCCGCCTGAACTGCGGAGTAATCGCCTCCATTTTGTGGTCGCTGAAGGCTAAAGGAGCCCATCTGAAAGATATAACTGTTAGCCTGTAATCAGCTAAAGTATTAGTAATATTATAGTTTGTCTAACCTGTCTTTATTGCAGTTAGGACTTTGTGTGTTGCCTCCATTTTGGACACAAAACTGCTGTGCTGGGCCAATGGGATTAGGGGAGCTATAACATGGAGGCTCTTTGGACCAACCAGAATTCAGACTCTCCTGGGAGCCAGCTTACAATGGGAATGTATAGCTAGTAATTCTGGGTAGTGTAGTTTTGGACCTTGGTGCCTTTTTGCACCAACTGAGATAACCTTGAATGATTGACAGCTGAGTCCACCAACTGGATCGGTGGCGCCAAAGGGAATGCTCTGCCTTGCGACTAAGAGGTCAGATCAGTTGTGACCGTGAGGAGAGAAGGAGCTCTGTGCTTCTGCAGAGTACAGTTCTCGCAGGAAGCATGTGAGAGAGGCCCTGCAGTCAGTCGGTTGCCATTGCAAGCTTGAATCGGACTGAATCCGAGGTGACTGAAAGGAAGGAAGGCTGAAAAGTGGAAACCAGGCTCACCCTGTAGAAGACTGGAGAAACTGCTGAATCGCGCTTGGTCTGTCAGAAACTGAGGCTGCTGTGTGAACTCCTGGGTATTTGCAGTAAGTGCGATCAGAACCTAATAGCTGCCTGGTATAGTAATTTCCTTTATATATAAATGTGTTAAATGCTTGTGAGGAATAGCTGTTCCAATTCTCTTTTCACTGTGTGGTGTAAGCTAAAAGCCGAACTGAATTTAATGGGACTAAATCCGTCTGCTAGTCACAGCAGTTGGGCCTAGCCAGTAGAATCTCATCTCCGTGCCTTGTTTGTCTGGCAATCCAGAACAACCATCTTCATCAGGTTCTCAGCTTGTGGTAGTGTGAGTACAAATCAGGGCAGTCCCCTTCGACCTGTTAACAATCACCAGTGTGTCATCTAATTGTCTTTATTTCATTTCTTCAAGGACTGAGCCATCCGCGTCCGATTACAATTGGGTATTGTGCATATCTTTTCTACAGGGCCCTATCCACTGCACCTGCCAGCCAACCCCGGCAACGGACCTGGCTAGCTTCTCCACCTGGGTACCCAGAGGTGACTTTTAAGACCCTGTATGAGTGCACAGTACTGTGATTTAATTCTGCCAATCAGCTTGATCTCCTCCCGTGTTTCATCTCCCTAAATAAACTTGATTTGATGTTATTGACTTTAAGCTGTCTGAAGTGTCAGTACCTATATAGCAGGCATTACATTGGTTTGTGTATGTTGATTAACCTTATTTTACAGGAGGTCCTCAGAGAAGAACTTCAGAATCAGTCTCGAGGGTAAGTGGTACCTTATGATTGAACCTGTGTACATGTGGGGCATTGGTACTGTAATTCCTATGCATTGTGTGGATCATTACAGGGATTAGAAGGGGGTCTCAGTGTCCCAGAGGGCTGTGACCAAACCAGGCCAACCATCACAAACCCTGATCTCTAGGTGGAGGCACCCGCCATAGAACCTAGGCCCCTCAACCGGTTGGTAGTCCAGCAGGCAGGAGTAGTAGCCCTTGGTATAGCACCACCTAAGGGTTACAGACAAATGTATGGCAGCTTAGATTCAATGCTAAGAAGTGCAAAGTAATACACCTAGGAAACAAAAACCCAGGGGAAGAGTACACAATGGGGGGTGAGATCCTGACAACAACAAAAATGGAAAGGGACCTGGGGTAGTCATATCAGATGACCTAAAGGTGGGCAAGCAATGTGAAAGAGCTAGTAAGGAGGGCTGGGGGGGATACTGGAATACATAGGGAGCGGCATCACTGGTAGAAAACAGAAAGTTGTTATCCCTCTGTATAGACAGCTGGTGAGACCCCATTTTGAGTACTGCGTGCAGTTCTGGAGACCCAATCTCTGCAAAGACATAAACAGGATGGAGGCAGTCTAGAGGAGGGCAACTAAAATGGTGCAGGGTCTGCACCGGAAGACATATGAAGAGAGACTTAAGGAGCTTAATATGTATAGCCTCGAGGAAAGGAGGGAGAGGGGGGACATGATAGAAACTTTCAAGTACCTCAAGGGAATCAACAAAGTCCAAGAGGGTAGCATTTTTCAGAAAAAGAGGTGTACAAGAACAAGGGGGCACAATCTGAAGATGGAAGGGTGGCTCTAGGGGTAATGAAGGAAGTATTTTTCACAGAGAGGGTTGTGGATGCATGGAACGGCCTTCCAGAGGAGGTTGTGAGTCAAAGACAGTGGTGGAATTCAAGAATGCATGGGACGGTCATAAGGCAATTCTAGGGTGGGGATAGGAAGAAGTAGGCTGTTGGTTAACTAGGATCTGCAGCTTATCCATTAGGTAGGGAAATGGGCAGACTGGGTGGGCCAAGCAGTCCTTATCTGCCATCAAATTCTATGTTTCTGTGTTTCTATGTTACTTGTAATTACAGCTCTACAGCAGTATAAAAAGCAGATTGATGTATATTGTATATTGTATATTCTGTGCTGGGTTACTTGTAATTGTAACTCTACAGCAGTACAAAAAGCACATTAATGCATATTGTATATTCTGTGCTGGGTTACTTGTAATTGTAGCTCTACAGCAGTATAAAAAGCACACTGATGTATAGTGTATATTCTGTGCCATGTTACTTGTTGAAATTGCATCTCTAAAGCAGGATAAAAAGTACTTTGATATATATTATATTTTCTGTGCCAGGTTACTTGCTGAAATTGTATCTCACAGCAGCATAAAAGCACATTAATGTATACTGTATGTTCTGTGCCAGGTTACTTTATGTAATAGAAGCATTACACCAGAATAAAATGCACATTGATGCATACTGTATTTTCGTGCCATGTTACTTCTTATAATTAAACCTCTACAGCAGTATAAAAAGTACATTGACATATATTGTATATTCTGTGCCAGGTTACTTGTTGTAATTGTAACTCCACAGTAGTATAAAAAGCACGCTGATGTATATTGTATATTCTTTGCCAGGTTACATTTTGTAATTGTAGCTCTACAGTAGTATAAAAAGCACATTGATGCATATTGTATATTCGGTGCCAGGTTACATGTTGTAATTGTAACAAGGTTATTTGGTATAATTCTAACTCTACAGCAGTCTAAAAATCACATTAACGTATACTGTACATTCTGTGCCAGGTTAATTGTAATTTTACCTCTACAGCAGTATAAATAGCACTTTGATATATATTGTATATTCCGTGCCAGGTTACTTGTTGTAATTGTAACTCTTCAGTAGTATAAGAAGACATTGATGTATATTGTATATTCTGTGCCAGGCTACCTGTTGTAATTGTAACTCTACAGCAGTATAAAAGCACATTATAAACCGAGGATCGTAAATAGAGGAATCAGATTGGCCACGAGCTCTTTAAAGCCGTGATGATATCGGGCTACATCATCATGGCTTCAGAAAAGTTCCGGCACCACCAGCCTCCTTGCTCTCTACTGTCTGACAACTATTTTTTCAAAATGTACTCCTACACCACCCAGAAACTAATTCATAAAACATTTTAAAACCTGTTTGTTTTCTTTTTTTTTATTTATAAAACTTCAAACTCTGTTCATAATAGCAGTAAGTCACTCCAGGGTGTGGTCTATCATGAGATATTATCACTTTTCAGGCAGTTGGACGCACTCGGCCTGCGGTCTCATGCCCAACCACCCGAGGCATGATGATATCCCATGATATACCACACCCTGTCGTGCCTTATTGCTTAATTTATGTATACTGTATATTCTGTGCCAGATTACTTGGTGTAATTGTAACTCTACAGCAGTATAAGAAGCACATTGATGTATATTGTATATTCTGTGCCAGATTACATGTAACTGTAGCTGTACAGCAGTATAAAAAGCACATTAATGTATATTGTATATTCTATGCCAGGTTACTTGCTGTAATTGTAACTCTAAAGCAGTATAAAAAGCACATTGATGTATATTGTATATTCTGTATCAGGATACTTGTAATTGTATTTCTATTGCAGTACAAGAAGCACCTTGAAGTATATTGTATATTCTGTTTCAGGTTACTTGTAATTACAGCTCTACAGTAGTATAAAAATCCCATTGATGTATACTGTATATTTTGTGCCAGGTTACTTGTATTTGTATCTCTACAGCAGTATAAAAAGCACATTGATGTATGTTGTATATTCTGTGTCAGGTAGTTTGTTGTAATTGAGTTTCTTAAAGTGAATATGCAAACATTTGAATAGAGAAGTTAAGATACACATCAAATCGACTGCATATTGTGCTGGTTTAGCTGCTCTTTGCTTTGTTTACACAACAGCTTAGTGTTCCTTACCTCCAACTTCATGATCGTCTATTTCAGTCTCTAGCCCCTCCTTACAATAAAAAACCTCCAATTGTTACAGATGCAAGCAGCTTTTGTTTTACACAGTTTGAGATTAGAAAAAATAGAGATACTGATTGTTCCTAGACAAGTTTCTTCTGCGGCCTAATGGTGTCTTCAGCCTCTCACCCATAAACCAAGGTCACTTCCTGTACAGCTCTAAAATCAGTCACCACTGCATTCAAATCAGCTCATTAATATTCAGTGATTGCTGCAGCCAGGAGGAGGGTCTTTAAATGTCATGATTCTTAAAGTAGCAAGATAGCAACATCCAGGTTTAGAGAAGGATTGGCAGAACCTTGAAAGGTTTTTCCCATGGTGCATTAACACTGTTTGTTACATTTTTTCCATTCAAGTCTATATCTGGCCCATATGAAGTCTGTTTTTCTCACCCCAGTGTATTGATTTGTGTATATGTTTTGAAACAGCCTTTTACCTTATTTAGGGCTTCATGCTAATGCAACCTTTTTCCCACCCAATATAAATTTTTGCATTACTTTGCACTTCTGGAAACCAGTAACATCAGCTGAACCAAGCACTGCAATGCAGTGGAACACAGTGACATCAGCTGAGCCAAAAACTACAATGCAATGGAACACAGTGACATCAGCTGAGCCAAAAACTGCAATGCAATGGAACACAGTGACATCAGCAGAGCCAAAACTGCAATGCAATGGAACACAGTGACATCAGCTGAGCCAAAACTACAATGCAGTGGAACACAGTGACACTCATCTGAGCCAAAACTGCAATGCAGTGGAACACAGTGACATCAGCTGAGCCAAAAACTACAATGCAATGGAACACAGTGACATCAGCTGAGCCAAAAACTGCAATGCAATGGAACACAGTGACATCAGCTGAGCCAAAAACTGCAATGCAATGGAACACAGTGACATCAGCTGAGCCAAAAACTGCAATGCAATGGAACACAGTGACATCAGCTGAGCCAAAAACTGCAATGCAATGGAACACAGTGACATCAGCTGAGCCAAAACTGCAATGCAATGGAACACAGTGACATCAGCTGAGCCAAAAACTGCAATGCAATGGAACACAGTGACATCAGCTGAGCCAAAAACTGCAATGCAATGGAACACAGTGACATCAGCTGAGCCAAAAACTACAATGCAATGGAACACAGTGACATCAGCTGAGCCAAAAACTACAATGCAATGGAACACAGTGACATCAGCTGAGCCAAAAACTGCAATGCAATGGAACACAGTGACATCAGCTGAGCCAAAAACTGCAATGCAATGGAACACAGTGACATCAGCTGAGCCAAAAACTGCAATGCAATGGAACACAGTGACATCAACAGAGCCAAAAACTGCAATGCAATGGAACACAGTGACATCAGCTGAGCCAAAACTGCAATGCAATGGAACACAGTGACATCAGCTGAGCCAAAACTGCAATGCAATGGAACACAGTGACATCAGCTGAGCCAAAACTGCAATGCAATGGAACACAGTGACATCAGCTGAGCCAAAACTACAATGCAATGGAACACAGTGACATCAGCTGAGCCAAAACTGCAATGCAATGGAACACAGTGACATCAGCTGAGCCAAAACTGCAATGCAATGGAACACAGTGACATCAGCTGAGCCAAAACTGCAATGCAATGGAACACAGTGACATCAGCTGAGCTAAAAATGCAATGCAGTGGAACACAGTGACATCAGCTGAGCCAAAACTGCAATGCAGTGGAACACAGTGACATCAGCTGAGCCAAAAACTGCAATGCAATGGAACACAGTGACATCAGCAGAGCCAAAAACTGCAATGCAATGGATCACAGTGGCAAGGGCAAGGCAAGGCACATTTTATTTTTCAGGTGCCCAATCCTGGAGGCTCTGGGTGCCGTACAATCAAATTACATCAAACCAGCACAGTAATTAGAACACAAAACATGTCAATTAAAAATACTTAAAAGCAGTACGTCCAAAATAGGAGGGCAGACCTAGCAGCAGATCCCCGAAGGGGCCATCATTCTTTCTAAAAGTCTTGGAAGCACCTTAAAGAGAACCCTCCAAAGAACCAGCAGCCAGTGCAGTTCTCGCAGCACTGGGGTGATGTGACAGTATTTTGGCTGTCCCATCAATAGCCTGGCATCTGCATTCTGCACTAGCTGCAGTCAGTGGAGAGTGCCTCCAGAGACCATGAGGTAAAGTATAATACAGTAGTCAATCCTTGGCATCACAAAGGCATGCACCAAGGTAGGGAGGTCCATGGGTGGTACTAGGCGCTTGATCCTAGTGATATTCCTCAGATGCTAAAGCTGGTCCGACAACAGACAACTCCTGAGAATCAAGTGTCAGTCTACTGTCAAGGATAATGCCAAGATTGTGCAGCCTAGAGAAGGCCTTCAATGGCACAGACCCCAGAAACAGTCCAGTCTCTGTGCCAGAGGCCATCCTATCACGCCTCCTGTTTCACTCCGCACAAGCATTCCATCTTATCGGGTTCAGTCACAACCAGCTGGAGGCCATTGATCTCAGCCAGGCAGTTGTTCAGTACATCCACCACATTAGATGTCCTGGGGGCCAAGTATAGATACAGCTGGGTATCATTGGCATAGCAATGAAAATCCAGACAGTACTTCTTAATGATCTAACCCAGGGGGCAGCATATACACAGCAAACAACATTGGTGAGAAGACCAAACCCTGAGGTACTCCACAACACAGAAGGCTGGGGGGGGAGGAGAAATTCCCCATCACAACCAGTTGCCTCCTGTTTGTGAGATAGTACTCAAACCAGTAGATGACCTTGCTGGCGAGTCCATAAAATTCCCTCAGGTGGTCGAGCAACACACAATGGTCTACCATGTCAAAGGCTGAGGAGAGATCAAGGAGAATGAGAATTGTCCCCCTCTCCTCAATCTCTCACCCTGAGGAGATTATTATGCACCCAAACCAATGTGATTTCCATACTGTGCCCAGCATGAAACCTAGACTGGAGAGGCTCATAGATATTAAAGGCCACAAGGTGTTCCTTTAGCTGCTGCGCCACAATCTTCTCTAGAACCTTTCCCAGAAATGGAAGGTTGGAGACAGGATGGTAATTCACTTTGACGTCAGGTTCTAAAGATGGTTTCTTCAGAAGGGGTCTCACCAGTGCCTCCTTCAAGGTATCTGGGTGACCCCCTCCGACAAAGAGCACCAGACAATCAAGGCGAACACCGGGCCTACAGAGTCAGCATATCCCATTCAGTTCACAGTATGTGTGCTTCAGCTTAGAAACAACCTCAGTGACCTCGGCCACCTCCACTTGTTTGAATTTCCCAACCAGGTGGAGTGCTCCTCGACAGCCAGGGCTATCACTGTTGGCCACACTGTGGCTCAGTGGCAGAATTCCCTGCCTGATAGTGGACACTCTGTCTGAGAAGAACCAAGCAAACGCAGTGCATAAAGCATCTGAAAAGTTTTTTTTCAGCTGTATACAAGCTGGGTGTAGCAGCCTGTCCACAATCTCCCTGGACAAGAACACTGCCTTCTTATGATTGCTTGCCCCGATACACAACATAGTGTGCACACAAGGCCAGTCTGTCTGCCTCCAGCGCAGTCTGCTGCAAGCAATTCTCTAACCTCCAACCCTTGAACTTCATCGCCTTGAGCTCCTCATCAAACCAAAGGGACCTCAAGTGAGATGATCTGGGTCATACATGGACATGGATGCAAGGGAGTTGAGTGCCCCAGACATCACCTTATTATAGGTGGCAACTGCTTCACCTGTACCCCCTGTGCATGCATTGCCCACACTAGATAGGTCGACTACCACCAGAAAACCATCCGGGGTCCAACCCCTCAAAGGGCAGTAGCTTACCATCTGTGCAGCGGGAGGGCTCATGGGTGGGGACTCTGAGCAAGTTCTCCACCATGCAATGATCAGACCAAATGACTGATCAGTCTTAAGATTATCAATCTCAAGCCCCAGCAAGAAAACCAAGTCTGACATGTGACCACCTTGGTGGGTTGCAGTAGAAATTTCTTGTAACAGGCACAGAGATGACATCATCTGGAGGAGGTGGTAACCCAGCCTGTACAATTCATCATCTGCCCAAACATTGAAGTCCCCCAGAACTAAACACACGAGGGCCTCCAATGTTTCACCAATGAGAAAGTTGACTACCTCTTGCAGGAACTCTCCTGCTGCCCTGGCGGTGGGGACGAAATCAGGAGAATCCTGTAACTTGTGCCTGGACCACCATGGACAGCCATACATTCAAATGAACTCATGCTCTCACTGGGTGCACGGTGAAGCCTATCTCAGATCTAAAACAGATGGCCACACCCACACCCCTGCACTCCACTCTGGAGCAGTGTGCAATGGAGTACCCAGGGGAGGTAGGAGCCTCTAAAACTGGGCCAGCATCAATGCCCACCCAGGTCTCTGCAATGCCGACATGCACCACCATGTGAGGTTTTTCTCTTCCCCTTCTGACTCACCTAAGCAGAGCCTGCCACACCCTACCCACTGTTAATCCCGGTATGGATTCCACCCATATACGACTGTATCATTCGCTCCTCCCTCCCCACCTGATCCCCTTAAGTACAGAATCCCCTAACACTGCTTCTCCACCCCTCTTTCCTGCTTTCTACTTTATCTGCCTGCAACCCCTTTGCCTCCCTTGAGCATCTGCCCTTCTCTGCCCCTCTGTACTCAGACCTCATCCCTGCCCTTCCTGCCAGGCCTCCTCACCCTCCCTTGCCCGCCGCCCTCCTTCCAGTGGCTGGAGCACCATCTATGATCCCCCCGCCTTACCAAATGCCACTAAAATTCTCCTTTGGCTGCTACTCCCTACCGCTCCCCCTCCCATCTTACCCCACCACATCTTTTGAACCCACCCCCCATCCCCATCAGGACCCCTGTTCCTAGTGTTCTCCCTTCCCTGTCATCCTTCCCACTCTTGGGAGTACCCCCTGCTCCTCTTTTACCGATATCAGACCCTCTTACCTATTGTTTGACCCTATCCCCCTTCTACCAGCATTGTCTCTGCTGCCACCCTGAATCAGTCTGGGATCCACATTTCGGCCCAGGCCCTATTTCCCCCCCCTCCCCAATCACCTCCATCTCTGACTCCCTGTGCACCCAAGGTGGTGCTCCTCCTACCCTCACTCTGCCCATCCACTCTCTTAACCTACCTATCTCTCTTGACAACCAGCTGACCTGCACCTGCAGTGCTCTCAGCCTGCGACAAATGGGACATTCCCACAGCCTCCACAATGTACCCATCCATACGGCCACCCCACAGCCACTACAGCCTGCCAGCCTGTTGCTCCTGAATCCGCTGATGGTCTCCTGCGCCCTGCACCAGCCCCCCTTTCCCTTGGTACCAACCTCTTTTCCAATGCCACCCTTCCTGGTCCTGGCATCCTGAGTTCCCCATACCAATTGGCAGTTCCCCTGCCCCCACTCCACCACCCCATCTTGACCCCAGCACTCCTGTCATACTCAGTGTAACAGATCCTCTCCCTCCATCTTCTCCTGGGGAGCTTGTTCTAGTACCCAGGTGAGTGGGTATGGTCAACGCTTATTAGGAACAGAATACTCCTTACTCAAGAAATAGCTGCATTCTTAAGAGGGATAGCTAGATATACTTGCAGTTATAGTAGTAATAGTTATTAATGGGCCGATGTAACCCCAAGGCCAAAATGTCATGATCCAATGTATGTATCATTCTTTCTGTGCCTTATAAGCTACATGTACATCTTTAAAACAAAATAAAATATATTGAATTTCAAAAAAAAATGAAATAGTTGCATTTAAACCCAGTGAGTAAATGCCCACAAGGTTCCAGACCCCCAACCAGTAATCAGCAACAACACCCCCGGTTATCAAATCCTTAAAAAAAGTATCTCAGAGTAAACCCCCTCCCTCCCAGTACATGTACAATTCACTCCCAGAAAAGCTCACTGGAACAGTAACTCAGACAAAGCACATGTACACTCACCCCTACTCTGGAAAAAATGTTGTACTCTCCTCAGTATAAAGCCCATAAGATCACATACCCTAGCCAATATACCACCCTATCTATTAAGTTACATAAAGAAAAAGTGACTCCAAGCGATCCCCATCCTCTTTGTACAGTTGGAAATTGCCCACAAAGTTGCTCCCTCAAGGTGTAGATGCAACACTGCACATGTAAACAGTCCTCAAGGATTAAACCCAACAAAGCATATATTATGTGAACAAACCAATTTGCCAGAAGATAGAGGCCTTATGGTCTATCAAGTCTGCTCGAGTGTGCAGCTAGCAACATTTATACTGCAGCCGCTGCTCCCTCCCAGACACTCCCTCCTACCCTATCCCATCCCCTTTTGAAACAGTCCACTGTTCTACAGGATACCACTTCTGCAAGCAATGCATTCCAGCCTGACACCACTCTCTCCGTAAAAATTCCCTCCTGAACCTTCCCTCCCAATCTGAGATCATGACCTCAAGTGTCCCTACCCCCCATTAATTTGAATAGTCCCTCCATGCTTATCTTATTTATTCCCTTCATGTACTTGAAGGTTTCAATCATATCCCTCATCTCTCCTCCAGCGAGTACATGTTCAACTCCCTCAGCCTGCTCATGTAGGGTATGTCCCCTAGTCCCTGAATCATCTTTGTTGCTCTGCAATGCACCTCCTTCAGTAACTTAATGTCCCTCTTCAGATACAGGTGCGATTACTGCACGCAGTACTCCAGGTGTGGCCTAACCAGTGACCTATACAATGGCAGGATCACCTCCCCTCTCCTTGAAGATATACCCCTGGCAATACATCCCAGCATTTTGTTAGCCTTTGCAGCTGCTTTCCTGCATTGTGCAGAGTTGTTCATTGAGCCCGTCCTAATCACCACCAGATCCGCTCTCCTCCTCTGTCATGGCTAGCTGAACCCCCAACCCCCAACTTGCAGCTTGTTCCTGAGTTTTTTGCCTCAAAATTTAGCATCTTGCACGTTTTGGCATTGAACCCCAACTGCCAGGTGTCTGAACAGGTCTCCAATTTTGACAGATCATCCTGCAACCCATGCCATCCTCCTAGGTCATCCATTATTGCTCCCATCTTGGTGTCATCTGCAAACAAACTGATCTTGCTCTTGATGCCCATTGAGATATCTGATATGAACAACAAAAACAACACGGTCCCAGTACTGAACCTTGCGGTACTCCGCTTGTCACTGCCTCAGAAATGAGAGCTCCCCTCCCACCACCACACTCTGCTGCCTTCCCTGTAAATGGTTTACTACGCATCCCATTTTCACCCCTGCACCTGTACCTGCAAGCTTACTACCCAGCCTCCCATGTGGCACTGAGTTGAATGCCTTACTGAAGTCCAGAAACAGGACATCCACTGCATGGCCCTTGTTCAACTGTCTAGTTATCCAGTCATACCAGGCTGGTCTGACAGGATCTGCCCATGACAAACCAATACTGCCCAACGTCCTGCACCCTCTGGACTCCAGAAGGGACACCAGCCTCTTTTCAGGATTGTCTCCATCAGTTTTCCCATGATGGATGTGAGGCTACCAGCCTGTAGTTTCCCAGTTCATCTTTGGGACCACTGTTATGGAGGAGTACCACATGAGCCATCCTCCAGACCTGTGGTACACTTCCTGAGATCAGGGAGGCATTGAACAGGTCTGCCAGGGGCCCCTCCAGGATTTCTGCCAGCTCTCTCAGTACCATGGGGAGAATGCCATCTGGCCCTGGCGCCTTGTCCACCCTCAGTACCCTCAGGCCCTCCAGTATCCTGCCCCTTGTGATTTCACCAACTGTCACTTCCCCCTGAGCCTGAACTCCCACCCCCCCAGCCGTGTCCATCCTTTCTCCTTAGTAAACACCGAGCAGAAGTTTTTATTAAGAGCTTCTGCCTGCTCTGCCCCTGTTTCAACCCACCCCAATCCCTGTTAATCCTTACTATTTAGTCACTAAAACTCCTTTTCTCCTGATGTACCTGAAGAATTATTTCTCACCTTCCTGATGCCTTGCACCAGCCTGAGCTCCTAAGACTCCTTGGCTGCCCTTACTGCCTTAATCACCTACTTCAATTCCTCCAGATAATCCTCTCAGTCCTCACCTCCCTGTTTTTTGAACCTCTTAAGTCAGCCCCTTTATTTCTTGGTTTCTACATGACCCTTTGCTTAACCAGCTGGGTTTCTTGGCCCTAGGTCTCTTACTTGGACCCTGATGCAGGTTTTGGTCACCTCTTCAGTCCCCAGTTTTATGACCTCCCATCTCTGGTTAGTGTCCATATTACATAGGATACATATATGAGATACATAGGACAGGTACAAAGCTGAAGGACTTTCATCCTTAATGCTCACCAGCTATATTAGTAAATTTTGATTTGTTTTGTATAAGCATCCCATCTAGTTTTAAATGATGTGGTTGATGGACTGGCCACTACCTCCAGTGGAAGTCTGTTCCAGTCATGGACCACTCTCTGGCTAAACCACCATGTACTATGTACCCTTCTTCTGTTTGGTGCTGTAAGCTGCAGTGGATGGGACCTAGTGCTATATGTATTTGTGTTCATATCTAAACCAGTGATGTCCCAGAGAGCTTCACTGTTCCATGCCCTATGCACCAAACACATATCTTCCCTTTTCTTTCTTGTCTCCAAGGAGTACATGTTGAGTTCTAACAGACGAGTTTTGTAGTCCTTGCTGTTCATACCCTGGAATGCCTTGGTAGCTCATTTCTGGACTCTTTCTAATAGTGCTATGTCTCCCTTTTCATGTCGTGCCCACACCTGTGCACCATACTCCATTACGGGTCAAACCAGGGATGTGTACAATGGCAACATGACCTCCCTGCTCCTTGATGTTATATATCTTAATATGCAATTAGGAATTCTATTACCCCTCTGGGCTATCTTTTGGCAGTGTGGTGTAAGGACATATTGCTGGATACTATGATGCCCAAACCCTTCCTCTTCGATTGTTTTCAAGGCAGTATTTCCAAGTATGTATGATATTCTTGGATTACTTTTTCCCATGTGCATAATGTAGCATTCGTCCCTGGTTTAGTGTCAATTTGGTTTGCTCAGTCCATTATACTATATTGTCAATTATGTTCTGTAGATTTGATGAATTTGAATTGATATTGATTTCTGCCCTATCCTACAGTCATCTGCAATTTGTGGAGCCAAATCAACTGCTGATTGATCTGGAGAGATGATACATATAGATTAAAAAGACAAGGGCCCAACACTGAACCCTGTGGGACCTCGCCGCACTTCTGACCATTCAGATAATTCCTCTGATGCACACCCTTTGTTTCCTGTTTTCTAGCCACTGATGCACCCAGTTAGTTATGGTGGGATGGATGGCTAGCTTATTCAGTTGCTGTATTAGTTCGAGGTGGGGGCTTATCAAAAGCTTTGGAGAAGTTAAGAAATAGTATATCCACTGGGGTGCCTTCATCCAAGCTATCCATTACTCTTCCATAGAATGCCAACATATTTGTCTGGCATGACCTTCCCTTACAAACCCATGCTGAGTATGATCTGTGAGGTTGTGAGTGTGGAGGTGTTGTATTATCTCATCCTTTAGTATTCCCTCTAGGATTTTTGAAGGGATAGCAGTAAGACTTGTGGATCGGTAGTTTGCAGGGTCAGATTTATTCTCTTTTTGAATATTGGGATAACTGCATTTGATTTCCAACAGTCTACTACCTCCCCCGTGTCCAATGATTTCTGGAAAATGTGAGCCAATGGAGGGGCTATTATACTTGCCATTTCTTTAAGTATTCTGGGTTGTAAACCGTCCGGGCCTGGGGATTTATTTGAGTCTAATTTGGCTAACCTAGCTTCTACATCGGTTATTTTGATTTTGATTCTGTCTGTAGGGGAATTTCCTGGTATTGGTGCTATGTGGTTGTCCTTTTTTTTATTACATACTATGGAAAAATAGGAGTTTGCTAAATTCGTCATTTCTTTATTATCTGAATTCAGGTCCCATTTGTTTTTTTGAGTGGCCTATATCTTTTGAGCTTCCTATTATGTTATTTATGTATGCATAGAAGGCTTTGTAGTTCCTGCTACTCTCTTGGCCAAGTTTACTTCATGGTTTGCTTTTGCTTTTTAATTTGGTTTTTATATAATTGTACAGTTTAGTATACTGTATCCTGTTCTTGTCAGTGTTGTTTATTTTTCATTTCTTAAATAATCTTTGCTTCCTGTTTATTAGTTTTTTAATAGAAGATGTCCACCATTGTTTTGATTGTTTTGGGTGGGTATTTTGCTTTAAGGAACATTATCAGTTATTTCTTGTTTTATTTTATCACAAATATTTCCTGTAAGTCGCTTAATGATTTGTTCCTAAACCTTATCCCACTGCCAGTCTGTTAGGTTTGCTCTGATCTTCGTAAAGTAGACCCTATGCATTCACACATTGGTTTGGCTATCTTAAATTCTACTTTCAGATGGTTGCTGGTACCCAGTGGTGCAGTCATCGTACATTCGCTTAGTGTTTCTCCCATATTTGTTAGGACAAGGTCCAAAGTGTTTAGTCCCCTAGTTGGATCCTCAATCCTCTGTGTTAGCCCCTACTTGGTCACATGCATTTAACAACCCTCTCTAGGGGTGTACTTTTTGTTGATGTCCTCCAGATTATTCCTGGTAAATTTAAGTCCCAGGATTAATATTCTGTCTTCTGGGTTTAATGAGAAGATTTTAGTAATTAAAGTTTTATTGGCTTGTAAGGTGGATGCCGGGGTCTGTAGATGGTGCCCAATATTATTTTGGTTTGTTTACTGGTATTAACTTTATCCATAGTTGATCAGGTGTATCAGTATCTATATATACTTCCTCAGATTGTATACTAAAGGATACATATAGTGCCACCCCAACCCCCTTCCTATATTGTCTAGATTTTTGTAGAGGCATACTCTGGTATGTCCTGATCCCAGTTATCATTTGCATCCCACCATGTTTCTGTAACTTCTGCTATATGTATGTTGTTGGTGGACATAATGTTTTAAAATTTGTCCATTTTATTGTTTAAGCTTCTCGATTAAGAAGTATGCAGTTCCAGGTTCGATTTTTCTTAATACCTGTGTATTATTTGCTAGATTGTTGTTTAATCCTGCATATCCCTAAGGCCTGCTAGTGTTTAGTTTAAATACAGTCCAGTTGCTTCTTTGATCCTCTTGGGTAAGTTTCTTGTGCCTGTCCTTTCTAGGTGTAGTCCATCATGTTTGAATAATCTTGGATCTCTACAAGCCTCTGAATTATCTAAAAACTGAGCTCCCTCTTTCTTACAAAGTTCTCTTAACCATCGGTTAATTGTGTTTATTCTTTGGTTTTTAAAAGAATGTTGGCCAAATACCAATAAGATGCTAGATACTATGCTACTTCCCCCCCTTTTGTTTAATGACATCTAGAGTTTCCTGGAAGTCTGAAAAGATGTTGTGAAGGTTCCTATGTTGGATGTCATTTGTCCCTATATGTAGTAAGACCACAGGGTTAATGGTGTTTCCATTAATCCCCCAGGAGTGGGCTAATGTTATGTATTTTGGCACCAGGTAGCAGACTAACTGTAGTATGTTCATTTCTCCTTCTGCATAGTGTAGAATCCATGCCTCTAATTAATGAATCACCTATTACCAGTAGGTCTCTAGGTTGGTCCACACAGTTCTTTACTCTGGGTTCCTGTATTTGGGCTGGTGGATTCAGATTGGGTTTTGGCTTGGTTTCAGCTGGGACATGCCCAGGATTGTCATTTGGTAGGGATGCAAATCTATTTTCTATTAGTATGGGTGTACTATTGTGAATTTGGCCTCCTCTTTTCCTGCTTTTTGTTTTAGTCACCCTTGCCCAGTCTTCTATTTCTTGCTCTGAGCTTTGTTCCCTTTCCTGTGTCTCCTCTGTCTTACTGGTACCCTCTACCTGACTTTCTATTTTAGAGACCACAGAGTCAATAAATTCCTTTAGCCTCTTTATCTCTTCTGTCTCTGTTTTTCTCTCTAACAGATGGGTAGTTTCTTCCTGCAGCTCTTCCACCAAGGTACACTTTTCACAAATGAATGTGTCATCCTGATCTCCTGTAGTAAACATTAGGGATTTGTTGCATATATTTATCGGGCCTCCATTCTATTTGCCATCCTAATTCTAGTTACAGGCTTTTTGTGAGAGTTCCCCAGCTCCCAGCTTCCTCAGCTGATACAGCCAAGATGACATGTCTCTGCACGCAGAACCGCATGCTCGCCCCCACGCACTCACTCCCGCCACATGGTATTCACTTTATGTGGTCCCAACAGGAAGTGCTGGTATTGCCCACTTCCTGCTAGTGTGAGCAAAGGTAAATCAGATATACACAAAACAGAGTAAAATGCATTAAATTGCCACCTCTTGTGGTGGCCTTTCCTCAAGGAGCACTACATTTGCCTCCCAGCTGCTAATCGTGTTGTTTAGGATTTTGCAGGGAATGAAGGTGGCTCCTCCACCTTCCCACACTGCTCTGGATTCTGGTTAGATACTGTTTAACTACCTCCCTCATCCTCCTGAAGTTGGTCCTCCTGAAGTCCAATACTCTTGTACCTGTCTCTACTCCCTCCTTACCCAATTTCAATGTGAACCACACTGAGTGATGGTCATTCCCTGCCAGTGGTTCTTCCACCCCCAGATCCCTCACAAACTTCCCAATTGCCAGCACAAGCAAGGTCTAGGGTGTTCCCTAACCTGGTTGACTTGCAGCCATTTGCATTAGCCAGCCTGGGTAAAGAGTTGGCTGGAGAACAGGACACAGAGGGTAATAGTAAGTGGAGTCAACTCTGAAGAAAGGGGGGTTACTAGTGGGGTACCGCAGGGTTCAGTACTAGTACCAATCCTCTTCAATGTCTTTATAAGCGACATTGCAGAGAGACTGGAAGAAAAAGTATGTCTCTTTGCAGATGACACAAAGATCTGCAACAGAGTTGATACACAAGGTGGGGTGGAAAGTGTGAGAAGAGACTTGGCAAGGTTGGAGGAATGGACATGTCACCCCCCTACAGATGGGGGTTCCTAAAAGCCTCCTAGGAGCTTAGAAACATAGAAACATAGAATTTGATGGCAGATAAGGACCGCTTGGCCCACCCAGTCTGCCCATTTCCCTGCCTACTGGATAAGCTGCAGATCCTAGTTAACCAGCAGCCTACTTCTTCCTACCCCCGCCCCCTAAAATTGCCTTATGACTGTCCCATGCATGCTTGAATTCCACCACTGTTTTTGACTCCACAACCTCCTCCGGAAGGCCGTTCCATGCATCCACAACCTCTGTGAAAAATACTTTAAATTACCTCTGAGCCACTTCATCTTCAGATTGTGCCCCTTGTTCTTGCACACCTCTTTTTAGAAAGATGCTACCCTCTTGGACTCTGTTGATTCCCTTGAGGTACTTGAAAGTTTCTATCATGCCCCCTTTCCTCAAGGCTATATATTAAGCTCCTTTAGTCTCTCTTCATATGTCTTCCGTGCAGACCCTGCACCATTTTAGTTGCCCTCCTCTGGACAGCTTCCATCCTGTCTATGTCTTTGCGAAGACTGGGTCTCCAGAACTGCACGCAGTACTCCAGATGGGGTCTGACCAGCTGTCTGTACAGAGGATAATAACTTCCTGTTTTCTACTGGTGATGCCTCCCTATGCATCCCAGTATCCCCCCAGCCCTCCTTGCTGCCCTCTCACATTGCTTGCCCACCTTTAGGTTATCTGATATGACTACCCCAGGTCCCCCTCCATCCTTGTTGTTGTTAGTATCTCACCCCCCATTGTGTACTCTTCCCCTTGGTTTTTGTTTCCCAGGTGCATTACCTTGCACTTCTTAGCATTGAATCTAAGCTGCCATACATTTGACCATTCCTCTAACCTTGCCAAGTCCCTTTTCATCCTTTCCACCCCACCTTGTGCA
This sequence comes from Neoceratodus forsteri, assembly GCA_016271365.2. Lineage (NCBI taxonomy): Eukaryota > Metazoa > Chordata > Ceratodontiformes > Ceratodontidae > Neoceratodus > Neoceratodus forsteri. The sequence goes on from CM057455.1 coordinate 55,226,892, forward strand.
TCAACTCTATTGCAGATCTTTGTGTCATCTGCAAAGAGACATACTTTTTCTTCCAGTCCCTCTGCAATGTCGCTTATAAAGACATTGAAGAGGACCTGTCCTAATACTGAACCCTGCGGTACCCCACTAGTAACCCCCCTTTCTTCAGAGTGGACTCCATTTACTATTACTCTCTGTGTCCTATTCTCCAGCCAATTTTTTACCCAGGCTGTCATCTAGGGACCCACTCCCAGGCTAGCTAACTTGTAAATTAATCTTTTGTGTGGGACTGTGTCAAATGCCTTGCTAAAGTCTAGGTAGGCCATGTCCACAGCCACTCCCTGATCTACTACTTTGGTCACCCAGTCAAAGAAATCTATCAGATTTGTCTGGCATGACCTTCCTGCTGTGAATCCATGCTGCCTTGGGTCCTGTGCCCCTCTGGCCTCTAAATACTCGACAATTCTTTCCTTCAGAAGTGATTCCATCATTTTCCCTACCACTGAGGTTAAACTAACAGGTCTGTAGTTTCCTTCTTCTGCCTTACTCCCACTTTTGTGAAGGGAAATCACATCTGCCCTCCTCCAGTCCTCGGGTACCACCCAATCCTCCCATGATTTGTTAAACAGGGTAGTCAGTGGTGTCACTAATTCTACCCTTAGTTCTTTTAGAATCCTGGGATGAATCCCATCAGGCCCCATTGATTTGTCCACCTTCAGTTTTAAGAGTTCTTTCAGAACCCTTTCTTCTGTAAATGGGCTGGTATCAACTTCCGTATCCAGTGTGTTTCTACTGTTTGTTTAAGTGTTCCTCTTGCCTGCTGGTGTTCGGCGTTTAAGCCATTAGAATGGCACTGTGAGTGCTAGTACAGCCTCCACATACTGTCTCTTTAAGAGCTGTCTGCTTGCAGACATAAGTAAAGTTTTTTCCGGGGGGGGGCTGGTGTTCCCCTGCTCGAATCCCGCCTGAACTGCGGAGTAATCGCTCCATTTTGTGGTCGCTGAAGGCGTAAAGGGAGCCCATCTGAAAGATATAACTGTTAGCCTGTAATCAGCTAAAGTATTAGTAATATTATAGTTTGTCTAACCTGTCTTATTGCAGTTAGGACTCTTTGTGTGTTGCCCTCCATTTTGGACACAAAACTGCTGTGCTGGGCCAATGGGATTAGGGAGCTATAACATGGAGGCTGCTTTTGGACCAACCAGAATTCAGACTTCCTGGGAGCCAGCTTACAATGGGAATGTATAGCTAGTAATTCTGGGTAGTGTAGTTTTGGACCTTGGTGCCTTTTTTGCACCAACTGAGATAACCTTGGAATGATTGACAGCTGAGTCCACCAACTGGATCGGGTGGCGCCCAAAGGGAATGCTCTGCCTTGCGACTAGGAGGTCAGATCAGTTGTGACCGTGAGGAGAGAAGGAGCTCTGTGCTTCTGCAGAGTATAGTTCCGCGCAGGAAGCATGTGAGAGGCCCTGCAGTCAGTCGGTTGCCATTGCAAGCTTGAATCGGACTGAATCCGAGGTGACTGAAAGGAAGGAAGGCTGAAAAGTGGAAACCAGGCTCACCCTGTAGAAGACTGGAGAAACTGCTGAATCGCGCTTGGTCTGTCAGAAACTGAGGCTGCTGTGTGAACTCCTGGGTATTTGCAGTAAGTGCGATCAGAACCTAATAGCTGCCTGGTATAGTAATTTCCTTTATATATAAATGTGTTAAATGCTTGTGAGGAATAGCTGTTCCAATTCTCTTTTCACTGTGTGGTGGAAGCTAAAAGTCAACTGAATTTAATGGGACTAAATGCTGCTAGTCACAGCAGTTGGGCCTAGCCAGTAGAATCTCATCTCCGTGTCTTGTTTGTCTGGCAATCCAGAACAACCATCTTCATCAGGTTCTCAGCTTGTGGTAGTGTGAGTACAAATCAGGGCAGTCCCCTCAGCACCTGTTAACAATCACCAGTGTGTCATCTAATTGTCTTTATTTCATTTCTTCAAGGACTGAGCCATCCGCTCCGATTACAATTGGTATTGTGCATATCTTTTCTACAGGGCCCTATCCACCTGCACCTGCCAGCCAACCCCGGCAACGGACCTGGTTAGTTCTCCACCTGGGTACCCAGAGTGGACTTTTAAGACCCTGTATGAGTGCACAGTACTGTGATTTAATTCTGCCAATCAGCTTGATCTCCCCCTCCCGTGTTTCATTCCCCCTAAATAAACTTGATTTGATGTTATTGACTTTAAGCTGTCTGAAGTGTCAGTACCTATATAGCAGGCATTACATTGGTTTGTGTATGTTGATTAACCTTATTTTACAGGAGGTCCTCAGAGAAGAACTTCAGAATCAGTCTCGAGGGTAAGTGGTACCTTATGATTGAACCGTGTGTACATGTGGGGCATTGGTACTGTAATTCCTATGCATTGTGTGGATCATTACAGGGATTAGAAGGGGGTCTCAGTGTCCCAGAGGGCTGTGACCAAACCAGACCAACCATCACAAACCCTGATCGCTAGGTGGAGGCACCCGCCCGCCATAGAACCTAGGCCCCTCAAGCGGTTGGTAGTCCAGCAGGCAGGAGTAGTAGCCCTTGGTATAGCACCACCTAAGGGTTACAGACAAATGTATGGCAGCTTAGATTCAATGCTAAGAAGTGCAAAGTAATACACCTAGGAAACAAAAACCCAGGGGAAGAGTACACAATGGGGGGGTGAGATCCTGACAACAACAAAAATGGAAAGGGACCTGGGGTAGTCATATCAGATGACCTAAAGGTGGGCAAGCAATGTGAAAGAGCTAGTAAGGAGGGCTGGGGGATACTGGAATACATAGGGAGCGGCATCACTGGTAGAAAACAGAAAGTTGTTATCCTCTGTATAGACAGCTGGTGAGACCCCATTTGGAGTACTAGGCCCAGTTCTGGAGACCCAATCTCTGCAAAGACATAAACAGGATGGAGGCAGTCTAGAGGAGGGCACTAAAATGGTGCAGGGTCTGCACCGGAAGACATATGAAGAGAGATTAAGGAGCTTAATATGTATAGCCTCGAGGAAAGGAGGGAGAGGGGACATGATAGAAACTTTCAAGTACCTCAAGAGAATCAACAAAGTCCAAGAGGGTAGCATTTTCAGAAAAAGAGTGTACAAGAACAAGGGGCACAATCTGAAGATGGAAGGGTGGCTCAGGGGTAATGAAGGAAGTATTTTTCACAAGAGGGTTGTGGATGCATGGAACGGCCTTCCAGAGGAGGTTGTGAGTCAAAGACAGTGGTGGAATTCAAGAATGCATGGGACGGTCATAAGGCAATTCTAGGGTGGGATAGGAAGAAGTAGGCTGTTGGTTAACTAGGATCTGCAGCTTATCCATTAGGTAGGGAAATGGGCAGACTGGGTGGGCCAAGCAGTCCTTATCTGCCATCAAATTCTATGTTTCTGTGTTTCTATGTTACTTGTAATTACAGCTCTACAGCAGTATAAAAAGCAGATTGATGTATATTGTATATTGTATATTCTGTGCTGGGTTACTTGTAATTGTAACTCTACAGCAGTACAAAAAGCACATTAATGCATATTGTATATTCTGTGCTGGGTTACTTGTAATTGTAGCTCTACAGCAGTATAAAAGCACACTGATGTATAGTGTATATTCTGTGCCATGTTACTTGTTGAAATTGCATCTCTAAAGCAGGATAAAAAGTACTTTGATATATATTATATTTTCTGTGCCAGGTTACTTGCTGAAATTGTATCTCTACAGCAGCATAAAAAGCACATTAATGTATACTGTATGTTCTGTGCCAGGTTACTTTATGTAATAGAAGCATTACACCAGAATAAAATGCACATTGATGCATACTGTATTTTCGGTGCCATGTTACTTCTTATAATTAAACCTCTACAGCAGTATAAAAAGTACATTGACATATATTGTATATTCTGTGCCAGGTTACTTGTTGTAATTGTAACTCCACAGTAGTATAAAAAGCACGCTGATGTATATTGTATATTCTTTGCCAGGTTACATTTTGTAATTGTAGCTCTACAGTAGTATAAAAAGCACATTGATGCATATTGTATATTCGGTGCCAGGTTACATGTTGTAATTGTAACAAGGTTATTTGGTATAATTCTAACTCTACAGCAGTCTAAAAATCACATTAACGTATACTGTACATTCTGTGCCAGGTTAATTGTAATTTTACCTCTACAGCAGTATAAATAGCACTTTGATATATATTGTATATTCCGTGCCAGGTTACTTGTTGTAATTGTAACTCTTCAGTAGTATAAGAAGCACATTGATGTATATTGTATATTCTGTGCCAGGCTACCTGTTGTAATTGTACCTCTACAGCAGTATAAAAAGCACATTATAAACCGAGGATCGTAAATAGAGGAATCAGATTGGCCGACGAGCTCTTTAAAGCCGTGATGATATCGGGCTACATCATCATGGCTTCAGAAAAGTTCCGGCACCACCAGCCTCCTTGCTCTCTACTGTCTGACAACTATTTTTTCAAAATGTACTCCTACACCACCCAGAAACTCATTCATAAAACATTTTAAAACCTGTTTGTTTTCTTTTTTTCTATTTATAAAACTTCAAACTCTGTTCATAATAGCAGTAAGTCACTCCAGGGTGTGGTCTATCATGAGATATTATCACTTTTCAGGCAGTTGGACGCACCGCCTGCGGTCTCATGCCCAACCACCCGAGGCATGATGATATCCCATGATATACCACACCCTGTCCTGCCTTATTGCTTAATTTATGTATACTGTATATTCTGTGCCAGATTACTTGGTGTAATTGTAACTCTACAGCAGTATAAGAAGCACATTGATGTATATTGTATATTCTGTGCCAGATTACATGTAACTGTAGCTGTACAGCAGTATAAAAAGCACATTAATGTATATTGTATATTCTATGCCAGGTTACTTGCTGTAATTGTAACTCTAAAGCAGTATAAAAAGCACATTGATGTATATTGTATATTCTGTATCAGGATACTTGTAATTGTATTTCTATTGCAGTACAAGAAGCACCTTGAAGTATATTGTATATTCTGTTTCAGGTTACTTGTAATTACAGCTCTACAGTAGTATAAAAATCCCATTGATGTATACTGTATATTTTGTGCCAGGTTACTTGTATTTGTATCTCTACAGCAGTATAAAAAGCACATTGATGTATGTTGTATATTCTGTGTCAGGTAGTTTGTTGTAATTGAGTTTCTTAAAGTGAATATGCAAACATTTGAATAGAGAAGTTAAGATACACATCAAATCGACTGCATATTGTGCTGGTTTAGCTGCTCTTTGCTTTGTTTACACAACAGCTTAGTGTTCCTTACCTCCAACTTCATGATCGTCTATTTCAGTCTCTAGCCCCTCCTTACAATAAAAAACCTCCAATTGTTACAGATGCAAGCAGCTTTTGTTTTACACAGTTTGAGATTAGAAAAAATAGAGTTACTGATTGTTCCTAGACAAGTTTCTTCTGCGGCCTAATGGTGTCTTCAGCCTCTCACTCCATAAACCAAGGTCACTTCCTGTACAGCTCTAAAATCAGTCACCACTGCATTCAAATCAGCTCATTAATATTCAGTGATTGCTGCAGCCAGGAGGAGGGTCTTTAAATGTCATGATTCTTAAAGTAGCAAGATAGCAACATCCAGGTTTAGAGAAGGATTGGCAGAACCTTGAAAGGTTTTTTTTCCCCATGGTGCATTAACACTGTTTGTTACATTTTTTTCCATTCAAGTCTATATCTGGCCCATATGAAGTCTGTTTTTCTCACCCCAGTGTATTGATTTGTGTATATGTTTTGAAACAGCCTTTTTACCTTATTTAGGGCTTCATGCTAATGCAACCTTTTTCCCACCCAATATAAATTTTTGCATTATTTTGCACTTCTGGAAACCAGTAACATCAGCTGAACCAAGCACTGCAATGCAGTGGAACACAGTGACATCAGCTGAGCCAAAAACTACAATGCAATGGAACACAGTGACATCAGCTGAGCCAAAAACTGCAATGCAATGGAACACAGTGACATCAGCTGAGCCAAAAACTACAATGCAATGGAACACAGTGACATCAGCTGAGCCAAAACTGCAATGCAATGGAACACAGTGACATCATCTGAGCCAAAACTGCAATGCAATGGAACACAGTGACATCAGCTGAGCCAAAAACTACAATGCAATGGAACACAGTGACATCAGCTGAGCCAAAAACTGCAATGCAATGGAACACAGTGACATCAGCTGAGCCAAAAACTACAATGCAATGGAACACAGTGACATCAGCTGAGCCAAAAACTACAATGCAATGGAACACAGTGACATCAGCTGAGCCAAAAACTACAATGCAATGGAACACAGTGACATCAGCTGAGCCAAAAACTGCAATGCAATGGAACACAGTGACATCAGCTGAGCCAAAAACTACAATGCAATGGAACACAGTGACATCAGCTGAGCCAAAAACTGCAATGCAATGGAACACAGTGACATCAGCTGAGCCAAAAACTGCAATGCAATGGAACACAGTGACATCAGCTGAGCCAAAAACTGCAATGCAATGGATCACAGTGGCAAGGGCAAGGCAAGGCACATTTTATTTTTCAGGTGCCCAATCCTGGAGGCTCTGGGTGCCGTACAATCAAATTACATCAAACCAGCACAGTAATTAGAACACAAAACATGTCAATTAAAAATACTTAAAAGCAGTACGTCCAAAATAGGAGGGCAGACCTAGCAGCAGATCCCCGAAGGGGCCATCATTCTTTCTAAAAGTCTTGGAAGCACCTTAAAGAGAACCCTCCAATGAACCAGCAGCCAGTGCAGTTCTCGCAGCACTGGGGTGATGTGACAGTATTTTGGCTGTCCCATCAATAGCCTGGCATCTACATTCTGCACTAGCTGCAGTCAGTGGAGAGTGCCTCCAGAGACCATGAGGTAAAGTATAATACAGTAGTCAATCCTTGGCATCACAAAGGCATGCACCAAGGTAGGGAGGTCCATGGGTGGTACTAGGCGTTTGATCCTAGTGATATTCCTCAGATGCTAAAAGCTGGTCCGGACAACAGACAACTCCTGAGAATCAAGTGTCAGTCTGCTGTCAAGGATAATGCCAAGATTGTGCAGCCTACAGAAGGCCTTCAATGGCACAGACCCCAGAAACAGTCCAGTCTCTGTGCCAGAGGCCATCCTATCACGCCTCCTGTTTCACTCCGGTACAAGTATCTCCATCTTATCGGGGTTCAGTCACAACCAGCTGGAGGCCATTGATCTCAGCCAGGCAGTTGTTCAGTACATCCACCACATTAGATGTCCTGGGGGCAAAGTATAGATACAGCTGGGTATCATTGGCATAGCAATGAAAATCCAGACAGTACTTCTTAATGATCTAACCCAGGGGCAGCATATACACAGCAAACAACATTGGTGAGAAGACCAAACCCTGAGGTACTCCACAACACAGAAGGCTGGGGGAGGAGAAATTCTCATCACAACCAGTTGCCTCCTGTTTGTGAGATAGTACTCAAACCAGTAGATGACCTTGCTGGCGAGTCCATAAAATTCCCTCAGGTGGTCGAGCAACACACAATGGTCTACCATGTCAAAGGCTGAGGAGAGATCAAGGAGAATGAGAATTGTCCCCTCTCCTCAATCTCTCACCCTGAGGAGATTATTATGCACCCAAACCAATGTGATTTCCATACTGTGCCCAGCATGAAACCTAGACTGGAGAGGCTCATAGATATTAAAGGCCACAAGGTGTTCCTTTAGCTGCTGCGCCACAATCTTCTCTAGAACCTTTCCCAGAAATGGAAGGTTGGAGACAGGATGGTAATTCACTTTGGCGTCAGGTTCTAAAGATGGTTTCTTCAGAAGGGGTCTCACCAGTGCCTCCTTCAAGGTATCTGGGTGACCCCCTCCGACAAAGAGCACCAGACAATCAAGGCGAACACCGGGCCTACAGAGTCAGCATATCCCATTCAGTTCACAGTATGTGTGCTTCAGCTTAGAAACAACCTCAGTGACCTCGGCCACCTCCACTTGTTTGAATTTCCCCCAACCAGGTGGAGTGCTCCTCGGACAGCCAGGGCGATCACTGTTGGCCACACTGTGGCTCAGTGGCAGAATTCCCTGCCTGATAGTGGACACTCTGTCTGAGAAGAACCAAGCAAACGCAGTGCATAAAGCATCTGAAAAGGTTTTTTTCAGCTGTATACAAGCTGGGTGTAGCAGCCTGTCCACAATCTCCCTGGACAAGAACACTGCCTTCTTATGATTGCTTGCCCCGATACACAACATAGTGTGCACACAAGGCCAGTCTGTCTGCCTCCAGCGCAGTCTGCTGCAAGCAATTCTCTAACCTCCAACCCTTGAACTTCATCGCCTTGAGCTCCTCATCAAACAAAAGGGACCTCAAGTGAGATGATCTGGGTCATACATGGACATGGATGCAAGGGAGTTGAGTGCCCCAGACATCACCTTATTATAGGTGGCAACTGCTTCACCTGTACCCCCTGTGCATGCATTGCCCACACTAGATAGGTCGACTACCACCAGAAAACCCTCCGGGGTCCAACCCCTCAAAGGGCAGTAGCTTACCATCTGTGCAGCGGGAGGGCTCATGGGTGGGGACTCTGAGCAAGTACTCCACCATGCAATGATCAGACCAAATGACTGATCAGTCTTAAGATTATCAATCTCAAGCCCCAGCAAGAAAACCAAGTCTGACATGTGACCACCTTGGTGGGTTGCAGTAGAAATTTCTTGCAACAGGCACAGAGATGACATCATCTGGAGGAGGTGGTAACCCAGCCTGTACAATTCATCATCTGCCCAAACATTGAAGTCCCCCAGAACTAAACACACGAGGGCCTCCAATGTTTCACCAATGAGAAAGTTGACTACCTCTTGCAGGAACTCTCCTGCTGCCCTGGCGGGTGGGGGACGTAAATCAGGAGAATCCTGTAACTTGTGCCTGGACCACCATGGACAGCCATACATTCAAATGAACTCTGCGTTCTCACTGGGTGCACAGTGAAGCCTATCTCAGATCTAAAACAGATGGCCACACCCACACCCCTGCACTCCACTCTGGAGCAGTGTGCAATGGAGTACCCAGGGGAGGTAGGAGCCTCTAAAACTGGGCCAGCATCAATGCCCACCCAGGTCTCCGCAATGCCGACATGCACCACCATGTGAGGTTTTTCTCTTCCCCTTCTGACTCACCTAAGCAGAGCCTGCCACACCCTACCCACTGTTAATCCCGGTATGGATTCCACCCATATACGACTGTATCATTCGCTCCTCCCACCCCACCTGATCCCCTTAAGTACAGAATCCCCTAACACTGCTTCTCCACCCCTCTTTCCTGCTTTCTCCTTTATCTGCCTGCAACCCCTTTGCCTCCCTTGAGCATCTGCCCTTCTCTGCCCCTCTGTACTCAGACCTCATCCCTGCCCTTCCTGCCAGGCCTCCTCACCCCTCCCTTGCCGCGCCCTCCTTCCAGTGGCTGGAGCACCATCTATGATCCCCCCGCCTTACCAAATGCCACTAAAATTCTCCTTTGGCTGCTACTCCCTACCGCTCCCCCTCCCATCTTACCCCACCACATCTTTTGAACCCACCCCCATCCCCATCAGGACCCCTGTTCCTAGTGTTCTCCCTTCCCTGTCATCCTTCCCACTCTTGGAGTACCCCTGCTCCTCTTTACCGATATCAGACCTCTTACCTATTGTTTGACCCTATCCTCCTACCTCCAGCATTGTCTCTCCTGCCACCCTGAATCAGTCTGGGATCCACATTTCGCCCAGGCCCTGCTTCCTCCCCAATCACCTCCATCTCTGACTCCCTGTGCACCCAAGGTGGTGCTCCTCCTACCCTCACTCTGCCCATCCACTCTCTTAACCTACCTATCTCTCTTGACAACCAGCTGACCTGCACCTGCAGTGCTCTCAGCCTGCGACAAATGGGACATTCCCACAGCCTCCACAATGTACCCATCCATACGGCCACCCCACAGCCACTACAGCCTGCCAGCCTGTTGCTCCTGAATCCGCTGATGGTCTCCTGCGCCCTGCACCAGCCCCGCTTTCCCTTGGTACCAACCTCTTTTCCAATGCCACCCTTCCTGGTCCTGGCATCCTGAGTTCCCCATACCAATTGGCAGTTCCCCTGCCCCCACTCCACCACCCCATCTTGACCCCAGCACTCCTGTCATACTCAGTGTAACAGATCCTCTCCCTCCATCTTCTCCTGGGGAGCTTGTTCTAGTACCCAGGTGAGTGGGTATGGTCAACGCTATTAGAACAGAATACTCCCTACTCAAGAAATAGCTGCATTCTTAAGAGGATAGCTAGATATACTTGCAGTTATAGTAGTAATAGTTATTAATGGGCCGATGTAACCCCAAGGCCAAAATGTCATGATCCAATGTATGTATCATTCTTTCTGTGCCTTATAAGCTACATGTACATCTTTAAAACAAAATAAAATATATTGAATTTCAAAAAAATGAAATAGTTGCATTTAAACCCAGTGAGTAAATGCCCACAAGGTTCCAGACCCCCAACCAGTAACCAGCAACAACACCCCCGGTTATCAAATCCTTAAAAAAAGTATCTCAGAGTAAACCCCCTCCCTCCCAGTACATGTACAATTCACTCCCAGAAAAGCTCACTGGAGCAGTAACTCAGACAAAGCACATGTACACTCACCCCTACTCTGGAATAAATGTTGTACTCCCCTCAGTATAAAGCCCATAAGATCACATACCCTAGCCAATATACCACCCTATCTATTAAGTTACATAAAGAAAAAGTGACTCCAAGCGATCCCCATCCTCTTTGTACAGTTGGAAATTGCCCACAAAGTTGCTCCCTCAAGGTGTAGATGCAACACTGCACATGTAAACAGTCCTCAAGGATTAAACCCAACAAAGCATATATTATGTGAACAAACCAATTTGCCAGAAGATAGAGGCCTTATGGTCTATCAAGTCTGCTCGAGTGTGCAGCTAGCAACATTTATACTGCAGCCGCTGCTCCCTCCCAGACACTCCCTCCTACCCTATCCCATCCCCTTTTGAAACAGTCCACTGTTCTACAGGATACCACTTCTGCAAGCAATGCATTCCAGCCTGACACCACTCTCTCCGTAAAAATTCCCTCCTGAACCTTCCCCCCCCAATCTGAGATCATGACCTCGAGTGTCCCTACCCCCCATTAATTTGAATAGTCCCTCCGTGCTTATCTTATTTATTCCCTTCATGTACTTGAAGGTTTCAATCATATCCCTCATCTCTCCTCCAGTGAGTACATGTTCAACTCCCTCAGCCTGCTCATGTAGGGTATGTCCCCTAGTCCCTGAATCATCTTTGTTGCTCTGCAATGCACCTCCTTCAGTAACTTACTGTCCCTCTTCAGATACAGGTGCGATTACTGCACGCAGTACTCCAGGTGTGGCCTAACCAGTGACCTATACAATGGCAGGATCACCTCCCCTCTCCTTGAAGATATACCCCTGGCAATACATCCCAGCATTTTGTTAGCCTTTGCAGCTGCTTTCCTGCATTGTGCAGAGTTGTTCATTGAGCCCGTCCTAATCACCACCAGATCCGTCTCCTCCTCTGTCATGGCTAGCTGAACCCCCACCCCCCAACTTGCAGCTTGTTCCTGAGTTTTTTGCCTCAAAATTTACCATCTTGCACATTTTGGCATTGAACCCCAACTGCCAGGTGTCTGAACAGGTCTCCAATTTTGACAGATCATCCTGCAACCCATGCCACCCTCCTAGGTCATCCATTATTGCTCCCATCTTGGTGTCATCTGCAAACAAACTGATCTTGCTCTTGATGCCCATTGAGATATCTGATATGAACAACAAAAACAACACGGTCCCAGTACTGAACCTTGCGGTACTCCGCTTGTCACTGCCCTCAGAAATGAGAGCTCCACTCCCACCACCACACTCTGCTGCCTTCCCTGTAAATGGTTTACTATGCATCCCATTTTCACCCCTGCACCTGTACCTGCAAGCTTACTACCCAGCCTCCCATGTGGCACTGAGTTGAATGCCTTACTGAAGTCCAGAAACAGGACATCCACTGCATGGCCCTTGTCCAACTGTCTAGTTACGCAGTCATATCAGGCTGGTCTGACAGGATCTGCCCATGACAAACCAATACTGCCCAACGTCCTGCAGCCTACTGGTCTCCAGAAGGGACACCAGCCTCTCTTTCAGGATTGTCTCCATCAGTTTTCCCATGATGGATGTGAGGCTTACCAGCCTGTAGTTTCCCAGTTCATCTTTGGGACCACTGTTATGGAGGAGTACCACATGAGCCATCCTCCAGACCTGTGGTACAATTCCTGAGATCAGGGAGGCATTGAACAGTTCTGCCAGGGGCCCCTCCAGGATTTCTGCCAGCTCTCTCAGTGCCATGGGGAGAATGCCATCTGGCCCTGGCGCCTTGTCCACCCTCAGTACCCTCAGGCCCTCCAGTATCCTGCCCCTTGTGATTTCACCAACTGTCACTTCCCCTGAGCCTGAACTCCCACCCCCAGCCGTGTCCATCCTTTCTCCTTAGTAAACACCGGCAGAAGTTTTTATTAAGAGCTTCTGCCTGCTCTGCCCTGTTTCAACCCACCCCAATCCCTGTTAATCCTTACTATTTAGTCACTAAAACTCCTTTTCTCCTGATGTACCTGAAGAATTATTTCTCCCCTTCTGATGCCTTGCACCAGCCTGAGCTCCTAAGACTCCTTGGCTGCCCTTACTGCCTTAATCACCTACTTCAATTCCTCCAGATAATCCTCTCAGTCCTCACCCTCCCTGTTTTTTTGAACCCCTTAAAGTCAGCCCCTTTATTTCTTGGTTTCTACATGACCCCTTTGCTTAACCAGCTGGGTTTCTTGGCCCTAGGTCTCTTACTCTGGACCCTGATGCAGGTTTTAGTCACCTCTTCAGTCCCCCAGTTTTATGACCTCCCACCTCTGGTTAGTGTCCATATTACATAGGATACATATATAGGATACATAGGACAGGTACAAAGCTGATGGACTTTCATCCTTAATGCTCACCAGCTATATTAGTACATTTTGATTTGTTTTGTATAAGCATCCCATCTAGTTTTAAATGATGTGGTTGATGGACTGGCCACTACCTCCAGTGGAAGTCTGTTCCAGTCATGGACCACTCTCTGGCTAAACCACCATGTACTATGTACCCTTCTTCTGTTTGGTGCTGTAGCTGCAGTGGATGGGACCTAGTGCTATATGTATTTGTGTTCATATCTAAACCAGTGATGTCCCAGAGAGTTCACTGTTCCATGCCCTATGCACCAAACACATATCTTCCTTTTCTTTCTTGTCTCCAAGGAGTACATGTTGAGTTCTAACAGACGAGTTTTGTAGTCCTTGCTGTTCATACCCTGGAATGCCTTGGTAGCTCATTTCTGGACTCTTTCTAATAGTGCTATGTCTCCCTTTTCATGTCGTGCCCACACCTGTGCACCATACTCCATTACGGGTCAAACCAGGGATGTGTACAATGGCAACATGACCTCCCTGCTCCTTGATGTTATATATCTTAATATGCAATTAGGAATTCTATTACCCCTCTGGGCTATCTTTTGGCAGTGTGGTGTGAAGGACATATTGCTGGATACTATGATGCCCAAATCCCTTTCCTCTTCGATTGTTTTCAAGGCAGTATTTCCAAGTATGTATGATATTCTTGGATTACTTTTTCCCATGTGCATAATGTAGCATTCGTCCTGGTTTAGTGTCAATTTGGTTTGCTCAGTCCATTATACTATATTGTCAATTATGTTCTGTAGATTTGATGAATTTGAATTGATATTGATTTCTGCCCCTATCCTACAGTCATCTGCAAATTTGTGGAGCCAAATCAACTGCTGATTGATCTGGAGAGATGATACATATAGATTAAAAAGACAAGGGCCCAACACTGAACCCTGTGGGACCCCGCTCGGCACTTCTGACCATTCAGATAATTCCCCTCTGATGCACACCCTTTGTTTCCTGTTTTCTAGCCATTGATGCACCCAGTTAGTTATGGTGGGATGGATGGCTAGCTTATTCAGTTGCTGTATTAGTTCGAGGTGGGGGAGCTTATCAAAAGCTTTGGAGAAGTTAAGAAATAGTATATCCACTGGGGTGCCTTCATCCAAGCTATCCATTACTCTTCCATAGAATGCCAACATATTTGTCTGGCATGACCTTCCCTTTACAAACCCATGCTGAGTATGATCTGTGAGGTTGTGAGTGTGGAGGTGTTGTATTATCTCATCCTTTAGTATTCCCTCTAGGATTTTTGAAGGGATAGCAGTAAGACTTGTGGATCGGTAGTTTGCAGGGTCAGATTTATTCTCTTTTTTTGAATATTGGGATAACTGCATTTGATTTCCAACAGTCTACTACCTCCCCCGTGTCCAATGATTTCTGGAAAATGTGAGCCAATGGAGGGGCTATTATACTTGCCATTTCTTTAAGTAGTCTGGGTTGTAAACCGTCCGGCCTGGGGATTTATTTGAGTCTAATTTGGCTAACCTAGCTTCTACATCGGTTATTTTGATTTTGATTCTGTCTGTAGGGGAATTTCCTGGTATTGGTGCTATGTGGTTGTCCCTTTTTTTATTACATACTATGGAAAAATAGGAGTTTGCTAAATTCGTCATTTCTTTATTATCTGAATTCAGGTCCCCATTTGTTTTTTTGAGTGGGCCTATATCATTTGAGCTTCCTATTATGTTATTTATGTATGCATAGAATGCTTTGTAGTTCCCGTTTACTCTCTTGGCCAAGTTTACGTCATGGTTTGCTTTTGCTTTTTTAATTTGGTTTTTTATATAATTGTACAGTTTAGTATACTGTATCCTGTTCTTGTCAGTGTTGTTTATTTTTCATTTCTTAAATAATCTTTGCTTCCTGTTTATTAGTTTTTTTAATAGAAGATGTCCACCATTGTTTTTGGGTGGGTATTTTTGCTTTAAGGGAACATTATCAGTTATTTCTTGTTTTATTTTTATCACAAATATTTCCTGTAAGTCGTTTAATGATTTGTTCCTAAAATCCTTATCCCACTGCCAGTCTGTTAGGTTTGCTCTGATCTTCGCAAAGTAGACCCTATGCATTCACACATTGGTTTGGCTATCTTAAATTCTACTTTCAGATGGTTGCTGGTACCCAGTGGTGCAGTCATCGTACATTCGCTTAGTGTTTCTCCCATATTTGTTAGGACAAGGTCCAAAGTGTTTAGTCCCCTAGTTGGATCCTCGACCTCTGTGTTAGCCCTACTTGGTCACATGCATTTAACAACCCTCTAGGGTGTACTTTTTGTTGATGTCCTCAGATTATTCCTGGTAAATTTAAGTCCCGAGGATTAATATTCTGTCTTCTGGGTTTAATGAGAAGATTTTAGTAATTAAAGTTTTATTGGCTTGTAAGGTGGATGCGGGGTCTGTAGATGGTGCCCAATATTATTTTTGGTTTGTTTACTGGTATTAACTTTATCCATAGTTGATCAGGTGTATCAGTATCTATATATACTTCCTCAGATTGTATACTAAAGGATACATATAGTGCCACCCCAACCCCTTCCTATATTGTCTAGATTTTTGTAGAGGGCATACTCTGGTATGTCCTGATCCCAGTTATCATTTGCATCCCACCATGTTTCTGTAACTTCTGCTATATGTATGTTGTTGGTGGACATAATGTTTTAAAATTTGTCCATTTTATTGTTTAAGCTTCTCAAATTAAGAAGTATGCAGTTCCAGGTTCGATTTTTCTTAATACCTGTGTATTATTTGCTAGATTGTTGTTTAATCCTGCATATCCCTAAGGCCTGCTAGTGTTTAGTTTAAATACAGTCCAGTTGCTTCTTTGATCCTCTTGGGTAAGTTTCTTGTGCCTGTCCTTTCTAGGTGTAGTCCATCATGTTTGAATAATCTTGGATCTCTACAAGCCTCTGAATTATCTAAAAACTGAGCTCCCTCTTTCTTACAAAGTTCTCTTAACCATCGGTTAATTGTGTTTATTATTTGGTTTTTAAAAGAATGTTGGCCAAATACCTATAAGATGCTAGATACTATACTACTTCCCCCCTTTTGTTTAATGACATCTAGAGTTTCCTGGAAGTCTGAAAAGATGTTGTGAAGGTTCCTATGTTGGATGTCATTTGTCCCTATATGTAGTAAGACCACGGGGTTAATGGTGTTCTCCATTAATCCCCCAGGAGTGGGTGAATGTTATGTATTTTGGCACCAGGTAGCAGACTAACTGTAATATGTTCATTTCTCCTCTGCATAGTGTAGAATCCATGCCTCTAATTAATGAATCACCTACTACCAGTAGGTCTTTAGGTTGGTCCACACAGTTCTTTACTCTGGGTTCCTGTATTTGGGCTGGTGGATTTAGATTGGGTTTTGGCTTGGTTTCAGCTGGGACATGCCCAGGATTGTCATTTGGTAGGGATGCAAATCTATTTTCTATTAGTATGGGTGTACTATTGTGAATTTGGCCTCCTCTTTTCCTGCTTTTTGTTTTAGTCACCCTTGCCCAGTCTTCTATTTCTTGCTCTGAGCTTTGTTCCCTTCCTGTGTCTCCTCTGTCTTACTGGTACCCCTACCTGACTTTCTATTTTAGAGACCACAGAGTCAATAAATTCCTTTAGCCTCTTTATTACTTCTGTCTCTGTTCTTCTCTAACAGATGGGCAGTTTCTTCCTGCAGCTCTTCCACTAAGGTACACTTTTCACAAATGAATGTGTCATCCTGATCTCCTGTAGTAAACTTTAGGGATTTGTTGCATATTTTTATGGGGCCTCCATTCTATTTGCCATCCTAATTCTAGTTACAGGCTTTTGTGTGAGAGTTCCCCAGCTCCCAGCTTCCTCAGCTGATACAGCCAAGATGCACATGTCTCTGCACGCAGAACCGCATGCTCGCCCCCACGCACTCACTCCCGCTCACGTGTGGTATTCACTTTATGTGGTCCCAACAGGAAGTGCTGGTATTGCCCACTTCCTGCTAGTGTGAGCAAAGGTAAATCAGATATACACAAAACACAGTAAAATGCATTAAAATGCCACCTCTTGTGGTGGCCTTTCCTCAAGGAGCACTACATTTGCCTCCCAGCTGCTAATCGTGTTGTTTAGGATTTTGCAGGGAATGAAGGTGGCTCCTCCACCTTCCCACACTGCTCTGGATTCTGGTTAGATACTGTTTAACTACCTCCCTCATCCTCCTGAAGTTGGTCCTCCTGAAGTCCAACACTCTTGTACCTGTCTCTACTCCCTCCTTACCCAATTTCAATGTGAACCACACTGAGTGATGGTCATTCCCTGCCAGTGGTTCTTCCACCCCCAGATCCCTCACAAACTTCCCAATTGCCAGCACAAGCAAGGTCTAGGGTGTTCCCTAACCTGGTTGACTTGCAGCCATTTGCATTAGCCAGCCTGGGAGTGGGTCCCAAGATGACAGCCTGGGTAAAGAGTTGGCTGGAGAACAGGACACAGAGGGTAATAGTAAGTGGAGTTAACTCTGAAGAAAGGGGGGTTACTAGTGGGGTACCGCAGGGTTCAGTACTAGTACCGATCCTCTTCAATGTCTTTATAGGCGACATTGCAGAGAGACTGGAAGAAAAGTATGTCTCTTTGCAGATGACACAAAGATCTGCAACAGAGTTGATACACAAGGTGGGGTGGAAAGTGTGAGAAGAGACTTGGCAAGGTTGGAGGAATGGACATGTCACCCCCCTAAAGATGGGGGTTCCTAAAAGCCTCCTAGGAGCTTAGAAACATAGAAACATAGAATTTGACAGCAGATAAGGACCGCTTGGCCCACCCAGTCTGCCCATTTCCCTGCCTACTGGATAAGCTGCAGATCCTAGTTAACCAACAGCCTACTTCTTCCTACCTTCCCTAAAATTGCCTTATGACTGTCCCATGCATGCTTGAATTCCACCACTGTTTTGACTCCACAACCTCCTCCGAAGGCCGCTCCATGCATCCACAACCTCTCTAGAAAAATACTTCCTTAAATTACCTCTGAGCCGCCCCCATCTTCAGATTGTGCCCTTGTTCTTGCACACCTCTTTTTGAAAGATGCTACCCTCTTGGACTTTGTTGATTCCCTTGAGGTACTTGAAAGTTTCTATCATGCCCCCTCCTTTCCTCAAGGCTATACATATTAAGCTTCTTTAGTCTCTCTTCATATGTCTTCCGTGCAGACCCTGCACCATTTTAGTTGCCCTCCTCTGGACAGCTTCCATCCTGTCTATGTCTTTGCGAAGACTGGGTCTCCAGAACTGCATGCAGTACTCCAGATGGGGTCTGACCAGCTGTCTGTACAGAGGATAATAACTTCCTGTTTTCTACTGGTGATGCCTCTCCCTATGCATCCCAGTATCCCCCCAGCCCTCCTTGCTGCCCTCTCACATTGCTTGCCCACCTTTAGGTTATCTGATATGACTACCCCCAGGTCCCCCTCCATCCTTGTTGTTGTTAGTATCTCACCCCCCATTGTGTACTCTTCCCCTTGGTTTTTGTTTCCCAGGTGCATTACCTTGCACTTCTTAGCATTGAATCTAAGCTGCCATACATTTGACCATTCCTCTAACCTTGCCAAGTCCCATTTCATCCTTTCCACCCCACCTTGTGCATCAACTCTATTGCAGATCTTTGTGTCATCTGCAAAGAGACATATTTTTCTCTTCCAGTCCTCTGCAATGTCGCTTATAAAGACATTGAAGAGGACCGGTCCTAATACTGAACCCCGGGACTCCACTAGTAACCCCTTTCTTCAGAGTGGACTCTATTTACTATTACTCTCTGTGTCCTATTCTCCAGCCAATTTTTACCCAGGCTGTCATCTTGGGACCCACTCCCAGGCTAGCTAACTTGTAAATTAATCTTTGTGTGGACTGTGTCAAATGCCTTGCTAAAGTCTAGGTAGGCCATGTCCACAGCCACTCCCTGATCTACTACTTTGGTCACCCAGTAAAGAAATCTATCAGATTTGTCTGGCATGACCTTCCTGCTGTGAATCCATGCTGCCTTGGGTCCTGTGCCCCTCTGGCCTCTAGATACTCGACAATTCTTTCCTTCAGAAGTGATTCCATCATTTTCCCTACCACTGAGGTTAAACTAACAGGTCTGTAGTTTCCTTCTTCTGCCTTACTCCCACTTTTGTGAAGGGGAATCACATCTGCTCTCCTCCAGTCCTCGGGTACCACCCAATCCTCCCATGATTTGTTAAACAGGGTAGTCAGTGGTGTCACTAATTCTACCCTTAGTTCTTTTAGAATCCTGGTGTAACCCCTAGATGGCGCTATCCCAGGGGCTACTACCCCTGCCTGATTTGCCACTAACAGGTTGAGGGGCCTGGATCCAATGGCGGGTGCCTCCACCCAGAGGTCAAGGTTTACAATAGTTAAACTAACTTGGTCACAGCCCTCTGGGACACTGCAACCCCTTTCTTCCCACTAGTGGCCCACACAATACATCAGAATTACCTTTACAGTATACACTTACCCCAGGACTGGTTCCGCACTGGGACCTCCTTGAAATAAGATACAGTGCAACAATCACAGTACAGTACTTTAACATAGACAAATACCTCAGGCAGTATAACTTTGCTGAAACAAGCAGCTCTGATTTATTTGGGGATATAACAGGGACAGGGGAAATCAGGTTAATTAGCTTATCACTCTACTCATCTACCTATGGCTCTGTGCACAGGCCTATCTCTATCAGTTACTGTCCCTGGGTACCCAAGCCCTAGTGGCTAGTCCAAACCGTGCAGCTGGTAGGGCCCTTTCACACAGAGAAAAGGAGAATTAAACAGTCAGCAGTACAGTAATTCCATTTGGATTTAATGGGGCAATTCAACAGGAGCGACCTGAATTAGTACTCATGACCTCCAAATAAGATAGGGTCCTTCAATGTCAGCAGGGCTACTCTTGAGCTCCAAGAGACTCCTCACACATTTATATGGTAAAAAGTCACAGGCAAAAGTCACTTAATGGCAGCAGGATTCACTTGAGATACACAAATCTCTTCACACATTTATATGGTAAAAAGAAAGCACTATACCAGGCAGGCTGCATCAGTATCCCGATCGCAATTACTGCACAATACCCGGGAGAACACACAGCAGATTCAGTTCCTGACAGATCGAGTGCAATTTTCAGCAATTCCTCCAGTCATCTACAGGGTGAGCTTGGTTTCTACTCTTCAGATATCCTTTGATTCTCTTCACAGGACGGATTCAGTCCTAACAAGCTGCAGACCGGAACTCTGGACCTTACACATGTTTTTTGACTAAAACTGTGCACTGAAGGAGCACAGGGTTCCTTTCCCCTTCACTGCCAAAGCTCAACTGAAACTCCCAACAGACAAAACCGGGCACTTCCTTTGAGTTACTCCCAGTTCTTGACTGGATTGGCTGTCACTCACAAGACTGCTGCTGTTGGTCCAAAAGGCGCCAGTCTAAACTACATCTCCCAGAGTCACTGCCCTATAATCCTCTTGTGGCTGGCTCAGATTATGAGTCCAAGTTCTGATTCGTCCAAGGCACCATTTTAGAGCTAGCTACTCCCACACTGATTGGTCCAGTTCAGCAGTTCAAAACCAGAATGGGAACTAGGCAGACACAGTTCTGACTGCAAAGAAAGCAGGTTAGACAAAACTGTAATTTCATTATTACTGTAAATGATTTCTGGCAAACAGTTACATCTTTCAGATGGTTCCTTTGCACTCTAGTGACTGCAAAATGGAGTGAATTGGCAGCAGCCTCGAGTGGTACTCAATCAAAGAAACACACAGTCCCCATATAAACTAATTATGTCTGCAAAGCAGACAGCTCTTTAAAGAGACAGTACCAGAGGTTCTAAAACACTACTGATAAATGGCTTAAACGCCAACACCATTCAGGCTTGGAGCATTCAAGCAAGCTCCTGAAGTCTTTGGGAACCCCCATTTGCAGGGGGTTACACCCTTCCTGGCCTGGGAAAGCTTGACGTCCACGTCAAGCAAGTACCCCCATAAGTTTCAACTGCAACCATATACATTTGCATTAGGCTCACACATGTAATCATCAGTCAATATATCATTTTACCAAGAACACATTTCTGAAACACTGCAGCATGTCACTCTTTACACAGTATTACACACACATTGTACCATATCTCAAGTTATTACCTCTTGTACATGAAACCTGAAGAGAGGGGGGCCTTCCCTATCAGTTACCTTGGGGCTGGATGGGGCAAGGGCACCATACTTAGAGGGCAACACAAGTAACTTGGAGTTAGCACTGACGCTCAGTTTGGGCAATGAGCTCGGGGACACATACACTCCTTTATGGACAACATTGAGAGGAAAATCCACAGGCCTGCCAAGGGAATCATAACTGAGGTGCACCACAGGCTTTACAGCTCGACCAGTCTTTCTAGGGGGAACTGTTACAGTCTCTGTACTCTGAGCCTCATTTTCAGCATTGTCCTCACTTGTCAGGGGAGTCTCCATGGGAGTAGAGAGGCTAGAACTTGGGGCACTTTCAGCTCCAGGAGTTGCAGTTTCAGAGTCCACAACATTTGGCTCGCATGGAGAGCTTTCGGACACTGGCAGTGGACTGTCAGGCACCTAAAATACTTTTCTAGTTCTGGTGTATCACCAGTCTGCCCCAATCTATCATTTTCCTCCTGAAAGCTCAAACAGTTCAACCATGCACAATGATTCCATTTCATCTGATCTGATGCTTTGCACTTCACTTTCTGGGAGCATTGGCTCCAGGGACCAAGCTGGGGCTTGGACAGTCCAGAAGGCCCAGCTTCATCTCCAGTATTGACTAGGGGATTGCCCTAAACAATTGACTCAGTTCGTAAGAAGGATAGTATTCAAAGTCACTCTCACTTTCTTCCGATATGGACTGACAGTCATGCTCAACTGGGACTTGTGGAGGGAACACTTTAACTTTGCTTCTGTAGGTGCAGACTTTCTTGATCTTTTCTTAGCAGCAGCTCTAGTCACTGGTCCAGAGGGGCATCTTCTAGGGCTCAGACTCAATTAAGATTTGTCCAATGGGCAGTAAATGATTTCTATGCATTGTTTTACATCTTTTGAATTATTCTCAGGCCTTACTTTGTACACTGGCAGATCATCTAGTTTGCCCACTACAATGTGAGGAGATGGTGCTATCTGTCAGCAATCTTGTGCTTGCCATGCAGCCCCAGATTTCTTAGCAATACCGATCTCCCTCCTGGAGTTCCTGTGCTTTCACCTTTTTATCATACCTTTCTTTGTTGTGCCAGATTTCTTTTTGGCAGCCATGGTTTGAGCCAGTTGGTACGCATGAGTTAGCTGGGCCTTTAACTTTGCACATACTGTAAATAGTTGTCAGCTTGAACCCCATCAGGATAGACCCCAAACACACATCTACCGGTAGTCAAGCTTCTCTTCCAAACATCAGGCGGTAGGGGAGAACCCAGTGGCATCACTTTGGTGCAGTTATAAGCATGTACCAGGGTGCTAATTTGCTGGCTCCATCTAGACTTGTCCTTTGGGTGCAGGATGCCTAGCATATCTAGCAAAGTGCGGTTGAAACGTTCAGGCTGTGGGTCCCTGGGGGTGGTAAGGAGTGGTTCTGGACTTCGCACTTCACAGAGAAAGTATCTCTTGATCAGACGACTCTCAAAGTCTCTCCTTGATCAGAATGGATTCTTTGTGGAGCCCCAAGTGAACAAAAGTTTTCTACAAGTACTTTGGCCACAGTGGATGCTTTCTGGTCTTTGGTGGGGAAAGCTTGGGCATATCTCGTGAATGTATTCAGTGACCACCAGCACATTACTGATATTTCTTTGATCTGACTCCAAACTCAGAAAATCAATACAGACCAGTCCATGGTGCACTGGTGGTGTTAACAAGGGGCAGCCCTCTGGGGCAAAGCTTTCCTCTGTAAGCAGCGACTACAAGTTCGAATGTGTTGCTCCACATCAGCCCCCATCTTAGGCCAATAGAATCTGGATCTCACCAAGTCAAGTGTTCTGTCTATACCAAGGTGCCCCATGTGGTTGTGCAAGGACCTCAGTACTGAGTCTCGAAAGGCAGTGGACAGCACTAGTTGTTGTTTGTCTACTTGTCCCCCTCTGTCTACTGTTTCTCTGTATAACAGTTTATAGATCAGTTTCAACTTAGGACCTTCTTTGTGTAACAGTGCACTTCTCAAATCAGTGGAGCGTAATTTGGACACATCTTTTCCTGTATAGAGGGCTTCTAAAGCTGCTTTGATCATGGGATAGCGGGATTGAGCCCGACGAATACTGTCATTGTCCAGCTGAGGCAGTGCACCAATGTCTATTGCAGAAAAGTGGCAATAAGCAACAGGTATGCAATTCTCAGAGGGTCCCAAGCAATCCACCATGCAGTCCACTGCATCCGTGGACATTGTTCCTCCTGTCAAACTTCCGCAGAGTGCCGAATGTCAGGTTCTGCCAATCTGACCCAATCATTCTGGGGAACAGGACTCCGGGAGAGAGCATCAGCATCTATGTGGTTCAGACC
Source organism: Neoceratodus forsteri (assembly GCA_016271365.2). Taxonomy (NCBI): domain Eukaryota; kingdom Metazoa; phylum Chordata; order Ceratodontiformes; family Ceratodontidae; genus Neoceratodus; species Neoceratodus forsteri. Next base: position 55,250,467 of record CM057455.1, read on the forward strand.
TGCTCGGTATTCGAGAGCATAATATATGTAGATACGCAGAAAGTCACCTATGGCCAGTGGCATCCAACTTAGCTGAGGTCTGCACATAGGTCAAAGGATTATTGTCAGTTTTTACTAGTATTTTAGCCCCATACAAGTACTCATGGAATTGGTCAACATAGCCCACTTCAAAGCTAGGAACTCTAACTTATGTACAGGATAGTTCTTTTCGGATGGGGTCAGGCTTCTACTGGCAAAGGCCAATGGTCTCAGGCCATTCTCGTGCTCTTGGTACAACACAGCCCCCAACCCTTGCAAGCTAGCATTGTGCAGGACGTAAGGTTTTGGAACGCATAGGCCAGCACTGGAGCATGGGTAAGTTGATATATGATCTCATGAAAAGCACTCTCAATCAGGAGTCCAGCTGGCCCCAAATACTTCACTCGGATGAAAATACACTCTTTCAGTCTTGAGGGACGTGACTTTTGGTATTTTTGTGAGTTGGGGATACCCTTGAGTAAGGTTAAGTAAAGGCGGATCACTCTTGAATAGTCCTTGATGAAGCGCCGATAATAACCACAGAATCCAGGAATCTTTGCAGTTCTTTTAGATTTTGGGCTGTGGCCAGGTGGTCAAGGCCTCAACTTATCACTTGGTCGGTCTCTATTCCCTCGGTGGATACTATGTGTCCCACATACTTTACTGATGTTTGAAAGAATTGACACTTATCAATGGACAGTTTAAGGCCAAAGTCCTCCAGTCGGTCCAATACCTTAAATAATCTGCTCTCATGTTCCTCCAGTGAGCTGCCAAACACAATAACATCATCTAGGTATACCAGGCACTCTAGTAAGTTCATTGTCCCCACTGCAGCTCCATCAATCGTTGAAAAGTGTCTGGGGCACCTTGAATCTCTTGAGGCATCTCCATGAATTCATGACCAGCGGACAGATAAAAGGCTGTCTGCTCATGGTCCTCTGGGGTCATCGGGATCTGGTAGTACCCATCTGGAGATCCAACACAGAGAACCACTTGCTCCCGCTTAGGCAGTCCAAAGCATCCTGAATGCGGGGCATTGTGTACTGATCAGGATAGTCCGCCCGGTTTAAGGTGCGATAATCCACACATCCTTACTGTCCCATTCTTTTTCCTCACTACCACAATGGGGAAGCATAAGGGCTTCTGGATCTTGTATTACACCAGCAGCTAACATCTCTTGCAGATGCCGTCTCACATCATCTATGTCAGCAGGTGCCAGGCGCCGAGACCTCTCACGAAATGGTCTTTCTCGTCATGCAGCCGGATATTGTGCTCAGCTCCTTGCATGCATCCCACGTCCCATTCCTTTAAAGAAAACACCGTCTCTCTGGGCAAGCTTTTCACTGATCCTCACTTTCCATTCAGCTGGCAACGGGGAGTCACCGAAATCAAACAAGTCAGGCGTTACTCTGTCATTCTTCCTCGAACTCTTGCTGCTGGGTAGCACTGCAGTGTCTGCACAATGCACATTAGCCAGGATGCAACCTCTATTTACTCGAATGTCTCTTTCAGACACATTATGAACTTGGACCATTACCCTTCTGGCATAAGCATGGGCTCTAGCGGCAAAATACTAGGCTTGACCAGCAGTCCCACTGGCAATTTTCCATCGCTGGTGCATCCAACATTAATATTTTATTCTTAACATCCTTTCTGATATGGACCTCTCCTGTAAGGTACACTGGGCATTTGGCGCCAGGATCAGAGACTCAGGATCCTTCTTCCATACAATTCGACCGTTCCTCTGGTTCTATTTTTTCAGCATCTCTCTGTGCCTCATAGGCCTTCTTAATTAAAGATGGAACTCTTAAAGCTCTACTAGTTTTTGACCCCTGTTTTTCATAACACAACTGTGCCAACCTTCCACACATATCAGCATTTGTTCCAATCAACAAAGGGACACCATCATACAGTCCAGCGGGGGGACACACTAAGGCTAGAGTCTCTACTTGTTCGGCCACTCCAGCCATGGAGGTGGGGAAAGACAGCCAAATTCGGATATACCCGGAATAGGGGTAGGCCTTCCACTTAACCCCATACATGCAGTCCTTCTAATGGTTGTAAGGGCGGCGTCTGACAAATGCTTCTGATACCAATCCTGGAACATAATTGTCACTTGGGAGCCACTGTCTAATACAGCTCTTGTAGACACTCCATTCACCTTTACAGTGGTCTCCATGGAGGGACCCACTATTCTGGACCAGTCTGGAGAGGCGATAGTGGGGGCCTGGGCACTGACCTTGCCACAAAAGGAGTGAGTTAGCATTTTGGTGCCCTCACTGGGATCATTTCGTGCACCTCTTAACCACTGATTTGTTCTCCAAAGCTCTCCTTGTAGCCTATATGCAACTTTTGTCAGTGTCTTTTGGGGACCGGCATTCCTTTCATGTGCCATCCTTCCCACAATTATAGCAAAACATACTTTCTGAGTTTGAGCTGGCCGAGGCGCCACACTGGGAGCCAGGGCAGGGGTATTACTAAATGGAAACCTTGGTGCCATCTCTGTCTGCGGCGTGATAAGCATTTGGAGACATATCATCAGTTTCTCCACTTCCATGGTCAAGGAATTGAATTTGGAGCTGTTATCAGCAGGAGATACATGGGTGGGTACCCCCAACCCCATAGCAGATGCAGTCGGATATAGGTCAGGGCCCGTACTTGCAGGCGTGCCTTCATAAAGGGACTGTTTTTGAATTCCGGATCTCTCTCAACAGTTCGCTCCATTGTGGCATATCTTTTTCCTTGTCAGAGCACTCATTGACTGCCAACCTCTGCCCTGAACTTCACTTGATGGGCCACCTCAGTCACTCGGGTCGTGGCCGTAGCTATTGGTGCAGGTCCCTCCGAGGTCGCCTTTTCTCAACTCCTCTAATTTCTCTCATTAACTCATCATAGGAGGGTGATTCCAGTCGGTTTGCCAGGCGAACTGAAGCAACAGCAGTTCTGAGAAAGTGGGCAGACTTATGATCCTATCCAGCCTGGTTCGGTCCAGTTCAATCGCTGGCAAACTACCCTTTCTGAGGCATTCTTGCAACAATTTTCCAGCCGAGATACATACACAGATAACAACTCCCTTGGTACTGTTGTGCATTTCTTACTCTCCACCATAGATCCTCATCAGAATCTGGGCTCCCATACACATTCTCCAAGGCCTCAAGATAGGCCTGTGCAGTCACTTCAGGGTTACTGGCCCGTTTAGCACGGATGGTAGCCAGGGCAGGACCTCGGAGGCTCTCACTAACCCTCTTTAGCCCCGACTTCGAGCATTGCCATTCTAACGCTTGGGGGCAACATAGTCTATCCAGGTCTCCCAGTCATCCTCCCTTGGGGGTGGGAGGTGCTGAGAAGATCCTCAACCGTAAGAGTCGTGACTAATGGCAGGTGCAGAAATAGGAGTCTGCATTGGTTCAGCCACCATTACGGGTACTGGGCGGGAGAGGTTGTTGGGGAGGAACACCCCCAGGTGGCAAGAATAGTTTCTTCAAGTCTTCCACAGTTTTCCTTCCCCAGCAACCATTTAGCAAATTTCTCCTCAAAAGTTTCAGACAGTGGTGGGGGCTCATTCCCCACCGGGTCTTTACTGTACTTAGTTATCACTCTCCAGGCAGTGAGGGCTCCCTCTGGGGTAATGGTCTGTGGCACTTTGGAGCTATCTATGGGATCCTTAAACTCTACTAGGGCCAGAAAAGTGTGGGTGAGCAGATTAGCATGCGACCCACCACCACAGGGTTTTTGTAAACCTTCCACCTTGGAAAGTACTCCCTGTACAGTGTCCGTAGTGATACCCAGGGGGATGGCAAGGATAAGCAAAGCATTTTGGGGGTCAATCTCCTTCCCAGTACACCGCTCCACCAGCCGGTGCACAGCCACTTCTGTCGGGGTACCCATTTTTTTCTTAACAGTGGTTCGTAAATATGGCCACTAGAGGACACACAATCCCAGCAGTGAGCCTCCAAGATGTAACCCCTAGATGGCGCTATCCCAGGGGCTACTACCCTGCCTGATTTGCCACTAACAGGTTGAGGGGCCTGGATCCAATGGCGGGTGCCTCCACCCAGAGGTCAGGGTTTACAATAGTTAAACTAACTTGGTCACAGCCTCTGGGACACTGCAACCCCTTTCTTCCCACTAGTGGCCCACACAATACATCAGAATTACCTTTACAGTATACACTTACCCCCAGGACTGGTTCTCGCACTGGGACCTCCTGTGAAATAAGATACAGTGCAACAATCACAGTACAGTACTTTAACATAGACAAATACCTCAGGCAGTATAACTTTGCTGAAACAAGCTCTGATTTATTTAGGGGATATAACTAGGACAGGGAAATCAGTTAATTAGCTATCACTCTACTCATCTACCTATGGCTCTGTGCACAGGCCTATCCCTATCAGTTACTGTCCCTGGGTACCCAAGCCCTAGTGGCTAGTCCAAACCGTGGCAGCTGGTGAGGCCCTTTCACAGAGAAAGGAGAATTAAACAGTCAGCAGTACAGTAATTCCATTTGGATTTAATGGGGCAATTCAACAGGGAGCGACCCTGAATTAGTACTCCACGACCTCCAAATAAGATAGGGTCCTTCAATGTCAGCAGGGCTACTCTTGAGCTCCAAGAGACTCCTCACACATTTATATGGTAAACAGTCACAGGCAAAAGTCACTTAATGGCAGCAGGATTCACTTGAGGTACACAAATCTCTTCACACATTTATATGGTAAAAAGAAAGCACTATACCAGGCAGGCTGCATCTGCATCTGTATCCCGATCGCAATTACTGCACAATACCCGGGAGAACACACAGCAGATTCAGTTCCTGACAGACCGAGTGCAATTTTCAGCAATTCCTCCAGTCTTCTACAGGGTGAGCCTGGTTTCTACTCTTCAGATATCCTTTGATTCTCTTCACAGGACGGATTCAGTCCTAACAAGCTGCAGACCGGAACTCTGGACCTTACACATGTATTTTGACTAAAACTGTGCACTGAAGGAGCACAGGGTTCCTTTCCCCTTCACTGCCAAAGCTCAACTGAAACTCCCAACAGACAAAACCGGGCACTTCCTTTGAGTTCCTCCCAGTTCTTGACTGGATTGGCTGTCACTCACAATAGACTGCTGCTGTTGGTCCAAAAAGGCGCCAAAGTCTAAACTACATCTCCCAGAGTCACTGCCCATACAATCCTCTTGTGGCTGGCTCAGATTATGAGTCCAAGTTCTGATTCGTCCAAGGCACCATTTTAGAGCTAGCTTACCCCACACTGATTGGTCCAGTTCAGCAGTTCAAAACCAGAATGGGGAACTAGGCAGACACAGTTCTGACTGCAAAGAAAGCAGGTTAGACAAACTGTAATTTCATTATTACTGTAAATGATTTCTGGCAAACAGTTACATCTTTCAGATAGGTTCCCTTTGCACTCTAGTGACTGCAAAATGGAGTGAATTGGCAGCAGCTCGAGTGTACTCAATCAAAGAAACACACAGTCCCCCATACAAACTAATTATGTCTGCAAGCAGACAGCTCTTAAAGAGACAGTACCAGAGGTTCTAAAAACACTCACTGATAAATGGCTTAAACGCCAAACACTATTCAGGCTTGGAGCATTCAAGCAAGCTCCTGGAAGTCTTTTGGGAAACCCCATTTGCAGGGGGGTTACACTGGGATGAATCCCATCAGGCCCCATTGATTTGTCCACCTTCAGTTTTAAGAGTTCTTTCAGAACCCTTTCTTCTGTAAATGGGCTGGTATCAACTTCCATATCCAGTGTGTTTCTACTGTTTGTTTAAGTGTTCCTCTTGCCTGCTGGCGTCTGGCGTTTAAGCCATTAGAATGGCACTGTGAGTGCTAGTACAGCCTCCACATACTGTCTCTTTAAGAGCTGTCTGCTTGCAGACATAACTAATGTTTTTTCTGGGGGGGCTGGTGTTTCCCTGCTCGAATCCCGCCTGAACTGCGGAGTAATCGCTCCATTTTGTGGTCGCTGAAGGCGCCAAGGGAGCCCATCTGAAAGATATAACTGTTAGCCTGTAATCAGCTAAAGTATTAGTAATATTATAGTTTGTCTAACCTGTCTTTATTGCAGATAGGACTTTGTGTGTGTTGCCCTCCATTTTGGACATAAACAGCTGTACTGGGCCAATGGCATTAGGGGAGCTATAACATGGAGGCCGTTTTGGACCAACCAGAATTCAGACTCTCCTGGGAGCCAGCTTATAATGGGAATGTATAGCTAGTAATTCTGGGTAGTGTAGTTTTGTACCTTGGTGCCTTTTTTGCACCAACTGAGATAACCTTGGAATGATTGACGGCTGAGTCCACCAACTGGATCGGGTGGCGCCCAAAGGGAATGCTCTGCCTTGCAACTAGGAGGTCAGATCAGTTGTGACCGTGAGGAGAGAAGGAGCTCTGTGCTTCTGCAGAGTATAGTTTCGGGCGGGAAGCATGTGAGAGGCCCTGCAGTCAGTCGGTTGCCATTGCAAGCTTCAATCGGACTGAATCTGAGGTGACTGAAAGGAAGGAAGGCTGAAAAGTGGAAACCAGGCTTAACCTGTAGAAGACTGGAGAAACTGCTGAATCGCGCTTGGTCTGTCAGAAACTGAGGCTGCTGTGTGAACTCCTGGGTATTTGCAGTAAGTGTGATCAGAACCTAACAGCTGCCTGGTATAGTAATTTCCTTTATATATAAATGTGTTAAATGCTTGTGCGGAATAGCTGTTCCAATTCTCTTTTCACTGTGTGGTGTAAGCTAAAAGCCGAACTGAATTTAATGAGACTAAATCCGTCTGCTAATCACAGCAGTTGGGCCTAGCCAATAGAATCTCATCTCCGTGCCTTGTTTGTCTGGCAATCCAGAACAACCATCTTCATCAGGTTCTCAGCTTGTGGTAGTGTGAGTACAAATCAGGGCAGTCCCCTGCGACCTGTTAACAATCACCAGTGTGTCATCTAATTGTCTTAATTTCATTTCTTCAAGGACTGAGCCATCCGGCTCCGGATTACAATTGGGTATTGTGCATATCTTTTTCTACAGGGCCCTATCCACCTGCACCTGCCAGCCAACCCCGGGCAACGGACCTGGCTAGCTCCCCCCCCCACCTGGGTACCCAGAGTGTGACTTTTAAGACCCTGTATGAGTGCACAGTACTGTGATTTAATTCTGCCAATCAGCTTGATCTCCCCCTCCCGTGTTTCATTCCCCCTAAATAAACTTGATTTGATGTTATTGACTTTAAACTGTCTGAAGTGTCAGTACCTATATAGCAGGCATTACATTGGTTTGTGTATGTTGATTAACCTTATTTTACAGGAGGTCCTCAGAGAAGAACTTCAGAATCAGTCTCGAGGGTAAGTGGTACCTTATGATTGAACCGTGTGTACATGTGGGGCATTGGTACTGTAATTCCTATGCATTGTGTGGATCATTACAGGGATTAGAAGGGGGTCTCAGTGTCCCAGAGGGCTGTGACCAAACTAGACCAACCATCACAAACCCTGATCTCTAGGTGGAGGCACCCGCCATAGAACCTAGACCCCTCAACCGGTTGGTAGTCCAGCAGGCAGGAGTAGTAGCCCTTGGTATAGCACCACCTAAGGGTTACAGACAAATGTATGGCAGCTTAGATTCAATGCTAAGAAGTGCAAAGTAATACACCTAGGAAACAAAAACCCAGGGGAAGAGTACACAATGGGGGGTGAGATCCTGACAACAACAAAAATGGAAAGGGACCTGGGGTAGTCATATCAGATGACCTAAAGGTGGGCAAGCAATGTGAAAGGGCTAGTAAGGAGGGCTGGGGGGGATACTGGGATACATAGGGAGTGGCATCACTGGTAGAAAACAGAAAGTTGTTATCCCTCTGTATAGACAGCTGGTGAGACCCCATTTGGAGTACTGCGTCCAGTTCTGGAGACCCAATCTCTGCAAAGACATAAACAGGATGGAGGCAGTCTAGAGGAGGGCAACTAAAATGGTGCAAGGTCTGCACCGGAAGACATATGAAGAGAGACTTAAGGAGCTTAATATGTATAGCCTCGAGGAAAGGAGGGAGAGGGGGGACATGATAGAAACTTTCAAGTACCTCAAGGGAATCAACAAAGTCCAAGAGGGTAGCATTTTTCAGAAAAAGAGGTGTACAAGAACAAGGGGGCACAATCTGAAGATGGAAGGGTGGCTCAGGGGTAATGAAGGAAGTATTTTTTCACAGAGAGGGTTGTGGATGCATAGAACGGCCTTCCAGAGGAGGTTGTGGAGTCAAAGACAGTGGTGGAATTCAAGAATGCATGGGACGGTCATAAGGCAATTCTAGGGGGTGGGGATAGGAAGAAGTAGGCTGTTGGTTAACTAGGATCTGCAGCTTATCCATTAGGTAGGGAAATGGGCAGACTGGGTGGGCCAAGCAGTCCTTATCTGCCATCAAATTCTATGTTTCTGTGATCTATGTTACTTGTAATTATAGCTCTACAGCAGTATAAAAAGCAGATTGATGTATATTGTATATTCTGTGCTGGGTTACTTGTAATTGTAACTCTACAGCAGTACAAAAAGCACATTAATGCATATTGTATATTCTGTGCTGGGTTACTTGTAATTGTAGCTCTACAGCAGTATAAAAAGCACACTGATGTATAATGTATATTCTGTGCCATGTTACTTGTTGAAATTGCATCTCTAAAGCAGAATAAAAAGTACTTTGATACATATTATATTTTCTGTGCCAGGTTACTTGCTGAAATTGTATCTCTACAGCAGCATAAAAAGCACATTAATGTATACTGTATATTCTGTGCCAGGTTACTTTATGTAATAGAAGCATTACACCAGAATAAAATGCACATTGATGTATACTGTATTTTCGGTGCCATGTTACTTCTTATAATTAAACCTCTACAGCAGTATAAAAAGTACATTGATATATATTGTATATTCTGTGCCAGGTTACTTGTTGTAATTGTAACTCCACAGTAGTATAAAAAGCACGCTGATGTATATTGTATATTCTTTGCCAGGTTACATTTTGTAATTGTAGCTCTACAGTAGTATAAAAAGCACATTGATGCATATTGTATATTCGGTGCCAGGTTACATGTTGTAATTGTAACAAGGTTATTTGGTATAATTCTAACTCTACAGCAGTCTAAAAATCACATTAACGTATACTGTACATTTTGTGCCAGGTTAATTGTAATTTTACCTCTACAGCAGTATAAATAGCACTTTGATATATATTGTATATTCCGTGCCAGGTTACTTGTTGTAATTGTAACTCTTCAGTAGTATAAGAAGCACATTGATGTATATTGTATATTCTGTGCCAGGCTACCTGTTGTAATTGTAACTCTGCAGCAGTATAAAAAGCACATTATAAACCGAGGATCGTAAATAGAGGAATCAGATTGGCCGAGAGTTCTTTGAAGCCGTGATGATATCGGGCTACATCATCATGGCTTCAGAAAAGTTCCGGCACCACCAGCCTCCTTGCTCTCTACTGTCTGACAACTATTTTTTCAAAATGTACTCCTACACCACCCAGAAACTCATTCATAAAACATTTTAAAACCTGTTTGTTTTCTTTTTTTTTATTTATAAAACTTCAAACTCTGTTCATAATAGCAGTAATCACTTCAGGGTGTGGTCTATCATGAGATATTATCACTTCTCAGGCAGTTGGATGCACTCGGCCTGCGGCCTCATGCCCAACCACCCGAGGCATGAAGATATCCCATGATATACCACACCCTGTCGTGCCTTATTGCTTACTTTATGTATACTGTATATTCTGTGCCAGATTACTTGGTGTAATTGTAACTCTACAGCAGTATAAGAAGCACATTGATGTATGTTGTATATTCTGTGTCAGGTAGTTTGTTGTAATTGAGTTTCTTAATGTGAATATGCAAACATTTGAATAGAGAAGTTAAGCTACACATCAAATCGACTGCATATTGTGCTGGTTTAGCTGCTCTTTGCTTTGTTTACACAACAGCTTAGTTTTCCTTACCTCCAACTTCATGATCGTCTATTTCAGTCTCTAGCCCCTCCTTACAATAAAAAACCTCCAATTGTTACAGATGCAAGCAGCTTTTGTTTTACACAGTTTGAGATTAGAAAAAATAGAGTTACTGATTGTTCCTAGACAAGTTTCTTCTGCGGCCTAATGGTGTCTTCAGCCTCTCACTCCATAAACCAAGGTCACTTCCTGTACAGCTCTAAAATCAGTCACCACTGCATTCAAATCAGCTCATTAATATTCAGTGATTGCTGCAGCCAGGAGGAGGGTCTTTAAATGTCATGATTCTTAAAGTAGCAAGATAGCAACATCCAGGTTTAGAGAAGGCAGAACCTTGAATGGTTTTTTTTCCCCATGGTGCATTAACACTGTTTGTTACATTTTTTTCCATTCAAGTCTATGTCTGGCTCATCTGAAGTCTGTTTTTCTCACCCCAGTGTATTGATTTGTGTATATGTTTTGAAATAGCCTTTTTACCTTATTTAGGGCTTCATGCTAATGCAACCTTTTTCCCACCCAATATAAATTTTTGCATTACTTTGCAGTTCTGGAAACCAGTAACATCAGCTGAACCAAGCACTGCAATGCAGTGGAACACAGTGACATCAGCTGAGCCAAAAACTACAATGCAATGGAACACAGTGACATCAGCTGAGCCAAAAACTGCAATGCAATGGAACACAGTGACATCAGCTGAGCCAAAAACTGCAATGCAATGGAACACAGGACATCAGCTGAGCCAAAAACTGCAATGCAATGGAACACAGTGACATCAGCAGAGCCAAAAACTGCAATGCAATGGAACACAGTGACATCAGCTGAGCCAAAAACTGCAATGCAATGGAACACAGTGACATCAGCTGAGCCAAAAACTGCAATGCAATGGATCACAGTGGCATCAGCTGAGCCAAAAACTACAATGCAATGGAACACAGTGACATCAGTTGAGCCAAAAACTGCAATGCAATGGAACACAGTGACATCAGCTGAGCCAAAAACTGCAATGCAATGGAACACAGTGACATCAGCTGAGCCAAAAACTGCAATGCAGTGGATCACAGTGGCAAGGGCAAGGCAAGGCACATTTTATTTTTCAGGTGCCCAATCCTGGAGGCTCTGGGTGCCGTACAATCAAATTACATCAAACCAGCACAGTAATTAGAACACAAAACATGTCAATTAAAAATACTTAAAAGCAGTACGTCCAAAATAGGAGGGCAGACCTAGCAGCAGATCCTCAAGGGGCCATCATTCTTTCTAAAAGTCTTAGAAGCATCTTAAAGAGAACCCTCCAATGAACCAGCAGCCAGTCAGTAGTTCTCGTGAGCACTGGGGTGATGTGACAGTATTTTGCTGTCCCATCAATAGCCTGGCATCTGCATTCTGCACTAGCTGCAGTCAGTGGAGAGTGCCTCCAGAGACCATGAGGTAAAGTATAATACAGTAGTCAATCCTTGGCATCACAAAGGCATGCACCAAGGTAGGGAGGTCCATGGGTGGTACTAGGTGTTTGATCCTAGTGATAATCCTCAGATGCTAAAAGCTGGTCCGGACAAACAACAGACAACTCCTGAGAATCAAGTGTCAGTCTGCTGTCAAGGATAATGCCAAGATTGTGCAGCCTAGAGAAGGCCTTCAATGGCACCGACCCCAGAAACAGTCCAGTCTCTGTGCCAGAGGCCATCCTATCACGCCTCCTGTTTCACTCCGGTACAAGTATCTCCATCTTATCGGGGTTCAGTCACAACCAGCTGGAGGCCATTAATCTCAGCCAGGCAGTTGTTCAGTACATCCACCACATTAGATGTCCTGGGGGCAAAGTATAGATACAGCTGGGTATCACTGGCATAGCAATGAAAATCCAGACAGTACTTCTTAATGATCTTACCCAGGGGCAGCATATACACAGCAAACAACATTGGTGAGAAGACCAAACCCTGAGGTACTCCACAACACAGAAGGCTGGGGGTTGGGGGGGGAGAAATTCCCCATCACAACCAGTTGCCTCCTGTTTGTGAGACAGTACTCAAACCAGTAGATGACCTTGCTGGCGAGTCCATAAAATTCCCTCAGGTGGTCGAGCAACACACAATGGTCTACCATGTCAAAGGCTGAGGAGAGATCAAGGAGAATGAGAATTGTCCCCTCTCCTCAATCTCTCACCCTGAGGAGATTATTATGCACCCAAACCAATGTGGTTTCCATACTGTGCCCAGCATGAAACCTAGACTGGACAGGCTCATAGATATTAAAGGCCACAAGGTGTTCCTTTAGCTGCTGCTACCACAATCTTCTCTAGAACCTTTCCCAGAAATGGAAGGTTGGAGACATGATGGTAATTCACTTTGACGTCAGGTTCTAAAGATGGTTTCTTCAGAAGGGGTCTCACCAGTGCCTCCTTCAAGGCATCTGGGTGACCTCCTCTGACAAAGAGCACCAGACAATCAAGGCGAACACCGGGCCTACAGAGTCAGCACATCCCATTCAGTTCACAGTATGTCTGCTTCAGCTTAGAAACAACCTCAGTGACCTCGGCCACCTCTACTTCTTTGAATTTCCCCCAACCAGGTGGAGTGCTCCTCGGACAGCCAGGGCGATCACTGTTGGCCACACTGTGGCTCAGTGGCAGAATTCCCTGCCTGATAGTGGACACTCTGTCTGATAAGAACCAAGCAAACTCAGTGCATAAAGCATCTGAAAAGTTTTTTTCAGCTGTATACAAGCTGGGTGTAGCAGCCTGTCCACAATCTCCCTGGACAAGAACACTGCCTTCTTATTGTAACCCCTAGATGGCGCTATCCCAGGGGCTACTACCCCTGCCTGATTTGCCAGTAACAGGTTGAGGGACCTGGATCCGATGGCGGGTGCCTCCACCCAGAGGTCAGGGTTTGCAATAGTTGAATTAACTTGGTCACAGCCCTCTGGGACACTGCAACCCCGCTTTCTTCCCACTAGTGGCCCACACAGTATATCAGAATTGCCTTCACAGTATACACTTACCCCCAGGACTGGTTCAGGCACTGGGACCCCCTGTAAAATAAGGAGATACAGTGCAACAATCACAGTACAATACTTTAACATAGACAAATACCTCAGGCAGTATAACTTTACTGAAACAAGCAGCTCTGATTTATTTAGAGGGATATAACAAGGACAGGGGGAAATCAGGTTAATTAGCTTATCACTTTACTCATCTACCTATGGCTCTGTGCACAGGCCTATCCCCACCAGTTACTGTCCCTGGGTACCCAAGCCCTAGAGGCTAGTCCAAACCGTGGCAGCTGGTAGCGGCCCTTTCACACACAGAAAATAAAAATTAGCTAAACAGTCAGCAGTACAGTAATTCCATTTGGATTCAATGTGGCAATTCAACAGGGAGCGACCCTGAATTAGTACTCACGATCTCCAAACAAGATAGGGTCCTTCAACGTCAGCAGGGCTACTCTTGAGCTCCATGAGACTCCTCACACATTTATATGTTAAAAAGAAAGTAATATACCAGGCAGGCTGCTTCTCTATCCCGATTGCAATTACTGCACAATACCCGGGAGAACACACAGCAGATTCAGTTCCTGACAGACCGAGTGCAATTCAGCAATTTCTCCAGTCTTCTACAGGGTGAGCCTGGTTTCTACTCTTCAGATATCCTTTGATTCTCTTCCAGGACAGATTCAGTCCTAACAAGCAGTTACACAAGCTGCAGACCGGAACTCTGGGCCTTACACACGTTCCGACTAAAACTGCACACGAAAAAGCACAGGGCTCCTTCCCTCTTCACTGCCAGAGCTCAACTGAACCTCCAGCAGACAAAACCGGGCACTTCCTTTGAGCTCCTCCCAGTTCTTGACTGGATTGGCTGTCACTCACAATAGACTGCCCCTGTTGGTCCAAAAAGGTGCCGAAGTCCAAACTACATCTCCCAGAGTCACAGCCCATACAATCCTCTTGTGGCTGGCTCAGATTACGAGTCCAAGTTCTGATTCGTCCAAGGCACCATTTTAAAGCTACCTTAACCCACACTGATTGGTCCAGTTCAGCAGTTCAAAACTAGAATGGGGAACTAGGCAAACACAGTTCTGACTGCAAAGAAAGCAGGTTAGACAAACTGTATTTTCATAATTACTCTAAATGATTTCTGGCAAACAGTTACATCTTTCAGATAGGTTCCCTTTGCACTCCTAGTGACTGCAAAAATGGAATGAATTGGCAGCAGCTCGAGTGGTACTCAAGTAGAGAAACACACAGTCCCCCCATACAAACTAATTATGTCTGCAAGCAGACAGCTCTTAAAGAGACAGTACCAGAGGCTCTAAAAACACTCACAGATAAATGGCTTAAACGCCAAACACCATTCAGGCTTGGAGCATTCAAGCAAGCTCCTGGAAGTCTTTTGGGAACCCCCATTTGCAGGGGGGTTACACCCTTCCTGGCTTGGGAAAGCTTGACGTCCAAGGCCAAGCAAGTACTCTATAAGTTTTAACTGCAACCATATACATTTGCATTAGGCTCACACATGTAATCATCAGGCAATATATCATTTTACCAAAAGCACATTTCTGAAACATTGCAGTACGTCACTCTTTACATAGTATTACACACACATTGTACCATAACTCAAGTTATTACCTCTTGTACATGAAACCTGAAGAGAGGGGGCCCTTCCCTATCAGTTACCTTGGGGATGGACGGGGCAAGGGCACCATACTTAGAGGGCAACACAAGTAACTTGGAGTTAGCACTGATGCTCAGTTTGGGCAATGAGCTCGGGGACACATACACTCCTTTATGGACAACATTGAGAGGCAAGTCCACAGGCCTCCCAAGGAATCATAACTGAGGTGCACCACAGGCTTTACAGCTCGACCAGTCTTTCTAGGGGAACTGTTACAGTCTCTGCACTCTGAGCCTCATTTTCAGCATTGTCCTCACTTGTCAGGGAGTCTCCATGGGGTAGAGAGGCTAGAACTTGGGGCACTTTCAGCTCCAGGAGTTACAGTTTCTGAGTCCACAACATTCGGCTCATGATGGAGAGCTTTGGACACTGGCAGTGGACTGTCAGGGCACTCAAAATACTTTTCTTGTTCTGGTGTATCACCAGTCTGCCCAATCCATCATTTTCCTCCCTGAAAGCTCAAACAGTTCAACTATACACAATGATTCCATTTCATCTGATCTGATTGCTTTGCACTTCACTTTCTGGGAGCATTGGCTCCAGGGATGAAGCCGGGGCTTAGACAGTCCAGAAGGCCCAGCTTCATCTCCAGTATTGACTAGGTGATTGCCCGAAACAATTGACTCAGTTAAATGAAGGATAGTATTAAAAGTCACTCTCACTTTCTTCTGATATGGACTGACAGTCATGCTCAACTGGGACTTTGGAGGGGAACACTTTACTCCGCTTCTGTAGGTGCAGACTTTCTTGATCTTTCTTAGCAGCAGCTCTAGTCACTGGTCCAGAGGGGCATCTTCTGGGGGTTCAGACTCAATCAAGATTTGTCCAATGGGCAGTAAATGATTTATATGCATTGTTTTACATCTTTTGAATTATTCTCAGGCCTCACTTTGTACACTGGCAGATCATCTAGCTTGCCCACTACAATGTGAGGGAGATGGTGCCATCTGTCAGCAATCTTGTGTTTGCCATGCAGTCCCAGATTTCTTAGCAATACCGATCTCCCTCCTGGAGTTCCTGTGCTTTCACCTTTTTATCATACCTTTCTTTGTTGGCCAGATTTCTTTTGGCAGCCATGGTTTGAGCCAGTTGGTACGCATGAGTTAGCTGGGCCTTTAACTTTTGCACATACTGTAAATAGTTGTCAGCTTGAACCCCATCAGGAGAGACTCCAAAACACACATCTACCGGTAGTCGAGCTTCTCTTCCAAACATCAGGCGGTAGGGGGAGAACCCAGTGGCATCACTTTTGGTGCAGTTATAAGCATGTACCAGGGTGCTAATTTGTTGGCTCCATCTAGGCTTGTCCTTTGGGTGCAGGTGCCTAGCATATCTAGCAAAGTGCTGGTTGAAACGTTCAGGCTGTAGGTCCCCTGGGGATGGTAAGGAGTGGTTCTGGACTTTCGCACTCCCCACAGAGAAAGCATCTCTTTGATCAGACGACTCTCAAAGTCTCTCCCTTGATCAGAATGGATTCTTTGTGGAGCCCCATAGTGAACAAAACAGTTTTCCACAAGTACTTTGGCCACAGTGGATGCTTTCTGGTCTTTGGTGGGGAAAGCTTGGGCATATCTCGTGAAATGGTCAGTGACCACCAGCACATTACTGATATTTCTTTGATCTGACTCCCAACTCAGAAAATCAATACAGACCAGCTCCATGGGTGCACTGGTGGTGATGTTAACAAGGGGGGCAGCCCTCTGGGGCAAGGCATTCCTCTGTAAGCAGCGACTACAAGTTTGAATGTGTTGCTCCACATCAGCCCCCATCTTAGGCCAATAGAATCTGGATCTCACCAAGTCAAGTGTTCTGTCTATACCAAGGTGCCCCATGTGGTTGTGCAAGGACCTCAGTACTGAGTCTCGAAAGGCAGTGGGCAGCACTAGTTGTTGTTTGTCTACTTGTCCCCTCTGTCTACTGTTTCTCTGTACAACAGTTTATTGATCAGTTTCAACTTAGGACCTTCTTTGTATAACAGTACAGTTCTCAAATCAGTGGAGCGTAATTTGGACACATCTTTCCCTGCATAGAGGGCTTCTAAAGCTGATTTGATCATGGGATCGCAGGATTGAGCCGCGAATACTAGTCATTGTCCAGCTGAGGCAGTGCACCAATGTCTATTGCAGAAAAGTGGCAATAAGCAGCAGGTATGCAATTCTCAGAGGTCCCAAAGCAATCCACCATGCAGTCCACTGCATCCGTGGACATTGTTCCTCCCTGTCAAACTTCTGTAGAGTGCCCAATGTCAGGTTCTGCCAATCTGACCCAATCATTCTGGGAACAGGCCTCGGGAGAGAGCATCAGCATCTATGTGGTTCAGACCTGCTCAGTATTCGAGAGCATAATCGTATGTAGATAACGCAGAAAGCCACCTGGCCAGTGGCATCCAACTTAGCTGAGGTCTGCACATAGGTCAAAGGATTATTGTCAGTTTTTACTAGTATTTTAGCCTCATACAAGTACTCATGGAATTGGTCAACAATAGCCCACTTCAAAGCTAGGAACTCTAACTTATGTACAGGATAGTTCTTTTCGGATGGGGTCAGGCTTCTACTGGCAAAGGCCACTGGTCTCAGGCCATTCTGGTGCTCTTGGTACAACACAGCCCCAACCCTCGCAAACTAGCATCAGTGTGCGGACGAAGAGTTTTCTTGGATCGGCATAGACCAGCACTGGAGCATGGGTAGTGATTATGATCTCATGAAAAGCAATCTCACAATCAGGAGTCCAGCGGCCCCAAATACTTCACTCAGACAGAAAATACACTCTTTCAGTCTTGAGGGACGCTGACTTTAGTATTTTTGTGGGTTGGGGATACCCTTGAGTAAGGTTAAGTAAAGGCGGATCACTCTTTGAATAGTCCTTGATGAAGCATGATAATAACCACAGAATCCAGGAATCTTTGCAGTATTTTAGATTTTTGGGCTGTGGCCAGGTGGTCAAGGCCTCAACTTTACTTAGGTGCAGTCTCTATTCCCTAGGTGGATACTATGTGTCCCACATACTTTACTGATGTTTGAAAGAATTGACTTATCAATGGACAGTTTAAGGCCAAAGTCCTCCAGTCGGTCCAATACCTTAAATAATCTGCTCTCATGTTCCTCCAGTAAGCTGCAAACACAATAACATCATCTAGGTATACCAGGCACTCTAGTAAGTTCATGTCTCCCAATGCAAGCTCCATCAATCGTTGAAAAGTGGCTGAGGCACCTGAAATCCCTTGAGGCATCCTCATGAATTCATAGAAGCAAAGCGGACAGATAAAGGCTGTCTTCTCACGGTCCTCTGGGGCCATCGGGATCTGGTAGTACCCACTGCGGAGATCCAATACAGAGAACCACATGCTCCTGTTTAGGCAGTCCAAAGCATCCTGAATGCGGGGCATTGTGTACTGATCAGGGATAGTCCGCCGGTTTAAGGTGCAATAATCCACGCACATCCTTACTGTCCCATTCTTTTTCCTCACTACGACAATGGGGGAAGCATAAGGGCTTCTGGATTCTTGTATTACACCAGCAGCTAACATCTCTTGCAGATGCCGTCTCCACATCATCTATGTCAGCAGGTGCCAGGCGTCGACACCTCTCACGAATGGTCTTTCTGCATGCAGCCGGAGATTGTGCTCAGCTCCTTGCATGCATCCTATGTCCCATTCCTTTAAAGAAAACACCTGGTCTCTGTGGCAAGCTTCTCACTGATCCTCACTTTCCATTCAGCTAGCAGCGGAGTCGCCGAAATCAAACAAGTCAGGCATTACTCTGTCATTCTTCCTCGAACTCTTGCTGCTGGGCACCTGCAGCGTCTGCACAATGCACATTAGCAGGATGCAACCTCTATTTACTCTCGAATGTCTCTTTCAGACACATTATGAACTTGGACCATTACCCTTCTGGCACAAGCATGGGCTCTAGTGGGCAAAATACAAGGCTTGACCAGCAGTCCCTCTGGCAATTTTCCATCGCCTGGTGCATCCAACATTAATATTTATTCTTAACATCCTTTCTGATAACGGACCTCTCCTGTAAGGTACACTGGGCATTTGGCCAGGATCAGAGACTCAGGATCCTTCTTCCATACAATTCCGACCGGTTCCTCTGGTTTCTATTTTTTCAGCATCTCTCTGCCTCATAGGCTTCTTTAATTAAAGCCGGAACTCTTAAAGCTCTACTAGTCTTTGACCCTGTTTTTCATATACAAAACTGTGCTAGACTTCGCAACATATGAGCATTTGTTCCAATCAACAAGGGACACCATCATACAGTCCAGTGGGGGACACACTAAGGCTAGGGTCTCTACTTGTTCGCCACCTCAGCCACGGAGGTGGGGAAAGACAGCCAAATTCGGATATACCCGAATAGGGGTAGCTCTCACTTAACCCCCATACATGCAGTCCTTCTAATGGCTGTAAGATCGTCCTGACAAATGCTCTGATACCAATCCTGGAACATAATTGTCACTTGGGAGCCACTGTCTAATACAGCTCTTGTAGACACTCCATTCACCTTTACAGTGGTCTCCATGGAGGGACCAACTATTCTGGACCAGTCTGGAGAGGCAGTAGTGGGGGCCTGGGCAGCTGACCTTGCCACAAAGGACGTGAGTTAGTGCAGGTTGCCCTCACTGGGATCATTTCATGCACCTCATAACCACTGATTTGTCCTCAGAGCTCTCCTTGTAGCCTATATGCAGCGTTGTCAGTGTCTTTTGGGTACCAGCATTCCTTTTCATGTACCCATCTTTCCCACAATTATAGCAAAACATACTTTCTGGAGTTTGAGGCTGGCCGGGCCACACTGGGAGCCAGGCGAGGGGTATTACTAACTGGAAACCTTGGTGCCATCTCTGTCTCTGACGTGATAAGCATTTGGAGACATCTTGTCAGTTCTCCACTTCCATGGTCCAAGGAATTGAGTTTGGAGCTGTTATCTTAGAATGCATGGGTGGGCCACCCCCCCCACCCCTGTGGATACTGATGGCGGAATGGGTGAGAACCCGTACTTGCAGGCGTGGCCTTCATAAAGGGACTGTTTTTGAGATTCCTGATCTCTCAACAGTTAGCCCCATTGTGGCATATCTTTTTCCTTGTCAGGCACTCATTGACTGCCAACTCTGCCCCATGACTTTACTTGATGGGTCACCCTCAGTCACTCAGGTGTCGCATAGCTATTGTGTAGGTCCTCCGAGTCGCTTTCTCAAATCCTCAATTCTCTCATTAACTCATCATAGGAGGTGGAGATTCCAGTCGATTTGCCAGGCGTAATTGAAGCAACAGCAGTTCTGAGAAGGGGCAGACTTAAGGATCCTGTCCAGCGGGTTCGGTCCAGTTCAATCACTGGCAAACCACTCCTTCATGGAGGCATTCTTGCAACAATTTTTCCAGCAGAGATACACACAGACAACAACTCCTTTGGTACTGTTGTGCATTTCTACTCTCCACCATAGGTCCTCATCAGAATCTGAGGCTCCATACATTCTCAAGACCTCAAGATAGGCCCTCACAGTCCCTTCAGGGTTACTGGCCCGTTGTACAGCGGATGGTAGCCAGGGCAGGACCTGGAGCTCTCACTAACCCTCTTTCGCTTCTTCGCCGAGCATTGCCATTCTAGCACTTGGGGGCAACATAGGTCTATCCAGGTCTCCCAGTCATCCTCCCTTGGGGGAGGTGCCAGAGAAGATCCCTCAACCTTCGTAAGAGTCGTGACTAATGGTAGGTGCAGAAATAGGAGTCTGCATTGGTTCCAGCCACCATTACGGGTACTGGAGGCGGAGAGGGTGTTGGGGAGGAACACCCCAGGTGGCAAGAATAGTTTCTTCAAGTCTCCACAGTTTTCCCTTCCCCAGCACCCATCTAGCAAATTCTCCTCAAAAGTTTCAGAAAGTGGTTTGGGCTCATTCCCCCGGGTCTTTTACTGTCCTTGTTATCACTCTCCAGGCAGTGAGGCTCCCTCTGGGGTAATGGTCTGTGCACTTTGGAGCTATCTATGGATCCTTAAACTCTACTAGGGCCATGAAAGTGTGGGTGAGCAGATTAGCATGCCGACCCACCACCTCAGGGTTTTGTAAACCTTCCACCTTGGAAAGCACTCCTGTACAGTGTCCATATTGATACAAGGGATGTCCAGGATAATCATGGCATTTTGAGCCGATCTCCTCCCAGTACACCACTCCACCAGCGGTGCACAGCCACTTCTGTGGGTACCCATTTTTTCCTTAACAGTGTTCAGTAAATATGGCCACTAGAGACACACAATCCCAGCGGTGAGCCTCCAAGATGTAACCCTAGATGGCGCTATCCCAGGGCTACTACCCTCCTGATTTGCCACTAACAGGTTGAGGGGCCTGGATCCGATGGCGGGTGCCTCCACCCAGAGGTCAGGGTTTGCAATAGTTGAATTAACTTGGTCACAGCCCTCTGGGACACTGCAACCCCCCTTTCTTCCCACTAGTGGCCCACACAGTATATCAGAATTACCTTCACAGTATACACTTACCCCCAGGACTGGTTCAGGCACTGGGACCCCCTATAAAATAAGGAGATACAGTGCAACAATCACAGTACAATACTTTAACATAGAAAAATACCTCAGGCAGTATAACTTTGCTGAAACAAGCAGCTCTGATTTATTTAGGGGGATATAACAAGGACAGGGGGAAATCAAGTTAATTAGCTTATCACTTTACTCATCTACCTATGGCTCTGTGCACAGGCCTATCCCTACCAGTTACTGTCCCTGGGTACCCAAGCCCTAGTGGCTAGTCCAAACCGTGGCAGCTGGTAGGGGCCCTTTCACACACAGAAAATAAAAATTAGCTAAACAGTCAGCAGTACAGTAATTCCATTTGGATTCAATGTGGCAATTCAACAGGGAGCGACCCTGAATTAGTACTCACGACCTCCAAACAAGATAGGGTCCTTCAACGTCAGCAGGGCTACTCTTGAGCTCCACGAGACTCCTCACACATTTATATGGTAAAAAGAAAGTACCATACCAGGCAGGCTGCTTCTCTATCCCGATCGCAATTACTGCACAATACCCGGGAGAACACACAGCAGATTCAGTTCCTGACAGACCGAGTGCAATTCAGCAATTTCTCCAGTCTTCTACAGGGTGAGCCTGGTTTCTACTCTTCAGATATCCTTTGATTCTCTTCACAGGACCGATTCAGTCCTAACAAGCAGTTACACAAGCTGCAGACCAGAACTCTGGGCCTTACACACGTTTCCCGACTAAAACTGCACACCGAAAAAAGCACAGGGCTCTTTCCCTCTTCACTGCCAGAGCTCAACTGAACCTCCAGCAGACAAAACTGGGCACTTCCTTTGAGTTCCTCCCAGTTCTTGGCTGGATTGGCTGTCACTCACAATAGACTGCCCCTGTTGGTCCAAAAAGGCGCCGAAGTCCAAACTACATCTCCCAGAGTCACTGCCCATACAATCCTCTTGTGGCTGGCTCAGATTACGAGTCCAAGTTCTGATTCGTCCCAAGGAACCATTTTAGAGCTACCTTAACCCACACTGATTGGTCCAGTTCAGCAGTTCAAAACTAGAATGGGAACTAGGCAAACACAGTTCTGACTGCAAAGAAAGCAGGTTAGACAAACTGTATTTTCATTATTACTCTAAATGATTTCTGGCAAACAGTTACATC
This sequence comes from Neoceratodus forsteri, assembly GCA_016271365.2. Lineage (NCBI taxonomy): Eukaryota > Metazoa > Chordata > Ceratodontiformes > Ceratodontidae > Neoceratodus > Neoceratodus forsteri. The sequence continues at coordinate 55,272,811 of CM057455.1, forward strand.
TTTCAGATAGGTTCCTTTGCACTCCTAGTGACTGCAAAAATGGAATGAATTGGCAGCAGCTCGAGTGGTACTCAAGTAGAGAAACACACAGTCCCCCCATACAAACTAATTATGTCTGCAAGCAGACAGCTCTTAAAGAGACAGTACCAGAGGCTCTAAAAACACTCACAGATAAATGGCTTAAACGCCAAACACCATTCAGGCTTGGAGCATTCAAGCAAGCTCCTGGAAGTCTTTTGGGAACCCCCATTTGCAGGGGGGTTACATTATGATTGCTTGCCCCGGTACACAACATAGTGTGCACACAAGGCCAGTCTGTCTGCCTCCAGCCCAGTCTGCCGCAAGCAATTCTCTAACCTCCAACCCTTGAACTTCATCGCCTTGAGCTCCTCATCAAACCAAAGGGACCTCAAGTGAGATGATCTGGATCATACATGGACATGGATGCAAGGGATTTGAGTGCCCCAGACATCACCTTATTATAGGTGGCAACTGCTTCACCTGTACCCCTGTGCATGCATTGCCCACACTAGATAGGTCGACTACCACCAGAAAACCCTCCGGGGTCCAACCCCTCAAAGGGCAGTAGCTTACCATCTGTGCAGCGGGAGGGCTCATGGGTGGGGGCTCTGAGCAAGTACTCCACCATGCAGTGATCGGGCCAAATGACTGATCAGTCTTAAGATTATCAATCTCAAGCCCCAGCAAGAAAACCAAGTCTGACATGTGACCACCCTGGTGGGTTGCAGTAGAAATTTCTTGCGACAGGCACAGAAATGACATTATCTGGAGGAGGTGGTAACCCATCCTGTACAATTCATCATCTGCCCAAACACTGAAGTCCCCCAGAACTAAACACACGAGGGCCTCCAATGCTTCACCAATGAGAAAGTCGACTACCTCTTGCAGGAACTCTCCTGCTGCCCCGACGGGAGGGGGACGTAAATCAGGAGAATCCTGTAACTTGTGCCTGGACCACCATGGACAGCCATACTTTCAAATGAACTCTGCGTTCTCACTGGGTGCACGGTGAAGCCGTGATGATATTGGGCTACATCATCATGGCTTCAGAAAAGTTCAGGCACCACCAGCCTCCTTGCTCTCAACTGTCTGACAACTATTTTTTCAAAATGTACTCCTACACCACCCAGAAACTCATTCATAAAACATTTTAAAACCTGTTTGTTTTCTTTTTTTTTTATTTATAAAACTCAAAACTCTGTTCATAATAGCAGTAACTCACTCCAGGGTGTGGTATATCATGAGATATCATCACTTCTCAGGCAGTTGGACGCACTCGGCCTGCAGCCTCATGCCCAACCACCCGAGCCATGATGATATCCCATGATATACCACACCCTGTCATGCCTTATTGCTTAATTTTTGTATACTGTATATTCTGTGCCAGATTACTTGGTGTAATTGTAACTCTACAGCAGTATAAGAAGCACATTGATGTATATTGTATATTCTGTGCCAGATTACATGTAACTGTAGCTGTACAGCAGTATAAAAAGCACATTAATGTATATTGTATATTCTGTGCCAGGTTACTTGCTGTAATTGTAACTCTAAAGCAGTATAAAAAGCACATTGATGTATATTGTATATTCTGTGTCAGGATACTTATAATTGTATTTCTATTGCAGTACAAGAAGCACCTTGAAGTATATTGTATATTCTGTTTCAGGTTACTTGTAATTACAGCTCTACAATAGTATAAAAATCCCATTGATGTATACTGTATATTTTGTGCCAGGTTACTTGTATTTGTATCTCTACAGCAGTATAAAAAGCACATTGATGTATGTTGTATATTCTGTGTCAGGTAGTTTGTTGTAATTGAGTTTCTTAAAGTGAATATGCAAACATTTGAATAGAGAAGTTAAGCTGCACATCAAATCGACTGCATATTGTGCTGGTTTAGCTGCTCTTTGCTTTGTTTACACAACAGCTTAGTGTTCCTTACCTCCAACTTCATGATCGTCTATTTCAGTCTCTAGCCCCTCCTTACAATAAAAAACCTCCAATTGTTACAGATGCAAGCAGCTTTTGTTTTACACAGTTTGAGATTAGAAAAAATAGAGTTACTGATTGTTGCTAGACAAGTTTCTTCTGCGGCCTAATGGTGTCTTCAGCCTCTCACTCCATAAACCAAGGTCACTTCCTGTACAGCTCTAAAATCAGTCACCACTGCATTCAAATCAGCTCATTAATATTCAGTGATTGCTGCAGCCAGGAGGAGGGTCTTTAAATGTCATGATTCTTAAAGTAGCAAGATAGCAACATCCAGGTTTAGAGAAGGATTGGCAGAACCTTGAAAGGTTTTTTTTTTCCCCATGGTGCATTAACACTGTTTGTTACATTTTTTTCCATTCAAGTCTATATCTGGCCCATTTGAAGTCTGTTTTTCTCACCCCAGTGTATTGATTTGTGTATATGTTTTGAAATAGCCTTTTACCTTATTTAGGGCTTCATGCTAATGCAACCTTTTTCCCACCAATATAAATTTTTCATTACTTTTGCAGTTCTGAAACCAGTAACATCAGCTGAACCAAGCACTGCAATGCAGTGGAACACAGTGACATCAGCTGAGCCAAAAACTACAATGCAATGGAACACAGTGACATCAGCTGAGCCAAAAACTGCAATGCAATGGAACACAGTGACATCAGCTGAGCCAAAAACTGCAATGCAATGGAACACAGTGACATCAGCTGAGCCAAAAACTGCAATGCAATGGAACACAGTGACATCAGCAGAGCCAAAAACTGCAATGCAATGGAACACAGTGACATCAGCTGAGCCAAAACTGCAATGCAATGGAACACAGTGACATCAGCTGAGCCAAAAACTACAATGCAATGGAACACAGTGACATCAGTTGAGCCAAAAACTGCAATGCAGTGGATCACAGTGGCAAGGGCAAGGCAAGGCACATTTTATTTTTCAGGTGCCCAATCCTGGAGGCTCTGGGTTGTATAATCAAATTACATCAAACCAGCACAGTAATTAGAACACAAAACATGTCAATTAAATATACTTAAAAGCAGTACGTCCAAAATAGGAGGGCAGACCTAGCAGCAGATCCCCGAAGGGGCCATCATTCTTTCTAAAAGTCTTGGAAGCACCTTAAAGAGAACCCTCCAATGAACCAGCAGCCAGTGCAGTTCTCGCAGCACTGGGGTGATGTGACAGTATTTTGGCTGTCCCATCAATAGCCTGGCATCTGCATTCTGCACTAGCTGCAGTCAGTGGAGAGTGCCTCCAGAGACCATGAGGTAAAGTATAATACAGTAGTCAATCCTTGGCATCACAAAGGCATGCACCAAGGTAGGGAGGTCCATGGGTGGTACTAGGTGTTTGACTCTAGTGATATTCCTCAGATGCTAAAAGCTGGTCCGGACAACAGACAACTCCTGAGAATCAAGTGTCAGTCTGCTGTCAAGGATAATGCCAAGATTGTTCAGCCTAGAGAAAGCCTTCAATGGCACAGACCCCAGAAACAGTCCAGTCTCTGTACCAGAGGCCATCCTATCGCGTCTCCTGTTTCACTCCGGTACAAGTATCTCCATCTTATCGGGGTTCAGTCACAACCAGCTGGAGGCCATTGATCTCAGCCAGGCAGTTGTTCAGTACATCCACCACATTAGATGTCCTGGGGGCAAAGTATAGATACAGCTGGGTATCATTGGCATAGCAATGAAAATCCAGACAGTACTTCTTAATGATCTTACCCAGGGGCAGCATATACACAGCAAACAACATTGGTGAGAAGACCAAACCCTGAGGTACTCCACAACACAGAAGGCTGGGGGGGGAGGAGAAATTCCCATCACAACCAGTTGCCTCCTGTTTGTGAGATAGTACTCAAACCAGTAGATGACCTTGCTGGCGAATCCATAAAATTCCCTCAGGTGGTCGAGCAACACACAATGGTCTACCATGTCAAAGGCTGAGGAGAGATCAAGGAGAATGAGAATTGTCCCCTCCTCAATCTCTCACCCTGAGGAGATTATTATGCACCAAACTAATGTGGTTTCCATACTGTGCCCAGCATGAAACCTAGACTGGACAGGCTCATAGATATTAAAGGCCACAAGGTGTTCCTTTAGCTGCTGCGCTACAATCTTCTCTAGAACCTTTCCCAGAAATGGAAGGTTGGAGATAGGATGGTAATTCACTTGACGCCAGGTTTTAAAGAGGTTTCTTCAGAAGGGTCTCACCAGTGCCTCCTTCAAGGTATCTGGGTGACCCCCTCAGGCTAAAGAGCACCAGACAATCAAAGGCGAACACGGGCCTACAGAGTCAGCACATCCCATTCAGTTCACAGTATGTGTGCTTAGCTTAGAAACAACCTCAGTGACCTTGGCCACCTCCACTTGTTTGAATTTCCCCAGCCAGGTGGAGTGCTCCTCCGGACAGCCAGGGCGATCACTGTTGGCCACACTGTGGCTCAGTGGCAGAATTCCCTGCCTGATAGTGGACACTCTGTCTGAGAAGAACCAAGCAAACTCAGTGCATAAAGCATCTGAAAAGTTTTTTTTCAGCTGTATACAAGCTGGGTGTAGCAGCCTGTCCACAATCTCCCTGGACAAGAACACTGCCTTCTTATGATTGCTTGCCCCGGTACACAACATAGTGTGCACACAAGGCCAGTCTGTCTGCCTCCAGCCCAGTCTGCCGCAAGCAATTCTCTAACCTCCAACCCTTGAACTTCATCGCCTTGAGCTCCTCATCAAACCAAAGGGACCTCAAGTGAGATGATCTGGGTCATACGTGGACATGGATGCAAGGGAGTTGAGTGCCCCAGACATCACCTTATTATAGGTGGCAACTGCTTCACCTGTACCCCCTGTGCATGAATTGCCCACACCAGATAGGTCGACTACCACCAGAAAACCCTCCGGGTCCAACCCTCAAAAGGCAGTAGCTTACCATCTGTGCAGCTGGGGGCTCATGGGTGGGGACTCTGAGCAAGCATCACCATGCAATGATCAGACCAAATGACTGATCAGTCTTAAGTTTATCAATCTCAAGCCCCAGCAAGAAAACCAAGTCTGACATGTGACCACCTTGGTGGTTGCAGTAGAAATTTCTTGACAGGCACAGAGATGACATCATCTGGAGGAGGTGGTAACCCAGCCTGTACAATTCATCATCTGCCCAAACATTGAAGACCCCCAGAACTAAACACACGAGGGCCTCCAATGTTTCACCAATGAGAAAGTTGACTACCTCTTGCAGGAACTCTCCTGCTGCCCTGGCGGGAGGGGGACGTAAATCAGGAGAATCCTGTAACTTGTGCCTGGACCACCATGGACAGCCATACATTCAAATGAACTCTGCATTCTCACTGGGTGCACGGTGAAGCCTATCTCAGATCTAAAACAGATGGCCACACCCACACCCCTGCACTCCGCTCTGGAGCAGTGTGCAATGGAGTACCCGGGGGAGGTAGGAGCCTCTAAAACTGGGCCAGCATCAACGCCCACCCAGGTTTCCGCAAAGCATGCCAGACTGACTGACGAAACCAGATCTGCTATAATTGCAGTCTTATTTCTGATCTAGCATAGCACAGTCATGCTGTCAATGGATAGGTGGACAGTGCAGCCCCAAGGCTGCCTGCCCACTCAGTCTTGTGGGAACCCTGGGGACAGTAACCAAACACATCTGGATCTCTCTCTAGGACCCATCAAAACCCAGAGTGCCTTCTACACTTAACCGCCTGTTTTCTGCCCCCTTCCGGTGTGCATGAGGCACCTCGCCATGACCAACCCATGCAGCACCCCTTAATCCTGACCTCCTGACAGCGACTTACTGTGGTGTTGGAAACTGATAGGTCAGTGAAGGGCCACAAGTCAAAAAGCTGGGATGCCCCATACACAATCCTTGCCCACTCCAGCCCTCTAGACACCCCTAGACAGATGCCAACTAACTAGAGCCCCAAAGGTGCAAGGAAACTACACTAAATAAATAAACACACACACACACACACACACACACACACACACCTCAAACACACATACACACACCTCAAAAACACACACACACACACCAGTATGCACACAGACTCCGCACACACCCACACACCTCAAACACACACTAATACAATAAAACCTAGACCACACACCACATACACAGTTACTAACTCCCAGCATCCCCTCCTGAACCACCCACTACCCTTACCCCAAAACAATAAAAAGCAAGGAATCCAACTATTTAAGCTCAGGGAAGCAAGTGGTTACACTGAACTTAGCAGTAGTACCCTACTTGCCAGGGCATAGCATATTGTTAGTTGTAACAGTCAGTCCAAGCATCCCAATGAAGCTACACAGACTGGAAAACAGGCCGGGGGCCCTCTCACAGACAACAGTCACTCAGGGAAAGATGTTATTAGTGAGCTAAACCAAAAGACAGGTGGATGCAAACAAGCAGGCAATTCCCAGTCACAATCAAAGCAGCTCTCACCAGCACTGCAGGGCTAAGAAGAAGAATTTATCCCCTGATAGATGGATCAAGTTCCACAAGAATAACAAAGTCTGTTCTCCAATGACGGTCCAAAAGGGGATTATCTGGCAGATGTAGTCCCCAAATTCACACACAAGGTGAGCCAAAGGAATAGGCTGGCAGTAATACAGCCCGACTCCACATCCAGCACAGGACCATGGACCCAAAAAATGAGAGCTGACACTTCCCCCTGAGGGGAACTGCGCAACAATGCCCTCTACTCCCATGCTCCACCAGGAAGGTCATGACAGGAACCTGGATACTGCTGGGTAATAGTAGGTCCCCTCATATAGTGTTAAAAGAGGAACCTACCCACACAGTTCAAGGTCCTCAGTACTGACCGCACCAACGGATGGCAAGCTTGTTAGGTTCAGAGCCCACCAAGAGGAGTATCAGCAGTCTAGTAGACCAGACACATCAGTTGAGCCAAAAACTGCAATGTAATGGAACACAGTGACATCTACTGAGTCAAAAACTACAATGTAATGGAACAGAGTGACACCAGTTGAGCCAAAAACTACAATGCAGTGGAACACAGTGGCATTAGCTGAGTCAAAAACTGCACTGCAATGGAACACAGTGACATCAGCTGAACCAAACACTACAATGCAATGGAACACAGTGTTATCAGCTGAGCCAAAAACTACAGTGAAATCAAACACAGTGACATCAGCTAAACCAAAAACTAAAATGCAGTGGAACACAGTGACATCAACTGAGTCAAAAACTACAATGAAATGGAACACAACAACATCAGCTGAGCCAAAAACTGCAATGCAGTGGAACACAGCGACATCAGCTGAGACAAAAACTACAGTGCAGTGGAACACAGCGACATCAGCTGAGCCAAAAACTGCAATGCTATGGAACACAGAGACATCAGCTGAGTGAAAAACTACAATGTAATGGGACACAGTGACATCAGCTGAGCAAAAAACTACAATGAAATGGAACACAGTGGCATTAGTTGAGCCAAAAACTACAAAGCAATGGAACACAGTGACATCAGCTGAGCCAAAAATTACAATGCAATGAACACAGTGCCATCAGCAGAGACAAAAGCTACAATGCAATGGAGCACAGTGACATCAGCTGAGCCAAAATCTACAATGCAATGGAACACAGTGACATCAACTAAGCCAAAAACTACAATGCAATGAAGCAGTGACATCAACAAAGTCAAAAACTACAATGCAATAGAACACAGCGACATCAGCTGAGCCAAAATCTACAATGCAATGGAACACAGTGATATCAACTGAGCCAAAAACTACAATGCAATGCAACACAGAGGCATCAATTAAGCCAAAAACTACAATGCAGTGGAACACAGTGACTGCCTCAGAAAATGTCTTGGGGGGGGGGGAAGGGTTGCCAGGAAAAAGTACAGACAGAGTGGAAAAGAATAAGGGAGGGAATAAGTAGGGCAACAAACCTCTGCATGGAAGAGGAGGCCAGAGCAGAAGGAAAAGGAGACTATTATGGTTCTCCCAAGAAGTTGTAAAGTAGGTGAACGAAAAAGGGTGGCATTCAAGTGGTATAAAGAAACGTAAAGGGAGGAGGATAGTGAGGAGTTCCAGGTCAGGCAAACGGAAGCAGGTAAGGCAGCTTAGACAGCAAAGACACATACAGAGGAGTGCTTGCTATAGTGGTGTAGCTCCAGCACCATGTTCCAGTGAACTACTACCCCTGCTTGAGGGCTGCAATACAGGTTAAGTGGTCTCGGTGCTGTTCTGATGTCAATAGGGGGTTCTTTCCCAAGGTATTAGAAAACACCACAGTGCCTCCACCCAGAGTAAAATTGTAGTGAGCCAGGTGTTTGCGTAGTACAACCCTTCTGTGATGCTGTACCCACCCACTTACATTCCAGTCACCCCACACACAGAATACCACTTTAAACTGTAACTTTGTAAAACACATACAATTAGTGACTGTAGCTAATAACATACTAACAACCACTTTTAACAGTAACAACCATAAAACTTTTATTTTAAGGAAAAGGGAAATGGTAGAGCAGAAAAAAAATAGCAATTTGAAATACCCAGTTTTGTCAACAGTGCCCACCTCCCAACAGCACATTAAGTCTCCTCCCCACTGATGCCAGTGCCCACTTTAGTCTATCTGGGTACCCAGAAACAGTGCAGGCCTATATGTTTTGGTGGGTTGGCCAGCATTGGGGCTATTGCAGACACTTTACAATGGTAGATGTAACAGCTTTACACTTGCTGACAACTTTACACAAGACCTCCCCCCTGGTCAGGGCAAGACCTGTGCTACTCACGGTTCTGTAGACACTGATTTTCAGGTTCTGACCTAGTGGGTTCAGTCAGGACAAACAACTGTGTCATGGGGCAACAAGCAGAAGAACAGGGGAAACTGGGTGGCTGATGTGGCTAGAATCTGGCAACTTATCACCGTCTGACTTGATTGCAGAGTCTGGCCACTTGCCACCTTTGGCTGCAAGCAGGCTTCAGAACTGGAGCACAACACAAAGCTTCCCAAAGCTTCCTGGTCCAGAAGTGAACCCAGACCCAGGCGTGGCCCCACAGTCTGGCTCCCCAACTGGGTCTAGAATGCCCTAGCATTCAAGCATGCGACCGTGGCCCAATCCACCCACTCAATAAGGGTTAGCAGTTCCCCTACCTGGCTCCAAGTTGTGGCTGTGCAGGTTACAGTCTCTGTCTTCCGAATGTACTTGGATCAGCAGCCCCTCAATGCAGCAAAGGTTCTGTTGTATTTTTGCCTCTCCAGTGGCTATCTGCTAGCAGCACACAGTCTCTTGGGTGGCAGCTCCACCTTTACACAGCCAGATTTGAGCAATACAAGCAGGCCCTCTGGCTCTAGAGCCCTGCTGACCTTTTTCCTCAACGTCCTTCAGCTTAAGGACCAAGTTGCCAACTTCAGACTCTGGCAGACACAGTTCACAAACCCTCTTCAACAAGCTAAGGGTTCCTCAGACTGCTGCAGATTCATCTGCTAAACACTGGTTCTCCAGGCAGAAGACCTTTCCAATGTTCTCAGGCATTGACTGCAGAAGCCCTAGGCCAGCTTCCAATCTCTTCCTCCACACACAATGAGCCCTCTTTCCTCACTGAGAGCCCAAGCTAGACTGCCCCAAACTGCAAAAGTCTGTGTGGTTTCAGTCCCCAAAATTCCCAGCTTACAAATGGCTGAAACATGGTGTCCATCAGTAAAATTATTTAACATTAGCTCCCTTGGATTATTGATTGATTATTGATTGTGGTGCCTAGAATAGGATTCATACCTCTCCCAGCAGTCATTTCACTTTGGGTACCTACATCTTTGATTGACTGTCACTGGGGGTCAGAAGCAAATAGCAGGGCTGCTATCACAACAGTTTAATACAGTTTATACAGCAGTCCCACTTCAATGTGCCCTTCCCACCAAAATACACAGGTTCTACTAACATTTTCCCCACAGTCTGTTAGCAGCCTCTTTTAACTGTCATCCGGCTGCAGAATTACGCATTAAAACATTTGAGCTTGCCTGTTGCTGGCTCCGTTTTACTGTCCCCCCAGACAGCGAACAGGTAGCTCATTATTTTGCATGCTCACTTCATTAATATGCATATTTGCCCCATTCTGTAGTGCTCATTGGTGCTCCACATTAACAGCGCAATCACCCTTGATAAAGAAACCATTGCCAATGCCTTTAACGTCACTTTTACTGACCTTAGTCATGTGCTCCCACCCAACTTCTTCAATCCAGTACCAGTTCTTACTCATCCTGCCAGACTGCGTGGAACTCAGCAATGACCACCATTTTATTTTAAGGCAATCTCAGAAGGCTTGCCAAAAAGCACCTGATCAAAGTGCTTGGAAAGGCCAGGCACAGTGGTGACTCCCTGGATTTAAAACTTATTGCTCTCACCATTGATGAAATTCTGCCACCCCTAACTAAAATTCTTAACTGTTTTCTTATGCTCTCACAATATCCATGTAAATGGAAGCCCACCATGGTGACTCCAACCCACAAAAGTGGTGACATGTCTCTCCCAAGCAACAACAGACCAATCTCCATATTATCCCCTCTCTCCAAGGCACTAGAAAGGATAGTTGCCGATCAACTCATTGACTATCTGGATAAATATGACCTCCTGAGTCTGCAGCAACACGTTTTTCATAAAGGACACAGCACAACCACAGCACTCCCAGATTTCACCTCTTATATCCACCAGGCTGTAGATCAAAACCTCTCGGTTGGCACCACCTTTATTGACCTGACAAAGGCATTTGACACCGTCTGCCACTCCCTACTCACTAGTCAACTATTGTCCTTAGGACTTTCACCTGATGCCACCAGCTGGTTCCAGAGCTATCTTAATGACCATTTCCAGCAGGTCAAAATCAGTGAAACCATCTCGACCTCCTGTCCAGTCTGGTCGGGAGTCCCCCAAGGATCTATCCTCAGCCCCTTACTGTATAGCATCTTTGTGAACGAGATCCCTGCTTCATGCCATGACAGAATACTACTGTATGCTTATGATGCAGTCATTTTCATAAGTCACTCAAACATCTATCTCCTTCAGCAACAACTGCAGCATAGCTTTGCAGATGTTGAATCCTGGTTCAGGGCACACAAGCTCATCCTAAACTACTCAAAAACTAAATCCATGCTGTTTCATGGCACACATAGCAAAAACAAACTCCAACTGCTTATCAAAAATAGTGTAGGTACCCCATTGGAACAGGTTGACCATTTCAAATACCTGGGTGTGACACTTGACTGCACACTATCATATGCCACACATATTCATAACATCACTAAAACTGTTAACAACTGCACTGGACTGCTATATAGACACAGGCACTGTTTGACAAGCTGAAGCACTGAAGCTTGCTATTCAGACCTTGGTTACCTTGCTTATCGACTATGGTCTCACAGTCTATGGATCTGCCACAAATATTGCCCACAGATGCCTAGCTCTAGCCCTGAACAAGGTCTGCCGGCTCATCACCTCACCCGCATGACTCATGCACACATGCAAGCTATACGAACAGACCAACTGGCTAGAGCTATCTGGTAGAATAAAATATCAGACCTGCATTCTTCCAAAGAAGGCATTGTTGGGCCTCATCTCCCCTGGTGTTCAGTCTAAACTGTCCCTGCACTGCCCTATTCACCATAGAAACATAGAAACATAGAAACATAGAAGTTGACGGCAGATAAGGACCGCAAGGCCCATCCAGTCTGCCCATTTCTTTTTCTACCTTATAAATGTGCCATCGGCCTTTGCTCTGTCAGTGACCTATCTATTCATAGTCATTTGTATTGCTCCCTTATGCCTATCCCATGCCTGTTTGAAGCCCTGCACTGTATTCATAGCCACCACTTCTGTGGTAAGCCATTCCATGCATCTACCACCCTTTCTGTGAAAAAGAATTTCCTCACATTCCCCCTTAATCGGCCTCCCTCTAATCTCATGCTGTGTCCTCTTGTCCTGCTATTTTTCTTATATTTAAACATGTTAGACTCTTTCACCTTGTTTATGCCCTTAAGGTGTTTAAATGTCTCGATCATATCACCTCTCCTCCCCTTTGCTCAAGGGTATACATATTGAGCTCCGTTAATCTGTCCTCATATGTCTTCTGATGCAGTCCCTGCACCATTTTGGTTGCCGTTCTCTGACTGCCTCAATTTGGTTAATGTCCTTGTGAAGGTGTGGCCTCCAATACTGCACGCAGTACTCCAGATGGGGCCTAACCAATGTCTTGTACAGAGGATTATTACCTCCCTCTTACGACTTGTGATACCCCTACTAATACACCCTAACACCCCTAGCCTTACCTACTGCTTTAGAGGTCTGCTTGGATGATTTCAGGTCATCAGTGATGATGATGCCCAAGTCTCTTTCTTCCTTTGTGACTGCTAGCAACTCCCTCCCAGCCTATAAGTGGCTTCAGGGTTTCTCTTCCCTATGTGCATGATTTTGCACTTCTTTGCATTAAATCCCAGTTGCCACTCTTCTGACCATTCTGCTAGTTTATCAGATCTCTTCTCATTCTGCCCACCCCATCTGGATCATCTACTCTGTTGCAGATCTTGGTGTCATCTGCAACAGACAAGCCTTACCTCTAGTCCATCTGCTTGAGGTCACTAATGAAGATGTTGAATAGGACTGGCCCCAGGACTGATCCCTGAGGTACCCACTTGTGACTTGCATCTCTTCTGACTGTATACCATTTACCACCACTCTCTGTTTTCTGCTAGTCAACCAGTTTGCCACCCAGTTGACCAACTTCTGACCCACCCGAGCCTACCTAGCTTATTTATCAATCTTCTATGTGGAACAGTGTCAAAGCTTTGTGGAAGTCAAGGTAGGCGACATCAACTGCTCCCCTTGGTCCACCACTCTGGTTACCCAGTCAAAGAAATCTATGAGATTAGTTTGACAGGACCTTCCTTTGTAAACCCATGCTGTCTTGGATCCTGTGCCCTATGGATTCCAGGTGTTGCACTATCCTTTCCTTAAGGGTGCTTCCATAATCTTGCCCACTACTGAGTAAGACTGACGGTCTGTAGTTCCCCACCTCCTCCCTGCTACCACTCTTGTGGAGTGGGATCACATGAGCCCTTCTCCAGTCTTCTGGGACCTCTCCTGTGCTCAGAGACTCACTAAACAATTCTGCTAATGACTCTGCTAGTTCCTCCTTTAGCTCCTTAAGTACCCTGGGATGTATGCCATCAGGTCCCATTGCCTTATCCACCCTGAGCTTAGCAGGTGCTCTGAAAGCCAAGCCTTCTCTGTCCAAGGCGTCCTGTAGCCCTCTGGGCTACTAAACTTGTCCGTGGCTCGGACCAGGACCACCGGCATCTCCAAGGTGTGAGGAGCCTGCAGTCACCAGCCCCACGAATTTCAGCAGCAGGTGTTCTGTAGCCCTCTGGGCTATTAAACTTGACCGCAGCTCGGACCGGGACTGACGGTGCCTCCAAGGCGTGAGAAGCCTGTAGCCACCAGCCCCATGAATTTCAGCAGCAGGCATTCTGTAGCCCTCTGGACTACTAAACTTGACCATGGCTCAGCCTGGGACCGCCAGCACCTCCAAGGCAGAAGGAGCCTGCAGCCACCAGCCCCACAAATTTCTGCATCAGGTGTCCTGTAGCCCTCTGGGCTAATAAACTCATCTGCGTCTTGGACCGGGACTGCCAGTGCCTCTAAGGTGCAAGGAGCCTATAGCCACCAGCCCCATAAATTTCAGCAGCAGGCGTCCTGTAGCCCTATGGGCTACTAAACTTATCCATGGCTCAGACCGGGACTGCTGGCACCTCCAAGGCGCGAGGAGCTTGCAGCCTCCAGCCCCATGAATTTTAGCAGCAGGTGGGGCTTTTCTGGTTACAGCTCCAGCTCTTACATAGACATGATGACCTCAGCCACACATGAATTTCAGCACCCTCACAAGGACAAGCCCTGATTGGCTGACTGCCAATTTGGAGCCATCCAACTGGCCCGTCCTCAGAGCCCGGCTTTTAGTGAGCTTTCCTATCCTGGACTCTGCTCTGTAGCCCTCACTTAGCACTGCAATTTGTTTTTATATTTTCTTACTCCCTGAAATTACCTGCCACTGAGTTTAGAATTGCCCCTCTGAAACGAACTCAGCCTTGGCCCTGTTGGGGTGCAGTCTGCTGCTAAGCACCGCTTCTCTTGTGCATACAGCTGCACTCAAGCAGAATTCTACAAGTGGTTTTAATTTGGAGTATTTCTGTTATTACATTATGTCTGACCCAAATTCCTGCTTACAGAGATATGACCTAGCCAGAGGGAATTTTACTAACATACTAACATACTATTTGCCAGCAGATTAGGCCTTACGGTCTATCGAGTCTGCTCGAACCTTAGATCCTTAGTTGAGTGCCGAAACACTCCCATCCCTTGTGCTCCAGAAAGCCCTATCATCCATCCCCACCCCCCTGGGACAGGCCATCATCTGATACATCCACTTTCTGTGTCTGTCCCACCCTCTCTTGAAGCCTCCAATGTGGATCTCTGAACCAGCTCACCAGGCAGTGCATTCCAAGGGTCCACCACCCTCTCAGTGAAAAACCTCCTCCTCTTTTCCCCCCTCACCCTTCCACCTTCCAACTTCAAACCATGCCCTCTGGTGATACCTCCCTGCTTTAGTCTAAAGATCCCCTCCATGTTTATCCTATTTATTCCCTTGAGGTACTTGAAGACCTCAATCATGTCCCCCTGTCTCTCCTCTCCTCCAATGAAAACAGGCAGAGCTCCTAAAGTCTGTCCTCATACGTCAAATCCCCTAGCCCTCGTATCATCTTAGTTGCCCTCCTCTGTACCCTCTCCAGGAGCTGTATGTCCCTCTTCAAGTGTGGTCTCCAGTACTGTACACAGTACTCAAGGTGTGGTCTAACCAGTCCATTGTACAGCGGCAGAATCACTTCCTTGCTCCTAGAGGTGATCCCCCTTACGATGCATCCAACATCCTGTTTGCCTTGCTAGCCGCTCTCCTGCACTGCTCAGAGTTATTCATACATGCATCCACCATGACCCCTAGGTCTTTTTCCCCTATTGAGGCCTCCAGCGCCTCCCCTCCCAGGGTGTACCTGTGTTTAGGGTTTCCCCAACCAAGATGCAACACCTTGCACTTGGTGATATTGAAATTAATTTCATGTGTAGGCCCAGCTTTCCAGGGTGTCAGGTCCCTTACCAGGGCCAACCTCCCTCTTCTCCCTCAACTACTGCTCCCATCTTGGAGTCATCCAGCGAGGTCATTTCACACACCCTATACCTCCCTGATGTCCGATATGTATGCATTAAACAGGATCGGACCCAGGACCGAGCCCTGTGGTACCCCACTACCAACCTCTCTAGGGTTCAAGAGCCCCCACAGACCACTACTCTCCTCAGTGCATCCAGCTAGCCAGTTTTCAATCCATCTGACCATCAAAGGCCTACTCTAACCCCATCAGTTTCTCCACCAGACCATTGTGGGGACAGAGTCAAATGCCTTGCTGAAGTCCAAGAATAATACATCCACAGGCTTACCCTGTCCAGTTCTGATGTTACCCATTCATAGAACCCACAAGGTTGGTTTGACATGATCTACCTGGCACAAACCCATGTTGCTGACTATCCAGACCTCCCACTTCCTCCAAGTACACCCCAATCATTCCTTTAGTATACTCTCCATTAATTTTCCCACCACGAGGTCAAACTGATGGGTCTATAGTTACCTGGTACTTCCTCGATCCCCTTTTATGGATTGGTACCACATGTGCCTCTCGCCAATCCCTAGGTACCCTCCTGTCTCAAGTGACCTGCTGAAAAGTCGCCAGGGTTGCCAGTATGTCCGCCAATTCCCATAGTACTCGGATGTACATGTCATCCGCCCAGGAGATTTGTATTTCTTTAGGGCCTGAGGGCTAACCACACCCTTTTGGCAGAGATAGCATCATCCGTCCCCTCCACCTTACTGGCCTTTTTATCCTTACCCAGATGTGACACCCCTGGGGTACCTCTCCCTCCCTCTTGCTCCATTTCTGTTGCTCCCCTGATCCCACTTACTGATGCTTCTATCCCCTTCGTGCCTTGCTTTGTAGTTTTGCATTAATCTTCTTTATTACAGTATTTAAGCCTATTCTATATGTGTCTATTGAATTGCTTTCTGTGTGTTGTAAATGCCTAGGTTTGGACCCTAGCTTTCTTTTGTTGTATTTATTTCTTTGAGTTCTTTTGCCTGCCCCCGCCCCCATGCTTGTAGACAGAGCTGGCGCTTTGCCTGCTGTCTGTGACCCACCCCGTCGATTTAGCTCACCCCACTGAACTACAGCCCTTTTGTGACCTTGCCTGAAACCTCCCACTGCTGCACAGTATAATTATTTCTATCTGTCCCTTTCTCCTCAGGCATCCTGTAGCCCTCTGGGCTACTAAACTTGTCCGTAGCTCAGACCGGGACCGCCAGTGCCTCCAAAGAGCGAGGAGCCTGCAGCCACCAGCCCCACAAATTTCAGCAGCAGGTATGGCTTTTCTGGTTATGGCTCCGGTTCTTGCATAGAACCTTGTACCTTGTCCACAACTGAATTTCAGTGCCCTCTCAAGGACAAGCCCTGATTGGCTGAATGCCAACTTGCAGCCATCTGACTGGCCTGTCCTCACAGCCCAGCTTTTGGTGAGCTTCCCTATCCTGGACTCTGCTCTGTAGCCATCACTTAGCACTGTAATTTCTGGCCGACCCCCCCCCCATTCCCTCCTTAGGTCACCTTAAATCCATGCTATCCATGCCTACTTTTCACTATCCCACCTCCTATTGGCAAGCAGTCTTACTGGTGATCAGATAACATTATCTTAAAGGGCAACACTAAAATTGCTAGGTCTGTTGGTCGTCAAGACTTGCAGGTCACTCTTTTGTCATCAAACTCAATTTAACTTGTGATCTTCTGTGGGCTACCATCAGATATACTAGTGTGGACTTTAGCAGACTAACTCTGCCCACCTTGGATACCCACTACCTCTCTGCTTTGAATTACAAAATAATTATTACTGCTGCTTCTCTCCTGTTATCAGAAGCAGGGCTAGCTAAAGCCTTAAGGTGTTTGCCTGTTCATTCGAACCATGCAGGCTTTTCCTTCATCTCCCTATATACAGTATATCTTCTTTTTTATGCCTCATTCACCTGTTTGGGTTAATTCAGCTTCCCCTAAGTGGAGCTTTTATTAACAGAAACACTGTGGATTGCCTAGGCATGCCTGACTTCCTGGATGGTATATAATGTGCTTTCTGGTTCCATAAACCTGATCTGGCAATACACCTACCCTGGCATGCTGGTACTGTGGAAGTATCAGGCATTGAGAATGTAAGACCTTCTACATGCACTCCGCAGTCTCCCATGCATCTCACAGCTAGGGTTTTAATCTTTGTGATGTTAGGTCAGTTTGGCAATAATCTTAAGGTCCCTTCAACTACTTCCAACTATCCCCAAAAATATGAATGGACTACAGCACTTAGATTCCTCTTAGGGGCTATCAGGAAGCCATTGCTCCTCTTACTACTGTGCTCTGGTAATATCAAACTTAACCCTGGTCCACTGGCAAGTATCTCATCTCCAGGTGATCTGCCTAGTCTCAAAAGTTTGAATTTCATGCACATCAATGCATGCAACTTATTAAAGGAAATTACCTCTGTTCAGGTGTGGGACTGTCATACCACACCTGATATATCAGTGGTCACCAAGCCTTGGCTTAGACATGGCACTGCGGATCGCGAAGTGAACAACCCCTCATATTTACTGTTCAGAACTGACAGGCAGTCCAGAGGAGGTGGAGTAGCCATATACATTAAGGATAAATACCCTGTCTCTGCTATTGACTTGACCTCCGTTCAAAATTAATTCGGAAGTCTATCTGTCAAAGTTGCGATTTCCCTCATGGTCTCGCTTTATGTAGTTAGATGCTATAGGCCTCCGTCAACTGGATTACAGCTTGTGAAACACCTAAACAGTACTCTGGGATCTTTGTCATCTGAGTTCATAATTTTAGGAGACTTCAATCTGGATTGGTTCTCCACTGCCTCCACACCCTTTAAGGATCTCTGCTATGCCCTTGGGCAGTCTCAACTTATCAACGAAGCTACTCACCCAAATAAGAAGAACCCAACCAATAGCTCGCCACTCGATCTCATTGTAATAAGTAAACCTCACCTATTCTCCCATATTGGTGTATTCTTCTCAGATATCAGTGATCACTGCATTATTGCATGTGTAAGAGCTATCCCTAAATCAACTTCTGCTTCCAAATTCACTTCTAAGAGATGCCGACGCAACTTAGATCCCTGTGATTTTATTACAGAGCTAAAAGACTCCCTGCATTGGCAGGACTTCTACCTAGAAAACTCAGTGAATATGGCATATGACACCTTTCATGAAATTGTGCTGGGGCCCTGGAGAAGTACACTCCACTGGTCAAAGTCCGCATCAGGATTAAATCATGCCGATGGTTTACAGCTGAGGTAAAATCTGCACTTCAAAATAGGAACATGCTATGGAATGCGTCCCGATGATCTAAGCTTCTAGCCGATTGGATCATATTTAGGAGGGCAAGAAATCTTTGCACCAAGATGGTTAGAGAGGCAAATTTCTACTGCATGGAACTTGAATCATCCTCGCATTGTCCCTCCAAATTTTGGAAAACCTTAAAAGACATAGAAGGCCACTCCACTGGTAATTCTCTACCCACAAAAAGCACAGTCGAAGGCACCTCTGCCTCCAATAGGCCTGCTATCCTTGAGCACCTCAACAACCACTTTGCCACCACTGGCCTAGCTTTCAATACCTCTCCAGCCAGTAATCTCTGCTCTCAACTTGGCGTACTTGATCAAGGAGTCCCTGTATCTTATGCTAAGTTCTCCCTGCAGCTTGTATCACTGAAGGAGGTCAAAAAACGTCTTCTTCATCTGGACACTAGGAAGAGCGCTGGAGCGGACTTCCTTGATCCTTTCTAAATGAAAATTGTTTACCAGGTCTTGACTGTGCCACTTATAAATCTTTTTAACCAATCCCTTTCACAAGGTGACCTTCCTTCTTTATGGAAAACCGCCCATGTGATTCCTCTGTTCAAATCTGGAGACCCTTCTGACCTTAATAATTACAGGCTAATCTCTTTACTCCCTATTCTATCCAAACTGCTGGAAAAAATTGTGAGTAATCAGCTTAGAAACTACGTAGAAACTGCGAACCTGCTTAACCCCCCTATAATCAGGTTTTAGATCATGACATAGTACCATCTTGGCACTCACTAAAGTGATTAACGACTGGCAGTGTGAATTAGATGCTAAGAATTTTGTTTGTGCAGTATTTTCAGACCTGAACAAGGCCTTTGATACTGTTAACCATGATCTGCTCCTTACATCCCTCTGGAACATTGGACTGGATCAACCTTCATTGAGATGATTCTCTAATTATCTTGCAGGGCGGTTTCAGCAGGTTAAGGAAGAAGGGGAATATTCACTCTTAAAACCCTTATCAAGAGGAGTACCACAGGGCTCCATTCTAGGACCATTACATTTCACAATCTACATTAACAGTATCAATGTCTGTATAAAAGCAGCTAGTATTCACCTCTTCACTGATGACATGGTGCTCTATGTCTGCTGTCCATCTCCAGAAGCTGCATGTAGCGACCTACAACATGACTTCAACCAGGTTCAGCACCAGCTTTTAAACCAGAAACTGCTCTTACATGCCAAAAAAAAATAAGGCAATGATCTTCTCTCCCCGTATTCAAGCATCCGCTCCTATAACAGCACCTCAGACATAGAGCTTTAAGATTTATCACTGGTCTTCCTTACTTGACACATCACTGTTCCTTATACTTGGCTATGGGATGGTCATTTCTTATGCACAGGCAACAGAGAAATGCAGCACTCTGGATATTTAAAGCCATCACTAAGAAGCTGCCCCAATATATTTCTGATGTCTGCCACTAAGCACAATAGGCAAGTACATATTGAGAAGTGCCTCCTATATTTCTCTGACTGCACCCAAGGTCAGATCGCAATTTGGTAGGGCCTCAATAAGTTATATGCTACCTATCTTGTGGAATAATCTGCAAAAAACATTGAAACTGGTCCACCCTATTACAGCGGCAACCTTCAAATCACTGTATGCCCGCTCCTTTAAAGAATCCTGCAATTGCTTCCATTGATCCTGGCCCCATCCTTGAAGGATTCAGAGCTTGCTACGGGCTGTCCCTTCCACACTCTTCCCCCATCCTTCCCCAACCACATTCCACTGTTCCTTTATTCCCAACACACGATTCTCCTGATATGGACATCCATATCCTACAGCTGTACCTGTTAGCTGTTAGTTAAGCCAGTCCACAGTTGTCTGTGGCTTCCCTTGGCTCCTTTCCTTCTTCTTCCTTTCATCCGTCCTACTTATATCACCCTCCTACTCCCTCCTGAAACTGACCTATCCTTTTTACTTTATTCTGTATCTGTTATCTCCTCTTCCTACTTCTAGTACCCTTCAGGAATTTGTGTTGTGTTACATTTTTTTCATCAATCGATGAAATTCCTTAAATATTCGGTAAACATTGTTGTCTAGGCACTGCTGTTGTTATCATTTTGTTTATTGTAACTGCTATGGCGCAAACCTTTTTATATATTTGGCTGTTGTAAACATTGTGTTAAATTATGACTATGTATGCTGTCCAGGTACATACTGAAAATGAGCTTTGCTCAACAGTGTTTGCCTGGTAAAATAAAGACTTGATTGATTGATTGATTGATTGTCCCCCGCTGCCGGACCTCACAAGGGCAGCACTCTTTCTGTGTTAGGGCCCCCAATAGGTACAACTCACTTCCTATGGATATCATCAACTCCTCAAATCTTAGACCCTTTAAGCACAAACTTTGTCAGCACTTGGTGGCCAGTGCCAGCTGCGACTGCTCCTTTTAAAATAACTCGGCCTGCTACGTGACCTTCCTTGTAATTTCTCACTTTTGTCACTCTCCACTCAACCCTCTCGCTCCCTGATATTCCATATCACATTCTTCATCAGCCTCTCCCTTTTTCCTCCTTCTCTCATTCCTCTCCCTTTACACACACCTTTTCCTCCCCCTTTTCTTAACCTTCCTCTCTCCTACCGCTTAGTCTTCATCAGTAAGTATATCTGTTCCCCCTTTTTGCACTCTATGTGTATTCATTTCCTCTGTAACCTCTATACGATCTTTTGTGCACAATTTATTGCTCCAGGATGCAACCATTAATTAATGTCCAGGTTGACACCTGACAAAGCCTCTGGCAGCTCATGCAGTGTTTCCTTTCTGTAATATTTATTTGCTACTTCGGTGTCTTGTTTTTTGTCATATATTATAATGCCTAACTGTTGCTTAACTTGCCTGTTTCTTGTTGTAACTTGTTCAGTTGTCATAAAGTGGAACCTTTGTAAAAGAGTCTCTTGGCTCAAAGGTGTATCCAAAACTTAGATAAATAAATAAAATAAACACTCTTGAAACTTTTGGGGAGTGTCTGCCATGTGTCTGACCCCCAAATAGCATTTTCTGGGGACTGAGACCACTGGAGAGGCATTTGCTTAGCAACCACAGTAGCTGGAAAATGGAAAGGCGCCTGACCGCCAGCAGTTTTAAATCTATGTTAAGGACTTATTTATTTTCATTGGCTTTCCAGACTGACTGATTTTAAATGATTTATATTGCTGACTGTTTTATGTATTTGTGGTTTATACGATGTAGGTGCCATATAAATAAAGATTCCAAGCAAGGAGAAAGGAGACTACTGAAGACTACACGGAGTTCCTGTCCCAGAACAGGAAAAGCAGGAGTTGTAAGGGTACATAGGCAGTAGGAAAGTAGGTGAAAACATACATAGATGGAAGAGAGAGTAAGTATAAAAAGCAACAGGAGAGGGGAGTCATGATGGGAGTGGTGCAGTGCAATGACTGTAGGGCGGCAGTGTTCCGGGAGACATTCTGGAGTTTGCAATGCTACCCTATTTGCAGGCACCTCTCTGGTCTGAGGCAGGAGGTTGCCTATCTCCAGGCTGACCTGGCTAGGATTTGTGAAACCTCGTCCCCCACCCAGGGACCACCACGACCACCACCACTACCTCTGAGGCTGCCAAGAAAGAGGAGCGGTTAGACCAAGGGGGCTCAGGGAGGGAGAGAGTGGTGGAACAGAGGTGCATTCCTCCAGCTGTATCTCTCCACAGTTCATATGCTGATCTGGTGAAGAGTGGCTCCTCTATGGAGGCACCTGCAGTGGAGACCAAGGAGGATGCTGGGAACCTCTATGAAAGAGACCCACTAGAGGGTGATACGAGACTCCACAGGGAAAGGAAACAACTACTGGCTGGGGACTTGATCATTAGATGGGTAGAAGTGGGGGAGGAAGGGGAAAGGAAGGTAAGGTGCCTGCTTGGCGTCCACGGCTCAGAGGGATATGGAGCAAATCCTCAGGATCGCGGGAGCAGCTACACGAGGGAGGGAGCTGAATGTCATTGTCCACATAGAGACAAGTGACCTGGCTGAGAATGAGATCAGAGCAGTGCAAGAGGAGTTTGTAGAGTTGGGGAGGGGCCTTAGACAAGTAGCACATACGGTAACCTTCTTGGAGGTGCCGTCTGTCTATGGCAAGCATGATGCTAGGGTACTCCACACCATGGGATTCAATGAATGGCTGAAAAACTGGGGTGGACCTCAGGGTTTTGGCTTCACTGGGGACTAGGGAGTCACCTGGAGGGATGTGGGCCTATACTGGCGCGAAATCTGCATTTGTCCAGGAGGGGAACCAGGATCCTAGATGATATGTTTAAATGTTTCATTGGCAAGCATTTAAACTAGCCGAAGGGGGAAGCACTGAAAAGGAGCAGGAAGATCCCAGCCTCTCCACAAAACACAGTAATTAGCGAGGTAAACACCAAGGAAGAGAAGTCGTTCGGGAGTAGGACGGGGCAAATGCAAAAAAAGGCAAAGTCAGTAAGGACAGGGATGGGGTTAAAAGGAGTAAGGCCATCAAGAAATGAAGGGCGATGAGTACCAATGCCCATAGTTTGTGTAACAAGCTCCCTGAACAAGTGGCCTTGATGGAAGAGGGATGCCTGGATATTGTGGCAGTCACTGAAACATGGTATACAGAGACTCATGATTGGGATGTCAACATACCAGGATACACAATCTACAGGAGGGATGGGGAGGGTAAAAGAGGAGGAGGAGTAGCTCTCTATGTAAGGGAAGGGATTAAAGCAACATAATTAAAGAGTAAACATGAAGTAGATGAGTCACTATGGGTCACCCTGGAGACAGGAACTGGCACCACAATCCGCATGGGAGTTGTGTATAGATCCCCATGTCAGGGGGAGAGAATCGACAATGAAATGATAGAAGGCATCCTTAAAATGGCAGAAAAAGGGGAGATATTGTTAATGGGGGACCTGAATATGCCAGATGTTAACTGGAGCACCTTTGCTGCAGGCACATCCAGGAGAAGAGTCATTCTTGATGTCCTACAAGGGGCATGCCTCAGACAGCTAGTGTTGGAACCCACTCGGGAGGGAGCAATCTTAGACCTGGTACTCTCAAATGAGGACAGAGAAAGGATCTCGGATTCAGAAGTGGGTAGCGAAGGAGGGGTGGAGGAACAATGGGGAATAATCAAAACAGCCATCACAGAGGCAAAAAGCCTTTGTGTGAAGTGAATCAATAAAACAAAATGAAGGAAAAAAACACTATGGTTCTCAAAAGAGGTGGAAGGGAAGGTTAAGGAGAAAAGGATAGCATTAAGGAAATATAAGGAAACACAGAAGGAGCAGGGCAGAGAACTTTATCAGTTAAAGCCAATTCTGTTACGAAGGGGGATAAAACCTTTTGATAGGTACATTAGGGAATGAAGAAAGATCAAAGGAGGGATATGGAGACTTAATAAAGGGGAGAGAATGTGGACAGAGGGTGATAATGAAAAAACGGGGATACTGAACGAAGAGTTCTGCTCAGTATTCACAACAGAAGAGGAGGGGGAGGTACCTAAAGCAAACAAGAGAAACACTCTGGATAGGGGGGTCGATACCAGTCCATTCACAGAAGAAAGGGTTTTGAAAGAACTCTTGAAACTGAGGGTGGACAAAGCAATGGGGCCAGATGGTATTCACCCTAGAATTCTAAAAGAACTAAGGGTAGAACTAGTGACACCATTGACTATTCTCTTTAACAAATCATGGGAGGATGGAGTGTTACCTGAGGACTGGAGGAGGGTGGATGTCATTCCACTTCACTAAAGTGGGAGCAGGGCAGAGGCAGGAAGCTACAGACCGGTTAGTTTGACCTCAGTGGTAGGGAAAATGATGGAATCACTTCTGAAGGAAAGAATTGTTGAGTACCTAGAGGCCAGTGGGGCATAGGACACAAGGCAGCATGGATTCACAGTGGGAAGGTCATGTCAGAAGAATCTAATAGATTTCTTTGACTGGATGACCAAAGTAGTAGACCAGGGAGGGGCTGTGGATATGGCCTACCTAGATTTTAGCAAGGCATTTGACACACAAAAGATTAATATACAAGTAAGCCAGCCTTGGAGTGGGTCCCAAGGTGGTAGCCTGGATAAAAAATTGGCTGGACAACAGGATGCAAAGGGTAATAGTAAACAGAGTTCACAGTGAAGAAAAGAGGGTAACTAGTGGGATACCACAGGATTCAGTACTGGGACTGGTCCTGTTTAACATCTTTATAAGTGACATTGGAGAGCACCTGGTAGGAAAAGTATGTCTCTTTGCAGACGACACAAAGATCTGCAACAGGGTTAATACACAAGGTGGGGTGGAAAGGATTAAAGGGACTTGGCAGAGTTGGAGGAATGGTCAAATGTATGGCAGCTCAGATTCAATGCAAGGAAGTACAAGGTAATGCACCTGGGAAACAAAAACCCAGGGGAAGAGTACACAATGGGAGATGAGATACTAACAACAACAAAAATCAAAAGGGACCCAAGAGTAATTATATCAGATGACCTTAAGGTGGGCAAGCAATGTGAGAAGGCAATAAGGAGGGCTGGGGTGATACTAGGATGCATAGGGAGAGGCATCAACAGTAGAAAACAGGAAGTTGTCATCCCTCTGTACAGACAGTTGGTGAGACCCCATTTGGAGTACTGTGTGCAGTTCTGGAGGCCCCATCTTCTCAAAGACATAGACAGAGTGGAGGCTGTTCATAGAAGGGCAACCAAAATGGTGCAGGGTCTGCAGCAGAAGACATATGAAGAGAGACTAAAGCAGCTTAATATGTATACCCTCGAGGAAAGGAGGGAGAGGGGGGACATGATAGAAACTTTCAAGTACCTGAAGGGAATTAACAAAGTCCAAGAAGGTAGCATCTTTCAGAAAAAGAGATGTGCAAGAACAAGGCGGCACAATTTGAAAATAGAGGGGGACAGATCAGAGGTAATGTTAGAAAGTACTTTTTCATGAAGAGGGTTGTGGATACATGGAACAGCCTTCCTGAGGAGGCTGTGGAGTCAAGAACAGTGGGAGAATTCAAGAATGCATGAGGCAGACATAAAGCAATTCTAGTGGGGGTAGGATGAAGTAAGCTGTTGGTTAACTAGGATCTGTAGCTTATCCATCAGGCAGGGAAATGGGCAGACTAGGTGGACCAAGCAGTCCTTATCTGCCGTCAAATTCTATGTTTCTATTTACTTACTTACTTTACTTACTAGTGTGCATGTGTGGACACCTACTTGCACATCTAAAGTACAGGGCAATGCAGTGGTCCTGCAACTTCGTTCTTCTGGACCCCAAATTACCAAAAATAATATGGGGTCAGATGGAGACAGCATCCAGGGCAACAAAGTAAGCCTCACCCATAGCAAAGGTTACAGTGGTGTATAAGGGGGATAAGAGTTTGTTCTGAGATATAAGTGAGAAGACAAAATCAAGGGGAGGAATAATGGGGATTAAAAGAGTTGAAGGGGGAGACTGTGCAGAAGAGGACCAAGAAAATGCTGACATTTTAAACAGGTACTTCTGCTCAATCTTCACAGGAGATGAGTATGACAGACCACCAGGGAGAACTGAGAATAGACGAGGGTGGACTCAAGTCCATTTTCGGAGGAAGTGCCTTGAAAGGACTCACAGCCCTGAAGGTGGATAAGGCTACATGACCAGACAGGATGTATCCTCAGTAATTGGAACTGCTCAAGGAAGTGTTAGCTGCCCCCCCAACCCGACAGCCTTGTTCAACAGCTCACTTGATGCAGGAGTGGTTCTGGAGGACTGAAGAAGGGCTGACATGGTCCCTCTACAAAACAGTGGAAGCAGGGAGGAAACTAGCAATTACAGACCAGTCAGCCTAACTTCAGTTTTGGAGAAGTTAATGGAAACCCTACTAAAGGAGAGGTGGCTTGAACATCTGGAATCCAATGAACTGCAGGACCACAGGCAGTATGGATTCACATGAGGATGGTCATGCCAAACAGATGTGATATATTTTTTGACTGGGTGACCAGGAAAATAGGCCGTGGGAGGTCAGTGGACATAGCCTATCTGGACTTCAGCAAGGCCTTCAACACTGTAACTCACAGAATGCTGATTAGGATGTTGACCAGCTCTGGGGTCCAAATGGGTAGTAAATTGGATTCAAAACTGGTTAACGGATAGGAAACAGCGGGTGCTGGTATCCCAGGGTTCGGCACTGGAACCAGTCATCTTCAATATATTCATTGAGGACTTGAGAAACTGGAGGAAAAGGTATGACTTTTTGCAGATGACATGCAATAGGGTTGACACCCTGGAGAGAGTAGAGAAATGTTCAGGGATTTAAGGAAACCTGAGGAGTAGTCAGATACATGGCAGTTGGGGTTCAATGCCAAAAAGTATGAAATCGTGCACTTAGGGCATTGGAACCCAGTGATGAGTATAAGATGGGGGAGATATTGGCAGTCACTAGACAGGAAAGAGACCTTGGGTTTATTATATCAGATAACCTTTAAAGTGGCAGTTAAGTGTGAAATGACTGTAGATAGAGCTGGTGGGATGCTGGGGTATATAGGGAGGGCCATCACCAGCAGGAGGAGGGAGATGCTGCTGCTGTATTGCTCTCTGGTACACCCCCAGCTGGAGTATGTATCCAGTTCTAGAGACTGCACCTCAGAAAGGACCTGAACAGGGTGGAGGCAGTCCAGAGGAGGGTAACTGAAGTGCTACAAGGGTTGGAGGGGAAAACATGCTTGGAGAGACAGAGGGATCTCAACAGGTACACCCTGGAGGAGAGGAGAGTGAGAGACAACATAATTGAGACATACAAGTACCTCACACAGGAAAACAGAGTGCAAGAGGGGAACTTTTTCCAAATGAGAATGAGCTCAATAACTAGGGGGCATGCAATGAAGCTGAATGGGGGAGTTCAGGAGGGATGTGAGAATATATTTCTTTATTGAAAGGGTAGTTGATGCATGGAACTGACTGCCAGCCAAAATGGACGAGGCTAGAGCAGCTAAGGGCTTCAAACATGCATGCAGTAAACATACTGGGTATATTAGATCAGAAGCTGGGAGGGAGGGAGGGTCACTGTACACGAGACAGAGTCTGTGGGTGTAGAATCGGTGTCTGAGTTTCTATGTTGCTAAGCAGAATTCATGTATGCCTCACCTTACAATAATATTACAAAAAGTGTAAACAACATTGTTAAAGCTCTCATTAACAAGCAGAATTCATGAGGTTTAATTAGCTCTGACTAGGCAAGGCAATGCAAATTTTATTTAAAAGACATCCAATCCCAGAGGCTCTGGGTGCTGTATATACAACCAAACATCACAGCATCGATAAATAAGATAATCATAAAACTACAATATTATTAAATGGAGTTCAATAATTAAAGAAAAGACATCGGGATAGATTGTATAACAGGTCAATATAGGGCACTATTTACAATGCTGGGTTGGGAAAAGCCTGCTCAAACAGGAAGGCCTTGTGCCTTAAATATCTCTACCTAAGGGGCATTCCTTATTGATGGAGGAAGTGAATTCCACAGGACACGGCCAGTGATGCTAAAAGCTCTATCGCTGGCAGTTTTTAACCTCATCCTGGGAATCGCAAGGGGGCCCCTCGAGAAGGAGGAGGAGGAGCAGAGGGAGCAGAATGAGGCAGCAGGCATTAGAAGGTCCAGCAGGTAACCAGGGCCCAGGCCATGTAGGCCCTTAAAGGTGAGCAAGCCCACCTTAAAGAGGATCCTCCACCTGACTGTCGGTCAGTGCAGTTCACACAGCACCAGGGTGATGTGGCAATACTTATTTTGCCTCATCAGCAACCTGGCAGCTGCATTCTGCACCAGCTGAAGTTTGCAGAGGATACCTCCTGAGACCCTGAGGTAAAGCACATTACAGTAATCCAGCCTGTATGTCATGAAGGCATGCACTAAGGTAGGAGGTCCAGGGCGTACTAGGGCTTAATCCTGGTGATATTTCAGATGGTAAAACTGACATGGACCACAGCCGACACCTGAGCCTCAAGTGTCAAAACCACTGTCCAGAATAATGCCCAGGTTATGCACTCTGGAGGAGGCCTCAAGCACAGAACCCAGGATCAGTTCTGTCTCTGCACCCAAGGCCATCTTATCACACCCTCTGTTTGACTCCACTACCAATACCTCTTTCTTATCGAGGTTCAGTTGCAACCAGCTACAGACCATCCAGTCATTGATTTTGGTGAGACAGTTTTTGAGCACGTCCGCTGCATTGGATGCCCCTGGAGAAAAAGAAAGATAGAGCTTGGTATCATTAGCATAGCAATGAAAACCCGAGCCATATTTTTTAATGAGCCCTGCCAGGGGAAGCACGACATAGGCAAACATCATTGATGACAAGACTGAACCCTGGGGTACCTCGACAGGAGACTAGAGGAGGAGGAGAAATTCCCAGTGACTACCCGTTGCCTCCTGTTTGTGAGAAAGGACTCAAACCAGCAGATGACTGTGCCAGCAAGTCTACAAAATTCCCTCAGGTGGTCAAGTACCACACAATGGTCCACCATGTCAAAAGCTGAGGAGAGATCAAGGAGAATGAGAATTGTCCCCTTCCCTCAATCTCTCACCCTGAGAAGGTCATTGTATATCTGAACTAATGCAGTTTCTGTGCTGTCCCTCATCCAAAACCCCAACTGGAGGGGTTTGTATAGATCAAAGGCCATGAGGTGCTCCTGAAGCTGCAGTGCCACAATCTTCTCAACAACCTTACCCAGGAATGGAAGATTGGAGATAGGACAGTAATTTGCCTTGACATCAGGGTCCAAAGATTATTTCTTCAGAAGGGGTCTCACCAGTGCATCCTTCAAAACATCGGGGAAGACACCCTCTGAGAAGGAACACCGGACAATCAAGGCAAACACCAGGCCAACAGAGTCAACACATCCCATCAAGAAAAGCGTTGGCACAGGGTCCAATACACAATATGTGTGCCTCAGCTTGGAAGCAACCCCAATGACCTCTGCTACCTCCACTGGTCTAAACTCATCCCAACTCAGTGGATTGCTTTCCGGGCATCCAAGGCAATCACTGTTGGCCCAAGATCGGCTCACTGGCGGAATCCCTTGCCTGATAGAGGAGACTGTCTGAGAAGAACTGAGCAAACTCTTCACATACAGTGTTCAAAAAGGCTTTTTTTGGCTGGAGACAGGCTGGATTTAACGCCTTGTCTACAGTCCGAAAGAGCACAGTTGGTCAATTCTTCCTGGAAGCAATCTCCCAGGACAGGAACTCTGCCTTCTTATGGTTTATTGCCCTCTGGTACTCACCATAGTGAGCACGCAGAGCCAGCTTGTCTGCCCCCAGGCCAGTTCTCCACAAGCAGCATTCCAACCTCTGACCCAAAACCTTCATCCCTTTCAGTTCCTCATCAAACCATGGATACCTCAAGTCAGAAGATTTTGGTCGTGCATGGACTGGTGCAAGGGAGTTGAGCACCCCAGATAACTCCTTATCATGGGCGGCAACTGCAGTGCACGTATCACCCTAGCATGCTGTTGCCACACTAGACAGGACAGCTACCGCCATAAAAACATCAGTGTCACACCCCTCAAAGGGTGGTAGCTCACCATCTCAGCAGGGGGAGGGCTCTCAAGGGTGCCCTGAATGAGAACTCCACCATGCAATGATCAGAACAACTGACCTGATTAGTCTTGAGGTTTTTGATCTCAAGCCCCATTGAGAAGACTAAGTCCAACATGTGACCACCCTGATGGGTCATGGAGGAAACTTCCTCTGACAGGCCCAGCGATTACATGGTCTGGAGGAAGTTGTAACCAAGCCTAGATGATTTGTCATCAGCCCAAACTTTGAAGTCCCCCAGAATTAAACATCTGGGGGTCTCCAATGTTCCGCCAACAATGAAATCGACTACGTCCTGCAGAAAATCTCCCACCGCTCCAGGAGGGTGATAAATTAGGAGAATTTTGCAGCCTACACCAGGACCCCCCAAACTGCCATACATTCAAAAGTACCCAGTCTTTTCACAGGGTGCATGGTGAATTCCAGCTCAGATCTAAAACAGATGGCGACTCTACAGCCCCCGTATTTCACTCTGGGGCAGTGCACAATGGATTACCCGGGGGGATGGTGGCCTCAGAAACCAGCCTAGCATCGTCACTCACCTGGGTCGTGGTAAAGCAAGCCAGATCGACTGATGAAACCAAGTCCGCTATAATTACGGTCTTGTTTCTAATCGATCTGGCATTGCG
Organism: Neoceratodus forsteri; assembly: GCA_016271365.2. Lineage (NCBI taxonomy): Eukaryota > Metazoa > Chordata > Ceratodontiformes > Ceratodontidae > Neoceratodus > Neoceratodus forsteri. The sequence continues at coordinate 55,303,527 of CM057455.1, forward strand.
CAGCACTACCCACAAGGGATTGGTGCACAATGCAGTCCCTCTGGCTACCTGCCCACTCAGTCTGGTGAGATCCCTGAGGATAGGGACCAAACATATCTAGCCTCACTCTTGGGATCAATGAACCCTCGGGCACCTTCTACACCTAATTACTGCTATCCTGCCCCCTCCCGACATGCACAAGGTATCCCAACAGAGTCAATCCATGCGGTTCTTCCTAATTCTGACAACCAGTCAGCAGCATGCTGCTGTGGTGGTAACTGGGAGGTCAGAAAAGGGCTGCAGTTCACACAGCTGGGATGCCCCGTACACAATCCTGGCATGCCCCAGGCCCTTGACCTTCCCCAAACACATTCTGACTGACTGTAATGTCCCCAAAACAATACAATGCTAGCTAAATTAACACTCACTCCTCCAGCCACACACTACTAACAAAACCAATCTAGTACCATACACACAACACACACACCTAAACTGTAAAATCTTTAAACACACCAACACCCCCAACACCCCACACCCACAAGGAGAGCAGTAGCAAATCGAGAAGAAGTTCTTGAAAATTAGAAACATAGAAACATAGACTTGGCAATGCCAGACAAGGACTGCTTGGCCCACCTAGTCTGCCCATTTCCCTACCTACAGGATAAGCTGCAGATCCTATTTAACCAACAGCCTATTTCTTCCAACCCCCCACAAGAATTGCCTTGTGTCTGTCCCATGCGTTCTTGAATTCTCCCACAGTTTTGGACCCACAACCTCCTCAGGAAGGCTGTTCCATGCGTCCATCACCCTCTCTGTGAAAAAATACTTTCTAACATTACCTCTGAGCCGTCCCCCCTCTATCTTCAAATTGTGCCCCCTTGTTCTTGCGCATCTCTTTTTCTGAAAGATGCTACCCTCTTCGACTTTGTTGATTCCACTGAGGTGCTTAAAAGTTTCTATCATGTCCTCCACCCCCATCTTTCCTCAAGGGTATACATATAAAGCTCCTTTAGTCTCTCCTCATATGGTTTCTTTTGCAGACCCTGCACCATTTTAGTTGCCCTCTTCTGGACTGCCTCCATCCTGTCTATGTCCTTGTGGAGACGGGGGCCCGATTCTAGTACATATCGCCTGGCATAACAGCAGTTGTGCCAAGTAGAATGTGGCGTAAGTAGAATTACGCCAGCAGTTGCAGACTTGCGCATGATTCTACAGAGTGCTGCGACATGTCGCAGGCCACTTGGCCGCCTGAGCAGCAGTTACGCCAGCAGTTGCACATCCCCCTGTGACATGGCACTAGGGGGTTTAGAGCAGCAGTTGCACCCCATTCCAGAAGGGCAGCAACAAAGACCCCAATGTCGGGATTTCTGATCGCGTCTGTTCAGTATGCGCTCATACTGAACTCAGTCGGTGGCTGGCCATGGTGGTGAGAGGTGGTCTGTGCCAGTCACCAGCTGGGGAGAGATGGGGGGTGCTGGGTGGGCTGGCATGGCTGGGTGGGGGCCACTAGACTGCCAGGGCTTATCAGGGTTTTGCCACTTTGCGGCGGCAACTAGGGTTGGGTGTGGGTGGGGGATGACAGCTCCTTCCTGCAGGGCGTTTTACAACTGGTGATTCTGGGGCTGGGGGTGTGGAGCCCATCTCTGAGGCAGGTATTATACACAGGAGTCAGGGGCAGGGGTGAGCAGACCTGCAGGCAGACGATTACATAGGGCATCGGGGGCGGTTGGTGTGGCCAGCCTGCAGAAGCGGCTATTGTGGCTTGCTGGGCAGTGGGTTTTCCATCCCGCAGCTGCGGGTTGTGACATGCTGGCCAGGTAAGCCCTCTGTTTGGCGTACCTGGCTGCATGTCGCAAGTCATAGGACTTTGCTGCGGAGACCCTGCCCCTTCTAGAATAGGGTGCAGGGTCAATGTTGCAGTTGCAGGTGGCGCAAGTTGTGTTTGGTGGTGACTTGCGCCACCTTCTTGAATCAGGCCTGGGGTCTCCAGAACAGGACGCAATACTCCAGATGAGGTCTCACCAACTGTCTGTACAGAGAGATGACAACTTCCTGTTTTCTGCTGGTGATGCCTCTCCCTATACATCCCACTATCCCCCCAGCCCTCCTTGCTGCCCTCTCACATTGCTTGCCAACCTTAAGGTCATCTGATATGATAGGTTACTACCTCCCCCACTGTGTAATCTTCCCCTGGGTTTTTGTTTCCCAGGTGCATTATTTTGCACTTCTTTGCATTGAATCCAAGCTGCCATACTTCTAACCATTCCTCCAACCTTGCCAAGTCCCTTCTCATGCTTTCCACGCCTCCTTGTGTATCAACCCTGTTGCAGATCTTTGTGTCACCTGCAAAGAGGCATACTTTTCCTTCCAGTTCCTCTGCAATGTCACTTATAAAGACATTAAAAAGGACTGGACCCAGTACTGAACCCTTCGGTACCCCACTAGTAACCCCTCTTTCTTCAGAATGGACTCCATTTACAATTACCTTCTGTGTCCTGTTGTCCAGCCAATGTTTTACCCAGGCTACCGCCCTGGGACCCACTCCCAGGCTGGTTAATTTGACTATTAATCTTTTGTGCTGGACTGTGTCAAATGCCTTGCTAAAGTCTAGGTAGGTCATATCCAGAGCCCCTCCCTAACATAGAAACATAGAATTTGACAGCAGATAAGGACCACTTAGCGCAATTAGTCCACCCATTTCCTTACCTAATGCATAGGCTGCAGATCCTAGTTAACCAACAGCCTACTTCCTCCTACCCCCCACTAGAATTGCCTTATGTCTGTCCCATGCATTCTTGAATTCCCCCACTGTTTTTGAGTCCACATCACTCCCTCATCTACTACTTTGGTCACCTAGTCAAAGAAATCAATTAGATTCATCTGACATGACCTTCCCACTGTGAACCCATGCTGCCTTGGATCCTGTGAACCACTGGCCTCTAGGTACTCAACAATTCTTTCCTTCAGAAGTGATTTCATCACTTTCCCTACCACAGAGGTCAAACTGACTGGTCTGTAGTTTTCTGCCTCTGTCTTGCTCCCAGTTTTGTGAAGAGGAATCACATCCGCTTCCTCCAGTCCTCAGGAACCACACCATCCTCCCATGATTTGTTAAAAAGGGTAGTCAGTGGTGTCACTAGTTCTCTCCTTAATTCTTTTAGAATTCTGGGGTGAATTCCATCAGGTCCCATTGCTTTGTCCACCTTCAGTTTTAGGAGTTCTTTCAGAACCTTTTCTTCTGTGAAAGGACTGGGATCGACCACCCTATCCAGAGCACTTCTGTTAAATAGATTAGGCACCTCCCCCTCCTTCTCCTCTTTTGTGAATACTGAGCAGAAGTATTCATTCAGTATCCCTGCTTTTTCACTGTCCCTCTCTGCCCACCCACCGTCCATTCTATTCAGCCTCACTATCCCTCCCTTTGTCTTTGTACGCTACCTGATATACCTATAAAAGGTTTTATCCCCCTTCTTAACCGAGTTGGCTACTTTTCCTCAGTTTGGGCCTTTGCTATTCTGACTACTCTCCCTGCTTCCTTCTGCCTTAACTGGTACAGTTCTCTGTCCTGCTCCTTCTGTGTTTCCTTATATTTCCTAAATGCTATCTTTTTCTCCCTAACCTTCACCACCACCTCTTTTGAGAACCATAGTGGCTTTTTATTTCTTTTTTATTTGTTTATCTGCTTCACACAAAGACTTGTTGCCTCTGTTATGGCAGTTTTGATGTTTCTCCATTGTTGCTCCACTCCTCCTTCTAGCCTGTTTGCTAGTGCTTTTCCAAGGCACTGCCCCATCTTGCCAAATTCAGCCCTCCTGAAGTCCAGAACCCTCACTTTTGTATGGCTTGACTTTGTTGCTGAGTTTATCGTGAACCACACTGTTGGATGGTCACTTGTTCCCAGATGGCTACCCACTTCTAGATCTGAGATCCTCTCACTGTCCCCATTTGAAGTACACTGTCCAGAGCTCAACAAAAGGTCTTACAAGACAGGACAAATTAAAACAGTTAAATGCAGAATATTATGCCACTAGAAAAGAAAGAATTCCAGCCCACTGCATAGAGGCTGAGGGCTCTCTCACAACCCCCAGTCACTGCAGAATGATGAACCAGTTGTCAAGACACCAGTCATGCAGGATAAGTCCCAGGGTGTACACAGAGCTGCTCACACCAGTTCTGGGATACCAGAGAGTGAAGCCACAGACCCAAGGACCGGCCTCCATACGATAGTCCAGTGGGGCACACGCAAAGTACTTGGATTCACGGACAAAATTGCCAGCAGCAAAGGCACGGAAGGATGACAGTCAACACAATCCACCGCTTATGCCCTAGGAGACAACACACGGAAGTGCCCTCAGCACTGCATTCTCCCAGGAATATAGTAAGTGGCAAGCAGAATCCACACCACACCGTTGGCCCTCTCGTGAAGATGTTGGAAGAAGCACCTTCAGGGAGACTGAGGGTCCACAACTACGTCCATTCCAAAAGTGGAGAACTAGCATGGGTTGAAACAGTTCTGATCCTCAGTCCTCAGCTTAAAAATCCTCAGTCCTCTGCCTCTCTGTCCAGAAAGAACTCTCTGCCACAGAAGAAAACCTCACACAAAATTCAGAGTGTTATGTCCGTGAATCTGGATGTCTGACACTGATAACTCACATCAGACAGTTATGTGACTGGGAAGCAAGAACCTAGCTAGGTCATCAAGTCCCTGGACAGCACTAAATCCTGCAGGGTGGATGCCAAAGGTAGGTGAGCTGCGTTTTTCAGACCACTTACTAAAAAACATGAAAGCTAACTCACTGGACTAGCTGGCCCCACGCTAAAACCCTAAGCTAAGTCCCTAACTGCACACTTAAAAATGTTCTTTTTGGAATTCTGGTCATCAGCAAAATGGCCAGAAAACAAGCACACCAAATTAGTGGTTCTCCAAACAGAGAGATAGCCAGAATATAAACTTTTGGTGGGGGCAAGTGCTCACAACAAGGAACTTACAAGCTGCAGCTAAGCATTGCTGCCATCTTGGACATTGCTTCTCCCCTAGGCACTGAATGCTCAAAAAAGAATAGATATAACAGATCCATACTGTGTCTGCCAGTTCGGAGGGGTGGACGATCTTAAACATGTAGCATTACATTGTCCACAAATTGAAATAAAAAGGAGATTGTTAGCTCCAATACTGGCTACCCTTGGTCTCCCCTCCAACCAACTTATAATTCATCTGTTTAATATTATTGAGCCTTATATATACTTGACCGACTATGAAGATTTTTGAAGTCATTAAATCTGTAGATATGACTGCTTGGAAAAGGATTTTATATAGGTTACATGTGAAATATATGTGATAAGAATTTTTGATTTTATTCTATATGTGCAATAATATGGAAATTATGTAGGTCTGATATTAAGCATGTGTAACCTTTTATATGAAGATATGTCAATCTAAACTTTGTAATGACTCATGTCGATCAAATAAAAAATTTTCCTACCTACTTATTATCAACCACATGCAAAGAACTATGATGGGGACAGGAGCTCCCCAGCCATGACATGGACCTTCTCACTTATGGCAGAGAACATCAAGAGGAAGGAGGTGCTGTTAGAACTTTACTACTACTACTGGGACTTAAGAACTAGAACTCTACCACTGGGACCTTCAATTCAGGGTAAAAACAAACACAAAAACACCAAGAGTTAGTGTGTTTGTCTGAGGTGGGTGAAGGGAACTGTAATCTGTGCAGTTAGCTAGATGAAGAAGGGAACTATGAATTAGAAGGCGTGGCTTAGGCAGCAGGAAGCCTGATGTTTGGATTTAAAACTGCCATAGATAACTTTTGGCAGAGGACAGCAAGAGGAAGGAGGCACTGTTAGAACTTTACTATTCTATTGGGAATATATAGCCCCCCCCCACCCTAAGCCAGTTCCACTTTTTTAGGCACAGGATTTGACTGACAACAGGAACTTCTTGTTTAGGAGTAGGAAGGGAGTGATCACAGAGGCACAAAAGACTCATCATTCTAGAAGGAAAAGAGTAGCTCTGCATCCCCCCCCCCAGCTGCTGGACGTCTGACTCTGAGCAAGTAAGAAGGAAATTATTGAAGAATACAGGAACTTCCTGTCCCAGAACAGGAACAGCAGGAGCTTTAAGGGCACGGAAGCAGTAGGAAAGTAGAGTGACAAAAATAAATAAATAAACAGAGAGAGGAAAGAGTAAGCATACATAACAACAGATGAGGGGCCACAAATAAGACATGATGGGAGTGGTGCAGTGCAGAAGCTGTGGAGCGGTAGTCTCCTGGGAGACGTTCTGAAGGATGCAGTGTTGTCCCATCTGCAGGCACCTCTCTGGGCTGAGGGAGGAGATTGCTGTTCTCCAGGCTGAATTGTCAAGGATTCAGGGGACCTCCTCTCCTCCTCTCCCACCCAGGGACCACCAGGGCCACCATCGCTGCCTCAGAGGTTGCCAAGAAAGAGGAGTGGTTGGACCACAGTGGGCTCAGTGATGGTGAAGGTAGTGGAACAGAGGTACATCCCTCCAGTTGTACCTCTCCACAGTTCATATGCAATTCTGGCAGAGTGTCATTCCCCTATGGAGGCACCTGCAGTGGATACCAAGGAGGATGCTGGGAACCTCCACAAAGGAGACCCACAGGAGGGTCGCATTGGACCCCATAGGGGAAGGAAACAACTCTTAGTAGGGGACTCCATTGTTAGGAGGGTAGAACTGGAGGAGGGGGGAGAGGGAGGTAAGGTGCCTGCCTGGTGCCATGGCTTGGAGGGACAGGGAGCGAATCCTCAAGATCGCTGAAGCAGCTGCACAGGGGTGGAAGCTGGATGTTATTATCCACTTAGGGAAACATTTCCTGGCTGGGAAAGGGATCACAGCACTGCAGGAGGAGTTTGTGGAGTTGGGGAGGGGCCTTAGACAAGTAGCACGCATGGTAACCTTCTCGGAGGTGCTGCCTGTCTATGGCATGGGTGAGGCTAGGGTGCTCTGCATCATGGTATTTAATGAATGGTTGAAAAATTGGTGCAGAGCTCAGGATTTTGGCTTCACTGGGGACTGGAGGTCCACCTGGAGGGATGCAGGCCTATACTGGCACGATGATCTGCATCTATCCAGGAGGGGAACCAGGATCCTAGGTGATAGGTTTAAATGATTCATAGGTAAGCATTTAAACTAGCCGGGGGGGGGCACTGAAAAAGAGCAGGGCAATCCTAGCCCCTCCCAACAATCAGGACAGTTAGTGAGGTAAACACCAAGAGAGAGAAATCGATAGGGAGAAAGGCAGGGGTAAATGGAGAAAAAGGCAAAGGCAGGAAGGACAGGGATGGGGCAAGAAGGGGTAAGGCCACCAAAAAATGGAGGGTAATGAGTACCCATGTCCATAGTCTAGGTAATAAGCTCCCTGAACTGGTGGCCTTGATAGAAGAGGAACCTCTGGATATCGTGGCAATCACAGAAACAAGGTACACAGAGAACCATGACTGGGATGTCAACATATCAGGGTACACAATCTACAGGAGAGATAGGGAGGGTAAAAGAGGAGGAGGAGGAGGAGGAGTTCTCTACGTAAGGGAAGGGATCAAAGCAACAGAACTAAAGGGTAAACAAGCAGGAGAGGTGGCACTGTGGGCCACCCTGGAGACTAGAAATGTCACTACAATCCGCATGGGGGTTGTATACAGACCCCCACATCAGGGGGAAGAAATGCACAAGGAAATTTATTTATTTATTTATTTGTTTTTGTTACCCGGGTAAGTGCGCTAGCCAACAAGTGACTATTTTCAGGCACGACCCGGGAGGTACAATTACAAAACACCATGATACATAAGAGGATACATAAGGCAGGATACATAGGCATGATAGCAGGAATACATAGGAGAATATACAAAGCAGGATACATTGCAAAGGACTATATACACACAGTGTAGTTAAGTATAGACCCAGGATAAAATACATGTAATCGGTAGTTTAAGAATAAGGGGGATAGGTGGAGAGGAGAGAAGGCCAGGAAGGGGTGGGCGAGCAGCGAGAAAAGTGAGGGACAGGAGGAAGGTAAAGGCGACTCATGTGCCATCAGCGGGAGAAGGTTACCAACTGTGACTGAGACAGTGGAAGCCAGGATCGGTAGGAGAGACGGAGAGGTAGGGGAGAAGGACAGTGAGGGGTGGGAAGGGCAGGGGAAAAGGGGGAAAGCTTTTTCTGGGCATGGAGCCAAAAGGGAAACAAAAGGAGGGAAGGTCGATGGATGGAATGCACCTGGAAGGAGTGCAGTGACACACAAGATGGGAGGGGGACAGGAGGAATGGCGGTAAAAGTGGAATAGGCAGGTAGAGTAGTAACCTATGTCCGAGCCGATGAATCAGGGAGATGGAAGGAAAGAGAGGGGAGTCACGGTAGGGCAAAACTAGTGGAAGGTAGGGGAGGCTGGCAGGAAGGGGGGCAGACGGTGAAAGAAGGGTAATACAGGTGAACGGCCAGTTACGGCATCAGCGGTACAAGGTTACAACCTACAGCCGGGTCTGTGGAGCCGAAAGACGGCAAAAGAGGAAGAAAGCAGAGGGGTTGGGTGCAAGTTACAGCATTGGCGAAAGGGTTACAATGTAAGGTCGATGGTGGAGCCGAGAGACTGCATGGAGGGGAGAGTAGAGGTCGGTGAGGGAGGAGTGAGGCGGAGTTACGCATTAGCGGTGATAGGTTATAACTTGCAGCCGGGACAGTGGAACCAGGAGACGGCAAGGAGGGAGAAGAGATCGGTTAGAGGGGAGTGAGGCGGCAATGAGCAGGAGAAGGGAGGGGCAGGAGGAAGGGGGGGTGGTAATGAAAGGGGATACAGGAGAAATGGCCAAGGGGGGAGAGAGACTAGTAAGGGGTGCATGAAGGGAAGGAATGGAGGTAGGGAAAAAACAGTACAGGGTGCGAGGGTAAGCTAAGTGGCCAGGAGATGAATGATAGAAGGCATCCTTAGAATGGCAGAAAAAGGGGAAATATCGTTGATGGAGGACTTGAATATACCAGATGTTAACTGAAGCACCTTTACTGCAGGCACATCCAAGAGCAGGGGCATTCTTGATGTCCTACAGGGGGCATGCCTCAGACAGCTAGTGTTGAAACCCACTAGGGAGGGAGCAGTCTTAGACCTCATACTCTCAAATAGGGATGGAGAGAGGATCTCAGATCTAAAAGTAGGTAGCCCTCGAGGAACAAGTGACCACCAAACAGTGTGGTTCATGATAAACACAGCCATAGAGTCAAGTCATACAAAAGTGAGGGTACTGGACATTAGCAGGGCTGACTCTGTCAAAATGGGAGAGTACCTCAAAAAAGCACTAGCAAACAGGCAAGAAGAAGGGGTGGAGGAACAATGGGGAAACAGCAAAACTGCCATCACAAAGGCAACAAGCCTTTGTGTGAAGCAAAAGGGGTAGCAGGGAAGGTTAGGGAGAAAAAGATAGCATTCAGGAAGTATCAGGAAACACAGGAGGAGCAAGACAGAGAAGTGTGCCAGTTAAAGCAGAAGGAAGTGGGGAAGGCAGTCAGACTAGCAAAGGTCCAAACCGAGGAAAAGATGGCCAACTCGGTTAAGAAGGGGGGTAAAGCCTTTTATAGGTACATTAGGGAGCGAAGAAAGACCAAAGGAGGGGTAGTGAGGCTTAATAAAAGGGAGGGTGGATGAGCAAAGAGGGATAGTGAAAAAGCAGGAATACCGAATGAATACTTGTGCTCAGTATTCACAAAAGAAGAGGAGAAGGAGGTACCTAATCCAATCAGTAGAAGCACTCTGGATAGGGGGGTCGATACCAGTCCTTTCACAGAAGGAAGGGTTCTAAAAGAACTCCTAAAACTGAAGGTGGACAAAGCAATTGGGCCTGATGGAATTCACCCCAGAATTCTAAAAGAACTAAGGGGAGAACTAGTAACACCACTGACTACACTTTTTTATGTGATAACAGCAAAAGCCTAAAGGTGACTGGTGTTATCGTGAAGTCAGAGTGCCGAAAATCAGTTTCTGCACTCTGACTCCCGGCGCACAGCACAAGGGCACTGGGGACTTACATTTTAAATTTCAATGCGAGGGGCTATGCTCCCCATACCCCCCTACTTAACGATTCTCAACTCCAAGAGGATGCATGTTGGGGGCAATTCCAGGCCAAAAATTGGGACTGGGATTAAAAGGCACCCTAGCTTGGACACAAACCCAGCACCACACATGCCTTAGCCCTGAACCCACCCACCACACCATGGGAGCAGCTCAGCAGTTCAACCCGTGCCACCCTCACAATCCCTCCTCCTCCCGTCCCACCCCACGTGCAGTGTGCTCACTCCCCCCACACGCATATACCTGTAGTGACATTCTGTTGCTATAGTCATGCACGCCCCATCCTGTCGCTCTCCCTCCCTCTTCGCCATAGGTAAAAGTGCCACAACTGAGTGGCTGTTTCAGTAGGCACCCATTTGCAGTCACTAAATTCATGATATACCCTTTTAAACTAATCATGGGATGGGAGGATGATGTGGTACCTAAGGACTGGAGGAGGGCGGATGTGATTCCCTTTCACAAAAGTGGGAGCAAAGCAGAGGCAGGAAACTAAAGCAGACCTGTTAGCTTGACCTCAGTGGTAGGGAAAATGATGGAATCTCTTCCGAAAGAAAGAACTATTGAGTACCTAGAGGCCAGTGGGGCACAGGACCCAAGTCAGCATGGATTCACAGTGGGAAGGTCATGTCAGATGAATCTAATCGATTTCTTTGACTGGGTGACCAAAGTAGTAGACCAGGGAGGGGCTGTGGACATAGCCTACCTAGACTTTAGTAAGGCATTTGGCACAGTCCCATACAGAAGATTAATAAACAAAATAACCAGCCTGGGAGTGGGTCCCATGGTGGTAGACTGGGCAAAAAATGGGCTGGAAAACAGGACACAGAGGGTAATAGTAAACGGAGTCCACTCCGAAGAAAAGGGGGTAACTAGTGGGGTACCACAGGGTTCAATAGGGTTGATACACAAGAGGGGGTGGAAAGGATGAGAAGGGACTTGGTAAGGTTGGAGGAATGGTCAAAAATATGGCAGCTTAGATTCAATGCAAATAAGTGCAAAGTAATGCACCTAGGAAACAAAAACCCAGGGGAAGAGTACACATTTGGGGGGGGGATTGGAGGTAGTAACAATAACAAAACTGGAAAGGGACCTGGGGGTAGTCATATCAGATGACCTAAAGCTAAGCAATAAATATGAGAAGGCAATAAGGAGGGCTGGGGGGATACTGGGATGTAAAGGGAGAGGCATCACCAGTAGAAAAGAGGAAGTTGTTATCCCTCTAAACAGACAATTGGTGAGATCCCATCTGGAGTACTGTGTGCAGTTCTGGAGACCCCATCTCTGCAAGGACATAGACAGAATGGAGGCAATCCAGAGGAGGGCAACTAAAATGGAGCAGGCTCTGCAACAGAAGCCATATGAAGAGAGACTAAAGGAGTTTAATATATATTCCCTTGAGGAAAGGAGAAAGAGAGGTGACATGATAGAAACTTTCAAGTACCTCAAGGCAATCAACAAAGTCCAACACGGTAGCATCATTAAGAAAAAGAGATGTGCAAAAGCAAGGGGATACAATTTGAAGATAGAGGGGGACGACTCAGGGGCAATGTGAGGAAGTATTTTTTCAAAGAGAGGGGGTTGTCACATAGAACAGCCTTCTTGAGGAGGTCATGGGGTCAAAAACTGGTGGAATTTAAGAATGCATGGGACAAACATAAGGCAATTCTGGTGGGGGTAGGAAGAAGTTATCTGCAGCTTACCCAGTAGGTAGGGAAATGGGCAGACTAGGTGGGCAAAGCAATCCTTATCTGTCATCAAAGGCTATGTTTCTATGTTTCATGGACTTGCTCGATATCCACCACTTGCACAGAATCATGATGGCGGGAAAGAACCCCCTCACAGCCCTCTTACTGACCCTCTCACAGATTTATCAATTATCCACCAGGTGCACAGAATCATAATGGGGGACAGCATCCTGGATTACTGCCACTCACCCTCTCACAGACTTACCCATTATCCACCACATGCACAGGACCATGATGAAGAACAGCACCTCACAGCCTGGTCACTGACCTTCTCATGGACTTACCTGTTATCCACCACATGCACAGAACCATGATGGGGGTCATTATCCCACAGACCTGTCAATGACCGCCTCACAGACTCACCCGTTATTTACCACATGCACAGAACCATAATGGGGGACAGCAACCCCCCAAGCCCTGCAACTGACCCTCTCAATGACATACCCATTATCCACCACGTGGATAGACCCATGATGGGGGGATAGCACCTCCCAGCCCGGTCACTGACCCTCTCACAGACTTACCTGTCACCGACCACATGCAAAGAACCATCATGAGAGACAGCATCCCAAAACCCTGTCACTGACCCTCTCACAGACTTACAAGTTTTCCACCGCTTGCACTGAATCATGATGGAGGACAGCACCCCCACACCCCCAGCCCTGTCACTGAGCCTCTCACGGACTTACTCAATATCCACCACTTGCACAGAACCATGATGAGAGACAGCACCACTGAACCCTGTCACAAACCATTTCACAGACTTAACTATTATTCTGCACGTGCACAGAACCATGATGAGGGACAACACTCCCAGCAGTGTCACTGAACCTCTCACGGACTTACCCTTTGTCCACCACTTGCAGAAAACCATGTTGGGGGGACAGCACCTCCCCACAGCCCTGTCATTGATCTTCTCATGGAATTACTCATTATCCACCACTTGCACTGAACCATGATGGGAGACAGCACCCCCAAGCCCCATCACTAACCCTCTCCTAGACATACCCATTATGTACCACATTGTACAGAACCATGATGGGGGACAGCACCCCCTGCAACCCTGTCACTGACCCTGTCATGGACTTACCAGTCATCTACCAAGTGTACAGAACCATGATCGGGGATAGCACCCCTCAACCATTACACTGATCCTTTCACGGACTTACATGTTATCCAAGACATGCACAGAACCATGATAGGGGACAGCACCCCTTGTAGCCCTGTCACTGAGCATCTCAAATACTTACCTGTTATCCTCCAGTTTCAGAGACCAATGATGGGATACAGCACCATCCCTAGCCATGTCACTGACCCTCACACAGATTTCCCAATTATCCACCACTTTCACAAAACCATGATGGGGGACAACACCCCTCCAGCTCTGTCACTGTCTTTCCCATGGACTTGCCCATTATCCACCACTTGTACAGAACCATGATGTCGGACAGCACCCAAGACCCAAGCAGCATTGTCACTGACCTTCTCACAGATTACTCATTATCCACCACCTGTAGCGAACCATGATGCAGGAACTGCACCCCCCACAGCCACATCACTGACCTCTCATGGGCTTACCTGTTGTCCACCACTTGCTCAGAAAAGATGGGGTGACAGCTTTCCCCCGGCCATGTCACTGACCCTCTCATGGATTACCCATTATCCACCACTTCCACAGAACCATAATGAGTGACAGCACCCACCCAGCCCTGTCACTGTCCCTCTCATGGATTTATTCATTATCCTAATTTTACAGTCTATGGATATCCCTGATTTCCAGTCAAAGTAGGTAGTCACGCTATCACTTGTCTAGCATGCGCAGATGATATGGTATTGATCTCATCCTCTTTGTCGTGTCTCCAAAGAAAGGTACCCCACTTTTCAGATTTAAGTAAAAAAGACAAATTGTTAATAAATATAATAAACTAACTTGGTGATGTTTAGAAATTGGTCTAGTAAACAATACACTTTAAACATTGACAAAAACAAAGTTATTACAATATCATATTATGATTGTCTAGGGTTAAGATCTGCCCATAATTTGTCACTGTCTTTACATAATAAAATTATGTTGCAAAAATGAAAATATCAACATGTAACCCCTAGGTGGCGCTATCCCAAGGGCTACTACCCCTGCCTGTGTGACTAGTTGCAGGTTAAGAGGCCTGGGTACTGAAAACTGGTGTCTCCACCCGGAAGACAGGGTTAGTGGTAACGTAGCTGACCTGGGTACAGCCCTCCGGGACACTGTGACCCCCCCTCCTCTTTCCCCACTGTGGTTGCACTTACCACCAGGGCTGGTTCCACCAGCTTGACCCTGGAGACCCCCTGTAAAATAAGGTTAGACATAGCTGGTAACAACAGTACAGTGCTTCTGGTACAAAACTGAACCACAATCAGGTTAAATGCAAAAAGAATTAGATCTGATTTTTTCAGAGGAATGAACAAGGGAAGGGTGCAATTTGGCTGATTAGTTCTGTAACTGATTCAGTCAGGCAATCATGCATGCACTTTAGAGTCCCTTCACAGTCACACACTCTGGGTACCCAGTTGGAACAAAGAGGGGCTAGCCTAATTTGTTGCCCGGGGTAGGCCGGCGTTGCAACTGGTCGGGGCCCTGTGATGAAAAGAAGAAGCATGCACAACCACACACAATTTGTAATCCAGAGCCATGAGGCACAGTTCGTGATAATTAGACAAAACAACTAAATCAGATGACACACTTTGATTGAGCTGTTGTTGCAGGGAGCTACCCTGGTGTTTACTCATGCTACCCAGTACAGAACACAGGATGGGTGAAATGGAGACTTTCGGATGATTTGCTGGTTTGCCAGGAGAAGCAGGGCCCACTCGAATCACTGAAGTGTCATTCCTGTTCAAGGTGTTGAGCAGGGGGCTGATCCCTGGGCAGGTCTCTCGTCGATGGTTTTCTCTGTGTCGCGAGTAGCTGGCTGGGCCAAGTTGGCAGGGCCCAGGCCGAATGAACAGTTCGAATTCAGTCTGGTAAACGCTGGATGTAGCTTCCAGCAAGCGTGACACAATTAGGCAGTGGGAAACCAAACTGCAACCCACTAACAGCATTCAGCACACTTATAGTAAATGAACAGCATTACCACAGTTCAGATGACAGTCTGGTTGCAATTTCAGCTTTCCAGAGCAAAACCATGATCTCTGTGGTGATTCAGATGTTCTGACAGGCCGATCGCATGGAGCAAGTTTTCAGACTTCTTCAGGCAAAGGTACAGTCACAGTTTGGTGGTTTTTGTCACAATTGATTCAAATACAGTCCGGTTATTTAAGCACTCTTTAAGGATCCCTTTCGAGGGACAGCAGGCAGTCAGGCCAAACTCAGCCTTTCCACCAGTTTCCCACGTGACTATGCAGGAGCAGCTGCTCAAATCACTCAAGCATGTTCACTCTCTCAACTCCAAACTTAGACTGACTCTCTGCTGCAGGCAGCACCAGAACTTCCTCTGAGATCCAAAAGGATTGGTTAGTTGATCCATCTGTCTGTCAAAGCTAGAGCTCCCCCTCCAGGTCCATTTAGGCGCCAAAGTGGAAAAACTACAATTCCTACAGAAATTCACTCCAACAAGACCCCTGGAGACAGACTCCATTTTAAGGTCCCCAAAAGGTACTGATTGGTGCAATACAGAAATGTCCATGCTGCAAAGGAAGGCAGGTCAGACAAACTATAATACCATTGTTATTAGAGCAGCTAATCAGCAAACAATTACCAGTTCTAACAGAGCTCCCTCTGCACCATTAGCGATGGCAGAACAGAGCAATATTATTGCTGCTCAGGCGGGACTCGAGCCTGCAAACACTTGGCCTCTACCCAGATTAATTATACACTACAAAAATAATGTCTCTTAAAGAGACAGGCACGGAGGCTAACAGGGCACTCGCATGCAAGCACTTTTACACCTGTAAAGACACAGAATGCCCGCCTGGCAGTGGGCATTTAAGCACACCCAAGGAAGACTTTTGGGAACCCCCATTTATGGGGGGGGTTACACACAGAAGGACTAATAATGGTAAGTAATACAATGATAAAGGCTGGAATCTTACATGCCATAGAAATTTGGACCCCATCTAATATTAAACCCCTAGAAGTAGAATTAAACAAAATGTATAGATGTTTACTTAAAGTTCAGCAATCAGTTCCTCCTGAAGAACTAAGGAGAGAACTAGATCAGTTTCCTTTAAGCAGCATGGCTACAGAAAGAAGAATCATATTTACATTATGCTTACTTTTTCTTCAAGAAAACAGAATTCCTAGGATGTGTCTTGAAGAACAAATAAAGTATCAGTATGGGTTTTACAGCAGATATAATTAAAACCATACATACTTTTGTTCTTCCCATGGGTCTGAGAAATATTCTGTATGAAATATATGAGATCCCCATTCTGAAATTAAACAAATGGAAAAGAAAAGATGAAGAGATATAATTGTTTAACAAGATCTTGCAAAAATTCCTAAATTACGCCACTACAAATGGTATAAAACAATCAAAGGAGATCATAAATTAGAACCATATTTAATTTTACTTAGAAATCCAGAAGAAAGAAGAGTTATAACCAGGTATAGGTACAAACTTTATAAAGCAAGATATATTTTTTTACAATCAAAAAAGATTAGATATAGCAGATCCAATGTGTGTCTGGGAGGGGTGGACAATCTTAAACATATAGTATTACATTGTCCACAATTTGAAATAAAAAGAAGGAGATCGTTAGCTTCAATACTGGCTGCCCTTGGTCTCCCCTCCAACCAACTTAGAATTCATCTGTTTAATAGTATTGATCCATATGTACAGTGAAGCCCGCCAGGTTGAAGTGCAGTGGGGGGTAGGAAGAAATAAGCTGTTGGTTAACTAGGATCAGCGGCCTATCCTGTAGGTAGGGAAATGGGCAGACTAGATGGGCCTAGCGGTCCTTATCTGCCGACAAAGTCTATGTTTCTATGTTTCAGTGTTACAGGTTTACTACATGACAAAAGTGATTAAGTCCCATTTAAATTGCATTGTTTGCTGCAGTAACTCTGCTGCAGAATTCTGCAGTGCTGCGCGCCATCCTGGTGAGCTTCACTGTACTTGACATGTTATATAGATTTTTGAAGTCATTAACTCTATAGATAAGACTGCTTGAAAGAGGATTCCGTATAGGCTACATGCAAAATATATGTGATAAGGATTTGTGATTTTATTCTATATGTGCAATAATATGAAAATTATGTGTGTCAGATATTAGGTATGTGTAACCTTTTATATGAAAATATGTGAATCTAAACTTTGACGCATGTCGATCAAATAAACATTTTTACCTACCTACTCATTATCAACCACATGCAAAGAATTGTGATGGGGGACATGAGCTCCCCAGCCATGACACTGACCATCTCATGGACTTACCCGTTATCCACCACTTACACAGAATCACGATGGGGGACAGCACCCCGGATTACTGACACACCCTCTCATGGACTTACCTGTTATCCACCACTTACAGAGAACCATGATGGGGGACAGCAAACTCTCTAGGCCAGTTATTGACCCTGTCATGGACTTACCCATTATCTACCATGCGTACAGAACCATGATGAGAAACAGCACCTCCCAGCCAGGTCACTGACCCTGTCATGGACTTACCTGTTATCCACCACATGCACAGAACCATGATGGGGGTCAGCATCCCACAGCCCTGTCACTGAGCCTCTCACAGACTTACCCATTATTCACCACTTGCACAGAACCATGATGGGGGACTGCATCCCCCACAGCCCCGTCACTGACCCTCTTATGGACTTACTTGTTGTCCGCCACTTTCTCAGAAAAGATGGGAATGACTGCACTTCCCCAGGCCCTGTCACTGACCCTCTCATGGAGGCCCAGAGGAGGCAGTATACAGTAGCCCAGTGGTTTTAGGCTCTGAGCTACAAACCTGGAGACATGGGTCTGAATCCCACAGCCCCCACTTGCATACTGTGTGACCCTGAGTAAGTCACTTAACTTCCTTGTGCTCCCAGGTTGCACCTGTTTATTTATTTATTTATTTACTTTTATTGAAATGTTTCACCAGGAAGGCACACTGAACAACAAGTTGCTCGTCTCAAGGTGCAACCTAGGGGGAAAGGGTACAGAGTGGATAAACGATTACAGAGTGGATAAACAATTACATTCATGGTACTCAGACAACAGATTACATACAGTGAGGAATGCAGTAGGCAACATTAAAGGTACAAAAGGCAACAATTATATATATAGGGAAGAGATCAGTAGTCAAATTAATGAATAGCAATACAGAGACAAGCATTTGTCAATGCCAAATGTTTGCTTACTGGTATTAGCATTGGAAATGCAGGAGTTAGACAGATGCAGAGTGGGAATGGCAGTGATGTATTGAACTTAACGCCAACCCCACCTCCAACCTGCAGAGACAGACAGGCATTGGGGTATGCGTTTGGGTTGTCACCCATAACATTCATGGCATTTCACTTCATCCTATCCTGCAGACACCGACAAGTGTTGAGGTGTGCCTTGGGGTGTTCGGCTTTACAGTCACCCCACTCCATAAAGACATACACTGAAATAGTTGCAATATAGGAGAATGGGGCGAACTCTGGGGCTGAAGAGTCCAAGGCACCCCTCGATGCCTGTTACTGGCTGCAGGGTGAGGGAGGGTGGGGGTGGAACGGCATGAGCATTACAGTCGGCAATCCAAAGGCACACTCCTGATGCCTGTCAGTCTGAACAGGGTGGGACATTATGGTTAGAAACCCTAACGTCCTGGGTGTTTTTTGGTATTTGCACTAAAAATTTTCAACATGGCCTGTTTGTGACCCCCACCTCATAAAAGCATTTGGGACCTCTTCTCATGAACAGTGGCACTGTGACTTTGTCAATGAGTTCCCACAATGACCGTGCCATTGTGTACCAGATGTACGAAAACACAGATCAGGCAGGATGTGAAGAATGACAGCTACACCACTCATAGGGAGGTGTGAAGAGATGTTGAAAATCGGTAGTGAAAATATTAAAAATTCTAGAACTTCCGAGCGCATGTGGAAACTGCACAACGCATGCACATAACACAGTCATTTAGTGGAATTATTTCACCAAATTTTCAACATAGGCATTTTGTGACCTCTGCTCATGAACACTGTCATTATGATTTTCTTAATCTGTTCTGAACATTGATTTCCCACAACAAAAGTGCTATTCTGCACCAGATGTGTAAACACATATTTCAGGCAGGATGTAAAAAATTACAGCTGTACTGTTCGTAAGGAGGTCTGAAAAAATGCCAATGTTGGAAATCTGGAGTGAAAGTACAACAAATTTGCAAAGTTTTAACGGTGCATGGAAACTGCACATTGCACACTTGTAACAGTTATTTTATGGATGTTTGTCACCAAATTTTCAACATAGGCATTTTAGGACCTCTGCTCATGAACAGAGTCACTGTGATTTTACATATGAACATACATATGAACATACGAATCTGCCAGCAGAACAGACCAATCAGTCTATCTAAATCTGCCCGAGTGTGAAACTAGCACCCTAGATTGCAGCTGCCCCAGCCTCCTCCCCCTCAATTCACCCCCAAGTTGTTCTAGCCCCTGCCCCCCGACTTGTCCTCTTGCGTTATTCCAGTCCTTCTTAAAGCTATTGACTGTCCTACATGTTACCACCACCTCTGGCAGTGCATTCCAACTAGACACCACCCTCTCAGTGAAGTAGTGCCTCCTCATTTCCCTCTTGAAACGTCCCCCTTCCAACCTTAGTCCATGCCCCCTCATAGAAACATAGAAACATAGAATTTGTCAGCAGACAAGGACCGCTTGGCCCACCTAGTCTGCCCATTTCCCTACCTAACGGATAAACTGCAGATCCTAGTTAACCAACAGTCTCTCTTCCACTCCTCAGTTTAAATACCCTCTTGGTGCTAGGTTTATTTACCCCCCTCAGGTATTTAAACACTTGAATCATATCTCCCCATCCGTCCTCTCCTCCAGTGTGTACATGTTCAGCTCATTCAGCCTAACTTCATATTCCTTTCCTTCCATCTCCTTTAACATTTTTGTTGCCCTCCTTTGCACCCTCTCCAGTAACTTTATACCTCTGTTCAGGTATGGCCTCTAGTATTGCACATAGTACCCCAAGTGTGGTCTGACCAATGATCTGTAGAGAGGTAGGATCACACCCCTGTGTCTGGATGAGAACCCCCTTTCGATCCACTCCAGCATCCTGTTTGCCTTCGCTGCTGCTCTCCTACACTGGGACGAGTTGTTCATGCTCCCAGTTACCAACACCCCTAGGTCCTTCTCCTCCTCTGTAATCCCCAACCTCACCCCCTCAACCAATAGTCCCTCTTCTGGTTCTTAGGCCCGAAGTGCATCACCTTACACTTGTTTGCATTGAATCCTAGCTGCCACTCCACTGACCATGTCTCTAGTTTCAAGTTCAAGTTCAAGTTCAAGTTTATTGCAGGAAAACTCCATTGAGCAAGCTCATTCACAAGGAGGATCTAGTTTGATTAGGTCCCCCTGCAGTTTTTCCCATCTGTCCTCTTTGTCCACCACTGCCCCCAATTTGGTATCATCTGTGAACAGACTAACCCTGCTCCCCACTCCATGTGCTTTATCGGAGATAAAGAGCCCAAATAGCACCAGGCCCAGCACTGACCCCTGCAGCACCCCACTTGTTACTACTCTGGGTGCCGAGAATTCCCCCCCCCACCACCCTCTGCACCCTCCCCTGTAACCAGGTCTCTATCCATTTAGTCAGCTTTTTTCCCCATCCCCACTGCTGTCACCTTCCCCCCAGTCTCCCATGAGGTGCTGTATCAAAGGTCTTACTGAAGTACAAGTACAGGACATGTATGGCATGGCCCTTGTCCAACTCCCTTGTCACCCAATCATAATACTCTATTAGGCTGGTTTGACAAGAACTCCTTGAGATGAACCCATGTTGCCGCCCATCTTGGAGGCCATTACTCTCTAGGAATGCCACCATCCTCTGCTTCAGTATTGCCTCCATAAGCTTAACCACTATGGACATGAGACTGACCGTCCAATAATTTCCTGGCTCCTCCCTAGGCCCACTCTTGTGTATGGGCACCATATGGGCCACCCTCCAGTCCTGGGGCACACAGCTCGTTTCCAGAGAGGTGTTGAACAGATCTGCCAGTGGCTCACCCAACAGCTCCGCCATCTCCCTCAGCACCCTGGGGTGGATGCCATCGGGACATGATGCCTTGTTCAACCTTACTGCCCTCAGCCCCTCAAGCACCCTAGATCCTGTGATCACTTTGTCTGTCACCTCCTCCCCCCTTCCCCCACCCCCCCAGCCCATGCTGGCAGTGGACTATCCCTCTCCTTAGTGAAAATGGAGCAGAAGTACTCATTTAGAATTTCCGCTTGCTCCTCCCCTTTTTCTATCCAATCCACTCCCCGCTGTATCCTCACAATATGTTCCTTGCACTTCCTCTTTTCCCTGGCATACCTTAAAAAGTCATTTTCCCCTTCCTTTATGCCCTGTGCTAACCTTAATTCCCTGGAGGCTTTAGCTTTTTTCAGCCTCCTGGCCACCTGCCTTGACCAACTCCCGTAAGCCTCCTTATCCTCTCCCTTCCCTGTTCTCCTGTACTTCCAGTATGCAGCCCTCTATGCCCTCACCCTTTGCAGCACTTCCTTGTTCAGCCAGCATGGATTCTTGGCTCTGCACTTCTTACTCTTGGCCCTGGTGCAGGCTACTGTGGCCTCTGTTAGCCCAGTCTTTATGACTCCCCACTTTTGTTCTGCATCTACCCCGGCCTTATATCCTGAGGTTTCCCTCACACTATTGCTCCCATCCTCCCAAAGTCCACCCTACTAAAGTCCACCACCTTAGTGCCGGTGCCTCCTGTCTTCCTGCCCAGTACGAGAATGAGCCATGCTGTTTGGTGGTCACTACCTGCTAGTGGGTCCTCCACCCTTACCTTCCTCACCGCCTCCTCATTTGCCAGTACTAGGTCCAGAGTGCTACCAAGCCTTGTAGGCCCACTTACCAATTGCATCAGAAGGCCATCCTGGAATGCATCAATGAGCACCTGCTCCCTGGTACTGCTAGTGGCTGGGGTGCTCCAGTCAACCCCTGGTAGGTTACAAATCTCCCACTATCACCACACTCCCACTTCTACAGACCCTCCTTATCTGCTCTGCCAACTCCCCATCTAGTTCTCTGGATTGGGCTGGTGGTCTGTATACCACTCCCAGCCTCAGCTTTCTGCCCTTGGAGTCCAGAAGTTGCACCCAAAGCGCCTCTGTCCTCTCCTGTTCTACCTCATCTGTTATGCATTTGATCCCCTTCCTCACATAGAGTGCAACCCCCCCTTCCAACCCCCCAGTCCCTGCTGTATATCCTGTATCCCGGGATTGATGAGTCCTAGTCATGGTACTCTGTGGCCCAAGTCTCTGTCACTGCAGCTTTGTCCACCTTCCCCTCTGAAAGAAGCGCCTGAAGCTCTGCAGTTTTACTCCCCAGGCTTCTTGCATTGAGAAAGACCAGCTTCCACCCATACCCCTCCTTCTGCTCACTCTTCTCCTTGGCCTGTGTCCCTCCTCCCGGTAGTCCGTACCCTTTCTCCTCGTTATTCTTATCAGGTGGTGGTGGTGCCTTCTGTATTACACTCAGACCACTCTGCCCTCCCCATTCCAGGGTTACTACGCCTCTGCCTTTACCTGTCTCTAGGTGGGTGAGCTCATTAGGCTCCCCTGTCCGGATCTTTCCACCAACCTCAGTCTTTTGCGTCCCCAATAATTTAATCCACCTTAGTACACATATACCCTTCTAAACCCGCCTTTAATACACCCGTCCCATCCCTGCTCAAGTGTAGCCTGTCCGCTATGTACAAGTCACTATTTCCCCAGACCCTACCCCAGATAGTCACTAACCCCTAATTTTTGGTGTGGCACCAATCCCTCAGCCACTCACTGAAGTCCTTGATCCTACCTCCTCCTCCCTCTGCTTGCATATGGTACCGGGGTACCCAAGAACCACGCCTCACACTGCCTGCCCACCCTAGAACCTCCTCTCACTACTTACAGTCTCCCCGCCAAGTCGTTTGTACCTACATGCAAAAATAAATGAGGTTTCTTCCTCCCCCTCGCTGCACATTTGACAGTGCCTGCCACTCCTGCAGTCAACCCAGAGATAGCTTTAACCCAAATATGGCTGTGATTTCCCCCCTTCCGCCCCATCTCACCCCTTTCAGTATAGAATCACCCAGGACAAGTACCCCCCATCCCTTATCCCCTTTCCCCTCTAATGCCCCTTTCATCACCCTAGTATTCATTCTTCCCTTCCCCTTACCCCCGCCAGCTGCACTCTCTGTGACTTCTGTATCTGCACCCCTACTTCTGCCTCACCCCTTTTCTCTGCCTTATTCCTCTCATCCCCCTTGAACCCCTTCCCAGCCTGACTACTTCCTACTGGGCTTCCCATGTTGACCTCCCCAGCTAATTTCCAACCCCTTTCCTATCACCGTTGTTGTCAATTTAGAGCCCCCATGCCCTTCGACCCCAATAGTGATGCCCCTTCCATCATTCCCCTAGCCTTAACATAGAAACATAGAATTTGACCGCAGATAAGGACCGCTTGGCCCACATAGTCTGCCCATTTCCCTACCTAATGGATAAGCAGCAGATCCTAGTTAACCAGCAGCCTACTTCTTCCCACCCCCTAGAATTGCCTTATGACTGTCCCATGCATGCTTGAATTCCACCACTGTTTTTGACTCCATGACCTTCCTCCGGAAGGCCATTCCATGCATCCACAACTCCTCTGTGAAAAATACTTCCTTCAATTACCTCTGAGCCACCTCTATCTTCAAATTGTGCCCCTTGTTCTTGCACACCTCTTTTTTTTTGAAAGATGCTACCCTCTGGACTTTGTTGATTCCCTTGAGGAACTTGAAAGTTTGTATCATGTCCCCCCTCTCCCTCCTTTCCTTGAGGCTATACATATTAAGCTCCTTAAGTCTCTCTTCATATGCCTTCTGGTGCAGACCCTGCACTATTTTAGTTGCCCTCGTCTGGACAGCTTCCATCCTGTCTATGTCTTTGCGGAGATTGGGTCTCCAGAACTGCACTCAGTACTCCAGATGGAGTCTCACCAGCTGTCTGTACAGAGGGATAATAACTTCCTGTTTTCTACTGGTGATGCCTTCCTATGCATCCCAGTATCCCCCAGCCCTCCTTGCTGCCCTCTCACATTGCTTGCCCACCTTTAGGTCATCTGATATGACTACCCCCAGGTCCCTTTCCATTTTGTTGTTGTTAGTATCTCGCCTCTATTGTGTACTTGCCCTGGGTTTTGTTTCCAAGTCATTACCTTTGCACTTCTTAGCATTGAATCTAAGCTGCCATACATTTGACCATTCCTCTAACCTTGCCAAGTCTCTTCTCATCCTTTCCACCCCAACTTGTGCATCAACTCTGTTGCAGATCTTTGTGTCATCTGCAAAGAGATACTTTTCCTTCCAGTCCCTCTGCAATGTCGCTTATAAAGACATTGAAGAGGACCGTCCTATCCTGAACCTCATGTGTACCCCACTAGTAAACCCTTTCTTCAGAGTGGACTGACTCATTATTACCTCTGTGTCCTTTTCTCCAGCCAATTTTTACCCAGGATGTCATCTTGGGACCCACCCCAGGCTGGCTAACTTGTATATTAATCTTTGTGTGGGACTGTGTCAAATGCCTTCGCTAAAGTCTAGGTAGGCTATGTCCACAGCCCCTCCCTGATCTATTACTTTGGTCACCCAGTCAAAGAAATCTCATCAGATTCTGTCTGGCATGACCTTCCCGCTGTGAATCCATGCTGCCTTGGGTCCTGTGCCCTCTGACCTCTAGGTACTCGACAATTCTTTCCTTCAGAAGTGATTCCATCATTTCCCTATAACTGAGGTTAAACTAACAGGTCTGTAGTTTCCTGCTTCTGCCTTGCTCCATTTCTTTGTGAAGGGGAATCACATCTGCCCTCCTCCAGTCCTCGGGTACCACCCCATCCTCCCATGATTTGTTGAAGAGGGTAGTCAGTGGTGTCACTAGTTCTACCTTAGTTCTTTTAGAATTCTGGGATGAATCCCATCAGGCCCCATTGCTTTGTCCACCTTCAGTTTTAAGAGTTCTTTCAGAACCCTTTCTTCTGTAAATGGGCTGTTATCAACTTCTGTATCCAGAGTGTTTCTACTGTTTGTTTTAGGTACCTCCCCCTCTTCATTTGTAAATACTGAGCAAAATATTTGTTTAGTATCTCTGCCTTTCACAGTCACCCTCCGCCCCACCCTCCCCTTTATTAAGCCTCACTATCCCTCCTTGGTCTTCCTTCGCCCCTGATCTACCTATAAAGATTTTATCCCCTTCTTAACTGAGTTGGCTATCGCTTCCTCGGTTTGGGCCTTTGCTGTTCTGACTGCCTTCCCAGCTTCCTTTGCTTTAACTGATACAGTTCTCTGTCCTGCTCCTTCTGTGATTCCTTGTACTTCCTGAATGCTTTCTTTTCTTGAACCTTCACTGCCACTTCCTTTGAGAACCATAGTGGTTTCTTACTGCTTCGCTTTATTTGCTTCACACAAAGGCTTGTTACCTCTGTGATGGCAGTTTTATTATTCCTCATTGTTCTTCCACCCTCCTTCCTGCCCATTTGCTAGTGCATTCTTAGGCACTCCCCCATTTTGACAAAGTCAGCCCTCCTGAAGTCCAGTACTTTTGCCTTTGTATGGCTTGACTCTATTGCTGTGTTTATTGTGAACCAAACTGTTCGATGGTTGCTAGTTCCCAGATGGCTACCCACTTCTACATCTGTGATCCTCTCTCCATCTCCATTTGAGAGAATCCAAGTGGGCTCCAATACTAGTTGTCTAAGGCATGCACCCTGTAGGGCATCTAGAATAACCCCACTCTTCAAAGTGGCTGCTGCAACTGCACTCCAGTTAACATCTGGCATATTCAGATCACCCATCAGCAATATCTCCCCTTTTTCTGCCATTCTAAGTATACTTTCTATCATTTCCTTGTCCATTTCCTCCTCCTGAGAAGGGGGTCTGTATACAACCCCTGTGTGGATTGTGGTGCATTGCCTGTCTCCAAATTTACCCACAGTGCTTCTTCTCCTCCCTGTTTACCCTTTGTTCTGTTGCTTTGATTCCTTCCCTTATGTAAAGAGCTACTCCTCCTCCTCTTTTACCCTCCCTGTCCCTCCTGTAGATAGTGTATCCTAGTATGTTTACGTCCCAGTCATGGTTTTGTGTGTACCATGTTTCTGTGACTGCCACGATATCCAGATGTTCCTCCTCCATCAAGGCCACTAATTCAGGAAGCTCGTTACTCAGACTATGGGCATTGGTACTCATTGCTCTCCATTTTTTGATGGCTTTACCTTCTGTTGCAACATCCCCCACTGACCTTTCTACCTCGATCTTTTTCTCATTTAGTACCCTATTTTGTAGGGAGAGGCTGGGATTTTCCTGCTGCTTATCAGTGCCTCCCCCCTTGACTAGTTTAAAAGCTTGCCAATGAAGCATTTAAACTGATTGCTCAAAAGACTTGTTCCCTTCCTGGACAGATGCAGACCATCCTGCCAGTATAGGCTGGTGTCCCTCCAGGTGGAACCCCAGTCCCCAATGAAACTAAACCCCTGTGCTCCGCACCATTTTTTCAACCATTCATTAAACTGCATGATGCAAAGTACCCTCGCCTCACCCATGCCATTGACAGGCAGCACCTCTGAGAAGGATACTGTGTGTGCTACTTGTCTTAGGCCCCTCCCCAACTCCACAAAGTCCTCCTGCACTGCCCTAATCTCATGATGAGCCAAGTCATTTGTCCCTAGGTGGACAATGACATCCAGCTCAGACTCCCGTGCAGCTGTTCTTGTAATCCTGAGGATGCGCTTCCTGTCCCTCCAAGCCATGGCACCACGCAGGCACCTTACTTCAGTTTTCCCTGCTCCCCCCAGTTCTATCCCCCTAATAATTGAGTCCCTCACCAGGAGCTGCTTCCTTTCCCTGTGGTGTCCTCTGCCTCCTTCCTGTGGGCCTCCTTGTCACAGTTGTCCTCAGCCTCCTTAGTCTCCTCTCATGGTGTGCATCCATAGGGGAGCTATGCTCCCCCAGAATGGTGTATGGATTGTGGAGTGGAACAACTGACTGGGTGTGCCTCTGTTCCACCATCCTCACCCTCCCTGAACCCACTGTGGTCCAACTGCTGTGTTTTCTTCACAATCTCTGAGGTAGTGGTGGTGGCTGTGGTGCTCCCTGGATGAGGGAGTTTCCCTTCCTACTGTCCAGTGTGGCCTGGGGGAAGGTTCCCTTACTACTGTCCAGTGTGGTCTGAAGACTGGCAACTTCCTCCCGCAGGACAGAGATTTGTCTGCAAATAGGGCAGCATCTCAGCCTCCAGAGAGACTGCTGCCCCTCAGCCATTACATTGCACTACGACCCACAAGTGTATCTACTTTTTTGTGTGTGTGTGATTGGTTTGTCATATAGAAATATATATATTATACAATGTGTATGCTTATATTGTCAGTGCAGTGTTCTAGAGAGAATATGACAGTGATATGCACCTGCACTCTTGAGGAAATGATGTCAGAACCCCAGGTATAAAGGAACTATTTCCAGGGGTGGGTGGGGTGAGGGGTGGGCAGGGGTTGGGCCTAAACTGTGCCCTCACGAAACAATCAGCTAAAAGCTCTGACCCACCGCTGCGATTAGTGCCTTCCTGTCAGGAAGATGCCCTACACAACAATTTGACAGAGAAAATACCCTGCCAATCAAACAGAGAAAAATCCAGACATCCAAGTCAGACACAGGTAAACCTCCCCAGCCCCAAAACAGCCTGGTGGTTTGTTCTCTGAAAGCAGACAGTCCCAAAATAAATCAGCTGTGCTTTAAACTCTTCCTGCACTGAAAATCTTAAGAAATTGTAACAAAAGTAAAGCTAGATCCACCTCCCTCTGTTGCTTGAAAGACTGTCTTTTCCTGATAATTCTAAGTTCCTTATTTCACCTTTCAGTTAGAAGTAGCCTCCACCTGCAGAATATCTGCTACAAACCAAAGACAATTGTAAGGTTCACCTCCCTCTGTTGTGAGCACAACTCACATTCTTGCAAATCCTATGTTCAGTATTGCAGCTTCCAGCCAGAGGTAGCTTCACCTGAAGAATATTAGCTGTTCTGATGAGTTTGCTATAAAACACTTGCTTATAATACTATTGTTCTCAGGTCTGTAAGACTCTTCCAAAGCTATTGGCTGATAAGCAGCTATGATGTAAGCACTTCCTGACACAGTCTGGTATGGCCTTTTAAGGCACACACAGATAAACACAAAAAACAGTTTCCACCCCCTGGGGCACTGTCTGGGTCAGATACACAGCCTGTACCTGCACTTACTTCAGAACTTATGACAAATGCTTAGCCCATGGTTTAAACTCTTCCTGCACTGAAAATCTTAGGAATTGGAACAAAAGTAAAGCTAGATCCACCTCCCTCTGTTGCTTGAAAGATTGTCTTTTCCTGATAATTCTAAGTCCCTTATTTCACCTTTCAGTTAGAAGTAGCCTCCACCTGCAGAATATCTGCTACAAACCAAAGACAATTGTAAGGTTCGCCTCCCTCTGTTGTGAGCACAACTCGCTTTCTTGTAAATCCTATGTTCAGTATTGCAGCTTCCAGCCAGAGGTAGCTTCACCTGAAGAATATTAGTTGTTCTCTCCTCCAGTCACCCCCTTATTCCTTACTAGCCCCCCTTCTACCCTTTCATCCTTG
Organism: Neoceratodus forsteri; assembly: GCA_016271365.2. Lineage (NCBI taxonomy): Eukaryota > Metazoa > Chordata > Ceratodontiformes > Ceratodontidae > Neoceratodus > Neoceratodus forsteri. Next base: position 55,332,159 of record CM057455.1, read on the forward strand.
CTATCTCTTCCCCTACCTGTTGCCATCCCTCTTATGCCCCGCTTGTCCTCCCCCCTTCAGAATGTTCCTGCTCTCCCCCATAACAGAAGCTCAAATCTATTCCTAGTCAATACCCCTCCTACATCTTTTCTCCCTATCGGTTCCTCCCTCCTACTTGTTCCCTCCCATGCCCCCCTAGTCCCATTCCTGGTCCCTCCCTACCAGCAGCCATCTGCTCTCTTCCCTGGTACTCCTCATGGTCTCTTCCTCCCCCATCAGGAGGCCCCCTCCCTCACCTCGGGCACCCCCTCCTTTCTCCTTTCTTTTCTGCTAGTGTCTCTGATACTGGGGTCAGTTTCAGTCCCTATTTGTTCTTCCCCTTCCCCCCTTGCCATCCCCTATTCCCCCCATAGCCAGGATGCCTACCATACTCATCTGCCCTGCCACTTAGACTCCTCCCTAGCCTGCACAGTTCCTCCTTCAAACTAGCCAATTGTCTACGGAACATACACCCCCCATCCTCCAGGCCTAGTCCAGGATCATTGCGGACCCATGCCCTGTACATCCCGCCACCCTTCCAGAAATGCCCGCCCCATTGACACGTGACACCTGCCCCATTTTGGTCCCCATCTTATGCTACGGGCTCTTACACCCAGTTTCTGTACCCTACTGCAACTATTAGGGCCTATTAACTCAAATTCCTGTTTCCCCCCCGCACTAGTCCCCCTACTGCCCCCTTGCCAACTGGGTTAATTCAGTCTCAAATCTCATCTGTTAGATACTGTATTACTGTAGAAATCCTAAATCCTCCTTGTCCATTTTTCACCCCTCGGCTACCATGCTTTTTGTTAGCCCTCATAGTTTCACTTAGCCCAGTTAGAAATCATACTGCACTCCAAGTATTACTCAACTGAGTTAGAGAAATAAACAGAAAAAATAAATATGTATTATTACAGCAATACTAACAGTATAGTGCAGTATTGAGCTCAGTTAGAGAAATAAACAGAACTAAATCTGTATTATTACAGCAATCATAAAAGTATCCAATCATTGCTTTGTCTCCACCCTTGCTGTAATATAGGAACACACAGGACCCTGGTCAGGTGGGTGGGCAACTCTAAAGTCCCGATAGAGCTCCATTGAGCTCTCTCACTCCCCCTCTTTCACTTGCTTGTTCTGTTTCTCCTGGCATTGCAGGCTGCCCTTTTGTATTGGGCTCCTGCCTGCGTTGGCGCTTTTTCTGTCCACAAAGAAATCTGCAGTAGCCTTGACAGAGTTCCATTGAGCTCACTCACTCCCCCTCTCTCACTCGCTCGTTCTGTTTCTCCCGGTGCTGCAGGCTGCCCTTTTGTACTGGACTTCTGCCTGCCTTGGTGCCTTTTTCTGCCCAGGAAAAAATCCACAGCAGTCCTGACAGAGTTCCATTGAGCTCGCTCACTCCCCCTCTCTCACTCGCTCATTCTGTTTCTCCTGGCACTGCAGGCTGCCCTTTTGTACTGGGCTCCTGCCTGCATTAGCGCCTTTTTCTGCCCACAAAGAAATCCACAGCAGCACCGACAGAGCTCAGTTAAGCTTGCTCACTTCCCCTCTCTCACTCACTCATTCTGTTTCTCCCAGTGCTGCAGGTTGCCCTTTTGTACTGGGCTTCTGCCTGCACTGGCACCTTTTTCTGCCCACAAAGAAATCTGCAGCAGTCCCGATAGAGCTCTATTGAGCTTGCTCACTCCCCCTCTCTCACTCGCTCGTTCTGTTTCTCCCGGTGCTGCAGGCTGCCCTTTTGTACTGGGCTTCTGCCTGCCTTGGTGCCTTTTTCTGCCCATGAAAAAATCCACAGCAGTCCTGACAGAGCTCTGTGGAGCTCGTTCACTCCCCCTCTCTCACTCACTCATTCTGTTTCTCCTGGCACTGCAAGCTGCCCTTTTGTACTGGGCTCCTGCCTGCACTGGTGCCTTTTTCTGCCCACAAAGAATTCTGCAGCAGTCCTGACAGAGTTCCGTTTTGGTACTTTGGTACTTTGGTAGTATGGGACAAACAAAGGCGATATGCCCATCATGGTTTGTCCTCCACATTGTGGATCATTGAACAAATCCCTGATTTATTAACCATGTGTCTAGTTTATTTTTAAAAGTCAAAATATTTGGTGAGTCAACTATTTCCTGAGGCAGTTTGTTCCATATTTTAGGTGCTCTTATAGTGATGTAGTTCATTCTTTTGTTAGTTTTTGCTTTCATAATCTCTAGTTGTCTATTGTGTAATCTTGCAACTATTTTTCTTGTAGAACATTTTAATCCACAATTTTGCATCTGTTCTGAATGTTTTGTAATTTTAAATAATAATAACAAATCCCCTCTTAGTCTTCTTTGAGACAGTGATTGTAGACCAGTAGATTCTAGTCTAGCAATGTAATCAAACTTGGAAAGATATGGTATTAGTTTTGTTGCTCTATGTTGAATGCTTTCGATTTTGTTAATATCAGATATTAGATAAGGGTTCCAAAAGGGGGAACAATAATCCAGATATGGTCTAATGTGGGATCTGTAAAGTGGAAGTAAACATTGTTCAGTTTTGTTTATAAATGTTTTATTAATCCTTCTAAGGGTGATTTTTGCTTGATTGGCTATCTTAGTACAGTGTGATGAAGAAGACAAGTTGCTATTGATTAAGACACCTAGATCTTTTTCTACCAAGGAGGTTTTAATAGCCAAGTTATTTAAATAATATGTTTGTAATGGATTATTTTTTCCCAAATGGAGGGTTGCACATTTAGAGACATTGAAATACATTTAATTTGTGGATGCCCATCGTTCAGTTAGCAACAATTCTGCTTGTAAGCCAGAGTCCTTGGTTAGACTAATAGCTTTTCCCCCATTTTGGTGTCGTCAGCAAATTTCACCATTTTATTATTACTGGATATATACATATCCCCTATGAAAAGATTAAAAAGAACAAGCCTCAGCACAGAACCCTGGGGGACCCCACTACTCACACCCCTCTCTCCAGACATTACATTATTAACCCTAACTCTCTGTGTTCTGTTGTTCAGCCACTGGTTTATCCAAGAAGTTAATATTGGTGATAGTCCTATTTTGATGAGTTTTTTAATCAGTAGAGAGTGAGAAACTTTATCGAATGCCTTACTGTAGTCGAGTAGTATGACGTCCATAGGTGTATTGTTATCTAAATGGTAACTGATATGCTCATAAAAAGGAAAAAGATTAGTTACACACGAAAAACCATGTTTAAACCCATGCTGGTATATATCAATTATTTTTAGTATTTCTAGTTCGTGCTCAATTTTGGTCTTGATAATTTTTTCCATAGGTTTACATGGAATTGATGTCAGACTTATGAGTTCCGTTGAGCTCGCTCACTCCCGCTCTCTCACTAGCTTGTTGTTAATCTGTCCCAAACACTGATTTCCCACTGCAACCATGCTATTCTGCTCCGGAAGTGTGAAAACCCATTTTGGCCAGAATGTGAATAAAGAGGTGTGAAAAAATGGCAGTGCTGAAAATCTGGCATGAAAATATTGCAAATTTGCAAAGTTACAAGGGTGCGTGGAAACTGCGCAATGCACGCTTAGGACACAGTCATTTTATGGACTTTCATCACCAAATTTTCAACATAGGCATTTTAGGACCTCTGCTTATGAACAGTGTCACTGTCATTTTCTTAATCTGTCCCTAAAACTGATTTCCCATAGTGACCATGCTATTCTGCGTCGGAATTGCAAAAACACATTTCAGCCAGGATGTGTAAAATGACAACTATACAGTTCATAAGGAGATGTGGAAAAATGCCAATGTTGAACATCTGGAGTGAAAATATTGCAAATTCACAAAGTTACGAGCGTGTGTGGAAACTGCATAACACATGCTCATAAAACAGTGATTTTTTGGATTTTTTTCTCCAAATTTGCAATATAGGCTTTTTGAGAGCCCACCTCATGAACAGTGGCACCGTCATTTGTTACATAGATATATAGATACATAGACAGTGTCGGCAGATAAGGGCCTATGGCCCACCCAGTCTGCCCATTTCAGCTTGTAAGTTCAGTTTGTTTTCCTAGAAATCTATTTCCCCTTACCCCTGACCTCCAGAATTCCTTTATGTCTATCCCATGCATTCTTAAATCCCGTGATTGTTTCAGCTCCCACCACTTCCTCTGGCAGACTGTTCCACTTGTCCACCACCTGTTCTGTGAAGAAATTCTTTCTCATGTTTCCTCTGAATCGTCCACCTCCAACTTCATCCCATGCCCTCTAGTCCTGGAACATCTTTTCGTTTAAAAATAGTGTTTTCCTGCACCCTGTTCCTCCCTGTAAGATACTTGTATGTCTCTATCACATCCTCTCTCTCCCTCCCTCCCTCCTCTCCTCCAGGGAGTACATGTTCAGTTCCTTCAACCTGTCTTCATAGGACTTGTGATGCAATCCATGCACCATCTTTGTTGCCCTCCTCTGAACCTTCTCTACCCTGTCTATGTCCTTACGTAGGTATGGTCTCCAGAACTGTACACTGTACTCCAGGTGGGGCCTCACTAGTGTCTTGTATAGAGGAATTATGACCTCCCTTTTCCTGCTGGTGATGCCCCTGCCTATACATCCCAGCATCCTATTTGCTTTACCTGCTGCCTTGTCACACTATTTCCCTACCTTGAGGTCATCAGAGATGATAACCCCAAGATCCCTTTCCTGCTTGGTGCATGCTATATCCTCACCCCCCAACTGATATATTGTGCCAGGGTTTTTGTGCCCCATATGCATTATCTTGCACTTCTTTGCATTGAATTTCAACTGCCAAACCATAATTGTTAATCAGTCCTGAAAGGTGATTCCGCACAGAGTCCACAAAATCACCTTTCAGGACTGAATAACACCATGACAGTGACTGAACTCATGAGGAGGGGTCCCAACAACCACATGTTGAAAATTTGGTGCCAAAATTCCAAAAAATGCCCAAGATATGCACCAAAGTTGAAAAAACCCTATTTATTCCATTATGAATGTAACCTCTAGGTGGCGCTATCCAAAGGGCTACTACCCCTGCCTGCTTGGCTAGTAGCAGGTTAAGGGGCCAGAGTTCTGAAATGGGTGCCTCCACCTGGAGGTCAGGGTTGGTAGTGGTCAAGCTAACCTGGGGACAGCCCTCCGGGACACTGTATGCCCACTCTTTCCTTACTAGTGGCTAGAACAATACACAATAATCACTTTCACAATACCCCTGATGCACCACACAATTACCCACATTGTTTGCACTTACCACCAGGGCTTTCCTCTGGCTCGGCCCCAGAGACCCCCAGTAAAACAAGGTTATACACAGCAGATAACAGCAGTACAGTTCTCTTGCACAAATTGGAACCACAGTCAGGGTAAATGCAAAAAAAGTAAGATCTGATTGATTTAAGGGACTTGAACAAGGGAGGGGCGTAATCAGGGTAATTTGCTTAAATGCTGTATCAGTCAAATGCATGCATTCAGAGTCCCATAGCAGTCACACCTTCTGGGTGCCCAGGTGGAGAAGAGATGGGCTAGCTAGGACCGTTGCCTGGGGTAGGCCAGTGTCACAGCTGGTTGGGGTCCTGTGATGGAAAAACGACATGTACAATACACACTATTTGTAATCCGGAGCCGGATGGCTCAGTTCGTGAAGAAAGCGAAACAACAAAGAAATCAGATGACAAATTTAGATTAAGCTGTTGTTGCAGGAAGCTACCCTGATATTTACTCACGATACTCAAGACTGGACACAGGCGGGACGAAAATCGAGACAGCAGGTGGTTGATCTGGAGTGCCAGGAGAAGCAGGGCCCGCACGATTCGCCGAGGCTCATTCCTGTTCAAGCATGGAGCAGGGGGCTGATCCCCAGGCAGATCTCTCATCGGTGGCTTTCTCTGTGCAGTGGGGTAGTCTGGCAGGGACAACGTGGCATGGTCCAGGCCAAATGGAGATGAATGCAGATTTAGTCCGATTAGACTGGATAAAGCTTCCAGCCAGCAGAACACAGTTCACAGAGTGGGGAACCAAATCATGGCCCACTTTCAATACATAGCACATTTACATGTGAAGGATCCTACGGTACCAGCAAGCAGAACACAGTTCACACAGTGGGGAACCAAATTATGACCCGCTTTCAATACACAGCACATTTACATGTAAGGAAATTCTACTGTATCAGGCAAACCGCTCTCCGGTCACAATCGTAAAGTCTCTGCACAAACCAGGGATTCAAAAGCAGCTGGAAATCATGATAGGCCGATCACATTCAGAAAAATCTTCAGTCTTCTTCAGGTATGAGTCTGGTAAAAAATCAGTGGCTTACTTCGCTTTCACAAACTTGGATTTAGTCTGAAATAATTCTCTTCTCTCCCTCTCAGGGGAAGCAGGCAGACATGCAGGCCACAACTCAGGCCTTTCCACAGTTCTCCCACGTGAAACTACTCAGACTGCTGTTTGACTGTCTCAAGCTGTTGCTTCTTCAGCTCCCCACATTGATCTGACCCAGCTGCCAGCAAGCCTGGGACTTTCCCCAGAATCCAAAAGGTTCAGTTGGCTGATTTGTCTGTCAGTCACAACAAAGGCTCCCCCTTCAGGTGCAAAAAGGCACTAAAAGCCCAAAACTACAATTCCTACAGATTTTGACTCCAGACAGCTCCTGTAGTCTGGCTCCATTTTAGATCCCACCAGAACTGATTGGTCCAATTCACAGTCCCGGGCCAAATGATGGGGATAAACAAGACAGTCCTTGCTTCAAAGAAGGCAGGTTAGACAAACTACATTACCATTATCACTCTAATAGGTTTACAGCAAATAGTTACATCTTTCAACAGAGCTCCTTCTCAGGTTACTTATGATTGCAATCCAGGCAGCTCTTAAAGAGACAGTACACATAGGCTATACAGGCACTCTCTGGCAATCACATTTAAACTGCTAAAATGCAGGACACCAGCCTGGCAGTGAGCATTTAGGCAAGCTCAAGGAAGACTTTTCGGGAATCCCATTTGTAGGTGGGGTTACGCCCTTCCCTGCCTGGAGAAAACTTGGCATCCACGTCAAGTCTGTACCATCATGCATCAGTTGACATAAACATATTACTTTACTATACATATTCACTACATTTCCCAATACTTTGTCCATTCTGACAATACATTAGGCATATTTCACGCAAGTCAGTTGAACATTACTATACTAAATCTGGTAATAACTTCTTGTACCTTGAACAATGCAAGAGGGAGCCCTTCCCTATCAGCTAACTTGGGGCTGGATGGGGCAGGGGCACCATGGTGAGAGGGCAGAACAAGTAACCTGGAATGGTCCGTCAAGTTCAATTTGGGCAGTGAGCTCAATGAAACATAAACACCTTTGTGAACCACATTGAGCGGCAAGTTCACAGGCCTCCCCAGAAAATCATAGCTGAAATGCAATACTGGCTTGACAGCTCAGCCTATCTTCCTGGGGGGAACAACCACAGTCTCTGTACTTTCAGCAACAGCCTTGGGGCTTTCATCACTTGTGAGGGGTGCCTCTGCCTGGATGGGAACGTCTAAACTTGGGGCACTGTCGGCTCCTTGCTCTGCAGGCTCTGTTTCTGTAACACTTGACATTGTGTGAAGGCTCAGGCACAATCAAATTTTGAGGCACTGAAGGGGAGTTGTCAGCACACTCATAGTGTTCTTCAAGTCCTGGTATATCACCAGAAAGACTCAAACCATCAGCCCCTCCTTCAGACAAATCATACAGTTCCACAATACACAGGGAATCAGCATGTTCAGATGTGATACTTTGCACTTCACTTTCAGGGAGCATTGGCTCCAAGGATGAAGCTGGGGGGTTAGACAGTCCAGAAGGCCCAGCTTCATCCCCCGCAGTTAGTCATAGGATTTCCTCAAAACAACTGACTCAATTCATAGGAGGGGTAATAGGCATTGTCACACTCACTATCATCAGAATCTGACTGGCAATTGCTATCAGTTTGGACCTGCTAGGGGGGGCCCTTAAATTTGTATCCACTGGGATAGGTTGACTCTGTCTCTTCCTTGCAGCAGCATGAGTCACCAGCCCAGGGGAATCAGTCTCTGTGCAGCCTCAATTATGACTTGGCCAATAGGTAGCAAGTGGTTATGGTGCATGGTCTTGACAGCTTTGGAGTTGTCCTCTGGAAGTATCTTGTACACAGGTAAATCATCCAACTTTCCAACTACTACATGGGGAAGATGCTGGCACTGATCAGCAATTTTGTGCTTACCATGCAGTCCCAAATTGCATAACTACACACGGGGCCCGATTCTCAATGGGGGCTGCGTTCAGCACAAGCTGCGGTGAAAGGCAGCCTGTGCTGAAGCCCCATATGCCAGGGACCTTGCACCGGATTAAGGTACAGGAGGGGTCCCCATGTCCAAGTCCCTAAACATGCAGCATTCCCTCCCTTGCACTGAACACCTGGCATATGGGAGGTGTCCATCACAAGCCCACTGTAGAATGGGAAATGGTGCCTACTGTACATATGTGCACAGTGGCTGCCACCAGTCTCAGACACTGTGCGCATATGTACAGTATGGTGCTGATGCAGACCACAGTCGGCAGCTGGTGGGGCACCAAGGGATGGGTTCCACTAGACCACCAGGTAGTGGGCACTGCAGTGATCGGAGGCACATGCCCATACCACCTACAGGCGGCCGAGCAGCATTGGGGATGGGGTGGTGGCACTGGGGATGGGTGCCAGTACCTGGCAGGATGGGGCACCAGCGGCTAACTGGGGGGCAACCACAGCATACAGTGGCACATAGGATGACTGCCCCAGTGGGAAGTATTCTAAGTCCCACTACACCAGCCCTGGCTGGTCTAAGGGCACTTAGAATATCTCCCACTGGGTGCTGTCCGAGAATAACAAGCTGCAGCTTGCATTGGCGCAGGCCACCTAGTGCCATGTTGCAGGGCAGTGCAGGGCACAGGGCTGGCGCAAGTCCTGTTTGGACAGGCAGCCTGCGGTCAATGCAGGCAACCTTTGTGTATTGCGTGGAGGCAGCCCTGGACGCAAGGTGCACCTTGAACCATATCTGTTTGGTGCAAGCACCTTGCGTCAGATGCAGAGCTTTGAGAATTGGGCCCATGGTCTCCAGGTCGAAGCTCTTGAGGCTTTAATTTTTTATCATGCCTCTCTTTGTTGGCTAGATTTCTCTTAGCAACCATTGTCTGGGCCAGTTGATAAGCATGGTTCAATTGAGCTTTCAGGTTTTGTACATATTGCAAATAGTTTTCAGCTTGGACCCCATCTGGAGAGACCCCAAAAGAGACATCAACTGGCAGCCAGACCTCTCTCCAGAACATGAGGTGGTAGAAGGAGAATCCGGTAGCATCATTTTTCATGCAGTTGTATGCGTGTACCAAGGTGCTAATCTGCTGACTCCATTTATGCTTGTCTTTTGGGTGGAGGGTGCCTAGCACGTCTCGCAGAGTGTGGTTAAAGCATTCTGGTTGAGGGTCCCCCTGCGGGTGATAGGGGGTGGTTCTTGACTTTTGCACTCCCCATAGAGAGAGCATTTCTTTGATTAGCCAACTCTCAAAGTCTCTGCCTTGATCAGAATGAATCCACTGGGGAGCACCATAGTGGATGAAGACATTTTCCACTAACACCTTCGCCACGGTAGACCCCTTTTGATCTTTGGTGGGAAAAGCTTGTGCATACCGTGTGATCCGCAACCACTAACACATTGCCAATGTTTCGCTGATCAGGCTCTAAACTCAAGAAGTCTATGCAGACTAGTTCCATGGGGTGCTGGTATTAGTGTTGACAAGGAGGGCAGCCCTCTGAGGCAGGGCTTTTCTCTGCAGGCAGCAACTACAAGTCCTTACATGGTGCTCAACATCGGCCCCCATCTTGGGCTAGTAGAATCGAGATTGTACTAGGTCAAGGGTCCGGTCGATACCAAGGTGGCCGATATGATTGTGGAGGGACCTCAGTATTAAATCTTTGAAGTCTGTGGGTAGGACCAATTGTTGCTTGTCTACTTGGCCACCTCGATCTACTGTCTCTCTATACAACAACTGATTATGCAGCTTCAACCTGGGGTCTTCTTTAAACAATAAAGCAGTTTGTAAGGCAGAGGAACGCAACTTGGACACATCTTTCCCTGCACGAAGGGCATCAAGTGCTGGCTGAATCACAGGTTCTTGGGATTGAGCCCACTGAATGCTGTCATTGTCGAATTTAGAAAGTGCACTAATATCTAAAGCAGAGAAGCGACAGTATGCAACTGGTATGCAGGTATCAGAAGGGCCCAAACAATCTACTAAGCAGTCCACTGTGTCCGCAGACATTTGTTCATCTCTATCAAACTTTTGGAACAATGCTCTAATGTCAGGTTCAGACAGCCTGACCCAATCACTCTTGGAAGTGGGCCTTCGTGATAGGCCGTCAGCATCAGTATGGTTCAGGCCCGGTCTGTATTTGACAGCATAATCATAGCTTGATAATGCAGAGAGCCACTGGTACCCAGTGGCGTCTAACTTAGCTGAAGTCTGTACATAGGTCAGCGGGTTAATGTCAGTCTTCACCAATATCTTTGCCCCATAGATGTATTCATGAAACTGGTCAATGATGGGCCATTTTAGTGCAAGGAACTCCAACTTATGCACGGGGTAGTTTTCGTTCGGATGGGGTCAAGCTCCTACTGGTGAAAGCCACTGGTATCAGGCCAACCTCATGGTCTTGATACAGCACCACTCCTAGACCCTGCAGACTAGCATCCATATGCAGCACATAGGGTTTGGTGGGGTCAGTGTAGGCCAGGATGGGGGCATGGGTGAGCTGGTATATGATCTCATGGAAGGCTGATTCAGTCGGGCATCCAGCGAGGCATGAAAAGTTCATCTGGGCGGAAGAAAACTTTTTCTGGTTCTTTAACAGTCTTTTTTTGTATTTACGATTGGTAGGTGGGTAACCCTGGGCAAGGTTCCAGAGTGGGCGAATCACCTTGGAATAGTCTTTTATGAACCTGCGATAGTGGCCACAGAACCCCAGGAAATGTTGTAGTTCTTTCAGATTATGGGGCTGGGGCCAAGTAGTCAGTGCTTCAACATTACTGGGATCAGTCTCTATCCCTTTTGTAGATACTATGTGCCCCACATACTTCACGGAGGTTTGGAAAAACTGGCACTTGTCAATGGACAGCTTGAGGCTGAAGTCTTCCAGTCACTCATCATGCATAGGCATGGGCACGAGCAGGCAAGATGCTGGGCTTGATCAATAATCCTTCCGGCAATTTTCCGTTCCCTGGCACATCCAACATCAGTATATTGTGCTTGACATCTTTCCGGAGGTGGACCTCGCCTTTAATGATACACTGGACATTGGGGGCTAGTACCATTGAATCGGGATCCTTCTTCCACACGATGCCCACCGGTTCATCCTGGTCTACTTCCTCGGGTTTCTGTTGCAAATCATAGGCCCTCTTGATCAGAGCTGGAATTCTCAGGGCCCTCCCAGTCCATCGCCCTTGTTTCTCATGACAGAGTTGCACCAGTCTCCCAAACATTTGGGCGTTTGTCCCAATTAACAGGGGGACCCCATCATACAGTCCGGTTGGGGGACACACTAGGGCTAATGTCTCTACTCGCTCCTCTACACCAGTTACAGTTGCAGGAAAAGACAACCAGAGGCAGACATACCCTAGGTAGGGATAAGACTTGTCACTCAGGCCCCACACATGTAGGCCTTCCAGGGATTGCAAAGGCACATCCGACAAGTGTTTGTCATACCAGTCCTGGAATACAATGGTCACTTGCAACCCACTGTCAAGCACAGCCCGAGTATGAATACCATTCACAGTCACTGTAGTTCCATTGAAAGGCTTCACTATTTTGGCCCAGTCTGGAGAGGCACAGCAGAGGCTCGACAGACGTATGAGCACAAAGAAATTTGAGTTGGGGTTTCTTGAACCCTCACTGCGGTCATTTCGGGCACCCCTTGGCCATTGATTTGCTTTTCGGAGCTCCTCTTGGAGTCTGTTTACTACTTTTTCTAAGTTGTTCTGAAACCAGCATTCTCTTTTCATATGGCCATCCTTTCCACTGTTGTGACAAATGACAGAATCCTGGGTCATCCTAGGAGAGAACATCATATAAGGTACTGAAGCAGTAGTAAGAGATTGCAGTCTAATATCTGCTTGCAGTGGTGAGAGTGGTGCAACGTGTCTTAACAGTTCCTTTAGAGTGGCAGTCAATCCGGTGATCTCAGCCTTGGAGCCACCCTCAGTAGCGGATGCCTGAGGGTGCACCCCCATCCCCATGGCAGTCACGTCCTGGGAGGGACCAGAATCTTGTTCCATGGGGGAAACCCTTGCAGAGGCACTTGTCTTCAGCTCTCGGACTTCCTTTAGTAACTCATCTTTCCAATGCTGGGCCCAGGGCGGGAAGTCCTTTGCATTCTCAGAGTGCTCGTTAAGTGCCGACTTTTGCTCCTGAGCCTCAGTTGGCTGATCACTCTCAGTCACTTGTGCAGCAGCAGCAGTAGATATGGGTGCAATTCCCCCATGGGGTCGCCTTTGTTCAAACCCCCCCCCCAATTTCTTTCATTAGCTCGTCATAGGAGGGGGGCAATTCCAGTCGGGTGGCAAGACGCAACTGAAGCAGTAACAATTGTGAAAATGGAGCAGACTTAAGGATCCGGTCCAGCTTAGTTCGATCCTAGTTCGATCTAATTCATTTGATGGCAAACTACCCTTTCTGAGGCACTCTTGTAACAGCTTTTCAGGTCGAGGTACATACACAGACAATGGCTCCTCTGGGTATTGCTGAGCATTTCTTACTCTCCACCCCAGATCCTCATCTGAATCCGGGCTCCCATACACATTTTCCAATGCATCAAGATAGTCCTGTGCAGTTGCTTCGGGGTTATTGGCCCACTTGGCATGGATGGTAGCTAGGGCAGGACCTCAGAGGCCTCACCAACCTCTTTCGCTTCTCTGTTTCGAGCATTGCCATTCAATTACTAGAGGGCAACATAGTCTCATCCAGGTCTCCAGTCATCCTCCCCTTGGGGGGTGGGGAGGCCAAGAAGATTCTCAGCCTTTGGTAGGAGTCGTGACTAATGGCAGGTACAGATATAGGGGCCAGCATTGGCAGGGGCACAGAAGGTGGGGCAGTAACAGGTGCTGGAGTGGGAAAGGGTGTTGGGGAGGGAACACCCCCAGGTGGCAGGAATAGTTTCTTAAAGTCCTCTACAGTTTTTCCTTCCTCCAGCAACAACTTAGCAAATTTCTCCTCAAAAGTCTCAGATAATGGTAGGAGCTCATCCTCCCTGGGGTTTTGACTGTCGTTTGTTATGACTGTCCAGGCAGCTGAAACCCCTTCTGGGGCAATAGTCTGTGGCACTTTAGAGCTGTCCACGAGGACACTACACTCTACCAATCTACTCTATGAAATTTTGGGCGATCAAATCAGCCTGTCGACCCACCACCACAGGGTTTTTTAAACATTCAACTTTGGAGAGTGCTCTCTCTACAGTGTCTTTACTGGAACCCAAGGGAATATCCAGTATAAGGAGAGCATTTTGGGGGTCGATCTCCTGTCCAGTACACCACCCCACTAACTGGTGTACGGCCATTTCTACTGGGGTAGCCATTAATCTTTAACAATAATTTGTCATTTTTGGCCACTAGAAGGCACAAAATCCCAGCGGTGAGCCTCCAAAATGTAATCCCTAGGTGGCGCTATCCAAAGGGCTACTACCCCTGCCTGCTTGGCTAGTAGCAGGTTAAGGGGTCTGAGTTCTAAAACGGGTGCCTCCACCTGGAGATCAGGGTTGGTAGTTGTCAAGCTAACCTGGGGACAGCCCTCCGGGACACTTTAACCCCCCTCTTTCCTTACTAGTGGCCAGAACAATACACAATACACCTGATACACCACACAAGTACCCACACTGTTTGCACTTACCACCAGGACTCTCCTCTGGCTCGGCCCTGGGGACCCCCGAAAAACAAGGTTATACACAGCAAATAACAGCAGTACAGTACTCTTGCACAAACTGGAACCACAGTCAGAGTAAATGCAAAAAGAGTTAGATCTGAGTTATTTAAGGGACTTGAACAAGGGAGGGATGTAATCAGGGTAATTTGCTTAAATGCTCTATCAGTCAAACAGTTATGCATGCATTCAGAGCCCCTAAACAGTCACACCTTCTGGTACCCAGGTGGAGAAGAGATGGGCTAGCCAGGACCATTGCCTGGGGTAGACTGGCTTCGCAGCTGGTTGGGGCCCTGTGATGGAAAAACAACATGCACAATACACACTATTTGTAATCTGGTGCTGGATGGCTCAGTTCATGAAGAAAGAGAAACAACAACAAAATCAGATAACACACTTAGATTAAGCTGTTGTTGCAGGGGAGCTACCCTGATATTTACTCACGATACCCAAGACTGGACACAGGCGGGACTAAAATTGAGACAGCAGGTGGTTGATCTGGAGTGCCAGGAGAAGCAGGGCCCGCACGATTCGCCAAGGCATCGTTCCTGTTCAAGCGTGGAGCAGGGGGCTGATCCCCAGGCAGGTCTCTTGTCGATGGCTTCCTCTGTGCAGTGGGGTAGTCTGGCAGAGCCAACATGGCATGGCCTAGGCCGAATGGAGATGAACGCAGATTCAGTCCGATTAGGCTGGCTAAAGCTGCCAGCAAGCAGAACACAGTTCACAGAGTGGGGAACCAAATCACGACCCACTTTCAATACACAGTAAATTTACATGTGAAGGATTCTACGGTACCAGCAAGCAGAACACAGTTCACACAGTGGGGAACCAAATCCACGACCCACTTTCAATATATAGCACATTTACATGTAAAGGATCCTATGGTACCGGCAAGCAGAATGCAGTTCACACAGTGCGGAACCAAATCACGACCCACTTTCAATACACAGCACATTTACATGTAAGGAAATTCTTCTGTACCAGGCAAACCACTCTCCGTCACTATCGCAAAGTCTCTGCACAAACCAGGGATTCAAAAGCAACTGTAAATCCTGACAGGCTGATCGCATTCAGCAAGATCTTTGGTCTTCTTCAGGTATGAGCCTGGTAAAAATCAGTGGCTTACTTCTTTCACAAACTTGGATTTAGTCCAAAATAATTTTCTTCTCTCCTCCCAGGGCAGCAGGCAGACATGCAGGCCACAACTAAGGCCTTCCACAGTTCTCCCATGCGAAACTACTCAGATGGCTGCTTTACTGTCACAAGCTGTTGCTTCTTCAGCTCCCAACTTAGATCTGACTCAACTGCCAGCAAGCCTGGGATTTTCTCCAGAATCCAAAAGGTTCGGTTAGCTGATCTGTCTGTCAGTCACAACAAAGGCTCCCCCTTCAGGTGCAAAAAGGCACCAAGAATCCAAAACTGCAATTCCTACAGATTTTGACTCCAGACAGCTCCTGTAGTCTGGCTCCATTTTAGGTCCCACCAGAACTGATTGGTCCAATTCACAATTCCTGGCCAAATGGTGGAGATAAACAAGACAATCCTTGCTGCAGAGAAGGCAGGTTAGACAAACTATATTATCATTATCACTCTAATAGGTTTTCATCAAACAGTTACATCTTTCAGCAGAGCTCCCTCTCAGATTACTTGTGACTGCAATCCAGGCAGCTCTTAAAGAGACAGTACACAGATGCTATATAGGCACTCTCTGGCAATCACATTTAAACTGCTAAAACACAGGACACCAGCCTGGCAGTGAGCATTTAGACAAGCTCAAGGAAGACTTTTCGGGAACCCCATTTGTAGGGGTTACATACAGCTTACCAGCATTTCTTCAGTTCACAGTCAGCTTTGAAGACTGCAGACATGTTCCCCGGGTCCACTTAAAAGATCATCGCGCTTGGGCCTGAGGTAAGTATGGGATGGGGTGGGGAGGCAGGGTACACAGGGTGGGTACAGGTTGGGAGGAGGTAGAGAGAACATGAGGACCATTTTCTTGTTTTACAGGTAAAAAATAAATGACAAAGGGCAGTTTTATTCCTTCACAGGTGTTGTTTGGTACACTTAGGTGGGCTCCCAGTGTACCACCTGCATTTGTGGAGAGGAGGACTGAAATGGATGGGGATTGGGCCCCATCGCACAGAAATGGATGGAGGGGTGCATGATGCTGAGGGGATTGGGCTGCCCCATGGCACACAGTAGAAATCAAGGGTGGGAACATTATACTGATGGGAGTGGGCTCCACCATCAACAAATTGAACTGGGAAGGAGGGACTGAATCTGATAGGGATTGGGCCCCTTTGGCAAAGAAAGACTGTTGGAGGGTGCATGATGCCAAGAGGGATTGGGCACCACCTTGGCACACAACAGAAACTTGGGGGTGGGGACATTATGCCAACAGGGACTGGGTTCCCCGTCAGCAAATGAAGGGGGTCGGGGGCATGCCAACAGTGGGATTAGGCCCCCCCCAGGCTCTGAGGCAGCCACATAGAGCCACCATTTTCCTGGTACTGTTACACCAGGTGAGGTACCTCCCTGCAATGACAGGTCGCTCCCTCATTGCAGCAGAATTGCTGACACTGCACTGATGAGGCAGACCCTCATTGCAGCGGCCAAATCATTTCAAGTTGGTGGCAATTCTGCAGAACTATTGTCATCAGAACACTGGGCCTGCATTGGGTGCACACCGCCAAGCCCACAAATGCGGTGCTGGCATTGGCTGCCACACTGCCACACCTCCACAACCCACTTCTCTGCTAAGCTGCCGCATAATGTTTCTTGTGCATGAGCGCAAGCAAACATAAAAGGGGGGATGGAAAGTAGCACAGGTGGGAGTCTGAGTAGATGAGAACAACTAGTAGTAAGGGGACAATTTGGTAGAAACAAAGTAGAAACAATTTGGTAGAAAAGGTAAGTGCATTTGCTTTAGGTGAGAGTTTGTATAGTGCCAGGGGTAAAAAGGGGGGAAGGGGGAGGATGGGGAGGTGGGGGGTAGTAGTACCATGGGCACCTCCAGGATGCTGAGAACCATGCCAGGATGAAGGGTAAGTCAGTAGAGGTGGGAATTATCCAAGGAGAACGAGAGGTAATTAAGTGCAAAGAGTAATAAAGTATGTTGTGTTAGAAAGACCTAACATTTGAAAGGAGGGAGTGGAGGGGAAAAAAGCAATAGGGGGCCCATCAGGATATTTGATTACCCTGTGGGGGGGTCCATCCAGGGTGTTGAGAACCATGCAAGGGGGGAGGCAGGCAGGGAGCTAGGGAGGAGTAAGAGGCGAGCCAAGTGGGGAAGAGAGAGAATATACATAATTGCAATGGGGTCACTGGTTTTGAAGTGCAGAGAGTGAATAGAGAGAGGGAGAAAATGTGAGGAGGGAGTGGGGAGGGAGAAATCTGAGGCCAGGAGGGCCCCTTCAGAATGTAGAGGGGAGAGATGGTAGGTAAGGGGAAAATAGGTGTAATAAAGAGGCCCCTTCAAACCACATGAAGTCTTGCTATATTCTGACATATGCAGTGAGTCCCAACCTTCGAACTGCTCCTGAGGTGAAAGAGTTACCTTTCCATGCCAGGCATGGAACGCTGAGCTCGAGCTTGGTTGAGACTCTGTCTGTTGTTCTTCAAACTCAAACCGTCAGATTCTTTACTCCACCTCACTGAACAGTCGCTCCGGAGATTTCTCCTTTTGCTCGGTTCATTTTGTCCGTTAAAGTGTTGTTTTTCTCGGTTTTCGACCGAATTTAAACCTGTCGGTTCAGTCTCTGTCTGTGGTATTTGTGAATACTAGATAGGTTTTACATTTATTCTATTCTGTGTGGAACTTGTAAATGGTTTATTGGTTCGGTTTGAACTGATCAAGTTGTTTAAAAAAATCTTAATCTGTGATTTAGAGTGTGGTTACCGGTTCTTATCGGTTCTAAAAAAAACAGATTTTATTACGTTTTTTTCCATGACCCGTGACACGGTTGGGAACCGATAAGAGGGTCTTACCTGGCAGATTGCCATAAATGGGTAAGTTTGGATAGGACTGGCACTATGTCTGAGAAACCCAAAAGAAAAACCGGGCCCACTGGGTTTCAACACTGCAGTGTGTGTGGGGAAGTCTTGCCAAGGCAGACCCCCACACCACCTGTGTTTATTGTCTGGGGTTTGATCACCTCAATGCAGACTGCCAGATTTGTAAGAATTTTCCTGCAGCTACCCTGGAGAAAAGAGTTGGTAGGTCTAGGGAAAGGAGGCCAAAAGTCCGCTGAACTGGATGGTAATAGCCCGTTTGGTTCCAACCGAACCAGAAGGAGTGCCCTCTGACCAGGGCGAGACTTCCTTGGCAAAGGAGATCCAACTCTGAGGAGTCAGTTCCAGCAAAAGGACTAGGAAATCAGCTGGTGTGAGCTAAAACTTTCCTCTCCAACCACTGAAGAAATAGCCAAAGCGATCAAAATTGTCCAGTCGCTTTCCCCGGTTCCGACCGAACCGGCCCGTCAGGTAAGCGCCCGGTTCAGCCAGTTCCACCGGTTCAAGAGTATGATTTAGAGGAATATTATGAACCAGAGGAGGGGGAAGAGGAGTAAGAGGAGAGTGAATGTGGATTTGAAAGTCTGGATGTGCCCATTGACCTGGACATCTCCCCAGACAGACCTTCAGGAGTGTCTCCTCCTAGTGCTTTCTGAGTCCCCTTCTCATTTTATGTTTTATAAAAAAGTGGCTGAAACCCTCCAGCTCCCTATGGAGGAAGCTGTGGATGATCAAGAAGAGCCTGACTATGTGGAAATGATGGACATCCCAGAGTCTAGGAGACTGTCTATTCCCTTGCATAAATCTTTTGGGAAACAGACATTTAAAATTCTAAAAACTCCTCACACTATACCTCCTGTGGATAAGAGAATGAACGAGAGGTACACATTGTCAGGCTCTGATACGGAGTTCCTTACACAACAATGCAGCCATGTTGAGGTAGTGCAGGCTGCAGCCTGTGACAAGGCAAATATTCCCTTGGCTTCACACCCCCCGGACAAGGACTCCAGGAGAATTGATGCCATGGCAAAGAAACAGTACATGGCAGCATCCTTGGAACTCAGACAGGAAAATTATATGGCTTATGTTGCTAGATATCAGAAATCCAGATGGGACACTGTTATGGCTCTAGCAAAACAGGTCCCTGGCCAGCTTGCCAAGGAGCTGGAGCAGGTGGCTGCTGATGGTATTGAGGCATCCAAGGTGCAATTCCATGCTGCAGTGGACTCAAATGATGTGTCATCAAGAGTCATGGCTACATCTGTGGCACTTCACAGAATGGCTTGCTCAGGTGTACTAGCCTGTCACAGGATACCCAGACTAAGGCCATGGATTTTCCTGTTGTGGGTAATTCCCTGTTTGGGGAGCAGACAGAAAATTACATGAAGAAAATGGATGAGTATAGGACCACCTATAGGAGTGCACAGGCCAAGGAAAGGCAGGCCACTCCTCAAAGGCAGCTTCCCAGGGGCAGGGACAGGCCTTTTCATAGACCTTTTTACCAAGCCCAGGCCTCCTCTTCTGCTTATGTCCAGAGGGGGTTCTTTCGAGGGAGAGGCAGACGGGGTACAAGCAGGCCTGCTTCCACCCCTCAGCCCAAAGCCCCTGCCAAGCAGGTACCTTGGATGGAGCTGCCAGGGCCGATTCTCAGCTACCTGTAAGGGGCAGTCTGGCTTACTTTGTCCAGGACTGGCAGTCTCTGACATCAGACAAATGGGTCCTGGAGGTAGTAAGCCAGGGACTGGTTCTCAGCTTCAAAAAGTTTCCAAAAATGAGAACCAGATCCTTTCCACCTGCAAATCCATCAGAGGCACTTGCCCTTGAGGCAGAGGTCTCTTCCCTCCTTGCTCTCAGAGCTGTGGAAAGGGTTCCACCCCTACACCAGGGCAAAGGGTTGTACTCCAGGTACTTCCTTACCCCAAAAAAGACAGGAGAATAGCGGCCCATCCTGGATCTCAGACACTTAAACAAGCACCTTTTAAAAGCAAAATTCAAAATGGTGACTCTGGGAATTATTCTACCCTCTCTAAGGCCAGGGGAATGGCTAGTGTCCCTGGACCTCAAAGATGCCTACTTCCATATTCTCATCAGAAGCTCCCACAGAAAGTACCTCAGGTTCGAGCTGCCCTCAGGCCATTACCATTTCAGAGCAATGCCCTTTGGCCTCACCTCTGCTCCAAGGGTATTCACAAAATGCCTGGCAGTAGCAGTTGCTTCTCTAAGAAGGCAAAAAATTGCCATCTTCCCTTATCTGGACGACTGGCTCATAGTAGGCCAGTTCCCAGACCAAGTCAAGTTACACCTACAGATAACTCAGCAACTGCTCACCTCTCTAGGTTTCCTTCTGAATCTTTCAAAGTCAGTTCTAGAGCCTGTCCAGCTCCTCACCTTCATAGGCGCAGAGCTGAGCACAGAGAAAGCCAGAGCCTTCCTTCCTTTGGACAGGGCAAGGACCCTGGTCTCTCTGGCCTCCTCATTCACCCTGTAGGTGTCTTGACCAGCAAGACATTTTCTACAGCTCCTGGGGCATATGGCTGCTTCTATAGCAGTAGTGCAGGGAGCAAGATTTCAGATGAGGGACATTCAGTTCCATTTGAGAGCCTTTTGGTCTCAAAGGAAAGACCCTCTAACCAAATTGATCCCAGTGACTCTAACCCTGATCCAGGCCCTACAGTGGTGGCAGGATCAGAGCAATCTGAGACAAGGGGTTCCTTTTGTCACTCAGTCTCACTTCTTAATCCTTACTACAGATGCATCCCTCTTGGAGTGGGGAGCTCAAATGGGCGACCTCACCACCCAGGGGTTGTGGTCCCCTCAGGAATCTCTGCTCCACATCAATCTGTTGGAACTCAGAGCAGTTTTTCTAGCACTTCAAGCTTTTTCCAAATCTGTTCAGAACAAAGTTGTACAGGTCAGAACAGACAACACCACCACAATGTGGTACATCAACAAGCAAGGGGGCACTCGGTTTACGGCCTTGTGCACCAAAGCAATGAAGTTGTGGTCTCTGACTTACTCCCTGAACACCTCCCTTATGGCAGTTCACCTCCCAGGCAAGGACAATGTCCTGGCAGATGCTCTCAGCAGGATTTCCCAGGGCCATCACGAATGGTCACTGGACCCCCTGGTCTTGAGGTGATATTTTCCAAATGGGGCACCCCGCAGATAGATCTTTTTGCAGCCCCAGACAATCACCAACTTCCCCTTATTTGCTGCAGGCCCCCAGTGTTGGGCTCAGTCCCTCTGGATGCCTTAGTTCTCAATTGGGAAGGGAAGTTTCTCTATGCTTTCCCCCCTTCCCTCTCCTGTTCAAAGTGCTAGTCAAAATCAGATCTCAACCCTGCAAGATTTTATTTATTTATTTTATTTAGTTTTTGTTTGCCGGGTAAGTACACTAGACAAGTTTTATGCCTATTTTCAGGAACGACCCGGGAGAGTACAAAGGGTACAACAGGCACATTGATACAGTAATTGGTTCAGACGAATACATTCAGGTACAAAAACAGGAGAAAAGACAATTTTTACAGTTTTTACATTTACGTGGAAGGTACACCCAGATACAGTGCTGGGGCAAGGTATAAGTTAGAGATAAATTCAATGACCAACAGGGCTGGTGAGGATTATGAGCATAGTAACATCATAGCGTCGGTCAAGCAAGGGAGGGGGGGATTTGGACGAGGACATTGCGCAAGAGTGGTGACGCCAGAGCAGGAGAGAAGAAGCCGGCACCAGTGGACACCGGGAGGCTAAGGAGGCTTAGGACATTCACAGCGAGAAGCCACCTTAAGATGATCCCACAGGGAGGTCCGGAAACTCTTGTGAGAGGAGGCAGTACGGACTCTTTCAGGAAAGGAGTTCCAGAGCCTGGGGCCATGGACAGCAAAACTCCGGTCCCCCATGTTGGTGATGATCCTGATTGCTCCAGATTGGGCCAGACAACCCTGGTATCCATTCCTACTGTCCTTAGCAGTCCATCTTCCCCTGTGTCTTCCCAGGAATTACAACCTGTTAACCTGTGCTCAGGGGAGGGTTTGGTACCCGCGAACCTCAAATCTCTCAATCTCAAGGCCTGGCTCTTGAAGAGTTAGAGTTTGCTGATTTACACCTCTCCCAAGGTGTAATGGATATCCTGAAGGCTTCTAGAAAACCTTCCACCAGGGCTACTTATAATTCCAAAGCATATTTCCCTGCTGATTTACCCACAGTCCTGGATTATATGGTCCACTTAAATACCTTGGGGCTGAGGCCAGCTACCCTAAAAGTGCATCTGGCAGCTGTGTCTGCTTTTATTTCAGCAGGTAAGCCCTCTTCTCTTTCAGCTCACCCTGTATTCTCCAAGTTTTTTAAAGGCTTGCTTAACACCAACCCTCCATTCAGGGACCCTGCCCCCGCCTGGGATCTTAATGTTTGCATTGCTCAGCTTATGCAACCCCCCTTGGAGCCTTTGTCTTCAGCAGAGCTTAAGTACTTGACTTGGAAGACTGTGTTTCTGGTAGCCATCACTTCTGCCAGACGCATAAGTGAATTACAAGCTTTGTCAGTGGAGCCTGATTTTATCTCCTTTCTTGGAGATAAGGTGGTCCTCAGGACTAACAGGAAGTTCTTGCCTAAGGTAGTTTCAGATTTCCACCTTAATCAATCTATATCTTTTCCAGTTTACTTCACTGACCATTCCTCCTCTGGTGAGAGGAGGCTGCACAGCTTAGATGTGAAGAGAGCCCTTAGTTACTACATAGAGCGTACCAAGGGTCACAGATTTGACTCCCTCCAACTGTCCCTCACTTATGGTGAGGTTGGTAAAGGGAAACCTTCCACTAAAAGATCCATTGCCAGGTGGATTGTCTCTTGTATCCAATTTTGCTATGGAAAACTGGTTAAGGTTCCTCCCTCAGGCCTGAGGGCTCACTCTACCAGAGGTACAGCTGCTTCCCTGGCTGCTGCCAGGGACATCCCTATTTTAGAGATATATCAGGCAGCTACCTGGAAAACAGTTCACACTTTTACCAAGCATTACTCCCTGGACATCCAGGCTAGGAGTGATACTCGGTTTGGCACAGCTGTGCTTCAGAGCCTATTTCTATAGGTTCTGTCCCTCCTCCATGGAGGTACTGCTTGTAGTTCAGATATGTTGAATATAGCAAGACTTCATGTTGTTTGAAGAAAAATTGCTCACCTTAGTAATGTTGTTTCTTCTAATGGAGTCTTGCTATATTCTGATCTCCCCCCCGCCTGCCCCTCTCAGAACCTATGTTTTTGGGATGTAGGTGAGCAGTGCAGTGTTGGCACTTAGTAGGTGCCTACCTTGTTGTCTTTCATCCCTCCTTTCTTGGGGTGACTTGGTGTTGTGTTTTTCATTTTTTGGGTCTCCTGACTTGAGTTTTTGTTTTGGGACCAAAAAATGTGTTCTTATGTTTAGTAGCCAGTTGGCTAATGTAGGTTTACAGCTTCCACACAGGACCTCAGTGAGTTTAGCTCATAAAGATCTGACGGTTTGAGTTTGAAGAACAACAGACAGAGTCTCAACCGAGCTCGAGCTCAGCATTCCATGCCTGGCATGGAAAGTTAACTCTTTCACCTCTGGAGCAGTTCGAAGGTTGGGACTCACTGCATATGTCAGAATATAACAAGACTCCATCAGAAGAAACAACATTACTAAGGTGAGTAATTTTTTTCTTCAGGATGCTGACAAATCCTGCTAGGGGGCATGGGGGTTATAGATAATTGTAGGGGAGGGAAGGTAGGTAGGTAGGTAGGAGAAGGAAAAAAAAAGATTATGCTGTGAGGCTAGACATATACAACATGGCTTAGGGTGGGTCGTGACAATAGCAGCTGGACGAAAGGTAGTTATGAAGGATTGAACTGATGGAGTGGGTGGAGGAGTGATGAACTTGGGGAGGGAGGGAATTCCAAATTTTGGTGAAGTAATAGGAGAAGCCTGATTGACCAGTAATGGTGGAGAGTCGAGGGATTATCAACGTGTGAGTGTCAGTGGATCTAAGGGAGTGATAGGGAGGGGAAGGGGTGATGAAAGAGGAGGAGAGGTATGATGGGAGTTTGCCCAGCCAATGTTTGGAAGTGAATTTTTCCCAGTGGGAAAGATGTCTGTTTGTGAGAGAGGAGCAGGACAATGCATGGTGTAGATCGCAATGATGAGTCAGAGCAGGTGCCTGTAGGGCAAAGTGGCAGAAAGAGTAGAAGACTATGTCCAATCTGGTCAGGGAAGATTTGGGAGCGGCACCATAGACTATGTCACAGTAGTCAAAAATGGGAAGGATCATCTTTTGGACAAGTTCATGCCTAGCAGCAGGCGGGATGCTACTTTGGTTCCTAGAGAGGGCACCAAGCTTGGAGCGCAGTTTCTTCAGGATAGCATCAATATGTCCAGTGAAGTTGAGGTGTTGGTTAAGCCAAACCTCAAGCTGTCTGAAGGAGGAGGTGTCCTTCAAAATGGTCCCATCCAGGTTTTGGAAGGAGAGTAGGTTGGGGAGCCTAGAGAGTCTCTGCCTAGTGCCAAAGGTCATGGAGACAATCTTCTTGCATTAAGGAAGAGGTGGTGGTTAGTGAACCAGAGCTGAATGTTGCCAAAATCAAGTTGTAAACTGGTGGTAACCTCAGCAGGACTAGGGCCTGAGGCATACAAGACTGTATCATCTACATACATGTGAAAGGAGGTAGAGGGAGAGCAAACTGATGATAACTCATTAAGGAATATTGAGATAAGCAAGGGCCTGCGTACTGAGTCCTGGGGGACTCCTGTAGGAATCGGGAGGGGGGAGGAGACACCAGAGATTGTAACTGATTGAGTTCCACCAGTGAAGAAAGCCTTAAACCAACTAGTGACAGATGAAGATAGGCCTGCTGATGAGAGAGAGTCCAGGAGGAGGGTGTGGGAGACAGTGCTGAATGCCTTGGCTAGGTTGACAAAAAATGGCTAAGATGATAAGGCCATTGTCCGTTCTGGTTAGAATGGAGTCAGTGAGCCTGAGTAGGGAGGTGGTGCTAGAGTGATTTTTCCTGAAGCCAGACCGAAACGGGGTGAAAAAGAAGTAGTCAGACAGATAGGTAGTAAGTAAGAACCAGATGTTCCTGGAGTTTAGCGAGAGTAGGAAGGAGGGAGATGGGGCAATAGTTGCTAGGGGAAGAGGGATCCCCACCTTTGGGTAAGGGGAGGACCAGAGCATGCTTCCAAGAGGAGGGGAGTGAGCCAGTAGCAAAGGAGAAGTTTAGAGTGAGAGAGAGAGAGGGTAGGTAATGGCAGTGGCTGATAGAGAGAGGAGTTTGGGACCAAGGTCATCAGGGGAGGAGCCTTTTTGAAGGGTTGATGGCCAGCAGGGCTTTTAGTGCATAATCAATGGTGATGGTAGAGAAGTAAAAGGAAGGGAAGGAGGAAGGGGGAGGGGCTTTGGGGTTGGAGTGGGTAGGAGAAGAAGGGTAGGAAGGAAGGGACTTTAGTAGTTCAGCGGCGCAAGAGGTGTAGTAGGAGTTAAAAGCTGCTGCCAGCATGCTAGGATCATCCACCGGGGTGTCATTTATCTTAAGGAGCAGAGGAGGAGGAGGGTGGTATAGGGGAGTGAAAAGGGCATGGACCACCTTACAGAATTTTGAAGGAGTGTTTATGTTAGAGAGGAAGGCTGATTTGAAGTATTCATACTTCGCTAGTCTTGTAGCCTTAGTGCAAGTGTTTCTGAGCCTACGGTATAATGTGACGTTGCTAGGGGTCTGGGTTGGTTTATGGTGTTTCCAAGCATGGTCACATGTCCTGTGGCAGGCTAGAAGTTCGGGGGTAATCCAAGGAAGGTGATTTCCCCTGACTCTGGATGCTTTATGTGGGGCAAAAGTATCCCAAGTATTTAGGAATAGTCCTCCAAAATAGGTAAGAGCCTGATCCACCATCGAAGCAGAAGCTAGGGGTGACCAATCAGCAAGGACGAGGTTTTGCAGTACGAGTTCTAGGTTCAGAGAATTAAAGGACCATAGCTGCAAGGTTTTGTGTGGTACTTTAGGCCTGTGGACTTTTCTGACTAAAAAGATTAGGTTGTGGTCACTGAGGGCTTTGGGAAGGATACCTGATTTGATTACTCTGTGACAGTGGGAGGTGATTACCCAGTCTATCAGTGAGTGGTTTAGAGCCTTATGGCTTGGGCGGGTGGCTTCAGTGATCAGTTGTGAGAGACTTAGGTCATTGATTTCATTGCATATCTTGGCAGATTTAGTGGACAGCCAGTATAGGTTGAAATCGCCTAGGATATATAGTTCACCCGAGTGAGAGAGGGCAGAGGTATAGGTAATCAAGTCTAATTGGCTGTGGGGCAGCAGTCTTCCAGGAGTCTTTCTGGAGGCTGAGATGCTGCCCTATTTGGAGACAACTCTCTGTCCTGAGGGAGGAATGTGCCCGTCTTCAGGCCACACTGGACAGCAGTAAGGCAGTAAGGGAACCTTCCACCAGGCCATACTGGATGGTAGGAAGGGAACCTCCCCCATCCAGGGAGCACCAGAGCCACCACAACTACCTCAGAGGTTGCAAAGAAAGCACAGCAGCTGGACCACAGTGGGCTCAGAGAGGGTGAGGATGGTGGAACAGAGGCACACCCAGTCAGTTGTTCCACTCCACAATCCATACACCATTCTGGGGGAGCACAGCTCCCCTATGGATGCACCCACAGAGGAGACTAAGGAGGCTGAGGACACCTGTCACAAGGGAGGCCCACAGGAAGGAGGCAGAGGACACCACAAGGAAAGGAAGCAACCCAGGTGGGGGACTCAATTATTAGGGGATAGAACTGGGGAGCAGGGAAAACTGAAGTAAGGTGCCTGCCTGGTGCCATGGCTTGAGGGACAGGAAGCGATCCTCAGGATCACGAGAACAGCTGCACGGAGTCTGAGCTGGACGCCATTGTCCACCTAGAGACAAATGACTTGGCTCAACATGAGATTAGAGCAGTGCAGAAGGACTTTGTAGAACTGGGGAAGGGCCTAAGACAAGTAGCACACACAGTATCCTTCTCAGAGGTGCTGCATGTCAATGGCATGAGTGAGGCAAGGGTACTTTGCACCATGCAGTTTAATGAATGGTTGAAAAAATGGTGTGGAGCACAGGGGTTTGGCTGCATTGGGGACTGGGGTTCCACCTGGAGGGACACCAGCCTATACTGGCAGGATGGTCTGCATCTGTCCAGGAAGGGAACAAGTCTTTTGAGCAATCAGTTTAAATGCTTCATTGGCAAGCTTTTAAACTAGTCAAGGGGGGAGGCAATGATAAGCAGCAGGAAAATCCCAGCCTCTCCCTACAAAACAGGACACTAAATGAGAAAAAGACCGAGGTAGAAAGGTCAGTGCTGCATCAGAAGGTAAAGCCATCAAAAAATGGAAAGCAATGAGTACTAATGCCCATAGTCTGAGTAACAAGCTTCCTGAATTAGTGGCCTTGATGGAGGAAGAACATCTGGATATCGTAGCAGTCACAGAAACATGGTTCACACAAAACCATGACTGGGATGTAAACATACCAGGATACACTATCAATAGGAGGGACAGAGAGGGTAAAAGAGGAGGAGGAGTAGCTCTTTACAAAAGGGAAGGAATCAAAGCAACAGAACAAAAGGGAAAACAGGGAGGAGAAGAAGCACTGTGGGTAAATTTGGAGACCGGCAATGGCACCACAATCTGCACAGGGGTTGTATACAGACCCCCTTCTCAGGGGGAGGAAATGGACAAGGAAATGATAGAAAGTATATTTAGTATGGCAGAAAAAGGGTAGATATTGCTGATGGGCGATCTGAATATGCCAGATGTTAACTGGAGTGTAGCTGCAGCAGCCACTTCGAAGAGTGGGGTTATTCTAGATGCCCTATAGGAGGCATGCCTTAGACAACTAGTATTGAAGCCCACTCAAGAGGGAGCAATCTTAGACCTGGTTCTCTCAAATGGAGATGAAGAGAGGATCACAGATGTAGAAGTGGGTAGCCATCTGGGAACTAATGACCATCGAACAGTATGGTTCACAGTAAACACAGCAATAGAGTCAAGCCATTCAAAGGCAAAAGTACTGGACTTTAGGAGGGCTGACTTTGCCAAAATGGGTGAGTGCCTAAGGAATGCACTAGCAAATGGGCAGGAAGGAGGGGTGGAAGAACAATGGGGAATAATAAAAACTGCAATCACAGAGGTAACAAGCCTTTGTGTGAAGCAAATAAACAAAACTAACGATGTAAGAAACCACTATGGTTCTCAAAGGAAGTGGCAGTGAAGGTTCAAGAGAAAAAGAAAGCATTTAGGAAGTACAAGGAATCACAGAAGGAGCAGGACAGAGAACTGTATCAGTTAAAGCAAAGGAAGCTGGGAAGGCAGTCAGAACAGCAAAGGCCTGAACCGAGGAAAAGATAGCCAACTCAGTTAAGAAGGGGGATAAAACCTTTATAGGTGCATCAGGGAGCCAAGGAAGACCAAGGAGGGATAGTGAGGCTTAATAAAGGGGAGGGTGGGCAGAGGGTGACTGTGAAAGGCAGAGATACTAAACAAATATTTTTGCTCAGTATTTACAAAGGAAGAGGGGGAGGTACCTAAAACAAACAGTAGGAACACTCTGGATACAGTTGATACCAGCCCATTTACAGAAGAAAGGGTTCTGAAAGAACTCTTAAAACTGAAGGTGGACAAAGCAATGGGGCCTGATGGGATTCATCCCAGAATTCTAAAAGAACTAAGAGTAGAATTAGTGACACCACTGACTACCCTGTTTAACAAATCATGGGAGGATGGGTGGTACCCGAGGACTGGGGAGGGCAGATGTGATTCCCTCACAAAAGTGGGAGCAAGGCAGAAGCAGGAAACTACAGACCTGTTAGTTTAACCTCAGTGGTAGGGAAATGATGGAATCACTTGAAGGAAAGAATTGTCGAGTATCTAGAGGCCAGAGGGGCACAGGACCCAAGGCAGCATGGATTCACAGTGGGAAGGTCATGCCAGGCAAATCTGATAGATTTCTTTGACTGGGTGACCAAAGTAGTAGATCAGGGAGGGGCTGTGGACATGGCCTACCTAGACTTTAGCAAGGTATTTGACACAGTCCCACACAAAAGATTAATATACAAGTTAGCTAGCCTGGAAGTGGGTCCCAAGATGACTGCATGGGTAAAAAATTGGCTGGAGAATAGGACACAGAGAGTAATAGTAAATGGAGTCCACTCTGAAGAAAGGGGGTTTACTAGTGGGGTACCGCAGGGTTCAGTATTAGGACCGGTCCTCTTCAATGTCTTTATAAGCAACATTGCAGAGGGACTGGAAGGAAAAGTATGTCTCTTTGCCGATGACACAAAGATCTGCAACAGAGTTGATGCACAAGGTGGGGTGGAAAGGATGAAAAGGACTTGGCAAGGTTAGAGGAATAGTCAATGTATGGCAGCTTAGATTCAATGCTAAGAAGTGCAGGTAATGCACCTGGGAAACAAAACCCAGGGAAGAGTACACAATGGGGGTGAGATACTACAACAACAAAATGGAAAGGGACCTGGGGTAGTCATATCAGATGACCTAAAGGTGGGCAAGCAATGTGAGAGGGCAGCAAGGAGGTTGGGGGATACTGGGATGCATAGGAGAGGCATCACCAGTAGAAAACAGGAAGTTGTTATCCCCTGTACAGACAGCTGGTCAGACCCCATCTGCAGTACTGCGGCAGTTCTGGAGACCCAGTCTTAGCAAAGACATAGATAGGATGGAAGCTGTCCAGAGGAGGGCAACTAAAATGGTGCAGAGTCTGCACCAGAAGACATATGAAGAGACACTTAAGGAGCTTAATATGTATAGCCTCGAGGAAAGGAGGGAGAGGGGGGACATGATAGAAACTTTCAAGTACCTCAAGGGAATCAACAAAGTCCAAGAGGGTAGCATCTTTCAAAAAAGAGGTGTGCAAGAACAAGGGGGCACAATTTGACGATAGAGGGGGCGGCTCAGAGGTAATTTAAGGAAGTATTTTTTCACAGAGAGGGTTGTGGATGCATGGAACAGCCTTCCGGAGGAGGTTGTGGAGTCAAAAACAGTGGTGGAATTCAAGCATGCATGGGACAGTAATAAGGCAATTCTAGGGGGTTGGGGTAGGAAGAAGTAGGCTGCTGGTTAACTAGGATCTGCAGCTTATCCAGTAGGCAGGGAAATGGGCAGACTGGGTGGGCCAAGCGGTCCTTGTCTGCCATCAAATTCTATGTTTCTATGTTTCTAATTCAATTCTTGGATGAGTGTTTGGGCAGTAGTAGATGCCAGATATGAAGATGGGGACTGAGTGGGGTAGCGTCGCTTGGATGACTATAGTGTCATGTGTTGTTGGATTAGAGGTGCAGTATATTTTACTAAATTTAAGTGTGGTGATAATATGCATGGCCACACCACCGCCCCTTCCAGCTCAGTCTTGCCTTAGGATGGCGTAACCTGGGATTGAGACTGCATGGTCAGGGAAAGTGTCCTTTAGCCAGATTTCGGTGAGTATTAAAAGATCAGGTTTTACTGTAGCCACCATGATTTGAAGGAGGTCAGTTTTTAGCAGTAAACTACAGATGTTTAAATGAACAACCTTAAGGCCTTTAGGGAGAGAAGTGGAGGCAGAGGGGTGGGAGGTAGTAGAGGTGGAGAGTAATGAATGAGTAGGGCGATATGCCCAGGGTTTGGGTGAATGATTCCAGACCATAGCAGGAGCAGAGCAATAATTAGGAAGTGTAATTTTGGGTATTTGGGGCACCTGGATGAGAAATCAGAAGAATCATTTGTACCAGGAAGGTAAGGGGGAGGGAGGAGAGCATTAGGTTAAGAAAGTCAATATGGGGAGACAGGGAGACTAGAGAAGCCTTGGTGAGGATTGGAGAATGAGACCAGAGTTCTAAGAGAAAGGTTGGAGTGATTACAAGGATGTAGGTAGGAGCTTGAAGATTCAGCATTGGAAAAGGAGTCTGGTTAGCAGGTTTAGATGGGTAGCATTCAAGAAGCGGGGTCAGAGAGAGGGTAAGAATCAGTACAAGAGGGAAGGAAGAGATACTGAGGTTCATTTTGAGTGTGCAAAGAAATTTGACCCTCTAGTGGGCAGTGAAAATAACCTGCAGAGGGAAAAGAGGGTACTTAGTAATTTACAAGGACCTGCAACTATAAATATAATTGCTCAGATAGGGCGGGTGTGGAGCCGGCGCAAAGCACCGGCGGGGGGAGATAATGGCCGTGGGAAGTGCTGGAGGTGGCTACAAGTGGATGTTTGCCGTGCAGGAAATCCTGGGGGTAGCCGGAGTCATTGAGAGGTGGAGAGCCCATTCAGGCCTCCTCTGGAGGTAGAGCAGAACGGGGAAAGAATTAGTACAGGAAACTAACTGTAGGGTGGCGTAAGGGTAGTTGTAAGAGGCTGAGAGCAAAGCGGAGGCTGGGGGCAGGGTAGACAGGAGTAGATTTGCAGGACCAAGAGGGCACCAATCACCGCCATTTACAGGGCTGTTAGCCAAGGAGGTAAGAAGAGGCTATGGGAGTGTGTGGAGTGCAGAACTCAGTAGGGCTTTTGGGAAGGGCTGAAGGGAGCATTTAGCAGGAGTGAAGAGATGGCTGGAGACAGCAGTAGAGAGAAAAGAAATAAGGCAGGTTTTTTCTTTTTTTCTTTTCAACAGTGCACACTCTAACAATTACTCTAAAGAGCTGTACTCACTTTAAAATATTTGTCTAGCAAGGATCTGAACTCTATAGAAACCAAAGCGCCGAAAGCTGCACCCCGATTGTGAGTTCTACAATGGCATTACAATCAGTTACACAGTGTTAGCTAATACTAGGCTCAGTTTTACTTAGATTATGCTAAAGCAGTTAGATTTCATTACATTTGAACAATAAATACATTTACTTGGCTTAGAGAAGGCACAGAGTGTAGCTAAACAGCAAATATACCCTTTTGGAAAGTTTGAAGCAAAAAGGTCCAATAAGAAAGCAGCAGCAAGAAAGCCAGCCAATCAGGCAGTCACAGTAGAGAAGCGCTGAAATATGACTGGTCCTGGGAGTCACCATACCTGGCTTGGATCCTCAGCAGCTGTGGGAAGCTCCGGCCGTGGCAACGAATGGCCGTCTGCTGTGCAGAAAGTCTTGGGGGTAGCTGGCGTCATTGGGTGGTGGAGTGCCTGTTTAGGCCTTCTTTGGAGGGAGAGCAGTATGAGAAAGAATTAGTATAGGAAACTAATCGTAGGACATAAACAAGCTTCAGATAAGTGTGTCTCTCCTGGTTAAAAAAAAATGTGGGACAGCAACCACCCAGCCCAGTCACTGACCCTCTCACGGAGTTACCATATATCCACCACTTGCACAGAATCCACACACCCCAGCCCCTTAACAGTCCCTCTCAAAGACTTACCAGTTATCCACCATTTGCACAGAACCATGATGGATGACACCACCCCCCAACCCTGTCCATGACCCTCTCAGGGATTTACACATTATCCACCATGTGCATTGAACCATGATGGGGAAGATCATCGATTTGTTCTTGACGGCCCATCTCGAATCCATCATTGTGACCTTTACCGTGCACTATCCTTCCCCCCGCTTTCTAACAGATGCCTGGCTCACTGTGCTAAGCTAACTTCCAAACTTTGGCTTGGTGTACTTCCTTTCTACCTCTCATACTCCCTCCCTTCTTCCCTGCCTTCCTCCCACTCCCTCAGATCCTCCAACAATCGCACCCTGCTATTCCCCTATTGTACCACCCTCATCAGCCTCATCAGCCAATCAGGCTTCTCCCATCACTTCCCCAAAATATGGAACTCCCTCCCACCTCAAATATGACACTTCTCCTCCCACTCCCTTGCCTTTGCCTTACATAACTTTCTCTCTGCTAGCTGCTCCTGCTACAATCCTCCATAACTTGTTCCCCTATGAGCCTGCTTTAGTTTCACGCCCACCTCTTTCCTGCAAAACCCTCCCCCACATCCTCCCCCAGCACCCTTCCTTTTCACATTTCTCCCAAACCCCTTTCCCCCCCTCTGTACACCAGCTTACCCACACTACCCACTCACTGTTGCTTGACCTAGGCCCCTGGAAGGGTTCTCTGCATTCTGGAGGGGTCCTGAACCTAGGCAAACACCTTCCTCACCTCCTACTCTGACCCCATTCTTTCCTGAAAGGGCTGGGTCGAGGCCACTCTTCTCTCCTACCTCTCTCTCTCTTGGTCCTTCTGAAGCCTACTCCCCATCACTGCCTACTTCCCTCCTGTCATGCTCTACCTCTGCTGCCTACAACCTGCTTCCCTCCTGTTATGCTTTACCTCTGCCTTGTGCATGCAGGGTGCAGCACCCGATACATCAAATAGGAAGAACACCCCTCCCTCTCAGCTAGTGATCAAACAGGAGTTCAGCATGTTTGTAGTTCATTTGCATCACCAGGTAAGGAGAAAGGTCCGGCTCTCCATACAATCCACAGGGGAAATGCCAGACTTCGCCCAACAACTAACACACTGAAGTCTGGCCAATGGAAAATCATGTACACAAATGCTCGCAGTCTGGGAAACAAGATCCCAGACCTGCAGGCAATAATGACAGAGGCTAAACTGGACATAGTAGCCATTAGCAAGACATAGTTTACCAGTAACCACACTTGGGAGACTTCAGTACCTGGCTATGTACTGTTCAGAAGAGACCGAGGTGCAAATAGGGGAGGGGGGAGTGGCCCTTTATGTCAATGAAAATATCAAAGCTACAGAAAATCAGAATACACATAAGGAGCCAGAAGAACTGTGGGTCACCCTGGCAACAGAAAATGGGACAGCCATACGAACTGGGGTTGTCTACAGGCCTCCAGATCAGGGGTAGGACACAGACACATTACTGTTAGGAGATATACAAAACATGACAGATAAGGGGAGATTCTGATATTGGGAGACTTCAACATGCCAGACACAGATTGGTCAATACCAGCAGGAACATCTGCCAGAACTAGACACATAGTGGATTCCCTGCAGGTGGAGGGTCTCAAACAACTGGCACAACAACCCACAAGAGACAGAGCTATCCTAGATCTAGTACTGACTAACAGGGAAAGGATCACAGATCTCCAGTTAGAAGGTCACCTGGGGGGCAGTGACCATCACATGGTATGGTTCAATTTGGCCACTAGAACTAAATCATCCCATTACAAGGCAAAAATAAGGGACTTCAGAGGAGCTGACTTTGATAAGATGGCCAACAGAGTTAAGCTAGCCCTGGCAAAAAGAAATACAGGTGAGGGGGTACAGGCAAAGTGGGCAAGCATTAAGGCTGCAATACTTGAAGCAACATCCCATTGTGTTAGAGAGAAAAGGAAGTGCAAAAGAAGAAGGAAACCACTTTGGTTCTCAAAAACAGTAGCAGAAAAGGTCAGAGCCAAAAGGCTGGCCTTCAGGAAATATAAGGGAATGCAGCAGGATGAAGATAGGGAGGCATACCAAACTTCCCTAAGGTAAGCAGGGAAGGCAGTAAGGCAGGCAAAGGCCCAAACTGAGGAAACAGTAGCACAAACAGTAAAAGAAGGTGACAAGACTTTCTATAGATACATTAGTGAAAGGAGAAAGTCCAGAGGGGATATTGCTAAGATCAAAGGGGATAAGGAGGCATGTGAGGAGGAGGACCATGTAAAAGCATCTATGCTAAATAGATACTTCTGCTCAGTATTTACTGAAGAGAAGGTAGGACAGGGCCCACAGCTCAGTACCATGGACACGGGGGGGGGGGAGGTGTGCACTAGTCCCTTCACAAAAGAAAGGGTCCTACAAGAGCTCGATGAGCTCAGGACGGACAAGACAATGGAACCTGATGGCATACATCCCAGGGTACTAAAGGAGCTAAGGGGGGAACTAGCAGAGCCATTATCAGAACTGTTTAGTGAGTCTCAGAGCACAGGAGAGGTCCCAGAAGACGGGAGAAGGGCTCATGTGATCCCGCTCCACAAGAGTGGTAGCAGGGAGGAGGCAGGGAACTACAGACCAGTCAGTCTTACCTCAGTAGTCGGCAAGATTATGGAGGCACTCCTTAAGGAAAGGATAATGCAACACCTGGAATCCATAGGAGCATAGGATCTAAGACAGCATGGGTTTACCACAGGAAGGTTCTGTGAAACTAGTCTCATAGACTTCTTTGACTGGGTAACCAGAGTGGTGGACCAAGGGGGAGCAGTTGATGTCACCTACCTTGACTTCAGCAAAGGTTTCGATACTGTTCCACATAGAAGATTGATTAATAAACTGGGTAGGCTCGATGTGGGTCAGAAGCTGGTCAACTGGGTGGCATACTGGTTGACGGACAGAAAACAGAGAGTAGTGGTAAATGGTATAGTCAGAAGAGATGCAAGTCACAAGTGAGGTACTTCAGGGATCAGTCCTGGGGCCAGTCCTCTTCAATATCTTCATCAGTGACATTGCAGCTGGACTGGAGGGTAACTTTTGTCTGTTTGCAGATGGCACCAATATCTGCAACAGAGTAGATGATCCAGACGGTTTGGGCAGGATGAGAAGAGATCTGGATAAACTAGTAAAATGGTCAGAAGAGTTGAAACTGGGGTTTAATGCAAAGAAGTGCAAGATCATGCACATAGGGAAGAGAAACCCTGAAGCCACCTATAGGCTGGGAGGGGAGTTGCTGACAGTCACAAGGGAAGAAAGAGACTTGGGCATCATCATCACAGATGACCTGAAATCATCCAAGCAGACCACTAAAGCAGTAGGTAAGGCTAGGGGGAAGTTAGGGTGTATTAGTAGGGGTATCACAAGTCATAAGAGGGAGGTAATAATCCCTCTTTACAAGACACTGGTTAGGCCCCATCTGGAGTACTGCTTGCAGTACTGGAGGCCACACCTTCACAAGGACATTAACCAAATTGAGGCAGTGCAGAGAAGGGCAATCAAAATGGTGCAGGGACTGCATCAGAAAACATATGAGGACAGATTAACGGAGCTCAATATGTATACCCTAGAGCAAAGGAGGGAGAAAGGTGATATGATCAAAACATTCAAACACCTTAAGGGCATTAACAAGGTGAAATAGTCTAACATGTTTCAATAAAAAAAAACAGCAGGACAAGAGGACACAGCATGAGACTAGAGGGAGGCCAATTAAGGGGTAATGTGAGGAAGTTCTTTTTCACAGAAAGGGTGGTGGATGCATGGAATGGCCTACCTCAGGAAGTGGTGGATATGAATACAGTGCAGGGCTTCAAACAGGCATGGGATAGGCATAAGGGAGCAATACAGATGAGTATGAATAGATGGGCCATTGACAGAGCAAAGGCAGATGGAACATTCATAAGGTAGAAAAAAGAAATGGGCAGACTGGATGGGCCTTGCGGTCCTTATCTGCCATCAACCTCTATGTTTCTATGTTTCTGTACTGGAGGGAACAGGCCCTGGCAGACTCTTCTCTTCCCCCCCTCTTCCTTCCTGACATGCTCTAACTCCCACTGCCTACAATCTGCTTCCCTCTTGTTCATGCTTGACCTCCACCTGGTGCAGGCAGGGTCCCCAGCATTTTGGATAGGTCAGGCCCTGGCAGACCCTTCTCTTCCACCCCTTGCCTTCCCCTCCTCCAAATTCCCCCCTTTCTACCCCCCTGCTCTCTGCATATATGGCCCCCACCCACTCACCTTCCCCCTATCCTTCGTAGCCATAGTTATTTGCTAATCCCTAATCTCTAATGCACAGTATAGCACAGTGGTCTAAGGCTCTGAGCTGCAAAGCTGGTGATATCCAGCAGACCAGACCTGGGTTTGAATCCCACAGCTTCCACTTGCATACTGTGTGACCCCGAGCAAGTCACTTAACTTCCTTGTGCTCCCAGGTCGCACCTGGAAACAAGCTCCAGCTTAGTGTGCCTTTCCTGGTTAAACAATTTCCCCTTTCCCCACCTTATAGTCAACCTTGCAAATTTTGTTTTGTGTCTCTCTCCTCGCAATCTTGCCCTAGTTCAACCTCCTTGTATTCTATCCAGCCATTTTCTAACTAAGCTATGTCTAAGCTATGTCCCACCAAGTGTTTGCCAAAGATATTTGTGCCATCGTATCTATCTAGTTCAAGATTTATTTATTCTATTTATTTATTTATTAGAATATCAGTTTAACAATCTTTGAGCCAGAGACTCATTTACAAAGGTACCTCGTCACAGAGAGGACAAAACAGTGCAAGCAACAAACATCAGGGCAGACAAAAAATCAGAGTACATTTAGGAATCAGGTAAAAATACAGGCATATGTCAAACACAGTATACAACAGGCTTACATGTGAGCTTTACAGAGTAGACAATATACAGTAGTTACATGGAGATTGATTCAGTGGGCAGATAAAGGTAAGGCTGGGCGGAAGACATCAGAAGAGGTGTGTGGGGAAGATAGTAGCATGTAAAGGTAGAGCTGGACAGATCAGAAGAGGTGTGTGGGGAAGACTGTTAGCATTGTAGCCATCTAGTTAATACTTGTTAGCATTCCTCCTGTTCAGTACTTGTGTATAATCTGCTCACTTTATTGAATGTAATCAAATTGTATATCTATATTATGTGCCAAATCTCAGTGTACTATCCTCATGTTCCCCTACCTCCCAGGTCGCACCGGGAGATGAGCAAATTGTTGCTCAGCGTGCCTTCCTGGTGAATCATTTCAATAAATAAAAATAAATCCACCAACCCTGTCACTGACTATTTAACATACTTACACGTTATCCACTACATTCACAGAACCATGATGGTGAACAGCATCCCCTATCCTGTCACTGACCCTCTTCAGAGACTTACCTTTTATCCACAACATGCACAGAAGCATGATGAGGGACACCACCCCCAGCCCTGTCACTGACCATCTCATGGACTTACCCGTTATTCACCACGTGCACAGAACCATAATGAGGGACAGCACCCCAAAATCCTGTCACTGACCATCTCATAGACTTACCCATTATCCATCACTTACACAGAACCATGATGGGGGACATCACCCCTCAGCCCCGTTACAGCCTTCTTACAGTCTTAACCATTATTCACCACTTGCACAGAACCATGATGGGGGACATCACCCCTCAGCCCTGTTACAGCCCTCTTACAGACTTAACCATTATTCACCACTTGCACAGAACCATGATGGGGACAAAACCACCCCCCAAGCCCTATCACTGACCATCTCACAGATATACCCGTTATCCACCACTTGCACAGAACCATGTTGGGGGACATCACCCCTGTCCCAGCTCTGTCACTGAACCTCTCACAGACTTACCCATTATCCACCACTTGCACAGAAACATGATGGGGTACAGCACCCTTCCCCATCCCTTTCACTGATCTTTTCATGGAATTACACATTATCCAGCATTTGCACAGAGCCATGGGGGGGGAGAGTAACTCCCCAGCCTGAAACTGACTCTCTCATGGACTGTCCCATAATTGACCACTTGTACAGAATCATGATATTGGACAGCACCTGACCAGCCCTGTTACTGACCTTTCACAGACTTACCCATTGTTCACTGCTTGCACAGAACACTTTTGGGAGACAGCACCCCCCGAGCCCCATCACTAACCCTTTCCCAGACTTACCGGATATGCACCACATTGCACAAAAACATAATGTGGGACCACAACTGACCAGCCCTGTCACTGACCCTTTCACGGATTTACCTGTTTATCCACCATATGCCCAGAAGCATGATATGGGACAGCACCCTCAAGACCTTTCACTGACTGTCTCATGGATTTACCCATTATTCACCACATGCACGGAACCATGATGAGAGACATGACCCCAAACCCAGTCACTGACCCTCTACAGACTTACAAGTTATCCACCATTTGCACAGAACCATGATGGGGGACAGCACCACTGAATCCTGTCACAAACCATTTCACAGACTTACCCATTATCCACCACATGCACAGAACCATGATAAGGGACAGCACCCCCCAACCATGTCACTGACCCACTCACAGATTTACCCATTGTCCACCACTTGCAGAGAACCATGTTGGGGGGACAGCACCCCCACAGCCCTGTGAGTGACCTTCTTATGGACTTACCCGCTATCCACCACTTGCACAGAACCATGATGGGAGACAGCACCCCTGAGCCCCATCACTAACCCTCTCCCATACTTACCCATGGCACAGGGAAAGACTTATAGCTTCACTGCTTGCTGAGAAAAAAAGAAGCCATGGTTTAGAGTCAGCACTTGATAGCTCTACCACATGGAGCACACTTTCCTTTTTCTTTGCCTGGCCTGGGTCCTCCAGATCCCACTGCAACCCTTGGTGGTGCTAGTGGTGGAGGTCGAGGAGCTCTGCTCCCACCCAATGCTTTGATTGCCCCTTAACAGTGGCAGGGTGGAACTTTAGTGGTCCGGGTGCTGGTTTCTGCCCAGACACACTTTGCTGCTGCACCTCATTGTCCATCTGTCCAAACTTGTCCCCTGTTGGTGAATGCCATATGGACCGTGATCAGCTGGGTGCCGAGGTCCGCAACTGCAGTGGCATTAAGTTGCTGTGGAAGGGAGGTGGGGAAGAGAGCTGAGCAGGGGAACTCCACCACCAACAACCACTAAAACGGACGCGGTCGCTTCATTCGGAGGGAGGGGGGGCTACAGAAGAAGGACCACAGTCGGGGGTCATTTCAGGGGACTGGAGCAAGAAAGGGGTTTGAGGAGCCCACAAAACATAAAAATAAAAACAAAAAAATGGCAAAACTGAAGGCAGAACATAAAGAGGCCCCCCAAAAGGGCACCACACCCCACAACCAGCACACAAGGTCAAGCAAAGAGATGGGAAGCAACCTGGAGCCTCCAGAAAGGGGAAGAGAAAGAAATTTAACAAAACAAAGAAGAGAAAAAATAACCAGTCCAGCAAAGCTCAGCAGAGCAACAGCCTGCCGACCAGCAAGTGGCCCTAGAGGCAGTAAACAAAGGGGGGAGGACAGGGGACTGCAATGGCAGCCCCATGTGTGGCAACACCCAATGTCAATGCCAGAAAGAAAACAAAAAAAGCCAGCATACTGGTGAGGGGAGACAGGGGAACTGCAATGGCAGCCCCCCAAAAAAACACAAACCATGCCACACTTATTCTACAAAATAACAGGAAGCAAACTAACAGACTTGCCAAGCCATATTTTTATTTGAACAAAAGAGAACCAGGGTGAGCATTCCCCTTATCACTTTACATCTGAAATATAATGCTTGTGCTACGTGCACTACTAGGCACCCATCGTCAGGACACCCCAGAAAACTCCAGTACAAAAACTGCAAACCAAAAGGGAGCTCACCCTATGGAACTGGCTGCTGCTGGCCATCAGGAGGACTGCTGGTCCATTTCCAGAGCTAAGGTGTGATGACTGCTGCTGCTGCTGGAGACCCCTGAGGACCACTGGCTATAGAGGAGCAGCCACCCAGGAGCTACAAACCAGAGCTTCAGGTAAGCCTCCAGGCATCCATACTTCTGTGCTCTCTATTCTTTCAGTCACTCAGTCCAGAACTGCCACTGGCTAGCAGGGAAGACCCTTTCTAACTTAGAGGTGGACCTGGCCTTTGGACAGATGATTGGGTATCTGGGGCTAAGATCAACCCATTTGGCTGCTTTATGGCCCCTTTATGCACTGGCCAGAGACCTGGCCTGGCCAAGACAAAGAATCCAGCGCCAGAAGGCTCTAGGAAGAGAGGGGGATAAAGGCAGGAAATGGTCAGCCAGCCAGTTTGGTTAATAAGCCAGCTAGCTGTGCATTGGGTGGGTGGGGAGTTAACCCTTTCCCTTAGTCCTCTTTGGTCTGCGTGCCTGGCAAACTTTGGGCACTACACTTGCCTCTCACAAGTCTGATGGAGAAAAAAGAAAGCAAGTCTTGTGAACCGACTGAGTGCACTGGTGGCTGGCTGCTGTGTACTGTGCTGTCGACAAAGAGAACATTGGGACAGGAGTCAGGACGTCACCATGGGAGAGCTCAGAACTTGGGGCAGGGATTTGTCATCATTACTCCCAGGTTAGCTGGATCCCAATCTGACAGGGAGCGCGGGGTGGGGGTTAACAAATGCGCTCTGCCTCCGCTAGTGTCTTGGACTCTGCTCAGTGGGTTTAGAAGCATGAGAAGTTTGGCATGCCTTGCCTTGTAGGAGGGAACACCCGGACAGGACTGGGAGTGACTGACATAAATTGGGATTGGGATTGATGACCACCTTTTAGTAATTGCCATGCCAACACAGTCAGCGTTGCTTGCACAGCAGGTATATTTTTCAGACAGGCATAGATGTGGTACACATCTAAAAGGCTGTGCAGCACGAGTCTTTACCCAGTTGTTTGGCAGTTTAAAGAAGGAAGATCTGTGCCTGTGGCTTGTGTGAAAAGAAATTTTGATTTATGTATCACCTTTCATACAGACTGTATTCCTGAGTGCTTTGCAATCCCAAGAGGGAGGGAGAGGATTTTGCTGCCTTTTTATATAGCAACCTATATAGACACAATCACACAAGTCATCCCCAAACTCCTTAGAATCCATGAGGGGGAGGGGGGATAGTTTGCAGCACACAGGGAGGGAGATGCAAAGACTACAGAAATTGACGAGAGATAGAGAGAGAGCGAGAGAGAGAGAGAGGAAGAGAGAGGGCATGGAGAGAGATTAAGGACAGGAGTGTTAAGTGACTTGTTCAGAATTATGCAGTGTGGAAGTGGTAGCTGTTTGCTCTGGGGACCTGTTACCTTCCCAGCAGATCTGCAGGGATAATGGTGCCTGGCTGTTCTCTTATTTGCTCTGGGGTCCTGTAACCTTCCCAGTAGATCTGCTGGGATAATGGAGTCTGGCTGGTCTCTTATTTGCTCTGGGGTCCTGTAACCTTCCCAGCAGATCTGCTGGGATAATGGTACCTGGCTGGTCTCTTATTTGCTCTGGGGTCCAGTAACCTTCCCAGTAGATCTGCTGGGATAATGGTATTTGACTGCTCTCTTATTTGCTCTGGGGTCCTGTAACCTTCCTAGCAGATCTGCTGGGATAATGGTGTCTGCTGGCTGGTCTCTTACTTACTCTGGGGTCTTGTAACCTTCCCAGCAGATCTGCTGGGATAATGGTGTCTGGCTGGTCTCTTACTTGCTCTGGGGTCCAGTAACCTTCCCAGCAGATCTGCTGGGATAATGGTGTCTAAATGGTCTCTTATTTGCTGTGGGGGAATGTGACCCTCCCAGCAGATCTGCTGGGATAATGGTGTTTCTCTTTCCATTGTTCTCACTGGTCCAGTAAAATTTTTGTACATGCACCATTTAATAGATATCATGATAACCAGGCTTCTCAAACTTATATCTCACCATTAAAATGCAGGAAAAGCCACCATTTGAAGGTAATAATCTCAACATTTTTCAGGGGGGCATACCCCCGGACCCCCTAACTTTGTTAGGATTTTGACTGTGGGGCATTAGCCCCCCCAACTTTATACCTCTGGTGACTCCTGCAAAACATTATGCCACATGGCAAAATCGCTGCCAATGCCTCCACACACCCCTGGGGCATGCTGCGCTCCCTGAACCCCCCACTAAATATTCTCAACTCTGAGGGGGGGGTTAACTCAGGGAGAGCACAATGTTTTAAAAAAATAAAAGTTTCTGGGATGGGGAATCAAACCCGGTCCCAGACGCAGCGCCTGGGTTCCTGCTGCTGTGGCTCAGTCCAGTGAGCCACAGCAGCTGCTTGGTGGAACCTACTCCCAGCAGAGATCTTATCCTCTGCCTCTGAAAGTGTGTATGGTGCAATACCACGTACAGCAGTATACGCAGTATTGCACCATTTGCTCACAGCTGCAGTGTTGTACCAGTTTAGCCATAATGTCGTACACTATTAAGCGTGCGACATTATGACCTGGTAGGCTTACCCGTTATGCACCACATTGAACAGAACCATGATGGGGGACAGCACCCCCTGCAGCCATGTCACTGACCCTCTCATGGACTTACCAGTTATCCACCAAGTGAACAGAACCATGATCGGGGATAGCATCCCTCAACCATTACACTGACCCTTTCACGGACTTACACGTTATCCAAGACATGCACAGAGCCTTGATGGGGGACATCACCCCTTGTAGCCCTGTCACTTACCCTTTCAAATACTTACCTGTTATCCTCCAATTTCAGAGAATCATGATGGAGAACAACACCATCCCCAGCCATGTAACTGACCCTCTCACAGGTTTCCCCATTATTGGCCACTTTTACAAAACCATGATGGGGGACTGTATCACAAACCCACTCCTGGGGTTAGGCCATCTACTCCCACAGTGCCCAACCTTGAAGTGCAATATGTGAACAGGGGGACAATCAGGGACACCCTCCTGTTTGTTTTCGGTCCGAGCAACTTCCAGTCTCAAGTCCTGCGGTCAAATATGAGCCCTTTTTAGCTAGTACGCCCAAGTAATAGGTCCAAATATCGCACCCTCGTCAGGGAAAGCAGCGCAATACTT
Source organism: Neoceratodus forsteri (assembly GCA_016271365.2). Lineage (NCBI taxonomy): Eukaryota > Metazoa > Chordata > Ceratodontiformes > Ceratodontidae > Neoceratodus > Neoceratodus forsteri. Next base: position 55,375,539 of record CM057455.1, read on the forward strand.
CTTGACCCCAGCTGGCACACAACCATCCTGGTTCACAATCCCCCTTCTGACTCAATTGAGACCTAGGTATTTTCTTACCTGAGGATCTTTACACAGATCTTTGTTAGCATGGCTGCATATGGTGACACACTAAGCACTTTAACAGTTATGTCAGAATTATCAATACTGCTCCAGCATTTACACTCAAAATGAGAAAATGTCTCGGGCAGGATTAAGGAAACCAAAAAGTTTACTAAAATTAAAAATAGTAAATAAATACAGTGCATAAAACAGAATATATATACAAAATGATTACAGTCAGAAAAAAATGGAAATTACAAAACAACACGTCTTGTAACTAAATTAACTAGTTCTAACTCAGTTTTCAGTTGTGTGTTACCTATCTTGACGAAAGTGCCTATTAAGTCCAGAACACAAGTGTGTTAGTTCTTTCAAAGTTTGGAACAAGCATGAGCCACCATCCCTTCAGCCAACTTGGCTATCTAAAAGTTAAAGTCCAAACCTCCTTGTGATAGGGAGAAGAGCAGGGGTAAATGGAGAAAATGACAAAGGCAATAAGGACAGGGATGGGGCAAAAAGGGGTAAGGACATCAAGAAATGGAGGGTAATGAGTACCAATGCCTGTAGTCTGGGCAACAAGCTCCCTGAACTTGTGGCCTTGATGGAAGAGGAATGCCTGGATATTGTAGCAGTCACAGACACATGGTACACGGAGAACCATGACTGGGATATTAACATACCAGGGTACACAATCTACAGAAGAGACAGGGAGGGTAGAAGAGGGGGAGGAGTAGCTCTATGTAAGGGAAGGGATAAAAGCAATGGAACAAAAGAGTAAACAGGAAGGAAAGTAGGCACTGTGGGTCACCTTAGAGACTGGAAATGGCACCACAATCCGCACAGGGGTTGTATACAGGCCCCCATGTCAGGAAGAGGGAATGGACAAGGATATGATAGAAGGCATACTTAGGATGGCAGAGAAAGGGGAGATGCTATTGATGAGGGACCTGAATATGCCAGATGTTAACTGGAGCACATTTGCTGCAGCCATATCCAAGAGCAGGGCCATTCTTGATGCCCTACAGATGGCATGCCTCAGACAGCTAGTGGTGGAACCCACACGTGAGGGAGCAATCTTAGACCTCATACTCTCAAATGGGGACAGTGAGAGGATCTCAGATCTAGAAGTGGGTAGCCATCTGGGAAAAAGTGACCACCAAACAGTGTGGTTCATGATAAACTCAGATACAGAATCAAGCCATACAAAAGTGATGGTACTGGACTTCAGGGTGGATGACTTTGGCAAGATGGGAGAGAGCTTTAGGAAAGCAGTAGCAAACAGGCTAGAACAGGGGTCTGCAGCCTTTTCAGGATTGGGAGCTGCATGTCCTCTTGGCATGACCAGTCTGAGCCCCACAGAGCCACATGAGCGTATGCATAGCAGAGATGCTTTGCAGTGAATAATTTAGCTTAAATTCATCCCACAATGCTATCTGAATAAAGCATATGTTAATCAGTTGGAACACTACCCAAGGAAGCCACACTGGATAGCTTCCTCTCCAGATCTTCCCTAAGAGAATCAGAGGAGTTTTAGCCATGATTTTGTAGCTGAAAAAGCAAATGGTTAGTAACTCAGAATTTATTCCTAATATATGCTTCAGGTAAATCTCTTGGAGCCACTGAAAGAGTCACGCTCTGTTGGCCTCTGTTCTCTGGTGCAACCTTCCTGTGTTTCGGCATAGGTAGGGGTGAGCCTGGCCACCCCACCACACATATTAGTGGCATATATAGAATGTTTGGTTGGGACATGCCCTGGAATTAGTAGTATTTTTTTGGAAACTTTAGCTGTAAATCACTTGAAATATTCATCTACCCCCGCTGATGAAAACAAAAGCACCCCAGTCTTCTAGAAAGGTAAAGTTCTCATCTATGATTATTTCCTTTGTTGGGTGTGCCAGTTTATCATAAAATGTCTGGCTGATTCACAACATCAGTGCCACCTTAATATTGGCAAAACTTAGTTTAATACGCTGAAAGAAACACTGTCAACTTCCTTAAGCCTCAAAGTGTCCCTAGTTTAAAATGCACATTTTATGATTGTTTACATTACAGACTGTTTATGCAGCTGGTAGTTTGAGTCACATCCCTTTTTTCTTTTAAAAAGTGAAAAACTGACTGACCACCATACTGGTGTTACCACACCAAAACGTGTTTGCTTACATCTCTTGACCACATCACACTGCATCTTTTCTGGGCTCAGGAACACCCCCAACACAATCTAGCCACTCATGATGCAGTGGGAGTAGAGGAGACTGTCGTATCATGAGTGGCTGTACTGCTTGATGGTAATCCTATGTTCAGGAAATGTGCACTCACTAAGAGTAGTTCAATGATTTGAAGCAAAACAGAGCTGAGCATTGCTGTACATCACCATGCATTTCATTTCTAACACAAGCAATGAGGTAGATAAAGCAACCAGCAACATAAATTAATTTTAGAGAACGTAAGCAATCATAAAATGTGGATTTTTACCTAAAATGACATAATACAAAAGAGGTTGACAATGTCCCTTTAATATTTCTTGCAGTTGTATGATCTTGCATGCCTTGACTTATTCCTTCTTCTATCTCCACAGAATTCTATTCTGCCTGAGGAACAACTTGTTTTCTAATGATTTGAATGCTACATAGCATCCTGATGTACCTGTGGTTGTACCTCTCCCTCATCTAGATCCCAACTGATGTGAGGCAATCACAGTAAAGTGCATAGAGTACTCAGCAACTGTTAAGAGATGGAGAAGGATGACAAAATAACTGGCTGGTTCCATCCTGTGTATCTAAGGGTAGGAGTCCATCTGTCCCTCCCACTTGGGGCACTAATGTCTTAGGCAAGGGTGGCTGGGCATGGACATCTACCAGACCCAGCCTGCTATATGTAAAAACACATGGCATGTCTGGTGCCTCTGCATTCAGTGTTGAATACTACAAGCCCTGCAAACATCTGGCAGCAGTTCCTGAGCTGCAACTCTCTGCCAACATGATCCCTCCCCTTTGGTTACCAGAGAGCATTTGTGCAGTCATGAGGCATCCAGAGCTGATGGTTTTCCACTTGATGTGCAATACTCTGGGCTTTGGCACCAACCTCGTTCAGCACCTTGGTAAACAGTAACGCTAACTATGATGTCATCAGGCAGCCCTACCATGAACCTTTGAAAGTTTTCACCCTCACATCCCACTGGCTGATGTCAGTAATGCAAATGGTAGTATCGATACTGGCCTATAATATGGTGGACACTGCAGTGCCGATAGCTTCTCATACATAATTATGCTTAACTTCCTCATATTGTCCCAGCATCAAGAAAATTCTACTTCACAGAGAGGGTGGTGGATAACTGGAACAAACTCCTAGAGGAGGTGGTGGGAGCAGGGACTGTGGGGGATTCAAGTGGAATGTGGGATAGACACAAGGGTCTCTTGGATCGGGGGGGGGATGGTAATAAACTGCAAAGTTCCAGCAGCCTGATAGGCACATTGGGCAGACTGGGTGGACCTGATGGTCCTTTGCTGCCAACACATTTGTATGTTTCTATCAAGAGTATTAGTGTATATGTGATATTGTATGTTCAGTGCGTGACCTCCACAGACAATTCCAAAATACTTTATTGTGGAGCAAAGTAGCAGAGATACTGAAACGCATAAAGTTGAATTTCTGAGAGTTAAGGAGCTGCAGAGCCACATGAACACAGGCAAAGACTCTCATACGGCTCCCAAGCCTCACATTGCAGACCTTTGGGCTAGAAGGAAGGGTGGAGCAACAATGGGGAAACATCAAAACTGCCATCACAGAGGCAACACGCCTTTGTGTGATGCAAATCAAAATGAAAGAAAATGCCACTATGGTTTTCAAAAGAGGTGGCGGGGAAGGTTAGGGAGAAAAAGATTGCATTTAGGAAGTATAAGGAAACACAGAAGGAGCAGGACAGAGAACTGTACCAGTTAAGGCAGAAGAAAGCAGGGAGGGAAGTCAGAACAGCCAAGGCACAAACTGAGGAAAAGATAGCCAACTCGGATAAGAAGGGGAATAAAACCTTTTATAGGTACATCAGCGAGCGTAGAAAGACAAAGGGAGGGATAGTGAGGCTGAGTAGAAAGGACGGTGGGTGGGCAGAGAGGGACAGTGAAAAGCGTAAAAAGTAGGGATACTGAATGAATACATCTACTCAGTATTCACAAAAGAGGAGGAGGGGGAGGTGCCTAATCCACTTAACAGAAGCACTCTGGATAGGAGGGTCAATCCCAGTCCTTTCACAGAAGAAAGGATTCTGAACGAACTCCTAAAACTGAAGGTCGACAAAGCAATGGGGCCTGACGGAATTCGCCCCAGAATTCTAAAACAATTAAGGGGAGAACTAGTGACACCACTGACTATCCTTTTTAACAAATCATGGGAGGATGGTGTGGTACCTGAGGACTGGAGGAAGGCGGATGTGATTCCCCTTCACAAAAGTGGGAGCAAGACAGAGGCAGGAAACTACAGACCTGTCAGATTGACCTCAGTGATTGGGAAAGTGATGGAATCACTTCTGAAGGAAAAAATTGTTGAGTACCTAGAGGCTAGTGGGGCACAGGACCCAAGGCAGCATGGGTTCACAGTGGGAAGGTCATGTCAGATTTATCTAATTGATTTCTTTGACTTGGTGACCAAAGTAGTAGACCAGGGAGGGGCTGTGGACATGGCCTATCTAGACTTTAGCAAGGCATTTGACACAGTCCTACACAAAAGATTAATAATCAAATTAACCAGCCTGGGAGTGGGTCCCAGGGTGGTAGCCTGGGTAAAACATTGGCTGGACAACAGGACACAGAAGGTAATTGTAAATGGAGTCTAGTCTGAAGAAAGAGGGGTTACTAGTGGTGTACCGCAGGGTTCAGTACTGGGTCCAGTCCTTTTTAATGTCTTTATAAGTGACATTGCAGAGGAACTGGAAGGAAAAGTATGCCTCTTTGTAGATGATACTAAGATCTGCAACAGGGTTGATACATGAGAAGGTGTGTAAAGGATGAGAAGGGGCTTGTCAAGGTTGGAGGAATGGTTAGAAGTATGGCAGCTTGATTCAATGCAAAGAAGTGCAAAATAATGCACATAGGAAACATAAAACCAGGGAAGATTACACAATGGGGGTAACAACAACAAAATGGAAAGGGACCTGGGGGTAATCATATCAGATGACCTTAAGGTTAGCAAGCAATGTGAGAAGGCAGTAGGGAGGGCTGTGGGGATACTGGGATGTATAGGGAGAGGAATCACCAGCAGAAAACAGGAAGTTGTCATCCCTCTGTACAGACAGTTGGTGAGACCCCATCTGGAGTACTGCATCTAGTTCTGGAGACCCCATCTCTGCAACGACATAGACAGACTGGAGGCAGTCCAGAGGAGGGCAGCTAAAATGGTGTAGGGTCTGCAAGAGAAGCCACACAAGGAGAGATTAAAGGAGCTTAATGGTGTAACCTGCCTACAAATAGGGGTTCTTAAAAGCCTTCCCAGAGCTGCTTAATAGCTCCTTGCCTAACTGGTGTTTGGCGCAATGCCGCCCAAAATGCGGCCGTTGTGAGTGCTTTTTAAGCCTCCAGTACTGTATCTTTAAGAGCTGCCTGCTCGCAGGCTCCAGCGGGTTGCTATGGGGGGATTGGTGTTTCCCTGCTCGAATCTTGCCTGAGCTGCGGTGTAATTGCCCCATTCTGTAGTCGCTGAAAAGCGCAATGGGAGCCCATCTGACAGATGTAACTGTTTGGCTGTAATTATTTAAAATATTAGTGAACTTACGGTTTGTTTAACCTGCTTTCATTACAGCTGGGACTCTGTGTGTTTGGCCCCTCCATTTTGGACCTGGACTTTTGAGATGGGCCAATGGGAAAAGGGGGAACACTAAAATGGAGATCTTTTGAGCAAACCAGGATCAGGACTCATTTTGGAGCCAGCTGGCCATAATGGATACAGCCAGTAATTCTGGGAAATGAAGTTCTGGGCTACGGCGTCCTTTTTTGCACCAATGGGGACTGACTTAAGTGACTGGTATCTGCAGCCCACCAATGGGATCAGGTGGTGCCTGAACTGAGAGTCCTTGCCCAAACTGCCATGGGGCAGAGTCGTGGTTGTAAGCGAGGAAGGAGCTCTGGGCTCCTGCACTGTTGAGCTTTCGTGTGGGAAGCACATGTGGAAGGCCACATTTCGGTGAGTTGAATGCCAGCAAGTGTTGGATTAAGTCTGCTAAGAAGTGGTCAGAGGAGGCTATGCAAAAAGTACAGCTACCTACCAGGCTCATGCTGTAGAAGACTGGAGAATCTGGTTCAGTCGTGCTCGGTCTGTCAGGACAAGTGAAGCTGCATCGTTTGGGCCCAGTGTTCTGTGGTAAAAGCAATCAGGATTATACAGCAGCTGCCTGGTATGGTACCCTCTGCTCTTCGTAGAAATGTGTGGAGAAGTGGCTGAATTCCAGGCTCGGTCCTGCAAGTGGTGTGAGAGCGATTTTTTCTGCTAGCGTCATGAGTACTAAATAAGGGTAGCTCCCTATCAGGTGTTCATAGTGAGGGCACAATTTGTCTGGCTACTGTACTGGCAACACGAACTGAGCCCGCCGGCTATACTTAATCCCCTTAGGAATCAAATGCTTGTTTCTTGTGTCAGGGCCCCAACCAGCTGCATCGAGAGGCTAGCCTTCTATTGCCTGGATTCCCAGAGACAGTGACTTATAGGTTAGGCCTGTGCACAGTGCCCTAGAAATAGATCCATATATATATACACACATTAGAGTGGTAAGCTAATTAACCTGATTTCCCCCAGTCCTTGTTATCTCCCCCTAAATAAACCAGATTGGTTGTTTTGCAGAAGTATACTGACTGACCTGTGTGTCTATGTTGAATTATTGTACAGGTGGTTATTGTCTAATTGCATCTTACTTTACAGGGGGTCCCCAGAGGCAGCGGATTGAACCAAGCCTGGGGGTAAGTGTATATTGTAAGGGTACTGTGATTGACCTGTGTGGGCCACTAGTGGGAGAAAAGGGGGTTTGCAGTGACCCAGAGGGCTATGACCAAGTCATACCAGACTGACTTAACCCCGACCTCTGGGTGGAGGCACCCGCCAACGGATTCAGACCCTTCAACCTGATAGCTGCAAGTCAGGCAGGGGTAGTAGCCCTTGGGATAATGCTCCCTGGGGGTTACAATATGTATACCCTTGAGGAGAGGAGGGAGAGGGGGGACATGATAGAAACTTTTAAGTATCTCAGTGGAATCAACAAAGTTCAAGAGGGTAGCATCTTTCAGAAAAAGAGATGTGCAAGAACAAAGGGACACAATTTGAAGATAGAGGAGGGATGGCTCAGGGGCAATGTGAGGAAAAATTTTTTCCCAGAGAGGGTGGTGGACGCATGGAACAGCCTTCCTGCGGAGGTTGTGGGGTCTAGAACTGTGGGAGAATTCAGGAATGCATGGGACAGACAGAAGGCAATTCTTGTGGGAGGTAGGAAGAAATAGACTGTTGGTTAACTAGGATCTGCAGCTTATCCTGTAGGTACGGAAATGGGCAGACTAGGTGGGCCAAGTGGTCCTTATCTGCCATCAAAGTCTATGTTTCTATGTGATGTCACAGCACATGAGGTCACTTTTTAGCCCTGTAATTAATTTGCAACATGCCCAAGTATAACCAAAATGGTTTCATCTTACTGCTTTCCTGAAATTTGCAAAGATAGCAATATCAAATTATAACAGTCTCTCTTCATCAAAGCATAAGTTATGACTGCAATCCCCTTTGGTCTCTTAGCAGAACATTCCTAAAAACACTTCTCCTAGCTGGTTAAATTTTCACAGGCATCTATCAGAACTAGCTTCCCTCCTGATGTCGTAAAATACAATATTTTATTACCGGTTTCCTAGGTTCAAAGCAGTGGTTTGTTATAACCTGTTTTTTTGTAACAGTTTCAGGAAGTTTAGCAGATAAGTGTTAACACAGAAAAGGAAACTCTGGCTATACAGCTCCAGCAATCAACTGCTTTGGGGTCAAAAGGTCAGCCCCTTTGAAAGCTACTCTTCCCCATGGGTCTGCTGACCCTGCCATGTCTCATAAGCAGAAATTCAAACAAACATATATTTATATCAAAATGAAATACACATAACTAGCAGATGGCTGTTCTGTTACAGACAGCACCTCCCAAGCCCTGTCACCGACTCTCTCACAGACTTACTCATTATCCATCACATGTACAGAACCATGATGTTGGACAGCACCCAATCACCCCTGTCACTGACCCTCTCACAGACGTACTCATTATCCATCACATGTACAGAACCATGATGTTGGACAGCACCCAATCACTCCTGTCACTGACTCTCTCACAGACTTACTCATTATCCATCACATGTACAGAACCATGATGTTGGGCACCACCCGATCACCCCTGTCACTGACTCTCTCACAGACTTACTCATTATCCATCACATGTACAGAACCATGATGTTGGGCACCACCCGATCACCCCTGTCACTGACTCTCTCACAGACTTACTCATTATCCATCACATGTACAGAACCATGATGTTGGACAGCACCCAATCACCCCTGTCACTGACTCTCTCACAGACTTACTCATTATCCATCACATGTACAGAACCATGATGTTGGACAGTACCCAATCACCCCTGTCACTGACCCTCTCACAGACTTACTCATTATCCATCACATGTACAGAAACATGATGTTGGACAGCACCCAATCACCCCTGTCACTGACCCTCTCACAGATTACCCATTATTCACCACTTGCACAGAACCATGATGGGGGAACTGCACCCTCTTCCCCACAGCCACATTACTGACCTTCTCATGGACTTACCTGTTGTCCACCACTTACTTGGACAAGAGGAGGGTGGCAGCACCCCCGGCCCGCCCTGACACTGACCTTTCCATGGACTTACCCATTATCCATCAGTTGCACAGAGCCATAATGGGGGACTGCACACACTCAGCCCTGTCACTGGCCCTCTCATGGACTTACCCGTTATCCATTGCATGCTCTGAACCATGATGGGGAACAACACCTTCCCCAGCCATGTCACTGACTGTCTCATGAACTTGCAAGTTATCCACCATGTGTACAGAACCATGATGGGGGAAAACACCTCCCCAGCCATGTCACTGACTCTCACACAGACATAAACATTATCCACCACTTGCACAGAACCATGATGTGGGACAGCACCCCCCCCAATCCCTGTCACTGATCATCTTACGGACTTACTCATCATCCACCATTAGCACAGAACCAAGATAGGGGACAGCTTCCCCCAGCCAGGCACAGATTAATGGACGTGGAGGCCCTACTCCAAATCATATTTTGTGGCCTGGGGGTCCCCCCTAAATCCCAACATCCCACTGTTCCATGGCGCCAGGCTGTCAAGGTGGCAATGACCAGGGTACTCAAGCAGGATGTCGTTTGTAATGTTATGTGTTATATGCCACATGACTTGACAGGTCACATGCCATTGATTATAAACCTTCCCAAGCCACACATTATCTCACTGCTCAAAGTGCATGTCAAGATCTTCTTAGCTAAGATACTGGCTTGCAGGTTGAAATGGAGACAGTTATCCCACACCTGGTTACCACCCATGACCCTACAACAACAAGGTTTGCGAAGAGTAGATTATTATTAGCTATGTATGTGGATAGTATTAACTTAGGCAGCCATGGATACTACTAGTTGTCTTGGGCAGCCTCCCACCAAAAACTACCCACTTTGCATGTAAGGGAGATTATCAGGACAGGAACAGTCGGTGGTCTGTTTTCAGGTTCAGTCTCTACCCCCCCTCAGGCCCTAAACTAAGATCCCCTACCAAAATATTCTCTTTCTCTAACTGGTGCAAGACAAGTGCAACAACTTCAAGCAGCAGCAACAGAAAGCAGCATCAGATTTTATTTTAACACATTCAAATCACATACATGAACTGTTTGTTGTTAGTACTGGTGTGGTGGCTGTGGCTGTTGGCCTTCTTCTTGGCCTGCCTGACTGACTGTCTGATGTCTGTGGGACTCCCACAGTTGACTCCTCCTCCACCTCACAGGAGTGGAGTGGACACGGACCAGTCGCTCGCTTGCTTCAGAGGACAGAGAGGCCCGCTGCCCAGGTGCCCCCCCCAGCAGCTACAGTTTCTGACTACAAGCAGCAGCTGCCAGCCAGCATGCGATGATGCTGCACCACAGCCTTCACCAGGACACGATGACATCCCTTCTCGTCACTAGCCTCAGATGACAAAAAAAAAAAAAAGATTGTCCCTGGCTGGATGGTGGTGGTGGCAAGTGTCCGACAGTGATGAGCCCGCAACTGCAACTCTAGTCTCCGGGCAAACCCACTGCCCAATCTAGTTGCTCTCCATCTCAATGATGTCTGGGGTCTCTGACTTGTTCAGTTGTAACTTGTTCATGATCATCATTGAAATCATCGAGAAGACGATCCCTCTCCATGGTGCTTAGTTCTACCATCTGACTGTGACCTCTGTCACTTGCCTGGCTAACAACACACCCTGACACTACACACATGCATACACACACAGCTTCCTGCCACTCTGCAGTAGCCACACCTCCACAGGACCTTGATGAGACATGGTTGGTTGTACTGTGGGGATGTCAAATCAAATCAAATCAAATCACTCTTTATGTATAAAAAAGGCACCTTTCTAGAAACCAAGGCGCCTGTATAACATCTAATTAAAACATCAGGTAGACAGGCAGCCAGGTTGGATAAGAGGCGGAGCTGGAGCCACCCAGAGAGACTGAGAGGCAGGGTGGGTGCTTCGGCATTTGCCAGAAATGACCCCACTGCCCGACCGGCGGCTGCATGACAGTACAGCAAGTTGTATGGCCAGTCAATGGCCATGGTCAGCCAGTGGGAAGTAAATACTATAAATACAGTGTTGCGGGGGCCCTCCTGAACCACGGGGCCCTACGCCATGGTGTAATTGGCATACAGGTACATCCAGCCATGCCCCCAGCAGTCACTGACCCTCTCTTGGTTTTTCCAATTATCCACCACTTACAGAGAGCCATGATAGGGGACAGAACCCTACCCAGACCTGTCACTGACCATCTCACAGAATTACCCATTATTGACCACGTGCACAGAACCATGATAGGGGACAGCACCAACAGGGCTGTCACTGACCCTCTCGCAGACTTACCTGTTATCCACCACATTCACAGAACCATGTTGGGGTACAGCACTCATTCTGCCCTGGTTCTGACCCACTCACAGAATTAGCCTTTATTCACCACTTGCAGAGAACCATGCTATGGGACAACACCCCCAAGAACTGTCAATAACCCTCTCATGGACTGAACAGTTATCCACCACTTACAAAGAACCATGATGTGGAATAGCAACCCCAGGCATTCTCACTGACCCTCTCACCAGCTTTCCCATTGTCCACTACATGCTCAGAGCCATGATGGTAGACAGCACCCACCAGCCCTGTCACTGACCCTCTCTTGGACTTACCCATATCCACCACTTATGGAGAACCATGATAGGGGACAGAACCTTCCCCAGCCATGTCACTGACCCTCTCACAGACGTACCTGTTATTCTCCACATGCACAAAGCCATGATGCAGGAGACCCCCTTCCCAAGCCCCGTCACTTATCCTCTCATGGATGTAACTATTATCTACTACTTGCACAGAACCATGATGTGGGACAGCAGCAGCTAGTCCCATCACTGACCCTCTCACAGAGTTTCCAGTTATCCACCACTTGTACAGAACCCACATCCCCAGCCCTGTAATGAATCCTCTCATGGACTTACTCGTTATCCGCCATTTGCACAGAACTATGACGAATGACAGCACTGTCCAACCCTGTCACTGACACTCTCACGGACTTATCCATTATCTACCACATGCACAGAACCATGATGGGGTACAGCACCCCCCAGCCACATCACTAACACTATCACGGACTTACCCATTATCCACCACATGCACTGAATCATGATGGGGGACAGTACCCCCCCAGCTCTGTCAGTAACCCTCTCAGAGACTTAGCCTCTGTCCACCACTTGCACAGAACCTTGATGCAGACAGCACCCTCCCCCATCTCTGTCACTGATCCTCCCATGGAATTACACATTTATCCGGCATTTGCACAGAGCCATGTTGGGGGCAGTATCTCCCCAGCACTGGCCCTGACTCTCTCACAGACATACCCGTTATAGACGACTTGTACAGAACTATGATGTTGGACCGCATCTGACCAGCTCTGTCACTGACCCTCTCACAGATTGTCCATTATCCATCACTTGTACAGAACCATGATATGGGACCGCACCCACCACAGCCCCATCACTGACCCTCTCACGGACTTACATGTTGTCTATCACTTGCTCAGAAAAGATAACGGTGACAGCACTCCCCCAAGCCCTGTCACTGACTGTTTCATGAAATTACCAGTTATCCACCAGTTGCACAGAACCGTGATGGGGGACAGCATCCACTCTGCCCTCTAAATGACCATCTCACAGATTTACCCATTGTCCACCACTTGCACAAAACTATGATGTTGGACAGCAGCCACCAACCCTGTCACGGACTTACCCGCTGTTCACCATGTGTACAGAACCATGATGTGGGGCAGCACCCCAAGCCCTGTCAACGTAACTTACCTGTTATCCACCACTTGCACAGAACCATGATGTGGAACTGCACCCCCCCCCCCCGCAGCCCTGTCACTGACTCTCTCACGGATATACCTGTTATCCACCATGTGCACAGAAAATGATGGGGGACAGCATCCCTTAATCCTGTTATTGACCATCTCACAGACTTACCCATTATCTATCACTTGCACATAACCATGATTGAGGACTGCACCCCCCCCAGGCCTGTCACTGATCCTGTCATATACTTACCTGTTATCCACCACATACAAGGAACCATGAATGGGGAAATCACACTCCCCAGCCCAGTCACTTACTCTGTCATGGACTTACCCATTCTCCACCACATTCATAGAAGCATGATGAGGGATAGCACCCCCAGACCTGTCACTGACCCACTCACGAACTTACCTGTTAATCATCACTTGCACAGAATCATTATGGGGGACAGCATCCCAGAACACTGTCACTGACCCTCTCAAGCACCTATCCATTATCCACCACTTACAGAGAGCCATAACAGGACACAGCACCCTCCCCAACCCTGTCACTGACCCTGTCACAGATTTACCCATTATTCACCATGCAGAAAGAACCATAATGAGGGACAGCACCACCCAATGATGTCACTGAACCTCTCATGGACTTACCATTATGCACCACTTGCACAGAACCATGATGGGGGATAGTACTGCCCAGCCCTGTCACTGACTGTCTCACGGACTAACTTAACCACCATGTGCACAGAACCATGATTGGGGCAGCACCCCTGAACCCTAACACTAACCCTATCATGGACTTACCTGTTATCCACCACTTGCAAAGAAACACAGTGGGGTGCAGCACCCCCCAGCCCTGTCACTGACCCTATCAGGGACATACCCATTGTCCACCACTTCCACAGAATTGTGTTGGAGGGACAGCATACCCTCAGCCTCTGACTGACCTTCTCATGGACTTACCCGTTATTCACTACTTGCAAAAAAACATGATGGGGAGAGATCACCCCCCAGCCCTGTCACTAACAATCTCCCAGATTTACCCATTATGCACCACATTGCACAGAACCATTATGGGGGATAACATCCCCTTCAGCCCTGTCACTGACCCTCTCATGGACTTGCCAGTTATCCACCAAGTGCATAGAACCATGATCGGGGATGGCACCCCTTAACCATTACACTGACCCTTTCACAGAGTTACCCATTATTGAAGAGGTGCACAGAACTATGATGGGGGACAGCACCCCACAACCCTGTCACTGACCTCTCAAATACTTACCTGTTATCCACCAGTTGTTGCTTCAAGTATTGCATCCTTAATGCTTGCCCACTTTGCCTGTACTCCCTCACCTGTATTTCTTTTTTCCAGAGCTAGCTTAACTCTGTTGACCATCTTATCAAAGTCAGCTCCTCTGAAGTCCCTTATTTTTGCCTTGAAATGGGATGATTTAGTTCTAGTGGCCAAATTGAACCATAACATGTGACGGTCACTGCCCCCAGGAGACCTTCTACCTGGAGATCTGTGATCCTTTCTATGTTAGTCAGTACTAGATCTAGGATAGCTCTGTCTCTTGTGGGTTGTTGTACCAGTTGTTTGAAGCCCTCCCCCTGCAGGGCATCCACTATGTGTCTAGTTCTGGTAGATGTTCTGTATGGTATTGACCAATCTGTATCTGGCATGTTGAAGTCTCCCATTATCAGAACCTCTCCTTTAGCTGTCATGTTTTGTATATCTTCTAACAGTAATATTTCTATGTCCTACCCTGGTCTGGAGGCCTGTAGACAACCCCATTTCATATGGCTGTCCTATTTTCTGTTTCCAGAGTGACCCACAGTTCTTCTGGCTCCATATGTGTATTCTGCATTTCTGTAGCTTTGATATTTTCATTGACATAAAGGGCCACTCTCCCCCATTTTGCACCTCGGGTCCTTCTGAACAGTACATAGCCAGTTATCCTCCACCTGCACAGAACCATGATGGGGGAAAGTATCCCCAACCCTGTCAAAGACCCTCTCACAAACCTACCCGTTATCCACCACTTTTACAAAACCATGATGTGGGACCACAACCAACTATACCTGTTACTGTCCCTCTCACAGACTTACCCATTATTGTCATGGAGGCACAGGTCAGGAAGAAAAGATGGCCAGATGGGTGGAAAACTAGCTGAAGGACAGAACCCAGAGGGTGGTTGTGGGGGAAAGATATCTGGCACCAGGGAGGTAACCAGTGGGGTCCCACATGGCTCGGTGCTGTGGGCGGTGTTGCTCAATGTCTTCATCAATGGCATTGAGGATGGCATTAAGGGAAAATGTATCTATTCATGGATGACACCAAGCTCTGTGGGAGAGTGGACACAGCTTAAGGGATAAAGGATCTACAGGAAGATCTGAAAAAGCTGGAGAGGTGGTCCATGATCTGTCAGCTTGGCTTCAATGCCAAGAAATGCAAAGTTATGCATACTGGAGCCAAGACTACCAGGACAGAGTACTACCTAGGTGGAGTCCGAGTATCTGCATCAGAAGAGGAGAAGAACCTGGAAGTGATGATCACTAGTGACCTGAATCACTCCATGCAGTGCAAGAAAGCAGCAGCAAAGGCAAACAAGATGCTGGGATGCATATCAAGTGGGATCAGTAGTAGGAGAAAGGAGGTTATACTGCCCTTGTACAGGTCACTGGTAAGGCAGCATCTAGAGTATGGAGTTTAGTACTAGTGTCCACACCTCAGAAAGGACATTAACCTGCTGGAGAAGGTCCAGAGGAAGGCTGCAAAGATGACAGCTGGTCAGTAGGGTAAGGCATACGAGGAGCAGTTGAGGGCACTGAACATGTACTCCCTGGAAGACAGGAGAGAGAGGGGGGGGGACATGACTGGGACCTTCAAGTACTTGAAAGGTATAAATAAGGTTGATAAGGAGAGTCTGTTTAAGCTAAGAGGCAACCATAACATGAGTTGGCACTGTCTTAATCTGGAGGGTTGGAGGTTTAGGAGGAAGGCCAGGAATCACTTCTTCACAGAGAGGGTGGTGGGCACTTGGAATGCACTGCCGGAAGAGGTAATCTCATTGAAGAGAGTGAGAAGCTTTAAGAGAGGATAGGACAGGCATATGGGAAGGTAAGGAGGATGGGAGGAGTGGGGAGGGGGGCAGGGACATTAGCTCAAGCTGTAGACCCTGCAATATGAGCAGACTTGATAGACCAAATGGCCTTCTTCTGCTGGCTTCTTCATATGTTTGTATGTTCATAGGAAAACAAGGTAACAGTTGTAAAATTTGCAACACGTATTTGATTATTACTAGCAGTAAAATAAAGAAATATATAATTGTTCAGAATAACTATTTACAATGGCAGTACAAACATAGAAAGCAGTCCTTCTTCTGAGTTTTTCCTTCTTAGTTTCTAATCTCAGTCACTGGCTCTGTAACAAAATCGTTGCTGCTCCTTTTATAAGTGTTTGACTGGGAACCTCTTTAAAATATGTGCTTCCTCTCACAGAATGTTCTTGTAAGTTTCAGCAGATGCAGCAAAAAGAACATAATGACCCAGAACTGGCCTCTTGTTTACAGCATCTCAGAGAGTATGTAAATTAGCTTCTCAGGTTAACCCCTTGAGTTGCAAATATCTGTGCAATAACTTCAACAGTATAACTATATACAGTTTTAGCTTTGCAGTCATTTCAACAGCATAACTATAAACATTTTTAAACAAAAGAATACCAGTATCAGTGACATTTCCACAAAATGATTCACATATATTTTATGCCAACAGCTATACTTGGGGGGGGGGGTGACAGAACAGCAAGTGAAGGCAGGGAGATAGTGAGAGACAGACAACTGCAAGACTGTAGGGGTGATCGAGTCCTAGGTCTCATGAGAAAATTTAGTTACACAACCAGACAGAGAAGAGACAAAAATGGAGAGAATAGAACAAATCCTTGCATGTAAACTCTTTCTCCATAACAACTCAGACAGGGCTGTCTTCAACCCTGTCACATACTCCCTTCCTTAAGAGGGAACCTGTTTAATAAAAAGCAGGTTTCTAAAACTTTCCAAAAATTCTCCTCTAACATAAGCATGTGCCCTTTACAGTTCTGTGCATACACAGTATCCTTTGTTCTGTAACAGCAGTACAGCAAATAGTGAAGTTTAAACTTACACATTTATTTTTTCAGCTTCAGAATTCTCAATTCCAGATCCATATCTAGACAGAAAATTAGCATTGCACTCCCTTTCCCAGATTTGTGTATCACTTTAAATTTAAATAGCTGTAGTGCCAGGTACCACCGTGTGATTCTGGAACTTTTATCCTTCATTTGGTTAAGCCAACAGAGAGGACTGTGATCTTTTAAAAGTACAAAGTCAGCCGCTAGTAAGTAAAACCTAAGGGACTCCATGGCCCACTTTGCCTCAAGGCATTCCTTTTCAATGGTGGAGTACTTTTTCTCTCTGCAATTTCCTACTTATGTATAGAATAGGATGTTATTTCTCATGTATATGCTGACTCAAGACTACCTCTGATGCATCTGTCTGTAACAAAAACTGTTCTTTAAAGTCTGGGCTTCTTAAAACAGGGGCGGAACATAATGCAGCCTTAATGGCCCGAAAAGCCTCATCATACTCTGGGATCTATTTCATAGTATTCGGGTATTGTTTCTTTGTGAGAGCAGTAAGAGGAGTTGCTAACTTGGCAAAGCTGGGAACAAATCTAATATAATAACCAACCAGCCCTAAAAATGGCCTGACATGTTTCTTGGTTTTTGGAACAGGGCTGTTAGCTACAGCTTCGATCTTGGAAACCTCTGGCTTGACTTCTACATTTCCCAAAACATAGTCCAAATATTTGGTTTTCTGCATGCCCAATGCACACTTGGTAGGATTAATTGTCAGAGCTGCCTTTTTGATCAGTTGGATAACTGCATGTAGGTGTTCCAGGTGTTTTTTTTTCAATCTGGCCTGTACACCACATCATCCAAGTATGCAGCACAATAACCAGTGTGAGGGGACACAATTACATCCATGTACCACTGCAAGCAAGCAAGCAAGCAACTCTTTATTTATATAGCACCTTTCAAAATCAAGGCACTGTACAACATATAAACCACAGATATTACAAGTAAACAGCAATATAAATTATTTAAAATCAGTCTGCGAAAGCCAATGAAAATAAATAAGTTTTTATTACAGGGACACTGGTTTACCGTGATTGAGAAAGGGCAAATTCCGGTTTGCACATTGTAAAAACCAGTAATGCCACCGGTGTCTGCAAAGCCAAAATCCCTTTTTACCGATGTTTTGTTTTGTGCACTTTATTTAACAATTTTTAGCTGTGTTACCATGCATTTTAGCAATTTTGACCTCCACTATTGTTCATCCATCCATCCTTGTACC
This sequence comes from Neoceratodus forsteri, assembly GCA_016271365.2. NCBI lineage: Eukaryota > Metazoa > Chordata > Ceratodontiformes > Ceratodontidae > Neoceratodus > Neoceratodus forsteri. Next base: position 55,393,632 of record CM057455.1, read on the forward strand.
AATTAAAAGTTATTTTAGTGCAAGATGTGACGGCAGCAGCAGCACTGTGGCCCCATCCCTCAGATTCAACAGTAGCAACAGCAGTGCAGCCCCTATCCCTCAGGTGAGAGAAGGCAGCAGCAGCACTATGGCCCCCCTTCCGCCAGTGTGACAGAAGCAGCAGCACTGAGCACCCCCATCCTGCAGGTGTGAAGGCAGCAGTACTACATTCCCCACCCCTCAAGTGTGACGGGAAGGCAGTGCAGCACTGCAGACCCCACCTCTCAGGTGTCATGGTAGGTGGTGCAGCACTGAAGCCCCTCTCAAGTGTGATGGCAGGTGGTGCAGCACTCAGACCACACCGCTCAGGTGTGATGGCAGCAGGTGCAGCACTGCAGCCCCCCTCAAGTGTGATGGCAGGTGGTGCAGCATTGACACCCCTACCCCTCAGGTGTGACGGCAGCAGCTGCCTCACTGCAGCCCCCACTCCTAAGGTGTGATGGCAGCAGGTGCAGAGCTGCAGCCCCCACCTCTCAGGTGTGATGACAGCAGGTGCAGCACTGCAGCCCCCCTCAAGTGTGATGGCAGGTGGTGCAGCACTGAAGCCCCCACCCCTCAGGTATGACGGCAGCAGCTGCAGCACTGCAGCCCCCACCCCTCAGGTGTGACAACTGCAGCACTGGTGCCCCCACCCCTCAGGTGTGATGGCAGCAGCTGCAGCACTGCAGCCCCCAACCCTCAAGTATGATGGCCACAGAGGCATCATGACAGTACTTGTGCAATGCCGTGTCCCAAAGCTTGTCTGTCAGAGCTCAGACATGAATTAAGCCAAACCACCAGACGCCAAAGTGGACTCCGTCAGTTCAGTCCCTAACATTTAAGATGCCTGAATTGGTTTCTTTATAAACAAAGTGCATCCAATTAAAAAATCCACAAGTGATCAATGAGGATGCTAACAGAGAGATACACAATCTCACAAAGAATAAACCAATTGGAATAGCACCCACAGTAAACTGGCCACTTTCTGACTTGGTCTTCATGAAAATGGAGCCTCTCAGTTTTCATGTTGGAGCTCAAACTCATGAAAAGAGTTCTACTGGCAGAGGAGAAGCCATAACCACTGCACAGATCAGGGCTTCATCTCTCCTATCCCTCCTGCAGTTAACTTAAATAAATTAATCTTTGTGCCTGATCACTAGTACAATCTGGTACATCCTCCCGTGTGCCCAGCATTTTATGGCTCTATTGAACATAATGATTGATGTACTCTTGCTCATAGCACTGCAAGCTGACGACGCTGCCTAGCCCCTTCCTCAATACAATAGGCAGGGCAATAGTGCCCTAGGCACACCCATGGGATTTATAAAAGCGCATTGGAAATATAAACTTCACTCTCCATGTGTAAGAGCACTATTGAGGAAGGGGCAAGGTAGCGTCAACATTAAAAATTAAAATGCAGGGCACACAGGAGGATTTACCAGTTTGAGTGTCAGGTACAGAGATTATTTATTTAATCTAGTGCCTGCAGGAGGACCAGAGAGGTGAAGCCCCCCTCTGTGCAGCAGTCATGGCTTCACCTCTGCTGGTAGTTCTCCTTTAAAAACTCATTGTCATGGCCGGCCAGGTGGTGTGGAGGGTTGAGGTGCTGGATGCCACACCTCATGCCATGCCCAGTTCAGGAACTACTCAAGTCATCGGGGGGGATCAGCAGGGGAGGGAGAGGATCGAGCATCTGGAGGACTGCTCTCCCCTCCTGGGATGTGTTCTCTGTAGTTCCCCAACCCAATCCAAGCAAACACAGACTGCACTGGCACCAAGGCAGTCCCACCACACCACCTAAGAGAACAGACACCACAGGAAGTTTGTGGGAGCGACATCTCCAGATATCCACGCACAGCCATGCAGGACCCACCCTGAAAGGTAAGTATTTGGTTGGTGTTTTTTATTAGCATCACCCGGTTATGATAGTGGGTGGTGGGCCTGGTTGTGGTAGCCCAGGTTGCTGTGAATGCTCCCCCCACCACCAACTACTTCAAAATTGTCTCATCCGACAGTTTTGAAGGGCACAGATGAACCATGGATATGGTTGACTTGATGTGGTTTGATAAAGTTTTTTTTGTCTGAGTGTTTGTGTCTCTATTCTTATACACACAGACACAAACACAGACCACCCAACAATTACTTTTTTTAAAACCATATTTGTATTCATGGTACAGACAGGGTGAAGAAGGTCCAAGAAGTATAAAACAGGAAATGAAGTAATGCATTTTACAATTAAGACACATGCCCAGCAAACCACCCCAAGACCACCAAACAATGTACCTTCCCCCTGCCCCGGGGGGGGGGCCGACTGGCTGGGTCGTAGCCCAGGCTTCTAAATGAGGAGGCCAGACCACAGAACATCTTGTGGAACCACACAATAATGTAAAATAAACTACGTAAACATTAAGGTTTTTGTAAATTGTTTCCACTGTAGGATTTCATACCTCCTCAACAGTCATTAATTTTGACACAGAAACATTTCAGTCCCTTGTACCGGGGGTAAGCATGGCATGGATCCAGCGGACTGGCGTACATGAGGAAAAAATGGTTCTGTGCCACTCTGCCCATCCACCCCTCCATTGCCAGAGGCCAGAACCATTTTTCCAGCATGTGTACCAGTCCACACAGCCCGTCCCTCTGCCGACCATCAACAGCCAACCACCAGAGCATGGCACAGACCCTGCAGACTAGCATACATGCTGGGAAAAATTGCTCTGTGCCACTTTGCCCATTGTCCCTCCCTCCTCCATGACCAGAGGCCAGAACCATTTTTGTTCAGCACGTGGATTCGTCTGTCAAGCTGTCCCTTTGCCGACCATCAATGACAAGCCTGCTCATGCCACCCCACCATCTTCTCTTCCTTGCTAGCCTTTTCAAACAGCAGCTGGGCTGTCCCCCCAAAAAAAAAACTTACCAAATTACAAGAGGCCCTCATAAAGATAGTTGTCTTGTGGTGGTGGATGGAAAGGAAATGTAGGTCAGCACAGTAGCACAAAGCTGGCAGGGCAGAATGCAGGGCAAGCAACAGTGAATTTAAACCCTCCACAGCAGCACATCCACTGTCCCCACCCCCAAGTATCCAACTACTTCAGATTAAAAAAATCTGCTACACCATCCTGTGAACCACAAAGCTCAGTCATTGATCAGGGGGTGGGCTACTGCCAAATAGCCTGCTATGCTATCCAGCCTGTTCCACTTGCTAAGCATCTGATCACTAAAGAGAGTACACGTGGAGCGGGCACAAACAATCGTGAGGGATGAGTGTCAGTAGTGATGCTGGGTAGTCTTACTGGTCAGACTGCCTGGTGTCACTACTGATAATACTATCCTGGCCCACACCCTCATCATCAATCACACCAGCCCTACTCACACCACCTTCTTAGTGATGAGCTGTTTAGTCAGTCGAGCAGGCTGAGGAGCTTAGCAGAAGGAGGGCTGACTAGATATCTGGCACTAGCCCACCCACTAATCAAAGTCTTGGCTCAGGGGACCCAGAATGTAGTAGCAGATTTTTTTTAAATTGAGGTAGTCAAGCTCCCGGGATGAGGCAAAGTCATTAAAGATGTTATCAGCTCCTGGCAAGGTGCCAGGAGCTAACTATCACTTTTCTTCCTTTTGTGGGACCTCAGGGGAGGGGTAGGTGAGCCTTTTCTACCACCCCGCCATAAATTTTTTTTACACAATCTGTTTATTCTCCCAGATGCCAGAGCATCTCTCAGAGGTGCACTCTTGACCCTACTACCTCTACTCCCCGCCTGTGACCCTCCCTCTTCTGGCTCTCCCCACAAGGACTTCCCAGCCCCCCTGATCCCCCCCCCCGGGGAAAGGCCCGCCTCACCTACCTGGTGTGCTATCTGCAGATTAGAGAGTCTGTCCCGTGGGGAGCCCTGGAAGCCATCGGGGAGAGGAAGATTCAGCACTGGGGATGTGGGCGTGGGTCCCTGGTGCCCTTGTCACGTCCCTAATGCTGGGGGGGGTTCTGCTTTGTTTCCCCCTCCGGAGCTCAGATATGCAATGATGTCCATGGCACAAGCATGCTGACATCCACCACAGTTCACTTTTCTACCTTTCGTAGGACCTCAGGGGAGAGGTAGGTGAGCCTTTTCTACCACCCCTCCGTACATTTTTTTTTTTTACACAATCTGTTTATTCTCCCAGATGCCAGAGCATCTCTCAGAGGTGCACTCTTGATCCTACTACCTCTACTTCCCGCCTGTGACCCTCCCTCTTCTGGCTCTCCCCACAAGGACTTCCCAGCTCCCCTGATCACCCCGGGGAATGGCCTGCCTCACCTACCTGGTGTCCTATCTGCAGATTTTTTATATTTATTTATTTTTATTTTAGTCTTTGGTAACTGGGTAAGATCCACTAGGCATGAGTGCCTGTTTTCAGGGGTGACCTGGGAGCACTGGGTGGTTAAGTGACTTGCTCAGAGTCACACAGTGTGCAAGTGGAGGTTGTGAGAATCAAACTCAGGTCAGGTCTGCTGGATGTATCAAGCTCGTTCATACCTCATTTCTCTAACCTCTAGGCTATACTGCCAGCCCATGATTAGAGGGTCCACTCCACATCGAGGCTACTGCATCTGCTGCCAACTTCCATCAAGAGCCGCTAAGGAATGGAGCAAACCATAGATCCCATGATCCCCAGGAAGGGAGAGCAGCCCTCCGGACACTCGATCCCTTCCCTCCCCTGCCGACCCCTGATTACCCGAGCTGTGACATCCAGTGCCTCAAACCACAGTGCCACTGGGCCACCCCTCCATTACATTTTGCTTGAGTACAGTTGATTTGTGCTTGACACTGCTGTATTTTTCTCCTTCAGGACATGCATTAATAATTTCAAAATATGCAAACTTTAAAAAATTATATATATTTAACTTGTCCCCTCCTCCAATTTTGTTTAGGCTTCCCTCCCAAATATTGCAACCTTTACTAGAAATATATTAAACTTGTGCCTGGTTGCCATTTACCCCACCAGGAAGTAAATTCTGAGACTCTGTCATGATGCAGAATCCACGTGGTGTCCATGGTGACCGAGTGCCCCTCCATTTTAATTCAGAAATATGAAACTATGCTAGAACCTAAGCCATACTTTTTTCTGCATTGTTCTTTCAGAGTAGTGGTAATGTTATCAAGCCAACTGATTGGAAATGGGGAAGGGTGAATGGGGGGATATACCCCCCCGAGTGAGATGCCTTAGCCTACTGGAATGGGAGTACAGGAGGAAAAGCCCTCCCCCCAATATGCTAGAACCTAATACCAAGTGGCTAGCCATGTACAGTGCAGCACGAATTTCAGATGTTACCTCTCCGGGTGGGGTAAACTGCAACCACTCACCCCCCCGAGTCTATCCCTAAGTTGCAATCTTCACCAACATATTTCTGTTACTAATTATATGTCTAGCAGTGCAATAAGCTAACTGCATTTCCAGACTTCATTAGACAAGACTGAAAAGAAAATACTTTTTATTCACAAAAGAATTGATTAAATGAGGTGCCTGATAAATGTATTGTACTTACTTGTGTGCTGAGTGCTGGAGCATGATGTGGTCACTGGTGCTGGCTGAACCTTATTGCATTTAACTTCCTGTCACTCCAGTTACCAGATCTGGGCCCCCACTGATGGGGTGTGGTCATGTAGCAGTGGTGCCACGGTCACCCACGGTCAACCACTCCCCACCCCCACCCCACCAGCGCAGCCCCTCTCCCAACCCAACCAGCACAGGCACTCTCCCCACGCCAACCCACCCACATGGCCACTCTCCCCATGCCAACCCACCCACACAGCTATTCTCCCCATGCCAGCCCACCTACACTGCCACTCTCCCCATGCCAACCCACCTGCACGGCCACTCTCCATACACCAACCCACCATTACGGCCATGCTCTCCATCCCCCAGCATGGTCACACTCCCCCACCTCACCACACCAACACGGAAAATCTCCCCATGCCACCCCACCTGCACAGCCACTCTCCCCATGCTACCCCACCTGCACAGCCACTCTCCCCACGCCAACCCACCTGCATGGCCACTCTGCCCATACCAACCCACCAGCACGGCCACGGTCCCCACCCCCAGCACTGTCAGGCTCCCCACCCCACCCCACCCCACCAGCTGGCCACACTCCCAACACCAACCCACCAGCATGGCCCTCTGTGCACCCTACCCTACCAGCATGGCCATGCTCCCCACCCTCCAGCACATTCACGCTTCCCACCCCACCCCACCACACCAGCACAACCAATCTCCTCACACCAACCCACACGGCCACACTCCCTGCGCCAACCCACCAGCATGGCCATGCTCCCCATACCAACCCACCAGCATGGCCACTCTTTCCACGCCAACCCACCAGCATGAACTCTCTCACAGCCCCAAAACTAAGGGCACACATTTTTCCAGCTTAGACTGCAAACAAGGACTTTCTCAGATAGAGCAACCATACAAAAAACAAAATGCCCAAGAGCAGAGGATCGCGCAGAGATCTAGCGTTCAGTCCACCTCCAAGCTTTGGGACTATACGGAGCAGTAAGGCACACATTTGGGCAGCTTAAATGCAAACACTCCACAATGGACTTTAGTCTTTCTCACTAAGGGCACACATTGTATCTCATCAAACTTAATCAAATCGGCAAGCAAAAAAAAAAGGAAAAGAAAAGTAGCCAAGAGCATGCAGATAAATTGTTTAGTCAGCCTCGGTCTGTCTCCTGGTCTCCACTCCCTCCCCAACATTTCAGCTCATCAGAGTTTACAAATTGGGGAAGTAAGACAAAAAAGGGAGCAGATAGATGGAGAGGATGGGCTTTCCGACACCATTCTTAAAATGGGTTCAGGTTTTCTATTGCTCCCCTTCGGCCAAAATTTATTGTAACGGAGTTTTTTCCTCCCTTTTCCGTTTATACACTGGCACCAGACAGGGATGTCCTCTCTCGCCTCTACTATTTAATCTATACCTAGAACCCCTTCTTATCAGACTTAAATCCTCTCCACTCGTTAGAGGCTGCATGTTACAGAAGCAGGAATTGGTGCTTTCAGCTTACGCAGATGACATACTCCTGCATCTGGAATGTCCGGCTGAATCCCTAAAAGCGGCCATTGATGTTATTAAGCAGTTCGGAGCCCTTTCTCAATATAGATTGAGTATTTCCAAGTCTGAAATCTTTCCATTAAATGTTCATATGTGTAAACAGGATTTTATTACTTTTGGTATGAAATGGGCTCCCAAATCAATCAAATATCTGGGAATTCATTTCGAGACAGAGCTCTCTCTTTTGAAGAAGCTCAATTTGGATAATATTAAAAATCTTGTTCACCAAGATTTGCGGCGGCGGTCTACTCTTCCCATCTCTCTCTGGGGCCGGATCAATATTCTTAAAATGAACATCCTTCCCCGGATCTTTTACCCCCTTAATCTGTTAAATCTTTGGTTGCCCATCGCCTATTTTCAACATTTTCATGCAATGTTTTCCAATTTTATCTGGCGAGGAAAGGGTGTTAGACACTCGTACTCTAAATTATCTCTTCCCAAGGACAAAGGCGGTCTCCGGCTTCCTAATCTTTTACTCTATCACTGGGCAGCTCATCTTTCTAAATTAGGGAAATGGATTTCTATGGATCCTAACCTTCCATGTCCGACTTGGCTTCAAATTGAGAAGTCACTTCTCTCGGGGGCCAAATTGGATACCTATGCTGTATTCTTTATTCTTCCATCAGCAGTTTCAGACTGGTTGACTGATACGATTTTGACATCCCTTAAATCACTTAGCTCAATGCCTACTGTCCCTTAACATCCTTGTTAGCTCGGATTTGGGCCAGCCGGTGGTCCTTAATCCCAATATCAAGTTGGGTCACTCAAGGCTGGCTCCTGATTGGCTCCCACAACTTAAAGAAGCTAGACTGGAGCACTTTTATGATCAAGGATCTCTCCTATCTTCTGCCGATATACTCGATAAGTTTGACATTCCTAAGGGGGAGATATTCAAAGTTTACCAATTAAGGCATCTTATCGCTGGGAAGTTCGGTATCTCCTTTAGTGAGTCGGTGGCCTACCCCTTTCTTTCTCAAGTAATAAATCTCGCTTCTCAACAGCACTCTACTGCTAATCTATTCCTTTCTCCTAAATTATAAATTTCCGATATAGTTGGGGGTTCTAATATTTGGTCATCTTTGTTGTCTGAATCTCCCTTGAATTGGTCCGGTATATGGAAGGATCTTCATAGATATCATACCCAGGATAGACTAAGGCTGATTCAATATTATATTGTGAATAATTTATATTACACCCCTGCTAAACTTTTTAAGCTTAAAAAACTTCCTCACCCTACTTGTTCTAGGTGCATGCAGGAGGACGGGAACCCCCTTCATGTTTTTTGGTCCTGTAGCAAGGTTGCTCCCCTGAGGTCTCTTATCCGGGACAATTTGGACCCCCTTCTGGGTCTGTCGACCTTTTTTACCCCTGAGATCTGTATTCTGGGCGAGTATTCTCGCATAGACAGTGTGGAGTGCCGGTGTCATATGGCTTTGGTGTCCATGGCGGTCAAGAAGTTGGTCCTGAGGCACTGGACTGACCAATTGACCCTGACTTACGCTGACTGGCTGACTGAGCTTACTGCATACCTTAACTCGGAGAATCTAATTGCCAGCCTGCACTGTCGTATTGACCTGTTTCAGAAGAGATGGGGTAGATTACAGTCGCTATGTTTGCATTAATGAGTTCATGACCTTATCCCTGCTGCCCGATAGGCAACTTATATTTGTTTTGTTATGTATTGTTTTAGCAAATTCACTGTTAAGGGAGATTTCATATATAAATGATCGGTATTAGATTCATCCAGGCTATAGGAAATATTGAGAAGGCACACTTGGGTAGGGGAGGGGTGAGGGGGTGGTGAATTTGTTTTGGGTCCGATAGAAGTTTTATTTCCTCTGCATATGTAATTTTGGAAGGGGTGGGGATTTTGATTATGGGGGTTTGGGGGTTTGGTTTTACCATGTATTTTCATGTTTTATTTACCTGGCATGTTTGTTATGTTTTGTGTGTTTATATATTTGAAAATTTAATAAACTTAAATTTCAAAAAAAAAAAAAAATGGAGCAGATAAAGTGTTTACTGTATTCAGTCTGGGTTTTGCTGTCGCAAGTTCTGCACCCCAACCCCCGAGCTTCAGGACTGTTTAGTTAGCACATTTGAGCACATCGACACCTCCGCAATGTATATAGAATGTACTTTTCTTAAAAAAAAAAAAAAAAAAAAACGTACACATAAGCAGCTTGGAGACGGTATGGAGCAGTACATAAAATATATCAAAACATTTATATTTTATCTTTTGGACATGCCCCGGGGTACAGCTCTTTTGGTCTGAGGTAACTAAGATACTGAATGCTCTCTTCATGCTAGAGAGACCCTTAGATTGGGCTGAAGCGATTTTGGGTGTTCCGCCTTGTGGAATTAAAGGCCCTGACTCAATATACCTCTGGACCATAATACTAGCCGCAGCACATAAAGCTATCACTCGGACCTGGCTGAGCCCAGAGCCACCAGCTGTTAGAATTTTTGTCCAAATTGTACAGGACGTTTCAGCCCTGGAGGAATTAACCTTTAAAATTAACTTGCAAATGCATATTTTTGTACGGAGGTGGGTGAGATGGTTCACCTGGCTAGATAAGAATGAAAATCTGGGCTCTAGGGCGACCACCAGCTGAAATAAGAGGCTTATCTAATGAAGAGGCAGAGATGAAATGACGGGGCAGTTGAATTGATGGGGGAGAGGGTGGTCACATCCCACAGCCTGTTCTAATGAGATACTGACCATTTAATTAAAGATAAACAACCCGGGTATCCTTGGATTCTCGAGTGAGGGGCCATCAGCGATCAGTATTAATGGACGAAAAGTATCCCTGTATGTATCTGTACGACTTTAACTGCACAATGAGTATGTACCCATATATTGTCAATAAAAATGAATTAAAAAAAAAAAAAAAAAAACATTTATATTTCTGGTCATAGAGCTGATCGAACATTCTGGCCTCACTGTACCTGGCAGCTTTTACTTTACAGATCGATTGGGCAACAAAAAAAAACCCCAAAAAACAGTAGATTAGGTGTTTATACGAGCAAATCACACTCATACAGAGTGCACATTCTTAAAAAAATTAACTCTTCTGGCAGTTTAGACCCTTCCTTCCTGATACTAACATCAGCAACATACCACTACCAACACAAAAGCAGACTCTCTTTGTTTGTTTTTTTGAATGATGTGTGGTGATCACTATCTGGGTTTCAGTGGGTCCTTCTGAGCAATGGGTCAGCAACATTTCAAATTCTGAGCAGGAATGAGTCAGGGGCAAGACTGGGTCAGCAACAGTTGAAGCAAAAGCGGGAAGCAACAATGCAAACAGGAACTCCAGCCACTACCACATAATTTATAGCGCAGTGTTCACGGAACTCCAGAGAACAAAGGCAGTTTCCATTTTGGTGCCATTTTCTGTCGACCAATCAGAATTCTGCTTTTCTGTCTGTATCACCACATATGCAATAAACCAGTGTCCCTGGTTTTTAACATAGATTTAAAACTGCTGATGGTCAGGCATTCTCTTAACCAACGAGGTAGAGAATTCTACAGGGTTGGTGCTACAAATGAAAAAGCACGTGCTCCAGATGTTTTTAGATGAACCCTGGGACTCTCTAGCAATCCCTCGTTGGTGGATCAGAGAGGACGACTGGGGGAGTAGGGAGTCAGGAGATCTTTCAGGTAGTCGGTGCCTGGAGTGTAGTGGGTGAGCCATGTAAACCAAATGGCATGGGTGGTGAACTGACAGCATCCTATAGGAGTGGCAAATGCAGTTTTGTCTCTGGATTCTTTAGCTAGGGGGATTTGCCAGTAACCCTTGGTGAGATTGAGGGTACTGATATACTAGGCACTCCCTAGTCTGTCCACCAAATCATCTATACTGGGCATAAGATAACTGTAAAATTCTGACACTTGATTAAGTTTCCTAAAATAAAGGCAGATTCTGACACCCCTTCCTTTTTATTTACAGTCACCATTGGTGATGACCAGTCACTTTTCGACTCTTCCATGATACCCAGTTCTTTCATTTTATTTGTATTTCCTTAACCACATCAGCTGTTAATCGCTCTGGTAATCTGTATGTCTTTTGTCTAATAGGGCGAGCATTCCTTGTCAGTATTATGTGCTTAACTCCTTTTGCTCATCCTGGTACTGTGGTAAAAGTATTGTTAAATGTATCTAGCAAGTTATGAATTTCTGCAGTTTGTTTGGAGGTTAAGGAAACATTCACCATTACAGCATCAGCAGTTACAGTTTTTTACAGTCTGTCTTAAGCTATATCAATATCTTCTTTATCAGCTTCTACCAAACCAGCAAAACAGATTTTGGTGTTTTTCAATCCGTTTCTTGACACATACATAGTTACATAGACACTACTGGCAGATAAAGGCCTATGGCCCACCCAGTCTGCCCATTTGAGCTTGTATGTTTATAAGTCTGCTGCCCCTTACCCCTGACATCCAGAATTCCCTTATGTCTATCCATGCATTCTTGAATCCAATGATTGTTTCAGCCCCCACCACTTCCTCTGGCAGGGTGTTCCACTTGTCCACCACCCTTTCGGTGAAGAAATTCTTCCTCACATTTCCTCTGAATTGGCCTCCCTCCAACTTCATCCCATGCCCTCTAGTCCTGGAACATCTTTTTTGCTGGAAAATAGTGTATTCCTGTACTCTGTTCCTCCCTGCATGGTACTTGTATGTCTTTATCATATCGTCTTTCTCCCTCCTCTCCTCCAGGAAGTACATATTCAGGTCCTTCAGCCTGTCCTCATAGGACTTGTGATGCAATTCCTGAACCATCTTTGTTGCCCTCCTTCTCTGAACCTTCTCTACCCTGTCTATGTCCTTACATAGGTATGGTCTCCAGAAATGTACACTGTACTCCAGGTGGGGCCTCACTAGTGTCTTGTATAGTGGAATTAGGACCTCTCCTTTCCTGGTGGTGATGCCCCTGCCTATGCATCCCTGCATCCTATTTGCTTTACCTGCTGCCTTGTCACACTGTTTCCCTACCTTGAAGTCATCAGATATAATAACCCTAAGGTCCCTTTTCTGCTTGGTCCTGCTATATCCTCACCCCCCAACTAATATGTTGTTCCAAGGTTTTTGTGTCCCATATGCATTATCTAGCACTTCTTTGCATTGAATTTCAATTGCTAAACCCTTGACCATTCTTCATGCTTCTGCAGGTCCCTCCTCATTCTGTCTACACCCACTGGCATGTCCACTCTGTTACAGAGCTTCGTGTTACCAGCGAACAGGGAAATTCTGCCTTCTAGGTCCTGCACAATGTCACTGATGAAGATGTTGAATAGGACCGGTCCCAACACTGATCCTTCTGGTACCCCACTGGTCATTCTTCCCTCTGTGGAGTGACAGCGTTTACCACCACCCTCTGTGTCCTGCCGCCCAGCCAATTAACCACCCACCACACTACTGTCCTGCCCACTCCCATATTCTCCAGTTTTTTAATAGCCTTCTTTGTGGCACAGTGTCAAAGGCCTTGCTGAAGTCCAGATAGGCCATGTCCACTGCCCACCCCTGATCCACCTCTCTTGTCACCCAGTTGAAAAATTCAATGAGGTTGGTCTGGCAAGACCTCCCCTGTTGAAACCATGCTGCCTTGGGTCCTGTAGTCCATTGGCAGCCAGATATTCTACCAATCTCTCCTTCAGTAGTACTTCCATGATCTTCCCCACTACCGAGGTCAGGCTGACTGGCCTGTAGTTCCCCGCTCCTTGCGGAGTTTAGCATGGTATAACTTAGCAGGATTTTTTTCCATCTCCACTGCCTGAGGAGGTTAGCATGGTATATCTTAGTAGCATTTTTCCTATCTGGGGTCTCAGTCTCATAGCTAACTATGCCAGTACGTCTAAGCACTTTATAAGGCTCTTGCCACTTCATTAACAGTTTATTTTCTGTAGTGGGTAACAGTAACAAGACCTTTTCACCTGGCTCAAAAATGTGTTCTTTTACCCCATAGTCATAATACAACTTTTGCTGGTTTTGGGCCTCTTCCTGATTACTATGGGCGATTTCAACCGTATACTGTTGCCGCAGCAACTCCCTGATTGCGAAGACCGCCACAATGACAGGAATCGGGCAAAATCCACCAGTCGCTGTGGTGGTCTGTATGGCGATTGGGACTACCTCACTGGGTGTTTGCCCCCCCCAGGTCCAACTCCGACTCGGAGTTATAATCCTTGAGACTGGGGTGTGTGGGTGCAGAGCCCCCCACATGGGGGAGTTCGGGGGCGCAGCCACCGATGGATACGCGGAGGCATCCCCGACACTGCAATGCCAACAGTCGGCACTGCAGCTGTCACTGTCGGGGATGTCTCTGTGATGACTGTCGCTGCTGCATGGGTAAACCGATTTCAACATATTTTGTCAACTTCTTTTTCAGTGCACACATATAAGATGTAATAGATCGTTTCTGACTGGGGTTATCTTCCCATGTTTCTTTTATTACATCTAATGGCCCTCTAGATTGTCTATCATACAGCATTTCAAATGGTGAAAAACCTACTGATGCCTGCAACTCTTCTCTGTAAGCAAAAAGCAGGTAAGGTAAGTACTGGTCCCAGTCTTTCCCATCCCCTTTTATAAACCTTTTTAACATGCATTTTAGGGTTTGATAAAAATGTTCAACAAGATCGTCTGTCTGAGGGTGATAAGGGGAGGTTCTTATAGCAGTGATACCTAGTAGTCGGTACAGCTCCTTCAGTAATGCTGCACTAAAATTACTACCCTGATCAGTAATCATCTCTTTAGGTATACTCATCCTGCTGAAAATGTTGGCAGACTCTACTGCCACTTTTGGGGCTGTGATAGTATGCACTGGAGCTGCCTCTGTGTATCGAGTAGCATTGTCACATACTACCAAAATCAGTTGATTACCCTTTTTACTTTTGTCTAAGGGGCCAATCACATCCATTGCAATTCTCTCAAAAGGCTCATCTAACAAGGGTAGGTGCACCAGGGGCACCTCGTCTTTTTTAGTCACTGGGACCACTTTCTGACACAGCACAAAAACTGCAATGAGTAGCAACAAGTTGATGAATTCCATGCCAGTAAAATTTGTACAGTAATCTAGCAAGGGTGTGATCCCTCCCTGAGTGACCAACCATAGGACTATCATGTTCTATCCGTAACAACTCAGGTCTCTACTTTTGTGGTATAATCAATTGTTGTACCTGGTCCTGTGTCTGAGATGTAACCGAAGCTCTGTACAGTAGCCCATTACATTTTTATGTTGTCTTGCGTGCAAGTACAAACAACATATTGTGGGAGCTTGGAGTAGCAGGTTTTGGAGGTGCGGTCATGTTGTGGCCAATGGCAACACAGTATTTTTGGGATGGGCTCTCTGGCAGCAATGAAATAGCACACTGTTTGTGACAGTGCTGCAAAAGCATGCCACCAACTTGGAACAATTTCAGTGCTGCAATGAGGGAGCAACCCATCATTGCAGGTCGTGCCTTGCCTGGTGTAACATTTCAATAAACATGGCAGCTATCACCATCCACCTCTCACAGTCCCGCCTGAAAGCTGATGTCAGGGGTGCCAATCCCCCTGTCAGCATGCCCCCTTCCCAGTTCATTTGCTGACGGGGAAGCCCAATCCCAGTCGGCATAATGTTCCCCTATTTTAATTTGTCTGCTGAGGGGGGTGTCCAATCCCCATCGACATCATGTGACCCCCCACCTAACACAAATATTTTTCCTGTGCCGATGGGGGGGCCCAATCCCCATTGGCTTCAGTCCCCTTCTCAAAAAAATGCAGGTGTGCCAAGACAAACCTGTAAAAAAAAAAAAAACATTCCCACAATGTCTTTTTTTTTTTTAACCTGTCTCTGGTTCCCCCTCCTCCAATCCGCACCCACCCTCTGCATACCCTACCTCTCCAAATCCCCTCACCCCATACTTACCTCTGGAGCCCGGCATGACGATCTTCAGTGGAGCAGGAACACGTCTGCACTCTTCAAAGCCGACTGCGAACTGAAGAAATGCCGGTAAGCTGTATGATGGCATCAGTTGGGGGGGGGGGGGTTCAACTTAGGTAGATATGTTGGTCATTAACTTTTGGCTCCAAATGTTCAACGTGGGGTTCTTGGGACCCCACATCATGAACTCAGTCACTGTCATGTTGTTATTCGGCCCCGAAAGGTGATTTTGCGGTCACTGCATGGAATCACCTTTTGGGACCAATTAGTGAAACAGCAGTGCCACTGTTCATGAGGAGGGCTCCCAAAAATCCTATGTTGCAAATCTGGTGAATAAATTCCAAAAAATGACTATGTTAAGAGCATGCATTGCTCAGTTTTCACACATGCTCGTAACGTTGAGAATTTTCAGTATTTTCACTCCAGATTTTCAACATTGTCATTTTTGCACACCTCCTTATGAACAGTGCATCTGTCATTTTCACATCCTGCCCAAAATATGTTTTCACACATCTGGCACACAATGGTGCGGTCGCTGTGGGAGATCAACGTTCAGGAGAGATTAAGAAAATCATAGTGACACTGTTCATGAGCAGAGGTCACAAAATGCATATGTTGAAAATTTGGTGGAAAAAATTCCGCAAAATGACTGTGTTATGAGCCTACACTGCGCAGTTTCCATGCATGCTCGTAACTTTGAGAATTTTTAATATTTTCACTCCAGATTTTCAACATTGCCATTTCTTCACACCTCATTTTTGACATCCTGCCCGAAATGTATTTTTTTGCACATCTGAAGCAGAATGGCACAGTTGCTGTGGGAAATCAACGTTCGGGACAGATTAACAAAATCACAGTGTCACTGTTCATGAGTGGAGGTCTCAAATGCTCTCATGACGTGGAGTCACAAAAATGCCATGTTGAAACTTTGGAGTGCAAATACCAACAAACGCCATGGGCATTAGGGTTTCTAACCATAACATCCCACTCTGTAGAGACTGACAAGCGTCATGGGTGTGCCTTTGGATTGTCGTCTGTAATGCTCACTCCATTCCACCACTACCCTGCAGCCAGTGACAGGTATCAAGGTGTACCTTGGACTCTTCAGCCCCACAGTTCACCCCATTCTCCTATACTGCACCCATCTCAACGTATTTCCTTGTAGAATGGGGTGAGAGTAAGGCCTGATGTCCCCAAGGCACAACATAATACTTGTCAGAGTCTGCAGGGTAGGGTGAGGTGAAATGGCATGAGCGTTATGGCCGATGACCCAAAGGCACACCTCAATGCCTGTCAGTCTCTGCAGGGTGGGGTTGGGTTGACGCCGGTTCCATACTTCACTGCCATTCCTATTATGCATTTCTCTAACTCCTGCACTACCAATGCCAACGCCAGCAAGACAACATTTGGCATTGACAAATGCTTTTTTAAACATACTGTAGGTTCACCCAGTTTTGGTTTTACCTCCCTCTGCTTCAAATAACCCTCCAGAGAAACATCATTAGCTTGCTCTGAAAGGAAATCACAATCAGTTATTAGTTTAGTTTCAGCATTTTCATATGTGAACCCCTTATGTCCATCAGTCTTTTGCTGCCACTATTCCTTCAGGCGTCGTCTTTCTTTCCTGGACTTCTAGATCTTGCAGCTGTGCGCAAACAAGTCCGAATCAAAATCAGTGAAACCAGTGCTCTTATCACTACAGCTGATGAAACATCAGAATTTACTCCCTCTTTGATTAACTCAGTAAATCCTGGAAAGTTATTTCCAATAATCACAGGTACAGGTAACTTAGGTACTACCCCCACTTTCATATGGTGCGACACACCATTAATAGTCAGAGTCACTTGGCTGGTGGGATAGTTAAGCAATAAACCATGACAGGGTGTGGGTTATGTTGAGATTTACTATGGCTGGCATGGTTTGGGCACGAGGCCGCAGTCCGAGTGGTCAAATCCAGCTCAGCTGTGGTAAATCCCAACATAACCCACAATCTGGAGTGGTTTATTGCAGTTATACAATGTCTCCCTGTATTGTTTGGTACAAAAAAAAAAGAAAGAAAAAATAGTTTTAAATTATTTTTCTTTACTTTATTGCTATGTCAGAAAAAGTAGTTCTGGGTTGGCAGGGCTGTGGTGATTCTGCGCATGTGTAGTAGATACACACACACACACACACACACACACACAACCCCGAAAACTGCTTGTGGCATCAGAAGCTAAAATAACATGCATCGGGTAATGACTAAGAGCGTGCACAAAAGCACTAGTAATGTAGTGCTTTCAGTAAAAAATATAATGGCAGAGATGGATTTTATTCAGGGTTCCTATATGGCTGTCACAGAGGAGGTACTGTCTGGAAAAAAAAATTTTTCTTACATAGGTGTTTGCACTTCAGCTGTTCTAGAGGTTTTTGGGGAAATCAGATAGTTACAGTTTGTTTTTGATGGCAAGGAAGGTTTGAACAGGCTCTCAGACCTGCAAGCTGCCAAATGCTGCTGCTCTGTGTCGCTCCTCCTGAAGGTTATTAGTTGATTACAAGTTGCTGCTCAGACTCTAGGATTTTATACTTTTGTTTTAACCTGGTTCCTGGTTGCAAGGGAGTCATTGAATAATGGGATCATGACAATGCAGGGTGGGTATGTAGTGGGAGATGATAATTTAGCGGGGATTCAAGATGGCAGTTTTCCAATGCCAAGTACAAGTTTTGGATGGATTTTGGAGATGCGGCTGACTGGCATCTTTGCCATGGGTATATCATAGGATTTACCACAGCAGAAAGGTGCCAGCCAGCCAATCACACTACAGGATTTGGGGTTAATTTTGATGTCCATGGTATAATATTGAGTGTCCCCTTGGATGCAGATGACACCAGTACCTGATCTTTTTGGACATTGTTTTCCCAATACTTCAATATGCACTAGGATCTGTCTGCTTACCGAATCTATAAGTCCCTTCACAGTCTTATCTCCCACCTTCACATCTGTTAAGTACTTGCCCCAATTTGCTAACGACAAATCTGCTCCAGTGTCACTCCTCTTACTATGGCAATTTCTTGCAATATGACCTAGCTTCTTACAATTATAGCAAATAAAGTTTTTGAATACAGATTTGTTACCCCCACCAGAGTTCTTATCAGACTTGGAGTTTCAGTGGAAAAAAAGAGTGTCTTTCTGGTGCTTGGCTGTTACCTCGCTGCTGTGGCATCTGTCTATCCATTTGGTAGTCTTCAGCCAAAGAAACAGCCTTTTCCCCACTTTCTGGTCGGTGTTCTTTTATCCAAAGCTGTACATCTGCAGGCAGGATGTTGGTGAATTGCTCAATTGTAAATGTGATGATGATCTGTGGGAGTGTTTTGCCCTCTGGTAGGAGTCATTTCATCAGGAGTTCTCTGAGCTGTATGAAGGCTTCTCGAGGATTGTGGAGTCAATCAAGCAATCAATCATACTTTATTTTTAGCGTGCTTTTCTTAAATCAAGCGCATTTACAATTTTAAAATAGTCAACAAACGGTTAAAAAACACAAAAATTAAAAGACAGCATACATATGGCTAAATATCCTCCCCAAATGCTAGATCAAATAAATAAGTCTTCAAGGAGGATTTAAACATCTCAGTGGACAGGCAATCTCTAATCTGACAAGGTAGAGAGTTCCACAGGGTTGGGGCCACAAATGCAAAAGCCCTGGCACCTGATGTCTGTAAACGGACCCTGGGAACTTCTAGCAATCCCTCATCAGCAGAGCGGAGAGGACAGAGGGGGCGGTAAGGTCACAGGAGGTCTTGCAAGTAACCCGGTCCTTGTCAGTGTAGGGTCTTATATGTCAGCAATGCAACCTTGAAGATGATCCTCCATCGCCCTGGCAGCCAGTGCAGTTCGTGCAGCACAGGCATGATATGGCAAGATCTAGACTGCCCTGTCAACAACCTGGCCGCTGCATTCTGCACCAACTGCAGGCAATGGAGATCCACCCCGGGTAACCCTAGGAACAGAGCATTGCAGTAGTCAAGATGGGAGGACACAAAGGCGTGGACCAACATAGGAGGGTCATCGGGCGGAACAAGGTGCTTTATCCGGGCGATGTTCCTCAGATGGAAAAATGAGGACTTGACCACAGCCGACACTTGTGCTTTAAGCGTCAGCTCATTGTCAAGCATAACCCCCAGATTCTGCACCTGCTCACCCCCCAGCACCAGGTTGAATGGTTATCCAGGAGTCAACTTCTCTACGTGGTGACCAGGGTCCACTCCCAACACCTCAGTCTTATCCGGATTTAGTTTCAACCAGTTAGCATACATCCAGTCCTGTATCTCGGCAAGGCAGTTGTTAAATACTGAGACAGCACTACTCTGTTCGGGTTCAAAGGACAGGTAGAGCTGAGTATCATCTGTATAGCAGTGAAAACTCAGTCCATACCACCTTATGATGTCTCCTAACGGCAGCATATACACTGTGAACAACATGGGGGTCAGTACGGAAACCCTGCAGAACCCCACAAGGCAGGGCAAAGGGGGCGGAGGAAAAATCCCAGACACCACCCTTTGAGACCTGCCCATGAGAAAAGAATGGAACCATCTGAGAACCATCCTCGACAGTCCACAGATTAACTGCAGGTGTTCCAAAAACACCCAATGATCAACGGTGTCGAATGCTGCAGAGAGATCAAGGAGGACCAAGATCGAATGAGTCCTCCAGTCCCTCACTATTAGGAGATCATTCATCACCCAAACTAGTGCCGTCTCAGTACTATGCCTCTTCCTGAAACCAGACTGGAGAGGACTTCATGGGTGGTAAGAAAGTTCTCGAGCTGCAATGTAACTACCTTCTCAATAAGCTTACCCAAAAAGGACAGGTTAGAGACCGGTCTGTAGTTCACAAGACAGTCTGGGTCGCTGGATGATTTCTTTAAAAGGGGAGTCACCACTGCCTCCTTTAACAGATCAGGGAACACCTCTTGATCCAACGAATACCAGACTATCTCCACGAGGATCGGTCCGATGACATCTATACCCCCCACCAGGAAGTGTGTTGGGCCAGGATCCAAACTACAGTAAGTTGGTCGCAAGCCCCCAACAATCTTCATGATATCCACAATTGCTGGCCGGTCAAAAACTGTCCAGACAGACCAGGTGTCTGTGCCCTCGCATCGACCTCCGCCGTACTCATTTGAACACGCTGAACAGATCTCCAACCTTATGGAGGACACCTTATCTGTGAAAAATTGAGCAAACTCCTCACACTCATCTTGTGAAAAGTCTCTCTGGGCCTGAAGACAGACTAGATTGCAGTCTGTCCATAGTCCAAAAAGAGCTGAGCTGGTCAATTTCTTGCTGCAGTAATCTCCCTGGAGAGGAACTCTGCCTTCTTATGGGAGATTTCTGATTGATAGTCCAAATAATGGGTGATCAACCTAAGTCTGTCCTCCTCCAGGTTGGATTTCTGGCACTGACATTCCAACCTTCACCCCACTCTCCTCAACTCCCTCAAAGTCCCATCAAATCAAGGGGACTGAGGACGAAGAGGAAGGGGGCGAACTTGGACAGGCACTATGGAATCCAGGGCCTCCAGTATAGCCCTATTATAGCGCGTCACTAGATCTCCTGGATCCAAGCATTCCAATGGCCAACTCGATAGGTCCAGCACCGTCAATAGACCCTCTGGGGTTACACCCCTTAAAGAATGGTACCGGACCATTTCCAAAGGGGCTGGTCTCACAGGGGGAGCTGTGAAAGTGAACCTGATAGAGTGATGGTCCGACCAACTGACTGGTTCCACCACCAAGTCATCAGTCTCCATCCCCAGGAGGAACACCAGGTCCAAGGAGTGACGCTAACAATGGGTTGCAGTGGTAACTACCTGTGTAAAGCCCAGCAAGATCATCAGTTGGAGGAAGTTTCGACCAAAAGACGGAGTGAGTCGTACTTCAGAGACTGAAATCTCTGCCTGTAGGTCTCCTGAGATGTCATACCTTTTCAGGATTTTGCTTTTCACCAGGTCATAGTTTTCTGACTGTGCAGTGTCCATACTGCTGTAGGCAAGTTGGGCTTTCCCTGTCAGGTAAGGCACCAGTCTGATTGCACATTGCTGCTTAGCCTCTGGCAGGCTGCAGCAACCCTTTCAAAAGTTTTTAGGTATGCTTCGACATCATCAGAGGGACACAACTTTGTAAATTTAATGTACTTTAAGTTGTTTGTGTCTTGTTGCTCTGCTGGACCAGTGCCAGATCCTCCAGATTTGATAACTTACAAGGTATCCATCCATCTCTGCATTTCTTCTCTTCTTTGCTGCTCCTGTTGTTGCATCTCTTCTCTTCTTTGTTGCTCGAGTTGTTGCATTTCTTCTTTTCTCTGTGCATCCATCTCCTTTTGATGTATAGCCCACCATTTGAAAAGGGCAGTCAGGCTTTCAGGTTCTATCACTACCTGATCTTTTTCCATAACTTGTGCTAGCTGTCCAGTCTTAGCTTGGACTTCTGTCTCTGTTAGTTTGGCTACTATCCTTCTGGTGATCACTTCTGGACTTGTTGCTGCAGAATCCATGCCTTTCTTCTGTGCTTTCCTGATACCATGTCTAGTACCCACGCACAAAACTCCTGGTTTAGAGTATGCACAGTGTAAATACCATTTAGGCGGACACCATCTGCCATCGAGACACAGGTCAGGAAGCTTAGGAAAACCAGGAGCAGTTGTAAAATTTGCAAAAGTGTTTTATTATTATTAACAGTAAAAAAAAAAATTCAGAATAACTATTTACAATGGCAGTATAAACTTAGAAAGCAGTCCCTCTTCTGAGTTTTTCCTTTTCAATTTCTAATCTCATTCTCTGTCTCTCTGTCTCTCTGTCTCTCTCTCTCTCTCTCTCTAGCAAAAGCTTTTCTGCTCCTTTTTATAAGTATTTGCCTGGGAACCTTGTTAAAAGATGTGCTGCTTCTCACAGAATGTTCTTGTAAGTTTCAGCAGGTGCAGAAAAAAGAACATAATGTCCCAGAAATGGCCTCTTGTTTACAGCATCTCCGAGAGTTTGCAAATTAGCTTCTCAGGTTAACCCCTTGAGTTCCAAATATCTGTGCAATAATTTCAACAGTATAAGTGTATACAGTTTTAGCTTTGCAATAATTTCAACACCACATATATATAAATATATATATATATATATATATATATATATACCGTTTTAAACAAAGGGATCGCAGTATCAGTGACAGTTCCAGAAAAAGATTCACATATATTCTTATAACAGCAGATAGGTAAAGAGGGGGAAGAAATGACAGAACAGCAAGTGAAGGCAGAGAGATCACGAAAGGCAGAGAACTGCAAGACTGTCAGGGTGATCAAGTCTGAGGTGTCACAAAAAAATTTTATTGCAAAACCAGACAGAGAAGAGACAGAAAAGGAGAGGGTATCCAGTGAACAAGGCAACCAAAACTGGGCACCTACAAAAATGGTGACTCAGTTACGGCACCTGTGTTCATGGCTACCAAGGAGGGGGCCACCGGATACTGGGGTGGGTGAAAAATCACAAGGGAAGTAGCTGGTATATGCGTGCACACCCATGGGGGAGGAAAGGCAGGGGAGGGATGGTATGTGGGAGGGGGTGTGGCAGGCAGCTGCCGAGTTGGACTGCTGGCATCATGGGGAGTGTGGTTGGCTGGTAGGTGCAGGATACAGGGTTCAAGTCTGTCACAGTGCTATTTTTTGCCAGTAAGTGGCATGTATTTTTTAAGTTTTCACCTCGCCTAACATGCACCCCTGGAGTTGAGAATTCATAAGTAGGGGGTGTGGGAAGGCGACTCCCAGCATTAAGAATGAGACCTGTAGGTCTTGGGCACCATTTTAGGTAAGCTGTGAGTGTGCATCGCTGAAATTGATTTTCGGCAATGTACACTCACTATAACGGCGATTGCCTTTCTGTGATCACTGTTACAACACGGAACCAAGGGAGAGAATAGGACAGATCCTTGCAGTTAAACTCTTTCTCCATAACAACTGGGACAGAGCCATCTTCAACCCTGTCACAGTTGTCTATCACTTGGACAGAACATAATGGGGGACAGCTCCCCCCAGACCTATCACTGACCCTCTCATGGATTTACTCATTATCCACCACATGCACTGAACCATGATGGGGACAGCACCTCCCCAGCCATGTCACTGACCCTCCTCACAGACGTACCCATTGTTCACCATTTGCCCGGATCCATAATGGAGGACAGCACCCTCAGCAGCCCTGTCACAGATCCATGCATGGACTTACCCATTTTCCACTACATGCATAGAACCATGATGAGGACACCAACCCTGCACCCTGTCACAAACCCTCTCATGGACTTACCCATTATCCGGCACTCTCCCACATGGAACACTTACCGTACGACGTGATTGCTGACCTCGAGCCGTCCCTTCCCAAGTACTTGCCTATGCTACTTGTAGGCTCAATGCTACTGACTGCCTGCTCATATGTACCTTACTCTTGTCTGTTTATATTTACTGTTGTTTTTCCTGTCTGTATGCTCTGCTGACTCAATGTATTAAGTTGCAGTATTGTACTGGGTCACCTGCTACGCTGTTGCAATGAGGTCTGTAACACTCATTGTACTAAGTTACGATATTGCACTTGTTCACCTGTTATGATGTGGTCTGTAATACTTGGTGTAATGATGTTGTCTGTAATACTTGTTGTACTCTCCCGGGTCATTCCTGAAAATAGGCATACAACTTGTCTAGTGTACTTACCTGGTAAACAAAAGCTAAATAAATAAATAAATACACAGAACCATGATGAGGGACAGCACCCCCAGCCCTGTCACTGACCATCTCATGGACTTACTCATTATCCACCATGTGCAGAGAACCATGATGGGAGACAGAACACACAGCCCCATCACTAAATCTCCAAGACTTACCCATTATGCACCACTTGCACAAACTCACGATGGGGGACAGCACCCTCTCCAGCCATGTCACTGACCTTCTCATAGATTTTCCTGTTATCCACCTCTTGAACAGATCCATGGTGGGGTTGGCAACCCCCAGCACTGTTACAATCTTCTCAAGGACTTACCTGTTATCCACTATTCGCACAGAATCATGATGGGGTACAGCACCCTACAGTCCTTTCACTGACCCTCTCATGGAATTACTCATTAGCCACCACTTGCACAGAACCACGATGGGAGACAGCACACCCCAGCCCCATCACTAACCATCTCCCAGACTTATCTGTTATGCAACACATGGAACAAAACCATGATTGGGACAGCACTAACCAGCCCTGTCATGGACCTCTCATATACTTACCTGTTTTCCACCAGTTTCAGGGAACAATGTTGGGGAACAGCATCCTCCTCAACCATGTCATGGACCCTCTCATGGACTTACCAGTTATCCACAACGTTCACAGAATCATAATGAGAGATATTACACCTCAACCATTACACTGACCCATTCACAGACTTACCTGTTATCCACCACTTGCACAGAACCATGATAGGGAAAAGCACCAACCGGCATTGTCACTGACCCTCTCATATACTGATCCCTTATTGACCGATTGCAGAGAACCACAAAAGGGAACAGCATTACCCATGCATGTCACTGATGTTCTTATGGATTTCCCCATTATCCACCACTTGCACAGAACCATGGTGGGGTAGGTACCCCCCAGCCCTGTCACAGATCTTCTCAAGGACTTGCCTGTTATCCACTATTTGCACAGAACCATGATGAGGGACAGCATCCTACAGCTCTGTCACTGACCCACTCATGAACATACTCATTAAATACCACATGCAGAGAACTATGATGGGGGACAGGACCTCCCCAGGCATGACACTGACCATCTCATGGATTTACCCGTTATCCACCACTTGCACAGAACTACGACAGGGGACATCACCCCTCTCAGCCCTATCACTGACCTTGTCATGGATTTACCCATTATTCACCACATGCACAGAATTATGATGGGGAATATCACCCTGTCACTTACCCTCTCATGAACTTACCCGTTATTCACCAGATGCAGAGAACCATGATGAGTGGGATCACCCTTCCCAGGCTAGTTATTGACCCTCTCATGGACGTACGCATTATCCACCATGTGCACAGAACCATGATGAGGAATAGCTCCCCCCAGCCCAGTCACTGACCCTCTTTGGGACTTACTCTTTATTCACCACTTGCACAGAACAATGATAGGGGACAGCACCCTCCCAGCCCTGTCACTGACCCTCTCATAGAATTACCCATTATCCACCACTTGAACAGAACCATGATGTGGGACAGCATCCCCCAGAACTGTCACTGACCCTCTCATTTTGCCAGCATGGTTCAGTTGGTAGCACATCTGCCTCTGGACCAGAAGGTCGTGTGTTCTCGTCCCACACCAGGACTGGGCTTGCACCTAAAAATCTCTGGCATCCGAGTGCAGTATTGGGGGGTGCTGTACTGCTGGGGTGTGCCGTCCTTCAGATGAGATGTTAAACCGAGGTCCCTTCTGCCCATCTTGATGTTGTCCTGGTGGGTGTCCAGGTGGAAGTAAAAGAACCCAGGGCACTCTTCGCAAAGAGTAGGGAACATTCCCGGTGTCCTGGCCAACATTCTCCTTCCCATTAACCGGTTCATGCAATTATCCAGGCTGTGTGTAGGTGATGATGTGCGATATGGCTGCCACCACACATTCAGTCATTTCACTACCAGTCCAGCATTGCTTGTAAAGTGCTTTGGATGTATGAAAAGCACTATATAAATGCTGATTCTTCTTCTTTTTCTTCTTCTTCATGGACTTAACCATTATCCACCACTTGCACAGAACCATGATGAGGGACAGCATCCCCAGACCTATCACAAACTCTCTCAGGGAGTTACTAGTCATCCACCACTTATGCAGAACCCACACACCCGAGCTTAGTTACAGATTCTATCATGGACTTACCTGTTATCCACCATTTGCACAGAACCATAATGAAAGACAGCAATCCCCAGCCATGTCACTGACCCTCTCACAGACTTACCCATTAGCCACCACATGCACTGAACCATGACTAGTGACAGCAACCCCCAACTCTGCCACTGACAGTTTCACAAACTTACCTATTATCCACCTCTTGCACAGAACCATGATGAGCTACAGAACCCCCCATCCCAATAACTGACCCTGTCATGGGCTTACCCATTATCCACAATGTGTACAAAACCATGATGGGAAACAGCACTCTCCCCAGCCATGTTGCTGACTCTCTCACGGACTTACCAGTTATCAACTAAGTGCACAGGACCACGATGAGGGACAGCACACCCCAGCCCTGTAATTGACCCTTTCTTGGACTTATCCATTATCAACCGCTTGCACAGAACTGAGATGGGGGATGGCACCCCCCATCACAGACCTTCTCATGGACTTACCCATTATCCACAACTCTCACAGAACTATAATGGGGACAGCACACCCCAATCACATCACTGACACTCTTATGGACTTACCTGTAATCCCCCATTTGCACAGGACCATGATGGGGGCAGCACCTCCCAGCCCTGTCACTGATCATCTCACAGACTTACCCATTATCCACCACTTGTACAGAACCATGAAGTGTGACAGCACCCCCGCAGCCCTGTCACTGACCATCTCACGGACTTACCCATTATCCACCATGTGCACAGAATCATGATAGGGAACTGCACCCCTTAACCCTATCACTGACCCTCTAATGGACTGACCCATTATCCAACACTTGCAAAGAACCATGATGAAGGACAGCATCCACCAGCCCTGTTACTGACCTTCTCTTGGACTTACCCATAATCCACCACTTACAGAAAACCATAATAGGGGACAGCACCCTCCCCTGCCCTGTCACTGTCCCTCTCACAGACTTACCCATTATCTGCCATGCGCACAGAACCTGGATGGGGGACAGCACCCCCAGCCCTGTCACTGACCCTCTCACAGATTTACCCGTTATTCACCACATGCACAGAACCATGTTATGGGACAGCACTCACCCTGCTCTGTCACTGACCCTCTCACAGAATTACCCATTATCCACCACTTGCAAAGACACATGCTATGGGACGGCACCCCCGAGAACTGTCACTAACCCTCTCATGGACTTAACCATTATCCACCACTTGCACAGAACCATGATGTGGGACAGTAGCCCCCAGCCCTGTCACTGACCTTCTCACAAAGTTACCAGTTATCCACCACTTTCACAGAAACCACTCCCCCAGCTTTGTAACAGATCCTCTCATATATTTTCCGTTATCACCATTTACACAGAACGATGATGAATGACAGCAGCCCCCAACCCTGTCACTGACCTTTTTCTCAGACTTATCCATTATCCACCATGTACACTAAAACATGATGAGGGACAGCACCCACCAATGCTGTCACTGACTGTTTCATGGACTTACCCATTATCCACCACTTGCACAGAACTATGATGAGTGACAGTATCCCCCAACCCTGTCACTGACCCTCTCACGGACTTACCCTTTATCTACCACATGCACAGAACCAAGAAGGTGGACAGCACCCCACAGCCCTGTCACTGACCCTTTCACAGACTTACCTGTTATCCACCACATGACCAGAAGCATGATATGGGACAGCACCCCCCCCAGCCCTGTCATAGAAACATAGACTTTGGCAGCAGATAAGGACAGATTGGCCCACTCCATCTGCCCGTTTCCCCTACCTATTGAATAAGTTGCAGATCCTAGTTAACCAACAGCCTACTTTCTCCGGACCGCACTATAATGTCATATGTCTGTCAAATGCACTCTTACAGGAGGCAGTATAGCGCAGTGGTTTAAGGCTCTGAGCTGCAAAGCTGGAGACCTGGGTTTGAATCTCACAGCCCCCACTTGCATACTGTGTTACCCTGAGCAAGTCACTTAACTTTCTTGTGTTCCCAGGTCACACCTGTAAACAAGCTTTCAGCTTAGTGCGTATCTCCTGGTAAAAAAAGAAGCTATTCCATGCATCCACCACCCTCTCTATGAAAAAAGGTTTCCTTACATTGCTCCTGAGCAGTCCCCCTTCTAGCTTCAAATTGTGCCCCCTTGTTTTTGCACATCTCTTTTTTCTGAAAGATGCTACCTTCTTGGACTTTGTTAATTATTTTGAGGTATAGTACTTGAATTTTCTATCATTTCCCCCTTCCTCCTTTCCTCGAGGGTATACATATAAAGCTTCTTTAGTCTTTCTTCATATGGTTTCTGATGCAGACCCTGCACCATTTTAGTTGCCCTCCTCTGGACTGCCTCCATCCTGTCTATGTCCTTATGGAGATGGGTTCTCCAGAACTGCACACAGTACACCAGATGGGGTCTCAGCAACTGTCTGTACAGAGGGATGACATCTTCCCATTTTCTACTGGTGATGCCTCTCCCTATGCATCCCAGTATCCCCCCAGCTCTCCTTACTGCCCTCTCACATTGCCTGTCTACCATAAGGTCATCTGATATGACTACACCCAGGTCCTTTTCCATTTTTGTTGTTTTTAATACCCCCCCCCCCACTGTGTACTCTTCTCCTGGGTTTTTGTTTCTCAGGTGCATTACTTTGCACTTCTTTGCATTGAATCTAAGCTGACATACTTTTGACCATTCCGCCAACCTTGCCAAGTCCCTTTTCATCCTTTCCACTACCCCTTATGTATCAACTCTGTTGCAGATCTTTGTGTCACCTTCAAAGAGGCATACTTTTCCTTCCAGTCCCTTTGCAATGTCTCTTATTTTATTTATTTATTTATTTAAAAGATTTACCAGGAAGGCATACTGAGCAGACAATTGTTCGATTCCAGATGCGTCCTGGGGGAAGGGGTAAGGGAGACAACACAGAGTATGTTTCAAAGGAACACAAAGCATTATCATATACAGAGATTATATACAGAGATACAGCTGGAAATATATACAATGCATTCTTCTACAATGTGAATGGAAAATACTGGGGATACAACATGTAGAGTGAATGGCCTGGTCCTAAAATTCCTGACCGCAGCTTCAAGCTATCAGTGTGTGTTGATTTTAGAGCCACAGAAGAAGTCAGGGAAAGGGGAAATTAGGTGCAAGCACAGGCGGTGGAAAAATGGGCTTTAAGGGGAGAACTGAGTTGGTGGGCAGAGATAGCATGCCGAATGGCCAGTGGGAGAGAATTCCACAGTTTAGGCATGTGATGCAAGAAGGCAGCTTGGCCTGCAGAGGTGGACATATATGGGACAGACAAGGAATGGTTGTCAGAGTTCCTGAGGGAATGCGAGAGTGGGGTAGGTGAGGACAAGGCAGTAGAGAAGTACATGGGGCAGTGACTGAGTCCAAAACTTAGCCATGAGCCTGCCACAATGGATAGGGGCACGTATGTGCTTTGTCTTTTGTTTTGTTTTGCCTGTTGGTCCGGCTGGTCCTAAGGGATCAAATAAATTTCTGTTTTGCATATTACAGCATTGGTTTTGGACCTGGATTTATCTTGTGACAGGCTACTAGTGTGCTGGATTACTTTGGTTCTGTCCGTTTTGGGTTGGCTACACTTTGTTTCTCAGCACCACCCCACTTAGCCTTGGCTCGCAGCATGAGTGTGTTTTTGGTCTTCACAATGGATTGTCTCCTATCCTGTAGTGAGGGGAGGCATATGGCCTGGTGGAGGTTGCAGTGGTGGGTGCAGGCAGGACAGTCAAAGGTGAAGTGACAGAGGGAGTGGAAGAGGGTATCCAGTTTGTCACCATAGTCAAGGATTGGGAGGATCATTTTCTGTAGAATTTCATGGTAGGCTCGTAGTAGGATGCATCCGCGGTTCCGATACAGGGCCCCAGCTTAGGGTTTAGCTTCTTGTGGATTGCCTCAATGTGTACAGAAAACTCAAGGTGTTGGTTGAGACAGACCCCGAGGTATCTAAAGGAGATGCAATCCTCCAGCTTCATCCCATCCAGGGTGTTTAAAGTGGGGAGGGAGGGGAGCCAAGTCTCTGCCTAGTGCCAAAGGTAAGGGAGACAGTTTTCTTGGCATTTAGGAAAAGCTGATTGGAGCAAAACCAGAGCTGAACATCACTGAAGTTGTGTTACAGTCTGGCTGCCACATCAGAGGTTGAGGGGCCAGAAGTATACAGGACAGTGTCATCCGCATATATGTGAATGGATGTGTGTGGGCAGGCAGAGGGCAGGTCATTAAGGAAAATCGAGAATAGTAGTGGGCCAAGGACAGAGCCTTGGGGTACCCCAGTCAAGATGGGGAAGGGGGAGGAGATGGAGTTCCCAGTCCTGACTGATTGGGTTCTGCCCACCTGGTAGGAATGGAACCAAGTAGTGGCCTTGTAGGAGAGCCCAGCTAGGGAAAGCTTGGAGAGGAGGAGAGAGTGTGAGGCAGTGTTGAAAGCCTTTGTGAGGTTGACAAAGATGGCAGAGATAATATGGCTCGCAATCCATAATGGTGTGGATGGCATCAGTGTCCCTTAGAAAGGAGGTGGTGGTGGAGTGAGACTTCCTAAACCCAGACTGGTAAGGGGTGAAGAAGTGGTCAGAGGTAAGGAAACTGGAGAGCTGGGATAGGACTAGGAGTTCCTGAAGTTTAGCTAGAATGGAGAGGAGGGAAATGAGGTGGTAGTTTCCTGGGGAGGAGGTGTCGCCACCCTTTGGAAGGGGGATGACCACGGTGTGCTTCCAATCAGATGGGATAAAAGCTAGCAAGAAGGAGAGATTGAAGAGGGAGGTCAGAGTGAGGTGATGGCTGGGGCTGACAGGAACAGCATTTTGGAGTCCAACCCGGAGGAGCATTTGCCTTTGGAAGGGTTTAGTGTAAGCAATGCTTTATGAACATCGACTGGAGTAACAGGGTGGAAGGAGAAAGTGTGGGGGTTAGCTTGTCAGCACATGGAGGGTAAGATTGGACAGGTGTGTTAGGCAGGAGAGAGGACAGCAGGGATGCAGAACTGTTTGTTAAGAAGAAGTTGAACTCAGTAGCCACTGCCAGCAGGTCTGCTACTGAGGTGCCCCCCTATATTAATGATGGGGTGGGTGTTTGGGAAGATGGGGAGAAGAGTGATTTTATCACCTTCCAAAATTTAGAAGGGTGATTTATATTGGTGAGGAAGGAGGATCAGAAACAATTTGCTTTTGCCTGGCGGATTTGTCCAGTACATGCATTATGGAGAGCGTGATACAACTGGTATGCCGAAGCAGTGTGGAGGCTGTATGAGCCTTTCCAAGCCTGGTCTCTAGCTCTGAGGTTTGCCAAGACATCAGCGGAGATCCATGGCAGGTGAGGTCCCCACACTCTGGTGCATTTGAGTGGGGCATAGGTGTCCCAGACAGAGACGAACTTGGACTCAAAATCATCCAGGGCTGAGTCAATAGAGGGGGCTTGAGAGACGAATGACCAATCTGTGTAAGCAAGCTCATTTAGGAGGGCTGGCAGGTCCAGGGATTTAAAGGACCAAACTGGCAGGGTTCTGGGAGGGGGGGGGCCTTAGGTCTGAAGTTTTTTCTTACCAAGTATTTTGTATTAGATGATTCAATCATGGAACATCTCGATCACACTATTTGTAGTGCAGACAAGGCCAATTGTACCTGTTCTACATTTGGGGGGGCACGCATATTTGATATATTTAGAATGGTACCTAATATTCTGAAAAACTCTGGGGGACAAGCCCCTAGCTATCATTCATGCTGGTGTGAATAACTCCTTTCATGATTCTGTACTAACTATAAAACAGGATTTCGTTGCACTTACAAACAGGTTAATTGAATTAGGTTGTCAAATCACATTTTCTGAGATTCTACCTATACCCGGAGCCACAGCACATCACACAAATAGTATTAAAGCAATTAACAACTGACTGTGTAACTGGTGCTTAAAACAAGACATTCAGTGCATCACACATTGGGAGGAATTTTATGAACAACATGAATTATTTAGTGGGGATGGTCTCCATCTTTATAGGAGAGGCAGTGCTCTGCTGGGTAAACAAATCACCAAATTTATTGATTATAATTTAAACTAATACCACAGGGGGAAGGGCAGACTTCGACAGCCCATATTAGAAATGAAAAAACTAGAAACAAATATATTGTAGATAAATCAAACTGTATGTACATCAATGCCAGAAGTCTCAATAAAAATGCTGATGAACTTAAAATTAGAGTGAGGCTGAATCAGTTAGACCACATTTCAGTCATTGAAACTTGGTGGGGATCACAGATCCACCTGGGACTTCAGTTTACCAGGCATTAATCTATTTAAGCTGAACCAGAATGATAGAGGTGGAGGGGGTCAATAACAACTTCGAGAGTATTAACATCTCTAATAAAATGAAGACACATGCAGTTAACACAGAAACAATCTGGATTAAACTATTATCTGAGCACAGTGACCCCATTATTGTTGATACTTGTTATAGGCCCCCTGACTGCTCTCCCCTCATCACTGACTCCATCTTTCAGGAGCTGGAGTTAGGCCCCCTGACTGCTCTCTCCTTATCACTGACTCCATCTTTCAGGAGCTGGAGTTAGGCCCCCTGACTGCTCTCTCCTTATCACTGACTCCATCTTTCAGGAGCTGGAGTTAGGCTCCCTGACTGCTCTCCCCTCATCACTGACTCCATCTTTCAGGAGCTGGAGTTAGACCCCCTGACTGCTCTCTCCTCATCACTGACTCCATCTTTCAGGAGCTGGAGTTAGACCCCCTGACTGCTCTCCCCTCATCACTGACTCCATCTTTCTGGAGCTGGAGTTAGGCCCCCTGACTGCTTTCTCCTTATCACTGACTCCATCTTTCAGGAGCTGGAGTTAGGCTCCCTGACTGCTCTCCCCTCATCACTGACTCCATCTTTCAGGAGCTGGAGTTAGGCCCCCTGACTGCTCGCCCCTCATCACTGACTCCATCTTTCAGGAGCTGGAGTTAGACCCCCTGACTGCTCTCCCCTCATCACTGACTCCATCTTTCAGGAGCTGGAGTTAGGCCCCCTGACTGCTCTCCCCTCATCACTGACTCCATCTTTCAGGAGCTGGAGTTAGACCCCCTGACTGCTCTCCCCTCATCACTGACTCCATGTTTCAGGAGCTGGAGTTAGCCTCCAGCTAAGGTGACACCAAACTGATGGGTAATTTTAATATCGGTGACATTGATTGGAATAAACACACAGCTACTTCTATTATGGGAAACTAATCACTATCCTTATGTTCTCAGTTACAACTCAAACAGATTATTAATCAGCCCAAAACAAACATCAAGTTACTTGATCTAGTGCTGTGAGACAACTACATTGATATTAATAAACTGAACACTGAAGCACCAACAGGAAATAACGACCACAATACTGTATTTTTCTCTTAGAAAAGCATGTTTCATATAATACAGGCAGCACCAATATCTTTTTATATAACAAAGCTAGTCTATCATATATAAAACATGTTCTTGGTCAGATTGATTGGGAATCAAAATTTAATAATCTCCCGATTCAGTCATATTGGGATTTCTTGAGGGATACCTTAATATACATCAGAAATAAATATGTCCCATCAAGGCCCAAGTACAATAAAAAAGGGAATTTGACAACATGGCTTAATAGATCTATTAATAAACTTATAAATAGGAAAAATAAAAAATACAGTACCTATCTGAAAACAAAAAGCAATGATAGATGGTTAGCATATAAATATAAAAAACAATGTAAGAATAAAATAAAGAAAGCTAAATCAATGTGGGAATTAAATTTATCGAAACTACCTCTAAGAACAACAGCAAGCATTTTTATTCTTATATAAATTCCTTAAAAAAATGGTCAATAAAGTCGGTCCATTAATATCGGGTAGTAGCCTAATTCATGATCCTCAGGAGATGGCTAACCTTTTCAACAAAACATTTTGTGATATTTTTTCAGCTCCAGGTGGTAGTATAACTACATCCTACTCAGCCCCGATACCCAATTCTGACTACATCACATTTACAAACGACTCCATTAGAGTTAATTTAATGGCACAACAAGGAAAAACCAGCCCTGGACCAGACAGCATCCCAGGCCACTTCTTACATTTAATTGCAGATAACTTGATTTTACCTTTAAAGCTCCTGTTTGAGGGTTGTTTAAAACACAATTTTGTGCCAGCTGACTGGAAAAAGCAAACATGACCCCCTTGCGTAAAAAAAGGTTCCAAATCATTATGGGAAAACTACCACCCTATTAGTCTGATCTCCGCTGTTGGTAAAATAATGGAAAGGTCGATTAAAGATTTAATAGCTCCAATTGTGAATGGACGGGATTCTGGACAACAAAGATTTAAAAAGGGGAGAGGTTGTTTAACCAACGTAATGTGTTTCTACGAACACATTAGTGCAATGTTGGATCAAAAAATATCATGCCACGAGATTTATATTGACTTTAGCAAAGCCTTTGACATTATGCCACATTGGGTTCTGCAAGTTAAACTTAACAAATTAAATATAAATCAGCACATCATTTGCTGGATTTGAAATTGGCTTTCAGGTAGATCACAACATATATTAATTAATGGTCATGTGTCTTCCCCAAGGATAGAAACCAGTGGTGTTCCACAAGGGTCTGTTCTCGGCCCCTGTTTGTTTGAGATATTTATTTCTGACCTAACTTCAGATTGTACATCGCTCAATATAAAATATGCAGGTAATTTCAAAATAGAAGGTGCTTGTCTTAATCCAGAAGACTCTCTTATCATACAAAGAGACCTTGACTTTATTACAGTATGAGTCAAAGAATTGGGAATGACAGTTAATAAAGATAAATGTAAGATTATGTAATTTAATGTTGCTAGAAACACGCAGACTCAGAGGTGACCTTCTTTTTTTATATAATATAATACAGGACCATTGCTTAATGTTTGATCTGGGGTTAGTTTTTAAAGATAGTACATACAACATCCTAGGGCACCCACTACAACTTGTGTGAAAAAGATATAACTATATAAATAGAAACTACTTTCCACACTCAGGGTTATTGGCCCATGGAATAATTTACCTCTGGATGTTGTCATCAGTAAGACCAAGTCTGTATTTAACAAAAGACTTGATACTCTTCTGTTGTCTGGACAAAGGCTTCCATAGTATTCAGATTGGTCTTAATGCATATAAAGGTGCAGATATGGCTAAACCAGCCCTCTTGCTCTAAAATATCCTTAGTAGTATGATCCTTAGTAGTATAAGTAGGTTAGGTGATGGTCACTTAGGGAGTCAGGTAGGAGACCTGCAGAAATTATATGACATGAGTGGGCAGTAATGGATCAGTCTAGTAATGAGTGGTTCAGGGTTTTGGAGTTTAGGGGGTGGGCTCCATGATAAGTTGGGACAGTTTTAGCGAGGTTACCTCATTGCAAATTTTAGAGCTGGAGGGGGTGAGCAAGTTCACATTAAAGTAGTCCAGGATATAAAGCTCTGCACCTGGTCTTTGGGATTTGAGGGCAGTTAGAAGGTCCTTGACAGAGGACACAGGGGAATCAGAGGGGGCCATAGGAGCCGGCTATAAAGATGGGAATGGGAGGGAGATTTTCACCAACTGGGAGCTTATGGTCAGTGTGGATGGTCGAGATAGTGCCACAGGGTTGAAAAGAAGGGCAGAACTGATATACATGTCTATACCACCACCCTTTTTATCTCCTGGCCAGTTTTGATGAATTACAATGTAACTAGGGATAGAGATACTAGCATCTATGTTGTACGATTTTATCTAAGTCTCTGTAATGATCAGAATGTGCAGTTTTATGGATAAGACAATTGGCTGGAGCATAGCTGTTTTAGGGAGGAAGCTGCAGATGTTCAAGTGTGCCAGCCTTAGGCCTCATGGGAGTTGTAGTGGGGGTTGGCCAGGGTTGGGTTTAATGTCCCCAGCCAACAGAAACAGCATAGTTACTAGGGTCTTGGCTTGGGCTAGCATCAACCTTTGGTGGGAGAAAGGAAGCTGAGGCAGTAGTGCCGAGATAGTCTTTGGAGAGGTCTATAGAGTGAGCAGACCAGCATGGAAACTGGGCCGAAGTATGGAAGGGCCAGTTGTCCAGGAGTTGAGGGGAGTGACAGGTGACAGCAGGAGGTAACAGGATTGTGAGGGTAGTGAAGCATAGCAAGGTCGAGTAAGTGACTGTCCAGATCCTCTGGATACAGGGAGGGAGGGAGAGTGGAAGGGACACCAGGGGGACGAGGATGATGAGGAGAAGGAGGAGGAAGAGGGGCATGGAAGAAACAGGTATATTTATAGGCATATTGTTATGTCAATAAATAGGCATATCGATGCTTCTATAGGCAGGGCGAGAGCCGGTAAGCAATAGTGGTAGTGCAAGGTGTTGAGGTTGATTGAGTGCTTCACTGAGGAAATACGTGAGCAAATATTATCTGAATGCCACCTAGAGGAGAGCAGCCATTAGCTGCAAGTGGGAAAGTAGACAGATAGGATTTTGCCCGCAATCACGTGAGTCACTCACCAGTGTAATAGGAGATGCTCACCAAGGGTGGTGGCAGGGGTGGTGGCGTAGCAGACGTGAAGTGTTGGCGGGCAAATTCAACAAAAGAGGTACTGCTGCAGCAACCACTTTTAAGCAGGAGCCACATTCATCAGTTACCTGCAGACAGAATCTGAATCTAGAGGTTTTAGGGGAGGGCAGGCAATCCAGGTTTCAGAGGCCCTCACAACTGCACCATGAGCCGGGAAGATAATGGGAGAAGGATCAGAATATAACAGGTAGAAAGGGTGAGGTATAAGTGGGGGATTAAAGACAGAATACAGGCTGGAACTGGATTTGCAAGCTGGCAGCGTGGCTGCCTTAAACATAAAATCCAGCTTGAATTAGAATACAGAAGGCAGATTGGCTAGTTAAAACATTAAAATCTAGCTTGATTTACAAATACATGACTTAAATAAACATAAAATCCAGCCTGAATTGGAATACAGGACTTAAATAGTGGCATCTCAGCTGTAGGAGTCAACTAAATTCTGATTTTTAGCAGAATATGGCAGAGGTGTTTATCGAGTGAGGACTGGTAAATTTTCACTATCCCTGGCTGCTGGGCTACAGCAGTTATAAATAAAATACAGTGCTTTTAAGCCCGCACACTAGTCAGCTGTAAACACTGCTATTAAATGCTTTAGGAGTAGCCCCAGGTAGCAAAGATAAAATGAAGTAGAAACATTGTTAATCCCACCCACAGTCTCGGCAGCTGCAACTCTGCAACTGAATGGAATTAAGTGTACCCCCAGGCAAACTGCTTACCCTTTAGTTAAAGTAAACACAGTTAGTGCAGAATGCAGTCACTAGGCTGCTCACTGGGCAGCCTAAATTCTATCATATCACTCCAGTCTTGTGTGAGCTGCACTGGCTGCCAGTTAGGTGGAGGATTCTCTTCAAGGTGGGTTTGCTCACATTTATGGCCCTATGTGGGCTGGGTCCTGGTTACCTGTCAGATCTTCTTACACCAGCCATTGCAGTCCACTCCCTCCGGTCCTCATCTAGGGGCCTCCTGGTGATTCCCAGGACAAGGCTCAAAACTGCCGGTGACAGAGCGTTCAGTGTCACCGGTCCCGTCCTCTGGAATTCACTGCCTTCATCAATTCAGGAGGCCTCTTCGGTTGAGGTTCTCAAGGTCCACCTCAAGGCCTTCCTGTTTAATCAGGCCTTCCCGGACCTTAGGCATTAGTCCACCCTGGGCACCCAGCTTATTCATTGAGCATCAGATTTTAGATATATATTTATTAATTATTAAATATTTATGTATACTGATATATTATTGTTTTGTAACATATGGATAAGCCTCAATAATATTATACTAAGTTATACAAAAATTTCCCAGTAATACATCACTATTCTCAATAATACTATCCGGAAAAGTGATAATACTATAGTTTTTACTGATAATACCACAGTTCAAAGGTCATCTCCAACTGTAGTATTATCAATGGATCCATATATTACAAAATAACAGAAATATAGTAGTGATATGCAGTAATAGCTATTCGAGGTTTTGGGGACTTTAGGACTTCTCGAGCTTTGTTCTCGAGGTTCCATGTCCCCAAAACCTCTCGACGGTATTACTGCCTTGTAATACACACTTATCTATCTATTATTCTATTTATATTGATTTATATTATTGTATTGATAGTCTGTTCTTGTTGTTCTGCTCCCACAGCCCCCAGGATTGAGCGTCAGAAAAATAAAATTTGCCTTGCCTTGCCTTGCCTAGAGAATTCCCAATATCAACTAAAAGCAGAATGCAGCCCAGAAATAAACCATCTACATTTCTCTGACAACAGAATTAGCAGCTATAGTAGAGAGTGTAACGTGTTAACCCTCTACTAGTTCTAATTATGTTTGTGATATAAATATATCTTTATTTGAATGTCTACTTAGGGACATGGCAGCCAGCAGCTTTTAAAGGGGCCTGACCTTTTGACCCCAAAACAGTTGCTACAATAGCTAGATAGCTAGTTTCCTTCTCTGTTTTGACACATAACTGTGAGCCTTCTTGGGATTATAAAGACTTCCTTCAAAGGCCAGGGTATCACACATTGTAGACAATCTCTTTACTTTGATCTAGAGGGACAATGTATGCATTTTATGACCTTTGAGGAAAAGGCCATTTGTAACTGATTTCTCTTAGCTTTCACACCTGTAAGATAAATGTTTGTCAGGATGTGTTTCTGAACATCAAAGGTGAATGCTGTGATCAAAGAGATTGTCATATTTTGATATTGCTATCTTGCAGATTTCCAGCCAGCAGTAAAATAACACCCTTTTGGATATACCTGGTCAGGTTACAAATTAATGACAGGCCTAACAGTGACCTCATGAGCTGTGACCTCATAGGATGGGAAAGGAATTTTGTTTTATTAACACTCTGGCTGAAAGAAGTGGAACACATCTATCTCTGGACTCCTAAAGGAACGCACACTGTGTTCTGAAAAAAAGGCACTTCTGATACATTTAGGTAATACCAGCTAGAAACTTGGTTAAAACTAGAAGTTCAGTTACAGGTGTTTTTGTGTTTGAAATTCCCTTTTATTTTGACTGTAAGTATTAATGTTATATGTTCTATATTTTGTATGTATTTACTGTTTTTTTTTTAATTTTAGTAAACAGTCTAATTTCCTTAATCCTGCTTAATTCTTTTCCTTTGCATGTGGAGGCTGAAACAGTATTGGATAATTCTGATAAAAACTGTTAAGGGCTTAAAAGTGTGTTACTATCTTGCTAAATTAAGAAATTACCTGGGTCTCAAATTGAGTCAAAAGGGTAGAATTGAGCCAGGCTGGGTGCCCACTGGGTGAAGTATTGCACTGCATTTCCCCGAAGAGAGTGTAATATCTGATCTTGTTAACTGGGGTGCTAGTGAAAAAGGGTTCATATTTTATCCCAGGACTCGAGGCTAGTAGGTGATTCAGACCCAAAACAGACAGGAGGGTTACCCTGTTTGTCTCCTGTTCACATATTGCACTTTGAGGTTTGGCACTGTGGGAGCAGAGAGGACTGGCCCCAGTACTGAACCCTGTGGTACCCCGCTACTAACCCCCCTTTGAAGTAGATGCCATTTACTATTACCTTTTGCGTCCTGTTGTCCAGACAAATTTTTACCCTGGCTACCACCCTGGGACCCACTCTGAGGCTGGCTAACTTGCTTATTAATCTTTGTGTGGATCTGTGTCAAATGCCTTGCTAAAGTCTATGTAGGCCATGTCCACAGCATCTCCCTGGTCTACTACTTTGGTCACAGAGTCAAATAAATCATTTAGATTCATCTGATATGACTGTCCTGCTGTGAATCCATATTGCCTTAGGTCCTGTGCCCTGTTGGCTTCTAGGTACTCAACTAGTCTTTCATTCAGAAGTGATTCCATCATTTTCCCTAACACTGAGGTCAAACTAACAGAGCTGTAGTTTCCTGCCTCTGCCTTGCTCCCACTTTTGTGAAGGGGAATCATATCCACCCTCCCCCAGTTCTCAGGTACCACACCATCCTCCCATGATTTGTTAAAAATGGTAGTCACTGGTGTCACTAGTGCTCCCCTTAGTTCTTTTAGAATTTTGGGGTGAATCCTGTTGGGCCCCATTGCCTTGTCCACCTTGAATTTTAGGACTTCTTTCAGGACCCTTTCTTCTGTGAATGGACTGGTATTGACCCCCTTATCCAAAGTGCTTCTATTGTTTGGTATAGGTATGTCCCCCTCCTCTTCTTTTGTGAATACTGAATAAAAGTATTTGTTTAGTATCTCTGCCTTTTCGCTGTCACCCTCTGCCACGCCCACCACACCCCTCTTTATTAAGGCTTGCTATCCCTCCTTTGGTCTTTCTTCATCACTAACATACCTATAAAAGTTTTTATCCCACTTCTTAACTGAGTTGGCTTTCTTTTCCTCAGTTTGGGCCTTTGATATTCTGACTGTCTTCCCCGCTTCCTTCAGCTTTAACCGGTACGGTTCTCTGCCCTGCTCCTTCTGTGATTCTTTATACTTTCTGAATGCTATCTTTTTCTCCCTAACCTTGCCCGCCACCTCTTTTGAGAACCATAGTGTTTTTTTTTCTTTGTTTTGTTTTATTTGCTTCAAAAGCTTGTTGCCTCTGTGATGGCAGTTTCGATTTTTCCCAATTGTTCCTCCACCCCCTCCTTCCTGCCCTTTTGCTTGTGCATTCTTTAGGCACTCACCCATTCTGCCAAAGTCAGCCCTTCAAAAGTCCAGTACCCTTGCTTTTGTATGGCTTGACTCTATGGCTGTTTATTCTGAACCACACTGTCCGGTGGTCACTTGTTCCCAGATGGCTACCCACTTCTAAATCTGAGATCCTCTCACTGTTCCCATCTTCGAGTACCAGGTCTAAGACTGCTTCCTTCTGAGTGGGTTCCAACAAAAAGCTCCCTGAGGCATGCCCCCCTGTAGGGCATTGAGAATGATCCTCTCATGGACTTACTCATCCATCAGTTCCACAGAACTTGCACAGAACCTGATGGGAGCCAGCACCCCCCAGCACTGTTACTGACCCTCTCAAAGAATTATTTATTATCCACCACTTGCAGATAACCATGATATGGGGACAGCATGCCCCAGAACTGTCACTAACCCTCTCATGGACTTAACCATTATCCACCACTTGCACAGAACCATGATGTGGGACTACAACCACCCAGCCCCATTACTAACCCTCTCACAGAGTTACCAGTTATCCACCAGTTGCTTAGAACCCACAATCCCAAGCCCTGTAAGAGATCTTCTCACAGACTTACTGGTTAGCCATCATTTGCATAGAACCATAATGAATGACAGCACCCACCAACCCTGTCAATGACCCTCTCACGGATTTACCTATTATCCACCACATGTGCTGAACCATGATGGGGAACAGCACCCACCAACCCTGTCACTGACTGTTTCACTGACTTACCCATTATCCACCACTTGCACAGAACTATGATGAGCGCCAACACCCCACAGCCCTGTCACTGACCTTCTCACAGACTTACCTGTTAACGTCCACATGCAGAGATCCATGATGGTGGACAGCATCACCCAGTCCTGTCACTGACACTGATACTCTCATGGACTTATCTTTTATCCACCATATGCACAGAACTATGATGGGGGACAGCACCTGACTCAGCCTTGTCACTGACCCTCTCACAGACTTCCCACTTATTCACCACTTGCACAGAACCATGAGGGGGGATAGCATTCCCCCAGACTATATCACTGGCCCTCTCATGGACATAACTGTTATCCTCCACTTGCACAGAACCATGTTGCAGGACAGCACCCCCACCCCTAGCCATGCCACTGACCCTCTCACAGACTTACCCATAATCCAATACTTCCACCACATGTGCTGAACCATGAACCAGAAGAAGCCAGAAGGTGAAGGAAGGAAACATATTCAATTCAGTGCTTCAGAGTAACTGGTAACTGGTATTTTTCCTTTAAACTTAGATTGTAGGCTTGTAGTGACACTATACTTTCTTTCTGTGTTGTCTTTACTTATAATTGTTTTTGGGCTGTTGAAAATTTAAAAAATAGTGGTGGTGTAATTCTGTGCTGTCTTTAATTGCTGCAAATTTTATCTTGGCTTGTCTGATTGTCCTGTAGCTGGGTGAAGGGTGTTAATTGTCTGGCCTCTGACCTCAGCTGACGTGATAACTGAAGGTGGGGCTTAGTCACAGTTAAAGCAGCAAACAGAAGTTCATTCTTCTCATGAAGAAGCCAGAAGGTGAAGGAAGGAAACATATTCAATTCAGTGCTTCAGAGTAACTGGTAACTGGTATTTTTCTTTTAAACTTAGATTGTAGGCTTGTAGTGACAATATACTTTCTTTCTGTGTTGTCTTTACTTATAATTCTTTTTGGGCTGTTGAAAATTTAAAAAATAGTGGTGGTGTAATTCTGTGCTGTCTTTAATTGCTGCAAATTTTATCTTGGCTTGTCTGACTGTCCTGTAGCTGGGTGAAGGGTGTTAATTGTCTGGCCTCTGACCTCAGCTACGTTATAACTGAAGGTGGGGCTTAGTCACAGTTAAAGCAGCAAACAGAAGTTCATCTTCTCAGAAGAAGCCAGAAGGTGAAGGAAGGAAATATATTCAATTCAGTGCTTCAGAGTAACTGGTAACTGGTATTTTTCTTTTAAACTTAGATTGTAGGCTTGTAGTGACACTATACTTTCTTTCTGTGTTGTCTTTACTTATAATTGTTTTTGGGCTGTTGAAAATTTAAAAAATAGTGGTGGTGTAATTCTGTGCTGTCTTTAATTGCTGCAAATTTTATCTTGGCTTGTCTGATTGTCCTGTAGCTGGGTGAAGGGTGTTAATTGTCTGGCCTCTGACCTCAGCTACGTGATAACTGAAGGTGGGGCTTAGTCACAGTTAAAGCAGCAAACAGAAGTTCATCTTCTCAGAAGAAGCCGGAAGGTGAAGGAAGGAAACATATTCAATTCAGTGCTTCAGAGTAACTGGTAACTGGTATTTTCTTTAAACTTAGATTGTAGGCTTGTAGGACAATATACTTTCTTTCTGTGTTGTCTTTACTTATAATTCTTTTGGGCTGTTGAAAATTTAAAAAATAGTGGTGGTGTAATTCTGTGCTGTCTTTAATTGCTGCAAATTTTATCTTGGCTTGTCTGACTGTCCTGTAGCTGGGTGAAGGGTGTTAATTGTCTGGCCTCTGACCTCAGCTACGTTATAACTGAAGGTGGGGCTTAGTCACAGTTAAAGCAGCAAACAGAAGTTCATCTTCTCAGAAGAAGCCAGAAGGTGAAGGAAGGAAACATATTCAATTCAGTGCTTCAGAGTAACTGGTAACTGGTATTTTTCTTTTAAACTTAGATTGTAGGCTTGTAGTGACACTATACTTTCTTTCTGTGTTGTCTTTACTTATAATTGTTTTTGGGCTGTTGAAAATTTAAAAAAATAGTGGTGGTGTAATTCTGTGCTGTCTTTAATTGCTGCAAATTTTATCTTGGCTTGTCTGACTGTCCTGTAGCTGGGTGAAGGGTGTTAATTGTCTGGCCTCTGACCTCAGCTACGTGATAACTGAAGGTGGGGCTTAGTCACAGTTAAAGCAGCAAACAGAAGTTCATCTTCTCAGAAGAAGCCAGAAGGTGAAGGAAGGAAACATATTCAATTCAGTGCTTCAGAGTAACTGGTAACTGGTATTTTTCTTTAAACTTAGATTGTAGGCTTGTAGTGACACTATACTTTCTTTCTGTGTTGTCTTTACTTATAATTGTTTTTGGCTGTTGAAAATTTAAAAATAGTGGTGGTGTAATTATGTGCTGTCTTTAATTGCTGCAATTTGCCTCTCCCACCCCTTCCCCCAACTCTTAATTATGTGCCCTGATAAATCTGATTGACAGGAGCTAAACACAGGGTATAGTAAGAGGTGTGAAGTAGGAGGGGCATAAGGGGGAAGAAGACCACCCTCAGCACAAGTGTTTTGACTCATTTATTTATTTATTGGTTTCTTTTTCCTTAAAAATATATATCTGAGGATCAGTTACAGGATTTTTAATACTGTAAATAAATAAAAGAGAACTAAGAGAGCTTCAGTAGCAGATAAGTAGGGAATTGCAGTATAATGTGGGAGTGGTAAATGTAGTGGCTGTGGGCAGCCATATTCAGGCAGACCTTCTGGACACTGAGGTGCTGCCCTATCTGCATGCATCTCTCGGACTGAAGGATGAGGTATCCAGACTCAGAGTGGAAGTAAACTGGGTCAGAGTACCATCACCCTGTCCAGGAACCACCCAGTCCAATGCAGCTGCCTCAAAGGATGCCGAGAACGAGGAGCACTTGGATGACAGTGGGCTCAGGGAGGGTTAGAGCAGTCAGGCAGAGGCACATCCCAGATCCTATTCCTTCAAGAACTCATATGCCACACTGGCAAATGAGGACAACCAAATAGAGGTACCCAGGGAAGTGGAAGGAAAGGATGTGGAGGTTAGGCAAGGAGGTGACCTCAGTGGGGAAAGCAGTGGACCCCAAGAGGAGGAGGAAGTGAATCCTGGTGGGGACTCCATCATAAGAGGGATCCAGCTAGGAAACACAGGAGGGGAGGACAGGGAGGGAGGTGCTCACCAGGTGCCACGGCATGGAGGGATGGAAGGAAGATACTGGGGATCACTGAGAAGGTAAGACAGGAGGGTGAGCTGGATGTCATTATCCACCTAGGTACTAATGACTTGGCAAATGGGGAGCCAAAGGAAGTTCAGGAAGAGTTTAGGAAACTGGGAGGGGTCTCAAGCAAGTAGCTACTTCTGTCACTTCTCAGAAGTACTACCTGTGAGAGGCAAGGAGAGCATAGGAGTGCATGCACCAGGAACTTTAACTCATGGTTGAAGAACTGGTGCTGTGAGGAAGGGTTTGGATTCATTGGTGACTGGGGACCCATCTGGAGGGATGGAGGTTTGTTCAAGCCTGACGGCCTGCATCCATCCTGAGGAGAATCCAAGACTCAATGATAAGTTTAAATGCTACATTG
Organism: Neoceratodus forsteri; assembly: GCA_016271365.2. Lineage (NCBI taxonomy): Eukaryota > Metazoa > Chordata > Ceratodontiformes > Ceratodontidae > Neoceratodus > Neoceratodus forsteri. Next base: position 55,438,624 of record CM057455.1, read on the forward strand.
ATAAGCATTTAAACTAGTTAAAGGGGGTGGCAGGCCAGCAAGGATGGTACCTACTTGCTCACCCCCACAGCTCAGTAATGGAACCAGTGAACCAGAGGAGTGGCTATCTCTCAAAGCAGTGTGCAAAAGTTGGAGATTAGTGTCCAAAAGGTGGATAAGCAGAAAAGGGGCAAAATTCAGCAGAAGGGCAGACAGCAAGGAGAACCAGGGATAAATGACAACCAAGGAAGGGGCTGGAGTAGAACAGTGAAGCAGTCTAGGGAGGTCAAATCATGGAAAGCCATGTGTGCAAATGCCAGGAGCCTTAGCAACAAGATGGAAGATCTGAGGCTGTCATGGTACAGTCAGACCTGGACATTGTGGCCATCACTGAAACCTGGTGTAATGATAACCATGACTGGGAGATGGCCATACCTGGCTACAACATATTCAGAAGAGACAGAGCAGGCAGGAAGGAGGAGAGTGGCACTGTATGTGAAAAATGACATAAGGGCCACACAGATCCAGGAGGAACAAAATGGGGAGAGATACTGTGGGTTGCTGGAAAGGAAATGGGGCCAGCTATCCGACAGGTGTGGTCTATAGACCACCAGCCCAGGAGGAAGAAACAGATAGGGAGTTGATGCTAGCCATCCAAAGGATGGCTGACAAGGGTGAGGTAGTACTGGTTGAGACTTCAATATACCAGATGTGGACTGGAGCATCCCAGCAGCAGCATCAACTAGGAGCAGATTTATCCTGGACTCCTTCAGGGTGCCTTCCTCAAGCAACTGGTCATGGAACCAACTCGGCAGAAGGCAATACTGGACCTTGTGCTCACAAACAGGGACAGTGTGATGGGGTAACAGTGGGGAGCACCTGGGTAACAGTGACCACCAGTCATTGTGGTTTGAAATCACAGAAAGAGCAGAACCAAACCACACAAAACACGTATCCTGGATTTTAGGGGACGACTTTGGGAAAATGGGGAGATGCTTGAAAGAGGCATTAAGGGAATGGACAGGAATCAGGATTGAGGAACAGTAGGCAGTATTTAAAATGGGGATTATAAGAACAACAGAATTATGCATTAGCAGGTTAGCAAGAGGAAAAGAAAGAGGAGACCATTATGGTTTTCCAAAGAGGTAGCAAAGAAAGTGAAAGCCAAAAAGACTGCATTCAGGCGATACAAAAAGACACAGGCAGAAGGGATAGGGAGAAGTACCAGGAGAAACAAAGGGAGGCAGGGAAGTCAGTAAGGGAAGCCAAAGCTCAGACAGAAGAACACATTGCAAAATCAGTGGTTAAAGGGGACAAACCTTTACAGGTACATAAGTGAAAAAAGAAGGACAAAGGGAGGGATAGTTAGACTGAAGGGGAGGATGGGAGCAGCGTGGAGGATGACAACAGTAAAGCTGACATATTGAACAGTATTTCTGCTCAGTCTTTACAAGGAAGAGGGGGTAATGGGTCTGAAGGGAGTACAAGGTGAGAATGGTGCAGAATGGACACAAGTCCCTTTACACGAGAAAGGGTCCTGAAGGAACTGGAAGTAATAAGAGTTGACAAAGCAATGGGGCCAGATGGGTGCACCCTAGGTCCTTAAAGAACTAAGAGAGGTGGTGGCTGAACCTCTGGCTATCCTGTTCAGCCAATCACTGGAAACAGGGAGGTACCCAAAGACTGGAGGACAGCAGATGTAGTCCCTTATACAAAAGTGGGAACAAAGAGGAAGCAGGGAACTACAGACCAGTCAGCCTCACCTCGGTAGTGGGAAAGATCATGGAAGCACTACTGAAGGAGAGATTGGTGGAACATCTGGTTGTCAATGGACTACAGGACCCAAGGCAGCATGGTTTCACCAGGGGAGGTCATGTCAGACCAACCTCATTGAATTTTTGACTGGGTGACTAGGAGGTGGATCAGGAGGGCAGGACATGGCCTCATCTGGACTTCAGCAAGGCCTTTGACACTGTGCCACATAGAAGACTATTACACAAACTGGGGAATATGGGTGTAGGCAGGACAGTAGTGTGGTGGGTAGGTAACTGGCTGGGTGGCAGGACACAGTGGGTGGTGGTAAATGGCTGTCACCCACAGAGGGAAGAGGACCAGTGGGTACCACAGGGATCAGTGCTGGGACCGGTCCTATTCAACATCTTCATCAGTGACATTGCACAGGATATAGAAGGCAGAATTTCACTGTTCGCTGATGACACAAAGCTCTGTAACAGAGTGGACACACCAGAGGGTGTAGACAGAATGAGAAGGACCTGCAGAAACTTGAAGAATGGTCAAGGGTTTGGCAGTTGAAATTCAGTGCAAAGAAGTGCAAGATAATGCATATGGGCACAAAAACCTGGCACAATATATCAGTTGGGGGGTGAGGATATAGCATGCACCAAGCAGGAAAGGATCTTGGGGTTGTCATCTCTGATGACCTCAAGGTAGGAACAGTGTGACAAGGCATCAGGTAAAGCAAATAGGATGCTGGGATGTATAGGCAGGGCATCACCAGCAGGAAAAGGGAGGTCATAATTCCGCCATACAAGACACTAGTGAGGCCCCACCTGAGTACAGTTCTGGAGACCATACCCACGTAAGGACATAGACAGGGTAGAGAAGGTTCAGAGGAGGGCAACAAAGATGGTGCATGGGTTGCATCACAAATCCTATGAAGACAGGTTGAAGGAACTGAACATGTACTCCCTGGAGGAGAGGAGGGAGAGAGGATATGATAGAGACATACAAGTATCTTACAGGGAGGAACAGGGTGCAGGAAAACACTATTTTTAAGCGAAAAAGATGTTTCAGGACTAGAGGGCATGGGATAAAGTTGGAGGAGGACGATTCAGAGGAAACATGAGAAAGAATTTCTTCACAGAACGGGTGGTGGACAAGTGGAACACCCCTGCCAGAGGAAGTGGTGGGGGCTGAAACAATCACGGGATTTAAGAATGCATGGGATAGACATAAAGGAATTCTAGAGGTCAGGGGTAAGGGGAAATAGACTTCTAGGAAAACAAACTGAACTTACAAGCTCAAATGGGCAGACTAGGTGGGCCATAGGCCCTTATCTGCCGACACTGTCTATGTATCTATGTATCTATGTATCCACAGAACCTTGATGGAGGACAGCACTCTACCCCGATCCCTGTCACTGATCCTCTCATGGAATTACATGTTATCCAGCATTCACACAGAGCCATTATGGGGGACAGTACCTTCATAATCTTGTCAATGACCTGGTCATGAGCTTTTCCATTATATATCACTTGTACAGAACCATGATGTTAGACAGCACATGGTCAGCCCTGTTACTGACCCTCTCACCAATTACCCATTGTCCACCACTTGCAAAGAACCATGATGGATGAATCGCACCACCCACATATCACTGACCCTCTCATGGACTTATACAGTATGTTCTCCACCACTTGCTCAGAAAAGATGGGGGTGACAGCACTCCCCCTGCCTTGTCACTATCTCTCTCATGGACGTAGCCATTATCCACCACTTGAACAGAGCCATGATGTGGAACAGCAGTGACCCAGCCCTGTCACTGACCCACTCACGGAGTTACCAGTAATCCACCACTTGCACAGAATCCACACCCACCCAGCCCCATCACTGACCCACTCACGGAGTTACCAGTTATCCACCGCTTGCACAGAACCCACCACCCACCCAGCCCCGTCACTGAACCACTCACAGAGTTACCAGTAATTCACCACTTGCACAGAATCCACACCCACCCAGCCCTGTCACTGACCCACTCACGGAGTTACCAATTATCCACCACTTGCACAGAACCCACACTCACCCAGTCCCATAACAGATCCTCTCATGGACTTCCCCGTTATTCACCATTTGCACAGAACCATGATGAATGACAGCACAGCCCAACCCTGTTACTGATCCTATCACGGGCTTACCCATTATCCACCTCGTGCACTTATCCATGATGGGGGACATCACAAACCAACCCCATCACTGACTGTTTCACAAAATTATCTGTTATCCTTATCCAACACATGCACAGAACCATGATTAGGAAAAACATCCCCCCAAGCCCTGTCACTGACCCTCTCACAAAGATACCCATCATCCACCACATGGACAGAACCATGATGGGGGATAGGACCCCCCAGCCATGTCACTGGCCCTCTCACAGACTTACCTATTTCCCACCACTTGTACAGAACCATGTTGGGGGACAGCATCCCCTACCCTGTCAATAGAACATAGAAACATAGAAGTTGATGGCAGATAAGGACTGCAAGGCCCTTCGAGTGTGACCATTTTTTCTACCTTATGAATGTGCCATAGGCCTTTACTCTGTCAATGGCCTATCTATTCATACTCATCTGTATTGCTGCCTTATGCTATCACATGCCTGTTTGAAGCCTTGCACTGTATTCATCTCCACCACTTCCTGAGGTAGGCCGTTCCATGCATCCATCACCCTTTCTGTGAAAAAGAACTTCCTCACATTACCCCTTAATTGGCCTCCCTCGAATCTCATGCTGTGTCCTCTTGTTCTGCTGTTTTTCTTATATTGAAGCATGTTAGAGTATTTCACCTTGTTAATGCCCTAAAGATGTTTGAATGTTTCGATCATATCACTTCTCACCCTCCTTTGCTCTAGGGTATTCATATTGAGCTCTGTTGATCGGTCCTCATATGTTTTCTGATGCAGTCCCTGCACCATTTTGGGTGCCCTTATCTGGACTGCCTCCATTTTGTTAATGCCCTTGTGCAGGTGTGCCCTCCAGTACTGCACACAGTACTCCAGATGAGACCTAACCAGTGTCTTGTAAAGAGGGATTATTACCTCCCTCTTACGACTTGTGATACCCCTCCTAATATACCCCAACATCCCCCTAGCATTACTGACTGCTTTAGTGATCTGCTTGGATGGTTTCAGGTCATCTGTGATGACGATGCCCAAGTCTCTTTCTTCTCTTGTGATTGCCAACAACTCCCCTCCCAACCTATAGGTGGCTTCAGGGCTTCTCTTCCCTATGTGCATGATCTTGCACTTCTTTGCGTTAAACCCCAGTTGCCACTCTTCAGACCATTTTGCCAGTTTATCCAGATCTCGTCTCATTCTGCCCACCCCATCTGGATCTTCTACTCTGTTGCAGATCTCGGTGTCATCTGCAAACTGACAAACCTTACCTTCCAGTCAATCGGCAATGTCACTGATGAAGACATTGAAGGGGACTGGCCCCAGGACTGAGGTACCCCACTTGTGACTTGCATCTCTGCTAACTGTATACCATTTACCACCACTCTCTGTCTTCTGCCCGCCAACCATTTTGCCACCCAGTTGACCAACTTCTGACCCACCCCCAAGCCTACCCAGCTTATTAATCGATCTTCTATGTGCAGCACTATCGAAAGCTTTGCTGAAGTCAAGGTAGGTGACATCAGCTGCACCCCCTTGGTCCACCACTCTGGTTACCCAGTCAAAGAAATCTATGAGATTAGTTTGACAGGACTTTCCTATTGTAAACCCATGCTGTCTTGAATCCTATGCTCCTATGGATTCTAGGTGATACACTATCCTTTCCTTAAGGAGTACCTCCATAATTTTGCCCACTACTGAGGTAAGACTGACTGGTCTATAGTTCTCTGCCTCCTCTCTGCTACCACTCTTGTAGAGTGGGATCACTTGAGCCCTTCTCCAGTCTTCTGGGACCTCTCCTGTGCTCAGAGACTCACTAAACAGTTCTGATAATGGCTCTGCTAGTTCCACCCTTAGCTCCTTTAGTACCCTGGGATGTATGCCATCAGGTCCCATCACCTTGTCCACCCAGAGCTTAGCGAGCTCTTGTAGGACCCTTTCTTTAGTGAAGGGACTAGTGCACACTTCCCTCCCCCCCGTATCCATGGTGCTGAGCTGTGGGCCCTGCCCTACCGTCTCCTCAGTAAATACTGAGCAGAAGTATCTATTTAAGATAGATGCTTTTCCTTGGTCTTCCTCCACACACTCCCCCTTATCTCCTTTGATCTTAGCAATACCCCTCTGGACGTTCTCTTTTCACTAATGTATCTATAGAAAGTCTTGTCCCTTTCTTTTAGTGTTCATACTAGTGTTTTCCTTGGTTTGGGCCTTTTGCCTGCCTTACCACCTTCCCTGCTTCCCTTAGGGAAGTTTGGTATGCCTCCCTATCTTCGTCACACTGTGTTCCCTTATATTTCCTGAAGGCCAACCTTTTGGCTCTGACCTTTTCTGCTACTGTTTCTGAGAACCAAAGTGGTTTCCTCCTTCTTTTGCTCTTGCTTTTCTCCCTAACCCAATGTGATGTTGCTTTAAGTATTGCATCCTTAATGCTTGCCCACTTTGCCTGTACCCCCCCTCACCTGTATTTCTTCTTGCCAGAGCTAGCTTAACTCTGTTGGCCATCTTATCAAAGTCAGCTCCTCTGAAGTCCCATATTTTTTGCCTTGGAATGGGATGATTTAGTTCTAGTGGCCAAATTGAACCATACCATGTAATGGTCACTGGCACCCAGGTGACCTTCTACCAGTAGATTTGTGATTCTTTCCCTGTTAGTCAGTACTAGATCTAGAATAGCCCTGCCTCTTGTGGATTGTTGTACTAGTTGTTTGAGGGCCTTCCCCTGCAGGGAGTCCACTATGTGTCTAGTTCTGGTGGATGTTCCTGCTGGTATTGAACAATTTGTATCTGGCATGTTGAAGTCTCCCATTATCAGAACCTCACCCTTAGTTGTCATGTTTTGTATATCTTCCAATAGTAATGTGTCTATGTCCTCCCCCTGGTCTGGAGGCCTGTAGACAACCCTAGTTCAAAGGGCTGTCCCATTTTCTGTTTCCAGGGTGACCCACAGTTCTTCTGGCTCCTTATGTATATTCTGAATTTTTGTAGTTTTGATATTTTCACTGACATAAAGGGCTACTCCTCCCCCCCTTTTTGCAACTCAGTTTCTTCTGAACAGTACATAGCCAGGTACTGAAGTCTCCCAAGTGTGGTTACTGGTGAACCAAGTCTTGCTAATGGCTACTATGTCCAGTTTAGCCTCTGTCATTGTTATCTGCAGGTCTGGGATCTTGTTCCCCAGACTGCGGGCATTTGTTTACATGATTTTCCACTGGCCAGTTTTCAGTGCTTTAGTTGTTGGGCGAGGTCTGGCATTTCCCATGTGCATCGTATGGGGAGCAGGACCTTTTTCCTTATCTGGTGATGCAAATGAACTACAAATATGATGAACTCCTGTTTCATCACTAGCTGAGGGTGAAGAGGTGTTCTTCCCATTCAATGTACTGGGTGCTGCCCCCTCTCCCCATTGGCTAGTTTAAATATCCTGCAAAGACATCAAACTTCTGCCCCAATGCACTGACTTCCTCCTTAGTCAGATGCAGTCCATCAAATTTAAAAAACCTTTGCTCCCAGAACTGTTGCCAGGTAGCTACAAATTTGTGTCCTTTTTCCGGTAACCCATGATAAGGATATGTTCCCAAGGGCTATCTGCGGGATGGCAATGCCATAAGTCCGACTGGTGGAAGGGTGACACTCACTGGACGGTGACGCGGGGGTGGGTGACTGTGCAGATGTGTGAATGACAGTATGATGACAGGTCATCTGGGTAAACTGTTGTAGGGTGATGGTAGCATAACAGCGACTCCTGCAACGTTGACCCCTTCGACGGCGAAGGGAAAAAAAGGCAACCAGCAGAAGAGGAAGCGCAATAATAGGGGGCCACCAAAGCAGTGACCATAGCAGGAGTTGGCCACTGGTGTAGCAAGGAGTACTGCTACCGCCCCCCTCCCCAGTTGGACTGCCTCCCTGAACTGCCCCCAGAGCATCACGGCCCTGGGAATGCTAGGCATGCTGCATCTACTGCAGCACCCGACTCACTGCACAGCACATGCCAACCACCACTGCTGTTGAAAGCATAACAGCTAGGCAGCCACAGGTTCAAAACCCACCACAGAAGAGACACAAAGCAAGGTCAGCACACACTTGCCACAGCGTCACTCATTGTGCACCGCTGCTGTACCCATACTGTCACTCCTGGAACCACCAGCGAAGCATGCACTGACCACGACGTCCAACATTGACCAGCGGACAACGAGCACCACCACCACCGCCATGCTATAGCGGGCCACACCTGCAGATACATTACTTTTATGCATGGTGGGCATGGGGTGGGCAGGGACACACGCCCACACAGGTGTGCGGGCACATGACCCCCCCATTTAAGCTGCACAGTGCCGCAGGAATGGCTTTCCAAACAATGGCGAGAGACAGCATGGTGGAAACCCAGCTGATTGTAAGCCAAAAGGGGAGCACCTCCTGTCCCATGGCAGATACCTCTACCTCCGGGACAAGGAGGTCAAAAACAAAACATATTGGTGTTGCATGCAGAACCACTGCTCCAGCTGTCCTGCATGCATGCACACCGTAGCAGATCTAGTGATATTCACTCGGAGAGCCCACAACCACGTCCTCAATGCAGAGGAAGAGGGGGCCCACGAGGTCCCCACATGGGTGAGGGATTGGGCAAGGAGCACGGCTGAGGGCACTGGCACTGTCATCACCCACTATACTGCTGATGTCCCCTCTGCATAGACACATAGATACATAGACAGTGTCGGCAGATAAGGGCCTATGGCCCACCCAGTCTGCCCATTTGAGCTTGTAAGTTCAGTTTGTTTTCCTAGAAGTCTGTTGCACCTTACCCCTGACCTCCAGAATTCCTTTATGTCTATCCCATGCATTCTTAAATCCCGTGATTGTTTCAGCCCCCACCACTTCCTCTGGCAAGGTGTTCCACTTGTCCACCACCCGCTCTGTGAAGAAATTCTTTCTCATGTTTCCTCTGAATTGTCCTCCTCCAACTTCATCCCATGCCCTCTAGTCCTGGAACATCTTTTCGCTTAAAAATAGTGTTTTCCTGCACCCCTGCTCCTCCCTGTAAGATACTTGTATGTCTCTATCATATCCCTCTCTCTCCTCTCCTCCAGGGAGTACATGTTCAGTTCCTTCAACCTGTCTTCATAGGACTTGTGATGCAATCCATGCACCATCTTTGTTGCCCTCCTCTGAACCTTCCTACCCTGTCTGTGTCCTTACGAGGTATGGTCTCCAGAACTGTACACTGTACTCTAGATGGGGCCTCACTAGTGTCTTGTATAGTGGAATTATGACCTCCCTTTTCCTGCTGGTAATGCCCTGCCTATACATCCCAGCATCCTATTTGCTTTACCTGCTGCCTTGTCACACTGTTTCCTACCTTGAGGTCATCAGAGATGATAACCCCAAGATCCCTTTCCTGCTTGGTGCATGCTATATCCTCACCCCAACTGATATTTTGTGCCAGGGTTTTGTGCCCCATATGCATTATCTTGCACTTCTTTGCATTGAATTTCAACTGCAAACCCTGACCATTCTTCAAGGTCACTTCTCATTCTGTCTACACTCTCTGGTGTGTCTACTCTGTTACAGAGCTTTGTGTCATCAGCAACAGTGAAATTCTGCCTTCTAGGTCCCGCCATGTCACTGATGAAGATGTTGAATAGGACCGTCCCAGCACTGATCCTGTGGTACCCCACTGGTCACTCTTCCCTCTGTGGAGTGACAGCCATTTACCACCACCCTCTGTGTCCTGCCACCCAGCCAGTTACCTACCCACCACACTACTGTCCTGCTCACACCCATATTCCCCAGTTTGTGTAATAGTCTTCTATGGGCACAGTGTCAAAGGCCTTGCTGAAGTCCAGATAGGCCATGTCCACTGCCCTCCCTGATCCACCTCCCTAGTCACCCAGTCAAAAATTCAATGAGGTTGGTCTGACATGACCTCCCCCTGGTGAAACCATGCTGCCTTGGGTCCTGTAGTCCATTAACAACCAGATGTTCCACCAATCTCTCCTTTAGTAGTGCTTCCATGATCTTCCCCACTACCGAGGTGAGGCTGACTGGTCTGTAGTTCCCTGCTTCCTCTTTGTTCCCACTTTTGTATAAGGGGACTACATCTGCTGTCCTCCAGTCTTCGGGTATCTCCCCTGTTTCCAGAGCTAGCTCTGCAACATATGCGACACACAGTGTAGCGTGTGCGCCAGATGGCATGGGGTGGCATGCCACACCCATGTCACTGCAGAACCTGGTTATCCCACCTGAGTATATCATCACGGGTGCTGGGGACATATTTCTGCAGCATTGTAGTGGTCCCTCAGAGGACCGCATCCTGCTGTTCGCAACACAGTGGAGGCTGCAGTACCTTGCCGCATGTAACCGGTGATTCATGGATGGCACATTCTGCTGCACGCCACCACTGTTCGGGCAGCTTTACACAGCGCACGGTATGTGCGAGGGTGTCATGCTGCCTGTGGTGTATGCCCTCATGCACAGCAAGACAGAGAGGGCATACTCTCAGGTCTTTGGGGTCCTCAGTCGGCTCATGGGGGGTGTGTGTCCGGGGTCAGCCCTCATGGATTTTGAGCGGGCAGCATGGCGGGCGTTCGCGGCAACATTCATGGGCACAGCTTTAAAGGGCTGTTTCTTCCACTACTGCCAGGCCATCTGGAGGAAGCTCCAACAGATACCCAGCCTGCAGACCCACTATGCCTCTGATGCAGAGTTCACACTCCAGATCCGAATGCTGTTGGCCCTGGCATATGTGTTGGAGGATATGGTGGAGGCAGCATATGGGGAACTGCTGGACACCCCCTTTCTAGGCCTCACAGGATGACCTCCTGTGCCTGCTCCTGGACTACATGGAGGCAACATGGATCGGCCATCCGGTGGGCAGGATGGCTCGCTATAGGCCCCCATTCCCCATGTCCACCTGGAACATGTACCAAGCTACACTGGATGGCCCCGCCAGGACCAATAATGTTGTGGAGGACAAGCATAGGGGCTTCTCCATGCGGGTGAATGCCGGTCACCCCACATTGTGGCACTTTCTGGACAGTCTGCCACAGGAGGAATGCCACACAGGTGTCTGGCTGTAGATGCTGGTGTCTGGTGCAGGGCACCCGTGCACCAAGTGGCGGTACCGTGACCTCACGCAGCGGCTCGAAACACTCATCACAGGGTATGGTGGCAGGGAGACACCCTAATACCTGCATGGCCTTGCCTACAATCCCCACCTGCAGGTGTAGATGGGTGTGGTGCTTGCCGCACTGCAGACTGTGCCCCTGGGATCCCAGTTCCTGCATCCCCCTGCCATCCTTGACTGCACCTGTGTCCTCCACACCGTACGGCTTACCGTGCCCATAGTGCACCTTGCCTGGCCATCCCCACTGGCCTCTGTAACACCTTGCTCACATGGTGCATGTCCCCTTGCTGCCTCATGAGTGCATTGTCCCCTCACAGTGTCCCCAGTCCACATCGGTGTCAGTGTCCAGTGTCCCCATTGCACCCCTGTCTGTCCCCACATGGTGCCATCCCTGTCCATTGCATAGCACTGTTCCTGTGGCCCCCCTCCTCTGTGCATTCCCCTGTCAGTGTAAGCAGAGGTGGCACTGTTTTTTTTAAGCCCCACAGTCGCCATTTTGTCATTCGCGGCAACTGCCATGCACTGCGTCCAACAGTCCCCATGTGCTGTTGCCCTGCTCAGTGTGCACTGGCTCACTTTTCTGCCTCTCGCTCTCCGGCATGTCTGCCTTCCTGCATTCCCCCTCCAGTGGGCATCCTGCTGCCGATCGCCATTACATTTTCGCCCTTATGGCATAGATCCCTTTTTCCTGGCACCAGCCCTTGAGCCACATGTTTAGCTCCCCATCTCCCTTTCTCTGACCTTCAGCCCATCTGCCCTCCCTCTCCCAGACCATCAGGATCTCAGAGAAGGAGATGCCAGATGAAATGTATGACAGTTTGCCTCCCAGCCTGGTCAGGTGTTCCTTGGTCTCCACAACTGACCAGCTGGCGAGATCGTTAATCCCAATGTGTACCAGGACATTGATGTTTTCTTCTGCTTCCTGCATGATTTTTGCAATGCGGTCAGTGTCTCTCCACGCTGATGTACCTGGGAGACATCTGGCCATTACCCCCGGCTTGAGGTAGGTATCAACTCCCCGAATCATGGAATCTCCTATGATCAGAAGTGTTTTTGGATTTCTTTTTTGCTCGTTTTGGTCCCTGTTTTGGGTGAGTTTTGTAGCGCTAGCTCCTGTACAGCAGTGTCCTGCTTTGCAATGTCCTGTACCCTTTTGTTTGATTTTGGAGATAGAGGCAGATACCTGTTTGTAGTTTTTATATGGTTTGTGGAGGTGATATGTTGGAGAGCACTGAGTGATGGGGCACTCGATTTGTCCCTCCTAACCACCTGCCAACCTCCCAGATCAACTATCTTCTACGGTCAAGGTGCTTCAATTGGATGTTGGGGAAATGGCGGGCTGTTCTTATAATATATTTCCTCCTGAATATGCAGTCTGAGGCTTGCAATCTCTGCCCATGCTGCCTGGAGCTGAGCCCTTAGATCTCCAATGGTCCAGCATGTAGGACAGCGTCCTAAATCCTGTATAACTGCCCTTTTGGAAAGCATCCCACAGTGCCTGCAGTTAATAATGTCCATTCCAGTTGCGCTGTTGAGTTTATAACCTGGTCAGAGTAATTAGAAGGAGGAAAATGAAAGCAAAAGTAAGATTTTTTTTTGTTTGGTTTTGTTTTTGTATAACTTGTTGTAGCAAGTAAAATAACTTGTGCCCCTGTAAGTGAGGTCACTCTGTGGATACCCCTCTAATCCTCCCCTTCCTGCTTTGCTACAGGAAATGTCATGACTGTGCTACTCTATAAAAGCAGTGTAGCATGGGGTGGTTGGGGATGGGGGTGGATGGCTGGGCCCTTCCCCTGCCAAAAAGGAAGAACCATGAACGGAAAGAAACAAGGAGTTAAGAGCAGAAACAATCAACCAACAACAAATGCAGGAGCCCTGAAAGCTTAGCCTAATGATAGATAAAACTGTAAACCCTGTATGTACCACCTGTAACAATTTCACAGAAGATATACCCTGCAAGAAAACACTTTGCTACAGAGAAAAATAAAGCAGTAACAGAAGATATACCTTGCAAAAACAATTTTAATCGGAGATTACAGCAGTAATCTGTAAACATAAAACATTAACAAACATGTAGGCACACCCTGTAATAATGCAGCAGAAAGTATACCCTGCAACAGCAATCTGAATCAGAGAAGATTACAGCAGTAAAATGTAAACAAAAACAGTATTAAACCTTGTAAGAACAAAAGAAAATAGTAACAAACAGTAACTTTGCCTGGCAAAAAGAAGACTTAATCTTGTTCCTTGCTCCGAAAATGTTGTTCCTTGCTCTGTCCTTATAAGCAAACCTAGAAGAAAAGAGCTCAGGTGAAGTTAGGTACCTTCGCCAGCAAACCTAGTCTTCCACATTGACCTTCTCACAGACTTACCCATTCTGCACAGAACCATAATGGGGGACATCACCCTTCCCTGTCCCTTCCACAGATTCTCCCATGGAATCACACGTTATCCAGCATTTGCAGAGAGCCACGATGGGTGCAGAATCTTCCCAGCCCTGTCACTGACTCTCACACAGACTTACCCATTATCAACCACTTGTACAGAACCATGATATTGGACTGCACCAGATCTGCCCTGTCACTAACACTCTCACAGAGTACATGTTATCCTCCCCTTGCATAGAACCATGATGGGAGATTGCACCCCCCACAGCCCCATCAAAGACATTCTCATGGACTTACTTGCTGTTCAAAACTTGCTCAGAAAAGATGGGGGACAGCATTCCCCCCACCCTGTCACTGATGCTTTCATGGATTTACCCATTAGCCACCAGTTGCACAGAACCATGATGGGGGACAGCAGCCACTCAGCCCTGTCACTGACCCTGTCACGGACTTACCAGTTATCCATCACTTGTACAGAACCATGATGTGGGACAGCAACCACCCAGCCCTGTCACTGACCTTCTCAAAGACTTACCCATTAACCACCACTTGCACAGAACCATGCTGTTAGACAGCACCCCCAACCCTGTCCCTGACCCTCTTGGGGACTTACCCACTTTTTACCATGTGCACAGATCCATGATGTGGGACAGCAAACACCCAGCCCTGTCACTGATCTTCTCACTGACTTACCCATTATCCACCACTTGCACAGAACCATGATGTGGGACAGCACCCTCTCCCATCCCTGTCACTGATCCTCTAATGGAATTACAAGTTATCTAACATTTCCTCAGAGCTATGATAGGGGACAGCACCTCCCCTCTCCTTTCACTGATTCTCTCATGGACTTACCCATTAACCACCACTTGTAAAGAACCAAGATGTTGGACAGCACCTGATAAGCCCTGCACTGACACTATCACAGATTACCCGTTATCCACAACTTGCACAGAACCATGATGGGGGAACCTCACCCTCCCCCCCACAGCCCCATCACTGAACCTTTCACGGACTTACCGGCTGTGAACCATGTGACAACCCACCTCTCCCTCTGGGCTGAAACAGCTTTTAGAGAGGTGTCTGTCCTCAGGTATTCACTGCCACCAGCCGGACTCTTCTTCCGGCACCTCTTTCAAGTGTACAAACTTGAATAATTAAATGCGCAATTGCACAAGTTAAAGTCTGGTAGTGTGTCTCTCTCTCTCTCGGGTGGCGGATGCTACACAGCGTTTACCTCAGCCAGTGGAAACCAAATATTACCTTAGAAAAATGACATCACAGTCACAACTGTTGAGCAAATAAATAGCTTTTTACTTAACAGAAAGTACACTGAGCATTTACAGGATATATATTTACAACACAAGAGAATAGCACTCATACAGGAAAAGTAAACAAATGTTTTTAAATAGCAGATGGCAAAAGAAGAAGGCTGTTACTAAAATGTGCTAGCACTAAACTTACCCGTTCCTGTCCTTCTAAGAGATGCTGGACCCTATTCTAACTGCCAGCTCCCACGAACATAGCTACACGGGTAGGCTCCAAACTTATGTTTCCCCTCCCAGCTTCCCAAAGCAAGAGAGGGCCTTCTCTGTCTTTCAGAAGGTTATATACTCTCTGGAGAATAGGTCATTCCTATTCTCCCTTTGAATGCACCAACCAACTAACATGTATGTATTTAATTGTCCCAATCAGAGTGAACATCTATCAGAGACCAATTATATTCCCTTTTCACCTTAAGTTTATATTTGAATGATCCAATCCATTCAAACTGCCCTGTGTATGTGTCCGAGGTCTGTGTGTGTGTGGAGATGTCCACTTGAGATTTATGACCCAGCTCTTATCTAGCAGCTAGGAATGCCACAAGCTGGATGCTGCTGGACAGAGGATTTCAGCCTGACTGTATTTTTTTCAAACTGCTAAAAAAATAAGGCACCTACAGAATCCAAACTATTAACTCTTTCCTTCCCATTTCTGTCACATCCCCGATAATGAAGGCATGTCCCTTGGGCCACCCTAGGTGACACAGCCGTTCCTGCAATTACTGGGAAGTGCCCAAAAGTATCCAGCCAGGCCATTAGCCCAGTCTAGATAGCCTATCCACATTTGCATTTTATTTGCCACTGCGATGCTGGATGGTCATGTTGTATGCCTGCAGTACCAAACTCCAGTGTAGTAGTTTTCCATTTTGCCCACTTGACCTAAGAAGCCAAATCAGGGGATTATGATCTGTGACCACAGTAAATTCTCTCCCATAAAGGTAAGGCTGCAGCTTATGAAGGGCCCACACTATTCCCAAGCATTTCTTCTCAATTGTGGTGTATGTCTCCTCTCTGGGCAAAAGCTGAGGTACACAACCAGGTGCTCTTCCCCCTGCTGGGTAACTTGACTCAGCACAGCCCCCAGCCCATGATCTGAGGCATCCACATGGACCATAAACTTTAAACTATAATTGGGGCAAGCCAATACAGATGGGCCGCTTAAGGCCTTTTTTTAGCTCCTGAAAAGCGACCTCACAGCCTTCTGACCACTTCCCTGTATCTGGCTTTCCCTTCTTGGTTAAGTCTGTCAGGGGCTTAGCCAGATCGCTATAGTGGGGAACAAACCTTTGGTAGTACCCTACTGTCCCTAGAAATGCCCTGACCTGTTTCTTTGTAGTAGGAGTAGGCCAGGCCAGGATGGCATCAACCTTGGCAGGCTCCGGGTGGATGTGTCCACTACCCACCCGGTGCCCAAGGTAGGACACTTCTGCCATACCTATCTGGCACTTCTCTGCCTTGACTGTCAGACCTGCCTTCTTTAACTTGTGGAACACATCCCACACATTCTTGATGTGCTCATCCCAGGTCTGTCTGTATATGGTTATATCATCCATATAAGCCAATGCAAACTCACCTACCCCAGACAGAATGTGATCCACAAGCCGTTGAAAGGTTGCTGGTGCATTCTTCATTCCAAATGGCATCACCTTAAATTCATATAAACCAAATGGAGTAACAAAAGTTGATCTTTCCCTGGCCACAGTGGTCAGAGGTACCTGCCAATAGCCCTTTGCTAGGTCTATTGTGGTCAAATACTTGGCTCCCCCCAATCGCTCCAGGGTCTCATCTGTTCTGGACACGGGATAGGCATCAGACTCCATGCAGCTATTAATCCTCTGGTAATCAACGCAGAATCATGTGGTGCCACCCCCTTTGGGATCAGTACCACGGGTGATGCCCAGGGGCTACTAGATTCCTGGATTACTCCAAGTTCCAGCATCTCCTTCAGCTCCTCCTTCACAGTCTGCTTAACATGCTCAGGTACCCTGTAAGCGGACTGTTTCAGAAGAACCTGGGTCCCTGCATCCACGTAGTGCTCTGCCATCGTGGTGTAGCCCGGTTTCCCTGTGAACATGTCCTCAGATTCTCTCAGCACACCCCTAATTTCTTGCACCTGGGTTGGTGTCAGCTGTTCCAAGAGGGTAAGGTTGTCCACAGAGGATGCAACCTTGGCCTCCCCAAGCAGGTCCACCAGTGGATCCATCTCAGTTTCCTCCTCTGGGGCACTGAATACAGTGAGGACCATTTACTCCCTGTCATGGTAGGGCTTCAGCATGTTAACATGATACACCTTTCGTTTGCATCTCCTGTCCGGTAGCTCTATCATGTAATTGACATCATTAACCTTTTGGACAATGGAGAATGGCCCCTCCCATGCTGCCTGTAATTTATTCTGTTGGACAGGGATGAGTGCCATCACTCGCTGTCCCACCTCATATTCTCAGGCTTGGGCCCCATGGTCATACCAGACTTTCTGCCACTGTTGTGCAGTGGCCAGGTACTCCTGAGAAAACCCCATGAGCTCCCTAAGGTGGGTCCTGAAGTTCAGGACATACTCCACAACAGACTCCCCTTGGGAGGCACAGTCACCCTCCCATTCATCCTGAATCAAATCTAGGGCCCCCCGCACCCTATGACCAAACAGGAACTCGAAAGGTGAGAACCCTGTGGACTCCTGTGGGACTTCCTTGTATGCAAATAGGAGATGAGGCAAATATTTGTCCCAGTCCCTGTTATGCTGGTCAGCAAAAGTCCTTAGCATGGTCTTAAGGGCTGAATTAAATTGCTCCACTAGACCATTAGCTTGTGGATGGTATGGGGATGTTTTGAGCTGCTTCACCCCACACTTCTCCCACAAACTACTCATCAACCCTGACATAAAATTGGCACCCCAGTCTGACAGTATCTTCTGGGGAAAGCCCACCCGGCTAAATATTCCCAACAGTGCATCTGCCACTGGTTCTGCCTCAGAAGATGTTAGGGCTACTGCCTCTGGGTATCTGGTGGCATAGTCTACAACTACCAGGATATACCACTTGCCAGTATGACTTGGGGTGCTCAATGGCCCCACTATGTCCACAGCTACCCTCTTGAAGGGTTCATCAATAATGGGCAGGGGCACCAAAGCTGCCTTGGCCTTGTCCCCCATTTTCCCCACCCACTGGCACTGTGGACAAGTCCTGCAATAATTTGCCACATCCTTGCCAATATCAGGCCAGAAGAAATTGTTGGTTAGATGCTTTTTCATGCACCTCACCCCCAAGTGCCCTGAAAAAGAGATATCATGGGCGAGGGCCAAAAGCTGCTGACAGTGAACCTTAGGGACTGCCAGCTGCTGGAGTAGCTCACCATCTAGCCCTTCCTCTGTTGTACATTCTCTGTGCAACAGCCCATTGTCCCAGTAAATGGACTCTTTACCCCCCTGAGAATACTCAGCCCTATGAGCTATTTCCCTCAGTTTTTCCAGGGTAGGGTCAGTTCACTGTGCCACACTCAGCTGCCCTCACCTGACCCTGCCCAGTGCCCCTTCTGAAGGAAGTCCTAATGGCTCCTCTTTTTGTGACTGGAGTTCTGGACTGCTGCTTCTAGCCAGCCCCTCCCCTGTGCTAGACACTTCCTCAGCTGCTGAGGGTGTGGCTGGACCATCCAGAGTCACCCCCTCTTCACCCTCAGAAGCTTCTCCTTGTGCCTGACTACAAATTACAACACACACCAGTTTTTTCCTGGGGTCCAAATCCTTCCCCACAATCATATTTACAGGTTGGTCCACTACAACTTCCACCTCCTTTTCTCCATGGCCTCCTTCCCAGCTCAGGAAGACTCTGGCCAGTGGTAATTGGACTGGTGGCCCTGTGAATGCCCAGACCCTGGAGTATTTTCCAGGCACCATCTGCTCTGCCCGAATGAGATCCTACCTCACCAGGGTGATGTCAGCGCTTGTGTCCCACAGTCCCTGTGTTACTATTCCATTAACTGTAATGGGATGCAGATTCTTATCAGAGGAGAGTGGTGCTTCAGACTGGACATACCCTACAAACACATCAGTGCTCTTTTGATCACCGCCTCACCCATACCTCTGCCCCTTAACCAGTTTCTGAGGGCAGTTATATCTCAAGTGTCCCACTTGATTGCAAATATTACATTACTTGGGTCCTAGTTCCTGAGTCCCCTTAGAACCAGAGGGCTCTACTTTGGGCTCAGGTGTAGGCTGGTTTCCTTTGAGGTGCCCCCAATGGGATCCCTTATAACCATGTGCTGCCCCCCACCACCATAAGACTTACACTGTGTGTATGGCTGACTAGACAGATACACATCAGCACTTCCTGCCACCTCTGTGGAAGAGGCACATGCCCTGTCTATGAGCCATACACGCATGTCCTCAGGTACAATTTTAAGGAATTGTTCTCTCACCAATACATCTTTAATCAGTTCCACAGTGATTGCTTCAGCCCCCTCCATCCACCTATCAAGGTAAGTATGCAGTTGAACCTGCAGTTCCGCATAACTGTCTTCTAGGCTTTTCTTTAACTCCCTAAATTTCCTTCTATAAGCCTCAGGAGTTAATTCAAAATGTTTCAACAACACTGTTTTAACTTTATCATAATCAGCATAGTCTTCATTACTCATTTTAACAAATGCATGCAAGGCTCTCCCCGTAAGTAAGGGTGTGAGATAAGTTGACCAGGAAGCCTTAGTCAGTTTTAATTGGCCGCATACTCTCTCAAATGTCCTTAAAAATAAATCCAGGTCATCTCCCTCTTTAAGCTGAGGGAACAATTTAGAATTAATTTTGGCTTCATGAAGCAAACTCACTCCACCATTACTCATGGTTTGCTGGCTGTGCAGGGTCATCATCTCCTTTTTGTGCTGTCGTTCCTTCTCTCTTTCTTCACACTCTTTCTCTCTGTCTGCCAGTCTCTTTTCTTCAAGTTTTTCCTCTGCTTCCTGTCTTCTTGTCTCTGCTTCCTATCTTTTTGTTTCGGCTTCCAATCTTTTTGTTTCTGCATCCAACCTTCTTGTTTCTGCTTCAGCATCCAGTCTTTTCACCTCCAGTGCCCTTTCTTGCAGCAACAGCTGTAGTCACAGTGCCTCAAGCTGGTTTGGGGGTCTGCTGCCTCAGCTCCTGGCTCACCTCCAGTGACTGTCTGCTTCAGATCAAGTGCCAAGAGGGCAGCTATGAGGTCTGCCTTTTTCTTGTGTTTTAGACCTTCAGGCTGAATCCCCTTTTCCTGGCACCTTTCAAAAAGTAGTGGCACAGCAAATTAGTCATACTCCATGGAGCTCATTCCCTATTGCTACACTATACTGTGCTAACTAGAAACAAATAAAAGTGTTGTACAAATGTATTCCCTTATATATCCTGTTTTGCAATGCTAAGGTAACTGTTCCACTGGCAAACTCTGTATCTCAGTGTGTACACAGTCTGCTGTCATCACCCCACCACTGCCAACCAATATGTGACAACTCACCTCTCCCTCTGGGCTGAAACAGCTTTTAGAGAGGTGTCTGTCCTTGGGTATTCACTGCCACCAGCCGGACTTTCCTTCCGGCACCTCTTTCAAGTGTACAAACTTGAATAATTAAATGCGCAATTGCACAAGTTAAAGTCTGGTAGTGTGTCTCTCTCGGGTGGCGGATGCTACACAGAGTTTACCTCAGCCAGTGGAAACCAAATATTACCTTAGAAAAATGACATCACAGTCACAACTGTTGAGCAAATAAATAGCGTTTTACTTAACAGAAAGTGCACTGAGCATTTACAGGATACATATTTATAAAACAAGAGAATAACAGTCATATAGGAAAAGTAAACAAATGTTTTTAAATAACAGATGGCAAAAGAAGAAGGCTATTACTGAAAAATGCTAGCACTAAACTTATCCTTTCCTGTCCTTCTAAGAGATGCTGGACCCTATTCTAACTGCCAGCTCCCACGGACATAGCTACACGGGTACGCTCCAAACTTATGTTTCCCCTCCCAGCTTCCCAAAGCAAGAGAGGGCCTTTTCTGTCTTTCAGAAGGTTATATACTCTCTGGAGAATAGGTCATTCCTATTCTCCCTTTGAATGCACCAACCAACTAACATGTATGTATTTAATTGTCCCAATCAGAGTGAACACCTATCAGTGACCAATTATATTCCCTATTCACCTTAAGTTTATGTTTGAATGATCCAATCCATTCAAACTGCCCTGTGTATGTGTCTGCAGGTCTGTGTGTGTGTGGAGATGTCCACTCAAGATTTATGACCCAGCTCTTATCTAGCAGCTAGGGATTCCACAAGCTGGATGCTGCTGGACAGAGGATTTTTAGCCTGGGTGCATTTTTTCAAACTCTAAAAAAATAAGGCACCTACAGAATCCAAACCATTAACTCTTTCCTTCCCATTTCTGTCACAGACCACTTCATAGTTTCTTAGATTCATAGATGTTTACAAGTTCAGAGAGCAGATGCCCATAAATGAACTCGCTGCCACGATCAGTGGCAGAAGAAAAATTTCTTATCACCCATATAATAGTCAAGCCTTGTCTTAAACTGTTGAATGTTTTCACTATTGATAATTTCTAAGGGTATTGAATGTCAAATTGCAGGGATTCTCTGAGTAAAAAAAATTGAGCATTTCTTTGTTTTACACAAGGAAATTTTAAGTTTAAAATTATGAGAGCTTGTTCTATAATATTCTTTTCTAACCCAATTGTGTTTAACAAATATTCATTTTGGTAGGCATTGTAAGTATAAATCAGATCCCCTCTTAGTATGCTATATTCTAGAGAGTACAGTTCAACTATTTAAGTCTGGACCCATAATGCATGTTTGACGTATTCTTTATTCTTTTTGTTACTCTACTTTGTATTTTTTCTATCAAGCTTAAGTAACCAATAGATGTTGGAGTACAGAATGAGCTGCAATAATCCAAGCGAGGACGCACAAGACATAAATATAATGGCAATATAATGGATTGTTTCCTACTTTTGATATATTTCAAGATGTTACCAAGGATCATATGGCATTTTTTTGACTGTTTTATTAGTATGAGAATTGAATTTTAAATTATCAGACATTGTGATTCCCAGGTCTTTTTCTTCTGATATTTCCATTAAATTCATATTCTGTATCATATAGTTGTATCTATGGTTATTGTTTCCCATTTGCATAACATTGTATTTTGTCACATTAAACTTCATTTTATTAATTTCTGCCCAAGAAGTTAACCTGTTTAAATTGTCTTGTAAAATCTTAGCAGATGTGATATCATTAACAAGACAGCCTATTTTGCAATCGTCAGCATGCTTGTTGATCCAGACTTCTTTTGTTGTTTTCATACTGGAGACTACTATATTAAATAGAAGAGGACCCAGCACAGATCCCTTCGGTACTCCACTAGTAACAGATCTCCACTCAGACTCACGTCCGAGGATAACTACCCTTTGTTGTCTATTGTGTAGCCACGATGAGATCCATTTAATTATGTTAATATCTAAGTTTATTTCAAAAAGCTGTTTGATCAAAATCTCATGTGAAACAGTATCAAAGGCCTTTTCAAAGTCCAGAAAAACTACTTCCACCAGAATGCTATTGTCCAAAGCATTACTGACTGGTTCAAAAAAACGCATTAGATTTCTCAAGCATGACCTGCCAGAGGTAAATCCATGCTGTGACATGTCTATACAACCTGTACTTGTGATATGGTTAGTAATTTTGGTTTTAATCAAACGTTCAATAATTTTACTAACTAGCGATGTTAGGCTGATTGGCCTATAATTAGATTTCAGCTGTTTATTTCCACCTTTATGAATTGGAGTTATATTAGCTACACACCAAGATTGTAAGGCAGTTCCACAGCTTACTGATGTATTAAATAGATAAGTAAGTGAACCTGTTAATTCATTTGAAAGTTCTTTTAAGATTTTAGGATGTATATTGTCTGGTCCTGGGGCTGAGTTATTTTAGATTAAATTAATAGCCTCCATAGTCTCTTGTTCAGAAAAGAAAGAAATGAAATCATCTGCTGGTTGTGTACAGAAATTGAATGGTGCTTTAGGACTAAATATGCTTGTAAAGTATTGATTAAGTTCTACAGCCATTTCTCTTTCATTAATAATGATTTTATCATTAGATTTTAAGGGGCCAGTTCCAGTATGATTTTGTTTAAGAGAACCAATATAACTGTAGAACCTTTTTTTGTTATCCTTAATATTTATAGCAAGATTAATTTCTAATTTTTGTTTTGCCATTCTTATTTTTTGTTTAGTTTGTTTTGCAAGTAACTTAAACTTACACCAGTGAGTGTCTTTTTTGGTCTGACTAAATTTCTTATAGGCTCGATTTTTTTTATTTATGATACATTTTATATCTTTGGACCACCACAGAGGAATCCTTGATTTAGTGTTTTTATTATATTTAACTCTATCAGGTACCCATGTGTCTAAACAATGGTCTATTTTGTCCTTAATCTTTCCCCAGATATGTTCTATGTCAAGATCTTTTAAATCATCCTGCCAGTTCCATGAAGTCAAGTACTTTTTTATACTGATAAAGTCAGCTTTATCATAGTTTTTAAATGTGCTTATTCCTTTATTACACCTAACATGATAAGTAATATCACATAAGATCAAATTGTGATCGTGTTTCCCTTGCTCAGAAAAGATCTTGGTGTCAGCACTCCCCCCCCACCCTGTCACTGACCTTTTTAATGACTTACCCATTATCCACTGGTTGCACGGAACAGCGATGAGGGACATCATCCACCCAGCCCCATAACTGGCCCTCTCACTGACTTATCCATTATCCACCACTTGTGGAGAACCATGAGGAGGGACAGCAACCACCCAGCCCAGTCACTGACCCTCTCACTGACTTATCCATTATCCACCACTTGTGGAGAACCATGAGGAGGGACAGCACACTCCCAAGCCCAATCCTTAACTCTGTCAGGGACTTACCTATTATCCACCACATTTGCAGAAGCATGATGAGGGACCGCAACCCCCAGCCCTGTCAATGACCCTCTAACAGACTTAGCCATTATCCACCAATTGGAAAGAAACATGATGGGGGACAGTAACCACAAACTCCGTCACTGACTGTTTCACTGACTTATCACATAAAACTGTCTCACACTTGGCAACTTGGTTTCAATGTCAAGAAGTGCAAAGTAATGCATTTAGGAGGCAAGAACCCAGGACATGATTACTGGCTGGAGGTTGTCCTATTAACAAAATACAAGGGGGAGAAGGATCTGGGAGTGCTGGTAACCGGGGAGATGACACACTCTGCTCAGTGCAGGGAGGCAACAGGGAAGGCAAACTGGATGCTAGAGTGCATAGCATGGGGGATTACTTCTAGGAGTGAGGAGGTCATCTTACCCCTGTATAGGTCCCTGGTGAAACTGCACCTAGAGTACTGCATGCAATTCTGGCACCCCAGCTTGAAAAGGGATATCAAGCTACTAGTGGAAGTACAGCACAGGGCAACAAAATGGGGTTGAAAGACAGACCATATGAGGAGAGACTGAGAGAGCTCAATATGTATACCCTGGAAGAAAGAAGGGAGAGAGGGGATATGATTGAGACCTTCAAGTACCTGAAAGGTTTAAACAGAGTAGACACCAGGTGTATGTTCAATCTGAAGGGCGGAAGGGAAAGCAGGGGACACTCTATGAAGTTGGAAGGGGGCAGATTCAGGAGGGAACTGAGGAGGCACTATTGGTCCACTTTGGTGTCAAACAAATCCCAATTATTATGGCTACCTATGGCAGGCACCTTGGTGCCACCTGCTGGAGGCACTGTAGTGAGCCTCCATATGTCCCAATCACCACAACAGCTACTGTATGCTTATCATCCTTTACGGCTATGTACCCAGCTCAGCCTTTTCATTTCCAGCTCGTGCCATGAACACAAGGTCTCCATTACATTGTGACCTACCACCGTTACTGGGCAAACCATCATATTTACAGACTAAGGTACCTGCATTTTGCTGACATTTTTTTTGGGGGGGGGTTCTGACTTCTTCCTTCATGTCTGCAGTACTCATGTCAGTGACTGACTCCAATAGCATCTTTGCATACTGTATTTTGCCAGCCCCTGTCCATCATATAGTCCAGCGTTCCACCTCTCGTTGCTATAATTACAGTACTTGCATTCATTAGTTGACAGAATGGAGCAGCTCTACTGCACTTTGC
Organism: Neoceratodus forsteri; assembly: GCA_016271365.2. NCBI lineage: Eukaryota > Metazoa > Chordata > Ceratodontiformes > Ceratodontidae > Neoceratodus > Neoceratodus forsteri. The sequence continues at coordinate 55,463,523 of CM057455.1, forward strand.
TTTTCCCAGGACCTCCACACATCCGATTGCTACCCACTCCTCGCAACCCATTTCCTCGGCTGCCTACTCTGTCGGACATTTTTTTTTGTAGCACACAAGTTGCCCCTCACTTGGTCAGCAGCCTCCTTCCTCCATGGCTTTTGATGTTTACTCATAACAGTGCAAGGGCATTAGCCTACCAGATGGCTTGCAGTGACTTCCCTGTCCCACAGTTCTACCTTACTCATGGGTTATCACCACCTGTGTAGCCTTTCCTATTTTATTTCTGCATTTACTGTCCTGCCATCTCGACTCCTTGGCTGCTGGTGGTTACCATCTCATTGCAGAATGCCCGTGTTACTGCTCCTGATCTCCTGAGTAGTATGGGGGGGTCACATTCTCCTGTCCCTAGGGTTACTTCCCCCCGTACCGCCCCAGCTCCCTACAGCCTTAGTCACCTATACTCCCATCTGTACTCCTCCCAGGTATCTGAGTACATTATCGTAGGGCCCTCCTCTGTACCCTTTTGTCATTTCTCCACCTACCAGCCCCTAATTCCTACAAATCACTCCAGTTGTCTGCACTCAGTTCCCTTTTTCCCATGTCTGTCCTACCATATCTATGCTACATTTAGCATCCTGTCTGCAATCCAGTTTTTCTCATGTACTCTCTTTCTACTGCAGCTTGTGTGCTTTCTGCCAGCCCATACCAGCAGTACTCTGGACTCCGTCCCTAACTAGTGCCTTCTGAGGTGCTGAGTAAAGGTAGGCTTCCCCTGTCTACCGGTGATGGGATTCCATTACATTTCCTACCTCCTACTACTTACCAACTTGACACCCTCCATCCCTAACTCTGCTGGAGTGAAGGTTAGCTCACCCCGACTACCAGGAATGGGAGCCATGTCTACAATCTACTGAGTTATACCATACCTTCTCTACCTCACACCAGTTGCCACTTCCCTTCTGGAACAGAACTTCTTCACCCCATGTGCCTCCATCATTCCATCTATGCCTAGCTACCTCAAGTCATCGTCATACGGCCTCACCCATCCCCATCAGGTGTCTAAGTCTACATTCTACTGCTTTGCCTTACACATTCTCAGCCTGCTACCTGGATGCTGCTCGCCTTCAGGAACTTGACTTTCCCCATCTTGCTGTCTCCATCATACCTTGTCTGCAGCCTCGATTCATCATCCTATTTGCTGACATCCATGGCTGGGAGCCTCTCTCTGAAACTGACTGTTTCCACTGTTCTCATCCTAAACCCAATAAGGATTGTTACTTCCATTCAGGAACGGTACTTCTTCACCATGTACTCTCATTGTCCTACCTTCAATAGCCACATCCAGTCAGGATCATCTCGCTTCCAACGTCCTGCCTGGTCGCATGTCCTTCCACTCCACTGCTTCCCACATGTTCATTCTCCACCTGCTATCTGATGCCTCGACCCTTCTGGAACTGGACCTCTGACTGCTAGCGATCTCCATTTCTCCTTGCCCACAGACTTTCTTCCTGCCTCACTGCACTACCTTACCTGGTCCTTTGCCCAAGCTTGTATCACTATGTCCACTGTCTGCTTCCACTGCCTGATGCAAGTCACTACTTCCCTTTGGGAATGGGGCCTTTCAGATCCTCCTGCCTTCCACATCTCGACTCTGCCCGATGACATCGCCCGTGGGTCTTCTCCCCAGCTACCGGGCATGGTAGCCTGTTTATGGATCCACTCTTTACTGCATCCCCTGACTCATGCTCAGTTGCCACTTCCCTTCTGATCCTGGACCTCATCAACTTCTTTGCCTCCATCCTGCCAGTTTGTTGCCTCCTTCCAATCACTGGACCCCTTCTGCTTTGAATAGATTGTAGCCTTCTGCTCCACTCGCCATCCCACTCTTCTATGGACATCCATTTTTGCCCATTGGCCTCCTGCACCTCACGATTTGGTTCTTGTTTGCTGATGTGGGACCTTCTCCTTCTTCGCTCCAACTCCTTTCATCCATTCTCTAGTTAGTTGACTCCTTTGTTGGACATGGGACTACTGTACCTCACTCCTGATGATCTGAATACTGCACTTCGCTTTTGACCTCCATGGATTGTCTTCTAGTGACAGCTACAGCCTTCCTGCATCCTGCTGTTGTTCACTGGGGGCTGACCCGGTTCTGGTCCTTCCTGCACAGTGTGTCATCCGGCTTCGCCTAGCTTGTCGCCTTCCCTGAATAGGTCCTCCAATTACTCAGGACTTGATTGGACTTCTTACCAATTGACTGGCTGCCCTGCCTCCCTGCCTTGCAGGATCGTGAGTCTGTGCTGTCTGCTATGGGTCTAGTACCCTATTTCTGACCAATACTTCTACCAGGTTAATTGCTCTTCCATATTATTCATTTCATATTCCTACTCTGGCCATTGTAACAGTACCCATCCACTTTTCATTGGATCACTCATTCATTACTCTGGTGAAATACTACTGCCAGCAAACATCCCTTGGATAACATGCCTCATAGACTATTTCATCATCATCATAGAATTTTATATGCTGCCCAATCAGCTCCTCAGGATCATTCATGAAATTCCATTTACTTGGACAAAGGAAGATCTTCTCAGTCTCTAATGGATATACCCTCCGACTCCTGTCCATTCCATTACCATGATTTCCCTGTCTACTTTGTCTCACTGGCTATCCTCCTACATGGAAAGGATGTAAATCCTTCTGCTGTGCTCTGACTTTGTAATTAGTATCCTTTCTAAGGTTACCGGGAATCGCAAGATAACCCATTCAACTACAAACATCATCTGTCTTACCTTCTGCAGCCTGTCCTACTACCAACGATTCTGTTCACCATGTTACTGGACTCATACTCCTAAACAGGCATTGCTTGTTTTAAGAATTTCACAGCTCTCTTCCAGAACATTCGTCATGGGATCTCCACTGCCTAGCTGATTACTAACTCCACACCATCCTAACCATTGTTTTCACTCCTGGACATCGCCATTCCTTATACAATCATCTGCACCTTTTCACCTAGTACCTTCAGCCGGGTTAACCACTCTTCCAGCGGACCATTGAGCCTCTTCTCCTCTAATTACCTTTGTTCATCTCTGCAGTAAAGACTATCATGAGAACTTGCTTTCCTGGGTTCTATCCAGCAACATGTAACAGTAAAGACAAATTCACCAACTCAGTCTTGCCTCCCAATCAGTCTTAATCAGCCGTGGCACTAAGATCCTATGGCATCCTGCACTAATCGATATCATTACCAATTCAGCCTACATAGCCTGGCACTCAGGACAATCAAGCAACTGAAGCACAAGCAGCTCACCTGAGTAGCTGAGGAAGCCAAATCTCCAGCCTGATAACTTTTGAGGCAGCTCCCCAAGCTAGGCACTCGGGACAATCAAGCAACTGAAGCACAAGCAGCTCACCTGAGTAGCTGAGGAAGCCAAATCTCCAGCCTGATAACTTTCGAGGCAGCTCCCCAAGCTAGGCACTCAGGACAATCAAGCAACTGAAGCACAAGCAGCTCACCTGAGTAGCTGAGGAAGCCAAATCTCCAGCCTGATAACTTTTGAGGCAGCTGCCCCCAAGCTAGGCACTCGGGACAATCAAGCAACTGAAGCACAAGCAGCTCACCTGAGTAGCTGAGGAAGCCAAATCTCCAGCCTGATAACTTTCGAGGCAGCTCCCCCCAAGCTAGGCACTCAGGACAATCAAGCAACTGAAGCACAAGCAGCTCACCTGAGTAGCTGAGGAAGCCAAATCTCCAGCCTGATAACTTTCGAGGCAGCTCCCCCAAGCTAGGCACTCGGGACAATCAAGCAACTGAAGCACAAGCAGCTCACCTGAGTAGCTGAGGAAGCCAAATCTCCAGCCTGATAACTTTCGAGGCAGCTCCCCCAAGCTAGGCACTCAGGACAATCAAGCAACTGAAGCACAAGCAGCTCACCTGAGTAGCTGAGGAAGCCAAATCTCCAGCCTGATAACTTTCTAGGTAAAGAGCCTCTTCTCTTCGTCTGGACGCCTGCAGAGGGGTGCTACCTGATGAACACTTATATTTTATGAACTTTGTTCCTGTTCACCACTGGGTGGGCTTGTTATTTGATTCTCTTTGTGCTACTAATTGCTGAAGTGTAAAGCTAGGGACTCACTGGCTTTCTAGAGTTGCCTTGCTGATTTCATGTTAAAAGCCAGATATACCAAGCAGCTAATATAGATCAGACTTGTTTAATATGGTGGTATTTGGAGCTAATTGCTGATTACATCTTAAAGCCAGATATACCAAGCAGCTAATATAGATCAGACTTGTTTAATATGGTGGTATTGAGCTAATTGTGCTTGTTACTGAAGGCATTAGGTTAGCTGGGTCCTAGTGTGACCTCATTTTGGAATAGCCCTGTTTGCTTAGAGTGGAGCTCCTTTGTGTAAGTCACAACATATTCTCTGGCTGCATAGTAATGAGAGGCTTTGTTTTCTCCACAACATAGGCAGCTCCTCCCCCCCAAGCTAGGCACTCGGGACAATCAAGCAACTGAAGCACAAGCAGCTCACCTGAGTAGCTGAGGAAGCCAAATCTCCAGCCTGATAACTTTAGAGGATAAAGAGCCTCTTCTCTTCATCTGGACACCTGCAGAGGGTGCTAGCCGGCGGCGCTTGCGCCCGTCTGCCCGCCTGCCCAACCACCCTCCCACCCAGGCGGCTGTCAATTTAAGGATCCACCCTGTGACATCACATCTGGTGATATCGTCCTGTTGCCAGAACCTATCTCCCCACTTTCCCATTTGCAGGTTATACCTGCTGGTCACTAGAGGGACCTATGCTCCTCACTACTTCCTACTCCTACCTGTACAGCACTACTTCCCTGGGATCTTGCTCACCACAATGTATTGGCCTGCCTCCATGCTCTGCCTGGCCCTATCCCACTAGCAGTGCACTACCCCTTACCCATCTGCTAGTTCACACTGTGCCTTGGCACCCCTCCTCCCTTGCTCCTGAACCTCCTCTCCTGCCCCTTGGGACTTCTGTGTGTCCCCATCCCCTGCCTCCCCCTAGCTTTCTCTTCACCTCAGGCACATCTGGGTGTCTTCTTATTCTTGCTTTCCCTCCTGTACCTCCTGTCCACCCCTGCTCCCTTAGCCTCCCCTCCCTCCCCTCCCTCTCATGTCAATCGTGGGAAAACCTCTCACCATCTCCCAGCCAGGGTGTTAGTCATGCTACTCCTGTCAGGAACATTCATCCAAACCCTGGCCCGGTTCCCAGGGCTCCCCAACTCCACCACAGGCCTATGCATGGTCTCCATGAATATCTGTAGCCTCCTAAAAAGTTTGACTCACTACAATGCCTGGTCACATCAATTAACCCTGATGTCATCACCTGGTTGAGACTTGGCTGTCAAAATCCTCCCTGACTCCTAGTCTCCCTTCCTGGTTTCACCCTTTTCCGGTCCGACCATGTTGGGAGATGGGGTGAGCTGCGCTATTTATGTCAAGGAATCTCTCCCGTACTAGCCCTGCCCACTCCCATCCTTGACTCAGGGCCCAGGCGCTTACGCTGAAACTAACCCTGACCCTTTAAAGGGACCCTATCTGACTACTGCATCGTGCCCCAGGGACCAAGCATGAGCCATTGCCTCTCTTACAGAATACCTTACCTCTCTACCTCCTTCCGCTGATCAAATTCTGATGGGTGACTTAAATGTCAACTGGCCCAGCCCCCTCCTCCTCCTACCGAGACTCCTTTTCTGCAATAGACCTAACGCAACTAGTTACCCACCCTACCAGGACTAACCCCAAGAGAGGCTCCAGTACCCTGCTTGATGTGGTACTCACCAACCGCCCTAATCAGATCCCCAATGTACAAGTCCTCCCAGACTCTCTCAGCGATCACTCCCCCATTCTATTCCACTGGTCAACCTCAGTCCCTAAACCCATAGCACAGTCCACATGCTGACGGCGTCTAATACCTGGTGGACTGATAAAACTTAAGGAACTTCTGTCCCAAATTGACTGGTCTCCTATACAGACAACTCCTGACATTGACACAGCTCTCTCCTTCTTTACCCAAACTTTTAGTAATGCCTGTGATATCTTGCCCCAGTGTTGACCCGCCCGTTCTAAAGGAAGAATGCCCCTAGGTTACCCCCAGCTTTGATCCACCAGCTCAAACATAAGGGACAACTATGGCACCGTGCCATTGAGACTGGCCGGCCCAATGACGGTTATATGCTGCCACCCAAAACAAGTGCACTCGGCCATCAGAAAGGCCAAGTCTGAGCACTATCGGTCCTCACTCACTGCCTCATAGGGAATCCCAGAACCTTCTGGGATAACATTAAACAGTTAAATGAATTACACCTCCCCCCCCCACCCACCCAGATCAGCATTAATGGTGTGATCTCCTCAGACCCAGCCCTCATAGCCAACCACCTCAACACCTCATTCACTGACCTTAGCCCTATCCTCCCTACAAATCTTTTTGACCCTCCTCCCCCAGCACCTGCCGTAAATCTTTCTCGCCCTTATTTTCTCCTCCGCCATGTTTCTGCCCAAGAACTTAGGCATGTAGTGATAGTATAATATGTTGATTATTGTCACTCCATTTTGTATGCTATTTCATGTAATGTATGTCATTTTATACTCCATTTTGTATTGTGTGACTCCATTTTACATGCTGCTTCATTTAATTGGTGTTTTGCTCTTTAGATAGCCTCATTATTATGTTTTGCTTCAGACAGTGTATTTTGCTGACGAGGCGCATATTATCAGGCAACCTGTTTTTGTAGTTTTGTTTAAACTTCTGCTTAGCTCATAGTGTTCTAGGCACCGGCCAGTGTTTGGAGCACAGTGACCTAGCAGGTGTGGGGAATTCTGAGCAGTCCTTATGGTGTGGGTGCAGCGTCCTGGGGCCGGCCAGCTTCTGGGAATGTGGTACAATAACACAATGAAGGCTGCACGGTTATTTTAGCATAGAATAAGATATAAATGTAGCTTTCTCAATGCCTGGTTGGAAGCCTCATCTGCAGGGTGGACGCATCGCTGTGGAACTTTCTCCCGGTTCAAAACTCCTGGCCAGGCTGTGAGATGATTTAGGGGCTTCCCCAGCTACTGGGAAAAGGCTTGGATGATGCTTTATTGAATCGGTGATGTATCATGTTTTGCTTAATTGAAGTATATATTAATGCTGATAGTGATATTGCTGCTAAATGAAGTGTAATTATCTTTTGCTTGCAATAAATTGTGCTGATGTGTGAATGCCAAGTGTGATTATTCCTTTGTGACTCTTCGATTAGGCAAGACAATTTTGGCGTAGTCGGCAGGATTCATAAAGGAAGGTACACACTAAGGTGAAGTAAAAATGTTTAAAAGGAAAGAGTCTAATGTTGCATGTGCACAAGTGGAAATTCCTGGTTGGGAAACCAACTTATGCTGATTTAGCCACTGAGTGGTCATGTTGTGCAGGGTTGGTGAACACTGGGAATCCTGTTTAAAGTTCTGAGCCTGCAGATGTTGTTACATGTATGAAAAGAGTGCCTGTGGCAAAGGAAAGAATGTGCTGCCTTGGGGCACAGGGGTGGATTTATTGTCTGCCTATAGGAAGATGCATGAAAAGGTAGTGGGACTTCTTAGTGAAAAGGCAGAGTTGGAGCGAAGGTTTGTGATTTGGAAAGTAAAGCTGTGATGTTACAATGTCAAAATCATTTGCTGAGTGATAAATTGGATACTATCGGACAGTTGCAGAAAATGCAGCTGTCAGTGTACCTAATACAAGTATAAAAGAGGAGGGGCAGAGTTAGTAGGAAAAGGTAAGCTAGCAATAGCTAGGGCAGGACCCACTGGGATCCTGAAACATGGGATGGAGATATTGGTTTTCTACAGATGAGGAAAGGTCAGCCTCAGATAAAGAAGAAAAGGCTGAGGACGTAAGGTTCCAATATTGCATGCACAGCCAGTGTCTAGAAGACATACTGAAGTGTTGGATCAGGAAATCCTAGGAATCGAGATGTGGTGGAGATTTTTCTCAACAGGAGGTATCAGACCTCCTGAATGGTACACCAGAGGGGAGAGTTTGTTGAGATAGCTAGTGAGGTTGTATGACACAGAGGCGGATGGAGTAAGCTAGATGAAACTGTGCCCCTAGGTTTCTGTCACTAAGCTATGACCCTGTGGTGAAGGAGGCATTGGACCCTCCAAATACAGGGGCAGGGCTATGCCAGCGATGCTGGGCGTGGTGGCTATGGCGCAAACACAAGTATCCGACGGTGGTGACTGGCGGAGGATAGTAAACTATGGTTTACCTTAAAGGACTGTATACAAAACATTAAAATGGAAATGATGAAAGTTGCGGTCTCCACAGAACCCATGCTGATTTAATAGTGTTGTTGTGCCAGTGTCTATGCGTAATAAGATTATCAAAACTGCACCACCTGCATATAAGGCAGTAATGATGACTTTGTTGATTAATCAGATGGGAAAAACAGTAGGTGTAGTGCTAGAGCATCTGGCAGTTAGGGGAACTGGGAATTGGGGCCCAAAGGGGTCTAATTTATATGATTCTTCAGGACAGGATAAACAGCGGTCCAATCCTAAGTTCGAGTTTCTAGGAGAGATATGTCCTGGCTCTCTTAAAGGATGGGGTGTGAGGGAAAACATTGATGGGATCAGTACCCTGATATGTGGAAATGTACAAAAGAGGATTGAACACTAAGAAGCGAGTAAATAAGCAGACCAATTCAAAGTTAAAGACAGATGTACATGTCTCTTCAAGGGAGTCTGTAAGTCCAACTGCTCCCGGCAGAGGTTGATGATGAAAGTATGTCCCGGGGTGGAGGCTCCCACTCAGGGATCCATTGAGTCACCCGACCGGACAGAATATGCAGATCTGTATCCTAGTGATTTGTACCGGTTAGGAGTTGCAGCAACTGAAACACCTAAAATATGACTGAAATGAAGGCAAGCCCCAGTAGAAGGGTGGGCTGGGAGGGATTTTAGACCTCATGTGAATTGGAAATTAATTGGAAGGTGACTCACCCCAAAAAGTACGAGCTTTAATTTGACACTCGGGGCGGAGGCCTCATTAATTTATGGGAACTGTCAAAACACAAAGGTCAGCGAGTGGTAATTACAGGATTAGGAGGTAAACAAATTGAGGCAGTAACAGACCATTTTGGAACTGAAAATAGGTCAGCTGCCCGGAGAAAATATTGTGTAATGATTGTTAACTGTGGCAGGAAATATGGACTATGGTGCAAAATACTCAGACCACTGTATTTCATGTTGATGCTCATTGTACTTCAGATACACTAGAACGATGGTATAATTCTATTGCAGATGAAAGAGCTAAGATTCTTCAGTGGATATTGAAGAAACTCAAAGTCAGCAGTTATCAGGGCTGGCAAAATGGGCACATCAAAATGTGGACATTTGGGAGAAAACCACTTACAGGTGGGCATGTAGTGAGGGTGTACCACTAACATTGGATTTGGTTAAAACTGTTGTGCTCAGTGTCCTATATGCCAACATGGGCAACAAGACCAATCCTCATATTGTGAAAGGACAATTGGGAGGGAAAATTACAGGACAAATTTGGCAGATTGATTACATTGGACCTCTACCCCTTAGTGGAGGATGTCGATATGCTTGCACAGTTGTAGATACATATTCAGGGTATTTATTGGCATACCCTTGTAAACAAGCTATACAGAAAAACACCATTAAGGCAATTGACTTAATTATGTTGTACTATGGAATACCCTTGCAGATACAAAGTGACAATGGTTCCCATTTGGGGAAAATGGTACAAGCTATGCTCAAGCCCATAACATACAGTGGGTATTTCACATCCCTTATTACCCACAGGCAGCAGGGTTAATTGAGAGAATGAATGGATTGCTGAAAGAACAGTTTAGGAAATTGGGGGAGAGCCTACGAAAATGGAAGAAATTTGCATGAAGCATTACAGATTTTAAATAATAGACCAATTGGAGAATCTGAGACCCCCTTAATCGAATGATAACTCCTAATTTGCAAGTGCAGGCTTACTCAACTTCAGAAACAGTGTTATATTGGAAATTACACAGGAGCTCTGTCTCCTTGCAGGGCAACCCAGAAGCTGCTGGACTTGATTTACATGCCCTTCAAGAATACAGAATAAACAGCAGAAACATTCAAGTGATAGAAACTGGTATTGGAATACAAATTCCACGAGACATTTTGGTTGGATAGCACCTAAATCAGAACTAGCCCTCAAGAGAATACAAATTTTGGGAGGGTGATTGATTGTGATTACCAAGGAGAAGTGAAAGTAATTTTGTTGAATAGTGGAGAACAAAATCTGTTAATTCAACAGTATGACAGAGTGGCTCAATTGTTAATTATTCCAGTTAACAAAGTGACCCCTATAAAGGGACAAGCCCCACTCTTAACAGCAAGGGGATAAGGTTTTAGATCTACAGGAGGTTTTAACAATGGTGCCAAAATATGGGTTACAAACCCAAATGGCCCTCCTGAACCAGCTGAAGTGATAGCCACGGACGAGACAACACAGTGTTAATTATCAGGTCAGGAAAGAGATGGGAATATGTACCAGCGAACACATGTTATCTTCGAGAATAATCAGTCTGTGTATTTTCTAGGTTCTTCAATGGATTCTAAAAGGAATAACACTCTCTCTCACGGTCCATTCGGTAAAAGCCTATACCCTGGTGGAAGAATATTGAAGCTTGACGACCCACTTGTACAATGGGGTTGGAAATCTTCCACCAGTTCTGAATGCAAGACAACTTTACTTGCCCTGAAAACCAAGGATGTCCTATAGTGAACATTACTTTTCACCAGATGTGAACATTTGAAAACCAGTTGAGACAATGGCAGGGCGCCAATCTATGCAGGACACAAATTGGATTAAATTACAGAACCAGACTGCTATTAGATGCTGCAACTTAGCGAATAGTTGCATGGTGACTGTACAACATAGACTTGATTGCTGCATGAATCAAACAGACATTTTCAATGCAAGTATTACTTTGATTGACATAGACACGTTATTCTGCATGATGCTACTGCAATAACTAATAGAACTACTTGGGCGAATCACATTACAGTGTTGAAAAATCATCTTGTAATTAGCAATGATAGTATAGTTAAGGTTCCATCCACATATACATCAGTAAGCGCGGTATCAGAAAAATGTAATCCATTTAACATAACGTTTATGTTTAGTAGAAAATGCAAATATAAAAGAGCTTGGTATGATCGCTATTAGGTGGAGCAGGGGCAGGCATGGAAATTTTAAATAGTGTTGATAAGAAACACTGACTAACAGGCTTCAGGCAGTAGGAATTGATGTATTTAGCTTAATTAACTTACAAGCTCAATGGATGCCAACTGTTTTCTTACCCAAGATTAACTTTGAATTATGATTTTGAGTTCTTGCAGTTATTTAATACTTCACAGGTATGGGGAATGGGAGTAGCAGAAAATATTTCGCGATTTATTGATTGGACATATGTATTCTATACTGCAAAGAAATAAGGCCCAGAGTGATTTAATGAGTAATAATGAATATGTGTGGAGGACCGTGTTACAGGATGGTCTCCATCAGCTACAAAAGTGTTAAATATTCTGATAATCATTGCTGTAGTGACAATTATCTTGCTTATTTGGACTTGTTACTTATCATGTTATATCGTAGTAATTTTGCTATAGTACCAATATCATACAAATCGTATTTACAATAATCAAAGGACCGAATGTAGTGATAGTATAATATATTGATTATTGTCACTCCATTTTGTATGCTATTTCATGTAATGTATGTCATTTATACTCCATTTTGTATTGTGTGACTCCATTTTACATGCTGCTTCATTTAATTGGTGTTTTGCTCTTTAGATAGCCTCATTATTATGTTTTGCTTCAGACAGTGTATTTTGCTGACTTGAAGGTCGCATATTATCAGGCAACCTGTTTTGTAGTTTTGTTTAAACTTCTGCTTAGCTCATAGTGTTCTAGGCACCCGGCCAGTGTTTGGAGCACAGTGACCTAGCAGGTGTGGAATTCTGAGCAGTCCTTATTGTGAATTTGCAGCGTCCTGGGAGCCCGGCCAGCTTCTAGAATGTGGTAATAAAATAACACAATGAAGGCTGCACGGTTATTACAGCATAGAATAAGATATAAATGTAGCTTTCTCAATGCCTGGTTGGAAGCCTCATCTGCAGGGTGGACGCATCGCTGTGGAACTTTCTCCCGGTTCAAAACTCCTGGCCAGGCTGTGAGATGATTTAGGGGCTTCCCCAGCTACTGGGAAAAGGCTTGGATGATGCTTTATTGAATCGGTGATGTATCATGTTTTGCTTAATTGAAGTATATATTAATGCTGATAGTGATATTGCTGCTAAATGAAGTGTAATTATCTTTTGCTTGCAATAAATTGTGCTGATGTGTGAATGCCAAGTGTGAATTATTCCTTTGTGACTCTTCGATTAGGCAAGACAAGGCCGCACCTTGTCACTGCCCTCAAGAGTAATAGTACAGGCAGTGACACCCTGGATCCGTGTATCCTACGGCTGGTCTTAGACACAGTCCTTACCCCGATCACATGCCTCATCAACCACTCTCTTTGCCTGGGGAAGGTTCCAACTGCCTGGAAAGTCGCCACTGTCACCCTATCTTTAAAAGGTGGTGATAGGACTGTGGCTGGAAACTATCGACCGATCTCCATTCTCTCTCCTCTCTCCAAGGCCTTGGAAAAAGTAGTAGCCTCTCAAATCTCTGACTACCTCTCCACCTACAATGTCCTTTGTCCTGAGCAGCATGGCTTCCAGGCGGGCCACAGTACCAACACAGCCCTCCTAGAGTTCTCAACTTTCTCCTCCTCCTTAGACACTGGTTCTCTGGCTGGTGCTGTCTTCATTGACCTCTCAAGCTTTCGACACTGTCTCCCAACCCCTCCTTCTTGATGCCCTTAGTCTCTCTGGTTTTGCTGCTGGGCCTATCTCCTGGTGCACCAGTTATCTGTCTGACCACTCACAGCATGTAAAAATTAATGGGACCTACTCAGACATCTGTCCCATCTTTTCTGGGGTTCCCCAGGGCTCCATTCTGGGCCCCTTACTATTCTCCCTTTACCTTAACACCCTTCCACGCTCTTGCTCGGGGAACATTCTATTGTACGCTGATGATGCAGTCATCTTTGTCTCAAGTCGTAACCCTACTGCCCTCCAGGACTCGCTGCAGAAGTCCTTCACTGAAGCCGAGGGCTGGTTCAAGGAACATAGATTGGTGATAAATCTTAAAAAAACAAAAACCATGTTCTTCACTCATCCCCAAAACAAGTCCTGCAACTTCAAACTCCTCATTCACTCTGGGTCCTCATTTCCACTCGAACAAGTTTGCTCCTATAAATACCTAGGGATCCATTTTGACCCCTCCCTCTCCTTCCATGGACACATCGCTGCCCTAGCCACTGCCACTAATATCCGATTGGGCATCTTACATCGGTATAAACACTGCCTCCCCCCGGAGGCTCTTTGACTCATGATCACCTCCTCTATCCTGTCCCTACTGGACTATGGACTGCGGTGTATGGTGCTGCTGATCAGACGCACTCCATAAAATTCGCACTACTCTGAATAAGGCCTGCAGGTTAATTACTGGAGCACCTAGGATGACACACACCTGTCTACTGTATGCTAAAGTGCTGGTACTTGATCTCGATGGCGCCTCAAATATCTTACCTGTACCCTTACAAAAGACCCTCCTTGGGCTTTCCCCACCAGGATTGACCACCACCATCGCGCTCTGTCCCACTAGTTCATACTCGGACCTCTGGGAAAACCTCTCTTGTTATCCCTAGAGCTAGGACCTCTCACGACAAAGAGCCTTCAGCTTTAGGGCCCCTCCTGGTTCAACACACTGCCCCCCTCCATCTCGAAGCTCAAACTATATGTGCTTCATAACTTCCTATACGTAACCACCTTATTAACACCCGATGCTGTAACTGCCACTAGTCAAAGCGTACATCAATACTTACGACAAAGCTTACTAAGCTGCTAAGGACGACATAACTCTAGTATTGTTTGCATCCATCCTACCTGTACCAGCTTGTTTGTATCTATGTCTTAATTTTACTGTTATACTTATGTGTTGTACTGCTATACTGTGTATTTTGGTTTGTCTTACTGTGACAAGGTACCTTTATAAATGAGCCTATGGCTCAAAGGTTTTCAAAACTGCTGTTTAAATAAAATAAAAAATTAAAAAATACACTTCCTTATATCCACCTCCAGGCTTATCACAAGTACTTCGGCATCAGGATTACCTGCAAACTTAACCAACCTAGGCCACCACAGTGTATCTCCTAGATGATCACACCACAGAAATATCAGCACTTACTTCAGGTAGCATACCAGCAGAGTATTTACATATAAAGTCATGAACATCATGACCTAAGAAGCCATCCATCCCTTATACCAAATTTCCAATCATTCCCCATATACATTAGGCTACCATCTGGACCACTCTGCAAATCATCTTCTGCTTGTTTACTAACCACTTATGGCATTACTCTCATCAGTAACTCAAACTCTCCTCTACTTATTTTACTCTGGGATGCTTACTTAGTGACTTATCACTCACTAATTATTTTTTTACCTCCAGACTACCTGGAATATCAAACCTTATATGAATTGGATCAGTTACCCATAACATTTCAAATCATCGCAATTTCCACAAGTATCGTCTGGTATTGTATCAACCAAATTATGCTCTCCCACTCATTACACTCCTACAATCCCTTTGGACGTGCATCTTTCAACACCTTGGAAATATGGACTACATTAGCCCTTCTTCAACTGGATCTGCTCCACACATAGGATTCTAACATCCCTATGGAAAAAAAGTACCTTTCATCCTCGGGATCATCATTCAGTCTGCATCGACCTTGGATCAAGAATGAACCATCATCTCCAGGGCACTCAAAGACACCTTTCTACTCATTTCTACTTCATCAATACTTCCTTAGCAACTCCTCATTTATTACTGAATTCCTTGCCTCCAGACCATACCGTGACATTCAAATTTTTCACAAATTGAATCATAGAAACATAGAATTTGATGGCAGGTAAGGACCACTTGGCCCACCCAGTCTGCCCATTTCCCTATCTGATGGATAAGTTGCAGATCCTAGTTAACCAGCAGCCTACTTCTTCCTACCCCCACTCCCTAGAATTACCTTATGATTGTTCCATGCATGCTTGAATTCCACCACTGTTTTTGACTCCACAACCTTCTCTGGAAGGCTGTTCCATACATCCACAACCCTCCCTGTGAAAAAATACTTCCTTAAATTACCTCTGAACCCCCTTCTATCTTCAAATTGTGCCCCTTGTTCTTGCACACCACTTTTTTGAGCAGATGATACCCTCTTGGACTTTGTTGATTCCTGAGGTACTTGAACATTTCTATCATTCCACCTCTCCCTCCTTTCCTCGAGGCTATACATATTAAGCTCCTCAAGTCTCTCTTCATATGTCTTCGAACAGACCCTGCACCATTTAGTTGCCCTCCTCTGGACAGCTTCCATCCTGTCTATGTCTTTGCGGAGATTGGGTCTCCAGAACTGCACGCAGTACTCAGATGTGGTCTCACCAGCTGTCTGTACAGAGGATAATAACTTCTTGTTTTCTGGTGATGCCTCTCCCTATGCATCCCAGTATTCCCCAACCCTCCTTGCTGCCCTCTCACATTGCTTGCCACCTTTAGGTCATCTGATATGACTACCCCCAGGTCCCTTTCCATTTTTGTTGTTGTTAGTATCTCACCCCCCATTGTGTACTCTTCTGCCTGGGTTTTGTTTCCCAGGTGCATTACCTTACACTTCTTAGCATTGAATCTAAGCTGCCATACATTTGACCATTCCTCTAACCTTGCCAAGTCCCTTCTCATCCTTTCCACCCCACCTTGTGCATCAACTCTGTTGCAGATCTTTGTGTCATCTGCAAAGAGACATACTTTTCTTTCCAGTCCCTCTGCAATGTCACTTATAAAGACATTGAAGAGGACCGGTCCTATCATTCACCAATGATTTCCTGTACTATAGCATTTCCACTATTCCCCATCTAGTAACTTATCAATCCAGTCATGCTCCCTCTGCTGATTACAACCATGCAATTCTGTGGGACAAGCATCATTCATCATCTTGGAAACTTGGACTTCCCTCACTCTCCTTCATCTGGATCTACTTCACACTTTGCATTCTATCACTCCTTCAGAAAAGACCTACTCTTCAACCTCAGGATCATCGTTCAATCTGCATCATCCATGGATCAAGGATGAATCATTGTCTCTTCAAGCAGCTCACCAACCTCACATTAGCTGTGGCTACTAGAACCTAGGTCCTTCTCCTTTTTGTATGCCCAAAGGACGGGCAGACCTCCAGCCATGGGTCCTCAGAGGTTTCTTCCACCTGTTTTTGTTTTCTCTTCTGAGTGCCAGGGGATCATACTCTCCATGAGTTGGAGGAGGTATCTTTTCGGACCTTTTATTCCCTACAAATTACCACCCACATACCTACTACTCAAGGGTGGGAATGGAGTAAAGCCACAAAAAGTACTACAAATTTACACAAGCACCATATACCCCATCTCTCCCCATTGCTGTTCCACAAACATTGAATGGGAGGGCTTGGCCCAAGGTTCAACATGGGGAATAGCTCCTCCCACAACCTCTATTTAAGCCCTTCATTAACGCACCTCCCTTGCTTAGGGAGTGTTTTTTGTCCACCACCATCCCCTCCTCCTCCTCCTCCCTCTCTGGCACTTTTCTTGCCCTTGTCCATGTGTCTTCTATTCCTTACAAATTACTACCTACATACCTACTACTCATGGGTGGGAATAGAGTAAAGCCACAAAAAGTACTACAAGTTATACAAGCACTATATACCCCATCTTTCCTCATTGCTATTCCACAAACATTGAACCATAGTTTTCTTTGACAGGTATTACAATTTTCACCCTTTAATTGTAGGGAATGAGCTCTGGTGTTATACATCTGCTCCCTGAATCCCAGTTCCAGTTTTTCTCATAAATTGTGATCAGTCAGTGCTTTGAAAAGTAAGCACATATCCCCCCTAAAACACCTGTACTCCAGTGTAAACAAGTTTAGTTCCACCAATCTAGTGCCATAATTCTTGCCTTGCAAATGCCTTATAGAACATGTAGCCCTCCTTTATATTCTTTCCAGCCTATCTATATCTCCTGTGTGATATGGCAACCAATTCTGTGCCCCATACTCCATCAAGGACCTCATCAGGGATCTATACAGGGGGGCAATGACCTTGCTATCCCTACTGGCTATGTGTTTTAAAATGCAATCTAACACCCCATTTGCCCTTCTGTACATATTTGTACAGTGGGTTTTAAATTGAACCTCATTGGAGATCATAATACCAAGGTCTTTCTCCTCTGTCACAGTTTTAAGTAAGGTTTTACCTAAGTAATATTGCTGATTCAGTTTTTTTCTGCCCAAATGCATAACTATACATTTCTCAGGGTTTAAGTGGAGTATGATAGTGTTACACCACTCATTTATGTATTTTAGGGCATCCTGAATAGAGGTGTGGTCCCCCTGATCTTTAAGTTCTATCCTCAGCCGGCAGTCATCCACAAAGTTTGTCACATCCATAACCTTTTATTCTCATATCCAAGTGATGCCACATAGATATTGAAAAGGCATGGCCCCAAGACAGATCCCTGTGGCACCCCACTTGTTATGCCAGCCAACTCTGACATGGCTTCTCTTATGCTTGCCCTCTGATTTCTAATTCTAAGCCAGAAGCATATCAAGACACAATATTTTTATGTAAGCCTATGTTTTCTAACTGTTGAATAAGCTCATAGTGGGCTAGTTTGTTGAAGGCCTTGGTGAAATCCAAGATCACATCTACAGACCTACCTCTGTCTAAGCTTTTACTTGCATTATTTTAAAAATTCAGCAGGTTCGACTAGCAAGATTTTCCCTTTTTAAATCCAAGCTGAGTAACATTTTCTAACCGTTCTTCCTATATAAAGGTGGTGATATGGTCTTTTTGTATTCCTTCCAGTATTTTGCATAGGACACTAGTTAGACTAACTGGTCTGTAATTTGATGGATTTTTTTTGTCTCCCTTTTTAAACAGGGGATTGCAATTGCCTCCATCCAGGAGTCCACCACCTCCCCCTATATCCAGAGAATATTAAAGAAATGTGGCTGATTGGGGCTCCTAATTCATCAGCCAGTTCCTTCGACAGTCTTGGATGTAGTCCATCCAGTCCTGGGGATTTAATTGGGTTTAGAGTCCTTAGTGTCCTCGATAGTATTTACTTCTATTTTAGTGGGACACTGAGATACACTTAACTTATGCTCTGCTGTACATAATATGTTAAGTTTATTGAAAACTGAAGCAAAATATTTATTTTGAACATCTGCCGTTTCTTTATTTGTTAGTGCTAATGACCTATTTGTTTTTGTTAGAGGACGTATGGTGTTTCTCGTATTATTTTTCTTTCTTACATAAGCATAAAATGATTTATAATTGTCCTTTGTTTTGGCTGCTAGTTTAATTTCATAATCAATTTTAGCATTTCTGATTTCCTTTTTAACCTTCCTCTGGATCAGTGGTTCTCAAATGGTGAGGCCAGTCTTCCAAGGGAGGCCCCAAACTGTTCCAGAGGAGGCCCAGTCTAGTCTGAGAATGTAGAGTATAAGGTTTTGGATGTTTTGTTTGAAAGGATGAAGCAAATTAAATATGGATAATGGCAGGTGACTTTCTTTACTTATGCAGAAATTGGTGATCAGGAATGGCCCACTGGACAAATATTATTTCTGAGTGTGTATTTACAGTATATGTAAATTGGTGACTGGCAAAACCACACTGAGTCAAAGCTTAGTACAGCAGCTGTCCTTTACATGTAAATTGGTGACTGGGAGAGGCACACTGAATCAACTTTAATTTCTACCAGAGGTGTTTATATGTAAATTGGTGACAGGGAAAGGCACACTGAGTCCAAGCTTGTTTCTACCATAAAATTAGTGACTGGAAAAAGGACATTGAGCCAACGCTTGTTTTCAGGTGTGACTTAGGGTAAGGGTACAGAAGTTTCTTAACAACAGGGTAAGGGGGGGAGAGATGAAAGCAGCTAGGATGGTTGTTCAGATAGAGGGGAAAAAAGTAACAAGGGTCTGAGAGTCAGAAAAGTGGAGTGACATGGATAACCTGTGGTAAGGGGTTGGGGGAAGAATAACAAGTTGGATAAAAAGAGAAAATAGTCAACTTTATTAGTCTCACTTTATTGCTGGTGTAATGTGCAAAGTACAGTGAATCCTACCAGGATGAAGTGCAGTGTCACAGTTTACGTATGATATTTTTTCTGTGGGGAGGCCCAAAATTATTTCTAAATTTGAGTGAGGCTCAAAATCTTTCCCATGGCTTCTGGGAGGCTCACTATAAAAAGTGTGAGAACTAACGCTCTGGAGGTTTCTAAGTTGTAAACATCCTTCCCCCTTCTTTCTTCCTCTTAGTGATTTAAATAGCTTTTGTTTTTTTCTAATCATTTTTTTGTTTGCTGCCATTCATCCAGCTTGGTGCCTTTGGCCCTCTTTAATATTAATTTTTATTGTGGATGTTTTTTGTATGCATTTTTTAAAATTTAGATCCCAAAATATTCCATTTATCCTCTATAGTTTTTTTTGAAAACTCTGCGGCCCAATTCCATTTACTGTATTTAGCTCCTGTTTAATAGCTATGAAATTTGCTTTTTTTAAAGTCTAGTATATTTGTGTCTCCTTTGATTGTAAAGGGCACATATTGTGATCACTGTCCCCTATGGGTGCAGTTACTACACATTCCTGAATATGTATCTTTGTATTTGTGAGAACTAAGATGAGAATGCTTTTACCCATAGTTCTCTGGTGAACCATCCGTTCTAATCCCACCTGGTCAAAGATTTCCAAAAATATATTTCCAACCTTACATGAACATTTTATGGTGTCCCACTGAGTGCCTGGCAGGTTAAACTCTCCTAACACAATAATCCTGGTTGCAGGGTTTGACTGCTGAATAAAGTTTTGTAATGTAGTGTCATCTTTTTTGGTGAATGGCATGGGGAGTGATAGGCAAGCTAGTCACGCGAAGGCAGAGGCATTCGATTTCAGGAGCTCGGACTTCACTGAAATGGGTAGATGCATCAGAGTAGCCTTAGAGAAGAGGGAGGTAAGAAGGGGAAGGTGGGGGGTTGAGGAGCAGTGGGGGCACCTAAAGGGCACCATAGTGGAAGTGACGAATCAATACATCAGGTTGGTGTCCATCGGGAAGAGACAGAGGAAGTCACTATGGCTCTCAAAAGGGGTAGCTGACAAAGTACGGGCTAAATGGGTTAGTTTTAGGAAGTATAAGGGGACCCAAAGGGAGGAAGACAAGGAGGTGTACCTTGAGTGTCTAAGGGAAGCAGGGAAGGTTGTTAAGAGCACAAAGGCTTGGGCTAAAGAGGGATTAGCACAGACAATGAAAAAAGAGGACAAGACATTATATAGGTACATCAGTAAAGCAAGACAACCCAAGGGAGGGATAGTAAGACTGAATGGGGATGAAGAAGAATGTAAGGAGGGAGACCTAGAGAAGGCAGAAATACTGGAAATACAGGAAGCCCCACAGAATATCCTCAGACATTCTGCCGACATCCTTGACAGCGATGGCACAATGCCAACACTCGACATGGGACTGTCAATGTTTCCACCCCCTACATTTCAATATACTCAAATCCAGGTCAGAGTTGTTTTGGGGAGGGAACAAAACACTGGGAAACACCGCGTCAGTGAAACCTGGACTGTTACAGCAACTGTCGCTGTCATGGTCCTTTTACAGCTTTTGCTGTTGGGGTGTCAATCTGCTATGGGCCACCACTGAATAAATACTTCTGTTTAGTATTCACTGAACAGGTATAGGTCAGGGACCACAGCTGGGCAACAGATGCAAAGGTGGGGAGAGGTGGATGTCAGTCCATTCACAGTGGAGAGAGTCATTGAAGATCTCACAAAACTGAAGGTGGACAAAGCTATGGGGCCAGATGGCTTACACCCGAGGATATTAAGGGAGCTGTGAAGAGAACAAGCAGTGCTTCTAGAAGCCATGTTCACAGAGTCATTCAACACAGGAGAGGTTTCAGAGGACTGGAAGAGGGCACATGTAGTCCCTCTACACAAGAGTGGTAGTAGGGAGAAGGCCGGGAACTACAGGCTGGTCAGCCTCACCTCAGAGGTGGGAAAGATTATGGAGGCACTGCTGAAAGAAAGATTAGTGGCACACCTAGAGGCAAACAGTGCCCAGAATCCAAGACACCATGGATTCACAGCAGGAAGGTCATGTCAAATGAATCTTATAAATTTTTTGATTGTGTGATGACGGAAGTAAATTGGGGGGTTGTGGATATCACCTACTTCAATTTCAGCAAAGCCTTCGACACTGTCTCACATAAAAGGCTGCTTAACAAGATGAGTAGTCTGGGCATGGGGCACAAGGAGGTAGACTGGGTTAAAAACTGGCTAACAGGAGGCAGAGGTTGGCGGTAAATGGGATCCATTCTGCGGAGAGAGTTATGACCAGTGGGTTACCTCAAGGATCAGTCCTTGGGCCAGTCCTGTTCAATGTCTTCATTAGTGACATTGCAGAAGGGCTGGAGGGAAAGGTCTGCCTGTTTGCAGATGACACCAAGATCTGCAACAGAGTGGATAGTCCAGAAGGGGTGAAGAAAATGAGGAGGGACCTGGGGAAGCTGGAAAAATAGTCTGAGGACTCAGCGTGACAATTGAGGTTCAATGCAAAGAAGTACAAAATAATGCACCTGGGTAGAGAGAATCCTGGAGAAAGAAACAGCATGAGGGAGAGGTGCCAATGATTATCAAGGAAGAAAGGGACCTGTTGGTTATCATTTTAGATAACCTAAACGTGTCAAAGCAGAGCACAAAGACTGCAGGGAGGGCCAGTGGCATGCTCGGATGCACAGGCAGAGGTATCATTAGCAGAAGGCAGGAGGTGGTGATGCCATTGTATAAAACACTAGTGAGGCCTCACTTAGGGTACTGTGTGCATTCTGGAGGCCACACCCTGCAAGGTTATCAACTGGGTGGAGGCGGTCCACAGAAGGGCAACCAAGATGTTACAGGGCTGGCACCAGAAAACTTATGAGGAGAGATTACAGGACCTCAATATGTACTCAGTGGAGGAAAGGAGGGATTGGGGACACATGACTGAAACATTCAAGTACCTCAAGGACATAAACAAGGTGCAGATGGGAGACATCTGCCAATGTAGAAAGAGTACAAGAACAAGAACAAGGGGGCATGATATGAAGTTAGCGGTGGGAAGGTTAAGAGGAAATGTAAGGAAGTTTTTCTTCATGGAGAGGGTGGTGTAAACATGGAATAGTCTGCCATAAGAGGTGGTGGGAACAAGCACAGTTGGGGGTTTTAAACATGCCTGGTACAGGCTCATGGGTACCTTGAGGTGGGAAGGAATGATGAAAAGTCACTGATCAGATAAGGTCCAAGGCCACAAACAAGTATAGGGTTTATGGGCAGATTGAATGGGCCTAGCGGTCCTTATCTGTCGACACTTTCTATGTTTCTATGTCTTTTATTATGTCACTAGCACATGCTGATGGATATTGTCATCTCTCGCACCTCCAATCTGCCTCGACCTGCATCTCTTTGTCATCTACAGGCTCGGCCTTCCTCCAAGCTCCCAGGTCCAGACGAGGCAGCAGCTTCTCTCCCAGTCTGTTTGCCATGGTTCTGGTCAGAACTCCACAGACTTTCTTCTCTGGGTTCTCCTCTGACAACTCCTGGTGCATCAGTCCACCTGGGATATCTGGGCAATATCCACCAGAAAACGTCCCTCTTCAGCCAGTCCAGATGCTTCCAGCAAGATATCCCACTTCTAACACCAAGTCTGTGGAGGGGTTATGGGATAACAGATGGACCAGATACAGCACTTCAGGTTTAACACACACTCTCTGTGTGATGTTTATTCAAAATACAGGAAATAAGCTTCTGCAATGCCATATTCCTTCTTCAATACATCAGTCTGCAGCCATAGACTATGTATGTCCTTCATCTGCACTTAGCCAGCACCT
The DNA here is from genome assembly GCA_016271365.2 of Neoceratodus forsteri. Lineage (NCBI taxonomy): Eukaryota > Metazoa > Chordata > Ceratodontiformes > Ceratodontidae > Neoceratodus > Neoceratodus forsteri. The sequence continues at coordinate 55,486,651 of CM057455.1, forward strand.
ACTGACACTGATCTCTGATCTAACCACTTTTCAGTGAAACTCCTTCATCCCTATGTGGGCCCCGTTTGTTTGGGTAGTGGGGGCTCAAAGAGAAAAAAACAAAACAAGCTAAAAATAAAGAACCTCAATGCAGAAACACTGAGACATGGGTTACCACGAAGGGCATTAGCAACAAATCAAGTTTCAAAGAAATACATCATACATACTTCTATAATGCAAAGCATCATTTGGATATATGCAAATCACCATGACATGTCAGACTTGTCCAGTTTACAGCAATTTACATGGATTTTAAATAGCACAACTTACTTAATTTCTATAATAGTCACCTAGTCCTTTTTACCATTATCAAAAACACCTAGTGCCATGGTATTGTCAACATTTACAGGTTTCATAAACATAAGGTATATTATGACATAGTGCTATTACATATTAAATCCAACAACAATAAACACAACCTATTTTACATACGCTTGGAGGTCACAACAATAACCTCCCTCTATGAGGACCCGAGAGGGAAAAGGAAAATTAAAGAGGACACTATAGCGTAGTCACGAAAGGGAAGGGGGTGCCCATAGGTGGCCAGTCTTATGGACTAGCAATTGTAAAGAATAGATAGGCTAAGAAACAGAACTGTTGCAACAGATTTAAGAAATGGTCAGTCTTCAAGAGTGGCAGGAGCTCCCTGTCACAGAGGGGAGTTGCTGTCAATCACAAGGGAAAAAAGAGACTTGGGCATTGTCATCACAGATGACCCGAAACCATCCAAGCAGACAACTAAAGCAGTAGGCAAGGCTAGGGGGATGTAGGGGTGTATTAGCAGGGATATCACAAGTCATAAGATGGAGGTAATAATCCCTCTTTACAAGACACTAGTTAGGACCCATCTGGAGTGCTGCATGCAGTATTGGAGGCCACACTTGCACAAGGACATTAACAAAATGGAGGCAGTCCAGAGAAGGGCAACCAAAATGGTGCAGGGACTGTATCAGAAGCCATATGAGGACAGATTAACAGAGCTCAATATGAATACCTCAGAGCAAAGGAGGGAGAGAGGTGATATGATCGAAACATTCAAACATCTTAACGGCATTAACAAGGTGAAAGAGTCTAACATGTTTCAATATAAGAAAAATAGCAGGACAAGAGGACTCAGCATGAGATTAGAAGGAGGCCGATTAAGGGGAAAAGTGAGGAAGTTCTTTTTCACAGAAAGGGTGGTGAATGCATGGAACAGCCTACCTCAGGAAGTGGTGGACATGAATACAGTGCAGGGCTTCAGACAGGCATGGGATAGATATAAGGGAGCAATACAGATGAGTATGACTAGGTAGTCCATTGACAGAGTAAAGGCCTATGGCACATTAATAAAGTAGAAAAAATGGGCAGACTGGATGGGCCTTGCGGTCCTTATCTGCCGTCAATGTCTATGTTTCTATGTTTCTATGTTTATCTTGGGGTTTCAAAAGGAAAAGGGAAGCTCTTCTAAGTCACGTGCTTATACATAATAAGAGCTAAACAAACCTCATGAATTATGCTTGTCAAAGGAAGCATTAGCAATGTTGTTTACATTTTTTGTAATAGTATTGTAAATTGTGACATGCATGAAGTCTGCTTAGAATCATAGAGACTGAAGCACATACTCTACATCTGTGGACTCTTTCTCATGTCTGGTAGCTCTCCCTCCCTCCCTCCCTCGCTCCCAGCTTCTCATGTAATATACCCAGTATGTTTATTTCATGCATGTTTGAAGCACTCCACTGTCCTAAATTAGTACACCTTGGCCTGCAATTACTTTCATGCATCTACCACCCTTTCAATAAAAAAAGTATTCTCACATCCCTCTGAACTCCCCCCATTCAGCTTCATTGCATGCCCCCGAGTCATTGCGCTCATCCTCAGTTGGAAAAGGTTCCCATTCTGCACTGTTTACCCGTGTGAGGTTCTTGTAGGTTCCAATTACGTCATCTCTCACTCTCCTCACCTCCAGGGTCTACCTGTTGAGATTCCTCAGTCGCTTCAAGCATGTTTTCCCTACCAACTCTTGCATCATTTTAGTTGCCCTCCTCTGGACTGCCTCAACCCTGTCTAAGTCCTTTGTGAGGTGCAGTCTCTAAAACTGGATACATACTCCAGGTGGGGGTGTACCAGAAAGCAATACAGCAGCAGCAGCACCTCCCTCCTCCTGCTGGTGATGCCCCTTCCTATATACCCAGCATCCCACTAGCCCTATCCACAGTCATTTCACCTTGCACGGTCACTTTAAGGTTCTCTGATCTATTTTTTTAATTTAATATACGTTATTGAATTTTGAAGAAGAAAAATACAAACCATATAAACAAAAAAAAACAGTAACAAGCAAAAAAAACAAAACAGGAACATAATAACAATGAAGAAGACTGTGAAAAAGAAAAAAAATAAATCTTTTTTTAAACTGAATCTACTTTACTGAATTTTGAAGGAATAAAATACAAGGTCCTTTGATATAATCACCCCAAGGTCTCTTTTCTGTCTAGTAACTGCCAATATCTCCCCCCATCTTATACTCATTACCGGGGTTCCGATGCACTAAGCTCATGATTTCATGCTTTTTGGCATTGAGCCCCAACTGCCATGTTTCTGACTACTCCTCAGGTTTCCTTCGATCCCTGAACATTTTCTCCCCTCTCTCTGGGGTGTTAACCCTATTGCATGTCATCTGCAAAAAAGTCGTACCTTCTCTCCCAGTTTCTCTGCAATGTCCTCAATGAATATATTGAAGATGACTGGCCCCAGAATTAAACTCAGGGATACCACCAACCTCTGTTTCCTATCTGTTAACCAGTTTTGAACCCAATTTCCTACCCATTTGGACCCCAGAGCTGGTCAACATCCTAATCAGCGTTCTGTGAGTTACAGTATTGAAGGCCTTGCTGAAGTCCAGAGAGGTTATTTTCACTGACCTCCCATGCTCTATTTTCCTGGTCAACCATTCAAAGAAATTTATCAGATTTATTTGGCATGAACTTCCCCCCTGTGAATCCATGCTGCCTGTGGTCCTGCAGACCACTGGATTCCAGATGCTCAACCAGCCTCTCCTTTAGCAGAGTTCCAATTTCCTCCACCACAAGTGAAGTTGGGCTGAGTGGTCTGTAATTGTTAATTTCCTCACTGCTGCCACTTTTATGTACAGGGATCATGTCAGCCCTTCCCCAGTCCCCAGAACCACTCCTGTGTCCAGTGAGCTGTGGAACAAGGCTGTCGGGTGGGGGCAGCTAACACTTCCTTGAGCTGTTCTAGTAACCTGGGGTGCATCCTGTATAGTTACATAGTCTTATCCACCTTCAGGGCTGTGAGTCCTTTCATGACTCTTCCTCTGAAAATGACTTGTGTCCAACCACCCCCCAACCCCATTCTCAATTCTCCCTGGTGATCTGTCATCATCCCTTTATTATGCAGATTGAGTAGAAGTACCTGTTTAAAATATCAGCATTTTCTTGGTCCCCTTTCTGCGCAGTCTCCCCCTTTCACCTTTTATTCCCCATTATCCCCTTCCCTTGATTTTCTCTTCTCACTTATATATCAGAAGAATCATCTTATCCCCCTTATACACCACTGTAGCAAACAATCCACCCCTCTGTAAGTGCTACTGCTGCCCAAATTGCCTTACCTGCTTCCTTCTTCCTGACTTGGAACTCCTCCCTATCCTCCTCCCTCTATGTTTCTTTATACCTGTTGAACAAAACTCTTTTTTCTTTCACTTACCTTGCTCCTTCTTTGAAGAAACATAACAGTCTGTTTTTCCTTCTGCTCTGCCCTCTTCTTTCACACAGATGCTTGTTGCCCTACTTATTCTCTCCCTTATTCTTTCCCACTCTTTCTGTACTCTTCCCTGGCAATCCTCCCCTTCAAATAAATAAAATGTATTTATTTATTTATTTAAATGTTTAACCAGGAAGGCATGCCGAGCAGGCCAATGCTCGATTCTAGACGCGTCCTGGGGGATGGGGACTTAGACCAGAGAAAGACATCATAATACAAGTGCGATACATAGTGCTAACAATAGGTCCTGGTATTAAGACATAATAGAGCGAGAGCAATAGATACAGGCACATTTTACATACATTGGCAAAAATAAAGGCGGATAGGTAGAACAATACATTGATATAAACACGGGTTGGTTGAACAGTGTTGCCACTCGGTGGCTTGTAGACTGCTTAAACACATGTGCAGGTAGAGGCAAAGTGAACTTGGAGCATGGAGTTAAGGTGCTGTGGGGAGGAGAAGTGACGAATGTTTGCAGGGAGGGAATTCCACAGTGTTGGTATGCGGTAGCTGAATGCTGCCTGGCCGATAGCAGTGGACCTATGTGGGACAGCTAGGGACTGCGAGTCAGTGTTTCTGAAAGAGTAAGCTAGGGTGCTGGGGATGGTTAGGGCAGTGGCAAGGTGGGGGGGAGCAGCTGGGACCAGAACTTGGCTGGGATCTTAGTGCAGTGGGACTGTCTATGATTATCTAGAGAGGAGAGGCTCATTGAGTGATATAGGGCACAGTGGTGTGTGGAGTATGGACAGTCCAGGACAAAGCGACAGAAGGAGTGGAAAAGAGGGTCCAGTCTGGCTAAGGTGGACTTGGGACTGGTACTGTAGATTATGTCACCATAGTCGAAGACGGGGAGGATCATTTTCTGCACAATGGCCCTACAAGCTGGTTCAGGGATGCTATCTCTGTTCCGGTAAAGTGCACCAAGCCTGGGGTGCAGCTTCTTGAGCATGGAGTCAACAAGTGCAGAAAAGTTGAGGTGCTGATCAAGCCAGACCCCAAGGTATCTGAAGGAGGTACAGGCCTCCAGGGGCATCCCTTCCAGGGTGTGGAATGTGATCGGGGAGGGTAACCTCGAGAGTCACTGCCTTGTGCCAAAGGTTAATGAGACTGTTTTCTTGGCATTGAGGAGGAGTTGATTGGTGCTTCAAGACATTGCTTGTTTCAAGATATTTTCTGAGTCAGTCTCCTACAGTATTTTAATGCTGTCCCTGTATTGTTTTGTCTGTTTGTTTTGAAATAGTCCTGTTTTTCCTAATCTAGGGCCCTATATTAATATAGACTGTTTCCCATCCAATATTTATTTATTTTAATGACTTACCAGTTCCAGAATCCAGTGACATCTGTTGAGCTGAAGATCACAATGATGCGGAATTGGAACACAGTGACATTGGCTCAACTGATGTCACTATGTTCAATTTCATTGTAGTTTTTGGCTAAGTTGATGTCACTGTACTCCATTTCATTGTAGTTTTTGGCAAAGTTGATGTCACTGTGTTCCATTGCTTTGCAGTTTTTGGCTTTTATCATGTCACTCTGTTCCACTGCATTGTAGTTTTTGACTTACTGTAGCTGATGTCACTGTGTTCCTCTGCATTGTCATTTCTGGTTTTCAGCTGATGTCACTGTGTTCCATTGCATTGCAGTTTGTGGCACAACTGATGTCAATGTGTTCCATTGCATTGTAGTTTTTGGCCAAGTTGATGTCACTGTGTTCCACTGCATTGCAGTTTTTGGCTCTTCTGATGTCACTCTGTTCCATTGCATTGTAGTTTTTGGCTCAGCTAATCTCACTCTGTTCCATTTCATTGTAGTTTTTGGCTAAGTTGATGTCACTGTGTTCCACTACATTGTAGTTTTTGGCTCTTCTGATGTCACTGTGTTCCACTGCATTGTAGTTTTTGACTTAGCTGATGTCACTGTGTTTCATTACATTATAGGTTTTGCTTCAAATGATGTCACAGTGTTCCAGTTCATTGTAGTCTGTGGCTCAGCTGATGTCACTGTGTTCCATAGCATTGCATTGTATTTTTTTTTGACTCAACTGATGTCACTCTGTTTCATTGCACTGTAGTTTTTAGCTCAGCTAATGGCACTGTGTTCCATTGCATTGCAGTTCTTGGCTCAGCTGATGTCACTGTGTTGCCTTGCATTGTAGTTTTCGGCTAAGCTGATGTCACTGTGTTCTGTTGCAGGTGCATGTGATAACGGTGATCGCAGAAAAGCGATCGCTGTTAGGACGAGTGTACATTGCCATAAATCAATTTCAGCAATGTACACTCCTGGTGCACAGCAAAAGGCACCGGGGACTTTTTTTTTTTAATTCAGGGGGCTGTGCCCCCCGCACTACTCCCGTGGAGGGCTTTGCCCCCCACACCCCCCTATTAGAGGATTTTCAACTCCACGGTGGTGCATGTTGGGTGGGTGCAAATCGGACAAAAAAATGGCCAGGCACAACAAAAGGAATGTACGCCCAGAACTGAACCTGGCACCCTCTCAACCCTAGCCTGCCACCCACCCACCATGCCACAGGGCCTGCTCAACAGCCCACCATCACACAATGCCTCAGAAACCCTTCCCTACCACCTGTCGCATGGCTTGCTTGCTCTCCCCCGTGCGCATGTACATATAGCAACATCCTGTCACTATATTTGCAGACCCACCTCATCTGATTGCTTTCTGTGCCCTATAGCCCTGTGGACAAGTGCCACAGCTGAGTCACCCTTTTTGAAAGCGCTCAATCGTGGTCGCCATTGTCATGGGCTACCCCATTGCATTCTAGTTTTTGGCTGAGCTGATGTCACTGTGTTCCACTGCATTGTGGTTTTTTGGGTCAGCTGATGTTACTGTATTCCACTGCATTGCAGATTTTGGCTTGGCTGATGTCACTCTGTTCCATTTCATTATAATTTTTGGCTCAGCCAAAGTCACTGTGTCCCATTGCATTTTAATTTGTGGCTCGGCTGTTGTCACTGTGTTCCATTGCATTGTAGTTTGTGGCCTAGCTGATGTCACTGTGTTCCATTGTATTGTAGTTTTTAGCACAGCTGAAGTCACTGTTTTCCATTTCATTGTAGTTTTAGGCTCATTTGATGTCACTGTGTTCCATTGCATAGTAGTGTTTGGCTCACCTGATGTCACTGTGTTACATTGCGTTGTAGTTTTGGACTCAGATAATGACACTGTGATCCATTGCGCTGAAGTGTTTGGCTCAGCTGATGTCACTGTGTTCCATTTCATTGTAGTTTTTGGGTCTCCTGATGTCACTGTGTTCCATTTCATTGTAGTTTTTGGCTCAGCTGATGTAACTGTATTCCATTGCATTATAGTTTGTGGCTCAGCTGATGTCACTGTGTTCCACTGCATTGTAATTTTTTGGTTCGGCCTACGTCACTGGGTTCCATTTCATTGTAGTTTGTGGCTCAGTTGATGCCACTGTGTTCCACTGCATTGTAGTTTTTGGCTAAACTGAAATCACTGTGTTCCACTGCATTGTAGTTTTTGGCTCAGTTGATGTCACTCTATTCCATTGCTCTGTACTTTTTGACTCAGCCTAAGTTACTGTGTTCCATTTCATAGTAGTTTGTGGCTCAGCTGATGTCACTGTGTTCCACTGCATTGTAGCTTTTTTGACTCAGCTGATCTTACTGTATTCCATTGCATTTAAGTTTTTGGCTCAGCCACTGTGTTCCATTTCAGTAAGTCGGGGCTTGAGGGATACTGGCATGCATTGGAAGAGGAATCAACAGTAGAAAACAAGAAGTTTCCTTCCCTCTGTACTGACAGTTGGTGAGACCCCTTCTGGAGTACTGCATGCAGTTCTGGAGACCTCATCTCTGCAATGACATAGATAGAATGGAGGAAGTCCAGAGGAGGGAAGCTAAAATGGTCCAGGGTCTGCACCAGAAACCATAAGCAGAGAGACTAAAAAATCTAAATATGTATACCCTCAAAAAAAGGCACTGGGGGGGGCATGAAAGAAACTTTCAAGTACCTTAAGGGAATCAACAAAGTCCAATAGGGTAGCATGTTTCAGAAAAAGAGATGTGCAAGAACAAAGGTTCACGATTTGAAGATAGAGGGGTTTGGCTCAGGGGCAATGTGAGGAAGTATTTTTTTCACAGAGAGGGTGGTGGATGCATGAAACTGTCTTCCTGAGGAAGTTGTGGAGTCAAAAACAGTGTGGGAGTTCAAGAATGCATGGGACAGATGTAAGGCTCTTCTTGTGGGGGGTAGGAGGAAGTAGGCTGTTGGTTAACTAGGTTCTGTAGCTTATCCAGTAGGCAGGGAAATGGGCAGACTAGATGGGCCAAGTGGTCCTTATCTGCCTGTCAGTCTATGTTTCTGTTTTAATTTCTATGCATTGCAGTTTTTGGCTTAGCTGATGTAACCCCCCTGCAAATGGGGGTTCCCAAAAGACTTCCAGGAGCTTGCTTGAATGCTCCAAGCCTGAATGGTGTTTGGCGTTTAAGCCATTTATCAGTGAGTGTTTTTAGAGCCTCTGGTACTGTCTCTTTAAGAGCTGTCTGCTTGCAGACATAATTTAGTTTGTATGGGGGGACTGTGTGCTTCTCTGCTTGATACCACTCAACTGCTGCCAATTCACTCCATTTTGCAGTCACTAGGAGTGTAAAGGGAACCTATCTGAAAGGTGTAACTGTTTGCCAGAAATCATTTAGAGTAATAATGAAAATACATTTTGTCTAACCTGCTTCTTTGCAGTCAGAACTGTGTTTGCCTAGTTCCCATTCTGGTTTTGAACTGCTGAACTGGACCAATCAGTGTGGGTTAGCTAGCTCTAAATGGTGCCTTGGACGAATCAGAACTTGGACTCATAATCTGAGCCAGCCACAAGAGGATTGTATGGGCAGTGACTCTGGGAGATGTAGTTTAGACTTGGCGCCTTTTTGGACCAACAGGAGCAGTCTATTGTGAGTGACAGCCAATCCAGTCAAGAACTGGGAGGAACTCAAAGGAAGTGCCCGGTTTGTCTGTTGGAGTTTCAGTTGAGCTCTGGCAGTGAAGAAGGAAGGAGCCCTGTGCTTTTCAGTGTGCAGTTTTAGTCGGAAACGTGTAAGGCCCAGAGTTCCGGTCTGCAGCTTGTGTAACTGCTTGTTAGGACTGAATCCATCCTGTGAAGAGAATCAAAGGATATCTGAAGAGTAGAAACCAGGCTCACCCTGTAGAAGACTGGAGAAATTGCTGAATTGCACTCGGTCTGTCAGGAACTGAATCTGCTGTGTGTTCTCCCGGTATTGTGCAGTAATTGCGATCGATAGAGAAGCAGCCTGCCTGGTATAGTACTTTCTGTTTTACCATATAAATGTGTGAAGAGGCTTTGTACCTCAAGTGAATCCTGCTGCCATTAAAGGACTTTTGCCTGTTACTGTTCACCATATAAATGTGTGAGGAGGTTTGGTTAGCGCAAGTGAATCCTGCTGCCATTAAAGGACTTTTGCCTGTTGCAGTTTGCCATATAAATGTGTGAGGAGTCTCGTGGAGCTCAAGAGTAGCCCTGCTGACATTGAAGGACCCTATCTTGTTTGAAGGTCGTGAGTACTAATTCAGGGTCGCTCCCTGTTGAATTGCCACATTGAATCCAAATGGAATCACTGTACTGCTGACTGTTTAAACTAATTTTTCTTTCTCTGTGGGAAAGGGCCCCTACCAGCTGCCATGGTTTGACTAGCCACTAGGGCTTGGGTACCCAGGGACAGTAACTGGTAGGATAGGCCTGTGCACAGAGCCATAGGTAGATGAGTAAAGTGATAAGCTAATTAACCTGATTTCCCTGTCCTTGTTATATTCCCCTAAATAAATCAGAGCTGCTTGTTTCAGCAAAGTTTTACTGCCTGAGGTATTTGTCTATGTTAAAGTATTGTACTGTGATTGTTGCACTGTATCTTTTTACAGGAGGTCCCAGTGCCTGAACCAGCCCTGGGGTAAATGTATACTGTGAAGGTAATTCTGATATATTGTGTGGGCCACTAGTGGGAAGAAAGGGGGGTTGCAGTGTCCCAGAGGGCTGTGACCAAGTAAGTTTAACTATTGCAAACCCTGACCTCTGGGTGGAGGCACCCGCCATTGGATCCAGGCCCCTCAACCTGTTAGTGGCAAATCAGGCAGGGGTAGTAGCCCCTTGGATAGCGCCATCTAGGGGTTACACTGATGTCACTGGTTTCCAGGAATGCAACGTAATTAAAAAAAATAATATCATGTTGGGAAAAGGAGGCATTAACATGAAGCCCTAAATAAGTAAAAACAGACTATTTCAAACAAACACACAAAGGATGATAAAAAGAATTTAGATGGGCCCAAAGATACAATTAAATGAAAAAATGTAAGCAACATTGTTAATTTTCCATTGGATTAAAAATCTTTAAAACTTCTACAATGCTACTCTAAACATGGATGCTGCTATCTTGCCACTTTAAGGATCACTGTGTTTAAAGACCCTCCCCTTGACTGCAGCAGCCACTGAATATTAATGAGCAATTTGAATGATGTGGGGATGGAGTTTAGATGGGAACAGGAAGTTCCCTTGGTTTCGGGAGTGAGACACTGGAGATACAAGAGGGCTGCAGTGGAATTCTGTCTATCAACAATCTGTGACTATTCTTTCCAGTCCCAAACTGTGCAAAACAGCAGCTGCTTGCATCTCTAATCAGTGCAGGATTTTTTATTGTAAAGAGGTGCTAGAGACTAAAAAAGAGGATCATGAAGTTGGAGGTAAGGAACAATAAGCTGCTGTGAAAACAAAGCAAACAGAAGCTAAACCAGAACAACATGGAGTCAGTTTGATATGTGGCTTATCCTTTCTTTTCATAGTTTTCCATATTCACTTAAAGAAATTCAATAACAGCGAGTAACCCAGCACAGAATATACAATATCCATCAATGTGCTTTTTATACTGCTGTAGAGTTACAATTACAACAAGTAACCTGACACAGAATATACAATATCCATCAGTGTGCTTTTTTATACTGCTGTAGAGTTACAATTACAAGTGTCCTGGCACAGAACATACTGTATATATCAATGTGCTTTTTATACTGCTGTAGAGTTACAGTTACAACAAGTAAACGGGCACAGAATATACAATATACATCAATGTGCTTTTTAGACTGCTGTAGAGTTACAAATACAACAAGTAACCTGGCACAGAATATACAATATACATCAATGTACTTTTTATACTGCTGTAGAGCTACAATTACAACAAGTAACCTGGCACAGAATATACAATATACATCAGTGTACTTTTTATACTGCTGTAGAGCTACAACAAGCATTTGTCAATGCTGAATGTTTGCTTGCTGATATTAGAATTGGACATGCAGGAGTTAGACAGATGCAGAATTGAAATGGCAGTGAAGTACTGAACTCCTGCCAACCCCACCTCCACCCTGCAGAGATGGACAGGCACTGGGGTGTGCCTTTGGGTCATCGCCCATAACTCTCATGGCATTTCACCTCACCCTATCCTGCAGACACCGACGAGTGTTGAGGTGTGCCTCGGGGTGTTCTACTTTACAGTTACTCCATTTCATAAGGACATACGCTGAAATGGGCACAGTAAGGGAGAATGGGGTGAACTCTGGGGCCGAAGTGGCCAAGCCACACCTCAATGCCTGTCACTGGCTTCAGGGTGGGGATGGGGGAGGAATGGCATGAGCATTACAGCTGGCAGTCCAAAGGCACACCCCTGACTCCTGTCAGTCTGTACAGGGTGGGACGTTATGGTAAGAAACACTAACGACCCTGGCATTTGTTGGTATTTGCACTACAGATTTTCAACATGGCCTTTTTGTGACCCCCACCTCATGAAAGCATTTAGGACCTCTGCTCATGAAGAGGGACACTGTGATTTTGTTAATCTGTCCCGAACACTGATTTCCCACAGCGGCCATGCCATTCTGTGCCGGATGTGTGAAAACACATTTTGGGCAGGATGTGAAAAATGACAGCTGTACTGTTCATAAGGAGGTGTGCAAAATTGACAGTGCTGAAAATCTTCACTGTAAATATTACAAATTCTCAAAGTTACGAGTGTGCATGGAAACTGCGCAATGCACGCTCATGACATAGTCATTTTATGGACTTCTGTCACCAAATTTTCAACATGAGACCTCTGCTCATGAATAGAGATGGGCGACGTGGCCTTAATTCACTCAACGAAGTGAATCACGAGGCAAAAGCGAATTTGCGGACTGCTCCGCATCATGAAGCAGAGTACTTCATGTCATAATGGGCAACGCGAAGTCCATTGAAAACAATGACTTTGCATTACTCCACCTTCCCAAACCACTACTCCACCAATTCTTAAGGCAAAGTACATTGAAAACAATGTACTTCGCCTCACTTCGCCTTGTTTTTAAGCTCCAAAGGTGAATTTTGCAGTGATTCATGGGATTTCAGGTCACATGGGCTCTAGATTTTTCTGCACAGCCTCAGTTCAGGCTAGTGTGTGTAGGAAGCTGTAGGAGACAGTCTGCTCTGAGAGTTCTCTGTGATTCAAACCTTCTAAAAGCTATTAAAAAAGCCTTTTTGAGTATTTTTTTTTTTTTGCTGAAACTTTAGTTCATTGATTGTAGGAAACCCTCCTGTGCTCACATCATCGGGTGTTTATTGTTTGTGTATGAATTTTGAATGTTAATGTATGACATTCAGTCTGTGTACTGAGACACAGTGGAAGTGTGCTTTGGGGGAGGGGTGTATCTGTGGTGTAGGTAGATTAACTAGGAGAAAAAATCAGTTCTTTCTGTTTTGGTGATATTTTTCTTATATAACTGTGTTAATGTACACACAGTAATATTTCCAATAATTCTTGTCATTTTTTTGCTGATTGTTATGGTGCAGCAGTGCATAATTTTAGTTTGTTTAAAATACGTGTTCATATTACTGAAGTTTTCAAGCATTACTTGGTGTGTGTGTGTGAGTATGTGTGACGCGTGTCATCAAATCAGACACTTTTTATTGTGCCACATAGTAATTTCAGCAATGTGAAAGTGCTATCCACTGCAGCTGTGTGATTTTTGTACTTCTTTATGGTATCTTTACTGGTACTAGTACTAGTAACTGTTACTGCAGTAGTGCAGTACCTCCCCAGCGGCCCACCCCAACCGGCAAAGGTATTCTTTTCCAGATTTGAATTTCTGATGGTGAGCACTGGTTAGGTGTTGTGCCTTTCCATCTGCATCTCTTCAGTGCGCAGTGCAATCTTAATCTGTCTGTGCATTTGCATCTCTTTAGGGCCCAATCTCCATCTGTAACTTAAGTCACAGTTGTTTCTTTGGCTTCCCTTCAGAGTACTGGACTGGTGTGGTGCATAATTCTGCATGAACATTGTTCTTAGTATGAGTTTTAAGTCAGGACCATCATCATGAGTCACTCGTGATTCATATCACATTCTTCATCATCACGGTCACAAATGCAGTCACAAATCACGATTCATGATCACGTCACGAATCACATACATTTTTTTACTAGTTACTTGGATGTATTGTAAGCCTGTTTTGTAGTATCTCCAGGCTTCACCACCCCATCATTGTACTCATTAAGAAGAGTTTTTAAGTCAGGGAGTTTTGTGCTACAGCTCATCGGGGAAGTACAGCCATAGGCATTCGCGTTCCTTCCTCTACAGCATGTAAGTTACAGTACCGTAAGTAGTGGTGGGCGAAGTGGCCCCAGTTCGCTCCTCGAAGTGATTCATGGAGTAATGCGGAATCCGTGGAGTACTCCACAATGTGAAGTGGAGTACTTCACTTCATAATGAGGAATGCGAAGTCCATTGAAACCAAGGACTTTGTATTATTCCAGCTTCCCCAAACCATTTCTCCACCAATTTTAAGGCGAAGTACATTGAAATCAATGTAATTCGCCTCACTTCGCCTTGTAATTGAGCTCCAAATGAAATTCTGCAGTGATTCATGGGACTGCAGGTCACATGGGCTCTAGATTGTTCTGCACATCCTCAGTTTTGGCCTGGGTAGTGTGTGTATAGTGGTAGCTGGAGACAGTTTGCTCTCAGAGCTCTGCGATTCAAAACCTCTAAAAGCCATTTAAAATGCCTTTTTGAGTCATTTTTTTTGCTCAGAATTTAGTACATTGATTGTAGGAAACCCTTCTGTGCTCATATCCTTGAGCGTTTATTGCTGTGTGTGGATTTTGAATGTTAATTTAGAACATTCAGTCTGTGTACTGTGAAGTGTGCTTTGGGGGAGGGGCGTAGTTGTGGTGTAGGTAGATTTTTTCTTTTTTTTTTTACGCTTTATTTCTTCACCCCCTTACCCGAGAAACTCTCTCCAGCATCTGCCTAACCAGCTCTCTACCTCCCGCTGTGGCGACCACATCAACTCCCGCACTCCAACCAAGCTGCACCCCCGGATCTAAGCCCCCACGTGGAAGGGTTGCCCTATCCTCCCAGGGCATTTTATTTACAGTGTAGTGAGCTCTGTCGGAGTGGAGGACTAGGGAGAGTGAGGAGTCCAGCATTGGGAGTTTGGAGCTGGTGGCAGTGCCTTCGCCTATCCTCTGGAGGTTTTTTTTTTCATTTTTCCATTTCCCCTGATGCTCGATTGTGCAGTGGCGTCAATGGCACTAGCCGATGCCTGCCACCGCACCGCCCCTCGCAATGCGTGGCAACGCAAACTCGGTTATCCCCTGGTCTCCACCAGAGGTCGCCCCTGTGTGACGCAGCCCCTAGAGCCCTCCCCAGGAAGAGAGAGCAGTCCTCCAGATGGTCAATCTCTTCCCTCCCCTGCCGACCCAAGCTCGTTCCTGAACCTGGGTCACTTGCGTAGCGCGAGGTGTGGCGTCCAGCACCTCAACCCTCAGTGCCACCGGGCCAGCTGGTGTAGGTAGATTAACTGGGAGAAAAAGGCAGTCTTTCTGTTTTGGTTATATTTTTCTTGTATAACTTTGTTAATGTACACACAGTAATATTTTCAGTAATTCTTGAAATTTGTTTGCTGATTGTTGTGGTGCAGCAGTGTATAATTTTTCTGTTTAAAACGTTTGGTAATATTACTAAAGGTTTTCAGTTTGCTATGCATTACTTGTAGTGTGTGTGTGTATGTGAGTGTGTGTGCGATGTGTGCCAATAAATCAGACACCTTTTATTGTGCCACAGAGTAATTGCAGCAGTGTGAACCTGGGGCAGGATTCTCAAAGAAAGCCGAAATTCCCGCAGCTACGGGAAAAAGGCTTGCTGCAGTGCGGAAACGCAGCTGCACTGTAGTCATAAAAGAAAACCAAGCGCAGCTGGATTTCATAAAAAGTGCTGCAGGTGTGGCAATTTAGCTGCCCGCGGTGAGATTCTATGCAATGCTGCGAATCCAAGATATGGAGGCTGTGAAGGCACAGCAATAGGGGAACCATTGAAGGAAGCAGCAGACTGTAACAGTGCTGCTATAATATGAGGCTGACAGCACACACAGAGACCAGCAGCCAGTCCTCAACTGGGACCACAGCAGCACCGCAGGTACCTGTGAAACCCTGGCACCACAGTAGCTGACTGTCCCTGCTGGTCGTCCCTCCCTCGGGTGTTCCTGTAGCCTGTGGGGGTTAGCATTCAGTGATGGCTGGTCAGGCTCTACTGCTTGTGGGGCTCTGTCATGGGCTGCACTGGGTCTAGTGGTTGTTGCCTGTTGCCATATCATGGCAATGTGTGCTTTCAATGCTGTAACATCAGCCACTGCTATACTGTCTGAGATGCTATTACCTGTGGTACACCACCACCTTAATTGATTCCAATTTCTGGGGCACTACTGCAGTGTGCTAAGGGAGAGATACGCCTCTTTCCACTGTGTGTAACATTTTCTCCTCAGCTGTGGGAAAAACCTGGCTGTGAATAGCCTTTCAGGGGCTGTGCTCCACTGGTCTCACACCTTTTTGTCCTGAGGGACTTCTGCAGCTGCACTTTTTTCCACAGTCCATAGTGTTTTTTTCCCCGCAGCTGCGGGGGAGGGGGGGGTTTGTGAATAGCACTTGGAGCAAACCCCCCTTGTTTTCCGTAGCTGAGAGAGTTTTGGGGACTTAGGGAAGGTTTTGCACCTTCTGAGAGCTTTGAGAATCCTGCCCTTGCTATTCACCGCACCTGCATGAATTTTTATACTGCTTTGTGGTATCTTTACTGGTAGTGGATTGTTACTGCTGTGCACTAATCCTTCAAGTGGCAAAATGTATTCCTTTCCAGATTTAGATTTGTGACTTGTGAGCACAGGTTAGGTGTTGTGCCTTTTCGTATGCATCCCTTGAGTGTGCACCACAATCTTAATCTGTCTGTGCATTTGCAGTGCACCATTAATTCTGGGAGACTGCATTTCCTGTTACGCTCTCATTTCACTTCGTCAGCACTAGGGAATTTTCTGAACACAAGACAGCAACATTTTGGGGATGCACATTAATTCTGGTGACTCTGTGTGTGACCACTGCGCGCATGATTGAGTGCGCCATTAATTCTGGGAGACTTTGCATTTCTTGTTATGCTCTCGTTTCACTTTGTCAGCACTGGGGAATTTTCTGGACACAAGACAGTAGCACTTTGGGGATGTACATTAATTCCAGTGACTGTGTGGGTGGGATGCTGCCAATATTGTTGTCACTCTGCCTTACTTCGTGTTTAAGGTGAAATGACAATGCAAAGTAATAATAACAAGATGAAGTGTGCCTTTTCTATGGGGCACCCAGTGTAGCAAAGCACCAACGAGAAGTGGCCACTTTGCCGGTGGATTTTAAATTCGCTGCATCTCTACTCATGAACAGTGTCACTGTGATTTTCTTAATCTGTCCCAAACACTGATTTCCCACAGCAACCATGCTATTGTGCGCCGGAAGTGCAAAAATACATTTTGACCAGGATGTGAAACATGATAGCGATACTGTTCATAAGGAGGTGTGAAAAAATGCCAGTTTTGAAAATCTTAAAAATTTGTGAAGTTATGAGTGTGCATGGAAACTGCACAATGCAAGCTCATAACACAGTCATTTTTTTGAATTTTTTCACCAAATTTGCAACATAGGCTTTTTGGGAGCCCATCTCATGAACAGTGACACTGTTGTTTTGTGAGTTGGTCCTGAAAGGTGATTCTGTGCAGTGACCTTGAAATCACCTTTCTGGACTGAATAACCAGATGACAGTCACTGAATTCATGAGATGGGGCCCCAAGAACCCTATGTTGAAAATGTGGTGCCAAAATTCACAAAAATGGCTGAGATATCCACCTAAGTTGAACCTCCCCCCATTTATGCCATTGTACAGCCTACCAGCATTTCTTCAGTTTGCGGTTGGTTTTGAAGAGTGCAGATGTGTTCCTGCTCCACTGAAGTCTAAAAAGAGGACATCCACTGGCCTGCCCAGATCCAGCACTCCCATCACCCAATCGTAGAACTCCACCAGGTTGGTCTGACATGATCTGCCCTTAACAAAGCCATGCTGGCGATCATCTAGGTGGCCCAGTGCCTTCAGAAACTCCTCCAGTCTCTCTTTTAAGACGACCTCTATTACTTTGCCCACCACCAATGTCAGGCTTACCGGCCTGTATTTTTCTTGCTCCTCTCACGAGCCGCCCGTGTGTATAGGCACGATATAGGCCATCCTTCAGTCCTGAGGCACCCAACCGTACTGAAGGGAGGAGTCATAGAGCTCCGCCAGAGGTGTGGCCAGGGTATCAGCCAATTCCCTAAGCACCCTGGGATGGAGCCCATCTGGGCCCGGTGCCTTCTCCACTCTTAGGGCCTTGAGGGCTTCCCACACCCTCCCAATGTGGATTTCAACATCCATGGCCGCCCCCCATCTGCTGGTCCCCCTTTCCTCTCCCATGCAGTGCAATCCCACTGTCCTCTTCAGTGAAGACCGAGGCAAAACAGTCATTTAGTACCTCTGCCTGCTCCCCGCCCACCCACTCCATGACCTCAGCCTACTAATCTGCCCCTTCCCTTTTCTTCTTTCTCTGATATACCTGAAGAACCCTTTTCCATCCCTTCTAGTTCCCTGGGCCAACCTCTGCTCTGCCCCGCCTTAGCCAATCTCACCTCCCTAGTGACCTTCCTGGCTATCATATCATATCATATTCCCCTTGTCTGTAACCCCCCAAGAACACCTGTTTTGGCTATAAGCAGCCTTTTTTTCCCCCTCACCGCATCCTGGACCTCCCTTGTCCACCAGCTCGGCCTCCTGGCTCTACCTCACTTTCGTCTGTCCTTCATGCAGGCCTTGGTAGCTTCCAGGAACCCCTTTTTAATAACTTTCCACTGGCTCTCAGTGTCCATGCCAGGCCTGATCCCATCTAGATAGCCCCTAAGGATCCGCTCCATACCCTCGAAATCAGCACCTCTAAAGTCAGCAACCATTGTTTTTATGTGATCTACCCCTTTCCCCAGGTCCAGGGAAAACCAGACCGTGACATGATCACTTCCCGCCAGTGGGTCCCCAACTACAAGCTCTCTGATGAGCTTACCACCTCAGAGGACCACAACCAGGATGCAACACTCCCTCGTTGGGTCAGTTACCAGCTGGGCAAGAATGCATCCTGGAATGTGTCCAGTAGACACTGCTCCCTGGCCGATGAGAATGTCATAGTTCCCCAGTCTGCTCCTGGAATATTCAGATCCCTCAGCACTACAGTTCTGCTCTCTCCCTGACCACAGTGGTCCATAAGGTTCACCATTGGGTCTTCCTCCAGGTCTTCCCCCTGCCCGGGTGGCCTATATACCACACCCAACTTCACCTTCTTGCCTCCCAGAGCCTGCAGGGTGACCCATAAAGTCTACACCTGCCCTCTTGCTTCCTCAACCTTGCTTACACCTGTGCCATCCTTAATGATAAATGCTACACCCCCTTCCCTGCCCACCGCCTTATCCTTTCTGAACGTGGTGTATCCTATTAGGTTTGGGTCCCAGTCATGCCCGGGAGTGGTCCAAGTTTCAGTGACAGCCACCACATCCACACCACCCTCCAGCAGCAGCACCTGTAGCTTGGGCATATTGTTTGCCGTGTTTCTGGTGTTAATCAGGACCAACCTCCATTCCATCCCCCACCCTGAGGGCCACCAGGTTACTGTCTACAAGGGCCCCCTCTTGCACTATCAGGTGCTCCTGGTCTGTTCACCTGCCCCCCTCTTGGGGGAGAAGGCCAGGGCCATCCTGGTTGGGTCTGCCAGGGAGCCCCAACCCTCCCCCACTCACAAATTTAAACCTCACCTAGATTGAATGAATCCTGCCAATCTATGCTTCAAGACCTCTTTATCCCCCATGCTAAGGTGGAGCCTGTCCTTTGCACACAGTTCCTTGTCCTCCCAGGTTGCACCCAGTCCCCACCCACCCATACCCATTGGCCTTGCACCATTCACCCGAACCATACATTTACATCCCATATTTTTTGCTTATTCCTCACACTGACCCTACGTACCGGTAGGATCTCTGAGAAGGAGACCGAGTACCCAACGGCCTGACATACCCTGGCTAGCTCCTGGAACCTAGCCTGAATCTCCAGCACACTGGTTCCCTCTATATAATTTGTATCCAGGTGTACTAATGTATCAGGGGTTCCCCACACTCTTTCGCCAGAGCATAGACCAAATGTTTGGCCTTGTGCACCATCAATCCAGATATACTCTTGCTCCTAACACCACTGCATGTCTCCTCCCCCCACCTGATCCCCCTAATCATGGAGTCACCCAAGAGGAGCACTCTTACCACCTCCTTTCTCCTTGGCCCATTCCCTGTCCCAGTTGCTCCCCATCCCGCCCCCTACCTCCGTCAGCTTTACTGTCTCCTCCCCTCCCTCTCCTCCCCTGCATGCCAATTGCCATTCCTGTCTCTTCCACTCCAGCTCTTTCTCTTCACTGACCTGACCTGCCCAGCCACTTCCCTTCCTGCTATGGCAATCGGGTCCACCCCCGTATTACCCCCAGGCACATGGGGAACACCCTGCCTCCAGCTCTTTTCTCCTCCCTAACCTGTCCTCCCCAGCCACTTCCCTTCCCACTATGGCACCTGGGTACATCTCCATATTTCCCCCAGTAACAAGGGACCCCCTTCTCCACTGGAGAATGTGCTAGCCCCCCCACCTTCATACCACTTCCCCTCTTTCTGCCTCCCTGTATTCTCCTGTCACCTCGTACTACACCCTCATCCCCCAACTGGTCCTCTTCCACCCTTCCCAGGGCCTCCCCACTCCAAGCTCCCCTTCCTTTTCAGTTCCCGTCTCCTCCCTTACCCTTGGCCTCCTGACTCCCAGCTCTCCCCTCCCTCCATCTGGTGCTCTCGTATCCTCTGTTACCTGCTCCCCCCGCTGAGTCTTTGTTCAGAGGAGTAACTTCACTGCTCCTGTTTGCTGAGCTTCTTGCCATTTACAGTCTACCTGCCCCCTCTGGAGCCTCCTCTGCTCCAGTATCCACCCCCTCCCCTCATTTGACTGTACTAGTGGTGCAAATCTATTGTAATGCTCTACACATATTGTCTTATCTCCTCCCGCTGGCTCACTCCCCATATCAGTTCTCCTTTGCTCATACCCTGACCCTGTTCTCATCAACTGCAAGGTCCACTGATCCTTATTTCACTCAGGGCCAGTCCTTCCCATGCCCACTGGAGTTTCCCTCCTTCCTATAGAGCCCACTACAACACTTCTCTTTTTGGTAGTGCAGTCCCATGTGCCTGTACCATCCTTCTCCTGATGGATCCCTCCCATTTTGGGTGCTGTACCTGAACCCACTACAGATTCACCATTCTTCCCCCTTCTGCCCTCCCCCCAACCTACCCCCACAGCAGAGTCACCTTCTTTTTCACCTCCTCTCCCCTGCCGTACTTAATGTCTATCTTAACCACTTGACCTCCTTCTTGAGTTGTGCCAACTGTTGGCATACCATGCAACCCTCCATCCTTCAAGCCAGGGCTAGTATCATGGCCGACCCACTCCCAATACACCCCACTACCCTTCCAAAGCCTAATTATCATAGCCGTGCCAGAGCACATAGAACATCCCACACAAATGCCCCTGGGCAAGCTACCTAATAAAGAATGCCCCTCCAAAGTGTGCTAAAAACTCTCCATACAAACAACAGCAAAGCAAAAAAAAAAGGTCCCAAAGTAGCATTCCCCAACACACGCTGCACCAAAGCTTGTAACCCCACCCCTCGAGTTCTCCTCTCCCCTGAGTCCAGGCCACAGCCCCTTAGCTAGCTCTACCCTCTATGACCATTTACTAGAGGTCGGGGCTGGAGTGGGCGGGTGCCACATAAAACTCATTTACTACAGCTTCTCCTTGCGAATTGCTGCTGCCGGTCTCTGCCTCCAGTTCAGAAAGCCCACGCCATTGCCTAATTGGTCCTTTTCTGCTGTAGTGGTCTCCAGTCTTGGTCCACTCCCTTGCGGCCAGGAAGAGACACACACCTCCTCTATTCTTGCTGGCCCTGGTCCGCTCTCTTGCAGCTGGGAAGGATCCACTGCCCATTGCTCCCGCTGGCCCTGATCTGCTTCCTTGTGGCCGGGAAGATCTCCTTGCAGCCCTGACAGCTGCTGCTGGTCTACCTCTGTTGACTGGGGCCACCTTTTAAAGCCTGAACGGCTTTCAGTCTATGTGTCTCTGGCCCAGATTAGTGTGCCGGCTCTCTTGGCTGATTGGCACAAGCTCAGTCACTACAGCTCCTCCTTGTGAATTGCTGTGGCTGGTCTTGGCCTCCAGTTCAGAAAGCCTGCAATGTTGCCTGATTGGTCCTTCTCTGCTGTAGCACTCTCCAGCCCTGGCTTGCTCCCTTGTGGCCAGGAAGAGATTCATCACTCCTCCGTTCTCACTGGCCTTGGCCCGCTCCCTTGTGCCTGGGAAGGATCCACTGCCCACTGCTCCCGCTGGCCCTGGTCCACTTCCTTGCAGCTGGGAAGATCTCCTTGCAGTCCTGACAGCTGCCGCTGATCCGCCTCTGTCAACCGGGTCCACCCTTTTAATGCCTGAGCAGCTTTCAGCCTACGTGCCTCAGGCACAGATTGGTGTCCCGGCCCTCTCAGCTGATTGGTGCAAACTCAGTCACTACAGCTTCTCCTTGCAAATTGTTGTGGCTGGTGCTTTTTATACTGCTGTAGAGCTAAAGTTACAACAAGTAACCTGGCACAGAATATACAGTATTCATCAATGTGCTTTTTATACTGCTGCAGAGTTACAATTACAACAAGTAACCCAGCACAGAATATACAGTATACATCAGTGTGCTTTTTATGCTGCTGTAGAGCTAAAATTACAACACGTAACCTGGCACAGAATATACAGTATACATCAATGTGCTTTTTATACTGCTGTAGAGTTACAATTACAAGAAGTAACCTGACACAGAGTATACATTATACGTCAGTGTGCTTTTTATACTGCTGTAGAGCTAAAATTACAACAAATAACCTGGCACAGAATATACAGTATACATCAATGTGCTTTTTATACTGCTGTAGAGCTACAATTACAGCAAGTAACCCGGCACAGAATATACAATATACATCAATGTGCTTTTTATACTGCTGTAGAGTTACAATTACAGCAAGTAACCCGGCACAGAATATGCAGTATACATCAATGTGCTTTTTATACTGCTGTAGAGCTAAAATTACAACAAGTAACCCGGCACAGAATATACAATATACATCAATGTGCTTTTTATACTGCTGTAGAGTTACAATTACAAGAAGTAACCTGACACAGAATATACAATATACATCAATGTGCTTTTTATACTGCTGTAGAGCTACAATTACAAGAAGTAACCTGACACAGAATATACAATATACATCAGTGTGCTTTTTATACTGCTGTAGAGTTACAATTACAACAAGTAACCTGGCACAGAATATATATTATACATCAGTGTGCTTTTTATACTGCTGTAGAGTTACAATTACAACAAGTAACCTGGCACAGAATATACCATATACATCAATGTGCTTTTTATACTGCTGTAGAATTACAATTACAACAAGTGACCTGGCACAAAATAAACAATATACATCAATGTGCTTTTTATACTGCTGCTGAGCTACAATTGCAACAAGTAACCTGGCACAGAATATACAGTATACATCAGTGTGCTTATTATACTGCTGTAGAGATACAATTACAGCAAGTTACCCGGCACAGAATATACAATATTCATCAATGTGCTTTTTATACCGCTGCTGAGCTACAATTACAAGTAACCTGGCACAGACTATACAGTATACATCAATTAAGCAATAATGCATGACAGGGTGTGGTATATATAAGCAATAATACCCGACATGATGGGCGGTTTTGTGCTATAGCGGACCGCCCAGGGGCATAATGAGGCCCGACGCCACAGGCGGAGGGCCTTATAGCCCCTGGAAGATCCGGTATAGCACAGTACCTCCCACCATGGATGGTATTATTGCGTTTAGAAAATGGTCTGTTAAGAAAAAATAAACATTAAAAAATAATAAGGTTTACATTGTTTTATTCTTTAAGTTTTAGTGTGTGTAGGTATATGTTTAGAAAAAAAAATCCACAGTTCCTGGTTTGCCCACTAGATGGTGCTGCAAGAGTATACTGCCCCTGTTTGCCTCGGTGCCATAGCATTTTCGTATGGAATTCAATAAAATAAAAAAAAAAAATACAAGAAAAATGAAATTTAAATATTTTTATTGTAAAGTAGTCCCTCTGTTCTTGTGGTGTTCCATTTCTTGTTGCCCCCCCTCCATTGTGTTCTTTTGCTTCCCCTCCAGGGCTGTTTCTTCTTTTCCTGTGGGGATTTTTTGGTACTGCAGTTTCAGGACACAGAGAAGCTGCTGTCTTAGTTCTGCTTTATTTGATTTATGTACTGGGTGGCAAAATGAATTTGCGAGCAGTCAGGCGCATGACAGTCTTACATTGTACCAGCCAGTTGAAGAGGCATGACGGCGAGGAGAGACGGCAGCGCTTTCATTTTTTTTTTTTTTTGGGGGGGGGTAAGCCTTCAGCAGAGATATTCTTTTAATTTGGGGGCAGTAACTTGTCAGGAGACATCTCGTTTCTGGTAGATCGTTTACTGGTTTGGCATGTTGGATGACGGGAGGCAGAGGGGAATGCATCTGAGTCGCAGGAGAGAGATCCAAAGCGGGAAGTAAAAATTAACTTATAACGGACAAAAAAAAACAAGACTGTTAAATGGCTGCAGTTGGGAGGGAGTTTGAGACAGAATTGAAGTGGGTGTTAGGTCAATCTGCTATGAGTAGGAATCATTTGAAGCAGCGTTTTCTTCAGGAGGAAGTAGGCAGGCAGTTATAGTTGCTAGCAGCAAGATCGTGGTTGACTCTTCATCATGGGTGGTAAGGGTATAAAGAATTACATGGGACGAGAGTGAACTTTAAAAAGGAAAAAAAAAGATTGATTGTTTTGGGCAGTTACTGAGTGGTGGTATCTGGGCAGTACTGTAACTGAAGGAGCATTCGGGGGCCAGTCTTGCAAAGCGAGACAAAAAAATGGCGCACATTTCAAATAAGAAAACGAGGGGGGTTAGCCAATTAGAGAGCTGGCTGGGCACCAAGATCCTGGTAATGAGGCATGTCGACTGGCACTTTTAATAGGTGGGTATCTGTTGTCTGATAGATGCCCACCTAGAGAAGTGTCTGAGCCAATCAGAAGGCTCAAATAGCTTTCCCCATTTTCTAACATGGGATATCGTCATGCCTCGGGTGGGTAGGCATGAGGACACAGGCCGAGTGTGTCCAACAGCCGAGAAGTGAAGATATCCCATGATATACCACACCCTGGAGTGCATTATTGCTATTATGAACTGGCTTAAAAGTGTTATCAGTAAAAAATAAAAAAAAAATGTGGAATGTGTAGTACGGTATGGGCTGCATGCCCATTGTCCCACGCTGTGGACCAATGGGCGCACAGCCCTACCTACGTGTCAGTCGGTGGGCAGCAGGCGGTGGGCTGCCGCCGTCATTGACTCGGGGAGGCTCAGTGGGTGGGTGAGGGGGTATCATAGACCACCAGGGATATTGACGAATTCTTTTTTCTATTACAAATGCCCACGATCGGGCAGACAGCAGTCTACTGGACCACCAGGGCTATGGGACATAATTCTCTTTTTTATTACAAATGCCCGCGATCGGGTAGATAGCGGTCCACTGGATCACCAGGGATATGGAAATTAATTTGATTTATACTGAAGCCCGTGATCGGGCAGACGGCAGTCCACTGGACCACCAGGGATATGGAAATTCATTTTATTTATACTGAAGCCTGCGATCAGGCAGACAGCGGTCCACTGGACCCCCAGGGATAGTGGACATGAGATTTTGAACAGATACCTGCGATTGGGCATGGGGGGCACCGCCCCGGAGGTGCAGCCGGAACTCGGGTGGCCACCCACAGGTGGCAGCTGCCGTGTTGCGCCCTGCAATACGGCAGCTCACCTGTGGGTGGCCAGCCATTATTCCTGTTTTTTTTTTTTTTGATCAACTTTGTGCTGCGCAAGTAGGGGTTGTGCATGCATGGACTCAGCACATCCCGGCTGAATATCGGGTTGTGCAGAGTATGCATGGACACGCCCCCCCCCCCACCTGTGCCACCTACATTATTAATGCGCTCCGGCGCATCGGGAATTGTGCCAGGCACAATTCCCATTTGAATATCGTGCTGGGGCGCAACCCTTTTGAATATCTGGGCCAGAATGTACAATATACATCAATGTGCTTTTTATACTGCTGTTGAGTTACAGTTGCAACAAGTAACCTGACAAAGAATATACAGTATACATCCGTTTGCTTTTTATACAGCTGTAGAACTACAATTACAACAAGTAACCTGGCCCAGAATTATACAGTGCCACTATAGTTAGGGTTGAGTACCCCATTCAAGGTTAAAGTGTGAAAATTTGCAGCTTAATAACTTTGCCACCATATGACAGATTTGCCTGAAATTTGGCAAACACTGAGCAGTATGATAGATCTTGGGATCTACGAAGTTTCGTAATGGTCGGCTATATGGTTGCAGAGTTATAAAGCAACATTCTGTAGCACATTTATGCTTTTTTGCGCATTCTTTGCTCGTGCCTACAGGTGGCATGGTTTGTGCGACCAGTCCAAAAACATCAGGGAATATGCAACCCATGTCCCTGATGTGCCTTTTGGAGATTTCGTGAAAAAATATTAAACGGTTCAAAAGTTATTCAAAAAACAAGTTTCCCATTATAGTCAATGGGAAAAGTTAACAAAAAGTTCGACAGTGTCACAAATGCAGTTTTTAGTGTCGCAAATGACCCTTGTAGTGTCATGTGTCAGCCATTTTTTTTTCAGATAGTGGTTACAGAAATGCTTGGCATTTAAATTTGGGACCCTCTAGAAACATAGAATTTGACGGCAGATAAGGACCGCTTGGCCCACCCAGTCTGCCCATTTCCCGACCTACTGGATAAGCTGCTGATCCTAGTTAACCAGCAGCCTACTTCTTCCTACCCCCACCCCCTAGAATTGCCTTATGACTGTCCCATGCATGCTTGAATTCCACCACTGATTTTGACTCCACAACCTCCTCCGAAGGCCATTCCATGCATCCACAACCCTCTCTGTGAAAAAATACTCCTTAAATTACCTCTGAGCCGCCCCCATCTTCAAATTGTGCCTCTTGTTCTTGCACACTCCTCTTTTGAAAGATGCTACCCTCTTGGACTTTGTTGATTCCCTTGAGGTACTTGAAAGTTTCTATCATGTCCCGCCTCTCTTTCCTTGAGGCTATACATATTCAACTCCTTAAGTCTCTCTTCATATGTCTTCCGGTGCAGACCCTGCACCATTTTAGTTGCCCCTCCTCTGGACAGCTTCCATCCTGTCTATGTCTTTGCGGAGATTGGGTCTCCAGAACTGCACACAGTACTCCAGATGGGGTCTCACCAGCTGTCTGTACAGAGGGATAATAACTTCCTGTTTTCTACTGGTGATGCCTCTCCCTGTGCATCCCAGTGTAACCCCTAGATGGCACTATCCCAAGGGCTACTACCCCTGCCTGATTTGCCACTAACAGGTTGAGGGGCCTGGATCCGATGGCGGGTGCCTCCACCCAGAGGTCAGGGTTTGCAATAGTTAAACTAACTTGGTCACAGCCCTCTGGGACACTGCAACCCCCCTTTCTTCCCACTAGTGGCCCACACAGTATATCAGAATTACCTTCACAGTATACACTTACCCCCAGGACTGGTTCAGGCACTGGGACTCCCTGTGAAATAAGATGATACAGTGCAACAATCACAGTACAATACTTTAACACAGACGAATACCTCAGGCAGTGTAACTTTGCTGAAACAAACAGATCTGATTTATTTAGGGGGATATAACAAGGACAGGGGGAAATCAGGTTAATTAGTTTAAATGTATTAATAATCACAGTACTGTGCACATATTTCAGAATCTCAAATGTCACTCTTACTGGGTACCCAGGCTGTAAGAGGCTAGCCTATTTGATGCAGCTGGTTGGGGCCCTGAAGATGGAAAATGCATGCACATTACCCATATTGTAATCCGGAGCCGGTAGGCTCAGTTCGTGGAGAAAGAAAAGAAAAGTAATCAGATGGAACACTTGCAATCAGATGATGGCAGGGAGCTACCCTGATTTGTACTCACAAATTCAATGCTGAAACTGAATGGAAGGCAGATTGTCCTGGATTGCCAGGAGGAGCAGACCATGTGGACAAGGTCCTTGTGACTGGACCCCACGGCAGTTCAGAGCAAATGGATGTAGTCTGGATTAAGCTGGGGTTTACTTGCAGCTTCATGCACTAAATTCACTGTACAGGGGATTTGAAACGCGAGTCCCCACAAACACTGCACACATTTATATGGAAAAAAGGAAGTACTATACCAGGCAGGCTGCTTCTCTATCCCGATCGCAATTACTGCACAATACCCGGGAGAACACACAGCAGATTCAGTTCCTGACAGACCGAGTGTGATTCAGCAATTTCTCCAGTCTTCTACAGGGTGAGCCTGGTTTCTACTCTTCAGATATCCTTTGATTCTCTTCACAGGACAGATTCAGTCCGAACAAGCAGTTACACAAGCTGCAGACCGATACTTGGGGCCTTACATGCGTTTCCCGACTAAAACTGCGCACCGAAAGAGCACTGGGCTCCTTCCCTCTTCACTGCCAGAGCTAAACTGAAACTCCAGTAGACAAAACCGGGCACTTCCATTTAGTTCCTCCCAGTTCTTGGCTGGATTGGCTGTCACTCACAATAGCCTCCCCTTGTTGGTGCAAAAAGGCGCCGAAGTCCAAACTACATTTCTCAGAGTCACTGCCCATATAATCCTCTTGTGGCTGGCTCAGATTATGAGTCCAAGTTCTGATTCGTCCACAGGCACCACTTTAGAGCTACCTTAACCCACACTGATTGGTCCAGTTCAGCAGTTCAAAACTAGAATGGGGAACTAGGCAAACATAGTTCTGACTGCAAAGAAAAGCAGGTTAGACAAACTGTATTTTCATTATTACTCTAAATGATTTCTGGCAGTTACATCTTTCAGATAGGTTCCCTTTGCACTCCTAGTGACTGCAAAAACGGAGTGAATTGGCAGCAGCTCGAGTGGTACTCAAGCAGAGAAACACACAGTCCCTCCCCATACAAACTAATTATGTCTGCAAGCAGACAGCTCTTAAAGAGACAGTACCAGAGGCTCTAAAACACTCACAGATAAATGGCTTAAACACAAACACCATTTGAAGCTAAGAGCACTCAAGCAAGCTCCTCGAAGTCTTTTGGGAACCCCCATTTGAAGGGGGGTTACACCAGTATCCCCCCCCCCTTGCTGCCCTCTCACATTGCTTGCCCACCTTTAGGTCATCTGATATGACTACACCCAGGTCCCTTTCCATTTTTGTTGTTGTTAGTATCTCACTCCCCATAGTGTTCTCTTCCCCTTGGTTTTTGTTTCCCAGGTGCATTACCTTGCACTTCTTAGCATTGAATCTAAGCTGAATCTAATCTAAGCTGCCATACATTTGACCATTCCTTTAACCTTGCCAAGTCCCTTCTCATCCTTTCCACCCCACCCTGTGCATCAACTCTGTTGCAGATCTTTGTGTCATCTGCAAAGAGACATACTTTTCCTTCCAGTCCTTCTGCAATGTCACTTATAAAGACATTGAAGAGGACCGGTCCTAATACTGAACCCTGCGGTACCCCACTAGTAACCCTCCTTTCTTCTGAGTGGACTCCATTTACTATTACTCTCTGTGTCCTATTCTCCAGCCAATTCTTTACCCAGGCTGTCATCTTGGGACCCACTCCCAGGCTGGCTAACTTGTATATTAATCTTTTGTGTGGGACTGTGTCAAATGCCTTGCTAAAGTCTAGGTAGGCCATGTCCATAGCCCCTCCCTGATCTACTGCTTTGGTCACCCAGTCAAAGAAATCTATCAGATTCGTCTGGCATGACCTTCCCACTGTGAATCCATGCTGCCTAGGGTCCTGTGCCCCTCTGGCCTCTAGATACTCGACAATTCTTTCCTTCAGAAGTGATTCCATCATTTTCCCTATCACTGAGGTTAAACTAACAGGTCTGTAGTTTCCTGCTAGGGACACAGTTCTTTCTGTGTTCACCTAGTAGAGCCCTGAGAATGCTAGCCATGTATTTTTTGGGGGATTAAATACCCCAGAAATATGTTTTTGAAATTGTTGTAATCTGTAGTGTTGCAAAGTAGTGTCAAACTTGTGACACGTTCATGATTTCTTTTACAAAAGTGTCATGATTTGCAACACTACTTTGCAACACTATGGCCAAAATAAGAGGAATTCTTTGCCACCCTGTTGCCAAAGACCGATTTGATCTTTTGGGCTGAAATGTGGAGGGAAGAAAGCCAACATCTCACAGATGTGCCTTTTGGTGGTTTGGTGACAAAATATTAAAGGGATGCAAAGTTACGGTACTCTGAAGTTGATGCTTTTTCCCATAGACTAACATTACGGCGTCCACTGTGCCTTCTGGGGCCCGTATCTCGGAAAGGGGGCTAAGTACAAAACTAGCCAGGAAAGTCATAATTGTTATGAAATTAAATTTTTTTTCTATGTCATACTGTTCCTGAGATATAAGCAATTTAGTATTCCAAGTGCTAATTTTCTGCTCTGAGGCCCATTATTATGCATACCTTCTTTGTACTTACTGTGTTTCTCTATGCAGCTGTTGGGGGGGAAAAAAGGTATGTGCTTTCGCTATTGTCACAGTTAGCATTCCCACTTGCGTTTCCGTAACCATTTGCATTAGCATTCCTGTCTACATCACCGTGTGCGCCACCATTTGCATTTTCGTTTGCACTTGCATTTGCGTTACTGTTACCATTTCCATTTCTATTACTGTTTCTGTTTGTGTTTTGTTTTGCATCACTGTGTGCATTACAATTTGCATTTTCGCATGCGTTTCCGTTTGCGTTTCCTTTGGCGACATTGTTGCTGTTACCATTAGCATTTGCATTTCCTATTTCAGTACTGTGACCGTGCGCAGTACCATTTGCGTTTCTGTACGCACTTATGTTTCCATAACCGTTTGCATTACCATTCCCATTTACGCCACCGTGTGCGTTGCCCTTTGCATTTTTGTTTGTGCTTGCATTTGTGTTACTGTTAACATTTGCATTTCCATTACTGTTTTCTTTGCATTTTGTTTTGCGTCACTGTGTGCATTACCATTTGCATTTGCGTATGTGCTTCTGTTTGCATTTTCCTTTGGTGTCATCACTGCTGTTACCATTACCATTTGCATTTCCTATTGTGGTACCATGACCGTGTGCATTACCAGTTGCATTTCCATACGCGCTTGTGTTTGTGTTTGCATTATCGTTCCCGTCTATGCCACTGTGTACGTTACCCTTTGTGTTTTCGTTTGCACTTGTATTTGTGTTACTGTTAACATTTGCATTTCCATTACTGGTTTTGTTTGCATTTCGTTTTGCGTCACCATGTGCATTACCATTTGCGTTTGTGTACACGCTTCCATTTGTGTTTTGTTGGGCATCATCCTTCCTGTTACCATTAGCATTTACATTTCCTATTGCTGTACCATGACCGTGCATGTTACCATGTGCGTTTCCGTATGCGCTTTGTTTGTTACTGTTCCCATCTACACCACTGTGTGCATTATCCTTTGTGCTTGTGTTTCTCTTAATGTTTGCATTACCATTTATGTTTGTGTCACCATGTGCGTTACTGTTTCTGCTTGCATTTGCGTTACCATTACCATTACTATGTGAGGACTGACTACCCCAATGCACACCCCGATGCCTGTTGGTGGGGGCGGGGTGCAAGGGGTGGCAACTCTAACATCAACTTTCCTTGCTTTTGCCACTGTGGAACAAGCCTGACTGATGCACTAAGAGTTTTTTGCCATGAATATACAGTATACATCAATGTGCTTTTTACACTGCTGTAGAATTACAATTACAGTAAGTAACCTGGTACAGAATATACAATATATATATCAATGTACTTTTTATACTGCTGTAGAGTTACAATTACAACAAATAACCTGGCATCGAATATACAATATACATCAATGTGCTTTGTATACTGCTATAGAGCTACAATTACAAGTAGCCTGGCACAGAATATACAATATACATCAATGTGCTTTTTATACTGCTGTAGAGTTACAGTTACAATCAGTAACCTGGCACGGAATATACAATATCCATCAATGTGCTTTTTATCTTGCTGTAGAGCTACAATTACAAGTAACCTGGCACAGAATATACAATATACATCAGTGTGCTTTTTATACTGCTGTAGAGTTACGATTACAAGTAACCTAGCACAGAATGTACAATATACATCAATGTGCTTTGTATACTGCTGTAGAGTTACAATTACAACAAGTAACCTGGCACAGAATATACAGTATACATCAGTGTGCTTTTTATACTGCTGTAGAGCTACAATTACAAGTAACCTGGCACAGAATATACAGTATCCTTCAATGTGCTTTTTATAGTGCTGTAGAGCTACAATTACAAGTATCCTGACACAGAATATACAATATACATCCATGTGCTTTTTATACTGCTGTAGAGTTACAATTACAAGTAACCTGGCACAGAATATACAATATACATCAGTGTGCTTTTTATACTGCTGTAGAGTTACGATTACAAGTAACCTAGCACAGAATGTACAATATACATCAGTGTGCTTTGTATACTGCTGTAGAGTTACAATTACAACAAGTAACCTGGCACAGAATATACAGTATACATCACTGTGCTTTTTATACTGCTGTAGAGTTACAGTTACAACAAGTAACCTGCACAGAATATACAATATACATCAATGTGCTTTTTATACTGCAGTAGAGCTACAATTAGAACAAGTAACCTGGCACAGAATATACAATATACATCACTGTGCTTTTTATACTGCAGTAGAGTTACAGTTACAACAAGTAACCTGCACAGAATATACAATATACATCAATGTGCTTTTTATACTGCTGTAGAGCTACAATTACAACAAGTAACCTGGCACAGAATATACAATATACATCACTGTGCTTTTTATACTGCTGTAGAGTTACAATTACAACAAGTAACCCTGGCACAGAATATACAATATACATCAATTGCTTTTTATACTGCTGTAGAGTTACAATTACATAGTAACCTAGCACAGAATGTACAATATACATCACTGTGCTTTTTATACTGCTGTAGAGCTACAATTACAACAAGTAACCTGGCACAGAATATACAATATACATCACTGTGCTTTTTATACTGCTGTAGAGTTACAGTTACAAGTAACCTGGCACAGAATATACAATATACATCAGTGTGCTTTGTATACTGCTGTAGAGTTACAATTACAACAAGTAACCTGGCACAGAATATACAATATACATCACTGTGCTTTTTATACTGCTGTAGAGCTATAATTACAACAAGTAACCTGGCACAGAATATACAATATACATCACTGTGCTTTTTATACTGCTGTAGAGTTACAGTTACAACAAGTAACCTGCACAGAATATACAATATACATCAATGTGCTTTTTATACTGCTGTAGAGCTACAATTACAACAAGTAACCTGGCACAGAATATACAATATACATCACTGTGCTTTTTATACTGCTGTAGAGTTACAGTTACAACAAGTAACCTGGCACAGAATATACAATATACATCAGTGTGCTTTGTATACTGCTGTAGAGTTACAATTACAACAAGTAACCTGGCACAGAATATACAATATACATCACTGTGCTTTTTATACTGCTGTAAAGTTACAGTTACAACAAGTAACCTGGCACAGAATATACAATATACATCAGTGTGCTTTGTATACTGCTGTAGAGTTACAATTACAACAAGTAACCTGGCACAGAATATACAATATACATCACTGTGCTTTTTATACTGCTGTAGAGTTACGATTACAAGTAACCTAGCACAGAATGTACAATATACATCACTGTGCTTTTTATACTGCTGTAGAGCTACAATTACAACAAGTAACCTGGCACAGAATATACAATATACATCACTGTGCTTTTTAAACTGCTGTAGAGTTACAGTTACAACAAGTAACCTGACACAGAATATACAATATACATTAATGTGCTTTTTATACTGCTGTGGAGCTACAGTCACCAGTATTAAAACAAAAAAAATCAGCAATCAAGCACAGGTAAAAGTGCAAAAATATTTAATTCCACATCCACTTAGTGTTTTTGTTTCAATAGTACGGTTTCCCAGTTTTCTTCAGATCTACGAGTTTGACTGTTCAGCACACATGCTCTGTGTTTTTGTTTTTTTTTTGCAGTTAATAGTTTTGATTAAGTTTTCAAATTTACATCACAACAATACATTTTAGGGTAGTTACAGACTGCGGTAATTACATTCAAATATCAGTGTAATATTACAATGAGTTTAAACAGTTTCATCAGTCCGACATCACAAAAGTATAAGGTCTTAACAGAACGTCAAAGGTATTTCAGGTTAACATCTTGTACAGTATGTATCTAGCTTGTTCAGTAACTCTTTGCTTCACATAACTGACATTTTCTCATGCTGTGAACAAGTGATGCCTTGTGGGTATTAAATACCTAGTGTGTCATATCTTAACTGACTGTCTTTCAAGATTGTCCTGCAAAGTTACTGCACACATTACAGTTCTGTATGGTTAGCTGTCTTGCCGTCTGTTTGTACTATTCTGTTACCTATCTTTTACTTTAGGTCCTTGAGTTTGAAGTTATTTCTATAATGGAATCACTAAATCTATTCTGGCTTCATATACTAGAATTCTGCTGACCTGCATTACCTGTCTACTAGTACTAAAGTAATATTTAAACCTAATAGTTAAACCAGACAGTTAAACCGAGACAGTGCCATACAATAATCTGTTAATCCGTTATTGTTTGTCTGATTTTTTTCCCCATGCACTTGTAAAATGTTTGTCATAAGTTTGTCAAAAGGGTGGACTAGCTCTGCAATGAATATTCTTTGTGTGTCTTCTTCAGTTTGTACATTGTAGGCATGTAAGTGTGTGTATGTATGTACAGTTTGTGTGTATGCATGCATGTATGTATGTGTGTATATATATATATATATATATATATATATATATATATATATATGTAACCCCCCTGCAAATGGGGGTTCACAAAAGACTGCCAGGAGCTTGCTTGAATGCTCCGAGCCTGAATGGTGTTTGGCGTTTAAGCCATCTATCTGTGAGTGTTTTTAGAGCCTCTGGTACTGTCTCTTTAAAAGCTGTCTGCTTGCAGACATAATTAGTTTGTATGGGGGGACTGTGTGCTTCTCTGCTTGAGTCCCACTCAAGCTGCTGCCAACTCACTCCATTTTGCAGTCACTAGGAGTACAAAGAGAACCTATCTGAAAGATGTAACTGTTTGCCAGAAATCATTTAGAGTAATAATGAAAATACAGTTTGTCTAACCTGCTTTTCTTTGCAATCAGAACTGTGTTTGCCTAGTTTCCCATTCTAGTTTTGAACTGCTGAACTGGACCAATCAGTGTGGGTTAAGGGAGCTCTAAAATGGTGCCTGTGGAAAAATCAGAATTTGGACTCGTAATCTGAGCCAGCCACAAGAGGATTGTATGGACAGTGACTCTGAGAAATGTAGTTTGGACTTCGGCGCCTTTTTGGACCAACAGGGGGAATCTATTGTGAGTGACAGCCAATCCAGCCAAGAACTGGGAGGAACTCAAAGGAAGTGCCCGGTTTTGTCTGCTGGAGTTTCAGTTTAGCTCTGGCAGTGAAGAGGAAAGGAGCCCTGTGCTTTTTCGGTGTGCAGTTTTAGTCGGGAAACGCGTGTAAGGCCCCAAGTTTCGGTCTGCAACTTGTGTAACTGCTTGTTCGGACCGAATCCGTCCTCTGAAGAGAATCAAAGGATATCTGAAGAGTAGAAACCAGGCTTACCCTGTAGAAGACTGGAGAAATTGCTGAATCGCGCCCGGTCTGTCAGGAACTGAATCTGCTGTTTGTTCTCCCGGGTATTGTGCAGTAATTGCGATCGGGATAGAGAAGCAGCCTGCCTGGTATAGTACTTTCTTTTTTCCATATAAATGTGTGCAGTGCTTGTGGGGACTCGCGTTTCAAATCCCCTATACAGTGAATTTAGTGCATGAAGCTGCAAGTAAACCCCAGCTTAATCCAGACTACATCCATTTGCTCTGAACTGCCGTGGGGTCCACTCACAAGGACTTTTTCCACATGGTCTGCTCCTCCTGGCAATCCAGGACAATCTACCTTCCATTCAGTTTCAGCATTGAATTTGTGAGTACAAATCGGGGTAGCTCCCTGCCATCATCTAATTGCAAGTGTTCCATCTGATTACTTTTCCTTTCTTTCTCCACGAACTGAGCCTACCGGCTCCGGATTACAATTTGGGTATTGTGCATGCATTTTCCATCTTCAGGGCCCCAACCAGCTGCATCAAATAGGCTAGCCTCTTAGTGCCTGGGTACCCAGTAAGAGTGACATTTGGGATTCTGAAATATGTGCACAGTACTGTGATTATTATGTTTAAACTAATTAACCTGATTTCCCCCTGTCCTTTTTATATCCCCCTAAATAAATCAGATCTGTTTGTTTCAGCAAAGTTACACTGCCTGAGGTATTCGTCTATGTTAAAGTATTGTACTGTGATTGTTGCACTGTATCATCTTATTTCACAGGAGTACCAGTGCCTGAACCAGTCCTGGGGTAAGTGTATACTGTGAAGGTAATTCTGATATACTGTGTGGGCCACTAGTGGTAGAAGAGTTGCAGTGTCCAGGGGCTGTGACTAGGATTAGTTTAACTATTGCAAACTCTGACCTCTGGGTGGAGGCACCCGCCATTGGATCCAGGCTCCTCAACCTGTTAGTGGCAAATCAGGCAGGGGTAGTAGCCCTTGGGATAGCGCCATCTAGGGGTTACATATATATATATAAAAGACAAAGAACCTCTGAGCGCAAACACTGAGGCAAGGGTGTGTGTGTGTGTATGTATGTATATATATATATGTATATGGATCCCCTTGGTCTGCATCGGCAGATATCTTCCAGTAATATCTGGTCATGGTTAGGTGTGGTAAGGAGTCAGTGGTTCCTGTGTCAATATTTTATGGTGGAGGGTCCATAAATGTGCAGAGATGTGTTGAAGTATGTCTGGGATCAGAGCCTATGACGGGAGGAAGTGTAGGAGTGTGCAGTGTATTATGTGTTTTGTGATGGGCATTGGTGTCCTATTTTGATTACTGTTACCCTCTCCTAGTCCAGGGGTGTTGAGTACTGTTGTTGGAGTAGTTGTGGCTGAGATTATGGTTGTGGATGTTGTTGTGGTTTGTGGTGGGAGCTTGGTTTAGAAATTGTTGAAATTTGTCCCAAGTGTTGTATGTTGCTGTAGAGTTTGCTGCCAGATGGCATAGGCTTTCATATTAGAGTAATGAGCTGTGAACAAGCTTGGTACATCCAGCAGACCAGACCCGGGTTTGATTTTTCACAATCTCCACTTGCATACTGTGTGACTAAGCAAGTCACTTAACCACCCAGTGCTCCCAGGTCACTCCTGAAAACAGGCACTTGTGCCTAGTGGGCCTTACCTGGTTAAGCAAAGACTAAAATAAAAATAAATCATCTCTGATACTGGAATAGATCTGCTTGACTATTTTTTTGCATTGGCTAAGCCATATCGAGGTTGGGTGTGCATGTGTGTGGGTCATGGGCTCTTGTATTCGTTTCAAGAGAAGTGTTAGTGTCTTTCTCAGTTGTAGGTATTTCCAAAATTCATTTTTGTGTAGCTCAAATCTACTTTGGAGGCCTTGGAATGAGTCTATGCATTTTGATTTTGGCATTAGGACATCTGATATCCTGTGTGTAACCCCCAGGGAGCGCTATCCTTAGGGTTACTACCCCTGCCTGCCTCCACTGAGACAGGGTGAGGGGCCCAGATCCGTTGACGGGTGCCTTCACCCAGAGGTCGGGGTTAATACAGTTCAGACTGCCTCGGTTACAGCCCTCTGGGCTACTGCAACCCCCCTTTTGTCCCACTAGTGGCTCACACTGGGTATCAACATTTCTTTTCACCAGTACACTTACCCCCCGGGTAGTGTCTCTCGGCTCACTCCGAGGAGCCCCTGTAAAGTAAGGTACAGTTATATCACAGTCACTATGCAGCAGTTCATCAGGGATGCACAAACCAGCCAGGGTGTAGTTGCAACACAACGATCTGATTTATTAAAGGGGGCAGATAACAAGGAAAGGGGAAAAATCAAGTTAATTGGCTTATACTATAATTATATAGCTAGGGCTCTGTGCACAGGCCTAACCCTAAGATTTGCTGTCCCTGGATACCCAAGCCCTAACGGCTAGTCCAAACGTGGCAGCTGGTTGGGGCCCTTAACACAGATAACCGTTACAATCCTGAGCAAGTCAGCATGGAAAGAAAGTTTAATTAGGCAGTCAGCAGTATAGCGATACAATTAGAAACCATTATTTGCACACTTAGCCAGGAGCTACCCTAATTCAGTACTCACAAACTCCAGCAAATACCGATTCCTTCAACACTAGCAGGGCTGAGCCTGAACTCCACCAGCCTCCTCACACATTTATATGGCAAACAATAGAGGGGTACCATACCAGGCAACTGCTTGCAGGCTTTTTACAAACTTGCAGAAACTCAGGCAGCAAACGGCAGCTTCAACATCACGAATGGACCGAGCGCGATTCAGCAATTCTCTCCCGTCCCCTCAGGTTGAGCCTGGTAGGTAGCTGGGCTGGCACCAGCCTCCTCTGACCACACGCCGGCTGATTTAACCCGAATCCTCACAAGGGCAAAAACGGCTGCCTTAGGCCTTCACGCGCTTCCCGCGCGAACACTCCCACAGCGCAGAAGCACAGAGCTCCTCTCCTCACCTCAGCCACAATGCATCTGCTCCTGGCAGCATTGAGTACTCCTTCCAAATCGGGCGCTAACCTTTTCCATTGGCTGGCTGAACATGTCAGTCATTTCCTCCTGCTCTCAGTGGTGCGAAAAAGCGCCATGGCCCATAATGACTTTCCCAAATGCAAACAGTTCCTCTATTGGTCTGCCGACTCTGTAGGGTCCCGAGGTACTGATTGGTCCAATTCAGCAGTTCTGGACCAAAATGGAGGAGGCAATCGAAACATTCTTTACTGCAAAGAAAGGCAGGTTAGAACAACTACATTATCATTGTTATTGTATGTTATTTCTCGCAACAATCACATCCCCTAGCAGAGCTCCCCCTGCACCATTAGTGGTGGCAGAAAGGAGCTATTTTCCAGTGGCCGGGCGGGACTCGGGCATACAACCACACAGCCCCCTCCGAGTCAGTTAATTGCAGCTGCAACAGGCAGCCTTAAAGAGACAAACGGAGGCTTCAAAGCGCCTATTATAACACATTTAGCGGCTTTTTAACGCCGAACACCAACCAGGCACGGAGCATTCACCCACACTCTGAGGAAGCTTTTAGGAACCCCCATTTGTAGGGGGGTTACATGTGAATATTCTTTTCTTTCCACGTGGCCCAGTTTATTGGTGTTCCCCCCTACCTTTAGGGATGTGTTTCCCCATAGTGGGATAAGCTCTGGTTGTGAGAGGTCTCTTTTTAGCCAGTGGCCCATTTGTTTCCACGTGTCCCGGGAGGCGTACATAGGTGGTGCTGCAAGGCATGAATTTGGTGTCTTTTGAAATAGATTGACATGAGGGGGGCAGTTTCCTGACATGTGTGTTTCAAATTCGGTCCATATCGGGTGGGTTAGCCTTGATTCTGGGAACCATTGTAGGGTTTGTGCCTCTCTAAATGCCCACTAGCACTCTTTTAGCCAAGGTAGGCCTGGTCCCACTTTACTCCAGCGTGCTCTTAATTTGTTTCTACTCTATCTTGGCCTTTTCCCTTCCCATAGGAAATGTCCTATGCACTTATCGATTCTTGTAAACCATTTGTTCGGGATTATCAGTGATCGGTGAGAGATAAGGTGGAGTAATTTTGGTGTTGTCACCATTTTGATTGCTTCTGTTTTCCCTAGAAGTGGTATTTGGAGTGGCCTCCATCTGTTGAGCTCTGTAGTAATCTTATCCAAGAGTGGATTGATGTTTAAATCCACTGTCTTGCTTATCTGTGGGCTTATTTTTATTCTGAGGTAGGTAATGTGTGTTTGCGTCCACTGAAGGTTAAGCCTAGTGAAGTCTGTCGCCTGGCATTTTTTGTTTAAAGGGAGCACTTCAGTTTTGTTCGTGTTAATTTTGAGCCTAGATAATGTAAAGAAATTACCCGAAAGTTGTATAAGGTGTTGAACAGATGTTTTAGCTTCACTAGTCAGGACCAATAAGTCCATCTGCATATAGGAGGGCTTTGTGTTGTTTTTCACGCACTTGTACCCCTTTAATGTCTGTGTTTTGCCATATTGCTGCAGCTAGGGGTTCTATTGCTAGAACGAATAGAAGGGGTGAAAGAGGGCAGCCCTGTCTGGTGTCTCTGTGTAAGTGGAAAGAGTTTGACAGCACACCGTTAGTGAAAACATGGCCTTGTGGGGCTGAATACATAGCTTGTATGGCTTTTATGAAGGCTGTTCCCACTCCAAACTGAGTAAGGACCGAGTATAGATAATTCCACTCCACAGAGTCGAAAGCCTTTTCAAAATCAACGGCAATAGCAGGTGTTGGAGAATTGTTGTCTTTAGCCTTGTCCATTATATCGATCAGACTGCGTATGTGGTCTGAGCTAAGACGGCCCTTCACAAAACCTACCTGTGAAGGGTGGATCAAGGAAGGCAGAAACTTTTCAAGCTGACTTGCTAGCATCTTAGCATAGATTTTGCTATTCACCATGATTAGGGAGATGGGGCAGTAGCTGGCAGGTAGTTCCATGTCCTTCCCAGGTTTGGGAAGGATGGTAATGGTTGCTTTGGCCATCGTGGGGGGGTATATGCCAGTGCATCTTATTTCAGTATAGACTCTTTCTAGTATGGGGAGACCTGGGTGGCCTGTATCTGGTAGAATTCTATTGGTAGCCTGTCCCCTCTGGGTTTTTTTGGGGGGCTCAGATTGCGTATTGCCATTATGATCTTCTCCTTTGTGACTGGAATCTCCAGGCTTCTCACTTTTTCCGGGTCTAGCTACAGGAGGTGAAGGGACAATAGAAAGATCTTCAGTTTGTTTTGACCTGGGGTGGTAGTCGATGTGTATAATTGTGCATAGAACTTTGCCATTATCTTGTTAATGCTGTCCTGTGATGTGCACAGTTCTTCTTCAGGGGAGCGTTGAGATGCAATGACTCTTCTGGGGTGTTGTTTTTCAAGTCGATAGGCCAAAAGTTTATGGCACTTTTCTCCCCCTTCCCAGAATTTCTGTTTCAGCCACAAGATAGCTAGCTCTGGTTTTCTTGCCATCAGATTATTTATGTTTTGTCTAGGGGCCAGAACTTCTCTGTATAGTAGGGTGTATGTATTGGGGTTACGATTGCTTTTGAGGAGGGACTCTTTGTTGGCCAGTTGCCTCTCCAAGATTGATAGTTCCCATTCCCATGCCCTGTGGCGGTGAGCCGTGTATGCTATTATTGAGACCCTTATTGATGCCTTATACACCTCCCACAGTGTAGAGACTGAGGTTTCCTCAGTTTCATTTAGTTGGAAGAACTCCTGTGTGGTACTCAGTAGCCATGGTTGGAACTGGAGATCTAATTGTAGTAGTAGGTCCATCCACCAGCTAGTTGATTTAGTTGGGATTGTCCCACATAGGAGGTCAAGCTGCACTGGAGCATGGTCTGATATAACTATAGGGGTGATGTGAGTGTGACCTACCATGGGGTGATTTGTTAAGATGTGAGCCATGTGTCAGTTCTGCTGTACATGCCATGTACTGTCAAATGGTATGTGTAGTCTCTTAGTCTGGGATTGTGTATGCGCCACACATCTTGGAGCACTTGGTCTTTCATCCAGAATTTGAGGGCTTTAGCAGCTCTCATATGGGGCTCGAGTCTGTTGGTCCTGTCCATTTCTGGCTCTGGTGTCACTCCTTGCAGAGTGAAGGCCCCTTCATCACCGAAAGCTGATATTTCTTCAGCTATCTTGTGACAAAATCTGGGAGAATCATTATTGGGGGTGTATAGGTTTTCCACCCTCAATGAGCCACGTGCAATTTTGGAAAGTGCTAATACACAGCATCCTTCTGTGTCATGTGATGTCTTAATTAGGTTCCATTTCAGGGATTTATGAACCAGTATGGAGACCCCCCCCCCCCAATTTTATGTTTGCTTGTGCGCACGTGCATGAAACATGTTGTGACAGCTTGCTGGAGTAGCAGGTTGTG
Source organism: Neoceratodus forsteri (assembly GCA_016271365.2). Classification (NCBI taxonomy): domain Eukaryota; kingdom Metazoa; phylum Chordata; order Ceratodontiformes; family Ceratodontidae; genus Neoceratodus; species Neoceratodus forsteri. The sequence continues at coordinate 55,528,251 of CM057455.1, forward strand.
GAGGTGCGGCCGTGTTGTGGCCAATGCTGCCACTGCTTTTTAGGGCTTGTCTGTGTGGCACCAATGAATGAGCACGCTGTCTATGACAGCAGCTCAAAAGCATGGCACCAACTTGAAACAATTTCACCGCTACAATGAGGGTGTAATCCATCACTGCAGGGTGTGCCTTGCCTGGCGTAACATTTCAATAAACATGGTGGCGGCTGTTGCCATCCACCTCTCACAGTTCTGCATGAAAGCAGACATCAGGGGTGACCAATCCCCCTGTTGGCATGCCCCTTCCCCAGTTTATTTGTCAATGGGGAGCTCAGTCTCTGTCTGCAAGATATCCCTGTAGTTTAATTTGTATGCCAAAGGGGTGCCCAGTCACTGCATGGAATCACCTTCCAGGACTGATTAATGAAATGACAGTGTTACTGTTCATGAGGTGGGCTCCCAAAAAGCCTGTGTTGCAAATTTGGTGAAACAGTTCCAAACAAGCATTTGTAAATGCCGAATGTTGTCTCACTGGCATTGGCATTGGTAGTGCAGGAGTTAGAGATGCATAGTAGGAATGGCAGTGAATTATTGAACTGATGCCAACCTCACCCCCACTCTGCAGAGACTGACAGGCGTTGGAGTGTGCCTTTGGGTCGTCAGCTATAGCGCTCGTGCCATTTCACCTCATCCTACCCTGTAGACACTGACAAGTGTTGTGGTGTGCGTTGGGGTCTTTGAGCCTTATACTTACCCCATTCCATAAAGGAATACACTGAGATGGGTGCAGTATAGGAGAATGTGGTGAACTTTGGGCCAAGCACTCCAAGGCAAACCTCAATGCCTGTCACTGGCTGCAGGATGGGGGGTTGGGGTGGAATGGCATGAGCATTACAGTCAATGATCCCAAGTCACACCCCGATGCTTGCCATTCTCTACAGGGTGGGGTGTTACAGTTGGAAACCCTAACGCCATAGGCGGTTGTTGGTATTTGCACTCCAAATTTTCAACACAGGCTTTTTGTGACCCCACCTCATGAAGAGTGGCACTATCAGTTTGTTAGTCGAAAGGTGATTTTGCACAGCGACTGTGCCATTTGGTACCACAGGTAAGAAAACACATTTTGGGCAGGATTTGAAAAATGATAACTGTATTGTTCATGAGGAGGTGAACAAAAATGACAACATTGTAAATCTGGAGTGAAAAATATGAAAAATTGAAGTCATGAGCATGCATAGAAAATGTGCAATGCACGTCCATAACCCAATTATTATTATTTTTTTTTTAAACCACATTTACAACATAGGCATTTTGGGACCTCCCCCATGAACAGTGGCACTGTGATTTTGTTAATCTGTCCCGAAAGTTGATTTACCACAGAGACCACGTCATTGTGCGCCACAGGTGCGAAGACACATTTTGGGCAGGATGTGAAAAATGACAGCTGTACTGTTCATAAGGAGGTGTGGAAAATGCCAGTGTTGAAAACCTGGCATGAAAATATTGCAAATTTGCGAAGTTACAAGGGTGTGTGAAAACTGTGCAACGCATGCTTGTAACACAGTCATTTTATGGACTTTCATCACCAAACTTTCAATATAGGCATTTTAGGACCTCTGCTCATGAACAGTGTCACCATCATTTTCTAAAACTGTCCCAAAAACTGATTTCACCAGCACCACGCTTATTCAGCACTGGACGTACAAAAACACATTTCGGCCAGGATATGAAAAATGACAGCTGTACTATTCATAAGGAGGTGTGGTAAAATGCTAATTTTGAAAATCTGGAATGAAAATATTACAGATTCACGAAGTTACGAGCATGCATGGAAACTGCACAATGCATGCTGGTAAAACAGCCATTTTTTGGATTTTTTTCACCAAATTTGCAACATAGGCGTTTTGAGAGTCCCCCTCATGAACAGTGGCACTGTTGTTTCATTAATCGGTCCCAAAAGGTTATTCCACATAGTGACCATGAAATCACCTTTTGGGATTGATTAACAACATGACAGTGACTGCATTCATGAAGAGGGGTCCCAATAACTCCGTGTTGAAAATTTGGTGCCACAAATTCCCCAAAATGGCCGAGATATGCACTAAAGTTGAAAAATTCCTATTTGTGCCATTATACAGCTTACAGGCATTTCTTCAGTTCGCAGTCAACTTTGAAGAGTGCAGATGTGTTCCTGGGTCACCGAAGATCATCCGGGACTCTGGAGGTAAGTATGGGGTGAAGGGGGTGTGGGGAGGCAGGATACACACAGGGTGATTGCGGGCTGGGGTGGGGGCAGGAGAGACCAAGAAGGACCGTTTTCTTCTTTTACAGGTGAAAAAAAAAAGATGAGGGTCAGTTTTCTTCCTTTGCAGGTGTTTGCTTGGTACTCTGGGGTGGGCTCCAAGTGTACCACCTGCATAACAGGGAGGGGGACCACAGCCAATGGTGATTGGGCCCCCTGTCAGCACAGAAAGGGGTGGGTGGTGTGCATGATGCTGAGGGGGATTGGGCACCACCTTGGCACTCAGCACACACCAGGGGCTGGGGACACTATGCTGATGGGGAGTGGGCTCCCCCGTCGGCAAACTAAACTAGGCAGGGGGGACTGAATCTGATGGGGATTGGGCCCCTCCATCAGAAAGGAAAGACTGTTGGGGGGTGCATGATGCCTAGGGGGATTGGCATCCTTCCGGCACGCTCTTGAAATGGGGGGCATCATGCCGACGGGGAGTGGGCTCCCCCGTTGGCAGCTGAAGTTGTTTAGACAAGCGCTTCACCAGAAGGGGCAGGTCAGGAGGCATGATCTGGTGCCGCTACATGACGAGCTTGGCTGTCATTGCAGCGGACCTTTTCTCAGATGTGTTCACTCCATTAAGTATTGCTGGTGTGGCGCCTGCATGCTGGCTTACTGGGGAATGAGAGACGCACATACTGATGCATGCCCTACATTCACCCACAGTGACTGCACCTCCAAATCTGCTACTAATACAGTATGCTGGCTGGTGCGCATGCGCGACCCAACATAAAAATTACTGTGCTACAAGCATGCATTGCGCAGTTCCCTCGCACGCTCATAACTTCAAGAAATTTTAATATTGTCACTCCAGATTTTCAACATTGCCATTTTTCCACACCTCCTTATGAACAGTACAGCTGTCATTTTTCACATCCTGCCCGAAATGTTTCAGCATCTGGCCCACAATTACCTGATCACTGTGCAAAATCAATGTTCGGGACAGATTAAGAAAATCCAGATGACAATCATTCATAAGAGAGGTCTCCCAAAAGCACGTGTTGCTTGATTTGGTGAATAAATTCCAAAAAGTGACTGGCGCTACCAGCGCAGCGCTGTGGCCAGTTTCCACGCATGCACGTGAATCTCAATTATTTATATTTGTACTAGATTTTCAACATTGTCATTTTGCACATCGCCTTATGAACAGTATAGCTGATAATTTTCACATCCTGCCCACAACATGTTTTCACACCTGTGGCACACAATGGGTGCAGTCGCTGTGTGAAATCAACGTTCAGGACAGATTAAGAAAATCACAGTGCCACTGTTCATGAGTAGCGGTCCCAAAATGCCTTTGTTGAATATCTGGAGTAAAAAATTCCCCAAATAATTGCATTATGGGTGTGCATTGCGCAGTTTCTACACACACTTGTGACTTCAATGATTTTTTATATATTTTCACTCCACATTTTCAGCGTTACCATTTTTGTACACCTGCTCATGAACAGTACAAGCGTCATTTTTCACATCCTGTTCAAAATGTGTTTTCACACCTGTGGCTCCAAATGGCACAGTCACTGTGCAAAATCACCTTTCAGCTAACGAACTGATAGTGTCACTGTTCATGCGGTGTGGTCACAAAAAGCCCATGTTGAAAACTTGGAGTGAAAATACCAAGAAACGCTAAGGGCATTAGGGTTTCCGACCATAACACCCTACCCTGTAGGGACTGACAGGTGTCAGGGGTGTGACTTGGGATTGTCGACAATAATGCTCATGCCATTCCACCCACACCCCACCCTGCAGCCAGTGACAGACATTGAGGTGTACCTTGGACTCTTCTGCCCCAAAATTTACCCCATTCTCCTATACTGCACCTATTTCAGCATATTTCCTTATGGAATGGGGTGAGTATAAAGCCCAAACACCCCAAGGCACGCCTCAACACTTGTCGGTGTCTGCAAGGTAGGGTGAGGTGAAATGGTGTGAGTGTTGTGGGAGATGACCCAAAGGCACACTTCAGTGCCTGTCCATCTCTGCAGGGTGGGGTTGGCATGAGTTCAGTCCTTCGCTGCCATTCCTATTCTTTATCTAACTCCTGCACTTCCAATGCTAATGTCAGCAAACAAACATTCGGCATTGACAAATGCTTGTTTTTGACTGCACTGCACTGTGAATCTTTTGCCTACCCATCCACTAGCTAGCTTTATTGCCTCTAGGTCTGTGAGATATGCTTCTTGTAGTAAGACTAGCTGTGAGCACATCCTCTGAAGATGTGTTATAACCTGCTTGCATTTCACCAGGGAATTTAACCCCCTAACATTCCAGCTGTGTAGTCTTATATCAGTCATTGTGTATTTTACTGTGGCTGTTTGGCTTGTATCGGACTATGATGGGCAGGGCTCTAGGGGATGCGGGTACCCACGTCTTTTATGCACATTTTGTGCATTGGGGCACTCTGGATTTTTTTTTCAAAAGTCCCTGAGACGCTCAGCCGCCAAGCCCCAGTAGTCACTTTAGAAAGCCGCACCCCCCATTAGTTTCTATTGGGGCATTCAAAACTAATTTATGTTTCAGAGCATGACTGCAAACACATTACTGTCACTGCTCAATTAACAAAGGCTTTGTTAGTTGAGCAGTGGCCATAATTTGTTTGCAATCATCCTCTGAAGCATAAAAAAAAAGTAAGTAATAATACCCAACAGGGCGGGTGTTATTGGGATATAACAGACTGCCCGGGGGCATAATGAGGCCCAATGCCACAGGCGGAGGGTCTTATAGCCCCTGGAAGGTATGTTATATTCCATAACGCCCACCCTAGAGCGTATTATTACACTTAGAAAATGGTTTGAATGTAAATTTTAAGTATAAATTTTAAACATGAGAAAAGAATAAAATAGATACAATTGAGTAAAAAATGTTTAATGTAAAGTAGTTCCTAAACTGGCAGAATTGCCAATAATTGCCAGTAGAGGCTCCATAGTTTTATTGTGGTGGTCATGCTGCAGAGATTGTTCTTTCCCCAAAATAAGCTTTCTTTCGTAGTTTAATTTGTGGCCGAGTGGTTTGAAATGCGCCCCTCGATGTTTGCTGTACTGTAACATTTGGGTTGTTTGTGGTTTGCTAGCGAGTGAAGTGCTACACTTATTCCAGAGGAACTGCGAGTTTAAGCGAGCTGAGGGGGAAGTATGGAAGGTAAGCTGCCTGGAGCAGTGGGGGAGCGGTGTTTGTTAGCCTATGTCGGGGGTTATGACTGGGTTTTTTTACTTGAGTCAGACTTGGTTGTAGTTTTGTTGGCTCCTACTACGTACTGTTGACCAAGAAAAAAAAAAAAAAATTTTTGGAAATGGTGGTGAGCGCGTGGTGACGGCTTCAGTGAGCAGCTGTAATTGAAGTCGGTAGCAAGTACTTAATCACTCGCTTTGCAACCAGAAAATAATTGGTGGTAGTGAAATTGTCAGTGTTGGCATGGGGGCACAGCTCCCATGTATTTGAATGGGGACCCCTGGAAATTTTCCAGTGACTCCCACTTTTGGGCTGTGAACACCTCATATTTTTAGAGCCAGTCCTGGACCCCCAAACAAAAAATCCTACCGAGAGCTCTGATAGGAATGCAAACAAGTGGTGGGTATGTGCTGCGATTAGGAAGATGATTGTAATGATGATGATAACATTTTTATTTTTATCCAGGAACAGAATGTAGGGAAAAAAATCCCTGTTTACAAATAATGCCCTGTACATGAACATGTAGCCTCTACAACTGCAATATTGAACATATAACATGTTAAATGAGGCCTCCCTCAATCCATATCTAATTTCTATGATGCTAGTGGTAATCTGGGACTTTAAGGGGGTGAATATGAACCACATCCAGTAACTTAAAACACCAAATGGACCACTGAATTTCCCTTTTTGTGTTTGGCCCCATCCATTTTAGACTATCATATACTTTGCAGTGGGACTCTCCAAATTTGCTACCACTGGCAAATCTCACAAGCCTATAATATGCTTGGTTTGCCTTTTTTTAGAACAAATTTTGGGGCATTTATGTGTAACCCCTAGATGGCGCTATCCCAGGGGCTACTACCCCTGCCTGATTTGCCACTAACAGGTTGAGGGGCCTGGATCCGATGGCGGGTGCCTCCACTCAGAGGTCAGGGTTTGCAATAGTTAAACTAACTTGGTCACAGCCCTTTGGGACACTGCAACACCCCTTTCTTCCCACTAGTGGCCCACACAGTATATCAGAATTACCTTCACAGTATACACTTACCCCCAGGACTGGTTCAGGCACTGGGACCCCCTGTAAAATAAGATGATACAGTGCAACAATCACAGTACAATACTTTAACATAGACGAATACCTCAGGCGGTATAACTTTGCTGAAACAAGCAGATCTGATTTATTTAGGGGGATATAACAAGGACAGGGGGAAATCAGGTTAATTAGTTTAAATGTATTAATAATCACAATACTGTGCATATATTTCAGAACCCCAAATGTCACTCTTACTGGGTAGCCAGGCAATAAGAGGCTAGCCTATTTGATGCAGCTGGTTGGGGCCCTGAAGATGGAAAATGCATGCACAATACCCAAATTGTAATCCGGAGCCGGTAGGCTCAGTTCGTGGAGAAAGAAAGGAAAAGTAATCAGATGGAAGACTTGCAATTAGATGATGGCAGGGAGCTACCCTGATTTGTACTCACAAATTCAATGCTGAAACTGAGTGGAAGGCAGACTGTCCTGGATTGCCAGGAGGAGCAGACCATGTGGACAAGGTCCTTGTGACTGGACCCCACGGCAGTTCAGAGCGAATGGATGTAGTCTGGATTAAGCTGGAGTTTACTTGCAGCTTCATGCACTAAATTCACTGTACAGGGGATCTGAAACGCGAGCCCCCACCAGCACTACACACATTTATATGGAAAAAAGAAAGTACTATACCAGGCAGGCTGCTTCTCTATCCCGATCGCAATTACTGCACAATACCCGGGAGAACACACAGCAGATTCAGTTCCTGACAGACCGAGCGTGATTCAGCAATTTCTCCAGTCTTCTACAGGGTGAGTCTGGTTTCTACTCTTCAGATATCCTTGGACTCTCTTCACAGGATGGATTCCGTCCGAACAAGCAGTTACACAAGCTGCAGACCGAAACTCGGGGCCTTACACGCGTTTCCCGACTAAAACTGCACACCGAAAGAGCACAGGGCTCCTTCCCTCTTCACTGCCAGAGCTAAACTGAAACTCCAGTAGACAAACCGGACACTTCCTTTGAGTTCCTCCCGTTCTTGGCTGGATTGGCTGTCACTCACAATAGACTCTCCTGTTGGTCCAAAAGGCTCAAGTCCAAACTACATCTCCCAGAGTCACTGCCCATACAATCCTCTTGTGGCTGGCTCAGATTACGAGTCCAAGTTCTGATTCGTCGAAGGCACCATTTTAGAGCTACGTTAACCCACACTGATTTGTCCAGTTCAGCAGTTCAAAACTAGAATGGGGAACTAGGCAAACACAGTTCTGACTGCAAAGAAAGCAGGTTAGACAAACTGTATTTTCATTATTACTCTACATGATTTCTGGCAAACAGTTACATCTTTTAGATAGGTTCCCTTTGCACTCCTAGTGACTGTCAAAACGGAGTGAATTGGCAGCAGCTCGAGTGGTACTCAAGCAGAGAAACTCACAGTCCCCCATACAAACTAATTATGTCTGCAAGCAGATGGCTCTTAAAGAGACAGTACCAGAGGCTCTAAAAACACTCACAGATAAATGGCTTAAACGCCAAACACCATTCAGGCTTGGAGTATTCAAGCAAGCTCCTGGAAGTCTTTTGAGAACCCCCATTTGCAGGGGGCTTACATATGTATGATAGCACACCATTAGTTAGAACAGGGAACAGAAGTTAATTCACCAATTTGGTTGGTTTTAGTTGGTTTTCCAAGGGGAGCAGATATCTGCCTTAGGCCACCTAGTTTCTGGTTACACTTTTTTACGAACGAATTAGCATGTTCCTCATATGTTAACTTCTGATCTATTCGTACCTCTAGATATTTGTAAACATACATCTTGGGTATCTTTTGTTTATTATTAAAAAAAATTCCAATTCCCCGCCAGTCTGCTTTCCGTTATTCCTCACAAATGTCATATGCTAAGTTTTCTTAAGGTTCATCACTAAACCAGTCCTTGTAAACCAGTTTTATATAGAAACATAGAAGCTGATGGCAGATAAGGACTATAAGGCCCATCCAGTCTGCCCTTTTTTTTTTTTTTATTTTCTTTTGTCGATTCTGTGACCTAATTTTGTTATTTCTCGTCCTCTTTGGTCTCAAATTGTTCTTCCTGAATTAGTGGCCTTGATGGAGGAGGAACATCTGGATATCGTGGCAGTCACAGAAACATGGTACACACAAAACCATGACTGGGACATAAACATACCAGGATACACTATCTACAGGAGGGACAGGGAGGGTAAAAGAGGAGGAGGAGTAGCTCTTTACATAAGGGAAGGAATCAAGGCAACAGAACAAAAGGGAAAACAGGGAGGAGAAGAAGCACTGTGGGTAAATTTGGAGACCGGCAATGGCACCACAATCCGCACAGGGGTTGTATACAGACCCCCTTCTCAGGGGGAGGAAATGGACAAGGAAATAATAGAAAGAATACTTAGAATGGCAGAAAAGGGGAGATATTGCTGATGGGTGATCTGAATATGCCAGATGTTAACTGGAATGCAGTTGCAGCAGCCACTTCAAAGAGTGGGGTTATTCTAGATGCCCTACAAGGGGCATGCCTTAGACAACTAGTATTGGAGCCCTCTCGAGAGGGAGCAATCTTAGACCTGGTTCTCTCAAATGGAGATGAAGAGAGGATCACAGAGGTAGAAGTGGGTAGCCATCTGGGAACTAGCGACCATCGAACAGTATGGTTCACAATAAACACAGCATTAGAGTCAAGCCATACAAAGGCAAAAGTACTGGACTTTAGGAGGGCTGACTTTGCCAAAATGGGTGAGTGCCTAAGGAATGCACTAGCAAATGGGCAGGAAGGAGGGGTGGAAGAACAATGGGGAATAATAAAAGCTGCCATTACAGAGGTAACAAGCCTTTGTGTGAAGCAAATTACAAAACGAAACGGTGTAAGAAACCACTATGGTTCTCAAAGGAAGTGGCAGTGAAGGTTCAAGAGAAAAAGAAAGCATTCAGGAAGTACAAGGAATCACAGAAGGATCAGGACAGGGAACTGTATCAGTTAAAGCAAAGGAAGCTGGGAAGGCAGTCAGAACAGCAAATGCCCAAACCGAGGAAAAGATAGCCAACTCTGTTAAGAAGGGGGATAAAACCTTTATAGGTACATCAGGGAGCGAAGGAAGACCAAGGGAGGGCTAGTGAGGCTTAATAAAGAGGAGGGAAGGTGGGCAGAGGGTGACTGTGAAAAGGCAGAGATACTAAAATATTTTTGCTCAGTATTTACAAAGGAAGTGGGGGAGGTACCTAAAACAAACAGTAGAAACACTCTGGATACAGAAGTTGATACCATCCCATTTACAGAAGAAAGGGTTCTGAAAGAACTCTTAAAACTGAAGGTGGACAAAGCAATGGGGCCTGATGGGCTTCATCCCAGAAGTCTAAAAGAACTAAGGGTAGAACTAGTGACACCACTGACTACCCTCTTTAACAAATCATGGGAGGATGGGGTGGTACCCGAGGACTGGAGAAGGGCAGATGTAATTCCCCTTCACAAAAGTGGGAGCAAGGCAGAAGCAGAAAACTACAGACCTGTTAGTTTAACCTCAGTGGTAGGGAAAATGGTGGAATCACTTCTGAAGGAAAGAATTGTTGAGTATCTAGAGGCCAGAGGGGCTCAGGACCCAAGGCAGCATGGATTCACAGCAGGAAGATCATGCCAGACAAATCTGATAGATTTGTTTGACTGGGTGACCAAAGTAGTAGATCAGGGAGGGCTGTGGACATGGCCTACCTAGACTTTAGCAGGGCATTTGACACAGTCCCACACAAAAGATTAATATACAAGTTAGCCAGCCTGGGAGTGGGTCCCAAGATGACAGCCTGGGTAAAGAATTGGCTGGAGAATAGGACACAGAGAGTAATAGTAAATGGAGTCCACTCTGATGAAAGGGGGGTTACTAGTAGGGTACCGCAGGGTTCAGTATTAGGACCGGTCCTCTTCAATGTCTTTATAAGCAATATTGCAGAGGGACTAGAAGGAAAAGTATGTCTCTCTGCAGATGACACAAAGATCTGCAACAGAGTTGATGCACAAGGTGGGGTGGAAAGGATGAGAAGGGACTTGGCAAGGTTAGAGGAATGGTCAAATGTATGGCAGCTTAGAGTCAATGCTAGAGTGCAAGGTAATGCACCTGGGAAACAAAACCCAGGGAAGAGTACACAATGGGGGTGAGATACTAACAACAACAAAATGGAAAGGGACCTGGGGGTAGTCATATCAGATGACCTAAAGGTGGGCAAGCAATGGGAGAGGGCAACAAGGAGGGCTGGGGGGATACTGGGATGCATAGGGAGAGGCATCACCAGCAGAAAACAGGAAGTTATTGTCCCTCTGTACAGACAGTTGGTGAGACCCCATCTGGAGTACTGTGTGCAGTTCTGGAGCCCCAGTCTCCGCAAGGACATAGACAGGATGGAGGCTGTCCAGAGGAGGGCAACTAAAATGGTGCAGGTTCTGCACCGGAAGACACATGAAGAGAGACTTAAGGAGCTGAATATGTATAGCCTCGAGGAAAGGAGGGAGAGAGGGGACATGATAGAAACTTTCAAGTATCTCAAGGGAATCAACAAAGTCCAAGAGGGTAGCATCTTTCAAAAAAAGAGGTGTGCAAGAACAAGGGCACAATTTGAAGACAGAAGGGGGCAGCTCAGAGGTAATTTAAGGAAGTATTTTTTCACAGAGAGGGTTGTGGATGCATGGAATGGCCTTCCGGAGGAGGTTGTGGAGTCAAAAACAGTGGTGGAATTCAAGCATGCATGGGACAGTCATAAGGCAATTCTAGAGGGTGGGGGTAGGAAGAAGTAGGCTGCTGGTTAACAAGGATCTGCAGCTTATCCAATAGGTAGGGAAATGGGCAGACTGGGTGGGCCAAGCGGTCCTTATCTGCCGTCAAAATCTGTGTTTCTTTGTTCTTGATTTTGTTTCCACTGCCAGAGTCAGTTATTTCCCTGCAAGTTTTCTACACCTCATCTAGTCTTCAGGGTTTTAAATAATTGAGTAGCACTTTTTTCTTGGGACAATACTAACTGTACAGAAAGCATTTATACAGGTTTTCTTGAAGTGTTACGTTTGTTAAACACAGTGAGGCAAGTGCTATGCATTTTCACAATGTTTTAGAACTTTTATGAGCAAAACGGTAATCATTTTTTAGTGTTAAATAAAACTGTGGTCTATAAATCCTCACCGACTGCATTGTAGTGGCTAGCTGTCCTTCTACATTAAAAACTCGATCTGTCGGTTCAGCTTTTTTACCTTATGCGTAGATCCTGAACACCCTGGCTCACAGATCCTCCCAGCTATCTTCCCCAGCATGAAACCAAAGGCTACTACTCCCTTATTCAAAATATTTCTGTCCCTCTGGCTCTTCTCACGGTATAAAGATGCCTAATAAGTAAGGTGCATTAGCTTACATCTTTCTTTAAATGTAGTCTCTACTATTATTAGTTGTCTGTAGTAGGATGTGCTAGATTTGACCGGCACACCAGGCACCTTTAACAAACCCAGATAAATAAAACTTACAGCCTTAGAAAGTGCACTTTCACCCCACTACCTCTGTATAACCCAGGTTCTCATATGAAACGCCTCTTATGCCTATAAAGTTAGAAATGTCTCTTTCCTCCAGCTGAACTTCATGTATTTTAGCTCGTCACTCTACCCTCTGGACCTCGCTGGCTCCTGGCATTGTGTCAGTAAGTATATTTTTAATGTTTCAGGGTCCTGCAAAGTCCTCCCTCACTGGGCCTGCCCAGATCTAGTTAACTGTCCATATTAGAACTACTCTTACTCCTGCAAAGCTCTTTCCCTGGACTCCCCGTGTAGACTACCCTAACGAAACAGCCAGGAACTTCCAGTATTGGTTATTTTAGATACCCTGTCTCCCTACGTGATCTGTAAGTCTCCTTCTTCTCACAGCTGCACAAACTGTGCACTAAGCAGCCGGTATTGACTGTAGTATATATTTATAATATAGATACGTGCCCCTCTCTCCCTACAGGAAGCCTCTGACTATACAGTACCTGGTAACAGTATTTATTATACATCTATGTACTTTAAATGTCAGTCCTGCACTCTCAGGCGCCCTGCAGGTTCAGAGGTGCCTCTCTCCCCCCCCCCCCCACTGGACCAGGCTGACTTTGCCCCTTGACCTGCCTCTCCCCTTCCTCACGGGCAGACAGATGCACCACTCTTGTGGTGTTCTGGTCCAGTCCGCAGGTGCTATGCCAGCGGGGTTGTACCTCTTTGACCAGTGTTTAACCCCCGTCGGTTAGTGCCAGGCCTCGACTCCCCAGCGACCCCCTCTTGCTCTCCCTCAGCAGAGCCTCCGCCTCTCCTTCCTGGACCCGAAGGGAAGGGCTTTGAAACTTGGTGCACGTTTTCCATAATATAGCATTGAGTATGTGCTGTAATGGTTGCCCCCTTCTCTTGTGCCCCTTTCTGGGGAAGTTTGGGGTCATGCTGGTATATGACAGTCTTTCTGACTGCAGACCAAGGGAGTACATGCACATTGATTTTACCTGTATATGGAGCCCTTGTTGGGGTGTAGTTATAGCATAGTATTGTCCTTGTCCAGCCCTCATTCTGCTGTGGGCTGTGTAGCACTATACAGTTAGACAAACAAAACAATATTTATATACAAAGAAAACTGTTGTGAGTGATCTGAGAGCGCGACCTGAGGCATTAAAGCTCCTCTTGATCTTTCAGCCACCGCAGGGTGGCAACTAAAAATCAGCATTTTGGCTCCGTGATGGTTGAAGGAAATTATGTTCTGTGGTTTCCTTGTCTGTGGGGTTAGTACTACTAATCTCTGCTCTCTGATTATTGTGATGTGAGGTCTGTAGGGAGGTTTGTTTGGTTAGCTTGGTCTGAGGGAAGGGGTCCTGTATGGCAGTGGGGAGGATGTAGGAGGAGATCTACATTGATATTGAGTATTCTTTATGGCCTATTCAGTTGCATTGCATGGTTAGCACTGTGTGTCTGGTTCCTGATTGTCCTGGTCATAGGGTATTTTGGAGTGTGATTATTTCTACACTATTGCTGATAATTAGTATATTCTGATATTCTTGTTACTTAGCCTAAAGCCATTTCCTTGCTTTCTTCCTTCTCTCGCTGCAGCTGTATTGCTGTCATAAATGTGTAGAGGTCAGGGGGATGGGGTGGTAACATCATCCCCTTCCGTGGTTATTTATGATGCAGGCTAGCTGAAGGGAAAGTACACAAACTGACATTCCAGCAGCTTTGTGCCCTTTGCTTCATTCCATTCTGTAGTTGACTTTTGGAGGTGATAGGGTATTCTGGCTAAAACATTCCTTAGGATCTGCATAGAGTGGCCCTTCCTTCTGACCATAAACTAACTTACCAGAACAGTTTCTAGGGTCTGTGTACCGTATTCATGAGCCAACCCTCACAGTGATTTTACATTTCTCTTTGTTTGTTCCTTCCCTCTTCCACCTCCGTTCCAAAAGACAGCAATTCTTGCATTCCATTGATGCACAGAAAATAACCTAAAACAGCATATAAACATCACAAGTCTGAAAAGTCAGTCAAAGTGGACTATCTGCGAGTGGTATTATAGCTTGTGAATTACAGAGTTACAAATGTATGGCGCAGAGCAGTAACATAGAAACAGAGAATTTGATGGCAGATAAGGACCGCTTGGCCCACCCAGTTTGCCCATTTCCCTACCTAATGGATAAGCTGCAGATCCTAATTAACCATCAGCCTACTTCTTCCTACCCCCAACCCCTAGAATTGCCTTATGACTGTCTCATGCATGCTTGAATTCCACCACTGTTTTTGACTCCACAACCTCCTCCGGAAGGCGTTCCATGCATCCACAACCCCCTCTGTGAAAAAATACTTCCTTAAATTACCTCTGAGCTGCCCCCCACTCTATCTTCAAATTGTGTCCCCTTGTTCTTGCACACCTCTTTTTTTTGCCTTCCAGGACAGCTTCCTGCTGCAAATGGTCAGTGAACCAACCAGGTTAGGGAATACCCTTGACCTTGTGCTGGCAAATGGGGACTTTGTGAGAGAACTTACAGTGGAGGAACCGCTGTCAGGGAGTGACCACCACTCAGTATGGCTCACATTGGATATGGGCAAGGAAGGAGTGGAATCTGGCACAAGAGTGCTGAACTTCAGGAGGGCCGATTTTGGGAGGATGGGGGAAGTGGTAAAAGGGTACCTGGCCAGAATCTAGTATGGACACTAACCAGAGGTGGGAGCTCATAAAGCTGGGGATAGTGGAGGCAACCAAAACCTGCTGCAAAGCCCAGAGCAAGAAGGCTAGGGCTAAGAAACCGAGCTGGTTGAGCAAGGAGGTCATGGAAAGGTAAGAGAAGAAAAGAGCTGCCTTTAGGAAGTACAAGAAAACAGGGAGGGGAGGACAGGAGGAATAACTGACAGAATCGAAGGAGGTGACAAGGGCAGTAAGGGAGCCAAAGCATCTACTGAACTCAGGCTGGCACAAGGCATTAAGAAGGGGAGAAGGACTCTTTAAGTACATCAGGGAGAAAAGGAGCTGTAAGGACCACATAGTAAGGATTAGGAAGGAGGGGGTTGGGTGGAAGCAGGTGCGATAAGGCAGAAGCACTAAATGAGTACTTCTGCTCAGTATTTACTAAAGAGAAGAGGGGTGACACCCAAGGTGGGAGAAATGGCAGAAGCAGGGGGAAGGAGTGACAGATGGGAAATCATTGAGGCAGAGTTCAAGAGGGTTTGAAGGCACTGAGGGTGGACAAGGCGCCAGGCCCAGATGGCATCCACCCCAGGGTACTGAAGGAGCTGGCAGAGGTCCTTGCAGGACCTTTGGCAGACCTATTAATGCCTCACTACATTGGGTGTGTACCTCAGGACTGGAGGATGGCTCATGTGGTGCCCCTCCACAGAGTGGCCCCAAGGATGAACCGGAAACTACAGACCAGTGAGCCTCACATCCATCGTGGGTAAGCTAATGGAGACTATCCTGAAGGAGAGGCTGGTGGCCCTCCCAGAGGCCACAGGACTACAGGACAGCAGACAGCATGGCTTCAACGTGGCAGATCCTGCCAAACCAACCTGGTGGAGTTCTATGACTGGGTAACTATAGGCAACTGGACAGGGGCCATGCAGTGAATGTCCTGTATCTGGACTTCAGTAAGGCATTCGACTCGGTGCGCATGGAAGGCTGGAAAGAAGTTAGAAGGCACAGGGTCGGGTGCAAAGCTGGTGAGATGGGTGAAACTGGCTTCAGGAAGGCAACAGAGGGTGGTGGTGGGTGGGAGCTCTCACACCCAAGGGCAGTGACGAGCGGTGTTCCACAGGGCTCGGTGTTGGGACCAGTGTTGTTTGGGATATTCATTGCAGACATATCATGGGACATCAAGAGCAAGATCAGTCTGTTTGCTGATGATACCAAGGTAGGCGTGGTAGTGGATGACCTAGGAGGATGTCAGGTGTTGCAGGATGATCTGGCAAAGCTTGAAACCTGGTCAGACACCTGGCAACTGGGGTTTAATGCCAAAAAGTGCAAGGTGCTGCATTTTGGGATGAAGAACCCAGGAGGAGTTACCAGCTGGGAGAGTGCAGCTAGCCCAGACAGAGGAGGAGAAGGATCTGGGTGTGCTCATTACAGGGTCAATGAACAACTCAGCACAATGTAGGAAGGCAGCTGCAAAGGCCAACAAAATGCTGGGTTGTATTGCAAGGTATGTCCTCGAGGAGGGGGGTGATTCTGCCACTGTATAGGTCATTAGTTAGATCACACCTGGGTACTGTGTGCAGTACTGGTGCCCGTATCTGAAGAGGGACATTAAGTTACTGGAGGGTGCAGCGCGGCGACAAAAGATGATCAAGGGGCTAGGGGACTTATCATACGAGAGAGGTTGAAGGAGTTGAACATGTACTCACTGGAGGGAGAGCGAGGGGTGACATGATTGAAACCTTTAAATACATGAAAGGAATAAACAAGGCGGGTACAGAGGGCTGTTCAAGTAAGGAGGGAGGGCCACCAGGGGCCATGATATGAGACTGGAGGAGGAAGCTTCAGGAGGGATGAGGAGACACTTTTACAGAGAGGGTGGTGGCTGGGTGGAATGCGTTACCTGCAGAGTGGTATCAGTAGAACAGTGGACTGCTTCAAAGGGATGGGACAGGACAAGGGAGGGTTAATGACGGGGAAGGGTGGAAGGGAGGGGCAGCTGCAGAATAAGGGGTGCTAGCTGCACATTCGAGCAGACTTGATAGACCTCTAGGCCTTTATCTGCTGGCAAATTTCGTATGTTCGTATGCTACCCTCTTGTACTTTGTTGATTCCCTTGAGGTACTTGAAAGTTTCTATCATGTCCCCCCCTCTCCCATTTAGTTCAGCGCAGTTCAGTAATTGCCAGTCATATGTGAGGTGATTGGTCCAGTTAGCCATGGACCCAAAAGGAAAACCTCCATAGTATGCTGCAGGAACATTACCGTAATATAGCTGCCTGACGGCACAGGAATGCTGTAATATTTAATGTACTATATTAAAGCCCCTCTTCAAATGCATTATAGTAGATCAAACATCCCAGGGTTTGAAATTGCTGGCATAGCATATCAAAATGCTACACAAAATGGGGTCATGCTAACTATTTCCAAAAATGTGCAGCAGTAGACTGCTAACCATTTTTTCTGTGAATGTATGGTGTAGTACCCTGAAGTTAGTGGCACTGCAAGGGACTGGGAGCTCGCTCCCCGACATAAAAATCATCTTTTTTCTCAGGTCCTCCATTCCACCCCTTCCCTTGCCTGCAGTCCCACTGACCCCTCCCATTTCCTTTGTCTGTTTTTACACTATCTAGTGCAGGAAAAGGCAGGTTGGGGGGGGAGACCCTCCCTGTCGGGCTCAATCTCCTGGCCGGAAGCCAAGACCTCTCTTGCCCTACAAAATGGCTGGGGAGTGGTCAAGAGGGGGTCGTCAGCTGCACAACATGGAGGTTGGAGGATGCAAGGAGCATGGGAGAAGAAAAACACCTGAAATAGTCCGTGGCTCCTCTGGCGTCGCTGCCTTCCATCGTCAGTCCAGAGCCAGGTGGTGGCAGCAGCAACAGGGTCTGTTGGGTGGGAGCAAGGCTCCCCGGCATGATCCGTTTTTACCGCAGAGCCCAAGTGGTGTGGGGGATGCCTCAGGTGGCTGGACCAAAGTGGTACTGCACCAAAACAGGTTCGGGCAGAATACGCGCCCCCGACCTGTAGTTCCACCGAGCAACACTGGAACTTAGAAGAGGAGCCCAGTGGAAGCGCGGCACCCCCACCAGTTTTCCTGCCTCCCCTCAGCAGCACTGAAGTCCCAAGCTGTGGTGGTGAATGGGCTGAGTGCCCAATTATTAATTAAACTTGCGCCATGGGCGCTAGGGAAATGGGGAGGGGAAGGAGTAGTAAATTAAAAGGACAGAGCCCTAAAAAAGGAACAGAGGTACAGGGGGCTCCCTAGTTGAGCTGCCAGCCCTGAACAGGGATGGAATCGGGCAGTGGGCCAAGGGCCAGAGAGGGGAGGAAAAAAGGCCCCAGGAGTGGCCAGAGGCCACCAAGTACTTTAACTTTCTTTTGGGGTATTTTGTTTTAGTGAAGTAAAAGTGACTCCAGGTGGTTAAGAAAAAAAGGGATGCCATGACTTAAAGGCCCCAAGAGGTGGGAGAGGCAAGCTGTAAGGGTCCAGGGGTGGCTGTATAGCCTAGGGGTTGGCATGATCTGTGGATGGGCTTGGTGCATCCAGCGAGCCTAGGTTTGAGCCCCACAGCCTCCACCCTGCAGGCCCTCATTGGTATTTAGGAGGCAGGTGGGACCAAGGCAAGCAAGAGGCCTGTAGGCTCAGGCGCAGCAGTAGTCGTACCTATCAGTGAGGGGAGGGAGGGGTCTAGGGGTCCTGGGCAGCCCACAGAATTCTGTGCATGTCATTTAAGCAACCTCCGAACAGAACTATGTGCTGCCTGCCTGTTGTCCAATATGAGACTGCATCCTATTCATAAACTGCAGTGTTGTGAAAATAAAACACAAACTGTTTGCTTGCTACTGAATTGTGTGATCAGATTGTGTCCTGGCACTTGACGTCCAGCTTTACCTGTGTTGCCTGGACCAGCTTCTTCCAAGCCTGGTGCTGGCCCAGGGAGGTCCCCTGCCCATCCACCATCTGCAGCAGAACCACCTGCAGTGGCGTCAGCCTGTTCAAAGTTCCACCACAAGTGTTCCAGCTTCAGTCCTGCAATGGTAAGTGGTAGAGAGCTGCTAGTAAGGTATCCAGTAGTGAGTCAGCTTAGGAGCCACCCCATCACATGCGTGAGGGACCCCAGTTAACGTTGTGCATGTCCTTTTCATATTTTGCCAACCATCTGAAACTGTGCACATACCCATGTCACTCCATTGAGGCTGCCAGAGAGTCACATCAGCAGCAGTCTTCTTCTTGGAAGGTGTCCTGGGTGCCATGGGCCTGCCAGATGTCATTGCTGCAGATTGTCTAGAGAACCGCCTGCCAACCAGAATCCTTCACCGTCTTGCCCAGAGTTGCAGAAGATCACAAAGTTCTTTGTCCATCTGGCAATGTGCCTCTCTGTGTTTTGTTCATCAGGGGGATGCCCCGTTATGGCCTGTCAGTAACAAGCGCTTGGTGGGGTCAACGCCCACCTGCTGATCAGCTGACACATAGGAAAGCGCAAGCTTGGTTCATCAGTCATTTTGTCATCTCTGCCGGGTGCACGATGGACTTGAACTAAAAGGGGCTAACCCCCCTGTCCTGGGTTCGACCAATTGTTGGTCCTAATCGTTTTGTCTCATTGTTTATTTTGTTACTCTGTAGTGTGCTAAAAAAACTGTCATCTTTTGTTTATTGTCCCTTGTAAATAAACTTCTTGCATCTTGGTCACTGAGTGAGCTTCCTGCCTCTGCTTCCAACTCCGTCTGGCCTGTTCTAAAAAACTTGTTTAGTGAACCTTCCGCCCCCCTACATATGAAACAACAGACAACATTTTAAAAATGATGTATATTTTAAAATTTTTGGTAACCATTCTTTGTGAAGTGCTATGCATTTTTACAGCTGATTAGCACTTTTACGTGTAAAACTGGTAATCAATTTTTTTGGCTTATTTAATACCCTGCGTCCCCTGTAGGAGCCTTACTTACATGATTAGTGTCTGGGAAAAACTTACTCTTTCAGTTGTTCTTTATCAGTCTACATCCATATGTGGGTTGTGGCACTTGATGCCTTCCTGTTCTGGTGTTGGGTGGACTAGTCCTCTGGGACATCTCTCTGACCCTCTGGGTGTCCATCTGTGGGGGTAAGTTGAAGCGGTGTTGAGGCATTATTGTCTTCTACGACTATGTGCATCTGGTCCTCCTGTTGCTGTTGTTCTTCATGTTGTGTAGGTGAACGCATTCCAAATTGAGTCTCAAGGAGTGAATTAAAGTTGGCTGTGTATTCTGCTGCTCCTGGGGAAGGTATAATTTCTTGAATGGCAGCATATCTGTTCATGGCCAAGAACCATGTCAAGTCCTCCTCTTATGATCCTACATTGTGAATACTTTTGTTTGGACTGTCGTGGGGGCCTCCAGTTTCCCCATTTATTGTGTTTGGATGGGGGCTGACTGGAATATCTCTCCTCATGTGTGCTTCTGTCCCAGAACCTCATCGCTGCAGCCTGCCTTGGTGTGTTCATTTTCTGCGGAGAAGTGGAAGGGCTATCTGTAGGGTGTATCCTGTCTCTGTTGCATTTAGGGGGATCTTTCCGTCTGGCATGTAGGGTGAAGTATTCCATCGCTGACTCCAGAATAAGGAATAGTCTTGGTGTTCCTTTGTGGGTGAAATTCAGCTGGGCAGGGTATTGTAGTGAGACCTGGATGCTTGCTTTGTGAAGGGCCTTTTAAGTTGGGGTGAATGCTTTCCTGTGTATAGTCACTTCTTTGGAGTAATCGGGGAACGCCATAGTCTTATGCCCTTGCCATCTCATTTCTTCTAATTCCTGTGCTCGCCTCAAGATGTTCTCCTTTACTGGGACCCTCAACAGTCTTGCAATGATGGGATGGGGTCTTTCCCCTGGTTTAGGGGTGGGTCCTTGTGCGTGGTGAGCCCTTTCAATCTCAAATCTAACATCTCCCAAGAGTTTGAGCATCTGTGGGAGGGCGTTCTATAAGAAAGTTATTACATCCCCTTTTTCTGAATATTCTGGGAATCCCACAAACCATATATTGTTGTGTCTGCTGCGATTCTCCAGATCATCCATTTTCATCTGTAAGGCGTGTATGGTAGAGGCTTGTTCCTTTAGGGTGGCTTTTAGGATATTGCAGGTGTCTTAATTTGCTTAAGCCTTTGCCTCTACTAATGCAGTTCTGTCAGAAAGCATATGCATGTTTTCTGATAACAATCAGATTTTCTCTGTGTTGATAGAGGTTTCTTCATTTCTTGCTTTTAATTCCTCTCGAATCTGGACAAACATTGCCTGTACCTTATCTCTTGGGAATGTACTGTCCATCTTGCTTGACGGATCCTTTGCTTAGGGTTAGCTCCCTTTGAACTCAAAGAAATTGCCTACAGTTTGATGTTTCTGAAGTGCCTACAAAAATAATTTTATACAATAGGGGTGAGGGATCACTCAGTGAGATAAATCCTGTTATTTTCACCCCAGTGGAATAAACAGGCTGATGATGTAGACACTACACGTATAAATGTAAGCTCTTACATTTCTACACAAAGGCCTGGATAGTCAAACTGTGCCAGGCAGGGGCACAAGCCCAGGTGCAGTGCAACTGGGCTGCACCAGGGCATGGACCTGGCGATATTCAGTGGTGCTGCCCATGGCTCAGCACCATAGAATATAGCACTGTGGAAGCACGCACTGTGCACGGCACAATGGCACTGTGCCAGCTCAAGTGGCAGAACGGGAGCAGGGGGATGCGCCAGCACAAGTGCAGTTGCGCTAGGCGCATCACACACAGTTTTTAGCACTGGGCATGCAAATGAGGCCATTATGCATGCAAGGCACAAATGGGGCCATTTGCATATCATTATGGCCCCATTTGCATGTGGTACACCGATCCTTGGTGACTTGTGCCTTGCGCACTGCCAGGCTGCAGCCATTGGAGACCTACGCCCTGCAGGCCCATGGCGGTCCCTGCTCCCGTTTGTGGGCATATGTATATTAAATCCTTGGTGGTCCAGTGAACCGCTCCCCATCGCCCGATCATGGGCATCTGTATATTAAATCCCTGGTGGTCCAATGGAAACCCCCATTGCCCGATCGTGAGCATTCACTAACTGAATCCCTGGTGGTCCAATGGAAACCCCCTCATTGCCCGATTGTGGGCATCTGTATATTAGATCCCTGGTGGTCCAGTGGAAACCCCTCCCATCGCCTGATCACGGTCATCCATTAATTGAATCTTTGGTGGTCCAGTGGAACCCACCCCGGGCCCGATTGTGGGCGTAAGTAATGAAATGTCCCTGGTGGTCCAGTGGAAACCCGTCCCCCCCAGTGCCCGATGGCAGGCATAAGTAACGTGGTGGTGTTGTAGTGGTTTCTTCATTTCTGTATTTAGGTGGCAGGAGAGGAGACCGTTTTTTCTGTGTAGTTACATACTGCTGGGGCTGGACAGTGTTTTCTTTTGCTGTGTACTTCTTGGCTGATATTTATGTCTGTACATAGTGGCTGGCGCAATCGTGTGATGACAAATGGTCCGTGGCTCCTCTGGGTTTTTTTTTTTTCAGTGGCAGTGAGGTTTGTGGAAGCTGGGTCTTTAATGGTGTGCATCAGTTTGCTGTGAGCAGTTGTTGTGTTGTGATGGTTGGGGGGAGCTCTTTAAAATGAGTCTGACCCTTGCCCTTGTTGTTGCTAGTACAGTGGGATTGGACTAGCTTCTCCAGCTGTTATGGGCCAGAAACAACCCTGGCAGATGTATTTATTCTGGGTAAGGAAGCTGGTGGCTAGAGGTTTTTTGAAGCCATGACTATGTAGCCTGTTATTATCACGGCTTCAAAAACCTCTGGGCCGGGAGTTACGTGATGCCACTGATGGGTTAGCAGCTCTGAAGACCGGCTCCTGTCTCATCTTCCATTCTTAATATAATTCTCAACTCTATTTAACCGCGCAGCAACATTATCTGAAATATTATTTTCGGATAGCCTCTGGGACACTGTGAGGTGACGCTGCATTTGGGAAGATCTTCTGAACAGTCTGGATAGCCCTCTCTGATTCTGCGGCCTACTTTAATAACATGGAGGCAGAGATGCGCTAAGCTCAGCCTCCACATACTCCACCAGAAACTCCGGAGAAGGCATCTAAAAGATCTAAGGGGCAGCCCAGTGTTGCTACTAAAACAGCTGCCTCCTCTTCTTCTAATCAGCCCACCTCAGCTCCATTAACGGAAAAGAGGTTTTTGGAGGAGCTTCATCCCTTCAAAATGGCACTACAAGAAGTTACCTCCGGATTGTAATCCATGCAGGGAGATCTTACGGAAGCAACTAGAGCTATTTCAGACGTGGCGGCCTGCACCAAATCCCTAGAGTCCTGGCAAACTAAAATGGAGCCAGAGGTTACAGCCTTAAGGCAAAAAATACAACATATGAAGTCTAAATTGGAGGACCTGGAAGGCCGGAGTCATCGAAATTATATCCTCATTTTTGGCCTTTCAGAAGAATCTGAGGGATCGGCACCGATATTATTTTTGCAAAAGATGTTAAACAAGATTGTCAGGCCTTCCCCAATAACACTACATATGTTATTGAGAGGGCACATCGTACGCTTAGACCTGAGCTGCCCATTGGAAAACCACCTAGACTGTTGATTCTAAAATTCTTGAATTATCTGGATAAGGTTCATATCCTGGCTAAAACTCAAGATCTTCAAGAAATATTATGGGAAGGTCAACCCTTGCGCTTTGCCCAAGATCTACCAGCTCCAACTCGGCAATGGAGAGCCACATACACCCTATGGTCACCAAGCTTATTGCTGCTAGTATAAAATATAAAGTGCAATACCCAGCGCGCCTATCTGTGTATGCTAAAAACACCTGGCATAGTTTTGATTCAGCGGAGCAAGCATTACCAGGGTTGCAATTGTTGTTTCCCGATCTGTTTCATGCCAGATGAGATGCTGCAATGGTTTTGGTGTAGGTCTAGTGGTCAACAAGATGATATGTAAAAAGGATGACCAGAGCTTATCGTGCTGATGCATCTTAATAGCGCAAGTATAAAAAGGAATGGTATCCTAGTTGCAGAGCGCCACATCCAATATAAAGACTTGATTTTTCAGGGCTTACTGCTTGTCAAATGACAACGTTTTTGTTCAGGTGGAGGAGACCTGGAGTTATTGCTTCCAAGTTCAAAAAGATTATAGAGAGAAGAAACTGTCTCTGTGGATGCATTTGGGGGGCACCCTTTATGTGTCTAATTTTTTTTTTCTTTTTTTTTCTCTTCTTCCTCCTCCCAGAAGCTGCCAGGCTCGTTTTTGGTTTTTTTGTTAGCGTGCAGGCTAAGGCAACGATACTGGGCTGTTTCTATTTAAAGTCACAAGAGGGCAGCAACTGTCAATCTTTTGATGGCCTTGGCTTTAATTATTTTTTTTTTCATTTTTCTCTCAGATATACAGTGAGTGGGAAGGAGGAAGTAAAGTAGTTTTTTTTAAAGTTTGAAAACTCTTTTTTTTCCTTTTTTTTTCATGTAATTATCTTCCTTTTCTTTTTTTTTTTCCTTTTTTCTTTCTTAGTTCTGCCGTAGGTTAGTTTGGGGAGGCAATAGCGAGTCTACATAGAACTGACTAAATGTGCATGCTAAGGATCGATAAATTTGGGACTGGACCTATAGGAAGTATGTTATTTGTTCTAATAAGCAAAGTTTTTTTTTTTTATTTTAGATATAATGTTGTAGTGGTCTTTGGAACTACAGTTAATAATGTTGGGATTGCATAAGGATGGGAGGTGAGGTGGGAGGGGGGTCAGTGAGAGTGCAGCACCTTACCAGGGAGTCTGAACCAAGGTAAAGGGGAGGTAGGTCCCACAGTTGTTTTAGGGTTATTTTATTTTAAAAGCAGATTTTTCAGACATGCTGGGGGTTTGGGAACTCAGAGGGGATGGCAGATAGGAAGGGACGGGGTGAAATTTAAATGGAATGAGAAGGGAGGGATGGGATTTCAGTATGCAAGGAGACAGAAGTATTTTATTGTAGAAAATGTACATGTTATTCTATTTCGAGAGTCTACAAATAGAGATAATTCTCTGGCAGTATTACCAATTTGATGGCTTTATATAGGATGTGTTCCTGGAAAGTGAGGGGCGCCCAGTCTCCAAAGAAGGGAACGCAATTACTGTTTCATCTCAGTAAGTTAGATACCGATGTGGCTTTTCTACAGGAAATGCATTTACCCTCTTCTCTGGTTCTTCGTTTAAGACAGACCTTGGTAGGCCAGGTGATAGGATGTGGTCCAAATACCCAGAAGGGAGGGGTTGCAATTTTAATAGCACGTCTGGTCCCTTTTCGTTTGTTGGATACCATCATGGGTACCCAGTGCAGGTATGTTTTAATTAAAGTTCTCCTCGGTCATACTGAGGTTGTGCTGGGATCTATTTATGGACCAACAAGAGATGATCCTCAATTTTTTATATCTCTCATGAATAATTTGATTCCTTGGGCATCTCTTCCCATAGTGTTGGGGGGTGACTGGAATTTAGTTTATAGTAATACTTTAGACTGTTTGAGAGGGTTAGTGTCACCACTTTCACTGGCACAATTTGCTCTTAGAGAAATGATGGAGTCAGTGGGATTGATGGATCCCTGGAGAGCATTATTTCCTCTTTTAAGAGACTATTCATTTTACTCTATACCTCATAACTCAGCCTCACGCATTGATTACTTTCTTGTGGACGCTGGTCACCTTTCCACAGTGAGGTCATGTAACTACCTCCCCAAGGTCATATCAGATCACCATCCCACATTGCTTTGTTGGGTCCCAGGGCTCTCTTTAACAAGGGACAACATTTGGTGATGTAATAACCAGCATTTGAAATCAGACCATTTGATTTCTCAGTTAGTAACTTTTATTGATCATTTTTTTATTGACAATACTCATTCTACACGGAAACTTGATTATCTCTGGGGGGCGTTTAAATGTTTTTTTAAGGGGAGAGCTTATTCGATTGGCCACTGTCAGGAAGAAAATTACCTCCGAAGTTACGTCTAATCTTCTTAATGAGATCAGAAGGTTGGAGGTGGCGCTCTCAAATAACTCAACCCCAGAGCAAATTCATAAAGTAGATGTTCTTAGAGCCCAATATAATTCCATTTTAACAGAAAAGGTTGAACATTTGCTTTTATGATCCAAAATACATTACTTTGACCAGGGAGACAAGGCGAATAAATTGTTGGCTCTTCGTCTTAAAGCACAGGCTGCAGATAGAATAATTCCCAGTATCTGCAACAGGCAGGGGCAAATTATCACTTCTCCCAGAGCAATAGTTCAGTGTTTTCAAGAGTACTATAAGGAGTTTTATACACAATCAATAATCAATCTATCTTCTTCCTAAATTTGGTATTTCCACACAATATATTAATTGGATAAAAGCACTTTACACAAATCCAGCTGCACGGATACTCTGTAATGGTCTTCTTTCACAGTCAATCACTTTGCAACAAGGTACTAGGCAGGGATGTCCGTTATCCCCATTTTTATTTAATCTCTATCTTGAACCACTTATTAGACGTATTAATCTTTCTCCCCTGATTTCGGGTATACGAACACCAATACACACTTTCAGTGTATGTCAATGATATTTTGCTTCATGTATCACATCCTCCTTCATCGATTACTGCTGCATTTAAGATTATAAAGGAATTTGGAGAGTTTTCCAATTACAAACTTAATATTTCTAAAACGAAGGTAATGCCCCTGAACATCCATACGTTTTCAGTTGAAATCTCCCATTTAGATCTCTGTTGGGTGAATGACAAAACTAAGTATTTAGGGATATATCTTTCTTGTTCAACATCCACAATGAAACCGTATAAGCTACACAAAATATTAACCCGCATAAAACTAGATTTAGCCTGTTGGACTCTGCTCCCCCCTCTCTCTTTGGGGAAGGATCAGTGTGATAAAAATGAATGTTTTGCTTCGGTTATTATATCCCTTACAAATGATAAGTATCTTTCTTCCAAAACAATGGTCTATACAAGTCCACAGAATGATTTCTAATTTTATATGGGGTGGTACATCATCCAGAAGGGCTTTATTTAAATTGCAGCGTACCAATAATGCAGGTGGCTTTCAAATTTCAGACTTTCTTCTTTACTACTTTTCTATTACTAGTATGGTTCTTGCTCACTGGTTAACAGATAGACTGGGGGAGGAATCAACACAATATTTTCCTTTATGGTTACAAATAGAGGAATTTTTATGTCAGTCCTCTGAATGTGATCTTAAAGCCCTAGTCTACGTACCTATCAAATATATTCCTAAGAATCTTCAGAATACTCCAATTAAGACTACACTTCAAATACATGCCCAGATTTGTAATGTATTTCAAATATCATTAAAAACAGATGTCTCACAACCTCTTCTATATATTCTGAACTTTAAGATTGGTAAACGTCCCATCTGTTCTCATTTTTGGCCCTTGGGGAAAACATGTTAGAGTGGTTGATTTACTTATGGCACAGAGACTTATGCCCTTCCAGCTAGCATGTCTTAATTTTAACCTACCCATCTCTTTCTGTTTTAAATATTTACTGCTGACACACATGCTTATGCAGCATTTTGGTTCAGGTTTATGGGACCAAAATATGGCTGGACCCATTCTATCAACTATTTCTAATTTACCTTCTTCCCATTTAATTTCTTATTTTTACCAGCTCTTAAGGAATGGTATAGAGAATAAAAAGGGCCCTCCACATTACTTTTGGGACCAGATGTTACCATCAACATCATCCACACCACGCTCGTGGTCTAAGATCTGGGCCCAACTATACCAAGACATAAAATGGCCCAGATACCGTATTTTACAATTTTATGTTATACATAATTTGTATTATACACCAACTAAATTGTATAAAATGGGAAAACTTTCCTCCGATTTGTGTACAAGATGTCATAAATAGCCTGGGACTCTATTACATATTATGTGGGATTGTGAAAACACCCTACCGTTATGGGAGGAAATTAAAACTAAAATTGATCCTTTATTAGGACTTACTGAGGCTTTTAGACCAGAAAATTGTATATTGGGGGACTATGGTGATTATTTAATGGGAAATCAGCGAAAGCACATGGCTTTGATATTATTATGTGCTAAAAAGGTAGTTTTAAGGCATTGGGTAGATCAGACTGTTCCTTCTTTTACAGAATGGTTCAGAGAGATATTGTTTGCTCTTCAAGCAGAGAATATCACCACTCAAATGCTTAAAAGACTGCACTGTTATCAGAGAGTCTGGGTGCCTTTACACACATGATTGACTATTATGTGAACGGAAATAGAGAATAGATAATCTCTGTAGAGACTATAGTTCAATTTATACGTTTGGAAATGTGACTCTCAAGGACAATAGTAGAAAATTATAATTTATAGCTTTAGGACCTTGCGTACAATAGGGGGGAGGGGAAGGGAGAGGGACAGGAAAGAAGGGAAGGGGGAAGGAAGGTTGTGAAAAAGGGTAGATTAGTATAAGTAAGAATATTAGTACCAAGGTAAAAGTACGTCTGAGTTGTGATTGGGAATTTGACTGTTTACACTGGTAAATATATGGATAAATGGTTGTGCCAATTTTCTACTCTGTCATGGTATGGTATACTACTATGTATTGTTTTCAGATCTTACTGGTTTATTGGAGTGTTGATGCAACTTTTCTTCCAATAAAGTATATTAAATTTGGAAAAAAAAAGACCTCTGGGCCAGTCAGCATCCTCGATTTTTACAAACCAGTTCATAGTTAAGCAATAATGCATGACAGGGAGTGATATATCATGAGATATTGTCATGCTTCAGGTGGTTGGGCACGAGGTCGCAGGCCAAGTGCATCTAACAACCGAGAAATGACGATATCCCATGATATACCACACCCTGGAGTGCATTATTGCTATTATGAACTGGTTTAAACATGTTTTAAAGTAAAGAAATAGAAACATTTTAAAACATTTTCAAAATGTGTCTCGAGGGTGTTGGAGGAATACCTTTAAATAATATAGTTTCTGAAGGGCTCTGGGAAGCAGGTGGCACTGTTTTTGGCTGTGATAGAGGAAGTGGAGTTCTTATGACTGGGTGACCCAGTCCTCCCCATTGTAGTATTTGTTTTATAATGTTCCACATTCACACTGCACTTTATTTTTCTTTTTTTTGTTCCATGAGAAAGTATGCTGAATTGGATGCTGAGGTCTGGTAAGTTGAGAGAGAAGTTGGGGAGCCAATGATATGTGCACTGCCAGGTGCCTTTAGTGGAGAAGCCGTTCTGTACTGCTGTTTGTTTAAATGTGTGAGAAAAAGTAGAGTCTTGATGCGATTTGTTTGGGACTGTTACTCTTAGGGCTACTATTAGAACGGTTATCGATCTCTGGGACAAGACTGGCAGTTTCTCTATGTGGTTGGCACGTGGCTTTCTTTTTATGGGGTGATGGTTTGCAGTTAGAGCCATGGTTTGTGTAGGAATGATAAGAATGTGATGTGGAGTTTGTTTTTGCTCTTGGTAGCAGTGTCATTCTTGGACGTACATAAGCTGGCACTCGCTCTCATCACCCCAGACAGTGCCCTGTGTAATATTAAGTGAGTTGTTGCTTTGGTTACGGGTCTCTGGTTTGTCTTTTGTTTTTTTTTTCAGAGAAAAAATTTTACTTGTCCATTGCTGCCACTCACATGTTGTTGTCATGGCTTTGGCACACTGCTTTTGAAAGCATGAGCAGCAGCGAGTGAGGAGATGATCCTGCCAAGTGTAACGTCAGTGCGGCTGTATTTGTTGTGAGGTGGTTGAAGGCAGGAGGCTTTTTAAAGTCGTGATTATGTTGCTGGATATCATCGCGGCTTCAAAGAGCTGTCAGCCAATCAGCTTCCTACCTTTCAGGCAATCAGTTCATAATATGCTTTTTATACTGCTGTCAAATTACAATTACAACACGTAACCTGGTACAGAATATAAAATATCCATCAATGTGTTTTTTATACAGCTGTAAAACTACAATTACAACAAGTAACCTGGCACAGAATATACAGTATACATCAATGAGCTTTTTATACTGCTGTAGAGCTGCAATTACACCAAAGTAACCTGGCACAGAATATACAATATACATCAATGTGCTTTTTATACTGCTGTAGAGTTACAATTACAACAAGTAACCTGGCACAGAATATACAATATACATTAATGTGCTTTTTATACTGCTGTAGAGTTACAGTTATAGCAAGTAACCTGGCACAGAATATATACATCAATGTGCTTTTTATACTGCTGTAGAGATACAATTACAAGTAACCTGACACAGAATATGCAATATACATCAGTGTGCCTTTTATACTGCTGTAGAGTTACAATTACAACAAGTAACCTGGCACAGAATATACAATATACATTAATGTGCTTTTTATACTGCTGTAGAGTTACAGTTACAGCAAGTAACCTGGCACAGAATATATATATATCAATGTGCTTTTTATACTGCTGTAGAGTTACACTTACAACAAGTAACCTGGCACAGAATATACATTATACATCAATGTGCTTTTTATACTGCTGTAGAGTTAGTTACAGCAAGTAACATGGCACAGAATATACAGTATACATCAATGTGCTTTATATACTGCTGTAGAGTTACAATTACAAGAAGTAACCTGGCACAGAATATACAATCTTACTTCAAGAGATAGCTCTTGAAGGAGGTAACACATACAGGACTATAGCCAGCCGGCAGCAGGACCCCACTGCTGTAGAGCTGCAGTTACAAGTAAACCGATACAGAATGTACAGTATACATCAATGTGCTTTTTATACTGCTGTAGAGCTACAATTACAACAAGTAACCTGACACAGAATATACAATATACATCAATGTGCTTTTCATACTGCTGTAGAGCTACAATTACAACAAGTTACCTGGCACAGAATATACAGTATACATCAATGTGCTTTTTATATTGCCGTAGAGCAACAATTACAAGTAACCTGACACAGAATATACATTATACATCAATGATGTGCTTTTTGTAATGCTGTAGAGTTACAATTACAGCAAGTAACCTGGCACAGAATATACAATATACATCAATGATGTGCTTTTTGTACTGCTGTAGAGTTACAATTACAACAAGTAACCTGACACAGAATATACAATATACAGTAATGTGCTTTTTATACTGCTGTAGAGTTACAATTACAAGTAACCTGACATAAAATATACAATATACATCAACATGATTTTTATACTGCTGAAGAACTACAATTATATCAAGTAACTTGGCACAGAATGTGCAATTTTACTTCAAGAGATAGCTCTTACAGCAGGTGACACATACAGTACTGTAGCCAGCCAGCAGCAGGACTCCACGGCAAACTTCTGTCCATCAGTACCAAGCAGAGACTACTCTCCCAATGTCCCACGTGGTATAAGAGGTGTCAGTCCCCAGCATGCCTTAGTTCTTTTGCCACCGTTAACATGCACTCATCAGCTCCACTGTCAACTTACTCCAGTTCTAATACTTTTCTCACTTTTCATAAATCCTTTACCAATCGCTGTTTTTTCGCCTTTCTGCATCCACTGTTCCTGCATGTCTTTGCCTCTGTTGAGGCACATGAACAAGTGCACCTGTGGGAAACAGATCCCCGCCAAGGACAATCATGTAGCCTGCTTGTTGTGCCTTGGCCCAGACCGTGACATCCAGTTCTGCTTCCACTGCCAGGTCTTCAATAGCCAGACCCTGATCTGTTGCCAGAAGTCCCTTCAGGCCTTTCTTGCACAGCAGCAGTTGGCAGCCATGCAGAGGGGCTCTTCCTTTGAAAGAGAATCTTCCCAACATCCGCATAAGAGCTCAGAGAAACATCGCTCCGAGAAGCGCAAGAAAAAAGAATAAGAAAGGGAGAGATCCCACTCCAGGTCTCGATCCTCCAGATCTCATTCTGCCTTTAGTCATCAGGCCATGACTCCCAGCTGACAGTAGTCAAAGCCCCAATCACCCAGGCAGTTCGGGCATGAAAGAGAAGATGCCGGGTTCTCTGGTTCAACACTCCAGCTGATTAAGATTTGGCCTCCAACTCTGACTTCAGGCTGGTCGTTGGACCCAGGTAAGGTCCATCATGCTCCCTGGTCGGCCTCTGTATGTGGTGCTGACTCCTTGGAGAAGGCTAAGTCCTCAGGCCAGACAGCACTGAGGTCCTCTTACCTCCCATCTAAACAGGCCTCAAAATCAGCAGAGAAATGCCCTATTCCACCGTTGGGCAGGTGCCACTCTGAAAAACTCTCCAAGTCCACATTGAACCCTCACCATCAGTCTGTGGATGGTGCCCTTAAGGGATCCCAAATGCCGCTTCCACTGACTAGATCTCTGACGCCTTCGGCATCCCTTCCCCCATCAGATGTCAGGGCGGATAACACACCAGCGCAGGAGGACCTGATGCTAGCCCACAAAATTGCTTCTGGACCCTACGATGGTCCCGATACCCCATCTTCACCTCCAGTGCATCCGTCGATGCTGGCCAGGACCGACATCGGTCCTGGTGCTGGCGCAGGCTCTGCCTTGGTCCATCATTGGAACTGGCTACAAGTTCCCCAAAACTGAACCTGGACCAGGTGAAGGATCTTTTCTGTCCCACTGGTGGGAGACTATTAAGCCTGATATCCTCCCACCAAACCTTCTACCGGTTATGGCGGTGGAACTGGATCTGGCTCCAAACCCAGACAGGGGTATTCACCCCTCCACCCTCAGACACAAACATGGTCCCCTAACCCCACTTGGATGAGAATCGGGGAAGACAGAACCCCCCCCCCCGAGAGGCCAGGCAAGAGGGTAGCCAAAAGAAAGGACCACAGTTCCAGGTCAAGGAGCTCCAGTTCTTCCAGCTCCTTGGGCAGGCATCGCCACAAACAAAGGAGCTGCAGGTCCCCATCAGTCTCCTCCACCGATTCCTATTACTCGTCAGACTCCTCTATCTCACCCTTGAAGAACCCACCTTCTGGGGAGCCTGGGAATACACCCAAGTCACCTTCAGGTGACCTGTCCTTCATGGAGGCCATGTGGCACTCTCAGGCCAACATGGGCTGGGACACAGACGATCTGGATCCTGAGCATATGAGGCTTGTCAGAGATCTCAGACAGAAAGATTTTAAGTCAGTAGTCATTCCCATTTTCAACATCTTTGAGGATGTCACTCAGGCCACCTGGAGATGCCCTTACTCTTTCACGGCTGTCCCTAAGAAGGTGGACCATTTATACAGGGCGCCCAAGGAGCAACCCTTTTTAGCTGAGCACCTTGCTGTGGATTTGGTGGTCGTCTCAGCAGCTCATGACCATTCGCAGAGGCCCAAACATCTGAGCACCCAGCCTCCGGACAGAGAGTCTAAACAGCTGGATTCTATGGGAAGGAAGGTATACTCATCTGCCACCTGCAGCATTAGGAGCCTCAAGTTCCTGACTCATATGGTCCAGTTCCAGAACACCCTTTGGGAACAAAGAATGGACATTTTGCAGGGTGTGCCCGACTGCCCCCAAAAGGCAGAACTTGAAGAACTATTACAGACCGGGTGAGATGTGGGCATGCATGTGCTGTGATGTGCCTGTGACTCTGCGGACATGGCGGCAAGGACGGCTGCCACGGGCATTTGTTTACGGTGCCATTCCTGGCTCTATGTGTCTGGGTTCACTCAAGATATCCAGTCTAACATCCTGCATGCACCCTTCAAAGGCTCCGTCCTCTTCAGTGAGGACACAGAGGACATTACCAACAAGTTACAGGACTTCGGTAAGGCTGTCCGCACCGATCAGCCCATGTACTGCCCAAAACAGAGACATTTTTGAAGGTCTCATTTTCATGGCTGAGGGGGTCAACAGGCTCTGCAGCCCCATTTCCATCAGCCACAACCTCAACTGGGAGGCTTCTGTCAGAGAGGTGGCCCAAGAGGATTCATGTTTTCTGCCTCTCACCAGACTAAACCCGCCCACACTGCTTTCCCTCCCCCTCCAACAGACTGACTCTCAAGGCGACCCACCTGTCCACAACATCTTGTTGGGAGAGGAGATAGGAAGTCACTTTTCTCTTTATGCAGAGGCCTGGAGAAAGGTGACCTCTGACCAGTGGGTCCTCGAACTCATAGAGCTTGTGCACTCTATAGAGTTCATAGACATTCCACCGGACAGGCACCCACCCCATCAGGTCACTCCGTGGAACATGCAGGCCTAATTCAGAAGGAGATACAGGCCTTGCTTTCCAAGAAGGCCATAGAACCCATTCTGGCAAGCAAGAGGGGAACAGGGTTTTATTCTCACTTCTTTCTGGTCCCGAAGAAGTCGAGAGACTAGAGGCCCATCCTCGACCTCAGCAAGCTCAATCGGTCGGTTGAGTACAAAAGGTTCAGGATGGTTACTCTTCAGAGCCTGCTCCCCATGGTCCATCAAGGAGACTGGCTAGCATCTCTGGATATGCAGGATGCATACCTTCACATCCTGGTAGCCAAACATCACAGGAAATACCTCCAGTTCACTTTCCAGGGCAGGCATTTCCAGTTCA
This sequence comes from Neoceratodus forsteri, assembly GCA_016271365.2. Classification (NCBI taxonomy): domain Eukaryota; kingdom Metazoa; phylum Chordata; order Ceratodontiformes; family Ceratodontidae; genus Neoceratodus; species Neoceratodus forsteri. The sequence goes on from CM057455.1 coordinate 55,562,396, forward strand.
GGGTGTTTCCCTTTGGCCTTTTTTCGGCTCCAAGGGTGTTCACGAAGTGCCTGGTGGTGGTAGCTACAGCACTTCAGAGGAGGGTGCATTATATGTTTCCCTACTTGGACAATTGGCTCCTCTTGACCCAGTCCAAAGAACACCTTCAGAGTGCCATTCAGGACACTTGCACTCTCTCTTTCAGAGCCTGGGGATCACCATCAACTCAGCAAAGTCATCCCTGACCCCTCACAGCTCCTGCCATTCATAGGGGCCCTCCTAGACATGGTCAGGGGAAGGGCTGTTCTGCCACAGGACAGGGCAGATAGCATTCGGGATCTAACCAGGCAGACCTGTTCAGCCTCCACCATGCCAGCCAGGCTTCTGTTCCGGTTGTTGGGTCCCATGGCGACGTCCATCATCACAGTCCCTTTTGTGAGGCTTCAAATGAGGACAATCAAGTGGAACCTTCAGGTCCAATGGGACCAGAGATGGGACAACCTGGACCTGCCAGTCTCCATCACAGGACCAGTTCACTTGGAACTACTCTGGTGGACGTCATCACCTGCCCTGCATGAAGGGACTCCTTTTCAGAGGGAAGTTCCTGACCAGGTCCTTACCATGGATACATGAAACTCGGGATGGGGTGCACACATAGGTTTTCACAAGACCCAGGGATCCTGGTCCTCAATCGAGGAATCCCTCCATAACAACATCCTAGAGATGAGAGCTGTTCTCTACGCTCTCCAAGCCTTGGACACAGTGCTCAAGCCAGGACACCTCCTCATTCAGATGGACAACACTTCAGTGGTTTTTTACCTCAACAGGCAATGAGGCACACATTCATATCCCCTGTGCAGGGATGCTATGAGGGTGTGGGATTGAGCCATAACCCACCAGATTACCTTCTCAGTGGTCCACACTCCTGGTGTTCAAAACACACTGGCAGACCTTCTCAGCAGAACAAGGTTGAGGGCTCACGAATGGCCGCTTCTCCGGTCAGTGGTCGATGACCTATTCGCCATATGGGGGACACCAGAACTGGACCTATTCACTTCAGCCACCAGTGCAAAACTGCCCAGTTTTTGCTCGCTAGATCCTGAGCCTGGTGCTTTCTGGCAAGATGCATTGTCCCTATCCTGGAAGGTGAGGTTTCTTTACACCTTTCCTCCATTTCTGCTCCTTCAGAGAGTTCTCCTAAAGCTGCAGATGGAAGGGACAGCAGTGATCCTGAAAGCCTCTCTGTGGCCCCTTCAAATTTGGTTTCCACTTTTGCAGCAATTGGTAGTGGAGTTCGCAGTCTCACTTCCACTGAGCACTCACTTACTTACTGTCCAGGACAATGGGACCTTGGTTCATCTGAACTTGTGATCCCTGCATCTTCATGCATGGCTCCTGAAGACCTAGTCAAACTTTGCTTTGGAGTTTCAGACAAGGTTGCCAAAGTCCTGGTGGGGGCTAGAAAACCCTCCACGAGAGCTACATACCCCATGAAGTGGAAGAGATTCTGTCTTTGGGCTACGGCACACCATCTGGATCCCCTGGTCTGTCCGGTTAACATCGTGCTGGGATACCTGTTATCCCTGTCAGAGTCAGGATTGAGTTACTCCTCCATAAAGGTACACCTGGCCACCCTTTCTGCCTATTACACCCCTGTTCAGGGCAGAATGGTGGCTCAACTGGAGGTGACCTGCACCTTTCTCAGAGGTATACTCCACATAAAACCCTCTATTTGGGATCCTGTTCCCTTCTGGGATCTTCTGTTTGTTGTGGAGAAGCTCACTCTGCCCCCGTTTGAACCTGCCATGGATTGCAAGCTACATTTCCTTTCCTGGAAAATGTTGTTTTAAGTTGATGTTACTTCTGCTCCAAGGATTTCCGAGCTCCAGGCCATGATGTGTAAGGAGCCTTATTTAGTGTTCCATAAAGACAGAGTAGCTTTGTGTACCAATCCTAAGTTTCTTCCAAAAGTTGTTTCAGAAATTATCTTAAATCAAGACGCCCAGCTACCCGTCTGCTACTTTAACCACTCCAATCAGGGAGATGCGCTTCTCCATACCTTGGATGTTCATCGCACATTGTGATATTATTTACCCAGAACCAAGGGGATCAGAAAATCTGACCAGTTGCTTGTATCATTTGCTCCACAGTTTTTTGGTAACCCTGCATCAAAGCAAACTCTCTCCAGGTGGCTAGTGCATTGCATCACTTTCTGTTACCAGAGGCATGACAAACCCCTATTGGGTCCGGTAAGGGGTCATTGCATGAGAGGTGTTGCTGCCTCTTTTGCACACTTAAAAATGTCTCTGCTTCAGATATTTGTGCAGCAGCCACATGGCACACTGTTCACACCTTCATCAGACACTACAGTCTGGACATTGCCTCAAGACGAAGAGCCAGCTTTGGTCTGGTGGTCCTGCAGGGCCTGATCTCTTAGGGGCACTCCTCCTTCCTTTTGCCTCCTTCCTACCACCCAAGGAGTTTTCTTCAGATTATACTGCTTGGGAATCAGTCCTGTATGCGTTACTTGCTGCAAGAGCTATCTCTTGAAGTAAGATAGTACAGTTATGTAAGAAATTACCGTAACAGTAGATCTTCGAGAGAAGCTCTTGCAGCAGGTATATTTCCCACCCTCCTTCCCCCTTGAGGTCTCCTGCTGCATGTGTCTACCACCATAATGCCTGTCTGCTGTACGAGAAATTGCCCCTTATTTCCTGGACAGTTCTCAGGTGATTCAACTGCCGGTGTCTCCAGTGGTGAAAGAACTGGGGCACTCTGGGAACCGCTGCCTCTTATACCATGTGGGACGTTGGGGGCAGGCCAATGTCAGGGTGAGGTCCCCACTTGGTACTGCTCGATAGAAATTTGCTATGGGGTCCTATTGCTGGCTGGCTACAGTCCTGTATATGTAACCTGCTGCAAGAGCTTCTTTTGAAGATCTACTGTTAGTGTAAGTTCTTACGTAACTGTACTATATACATCAATGTGCTTTTTACAGTGCTGTAGAGTTACAATTACAAGTAACCTAGTATAGAATACAGAATATACATCAGTGTGCTTTTTATACTGCTGAAGAACTACAATTACAAGTAATCTGGCACAGAATGTACAATATACATCAGTATGCTTTTCATACTGCTGTAAAGTTACAGTTACAGCAAGTAACCTGGCACAGAACATACAGTATATATCTGTGTGCCTTTTACACTGCTGTGCAGCTACATTTACAAGTAACCTGGCACAGAATACACAGTATACATCAGAGTCCTGTTCATACTGCTGTAGATCTATAATTACAAGTAATCTTGTACAGAATATACGCTATACGTCAATGTGCTTTTTCTACTGTTGTAGAGTTACAATTACAAGTAACCCACCACAGAATATGCAGTATACATCAATTTGCTTTTTATTGTGCTATAGAGTTACAATTACAACAAGTATCCTGGCACAGAATATACAGTATACATCAGTGTGCTTGTTATATTGCTGTAGAGTTACCATTACAAGTAACCTGTCACGGAGTATACAGTATACAGTATACTGTACATCAATGTGCTTTTTGTACTGCTGTAGAGTTACAACTACAAGAAGTAACCTGGCACAGAATATACAATATTCATCATTGTGCTTTATATACTGCTGTAGAGGTACAATTACAACAAGTAACCCAGCACAGAATATACAATATACATCAATGTGCTTTTTATACTGCTGTAGAGGTACAATTACAACAAGTAACCCAACACAGAATATACAATACACATCAATGTGCTTTTTATACTGCTGTAGAGCAACAATTACAACAAGTAACCTGGCACAGAATATACAATATACATCAATGTGCTTTTTATACTGCTGTAGAGCTATAATTACATGTAACCTGGCACAGAATATACAATATTCATCATTGTTCTTTTTATACTGCTGTAGAGTTATAATTACAACAAGTAACCTGGCACAGAATATACAATATACATCAATGTGCTTTTTATACTGCTGTAGAGCAACAATTACAACAAGTAACCTGGCACAGAATATACAATATACATCAATGTGCTTTTTATACTGCTGTATAACTACAATTACAGCAAGTAATCTGACACAGAATACACAATATTCATCAATGTGCTTTTCATACTGCCGTAGAATTCCAGATACAGCAAGTAAGCGGGCACAGAATATACAATACAGATCAATGTGCTTCTTACACTGATGTAGAGCTACAATTACAAGTAACCTGACACAGAATATACAATATACATCAATGTGCTTTTTATACTGCTGTAGAGCAACAATTACAACAAGTAACCCAACACAGAATATACAATATACATCCATGTGCTTTTTATACTGCTGTAGAGTTACAATTACAAGTAACCTGGTACAGAATATACAATATATATCAGTGCTCTTTTTAGACTGCTGTAGAGTTACAGTTACAACAAGTAACCCGACACAGAATATACAATATACATCAATGTGTTTCTTATACTGCTGTAGAGTTACAATTACAAGTAACCTGACACAGAATATACAGTATACATCAATGTGTTTCTTATACTGCTGTAGAGTTACAGTTACAAGTAACCTGACACAGAATATACAATATACATCAATGTGCTTTTTATACTGCTGTAGAGCAACAATTACAACAAGTAACCCAACACAGAATATACAATATACATCCATGTGCTTTTTATACTGCTGTAGAGTTACAATTACAAGTAACCTGGTACAGAATATACAATATATATCAGTGCTCTTTTTAGACTGCTGTAGAGTTACAGTTACAACAAGTAACCCGACACAGAATATACAATATACATCAATGTGTTTCTTATACTGCTGTAGAGTTACAATTACAAGTAACCTGACACAGAATATACAGTATACATCAATGTGTTTCTTATACTGCTGTAGAGTTACAGTTACAAGTAACCTGACACAGAATATACAGTATACATCAATGTGTTTCTTATACTGCTGTAGAGTTACAGTTACAAGTAACCTGACACAGAATATACAGTATACATCAATGTGTTTCTTATACTGCTGTAGAGTTACAATTACAAGTAACCTGACACAGAATATACAGTATACATCAACGTGTTTCTTATACTGCTGTAGAGTTACAGTTACAACAAGTAACCTGACACAGAATATACAATATACATCAATGTGTTTCTTATACTGCTGTAGAGTTACAATTACAAGTAACCTGACACAGAATATACAGTATACATCAGTGTGTTTCTTATACTGCTGTAGAGTTACAGTTACAACAAGTAACCTGACACAAAATATACAATATACATCAATGTGTTTCTTATACTGCTGTAGAGTTACAGTTACAACAAGTAACCCGACACAGAATATACAATATACATCAATGTGTTTCTTATACTGCTGCAGAGCTACAATTACAAGTAACCTGATACAGAATATACAGTATACAGCAATGTGCTTTTATACTGCTGTAGAGCTACATTGATGTAGTCTATTTTTTCAGATTTGGATTAATAGCTTTGTGCCAGTACAGCTCTTTTACAAAGGCCCCAAATCAATGGACGCAAACACAACAGTGCAAAACACATATTAATATGACATAAGTGGTAGGTACATTGACACAAACTGGATCAAGGTTAGGCAAATACAGTTGTGCAATGAAATGAACAACATTTTCTCAAAAAAAAAAAAAAATCTATACAGTAATAACCTGAGTCAAGCAGACCAGTTATTAAGTGCAAGTCAGTGGGAAGGCTGAGGGCATTGTTGAAGGAGGGGGTTGAGTGAGGTGCAAGGGGAAAGGATATAGGAGGAGAGTAGAGGGAGAGGGGCGTAGACCCAGGATGGGTAGGGGTAGCCTGTATTTAGGAAAGGCAATCACAGTGGTTGGTTTTGGCCAGGAGTGTTCAAAGGTCTCTTTTAGAAGGGCCAATTTTTTCATGCTCTAATTGGGAGGAGGGTATGTCATTCACCCATTTGGTCCCATGATAAGAAAGTGACCATTGGGCACAGGAGGTTTGTTTGAAGGGACATGGAGTACTCCCATAGCTGATCTTCTGGTAGTTTTAGAGTTTAAGTTGTGTTGGAATAAAGCTGCAGTAGATGTGGGTGCTTGTCCTAGATGGGCTTTTTCACCAATTAGGCATGCATGGTACCTAGCCCTTAGGTGCGGGGGGAGTCGCCCAGTTGAGGAATAGAGGCTACAAGTGTGTGTCTGGTGTTTAGCCCCTAAGACTAAGCGACAGGCCTTGTTAAGTAGTAACCTGACATGTTTTAGTGCAGTTTCACTGGCAACACTGTAAATGCCAAAGTCGGAGTCAGTGATTGAAAGTATTGAGCTACAAGGTTAAAAGCCACTGGGGTCATGACTTTCCTGTGATAATATAGGATCTCAGGTTTAATATATGTTTATTTTATTACCTGGTCAATATGGGAGTTGAATAAGAGGGTGTCATCAGTGTGGATGCCAAGATACTGGAAGGTTGAGATCTGTTCAATAGCGTCTCCCTTTCGGCTATGGATGGTCAAAGGATCGACGTCTACTTTGAGTGTAACAGAATGAAGTGCATAATGTTTTTTTTTTTATGTTTAAGAGGAGTCGGTTTTGAGAGAACCAGGACTTGGGCTTTATAAAACTATCTTGCAGAGTTGTTGTTTCTGCTAGGTGATTCCCTGGTACAGAGATTACTGCATCATCTGCGTAGAGTATCATCTTAGTTGAGGAGGCATTGGGAAGTGAATTTATAAATAAGCTGAAGAGTGACTATCCTAAAATTGATCCCTGGGGGAACCCCCAGTGTTACATCCTTAGGTTCAGAGGTTACCCCTCTTATCCTAACACACTGCGACCTGCATAAAAAGTGGCTCATGAACCATAAAACATAGTCAACAGAGAGGCCTAGTGTCGTAAGGTTGTCAAGCAAGATCTGGTGATTAACAGTGTTGAATGCTTGGTGAGGTCTGTGAAGATAGACCCCACTGTCTTTCCGGAGTCTAAGCTTCGTAAAGGTGAGGGTATAGTCAAGAGCACTGTGATGGTGCTGTGGCTTTGATCGAACCATGCTGCAGAGGGCAAAGTAGATTGTATTTATTAAGGTATTCCATGAGCTGATCTGATAAATTATGTCTAGGGCTTTTGAGGGGGGTGGTGGAATGGAGATAGGGCGATAGTTACCCAAAGTGGCCACCAATCCTAGTGTCCCTACATTACTACAATCCTTGAACCCCGTGTCAGATATTATAACCTTATCTTCCGTGCACCTTCTCTCTGTGTATGACCTTCTCTACTACCACCAGCATGGAGCCCATACTTATCTCATTCGGTTGAGCCATACAACCCTAGTATTCTGTGGCCTTTTCACATGGTCTCCCTCCACTGCTCCGTAGGCTACTATCCTTCTCCCCCCTTCCCCCCTCTCACCTTATTGGCTTCAGCTTGTACCCCTTAAAAATTCTTGGATCTTTTTCCCCATGCAGGATAGCGCTTAGGCCGACCGTGTAAATATTGATCCTATTCTTTTGTTTCACCTTATGTTCGGTGTATATATATCTGACTGTATATGTATTTGTTACACCTTATATTCTATATATCTATTTGACTATGCCATTGCTATTGTTACTCATTTTGTATATTGTAATTGATTTATATTGACTTCACAGTCTACCCAGGTCCACCTCGAAAATGAGCATTGCTCAATGGTGTTCACCTGGTTAAATAAAGATTTTGATTGATTGATTGAATACAGGGGTGATGAAGGAGGTCTTCCACTTATCAGGGAATATTCCAGTTCTAAGGGATATATTAAATAACTTCGTGAGAGAGTGAGCACAATTAGCTTCATGTCTAACATGTCTCTGACCATCCTGATTTTGCCTCAGACCCTTTTGACATATTTGATAGTTTGTGACCCGGTGATCTGTTTGAAGTAGAAGAGAGGTTGTCCGGCCTTCGCGGTAGGTGGAGTGGTAGTATTGTGTGGCTTCCTATTAGGCTTAGTGTTGAGATACTCTGGGAGTAGAATGGAGCTTAAGTCAGTGAAGGCACGATTAAAGGCATTTGCCAGGTCCTTAGGTAACAGTAGTGGGCCTAACAGACTGATAATGAGGTCAGGTAATGCTTTAGATTCCTTCCCGGTCAGGGTTTTAATGTTGTTCAAAACCTCCCTCCTGTTACCCCAGTTTCTTTCCATTGGCTCTTTGTAGTAGGTAGCTTTAGCATTCCTTACTAGTCTAGTACAGTTATTTCTGGCAACCTTGTAAGCAGTGTAATCTGCCTGCTTTCCAGTTGCTCTTACTTTGTGTCAGAGGTTGTCTCAGTGGTTGATTAGCTTGATGAAGGGGCGAGTGAGCCAAGGGTTTACTGCTCCTTTGATTTTGGATATTGTGACAGGGGCAAATAAGTCACATGCATTATTGAAGATTGTGATTAGGTAATCAGAGCCTGACTGGCATCTACACAGTCCTCTAACAGGGTCCAATCCATGCATTTTAGGTACCTTTTGAAGTGTTCCAGCTGCCCTTTTCTCAGGGAACAGTTTTTGGCAAGCTGGGACCAATCCTCTTTAATGTCTTTATAAGTGACATTACAGAGGGACTGAAAGGAAAAGTATGCCTCTTTGCAGATGACACAAAGATCTGCAACAGGGTTGATACACAAGATGGGTGAAAAGGATGAGAACGGACTTGCCAAGGTCAGAGGAATGGTCAAAAGTATGGCAGCTTAGATTCAATGCAAAGAAGTGCAAAGTAATGCACTTGGGGAACAAAAACCCAGGGGAAGAGTACACAATGGGGGGGTGGGGTGGTGGTGGTACTAACAACAACTAAAATGAAAAGGGACCTGGGGATAGTCATATCAGATGACCTAAAGGTGGGCAAACAATGTGAGAAGGCAGTAGGGAGGACTGGGGGGATACTGGGATGCATAGGGAGAAGGCATCGCCAGTAGAAAACAGGAGGTTGTTATCTCTCTGTACAGACAGTTGATGAGACCCCATCTGGAGTACTGTGTGCGATAAAGGTAGTTCAGAGGAGGGCAACTAAAATGGTGCAGGGTCTGCACCATAAGCGATACAAAGAGACACTAAAGGAGCTTAATATGTATACCCTAGAGGAAAGGAGGGAGGGGGGGGACGTGATAGAGACCTTCAAGTACCTCAAGGGAATCAACAAACCTTCAAGTACCTCAAGGGAATCAACAAAGTCCAAGAGGGTAGTATATTTCAGAAAAAGAGATATGCAAGAACAAGGGGGCACAATCTGAAGAAAGAGGGAGAAAGGCTCAGGGGCAACGTGAGGAAGTATTTTTTCACAGAGAGGGTGGTTGACGCATGGAACGGCCTTCCTGAGGAGTTTGTGGGGTCAAAAACAGTAGGGGAATTTAAGAATGCGTGGGACAGATATAAGACAATTCTGGTGAGGTGTAGGAAGAAGTAGACTGTTAGTTAACTAGGATATGCAGCTTATCCAATAGGTAAGGAAATGGGCAGGCTGGGTGAGTCAGGCAGTCCTTATCTGCTGTCAAAGTCTATGTTTCTATATGTTTTTGTTGAGAGGGTCTTTTGGTCCCTTATTTGTCCAAGAGCAGACTGTTGGAGAGTGGTCGCTCAGAGTGTGAGGTAGAATGGAGATGTTTTTAATATGCTCAGGGCAGGTAGCGAGTAGCCAGTCAATAAGGGTGCTGGTACCTGTGCTATAATTCATCCTGTTTGCTTGGGTGATCATCTGCATTTTGTAAAGGATGTATATTTTACCTCTAGCAGCTACTGCATCCTTTGCTAACCAGTTGTTATTGAAATCCCCTAGGATTACCTGTTCCCAACTCTGTTTAGCCTTACTAAAGTGGTTGTAGAATTGCTTAAGTCCTGGACCTTGTTTTCCATTGGTGTGTACTGTAGGCTGTTGTCAGTAACAGTGTCTTACATTGTCAGCCTACTGACAGTTTGTGCTTCTTTAGAGTTGGTATTATTAGGGACGACTTGTCCTCTGATATTACTGCTCTGATAGTCAGGGCACCCACCCCCTCGCTTGGTCAGCCTGTCCATTTGGAAGGTGGTATAGCCTCCAAGTGAGGTTGTGATGAATCTGGCATCTTGTGTGAGAGCCAAGTTTCGGTAAGCAAGATTATGTCAGGCTTGTGTAGTGCAACCCAGGCCTGGAATTGGGATACTTTGGGTAGGAGGCTGCCAATATTAATAGATGCGATTTTCAAGAGTCTGTGAGGTAAAGGGTTCTCAGAGATGGCAGGGCCTGGGTTAGGGTGAATATTCCCTGACATCAGCAGGAGGATAATAATTATCCTAATAATGTAGTGCTTCCACCAGGTTCTTAGAGTTGGAGATTGGTTGCACCTTTTATGGGTATGTTTGGAAGGGCCTTTAGTGGTGGGATAGGTGCACATCAGGGCCATAATGAGCTCGGGTGTAAGGGGTGCTGGTCAGTTCGTACTTGAAGGGTAATCGCACAGATGAGGGTTTACCGGATTAGCAATCTGGTTAACCACAGCTCCAAATCGATGTGTGTGTGGGCTACAGAGTGATGGCCGGTCACTGTGGGGAATTTCTGTGGACATTCAATCAAACACTCCAACCAGGGTGGTTAGGAGAATGAGAGCCACTATACAGGGGTGCAAAGATGAGTCCCTCATGACAACGTCTAGGTATCTGTCCCCTTAAGAGAGAGAGAGAGAGAGACAGGGCATACTTAAGGGTAAAACATATTCCAGTACATCATGAATATATGCTTTAGAAAAAACAGATGGACAATAGACTGTGGAGATAAATTTGGAGGCCCTAAAGAATGTGTACCAGGATACTAGTTGGAGAAGTAAACGAAAGTGAGCAAGAAAACCTCCTGGAGGCCTGGGAGAATAGAAGTTGCAATTGGCAAATTTAAATTGTCAGTTTTCTTAAGGATTTAGCCCTGACATAGTGAAATATAATAACTTGCATCAGGGATGCTTAGCACATAAAATCTTATTTTATATACAGTACTTCATGTTTTCTTTGACTGAGTCATGTCAGGTATGGATAACCAGGGGTAAATAGGCAAGTTTGTGATTCATCTCTGAAGAGAGAGGTTACAGTTACCATATCTAAGGCAAAGTGTTCTCTGATGTACTTAACTCATTGTCTCCTAGCAGACGCCTGTAGCCGTCAGTAAAATACACTGGTGTGTCCTGAGAACGCCTGCTGAAGTCGGCTACTGACTCCCAGTGTGCCCTTGCAACGTCTGGAGAAGTCACTTAGATATTTTAATATATAGTGTAACAGAATATAATGTATATTTGACTGCATAGCACCGTTGGAAAGGTAATTTTATGCTGAACAATTTTGCCACTGATATTTTGTGTATATCATGTATACTTTAGGAGTTATTCGCATTTGTTTATGGTATGGTGTATATGGCTTATGTTGCCTGTTTTAGTGAAAAACATTTTTGTTTTGCTGTTTCATCCAGCATAGAAAAAAAACAAAATTGCATATTATTATTATTTGCATACCATCATTGGAAAGATAATTTTGTGCTGAATAACTTTGCCACTCATACTTTGTGCCTAACACTTATGGTTCTTGAGCTAATAGGATTTATTTGTGGCATGCTGACTATAGCTTGATTTTGCATAGAAAGGCCCAGTATTTACTGTTAACAGTACACAGGAGACAAGTGGTGCAACTTCAGAGAGCTCCTGTGGAGGCAATGAGTTAAAGTAAATAGCTCACTAGTGTCCGACCCACCAGCCATAGCTGTGGAATTTAACTCCTACTATACCTCCTGTGCCACTGAGCTACAGAAATCCCTCCCCTTCTACCCACCCTTGCCCCACCCTCTACCAATGTGCCCTCTCCACCACCCTCCTACCTCCCCTTCTCTTTCACTACTGTAACTCCAACCGATGCCCTACATGCCCTCTTCACCATCAACCCCCCTAAAGGTGCCTCCCCTGATGGCCTTGACCCAAAATTCCTCTCCATCTCCTCTTTGGCCATTGCCTACCCCCTCTCAGTAATCCTAAAATTCTCATTCTCTACTGCCTCGGTGCCCTCTTAATGGAAACATGCAGTGGTCCTCCCTGTACCCAAAGGGTGTAACCCCCTATCCCCTGCAACTATTGCCCCATTTGTCTCCTCCCTACCCTTGCCAAGCTTCAAGAACACATTGTCCTCTCCCAACTCATCTCTTTTCTATCTGACCTATGCCTCCTTTTTCATCCCTATCCAGTCTGATTTCAGGAAAAGCCACTCAACCATCACCTCTCTCTTACAGTTTACAGACTCCATTCTAACTGGGATGGACAATGTCCAAATCACCTCTGCCATTTTTGTTGACCTAGCAAAGGCCTTTGACACCATCTCTCACTCCCTTCTCCTCAACTCACTCCTGGCAGCTGGTCTATCTCCCTCAGCCACAAACTCGTTCAAGGCCTACCTTATTGGCAGAACCCAATCAGTTAAGATCTTGGATGACACTTCCCTTCCCCTCCCAGATAACACTGGCATCCCCCAGGGCTCTGTATTAGGGCCCCTCCTATTCTCCATCTTTTTAAATGACCTTCCCTCTGTTTGCTCCCCATCCTCCACTATACATATGTATGCCGATGATAGTCCTGTTTGCATCTGGCTTCTCTCCTGCTGAGATTAGAATCCACTTACAGCAAGACTTTGACAAGGTGCAGCTCTGGTTTGCTAACCATCAACTTTTCCTCAACCCCAGGAAGACTGTCTCCATAACCTTCAGCACAAGGCAGAGACTCTCTAGGCTTCCCTCCCTACCCACTTTCCACTCTCTTGATGGGATGTTACTTGAGGACATATCCTCCTTCAGGTACTTAGGTGTTTGGTTGGACCAACACCTAAACTTCTCTGGCCATATTGACGCCATCCAGAAACAACTGCGCTCCAAGATTGGTGCCCTGTTCAGGAACCATATTTGCATCCCTCCTACAGCTAGGCGTGAACTTGTCCAGAAGATGATACTGCCCATGTTTGACTTCTGTGATGTAGTCTATGGTGCTGCCCCCAAGTCCTCCCTGGTTAGATTTAATCACCCTCTTCTATTCCTTCTGACGCTTTGCCCTGGATGCCCCCCCCAGCACCCACCACTGTGATCTTTATTGTGCCCTATCCTTCCCCTCTCTTATAAACAGGCGACTCTCCCACTGTGCTAAATTCACCTCCAAGCACTGGTTGGGTGACACCCCTTCCTACCTCACCTCCTCCTTTATAACAGCCCCTCCATCGTCCCATTCCCTTAGATCTACTGACTCCCGCACCCTGGTAGTCCCCCACAGATCCACCCAAATCGGCCAATCCAGTTACTCTCACTGGCTCCCAAAAATTTGGAATTCCCTTCTCCCTCAAATCCGACACTCATCCTCCACCTACTCCATCAGCTTTGCCTTCAATAATTACCTTGTACCTGACATGTCCCTCCCTAATTCCCTCCTCTACGGCCTGGAAAAACACTACCCCTCTACTGTCACCTTCATTTTACCCTGTGCACCTCCACCCCCCAAATGTCTAGCTCTCCTCCCCTTCCCTCAAATTTCTCCCCCTTACTGGCCTTCCTTAATCTCTCACAGAATGTAAGGGACCCCGAATGCTCTCCATTGGTCCCTCTTCTACCCCCCCAAGGGGCTTGTATCTCTCATCTACTCCCTTCCCCCACCATCCCTCCTTTTTCTCTAGACTTGAAGTCCTCTTGCAGGGTTCTTAGCATCCTGAAGGGGTCCAACTGTGCTTAGACTGGTCTCCTCTCCTTTCCCCTCCCCCATCTACCTGTCCTCCTAGCCTTTGCAGTCCTCTTGCAGGGTTCTCAGCATCCTGAAGGGGCCCTACAGCACCTAGGCATGTCTTGCTTCCTTCTCCTCCCCCATCTACTTTACTTCCTAGTCTTTGCCGTCCCCTTTGCAGGGTTCTCAGCATTCTGAGGGGGTCCTACTGCACCTAGTCCTGTCTCCTCTCCTTCCCCTCCCCATCTACCTTTCTCCCTGGTTATGACAGACCCCTTGCAGGGTTCTCAGCATCCTGAAGGGTCCAACTGAGCCTAAGCATATCTCTCCTCTTCTGTCTAGCCACTTTCTGGGCTTTCCATGACTACTAGCAGGGTCCAATGCATTTTTATTTTTATTTATTTTAGTTTGGGATTGATACCTTTGAGTCAAGGACTCATTTTCAAAGGTTCCACGTCAGTGTTGAACAAACTTTCCAGAAATTACAAGGTTTACAGAACAAGAAACATTGAAACACATACATATACAATTGGCAGTTATAGTAGATTTGTAAATTAAACACAGAAATTGGAGCGTAATTACAGCAAGACTGATTAAATAAAGGGGGATTAGGGTAGTCAGCCAGAAGTGGCATCATCTGAGGGGGGGTAGGTGAAGGAGATTTCAGCCAGGTACGGCCTTTGTCAGGTCATTGGTGGAGGGGGTGAGGGTTAAGGAAAAGAAAGTGGAAAAGAGAGGTGGAGTAGAGTTGTAAGAGGTAGCGAGGGGTAGGTAATGAGAAAATCTGGGAGCAAGGTACTGTCATGTTAGCGCAGACAGGTACAAGTCACTTTAGAGCCAAGGAGAGATTTTAGCGCCTCTTTGAAAGTACTGATCTTATTAGTATCAGAGAGGTCAGTAGGTAGTTCATTGCACCATTTCAGTCCTTGATATGGAATGGGGTTCTGGGCAAGCTTTGTCCTTTTGAAGGGGATCACTATCTTGTCAGCAACTGCACTTTGGGTAGATTTCAATGAGATGGCCAGTTTAAAGTGTCCACCCAGCTTGGGGGAAGTCAGTCCAAGCAGTACTTTTTTTAAGAGTAGGCAGGTTTGGTATTGCCCTCAAAGATGAAAAGGGTGCCACCCAGTATAAATGTAGAGCGAGCAGGTGTGGGTGTCTCGAGGAGCCCCCATAAGTGAGATGACAGGCCTTATTAAGGAGTGTGTTGATCCTGTTAAGTGCAGTTTTAGTGCCCGCCCCATATGTTGACAACCCATAGTCAATGGTAGACAGTATTGAGCTACTAGTGGCAAGTTTGAGTGCATCTGGAGTCATAGAATATCTGTGGTGGTAGAGTATGCCGAGTTTTATATTTGCAGACTTGATTACAGCGTCAATGTGGCTTGAGAAGGTGAGCGTGTCATCAAAGGTAATGCTGAGATATTTGAAATTAGTTACTTGATCCAGAATCTCACCCTTTTGAATATGAATAAGCAGGGGCAGGTGTTTATTTTTGCTTTGGGAGGTAGTGAAGAGCATACTCTTCATTTATTTGACGTTTAATAGTAGCTTGTTGTCCGTAAACCAAGATTCAAGTTTATGGAAGCTGCTTTGGAGTTCAGCTGTGATGGATTGTTGGGCTTTACCAGCTACTGAAATCACTGCATCATCAGCATAGAGAACTGTGCTTGCGGAGCACGCCAAAGGGGCTGAGTTGATAAAGAGGCTAACAAGAAGAGGCCTGAGGATTGAACCCTGTGGAACCCAGAGGAGCACCTCCTTAGTTGTGGATAGGGTATCGCCAGTAGTGACTCGTTAAGATTTGTTGGAGAGGTAGCTGGGTTCCCTTGCTATGCTGTCCTGATGGACTCTTGATTAGGCCCCATCCCCTCCAAAGGTGCAAATTCTATTCCCCTCAAGGGTTCTATTCTCACTCCCTCTCTCTCCTGTATTTCTCTTAATCCCTACCTACTGACCTTTCCCAACCCCCTTGCAAGGTACCCTGCACCCTGAAGGGTCCTCTCTTGGGTTAGGTCCTATTCCCCTTGCTGGCTTTAAGTCACACCTCCTCCTTCTCTCTTCTCCCTCTTTAAATCCCTGCAGCCATATCCCCCTTTCTATCTAGCCCCACAGCCCCCTTGCAGGGTTCCCCACATCCTTAAGGAGTCTCTCTGGGACACTGTCTTATCCCCTTCTCTCTGAATCCCCCCAATCTTCTTGTAGGGTTCCTCGCATCCTGAAGGGGTCTCCAGGGACACGACTCTTCTCCCTCCCTCTCCTTTCCTTCTTTCCTTTCATGTAATCACTTGTTTACTAATTAACCGGGCACTTATTATTGTCCACTCTTTCTACTTATTATGCACAACACTGTTGTAACACTGTTTGCAACACCTGCCTTACAACTCTATGTTAATTCTGATCTTGTAACTTCAGTGTTTAATGTCTCATTCCTATTGTACCCCTTCCCCACCAGGTCGCACCGGAAGACGAGCGACTTGTCACTCAGTGTGCCTTCCTGGTAAAACATTTCAGTAAATAAATAAATGTAACAAAAGGAGGGGGTTGTTTACCCATTGGTAAGAGGCATTGTGCTGTGTAAGCAGTACCTCTGGGGGTATACAGAGCTAGAGATGCCCTGAGTGATACTGCAGCTTAGTGGAGGCAGCACAGCAAGGGAACCCTTTCAGGTGTCTGCAGGGCTGTGAAAACTAATAGCATTGCAGACTAAGTTCTGGGAGAGAACAAGTCTGTGACACTCTACAGTTACAAGTAACCTGGCAGAGGATACACAGTATATACCAATGTGCTTTTTATGCAACTGTAGAGTTAGAGTTACAAGTATCCTGGCACAGAATATACAATATACATCAATGTGCTTTTTATGCTGCTGTAGAGCTACAATTACAAGAAGTAACCTGGCACAGAATATACAATATACATCAATGTGCTTTTTAGACTGCTGTAGAGCTACAATTACAACAAGTAACCTGTCACAGAATATACAATATACATTAATGTGCTTTTTATACTGCTGTAGAGCTACAATTACAACAAGTAACCTGATGCAGAATATACAGTTTACATCAGTGTGCTTTGTATACTGCTGTAGAGCTACAATTACAACAGTAACATAAAGTGCAGAATTAAGCAATAATACACGACAAGGTGTCAGTCATGCTGGGATAACATCATGCCTCAGGTGCTTGAAGCACCAGGCCACAGACCGAGTGCATTTAACACCCGAGAAGTAATGTTATTCCAGCACGACACATACCCTGGAGTGCATTATTGCTATTATACAGTGGCTCGCTGTGGTAAAAAATGTAAGGCACTTTACTGCATTTTTGAACTGTGGAAGTATACTTGTTGAAAAAATAGTCCTTTTTCCCCACTAGGTGGTGCTGTTGTATAGCAGTAGGTTCCCTCTATGCCTGTCTACAGGATGTGTTGCTGTATCCTCCCCCCGTCTGTGTTTTATGTCGTCGTCTCTCTCTGCGTCTTTTTTTCCTATGTGCTTTTGTTTTTTAGTTTAATTAGACATGATTGGAGTTGATCAGCGAGTGACTTGCGGGACCAAGAGACTTCTTGAGATGTCATTGGTAAAGTCACTTGGACCCACTCTTCAGTTTTTTTTTAAAACAATTACTTTTGGCTAAAAGAGCTGTGAGAAACTGCTGATGCTTGCAGATTTTGAAACAAACCAACAACAAAGCACATGCCTAAGAATAGTGCCGACAGACACAGCCATACAGAACACTGGCTTTCTTTTTGTGTATGTGGAGCGGGGACAAATTATGCCTAGGAATTTATGACAAAAACAAATGCTCCCTGTTCAGTACTGCCTCTACTTTTCTGATAGTTTTCGGGTTTTGGAGTCAGGGGACATAGAAGTCAGCTTGCAAGCTGGGTGCAGAGTGGGGATTGCTGAAGCCAGGTAGGACAAGGAGCAGGGAACAGTGTGTAATGATTTTTTTTTTCACTTTGTTGAGGTCAGGTGTGCCCGACCTTGATACAGTACTCGGATAACATCACTGGTCAAGGTGGCAACTGACCAATCAGAACTAAGCACTTTTTCTTGCCATTGTATAATAAACAATATACATTAATTTACTTTTTATACTACTGTTGAGCTACAATTGCAACAGGTAACCTGGCACAGAGTATACAATATACAACAATGTGCCTTTGTACTTCTGTAGAGTTATGATTACAAGTAACCAGATACAGAATATACACTACTCATCAATCTGTTTCTGATCCCAACCACTGCCAGCCAGTTTCTCGCAGACTGATTCTCTCCCAAAACTCAGTCAGCACTGATACAAGTTTTTACAACCCTTCAGATGCCTAAAAGGGATACCTTCGTATGTTGCCACCATGCAGAGTGCTGTCATTTGTGTAGAGCTAAATGGAAAAACGCACTCACCACATCCGTCCCAACTTAACATTAATGGAGCAACCACCACAGACTCACAAAGCATTGCAGACTGCCTCAACACCACATTTTCTGACCTCAGTGGAGTTCTCTCCAGCAACTTCTTTGACCCAATTCCCCCCACTCCGGCACCAACACTCCACCGCCCACCTTTCTACCTGCATACCTTTACTACACAGTAAGCTAAGCCTTACCTGACTAAAGCCCTCAATGGCACTAGCCCCTTTAACAACCCTTTAGACACAAAACTGCTTCGGCTAGTCAGTGACACGGTACTGGCACCTCTCACTGATCTATTAAATCACTCTCTGTGCCTGGGACAGTTCCCAACTGCTTGGAAAAAGGTGGTAATCACCACCATACACAAAGGAGGGGATAGCACATAACTGAATAACTATCAGCCAATCTCCATCCTCCCCCCACTCTCAAAAGTCTTAGAGAAAATTATAGCCACCCAACTCACTGAGTACCTGGACACCCATGGTCTGCTTTGTAGGGAGCAGCAGGGTTTCTGCTCTGGCCATAGTACAACCACAGCTCTCATGGAATTCTCCACCTTCCTTCAGTCAGCCCTAGGTAAAAGCCACTTAGCTGGAGCCGCATTTATAGACCTCTCCAAGGCCTTCAACATGGTCAGCCACCCCCTTCTACTGGACTTACTCCTACAACTTGGCCTCTCTCAAGGACCCCTATCCTGGTTCGCCTGCTACCGCTCCTCAAGGTCCCAATGTGTTAAAACAAACAGCACACTCTCCAGCACCCGCCCAGTCCACTCTGGTGTACCTCAGGGCTCCATTTTGGGCCTGCTTTCCTTTAGTCTCTACCTAAATGCCCTACCTAGCCACTGCCCAGGTAAGGTTCTTCTCTACTGATGACGCAGTCCTTTTCGCCTCTCACCAACACCCCCCCCCACACTTCAGACCACACTATAGCATGCTTTTGACCAAGTAGAGAGCTGGTTCCTTGACTGCAGACTTATCATTAACATTAAAAAAACACAAGTCTATGCTTTTTGCACATCGTCAAAATAAAGCCAGGGATGCTCCCCTCCAGATACTCTGTAGCTCACTGCAGCCTCTGGAGCAAGTCCTCTCATATAAATATCTGGGCATCACATTCAACCCTGCACTCTCTTTTCACGCACACATCAACACACTCACTTCAGCCACCAATGCTCATATTGGCCTCCTATATAGACATAAAGACAGTCTGTCTCCAGAAGCCCTCTGCCTGGCTGTCACCTCCTCTGTCCTGTCCCTAGTCGACTATGAACTCCCTGTATTTGCAGCAGCTGACTCCACTGCTATCAACAGAATCCAAATGACTATGAACAAAGCCTACCAGCTACTTTCCAATGCTGACAAGTGGACCCACACATGCACCTTATACTCCCTAGCTAATGTGCTCAGTTTTGAGGAGAGACTGCAATACCAATCCTGCCTCCTGGCAAAAAAAAAATACTCATGCCTCCCCCCCCCCGTAGTGTCCACATCTCTAATCCCAGCCACCCCCTCTGTTTCCACTGAATGGTTCCACCGAGATGACTTTTCTAGTCCCCAGGGTTAGGACATCACTTGCCCAAAGGTCCTTCTGTTATAGAGCCCCTTGCTGGGACAATGTACTCCCCTCCTCTGTTTCCGCCCTCCCCAAAATAGGCTCCTTTAAGGTCGCACTTAGGAATCACATCCTCTCCACCCGGAAGTGCACATGTGGGTGCTAGGTGCAGCCCTAGACTCTGGATGCCCCCCCAGATAGTTCAATTATTACTGCCTCATCGACAATGTCCACTAAAGGACTGCATCCTGACACCTCCTGAAGCAATGTGCCAACACTATGTTAACTGCCTAGCCATTACCTGTGTAGGACTGCAGCTGCACTGCCTAAGATTCTATAAATGTACTCACTCTAATATGTGGTTTTACCAAGCCTGTAACACTGCTCTCTAGCTGTAATTATGTCTTGCTATGTTGTTTTATATATGTTCTGCAAGAATCATTTGTTGTATTTAATAGCATGCTATGCTGTTGTACTACTGTAATTGACAAGGATCCTTTGGAAATGAGTCTCTGACTCAAAGAGTTGTAATTCCGATGTGAATATAAATAAAAAATAAATAAATAAAAAGTATCTCTAGGTCCAAGTCTCAGTTGAGCCACTGCTCACACAGTACAGTGCTCTTCCTATCCCTTTTGTCACAAGTGAGAACACTTTGCTTTAGATATGATAACTACAGCCTGTCTCTTCAGAAATGGATCACAGACTTGGCAGTACCGCTGGTTATCTTTACCTGAATTGATTCTGTTACAAAAAGCTTGAAATGTATAAAAATAACATTTGATATGCCACGATAATTACATAGGTTATAGGGCAATACGCACTTAAGCCTTTGGGGACTACACTACTTCTACAGAGATAAAAATAAAGATATTTTGAAAAGATATAGGTCAGGCAGAAAACAACAAACTCAATGCTATCTGTCTTTTAAGCAGAGTAGAAGAAACTTACTTCCAAGAGGGAACTAATGAGTTTTGGCAGACTCAGACTTATGATTGTTGCTAGTTCAGAATCCAAAACATAACTACCTTCTCATTGTAAATATATAACAGAAATGCCTTTGGCTGGCCTCCCCACTACACCCATTTCCTCATACATGTCTCTCTGACATCACATCCTGGACCATTCCTTTGATCAATCCCCAGGTTGCACTGGGAAATGAGCAACGTGTTGGTCAGTGTGCCTTCCTGGTGAAACATTTCAATAAATAAAAATAAATCAATAAAAATATTTGGGAATCACTCTTTTCCAAAATGGGTCCAAACTGGTTGTGTGGATTGCCTTCAGCTAGCAGTTTTCCTCCAGCTCTTGGTTTACTAGGGTGCCATCTGGGTGTGCCAGCAATTTGTTTATGGACAAAACATAGACTCTTCAGATGGAAAGGGGCCCAGTCCTTTTATGTTTAAGTAAAACAAAAGAGCCTTTACATTACGCGATCTGTTGCTGTGTTCAACCAACCTTTGTGAGGACCCAGGAATGCTCACACAACAGGCCTTGGACTGCAATATGAGGCAATTTTCAATTCTCCCCTTAAACACAATTAAAATATTTTACAGGCAACCTAATGGGTAGGTCAAAAATAAATCCTGGGTATAACAACTGTTACATATGTAAATCTGATTTTTGTGATAACTGTGGTATATTACCTATCTGTATTTACAATCACATCCCTGCTAGCACCCATGCCTGTAAATATGCGTTTAGTGTTTAACATGGTGTATTCCCTTGTCTGTAGTTACTGTTACATCCCTGCTAGTACCCGTGTCTGTAAATATGCTTTTAGTGTTTACTGTCGTGTATTTCTTTATCTGTAGTTACTGTTTCGTCCCTGCTAGCACTCATGCCTGTAAATATGCGTTTAGTGTTTAACATGGTGTATTCCCTTGTCTGTAGTTACTGTTACATCCCTGCTAGTACCTGTGTCTGTAAATATGCTTTTAGTGTTTACTGTCGTGTATTTCTTTATCTGTAGTTACTGTTTCGTCCCTGCTAGCACTCATGCCTATAAGTATGCTTTTAGTGTTTACTGTGGTGTATTCCCCTATGAGTTGTTGCCGTTACATCCCTGCTAGAACCCGTGCCTATAAATGTGCTTTTAGTGTTTATTGTGGTGTATTCCCCTATCTGTAGTTGTCATTGCATTCATGCCAGCACCCGTGGTGTATTCCTTTAGTTTTAGTTACCGATACATCCATGTTAGTACCCATGCCTGTAAATATGCTTTTAGTGTTTACTGTAGTGTATTCCACTATCTGTAGTTACCATTAAATTCCTTCTAGTACCCGTGCCTGTGTTTACTGTGGTGTATTCCATGGTCTGTAATGACTGTAATATTCCTGCTAGTACCCCTGGCTATAAATATTTAGTGTTTACTATGGTGTATTCCTCTATCTGTAATTACTGTAATATCCCTGCTAGTACCCCTGACTGTAAATATTTAGTGTTTACTGTGGTGCATTCCTTGATCTGTACTTACTGTAATATTCCTGCTAGACCCGACACTAAATATTTAGGGCCAGATATTCAAAACTTTGCGCTGGGCAAAAATCATTTGCGCAGGTTTAGCGCGGGATTAGCGCGGGTCTGCCATATTCAAAAGGCCAAATAGCGCGGGCAAACTGCATTAGCGCCAGGCAAAAGTATAATGTATGCAAGGGGCAAACTGACATGAATACAAGCGCAATGCTATATTCAGTGGCTAGCGCCGCGCTAAGTGGTTTAGCGTGACCTAGCGCGACAGTTAGCCAGCGGTGTAGATTACCGCCCAGAAAAAGCTGGTCTTAATCTCTGGGCAATCAGCTTAGCGAACATAAATGGCTGTGCGCCGGGATGTGCTGGTTTAGCGCCGGTCTTATGCTGACCCTAATACAGAAATATAACACATAGATAAAGCCAAACATAGTGGAAGCTTGCTTGCTAACCAATGGCATCACAATGATGCCAACATCTGCCACCAGTCCCAGCCATGCCAGGCAGTAAGTGGTGACCCTGCCGCCAGTGGACAGCATGGCAGTGTAGCCATATACACACCTGTTGACCACACATATCTGTGGACAAGAACAGATGCCAGCACACACATGCAGCACTGTGGGCATGGAGGATGTTGAAGGTGTGTGGGTGGCCAGGCTGTGCCACAGACCAGGTGTGGCCACAAGGCTGGGACTCAGCATGCAGTGCACATGGGCCAGTATTAGGAATACCCCCAACACTAGTGTGCCTTTCGGATACTATTTGCCCCCCAGCCACAATACCACACAGCTGTATGAACTGCCACAACACACAAAGCCAGATATGTACATGTCACTGTGGGCATCACATGCCACAGGTACAGCATCTGTGGGTCACACAACAGTGTAACAGTAATGTCGACTGTCAGTAAACACCTGCAGGTTGGGCCTGTCACTGTGTACAGTGCAATCAGCATCACTTGCCCTACACACCATAGGCAGTGCTACGTCCCTCACACTACTGTCTCCCTTGCTACTGCTGTAGTGTCTGCTGTGCACTGTAGCATGCCCTACAGTGTGACAGTTGCATGCAGCACCACCACCACCTGTGCCTATGCTGTCCTGTCCCTGGGGTACAATATGCTATTCTATGCTATGCTGTACTGTTTACCTGTAGCCTGTAGCTATCGCCGTGCACTGCCAGACTGACCTACAGATGGAGCTGCGGTTGGACCTTGTCTGCCTGTACTTCCAGACTGACCTACAGGTGGCTCTATGGGACCCTGCAGTAACACTAGGCAAACTGTGTGCAAATCAGGGTATAATGAGATGCTAATCCGTTGTTTGCCCAGAGACTACCTAAGTAGGCTCATTTGCATGTCACTTTTGAATATGGCACATTTTAGCTCCGGGCAAGCGTGTTTGCTCCAGGTTAATTGCTTAGCCCGCTTAATGTGTTAGCGCGCGCTAATGGTACGGGAATATTGTAAAGTTTTGATCACTGTTCTTTTCTCATCTGCTGCTTCTGCAACTGTACTGAGTCCATGCATTTGCTGGCACACACATTGGCCACGTAGTTCGTCTGTACCTGCCCTCACGTTGCTGTGTACTGGTGTTGTTGTTGTGGGTTGCACTTCCTGGTTGTTTTATTCAGTGCTTGTCTTATTCCAGGGCAATGTTTGCCCTGCACTCCCAGCCCAGTTTGCATGGCCTCATTACCATGCTATATTCAGAAGCTGTTTGCCCTGGGCTATTCCGTTTGAATATGGCTTGCTTTGTGCTTCGGGCTCAGTTTGCCCGCTGGGCAGTGCTAATTTTGCCCCTGGGCAAAGTTTTGAATATCTGGCCCTTAGTGTTTACTGTGGTGTATTCCTTTATCTTTTATTACTGTAATATCCCTGCTAGTACCCCTGACTGTAAATATTTAGTGTTTATTGTGGTGTATTCCTCTATCTGTAATTGCTGTTGCATCTCTGCTGCCTCTTGTCTCCTCTAAGCCACTCCTGGAAAACAACTTTTATGCTCACTGTTCTCTCCTGACCAAATTGTATAATAATTTAATAAATATATTTATTTAACCTCTTGCTTTCCTTGCTTGTATGCCCCTCTGTGTTTGTTTATTTCCAGCTGCCAGTTAGAACCACATCTCCCCTCTTTCATACTGAAAAGCTGCAGATTTGTCAGTCTTTAAAGTTATATTAGTAATAACTGAACACAACTCCTGTCATTTCAGGTTCCAGAATCCTTTGAAGATGTTGCTGTTACATTTTCTGAAGAAGAATGGAAGTCACTGAGTCTGCAGCAAAAAGAACTACACAAAGAAGTGATGCTGCAGAATTATGAAACCATGACTTCAATAGGTAAGGAATGAGAAAGCTTTGGATATAGCACATGCTATTTGGAAAAGGGGTTCTGGAAAAGGTAGTGTGGGTTCACTGATAATGTGTCAAGCGTTGGGTTGAATCAGAGGGCACAGACATCAGTTGCTACATTTTCAGTGTCAGTGGTTAGTAAGTGGCACACTTATTTCTGACACTGGGGGATATGATGTTTGTGGGTTCTGGTCCCACACCAGGTGCTCAGATTAAAACCCAGTACTGATACACTTATCAAGGGTGTCTCAAAACCACCTAAACACTGGGTGGTCAGGTTGGGACTGGTTTGCTTAGTTTATCTATTTGCGATCAACCTGATCATGACTTTTTTCAGGGCTACTCCCCTCTTGTCCCAGCATAGCCTAATGCTCACTGAATACAGAACTTCCTGAAAATAGGAATATTTTAGTTACCCTAGGCAATGGCATACCCCTTCTCTGTAACATGATAAGGTTTACTTTTTACTTTGGTAGTGCTTTCTTAGAGGTGGATCAACAGAATAGCCTAAAGAGTACTAACATACTAAAATGCCAGCAGAATAGGCCTAACGGTCTTTCGCGTCTGCTCATTTGGTCTGCCCCCACCCTGGGAGCTGACCTTGCTGCCCCCCTTGCCTTCTCTGGCTTCTTCCTTCCCAGTTCTGGATATTCTCGCTGCATTGGATTTTGCTTCCGGAATCCTTCCTCTGTACCTGTCCCACCCCCTCTTGAACCCCTCCACCGTCTCTACCTCCACCAGCCCCCTAGGCAGCATATTCCATGGCTCCACCACCCTCTCAGTGAAGTAGCACCTCCTCCTTTCTCTCCTGAATCTTCCCCCCCTCCAGCTTCCACCCATGCCCTCAATAAAGTAGATTACCTTTTCTTATTCAAGTGCTGCAGTTTCCAAAATATAGTAAATGAACTGAAAAACCTGCATTAATGCACACATTATGGTGTATTATTGAAGCAAAGAAAAAAAGGAAATGCAATGTTGGAAGTTTTTGATCCCTAAGCCCACCAACCCTTCACCACCAATATGAACCTCACTGAATGGACAGCCAAAACACAACCCAGGTTTAATTCATATGCTTAACACCTTGAAAAGAAAGCATACTACAAGGAAAGCAGTTGCACTCCATGACAAACACTGCACCTATATCTTGTGAGAAACAGGAAGCTCATTCAACATCAGACACTGTCCTAAGCATGTAGTGGGCTTCATGAATGGCCTCATGGGTCACTCATTAAGCCACTGCATCAGCACACCCATTGATCTGTAGTGAGATGGGTGTCAGTCGCATCAGTAAACTCTAACCACTCGCATTCTTCAGATATATTGATGATATAGCTATAATTTAGAGAGAAAGGTGGACATTTAGGACAGATTGGAGAGAATGAAGAGGAGAAGTCAAAAGCATAACAGTTGAGGTTCAATGCCAAAAAGTGCAGAATCATGCACCTTGGGTATAGGATTCCAGGCACTGCGTATAGGATGGGAGGACATACGGACAATCACTAAGCAGAAATAGGATCTTGTGATTATCGTATCTGATAATCTCAAACTTGCAGAGCAGTGGGAGTGTGCTTGGGTGCCTAAGGTGATGGCTGCTTGAGAGTTACGCACTCTCACCATTTGTGATTTAGTTTAAAAAATACATTTTAAAATAGATTTTGCCTGGTTTTGAGGTTCGAATTCATTAGAGCTCATTGTGAAACAATGAAGTCTGCAGTTTCATCCAAGTTAGGGTTTCTTTCTGTATTTTTATGTTGGCTTGCCACGCTTGTGCGGCAGTCAACATATTGGGAGAGTGGAGATTTGGAAGCGCGTGCTGCTGCAGGCGAATGCAGAAACGCATCAGTAGGTCGTCCTCATTTTCAATAAGCCAGCATTCTAGCGTTGACATCAACATTATGCAAAGTGGACAAAACTTCTAAACAAAGTGCCGCTGCAATCAGAGACAAGCCCGTCATGCAGCGGCACTTTGTTTACAAGTTACGTCCACTTTACATAATGTGCCATTACGTCCACTTTGCATAATGTGCCGTCCCCCCCAAGTACAGAGTGCCACGCTGGGAGCCCACCCCAGCATGGCAACTGATGCCATTGCCGATGGGGGTGCCCAAACCTCCGTCGGCTCCACGCCCCCCCACCAGCATTCTTCTGCCATGCTGGGAGCCCACCCCAGCGTGGCAAACGTCCCGCGTCGTCAATGTAAAAAAAAAACCTGTAAATTGAAAACGGTCCCACGCAGTCTCCCTGCCCCCCCCACAACCCGCACCCACCCACTGCGCACCCTGCCTCCCCACCCTCCCTCACCCCATACTTACCTCCAGAGTCCGGCGCGACGATCTGCGGTGGACTGGGAATACATCTGCACTCTTCAAAGCCGACCGCGAACTGAGGAAATGCCGGTAAGCTGTATAATGGGCTAGATAGGGTTTTTTCAACTTTGTTGCACAACTCAGGCATTTTTTGGAATTTTTGCACCAAATTTTCAACATGGGGTTTTGGGACCCTTCTCATGAATGCTGTCACTGTCATGGCGTTGTTGGTCCGAAGGGTGATTTATGCAGTCATTGCGGCAATCACCTTTCAGGACCGATTAACAAAACAACACTGCCAGTGTTCATAAGGTGGGCTCTCAAGAAGCATATTTTGAAAATTTGGTGGAAAATCAAAAATGATCTGTTACAAGCGTCATACATGCAGTTCCTACGCACGCCGTAAGTTCGTGAATTTTCAATATTTTCACCCAGATTTTCAACATTGCCATTTTACCACAACTTCTTATGAGTAGTACAGCTATCATTTTTCACATCTCACCCAAAGCGTGTTTCTGCCCATGTAGCGCGCAATTAGGCGCGGTCGGTTGCAAAATCAATGTCTGGGACAAATTAAGAAAATCACAGTGACACTGTTCATGAGCAGAATTTTAAAATGGCTATATTGAAAATTTGGTGAAAAAATTCAAAAAAATGACTGTTTTATGAGTGCGTGCACAGTTTCTACGCACGCTCGTAAGTTCGCGAATTTTCAATATTTTCACTCCAGATTTTTAACATTGCCATTTTACCACACCTCCTTATGAGCAGTACAGCTATCATTTTTCACATCTTGCCCAAAATGTGTTTCCGCCCATGTAGCGCACAATGGCTCAGTCGATGTGCGAAATCAATGTATGGCACACATTAAGAAAATCACAGTGACACTGTTCATGAGCAGAGGTCTTAAAATGGCTATGTTGAAAATTTGGTGAAAAAATTCCTAAAAATGACTGTTTTACGAGCGTGTGCTGCGCAGTTCCTATGCATGCTCGTAAGTTTGTGAATTTAATATTTTCACTTCAGATTTTCAACATTGCCATTTTATTACACTCGTTATGAACAGTACAGCTGCCATTTTCATATATGTTGCCCAAAATGTGTTTTTGCACATGTAGCGCACAATGGTGCTGTTGGTGTGCGAAAACAATGTTTGGGACAGATTACGAAAATCACAGTTACACTGTTCATGAGCAGAGGTCTTAAAATGACTGTGTTGAAAATTTGGTGACAAAAGTCCATAAAATGACTGTGTTACGAGTGAGCATTGCACAATTTCCACACACCCTCGTAAGTTCATGATTTTGTAATATTTTCAGTCCAGATTTTCACCAGTGGCATTTTTCCACACTTCCTTATGAACAGTACAGCTGTCTTTTCACAACATGGCCAAAGTGTGTTTCACACTTTCAGCGCAGAGATGCATGGTCGCTGTGGGAAATCACTGTTCGGGACAGATAAAGAAAATCACAGTGACACTGTTCGTGGATCGGAGGCACCAAAATGCCTGACTTGACAATCTGCTGTAAAAATCCCCAACCTAATTATATTACGGTGTCGCTGCACAGTTTCTATGTACGTGATTTCACCAGTTTTTTTAATATTTTTACTGCAGATTTGCAACATTGCCATTTTTTACACCTCCCCATGAACAGTACAGCTGTCATTTTTTACATCCTGTTCGGAATGTTTTTGCACCTGTGGTGCTAAATGCCGTAGTCGCTGTGCATAAGCAGCTTTCAGCTAACAAACTGATATTGCCACTGTTCATGAGGTGGGGTCACAAAAAAAACATGTTGAAAATTTGGAGTGAAAATACCAATGAATGCCTGAGGTATTAGGGTTTCCAACCACAATGCCCAACCCTGTAGAGAATGACAGGCATCAGGGGTGTGACTTGGGATTCTTGCCTGTAATGCTCATACCATTCCACACCCTGCAGCCAGTGAGAGGCATCGAGGTATGCCTTGGACTCTTCGGCCCCAAAGTTCACCCCATTCTCCTATATCGCACCCATCTCACCGTAGTTCCTAATGGAATGGGGTGCGCATAAGGGCCAAAGACCGCAAGGAACACCGTGACACTTGTCAGTGTCTGCAGGGTGGGGTGTGGTGAAATGGCGTGGCCGTTATGCCTGACGACCCAAAAGCACACCCCAATGCCTGTCACTCTCTGCAGGGTGGTGGTGGGGTGGGCTTCAGTTCAGTACTTCACTGCCATTCCTATTATGCTGCTCTGTAACTTCTACACTACCACTGCCAATGCCAGCAAGCCAACATTCGGCATTGACAAATGCTTGTTTCAATTACTGATCCTTCTATATGATGCCCCCTACATGGCAAGAGCATGGTGGGGTGCTTCAACGGACAGAGTGGGTTCCCCAACAAGACTTCCAATTGCTTCAGGTGAATAACAGAACAAGCCAGATAAGCAAGATATGAATTTTAAAAAGGAACTTCTTAAATATTTAAATGAGATATTTCCTATTTGAAAAAGAATCTGACAATGGCAAGAAAAAAGGCACATAGGAGGGATGCCTCTTAGGAGAGACTAGAGGAGTCTGTCACAAAAGTTGAAGACTTAATTGAAAGTAATGCAAACATCACTTATAAATTAACTGACAAGGGGAATGATTTGGAAAACCAATGTAGACAAAATAGTTTAAGGCTAGTGGGGGTGCTTTCTGACATGGAATGCAAAGACATGATTTTTTTTTTTTTTTTTTTTACAAAACTTTCTACCAGCCCTCCATAATTATCAGTGGCCATGGACATTAGAAATTGAGAGAGTGCAAAGAACCAAAGCAGGCAGACAGGAACAAAATACATATTCTAAGAAGTAGTCAATTGTAGCATTTTATTTCTGAAGTATTTTTCTTTCTTCCTTTAGATCATTTAAGAGTCTTCAGTGTGCTGGTTGTGTGGAACAGCTCTTAGCCTGGCAGCTGACATGGCTGTCTTTACCCCCCCCCAGTACATCATCAGCACTGTGGTCTCACCGACTTTTACATCATAGGAGACTGACCTGGCAACTACTGAGTGGCCGTTCCTAAGCAGCAGTGATGTCAATCAGTAAGGTCAGAGTGCTGATAATGTAGTGGGCGGGAATAGAGATAGATATGTCAGCTGGCAGGAAGAGTGCTGTCCCACACTCCACACCTGCTAACATCAGATAAATAATCTTCTAATTAACCAATAGGAAAAGAAAATGTACCTGGACTTTAGGAGGGCTGACTTTGCCAAAATGGGTGAGTGCCTAAGGAATGCACGAGCAAATTGGCAGGAAGGAGGGGTGGAAGAACAATGGGGAATAATAAAAACTGCCATCACAGAGGTAACAAGCCTTCGTGTGAAGCAAATAAACAAAACGAAATGATGTAAGAAACCACTATGGTTCTAAAGGAAGTGGCAGTGAAGGTTCAAGAGAAAAGAAAGCATTCAGGAAGTACAAGGAATCACAGAAGGAGCAGGACAGAGAACTGTATCAGTTAAAGCAAAAGAAGCTGGGAAGGCAGTCAGAACAGCAAAGGCCCAAACCGAGGAAAAGATAGCCAACTCAGTTAAGAAGGGGATAAAACCTTTTATAGGTACATCAGGGAGCCGAAGGAAGACTAAGGAGGGATAGTGAGGCTTAATAAAGGGAGGGAGGTGGGCAGAGGGTGACTGTGAAAAGGCAGAGATACTAAACAAATATTTTTGCTCAGTATTTACAAAGGAAGTGGGAGAGGTACCTAAAACAAACAGTAGAAACACTCTGGATACAGAAGTTGATACCAGCCCATTTACAGAAGAAAGGGTTCTGAAAGAACTCTTAAAATTGAAGGTGGACAAAGCAATGGGGCCTGATAGGATTCATCCCAGAATTCTAACAGAACTAAGGGAATAGGAACAGTGACACCACTGACTACCCTCTTTAACAAATCATGGGAGGATGGGGTGGTACCCGAGGACTGGAGAAGGGCAGATGTGACTCCCTTCACAAAAGTGGGAGCAAGGCAGAAGCAGAAAACTACAGACCTGTTAGTTTAACCTCAGTGGTAGGAAAATGATGGAATCACTTCTGAAGGAAAGAATTGTTGAGTATCTAGAGGCCAGAGGGCTCAGGACCCAAGGCAGCATGGATTCACAGCGGAAGGTCATGCCAGACAAATCTGATAGATTTCTTTGACTGGGTGACCAAAGTAGTAGATCAGGAAAGGCTGTGGACATGGCCTACCTAGACTTTAGCAAGGCATTTGACACAGTCCCACACAAAAGATTAATATACAAGTTAGCCAGCCTGGGAGGGGTCCCAAGATGACAGCCTGGGTAAAGAATTGGTTGGAGAATAGGACACAGAGAGTAACAGTAAATGGAGTCCACTCTGAAGAAAGCGGGGTTACTAGTGGGGTACACAGAGGTTCAGTATTAGGACGGTCCTCTTCAATGTCTTTATAAGCGACATTGCAGAGGACTGGAAGGAAAAGTATGTCTCTTTGCAGATGACACAAGATCTGCAACAGAGTTGATGCACAAGGTGGGGTGGAAAGGATGAGAAGGGACTTGGCAAGGTTAGAGGAATGGTCAAATGTATGGCAGCTTAGATTCAATGCTAAGAAGTAAGGTAATGCACCTGGGAAACAAAAACCCAGGGGAAGAGTACACAATGGGGGGTGAGATACTAACAACAACAAAAATGGAAAGGGACCTGGGGGTAGTCATATCAGATGACCTAAAGGTGGGCAAGCAATGTGAGAGGGCAGCAAGGAGGGCTGGGGGGATACTGGGATGCATAGGGAGAGGCATCACCAGTAGAAAACAAGAAGTTATTATCCCTCTGTACAGACAGTTGGTGAGACCCCATCTGGAGTACTGCGTGCAGTTCTGGAGACCCAGTCTCCGCAAGGACATAGACAGGATGGAGGCTGTCCAGAGGAGGGCAACTAAAATGGTGCAGGGTCTGCACCGGAAGACATATGAAGAGAGACTTAAGGAACTGAATATGTATAGCCTCGAGGAAAGGAGGGAGAGGGGGGACATGATAGAAACTTTCAAGTACCTCAAGGGAATCAACAAAGTCCAAGAGGGTAGCATCTTTCAAAAAAAGAGGTGTGCAAGAACAACGGGACACAACTTGAAGATAGAAGGGGGTGGCTCAGAGGTAATTTCAGGAAGTATTTTTTCACAGAGAGGGTTGTGGATGCATGGAACGGCCTTCCGGAGGAGGTTGTGGAGTCAAAAACAGTGGTGGAATTCAAGCATGCATGGGACAGTCATAAGGCAATTCTAGGGGGTGGGGGTAGGAAGAAGTAGGCTGCTGGTTAACTAGGATCTGCAGCTTATCCATTAGGTAGGGAAATGGGCAGACTGGGTGGGCCAATCGGTCCTTATCTGCCGTCAAAATCTATGTTTCTATGTTTCTATGGATATAAAAGGTAATGATAGATTGCATTTAAAAACTAGTTTTCTTTGAGGCAGTCACTAGGTCTTTAAGAGCAAAACACAAAATGGACAGAGACTGGCACCCATCGCCATAACATTTCTCTGTTTTAATGTTAAAAAGTAATTTTTTTCTGTGACCAAACAAAGGAAGGTGCTGATGTGGGGACTGGACAGGATTCACATATTCCTGGACTTTTCAGCTGTTTTAGCAGAAAAAAGGAAAGCCTTCAATGAAATTTATGGCATCCTTCAGAAATTAAATTATAGTATTACATACAATATCCAGCTGTGCTTATGGTATTCAGGGTGGAGGAGTACACACTTCACAGTCAGTGCAAGAAGACTGAGAATGTATTAAAAGTCATGGCCTGGAATCTAACAGTAATGGCAGAGAAATACAGATGTTGTGAAATTATATTTTGCCGGTGAAATTCTGGCAAAATCAGCAATTTCACTGTGCAAAATATCTCGTGAAATTTGTCCATTACACAAAATATTTCACCAGCTGCAAAATTCACAATTGCACTTGCAGAAGGTGAAATTTTGCATTCTGCAGGTGAAATTTTGCATTCCACAGGTGACATTTTGCCTTCTGCAGGCAAACGTTTGCATTACGAAGGTGAAATTCTGAATTTAGCTTCTGCAAACAAATTTGCAAAACAGGTGAATTTCGCAAAATATTTTGCATAATTAAGTTTGCCAGTTTCGCACATCTCTACAGAGAAATGGCTTCAGGAACACTAAGCATTTTGAAACCCAAGCATGCATGCTCTTATCCACGCTGCCACAAGGCACGCTGACATCTTGAGCCAACACTCCTGATGCACAAAAACAGAACAAAAATCAATCGAATGAAATAAGCCCTAAACAAAACTATGCAACAGGGTCCTCCACCAAAATGAATATAAAACAACCATGCTCTTACACTAAAATGAACACTGCTCATCCAAAATCTGTGGCATGGTCCTCAAAGCCTAACAGAAAAATTCAACTTTTTTTAAAAACAGAAACAGACTGACAGATGGTCCTGCCACTGACAAAAGGAAAGATGACCCCATCTGCTTTTTTAGTGATATCTTGGCTACAGGTTCTGTGACTACAGACCCCTGAAGATCCACTTGACTTACAAACCTGGACATTTCAGTTGCTGATATGCTTTCTTCACTATCTTTTCGTGTAATGCAAAACAATGATGTTCACCAGTTGAACCCGAATGGATAACTGGTGTGGTACTATTGAATGGTGAGGTTTCTTAATTGTGATCTTGAAATGTGTGGGAAATGGTTGTTGACTGAGATTCTATCATAAGGATTATTCCTGACATGATACTGAAATGGAAATAGTTTGGTACACATCGAACTGTGATCACTTCCATTTTGCCTACTATGTGTACATGCGTGCAGACTGCAGATTCTTAACATATGTATTTAGTGCTTTAATGGACTGCTATTGCAAATTTTAAGAATCTGTTTGAAACATCTTCTGTATGTCTAAGGTACAGAGCTCTGACTGTAACCCTGTTTTTATGATCCCTGGCTTTCTGATGGAGCTGTTGTGGGGAAGAGGGTGCTATAATTGTAACCATCTTTTTTAAGTTTGCTTGCACGCATGTGCAAGAAACATATTGCAGCAGCTTGCTGTAGTAGCGAGTTGTGGAGGTGTGGCAGTGTTGTGGCGAATGCCAGCAGTCCATTTTGGGGTTGGTCTCTGTCGCGCCATGCCTCGTTCAAAAAATTGCCACATGACCATCTCGCTGAATCCTGCACCTGCACTTGTTTCAAACCTCCCTAGCCTTTATGTCTCTCTCCAACCTCTGCACCCACTAACCACCTATTTCAGAACTTGCCCCCAACAAATATGCTCAGCACTTTCCCCCTGTCACCTTACTGCCCTACCTTTCCTTACTTTTTGGTCCTCATCTCTTACCTTGCCACAATTTCCTGCTCTATCTTACCTCCCCTATTCTGCCCTCCTATATCCGTCCTGCATGACTATTATAGTGTTACAGTCATCACTGTATAATCCTACCAAATTTGTCCTTGAATTATTGCCTTGCGGCCCTATTTATTGGGGACACCCTAGCCAATGTGCTCAGTTTTGAGGAGAGACTGCAATACCAATCCTGCCTCCTGGCGAAAAAAATACTCATGGCTCCCCCTGCCCCCGGTAGTGTCCACATCTCTAATCCCGGCCACCCCCTATTGCTTTATTATATTTTTCTTTAGACATTGTTAAGTACTCAAACTGTACCTGTTGTTTTTCTCCTGTCTGCACTGTATTCCTATTGTCCAATTATGTATTGTTTAATGACTACACTGTTATTTTTGTTTCTAATATTTTGTTCTGTAACCTCCTGGGTCATGCCTGAAATTAGTCATTGCTATGGCTAGTGCATCCTACCTGGTCAACAAAAATAAAATAAAATAAATAGAGGAGCACGCTGTCAATGACAGCAGTTTTGCAGAGTGCCACCAAATTGAAAGAAACTCGCCACTGCAATCAGGGAGCACCCCGTCATTAACAATCAGCTGTTTTTGTTGCTGGGGCAGTCCCTGATTAGGGCAGCAAATTACAGCTTGCCTTGTTTGGTGTCCCATTTCAATAAACATGGTGGCGGCTATTGCCGTCCACCTGTCACAGTCCCTGTGAAAGCCAGCGGGGGTGCCCAATCCCCCTGTTGGCATGCCCCCTTCCCAGTTCATTTGCCGACGTGGTAGCCCAATTGCTGTCTGCATAATGACCCTGCATTTGTTTTAAATTACCATGGTGGCGGCTATCGCCGTCTGCCTCTCACAGTCCCCATGAAAACCGATGGGGGTGCTCAATCACCCTGTCAGCATGCCCCTTCCAAGTTCATTTGCCAATGCGGGAGCCCAATCCCCATTGGCATAATGTCTCCCCCGTTTGTTGTGTGCTAAGGGGGTGCCCAATCCCCCTCAGCTCATGCATCCCCCCAAACAGTTTGTATATGCCGACATGGGGTGCCCAATCCCTGTCGGTTAAAACACCTAGGTAGCACGCTGGGAGCCCACCCTAGCATGCCAAAGTACCTGTAAAACGAAAACCCTCCCCGTTGTTTTTTATTTCATTACACCCTGTAAACAAGAAAACCGTCCCTCGCTGTCTCCTGTGCCCCCCTCCCTCAACCTGCACCCACCCTCTGCACACCCCACCTCCCCGCACACCCCCACCCCATACTTACCTCTTGAGTCTGGTGTGATGATCTTCAGTGGAGCAGAAACACGTCTGCACTCTTCAAAGCTGACTGTGAACTGAAGACATGCCGGTAAGCTGTATTACGGCATTAAAGTTTTGGTTTTTTTTTTTTCAACTTATGTGGCTATCTTGGCCATTTTTGCAAATTTTGGCACCAAATTTTCAACATGGGTTTCTTGGGACCCCATCTCACGAATTCAGTGACTGTCATCTGGTTATTCAGTCCCAAAAGGTGATTTTGCAGTCACTGTGCGGAATCACCTTTTTGGACTGATTAATGAAATGACATTGTCACTGTCCATGGGGTGGGCTAACAAAAAGCCTATGTTGCAAATCTGGTGAAAAAACTCTAAAAAAGACTGTTTCTGGGGTGTGCGTTGCACAGTTTCCACACAGACTCGTAACTTCGTGAATTTGTAATATTTTCACTCCAGATTTTCAACACTGGCATTTTTTACACCTCCTTATGAGAAGTACAGCTGTCATTTTTCACATCCTGGTCAAAATGTGTTTTCGCACGTCTGGCGCCGAATAGTCCGGTCACTGTGGGAAATCAGTGTTCGGGACAGATTAAGAAAATCACAGTGACACTGAAAATGTCTATGTTGAAAATTTGGGGGCAATAGTCCATAAAATGACTGTGTTACAAGCTTGCATTGCGCTGTTTCCACACACATTCATAACTTCAAGAATTTGTAATATTTTCACTCAAGATTTTCAACATTGTCAGTTTTGCACACCTCCTTATGAACAGTACAGCTGTCATTTTTCACATCCTGCCCATGTGGTTTTGCACATCTGGTGCACAATGGTGTGGTTGCTGTGAGAAATCAACGTTTGGGACAGATTAACAAAATCACAGTGCCACTGTTCATGAGCAGAGGTCCCAAATGCTTTCATGAAGTGCGGGTCACAAAAAGGCCATGTTCAAAATTTGTAGTGCAAATACCAAGAAAGCCCGGGGCATTAGGGTTTCTAACCATAACACAAGGCAATTGTAGTGGGGGGGTGGCAGGAAGTAGGCTGTTGGTTAACTAGAATCTGCAGCTTATCCAGTAGGTAGGGAAATGGGCAGACTGGGCGGGCCAAGTGATCCTTATCTGCCGTCAAAGTCTATGTTTCTGTGTTTCACCCTGTACAGACTGACAGGCATCAGGGGTGTGCCTTTGGATTGCTAGCTGTAATGCTCACGCCATTCCACCCCCACCCCCACCCTGAAGCCAGTGACAGGCATCGAGGAGTGCCTTGGACTCTTCAGCCCTAGAGTTCTCCCCATTCTCCTATACTGCACCCATTTCAGCGTATGTCCTTATGTAATGGGGTGACTGTAAAGCCGAGCACCCCAAGGCACACCTCAACACTTGACGGTGTCTGCAGGATAGGGTAAGGTGAAATGCAATGAGCGTTATGGGCGATGACCCAAAGGCACACCCCAATGCCTGTCCATCTCTGCAGGGTGGAGGTGGGGTTGGCATGAGTTCCCTACTTCACTGCCATTCCTCTTTTGCATCTGTCTTACTCCTGCACGTCCAATGTTAATGTCAGCAAGCAAACATTCAGCATTGACAAATGCTTGTTTATTTTAGCTCTAACCTGGTTATAACATTACATAACTGGCTGTGAGTAAGTGAGCTGGGTGACTTGTAAGAGTCTGCCGTTTCTGTGTATGGCAAAGGTAAATAGCGGCAGAGGTACTAGGGCTAAGTTTAAATAAAGATGTTACCCATCCTGGAAAATGCATGGATAGGATAGAGAGTTTGCAGATTAGCATGGTGAATCCTGAGTGGCTGTGTTATGATCCTCAGGGATCGGGGGGGGGGCACACTGCAACCATACCCGGTGTTTCCATAGACAGCATAAGCTCAAGAAAGCATGCAATAAGGGAAACGTACTACTGCAATTATGAGCATTATTAGCTAAACTCGCCTCTAAATCGACCAAGAGGGGAGCATCTTTCAGAAAAAAGAGATGTACAACAACAAGGGGGCACAGCTTGAAAATAGAGGGGGGACAGCTCAGGGGCAACATGAGGAAGTATTTTTTCACAGAGATGTGGTGGACTCATGGAATGGACTTCCTGAGAAGGTCGTGGGTTTGAAAACAGTGGGGAAATTCAAGAATGCACGGGACAGACATAAGGTAATTCTAGTGGGGAGGTACAAGAAAGTAGGCTGTTGGTTAACTAGAATCTGCAGCTTAGCCAATAGGTAGGGAAGTGGGCAGACTGGGTGGGCCGAGAAGTAATTATTTGCCATCAAAGTCTATGTTTCTGTGTAAACCATTTTTATCAAGGACGGAGAGCATTTTTTTGCCATTTATAATTAATTACCAAATAGTGCGATAATTGACATATGCACATGCCGCCCCTCTGTTTTGATTTATTGAAATGTTTCAACAGGATGGCACACTGAACAACATGCTACTCATCTCCCGGGTGTGACCTGCGGGGTTACAGTTGGATGAAGAATTAGACATACAGTTTAACACGAAACATATCTGAGAAATTAAGCATTCAATTACATTTGCAACAAGACATACAGTTGAAAATAACAAATAATCATGCATCGCTTTTGTGACATAACATACAGTTAAATATATCATACCTGTGGAATATGCATTTAATTACACGTGGCATATCTGAGGAACATAGTACAGAAATTTAATGTAGTCTAGGAGCCAACTCCTCGCAGGAATGGATTACAGTTAAGAGGCAGATTATTTAGGAATTAGTGAATGAATGAGGTGCAGTGAGGGGACATCAAGAAGAAGAATCAGCATTTGTATAGCGCTTTTCATACACAGTGTATCCCAAACCACTTTACAAGCAATGCTAAACTGGTAGTAAAGTGACTGAATGTGTAGTGGCGGCCATATCGCACATCAACACCCACACACAGCCAGGACAATTGCATGAACCAGTTTACGGGAAGGGGAATGTTGGCCAGGACACCGGGACTGTCCCCTACTCTTTGCGAAGAGTGCCCTGGGTTCTTTTACTTCCACCTGGACACCCACCAGGACAACACCAGGATGAGTACAAGGGACCTCGGTTTAACATCTCATCCAAAGGATGGCACAGCCCAGCAGTACAGCACCCCCCTAATACTGCACTCGGATGCCAGCATTGTAGGTTCAAGGCCAATTCCGTTGAGGGACAAGAACCCACAGCCTTCTGGTTCAGAGGCAGATGTGCTACAAACTGAGCCACACTGACACCCTAAGGAGGGTAGAGGGGTAGACGGGGGAAACCAACTGGGGGAGGGAGAAGATAAAGATGGGGGGAACATTACTGGAGCAAGGTGAGACAAAAAATCAGTTGTGAGGGGCAAGTTAGCACAGTGCTAGTGCAATCTGGGAGCACCTCAGACAGAACAAAAAGTGCAAGTTATTAGCTCAAGTGAACTAATTGCTTTGTTTAAGTGCGAGGGGGGTAGAGAGCAGGGCAGGAGAGGGGTGGGGGTAAGGGACTGGGTAGGGAAGGATGAGTCATACCTTGAACTGGCCCCTTCAAAGTGCGGAGATCGCTGCCAGTGGTGGAGTGAGGTGAAGTCTTGGAATAAGGGGCAGCAGTAGGCAAGGGCAAGTTGGGTAGAGATAGTAGAGGAGATGGTAAAGGGAAGGAGGAGGAGGGGTGGGAGAAACTTGCCTAAGACTAGGCCTCTTCAGGATACTGAGAACCCTGACAGAAAACACAGTCAGGTGAGGACGGGTTAGGTAGAATGGATGGAGGGGAAAGGAGAGGGAAGAAAGAGTCATTTCCCAGTACTGGACCCCTCCAGGATGCTGAGAACCCTGCCCAGGGGCAGACCTAGGTGAGGACAAGTTGAGAAGAGAG
Source organism: Neoceratodus forsteri (assembly GCA_016271365.2). Taxonomy (NCBI): domain Eukaryota; kingdom Metazoa; phylum Chordata; order Ceratodontiformes; family Ceratodontidae; genus Neoceratodus; species Neoceratodus forsteri. The sequence continues at coordinate 55,601,680 of CM057455.1, forward strand.
AAGAGAGAGGAAGGAGGGAAAGGAGGGAAGAGGAGGGAAGGAAGAAGCTTGCCTTAAGACTAGGCTGCTTCGGGATGCTGAGAACCCTGTCAGAGCACAGAATCAGGTGAGGACTAGTTGGGTAGAAAGGATATGGGGGAAGGGGAGTAAAAGAAGAGTAATTGCCCAGTGTTAGGCCCCTCCAGGATGCAGAGAACCCTGCCAGGAGACAGTATTAGGTGAGGACAAGTTGAGCAGAGGGAATGGGTGGATAGAAGAGGAAAGAAAAAAAAAAGGAGGGAGGGAAGAAACTTACCTGAGAGTAGACATCACCAGGATGCCAAGAATCCTGACAGAGGGCTGATTTAGGTGAGGACAAGTTGGGTAGAACGGAGAGAGAGGGGGGAGCGGAGGGGAAGGAGGCGGCTTGTCCAATGCTAGACCTCTCCAGGATGCTGAGAACCCTGCCAGAGGTCTGAACTAAGCAGGGGCAAGTTGGTAATGGAAGAAAGGTTAGGAGTAGGACTGAGGGGGTAAGTGGTGAAGGGAGAGGAGAGGGTGCTGGGAAGTAGGCTCAAGGGGGGAGGAAGGTTTACTAAGGGAGGAGAGTCATGGAGAGGAGCAGAGGTATAGGAGGATGGTTAAGGAGGATTACAGCAGGAGCAGTTAGATGAGAGAAAATTACATAAGGTACAGGCAAGGGAGTAGGAAGAGGAGGAGGAAGAGTGTCATATTTGGGGAGGGGGGAGTTCCAGATTTGCGGGAAACGATGGATGAAGCCTGACTGACCGATGAGAGTGGTTCGACGGGGGACCAACAAGGTGCAAGTGTCTGAGGATCTGAGGGAGTGGGAGGGGGGAGGGGGAAGAGACTGAGCATGAGAGGTAGGAGGGAAGTTCTCCAAACCAAAATTTAGAAGTGAGTTTGGCACAATGAGTGAGATGCCTGTTGGCAAGCAGGGGAGGAAGGGACAGGGTGTGGTAGAGGGTCACAGTGATGAGTGCGTGATGGAGCATCAAGGGCAAAGTGACAGAAGGAGTTAAAGAGAGTGTCCAGTCTGGTTAGGGAGGATTTGGGATCGGCACCATAGACTACATCGCAGTAGTCGAAAATGGGGAGGATCATCTTCTGGACTAGTTCACACTGTGTCGTAGGAAGGATGCAACTACGGTTCCTGAATAAGGCACCAAGCTTGGGGCACAGATTTTTCAGGATGGAGTCAATGTGATCAGAAAAGTTAGATTGGGCAAGGGAGGGATTTATTAGCAGATCTCAGGGTGTAGGCAGAGTAAGCAGGTTTTAACAGAAGGGCCAGCTTGTCTGGTTTCTGGGAGGTGATGATGTTTTTGATGAAGCACGTCGTAGTGTATTGCCGGAAGGCTGTGGGGGCTAACCAGTCCAGGCCAGAGTAGAGCAAGCAATGGTGAGAGAGCTTTGGTACAGACAGAGCAAAGAGGCAGATGTTACTATAGCAGACGTCCCTTACTTATATTCTATAAGGGCTTTGGCTGATTTCTAGTTAGTATTTTTGGTTAATATGCACAGAAAGTCATGTAAGCACTTCAGCACTTTATTTATAACCAGTCAACCAGCATGTTGGACATTATTCAAAACATATAAGCTGCTTGGGGAAGGGGTTACAACTTATCCCAGTGGTGTTCACTATGACAAGGGTCACCCTGTCACAGTCTTCTTGTACTTCATTAGAAGCTTATAGATGCAGAACCAGGCCACAATGGCAGAGAAACTATCCTGGAGTTGTGATTCAAGGAGGAGGAGGTCAGGTTGACTAGTAAAGATGACTGCATTATCAACATATAACAGCATATTATCAGTGCATGCCGGGGGGGGGGGGTATTGAGGAAGAGATTAAAAAGTAAGGGACCCAGAATTGAATGTTGTGGGACACCAGCTAGCACATGCCGGCTCTCAGATAGGATGCCACTAATCTTAACTTGCTGGGACTTGCAACTGAAATAGCTTCTGAAGCACCCGACCACATTAAATGATAGGCCTGTTACCTGGATGGAGTGATTGACCATATCAAATGCTTTTGTGAGGTCGATATAAATCAGCCCCACAAGCTGACCCCAGTCCAGTGCATTATGTATTTCGGACCTGTGTTCGAGTAAGGCCGTGCTATGTGCCTTACTGAAGCCATGTTGTTGTGTGTATTGTATATTACGTGATTATTCCTACTGTCCTCTGCAGCTCAGAAAAATTGGTCGTTCCACTATGAGCAGGCACTGGAAATATGATTCTCCTAATGCTGATTTAAGTCATTTATTTTGGTGTTGACCAGATGTGTTTAAAACACGGAAAAGAGTTCACTTAGTATGCCAGGCAATATAGGAAATTGATATTCTCTTTTCTCCTGCGCTGTTCATTTTGGGAGATACTGCTGTAATACTTTATTTATTTATTCAGTCTCGGATTACAATATCTTTGAGCACAAGGCGCTCATTTACGAAGGTTCCACGTCAGTGGGGAGGGGTGAACAAACATATAGAAGTGGTAATACAAAGACTAGGTTTAAAAAACAGTAAAGTACATGCTTTAATTATATAGAATTAATAACTTTAATAGTGGAGAAGAAAGGAGCAGGGGGGGTAATAAGAGAGAAGAAGAAGAAGAGTGGTAAGCAGCCAGAAGTCCTTATCAGTAGGAGTAGAAAGAGTGGCGGGTGCGGGTAATAGATATGTAGGATGGGAGGTGGGGGGTGGGAGAGTAGGAGGATATAGGAAGGGTTGGAAAGATAAAGCTTTGGGGTGGAAAAGAGGGAAATGGAGTGAACACAGGTAGTAGTATCATTAGGTGAAGCAGCTGCAAGAACTATTTGTCGTAAGATGCTGATGGAGTTTGTGCTTTTAAGGACCTAATCTTTGTGTCGATAGAATTTCATTGGGAAGTGCATTGAATCCAGGTGGGGCTCTGTAGGCCGATGACTGCTGCCCTTGAGATGTCTTGTACTTAGGAATCTTCAGAGATTGATGGGCTGCACTTCAAGTGTGCTGGGAGCTGGAGTGAGGACTAAGGAAGTTCGCGGTTCCAGGGAGCAAAAGGCCGAGAAGTGCTTTCTTAGCTAACAGGTATGTTTGGTACTGTATCCATCTGCTTAGTTGAAGCCACCCAGATTGGGCATATAGGTCTCATGTGTGGGTGAGGCATGCAGCACCGGTGAGGAGTCTGCATGCCTTATTTAGTGCAAAGGATATTCCACGGAGTGAAGAAGTAGTAGCGGCACCATAGATAACCAATCCATAGTCAACACCTCACCTATGAGACTGGCTTTTATCTGCATCGCTATTCATTGGGGCTGATTTTAAAATACTGAAATGATAACAAGCCCCCTTATTTAAGGGAATGGATTGACTCATTAGGGTCATTAGCAAACAATGAGAGGATTAGCTATGTCATTACTAATAAAGCTGACTTATATAATATAACCTGGGTCCTTTATTGGAACATAAAGGAAACGTGTAATGAACTACAACTGGCATGTTATATTATTCTAGAGCTCAGTAAGAGACCCTTACATTTTTAGACTTTCTGTGCTTAGATTTAGACAGTGCTTATACGATATGTTCATTTTTACTTTTGTAAAATGGAAATTGTTCTGGTCATTCAATATCATTGTAAATCTCTAAGTTGCACATTTTTGGAAAATCTAATAAAACTTGAAATGAAAACAACTGGCAGTGCAGTGTGAGGAAGTAGTGGCAGGGCCAGTGGGCTGCCAGGATGCATAGAGAGCGATAACTCATGCAGGAAGAGGGAGGTGATGTTGGCACTATATCGCTATCTGGTGAGACCCCACCTGGTGTATTGCGTCCAGTTATGGAGGCTGCACCTCAGAAAGGACATAGATGGAGTAGAGACAGTCCAGAGGAGGGCAACAGAAATTGTTAATGAGCTGCACCAGAAGCTCTATGAGGAGAGACTGAGGGATCTCAGCATGTACACCCTGGCAGAGAGGAGAGTGACAGAGGAGATGATGTAAGTACCTCATAGGGGTGAACAAGGCTGCAGCAAAGGAGTCTGTTTCAAATCGGGGGAAAAAAAAAAACACCAGGACAAGAAGGTATGCAGTGAAGCTGTGGGTGGAGTTTAAGAGGGATATGAGGAAGTACTACTTAACTAAAAGAGGGGTGGACATCTGGAACAGACTGCCAGTGGAGGTGAAAGCAACAGGGGGCTTCAAGCATGCATGGGATAGATGTAAGGGAATATTAGTGAAAAGGTAAGGAGGAGGAGGAGGAAGGGTCGGTAGAAGTATACTAGGTAGGCACTTTCTAGAAAGAATGGGTGGGCCAAGTGGTCATTTTCTACTGACCAGTTGTATGTTTCTGTGTTATTTGTATATCGCGATGAGATATTTGTGTAATTATTTATCTGTAAGGCACCCTGAGGCACGGGAGAATGGTGCCATATAAATGAAGCTACTGCTGTAAGACGGTTACCACTACATCAGGACCTTATCAACCTCCACTCATCCATCAATTTTCCCTGAAGTACTTTGATATCAGCATCAATTTGAGGCAGGATAGCGCAGTGGTCTAAGGCTTTGAGCTGCAAATTTGGTGACATCCAGCAGACCAGACCTGGGTTTGAATCCCACAGCTTCCACCTGCATACTGTGTGACCCTGAGCAAGTCACTTAACCTCCTTGTGCTCCCAGGTCGCTCCTGTAAAAAAAAGCTTTCAGCTTAGTGTGCTATACCTGGTTAAACAACTAAATAAAAAAAAAAATAATAAATTTCCAAGACACCTCAGTTACAGACATGTGCCTACAGGGAAGCAACAGACCTACAGAGATACCTACACAAAACCCACAATCATAAAGTTATGACTCCTCAGTTTTTTAAATAGGTACAATAGGAGTGAGGAAAAGAGATGACAAGGAGGAGAACGGCATGCTAACATCTTCGGTGGTGGTGGTGGGGGGGCTGAAGTGCTTCACAAGCAGCTTGGAGCTCTATCATGAACCTGACAACAGCTTTTGTTTGTATGTGTGTGTGTGGGGGAATGATTTCATGTTTCTGTGCTGTTGTCGTATGCGTGCCTGGAGTTCATACAGTGAGGTTATACTCACCAAACTGTGTCACCAAACCAAATCACTGTGTGATTTTGTATTTCTTTGAAACTTGGCTTCCCAGCCAGTGCCCTTTGGGGTAACCCTTGCCTCAGTGCTTGGTCACTAAGGTTCTTTATTTTTTAGCTTGTTTTTTGGTTTTATTGGGCTCACCACAACCCAGCCCAGATAGACCAACTTAGGATAACTGGTTTATTCCACTGGGGTGTCATACAGAATAGGCACACTGAGTCCTGGTAGGACGAAACACGTGTCTGTGTCTTCTGTTGGCATCCTTTGCAGACTGTGTAAGAGGCCTTTTGGCAACATGCATTTTTGCTTTAAATTGAACCAGCATGGTTGCTGTGGCTCTCCTCCATTGTTTCACTTTGCTAATCACTGTAACCTGCTATGTAATATGTCATTGCTATATATATATATATATATATATATATATATATGTTCACCTGTTACATACTATAATCTACATCTATACTAATTGTATATCCTGCTGGTCCTGTAACTCCCGGGTCGCCCCTGAAAGAGGGACTTCCAGGGCCCAGTGGGCTTACCCAGTCATCAAAATTCAATACATAAATAAATATGTAATAGTTTGTGGTGATTTGCATATACAGCCCATGATGCTTTGCATTATGGGGGTATGTGTGATTTTGTATTTCTTTGAAACTTGGCTTCCCGGTCAATGTCCTTTGGAGTAACCCTTGCCTCAGTGCTTGCACACTAAGTTTCTTTGAGGTTATACTCAGATAACCTCACTGTCCTAGACACACACTGACCAATCGGAGCCCAGGAAATTTTCTTGCCATTGATTTTTAACTGCATTATTCAACTCCTCATGTCAGTGTATGCCCTGCCCTGTGTATATCTCTTAGGAGTGTGTCCCACTCTTTTTGAGAGATGTCTGTTTGCAGGTCCTGAGCCCGCTGTTCCCTACACCCCTCTGTAGTGCTCAGCTGTTTATCCCTGATCGTTCTGTGTACCCTTCCTGCTAACCCTTTGTTGCTCCCTGGTTTGTGAAGCTGTTGGAGCCTCTCCCATCCTGGTGCTAGTTCTCTCCCCTTTTGAAATCATCTCACTGCTTCCTTCAGCTGGAGGTACCTCCAGAAATCTGATTTGTGTAGATGATATTTATTTTGCAACTGCTGGTATGACATAAGTAGCCCTGCATCCCCTATCATGTGGATATCCTTCTCTGCCCAGGATCTGTTGAGATAACTTTACCCCTTACTTTAATGTTTGGGTTGTCCCAGAGGGGTGTGTATCTTATTGGGGGGCCTGTTTTACCCAGTGGTGTCTAGGTTAGTCGCATGCACTGCCTCCATGCTTTCCATGTGTCACTCACTACCGGGGGTCCTTAAGGCAGGGACTGCCTTTTTCTCCCAGCAGTGTGCCTAGCTACGTTGGACCCGACAAGTCCCTTTCTAGGCCCACCCATGTTGGGCTCTCAGGAGTAATGGGGAGGCACCACCTGGTGGCCTGTGTAAACCTATAGGCCACAGCATAGCCATTGAACTATGGTAATCCCAACCTGCCCCTTGTCCAGTGTGCCCTCTGCTTTACCCTACTGAGTCTCGGGGCTTTACCCTCCCATAGGAGCTTTGTCACCACATGATCTAGTACCCAAAGGACTTTGATGGGTGTCTCCACCAGTAGGTTGCAAAATATATATGCAGTCTTGGGTAGGGTAAACATCCTTAGGGCTTCCACCTTGTCTTTAATAGATAACCTCAGTTTCATCCATCTCTAGGTATCAGTCCTGATTGTGTTCAACACTGGGTTGTAGTTGTCCTCCGTCAAGCTTCTCCAACTGGTAGGGATCTTGATCCCCAGGTACACGAAGACTTCTTGGGCCCATACTGCTAGTTACGTCTATACACTGTCCTTTGTACACATTAGATTTAATGGGGAGATCATGGATTGACCCTTAATCCTGACACTTCTGCATACTTCTGGAGAATTTCCAGGATCGGGTGCACAGAGGTTGTGAGGTTCTCCAGCGTGAGTAGGAGGTCATCTGCATAGGTGCTCAGTAGGTACTGTGTACCTTTAATTTTTATACCCTTTGTGTTAGCTGAGTCGAGCAGCCTCCTGGCCATGGGGTCTAGCACCACCAAAATAGCAGAAGGGATAGCAGGTAACCTTGCCTTGTACCCTTTTGCATTACAAATTGTTTGGATATTTTTTGGTTAGTCAATATGGCTGCAGAAGATGCGTTATAAAGGGTAGCTATCCATTGTTTAAATTCTGGGCCAAATCCATACAACCCCAGCATATCATAAAGGTACCCCCACTCCACCGTGTCAAAGGCTTTGCTGAAATCTGCTGCTAGTGCTGCCATTGGAGTGGTGGAGTACATGGCTGCCCACTTATGGACTGTTCGTATATTGTCCACCCCGTTCTTCCTTTTCTAAACCCTGCTTGTGATGGATGAATGATGCCAGGAAGGACCGACTCCAGCCTGGTTGCTAGCACCTTGGCCAGGATCTTCATGTCTACCGAGATCAAGGAAATGGGTCTGAAGTTAGTACAATCCATGGGGTCTATTGATTTCTTAGGCAGCAGGGTAATGATCATCTCTCTCATCATGGGTGGGGGGGTTACCCTTGGCTTTTGCTCCTTGCAGGGCCACCCAAATGGCTGGTGTGATCTCCTCCACTATCAGCTTGTAAAGTTCCACAGGGATTCCATCCAGTCCTGGGGCCTTGCCCAATGCCAATTGTCCCAGGGCTTCCTTACCTCCTCCTGAGAGATGGGCCTATCAAGTTGCGATCTCTCTTCCTGCTTTATTTGGGGGAGCATACTTGGTCTATGAGTGCTGCATTTGCTGGGTTGGGTGTCTGTCCCAATGGAGGGGCCTTCGATGCATAAAGGACCTAATAGAGTTGCTGCATCATGTCATTTATTTCTTGGGGCTTCCTAACTGTGTTCCCACATTTATCTCTTAATGTATGCATCTGGAAGCTGGCTTTCTTTTTACGTAGTTGGTATGCTAGTAGCTTCAACCCTTTGTCCCCCACTTCCCAAAAGCTGTTTTGATCTAAGCAGCTGCCATTCTGCCTTTCTCTGCTGAATTATGTTAATTTTATACTTGAGGCCCATGATGGCTGCTATCAATTCTTTGGAGGAGGTGCATGTATCCTTGAATTGTACCTCCAGAGTTCCTAGATTCCTTTGCAGCCTGTCTAGCTCCTCCTGCATTTGCTTGGTGTAGCAGGGTATGAAATTATGCAGCCCCTGATGTAGGCCTTAAAAGCTTCCAAAATCACACCCGCCTCTGTCTGTCCATTCTTTGTTATTGATGTCAAATATATAACTTTGCCTGGTCCCTGATCCAGATGCCCGAATTTGGGGTCCCTAATCAGTAGCGGGTTACACCTCCACCTTGAGGATATCTGTTGAACCTCCAGGGTGTGAATGACATACCTAATGGTGCGTGATCAGTTATAATCAGTGGCTGTATAGTCAGGTGATGTATTCCCTGTGCTGCCATGCTGTTGGTCAGCCAAAAGTCAATCCGGCTGTGAGTGCCATGCACCAGGGAGTAAAATGCATACTCGCTCCCAGTTGGGTTTTCACTGTGCCATGGGTGTTTCAGAGCCCGAATCCTCCTCTAGCTCCACCAGTGCTGCCCTTGCTCTAGGATGTGTGTCTGTGGAGGGCTGTGACTTGTCTAGAAAGATGTTCTGAACTAAATCAAAGTCTCCACCTATCATAACTGGTAAATCTTTGCTCTTCTCCCTTGGCCTCTACTAGTGCTTGCCCAATTTGCGGGAAGAAATCCGGTTCATCTCAATTCAGAGCATATAAATTCACTACAATGGCTCTTCCCCACGGGAATGCAAACTGAACTATTATTCAGCGCCCCTCTTTCTGTTTTGGTCTGTTCTGCTTTTGATTGGCACGCCTTGTGTACCAATATAGCCACCCCTTTAGATTTAGTGTTGGCTGAGCTCTGTAGAATCTTACCCAACCAGGCGTCTTTTAACTAGTGGACTGTCTTGTCTGTGAGGTGCATCTCCTGGATGAGTGCCAGATTCGTTCTGAGAAACTTCAGATGTTGCAGGACCCTTGTGTGCTTAACAGAGGGACTCAGACCAGGAGATGCACCTCACTTCACCCGCCTTCATTTTGGAAGACATTCCAATCTACTGTTAACCCCCCCTACCACCACCACCACCAGCACTTACCTCATAGGGTTGTCCCCTTGTCCTCAGTTTTGTTCAGTGGTCCCGTCTCCCACTCCTCAGAAGCAGTGAACCCTCACCAGTAATCACTATGGACACCAATCTTTATTTCTCCGATGGGGGTCACACTGCAAAAGAGCCAAAAAGAAGGCAAAGAGAGCAAGTGGGCCAACAACGTACTATGTATTCAGTAGCTTTATGCGATTTTGCCTTTCCTCCCCCATCTCCCCTTACTTTCAGACAGACTTATCGGAGGGGGGGGGGGGAGTTCCCAATGACAGTTTAATTTTGAAATCACACCTGCTTAAGATGCCTAGCTTCTGGTTTCCTAGTGAAATCACTAAAGCCCCGAAGGTGTAAATCAAAAGGGTAGAATGGTAAAAATTTAGCTCACCCTGGCTTTGCCACCTAGGTGCCGTGTGGGATTTTGTCGACCTGGGTCTTTAAAGACCCTCCCTCCTGACCTATGAACAAATATTGGCGAAAGGCCTCTTTCCAGGATCCTTCTTTCTTGTACCTCCTTCTGTGGGTGTATGGACACCTCAAAAATGTTGTGCTAATACTCCAATGCCCTCCTACAGCCTTCTCCCAGCCATGGGGGGGGGAGATGTACTGCCAGTGGACTGCAGCTGTGTCTGCTGGGGAGGGAGTGAGTTGTGTGGTAATGAAAGCATATATTTCCTATCATGTTATCCAGCTTGGTTGATGCTACCAAGTTGTCCCCAAACTATTATGCCTCTGGTAAAATTTTCTTCTACTTGCTCCCCTCTATTGGTGGGGTCCGCTCTTCTTTCCCTTCTAGCTTCATCGCCTGTTCTGTTTCCCTTCCTTAAACCAGATAATACCTATGTCCTTAGAGCTGTTCTCATTTAAAAAAACACTGCATTTGCCGCACTTGCAGCATCATTCAGACCCTTAATCTAGTGTATCTTTCTGTCATTATTGCCCTTTTTAGACCCATGAGCTGCCTTGTAAAACAGACAACTCGGTAAGCCGTGATGTAGCATCTCTGTCCCGGTCCTCCCTCCCATCCGCTCCCTGAATTGCACAACAAAACTTTAGCAACTGCAACTCAACACCTTTTAAGATAAAACATATAGAAACTCTTTGCAAACCTTAGTGTCTAATGTGAGAGGACCTTCTGGACTGGCAGCTCACCGGCGCTTCCTGGCATCCACCAATCAGCAATAAAGCCCCTTCTTAATCAGCCTTGGCCTACTGCTGCACCTTCTGCATGTGTTTGGATTCCTGTAGTGGCACCACACAGTCCATCTCCTCAGTCGCTGCTTCAGCATTTTCAGCTGCCTTTGCCCAGCTGCTCCACTGAGATCTCCCTCTTTCCTTTTCTTCAACACTATCCTCTGCTGACTGCTCACTACTGGTGGAGTGATCTTGAACGTATTTCACTGGTGGGGAATCATCTCTAGCTGGTGAAGTTCCTCTCCTTCCCATAGTTTTATTTATTGTATAAATCAGATTTACAACCTTTGAGCCAGAGGCTCGTTTACAAAGGTACCCCGTCACAGAGAGGACATACAGTGTCAACATACGTACAGAACACAATCATACAGTAACACAGTTTTCCTTAGTTGCTTGAACATAATGAGTAATTAAAAAACATTTCAGACATGACAGGTTGGTACCAGCAGATATTGGCAGAGGAAGCGGAGCCCATTGGGGAGGGGGTGAGGGGTGAGGGGTAATTCGGCTCAGAGGGCTTTGCCAAAAGTGATAGAGAGCAGTGGAGCATCTCTTAGCGACACGTGTAGCAGCGAGTATTGAACAATTGGTTCCATAGGGCAGTTTTAAAGGGGGCAATTTTGGTGGTGTTATAAATGGCTGCAGGGAGCGAGTTGAACCAGAACGAGGCTCTGTAGCTGAATGACCTCTGCGCCTGGGTGGTCTTAGTTCTGGGTATCAGTATTGTGACCTAGTCAGTGGTAAGGGTAGTGACTCTGGAAGGTTTGAGTTGGATGGAGGCAGAGACCCCCTGGGGCGAGAGCCCAAGTAGAATCTTCTTAGTTAATAGGCAAGTTTAGTAGTGGAGGCATTCATCGAGGCTAAGGAGTTTGGCCATGTCATAGAGCTGACATGTGTGGGTGAGCCTAGGAGAATTGGACACTAGTCTGCAAGCCTTGTTTAGGGTGAGTCGAATTTTGTTGAGGGCTGTGGAGTCAGCAGCACCATAGACTGGAAAGACATAATCCACAAAGGACATTACTGAGGATGTTATGGCAAGTCTGAGGGTATCAGGTGGGAGGCAGTCCTTGTGGCAGTAGAGTATGCCAAGACAAGCATTAGCGGTGGAAGCGAGGGCTGTAATGTGGGTATGAAAAGTGAGGGCCGAGTCAAAAGTGATCCCAAGATATTGGTAGGTGTAAACTTGTTCAAGTGGTTGATGAGTGCTGGGTAGGATTTGGAGGGGGTTGTTGCTGGCTTTGTTCTGGTGGTGGGCAAAGAGCATTGCCTTCGTTTTTTTGAGGTTAATGACTAGTCTGCTCTCCTTAAACCAGTTTTCAGCATCATTGAAGAAGCGTTGGAGGGAGTCTTGGAGGGAGGTTGGATTTCTGTTGGCGGCATAAATTATGGTGTCATCGGCATACAGGAGAATATTGCCAGAGCAGGCACTGGGCAGGTGTTTAGGTATAGGCTAAAGAGTAGTGGGGCCAAGATAGAGCCCTGGGGAACCCCTGAGCAGATGGGATGGGTTTCTGAAAATATCCCATTATTTTTGACACGCTGGGAGCGGGCTGACAGGTAACTTGTGCACCAGGCAAGGGGGCCAGCAGAGGGCCCTGTATGGGTGAGAGCACTTAGTAGGAGGGGGGGTGGGAGACAGTGTCAAAGGCCTTAGAGAGGTCAATGAACACTGCTCCTGCTAGGGAGCCGGTGTCCAGGGAGGAGTGCAGGAAGTTGGAGAACTCCATTAACCGTGTACTTGTGCTGTGACCAGCAAGGAAGCCATGCTGTTCTGGGCAAAGAATGTCATATCTGGCTAGATACTCAATGAGTTGACTGGCCAGTACTTTTTCTAAGGCTTTGGAAAGTGGGGAAAGATGGAGATTGGATGATAGTTGCTGACGGTGGAGCTGTCACCTCCTTTGTGAATAGGTGTGACTATAGCTGTTTTCCATGCTGTGGGGAATTGCCCCAGGCAGAAGGAGCGGTTTAGTAGGTCAGTGAGTGGGACCAGGACATCATCCAGGACCAGCCAGAGTATTTTTGGTCCAGGGAGTCGCTGCTAGGACTACTGCTTTTTAGCGCTTTAAGCAGCAGTGGTCTGGCTTCCTGGACCAATATTTTACGTAGATAGAACTGGGGGCATTGTGGATCCGAGGGTGGTGGGTCGGAGGTTGGGTCAAAAAAGTTACTCAGAAGGACAGGGCTAAGATCTGTAGAGGAGGAGTTAAGGCAGTTGGCAATGTCAGTGGGGTCAGTAAAGGTGGAGCCATTGACCGTAAGTTGGGCTGGGGGGCGCAAGATTTCCCATTCATTTCTTTTATATTGTCCCAGAAGTTCCGGGCACACCCCCATGAGGAGATGAGCGTGGCCTGGTAGTGGTTTGCCTTGGCTTTTCGGATGGCCCACGTGCACCTATTACGTGCAGCATTATATGCTTGTCTGTCAGCCATCCGGCCAGTCTCAGTGGCTATATACCAGAGGTTATGCCTGTCCCTGAGCAGTTAGAGTAGGGCAGGGGTGACCCAAGGTGCATTTTGCCTTTTGGACTGGACCACAGTGAAGGGAGCAAACAGATCACAGGCTATGTTACAGGCTTCTGAGAAGAGGTTGAGGGCAGTGTCAATATTGGTTGCATAGCAGATGGGAGACCAATCAATATCAGCAATAAACTGAGTTTTTTCAGACCGCCTGGGCAGAGAAGCCTGCGGCGGGTGGCTTGGGCTACAAGCTTGGGGGTGGGGGCAGACCAGAGGAATAGGAGAGGGGAGTGGTCGCTTAAAGAGTCCGGGAGGACTTGAATATCCTGAATCTTTTGGGGGTGGTTGGAGATAATGACATCTAGGAGGGTGCAGGTCCCAGTAGCTTGGTTACATTGAGTGGGTCAGGAGATGAGTTGGGTTAGGTCTAATGCAGCGAAGGTGTCTTTTATTGATGAGGCAGAGGGACTGTGCCAGTTCATGTTGAGGTCTCCGACTAGGACTTGTTGTGCTTTACTGGGGAGGGAGGGAGGGAGGAGAGATATTCAGTGAGGGACGATCTAGCTGGCGTTTGGTTCCTTGGGGGTATGTAGGAGACTGTGAGATAGAGCGGGCTTTTGGATGGGTCTGGGGTAAGTTTGAGGGTAAGGGCCTGGGCACCATTTACTAGCTTGGGGGCAGGGAGGGCATGGCCAATGATGGTGTCACAAGTATAAAATGCACAACCACCACCACATTTATCAGTTTGATCCTCATGATATAGGGTGTAGCCTAGAAGGGAGACAAAGGAGTCTGGGGTGGACTTAGCCAGGTTTCTACTAGGGCTATGATGTCTGGTTGGTGTAGTATGACCCAGCACTGAATGGCAGTGAATTTTTTCAGAAGTCATAAGTCATATGTCTTCTTGATTGTGACCTAAGTCATTGGGGCTGACGGTTCCTCACTGACTTCCGGCTCACTTCTTTCTTATTGTCGGGGCTCTTATCTGTGGGCAGCATTCTCTCCGGTGGCATCACATTACAATCCATTTTAGCTTTAGTACTGGGCGCCACCATTTTATGATCCCTGCTGCCTTTGTGTTTACTATCCCCAGGCGTCAGCTTGATGTTCTGCTGGTGCCCCTCAAGGGGTTGTTTTTTGTGTGGGGACCAGAGGCTTCTGGGATTTGAAGTACTGAGCCTTAGTTGTTGCCAGTGTTGGTGGAGCCAGCTTAGGATCTCTTGGTGGTTATTTGCAAGTACCTCCTTGCCATTACACATTCTGTCGTGCAAATCCCCTAAAATGATATTTGATGTTAAGGGCCCTCAGGTTTTTTTAATAGGGCGTTGTTGAGGCACAGGTCAGGAAGCATAGTGAAAACCAGGAGCAGTTGTAGAATTCAACAAAACTATTTATTTGCAGTTGCAGTAACATAAAAAAAAAAATAAACTTGTTCCGAGTAACCATGTACAGAGGGACAAAATAAAATCTACCTTTAGTCTGTGTCCCTTATTCTTGTCTAATCTCCTTGCAGCTCAGCAAAGCTGTTTTGTGAGTCTTTTCCAACTCCCATCCTTAGCAAACATCCTGTTTTTGCAAAGTGTTCTATTCTCGTAAATAACAGGATCTGCTAGAACAGAGTATGCTTCTTGAAACCGCTTTTGCAAAAAGCTCAACATTTGTACTCACGTAACCTCTAGCTTTTTACAGTCATTACAAAATGCAATTAATACACATTTCAACAGTAATACTAAATATTTTCTTAACAAAAGTGATCCCATTATCGGTTACATTTTCATACAATGATTTGCACGTAATTTTATATTAGCTGATATAAATATGCAAGGGAAAAAAACAGACAGCAAGAGAAAACTGAGAGACAGTAAGAGGCAAAGAATTGCGAGATTGTTCGGGTTGATCAAGTCCGAGGTCTCGCAGGAAAATTGGGTTGCGCAACCAGACGGAAAAGAAAGAAAACAGAAAGATCCTTGCATTTAAACACTACCTCCATAACAAATGGGACTGGGACCTATTTCAACCTGTCACATACACCCCCCTCCTTAAGAGGGAACATGCTTTATTAAACAGGTTTCCACAACTTTCTATTCTCTAATAACAGTTGCTGCTTTCAGACATTAAGCACCTGTATCCATTTTTTTTAACAGTACAGCAAACAGTACAGTTCAAACCCATACATTAGTTTTTCAGCCTTCAGGACCCTCAATTCCTTATCCATATCTTGACAGAAAATCAGCATTGCTATTCTCTTTACCAGATTTGTGTATCACAGTGAATTTAAATGGCTGCAGTGCCAGGTACCACCTTGTGATTCTGGAATTTTTATCTTTCATCTGGTTAAGCCAACAGAGAGAATTGTGATCAGTTACAAGAACAAAATCATTTCCTAGCAAATAAACCTTAAGGGACTCCATGGCCCACTCTGCTGCTAATCACTCCTTTTCGATAGTGGAGTGCCTTTTCTCTCTGTCATGCAACTTCCTACTTATGTACAGATTAGGATGTTCTGTCCCATCTACATTTTGACTTAGGACAGCATCTAGGCCTAACTCAGATGCATCTGTTTGTAGCAGAAATTGTTTCTCAAAGTCTGGGCTTCTTAAAGCAGGAGCTGAACATAATACAGCCTTTATGGTTTGACAAGCTTCATCACATTCTGGGGTCCATTTCACATTATTTGGCTACAATTTCTTTGTGAGTTCAGTGAAGGGAGTGACTAACTCAGCAAAGCTGGGAACAAATCTCCGATAATAATCAGCCAGCCCTAAAACTGATCTGACAAGTTTCTTTGTTTTAGGTACAGGGCTATTAGCTACAACTTCTGTTTTAGAAATCTCTGGTTTGACTTCTCCATTTCCCAACACATAGCCCAAATATCTGGTTTCCTGCATGCCCAGTGCACATTTAGTAGGATTAATAGTCAAACCTGCATTTTTAATAGCTTGGATAACTGCTCATAGGTGTTCCAGATGGGTTTCCCAGTCTGGACTGTACACCACGACATCATCCAGGTATGTACCACAATAACCAGTGTGAGGTGATAAAATTATATCCATTTACCACTGGAATGTAGCTGGAGCACCATGTAAACCAAATGGCATGGTGGTGAACTGATAGAATCCTATAGGGGTGGCAAATGCAGTTTTGTCTCTGGATTATCTGGCTAAAGATATTTGCCAGTAACCCTTGGTGAGATCGAGGGTATTGATATACTTTGCACTCCCCAGTCTGTCCACCAAATCATCTATCCTGGGCAAAGGATAACTGTCAAATTCTGACACTCGATTAAGTTTCCTGAAATCAAGGCAGAGTCTAACACCCCCTTCTTTTTATGTTGACTCACGCTTGTGCGCCATTCAACATATTGCATTACATAGATACATAGACAGTGTCGGCAGATAAGGGCCTATGGCACACCCAGTCTGCCCATTTGAGCTTGTAAGTTCAGTTTGTTTTCCTAGAAGTCTGTTTCCCCTTACCCCTGACCTCCAGAATTCCTTTATGTCTATCCCATGCATTCTTAAATCCCGTGATTGTTTCAGTCCCCACCACTTCCTCTGGCAGGGTGTTCCACTTGTCCACCACCCGTTCTGTGAAGAAATTCTTTCTCATGTTTCCTCTGAATCATCCTCCCTCCAACTTCATCCTATGCCCTCTAGTCCTAGAACATCTTTTTCGCTTAAAAATAGTGTTTTCCTGCACCCTGTTCCTCCCTGAAAGATACTTCTATGTCTCTATCATATCCCCTCTCTCCCTCCTCTCCTCCAGGGAGTACATGTTCAGTTCCTTCAACCTGTCTTCATAGGACTTGTGATACAATCCATGCATCATCTTTGTTGCCCTTCTCTGAACCTTCTCTACCCTGTTTATGTCCTTACGTAGGTATGGTCTCCAGAACTGTACACTGTACTCCAGGTGGGGCCTCACTAGTGTCTTGTATAGCGGAATTATGACCTCCCTTTTCCTGCTGGTGATGCCCCTGCCTATACATCCCAGCATCCTATTTGCTTTACCTGCTGCCTTGTCACACTGTTTCCCTACCTTGAGGTCATCAGAGATGACAACCCCAAGATCCATTTCCTGCTTGGTGCATGCTATATCCTCACCCCCCAACTGATGTATTGTGCCAGGGTTTTTGTGCCTCATATGCATTATTAGCAGATGAGGCGCGGTCACTGTTGGGTGAATACAGGGCACGCACCAGTAGGTGCATCCCTCATTCCTCAATAAGCCTGCATGCTGGTGCTACACCAGGAATACATAATGTGGAGAGCACATCTAATGAAAGGTCCGCTGCAATGCTAGCAAAGCTCATCAAACGCAGCGGCACCTCCCAACGTGCTTTCCCTGGTGAAAAATTCCATTAAACATGGAGGCATGCTGCCTGCCACAATGCCAGCTTCAGGGGTGCCCAATCCCCCTGTCGGCATGCCCTGACCCAATGTATGTGCTGTTGGGGCAGCCCACTCCCCGTCGGCATAATGCACTCCCCTATTTGTTATGTGCTGAGGTGGGTGCCCAATCCTCCTCAGCTCTTCCCCCCATCAGATGTGGCGATGGGGTGCCTTTCCGTGGTTGCCCCCAGAAACTCAGGTGGCATGCTGGGAGCCCATCCCAGCGTACAAATCTCCCTGTAAAAAAAAAAAAAAAGTCCCGCGATGTTTTTTTTTTTACCTGTAAAGAAGAAAACGGTCCTCGTGATCTGTCCAGCTCCCTCCCCAACCTGCACCCACCCTCTTCACCCCATACTTACCTCCAGAGTCCAGCTTGATGATCTTTGGTGGACCAGGAACACGTCTGCACTCTTCAAAGCCGACCGCGAACTGAAGAAATGCTGGTAAGCTGTATAATGGCATAAATATGTTTTTTTTCAACTTTGGTGCATATCTCAGACATTGTTTGGAATTTTTGCACCAAATTTTCAGCATGGAGTTATTGGGGCACCTCCTCATGAATTCAGTCACTGTCATGATGTTTTCCAGTCCCGAAAGATGATTTCACAGTCACTGCGCAGAATCACCTTTTGGGACCGAGTAACAAAACGACAGTGCCTCTGTTCATGAGGGGCGCTGTCAAAAAGCCTATGTTGCAAATTTGGTGAACAAAATCAAAAAAATGGCTGTTTTATGAGCGTGTATTGCGCTGTTTCCACGCACACATGTAACTTCGTGAATTTGTAATATTTTCACTCCAGATTTTCAAAATTGGCATTTTTACACACCTTCTTATGAACAGTGTAGCTGTCATTTTACATATCCTAGCTGAAATGTGTTTCACATGTCCGCGAGAATAGCATGGTCGCTGTGCGAAATCAGTTTTTGAGACAGTTTGAGAAAATGACGGTGACACTGTTCATGAGCAGAGGTCCTAAAATGCCTGTGTTGAAAATTTGGTGCCGAAAGTCCATAAAATGTCTGTGTTACAAGCGTGCGTTGCGCAGTTTCCACGCACCCTTGTAACTTTGCAAATTTGCAATATTTTCATGCCAGATTTTCAACACTGGTATTTTTTCACACCTCCTTATCAACAGTTCAGCTGTGATTGTGTGAAACACACTCTACCTCCTAATGAAGACCAAGTAGTTGGTTGAAGTGCAGGGGAGTGTTTATTCGGACATGGGAAAGCGGTTATTGGCTTTTGTTACCATCGGAAAATGCTGTAATAGTACTTTACAAATGCTGTTCTTAATACTGCAGTGTTGAAAAGAAAATAAATAGAAGATATACAGCTATCTACGTTTTTCTGTGGTTTATTGCAGTGGAGTGCAGAGCTTAACTTTTGTTGATTTGTCATTTTTCACAGCCTGCTTGAAATGTGTTTCTACACCTGTGGCACACAATGGCGTGGTCACTGTGGGAAATCAACTTTTGGGACAGATTAACAAAATCACAGTGCCACTGCTCATGAGGGGAGGTCCCAAAATGCCTATGTTGAAAATGTGGATAAAAAAATTCCCAAAAATAATTAGGTTAAGGACGTGTGTTTCGCAGTTTTGAGGAAAGGAGGGAGAGGGGGGACATGATAGAAACTTTCAAGTACCTCAAGGGAATCAACAAAGTCCAAGAGGGTAGCATCTTAGGTGTGCAAGAACAAGGGGGCACAATTTGAAGATAGAGGGGAGGCGGCTCAGAAGTAATTTAAGGAAGTATTTTTTCACAGAGAGGGTTGTGGATGCATGGAACGGCCTTCTGGAGGAGGTTGTGGAGTCAAAAACAGTGGTGGAATTCAAGAATGCATGGGACAGTCATAAGGCCATTCTAGGGGTGGGGGTAGGAAGAAGTAGGCTGCTGGTTAACTAGGATCTGCAGCTTATCCAATAGGTAGGGAAATGGGCAGACTGGGTGGGCCATGCGGTCCTTATCTGCCATCAAATTCTATGTTTCTGTGTTTCTATGCATGCTCATGACTTCATCAATTTTTCATATTTTCATTCCAGATTTTCAACATTGCTATTTTTTTATGACTCTTCATGAACAATACATTCATTTTACACATCCTGCCCAAAATGTGTTTTCGTCCCTGTGTCGCCAAATGGCATAGCCACTGTGCAAAAACCCTATGTTGAAAATGTGGAGTGAAAATACCAACAAACACCTACAATGTTAGGGTTTCCAACTGTAACATCCCACCCTGTAGAGACTGCAAGGCGTCAGGGGTGTGACTTGGGATCATTGGCTGTAATGCTCACGCCATTCGACCCCCACCCCCACCCTGCATCCAGTGACAGGCATTGAGGTGTGCCTTGGAGTGTTCAGCCCTAACGTTCACCCCATTCTCCTATACTGCACCTGTCTCAGTATATTTCCTTATGGAATGGGGTAAGTATAAGACCCAAAGACCCCAAAGCACACCACAACACTTGTCAGTGTCTACAGGGTAGGGTGAGGCCCATTCTCCTATACTGCACCTGTCTCAGCGTATGTCCTTATGGAATGGGGTAAGTATAAGGCCCAAAGACCCCAAAGCACACCACAACACTTGTCAGTGTCTACAGGGTAGGGTGAGGTAAAATGGCATGAGCTTTATAGCTGATGCCCCAAAGACACACCCCAGCACCTGTCAGTCTCTGCAGGGTGGGGGTGGGGTTGACGTCAGTTCCATACTTCACTGCCATTCCTATTTTGCATCTCTAACTCCTGCATTACCAATGCCAATGGCAGCGAGACAACATTCGGCATTGACAAATGCTTGTTTGTTTACAGTTACCATGGGAGATGAGCAAGCACTCCTCGACTCCTCTATGATACCCAATTCTTTCATTTTTTTGTATTTCCTTAACCACATCAGCTCTTAACCTCTCTGGCAACCTGTATGACTTTTGCCTAATAGGAGAAGCATTCTTTGTCACTATTATGTGCTCAACCCCTTTTGCTCAGCCTGGTACCGTGGTAAAAGTACTGTTAAATGTCTTTAGTACATTATGAATGTCTGCAGTTTGTTCTGAGGTTAAGCAAACATTCATCTTTACAACATCAGCATTTACAGTTTGTTCCAGTCTATCATAAGCTACATCAGTATCTTCCTTATTGGTTTCTGGTAAAACCAGCAAAGCAGCTTTTGGCATTTTTTCAACCCATTTCTTGAGGAGGTTAGCATGGTACATCTTAGTAGGATTTTTCCTGTCAGGAGTCTCAACCTCGTAGTTAGCAGTGCCAGTACATCTAAGAACTTTATAAGGCTCTTGCCACTTCATTGACAGCTTATTTTCTGTTGCGAGTTACAGTAGCAAAACCTTTTCACCTGGCTCCAAAATTTTTCTTTTACCCCATGGTCATAATATACCTTCTGCTGGTTTTGAGCCTCTTCCTGATTACTATGGGCAATTTCAACATATTTTGCCAGCTTCTTTCTTAGGGCACATATATAAGAAGATATAGATTGTTTCTGAGTGGAGTTATCTTCCCACGTTTCTTTTGTCATATCCAGTGGCCCTCTTGGCTGCCTGCCGTACAGCATTTCAAATGGTGAAAACCTGTGGCACTTCTCTGTTAAAAAAAAAAACAAAAAAAAAAACTAGTGTAACCCCCTGCAAATGGGGGTTCCCAAAAGACTTCCAGGAGCTTGCTTGAATGCTCCAAGCCTGAATGGTGTTTGGCATTTAAGCCATTTATCAGTGAGTGTTTTTAGAGCCTCTGGTACTGTCTCTTTAAGAGCTGTCTGCTTGCAGACATAATTAGTTTGTATGGGGGGGACTGTGTGCTTCTCTGAGTACCACTCGAGCTGCTGCCAATTCACTTCATTTTTGCAGTCACTAGGAGTGCAAAGGAACCTATCTGAAAGATGTAACTGTTTGCCAGAAATTATTTAGAGTAATAATGAAATTACAGTTTGTCTAACCTGCTTTCTTTGCAGTCAGAACTGTGTCTGCTAGTTCCCCATTCTAGTTTTGAACTGCTGAACTGGACCAATCAGTGTGGGGTAAGCTAGCTCTAAAATGGTGCCTTGGACGAATCAGAACTTGGACTCATAATCTGAGCCAGCCACAAGAGGATTGTATGAGCAGTGACTCTGGGAGATGTAGTTTAGACTTCAGCACCTTTTTGGACCAACAGCAGCAGTCTATTGTGAGTGACAGCCAATCCAGTCAAGAACTGGGAGGAACTCAAAGGAAGTGCCCGGTTTTGTCGGTTGGAGTTTCAGTTGAGCTTTGGCAGTGAAGAAGGAAGGAGCCCTGTGCTTTTTCAGTGTGCAGTTTTAGTCAAAAAACGTGTGTAAGGCCCAGAGTTCCGTCTGCAGCTTGTGTAATACAGCTTGTTAGGACTGAATCCGTCCTGTGAAAAGAATCAAAGGATCTCTGAAGAGTAGAAACCAGGCTCACCCTGTAGAAGACTGGAGGAATTGCTGAAAATGCACTCTGTCTGTCAGGAACTGAATCTGCTGTGTGTTCTCCGGGTATTGTGCAGTAATTGCGATCGGGATACAGATGCAGCCTGCCTGGTATAGTGCTTTCTTTAATATGGATGTGTGAAGAGGTTTGTGTACCTCAAGTGAGCCCTGCTGACATTGAAGGACCCTATCTTATTTGGAGGTCGTGGAGTACTAATTCAGGGTCGCTCCTGTTGAATTGCCACATTAAATCCAAATGGAATTACTGTACTGCTGACTGTTTAATTCTCCTTTTCTCTGTGTGAAAGGGCCCTACAGCTGCCACGGTTTGGACTAGCCACTAGGCTTGGGTACCCAGGACAGTAACTGATAGGGATAGGCCTGTGCACAGAGCCAAGGTAGATTATTAGAGTGATAAGCTAATTAACCTGATTTCCCTGTCCTTGTTATATCCCCCTAAATAAATCAGAGCTGCTTGTTTCAGCAAAGTTATACTGCCTGAGGTATTTGTCTATGTTAAGTACTGTACTGTGATTGTTGCACTGTATCTCATTTCACAGGAGGTCCCAGTGCCGGAACCAGACCTGGGGGTAAGTGTATACTGTGAAGGTAATTTGATATATTGTGGGCCACTAGTGGGAAGAAAGGGGGTTCCAGTGTCCCAGAGGGCTGTGACCAAGTTAGTTTAACTATTGCAACCCTGACCTTGGGTGGAGGCACCCGCCATTGGATCCAGGCCCCTCAACCTGTTAGTGGCAAATCAGGCAGGGGTAGTAGCCCCTGGGATAGCGCCATCTAGGGGTTACATCTTGGAGGCTCACCGCTGGGATGTGTGTCTCTAGTGGCCATATTTACGAACCACTGTTAAGAAAAAATGGGTACCCGACAGAAGTGGCTGTGCACCAGCTGGTGGAGTGGTGTACTGGGAGGAGATCGACCCCAAAATGCTATGCTTATCCTGGACATCCCCTGGGTATCAATACGGACACTGTGCAGGAGTACTTTCCAAGGTGGAAGGTTTACAAAACCCCTGTGGTGGTGGGTCGGCATGCTAATCTGCTCACCCACACTTTCCTGGCCCTAGTAGAGTTTAAGGATCCCATAGATAGCTCCAAAGTGCCACAGACCATTACCCCAGAGGGAGCCCTCACTGCTTGAGAGTGATAACTAAGGACAGTAAAGACCGGGGAATCAGCCCCACCACTATCTGAAACTTTTGAGGAGAAATTTGCTGAATGGTTGCTGGAGAGGGAAAACTGTGGAGGACTTGAAGAAACTATTCTGCCACCTGAGGGTGTTCCTCCCCCAACACCCTCTCCCGCTCCAGTACCCGTAATGGTGGCTGAACCAATGCAGACTCCTATTTCTGCACCTACCATTAGTCACGACTCTTACCGAAGGTTGAGGATCTTCTCTGGCACCCTCCCCACCCCCCAAGGGGAGGATGACTGGGAGACCTGGATAGACTATGTTGCCCCCCAAGTGCTAGAATGGCAATGCTCGGGAAGGCGAAGAGGGTTAGTGAGAGCCTCCAGGTCCTGCCCTGGCTACCATCCTGCTAAACGGGCCAGTAACCCTGAAGCGACTGCACAGGCCTATCTTGAGGCCTTGGAGAATGTGTATGGGAGCCCAGATTCTGATGAGGACCTATGGTGGAGAGTAAGAAATGCACAACAGTACCAAGGGAGTTGTTGTCTGTGTATGTCTCTGGCTGGAAAAATTGTTGCAAGAATGCCTCAGAAAGGGTAGTTTGCCAGCGATTGAACTGGACGAACCAGACTGGACAGAATCTTAAGTCGCCCCCTTCTCAGAACTGCTGTTGCTTCAGTTACGCCTGCAAACCGACTGAATCCCCACCCTCCTATGATGAGTTAATGAGAGAAATTCGAGGAGTTGAGAAAGGCGACCTCGGAGGTACCTGCACCAACAGCTGTGGCTCGACCCGAGTGACTGAGGTGACCCATCAAGTGAAGTTCAGGGCAGAGGTTGACAGTCAATGAGTGCTCTGACAAGGAAAAAGATATGCCACAATGGGGCGAACTGTTGAGAGAGATCCGGGAATTCAAAACAGTCCCTTTATGAAGGCCACGCCGCAAGTATGGGCCCTGACCTATATCCGACTGCATCTGCTATGGGGTGGGGTACCCACCCATGTATCTCCTACTGATAACAGCTCCAAACTCAATTCCTTGACCATGGAAGTGGAGAACTGACGAGATGTCTCCAAATGCTTATCACGCCGCAGACAGAGATGGCACCCAGGTTTCCAGTTAGTAATACCCCGCCCTGGCTCCCAGTGTGGCGCCTCGCCAGCTCAAACTCCAGAAAGTATGTTTTGCTATAATTGTGGGAAAGATGGGCACATGAAAAGGGAATGCCAGTCCCCAAAGACACTGACAAAGTTGCATATAGGCTACAAGGAGAGCTTGAGAAGAAATCAGTGGTTAAGAGGTGCACACATGATCCCAGTGAGGGCACCAAAATGCTAATTCACGCCCTTTGTGGCAAGGTCATGTTGCCCAGGCCCCACTAACGCCTCTCCAGACTGGTCCAGAATAGTGGGTCCTCCATGGAGACCACTGTAAAGGTGAATGGAGTGTCTACAAGAGCTGTATTAGACAGTGGCCTCAAGTGACAATTATGTTCCAGGATTGGTATCAGAAGCATTTGTCAGACGTACTCCTTACAACCATTAGAAGGACTGCATGTATGGGGGTTAAGTGAGAAGGCCTACCCTATTCCGGTATATCCGATTTTGCTGTCTTTCCCCACCTCCGTGGCTGGAGTGGCCGAACAAGTAGAGACCCTAGCCTTAGTGTGTCCCCACTGGACTGTATGATGGTGTCCTTTGTTGATTGGAACAAATGCTCATATGTTCGGAAGGCTGGCACAGTTGTGTTATGAAAAACGGGGTCAAAGACTAGTAGAGCTTTAAGAGTTCCGGCTTTAATTAAGAAGGCCTATGAGGCACAGAAGATGCTGAAAAAACAGAACCAGAGGAACCGGTCGGAATTGTATGGAAGAAGGATCCTGAGTCTCTGATCCTGGCGCCAAATGCCCAGTGTACCTTACAGGGAGAGGTCCGTATCAGAAAGGATGTTAAGAATAAAATATTAATGTTGGATGCACCAGGCGATGGAAAATTGCCAGAGGGACTGCTGGTCAAGCCTAGTATTTTGCCCGCTAGAGCCCATGCTTATGCCAGAAGGGTAATGGTCCAAGTTCATAATGTGTCTGAAAGAGACATTGAGTAAACAGAGGTTGCATCCTGGCTAATGTGCATTGTGCAGACACTGCAGTGCTACCGCAGCAAGAGTTCAAGGAAGAATGACAGAGTAACGCCTGACTTGTTTGATTTCGCGACTCCCGCTGCCAGCTGAATGGAAAGTGAGGATCAGTGAGAAGCTTGCCCAGAGACCAGGTGTTTTCTTTAAAGGAATGGGATGTAGGATGCGTGCAAGGAGCTGAGCACAATATCCGCTGCATGGCGAAAGACCATTTCGTGAGAGGTCTCGACTGGCACCTGCTGACATAGATGATGTGAGATGGCATCTGCAAGAGATGTTAGCTGCTGGTGTAATACAAGAATCCAGAAGCCCTTATGCTTCCCCATTGTGGTAGTGAGAAAAAGAATGGAACAGTAAGGATGTGTGTGGATTATCGCATCTTAAACCGCGGACTATCCCTGATCAGTACACAATGCCCCGCATTCAGGATGCTTTGGACTGCCTAAAACGGGAGCAAGTGGTTCTCTGTGGGATCTCCGCACTGGGTACTACCAGATCCCGGCGGCCCCAGAGGACCGGAGAAGACGGCCTTTATCTGTCCGCTTGGCTTCTATGAATTCATGAGGATGCCTCAGGGATTTCAGTGCCCCAGCCACTTTTCAACGATTGATGGAGCGTGCAGTGGGGACATGAACTTACTAGAGTGCCTGGTATACCTAGATGATGTTATTGTGTTTGGCAGCTCACTGGAGGAACATGAGAGCAGATTATTTAAGGTATTGGACCGACTGGAGGACTTTGGCCTTAAACTGTCCATTGATAAGTGTCAATTCTTTAAACATCAGTAAAGTATGTGGGACACATAGTATCCACCGAGGGAATAGAGACCGACCCAAGTAAAGTTGAGGCCTTGACCACCTGGCCACAGCCCAAAATCTAAAGAACTGCAAAGATTCCTGGATTCTGTGGTTATTATCGGCGCTTCATCAAGGACTATTCAAGAGTGATCCGCCTTTACTTAACCTTACTCAAGGGTATCCCCAACCCACAAAAATACCAAAAGTCAGCGTCCCTCAAGACTGAAAAGATTTCATCCGAGGAAGTATTGGGGCCCGCTGGACTCTGATTGTGAGACTGCTTTCATGAGATCATATATCAACTTACCCATGCTCCAGTGCTGGCCTATGCCGATCCAAGAAAACCTTACGCCCTGCACACTGATGCTAGCTTGCAAGGGTTGGGGCTGTGTTGTACCAAGAGTACTAGAATGGCCTGAGACCAGTGGCCTTTGCCAGTAGAAGCCTGACCCCATCCGAAAAGAACTATCCTGTACATAAGTTAGAGTTCCTAGCTTTGAAGTGGGCTATTGTTGACCAATTCCATGAGTACTTGTATGGGGCTAAAATACTAGTAAAAACTGACAATAATCCTTTGACCTATGTGCAGACCTCAGCTAAGTTGGATGCCACTGGCCATAGGTGGCTTTCTGCATTATCTATATATGACTATGCTCTCGAATACCGAGCAGGTCTGAACCACATAGATGCTGATGCTCTCTCCCGGAGGCCTGTTCCCCAGAATGATTGGGTCCGATTGGCAGAACCTGACATTCGGCACTCTGCCGGAAGTTTGACAGGGAGGAACAATGTCCACGGACGCAGTGGACTGCATGGTTGGATTGCTTGGGACCCTCTGAGAATTGCATACCTGCTGCTTATTGCCACTTTTCTGCAATAGACATTGGTGCACTGCCTCAGCTGGACAATGACAGTATTCGGCGGGCTCAATCCCGCGATCCCATGATCAAAGCAGCTTTAGAAGCCCTCTATGCAGGAAAAGATGCGTCCAAATTACGCTCCACTGATTTGAGAACTGCACTGTTATACAAAGAAGGTCCTAAGTTGAAACTGATCAATAAACTGTTATACAGAGAAACAGTAGACAGAGGGGGACAAGTAGACAAACAACAACTAGTGCTGCCCACTGCCTTTGAGACTCAGTACTGAGGTCCTTGCACAACCACATGGGGCACCTTGGTATAGACAGAACACTTGACTTGGTGAGATCCAGATTCTATTGGCTAAGATGGGGGCTGATGTGGAGCAACACATTCGAACTTGTAGTCGCTTTACACAGAGAAACTTTGCTCCAGAGGGCTGCCCCTTGTTAACATCACCACCAGTGCACCCATGGAGCTGGTCTGTATTGATTTTCTGAGTTTGGAGTCTGATCAAAGAAATATCAGTAATGTGCTGGTGGTCACTGACCATTTCACAAGATATGCCCAAGCTTTCCCCACCAAAGACCAGAAAGCATCCACTGTAGCCAAAGTACTTGTAGAAAACTTTTTTGTTCACTATGGGGCTCCACAAGAATCCATTCTGATCAAGGGAGAGACTTTGAGTCGTCTGATCAAAGAGATGCTTTCTCTGTGGGGAGTGCGAAAGTCAGAACCACTCCTTACCACCCCAGGGGACCCAAGCCTGAACGTTTCAACCGCACTCTCCCTATAGATATGCTAGCACCCTGCACCCAAAGGACAAGCCTAGATGGAGCTAACAAATTAGCACCCTGGTACATGCTTATAACTGCAACAAAAGTGATGCCACTGGATTCTCCCCTACCGCCTGATGTTTGGAAGAAGCTCGACTACCAGTAGATGTGTGTTTTGGGGTCTCCTGATGGGGTTCAAGCTGACAACTATTTTGTATGTGCAAAAGTTAAAGGCCCAGCTAACTCAATAACGTGCCAACTGGCTCAAACCATGGCTGCCAAAGAAATCTGGCCAACAAAGAAAGGTATGATAAAGGTGAAAGCATAGGGAACTCCAGGAGGAGATCGGGTATTGCTAAGAAATCTGGGACTGCATGGCAAGCACAAGATTGCTGACAGATGGCACCATCTCCCTCACATTGTAGTGGGCAAACTAGATGATCTGCCAGTGTACAAAGTAAGGCCTGAGAATAATTCAAAAGATGTAAAAACAATGCATAGAAATCATTTACTGCCCATTGGACAAATCTTAATTGAGTCTGAGCCCCAGAAGATGCCCCTCTGGACCAGTGACTAGAGCTGCTGCTAAGAAAAGATCAAGAAAGTCTGCACCTACAGAAGCAAAGTTAAAGTGTTCCCTCCACAAGTCCCAGTTGAGCATGACTGTCAGTCCATATCGGAAGAAAGTGAGAGTGACTTTGAATACTATCCTTCTTATGAACTGAGTCAATTGTTTCGGGCAATCCCTAGTCAATACTGGAGACAAAGCTGGGCCTTCTGGACTGTCTAAGCCCCAGCTTCATCCCTGGAGCCAATGCTCCCAGAAAGTGAAGTGCAAAGCATCAGATCAGATGAAATGGAATCATTGTGCATGGTTGAACTGTTTGAGCTTTCAGGGAGGAAAATGATAGATTGGGGCAGACTGGTGATACACCAAACAAGAAGAGTATTTTGAGTGCCCTGACAGTCCACTGCCAGTGTCCGAAAGCTCTCCATGCGAGCCAAATGTTGTGGACTCAGAAACTGTAACTCCTGGAGCTGAAAGTGCCCCAAGTTCTAGCCCTCTACCCCATGGAGACTCTGACAAGGAGGACAATGCTGAAAATGAGGCTCAGAGTGCAGAGACTATAACAGTTCCCCTAGAAAGACTGGTCGAGCTGTAAAGCCTGTGGTGCACCTCAGTTATGATTCACTTGGGAGGCCTGTGGACTTGCTCTCAATGTTGTCCATAAAGGAGTGTATGTCCCCGAGCTCATTGCCCAAACTGAGCATCCAGTGCTAACTCCAAGTTACTTGTGTTGCCCTCTAAGTATGGTGCCCTTGCCCCATCCAGCCCCAAGGTAACTGATAGGGAAGGGCCCCTCTCTTCAGGTTTCATGTACAAGAGGTAATAACTTGAGTTATGGTACAATGTGTATGTAATACTGTGTAAAGAGTGACGTACTGCAATGTTTCAGAAATGTGTTCTTGGTAAATGATATATTGACTGATGATTACATATGCGAGCCTAATGCAAATGTATATAGGTTGCAGTTGAAACCTATAGGTACTTGCTTGACGCGGACGTCAAGCTTTCCCAGGCCAGGAAGGGTGTAACCCCCCTGCAAATGGGGGTTCCCAAAAGACTTCCAGGAGCTTGCTTGAATGCTCCAAGCCTGAATGGTGTTTGGCATTTAAGCCATTTATCAGTGAGTGTTTTTAGAGCCTCTGGTACTGTCTCTTTAAGAGCTGTCTGCTTGCAGACATAATTAGTTTGTATGGGGGGACTGTGTGCTTCTCTGAGTACCACTCGAGCTGCTGCCAATTCACTTCATTTTTGCAGTCACTAGGAGTGCAAAGGGAACCTATCTGAAAGATGTAACTGTTTGCCAGAAATTATTTAGAGTAATAATGAAATTACAGTTTGTCTAACCTGCTTTCTTTGCAGTCAGAACTGTGTCTGCTAGTTCCCCATTCTAGTTTTGAACTGCTGAACTGGACCAATCAGTGTGGGGTAAGCTAGCTCTAAAATGGTGCCTTGGACGAATCAGAACTTGGACTCATAATCTGAGCCAGCCACAAGAGGATTGTATGAGCAGTGACTCTGGGAGATGAAGTTTAGACTTCAGCACCTTTTGGACCAACAGCAGCAGTCTATTGTGAGTGACAGCCAGTCCAGTCAAGAACTGGGAGGAACTCAAAGGAAGTGCCGGTTTTGTGGTTGGAGTTTCAGTTGAGCTTTGGCAGTGAAGAAGGAAGGAGCCCTGTGCTTTTTCAGTGTGCAGTTTTAGTCAAAAACGTGTGTAAGGCCCAGAGTTCGGTCTGCAGCTTGTGTAACAGCTTGTTAGGACTGAATCGCCCTGTGAAAAGAATCAAAGGATCTCTGAAGAGTAGAAACCAGGCTCACCCTGTAGAAGACTGGAGGAATTGCTGAAAATTGCACTCTGTCTGTCAGAACTGAATCTGCTGTGTGTTCTCCCGGTATTGTGCAGTAATTGCATCGGGATACAGATGCAGCCTGCCTGGTATAGTGCTTTCTTTAATATGGATGTGTAAGAGGTTTGTGTACCTCAAGTGAGCCCTGCTGACATTGAAGGACCTATCTTATTTGGAGGTCGTGAGTACTAATTCAGGGTCGCCCTCTGTTGAATTGCCACATTAAATCCAAATGGAATTACTGTACTGCTGACTGTTTAATTCTCCTTTTCTCTGTGTGAAAGGGCCCCTACCAGCTGCCACGGTTTGGACTAGCCACTAGGCTTGGGTACCCAGGGACAGTAACTGATAGGGATAGGCCTGTGCACAGAGCCATAGGTAGATTATTAGAGTGATAAGCTAATTAACCTGATTTCCCCTGTCCTTGTTATATCCCCTAAATAAATCAGAGCTGCTTGTTTCAGCAAAGTTATACTGCCTGAAGTATCTGTCTATGTTAAAGTACTGTACTGTGATTGTTGCATTGTATCTCATTTCACAGGAGGTCCCAGTGCCGAACCAGACCTGGGGGTAAGTGTATACTGTGAAGGTAATTTGATATATTGTGTGGGCCACTAGTGGGAAGAAAGGGGGGTTGCAGTGTCCCAGAGGGCTGTGACCAAGTTAGTTTAACTATTGCAAACCCTGACCTCTGGGTGGAGGCACCCGCCATTGGATCCAGGCCCCTCAACCTGTTAGTGGCAAATCAGGCAGGGGTAGTAGCCCCTGGGATAGCGCCATCTAGGGGTTACACTAGGTAAGGCAAACCATGGTCCCAGTCTTTCCCTTCCCCTTTTCAAACCTTTTTAACATGCGTTTTAGGGTTTGGTTAAAATGCTCAACGAGACCATCTGTCTGAGGGGGATAGGGGGAGGTTCTCATGGCAGTGATACCTAGTAGTCTGTACAGCTCCTTAAGCAATGCAGCACCAAAATTACTACCCTGATCAGTAGTAATTTCTTTAGGTATGCCCATTCTCCTGAAAATGTTGGGACTGTAACAGTACACATTGGAACTGCTTCTGAGTATCGAGTAACATAGTTGCATACTACCAGGATAAATCTATTACTCTTTTCACTTTTGTCTAAAGGACCAACCACATCCATTGCAATTCTCCCAAAAGGCACATCTATTAAGGGTAGGGGCACCAGGGACACCTTGTCTTTTCTAGTGACTGGGGCTACCTTCTGACACTCAGCACAGGAATTACAATAGGTAGCAACATCTTCATGAATTCCCAACCAGTATAATCTATACAGCAGTCTGGCAAGGGTGCGATCCCTCCCTGAGTGACCAGCCATAGGACTATCACGTGCTATCTGTAACAATTCTGTTCTGTACTTCTGTGGAATAACCAATTGTTCTGTCTGTTCCTGTGTCTGAGGTTTAACCTAAACTCTGTACAATAACCCAACCCTGGATAGAAACATCATTAGCTTGTTCTGAAAGAAAATCACAATCAGTTATCAATTTATTTTCAGCATTTTCATATTTTAATCCTTTATGTCCATCAGTCATTTGTTGCTACAGTTTCTTTAGGCGTTGTCTTTCTTTCCTGGATTTCCGGATCTTGAAGCAGTGCTCAAACAAGTCAAACAAGTTCTGATATTATTGCGTTACTCCCTATTTTCTTGGTCTTCTGCCCTTTCCCATAACTTGTTCAGCTAAGCCTCATGGGTCTCCAGCCTGTCCAAAATTTTATGTTGGTGCACCTCCAGGATGTCTTTTCTTTGTTCAGATCCATTCATTCTGTCATGGAGGTGTTTAATGTCCTCTGATGTGCCTGCCAATGTTACTTTTGTGTCCATTACATCAATTACCAGGTTTTCAAGCATTCTTGTGTTGTAGCTCAAAGAGTCTTCCACCGAGCAAGGTCCCCCCTGCAGTTGCAGTAGTCCTGGACCGACCATGCTGGCTTTTGTGATCAAGCTCTTTCAGGGTGATGCACGGGCTTTTTAAGAGAGAAAGAACAGCCCTCCTCGATCTGTTTCCTTTGCTGCTCCCTTTGCATGTGCTTGGTAGATGGTTTACATCTCTGTTTGTGGTCTACTTGCCAGGCTCTGAATTCCTTGCTTCTACCACATTTTCTCTGGAGAAATGCTCCTTCTGATCACTCGCACTGCTACTTACTCAGGGTAGTGCGATGCTTTGCAGCGGGCTGCCTCATGACACGGCTGCTCAGGTTTGGGCACTTGTCGTCTCTGGGATCCATCAGTGAGACACTCGGATCTAGAGTCACATAATGCACAAAGACCTCCTTTGTCTGCAGGTACCACTTTTTTACTGCTGTTTCCTGTGCCTTACAACTCTTTTGTTACAGATGAGTCAGGTAGGGAGAGGTCCCTTGTGCTTAAGTGGCTATCTTACTTAGAAAGGGGCATGGTCTGGCTGCTAAGTTTTTTTTTTTTAATATTCTGGGATGTATCCCATCCGGCCCCATAGCCTTGTCCCCTTTCAGATTCTGGAGTTCCTTCAGGACTCTCCTCTGTAAACAGGTTGGTGTTCACCTCTTTCCCAATAGTGCTCCTATCACACAGCTGTGGTCCTTCTCTTTCCCCTTCTTCTGTGAATGCTGAACAAAAATATCTGTTCAGGATTGCTGCTGTTCTATGTTCCCCTGCACCCCTCTCCCTTTCTAACCTCACAATACCACCCTTGGTCTTTTTTCTTTCACTAATGTACCTGAAACAGGTCTTGTCTCCTCTCTCAATTGCTCAGGCTTTTTATTCGTCCACTTGCACCTTTGCACTCCTGACTGCTTTCTTCACCTCTCTCTGCTTTTCCAGATATAGTTCCCTGTCCTCCCCCACCCCCCGTTTCCTTGTACCTCCTGAAAGCTAGTCTTTTCTCTCTTATCTTCCCGGTCACATCCCTTAAGAAACAGTGTTTTTTTTCTTTCTTTGTTTTGCTTAGTTGTATAACACAAACACTTGTTGCTTCTGCTGTGGCTCCTGTAAGGTTAGCCCATTGTTTCTCTACATCCCTTCTTCTTCCTCCCTTGCCAGGGTTTCCTTGAGATATTCCCCCATGTTTG
Source organism: Neoceratodus forsteri (assembly GCA_016271365.2). Lineage (NCBI taxonomy): Eukaryota > Metazoa > Chordata > Ceratodontiformes > Ceratodontidae > Neoceratodus > Neoceratodus forsteri. Next base: position 55,634,625 of record CM057455.1, read on the forward strand.
CATTGTCAGCCCATCTGAAATCCAGGACCCTTGCTTTCATGTTGTTTTACTCCTCTACTGTTCTCACATTGAACCACACTGCATGGTGATCACTGGACCCCAGGTGACTGCCCACCATTACGTCAGTGACTGTATTCCCACTGGTGAGTACCAAGTCCAATATTGCTCCTTTTCCTTTGGGTTCTGCCACAAGCTGCTTGAGGCACGTCCCCTGCAGGGCATCCAGGATGCCTCTGCCCCAGGCTGTGGCTGAAGCCTTGGGTGCCACAGCCTACATCAGGAAAACTGCAGTATCTCACCACCAGCACTTCACCTTTGACTGTCAGTTTGTGGATGGCTTCCACTAATATTCCGTTCATCTCCTCCCCTTGTGCTGGAGGTCTCTGGATCATGCCAGTGAGAATGGTGGTACCATTTCCTGTCTCCAGGGTGACCCACAGTGCTTCTGCTCCCTCCTGCATTCCTTGAATTTCAGTTGCTTTAATTCCCTTCCTGACGTTGATAGCCACCCCTCCACCTTCCCACTCTGTCTTTTTTGAATAGAGTGTAACCTGGTATGGCTATATTCCACTCATGGTTCCCCATGTGCCATGCCTCCGTAACAGTGACAATGTCTAGGTCTGCCTCTGTCATCAAGGCCACTAGGTCCAGGATTTTGTTTCCCAGGATGCAGCCATTTGTACATGTGGCCTTCCAAGTTTTGCAAACTCTTCTTCTAGTAGCTCCCTTCCTATCTCCATGTCTTCTCTCCCTTCCCTTCCTTTTTTACTCCCATTCTTCCTTGTCCCTGCCATTCTTCCTGTTTCTGTTTAGGTTTTAGTGTCAATTTACCAACCCTAGGTTCCTCCAAACTGACTGCTTCATAAAGTAGGGCAGTTAGAATCTTCCTGCCTACTTTCAGCTCTCCCCGTGGCTAGTTTACATGCTTGGCAATGAATTGGAAATGTGGTTATCATATGACACAGCACACACTGAAGTGCAATATTGCATTCATAAAACGGTAAACTGAGAAAAAATAATGATTCTCTTTTGTTAAAGCAGCAGTGCTATGAAGCATTTTTCCAAGTTACAATTACAACATCTAAATATTGTTGGTAATTTTGGAAAGAGTTACATTTGCTATCATCATTTTTTTTTTACTCTTTTCTAGGCTTTACTCACCTGTCATCCAGCACAGACCTTTGCCAGGATCACCATTTGCAAACAGAGTGCACCATGGTCATCATACAAGTGTACTCTAAGACCATGATGCTCGGGGGTGGTAATGTAGTGAAGCCCTGCGCATTCACTGACATTGTGGGCTGTAAGCAGTGAAATTTGCTTGAACCTAAGAATTTTCCACTGCTTTCAGGTCCCAGAAAGCTAAGTCAGCATTTTGTTGTTGTTGTTCGTTTGCTGCGTGCTGCTCTCATAACCAATTTGACTTAGTGCTCTTTGGTATGCACAGTTATTTTTTTTAAGGATAGGTGGCTCCCCAAATGAGGATCAGCATGGAGCTGTATCTTGCAACAGAGAGGTAGCTGAATGCTCCCGTAGACCATCAGTCTCCCATTCCTGATCTCTCGGTCCTGACACCTGCCCAGCAAAAGATCAAACCAGTACAGTACCAAAGCTGCAGCAAGTCTGTACTTTACACAATGCGCTGCAGTAACTTTGTAATGTTTGTGCCAGTTGTGGGGCTATTGTTATACCAAGAAGCATGAGTAGCATTTATCTTCCAATGCAGATAAGCCGTTCAAAAACTTTTCATCCGACCCACTCATTTTCCCCAACTGTTACACGACTGTTCCACTGTTCATACTGCTACCCGACGGATCCGCTGTTCACAATATAAAACTCGATTACAGTTCTAAAAATCAGTTTTTATTCAGTCAGCATGCCTCCTGCCTATTCATTCCCCCGACTGTACTGAAAATCTGTCTAGAAGGATTTATTCATTGAGGCAGTATGGAGAGAGTGAGATCGTATTCCTGTCACAAAGAAAAAGCCTCTCAGTGGACATAGAAATTGACAGCTTTCCAGTTACATAATGGAGTACAACAACAAACATTTATTTTATTTATTCATAACTAGGATTACAATTTTATTTATTTGATTTATTCATAACTAGGATTACAAGTTCATTAAATCAAATCAAGATTCCTATCTGGAACCCACTTGGTCTTATCTGCAGTCACGCACAGATCTTTTGCTCCATCACGATAATTTAATTATTGTTTCACCCATTCCTGACATTAACAAGGTAGCAGGTAACTGGAGTAGAGCAGCCAGAGGTTACCAGAAGTGAATAGTTAGAGTAAGAGATGTATTGCAGATAGGGTTTTATGTTTTCTTACATTTAATCAGCAAGTCCTGTGTCTGTCACTGCTCAACCCATCCTGTGTCAGCCTGGATGGGTTGAGCAGTGGCAGACACGGGACTTCCTGATTAAATGTGAAAAATGTAAAACTCTATCTGCAACAAGTCTCTTACTCACATTTTGAACAGTGGAACCATTGGGTAGCAGTGTGAACAGTGGAACAGTTGGGTAGCAGTTGGGGAAAATGAGCGGGTCGGATGCAAGTCTTTTGAACAGTTTGTCGGCATGGGAAGATAAATGCTACCCATGCTTTTTAGTATAACACCACTAATGTGCTGAGTGGATGGTTGACTTGCTACAGTACCTGCCTTCTAAAAGAACTTCAATTTTTCCCGCCAGCTACACATGAACATGCATGCCAAACAATGTTCCATACAAACACATGTATCATGGGAGTAAAATGAAGTGACGGAGAGAGGTTTACACTGTGTAAATTAATATGCATGTCAGAAAAATACTTTTTTATTAAGTGCTTCATCTGGCATAGTATTACAATTAACAGCAATCAGAAGACTCAATAAATCACACACACAGGTTCAACAAAAACTTATTTTTGAAGGCTGTTCATTGCTGTGACCAGCTGGCTTATGGTAGATGGAGAGGCAACACGATGGGCAGACTGGGTGGGCCAGGCGGTCCTTTTCTGCCGTCAAATTCTATGTTTCTATGTTTAAAGGTCACAGAACAAAATGTACTTTTACTGCTTCAAAGATAAGTTGTTGCTCCAGAAAAACATAATTAGTCAGTTCAACTTCTCCAGCCTGGTTAGGTAACATAAAGATTACCACAAAACAGTTCTTTCAGGCTGACTTGACAAAGGAATTTTTGAACCACCTATGTGGGCCAGCAGTGTGTTCAATATATAGACTCAAACAAAATAAACGGTTTGTGAGCCAGCGGTTTTGAAAGCACAATCTTAAATGAAACAGAGACAGTTTTCCCTTTTTACCTTATTTGTAGGCTATCAGCAGTACATTCCACTCACTGTTTTTGGCTCAGCTGGCTAGACTGATCCTATACTTCAGGACTATCTGCTCTAGAAATGGCCTGGTTCTCAGTAGCAGGCATTCCACCCTCCATCTTGCAGGGTTCTCTGCATAGGATTCTGTGCTCCCTGCAGCAGTTTCCAGCTTCTAACTCCTTGCTTGATTCTCCCTGCGTTTCAGCCGTCCCTCTAATTAGTAAGACCTGGGGATGCACCCCCCCACCTGTTCATGATGCATTCCCTGCATTTCCTCAGCCTCAAACAAGAGGTTAACCTCTTGTTTCCCAGTGTAGTGTTTACACTGTTACATAGCTCCCCACTTTGTGCAAAGGCACAGTTGGTCAGCCCCTGACCATCCCCCTCCTGGGACAGGAAGTCCGCGTTCCATTCTGGGCCCCAGCCCAGTGGTGCACCGTAAAGGAAAATGGCTGGAGGGCCAAGTACCACCTGGTGATGTGGGGGTTGTCATCCTTCGTCACCTGTAGCCATCTCAGAGGGACATGATCTGTGACCAGGATAAACCGCCAGCCATGCAGGTAGTAGCAAAGGGTGGCCACAGCCCACTTGACTGCAAGAAACTCTTTCTCTATCACCACATAGTTCTTCTCCCAGGGAAAGAGTTTTCGACTGAGGTAGAGGATAGGATGTTCCTCCTCCTCAAACTCCTGGGAGAGCACAGCTCCTTGCCCAACTTCAGAGGTGTCTGTCTGCAGGATAAAAGGTCCTGTTGAACTCAAGACTGCATAACATTGGCTCTCTGCACACTGTCGCTTTGAGTTGTGTGAAGGCCTGGTCACACTCCTCTGACCATTGGACCTTACTGGGGGCATATTTCCAGGTGAGGTCTGTAAGGGGGCTGGCTAGAGTAGAGAAGTGAGGTATGAACCGGCTGTAATACCCTGCCAATCCTAAGAAGGTCCTCACTTGGGTTTTTGTGGTGGGGACGGGGCACTAGGCTATGGCTTTGACCTTACTGACCAAGGGTCTCACCTGTCCATTGCCTATACAGTACCCTAAGTACTTTGTTTCAGCTTTGTCCAAAGCACACTTTGCTGGATTGGCTGTCAGCCCTGCTTCTCATAAGTACTGTAGTACAGCTCCCACCTTGGATACATGGGACTCCCAATCAGTGCTGTGGATCACCATGTCATCTAGGAAAGTAGCTGCATTGTGGGCATGGGGTCACAGCAAGCGATTCATGAGTCTTTGAAAGGTTGCAGGTGCCCCATGTAAGCTGAAAAGCATGGTACGGAACTGGTATAACCCAAAGGGGGTAGCAAATGCTGTCTTTTCCTGAGACTCTGCGGTCAAAGGGATTTGCCAGTACCCTTTTGTTAGGTCCAAACTCGTGATGTACTTGGCTTCCCCTATTCTATCCAACAGTTTGTCTACCCGGGGTATGGGGTAGGCATCGAACTTCAAGATGGCATTGACCCTGCGAAAATCAATACAGAAGCGGGTAGCCCCACCTTCTTTTGGCACTAACACTATGGGCTTTACTAATCACTGCTGGATTCCTCAATCACCCCCAACTCTAGCATGTCTTGTAACTCCTTCTTAACAGTGTCTCGTACGGCTTCTGGCAAGCAATATGGTCGCTGCCGCACCTTCTCCCCTGGCTCTTTTTCTATATGATGAGCTATCATCTGGGTTGTCTCTGGGAGGAAGGAGAAAACATCCAAAAACTGGCTTACCAACTCTCCTAGACTAGTTGCTGTTTCTGTTTGTAAGACAGCTGTTCTTCCATTGGGACTTGTATCCCTAGATTCTCATCTAGCACTTGGGGTCCCAGATCCACTATGTCTGGTTCAGGAGAAATAAAAACGCTATCCCTCTGGTTCCGGAATTTCAGCAAATTGACATGTTAGATCTGGGTCTCTTTTGACCTCTCTGGCTGGCAAACTTCATAGTCAGCTGGGCCCACCCTCTGGGTAACTTCGTAAGCCCCTTCAATTTGGCTAGAAGCTTATTCTGGCTGCTCAGCAACAAAAATAGTACCTGATCCCCTGGTTTATATTCCCTCAACTGGGCTCCCTGATTATAGTAGTACTCTTGTCTTTGTTGAGCCTTCACCAGATTTCTCGGGCAAATTTCCCCACTCGCTCTAATCTGTACTTCAGTTGCAGGACATATTGCACCACATTTTCAGTCCTGGGGTCAGGCTTCTCCCACATCTCCTTTACTACATCAGGAACACCTCGTGGGTGGTGCCCATAGAGGAGTTCAAAAGGGGAAAACCCTGTAGAAGCTTGAGGGACCTCCAGCATTGCAAACATCAGTAAGGGAAGTAACTTGTTCCAGTCCCTGACCTCAGTGGTTATGAACATTTGAAGCATCGTTTTAAGGATTTTGTTGAATCGCTTCACAAGGCCATCCATCTGGGGATGGTAGATTGAGATCCTTATGGAGCTGATTCCCAATAAAGTACAAACCTCCTGGGACAGGCGGGACATGACTTTAGTTCCCAGGTCAGTCAACACTTCCTTCGGTATTCCCATATGACTAAAGACCTTTAATAGCTCCCTGGCTACAATTTTGGCCGAAATGCTTCACAACGGGATGGCCTCGGAGTAGCGGGTAGCATAGAATACAATCACTAGAATGTATTGGTACCCCCCCTGCACTCTTTTCAAGGGGTTCCACTATATCAACCCCAATCCGGTCAAAAGGTGCCTCCATAACAGGTAAGGGCACTAAAGGGACCCTGGGATTGTTCTTTGGTGCTACTAACTGGCACTCAGGACAAGATGCACAATACTCTTTAACATGTTGATAGATGCATGGCCAAAAGAATCGGGACAACAGTCGGGCCAAAGTATTCTCTACCCTACAGTGCCCTGCCACAGGAATAGAGTGGGTGAGGCAGAATAATTCCCCCTGAAAGACTCGAGGGACTAGCAACTGATGCTGGGTATCCCCCGTCTGGTACTCCTTACTCACTTGATACAGGATACTCCCTTGTAGCTCAAAATGAGGATAGCGTGCTGCTTGATTCTCATCTATCACATCCTCTTCCCTGACAGCCAACTGGGTGTATACCTGACTGAGTATACCATCGGCCCATTGTTCTTTTGGCAATGTCCGGGCAGTGCTTTAACACATCTTGCTCTGATAGGGATGGCCCTCTGGCACTTTGATTAGGTGGGTCAGCGTTAGGGTCGGGCTCTGGGACTGGACCCACTTTTGCCTTTGCTTTGCCTCCCTCCTGTGCACCTGCCCCTTCAGGACCACTTTCCTTTGCTGCCTATGTTCTTGCTTAGATTTGTGGGTTCTTGTCAGGGCATTAAAAATCCCTGGGCCCGGGAAAGGAAAAACTTTCCCCAACTGCAGGTGGCTGGCCCCCCCCTCTCCCCTCACGACCCTGAGACCGGGTAATTACCAAAGATAAATCTGCTTTCCATAAGTCGTTAAACCATTTTCAATCTCTCCCCAGTAACACCGGATAGGGTAAACCCGGGGAAACTTCAACCTTTATAGTCTATGTTCGGCCCCCCAGAGTAAGTGTAACCATAGCACCAGGGTAAGCCTTTACATCTCCATGCACACAACAGATAGGGACAGGGTTCTGGTCCTGCCAGCATCGGGGGTTCACAAGAGCCACCCTGACTAGGGTCTGGCAGCTTTCTGAGTCCACCAGAGCCTCCATCTCTATCCCTTCTACCTCGACAGGGATCACAAAATCTCAGGATTCAGAGCCCCCACCCCCACTGTACAGTGAATACACATCTGTAAACGTGCAGTCTATGAAGGTACAGTCCATGTGGGGGCAGTTTTTCGCAAAGTGATCCTTCGGTCCACATGAGAAATATGCCCCTGTGTCTTGGCTACGGGGTGAGCCTCCGAGTTTAGGCAGTGGGCCATCAGGAAATGTCTCCCTGGGCTGCTGGGTTGTCATCTTTCCCGTAGTCTGACCCTTATTTGGCCCATAACCCCCCTCCCTACATGCCCATGGTCCCTTCACAGTTCCAGTCAATATTCCTTCAGTCTGGCTCCCGGGACAATTCCCCATCTTCCCAGGTGGACTTGTAAGCTGGATTACTGGGTGGGAGGTCTGTTCAGCATCCAACACTTGTTCTGAGATTTGCATAGCCTCTGCTAGTGTGGTGATCTTCTGTTTGCAGACCCAGCTCTGAATTCCTGGGGGCAGGATGTTCAGAAATTGTTCCAAGATGATTAACTCAGCCACCTCAGGGCCACTGCATCCTTCATGTTTTAGCCAACGCCAACACAGGTTCCTCAATTGTTGTCCCACTGCTCTAGGTCATGCACCTGCTGCAAATTTGAAGCTCCAGAACCTCCATCAGTAACTTTCTGCATTGATGCCTAGGTGGTCCAGGATTGCAGCTTCCATCTCTGTCTACTTCCTGGCTGTGGTACTGTCCATAGCTTGATACACTGCTTGGGCTTCTCTGATCAGATAGGGGGCAAGGCGAACAGCCCACTGGGGTCTGGGCCATCCAGCAGCTTCCACCACTTGCTCATATGTTACCAGGAAGGCCTCAGGATCATCCTCAGATGTCATTTTGGGCAGCATGGCATTCATCGTAGGAACCCCTGGCCCCATGATAGCCAGACCAGCCTCACCAGTAGGATCTTGTTGCAGCTATTGCACCAGGAACTGCAGGAGCTGCTGTTGTTGTTGTCCCAGCTGTATAAGAAACTGCTGTTGTGCCTCCTGTTGCACTTGTTGTGCTTGTTGGGGCTGTTGTTGTACCTCCTGCTGCTGCTGAGCCAGCTGGGTGAGAACCTGTTTTTGCTGAGCCTGTTGTGCCCGTTGTTGCGCCTCCTGTTGGGCTTGCTGTGCTTGTTGTGCCCATTGTTGCGCCTCCTGCTGCTGCTGTGCCAGCTGCCTGAAAGCCTGTTGTTGTTGTTCAGCGAGGAACTTCAGCAATTTCTCCATATCCATTTTTCCAGAATGTAACTAGTCCTGCTCACTCCAGCAGGGGGTTCAAATCCCACTTCTCACACCACGTGTGACAAGCTGGCCTATGGTAGATGGAAAGACAACATGCTGGGTTTAAAGTTCACAGAACAAAATGTACTTTTATTGCTTCAAAGATACTGTAAGTTGTTGCTCCAGAAAAACATGATCAGTCAGTTCAACTTCTCCAGCCTGGTCAGATAATATAAAGGTTAACACAAAACAGTTCTTTCAGGCTGACTTGACAAAGGAATTTTTGAACCACCTATGTGGGCCAGCAGTTTGTTCAATATATAGTCTCAAACAAAATAAACGGTTTGTGAGCCAGCAGTTTTGAATGCACAATCTCAAATAAAACACAGACAGTTTTCCCTTTTTGCCTTATTTGTAGGCTGTTATCAGCAGTACATTCCACTCACTGTTTTTGGCCCAGCTGGCTAGACTGATACTTTTACCTCAGGACTCTCTGCTCTAGAAATGGCCTGGTTCTCAGCAGCAGACATTCCACCCTCCATCTTGCAGGGTTCTCTGCATAGAATTCTCTGCTCCCTTCAGCAGTTTCCAGCTTCTAACTAACTCCTTGCTGGATTCTCACTGCCTTTCAGCAATCCCTCTAATTAGTAACACCTGGGGAGGCACCCCCCCTTGCCTGTTCATGTTGCATTCCCTCAGCCTCAAACAAGAGGTTAAGTGTAGCATTTACACTGTTACAATTGCACTGCTGCTTTAAATGTAACTTACAACAAGCATTTGTCAATGCCAAATGTTGTCGCTCTAGCATTGGCAGTGGCGGAGCTAGAGACGCATAGCGCTGTGATTTTGTTAATGTGTCCCAAAAGGTGATTTTGCACAGCGAGCACACCATTGTGCTCCACACCTGCGGAAACACATTTTGGGCAGGCTGTGAAAAGTGATAGCTGGACTGTTGATAAGGAGGTGTGTACAAATGCCAGTGGTGAAAATGTGGCATGAAAATATTGCAGATTGACGAAGTTACAAGGGTGTGTGGAAACTGCGCAATGCACGCTTGCAACACAGTCATTGTATGGACTTTCCGCACCAAATTTTCAACATAGGCATTTTAGGACCTCTGCTCATGAATAGTGTCACCATCATTTCCGAAAACTGTCCTGAAAACTGATTTTGCACAGTGACCATGCAATTCTGCACTGGACATGCGAAAACACATTTCAGCCAGCTGTATTGTTCATAAGGAGGTATGGAAAAATGCCAATGATGAACAGCTGGAGTGAAACTATTACAGATTCACAAAGTCACGAGCGTGCGTGCAAACTGCGCAACGCACGCTTGTAAAACACTCATTTTATTGACTTTCATCCCCAATTTTTCAACATAGGCATTTTAGGACATCTGCTAATGAACAGTGTCACTGCCATTTTCATAATGTGTCTCGAACACGGGCTTTCCACAGCAACTGCACTATTCTGCGCCGGAACTGTGAAAACAGATTTTGGTCAGGATGTGAAAAATGACAGCTGTACTGTTCATTAGGAGGGGCAGAACAATGGCACTGTTGAAAATCTGGAGTGAAAATATAAGTTTGCGAACTTACTAGCGTGCATGCAAACTGCGCAACGCTTGCCCGTAACACAGTCATTTTATGGATTATTGTCATCAGATTTTCAACACAGGCATTTTGGGACCTCTGCTCATGAACAGTATCACTGTCATTTTCATAATTTGTCCCAAACACTGATTTTGCACAGCGACTGTGCTAGTCTGCGTCGGAAGTGCAGAAACAATTTCAGCCAGGATGTAAAAAATTACAGCTGTATGCGTCACAAGAAGGTGTGGTAAAATGCCAATGTTGAGAATCTGGCGGAAAATATTATGACCGCTTAACTTACGAAAGTGTGAGTAACTGCACAATGCACGTCAGAAACAGTAATTGTTTGATTTTTTTCCACTAATTTGCAACATAGGCTTTTTGAGAGCTTCCCTCATGAACAGTGGCACTGTCATTTCATTACTCAGCCCCAAAAGGTGATTCCGTGCAGTGACTGTGGAATCACCTTTCAAGACCAAATAACGCCAAGACAGTGCAAGAATTCATGAGGAGAGGTCCCAAAAACCCCATGTTGAAAATTTGGGGCCAAAATTCCCAAAAAATGCCTGAGATATGCAGCAAAGTTGAAAAAACCCTATTTATTCCATTATACAGCTTACTGGCATTTCCTCAGTTTGCGGTCAGCTTTGAAGAGTGCAGACATGTTCCCGGTCCACCATAGATCGTTGCGCCAGACTCCGGAGGTAAGTATGGGGTGAGGGGGGTGTGAGGAGGCAGGGTGTGCAGAGGGTGGGTGCGAGTGTGGGTAGGGAGACTATGAGGGACCGTTTCCATTTTACAGGTGACAAAAAAAAAAAAACAGACATTGCGGGACAGTTTTTTGTTTCAGGGGATTTGACACGCTGGGGTGGGCTCCCAGCATGCCACCTAAATGTTTGGGGGGGTCTGTAGCTGATGGGGATTGGGCACCTCGTCCAGCACACAACACGGGGAGGATGTAATGCTGATGGGGATTGGGCACCCGTTGGCACACAAAGCGGGGAGCCGAGCCGAGGGGATTGGGCACCCCTTGGCATTTAACAATTGCAGAGGGTTCTCTATGCCAAGGGAGTGGGCTCCCTGTCTGCACACAAAGAAAGTGGGGGCCAAGCCAAGGATTGGGCACCCCTCGGCATTTAACAATGGAGGGTGATTACGCGCAGGAGTGGGCACTTCCATCGCACATACAGAGATGTGAAGAAACTGATGTGGGATTGGGCACCCCTCAAGTCGGCAGTTTGGCGGCCACTGTACCAATCATGCTCATAATGTTGGCAAGCATGTCCAGGGAAGGTCCGCTGCATCTGACAAGCTTTGCTCGGATTGCAGCGGACCTTTTTTTAGATGTGCTAGCCACATTACATATGCACAGTGTGGCACCGGCATGCAAGCTGATTGGGGAATGAGGGACGCACCTACTGGTGTGTGCCCTGCGTTCGCCCAACAGCGACCGCGCCTCCAAAGCTGCACTACTGCAAGATGTTGGCTGCGCAAGCGCGCCAACATAAAAATGAGTCTCTCCCCACCTGTTAACCATCTTTCTTTCCAACACTCAGAAGAAGGAATGTTTGTTTATTATGGAATACAAGAATTCAGACATCTGTAGAATTCTATTGGCAGAATATTCACCTCTCCAGACATATAGAGAATAATGCATGGCCAACCATACACAACAAGGCTGTGTTTCCATCGAGGGGTTGAGATGACAGCATATGAATCTCGAGAGCGAAGCTCGAGAGGTCCATGCTGTCATCTCAGCCCTGAGATGGAAACACAGACAGAGTTGTCTGCAGCTGACCATGTTTTATTTTTTATAGTATATGTTTTTTTTACACTAGAGAGACAGACCCTCACTGAAGTGAAAACAACAAATCTTGCCATTTCTTTGTTCTACTCATATATCAAAATCAAATTTCCAGACTTTTGAAAGGTAAAAGGTATAATTTGGGCACTGGGTGGTTAGTAAGTGGCTAGGTGTAGAATAAATTAGAAATTTAAAACTGCATGACCTTTGAACTGTGCATAACAGTTTAGAATGTACTTAACAAGGATTTTGAGCAGGCTGATTTGTATACAAAATAAAGGGCAACCATATACTACAAACACATAACAGAAAGGAAGTTATGGAGATTAAAACTGCGGAGTAGTACTGCATTTTTTTAGTATTCCATGACCCTGGCCATACACTAAGAAAATAAACAGCTTTTTGTCACTGGCATACATATTACCCCTAACTGGGACATGGCTGACAACAGACAGTATTGTCTAGCCCTCCTTTCCTGGTCAACAAAAACTAAATAAAAGTGACTGAAATTATTTCTGTTTATAACTTTTAGTGCAGAAGAATCTTGTTGGCTGGAAACTTTAGGCAGTTTATCTTGCTGTTTGTTTTAAGGTTGTAGGTTTTTTCTTTCATTCTGTTTTTGGCCCCTTACCCACACTGCCACTTGGACCTCCTCATTGCCAGTTACCACAACCTCTCCTCCTTGGACCAACTCAGGTGCCCCAGATAGCTCCTCCTGAAGATCCCTATACTGCATCTGTGTCCCTCCAGCCACACTACAGTACCTGCTGTGACAGAGGATACAATCCACCCTCCCCAGAGGAGGAGAGTGACCTCTTGGATGCCCAATTCTATTTCCTCCAACCAGACCCCATAGGCCTGAGATCGTTCTGGATTCCAGATCACTGTTCTCATGAGTGGTAGTGGTAATAATATTTCTTGTATCTGGACCAGGCATATCTGGGAGAGGGTTTTGTTTTGTTTTATTTATTTATTTTTTATTTTTATTTGGTTTTTGGAAAGCACCTTTGAGACAAGGCTCATTTACAAAGGTTCCACGTCAAAGAAACAGAACAATAGCACACGCAGGATACAACTTAGTTACTGAAACATAAAATAAGGTTACACAAAATTCAAAAGCAGCCAGTGGCATTGTCAGGGTAAATATCTAACAAAATACAGGGCTGGTATGCACACACTTTAGGAAGGAAGCCAGGAAATAGCAGAAGTCATGATAGGTGCAGGAGAAATGGGCTGAAATAGAAACGGGAGCAGGAAATAGGTAAAAAGGTGGAAAGGAAGGAGAAAGGCTCAGACAGCAGAGTCAGGAGAGGGTGGAGAAAGGGGGGAGGGAGCTGAAGAAAGGGGACAGAGGCTGAAATAGACAGGACAGGAGAGCATAGAGAGAGCAGCAGGAGAGGGTTAGTGTGAGTGGAGTAGGCAGGCAGATGGAGTGGTAGTAGGGACCGTGGAGGAGCATGGAAAGAGATGAGTGAGGTCAGGTAGGAAAAGATGGGATGGGGGAGGCAAATGGGAAATAAGAGGTTTAGCAGTGATAAACTGAGAAATTAGGGGAAGCAGTCACAGGAGGCCTGGGCAATGAGGTAATGGTGCAGATTCTGCTTAAAAGTGCCAAGCGTAGTAAGGTTGGTTATTTCTGTTGGCAGCGAGTTGATCCAGCATGAGACTCTGTATTTGAAGGAGCATTGCCCTTGAGTGGTGCAACAGTGGGGTACTGAAAAAATCTGAGATTCCAAACTTCTGGTAGGGTGGGAGGCACAATAAGGATTCGGAGTATCAAGTACCCCAGGGAGCATGAGACCCAACAAGATCTTTTTATCTAGGATACAAGTCTGGGATCGGGGTCTACCAGTTAGTTGGAGTTAGTTTGCTTGTGCATTTACATCACACGTACAGGCGAGGGGTGGAGGTTAGCAGTAGCTTGTTACTTGTAGCTTGCTCCATTTATAAGTCACATTTCTCGTATCTGTACCAGACATACCTGGGAGCAGTGGTGGCTCTACACCAGGGCCCGCCAGGGCATGTGCCCCGGGAAAAAAATGCTGTGCCCCAGTTGGTGCCCCATATGGTGCAGAGCTTCCCCCATAGTAACAATATATCAGTGCCCTGGCTGCCATCGGTTGTGCCCCAGCTGTGCCCTGGTAACCATTTGTGGCTAGAGCCGCTGCTGCCTGGGAGGGTGTTTTGTTGCCTTTAGCTTCCTCCATTTGTAAATCATATTTCTTGTATCTGGACCATACATACCTGGGAAGGGGTATTGTTACCTTTAGCTTGCTCTGTTTGTAAATCTGATTTCATGTCTCTGGACCAGACATACCTGGAAGGGTGTTTTGTTACCTTTAGCTTGCTCCATTTGTAAATAGCCATTCTTGTATCTGGATCAGACATAACTGAGAGGGTGTTTTGCTACCTTTAGGTCGCTCCATTTGTAAATCACATTTTCTGTATCGGGATCAGACATACCTGGGCTGGTGTTTTGTTACCTTTAGTTTGCACCATTTGTAAATTACATTTCCTGTGTCTGGACCAGACATGCCAGAGAGGTTGTTTTGTTACCTTTAGCTTGCACCGTTTGTAAATAACATTTCTGTTTGTAATTGATGTGCAGGATATGAAATCCCAGAGGCGTACATGTTATCCCTGATAGCGAGGGACGAGGAATTCCTTGATGTTGTAAAGGAGGAAGAGACTGAACAGCACGAGGATCATCCTGAAGACACCCCCAGCAGTAAGTAGAGGACTGGGTTAGTGGTTTCTGTAGGATTTTCTACATTTCAGACGAGAAGAAAGTCACTTAAAGATCAAAGGCAAATGTAATTAATTCTGCTCTCTTGTTATGTTACTCTACCCCAGAGAAAGAAAAAGTATATTTTCAGAACAGAACATTATGTGTCCTGCGTTTTTTTCTTCATTTAGTATTCCTTTTATGAGAAATGAGTGAGCCCAATCCTAAGCTGCAGATTTTATCTTTTCTCCAAGTCAGCTCCGTTTGTCTTTTCATGACGTCAAATAAGGAGTGACATGTAGTCAGAACAATGGGGCTCGACTTCAGCAACTACAGTTCCATCGGCAGGTGGGGGATTCATATTTTGCTTTAATGTCATAGCCTGTTTATTCACTTGAGGTGCGAAAAGAAACATAAATTACAGACTGCTTGTAAAGGAAAGAAAAGTGAAAAAAAAAAAGTTCTAAATGAACCACATTTCAGAGTGCAGCATTGGTGCAATCTCTTGTTTATCCATTACAATCAGCTGTTCAGACTCCAGTTGGGCTTCACTTGGCAGCTAACCTAGCACACTGTATGATTTATTATTAAAAGAAATCTAAGACTTGCCTCACTTCTATATTGGGAGCATTGCTTCACAGTTGCAGGAAACTGCATGCCTACCGACCTGAGTGGTAGCACCTCCCCCTTCAGTACAACAGTGAAATTAGGATCTGTGGCTTATCCTGTAGGTAGGGAAATGGGCAGACTAGGTGGGCCAAGCGGTCCTTATCTGCCGTCAAAGTCTATGTTTCTATGCTAGTGGGGGTGGAATCACTACATATGTATGGGGGGTCCTCATGTCATGCAATAGCTGGGGGGACATGATCTAACCATCTTGCTAAAATAAAAACAATATTCATATTCAACTCTGTCACACAGATATACCTATGAGGGTGTTCCGTTACTTTTTTCTTGCTCTATTTGTAAATCACATTTCTCGTATCAGGATCAGACATACCTGGGAGTGGGTGCTGTTAACTTTAGCTTGCTCAGTTTAATCACATTTCTAGTACAGTATCTGGACCAGACATACCTGGGAGGGTTTTTTTTACCTTCAGCTTGCTCCATCCATAAATCACATTACTTTATTCCTGGACCAGACATACCTGGGAGGATTTTTGTTACCTGTAGCTTGCTCCATCCGTAAATCACATTACTTTATTCCTGGACCAGACATACCTGGGAGGGTTTTTGTTACCTTTAGCTTGCTCCGTCCGTAAATCACATTACTTTATTCCTGGACCAGACATACCTGGGAGGTTTTGTTACCCTTTAGCTTGCTCCGTCCGTAAATCACGTTACTTTTATTCCTGGACCAGACATTACCTGGAGGGTTTTGTTACCTTTAAGTTGCTCCGATTCAGAATCATATATTACTTTATTCCTGGACCAGACATACCTGGGAGGGTTTTTGTTACCTTTAGCTTGCTCCATCCGTAAATCACATTACTTTATTCCTGGACCAGACATACCTGGGAGGGTTTTTGTTACCTTTAGCTTGCTCCATCCGTAAATCACATTACTTTATTCCTGGACCAGACATACCTGGGAGGGTTTTTGTTACCTTTAGCTTGCTCCATCCGTAAATCACATTACTTTATTCCTGGACCAGACATACCTGGGAGGGTTTTTGTTACCTTTAGCTTGCTCCATCCGTAAATCACATTACTTTATTCCTGGACCAGACATACCTGGGAGGGTTTTTGTTACCCTTAGCTTGCTCCATCCAGTAAATCACATTACTTTATTCCTGGACCAGACATACCTGGGAGGGTTTTGTTACTCCTTAGCTTGCTCCATCCGGAAATCACATTACTTTATTCCTGGACCAGACATACCTGGGAGGGTTTTTGTTACCTTTAGCTTGCTCCATCCGTAAATCACATTACTTTATTCCTGGACCAGACATACCTGGGAGGGTTTTTGTTACCCTTAGCTTGCTCCATCCGTAAATCACATTACTTTATTCCTGGACCAGACATACCTGGGAGGGTTTTTGCTTACCTTTAGCTTGCTCCATCCATAAAACACATTACTTTATTCCTGGACCAGACATACCTGGGAGGGTTTTTGTTACCCTTAGCTTGCTCCATCCGTAAATCACATTACTTTATTCCTGGACCAGACATACCTGGGAGGGTTTTTGTTACCTTTAGCTTGCTCCATCCGTAAATCACATTACTTTATTTCTGGACCAGACATACCTGGGTGGGTTTTTGTTACCTTTAGCTTGCACCACTCTTAAAGCACATTGCATATTGCATCACCTCACAGCATCCCCATCCATTACCTCTGGGTTACGGCCATCTCATTGGCTGCAAATGCACATGTGACCAAACTTGAAATCTGATCTGCTTAGGTCCTGTACTTTACTACAGGTCCCCAGTTCCTTCATGTTTATCGCAGAGGCTGCAAGCAATTCTGCCTAGCTCCACAACATCGATTCTAAGGTAGGAAGTCTTTTCTCTGCATTACCTGATTGTTTGGCATAAAAGTTAGCTTAAATGAAGCAGGATAGTTACTGATTCAGTTGCTACTCTGCAATGCAATTTATTTTCAATCTTTTGATTGTTTATCCAGTCTAAGGTTTGCTAGGCTCTCGGGCCTTTGTCTAATGGGTTGCCAGCTAGGAGACAAATTCTGTGTCTCACCCTAGTGCTTGTGTTTCTTGGATATGCTTAACCTGTGATGCTGAATATTTGGTTAACTAGCCCACTGTAAGGGCGAACTCTGATGATATTTCTGAGTTTCCTCGGGTATTCTTGATTGAATTGACCATCTATTTTCTAGTTGTTTGTTAGCTGGGGTCATCTAGCCCCAACTTCATGAATTGTTCTTGGTTGTTTGTGCCAGGCTGTGCTTAGGGCTACCTACATTATTTTCTGTCAGTCCCTAACATTTTCAAGGTGTCATTACTCTTGCGCTGTGGTTTTTGAAATGGTTCTCATTTACTTACTGCAAAGGGCTGTTTAAAAACAGTGCCACATGGATCCAAGCAACACCTCCTCCCACTGTACCCCCTATTATATCCCGTGTGTGCCAAGATATCTTAAACTACAAATCCCCATGGACCGAGAGCCTCTTGCGAGTGGCTCTGGTACCCCTAGAGCAGATCAGGTCCCCGTGTGAGCAGATCCCACTAATGCGCTAGGCTACAGTGCCATGATCCCCCCCCATGGGTGGCATCCCTCTCATAAGTCCTACCTGAGGACGAATTCCTCCTACGACAGCTGCTCAGCTCCCAAGCCCCAAGACAGGTATTCTCTTTTCCCTCTAACTCACCAGTGATCCGTGAGACACTCTGGATCCTCCATCATACCGAGGCTGTGCAGTGCTTCAGTACAGTTGACGATACCCCAGATCTATGGACCGTTGCCATTCTGGCATTCTCCTCACTTGCTGGTAGCCAGTACTTACGAACTCCAGACCCTTGCTACCATATTGGCATGGCTGTACCCATTGCTCACAGGGAGTAAGCACTCATGCATGCACCACTCCAAGTCGCCATCTTACGAGAGGCACCTCTAGAGGACACTCCCTCCACACATGTGCAGAACTATCAGGGCCAACATTTTGTGGCTGAAGCAGCCATCTTACGAGAGTAATCCCACCAGGCATGATCGTGGCACAGCATAAATACCCCTCGGCTAACCTCCACTAGTTACAGCATTATCACTGTGGCTCTGGCTGTTATCATCAGAGTGTTATTATGGTCTGGTGGTCATAAACAAGTTTTTACATTCAAAATGGTTTAAAAAAAAAAAGGCAAGAAAACTCTCATGTGGACTCAAGAATGTGCTGCAGCCAGAGCCCCTGCCTTACCCTACCATACTACTCTGGTAGACTGCACAGGGGGAATCATATAATTACCTTCTACCGGGCAACAGCCAGATATTCCCTTTAAGTGCTCACCCGTGCTACCTATGCTATCAAGGGAGAGATTGCTTCATCAGGTATTAGCATCTTTTCCTTATAACAGTCTAGATTCTAGCACATATATATATATATATTATGGTAGCACGGTAGTGCTACCATAGTTAGGGTTGAGGAGCCATTTCTATGTTAAACCCCAAAATTTGCACCTTAATAACTTTGCAACCGTATGACGGATTTGGCTGAAATTTGGAATACATGATCAAGAACCATAGGCCTTGGCATCTGCCAAGTTTCGTACCAGTCAGATACATGGCTGTGGAGTTATTAAGCGTGATTTGCGCACACGTTTATGCTTTTTCTGGAATTCTACGGTTGCGCGTACAGGTTGCACGGTTTGCGCGACCAGCCCAAAATCTTCAGGTAATGTGCAGCCAGGGTCCCCGATGTGCCTTTTGAAAATTTGGTGAAAAATATTAAAGCGTTCAAAAGTTATTCAAAAACAGTTTCCCATTATAAGTCAATGGGAAAAGTTAACAAAAAGTTCGACAGTGTCGCAAATGCATTTTTACTTTCGCAAATGGGCCTGTTACTTTCGCAAATCAGCCATTTTGTTTTCAGTTGGTGATCAGAAAAATGGTAGGCATTTAAATTTGGGACCCTCTAGCAACCTCATTCTTTTTGTATTCACCTAGTCGGACCCTGAGGATGCTTGCCATGTCTTTATTTTGTGGTAAAACACCCCAGAAATATGTTTTTCAAATGTCTGGGAAAAGTACTTTCGCAAATTACTTTCATGCTCATGAAAATGTCAAACTTTTTTGCAAAAGCTTTCGCAAATTGCGACAGTAGTTTTCTATCTGTGGGAAAGTGACAGCGATTCTTTGGCACTGCGCTGCAAAAGAACGGTAGGGAGTTTGGGGCTGAAATTTGGAAGGAACGGAGTCGACATCTCACAGATGTGCCTTTCAGTGTTGTATTGAAAAAATATTACACGGCAGCAAAGTTACGGCACTCCAAAGTTGACAGTTTTTCCCATAGGATAACATTACGGTGCCCGACGCATTACAGGAATCCTTTGGATCCCTGCTGCAAAATAACGGTTTGGTCTTTTTTCCTGAAATTTGCAGGGAAGACAGCCAACAGCCCACAGATGTGCCTTTCAGTGGTTTGGTGAAAAAATATTACAGGGAGGCAAAGTTATGGCACTCCGAACTTCTCTTTTTTCCCCATAGGATAACATTACGGCGTTCCCCGCACCTTTCAGGGCCCGTATCTCGGAAACAGTGCGAGATACGGACTTTTCGTCGGAAAGATACAAGTTCAAAATCAGCCAGGACAGTTGTAAATCATACGACTTTTAAATTTTTTTTCTACGTCTTATGGTTCCTGAGATATAACCTATTTAGTATTCCAAGTTCTCATTTTCTGCTCTGATACTCATTATTATGCATACATTCTTTGTACTCACTGTCTTTCTCTATGCAGGTTTTGGGGAAAGCCAGCCTGTGCGCTTACATTACTGTTACTCTTGCCCTTCCTTCGCTATGCGTTCCATACTGTTTACTTCATCTGACGCCTGGCGCCACCATGTGCTGTATCCTTTATGCTTCATTTGCGCTTGCATTTTTGTTATTTTTGCCATTTGTGTCTACAGTACTGTTTCTCTTTCTGTTTCACTTTGTGTCACCATGCCCATTGACATTTCCGTTTGCAGGTACCATGTTACTATGTGACAACACATCACGTGGCAGACCGTTCCCGTCTACGCCACCGTGTGCGTTACTCTTTCTGTTCTCATTCACGCTTGTGTTACCATGTGTGCCACTGTTAGCGCTTCTGTTTGCGTTGCTGTTCCTGTTACTATGCCACAAGACATTATGTGTCCCTATATGTGCTCCCGCCGCTGCATTACATTCACTATTTCTCATTATCATTCTCAAAAAGAAGGGAAATTAGAGGCAAAAAACTCTGTTTAATGCATTAGTTAGGGTTGTTCCACAGCGACAAAAGTGAGGAAATTCACTGTTAGGGTTGAAAACCGTAACTCCGAGTTCACCCCCCTCAGCACCACACACACACACACACACACACACACACACACACACAGACACAATGCAAGTATGGGGGAGGACCAAGTCAACACAACCAATGACAGACATCCAGCAGCAGGTGACAGAAATGACAAACAATTGTCTAAATGTACTACGAGACATCCCCACCCACCTGACCAGGTACTGCATGCTCAGTGGAGATCAACAGCAAAACTGAGGCCATGTACACTAAGCGTACAATCCCTGATTGCAGCTGCACACAGCGTACCACACTTAGTAGTTGCATGGCCTTACCTGCCGATGCCCACACCACACCACAACTGGTACTGTGCCGTTAGTCAATATAAATGCTAAAGGTGCATGATCACAGTTGTAGAAAGGTTTTAACACTAGTGAGTATACATTAATTAAGAGAAGTACATAAATTAACTACAAGACACTAGCATGCTCAAGATAAAAGTAGTGTTACATTTAGTATGTGATTTTCATAGTAGTACATTTACTGCAACTGTTTACTGAAGATAGAGAAGCTGATGTAAACGTATGGAAAAGCATTGGCTGTTCAATGCTGTGAAATTCGTACTGCCAGTATCAGATGCATTCTTACTGATGAAGCTGTACTGCTAATGTACATACATAGACCTTCAGTGTGTTTCAATACTAAACATGCAGTAAGTATTCTTTTTAAGAAACAGTGTAGTTGCATGGATCAGGCCAAGCAACTTCTAAATATCATAGGACTACTGAGCCAACAATGACGTACCTGTATCGGAGATGTCTATAGGATAGATTTTCCTGTAGGCACTTACTCAGTATGTTGTACCTGATAAAGACAATCTCATTGCATCTGTGATGACTAACTTATTCAAATAGTGATACATTTACTATTGTTGCAATGAGTGATCTATGCTACTTATGGACACAGTGTAATTTTTTAACAGTTGTTTCCATACTCAGGCTGTATACGTAGTGTTTGGGTTTGCACACTTCTGTCACTGATGCTATCAAAGTGATAACTATGTTAATTGTGGTACAACAGGAATCAAGTAGGTATAGTGTAGATATAAACAGAATGTCTTTTAGTATTGATTTAACTCACAATGGGGTAAGTGTACTAGGACAGCAGGGGTTATTCTCTATCACTGACTCTGTCAGTTATAATCACACTAAGGTTTCGATGACATGTAATGATCAAGTTACACTGTTCATCTTCATGAGTTCATATTCACAACCATTCTCCAGTAACTAGACAGTGTATGGTGTAACTGGGTGGGACACTGTGTTGCAAAGCTGCTGCAGTGCCTAGCAGAGGGAGAGTATCTACTCATAAAGACAATTAAGCAATAAGGCATGACCAACAGTTATGTTAAATGGTCTGTTAATCACCCTGTAGGGGTTTAATGTTGAATGAGGCGTAGCCGAGTGCCACATGTCGCTAGACAGTGATAAACTGACCATTAACATAATACCTGGGAGTGGCTTATTGCTACATCATAATAAAACTGTTTTTTAAACAACATTAAACCATGTTCATCATATGGTTAGGCTCTACGTGTATGTTAATAAAAACTAAACATAAGGCTTTTACAATGTTTACAGTCAATTAGAAAGCTGTATTTCTCAAACCCTTGTTATAATTAGAGATATTATACCTGTACAACTCCTTGGTTTTGCTGAACTGTATTGCTCAGGTGGCCCACCACTTGTGGTGTGGTGTGGTGTGGGGCATCGGTAGGTAAGGCCATGCAACTACTAAGTGTGGTACGTTCTGTGCAGCTGCAGTCAGGGATGTGTACGTTTGGTGTACATGGCCTCAGTTTTGCTGTCGATCTCCACTAAGCATGCAGTACCTGGTCAGGTGGGTGGGGATGTCTCGTAGTACATTTAGACAATTGTTTGTCATTTCTGTCACCTGCTGCTGGATGTCTGTCATTGGTTGTGTTGACTTGGTCCTCCCCCATACTTGCATGTGTGTCTGTGTGTGTGTGTGTGTGTGTGTGTGTGTGTGTGTGTGTGTGTGATGCTGGGGTGAATTCGGACTTAGGGTTTTCAACCCTAACAGCGAATTTCCTCACTTTTGTCGCTGTGGATCAACCCTAACTAATGCATTAAACAGAGTTTTTTGCCTCTAATTATATATATATATATATATATATATAAAATGATATATTATGCAGTTTCTGCCAGATTACCCTGTTGGGGAACCAGGCAGGCTCACTTTGCCCCATATGCTCCCACCAACAAGCGGACCAGAGAGCTACAAGCGAAAATAGAGTTGGAGATGGAGCAGGGCCCTGAATCCCACAATGGAGCCTCAGGTGAGCTGCCATCTACAGCAGAGGAATTTTTTTAAGACACAACAAGCAGTCATGTTAAAAATCCTGGAAAGGATGGAAGAGCTGTCACAGACAAATAAGGGGGATGATGCTAACTCCAAGAAACCAAAGAATACAGGAAAGAAAGCACCAACAGATCCTGAGTTTCCCAATGGTGCTGAGCTGGACAACACAAATAACGCAGGATCAGACAATGAAGGAAATCAAGTGGAGGAAGAGGAGGAAAAGCTCAGCTTAACTAAGAAGCTCACTCCTATAGATGCCCTCCCAGAGCTTCTATGGGCCATCAAAGAAACCATGAGATTTGAGGTTCAGAAGCCCTCACAACAATCCAGACTTAATCCCCTCATCTGGGTGAAGCAAAAGAAAGATGAGGTATTCCCTGTCTGTGAATCCTTAACAGAGGTCATCAATAAGGAATGGGAATCCCCCAACTCATCCAGGATATCTGAAAGTGCACTTTAGATAGATTCTACCCAATTCAGGATGACATAAATAAAACATGGTGCACCCCTCCCATAAAACGGTCGACCATCCAGTCACAGGTTTTACACTTTCAGAGCTCTGGTCACCTGGCTTGAGGAACTAGCATCATCCCTAGACTCAAAATCCAAACAGGCGGACCCAGTGGAATATGCCATCCAGTCAGCACAATATACCCCAGATGCGTCTAATGCCGCATTCAAAATAACAGCTAGGCTGGCCGCACTAACTAATAGAACAAGATGACTCATTTGGTTAAAACTCTGTAATGCAGATTTAGTATCTAAGGCTATGTTAAACAAGCTTCCATTTAAAGGAAACCTAGTATTTGGGGAGAAACTAGAAAAATATGTTAAGCAGAAGGGCAACGGAAAGAGCCTAGGCAAGGACAAGTCTTCCAGAGGCACCTACCTGCCTGCCTTCCATAGTAGATTTCTCCCCTACAGGGGCAAGCAGGATAGGAGGCAAACTACACAGTATTCCCAAGTGAAAACTTACAGCTTTAAACCTTCTTACTTCAACAACAACAACCACGGCAGAGCCCGTGGCAAGAGTCAAAGGGGCAGTTATAACACAACCTTGACATGTGGCAGATCCAATTCCAGCTGACCACCAACCATGAATGTCAGTCACTCAGGAAGACCAGACAGAAAAGAATCACATACACCACCCATCAATAGGAGCCAGACTGCTTCAAGTCTCTCATGCATTTCATCAAACAACTTTAGACAAATGGCTCTTGGAGATAGTGTCTCAATTATATTCCATAGAGTTTTTCCAGAAACTGTTCACGAACAGGACAGTAATCTCCCCAGTGTCCCACGAGCCAGCCAAGGTAGAGGCAGTAAGGGCCTCTCTAGGCAACCTTCTGCCCAACGCAGCAATAGCAGAAGTACTACCAGACCAAGTGGACCAAGGGATCTACTCCATCTTCTTCCTTGTACTGAAAGAAGCAGGAGATATGAGACCTGTTCTAGACCTAAAGTTCATCAACCACTCTGTACAATACAAAAAAAGTCAATATGGATGTAACCCCCCCTACAAATGGGGGTTCCCAGAAGCTTTCCCGGAGCTTGCCTAGATGCTTCATGCCTGGTTGATGTTCGGAGTAAGGCCGCTGAATGCGGGTGTGGCGAGTGCTTTTGCAGCCTCCAGTACTGTCTCTTTAAGAGCTGCCTAAGTGCAGTCATAATTACTCCGAGGGGGGGGGGGTTGAGTGTTTCTATGCTCAAGTCCCACCTGGGATGCTGGAAATAGCTCCATTCTGCCACCGCTAAGTATGCAGAGGGAGGTCGGCTGAAAGATGTAACCATTTTGCTGGAAATAACTTAGAGTAATAATGATAATGTAGTTGTTCTAACCTGCCTTCTTTGCAGCAGGGACTGTTCTGATTGTCTCCTCTATTTTGGTCCCGAACTGCCGAATTGGACCAATCAGTACATCGGAACTCTAGATCGAGCCGGCTGACCAATGAGGACTTAGCTAGTAATCCTGGGAAGTAAAGTCTGACCAAGGGCACCTTTTTGCACCAATCGGGACAGGTCTCATAACCTGGTGTCTGCAGCCCACCTATGGGAACGGGTGGCGCGCGAGTGAGAAGGTTGCCCCCCACTGCCTGAGAAGCACAGACGTTGTGACTGTGGAGCTGAAGGGAGCTCTGAGCTTCTGCGCCGTTGAGTGTTCGCATGGGAAGCACGTGAGAGCCCTAGGCGGCCGTTTCCCATAGCCAGAAAGCTTCGGACTAAATCCACCGGCGTGCGGTCAGAGGAGGCTGTGTATAAACACAGCTACCTACCAGGCTCAACCTGTAGAGGACTGGAGAATCTGCTGAATCGCGCTCGGTCTGTCAGGAAAGTTGAAGCTGCAGTGAAACGCCCGCATAGCTGTGAGTTCGGTCGAGTTCAGGGAGCAGCTGCCTGGTATGGTACCCCTCTGTTGTTTTCCATATAAATGTGTGAGGAAGCCATTGAAGCTCAGGCTCAGCCCTGCAAAGGGTGAAAGAGTGGTTCTCTGTTGGAATTGTGAGTACTAAATCAGGGTAGCTCCCTGCTAAAGGTTATAAACCAAGACACAATCATTTTGTTGTATTGCAGACTGTACTAATTGAGCTTCCTGGCTTCATCTAAGCTTCATAGGAATTGAAGGCTCCTTTGTGTCAGGGCCCCAACCAGCTGCATCGAGGAACTAGCCATTAGGGCTTGGGTACCCATAGACAGTGACTGATAGGTTTAGGCCTGTGCACAGAGCCCTAGGTAGTTAAATATATATTTTATAGTGGTAAGTCAATCACTCTGATTTCCCCCGGTCCTTGTTATCTCCCCTCAAATAAATAAGATTGTTTGTTTTGCAACTGTACCCTGGCTGGTTTGTGTCTTACTGGGGATATACTGCACAGTGAATATTTGATAACTGTACCTTACTTTCCAGGGGGTCCCCCGAGTGAGCTGAGTGGTTCGAGCCGGGGGGGTAAGTGTTCGGGGGGAGAGCATTGTAATTAATCCATGTGAGCCACTAGTGGGAAGAAGGGGGGTTGCAGTAACCCAGAAGGCTGTGACCGAGTCAACCTTGACTGTCTTAACCCTGACCTCTGGGTGGAGGCACCCGTCAACGGATCTGGGCCCCTTACCCTGTCGCAGCTGAGACAGGCAGGGGTGGTAGCCCTTAGGATAGCGCCCCTGGGGGTTACATGGAGACCCTGCAAATTACCCTAAGATCAATAAAGCCAGGAGATTTTCTCACTTCCATCGATATGAAAAAGCCTACCTCCATATACCCATGGACCATCCCAACACAGATACCTGAGATTCAAAATTGTGGGCCACCACTGCCAGTATCCAGACACTCTCTTTTGGCCTAGCATTGGCTCCCAGCATATTCACCAAGGTTTCAATCACCCTCGCAGCCAAACTAAGGCAACAGGGAATACACATCATCCCATACGTCAGCAACTGGCTAATCTGGGCCAGATGTCCTGTAACTTCACACCAACACACCCAAAATGTGGTGGACACACTCCAGTCCCGAAGGTGGGTGATCAGTTGGGACAAAAGCAGCCTAGTCCCAAACGAAAAGATAGAACACATAGGAGCCACCATAGACACAGTGGAGTGGAAAGTGATTCCATCACAGAAAAGAATGGACAAAGCACTATCACAGGTTTAAGCACTAAGCACCACACAGAACCCCACACTACAAACAGTTCTACAAACTCTGGGCTCCACGGTCTACTGCATTGGCCTAGTTCCCCTGGGAATTATGGAACATGCACCCACTGCAGACCTTCGCAGTACTGGAAGGTCACAAATTGCAACACGACCTGACAATATCCGTACAATTAGACCCGCACACCAAGAGATCTCTAGCATGGTGGTCCAACAGGAACAACATCATCATGGGTGTGGATTTGCTAGTCCAGCACAACATAGCAATAGACACAGATGCCATCCTGACAGGTTGGGGTGCCACTCTTAATCATATGCCAGCACAGGGAAAATGGACAAAAATAGAGTCAGGAATGCAGATAAACTTACTGGAAATGAGAGCAGTCTACCACTTCCAAGCATTCATCAAACAAAAAAAAGAGTACTTATACGGTCAGACAGTTGAGCCACAGTGACGTACATCTTGAATTGGGGGGAGGGGGGGTGCCAGAAACCCACATCTACTACTTGAGATGAAGAAAGTATACGGGATTGGGTTCAGGCCCATCTCAAAGCAACAACACCTATCACCTGGCATGCAAACTGAACATAAAAGCAGACTAGCTCAGTCAACAGGAAACAGTGCCTCGTGGAATGGTCACTACACTCGCATATATTCCAGCAATTAAACCACAAAGGGGTAGGGTGCAATACAAACAATGGCATCCTCATGGCATCTGCCAGAAATGCTTGTCTACGTGCATATTACTCCAGATACAGAGAATTGGGAGTGCTAGGAACAGATGCCCTTTCTCAGACCTGGCACTTTGAGAGAGCGTACGTCTTTCCTCCGATTCCACTCATTCAACAGGTTCTGAACAAAATTCAGCAGTCCAAAACCACGGTGGTGATGGTGACACCACAGTGGCCCAGAAAGCACTGGTTCACTACCCTTGTATCAATGTCAGTAGCCACACCATGGACACTGCCACTATGAGTGGACCTACTGGCACAAGGCCCAATCAGTCACCTGAACCTAATCCCACTCCATCTCACTGCCTGGCTACTGAAAGGCAAAGACTACTAGACAAAGGCTACAGCCAGAAGGCAGTGGATACTTTGCTACAATCTAGGTGCATATCCACTACCTCCTACAAAAGGTACTGGCTCGTTTTCAGAAAATGGTGCTCCAGTAATAGTATACAGACGCAAGCAATTTCAGTTCCCCACATACTGCTCTTTCTACAGCAAGGGGTAGACAAGAGTCTATCGACCTTTTCACTGAGAGTTCAGGCAGCGGCTATAGGAGCAGAAACAGGTCTGATCAAAGGGTACACCCTAGGTTCACATCCTGACGTGCTCAGGTTTCTGAAAGCAGTGTCGAACATTCACCCCAAGCGAAGACCCATATTGTCACCCTGGGATCTTAGCACAGTGTTTGACGCACTAGCATTAACGCCCTTCAAACTTATATCAACCGAGGACATCAAATGGGTCTCTTTCAAGACAGTTCTTCTCCTGGCCATCTGTTCAGCTAGACAAATAGGTGAAATCAGAGCTCTTTCATGAAAACCCCTCCCCCTTCCTGATTATCCACAATGATGGAGGGACTCTAAGAAGCAGTTGCTCTTTCATTGCAAAAGTAGCCACTCCTTTCCACACATTGCAGTCAGTTGGGCTACCCACATGATCAGCACAATCAGGCCACGGGCAAATGGAGGAAGCAAAACATTGGGACATGAAAAGAGTGATTAACACCTACCTACATAGAACAGAAGAATTCAGACTGTCTGGCAGCCTATTTGTGGTATACAGTGGGCCAAGGAAAGATCAAGTAGCCACTACATCAACACTAACCAACTGGATTAAGCGGACCATCACAGTGGCATACAAGAATGAAGGACTGTCACCACCTCAACAAATCAAGGCACATTCTACCAGGGCAATGGCAACATCCTGTGCAGAATGGAATGAGGCATTCATACAGGACATCTGTGCAGCAGCAACATGGTTCTCTATACACACACCTTTACCAGACACTACAGCCTAGATGTAGGGAATGCCAAAAAAGCCAATTTCATTACAAAATTGCTGCTTAATATTACTGGACCTTAGCAGGACAGTCATCTGACCCCACCCAATACTGCTTCTTAGCACCTAGAGGTAGTGGATGGGGAATGCTGTAAGGTGATGCAATATGCAATGGTAGTCTACTTACCTGGTAACGGTGGTTGCATAAGTATCACCTTACAGCATCCCCATTCCCACCCAAGTATATGATCAGGTGACAATCCAGCTAATGTGGGGTTATCTCCTCAAATTCTAGAAGGAATAGCCCCGTAGTTATCCTATCCTTAGTCAATCGTAGCCTACCAGCATGCCATAAAGGCTGGTTCTTCTTAGTATGTAAATAATAGGAAATAATTGTTTTCTTTCCATGCCCATTCTATTAGTACGTTCATTCAGACTATCACACCAGGCATTATTCTACTCATATCTGATGCATGTATTGCTATATATCTCTGTCTCTACGTCATAACAATTTTCTTACCACAGTATAGCTAAGGACAACACAGCTTTGAAGGAATTGAACTGAAGACCTGTGGTAAGGTATAGCACCTAGGCAGATCAGATTCCAATTCTATTCACATGTGCATTTACAGCCTATGAGGCAGACGTACCCCAGAGGTAATGGATGGGGGATGCTGTAAGGTGATGCAATATGCAGTCACCTTTAACAGGTGAGTAAACAGCTCTACAATGCCGGTTCAACAGCCATTTCATTGACCGGCATCACAGCGACGGAATTTATGGCAACTACAAGTTGCGGTCAACATAAATCTCGATGGACTCCTGATCCTTTTTTTCATTGGGGTTCCCCACACCATGCAGGGCTTGCCTGCCCCCCATTCTGTTTATAATCGACCCAAGTCAGAGTTGATTCAGGGAAGGGTGCAGGACTGGGAGACGGTGTCCCTGTTTCAGGTGCACCAATCCCATAACCTGTCAGTGAACTGTTGATTTTGTCAGCAGTGCTGTATGTTGCTATATTGGTGTCGCTGTCGGGGGGAAGGGGGGGGAGGTATACCTGAGTAAACTACCATTAGTTTTGTCTGGACCAGACATACATCTGGAAGTGTTTTGTTACCCTTATCTGGCTCGATTTGTAAATCGGATGTCCTGTTTTTGCTTTTTATCAATGTATAGGATATGAAATCCCAGAGGCGCACTTGTTATCCCTGATAGCGAGGGACGAGGAACTCCCTGTTGAAGTAAAGGAGGAAGAGACTGAACAGCACAAGGATCATCCTGAAGACACCCCCAGCAGTAAGTAGAGAGCTAGATTTGTGGTTTCTGCAGAATTTGCATCATTTCAGATGAGAAGAAAAATCATTTAAAGATCAAAGACAAATGTTTTAATTAATTTCTCCATTTTTTTATGTTACTGTATCCTAGAGAAATAAAAATAGCCTGTTCAGGACAGAAGATTAAGTGTCATGATTTTTTTCTTTATTTAGTATTCATCTTAAAATTAGTAAGCCATATTCTAAGCTGGAGGTTTTATTTTTCCTCTGAGTTAGTTCTGTTTAAATCTTTTCAAGAAGTCCAACAAGCAGTGACATATTATCAAAATGATTTGACTGAACTTGAATAATTACGGATTCATCAGCAGGAGCATGATTCCTATTTAATTTTCATGGCATAGCCTGTTTATTTGCTTGAGGTACGAGCAGAAACCTAAAACACAGACTGCTCCTAAATTAAAGGAAAGGAAAAAAAAAAAACCTTTTTAAACAAACCCCATCTCAGAGTGCAGCAGCCGTGCATTCTCTCATTTATTCATTAAGATCAGCTGTTCAGACTTCAGTTGTGTTTCACTTGGCAACTGACCTAGCACAGTGTATGATTTATTTTTTATTTTTTTTCTTTATTTATTTATGAGCCTTACCTCCTCGGCAGGGGTGTTCTGATGGTCCCTCTGTCAGTTCCTCTGGCGGCACCTGCACCGGGCGCTGTTCCCAAGTGTTAGCCTCCTCCCATCTCCCTCTGTATAGGCCATATCACGGACCCTATCGTGGAAGACCAAGGGATCAGGGCCAGAGGAAGCTCCTGGAGCATCCGGTGCAGCGCCGCAAGCAGGTCCTCACATGCGTCGGAGGATTTGGCCAAGTCTTTTTCCCTGAGTTTCTCCCCAGTGGTGCTGGCAAGCAAGGACACCAAGGACACTGTGACGCATGTTACCACGTATTGCAGATCAGATGTCCACCCATGCTATCTGCCCCCTTGCTCCACGACCAGCACTACCCCCATCCACCACCAGGAGTCAGCACCCTCATGGGAGTCCCTCCCACCTCTCCCGGAGAAGGAGAGCAGTCCCAGGAACACTCAGTCCTTCTCCCTCCCCCAGCTGACCCCCAATGACCCGCATTGCTCCCGAACCCAGGTCGCTGGCATGGTGTGAGGTGTGGCATCCAGCACCTCAACCCTCAGCACCACCAGACTGGTGTAGGATTTATTTTTAAAAGAAATCTTTTTAGACTCACCTTGCTCGTATATTGGGAGCGTTGCTTCACAGTTGCAAGAAGCCCCATGCCTACTGAACTCAGTATTAGCACCTCCCCCTTCAATATATCAGCATGGAATCAAATGTTGTGACAGGCAGTGAGGGTGACATCAGTGCCTTTGCATTGGGGGGGGTTGTCATGTCATGTTATATAGTGATTATGTTCTGCCTTCTCTCAATATGAAATATAAAGAAAAAGAAACAAAAGCAATTGGAGCCGTTGTCACCCAAGGCATGTCATGCTATATAGTGATTATATTCTGCCTTATCTCAATATTGCAGAGTCCAAGTTAAGAAAGCTAATCAAAACCTCAACTGTATTTTCAGACATATAGCAAGTAGGAACAAAAATGTACTTCTCCCATTGTATAATGCCCTAGTTGGGCCCCACCTGGAGTACTGTGCACAGGTATGGTCACCACAGAACTGAGAGGATATAAAATTATTGGAAGGTGTGCAGCATAGATTCACTAAGTCAGTGTATGGTTTAAAAAATCAACCTTATATTGAGAGATTAAATTCACTTAACTTATATTCCCTATACTACAGGAGGCATAGGGGTGGTTTATGTCTGTTATACAGACTATTGGACAATGATTTACTTATGGCTGAGATGGGATTCCAATACAGTATAAGCTGGACTAGTTCTAGGAAACATAATAGACAGCTTTTATGTGGAAAATCGAATTGGAACCAACGAAAGTTTTAGTATAGTCAGAGAGTGGTAACATCTTGGAATGATCTTCCAACTAATACTGTCGGTTCTTTTTTTTTTTAATTCAATATACTTTATTGTTGTTTCCACAATATAACAAGAACAAAAACAAGAAAATGTGTACAATAAAAGGAAAAACAAGAGTTACAAAAAACACAAATATACAAAATCAGGCAACCAAAATAAAACATTACATACAAAAAATTCCCCCATCTCTCCATAACCCCCCTTTCCCAGATCTGCACATTGCTGAGGAATAAGAAAGCGGGGAAAAGACAGGATAAACTAAAACTAAAGTACTATAAGGTTAAAGTGGGTACATTAAGAGACCTCTATGCTTTCCGTAGGGGAAAGCAAGGTCATAAGGGGCTCCCAAGTAGTCTGGTAATATTGGGGTCTATTCCTCAAAGATGCAATATGCTTTTCTAACTGGACAGCAAGGAGGATTTTACAGTACCAGTCTAGTATCATGGGAAGTGAGTCTTCTTTCCAGTATTGAAGCATAGTCAGCTTCACGATGGAGGCAATTAAGGTCCGATAGGCCTGACGTAGTAATGGTGTCCCTCAAGGATATATAGCCAACAAGCAAGATTCAGGGGTAAATAAGGAGTCTAATCCTAGAATGGGATCTAATACTTGTTGAATTGCGTCCCAAAAATTCTGAGTGCAGGAGCATTCCCACAACGTGAGAAAGAGAGAGCCTGGGGCCTGCTTACATCGGAAACAATCTGGGGAGGATACAAGTCCCACCTTGTACAATTACTGTTAGTAGTTCTAACATGAATATATTTAAGAATAGTTTGGATAGGCACTATGGGAATAGGGTATTTCAGTTTTAAATTAAGGATTGTGATTTTGGCAAGCTGTTAAGGACCTTGAGTCTGTTAGCTTGATACTACCTATGAAACCTATGAAATATGAAATATTAAGAAAAAGAAACAAAAACAATCTGAACTGTTGTCACCCAAGACGTGCTGTAGATGCTGATAGAGCGGGGTTCTGCATGTGAGCTAGTCACTGACTGGTTCATTGGTTTTGTGGTTTTGACTGAGGTAGCCAGAGGTGTGCTACTGCATGCATGCATGGCAGCTGCTCTCCCGTATCACATGTTGCAATGTGAAGAGTTCCCCTTTATGCAGTAGCTTCTTTTAAAAATAAATCATACAGTGCGCTAAATCAGCTGTCAGGTAAAGCATGGCTGAAGTCCAAAAGCTGATCATAGTGGACGAATGAGAGACAGCATTGCTTCTTCACTCTGTCATGGATGAGGTGGAAAAGATTACACAGACAACAGCATGTCAGGTACAACACACCAAATAGGCATAATTTCCATAAAAAAAATATATTTTTATATATATATACATATATATATATATAAAACCACGGACTTCAATACTTTCAGTAACAGAAAATAAAGTCAAAAAAAATCATAGCTTAGAGAGTACGAGTTAATAACTCCCTACAATCTACTGTGCCTGACCTCCCCTTGGAGATCTGTTCTGGGAGATCCTAACAGGTTCTCTTCTAAACTACATCTCATTTCAGCTTCTCAGGGTTTGCTTTTTATAGCCAGAAAACTCCTCCCTACTGTCTAAACCCTGCCTATATTTTAATGTTATGTCATATTTCACTAAACATTGAATATTTTCATGCTGTGCTTCTAGTACATCTTACATCTAAATCAACATTGGCTTGCTATAGGAGCTTACACCCAGCTGTGTAGCAGCTGCTGATTGGAATGTGAGACCACGCTCGAGCAGACAGCACATGGCTCTGTGCTTAGAAAGATAAATTAAAAAAAAAACATAGTGTTTAACATGCAGAGCTTTTCATTACCCTAGCAAAGTTATGAAATGTTCCTCAGGAGGATAAAATGAAAAGCTTATTCCTGGTCAGTGCTGGCCGTCGCTCAGCAGATGTACCGCTTATCCTGCACGCGGTAACATTATACTGACCCCAGTAATGCACATGCCAAATGCTTGTGTCACTTCGGGGAGGGGATAAACTAGAGGGGAATGTCAGAATACTTGTACAAATTGTAAGAGAAGCTTGGAGTTCTGAAGAGTCCTGCCGTAGCCCTTGCACTTAGGACACAAAGGGGAATAAAATATTGTTGCAGAGTCGTTTCATGTGGCAACACTTAAGAAAACTACAAGGAGTCTCGCACAGCTCATCTCTTTGTACACACCCGAGAGAGAAAGAGACGTCTCCCAAATACGAACCTCACACCCTTCTAACTCAGTGTGCTGCAGGACTGTATCTTGACTTTAAACATCGTTACACAGCCTAATGCTGCTACATGAACTCGAAAAAAATACATGGGCACCATACTCCAATAGAGGCCTCACGAATGTACGATACTGAGGTAATACTACATCACTTTCCCTACTTGAAATGCTTCTAAGTATACAATTTAATACCCTGTTAGCCTTTCTGGCAATACTAGCGCAGTGGGTAGAAAAATGAAGGTCATTCGTAACTAAGATACCCAGATCTCTTTCTTCTGTTATTGTTTTAAGGGTAATATCCCCTAAATAATATGTGGTATTTTTATTTTTCAATCCCAGATGCATTACAGTGCATTTATCTGGATTTAGGTGCAACTGGTATGTAGCACACCATTTGTTGATACAGTCTAGTTCCTGTTGTAATTTCAAGTGGTCATTTGGATCTGCCAGTTCTAGCCCCAGCCGACAATCATCCGCAAATTTGGTGAGCCATACCTTCCCACGTTGCACCCCTAACATTGCCACATAGATGTTAAATAGGAATATTTCTGCTAATAATGAGGTTCCAAAGTAACGTAGTCTACAACAGGGCTTGAGAAATAAGACAGAAGTTATAGGGGTAGCACTTAAGAAGGTAGGTGGCCATTCCACTGTAATTGAAATGTACAGGCTGATAGAAAAAAGAGGGGATAGTCAGAGAAGAAAAGAAATGATGCTGTGCAACAGACTTGGGGTGGGGGTCCAAACCAGATAGACTCACACATCAGGAATAAGGGAGGTTGCTTCCATCACGCACTTTGAAATGCGGTTTATTACGTTTCACAGCGCATGCCAGTGATATGAGGAGAGTAGCACACTTTGAGGTGTGCTTCCTGTTCAATCCACTGCTCCATTGAGCAGGCGTGGTGGTCCTGCACCAATGGGTGCGGAGCTGTGTATGACAGCGGTGGTCTTCTTCAAAAGAAAACCACCGCTGTCATATCTAACGCTGGTAAACCTACGCCCCAAAACTTTGGTGCCATGCTGAGAGCCCACCCAGCATGGCAAACATCCTGCCCTCTGCCGACGGGGTGCCCAATCCCCTGTTGGCTCCACGTCCCCAAAGGCCCCCAAAGCTTTGGTGCCACACTGGGAGCCCACCCCAGCATGGCAAGCGTCCCAGCGTCTGCCTGCCGACGGGGTGCCCAATCCCGTCGGCTCCACGTCCCCCAAATGCCCCCTTAAGCTTTGGTGCCACACTGGGAGCCCACCCCAGCATGGCAAACGCCCCGCTACGCCTTTTTTTTTTTACCTAGAAATAAAATGGTCCCACGGCGCTTCTCCCTGAACCCCTCCCACAACCCACACCCACCCACTGTGCTCCCTGCCTCCCCACACCCCCCACTCACCCCATACTTACCTCTGGAGCTGGGCACGACGATCATTGCTGGACCGGGAACACGTCTGCACTCTTCAAAGCCGACCATGAACTGAGGAAATGCCGGTAAGCTGTATGATGGGCTAGATGAGGTTTTTTCAACTTTGTTGCATATCTCAGGCATTTTTTGGAATTTTTGCACCAAATTTTCAACATGGGGTTTTTGGGACCCCTTCTCATGAATGATGTCACTGTCATGGCGTTATTCGGGCCTGAAGGGTGATTTATCAGTCACTGCGCAAAATCACCTTTCAGGCCTGATTAACGAAACGACACTGCCAGCGTTCATAAGGTGGGCTCTCAAAAAGCCTATTTTGCAAATTTGGTGAAAAATTCCTAAAAATGACCATTTTACGCGAACATGCGTTGCGCAGTTCCTATGCAGGCTCATAAGTTCGCGAATTTTCAATATTTTCACTCCAGATTTTCAACATTGGCATTTCACCACACCTCCTCATGAGCAGTACAGCTATCATTTTTCACATCCTGCCCAAAACGTGTTTTCGCCATGTAGCGCACAATGGCGCAGTTGGTTTGCGAACTCAATGTATGGGACACATTAAGAAAATCACAGTGACACTGTTCATGAGCAGAGGTCTTAAAATGGCTGTGTTGAAAATTTGGTGAAAAAATTCCTAAAATGACTGTTTTACAAGTGTGCATTGCGCAGTTCCTACGCACGCTCGTAAGTTTGCAAATTTTCAATATTTTTCTCCAGATTTTCAACATTGCCATTTTACCACACCTCCTCATGAGCAGTACAGCTGTCATTTTTCACATCCTGCCCAAAACATGTTTCCGCCCATGTAACGCACAATGGCGCAGTCGGTGTGCGAACTCAATGTATGGGACACATTAAGAAAATCACAGTGACACTGTTCATGAGCAGAGGTCTTAAAATGACTGTGTTGAAAATTTGGTGAAAAAATCCTAAAAATGACTGTTTTACGAGTGTGCATTGCACAGTTCCTATGCTCGCTCGTAAGTTTGCGAATTTTCAATATTTTCACTCCAGATTTTCAACATTGCCATTTTACCACACCTCCTTATGAGCAGTGCAGCTGTCATTTTTCACATCTTGCCCAAAACATGTTTTAGCCCATGTGGCACAATGGCACAGTCGGTGTGAACTCAGTGTATGGGACACATTAAGAAAATCACAGTTCACTGTTCATGAGCAGAGATCTTAAATGGCTATGTTAAAATTTTGGTGAAAAAATTCAAAATAACTGTTTTATTTGTGCGGCATTGTGCAGTTCCTACGCACGTCAGAAGTTTTACAATTTTCAATATTTTCGCCTAGATTTTCAACATTGCTATTTTACTACACCTCCTTATGAGCAGTACAGCTGTCATTTTCACATCCTGCCCAAAACGTGTTTCCGCCCATGTAGTGCACAATGGCGCAGTCGGTGTGCGAAATCAATGTATGGGACACAGTAAGAAAATCACAGTGACACTGTTCATTAGCAGAGGTTTTAAAATGGCAATGTTGAAAATTTGGTGAAAAAAATCCTACAAATGACTGTTTTATGAGCGTACGTTGCACAGTTCCCACGCACGCTCGTGGGTTTGCAAATTTTCAATATTTCCACTCCAGATTTTCAACACTGCCATTTTACCACACCTCCTTATGAGCAGTACAGCTGTCATTTTCACATCCTGCCCAAAACGAAGCTCACCATGTAGCGCATAATGGCGCAGTCAAAGTAACTCAATGTATGGACATTAAGAAAATCACAGTGACACTGTTCATGAGCAGAGGTCTTAAAATGGCTATGTTGAAAATTTGGTGAAAAAATTCCTAAAAATGACTGTTTTACGAGCATGCGTTGCGCAGTTCCTACGCACGCTCGTAAGTTCGCGAATTTTCAATATTTGCACTCCAATGACTTCCAAATACCTAAACAGCACATAGAAGCAAGCAACATTCGGCATTGACAAATGCTTGTTTATTTTTGCATTCGCTTGCATGCATGTGCAAGGAACATTTTGGGACAGTACGATTTTTTGAAGGTGTGTGACCCTCCTGTCCAATGCAGTGCTCAGTGTAACGTGTGCAACCCTACTGCACCAATGGATGCATGAGCTGTCTATGACAGCAGTTTGGCTGCAGTGGTCTTCAGTTAAAAGAAAAGCACCACTGCAATTAGCGGTGGTAACGTGTGTGTATTTAGCATATTGACGCCACCCTTCCCCTCTGGCTGCTAATAAAATCCTCCCACTTCCTTCCTCCCTCTGCTGCCGCCTACCCTGCTCCCTTGTTATTGCCCCCACCAAACACATTGTATGTGCAGACGGAGTGCACAGTCCCCATTGTCTCCAGGGCCCCCCAACAAACACCCAGGTGACATGCTGGGAGCCCACCCCAGCATGCCCATTGTCCCTGTAAATGGGAAACTGTCCCGCAACATCTTTTGTTTTTAAAACTTGGAAAACAGAAAACGTCCCTCGCTGTGTCTTGTGCCCCCTTCCCGAACCCACACCTACCCTCTGCATACCCCACCTCCCCCACACCCCATACTTACCTCTGGAGCCTGGCGCAATGATCTTCAGTGGAGTGGGAACACGTCTGCACTCTTGAAAGCCGAACGCAAACTGAAGAAATGACGGTAAGCTGTATAATGGCATAAATGTTTTTTTTTTTTCCAACTTAGGTGGCTATCTCAGGCATTTTTGCAAATTTTGGCACCACATTTTCAACAGGGGGTTCTTGGGACACCACTTCATGAATTCAGTTACTGTCATGTGAGTTATTCGGTCCCCAAAGGTGATTTCATGGTCACTGCACAAAATCACCTTTTGGGATTGATTAACTAAACAACAGTGTCACTGTTAATGAGGTGGGCTCCCAAAATCCTATGTTGCAAATTTGGTGAAAAATGTCAAAAATGACTGTGTTATGAGTAGTGCTAGCAGTTTCCACGCACACTCATAACTTCGAATTTGAAATATTTTCACTCCAGATTTTCAACACTGGCATTTTTCACACCTCCTTATGAACAGTACAGCTGACATTTTCACATCCTGGCTGAAATGTGTTTTGCACATCCAGCGCACAATGGTGTGGTCACAGTGAGAAATCAATGCTCAGGACAGATTATGAAAATCACAGTGACACTGTTCATGAGCAGAGGTCCCACAATGCCTATGTTGAAAATTTGGTGACAAAAGTCCACAAAAGACTGTGTCATGAGCGTTCTTGCGCAGTTTCCATATGCGCTCGTAAGTTCGAGAAATTGTTGTATTTTCACTCCAGATGTTCAACATTGCCATCCCTTCACACCTCCCTATCAATGCTACAGCTGTCATTTTTCACATCCTGCCCGAACTGTGTTTTTGCACATGTGGAGCACAATGGTGTGGTCGCTGTGGGAAAACAACGCTCAGGACAGATTAACAAAATAACAGTGGGACTATTCATAAGCAGAGGTCTCAATTGCTTTTATGAGGTGGGGGTAACAAAAAGGTCATGCTGAAAATTTATAATGCAAATACCAGCAATCGCACAGGGCATTAGGGTAAAGCACCATACGTGCCAAACACCACTGCAAACACCTGCAAGCAAACGTTCGACATTGACAAATGCTTGTTTAAAAAAGGGTTTGTTTCTTTTTTCACTGTTCTTTCCTTTATGAGCAGAGTGCAATTTAAGTTTCTGCTTGCTCCTCAAGTGAATAAACAGGCTATGACATGAAAAGAAAATATGGATCCACTTCCTGCTGTAAGAACTGTAGTTTCTGGAGCCTAGTCAGGTACTTCTGACTACATGTCACTCCTTGTTTGATGTCATGAAAAGACTCAGAAACCTCCAGCTTAGAATCGGGCTTACTAATTTTTATTTTAGTTATTTATTTATTGAAAATTTAAGAGATTACCTTTGAGCACACGTGCTCATTTGCATTTATAAAGGTTCCAGGTCAGATACATACTCGCAAAAAAATTACAAGTACAATAAGCAGTTCTAGAAGAAATGCAGTGGAGTCAGACTTAAAACACTTACGAAAGAACAATTTGGCCATGGGACAAGAGTCACGTAAGTCTCAGCCTACTAATTCAGCAACTTTATCAGAACTGAAGGAGTTCCACTCTGAAATATGAGAATTTAAGCAGGATGTAAAAGCTGACCTGGCAAAAATAGAAAATAAGGTTCGTGACTAGAGATATAGCGACGTTTTTCTTTGCAGGCAAATTTGTGGCGAAGTTGCCAAATTCACATCCATGAAGCATTTTGTGTAATTTTTGGTAATTATCCAGAATCCACCATTGTGACTTTGCCATGCTTTTTCAGGTTTTAAATGAAAATTGCATTTTTGAACCCCAAAGCAAGGAGAAGTCACACCTCCCCCCAGCCAGCAGCCTGACTTCAATCCCTGGTGTCTAGTGGTCCCCTCACTCTGTCAGGTAGTGCCCCCACAGCTCCACCAACCCTGAATCTGACCCGTGTTTAAAAAAAATGTTTAATTTAATCCCTGGTGTCTAGTGGACCCCCCCACCATGTCAGGTAGTACCCCACCCCACTCCCTCAACCCCGAGTCCGATCCATCTTAAAAAAATGTTTAATTTAATCCTGGTGTCTAGTGGACCCCCACCCCTGTCAGGTAGTACCCCACCCCACTCCCTCAACCCGAGTCTGATCCATCTTAAAAAAATGTTTAATCCCTGGTGTCTAGTGGACTCCCCCACCCTGTCAGGTAGTGCCCTCCTCTGCTCCCCCAACCTGAATCGGATCCATCATAATGTTTTTAATTTAACCTTGTGTCTAGTGGACCCCTCACCCTGTCTAGTAGTGTCCCCACCCTGTTCCCCCAACCCTGACTGGAGCGGGCCACTGGCACAACCGTCCACTAATTTCCATGGCCAGCAGCCCGACTGAGCTCAGTGAAAGACAGCTTGCTTGTACAAGCATGAACAAGCATGCACTCATTCATTGACAGCTCGAGGCCATTTTCCTTTTGTGTTCTGGGGTGTAGAGAAGGGTAGGGGGCTGCTCCAATCACAGGCTGGGGTCACAGGATGGGGGGAATGGTGTTATGGTCCCCTGTGGAACACTGGAGCAGCCCCCTTCCCTGCAGGCAGGGTGGGGGTCCACTAGATACCAGGGATTAAATTAGACTTTTTTAATGATAGATCAGACTCAGGTTTGGGGTGGGGGGAAATGGGGTGGTGGCACTACATGACAGGGTTGGGAGTGGAGGGGATCCACTAGACACCAGGGATTAAATTAAACATTTTTTTTTAAAGATGGATAAGACTCAGGGTTGGGGGAATGGGGTGGGTGCACTACCTGACAAGGTGGGGGTCCACTAGACACCAGGACAGGGTACCAGCAGGTGGGGGGGGGGATTTATAGTGTTATTGTGTCCCCGGTGATCGGTGGATGTGGGGGGGACAATTACCAAACTTCGTGAATTGTGCTCCACAGATTGAGTGCAATTCGCAAATTGTTTGGCAGAGCAAATTTTATAGACTTTGCCCACCTCTATTCATGGCTTAGAAATTTAGCTGGGAGTAACAGATTCAAGGACTGGTCAGCTTGATTCGATGGTAGTGTATACACTCCAGGAATGCAAAATTTTATATGAAACATACGAGGATCTCGATAACAGGTCTCGCTGCAACAATATGAGAATATATGGTTTGCTGGAGTAGATAGAAGGCCAAGACATGGGACCTTTGTTGAAAGCCTGCTGAGGGAATTACTGCAGCTCGACTCAGAATATCCAATAGATACTGAAAGGGTCCACTGGGCTTTACAGCCAAAGCCTGCAAAACCCACAGATTGTCCCAGATCAGTGATCATCAAGTTTCTCAGTTATACCACCAAACAGGTCTTGCTTCTGCAAGCGTGGAGAATGTGGCAGGTGAAATATCAAAATGCACACCTGTACTTTGACAGTGATTACTACCCTGTCATAATGGAAAGACGGAGAGCATACTCACCCATTCTTTGAGCACTCCGAGCCCATCAGCTGACATTTCAGACCCCTATCCGGCATGGATGAGTATTATGTTTCCAGATGGCCCCAAGATGTTTGCCAACCCAGAGGAAGCAGCCAAGGAACTGACAAAAAGGGGCATGGAAGTCTCATTGCTGCACCAACAACCTGAACACCATGAGGTAGGTACCCTATGGAGCACCCTCTGGTCTGCACCCTTTTGTGGGGAAGATTGTCATTAAGAGGGCCTGACAACTATGTCAGAGATTAGGCAACTCCTGCAGTCATTTGCTAGACTGGCACGTCCATTAACAAGAGCCCTGATCATATTGGGTTATCAAGTTCTGTTCCAGTAATGAAAGGGAGTTAATGGAGTATCTCCCCCACTTCAACTGGCCAGTTTACACTTGGGTTTGCTTTTTCCCTCTGACAAAGTGAATCTTCCCCTTATCTTTATTGAAGATACCCCAATCCAGACTAAGTTACATGACCGGTGTTCCCTTGAAGGGAGAGCAGCATTCTGCTTTCCGATGCTGACTGCATCCATGCCACCACTAAATACTGTTCTTGAGTAAGCTTCCCCGATATTTGCTCCTTGCCTCCACATTTGTATGGACATTGAGACTTTTTCGGCAGGAGCACTGTGTAAATATGTAATGCAGAACATGTTTCTGGCTTTTAGTCAACATCAGTTGGCTTTCTTTGGAAGTGGCTGTGGTTGCACTGAACATGCTGAGTACCCTCCCCTAAGTGTTCCTTTTGCCACCTTGGGGTCCTGCCTGCCTCCAGAACAGTCACAGCCTTAGTGAGGCAAGGTGGGCATCCCGTGGATGCAGGTATGACCTCTTGGGGCTTTCGCCTGGAAGATGCCTCATATTTTGTTGACAACTAGTGGTTCGCCACCTCAAGAGATGGTTCCTAAGGCAGGAAAGCCACCGGGTGGGGGAAAGACATCGGTTGGGGACTGCCCTTTGTCATCTGCGTGCAGGTGAGTTAACTAACCATGGACTGGGGATTGCTAATCCATCTGCCATAGAAACATAGAAGTTGTCAGCAGATAAGGACTGCTAGGCCCATCCAGTCTGCCCGTAGGCCCTATACATTGTATGTGGCCACTGACCCTGTGTGATCAATGGCTTGTCATCACTCCTTCCCCTCTCAGGTTTCCCTTGTGCCTGTCCCAAGCATGCTTAGACCCCTCCACTGGGCTTGCCCCCATTACCTCCTGTGCCGAACTATTCCGTGTGTCAACTACCCTTTCTGTGTAGAAAAACGTTCTCACATTACCTCTTAATCTACCCCTTTCCAATTTCATATTGTGCCCCCTTGTTCTAGTACTTTTTCTACATTGGAAAAGCTCCCCTGCCTGCACCTTATTTATGCCCTTAAGGTACTTGAAAGTTTCAATCATGTCCCCACACTGTCTCCTCTCCTTCAATGAGTACATATTGAGGTCCCTTAGTCTCTCCTCATATGTTTTGTGATGTAAGCCCTGCACCATCTTTGTTGCCCTTCTCTGGATAGTCTCCACCTTATCTATGTCCTTGCACAGGTGTGGTCTCCAGAACTGCATGCAGTACTCCAGGTGAGGCCTTACCAATGTTTTACACAATGGCATCACCACCTCCCACCTCCTGCTAGTGATACCTCTGCCTATGCACCCCAGCATACCACTGGCCCTCCCTGCTGCCTTTGTACACTGCTTTGATACCTTGAGGTTATTCCCATCATTAGTCTAAACTGAGATTTACTACTCTGGAGACCTGTTGAATCTCAGCTTGGGGACCCTGACTCGGAAGGTTCTCTCAAGGATCACTCTAAACAGAACGGTAAAAGTACCTGTCCATTATATTGTCCTAGTCCCTTTTAACACAGACCACGGAGGAAGTGAGGAGAATTCCTCATTAAACC
Organism: Neoceratodus forsteri; assembly: GCA_016271365.2. Classification (NCBI taxonomy): domain Eukaryota; kingdom Metazoa; phylum Chordata; order Ceratodontiformes; family Ceratodontidae; genus Neoceratodus; species Neoceratodus forsteri. Next base: position 55,677,688 of record CM057455.1, read on the forward strand.
GAAATAAGTTGTGAGTCTAAGCAGCTGCTTTCCATTCCATCCTTTCCATTACTCAATCTGTCAATCTACTTGTCCCCCTATTGGATAGTACAAGGGAAAGGTTCCCCCAGACCAGAGGATCCCTGTTTATTCCTCTTTCTCTCTTTATTTGGGGCAGCACTGTTTGTTAGTCACCATGGCATTTTTCAGCAGTGTTTTTCTGGCAGAAACATCAATATACCCATTTTCCTTCTCTTTATTTCTTGAACTACTGTAAGTTACAGAACTTTTAAGTTTCAGAGATTTCCCACACAGATGCCATGCCTGCTATGAAAAAAAACTAAAACAGCTTGGTGCAGTGCTGTTTACCATCAGAAACCTGTACTAACACCATCCTTGTACATCTACAGTATGAGAATAGTCTGTGCATTCAACAGGTAATTTCAGTGAAAGAGATTTAAAGAAAAGGCAAGTGGCAGCCATCTTTAAGTACTTGAGTTCTTAAATAAAAAAAGTTAAAAAAAAACATGTTTTAAATATCTGAAGAGATTGACCAGGTACTGATTATCAATACAGGGATATCAGAGATATATTTTTTCTGGAAAACGGTGTATTTTTTGGGGGGGCTGACAAATGCTATGCTTTAAGATAAGTTAATTGTTCATTGCCTGCTCACATATAAGCAGGTCATGTAAGTCTATTTCTGATCAATGAGGCTTTGCTGCCCCCTGTGGCCAATCTAATTATTGTATCGGGTTGTATTTGATAAAAACAGAAGGATAAAATGTCTGTGGTGCTAAACACTAAAAATCGATTACGCTCCCCCTTAAAGAAATAACACAGAGCACTGGGGTGGGTAGTATCCCTTCCTTGTTTTTTTCATTATATGGGTTACGCTTTTCTTAAAACCAAAGCGCTTGTACAGAAATCAAAACAACAAACATTACATATACAATAAGTAAAACATTCTTTTAAAAACACAGTCAATAAATACATAGTTAATTCCATAAAATCTGATCAAAAATTCCATCAGACTAGGCTAGGTCTGGAAATGCTAGGCTGAATAAATACGTACCTGGCGAGGTACAGAATTCCACAGGGTGGGGGCTGCAAAAGCACAGGCTGCAGATGTTTTCAACTGTACCTTAGGAACAGAAACATAGAAACATAGACTTTGATGGCAGATAAGGACCACTTGGCCCACCTAGTCCGCCCATTTCCCTACCTACAGGATAAGCTGCAGATCCTATTTAACCAACAGCCTATTTCTTCCTACCCCCCACAAAAATTGCCTTATGTCTGTCCCATGCACTCTTGAATTCTCCCACAGTTTTGGACCCCACAACCTTCTCAGGAAGGCTGTTCCATGCATCCACCACCCTCTCTGTGAAAAAATACTTCCTCATATTGCCCCTGAGCCTTCACCCCTCTATCTTCAAATTGTGTCCCCTTGTTCTTGCACATCTCTTTTTCTGAAAGATGCTGCCCTCTTGGACTTTGTTGATTCCACTGAGGTACTTAAAAGTTTCTATCATGTCCTCCACTCCCTCTTTCCTCAAAGGTATACATATTAAGCTCCTTTAGTCTCTCCTCATATGGCTTCTTTTGCAGACCCTGCACCATTTTAGTTGCCATCCTCATGACTGCCTCCATCCTGAGATCACGTGATGAGCTTGGTCTGGTAAGACGTCCTCTTTGCTGCTCCGGGGCCCGCAGCTTCTTTAAATAGATTTTAAACCTCCGGAAACCTTAAGAGTGGCTGTAAAAGAGTTTTGCTCGTCTGGCGGGGTGCCCGGGGCTAGATTGGTGGCGCGGTGAGCGACGGATCGGTGTTTTAGCTGGCCGGTTTCGGGCTACGTGGGAAGCGATTGGAAATCACACCAAGCCACGCTGCTAAAGTGAAATGGAAACCGAGGTGGTGGAGCCTCTTGCAGGGGGTCGCCTGCCTCCAAACAGCCAAAACCTCAATCCCCCACCCCCAGTGAGCAGGAGGAGGCGATGGAAAAAGAAGGGGGAGGTAGCTCGAAAAATGAAGATATTCAAGAAATAAAGCAGCTTTTGCAGGGTTTGGTGGCGGAATTTGCAGCTGTTAAGCCTGTGCTGCACTCTCTCGCCCAGAGAATGGGCAGCGTGGAAGCTCGGATTGCATCTCAAGAAAGGAAATCATCGGTAATGGAACAAGAGCTGGTGGTGGTTCAGAGACAAGTAAAGAAATTGGAGGAGAGATTAGAAGACCAAGAATCAAGAAGTAGAAGGAACAATCTGATTCTGGCAGGCTTGCCTGAGAGGGCTGAAGGGACAGACTGTGTTTCCTTCATACAAGATCTGTTGCTTAAATTGTTGGCCCCACTCTCATGGGGAAGCTTACAACTTGGAAAGAGCACATAGGGCGCTGAGAGAGGTCCCACCACCGGGAGCCAGACCTCGAGTAATTATTATTTGTTTTCTTAACTACAAGGAAAAAGTCCATGTCCTGTCTGCAGCACGGCAAAATAAATCATTGCAGTGGAATGGTGCCATCTTGTGGTTATTCCAGGATCATACACCAGCAGTGTGAGGAAAACAGAAAGAATACCAGGAAATCAAGAAGAAGTTATATTTGGCTGGAATCAAGTTTCGGCTATTATATCCTGCTACATTAGTGGTGCATCTACAAACAGGGGAGAAGCGTTTCCTCACGGCCAAGGATGCGTTAGAGGGACTTCGAGTAGAGCTCCCCGATTTATTTAGAGCACCGACCTGAATGGTTCTAGAGGCAAGGAAGAATACTGTGGAAGAAGAGACTGAAATAATGGGGACTTTAAAGTTTGTTCTACTTAATCTACTGTATCCAACTTCGATTTAGATGTTCTAACTAAAGGGTTTCAAAAGGGGGGGGAGAATCTCCTCGACTCATATAAGGTTAAAAGAGCTTATCGTGGGGAGGAAGATCTGAAGGAGCCTAACACGGGGGAGGATGAGGGAAAGATAAAAGATAAAGGAAGAGCAAAGGCAGGGGGAGGGGGGGACGACTATGGAATAAGAAAGAGACTGGGGTTCCAGCTATTTGTTGTAATGGGACACAGGAGCCTTATTTAGCGGATGGGGGGAGAGGGAGGTTTAAATTAAAAGTGAGGGCTCCGAGACGAAACAAGTAAAGGGAAGCAAAGAAAAGAGGCAATTGGATAGGTTACGAGATTGAATGGGGCTATATGCATAGGGGGGCCTGGTATAAGCCGGACTAGTGATTGTGAGGGGGTATGGATAGTACAAGCGAAGAGAGCTTAGAGAGGAAGCGCCCTCTTCCCAATTCTAGATCTGCAGGAGCGGGTGCTCATCGGGAAGACTTCCTTTTATTTCTGTTACTGGGTTTTTTTGGTTCGGGGTTCCCCGAGATTGCTGGGCCTCCTATTACCTAGAAGTCTAGGGAAAAGAGAGCTGGTGAGGATCAGAAGAGGGAAGGGGAGAAAATGCTATAACTAATGGAGGAAGATCCTCTCAAAAGTAAAGAACCTACACCGGAGCTGGTTGAGCTTAAGGGGGGGCTAGGGAGCGGCACAAGAGGGAGTTCATCGATGATCGGAGATATGGTAGGAGGACGATCTAGGGATCGGGGGCAGGGGGGATGGGGGAGGGGTTGGGGATTTGGAGAGAGAGAGAGTCCACTAGGTTAGGATTGATGATGGCAGGCTCGGACAAGGCTGTAGGGGTTAATAGTCCCAGAATAGGTTTTTGGTGAGTCTTATGACGGATATTAGAATAATCTTGTGGAATGTGAAAGGACTTAGGGGTAGGCGTAAGAGAATGGTGATTTTGAGACAACTGGACCATATGGGGGCCCACGTTGCGGCTCTCCAGGAGACACATTTGTTAACGGAGGAGCTGGGTAGCTTGAGACGATCCTGGGTGGGAAAGGTCTATGGGATTGGTAAGGAGAGGGCTTCAGGAGGGGTAGCGTTCTTAATCAGGAAAACTTGCTTACTTAGCGTGGAGCAGGTGACTACAAGAGAGGATGGCACAGGGATTTATATCTCGGGTCTAATGTATGGTAAGGCCATCTTAGTGGCCTCTTTATATGGACCGACGCCGTCTAATCCAGAATTCTTTGCATCAATAGAGAGGGATATAGTGGGTTTTGCTAGGCAGTCCCTTATTTTGGTGGGGGATTGGAATGTATATGCTGACGGTATAGTAGATAGGATCCTGCCGATTAAGGGGCATCAACGAAGACTCAAATCGCTTTAGCTAAATTGTTAGAGGTGACGACCTTGGTGGACCCGATACGGACTCATGCTAAGGGGGGAAATGTTATGACCTTTTTCTCGGAGGCACACAAGACTCAATCTCGTATTGATTTTTTTTTAGTGAGTAGGGAGGTACTTATAGGAATTAAGGGTTTGATAACGGAGAGCAGAATTTTTTCTGATCATTCTCTGATTACATTAGTTTGGGAGCTGAAACCAGGCCCACTTAGACCACCCCGATGGAGACTTAACAATTCCCTATTGTCTGAAGTGGTTTCTAAGTGTAAGTTAGAGGGAGCCCTTTTGGAAATTATACAACACCAATTACCTACGCTGCTTGATAGAAGGCTGGCATGGCCAACCTGCAAGGTGCTTTTTGCGGGAGTGGCGCGTGAGCTGGCAGCCCAGAAAAACAATCTGAGGAGGGCGAAAGAAGAATTTATCATAGGGGCCATTAATTCGCTGGCTCCATTGGAAGGGACTTCAGAAGAAATAGATAGGGAATTAAGAGACTGGAGACGGGAATTAGAGGGTATTGTCTATGGTAGAGTGGATTTTTGGCTAGAAAAGATTAGGGCTAAATATCTTCTGATGGGAGATGTCCCAGAACGCTTGCTGGCGGCTAGAGTTAGGGAATGGGAAGCAAGCAGAATGGTGACAGCTATTTGGCATGAAGGGAAGTTGGTAACGGACCCCCAGGAATTAGCGGACGCCTTTGCAGGGTACTTTAAAGAGTTGTACTAGATTGGGAACTTGGTGGGGGAGGAAGAAATCAAAAGTTTTTTGGATGGAATGCTGCTACCTGTGCTTGATTTTACTCAGGCTAATGAATTAGCAGCTCCTATTGCCGCTACAGAGATTGTGGAAGTTGTCAAGTCTTTACCGGTGGGTAAGACGCAGAGGCCGGATGGTCTTACGGCAAAGTTTTATCAGACCTTTATCCATATTCTCCTGCCATTGCTTCAGGAATTCTTTAATACTTTAATGCAGGAGGGAGTGGCACATCCCCCCCATACCAGGCGTATATTACATTAATCTCCAAACCAGACAAGCCTAAAGACTCGCTAGGTAATTACAGGCCTGTAGCATTATTGAACCAGGACATTAAGATTTTTACTTAGATTCTTCCCAATAGAATCTGACGGATTGCACCGGCAGTAATAAGTCAGGAGCAGGTGGGATTTATGCCTGGGAAGGGGGCACAGGACGCTTTGAGGAAGTTACACCATATCCTAAATTATGCATCAGGCTCCCAACTTCCCCTAGCCTTGATTTCATTAGATGCCGAGAAGGCCTTTGACAGGGTCTTGCATTCCTTTCTTTTTACCGTAATGGAGAAGATGGGTTTCCCTGAAGGCTTGATTAGAGGCATCAAGAACCTGTATGTAGCTCTGACGGCTAGAGTTTTATGTAATGGCTATATCTCACAGGAAATAAAGTTAGAAAACGGAACGCACCAGGGATGCCCCCTTTCTCCGATATTGTTCAATATTTACCTAGAGCTCCTGTTGAGAGTTATCAATAGTGATGGAAATATAAGGGGGGTTGTGATAATGGGACGAGAGTTAAAGCTATCGGCTTTCGCAGATGATGTCTTCCTGCATTTGTGGGATCCAGTGGTTGGGTTCGAGAAGACCAGAGAGTTGATTGGGGGCTTTGCTAGGGTCTCAAACTATAAACTTAATTTGACTAAAACCCAAATTCTCCCTCTAACGCCCCATGTATACAAGGCGGACTTTGAACAGTTGTGGATCCAATGGATGACTGATAAGATTAAATATTTGGGCATCTGGATTACTGGGAATTTTAAGATTGGGGCGGATACAAACATGGAGGGGATCCTATCAGTTATTAGGGGTGATTTAATAAGGTGGAATAAGTTGCCCCTGAATTTTATGGCTAGACTTGGGCTTATTAAGATGAACCTGTTACCAAGGCTGTTATATCCGGTGTACTTAGCCCCATATAGCATTCACAAAAAGTGGTTTATTAGGATTAAAAAGTTACTCTCAGACTTTCTATGGAATTGTAAACCCCCCAGGAAAAAAGTACAATGACTTACGTCTGCCTTCCTTATATGGAGGGATAAAGCTACCGGACCTCCATTTATACTGTGTGGCGGGGCAGTTGGGACTGATGTCACGGTGGGGAAGAAGCCAGAGAGGAGAAGTTTATATTCCTGAATGGTTGCATCTGGAGACCCAAAAGATGAAGGAGGTAGGCCTCTCTTTGGAGGCGCCCTTGTATGCTAATATAGCTAAATGGTTTAAACATGGGACCGGACACCCGATCGTGAAGGTGGCGGAAGCGTGGTGGTCGATTTTGACCCGGGCCCAGAGGAAGGATCAAATGAAGGCTCGAGGACAACCAATACTGGGTAACCCTAACTTAACTATAGGGAACCAGTTACTCAAGGGGAAATGGGCAAGGTGGGTCCTAGGCTTGAGGCTAGAGGATCTTATTCAGAACAATAAGGTGGCTCTCCCGGTACAGTGTAATGGAATGCCCTTCTTTCATAGGATTCAACTTGTGCGTATGCTGGAGGGGAAGATAAGGAGGTTAGGAGGCCTGACAGATTGTTCATTTGAATGGGACAAGCTGAGGGAGATAGATCCGAGATCCAGGGCTTTATCACAAGTTTATAAAATTCTCCGTAATTTTTTTGGCCCGAGTTCTCCTACGGTAGTACCATACTGGGACAAAAAGTTGGGGCCGGGAAGTATTAACTGGGCTAATGTATGGAAAAGTAGCAAATTTATTATTTTTATTTAGTTGTTTAACCAGGTATAGCACACTAAGCTGAAAGCTTTTTTACAGGAGCGACCTGGGAGCACAAGGAGGTTAAGTGACTTGCTCAAGGTCACACAGTATGCAAGTGGAAGCTGTGGGATTCAAACCCAGGTCTGGTCTGCTGGATGTCACCAGATTTGCAGCTCAGAGCCTTAGACCACTGCGCTATACTGCCTTCTTATATTATATTACTATTATAATACCCAAACTCAGAAATCTGCAATTTTTTATTGTCTCAAATTTATATTATACCCCTGAGAAACTCTGCGATAGAGGCCTAAGACAGACAGATCTCCTTTTTAGGTGTGGCATAGAGAGCGGAGATTTGCTACATGTGCTGTGGAACTGTAGTAAAATTTCGCCCACGTGGGGTGAAATTAAGAGGCGAATGGACCCATTGCTGGACTATTCGGAATTTATAACTCTTGAGATATGCGTTTTAGGGGACCTGTCACAAATTGTCGGGACTGTACCTAAGTATCATCTTTCCTTGATGGCAGCTATAGTTAAGTCATATGTGGTTCAGCATTGGAAAGATGGTCAGCCTTATGGGTATAAGCAGTGGGTAAGAGATCTTATTGGGGCCCAAAATAGAATTAAGAGGTACTTGCAAGCAGAGGGGAGGAAAGAGTCATATGCTAAAAGATGGGCGGTATTAGAGGCGTTATACTCCCAGCAGGAGTAAGGTCCGAATACAGGTCTGTCTGTTGGGCTGTGATTAGCAGGAGGACTTAGGGAGTGAACTCTTAAGAACGTTAGCAATTCTGACAAAAGGGGAAAGTGAAGAGGGCAGATGGTATGGGAAGTGGTTGGGACTTGGAATGTGAATAGTAATTAGGGGTCTGCTAGATAAATTGGGGGGATGGGGACTCTCTCTTTCTCCAGGGGACGCAGAGGGGCATCACCTGTAACAAGGTGGGAATTAAGCATGAAAAGGGCTGGGGATCCCCCAGTGGGCGACAGATAATTGAAGGAGTAAGGGGGAAGAGGTTAAGCTATAAGCGGGGGGATCTTAATTTAAGGAATGGAGGTTTCAAGTTTTGAATAGGTTCAGGGGGTGATGCTTCCTCCGTGTATGTAAATAGTTAAGATATACATAGTTCACACAGTCAGTTTTGGATTGTGTACCCCGGAACAACCGAGTTTTTTTGTTTGTTTGTTTGATAAGTGGAAGATGAATAAAAAGTTGTTAAAAAAAAAAAAAAAGACTGCCTCCATCCTGTCTATGTCCTTGAAGAGATGGGGTCTCCAGAACTGGATGCAGTACTCCAGATGGGGTCTCACCAACTGTCTGTACTAAGGGATGACAACTTCCTGTTTTCTGCTGGTGATGCCTCTCCCTATACATCCCAGTATCTCCCCAGCCCTCCCTACTGCCTTCTCACATTGCTTGCTAACCTTAAGGTCATCTGATATGATTACCCCCAGGCCCCAGGTCCATTTCCATTTTTATTGTTGTTACTACCTCTCCCCCCATTGTGTAATCTTCCCCTGGGTTTTTGTTTCCCAGGTGCATTATTTTGCACTTATTTGCACTGAATCCAAGCTGCCATACTTCTGACCATTCCTCCAACCTTGCCAAGTCCCTTCTCATCCTTTCTCCAGCTCCTTGCCAAGTCCCTTCTTATCCTTTCCCTGCCTCCTTTTGTATCAACCCTATTGCCAATCCCCTCCCCCCTCTTCCTACTAATACCCCCCCATCGCTCTCCCTACATCCTGCATGGCCTGACCTGCGGCTTTAGTTACTGGCTATACATGCTGGCATATATTCCTACCAACCTCCGCACTTACCCCATACTGCACTTCTGCCTTGTCTCCCTGTTAAATGTAGTCCCTTAGTCGGTGACTGATACCCATGTATAGCTATCGCAATCCAGGTCTAAACCTTACTCCTTGTTCTCCCTTTTCTTCTAAACCTTCCCTATACTGTTTCCCTACTTCATGTACCCCCTCTTAAATACAAGGCAGTTAAAGCCCTGTAACCAATGTACAACTGTAACTCGATTCAATGTAACTAATGTTAGTAATGGAAGTATGTAATCAGTTAAGGTAATGTTACTCCCTAGTCACGTCTCCAATGTGTAACTCAATGCTATGTATCAGGTATTCACTGCTTTCATCTGTACCTCCCTCGTCGCATCGTGACACAAGCATCTTGTTGTTTAGTGTGTGCTTCCGTGAAACATTTCAATAAATAATTAAAAAGATCTTTATGTCATCTGCAAAAAGACGTACTTTTCCTTCCAGTCCCTCTGCAACGTCACTTATAAAGACATTAAAAAGGACTGGACCAGTACTGAACCCTGCGGTATCCCACTAGTAATCCCTCTTTCTTTAGAGTGGACTCCATTTACAATTACCTTCTGTGTCCTGTTGTCCAGCCAGTGTTTTACCCAGGCTATCACCCTGGGACCCACTCCCAGGCTGGTCAATTTGACTATTAATCTTTTGTGTGGGACTGTGTCAAATGCCTTGCTAAAGTCTAGGTAGGCCATGTCTACAGCCCTTCCTGGTCTACTACTTTAGTCACCCAGTCAAAGAAATCTATTGATTCGTCCTGACATGACCTTCCTGCTGTGAACCCATGCTGCCTTGGGACCTGTGCCCCACTGGCCTCTAGGTACTTAACTAATTCTTTTCAGAAGTGATTCCATCATTTTCCTACCACAGAGGTCAAACTGACAGGTCTGTAGTTTCCTGCCTCTGTCTTGCTCCCACTTTTGTGAAGGGGAATCACATCCGCCTTCCTCCAGTCCTCCGGTACCACACCATCCTCCCATGATTTGCTAAAAAGGATAGTCAGTGGTGTCACTAGTTCTCTGCTTAATTCTTTTAGAATTCTGAGGTGAATTCCATCAGGCCCCATTGCTTTGTCAAATTCAAAGAACTGCTGCGCTCCAATGAAGCCACAAATGACCACAAATAACAGATAGAAACACCTCCTTGAAGGCACTAAGCTGAGGTGCTAGGGGCTCTCACAAAGCGGAATAAACACAACAATTTAGTTGTTTAAAGTACTGTTATTTGTGGTCATTTGTGGCTTCAGTGGAGTGCAGCAGTTCTTTGGATTTGTAATTTTCCTTTGGGTAGCCACCCTCTGCTGTGCACCCCTCTTTGCATCGAGCGCGGTTTGTACTTTTTGTTTTGTCCCATTGCTTTGTCCACCTTCAGTTTTAGGAGTTCTTTCAGAACCCTTTCTTCTGTGAAAGGACTGGGATTGACCCTCCTATCCAGAGTGCTTCTGTTAATTGGATTAGGCACCTCCCCCTCCTCCTCTTTTGTAAATACTGAGCAGAAGAATTTGTTCAGTGTCCATGCTTTTTGTCTGTCCCTCTCTGCTCACCCACCGTCCATTCTATTCAGCCTCACTATCCCTCCCTTTGTCTTTCTACACTCCCTGATGTACCTATAAAAGGTTTTATCCCTCTTCTTAACTGAGTTGGCTAGCTTTTCCTCAGTTTGAGCCTTTGCTATTCTGACTACCCTCCCTGCGTCCTTCTGCTTTAACTGGTGCAGTTCTCTGTCCTGCTTCTTCTGTGTTTCCTTATACTTTCTAAATGCTACCTTTTTCTCCCTAACCTTCACTGCCACCTCTTTTGAGAACCATAGTGTTTTTTTCTTTCATTTTGATTTATTTGCTTCACGCAAAGGCTTGTTGTCTCTGTGATGGCAGTTTTGATGTTTCCCCATTGTTGCTCCACCCCCCAGCCTGTTTGCTAGTGCTTTTCTTAAGGCACTCTCCCATCTTGCCAAAGTCAGGCCTCCTGAAGTCCAGAACCCTCACTTTTGTATGGCTTGACTCTGTAGCTGAGTTTATCGTGAACCACACTCTTTGGAGGTCACTTGTTCCCAGATGGCTACTGACTTCTAGATCTGAGATCCTCTCACTGTCCCCATTTTAGAGAACAAGGTCTAAGATTGCTCCCTCATGAATGGGTTCCAAAACTAGCTGTCTGAGGCATGCCACCTGAAGGGCATCGAGAATGGCCCTGCTTTTGAGTGTGGCTGGAGCAAAGGTGCTCCAGTTAACATCTGGCATATTCAGGTCCCCCATCAACAGTATCTCCCCTTTCTCTGCCATCCTAAGAATGCCTTCTATCATATCCTTGTCCATTCCCTCTCCCTGACATGGTGTAGCTGCTCCGGTGATCCTGAGGATTCGCTCCCTGTCCCTCCAAGCCATGGCACCAGGCAGGCACCTTACCTCCCTCTCCCCTTCCTCCCCAATTCTACCTTCCTAATAATGGAGTCTCCCACCAGGAGTTGTTTCCTTCCCCTAAGGGGTCCCATGCCACCGTCCTGAGGGTCTCCTTTGTGGAGGTTCGCAGCATCCTCCTTGGCCTCCACTGTGGGTGCCTCCACAAAGGAACCACACTTTGCCAGAACGGCATATGAATTGTGGAGAGGTACAACTGGAGGAATGCACCTCTGTTCCACCACCCTCACCCTCCCTGAGCCCACTGTGGTCCAACCGCTCCTCTTTCTTGGCAACCTCTGAGGCAACAGCAGTGGCCCTGGTGGTCCCTGGGTGGGAGAGGAGGTCCCACAAATCCTGGCCAACTCAGCCCGGAGATGAGCAACCTCCTCCCTCAGCCCAGAGAGGTGTCTGCAGATGGGACAACATCGCATTCTCCAGAACGTCTCCCGGAAGACTGCTGCTCCACAGCCACTTCACTGCACCACTCCCATTATGTCTTATTTCTGGTCCCTTAACTGTTTTTGGAATACTTACTCTTTCCTCTGTTTGTTTGTTGTTTTTTTTTCTCCCTACTAACTTACTGCCTCTGTGCCCTTTAAGCTCCTGATCTTCCTGTTCTGAGACAAGAAGTTTCTATATTTCTCAGTAGTCTCCTTCCTTGCTCAGAGTCAGACCTCCAGCAACTGGGGGGGATGGAGAACTACTCTCTTCCTTCTAGGATGGTGAGTCTTTGGTGGCTCTGTAACCACTCACTTCCTGCTCCCAAACAGGAAGTTCCTGTTGTCAGTCAAATCCTGTGCCAATAAAACTGAGAACTGTTTTTTTTAGGGTGGGGGGGTGGAGGGGCGGGAAGGAGGGAAATATAGTCCCAGTAGAGAAGTTTAGTTTTAATAGCAGCTCCTTCCTCCTGGTGTTCTCTGCCTATTCTCTGGCCCACTTTGTTCCCTCATTGGTGGAACACAGTGGGCAAGGAGGGCAGTGAGGGCGAAGGAAATCTTGCAGGTAACGATGCCCCTGTTCAAGCAGGAATTTATAGGTCAGTAAACTGACCTTGAAGGTGATCCATCACTGAATTGGCAGCCAGTGCAGTCCACAGAGCATAGGCATAATGTGACTGGACCCAGAATTATCAGTCAGCAGCCTGGCTGTTGCATTCTGCACTAGCAGCAGGTGGTGGATATCAACCCCTGGAGCTCTAGGTTAATGGCATTGCAATGATCAAGGCACAAGGTTAGGAAGGCGTGGATCAATGTTGGAAGATCATCAGGAGGGACCAGATGCTTTGCCCGGGTGATATTCCTCAGATGATAAAAAGAGGTCCCGACAGTGGTTGACACATGAGATTAAAGGGGGGGGTCAGGCCACTATCAAGAATAATGCCCAGATTCCGCACCCAGTCCGAAGTAGCAAGCCAAAGCCCAGAGGACTGTCCCGCAACCCCCCCCCGATGATCCAAATCCACTACCAGCACCTCAGTTTTATCTGTGTTTAATTGCAACCAGCTAGCACTCATCCAGTCCTGGCTCTCAGCAAGGCAGTTGTTAAAAATTGGGAGAGCTCCATCCTGCCCCATCACAAAGGACGTGTACAGCTGAGTATCATCTGCATAGCAGTGAAGACTCAGACTGTACCATCTAATTATCTCTCCCAGCAGCGGCATATACACTGCAAACAACATGGGTGACAAGCTGGAGCCCTGCGATACCCCGCAGGATAGGGGCAGAGGAGTTGAGGAAAACCCGGACACCACTCTCTGAGTCGTACCCTCAAGGAAACATTTAAAACATCTAAAGATCATACCAGACAGTCCACAGATGAACTGCAGGCACTCCAGCACAGCACCATGGTCCACAGTGTCAGTCACTGCAGAGAGATCAAGGAGGACCAAGATGGAATGTATCTTCTGATCTCTCGCTATTAGGAGGTCATTTACAACCCGGACAAGGGCAGTCCCAGTACTGTGCCTTTTCCTAAGTCTGGACTGGAGAGAATCATAGATGTCATGGGTGGACAAATGATCCTCCAGCTGGAGGGCAACCACCTTCTCAATAAACTTACCCACAAAGGGCAGGTTGGAGTTGGCATTGCATAACACCAGTCTGTAGTTAGCTAGACAGTCCAAGTCAAGGGAGGATTTCTTAAGAAGGGATCAAACAACTGCCTCCTTTAGGGGGTCTGGAAAGACACCCCTCTCCAAGGACCTCCAGACTATCTCCGCTAGGACCGGGCTGATTTCATCAACACACCCCACTAAGAGGCATGTTGGGCCCAGAAACAAACTACAGTTGGTTGGCTGCATAGCCTGGATGATCCTCATGCCATCAACGATTTCCGGCCGGTCAAAGTCAGATCAGGCCAACTGATGACCCGGCCCCTCTTGCCGACCTCCACAACACTTAACAGAGGGTGTTGAATGGATCCCATGCCTGATGGTGACAACCTTATCTGCAAAGAACCGAGCAAACTCCTTACATCTCTCTTATTAAGAGGCTTGACTGGACTGGAGACAGATTGGATTGCACAGTCTGTCAACAGTCTGGAAGAGCTGAGCAGGTCTGTTCACTGCAGTGGCAATCTCCTTGAACAAGAACTCTGCCTTCTTATGGGTAGTTGCCGATTGATAGATAGCATAATGATCCATCAATCTAAGTCTGTCTCACTCCAGGCCCAATTTCTGCAAGCATCTCTCTAACCTTTATCCTTCTCTCATCTCCTGCAAGGTTCTATCAGACCATAGCAATAGAATCCAGAGCCTCTGTCACCACCCTATTATAAGCAAGCACCAGATTCTCTGGATTCATGCTTTCACTCAATGTGCCCTATAGGTCCAGTACCGCTATCAGGCCATTTGGGGTCAGACCCCTCAAAGGGTGGTACCGGACCATCTCCAATGGGACAGGCAAATTGGGGGATGCCAGGAAACTGAACCTTATGGTGTGATGGTCAGACCATCCCACTGGTTCATAGAAACACAGACTTTGATGGCAGATAAGGACCGCTTGACCCATCTAGTCTGCCCATTTCCCTACCTACAGGATAGGTCACAGGTCCTAGTTAACCAACAGCCTAGTTCTTCCTACCCCCCACAAGAATTGCCTTATGTCTGTCCCATGCATTCTTGAATTCTCCCACAGTTTTAGACCCCACAACCTCCTCAGGAAGGCTGTTCCATGCATCCACTATCCTCTCTGTGAAATAATACTTCCTCACATTGCCCCTGAACTGCCCCCTTCTATCTTTAAATTGTGTCCCCTTGTTCTTGCACATCTCTTTTTCTGAAAGATGCTACCCTCTTGGACTTTGTTGATTCCACTGAGTTACTTAAAAGTTTCTATCATGTCCCCCCCTCTCCCTTCTTTCCTCAAGGGTATACATATTAAGCTCCTTTAGTCTGTCCTCATACGGCTTCTCTTGAAGACCCTGCACCATTTAGTTGCCCTCCTCTGGACTGCCTCTATCCTGTCTATGTCCTTGAGGAGATGGGGTCTCCAGAACTGGATGCAGCACTCCTGATGGGGTCTCACCAACTGTCTGTACAGAGGGATAACAACTTCCTGTTTTCTGCTGCTGATGCCTCTCCTTATGCATCCCAGTATACCCCCAGCCCTCCCTACTGCCTTCTCACATTGCTTGCTAACCTTAAGGTCATCTGATATGATTACCCCCAGGTCCCTCTCCTTTTTTGTTGTTGTTGTTATTACTACCTCACCCCCCCCCCATTGTGGTTCCATCACAAAGTCAGATATCTCCATCCCCAGGAGAACAGCAAGTCCAATGAGTGACTGCTTGTGTGGGCCATGGTGGTAATAACTCATGTAAGGCCCAACGAAGACATTAGTTAGAGGATGTCTTGTCCAAACAGCAAGCACTCATCATCAACTCAGGCATTGAAATCTCCCAGTATTAGACATCTGGGGGATCCCAACACCACGTCCACTATGAAGTCCTTGACTTCCTGCAAGTAAACCTTCCCATCTCTGGGTGGACGGTAGATGAGGATTATCCTGCACCCTACATCTGCTCCCACTACACACTCAAAGGAGTTGGTGGCCCCCTACTGGGACATCCACAAGGTCAGTTTTGATCTAAAATAAATGGCTACCCCGTGATCCAGTTTCAGGTAGTGTTTCACCAAGTACCAGGCTGGAACTGCTGCAGCCAATGCTGGGCTAGTATTTTCATGCAGCCAGGCCTCAGTAATGCAAGCCAGGTCTGATGACCCAACAAGATCTGCTATTAAAGCAGCCTTGTTCTTGATAGACCTGGCATTGCATACCACTGTCAAAGTTGGATTCGTCCCAGGGCATCTACTTGTTACCATTACCTCAGTTCAACTCATCTACTCCATCCCTTCCGGGCCCGGGCCCCCCCCCCTTCCTCCTAGCTATCCCCAGAGCCCGACATACCCCATACATCTCCGGGAACAGTAGAGGACAATCAAAGGGGCAGAGATCCCTAAGCCTGGGACAGGGGAGTACCACCTGACAGTCTTAACACCCACCCAACACATTTCCACAGGCAGTCAACATGCACCCACACAAACACACTCACACACCACCCACTCAACTCAAACACCAAATATCCCAGAATACTACCACCCCAAACAATAACTAACCATACTACTACTACCCCCACCCAATTCCTCAATCCCCAAACAAAAGTAAAAAAAAAATTATGTAAAATAAATTACAATTCTGTCGCAGCATGAAGTATTTTACAAATAAGGAGAGTTAGTCACAAAGTCTCTCAAGTCTGGTGAAATTTAAAGCCCACTGAGCTCTCACCTCATAGGGCTAATTGTCCACAATCCAAGGCTAACCAGGCCAGCTGTCACTTTGTACAGAAAAGCAGATGGTACTCACGCTGTTAGAACCAAAATTATAGTTTTGGGGGAATTAAAACCAACCAGATTACAGTTCAGGAGCAGAAGTCCTTAGGCTAGTCCATGTCTCCCGATGTTCATCCTCTCCTCTTCTTGCGAGTTGGGCATCCCAAACAAGGACCAAGCATAAACAGGACCACACACACACCACACACACACACACACACACACACGCACACACTAGGGAGGAAGCTTCCTGAAGGCGCACAGAGGAAAAGTTACAGGATCTGGGACTGGGTCGGCTCACCAGTTGACCCCTGGGCAGCTTAGGAAGACCCGGGCCGATTTATCCACCCTTCGGTGGACCTCATACCCGTCCCTCCTGCCCACCCCTGCAACAAGTCAGTGGCCCCCACTCCTAGGCCCGAAGAGAGAATCTCCCCACCAGTCTGGTCCCAACCACACTGGCAATCCACAGGCAGTTCACATGCCTACTCGGCCGTAATGGTCTGTTCCTCACATAGGTCGGCTATCTTCCGGATTTCATCCAACTCTTCTGTGCCTCCACCACTGCAGTGTCTCAGTCCTGTGGTTCCTCTTTTTCAGTCATGGATTCTAAAACTCCTGCCAGCCACCAGGTCTTCTCCTTCACTCCTCCACACCACACCAGCACACCATCTCAGCCGGTAAGGAGATTAGTTGATTTAATTTCCCCAACAACCAAAAAAAATTGTTTCTAGTGTGATTTGCTATAACATTGGAAACACAATAATTTCACTCAAGAAGTGGTAAAAGTGACTCTGTACTGGGTCTACCTAAATAAAGCCTATAACACTGCCTAACACGTCCTACCTCACTTTTGGCCCTAACTCACTGCTACTCGCTGCTACAATTAAACGACAAAACAAAACTAACAATGATCAAACAAAATGTAAGCTGCTGCTACCTGTACATGGTCAGCCCAGCGTGGCTGCCATCTTCCCATCCCATTTTACAGATATATATTAAACTGCCGCTAAAACCGCTCACCCGCCGCTTTCACCCCCGAATTCTCATACTCATCGATCTGTCCAGCTTGCGTACGGTTTCCATGGACATGGTCTCATCCCTCAGCCCCCTGCCGCCATTCCCGCCATATCTTCCTAACACTGACTTTTCACTTCTACACCCCCAGTTAGACCCGTTTGCTCTTAACCTCCACAACCCCCCCCCGACTACCCCGACTGAGCACTGACTCCCTGCCCGGGAACAGTACCACAACCCCGGGTACTTGCCGCTCTTCCAGCCGCTGATGCGCTCCCCGCCATACCTCACCCCAACCCCGCCATCCTAACTCTCCCTGCCGACTTCGGTTCCATGAACCCAGGCTCCTCTTGAGTGGTTCTGCCCGCTAAAGCCGCCCGTGGCCGTCTTCACCTCGATCCCTCCCTTCAGCTCTCTCTAGCCGCCACATGGTTCCATGGACTCTGTCTCTTCCCGTAGCTATGCAGGCCACCATATCCCCTCCACCCAGACGATCTGCAAGCCCCTGCCCGTCTAAATGTTCCCCGCTTCACTTCTCCTCTGGCTGCCAATGCCTATCATGTCCTTTCCTGCCCTGTTTTCGCCACCTTACCCCTCTGAGCCCCACTGCAGGTGGTGTCTCCTGCCTCCAGCTCTGCCTGACCTACTCTCCTCCCCCACCCATGTACCGCCACCATCCATCCACCCCCACACCCAGACACCCCCTCCTGCCTCCTTCATCCCTGCTCGCCACCTTAACCACTTAGCCGCAAGGTTGCCTTCCCGCATCCCCTCTTTACCTGCTCATCCAGTTCCCCTCCCCTGCTCTCTCCTCCCTGACCCACCTGTCCTTTGATCTGCCCTGTATACCTTACCCTCACTAAATGCTACCTGTACACTGTAAATCTGCTGTTTTTTCTTGACCTGTTGATTGTCTCTGAAGCTGTACTCCTTTATTGCCTTTTACTGAAAACTGTTCTCTGTATTGTTACTGCTTCCCTGTATTATGTAAATGAACTCTGTATTGTTACTGTACCTCCCGGTCGTGCCGAAAATAGTCACCTGTTTATAGCGCACCTACCTGGTAAACAAAACTAAATAAATAAATAAAACTATATAATGAAAAGCAAGGAATATATATATATATATATATATATATATAAACTTTGTTTTTTCTCTTTAGATATTTCCTGAAGAAGACCTAAGGTCGAAACGTAGATTTTAACTCTGTTTTCTATTTTCAGCATGCATTTAATATAACCATTTTGTTTTGCTTTTAGACCACATGCTGACGCTGGCCTTGTTTTGTTTTTACTATATATATATATCTATATTCATGGCAAAAAATCCATTTAATGCATCATTTAGGGTTATTCCACAGTGACAAAGTGAGGAAATTGATGTTAGGTTCCCACCATGCATCCCACCCTACCCGCCTCCCACCAACAGGCATCGGGATGTGCGTTGGGTCATCGTCCTAACCTCATCCCATCCCATGTGTAAACAAACTGAAATGGTGCAGTGTAAGAGAATGGGGTGAGAGTTAGACCGATGACTCAACGCACACCTGATACCTGTTGGTGAGGGTGGGTGGGAGTGGGGTGCAAGGGGTGGGAACCCTAACATCGAATTTCCTCGCTTTTGTCACTGTGGAACAACCCTAACTGATGCATTAAATGGTGTTTCTTGCCATGAATTTCCCTTCTTTTCGAGAATGTGCACTATAAATAGTGAAGTAATGGTAACACAAATGCAAGCGCAAATGGTAACACACATGGTGATGCAAATGTTAACAGTAATGCAGACAGTAATAGAAACACAAGTGCAAATGTTACTGAAAACAGAAACACAAATGCAAGCACGTACAGAAACGCAAATTGTAACGTGCTTGGTCACGGTAACACAGTTGGAAATGCAAACGCTGATGGTAACACCAACGATGATGCCGAAGGAAACACAAATGCAAACAGAAGCGCGTACGCAAATGCAAATGATAACGCACATGGTGACGCAAACGTAAATGATAACGCAAATGGCAATAGAAATGCAAGTGCAAACGGTAATGGAAACAGAAACACAAAAGCAAGCGGGTATGGAAACGCAAACTGTAATGCGCACGGTCACGATAACTTAATTGGAAATGCAAATGGTAATGGGAACAGCAACGATGACGCCAAAGGAAAGACAAACGCAAACAGAAGCGCGTACGCAAACGCAAATGGTAATGCACACGGTGACGCAAAATGAAACAGAAACAGTAGTGGAAACACAAATGGTAATAGTATCGCCAAATGCAGTCAAAAACAAAAACGCTAAACGACATGGTGGCGCATACAGGAACGCTTAACCAAATGGGTATGGAAACCAAGTGGGAACACTAACTGTAACAGTAACGGAAGACGCCTCTGTTTTTGCCCAGCAGCTGCATAGAGAAACACAGTGAGTACAAAGAATGTATGCATAATAATGGGCCTCGGAGCAGAAAATGAGCACTTGGAATACTAAATTGCTTATATCTCAGGAACCGTACGACATAAAAAATTTTTTTTAAATTCATATAAATTATGACTTTCCTGGCTAGTTTTGTACTTAGCTCCCTAGCAGGGGTCTAAGCATTTTTCTGACGAAAAGTCCATATCTCAAAGCGTTTCCGAGATACGGGCCCCAAAAGGCGCAGAGGACGCCGCAATGTTAGCCTATGGGAAAAATTGTCAACTTCGGAGTACTGTAACTTTGCGTCCCTGCAATATTTTCTCACCATACCACTGAAAGGCACATCTGTGTGATGTCGACTGTCTTCCCTCCAAATTTTGGCACAAAAGACCAAACTGTTCTTTTTCAGCAGGGTGGCAAATAATTCCTATTATTTTGGCCATAGTGTCGCAAAGTAGTGTTGTGATTTCAATCAATCGATCAATCAAAATCTTTATTTAACCAGGCGATCACCGTTGAGCATAACTCATTTCGAGGTGGACCTGGGGTATACAGGATACAAACAGGTCAGAAGGTACACTGAATAATATACTATGCAGAAAATAAATGCGACACTAGAAAAATATGAACAGGTATTCATCAGGAATTAGATTTGCGACACTTTCACAAAAAAAATCACGAAAGTGTTGCAAGTTCAACACTACTTTGGGACACTACAGATTACAAAAATTTGAAAAACGTATTTCTGGGGTGTTTAAACCCAAAAAAGACATGGTTAGCATCCTCAGGGCTCGACTAGGTGAACACAAAAATAATTGTGTCCCTAGAGGGTCTCAAATTTAAATGCCAAGCATTTCTGTGACCACTAACTGAAAAAAAAAATGGCTGACTCACGACACTACAGGGGTAATTTGCGACACTAAAAACTGCATTTGTGACACTGTCGAATTTTTTGTTAACTTTTCCCATTGACTATAATGGGAAACTTGTTTTTTGAATAACTTTTGAACCGTGTAATATTTTTTCATGAAATCTTTGAAAGGCACATTGGGGACCCTGGCTGCATGCTCCTTGAAGATTTTGGACCGGTCGCATAAACTGTGTGACCTGTAGGAGCGAGCAAAGAATGCACAAAAAAGCGTAAATGCGTTATGGAATGTTGCTTTATAACTCCTCAACCATATATCCAACCGGTACGAAACTTGGCAGATCCCAAGATCTATGGTACTGCTCCATGCTTGCCAAATTTCAGGCAAATACATTATATGGTTGCAAAGTTATTAAGGTGCAAAATTTCACACTTTAACCTTAAATTGGGTACTCAACCCTAACTACAGTATAGTGGCACAACTAGTAGGGCCAGTATAGTTAGGGTTGATGAGGGTGTTTAATGGTAAGGGGTAATGTTTGGGGGTGTATAACTTTATGATGGTTTCAGGCATTTGTATGAAATTTGGGATACTCTGTTGGCTTGGGTAGCTCTTTGTACGTGCCAAAATGTGTTTGTATTGGTATAACCATGATATGGGGAGTTGAAAATAAAGGAGGTTTCGGCAATTTCTTTTGTCCATGTCTATGTCTTAAATGATTTAAAGTTCAGGCATGAGATTTTCAGGGTAGAAAGCCTTGATCTCACAGATGTGCCTTTTGAAGATTTGGTGTAAAAATATTAATCTGTTCCAAAGTTACAGATTTCGGTATTTCCCATTATTCCCTATGGGAAAAAATAGATGTCAAGCCTGATGCAGAATCCTACATCGAACTGTCATGTTTGATGCAGAATCCTGCATTAAAGTGCCATTTAAGGCATTGTGCCCTATTAATTGCGTTGCCGACATCGGGGGAGGGGGCAATCCCAGTGTTGGTAGCAGGAATCCCCCCCCCCCCACCAGCACCACTAATGTGGCACACTGGGAGCCCATCCCAGTGCGCCCAAATGTTTTTTTTTTTAATTACTTTTTATTAAACAAATAAAACTGTCCCCCAACGTCTTTTATCTTCAATGCAGAATCCTGCATCAAAGTAGTTTGGCCTTCCAGTTCCTCACCGACATCGAGGTGCACAGTTCCCGTGTCGGTATACCTCCCCCCCCCCACATACACACAGTTATGTGGCACACTGGAAGCCCACCTCAGTGTGCGCAGATCATTTTTAAATCTTACTATCTTTCCAACACCAGGAAGCTGACTCTCAGCGTAGCATGCCCCCCACTGCCCCAATCTCGCTTTTGTTGCCGATGGGGTGCCCAATTCCCCTGTCGGCAGCATGTGTCCTCTAAAACTCATGCGGCACACTGGCAGCCCACCCCAGTGTGCCCCAAAGTATATATTCCCTGTTAAATGAAGAAAACCATCCCTCAATTTCTTTTTAATGTTTTTTACCTGTAAAAAAGAAAACAGTCCCTCATCGTCTCCCCAATCCCCCTATCTCCATCCCTACCATCCCACAGAACACCCACCTCCCCACACAACCTCCTTTACCCATATGTACCTTCAGAGGTCAGGAGCAGCGATTTTCTCTGGACTGGGACACGTCTGCACTCTTCAAAGCTGAACTGCGATCTGAGGAATCAAGGTATGCCGTACAATGGGAGTCAGTGGGGGGGGGGTCAACATATGTTGATATCTCAGCTAATTTTAGGAATTTTGGCCCCAAATTTTCAACTTTGGGTTCTTGGGACCCCTCCTTGTGAACACTGTCACTGTCATTTTGTTTCTCGGTCCCAAATGGTGATTTAGGTCACTATGCGAATCACATTTTGGGACCGATACACAAATGACAGTGCCACTGTTCATGGGGGAAAAGGCCATGTTGAACTTTTGGTGAGAAAATTCCTAAAAATGACTGCATTATGAGTGTGCATTGCACAGTTTCTTTGCATGCTTGTAACACCGCCAATTTTTAACATTTTCAATCCAGATTTTCGACATTGCCATTTTTAACACCTCATTAAGATCAGTACAACTGTCATTTTTATAACCTGCCCAAAATATGTTTTCGCATCTGTGACGCGGTCACTGCGCAAAATCAAATTTTGGGATGGAGTAACAAAATGACAGTCCCACTGTTCATGAGGGGAGGACCCATAAAGCCCATGTTGAAAATCTGGTGAAAAAATTCCCAAAGATAACTGCTTCTGGGTATGCATTGTGCACTGTCTACACATGGTTGCAACTTTGCCAATTTTTCATATTTTCACTCCAGATTTTAAACATTGTCATTTTGTCACACTACCTTATGAACAGAACAGCTATCGTTTTGCACATCCTGTCTGGCATGTGATTTCACACCTGTGGCGCAGAATGGAGTGGTCGCTGTGCGAAATGAACTTCTGTGATGGATTTATAAAATCACAATTGCAGTGTTCATGAGGGGAGGTCCTGTAATGCCAATATTGAAAATTTGGTAAAAAAATTCCAAAAAATATAAGTGTTACGAGCGTGTGTTGCTCAATTTCTATGCACGCTCATAACTTTGCCATGGTTTCCCATTTTTCACACTGTTGTACTACCTGGATGGAAGAATGAGAGCACAGGGTCCAAAGGACCCTGGCTCCCACCGTAACATACAGTATGGATACTGTTCTATCTCGATGAAGGGACCCTGCGCTCACCAACATGACATATGGACACTGTTGTACTATCTGGATCGTGGAATGGGAGTGCAGGGTCTAAATGACCCTGCGTTCCCACCGTGACTTATGGACAGTGTTGTACACCTCCTCATGAACTGTACAGCTGTCATTTTTACCATCCTGCCTAAAATGTGTTTTCAAACCTGTGCCTCAGAATGGCATCGCTGTGAGAATTCAAATTTCGGGCTGGATTAACAAAATCACAGTGCCACTGTTCATGAGGGGAGGTCCCAAACAGCCCTTGTTGAAAATCTGGTTAAAAAAATCACATGGCAACTGAGGTTCTATGCAAAGAAGTACAAAGTAATGCACCCAGGAAAAGGAAACCCTGGGGAGCACTACAGGATGGGTGTGGAAGGTTCTGATGATCACCAAAGAAGAAAAGGACTTAGGAGTTCTCTTTCCTGATCACTTAAAGGTGTCAAAATAAGGGAAAGATGATAAGGCACTTGGCATATGGAGACAGCCCGATCCTAATTTCCAGCCCTCTCTTTCTCCTGTAGAAAAGTATAGTTCACTTCATAAAAAGTGAGGAAATTAAATGCAAAAAAATAATTTAATGTACTAGTTAGGGTTGATATTATGCCTTTCAAAGTATGGAAATGTGGTGTTAGGGTTCACAACCCTTACACACCACCCTACCCTCCTCCACCCAAACATACCACACCATCCCACCTCTCCACACACCATCAGGTATCGGGGTGTGTCTTGGGGTCATTAGCCCTGATGCTCACCCCATTCCATATGTACATAAGCTGAGATGGACCCTAACACTCACCCTATTCTCTTACACTCTGATTACCTCAGCTTACTTGTTTATGGAATGGGGTGAGTATTAGGGTCCATCTCAGCTTATGTACCTATGGAATGGGGTGAGTGTCAGGGCTAAAGACCCCAAGGCACACCCAACACCTGATGGTGTGTGGAAGGTTGGGATGGTGTGGTATGGTTGGGTGGGGGAGTGTGGGGTGGTGTGTAAGGGTTGTGAACCCTAACACCACATTTCCGTACTTCGAAAGGCATATTATCAACCTTAACTAGTGCATTAAAGTATTTTTTGCATTTAATATACAAATATAGACTAAGGGCGCACTAGCACTACTAGAACGATAGCAGATTCTTACACCCCAGAGAAAGACTTGCAGTACCCAGCCTTTCACTGGAAAACCCCTACATTGATTTCTTCCCCCAACTAAAACTGAAGGTGACATTTTGTAAATATGAACTGGCTTCACTTGGGTGCAGATGAATCTCTTAGAGGTAACACAGGGGGCTGGCCAGTGCTTTAAATCCAGGGTGTAAAGTCCCATAGAGGTGTAACCCTGGTGCCAGGTCCAAAAGGGCTACTATCCCTGCCTTGTGGGCTCAAGCAAGGTTGAGGGGCTGGGTTCAGTTTCTGAGTAAAAAAGGGGGATTCTTTCTCAAAAGTAAGGTGACTAGCCTGGAGCCTTCATCCAGAGTAAAATATAAAATGCGTCAGATATTTTTAGCAGTACAACCCCCTGGGATGCTATACCTGCCCACCCACCTCCCCTTACAGTCACTCCGCACATAGAGATGCAGCGAATTTAAAATCCGCCCGGCGAAGGGAGCAGAAGTAGCCACGCGTTGGCATTTCGCTACGTGGAGTGCCCCATAGGAAAGGCTCACTCTTGTTATTATTACTTTGCATTGTCATTCCACCTTAAACATGAAGTAAGGCGGAGTGACAACAATATTAGCAGCATCCCACCCACACAGTCACCAGAATGAATGTGCATCCCCAAAGTGCTACTGTCCAGAAAGCTCCCCAGTGCTGATGAAGTGAAATGAGAGTGTAACAAGAAATGGAAAGTCTCCCAGAATTAATGGCGCACTCAGTCATGTGCGCAGTGGTCAGACCACACACAGAGTCACCAGAATTAATGTGCATCCCCAAAATGCTACTGTCTTGTGTCCAGAAAATTCCCCAGTGCTGACAAAGTGAAATGAGAGCGTAACAAGAAATGCAGTCTCCCAGAATTACTGGTGCCATGCAAATGCACAGACAGATTAAGATTGCACTGCACACTCAAGGGATGCATACCACAAGGCATAACACCTAACCAGTGCTCACAAGTCACAAATCCAAATCTGGAAAGGAATACATTTTGCCAGTTGGGGGATTAGTGCATGGCAGTAACAATCCACTACCAGTAAAGATACCACAAAGCAGTATAAACAAGCATTTGTCAATGCCGAATGTTGATTGCTTTGCTCCACTGGGCTCGTTCACTCGCCCTCTCTCACTCGCTCACTCTGTTTCTCCCAGTGCTGCAGGCTGCCCTATTGTACTGGGTTCCTGCCTGCGTTGGCACCTTTTTCTGGCCACAAAGAAATCCGCAGCTGTCCTGACAGAGCTCCATTGAGGTCGCTCACGCACCCTCTCTCACTCGCTCATTCTGTTTCTCCTGGCGCTGCAGGCTGCCCTTTTGTACTGGGCTCCTGCCTCTGTTGGCGCATTTTTCTGCCCAAAGAAATCTGCAGCAGTCCCGACAGAGCCGTTGAGCTTGCTCACTCCCCCTCTCTCACTCGCCGTTCGCTTGCCGGGCGCTGCAGGCTGCCCTTGTACTGGGCCCCTGCCTGCATTGCTGCCTTTTTCTGCCCACAAAGAAATCTGCAGCAGTCCCAAAAGAGCTCCACTGAGCTCACTCACTCCCCCTCCCTCACTCGCTCACTCTGTTTCTCCTGGCGCTGCACGCTGCCCTTTTGTACTGGGCCCCTGCCTGCATTGGTGCCTTTTTCTTCCCAAAAAGGGATCTGTAGCAGTCCTGATAGAGCTCAGTTGAGCTTGGTCACTCCACTTCTCTCACTCGCGCAATCCTAATCTGTCCCAAACACTGATTTCCGAAAGCAATTGCGGTATTCTGCGCCGGAAACGCGAAAACACATTTTGGCCAGGATGTGAAAAATGACAGCTGTACTGTTCATAAGGAGTTGTGAAAAAATACCAGTGTTGAAAATCTGACGTGAAAATATTACTAATTTGCGAGGTTACAAGGGTGCGTGGAAATTGCACAACGTACACTCGTAACACAGTCATTTTATGAAGTTTCATCACTAAATTTCCAACATAGTCATTTTAGGACCTCTGCTCCTGAACAGTGTCACTGTGATTTTCTTAATGCATCCCAGACACTGATTTCCCACAGCACCCGCGTTATTCTGCGCCGGAAGTGCGGAAACACATTTTGGCCAGGATGTGAAAAATGACAGCTGCGCTGTACATAAGGAGGTGTGGAAAAATGGCAATGTTGAAAATCTGGAGTGAAAATATTGCAAAGTTACGAGCGTGCATGGAACCTGCGTAATGCACGCTCATTACACACTCATTTTATAGACTTTTGTCACAAAATTTTCAACATAGGCATTTTAGGACCTCTACTCATGAACAGTGTCACTGTGATTTTCTTAATGTGTCCTGAACACTGATTTTCCACAGCGACCACTCTATTCTGCCCCGAAACTGTGAAGACACATTTCGGCCAGGATGTGAAAAATGACAGCTGTACTGTTCATAAAGAGGTGCATAAAAATAGCAATGTTGAAAATCTGGGTGAAAATATTGCAAATTGGCGAAGTTACAAGCGTGCGTAGCAGCTGCGTGATGCACGCTTGTAAACAGTCATTTTTTGGATTTTTCCCACCAAATTTGCAACATAGACTTTTTGAGAGCCCACCTCATTAACACTGGCACTGTCATTTCGGTAATCTGTCCCAAAAGGTGATTCCACGCAGTGACTGCAAGATCACCTTTCGGGACCAGTTAATGCCATGACAGTGACTGAATTCATGAGGAGGGGGCCCAATAACTGCATGTTGAAAATTTGGTGCCAAAATTCCAACAAATACCTGAGATATGCAAAAAAGTTGAAAAAGCAATATTTATGCCATTATACAGCTTAACGGCATTTCCTCAGTTCTCGGTCGGCTTTGAAGAGTGCAGACGTGTTCCCGGTCCACCAAAGATTGTTGCACTGGACTCTACAGGTAAGTATGGGGTGGGGGTGTGGGGCAGGGTAGCTGAGGGTAGGTGCGGTTGTGGAGGGGCAGGAGACGGCGAGGGACTGTTTTCTTTTCACAGATTAATCAAAAAATATATATTGCTGGACAGTTTTTTTTTTTTTTTTTTTACAGGGTCATTTGGGCAAGCCACCGCCATGTTCACAAACAATATCAATAGTATATTCACCAGCACGATGGGTCAGCCCTCATTGCAGCGGAATGGCTTACACTGCAATGACGAGGCGGCCCCTGATTGCAGTGGCTGAAATCTTATACGGCTGTGGCACGCTGGCTGAACTAGTGTCAGCAGCAGTGTGCCACTCCATTGGAAAAAGCGGGCCAAGCCTCCAAAGGCTGTGAGGGCATTTTCCACAACAGTGCCGCGCCTCCACAACCTGCTTCTGTAGCAAGCTGCCACAATATGTTTCTTGCGCATGTGCGCAATCAACATAAAAATTCATGCAGGTGCGGTAGATAGCAGGTTCACACTGCTGCAATTACTCTGTAACACAAGAAAAAATTACTCACCTTAGTAATTGCTTTTCTTCTCATGGAGTCTTGCTATATTAGGACCATTGCAGTCATTCCCCACACTTGAACTGCCCCGAGAGGAAACAGTTAACCCAGAGTGATCTGAGTTCCACAGCCGAGGGCTGTTCAAAGCTCTATCTGGCTAGTTTCAAATGAAACTGTCAGGTTCTTTACGGAGCTAAACTAACATAGCAAGTCTGTGTGGAAAAGCTTCACACTAGCCATTGGCTACCTACCATTAGTAGAATTAGAACAATCACAGAATAATAATAATATTTATTGCTAGGATCACCCCTTACAAGCACTAATAGGCCCCCTCTCCCCAAAAGACTCAAGTCCAGAGAGGGGACCATCTACCACTTAACAAAAAACAGAAATACCTAGTTCCCTAACCCAAAGGAAACAAGGTGGGGGGAAACTAGAGAGACTAAAATGGCATGACACAGTGCTTGCACTAATTTGCCAACCCCATACCCAAGTAGGAGTTCTGAGAGGGTAGGAGGAGGGTTGTCTATATAGCAAGACTCCATGAGAGAAGAAAAGCAATTACTAAGGTGAGTATTTTTCTTCAAACACCATGAAGTCTTGCTATATTAGGACCATTGCAGATTACCCAGCAGTACCTCCATGGAGGAGGGTCAGAACCTACTTAGGAAATAGGCTCTGAAGTACAGCTGTGCCAAAACGAGCATCTCTCCTGGACTGGACGTCCAGGGAATAATGCTTGGTAAAGGTGTGAACTGTTTTCCAGGTAGCAGCTTGACAAATTTCCAAAATGGGAATATCTCTAGCAGCCGCTAGAGATGCAGCTGTACCCCTGGTGGAGTGAGCCCTCAGTCCTGAGGGGGGTTCCCTACCTAGTTTTTGGTAACAGAATTGGATACAAGACAACCACCTTGCAATTGTCCTCTTAGTGGCAGGTCTCCCTTGCCAACCTCTCCATAGGTAAGGAAGAGTTGGAGGGATTCAACCTGTGACCCTTGGTATGCTCCACATAGTAGCTTAGGCTCTTTTGACGTCCAAGCTGTGTGTAGTCTCCTTTCACCCGAGGAAGAATGCTCAGTGAAAAATACTGGGAGAGAATGGACTGGTTCAGATGAAAATCTGAAACCACTTTGGGTAAAACTTCTGTTAGTCCTGAGGACTACTCATCCCTGTGAAAAGAAATAAAATCCTTTTCCACTGAAAGGGCTTGCATTCACTTATACGTCCTGGCAGAAGTGATAGCACTAGAAAAACAGTTTTCCATGTTAAATACTTGAGATCTGCAGAAGAAAGGGCTCAAAGGGAGGTTGCATTAACTGAGCAATGCAAACATTCAGGTCCCAGGCAGGGGCTGGTTCCCTAAAGGGAGGGTTAGTGTGAGTAACCCCTTAAAAACTGGAAAACACAGGGTGAGAGGAAAGAGAAACAGGCTTCCCTCATGGAAACAAAGGCAGAAACAGCTGCCAGATGAACCCTTCAAGGTAGCTGGTCTAAGGCCTAGGGAATTTAGATGGGCCAAATAGTCCAGTAAAGTGGCCAAGTCAGCAGATTCTGGCACAATTTGTTTCTCCGAACACCAGAAGGAAAACCTCTTCCACTTAGAATTGTAAGTAGTTCTAGTGGAAGGCTTCCTAGAAGCCTTTAAATATCCAGGACCCCTTGAGAAAGGTGCAAATCAGCAATTCTAATTCCTCAAGAACCAAGCCTTGAGGTGGAGGGATTTGAGGTCCGGTACCACACTCCCTGTGCACAGGTCAGCAAGTCGTGGGTCCTGGGCAAGGTCAGGGAGGGTGGATTGTCAAGGACAGGAGGAGAGGATACCAGGCTGTCTGGCCCAGTCTGGAGCAATCAGAACCACTTTGCAGGGCTGAGTTCTGATTTTACCAATACCCTGAAGAGGAGAGGGAAGGGGAAAAGCTATAGGAATTTCCTTCCAATCCAGCAGAAAGGCGCCCAGGGGACTGAGCCCAGCACTGGAGGCCTGCAACAAAATAGAGGAAGTTGATGGTTGTCTGGGGCTGCAAGAGATCTATCTGAGGGTGCCCCATCTGGCAAAGACCGACCCAATACTTGAGGATTCAGAGACCATTCGTGATGGCCCTGGGAAACTTGCTGAGAGCATCCGCCAGGACATTGTCCTTCCTGGAAGGTGAATTCTGATCAGGGAGGTGTTTAGGAGTAAGCCAGAGACCATAACTTATTGCTTCGTGCACAAGGCTGATGACCGAGTGCCCCTTGCTTGTTTATGTACCACATTGTTGTGGTGTTGTCTGTCCTGATTTGAACTACTTTGTTCTGGACAACAGTTGCAAAAGCCTGAAGAGCTAAAAGAACAGCTCTGAGTTCCAAAAGATTGATGTGGAGCAGAGATTCCTGGGGACCACCACTTGAGTGGAAAGGTCGCCCAGTGAGCCCCCACCCTAACAGGGAGGCATCCATGGTGAGGGTGAGGGAGGGAAACGGAGTAAAGGGAACCCCTTGAGTAAGATTGCTTTGATCCTGCCACCACTGAAGGGCCAGGATCAGGGTTTTGGTCACCGGACTAATTTGGTAAGGGGTCCCTCCTTGAGACCAATAGGACCTCAAGTGGAACTGGATGTCCCTCATCTGAAATCTTGCCCCTGCACGACAGCTGTGGAAGCAGCCATGTGCCCTAGGAGTTGCAGAGTGCCTTGCTGGTCGAGAGACCCAGAGGGTAAAGGAGGATGCCAGGGCAATGAGCCTGTCCACTCTTTCCGAGGGGAGAAATGCCCTGGCTAACTTTGTGTTCACTTTGCACCTATGAAAGTTAGAACTTGAACAGGTTCCAGAACTGACTTTGGTAAGTTCAGCAGGAATCCCAGGGAAGTGAGAAGCTGCTGGGTGACTTGCAAGTGGGATTTTACCTGATCTGGAGACTGACCCACTATGAGCCAGTCGTCCAGGTAGGGAAACACAGCAATCCCTTGCCTTCTTAAATGAGCCACTACCACAGCTAGACATTTTGTGAATACCCTTGGGGCCGAGGTTAGGCCGAAGGGCATTGCTCTGAACTGGTAGTGGCCAGAGAGCAGTTCTAACCTGAGGTACTTTCGTGAGAAGGCCTGATCATGACATGAAAATAGGCCCTTGAGGTCCAGGGAAGCTAACCAGTCCTCTGGCCTCAAGGAAGGCAAAATCATTGCTAGAGTTAACATTTTGAACTTTGGTTTCAATAGATGTTTGTTCAGGTACCTTAAGTCTAAGATGGGCCGCCATTCTCCTGTCTTTTTTTGGGGTAAGAAAATATCTTGAGTACAGTCCCTTGCCCTGATGGCAAGGGGGGACCCTTTCCACTGCTTTGCAATACAGAAGGAAGAAACCTCTGCTTCCAAAGCAAGGGCTTCTGAAGAGTTTGAGGTGAAATTGCCTGGCTCTCATCTTTGGGAACTGTTTGAAGCTGAGAATCAGGCCCTGGCTTACTACTTCCAGAACCCACCTGTCCGAGGTTAGGGACAGCCAGTTCTGGCTGAAATGCCAACCTGCCCCCACTGGTACAGGAGAATGGGTCCTGGGCACCCCATCAGGGTGCCTGCTTGGCAGCAGCTTTAGGCTGAGGGGAGGGCGACTGTCTACCTATGCCCTGCCTACCTCTGCCTCTGAAAACCCTCTGTGAAAAGCAGAGGAGGCTTGAGATTGGTAAAGGGCCTGTGGAAAGGCTACTCTCACCCCTGGGGCATGCTCTTGTGGAGTGGCATGTCTCCTTCAGCTTGGGCACTTTTGTAGGTTCTATATTCATCCATCTTTTTCATATAATTTTCCGCTTGATCACCAAACAGAGAATTTCCTGCTACAGGAAAATCCATAGCCTTTGACTGAGTATCTTGGGACAGATTAGTGCATCTGAGCCATGCCAACCTACGGAAAGCTACAGAAGTGGCCATGACCCTAGAGGAAACATCATTAACATCAACAGCAGTATGAAATTGAACTTTAGAGGCTTCAATGCCATCAGCAGCCACTTGTTCCAACTCACTAGCCAGCTGACCCTGGGCCTGCTTGGCTAACTGCAATAAAGTGTCCCATCTAGATTTCTGATATCTAGCCACATAAGCCATATAATTAGCCTGCCTGAGTCCCAAAGAAGCTGCCATATATTGTTTTTTCGCCATGGCATCAATCTTCCTGGAACTTTATCAGGAGGATGTGAGGCCAGGGGAATATTAGCCTTGTCACAGGCTGCAGCTTGCACCACACCCACATGACTACACTGCTCAGAGAGGAAGTCTGTATCAGGGCCTGATAAGGTATACTTCTGTCCATTTTTATCTACAGAGGGACAGAATGAGGATTTTTTAAAATCTTTGTTGTTTGCTTCCTAAATGACTTATGCAAAGGAATAGACAACCTCCTAGACTCTGGAATATCCATCATTTCAACATAATCAGGCTCCTCTTGCTCATCCACAGCCTCTTCTAAAGGAAGCTGGAGGGTTTCTGCAACCTTTTTGTAAAACATAAAATGAGAAGGGGACTCAGACAGCATAGGGGAGATTCTAAGGTCTATCTGAGAAATGTCCGTCTCATGGGCAACGCCCAGACCTTCCCAGTCACAAACATACTGTTCAAATTTCCTCCTCCTCATGTGGTTCATAAAAAACTTCAACATTATAATCCTGAACCACTGGGACTGAAACGAGCCACCCTTTTCCCAGATGCAGGGGTCTGAGCAGATCCCTGAGACAAAGATTGGACAATCTGAATGGCTTTAGTTATCTCTGCAGCAGTTGGAGAGACAATTTTGTACTCCAGACCTGCTGATTTCTTTGTCTTTTTGCTGGGACTGGTTCCTCTGAACCAGCCTTCCTTTGCCCGAGGAAGTCTCGCCTGGTCAGAGGGCACTCCTCTGGTCCAGTGGGTACTGGACCGGCTGGCCATCCGGTCAGCGGACTTTTTGGCTCTCGCTCCCTGAGCCGCCCAATCTCTTTCCAGGGTGGCTGCAGGAAATTTTACACACCTGGCAGTCTAACAGGAGGTGGTCAGCCCTCAGACAATAAACACAGTGGTGGGGTCAGCCTTGGCAAAGGCTTCCCACAGACATCACAGTGTTGAAACCCAGTGGGCCCGGTTTTCTTTTGGGTTTCTAGACATAATGCCAGCCTAACCAAAAACTTGCCCTTTAGATGGCAGTGCTAGGCAAGACACCTTATCGGTTCCTAACCGTGTCACGGGTATTTGAAAAACCCCAAATAAAAGTTAGGTTTTTAGAACCGATAAGAACCGGAACCGCACTCTAAAAGCCCAAACAAACAGTTTGATACATATATTTTAAAGCCGATCGGTTCAAACCGAACCGATAATGAATTTCCACACAGACTTAATTTCTGTACTTACGGTTTACAGATAGAGCTTTTAACCTAAATGCGTAAAATAAATATTTTTGCCGGTTCCAATGAACCGAAAATACTGATTGAACCGAGAAATGAACCGAGCTGAAGGAGCTGATCTCCGCAAGCGACTGTTCAGTGAAGCGGAGTAAAGAATCTGACAGTTTCATTTGAAACTAGCCAGATAGAGCTTTGAACAGCGCCCTCGCGCTGTGGAACTCCAGATCACTCTGGAGTTAACTGTTTCCTCTCCGGGGCAGTTCAAGTGTGGGGAATGACTGCAATGGTCCTAATATAGCAAGACTTCATGGTGTTTGAATAAAAGGTTTCTGATTTAATGGCATGCATTGCACACACACTCAAGTAATGCGTAGCAAATTGAAAACCTTTAATAATATAATCAGATGTTTTAAACAGACAAATTGTACACTGTTGCACCACAACAATCAGCAAAAAATGTCAAGAATTACTGAAAATATTACTGTGTGTACATTAACACAGTTATACAAGAAAAATATAACCAAAACAGAAAGACTGCCTTTTTCTCCCAGTTAATCTACCTACACCACAAATACGCTCCTCCCCCAAAGCACACTTCACAGTACGCAGACTGACTGTTCTAAATTAACATTCAAAATCCACATACAGCAATAATCACTCGATGATATGAGCACAGAGGGGTTTCCTGCAATCAGTGTACTAAATTTTGAGCAAAAAATATTACTCAAAAAGGCATTTTAAACAGCTTTTAGAGGTTTTGAATCACAGAGCTCTGAGAGCAGACTATCTCCAGCTACCACTGCACACACACTACCCAGGCCAGAACTAAGGCTGTGCTGAACAATCTAGAGCCCATGTGACCTGCAATCCCATGAATAACTACAGAATTTCATTTGGAGCTCAATTACAGGGCAAAGTGATGCGAATTACATTGATTTCAATGTACTTCACTTTAAAATTGGTGGAGAAGTGGTTTGGGGAAGGCAGAATAACGCAAAGTCTTTGGTTTCAATGGACTTTGCATTCCTCATTATGAAGCGAAGTACTCTGCTTCACATTGTGGAGTTCTCCGTGGATTCCACATTATGCACTGAATCACTTCATGGAGCAAATTGGGGCCACTTCGCCCGCCACTACTTACAGTACTGTAACTCACATGCTGTACGGGAAGGAATGCGAATGCCTATGGCTGTACTTCCCCGATGAGCTGTAGCACAAAACTCCACAACTTAAAAATGCCTATTAATGAGTACAATGGTGGAGTGGTGAAGCCTGGTGAGATGCTACAAAACATGCTTATAATACATCCAAGTAACTAGTAAAAAAATGAATGTTGTGATTCGTGACGTGATCATGAATCGTGATTTGTGACTGTATTTGTGACCGTGATGATGAAGAACTTGATTTGTTACACAAGTGACTCATGATGATGGTCCTGACTTAAAAACACATATTAATGAGTACAATGTTCATGCAGAATTATGCACCACACCTGTCCAGTACTCTGAAGGGAAGCCAAAGAAACAACTGTGACTTAAGTTACCGATGGAGATTGGGCCCTAAAGAGATGCAAATGCACAGACAGATTAAGATTGCACTGCGCACTGAAAAGATGCAGACACAAAGGCACAACTCCTAACCAGTGCTTACCATCAGAAATTCAAATCTGAAAAGAATACCTTTTCTGGTTGGGGCGGGCTGTGGGGGCGGATGGGCAGTGTACTGCACTGCAGCAGTAACAGTCACTAGTACTAGTACCAGTAAAGATACCACAAAGAAGTCAAAATCACACGGCTGCAGTGGATAGCAGGTTTACATTGTTGAAATTATTATGTGGCACAATAGAAGGTGTCTGATTTGATGACACTGTCACACATACCCACACACATCCAATACACTAATACATTAATACTAAGTAATGCGAGTAAACTGAAAAACTCAGTAATATTACCACATATTTTAAACAAACTAAAATTATGCACTGCTGCACCACAACAATCAGCAAAAAAAGGCAAGAATTATTGAAAATATTACTGTGTGTACATTAACACAGTTATACAAGAAAAATATCACAAAACAGAAAGTACTGGCTTTTTCTCCAAGTTAATCTACCTACACCACAGATACGCCCCTCCCCCAAAGCACACTTCCACTGTCTCTCAGTATGCAGACTGAATGTTGTACATTAACATTCAAAATCCACACACAAACAATAAATGCTCGATGATGTGAGCACAAGAGGGTTTCCTATAATCGATGAACTAAAGTTTCAGCAAAAAAATGAATCAAAAAGGCTTTTTTTAACAGCTTTTAGAAGGTTTGAATCGCAGAGAGCTCTCACATCAGATTGTCTCCTACAGCTTCCTACACACACTACCCCAAACTGAGGCTGTGCAGAACAATCTAGAGCCTATGTGACCTGAAATCCCATGAATGACTGCAAAATGTACTTCGCCTTAAGAATTGGTGGAGTAGTGTTTTGGGAAGGCGGAGTAACGCGAAGTCATTGTTAGTGAACTTCGCTTTACCCATTATAATGCGAAGCACTCCACTTCGCGTTGCGGAGTATTCCGCGAATTCGCCTTCTCTCCGCGAATCACTTCGCTGAGCGAATTGGGGCCACTTTGCCCATCTCTACCTGCACATGGAATGTCTGGAACAGGAGCCCTTGGTTGATACAGATGCAGTTTTTAACTGTAACTAATAATATGCTCACTTAGATCAAGAGGGAGTGACCATGGCAGCTCACACACTAGGAGCCGCACGGCAATCAGCTAAACCACCTGCAAGCAGTTCTACTTTTACTTTACCGTTCCCCACAGTAAGCAGAAGAACAATGGGACTTGTGAGAGCATACAGGGACCACACTGGACCGGGACATGGTGGCACAAACCATGAGAGTTGCAGTGCAAGGTAAGCCCCCAACTGTGGGGGTGTTGCAGAGCTTTCTTTACCCAGGTCTGACTAAGGCTTGAGTAACCTCCAGATTCTACAGTGTCAGCCTGAGGGTCTTACACTCCAACCAACACTTCACAGTAGTGGGAAAGGTAATCAACCCAAGGTACTATGTGCTGCTTCCACATATGCTAGCCAGGAGCCCCTCTGATTAGGTGGATTACTCACCTTATTAGATTCTAACCCATTACACAGCCTACCAGTTATGTGTGGCTGGTGTACTTGATGGGGGAGATCCCCTCCCCCTTTTTTTATCACTAAAGGTGGAGAAGCTGGAAGCACTGACCTCCTCTCCCACCACTAACATTGTGGAGGTCCATTGCAGATTGTCTATGGAAGATGAGATCAGAATGGAAGCTGAATCCGTGATTGGAATAGATGCAAATTCGTGCATGGTATTAGTACAGAAGAATGAGATTTAAAGCATGCATGCCCTAGAAGAGATAAAAAAGAAGCGGCTGACACAGGTAACTGAGGAGGAAGCCCGTCATCTGTTGGAGCAGGAGTGCCTCCTCAGTTGTAAGCCTTCAGAGAAAGCTGTGACAGTGCGAGCTGATCTGTCAGAATTAGCTGTGTGAGCTGACACTGCAAAAAGCAGCAAAAAGACATTGGGGCTGAAATTAACAAAGGCAGTGTCAGCACATAGTGAACAGATTCAGGAGCAGGTTGCTGGACTAATGACAACAAATATGGAAGGACTTCCAGCTGTTGAATCACGGTCCCCTGTCAATGCAATGCAACAGGCAGGGTGCATTTTGACTGCATACAACAAATGGATACATGATGCTACACACACAACAGTTGCCAAGTACAAAGAGGTTACAGGATGTGAACACTGAAGTGTCTTTAGAAGAAGGAGCTGGACAGATAGTAAATAATTTAAGTTGACCTGGGTCTTTAAAGACCCTCCCTCCTGACCTACATAGATACATAGACAGTGTCGGCAGATAAGGGCCTATGGCCCACCTAGTCTGCCCATTTGAGCTTGTAAGTTCAGTTTGTTTTCCTAGAAGTCTGTTTCCCCTTACCCCTGCCCTCTAGAATTCCTTTATGTCTATCCCATGCATTCTTAAATCCCGTGATTGTTTCAGCCCCCACCACTTCCTCTGGCAGGGTGTTCCACTTGTCCACCACCCTGCCTGTGAAGAAATTCTTCTCATGTTTCCTCTGAATCGTCCTCCCTCCAACTTCATCCCATGCCCTCTAGTCCTGAAACATCTTTTTCACTTAAAATAGTGTTTTCCTGCACCCTGTTCCTCCCTGTAAGATACTTGTATGTCTCTATCATATCCTGCCTCCTCCTTCCTCCAGGGGAGAACATGTTCAGTTCCTTCAACCTGTCTTCATAGGACTTGTGATGCAACCCATGCACCATCTTTTGTTGCCTCCTCTGAACCTTCTCTACCCTGTCTATGTCCTTACGTAGGTATGGTCTCCAGAACTGTACACTCGTACTTCAGGTGGGGCCTCACTTCAGTCTGTCAGCGGAATTATGATCTCCTTTCCTGCTGGTGATGCCCCTGCCTATACATCCCAGCATCCTATTTGCTTTACCTGATGCCTTGTCACACTGTTTCCCTACTTTGAGGTCATCAGAGATGACAACCCCAAGATCCCTTTCCTGCTTGGTGCATGCTATATCCTCACCCCCCAACTGATATATTGTGCCAGGGTTTTTGTGCCCCATATGCATTATCTTGCACTTCTTTGCATTGAATTTCAACTGCCAAACCCCTGACCATTCTTCAAGTTTCTGCAGGTCCCTTCTCATTCTGTCTACACCCTCTGGTGTGTCTACTCTGTTACAGAGCTTTGTGTTACAGAGCTTTGTGAGCTTTGTGACCTATGAACAAATATCGGAGAAAGGCCTCTTTCTAGGATCCTTCTTTCTTATACCTCCTTCAGCGGGTGTAGGAACACCTCAAAGAATTTTTGCTGATACC
This sequence comes from Neoceratodus forsteri, assembly GCA_016271365.2. Classification (NCBI taxonomy): domain Eukaryota; kingdom Metazoa; phylum Chordata; order Ceratodontiformes; family Ceratodontidae; genus Neoceratodus; species Neoceratodus forsteri. The sequence goes on from CM057455.1 coordinate 55,715,550, forward strand.
CAGCACCCTCCTACAGCCTCCTCCCATTCGGGATGTACCACCAGTGGACTGCAGCTGTGTCTGCTGGGGAGGGAGTGAGTTGTGTGGTAATGAAAGCATATATTTCCTATTGTATTATCCAGCCTGGTTGATGCTGCCAAGTTGTTCCCAGACTATTATGCCTCTGGTAAAGTTTTCTTCTCCTTGCTCCCCTCCTTTGGTGGGGTCCGTTCTTCCTTCCCTTTTCCCTTCACCCCTCTCCTGTTTCTCTCCCTTAAACCAGGTAATACCCATGTCCTTAGAGCTGTTCTCATTTAAAAAACACTGTATTTGCCATACTTACAGCATTGTTCCCCCTTAATCCAGTATATCTTCCTGTCATTCTTGCCCTTTTTAGACCCATGAGCTGCCTTGTAAAACAGACATCCCTGTAAGCCGTTATGTAGCATCTCCATCCCAGTACTCCCTCCCATCCACTCCATGAACTGCTCAAGAAAACTTTGGCAACTGCAACTCAACACCTTTTAAGATAAAACATATAGAAACTCTTTGCAAAACTTGGTGCCTAACATGAGAGGACCTTCTGAACTGGCAGTTCACCGGCACTTCCTGGCATCCACTTGGAGCATCAGCAATCAGCAATAAAGCCCCTTCTTAATCAGCCTTGGTCTACTGCTGCCGATTCTGCATGTGTTTGGATTCCTGTAGTGGCACCACACAGTCCATCTCCTCAGTCGCTGCTTCAGCATTTTCAGCTGCCTTCGCCCAGCTGTTCCACTGAGATCTCCCTCTTTCCTTTTCTTCAACACTATCCTCTGCTGACTGCTCATTACTGGTGGAGTCATCTTGAATGTATTTCTCTGGTGGGGACTCCTCTCTAGCCAGTGAATTTCCTCTCCTTCCCATATGACTTCTTGATCACGGCCCAAGTCGTTGGGGCTGAAGGTTCTTCACTGACTCCCGGCTCACTTCCTTCTTATTGTCGGGGCTCTTATCTGTGGCAGCATTCTCTCTCTCTGGTGGCATCACATTACAATCCACCATTTTAGCTTTAGTACTGGGCACCTCAATTTTATGATCCCTGGTGCCATTGTGTTTACTATCCCCAGGCATCAGCTTGCTGTTCTGCTGGTACCCCTCAAGGAGTTGTTTTTTTGTGTGGGGACCAGAGGGTTCTGGGATTTGAAGTACTGAGCTTTAGTTGTGGCCAGTGTTGGTGGAGTCAGCTTAGGCTTTCTTTGGGATTATGTGCAAGTACCTCCTTGCCATCGTTTAACACATTCAGTCCCACAACCCCCCTAAAATTATATTTGATGTTAAGGGTCCTCAGTTGTTTTTTAATAGGGGTGAAGGCTTTTCACCGCATAGCAACTTCATGCAAAAACCCTCTGTAAAGGGAGATTTTAGATCCCTGATATACTAGCTCTCCCAGGTCCCTCGCCACTCTCGGTAGCCTTTCTTTGGTTGACTACCTGAGAATGTAGGCTATGATGGGCTGTGGGCCATTGCTTTTTGGGGACTGCTGCCACCTGGTACGGTGCGCCCTTTCCACTTCAGTTGGTCCCCTCCATCTGCTTCCCATGAGCTGTGGTAAAAAAATCATTGAGGAAGTTCTCCATGCTGGGACCCTCCAGGCCCTCAGGGATGCCCTGGATTCTGATATTATTGCGGTGCCCCCTATTTTCTTGGTCTTCTGCCCTTTCCCATAATTTGTTGAGCTGAACCTCATGGGCCTCCAGCCTGTTCAAAATGTTATGTTGGTGCACCTCCCAGATGTCTGTTCTTTGTTCAGATACGTTCATTCTGTCCTGGAGGTGTTTAATGTCCTCTGATGTGCCTGCCAATGTTACTTTTATGTCCATTACATCAGTTATCAGGTTTTCAAGCATTCTTGTGATGTAGCTCAAAGCGGTGCACCCCTTCAGGTTGACACACCGACGGCAAAACACGAAAAAAGAACATTACAGCGACAGTCGCTGTAATGGTGCTTTTTTTGTGCTCCGCTTTCCACCAGTGTTCCTCCTCCTCCCTGGACCAACTCTGACCTGGAGTTGATAATCCGAAAGTCCAAGGGGTGCGGGGGACAGAGCCCATCACATGGGGGGTGTGAGGGGTGCAAGCCCCCACAGTAAACACTTGCTGAATGGGCAGTACAGTACCTGCGTCGGTATTGTGCCATCACTGTGCGGGAGGTCGGCATTTTCACTGTCGACCTTCCTTGGTACTTCTAGCTCAAAGAGTCTTCAACTGAGCAGTGTCCCCCTTGCAGTTGCACTAGTCCTGGATTGACCATGCTGGCTTTTGTGATCAAGCTCTTTTGGGGTGATGCATGAGAGAAAGAAAAGCCCTCTTTGATCGGTTTCCTTTACTGCTCCCTTTGCATGTGTTTGGGAGCTGGTTTACATCTCCATTTGTTGGCTACCTACCAGGCTCTGAATTCCATGCTGCTACTACACTTTCTCTGGAGAACCGCTTCTTCTGATCACTCACACTGCTACTTACTCAGGGTATCACAGTGCTTTGTAATAGACTGCCTCATGACAGGGCCACTCAGTTTCGGGCACTTTCCTTCTCTGGGATCCATCAGTGAGATGGTCTGTTCTAGAGTTGCTGGATGCACAAGGACATCCTTTGTCTGCAGGTACCACTTTTTACTGCTGTTTCCTGTGCCTTACACCTCTTTTGCTACAGATGAGACAGGTAGGGCGAGGTCCCTCACACTTAAGCAGCCATCTTAGTACGTAAGTAAGAGAAACTTTATTTTTATAGTGCCTTTCCAAAGCCAAGGCACTGAGTATATTAAAATACACAGTCACACCAAAAATTTACAATAAAATAATAAATACAGAGGTAATTAAAAATGATCCGGGAAGGCTAAAGTAAACAAATATGTTTTCAGCATAGATTTAAAGCTGTTGACGGCTTGGAGGCCAGTCCACGCCCCTCTCTAAGATTGTTTTTAATGTTCTGGGATGTGTTCCATCCGGCCCCATAGCCTTGACCCCTTCAGATTCTGGAGTTCCTTTCGGACTCTCCTCCGTAAACAGGCTGGTGTCCGCAGCTCTCCCCTTGGTGCTCCTGTCGCACAACGTCCTTCTCCTTCCCCTTCTTCTGTGAATCCTGAACAAAAATATCTGCTCAGGATTGCTGCTGTTCTGTGTCCCCCCCCCGCAACCCCTCTCCCTTTCTAACCTCACAATACCACCCTTGGTCTTTTTTCTTTCACTAATGTACCTGAAACAGGTCTTGTCTCCTCCTCTCAATTGCTCAGGCTTTTATTCGTCCATTTGCACCTTTGCACTCCTGACCGATTTCTTCACCTGTCTCTGCTTTTCCAGATACAGTTCCTTACCCCGTTTCATTGTACCTCCTGAAAGCTAGCCTTTCGCTTACCTTCCTGGCCACAGCCTTTCAGAAACAGTGCTTTTTTTCTTTCTCTTTGTTTTGCAGTTGCATAACACAAAGGCTTGTTGCCTCTGCTATGGCTCCCTTAAGGTTAGCCCATTGTTTCTCTACATCACCATTTCTTCCACCCCTGCCAGGGCTTCCTTGAGATATTCCCCCATGTTTGCAGTGTCAGCCCATCTGAAATCCAGGACCCTTCCTTTCGTGTGGTTTTACTCCTCTACTGTTCTCACATTGAACCACACTGTGCGGTGAACACTGGACCCCAGGTGGCTACCCACCATTACGTCAGCAACTCTGTTCCCACTCGTGAGTACCAGGTCCAATATTGTTCCTTCTCTTTTGGGTTCTGCCACAAGCTGCTTGAGGCACGCCCCCTGCAGGGCATCCAGGATGTCTCTGCCCCAGGCTGTGGGTGAAGCCTTGGGTGCCATAGTCTACATCAGGAAAACTGAAGTATCTCACCACCAGCACTTCAATCCCGTTCATCTCCTCCCCTTGTGCCGGAGGTCTCTAGAACATGCCAGTGAGAATGGTGGTGCCATTTCCTGTCTCCAGGGTGACCCACAGTGCTTCTGCTCCCTCCTGCATTCCTTGAATTTCAGTTGCTTTAATTCCCTCTCTGATGTAGATAACCACCCCTCCACCTTCCCACTCTGTCTTTTCTGAATAGAGTGTAACCTGGTATGGCTATATTTCATTCACGGTTTCCCGTGTACCATGTCTCGGTAGCAGTGACAATGTCCAGGTCTGCCTCTAACATCAAGGCCACTGGGTCCAGGATTGTGTTTCCCAGGCTGTGGGCATTCCTTCACATGGCCTTCCAAGTTTTGCAAACTCCTCTACTAGTAGCTCCCTTCCTATCTCCATGTCTTCCTCCCTTCCCTTCCCTTCCTGTTTTTACTCCCATTCTTCCTTATCCCTGCCATTCTTCCTATCTCTGTTTGGGTATTAGTGTCAATTTCCCAACCATTGGGTCCTCCCTACTGAGGGCTTCAGCATGTGGGGCAGTTAGATTCTTCCTGCCTACTTTCAGCTCCCCCCGTGGCTAGTTTACATGCGTGCCAATGAACTGGAAATGTGGTTATCATATAACACCACACATACTGAAGTGCAATATTGCATTTATGAAATGAATAAACTGAGGAAGAAAGAAATATTTTCTTTTGTTAAAGCAGCAGTGCTATGAAGTATGTTCCCAGTTTACAATTACAGTATCTAAACATTGTTGGTCCTTTTGGAAAGAGTTACATTTCTTGTGGCTAGCATCATTTTTTTACTCCCTTTCTAGGCGTCACCTACTTGGCGTCCAGCACAGACCCTTGCCAGGATTGCAGAACAGTGCATCATGGTTATTGTGCAAGTGCAGTCTAAAACCATGATGCTCTGGAGTGTTAATATTTTGAAGCCCCATGCATTCACGGACATTGTGGGCTGTAAGCAATGAAATCTGCTTGAAACAAAGAATTCTCCACTGCTTTCAGGTCCCAGAAAACTAGTGAGCATTTTTTTGTAGTTGTTCTTAGGTTGCTGCATGCAGGTCTCATAACCAACTTGACTTAGTGCTCCTTGGTAGGCACAGTTATTTTTTTAAGGTTACGTGGCTCCCCGAAAGAAAGCCAGTGTGGAGCTAAAGGTTGCAGCAGAGAGGCAGCTGAATGCTTCTGTAGACCATCGGTCTCCCATTCCTGATCTCCCAGTCCTGACATCTGCCCAGCAAAAGATCAAACCAGTTCAGTACCGAAGCCACAACAAGTCTGTACCTTACCCACTGCACTGCAGTAATATTGTAATGCTTGTGCTGGTTTTGGGGCTATTGTTATACCAAGAAGCATGAGTAGCATTTATCTTTCAGTGCAGACAAGCAGTTCAAAAACCCTGCATCTGACCCACCCATTTTCCCCAACTGCTACCCGACTGTTCCACTGTTCACACTGCTACCCAACGGTTCCGCTGTTCACAATATGAAACTTGATTACAGTTCCAAAAATCAGTTTTTATTCAGTCAGCATGCCTCCTGCCTATTCATTCCCCTGACTGTGCTGAAAATCTGTCTAGAAGGATTCACTCGCTGTGGAGGCATGGAGAGAGTGAGATCGTATTGCTGTCACATAGAAAAAAGCTCTCGGTGCACAGATAACTTGATGGCTTACCAGTTACATACTGGATTAGAACAAAATAAGTTTATTTTATTTATAGCTAGGATTACAATTTTATTTCATTTATTCATAACTAGGAATACAAGTTTGTTAAATCAAATCGAGGTTCCTATCCGGAACCCGCCTGGTCTTCTCTGCAGTCATGCACTGATCTTTTGCTGCATCACAATAATTTAATTACTGTATCGCCCATTCCTGATATTAACAAGCTAACAGGTAACCGGAGTAGAGCAGCCAGAGGTTACAGGAAGTAAAGAATTAGAGTAAGAGATGTGTTGCAGATGGGGTTTTATGTTTTCTTACATTTAATTAGCAAGTCCTGTGTCTGCCACTGCTCAGCCCATCCTGTGTCAGCCACTAACCCATCGTGTGTCAGCCACTAACCCATCGTGTGTCAGCCACTAACCAATCCTGTGTCAGCCACTGCTCAACCCATCCTGTGTCCACCACTGCTCAACCTATCCTGTGTCAGCCACTAACCCATCCAATGCACTGGCTGTGGAGCAGCAATTTTCCAGGAAACATTCTGGAACCTGCGTTGCTGCCCTATTTGCAGGCAGCTGTCAGCTCTGAGGGAGGAGGTTGCCCACCTCCAGGCTGAACTGGCAAGGACTAAGGAGGACTCCCCCACCCAAAGAGCACCAGTTCCACAACCACTGCCTCAGAGGTTGCCATGTGTGAAGAGCAGATGGGCCACGGTAGGTTCTGGGAGGGTGAGGGTTTGGGAACAGAGGCGTAGCCCTGGAGTTGCACCTCTACACAAATCATGTGTCGGTCTGGCAAATCAAAGTTCCTCTATGATGACACCCTCATTGGAGACCAAGAAGAATGCTGGGGACATCCACAAGGGAGACCCACAAAAGAGTGGCAAGGGACAACACAGGGGAATGAAGCAGCTTCTGATAGGGGACTCAGTTGTTAGGGGTGTAGACCTGGGGAAGGGAGAGGAGAGGGAAGTAAGGTGCCTGCCTGGTGCCATGGCTAGGAGGGACAGGAAGCGAATCCTCAGGATTGCAGAAGCAGCATCACAGGAGAGGAAACTAGATATCATTGTCCACCTCGGGACAAATGACCTAGCTAGGCATGAGATCATGCAGTGCAGGATGAATTTGTGGAGTTGGGGAGGGGCCTCAGACAGGTAGCAAGCATGGTAACCTTCTTCAGAGGTGCTGCCAGTCATGGCAGGGGTGAGGCTAGGGTACTGCACACCATGCGTTTAATGAATGGTTGCAAACTGGTGCAGAGCACAGGGCTTTGGCTTCATTTGGGACTGGGGTCCACCTGGAGAGATGAAGGTCTGTACTGGCATGATGGTCTGCATCTGTCCAGGAAGGGAAACACGCTCCTAGGTGACAGGTTTAAAGGCTTCCTTGGCAAGCTTTTAAACTAGCCAAGGGGGGAGGTGCTGATAGGAAACAGGAAAGTTCAAGCCTCCCCCCACAAAGCATGGCAGGTAGTAGGGTAAACACTGAGGTACAGAGCTTGACAGAGGGCAGGACAGGGGTAAATGGAAAAATGGACAAGGGCAATAAGAGCAGGGATGGAGTAAAAAAGGATAAAGCCAACATTAAATGGAGGGCAATGAGTACCAATGCCCGTAGTCTGGGAAACAAGCTTCCAGAGCTAGTAGCCCTGATGGAAGAGGAACACTTGGATATTGTGGCAGTCACAGAAACATGGTACACGGAGAACCATGACTGGGATGTCAACATACCAGGGTACACAATCTACAGAAGGGACAGGGAGGGTAAAAGAGGAGGTGGAGTAGCTCTCTACATAAGGGAAGGGATCAAAGCTACAGAACTAAAAAGTAAAGGGGGAGGACAGGAGGAACTCTGGGTCACATTGGAGACAGGGAATGGCATCACAATCTGCACAGGGGTTGTATACAGACCCCCGTCTCAAGGGGAGGAAATGGACAAGAAAATGATAGAGGGCATTCTCAAAATGGCTGAAAAAGGGGAGATACTGTTGATGGGGGACCTGAATATGCCAGATGTTAACTGGGCGACATGGACTGCAGCCACATCCAAGAGCAGGGTCATTCTCGATGCCTCACAGGGAGCATGCCTTAGACAGCTAGTGGTGGAACCCACTTGGGAGGGAGCAATATTAGACCTGGTATCTCAAATGGAGAGAGGATCACAAACTTAGAAGTCAATAGACACCTGGGAACAAGCGACCACTGCACAGTGTGCTTCACAATAAACACAACCATGGAGACAAGCCATACAAATACAAGGATACTGGACTTTAGAAGGGCTGACTTTGGCATAATGGGTGAATACCTGAGGAATGCATTAGCAAATGGCCAGAAAGGAGGGGTGGAAGAACAATGGAGAAAAATCAAAACTGCCATCATGGAGGCAACAAGCCTTTGTGTGAAACAAATAAAGAAAACAAAGCGGAATAAAAAAACACTATGGCTCTCAAAAGAGGTGTCAGGGAAGGTTAAGGAGAAAAAGGCTGCATTCAAAAAGTATAAGGAATCACAGACAGAGCATGACAGGGAACTATCAATTAAAGCAGAAAGAAGTGGGGAAGGCAGTCAGAAAAGCAAAGGCCCAAACCGAGGAAAGGATAGCCGACTCAGTTAAGAAGGGGGATAAAACCTTTTATAGGTACATTAGGGAACATAGAAAGGGTAAGGGAAGGATAGTGAAGATTAATAAGGAGAGGGGAGGTGGGCAGAGGGAGACAGTGAAAAGGCAGAGATAATGAATGAATACTTTTGCTCAGTATTCTCAAAAGAAGAAGAGGAGGAGTTACCTAAACCAAACAGTAGAAGCACTCTGGATAGTGGGGTTGATACCAGTCCATTTACAGAAGAAAGAGTACTGAAAGAACTCCTAAAACTCAAGGTGGACAAAGCAATGGGGCCTGATGGAATTCACCCTAGAATCCTAAAAGAGCTAAGGGAGGACCTAGTGACACCACTAACCACACATTTAACAAATCATGGGAAGATGGGGTGGTACCTGAGGACTGGAGGAGGGCAGATGTGATTCCCTTCATAAAAGTGGGAGCAAGGCAGAAGCAGGAAACTACAGACCTGTTAGTTTGACCTCAGTGGTGGGGAAAATGATGGAATCACTTCTGAAAGAAATAATTGTTGAGTACCTTGAGGCTAGTGGGGCACTGGACCCAAAGCAGCATGGATTCACAGCAGGAAGGTCATGTCAGACAAATCTAATCGATTTCTTTGACTGGGTGACCAAAGTAATAGACCAGGAGGGCTGTGGATGGCCTACCTAGACTTTAGCAAGGCATTTGACACAGTCCGCATAAAAGATTAATAATCAAGTTAGCCAGCCTGGGAGTGGGTCCCAGGGTGGTAGCCTGGGAAGAAAACTGGCTGCACAACAGGACACAGAAGGTAATAGTGAATGGAACACATTCTGAAGAAAGGAGGGTTCCTAGTGGAGTACCTCAGGGCTCAGTACTGGGTCCAGTCCTCTTTAACGTCTTTATAGGTGACATTGCAGAGGGTCTGGAAGGAAAGGTATGCCTCTTTGCGGATGACACAAAGATCTGTAACAGAGTTGATACAAGGGGGTAGAAAGGATGAGAAGGGACTTGGCAAGGTTGGAGGAATGGTCAGACATATGGCAACTTAGATTCAATGCAAAGAAGTGCAAAGTAATGCACCTGGGAAATAAAAATCCAGGAGAAGAGTACACAATAGCAGGGAGGCACTAACAACAACAATAATGGAAAGGGATCTGGGTGTAGTCATATCAGATGACCTAAAGGTGGGTATGCAATGTGAGAAGTCAGTAGGGAAAACCAGGGGGATACTGGGATGCATAGGGAGGGGCATCACAAGTAGAAAAAGGGAAGTGGTTATCCCTTTATACAGACAGTTGGTGAGACCCCATCTGGAGTACTGCGTGCAGTTTTGGAGACCTCATCTACGCAAGGACATAGACAGGATGGAAGCAGTCCAGAGGAGGGCAACTAAAATGGTGCAGGGTCTACAACTACATCAGAAACCATATGAAGAGAGCCCGAGAGAGCTTAATATGTATACCCTTGATGAAAGGAGGGACAGGGGGGACATGATTGAAACTTTTAAGTACCTCAAGGGAATCAACAAAGTCCAGGAGGGTAGCATCTTTCAGAAAAAGAGATGTGTAAGAACAAGGGGACACAATTTAAAGTTAGAGGGGGGACGGCTCAGGGGTAATGTGAGGAAATTCTTTTTCACGGAGAGAGTGGTAGACGCATGGAACTGCCTTCCTGGAGAGGTTGTGGGGTCTAAAACTTTGGAGGAATTCAAACATGCATGGGACAGACATAAGGCAATTATAGTGGGGGGTTGCAGGAAATAGGCTGTTGGTTAACTAGAATCTGCAGCTTATCCAATAGGTAGGGAAATTGGCAGACTGGGTGGACCCAAGTGGTCCTTATCTGCCGTCAAAGTCTATGTTTCTATGTTTCTGTGTCCGCCACTACTCAACCCATCCTGTGTCAGCCACTAACCTATCCTGTGTCAGCCACGAACTTATCCTGTGTCAGCCACTAACCCATCCTGTGTCAGCCACTTACCAATCCTGTGTCCACCACTGCTCAACCTATCCTGTGTCTGCCACTAACCCATCCTGTGTCTGCCACTAACCTATCCTGTGTCAGCCACTAATCTATCCTGTGTCAGCCACTGCTTAACCCATCCTGTGTCCGCCACTGCTCAAACTATCCTGTGTCAGCCACTAATCCATCCTGTGTCCGCCACTGCTCAAACTATCCATGTGTCAGCCACTAACCCTTCCTGTGTCCGCCACTGCTCAACCCAACCTTTGTCAGCCACTAACCCATCCTGTATCCGCCACTAACCTATCCTGTGTCGGCCACTAATCTATCCTGTGTCAGCCAATGCTCAACCCATCCTGTGTCCGCCACTGCTCAAACTATCCTGTGTCGGCCACTAACCCATCCTGTGTCATCCACTGCTCAACCCATCCTGTGTCAGCTACTAACCCATCCTGTGTCAGCCAGGATGGGTTGAGCAGTGGCAGGCATGGGACTTGCTGATTAAATGTAAAAAATGTAAAACTCTATCTGCAACATGTCTCTTACTCACTTTGTGAACAGTGGAACCACTGGGTAGCAGAGTGAACAGTGGAACAGTTGGGTAGCAGTTGGGGGAAAATGAGTGGGTCGGATGCGGGTTTTTGAACGGTTTGTCGGCATCGGATGATAAATGCTACCCATGCTTTTTAGTATAACACCATTAGTGTTTCCCCCTTCCTTCCCCTGTCACTCGCTCTTCCCCCCTCTTATTTTTACCCCCAGGCCTCCATGTGGCTCAGCCCCTAGCAGGGTTCTCTGCATCCTGGAGGGGCTAGCGCCAGGCCATTCATGACCCTCCCTGTCCTCTTCCTCAGCTCCCCCCTCCCCCCCCGACTCCTTACTTCTTAGCACTTAAATAAGTAATAGTTTATTCATACCTGATCTATTTACACTTCCTGCCCTGTCTGGGCAGTGTGTACTACAGTATGTCTAATTCTCAGTCATGTTACATATTAATCCTGTAAGCTGCTCCACAAATGTAAAATATATGTGTCTTTATGCTAATGTATGTGTTTTTATCCATTGCTCTGATAAATGTTAATTGTATGTCTAATCTCACATCCTCTGTACCCCACCAATCGCAACGGGAGATGAGCAACTTGTTGTTCAGTGTGTCTTCCTGGTGAAACATTTCAGTAATGTGCTGAGAAGATGGTGGACTTACTACAGTACCTGCCGTCTAACAGAAATTAGATTTTTTCCTGGCAGCTACACATGAACATGCATGCCAAACAACGCTACATACAAACACATGCATCGTGGGAGTAAAACAAAGTGACGGAGGGAGTTTTACTTCACGTGAATTAATATGCATTTCAGCAAATTACTTTTTTATTAAGTGCTTTATCTGGCATAGTATTACAGTTATCAGCTATTGGAAGACTCAATAAATCACACACACAGGTTCAAAAAAAGTGCTATTTTTGAAGACTGTTCATTGCACTGCTGCTTTAAATGTAACTAGTAAAAATTAGATCGCCCCACCTGTCAACCATCTTTCTTTTTAACACTCAGTAGATGGAATATTTGTTTATTGTGAAATACAAGAAATCAGACATCTGTAGAATTCCACTGGCAGAATATTCACCTCTCCAAACATATAGAGTATAATGTATGGGTAACCATACACAACAAGTCAAGTCAAGTCAAGTCATGTTTATTTAAAAAGACACCCAATCCCAAAGGCTCTGGGCGCCGCACAAAAAAGAAGAAAATTAATAGCATTTCATACCATATAAATACATAGAAGAATAAAACACATATGCATAGTCAGAATCAAACCCCAAAAGCATGTAGAAATAAGTAGGTCTTAAGGCAAACCTTAAAGGTAGTTAGATTAGGGGCCTCCCTAACTGCAGCTGGCAAAGAATTCCAAAAAAGCGGGGGCAGCAACACTAAATGCTCGATCACCCGCAGATTTTAACCTCGCTTTTGGGACAGTTAGGAGGTCGGCACCAAAGGAGCGGAGATTGCGGGAAGAGGAGGAGGGTATCAGGAGAGCTGACAGGTAACCAGGGCCCTGTCCATGTAGGGCCTTATAGGTGAGAAACCCCACCTTGAAGAGCACTCTCCACCTGACAGGCAGCCAGTGCAGTTCGCGCAACACAGATGTAATGTGACAAAACTTACTCTGCCCAGTTAAAGCCGGGCAGCAGCTTGCAGAGCTGCAGTCTGTGGAGAGAACCCCAGAGATCCGAGATAGATGGCATTACAGTAGTCGCTCAGAGTGACTAAGGCATGTATCAAGGTAGGGAGGTCCAGAGGCGGAACAGGGCTTAATCCTGGCGATGTTATAAGATGGAAAAAACAGGAGCGGACCACGGAAGAGATCTGAACCCCATGGACAGATTCTGTCAAACATCAGCCAAGATTTTCGGCACTCAAGGAGGTCACAACGACGCAGCCCCAGCACAAGGCCAGCTGCAGAGTCAGAGGCCATCCCATCACGAACTCTGTTCGACTCCACTACCAATACCTCAGTCTTATCAGGGTACAGTCAAAGCCAGCTGGAGGCCATCCAGTCGCTAATCTCAGCCAGACAGATGTTCAACACATCTACTGCGTTGGGTGTTCCTGGGGCAAAAGATAAGTATAGCTGAGTATCATCAGCATAGAATGAAAACTCAGACCATACTTTCTAATGATCCCCCCCCCCCCAGGGGCAGCATATATACTGCGAATAACTTTGGGGCCAACACCGAACCCTGAGGGACTCCACACAAAAGGAGACTGGGTGTTGATGAGAAATTTCCCATCACAACCTGCTGTCTCCTATTTGTGAGAAAGGATTCAAACCACTTGATGACAGTACCGCTGAGTCCACATAGTTCCCTCAGGTGGAGAAGCAACACACAATGGTCCAAAGTATCAAATGCTGAAGAGAGATCAAGGAGAACAAGAATTGTCTTGTCTCCTTGGTCTCTAGCCCTGAGGAGGTCATTTTGCACCCGAACTAATGCAGTTTCAGTGCTATACCTGGCCCTAAAAACCGACTGGAAAGGATCATAAAACTCGTGAGTCATGAGATGTTCCTCCAACTGAAGCGATACCACCTTCTTAACAATCTTCCCCAAAAATGGGAGATTCAAGATAGGACAGTAATTTGCCCTGACCTCCGGGTCCAAAGAAGATTTCTTTAAAAGGAGTCTAACCAGAGCCTCCTTCAAGGCATCCGGGAAGACACCCTGACTTAAGGAGCACCAGACAATCAGGGCAAACACCGGGCCAACAGAGTCAATGCATCTCATTAAGAAACTCGTTGGCACTGGGTCCAGTTCACAAAACGTATGCTTCAAGTTGACCGCCACCTCAATTACCTCACGGTCCTCCACTGGCCTAAACTCTCCCCAGTTTGGCGGAGTGCACTCAGTACACGACTGGCGACCACTGACAGCAATGGTATTGCTGGCTGAAGAAACCTTCCGCCGGATCAAAGACACCCTGTCCAAGAAAAAACGAGTAAAATCCTCACAATCCTCATTAGAGGAAACTCTCCTGGGCTGAAGACAGAAAGGATGAAGAAGTCTGTCGACAGTCCGGAAGAGCGAGGCTGGTCGGTTTCTCCCAGCAGCAATCTCCCGAGACAAAAACAATGTCTTCTTTCGTTCGACTGCCTTCTGATATGCACAATAATGCACACGCAGGACCAGTTTGTCCGTCTCCAGGCGGGATTTCCTCCAGCAGCGCTCCAATCTCCGACCCATCTTCTTCATTTCCCTGAGATTTCCATCAAACCATGGAGACTTCAAGTACAGAGTTCTGGGTCGTACACGGATAGGTGCGAGGGAGTTTATGGCGTCGGCTAGCACCTTATTATAGGTATCCACACCGACACCAACAGCTCCGACGCATACACCACCTAAACTAGATAGATCAGCAGCCACCATAAAACCCTCAGGGGTAAGATCACCTAGAGGGCGGCAGCGGATCATCTCAGGAGGGGAGAAACTTACGGCGGGAGCCCCAAGCATGAACCTCACCGTGATATGATCAGACCAAAATACTTGATCAATCATGAGATCCAAGACCTCAATCTTGGAAAAAAACTAGGCTGTGTTTTCATCGAGGGGTTGAGATGACAGGATATGAACCTCGATAGTGAAGCTGGAGAGGTCCATGCTGTCATCTCAACCCTGAGATGGAAACACATGCCGAGTTGTCTGCGGTTGACCATGTTTTATTTTTTATAGTACATGGTTTTTTACACTAGAGAGACAGACCCCCACTGAAGTGAAAACAACAAATCTTGCCATTTCTTTGTTCTACTCACATATCAGAATCAAATTTCTAGACTTTTGAAAGATAAAAGGCATGACTTTGGGCACTGGGTGGTTAGTAAGTAGCTAGGTGTTGAATAAATCAGATATTTAAAATTGTATGACCTTTGAACTGTACATAACAACTGTTCGGAATGTGCATAACAACACTTTAGAATGTGCATAGCTGTTTAGGATGTGATTAACAAGGATTTTGAGCAGGTTGATTTTTATACATAACAAAGGGTAACCATATACTACAAAGTTGTAATCTGCTTGATTTCAGTTAATAATAAGGGCTCCCCATACAGTATAAATACATAACGGAAGGTGTGAGTAAAGACAGTGATTCAGTTAGATCTGTGCTTTATGGATAGCAAAGATTTCCCTGGTATGTAGGTAAGGATAGGAGGGGGGGATTTTCCGTGGTCAGTCAAGAAGTTACAGTGAATAAAACTGCAGAGTAATATGGTATTTTTTTAATATTCCTTGACCCTGACCATGCACTAAGAAAATAAACAGCTTTTTATCATTGGCATACATATTGCCCCCAACTGGGACATGGCTGACAATAGACAGTATTGCCTAGCCCTACTTTCCTGGTCAAAAAAACTTAAATAAAAGTGACTGAAATGATTTCTGTTTATGATAACTTTTAGTGCAGATGAATCTTGTTGGCTGGACACTTTAGGGCAGCTTATCTTGGTGTTTGTGTTAAGGTTGTAGTTTTTTCTTTTATTCTGTTTATGCCCCCTTACCCACACTGCCACTTGGACCTCCTCATTGCCAGTTACCACAACCTCTCCTCATTGGGCCAACTCAGGTGCCCCAGATAGCTCCTTCTGAAGATCCCTATCCTGCATCTGTGTCCCTCCAGCAAAGCCAGCCTTAGACTTTGTGGGGCCCAGGGCAGAGGCAAAACACAGGGCCTCCATAACCACCAATTGGCAGTTGGGCTGGAGATTTGGATGCTTCCAAAGACAGGCATGCAGTCCACTTAATCCAAGCCCCCCTCCCCCAAAGCCACACCAGCAGGCCCTTCGCTCCCCAAGCCACACCATTAGGACTTTCATCTGCTGCTACCCCCAAGACAGACCAGGAGGCACATCGCTTCAAATACCCCACCCCCAAAAGCACAACAACAGGCTGGATCCCTAAGGCAGGGCAAGCTCTTGAATGAAAGGGCCTTGTGGGCTCCCCAAGCCAAACAAGTAGTCCTGTCGATCGAATTTTCCCCCCTCCCCCGCCACACCAGCAGGGCCTTTGCTACAAAACTCTCCCTGGAGGCCCATGACTCCAGTCACCCCATCAATCAAAAAAAACTGTTTTTAAAGCTGTCCTCTCAACCTTCCCACAAACCACACCACATATGGAAGATCATGTTTGATCTCCGACCACCAAACAGGGAGCATTTCAATTCAGCCCTCCTCCTGGCTCCCCCAGACACAGTGTGAACCCCCCCCCTCCCCAGCCACACCAGCGGGTCCTTGGCTCAAGTCCCCCTCTTCAGTCACTAAAAGAAAAATCGGAAGCTGCATTTACAGCTGTCCTTTCAACATTCTCCTCCTCTGGGGAGGGCGGGTTGTACCCTCTGCCACAGCAGGTACTGTAGTGTGGCTGGAAGGTTGGGCCGGCATTTGGGGGGGTAGTGGAGTGGCTGCTCTGTGCCCCGTGCTTGGGGGAGCCCTGCAGTTGTCTTGACTTGACTTTCACTTCATATACTGTACAACTTAGTTACTGAAACATGAAATAAGGTTACACAAAATTTAAAAGCAGCCAGTGGCATTGTCAGGGTACGTAGCTAACAAACCACAGGGCTGGTATGAATACACTTTAGGAAGGAAGCCAGGAAGTAGCAGAAGCCAGGATAGGCGCAGGAGAAATGGGCTGAAATAGAAACAGGAGCAGGAAGAGGTAAAAAGGTGGAAGGGAGGAGAAAGGCTCAGAGAACAGAGTCAGGGGTGGGGGAGGAGATGAGGAAAGGGACAGGGGCTGAAATAGACATGACAGGAGGCGAGAGATCAG
Organism: Neoceratodus forsteri; assembly: GCA_016271365.2. Classification (NCBI taxonomy): domain Eukaryota; kingdom Metazoa; phylum Chordata; order Ceratodontiformes; family Ceratodontidae; genus Neoceratodus; species Neoceratodus forsteri. The sequence continues at coordinate 55,731,943 of CM057455.1, forward strand.
CAGGAGGGGGGTAGTGTGAGTGGAGATTGGAGGGAGTTGGAGTGGTAGTAGGGACTATGGGGGGCATGGAAAGAGATGAGTGAGGTCAGGTAGGAAAAGATGGGATGGGGGGAGGCAAATAGGATCTGCATGTGCAGCCCATGATGCTTTGCATTATGGGGGCATGTGTGATTTTTGTATTTCTTTGAAACTTGGCTTCCCGGCCAGTGCCCTTTGTGGTAACCATTGCCTCAGTGCTTATGCGCTGTGGTTCTTTGTCTTTTAACTTGTTTTTTGTTTTAATTGGGTTCACCACAACATAACCCAGATAGACCATCTTAGGGTAGCTGGTTCATTCCACTGGGGTGTCAAACAGATGAGGCACACTGATGAGTCCTGGTAGGACGAAACACGTGTCTGGGTCTTCTGTTGGCACCCTTTGCAAACTATGTGAGAGGTCTTTCTGCACCATGCATTTCTACTTAAAGTTGAACCAGTATAATATTCTGTGCTGATTTGCATGTGCAGCCCATGATGCTTTGCATTATGGGAGCATGTGTGATTTTGTATTTCTTTGAAACTTGGCTTCCCGACCAATGCCCTTTGGGGTAATCATTGCCTCAGTGCTTATGCGCTGTGGTTTTTTGTCTTTCAAATAGGAAATTAGAAGTTTAGCAGTGAGAAACTGAGAAATTAGGGGAAGCAGTTACAGGAGGCCTGGGCAGTGAAGTAATGGTGAAGATTCCGCTTAAAAGTGCCCAGTGAAGTAAGGTTGGGTATTTCTGCTGGCAGCGAGTTGATCCAGCATGAGGCTCTGTATTTGAAGGAATGTTGCCCTTGAGTGGTGCGACAGCGGGGTACTGAAAAAATCAGAGATTCCGAACTTCTGGTAGGGCGGGAGGCACGCACAGTAAGGATTCAAAATATTAAGTACCCCAGGGGGCATGAGATCCAATGAGAGCTTTTTAGCTAGGATACATGTCTGGTATTGGAGTCTACCAGTTAGTTGGAGCCAGTTAACTTGCTCGTAGATATCACACGTACTGTATAGGCGAGGAGCAGAGGCTAGCAGAAGCTTGTTGTCTGTAGCTCACTTCATTTGTAAGTCACATTTCTCTTATTTGAACCAGACATACCTGGGATGGGGTACTGTTACCTTTAGTTCACTCTGTCTGTAAATCTCATTTCTTGTCTTTGGACCAGACATACCTGGAAGGGTGTTTTGTTACCTTTAGCTTGCTCCATTTGTAAACAGCCATTCTTGTATCTGGATCAGACATAACTGAGAGGGTGTTTTGCTACCTTTAGCTCACTCCATTTGTAACTCACATTTCCTGTATCTGGAACAGACGTGCCTGAGAGGGTGTTTTGTTACCTTTAGCTTGCACCATTTGTAAATAACATTTCTTGTACCCTGCTTCTGTTTGTTATTGATGTGCAGGATATGAAATGCCAGAGGCGCACTTGTTATCCCTGATAGCGAGGGACGAGGAACTCCCTGCTGAAGTAAAGGAGGAAGAGACTGAACAGCACAAGGATCATCCTGAAGACACCCCCAGCAGTAAGTACAGAACTGGATGGTTTCTGTAGGATTTTCTACATTCCAGATGAGAAGAATACCATTTAGAGATCAAAGGCAAATGTTTTAATGCTGCTCTCCTGTTATGTTACTGTATCCCAGAGAAAGAAAAAGTGCCTTTTCAGAACAGAACATTGTGTCCTGCGTTTTTTTCTTCATTTAGTATTCCTTTTATGAGAAATGAGGGAGCCCGATCCTAAGCTGCAGATTTTTATCTTTACTCTGAGTCAGCTCCGTTTAAGTCTTTTCATGACGTCAAACAAGGAGTGATATGTAATCAGAACTATCTGACTTGTCTCCAGAAACTACAGTTCCATCAGCAAAAAGGGGATTCATATTTTGCTTAAATGTCTTAGCCTGTTTATTCAATTGAGGTGCGAGCAGAAATGTAAATTATGGACTGCTTGTAAAGGAAAGAAAAGTAAAAAAAAAAAACTCTCTAAATGAACCACATTTCAGAGTGCAGCAGCTGTGCAATCTCTTGTTTATCCATTACGATCAGCTGTTCAGACTCCAGTCGGGCTTCACCTGGCAGCTGACCTAGCGGTAACAGCCATGAAGAGCTCCAAAATAATGGTGTGGTCTGTGTGGGCGAGGTTGGAAGAGCGGCTGCCAAAATAGCAAGAGCCCAGAGTAGCAGAATGACAGTAGAAGAGAGAGCAGTGCCTCAGCCCTGCAAAGGCGACACCCTGAGTGGCAGCAGTCTACCTGGCAAGCCTGACAAGCCCGAGCAGCAGGGAAGCGAGCGCCGGGTGTGGGCCGCAGGTATAGCTACACCTGAAAGACAGAGACCGTGGAGGGCATGCGCACCGTATGGCAGGGACAGGGACCACAGGCAATGACTACGCTCTCCCACCCGGACAAGCACACCACCACCACCGGAGCAGACCCCCCCCCCATCAGCAAGAACTCGGGCACTCACCACCAGCAGGACAATGGGCCACAGCAGGCAAACAGTAGCCATCCACGGGACATGGGTCAGTGTTCCGGACAGCACACCATGGGATATAGTGCTGCCGTGGCGGGCCTGTCCACCACCCTGCCATGGCATGCCTGCCGCTGGCATGGGCATCACTGCTGTGTGGATTCCCCATGGTGTCGTGTGCCCCTGCCCTACTTGTGCTCCCCCCTGCCGCTGGATGTCCATTGCCTGTCACCCTGTGCCACTCACCCTCATCCTGTAGTCCAGAGCACCGTGTTCATGGCCATGCACCTCACTGGGCATGCACAGTGCCCTTTGCCATCATGTGCACACCCGTGCCTGCATGCCCTGTGACACCGTCATGCATTGCCGCTCATCCATTCGGACTCTGCCACCTGCCTGCGCTCACTCCGTGGGTCGCCATTTTTCCACAGTCACTCTTCCTGCTGTCTGCATCATGTAGTCACTCTGTGGAGAATTGCTCTCAAGGAGTCGCCCACATCACATAAATCCAACCTAGTACACTGTATGATTGATTTATTATTAAAAGAAATTTTTTAAGACTCACCTCACTCGTATATTGGGAGTGTTGCTTCACAGTTGCAGGAAACCGCATGCATACTGACCTGAGTAGTAACACTCTCCCTTCACTACAACAGTGAAATAGCATGTTGAGACAGCTAGTGGAGGTGGAATCACTACATATGCATGGGGGGGGGGTCCTCATGTCATGCTATAGCTGGGGGACATGATCTAACCATCTTGCTTAAAAAAAACAATATTCACATTCAACCCTGTCACGCAGACATACCTGTGAGGATGTTCTATTACCTTTTTCTTCTCTATTTGTAAATCGCATTTCTTGTATCAGGACCAGACATATCTTGGAGGGTGTTTCATTACCTTTAGCTTGCTCCATTTATAAATTACATTTCTTGTATCTGGAACAGACACACAGTACCTGGCAGGGTGTTTTGTTACATTTAGCTCACTCTGTTCATAAGTCACATTTCTTGTATCTGTACCAGACATACCTGGGAGAGGATATGTTACGTTTAGCTTGCTCCATTTGTAAAACACATTACTTTTTTCCTGGACCAGACATACCTGGGAGAGGTTTTTGTTACCTTTAGCTTACTACATCCGTAAATCACATTACTTTATTCCTAGACCAGACATATCTGGGAGAGGTTTTGTTACCTTTAGCTTGCTCCATCCATAAATCACATTCATTTTTTCCTGGACCAGACATACCTGGGAGGGGTTTTTGATGTGCTAGGCTACAGTGCCACAATTCCCCCCCTTGGGTGGCACCTCCCTCATAAGTCCTACCTGAGGATGAATTCCTCCTAGGACTGCTGCTCAGCTTCCAAGCCCCAAGACAGGTATTGCCTTCTCCCTGTAACTCACAAGTGACTCACGATACACTCCAGATCCTCCATCATTCCAAGGCTCCTCAATGCTTCAGGGCAGCAGACAATACCCCAGACCTATGGACCATTCCATTTTGGCATTCTCCTCACTTGCTGGCAGGTCAGTACTTACGAACTCTGGACCCTTTCCACCATATTGGCATGGCCATACCTGTTACTCACAGAAGATAGCACCCGTGCATGCATGACTCCAAGTCGCCATCTTACGAAAGGCACCTCTGGAGGACACTCCCTCCACACATGTGCAGAACTACCAGGGCCGACATTTTGTCAATGAAGCGGTAATCTTATGAGGGCAATCCCACCAGGCGTGATCGTGGCACAGCATAAATACCCCTCGGCCAACCTCCACTAGTTACAGCATTATCACTATGGCTCTGGCTGTTATCATCAGAGTGTTATTATGGTCTGGTGGTCATAAACAAGTTTTTACATTCAGAATGGTTTAAAAAAAAACAAAAAAAAACTCTCATGTGGACTCAAGAATGTGGCTGTAGCTATAGCCCCTGCTTCTTACCCTACCATACTACTCTGGCAGACTGCACAGGGGGAATCATATAATTACCGTCTACCGGACCACAGCCAGATATTCCCTTTAAGTGCTCACCCATGCTACCTATGCTAGCAAGAGAGATATTGCTTCTTCAGGCACTAGCGTCTTTTCTTTATAACAGTCTAGATGCTATGTGTTAGTATATATATATATATATATATATATATATACACACACACACACATATACATATATATATATATATATATATATATATATATATATATATATATGCAGTTCCTGCCAGATTACCCTGCTGGGGAACCAGACAGGCTCACTTTGCCCCACATGCTCCCACCAACTAGCGGACCTGGGCGCTTCAAGTGACGCAGAGTTGGAGATGGAGCAGGGCCCTGAATCCCACAATGGAGCCTCAGGTGAGCTGCCATCTACAGCAGAGGAATTTTTTTGAGACACAACTGGTGGTCATGTTAAAAATCCTGGAAAGGATGGAAGAGCTGTCACAGACAAATAAGGGGGATGACGCTAACTCCAAGAAACCAAAGAATATAGGAAAGAAAGCACCAACAGATCCTGAGTTTCCCAATGGTGCTGAGCAGGACAACACAATAATGCAGGATCAGACAATGAAGGAAATCAAGTGGAGGAGGAGGAGCAGGATAGGCTCACCTTAACTAAGAAGCTCACTCCTATAGATGCCCTGCCAGAACTTCTATGGGCCATCAAAGAAACCATGGGATTTGAGGTTTAGGAGCTCCCACAACAATCCAGACTTAATCCCTTCGTCTGGGTGAAGCAAAAGAAAGATGAGATAGTCCCTGTCTGTGAATCCTTAACCGAGGTCATCAATAAGGAATGGGAATCTGTCCAGGATATCCGAAAGATGCACTTTTGATAGATTCTTCCCTGTTCAGGATAACATAAATAAAACATGGTGCACCACCTGCCCCCAGTGGTCAACCATCAGGTCACAGGCTTATGCAAGAAGACAGTCCTCCCCTCGGAGACAACTACACCACTCCGTGACCCTACAGACAAGAAAATGGAGGGGAGGAGTGGGAGTGGCAGCTGCCAGATGAGGGGCTAACTGCACAATCAGGCAGACTCGACAGACCATGAGGCCTATTTCTGCTGGCATTTTCATCTGTTCGAACAGAGGAGTGTGGCAGAGTTAGGCTACACCCTCAGCTGTGACTGATGGGCCACTTTTCTATCTCCTTATTTCCTAGCTACCAAAACATCTGTGCGCAACAATTAACACTTTTCTCTCTCTTTTTTTTCTCCCCCCTCCCACCCTAGGTTGGCCACCTCGCATAGCTCTTTACTATCCCTACTAAACTTCCTACTAGTTCTCTCTTTTCATTCTTTTTCCATTTCTATCCATCCAGTCCCTGGAATGATGCCAAACACCCAGAAAGGTATTGTGTAAAGTGCATAAGTGCATTCTGTGTACAAAAAAACATGAAGGCTATTTGAGATAGCAGGAATGAATACAGTTAATAAAACCTTTTTAAATAAAAAGGACTCAGAAGCCATATAAAATAATAATAATTCCATGATTAATACAGTTATAAGAAATCCTTAAGGTATTTTCACAAATTCACACTATAAACCTGTTACTGTATAAGGTTCTGTGTATAAAAAAGCTTAGTCACTGTGGATCAGAGATACAGAAAGTCAATATCTGTGGATATATACACTGTACCTTTAACTGAACTAGGAAATCCCCTGACACGATCCTCTCCTCCTTGGTTTTGAAACATATCCAGACATGTAAGGGCTCAGTCAGGTGACCCTACCAAAAAGATATAAAAACCTTTGCACAGAGTTTAATTCAGTTCAGCCCAGTGGGGCTCAGCCCTGAAAGAGAAGGAGATGTTCTACTGCTACTGTAGACAAGCTGTTGAATGCAGATGAGAAGGGTCTTAGGAGTTCTAAGATCCTGGACTATATTGTGTGAGAAACTACTGATGTTAAGTAGTGATTTTCTTTGCAATTTTTTTTTTGTTTTCATTTATTATTTTTCGAACTTTTGAAAAACAAATATCACACTAAGGTGTATTTTAAACCTGTAAATTTGCCTCTTCTGAAGTTTATTCCCACATGCTGTGACAAGGAGCTCATGAAAAAATGATTTGAGATGACTGGTCTGGCCTGCAGAGCCAACATGCGACTACGTACACTTCCAGGGCTCTGGTCGCCTGGCTTGAGAAACTAGCATTGTCCCTAGATCCCAAATCCAAACAGGTGAACCTAGTAGAATACACAATCCAGGCACCACAATATACCCCAGATGCATCTATAGATGCATTCAAAATGACAGCTAGGCTGGCTGCACTAACAGAACAAGACAACTCATTTGGTTAAAACTCTGGAATGTAGATTCTGTATCTAAGGCTATGTTAAACAAGCTTCAATTTAAAGGAAACCTAGTATAACATATCTACGGGTTCGGGGAAGGATGAGGTTACCTGGCACAAGGGGCCTAGGTTTGGCTACTCTGCACAGGGGCACCCAAGTAAATCCAACTACAGGAAGCAATAACTGTAAATGTCCAGAACCAGGATTGGGATTTTTCAGTGTGGCTTTATTTATTAACTAACTGAACATAAACAAAGCATTGCATGGTCCCCCAAAGGGCTACGATACTGTATGTGCAGATTAGAGGTTAACACTACGCGGTCCTTTGAGAATGAACACATTACTACAGTTGTCTGGCTTTGGACCCACCAGGCACTCAGCCCGGACTTTGTACGCGCATTGGATACATAGCCTGACTGGCCCGGCTCCCCTGCCGGCCACTTGACTGATGGTCCACTTGAAGAATGAACCCAAACTTTACTTGGAAAGACTTCCCATCAAACAAGGAGACTCCCAAACTGTGGCTCCCCACTCCACTTGAAGTCTGCGACTCCTAGAGAGATTTTCAAGTTGCGACCCACGTCTGGGTACCCACCCCATCACTGGCCAAGTGCATGAGGCAAGTAGCAAAAACACAGAAGAAATCCATAGAGGTGGACCTGGTTACTAAAGATGGGGGGTTTTCCCACCTCCAGCTCCCACAGCCCATACCCGGCCATTTCTCTGGACACACAGAAAACTTTAGACTTTAAATGTAGATTGAACGTGGATGACCTGAAGCACCCCTCTACAGCGAACTTTAAATCCATTTAAAACTTTAAACTGTTTGACTGCTCTATTTGTTTGTCCTAGTTGACATAGTCCTCCCAAATAGCAGTCCACATTTATTTCCCAACTGAAGAAAACAAGATGTTTGCCCTTCAAATGGAGCCAAACACTCACCCATTCGCTGTGGTGCCCCACAGGCGAAGTACTGTAACCTTTGCTGTTATACAAGAACAGACAAAAACAAAATCAGGCAGCTTCCTTCCATGGTGGGAGAAGGGATTGCCCCTGGAACCCAGAGAACTTTCCCCTCCCCAGAGGAGGGGGCACTGAACCGGGGGCGGTCCTCACCACTTTAAAAAGGTAAACACAGGAACACTTCCTTTTTCTTTAGTCAGAGATCAAACAGCAGACTGATGCTTCCTTCTGCTTAAGGACAAACGGAAGACTCACTTTGAATTTCCCAAAGTTCTAAACTTCACTCCTGAGCTGGAGATTCCAAAGTGGCTCATGCAGCTGCGACAGTTCTATAATGATGTCATCTCTCAAGTCTCAGCTGTGACTGAGGACAGAGTGAGACAGTGTGAAACCCATTTAACTGGAGTTTCACAAGCTGCCTTCCCTGCCTACCACTAGGTCTTACTGGGATTCTAGTAATCCCGGGTAACAAAGGGGTTACACTAGTATTTGGGGAGGAACTAGAAAAATATGTTAAGCAGAAGGGCAAAAGAAAGAGCCTAGGCAAGGACAAGTCTTCCAGAGGCATCTACCTACCTGCCTTCCGTAGATTTCTCCCCTACAGGGACAATCAGGATAGGAGGCAAACTACACAGTATTCCCAAGTGAAAACTTACAACTTTAAACCATTTTACTTCAACAACAACAACCGGGGCAGAGCCTGTAGCGAGAGTCAAAGGGGCAGTTATAACCCGACCTTTACACTTGGCAGCTCCAATTCCAGTTGACCACCAGCCACGAATGTCAGCCACTCAAGAACACCGGGCAGAAAAGAATCACATATGCCACCCACCAATAGGTGCCAGACTGCTTCAAGTCTACCATGTATGGCATCAAACAACTTCAGACAAATGGGTCTTGGAGGTAGTGTCTCAGGTGCATATCAAAGTGTTTTCCCAGAAACCGTTCATGAACAGGACAGTAATCTCCCCAGTGACCCGCCAGCCAGCCAAGGTAGAGGTAGTAAGGGCCACTCTAGGCAACCTTCTGGCCAACAGAGCAATAGCAGAAGTACCACCAGACCAAGTGGACCAAGAAATCTACTCCCATCTTCTTCCTTGTATTGAAAAAAGCAGGAGTTATGAGACCCATTCTAGACCTAAAGTTCATCAACTGCTTCGTACAACACAAAAAATTAAAGATGGAGACCCTGCAAATGACCCTAAGATCAATAAATCCAGGAGATTTTCTCACTTCCATCGATATTAAAGAAGTCTACCTCCATATACCCATAGACCATCCCAACACAGACGCCTGAGATTCAAAATTCTGAGCCACCACTGCCAGTATCAGACCCTCCCTTTCGGCCTAGCATTGGCTCCCCGCATAACCTAAGTACCTCCTGGCACCATCTATACCCCCATTTCTTTCCTCCCTAAACTGTACCACCCTCCTCCCCTTCAGTTCTACCCCCACACTGCCAGGCTCCTCTCCACCCCCTACTACTTCCTCCCTAACTGACCCAACCTCCTTCCCTCACCTTCTACCCTCATCCCCTCTCCACCACTCCCCTTCTGCTCCCATTCCCTCTTCCCCTTCGTATACTCACATCCTGCTCTGATCTTGCACTGCCCCTTCACCCGACACCCTCTGTTAACACTTCCCGCTACTGGCACTGCCAGTATGCTTAGTATAAGCCTCCCTCACCAGTGATGAGGCCCACCTTCTGGGCTGATTTTCAGCATATATTCTCTCTCTCTCCAGTTTGTCTTCTCACTATTACCCCTCTCTTCCTGAGCCAACCCCTCCTCTTGTTCACTCTATTTCCCTTCCTTTTTTCCTTTTGTGTTGACAAATATCATTGTATATAGTGTTTGCTTATTTCAGTCACACATGTAACCTCTTGCCTGATTTGCCTTAATTGTTACATAGATACATAGATACATAGACAGTGTCGGCAGATAAGGGCCTATGGCCCACCCAGTCTGCCCATTTGAGCTTGTAAGTTCAGTTTGTTTTCCTAGAAGTCTGTTTCCCCTTACCCCTGACCTCTAGAATTCCTTTATGTCTATCCCATGCACTCTTAAATCCCGTGATTGTTTCTGCCCCCACCACTTCCTCTGGCAGGGTGTTCCACTTGTTCACCACCCGTTCTGTGAAGAAATTCTTTCTCATGTTTCCTCTGAATCGTCCTCCTCCAACTTCATCCCATGCCCTCTAGTCCTGGAACATCTTTTCACTTAAAAATAGTGTTTTCCTGCCCCTGTTCCTCCCTGTAAGATACTTGTATGTCTCTATCATATCCCCTCTCCCTTCTCTCCTCCAGGAGTACATGTTCAGTTCCTTCAACCTGTCTTCATAGGACTTGTGATGCAATCCATGCACCATCTTTGTTGCCCTCCTCTGAACCTTCTCTACCCTGTCTATGTCCTTACGTAGGTATGTTCTCCAGAACTGTACACTGTACTCAGGTGGGGCCTCACTAGTGTCTTGTATAGCGGAATTATGACCTCCTTTTCCTGCTGGTGATGCCCCTGCCTATACATCCCAGCATCCTATTTGCTTTACCTACTGCCTTGTCACACTGTTTCCCTACCTTGAGGTCATCAGAGATGACAACCCCAAGATCCTTTCCTGCTTGGTGCATGCTATATCCTCACCCCCAACTGATATATTGTGCCAGGGTTTTGTGCCCCATATGCATTATCTTGCACTTTGTATTGAATTTCAACTGCCAAACCCTGACCATTCTTCAAGTTTCTGCAGGTCCCTTCTCATTCTGTCTACACCCTCTGGTGTGTCTACTCTGTTACAGAGCTTTGTGTCATCAGCGAACAGTGAAATTCTGCCTTCTAGGTCCCGCGAATGTCACTGATGAAGATGTTGAATAGGACCGGTCCCAGCACTGATCCCTGTGGTACCCCACTGGTCACTCTTCCCTCTGTGGAGTGACAGCCATTTACCACCACCCTCTGTGTCCTGCCACCCAGCCAGTTACCTACCCACCACACTACTGTCCTGCCCACACCCATATTCCCCATTGTTGTTGTTGTTGTCCTCTTACAGCATCCCATAAGCTGTAGTTTTGTTTGTTACTGTGATGACCCTGACATGGAACCTATGTAATGAGCCTGTACTCAAAGGTTAATCCGAGATATTAATAAATAAATAAAATAAATAAATAAAATCTTCACAAAGGTTTCATTCACCCTCACAGCCAAACTAAGGCAACAGGGAATACACATCATCCCATACCTTGACGACTGGTTAATCCGGGCCAGACGTCCCGTAACTTCACACCAACACACCCAAAATGTGGTGGACACACTTTGGTTCCACGGGTGGGTGATCATTTGGGACAAAAGCCACCTAGTCCCAAGCCAAAAGATAGAATACTTAGGAACTACCACAGACACAGTGGAGGGGAAAGTGAACCCATCACAGAAAAGAATGGAGAAAGTACTATCACAGGTTTAAGCACTAAGCGCTACACAGAACCCCACACTACAAACAGTTCCACAAACTCCTGGCTCCATGGCCTCCTGCATTGGCCTAGTTCCCTGGGAATTATGGAACATGCACCCACTGCAAACCTTCGCAATACTGGGAGGTCATAAATTGCAACACGATGTGACAAAATCCATACTATTAGACCGCCACACCAAGAGATCGCTAGCATGGGGGTCCAACAGGAACATCATCATCAGGGGGTGTGGATTTGCTAGTCCAGCAAGATGCAGCAATACACACAGATGCCAGCCTGACAGGCTGGGGACCCACTCTCAATCATATGCCAGCACAGGGAAAATGGACAAAAATAGAGTCACAAATTCAGATAAACTTACTGGAAATGAGAGCAGTCTGCCATGCGCTGCACTACTTCCAAGCATCCATCAAACAAAAAAAGAGTACTCATACAGTCAGACAATCGAGCCACAGTGGCATACATCTTGAATCGGGGGGGGGGCACAAGAAACCTACATCTCCTACTTGAGATGAAGAAAGTACTGGACTGGGCTCAGGTCCATCTCAAATTGATAACGGCCATTCACCTGGCATGCAAACGGAACATAAAAGCAGATTGGCTCAGTCAACAGGAAACAGTGCCTCAAGGAGTTTTTTTTTTTCAATTCATCTTTATTTTTAAAAGGCGCTTTTCTTAAAATCAAAGCGCCTGTACAAATTCACAGAACAATAAATACAATAAAGTTAAAAACTAGTATAGGTCCTTAAAAGCTATATTAAAAAGGTGGGTTTTCAAAGCTCCCTTAAAACTAAGGACGGTCGGGCAATCTTGCACCTGACGAGGTAGAGAATTCCACAGGGTAGGTGCCATAAAACTAAACGATCTAGCACCGGATGTTTTCAAACGAACCCTGGGAATCTCTAGCAATCCCTCGTCAGTGGATCGGAGGGAGCGGGAGGGACTGTAAGAGCAAAGGAGCTCTTTCAGGTAGGTAGGTCCCAGATCATGTAGGGCTTTATAGGTCAGTAAACCGACCTTGAAGGTGATTCACCAAAACACTGGCAGCCAGTGCAGTCCGCAGCAGGTATTATATGGCTGGATCTAGAGGATCCAGTCAACAACCTGGCTGCCGTGATTCTGCACCAGCTGCAGGCGGCGGTTCAACCCCGATAGCCCTAGGTATAGGAGTTACAGTAGTCAAGACGGAGGTAACGAAGGCATGGATCAGTGTTGGAAGGTCCTGGAGGAACCAGATGCTTCACCCTAGCAATATTCCTCAGATGAAAAAAGGAAGTTTTGACGACCACTGACACCTGAGATTTAAGTGTCAGACGGTCGTCAATTATTACGCCAAGATTCCGCACCTGATCTGAGGTCGCCAGTTGAACACCTCCAAGCCATAAGCCTGAGGGTGATCCCTCCGGCAGACCCGCCTCACAGCGACCTTTGTCCACAACCAACACCTCAGTTTTCTCTGGGTTTAACCTCAGCCAACTCCCATTCATCCAGTCTTGGATTTCTTCAAGGCAGTTATTAAATACCGACAAGGCAGCGTCCTGGCCGGGCACAAAAGACATATACAGCTGGGTATCATCTGCGTAGCAGTGAAAACCCAAACCGTATCGTACACCCGCCTATATTCTAGCAACTAAACCACAAATGGGGAACCTTGGAGATAGACCTCATGGCATCCACCAGAAATGCTTATCTACCAGCATATTACTCCAGATACAGAGAATTGGGAGTGCTAGGAACAGACATTCTTTCTCAGACCTGGCACTTTGAGAGAGCGTACGTCTTTCCTCCAATTCCACTCATTCAACAGATTCTGAACAAAATTCAGCAGTCCAAAACCATGGTGGTGATGGTGACACCACAGTGGCCCAGAAAGCACCGGTTCTCTACCCTCGTATCAATGTTCAATAGCCACACCATGTTGGTGCTGTGGCAGTCTGAGAAATCTGTACTGACGTGAACCCAGCCAGGGTTTAGAAATTCTGATAATGGGCTTCAATACCTGTTGGCACCACAGAGCCAGCCTTGAGATGGTGTAGTTTTTGATGATCATCTGGCACTGGTAGAATAGCCTAGAGATTAAAGCAATTCTGAAGATGGATTATTTTTACTAATAGTTTGAAACGTAAAGGTGATAACTCACTAGTTTCAATGCACATACAAAACAATTATTATAGATCTAGGAAATGTTGTAATAACACCTTAAAACACACTTAATAAAAGTGTCTATTTCCTATTTAACCTGTTGGATTAAATACAGTCAAAGGAGGACCTAGATCCTCAGTGACATAATTTCCTATCAGGAGCCCAAAACATATGGCTACCACCAGCCCTTAATTAGAGGGTGATTTACATACGAATAACTCTGGACTACAAAGATTCACAGATCAACACAATGGCTCAATCATATTAGCTTGTTATGGGCTTTCAGACATCAAGAATTCCTGTTGATGACAGTTCCCCTTTAATGTTACCGGTCCTTAGATGGACAGTCATCTGACCCCCACCCAATAGGTTTCTACTGCTTCTTAGCACCCAAAGGTAATGGATGGGGATGCTGGAAGGTGATGCAGTATGCAGTAGTAGTTTACTCACCTGGTAAAGGTGATTGCATGAGCATCACCTTACTGCATCCACATTCCCACCCGGGTATATGATCAGATGACAGTCCAGCTAACGTGGGGGTTATCGTCTCAATTTCTAGAAGGGATAGCCCCATAGTTATTCTGTCCCTAGTGGATCATAGCCTACCAGCATGCCATACATGCTGGATCTTCTTAGTTTGTAAATAATAGGAAATAAATAACTATTTTCTTTCCATACCCATTCCAGTAGTATGTTCATTCAGACTATCCCACTAGGCATTAATCTACCCATATCTGATGCATGTATTGCTATATATCTCTGTCTCTATGTCATAATTTTCTTACCACAGTATAGCTAAGGACAACACAGCTTTGGAAGAATCGAACTGAAGACCTGTGGCAGGGTACAGGACCTAGGAGGATCAGATTTCAGGTCTGGTCACATGTGAATTTACAGCCTATGAGGTGGACGTACTCCAAAGGTAATGGATGGGGGATGCTGTAAGGTGATGCAATATGGAATTACCTTTACCAGGTGAGTAAATGGCTCCATGATGCTGGTTTGACAACCATTTCATCGACCGGCATCGCAACAACAGAATTTATGTCAACTGCAAGTTGCAGTCGATGTGAATCCCAATGGACTCCTCAACCTTTTTCTATCGGGGGGCTTCACCCCCCCCAACCCCCCATGCCATGGGGTTCTGCCCCCCACAACCCCCATTCTATTTATAATTAACTCCAAGACATAGTTGATTCAGGGAGGGGTTGCAAGACTGGGAGATGGTGTGCCCTTGTCTCAGGTGCACCAATACTATGACCTGTCGGCGAACTGTCAATATGTCAGCAGTGCCGTAGGTTGCCTTATTGGTGTCACTTGTCAGGGGAGGGGATTATACCTGAATAAACTACCATTACTTTTATCTGTACCAGACATACATCTGGAAGTGTTTTGTTACCCTTATCTGGCTCGATTTGTAAATCGGATTTTGTTGTTTTTGCTTTTTTACCAATGTGTAGGATATGAAATCCCAGAGGCGCACTTGTTATCCTTGATAGAGAGGGATGAGGAACTCCCTGTTGAGGTAAAGGAAGAAGAGACTGAACAGTACAAGGATCATCTTGAAGACACCCTCAGCAGTAAGTAGAGAGCTAGATTTGTGGTTTCTGCGGAATCTGCATCATTTCAGAAGAAAAGAAAAATGATTAAAAGATCAAAGGCAAAATTTTTAATTAATTTCTCTACTTTTTTATGTTACTGTATCCTACAGAAATAAAAATAGCTGTTCAGAACAGAATATAGTATTCATTTTAAAATTAGTGAGCCTGATCCTAAGCTGGAAGTTTTTAATTTTTCTGAGTTAGCTCTGTTTAAATCTTTTCATGAAGTCGAACAAGAAGTAACGTGTCATCAAAATGATTTGACTAAACTCAAACAATTATGGTTCTGTCAGCAGGAGGATGATTCCTGTTTAATTTTCATGTCAAAGCCTGTTTATTTGCTTGACGTACAAGCAGAAACTTAAAACTCAGACTGCTCCTAAAGGAAAGTAAAGTAAAAAAAAAACTTTCTAAACAAACTTCATTTCAGAGTGCAGCAGCTGTGCAGGCTCTCATTTATTCATTATGATCAGCTGTTCAGACTCCAGTCGTACTACATTTGGCAGCTGACCTAGCACAGTGTATGATTTATTTTTAACAGAAATATTTTTAGACTCACCTTGCTCGTATATTGGGAGCATTGCTTCACAGTTGCAGGGAGCCGCACACCTACTGAACTCAATATTAGCACCTCCCCCCTTCAATACATCAGTGTGGAATCATATGTTGTGACACCTAGTGTGTGTGAAATCAGTGCCTATGTACTGGGGGTTGGTTGTCATGTCTTGTCATGCTATATAGTGATTATATACTGTCTTGTCTCAATATGAAATATAAAGAAAAAGAAACAAAAGCAATTGGAGCCGTTGTCACCCAAGGCATGCCATAGATGCTGATAGAGAGGGGGTCTGTATGCGAGCTAGTCACTGGCTGGTTCATAGTATTGTGGTTTGGACTGAAGTAGCCAGAGGTGTGCTACTGCATGCATGCATGACAGCTGCCCCCATATCACATGTTGCAATGTGAAGAGTTCCCCTTTATGCAGTAGTTTCTTTTAAAAAATAAATCATACAGTGCGCTAAATCAGCTGTCAGGTAAAGCATGACTGAACTCCAACAGCTGATCATAGTGGACGAATGAGAGACAGCACTGCTGCGTCACTCTGAAATATGGTTTGTTTAAAAAGGGTTTGTTTCTTTTTTCACCTTTCTTTCCTTTATGAGCAGACTGCAATTTAAGTTTCTGCTTACAACTAAAGTGAATAAGCAGGCTATGACATGAAAGCAAAATATGAATCCGCCTCCTGCTGTCAGAACTGTAGTTTCTGGAGCCAAACGGGATAGTTCTGACTACATGTCACTCTTTGATTGACGTCATGAAAAGACTCAGAAACCTCCAGCTTAGAATCTGGCTCACAAATTTTTATTTTAGTTATTTATTTATTGAAAACTTAAGAGATTACCTTTGAGCACACGTGTTCATTTACATTTATAAAGGTTCCAGGTCAAATACATTTACAAAAAATTACAAGTACCATAAGTAGTTCCAGAAGAAATGAAGTGGAGTCAGGCTCAAAACACTTAAGAAAGAGCAGTTAGGCCAAGGAACAAGAACGGCATGTGCCTCAACCTACTAATTCAGCAATTTTAGCAGAACTGTAGGAGTTCTGCTCAGAAGTATGAGAATTTAAGCAGGATATAAATGCTGACATGGCAAAAATGGAAAATATGGTTCATGACTAGAGATGCAGCAACGTTTTTCTTTGCAGGCGAATTGGTGGCGAGGTCACCAAAGTCACATCTGCGGAGCACTTTGTGTAATTTTTGGTAATTATCCAGAATTTGCCATTGTGACTTTGCCTTGCTTTTTGAGGTTTTAAATGAAAATTGAACTTAAAACCCCCCAAAGCAGGGAGAAGTCACCCCCCACACAGCTGTCAACCTGACTTCAATCCCTTGTGTCTAATGGTCCCCACCCTGCCAGGTAGTGCCCCTACCCCTCCCCAAACTCCAAGTCCTAATCATCTTTAAAAATGTTTCATTTAATCCCTGGTGTCTAGTGGACCCCCACCCTGTCAGATGGTGCCCACCCGCTCCCCAACCCCAAGTCTGATCCATCTTAAAAAAAATGTTTACTCCCTTGTCTAAGCACCCCTCACCCTGTCTAGTGGTACCCCACCCCGCTCCCCAACTCCAACTGAAGTGGGCCACCGCACAGCCTTCCACTAATCTCCAAGGCCAACAGCCCAACTGAGCACAATGAATAAGTGCGTGCTTGCACAACCATGCGCTCATTCATTGACAGCTCGTGGCCATTTTTCTTGTGTTCCGGGGTGTAGAGAAGGGTAGAGGGCTACTCCGATCACTGGTGGGGGCCACGTGATTGGGGGAATGGTGTTATGGTTCCCCCATGGGACACCAGGGCAGCCCCTTATCCTTCTCTACACCCCTGAACACGAAAGGAAATGACTGTGAGCTATCAGTGAATGAGCATATGCTTGTACACGCACACTCTCATTCATTGAGTGCAGTTAGGCTGCCGGACGTGGAGGTGAGTTGAGGGCTATACCAGTGACCCACTCCAGTTGGGGTTGGGGGCAGGGTGGAGGCACTACCGGACAGGGTGGGGTTGGTGGGTCCACTAGATACCAGGGATTTATTTAAACTTTTTTTATGATAGATCAGACTCAGGTTTGGCGGGGGAGCAGGGTGGTGGCGCTACCTAACAGCGTGGGGGGTGGGGGATCTACTAGAAACCAGGGATTAAATTAAACATTTTTTTAAAGATAATTAGGACTTGGGGTTGGGGGAGTGGGGTGGGGGCACTACTTGATAGGGTGGGGTCCACTAGACAGCAGGGATTAAATTAAACATTTTTTTAAGATTGGTTGGACTCAGGGTGGAGAGAGCGGAATGGGAGCACTACCAAACAGGGTGGGGAGGTGGGGAGTTCACTAGACACCATGGATTAAATTAAACCTTTTTTTTTTAAAGATGGATCTGACTTGGGATTGGGGGGAGCAGGGTGGGCCACCACCTGACATGTGGGGATCTACAAGATACCAGGGCAGGGTACTAGCAGGCAGGTGGTGGTGGTGGATTTATTGGGTTATTGTGTTCCTCAGTGGTGGGGAGGGGCCAGTTACCAAACTTTGTGAATTGCACTCCTCAAAGTGAGCACAATTAGCAAATTGTTTGGCAGAATGAATTTTGTAGACATTGTCCACTTCTATTCATGACCAAGAAATGCAGCTGGGAGTAACAGATTCAAGGACTGATCGGCTTGAACAGTTGGTAGCATATACACTCCAGGAATGCCAAATTTTACATGAAAAATATAAGGGCCTCTCGAACAGGTCTCGCCGCAACAATATGAGAATTTATTTATTTATTTTTATTTAGTTTTTGTTGACCGGGTAAGTGCACTAGACAAATCCTGCCTATTTTCAGGCACGACCCGGGGGAGGGGGATACAGATGAATGCCAACTGATCTTGAACCAGATTAAGCTGTTGGTGGTATTTTTAGTGAATGAAGGAAATTTGGCCAGGACACCAGGGAAATTCCCCTACTCTTTTCGATAAGTGCCATGGGATCTTTAACATCCACCTGAACTACCACCAATCCAGGCACATGGGACCTCGGTTTAATGTCTCATCCGAAAGACTGGAGGAGATAGAAGGCCGAGACATGGGGACCTTTGTTGAAAGCCTGCTGAGTGAATTACTGCAGCTCATCCCAGAATATCCAGTAGATATTGATTGGGCCGACCAAGCTTTACAGCCGAATCCTACAAAACCCACATATTGTCCCAGATCAATGATCATCAGGTTTCTCAGTTATACCACCAAATAGGTCTTGCTTCTCCAAGTGTGGAGAATGTGGCAGGTGAAGTATCACAATGCACACCTGTACTTTGACAGTGATTACTTCCCTGGCATAATGGCAAGATGGAGAGCATACTCGCCCATCTTTTGAGCATTCCAAGCCCAACAACAGATGTTTCAGACCCTTTATCCAGCATGGCTGACTATTATGTTTCCAGATCCCCAAATGTTTGTCAACTCAGAAGAAGCAGCCAAGGAATTGACAAAAAGGGACATGGAAGTCTCATTTCCGTACCAACAACCCGAACAACATGAGATGGGTACCCTATGGAGCACCCTCTGGTCTGCACCCATTTCTGGGGAAGATTGTCATTGAGAGGGCCTGACAACTATGTCAGAGATTAGGCAACTCCTGCAGTCATTTGCTAGACCGGCTCCTCCCTGAACAAGAGTCCTGATTATATTGGGTTATCAAGTTCTGTTCCAGTAATGAAAGGGAGTTAATGGAGTATCTCCCCCACTTCAACTGGCCAGTTTACACTTGGGTATGCGTTTTCCCTCTGACAAAGTGACTCTCCCCCTTATCTTTGTTGAAGAGATCCCAATCCAGACTAAGGTACATGACCGGTGTTCCCTTGAAGGGAGAGTGGCACTCTGCTTTCCGATGCTGACTGCATTCATGCCGCCACTTAATTCTGTTCTTGAGTAAGCTTCCCCGGTATTTGCTCCTTGCCTCCACATTTGTATGGACATTGAGACTTTTTCGGCAGGAGCACTGTGTAAATATGTAATGTGGAACACTGGTTCTGGCTTTTAGTCAACATCAGTTGGCTTTCTTTGGAAGTGGCTGTGGTTGCACTGAACATGCTGAGTACCCTCCCCTGATTGTCTCTTTTGCCATCTTGGGGCCCTGCCTGCCTCCAGAGCAGCCCCAACCTTGGTGGGGCAAGGTGGGCATCCTGGGGATGAAGTCATGACTTCTTGGGGCTTTGACCTG
Source organism: Neoceratodus forsteri (assembly GCA_016271365.2). Taxonomy (NCBI): domain Eukaryota; kingdom Metazoa; phylum Chordata; order Ceratodontiformes; family Ceratodontidae; genus Neoceratodus; species Neoceratodus forsteri. The sequence continues at coordinate 55,751,662 of CM057455.1, forward strand.
TAAGATGCCTCATATTTTGTTGACAACTGGCAGCTCACCACCTCGATAGATGGTTCCTGAGTTCCTAATGGAGGAAAGTCACTGGATGGGGGAAAGACATTGGTTGGGGGCTGCCTTTGTCATCTGAGTGCAGGTGAGTTAACTAGCCATGGGCTGGGGATCGCTAATCCACATATTCCCATCATTAGTCTCAACTGAGATTTACTACTGTGGAGACGTGTTGAATCTCAACAAGGGAATCCTGGCTTGCAATGTTCACTCAAGGCCCACTCTAAACAGAACGGAAAAAGTACCTGTCTGGACATTACAGTATATTGTGCAAGTCCCCTTTAGCGCAGACCACAGAGGAAGTGAGGAGAATTCCTTGTAACCCCTAGATGGCGCTATCCCAGGGGGTACTACCCCTGCCTGATTTGCCACTAACAGGTTGAGGGGCCTGGATCCAATGGTGGGTGCCTCCACCCAGAGGTCAGGGTTTACAATAGTTAAACTAACTTGGTCACAGCCCTCTGGGACACTGCAACCCCTTTCTTCCCACTAGTGGCCCACACATACATCAGAATTACCTTTACAGTATACACTTACCCCCAGGACTGGTTCCGCACTGGGACCTCCTGTGAAATAAGATACAGTGCAGCAATCACAGTACAGTACTTTAACATAGACAAATACCTCAGGCAGTATAACTTTGCTGAAACAAGCAGCTCTGATTTATTTAGGGGATATAACAAGGACAGGGAAATCAGGTTAATTAGCTTATCACTCTACTCATCTACCTTGGCTCTGTGCAGGCCTATCCCTATCAGTTACTGTCCCTGGGTACCAAGCCCTAGTGGCTAGTCCAAACCGTGGCAGCTGGTAGGGGCCCTTTCACACAGAGAAAAGGAGAATTAAACAGTCAGCAGTACAGTAATTCCATTTGGATTTAATGTGGCAATTCAACAGGGAGCGACCCTGAATTAGTACTCACGACCTCCAAATAAGATAGAGTCCTTCAATGTCAGCAGGGCTACTCTTGAGCTCCAAGAGACTCCTCACACATTTATTTGGTAAACAGTCACAGGCAAAAGTCACTTAATGGCAGCAGGATTCACTTGAGGTACACACACCTCTTCACACATTTATATGGTAAAAAGAAAGCACTATACCAGGCAGGCTGCATCTGTATCCCGATCGCAATTACTGCACAATACCCGGAGAACACACAGCAGATTCAGTTCCTGACAGACCGAAAGTAATTTTCAGCAATTCCTCCAGTCTTCTACAGGGTGAGCCTGGTTTCTACTCTTCAGATATCCTTTGATTCTCTTCACAGGACTGGATTCAGTCCTAACAAGCTGCAGACCGAACTCTGGACCTTGCACATGTTTTTTGATTAAAACTGTGCACTGAAGGAGCACAGGGTTCCTTTCCCTTCACTGCCAAAGCTCAACTGAAACTCCCAACAGACAAAACTGGCACTTCCTTTGAGTTCCTCCCAGTTCTTGACTGGATTGGCTGTCACTCACAATAGACTGCTGCTGTTGGTCCAAAAAGACGCAAGTCTAAACTACATCTCCCAGAGTCACTGCCCATACAATCCTCTTGTGGCTGGCTCAGATTATGAGTCCAAGTTCTGATTCGTCCAAGGCACCATTTTAGAGCTAGCTTACCCACACTGATTGGTCCAGTTCAGCAGTTCAAAACCAGAATGGGGAACTAGGCAGACACAGTTCTGACTGCAAAGAAAGCAGGTTAGACAAACTGTAATTTCATTATTACTGTAAATGATTTCTGGCAAACAGTTACATCTTTCAGATAGGTTCCTTTGTACTTCTAGTGACTGCAAAAATGGAGTGAATTGGCAGCAGCTCGAGTGGTACTCAAACAGAGAAGCACACAGTCCCCATACAAACTAATTATGTCTGCAAGCAGATAGCTCTTAAAGAGACAGTACCAGAGGTTCTAAAACACTCACTGATAAATGGCTTAAACGCTAAACACCATTCAGGCTTGGAGCATTCAAGCAAGCTCCTGGAAGTCTTTTGGGAACCCCCATTTGCGGGGGGTAACATCCTTCCTGGTTTGGGAAAGCTTGACGTCACAAGTAGGTACCCCATAAGTTTCAACTGCAACCATATACATTTGCATTAGGCTCACACATGTAATCATCAGTCAATATATCATTTTACCAAGAACACATTTCTGAAACATTGCAGTATGTCACTCTTTACACAGTATTACACACATTGTACCATAACTCAAGTTATTACCTCTTGTACATGAAACCTGAAGAGGGGGCCCTTCCTATCAGTTACCTTGGGCTGGACAGGCAAGGCACCATACTTAGAGGGCAACACAAGTAACTTGGAGTTAGCACTGACGCTCAGTTTGGGCAATGAGCTCGGGACACATACACTCCTTTATGGACAACATTGAGAGGCAAATCCACAGGCCTCCCAAGGGAATCATAACTGAGGTGCACCACAGGCTTTACAGCTCGACCAGTCTTTCTAGGGGAACTGTTACAGTCTCTGCACTCTGAGCCTCATTTTCAGCATTGTCCTCACTTGTCAGGGAGTCTCCATGGGGGTAGAGAGGCTAGAACTTGGGGCACTTTCAGCTCCAGGAGTTGCAGTTTCTGAGTCCACAACATTTGGCTCGCATGGAGAGCTTTCGGACACTGGCAGTGGACTGTCAGGGCACTCAAAATACTCTTCTTGTTCTGGTGTATCACCAGTCTGCCCCAATCTATCATTTTCCTCCCCTGAAAGCTCAAACAGTTCAACCATGCACAATGATTCCATTTCATCTGATCTGATGCTTGCACTTCACTTTCTGGGAGCATTGGCTTCAGGGACGAAGCTGGGGCTTGACAGTCCAGAAGGCCCAGCTTCATCTCCAGTATTGACTAGGGATTGCCCTAAACAATTGACTCAGTTCGTAAGAAGGATAGTATTCAAAGTCACTCTCACTTTCTTCCGATATGGACTGACAGTCATGCTCAACTGGGACTTGTGGAGGGAACACTTTAACTTTGCTTCTGTAGGTGCAGACTTTCTTGATCTTTTCTTAGCAGCAGCTCTAGTCACTGGTCCAGAGGGGCATCTTCTGGGGCTCAGACTCAATTAAGATTTGTCCAATGGGAGTAAATGATTTCTATGCATTGTTTTACATCTTTTGAATTATTCTCAGGCCTTACTTTGTACACTGGCAGATCATCTAGTTTGCCCACTACAATGTGAGGAGATGGTGCCATCTGTCAGCAATCTTGTGCTTGCCATGCAGTCCCAGATTTCTTAGCAATACCCGATCTCCCTCCTGGAGTTCCTGTGCTTTCACCTTTTATCATACCTTTCTTTGTTGGCCAGATTTCTTTTTAGCAGCCATGGTTTGAGCCAGTTGAGCACGCATGAGTTAGCTGGGCCTTTAACTTGCACATACTGTAAATAGTTGTCAGCTTGAACCCCATCAGGAGAGACCCCAAAACACACATCTACTGGTAGTCAGCTTCTCTTCCAAACATCAGGCGGTAGGAGAGAACCTAGCATCACTTTTGGCAGTTATAAGCATGTACCAGGGTGCTAATTTGTTGGCTCCATCTAGGCTTGTCCTTTGGGTGCAGGGTGCCTAGCATATCTAGCAAAGTGCAGTTGAAACGTTCAGGCTGTGGGTCCCCCTGGGGATGGTAAGGAGTGGTTCTGGACTTTCGCACTCCCCACAGAGAAAGCATCTCTTTGATCAGACGACTCTCAAAGTCTCTCCCTTGATCAGAATGGATTCTTTGTGGCGCCCCATAGTGAACAAAAAAGTTTTCTACAAGTACTTTGGCTACAGTGGATGCTTTCTGGTCTTTTGTGGGGAAAGCTTGAGCATATCTCGTGAAATGGTCAGTGACCACCAGCACATTACTGATATTTCTTTGATCTGACTCCAAACTTAGAAAATCAATACAGACCAGCTCCATGGGTGCACTGGTGGTTATGTTAACAAGGGGGGCAGCCCTCTGGGGCAAAGCTTTCCTCTGTAAGCAGCAACTACAAGTTCAAATGTGTTGCTCCACATCAGCCCCATCTTAGGCCAATAGAATCTGGATCTCACCAAGTCAAGTGTTCTGTCTATACCAAGGTGCCCCATGTGGTTGTGCAAGGACCTCAATACTGAGTCTCGAAAGGCAATGGGCAGCACTAGTTGTTGTTTGTCTACTTGTCCCCTCTGTCTACTGTTTCTCTGTATAACAGTTTATTGATCAGTTTCAATTTAGGACCTTCTTTGTATAACAGTGCAGTTCTCAAATCAGTGGGCGTAATTTGGACACATCTTTTCCTGCATAGAGGCTTCTAAAGCTGCTTTGATCATGGGATCGTGGGATTGAGCCGCTGAATACTGTCATTGTCCAGCTGAGGCAGTGCACCAATGTCTATTGCAGAAAAGTGGCAATAAGCAGCAGGTATGCAATTCTCAGAGGGTCCCAAGCAATCCACCATGCAGTCCACTCGTCCGTGGACATTTGTTCCTCCCTGTCAAACTTCCGGCAGAGTGCCCGAATGTCAGGTTCTGCCAATCGGACCCAATCATTCTGGGAACAGGCCTCCTGGAAGAGCATCAGCATCTATGTGGTTCAGACCTGCTCGGTATTCGAGAGCATAGTCGTATGTAGATAATGCAGAAAGCCACCTATGGCCAGTGGCATCCAACTTAGCTGAGGTCTGCACATAGGTTAAAGGATTATTGTCAGTTTTACTAGTATTTTAGCCCCATACAAGTACTCATGGAATTGGTCAACAATAGCGCACTTCAAAGCTAGAAACTCTAACTTATGTACAGGATAGTTCTTTCGGATGGGGTCAGACTTCTACTGGCAAAGGCCACTGGTCTCAGGCCATTCGTGCTCTTGGTACAACACAGCCCCCAACCCTTCCAAGCTAGCATCAGTGTGCAGGACATAAGGTTTTCTTGGATCAGCATAGGCCAGCACTGGAGCATGGGTAAGTTGATAAATGATCTCATGAAAAGCAGTCTCACAATCAGGAGTCCAGCGGGCCCCAAATACTTCACTGGATGAAAATACACTCTTTCAGTCTTGAGGACGCTGACTTTTGGTATTTTTGTGGGTTGGGGATACCCTTGAGTAAGGTTAAGTAAAGGGGGATCACTCTTGAATAGTCCTTGATGAAACATGATAATAACCACAGAATCCCAGGAATCTTTGCAGTTCTTTTAGATTTTTGGGCTGCGGCCAGGTGGTCAAGGCCTCAACTTTACTTGGGTCGGTCTCTATTCCCTCGGTGGATACTATGTGTCCCACATACTTTACTGATGTTTGAAAGAATTGACACTTATCAATGGACAGTTTAAGGCCAAAGTCCTCCAGTCGGTCCAATACCTTAAATAATCTGCTCTCATGTTCCTCCAGTGAGCTGCCAAACACAATAACATCATCTAGGTATACCAGGCACTCTAGTAAGTTCATGTCCCCACTGCACGCTCCATCAATCGTTGAAAAGTGGCTGGGGCACCTGAAATCCCTTGAGGCATCCTCATGAATTCATAGAAGCCAGCGGACAGATAAAGGCTGTCTTTTCACGGTCCTCTGGGGCCATCGGGATCTGGTAGTACCCACTGCGGAGATCCAGCACAGAGAACCACTTGCTCCCGTTTAGGCAGTCCAAAGCATCCTGAATGCGGGGCATTGTGTACTGATCAGGGATAGTCTGCTGGTTTAAGGTGCGATAATCCACACACATCCTTACTGTTCCATTCTTTTTCCTCACTACCACAATGGGGGAAGCATAAGGGCTTCTGGATTCTTGTATTACACCAGCAGCTAACATCTCTTGCAGATGCCGTCTCACATCATCTATGTCAGCAGGTGCCAGGCGTCGAGACCTCTCACGAAATGGTCTTTCGTCATGCAGCCGGATATTGTGCTCAGCTCCTTGCATGCATCCTACATCCCATTCCTTTAAAGAAAACACCTGGTCTCTCTGGGCAAGCTTCTCACTGATCCTCACTTTCCATTCAGCTGGCAGCGGGGAGTCGCCGAAATCAAACAAGTCTGGCGTTACTCTGTCATTCTTCCTTGAACTCTTGCTGCTGGGTAGCACTGCAGTGTCTGCACAATGCACATTAGCCAGGATGCAACCTCTATTTACTCGAATGTCTCTTTCAGACACATTATGAACTTGGACCATTACCCTTCTGGCATAAGCATGGGCTCTAGCGGGCAAAATACTAGGCTTGACCAGCAGTCCCTCTGGCAATTTTCCATCGCCTGGTGCATCCAACATTAATATTTTATTCTTAACATCCTTTCTGATACGGACCTCTCCTGTAAGGTACACTGGGCATTTGGCGCCAGGATCAGAGACTCAGGATCCTTCTTCCATACAATTCCAACCGGTTCCTCTGGTTCTATTTTTCAGCATCTCTCTGTGCCTCATAGGCCTTCTTAATTAAGCCGAACTCTTAAAGCTCTACTAGTCTTTGACCCTGTTTTCATAACACAACTGTGCCAGCCTTCCAACATATGAGCATTTGTTCCAATCAACAAAGGACACCATCATACAGTCCAGTGGGGGACACACTAAGGCTAGGGTCTCTACTTGTTCGCCACTCCAGCCACGGAGGTGGGAAAGACAGCCAAATTGGATATACCCGAATAGGGTAGGCCTTCTCACTTAACCCCCATACATGCAGTCCTTCTAATGGTTGTAAGGGTACGTCTGACAAATGCTTCTGATACCAATCTTGGAACATAACTGTCACTTGGGAGCCACTGTCTAATACAGCTCTTGTAGACACTCCATTCACCTTTACAGTGGTCTCCATGGAGGGACCCACTATTCTGGACCAGTCTGGGAGGCGGTAGTAGGGGCCTGGGCAACTGACCTTGCCACAAAAGGACATGAATTAGCATTTTGGTGCCCTCACTGGGATCATGTTGTGCACCTCTTAACCACTGATTTGTTCTCCGAAGCTCTCCTTGTAGCCTATATGCAACTTTGTCAGTGTCTTTTGGGGACTGGCATTCCCTTTTCATGTGCCCATCTTTCCCACAATTATAGCAAAACATACTTTCTGGAGTTTGAGCTGGCCAAGGTGCCACACTGGGAGCCAGGGCGGGGGTATTACTAACTGGAAACCTGGGTGCCATCTCTGTCTGCGGCGTGATAAGCATTTGGAGACATCTCGTCAGTTTCTCCACTTCCATGGTCAAAGAATTGAGTTTGGAGCTGTTATCAGCAGGAGATACATGGGTGGGTACCCCACCCCATAGCAGATACTGATGGATATGGTCAGGGCCCGTACTGAGGCGTGACCTTCATAGAGACTGTTTTGAATTCGGATCTCTCTCAACAGTTCGCCTCCATTGTGGCATATCTTTCCTTGCCAGAGCACTCATTTACTGCCAACCTCTGCCCCTGAACTTCACTTGATGGGTCACCCTCAGTCACTCGGGTCGTAGCCGCAGCTATTGGTGCAGGTCCCTCCCGAGGTCGCCTTTTCTCAACTCCTCGAATTTCTCTCATTAACTCATCATAGGAGGGTGGGGATTCAGTCGATCTGCCAGGCGTAACTGAAGCAACAGCAGTTCTGAGAAGGGGCAGACTTAAGGATCCTGTCCAGCCTGGTTCGGTCCAGTTCAATCGCTGGCAAACTACCTTTCTGAGGCATTCTTGCAACAATTTTCCAGCCGAGATACATACACAAACAACAACTCCCTTGGTACTGTTGTGCATCTCTTACTCTCCACCATAGGTCCTCATCAGAATCTGGGCTCCCATACACATTCTCCAGGGCCTCAAGATAGGCCTGTGCAGTCACTTCAGGGTTACTGGCCTGTTTAGCATGAATGGTAGCCAGGGCAGGACCTCGGAGGCTCTCACTAACCCTCTTTCAGCTTTCGGCTTCCGAGCATTGCCATTCTAGCACTTGGGGGGCAACATAGTCTATCCAGGTCTCCCAGTCATCCTCCCCTTGGGGGGTTGGGAGGGTGCCAGAGAAGATCCTCAACCTTCGGTAAGAGTCGTGACTAATGGCAGGTGCAGAAATTGGAGTCTGCATTGGTTCAGCCACCATTACGGGCACTGGAGCGGGAGAAGGTGTTGGGGGAAGAACACCCCCAGGTGGCAAGAATAGTTTCTTCAAGTCCTCCACAGTTTTCCCTTCCCCCAGCAACCATTTAGCAAATTTCTCCTCAAAAGTTTCAGATAGTGGTGGGGGCTCATTCCCCCCCGGGTCTTTACTGTCCTTAGTTATCACTCTCTAAGCAGTGAGGGCTCCCTCTGGGGTAATGGTCTGTGGCACTTTGGAGCTATCTATGGGATCCTTAAACTCTACTAGGGCCAGGAAAGTGTGGGTGAGCAGATTAGCATGCCGACCCACCACCACAGGGTTTTGTAAACCTTCCACCTTGGAAAGTACTCCCTGCACAGTGTCCGTATTGATACCCAGGGGGATGTCCAGGAGCTTTTTGGGGGTCGATCTCCTCCCCAGTACACCACTCCACCAGCCGGTGCACAGCCACTTCTGTCGGGGTACCCATTTTTTTCTTAACAGTGGTTCGTAAAATGGCCACTAGAGGACACACAATCCCAGCGGTGAGCCTCCAAGATGTAACCCTAGATGGCGCTATCCCAGGGGATACTACCCCTGCCTGATTTGCCACTAACAGGTTGAGGGGCCTGGATCCAATGGCGGGTCCCTCCACCCAGAGGTCAGGGTTTACAATAGTTAAACTAATTTGGTCACAGCCCTCTGGGACACTGCAACCCCCCTTTCTTCCCACTAGTGGCCCACACAATACATCAGAATTACCTTTACAGTATACACTTACCCCCAGGACTGGTTCCGGCACTGGGACCTCCTGTGAAATAAGATACAGTGCAACAATCACAGTACAGTACTTTAACATAGACAAATACCTCAGGCAGTATAACTTTGCTGAAACAAGCAGCTCTGATTTATTTAGGGGGATATAACAAGGACAGGGGAAATCAGGTTAATTAGCTTATCACTCTACTCATCTACCTAGGGCTCTGTGCACAGGCCTATCCCTATCAGTTACTGTCCCTGGGTACCCAAGCCCTAGTGGCTAGTCCAAACCGTGGCAGCTGGTAGGGGCCCTTTCACACAGAGAAAAGGAGAATTAAACAGTCAGCAGTACAGTAATTCCATTTGGATTTAATGTGGCAATTCAACAGGGAGCGACCCTGAATTAGTACTCACGACCTCCAAATAAGATAGAGTCCTTCAATGTCAGCAGGGCTACTCTTGAGCTCCAAGAGACTCCTCACACATTTATTTGGTAAACAGTCACAGGCAAAAGTCACTTAATGGCAGCAGGATTCACTTGAGATACACACACCTCTTCACACATTTATATGGTAAAAAGAAAGCACTATACCAGGCAGGCTGCATCTGTATCCCGATCGCAATTACTGCACAATACCCGGGAGAACACACAGCAGATTCAGTTCCTGACAGACCGAGTGCAATTTTCAGCAATTCCTCCAGTCTTCTACAGGGTGAGCCTGGTTTCTACTCGTCAGATATCCTTTGATTCTCTTCACAGCACGGATTCAGTCCTAACAAGCTGCAGACCGGAACTCTGGACCTTACACATGTTTTTTGACTAAAACTGTGCACTGAAGGAGCACAGGGTTCCTTTCCCCTTCACTGCCAAAGCTCAACTGAAACTCCCAACAGACAAAACCGGGCACTTCCTTTGTTCCTCCCAGTTCTTGACTGGATTGGCTGTCACTCACAATAGACTGCTGCTGTTGGTCCAAAAAGGCGCCGGTCTTAACTACATCTCCCAGAGTCACTGCCCATACAATCCTCTTGTGGCTGGCTCAGATTATGAGTCCAAGTTCTGATTCGTCAAGGCACCATTTTAGAGCTAGCTTACCCCACACTGATTGGTCCAGTTCAGCAGTTCAAAACCAGAATGGGGAACTAGGCAGACACAGTTCTCACTGCAAAGAAAGCAGGTTAGACAAACTGTAATTTCATTATTACTGTAAATGATTTCTGGCAAACAGTTACATCTTTCAGATAGGTTCCCTTTGCACTCCTAGTGACTGCAAAAATGGAGTGAATTGGCAGCAGCTCGAGTGGTACTCAAACAGAGAAGCACACAGTCCCCCATACAAACTAATTATGTCTGCCTGCAGACAGCTCTTAAAGAGACAGTACCAGAGGTTCTAAAAACACTGATAAATGGCTTAAACGCCAAACACCATTCAGGCTTGGAGCATTCAAGCAAGCTCCTGGAAGTCTTTTGGGAACCCCCATTTGCAGGGGGGTTACATCCTCTTTAAACAGAAATAAGTTGTAATCAGAGTCTAAGCAGCTCCTTTCCGTTACTTGATCTGTCATTCTTCTTGTCTCCCCTATTGGGGATAGTACAAGGGAAAGGTTCCCCAGACCAGCGGATCCCTGTTTATGCCTCGTTATCTCTTTATTTGGGGCAGCAGTGTTTGTTAGTCACCATGGCATTTTTCAGCAGTGGTGTTTTTCTGGCAGAAACAGCAATATACCCATTTTCCTTCTCTTTATTTCCTGAACTAAGTTACAGAACTTTTTAAGATTCGGAGAGTTCCCGCACATGTGCCATGCCTACTGTGAAAAAACTTGAAACAGCTTGGTACAGTGCAGTGCTGTTTACCTTCAGAAACCTGTACTAATGCCATCCTTGTACATCCACAATATGAGAATAGTCTGTGCATTCAGCAGGTAATTTCAGCGAAAGAGATTTAAAAAAAGTCTAGTGGCAGCCATCTTTACTTGAGTTATTAAAAAAAAAAAAAAAAGTTTTAAATATCTGAGGAGATTGACCAGGTACCAGTTATGAATACAAGGATATCAGAGATACATTTATGCTGGAAAACAGTGTATGATGAAGTTTTTTTTGTTTGTGTCCTGACAAATGCTATGCTTTAACAAGTTAAATGTTTGTTACCTGCTCACATATAAGCCAGTCTGCTAAGCCCATTTCTGATTAATGAGGCTTTGCTGCCCCCCTGTGGCCAATCCAAGTATTGTATCAGGTTGTATTTGCTAAAAAACCCAAAAACACAAGGATAAAATGTCTGTGGAGCTCCACCCTAGAAATCGACATCAGCTCCCCCTTAAAGAAATGACACAGAGAACTGGGTTGGGTAGTATCCCTTCCTTGTTTTTTTCATTATATAGTTTACGCTTTTCTTGAAACCAAAGCACTTGTACAGAAATGAAAACAAACGTTACATGCCGTTGTCTGAACTTGTGTATGGAGCATTCTACCGTAATTACCAGATAACAGGCACCTACGAGGAGGGATTGCCCGTGGGTCGCGAGGGCTCGAGAAGGAGACCGCCCTCCCCAGCAGCAGCAGCAGCCGACATACCAGTACTTAAACCCCTCTCTCTCTCTCCTCAGATAGCAGTGTCAGTGGCTCAGTAGGTAGCACACTCGCCTCTGAGGCCGGGAGATCAGAGCGCTGTGGGTTCAGTTCCCACATCTGGCACTTGGGTTAATATCCCAGTACTGACACTGTAGTGCAGCATGAGAGGGGTGCTGCATTTCTGAGGTGCCGTCTTTCGGATGAGACGTTAAACTGAGGTCCCATCTGCCTGGATTGGTGGTAGTTCAGGTGGATGTTAAAGATCCCATGGCACTTATCGAAAAGAGTAGGGGAATTTCCCGGTGTCCTGGCTAAATTTCCCTCATTCAGTAAAAATACCACCAACAGCTTAATCTGGTTCAAGGTCAGTTGGCATTCATCTGTATTCCCCTCCCGGGTCGTGCCTGAAAATAGGCAGGATTTGTCTAGTGCACTTACCCGGTCAACAAAAGCTAAATAAATAAAATAAATAAATAAAAGATTGCCCATGGGTCGCGAGGGCTCGAGAAGGAGACCGCCCTCCCCAGCAGCAGCAGCCAAAAAGCGGGGACTGGACCGCTCGCTCCCAGACCTCAGGTACTGCAGACCGCGGAGTACAGGGAGTCTGTAGCTAGCAGTTTGAACCCTGCCGGCACTGCGTGCCGGCTCCCCACCGCCCCCACCACCACCCTTGGTCGGCTCTCCACTTTATAGTCATTACCACGTGAGGCTGTAGAACCAATCAGCCCATTTTACCATCTGCAGGTTATACTGGCTGGACACTAGAGGACCCTGCTCATCTAAGCCCTCCTATTTCTCTAACAGCATATCATAATGGCTCCTTTAGGTATTGCATTATTCATGCTGATCCTCTTCACCCCAACACTGCTACAAAAAAATACAGTTCTAAATATCCATGACACTGCAACATATGTTCTTATGCTAGCCTCTCGTTACCTCCCATTCCCTCTAACCTCCCTCTACCCCCTTTCTCCACCTGCACCCCACACACACTGGCTCGCCCAACTGCCTCATCACACCCCCCTCCAGCACCCATACCCTCCGCAGCCCACAATAGCTGGTGGCATCCCCCTGCACTAGCCCTGCCCACCCTTAGCTCCCTACCCATCCCCTGCTGTGCCCCTCGCAAATCCTCCCGACCACCCAGACATCACCGCTGTCATAGCAGCAGTCCCTTACTCCGGCTCACCATCTTGCTCCTCCTGCTCTCTGGTAATGTCCATCCCAACCCAGGCCCAGACCCCGGTGCATTGCCCTCCACAGGGCATGGCCTCCGCATTGCCTGCATGAATATCTGCAGCCTGCCTAAAAAGACTGCTGCACTCCAATCTTGGGTCTCCCAACATAAGCACGACGTCCTTGCCATAGTGGAAACTTGGCTGTCACCAGTGACCCCGGACTCGGCGGTCTCCCTCCTGGCTTCTCCCTCTTCAGAGAAGATCGTGTGGAGTGGCTGGGGGCTCGCTGTCTACCTAACAAACTCCCTCCTGGGTCATGCCCCATGACTCGAAGCTCGATCATGGGGCCCAAGCAATCACCGCTAAAATCTCCTGACCCAGGCCATGGCCCTCTTTACCTCACAACGACATATGTACCCCCACGAGAACAAAACCAAGCTATCCACTCCCTCACTGAGTACCTCACTTCCCTGCCACACAAGGCGGAACAGCTCATAGTGGGTGATCTTAACATCAACTGGCTCAGTGCTACCGCTGCTCAAATCAAAGATACCTTCACAGCCCTCGATCTATCCCAACTAGCGACTCAGCCCACCAGATTTAACCAATCAAATGGGACTAGCACGCTTCTTGACATTGTGCTCTCCAACCGCCCTCACAAAATAAAGGATATTAATGTATTGCCCAACTCCCTCAGTGACCACTCGCCAATTCTTTGCCACTGGTCCCCCCCCACACTCAAAACTGCGTGGCACGCCACCCCCTGCCGCTTTTCACCCCGAGGTCTCACGCAAACTTAAGCGTCACCTTGCACAACTTGATTGGTCCCCATCTCCCCTTTGATATAGATCGCCGCCTTACTTTCCTCACCAATGCCTTCTGCAAGGCCTGTGATGTTTTTGCCCCTGTCACCCGCACCCATACAAAGAGACACTCAGCTGCCTGGATAACCACCCCCCTGATCCAACAGCTGAAGCAACGTGATAATCTGTGGCACATTGCTGTCAATACTGGCAAACTAGCTGACAGGCAGGCCTATAACGCAGCTCGCAACCAGCGCACCTGGGCCATAAGAAAAGCCAAAGCCAGCCACTACCAATCCGCCTTAACATCCACATGGGGCAATGCCCGCACTTTCTGGAATAACGTGAAAGAGTTAAACGGGACAACCTGCTCCACCCCTCCCACTCAAATGATCATAAATGGCGCTGTTAATGTGGACCCTTCCCTTGACCAACTGCCTTAACGAACCTTCACTGATCTAAGCTCAGTTCTCCCGCCCACTTCTTTGACCCCATACGGTATGCAACAATCCAGCTATTGCTCGCCCCTACTTCTCTTTAGGACTATCTCCCCACAGGATGCGAAACCAATCCTCCAAAACGACCTCTCTTCCCGCAACCCGAGTGATGACCCCCTCGACTCATGGATACTCCGCCTAACATTGGATGTCATGCTAGTCCCCCTCACTGACCTCCTCAATCAATCCCTGTGTCTCGGCCAATTTCCGAAGGCATGGAAGCAGGCCGAAATCATCCCTATACATAAGAATGGAGACCGCACTGTACCAAATAACTACAGACCTATCTCCATCCTCCCCCTCTCCAAAGCGCTCGAAAAAATAGTATCCACACAACTTGTGACTTATCTATCCAACCACAACATTCTGTGCCCTGAACAACATGGCTTCCACCCAGGTCACAGCACTACCACAGCTCTACTAGAATTCTCCCACCATATACACTCTGCATTAGATGGCAGGGAATTGGCTGGGGCAGTATTCATTGACCTGTCCAAGGCCTTTGATACTGTGAACCACCCACTATTGCTTGACACCCTCTGTAAAGTAGGGCTGTCATCTGGCCCATTAGCCTGGTTCTCCAGCTACCTTTATGGTAGATCCCAACGCGTCAAGCTAACTGATTGCCTATCCTCGGCGTTGCCTGTCCTTTTGGGAGTCCTCAAGGCTCCATTCTGGGTCCCACGTTATTCAGTCTCTTCTGAACACCCTTCCCAGCTCTTGTGCAGGAAAGCTGCTATTATATGCAGATGATGCAGTCCTGCTCTCCTCGCACCCCAATCCAGCCACTCTCCAGAACAGCCTACAAACCTCCTTCAGCCAAGCTGAAAAATGGTTCCTCGACCACCGCCTGGTCCTGAATCTCAAGAAAACAAAGTCAATGATCTTTACACACCACCAAAGTAGCTCCAAAAATGCCCCCCTCTCCATCCTTCCCAACACCCTCCATCCCCTTGAGCAGGTGTCAACATACAAATATCTGGGCATCACCTTTGACTCAGCCTTCTCCTTTCATGCCCATGTCAGTGCCCTATCCTCTGCCATGAACACCCGGATTGGGCTTCTTTATCGTCACAAAGACTGCCTCCCTGGCTTCGCCCTACGGTTGGCCATCACTTCCTCCGTCCTGTCACTAGTTGACTATGGCCTCCCCATATACGCAGCCGCTGGCCCCACTACCCTCACCAAAGTCCAGACCTCCATCAACAAAGCCTGCAGGCTCCTGGCCGGTGCCCCAAGCGGAACTCACACATGCCGGCTCTATGCCGCAATGAACATACTCAATCTGGAAGAACGTCTGCAATATCACACAGGTATCCTAGCAAAAAAGACTCTTCTTGGGCTGTGTCCCCCTGGTGTCACTACTCAGCTCCAGCCTGCTTCCCACTCAACCGCCACCCGTACCGCTTCCAAGGCCGCCTTCCAGGTGCCTAGAGCCAGGACCTCCCTTGCCCAAAGGTCTTTTATTACAGAGCACCGTCCTGGTATAACTCCCTCCCCAAGCACATCTCAGACACCCCTAAAATTGGTCAGTTCAAAACTGCCCTACGCAACCACCTACTTGGTGCCCAGAAGTGTACGTGCCCATGGTAAGGCCTACCGCTGTTCCCCAGGTTCGTTAGCCTGCCCCACCCCGTTTTCCTATGGCTATAGCCTCATGACCTACCAGGTCCTAACAGCGCTCTCTGCTCTGTTCTCTGGTAAAATACCTATGTCTTACGCTATGTATAATGTACTTTGGTAAAATACCTATGTCTTATGCTATGTATAATGTATGTACTGCACCTGTATTGTTCCACCCTGTCTCACCACACTATTTGTTGTTTCCCCTCCCTTTGATGAGGTGCCTTTGTAAATGAGTCTGTGACTCAAAGGTTGTAAATCCGATTTATGAACTAAATAAATAAATAAAAATATACAATAAGTAAAACATCCTTTTAAAAACATAGTTAATAAATACATAGTTAATTCCATAAAATCTGATCAAAAATTCCATCAGGCTAGGCAAAGTCCAGAAATGCTAGGCTAAATAAATATGTTTTCAGAGCTACTTTAAAGTTCTGGACAGTTAGGCTCTCGCGTACTTGGCAAGGTACAGAATTCCACAGGTTGGGGGCCGCAAAAAGCATGGGCTACAGATGTTTTCAATCGTACCCTGGGAATCTCAAGCAATCTCTCATCGGTGGGATGAAGAGGGCAATAAGGGCGAAGGAGATCTTGCAGGTAACGAGGCCCCTGTTCATGCAGGGCTTTATAGGTCAGTAAACTGACCTTGAAGATGATACACTACTGAACTGGCAGCCAGTGTAGTCCACGGGGCACAGGCATAATGTGACTGGACCAGGAAGTACTGTATTAATAAACAGCCTGGCTGCTGCATTCTGCACTAGCTGCAGGTGGTTGATATCAAGTCCCGGTAGCCCTAGGTAGAGGGCATTGCAATGATCAAAGCACGAGGTTAGGAAGGTGCTACAAGTCTCAATGGCTGAGAGGGACCTGGGGGTGGTGGTGGATGTCAAGATGAACAACTCTGAGACTTGTAGGAGGGTAGCAGCCAAGGCCAACAGGATGCTGGGATGCATCGCTAGGGGGATCACTTCCAGAAGGAGGGAAGTGATACTCCCTCTGTATAACTGCTTGGTGAGGCCGCACCTTGAGTACTGCGTGCAGTTTTGGAGGCCACACTTAAGAAGGAGGGATATTAACCTCCTGGAGAGGGTCCAGAGGAGGGCAACCAAAATGATTTAGGGCTTGGGGGACAGGACCTATGAGGAGAGGCTCGAAGAGCTAAATATGTACACATTGGAAGAGAGAAGGGACCGGGGGGACATGATAGAGGTCTTCAGGTACATGAAGAGGGTAAATAGGGGAGGAACAGTCAGGGTGCTTCGAAGGAAGGAGGAGGGGGCCACTAGAGGGCATGGGTGGAAGCTGGAGGGGGGAAGATTCAGGGGAGAAAGGAGGAGGTGCTACTTCACTGAGAGGGTGGTGGAGCCATGGAATGCGCTGCCTAGGGGGCTGGTGGAGGCAGAGACAGTGGAGGGGTTCAAGAGGGGGTGGGACAGGTACAGGGGAAGGGTTCTGGAAGCAAAATCCAATGCAGCAAGAATATCCGGAACTGGGAAGGGAGAAGCCAGAGAAGGCGAGGGGGGCAGCAAGGTCAGCAACCAGGGTGGGGGCTGACCAAACGAGCAGACACGAAAAACCGTTAGGCCTATTCTGCTGGCATTTTAGTATGTTAGTAAGGTGTGGATCAACGTTGGAAGATCATCAAGAGGGACTAGATGCTTCTCCTGGGTGATATTCCTCAGATGGTAAAAAGAGGTCCTGACAGTGGCTGACACATGAGATTTAAGGGTCAGGCCACTGTCAAGAATAATGCCCAGATTCCTGACTCGGTCTTGATGTGTAGTAAGTGGAACACCCCCAAGCCAAAGCCTGGAGGGCTGTCCCACCAACCAGTCCCCCCCGATGATCCAAATCCACTACCAGCACCTCAGTTTTATCCATGTTTAACCAAAACCAGCTGGCACTCATCCAGTCCTGGATCTTGGCATGGCAGTTGTTAAAAACTGAGAGAGCTCCTTCCTGCCTGGGCACAAAGGACATGTACAGCCGAGTATCATCTGCATAGCAGTGAAAACTCAGATCATACCGCCTAATGATCTCTCCCAATGGCAGCATATACACTGTGTCATGGGTGACAAGATGGAGCCCTGCAGTACCCCACAGGATAGGGGTAGAGGGGCAGAGGAATAAATCCCAGACACCACTCTTGAGTCCTACCCTCAAGGAAAGATTTAAACCATCTAAAGACAATACCAGACAGCCCACAGATGAACCACAGGTACTCCAACACCACACCATGGTCCATGGTGTCAAATGCTGCAGAGATCAAGGAGGACCAAGATGGAATGGGTCTTCTGATCTCTCGCTATTAGGAGGTCATTTGGCACCTGGACAAGGGCAGTCCCAGTAGTGTGCCTTTTCCTAAATCCAGACTGGAAGAGAATTATAGATGTCATGGGTGGACAAATGATCCTCCAGCTGCAGTGCAACCACCTTCTCAACCTTACCCACAAAGGGCATGTCAGGGACTGATCTTTAGTTAGCTAGACAGTCCTGATCACGGGAGGATTTCTTAAGAAGGGGTCAAACAACCACCTCGTTTAGAGAGTCTGGGAAGACACCCCTCTCCAGTGATCTCCAGACTATCTCAGCTAGGACTGGGCTGATTTCATCAACGCTCACCACTAAGAGGTGTGTTGGGCCCAGATCAAAACTACAGTTGGTTGGCTGCAAAGTCTGGATGATCCTCATGACATCAACGATTTGTGTCCGATCAAAGCCAAATCAGGCCAACTGATGGCCTGCCACCTCCTGCCAACCTCTGCAACACTCAACAGAGGGTGCTGAATGGATCCAAGGCCTGATGGTGACAACCTTATCTGCAAAGAACCGAGAAAACTCCTTACACCTCTTTTGTGAAAGGCTCGACTGGGCTGGAGAGAGACTGGATTGCACAGACTGTCAACAGTCTGTAAGAGCTGACCAAATCAGTTCACTGCAGTGGCACTCTCCCTGGACAGGAACTCTGCTTTCTTATGGGTAGTTGCCAATTGATAGATAGCATAATGATCCATTAATCTAGGTCTGTCCCACTCCAGGCCCAATTTCTGCAAGCATTTCTCTAACCTTCATCCCTCTCTCCTCATCTTCTTCAAGGTTCCATCAAATTATGGACACCTTGGGCGAAGAGTGAGGAGATGAACTCAAACAGGAGCAATAGAACCCAGGGCCTCTGTCACCACCCTGTTACAAACAAGCATCAGGTTCTCTGGATCCATGCATTCATTTGGTATGCCTGATAGGTCCAGTACCACCATCAGGCCATTTGTGGTCAGACCCTTCAAAGGTTGGTACCAGACCATCTCCAATGGGGCAGGCCTATTGGGGGGTGCCAGGAAAGTGAACCTTATGTGTGATGGTCAGACCATCCCATTGGTTCCACCACCAAGTTGGATATCTCCTTCCCCAGGAGGAACAGCCAGTCCAATAAGTGACCACTTGTGTGGGTTGCAGAGGTAATAACCCATGTAAGGCCCAATGAAGACATTAGTTGGAGGAAGTGTTGTCCAAACTGCGAGAGTTCATTGTCGACCCAGGCATTGAAATCCTCCAGGATTAGAAATCTGGGAGATCCCAATCCCACATCCACACTGAAGTCCATGACTTCCTGCAGGAAAAGCTTCCCATCTCTGGGTGGATGGTAGATAAGGATTGTTCTACACCCTGCACCTGCTCCCACCACACACTCAAAGGAGTGTGTGGCCCCCACTGGGACATCCACAATGCCCAGTTCTGATCTAAAACAAACAACTACTCCCCCACCCCTAAGATCCAGTCTCAGGTGGTGTATCACCGAGTACCCAGTCGGAACTGCTGCAACCAGTACTGGGCCAGCATTTTCATCCAGCCAGGTCTCGGTGATGCAAGCCAGGTCTGATGACCCAACCAGATCTGCTATTAAAGAAGTCTTGTTCTTGATAGACCGGCATTGCATAACACCATCTGATTTGAATGAGCACTCGAGGAAGGCTGTGCTACTCTGCATAAAGCAGAGCCTTTGGGTATGGGAACCAGGGAAGGAGGACCCCTCTCCTGGACCCATTTCGTCCCAGGGCATCTCCTTGTTCCCACTACCTCAATATGACCACCCTGCTCCATCCGCTCCCCTTGGCCAGGGCACCCTCCCCCCCAGCTGCCCCCAGATTCCGACATACCCCATACACCTCCAGGGATAACGGAGGACAATCAAAGGGGCAGAGGTCCCTAAGCCTGGGAGGAGAGTACCGCCTGACTGTCTTAATGCCTTCCTAACACATTTCCACAGGCAGTCAGCATGCACCCACACAAAACACTTGCACACCACCCACTCAACTCAAACAACAAATAAACCAAAATACTACCACCCTAAACAATAACTAACCACACTACTACCCCCCAAGTTCCTCAATCCCCAAACAAATTCAACAAAAAATTATGTAAAATAAAGTACAATTCTATTGCAGCATGAAGTATTTTACAAATAAGGAGAGTAATCACAAAGTCTGTCAAGTCTGGTGAAATTTAAAGTCCATTGAGCTCTCATCTCATAGGACTAACTGTCCACAATCCAAGGCTAACCAGGCCAGCTCTCTCTTAGTCCGGAAAAGCAGATGGTACTCATGCTGCTAGAACCAAAATTATAGTTTTAGGGGAATTAAAACCAACTAGATTGCAGTTCAGGAGCAGAAGTCCTTAGGCTAGTTCATGTCTCCTGATGTTCATCCTCTCTTCTTCTTGCCGAGTTGGATGTCCCAAGCAAGGATCAAGCATAAACAGGACCTCCCCCCATGCACACTAGAGAGGAAAAGCTACAGGCCCCAGGACTGGGTCAGCCCACTAGTAGATCCCATGGGCAGCTTAGGAAGACCTGGGCCAATTTGTCCACCTTTCAGTGGACCTCACACCCATCCTTCCTGCCCAACCCTGCAAACACTCAGCAGCCCCCACTCCTAGGCCCACAGAGGGAATCTCCCCACCAGTCTGGTCCCAACCACACCGGCAATCCACAGGCAGTTCACAGACCTACTCAGCCGTAATGGTCCATCCCTCACACAGGTCGGCTGTCTTCCAGATCTCATCCAACTCTTCTGCACCTCCACCACTGCAGTGTCTCAATCCTGTGGTTCCTCTCTTTCAGTCATGGATTCTAAAACTCCTGCCAGCCACCAGGTCTTCTCTTTTGCTCCTCCACACCACACCGGCACACCTGCACACCAACTCAGCCGGTAAGGAGATTAGTTGATTAATTGATTTAATATCCCCAACAACCAAAAAAAATAGTTTCTAATGTGATTTGGTATAACACTGAAAACACAGTAATTTAACTCGGGAAGTGGTAAAAGTGACTCTTTACTGGATCTACCTAAATAAAGCCTGTAACACTGCCTAACACTTCCTACCTCACTCTTTGCCCTAATTCACTGCTACAACTAAACGACTAAGAATACTAAAAATGATAAAACAAAATCTAAGCTACTGCTGCTGCTACCTGCAGACGGTCAGCCCAGTGTGGCTGCCATCTTCCCATCCTATTTTACAATATATATTAAACTATTTAATGAAAAGCATGGGATATATATATATATATATATATATTATGGTAGCAGGTAGTGCTACCATAGTTAGGGTTGAGGAGCATTTCTATGTTTTATATATATATAATATATATCTATATATAATGGCAGCAGATTCTTACACCCCAGAGGAAGACTTGCAGTACCCAGCCTTTTGCTGGAAAACTGCTGCCAAAGGTGACATTTTGTAAATATAAATTGGCTTCACTTGAGTGCAGATGAATCTCTTTGAGGTAACACAGGGGTCTGGTCAGTGCTTTAAATCCAGGGTGTAAAGTCCCATAGAGGTGTAACCCTGGCACTGGGTCCAACAGGGCTACTACCCCTGCCTTGTGGGCTGAAACAAGGTTGAGAGGCCTGTGTTCAGTTTCTGATGGAAAAATTGGGGTTCTTTCCCAAAGTTAAGGTAAATAGCACGAAGCCCCCTGGGGAAGGGTTGTAGGATAACAGATGGACCAAAACACAATGATCCAAGGGAAATTCAATCTGTGTATGAAGTCCTTAAATGCAGAGCTGGTTGTGTGGCATGATATCTTGAAATTCAAAAGAATTCTTGTTCAGCCACTCTTGGTAAACACCAAACACGTTCAAATTCTCAATTTCTTGTATGTCTTATTTATTTAATAGATGCCCCAATGTTTTGCCAAACAATGGCGTCTTCTGGGGGACTATAAAAAATATGATAAATCGATATCAGAATCATGGTAATCAAATCATATTTTACATAATTTCTACATTTTTACGTTCGCTTGCGCGCATGCGCAAGGAACGTCTTGGGAGAATGGGACACTTTGGAGGTGTGCCCCTTCCCTGCACTCCCCTGCTCCATTGAGCAGGCATGGCAGTCCTGCACCAATCAGAAGCGGTGCTGTGTATGACAGCGGTGGTCTTCTCTTCAAAAGCCACGCTGTCACTGTTTCCAGCAGCAATCACCCGCCTCCCCAAATCTTTGCTGCCACGCTGGGGCCCACCCCAAGCGTGGGCGATCCCATCGTCTGCTGATGGGGTGCCCAATCCTCCGTCGGCTCAGGCCCCCAGCCATCCTTCTGCCATGCTGGAGCCCACCCCAGCGTGGCAAGCGTCCGTCCGCGTGCGTCTGCCGGCCAGGGTGCCCAATCCCGTCGGATCCACGGCCCCCCTAGCCATCCTTTTGCCATGCTGGGGCCCACCCCAGCGTGGCAAGCGTCCAACGTAGTCTTTTTTTTTTTTTTTAAACCTGGAATTGAAAACGGTCCCACGGTGCTGCTCCCAGGCCCCCCTCCCACAACCGCACCCACCCACTCGCACCGCTCCCACCCCCACCCCATACTTACCTCCGGACTCAGGCGCGACGATCTTGGTGGACGGAGGCTCTGCACTCTTCAAAGCCGACCGCGAACTGAGGAAATGCCGTAAGCTGTATAATGGGCTAGATAGGGGTTTTCAACTTTATTGCATATTCAGATTAGCACTAATTACATATGGTTTAACTTCTCTCATGATGTATTGTGCATGGATATTCAGACCCGGCGGTGACTTTAGTCACTGCGTTAAAATCACCCTTCGGCCTGAATAATGCCATGACAGTGACATTATCCATGAGAAGGGGTCCCAAAACCCCATGTTGAAAATTTGGTAAAAATTCCAAAATGACTGTTTTACTTAGTGTGCGCTATGCAGTTCCTACGCAGGCTCGTAAGTTTGCGAATTTTCAATATTTTCACCCAGATTTTTCAAGATTGCCATTTTACCACACCTCCTTATGAGCAGTACAGCTGTCATTTTTCACATCCTGCCCAAAATGTGTTTCACCATGTAGCGCACAATGGCTTAGTCGTGTGTGAAATCAATGTATGGGACACATTAAGAAAATCACCATGACACTGTTCATAAGCAGAGGTCTTAAAATGGCTATGTTGAAAATTTGGTGAAAAATTCCTAAAATGACTGTTTCTTAGCGCGTGCTATGTGAAGTTCCTACGCATGTTCGTACGTTTGTGAATTTTCAATATTTTCACTCCAGATTTTCAACATGGCCATTTACCACACCTCCTCATGAGCAGTACAGCTGTCATTTTTCACATCCTGCCCAAAACATGTTTCCGCCCATGTAGCGCACAATGGCGTAGTCGGTGTGCAAAATCAATGTATGGGACACATTAAGAAAATCACAGTGACACTGTTCATTAGCAGAAGCCTTACAATGGCTATGTTGAAAATTTGGTGAAAAAATTCCTAAAAATGACTGTTTTACGAGCGTGCATTGCGCAGTTCCTACGCACACTCGTAAGTTCGCAAATTTTCAATATTTGCACTCCAGATTTTCAACATTGCCATTTTACCACACCTCCTTATGAGTAGTATAGCTGTCATTTTTCACATCCTGCCCAAAACGTGTTTCCGCCCATGTAGCGCACAATGGCGCAGTCGGTGTGCGAAATCAATGTATGGGACACATTAAGAAAATCACAGTGACACTGTTCATGAGCAGAGGTCTTAAAATGGCTATGTTGAAAATTTGGTGAAAAAATTCCTAAAAATGACTGTTTTACAAGCGTGCGTTGCGCAGTTCCTACGCATCGCTCGTAAGTTCGCAAATTTTCAATATTTGAACTCCAATGACTTCCAAATACCTAAACATAGAAGCAAGCAACATTCAACATTGACAAATGCTTGTACGTCTTTGTCACTGATTTTTTTTAAGCCATGTCCAAGTGCCAAATACCACTGCAAATACCTGCAAGCGAACGTTCGGCATTGACAAATGCTTGTTAGTTATACTCATACCACTTATTAAATCCCAGAAAGTGAATATATTAATCTCTAGTGCCATTATTCTCATTATCATCTGCAATAATGTTCCTGAAGTAATAAACATCAATACAAGAGTGTTCCAGGCCCCAAATTGTACATTGTGCCCTAAGGCTACCTACTAGTTACTAATGCAGTCGAGTGCCCCTGTCACCACAGCGTAATTTTTCAACATCATATGGCAAATATTTCAACAAGGTGTACCTTAAGTTCTGTTTAAAATGTAGTACTGTCTACTTATTCAGTTTTTAAACTGCAGACTCTGGTCACAATCCAACCTAAAGGCCATAAGAATGATTTGCAATCTCCACCATATATAACTGCTATGCAAGTTCATGTGATTCTGGCTGTATTTAATCTTCTTGAATGAGCATTTATACACCATCAAATTAATATACTTTGAACCCTTTTAGTCCATAAAGAAGCATAAAACCTTTAAAGTTTTTTTCCCTGACCTGTGTCTAACAAAATAAGCATATATATTTCTTTTAAACTCTCTTTATTTATATTGAAATTTATGTAAGAAAGTGAAATGAAGTTCCACGCTCATACCTATTGTGGCGCATGTTGCCTGTATGCAGTTTATATCATAAACTTGCTTCCGGGTGTAAAACCCTAGACCGCAAAAAGCCTGCAAGTTTCCCAAAACTTAGCTCTTGCCACGTTGGTTTTTCAAACCTGCAGATCACATAATGAACAACTCTGCAATGCTTGCTTGGTGCTTTTCAACAAATAACTTCATTCTTAAAGCTAAATTAGTGTGTGTACCTGTTTTCGCATCTGTTTTTCCACTGTTCACATGGCAGACTCGTTTCTTAATTTTAGACACTGAAACAGGAAAGCATGAGTAAACTCTGCTCATTTTTGTTATCTCCACTTAATTTGTTTGAATGGCATTCTCATATGCGTAAATCAAATATGAGAGTTGGCTTTTACCAGGGACTGCTTCTCTAGCTTCCTACTCGAACTGTGGCAGCAAGAGACTCACTGCATTCCATTGCCTCTTATACCCGCATGTGTGCTGTTGTCATCATCAGTCAACGGTGATGATGTTCCGTCGTTTCCAGGCAACCAGTGCTTGGCAACCGCTCTTACGAGCAGGTATAATGAGGTCAGGAATTCTTGGACTGGCTGTTTTAAAGAATCCTTTATAGGGTTAGCATTATTTTCAGTCACAAGAGTTATTATGATGCTTTTCACTTCAGCATAGGGAGGCAGATGTTGCCATCTAACATAAAATATTTACGAGTGGAGTCAGGTGCAGTCAAATAAATTAAAATTCGAAATGAAAGCTATACCGATGGAAACCGGGTGGGGGGAGAAAATTATTATAATTTCTGAAGTATATTTTGAAAAAGGGGGGGAGAGAAAGAG
The DNA here is from genome assembly GCA_016271365.2 of Neoceratodus forsteri. NCBI lineage: Eukaryota > Metazoa > Chordata > Ceratodontiformes > Ceratodontidae > Neoceratodus > Neoceratodus forsteri. The sequence goes on from CM057455.1 coordinate 55,776,853, forward strand.
GGTAGTTTCATAGAATTCCTATTGTTCGGTTATTTAAACAGTGATATCCAGTACTGTCACCATGTTTTGGGAGTTAAGGAGGGCTGGTTTTGATGTTGCGTAGCTACTTGAAAGGGTAATACACAGTATTACCAACACACTCACGAGTTAATTTCTTCATTAAGACCCCAGCTGTTATGATAGGTTCCTAACTCGTATATCCATCTGGTTTCCCTAGCCTTTAGGAGATCTGAGTAGTTACCACCTCTTTCTGGCTCAGGGACCTGTTCAATGCCCCAGAACCTTTATTGCAATACTGTGTGGCCCCTGGGAGAGATATGAACCTTCTTGAATGCTTAGTCTACCATGACAATGGCAGTGAGGCTGGCCTTTCCAAGGGGTTAGACTTGAAGGGTTTGGGTTAAAGTTATCAGTTGACAAATGCCAGTTTTCCTGAGCTCCGTAAAATATGTAGGTCACATTGTGTCATTGGAAGGCATCCAAACTGATCTAGCAAGGTGGAAGCAGTCCCTGACTGGCGAAAGTCAAGCAACTTAAAAGAACTGCAACAATTCCTGAGCTTTTGTGGTTATCGCCATTTCATCAAAGACTTCACCAAGGTAGTGTTGCCATTGCTAAACTTAACGCAAGGATACTCTCCCACTCATAAAAAGTACAAGAAAGGTACTGAAAAAGAGATTGTAATATCATAATTCAGACCTCATGAATCCTTTGGCCAAAGGTAGACGTCAGAGTGTGACGCAACTTTTCACTAAATCATTTATCAACTAACTCATGCACCTGTTCTTGCATATGCAGACCCATCCAAACCTTATTGGCTACATACAGATGCTAGCCTTAGTGGCCTTGGGACTGTGCTCTACCTAGAGTATCCAGAAGGATTACCCCCAGTGGCCTATGCACACCAAAGTCTGACACCTTTGGAAAAAAAATAACCCCGTGCACAAATTGGAATTTCATGCTCTCAAGTGGGCAATCGTGAAACAATTCCATGAATACTTCTCTACAGAATAACAAAATACCTTATCCCTGCAACCAGACATCACTTAGCTAACTCTCTTCTCTTGCCTCTCCTCAACTATGGATCTATCATCTTCCCCCCCCCCCCACATCTCTACTCCAAACTAAGATCAATCTACATCAACATTGCCCTTTTCGTCATTGGTGTACCATGGAAAACTCGCCACTGTACCCTCTACTCCTCCCTTAGCTGACCCACCCTTGAAGGGCAGTTCCAACATTAAATTCGCTCCTTCCTCCACAAGATACACCTGAATTTGTTGCCTTCCAGTGTGATTTCCCTCTTCCCCTTCGCTACCACTGTGTGGGTGACCAGAAGGGCCTCAAATATGGTTTTCAACACCCCTTTCTGTTGCACTAAGCAAGTTCAGAACTCGATCACCTATAAGGGCACTAAGCTGTACAACTAACTGCCCCCCAATATCCAAGCCTGTGGGTCCATCCACATCTTCAACTCCTACCTCAAAGTTTATATACACAGTTCTTCCATCTGCAGCAGCCCCGGCCGGCCCTCCAGTTAAATCCGGCCGTTCTTCCACCTTGCTTATCTCTAGTCCCCCATGCTTTACTCTAGTCCCTTTCCCCCTCCCCTCCTCCTCCTCCCCATACCCATCTCCCCACTACCTTTGCTCCCCCAGCTTAGTTTTCACTCCCACCACCCACTACTAGCCTAGATTTCTTCATATTTCAATCATGGACCTGATACAACCAACCACAAAAGACTTGCACTTTCTCCACCTCTAGCACTTAGGTTACTGACCCCTCTATACCCCTTCCCCTGTCTTTTCTGCTCTCCATATGTTACACATGTAAATGTTTGGGCTGTTCTATGTGTTTCTCTCTTTTTACTTTATTGTAATTGGTTGCCTCCTGTTTTTCAGTTTATGAAAATTGCTGTAACTGTTAGAAAACTGTTCGTCTTTGACATTGTTCTATATATCTAAACCACTTGCTTGGAATGTTTCTCCTGTATAGATCTTGTTTTTGTTAGACTCTGTTTTGTATTGTCATACCTTCTCGGTATCTCTTACACTGGACGTATGTGAAAACGGGTATTTTTGTTTACATACTTTCCAGTATATAAATAAAGATTGATTTGATTGTATGGCACCAAGATATTTTTTGAAACAGACAACAACCCATTAGGTGGTTGCGCATTACTCGTACGGAACTCCCTTATAGGTCAGGCACTCCCAGCTCCTAAACTGGATTATGGAGCCCAAGCCCTCACCCTAAAAATCACACCTGACCCCACCGAGGCCCTCTCTTCCTCATGGTCTCCTACGTACCCCCGAGGAATCAAAACCAAGCGGTCCAGTTCCTCATTGACTACCTCACATCTGTCCCTAACAAAGTGGAGCAAGTCATCCTAGGTGATCTCAATGTTAACTGGCTTGACTTCACTGCCTCCCATATAAGGGACTGCTTTGCTGCCCTGGGTATGTCCCAGTTAGTCACCCAGCCCACCAGATTCAACCACTCTACTGGCACAAGCACTCTCCTAGATGTTGTTATATCTAACCGCCCCTACAAAATCCGGGATGTCACTGTCCTCCCCAACTCTCTTAGCAATCACTCCCCAGTCCTCTGTCTCTGGTCATCCTCCACTCTGAAGCTAGTGTCCCAGGCCACTCTACACTGCCGTTTATGCCCTGGTGGCCTCAGAAAATTAAAACAATACCTAGCCCAGCTAGACTGGTCCCCTATCCAGCGTGCCCCTGACATTGACTCAGCTCTTGACCACTTCACAAATGCCTTCTGTAAGGCTTGTGACATTTTCGCCCCCCTCACCAGGATCCGCTCCAAAAAATGCAGTGCCCCATGGATCACCCCACCCCTCCTCCAGAGACTCAAAAACAGAGATAATCTCTGGCACATTGCTGTAGAATCTGGAAAGGTGTCTGATAGACAGGCCTACAACGCAGAATGCAATAAGTGCACTTGGGCCACTAGGCAGGTCAAGGCAGAGCACTACCAGACCACCCTCGCTTCCACTTGGGATTCAGCCCGGACCTTCTGGGATAATATGAAAGAGCTAAATGGGAAGTCCTGCCCCCCCCCCCGCCATCTCAGCTCTCCATAAATGGCACCCCCACCACAGATCCACTCCTTATAGCCAATTGCCTTAACACTGCCTTCTCTGACCTAAGCTTGGTCCTCCCCAGCAGCTTCTTTGACCCAATCCCCACCTCTCTCCCTCCAGTCCTGCATCGCCCACCGTTCTACCTGCACACCCTATCCCCCCAGGAAGCCAGGCCGCACCTGCTAAAAGCCTTAAGCAGCAGTAACCCCAGCAGTGACCCCCTCGACTTCAGGATCCTCCGTATGGTCTTGGATGAAGTCCTAGTCCCCCTGACTGACCTTCTAAACTGGTCTCTATGCCTGGGTCAGTTCCCAAGTGCTTGGAAAACTGCTGAAATCACACCCATACATAAGAGTGGGGACCAGTCCACCCCCAAAAATTACCGGCAGATCTCCATCCTCCTCCAACTCTCTAAAGCCCTTGAAAAAGTGGTGTTGATCCAGCTCTCTGAATACCTAACCAAGTATGACATTATGTGCCCAGAGCAGCACGGTTTCTGCCCAGGACACAGTACAACCACGGCTCTCCTGGAATTCTCCCAACACCTGCATGCTGCTCTCGACTCTGGCAGCCTTGCAGGAGCAGTGTTCATTGACCTCTCCAAGACTTTGACACTGTCTGTCATCCCTTTCTACTCAACTCGCTCCACCAACTTGGCTTCTCTGGTGGTCCCAAAGAAACATAGAATTTGACGGCAGATAAGGACCGCTTGGCCCACCTAGTCTGCCCAATTTTCTACCTAACAGATAAGCTGCAGATCCTAGTTAACCAACAGCTTACTTCCTCTTACCCACCCCTAGGACTGCCTTATGCCTGTCCCATGCATTCTTGAAGTCCCCCACTATTCTTGACTCCATGACCTCCTCAGGGAGGCTGTTCCATGCATCCACAACCCTCTCAGTGAAAAAATACTTCCTCACATTACCCCTGAGCCGTCCCCCCTCTATCTTCAAATTGTGCCCCCTTGTTCTTGCACATCTCTTTTTCTGGAAGATGCTACCCTCTTGGACTTTAATTCCCTTGAGGTACTTGAAAGTTTCTGGCATGTCCCCTCTCTCCCTTCTTTCCTCAAGAGTATACATATTAAGCTCCTTTAGTCTTTCTTCGTATGTCTTCTGGTGCAGACCCTGCACCATTTTGATTCTCCTCTCTGGACAGCCTCCACTCTGTCTATGTCTTTGCGGAGATGGGGTCTCCATAACTGCACACAGTACTCAGATGGGGTCTCACCAACTGTCTGTACAGAGGATAACAACGTCCTGTTTTCTACTATGATGCCTCTTCCTGTGCATCCCAGTATCCTCAGCCTTCCTTACTGCCTTCTCACATTGCTTGCCCACCTTTAGGTCATCTGATACAATTACCCCAGGTCCTTTCTATTTTCACTGTTGTCAGTATCTCACCCCCATTGTGTATGCTTCCCCTGGGTTTTGTTTCCCAGGTGTATTATCTTGCACTTCTTTGCATTGAATCTGAGCTGCCATACATTTGACCATTCCTCCAACCTTGCCAAGTCCCTTCTCATCCTTTCCACTCCATCCTGTGTATCACACTGTTGCAGATCTTTGTGTCATCTGCAAAGAGACATACTTTTCCTTCCAGTTCTCTGCAATGTCACTTATAAAGACATTAAAAGGACCGGTCCCAGTACTGAACCCTGCGGTACCCCACTAGTAACCCTCCTTTCTTCACTGTGTACTCCATTTACTACTACCCTTTGCGTCCTGTTGTCTAGCCAATTTTTTATCCAGGCTACCACCTTGGGACCCATTCCAAGGCTGACTATCTTGTGTATTAATCTTTTGTGGGGGACTGTATCAAATGCCTTGCTAAAATCTAGGTAGGCCATGTCCACAGCCCTCCCTGATCTACTTCTTTGGTCACCCAGTCAAAGAAATCTATTAGATCTGTCTGACATGACCTTCCCATCGTGAATCCATGCTGTCTCGGGTCCTGTGCCCCACTGGCCTCTAGGTACTCAACAATTCTTTCCTTCAGAAGTGATTCCATCATTTTCCCTACCACTGAGGTCAAACTAACTGGTCTGTAGTTTCCTGCCTCTGTTCTGCTCCCACTTTTGTGAAGAGGAATTACGTCTGCCCTCCTCCAGTCCTTGGGTACCACCCCATCCTCCCATGGTTTGTTAAAGAGAGTAGTCAGCGATGTCACTAGTTCTATCCTGGTTCTCTAGGTACCTCTCTGCTAGATCCCAGTGTGTCAACATCAGTAGCTCCCTTTCCAGCACTCTTCCCATTCGCTCCGGGGTCCCTCAGGGCTCCATCCTGGGTCCAATACTTTTTAGTCTCTACCTCAACACCCTCCTCCTAATGTACTGGTAAAATGCTCTTCTACGCCGATGATGCAGTCCTCATTGCCTCACATCCCAATCCTACCTCCCTCCAACTATCCCTCCAGCAAGCTTACAACCAAGCGGAAAGGTGATTCGGTGACCGCAGACTGGTCATTAACCTAAAGAAAACCAAATCAATGCTTTTCTCCCACCACCTAAAGAAAGCTAAAAATACCCCCCTTGATTATCCCCAGCACTCTGCACTCTGCACCCGCTAGAACAAGTGACCACATACAAGTACCTAGGCATTACGTTCGATACTACCCTCTCCTTCCACACTCACATTAATGCCCTGTCAGCTGCCATTAACTCTCGGATTGGCCTGGTATACCGGCACAGGGACTGCCTGCCTCAGGTTGCCCTTAGGCTGGCCATCACCTCCTCCGTCTTGTCCCTCATGGACTATGGCTTGTACATCTACGCCGCAGCTGACAACACTGCCCTCTCCAAAATCCAACTCTCCATCAATAAGGCCTGTTGGTTCCTGACCGGTGCCCCCAGCCACACTCACACCTGCCTTCTCTATACTACCATCAGTCTGCTCAACTTTGAGGAGTGACTGCTCTACCAGACCTGCCTTCTCGCTAAGAAATGACTGCTAGGACTGTCCCCCGGGGTCTCCACCTCCCTACAGCAGTCATCATCATCCGTCACCACCCATAGCTCTGTTAAGGCCACTTTCAAGGTGCCCCGAACCAAGACCTCTCTTGCCCAGAGATCCTTCCTCTACCGAGCCCCCACCTGGTTCAACTCCCTCCCTAGCTGCATCTCCAACTTGCCAAAAATTGGCTCCTTTAAAATAGCCCTTCGGAACCACATCTTTAATACCTGCTGTTGTAGGTGCAACTAACCCCCTGTTGTAACCTGTAGTACCTGCCCGCCTTGCCCCCTGGCTCGACAATGTCCACTGGACAGCCTTTCCCTCCTCCAGACCCAGTCCTTCCCTACTAGGTCCAAACAGGGATGTAACCTGCTATCTTCTCTGAGGACCTACTATGTTCATGAGTGTAACTCACAATTTTGTAACACTATGCAACCTAAGTAACATACAAACTACTTCATTATGTAACCTAAGTGTATCTATGTTAAATGTTCCTTTTACTGCACCTGTAATGTTATCCTCTGTTTTAATCTGCACTGTAATAACTGTCTTGATGTCTGCCCCCTTGCGTCGAGGTGCCTTTGTAAATGAATCTCTGACTCAAAAGTTGTAAACCCGATTTGTATTGAATAAATAAATAAATTAAACTTATGTTCAGATGCCTGCTAAACTAGATGCTACGGGACACCGATAGCTCTCAGCATTATCTACATATAATTATACAATGGAGTACCGACCAGGCCTTAACCACATTGATGCTGATGCCTTATCACAAAGACCTGCCTCCAACCAAGAGTAGGTATCAATGTCAGAGCAGTCCATAAAAACATTATGCCATAAGTTTGATAGAGATGAAACTCATTCTACTGAAACTGTGAACTGCTTGGCCGATTGCCTGGGACCTCCTGATACTTGCTTGCCAGTGGCCTATTGTAACGTTGGTGCCGTACACCTATGTTCCCTGACACAGTGAACTCCAGCTGATCTCCAAAGGGAACAATATTATGATCCAATGATCAGGCCAGTCCTAAATACCATCACCAAAGGAGAAGATGTCTCAAAATTGCAGTCCAATGACCCTAGAACCACCTTGCTGTTCCGAGAAGGGCCTAAGCTTAAGCTTTGAGAAAAGTTGCTGTATCGTGAATTAACAGACACTCAGTGGGAAGTTGTAAAAAGATAACTAGTGTTGCCCTCAAAATTCACAAATGTTTTACTAAAAGCTTTGCATGACCAGATAGGACATTTGGGTAGTGAGACATTGATCAATATATAAAGTCTTGCAGTTGCTGTCTCGAGCGAAAGCACAACCGCAGCAAGTGGCCTCCTAGATCAATATAACCACCAGCGCACCAGTGGAGCTAGTGTGTATAGATTTCCTGAGCCTAGAGCCAGATTCAAAGAACATCACAATTGTGCTAGTCATGATGGATCATTTCACAAGGTGTGCTCAGGCATACACAACCAAAGACCAGAAGGCAGCCGCAGTAGCAAAAGTCCTTGTGGAAATGTTTGTTGTTCACTATGGTGCCCCACAAAGGATCCATTTGGATCAAGGCCGGGACTTTGAGTGTAGACTTGGAAGAGTTATTGTCTATCTGGGTATGAGGAAGTACAGAACAACCTCCTATCATCTGCAAGGAGATCTACGGCCGGAGAGGTTTAATAGAACTTTGCTGGATATGCTTAGTACACTGCATCCGAAAATAAACCAAAGTAGAGTCAACAAATAAGCTGTCTTGTGCATGCCTATAATTGCTACAAAATGATGCCACAGGATTTTCACCTTATCATATAATGTTTGGCAAAGAAGCTCGCCTTCTGATTGATATCTGTTTCGGAGTTTCCCCTGATGGTGCCCGTTCAGACGACTGCCTAAAGTATATAAAGAAACTGAAATGGGAGGCAGTATAGCACAGTGGTTTACGGCTCTGAGCTGCAAATGTGGAGACCTGGGTTTGAATCCCACTGCCCCCACTTGCTTACTGTGTGACCCTGAGCAAGTTACTTAACTTCCCTGTGCTCCCAGGCTGCACCTGTAAACAAGCTTTCAGCTTAGGGTGCCACTCCTGGTTAAACAATTGGAAAAAACAAAAGCTTAGCTAAGCCATGCATTTCAGCTGGCCCACACCATGGCAGCAAAGAGAATTCTGGCCAACAAACCTCATCGTGACAAGAGTGTAAAGGCTCAAGAACTTAAAGAAGGAGATTGTGTAGTGTTGCGTAATTTAGGTTTCCAAGGAAAACATAAAACACCCAAATGATGGAGTCATGTTCCTTATATTGTTGCCAGCAAGCTAAATTTTTATTTATTTGGAAAATGTTTCACCAGGAAAGACAACATGAGCTGTAAACAGCTCATTTCCAGAAGCATCTGGGGTGGGGGGGGAGACAAGAGTTGAGAGAACAAGCAAGCACATAGCAATACAAGTACAATTTCTATACAATTTCTAAAACAAAACAGTGTAATACAATTACACAATAACTCAGACCAACCGGCCAGAGTAAATAAAACATATTCGGATATAGCATACACTGCAACAACCCAAGAGCAGGTGATCCAGTAGGGTAAAGTTTAGAGGATGGATAACACATTTGAAGTGCTAGGAGTAGAAGGCTGAGCACAAGATTCGAAGTGCTGTTCTATACCCAAGGGAGGGCAGTTATAAGATAAGTGGGGAAGTGGACAGGTGAGGGATAGAGGGTGGGGATGGAAAAGGGAGGGAGAGGAACAGCCAAGATCTATACCCATCCAGGTTGTTGAGAACCCTGCAAGGGAGTTAGGCCCAGGAAGAAGGGAAGGAAGGGGAGAGAAATGCACTGGGGTGGTTGAGGAGAGAGGGGGGAAAGGGAAACAGGAGGAGAGGAAGGGGATAAGGAAGAAGTGAGGTGGGCAGGCGATGGATTTGAAAGTGGGGTGAGAGGGAGAGGGGGAAACAAAAAGAGAGAGAGAGAGACAATCTATACCCCTTCAGGATGCAGAGAACCCTGCCAGGGGGTCAGGACTGCAAAGTGGGGGGAAAGGAAGAGGGGTAGAAGAGAGGGAACCAAGATCTGTACCCCTTCAAGATGACAGAGAACCCTGCAAGGGGGGCAGGATCAGGCAGAAAAGGAGGGGAGAGAAGGGGAATGGGGGAGGAGAAGTGGAATGTGGCAGGTGACAGGAGGAGAGAAGAGGGATAAGGAATATGGAGGCTAGATAAAATAGGGGTAAACTAGGAATGGAAAAAGGGGAGAGCATCCGTGGATCAGTGGGGGGAAAAGAGGGTTCTGGGGGAGAAAGACAGCTATAGAGTGTCAGAATAGCACAGTAGCTTGTGGATAATAGTAGAGTGTCAAAATGGCACAATAGATTGTGGTAGGGGGTGGGAAGAGGGGGTATTATAGGGTGTAGCATATGAGGAAGTAATCAGAGGAAGGGCTCAGTTAGGAGACAGGAGGTAAGTCAGGGATAGAGGATTAGAGGATAGTGTGCAAGGGATTGGGAGGGTTGTGAAGGGGGGGTTAAGAGCAAGTACAATTAGGAAAATAGAAGTAAAGTAGATAGATATTTTTAGATAGATAGATATTTTAGTTATATAGCACCCATCTCCAAAGACTCTGGGTGCTGTACAATATAACACATATGACATATACCATACAATAATACAATTTGAAAACTAACTATGGCAGTACACACAATATACCTAAAAACAACAGCTTAATTAACCATCACAAATATACTATTTTTTATAAAACTCCTTCAGTTAAAAGCTTGATTAAATAAATATGATTTGAGGCTCTTCTTAAAGGCATCCACCGTGGCAGCCTTCCTGAGATAACTAGGCAAGGAGTTCCACAGGATAGGCACAGCGGCTGCAAACACCCGATCACCAAAATGCCACAGCCTAACCCTGGGAACTCCAAGAAGGCCATCCCCGGCAGAACAGAGAGCCCGGGCCGGGCAGTACAGCACAAGGAGCTCTTGCAGATAGACTGGGCCCCTCAAGTGCAGGGATTTATAGGTTAACAGCCCTATCTTGAAGACAGTCCTCCACTGAACTGGTAGCCAGTGCAGTTCACGTAGCACTGGGGTGATATGTTCACCTCTTTTCACCCCCAACAATAATCTTGCTGCCGCATTCTGCACCAGCTGCAGTCTGCGGAGGTTGCCTCCAGATATCCCTAGGTACAGGGCATTGCAGTAGTCTAACCTGGAAGTGACAAAGCATGTACCAGTGTAGGCAGGTCATCAGGCGGGATCAGGGCATAAATTTGGGCAATATTCCTGAGATGGTAAAACCCAGTTCTCACCACAGCCAGCACCTGTGCTTCAAGTGTCAGGCCACCATCCAGGATTACACCCAAATTCTTCACCTGCCTAGAGAGGGCTAAAGGCACACCCCCCAACACAAGGTTAGGGGGTAATGTGTTACCCTCCCATCCCGACGACCCAGTTCCACCACCAGTACCTCAGTCTTGTCTGGGTTTAGTTTAAGCCAATTTTGAGTCATCCATGTCTGGATTTCCTCAAGGCAGCTGTTTAATACAGATTCTGACACCTGGCTATTGGGAGCACAGAACAGATACAGCTGTGTGTCATCTGCATAGCAGTGAAAACACAGCCCGTACTGCCTGATAATGTCCCCCAGTGGCAGCATATACACCGTGAACAACAGAGGTGATAAAACTGACCCTTGCAGAACACCACAGCCCAGAGGCTTTGGGTTTGATGAGAAAATTCCCATGGTCACCCTTTGCAATCTGTCTGTCAGGTATGAACTAAACCAGTTGATGACATTTCCGGACAGGCCACACCAGAACCGCAGGCAGTCAAGTAACACCTCATGGTCCACGGTGTCAAATGCTGTAGAGAGGTCTAGGAGGACCAAGATGGTACGGTCCCTTCTATCCCTCCCTATCAGGAGGCCATTAAGCACCCTCACCAATGCCGTCTCTGTTCTATGCCCCACTCGGAACCCAGACTGGAAAGGCTGATAGGTGGAGAAAGCAGCAAGATGTCTCTCCAGCTGAATGGCCACCACCTTTTCTACAACCTTTCCTAAAAATGGGAGGTTCGAAACAGGTCTGTAGTTGCTGAGGCAGTCCGGGTCCAAAGATGTTTTTTTCAACAGAGGTCTAACCAAAGCCTCTTTCAAGGCTGAAGGAAAGATCCCACTCCCTAAAGAACTCCTGACTACCCCAGCAATCACAGGACCAATCAGGTCCAAGCATTCCACCAAAAGGCAAGTTGGACCTGGATCTAAATCACAGTAGGTTGGCCGCAGTTTAGAGATCATCTCTACCACCTCCCCAACCCCAATCAGCTCAAACTCATCCCACACGGGAGGAGTGCTCCAACTCAACTCAGGCCTGACCCTGCAACCCTTTCGAGAGACGTTCGACAAGACCTCAGCCCTGATGGAGGACACCTTGTCACCAAAAAATAGAGCCAGCTCATCGCACCTTACACTCGAACCTAGCCCTCTGACACACAGACAGGCAGGATGTAAAAGTCTGTCCACTGTGCAGAAGAGCTGAGCCGGTCTGTTTCTTGCTGTAGCAATCTCCCCATAAAGAAATTCTGCCTTTCTATGGGAGATTGCCCCCTGATAGTCCACATAATGTGACCTCAGGGCCAATTTGTCCTCCACCAAACCAGATCTCCTCCAACGCCTTTCTAACCTCCGACCCCTAGTAGGGCTGAAGAATAATGTGCCAGGGTGGGGATTGTTGAACGGGGGGCTAAGAACAAGTGCAGTTAGGGGGAATAGAAATTATGACGGGCTAAGGAAACTGAAGATGGGGAAGAGGAAAGTCTGACAGGAGGAGGCGGTGAGTTCCAAAGCTTTGGGCAGCGGTAGGAGAAAGCTTCCTGTCCTGTGATGGTAGAGCGATGGGGAATAGCTAGAGTGCATGATTTAGTAGATCTGAAAGAGTGTGAGGAGGGAGGTGGAGCAGAGAGTAAGGAGGAGCGGTAAGAGGGAAGAGTCCCAACCCAGAATTAAGACGTGAACTTGGCACAGTGAGAGAGATGCCTACATTCAAGGGAAGGGAAAGCTATAGAATGATACAAGGTACAGTGATGTGTGTAGGAAGGCGAGTCAAGAGTAAAGTGACAAAAAGCATTGAAGAGAGTATCCAACCTGGTAAGAGAAGACTTAGGAGCAGCACTGTAGACTACGTTACAATAGTAAAAAATAGGCAGTATCATTTTCTGAACTAGATCACGCCTAACCAGTAGTGCTAAGGAACTATGGTTCCTGTAAAGGGCGCTAAGCTTGGGGCGCAGTTATTTCAGGATGGCGTCAATATGTACAGAAAAGTTAAGGTGTTGGTCAAGCCAGACACCCAGGTATTTGAAAGAGGTGGTGTCCTCTAGTGTTGTCCCGTCAAGAGTGTGGAAGGAGGGAATAAAGGGCAGCCTAGAGAGTCTCTGCCTAGTGCCAAAGGTCATGGAGACTGTTTTCTTGGCATTTAGAAAAACTGATGCGAGCTTAGCCAGCATTGAACATTACTGAAGTCAACCTGTAGTCTGGAAGTCACATGGAAGGGAGGTTGGCCAGAGGAGAACAAGACCGTGTAGTCAGCATACATATGGATGGAGGATGAGGAGCATACTGATGGTAGGTCATTCAGAAAAATTGAGAATAAGATAAGGCCAAGTACAGAGCCTTGAGGCACACCAGTAGAGATGGGTAGTGGAGGGGACGTAGAATCAGCTATTTTAACAGATTGAGTTCTACCTGCGAGGTAGGCTCTGAACCAATTGTAGGGAGACAGAGACAAGCTATCTGATGAGAGAGTTTTGAGGAGGAAGGAGTGGGATACTGTGTCGAAAGCCTTGGCAAGGTCAACAAAGATAGCAGAAATGATGTGACTTCTATCCATGGCTGAATGGATAGAGTCAGTGAGTCTAAGTAGGGAAGTGGTTGTGGAGTGATTCTTCCAAAAACCAGATTGAAAGGGAGTGAAGAAAGAGGAGTCATCAAGAAAGGAGGAGAGTTAGGAGAGAATGAGCTGTTCCTGAAGTTTAGCCAGGGTGGGTAGAAGCGACATGGGGCAGTAATTCCCAGGAGATGAGAGATCACCTCCCTTAGGTAAGGGGAGAACTGTAGCATGTTTCCAGGCTTCAGGGATAGTCGCAGTGTGGAAAGACAGGTTGAGGAGATCAGAGAGGGGGAGGGAAATAGCAGGAGCAGAGAGGTACAGCAGCTTAGGGTCAAGGCCATCAGGGGAGCTGCCCTAAGCTGGGTTGATAGAGAGTAGTGCCTTTAAGGTGTCTTTGAGAGAGATGGGTGGAAAGGCAAAACTCTCCGCTAATTGGTGGTGTTGGGAGGAATCGGGAGGGAGGGCAGAGGTAGCAGGGTGGGGTGGAAGGGAGACTGACAGGGTGGAGACACACAGGAAGTAAAGTAGGAATTGCATTCTGCTGCTACTGTAGGATGGTCAGCAATGATTTGGTTGTTTATTTTGAGCAGCGGAGATAGGGGTTTAGTTTGGGGAGAGAAAAGTGAGTGAATTGCATTCCAAAACTTTGATGGATTGTTTATTTTAGTATTAAAGGTGGACTGGAAATATTCTGCTTTGGCCAGGCAGATGGCTTTGGTACAGGTATTTCAGAATGTCCGGTAGATAGCATAGTCACAATGGAGTTTGGGGGATTTATGGGTTTTTCATATTTTATCATGCGCCTGCTGACAGGCCAGGAGTTCGGGGTTACCCAAGGGAGGTGACTACCACACACTCTAACTTGCTTTAGGGGAGCATGTTTGTTCCAGACATTGATTGATATCTTTGAAATAAGCCAGGGCATGATTGATAGTTTTTGCTGAGGATATAGGGACCCAGTCAGTGTGAGTTAAGTCATGATGTAGAGGGGCAAGGTCTAGTGTTTTGTAAGGGTGGATCGTTATTAGTTTGTGGGGTGCCTTATGTCAGTGTACTTTCCTAACTATGTAGATGTGGCCACCCTGGTGTGTCACAGCAGAAACAACTTGCGACAGGCCCAGAGAAGACATGATCTGTAGGAGGTTAAAACAAAGCTGAGAAGATTTGTTGTCAGCCCAAATATTGAAATCCCCCAGAACAATACATCTGGGGGCATCCAAAATTTTGCCGGTGGCAAATTCGGCAAACTCCTGCAGGAAATTCCCCACTGTCCCAAGCGGGCAATAAATAAAGAGAATCCTGCAGCCTGCACCTGGACCCCCGCGAACAGCCACACATTCAAAAGAACCCAGTGTTCCCACTGGGTGCATTGTGAAGGCCAAGTCAGATCTAAAACAGATGGCCGCCCTGCCACCCCTGCGCTCCTCTCTGGGGCAGTGCACTACGGTATACCCAGGTGGGACAGCAGCCTCAAAAACTGGGCCTGCATCGTCTCCAACCCAGGTCTCTGTGATGCAAGCCAGATCAACCAAGGAAACTAAGTCTGCAATAATTGCGGTCTTGTTCCTGATCAATCTGGCAGTGCAAAACACTACCCTCAGGGGATTGGTGGGTGAGATAGCCCCTTGGGTTACCTGACCACTCGGCCTGGTGGACTCCCTTGGGACAGGCACCAAACACGTCTGGATTCTCCCTTGTGCCAGTTGTAATCCAGGGTGCCTTCTAGACCCGATAATCTCTGTCTTACTCCCCCCCACCACTATGCACAGGGCCACCCACTGCCCAGAGTCACCCCAGCCCCTCCAAATCCCCACCTCCCGGCAATGTCTAACCATAGTATCTGAAACCGGGAAGCAGGTGAAGGGCCGTTAATCATGCAGAAAGGATGTCCCGTACACAATCCTGGCCCTCCCAGGTGCCACCCAAATAACCCCGGCACATCACTAATTTTAAAAGCAAATTCTAATTACTAAACTTAACTTAAATAACAGCTAAAATAATTGAACAATCTAAACATTCCAGTCCTACTACAAAAGTAAGAAAACACAGGTTTGAATCACTAAATAAAATTAATCTAAACATTTCTAGCCTTAAAACACTAAGAAATAGAATAATCTATATCTCACTAGTAAGAGAACTCAATAAATTAAATACTATGACAATATAACAAGAAATATAGTACCTACTTCTGCTACAAATAACACACAATGGCTAATTTGTTGAGGCTACTCCACATCCTATATCAATAGACGTAGACATAAGGGTCAGATCTCCCCCACCCCCAAATAGGCTCAGACAATAAAGCCTAATGCAAGGTAAAATTCCCAAACTTCACTTACTATCTAGACCTAGGCTTAATAAAAATAAAGCCAAATAAGAAGTTTTCGTACACCGAGTGGCGTTCGCGCCACTCTGGCCTTCAGCCTTGCGAGCAACACAACAGTGAAACCCCTGTCCGCCTCTTTAGAAGTTGCAAGGTAATTAGCACCCCGAGCCCCTGCACAGTGGCAAGTTTACCAATCGCACTCCCAGAAGCAGATAGAAGGGGCACAGTCTCTCACACTGCCACTATCCTTATCGCTTGCAGGGGGGTCCTCTCAGCACACCAGCATCTGCAGCAAGCAGCAAGTACACACAAGCACAGTCACTAAGAGCATCTGGCAGTAGGCCCAACTGGATTACCCTGTGAGGATGGGAGGTAAGGGCCCAGTCTATGAGAGTGTGATTATTACAGTACAGTTGAAGAAATATTTGGATTCTACTAGGTTAATGAACAATATGCAGTCTGTTTTTTGGAAATTATATAGTACAACTTCAGCACTTGCTAAAGTGGTGGGGGATGTGCAGGTAGCCCTGGACGGGAGGACACTAGTGGGGGTCATTTTTGTGGACTTATCCAAGGCTTTTGATTCTTTGGACCACGGTGTCCTTCTGTCCAGGGCTGCATCTATGGGGGTGGTGAGTTTGAGTGGAAAGTGACTGTAATCTTATCTGCTGAATAGGAGCCAAAAGGTGTCATTAGGGGTTCAGGAATCAGGTTTTTTGCCTGTTGGGTCGGGGGTTCCCCAGGGCTGCATCCTAGGGCCTTTGTTGTTCAACATGTATATAAATGGACTGTCTTTTTCAGATTCAGAAATAAAGTTTCATCTTTATGCCGATGATACTATTATTTACACCTCACATGAATCCATTAAGGTGATTCAAAAAAGGCTCCAGTTAGCCTTTGATGATTTGCAAATTTTTTTAAAAGATAGCAGGTTGACTCTGAATATGAAGAAAACACAGTCCATGTTGATACATCGGAAAAGCGAATGGTTGGGGGACATGGCCCTGGGATTTGTTGCCTTTGGGGGGGCCCCGATCCAGCAGACAAATACGTATAAATATTTGGGTCTTTGGATCGATAGTTCATTAAGTTGGAATATACATATTAAAAAAATGAATAAAGAACTTAAATAAAAGAATAGGGGCTCTTTATTGGGTTTGATCATTAATGAGTAAGAAGGTAAGAGAAAAATTGGTAAATACGACGGTTATCCCCATGATTGATTATGAGGATATATTCTATTCTTGTGGGAGAAAGCAGGATTTAAGGAAGTTGGAAGTAAGTTATAATAACCTGGCCAGATTTACTAACATACTAACATACTAACATACTAAAATGCCAGCAGAATAGGCCTAATGGTCTTTCGTGTCTGCTCGTTTGGTCAGCCCCCACCCTGGTTGCTGACCTTGCTGCCCCCCTTGCCTTCTCTGGCTTCTCCCTTCCCAGTTCCGGATATTCTTGCTGCATTGGATTTTGCTTCCAGAACCCTTCCCCTGTACCTGTCCCACCCCATCTTGAACCCCTCCACTGTCTCTGCCTCCCCAGCCCCTAGGCAGCGCATTCCATGGCTCCACCACCTCTCAGTGAAGTAGCACCTCCTCCTTTCTCCCCTGAATCTTCCCCCCTCCAGCTTCCACCCATGCCCTCTAGTGGCCCCCTCCTCCTTCCTTCGAAGCACCCTGACTGTTCCTCCCCTATTTACCCTCTTCATGTACCTGAAGACCTCTATCATGTCCCCCCGGTCCCTTCTCTCTACCAGTGTGTACATATTTAGCTCTTCGAGCCTCTCCTCATAGGTCCTGTCCCCCAAGCCCCAAATCATTTTGGTTGCCCTCCTCTGGACCCTCTCCAGGTGGTTAATGTCCCTCTTTAAGTGTGGCCTCCAAAACTGCATGTAGTACTCAAGGTGCAGCCTCACCAAGCAGTTATACAGAGGGAGTATCACTTCCCTCCTTCTGGAGGTGATCCCCCTAGCGATGTATCCCAGCATCCTGTTGGCCTTGGCTGCTGCCCTCCTACAAGTCTCAGAGTTGTTCATCTTGACATCCACCACCACCCCCAGGTCCCTCTCAGCCATCGAGACTTGTAGCATTTCCCCAGGGTGTACACTTGGCCCGGGTTTCTGGCCCCCAGGTGGAGTACCTTGCATTTCCCTGCATTGAACCTCAGCTTCCACTTTCTAGACCATCTTTCCAGAGCCTCCAGGTCCCCCTGTAGAGCCACCCAACCCTCCTCCCCATCCACCACCACCCCCAGTTTTGAGTCATCCACAAAGAGACTCATCTCACTCCTGATTCCTGTCCTTATGTCAGAGACGTAGGCGTTGAACAGAAGGGACCCAAGGACTGATCCCTGTGGGACCCCACTAATGACCCTCCTTGGGGATGAGACTATCCCACCAACCATGACCCACTGGGTCCGGTCCTGGAGCCAATTGCCTATCCATCTGATCATCTGGTTCCCCACCCCCATTTCTCCCAGCTTATCCAACAGGCCCATGTCAGGAACAGAGTCAAATGCCTTGCTGAAGTCTAGAAAGAGGACGTCCACTGGTCTACCCAGGTCCAAGGC
Organism: Neoceratodus forsteri; assembly: GCA_016271365.2. Taxonomy (NCBI): domain Eukaryota; kingdom Metazoa; phylum Chordata; order Ceratodontiformes; family Ceratodontidae; genus Neoceratodus; species Neoceratodus forsteri. The sequence continues at coordinate 55,794,674 of CM057455.1, forward strand.
ACTCGTCACCCAGTCATAGAACTCCACCAGGTTTTTCTGACACGATTTCCCTGGGATGAATCCATGCTGTCTATCGTCCAGGCACCCTGACTTATCCAGGTCCTCCCCTAGCCTCTCCTTGACAATGCCCTCCATCACCTTGCCCACCACCGATGTCAGGCTGACAGGCCTGTAGTTCTCTGCCACCTCCCTTGATCCCCCCTTGTAGATAGGCACTATATGCGCCACCTTCCAGTCCTGGGGCACCCACCCTGTCCTCAGAGAGATGGTGAAAAGCTCCGCCAGGGGTTTCACCAGGACATCCATAGTTCCTTCAGCACTCTGGGATGTAATTTATCCGACCCAGTGCTTTCTCCATCTTAAGGGGCTGAGGGCTTCCTCACTCTCTCTGCTGTGATTTCCACTTCCGGTACCTCTTCTCCCTGCTTAGCCCTCCCCCTCCTGCCAGTGATGCCTCCCCTCTCCCCAGACCCCTTGATCAGTAGGGTCCCCCCCCTCAGTATCTCTGTCTCCTCCCATGTGATGCAGCACCCCATTTTCCTTGGTGAAAACTGAGGTGAAGTACTCACTTAGAACTCTCAGCCTGCTCCCCGGGTCTTGTGTCTATCTCTCCCTGATTTAATCCTGCTAATCTGCCCCTTCACCCTTCCCCAATGTATCTAAAGAACCCCTTGTTCCCTCTCCTAATTTCCCTGGCCAGGTTCTGCTCCTTCCTTGCCTTAGCCGCCCTCACCACCCTAGTGGCCCTTCTAGCCATCAGCTCTTACTCCCCTCGATCCCTTTCACTCCTTGAGCACTTGAATTGTTTATAGGCTGCCTTCTTTCCCCGCACCACCTCCTAGACCTCCCTGGTCCACCAGCAGGGTTTTTGGGCCCTACCGCATTTTCGTCTTACTCTTGCACAGGTGCTGGTAGCATCCTGCTCCCTCTCCTGATGATTTCCGCCTACTATCAGCGTCCATGTCTGACCAATCCCATCAAATGCTCATAAGGATCCTTCCCATTTCCTTAAAATCAGCCCTCCTGAAGTCAGGTTACTTCCGTCTTTGTGCAGCCTTCTACCCCTCCTAGGTCCAGGCAGAACCAGACGTGGCATGGTCACTCCCTGCCAATGGGTCCCTTACCTCCAGGCCCCCAATCTGGTCACTGTCTGCCAGGACCACATCCAGTACCCACGCCTCCCTGGTTGGTTCCCTCACCTGCTGAGTTAGGAACGCGTCTTGAAAGACATCCAACAACCTCTGTTCCCTGGTCACAGAGGATGTCATAGTCTCCCAGTCTGTTCCTGGCATGTTTAAGTCCCCCAACACCACCACCGTTCCTCTGCCCAGTCTGCAGTGTCTCCCAGCCTCTGCCACCAGACTGTCCTCCAGCTCCTCCGATTTATATTGGGGGTTCCTATCCTAGATTAACTCATAGATGTGTACTCTATGACCAATTGAAATGGTTGACACTTTATGAACGTAGTAATGGACATATGCTAGCCTTTATTTATAAAGGATTGCAGGGGAAGCATCCACAGTATGTGGTAGAAAATCTGGTATATAGGGATAAATTGGCTTCATTGAGAAATTGTAAAGCACCTAGTTTGGAATTGCCTAGTTGTAATTTAGAGATAGGATGACAATCTTTGTACTATAGAGGAGCCTCGAGTTGGAATGCAATCCCTGAATCTTTGTTTATGTCTAATGTGAAAAATCATTGGTCTCTGATTCAACACTGGTATTGTACCAGCTCACAACAAAAAAGGCAATGTTGTGACATATAAAGGTTTTTTATATTCTAGGAGGTTATTATTTATCTACATTGTGTAATTTAAGATGTACGTATGTATGTATTTGTGTATTGTATGGAAAAATTAGTATTGTCTGTGTTGAAACATTTTCCTTTTTATTGTATATTAATGTTGGGACCTCATTGAAAATGAGCTACGCTCAATCGAGATTATCCTTTATTCATTTTTCTTATGAATAAAAACATTTTACTACTACTACTATTATGGGATTTCTGGTTTAGGCAAGTAGGTTCTGTGATTAATTGGGGCAGGTTAAGGGCAGCTATTTCAGTGTGAGTCTTATCTGGGGTGGGTGACAACCAGTTCAGGTTTAGATCCTCTAACAGGTAGCACTCATCTGAAGAGGTAAGGAACCCAATAGTGGTGATTAGATCAGTGGCTACAGAGTGGTGTAGACCAGGATGGCAATAGGCTCCTGCGACAAATATTGGTACAGAAAAGGGTAGAGATAATCTAATGATGAGGGCTTCATAGGCGTTGGGGTCGGTGGTCGATAGAACGGTAGTGGTTTGGAGAGAGGAGGATGAGTAGATAGCTATGCCACCAGCCCTACCATAGCGGTCCTGGCGGGTAACGACATATCCAGGAATTGTGATAGATGCATCAGGGATTTTTTTTGTTAACCAGGTCTCTGACACAGTGAGGATGTCTGGACTGAGGAAATGACTTGCCAGTATACAAAGTATGCCCAGGAGATCCTCGAGCTCTAAAGTCCATCCATAGGAATCACTTTCTGCTAACTGGGCAAAGTGATTTGGACACAGTATCCCAATCTAAAGCTCCAACAGGCCCTACCACCAGGTCTGCTGCTTGTAACAAGCCACTAAATCAGACTTCTGCTGTTCAACTGACAGATCCTCCTGCTCAACCTGCTGCAGTTGATAACGATGTTAATTCTGAAGATGGTAACAGCGAGTTTGGTGTGGCCTATTACCCTTCTTTCGAATTAAACCAACAGTTCAAAGGAGCTTATCGTCCCACCTTTGTTGATCCCTCTGACAGCCCAGTGACTTCAGACAATCCTGCTTCTTCAGTTGTACCTGAACCTCCCGAGACTGATGCACAAAGTGTAACTTCGGAAATTGCAGACTCCCTTTGTCTGGTGGAGTTATCTGAACTTAGCATACCTGAACCAGATGGAACAAGTTGTGAATCCACAAGTACACCTGAAAGTGTTGCTTAACCCAGCGGGCTAAATTAACAGTTCCAGTCCCAAGAAAGTGTGGCTGTTCCAGAAAGTGTCAGCAGTGTGGTGGATGATTCAGACTTTGCAGATATCTCTCACAAACGAGGATGAGCCTTCAGAGACTACAAGTGATAATGGTGCTGTGGACAAAGGTCCAGAAACTAATACTGGCAACCAGGAAAGTGCAGTGGTACCCATTTTTACAGAAGCTGCTTCACTGGCAGACAATGCAGGACTGATCACCCCGAATGCTGAAGAAGTGCAAGTGCTAGTGCCGGCTTTGCCACGTCACTCAGAAAGGTCTGTAAAACCAATAATGAAGCTTCCATACGATACTCTTGGAGAGCATGTCAATCTGCCCATGGACATTGTTCACCAGGAAGTGTACATCACAGCCAGTTCCTTGCCCAAAATAGTGTTCACTGCTGCTTCTTATCTCCACCTGCAAAAGAAAGGAGTTTATAGGCAAACAGAGGGGAATAAGGTGAAAGGTACTAGTCAAAAGTGGTAAATGATAATTCAAGTAAAATATGAGTTTAACCTGCTGGTGTGATTGCTACACTGTTGATAAGTGCCATGGTATATTCTAAAAAGTTTATTTACAAAATGTCATGACAATGTAAATGTAACCCCTTTGTTACCCGGGGTTACTAGAATCCCAGTAAGACCTAGTGGTAGGCAGGGAAGGCAGCTTGTGAAACTCCAGTTAAATGGGTTTCACACTGTCTCACTCTGTCCTCAGTCACAGCTGAGACTAGAGGGATGACATCATTATAGAATTGTCACAGCTGCATGAGCCGCAGTTGGAATCTTCAGCTCAGAGTAGTTCTAGAATCTTGGGAATTCAAAGAGATTCTTCCGTTTGTCCTTAAGCAAGAAGGAAGCATTATTGTGCAGTGTGATTTCTCTCTCAGAGAAAAAGTCTTCAGTTTGTCCTTGAGCAAACAAGAAGGACACCAGTAGTGTCTGTTTACCCCCCTCCCTCTGGGGGGGGTGAGGAAAAGTTCTTTGTGGGTTCCAGGGGCAATCCCCTTCTCCCACCTTGGGAAGAAAGCTGCCTGTTTTAATTTAAGTTCAGTCTGTTCATGTATAACAGCAAAGGTTACATTTCTTCGCCTGTGGGGCACCTGCAACAAATGGGTGAGTGTTTGGCCTCATTGGAAGGGGCAGACTACTTCTTTTCTTCAGTTGGATTTCAAGTATTGGGGACTGCTATTTGGGAGAACTATGTCAGCTAGGACAAACAAATAGAGCAGTCATCTGTTTAAAGTGTTAAAGCTCATTGTAGAGGGGGTGCATCAGTTCATCCACCGTCAATCTACAGTTTTAAAGTCTAAAGTTCTGTGTGTCCAGAGAAATGGCCGGGTATGGGCTGTGGGAGCTGGAGGTGGATAGATCCCCATCTTTAGTAACCAGGTCCACCTCTACGGATTTCTTCTGTGTTTTTGCTACTTGCCTCATGCGCTTGGCCAGTGATAGAATTTGGGTACCCAGGCACGTGGGTCACAACGAAAATCTCTCTAGGGTAGTAGACTCTAAGTGGTATGGGGAGCCACAGGATGGGAACATACTCCTTGTTTGATGGGAGTCTCCCTGTTTGATGGGAGTTTCGAATTGGAAGTACGAAAACCAAATCTCTCTAAGAGTCGCAGACTTCAAGTGGTGTGGGGAGCCACAGTTTGGGAGCTTCCTTGTTTGATGGGATGTCTTTCCAAGTAGAGTTTGGGTTCACTCGTCATGTGGACCGTCAGTCGAGTGGCCGGCATGGGAGCCGGGCCAGTCGGGCTGTGTATCCAATGCGCATGCAAAGTCCGGGCTGAGTGCCTGGTGGGTCTAAAGCCAGACAACTGTTGTAGTGTTCATTCCTCAAATGGACCGCTGTGTTTAACCTCTAATCTACATTACAGTTACGTAGCCCTGTGGGGGACCATACAGAGCTTTGTTTATGTTCAGTGAGTTAATAAATAAAGCCACACTGAAAAATCCCAATTCTGGTTCTGGACATTACAGTTATTGCTTCCTGTAGTTGGATTTACTTGGGTGCCCCTGTACAGAGTAGTCAAACCTAGGTCTCTTGTGCCAGGTAGCCTCATCCTTCCCTGAACCTGTAGATATACACTCCCCACCAGGTATTGCTGCCAAATGCCAACAGCATGCCACCTGTCATTGTTTTGGTAAAAGGACAGGGGTGGAGAGGGTTACAAGAATGGAGGCACCGCTTTGGATTTGTTTGGGAAGGAAGGTGCTTGGGCAATTAGGCTAGCGTTTTGGCTATCTGGCAGTCGGTAGCCCAAAAAAGTTGAAGCAATTTCCCTAGTGTGTGCTGTGTGCTGTGAATCTTGTGCTGCTGTTTAAAAAATGCCAACTGTTTACCAAGGAGCTGTAAAGCCAAAGTGTGTGTCCTTGTCCTGCATCAACATAGTTTACAGCGTTTGTCAGTTTTAAAATGAATTTCTGTGAAGAAAAGTGTGGAAAACTAGGGGTAGCAACAGAGAAATTGTGCCCTGGACGTTTAAAATGCTTTTAAAATAAAGTTCTGTGAAGAAAAGTGTGGAAAACTAGGGGTAGCAACAGAGAAAATGTGCCCTGGATGTTGGAAATGCTTTCTGTGCAATATTAGAAACTGCAGAGTTAATGGCAATGTTACATGGTTGAAATGGGCTCCCGCCGTGGAGTCAGTTGAAAAAAAAAAGTGCATCTTTTCAGTTTAAATTTGCCTGCTGGACGATCGCCGTGAGGAGAGGAGTCCTCGTGAGGAAGAAGTGGCTCATTTGCATGGCGTCGTGTGGTTGGTCAGTTTGCCATTAGTCCCGCCCCTCAGCCAGCTCTTCAGTGTCTGCTTCAGCATTCGAGAGGGAGACAGAGAGTAGTGCGTGTACTGGCAGTGGAGGAGCGTTCGCGAAGTGTTCAAAGCGCTGTAAACAGTGAAAAGTGACTTTTCTAGTTCAAAATCGGGCTCAACCCGCTTATCGGTTGTGGGATCAGTGAATTGTGTGATTAATACTACGATCGCGGAGACTGCCTATCCGTTTGAAATCCGAGGCCTTCAAAAATCTGGCTGCAAGCCGTTTTCCTCCATCGCAGCAATCTGCTACCATAACAGTGAGTATACGATTTAAAACTGCTCAAATCAGTGATTTTCAGTAATGCCATATAAAATGTGAGTGCAGCTGTATAGTCGCTTTGCAAGTAGTGATTGTGTGATATCCTGCTGGCAAGTGCAAGTCTGTAAAGCCATTAAATGTGTGCATAGCAATGAAAGTAGCCTCAGTTTAAAGTTTGCAGCCAGAGAGAGACTGTGGGCTGTAAAATAATTGCAACACTAGTAAAAGCAGGCAATCCTGACATCCCATCCTGTGCTGAAACCTGAAGTTTTAAAAGGGTCTGTGATTAAATAAATGTTGCCAGCATGTGAAAAAGTCCAAGGAAAATCCTGTAAATGTGAGAACAGCCAGAACAGAGCAAGTTATGCAGTTTAAATAAAAGTTAATAATAGCTGATGTAAATCGGGTGCGCAGTGGCTTGACCCAGAGTCTGAATGTTGATGCACAGGAGTGCTGCATCACCATTACAGGGTGGGGTAGTAAAGTAAACACAGCAGCAGAGGAGCCATTTTAAAGCTACAGAGTGTGTTCATTTAAAGTGGGACTTTCAGTTACAGTGAACTTTTGTTTGTTTTCTGCAGTTATGGCCTGAGGACCAGCTCGTTACCCGGATCATGCCCGGGTTGCAGTAACAGCAGCAGTAAATAGATTGAGAGACATTGAAAATTGGTGCTATAGAGGGCAACTCCCTCCTGATGTGGCAATTCCTAATTATCCAGTGCGTGTATGCCAGATGTGCTTTAGTGCTGGAAGGGATGTCTTCCTGATTCCTCACTGTGCTGGTTGTCTACAAAAATATGGCTTGTATAAAGCACCTCAGATTCGTTTGGCTCCCACATGGACACAACTTCAAGAATCTGCAGTTGGCAGCACACAGTATCAGGCGGAGCCTGTGGAGGAAGGTCCTCCGGGGGAGTGTGGTACAAAGTTAGAGAGTGCAGAATTAGAGACTGAATCTGAAGTTGAAGTTTTGGATGCTGGATCTCAGAAAGCAAGTTCAGATAAAGCATCAATAGACCCCTGGGTGGGGGCCTAGCCCAAGTCTCGAAGGTGAAGATGAGATCACGGGAGGCGTTGAATGGGAGGTGTCGACCTCGACTCCTAGTGATGAATGGATAGTCTCAGGGTGAGAACTACTGCTCACTCCTGGGCTCAGATCCTCAGTGAAGAGGAAGATGAGGAGGAACCTAAGTGGCCTTGTGAGATAGGAACGGGTACACAGCCTCAAGATCTTGCCTCGGAGGAATATGTTCAAGAAGGTGGTGATGCCACTGCCCTGGCTTCACCAGAAGAAGAAGAGAAGTCAGGGATCCATTTTTAATTTCGTTGAGGATGCGAAGCTGGCAGAACCAGGACTGGCCACCCCCAAGCCAGGCCAGCGGTCTCAGATTGACCAAAGCAAGTAAAGAGGAGAGACTGGTTCGTAGAAAGGCCAATGAAATCTTTGGTATGACCTTTTCTACCTTTCCTTGGAGAGTCTGGGAGGAGATTGAGAACTGCAGGAAATCCTGGATCTGGGATGAAGCAATGAAACATGTGCATCCTGGGGCTAACCAGCATGTAAAGAATAGACTGTTCCATGAAAAGTATACACAGTGGAAGAGAGACAGGACACTGTTTATGGACAGAGTGAGAATAGTGGACGGAGGAGAGGGCGAAGTCTCCCACTGTGTGAATTATGTGCGTCCAGATGGAGTAATATCAAGCCCCTGACCCCCTCTACTATTGGCCTCAGTGCAAGGACCTCCCAGTAATTAAGCCCGTGCCTACAAAATGGAGAGCCGAGCAGTGGTAGTCAATACTGCCACATCTACACTGTGAAGTAACCTTATTGAACTGCCAATATGAATAAGCAACAAATCAGGTGCTCCACATTCTTCAGGCCACAGTGTACTGCCCTAATCAATAACCATCTACTGCTACCACCAGATGACTTCAGATCCAGAGAGGACACCAGCCCAGCTGTTTCCTGTTCATCGCCTGGTAATCGGATGACGCCGGACCAGCTGGTTCTCTTTTTGTTCCTGTTCTAAGGTTCCTTCTCCAGTTATGACATCAGCCCAGCTGTTTCCAGATGTGCACTCCTGTGGGTTCCCGGAAGATGTCTGCCCAGCTGTATCAGAAGAAATGCTGCCAGGGAGAGTTTTCGGAAGGGACCAGGTTTGCTTAGTTCGAATACTTCAAGAGGCTGGTGAGTCACAATCTTTTTATTCTATCTTTATGACATTGCAATACACACCTTACACTACAGACTTCAAACAGTGTGTGAACTGTCCGCAAAGACTCTCCCCTTCAGGATTATGGCCTTAAAAGACTATGTTCACGGGGCTCCGGTCCAGGAGAGACTCTTTAATGGACTGGCCTTCGGGCCTTTTAGTCACTAGTGGGACATTTAGGGCATTCCATCCACCCAAAAGGTGTATTGTCATCAATGTCATTTCTGTACTTAATGTATATACTGTCTTTTCTAAGTTTCTAAAAAAAAAAAAAAAAATTTTTCTTTTTGGGATTGTTTAGTGTTCTGTTTTTCCTGTATGGTAAGGGTTGTGGTTGTTGTTGTAGTCATCGTCTTTTAGGTAAATCGTAAATGCAGATTAGGGTGTGTTTTTTTTGTTTTGTTTTTGTCTTTTCTTACAGGTGTTCCTGGAAGACAGAAGAGAAGACAAGAAGAGGAGGAGGGGCTCATCGGAGTTCCTCGTTTCAGTGCTTATGTGTAGAAATTAAAGTACTGTTTGTGTTCCTAATGTTGTAGTTGCAGGCTGCCCAAGGTCGGGGAGGTCCCCGGGTTTTGTTTTGTTTGGGATGTTATGTTAGAGGCAGATAGGTTTTCCCTAGACGGTTAGGGGGATGGACAGGCTGTGGCCCTGACCTGCAGTAGGGCAGAGTGCTGATCTATCAGGGCTATGCTCTGGACGGTTCTACCAGAGCCACTAGGTGTCCATAGTAAGTGGATAGAGTAGAGGCTGATATGTCAGCTGTAGGCCTCTAGGCCCTTAGTGTTGCCTACCTGTGCTGCACATGGTAGGAGAGCCCTGATCACCCCCTCCGCAGATAGCACATAGGGGTGGAATGGCCTAAGGTCATGCATAATGACTGGGGACAGTCATTTTCCTGGTCAAGGGCCAGTGTAACCCCTTTGTTACCCGGGGTTACTAGAATCCCAGTAAGACCTAGTGGTAGGCAGGGAAGGCAGCTTGTGAAACTCCAGTTAAATGGGTTTCGCACTGTCTCACTCTGTCCTCAGTCACTGCTGAGACTAGAGGGATGACATCATTATAGAATTGTCACAGCTGCATGAGCCACAGTTGGAATCTTCAGCTCAGAGTAGTTCTAGAATCTTGGGAATTCAAAGAGATTCTTCCGTTTGTCCTTAAGCAAGAAGGAAGCATTATTGTGCAGTGTGATTTCTCTCTCAGAGAAAGTCTTCAGTTTGTCCTTGAGCAAACAAGAAGGACACCAGTAGTGTCTGTTTACCCCCCTCCCTCTGGGGGTGGGGGGGGTGAGGAAAAGTTCTTTGTGGGTTCCAGGGGCAATCCCCTTCTCCCACCTTGGGAAGAAAGCTGCCTGTTTTAATTTAAGTTCAGTCTGTTAGTGTATAACAGCAAAGGTTACATTTCTTAAGCCTGTGGGCACCTGCAACGAATGGGTGAGTGTTTGGCCTCATTGGAAGGCAAACTACTTCTTTCTTCAGTTGATTTCAAGTATTGGGGACTGCTATTTGGGAGAACTATGTCAACTAGGACAAACAAATAGAGCAGTCATCTGTTTAAAGTGTTAAAGTTCATTGTAGAGGGGGTGCATCAGTTCATCCACCGTCAATCTACAGTTTTAAAGTCTAAAGTTCTGCGTGTCCAGAGAAATGGCCGGGTATGGGCTGTGGGAGCTGGAGGTGGATAGATCCCCATCTTTAGTAACCAGGTCCACCTCTACAGATTTCTTCTGTGTTTTTGCTACTTGCCTCATGTGCTTGGCCAGTGATGGGGTGGGTACCCAGACGTGGGTCACAACTTGAAAATCTCTCTAGGAGTCATAGACTTCAAGTGGTGTGGGGAGCCACAGGATGGGATCATACTCCTTGTTTGATGGGAGTCTCCCTGTTTGATGGGAGTTTCGAATTGGAAGTACGAAAACCAAATCTCTCTAGGAGTCGCAGACTTCAAGTGGTGTGGGGAGCCACAGTTTGGGAGCTTCCTTGTTTGATGGGATGTCTTTCCAAGTAGAGTTTGGGTTCACTCGTCATGTGGACCATCAGTCGCGTGACCGGCATGGGAGCCAGGCCAGTCGAGCTGTGTATCCAATGCGCATGCAAAGTCCGGGCTGAGTGCCTGGTGGGTCCAAAGCCAGACAACTGTTGTAGTGTTCATTCCTCAAATGGACCGCTGTGTTTAACCTCTAATCTGCATTACAGTTACGTAGCCCTGTGGGGGACCATACAGAGCTTTGTTTATGTTCAGTGAGTTAATAAATAAAGCCACACTGAAAAATCCCAATTCTGGTTCTGGACATTACAGTTATTGCTTCCTGTAGTTGGATTTACTTGGGTGCCCCTGTACAGAGTAGTCAAACCTAGGTCTCTTGTACCAGGTAGCCTCATCCTTCCCCGAACCCGTAGATACCCCTATGTATATCCATGCTACAAATGTGGACGCATAGAGGGATTACATAAATAATGTATAAAATGTGGTAATGACAGCATTCTATACTGTAGATAGATATTATATGTTTGGCCAAATGTGTATATAGTAAATATGTTATTGGGTTACTAGTCTAATATGGTCTTGGTGAGGATGTCAAGCTTTCTCAGGCAGGGAAGAGATGTAGCTCCCCTTTGGGAGCTTACCTTTAATGCCTTCTGTTATTGCCACCGATCATCCTGGAGACCCCCAAATCCACTGCCACAGCCTGAGTCTTTAGATGTCCCCTAGGCTTCCCCAAACAGTCTCTGTATGTGGTTTGCAGTACCACTGGGCTTGCAGAGCAGGATCGTGAGCCACCAGTGCTGGCACCCAAGTGCAAGAAAAGTGCGTGATCTTTTCCCACCGCTGTAGTGGTCAAAAGGGAAGCATCTCTGTGGACCCAGTGCCCTTGGTGAGTTGAACGGGGACCAGTGACCAGTGCAAGGCCAGTGCGAGGCCTCTGGAAGCTCTAAAAAGAAAGTTTAAAGAAATGCTAAATCGGGGCTTATGAATAATTAATAATCAGCCTCATACATATTAATGAGGGAAATGCTTGCTGCTAGGGGCATAATGTGATGGGGACAGAGACAGGAAAACGAATGTAAATAAAAATATATTACAATCGCTATTAAGGGCACTAATGGGGTTACATGATTGTGGGGTTTTAAACTGCATAAAGCATTGTTACCGGCTGCACCAGAACTTTGAAATGGGAACTGCATGGACTGCTTGGGGATTTGTTTATTTTAGCAGCCATCTTTGCAGCCTATCAACCAATCAGGAGCCAATATTTGCCAAAGGGACTTGACAGAGTCTTTTGGAGCAAAAAGGAGGAACAGGTGTATGCGGGTGTGTGGTGAAGGATACTGATCATCTACCATCCAACCAGGTGATGAGAAAGAATTCCTGCAGGAAGTCGTGGACTTCATTGTCAATGTAGTATTGGGATTCTCCGGATGGTTAATTCTGGGGCATTTCAGTGCCTGAGTCGATGATGAACTCTCGCATGTTGATCGAGACTTCCTTCAGCTTATGACCATGTTGGCCCTCACACGGGCTGTTACCTCCTTAACTCACATTTGTGGTCACTCATTGGACCTGGTGTTCCTTCTGGGGATGGAGATGTCCGACTTGGTGGTGGAACCAGTCGGGTGGTCTGACCACCACACTGTAGGGTTCAGTTTCATGGCTCCCCTAATGGGCTGCCCTTACGGAGATGATCTGATACTGTCCTTTACCCCAGAGGGCCTAATGGAGGTGCTGGACCAATTGAGTCTGTAGAATGAATACATGAATCCAGGGGATCTGGTACTTGCTTATGATAAGATGGTGACAGAGGCCCTGGATTCCATTGCTCCTGTTTGTGTTTGACCCCTCACTCTTCGCCCAAGGTCCTCATGGTTTGATGGGACCTTGAAGGAGTTGAGGAGAGTGGGTCAAAGGCTAGAGAGGGCTTGGTGGAAATCGGGCCTGGAGACTGACAGGCTTAGATTGATTGACCATTATACAGTCTATCAATTGACAGTCAACTACAAGAAGGCAGAACTCCTGTCTAGGGAGATTGCCGCTGCGCATAACCCACCAGCTCAGCTCTTCCAGACTGTGGACAGATTGTCTAATCCAATCTGTCTTCAGCCTGGTGGAGCTTTTTCACAAGAGAGGCATGATGAGTTTGCTTGTTTTTTTGCAGATAAGGTTGCCACCATCAGGTCTGGAATCTGTGTTACTCCCTCTAACGGGTGTTGTAGAGGTCAGCAGGAGGTTGTGAGTAGAGATGTTACGAAGTTAAACTTCACCTGTGAAGTTCATGTGAAGCGGCCAAAATTCACGCTTCGCAAAATTCATGGAGTTCTAGCCCGACTTACCTGAAATTCTCTTTGCCCAATTGCACACAATTTGCACCATATGTACACATTTTCTGCATGGTGTGCGCAATTTGTGAGTGAAGTGCAAAATTTGCAGGCAGGTTTGCGCAATCCACCTGTGAATTTGTGCAATTCCAGACCACAAACTGCATGAAGTGCACAAAAATCAATCCGCGGATTACGCAAAATTTGTGGAGTGAATTTTGCGGACTTAACATATCTTTAGTTGCAAGCACTCGGTTTACCTGGTCTGACTTTTGCTGGCCGGACAACATGGACGTTGTGAGGATTATCCCGACTTTGCGGCCAACCAGCTGTAGTTTGGACCCAAGCCCAATGTGACTCCTAGTGGGGTGCATTGATGACATTGGGTGGTCCTGATCAAGATAATCTGGAGGTCATTGGAGATGGGAATCTTTCCTGACCACCTAAAGGAGGCCATTGTATGATCTCTCCTGAAAAAGCCCTCCCTTGACCTGGACTGTCTTACCAACTACAGGCCTGTCTCTAACCTGCTCTTCATGGGTAAGGTTATTGAGAAGGTGGTTGTGCTGCAGCTGGATGAGCATTTACCCGACCACAATGTCTATGATACTCTCCAGTCTGGATTTAGGAAGAGGCACAACACTGAGATGGCTCATGACTGGGTGCTAAATGATCTAATAGCAAGAGATAGGAAGACTCATTCCATCTTTGTCCTCCTTGATCTCTCAGTGGTGTTTGACACTGTGGATGATGGTGTGCTTCTGGAGCACCTATAGTTCATCTGTGGACTGTCAGGTATGGTTCTCAGATGGTTTCAATCTTTCCTTGAGAGTAGAACTCAGAGAGTGGTCTCTGGAATTTATTCCTCTGACCCTCTTCCCCCTAGCTTGTGCAGTACCACAGGGCTCCATTTTGTCACCCATGCTGTTTGCAGTGTATATGCTGCCATTAGGAAAAATTGTTAGGCAGTATGGTCTGAGCTTTCATTGCTATGCAGATGATTATCAGCTATACATGTCCTTTATACCTGAGCAGGGAGACAGCCTCTTGATGTTTAACAACTGCCTCTCTGAGATCCAGGACAGGATGAGTACTAGCTGGCTGCTGTTGAACCCAGCTAAAACTGAGGAGTTGATGGTGGATCCGGATCATCAGGAGGTAGGTTTATCAGCTAGACAGCCCTCTGTTCTTTGGCTTGGGGGTGTTCAGCTGACTATCTCAGATCAGGTGCGTAACCTGTATGTAATTTTTGATACTAGTTTGACCCTAAAATCACAGGTGTCAGCCATTGTCAAGACCTTATTTTACCATGTGAGGAATATCACCTGGGTGAAGCACCTGGTCTCTCTTGATGATCTTCAACATTCATCCATTTGTGACCTCTCACCTTGACTACTACAATGCCCTTTACCTAGGGCTACCGGGGGTAGATATTTGCACCTGCAGTTGGTGCAGAATGCGGCAGCCAGGCTTGTGACTGGTACGTCTAGGACCAGTCATATTACGCCTGTGCTCCATGGACTGCACTGGAGGCCAGTGCAGTGGTGAATCACCTTCAAGGCCGGATTGTTGACCTATAAAGCCCTACACAATCAGGGACCATGCTACCTGCAAGAACTCCATCTTCCTTACTGCCCTCTCTGACCAGTCTGATCCACCGACAAGAGATTGCTAGAGATTCCCAGGGTGCGACTGAAGACATCTGGGGCCCAGTCCTTTGTAGTTGTGGCCCCTGTCTTGTGGAATTCTCTACTTCATCGCATAAGAGAGTGATTGAACTTCCAGAGTTTTAAAACAGCGCTTAAAACCCGGCTGTTTAGCCTTGCATTTCTGGATGATTTATGAAGATACTGAGAGACATTTTCTAAGTACTGTATATTGCTTTGTTAGTAATATATTGGTGTATTGTATTTTGTTTTTGATTCTGTGGAATGCATTTTAATGTGTTTATTTATTTATTTATTCTGGTGTACAGGTGCATTGATCATTGGAAAGGCGTCATTTTACAAATAAAAATGAAAATGATAATGATAACAATTCTTGGCACCAAAAATAAAGCCAATGAAGAGACTAATACTGTTGCAGACAGCTTCGGAAACCAATTACATTGCTAGAACTTTGCTCCTTATAAAAGGTGGTCTGTTGGGAAAAAGTTCAGTTTTCAGGGCAGTCTGTGGGAGTCTGACTCAGAGTGAAAAGGCTCCCTGCAGCTTGGGGAGTTAGGGAAAAGCCTGCTTTGCTTTTCCTCAGCCAGAATGCTTGCCTTCAGTGTGAGACTGTCAAGTATGCAGACTGAGTTGCATTGCTCTAAAGATGGAGAAAAAGAAGCAATTTCCCTGGAGCTCAAATTCCAGACAAAGTGAGGATCAGAGCTGAAAAGGTCCCCAGCTTGCCTCTCAGTGAGAGATTGTCTTGCCTCAGAGACTGTGGTCGAATTTGCAAGCCTGTGGTTACCGTAATTGTCTCCAGCCAGTTTGCCACAGGGAGAACTGGTTCTGCTTTGCCAGCTTACATTTCCAGGACTGCCAATTGCAAGTGGATGAGTTGTGTGGCCCAAGTCAGAACTGTATCAAAGTTGAGCCTGTGATGCCAAGCCAACTGTTTAAGAGACTGCTGTTTGCCTGTTAGACCTTAATCTGCTAGACGACCAGAGAAAGGAGTCAGCTCCTGCAGAGAATATCCCCGCGAGTTGTGGCCACCCTAGAGAGGGATGCAAAGACATTGGGGTGAGTTGTGTCAGCTGTAGTCCCTGTATCCTGGTCCTTGCCAAAGAGGATGAATTCCTGCAGTCTGCAGCTACATCGTGTTCCAGGGACAGTCATCCTGGAAGTCATCCAGATCCTGAGGTCTATGGTTCAGTGGATAAAATCAGGGTAGCTCCCTGCAACAAAGCTTCAATTAAAATGGTACCATCTGAGCTTGTTTGCCAGTTTAATGTGTTTAAAAGTGACTGGGCCATCCGGCCACGGATACAAATAGTTTTGTGGTTTTCCCAAGTGTATTGCTTCTGCTTAATTAACTTTCCTTCCATTAAGGCCCCAACCAACTGCAATGCTGGCATCTTATAGCAACGTATCAAGCCTGCACATAATTAGACTCTGGGTACCCAGTAGTGAAACAGAACTGTTTATACATGGTCAGATGTTATTTTATGGCTGCAGATGCAAAAAGAGTGCTTTAATCAATTATCTAAATTCACACCCCTCCTTGTTTAATCTCTCCTAAATAAATCAGATTAATTGTTTTGAAGATTAATCTGGCTAATGAGCATATTATTATTCAGTCTACTACAGTCATTAGGTCAAGCAAAAGGTATATTGTTATTGTTGGTAAACTGTTTCTGTGCATGGGGCACAGGGTACGTGCAAGAGTTCAAAACCCTTTTGGTAAGTGTGGTCACTGTGAGCATCTTATTAGCACTCTCCCATAATTGTAAACTGAATGCAAAGTAAAGTGTGTTTAGGTAATTCTTGTGTAAGGTCACTACAGTAGGTGGGGCTGTGGGTTGGTACAACTTCCCAGAGGGTTAGTGAATTTTGTTGTCAATGCTGTTATTCTCAAAATTCTTTAGTTATCTAACTGACTGTTGACTCTACCTACTCATATTAAAAAACTGCTAAACCTTTAGTTTTGATCAGTTTGGGATGGATGAGAGTCTATTAAAGGTGAGAAATGTTTCTTGTGTACAGATAGTACTGGCAAGCGGCATTTGTAAAATCTAAATATCAGTGATCATGGTACAGTACAAGTCACATTAAACTGTTCTTTCAACTCACTGGTGTAGCATTTTTTTTTGTGATTCTACTGCAGTGGCAGCTTGAATTGTTGAAGCTTTTACTTCTTTTCCAACCATTCTTCACTGACTATTCAATTCACTTGTACCTGTTTAGTGATATGGCAGTAGCTGTTTTGCAGTGTTTATGCAATGCATTTTCAAGGCATTGTTTATAAATACCACCGCATTCCTTAAGAGCATTGTTTATAAATATCACAGCATTCCTTAAGAGTTGTTTAGTCTGTCTTCTGAAATGAAACTCAGAAGCACTCAGCTGAAAATAAAGCTTGAAGTCCTAACAGCTAGTTGAAAACCAACACTAAGCTTTTAATAATTCATTGAATTAAACACTGCACAGATTAGGAAACTCATTGAATAATGCTACACCAGTGAGTTGAGGGAACAGTTTAATGTGACATGTACTGTAGTTAGTAGACGGCTATAATTACAACGTTCTATAGCCGTAATTCAATCTGTATTCCCCTGTTTTCAGTAGCTAGCTAGCTATTCTTAATAAAAATGATTATCCTCAGATTTTGCACCCTGCAACTCACAGTTGCTTAGAAACTTTCAAGTGTCAGATAACAGAGCCTCAAAATCAGTCGTACTAACAGTTGTACCGAGTCTGATTTACAAGGTTTCAAACAGCAGACTGTTACAGTAACTTCTCATACTAGTTAGTTTTACACAGATCACATAACAACTGGTTAAAATGACCCAGCTCACAGGATTGCTTGACTGTATAAGTTTTCACAAGGTAATAGCTACTCCATAGTGTTAAAAACCGGTGTAGTAAAACCTAAATATTCATCCATGTCACATCAAGTTATCGGTTTCTGGTGGGGGATGGGTGTCACCACTAGACACCAGGGAAATGGAGGCTCACTGTTCTCACTGGAGCCTGGAACATGAGTTTCAGCTGCTGCTGCTGCTGCAAAATCAAGAAAGGCCTGTTGTTCTCATGTAGAGAACGTGGGTTAATGGCGCCTCTCACTAAGTTGGGCACCTGGGAGTTTGAGTGCCCAAAAAATGTATTTCTGCCAATTTAAACTAAAAAAAAATCACCAGAATCTAGATAAAAGGATCCTGTTTAGCTAGATTCAGGTATTTTTTTAAATGCAGTATTTGAATGTACTTTAAATATTTGTAAGTTTAAACGTAAAAACAATGGCAGCCATACAAAAAAGGATTTTTTTGTCATAAAATGAATTTGTCCCATACAAAAAAGGATCCTGTATTAGATGGATCAAATTCTTTTTTCATTCCAAACCTCTACTCAAAGACTGTACTGAGCATGCTCAGAACTGAAATATTAAAATGTAATAACTCTGGAATGGATTAACATTTTTCACAAAACCAGTAAAAGACACATCTCTGAGCCAATCCCGTTCAACCCTGAAAATTTCAGACCAAAATTCCAAACATTTATGGATACAGGGTGATGCAGAAACACAATAAAAACAGATTTATTTTTACGTTTTTGTGATATCCGCATCTTGGAATCTGCACATCTAACCAGAACACACTTGGCACGTCAAGAGAGCTAGCCCATGAAGCCATGCATGCAAACCTTCGAGCAAATCTGTTGAATGGCTGCAAAGATACTAAAGTGCAAAATTTGAGGCTTAACATAGAAATCCCTGCTCAACCCTAGTGCCAGCATGGGAAGCAGGATGCCAAAACTTTCACTTTTTTGTTTTTATTCAGCATGACCGTGCTAGTGGCAGCTTTACTGTTAGCTGCAGAGGGATTTCCTCTTTTACTTAGAAACATAGACTTTGACGGTAGATAAGGACCGCTTGGCCCACCCAGTCTGCCCATTTCCCTACCAATTGGATAAGCTGCAGGTCCTAGTTAACCAACAGCCTACTTCTTTCTACCCCCCTCCCCACTGTAATAGCCTTATGTCTAGTTTCTCTTCGTATGGCTTCTGCTGCAGACCCTGCACCATTTTAGTTGCCCTCCTCTGGACTGCCTCCATCCTCTCAATGTCTTTGTGGAGATGGGCTGTCCAGAACTGTATGCAGTACTTCGGATGAGGTCTCACCAACTGTCTGTACAGAGGAATTACAACTTCATGTTTTCTACTGGGGATGCCTCTCCCTATGCACCCCAGTATCCTCCCAGCCCTCCTTACTGCCTTCTTACATTGCTTGCCTACCTTCAGGTCATCTGATATGACTACCCCCAGGTCCTTTTCCATTTTTGTTGTTGTTACTACTTCCCCCCAGCCATGGTATACTCTTCCCTTGGGTTTTTGTTTCTCAGGTGCATTACTTGCGCTTCTTTGCATTGAATCTAAGCTGCTATACTTCTGACCATTCCTCCAAACTTGCAAGTTCCTTCTCATCCTTTCTATCCCCCCTTGTGTATCAACCCTGTTGCAGGTCATTGTGTCATCTACAGTGAGGCATACTTTTCCTTCCAGTCCCTCCACACTGTCACCTATTAAGACATTAAAGAGGAGACTTCCGGTGCGATGGCTGCCTGCTGAGACGCCCTTTCAGACGGCTCCCCTACCCTTCCTCCAGGTGCTAATATATAGACGTCTCTAATTTTATTTCTGCATCGGCACAGTTATACCTAAGGGTCCTCTGATCACCTTGAAAGGGATTCTGTCACATCTACCCGCGAGTTGTCTGAAGAAATGGATGCAGAGATGAAGACGCCATTGCTCAGGCACACACCTCCATCGACTCCTGCCAAAGAAAAGGCCTCAAAGAGATTCAAAGCAAGTGGTCCTGAAACCTCCCCCACAACTAAGCAGCACATAGTTCTTACAAAGGACAGGTTTCTCGAGTTGGCATCGATGAAAGAAACCTTGATAGCGCTTGCCTCAGAATTTAAAGGCATGAAGATGTTGTTAGATCAGCTCAGTATCTGCACCAAAGACAATGAGGCCCCTAATATCCTCCCTGGACAATTGGAGAGGAAGGCTGGATCCAGAACTGGTTGCGGCACGCCACAGGCTCAAAAAAAACAAAGTTTGCCTTAAAGACCTTGCAGGGCGCTTGAGGCACAACAACCTAGTAGTGCTAGGCCTCCCTGAAGGGGAAGAAGGGCCTCTAGCCATAGCATTTGCCCAAATCTATGTGAAAAACTAGTGGGGCCTTCACCTAATGGCCACACCTATATTATTGAATTGGCGCAAAGATCTCTACGCCCCATGCCCCTTTCTGGATCGCCTCCTCACCCTTTCATCTTTCGAATGTTAAACTTTTTGGGTAAGCAACATGTACTGGCCCGTTTGAAAGAGGTGGCTGAAATACAATGGGCAGGCAAGAAGCTACGTGTGGTGCAAGACTTACTATTTTCTGTGCGTCAGAAGTGATTGGCTGTTCACCCCCTGGTTTCTAAATTGGTGTCTGCTGGTATCAAGTCAGAGTTCGCTACCCTGCAACCTTGTAGATAAATAGGGATAGGCAGTAGAATTCATTCGAAACACTGGAAGCTGCCAGGGAAGCCTGCAAAATATGGTATCTGGATTTAATTAAGTGAGATCTCTCCACCTCAAATCCTAGAAAGAGAGTGACATCCAGTGGTTGTTTCTGGTATTGCAAATCTACCATTACCGGTGCTTACTCACTACTTTGTGGTTTGGTTTTCCTTGATGTTTAGCCATGTTTATTAATATTCGAACGGACCTAACTATGGACTGTTTTGGAAGCTCTAGAGAGCTTGCTCTGTTATTATCTAGAGCTTTGTGTTCATGTGTTACAGATTATTATGATACGACACTCTGTTTTCAGGACTTTTCCCGGTTTTCCATTGGAACTGCACTGTATCAGTAGCCAGTTTTGCTCTAGATCTCTTTACACTCTATTATAGTTGACACCCGGTCACGTAGTTTTTTTATAGACCTGAAGACATATGTATCTCTCTCTTCCTGTTCAGTTTTGCAACATTTATATTATCCCTTACTTATGTAGGGATTTTATCCCTAGGGCATTGTCACTCTATAGTGGGTAAATAGAACTTCATTAGATGGACTCCCTTTTATCTCTCCCTTCAGGGAAACATCAACGTTATTAAAATGAATGTCTTGCCCAGATTATTTTACCCCCTCAATATGTTGAATATTTACCTCCCTTTAACTTGGTTCTGTGAAGTCCATGGACTGATTACTAAATTTATATGGTGCAGCAAACCCCCACTGAGATCTTATAGTCGTCTCTGTGCCCCGAAATCCAAAGGGGGGCTTAATACTCCCAAATTATTACCATTACTACTTGGCCAGTAATATGGCCAAATACCTGCACTGGGTAACACCCCCTCCTGCCCCTAATAGACCCCAGTATTTCCCTTTATGGTTACAGATTGAGCGTTCTATTATTAAAGACTTAAAGCTAACGCCTTCTAGCCTTTGGTATATACTCACTCAAAAGCTACCTGTTTTTGTGCGAAACACAGCTCTATACAGTACACTTCAGTTAAGGTTCATAATCAGTTATGCAAGTCTCTTAAGTTCACACATACTAAAGAAATCTCACAACCACTGTTTGGTAATCCCAACTTTAAAGTAGGGAAGAATCTCCTGTTCCACACAAATTGAATATACCTATACAAATTACTGTTAGTGATGTAGTATCCCATGGTAAAGTGGGCTCGGTCTCAGAAATATTGGAGAGATTCCGCTTATCGCCGAAGAGTTTCTTCTTTATTTATCAGGTTAGACATATGCTAACTACATGATTTGGGACAGGCCTGTGGGATGTTAATCACAGGGAAACCATTTCTGAATTCCAGGCCCTTGCTTGGCAGCCTCATGCTGTTGCATGCCTAGTTGCTGCCTTATACTCTAATTTTCACCCTGATTGCATGGACCAATCCCAGTACTGGATGGAGACCTTCCCCAATGCCTGCTTTAACTGGGAGTACTTATGGCAATGGAGCTACATGTATAGTGTCAATGATGAGCTTCGATTAATACAATACTACATATTACATGTCATGCAGTTAACTCCTACAAAGTTACACCTAATGAGTAAGCTTCCAGGGGCTACAAGTTTCAGATGTGGACAGAAGCAGGGTCCCTGCTACATATATTATGGGAATGTCCCATGGTTGCTCCTTTGTGGTACCTCATTAAATCTAAGGCGGATCCCTTATTAGGGATACAAAACCTATTCACCCCGCAAATATGTATTGTTGGGGACTACTCGGCAGTGGAAGTGAAAGAAAGGCATTACTATATTAACTTAACATCACTCACGGTGAAAAACCTAGTATTAAGGCACTGGAAAGACCAGCATGTTATTACCTACCAGGAATGGGTTAAAGATCTGTTTTACAACTTAAGGATTGAAAAAACTATTGCTAGTTTCAGAAATGCTATGTCCCGATACAACACAAAGTGGGAGAAATTCCATACCCTATGGTCAGTTGTTTCCACACTCTGAACTAGATGGTTATAATCCCTCACCTCATTTAGGGTAAGAGCATGGCCCTATAGGTTAACCATACTGTATTTCTCTAACTCTCACCTAGGGTCTTCCCCTGGAATGTTTAATTAGACTTCAGAAAGTATTACCCAAGTAACACTTTTTTTTTAAATTATTTTATCGGCTAGTACAACTCGTTGGCTTTGGCTCCAGGGCGGAGGGTGGTTTTTTGTGGGGAGGGTGGTTTTTGGGGGGATTCATGAGGGGGGAGAGTAGGGTGGGGGTGGAATTAGTTGATTTTATCCTTTGAAATGTATATGCTTATTTCATAATGTTTTACACCTTGTATCATGTTATGTATTGTGTGAATAAGTGAAAGTTGAATAAAGCATATTTAATTAAAAAAAAAAAGATATTAAAGAGAACCGCTCCCAGTACTGAACCCTGCAGTACCCCACTAGTAACCCCCCTTTCTCTGGAGTGGACTTTGTTTACTGTTATCCTCTGCGTCCTGTTGTCCTGCCAATTTTTTACTTGAGTTACCACCCTGGAACCTACTCCCAGGTTGGCTAACTTGTTTATTAATCTTTTGTGCGGGACTGTTTCAAATGCCTTGCTAAAGTCTAAGTAGGCCATGTCCACAGCCTCTCCCTGATCTACTACTTTGGTCACCAAGGCAAAGAAATCTATTAGATTCGTCTGACATTACCTTCCCACTGTGAATCCATTCTGCCTTGGGTCCTGTGCCCTGCTGGCCTCTAGGTACTCAACAATTCTTTCTTTCAGAAGTGTATCCGTCATTTTCCCTACCACTGAGATCAAACTAGCAGGTCTGTAATTTCCTGCCTCAGCTTTGCTCCCACTTTTGTGAAGTGTAATCATATCGTCCTCCAGTCCTCGGGTACCACACCATCCTCCCATGATTTGTTAAAAAGGGTAGTCAGTGGTGCCACTTTTTCTCCCCTTAGTTCTTTTAAAATTCTCGGGTGAATACCGTCATGCCCCATTGCTTTGTCTGCCTTCAGTTTTAGGGGTATACGCTGTACAAGGTGACCGCAATTGAGACCTTTCAAAAAGGGTGGCTCAATCATGACGCCTGTGTACAGGGCTACCTGGTAAGGTAGTGACCGGATATGGGGGGTAGACTAATACAGCGATGGGATGTTGCTATATAGATATATATAATATATATATATATATATATACACACACACACACACACACACACACACACACACACACACGTGTAGGGGAGGGCCACGCAGTGCGATGGGTGGAAGGGGAGACAGGGTTTATGAGGTTTAGTGTGGCAGTGGGCTGCTGAGCTGGCCATGTGGCATGGTGGGTAGGTGGCAGGCAGGGATTGGAGTTGTAGGGTGCTGGTTTAGGTTCTGGGGTGATCGCTTTTTGCGTCAGCTCAGGTTTTTAATTTATTTTTATGTTTTTCAACCCCCCCCAACATGCACTCCCTCCTGGAGTTGAGAATACTTTAGTAGGGGGGTGCCCCTTGCATAAAATAGACACCGGGCACTGTCTTGCAGTTTGCCATGAGTGTACATTGCTGTAGTTCATTTTAGTCAGTGTACATGCACCCAAACGGCGATCGTTATTCCACGATCGTCGTTATCACATGGAACCATTTTAGGAGTTCTTTTAGGACCCTTTCTTCTGTAAATGAACTGATTTCAACCACCCTATCCAATGTGCTTCTATTATTTGTTTTAGGTACCTCCCCTCCTCTTCTTTTGTGAATAATGAGCAGAAGTATTCATTCAGTATCTCTGCTCTGTCACTGTCACCCTCTGCCCAACCCCTCCACTTTATTAAGCCTCACTATCCAGTAGGCAGTATAATGCAGTGGGTTAAGGCTCTGAGCTGCAGATCTGAAGATCTGGGTTTGAACCCACAGCCACGTAGGTACATACTGTGTGATCCTGAGCAGCTCTCTTATCTTTCTTGTGCTCCCAGGTTGCATCTGGAAACAAGCTTTGGCTTAGTGTGCTACTCCTAGTTAAACAATTTTCCCTTCCCCTTGTATTTCTTCACCCCGTAATGTACCTATAAAAGGTTTTATCCCCCTTCTAAACTGAATTGTCTGTCTTTTCCTTGGTTTGGACCTTTGCCATTCTGATTGCCTTCACTGCTTCTTTCTGCTTTAACTGGTACCGTTCTCTGTCTTGCTCCTTCTGCGTTTCCTTAAAGTTTCTGAATGCTATCTTTTTCTCCCTAACCTTCCCCACCACCTCTTTTGAGAACCATAGTGTTTTTTTCCTTCATTTTGTTTTGTTCATTTGCTTCATACAAAGACTTGTTCTGTCTGTGATGGAAGCTTACATTTTTTCCCATGGTTCCTCCACACCACCTTCTTGCTCATTTGCTAGTGCTTTTTTTGGAGCGCTCCCCCAATTTGTTAAAGTCAGCCTTCCTAAATTCGAATACCCTCACCTTTGTGTGACTTGACTCTACGGCTGTGTTTATTGTGAACCACATTGTTTGGTGGTCCTTGATCCCAGATGGCTACCCACTTCTAAATCTGAGATCCTCTCTACGTCCCTGTTTGAGAATATCAGGTCTAAGATTGCTGCCTCCTGAGTGGGTTCCAACACTAGCTGTCTAAGGCATGCCCCCGTAGGCATCATGAATTACCCTGCTCTTGGATGTGACTGTAGCAAAGGTGCTGCAGTTAACATCTGGCATATTCTGGTTCCCCATCAATAATATCTCCCCCTCTTCTGCCATTCTAAGGATGCCTTCAGTCATTTCCATGTCCATTTCCTCCCCATGACATGGGGGTGTGTATACAATCCCCACACAGATTGTGGTGCCATTTCCTGTCTCCTTGATGACCCACAGTGCCTCCTCTCCTCCCAATTTATCCTTTAGTTCCATTGCTTTGATCCCTTCCCTTACATAGGGAGCAACTCCTCCTCCTCTTTTACTCTCCCTGTCCCTCCTGTACATTGTGTACCATGGTATGTTGACATCCCAGTCATGGTTCTCTGTTTACCATGTTTCTGTGACTGCTATGATATCCAGGTGTCCTCTTCCATCAAGGCCACTAGTTCAGGGAGCTTGTTACCCAGATTACATGCATTGGTACTCATTTTTCTCCAGTTTTTGATAGCCTTACCCCTTTTAACCCCATCCCTGTCCTTGATGTGTTTGCCTTTTTCTCCATTGACGCTTGTCTTGCCACCTATCAACTGCTCTACCTTAGTGTTTACCTCACTAACTACCCTGCTTTGTTGGGGGGGGGGGTTCATGCTTCCTTTCACTGCCTTTCCCCTTGGCTAGTTTAAATGCTTGCCAATGATGCATTTAAACTTGTCATCTAGGATCCTGATTCCCCTCTTGGACAGATGCACACCATCATGCCAGTATAGGCCTGCATCTCTCCAGGTGTACCCCCAGTCCCCAAAGAAGCCAAAACCACATGCAGTACCTCTGAGAAGGTTACTGTGCATGCTACTTGTCTAAGGCCTCTCCACAACTATGCAGGCTCATCCTGCACTACTCTGATCTCATTCTCATCCAGGTCATTTGCCCCTAGGTGGACAGTGATGTCCATCTCTCTCTTCTGTGCCACTGCTCCTGACATCTTGGAGATTCACATCCTGTCCCTCCCAGCCATGGCATCGGGCAGGCACCTTACCTCCATCTCTCCTCCCCCCCAGTTCTACCCACTTAATGACTGATTGCCCTACCAGGAGTTGTTTCCTTAACCTGTGAGATCTCATATCACCCTCCTCTGGGTCTTCTTTGTGGAGATTCCCAGCATCCTCTTTGGTCTCCACTGTGAGTGCCTCCATAGATGAACCATGCTCCGCCAGAATGGCATATGAGTTGTAGAGAGGTAAAACTGGAGTGATATGCCTCTGATCCACCACCCTCACCCTTTCTGAGCCCACTGTGGTCCAACTGCTTCTCTTTCTTGGCAACCTCTGAGGCAGCGGCAGTGGCCCTGGTGGTACCTGCATGGAGGAGGAGGTTTTCTGAATCTTCGCCATGTCAGCCTGGAGATTGGCAACCTCTTCCCTCACACCAGAGAAGTGCCTGCAAATAGGGCAGCAACACAGCCTCCAGAACATCTCCCAAAAAACTGCTGCCCCACAGCCAGTGCATTGCACCAGTCCCCAGATGCCTTCCTGTTTAGTTTTTTTTTTTTTGTTAGTGTGTGAGCGTCTGTGTGTATATGTGTGTCTACACCCTATGCAACATGCTGGGCTATTGAAGTTATGATAGGTGTCTGTCCTTTGCCCTTTTGGGGAAGTGATGTCAGAACCTCTGGTATAAAGGAAATTATGCACTTGGGGTGGGTGCAGTGAGGGTAGGGTGGGCGGTACCAAGCTTGTGCCCTTCAGAAACAATCAGCTACAGCTCTGACCTGCCACCCCAGTGAGTGTTTTCCTTCATTTCAGGAAGACAACCTGCACAACAATTTAAAAGATAACATACCCTGCAAAAAACAATTTCAGTCAGAGAGAAATAAAGCAGTAAACTGCACAACCTGTAAGCACAAAACAGTAATAAAACTTGTAAGTACAAAACAAAATAGTAATACAACAGTAACTCTGCTTAGCCAAAATAAACCTTAATGTTTCTCCTTGCTTTGTTAATGTTGCTTCTTGCTCTGTCATTTCAAGTAAAACCTAAAAGAAAAGAGCTCAGGTGAAGCTAGGTGCTTTATGCTAGCAAACATAGTCTTTATATTAGGATCAGGATCCAGGCCAAAGTCCTGATAAGTTCTGATTAGTTCTGATTCAAATCAGAACCTTTTGTAAAATATGAAAACTGCAAATCTGTTATGTGAGTGCATAACACCACACTGAGATCTGTGATGCACACATAGAATTGTAAACAGCATTTCAGGAAATGAAAACTGAGTTTATAGCACTGATGTGCTAGTCAGTTGAAGATGGCAGTCGCACAGTTATCCTCTGTCTGTTCCCTGTCTCAGCACTAACTGTAAACTGACCTGTCAGACCTCAGAGGGGGAATCTCATTCCCATTTATTATTGTACAATGGACATATCAGTTGGTCATTGTTACACTACTTCTCTGCTTCACTGAGAGTCATGCAGTTATTTTCTGTGGCATAGGGTCCCATAGACCCACCCACCCAAACTGATGACACTTTTTTGGGGACTCCCTACCAGAAAAATAACTGCATATCCTTAGGAGTCCAGAGACCTACATTCAGGAAATCCAAAAATTAGACAAGTCCATTAGTACATGCTGAAAAAAGTGTGCCATCCAGTTCATGCAATCCAAAAATGAGGGCATGCTGTGATCATTCTGAATTTCAGGTGCTCCAAAAATTAGACAAGTCCATTAGAACATTCTGCAAAAAATGTGCCATCAGGTTCAGGCAATTTTTTTCTTAAAAAGTTACTTGTGACCCATTTTATAAGAGCAATAACACACCCCTAGGTGTGGGTTATCTCCTGATGAGAGCACGCCCAGGTGCATAAGGCACTCAGTGCAAGTGCCTTGTGCCTCATAACACACCTGGGCGTGCTGTTATCAGGAGAAAACCCACACCTCATAGTGTGTTATTGCATGCATAGTCTACTTTTTTATCTTTTTTTTTTTGCCAGCTTATTGATATATAGCCCTTTGTCCTCAACCAGGAAGCTTTTAGAATTCCCCAACCCTACCATCATGGTCCCACACAATGTTTTCTTTTTTTCACTTCAGCCCCCCCCCCCCGAGGCCAAAACACCAATTGACGTTCTTTCAGAGATATTTCCTCTCAGTCCATCCTTTTACTGCTGATAAGCTGCTTGTTGTTTTGTGAGAATCAGTGTGTCAAAAACTGTAACTATTGAACCTGTATGTCAGTTAATTACATGGTTACTGTCTGTTTCACCACGTATGCCATGTAATTACATGTAATGCCACTTAATGTATCTCCGGGTCGCTCCTGAAAAAGGGACCTTTGGGGCCCAGCAGGCGTACCCGGTCATCAAAATTCAATAAATAAATAAAGTAAGATATGGTACAAGCACAGCAGCACATACAAAAGCGATCAATTAAAATATAAGATGATTTGTTCTGTGACTTGTGTAAATGGGTGTTTACTCACCTGGTAAAGGTGATTGTGTTGGTTGACATCCATGGCACTCCAGACATTACCTCATGGGTTTTAGCCCACCTGATAGGCCAGTTGATGCATGTGACTCTAGGATCAAATTTCTAGTATATCCAGGTCCCAGAAACCCCTGCTCTTCAGTTTGAATCTTCCCAAGCTGAAAGTAAGGTTAATAACACAGCCACTACTAGTAAAAAAAGACAGTAACCATCCTGTATAAATAATGCAGAGTGAGACGACATGTAGCAGCTGGTCGGTGGCCCTCCTTTTATTTTCTTATTTAGTACAGTCTAAAAACTGTACCCATAAGTGGTCAATAGTCGACATCCTGGATATCCATTTTGTAAGTGGAATCAGTTAATTTCAGATAATTTTTACCCTATAACCTGATTACTTCTAGAGCACTGTGTCGGGAGGGTCTTGGAGTGCCATGGATGTCAACCAACACAGTCACCTTTACCAGGTGAGTAAACACCCATTGTGATTGGTCGACCATCCATGGCACTCCAGACATTACCTCATGGGTAGATAAGAAGCAGTACTGTACCCACAGGAGGGAGACAGAGTGTTCTAGGAGTGAGAGGAGGAGCTGGCGGCTGAGAGAACCTGTGTTGCAAAAGTTGGCAGTAGCATGTACAAGTGCTCTAGTCTGTAATGCCTGGCAAACGTGTGGATGGAAGTCCCAAGTTGCCGCTTTGCAGATGTCTTCTGCAGAAACGTTGGCCCTTTCTGCCCAGGAAGTAGCTACTGCCCTAGTGGAATGGGCCATTATACCCTGGGGAGGGCGTCATTTGTTTTGCTTTGTAAGCCTCCTGAATGGTTCTCTTGAGCCAACCAGCAATGGTGGTCTTGGAGGCTGCCTTCCCTTGTCTTTGTCTCCTTGTGACAATGAACAACCTCTTGGTCTTGCGTAGAGGTTGAGTTCTGGTTATGTAGGTGGATAGAGTGTTTCCTTCGTCTAGGTGGTGTGGGACAGGGTTGTCTCCAAGATGAGTGTTATCTGTAAATATTGGCAACTCGATGGGTTGTTCCCTGTGAAAGTTGGAGGAGACCTTTGGTTGGAAGGAGGGAACAGTACGGAGTTGGACACCTTGTGGGGTGAACACCATGTAGGGTCCTTTGCAGGACAGAGCTGCTAGTTCCCCAATACTTCGGGCGGAGCATATCGTGACGAGGAAGCAGGTCTTCAGACTGGCCCAGAATAGGTCTACCTCCCATAGCAGTTTGAAGGGAGTAGTACTGAGAGAATCTAGCACTAGGGGGAGATCCCATGAAGCAATGGATGGTCTGACTCTGGGGCTCAGTATCTCAACTGCTTTTAGGAAGTGCAGCAGTCCGGGTGAGCTCCTGGGTAGTGTCCCCCTATGGGGCCAATGGCTGCCCCGATGGCTGAGAGCTGTACTCTAAGGGACGAGTGGGCCAGCCCTTTCTCTACTCCTTGTTGAAGAAACAGGAGAATGGTGGACATGTCTGCCAGCTTGGGATCCTTGTCCTGATCATGACACCACCTTGTGAACACTGACCATTGTCTATCATAGGTAGAAGTGGTCGAGGATCGTCTGGATTGTAGTATAGCAAAGCAACTGAGTTGTGATACCCTGCATTCATCAGTCTCCTCCTCTCAGGAGCCAGGCTGTGAGATTTAGTGTCCGTGGGGCCAGGTGCAGTACCGGTCCCTGGGTCAACATGTCGGGTAGGTATGGTAACCGGAGACTGGATAGTGTCATTGATAGCACTGTTGCGAACCATGCTGTCGATGGCCAGTAGGGTGCCACTAGAATGATGGTCCACCATGAGGCTCTGATCTTGGCTAGTACTTGGGGTAACATGGGAATGGGTGGGAAGACATACGCCCGATCTCGTGACCAGAGTTGTGAGAGGGAGTCGGTCCCCTGTGACCGGTGTTCTCTGTATCTTGCGTAATATTTCTTGACCTGTGCATTTTCCGCTGTGGCCATGAGGTCCATGGATATCGGTCCCCAAATATCCTGGATCAGATGGAAGAGGTCTGGGTGTACATGCCGCTCCCCTGGGTGGATCCGTTGTCGACTGAGCCAGTCTGCGCGAATGTTGAGCTTGCCGGCGAGATGAACCATGCCAAGATGGGAGAGGTGGGACTGTGCCCAGTTGAGGACCGTTACTGCCTCTCTCAGCATAGCTCTGCTTCTGGTGCCTCCTTGCTTGGCGATGTAGGCCACTGTGACTTGGTTGTCGGAACATATCAGGACCGACTGACTGGCAATGGAGGTCTGGAAGGCTCTGAGAGCGTGGTATATCACCCGCGTTTCTAGGACGTTGATTGACAACTGGGCCTCTGAGGTTGTCCATTGGCCCTGTGCTGTCCTGTCACCTAGGCAGGCACCCCATCCCAGAAGGCTTGCGTCCGTCTCTATGGAGGCCTGGTAGGACACCTCCAGTTGAATCCCCCGGGTCAGATTGGTGCACACTGTCCACCAAGTCAGTGACTGTCTCACTGGTAGTGGCAATGGAACCGTGACCTGTAAATTGTATTCGTTTGGTGGCCCCCATGTGAGGACGTAGGTCTGTAGGGGTCACATGTGCCACCTGGCCCAAGGGACCAGGTCGATACAAGATGCGATGTAACCTAGCAGCTGGGCTAGGCGTCCCATGGTGGAGTAATGGCATTGTCGCAGTTGGTGTGACGACCTGATGAGGTTCTTCACCCTTGTCTGGGATGGTTTTGCCCAGCCCTGCAGTGTATTGATGTGTGCCCCCAGGTGTTCTGTCTGTTGCGTGGGCACCAGATGACTCTTGGATTGGTTTACCACCCATCTGTGCTCCTCGAGAACCCTCAGAGTGAGCTTGGTGTGGTGGAGGGAGCGTTCTCTGGAGCATGCCCGGATCAGCCAGTCATCTAGATAGGGGATGATGTTGATACCTTGTTCTCGGAGTCTGGCCCCTAGCACGACTGACACCTTGGTGAATAGTCTTGGTGCCAAGGTAAGGCCGAAGGGAAGGGCCTGATACTGAAGGTGCTGGCCTAGGATGTGGAATCTGAGGTATTGTCTGCGTTTTTCTCTGATGGGGATATGGAGGTATGCGTCCTTTAAGTCTATGGACGTCAGAAAATCTACTACGCGGATACTGCGTATCGTGGACTTTAAGGTGTCCATTTTGAACCTCTGGGAGATAACATGTTTGTTGAGGTGCTTGAGGTCCAAGATTTGGTGGAGTTCATCTGATTTCTTAGGAACGAGGAAGAAGATGGAGTATACTCCTAGCTTCTGTTCGTGTGGGGGGATGGGCTGTATGGCTCTGTTCTGGACCAGGTCCCACAGGATTTGTTGTACCTGGTGGGCTGTAGCCTTCCTTGTGGCAATCGGGGAGGTGATGAACCTGTGAGTAATGGGGGAGTTGGATAATTCTATCGAGTAGCCTCTGGAGACCACCTCTTGAACCCATTTGTCTGTGGTCGTATGGAACCACTGGTGGCTGAAGAGTGACAGCCGTTGTCCCACGGGTGGACATCGATCCTGCCCGTGAGGAGACCTGACCGAGTAGTCATTGTCTTCCTCGCTGTCTTCTACCTCTCCCTCTGAACCGTGATCCATGGGGTCTGAAGTAGGAGGGCTGGTAGGAGTTGGTGAAGGGTGTGGGTACCTCTGCCTCAAAATGTAGTGGGTGGGTATGAGGTATCTTTTCGTGAGTGGTAAGATTTGTTTCCCCTCCGAAACCTCCACCAACGGAGGGTAGGTAGGAGGGTCTACTCTTGTTTTTGAGGAGTTCCTTCCCTTCCTCTTTCTGTTTCAGGTACTCCTGCAGGCCCTCCCCAAACACGTTTCCCCTTCATGGGCAAGTTTTGTAATAGTGTCTTGGATTCATTGTCAGCCTCCCATAGTTTAAGCCACAATGCCCTTCAAGCCTGGTTGGTGATGGCTGTGGCCCTTGCGTTAAGTTTGAGTGAGTCCACTGCCATGTCGGCTAGATATTTTGCAGCATCAAGAGTGCATTCCAGCAGTTCCGCCTCTCTAGACTTGAGGTTGGACTGCTCAAGGAGTTCTAGCCAGCGTATCTGGGCCCATGCCGTGTAAATGGCGGTAGTAGATGCTCATGCTGCCATTCCTTCGGTCTCGAATGCTTTCTTCAGCATGTCTTCCACCTTCTTGTCTGTGGGGTCCTTTAGTGATATGGTCCCACATGGCAGGATGGTCCTCCTACTGAGTGCTGCCACCTGAGGGTCAATGGTTGGGGCAGTGCACCAGTTACTGGACTTGTCCTCTTGAACTGTGTACATGCGGTCCAAGTTCCTTTTGTTGGACATCCTGCTAGGCGCTGTGGATTGCCACTCCTTATTGACAATATCCTCAATAGCGGGGCATACCGGGAATGTGTCCTTAATGGTTGCCTTCTGCTGAATCATGGGGTCCAGTTTTGACTCTGGTTTGCTTTCGTCAGTGTCAAAACCCATAATGGCCTTTACTATTTTCGTGAGGCCTGGAACCATATCGAAAGAGCATAGTTTGGATGTGATGGATGGAGTGGATTGCGGCTCCATGTCCTCGTCATCGCTGTTGGGCCCGTTCTCCTCGTCTGGCATGTCCTTGTCCTCTGCTGAGTCCAGTTTGTGGTTGTCTGGTACTGGCTCTGCATCATCCAGTTGGTCCTCATTGGGCACCCCCGTGATGTTGGGCTCTGGAGGTGGCGCAGTCGGTGTTCTGTGCTGAGTGAGGGATTCTAACTTTTCCATCACCTTCAACATGAAATTCTGTTGGCTCTCCATCATCGTCACGGTGGCCTGTTGGTTCTGGAGTAGGAATGCGCCCGGATCCATTCATGTGAAACCACTGGAGCCTGGAATATTGGGACCCATGCCAGCCAACTGTTCCAGTGATATGTTGTCGTTGTCATGTAGGCAAGCGGCGCATAGGGGGCCCAATGCATGGGGCAGGAGGTTAGCACTGCAGGCAGTGCATTTCTTGGCCTTGACCATCTAGTGAGAGAAAGACAAAAAGAGAGAGGGATGCATTTTGTTAGGCTTGCGTAACAATGGGCTTTCATTATATGGGTGCCCCATATCTGCTACCTAATTGTTTTGTGCAGTGATGTGGGCTAGCTCTGCTTGGGGGTCGCTGTGGAGAGGGACCCGCATGGGGACAATCAGAGTGGAGGTCTGTATGGAGAGGGACCACCAGTACAGCAGAATATGACATATGGGTTGCTATAGGGAGGAACCCATATGGCCCTGAGTAAGGTAACCTCAGTGTATAAGGTCGCTGGTGTGAGAGACCTTGTAAGGAGGTAAGGAGCTGGGCTGCAGCTTGTTAATGTGGCCCCTTAGATAGCATCCTGTAAGTTGTGGGGCATGTATGCAGCGATACGACATAGGGCTGTATTTCCAGCGAGGTGGCCCTTCCAAGCTCTCGTAGACATTCACCAGTATCCTGTAGTGCTGATCGAGATCGAGAAACATAATAATAATAATAATAAAGGGCTTTTTTGTTGCACAATGCAGGGCGTGATTTTTATTGGGAATTGTGGAAGAAAAAAAACTCCTGCATCGCGATCCTGGTGTGCACGACGCGTGTGGTCGTCTGGTAACCCCCCACAACTCCCCCTCTTCCGCTGTTTGCAAGCTAGGCGTTGGGCCTAGGTGGCCAGGGGCCTGCAAGGTGAGGGAGGGAGAGAGGGAGGCCGGAGGCATGGGTGATGTGCCAGCGATTGCCTGGAGGGCTTTGAGGCCTAAATTGTTTGTCCCCCATATGGTATAGTTGACTGGGGGGGATGCAGCTTGCAGGCATTAGTCTGGCTTGCCATGCTGCTGGGGGAAGGGAGAAACATCTAGCTGAGTCGGGGTAGCGTGGACAAATTCACTAAATGGCGCTCTGCTGAGGCGCCAAGAGGAAGGGCTATGTCCTTGTGCCTGGTCCCGTGATGTGGCTCCTGGTGCCCCGTACCTCTCGAGAAGCTGCTCAGATGCTTGCGAATGTGAGCGATGCAGGGGTGGGGCACCACGCTGGTAGGCCATAGGCCTACGTCTCCTGGCGTGTTTCTCCATGTGGTGTGGATGTGGCATAAGGCCGTAGAAGCCTAGTGCTCACCGGAGGAGGCGAGCAAGGTAACGAGGAGCGGGTCTTCCGCGATGATGCAGGGAGACTGAAGCGCTGAGCGAACGCTACCTCTGTTTCTGCCCTCGCGAGGGTGTCTGAAGCTAGTAGGCCTTCTAATGGCCGCTTGGACAGCAAGAAGCTTAGGCAGATACAAACAAACGAGGCAATCTTTGCGAAACGCGACTTTTTTCAGTACCATAGCCAATTAATCGAACATGAGTTAACAGCAAGCAATAACAAGGCTGGATAGTCATAACAGCAGTATTGGAAAAAAACAAACATTTTTCATTTTTTATAAGTTAAAATTCACGCTATTCTTTGGTAGTGGAGCACAAGGCTAGCATACAAAGATAAAAAAGTGCTGATCTTTAGGTAGGAGTGGGACAGGAGTAAATGTCCCTTGCTCCAGAGCTAGGTCATTTGTCCCTGATCTCAGGGTTATCTTAAAAAGAACAGTAAATTAAATAAGTGCAACAGCATAAGCAAGAGTCTTGCAGGTTAAAAAAGTCTGCAGTCACAATTTTAGCGATATCAGTTATAGAAACGACTGCATGTAGTGGTAGGATGCATTCTCTTAAAGAATTAGAGCAATGAGCTAAATAAGAAGAGGCCTACCTTTTTAACACAGAAACAGCAGGGAATCCTGGTGTGCTTGTAGTCTGATCAGATGCACGATTTGAACTGAAGAGCAGGGGTTTCTGGGACCTGGATATACTAGAAATTTGATCCTAGAGTCATGTGCATCAACTAGTCTATCAGGTGGGCTGAAACCCATGAGGTAATGTCTGGAGTGCCATGGATGATCAACCAATCACAATCAGTCTATAAACACTGCTGTGGTTAGTTGCCACATGTCCCTTCTCACGTTTGCTGTTTGCTCCAAAATGGCACCATTTCAAGGGAACTCTGAGCTACAAGGTGTTCCAGCTTCACCCACCCACTGCATTGGCCAATACTGACAGGCAGTCTCTCTTCTGCTATAGGCTTTCTAGCCTGTCAGTCTGGCTGGATATGGTCAATCAAGTTTCTTCTGTGATCTCATTCACAAGCTGGTACTCACTAACTCCTGCTGCTTGCACCTTCCTTGCTGTCTTCACTATGAGCCCAAACCTTCCTGATGCAGGAGCAAGTACCAGCCCAGGAGAGGATGCCAGCCTTGACTTGAATATAGCGATCACATGACTGTTGGCTGGCCGAGCACTGGGTGATTGGGAGCTCCATGAACAGGTGCAAAACAAGCATCAAAAAAGTACACTGATTTTATTTTAATTCTATCAATTAGCAGCGTACGGACCCGGACTCAGTACAAAATAGCTGTTGACTCTTATTGATCTGGGTCTGTGGATCACATTGGATCCTGGGGGTCTGATTTTCAGTAGGATGGTCCGCCCAACCCTAATCCACATGGAAGATTTTCAGCAGTACCACTGGGGCCACCCATGATGATGTAATCTGTTGACATCACCAACCCAATAAAGGCATGAGCAACCCTATTCCCTCCTCAGTTCTTTCCTGCCATTGACTCTGTTCGCATGGGTCTCCACTGAAGCTCAGACTTAGCTGTGTGCCATTTTTGCCTACAGCTTTATTTGTACTAGTTTTTTTAGGTTCTCATTTTTTACCTTCACTCATGTTGTGAAAACTAGTCTCAAAAAATGGGACATGGCGTCTAACAGCGTATGTTGCTTTGCGCTCTCAGCTCCCCGCCTCGCCCACCGCTGTGAGCTCTACTCCCAACTTGAGTGGCTTCCACCAGAAATGCACCACTCCTATGTCATGGGCAACTTCATAGACAGTGTTGTCAGATCTGCCACCCCTTTAGTCCTCGCTGAATTCCTCATTCTGGCTACCCCCTCCTATCATCTGAGATCCAGTGACTCTCTTGCCCTCCTGGTTTCCAAGACCTACACCCAAATGGGCGACCGGGCCTTCACTGCGTACGCACCCAGGTTGTGGAACTCCCTTCCATCTAGCAGTCGCTCCACCCCCTCCCACCACAGCTTTAAAACCTCCCTTTGAGGCTTTCTCAAATCAGCCTCCACCTGCCTCTGCTCTAGACGAACCTCCTCGACCTAGGCCGCTCTGACTGGCTAAGTCGCTACCTAACTTATCTATCAAAGGCAGTGGACCTCGGCACCTTATCCACTACTGAGC
Organism: Neoceratodus forsteri; assembly: GCA_016271365.2. Lineage (NCBI taxonomy): Eukaryota > Metazoa > Chordata > Ceratodontiformes > Ceratodontidae > Neoceratodus > Neoceratodus forsteri. Next base: position 55,830,754 of record CM057455.1, read on the forward strand.
TTGCAGTTTACTAGTGGGAGTAGTCCACTTAGACCAAACTGCTCAAGCAGTGTGTGCACAATTACTGCTCTATCTCTGTATTTTGCTCTGGGCCTCCTCTATCCCAATGTGTTTCTTCTCTGTCTATCTGCAAGCTTAACAACATTACTATCAACATTTATCATGAGAGTACCATACTTGTTTACCATGAGAGTACCATACTGTTATTCTACCTGCTGCTGGCTATGTAAACCTCTGTTGTTTCTTGTATTGACCTTGTTGCTTGATGCACTTAAATGTAACATTTACTTGTTTTGTCTGATGTTCATGAAGGCACCTTGTAATCTCCCGGGTCACACCTGAAAATAGACACTCAGCTATCTAGCATGCTTACCCGGTTAACAAAAGCAAATAAATAAAAGATTTTCCAACCTTGTTTATGTCAAAAGTTATCCTTCTGCTTCTCACTTCCATCGCTGTGGCAGAAAGATGATTGCCTCTACAGACAAACATTCTCTCTCTGTTTGCAGTAGCGGGCCTGACGATGACATCTCAGAATGTGAGCTCTGCCATAAAGTTAATCAAACCACCCTCAGGGGACAAAAAGGTCTCTTAAGGAATTCCTGATGGAACAACAGGTAGCCAGTTCTGGACAGAGGTCCTCTGGGGTCCTTCCTTCCCAGTCACCAGCAGCTTCTTCAAGCTTCCAGGCTTCCAAGGTACAAGACATGTCCCCAAAAAGACCAAAACTGGGATCACTGTCTCGGTGGCACTCATACTCCCTGACAGCTCCTTCTTCTGGGTGTACTCCTTCAGCTGCAGCAATGCCGATGCCCATTGGTGTCCAGGTCTCTAATTCTGCTAGACCTATACCAACAGCACTGCTGCCCACTTCAGAGAGCAGCCAGTCATTCACCCTTGGGTTGTTGACCCCCAGTTCATTGATGCTTGGTGCATCATCAACAACCTTTACATTAAGGCTGGATTCTTCTCCAGCTCCTTGGGCATTGGGCCCATCAGGTTCCCAGGACCCTATGGATGGATCGTAGCACTCTGCGCAGACAATTCCTCCTCCATCAATGCAGCAGTCTGCTGTTGTTGACCTCAATGATATCTTCACCAACTTTCCCACAGTTTTGGTCTGTCAGTTGGACACTCTTAGGCCTGGGTCCCCAGCACCATCAACAGGCCCATCATTGTTGATGCTCTGTCAGCCTTCTTGGGCTGTCCTCTGTGGGTCATTGGCCCCTCACTCATTGAACTCAAGTTGGAGCAAGTCAGTGTCCAGAAGGAGTATCATCCAGAACTCACCTTTTTGAGGAAGGAGAGAAAGAACTGCATTCCTTTGACAGGTTCACTGCCTCCTCAGTGAGTGAGGACTCTGTCAAAAGTACCCCTATGTCTCCTCCAGAGGAGTAACTTGATTAGTGCAGAGAAGAGCCTGAGCATTGTGCTGAGCATGTGCAGAGACTGACAGAGGGAGAGGATCCTTGATGAGATGGGGGGGAAGGTCCACAACAACGCTCACTTTTTGCTGTGGAGGAACTTGGAGGAGCAAGTGTGCAGGAGCGTTGAAAAGCTTACCCTTAATTTTGAAGAGGTATGCCATCATTACCTCACTAAATAGAAGGGTTCAGCACTCTTTCATTTTAAGTATCAAGGCTGATGACCCACTTTAGGGATCTTCCCTCTGGAAACTGTGGCTTAAATATAGAGTCTCCCTGGCACCGGGAGTGGACCGGGATGCTCCAGTCGACACGCGGCAAGTTGAAATCCGCCACAATGCCCACCTTCCCTTTTCAACACACCTTTCTGATTTGTCCCAGTAATTCCCTGTCTAGCTTCTCAGACTGGGATGGTGGGCTGTATACCACCCCATTCCTCAATTTCCTACCCCTTGAGTCTAGGAGCTGCAGCCAGATTGCCTCTGTTCTCCTTTCTTCCCCCTCATCCCTTGTGCATTTGATACCGTCCCTCACATAGACTGCCACCCCACTGCCCTTCCCTCCTTACAGTCTTTCCTGTATCCTTTGTACCCTGGGATTGCCAGATCCCTGTCCCGGTGCTCAGTTGCCTATGTTTCCATGACAGCTGCAATATCCACCCTCCATACTGCCAAGAGTGCCTGTAGCTCAACTGATTTGTTGCCTAAGCTTCTCACATTCAGTGAGACCACCCTCCATCCTGCCACCTTCCCTTCATCACCCTCCATCTCCTTCTTTCTACTCCCTCCCTTTTCAGCTGCTTTGAGTCCTTTCCTGCTAGCCTGGAGGGTAGGCTGTGACTCCACTCTATTGGATGCCTGCCTACCTGCTGTCCACTTGCCACCCCCCCATATAGATTAAATCCACCTTTGTCGCAGTTTACCTCCCCAGTCTTTGCTTTAATACCTCCTTCCCCTCCCCACTCAGGTGCAGCCTATCCCTTGCAAACAGATTGTTATTATCCCAGGTACTGCCCCAGCCTCCCACAACCCCATACCCCTTACTTCGACACCATTCTACCAACCATGTGCTCAACTCTCTAATCCTCTCCTTTCTCATTGTGCTTGACAGGGTACTGGGAGCACTTCAGAGAATGCCACAGACTCCCCACTCTCCTCACACAACCTACCCACTTCCTCAGTCATCTCCTTTGTTACCTCCACCGTTTCACCAGCTAGGTCATTTGTTCCCACATATACCACAATGTGTGTTTTCCTCCTACCCCTCCCTTGTGCACCTTAGGATTGCCTGTCCTGCCTTGTCTGCCTTTAATCCTGGTATGGACTCCACCCATATCTGACTGTGCCTCTCTTCCTTGCTGCCCTATCTGATCCCCCTTGAGTATGGAGTCCCCCAACACCAGTACCCACCCTCCTTTTTCCTCATGCCCAACACCACCCCCCACCCAGGTTCTCATTCCCGGGGCCACTCAAGATGATGCTTTTACCATTTGGCCCAGTGTCTTCCTCCCTGCCCCTCTCAGTTGAGACCCCTGCCCCCCCTCCTCTTTGACTGCCAACCACCCTCTCCCTCCTCACCTTTCCAAGTATTATCCCTCCTTGCATACCTTGGTGCCATTCCCTATTACTCGTAACAAAACTATTTTCCCATTCACAGCACACACTTTATAATTGTTGCAAGTTTTGGAATTTCAGTGTCTGCTGGAAACTAACTACTATACCATCTTCAACAACACAAAAGTCAAAAACTTGAAAAAGTAAACTGTGGTTACGATAGTTGACACCCCAGACAGATATCCTGCTACACTGTCACTACACACTTTACTGTTCCTTGTTTCAGAAGTGCGCTATGCATTGCATACTTTTCACTGCTGAAACATGACATGGTACTAGTTCCAGATTTAAACACCTCTCGCGCTGAAAACCTGGATGTGTAATTGACTTGTATAAACTATGCCACACTGAAGCTACTTTCTCAGGCCTAAATTGCTGTAAGTTCACGCCCTCCTCCTCCTTCCTGAGCTGCCCATCACCGCATTGTGAAACAAACACTGGGAGCCTTCCTCCGAAGCACTGGAAAAAACACACAGAGATTGGGCAAGGCATACAGTGTCTGGCTACAAAATCGATATTTTATTTTATATTTTTTTTTTAGTCTTTGGTAACCGGGTAATATAGTGATATTGCTTTTTTAATGTGTGTTTTACCTACACAAGCTAGATGAGTTGCCAGGAGATGTACGGTGTCCACTGGGTGGGTGGATGGGAACTTCAGATATATTTCTGGACGTGTGGCTGATCTTGGTATTACACAGCAGGGCATATCTAAGGAATTAATTCATGGTTGAAACTGAATCACCTGGTGTATTTCAATCAGTGCTTGACTGTTTTCAGAACTAATAATTATTGCCATGTTACAATGGTATGTGTGGCACTGAAACTACTACCTGCGTCTGTTGTTAGATGCTTCAGAGTACCACAAGGCAGTTTCATGAAGACTTGGGTCTTTTTCTGGCAGCTAGGATTCAATGCAAAGAAGTGCAAAATAATGCACCTGGGAAACAAGAACCCAGGGGAAGATTACACAATGGGGGTAGTAACAACAACGAAAAAGGAAAGGGATTTTTGGCAAGTAAGCAGGTTTGGTAGCGAAGGCGCTTCTCCAAGTTGAGCAGGTTGTCGGTGGAATAGAGCAGTCATGTATGGGTGCGGAGGTATGCGCCGGTCAGGAGCCTGCAGGCCTTGTTTATCGAGGTCTGAATTCTGGTGAGGGTGGTATTGTTGGCCGCAGCATAGCTAGGTAGGCCGTAGTCCATTAGGGACAGGACAGAGGAGTTGATGGCCAGTTGGAGGGTGGTTTAGGGGAGGCAATCTCTGGTGATAGAGAAGGCCAATCCGAGAGTTGATGGCTGAGGTATTGAGGTGGGTGTGGAATGTAAGAGCTGAGTCGAAGGTGATGCCCAGGTACTTGTAGGGCGACACCTGCTCGAGAGGGTGAGCATTACTGGGGAGAATGCAGAGGGGGCATTTCTGGGCTTATTCTGGGGATGCGAAAAAGCATAGATTTGTTTTTTTTTAGGTTAATGACCAGCCGGTGGTCAAGGAACCACTTTTTGGCTGGGTTGAATATGTGCTGCAGGGATTCCTGTAGACATGCTGGGTCAGGGGTCAGGGTGGGAGGCAAGGAGAAGCGCATCATCGGCATAGAGCAGCATATTGCCTGAGCAGGAGTTGGGGATGGTGTTGAGAAATAGGCTGAACAGAACGGGGCCCAGGATGGAACCCTGTGGGACCCCCGGGCGAATGGGCAGGGTATTGGACAGGGTGCCATTTACCTTCACGCGCTGTGATCTGGTAGAGAGGTAACTGGTCAACCAAACCAGTGGGCCAGGGAAGAAGCCAAGTTGGTGGAGGGAGTCAAGTAGGAGGGTGTGGCAGACAGTGTCAAAGGCCTTGGAGAGGTCAATGAACACTGGACCCGCAACATGACCAGAGTCAAGGGCAGAGTGGAGGTGCTGGGAGAACTCCAGGAGCGCTGTAGTGGTGCTGTGTCCAGGGCAGAATCCATGTTGTTCAGGACACAACAGGTCGTAGTTGGCCAGATACTCAGAGAGCTGAATGGCCGCTATTTTTTCTAGTGATTTGGAGAGGGGGGAGAAGAGAGATGGGCCTGAAATTGTTAGGGGAGGTTCTGTCTCCACTCTTATGGATAGGGGTGATTTCTTCAATTTTTCAGGCATTGGGAAATTGACCAAGACATAGTGACCAGTTTAAAAAGTTGGTGAGAGGGGCTAGTACAGTATCTAGGACTAATCGGAGAATCCTGGAGTCCAGGAGATTACAGCTGGGGTTGTTGCTAGCTAAGGCTTTTTGCAGATGAGGCCTGTCTTCAAGGGGTGATGTGGCACACAGGTAGAAAGGGGGGCAATCTGAGGTAGGAGGGTGGAAGCAGGGATTGGGGTGAAAAAGTAGTTGGGGAGGACAGAGCTTAGATCTGAGAAAGTCATATTGAGGCACTCAGCTACTTGGGGAGGATCAGTAGTGACAGTACCGTCTATGGAGAGTAGTGATGGTGGGGGGGGAGCAGGTTTTTCCACTGAGCTCTTTCATATTATCCCAGAAGGCATGGGATGAGCCCCAAGTGGATTCAAGGGTGGCTTGACAATATTCGGCCTTAGCCTGCCTTATAGCCCAGGTGCACTTGTTACGTGCAGCATTATAGGCTTGTCTGTCAGCCAGTTTGCCTGTCTCGACAGTAATATGCCAGAGATTATCTCTTTGTTTCAATGTTTGGATGAGGGATGGGGAGATCCATGGGGCATTGTGTTTCTTGGTACTGTTGAGGGATCATAAGAGAGGTTTGCAGCATGTTTCCAATAAAAAGATGTTGGAGAGTAGTTTGCCCCGGCCTTATCAAATATTTATGTAGTTGAGAAATAGGTTTAGACTGGGTGGCCAAATGAAGCAATGTTTTTAAAATTTCACTAGTCTGTGAGGACCAAGGAAGAGGTCCTAAAATAGATTGAACACATTGTTTAATCTGCAAGTATTTAAAAAGACAAAATTTTAACAGATGTAAAGTTTGTTGAAATTCGATAGGAGTAGCTACTTCATTATCTGAAACCAGATCTGACAAAGTAATGTTCTTTAGTTCTTTCCAGAAGGAAGGGGAAAGAGTCCTATTTCTTATTTGTAAATTCAGATTATTAAATAGAGGCTGACCCAGGTCTCGCCTAGTATCAACTTTAAAATATGCGCATAACTGATTATGGGCGTTCAATGCCCATGCTATAGGAGTATGTTTCCAAGATTGCGGTAACTTATTAATAGGGGTATAAAGTAACAACACTGGAAATAAGTGACAATCAAGAGCCATACGTCTCCCTATTTTAAGTCAAGCTAACTTTGGCAAGGGGCATTCCAGAGGGGTCAGCCAATAGAGGTATTTACAGTTCTGGAAGGCTAAATAATAAAGGAAGAGACGAGGGATGCCGAGACCTCCTTTGTCCTTCCCCTCAGTCAGTTTAAGTATGGAACGTCTGGGTCTTTTGTCCTTCCACAGAAAAGCTGACCAAATGGAATCTATCTTTTTAAACCATGATCTTGGAAGAGGTAGGTTCAACATAGAGAGGGGGTACATTAATCTAGGGACTATAACCATCTTAATTATATTAACTCTTCCCCAGAGAGATAGAGGCAGGCATAACCGCCTCTTCAGGTCTTGTTGCATCTGTGTGACTACAGGATCTGTGTTAAAGTTCTTAGTTTATTGATATCTGAAGTAAGCTCAATTCCTAGAAAGGTGATAGAATTGGAAGTCCATCTCAAACCTAACTCTTCCACCTTTCTCCTAGTACAAACTGGTGCCAAGGGTAATACCGTTGTTTTATGTCGATTCAGCTTATAACCAGACAGTAAACTAAACTTCTCTATTATTTTCAACACTGCCCTGAAAGATTCTTGCCAGGAAGAGAGGTGTAGGAGGATGTCATCTGAAAGTTTAAAATTATCTAGTCCTATTGTTATTCCCCTTACCTCTTTTACTACATTAATTTTCCTAGCCAAGGGTTCAGTATTTAAATTAAATAACATAGGGGACAAAGGGCAACCCTGCCTGGTACCTCTCGTCAACACAATACTATTAGCGGTAGCCCCATTACAGGACACGCTTGCAGAAGGGGATGTATATAAAATTGCAATCCATTGAATATGCTCTGAAGGCAAACCATATCTTGGTAATAGGTCAAACAAATAGTCCCAACTAACTCTGTTGAATGCTTTTTCCCCGTCAAGGGATACCAAAACCTTGTCGGCATTGGCCTTCTCCGAAGCAGAAAGCAAATGACAGATCTTCCTAAAATGATCACTGGAATGTCTCCCTCAGACGAATTCCACCTGGTCAGGTCCTATAAGACTATCCCATAAATTTTTAAGGTGAAAGGTTAATATACTTGCTAATAACTTTATATCACTATTCAATAATGATATCGGTCTGTAGTTTTCCGGACTGGATAATCTTTCCTCGGCTTGGGTAATACCACAATTCTAGTTTCAAACAACGCCAGTTCCCTGATAGGAGATGAGTACAAATAGTTAATAAAATTCTCAAATAAGAGGCGTGCTCCTCCTTAAAAACTTTATAAAAAGTCGGAGAATAACTGTCAGGGCCGGGCACTTTGTCTGCTGGCAACCGTTCAATTGCTTCTTTAATTTCCTGGATAGTAATTTCCCCAACCAACTCTAATTATTGAGATGTCATAAGCTTCAGGAGTTCTTCCTCACACAGAAAATGCTCTACATTTTTGCTATATTCAGGATCTGGAGGTGGAGCTGTGTCTAAGTTTGCATAATACTCTCTAAAATTATTTACTATGCTTTCAGGGTCTGAGATTAATTTCCCTGTATTACTGTCCCGAAGGGCAGATACCCACTTAGCCTCTTTTTGGTTTTTCAATCTCTGGGCAAGCAACTTCCCTGATTTTTTCCCTTTGCCCTATATACGTGGCTTTCCATTTTGCCGCTGACTTCAGTGTAAGGTTTAGACTATGAGCTGCATACTTAGCTCTCAAGTGAATGCAATTCCCCCCACATGCATTTGTCTGATGTTTGATTCAAATGGGTCTGCAAATACCTTATCCTTGCCAGTCATTCCTCCACCTCCTATTAACGTTTATGTTTCCTAATAGTAGCAAGTCTAATTAACTCATCTCTCCATATAGCCTTAATGGTGCCCCCATAAAGTATATTTTGCCTGGATAGAGTCATGGTTGAAGTTTCATGACTCTGTAATAAAGGATCTCACACGTTCCACTATTTCCTCCTCCGCTAGCTATTGGTTATTAAAAAAACATGAATTTGAAATCTTTTGAAAAGATAAAGATCTCAGTTTAAGCCAAATTGGTGAGTGGTCAGATAGGACTCTGGGATATATCCCAGCATCCTCAACCCCATGTAACGCTGATGTATCAAGGAGGAAATAGTCAATTCGAGAGTAAACCTTATGAGGCGGGGAGTAAAATGTATAGTCTATCACTTGAGGATAATGGACTCTCCACGGATCAATAAGGCCAGAGTCTTTCATCAACTCCCGCAACACCCATTGTGCAGGGGAGAGTCTAGCTCTCTTACTGTAAGATCTGTTCAGGTCATTCGTATATACTGAATTCTAATCTCCCCCCAAAAGGCGTGGAATATTAGGGAAAGAGGCAATAATAATAGCCAGGGGAGGGAAAAAAGAAGGTGTGTCTGTATTTGGGCCATATACAAAACCGAGTAAAATTTCTACACCTGCTAGATTCCCTTGAACAAAAATATATCTCCCCTCTGGGTCGTACAAAGATTTTATTTCTTGGAAGGATACATTTTTGCTTAAGAGAATAGCAACTCCCCCTCGCCTATCACTTATGCCCACCACAAACACCTGGCCCACACAAAGCTTACGCAGTCTCAACAACTGGTCATAGGTGATGTGAGTTTCTTGAATCATAACTATGTGGGGGTGATATCTATTAAGATGTCTTAAAATCGTGTACTTTTTTGAATGATCTATACCACCTTTAATATTCCATGAGATTATATTCCAACTTCCCATATAGCAACAGTATCTTTAGCCAGAATTAAAAGTGTCCCGAATGTCCAATATTGCCCTATACTTATACTATGAACTGACGAAATTGTTTGAACCCTCCCCCCCAGCCTATCCAATCCCATGATAAATTCCTTCCACCTTCTCCCTTGCCCCACTCCCCCATTTCCCAAGGCTGAATACCTCCTCCTGAACATTTTAGCCATTATGCCCTCTAGGAGCAGCCTCTGCAATATTAATATGGTATCCCAAAGGGATATACAAATTCCACCTAGGGTTCTTTATGTCAGTACCGTATTTTCTCTGCCCCGATAAAACTGTAAGAGCAGGGAAGTATCATCATAAAAATTCAGCAAGAATATAAGATGTGCCACAAATCCCAAAACTATCCCCCCCTTCCCCATTAACATTTTTTTTTTCCAGCGGAGCATCATACAACAAAGCAATAACTTTCTTAACATTGGTCCCCTAAAACTTTAACTTAGCTGAAACAATCATCCTGATAACAGTTGTGAAGTTCACAAAAAAATGTTTTCTCCTTGTTCAAATGAAGTCCACTTGATTACTAAATGACATAATGAAAAGCTAAAAAAAAAGCAAAACCACGAAATTAAAGTTTGTGTAGTGGAGCATCCACTCTTCCTTAAGAATCCATATGATATATAAAAAATAAATCAAAAAATTTAAAGTTTATGGTAAAAAGTTCTGGGGCTTTAAAGCATTGCACTGGGAAAATCTATACTTGGAAATAACTATAGATGGCGCTCACACCATTTTCCATGTCGCAGTTGTCCCAGCTATTATAGGCCTGTATACAGTATCTAAAGACTCACAAGAGAAAAGAAAACAAATTCAAGCCCCTCAAAATGATCCTCCAAAATACTGTGGGTCCTCAAGTCGAGTCCTTGCAGCGCCTGATGATCTCCGGACATCCTCTGAAGACTCGAGAGTCCAACCCATTACATGACAAAATTAAACAGTTCCACACTCAAAAGTTGCTTCCCACATAAGTTCTCCTTGATAATATGCCTGCTATGGAGACCAAAGTAACCACATAGATTATTTTCAGGAAAAGCTCAACCGTCCTTCCCGAATAATTCAGGAAGCCTTATTTTTAGGTCAGCAGCCATTTGTGTTGCAGAGTCGTATCACTGGTTTCCAGACAGTAAAGAAACCTCCAGCCTTGCAGGAAAGAGCATTCTGTGCTTTCTTTTAGCAGCCCAGTTTAGACTGGAGCGATCAGTAGGCTGCCCTTTCTTGTCGAACCTTAAATGTGAGATTAGGAACTATTCTCAATTTCTTGCCTTCCCATTCTATTCTCTCCATATTTCTGGCAGCTCTCAAAATGTGGTCCCTATGAAAATAGTTTAGTACTTTGAATATAATAGGCTGAGGAGGTTGGTCTGATAAAGGTTTTGGCCTAATCGATCTATGGGCCTGCTCCACAACATATGTAGGGCCATTTGGAGAGGGACCTGCAATGTGCACACATAATTTTTGAACAAAGGCCACTGTATTAGTCCCTTCCTCTCCCTCCAGAAGCCCCAGCAAAACCAAGTTGTTACGCCTGGTTCTGCCTTCGAGGTCATCCACTTTATCTTCTAATTTCCTAACAACCTTCTTTAAGATTGTATTCTCCTTCTCCATTTTATCTATGCAGTCTTCCATTGAAGAGATACGAGCCTCCGTGTCGGACACCCTTACAATCAGCCCAGACAGAGATGTCTTCCACTCTCTAAATTCAGAAATGAGTGAAAATAGGGCTGTTTTAATCGTGGAGATGTCCTCTTGAATTTGTTCAGATGCAATATTTGGAGCTATCACATCAGGGCCTTCCATCAGCGACGAGCTCCTGTGGGGCCTTTTCGCTTCCAGCCCCACCGCATCTTTTTTACTTTCTTACTTTCTTCTTCAGAAACACTGCAATTCGTCTCTCTTGATGACTCCATGACAGTTGTCTCCTGCAATTCGAAGGTCCAGAACTCCTATAAAGAATTAGGGAGTGATGAAGAAGTGTCATTTTAGGTAGAAAATATAAGTTTTATCGAGTGAAATTGTGGAGCTGCCTCAGCATGCTGCTTACTCCACCGAGGGCATCACGTGGCTCTCTCATGAAGGGGAGGTTTGAGGAACGGGGACATCTTTAAGAAGGAGCAGGAAGATCAGTCACCTTCTTGGAGGTATTTCCTGTTCCCAGGGCTAATATACCAAGCAGAAAGAGAATACAGGAGTTTAATGAATGGCTTAGAATCTGGTGTTGGGAAAAGGGTTACTGGCTGGTAGGAGGGTGGGGGGACCTGGGAGAATAGCAGTCTTTATGCAAAGGACAAATTGTACCTAAATGAGAAAGGAAAAAAGGTACTGAAGGAAAGGATAGAGGAGCACATAGAGAGGCATTTAAACTAGGTGGGGGTAGCAAGATGGATAGGGGAGTACAGAGGCCTAGAGTTGTGCAAACAAATGGGCTTAACCCCCATAATTGTAAGGTAGCATAAGAAGTAAATACTAAGGGATCGGACATAAGGGGAGTGGGGTGGGGGGAAGTCAGGGACAAGGGTTGGAGTGTGGTAACACTAAATGGAATGAGTCTGGGGATTAAGGGGGTGGAACTACAGGCTCTCATGGTGGAGAGGTGTGTGGACTTGGCAGCTAAAACTGAAACAAGGGCCACCTAAATCCATGACTGGGACATGACAGTTCCGGGGTACAGGTTATACCGAAACAATAGGAAAAGGGAAGGGGGGGATGCTGAGGCTCTGTGGGTACAACTCCAGGATCCCAAAAAAAGTTCACTAAGGTTGGGAGTGGTGTACAGGCCACCATCCCAATCTGAAGGGGAAACAAGGTACTGGTGGAGCAGATCAGGAGGAACTGTGGGGAAGGGGGGAGTAGTGATAATAGGGGATTTCAACCTGCCAGGGGTAGAGTGGGACATTCCTACCAAAGTATACAGAAGGAAGCGGATAATGCTGGAAGCATTCCAAGATAACTTTCTGGTACAGTTGGTCGGCAAACCAACTAAGGAAGGGAACACCCTGGACCTTGTGCTAATGAACGGGGAATGTGTGAAGGACATGAGGGTGGAAGAACCACTCAGGTGGGGGGATGACCACAGGACAGTCTGGTTCCAGCTATAGTTGGCCAAAGAGAATAGGGAATCTGGCACAAGGGTGCCGGACATCAAGAACACCAACTTTAGGAGGATGGGGGAGTTGGTGCAGGGGTTTCAGGACAGAATTTAGCTAAATATGGACACACACCAAAGGTGGGACCTGATAAAATGTGGGTTAGTGGAGGCAACTGATACCCGCTGCGGGGCCAAGACTAAAAGGGCTAGGGGAAAGAAACCCAATTGGATAAGCAAAGGGGTGTTAGACGGGGTGAGGAGGAAAGGGGCAGGATATAGAAGATTCAGATAATCAGGGAGAGAGGAGGCTAGAGAGGTGTATCTGAAAGAAGTGAAGGAAGTGACCAGGAAGGTAAGGGCAGCCAAGGCATCAAGGGAACTCAGGCTGGTGCAAGGTATTAAAAAAGGGGGAGAAGGACTTTTTTAAGTACATCAGGGAGAAAAGAAATTGCCAAGATCAAATTGTGAGAATTAAGAAGGAAGGGGGATAGGCAGAAGAGGGAGTGAAAAGGCAGAATTACTTAATGACTACTTCTGTTCAGTCTTTATAAAGGAGAAGGGGGGACAGTACCCATAGTAGGAGGAAGGATAGACAAAGATGGGGGGTGACAGATGACGGATGGAGAAATCACAGTGGAGCGGGTGCAGGAGGGGTTAAGGGCATTGAAGGTAGACAAGCCACCAAGTTCAGATGGGGTGCATCCAAGGGTACTGAAGGAGCTTGCAGAGGTCCTGGCAGGGCTCTAGGCAGATTTATTTAATACATCTCCAGACTCAGGATGTCTACCGCAGGACTGGAGACTGGCTTATGTGGGTATACTCCAAAAGGGTGTATCTAAGGATGAACTGGGGAACTATAGGCTGGTAAGCCTGACGTCCTTAGTGGAGAAGCTAATGGAGACCATCCTAAAGGAGAGGCTAGTGGCATTACTGGAGGTCAAAGGGGTGCAGGACAGGAGGCAGCATGGCTTTGTCAAGGGCAAATCATGCCAGACCAACCTAGTGGACTACTATGTTTGGGTGACAAGGCAGATTGACGGGGGCCATGCAGTGGATGTCTTGTACCCTGACTTCAGTAATGCCTTTGATTCGGTACCACATGGGAGATTTGGAAATAAACAATGGGGCACACAGGCGGGAGCAAAACTGATTGGTTTGGTGGAGAACTGGCTAAGGGAAAGGCAGCAGAGGGTGGTGGTGGTAGAAGGGGAAATTCTCATCCACCAAGCCTGTGATAAGTGGGGTCCCACAGGGGTTGGTGTTGGGGCTGGTGCTGTTTGCATATTTGTTGCAGACATCTCAGTGGGCATCAGCAGCAAGATCAGTCTGTTTGCAGATGACACCAAGATGTGAGAGCTGGTGGATGACCAGGAGGGGTAGCGAGGGCTACAGGAAGATCTGGCAAGGCTTGAGGCATGGTTGGGCAGATGGCAACTCTGGTTCAATGCAAAGAAATGCAAGGTGATCCTCTTTGGAACAAAGAATCTAGCATCTGGGGGGGGTGAGGCTAGAAGTCACAGAGGAGGAGAAGGATCTGGGGGTGCTCATCATGGGGGCTATGAATAATTCCACACAATGCAGGAGGACAGCAGCGAAGGCCAACAAAATGCTGGGATGCATAGCAAGGGGCATAACCTTGAGAAAAAGGTAGGTGCTTCTGTCTTTATACAGGTCATTGGTTAGACCCCACCTGGAGTACTGCATATAGTACTGGTGCCTGTACTTGCAAAAGGACATTAAGCTGCTCGAGGGGGTGCAGTGTAGGGCAACAAAAATGATTCAGGGTCTGGGGGAGTTGCCATATGAGGACAGACTGAGAGAGTTGAACATGTACTCACTGGAGGAAAGGAAAGACAGGGGATATGATTGAGACCTTCAAATGCATGAAGGAGATAATCAGGACAGACACAGGGGGTTTACTCAGGAGGAAGGCAGGGAGAAATACTAGGAGACTTGACATGAGATTGGAGGGGGGTAGATTCAGGAGGATATTGAGGAGGCATTTCTTCATGGAAAAGGTGGTGGCAGAGTGAAACGCACTACCAGCAGAGGTGGCGGCATGTAACACTGTGGAATGCTTCAAGAAGGGGTGGGACTTGGCAAAGGGGAGGGTAAGGGGGATGGGGAAGGGCAGCTGCTGAGTAGGTGAGCTAGCTGCAGACTCAAGCATACTCGATAGACCACTGTGGCCTTTTTCTGATGTAAATGTTCATATGTTCATATGTTTACCACCTCTGGATCAATGCTACCCCAACTGCCTAGTGTAAACTGCGAAAATGCATGTGGGCTACCTATAAATCCTCTCTAACACAGGCCAGCCTCCAAGCATACAGGACACTAAGAAACACATGCACGAAGGCTGTCTGGATAGCCAAAACAGACTGTTTCAAGGATCTCCTCCACTCTAGCCACAGCTCTCCCTCAAATTTCTAGAAAACCATCCACTCTCTCATTGACACCCCCCCCCGCTCTCAGTCAGCTACCCCCCGTTCTTTCAATGGACTGTTCGCTCATCTCAGACCCTTCCTCCATAGCTGACACCCTAAACAAATGCTTTATCTCATGTACACTTCCTGACCTCCCCACAATGGCCCATTCTGACCCTCCCCCCACTCTGCACTCTCATAGTTTATTTATTTATTTATTGAATTTTGTTGACTTGGTAGGCCCACTGAGACTAGAAGTCCCTTTTTAAGGGGCAGCCTGGGGGAGGGGAGATACAGATGGTAACTGACTGAAACTGAACCAGATTAAGCTGTTGGTGGTATTTTTAGTGAATAGTCATTGTGGCTACCAATGTTCCTCTATCTTCCAGCAGGAGGTCTAATATGCTGTATTGTCACTTAACCCAACTAAGAATGGCCCTGATGGCATTGAACCCAAGCTCCTCTGTATCTCCACCCCTGCCATTACCCTCCCCCTTACACACCTGCTTCATCTCTCTCTCCTTAGACACAGTTTCTATGATCTGAAAAATGGCCAAGGTCCTACCTCTTAACAAAGGTGGTGACCCATCCATCAATCAATCCTTATTTCTTTAAAATGCACCTTTTCTATGATCAAGGCACATGTACATAAGTTATAATCCATCAACATTAACACACTAAAACCATTAAAATTTAAATTAATGGTTAATCCATAAACAAATAACGGTCCACATTGTATTAAACTTCTTCTAAAAATGGCAGACTAAAAAGGTATATCTTAAGTTCTGTCTTAAAGCTTTGGATGATCAGGCAGTCCCTTATCTGATGAAGCAGAGAATTCCACAGGGTTGAGCCCATAAATGAAAAGGAGCGTGCCCCAGAAGTTTGAAGTCGCACGTAGGTAATCTCTAGCAATCCCTTGTTGGTGGATTGAAGTTGTTGGGAGGGGCAATAGGGAGACAGTGGATCTTGCAGGTAACGGGGTCCCTGATTGTGTAAGGCTTTATAGGTCAGCAAACCAATCTTGAAGGTGATATGCAATCACACTGGCAGCCAATGCAGTCCACAAAGCACAGGCGTTATATGACCATTCCTAGATGTACCAGTCAAAAAGCCTGGCATCTGCATTCTGCACCAGTGACAGATATCAACCCCCGGTAGCCCTAGGTACAGGGCATTGCAGTAGTCAAGGCAAGTGGCCATGAAGGCGTGGCCCAAAGTAGGAATATCATCAGAAGGAACCAGATGTTTCACCCGGGCGATATTCCTCAGATGGTAAAACAAAACATACTGCCTTGGGAATTATCACCCCATTACCCTCCTCCCCTCCCCTACTGATCTCGAGGAGCCCCTACTCTACACTAGGGTTGGTGACTTCTTAACTGTCTTTAGAAGGAGCCACACTACTACTTCCTCCTTACTGCGGGTCACAGATTCTATTCTCTCAGGCATGGATCTGGTTCACATCACTGCCGCTGTCATCAGCCTGATGAGAGGCATTTGACTCAGTGTCCCACTTACTCCAGCTAAGCAAGCTTCACTCAGTTGGTCTAGTGGCAGCAGCAATGAACTGGTTCAATTCTTACCTCATGAGCAGGAGGCAGTTCAGGTGGGTCCACCCTACCTTCTCCCCTACCAAACCTTGCAGGGTCCCTCAAGGCTCCATCCTGGGCCCTGTCCTGTTCTTCCTCTTTATCAACGGCCTTTCCCTCAGTTTGCTGACATGCACCAATCCACATGTACACTAATGATATGGTCATCTACACTGCTGGATCCTAAAACCCTGACATGGAGGCCCCTATCCAGTGTGATGTTAACAGCATACTAAATTAGTTCTAGGCAAACCAGCTCAAGGTAATTACAAAAAGGAAACAGTCTCTAGAGTCACTAGCTATCGCCCCATTTCACTGATTAACGACAATGTTAAAATGCTGGCCAAAATTCTTGCGAACAGGCTGGCAAGGATTATGCCTCATATCATTCATCAAGATCAAGTGGGGTTCATGACAGGGAGCTCATCATCGGATCATCTGCGCAAACTGTCCAATGTCTTCTCCGTGTCCTGGGATTCAGACTCTCCTTATGGGCTGATGTCTCTGGATGTGGAGAAGACGTTCAACAGAGTAGACTGGCAATTCCTGTTTTCTGTCATGGGTAGGTTGGGGTTCCCCCCCACTTACATCAAGTGGGTATCATCATTATACAACCATCCAAGTGCACGGTTATATTGTAATGGGATTTTTTCCTCCACTTTCCCACTATTTTCTGGCACAAGACAGGGTTGCCCCTTATCCCCTCTTCTTTTTAACATCTATCTAGAGCCTCTCCTCTGTAGCTTCAGGCTCAATCCTAGGATACAGGGAGTAGTGATAGGCACCCAAGAGTTCAAGGTATCTGCATATGTGGATGACATCCTCCTGCATCTCCGACACCCCCAGGATATTTTCCCGGTGGTACTGGAGATTATAGAGGAATACAGTAAATTATCCAACTATAGAATAAATGCAGAAAAACCACAGTCTTCCCACTCAGTGCTAAACTACAGAAAACTGTAATCTCCGAAATGGGTCTTCGGTGGAGTCAGCATTCACTAAAATATCTAGGTATCATGTTGGCAAGGAGCGAGTCCAAGATGGTTCAACTTAATTTGGACTTGGTCATCCATGACATAAGACAGGATCTGGCTAGATGGAGGAAACTTCACCTTTCACTCTGGTGACGTAGTAATATAATAAAAATGATTGTCCTGTCAATAGTGTTTTATCCCATTAACATGCCTAATATCTGGTTGCCTTTAAAATGGTTTGTAAAGACCCACTCGATAATTTCTGATTTCATTTGTCAGGGAAAGAATCTCCATTGAGTCTAGCATAAGTTGGCTGCTCCCAAAGCTAAGGGAGGCCTAAGATTGCTGCATTTCGGACTGTATGTTTGGGCCAGTAGTGCTAGCAAATATTTAAAGTGGCTGCTGACTCCAGAGGAAGAAATCTCTCTGCCCTATGTCCCCTCATGGGTGAAACTGGAAATTCAACTGATTAGAGAGGCAGACCTTGATCCAATCGCTCTTTCATATTGTACTCAGATATGCCTTCCTAAGAAACTGGCATCTATTCCAGTAGCCACTTCATTGAGGATCCATGCCCAGCTATGTTCCTTTATTAGATACATACCCTGTAGAGATCAGAATCAACACCTCTGTAAAAATCCTAACTTGAAAATAGGGGGTAAAGTGATCATGGACACATGGATTACCTCACTGAGTGGGCTGTGGGTAAAAGACCTTCTGCAGGAGGGGGTGTGTGGTTCGTTACAATCGATCCTTAGCAGCACAAGGTGGGCCCTAATCAAATATTTAAGGTTTTTCAAGTAAGACACTTGTTGGTCCAGGTACAAGATGGTTTTAAGGCAGGAGGGATCCCAGAGAGGTATTTGGATACCTAATCCAAGGTAGTATGGGAGCCACACACAGTGTCCCGGCTATACCTGTCTCAATTAGACCAAGCATATGCGGATCTTGTGGGGATTCCTAAATACTGGGAAGAACAGTTCCCAGAATGGGCATCTGAATGGTCTATTATTTGGCAACATACATACCAATATACTACCCAGGGTAGGCTAAGGGTGATGCAATTCCAAATACTGAATAACATGTTCTGGACACCAGCAAAACTTCATAAAACAGGATGGATTCCTAGCCCTGTCTGTAACAGATGTAATCAGGAAGAGGGTACCCTTTATCACATATTTTGGGACTGCCCACCAGTGAAGGCACTTTGGGACATGATTAAATCCAAGGTAGACCCACTGCTTGGCATTGATGATTACTTCTCACCTGAAATTTGTTTCAATGGGGACTATAGTAGAATATATGTGAAGTTAAGAAGGTATTCATCTCCTCCTCACTCAAATAAGTGGTATTAAGACATTGGGTAGATGATCTCCCATTAAGTTACATGGAGTGGCTATGGGAGCTCTTATTCAATTTGAGTGTGGAGAAAATGGGAGCCAGCATGAGGAACTGCTTCCTGAGACACTCAAGAATTTGGGAGAATTTGCACACTCTATATTTGTTAGAAATGGGTGCTCAATCTTCCTGATGGCTTCAAGGACAGTTGTATGGAACTGGGCTTTTTCAGGGCAATGGAATGTGTGCAAACATGGCCCTTTTGAGGATGTGTATTTTGTGTTGTTGGCAAGACGGGAGGGTATGGGAGTGGGAGGAAGCCTGGGATGGGGGTGGAGGGCAAGTTGGAATCTGTCATTCCTATTATTTGTATTTTGATATTGTTGTACGAGTTGCAACTTGCTCTGCACTAGTGGAAACAAAAACCTTGAATTTCCAAAAAACAAAAAATCTGTATTACCTTTGGGTCAAAACAAAACTCTCAATGCTGTCATCCCCCACACACATTTCTCCACTTCAAATGGTTTCCCCAAAGAAGTCATCTCTGCCTTCAAATACCTTGGGGCATGGCTAGATAACTAGCTTAATTTCTCAGTCCATATAAACACCTTGCATTCAAAACTCCACCCCAAACTTGGATTAATGTACTGTAACAAAGAATGCCACTCTCCTTCCGTGCATCACAAGCAGGTTACTAAAATAATGCTCCTCTTATACAGTTATGTGGACCTCATCTATGGCACTGCTTCCACCTCTTCCTTCACCAACTTAGACACCCTCCTAAATGCTTTATGCCATTTTGCCTCAAACTCCCCATTCCACCCACACCGCTGATCCCTCTACTTCTTATCCCCTTACCCACCATTGTCAGGCTTACTCCCTAGCCTTTAGGTCCAGTCATGCGTTCCAGTGCTGAGAGCTCTGCATTGTCTGCCAGTCAGGTGGTGGGTTTTCTGAAGGTGAGTTTACTCACTTGCAAGGTGGGCCTGGCCACCTGGCTGATCTCCTGACACCTGCCACCTCAGACCACTACCTCTGCTCCTCGGCCAGGGGCCTCTTTGAAGTTCCTAGGATCAGGCTAAGAACTTCTGGTGACCAGGCTTTCAGTGTTGCTGGACTTGTCCTATGGAACTCTCTTCTAGTTGTTCTCAGGGAGGCCCCATCAGTCAATTAGGGTCAAGAGTAGTTTGAAGGTCTACTTGTTTTCGATGGCCTTCCCTGCTGAATCTATTTGACCAGCCCTAAAACAACTGCCAGACTAAATATTAATGTTATATCTGAAGTTTTTACTATTTTATTTGTTTTGGTCTTATGTATGTTGTATGTTTTTATTTAACCCCCTGCCCGTTTTTTTGTAAGTCACCCAGAGCCTCTGGGATTGGGCGCAGTAAATATAAACTTTGCCTTGTGCTTATTTCCACTGCAAGTTCTCATTCTGACTTCTCCCCTCCTATCTCTCAACCATCTTATCCCCTGCTAGTCCCTCCTCCTACCCATTCTGCTCCAGGATGTCCCAATGCTTCTCCCTCCCCGCTCTTATGCTACATGTAGTCATTCTTTCTCTTCTGTCTACCCTCCCTCTGGAACCAACTTCCATCTGCTTACTAGCAAGCCACCTCACTCCCAGCATTCGCACACCTGTTCAGACACACTTGCATGGCTCCTTGCCACTGCCCCTAATTACTACCTTAATTGTAGTTCTGAGTTAACTACACTCAGGCTGTATATTTTTTCCTTTTGCTTATATAAATGGCAATATTTTAGTGTGCTTGTATAACTGCACTGTGAGCTCTGAAATGGGCTATATTTTGTTGTAGCTATTCTCATGCCAAGTGTTTCCGTTGTATGCTTTTTCTTTTTACCAAAATGCCTTCAGGGTCACACATGAAAACAAGCCATGGCTCAGTGTGCCTTTCCCAGTGATCAAAGTTTAAATAAAGAAAGAAACAAACAAACATGAGTGCTACCCGATAAGTGTGCAACAACAGCTCACAACAAAATATTCAGTCAAGTGGTTAATGCTGAACAATGTTTTGTTTCCTGGTGGTCGTGTTACTCCTAATTTAACTAACACAGAGGAGTCCATTATGTTACACTCCTGCATGTATTTGCAGACTTCTCTCATGTCCCTTTCTCTCTTATACTCTTGAGAACATACTGTATGTTTAGACAGTATCATATTTTGTGATAGGTCCTGCCTTACTGCCTTGATTTGCACATAGATAAATACATCATATTCCCCTAGCCCAGTTTAGATTACAACGTACTTGTTTCCCTGAATTCAGTTATTTTAGACTAGCTGGAAGGTTATATAGATGAATTCATGTAATCTGTTATTTTGGATTCTTTATCTAAAGTTTCAGAAAACTAAATCATGAAATATTTATTTTTCTTTTAATTCTAGTCACCAAATCTTCCAAGTCTGAGAATGATCCTTTGCAACTTCCTGCACACCAGCAACTTGTCACAGGAGACAGCATGAAATGTACAACAAATAAGGAGAATGTCCCAGATCTACTGACATTTGTGAAGCTCAAGAAAAGAGAATATCAACATGGTCAACAAAGAAAGGGACACAAGCAGTCACATGTGACACAGAAACTTCATTTATCTACCACTGCAGGGCAGAGAGTTATACCACAAGGAAAGCTGTCAGTACATAGATTACTCCACAATGGGCAGAAGCCTTGCAAATGTACTGAGTGCAAGAAGCAGTTTAGATGGAAGGAACAGCTCACACAGCATCAGAGGGTACAAATGGGAGTGGAACCTTTTAAATGCACTGAGTGTGGAAAGAGTTTTAAACAGAATGGCAAGCGATTAAATTATCATAAAATTCACACAGGGGAAACAACTTTTAAGTGTCCAGAGTGTGGAAAATTTTTAAAAGACAGGAAAAGACTCCCAAACCATCAGAGGATTCATACAGGAGAAAAAATGTTTAAATGCACTGCATGTGGAAAGAACTTTAGATGGCGTACCCAGCTCTTATGCCATCAGAGGATTCACAAAGGGGTGAAATCTTTAATTTGTACAGTGTGTGAGAGGAGTTTTAAAATGAAGAAAAGTCTTGCACGCCATCAGAGGATTCACACAGAGCAGTCATTCACCTCTGCAGAATGTGGGAAGAGTTGTACAACTGTGAGACATTTCACTAAACACCAGAGGTTTCATACAAGAGAGAAGGGTGATCTGCTAATATATCAGCAAATTCACTCTGGAGAGAAACCATATAAATGTGCTGAATGTGACAAGAGTTTTACCCAAAAGAGTTATCTTCTAACACATCAGAGAATTCACTCTGGGGAGAATCAACATAAATGTGCTGAATGTGATAAGAGTTTTACCCGGAAAGGTCATTTTGTAAGACATCAGCAAATTCACTGTGGAGGAAGACCATATAAATGTGCTGAATGTGACAAGAGTTTTACCTGGAAGAGTCGGTGTGTAACACATCAGCTAATGCACTCTGGAGAGAGACCATATACATGTGCCGAATGTGACAAGAGTTTTTCCAGGAAGCATCATCTTGTAACACATCAACAAATTCACTCTAGAGAGAGACCACATAAGTGTTCTGAATGTGACAAGAGTTTTACCCAGAAGGGTAAGCTTATAAGACATCAGAGAATTCATTCTGGAGAGAGACCATATAGATGTACTGAATGTGACAAGAGTTTTACCCGAAAGAGTCATCTTGTAACACATCAGCAAATTCACTCTGGACAGAGATCACATAAATGTGCTGAATGTGACCAGAGTTTTACCAGGAAGGGTCAGCTTGTAAGACATAAGCGAATTCACTCTGGCGAGAGACCACATAAATGTGTTGAATGTGAAAAGAGTTTTATCCGAAAGAGTCATCTTGTAACACATCAACAAATTCACTCTGGAGAGAGACCACATAAATGTACTGAATGTGACAAAAGTTTTACCCGTAAGGGTCAGCTTGTAAGACATCAACGAATTCACTCTGGAGAGAGACCATATGAATGTGTTGAATGTGACAAGAGTTTTACCTGGAAAAGTCAGCTTGTAATGCATCAGCAAATTCACTCTGGAGAGAAATCATATAAATGTGCTGAATGTGGTAAGAGTTTTCCCCTGCAAAGTAGCCTGGTGACTCATCAGCGAATTCACTCTGGAGTGAGACCACATACATGTGCTGAATGTGACAAGAGTTTTTACCGGAAGAGTCAGCTTGTAACACATCAGCGAATTCACTCTGGAGAGAGGCCATATAAATGTGCTGAATGTGAAAAGAGTTTTACTGTGCACTGTAACCTTGTAACACATCAGCGAATGCACTCTGGAGAGAGACCATATAAATGTAATGAATGTGACAAGAGTTTTACCAGAAAGTGTTATCTTCTAACACATCAGCGAATTCACTCTGGAGAGAGTCAACATAAATGTGCTGAATGTGACAAGAGTTTTTCCGGGAAGGGTCAGCTTGTAAGACATCAGCAAATTCACTCTGGAGAGAGACCATATGAATGTGTTGAATGTGGCAAGAGTTTTACCTGGAAGAGTCAACTTGTAACACATCAGCGAATTCACAAAAATGTGCTGAATGTGACAAGAATTTTCCCTGAGTTATCTTCTAACACATCAACAAATTCACTCTGGAGAGAGTCAACATAAATGTACTGAATGTGATGAGTTTTACCCAGAAGGGTCAGCTTGTAAGACATCAGTAAATTCACTCTGTAGAGAGCCCATATGAATGTGTTGTATGTGACAACAGTTTTACCTGTAAGAGTAATCTTGTAACACATCATGCCATATAAATGTACTAACTGTGGAAAGAGACCTGGGGTAAACATATCAGATGACTTAAAGGTAGGCAAGCAATGTGAGAGGGCAGTAAGGAGGGCTGGGGGGATACTGGGATGCATAGGGAGAGGCATCACCAGTAGAAAACAGGAATTTGTTATCCCTCTGTACAGACAGCTGATGAGACCCCATCTGGAGTACTGCATGCAGTTCTGGAGACCCAATCTCCACAAGGACATAGACAGGATGGAAGCTGTCCAGAGGAGGGCAACTAAAATGGTGCAGGGTCTGCACTGGAAGACATATGAAGAGAGAGACTAAAGGAGCTTAAGATGTATAGTCTCAAGGAAAGGAGGCGAGGGAGACATGATAAAAACTTTCAAGTACCTCAAGGGAATCAACATAGTCAAGAGGGTAGCATCCTTCAAAAAAGAGGTGTGCAGAACAAGGGGCAAAATTTGAAGATGGGGTGGCTCAGAGGTAATGTAAGGAAGTATTTTTTCACAGAGAGGGTTGTGGATGCATAGAGCGGCCTTCCGGAGGAGGTTGTGGAGTCAAAAACAGTGGTTGAATTCAAGCATGCATGGGACAACCATAAGGCAATTCTAGGGGGTTGGGGTAGAAAGAAGTAGGCTGCTGGTTAACTAGGATCTGCAGCTTTTCCATTGGGTAGGGAAATGGGCAGACTGGGTGGGCCAAGCGGTCCTCATCTGCCGTCAAATTCTATGTTTCTATGTGACAGAGAGTTTTATACATTCAAGTGGCCTAACACTCCATCAGGGAATTCACTCTGGAGAAAGACCATACTGTAAAATGTGCTGTGACAAGAGTTTTATATACTCAAGTGGCCTAACACACCATCAGCGAATTCACTCTGAATAAAGATCATATGGATGTGCTGCATGTCAAAAGAGTTTTAGACGCCTATATAACTAAATAAACAAGCATTTGTTAATACTGAACATTCGCTGTTGATGTTGCTGTTGTATATGCCTCCCATATTTTTCTGTGTATATTCCTCTGTCTTGCATTTTAAGGCATCACTCTCAACACTGATTTCTTATGTTCTTCCAGCACTAGTTTACTTCATTATTTATTTATTTAGATTTTGGTGACCAGGTAAACCCACTGAGACCAAAGGCCCCTTTTTCAGGGGCAACCCAGAGTTAGGTACATAACATCACTTTTACTTACAGTAGATAGAAGTTACATACAGTAGGTGCATACAGCAATTTTACATACAGTAAACAGTAGTACCAGGTTAGAGTATCGACTGGAGAGACAGTGATGACAGGACCAGGTAGAGACTCCAGTGCATGCAGTTTTAACATTACAGAGTTTATAGGGGTCACAATACGACACATTCATCAACAGGGCATGAGAGGTCGCAATTTGTCTGGTACGGAAAAAGGAGTCCTAGCGAGTGCAGCCACATAGGCTAAATTCCAGCAGGTATGCTTTAAGGCCAGCCTTGAATCCTTGGAGAGAAGGCCTATCTTCCAGAGTAGCTGGGAGCGTATTCCACAAGTGCAGGGCAGCGCATGAGAAGGAGCGCTTTCCTGGGTTAGTACGTATGTGGGGAATGACTAGGGGCCGGCTGGCCGGGGACCTCATACCTCTGCATTGTACTCTGGGGTTAAGCAGTCCACACAGGTGAGGAGGAGGGCTAACGGTGGTGAATTTATGAGTCAGGCAGAAGGTGGAGTAGGGCAGTTTATGGTGTATGGTGGGCCAGTGGAGGTCTGCAAGGACCTCACAGTGGTGTCTCCTGGGGGGCTTAGTGGCAAAGCATGCCGCTCTATGGTAGAGCACCATGAGTTTTCTGAGTTTCCCTTCTCGTAGGAACTGTAGCAGGGGGGCCCCGTAAAGGAGGTGGGGGAGAAGGGTGCAGTTGGAGATAGCACGCCACACCTCATCAGTAAGGGAGTTTCCCAACTGATAGAGGAGTCCAAGTCTCTGGAGGATGTACTTGATTAATGAGTCGATGTGGGGTTTGTACAACAGTTCCTGGTCAAGGAGTATCCCAAGGTATTTGATCCTGTCCAGGACCTCGACCCGCCTCCCATGGTCCAGTTTGAGCTGGAGAAGGTCACTCCTATCTGATCCAAGGTGCCTGGGTCCAAAAAGGACAGCCTTTGTTTTCTTCTTGTTTAATACTAGAGAGTTGGCAGAGAACCAGGCTTCTAGTGTTGTGAGACTGTGCTGCAGTTTAGCAGTGATGACACTGGGTAATGGGTCACTGCAGTAGACAACAGTGGCATCTGCATAGAGGATGAGATTGCTTGGCCCGCAAGCCCTCTCTATGTCATTGACAAAGAGAGTGAAGAGCAAGGGCCCAGGATTGAGCCTTGGGGTACCCCTGAGACAACTGGTCAGGCACTGGACTGCGTTGCCCTCCAACGGACTATTTGGCTTTGGTTTAGCAGATAGCTAGTCACCTATAAGTCTGTACAGGGTGGGCGTTGTGGTTGGAAATTCTAATGCCCTGGGCATTTGTTGGTATTTTTGCTCCAGATTTTCAACATGGGCTTTTTGGGACTGCACCTCAGTATCATTTTGTTTCTCAGTCCCAAAAGGTAATTTTGCACAGCCAGTGTGCCATTCGGTTCCACAGGTGCGAAAACACATTTTGGACAGGATGTGGAAAATGACAGCTGTACTGTTCATGAGGAGGTGTGAAGAAATTGCAGTATACAAAATGTAAAAACAAAAACAAGGCGCTGCATCAGCATGTGGTCTAAAAGCAAAACAAAATGGTTATATTAAATGCACGCTGAAAGTAGAAGATAGAGTTAAAAATCTACATTTCGACCTTTAGTCTTCTTCAGGAAATATCTAAAAGAGAAAAAAACTAAGTTACTGCAGTGTTGAAAATCTGGGGTGAAAAATATGAAAAAGTGGCGAAGTTATGTGTGTGCGTAGAAACTGTGCAATGCATGCTCATAATGCATTAATTTTTTGAAATGTTTTCATCAAATTTTAAACATGGCCTTTATAGGACCTCTACTCATGAACAGTGGCACTGGAATTTCATTACTCTGTCCCAAAAGTTGATTTTCCACACTGACCGCACCATTATGTGCACAGGTACAAAACCACATTTCCGGAGGGATGCATAAAATGACAGCTGTTCATAGGGGGGCGTGAAAAAATGACAATATTGGACATTTGAAGTGAAAATCTTACAAATTTATGATGTTACGAGCGTGCATAGAAACTGCGAAATGGACGCTTGTGACGCAGTCATTTTGGGGAGTTTTTTCACCAAATGTGCAACAAGGGCCTTTTGGGACCCTACCTCATCAACAGTGGCACTGTCATTTCATTATTTGGTCCCCAAAGGCGATTACGCACAACCGCGCAAAATCACCTTTCATGACCGAGAAATGAAATTATAGTGTGTTCACGAGGTTGGGTCCCAAGAACCATGTGTTAAAATTTGGGACCAAAACTCCAAAAAGTGACGGAGGTATCAACCTACAGTAAGCTGAAACCTCCAACTGATTGCCATTATATGGCTTACCGTGATTTTCTTCAGTTTCCGGTCAGCTTTTGAAGAGTGCTGCCATGTTCCCGGTCCGCAGAAGATTGCTGCTGCCAACCTCCAGAAGTAAGTATGGGTGAGGGGTTGCACAGAGGAGGAGGGTGTGGGTTGGGGATGGTGGCTGGTGGGAATGATGAGGATTATTCTCTTTTTTTCAGGTTTAAAAAAGTGGGTTTGTTTTCTTTTTTGCAGATGAACTCTCTATGGATTTTCACACACTAGGGTGGGCTCTCAGTGCGCCAGAGTACTGGGGGGATCAATGATGACCCAGGGATTGGGGACCCTAAGGTTGGAGAACATATGGGAGTGGTGGGTGCATCCAGCACCGGAAGTTGGCATTCTTGTGTCGGAAACACCACAGTTAGTTTTTGGCACACTGGGGTGGCCTGGGTTCAAGTCCCAGCATAGACACATATTCTTTCTCTCCTCTGTTTGTATGTGTTCCATAAAATATGCATACCACACTCCTGTGTGATTTTTACAAGTAAATATTTGTGTTGGCATTGGGCTGTGTATTTGAGAAAGAGTAATATGCTCGGGTATGGACCAGGTTCCAGTTGTCTCAGTGGTGCAGCTGGTTAGCACAATCGGAACAGTATTCCAGGCAACCTGGGATCAAGTCCCAGCTGAGGTACTTATTCTTTCTCACCTCTGTTTCTCAATGTGTTCCATAAAATATGCACACCACACTTCTGTGTGATTGTTACAATAAATAAACTGTTTATGTCAGTGATAACAGTGAAGTTCAGTTTAGAGTAGATTTTCTTTAAATATTTCTTATCCTATATTTTGTATCTTGTGTAGTGCAGGGTATATGCTACGTCTCATTGTCATAGGGATCTTCATTTACACATTTTTTCACTGTATTTACTCAGGCTGTTCCAGATTACATGCCATATCTTGTTTTCAGTGGGGGTCATGATTTTCCCATTTTGATAGAGTATTTCTTCAGGGTAGCCTAGTCCAGGGCCCCCATATTCAAAGGAGATGTGCAGTGCATCCCAGCAGAAAAGGGTGATGTGCTGCACAACTTCAACAATGCACTGCAGCATGATATTAAAATGTGCAGGATGCACCTGCCGCAAGGGAATGGGCCAGGGTACACACAAATAGTATGCCATGCAAGTCAAGGGTGCATTCCCATGCATATGCCATGCTGCGGTATACTCAGTGGGAAATTCACCCCTCACAGCCCAGAGCAGCGTGACCCGCAGCTAGGCCATGAATAAATGGCCTAACCCAACCAGCCACCCACAGGGAGGCTGCAGAAGTGCACCCAGGTGCACAGCAGCCTGGCAGCCCTGGTGGATTAGAGGCACCTCCTCCCATCTCTGATTGATCAATTCCATCCCCGAAGAGCTCCATAACATAGGGCCCCACTGGACCCAATCGCACCAGAGGAAACCACAGTCCATATGCATAGCATAGAGGACCTCCACCCACCACCTTGGTACATAGGCAACCACGCTCCCCCCATACCTGACCTGTTGTGGAGACTGGCACCACCCTCCACACCCTGCCACAACCAGCCACTAACTGCACTGGACCCAGGCCGGGCCCCTGCACTCCAGAATGACCCAAGTGGCTATACCATACATTAGGGCACTACACAAGCTGTGGACCCACCAGTGTGTGCAGCTGTGTGTATGTCCCTGGCAAACTGTAAGAGGGAATTGACATACCTCCAATGCATGCCTTGTCGATGCTGTTTCTTCTTGCTCTCATACACTCTCCTCTGTTCCCTGTGTGACATGCCACCCTCGAGACTGCTGAGATATCCTGGGTGCCATGGGGTGCAGTATCCTGCAATGCCATTTGTAGTGTATGCCCCAGGCTATGGATAGTGCATTCATGGTTCCCCATTTGTACAAACAAATGAGAGGTTGGCTGTAACGTGTCTGTTCCAGGACCTGTGTGAGTGAGTACAGCATCAGCTTTCACCCTCACTAAACAGTGCAATGGCACCGAGACAATGGATCTGCATGCGAGTGCCTGAGGTATATGACCACTGGGCGTTATCACCTGCACACAGCTCATACCTATATGTGACACATTCCAGCATCCTACTTCTATTGCTCCACCACCTGTTTGTTTATTCAGATCTTGGATTACAGACCTTTGAGCTGGGAGCTAATTTACGAAGGTTCCACATCAAACAGTAAGCAATCAATAGGTACATACAGGTTATATACAAGGGTTATATAACAAGTTTCATTGGTGGTACAAACATGAATATGAGATTCAGGCAAACACTTGGTACACACAGGTTACCATCATAGTTACACAACACATAGTTGGTTCAAGCATGATAATGAGATTCAGACATGGCTTTAGGATGTAAATGGTTGTGCAGAAGATCAAGGAAGATTGTTTTGCTACACAGGAGGCAGAGGGACCTCCAGTGGAAGGTAATAGGCAATGGGGTGGGGGAGTGGGGACCAAGCAGGGCTGAGGCCCTTTGTCACGGTGACGTAATTGGGGGGGTATTGGGCTAGAGGAAAGTTTAGAACCAGAGTAGGGTGGATGGAGCAGGTGCAAATGAATGGAGATAGGGATAGAGGTATGAGGGAGAGGGGGGATTATGGAGGAGAGAGGGCTGATGGTAGACAAGGCGAGGATGGGTAAAGGAGATAAGGGGAGGATAGAGTAGTAGGTAGGCATCTGGGGTAGGTAATGGCATCTGATTAGACAGAGATAAGTGCAGGGGACGATAGGTTGGTAAGAAGTACAGGAGGATGACCGGACAGGCCCTTGATAGAAAACTGGAAACAACTTATAAAGGGCAGGTGCACCTCATGTAGTAAGTAAGGTGGGTGCAGAGCATCGACTTGAAAGGCCCAATTCTGGATTCAGCAATTAGCCACTTGGGAGGCAGTTTAGCAAGTGAGGGGCTCAGTTACAAGAGACCTTTGACCTAAGGAGGTGCGGCATAATGGCACCTTGAAGTAGTTAGTGAGTGTTCCTCATGTTGCATGAGATAGTGCAGAAGGTGTAATCATGTTCTGGACCCCAGAGGGAGTCATGCCAAGGGTAGCCTTTTTAGCCAGGAGACTAAGCTGGTAACTAATTCTGCTATCCAGGTCAAGTCAACCTGTATGGGAGTATAGGTCACACATATGGGTAAGGCAAGGAACACCCAGGAATAGCCTACAGGCTTTATTGAGAGTAATGACAATTCTCTTTAGGGCCGTAGTTGAGGCCGCACTGTATACAGCAAGAATATAGTCAACCACAGGAAAAAACTGAGCTTGTTAAGGCAAGTCTTAGAGCGTCTTCTGTAAGGCAGTGCCTATGCCTGTACAGTTGCCCTAACTTTCTGCTCGCTGATTTAGTGTATTGGTCAATGTGGAGGGAGTATTAAAAGGGTGCTGTCCAGCGTGACCCCTAGGTACTTGAAGTTATTAACCATGTCTAGGATATTGCCTTGTTTGTTGCTAATGACAAGTTTGGATGCTTTGAATCTGCTATGTGTAGAGGCGAACAACATTGTTTTCATTTTCTTATAACTAAGCAGTAATCGAAAGCTTATGAACCAGTCTTCAACTAGTGTGAAGTTATTTTGGATGCTTTGTTCAAGAGCTCTAATGTCTGGATGGCTTGAGAAAATTATGGCATTGTCTGCATATAGGAGAATGCAATCTGCGTAAACTTATGGGAGGCGATTTAGGAAGAGACCAATCAAGAGCGGGTCAAGGATGGAACCCTGTGGTAACCCTGTAGTCACATTTAGTGTAAGAAATGATGTTTCCTATTTTCACTTGTTGGACCCGATCAGAAAGGTAGCTTCTGAACCAACCCATTGATGTCTCGGATATGGTAGCAGTGTCTAATTGGGCTAGCAGGAGTTTGTGGTTCGTTGTATCGAAGGCCTTAGTGAAGTCAATAAAGGTAGCCCCCACTAAGTGCCCTCAGTCTAGAGAGTCATGGATAAACCCGGTGAACTCCACCAGTGCAGTCGTGGTGCTGTGCTATTTTCTAAGTCCGTGCCACTCCCTACATTGGAGGTGATATTTATCTAGGTGATCGACTATCTGATCATAAACTATTCTTTCAAGAAGGTAGCATATTTCAGAAAAAGAGAGATGCAAGAACAAGGGGGTGTAAACTGAAGATAGAGGGGGGATGGCTCAGAGGTAATGTGAGAAAGTATTTTTTCACAGAAAGGGTTGTGGATGAATGGAACAGCCGTACTGAAGAGGCTATGGAGTCAATAACAGTGGGGGAATTCAAGAATGCATGGGACAGACATTAAGCAATTCTAGTGGGGGGTAGGAAGAAGTAGGCTGTTGGTTAACTAGGATCTGCATCTTATCCATTAGGTAGAGAAATGGGTTGACTAGGTGGGCCAAATGGTCCTTATCTGCCATCAAATTCTATGTATGTTTCTAATGTCTTGGAGACTAGGGAAAGTGTGGAGATTGGCCAGTAATTTGAGTGGAGTGTCTTGTCGCCATTTTTGAAGACTAGGGTGACCACTGCAGATTTCCAGAGTTTAGGAAATTGGCTAGTTGTTAAGGAAAGGTTAATTACTTTTGCGAGGGGTGCCACTGTTTTGTTTATGATGAGGGATAAAAGCCTCAGGTCAAGGCCGTCCCCACTGTGCCTGGTTTTACCCATTGCTTTTAGCAGGTATTTATTTGTTTCAGCTTCAGAGATGACATGAAGGTAGAAAAGTGGGGTGATGCTGGAGGCAGAAGAGTCTGACAAAGTATGCTGAACAGGGCTGGGTGGGCTAAGATAGTCTTGGGGAAGGACTCTGCTAAGATCGAGAAGATCTTGTTAAATGTGTCTGCAATAGCTTTTGGGTCCTGGGATAGTTCACCATTTATGTTAATTAGAGTAGGTGGTGATTCATTAGAGGTCCCTGTGAGGGCTCAGAAATTGCGGCCGTTGCCCCAAGAGTTGTCTAGCTCAAGCCCCGAAGTGTTACCTTATCGCCTGGTGAATGGTCTCAGTGTATTGGTTTCAAGCCGTTTTATAGTTTTGGGTATTGCTTGAGGATCCTGTACTTTTTGCTTTATGCTACAGATTATCCTGAGCACGGAATATGGGCAATGAGAGATGGAGTAATCCAGGATTTATGCGACCCATTGACTTTTCTTTTGGTGATTGGGCTGAAAATATCAAAGGCTGCAGTGTACATCTTGATGAACAGATCCAGAGCAGCATCAACATCATCTGCTGAGTAAATGGTTGACCAATTCCGGCCCAATGTCGCTGAGGGTTAATGCTCTAGATGCCTCACCTCACGTCACACTGGTGACCCAGGTTCAGGAACGAGCCTGGGCCATCAGGGGTTGGCAGGGGTGGGGAGGGATTGAGTGTCTAATAGCTCTCCCTTCCCGGGGAGGGTGTAGGGACTGCTTTGTTCCTGAGCGACCCTTGGTGATGGCATGGGGTAACCAGGAACAAGGCGACGCTGCTGCACTGCATTGGGGGGGCGGAGGTCAGTGGATGATGGCTGTCATTGCTCATCTGAGCTCCACGAGGATTGGGAACAACCAGCACAAAAAAAGGCCCCTGGATGCCCAGTGGGATGATGGAAACCCCAGTGGCGTGCCCACGTTCCATCGCCGGCCCAGCACACCCAGGACTCTCCATGGACGACCCGGTCACAAGGTATGGTCTCTCGCACTTATGTAAAGATCCACGGAGGGTGGGCGGGCCCTTCCTGGGGGGCGATCTGAGGGTTGGACCTACCACATCATTTGGAGTGAGCCTGGGGAAAACGGGGGTTCAAGCAGGGAGTCAGAGGCACAACCGAGAGGGTACTCCTGAAGGATACCTGGGCGCCAGAGTGAAGTAAATAAAGTTGGGGAAAAAAAATGGTCAACCAGTTTAGCTAACTGAGATGGTCTTTCAGTTAGGGGATGGGTGACAGAAGGTGTTGGTAAACAGCATTCACTCCAAGGAAGGGAGAGTGACCAGTGGGTACCACAGGGATCACTGCTGGGATTGATCCTCTTTAATACCTCTATAAGTGACACTGCAGATGAACTGGAAGAGAAGGTCTGACTCTTTGCAGATGACACCAAGATCTTCAACTGGATGGACACTCCGGGGGGAGAGAATGACCAGAGACCTGAGAAACAAGCAGTTTTCAAGGGTATTGAAACACACTGAAAGACCCCTAACCAATTTCATATCCAGTTGGTCACCTTTTTATCCACCCCTAAGCCACCAAGCTTGCTCACTAGTCTTCTGTGTGGAACAGTGTTGAATGCTTTAGTGAAATCTTGGTAGGCCACATCCACCACTCCTTCCTGCTCTAGTTCCATAGTTACCAAGTGCACTAGCCAAAAAATGACTATTTTCAGGTACGACCCGGGAGAGTACAACAAAAAGAGAACAACTGAACAACAGCAACATGGGTACAATAATAAAAATTGAGGAACAGTAGAGCAGTGCTACAAAAATACAATGGGTAGAAACAACAAAAAATAATGGCAAGCATTATACAGATAATGGCAGTAAGATATATAAGTGCAGAAACCACGGACCCGACCTGTGGAGTGAAAGGGTTAATAAGATAGTAAGGTTATATAGAGAGAAATGTGAGGAATGTTCAAACATAACAAGAAAGACTGACAGAAGGAAGGTCAGGGGTGGTAACTGGCAAAACAACAGTGGATGGCCAGCAACAAGGTTTGAGAAGGAAGAGAGCTAGTAGTCAAGAAGTTATTTACAAAGAGAAAGAAAAATATGGGGAGGGGAAGAGGAGACAGTCTTGGAGCTGGATTAGAGCAGGGGTGACATTACTGGTATGTCTCAGGAGCTTCAGGTTGGGTCAAAGCATGTACAAGCATCAGCTAAGGATAGATAACGATATTCACTTTTAAATCCAAAGTGAGACTGAGACAGCGGAGGTTGGTGGAAGAGCATTCCATAGCCTGGGAGCAGAGAACTGGAAGGCTCTTGCATTTAGTCATCCGAATCTCTGAACATAGAGCAAGGATTTGTCAGCTGATCGCAGGCCATGGGAGGATGGTTGAGGGACCAGCAACGCAGCCAGCTGGGATGGGTTTTTCCCGGATGATTGAATCCATTAGTGATCCAAGGCAGTATTGTCTACTGGCAGAGGGTGAGAGCCAATTTGGATCCTTATAAAGAAGGCAGTGATGTTTGAGTCGAGGCGACGCAGAGGCAAGTCGGCAAGTATTGTTAAGTTACGTCCTATTTTAGTAGGGAGGTTTTATGGGCAGAGGTAAGAATAGAGGCACCATAAGTAAGGGTTGGGAGCAGAATACCTCGAGCAGTGCTTACATAATTTATTGAGGTGTAAGCATGTAGCTCATTTTATAAGCTACTCCCAGTTTCGAGTTTACAGCTTTGCACGAGGACTGAATGTGAAGATTAAAATCTAGGGACTGGTGCAGCAGGATCCCAAGGTACTTGAAGGAAGTAACATTTTCAAGTGGAAATCCTCCTGGGTGAAGAACTTCCAGCAAACTAGAATAGGCCTTAATCTTCAGTGAGGAACCTAGGAGCATGGCTTTCATTTTCTTTTCATTTAGTACAAGCTTACGGTCTAGTAGCCAGTCTAAGGTCTTATTGAAGTCTGAAGTAAGTGATGTGTTTATGCAGGCAATACTAGAAGAACTAGTATAGATGATCAGGTCATCAGCATAGAGAATAGCTGAGCAGTGTTCCAGGACCTCAGCTGCATTGTTGATAAAAATTGAGAACAGAAGGGGCCCAAGGATAGAGCCCTTGTGGACCCCAAGGTTGATAGTAGACGTGTTGGACACGGAAGAGTTAAACTTGACAGCTTGCAACCTGTTTGACAGGTAGCTACAGAACCAGTCCACAACAGGGGTAGAAAAATGGAATTTATGGAGAGTGGAGAGAAGCAGGGGATGGTCTACAAGGTTAAAAACCTTAGTGAGGTCAATGAAGATGGCACCTGTGAGTTTTCCAGAATCCATGTTGGACAGAATATCAGTAGTTAGTTGAAGAAGAGCCGTGGTGGTGCTATGACCTTTTTTTAAAACCATGCTGGGTGTCTGAGAGGAGATTGTAGCGTGTAAGGTAGACAATGGTCTGTGATGCAACTATTTTCTCTAGGATCTTGCTAAGGACAGACAGAATTGCTATAGGTCTGTAATTGGTCATGTCCTTTGGGTCACCTTTTTTAAAGACAGGCGTTACTCTTGCAGATTTCCATAGGTCCAGCACGGTGCTATGGATAAGGGATAAAGTTTAGATTCTGGCAATCAGAGAGGCAATGAGTGGAGCAGCCAGCTTAAGAAGACGAGGTTCCCAATGAATCAGAACCAGAGCTGGTATTGGCAGATATGGATCTCAGTAATTTCAGAACTTCCACTCTTGATATAGCCTTGAAATAGAATGGTGGTGCTGGAGGAGCATCATACGATAGGGCAGTATGGTTGTCTGATGGTAGCATGGTAGGTAGATTGGAGTGCGATCCACTAGGTTGTAAAGCCAAGGTATAGTGTGACAGATCAGAGAAAAGATTGTTAAAACTGTTTGAGATGGTCCTAGGGTCATTACAATGTGCCCCATTTATGAACATTTCATCAGGAGTGACCGACTGCGAGGTACCCAGAAATGTTTTGACATGGGCCCAGAATTTTCTCGGGTCACAGGCTGAGCTTTGTAGAAGGTCCTTGCAGTATTTGCTTTTAGCAGCTCTAACTTGTGTCTTACATCTGTTCCTTAGTTCACGACAGACAATAAGATCTGACTGTAGGTCAGTTTGTTTGTAGCGAATCCAGAGCTTGTCCCTCTGGCGCAGATTAGCAAGGAGGTCTTTATGCAGCCACCTCGTCTGTTTTCCTCTGACCCTCCTAGTAGTCTTGGGGGCATGTTTATATTGAATGGTAAGAAATTCATTTATGAATATCTGTAGAGCAACCTCCACATCATTTGTTTGATAGATACCTGTCCAGTCAATATTGGAGACATCATAGAGAAATGCATCCTGGTCAATATGAGCTAGATTTGTAAACGTGATTAGTCTTGATGGAGGAGACAGAGATGCAACCATAGATAGGATACAAAAAGTGGGTGAGTGGTCTTTTAGTGCATCTGCAAGGATTCCTGCTTTCAACACGTTCCAAATGGTTAACCATCACCCAGTCTAGGAGTGTACCCATTTGATGGGATGATGTGACTTAAGTTGCTTCAGAGATCAACTGGTGAAAATTATAACTAAGCGTGAGTGATTGCAAGGATATTTGAGCTGACCCTAACCAATTGAGGTTAAGGTCACCTAGGATGACAACCTCATTATGATTTACAGTCTGGGTGATGTCAAGGAGTTCTTGAAGACCTACTATTTCTCCAGCAGGGGGATTACAGGCACAGATAATATGAAGCTTCTTTTCCCCCAATACAATAGTTGTCTGTATGAATTCGCACACTGCGGGAGAGGCAGATGCCAGGACAATAGAGATGTTGAGGTGGATTTTGAAGAATAGGGCAACTCCACCTCCACGCTTGGATGAGGATCTATCCCAACGGAACAGGGAATAATTAGGCAAGGAGCATACGTCATCAGGTATACCGGGTTTTAGCCAAGTTTCTGTGAGACAGAGTACATCAGGATTGTAGAGTTTCACCCAGGCCTCGAGTTCCACATGGTGACAGGTAAGACTTCTGATATTGATGCGGGCAATTAATAATCCTTTCTTGGACATGCCAGATAACTCATTTGGGGAAAAGAAAAATAGGTAGATGGACCTGGATTTAGTTTGACATCCCCAGATAACAGAATAATGATCATGGCTAGGAACCAAAGCCTTGCACAGTGGCAGGTTAGGGTGAAAGCACATCTCCATGGCAGCTTCCTCCTGGAATGTAGAGGGTAATAGATGCTGCCTCTAACAAGGAGGATATGGTTAGGTTGAAGATCAGGCTTAGTCTCTGCAATCAAGTTAGAGAAACTATAGTTGCGGTAAGCCTCTGAGGAGTCTTTTGACATTTGGTTACATGGGAGAGCCCATGTGGCAGTATCCAGGCTGAGTAAAAGGACAAATGATTGGAGTGCCCATAGCAGACTATACTTCGCCATAGTGTTACTATTTGACTTGGGTAGGAAGGCTAGTGGTATACTGAGAAAGAGGATTAGTTCTTAGGGATAATGAGATAGTGTGTGTAAAATTAAGACTGCCAAGGGTGACCGTGTTACACCGTTTTAACCCTTGACCGAAATTAGAGATAGAGCAAAAACAACAAAGTGTTTCCTGCTAGCGTAGCAATTATTTAGAAGAAGTGGATCAGAGAAGCAGAAAGTAAAGCCTCGCAAAGATTAATTAGGAAAGCAGACCAGCTGGAGGCTCTACTTGTGGTAAAGATTACAGTGAGGAAATGAAGACCTATTCAAAATATGTTAGACGGCACCCCTAGTAGTGGAATTTTGTAAGGAACCAATGGGAGACTAGACAGATAGCAGTAATGTTCGGCAAAAGTCAATGCAAAGCAGAGGGCTCCAAAAGCCCAGAGACTGATAATCCGACAGAGAAAAGGCAGGGCCAAACAGTGGCCAAGCAGGGAGTAGCAGTCCAATTAGAGGAAGGTGGCAGCAGGTGGCCGCCTATCAAACCCGCACAGTGCTACCCCGGAGCAGCTGGGACACTTAGCCGGATTTGAAGGTGTCCTGTTTGTCAGGAGGATGGAGGTACAGGCAGCTGACTGGATTAGCCGTGCCGCTCACTGGGAGCCCGATCAGGCACAGTGGATCTATTTTAAGATATAAAATGTAGGTTAAGATAGGATGTTATTAGCTAGAGCAGGGGGTACCAAGGCAACTTGAAAACTGCACAGTAGATAGCAGAGCAGGTGCTAAGCAAAGATGATAGGCAAGCAGATGGTGAAAATAGGAAGATGTCTTTAAAGGGAAGACAGGACAGGTGTTAGGCCTAATAGCTGCACTCTGTATCTTTAAGAGGAGTTGCAATATTAGTGAGAGGGGAGGATGAACATTGCTAGGGGTGGTGCCGAGGGGGGAAGGAGAGTATTTAATAAAGGCTGGAGGTAGGGGATGGGTGGATGGGCAAAAAAAATTCAAGCAGCAAGGAGACAGAAGGACAGAAAGTGAAAGAGAAATTGAATTATTTGAAGGGCAAAGCTTACAACTGTGACCCAAATGGAATCTGCTCTAAACAGAAAATGCTGTATCACTTTAAACTTAGTTTCTGATCCAGGGTAGCCTACCACTGGACCTTAACACAAAGAGAGCTGTAATATTTTACAATCTACAAACCTGCAGCCTAAATGAACTTGCACTTCAAACTACACTTGGAGTGCAAAATTGCTGTAAACAGGTTTAGGTTCGCGTTTAAGTTAGGATTTACAAGACAATTTGGAGAGACTTAAGTACCACAATCAGAATATAACATTAGCTTAAGGTCCAGAGGAAACAGCAGTAGCAAAGAATTAAAGAACTGCAGCAGCCCATCAGCAAGCAGAGTCGATGGTTCTGGACAGTCCAGTTTCTGCAGTGTACCTTTGGTCTGGTGATCGGCGGGCTGTACAGCGAGGAAGGCAGCCGGCGGACAGAAGGGGTCCACCAGGCTGCTTGCAGCAGCAGAGGCACCCGTGTCACAACCTTCATTCACAAACTATAAATATATGGTTTCTCCACTTTTAATTTTCTCTCCACCACCCTCTCCCACCTCCAGCACTCTTTAAATGGGCTTTCTGCCCTGAAATGTCCACCTCCACCAGCCACCTAAACACTGCACCCTCTCTCCTGCAGTCCTAAGTGTCTCCTTTACAACTTTTCTTGAGTAATTCATTACTCCTGCTGTTATTTCCTCATCCTCAACTTGTTTTCCACCTCTCTATTCAACTTTTCTCAATTTAGGCTTACCCACTCATCCTCTCTCTTCCTCTTACTAGTAGTACTTAACTCTTGATGGTTTTACCCCCACCATCTCTCCTCTCCACTCGGAGCTAGCTCCCGATTTTGTTTCCCCAACTTTAGTTTAAAAGTGTCCTTGCGACCCTCTTGTCTGACTTAATCTGAACTGTCTTCCCAACCTGTGTTCATCAGTTGCCACTGCTGAGTCTGGCACAACCCCTACTTTGATCTCAGCACAGCCCCCCCTTAACTTGATTCCCCCTCCCCCTTTTTACCCCAATTTTCCCAATAACTTGCCATTCCTTTCTGCTGGCACTATTAAACCCTGCAATATTCTTTCCTAACTCTCCTTCCTCCATCCACTGCCATGGCACTGTTGGCTCCTTACCTTCTCATACTCTTACCCACGTGTTACTTTCTTCCTAATCCTCTCTTGCAACTGCATACTACTTGCTGGACTTTCGTGCCACACTGCATGAACTCCTGTACCACCCCTCACTCTTACCCTGGCAAGCCCAGCTTTCTCACAACCACCTCAATTTGGTACCCACCACTTTCTGTGACCCCTTGATCCACCTGCTGTTGGTCTCGAACCACTGCCGCCACAGTCTAGACCACCCCTCCTGATGTAGGCATTCACTGTCATTCAAGTTGCTTAAACGATATCTTGCCAGGATTGCCTTGCTC
Organism: Neoceratodus forsteri; assembly: GCA_016271365.2. Lineage (NCBI taxonomy): Eukaryota > Metazoa > Chordata > Ceratodontiformes > Ceratodontidae > Neoceratodus > Neoceratodus forsteri. Next base: position 55,870,049 of record CM057455.1, read on the forward strand.
CTTCTTCTTCTTTCAGGTAATGTCCACCCCAACCATGGCCCTATATTTAACCTATCTCAACAAAACCACAAAGACAAACTACTAACGATTGCCACTATCAACATCCAGAGCTTAATACCTAAACTAGATAAACCTCAAGACTGGATGTCACAACATACCCTTGCTATTCACTCCATCGGTGAAACCTGGCTATCTCCCAGGGTGCCAGATACCATAATCTCCTTGCCTGTCTGCAGCCTATTTAGGCAAGACAGGTTGAATAAACAGGGAGGGGGCTGTGTGATATACATCAAAGACCACATAAACTGTATAGCCCTCCTTCACCTAACCCCTTGCAATAACTCTTAGCTACTTGCTATCAAAATATTATTGGGGCAGCACGGGAAATCTTTTTTTTTTTTTTTATAATTTAGTATACTTTATTCACTTTTTTCAACAACATCCATAATACACAATGGGTTGCTAGGCATAAGCATTATTACATGATAATCTGGAACATGCCATAATAGCCTTGTGGTTACATCGGCTAAAATAAACACAATATATTCTAAAATCCACTACATTATCCCAAACTAATAGCCCCGCCCCCTCTTCCAATACATCCATACCCCCCATTTGCCCCTCTACCCTCCCCCATGTCAAGTGTGTATATATTCTTCCAGTTGCCACATTGGGTTCCACCTGTTGAGCAAAAAATCCACTAACTATTGGGTCAGTGTGGATTATAAGCAATAAGCAAGGCCTCCAAAGGGCCCCATCTGGGCTGATATAAGTGTGGTCGGTTACCCATATACAGGATATGCTTTTTTAATTGCAGAGCAGTGAGCATCTCCTTATACCACTCCCTCACAGACAACCGCGTTTCCTCCTTCCAATGTCTCATAATAATAAGTTTGGCTACTGCCGAGACTAAAGCAATATATGCCATTTTGGTTTTGGGAATACCCCTCGGCAACAAATATAATAGACATATTTCTGGGGTAAAGAGGGAATCAAGACCAAGCCATGGATCCAGCAGCATTTTGATAGCCTGCCAAAAGATCTGGACAAGTGAACATTCCCACAACATATGATATAGAGAGCCAGGGGCGAGGCGACACATGGTGCACACAGGAGAAGGGGCGCGCCCCACCTTATGTAGTCTAGCTGGTGTGAAATATAAGTTATTCATAACATTGAACTGTATCATTCGTAACCTGTCCTGTTTGACAAAGGTATAATTGTTCCTCCAGGCCCGTCCCCAAATCGCTGCATCAGGTGAAACTGATAACTCCTGGACTCAGTAATAGCCGATCCCTCGGGGTAGGCTAACATCCAAAACCTGTAACTCTTTGTAAGTTTTGGACACTGCGTGTGATTCACCCGCTGCCTGCAAAAGCCTATTCAATTTCTCTGAGTACGACCAATTGGTGTTGCCCCTTCCCATATGGCTTTTGATCGCCTCTACGACCTGCCTATGTTTGAAAAAATCCGTAACTGAAACTGGATAATGTGTTCGAAAAGTTGAAAATGACATCAATTGGTCGCTCTCAAAGAGATCAGCGACCTTCCTATCGGTCAGGAGTGGCCAGAATGTGGGCGATATGGGTTTATGGTCTATTTGAAAATGAGGATTACCCACAATAGGCTGTTCCAAGGATGCATGCCAGTTACATGAAAGAAATGTTTGTATCTGCTGGGGGGCCCGAACTGACCATCCTATGGGGGTATTTTTCAACTTACTAGGGAGCTTCGAGGGGCTGACATAAATCAAAGAGGTGAGCTTACCCTGGAACTGGGATATTAGTGACTGCTCTATGTCCAGCCACAGGGGAGTATACACCTGATTCTCATTTTCTAAACCAATTCTTGGCAAATGGGCTACTCTGCTGAGGTGATGAGCACAGTAGTAGGTAAAGAAAGAGGGTAATGCTAGTCCACCCTGTCTTTTGGGCCCTGTAAGTTTGTGGTATGTGCATCTAACTTTTTTGCCCTTCCACAGAAAGGCATTTATAATTGACTGTAAGTAGTTAAACCACTTTTTGGGAAGATAGCACCCTAGCATCCCGACTGGGTATAGAACCCTGGGCAGGACATTCATTTTTACTATGTTAGCTGTCCCCCACAGTGTAAGCAGAAGATTGCTCCATCTCTCCAGATCCGATTTAATAACCTTGAGTAGTTATGTAAGGTTCAATTTCATCATGACAGGGAGATCCCTGGCCACATGAATACCTAAGTAGGTAAGAGTATCTGGTGCCCATTCCAAACTGGTGCCATTTATGGACACCCAGGTGGTCCTATCATTCAGGGGAAAAACTTTGGATTTGGATACATTAAACATGGTGGGAGAACTCTCCAAAGACTTAATCAGCCTCAAAGCACTGGGATCCGACTACGGCTCCTCAATATGAATCAGCATGTAGATCCCTATGGCAGACAGAGGTATACGATGTTCCCCTAATTTAATACCTCTAATTTGAGGGGAAGCAGTTACTTTCCTGAGGAGGGGCTCCAAATAAAGATTAAACAGGAGAGAGGGTAGCGGGCACCCCTGCTTTGTCCCCTCTGAAGCCGAAAAGGGCCAGATAGGGTGCCATTGCACCAAACCTGTGCAGATGGGGAGGAATATAAGATCTGAACCCATTTGATAAATTCAGTTGGGAGACCATATTGTGCCATTGCTAGGAATAAGAAGTCCCAAGAGACCATGTTGAAGGCCTTCTCGGCATCCAGGGACACCAACACCGCCGTGGAGTCGGAGTCCCTAGACACCGAGAGGATGTGTATGATCTTTCGCATGTGGTCAATGGATGATCTCCCCGCCATGAACCCAATTTGCTCCAGCCCAATAAGAGTAGCTAGAACCGGGCTTAATCTGTTGGCCAAGATCTTCGCTAAGATCTTGACATCAGAGTTGATCAGCGAGATAGGTCGGTAGCTGGCGGGATTAAGGGGGTCCTTCCCCGGCTTGGGGATGAGAGTAATCAACGCTTTTAAAAAACTATCTTCCGACATGCCCTCAGAGTGCCAATGATTGAAGACATCTGTAAGCAGGGGGGCAAGCTCTAGCATACAAACTTTGTACAAGTTATTATAGAGACCATCTGGTCCCGGTGCTCTATCCATTGCAAGTTGCTGGATGGCTTTTGTAACCTCCTGTACCGTTATCGGATTACCCAATGCCTTGGCACTCTGAGGGGTCACTGTCGGTAACTCTACCAAGGCTAGATAACTGAGGATGGTCTGGGCGTTGGGCCTGCCTGCCTGATCGACTGAATACAGTCTCATGTAGTAGTTCTTTATCTCCTCCACCACTTCTCTGGGTGACGTTATAAGTTGATTACCCACTTTGAGACCAGCAATGAAGCATGAAGCCTCCACCTGCCTAAGCCTTAGGGCTAACAACTTTACAGCTTTTTCCCCGGCGTCAAGATATTTAATTTTGGTACACCTCAGTGACAATTCTACCCTCTGAGTGATTAGGGCTGAGTACTGGGCCTGCAATCTATGTAGTGTTGCCCATTCAGCTTCGGGGGACTTATTATTGAGGGTGGCTTCCAGCCTCCGGATGTCTGAGAGCAAATTATCTTGCTGGGCTTTATGTAACCTGGATCTGACGGACGCCAAGCGTAGGCACTCCCCTCTCAAAGTGCACTTTGCTGCTGCCCAGACTATGTCAATTCTCGAAACTGAGCCCCTATTTATTGAAAGAAAGTTGGTAAGGAAATCTCTTATCTGCTGTACAGTCTCAGACTTCTGGAGCAGCTGGTTATTAAGCCTCCAAACAAATTCCTTCCTGTGTCCTTTCCAAAATGGAATGTTAGTGAGACAGCGAATGATCAGATATGACCCTCTCATGAATTTCGGAGCCTACTACATTTGGGAGTGAGTGGAAACTTAATAAAATAAAGTCAGTGCAGGATAGTGATTTATTGGGGGGGGGGAGTAAAACGTGTATTGGCGCTCCGTAGGATGCAGCACCCGCCATACATCTAGGATATTTGCACCATTCATCAGATCATGCAGTGCTCTTTGTGATGGGGAGAGTCCCCGCCTCCGAGGGTCAGATCTGTCCAATCGCGTGTCCAGCACCACATTCCAGTCCCCTCCCAATATAGTTGTTACCAGTGGATTAGTGACTACCATACTTAATAAGTGAATAAAAAATTCAGGGGCTTCTCCATTTGGGCCATATAATGCACCCAGTAGAACTGGATTAGACTCTATACTACCCAGCAAAATAATATATCTCCCATTGAGATCGTATTTCTCCCTCTTTAATATAAAGGAGATATTTCTATTTATGAGAATGATCACTCCTCCACTGTTACTAGATCTCCCAGCACTGAAGGCCTGTCCTACCCAGGCTTTGATAAACAAATGGGCATCTTCCCGTTTCATGTGCGTTTCCTGAAGGCAGACTATCCCTGCCTTTAATTGCTGCAGATGTCTGAGAATAACCAGCCTTTTGCCCTTGTCCTGGGCGCCCTTAACGTTCCAACTGATAACCTTGTATTGACTAATCATTACCAGCAGATATACTGAATTACTTTGAGGATTTGCTCCCCTTACTTAACCCAAAAATACAGTTGGACTTAGAAAGGTATCCTGTTCCATGGTATACAGCATCAGCCACTTTAGCCACACTTGACATCCTCCCCCTCCCTCCCTCAAAAAACCCTTTTCATTATCTGTTACCCTAATTTCTCCTGTTATACCCTCCCCTATCGAATAAAACATATTCCTTAGTCCCCTATGTTCTCCCCCAGTTCCCAGGAACTGCAGCTCCCAAATCACCACGGTGCACAATGTCTTCTCACAGAATAATACACACCATGCCCCCCCCCCGCCCCCATCCTCCGTTAAACAAAAAGTATGCCCAACCCGAGTATACTACAGAATCTACTTTTCCTAAGATTTGAATATAAACATTAGGTAATCAGAACAGGGCAAATCATAACCCTGCATGATAATTGCAAGGGTTTTAGGAGTGGCAAAATCCCCTAATAGGGGATGGCAGTGGGAGGAGCAAGGTAATAACACTGAAAGAAAGAAATAAGAGGTTATTGTAATGCAATAAGTCTCCATGTAGTAATTCACAATGCTCTCGATAACTGGATTCAGTTAATGCAGTTACTATAGACCCCCATGCCTCCGGTCGCTACATATCACAGCCGAAAACCATGGAGGCCATCAAGTGGCCCAAGTGTCTCATGAGGCACTCGTCGCTCCCAGGGTTGATGCTGGATCAGGACCGTTTGCTCTCCCCCCCCCCCGTTTACGCCTTCCATTCAGACGGGCCCCTGAGCAATAGGGGAAAGGCTCAACCCTGTTTATAACAGGAACAAAACTCTCATCCATAGTAAGAAGAGACTCATGAGGGAATAAGGCAGCCGACTCCACCGGCAAGGAGCAGAATAAAAAGCAAAAGGATCTAGTGGGTGATACCATTTGCGGTATTTCTTCCGGGATCATGTCCCTGCCACAGCAGTCAGAGTATTCCCACCATCACTGGTTACCATCTTTCATAGCCAAAAGAAAATGAAGCCCTTGGTTAATCAGCAAATGTTTCAAGATACACGTACGTCCCAAAAGAGGCCTGACTCCAGGAACAGTTCCCTTAGTGCTCGATGACAAGTAGACTAAGAACACTTTCAGTGGCCTCCCATGGCCACTACCTGTAAGACACTGACCACTTGTTGAATTTCCACACTATTTCAATGTCCTGATGACCATTAAGTAAGCCCACAAAGATCTCATATACCAAAAATTCTGTCACTGCGATCTTTCATCAGATGCATCATAACCCCCTATCTCATTCCATTCCTTTGAACAGATCCGGGAATAATTCTCGGAGCTCTGTCAGAGCTTGCTCTTTGTTTTCCAGAGAGATCCATTTATCTTGGTGTTTAATCTGAAGCACTGCAGGATATTGCATTCTGAAGGGTTTACCAGCTGCAATCAATTTAGAGACGATAGGATGCATTTCTTGCTGTTTCGCCCTGACCGACTGGGGCAGGTCTTGCGCAACCCTAAGCTGGTGTCCTTCCCAGAGTATTTCTTGTAGATTCTTAATTTTAGCTAGGATATGCTGTTTATCTAAAAAATTGAGCAGGTGATAGATCAGGGGTCATGGGGGGAGCTGGGGGGCCGGGGCGGTTGTAGCGCCCGATGTGCTCGCTCGATAACATACGCGGCTCCATTTGGAGAAGGCCCCGCTATCTTTTTAAAGAATTTCTGGAGAAATAAAATCGGATTCGAGCCTTCTTCTTTTTCGGGCACACCAAATATGAATAGGTTATTTCTCCTGCTCCTCCCCTCAAGATCTTCTAACTTCTCCTCAAGTCTTTTCAATCTTCTCCCGAGTTGTGTGATCGTTGAGTCATTTTTGTCTTGCTTTCTCTCTAATGAAGTGATCTTGACTTCGGAGTCTCCAACTCTCATACTCAGGGCCTGCACAGAGGTTTTAATCTGCTGCATATCTTCTGCCATCTCTGAAATACGCTGTTGGAGTGGCCTCATTACCTCCAGAAATCTCTCCTCTGAGAGAACAGTAGCGGAGGCTGGGTTTTTATTGTCTCTCGATTGCTGGTGCCGAGGCCTCTTCACGGCCTGTTCCTTTTCTGGCGTCATTGGTGGCGAGTGTCTCTGCGTTGGTTTCTTCATGAAAACGTCCATTTTAAACAGACAGCTGTCCACTGCGAAGTTCTAGTGACCTTAGGGTGTAAGTAAGGCACACTATTTGCGGTGAAATCTATTAGAAAGTAGTATTTATTCAAGTGGAGATGCGGAGCTACGGGAGGTTGCTGCTGCCCTTCACCCTGTTATCACGTGACCCCCTAGCATGGGAAATCTTACTGTGCTTTCAGTTTATATCCCCCCTCAGGAACAGACATCTGGATTAAAAATTGTCACTGACTACCATAAATCTCTCCCTCAATGACCAAGACTGTGATATTGGGTGACTTTAATATAAATTGACTTGTCCCCAAAGCAGCCCCATTTAAAGATGCCATCACATCCATCGGCATCTCCCAGATGGTCACTGCCCCAACAAGAGTTAACCCTAGGTCTGGTACTAGCTCCCTTTTGGACCTTTTCCTCATCAGACACCTGGATATAATTGCAGGTACATGGGTTCTTCCTGATTCACTGAGTGACCACTCCCCTGTATTGTGCTCCTGGTCAAATAAGGCCCACAAACCCCGAGCTAAAACTATTTATCACAGAGACCTCAAAAAAGGAAGTCTCAACCTTTTTAAAACCTATCTTGCTCAGTGTGACTAGTTCCCCCCTCAGTAGCTTCAATAATGTTGATGATGCTCTTTCCTAATTTATCTCCCAGATCAACAAAGCCTGTGATCTCTTCATCCCTTTCTGTAAAAAAAAAAAAAAAAAGGATCAAGGTCCCATCCAACTTCTGGATCTCCACCCCCATAATAAAGCTAATGAAACAGAGAGAGAATCTGTGGCATTGAGCAAAGGCTTCTGGGAAGTATTATGATATGCAGCATTACAGGGCTACCAGAAATCCTTGCACCTGTGAAATCTGCAGGGCAAGAAAAGAATACTTCAAAAGGGAATTCTTAAACTCATGGGGTAACAGCCACAATTTCTGGGAAATGCTTAAGGAACTTACAGGTAAGCCTAATAAAGCTTCCCCTTCCCTGCTCAAAGTAAATGATGTTAACACATAGGACCACAAACTTATAGTGGATGCTTTTAATAATGCATTCACAGATCTAAGTGGTATACTCCCACTTGACTTCTTCAACTCCTTCGGTTGGGCCCGAGTAGCTGTCTCTGCTACCCCCTCTCCAGTTTTCCTTTCCTTCCCTTCTGCTTCAAGCATGTAACACTGTCCGAGTCCAGAAAATACATACAAAGGGTCCTTAGTAAGTCCAGGTTCAGTGGGGACATTTTGGATCTTAAACATCTACAGTGCTTTCTCTGGATGTTGCCATTGCTCTTCTCTCCAGTCTCTTCAATTTATCTATCTCCCTTGTGATTCCCCAGCCATTGGAAAGCTGCTGTATTCATGCTGGTCCACAAAACTGATGACAAGATGTTAAATGATAACTATCCTCCCATATCCATCTTTCCGCCCTCTCTAAATCCCTCATGCGCATTGTTGCTGACCAGCTCACAAAGTTTCTTGCCAAATATAATCTACAGTGCCCACAACAGCATGGTTTTAGAAAGTCACACAGTACCACCACTGTCCTGATTACTTACACCAATTACATCCATAAGGCTTTGGATAATGGCCACCTAGTTGGGGTCAATCAACACTGACCTAACCAAGGCCTTTGATACAGTTAACCACTTCCTCCTGTTCCACACTCTCCCTTCCCTTGGACTCTCCTCTGGAGGTTACTAGCTTGTTCAAAAGCTACCTTGGTCAGCCAGCCCGGTGGTGCTGAGGGTTGAGGTGCTGGACACCACATCTTGCACCATGCCAGTGACCTGAGGTCAGAAATGAACTTGGGTTGCTGGGGGTCAGTCATAGAGGAGTGGATTGAGCATCCAGAGGACAGCTCTTCTGTCCTGAGGAGGGTAGGTACTGGACTCCCCTGCAGCAGTCACTGTCAGTGGAGACTGGGGGTGCAACAATCAATTAGTCAATCAAAATCTATATTTAACCAGGCGAAAACCATTGAGCAAAAGCTCATTTTTGTGATGGACATGGGATGTACAAGTACAAGGAGAATACTTTTAAAAACAACAGTTACAAGTCAGTGTCATGTGCAGCAAAAGGTATAAACAATACAAATGCAAAAATAAATGCAGGACAATATACAACAACAAATTCCAAACAATCAGTCAATCAAAATGTACAAACCAGCACTGCAGATACCTACAAAACAAGCAGTGTTACATACATATATATACAAAACAAACAGTGTTGCAGAAGAGACAAGTACAAGATGTACCATCTGGCTCTCCCAAGAAACAGACGGAAAATTAACTAAGTGCAGGAGAGGGGAGAGAAGTGGGGAGGTGGAGAGGGAGATAGGGAGGGATAACAGAGAAGAGTCAAAGGGCCACAGAATGCATGGTTGTGTGGGCTGAACTATTAGAGGTAACAGTGCATCGAGGGCAGGAGGTAGGTGAAGGCAGGCACAGTGCCAGGTCATGATTTCAGAAGTTGAGGTAGTGAACACGGTGCAAAGAAATTATTCATGTTTTATTTATTTTTTATTTTTTTTATTTGGGGGGAAGGGGGCCTGCAATATGCGGAACCTAAGCACAGGAGGAGCCCTGGGACCAAGAGGAGGCATTTACAGGGTGCTCTGTGGAGATAGGGGTCCCTAGAGTCAGGGGTAGCAAGCACATGATTCCTTATTGTGACAAAAATACAATGTTTTGAAGGCTGCTAGGCTTATGGGGTGTTTTAATTTCATGTTTTTGGAAGCTCATTCTACAACTGGGGCAGCACACAGCTAATAGATGCACAGCCAAAGTGTGATCTGGCCTTGAATACCTTCAGTGAAATGTATGAAGCACTTCTCAGAGCATACTTACCTAGGGGACATAACGGTAGACAGAGATGTAGTTGGGCAGTTTGTTTAAAATGACTTTGTAAGTCCAGATTGCAGCATTTCTTTGTTGTCTAGAGCCGAAGGATGATCAATCTACTGCAGGCCTGTGCTGTTTTCCAGATGGGGGGAAGTTGCCCTGTGAACGGGATAAGTTAAACAAATGTGTAATGGGCACTACTAGGACACAGTAGCCCAACTTTAAAAAATGATGGTCAATGAGGTTGGCTCCCGCACTTTCCCTAACATCCAACTTAAGCAAAAGGTCTTCAACTTCTTTAAGGGATGTAGGTCGGAGTGAGAAGGTCGGTTGGAGGAGGAGTATCCCTGACTATTGATTCCAAGTTGTGCTCAGAGATTACTGGCCGGGAATGAAACAAAGGCTAACCCTACGGTAGCAAACTGATTGTTGAATGAATCAAGGATTGCTGGTTTATCAGTGAAAGTGGTAGAGCCAATCATAATTTTAGAAGGCAGGGAGTTACCAGTGGTATGACCTTCTATTTCCTTGATTATTCTCCAGAATTTGGAGGCGCACTTAGTTGAAAGATTAAGTTGTGAGCAGTAAAAATTAACCTTATATTCTCTAACTTTCTTGGTGCAAAGGTTCCTAGCCCTTCTGAATAAGTTCCAGTCATTCGGAAGTTTGGTCTTACGGGCAGCTTTCCAAAGCACATCCCTTTTCCACAAGGCATCTTTCAGCTCATCTGTAAACCACCGGCAAGATTTAGTTCTGACCCGGACTTTCACTAGGGGAGCATGCGTATTAAGAGCTCCTATGACAATTTCTTGGAAGATGTTGTATGCAGTGGCCAATGATTTTGCTAGGTAGAAGTTCTGCCAGATCAAGGAGTGACCTAAGTCTGTGATGTATGCGCAGGGATCAAAGTTGCATCAACACCTTTTAGAAGAGAATTTGGAGGCACATGGAGGGGGTCATGCACGCAGGGGTTGAAGTGATGGCAGATGTCCACAAGAGGGGTGTGAGAGCATGCTCAGCTCATGCTGGATGTCAGTGCATGTCCGCGCTTCTGGGGTCATGCTCACAAACAAGGAAAAACCCCATTAGCTGGGTAGGCTATGACGCCGGTCCCGTGGCCACTGCCTGATCCCGTCCACCTACTCCCTCTGTATCCTCTAATCCTTGGACTGACTGTGGCGTACTAGATGAGAGGAGCACCAGTGTAGAGGTGACAGTCCTGCCCCGGGGGCGGGGGAGGCCAGGGAGCTGAAGTGCTGCAAGTAGGTCCTGGGGGGTTTGGAGTACCAGGGTGGACTAAGGTTGGGGGTTACAGGCTGGCTGGGACAAGCCAATCGTCTAGAGAGTGTCGGAAGACAGTGACCGGAGAGAAAAAGGTGGTTAAAAAAAGCTACCTAGGTGGTCTTACTCAGCAAGATAAGGCCTGCAGCACTCTGTCAAACAGCCTCCCCATATGATCGGGAGTCCCACAAGGCTCCATCCTCAGACCCCTACTCTTTAGCTTATTCATCAATAATCTCCCCTTTGCCTATAACAGCAGCATGGTCCTTAATGCGTATGATGCAGTCCTCTTTACTCTCAGCCTCGACTCACTCTCACTGATGGCTGACCTACAATCCAACTTCAAATTTGTGGAGACCAGCTTTGAGGAACACAAACTGCTCATGAATTACAAAAAGACCAAGAACATGCTCTTTGCTAACTCTCACAATATGCATAAAGCTGCCAGCCTATTTGCAACAACATAAACCAGCCCCTTGAGCAAGTTCAAGCATTTAAATACCTTGGTATAACACTCAATACTGCTCTCTCATTCAATCTTCCACATTAATCAAGTTGCTTAGGTCATCAGCTCCAGGATTAGGATTCTACAGTATATTGTTACTGCCATTAAATGACCACTGAAACTCTTTGACTGGTGGTAACCAGCTCAGTCCTTTCGCTCATCGACTATGGTCTAGTTATCTATAGTGCCGACACAGAGATCACTCTAAAGTGAATAACACTTGCTCTTAACAAGTCCTGCAGACTAGTCTCTGGGTCTGATAAGGGGACCCATACCTGTGAATTTGAAGAAAAAAACAACTGGCTTCCTCTCAAGGCTAGGATCTCATATCACATGGGCCTGCCGTGAAAAAGATTAGCAGGGACCCTGGTTTTCCATTTTTAACGGTAACACCGGTAACAATCATGGAATCCTGTTTGGTTTGCGGATTTTGAATTCTTGTACCGGTGCCTCATGGAAATTGCATGTCACTGCACAGAATCTCTAAGATTTCAGTATTTTTTTTATTTTCTCTTTCTTTGTCTCCTTCTTACAGCATCAGTCTCCACTTTTCAGGCTGAGTATTCCTTAGCTTCACCCCCAGGTAATGCTCAGGAGCTCCTGTGGTCCTGCCCCTATCCTGCCTGGGTTGTACCCCTGCCAGGTGGAAATGGAGGAACCCAGGACCCTTTCATACTCCCTTAGTGTGTATCGGGCAGCTCAGTGGGTACCTCATGGAGCCTGGTTATGAAGTCTGAGGCACCTGGGTCCCTTCTGCCAGTGGCCAATGTGGGGGGTGATCGTTCCTGGTTTTCTGGTCTCTGTCCCTGAGGGCACTGCCACTAGAGGAGATCCAAGGAGGGAGGGCACATAGAGACATGCCACTGCTCCACATCCTGGCTAGGGTCCTCCCCTCCTGATCACTCTGCAGCACCATTGTACCACCACCCATGGTAAAGCAGCAGGACCTGCAGCCCAACCTCCCTGGAGGAGGAGGAGGAGGAGGAGGAGGAGGAGGAGGAGAGCAGTCCCCCAGGTGCTCAATCCTACTCCCATGGCCAAACCTTCAGCAACTCAAGTTCGCTTCTGACCCTGGGTTGCTGGCATTGCAAGTAATAGAGCTACTGCACTGCCAGCAGGCCGACCCAGATTTCAGTATCTTAAAATGAATGCTGCTGTGCTTTGCATTCTTTCTGCTTTGCTGCATATAGAGTCAGTAAGGAAATCACCCACTCTGTTTTGTTGTATCAGCCATTCAGTTTAACCACCCATGCCTAGTGGTTAGAGTAACAAGCAGTGAATGAACTGGGTACATCCAGCAGACTTGGGTTTGATTCCCAAAACCTCCCTTGCATACTGTGTGACTCCAAGCAGGTCACTTAATCTCCCCAGTACTTCAAGGTCACTCCTGAAAACAGACAGTCCTGCCTAGTGGGCCTTACCTGCTTTCCAAAGAATATAAAAAATAAAATACCAATATATGTTTACTACATTATAGAATAGTAGTCAGGGTACCATGTAATTTGACTGAGTTTTACTTGGGCAGAAATGATTTTGTATAGGTAAAGATAAATGTTCAGATACATTTTATGTATTTTATAAACTTGTTTTTTAGATTTTAGTCAGGTGTTGATTTTTAGGTGAAGACATTTTTATTTCAAAGAAGCAAATTCAAGTTTTTTTACCCCTGGCCATTCACTCCTTCAGGCCTGACAAGGTCCCCTACCATCCCTGCTGAGTGCCAACCACCATCCACTGCTCTTACTGCTGTGCCACTGTAACCCAAAGTAACCCTTCATTGAGTGGGCCCCACCCCTGTGGGAGGCTACCAGGGGAGGAGAATTGCCCTAAAGAGCTTCCAGTGTATCCTGGGCATGGCAAGGGTCAGAACGGACACATGTCTGGGGATTCTGGCTTATGGAGGGACCAACAGCTGTCCTTCGGTTGGTCAGCAGGTGTTTTCCCATTTTCTGGGAAGCATGACAGGCCACACAATGTCAAAGCACAAGCTGATGTCTGTCACGCTCCCTCCTGCAGTGAGGGCTGACATGTTGTCATGCCTCTGGCCTCCACCACGGCCAGCAAATGCTGAGCCATGAACCCCCCTCCTCCCAGGGAAGGTGAGTGGTTGCTGGGCACTCAAGCCTTCACCCACCAGCTGGCTCTCCAACACCCAAGTCTGCTTCCTAACCCTGGTCAGCAGTGTCACAGGCAGAAATCCAATTTAGGCAGGTAAATTATAGATAGGACAAAACAAAGGTAGTCCACCTTAGTGGTGATGGTTCAGATTAATTCACATCCGAGTTCTAACAAGCAAAGAGACCAAGTCATTTGTAACTTGTGCATGTGGAGTGTGGGTGCTGAAGAAAGGGATCATAGTGCTGTCACTACTGCCATCATCCCAGAGGATGTGGACTGCATTGTTGCTACTGGCATCACACCAAGGGGTGGGGACTGTAGTACTTCTGCCATCACCACTGGTGGATGGAGAATGAAGTACTGCTGCTGTCCCACCTGAAGAATGGGGCCACAGTGCTGATACTGCCATCACACCGGAGGAATGGTGAATGTAGTACTGCTGCCATCACACCTAAGGGATGGGGGCCACAGTGCTGCTGCTTCTGTCACACCTGAGGGAGGAGGGAGGAGGGAGGTTGTAGTGCTTTGCTGCTGCCATTTCACCAGAGGATGGGGGCCTATAGTGCTGTTGGTGCTGCCATCATACCTGAGGATGGGGCCATAGTACTGCTTCCTCACACCTTAGGGATGGGGGCTGTAGTGTTGCTGCTGCCATCACATCTTGTACCTAAAATAACTTTAAATTGGTACAAGGATGGAAGGATGTGTGATAGTGGAAATCAAAATTGCTAAAATGCATGTTAGCAGAGTTAAAAATTGTTAAATAAAGTACACAAAACCAAACACCAGTAAAAGCGGATTTGGGCTTAGCAGACACCAGTGACAGTACCAGTTTTTACAATGTGCAAAATGGAATATGCCTTTTCTCAATCCCGGTAAACCAGTGTCCCTGAAGATTAGTCTTAGCCTCACGCCTCCTTGCACTGATCTTACTGGTACAAAAAACAGGTGTACACGGAGCACCTCTAAGCCCCTTCTTCAGGACCTCCCTAAGCTCAGCAAACATTTGCTTATAGAGCACCCACTCTACTTTTTTTTTTTTTTTGTTAACTATTTTTATCCTCCCATGGCAGGTCAACATCTGCATCCACTGAGCCTACCAAACTCAGGGTCTTTCAGGGGCTTCTAGCACCTGACGTGCCCCAGCAGATCCCCAGAGTCAGTCCGAGGGCATCATCCATGTTGGCCCCCACAATTTCCTCTGTTTTCTCCCTGAACTAGCCCGGGACCCCTAGAAGCGGTGGCGCATGCACATGGAGGTGCACATGCGCACCGCAGCTCTGGACCAGGTCGCCTCAACCATCCCCATTGACTGATGTCGGATCTCCTCATGAGTAGCACTGTCCTTCCGGCATCCACTGGGGTGGCCAAGCTCTGAGAGGGATAGATTCCTCCTCCCAAGGCAGAGCACTGCCAACCAGCAGCATCTCACATCCTCTCCCTCTTCCCCCTGCTGGCCTTCGATGACCCTGGCTCTTTCCCAAACCTGGGTCACCGGCATGACGCGAGGTGTGGCATGCAGTGCCTCAACCCTCAGTGCCACCGGGCCAGCCGCCCACTCTACTTAACTGTCTCACCTCTGATGTCACTGCCGAACCTAAACTAAATGTTTTTACACTTAAGATTCATAAGCATCTCCTCACTCTAAGCCTCTGTGATTGCTCAGCCTAGTTCTCAACTTCCTTGTGCTGCCCTCTAATGCTTTTTTCTTCCAACTCCTCTCTCACCTGCTCCTACGTCTTTCTCCCATACTTTCTCCTATGCCTCCTCCTTCCACCCACCCCTCCCTATCCCTTCCCATCCCCACTTTATATCCCATCACCACTATGTGAATTCCTTCTTACTGTTCATCCTATGTCTAGCATGCCCCACTTCACTCCTTCCCATGTCCTCTCCCCCCACTCCTTTCCCTCTCATCCCCATCTCCTCTGTCTTTCTCCTCCTTCTCTCTCTGTGTCTACCGGTAGTCTACAGTAGGCCCACACCCTCTTCTCTACTCTCCTTCCCCGTCTCCCCTTCCTCCCTCACCCGTACTTTCCTGCACTTGCAACCCCACTCTCAACACTTAATTGACTAAGTCTTGCTCTGACTGCTTTCCTGATGCTGCAAATTTGTCTCATGATTGTAATCTCCTTGTTTGTATCCAGATTTGTTGTACCCCCATCTCAACACAGAGCCTTTGTAAAAGAACCTCTGGTTCAAAGGTCATAATCCTTGTTTTCAATAAATAAATAAAAATAAATAAACAAGTGTATATTTAAATTCATTCTTACTGCTGCTGATTACTATATCAGTAGTATGGAATTCCATGGGTTAATTACGCTCTGACAGAAGTAAAATTTTCTTCTTCTGTTATTAAATCTTTGCCAGATATTTTCTGAGGGTGACCCTTGGTGTCATTATGAGTTTGTTTAAAGTCAAAACCATTTCATTAAACAAAACTGGGTTGTGCATTATAACAAACATTGCAAGAGGTCGCCACGAGCCTGCTTATCTTCAATGATAATATTGCAAAGTTCTTCAATCTAGTTTTGTATGGGTAATTTATTATGTCAGATAATACTTCTGTAGTCTTTTTCTGTACCTTTTTCAGTTGGTTTATGTTATAGTTTTTATCCGGACACCAGAACTGGGTTCCTTAGTCATTTGTGGCCTGACATATCCTCTGTACACGGGGAGAAGGATACATGTGTCCCTGGAAGTTACAGTGTTTTACTGACCCATAGTAAATTGTATGCCTTAGAGACAGCATTGTTGCACTGTTTAGTGTTTTCAAGGTCTCTACTTATACTGATACTCAGATCCCTTTCTTGGGTAGTTATAGATAATATTGTGTTGCATGTGTACATTTGTAGAATATATATTTTTTCCTACATGCATAACCTTGGATTTTCCTAAATTAAATGACATTTCCCATTTTGTGCCCAGGCTGAAATTAGGTTCATGCTATTGTGGATGCTATTTCTCTGTTCAGAAGTTGCACAAGATCTGACTATTTTAGTGCCATTCACATATTTTATGGCCCAATTGGCTGGATTTACTGTAAGGTCTGAAATGAAGATTTTAGAAAATCACCGGCGCAAGTACTGATCCCTGAAGCACACCCACTAGTCACCATCCCATACCTGGAGGGAGAACCATCATTATACAATGGCAAGAAACAATGCTGGGCTCTGACTGATTAGTCTAAGGCTGGACCAGTGATTTTATCCCGGCATAACATCCTGGATCTAGTCCCAGCACACACATGACCGCATAACATGTTAGAGAAAACATTCCACTACCCAAATTCAAAGTGCCACATTAGACATCACTAGATTACCTTATGACAGTACTTCTGTACTTTTTAATAAACTACATTCCTGTTTCCCAGACTGTACTTCATACCAAATCCCTACCACATTCCCCAAACGCATTTACTAAACAGAATTCCCTGAAGAAAAAAAAATGGCATAAAATGAAGTAGTCAGTCTGATCGGCTTCACAGTTTCTGGCTGTGCACTTTACGCCAGTGTGTCACCACATTTGTTTTAAAAGAAGCACAAAGTATTATTTTGCTATGCAAAACAAACAGAAAAAAGATTTCAAAACACAGCTGCTACTGTTGGTTTCACTATCGGCAGTCTCACGCTCCTCCGCTTCCCCACTTCATCCCTTTCATCGAGCATTAAGAGCATCTGATTGGTTTTCAGAGTAAGCACGAGCTGTACTTACTTTTCAGCGAGGGTGACTTCAGTGTGTTACTTTTATATATCCTGGTACAAGCAGTAAAAAAGGCAAATTCCACTGGGAGATGAAGAACTGTCAGTAACCATCACCTTGAGTGACTGTGGGTGGGTGGCGGAGGCACAAATAACCATAGCTAAGTGGGAACAAGGCAGAGGTGAGTGACTTTGTACATAGAAAGTAAACTCCATTTCTGAATTCAATTACTGCTACTCTGAGACCACGGGGTGAAATCCTTTTTTATTAATTTATTTTACACAGCAATATACTTATATTTTGTGCTTTTTTTAGAAAGAGATGTGTTGGCACGGGTGTATGGGGCAGAGCTGGGGACTGCTGACAGTGAAGCCGATCGGACTGACAGCTTTGTTTTAGCTCTTCTTTTCAAAGAATGGCAAGGAATTCAGTTTAGTGAATATGTTTGTAGAATGTGGTAGGAATTTGGTGTGGGGTCCAGTCTGTGTGTGTGCTATGGGAAAGAGGAATCTAGTGTACAAAAATAGACAGTAGAGACCACAGTAACAGCAGCTCAACCTTCTGGCAAAACTGCTAATCAGCAGTATTTTAAAAAAAGTATACCTACCCATTGAAAGAAACAGGTAATTTTAACAATTTAATTTAACAAGCATTAATCAATGCTGAATGTTGTCGCGCTGGCATTGGCAGTGGCGGAGGTGGAGAGGCATAGCGCTGTGAGTTTGTTAATGTGTCCCAAAAGGTGATTTTGCACAGCGAGTATGCCACTGTGTGACAGAGCTGCAGAAACGCGTTTTGGGCAGGCTGTGGAAAATGGCAGCTGGGCTGTTGATAATGAGGTGTGCACAAATGCCAGTGATGAAAATGTGGCATGAAAATATTGCAGATTGACAAAGTTACAAGGGTGCGTGGAAACTGCACAATGCACGCTTGCAAAACAGTCATTGTCTGGACTTTCACCACCAAATTTTCAACATAGACATTTTAGGACCTCTTCTGATGAATAGTGTCACCGTCATTTCCTGAAAGTGTCCCGGAAAGTGATTTCGCACAGTGACCGTGCAGTGTGTGTGGCTGTTTGTGTTTGTCTGTGTCTGTAGCAAAGTTTTTTGGGATTTACAAGATCTTCTGCTTGGAGTAACTACACCATTCCTGCTCACTACATCTGTGAACGTCTCCTGGACTGGATTTTCTGCAAAACATCACCACAAGATATTTGCATTTTCAGTTTAAAATCAACTTTTTGGAAGCTATCCCAAGCAAAACTAAATCAAGCAACTAGGTCTGACAAACTCCAGTGACTCTGGGTCCTACTCGAATCCACATTTTCCTCTGGCTTGCTCCCAAGGGATCTATTTGTGGACTTTTAAACAACCTCTTTAAATAACAAAGGAAGCACAAGGACAAAAGGATTTCACATCCTGCATTTGTACTTGAGTAGGTGTGCCCCAGGCTATCAGTGTAATGGGGTTGGGGAGTGCATGCCTGCAAGGTCTTGCATAGTCAAAGCCTCTTGTCAAGCCCTGCCTAGCTGTGACCTTGGGTGACCTCTGTCATGAGTTGAACCAATGTTTTACCAACAGTCACACCATGTCTAACAGCTGTCTGTGGGTTGCCCTTGTAACTTTTCTTGTCCTACTTTGCCTTGACAGAATTACACTATCCTTATGGAATGAGGATGGCTCAAATAAATCTAGGACCGAGCACTATGATTTTACTTTCTCCAACCTTATTGTTTATAATACAAGGATACTACAAACTAATCTTCTTCTCTACCAAAAGGGTTGTCCCTACCGTTCTCTCTATATGTTTAGGAAACTACGGAACAAGTCTGCGTTATCCCATCCTTTTCTAAACGTGGGGCTGTGGTTCCTTGTCATCATTGTCATTCTGCTATCTGGGGATATAGAGACAAATCCTGGGCCACTGGATGCTTACTTCTCAGCAGATGACATACATAGTGTGTCCAAATATGGGCTGTTAATTGCACACTTGAATATAAGAAGTTTATGTGTCACTTCGTGGAACTGGAGTCATGGGTCACACTGTACAATCCTGATATCCTCTGTCTCACTGAGACCTGGCTAAAACTTTTGGTTACTGACTCCCTCTGCTCCCTGCCAAATTACTCTATTATTCGAAGGGATAGGATATCGAACAAATGTGGTGGTGGAGTTGCTCTGTACTACAAAAATAATCTGACTGTCTCTCTTCTCGCTATCCCGGATGCTCAATCGGTATGTGAATACTTGCATGCTACCCTTGCATTGGGAGCCAAGAAACTGCATGTTATGTGTGCATATAACCCCCCAGCGGGAGGAATTGTGGGTCTAGAGTACCTGTTGGAAAATACCTCTCAGAATTTTAATCATAATGAGGTTGTCATGTTAGGGGACCTAAACTTAAACTGGCTTGGGGCAGTTCTCAGTTCTCTTCAATCTCTGACTCATAGCTACAACCTGCTTCAGATGGTAACAGTGCCGACTAGAAGTCTGTCTTCATCACCACTAGGCACACTATTGGATTGGGTGCTGGTAAATTGGATCTAACACATCTCAGCTGCTGGTACTCTTGCTGATGCTTTAACTGACCACTCTCCTACTTTCTGCATCCAGTCCTTGGGGGCACCTCAATCTCCTCCACCACGTCTCATCACTCTCATAAACTTTGCTCACCTAGACCAAGAGGTGATTCTGTATGACGTCTCCAGAATTGATTGGTCGGAGATCTATCTATCACACTGTTCTCAGGATGCTCTTAACCTCTTCATCACTAAATTCCTTACGGTTCAATGTAAACATGCCTCAAAGATCACCCGGAGAGTGAGGGGTAAACAAACATGATGGCTAAACAAAGACTTGCTTAAAAGTTTGCGCCTTAGAGATAAACTCTGGAAGCACTACAAAACATCAGGTCAGCAAACAGATTTCAACACTTACCATACGCTACGGAATTCATGTATAAGACAAGTCAGAGCTGCTAAGAGCAAGTACTGTAAAGAACTACTGATTAACTCAGCCAATGATCCCAGAAAATTCTAGTCACACATCAAATCCTTCCTAGGATCCTCACAGTCAACTACCCCATGTGATATGCTGATAAATTATGTGCATTGCAATGACTCACAAACCATAGCTAATTCTTTCAACCTGCATTTCTCTGATCTCTCCCAATATACCTCTTCCTTCGATCCCACTGCAGTGTCCTCCCACTCCTCATCAGGAATCTGTCTGGATAAGCTGGAAATGTTGTCCTCTGTGCCTCCTTATACCCCTCCATTCTATTTTAAGGCTGTGTCTAGAAAGGAAGTCCTGAAGCTCCTTAGATCCATCTCTGATCATACCAGCTCTGACTCAGACTCCCTGGAACTCCGCCTCTTGAAACTTGCAGCTTCCTTTATTGCATTACCGTTGGTCAAAATTTATACATTATCACTTTCAGGTGGAGTGGTCCCTGACCTCTGGAAAGCTGCTCGGATCATGCCTGTACTTAAAAAGGGGATCCTAAGGTTGTCATGAACTACAGACCAATTGCCATACTCTCGGTACTGAGCAAAATCCTGGAGAAAATTGTCGCAATTCAGACAACTGACTATCTACTTAAGCACAGCCTGCTCTCGGATACCCAGCATGGCTTCAAGAAAGGACATAGCACAACAACTGCACTCCTTAAATTCACCATAGACAGTCTTTCAAAAATCGATACTGGCAATCTGACTGGGGCTGTCTTTATTGACCTCACAAAGGCTTTGACCTTGTTGATCACACTTTGCTTCTCTCCTCGCTTCAACACCTGCATTTCTCCTTCGCTGTTGTTGACTGGTATGAAAGCTATCTGACAAATAGAACTCAAGTGGTGAAATTTAATTCCTCCCTATCGAACAGTACCACCATTAACATTGGTGTACCTCAGGGCTCCATCCTAGGGCCCCTCCTAGTCTCTCTTTATATAAATAACATTGGAGCTGCTCTAAAATCCTGCTGTGCTACTCTATATGCTGATGATCTTGTCATCTATACAAGTTCTACTAATATAGACATTATCAACACAACCCTTTCCTCTGACTTTAACAATATCCAAAACTGGCTATACGACCACAAACTGGCTGTCAACACTAGTAAAACTAAAGCCATGCTGCTTGGATTGGCCCCAAAGCTCCAGGCTTGCACAACAGCAGTGACGGTGCAGGACTTAGAAGGTCAATTACTGGAATGTGTGACCTCTTTCAAGTACCTGGGCATCCTGCTACATCAATCTCTTGATCTTAATCTTCATGTACAGTCTGTTTGCAGAGCTGTCAACTCCAAACTGGGTGTTGCATATAAGACTAGTTATATGCTCATCCCATCGGCTAAAATGGCCATTGTGAGGGGGGGATTCTGCTCCCCACCCTAACTTATGGGGCTCCCTTATTTTGAAGCTGCTCATAAAACTGACCTACTCAGATGGGATATTACATATAACAACATATGTCGCTATGCCTTTTCTGCTCCTCGGCTTAAACACCACTGTCAACTTTATAATGATCTTGGTTGGCTCTCTCCGTTAGCTAGTAGGAAATACTACCTTGGCTCTCTTATTGATTCAGTAATTCAAAATCAAGCCCCTAGGTGTCTTGCAGCTATGCTTGTTCCTCAGGACACACTCCATGGTCTACGATCAGCTGATAAATCCTTTCTGAATTTGCCAAGGTGCCGCACTAGGAAAGGAACTGTTGCATTTGAGCGTGCGGCTCCACAGCTGTGGAATTCCCTTCCCCTCGACATTAGACTTTCTAGCTCCCACACATGCTTTGAGAGAAAACTGTGCTCGAATCTGCTGGTTGCTGATACCTGTTCCTGTTTTCACCCTACCTAATGACTGATGTCTCTGGCCATACAATAGTATTTCCTCACCTCTGTATAACCCTCTTACTGCCTCAGACTGTCCCGGCTCCCTTTCCCTGCCCATATACAATCTTGTACTGCAAGCATCTTCCTTACACTTACATACACTCATATAATCTAATTTAATGACTTGCTCCCCTCTTCCTCACTTACCGACCTTTTCCTTAATGACACCCCCTGCTCTCAATGGTTATTTCTTCCTCTTGTATTACCTGTTTTTGTTTTTGTGTACCTTGTTCTGTTCATATGATATGTCACCTGATAATTTATTGTCCAAGGTCCTCCATTCATTGCACAGGTAGGCACCTATGAACTTATGAATGGTCTACTCTGTATGTTTCAGTGGCTCAGTAGGTAGGAGATCAGAGGGCTGTGGGTTCAATTCCCACATCTGGCACTTGGGTTAATATCCTAGTACTGACATCGTAGTGCAGCATGAGAGGGGTGCTGCACTTCTGAGGTGCTGTCTTTCGGATGAGACGTTAAACCGAGGTCCCATCTGCCTGGATTGGTGGTAGTTCAGGTGAATGTTAAAAATCCCATGGCACTTATCGAAAAGAGTTGGGGAAATTCCCCGGTGTCCTGGCCAAATTTCCCTCATTCACTTAAAATACCATCAAAAACTTAATCTGGTTCAAGGTCAGTTGGCATTCATCTGTTTTCCCCTCCCCTTGGTCGTGCCTGAAAATAGGCAGGATTTGTCTAGTGCACTTACCTGGTCAACAAAAACTAAATAAATAAAATATGTCCCTGATATATTGTATCCACTTTAAATCACTGTATGTAAAGCACTTATAATTTGTTATCCTGTTAAGTTTCTACATGTCTGTATTCTCTCGGGTCGTGTCTGAAAATAATAATTTTATGGCTAGTGCACTTACCCGGTTAACAAAAGCTAAATAAAAATAAATAAAAATTAAAATAAAAAATTCTGCACCGGACGTATGAAAACACATTTCAGCTAGCTGTACTGTTCATAAGGAGGTATGGAAAAATGCCAATGATGAACAGCTGGAGTGAAAGTACTACAATTCAGAAAGTCACGAGCGTAATGCAACCGCCAATGCGCCTCAAAACACTCATTTTATTGACTTTCGTCCCTAAATTTTCAACATAGGCATTTTAGGACATCTGCTAATGAACAGTGTCACTGCCATTTTCATAATGTGTCTCGAACACAGGCTTTCCACAGCAACCACGCTATTGTGCGCCAGAACTGTGAAAACAGATTTTGGTCAGGATGTGAAAAATGACAGCTGTAATGTTTATTAGGAGGTGTAGAATAATGACACTGTTGAAAATATAAGTTTGCGAACTTACAAGCGTGCGTGCAAACTGTGCAACACACGCTCGTAACACAATCATTTTATGGAGTATTGTCACCAAATTTTCAACACAGGCATTTTTGGACCTCTACTCATGAACAGTGTCACTGTCATTTTCATAATGTGTCACGAAAACTGATTTTGCACAGCGACTGCGCTATTCTGCATCAGAAGTGCAAAAACACATTTTGGCAAGGATGTGAAAAATGGCAGCTGTATGGTTCACAAGAAGGTGTGGTAAAATGCCAATGTTGAGAATGTGGAGAGAAAATATTGCAAATGCGCTAACTTATGAGCGTGCATTGTACAGTTGCTACGCACACTCGAAAAACAGTTATTTTATGGAGTATTGTCATCAAATTTTCAACACATGCATTTTAGGACCTCTGCTCATGAACAGTGTCACTGTCATTCTCGTAACATGTCACGAACACTGATTTAGCACAGCGACCGCACTATTCTGCACCGGAAGTGTGAAAACATATTTCGGCAAGGATGTGAAAAATGACAGCTGTACGGTTCACAAGAAGGTGTGGTAAAATGCCAATGTTGAGAATCTGGCATGAAAATAGTGTGAATGTGCTAACTTATGAGTGTGTGTTGCACAGTTGCTACACACGCTCGTAAAACAGTCATTTTGGATTTTCCCACAAACTTAACATAGGCTTTTTGAGAGCCCCTCTCATGAACAGTGGCACTGTCAGTTCGTTACTTGGTCCCAAAAGGTGATTCCATGCAGTGACTGCGAAATCACCTTTCAGGACCTAATAACGCCATGACAGTGCAAGAACTCATAAGAAGGGGTCCCAAAAACCCCATGTTGAAAATTTGGGGCCAGAATTGCAAAAATGCCCGAGATATGCATTAAAGTTGAAAACCCCCTATTCATTCCATTATACAGCTTACCGGCATTTCTTCAGTTCACGGTTGGCTTTGAAGAGTGCAGACGTGTTCCCGGTCTACTGAAGATTATCCACTGGCTCCACAGGTAAGTATGGGGTGAGGGGGTGAGGGAGGCAGGCACAGAGGGTGGGTGCGGGTGGGGAGGGGGCATCGAGACTACAAGGGACTGTTTTCATTTTACAGGAAAACAAAAACATTGCGGGACAGTTTTTGTTTTGCAGGGATTTGGCATGCTGGGAGGGCTCCCAGCATGCCACCTAACTGTTTGGGGGTCTATAGCCGACAGGGGACTGGGCACCCTCATTGCACACAACACAGGGGAATGAGGAAGTAGCAATGCCGATGGGGATTGAGCACCCCGTCGGCACCAAAGAAAGCGGGGAGGTGAGCCGAGGGGATTGGGCACCCCATTCGCATTCAACAATTGGGGGTTTATGCCAATGGGGTGGGCTCCCCTGTTGGCACCTAAAAAAGTGGGGTTGACCAACAGAAGTTGCACTTCGAAGTAGACAGTAATTGGCGGCTGCCACTGCCAACCATGCTCATAATGTCGGCGAGCACATAGGAAGGTCCGCTGTATATGACGCAGCTTTGCTCGGATTGCAGCGGACCTTTTCTTAGATGTGCTCACCACATTATGTATGCATGGTGTGGCGCCAACATGCAGGCTGATTGGGGAATAAGGGAAGTACCTACCGGTGTGTGCCCTGCATTCGCCCAACAGCGACCCCGCCTCCAAAGCTGCACTGTCCCACAATGTTGGCTGTGCAAGCACGCCAACATAAAAATGGAGAACTTTTGGAATTTTACAGCTCAGAGGCAATAAGAAGCCAGGCCTGAACACAGGCTTTAAATTGCATCCATATTTGGAACAATGAAGAATTATAATTGAATGTTTTACATTTTTGCATTACTGTTTTGAGGACTTTTATAATATTTTACATTATTCTATGACTTTCATTGATGGATTTCGCTATGATTTTATATTTATCTGTATTAATTTATGATGTCATCATACTGTGTACATTTTATATGGGGATATACAGGGTATGTTATGATTGTGATTGATTCTTTTGTTAATCCCCACCCCCCCATCTTCCTGTGTTACAGTTTTTCCCATTCTTTTTATTGTGCTTGGCCACACCCTTGTGAAGTTTCACCATGGGATTATGTTGTCTCATTAATTCCAGTACTAAATGGCTTCTCTTGGTCAGTATTTAACCAATGAGGACAGAGATGTTTCATTTATGATGTCAGTGTGTGATCACTATTTATTTGTATGTGTAACATTTATTCCCCAGCCTTTGGTAAGGGACTGTACTATCCTTGTCTGAAGCGTGTCAGGGAGAACGCATGCAGGGGAGTTTTCTACACTCCTGATTTGTGTCAGTAAAATAATTTTTTAATCTTCGACTACTAAAGCTGTGTGGTGTCTGCCATTGGAGCTGGTGAGTGCCCTAATGTGTGAGGAAGTGATAGACTTTTTTTTAGCACTACTGACCCTTGTATGCACTTTTTCCAGTTTTGTAATACAGGAACACCTGGAGAAATTTAAAGATCTGCCTGATGAGTTTCAGGAACTAAAAAAAAACACTAGAACAACTTGAAATCAATGTGGATAAAGAAATTAAGTTGGAAAA
The DNA here is from genome assembly GCA_016271365.2 of Neoceratodus forsteri. Classification (NCBI taxonomy): domain Eukaryota; kingdom Metazoa; phylum Chordata; order Ceratodontiformes; family Ceratodontidae; genus Neoceratodus; species Neoceratodus forsteri. The sequence continues at coordinate 55,895,910 of CM057455.1, forward strand.
GAGACAATCTGATATTGCGGACTCAAATCCAACATTGACAGAATTAAAGCAGCTAAGAAAAGAACAGACATGATGAAAAACAAACAGAAAGACCAGGAGAATCAGGCAAGAAGAAACAATTTGAGAATAATTTTTGTTATAACATTCTGGGAGAACATCTTCTCTCTTAGAGAGTTAGTGAACGAGCTGTTCCAGGATCTGTTAAAAACTAATTCCAACTTGTCAGAAAAAAACATTCAGTGGGTTGGAATAAAACCAAAAGATGGAGATGGGAATACTTTGAGTGCCTTAATAGTTAAATAAATGACAAGTGACGACAAAGAGGAACTGATAAAAGCAATAAGCCAAAATAAAAACTTGGAACCGATTTTCAAAGGGTGGTGCAGGACGTGCATCAAGTCTTGCATCAAACCTGTTTCCATGTGCCATATCCGTTTGCTGCAACTGCGCTCGATTTTCTAATCTTGAGCACAGTTAGAACAGTCAACCTACTTTACATCAGCTTGCGCCACACCTTAGGCCCAAAATCCGTGAAAATGGTCCTCAGGATTGGTGCAAGCTGGACCACAAAAAGATAGTCTAACTTGGATCCATTGCTGGATGGGTTAGAAAATCCTGTTAGATTGTCACAAGCATACCTAGGCTTGTGGCAGTCTTGGAGGTCTGAAAATCTGGCCCCTTAGAAGTATAGAACACTGCCAGGTTTGTGTACCAGCCTATGTGATGCTTGGCAACAAAATTCAAATGCAGCTGTCTTTTAAAAACTCCTCCTCAAGCACCGCTACTTCTCTCCAGCTGGTAAACTCACAGCTAGCCAGAATTTACCAGCAGAGAAGTACTGATTAGCCTACCTAGTCAACCCATTTTTCCTCCTTTGTGCTTAAAGGGCAATGAATTTTCATAAGGCAGGTCTTTCTCCCCAAAAGTGAGGAAGTAAAGAAAGAAATAGTCAGATATCCAACAAGCATTATGGAAGGCAAAATTGCAATCTATTGTTGTTTATCCTGCTCAGCTAAAAGTGTTCTTAAATGATCAAATAATCCAGCATGACAACCGTGACAATGCTGATCACGACCTCTAAATCAGGCTACCGTGATTATTTACATAATGTGTCAAGCTAATATATAATACATGTGTATATCTGCAATAAAATTCACTTTTCTGGCAGGCATTTAATGCCTTACAAGAAAATGGGTGCGAGTGGGGAGACTCCACTCTATGTGAGATATCTTGAGGAGGAAAGATGGAATAGCTGGCACAAACAGCAATGTGCCAAGTGTCTTTATTTATTGATTTATTGATTGATCGATTTTTTTGGCCTGGTATTTGCCATTGGCATTGGGGTAGAAAAGGGAATGGGACCATTTTTGCAACACATTACTTTTTTCTATTTTGTATTTGTCTTTTTGAAAAGGACAGAACATTGGTACACTCTCAGACAGAAAACTAAGCCTAGTTATAAAAGATACCATAAAATGGGATATATCTTACAGTACACCAACCAATCCCATCAATTGAAGGCATATCCAGGTTCACGTGCCACCCAATGGAAAGGCTTAGTGTTGAAATTCAACTGCAAATTCACTTTTAAAAACTCCAGTTGGAGTGCAGCTGATGTTCTTCAGTCATGGGACTCCCAACCAGCAAGATGGGGGTCAAGAGCAGTTCTCGAACTTTGTGACACCCTCCCCCGACCAACACCTCCAGCAGCTGCTGACTGCAATGTTCCCCACTAGGCTAGAAGACTGTGCAGTGATCAATCAGATAAATCAAGGGTGGAGCCAGGTTCATACATTAGCCTATGGGACGGCTTAATACCAAAATTCAAATGCAAACACCTTTTTAAAAACTCCTCTTTAAGCATGGCTGGCACTCGCCAGTCATGGGACCCCAGTCAGACAGGGCCAAGAGGGACAGCACACGGAACTTGAGACGCCTCTCCCATTGAACACCTCCAGCAGCCATTGACCACAAAACACCCCAGTGGACTAGAGTACTGTGCATTGACCAATTGGGTGGATCGAGGACACTGCCAGGTTTGTGTACCAGCCTATGTGATGCTTGGCAACAAAATTCAAATGCAGCTGTCTTTTAAAAACTCCTCCTCAAGCACCGCTACTTCTCTCCAGCTGGTAAACTCACAGCTAGCCAGATAGGATTATGCGGGGCAGATCTAAGACCTCAGGGAACCCTCCTACCATCAGTTTCTCCCAGCAACCACTGACCACAATTATCCCCACCAGTCTAGAGAACTGTGCACTGACCAATCAGGTCGATTGAGGGTGGAGCCATGTTTTTTTTTTTTTGTCAATTCTTTTTCCCTCCGGTCGTTGTCCTAGGAGCCTTCTCTCAGGCATCCAACCTGTTCCTGTCCTGCCTGATGTCCCCCCGTCCAGACCCTCCTCTCCCCCGCCCCGCCTTGCAGCTGACACCCCCAGCTTAACCCCTCTGGGGTGGGGCTGCCCCTCCTACCTTGGGTGCTCTCAATGTTTAGACTCCAGCTGTAGACATGGGCCCTGGGCAGAAGATCCATGAAGGCCGGCAGAGTCAGACCCGGTCGTGGACATGGGGATTAGTGCCATCACCTACCCCTAAGACCGGGTTTTTCCGTTTTCTGTGTTCCCTCCCCATGCATGGGCATGCCCCGATGCTACTAGCGCACGGCAACCCTGCTTGCCTTGGCCACACTGCTACATGCCTGCCCAGATCACTGCAGTACCCCTTGGTCTCCATCAGAGGTCACTGGTTCGCTGGGCCATCCCATCCCCTTGGTCCAGAGAGCAGAGCACCACACAGGTGCTCAAACCTCAACCCTTCCCCTACCGACCCCCGGTGCCCGAGTCCATTCCTGAACCTGGGTCGCCAGCGTGGTGCGAGGTGTGGTGCCCAGCGCCTCAACCCTCAGCACCACCGGGCCGGCGCAGATGGAGCCTTGTTTATAGGCTAGCCTGTGGGAGACATGGTGCTAAAAAAATTCTCTTCAAGCACAGCCAGGGATCTCAAGCCACAGGACTCCCAGCCAATCAGAAGGGGTTGCTAGGGACAGTTCATAGATCTGTTGAACCCCTCCCCAACAAACACCTCCAGCAACATCAAATGCAACCGACCCTGGACTAGAGGACTCTGCACCACCCAATTGAGAAGATTGAGGGAGGAGTCAGTTTCACATCTTAACTCCCACGTACTCCTAAGTGGCCCTCTGCACTGTGTTCCAGAGCTCTAAGGACTACAGGACAAAAGGCGCTGAAAGAGTCTGTCAGTAGGGAGTCAGCCAGAAGAGGTAGCCAGAGGTCTGGAATGCTTCACAAAGTTCCTGGTAAGAACAGTTATGCCTTTGGTTGAAGGAATGTTTTCTGCCACGGTGTGAATTGTTTCTAAGGTTCGGTCACAGTTCTGTTGCATAAATTATGCCTATCATTGTTCTTATTTTTTTTTTTTTTCACTTTCTGTTTATTGATTTCTCAATATTCCATATAGAAATAACTCTGTCAATGCATATGAGGATTACAGATTACAAGATGAGGTCACCACTCCTCTTAATGCACATGGGTTAAATCAAGCATGCAAAGTCTATAAGATATGTCATTTGGGGAGTAAAATTCTATATCATCAATGCCATACTGTAAATGAATTACTGTTCTTAGAGACCAAGAGCTGCACGCACTGTAAGTAAAGCTGAAACATCAGTAAATCAATAACGTCTCTCATTCCCATTACAGGGAGCTGAGGTTTAAGCATGCGCTAGTCACAATTTATTGCCCTAAGGGCAAAAAAAATGGAGATGAAAAACAATAAGGCTGACTATAACACTACTCTTATGGTAACATTCTACAAAGCACTAGGTCATGAACAGAGACAGTTCTGTCATTAAGCATCTCAGTATGGTCAGAATATTTCTCAAACCTCATACCACTTAGTATTAGTTCCAATTTAAGCTAATCGAGAAGATTTCCAGAGGTTGAGCTTAATAATAATTTCTTAAATAAAATCAACTCAGGAGAACAAGCTGTTTATTTATTTATTTATTTACTGAGAGGACCATTGCCAACCTGCCACCAATGTCCATAAAATCCTTCACGGGTCATCAGTGTCCTCCACTTCAGAGTCAGATGCCTCCGTTCTTCGGGTACGTGCTGGGGCATTTCTCTGCGCCCATTTCAAGGCCTCAGCCAGGTCTGAAAAAATAAAGATTTTCCCCTGATGGACGATGTGAATGCAGGCTGGGAACAGCATGCCGTGTGTGAGGTCGGCCTCTTGCAGAATCGCCCAGATCCCATCAAACTTCTTTTTCTTCATCCCTGTCAAGTAGCTCAAATCCGGATACAGTGGCACTTGCTGCCCTTCACATAGAAGGATTCTCTTCTGTCTGGCCAAATTTAGGATAACATCCCTTGAGCCCACTCCATCAAGCACCATAACCACCGCTCAGGGTGCTTCTGGGTTCCTGGGTCTTCCACGGGCCGTCACTCGATAGGTCTTCTGAATGGAAAACACTCGTGTGGCAAGAGGGTCTCCCAGCTGCTGTATCAGCCATTTTTTGAGGAACAGGGCTAAGTGATCACCTTCCGATCATTCCGGTAAACCGATTACCCAAACGTTAGAGGATCTGGCTTGATTCTCTAGTGACTCAAGGCGGTTCTTTAGATGGGAGTTCTTTTTTATCAGAGTGGCTGTAGCCCCTAACGCTGCTTCCGAGCGCTTCTCGGAATCAACTGTCTCTGTTTTCACTGCCTCCACATCTAGTTCTAGACTGCTTACTCTTTGTGTGATGGAGTCAAATTTCCCATCTAGTCATGAAACTGCCTGTTTAAGCCTATTAATTTTTAGGTCTAGGCTTTGCAGGGTTTCCTCGTTCCCTGCTGATAATGTGGAAGCAGCTTGATTGAGAGCAGACCTCGTGATCAGAAGATCCAAAGTTGTTTTGCTCCTATCCCCCTGAGTTTGCTGCTTTTCTTTGCAAGGATTTCCCATACTGAAATCCAAACAGTCTGCCTTCGATTACTGTCTTTTTTCTTATATATCTCTACCATAAAATTAAAGTTGTAGTTACTTTTTTGTAATAGGAGTATAGAGCATTATAGTTCTGCCGCCATATTATAGTTCTGCCACCACAGCGCCCCCTGCCTATCATTGATCTTATTGTTCTTGACAAGGAAGTGAACTTCAAGTGCCCCACCAATCCACCTCCTCGTAAAGTAGCAGCAACTCTCTAGCTGGGTTATGTCTGCATACGTTTTAACACACTTCACTTTGCTATACTGCTGCTAGGTTACACATGCAGTTCTATGGTAAGTACTAGCTTCACTGTGTGGTCATGACTACACCCTGTCGGGGTCTGTCTATATAATTGTTTTCTTTGTGATTTAATCACATGATGTTTGTTTTGGTGTTGGCAGCAGCATAGCCCTAGCTACTCCCTAGCTGGGTCTGCGTACCCACCTGTATTTGTCTGGTGTTACAACTGCATGTTGCTTGTTTTACTTGATGGTTTCACCACAGGGTCCTGGCTACTCCCTATCTGGGATCTGCGTATCAACTTGTTGTGTTTGTTGCCTTAATCACAAGGTACTTGTTCTTTGCTGCTGGTAGTGTTGTACAGCCCTGGCTGTCCCTTGGCTGGGTGTGCCTATACCTGATGCTATAATTGGATAGTGTTGTCTTTACTTAATGTCATCACCACAGTGACCACCTATGAGAGGTGTGCAAAGTTAGCTAACCTCACTTCATGGATTTATTTCATGACTTTGCTGCAATTCATGAAGTTAACACCCCCTGTAAAGTTCCAGTTCGCAGTACAGGGCTAACTTCGCAAATGGTGAATTTATTAACTTCGCTGGTGAAGTTGGCAGCTTCTCCCGCGAAGTTGAGCCCACAGACAAAGTTTGCTTTGAACCATAGGATTGGAGGTCACACGGTATTGAAATGAGCTGTACTGTGCTGTATACCAGGCATTCAGTTCAGTCTTGTGAAAAGAGCATTGGAGAGAAGTCTGTCCTTGCTTTCCTGAGCAAAAACACTTAAAACTGCTCAAAAAGTAGAATGTTTCAAACCAAACTCCTCACACAAATATATCTAGAATGCCTTCTACAGCTAGATTATGATTGTTTGTTCATAACTTTGCAGATTTAGTTTGAAGTTATAGTTTTGTTTTGACTAGTGAAGCAGTGATGTGGGGGGAAGGAAGATGTTCAGCTAACAAGCAAGCCAGGCAGCCCCGTGAGCCCTAGTCTGATGTGTTTCATCAGTCTTTCTTCTTAATAGAGTTTGCCCATGATCTGTGATTTGCCGTGTTATTTCTGTAGTACAGTGTTGTGTGGTTAAATGAGTTATCAGTCTGTTTCTATACCGATTGTACTTATTTTGTTTTGCTCTTGAAGTGATGGCAATACTTGCAGTATCTTGTTTTCCATTACCTCTGTGTGTTAGTTACTGATAAACTCCAGCATAGCCAACCTCAAAAAATGGTGAAAAGTGAAACAAAAAGGAGAAAACATATAACAGTGGTGGGAGAGACCCCTGACCAATTCAGGCTACTTAGACAGGAACGTAGATTGGACTAACAGGTCCGCTCACCCAAAAACATTTTAAAATTCACATTTTTTTTTTTTTTTACATCCAGATCTTCAAATCCATCCTGTAATTCGGGGAATACGCTTTCTCATTCCTAAGGGAGACTGGTTTAACGATATTCTTGCACTACTTTGAGTGCTCGTTAACCTTTTTTATTCAGTATTTATCATTTTTCTGTGGCTACCTGCTCAATGTGAACCAGGATTCCAATGCACAATTTAACATTTTCCTTTCTTCTTAATGTTTTGTTGAAGTGTGGTTCAGCATCTCCCTTCTCTCTCCTATGCAATTTTAATGTGTAAAATGACATGAAAAAAGATGCTCAGGTAAAGGGAGATGTGCCAGTGAGGCAGCCAAGAACTGCATAGGTTCAGTCAGGTAAAGGGAGGTGTGCTGGTGAGGCAGCCAAGAACCGCATAGGTTCAGTCAGGTAAAGGGAGGAGTACCAGTGAGGCAGCCAAGAACTGCATAGGTTCGGTCAGGTAAAGGGAGGTGTGCCGGTGAGGCAGCCAAGAACTGCATAGGTTCAGTCAGGTAAAGGGAGATGTGCCAATGAGGCAGCCAAGAACTGCATAGGTTCAGTCAGGTAAAGGGAGGTGTGCCAGTGAGGCAGCCAAGAACTGCATAGGTTCAGTCAGGTAAAGGGAGGTGTACCGGTGAGGCAGCCAAGAACTGCATAGGTTCAGTCAGGTAAAGGGAGGAGTGCCGGTGAGGCAGCCAAGAACTGCATAGGTTCAATCAGGTAAAGGGAGGTGTGCCGGTGAGGCAGCCAAGAACTGCATAGGTTCGGTCAGGTAAAGGGAGGTGTGCCGGTGAGGCAGCCAAGAACTGACTAGGTTCGGTCAGGTAAAGGGAGATGTGCCAATGAGGCAGCCAAGAACTGCATAGGTTCAATCAGGTAAAGGGAGGTGTGCCGGTGAGGCAGCCAAGAACTGCATAGGTTCAGTAAGATAAAGGGAGTAGTACCAGTGAGGCAGCCAAGAACTGAATAGGTTTGGTCAGGTAAAGGGAGATGTGCCAATGAGGCAGCCAAGAACTGCATAGGTTCAGTCAGGTAAAGGGAGGTGTGCCGGTGAGGCAGCCAAGAACTGCATAGGTTCAGTCAGATAAAGGGAGTAGTACCAGTGAGGCAGCCAAGAACTGAATAGGTTTGGTCAGGTAAAGGGAGATGTGCCAATGAGGCAGCCAAGAACTGCATAGGTTCAGTCAGGTAAAGGGAGGTGTGCCGGTGAGGCAGCCAAGAACTGCATAGGTTCAGTCAGATAAAGGGAGTAGTACCAGTGAGGCAGCCAAGAACTGAATAGGTTTGGTCAGGTAAAGGGAGATGTGCCAATGAGGCAGCCAAGAACTGCATAGGTTCAGTCAGGTAAAGGGAGGAGTACCAGTGAGGCAGCCAAGAACTGCTTAGGTTCAGTCAGGTAAAGGGAGGAGTACCAGTGAGGCAGCCAAGAACTGCATAGGTTCAGTCAGGTAAAGGGAGGTGTGCCGGTGAGGCAGCCAAGAACTGCATAGGTTCGGTCAGGTAACGGGAGGTGTGCCGGTGAGGCAGCCAAGAACTGACTAGGTTCGGTCAGGTAAAGGGAGATGTGCCAATGAGGCAGCCAAGAACTGCATAGGTTCAGTTAGATAAAGGGAGTAGTACCAGTGAGGCAGCCAAGAACTGCATAGGTTCAGTCAGGTAAAGGGAGATGTGCCAATGAGGCAGCCAAGAACTGAATAGGTTTGGTCAGGTAAAGGGAGATGTGCCAATGAGGCAGCCAAGAACTGCATAGGTTCAGTCAGGTAAAGGGAGGTGTGCCGGTGAGGCAGCCAAGAACTGCATAGGTTCGGTCAGGCAAAGGGAGGTGTGCCGGTGAGGCAGCCAAGAAGTGCACTGGTTCTGCCAGGTAAAAGTTTGTTGTATCTAAAGACACTACCTCTGCAGCAGCTTCATCTTTGGGCTCTGGGGTCAGTAGTTGTAGCAAATGAGGAAAAGTGAAACAAAAAGGAGAAAACATATAACAGTAGTGTGAGAGACCCCTAACCAATCCAGGCTAATCAGATAGGGATGCAGAGTGGAATAACAGGTCCAGTCACCCCAAAAACATTTTAAAATTTAATTTTTTTTTTTTAATTTTACAATCAGATCTTTAAATCCATCCTACATTTTGGGGGAATAATCTTTCCCATTCCCAAGGGAGTTTGGTTTAATGATATTCTTGCTCTACTCTGAGTGCTCTTTAAACTTTTTTATTCAGTATTTATCTTTTTTTTGTTTCTGCCTGCTCGTGGTGAACCAGGATTCCAATGCACAATTTAACATTTTTCTTTCTTCTTAATCTTTTCTTGAAGTGTGGTTCAGCATTTCCCTTCTATCACTTAGACAATCTTAATGTACAAAATGACTAGAAAAAAATGTTCAGATAAAATGAGATGCGCTGATGAGGCAGCTAAGAAGTGTACAGGTTTGGTCAGGTGAAGGGAGGTGTGCCAGTGAGGCAGCCAAGAACTGTATAGGTTCAGTCAGATAAAGGGAGGTGTGCCAGTGAGGCAGCCAAGAACTGTATAGGTTTGGTCAGGTAAAGGGAGGTGTGCTGGTGAGGCAGCCAAGAACTGTATAGGTTTGGTCAGGTAAAGGGACGTGTGCCAGTGAGGCAGCCAAGAACTGCTTAGGTTTGGTCAGGTAAAGGGAGGTGTGCTGGTGAGGCAGCCAAGAACTGCTCAGGTTTGGTCAGGTAAAGGGAGGTGTGCTGGTGAGGCAGCCAATAACTGCATAGGTTTGGTCAGGTAAAGGTAGGTGTGCTGGTGAGGCAGCCAAGAACTGCATAGGTTTGGTTAGGTAAAGAGAGATGTGCCATGAGGCAGCCAAGAACTGCATAGGTTCAGTCAGGTAAAAGTTTGTTTCACCTACAAATCCCTGTGCAGCAGCTTCTACTACAGGATCTGAGGCCAGTAGTTGTAGCAAATGAATAGCTGGTAGAAGTGGCTGTGACATTAGTGTTGCCAAATGATTCTCTGCCACATACTGTATGTGCCATCCATGCAGGTGCATGCTGGGGGAAGTGGTGGCAAGAATATCAGTCCAAGAGGTAACAAAATCTGTGGCTCAGGAACTGTGGTCAAGGAGGAGGTTGCAGTTGTCTACATGACAACTGGTGGTGGTGGTGGTGGAGGTGGTCGTGGTGGTGGCACTAAGCCTGATCTAGATGACTGGTTTCCATTCCCAAATGAGAGTGTTGACTTTAACCATGAGTCAGTCCCAGGGGGACGTCTGAGTGCTGCACAGTCAAAAAAAGATGGAATTTAAAATTGGCTTCTCTCACTAAGGTTGATGAGGAGGAAAAAGTGTAGAGGAAGTGAAGATGAGAAGACAGATCTCAGTCAGGAGAAGGCAATTATCAGCCTCAGAGGGGACAATGATTTGGACTGCAACGGGGAGTACCTATGGGAACCTGAAAAGAAATAAAAGTGATGCTGCTGTCCTGTGGTGCTTTGCACACCACAGATGTGCCACAGAATTTCCAGCTAGGGTGTGTAAATAAATACCCAAATTGTAGCATGATGAATATTTGTTATGTTCGTGTTTTTATGTGTGTATGTTATACATTCCTCCTCCTCAGATCCCTGGGTAAGGTTTTATACTCTCCCATCCAAGCAGATACTACTGTACAACCCCATGCCAAGCTGACTGGTTTAGGCCACAAGACACAGTATGTCCATGCCAATGGCTGTGGGGGTGTACAGCTACTTGCACCCCCTCAGATAATTAGTGAATCTGAGCTCAGTATATAAACGGATGGAAATTTACACTGTATATCAGGTTTCTTGTATGAAGAGAATGATTTTGCCTGTAGGAGAGCTATAAAGTTAACAGATCTGTGCACTAAAGCACACACATTGGGTATAAGTACCTAGGGTAGTATTCAACTTTGGCTGGAGGAAAAATTGTACTATGGTAAGCCCGATTGCAGTGGTACCAACACTGCAGGCATTCACCAGCATACCATGCTGGCAAACAAGAGTATAACCAAGGCCTCTAGAATTCTGCTGCCGCAGAATTTTGCACAGAACTTGCAATCTACCACAGAACTTCTGCGGTGCCGCAGAATTCACTCTTCTTGTTGATTTTTTATTAATATGTTTGTTTTTCAATAGAATCAGGTTCCCTTCCACTCTTTTTATATCCTAAACCCCCCATATGTTCAGAATGTGATGTTATCATTGCTATAACATCATACACTAGCTAATGAAATGGCTGCAATCTGCAACAGAAATGAACAGTCACTTATCTACCACAGCTCCCACTGCCAGAGACGGTGGCACAGCACATCATGCATGGTGATATTTGCTCAACCTGCACTACAGCCTAATACAATTTTCAGTCTTACATTGTTGCACTATGGCCATCTTAAACAAAACCTTGTCAGTAGCACAGACCTGTTAAGTCCATACCTCACTTTGTACAAACCTATTTGTGCCTTTAAGGTATAGAGATGCCATCTGAAATGAATAACTGGTAAAATGAATTTAACTGTCATTTTTAAGAAACATAAAGTAATTATGCCCAGAAAAGTGGAATTTAGTAATGTATAGACCTGTTGAAAGACTAGACCTGTTAAATAAATAATTGCACTGTGCGCATTTTTGCCAGGGTTCCTGATTACATATCAAGGCCCCTAGAATTCTGCAGCCGCAGAATTTCAGCAGAACATGCACTCCATTACAGAACTTCATGGTGCCACAGAATTTACTCTTCTTAGTGATTTTTATTAATATTTCTGTTTATCCATAGAATCCGGTTCCCTTCCCCTCTTTATATCTAAAACCCCACATATGCTCAGAATGTGACGTTATCATTGCTATAACATCATACATTAGCTAACAAAATGGCTGCATTCTGCAACAGAAATGAACAGTCACTTATCTACCACAGCTCCCACTGCCAGAGATGGTGGCACAGCATATCATGCATGGAGATATTTGCTCAACCTGCACTACAGCCTAATGCAATTTTCAGTCTTACATTATTGTGCTAGGGCCATCTTAAAAAACAACACCTTGTCAATAGCACAGACTTGTTAAGTCCATACCTCACATTGTACAAACCTATTTGTGCCTTTAAGGTATAGAGATGCCATCTGAAACGAATAATTGGTAAAATGAATTTAACTGTCATTTTTAAGAAAAATAAAGTAATTATGCCCAGAAAAGGGGAATATAATAATGTGTAGATCTGCTGAAAGGCTAGACTTGTTAAATAATTACACTGTACACTTTTTTGCCAGGGTTATTGATTACGTATTGTCACTGGTTGATAGAATCACCTAAAAGTTATGGAGAAATGTTGTGTGCAGGGACAGCTGTTGGGCCAGAGGGTAGCATGCTGTGTTTCTGTGCTGGCAAATCAGGTTCAGAGATTAGCTCTGGGAGCTGGCTGGTCAGCACAAGAATTGGTGGAACATGTCACTGCTCAGAGCCTGGGAAGGTATGGTACAGTGTTCTGTCACATGGTGGACACATTGTGATGGGCTGGAGAGCTCTATCTCACAACTGTTTCACATGCTTGTCATGGCCTGATAGTGTTACGTAGTGTGTCAGGGTAAGCAGACTGAGATGAAAAATTAGTTTTGCAATAACTTCTCTATTCCATTTCCAATGAGACCTGTATGAATGAGGATGCAAGTTCATTGAAATTAAAAAAAATATATACATATATGTGTATATATATATATATATATATATACACACACACACACAGTATCTCTGTCTCACTCACCACACACACACACATTTGTATGTATGTTACAGATCGCATATAAATATATAAGTGATACACAGTGGGAACCTCATGTGTGGTGTAGAAAGCACATACAAATATGTAAGTGATAGCAAGTGGAAACCTCATTAGTGGGATAGATAGCATGCATATAGAAATACCTTATTTATCACATAAGATCGCTTCTACGTATCTCATTTATGCAACAGGCTAGGACCTTAAGGGAAGAGACATTTGTTTTGCTTTTTTAGGCATAAAATTATTTTTTTAAGTCTGTTATTTTTTGAGTTAGTGTTACTGTGCTTTCCCCCATCCTGATTGCTATAACCACTGCCATGAAAGTGAAGTCAGGATGACAAGCTGACACTGTGATGAGGTAATTTGTTAGTGCCGCAGAACTTCCACAGAAATTGAAAACCACCGCCGCAGAAGTTCTGCGGCAGATAGTAGTCTTGCCGCAGAACTTGGTCCCACTGTGCCGCAGAAAAGTAGGGGCCCTGCATATTGTCATTGGTTGATAGAATCACCTAAAAGTTATGGAGAAATGTTGTGTGCAGGGACAGATGTTGGACCAGAGGGTAGCATGCAGAGTTTCCATGCCGGCAACTCAGGTTCAGAGATTAGCTCTGGGAGCTGACTGGGCATCACAAGGATTGGTGGATCACGTCATGCTCAGAGTCTGGGAAGGTATGGTGCAGTGTTCTGTCATATGGTGGACACATTGTGCTGATCTGGAGAGCTCTATCTCACAATCGGTTCACATGCATGTCATGGCCTGATGGTGTTACGCAGTGTGTCAGGGAAAGCAGGTTGACATCAAAAATGAGTTTTGCAATAACTCCTCTATTCCATTCTAATGGGACCTGTATGAATGAGGATGCAAGTTCATGGAAATTAAAAAAATATATATACACACACACACACACACACACACGCACAGTATCTGTCTCTCTCACCACACACACACACACACACACACACACACACATTTGTATGTATGTTACAGATTGCATATAAATATATAAGTGATACGCAGTGGGAACCTCATGAGTGGTGTAGAAAGCACATACAAATATATAAGTGATAGACAGTGGAAACCTCATTAGTGGGATAGATAGCATGCATATAGAAATACCTTATTTATCACATAAGATCCGCTCTGCATATGTCATTTATTTAACAGGAAAGGATCTTAAAGGAGAGACATTTGTTTTGCTTTTTCAGGCATAAAATTATTTTTATAATTCTGTTATTTTTTTAACTAGTGTTATTGTGCTTTCCACCATGCAGATTGCTATAACCACTGCCATGAAAGTGAAGTCAGGATGATGTGGTAGTTTGTTAGTGCCGCAGAACTTCCCTTGAAATTACAAACCACTGCCAGCAGAGTTCTGCATGGCAGATGGTCTTGCCGCAGAACTTGGTCCCACTGTGCCGCAGAAAAGTAGGGGCCCTGAGTATAACTGGGTCACACATGGGTCAGAAAATGCTAGACTTGCTCCTGACTGACATTAATGAGTGGATACAACATCCTGGTGGTCATGAGGGCAATTGCAAGCTGCCCTCCCCCAAACCCTCGGAGGCCCAAGCAAGCATCCTGGTGGTTGTGAGGGCAATCGCAAGCTGCCCTCCTCGGAACCCTCGGAGGCCCAAGCAAGCATCCTGGTGATCGTGACGGCAATCGCAAGCTGCCCTCCCCGAACCCTCATAGACCAAAGCACACATCCTGGTGGTCATGAGGGCAATCATAAGCTTCCCTTCCCCAAACCCTTGGAGACTCAAGCAAGCATCCTGGTAGTTGTGAGGGCAATCGTAAGCTGCCCTCCCCTGAACCCTTGGGCTGGCAGTATAGCCTAAAGGGTAGAGCAATGAGCTGTGAATGAGCTCGATACATCCAGCAGACCAAACCTGGGTTTGATTCTCATGGCCTCCACTTGCATACTGTGTGACTCTGAGCAAGTCATTTAACCGCCCAGTGCTCCCAAGTCACCCCTGAAAACAGGCACTTGTGTCTAGTGGGCCTTACCTGGTTACTAAAGACTAAAAAAAAAACCCTCAGAGACCCAAGCAAGGTACGGCATTCCTGACTGCAGATGTTTGTTTTTGGCACCTTTTTCTAATTTGAGTCCAGGACTTCTGTTACTTCTAACGATGTGGCATACAAATGCAGATAGTTTATTTCAACATTTATTTTAAACTAAATTAGCCCTGTTCTGCCTATTCTCTGTGTTGACTTTAAGAGATTTTAGCTGGAGTTAACTTTAGTTTATTTCAGCATTTATTTAAATTAGCATTGTTTCTGCCTGTTCTCAGTGATGACTTTAAGAGATTTTAGCTGGAATTAATTAGTGTTGCTAGGAGAGGCTGCCTTAAGCTAAAACCAGTCACTAAGGATATTAACTGAGACAACTGCGCAGGCTCGGTGAAAGTGCTGCTTGCAAATCAAATTCTTAGCAGCTGAAATATTTTTACAGACTTGTGTTAAATGCTGAACAATTCCATCTGTCTGTAATTTATTTACTGAAAAACATAAAGTCTCTGTGTAACCCCCCTACAAATGGGGGTTCCCGAAAGTCTTCCTTGGGTGTGCCTAAATACCCGCTGCCAGGATGGTGTTCTGTGTCTTAGCAGGTTTAAAAGTGTTTGTATGTGAGTGCCCAGTTGGCCTCAGTGCCTGTCTCTTTAAGAGCTGCCTATTTTGCGGTTTATAATTAATCTGGGTTAGGGCCGAGTGTTTCTAGGCTTGAGTCCCACCCGAGCTGCAGTACAGCCACTAAATTCTGCCATCACTAATTGTGCAGAGGGAGCCCTACTAGACTCTGTGATTGTTTGCTGATCATTTGTACTAATGGTGATACTATTGTAGTTTGTCTAATCTGCCTTTCTTTGCAGCATGGACATTTTTGTTAAGCACCACCACTTCGGTTCTGGGCTGTCTGTCTGCACCAATCAGCACCTTTGGGGCCCCTAAAATGGAGCCTGCCCTCAGGAGTCTTGTGGGAGTAACATTCTGTAGGAATTGTAGTTTTTATAGTTTGGCCCCTAAATGAATCTGGAGGGGGAGCTCTAGCTGTGACAGGCAGGTGGATCAATGAAATAAACATTTTGGATCAGAAGGAAAGTCCCGAGCTGCCAGCAGCAGTGAGTCAGTGTACAGTTGGAGTGAAAGAGTGAACAGCTCGAGAGATTCGGGCAGCTGCTCCTGCGCTGCGGATATGGGCGGGAAGGCTGTGACTGGCCTACCTGCTACCATCTTCTCTAGTGAGGAAGTTTACCTTAAATAATTCGGACAGCATCGGAAAGAGATTTGCGACTGGATCACCAAATTGTGACTGCATTTCACCTGAAGAGGACCGAAGAATTGCTTGTATGCGATCGGCCTGTCAGGATTTCCAGAATGACCGCAGAGCGTATGGTTTGTGCAGGGACACTGTAAATTGTAACCAGACTGTCATCTGAATCTGTGATATTTACCTACTCTTACTATAGGTGTGCTGATTGTGGAGTGAGGGACACGATTTAGTTCCCCACCTTGCCTAATCTGTCATGCTTGCTGAAAGCTGCATCCAGCGCTTAAATGGACTGTATCCGACTTGTTCACCCAGTCTGGACCTTGCCAACCCGGCCCAGACAACATTTCACGCCGCAGAGAAACAATCGACGAGAGACCCGATGGGGATTCAGCTCCCTGCTCAACACCAACGGACAGGAACGACACTACGGTGCTTTGTGTGAGCCCTGCTTCTCCTGGCCATCCAGCTCTAGACCCTGAGGTCTCCATTTCATCCATCCTGCCTCCTGTACTGGGTTGTGTGAGTAAATACCAGGGTAGCTCCCTGCAACAAAGATCAAATCAAAGTGTGCCAACTGATTTAATAATTGTTGCTAACCTTTTCGGACTGAGCCATTGGCTCTGGATTATAAATTAAGGGTTAAAGTGCATGTTGTGTTTTCTTCTTTCCAAAGGGCCCCAACCAGCTACAATGCCAGCCTACCCTGGGCAACACTTCAGGCTAGCCTGTGGTTCCTACACCCAGAGTGTGTGTGACTGTATTACAAGGACCTTTGAGTGCATGCCTTATAACCTGAATCAATCAGATCTGAAATCAGTCTCTAGATTACTACTCCTCCCTTGTTCGCATCCCTCTAATAAATCAGATCTAAATACTTTTTGCATCCAAACTGGTGGCGGTGTACTTCTGTATTGAAAGCCCTGTGATATTGCATGTTTACTATTACAGGCCTTGTTTTACAAGGGGTCTTCAGGGCATTCCAGCCAATCTAGCCCTGGTGGTAAGTGGTTATCAGTGGGAATTCACTGTGTGTTGCAAAGTGTGTTGGTGTGGGGCAGTTGCAAGCTTAGTCAGACCACTAGGGGCACCAGAGGGGGTATTAGTGTCCCGGAGGGCTGTATCCAAGGCAGCCATTTGGCCAACAACCCTGTCCTCCTGGTGGAGGCACCAGTTTAGAGAGCCCAGGCCCCTCAATCTGCAGGCTACGGTGCTGACAGGGTAGTATCCCTCGAGATAGCGCCACCTAGGGGTTACATCTGCATACAACATTACAGGTGTCTTTCAGCCAGGGATAGGCCCTTGTACTTCATTCCTCTCCTGTTACCAGGGACTGGCCCATTCAGACCCCTCCCCTGTTTGTCATCAGCCCCCTGTACCTGCTTTAATTCCAGATTCTTCTTCTTTCTCCTTCCACAGCATCCTGGTGGTCGTGAGGGCAATCGCAAGTTGCCCTCCCCTGAACCCTCGGAAACCCAAGCAAGGTACAGTGTTCCTAACCGCGGACGTTTGTTTTTGGCCCTGCCACCTGCACCACCACCCTTGGTGATCCACTGTCTTTATAGCTGTGGGTCACGTGCAGTCATAACCTATCAGCTGACTTTACCATTTGCAGCCTACCTTGATCCGCCACTAGTGGCTGCTATAAAATTACTGTGCTAGCACTCTATTTCAGCTAAACCATGCTACCCCTCTACCTTACTAATTTTACTTCACTATTTATTTAGAAGTTTTACCAGGAAGGGCATATTAAGCAGACTACCGTTCAATTCCAGATGTGTCCTGGGAGGGTGTAGGGGGTGGGAGGATATATAACAAATACAAAGTACAGACATTTCACAGATATGTACAAATAGCTATATACAATGATATGTACAAGAATAAATACAGAATGATCACAGCAAGCAACCAGAAAATCTGGGTTGACATGGCAGCTAAATTAGTAGAAGGTGCAAATGACAACTTCACAGAGTTGGAGATAAACATTTGGAGTAATCACAGTTGGAGCCAGTTGGAGAGCTAGGACCTAGTATAGTGTGAGTGTGAGTTTAGTCTGCATGAGCAGTTGGTGGAGAAGTGCCCTTTGAGGAGTGAGCTGATTTGCCAAGAGAAGGGGGTGTGCTGAATGTCTTCAGGCAGGGAGTTCCATAGTTTGGGCATTCGAGCACTGAAGGCCAACTGGCCAACAGAGGTCAACATGTAAGGGACATGCAGGAGCCGGGAGTGCCTGTAGTGGCCCTTCCCCCCTCCTTCTATCCCGAGGAACTAGGAAGAAACCTAACAATTTTCACCATATTGACCTTACCAACTTTTGCTACCTCCTCAACTGGGTTGCCTCCTGCACCACAATTGCTGAAATGGTCAATTCTACCACCCAATTTCCACGTAGGACTCGTGGCCCTAAATTTCACTGACCTGTCCCCCCCCCCCGAGGTAGCCATAAAACCACAAACCTCAATACTCAAGCTACAGCACTCCAAGTCTGTCACCAAACTCCTAGTAACGATACTACTCCTACGTTCAGGGGACATTGAGCCAGACACTAGGCCAAACACCCACCCATAGTTTTCACCACAGGGCCTAAAATTAATGCACCTCAATATCTGCAGCCTACTGCATAAACTAGCCATGCTGCAGCCAACTGTATTATCCTTAAAGCCCGACATCTTGATTATTTTGGAAACCTGGCTGAAACCACACAACAATGACATAGAAATCACTATCCCTGGTTACACCATTATACGCCAAGATCACCCAGGCAATAAAAGAGGTGGTGGCATAGCTATTTTTATCTCCTCCACCCTCCAGTTTACCCCCCTCAATCTGCCCTTGCCCACGCAGTCCATCAATGCATTGATGATCAAACTATTCCTACCACACACTATCCCTCTATTTTTTGCTGACTCCCACTGCTCCCCTGACTCCACTACGCCATCCATCCTGGACCACCTGGGTGCCTTGAAAACTAGTGCCACAGAGGGCGAGCTCCATATCCTAGGGGAGTTCAACTTAAATTGGCTCTCCAGTGCCACATCCAAATTTCGCAGTCAGATTACCACTCTAAACCTCTCACTGTTGATTACAGAACCCACACATCCAAACCCAAAAACTCAGACCCAGTCTCTCCTGGACTGGGCACTTACCTCCCACCAACACCGGATAATTGCCTCAGGTCTGTTACCTGACTCCATAAGTGACCACCACATGATTTACACAGTTCAAAAAATATTCAGGCCTAAGGCCTCCCCTTCCAGAACCATTCTTACCCGTTCCTACAATTCCCTGGATCTTGGCTCACTCCTTGGTGACCTGGTAGCCACAGACTGGTCCTTCATCTACAGGTCAACCTCTACTGACTCTGCTCTCGACTACTTCAAGAATAAGTTCCTTTCTGTCTGGGATTACTATGCCACACTCAAATGGACTCAAGTGAGGGGCACTCATCGACCATGAATCACAGCTGACATTATGTCCCACATCAGAGCCGGAGGCCAGGCTTGAAAGGCTCACAAAGCATCCGGCTCCCATGCTTGAGCACTAAAAATATCGCTCCTTGCGCAACACCTGCACTAGACTCATTAGACAGGCCAAAGCTAATTATTTCAGCCTCCTTCCAAGCCAGTGTTAACCACCGGGCTAAATACTGAAAGGTGGTCAAATCCCTCTTCTTCCCACCTTCCCAAGCCCCCTCCTCTGTGCTAAAAGTAGGTGGGACTGCCGTATTGGACCCTCTTGCAGTAGCCTCTGAATTTAATTCCTTTTTACAAGCTGCACCTCGGCACTTCTAGCAACTCTCCCCCACAACAGCAAAGCAACACCCCTCTGCACCCCCTGCACAGGCCTCTTCTACTGCCCCTTCCTTCTCCTTCCAGCCTGTCACCCTGTTGGAAGTTTACAACACCTTGTCTTCCCTAAACACGACCAAGGGCAAAAGGCCCCTCTGGGTTGAACTCCACGATGCTATATCTGGCTGATCCTGCCATTGCCACCCCTCTGGCTGTGCTTTTCAACCTCTCTTTCTCCCTAGCTTCAATCCCTTTGGAATGGAAGCATGCAACTGTTATCCCACTTCCAAAGGGTGGTGACCCCTCCATCCCCGGTAACTACCACCCAGTTTCCCTCCCTCCTTCCTATACTAGCTAAACTCCAGGAGCACCTTGACCTCTCCCAACTCTCTCCCTTTCTCAACTCCTCCTCTTTCTTCTCTCCCTACCAATCTGTCTTCAGAAAGGCCCACTCCACCACCACTTCACTTGCAAAGGTCACATCACCTCAGCAATTTCACTGATCTGGCAAAGGCTTTCGACACTGTCTCCCATGCTCTCCTTCTGGACAAGCTCTCCCTTGCAGGGCTGTCTACCATGGCCACCAACTGGTTCCACTCCTACCTAGTAGGTAGGTAGGTCACAATCTGTTAGAATTGGAGTCTCCACCTCCTCCTTCCTTTCTGTCACTACAGGAGTCTCCCAAGGCTTGGTCCTCAGCCCGCTCTTATTCTCCATTTTCCTAAATGACTTGCTCACACACATCCATACACATCTATGTGGATGACACAGTACTGCATACACCAGACCCTGCTGACATGTCGAACAGGTTACAGCAGGACTTCAGTTATGTTCAGCTATGGTTTCATGCAAACCAGCTTTTTCTTAACACCAAAAAGACAGCCTCAATGACCTTCAGCATGAGGCAGAGGATCTTTTGGCTCCCTGCCACCTCTCCTTCACCACCCTGGATGGTACCGCTCTGGAGGCTTGCTCCTCCTTTAGATACCTCGAGGTCTGGCTCAACCAGCACCTCAACTTTTCTGTACATGTTGATGCCATCCAAAGAAGCTCCACCCCAAGCTGAGTGCCCAATATTGCAAACGTGGATGCATTCCGCTGCCAGCCTGCCACGTACTAGTACAGAAAATGATTAAAAGTGGAAGCAGTTGGTGGCCATGGTAGAGAGCCCTGCAAGGGAGAGCTTGTCCAGAAGGAGAGCATGGGAGACAGTGTCAAAAGCCTTTGCCAGGTCAACGATTCTCCCCAAATTTGAGTACAGGGACGTAGTCTACTATGCCATTTCATAGTCCCCCCGAGCCAGACTGGACCCCCTCTTTCATTCATGCTGCCAGTTCATCCTGGATTGCCCGCCCTCAACTCACAACTGTGTCCTCTACTGATCTCTCAACCTCCCCTCGCTCCTGGATCGTAGGCAATCCCATTGTGCCAGGCTTGCAGCCAAATTCTGGTCCAAGTCCTTGCCAGCGTATCTCACTTCTGTCCTAACAGCACATGTTCCTCCTGTGTACTCACTCAGGAAGTTCCACACCCATCTCCTGGTGGTGCCACACATGTCCTCCTTGGCTGACCAGTTAGCCTTCAGACATCGCTTGCCCAAATTGTGGAACTCAATCCCCATGGACATCCGGCACATGTCCTCTACTCAGCACCTCAACTCCCTCATAAATGTGCATTTCTCCTCCTCCTCCTCCTGTACCTGTGGCTAAAATGAACCCATCCATGCATACTAGCATAGGTCACTCCTTGCCCCAGCTAGGGGTCCTGGCTGACTATGCTACTCCACCCACGCTTTCCCTTGCTACTGTACTGGATGTGTTGTGATGTAGTCTCAATTGTACCTGCCATTCTTAACTGCCAGTCCACTACAAACTCATTGTTAGGGGGTCTGTTCATGAAAAGGGGTTACCAAAGTGTGACATGAGGGTCAAATTTTCAAATTATTTCTACATTACATTTGTGATGCATTTCAAGATATTATGACACAAGTATGAAAAAATAAACATATTGGGAGATAAAAGCCCCACAGGTTCCTGAGATAAAAGAACTGTATTGTGGTGAGTGTAACAAGTGACACCACACACCGTGGTGAATGTAGCACCTGACACAAAACATTTATTTTAGTAGTAAAAACTTTAAAAAACATGTAATGAGTTGTATTAAAACATGAGAAACAAATATTTATAAGAATTATATTGCATTGATTGTAAATGTGATGTTTTGCACCACGTACCGTGGTGAATGTAACAAGTGACACCACACTTATGTTTCACTTACTAAAACTATACTAAACATGCCCAACAACTAACATACTACTGCTGCTGACTGACATACTACTGTAGAACATGAAAAAATTTGACAATTACATTGCTGGCAAGTGTGATGCTTAACACCAATTACCATGGTGAATGTAACGAGTGACACTACACATTTGTTTCAGTTTTACAAAGTTTAGTGAACATGCCTAGTTGATGACATGCTACTAATAATAACTGACACAGTGCTAAAAAACCTGGAGAAATCTGACAATAATAACAGTAGTGACAGGTGTGATGTTTGATACCACATACCGTGGTGAATGTAACAAGTGACACCACACTTATGTTTGACTTACTAAAACTGTACTAAATTTGCCTAACAACTAACATACTACTATTACTGACTGACATACTGTTATAAAACATGAAAAAAAATCAACAATTACATTACTGGCAAGTGTGATGCTTAACACCATATAACGTGGTGAATGTAACAAGTGACACTACACATTTATTTCAAGTTATAAAAAAATTACTGAACATGCCTCATGGCTATCCCACTA
Source organism: Neoceratodus forsteri (assembly GCA_016271365.2). Taxonomy (NCBI): domain Eukaryota; kingdom Metazoa; phylum Chordata; order Ceratodontiformes; family Ceratodontidae; genus Neoceratodus; species Neoceratodus forsteri. The sequence goes on from CM057455.1 coordinate 55,918,131, forward strand.
CTACTAATAACTGACATAGTGTTTCAAAACCTGGAGCAATGTGACAATAATAATAGTACTGGCAGGTATGATGGTTGACGCCACATATTGTGGTGAATGTAACGAGTGACACCACAAAGAAAATCCATTTTAACTCTCCACCCCATTTAAAGTGAATAATCCCTATTACAATTTATGCCCAGCACTTTCCTTAGACATGCAGTTGTCACTGAAATATGCTCTCTGAAAATTTGCCCAACAATCAGTGAATGATGGTAACCAAAGTCTACCTGTGATGAATGTAACTGCAACCCTCATTGTTGCATGCAATGTTTATCTTCATGGAATGTATCCCTACAAATGGAGGAGCCATGTGCAAAAAAATGAGTTTTAAACCACAACTCAGCTTCTGTCTCTATGGTTGCTCCTTGGTTCTGATGGGCAGGTTATGACTTTGCAATTGTCACAGACTGACGGGTAAACATTGGGCCTGATGTGACCCCAAGTAGAGTGAGGGTCAAAGGTTGCTGTCCCTTCTGTGGGAAAGATAGATCAGGCTGTAACACAGTCAGTTATCACAAGGAGGCAAAGTAAGGAGAGAAGCCAGAAAATCTTTTAAAGTGCTCATAGCACAATTACTGATTTGGGGGCCATGTGGGTGAATGTAACGTGCTGTGACACCAACTGTTACATTCACCACACTAAATACAAAGCTGCATAAATTAAAAATGAAGCATTACAATGGGCTAAAGAGTTCAGATAATAAAAATCACAACTGCATATTAGTAAGTGGACTTACTTTAATAATGGAAAACAGTAAATAAAGCTTGCAAAAACAATTAGTGAAACGTGTTTTTGCATGTCACACTTTTTCAGGTAAAAAAAGCAGCAAAATGGAGTGGGACACCTCCTCAAAAAAAATCTGGATACCTTAGAATTCTGTAGTTATGTTATTTATCTGCCTATATAGCCAGCATTCAGATTTAGTCAAAAACATGTGCCTGACAGTACTTGATTTTTTAAAATGTGGTATGCACTGTATGGTGAGCATTGGTAACCCCTTTTCATGAACAGACCCTAGGACAAATTGTTATATTGTGTATATGTTATCCTTTTCTTATCACTAATTGTACTCTGTACACATGTCATGTCTGTTCTCCACAGTCCCCCTTCCCCAGAATGCACCTGGAATCGAGCAGTACTCTGCGCAGCATGCCTTCCTGGTAAAACTTTTAAATAAATAAATAAATACAGGCTTTGCTGGTGGTGGTGGTAGTATCATGGGGTGGAGATGATACAGGGGCTTTCGGGTGCTGCAGAGTTGGGGGGAGAAGAGACTGCTGACTGTAAGGCACTTATTTATCACTCAGTAGGGTTATGTTGACCCAGCTTTGCATTGGTGTACCCCACCTGTGAAGTTAGAGGTAAAGTTGACAGGGGAAGTTACTGAAGGTGAATTTATTTTATTTTTTATTTATTAAAATATTAGATTTACAAATCTTTGAGTCAAAGACTCATTTAGAAAGGGTCCACATCAGAAAAATAACAGTGAATACATTGCAAGATTACAAGGTGATTACAAACAAAAATAACATACAAAAAACAGTGCAAGTTACAGTATAAGTACTAATGCTGAGACAGAGTCATACAAGGTTGTGCAAACAATGCGGGGTAGGACACAAAAATAAACAGTGGTAAGGGAGAACGCAGAGAGGAAGAGAGCAGGTCAAGAGGGCACTGGTAAGAAGAGAGACAGTTTGATAGAGCCTTGTCACACAGTGAAGAAGGAGGTAGGAGGTAGCTAGGGTGGGGGAAGGGACTGGGGAACCTGTATGTAGGTTTTAGGGTGGAGGAGGGAATAGAGGGAGACTGAGAGAGGAAGAGCAGAAGAGGGGCAAAAAGGGATAGCTGGGAAACCATAGAAGCAGGAAGGAGACAGAGAAAGTAGGGAGTAAGGAGACAGAGAGTAGGTAGAGGAAAGATAATAACAGGGTAGAGTCAGGGGAGGGAATAAGTGGAGGATACACACTGTATGATGGAAGCAATCCTAGAAGCAGTCATAGCTGTTTAGAGATAGTAGGTGTTGCCGTAGCTTGAGTTTAAAGTCTTATTTTGTTTACAGAGAAAACCTCGGCAGGTAAACTGTTTAACCAGAGAGGAGCTTTGTACATAAAAGCATGCTGACTATGAGCAGTTTTGCAAAACTGGGATGTGAAATAAGACTTTAGTCTCACTGTACAATTCAACCAGTTTGCTTGTTGCAGGTGTGGGTGAGCCTATAACCATTTACTACAAGGCGATATGCTTTATTAAGAGAAACCTTAACCCTATATAGTGTGGTGTCATTCACACTGTCGTAGATCACAATACCATGGTCTACAATGGCAATGACCAACTTGAGGGTATCAGTGGTGAAACAAGACGCCTATAGAGCAGGCCAACTGTGGTGTTGATGGCTTTATAGACCTGGTTGACATGCTTCTGGAAGGAGAGGGAAGGGTCAAGAGTATTGCAAAGGTACTTAAAGTTCATGACCTGCTCCAGAGGCTGTCAGTGGCTACTGAGAGTAGTGAAAGGCACATCCTTATGTTTATTCTGAGGGTTAGCATATAGTATCACTTTGTTTTGTTTTTTTAAAGTTTAAGATGAATTTGTGTAAGGTGAACCAAAACTCAATTTCCTCAAAGTTCTTTTGCAAATTGCTCTGCAGGGGGAGAGGGGCTGGGTGATTACAGCATATAACGGCTTCATCCGCATACAGAAAAAGATTGACAGAGTGCTGAGGGAAGGGAATTGAGGAAGAGTCTGAAAAGTAGTGAACCTAGTATGGACCCTTGTGGTACCCAAGAGTGAACCGGTAGGCTCAAAGAGAGCGCATCAAGGATTTTTACTCATTGAGATCTCCTGCTTAGGTCTTAATAAAAAATGGGCAGTGACTTCTTGGAAGAGGCCCAGCACTGAGAGGGAATTTAAAAGGAGAGCATTATTGACTATGTCCAATGCTTTTGCTAGGTATATAAAAGCAGACCCTGGCTAAATTACCTCGGTCTAAGGCTTTTTGAGTAAAATCAGTAAATTCTAGGAGGGTGGTGGTGGTGCTATGTTCCTTCCTAAAACTGCATTGCTGATTGCATTGTAGATTGTACTTAGTCGGTAAGCTGGTCAGTTACTATCTGCTCAAGGGCTTTGGAAATGGGAGGGAAGACCGAGATGCGGCAGTAGTTACTGTTACAAAAAAGCACTCTACAGGTCAGGCCCTTTGCTCCCACAGTGCCAAACCTCAAAGTGCAATATGTGAACAGGGAACAAACAGGGTTACCCTCCTGCCTGTTTTGGGTCCAAAACACCTACTAGTCTCGAGTCCTGAGGTAAAATATAAACCCTTTTTCACTAGCACACCCAGTTAACAGGCTCAAATATCATACCCTCTTTGGGGAAATGCAGTACAATACTTAACCAAACAGGCACCCAGCCTGATTCACAATTCTCCCCTTTTAACTCAATTGAGACCTACAGTGGTAGTTATCTAAATGTTTCCTACCTCGAGGTACCTTAAGGTACCGCCGAGGTACCACTGTGGCAATTTTCATTGACTATAATGTGATCCTGCCTCATTCTGCCTCAGCATACCTTGATATACCTCAGTACTGTGAACCATTTCTATGACTACCACTATAGGTATTTTTCTTACCTTTTGTGCATATGGTAGCACACTATAAGCCCTTTAACAGTTATGCCAGAATTATCATCACTGTCCAGCATTCACAATCAAAATGAGAAAAGACTCAGGCAGAATTAAGGAAACAAAAAAAAGTTTACTAGCCTTAAAAAATAGTAAATAAAAACAAAACACAGAACATACTGTATATACATTAATGTTTACAGTCCAAAAGAAATGGAAATTACAGAAGCAAAATGCCTTGTACTTGAATTTCTAGTTCTAACTCAGTTTTCAGTTGGGTGTTACCTATTCTTGACAGAAGTGCCTTTCAGTCCAGAACACAGTGTGTGTGTCCTCTTAGGAGTCCAGAGGTAGAAGATGATGTCACTCCTTTCAGCCAGATTGATAATAGGGGCCAAAATATCCCTCCCATCCTGTGAGGTCACAGCTCATGAGGTTACTGTTAGTCCTGTAATTAATATGTAACATGACCAAATATACCCAAAATGTGTCATTTTACTGCGTACTTGAAATCGGCAAAGACAGCAATATTAAATTATAATAGTCTCTTTCCTATCAGAGCATTCCCCTTTGATTTTCAGCACAACTTCCTGACAGCTATTTTCTCCTAGTGGTGAGAAATGTAACAGATCTCTGTACAGAAACTGTTTCCTCTCAATATGTTGTAAAATGCATTCTGGTTCCTGGACTTCAAAGTATATGGATAGTTTACAATGTGTGATAACCTGGCCTTTGAAGGAAGTTCTTAATTAGAGTTTCCACTGAGTCATGGAGAGGCCATCCCTCCTCACCACACTTTTGAAATTCCATCACCCAGAGTCCTGTTCTGCTAATTACGATATTTTCCAAGCAGAACGTTACATTCCTCCCTCCTAGACTGCACTTGGGGGAATCTATTCCTAGGCATGGGATGAGTTCCCCAAATTCAGTTCACTGCTCAAACTGATGTGATAACCCATCTGCGTTTGTGTTTCCTACCCCTGCCTTATGAGTAACAGTCATGTCATACCCTTGCAAGGCAAGGCTCCATCTTCAAAGCCTACAATTTGTTCTACCCATTTGTGCCAGCCAAACCAGGGGGGTTGTGATCTCTTTGTACCTCAAAATGCCACCCATATAGGTATGACTCTAACTTCTTTAGTGCCCACACCATCGCAAGGCATTCTTTCTCCACTGTAGAATAAGCCTGCTCTCTGGAAAGTAACTTCTTACTGAGGTACACTATTGGGTGATCTTTCCCTTGCTTAGACATTTGACTAAGTACTGCCTCAATGCCCACATCTGAAGCATCTGTCTGGACTACAAAGGGTTTACTGTAGTCTGGACTGGCTAGTACAGGAGCACTTCACAGTGCCTCCTTTAGTCATGTAAAGGCTTGTTCATAGGCTGGTTCCCATATAATCTTCTTAGGCATTCTTTTCTTTAACAGGCCAAATAGAGGAGTGACCAGGGCACTGTAGTTTGGTACAAATTTTCTATAGTACCCCGTGGTCCCTAAAAACTCCAGACCTGCTTCTATTTTCAGGTCTGGGCCGTGCATTGATTGCCACAATTGTTGCTTAATTAGGATGGAGCTGTCCCCTGTCTACTACATGCTTGAGGTATGCCACCTCAGCCATGGCCACCTGGCACTTTCAGTTTTTACAGTGAGCTCAGCCCTCTGTGTCCTGCCCAACACTTCCCCAAGGTGGGACAGGTGTTCCTTCCAGCTGGCACTAAAGATGACAATGTCATCCAGGTATGCCATGGTGTACTGTTCAGCACCATTTAACACCTGGTTCACCAAACCCTGGAAGGTGGCAGGTGCATTCTGCATTCCAAAAGACATTACTTTAAACTCAAATAACCCTATTAGAGTGATAAAGGCCGACCTCTCCCTACCTCTTGCAGTTAACTCCACCTGCCAATGCCCTTTTGTCAGGTCAGTAGTGGTAAGGTATGTCACCCCTCCCAACTTGTCCAGTAGTTTATTCATCCATGGCACTGGGTGAGCATCTGACTTCATGACTGCATTGAGTTCATGATAGTCCACGCAAAAATGAGTAGCCATCTGTCTTAAGAACAAGGACTAAGGGTGAGGCTCAGGGGCTGTGGGATTTCTGGATTATCCCAAATCCATAATTTCCTCCACCTCCCTCCTAATGTCCTTTTGGTCGGCCTCTGACACCCGATATGTTGTCCACTGTATGGGTGTTTGCATCACCATCTCCACATTGTGCATTGCTAAGGGGGTTAGTCCAGGATTGAAGCTAAACAATGAGGCAAAATCTGTTAAAACCTCCCTTACTTCCTGGATCTGGTCTGGGGTCAACTGGGGTGACATTTTGATTGCCTCCATAGAGAACTCCCACTTGCTTTCTTTGAGCAAGTCCAGAAGGGGGTCTTCTTCTTCCATCCCCTCCCCAAGGACTTCACACTGCAAAGACCATGTCCGCCGTATTTGCATATGGCTTTATCATGTTGACATGGTACATTCTTTGGGTATGTCTCCTGTCAGGCAGTTCTATAATGTAATTTACCTCATTCACCTATCTGACTGCTTTGTATGGTTGGCCCTGTCCACTCGGCTTGCAGGTTATCTTTCTGGACCAGGATTAGGAACATGACCTCATGACCCACAGTGCATGAGCGAGCTCTGGCTCTGAGGTCATACTATACCTTTTGTTTTTGTTGGGCAGTTGTCATGTTGCTCTGGGCCATTCCCATAAAATCCTTGAGCTTTTCCCTAAACGTAAAGACATAATCGACTATAGGAGACCTCTGGGTGGCATGCTTGCCTTCCCAGTCCTCCTGGATCAAGCCTAGGGCCCCATGTACCTTGCGTCCATATAAGAGCTCAAAGGGGGGAAACCCTGTCAACTCTTGGGGCACCTCTTTGTGTGCAAACAACAGGTGGGGAAGGTATTTGTCCCAGTCCCTCCCATGTGGTTCAGCAAACACTCTGAGCATAGTTTTAAGGGTACCATTGAATCTTTCCACAAGCCCATTGGCTTGTGGGTGATAAGGTGTCGTGCATCTCTGCACCACCCAACACTTCTCCCACAATCATTTCATGAGGTCTGACATGAAAGAATCCCTTCAATCGGTGATAACCTCCTGCGGGAACCCAACGTGGGAGAAAATCCTTAGCAAGGCATCTGTCACTTTGTCTGCCTTCAGTGAGGATAGGGCAACTGTCTCTGGGTAACGGGTGGCATAATCCATCACTGTTAGGATAAACCTCTTCCTAGAGGAGCTGGGGGTATTCAAGGGTCCCACAATATCCATTCCTACCCTCTGGAATGGATTCTCTGCTATGGGCAATGGAATTAGGGCAGCTTGGGTTTCCTGCTCACCTTCCCTATTTCTTGGCATCGATGACAAGACCTGCAATACTCCTTCATCTGCTGGATGAACTTGGGCCAATCGCTGTGCAGTGCATGCGATTTCATGTCCAGACGTGGGAATATTGTGAGCAATCTTGAGCAACTGCTCATGGTATCCCTGGGGAATGACAAGCTCCCTGCCCATCACCCCTCCCTCTGTCTTTATATCCTACATATAAAGCAATCCATTATCCCATTACAGTTTATGTTTTCCTGTCACCTCCCAGTACTCCATCAGAGTCTGACCAATCGCTCAGCCTCTCTAAACTGGGGTTATTTATCTGAGCAGCTGCAAAATCTTTACACATACCCAAGGGTTGGGATAGGACCCCTCCAGTTTCTAAGCTGGGGTCCCTAGCTCTAGCATCAGGGCATTTAGGGTCACTGCCATCCCTGACCCTCTGACCATTGGCTACCCCCTCCTTCCTCAGAGTAACCCTCTGTAGCTGTTCTGTTAACTGCTACCTGAGGAATTTCTACCCACTTCCATTATTCTCCATATCAGGAAACACAGGCTGAGGAACCAGCCTCCCAGTATTTTCCACAGAGGCTTCTATGGAGTCCAGGAAACTACAATTTACCTTTGCTGCTTGACTGTGGGTAACTGCACACACCATCCACTTTAAGAGATTGTTCATGATAATTACATCCAGGGAAGAGTTTCTGCCACTGCAACTTTTTGCACAGTCTCCCCTGCCTTGTCCCAGTCCAGGGGAACACTAGCAAGTGGCAGTGTTTTCTCATCCCCAGTGTATCCCCATACAGTAACAAATTGATTGAGTATAAGCTGTTCAGGCTCAATCAAATCCCTTTTTACAGAGTCAGGGATGCCCCAGTGTCCCTTACCCCATGGGTCTGTAGCCCATTCACAGTAACTGGGTGTATGAGCTCCCTCATGTTTATTGGTATGCTTTCAGGGATACACAAAAAACACACTTCTTTCCCAGCACCGCTTTGTGCACTTCCTGCCCTTTTTAGACACTGCCTGGCAAGCTGTCCAGGTTGCTTGCAAACCCAACATTAATTTCTTTTATCAGGCAAACCTTATTTTTGTAACCTGGGGCTGCCTGGTTTTGGTGGAGGCAGGGAGAGTTTTAGCTGCCCTGAAGGTGTGCGTTTCCCTTTCTGTGCTGCCACACCTGCCCAACTCCCTCTCAGAGCAGGTCTGCTCCTGGCATAGCAGTCTGAGAGTTTGGCAGTCTTCTGCATGGATTTTGAATCTCGGACTGCTAGCCAGGTTTTCTCATCTTTTGGGCAAGCCCAAAAAAACTGCTGTAAAAGTACAACATTCTCAGTTTTCTCTACAGAGTCTGCTTGAATCCCTTCCCACTGTTTTACTAACTGATGTTGTTTCGTGGCTTGTGCCTCGTAGCTCATGTCAGGGCTTCTCCTGAGCTTATGGAATTTATCTGTATGCCTCTGCTGTTAAATCATATTTCTTTAATAAAGCAGCATTAAGTTTGCCATAATCATTACTGTCCTGATTGTCCATTTGACCCAATGCATCACAAGCTTTCCCGGTAAGCAGTTGGGATAGCTAGAAGCTTCAGGACTCTCTGGGATTTTTTGCCTGAATACATACTTTTTCATATGAATTTAAAAATGCATCCATATCTCTCCCCTCTTTAAATCCAGCTATCAATTTAGAATTAAATCTATAACCCAGTCCTGGAGTCCCAGGTTCACCCATGCCACTTACTTGCTGTGGTGCTGGTCTTTGGAGTCATAGCTTCTCCAGTTCAAATTTCCTCTGACGCGCTCTCTCCTCTTGCTGCTCTCACTCAGCCTCTTGCTGCTGTTGCTCAGCCTCTCTCTCGTATTCCTGCTACCTCTGTTCGAACTCCAGCTCCAGTCTCCTCAACTCTGGAGGGCTTACCCGAATATGGGCTTCAACACAGACCCTCCGTTGATCCTGCCGCTGCTGAAATCCAGAGATTCACCAGAGGGTCTGGAGGGCTCACCCAAATCTGTTCTTCCCCACAGCCCCTCCGTTGATCCTGCCACTGCTGAAACCCAGAGATTCACCAGAGGTACACAGGACAAGCTCCAAGTTTTGAAGTTGGTGCCTTTTGGGCAGCTGGCAGAACTCTGCACATTTCATTTGATTTTGGCTTCTTGGGAGCTGCTGCTGCTAATTCTAGGCAGTTTTTCAGAATTAAGTCAGCACTTCCCCTGCTGTAATTTTATTATATCTCACCTGTCTGCTTTTCTACTGAGTTTATTTTTTGCTATTTACACTGAGTTTGCATTCCACCTGCTGACTGTACACCCAACAGTCAAGACCTAATAGGAATGAAAGTCTGATTTTTCTTCTCTCTCCCCCTCCATTCTGTACTGCCCCCCCTTCCCAGGGCCATCACTACACCTTGCCTCTGTCCCTTCCCTTATTAGCTCCTTTTGTTCTCTGTCCCAATCCCCATAGCAACCTCCTAATTTAAGTCTCCCTGTCTCCCCTACCCTCTGAGATCTTTAGCGCCCCATGGGCACTGCACAGTATCTCCAAGCTAACACTCATTTTTTTTTTCACTTTTCTTTATTTTTTCAGGGTCTGGAGGGCTCACCCAAATCTGTGCTTCCCCACAGTCCCTCCATTGATCCTGCCTCTGCGGAAACCCAGAGATTCACCTTAGGTATGCAGGGCAAGTGAAATATGCAATACGAGTGGAAAATGGGCTCTCTGTTATGTTTTCTTTCTTCGGCCCCCTAGAAAAAAAGGCTTCAACAACGACTTTCAATCGTATGTTCAGGGGTCCTTTCGGAATCACAGACTTCACAATGTTTGTTTACGATTGCAACCTTTTAATGATCTCCCCTATGTTTTGCTCCTCTGTGGAGCTTGTTCATGGGTTTTTGTTTTTTTCTCATCAATCTGTTTTTTAACAAAAATAAACATTTTAGTTTCCCTTTAAATTCCATTTAGACAGTTTTTTTAGTTATAGTATTAGCATACACACATACCAGATATCAGGTTGCCATCAACACTTCATTCTATATTTGTCTTTCTACCACCAGGTGAGCAGTACTCAAGTACTTTTTCTGTGATATAATGAGACATAAAGCAATGCTTATAGTTGTAACTGAATTAGCGTGGCAAAAGTTTTTTGTAACTGCCACCTGTATGGCTTGACCCCCCCCCATTATGCTTAGAGGCAGCCTACCTGCAGGAATACTTTGAGCTACCTTTTGGTGGAGCATCACTTCCAAGTGTTTCTCCTTTGCTGTAGAGACACAACATATATTTTGCCACGTTTCACTTGCTGGCCAAAATTTAGTTTCTAAATTGCTTCATTTGAAATTGCTGATGCTTTAATCATAAAAATCATTGCTTACCTCCACCAAGGCTTTTAACTTCACATATTCCTCTTTGTAAAATCACTGCGTTGTGCCAAACTCTCACAACTTCCTGCAGGTGCTGTTTCTATGTGACCTCTTGCCTGTTTTGTGCAGTTCCGAGGTCTGCCAATGTCATGACGTCATAACATGGTGCCTAGTGCTATCATGCATGTGCGAGGGTTGTTGTGCAACCATGCACTGTCACAATGAAAGTGCAACCGATTTTGCACAAAACAGGCTAATTCCTTTTGCCTCACATTCATTCAGAGTCATCCCTTTGTTTTTCATGCTTAACACTGTATTTTAGTTTACCTCCATGAAAGGGAATTCAGAGAACATTTACACTGCCAAGCCTTAGTATATGAACTGAGATGTGGGGCAGGGTAAAAGAAGGGTCTGGTGTTTACTGTTTTTACTGTGCTGTGTTCAAAACTCTTTACCCCCTACAATTACACGTTTCCATTTCTTTAATCGGTCCCGTTATTCCAATATTCTTATACTTTAACACTTGTAATGTGGGTTCTGTGCACTTTTTTAACAGGAGAAATTGGACAAGCAGGGCACAGTGGATCCTCCCTAATATTCTGGGGGCTAGAAAAAGTATCCTTACCAGAAAGAGGTGGCAACTACAGATACCTACTTCTAAGCGTTGAAATGCACTGGATTTTCTATATGAGAACCTTGGAACAAAATATAGGCATGAACATAGAAACAAACCGGAATGCGTGCAAATAAAATAGGAAACCCATGCAATACAAAAACCTATATAATATAAAAAGCAAACTCATGGACTAAGACAGTAAAACACAACAGAACATTTAAATATGCAAGTACTGATCATTGCTGCATATAAGTACAAAACAGAGAATAGACTTCATAGAAGGCAGATTGGCACCATACAGTACAGTTAGTAAATACAACACCCAGAATAAAAGGTCAATGGGTTAGGTTATTGTCATGACTTGAATAAATATTACGCAGATGTTATATAATAGTATCCAGCACAGACATAATACATGATTTGAGAGAATGAAACTACAAAGAATGGAAGGCTTGATTGTTATATGATAACTAGTTTATACTAGAAGTTCAAAAATGATATGCTTAAACAACAGTAACAAAATAGAGGATGTGCATATGAATTTACCATTAAAGGTCTAATAGTGTTTACCTTTTACTGTTCAAAGCATGTATATTAACAAGAAGTTGAAAATCCGATTACCTAATAGAAAAACTGCATAGAGAATATAATGGTTTATTGTAAAAGGGATTTTTATAAACAAAAGAAAACATTTCAGAATGAACAAACGAATTCATTATTGAAGGTCAAATTGAGTTGACTTCTCTACTAACTAAAGCGTACATTGTAAAACATAAAAAAAAAAACAATTTCTCTTATCAAAAAATTGCACAGAACTCACATAAGTGTTAAAGTATGAGAATATTGGAATGACAGCACCAATTAAAGAAATGGAAATGTGTAATTGTAGGTGGTAAAGTGTTTTGAACACAGCGCAGTAAAAACAGTAAACACCAGACCCTTCTTTTACCCTGCCCCACATCTCAGTTCATATACTAAGGCTTGGCAGTGTAAATGTTCTCTGAATTCCTTTTCATGGATGTAAACTAAAATACAGTGTTAAGCATGAAAAACAAAGAGATGACTCTGAATGAACGTGAGGCAAAAGGAATTAGCCTGTTTTGTGTAAAACAGGTTGCGCTTTCAGCGCAACAGTGCAAGGTTGCATAGCAACCCTTGCGCATGCACGATAGCACTAGGCACTGCGTTATGACATCATGATGTCGGCAGACCTTGGGACTGCACAAAACAGGCAAGAGGTCACATAGAAACAGCACCTGCAGGGAGTTATGAGAGTTCAGCACAATGCAGTGATTTTACAAGAAGGAATACATGAATTTAAGAGCCTTGGTGGAGGTAAGCAATGACTTTTATGATTAAAATGTCAGAAATCTCAAATGAAGCAATTGAAAACTAAATTTTGGCCAGCAAGTAAAACATGGCAAAATATATGATGTGTTTCCACAACAAAGGAGAAACACTTGGAAGTGATGCTCCACCAAAAGGTATCTCAAAGTATTCCTGCAGGTAGGCTGCTTCTAGACATAATTGGGGGGGGGGGTGTGTCAAGCCACGCAGGCAGCAGTTACAAATAACTTTTGCCATGCATATTCAGTTACGACTATAAGCATTGCTTTATGTCTCAGTATATCATAGGAAAAGTACTTGAGTACTGCACACCTGTTGGTAGAAAGACAAATATAGAATGAAGTGTTGATGACAACCTGATATCTGGTATGTGTGTATGCTAATACTATAACTAAAAAACTGTCTAAATGGAATTTAAAGAAAAACTAAAATGTATATTTTTGTTTAAAAACAGATTGGTGAGAAAAAAAACAAGAAAAAAACCTGTGCACAAACTCCACAGGGGAGCGAAACATAGGGAAGATCAATAAAAGGTAACATTTTAAACTAACATTGTGAAGTCTATGATTCTTAAAGGGCCCCCTGAACATACAATTGAAAGTCATACACAGGACAAGCTCCACATTTTGAAGTTGGTGCCTTTTGGGCAGCCAGCAGAACTCTGCACATTTAATTTGATTTTGGCTTCTTGGGAGCCCTGCCACTAATAATAGGCAGTTTTTTGCTCTCCACCCACCCCACCACGCTGTCTATTAAATCCTCAGTTGCTCCACCCCATACTCTCCTATTTGGTGACTGTACATTGGAGGTGGGTTCTTCAGCTGCAACCTCTAATATTACTCATATGCCTTCTCTCTTGCCCTCTTTAGTCGAAACTGCCATTGAGACACAGCATGAACTCCAGTTCTTCTAACCTGCTTTTTCTCCCATACTCATTTAACCAGGTGTAACTCAATCCCCTACATATGTAAGTATCTTACTCCCTATATTAACACAGTTTCTCCTGCAGTTTCTCCCTTAAACTACGAAATTGGTTAGCAAGTGTCTTTGCTTGACTAGTACTATCCTCCTGCCTGTTTTCATTCCTGCCAACTTTCTCCTGCTGCTGTGAATCTGCTGCAGCTCATACTGCTCACTGTCTCATTGCCATCTCTGCTAGTGCTGAAGGACTCCTGTGCTATTGTGCTAGCCCATGACCAAGAGCTCCTTGCCTTCCTCTCTGTCACCCACTCTGCCCTGCTACACCCCTCCCCTCACTCCACATGGGAACTATCCTCCCTTGGACCTATCACCCTCTCCTTTCTCTCTAATCAGGAACACCGTCATCTTGGCAACTACCAAGTTTCCCTCTCCTGTTTCACTACTGTCCCCTCTTGCCCTTATATACTTCTGCTATCCCTCCTTCTCCTAGCTGGAGATGTTGAATGCAACCCTGGTCCACCCAATTCCCACATCACCCACACCTCCAGCATCTGGGCTAATTCCCCAGGTCTGAAGATTACTCACATCAACATATGCAGTCTTGTCTCCAAGTTCTCTGATCTGGAGGCTTGGATTATACTATACAAGCCCCACATTCTGGTACTTTCTGAAACTTGTCTAAAGCCTCACCTTCCCATCTCCACATATCAGCTACCTGGGTACTCCTCCCTGCATATCAATAGGACAGGGAAGAAAAAGAGAGGTGGTGCTGCACTGTTCATCATGGAACCCCTCTCTGCCAACATTGTCCTCTACTCTGATCCAACCTCACCTAGTGAATGGCTTCTCACAGAACTAACTCTGGACACCAGTAAGAAACTCTACATAGGTTGCTGCTATAACCCTCCTACCGCTGTAACTGAGGGTCTAAACAGCTTCCTCTCAGGAGTGAGCTCCTTATCCCTTCATAGAGACTCTGTTCTCCTTAGTGATTTCAATTTAAACTGGCAGAGTACCCAACAGTCAGACTATGTTTCCCACCTAAAACACAACATGGTCCAGACAAGGCAAGAGGTCATAATGTCACAAGACATTATGCCACATGGCAAAATTGCGCTACCAATACAGTGTGATTTCTGCCATGTGGCATGATGTTTTTTGAGGGGGCTGTCTCACCCCCATTATGGGGCTGTGCCCCAACACCCCAATAAAGATTCTGAACTTCGGGGTGGAGTTAATTCAGGAGTGCACAAATAGTGTAAAAATAAAATTGTCTGGGACTGGGAATCAAACCCAGTCCCAGACACAGTGCCTGGATTCCTTGCTGCAATGACTCACTCTATTGAGCCATGGCAGCTGCTTGGTGGAACCCCATTCCAGCAGAGGTCTTATACTCTGCTGGGATTGTGTGAATGGTGCAATACCGCGTACAGCAGTATATGCGTTATTGCACCATTTGCTCACAGCTACAGTGCTGTACCGGTTTAGCCATAATATTGTACGCTATTAAGCGTGCAACATTATGAACTGGTAGATCCAGAGTGTCATGCTCCCCACCAGACAAAACCCATGCATGGCCACTCAGATTTTATTGGACTGGATCATCACAAACAGGGATGATTATGTACTTCATGCTGGTACCATGGCGGACTCCATTAGTGACCACTGCCCCACATATCTCCTCTTGTCATCAATATTTAAACATCCCCCTTCAAAATACCTGTCTCTCCAGAACTTCAGTAGTCCTAATATCACAAACCTCCTCAAGGAGGCTTGGTCCCTGGACTGGTCTGCTCTATACTCACTTTCTAATGTAACCCCAGCAGTAATCCAATTTATGCAGACCTTTGTTGCCCTACAGGACAGGCACGTTCCTGTCACTACTAGAAAGGTCAGAGGTGGTTGCTCGCGTTGAGTCACAAAAGACCTCCTCACCCTTATGAAGGATAGGGATCGTGCTTGGTCCACCTACAAGGGATCTCCCTCCGTTGCCCTCTGGGTTGCCTACAGGCATCAGAGGAATCTATGCAAACATCTAGCCAAATCCCTGAAACTCATTTCTGTAATCTCCAACAGGCTAACCTTGGAGACCGTAGGAAATACTGGGCATCCATTGGCTCCCTCCTAAACTCTCACTCCAGTAAGGCAGCCCTACAACTGAACTCCCCAGATGGCCTCATTACAGACCCACTAGAAGTGGCCAGAGTTTTCAGTGACAAATTTCTTCAATCTATCCATGTATCTAAGTAAACTCCCAAATGGCCAGCCAAATTGCTCACCCTCCCCCATTCAAAACCCTTGTTGACCTTCACCAGGCCTACCACCCATCCCCATGTCCCCCCATTTTATTTCAAAGCTCTCTCAACTGCGGACACCTCTAAGCTCCTCAAAAGTCTCCCAAATCATGGCTCCCCTGGGGCTGATGGACTATCATCAGTCTTTGTCAGGCTCATCTCCTCATCCATCTTCGAATCACTCACTTGTATCTTTAACCTCACTCTTTCCGCCTCCTCTATGCCCAACCCCTGGAAGACTACCAAGGTGTTTCCCATCTTCAAAGCCAGTGACCCTCTAACCACTGGATAATTATTGTCAAATCTCCATCCTCCCCATCTTAGCAAACTACTCGAGAAGGCTATCCACCATCAGCTTGCTGAGCACATGGGCAAATACAACCTCCTGTTTAGCCAACAGCATGGTTTCTGCAAGAACCATTCCACTACCACTGCCCTCGTACTACTGACTGACTACATCCTCATAAACATGGACCACGGCAACACCATTGGTGCTGTCTTTGTAGACCTCTCCAAAGCCTTCGACATGGTCAACCATACCCTCCTCCTCTCCAAACTACATTGCCTTGGCTGTTCCCAGGAGGTTACTTCCTGGTTCAGGAGCTACCTCACTGATCATTCCCAATTCATGAGTATTGGCCCTGCCTGCTCCCCCGCCCTGCCCATCTGGACAGATGTCCCCCAGGGCTCCATTCTGGGTCCCTTCTATTCTCTTTATTTATTAACTCCTTTCCCTTGGACAATCTCAGATGCCACTCTCGCCTCCATGCTGATGACCTTGTACTTTTCTACAGTGATAAATCCCCCGCCCGCATTTCCTCTATTCTAACTCAAAACTATGCCACAGCCCACAACTGGTTTGCTAATAACCTCCTCCTGGTTTATGCTAAAAAAAACAAAATCTATGCTGTTTGGATCCAAGCCCTTCCTGTCCAAATCCAAAACTCACCTCCCTCTCAATATCATCTGCCCTGATGGCCATGCCCTTGAAGATGTCAATACTTTCAGATACCTAGGTGTTCCACTTGACCCCTTCCTCTCTTTCTCCGAGCACATCAACTCATTAGTTTGAAGGTTTCACCAAAACTTAGGTGCTGCCTACCTATTCTGAAAATACCTGACCCCAGAGACCTGACTTGCCATTATCCAGGGAAATCTACTCCCAGTCTTGGACTACTGCTCCCCCATCTATGCTAGGACATCCACAACCCTTATGGCCAAGCTCTCTTCTGTCTGCAACAGCGCCTGTCATTTTGCCTTGTTGGCCCCTTTCATTACACACCAAAGTGTCCTTTGCAATTAGTTAGGATGGCTTTCACTGTGAGGCCACTTCGACCTTGCTCTTTGCTGCATGGTGGATTCTTCCATCCGTACTGGCCAGGAATCTCCCCTTGCAGCCCTCCTCAAAGTCAGAATTTACACCACAGTCTCCGCTCAAAGAGCATTCCCCCTCTGAATATTCCCAGGGTTTTCACCAATATGGGCGGTAGAGCTTTGTTAGTGGCAGCCCCTATGCTGTGGAATAAACTGCCTGCCGAGCTCCGCTCCAGTCACATCCACTGCCAGTTCAAATCTTGCCTCGAAGACTGGCTCCTGGAGACTTTCCACTGCCACTGCTTTCCGGGGTGTCCTTCATTTGCTGCCTGCCCTTAACCACATGAGTTTCTTGCCTATGCAACTCCCTTTGTAATTCATCCAATTCCCCTTCCACTCAGACCCCTTCCCCTCTCCTTCCCTCTACTAGCCCTGCATTATCCTTTTCATGCTACTCCTGAGGAACACTGATTATCTCCTATGCAACTTGCTGTATATTGATTTCATGTATATATATTTCTCTTTATGTATACGCACATCAGTTAAATGTACTGTATCACCTTGTATCATGGATTTATGTATTTTGCTACCTTGCATCTTGTGTACTATTGTAACCTTTTATTATTTGTCAGACTGCCTACTGTTCTATGCATTGTTGTTTGTGTTTAACTCTGTGCCACTGTATGCGGCCCGGGTCGTGCCTGAAAACAGTCCCTGGGATCAGTGCACCTACCCGGTTACCCAAGTCATAAATAAGTAAATAAAACTCTATCTGCAGCCTGATTCCTTCTGGCTCCAGCATGGTGGTGACCTTCTCCTGCTGCGGTGGCTCTTGTCTTACACTGGTCCCGCTGTCCTCCTCCCTGGTTCATGACACTGTGCTGGCCCCTGGCCGCTCCATGCCCAAAGTTTGGTCCTTTCCAATCACCGACTATGACCGGAGGTCTTTGGGCATCAGCTGCCACAAGAGCTTCCATGAGATGCTGCTTGCTTCACCCCTCACATCAGACTCCTCTGTCCTGGCCCAACTGTCTCAGGTATTCTGCAGTATACCCATTGTAGTTGGAAGTATCTTCTTCCCTAATCTACGACCACACTAGCTTACACACCCCAAAAAAAATAAAACAGGTAGGGAACTTAGGCTGTAAGCACAATGATATATTTCTTTATATTTAAATCACTGCCTTATTTTGCATGTTAGCTGTTACAGTTATCAATCTGGCACACTGGACTGTTAATGCTCATGTTACCAAATTTCACAATCTGCAAACAAATCCTTTTGATTCCAGCACTGTAAATCAAATCTGTTAAAATCACACCACTGCCAACCAGATCTGTCACAAACCCAGTCTGCAGGTCAGACCCTCTGCTCCCAAGTGCCAAACCTCAAAGTGCAATATGTGAACAGGAGACAAACAGGGTAACGCTTCTATGAACAATCAGAGCCGCACGGACAGTCACAGGGTACTCAGTGATAATAACTTACCCTAACATGAAAGAAATCATGGCACTCCAAACATACTCAAAAAGTGGGCTTACCACCACACTGGCTTAAAAAGAACTTTTTTATTTTCATCGCATGAAGCTTGAAAAACAGTTATAAGAGCACACTCAAACTATCGTCTGATGTTTCACCAATCCATTGGCTTTTATGAAGATATAAAAGTCAATAGATTGGTGAAACGTCAGATGCTAGTTCGAGTGTGCTCTTGTAGCTGTTTTTTGAGCTTCACGTGGTGAAAATAAAAAAGTTATTTTTAAGCCAGTGTGGTGGTAAGACCATTTTTGAGTGTGTTTGGAGTGCTGTGATTTCTTTCATGTTAGGGTAACCCTTCTGTCTGTTTTGGGTCTGAAACACCTACTGGTCTCGAGTCCCGAGGTAAAATATGAACCCTTTTTTGCTATCACACCCAGTTAACAGGATCAGATATCACACCCTCTTCAGGGAAATGCGGTACTGTACTTAATCCAGTGGGCACCCAGCCTAATTCACAATTCTCCCCTTTTAACTCATTTGAGACCTAGGTATTTTTCTTACCTTTTCTGCATATGGTAACACACTATGAGCCCTTTAACAGTTATGTCAGAATTATCATCACTGTCCATCATTCACACTGAAAATGAGAAATTAAGGAAACAAAAAAAGTTTATTAACCTTAAAAATAGTAAATAAATGCAAAACACAGAACGTATATATAAATTAATGTTTACAGTTCAAAAGAAACGGAAATTACAGAAGCAAAACGCCTTGTACTTGAATTTCTAGTTCAAACCCAGTTTTCAGTTGGGTGTTGCCTATTCTTGACAGAAGTGCCTTTCAGTCTAGAACAAAGTGGCCCAGATATTCAAAAGGGTTACGCATGGTGCAACGGTGTTACGCCATGCACAACCCACTGATGCGCCCCTGTGCGATATTTAAAAGGGAAAAGTGCGCCGCACAAATCCTGATGCGCCAGGGCGCATCAGTAATGTATGCATGCACAGGTGGGGGGGGCATGCCCATGCATAAACTGCACAGCCCGATATTCATCCCGGGCCATGTAGAGTTATGCAGGCGCAATCCCTACCTGCGCCTGCACAAAGTTACGCCTAAAAAAAAAGGAACAAGCCAAGGGCCACCCACAGGTGAGCCACATTGCAGAGCAAAACACAGCAGCTGCCACCTGTGGGTGGCCATCACCTGTTCCCACCACCTGGGCGGCCCCCATGCCCCAATCGTGGTATCAAACATCCCCCTCCCAGAGTCCAGTATCCCTGGTGGGTCCAGTGGACCGTGATTGTGTCGTGGGCATAACTGTAACCCCTGGTAGCCAGTGCTTGTGACATGCTTAACCCCCAAGTAGCCCGATTGCGGGCATCAGTATCCCTCAAAGTCCAATATCCTGATGTCCAGTGGACGCGCAGACCCGATCGCGGTGGCATTCCTCACCCTCAGGTCAAAATCCTGGTGATCTGGTGGACCCCCCCACCCACCCGCCATGGGCCCCACCACCCGCTCCCCGCATCAGCCGGTGGGCGGCACCCTGCCTGCCGCCCGGCTGCCCCGGCAGCTAACAGCTCAGTATGGCTGTGCCCATTGGTTCAGAGCATGGGTGTGGGCGTGCAGCCCACTCCTCTAGTCGGTCCAGATATGGCAGATAGATTCATGGGGGGAACGGGTGGTGGGGCTCAGTGGGCAGGTGGAGGGGGTTCACTAGATCACCAGGGATTTCAGACTTGGAGGGGTGAGGAATGCCGCCCGTGATCGGGCTCCATGCGGTCCACTGGACCACCAGGGATATTGTACTTTGGGAGGAGATACTGATGCCCGCGATCAGGCTACTTGGGAGGGGTTGGCAGTTATGCCCACAATCTGGCTACTGGGGGGGTTACAGTTATGCCCGCCATTGGGCTACTGGGGGGTTACAGTTATGCCCGCGATCGGGCTACTGGGGGGGTTAGAGTTATGCCTGTGATCGGGCTAATTGCAGTCCACTGGACCACCAGGGACAGGAGACATTCATTGTCCCTTATGGAATGTCCCATGATCAGGCTGCAGGGGGCGTCAGCCCCCAATGGCTGCCGCCTGGCAGGGCACCAGGTGCAAGTCGTCGGGGATCGGCGCACCTGCATGCTAATGGCATGCAAATGGGGCCGTAATCAGATGCAAATGGCCCCCCATGCACCTTGCATAAATTATGGCCCCATTTGCATGTCACCCTTTGAATATTGCAGGTGCTGTGCATGGCACAATGGAACTTGTGCCACTGCATCTCAATGCTCCACTCTGACCACTTGCGCTGGCACAGTTCCACTGCACCATGCACAGTGGGGGTGGCCAGGGGGCGATATTCAAAGCAGTTGTGCCATAGCGCAACTCCGTTGAATATCACCCTGGCCACACCCCTGTGCAACTATTTTGAGTGGTGCACAGGCTTGCACCACAAACTGGCACAGTTTGAATATCTGGGCCAGTATATGTTCTCTTAGGAGTCCAGAGATAGAAGATGATTTCACTCCTTTCAGCCAGATTAATAATAGAGACCAAAATGTCTCTCCTATCCTGTGAGGTCACAGCTCATGAGATCACTGTTAGTCCTGTAATTAATTTGTAACATGACCAAATATACTCAAAGGGGTGTCATTTTACTGTGTGCTTGAAATCTGCAAAGATAGCAATATTAAATTATAACAGTCTCTTTCCTATCAGAGCATTCCCCTTTGATCTTCAGGGTACCTTCTTGACAGCTATGTTCTCCTAGTGGTGAGAAATGTAACATGTATCTGTTCAGAAATTGTTTCCTCCCAATATGTCGTAAAATGCATCCTGGTTCCTGGTCTTTAAAGTGAATGGATAGTTTACAATGTGTGATAACCTGGCCTTTGAATGAAGTTCTTAATTAGAGTTTCCAATGGATCATGAAGAGGCCATCCCTCCTCACCACACTTTTGAACTTCCATCTCCCAGAGTCCTGTTCTGCTAGTTGCCATATTTTCAAAGCAGAATGTTACAGTTACTACAGGATGTTCTATCATTGCTCTTG
The DNA here is from genome assembly GCA_016271365.2 of Neoceratodus forsteri. Classification (NCBI taxonomy): domain Eukaryota; kingdom Metazoa; phylum Chordata; order Ceratodontiformes; family Ceratodontidae; genus Neoceratodus; species Neoceratodus forsteri. The sequence continues at coordinate 55,939,490 of CM057455.1, forward strand.
TTTACTGGAGTTACCACCACAGCCTTCCACCTCATCAGGAACTGGCCATGGCAGAGGGAGAGGTTTAGAATTTGTGTGAGTGGAAGTAGAACAGTATAGCCCAGAGGTTAGAGTATCAAGATGTGAATGAGCTTGGTACATCCATCAGATCTGAGTTTGATTCCCACAACCTCCACTTGCATACTGTATGACTCTGAGCAAGTCACTGAACCACCCCAGTGCTCCCAGGTCACCCCTGAAAACAGGCACTTGTGCCTAGTGGGCCTTGCCTGGTTACCAAAAAATTAAAAAAAGAACTACATCCAGTGCAAAACAGAGTAGCTTAAGGCCCAAAGAGTCTCCACTAAATTTGGATTTTCCCAAAACCTGAATTAGGTACTATCTTTCTTCCCTAAGGGTGATTAACCTAAAGCAGAAAGGGCGTGGGGGGTGAACGTGGGGACCAATGTAAGTAAAGGGCCAGGATGATCACAGAAAAAGTCATGGGCGAGCACACTACTAAGGTCAGTGAATGCAGCATTAAATGTGTCAGCAATACACTGAGGGTCCTGCGGGATGACACAAACTGATATTTAGTAGGGAAGGGGGGGAGGAGTTGGACTTCCTGGTGAGTTCTGTTATATTATCCCAGAACTTCCTCAAATTTCCCAGGATGAGGAGGAGCTAGTTTTGAAGTGGGTAGCATTTGCAAGGTGAATGTCACAAGTACACTTGTTTCTGGAAGCCCTGTAATGGTGTCTGTCAGCCGGGAGACTTGTCGCTAGGGTTTTGTGCCAGAGGTTATCACATATATCCATGAGACTTGGGAGGACTGGGGTGATCCAGGGGTTACTGGAGCCTTTGATTATGCATTTGGAGAAGGTGACAAAAACATCGCAGGGAGAGTTGAAGGTAGAGATGAAGTATGCAAAGGCATTATCTACACAGGTAGCTGAGTCAGTAGGGACCAGTCACATGTGTGATGTAGGTTCTGGCACTGCTGAAGCATGCCTTTCCTGTGGGCATGCTGATAAGTTACCTTACAGGAAGTTTTGGGGAGTGATTGGTCCAATGGTAGAGGATAGGAGAGTGGTCACTAAGTGTATCTGGTAAAACCACATCAGAGAGCTTCTCAGTGTGGTTGGAGAGGATGAGAGCAATCAGAATACTGGTACCTGTCCTGTAATTGATCCTGGTGGGAGAAGACACAACCTGGGTAAGGGCAACAGCAGCAACCGAATCCCTGTAAGGAGCAGCATCAGAACCCAATCAGTTTATGTTAAAGTCTTCCAGCAGGATCACCTCAGACTGGTTGGGAAGATTAGAGACAAAGTCAATAATGGAGAAGGAGACATGTTTGGTGTCACGGGGAGGGATGTAGATTGACAGTACCATAAGTGACTTTCCCTTACACCCCACAGCAATTTTCATAGCAAGGGCCTGGGCAGTATTTCCTGAGGTGAACTTTGGAAGTACTTGACCTTTGAAGGAGTCAAGAAGATAGATGATGTACCCCCCCTTCCCCATCCTATCTTCTCTGTAAAGTGCATAACCATTTAGAGAGACAGCAGTGTCAGGTTTCTTGGGGAGAACCAGGTTTTCAGTACTACTAGGACATCAGACTTCTGTTGAACAGCCCAAAATAAGTGAATTCCCTATTGAATAAAAAAGCAAACTGCAAATTTATTTGTGGTGGCCATTTTGGTGAATTCACCTCAACATCAGTGGTGAATTAAAATTTTGCAACGTCTCTGCTGTCTACACAGCATAGTTACCAGATGATGCAATTATAAGGTGTTTGTATTTGCTGTTAGTATTACTGCAGTGCCCTGGCTACTCTATAATGACCAAAGGTCCGCAACGTTAGGCTCGAGAGCCACATACTGCTCTTTGACTGTATTCATGTGGCTTAGCAGCTCCTTGCCCCTGAAAGGTCCAACATTTATGTTTTTTAGTATCTTTGATACTGTGCTTCATAAACAAGAGATTTCAAACACTGACTGCTGGTTATTTGACATTAGAGGGGTGTGGCAGCACCCTTATATTTAAGGTCAGAGTTGAGTTCTATATTTGTATCTAATTGTTTGTTTGCTGCTGGCACAAAGATGCTGTTACAGATTTACATGACACATTTGGGATTTTTTGCTCATGGCAGAATCTAGAATCCCTGAAAGTGTCATGTAATTCAGTTCTGTATGTTTAGAGAAAAAGAAGTATGAGCTGGCCCAGTGATGTAGAGGGTTGAGGCATCTAGCCTTACCTTGCGTCATACCAGTGACCCAGGTTCGAGAATGACCTTGGGTCATCAGGAAGTTAGCCAGGGGGAGAGGAGGAGGAGCATTATTGATCCACCTACAGTGGTTCTCCTCTCCTGGGGTGGATGCTGTCCCTCCTGTAGTCCCATCACCAATGAGTGGAGGCCCGATGGTATAGGCATAGGAACTGGGGGTGTAGAAGGAGTGGCAGCCCCCCCACTTTTTATTTTTGTACTGTAAAAACTAGTTTAGAAAAAGAGCCCTTTGTACCCTCATAAGTACCCTTCCAATCATCCGCCCCTTCAGCTTTTACTATCTTCCGGCACCCTTGCCCGATGGTGGTGCAGTGGAGGGAGAGGCTAGTAGGGTGGTGCTCAGCAGTGCCAGCAGCGTAGCAAATTCCCAGAGGGCCTGAGTGCAAGGCAATGTTACAGGGCCCCTCCCCAGTTTTGAATACACATTAAAATTATGATTTGGGCCCCTCAAACCTCGTGGGCCTGGGTGCCACTGCACCCCCTGCACTCTTGTAGCTACGCCCCTGAGCAGTGCCTGGCATGCACATACCTCCAGTCCACATGTGTATGTCAGAGCCCTGGATGTGCACAGGAAGGGATGGGGGAAAAAGGGGGAAAAAAACTCTACAAAGTATGAAAAAATTTACTTTTCTTCAATTTTCAAAAGTGTTTTCTGATTTTGTTTGCGCTCATCTGGGGAAAAAACTATGTATGTTTGTAAAGTAACATTTTATGTAGTTGTATATTTATTTATTTATTTATGACTTAGGTAACTGGTTAGGTGAGCTGATCCCAGGGACCATTTTCAGGCACGACCTGGGCCACATACTGTGGCACACAGTAGATCTATTACAACAAACAAGTACAGAGGAGCAGTAAACACACTCTGAGTAGAAGGTTACACTAGTACAACTGAATATACAAATGGCAACTATAAGAGACACCAAACAGGAAGTGGATAAATCACAATGTATACAGGAGTGACAGTGCAAAATTCAACTAAGCTAAAGAGAAGTGCTAGGAGGAAGTAGAAAGCAGGCTAGAGACCAGCCAATTGCATTTAGGATACACCAGAGGACAGCGTAGCAAAAGGTTGGTACAGCGAGGAGAGGAGAAGGAGGGAAAGGAGGGATATTGTAAAGGTTGAGTGGAGAGATGACAGCCACAGGGAAGAGAGTGGACAGAGGTGGTGGAGACTAATCAGTAAAAGCAGTGACAGTTGGACACCAGCAAGAGCTAGTCTTTGAGGTGGGTTTTGAACTGGTGGTGAGTACTGGTAGTGAGCAGTTCTTTATTCCATAGTGTGGGGGTTGCCACAGACAGGGCTCTAGAGCTCATATTTGTGGAAACCCACAGGGATGTTCAGTGGAGGGACACTAGTTGAGCAGAGGCTGTGGTGTGAGATGCAGATGGTGAGGAGGTAGGCAAGTGGAGATTCCTGGCTAATATGGATGGCAGAGTCAGTTCAGCAGTACAGGGCAAAGTCAAGGTGGCCTTGTAGCGGGAGCCATCCTAGTGATTTGTAAAGGATGCAATGGTGTGTGGAGAAGGGTGCCAACAAAGTAAACCAACAGGCACTGTTGTAGGCTGTGGAGAGTTTGGTCTTGATTATTGTGGAAGTCCTGGAGTAAATGGGAGAACAGTAGTCTAGGATGAGTAGAAGATTTCCCTGAATGATGGTCAGGCGGGCCTCCGGGGTGAGGTATTGCCAGAATCTGTCAGCAACACCTAGGTTCTGGTGGGACCTTAGGATTATGGAGCTTACATGCTTGGAAAAAGAGGGAGGGATCTAGCATGACTCCCAGGTATTTGAAATGCTTGACATCTTCCAGGGTGTGGCCATCAGGTGATGTGATGCTTAAAGGGGAGTCAGATTTGCATTCAGCTAAGAAGGGTTTGGAGCCAAACAACATGGATTTTATTTTTTTGGCATTGACCAGGAGGAGGTTATCAGAGAACCAGCTGTAGGCCATGGTGTAGTTTAGTGAGAGGGCTGTGGAGATGTGGGTAGGGGTCTTTCTACAGCACAAGAGCACAAAGTCATCAGCATAGAGAAGTGATTAACAACTGAGACAGTCTGAAGGAAGCGAGTTTACAAATAAGGAGAATAGGAGGGGGCCCAATATGGAGCCCTGAGGAACACCTGAGGAGACAGGCAATGTGGGGGAGCTGGCAGGGCCAATGCAAACAAATTGGGATCTCCCTGTGAGGTAGCTTCTGAACCAGGTGGTGACCTCCAGATAGCAGCCCAGGCATCGAAGAGGAGGAGGAGGAGAGGAGGAGGAGGCTATGACTGACCAAGTCGAATACTTTGGAGAGGTCAATGAAGACTGCATCTGTGGCATTTCCCTGGTCCATGTTTATGAGGATGTGATTAGTCAGAAGTGCGATGACAGTTGTTGAATGGTTTTCATGAAAGCTGTTTTTTTGGCTACATAGGACATTATATTTGCCTACGTAGTGAGCCACATGATGGTGGACAGCTTTCTCAAGTAGTTTGCTTAGGTGTGGAAGGATGAAAATTGGATGATAGTTGGCCATAGATTGGGGCTCACCAACTTTAAAGATGGGGATGACATTTGCAGTTTTCCAGGGATCGGGCATGGAGGAGGTGGTCAGGGCAAGGTCAAAAATGAACATGAGAGGGGTGATGATGACTGCGGAGATGAACCTAAGGAAGACAGTGGATAGGCCATCACCTACAGGAGAGCCGTGATTATGGATACTTTTGAGGAGTTTAGCTGTGTCAGCATGCAAGAGTGTTTTGAAGAAAAAAGATGGAGTTTAAGGCTGGGTAGCAGGCCCTGAGGGTGATGTCTCGGGTGTGCAGGGGGCAGGGTTGTTTGGCAGGCTGTTCAGGAGCTTGCTCAGGTATGTGGTAAGATCAGAGAAATTGTCATTAAAGGCCCTGGCCACTTCTAATGGGTCTGTGATAAGGCTGTCAGCAGAGTTCAGCTGCAGGGATGACTTTCTAGAGGGAGGTTGGGTTGGTAGGAAGCCAATGGATGCCCAGAATTTTTTATGGTCCCCGAGTTTGTTAGTTGAAGATTACAGAAATGAGGCTGTTTAAGGGCTTTAGCCTGGTGTTTGCATAGAGCTGGGGATGGGGATGCTTTGTAGGCTGCCCAAGCACGATCCCTGACTTTCATTAGGGTAAGGGGGCCTTTTGTGACCCAGCACAAGTGACCACCCCTCACGCTTCTGGTGATGACTGGAAAGTGCTTATTCTGTAATGTCATGAGTGTCCATGTGAACAGCCTGGGTCACATATGACTGAGATAAAAGAGCAGACCAGTCCAGCGCCCGTGCCTCATTTAGGAGGTTAGGGGTGTCTGGGTTTCTGAAGTTCAGAAGGACAGGTATTTGGGAGCTGGCTGTTTGAGCTTGGATGACCAGAGAAGGTACATGGGGGTGTGGTCACTTACGGAGTCTACCACTGTGCCAGCCTGCAGAACACAGTCCTCCATGTTTGTAAAGATCCAATCCAGGAGAGTCTGAGTGGCCATGCGAGGGGTTGTGCCTGGTGGGAAGCGTAATGGCTTGAATCAGATTATATGTGTAACACCCAGGGGGTGCTATCCCAAGGGCTACTACCCCTGCCTGCCCTAACTGCAGCAGGGCGAGGGGCCCAGATCCATTGGTGGGTGACTCCACCCAGAGGTCAGGGTCAGAACAGTCGAGGTTGACTCGGTCACAGCCCTCTGGGTTGCTGCAACCCCCCTTTCTTCCCACTAGTGGCCCACTGTAATACAAATATAATATATGTATTGTGTTGATTATTGTCACTCCATTTTGTATGATATTATTCCATTTTGAAATGCTTAATCATAGTTATATAAGATGTTTTGTACAAGATGTTATGAGACTTGTTTTTGTAAGATGTTTTGTACAAGATGTTATGAGACTTGTTTTTGTAAGATGTTTTGTACAAGATGTTATAAGACTTGTTTTGGCGTTGTTTGGCTCATGATGTTCTGAGCACCTGGCCAGTGCTTAGAGCATGATGATCTGGTGAATGCCAAATATTTATCAAGTGGTGTTTGTCATGCTGAACTCGTGATGTTCTGGGCACCTGGCCAGTGCTTAGGACATGGTGGTTTAGCATTTCTAAATACCGTATGTTATTCTTTAGTACCAGATAAAATATATAAAAATGGGACTTTCCAGATGCCTGGTTAGAAGCCTCACCTGCAGAGTGGACGCATTGCTGTAGGAGCTGTTCCCGATTCCTGAGACTCCTAGCCAGGCTGAAGGGGGCTTCCCAGCCATTGGAAGAGGGCTTGGATGTTGCTTTATTGAATCGGTGATGTATTAAGTTTTGTCCAATCTTCTGTATATAATTTTATGTGTAAATACAATAAATAGATCATATAAGCATATTAGTTGGTGGTATTGTATGTGTGTACATATAAGCCCTTTGTGTAATTCTTGCATACTGGGCAAAACATTTTTGGTGTAGTCGGCAGGATGAGTTCTTCGGTCCATGTCACCTCATGATCGGGTTGTTTCCCTTGGACAAAAAGAAGGACATTTTTGTGGAACCCCATCAGGACGTGACGCCTAGGGGCCTGGGACACTCATCATCACTGTAAGTACAAGAATACCTTGGAGCGAGTGTGCACTATAAAGGACAGACCTAGATAATATGGGAAACAAGGGAAAAAAATAGCTGGGTCCAGAGTTAGTATTATCTGGACCGGCAAAATGTATGTTTAACAAGTTTGACCAAACAAATTACAAAGAACTGCAACTGCCCTTTGTACTTGTAATTTGTGCTTGCTGCAAGTATATACTGTTAGAGCCAATGATGGCTTTCACAGTTCAGGCTGCTGGGAGAAAAGCAGCGGCTGATCAAGTAAAGTTAGATAAGCAACATCTAGAAAAGAAAAATAAACTACTGTGGATGTACGCACAGTAGGTGACTACAGACGGGATGATTTGAAAATCCTCCCCCCCCCCATGTTGTCTATCTGTGTAGTTTCAAGTTTTTCTGTATCAATTTCAAGTTTCCTTTGCCTCCTATAGAGGCTGAAACATTTGATCCCAAACCCAACTGGGGACCTCTACCAGATGGATCTCAACCTAGTACTGTTAGAGATTTTTTTTTGTTTGTTTTGTTTTTAAACTGCAAACCAGAGCTCTGGAAAAAGACTTGGTTTGGCAGGTTACTAAAATGGCCGATAGAAAACCTTTGAAAGGGTTAATAGCTGCAGCGTTTGGAAATTATCATGAAGGTCCTGCAGTCAGTTTTCTTACTCAGACTAGTGTATCGGAAAAGAAGAAAGAAAATACCTTGGCACCAGGTAAGGCTGATTTTTATTTAAAAGTTGTTTTATACCTGTCTGTTTTATTTCTGTAATACATATACTAAACAAGGTAATGCTCCATCTTTCTATTGCATATTTTCTAGCTTATATCTGTGTTCTGTAATTATGTTCTGTTGTCAAGGTTGCGAGATAGGATTGACTGCCTTCAGTGCACAACATGTTACAGTAAAAAAAAAAGAAAGAAGAAGCTTCTTTTGCCCATAGCTGACTGTTTTAATTGGCTTTATTTTTAATGGAACATTTGTGCTGCCTAGATAGGGTCAGTGAAGAACTTTTGTTTGTAGTTGTTGGTTGGAGCAGGTAGTGTTGATGGTGAAGAGTTATGACGTCATATAGATTGCAATGTGCAGAAAGAGTTGTAGTTTGCAAGCAACGTGCCAAGCCACTGCTAGGTGAAAATGTAATGTGTTAACAGCTATAAATGACTTTATCATACTTCTATACTAGATGTGTTCACTTACAAATGGTGTGTTGTACTGCATTTAAAGAAATTAAAATGTATTTAAAAAGTTTTGTTCTGGAAAGATTTGGCATGGCAATATGTATAAATGTGTTGGTTTAAAAATTGTCAGTGTTACAAGACAGGCAGGAGGCAGCATATATCTAAAACACGTTCAGTTTTCTAATAAAACTATGGCATTACCTCAGCAAATTGTGTCAAATAATGCCAGTCTTATTTTGTGTTAAGTATTTCTTTTGTGTATGTGTATGCTTTGTACTGTCTTGGCCAGCAGTTTTATTGTGTGCTCTATTATTATTTAAAGATATTTAATATCAGTAGTGTTCAAGGACACTACAAAAAATAACTAGGTTTAAACGACCCTTGCATGCACTCTGTGACCTTTTGCACATTATTTGACCTTCTTGTGTTTCAACATTTTATGTTACTACTAGTTCAAACTTGATGTGTATTCCATGCCTAAAGCACAACTTTTCACACAAAATGTATGTTTTCATGAAAGCACACCAAGAGTGAACCATGTAATTTGACTTTTATTGCAAAACTAGTATTCTAATTAAAGAGAAACACATTTTTTTTCCTTCTCATTTCTTCTGACTTACAGCTGCTTTTGAGAGTTTACCATCTACAGTTAAAACAATGGCTTTTGTTTTTATATGTGACCATGGTGTAATCATATTTTTTGTCTTTTGAAATGCATTCTAAGAATCATGCATGCAGTATTACCATCAATCCGGTTTTTTTTATAAACTCAGCTGACATTTTGTCATGCTTAAGATAAAGGAACCAGGGACGTGGCTTCTTTTATCCTATGAAAATAATCTTGTTTTATTTTTAAACTTGTGTAGGTTTAATATTTTGTTGTTTGTCTGTGTTTCTTTCTTTCTTCTAGAGAAAAGAACTCCCCATCTTTATAGTAAGGTATAAAACTTACTAAACTAATTGTATATTATCTTAGTTATAATTTAAAGTGTAGTAGGTGGGGATCATGTCACCATCCACAGCTACCTTTTTATTGCTACAGTATCGAGCTGTCTCTTGCACCTCGAGCTGTGTCTTCCAACAGTAGGAGCTTGGAGGAGGGTGGCTACCTTCCTCCCTTCCAGTGTAATACCACAAAGGTTGCAAGGTGCATCACTGTTCCCCAAAGAATTATAAAAAAATGTGTATTGCCAATAATTGTTTCTTATTTACAGGTTTTAGAAAAAGACCCAAGGTATTTTAACAGCATAACCCAGCCAAACCCTTCTGTTTTCTCTAGTGCAAACAGTTGAATCTCACACCCTAATAATATGTGCCTGCACACAAATGTTATCTTTGAGAATAATAAAATTGTGTATTTCTAGGTCCTGCAATGGGTCCTAAAAGGAATGTTGGTGTGTCTTATGGTCAGTTGGCAGAGCCTGTTACCCCAAGTGGAAGAATACAAAAGCTTAATAACACATATGGACTGTGAGTTGGAGAAATTCTACTAAAATAAGGAAACAAGACAATTTCACTTGTCAAGCCGGACAGGGATGTCCAATAGTAAATATTACCTTCTCACCAAATGTTAGTATTTGGAAAGCTGTTGGTGGAACAGGACGATTATTTGTTCAATATGCCTACTGAAAACAGATAACATTTTTTCTACAGAATAAAACTGCTATTAAATGCTGCAATTTGCTGGACATTTGCATGATAACTCCCACAGCGAGGCCGGGACTGTTGTAAAAATCAATCAGATATTTTAACGAAACTATTGGATTAATTGATATAAACACTTTATTTTGTATGAATTCTACTGCGATAGAGAGAGGACCACTTTGGGTAGATTATATTACTGTAATTAAGAAATCATCCTGTAGTTAGTAATGATAGTATAATTAACAGTTCGCTACTCGTATACGGTATACAACAATATCAAAAAAATGTAATTCATTTTAATATAACATTTATGCCTAGTAAGAGATGTGAGGTATAGAAAGCGATTGGCAGATACCTTATTAGTAAGGCGAGGCGGGTTAGGAATTTTGAATAGTGTTGATATAAAACATTAACGAACAAACTTAAAACAGTGAGTAGATGTATCTAGTTTAATTAATTTACAAGCTCAATGGATGCCAACTGTCTTCTTACCCCAAAAATTGACTTTAAATTATGGTTCTGAATTTTTACAATTATTTAATATGTCACAATTATGGGAACTAGATAGAGCAAAAAACATATCACAATTTGTCAATTGGACAGAATGCACTATGCAATATATGTATGCTTTAATACAGAAGAATAAGGCACAAAGTGATTTAATGAGTAATAATGAATTTATGTGGAAGACAATATCATCAAATACAATTAAGTGCACAGATACATATTGTTCCAGACAGATTACACATTATAATATTAGTAATTCAAAACTAATGTGTAAATATGTAGTATTACCCATAATATTTGGCCCCCCAATATTTGATCCCGAATTTTGGTTACCACATTTTAACGGGGACTATATAGATAGTAATAATAGGACGCACAATTTAAGTTTATGCTCACAGACGATGGATGTGGTGTTGTGTGGACAACATTCTCAATTAACAATATGGAATTGTTACTTGTCATATCGTATACGAAAAATATATAACAATAGACCTTTTATGATGCCTTTATCATACAAATCGTATTTACAATAATCAAAGGATCGAATGTAATACAAATATAATATATGTATTGTGTTGATTATTGTCACTCCATTTTGTATGATATTATTCCATTTTGAAATGCTTAATCATAGTTATATAAGATGTTTTGTACAAGATGTTATGAGGACTTGTTTTGTAAGATGTTTCGTACAAGATGTTAATGAGACTTGTTTGTATGTATGTTTTGTACAAGATGTTATGAGACTTGCTTTGGTGTTGTTTGGCTCATGATGTTCTGAGCACCTGGCCAGTGCTTAGAGCATGATGATCTCGCGAATGCCAAATATTTATTAAGTGGTGTTTATCAAAGCTGAACCTGTGATGTTCTGGGCACCTAGCCAGTGCTTAGGACATGGTGGTTTAGCATTTCTAAATACCATATGTTATTCTTTAGTACCAGATAAAATATATAAAATAGGACTTTCCAGATGCCTGGTTAGACTACCGCCTGCAGAATGGACGCATTGCTGCAGGGCTGTTCCAGATTCCTGAGACTCCTAGCCAGGCTGAAGGGGGCTTCCCAGCCATTGGAAGAGGGCTTGGATGTTGCTTTATTGAATCAGGGATGTATTAAGTTTTGTCCAATCTTCTGTATATAATTTTACGTGTAAATACAATAAATAGATCATATAAGCATATTAGCTGGCGGTATTGTATGTGTGTACATGTAAGCCCCTTTGTGTAATTCTTGCATACTGGGCAAAACACCCACGCAGTTCAATTTCAGAGTTCTTACCATATACACTTACCCCTGGCTTGAACCAGTCAGTTCACTCCAGGGACCCCTTGGAAAGTAATGTACAGTTATACCACAGTCACTGTGCAGTATTCCACCATTAATACACAGACTAGCCAGTGTACTTTTGCAAAACAAGCAATCTGATTTATTTGAGGGGAGATAACAAGGACCGGGGGGAATCAGGTTGATTAGCTTAACACTACAATATATGAAAATCTACCTATGGCTCTGTGCACGGGCCTAACCTATTAATTACTGTCTATGGGTACCCAAGCCCTAATGGCTAGTTCCTCGATGCAGCTGGTTGGGGCCCTGACACAAGCGAGCATTTAATTCCTGAGAAGATCAGATTGAACCAGAAAGCTCAAATAGTGCAGTCAGCAATACAACAAAATGATTTTGCCTTTGTTTGTAAGCTTTAGCAAGGAGCTACCATATCCAGTACTCACAACTCAACGAGAACCACTCCTTCACCACTTGAGGAGCTGAGCCTGAGTTTCAAAGGCCTCCTCACACATTTATATGGAAAACAACAGAGGGGTACCATACCAGGCAGCTGCTCCTTGGACCCAAACAAACTCACAGCTATCGGGAGTCTCACTGCAGCTTCCACTTTCCTGACAGACTGAGCGCGATTTAGCAGATTCTCCAGTCCTCTTCAGGTTGAGCCTGGTAAGTAGCTGTGCTTGTACATGGCCTCCTCTGGCCGCTGCCCTCACGGATTTAGTCCGAGAAACGCTGGCGATGCAAACGGCCACCTCAGGCCCTTCACACGCTTCCCGCATGAGCACTCAATGGTGCAGGAGCTCAGAGCTCCTTCCTCACTCACAGTCACAACGCATCTGCCCCTAACAGCATGGGGCAATCCTTACAGCTTGGGCGCTATCCTATTCCACTGGCTGGTTACAACTGCCAGTCACTTAATCTGGCCCTCAGTGGTGTGAAAAGGCGCCATGGCCCATAATGCCATTTCCAAGAATTACAGGCTGTGTCCCCATTGGTCAGCTGGCTCCATCTAAAGTCCTGGTTTCTGGTTGGCTGCTTTTTTTACTCCAGATTGGATACCCTCTTGCTCCTATTGGACCCCTCAAACTGTCCTGGTCCAAGATGGAGGGGCACAGCACACAGAGTCCCATCTGCAACAAAAGCAGGTTAAACAAAACTGCATTTTCACTATCCTCTAAATGATTTCAAGGCACAATAGTCCCACCTATCGAGGGGCTCCCATAGGCTTTCAGCGACCACAAGAAGAGGAGCAATTACAAGTACAGCTCAGCGGGACTCAAGCAGGGGAAACCTCAGTCCCCTCATAAACAATGAATTTGCCCTACAAGCAGGCGGCTCTTAAAGAGACAGTACATGGAGGCTTTTAAAAGCACTCACAGCCCCCACATTTAGCAGCCTTACGCCGAACACCAGCCAGGCATGGAGCATTTAAACAAGCTTCAGGAAGGCTATTAGGAACCCTCAATTGTAGGGGGGTTACACCCTTCCTGGCCTGGAAAAAACTGCGTCAAGTAGTTACCCTTAAATCACTTTAAGGCAAACAGTTTAATTAACATTATATCACACTTTAGATTACATGCATGGATTCTGTATTCACAGTTTACTATGGTTTATGCAACATTGCACACACACATAACCTTTTTCTTTTTAAATCAGGTCATTACTATCTGCCCATGACACCTGAAAAGAGGGGGCCCTTCCCTTTCGGCTACTGGCGGGCTAACTGGGGTAGGGGTACCACACTTGAAGGGCAATACTAACAGGCTGGAGTTATCCCCAAGGCTAACTTAGGCAAGAGCTGAGGGACACATACACCCCTTATGGACAACATTTAGGGCAGGTCCACAGGCTGACCCAGAGACTCATAACTCAACTTTACTACAGGCCGTACTTCTCGGCTGGAGTGTTTAGGGGTCTCGGAAAACCCTGCTACAGTCCTCGATTCCATTTCAGCCTCACTGAGATTAGTAGGGAGAACCTCCACAGGGGAAGGGGACCCAGTGATCATAGTACTTTCGAGGGCATGACTTTCTATATCAGGACCCACACTACTTGGCTTAGCTGGGGACTGTTCAGGCACTAGTAAGGAACCATCAGGGCATTCAAAATATTCTTCAGGTTCCGGCATATCACTGACTTGTTCCTCCACATCACTTCCTTCTTCTGAAAAGTCAGATAGTTCAGCCAGGCTCAAGGACCCCACCCCTTGGGCTTTGCTGCTACCCAATTCATCCTCTGGAAGCATTGGTTCCAGAGACAAAGCTGGGGGCTCAGACAGTCCAGAAAGCCCAACCTCATCTCCACAGTTAACGAGGGGATTGCCCCAAAACAGCTGGCTCAGTTCATAAGAGGGATAGTATTCAATATTATTTTCATTGTCTTCAGACACAGAGTGGCGATCATCTTCATCAGAGGGGTTTGGACAAGGCCCTCTTATTTGGCTTGCTGAAGAATCAAGTGGTCTGAGTTTTTTCTTGACAGCAGATCTAGTCATAGGCATTGGGGGGGCATTGGGAGGTTCAGCTTCAATCAAGATTTGCCCAACTGGCAGCAGATGATTTCTGTATAGTTTTCACATCTTTTGAATTGTTTTCAGGCCGCACTTTATATACAGGTAAATCTGCAGTTTCCCACAACAATATGAGGGAGGTGATGCCATCTGTCAGCAATCTATATTTCCCATGCAGTCCCAAATTCCTCAATAGCACTCTCTATCCCCTTCTCTCAGTTCCATTGTTTTCACTTTCTTATCATACCTCTCCTTGTTGGCCAGGTTTCGTTTAGCAGCCATAGTCTGGTCCAGTTGGTAGGCATGGTTCAATTGGGCCTTCAACTTCTGTACATACTGTAGATCATTTTCTGCTTGCACCCCATCAGGGGAAACCCCGAAACACACATCCACTGGCAGTCTAACCTCTCTCCCAAACATTAGCCTGTACACGGAAAATCCAGTGGCATCACTTTTGGTGCAGTTATAAGCATGAACCAGGGTGCTAATCTGCTGGCTCCATCTAGGCTTGTCTTTGGGTTGCAGTGTGCCAACATATCAAACAATGCTGGTTAAACCTTTAGGTTGGGGATCTCCTAGGGGATAGTATGGGATGGTTCTAGATTTTGTACACTCCTCACAAAGATAGCATTTCTTTAATCAGTGTCCTCAAAGTCCCTCCCTGGTTGGAATGGATCCTCTGGGGGGCCCCATAGTGGACAAAGAAGTTCTCAACAAGTACTTTAGCCACCATGGTTGCTGTCTGATCTTTAGTAGGAAAAGCCTGTGCATACCAGGTAAAATGATCAGTGACTACCAATATGTTACTGATGTTTTTTAGATCTGGTTCTAAACTCAGGAAATCAATGCAGACCAGTTCCATAGGGGCACTGGTAGTGATATTGACCATGGAGGCAGCTCTCTGAGGTAGGGATTTTCTTTGCAAACAGCGGCCACAGGTCTTGACATACTCCTACATCTGCACTCATTTTGGCCAGTAGAAACGGGTCCGTACCAGGTGAAGAGTTCGGTCTATGCCAAGATGCACCATGTGATTATGCAGGGACCTCAAGACCAGTTCTCTAAAAGCAGTGGGCAGCACCAGTTGTTGTTTGTCTACCCGGCCTTCCTTATCCACAGTCTCTCTGTATAGTCATTGGTTAATCAGTTTTAACTTTGACCCTTCTTTGTATAACAAGGCAGTTCTCAGGTCAGTGGAATGCAACTTGAACACGTACCTCCCAGCCTGCAAAGCCTCCATGGCAGCTTTTATCATGGGGTCTCGGGACTGAGCCCGTTGGAGACTATCATTGTTGAATTGAGGCAGCGAACTAGTGTCTAATGCAGAAAAATGACTGTAAGCGGCAGGTATGCAGTTCTTAGATGGCCCTAAGCAATCCACCATGCAGTCCACAGCATCAGGAGACACCTGTTCCTCCTTGTTAAATGTTTGGCAAAGGGTTCTTATGTCAGGTTCTGACAACCTGACCCAGTCAGTTTGTGGCATAGACCTCCGACAGAGAGCATCCGCATCTATATGGTTTAGACCTGCTCTGTACTCAACAGCATAGTCGTATGTAGCCAATTCAGAGAGCCATCTATGGCCAGTGGCATCCAACTTGGCTGAGATCTGCACATAGGTCAGCGAATTGTTATCAGTCTTTACCAATATCTTGGCACAGTACAAATAGTCATGAAATTGATCAACAATGGCCCACTTCAGAGCCAGAAACTCTAGTTTATGCACTGGATAATTTTTTTCTGAAGGAGTCAGACTTCTGCTGGCAAAAGCTACAGGTCTCAGACCATTCAAGTGCTCCTGATATAACACAGCCCCCAATCCTTGTAGACTGGCGTCAGCATGGAGAACGTACATCTTGGCCAGGTCAGCATAGACCAGCACTGGGGCATGGGTAAGTTGATATATGATGTCATAGAAAGCATCCTCACACTCAGTAGTCCAGCGGTTTCCAAACACATCATTCGGACGAAAATACTTCTTCTCCATCTCAGAGTGCACAACTTTCTTATACTTTTTGTGCATGGGAGGGTACCCCTGAGTAAGTTTGAGGAGGGAGTGGATCATTCGAGAATAATCTTTGACAAACCGCCTATAATATCCACAAAACCCCAGGAACCGTTGCAGCTCTTTCCAATTCTTCGGCTGAGGCCAAGTAGTCAAAGTCTTCACTTTGCTGGGGTCAGTCTCTATGCCTTCAGTGGATACTATGTGGCCCACATACTTCACAGAAGTTTGGAAGAATTGGCACTTGTCTATAGATAGCTTGAGACCGAAATCATCCAGCCGATCCAGGACCTTGGACAATCGACGTTCATGTTTTTCCAACGAGTTGGCAAACACTATCACATCATCTACGTAAACCAAACACTCAAGCAAATTCATGTCCCCCACAGCACATTCCATCAGGCGCTGAAAGGTAGCTGGGGCACCTGAAATCCCTTGAGGCATCTGGATAAACTCATAGAAACCTAGAGGGCAAATTAATGCAGTCTTCTGTCAGTCCTCTGGGGCCATCGGGATCTGATAGTACCAACTGAGGAGTTCTAACACAGAGAACCACTTACTGCCACTTAGACAATCCAAGGCGTCCTGTATGCGTGGCATGGTATACTGGTCTGGGATGGTCCGCCGATTCAAGGTACGGTAATCTACACACATCCAAACTGCCCCATTCTTTTTCCTCACTACTACAATGGGGGAAACATAGGGGCTCCTGGACTCTTGTATCACACCAGCAGCAAGCATCTCTTGCAAATGCCGCCTCACATCATCTATGTCAGCCGGGGCCAGGCACCGAGATCTTTCTCGAAAAGGCCTTTCATCATGCAGCCAGATGTG
The DNA here is from genome assembly GCA_016271365.2 of Neoceratodus forsteri. Lineage (NCBI taxonomy): Eukaryota > Metazoa > Chordata > Ceratodontiformes > Ceratodontidae > Neoceratodus > Neoceratodus forsteri. The sequence continues at coordinate 55,956,293 of CM057455.1, forward strand.
GTGATCAGCCCCTTGCACACATCCCATGTCCCATTCCTTTAGGGAAAATACCTGGTCTCTTTTGACAAGCTTCTCACTTTCCTCACTTCCTCACTTTCCATTCAGTAGGCAACGGGGAATAACCAAAATCAAACAAGTCGGGAGTTACTCTATGATCCTTCTTCGAACCCTTGCTATTGGGCAGCACTGCAGTATCTGCACAATGTACACTTGCCAGGGTGCAACCTCTTTTTATTTGAATCTCCTTGTCAGACACATTATGAACTTGAACCATCACCCTCCTGGCATAAGCATGGGCTCTAGCAGGCAAGATACTGGGTTTAACCAGCAGTCCCTCAGGCAGTCTTCCCTTCCCAGGTGCATCCAACATCAATAACTTATTCTTAACATCTCTTCTCATTTGGACTTCCTCTTGCAAAACACACTGGGCATTTGGGGCAAGTATCAACGGTGCCGGATCCTTCTTCCATACTGCACCCACGGGGCCTTCAGGTTCCTCCTGGCTAACCTTCCTCTGAGTTTCATAGGCCTTTTGGATCACAGCGGGTATTCTTAGGGCTCACCCAGTCCTAAAAATTTGCTTTTCTGAACACAATTGGGCTAATTGACCAAACATATGAGCATTTGTCCCAATCAACAGGGGTACCCCATCATACTGTCCAGTAGGGGGGGCAGACTAAAGCCAAGGTTTCCACCTGTTCATCCACTCCATACGGAAGTAAAGGAAATGACAACCAGATCTGGATATACCCCAAATATGGATAAGCCTTGTCACTTAGCCCCCATCAATGTAGACCATCCAAGGGTTGTAGTGGCACCTCAGGTAGGTGTGCCTGATACCAGTCCTGAAACATAATGGTTACCTGAGAGCCACTATCTAATACAGCTTGGGTGACAATCCCATTTACTAGCACGGGGCCTCCATCGAGGGCCCGACCACATCAGACCATTCAGGAGGCACAGCATTGACAGTTGCTTGGGCATTGGCCCAGGTCACAAAGCCCTTCCTGGGGGGTCAGATGGGGCCCTGCGATGCCAAGTGATCAGTCTGCTGTTGACCTCCCTTAAATTCTCCGGCAACTGGCACTCAGTCTGAAAGTGTCCATCCTCCCCACAATGGTAACAGAACTTGGGGTCCCCACGGGTCTCTATTGGGAGGGGAATACTTTATCTGCTAGGGGCCCTTCGGGGGGCAAGGGGGTTCTCCTGGGCCAGGGCATTGGTTTCTAGATAACTCAGGTTCCCCAGATCGAACAGGGTGGGTAGTGGATCGCTTCAAGTCCCTCACCAGTTCTTGTAAATTCCTGACCTCAGCCCTCAACTCATTTTCTACTTGGGGATCAGAGGAAATAGCATGCACCCCCAACCCCTCCCTGTAATTCAGGGGACACATCAGGCCCCCCCGGAAGGTGGGTCTCATCGGGTGCACTAGACTCAGGGGTTTGGCTCAGATTCACAGCCCCCACATAGGGTTCCCACCTCTCCTCATCAGTCTCTATTTCTCTAATCTCCCTCATCAATTGACAGTATTCAGGCAGGGCAGCCCGTCTATCATGTAACTTAAGTTTTAACAATATCACACTGGAAAATCTAGCAGACTTCAAAACATGTTCCAACCTGACCTGGTTGAGGGCTGAGGCTGTGATCCCCCTTTTCTATAGGTCTTCTGTAAGGCCTGTTCCACCCTAGTAACAAAGGCGAACTACTTCTCATTCCTCCATTGCTTGGCAGACTTGAATTTCCATAATGAGTCTTCCCCAGTTTCTGTACTCCCAAACACTCCCTCTAAAGCAGAAAGGTACTCTGCTGTGGTAGCTTCCAGGCTAGTGGCCCGCAAGAACCTAATGGCTTCCAAAGCTGGGCTCCGCAGACTCTCCATCAGTCTCTTTCATTTCTCCCCCTCAGAGCATTGCCACTCCTGGACTAGGGGGCTGGCGTAGTCCATCCACGCCTCCAAATCATCCTCCCCTGAAGGCACTGGCACTGTGCCAGAAAAAAGTTTTAGCCTACAGTAAGAATCTAGCTGTATAAGGGGAACTACTAGGGGCGGTGGAGCCAAAATATAACTCTTGGGGGGACAGGGAGAGGTAGCGAGGGAAACCTGGAGGGTGGGTTCACTAGAAAGGTCCAACGCCTGCAGTAATTCTTGGGTAGTCCTCCCTTCCACAGCCAGTAATTTAAGCAGTTTATCTTTAAAACTATTAGTGTGGGGAGACCCCCCCAGGAGTGACTGACCCACTCCGGATGTGAACAAGCCTCCACCCCTGTTGGGCACCTTCTGGGTAAATCAGTGGGGGTACCCTCTCAGGGTCGATGGCTAAACTACACAAAAGTAGCACCTGCAAGGTCTGATTGAGCAGGTCAGCCATACGGCCCTTCACCTCTACCTTGCCCAAACATTTAACACGCTCCGTGGTAGAAATAATGTCAGTGGTCGTTGTTCCCAGAGGTACATACAGTAGTAACACAATTCTCTGGGAGTCCAGCTCTTCAGCTTCACCCCACCCCATCAGTTTGTGTACCATTGTCTTAATAGGGTCCAGCTTAATCTTAGCCATGATATCCCCTTCCAGATTTTCCTTTAACTGATCCATATTTGTCACACTTCACCCACTCGGCCACTGGGGAATAGCTAATCCCAGTGGTGCCTCCAATTTGTAACCCCACGGGGGCGCTATCCCAAGGGCTACTACCCCTGCCTGACCTAACTGCAGCAGGGTGAGGGGCCCAGATCCGTTGGCGGGTGCCACCACCCACAGGTCGGGGTTAGAACAGTCGAGCTTGACTCGGTCACAGCCCTCTGGGTTGCTGCAACCCCCCTTTCTTCCCACTAGTGGCCCACGCAGTTCAATTTCAGAGTCCTTACCACATACACTTACCCCCCAGCTCGAACCAGTCAGCTCACTCCGGGGACCCCTTGGAAAGTAAGGTACAGTTACACCACATTCACTGTGCAGTATTCCACCATTAATACACAGACTAGCTAGTGTACTTTTGCAAAACAAGCAATCTGATTTATTTGAGGGGAGATAACAAGGACAGGGGAGAATCAGGTTGATTAGCTTACCACTACAATATATGAAAATCTACCTATGGCGCTGTGCACAGGCCTAACCTATTAATTACTGTCTATGGGTACCCAAGCCCTAATGGCTAGTTCCTCGATGCAGCTGGTTGGGGCCCTGACACAAGCGAGCATTTAATTCCTGAGAAGATCAGATGGAATCAGAAAGCTCAATTAGTGCAGTCAGCAATACAACAAAATGATTTTGCCTTTGTTTGTAAGCTTTAGCAGGGAGCTACCCTGATCCAGTACTCACAACTCCAGCAGAGAACCACTCCTTCACCACTTGCAGGGCTGAGCCTGAGCTTCAAAGACCTTCTCACACATTTATATGGAAAACAACAGAGGGGGTACCATACCAGGCAGCTGCTCCTTGGACCCAAACGAACTCACAGCTATCGGGAGTCTCACTGCAACTTCCACTTTCCTGACAGACCGAGCGCAATTTAGCAGATTCTCCAATCCTCTTCAGGTTGAACCTGGTAGGTAGCTGTGCTTGTACACGGCCTCTTCTGACCGCTGCCCTCGCGGATTTAGACTGATTAACGCTGGCGATGCAAACGGCCACCTCAGACCCTTCACGCACTTCCCATGCGAACACTCAACAGAGCAGGAGCTCAGTGCTCCTTCCTCACTCACAGTCACAACGCATCTGCTCCTAACAGCACGGGGGCAATCCTTACAGCTCAGGCGCTACCTGATTCCATTGGCTGGTTACAACTGCCAGTCACTTAATCTGGCCCTCAGTGGTGCGAAAAGGCGCCATGGCCTATTATGCCACTTCCAAGAATTACAGGCTGTGTCCCCATTGGTCAGCTTGGCTCCATCTAAAGTCCTGCTTTCTGGTTGGCTGCTTTTTTTACTCCATATTGATACCCTCACTCCTATTGGACCCTCGAACTGTCCTGGTCCAAGATGGAGGCACAACACTAGAGTCCCATCTGCAACAAAAGCAGGTTAAACAAAACTGCATTTTCACTATCACTCTAAATGATTTCAGGCAAATAGTTACACCTATCGAGAGGGCTCCCCTGGCGCTTTCAGCGACCACAAAGAGGGGCAATTACAGTACAGCTTCAGCGGGACTCCAACAGGGAAACACACAGTCCCCCTCATAAACAATGATTTTGCCTGCAAGTAGACGGCTCTTAAAGAGACAGTACATGGAGGCTTTTAAAAGCACTCACAACCCCCACATTTAGCGGCCTTACGCCGAACACCAGCCAGGCATGGAGCATTTAAACAAGCTCTGGGAAGGCTTTTAGGAACCCCCAATTGTAGGGGAGTTATATATGATTTTAGGAGGGAAGCATAGTCAGCCAGTTTAGGTTTAAATCCTCAAGAAGAACTGAGTCTTTTTGAGGGGATATGGAGCCCAGGCCATAGAGGTAACTGTTGAAGCCCTCTGTTCCAGCAGTGGGGGGGGGTTGCAGCAGCACCCAATGTACAAGTTTTTGCTAGCTCCCAGCGTGACTTCAAAGAGGAGTCATTCACTGGGTGAGGTTGGATCAGAGCAGAGCAGAGAACAATGTTGGCTGAGAGGGGTTTCTTAAAAAACAGTGCTACACCGCCACCCTTTTTCTTGCCTGGCCTATCAAGACAGAGGGAAGAGTACCCAGGTAGTTGATAGGAGGTATCAGTGAGGTGGGGATTCACCCATGTTTCAGAGAGTCCCAGAATATGGGGCTTATATAGCTCAGTTCATGCCTCCAGGTTAGGGAATTTGGAGGGAAGACTGCATATATTTATGTGGCTAGTTTTCAGCACAGGGCATTTACCCACATGCTGTCAGAGGGGGTGATGTGGAAGTTTGGTGGACTGGGGTTGCACTTGACATCTCCAGCTAGGAGTAGGAGGGATAAAATGGGGATGTAGGTGTAGGAGGGGACTGCCAGTGGGCAGGATATGCAAGCTAGATAGTGGTTGAGTAGCCATTCTGAGTTTGAGAGGAAGGAAAGGGTGATAGGACCGAGGGGGGGTGAGCTCCCATGGGGAGAGGGAGGAGGGGTGCATTGGGGAAAGAAGATGGGTGTGAGGTAGGTGAGGTACACTTGGTCCTGGGCTACTACGGTGGCACAGGAGTCCATCAGCACCAAAGAGGATGCCAGTGAGACCACGAACAGTGTGAGTTGGGGCAGGTTCATGGCGTAGTGAATGTAGCAGGAAATGGGGGTGGGGTAGGGGTGGGTTATTTAAGTGGTCAGTAAAAGATAGAAAGTGGTGCTTTGTGTGTGCTTATTTGGAATTTTGGGAAGTAGCTCGCTGACCAAGATAGAAATAATGTGAGGGCAATTTTGGGAATGAGAGGGAGAAACCAAACACGGGGAGGAGTATAGAAGGGCTAGGCTGGTGGAGGTGACTACGGATGGTGGTTCTGTCCCAGAGGGGCTATGAGGGTGCCATTAATTAGCCACTGAGGAGCACAGAACAGCACTTTGACCCAAGAAAGTTTGCCACCGAGTAGCACAGGGAGAGTGCTTTGACCCAAGATATCGGCAGTGGTAGCCAATTAAATAGGGAAATCAGGTCGCTGGAGCAGTGGGACTAGTGGTGATGCAGTATGAGAGAACTGGTCAGAAAAGCAAGGGGAAGGGGCAGCAGTAAAGGTTTAGCTGAAAATTCAAGTTAAAGTAGCCTGAGGGAGGGACAGCGGGAGTTTTTTTTTTCTAAAGTTCCAGAGAAACAGCACTAGGGAGTCACGGTAGTTTCACGCGGGGCAGGGATTGATTGTTTGGGAAATTTGCTATTTGCTGCTTTAACTCACTCAGCCCCAGAACTCATATTGGAGTCGAAATGTTCTATGCTTAACCTTATTCAAAATGGCCATCTGGAGCTGAATGAGTTAAGACACGGGGTACGTTTCACTGGGATCCAATGGAGAAGTAGCAGAAAGGATGAAGGAGGGGCCAAGGAGTATTTAATTAAGGCCAGGGGTGGGGAAGGGGCAGGTCAAAATTTCCCCAGGAGTAAGCAGAGACTACATTGTGAAAGCTTTGGCAAGGAAAGCTGAGAAAGTCAAGAATAAACTCAGTCCAATCAGGGCAAGAGCTGTAAAGTCTGTATCCAATCAAAATGAAGCTTGGCTGTGCGGCAGCCAATCAGAGCCCCAAGGTGTAGTCTTGTAGTCTTAACCAGTCAGGAGAGCTTACCAGCGGGCTAGGAGGGTGGGGTGGCCGGATGACAAGATTCCAGCCGCAGCAACAGTCGAGAGCGGAGTATCTAGTCAAGGTCTTACCCAAGGGGAGAGAAAGACTCAGGGGGTTAGTTAGATATAGGCAGGAGGATTAAAGCACACCCAGAGGGCTAAATCGTGTGTGTGTGTGGAGGGGCAGAAAGCACAAAAGATTAGGAGTTAGGCGAGGACAGTTACTTCTACCATAACAGCAAAGTAAATTTACAAATATCAAAGCTGGGGAGACACGGAGGAAGAAAAGAAAAAGAAGAGGTTTGGTGCATGAGTCAGGTACAGAAGAGCAGGGCAAGGGTACACAGGCAAAGTTTAGGCAGTACACTGTGCAAGTAATTACAATAACAGGCAGCAGAGGTTCAAAACCCCAAATTTCCTCTGGAATAGGCAGAGACTACAGTGTGAAAACTTTGGCAAGGAAAGCCAAAAAAGTGTAGAATAAACTCATTCCAATAGGGGCCAAAGCCGTAAGGTCTTTATCCAATCAGAATGAAGCTTGGTCGTGTGGCAGCGAGTCAGCGCCCCAAGGTGCAGTCTCAGCAAAGTCTTGCAGTCTTACCAGGCCAGGAGAGTTTTCTGGCAGGCTGGGAGGGTGGGGAGGCTGTCTGTCAAGATTCCAGCCGCAGCCGCAGTCGATAGTGGAGCACCCGGTCAAGGGCTTACTGGGTCAAGAGAGCTTGTTGGAGGGCTTGGAGGGTGGGGCGGTCGGCTGACGAGACTCCAGCTGCAGCTGCAGTTGAGAGCAGAGTGCCCGATCAGGAGAGCTTTCCGACAGGATGAGAGAGTGAAGTAGCTGGCTGACAAGATTCCAGCTGCAGCCGCAGTCAAGAGCAGAGCACCCGATCAAGGGCTTACCCAGTTAGGAGAGCTTCAATCAATCAATCAGTCAATCAAAAATCTTTATTTATCCAGGTGGACATCATTGAGCAAGCTCATTTACAAGATGAACCTGAGTTAATCTGGTCCAAGTACAGTAATACAGTACATACAGAGGCATTTACAGTAAAGATAAGTAATACAAATATATATAATTACTGCATGTAAGTACTCAATCTTACAACAGTTCATAACAGTACAAAGTGCTCCAGCTCATGGGAGGAGCTGGTGCATCCACAAGTTTAAGAAGGGAGTGTAATCACACAGTTTTCCTAATTTTAACACTATGAGCAGAAAGATAAGGATACTAGCAGTCAGGCAGATAGGTGATTACAGCTTTTTTAGGCATATTCAGTGAGGAAAACAGATTTTAATTTGGTTTAGGAAGAACACAGATGTGAGCTGAAGGAACCAATCAGTGGCCAGAGCCAAAGAGCACCCGCGTTCCGATTGGGTAGCAGCTTTGCCATGCCATGCTAGTTGAGGGTCCAGGCTTGGGGTCACAGGTGGCGGCTGAGGCAGCACCAGACACCTGGTGCCCAAGATTCCCATACCTGTGGAACTGGGAGCCCGTAGAGAGCCTGTCTTTGGCAGAGAAAAAAAGAGGAGGTCAGGGGTGATTGCCGGCCATGGACAAAAGACGTCTGTGCTAGCGGAAGGGCCCAACAGTAAGACAAACCAGATGTGAATTCCTATAGCGCCTGGTGTGAGCACAACTATTTGGGAAGGGGTGTAATCACACAGATTCCCTGCATATAATACTCTAACAGTGAAATAAGAGTCTTAACAGGCACACAAAGAAGTAATTACAGCTTTTTTGAGCAGATTTCAGCAGGGAAATCAGATTGCATTTAGGTTTAGAAGGAAACAAAGGAGCAGACCACAGGGACCAATTGGAAGCCAGAGCCAAAAAAGCACTCAATTCTGATTGGTTAGTGGCTTTTGCCATACTTTGCTGGAGGAAAGTCTGAGCTTGGCGTCTTGGGAGGCGGCTGTGGAAGCGCCAACCTTCCAGTATCCACAAATCCCATGCGTATGAGGCAGGGAGCCCCAGTGGGGCTTGACTTTGGTCAGGAAGTAAGTTCTGGGATAGGGATGTAATTTATGTGTACAGACAGTAAGGTGTCTGGAGTGTAGCGGTCACAATAGCCATAAGGAGCTATGGACCATTCAGGTTTCTATATGAATAAACATTTAGGGTCATAAGTGGTTCACAGAACTAGAATCGCCAATGATTACAAGCGCTTTTAAATGCAGCAAAGCTCAGAGGCAGTAGATTAAGCTTCAGGTAAGGATCATAGAAACATAGAAACATAGAAGTTGACGGCAGATAAGGACCGCAAGGCCCATCCAGTCTGCCCATTTCTTTTTCTACCTTATAAATGTGCCATCGGCCTTTGCTCTGTCAGTGGCCTATCTATTCATAGTCATTTGTATTGCTCCCTTATGCCTATCCCATGCCTGTTTGAAGCCCTGCACTGTATTCATAGCCACCACTTCTTGTGGTAAGCCATTCCATGCATCCACCACCCTTTCTGTGAAAAAGAATTTCTCACATTCCCCTTAATCGGCCTCCCTCTAATCTCATGCTGTGTCCTCTTGTCCTGCTATTTTCTTATATTTAAACATGTTAGACTCTTTCACCTTGTTTATGCCCTTAAGGTGTTTGAATGCCTCGATCATATCACCTCTCTCCCTCCTTTGCTCAAGGGTATACATATTGAGCTCAGTTAATCTGTCCTCATATGTCTTCTGATGCAGTCCATGCACCATTTTGGTTGCCCTTCTGGACTGCCTCAATTTAGTTAATGTCCTTGTGAAGGTGTGGCCTCCAATACTGCACGCAGTACTCCAGATGGGGCCTAACCAGTGTCTTGTACAGAGGGATTATTACCTCCCTCTTACGACTTGTGATACCCCTACTAATACACCCTAACACCCCCCTAGCCTTACCTACTGCTTTAGAGGTCTGCTTGGATGATTTTAGGTCATCAGTGATGATGATGCCCAAGTCTCTTTCTTCCTTTGTGACTGCTAGCAACTCCCCTCCCAGCCTATAGGTGGCTTCATATAGATTCTCTTCCCTATGTGCATGATTTTGCACTTCTTTGCATTAAATCCCAGTTGCCACTCTTCTGACCATTCTGCTAGTTTATCCAGATCTCTTCTCATTCTGCTCACCCCATCTGGATCATCTACTCTGTTGCAGATCTTGGTGTCATCTGCAAACAGACAAGCCTTACCCTCTAGTCCATCTGCAAGGTCACTAATGAAGATGTTGAAGAGGACTGGCCCCAGGACTGATCCTGAGGTACCCACTTGTGACTTGCATCTCTTCTGACTGTATACCATTTACCACCACTCTCTGTTTTCTGCCCGTCAACCAGTTTGCCACCCAGTTGACCAACTTCACCCACCCGAGCCTACCAGCTTATTTATCAATCTTCTATGTGGAACAGTGTCAAAGCTTCGCTGAAGTCAAGGTAGGTGACATCAACTGCTCCCCTTGGTCCACCACTCTGGTTACCCAGTCAAAGAAATCTATGAGATTAGTTTGACAGGACCTTCTTTGTAAACCCATGCTGTCTTGGATCCTGTGCCCCTATGGATTCCAGGTGTTGCACTATCCTTTCCTTAAGGAGTGCCTCCATAATCTTGCCCACTACTGAGGTAAGACTGACCGGTCTGTAGTTCCCGCCTCCTCCCTGCTACCACTCTTGTGGAGCGGGATCACATGAGCCCTTCTCCAGTCTTCTGGGACCTCTCCTGTGCTCAGAGACTCACTAAAACAATTCTGCTAATGGCTCTGCTAGTTCCTCCTTTAGCTCCTTAAGTACCCTGGGATGTATGCCATCAGGTCCCATTGCCTTATCCACCCTGAGCTTAGCAAGCTCTTGTAGGACCCTTTCTTTTGTGAAGGGAGTAGTGCTCACCTCCCTCCCCCCTGTGTCCATGATGCTGAGCTGTGGGCCCTGCCCTACCTTCTCTTCAGTAAATACTGAGCAAAAGTATCTATTTAGGATAGATGCCTTACAGGGTCCTCCTCCTCACATGCTCCCTTTTCTCCATTAAGCTTAGCAATACCCCTCTGGACTTTCTCCTTCACTAATGTATCTATAGAAAGTCTTGTCACTTTCTTTTACTGTTCATGCTAGTGTTTCCTCAGTTTGGGACTTTGCCTGCCTTACTGCCTTACCTGCTTCCCTTAGGGCAGTTTGGTATGCCTCCTGTCTTCATCCGCTGTGTTCCCTTATATTTCCTGAAGGCCAGCCTTTTGGCTCTGACCTTTTCTGCTACTGTATTTGAGAACCAAAGTGGTTTCCTTCTTCTTTTGCACTTCCTTTTCTGTCTAACACAATGGGATGTTGCTTCAAGTATTGCATCCTTAATGCTTGCCCACTTTGTCTGTACCCCTCACCTGTGTTTCTTTTGCCAGGGCTAGCTTAACTCTGTTGGCCATCTTATCAAAGTCAGCTCCTCTGAAGTCCTATATTTTTGCCTTGGAATGGGATGATTTAGATGTAGTAGCCAAATTGAACCATACCATGTGATGGTCACTGGCCCCAGGTGACCTTCTACGTGGAGATCTGTGATCCCTTCTTTGTTAGTCAGTACTAGATCTAGGATAGCCCTGTCTCTTGTGGGTTGCTGTACCAGTTGTTTGAGGCCCTCCCCTGCAGGAATCCACTATGAGTCTAGTTCTGGCAGATGTTCCTGCTGGTATTGACCAATCTGTATCCGGCATGTTGAAGTCTCCCATTATCAGAACCTCCCTTTAGCTGTCATGTTTTGTATATCTTCTAACAGTAATGTTCTATGTCCTCCCTCTGGTCTGGGGCCTGTAGACAACCCCAGTTCTTATAGCTGTCCCATTTCCTGTTTCCAGGGTGACCCACAGTTCTTCTGGCTCCTTATGTGTATTCTGAATTTCTGTAGCTTTGATATTTTCATTAACATACAGGGCCCTCCTCCCCCTTTTGTACCTCGGTCTCTTCTGAACAATACATAGCCAGGTACTGAAGTCTCCCAAGTGTGGTTACTGGTAAACCACGTCTCACTAATTGCTACTATGTCCAGTTTAGCCTCTGACATTATTGCCTGCAGGTCTGGGATCTTATTTCCCAGGCTGTGAGCATTTGTGTACATGATTTTCCATTGGCCAGATTTTGGTGTGTTAGTTGTTGGGTGAAGTTTGGCATTACCCCTGTGCGTCGTATGGGGAGACAAACCAGATTCCAGATCAAGGGCTGGGGAAGCAATTGCATGGCTCACACACATATTGAGCATATAAGGACTTGAAGGTATTCAAACTGCAGAGGCAGCTCAACTTCAGTAGTTTTTGCACTTTGTTCCACAAGGATGGTAACAAGAAGATAATAGCCACTCTGCCATAGCAGGAGGAAGCCTTAGGGATACATAATGACATGTAGGATGCGCTTCTTAAAGCGTACATTCCTGACTCACTTAGTGGGAGACAGTCTATTATATTTTGTGGAAGCCTTTCCATGATGACTCTATAAGTCCAAAGGACTGCATTTCTGTTCCACCTAAACATAAGAGAGGACCATCCTATGGCTTTGTACAAGGCACAATGATGGGTGGAGATAGGGAGACCAGTAATAAACCTAATAGCCCTGTGATAAAGCATATCTAACTTTGTGAGAGAAGCTTTAGGGCAATGATTATATAGGAAATCTGCATAATCAATCAGCGAGAGAAAAGTAGTTTGGATGAGATGCACTTTTACATCTCTAGTGAGGAACTGGTTGATTCTAAAGAACAGCCCCAACATGTTCAGTGAATGAGAAATTAAGGTCTAACCACACTCCTAAGTATTTAAACTTTGCTACAAACTCCAATTTCTCCCCAAGAATTGTAGTGATCTGGGGTAGTTTTCCAGAACTGGCTGGATTCATCATACGACTATGGGGTGACAACAACATAGCCTTTGTCTTTTTAGCATTTAAAAGAAGTTTTTTGTGAAGAAGCTGATTCTGGAGCTGGTTAAATTCCTCCTGGAGGTCTGCATAGGCGGCTTCAGGTGTCGGTCGACTTATGTATACAACCGAGTCATCAGCAAACAGGTGTATGTTGGCTTTGTTGATACCCTCATCAATATTATTAACATAGATAGCGAAGAGTAAGGGACCAAGTATGGATCCTTGCGGTACTCCCCTCAGGAGAGGTTTGAGTGGGAATAGTTCACCCTCAGCCTTAACTTGTTGATGCTGTCCTACAGGGTACTCGGTGAACCAATGCAAGGACACTGAGTCCAGTCCTATACTCTTCAGGGAAGAAAGTAGCAGGCTATGATCCATGGTATCAAAAGCCTTGCTAAGGTCTAGAAATACAGCACAGATAAAGTTTCTGCTGTCCTGTTCTCGATACCTGTCATCTGTCACTTTGGCAAGGGCCAAGATAGTACTGTGTTTAGCTCTGAAACCTGATTGCATGGGATTTAGTAGATTTTTTTTCATTGAGGTAATCCCTTAATTGATTGCTAACAATTTTTTCCAGGAGTTTCAACAAAATTGGGATGAGGGAAATTGGTCTATAAGTGTTGAGATCGCAGGGATCCCCTGATTTAAACAAGGGGATGACATGTGCAATTTTCCACATCAGAGGAATGAACCCTTGTGACAAATAAAAATTGAATAGGTGAGTGATAGGAACAGCTAAGACATGATAGGTGATTTTAAGGAAATAAGGATCCAAGGAATCAGTGGCAGTACTTTTCTTAACATCCAGCTGTAACATAAGATCTTCAACCTTCTTCAGAGACACCGATTTGAATGAGAAGCTGGGTACTGGGGCAGGAGAGTCTATGAATGGGACATTTAGTTGGGAGCAGACCAGGGATGCAGGACAATTGTCGAAAGCTAGACCAGCAGTGGCAAAATGATTATTAAATGCATCTAGGATTCCCGGTTTATCACAGATGGTAGTACTCCCAGATGTAATCTTAGGTGGCAAACAGTTGCCAGGTGTATGACCAGACATGTCCTTGATTGTCCTCCAGAATTTAGAGGAACATTTTGCTGCAGACTCCAGTTCACTGAGATAGAATGCTGCCTTGGCATCCCTGACCATTTCTGTACAGGCATTACATGCCTTTCTGAACTGACACCAATATGAGTCAAGCTTACTCCAGCAAGCCTTTTTCCAGAGCTTATCCCTCCCAAGCAAAGCAGTCTTCAGCTCAGCAGAGAACCACTGATATGTTTTGTTTTTCACATTCATTTTTACCACAGGGGTATACATATTTAGTGTCCCAACCAGTATATCATGGAAAATATTGTATACTGAATTAACCGTAGAGGCTAGATAGAAATCTTGTCGGCATGGCGAATGCTCCAGATCATAAACATAGGTAGCTGCATCAAAATTATGATGGGTCCTTTCTGTATGAAATTTTGCCGGCGGCCTGGGAGGGTGCAGTGGTCAGCTGATGAGATTCCAGCTGCATAGACTGGTATAGCCATATAGACGGATGGAAAAGGATTTCCTGGGTCATTGATGTTTTGGAGTTTTGTATTTTTTATGATACTTACATTTGAAAAAGACGGTTATGTTTTTTGCTGATAAGGCTTCGGGGCTGAGTTAGTGTGCATCATGTGCAGGAGAGCTTCACTGATACTGAAAGGAGAAATTGTGTGTTGTCATGTCAATGTTTGCTTTGGTGTGGAGAAAAAAAAAACTATAAACGTTTAAATATTGAAACTTGGTGTGGGTCAGTAGTTTGGTGAGAAGAAATTCCTGCAGTAGTTGAGAGTGAAAAGTTTGCTTCATTATTTAGTTATTTATGGTTAAACTCATTGAGGGAATTGGAGTCAGGGCTGAGTTTAACGTATCACATGCACAGAAGGGCTTCACTGATGTTGAATGCAGAAATTGTACATTGACAGTGCTTGTTCTGGCGTACAGAAGAAAATACCGTATAAAAGTTTCAATTTTCAAACTTGCTCTGGGTAAGTAGTTTGGTCAGAAAGGAATTCCTACAGGGGTTTGGAGTGAAAGGTTAGCTTAACTATTTAGACATTCATCATTGAAACAATAAAGGGAATTGGTAAAGATTGGGTTTAGAGATGCTGTGGATTAATAAGGTGATTCAAACTAGTATTACAAAATTAGCAAAAAGGATTATTTGTTCTCCCATCACTGTCTGTTGGCTTTTTATAGAATTTTACTCATGATTGTATAAATTCTGTCCATTTAGAAAGTCTGTGTTCCCAATCTGTAATTTTCTAATCAGCTGACATAGCCCTGCAGCAGCGTGAGCTTGAATATTCCTGACTGTTCACTGTTCGGTCACTGTCCTCATATAACCATTAGCCCTTGTTGTCTCTTGCATAGTAACTTTGTAAAAAAAAAATGCATTGACCACAAAGGTCTCATTTTGTGACATAACTTTTGAATTTCATATATGCTTACTGGTAGTGAGGCATACAGTAGATGTATGCAGGTATTGCATAGCTCAGCTGGACTGATATTTCAACAAATATTGTATGACACATTATTATAATAATATTATTATTCATACTGTGATTATTATTATGTTTTCATATGTACTTTTCTGCCATCCGAGTGACCCTATTTTGCTACTGACTTGTGCAGATACTAGATATCTTTTTTTCTTTTGTTTCAGTTTTCGTTTTTATTTGGTTTGGGTTCAACTCATGGAAACATCCAAATCAGCCAGATACTAGCACTCATGGAAACAAACATCGCCTCACTCCGCAATACCTAACAGCAACCACTGTCATCATAATACTGACCAAAGAAATATAAATTTCTAAACGGGTGCAAGAGAACAGAAACACAAAGCTATGCAGGACAATAATTGATGTAATTGATCCTAGTGGGAGAGGACACAACCCGGGTAAGGGCAAGAGCAGCAACCGAGTAAGGAGCAGCATTAGGAGCCAACCAGTTAATGTTACAGACTCCCAATAGGAATACCTTGGACCAGTTGGGAAGATTAGAGACAAAGTCAATAATGGAGCTGAAGCAATGTTTGGTGTTGTGAGGCAGGATGTAGACTGACAATACCATAAGTGACTTTCCCTTACACCCCAATGCAATTTTCATAGCAAGGGCCTGGGCAGTATTACCTGAGGTGAACTTAGGAAGTACTTGTCCTTTAATGGATACAAGGAGATAGATGGCATGCCCCCCTTTTCCCCACCCTATCTTCTCTGTAGAGGGCATGGCCATTTAGAGAGACAGCAGTGTCAGGTTTCTAGGGGAGAGCCAGGTTTCAACTACTGCTAGGATGTCAGGCTTATGCTGAGCAGTCCAGAATAGGAGAATTTCCTATTGAATATAATAGAAACATAGAAACATAGAATTTGACGGCAGATAAGGACCGCTTGGCCCACCCAGTCTGCCCATTTCCCTACCTGATGGATAAGCTGCAGATCCTAGTTAACCAGCAGCCTACTTCTTCCTATCCCCACCCCCTAGAATTGCCTTATGACTGTCCCATGCATGCTTGAATTCCACCACTGTTTTTGACTCCACAACCTCCTCTGGAAGGCTGTTCCATACATCCACAACCCTCTCTGTGAAAAATACTTCTTTAAATTACCTCTGAGCTGTCCCCCCTTCTATCTTCAAATTGTGCCCCCTTGTTCTTGCACACCTCTTTTTTTGAAAGATGCTACCCTCTTGGACTTTGTTGATTCCCTTGAGGTACTTGAAAGTTTCTATCATGTCCCCCCTCTCCCTCCTTTCCTCGAGGCTATATATATTGGACCTGTGAGGGGTAAGGAGTTGCTGAGCAATAACAAATGCTAATTTATTTGAGAGGTCCATTTTGGTGAATTCACCTCAACATCAGTAGTGAATTAAAATTTTGCAACGTCTTTGCTGCCTACACAGCATATTTACCAGATGGTACATTTACAAGGCATTTGTTTTTGCTGTTGGTATTACTGCAGTGTGTGGTTACTCCATAACGACCACAGCTCCTCAATGTTAGGCTCGAGAGCTGCATACTGCTCTTTGACTGTATCCATGTGGCTCAGCAACTCCTTACCCCTCACAGGTCCAACATTTATGTTTTTTAGTATCTTTGATACGGTGCTCCATAAACAAGCTATTTGAAACACTGACTGCTGGCTATTTGGCATTAGAGGTGTGTGGCAGCACCCCACTATTTAGGGTCAGTGTTGAGTTCTATGTCTGCCTCTAATTGTTTGTTTGTTGCTGGCACAAAGATGCTGTTACAGATTTACATGACCCGTTTGGGATTTTTTTGTTCATGGCAGAATCTAGAATCCCTGAAATTATTATGTAAATCTGTTCAGTATTATTAGAGAAAATTATAAAAAAATG
The DNA here is from genome assembly GCA_016271365.2 of Neoceratodus forsteri. NCBI lineage: Eukaryota > Metazoa > Chordata > Ceratodontiformes > Ceratodontidae > Neoceratodus > Neoceratodus forsteri. Next base: position 55,972,756 of record CM057455.1, read on the forward strand.
TATTTTTCTTCAAATTTCAAAGGTGCTGTTTTCTGATGTGTTGCTCTTATCTAGGGGGGAACTATAATACTTTGAAAAGTAACATTTTGAGTAGTTGTATAGGCTGGTGGAGAAGGATTTCCTGGGTGACAGATGTTTCAGAGTTTTGTATTTTTTTATAATAATTACATTTGAAAAGTTAAGTTGTGGGTTTTGCTGGTAAGGAGCAGGGGCTGAATTACTGTGCAGCATGTGCAGGAGGGCTTCAGTGATGTTGAGTAGAGAAACTGTTTATTGTCAGTGTTTGCTCTGGTGTAGAGAAAAAACTATAAAAGTTTAAACATTGAAACTTGGTGTGGGTGAGTAGCTTGGTGAGAATTTTTTGTCGGGCAGGCACTTATTGAATAGCCTAACATCAGTGTTTTTTCTTGTTTCATTTTTATTGCTGCTCTATGAATTTTTGTCTTTCTAGGTCACTAGATTGCTGAAATGGTGATAAAAGTGCCATTTTTAGATTGGTAGAAAGGCGTTAGTGGACCACGGGTTATTTTTCATCTCTGTGAGAAATGTGTCTTTCTTCAGCTGCACGTGAGGTACAGTAGATTCCAACTCAGTTGTCTCTGTCAGTTAGCGCAGTCAAGTTTAAAGCATGAGCTGACAGCGAGAGAAGCCAGCAGCACTAACATGAAAGTGATTTTAGAATTTTTGCGAAAGTGCTAAATCAGACTCTGTTATACTCAGGTAATTATACACATATGTATATAATCAAACTCCATTATACATGGCCATGTATAATCACCTGTGAATAACAGAGTTTGACAGCTTCTGCCCATAGTCGATAATCGTCACTAACCATTTATTATAATACTAATATAATACTAATGCTCATGTGCCTTTCCAGCATAACCAATAAAAAAGAAAAAAAAAATGACAGTAAAATAATAAATGCTAATAAATGAAGGTTCCACTCCCAATGTCTGATCACTTTGCTTTTATTAGATTGTTTGCATAACAGATACCATTATCTGTATATCCCTCCTCAGTCCAGAAACTCTAGCAATGAAGAAATTGTCTCGGAGCTGAATTATTCAATTTCTAACAATTACTTAGTCTATTCTGGCCTCCCTCTTTAAATATGTGGGGATTTTAATGCCAGAACTGGTTCCATTGCCAGATCTGGTTCTGTTCCTGACAACATGCATAATCTGTGGTGTGGTGATGATGCATTTCAGCTGTCTGCCGAAAACGCAAATAATAAATTCTAATGGAAAATTTCTTCTGGAGTTACTAAAAACAAATGATTTATGCATAATAAATGGCAGATTTTCTGGTGACCAAATCCTGGAATGTACTGCCTGTGAAACTAGTGGCTGGAGATACTGTAGAGGGGTTCGAGAGAGGCTGGGATAGGTATAGGGGAGGGGGAGTCTGAGAAGCGCCAGTATTGGAGGAGAATCTCAGTTGGGGGATGGGGTTGGGGGGCTTCATGGGGAGGGTGGGGGAGGCACAATGGGGCCCTGAATGGGCACTGACCCTTGAGCAGACTCGCTAGACCATAGGGCCTATGCTGCTGGCTTCTTAGTATGTTAGAGCGGGTCATATTAATTACCCTTCCTTCTGTGGAGGAAGTGTACTTGATCATGTTATAATTACATAGGAGTGTTTTCTCGCATACAGAAACTCAGTTATAACTCAGCATTATAACCAGCTGGTTTTAATGGTGAACTCTTGTCAAGTTTCTTTTGTCATATGCGTGCACACACTGCTTCATTTGCTTGCGCATGTTCTCACCACATGTCCCTGCACAGCACTTCAAGAATTTTACACCCCTTTCACAAATTAACCACTGGCAAACCTACATTTATCTGCACTTACTGCAATTACAGGCTGCAGTTTGTGGCCAAATAATTGTCTCCTGGTTCACATCTTAGTGATCATGGGGGAAAAACAAAACTTAAAATGGTACTTCAGCTGACCATGTCTGAAGTAGCACTACCAGTATATTCATAAAACATGTAGAGACAGTGACTGAGAGAGGGGAGAGGGACAAAAGCACAAAACACAAACAGCGGGGCTAGAATCAACATTTATTTTTTTAAACAGCGGCTCCATATACTAAAAACATATGAAAATGCCAGCAGAAACAGTCCTCACTGTCTATCGAGTCTGCTCTAGTGTGCAGCTAGCACCTTAAAATGTTGATGCTCCTCCCTTCCCCCCATTTTATTACCCCTACTCCTGTCCCAACCCCTCTTGAAGCTGTTTACTGTCTTGCAGGCCACTACCTCACCCAACAAGTGGTTCCACTTGTCGACCACTCTTTCTGTCTCATTTTGTGTCCTCTCGTGTCCCTCCTCTTTCTCCTCTGGAAAACCCTCTCTGTATTAGTCTTGTTTATTCTCTTCAGGTATTTAAAAGTCTCAGTCATATCTCCCCTGTCCTTCCTCTCTTCCAGAGAGTACATATTTAGTTCCCCCAGCCTTTTCTCACATGGCTTGCACTCCAATCCCTGGTTCATCTTTGTAGCTCTACACTGCACCCCCTCCAACAATCTGATGTCCTTCTTAAGGAATGGGTGCCTCTATTGCATTCAGTACTCCAGCGGGGGCCTGACCAGTGACCTATACAAGGGCAGGATAACCTCCCTACTTCTGGAGGTGATCCCTCTAGCTATACACCCCAGCATTTTGTTAACTTTTGCCACCACCCTTCTGCATTGAACAGAGTTGTTCATGCTCCCTGTTATGATCACTCCTAGGTCCTTCTCTTCTGTGGAGCAACCCAACTGAACCCCAGTTAAGTGATAATCCCTCCCCTGGTTCCAGGCTCTAAAATGCAGAACCCTGCACTTCTTCATGTTGAACCCCAGCTGCCATTTATTTGCCCACTCCTGCAGCTTATTCAGGTCCTCCTGCAACCCCCTGCCCACCTCCGTATCATCTACCATAGCTCCCATCTTGGTATTATCTGCAAACAGACCAATTTTACCCCAGATCCCATTCGAGATCTGTAATGAAAATCCCGAACAGTACTGGTTCCAGCATGGATCCCTGTGGTGCCTCGCCCATCACTACTCTTGATGATGTGAGTTCCCCACACTACCACCCTTTGCTGTCCCCGTCAGCCAGTTCCTGATCCAGGTCACCATTTTTGGTCCTGCTCCCACATACTCCAGCTCCCCCCCAATCTCTCAAGTAGCACTGAATCAAAGGCCTTACCGAAGTTCAAGTACAGAACATTCACAGCATGGCCCTTGTCTAGTTCCTGTGTCACCCAGTCATAAAACTCTACCAGGTTTGTTTGGTACGATCTGCCTCAGACAAACCTGTGTTGCTGGTAGTCTGGATACCATTTGCCTCCAAGATGGTCATGAGCCTCTCTTGCCCCCGTGTTCCTTTTCCACATACATGTCCATGTTATGGTGGTGCTGGGTAGGTGAGAAAACACTATCATGCAATTATTCAAAGCAGTACATGAGTGTCTGTGCTAAAAAACTCAAATTTTATATACACCCTCATGCTTTGCTCTTGGGGTTTGTGAACCAACATGCCCCATTGGGTGTGTATAAAAATGCGCACAAGGAAAAGTGGTCGTATTATGAAGCTGGACAGGGTAGATTCAGGACAGATATGAGGAAGGACTGCTTCACAGAAAGATGGTGGATTCCTGGAGCATCCTTCAGGTGGAGGTAGAGGTGGTGGGGGTGAAATCAGTGCTGTTGTTGAAGAATGTAAGGGTTAGACACAAGGAAATCTTAGTGGTAAGGAAGGAGGAGAATGATAATTGTACAGAGATCAAGCAGCATCTGTGGTGATTACTTCAGGTAAGAAAAAGTAGGCAGACTAGGTGGTTCATGTGGTCCTTATCTGCTGGCAAATTCTGTTTCTATGTAGTACATGTAGACTATGTGATCCCTGTGTGGAGCCCTATCTCTGTGGGGGTTATTGTTAAGATTGAAGAAGTGAAGAGACAAGCTACTAAAATGATATATAACTTGGAAACAGCACCATATCAAGACAGGCTAAGGGAACTTTGGTAACTAAATCTAATGTCCTTAGAGACTAGAAGAATAAGGGGTGATCTGTTACTGTGTTACAATATATAGTAATATATGACGATTACCTGTTTAGTGAACTAAATCTGAATTTAAAAACTAGCAGAAAGGAACTAAAGGACACCAAGTACAGCTAAGACCAAACTATTTTTTAACTAATAGAAGAAAAGCTTTCTATACATACATAATAATTAACCCACAAGAGATCATATCCAGTCTGAATAAAAAAAAAAATTCAAAAATAAATTGAACTCCTACATATAGAATGGGAATGATCTGTCCTATTATGGGTGATTGGACAGGAGCACATATGGACCAACGGCCTCCTCAGCTTCTTATACCTTAGTATGAACCATAGTATGTAGATTGCGAGGCTGACAGTACATGTGGAGTGTGAAAGTGACAATGCTTTGTGAGGATGAGAGCACATGTGGGGTGTAATGGTGTCAGTTCAATGTGAGAGTGTGAGAGTGACAGTGCAAAGTGAGGGTGCAAGGATGACAGTGCACTGTGAGGGTGACAGTGCATTGTGTGGGTGCAATGGCCATGGCGCATGTGGGTTGTGAGAGTCGTGGTGCATTCTGAGGGTGTGACAGTGACAGAGCACATGGGGTATGAGGGTGACAACATACTGTGTAGGTGACACTGCACAGTGAGTGTGTGAGGGTGAGAGTGCATTGTGACAGTGTATGGGTGACAGCACATGAGGGGTGCTGAAGGAGACAGCGCATGTGGTGTGCGAGGGTCACAGTGTACTGTGAGGGTAACAATGCACTGTGAGAGTGTAATAGTGACAATGTATTGTGTCAGTGTGAGGGTGACAGCACATGTGGGATGTGAGTATGATAGTGCACTGTGACAGTGTGAGGGTGATGGTGCATGTGGGGTGAGAGGGTGTCAGTGCATTTTGAGGGAGTGAGGGTAACCGCGCATGTGAGTTATGAGTGTGAGACTGCGCTGTAATAGTGTGAGGGTGACAGTGCATTGTGAGAATGTAAGGGTGTCAGTGTATGTGGAGTGCAAGGGTGACAGTGCACTGTGAGAGTGTGAGGGTGACAGTGCATGTGGGGTGTGAGGGTGACTGTATATGTGTGTGAAGGTGAAAGTGCAATGTGAGAGTGGCAGTGCATGTGGGACGTGAGTGGTAACATTCACTGTGAAGATGAGATTGTGACAGTGCACTTGGGGCATGAGGGTGACAATGCACTGTGACAGTGTGAGGGTGACAGTGCATTGTGAGGATGTGAGGGTGATGGTTCATGTGGGGTGTAAGGGTGACAGTACACTATGAGGATGTGAGGGTGCCAATGCACGTGCGGTACGAGCATGGCAGTGTACTGTGATGGTGTGAGGGTGACTGTGCATTGTGGGATGAGTAGGTGACAATGCATTTGGGATATGATGGTAACAATGCACTGTGATGGTGTGAGGGTGACAGTGGACTGTGGTGGTGTGAGGATGACAGTGCATTGTGAGTGTGTGAGAGTTACAGTGCATGTGGGGTGAGTGAGTGTGACACTGCACTGTGATGGTGTGAGGGTGACAATGCATTGTGATGGTGTGAGAGTGCCAGTGCATGTGTGGTGTGAGTCTGACAGTGTACTATGATGGTGTGAATGTGACAGTGTTTGTGGAGTGTGAAGGTGACAACAAATGCAGTGTATGTGTGTGGCAGTGGAGTGTGTGGGCGTGAGAGTAATTGTGCATGTGGGGTGTAAGTGTGACACTGCACTATGAGGGTGTGAGGGTGACAGTGCACTGTGATAGTGTGAGGTTGGCAGTGCATTGTGAGGGTATGAGAGTGACAGTGCATGTGGGGTGTGAGTGTGACACTGCACTGTGAGTCTGGGATAATGACAGTGCATGTGGGTTTTGAGGGTGATAGTGCACTGTGATGGTGTGAGGGTGACAGTGCATTGTGAGGATGTAAGGGTTACACTGCATGTGGGATATGAGGGTAACAGTGCACTGTGATGGTGTGAGGGTGTTCAGTGCTTTGTAAAGGAGTGAGGGTGACACCGCGATATGAGGATGTGAGAGTGACAGTGCATGTGGGATGTGAGAGTGGCATTGCACTATGACGGTGGGAGGGTGACAGTACTTGTGGGATGTGAGGGTGACAGCACATGTGGTGTGTGAGGGTGAAAGTGCAATGTGAGGGTAACAGTGCATGTGGGGTGTGAGGGTGACCATAATCTGTGATGATGTGAGGATGACAGTGCACTGTGGGTGACAATGCATGTGGGTTGTGAGTGTGACAGTGCCCTGTGACAGTGCTAGGGTGACAGTGCATCATGAGAAGGTGAGGGTGACAATGAATGTGGGGTGTGAGGGTGACAGTGCACTGTGATGGTATGAGGGCAACAGTGCTCTGGGATGCATGTGGGATGTGAATGTGAATGTTCACTGTAAGGATGAGAGGGTAACAGTGCACTTGGGGCATGACAGTAACAATGAACTGTGAGTGTGTGAAAGTGACAGTGCATTGTGAGTGTATGAGGGTGACAGTGCATGTGGTTTGTGACAGTGACAGTGCAATGTGATGGTGTGAGGTTGACAGTGCATAGTGAGGATGTGAGGCTGATGGTACATGTGGGGTGTGAGGGTGACAGTACACTGTGAGGATGTGAGGGTGACAATACATGTAGGGTGTGAGAGAGTGTATTGTGAGGATGTGAGTGTGACATTGCATGTGTGGTGTGAGGGTGACAGTGCACTGTGATTGTGTGAGGGTGACAGTGCATGTGGGGTGAGTGTGAGATTACATTATAATGGTGTGAGGGTGACTGCATTGTTAGAATGTGAGGGTGTCAGTGCATGTGGGGTGAAAGGGTGACAGTGCACTGTGATGGTGTGAGGGTGACAGTGCATTGTGAGGATGTAAGGTTAACAGTGCACTGTGATGGTGTGAGGGTGACTGCTTTGTAATTGTGTGAGGGTGACACTGTGATGTAAGGATGTGAGAGTGACAATGCATGTGGGATGTGAGAGTGACATTGCACTATGATGGTGTGAAGGTGACAATGCTTTTGGCCTGTGAGGGTGACAGCACAAGTGGTGAATGAGGGTGACAGTGCATGTCAGGATTTAAGGTGACTGTACATGTGGTGTGTGAAGGTGAAAGTGCAATGTGAGGGTAAAAGTATATGTGAAGTGTGAGGGTGACTATAATCTGCGATGATGTGAGGGTGACAGTTCACTGAAGGTGACAGTACATGTGGGTTGTGAGTATGACAGTGCCCTGTGACAGTGTTAGGGTGACAATGCATCATGATAATGTAAGGGAGACAGTGAATATGAGGCGTGAGGGTGACAGTGCTCTGGGATGCATGTGGGATGTGAGTGTGAATGTTCACTGTGAGGATGAAAGGGTGACAGTGCACTTGGGGAATGAGGGTAACAATGAACTGTGAGTGTGTGAAGGTGACAGTGCATTGTGAGTGTGTGAGTGTGACAGTGCATGTGGTTTGTGAGTGTGACAGTGCACTGTGACGTGTGAGGGTGACAGTGCATTGCGAGGATTTGAGGCTGATGGTGCATGTGGGGTGTGAGGTTGACAGTGCACTGTGATAGTGTGAGGGTGACAGTGCATTGTGAAGATGTGAGGGTGACAGTGCATGTGGGATGTGAGGGTGACAATACACTGTAATGGTGTGAGGGTGACAGTGCATTTTGAGGATGTGAGGGTGACAGTGCATGTGGGGTGAGAGGGTGACAGTGCACTGTAATGGTGCGAGGGCGACAGTGCATGTGGGGTATGAGTGTGACACTACACTGTGATGGTGTAAGGGTGACAGTGCTTGTGGAGTGTAAGGGTAACAGTAAATGTGGTGTATGACAGTAACAGTGCACTGTACATGTGGGGTTTGAAGGTGACAGCACTGTGGGAGTGTGAGGGTGGCAGCGCATGTGGGATTTTAGGGTGACTACACATGTGGTGTGTGAAAGTGAAAGTGCAATGTGAGGGCAACAGTTCATGTGGGTTGTGAGGGGGACTGTGAGCTGTGATGATGTGAGGGTGACAGTGCACTATGACTGTGTGAGGGTGACAAAGCATGTGGGGTGTGAAGGTGATAGTGCGTGTGGGTGCGAGTATGACAATGCACTAATAGTGACAGTACATATGGAGTGTGAGAGTGACCGTGAAGGTTGACAGTGCACTGTGACAGTGTGAGGGTGACAGTGCATTGTGAGGATGACAGTGCATGTGGTGTGTGAGGGTGACAGTGCACTGTGATGGTGTGAGGGGCGACAGTGCATTGAGAGGACGTGAGAGTGACAATGCATGTGGGGAGTGACAGTGACACTGCACTGTGTGGGTATGAGGGTGACAGTGCATGGGGTATGAGGGTGACAGTACATGTGGTGTATGAGGGTGACAGTGCACTGTGAGGGTGACAATGCATGTGGGGCATGAGGGTGACTGTGCACTGTGAGGGTGTGAGGGTGACAGTGCATGTGTGTGTGAGGGTGACAGAACATGTGTGTGAGGGTGACAGAGCAATGTGAGAGTGGCAGTGCACGTGGGATGTGAGTGTGAACATTCACTGTGAAGATGAGATGGTGACAGTGCACTTGGGGCATGAAGGGTGACAATGCACTGTGAGTGTATGAGGATGACAGTACATTGTGACTATGTGAGGGTGACAGTGCATGTGGTTTATGAGTGTGACAGTGCATTGTGATAGTGTGAGGGTGACAGTGCATTGTGAGGATGTGAGGGTGACGGTTCATGTGGGGTGTAAGGGTGACAGTGCACTGTGAGGATGTGAGGGTGCCAATGCATGTTGGGTATGAGTGTGACAGTGCACTGTGAAGGTGTGAGGGGGACAATGCAATGTGAGGATGTGAGGGTGACATTTGCATGGGGTGAGTGTGACAGTGCACTGTGATGGTGTGAGGGTGACTGTGCATTGTGGGGATGTGTGGGTGACAATGCATGTGGGGTATGATGGCGACAATGCACTGTGATGGTGTGAGGGTGACAGTGTGCACTGTGGTGGTGTGAGGGTGACAGTGCATTGTGAGTGTGTGAGAGTTACAGTGCATGTGAAGTGAGTGAGTGTGACACTGAACTGTGATGGTGTGAGGGTGACATGCATTGTGATGATGTGAGAGTGCCAGTGCATGTGTGAGTGTGACAGTGCACAGTGATGGTGTGAGTGTGACAGTGCTTGTGGAGCGTGAGGGTGACAGCAAATGAGGTGTATGAGGGTGGCAGTGGATTGTGAGGGAGTGAGAGTGATTGTGCATGTTGGGTGCTAGTGTGACACTGCACTATGAGGGTGTGAGGGTGACAGTGCACTGTGATGGTGTGAGGGTGGCAGTGCATTCTGAGGGTATGAGAGTGACAGTGCATGTGGGGTGTGAGTGTGACACTGCACTGTGACAGTGCGAGGGTGACTGTTCATTGTGAGAATGTGAGTGTGACAGCGCATGTGGGGTGAGAGGTGACAGTGCACTGTGATGGTGTGAGGGTGACAGTGCATTGTGAGTGTATGAGAGTTACAGTGCATTTGGGATTAGTGAGTGTCACAGCACTGTGATGGTGTGAGGGTGACAATGCATTGTGATGGTGTAAGAGTGCCAGTGCATGTGTGGTGTGAGTGTGATAGTGCACTATGATGTGTGAGTGTGACGGTGCTTGTGGAGTATGAGGGTGACAGCAAATGTAGTGTAGGAGGGTGGCAGTGGATTGTGAGAGCATGAGAGTGACTGTGCATGTGGGGTGTGAGTGTGACACTGCACTATGAGAGTGTGAGGTTGACAGTGCACTGTGATGGTGTGTGGGTGACAGTGCATTGTGAAGATGTGAGGGTGACAGTGCATGTGGGGTGTGAGGGTGACAATATGCTGTGATGGTGTGAGAGTGACAGTGGCAGTGCAGGGTGACAATGCACTGTGATAGTGTGAGGGTGACAGTGTATTGTGAGGATGTGAGGGTGACAGTGCATGTGGAGTGTGAGGTTGACAGTGCACTGTGATGGTGTGATGGTGACAGTGCACTATGAGTCTGTGATGGTGACAGTGCTTGTGGGGTTTGAGGGTGACAGTGCACTGTGATGGTGTGAGAGTGACAGTGCATTGTGAGGATGTAAGGGTTACACTGCCTGTGGGGTATGAGGGTAACAGTGCACTGTGATGGTGTGAGGGTGACAGTGCTTTATAATGGAGTGAGGGTGACACTGCGATGTGAGGATGTGAGAGTGACAGTGCATGTGGGATGTGAGAGTGACATTGCACTATGACGGTGTGAGGGTGACAGTGCTTGTGGGGTGTGAGGGTGACAGCACATGTGGTCTGTGATGGTGACAGTGCATGTCAGGTTTTAGGGTGACTGCACATGTGGTGTGTGAGGGTGAATGTGCAATGTGAAGGTAACAGTGTATGTGGGGTGTGAGGGTGACCTTAATCTGTGATGATGTGAATATGACAGTGCACTGAGGGTGACAATGCATGTGGGTTGTGAGTGTGACAGTGCCCTGTGACACTGTTAGGGTGACAGTCCATCATGAGAAGGTGAGGGTGACAATGAATGTGAGGTGTGAGGGTGACAGTGCACTGTGATGGTGTGAGGGTGACAGTGCTCTGGGTTGCATGTGGGATGTGAATGTGAATGTTCACTGTGAGGATGAGAGGGTGACAGTGCACTTGGGGCATGAGGGTAACAATGAACTGTGAGTGTGTGAGGGTGACTGCATTGTGAGTGTATGAGGGTGACAGTGCATTTGGTTTGTGACGGTGACAGTGCAATGTGACGGTGTGAGGTTGACAGTGCATTGTGAGGACATGAGGCTGATGGTACATATGGGGTGTGAGGGTGACAGTACACTGTGAGGAAGTGAGGGTTACAATACATGTGGGGTGTGAGTGTGACAGTGTATTGTGAAGATGTGAGTGTGACAGTGCATGTGGGGTGTGAGGTTGACAATGCACTGTGATGGTGTGAGGGTGACAGTGCATTGTGAGGATGTGAATGTGACATTGCATGTGTGGTGTGAGGGTGACAGTGCATGTGGCGTGTAAGTGTGACATTACATTGTAATGGTGTGAGGGTGACTGCATTGTTAGAACGTGAGGGTGTCAGTGCATGTGGGATGAGAGGGTGACAGTGCACTGTGATGGTGTGAGGGTGACAGTGCATTGTGAGGATGTAAGGGTTACAGTGCATGTGGGGTGTGACGTTAACAGTGCACTGTGATGGTGTGAGGGTGACTGCTTTGTAATGGTGTGAGGGTGACACTGTGATGTGAGGATGTGAGAGTGAAAGTGCATGTGGCATGTGAGAGTGACATTGCACTATGATGGTGTGAAGGTGACAATGCTTGTGGGCTGTGAGGGTGACTGCACATGTGGTGTATGAGGGTGACAGTGCATGTCGGGTTTTAAGGTGATTGCACATGTGGTGTGTGATGGTGAAAGTGCAATGTGAGGGTAAAAGTATATGTGGAGTATAAGGGTGACTATAATCTGTGATGTGAGGGTGACAGTTCACTGAAGGTGACAGTGCATGTGGGTTGTGAGGTTGACAGGGCCCTGTGACAGTGTTAGGGTGACAATGTGTCATGAGAATGTGAGGGTGACAGTGAAAGTGAGGTGTGAGGGTGACAGTGCACTGTGATTGTGTGAGGGTGACAGTGCTCTGGGATGCATGTGGGATGTGAGTGTGAATGTTCACTGTGAGGATGAGAGGGTGACAGTGCACTTGGGGCATGAGGATAACAATGAACTGTGAGTGTGTGAAGGTGACAGTGCATTGTGAGTGTGGTGACGGTGACAGTGCATGTGGTTTGTGAGTGTGAGAATGCACTGTGACGTGTGAGGGTGACAGTGCATTGCAAGGATTTGAGGCTGGTGGTGCATGTGGGGTGTGAGGGTGACAATGCACTGTGATAGTGTGAGGGTGAGAGTACATTGTGAGGATGTGAGGGTGACAGTGCATGTGGGGTGTGAGGGTGACAGTGCACTGTGATGGTGTGAGGGTGACAGTGCATTGTGAAGATGTGAGGGTGACAGTGCATGTGGGTGTTAGGGTGACATTGCATTGTAATGGTGTGAGGGTGACTGCATTGTGAGAACTTGAGGGTGTCAGTGCATGTGGGGTGAGAGGGTGACAGTGCACTGTGATGGTGTGAGGGTGACAGTGCATTGTGAGGCTGTAAGGGTTACAGTGCATGTGGGGTATGAGGTTAACAGTGCACTGTGATGGTGTGAGGGTGACTGCTTTGTAATGGTGTGAGGGCGACACTGTGATGTGAGGATGTGAGAGTGACAGTACATGTGGTATGTGAGAGTGACATTGCACTATGACGGTGTGAAGGTGACAATGCTTGTGGGGTGTGAGGGTGACAACACATGTGGTGTATGAGGGTGACAGTGCATATTGGGTTTTAAGGTGACTGCACATGTGGTGTGTGAAAGTGAAAGTGCAATGAGAGGGTAAAAGTATATGTGGAATGTGAGGGTGACTATAATCTGTGATGATGTGAGGGTGACAGTTCACTGAAGGTGACAATGCATGTGGGTTGTGAGTATGATAGTGCCCTGTGACAGTGTTAGGGTGACAATGCATCATGAGAAGGTGAGGGTGACAATGAATGTGGGGTGTGAGGGTGACAGTGCATGTGGGATGTGAGAGTGACATTGCATTATGACGGTGTGAGGGTGACAACGCTTGTGGGGTGTGAGGGTGACAGCACATGTGGTCTATGAGGGTGACAGTGCATGTCAGGTTTTAGGGTGACTGCACAAGTGGTGTGTGAGGGTGAATGTGCAATGTGAAGATAACAGTGTATGTGGGGTGTGAGGGTGACCTTAATCTGTGATGATGTGAATATGACAGTGAACTGAGGGTGACAATGCATGTCGGTTGTGAGTGTGACAGTGCCCTGTGTCAGTGTTAGGGTGACAGTGTATCATGAGAAGGTGAAGTTGACAATGAATGTGGGGTGTGAGGCTGACAGTGCACTGTGATGGTGTGAGGGTGACAGTGTTCTGGGATGCATGTGGGATGTGAATGTGAATGTGCACTGTGAGGATGAGAGGGTGACAGTGCACTTGGGGCATGAGGGTAACAATGAACTGTGTGTGTGAGGGTGACTGTTAATTGTGAGTGTATGAGGGTGACAGTGCATGTGGTTTGTGACAGTGACAGTGCAATGTGATGGTGTGAGGTTGACAGTGCTTTGCGAGGATGTGAGGCTGATGGTACATGTGGGGTGTGAGGGTAACAGTACACTGTGAGGATGTGAGGGTGACAATACATGTGGGGTGTGAGTGTGACAATGTATTGTGAGGATGTGAGTGTGACAGTGCATGTGGGGTGTGAGGGTGACATTGCATTGTAATGGTGTGAAATTGACTGCATTGTGAGAGCGTGGCAGTGTCAGTGCATGTGAGGGTGAGGGTGACAGTGCACTGTGATGGTGTCGAGTGTCAGTGCATTGTGAGATGTAAGGGGTTACAGTGCATGTGAGGTGTGAGGTTAACAGTGCACTGTGATGGTGTGAGGGTGACAGCTTTGTAATGGTGTGAGGGTGACACTGTGATGTGAGGATGTGAGAGTGAAAGTGCATGTGGCATGTGAGAGTGACATTGCACTGTGATGATGTGAGGGTGACGATGCTTGTGGGGTATGAGGGTGACAGCACAAGTGGTGTATGGGGGTGACAGTGCATATTGGGTTTTAAGGTGACTGCACATGTGGTGTGTGAAGGTGAAAGTGCAACGTGAGGGTAAAAGTATATGTGGAGTATGAGGGTGACTATAATCTGTGATGACGTGAGGGTGACAGTTCACTGAAGGTGACAGTGCATGTGGGTTATGAGTATGACAGTGCCCTGTGACAGTGTTAGGGCGACAATGCATCATGAGTATGTGAGGGTGACAGTGAATGTGAGGTGTGAGGGTGACAGTGCACTGTGATTGTGTGATGGTGACAGTGATCTGGGATGCATGTGGGATGTGAGTGTGAATGTTCACTGTGAGGATGAGAGGGTGACAGTGCACTTGGGGTATGAGGGTAACAATGAACTGTGAGTGTGTGAAGGTGACAGTGCATGTGGTTTGTGAATGTGACAGTGCACTGTGACGTGTGAGGGCGACAGTGCATTGCGAGGATTTGAGGCTGATGGTGCATGTGGGGTGTGAGGGTGACAATGCACTGTGATAGTGTGAGGGTGACAGTGCACTGTGAGGATGTGAGGATGACAGTTCATGTAGGGTGTGAGGGTGACAGTGCACTGTGATGGTGTGAGGGTGACGGTGCACTGTGACAGTGTGAGGGTGACAGTGCATTGTGAGGATGACAGTACATATGGGGTGTAAGGGTGACCGTGAACTGTGATGATGTGAGGGTGACAGTACACTGTGACTGTGTGAGGGTGACAACACATGTGGGGTGTGAAGGTGATAGTGCATGTGGGTATGAGTATGACAGCACACTAGGAGTGTGAGGGTAACAGTGCATGTGGGGTGTTAGGGTGACAGTGCATGTGTGGTGTAAGGATGACAGTGCATATGGGGTGGGATGCTAACAGTGCATGTCGTGTGAGGGTTACACTGCATGTAAGGTGTAAGGTTAACAGTGCATGTGAGATGTATGGTAACAGTGTATGTGGGTTGTGTGAGTGACTGCATTTGGGGTCTGTCAGTTACAGTACATGTAGGATGTGAAGGTGACAGCACATTTAGTGTGTGGGGGGAAGCACATGTGGTGTGTGAGGGTGACAGTGCACTGTGAGGATGATAGTGCAGTGCAGGGGGTGAGGGTGATGGTGCATGTGATGTGTAAGGGTGACAGTGTATGTGATGTGTCAGGGTGACTATGTATGTGATGTGTGAGTGACAGTGTATGTGAGGTGTGAGAGTGACAGTGCATATAAGATGTGAGGGTAACCGTGCATGGGATGTGTAAAGGTAACTGTATGTAGGATGTGAGGAAGACAATGTATGTGGGGTGTGAGGATGACAGTGCATGTGGGTGTGTAAGTGACAGTGCATGTGGGGTGTGAGGGTAATAGTGCATATGGAATGTGAGGATATCACTGCATCTGATGTGTGAGGGTGACAGTGTATGTGATGTGTGAGGGTGACAATGCATGTGATGTGTGAGGGTGACAGTGTATATGATGTGTGAGGGTGACAATGCATGTGATGTGTGAGGGTGACAGTGTATATGATGTATGAGGGTGACAGTGTATGTGATGTGTGAGGGTGACAGTGCATGTGATGTGGGAGGGTGACAGTGTATATGATGTATGAGGGTGACAGTTACATGTGCAGCTGTTGCTGGTGTACGAAACTAGGCCCAGGTCTGCCCATTCACCAAATTTCAAATAAATACAAAATAGAGCACAGTTCAGAGATAGTCAACAGAGCAGCTCATTATACAATGCAATTGGATATAGTTATGACAAGATGCAGGATTGGAAAAAAAAAAAAAACAATCAGTATGATTAATACAACCTGTGGTAAATAATCCCACATTTCATAACAGTAAAAGGGGAAAACTATGAAGAACAACAATGGCCAAGGGATCTGGTATATGCTAGCCACAGACCCTTATAAAGTTGCATTTTACAGCCATGAATCACTGCCAATATTTGTATTTTATGACTGTGGCAAATATAAAATGTATATTAGAACTGATGCAAAAGAAGTCTATTCTAACAAGGTTCAGACAGAGCAAAGGGTGGGTAATTGTTTTTTTTAATTTTTTCTCCAATTGTTTAACCAGGAGAGACAAGCTAAGCTGAAGGCTTGTTTACAGGTGCAACCTGGGAGCAGGAGGAAATTAAGTGACTTGCTCAGAATCACACAGTATGCAAGTGGGGGCTGTGGGATTCAAACCCAGGTCTCCAGATTTACAGCTCAGAGTCTCAAACCACTGCGCTATACTGCCTCCTGGGAATTGTGAATCTGTGGAGGTTCATTTTTATATTTGAACTTTTGCCTGGTTTCATCAGTTGAGCAGCCACACTCACTTCTTGTACACTATATCATGCACACCACTTTGCTAGAAAAACAATGTGTATGAGTTTCAGATGTTAAATGTTTTCCCCATGTGAGGAACCACTGACTCCAGGTGTGTGTATGTAGACTGAAGCAAGATGTTTTGCATGGTTTTGAGCTTTTCTCAGTTATATGGCAAATGATAGATAGCAGGTCACAGAAACATAAGAGTTTTTCAGCAGAAAAGGACCTCTTGGCCCACCCAGTCTGCTCAGTGTTTCCTGCCTCTTCTGTCTCCGCAGACCCTACTTGGTTTCTAGCAATCCTTTCCCTCATTGACTATTTACTAGAATTCTACTGTGTATCTTGTAAAAGCTTGAAGCCACCCACTGTTTTTGCCATCAGTACCTCTGCAAGCAGACTGTTCCAGGTGTCCACCAGTCTTTCAGTGAAGTAGTGTTTCCTCACATCACTTTTAAATGTCCCCTCTTCCATCTTCACTGCATGCTCTCTTGTCTTGGTGCACTTCCTCCTATGAAATAGACCTCCTTCCAGCACCCTGTTCACCCCCATGAGGTACCTGTATTTTTTTTTTTTATTTAGTGTACTTTTTCCCCATTCTGGCGCTCTGCCTATCAGCCAATCAGTCGCCTGCCTTGCTGTCCAACGACCGCCTTCCACTTCCACTGGTACTCCCTGGCTTGCCCCCCAGGGTAGGGCCACAGTACCATGGCTTGCCCATCTATGACGGGAAAGGTGCCTGCGAAGTCAACATTGCCTCCCTGGCTCCTCCCCCCCAGAGCAGGGTTCAGGGCCTACTGTGGTGCCTTGTGGAGTCGGGATTAGTCAGCGGAGTGGAGCGGTGGAGAGTTATGCAGGCCAGGTGTTGGGCAGCGTCATCCTTGAGCAGCCGGCATGGATTTTTTTGTGTTTTTCTAGGGGCGGGGACATGCATTGACAACCAGCGTCCGCCCTGCCCCCAGGAATACTCAGACGTAGGTTGCTGCAGTTTCCCCAGCCTCCGCCAGGGGTCCGTCAAACACTGGACATTCTCCCAGCCCTCCCTCCAGAGAAGGAGAGCAGTCCTCAGGATGTTCCATCCTTCTCCCCCTGGTCAGCCCTCCAACGACCCGGGTCCATTCCCCAACCCGGGTTGCCAGCATCACAAGCAGAAATCCAACCACTGTGCTGACGAGCCGGCCGAGGTACCTGTATGTTTCTATCAAGTCCTCATTCTCCCTCCTCTCCTCTAGGGTGGACATTTGAGACCCCGCACTCTCACCTCATGGGGCTTCTTGTACAAACCGCTCCATTTTAGTTGCCTTCCTCTGGACTGCCTCCACCCTGTCTATGTCCTTTCTGTGATGAGACCTCCAGACGTGGACATAGTACCCCAGGTGGGGTCTCACCAGTGGCCTATACTGTGATAATACCATCTCCCTTCTTCTAATGGTAATACCTTTCACTATGCACCACAGCATCCCACTGGCCCTGCCTTCTTCCTTGTCACTCTATCCAGCTTGTGGCAAACTGGACTTTCCCAGACTCAGCCATGTCACTGTTATCAGCTTTTTCAACCCTGCAGTAGCTGCCACCACTCAGCACAGACACTCAATTGGGGTATGTCTCTAGGTCTGGATCCCTCCAGAACTGCTGCTCACGCAGCACAATGTTACTTGTTTGGGGCAAATGACCATCCCACTCTGTAACAACCAAGAGCCCCTCCCTGTAGAAGCAAATTATGGTAACTTTCTCGTCAGAGGTGGAAATATAGTTTTTAGGGACATGGATATGATGTTCTATCTACGCTTCTGGCAGTGTTGTTTTCCCTTTAAGACTTATCAGAATGTCTTCAAGCTGGCTGCTCCCACCCATCCTGGTGGTAACTCCCATTGCACCACCCGAGATGTCAGATCTTCCTTTCTGCTGGAAGAGAAGGTTCCCTCCTTATTGTGCTGCGTTGAGTAGGCCCTTTGTTTAATAAAATCTTTTGGTTTTGCTTTCAAAGATTGTGTCTTCAGGCAGTTCTTTCTGTTTCTCTGTATGGACAATGCAAAGTCAGTACTGGGGTTCAAAAAATGTTTCTGTCAGCCAAAGGTGTCCCAGACAGATCCGCATGTAGTGTGTATCTACTGCCTGGGCTACAGGCATGAGAATCAGGCTTGTGGCCTGTGCTGCACCCTCCATCCTTAACTCATAATACAGAAAATAAACTCTCTATAGTGTGTAGTAGAGTGTTGTTCTGTACAGAACTCCATCCCTTTCAAAATGCTGCTCTACCACAGTTCCAAGGTCATGGAATGTGATTCTACCCTACTGTGGTAGAACAGCATTCTAGAACCTCTAGAGACTGCATGAGTCAGTTTCATTTTGAAAGCAAAAGAACTCACAAAACACATATTTCACACAGTACTATACACTATAAAAAATGCAGGATGAGCACCCTATGCACAACCAGTGTGTTCTGCCACTTGTGGTTCTGATTCCCATTGACCTCTTGAGCTTCACTCTCGTGGTCAGAGGGACTCAGAACCTCTCTGCAGCAGAACACACTTGGTGTCCATAGTTGCTCATCCAGTATTTTCTCTGTGTTAGTCTAGCTTCATTGTATGACCCACCATATATGTAACTTTAAACACTCCACTGCCTCCTAGACATATCATTTAATAAAAGTTTAACACAAGGCTATACAAGCGTAAAATAGGGATATTACATGGTAACAAAAAAGGAACCCTCCTTAGTTACCTTTGAGTGGCAGGTGGAGTGATGTAAAACGGGGTCAGCAATGTGCACTGCTCCCCTAAGTAGCAGGTTGGAGTTATTTACTGTAAGCCAGCAGGCACTTATATTTCATTACCTGGCTATTTTATATGTAACCCCCCTGCAAATGGGGGTTCCCAAAAGACTTCCAGGAGCTTGCTTGAATGCTCCAAGCCTGAATGGTGTTTGGCATTTAAGCCATTTATCAGTGAGTGTTTTTAGAACCTCTGGTACTGTCTCTTTAAGAGCTGTCTGCTTGCAGACATAATTAGTTGTATGGGGACTGTGTGTTTCTTTGATTGAGTACCACTCAAGCTGCTGCCAATTCACTTCATTTTGCAGTCACTAGGAGTGCAAAGGAACCTATCTGAAAGATGTAACTTGCCAGAAATTATTTAGAGTAATAATGAAATTACAGTTTGTCTAACCTGCTTTCTTTGCAGTCAGAACTGTGTCTGCTAGTTCCCCATTCTAGTTTTGAACTGCTGAACTGGACCAATCAGTGTGGGTAAGCTAGCTCTAAAATGGTGCCTTGGACGAATCAGAACTTGGACTCATAATCTGAGCCAGCCACAAGAGGATTGTATGGGCAGTGACTCTGGGAGATGTAGTTTAGACTTCAGTGCCTTTTGGACCAACAGCAGCAGTCTATTGTGAGTGACAGCCAATCCAGTCAAGAACTGGGAGGAACTCAAAGGAAGTGCCAGTTTTGTCGGTTGGAGTTTCAGTTGAGCTTTGGCAGTGAAGAAGGAAGGAGCCCTGTGCTTTTCAGTGTGCAGTTTTAGTCAAAAAGCGTGTGTAAGGCCCAGAGTTCGGTCTGCAGCTTGTGTAACAGCTTGTTAGGACTGAATCCGTCCTGCGAAAAGAATCAAAGGATCTCTGAAGAGTAGAAACCAGGCTCACCCTGTAGAAGACTGGAGGAACTGCTGAAAATTGCACTTCGGTCTGTCAGGAACTGAATCTGCTGTGTGTTCTCCGGGTATTGTGCAGTAATTGCGATCGGGATACAGATGCAGCCTGCCTGGTATAGTGCTTTCTTTTATATGGATGTGTGAAGAGGTTTGTGTACCTCAAGTGAGCCCTGCTGACATTGAAGGACCCTATCTTATTTGGAGGTCGTGAGTACTAATTCAGGGTCGCTCCTGTTGAATTGCCACATTAAATCCAAATGGAATTACTGTACTGCTGACTGTTTAATTCTCCTTTTCTCTCTGTGTGAAAGGGCCCCTACCAGCTGCCACCAGTTTGGACTAGCCACTAGGGCTTGGGTACCCAGGGACAGTAACTGATAGGGATAGGCCTGTGCACAGAGCCATAAGGTAGATTATTAGAGTGATAAGCTAATTAACCTGATTTCCCCTGTCCTTGTTATACTCCCTAAATAAATCAGAGCTGCTTGTTTCAGCAAAGTTATACTGCCTGAGGTATTTGTCTATGTTAAAGTACTGTACTGTGATTGTTGCACTGTATCTCATTTCACAGGAGGTCCCAGTGCCGGAACCAGACCTGGGGGTAAGTGTATACTGTGAAGGTAATTCTGATATATTGTGTGGGCCACTAGTGGGAAGAAAGGGGGGTTGCAGTGTCCCAGAGGGCTGTGACCAAGTTAGTTTAACTATTGCAAACCCTGACCTCTGGGTGGAGGCACCCGCCATTGGATCCAGGCCCCTCAACCTGTTAGTGGCAAATCAGGCAGGGGTAGTAGCCCCTGGGATAGCGCCATCTAGGGGTTACATATATTTTAAACATTTATATGGAACCACTAGGATTTAATGAATAATTAGGAAACAGAGGTAACCATTGTCTTGTGGCACCTCTTTGTACACAAGCAAAGGGGGGGGTCTAAGGTTTAATGTGTTTTTAAAAGATTCAGTTTTAGCCCTTTATTTCTTTTTTTTAAATAAAAATTTCTATTTTATTCATACTGGGCTTTTTATTTCCCCTGCCCAAATAGTAGGAGAGCACAGCTGTCCTTAGTTTCTGCTAAATACTCTAGGGAGTGCTAGGAGTGGAGGCTGAAATTGATGTAGAAAAGTTATAGCCACTCGCTCCCTTCCCTGCTGCATCAGAGCAGCTCTTGGCATTCCAGTAGGAGCCAGCTTGCTCCAATTTCTATTTTTATTTTAAAAGATACTCCCCATTATTGGAAGGGCTGGGGGAGCCTTTTTCTCTTCTGCCTGATTCACTTGTTAAGTGAACCGAATGGACCACAAGCCTGACTTTTATATTTCCTTCTTGGGCGGGAGGCTGAAACTTATAAGGGCTGCTGTGCTCCAAGGAATGTGATCCTCGCCCTTTGGTGAGAGAACTGAGGAGCCTGTGCTAGTTCCACCTTACAGTCCCCTCACCTTTCCTCAGAAGGGTCACGGGATCAACAGAAAAAACAAAAACTGCATCCTTTTAGTTACACTGGGTTCACTCCTCAAGTGAACCCAATGCAGGCAGCATTTGTTTCTTTATTTCAAATGCTGCTAATTGACATAGTGGCAGTTACACACAGCAAGGGAATAGAGGGAACCTGTCAGAGCATAACACTCTCTCTCCCTCTCCCTCTTGCAAAAGCAGCCAATGTTTTTTATACTTTTTACATAAATGAAGGATAAAGTGAGGAAAAATAAAAAGTATATCCCGCTGCAGGAGGCAGCATTTTCATTTTGGGTAGTTTGTTTCATCTTGGTCTATAAATAATTTATCCAAAATTTTGTTCAGCACATCAAGTTTAAAAATTCTCCAGAAAGCTAGCAGCTGGGAGTCCTGTAACATCGTGGAGAAAGGGGGACATTCAACATACATACATATCGAGCGGCAGCAAAAATGCAAAATAAATATCACTCAGTTTAAATAGTTCCTGCTTCGATGCAGGGTTTTCTTTCATACATACCAAACTATGGCGCGGAGGGTAGCACTGAAACTGGGCAAGTGTAAGTTTTAGTGCAGATGCTTCTATTAACTGGGACCCGACTCTAAATGCAAGAAGTTACTAAAGGGCATATAACCTAACATCTCAATTTATGGAACAGCTTGAGATAACATAGTAACAATAACTGCTGCTTCATTTTGCAGTTTATAGCTCCATTTTCTTCTGGGCTGTTTGTAAATTCATACTCTGGCCATTTTTCTTACTTTAAAGAATGCCTGCATTAGACATAGCACTAGAGTACTTTACTTATTTAAAGTATTATAAGCACTTTATGACCATTAACAGCACTTTTGACTACTTTCCATACAGTGTATTAACCCAAAATGTCTCTACATCTTTAAAACATCAGTGGCAACAATGGGGAGGGGGGGGGGGTTTGCAGGGCAGCTTATATAAGAAAACATTCTATGAATTCTATGCTTATATATTAGCACCTACATTATTTGCAGATCAATTCTTTAAGCACAGAGTAAGGACATGACACTTCAATTATTCCTTCTTTTACCGGGGAGGGGGGATTAAACCTTACACAGGGGTCACTCTGTCACACTCATCTTTACTGGGGTGAAGCCCATTAAGGCCCCGACCCTGCCATAGCTTGGCTCTCACCACAGAGGCTGCAGCCTTCCTCATCTTGGCAGGAACTTGTCCAGCAGGTGATGACTCTGCCCCCTTCAGCCATTCACCAATTTTGGTGGAGCCACTGCCAAAACAACCAAAGTCCGGCACTCCAACCAAGGAGGCCTACCTGGCATTGGGACTGCCGCATCAGCTGTCAGTCACTGTAAATCCCTACCAACCCTGTAAGGTCAGTGGGGATTCTGTTTGGTCCTTATGTAATGAATCCTCAGAGTCTGAGGACTTCTCTTTGCACTCGAATCCTATGGACCTGGAGTCAGCTGAGGGTTTATTAATGGAGCAGGGTCCCACTTCCTTTATGGGTCTTCTCCATCTCATCTCAGAATCCACAGGCATCCAGATGGAGCCTGGGAAGAAGCAAGCTCAGTACCTGCTTAAAGAGATCTTTGATGGGGATGACTGCCCTGTGGAAGACTTCCCAGTCATTGGGCCATTTTTTAGCCCTGCCCTGGAGCTATGGCAGCATCCAGCTTCATGCCCTGTGCATTCGGCCTTGGTGGCCTGCAAATATGCGGTTCCTACCGGCTCCCTTTCGGGATTCACAGAACACCCCTTAGTAGAGGGTCTGGGGACAGATTCCATGTAGCAGCACATAGGCAATGTTGGGAACGTTGATAAGCCTCCTGATAAGGAGTATAAGAAACAGGACCACATGGTCAAGAAGGTCTATGTGGCCTTCTCGCTTGGCCTTGACAGGCAAGTTCAGCCATTTTAATGGCCCACTTCTCCCTTGTCCTTCTGGGCGCTCTGAATGAGGTCATTCCTCATCTCCCAGTGAACTTGCAGACCACAGTCAATCAAGCAATTCTGTGATCAGGACTGAGCAATGGCTAAGCAGCGGTTCCATGTGATGATAGCGATCAAAAAATAGCGATCGCTATCATCGCAAATGTATATAGCGGAAAAGCATTTCGGCAATATACAATACTCAGCGACCTGACTTCCGGTCAAATAAAGTGTTTTTGTGGGGAGGGGGCTGCAGCCGCACCCCCCCCTTACTAAGGATTCTCAACTCCAGGGGGGTGCATGTTGGGGGAGGCGAAATTCTGTGGCTAAGAAAAAAAACCACAGCCGCAAGCAGTGGAAAAACCAGTATCCCCGAGCAGGTCCCTAACCCAGTGCCTACTGTACTGTAGCCAGCCACCCTCACCACCACACCACAGGGCTGGCTCAGTTGCAGCAGGCTCACCTCCCCTTCTAAGCCCTCCATCCTATTCCTCCCCTACATTTCCCCATTCCTCCCCTTCCTGTCACTCTAGGCACTATACCATCATTACCCTTTCAGGGTAGCTGATGATGATGGCTCTATAAATGAGTCGCTGTTTCTACAGTGACTCATTTATAAGTGCTATCATCATGGGCTACCCTAAGCAGCTGCTCCAGATGGCTATGGACATCAGCGACTCTTGTGCCTGGTCTGTGGTGGCAGCAGTAGCCATGCACCGCAGGGCTTGGTTGTGTATTTCTACCATTACAGCAGATACCCAACACAAGCTGGCAGATGCTCCCTTCTTGTATACTGATCTGTTCGAGCCTAGGGTTAAAGGGCACCTCATCCAATTTGAGAATTACATCCTCACCTTGAGCTCAGTGACATCTGCCCAGAAGGGCCCAAAGGGCTCAAAGCAATGGAAAAAGAAGCCATTTTGGCCGCAATCTGCCCCTGTGGTCAAACCACCCCAGCCCCAGGCTGGACAACAGCAGACTTGGTGTCCCTGGCTGAAATCAGTGACCACAGGCATCTGGAAACCAGGAGGCCAAGGTCATGGCGGGCCTTCAGCTGGTTCTTCATCAGTCTCCAAGCCTGCCCAGTGACAGGATGGGTGGTGCTTCCACCAGTCCTGTCCTGACTCTGCTGGGTCCTCCCTTTCCACCTGGTCCACTGTTATCATGGACAGGTGGGTCATATAAGTGGCCAGTCAGGGTCTGCCTCTTTAGTTCGAGACCTACCCACCTTGCTGAACCTGTGGCCTGGGGGAGGACATGGTGTCCAGCGAAGTTCTGTCAGCCCTTTGGGACGACATCACCCATCTCCTCCACAAGGGGGCTATGGTTTCTCTTTCAGACCCTCCACCCCAACCAGGGATTTTTTCCAGGTACTTCCTGGTGCCAAAATGGATGGGAGGATGGTGTCCTATTTTAGATCTGCATTACCTAAACAAGTTTCTCAAGTAGCATACATTCCAGATGATCTCTCCGTCTCTGATCATACCATCTCTCAAGCAGGCCATGTGGTTTTGCTCTCTGGATTTCCAGGATGTGTTCTTTCACATCCCAATCTGTCCAACTCTCCACTTATTCCTCTGGCTCCATGTAGAAGGGATCCTATACGAGTTTCCAGGCTGTGTCATTTGACCTGTTCTTGGACCCTAGGGTCTTCACCAAATGCATGGCAGTGGTGGCAGCTTACCTGCAGTGCCAAGGAGTCCGGGTATACCCCTACCTGGATGACTGGCTTCTAGCAGGTCACTCCAGGGAGGAGGTGGAGGGGTCCAGGGATCATGCCCTCTGAACCTGTGCTTCTCTTGACTTCCTGGTCAATGAGGCCAAGCTGGAACTCATGCCATCACAGGTGATTTATTTCACTGGGGCAGATCTCAATTCTTACAGAGCCAGTGCTCATCTATCAGTGGACAGGGTGGAGGCTTTTTCCTCCTTTGCCCAATTTTTTTTCAGGTTGGGCAGTTGCATCTTTCTCGTGACTTCCTGCTCCTCCTGGCCTACATGGCGGCTTGCATCAACATGGCCCATTGGGCTTGCTGGAGAATGCACTCTTTTCAGTGGGAGCTGGCCCAACATTGGTCTTAGCGCAAGGTCCACTTTGACCAGCCAGTCACTGTGACCTAGCTGGTGTGGGATACCCTCCAGTGGTGGCTAATCCTGGAACATTTGTAGGAAGGGATCCCAATTGTCTGCCCAGATCTGATGGTCATCCTGCTGACTGACATTTCTCTCATGGGCTAGGGTGCCCATTTGGGGGACCACAGAATCCATGTGCTCTAGGACACTGAGAAGTCCCAGTAACCTATCTAGAGCTCATGGAAGTTCAGCTGGTGCTGACTGCATTTGCTCTTCACATCAGGGTTCAGGTTGTTTTGTTCCAGAAGGACAACACCATGACCATGTACTACCTCAACAAACAGGGTGGGATGTATTCCCTTCCTCTGTGCAGGGAAGCTTTCTACATTTGGACCCTCATGCACAGCTTGGACTCTGATCTTCTGGCCATCTATGTGGCTGGTGCCTTCATCCAGCTGGTGCAGGCTCCCAGCTGTGTGGGAGAGGCATCTCATAAGTGGTCTCTCCATCTGGAGATAGTGCACAGCCTGTTCTCCCACCTCTCAGGTACCTGTTTGCCTCCAGGGAGACGGTAAGGCTGAGGCAGTTCTGTGCCCACCCTCCCCCAGCTGTGGGATGCCTTTTCCAGGCCCTGGACCTCAGGCCTTCTTGACACCTTCCCTTCCTTTCCCTTGATCTACAAGATGCAGCTCAAGGTGAGGAGGGAGAAGGCTCGGATGATTCTGGTTGCTCTGGACTGGCCATGCCAGTTCTGGTACCCCAATCTCCTCAGCCTCAGCAGTAGGCTCCTGAGATGTCTCCCTCTGTGCCTGGTCCTGCTCTCGATCAACCAGGGGGAAGATACTCTATCTGGACCTTCAATCTCTGCACCTGAGAGCCTGGTTCCTGAGTGGCAAGAGTGCCAAACTTTGGGTTTGTCCAACAATGTCATCACTGTGGTCAAGGCTTCTTGGAAGAAGTTGACTCAAAAATGTTATGCCTTCAAATGTAAGAGGTTCTACATTTGGGCCAGGCAAGGGGGATGGACCCCTTATCTTGCTTGGTGACTAACATTCCCAACCACCTTTGGTGCCTCTCTCAGTCAGGCCTTTGATCGATGACCCTCAAGATGCACCTGGCAGCCATCTCTGCTTTCTGGGTGGGTGCTGGTATGCAGTTGGTAGTGCAAGAGAAGGTGGTCTGGTGCTTTTTTCAAAGGCCTTGACCACATTTCTCCTCTGGAGCATGAACAACCACCACCACCTTGGGACTTATTGCTGGTGCTGGCTAAGCCCTTGGGTAAGCCATTCGAACTGGTGCACAGGTGTAACATGTCTTACCTGTCGTGAAAGACCACCTTCATGGTAGCTAGCACATCAGCCAGAAGGATCAGTTAGCTCCAGGTGATTTTGGTGGCATCTCCTTACTTGGTCTTCCACAGTGACAAGGGTCTTTCACCCCAACCCGAAGTTCCTCCCCAAGGTTATGTCAGATTTTTACCTTAATCAGGTGATTTATCTCCCAATGTATTTCACCAGTCACACCTTGGAGGCCAAGCACAGGCTCCATACCATGGATCTGTGGCAAGCACTAGCCTATTGTAAGGAAGTGGAGTTTGGGGAGAGGTTCACCAGCTGTTTGTCACCTGTGCTGAAGCAGCACCTAGAAAACTGGCAGATAAGCAGATGATTGACAGGTAGATTATTTCCTGCATCGATCTCTGCCATAGGTTGGTGGATAGGGAGCCTCCCTTAGGGCTAAGTGCTCATTCTACCCATCATACCACTGCCCTGGTGGCTGCTTGTAGGGATGTTCCTATCCTGGAAATCTGCAGGGCTGCTACCTGGAAGTCAGAGCACACCTTCATCTGCCACTACCACATCAATCTCAAATCACACCGGGATGCTGGTTTTGGGGCCTCAGTTCTCTGATCTCTATTTCCCAAGTAGGGTATGTGCGCACTTCCCCCCTCCTCCCAGGAGAACTGCTAGGAGTCTGCCAGAAGTGTGGCTAGAACATCATAGCCATGTCCCTAGAAAAACAGGTTTCTTATCTGTAACAGTAATTCTAGGAGAGGCATATGATGTTCATCCACACTGAGCCACCCAACCTCCCCTGGCAAGTGGCACACTGGTCTGGCTTCCAGCGGGTCAGATCTAACATCACTGTTCAGAGCTAAGGGAGTTACCACTAGGGTGAGTGGGAAGAGCCAGCTTGAGGACGTTCCGGCAAGTCTCAAAGGGAAAGGAACACTGCCAGATGTGAGGATGAACATCATATACCACTCCTTAAACTACTGTTACAAGTGAGTAATCTGTTTTTATTTTGTCAGTTATAAATCAGTTAGCTGTACCTCAAAGCAGTCAGTCACTGTAGCATGATGTACCCACAAATAATAGCTTTAATACTTCAAGATAGTGTCACATATAACACAGGATACTATGCAAAGTCTATGGGGAACAGTAACTCTACAGAAATGAAAAGAACATGTCTGAACAGCAAGTAGAACACAGGAAAAAGTACTCTCTCTCTTCCATCTTCAAAGAGGTCTAGCTAACAATAAGAATTAAACACAGCAACATGAAAAACCCACAAAAACCCACAAAAGTTGTTGAATGGCCACTTTGTAGAGCTGTGCGGAATTCTGCAGAATTTCATCAGAGTTTCGTGGAATTTTTAACATTTATTAATTTGGTCCTTACTCTGACGTCTGTTGAGCTAGAGCTCTGACATTTGCTATGATTATTGTCTGTGTGGAGTGCTAATGACATTTATTTATTTATTTCATTTGAAAACATTTTTCACCAGGAAAGACAGCATGAGCTACAAACAGCTCATTTCCAGAAGTGTCCTTCGGGGTTGGGGCATAACAGAGTGGAGAGGGCAAGCAAAAACATATCAATGTAAGTGCAATACAAATACATAAAGTGTAGTACAAAAACAGTACATTTCAAACCACAACAACAGTCAGTATGGTATACACAATGTGAGATAGATAACTAAGCTAAAGCCAGGAACATAGGATGTGACAAGCAGAGGTAAACAGAACAATATGTGGCTATAACGTTACATAATAGTAAACCAAGAACAGACAATTCGGTAAGGTATAGGTCAGAAGATGGAGAACACCTTTGTAGTGCTCAGAGTAACAGGTTGGGTACTGGGATCAGTAAATGTTAAATTTAAACCTAAAGAAGGCAGATTATAACATGAGTGGAAGAGTAGAAGGGGGAAGAAGGACAGGGAAGGGGAGGGAAGGGGGGGAAGACAGGCAGGCCAAGAATTATACCCCTTCAGAATACTGAGAACCCTGCAAGAGTAGGACTCTGCAGATATGGTGGTGAGAGAGAGAGGGGAGGGGACGGTTAGAAGAGGGGGTAGCAGGTTGAACAGTGGGTTAGTAAGTGCTAAATTTAAACCAAAAGAAGGCAGATTATAACATAAGTGGTGGTGGGGGGGGGAGAAGGACAGGGAAGGGAGGGAGTGAAGGAGGGAGGTAAGAGAGGCAGGCCGAGAACTATACCCCTTCAGGATGCTGAGAACCCTACAAGGGTCAGGACCCAGCAGATATGGTGGCAGAGAGAGGGGTGGTGAAGGTTAGAAGAGGGGGTAGCAGGTTGATCACTTAGTACGTGCTAAATTTAAACTGACAGAAGGAAGATTCTAACACAAGTGGAGACATGGAAGGAAAAGGACAGGGAAGGGTGAGGGAAGGAGGGAGGGAGGTAAGAGAGGCAGGCCTAGGACTATACCCCTTTAGTATGCTGAGAACCTCGCAAGGGGGCAGAACCCAGCTGATACAGTGGAGAGAAAGAGAGAGAGAGAAGGCAAAGGAAGGTTAGAAGAGGGGGTGGCAGGGGAAGGTAGGGTAAGGGTGAGAAGGAGGATGCTGAATAGAGGTACCTACGAGTGGAAAGGGGGTGCATCAGTGGGGAGGAGAAGGGGTATGAGTGGAATGGAAGGAACTTAGTAGGCAGAAAAGGCTATCAGGTGCAGTTGCAGCAATGAAGTGTGCTTCTGGAGGAGGAGCAACAGTGAATGGCGGGATTGAGCAGAGAGAATTTCTGGTGGGAGGGAGTTCCAGATATTGAGGAACTTATAAGAGAAGGCAGCATGACCAAATGAAGTGTGTCATGGGGAGTGGGCAAGAGTTCTATGTGTGGAGGTGCAGAGGGAACAGCATGGGGGGGTAGACAGGAAGAATGATAAGTATGGCAGCAGAAATCCAAGCCAGTATTTCCCAACTAAATTAGCAATATGTTATGATGAGAGGGAAAGGAGAGTGAAGAATAGAGGTCACAGTGATGAGTATGTGGGGGACAGCTGAGTATGTAGTGGCAGAATGAGTTGAAGAGAGTGTCCAGTCTGGCTAGGGTGTTTTTTTGGGGGGCAGAGCTCTAGACTATGTCCCCAAAGTTGAGGACAGGGAGAATCTTCTTTTGGGTGATTTCTTTCCTGGTTTGCTGTGGCAGGCAGCTGCAGTGTCTGTACAGAACATCAAGTGTAGCAAGTAATTTTTTGTGGATGGCATCAATATGGACCCCAAAGTCCAATTCTTGTTTAGCCAAAGACAAAGGTCCTTAAATGTTGGGACATTGTGCAGTATTGAGCCAGAAAGGGTGAGGAAGATGGGAGTGGAATCAATCCTGGCCATTTTTTTTCTTGAGCCAAATGTCATAGATTCTGTATTTTTGATGTTCCTGGAGAGTTGGTTGGTATTAAACCAGTGCTGGACATTGTTAAAGTCTTGCTGAAGACAGGAGGCCACCTCGGAGGGGGAGTTACTGGAGGAGAATAACACAGTGTCTTCTGCGTACCTGTGGCTACATGAAGATATGCAGGCATTAGGAGGATCATTCAGAAAAATAGAAAGTAACAGTGAGCCAATTACTGAACCTTGGGGAACACCTGTGTTGATTGGGAGGTGGGAGAGAGGGAGTTGCCTACTCTGAGGTAGGACTGGAACCAGCCGGTGACTGAATCAGAGAGGACAGCCGCAGTCAGCTTGCTAAGAAGAAGGTGATGGAAGACAGTATCATAAGCTTTAGCCAAGTCAATAAAGATGGCAGAGGTGATGCGCCCCTGACCCATGCCTGAGAAAATGGAATCAGTGAGCCCAAGTAGGGAGGTGGTGGTGGTGGAGTGATCTTTGTTGATCATAGACTGGAAAGGGGTGAAAAAGGAGGAAGAGTCCAGGAAGGAGGATAGTTGTTATAGGGCCAGGTGTTCCTGAAGTTTAGCCAAAGAAAGAAATAGAGAGATGGGGCAGAAGTTGCAAAGGTTGGAGGTGTCTCCATCTTTATGGAGTGGGGTCATGGTAGCAGACTTCCAAGCATCTGGAACAGTGGTGTGAGAAAAGAAGAGGCTCATAAGACTAGACAAAAGATGAGCAATAGTGTACCCAGAAAGGTGGAGGAGCTTGGGGACGAGACTGTCAGGGCTTTCCCCTTGTGCAGATTCAGGGCAAGTAAAACATGCACAGTGTTCTCCGGGAGAACAAGCTTGAAAGAGAACCGTGGTGTTGAAGGGGGTTTGGGGAGGGAGGTGGCATAGCGGAGAGCTGTAGAATACCTGGAAACAGGGAAGAGATGCAAGGCGGGAGGAGGCACAGGCAGTGAAGTAATTTTTGAATTCAGCAGCCATGGAGAAAGGGTCATCAATTATGCGGTTGGCAATTTTTAGGACAGGAAGAGTGGAATCAGCGGGGGAAGGGGGAGAACAGGGCATGGATAACATTCCAGAATTTGGATGGATTATAGGTGTTTTCCTGGAAGGAGGTTTGGAAGTACTCTGCCTTGGTGAGGTGGATGGCCTTGGTGCAAGAATTGCAAAGCATGCGATAGTGCAGGAGGTTGAGGGGGGTGCCAGACATTTTATATGCAGCCCATGCTTGGTCTCTTGCACGTTGATATGCTATGAGTTCTGCAGAAAGCCAGGGAAGGTGAGTCCCATGGATCCTAGCCTTTCTGAATGGTGCATGACGGTTCCAAACATTAAGGAATTGTGAGCTAAAAAAGGTCAAGACTGAGTTAACAGAGAAGGTAGTGGTAACTGGTATTCAATTAATATTGGTGAGGTTGTAGTGGAGTGATAACAGATCTAGGGAACGGAAGGACTGAAAATTGAGAATGACAGGAGGGGACTTTGCACTGTGAATTTCTCGCACACAGCAGGCCATATGATGATCACTGAGTGCATCAGGGAGAATACCAGAGTTTATGACACGGTGGGGGTGGGAGGTCAGCACCCAGTCAATTAGGGTATGTTTCCCTGATTTGTGATTTAGACACGTTGCTTTGGAAATAAAGTGGTTTTAAGTTTATTGAGGACACATTGTCGCAGATTCTGGACTGCGTGCTGGCCATCCAGTTTATGTTGAAATCCCATAGGATAAATAGTTCATCAGACGTGGCAAGGGAGGAGGTGGAGGAGAGAAGATAGGCGATAGAAGAAAGGGAGGAGGCAGGGAGGTTTGGGCAGCAGTAGATATCACCTATAAAGATGGGGAGGGAGAAGGGGAGGGATATTTGTACTACTAGCTGTTCGTAGGCAGAGGGAGATGACATGGAGAGGTAAAATGTGTATTTGATAGATGTGGATATATACATGGTGACCCCCCCCCCCCCCGGTTTTGCGATCCAGGTGGATGACGGAATTTCCAGGGATGGAGATAGCTGAGTCAGCGATTTTAGAGCTAAGCCACAACTCTGACAGAGTGAGGACAGAGGGTTTAAGTTGAGTCATGAGTGGCTGCAAGAGATTAATTTTGGGGAGTAGACTTTGGAAATTTAAATGTAGAAGTCTTAGTCCTTTTAACAATATGGGTGGTGAGATAGTGGGGGCCCAGGATTTGACTCTGTGTCACCACATGTGAATAGCAGTAGTGATATAAGTGATCTTGTAAGGATAGTAAGTCTATGTTTCTATCTTTTAAATAGGATTTGAGGATGGCTCATGCTTAACCAAAAATAAATCAAAGACTATGCTCTTTGCCCACCACCAGAACAAACTTAAGTGCACCCCACTAAAAATCAGCATGTCCACCGCTCTACCCCTTGAACAGGTCCACACGTTCAAATACCTCAGCATAACTCTCGACTCTGCCCTTACTTTCCATGACCAAATACATAATCTCTGCTCCAATCTAAACTCCTGTATCGGGCTCCTCTACTGTCATCGGCAATGCCTTCTCCCCGTTGCTCTCCAACTTACCATCTCCTCCTCGGTACTATCGGTGGTTGACTATGGCATTGTCATCTATGGGGCCGCTAACAACACCACCCTAAAAAGAGTCAAAGTGTTGCTCAACAAAGCCTGCCGTCTCTTGCTGGGCTGCCCCAGTACCACCCACACTTGCTCTCTCTACAATCAAACAAACTGGCTGTACTTTGATGACAGACTACAATACCATACCTGCCTATTAGCCAAAAAAATCTCCACTGGACTGACAGTCCCTTGCCTCTCTGCACTCCTGCAACTGACTCCACATGCAAGGCACACCAGGAGCTCCCTCAGATCATCTTATCAAGTACCAAGGCGAAAAACCTCCCTGGGACAACGCTCCTTTCCCTATCGTGCCCCAGCTTGGCTTAACTCACTGCCACCCAACATTGCTGAGGAACCCAAGCTTGGCCACTTTAAATTCCTACTGCACTCCCACCTTCAAGTTTCATGCTCCTGTACCTGTCTCTAACTCCATCTACCCATGACAACTTCATCTATCCTACCCTCTGGCCTTATTCCCTCTGGCCAAAATATGGATGCCTAGCCCTCTTCCTTCCCCCGTTCTCTCTTCTTGCCCATCCTTCTGACAATGGACTCTGTCCAGCCTCTGACTTCCTCCTGACCTCTGTGCCACCCTATCTATTTTTTCCCTACCCATCCCCTAGTCCCCCCCCCCGAGCCACCATACAATCCCTGATCTCGGCTCAGGTGCCATGTCTCTTACCTTGGCCTGCATTTGCCCTGTCATCCCTCCCACCAACTTCTGAACCTAAGATAGTACTTAGCAATGCCTCTAATGCTATGATTCTGGACCATAATGTTGTACATAATGAAACACAGTATGCTCACTATGTATATGAGCTGTACCTGTCTTAAACACCTGTATTTGGCTGTCTGTTATATGTACTGTATTTTCACTGTATTTGACGTGGAACCTTTGTAATGGAGTCTTTGACTCAAAGGATTGTAATTCCGAACAACAAAATAAATAGATAAATAAATGGCAGTATGCTGAAGTGGGCATTTTTTTCTGATCTGCTGGTTTGGAAAATAAGGGAGCGCAGGAAGGGCCAGTGGGATCCATTTCTGACAAGAAAGCCGGCTGCAGCGCACCAGGGAAAGTGTAGTAGTGGAGGCTGATAGGAGATGGGGAGGGTAGGGGAGGTGGAGGAGGGGTTAAGAGGGGTGGATGGCAGAGTGGTTGGCAGAGAGGTAGGGGGAAGGGATGCCAGGGAGAAAAGCAAGGGGAGGTAGACGAGGAGTAGGGGCATGGTGAGTGAGTGGTGTAAGTGAAGAGAAAATAGTATTAGGTGAGTGGCTGGTGGAAATGAAAAGAAAATAATATTTAGGAGGGTGGAGAGTAGCCAGGAATGGGGCAGAGGAGGAGAAGATTGGGGAACTCTGATCGATTTTTACCGATATCACTTTAAGAGGTGGGCAGCTACTTTGTGCAGGATTCTTTGGTGGAACCTTGGAGGAGAGGAAGAGTATTTAATAGAGTGTGGGGCTGGAGTGGCTGGGTGGGCAAAATATGCTGGTAGCTATAAACAGTTGCTGTAATACACATTTAGAAGATTTTAGCTGTAATTAACTTAGCAAGATTAATAAGCAGAAGCTGGCAGAATTAAGCTGTGGATAATTACTTTTCAGATGCAGAGATATAGCAGCTGAGTTAAATAGTGAAGCAGTTGCTGGCTTCAATAAGCTGAATTAAAATTTGGCTAGGGTCCAAAGTTTTTAAGATTTGTGCCTGAAAGCACAGGAGCCCAGCTGGAGACGAGGGAACAAAGAAAAGGTGCCAGAATTCAAAAACTGGGTGATCCTCGGATTAGCCATACCTTGCTAGCTTCTGGGCTGAGTGGGCAGGCTGGTGGGTGAGTCAGATTGCTGGCGAATCTGGGAGCCACTGCAGGAGCGGGACAGCTGTTGAGCCCTATCAGGGGATGACCCAGGAGCCTTGCTAGGTTCTGGGCTGAGTGGGCAGGCTGGTGGGTGAGTCAGATTGCTGGCGAATCTGGGAGCCACTGCAGGAGCGGGACAGCTGTTGAGCCCTATCAGGGGATGACCCAGGAGCCTTGCTAGGTTCTGGGCTGAGTGGGCAGGCTGGTGGGTGAGTCAGATTGCTGGCGAATCTGGGAGCCACTGCAGGAGCGGGACAGCTGTTGAGCCTTATCAGGGGATGACCCAGGAGCCTTGCTAGGTTCTGGGCTGAGTGGGCAGGCTGGTGGGAGAGCCAGATTGCTGGCGAATCTGGGAGCCACTGCAGGAGCGGGACAGCTGTTGAGCCCTATCAGGGATGACCCAGGAGTCTTGCTAGGTTCTGGGCTGAGGGGCAGGCTGGTGGGAGAGCCAGATTGCTGGCGATCTGGGAGCCACTGCAGGAGCGGGACAGCTGTTGAGCCCTATCAGGGGATGACCCAGGAGCCTTGCTAGGTTCTGGGCTGAGTGGGCAGGCTGGTGGGAGAGCCAGATTGCTGGTGAGTCCAGGAGTTATTGGAGGAGTGGGATGACCACTGTGCCCTATCAGGGGCTGACCCAAGAGTCTTGTTAGCTTCTAGGCTGAGTGAGCAAACATGCCAAGTATCATGGAATTAGGCTGGATAGTCCCAAAATTATAGGCGCTCAAACTCTGTCATTTCATTTCTTGTGGGAAATTTCATGAACATTTGTGTCTGCATACACCTCAGCTGTCTATTGGGCCAGTGATCATAAATTTGGCATGAGTACCTGATGATAGGTGTTCTAACACTGTGCCAGATTTCATGACATTAGGATAGATTGTCTCAAACTTATAGGTGCTCAAAATCTTTCATTTTAATTTTTTTGTGGGAAATATCATGACAATGTTTATCTGCATATACCTCAGCCAAATACTGAGGCAGAGATCTTACATTTGGCATGATTACTTGGTGATAGGTGATCTAAAGCTATGCTGAATGTCATAACATTCAGATGCATCGTCTCAAAATTACATGTGCTCAAAGTCTGTCATTTTATTTTGTTGTGGGAAATTTCATGAAAAATGTTATAGAAACACAGAAGTTGACAGCAGATAAGGACTGCAAGGCCCATCTAGTCTGCTCATTTTTTCTATCTTATGAATGTGCCATAGGCCTTTACTCTGTCAATGGCCTAGCTATTCATTAGTGGCCTGTATCTTCATATAACGTTGGTACCTTTGAAGGTGAACGTGTAAATCAGGAGACCTGGAAAGACAAGAACCTAAGAGCAAATGCTCTGAGGCAAGGGTTACCCTGTAGGGTATTGGTCATAAAGCCAAATTTTAAAGAGAAACACAATTGCACATGCCCCAATAATGCAAAGCATCATAGGAAGCATATGCAAATCCCCATGAAATAATTTGGACTGGCTCAACTTTAAGCAGAGTTGCATGGTACCAGAGTGCCTCACAATGCAATCAGCAGAGACTGTGAACAACAGACACAGGCACGTGTTTCGTCCTCATTTGGACTCATCAGTGTGCCATATCTGTATCATAGCGCAAGAGCGGGCTGTTTCTCCTGTCACTCTTTGCCTTAAATTTACAAACATAACGGTGCTACTGATGAAACTTAGGAACACAGCTGCTTAAACAAACAAACAAACAAAAAATATTAAGACTACTGCCATCCCACAGCATACTTACAGTGCCTCACTTCCTAGTTTGAAGAAGTGGGGTCATGCAAGGTCACATATCTAACAGCTGCATGTCCCCTGAAGAAAAGAAAAAAAAAAAGGCTTGTGGGTAAGACAAAATTGCACAAAAAATATGATGCCAACAAACTGCTGGGGTGAAACTCTGTAAGAAACATCATCTCTTCTTCCATATGCGAGGTGTGGAGGGGTATGTCGAAGTGAATGGCTCTCAGAGGGGTAACATTACAGGGAACAGCACACAAATGTAGGCACTATTTTACCCTCCAAAGTACTCTTAATTTATTACTTTATTAAAAGTTAACACAGAAACCCATTTTCTGAGCACAATAATACCCTCCAGGGTGGGTGTTTTGGGTTATACTTGCCCTTCTAGGGGCTTTAAGGCCCTCCACCTGTGACGTTGAGCCTCATTATGCCCCAGGGCGGGTGGGTATAGCCCTATACTGCCCACCCTGTCAGGGAATATTGCTTGTTTAGACCTATTTTGAAGGAGATGCACCAGTGCACCAGCAGGAGTCAAGTTCTCGCAACACCAGCGTGAAATGACAGGACCTTGAATGGTCTATCAGTATATGGGCCACAGTGTTCTGCAGCAGCCCTCGGACCCCGAGGTAGAGGGCATTGGAGTAGTTGAGTCTCAAGTTAAAGAATGCATGCATCATTGTGGCCAGATCATCAGGGGGATAAGTGATTTAATTTGGGTGATGTTACACAGATAATAAAAAACATTCCAGGCAGCAGCCGACACCTGAGCATCAAGCATCATTTCGCTATCCAAAATAACACCCACATTTCTCACTTTGGTGGAGGCCTCCAGTTTTTCTGAGCCAATAAAAAGCCCCAAATCCTTTCCAGGGGCCTCCACTCCCACCTTCGACTCAACTCAACCACCAGTACTTCAGTCTTCCCCAGACTGAGCCCTGACCAATTTGACAACATTCAAGCCTGAATCTTGAACAGGCACTTATTCAGCATGCTGACCTCATGAGACCTTCCCGCCGTGAAAAACAGGTAGAGCTGAGTGTCACTGGCATAGCAATGACATCCCAGCCCATACCATCTTATGACCTCACCCAGGGGCAACATATGCACTGCAAAAAACATGGAGGAAAGGACAGAGCCTTGAGGCACTTTACAGGACAGGACCATTGTGCTTGAGGAATAAGTCCCCCAAACCACCTTCTGGGACCTGCCCTGAAGGAAGGACTTAAACCACCTGATGACCTTGCCAGTGAGTCCAATGTACTTCCTCAGCCTACCTAACAACACCCCATGATCCACAGTGTCAAACGCTGAAGGGAGATCAAGGAGAACGAGAATTGATCGCTGTCCTCTATCCTGTGACCTGAGCAGGTAATTCAACACCCATACAAATGCAATCTCCATGCTGTGCATAACCCTAAACTTGGACTGGAATGGATTATAAATCTGAAAATCTGTGAGGCAACTCTCGATCTGCTCTGCAACCACCTTCTCAAGAACCTTCCCCAGAAAAGGAAGGTTCGAAATAGGTCAGTAATTTGCCAAGATGTTGGCATCCAAAGATGGATTTTTCAACAGGGGCTTCACCAGAGCCAAGTAAGAGGCTCAGGGAAAACCCCTGTCACCATGGAACATCCAACAATCTTAGCAAACACCATGCCCAGGCCTCCAACACAATCAATGGATAATTGTGTCAGGCCTAGGTCTAGGCTGCAGTAAGCTGGTTTCAGCCTTGAGATCACCCCACAAACTGCCACCATCATCCCTGGTCGAAACTCTCCCTAGGGAGGCTGAATGCATCCATCCCCCTGAGGCCCAACCTACTGGATGTTGACAAACTGACTAGAGAAATCTCAGCCCTAACAGAGGACACTCTGAGAAGAATCGAGTAAACTCCTCACACTTTTTGAGCTGAAAATGCTCTTAACTTGTTTCAGACAGGCCAAATGTAAAATCCTGTTCACAACCTGAAAAAGCTGAGCTAGTCCGTTCTTCCCAGCTGCAATCATCCTAGACATAAAAATCATCTTTTTTTGAGTGATTGCATTCTTCTTTTTTTTTTGGTCTGCCTCCCCCCCCCCCCACCGTTCCTCCATTCACAGGTCAGCTCTACCCTGCCTGCTGTACCCCATGCCCAAGCTTTCCCTCAGGCTGGGGCTGCCAGTCAAGCTCCCCTTAATGGACACTGTTGGCAAGCCCCAGCTTACCACCCAGGTCAGAGCCATGGGAGCGGGACCCCCCCCCAGCTGACACTGGTAGCAGTAGAGATGGTGGAAGAGAAGGGTGTCATGCCCAGGGGCTGTTTTTTTTCTGAATGCTGGATTCCTGGAGGTGGGGACATGCAATGATGTCCAGTGTCTGCCCCGCCCTCTAAGTAATGGTGCCAGCTGCAGCAGTACCTCCAGCCTTCTCTAGGGGTTCGTAAAGCTCTGGGCCCTTTTTCCCCCTTCCAACCCCCGGAGAAGGAGAGCAGACCCTATAACACTTGATCCTTCTTCCGCCAGCTGGCCCTCTGACTCCCGAGTCCATCACCGAACCTGGGATGTCAGCACCACAAGTGGACACTTTGCTGGTGCACTGGCGGGCTGGTGGGTGATTGCATTCTGTTACTCATTGTGCTGTGTAATCAGAACCAGCCTGTTCTCCTGGGTCCTAGTTTTCCTCCAATGTCTCTCTAACCTCTGCTTCCTGGTTTTTAGCTCAGCTCACTATCAAACCATGGCATGCCAAGAAGCACAACCCAGAGAATGTACATGAGCCACCACCAGATGGTCCAAGACCCCAGTGACAGCCCTATTATAGGCTGCCAGTGCCCCCTCCTGACTCTGTGCATGCCTCCAACAAAGAGAAAATGTCCAGTTCTGCCAATATTTCCTCCAGCCTTAGCTGTTTTAAAGGGCAGAACTGTACCATTTCCTCAGGGAAGGGACATGGAGGTCTGTCAAGCTGAACCTGATGGTGCAGTGATCCAACCAAACAACTGAATCAGTCTTGTGGGCATTAATCTCAAGCCCAAGGGAATACATGAAATCAAGCTCAGCTCCAGAGCAGTGGGTCCCATCAGTGGTTGCAAAAGTTAGGCCCAGGGCCTCCATGTTAGACAGGAAGTCTCTGGTACCGGACAATGCCTCATCATCCACCCAAGTGTTGAAATCACCAAGAACAAGTCATCTTTGTGATTCCAACACTCTCTTGGCCTCAAAGACTGTCACCTCTTGAAGGAAACTCCTGTTCCAACCAAGTGGATGGTAGATTAGGAGAACCGTAAAATCCACTCTGGGACCCCCATGTACTACCATGAACTTGAAAGATCAATTGTCCCCCACTGAGTGCACTGCCAGGCCCCGCTCCAAACTAAAACAAATGGCCACCCACCCCTCCCCTGCGGTCCTTCTTTGGGCAGTGAACTACAGAGAAACTTTCTGGGACTGATGCCTGCAATACAGGACCAGAGGCATCCCCCAGCCAGGTCTCCATGATGCACGCTAGGTCAAGTGATGTCATAAGACCAACCTTAGTGGTCTTGCCATTCAGGTCGGAATTGTTGACACTTTGTGCTTTCTTTCTTAAACTGTGAGGGGGGGTCCATCACTGGTATGCAGCCCAGCTCAGCTGGTGCAAGGCATCAAGAAGGGGGAGAAGGAATTCTTCAAGTATGTCAGGGAGAAAAAGAGTTGTAGGGACAAAATAGTGAGGATTAAGAGGCATGGGGAATGGGTGGAAATGGGTAGAGCAGGCAGAAGCACTTAATGAATACTTCTGCTTGGTGTTTACTAAGGAGAAAGGAGGGGCATTACCAAGGGGGGGTGGGAGGTCAGGCTCAGGGGGAGGAGGTGACAGATGGGAGAATCACAGAGTGCAGGGTACTGGAGGGCCTGAGGGCACTGAGGGTGGACAAGGTGCCAGGGCTGGATGGCATTCACCCCAGGGTATTGAGACAGCTGGCAGAAATTCTGGTGGGGCCCTTGGCAGACCTGTTCAATGCCTCCCTGGTCTCAGGAAGTGTACCTCAGGACTGGAGGATGGCTCACATAGTACCCCTACATAAGAGCAGTCCCAAAGATGAACCAAGAAACTACAGGCTGGTAAGACTCGCATCCATCATGGGAAAACTGATGGAAACAATCCTGAAGGAGAGGCTGGTGTCCCTTCTGGAGACCAATGGGCTGCAGGACATTAGGCAACATGGGTTTGTCATGGGCAGATCCTGTCAGACCAACCAGGTGGATTACTATGACTGAGTAACTAGACAGTTGGACAAGGGCCATGCAGTGGATGTTCTGTTTCTGGACTTCAGTAAGGCATTCGACTCAGTGCCACATGGGAGGCTAGGTAGTAAGCTGGTAGGTACAGGTGCAGGGGCAAAAATGTTGGGATGGGTAGTAAACTGGTTACAGGGAAGGCAGCAGAGGGTGGTGGTGGAAAAGGGAGCTCTCATCTCTGAGAGTAGTGACAAATGGAGTACTGCAGGGCTCAGCGTTGCGACCGGTGTTGTTTGGGTTATTCATATCAAACATCTCAATGGGCATCAAGAGCAAGATGAGTTTGTTAGCAGATGACACCAAGATGAGAGCAGTAGTGGATGACCTAGGAGGGTGGCATGGATTGCAGGATGATCTGTCAAAACTGGAGACCTGGTTGGACACCTGGCAGTTGGGGTTCAATGTCAAAAAGTGCAAGGTGCTACACTTCGGGGCAAAAAACCCAAGAAGGAGCTACCAGATGGGGTTCAGGTAGCCATGACAGAGGAGAATGATCTGGTGGTGATTATAATGGGCTCAATGAACAATTCAGCACAATGCAGGAAGGCAGCTGCAAAGTCCAACAAAATGCTGGGTTGTATTGTCAGGGGTATATCTTCAAGCAGAGGGGAGGTGATCCTGCCATTGTATAGGTCACTGGTTAGGTCACACCTGGAGTACTGCGTGCAGTACTGGCGCCCATACCTGAAGAGGGACATTGATTCAGGGATTACGGGACATACCCTACATGAGCAGGCTAAGGGAGCTGAACATGTACTCACTGGGGGAGAGGAGAGGCAGGAGAATTATGATTAAAACCTTCAAGTACATGAAGGGAATAAACAAGACAGGCACGGAGGGACTATTCAAGTTAAGGGGGGGAGGGATACTCGAGGTCATGAACTCAGATTGGTGGGGGAAGTTCAGGAGGAACATGAGAAAACACTTTTTCATGGAGAGAGTGGTGTCTGGGTGGAATGTGTTGCCTGCGGAAGTGGTATCCTGTAGAACAGTGTACTACTTCAAAAGAGGATGAGATAGGGTAAGAGAGAGGGGAAGGAGCAGTAGCTGTAGTACAAGGGTTGCTAGCGGCACACTTGCGCAGACTTGATAAACCATAAGGCCTTTATCTGCTGGCAAATTAGTATAGTCATATGTTCATATGTTTGTATATATAACTCGATCCCATTTGAAGTTTGAAATTAAAATCTATGTACATATATAACTGCAGTGATAACCTGTATACCTGTAACATTTTATAACATTTAAAAAGACATTGATACCTCAAGAAGAACTTTAAGAAATATAATATTTGGACACAGGAGCCTATCTTTATCATTAGCTCTGCATTTCTTAGCTCCATTATTTGTTACCGAGGTCATATGTACGAAAACAGGAGAGTTGTCCCTTGAGGGCTCATCAGCTCTTCTTGCTTCTTCCCAACCTGATGTCATAATACTCTGCTTGTGACATCACAGTTGTTCCCATACCAACAGCCTGTGATGTCACAACAGAGCATTATAATTTGAAGTAAGGAATAAGCTATACAGGCAGATGAGCCCCAAGGGATAAAGATCATGTTTCTATGGGAATCTCTTCAGTAATAAGTAATGGAGTGGAGAAGGACTTGAATATGTGCTCCCTGGAGGAGAGGAGAGAGAGAGGGGATATGATAGAGACATACAAGTATCTTACAGGGAGGAACAGAGTGCAGGAATACACTGTTTTTTGGTGAAAAAGATATTCTAGGACTAGAGGGCATGGGATGAAGTTGGAGGGAGATTCAGAGGAAACGTGAGGAAGAATTTCTTCATAGAACGGGTGGTGGACAAGTAGAACACCCTGCCAGAGGAAGTAGTGGGGGCTGAAACAATCACAGGTTTTAAGAATGCATGGGATAGACATAGGAGAATTCTGGAGGTCAGGGGTAAGGGGCAACAGACTTCTAGGAAAATATAAAGTGAACTTACAAGCTCAAATGGGCAGACTGGGTGGGCCATAGGCCCTTATCTGCCGACACTGTCTATGTATCTATGGATCTATATAAAGCTATAGGAAATACATGAAACAAACTGAATTGTGTCTGTTATGTTTTTCAAAGTTTTCCCAAAGGTGTCAGCTGAATGAATGCTATTAAAAATTATAGCAAAGTTACAGATATCTAAATTTTGGCAAAATGTTTGACTACCTATAACTCACCCCCCTTTGAAGCTTGAGAGTTAAAAACTTGGTGCTCACAACCATGTTGTATGTTTCTCAAAATCTTGAAACTGTAGAGAAATTTTGATAAAAAAACTCTAAATGAGATCAAAACAACTGAAAATTAAATTTTGATTAAATGTTTGGTCACCCACAACCCCATCCTCTTTTAACCTAAGACTCTGAAATTTGGTACACTTATGTAATGTAGAGGTGTCTACATACCAAATCCAAAGTCCATTGGATGCAAAGTACAGCAAAATAAAAAAATTAAAAATGTGGCAAAATTCCAGAAACCTTTTGTGTAAATTGTACAAAATTCCATGGAATCGGAACGGTAATTCTATGGCCATTTCATGAGTGGTATTTTATATTCCACACTGCTCTACTAGTTTGAGGTCATCAGATATTCTGACCTCAAGGTCTCCTTCCTGCTTAATGACCATCGGTACCCCCACACACACACATTTATACCAGCTTCTTGTTTCTGGTCCTTAGGTACATGATTTTGCACATTGTAGTACTGAGCGAATGTCGCAATAGCCGTGACCATTCCTCAAGTTTCATAAGGTCCCTACACATTATCCCCACCGCTTCTGACCATCCACTCTATTATAGACTTTTGTCTCATTTGCAAAAAGACATACATTTCCTTCCTGCTCTTCCAACATGTAAGTAATGAAGACGTTAAAGAGAACCAGCCCCAGAACTGAGCCCTTTGGCACCCCGCAGGTTACCCTTCCATCAGTACAGTGAGTGTTATCCACCACCCTCTGTCTCCTATTCATTAACTAGTTTTGTTACCCAGTTTTTCACTTTGGATTCCACCACTAGACTGCCCAATTTTATTATCAGTCTCCAATGTTTATTTATTTATTTAAAAAGTTTCACCATGAAAGACATACTGAGCTAAATAGCTTGTTTCCAGATGTGTCCTGGTGGGGTGGGGGGAAATGGAGGTCAGAACAAACAGAACAGTAAAATGATGCAATACACTGAAGTTCAAAAATGATTAAACAGTTAAAAATAATAAAACAATAATTATTATACTAAATTACAAGAATGAGAAGTGAAGTTATGGAGGAGAGAGGAGAGACAGTGTTGGGTCAAGGCAGCGTGGATAAAAAGTGGGAGAGAGTTGCAAAGTTTAGGGAAGCAGAAGGCAAATGCAGCCTGGCCAGTGAGAGATTTCCAGCATTTCCTATGTCTGTTGCGCTGATTAAGGTGTGAGTACCAGGGTGATGAGGACTCCTACTGCCAGCAAAAGGAACTCTCCACCTGCACGAGCAAAATATGAAAAGGTGCTGAATAAGTGTTCCTGAAGAGCGGAGGTAGCAGTCTTCTGAGGGCTCCAGGCAGGAGCCAATCAGAAAAGAGGCCATGCCGCCTGCTCTCCAGGGAGCTGGTTGTGGGTGTCTGGCAGTCCATCAATCCACTTCATACTGCCTCATAAGGCAGAGGATACCAAGCAGCCCCCTGCACTGTGGTCTCCCCCCATGAAGGAACAAAGCACTAAGGAAGTCGGAGTCTGCCGGCAAGAGTCAGACCAATGAGGCATCTGGGCACTCTGCCAACTTCCAACTGACCCAAGGATAACAAGCAAGGTAAATACCACTGTATTAGTCATTATGGGGATTGTAATCTGTAATGGTTGTGGGGCATTCATCTCCAGGGAGCTTCTCTGGAGGGTAGGGCACTGCCCAATCTGCAAGAATGTTTCTGAGAGCAGGGTCCAGCTGGAGGCAGGGTGGGGGGGAATATCCAGGCTGCATCATCAGCTTGACAGGAGCTCACTCCTACACTCCCACAGAGGCCCAAGGTCCCACGGGGATGAAGAGTGGTGAGGAGTGAGGGGGAAGGGGAGTCAAGGATTGGCCATAAGGGCACAGTTTATTCTAACCCCATGCCAACCACAAACTGTTTTGCACCCCTT
Organism: Neoceratodus forsteri; assembly: GCA_016271365.2. Classification (NCBI taxonomy): domain Eukaryota; kingdom Metazoa; phylum Chordata; order Ceratodontiformes; family Ceratodontidae; genus Neoceratodus; species Neoceratodus forsteri. The sequence continues at coordinate 56,017,074 of CM057455.1, forward strand.
ACAGGGGTACAGGAACCCAACCCTGCAGTGGGGGAGCCTCATGTCAGTTGGTGTGCCTAAGCAGAACAGCATAGTGGCATCCTGTGGTAAGAAGGTAGACAGAAAAAAGGTAAAACAAATCCTGGTGGAGGGTGAATCTATGATAAGAGGGGCAGAATCATATTTGGATGGGGGCACACAAAAGGAGGTGACAGGTGCCTCCCCAGTGCCTCAGCTAAACTTGATGTGCAATGTATAAGGAGGATAGGTTACAGATCAGAGGAAGGACTGGGAGTGCTGGTTCACTTAGGGACCAATGATCTGGCAAACCAGATGGTGGAGGGAGCCAAACAGAGTTTTAGTGTTTTTTTTTGCTCATTTCTTTCTGCGCCCCCACCAACCGGCCCCCTTCCACCAGCCCCCCAGCCCCATCACCCTGGCATCCACTGGACTTCCCTCTTGGCATAGAGCCACCAGCTGTCCAGGTGTGTCACCTGTGGGGAGTTGGCATCATCTCGCCAGTTGGTGGCATTTTCGGTCTCCATTTGTCCCATCCCCAAGTGAAGAGCTGTGGCGTGCAATAGCACCAATCTCTGAGCCGCACATGCCTCTGTATGTGGCACTCTGGGCATCTGCTCCCTCTCTGCCTCCCATTTTGGAGCCTGTGTGCCAGCCTCCAGCCACTGCTAAGGGCCAGGTGTGCACTGATCTCTGGTCCTACCTCTCCCCATGAGAGGAGAGCTGTCCTCCAGATGCTCAATCCTCTCCCTCCCTGGCCGATCACCAACAACCCACTCACACAGGTTGCCAGCATGGCAGGAGGCAAGGCACAGATGCCTTAGCCCTCCATGCCACTGGCCAGCCACCCAAACAGAGCTTTGAGGAGCTAGCAGAATGAATGGCAGCACACTCAGCATCCCCGGAATTACATACGAACATACAAAGAAGCCAGCAGAAGTAGGCCATTTGGTCTATCAAGTCCACTCGTATTGCAGGGCCCAGAGCTTGAGCTAATGTCCCTGCCCTCCCTCCTCACTCCTCCCACCTACTCTACCCATGATCCTTACCTTCCCTAAATGCCTATCCCAGCCTCTCTTAAAGCTGCCCACTGTCTTCAATGAGATGACCTCATCCTGCAGCGCACCACCCTCTCTGTGAAGAAGTGTTTCCTGACCTCCCTTCTAAACCTCCCACCCTCCAGTTTAAGACTGTGTCCCCTAGTGTTATGGTTGCCACTCAGTTTAAGAGACTCTCCTTAACAACCTTATTTATTCCTTTCAAGTACTTGAAGGTCCTAATCACGTCCTCCTCTCTCTCTCTCTCTCTCTCTCTCTCTCTCTCTCTCTCTCTCATGTCTTCCAGGGAGTACATGTTCAGTGCCCTCAACCTCTCCTCATATGCCTTACCCTGCTCAACTGCTGTTATCTTTTTAGCCCTCCTCTGGACCTTCTCCAACAGGTCATTGTATTTTGTAAGGTGTGGGCACCAGTGAGTTCTAAGAGGTCCTCCCTGTGTGTGGTAAAAGAGGGAAGGGAGAGAAAAATTAGAAAGGCGGAAGTTGCTGAATTTAATAAGTGGCTGAAGAAATGATGTCAAACAAGAGGTTTCCACTTTGTAGGCAACTGGGGTGACTTCTGGGAACAGAGACAATTCAGGAATGATGGACTCCATCTAACCAGGGAGGGGGTAAGGGTGTTAGGGCAGATGTTTGATATCTGTATTGGACGTTTAAACTGAATGTGGGGGAGCCTGATGCTATGTCAAGGCAGGAAGGGTCTAGATTGGGGAGGAAGGATATAGATGGTTCCTGGAAGGGAATATGCCTCAATGCCAGAAGCCTAGGCAATAAAATTAGCAACTAACAGGCATTAGTGGTAGATACTAGAGTGGATCTTGTTGCCATCACCAGGTGCTGGGTTTGTAGCATTTTTGGTGAGGCCCAGAGGTCGATGGGAAGCCCCAGTGGAGTGTATGGGAGGAGACCCCCCATACTCGGGGGTCTGGGGGTTAAGATCTTCAGGTATGAGAAAAAACTTCAATGTCAAGTAGTTTTATTGGCCTGTCTCTGTTTGTCAGTATCGCACACTGTCACACATGTTGCTGTTAACTGAGTCACAATTCAAAATTCTAGTAAAATAATGAACACTAATGAACCAGGTAACCAAGCCTAATATTTTTTCAAATTGTAAATACCTTTCATTTTATTTTTATTATACAGCAATGTAATGAAATGTCATATAGCTGACCATTTTTTTATGTTGACTTGCGCATGCACAAGCCACATCTTGCAGTAGTAGCACATTTCAGAGGTGTGTCAGTGTTGTGGCCAATGCAGGGGATCCTTTAGTGGGTGTGTCCTTCAGCTGCCAATCAGTGAGCATGCTGGCGATGACAGCGGTTTCAAAGAGAGCCATGGAGCTGAAAGAAATCTGTCACTCAAATGAGGTGCAGTTTCCTCATTGCCGCGGCAGATGACAAGACTCCGGCCACGCACATTACAGTGCACAGAAATGTGCACTGTTACCAGTGGAGTTTCAGTGTACCTTTCCTGACGAAGCATTTCAATAAGTGAAATAGCTGCGGTGCAGCTTTCCACAATGACTCCTGCCACATGACACACACTCCCCGGAAAGCTGACATTGGGATTGCCCAATCCCCATGTTGGCATATCCCTCCCACCCATTTTGTGGCACACTGGGAACCCACCCCATTATGCCAAAACATGGTGACTCCTTCCACCCATTACACAATCTCACAAAGGTGACATTGGGGGTGCCCAATCCCCGTGTCAGCATGTATCACCCCCATTAATGTGGCACACTGGGAGCCCACCCCAGTATGCCAATGTAACCCCCAGGTGCCGCTATCCCAAAGGCTACTACCCCTGCCTGCTTGACTACTGACAGGTTGAGGGGCCTAGGTTCTATGGCGGGTGCCTCCACCCAGAGGTCAGGGTTTCTAGTGGTTAGACTAGCTTGATCACAGCCCTCTGGGACACTGTAACCCCCTTTGGTTCCCTCTAGTGGCTCACACAGTACACAGAAGTTACAGCCCCAATACCCCACGTATACACACTGTTCACTCATAAAGCACCACTTACCCTCGAGACTGATTCTGCAGCACGTCTCTGAGGACCCCCTGTAAAAGAAGGTTAAACAACATACACAGTGAAATACAGTACTGTTTCCATAAGTACCAACACAACAGACAGTATATAATATAACAACAACAAATCTGATTTATTTAGGGGACAGTAACATGGGAGGGGGAAATCAGGTAACTGGTGGCATTAAATCACAGTACTGTGCACACATACATGGTCTGAAAAGTCACACTCTGGGTACCCAGGTTGGGGGGGGGGGGCTAGCCAGGTCTGTTGCCCGGGGTTGGCCGGCAGGTGCAGATGGATAGGGCCCTGTAGAAGAAAACATATGCACAACACCCAATTGTAATCCAGAGCTGGATGGCTCAGTCTATGAAGCAAAGAAGCAACAAGAATTAGATGACACACTTGTGATTGAAAACAGGCTGCAGGGGAATATCCTGATTTGTACTGACAATACCCAAGCTGAGAACCGGATGGTGGATGTTCTTCTGGATTGTCAGAAACAACAGGTCATGGAGACAAGGTCCTTGTGACTGGACCCCACTGCAGTTTATAGCAAATGGATTTAGTCTGAGACAAGCAGGGGTTTGCTTCCAGCTTCAACACACAGCACACAGCACAGGGGATTGGAAATCGTGATTCCCCACAAGCACTACGCACATTCATATGTAAAACGAAAGTACTATACCAGGCAGGCTGCTACTCAATCCCGATCGCACTTACTGCAAAATACATGGGAGCACACACAGCAGCTTCAGTTCCTGACAGACCAAGCGCGATTCAGCAATTTCTCCAGTCTTCTACAGGATGAGCCTGGTTTCCACACTGCTGGTGCTTTTTTCTCCTCACAACTTGGATTCAGTCCAAACTGGCACTCACAACAGCTGCAGGCTGAAACTCAGGACCTCACATGCGCTTCCCGTGCAAAAATATACACCGCAGAAGCACAGAGCTCCTTCTCTCTTCACTGTCACACCTGATCTCAGCTTTCCAGTAACAGAGCAGGGCATTTCCTCCAAATCCAAAAGGTTCCAGTTGGCTGATCCTCCTTGTCAGTCACTACAGGCTCCCTCTATTGGTGAAAAAAGGCACCAAGGACTCCAAAACTATATTGCCCAGAGGCTTCTTCCATCCAGCCCCCTTTTGAGCAAGCCCCAGCTTGTAGTCCCTATTCTGGTTGGCCCAAGCAGTCTCCATCTTAGGGCTCTCACATATTGATTGGTCCCACTCGGCAGTCCGGGACTAAAATGAAAGAGTTACACTATACAGTCTTTGCTGAAGGGAGAGCAGGTTAGACAAACTGTATTTTCATTATCACTCTAACAGATTACCAGCAAACAGTTACACCTTCTGAAAGAGCTCCCTCTGCACTTTTAGCGATGGTAGAAACGGAGTGATTTGGCAGTAGCTCAATCAGGACTCAAGCAAGGAAATACACAGACCCCCATCCAAATTAATTATGTCTGCAGGCAGACAGCTCTTAAAGAGACAGTACGTGGAGGCTCAAATAGCACTCACTTGGAACCACATTTAAACAGCTCAGACGCTGAACATCTCCAGACTTGGAGCATTCAGGCAAGCTCCTGGAAGACTTTTGGGAACCCCCATTTGCAGGGGGGTTACACCAAAATAATTGTTTCTGACACCGGGATGCCAACTGCTGGTGTCAGATGTGCTGCCCCCCCCAACTCGTCTATGTTATTTGCCGACAGTGGGGTGCCCAATCCCTTTGTCGGCAATGGCATGTGCACAACATTGTGGCACACTGGAAGCCCGCACTCGTAACGTCACCAATTTTTTCTATTTTCACTCCAGATTTTCAACATTGCTATTGTTTCATGCCTCCTTATGAACAATATAGCTGCCATTTTTCACATCCTGCCTGAAACGTGTTTTTACACCTGTGGTGCAGAATGGCACAGCTGCTGTGGGAAATCAACCTTTGGGACTAATTAACAAAATCACAGTGCCACTGTTCATGAGGAGAGGCCCAAAAATGCCCATGTTGAAAATTTGGTGAACACATTCAAAAAAATGATTGCATTACAGGTGTGTGTTGCGCAGTTTCTATGCATGCTCATAGCATCGCCAGTTTTTCATATTTTCTCTCCAGATTTTCAACATTGTCATATTTTCACACCACTTCATGAACAGTACAGCTGTCATTTTCCACATCCTGCATGAAATGTGTCTTCACAACTGTTGTGCCAAATGGAGCAGTCACTGTGCAAAATAACCTTTCTGATAGTGCCACTGTTCATGAGGTGGGGTCACAAGAAACCCATGTTGAAAATTTGGAGTGAAAATACCAACAAATGCCTAGGGCATTAGGGTTTCCAACCCTAATGCCCCACCCTGCAGAGATTGGTAGGCGTTAGGGGTGTGACTTGGCATTGTCGGCTGTAATGCTCATGTCATTCCAACCCCACCCAAACCCTGTAGCCAGTGACAGGCATCGAGGTGTGCCTTGGAGTATTTGGCCCCAAAGTTCACCCCATTCTACTATACTGCACCCATCTTGGCATGTTTCCTAATGGAATGGGGTGAGCGTAAAGCCCAAAGACCCCAAGACACACTGCGACACCTGTCGGTATCTGCAGGGTAGGGTGAGATGAAATGGTGTGAGCATTATGGTTGACAACCCAAAGGCACACCCCAATGCCTTCCAGTCTCTGCAGGGTGGGGATGGTGTTGGCATCAGTTCAATACTTTCAATACATTCACTGAAATATCACCAACAGCTTAATCTGGTTCAAAGTCAGTTGGTACTCATCTGTATCCACCTCCCCCGGGTCGTGCCTGAAAAAAGGCAGAATTTTCTAGTGCACTTACCTGGTCAACAAAAACTAAATAAATCTAAATAAGATAAATAACTACTTCACTGCCCTTCCTATTATGCATCTCTCTACCACTACCAATGCCAATGCCAGCAAGCAAACATTCGACATTGACAAATACTTGTAAACCATCTTAGGGTAGCTGGTTCATTCCACTGGGGTGTCAAACAGATTAGGCACACTGATGAGTCCTGGTAGGATGAAACACATGTAGGTGTCTCCTGTTCGCACCCTTTGCAGACTGTGTGAGAGATCTTTTGGTACCATGCATTTCTACTTAAAGTTGAACCAGCATAATATACTGTGGTGATTTGCATATACAGCCCATGGTGCTTTGCATTATGGGTGTATGTGTGATTTTGTATTTCTTATTATATAGTATGTGTAAGCAATAAGGCACGAAGGGGTATGTGTAAACCATATTTTACATCGTGGCCAGGGGTGTAGTAAGCACAAGACCGAAGGCTGAGTGACTTCAGCTGCTGGCTGTGATGTAAAATATGGTTTACACACTCCCCTGAGTGCCTTATTGTGCTTATAAAATTGGCTCCTTTTTTTTACGTTTGACTATTGGGAAAAGCATATTTATATGTAGAAAAATAGATTTACTTGTGTGCATTGTGATAAGATAGTCCTTCCACCCACTGCAAGTGATGTCCTTGATGATGTCATTGTATTATTGCCTACTTTCTTCTTCCTGTTTTTTTTTCCTCTGTTGTTCTCCACGTTCAATGTATGGAATGTTTATCAAGGAATGTTTACCACGGAATACACAGATTCAAAATTCTGTTCAGTTCCACTGGCAGAATGTTTCTCTCCCAACACACTGTACACACAGACAACTAAGTCCTTTGTTAGCTGGCCCAGTGGCACTGAGGGTTGAGGCACTGGATGCCACATCTCGCGCCACGCTGGTGACCCGGGTTCGGGAATGAGCCTGGATTACCGGGGGTCGGCAGTGGAGGGGAAGGATTGAGCATCCGGAGGACTGCTCTCCTTCCTCGGGGGGGGTCCAGGGATGATGCCTGGCACCGCAGCGACCTCTGATGGAGAGCAGAGGTACCGCAATGCTACAGGGCTCAAGAAGAGGGTTGCAGAGCCATGACAAGATGTTCCCTGACATCATTGCATGTCAGGGCCCATCGGGGGAGGGCATAAAGGAGGAAATAACCCCTCATCTCCGATAGGCAAAGGTGCCTCCCTCCATGGACCACACTTCCGCACACAGGCTCGGCTCACTGGCTTCCCCCTGTCCTCTCCGGCCGGTGTCTCAACACTATAAGAAAGAGCGACCTGGGTGGGGAGGGCCCATCCCCGGAGGGTAGACCCAGGGGATGCCCGGTACTGGAGAGGAGCCCGAGTTGACCAAGCCACATTGGGAGGTAGAGACTGTGGAACAGGAGGTCACCGGAAAGAGTTCAGAGATAAGGGGTTGGGGAGAAATAGAGTTCAAAAAAAAGAAAACAAAGTCCTTTGTTACAGCCAGAGATTCATAGAAGATAATGGATGGGAGAAAGACGACAACAGCATGGCAATCACATCAAGCTGTTTCCTTGACAACATTGTAAGCCTAGAGAGTGCTGCATGAGAGGTTTATCATGTTGTCATGGAAATAGCGAGATGTGATCACCACGCTGTTATTGTCTTCCCCATCCATTATCTTTTATAGTGTATGGGGAAACTGTGCATATTTCACTGTCTGGGGAAGAAATTGAGGCAATTTTCATTAACTACACTTTCTAATGGTACTTTTTCACTCTTACCGTGAGAGTAGAAGGACTGAGGCACAGACTCTTTTCAGGCGAGAACACAAAAAACAATTTAAATATGCAACGGGCATAAACGATTAAATTAACACAATCACAGACTGAGATCTAAATGTGGTTATGTTAATTTTAGTTACTTAGCAATAAATAAAGTTAAATTAGTGTCTTATTTTTCCCCAAATTATGCTGAAGCATTCTGGTTGGGTGCCAGGAGTCACATAACGCAATGTCGTCATGAAGTGACTTCTACGTTGTTATTTAGTCGTCCATCTTACCCGCAGAAAAGATTAGGACTGTCGTGAAGGTAATCCAATTCTGCAAAGAAAAGGAAACTAAAATAAGATAAGATTTTAAGGATTGGTAATACAGTTATATGAATGCACAGACAAGGACTTACACTTTACTCGTCGTCAATGGATGAGTCTTCGATCATTGCTACACGTCTTTTCTTCTGATTCCCATAGAAATACTGGTAGTTCACATTTACTGTGAAACCATTCTGGAAAACACTGTTGTTTCCAAACATGCTGAAATTTACCGTCTCGTTTAATGGGTGCCTTTTTTGGGGGGGAGTGACTTTTCTGATACGAGTTGGTCATGATAATGGCACAGGATGAAGTGCTCATCACAGGCTCACAGCTCAGGGATTCAGACTGGACACCAAAGAGGGCAGAGTGTTTTTTTTGTTTAGATTCACTTAGTATGCTGTAATTATTTATACTTTGGAGAGATCTGTGTCCCGAGACTTGTTGAACCTCGGCCGAGGGCACTTCATTATCCACAAGGCATTGAATGGATTTTTTCGTGTGGAATGGTTGGTGATGCATTTTTCTTTTGGCAGAATGGCAGCAGATTTGATTGATCCCATCATTCTGTGAATTTTATTTTCTCCCAAGCACATGCTCCTAAACCAAAGAGACATCTCTGGCTTGAAGTTAAGGTTAGGGGCCAGGTAGAACAGGGCATCTGGTGACTGCATGGATGATGGCCTCTGGCTGGTGTACAACTTGAATGCTTTAGTTGGGTCTCTCTCTGGTAATGTTTTGTTCTCCTCACACATTCTTGGTTTAACAAGTCTAACATCTCTAGGGTTGTCGCCAGGTTGAGTTTTTGTCTGTCGCTCAGAATAAAGAAGATATTCTGATCCGTCAGTGTCTTTATTCAATGTTATGTCAAACCATATTAAACAATACTGCTCATCTGTTCTTAAGGCAAAATACAGCCCGTTGTTGAAAAAGAGCATGTTTAGCAAAGCTGTGGGAGAATGCATGCCAGGGCTCTTGTTTCACATAGTTTGTCAATTTCTGATGGTGTTAATGCTTTGGCTCTGTTTGGTTTACTACCATGCCCTTCATTTTAAGGAACTTTTGCTTTGCCCTTAAGGTAGTTAGTATCTCTTAAAAACTTCAGAGTTGCCATGGAAAATTGCGTACTGTAGCCATACTTGCTTTTTATAGAAACATAGAAACATAGAATTTGACGGCAGATAAGGACCGCTTGGCTCACCCAGTCTGCCCATTTCTCTACCTAATGGATAAGCTGCAGATCCTAGTTAACCAGCAGCCTACTTCTTCCTACCCCCACCCCCTAGAATTGCCTTATGACTGTCCCATGCATGCTTGAATTCCACCACTATTTTTGACTCCACAACCTCCTCTGAAGGCCGTTCCATGCATCCACAACCCTCTCTGTGAAAAAATACTTCCTTAAATTACCTCTGAGCCACCCCATCTTCAAATTGTGCCCCTTGTTCTTGCACACCTCTTTTGAAAGATGCTACCCTCTTGACTGTTGATTCCCTTGAGGTACTTGAAAGTTTCTATCATATCCCTCCTTTCCTCGAGGCTATACATATTAAGCTCCTTAAGTCTCTCTTCATATGTCTTCCGGTGCAGACCCTGCACCATTTTAGTTGCCCTCCTCTGTACAGCTTCCATCCTGTGTATGTCTTTGTGGAGACTGGGTCTCCAGAACTGCACACAGTACTCCAGATGGGGTCTCACCAGCTGTCTGTACAGAGGGATAATAACTTCATGTTTTCTACTGGTGATGCCTCTCCCTATGCATCCCAGTATCCCCCCAGCCCTCCTTGCTGCCCTCTCACATTGCTTGCCCACCTTTAGGTCATCTGATATGACTACCCCCAGGTCCCTTTCTATTTTTGTTGTTGTTAGTATCTCACCCCCCATTGTGTACTCTTCCCCTGGGTTTTTGTTTCCCAGGTGCATTAACTTGCACTTCTTAGCATTGAATCTAAGCTGCCATACATTTGACCATTCCTCTAACCTTGCCAAGTCCCTTCTCATCCTTTCCACCCCACCTTGTGCATCAACTCTGTTGCAGATCTTTGTGTCATCTGCAAAGAGACATACTTTTCCTTCCAGTCCTCTGCAATGTCGCTTATAAAGACATTGAAGGACCAGTCCTAATATTGAACCCTGCAGTACCCCTACCAGTAACCCCCTTTCTTCAGAGTGGACTCATTTACTATTACTCTCTGTGTCCTGTTCTCCAGCCAATTCTTTACCCAGGCTGTCATCTTGGGACCCACTCCCTGGCTGGCTAACTTGTATATTAATCTTTTGTGTGGGACTGTGTCAAATGCCTTGCTAAAGTCTAGGTAGGCCATGTCCACAGCCCCTCCCTGATCTACTATTTTGGTCACCCAGTCAAAGAAATCTATCAGATTTGTCTGGCATGACCTTATGACTGGCATGACTATAAGGTGATGGTCCATGCTGCCTAAGATGCCTCTTAGTTTGCTAGGCTCATAATGACTGCCATTGTTTCTTTTTATTGTGCAGATAATTTCGGCCAGAATTATGTCAAGCTGTGCAACCAGGATGTCTGTTATATTACAAGGTTCCTGTATCTGTGACAGGTAAGCTTATATTAGCCTTTTGTCACTTTCTGTTTTTTTTTGCATTTTGTTTTCCTGATTGGCTATGAAAGAAATCCAATCACTTGTTGTGCTCATTGAATAAATGTTTGGATCCATCGTGATCGCTACCATCTGAAAGCTATGAGTTGTTTATTTAAAATGAGCAGTTGAGAAGTGCACACAGGCAGTGGCGATTGCCATTCTGACAGCAAACTTCTGCAGTGTTTCACTGCGCCAAGTTGTTATGGTACTGCTATGATGAACTGAGACACGGTTAACAGCCTGCTGATGTCACAGTAGTACCATAACAAAGATGTAAACTTGCTGAGTTTAGCCAATAATAAGGACTCCCCATACATTATAGTTATCTCACTGTCAGGGCAAGAAGAAGAGAGTTCTTTGATGAGCAGGTAAAAATAGAATGGGTATTTTTCACTGTCGGCAAAGAAACTGTTGTAGTGAAAATTATAAATAATATTTATGGTTTCTAATTTGTATATATATGTAAGGAAAGTGTGATAAGTGTGGAGTACCTGCAAAGAAGACTAAGGAGGTTGAGGACAACTGTCGCAAGGGAGCTCCACAGAAAGGAGGCAGAGGACACTACAGGGAAAGGAAGTAGCTCCTGGTGGGGGACTCAGTTATTAGGGGGATAGAAGTGGGAGGAGCAGGGAAAACTGAAGTAAGGTGCCTGCCTGGCACCATGGCTTGGAGGGACAGGAAGCACATCCTCAGGATCAAGAGAACAGCTGCACGGGAGACTGAGCTAGATGTCATTGTCCACCTATAGACAAATTACTTGGCTCAACATGAGTTTAGAGCAGTGCAGGAGGAGTTTGTGGAGTTGGGGAGGGGTCTAAGGCAAGTAGCACACATAGTATCCTTCTCAGAGGTGCTGCCTGACTATGGCAAGGGTGAGGCAAGGATACTTCTTTTTTTTTCCAATTGTTTAACCAGATGAGACACACTAAGCTGAAAGTTTGTTTATGGGTGCAACCTGGGAGCACAGGGAAGTTAAGTGACTTGCTCAGGGTCACACAGTATGCAAGTGGGGGCTGGGAGATTCAAACCCAGGTCTCCAGATTTGCAGCTCAGAGCCTTAAACCACTGCGCTATACTGCCTCCCAATCACACCATGCAATTCAATGAATGATTGAACAAATGGTGCAGAGCACAGCGGTTTGTCATCTTTGGAGACTGGGGTTCCACCTGGAGGGAAACCAGCCTATACTGGCAGGATGGTCTGCATCTGTCCGCGAAGGGAACATGTCTTCTGGGTAATCAGGTTAAATGCTTCATTGGCAAACTTTTAAACTAATCAAGGGGGGGAGGCACTGATAAGCAGGAGGGAATTCCCAGCCTCCCCTTGCAAAATGGTACTAAATGAGGTAAAAACCAAGGTAGAAAGGTCAGTAGGGAGCAGGACAGGGGTAAATGGAGAAAGCAAACTCAGTGAGGACAGGGATGGTGCTACAAGAGGTAAAGCCATCAAAAAATGGAGAGCAGAGATCACGTGATGCTTCTGTGAGACTAGCAGCTCTGGAGGCTAGCTCCCGTCTCGATCCTCTAGTAAATACTTCAAAATACGTTTGCGAAAGGGACTCGACTTCATTTAAAAAGGAAAACCTGTCTCCAACAGACATCCGTGGTGCTTCCAGCAACTCAGGTTTTTTTTTAGATCAAGAGCAGACCTATTAAGAACCAGGGCCTAATAGAAGTGTAACCCCTTTGTTATCCGGGGTTACTAGAATCCCAGTAAGACCTAGTGGTAGGCAGGGAAGGCAGCTTGTGAAACTCCAGTTAAATGGGTTTCACACTGTCTCACTCTGTCCTCAGTCACAACTGAGACTAGAGGGATGACATCATTATAGAATTGTCACAGCTGCATAAGCCACATTTGGAATCTTCAGCTCAGAGTAAGTTAGAATCTTGGGAATTCAAAGTCAGTCTTCAGTTTGTCCTTAAGCAAACAAGAAGGACACCTGTAGTGTCTGTTTACCCCCCTTCCTCTGGGGGGGTGAGGAAAAGTTCTTTGTGAGTTCCAGGGGCAATCCCCTTCTCCCACCTTGGGAAGAAAGCTGCCTGTTTTATTTAAGTTCACTCTGTTCATGTATAACAGCAAAGGTTACATTTCTTCACCTGTGGGGCACCTGCAATGAATAGGTGAGTGTTTGGCCTCATTGGAAGGGGCAAACAACTTCTTTTCTTCAGTTGGATTTCAAGTACTGGGGACTGCTATTTGGGAGAACTATGTCAACTAGGACAAACAAATAGAGCAATCATCTGTTTAAAGTGTTAAAGTTCATTGTAGAGGGGGTGCTTCAGGTCATCCAACGTCAATCTACAGTTTTAAAGTCTAAAGTTCTGTGTGTCCAGAGAAATGGCCGGGTATGGGCTGTGGGAGCTGGAGGTGGATAGATCCCCATCTTTAGTAACCAGGTCCACCTCTACGGATTTCTTCTGTGTTTTTGCTACTTGCCTCATGCGCTTGGCCAGTGAAGGGGTGGGTACCCAGACATGGGTCGCAACTTGAAAATCTCTCTAGGAGTCACAGACTCTAAGTGGTGTGGGGAGCCACAGGATGGGAACAGTACTTCATGTTTGATGGGAGTCTCCCTGTTTGATGGGAGTTTCGAATTGGAAGTACGAAAACAAAATCTCTTTAGGAGTCGCAGACTTCAAGTGGTGTGGGGAGCCACAGTTTGGGAGCCTCCTTGTTTGATGGGATGTCTTTCCAAGTAGAGTTTGGGTTCACTTGTCATGTGGACTGTCAGTCGAGTGGCCGGCATAGGAGCTGGGCCAGTCGGGCTGTGTATCCAATACACATGCAAAGTCCAGGCTGAGTGCCTGGTGGGTCCAAAGCCAGACAACTGTTGTAGTGTTCATTCCTCAAATGGACCGCTGTGTTTATCCTCTAATCTGCATTACAGTTACGTAGCCCTGTGGGGGATCATACAGAGCTTTGTTTATGTTCAGTGAGTTAATAAATAAAGCCACACTGAAAAATCCCAATTCTGGTTCTGGACATTACAGTTATTGCTTCCTGTAGTTGGATTTACTTGGGTGCCCCTGTGCAGAGTAGTCAAACCTAGGTCTCTTGTGCCAAGTAGCCTCATCCTTCCCCGAGCCCGTAGATACCCCTATGTATATCCATGCTACAAAAGTGGACACATAGAGGGGTTACAAAAATGGAGGCACTGCTTGGATTTGTTTGGGAAGGAAGGTGCTCGGGCAAGGAGGCTAGCGTTTTGGCTATCTGGCAGTTGGTAGCCCAAAAAAGTTGAAGCAATTTCCCTAGTGTGTGCTGTGTGCTCTTGAATCTTGTGCTGCTGTTTAAAAATGCCAACTGTTTACCAAGGAGCTGTAAAGCCAAAGTGTGTGTCCTTGTCCTGCATCAACATAGTTTACAGCGTTTGTCAGTTTTAAAATAAAGTTCCGTGAAGAAAAGTGTGGAAAACTAGGGGTAGCAACAGAGAAATTATGCCCTGGACGTTGGAAATGCTTTCTGTGCAATACTAGAGACTGCAGAGTTAATGGCAATGTTACATGGTTGAAATGGGCTCCCGCCGTGGAGTCAGTTGAAAGAAAAAAAGTGCATCTTTTCAGTTTAAATTTGCCTGCTCGGCGATTGCTGTGAGGAGAGGAGTCCTTGTGAGGAAGAAGAGGCTCATTTGCATGGCATTGTGTGGTTGGTCAGTTTGCCATTAGTCCCGCCCCTCAGCCAGCTCTTCAGAGTCTGCTTCAGCATTCGAGAGGGAGACAGAGAGTAGTGCGTGTACTGGTAGTGGAGGAGCATTCGCAAAGTGTTCAAAGCGCTGTAAACAGTGAAAAGTGACTTTTCTAGTTCAAAATCGGGATCAACCCGCTTATCGGTCATGGGATCAGTGAATTGTGTGATGAATACTACGATTGCGGAGACTGCCCGCCCATTTGAAATCTGAGGCCTTCAAAAAATCTGGCTGCAGGCCGTTTTCCTCCATCGCAGCAATCTGCTACCATAACAGTGAGTAAACGATTTAAAACTGCTCAAATCAGTGATTTTCAGTAATGCCATATAAAATATGAGTGCAGCTGTATAGTCTCTTTGCAAGTAGCAATTGTGTGATATCCTGCTGGCAAGTGCAAGTCTGTAAAGCCATTAAATGTGTGCATAGCAATGAAAGTAGCCTCAGTTTAAAGTTTGCAGCCAGAGAGAGACTGTGGGTTGTAAAATAATTGCAACACTAGTCAAAGCAGGCAATCCTGTGCTAAAACCTGAAGTTTTAAAAGGGACTGTGATTAAATAAATGTTGCCAGCATGTGAAAAGTCCAAGGAAAATCCTGTAAATGTGAGAACAGCCAGAACAGAGCAAGTTGTGCAGTTTAAATAAAAGTTAATAGTAGCTGATGTAAATCGGGTGCGCAGTGGCTTGACCCAGAGTCTGAATGTTGATGCACAGGAGTGCTGCTGCCGCCATTACAGGGTGGGGTAGTAAAGTAAACACAGCAGCAGAGGAGCCATTTTAAAGCTACAGAGTGTGTTCATTTAAAGTGGGACTTTCAGTTACAGTGAACTTTTGTTTGTCTTTCTGCAGTTATGGCCTCAGGATCAGCTTGTTACCCAGATCATGCCCGGGTTGCAGTAACAGCAGCACTAAATAGATTGAGAGACATTGAAAATTGGTGCTATAGAGGGCAACTCCCTCCTGATGTGACAATTCCTAATTATCCAGTGCGTGTATGCCAGATGTGCTTTAGTGCTGGAAGGGATGTCTTCATGATTCCTCACTGTGCTGGTTGTCTACAAAAATATGGCTTGTATAAAGCGCCTCAAATTCGTTTGGCTCCCACATGGACACAACTTCAAGAATCTGCAGTTGGCAGCACACAGCATCAGGCGGAGCCTGTGGAGTAAGGTCCCCCAGGAGAGTGTGGTACAAAATTAGAGAGAGCAGAATTAGAGACTGAATCTGAAGTTGAAGTTTTGGATGCTGGATCTCAGAAGGCAAGTTCAGATAAAGCATCAATAGACCCCTAGGTGGGGGGGCCTAGCCCAAGTCTCGAAGGTGAAGATGAGATGCAGGAGGCCGTTGAATGGGAGGTGTCGACCTCCACTCCTAGTGATGAATGGATAGTCTCAGGGGTGAGAACTACTGCTCACCCTGGGCTCAGATCCTCAGTGAAGAGGAAGATGAGGAGGAACCTAAGTGGCCTTGTGAGATAGGAGCGGGTACACAGCCTCAAGATCTTGCCTCGGAGGAATGTGTTCAAGAAGGTGGTGATGCCACTGCCCTGGCTTCACCAGAAGAAGAAGTCAGGGATCCGTTTTTAATTTCGTTGAGGATGCGAAGCTGGCAGAACCAGGACTGGCTACCCCCAAGCCAGGCCAGCGGTCTCAGATTGACCAAAGCAAGTAAAGAGGAGAGACTGGTTTGTAGAAAGGCCAATGAAATCTTTGGTATGACCTTTCCTACCTTTCCTCGGAGAGTCTGGGAATAGATTGAGAACTGCAGGAAATCCTGGATCTGGGATGAAGCAACGAAACATGTGCATCCTGGGGCTAACCAGCATGTAAAGAATAGACTGTTCCACGAAAAGTATACACAGTGGAAGAGAGGCAGGACACTGTTTATGGACAGAGTGAGAATAGTGGAAGGAGAGGGACGCGAAGTCTCCCACTGTGTGAATTATGTGCATCCAGATGGAGTAATAATTCACGCCCCTGACCCCCTCTACTATTGGCCTCAGTGCAAGGACCTCCCAGTAATTAAGCCCGTGCCTACAAAATGGAGAGCCGAGCAGTGGTAGCCAATACTGCCACATCTACACTGTGAAGTAACCTTATTGAACTGCCAATGTGAATAAACAACAAATCAGGTGCTCCACATTCTTCAGTCCACAGTGTACTGCCCTAATCAATAACCATCTACTGCTACCACCAGATGACTTCAGATCCAGAGGGACACCAGCCCAGCTGTTTGCCTGTTCATCGCCTGGTAATCGGATGACGCCGGACCAGCTGTTTCTCTTTTTGCTCCTGTTCTAAGGTTCCTTCTCCAGTTATGACATCAGCCCAGCTGTTTCCAGATGTGCACTCCTGTGGGTTCCCGGAAGATGTCCTCCCAGCTGTATCAGAAGAAATGCTGCCAATGAGAGTCTTCAGAAGGGACCAGGTTTGCTTAGTTCGAATACTTCAAGAGGCTGGTGAGTCACAATCTTTTTATTCTATCTTTATGACATTGCAATACACACCTCACACTACAGACTTCAAACAGTGTGTGAACTGTCCGCAAAGACTCTCCCCTTCAGGATTATGGCCTTAAAAGACTATGTTCATGGGGCTCCGCCCAGGAGAGACTCTTTAATGGACTGGCTTTGGGCCTTGTAGTCACTAGTGGACATTTAGGGCGCTCCATCCCCCAAAAGGTGTATTGTTATCAATGTCATTTCTGTACTTAATGTATATACTGTCTTTTCTACTTTTCTAAAAAAAAATATATATATTTTTTTTTTGGGATTGTTTAGTGTTCTGTTTTCCTGTATGGTAAGGGTTGTTGCTGTTTTGTCACTGTTGTTGTTTAGGTAGATCGTAAATGCAGATTAGGGTGTGTTTTTGTTTTGTTTTTGTCTTTTCTTACAGGTGTTCCTGGAAGACAGAAGAGAAGACAAGAAGAGGAGGAGGGGCTCATCGGCAAGGCCACTGTTTTTCGGTTTTTATCGGAAAATCCGGTAAAATTTCGGAATTAGGGCTGCCTGAAAACCGGTAAAAACAAAGATTTCATGGAATCTGGCATTTTCTATCAGATCAGTAAATCTATAAAAAAGTGTGTTTTTCTTTTAATTCCTTCCTGTACTATTTTCAGTTTGCTTCATTTAATGCTCTGTATATTAAGTCTTCTTTAATTCTGATTATTTATGCACATACTAAAAAATGATAAAAGAATCCCGGTAAAATCCGGAAATTAGAGTAACATTCACCGGTGAAATTCCGGAATCTTAAGTCTTGAAAACGGAATTTAATTATTTTAATCACCATAAATCAGTGGCCTTGCTCATCGGAGTTCCTCGTTTCAGTGCTTATGTGTAGAAATTAAAGTACTGTTTGTGTTTCTAATGTTGTAGTTGCAGGCTGCCCAAGGTTGGGGAGGTCCCCGGGTTTTGTTTTTGTTTGGGATGTTATGTTAGAGGCAGATAGGTTTCCCAGAGGGTTAGGGGATGGACAGGCTGTGGCCCTGACCTGCAGTAGGGGCCACAGTGCTGATCTATCAGGCTATGCTCTGGACGGTTCTACCAGAGCCACTAGGTGTCCATAGTAGTGGATGAGTAGAGGCTGATATGTCAGCTGTAGGCCTCTAGGCCCTTAGTGTTGCCTACCTGTGCTCGCACATGGTAGGAGGGCCTGATCACCCCCTCCCAGGTAGCACATAGGTGGATGGCCTAAGGCCGGGGTGCAGAATGACTGGGGACAGTGATTTTCCCGGTCAAGAGTGAGTGTAACCCCTTTGTTACCCGGGGTTACTAGAATCCCAGTAAGACCTAGTGGTAGGCAGGGAAGGCAGCTTGTGAAACTCCAGTTAAATGGGTTTCACACTGTCTCACTCTGTCCTCAGTCACAGCTGAGACTAGAGGGATGACATCATTATAGAATTGTCACAGCTGCATGAGCTACATTTGGAATCTTCAGCTCAGAGTAAGTTAGAATCTTGGGAATTCAAAGTCAGTCTTCAGTTTGTCCTTAGCAAACAAGAAGGACACCTGTAGTGTCTGTTTACCCCTCCTCTGGGGGTGAGGAAAGTTCTTGTGGGTTCCAGGGGCAATCCCTTCTCCCACCTTGGGAAGAAAGCTTTCTGTTTTATTTAAGTTCAGTCTGTTCATGTATAACAGCAAAGGTTACATTTCTTCACCTGTGGGGCACCTGCAATGAATGGGTGAGTGTTTGGCCTCATTGGAAGGGGCAAACAACTTCTTTTCTTCAGTTGGATTTCAAGTATTGGGGACTGCTGTTTGGAAGAACTATGTCAACCAGGACAAACAAGTAGAGCAGTCATCTGTTTAAAGTGTTAAAGTTCATTGTAGAGGGGGTGCTTCAGGTCATCTACCGTCAATCTACAGTTTTAAAGTCTAAAGTTCTGTGTGTCCAGAGAAATAGCCGGTATTGGCTGTGGGAGCTGGAGGTGGATAGATCCCATCTTTAGTAACCAGGTCCACCTCTCACGGATTTCTTCTGTGTTTTGCTACTTGCCTCATGCGCTAGGCAGTGAAGGGTGGGTACCCAGACATGGGACGCAACTTGAAAATCTCTCTAGGAGTCATAGACTCTAAGTGGTGTGGGGAGCCACAGGATGGGAACATTACTCCTTGTTTGATGGGAGTTTCGAATTGGAAGTACGAAAACAAAATCTCTTTAGGAGTCGCAGACTTCAAGTGGTGTGGGGAGCCACAGTTTGGGAGCCTCCTTGTTTGATGGGATGTCTTTCCAAGTAGAGTTTGGGTTCACTCATCATGTGGACCATCAGTCGAGTGGCCGGCATGGGAGCTGGGCCAGTCGGGCTGTGTATCCAATCCGCATGCAAAGTCTGGGCTGAGTGCCTGGTGGGTCCAAAGCCAGACAACTGTTGTAGTGTTCATTCCTCAAATGGACCGCTGTGTTTAACCTCTAATCTGCATTACAGTTACGAGCCCTGTGGGGACCATACAGAGCTTTGTTTATGTTCAGTGAGTTAATAAATAAAGCCACACTGAAAAATCCCAATTCTGGTTCTGGACATTACAGTTATTGCTTCCTGTAGTTGGATTTACTTGGGTGCCCCTGTGCAGAGTAGTCAAACCTAGGTCTTTTGTGCCAAGTAGCTTCATCCTTCCCCGAACCCATAGATACCCCTATGTATATCCATGCTACAAAAGTGGACACATAGAGGGGTTACAGAAGCATGGAAGCCGAAATGCGCCAGGCCCTCCCGTGGCATACGCCCCCACAAACCCCGGGGAAGGGACCGAAAAGACCCAAAGGCCAGACCGGTGGCCCCATAAAAGCCCTCAGATCCATGATGCCTCGCACCAGTGACGATCTGTATCGAGCAAAATTCTAGAAGAATTACAGCCATTCAAGATTGCTCTGCAAGACATAACTAAAGAAATTAAATCTCTTAGAGGGAGCTTTCCGACACAAATCGGGCCATCTCTGAAGTCTCAGCCCGTGCTACATCATTGGAGAATTGGAAGAGCAAAATGGAACCCGAAGTAGTGACCCTAAGACAACGACTGCACAAAGTTGAGTCCAAATTAGAAGACTTGGAAGGCCAAAGTAGGAGAAACAACATCATTATCTTCGGCCTTCCTGAAGAAGCTGAAGGAGCATCCCCTATTTTATTTTTCCAAAAGCTGCTTGCAAAAATAGCTGGACCTTCCCCGAATAACCCCTCATACAAAATAGAGAGGGCTCACCAGTCATTGCGCCCCAAACCCACGAGTGGCAAACCTCCAAGACCAGTTATTATTAAGCTTTTAAATTTACCTTGATTAAACTCACATTTTGGACTAAGTTAGAAGCTTGCAACAGGTTCTCTGGGAGGGCCAGCAGCTACGCCTGGAGCAGGATCTTCCGGCCACAGTGAGACAGTGCCGAGCAGAGTATCATCCCCTGGTGTCAAAGTTAATTGCCGAGGGCATCAGGTACAAGGTTCAGTACCCCTCCAGACTGATGGTGCTACATGCAGACTCCTGGCACTCCTTTGACACAGCACAGCTTGCAACTCCCGCACTGCATACGATGTATCCGGATCTGTTCCCTGCCCGTTGAAGAGTCATAGAAGACTGCGTCAATACATATCTCTTTATGAGGTGGAGAATGTTAAATATATTGAGATAACGTTGGATCCCGAATAAAAAGACTGAATGCCTGACAAGTCACCATTTGGCATATTACTACGGATACTGAAACAAATCTGAACTAAGATTTTCCCCCTCCAGGTATTACTTAAGGAGGCCACATGAGGGCAGCATAACTCCACATTAAAGAATGGATGCATTCGCAATCATTCGCAGTCAACTTAAATACATTTCTACCTGGCTGAATATTCAAGCCCTCTTTATGTTGTCAGATGAAACGCATTTATTAAGTTGCCCTGGGGGTGGACCGCACTGTAATAACTGTTGTACAACATTGTCTACAACAATGCAGAAACCTTCCCCACCCCTTTTTTTTTCCTTCTTATTATGGAGGGGGATTAACAGAAAGACGCAAATAGTGATGTCTTAGGTTACTGAACTGGAGGACTGGGGCGGGAAGCAAGAGCCTCTGGGTAACTCTGCAGCCTACTCAGTGCACCACGTATTGGCATAGGGTGGGATGGGAGCCCACAGGGATGACCAGGACCAAAAACTGGATTCTATTATTAATAATGCCTTTAATTTTAGGATGGCTGAATATATTGGCCCTCATTTTTGTTTTCTCTTTCTGGCATAAAGCCTACCCCGAGGTGGGTAGAAGAAAATGGGGGAGGGGCAGGATAGGGGTAGGAATGGGGACAGATTATTAAGTGTGTTTATGGGGAGGGGTAGTAATTTCCCACTTCAACTTCCTACACTTACAATATATTATGGGAAGGACTACAGGGTTAAGGGGGTTTGGTCAGGTTTGAATACAATGGTTGTTGTTGAAGGGTGGGAGGGAGTTGCTTTGGGGTCGCCATTAAGTAAGCATGGAACGTTTTATGGGGTAAGTTCCCTTCTTGAGGAAGAGCTAAGGACACAGAACTATTATTGGTTTTTTGCTTGGACATGACAATAGCACTAAAGTTTTGCTCTTGGAATGTTAAAGGCGCTCAATCCCCCACCAAAAGAGCCAAGATTTTGTTGCACCTCAGTAAGCTTAATATAGATGTAGCTTTCATCCAGGAGACTCATTTACCCAACTCACAAATCCTCAGCTTAAGAAGAACATGGGTGTGACATGCACTTGAACTGGGCTAGATGCTCGTAGAAATGGAGTCGCGGTATTAATTGCTCGTCGCATACCTTTTCAGCTGCTTCAGTCGATATGCGACTCCCAAGGCAGATATATATTGCTGAGAGCCATTTTAGGTCACACTGAAATGGTACTAGGATCAATCTATGGACCGGTTGGGGATGATCCCCAATTCTTTATAAGTCTCATGACTAGTTTGGCATCCTGGTCCAAACTCCCCATGTTACTCTGTGGAGACTGGAATTTAGTTTTTTGTAACACCTTGGATAGGTCTAAAATTAGACATATCCCTCATACCCCCGCACAATTGGCTCTTAAAGACCTTATGAACACTATGGGCCTTGTTGATCCATGGAGGACTCTCTTTCCTTCTACTCGAGATTACTCATTTCACTCCTTGTCCCATAATACATTCTCAAGAATTGACTTCTTTCTGTTGGGGACTGAGCACCTAGCAAGGGTTCAAAGCTGTATCTATCTCTCCAAAGTGATCTCTGATCACCATCCAACTCTTTTGCAGTGGTCTACGCCCATCTCTGTTAACCAAGTCAAAGTCTGGAGATTTAATCCCCAACTACTAAGGTCCCAGAATATAGTTGATCTTCTTCAAAAATATATAGAAAACTTCCAGAAGTTTAATGCCCTGTCCATGTCAAAGCTAGATGTGTTATGGGGTGCCCTGAAATGTTCACTAAGAGGCGAAATTATTCAGTTGGCCTCCATCAGGAAAAAGAAAATCTCATTAGAACCTTTACTTTTACAACAAATTAGAGCTTTAGAACAGTCCTAATCTTCCCAATCACACTCCACGGAATTCGAAAAATTAGAAAGCCTTCGATTTCAATATAATACCCTTCTTGGCGATAAGGTTGAGTATCTTCATTTTAAGTCAAAAGTCACCTACTTTGACCAAGGGGATAAGGCGGGGAAACTCCTAGCCTTAAGGCTTAGGGCACAAGTGACAGACAGGACAGTAGTCACTATTCAGGACCCAATAGGTAAGTTCCACACCACACCCAAAGAGATAGCTTCATGTTTTAAATCATACTATCAATCTCTTTACTCATGTCCCCCTCCACCCCCTAAAAATACTGCATAAGATCTCTTTTTACAAGGTATAGATCTTCCACATTTATCCCAGCACCAAATAGCCCTTTTACAAGCCCCTCTGAACATAGATGAACTACATGAAGCTATCGATGCTCTCCCTATTGATAAAGCACTGGGCCCAGATGGCTATACAACCAATTTTTATAAAGCTTTTAGATCTCAGTTGGGTACAATTTTGCTTGACACATACAATTACATATACAAATATGGTCTTTCAGATCTTAGCCTCACCGAGGCTACTATCGTGGTGCTCCCTAAACCGGACAGGGACCCTACATTATTGCCGGATTATCACCCAATATCACTCATAAATGTAGACATGAAGATTCTAGCTAAAATCCTGGCTAATAGAATGACCAAGGTTTGGCAAACATTAATAAGTCCTGAGCAAGTTGGTTTTGTGGCCGGGTGCTTTTCATCAGATCATTTACGTAAAATTTCTCATCTTATTTCTGCGTCCAGGGATTCCCATATTCCAGCAGCTTTGGTGTCCCTGGACACAGAAAAAGCCTTTGACTGGGTTTCATGGGAATATTTGTTTGATCTACTTCCGAGATATCGAATTCCCAAGCAATTCATACAATGGGTTAAAATTCATTATTCACATCCCTCCGCCTGGGTACTATGCAATGGGGTCCTGTCACCATCCTTTCCCCTTCAACAGGGTACAAGGCAAGGTTGCCCCCTCTCCCCTTACCTATTTAATTTATTCTTAGAACCACTTATTAGGAAGATTAACCAATCTATAGCAATATCCGGTATTTCGATCAACCAGTTTCAATACAAACTATCGGTGTACGCTGATGATATTATGCTCCACGTTACAAACCCATCCATATCTATACCAGCCACCTTCACCATTATCCAAGAGTTTGGGGAACTCTCTAACTACAAATTAAATGTAGCTAAAACAGAAGTAATGCCACTAAATAACCACACTCTAAAAAAGGATATTGAACAACTTGGGCTCACCTGGGTAAGGGACAAAATAAAATACTTGGACATATACTTTTCTCAATCCAATAGCAAAATGAAGCAATATAATTTGGACCAATTACTCACAAATATCAGGACAGATCTAAATTGCTGGGTACTACTTCCTATCTCCCTTTGGGGATGTATCAACATTATAAAAATGAATGTCTTGCCCCACTTGTTATACCCCCTTCAAATGTTAAATTGTTTCCTTCCTCAATCCTGGTTTCTCCAAGTGCACAGCATCATCTCAAAATTCATTTGGAAAAATAAGTCACCTCGAAGAGCAATTATTAAATTACAGAGACCCAAAGAACAAGGTGGACTACAGGTTCCCAATATCTACCACTACTACCTGGCCATTAACTGTGCCATAATTTCACGATGGCTAAAACCTACAGAAGACCCCCCATTGTGGTTACAAATAGAAAAGTCAATATGTAGTGCAGCAGGAGTAGATATTAAGAGTCTTCCTATCTGATTGCCAATAAAGTCCCTAAGCAGTGTAAATCCACACCTATCATGGCCTCTGTTCGGATACATACGCAGATGAACAAAACTTTTGGGCATTTACTAATGAAGGACTCATCTCAGCCCTTCCTTAAAAACCCTAACTTCAAAATAGGGGGCAAAGTTATCACTACATCTATTTGGCTGGTGGGTTGTGGAGATACGGTGGCTGATCTAACCGAAAATCACAAATTACTCGCTTTTTCAGCTATTAGGACAAAATACAAAGTACCAGCTTCCTTCTGTTTTAAATATCTTCAAATTTCCCATGTCCTAACACAGCATTTCGGCAGTGGCCTTTGGGACCGGTACATGCTCGGCCCTATACTTGGTTCACTTCCCAGGAGACCATCATCCCATTATGTTGCCTTTTATTATAAGGAGCTTCAGGCATGATGTAGTGAACTAGAAGGTGCCGCCTATTACACGTGGGACAGGTCCCTTCCCCCTACCTCTCAGGTACCCCGCCAATGGCGACAAATCTGGAAAAGACTGTATAAAGATGTTAGGTAGGATCGGTATAGACTGCTTCAATTTTATGTACTGCACAACCTATACTATACACCTGTAAAACTCAATAAAATGGGGCATTACCCAACAGAATTGTGTACCAGATGCGGATCCCAGAGAGGTACACTTCTTCATATTCTCTGGGAATGTGATAAAGTTACCCCATTTTGGGCTGCCATTCGATCCAAACTGGACCCCATATTGGGGCTACAGAATGCTTTCCAACCAGAAATTTGTATTTTGGGTGATTCAGGAGAAACTCTAATAGGAAACCAAAGGAAACATATGTCCTTGATATCTCTGTGTGCTAAGAAAATTATACTACGCCACTGGTTAGATCAGCAAATTCCCACGTACACAGAATGGCACAAAGAAATTCTTTTTGCTCTGCAAGCAGAATACCTCATAGCAAATATATCCAAACATAGCAATAAATACCAGAAGGTATGGGCACCCCTACATACTCTATTATCCATCTAGGAGAGCCCTAGTCCAGACTTGGACCTGATATAGATCTGTGCAGGTTAATGATCAAGCTCTTTTTATTTTCTTATTCGCTTGTCTGACTATTCTTTCCATTATCTCGGAAGGAAACTACTCCTTAGTTATATATTGTAGTGGTGATGTGGGAGGGCTGGGAGGGGGAATAAAAGGTCTTATTAGTTATATTATATTACAGTATGTCTTAGTAGTTAGATATTCTTGTTAGACAAATCTAATATTACCTCAGTTAGTCAGCTCTGGTTACCAATGTTGGAAGACACTATAACCTATAGCTTTATGTACTAATGGAGATTTACAATGTCTAGTTATATACCACGGTTGTTTGCTTAACCATCTGTACAAGATGATTTGTATATCATACCATAAATGTATTGTGACTCCAGTGTTATAATAATACAACATATTAAATGAGAAAAAATGGAGAGCAATGAGTACCATTGCCCATAGTCTGGGTAACAAGCTTCCTGAATTAGTAGCCTTAATGGAGGAAGAACATCTGGATATCATGGCAGTCACGGAAACATGGTACACACAGAACCATGACTGGAATGTAAACATACCAGGATACACTATCTGCAGGAGGGACAGGGAGGGTAAAAGAGGAGAAGGAGTAGCTCTCTACATAAGGGAAGGAATCAAAGCAACAGAACAAAAGGGTAAACAGGGAGGAGAGGAAGCACTGTGGGTCAATTTGGAGACAGGCAATGGCACCACAATCCACACAGGGGTTGTATACAGACCCCCATCTCAGGGGAGGAAATGGACAAGGAAATGATAGAAAGTATCTGTAAAGTGGCAGAAAAAGGGGAGATATTGCTGATGGGGGATCTGAATATGCCAGATGTTAACTAAAGTGCATTTTCAGCAGCCACATCTAAGAGTGGGGTCATTCTAGATGCCCTACAGGGGGCATGCCTTAGAAAACTAGTATTGGAACCCACTCAAGAGGGAGCAATTTTAGACTTGGTACTCTCAAATGGAGATGGTGAGAGGATCACAGATTTAGAAATGGGTAGCCAACTGAGAACTAGCAACCATCGAACAGTATAGTTCAAAGCAGTAGAGTCAAGCCATAGAAAGACAAAAGTACTGGACTTCAGGAGGGCTGACTTTGTCAAAATGGATGAGTGCCTAAGGACTGCACTAGCAATGAGCAGGAAGAAGGGGCAGAAGAACAATGGGGAATAATCAAAATTGCCGTCACGGAGGCAACAAGCCTTTGTGTGAAGCAAATAAACAAAACAAAATTATATAAGAAACCACTATGGCTCTCAAAGGAGGTGGCAGGGAAGGTTAGGGAGAAAAAAGAGCATTTAGGAAGTACAAGGAATCACAGAAGGAGCAGGACAGAGAATTGTATCAGTTAAAGCAAAAGGAAGCAGGGAAGGCAGTTAGAACAGCAAAGGCCCAAACCGAGGAAAAGATAGCCAACTCAATTAAGAAGGGGGGGATAAAATCTTTTATACATACATCAGGGAGCAAAGGAAGACCAAGGGAGGGATAGTGAGGTTTAATAAAGGGGAGGGGTGGGCAAAAGGTGACTGTGAAAAGACAGAGATACTAAACAAATATTTTTGCTCAGTATTCACAAATGAAGAGGGGGAGGTACCTAAGCCAAACAGTAGAAACACTCTGGATACTTGGTTGATACCAGCCCAGTCACAGAAGAAAGGGTTCTGAAAGAACTCTTAAAACTGAAGGTGGACAAAGCAATGGGGCCTGATAGGATTCATCCCAGAATTCTAAAAGAACTAAGGGTTGAACTAGTGACACCACTGATGACCCTCTTTAACAAATCATGGGAGGACGGGGTGGTACCTGAGGACTGGAGGAGGGCAAATGCTATTCCACTTCACAAAAGTGGGAGCAGGAAACTACAGACCTGTTAATTAAATGTCAGTGACTGAAAAAAATGCTGGAATCACTTCTAAAGGAAAGAACTGTTGAGTACCTAGAGGCCAGGGGGCACAGGACCCAAGGCAGCATGGATTCACAGTGGAAAGGTCATGTCAGACAAATATAATAGATTTCTTTGACTGGGTGAGCAAAGTAGTAGATCAGGGAGGGGTTGGGGGCATGGTCTACCTAGACTTTAGCAAGGCATTTGACACAGTCCCACACAAAAGATTAATATACAAGTTGACCAGCCTGGGAGTGGGTCCCAAGATGGTGGCCTGGGTAAAGAATTGGCTGGAGAACAGAACACAGAGGGTAATAGTAAACAGAGTCCACTCTGAAGAAAGGGGAGTTACTAGTGGGGTACCGCAGAGTTCAGTACTAGGACCAGTCATCTTTAATGTCCTTATAAGCGACATTGCAGAGGGACTGGAAGGAAAAGTATGCCTCTTTGCAGACGACAAAAAGATCTGCAACAGAGTTGATACACAAGGTGGGATGGAAAGGATGAGAAAGGACTTGGCAAGGTTGAAGGAATGGTCAAATGTATGGCAGCTTAGATTCAATGATAAGAAGTGCAAAGTAATGCACCTGGGAAACAAAAACCCAGGGGAAGAGTACACAATGGGAGGTGACATACTAACAACAACAAAAATGGAACGGAACCTTGGGGTAGTCATATCAGATGACCTATAGGTGGGCAAGTAATGTGAGAGGGCAGTAAGGAGGGCTGGGGGGATACTGGGATGCATAGGGAGAGGCATCACCAGTAGAAAACAGGAAGTTGTTATCCTTCTGTACAGACAGCTGGTGAGACCCCATCTGGAGTACTGTGTGCAGTTCTGGAGAACCAGTCTACACAAAGACATAGACAGAATGGAGGCAGTCCAGAGGAGGGCAACTAAAATGGTGCAGGGTCTGCAAGAGAAGACATATGAAGAGAGACTCAAGGAGCTTAATATGTATAGCCTCGAGGAAAGGAGGGAGAGGGGGGACATGATAGAAACTTTCAATTGCCTCAAGTGAATCAGCAAAGTCCAAGAGGGTAGCATCTTTCAGAAAAAGATGTGTGCAAGAACAAGGGGACACAATTTGAAGATGAGGGGACTGCTCAGAGGTAATGTGAAGAAATATTTTTTCATGGAGAGGGTTGTGGATGCATGGAACAGCCTTCCTGAGGAAGTTGTGGAGTCTAAAACAGTGGTGGAATTCAAGAATGCATGGGACAGTCATAAGACAATTCTAGGGGGTGGGGGTAGGATGAAGAAGGTTGTTATTTAACTAGGATCTGCAGCTTATCCATTAGGTATGAATGAATGAATGATTACTTCATTTTTAAAAAGCACCTTTCCAAAACCAAGGTGCTTTTACAACAAATCAATACATAAAATTAAAACAACATCCTAAAATCAATCAATAAATATACAGTATTTAAAAATCTGAATATGCCAGACTAAACAAATACGTCTTTAGGGCTAACTTAAAACTTTGGACAGTCAGGCAATCTCTCACCTGATGAGGTAGAGAATTCCACCAGGTTGGGGCCATAGAACTAAATGATCTTGCCCCAGATGTCTTTAAACGAACCCTGGGAATCTCTAGCAATCCTCAATGGTGGATCGGAGCCGACGGGAAGGACAGTAGGGACAAAGATGATCTTGCAGGTAACTAGGTCCCTGATTGTCTAGGGCTTTATAGGTCAGAAGACTGACCTTGAAGGTAATCTGCCACTGTACTGGCAGCCAGTGCAGTCCACGGAGGACAGGCATTATATGACTGGTCCTTGATGTACCAGTCAAAAGCCTGGCCACCGCATTCTGCACTAACTGCAAGCGGCAGATATCCACCCCTGGTAGCCCTAGGTAGGCAAATGTGCAGACTTGGTGGGCCAAGCGGTCCTTATCTGCCATCAAATTCTATGTTTCTATGTTACGCTCCTCCCAGGTGGTAACATCACCTACTGCATGTTCCTTTTTTTTTTTCACTTTATCTTTTTATTGAAATTCGAGTATACAAGAAAGCACACATCTTATATAATAGAAGACTATCCTCCATGTAAGGTATAAAATATCACTTAACAAAACACAGTATTTAGGGTAAACATATTGGAGAAGCCTTATATACATGTATTGATAACAAAACACAAACCTAGACAGGATGTAAGTGGACAGCAGAAGAGTTACAATCAATAGGGTATTATAGGATCAGAAATAGCAACCATGTACAAAATACATGCTAGGGCAGGCTATGGCAAGGCATTCAGTAAATTGAAAAAAGTGATAAATGTGGTAATATGAACAATGTTTAGTAATGGAGAGGTGAAGATAAGAGAAAAGTATGCAAGGAAAGAAAGAAGAGAGAAAAAAGCAAGGAAGACGGGAAGGAGAGAAGGAGAAAACAGGGAAGAAGGAAAAAAGAGGAGAAATCTGTGCACAAAAGTTCTGAGAAAACCTAATCTGAGAGCAAAATAAGGAGGGCTAAATATCCCTAAGAATTAGGGTCTAGAAGAACTAGGATCATGTACTTCAAGTAATCCTGCCAGCATCTGTCATATAGAGTGAGTCGGTTATGAGTAACATGAGATAATCGGTCTAGAGAGGTATATAGAGAGAGGCTTTGAAGAACATCTGAAAGAGAAGGCACCGGAGTTGATTTCCATTTCATAAGAATCAGATGTTTGACCAGAAGAGAAAGTATGTTTAGCCATCTAAAATGTGCATGTGAGAGGAGAGAGCTACTGGGGATAAGGATGCCTAGAAGGAATAGTTTAGGGTCAAAAGGTAGTTTTGTCCTGTTACTCTGGAGGCAAGTAAACAGATTTTATGCCAGAGCTTATTAATGGGAGTGCAAGAGCACAAGATATGAAGTAGATCCCCGTTGGCCAAGTTGCAGTGCCAGCAATTATTATTATTTAATAGGCCCATTCGTTAAAGTACAGAGAGGGTTCTATACCAAAGATGTAGGATTTTAGTTTGTATTAAAGAACTACAGGCATCTTTAAAGGTATTATGTGCAATACACCAACAATTACTCCATTGTGCATCTGAAATATTGTAGTTAAGAAGAGTACTCATTTATTGTTACATAGATACATAGACAGTGTCGGCAGATAAGGGCCTATGGCCCACCCAGTCTGCCCATTTAAGTTTGTAAGTTCAGTTTATGTTTTCCAGCAAGTCTGTTGCCCCTTACCCCTGACCTCCAGAATTCCTTTATGTCTATCCCATGCATTCTTAAATCCCGTGATTGTTTCAGCCCCCACCACTTCCTCTGGCAGGGTGTTCCACTTGTCCACCACCCGTTCTGTGAAGAAATTCTTCCTCACGTTTCCTCTGAATCGTCCTCCCTCCAACTTCATCCCATGCCCTCTAGTCCTGGAACATCTTTTTCGCTTAAAAATAGTGCATTCCTGCACCCTGTTCCTCCCTGTATAGACTGTTGTTGGCCTGTATAGACTGATCAGGTAGATTATCAATAATGTATTTGTAAATGGAGCTATTTAATTTTACTGATAAATTAGTCCAGTGTGAGATGTATGGGTTTAGAAGAGTATGCCTATACACTAAACTAGAGAGAGCATTATAAGCTGCCCGAATTTGTAAAAACTTCTAGAAGTCCTGCTTAGAAAGTTTCCATGTAACCTGCAAGTCTGGGAATGATCTAAGAGTGAGTGAATTCTGTCCAAGATATCTCTGAGAAAGAAAATGCCTTTGTTCCTCCATGTACAACAGAAAATTGGGTGATCTTCTACAGTGAGCAGTGGATTGCCTCATAAGGGGGCATAAAACCAGGGTGTTGGATTGGTTTTCAGGAATTTGTGGATTAGTTTCCAATAAAGAACAGAGGATAACTATAGTTGAGTAAGATTTTAGTTTAGAGGAAATGGGATTAAAAATGAAGGAAGTAGGAACTCCTCCTGGGCACAATACTGATTCCATTGCAACCCATAGTGGTGAGTGAGGGGAGGATTTCTGAGACCATTTAATGGTTTGGGCCATTTGGAAAGCTCAGAGGTAGCCTTTGAACCAGGGGAGTCCGAATCCTCCTTTTTTCCAATGTGATCGAAGTTTGTTGTGGATAAATCTTAGTGGTTTCCCATCCTAGATAAAGTTACCTATTAATTTATCAATTTTAGCAAAAAAGGAGGATGGTAAGACTAAAGGAATATTGGCAAAGAGGTTAAGAATCTTGGGAGAAATGTATATCTTAATGGATGCAATTTTCCCCCATGAAAGAGAGATTAAGAAGCTTCCATCTGTCCAGAATTGTTTTGATGTTATCAAATAAGGGGTTCAAGTTAATGTCCCATATCTTCCCTAAGTTACTAGTAATTTTGATTCCTAGATATGTTATACCCTGTGGTGACCAGCAGAATCCAAGAGGTATGTTCATAAAGGCTTTACAGCTGTCATTAAGGGGCATAGTTTATGATTTGCCATAATTCAAAGCAAGGCCAGAAATTTTAGTAAAATTATTAAGCAAATCAACCAACAGGGGCCCAACCTCATTCAGGTTTTTGAGTAAGATTAAGAGGTCATCCGCGTAGGAGAGAGAATTATATCTTGAATTGCTCACAGGTATGTCCATAATGCCAGGAGATTGATGTAAACAAGCAGTCAGGGGTTCCATGGCTAAAATAAACAGGGAAGGTGACAGGAGACAGCCTTGTTTAGTTCCCCTTGCTAGATGAAAGTAAGAGGAAAGGGTGGAAATAGTAAGTACTTTAGCAACAGGGGAGTTATATAATAGCTTGATCCAGGAGCAAAAGGTATGAGAAAGACCAAAATAAGATAAAACTTGATGAAGGTTGTCCCAGTTTAAGGAATCAAAGGCCTTCTCGAAATCAATAGCTATGGCTGCAGCTGGTGTCTTGAGGGATTTGGCTTTGTGAATTAAATTAAATAAGGAACATAGGTGATCAGAACCAGATTTATGTTTAATAAAACCAGCTTGTGAACAATGAGTTAGCTTGGGAATCAAAGATTCAAGTCGAGAAGTTAGTAGTTTAGCAAATATCTTCCCATCCGTGTTTAATAAAGAGATGGGCCTGTAACTTGCGGGGTGAGTAGGGTCTTTTTCTTTCTTAGGGATTGGGGTTATGATTGCTTCAGTGCAAGATGGGGGGAAGCTTGCCAGTATTGGAAGCTTCTTGATAAACATTAAGAAGAAGGGGACATAAGGTGTCAGAAAACATTTTATAGAAATCAACATGGAATCCGTCACCCCCAGGGGATTTGCCGGATTTCAAGGAAGACAAAGCTTTCTGGATTTCCTGAATTGAGAAGGGTTCATCTAAGGAATTTTTTTGAAGAGTAGAAAGAGGAGGAAGATGTAATGATCTAAGTAACTGTTGAATATGTAAAGTAGATGGAGGATTTATGTTAGAGTATAGTTTTTGATAACAGGTTTTCATGATACGGTTTATAGAGGGGTTTTCAGAGTGAATCGTACCCTGTTCATCTTTTAGGCTTAGGATGTGTCATTTTATTTGTTGTGCTTTGAGCTGGTCAGAGAGGAGTTTCCCATTTTTTATCACCATGTTCCCAAAACGTATATTTAAGCTAAAACAAAGCCAGTTCAGTTTTGTGAGATATTAATTCGTTAATTTTAACTCTAAGTTGAAAAATTTCAAGATGAAGTTGAGAATCAGGATGGTGCTTATTAGAAGAAAAGTATAAATTCCCTTTAGCCTTAGGAGATTTTTCCAAGTTAGACAGCTGTTTTTCCCTTACTCTTTTCCTATATGCAGCATAACTGATAATTTTCCCTCAGGTCGTAGCTTTAAGAGCTTCCCATACAGAGGACATAGAAGATTCAGTTGGGGTATTGTGAAACAGGAAGTCCTGAATTTGTGCTTTGATCATGGGTAAGAAATTGGGATCCTTAAGAAGGAGAGGGTCCAGCCTCCAGTAAAAAGATTTAGGTGCTAATAGGCCGGGGAATGGTCTGAGATTATGATGGGAGAGATGGACGAATCAATAGTTTTTTCCATTATAACAGTAGAGGCTAACCAGTAGTCAATTCTACTGTATGTCTTATGTAGAGAGGGGTAAATAGTAAATTCTCGATCACATGCTGAAGGAGGCGCCATACATCAGCTAATCCAACATCTTGCATTAGTAATGAGAGGGCTTTAATACTTCTAGGATGGGACTCTGTAGTGGGGCTACTTCTGTCAATGCTGGCTTCTAAAGCTAAATTAAGATCCCTTCCAAGAATAACTGGTGTATTATCAGTGTTAAAGGATAGAATCTGTTGAGCTAAATTATGAAAAAACTCCGGGGAATCAGAATTGGGTGCATAGACATTAACAAGCAGAAGAGGACTAGAGTTGGTATTCAGTTTGACCATCACCCATCTGCTGTCAGTATCGGAAACGGAGTTTACAAGGGACCATTTGAGACTCTTATGAATAAGAATAACAACTCTTCTATTTTTTTGAGGTATAGGATGATTTGTAGATCTCACTGACCCAATCTTTTTTAAGTCTATGAACATCCTCTGCTAATAATTTTTTGTTGTTGAAGGAAAGCAATTTGTGTTTTATATTTTTTGAGACGTGAAAGAATTTGCTTCCACGTACAAGGAGAATTTAGTCCCTTCACATTCCATGTAAACAAAAGTATGTCACTCATATTGTTAGTGTTAAAGAAAGGGAATAATCGCTGGAGTGTGAAGGGACAAATAAATGAGGCAGAGGATGATTAGAATACAATATAGAGAGCGTACGTATATGCAGAGAGTGGCAGGAACATTCAAGCCAAAAAAAGTGAGATGTATGATACATGAGAAGCACAGATATCTTATTAAAGTTAGAATAGAGATGGGGAAGGAGAAAAGCCATTAACAACAACAATACTAGTAAGCTAAATAACAAAGAAAACGTTTAATGGGTGTGAGGAGATATGAGTCAGCCAACTGGCTAAGAGACTCCCTCACCACACTCTGGGGCGTCGATTTAGGGAGGCGACTAGGGAGGACCAGTTATAAATATCTGCCGAAACCTAAGTCTGATCCCAGTAATATAATAAAGTAAGTATTCCTGATAGTAGTATTGGTGCATACTAAGTGACAAAATGATTGATGGGGTTTTAATGACCCCCCCAGAATATGACGTAGCCCTCACCCCACGTCATGTCCACTTCTGGCGGCGCAGGATATGATGTAGCCCCACCCCTATGCCACATCCACTTCCGGCAGCACAGGAAATGATGTAGCGCCACCCCGTGTGCCAATGACACAGTTCTGACTGTGCCAGATGTCACGTAGTGTTCCCAACCCGGATATAATGCACCCCTTTTTCTGGCACGGGGCTATGATGCACTTATGAGTTGGGTAAATCTGGGTTTGTTAGGGCATGTCAGAGGGTCCAAACCAGACTTGGTGCATATTTTCTGTGAATGGATAAATAAATAAAAAAGCTTTAAAAACAATGATTGTGTGAAACTACCACATTTGATTAAAAAGGTTTTGTAGTAAATGCATGTATTTTTAAAATACTGTTTTTCAAATTTTGGGAGTGAGTATAGTAGCAGTCAAATTAAACAGTTGGTTTTTCCTCACTGGTTTTATAATTTTCTTTTTCTTTTTGTCAGTCTAAAGTGGGATTTAGTGTTTCAAATGTACCCTATACTTTTAGTTTGATTTTGTAAATGGAGCAGTGCTTCTTTCTGCAAATAAGAATTCTCTCCCACATACACAATACTTTTAAAACTTTTGTCACCTGCATCATAAAACAACTTATTTTGTTTCTGTTATCATGCCCTTGAATCTGGTTTACAAAAATTCTGTCCTGCTGCAAAATGTTTACAGATTATCAAAAGTCATATCCCTGTATCAAATATTGTTTTGTGTATGTATCTAAAAGCTTAATGTTATCTAAAACTCTATGAAATGTTTTTAGTGTTACCCGAAATGAACAGAAGCTGCTGGGCTGGAAGCTGGTTTGCAAATCTGTGTGTGTTTCAGGCTCTGAACAGAAATTTATGTTGATGGTATATGTGCAGTCTCTGTGCAATGGCCACAGTGGTCCGAGTTTGACCTTAAAAGATAATGGTCAACAAGCTTGGGAAAGTTTAGGAAAATGCTATTTACTTACAGTTCAATAGCTAGATACCTAATTTTTAACTTTTGTCTTTTCCCGTTCTTCTAAAATGGCCAGTCACAGAAGTTACCACCCCAAAAACAAAAGAACTTTTCTCAGAGCAGAAATTTATGTTGATGGTATATGTGCAGTCTCTGTGCAATGGCCACAGTGGTCCTAGTTTGACCTTAAAAGATAATGGTCAACAAGCTTGGGAAAGTTTAGGAAAATGCTATTTACTTACAGTTCAATAGCTAGATACCTAATCTTTAACTTTTGTCTTTTACCATTCTTCTAAAATGGGCAACCACAGAAGGCACCACCCTAAAAACAAAATACCTTTTTAACTTTAAAATGCTATAGCTGATTGATACGCCTGGGAAAGTATCTGAAAAATGCTATTTATTTACAGCTTAATAGTTGGATACTTATTTTTTAACTTTTCATGGGTCTTTGTTACACAGGCTGTCACTCTGTACAATGCTTGGGGCGTGTCACAGCCCCTTGGACAATATAAAAGGAGTTGCTTTAGACTGCTCGAGTTTCTGCCACTGAAGCAACCTTTGGTAAGCTTTTGAAAAGTTGTAGCCTGTAAAGTCCTGTTGTTATTTGACATTAAAATGGCAAATTATTTTGCAAAACAGTTTTCTCAGATTGGCTTTCATGATCTTGTTCTAGACTCAGAAGACCCACAAGGAGCTGTTGGTGAGTGCTCTTTTTAATTGTTTGTAATATTTTGATTGCTTAAAATCATGCTTATAAGACTATAACTAAGTTTTCCTAATTCAGGTTTGCCGGCCCTGTGTATACAAAGCAACTCTTCTGCAGGCACACACATTACATCATACGGTATGTCCAATTAAATGTACTAATGTCTTAATTATGTGGACAAGTCCAGACAAGATCATGATACCCCTCTTCCCTGCTCTGTTATAACTGTGTTACATGAGAACATATGCATAAGTGAATTTTCTGCCTATGTTGCTTACATTATGGTGTATTGTATAGTAATTAATTTATTTGATAGTGTTGTAGCCACTTTGCTGCACTGTGAGCCTTAGTTTAATTCATTGACAACTGCGAGGTTAGCAATAATATAAAGGTTTGTTAATATACATTTTGGTAATTTGTTTCAATTAATGTCTACACATGGTTCTAAATCCTCTATCAATGATTTATTGACTCCTACACTTTGTAGATAGATGAAAAAAACTGCTGAAGTTTAAAACTAGCTAAATACTGTTTTTAAAGTGTAGAGAAGTAATAGCTGTTTGACTACACACAGTATGCTTGGAAAACACTATCTGGTTAGTGGTGACATATATGCTGCATTGATTTTTAACAGAAACTGGTCAGTCAGAGTCCACATCTGAAAATAAAACAACATCAATTAATGAAGACAAAACAGAGGGTACAGTATGTGTTAAAGTTTTTAATAGTGTTGGGCATTAACTGAAAACTAATGACTTATTTTTACAGTGCTGCAGATGGATAAGGGGCTGCTGTGGTGGTATTTGCAAATATTTTCTTTTTTTATAAATTTAGCATGCTTTGTTGTAACAAAAATTGTAATATATTGCCATGTGTTTGTACAATATTTGTTAAGACGTTTTGGGCATGGTTATGTTTTTAAATCACATAGTTTTTCTGATTTTATAGTTTTAATTATGTGTGGCTCATTGTAGCAAACTATTTAATATGTTGGTATATTGCATGTTTGAATCCAGGATGTAGTCAATATGGTGTATAGTGCTGATATATTTATGTTCTCTAATTTTTTGTTACTAGGTGATACCGAATTTAATCATATAGAAGCTGGATTTCAAAAATCTGCAAGAAGGCATCATGCATATTCAAGGCTATCCAGACAGAAAAAGCACCCTATTAACAAGGCTGGATCATCCTCACACACACAGTGCCTGCAACCACAGCAGCAGCCCAAAAGCATAATGACATTTTGAAACTTTCTTCAGGCCCCACTTGCTTGTCTTTAAGAGCTGGCCATACACCTTCTACCAACAAAAGTGCAAAACGTGAACACCATTGTTGTACAGGGATTGGGGGTTAGAGGTGCTGCAAACATAATAATAAACGAACACAAACACCTGTTACATTAGACTGTGCCACTGATAGTATAACTGCAGAGCAGCCATGCATTAAATCATCAGCTGTGTGTGTGCGAGTAAGGCTGACCCTATAATTACACCTGGAACACTGATACCTGAAAAAATGTCACCACATGTTAAAGGCCCAACTAGTGGTACACTTGTGTATACATATAGTTACAATTTAGAACCTTTTGGTATACCTGTGACAGACTCTTCACATATGTAGATACCCGCTGGTTGCAATCTAATATTTGGAATTTCTAATAACATAATTAAGGTGGTTAGCCTTGCAGAATCATAGTCATAAAGTCAATTTGAAATAATTCTGTTAGCTGTGACTGGCATACCAAAAATGGTGGGTACTAGGAAACTAATTCAAAAATTAGCTGTAGGAGGTGTATGAATGTGTACTATTCAAAATGAGCGTAATAAAATTATTAATAGAATTATTCAACAAGGGCGGGTCATCAGAAATACTAGGCGTAACATAGTAAGCCAGTATATTAGTAGTTGAATTCGAAGGTCTAAAAAAATATTGGTTGACTGTAGCAGAATGAAAAAACAGCAGAGTCCTTGGCACAGACACAAGCCATGACAACATAATCATGGGGAACCGGGGTCTTACACATCATGTTGTGTTTGTGCTTGTTTGAATGATTGTCTTGTGTGTTTAT
The DNA here is from genome assembly GCA_016271365.2 of Neoceratodus forsteri. Taxonomy (NCBI): domain Eukaryota; kingdom Metazoa; phylum Chordata; order Ceratodontiformes; family Ceratodontidae; genus Neoceratodus; species Neoceratodus forsteri. The sequence continues at coordinate 56,054,958 of CM057455.1, forward strand.
CAAGCCAGCAGTCTCCTGAGTGCCAAGAAAATATTGACTGTGGAACAACGTGTTGTATGAGTGAAAACTGTGAATGTGCACAGGGTGATAATTCTGATATTTGTAGGGGTCTGACAGACAGCAAGGTATATATGACACCTTCTCAAAACAACACAATTGATAATTCTGACAGTTGTGTTTGTGATTGTTTGTGTGCTTGCTCTGTGTATTTATCAAACCAGCAGTCTCCTGTGGGCCAAGAAAATAGGGGTTGTAAAACAACATGTTGTATGAGTGAAAACTGTGAATGTGCACAGAGTGATAATTCTGATATTTGTATGGAACTGTCCGGTTGTGAGAAATGTATGGGGCCTTCTCAAAACAGCACACCTGGACACATGCAGATAGGGTGCGGTGGTACCACAGACCATGAAGCAAATGAAGAAGACATGTGTAGTCAGGTGGTCCCACAGGAGATGGAAGATGCTGTACCAGAACCTGTGTATTTAGAATTAATAAATGAATATGAAGTACCCAGAAATAATTTTAATGGTACCGAGTTTCGACAGCAGTTTCACTTTGCTAACCTAGACCAAATAACATCCATAGACCAATACTATTCTGCAATCCACACAGCTGTGCAACAGTTGTTGGACAGAATAAGGCCCACTTTGGGTAATAATGATTTTGTACAGCTACACCTGAGTTGTGATAGCTTAAATGACCCTGTGTACTCATTACGTCGGAACCCCAATGAATTAAATGCAGATGAATTTTTAGAACATATTGCCAATTTACTAAACAGCAAGATGGAGGTGTGTGCTAACGAGACATTAATGCTTGTTGTGACAATTGTGCAAAATGTGCATGGGGGCATTTCCAGAGATGTCAGAAGCATCTTATCTAGCCACATTGTAAAGCAAAAAGCAAGACACCTAGTTAATATTGTAAATCAAAGTAACACATCATGCTTTGCTGCTAGTTTAATTGCTTTGCTACACAAACAACTAGTTGATGTTCAGATATTAGCAAAAGCAAAAGATTTACACAACAGGGTAGGCTTGTCAGAACACACACTTGTAGATTTGAGTCACATACACCTATTTGAGACAGAGCTAAATGTGACCATATTTGTTTACTTTATGAACAAAGCTGGGGCATGGCAGAAGTTTGTGAGTTCTCCTAATAAATGGGATAAAACAGTTTTTATGCTTTTACACGAAAACCATTATTATGGTATTAAAAATCTTAAAGGCTTTTTTGGTGCCAGAAATGTGTGTGAGCATTGTCATGCCCTTTTTGCACATAAAGGTTCACACACATGCCCTAACATGTGCCATGCGTGCAGATCCTTTGGCTGCAGTGAAGTGCAAAGTGAGGTGGCACAGTGCCCTGATTGCCATAAACGCTGTAACTCCACAGACTGTTACAGGCAGCATAAATTGACATTCCTCAGTTATCATTTAACTAAAGTATGCAAATAATGTGGAAAACCTAAGGAGAGTGTGCATATTTGTTTTCAGCCAAAGTGTCATAACTGTCTTACAGATGTACACCCTTTTGAACCCCACTTATACTATATTCAGCCATTAAAGACACCGCCATGTTCAAGCAGCTATATATTTTATGATTTTGAATGCATGCAAGATGTCAGTGCTGGTGACTCTAGACATATTCCTAATTATATCTACGCCATTGAAAGAGGTCATATGTGGGAATTTGAAGGCACTGACTGTGTTGCACAGTTTGCAAAAAAGTTTATTCAAAAAGGGTTTAAGCGGTACACTTTTATAGCTCATAATGCAAAGGGGTATGACAGTCACTTCATCTTAAACCAGCTTGTACAAGAGAAAATGGAGATGGAGTTACTGACTCAGGGAAGTAAACTGATGTCTGTAACTGTAACATGGCTAAAAATCTGTTTTATTGACAGTTTAAATTTCCTACCTATGAGACTAGCTGCTATGCCACATGCAATGGGCTTTGAAAGAGTAAAGGGGTTCTTTCTGCACTTTTTAACAAACCAGAAAATCAAAGTTATGTAGGGCCTATGCCTGACCCCAAAGATTATGGTATAGATTACATGATGACAGATGAAAAAAAAAAACAGTTTTTGGAGTGGCATGAATTGCATAAAAAAGATATATTTCATGTTAAAAAGGAATTACACCACTACTGCAAGTCAGATGTAGAGATTCTAAAACAGGCATGTGAAATGTTTCAAGATGGTGTAGAGGAAATGTTTCAAGACATTGCAGAGGTGAGGGGGCCAATTGACCCCTTTCAGTACATCACTATAGCATCAGTATGCATGGCCATGTATCGATTTTAATTTTTAGAGCCAGACACCACGGGTATTATTCCCTCGGACAACTATTACCGCCAGTGCAAGGGGTACTCCACACCTGCCATACAGTGGCTTATGTACATAAGTAAACAAGAAAATATTTCCATACAGCATGCTTTGAATGGTGGCGAAGTGCAGGTGGGTAATTACTTTCTTGATGGTTATGTTGTAATAGATGGTGTCCCTACAGCATTTGAGTTTTTAGGTTGCTTTTGTCATGGCTGCAGGGAGTGTTTCTTTGAAGATTTGTTTAACCCAATGCTTGCACAACCTACAAACATGACTATTACATGACTATCAAGAAATTAAACTTCCTCAGGCATGAAAAGGGTATGAATGTAAGGGTTATGTGGGAGCATGAATGGAAACAGCTGGTATGTGAGAATCCTCAGTTGCAGGCCTTTTTGAAAGTAGCTGATTTTCCTGAGCCCATGGATCCCCGTAAATCACTTTATGGAGGGCGTACTAATGCTCTGCATTTATATTACAGTGCACAGCCTGGTGAGAAAATCCATTATTATGATTTTACCAGTTTGTATCCCTATGTGAACAAGACCAAGACATACCCTATAGGGCACCCAGTGGTTATGTATGACAATTTCAAGGATCTCAGACAATATTTTGGGATTATAAAAGCTAAAGTGTATCCACCCCATGGTCTCTTTTTGCCTGTTCTGCCCAGCAGGATAGGTGGAAAGTTAGTGTTCACACTGTGTCGCTCATGTGCTGAGACAGTTCAGCAGTCACAAGCATGTATCCATTCAGATGAACAATGATCTCTGGTGGGCACATGGTGTACTGAAGAGCTAAAGCTGGCTTTAGAGAAAGGTTATAAGGTGGCCAAGGTGTATGAAGTCTGGCACTACCAAGACAGGTCAGACAGTCTTTTTACAGACTATATTAAATTACACCTAAAGGGGAAACAGGAAGCTTCAGGGTATCCAAACTGGTGTACATCTGATGTAGAACATAAAGCATACATCAGGCAGTACTATGCTAAGGAAGGTGTTGTTTTAGAAGCAGAAAATATGGCAAATAATTCAGCACAAAGACAGATTTCAAAGCTGTTTTTGAATTCTTTGTGGGGAAAATTTGGCCAGTGACCTAACTTGATGAACACAGCTCTTGTCAAGGATGCTGAAGAACTCTTTCAGTACCTTTTCATGGCTCGCTACCATGTATCTAGTCTGCATTTCATCAATGATGATACAGCCTCAGTACAATGGAAATACACTGAAAACCACTACGCAAATGCTACCAACATTAATGTTGTTATTGCTGCCTTTACCACCGCTTATGCTCGACTTAAATTGTACAGTTTACATGAAAGCCTGCAGGACCATTGTTTATACCATGATACAGACTCAGTCATATTTGTCAGCAGACCGGATGACTGGGATCCACCACTGGGCGACTATTTGGGTGATCTGACCAGTGAATTACCACATGGTGAACACATTGTGGAGTTTGTGTCTGGTGGTCCTAAAACCTATGGCTACAAACTGACCAATGGTAAAATTTGCATGAAGGTAAAAGGCATAACACTAAATATGGCTAATAGTGAAAAGGTTAACTACAGCTGTCTCAAATCACTAGTACAGCATTTTGTCAAGGACGATGGTGCAGAAGAAGGTGTTGGGCTACAATCAGTTACTATTGGAATGAAAAAAAATGTGAGAAACAAAAAGAGCATCACTATTGAAAACAGGCCAGAAAAGAAAACCTTCAGGGTTGTCTACAACAAAAGGGTTTTGACTGAGGAGTTTAAAACATTGCCTTATGGCTTCTGATATGAGTATGGGTATGGGTATGGATATACATTTGCAGCACCCTTTTTCCTGTATTTTGGCTGGACCATCAAACTGTGGGAAAAGTTATTTTATTAAAAGCATGCTGGAAGCTGGTCTCAGTGCTTTAACAAGATTTCCAGAAAATATTATCTGGTGTTATAGCTGTTGGCAACCTTTGTATACAGAATTGCGTAGTAAATTTCCTCAGCTGAGATTTATAGAAGGTATTCCTAGCACTCTACAAGATGATGAACTATTACCACCTCAGAAAGTAAATATTTTAATTGTAGATGACTTAATGGAAACAACATCTGAAAACTGTGAAATTCAGAAATGTTTCACACAGTACTGCCACCACAGAAATGTTAGTATCCTGTATGTCACACAAAATGTGTTTGTCCAGGGTAAAAAAAGCAGGACCATAAATTTAAATGCTAATTATATAGTTTTATTTAAAAATCCCAGAGATAAGCTGCAGGTCAGTACACTGGCCCACCAGATGTATCCTGGAAGGACCAGATTTTTTGAAGAGGTCTTTGAAGATGCTACCGTGAGGCCTATGGTTATCTTCCGGTGGATTTAAAACCCACTACACCGGAAACATACCGCTTAAGGTCTGGTTTGTTTCCACCTGCTTCACCTGTTGCATACATAATGAAACAGAATGCCCCACAAAAATAAGAACTGCCTCATTTGTTCATTGTAGCTAGATAGTCATAGCCCTGGGACATGTCAGCACGTCTGAAAAGAAACCTTGCAGTGCTTAAGCTGCTGGTGAAGGGGCCACCACGAAAGTGAAAAGCTATTCTCTGTTCAGCCTATGATGATTTAATAGCAGCAACTGCAGAGGAGGCACTCAACGCTATTAAAGGGAATATACCTCTCACAACTCATCAGATTAGGAAGCTAAAGAGGAGATGCAACATTGTTAAAAAACTAAGTAATAAAAAACTGTCTGTTAAACATAAGAAGCATCTTGTAACACAGTATGGGGGTTTTATAGGCACCTTGCTCAGTGTGGCTATACCATTTTTAACCAGCCTTCTATCAAGCAGATGAGTCAGGCATGGCTTATGCACAAAAAATGTATTTGGTACCTAAACATCAGCTGAACATGCTAAAAGGTCAGCCACAGCCTGAAGAACTACCAAGAAAGAGTGTGGAATGCCAGCTGGATGCTGAGATGCAGGCTGTTCTTCAAAGGACTGACCTCTCTGAATATGAAAAGGCTAAAGTATACGGGAATGTGCTACAACGCTATCTCACAGTTGTACACCAGGGTGAAAAAGATGTTGCAAACTTGTCATTATCTTTGACACCACATGCGCTAATGCAGCCACAAGATGACAACACACTGCTACCTGGCACTGCTAACATATACAGTGACATATTACAAGGTGTTTCTGTGCATGCCCATAAAAACACTGAAATGTTGTTAAACAAACCAAAAAGGTCTGCTGGTATTACAGATTGGAATGATCATGGTGAATTTATATATCATGGTGTGCCCATTAAAGGGTCTCACATATATGATTTAGTCAGAGCTGTTACTTCGAAAAAATATACAACTTATGCTAAAAAACCTAGAGGGTGGGATAAATTTATCAATGCTTTAGCAGAAATTAATGCTCCTGAATCAGTGGTACCCAACATACAAAACATATATCTGATTCAGAGTTTTAAAAAACAGCTGTCAGAGGTTCTGACAGATACTTCTGCAATGACAGCATCTAAATCCCGCACAGCATCACCAGCGACAAGGATAAGAAAAACCCCTTTTAAGAAACCACAATGGTTATGTTTTAACACCTATGCTATGTCCTACACAGTTCTCCTAATTGTGTGTTTTTGTACATTTTATTAATTAAACTATGTGCTGTCTTTTATTTTATCATATTGTAAAAATAAACAAACACTCTGATGCAATGCACAAATGGTTGTGTTTATTGTCTCCTCACAACAGAACCTTTATTAATTATACACTATAAAAACAAACTACAATGTTGTCTAGAAAATACAGCATGCATTGCTCGTGGATCTATCAACAGTAATATCGCTGGTTATAATCATAACATGAAATTACTGTCTGCGGGTTTAAAGAAAAAGAAGGCTTCAGCCTTCTAACAAGTCTACATTGCTTGACAAATTTATAAACTTTCCGATCATTCATTATTAAATTATCAGAATACAGACTAATCACATCATTAAAGGATACACCTTTGCATCTATGATGTAAGAAAAATATGCAATGGTGTCCGCAGGTCATAGATGCTATATCTTGAACCTGTTTAGAGTTAAACAGTGTTTCTCTCACATTTTTCCTGAAGAATGTAACAACTGAAGGTGGAAAAAATGTAAAGTCTGGAGGAAATCCATAAGAGTCAAAAAATTCACCAGTGGTGTGGTCAGGTAAATAAATAGCTAACCAATATTCACAAGGCATAGACTGGGGCTGTGTATTCACAACTAAAGAGGCTGGCATGCATGTAAGTTTCTCTGAAGGTTGTTGATCACTTGCAAAAAACCCCAAAAAGCTATTTCTGGTAGAAGAGTTGTTGTGGTGAAATGTGTCCAGTTGTTGATTATTCATGTTTAATTAAAGTCAAATACAACATTTCGTCTTTGATTAATCTCCACAACATTATCAAAAACAGCATACACCATCATATTCACAGTAGATGGTAGCAGGTCAGCAAACCGTATTTCAGCTCTCAGGTTGCCTGAGCGAATTAGCGAATAATGGTCACTACAGTCTTGGTCAGAACTTAGATCAAAAGCAAAAAGTGTGTACCCCTGACAAAAACCTACACGGTTTATCAGCAGAGGGCTGTCTTTCATATGTTTTCCACTTGTGTGGATCAGATTGATATATTCTCTGACAGCACTACCACTTGTAAAGTTAGGCTGCAGTGGTTTAGCAGGCACTTGTTCACCATCCACATAGAGGGCTATAAAGTTATTGTTAAAATGCTTAAAATTGAATGGGTTTTTATTAAACACACCACTGAAAGCATCATTATCAACAAATCCCATCACCGATAATTTAGGTATCTGACCCAGAAACAGATTATCTTGGTTACATACACGGCTCCCACCTGATATACTGAACACTTTCATGCTAACACAATCAATAGGGTACTTTGCATTAGCAGACTGTAAAGCCTGAGCAGGTCACGATACAGCTGGTGAAATTTTTACCCTTTTTACATATACAGATGCCGCCTTTATTTGTAATTTATATTCTTCATTTGCATCACCGCTTATTAAACAAAATTTATTCCTGTTACGAACAAGTTTAATTTTAACATCCACTCCATTCAAGAGCAATTTTTCCTGGAAAAAAAGATCTGTGTGAATCGGTCCAGCCAGTTCTACCATGCGACAGACTGCTGTAAAAGCTGCTCGCTTTTTAAAACCCTCGTTGGGCCCATTAAGAGCTGTATTTTCATGCTGCCCTGGTGTATCTTTATAAAATAATCCAGATGAAAATTGTGTAGACAGGGTGTCTTCGCTGTAATTAAAAGTGATTCAATAACTGCTCTGTAGGGGTAACTGTTATTACTTTGGCTAATTAGACGATCACCCACCACTATATCCACCTGGCTAAAGATTGTTGCTAAAGGGTAGTTAATTAGGCTCACTCTAGCCTGATCATCAATGTCACTACCATCAGCCTTAGTGATCTTGCACAAAAGGTATAACAAGGTATTGTTTAAGTCAACATAGTCTTCACAATTACCTGCCACATAAAACTCCAGAGGGGCGCTATAACTTAAGGCTGACAAGAGTGGGATTTCGACATAAAGGTTTTTCTCTATACTGGTTTGAGTCGGTGGTAACATGAAGAGGTCTAGTTCTGATTTTCCACATTCTTGAGACGTGCAGTGTACCAGAGACGTGATTTAAAATAAGTCCCTTTGTCTGTTGCTTTTATGCTGTTTTCCCTCCTTGCGCTTACATTTCACAACTGTTCTTTTCTTTTGAGCATGCAGCCTTTAATAGTGCTTTCACGGATCCCTGGGAGGGCTATTCTCCTTTTCTTATTGGTTCTCTTGTAGCAACCATTCTGACGCATCTTGTGGCTTATCTGGATCATGTGTTGTAAGGAACCTGACATTCCCCACTACATCTTTTACAATATTTTTAGCTGCTGATTTAGGTGGGGCTTCACTATCTGGAAACCTTTTTGTAATAGTGGAACAGCTTTTCTAAATAAGCCTCTAAATATACCACCTATGCCTGCACCATACATAACAGGGGCTCCATGAAAACCAGACAAGCCATGACCAGCCTGTGCTTTGTAATAGGTCACATAAAGGCTAGGGTCACTGTATAACCTCTGTGACATTGTAGGCATTCAGAAGGCTCCTTTAACAGGGCGAAAATGAAGCTTCACGATCACTTTGCCAAACAAGAATAACACATTTTTGTCTTGATCATTCTTTATTACAGTAGTTATAGTGTCAAACTGATGTTTGCTGATTGGTATATAATCTGGCTTATCATAGCGGATGGTTATGATGTCATTATTCTTACCAGATATTTCCACACAATGAAGTAGTGGGACATGGCTGTCTCCGACTCTTTGCTGTGCAACAATATCGGAATATACAAACAGTGTATAAAAGCCACCATTGATGACTGCATAATATGGTACAATGCTTGACTGCACTTGTGGGATGCCAGGTGGTACCCCCAAAATACGAGCAAGCTTATTGAGAGCTATAAAAGATTTACCACTAATGTTGTGGAATTTTATTTTCTGGGCCTGACTGTCATATTCTAACCACAATTCTAGCTTTGTGCTTTCCAGTGTCTCATTGATGGCTGCTGTGACATCTTCAACATTTTGATAATAACCTCTGGGATCGATAATGTTAATATAGGCCTAGAAGTTTCACCAGCATAAAATTTCCCATCGTGTGATGTAATATTGTCCCATGTCCTTGGGTACTGTATTTCCGACAGACCAACTTCCCATAAACCCACTAAATTGATAGGTGTTGCTAGTTTCACAGTATAATCCAATATTGTGTTGTTGGGAAACATTTCAAAAGAGGCATTGCTGGGCAATGTAGCATAAAAACCATTCTCAGACATTGTTTTACCACTAACGTCTTCACGCAACTGCCAGCATGTAAAACATGAATGCATCTTTATAATTTAAAATCTCTCAGCTGTTTGGATTCTATCCAACTGTTAAATTTTGATGGCCAGCTGAGCCATTTCACTAAAACAAATTGTTTCTTCCCTTGTGTTTTCTGTGAGACTATTTTCTCCACCCTGTATACACGGTTTGTTGTGTCTGCGACTTTTATCAATTCTTGATCATAAAATGTACCTCTTATTTCATCACCGACATAATCTTTTAATTTGTACACCGGCATAGGCTTAGGTATACATTCAGAAATAATGAATATCTCACTGGTAACGTTTTGTTAATAACCTTTTTCAAATGTTTTTTTAACCCTAGAAACACGCACGTGATCACCCACATGAAATTTGAAAGGTCTTTTCACTTTTGGTGCAAGATCTTTATATAGATTTTTCGAGGTAATTAAAGAATTGTCATTTGTCACATCGACAGGCCTCATTTTGATGGACCGGTGATAACTATAATTGTAGGACCTTGTTAAAGATTGAAGGACATCTATGTACCTACATGTATTAAATGCTGTAAAATATCTCCACATTTTTGTTTTCAATGTGTGGTTAAATCTTTCTACAATGCATGCCTTAACATCATTTGATGTTGTAAAATGGTGTATACTTTGTGATTTTAAAAATAATTGAAATTTAGCATTAAGAAATTCAATCCCTTCATTTGTTTGTAATTTTTCAGGCTTGCGGCCTTACTGTAGTATCATTTTGAAAGCCTCTGTCACCTCTGTTCCCGATTTATTTTTTAACACTTTAGTCCATGCATATTTTGACAGAACATCAATAACTGTCAGAATAAGCCGGAATCCGTCATTTTCTTTGGAAAGACTACTCATCTCCACCAAATCAGATTGCCATTGTGCATCAATGTTGTTAACAACTACCCTGTTTCTAAGAAATCGTTTCCTTGCAGGCTTGTGCATAGTGTAGGCATCTTGTAATGACAACCACTGTGTTACTTGTGTGCAGGTAAGCCTTTACTCTTGTTTTGCAGCATCATGTAGTCTTTGAACGCCTCCTAAGCTACTCGGCAAAACAGGATCATAGTAAATTTTTTTCAAGGATTTGTTAGCCATGATTTTTCTTAAACAGCACAAATAAGGCACATGTGTTTTTCCAGTCTTAATAGTTTTATTATGAAAGCACACACATTGTACACATATATTATATAACACAAAACACGCAATAGCAGCTGTGCTAAAATTACACTATATGATAGTATAAAACATCACAACAGGAAAAGGCAGGCCTTGTTTTGCTGTGTTACAAGAAAATCTGATGTGAATTCAATCACATCTCTAACATCTTGCTGTCTTTGACATTTTAAAAAAGAACAGCAGATCTCAACACTGTAGGCCATAGCTACCAATACACGACTGTGAGAAACAGACTCCTGTTTTTCAAATATTAGTGGTAGCACATTTTGAACAGTTTCTAACACATTATTGTTTATACACATAGTCATTTTCATTATTTCACACCAATGTGAGTCTTTTTTAATACCATTCATTAAAATCTGGATAAACCGAAGTTTAGCACCATTTATGGGACTGCATTGGTGGTGAGTAGCATAGTCTGGGATTTGTATGGTTATCAATGTCTGTAAAATATTTTTCATTTTCTGCTTTTCAAAGTTTCTTTGGTGGTTTCCCCACAGGTTACCCATCTTAATGGCTCTCACCACGTGGCCATGTGCTCCTCATCAGAACTTCCAATATCATACAAGTACATGTAATAGGGCACAGGGCTTCCTTTTTGCAGAGGGCTTTTAAAATATTTTTTATGACTTCCTGAAGAAACAGCTTCTTCAACAGCTTTCTGTAGTGTTATACTCAACTGGTCATACAGCTCGTCAAGGCCTTTAGCAATACTAGGCAATGCTTTAAATTCTGTCAACGCATCAACAGCTTGTATTGTATCAAAATAGGATGCTGTGCACCCAAGCTTCCATGCTGTAGATTCCACTAGTAGTTTGATCCGTCGAGGGTGCAATCTCTCACAGAGTTCAGGAAAAACAAGCTCCCAGTACCCCTCCTCAGGTCTGTATATACAGCTCTGTCTTAGCTGTGATGCTTGGTCAATTGCACAGCCCTCACACTTTATCTTCAAGTCCTGTGCCATCAAGTCTTGCAGTAGTTGTATTAAAATGCCCTTAACCAGGCCCAGCATGATAGACTTTTCAGGTGATGCATAACTCGCAGCCCCAGTCTCAGCAGACTTTTCGTCAGAGCGTTTCTCAGTGTCCAGCACATCTGGCTCTCCCCGCTGCTCATCTGTATTAACAAGCTCATGAGTATCTTGCAAATGGAGGTTCATGAATTGTTCTATCAAATTGGGCATACCAGAATCCACCAAATTGAGCTCCTCTGGTGTGACACTAGCAGAAGGTGTAGGATAACATCGGCTAGGTTCATCCATCATAGCACATCCAGTGGCTGAATCATTGTTATCCTCATTGCTGCTCTCCTCAGGAACTCTACACATACACGAGCAAAACATGGCGCAGGCAGACTATGGATACTCAATAGTGTGTGGCTTTATCAACATCAAGTCTGGTTTGGATCCTCTGACATGCCCTGACAAGCCTGAACAAGCTCAGATTTGACCAACCCATAAGTGCGTCATAGCCCCGTGCCAGAAAAGGGGGTGCATTATATCCGGGGTGGGAACACTACGTAACATCTGGCGCAGTCAGAACTGCATCATTGGCACATGGGGTGGTGCTACGTCATTTCCTGTGCCGGCGGAAGTGGATGTGGCATGGGGCCGGGCTACATCATATCCTGCGCCGCCGGAAGCGGACGTGATGTGGGGTGGGGGCTATGTCATATCCTGGGGGGGTCATTAAAACCCCATCAATCATTTTGTCACTTAGTATGCACCAATACTACTCCTGATAAACTAAACTGAAAGGGAATAATACCAAGAAAGGCAGAGGACTGTAATAAACTCAGTTTAATTCTAAGCTAACAGGACAAGGTATAAGGATAAAGCTAAACACCAGAACCTATTTATAAACATTAGTAGTAATAGTACAAGTACAAGATATACCAACTCGAAATAACAGTAAATTAAAGAACCATATACGAGATGCCAGTACAGCCTAGACATAGAACAAGGAATTCAGGGAGCCAGATGGAATGTAAATGAACAAATATAAAAGGAAAAGTAGATAATTACCACATTAGAGTGACTCTGAGTATACTTTGCAGTGCAACAGAGTAAGTACATAATAAATATAATATTGAGGGGGAAAGAAGAAAGGGGAGGTCAATTTAAGCCCTTATGCCCTGAGCCAAATACAAATCGGGATTATGTGGAGAGGTATAGGCTTCGGTGATAACTGTAGACAGAAGAGATAGTCATAGTAAGGATCAGCTCCGATTACATGAAAATCACTTAAACAGGTGTTATATGGGGTGACTAGGTCTAGAAGACTAGGCCCAGTGAGCCCCAAAACAGGAGGGACCACACAGCAGTGGATTTCTATAATATCTGTAGGCTTCGAGTAAAATAAGGAGCATAAGGAAGATGTAGATTGACAATCCTTTGCAACAGTACACCAAACATAGCCCACCTCTTGGAGTGCTAATGGTAGTTCCATATTGTAAACAGGAGGTAGTAAGAATAATGAAGCGTAGGGAAGGAGATAGATTAAATGCAGTTGCCAATAGTACTTAAGAACCTGTCATCAGGAGAGGGAAGGGGTAAGTTGTCTTGTAATATATAATAATTCACATATGAAAAAAGAAAAGGCAATAATCAGGATGCATACCGATTGAAGATATGCAACTGAATAGCCAAAAGACTATAAACCTGATGCACTGCTAAACTGGAGAGTAAAAGTCTAGATATAGAGAGCCTGTTCAGTGAGGTAATGTTTAAGATCTAACACTAAAATAATGGGTTAGAAAAGCATTGCTGATATACTAAAGTTCCCTTGAAGACCTTTAAGCTGCTCATTTAAACACTGCAACAAAAAGTAAATTGATCGCACTGCGATGTACAGCCTTTGCTTTCTGCACCTGCTGGGAGCGAAAGCAACCAGGTAGCATAGACTGTAGAGCGGGCGGCTAGGCAGAAAAAGTGTACTGGCACTCCCTTTCAGTATCCTGGAAGCAAAATCTACCATGATCTAGCAACTGTGACCATATTACTGACCATATAAGCTCATGACATCTTAGATATATTAGCAGAATTGTGACTATTGATGTTCTTGCTTTTGGTCTTTGCCCTACGTTTCTTTTTGGACTGCTCTAAAGATTTGATGTGGGAACTTGCAACAACTTCTATCCATGAAGTATCAACAGAAATACATCCTTGAGGCACAGGGCCCAAATTAGAGGGATGTTCATCTGAAATTTGCAGAGAAAGAGCCTCCTGCGAGGAGTGCATGTCATCCTCCAAGAGAGCAAACTTATTGCTCAAGGGAAAAGAGGGTTGATTTGAAGGTGAGATGCTGCAGCTTGGTGTGTTTGGGGTGAAACCACGCTAGAACAGCATGAAAGTCTTGAAGAAAAATGACCCAACAGAAGCTTCTCTTGCAGCCGTGTTGATTGCCTTGGGGTCAAATCAGTTGCAGCGTTGCTGCTTGGGGCTGCGAGTTCTGCAACACTTTCCCCATGTTCCTGTACCTAGTCATCCACCCTCCGTGTGGATACCAAAGCTGTGTTCAGGTTGCCAATTGCTTCTGAACCTCCCAGGGTAAGATTGCAGAGAGAGACCTCCAGATAGTCGGTATCAGGGGTTTCAACATCCTTGAAGGAAGAGCATGAGAAAAGGCATAGTGTCGCGGGGTAATGTAGAGCAAATTTAATGCTTCTTTGGTGGAGAATTTGTTTAAGTGGATTGTAGGCCTTCCTTCTGATGGTTAAATCTTTTGAAAAGTCTCTGTAGATGGAAATATTAAACTCTTGTCACTGAAGTTTCCCCATTTCTCTGGCTCATTTCAGTATTAATTCTGTATGGGAATAGTTCAAGAAGCGAGCAGTGATAGGCCTTGGTCGCTGGTCTAATGTTGGGCTGGGACCCAGAGTGCAGTGAGACTGCTCAATGATTACTGTTAGGTCAAGAGGCAGTTTAAGCATTGCAGGCAGCACATGTAATAAAAGCGCAGTAGTATCACCTTCAGGGAAGCCAAAAAATTGTAAACTGTTGTGACGATTACGATTTTTAATATTATCAGTTTTGGCTTGTAAGGATTTAATAGTTCGATCTTGATTGCGGACAGTAGCCTGGAGGTCATGAATAGTTGCAGTGTTACAGGCCATTGCTTTCTCATTAAATGCAATCTTCTCACTAAAAGTTTCAAGAGTGGTTGCATTCTGTTGGATGGAGGTTTTTAGATCATTAATCTCAGCCATCAGTTTAGAAAACATTACTTCCACTCTAGCAAGTAAGCTTTCCTGTGCTTGGAGATCTGCCATAATGCTGAAGGATGAGGCCTAGTCTGCTGCAGTACAGTGTAGAATAATTTATTATATAGGTAGATGATGGGTCAAAAATGACTTACAAACTGTGTCAGACAGTAAGATTACAGGATGATCACAGGAGTTGGTACCAAAGAAAGGTCTGGTGAAGGCTGGATGAGGTTAGACTACAGTCATTCCTGCAGAGATTCTGAACTATGCTGCCATCTTCTGCCAGATCAGGCCACGCCCCCTACCCCATGCTCCTTAACAAGTGCACTAAGGCCACTCGGTTAGCCAAAGCCAAATACTTTAGTATCACCTTCAACGCCAATCTAAGCAAGCCATGAAATTCTGGAAAGTTGTCCACTCCCTTCCCCCCATCGACAATTCCCACCCCCTATTGCTCGCAAATAGTACTCCTCTCTCTCAGACCAGCTTGCGGTTGCCTCTGAGCTCAACGCATACTTCACTACATGCGCCTCTGCTCTCCTGGCCTCCCTTCCAGCTGTAGCTCCACCCAACAACCATGCTGAAACTACCAACCCCCCTGGACTGAACACCTTCTACTTCAGGCACATCACACCGATGGAAGCACTAGATGCCCTACTCTCCCTTAACCCCTTCAAGGGAAAGTCTCCTGATGGATTGGACACCAAACTCCTCTACCTTTCTGCCCTTGCCATTGCAACTCCACTCGCCGCCCTTCTAAATCTATCATTTGCCTCTGAATCAGTTCCTTCTGAGTGGAAGCATGCCACAGTCCTACCACTTCCAAAAGGAGGGGACCCCACCTCCACGGCCAATTACTGCCCCATCTCCCTCCTCCCCCCCTCGTGAAACTTCAGGAGCACATTGTGCTCTCTCAGCTCTCCAACTTTCTCTCTGAATCCAACTTCTTCACTCCCTTGAAGTCTGGATTTAGGTGGAACCACTCTACTGCCACTTTCCTCCTAAGACTTTCTGACACCATTCTCTCAGGGATAGACAAAGGTCTTATTACCTCAGCCATCTTTGTCAACTTAGCCAAAGCTTTCGACACAGTCTCACACCCCCTGTTGCTAACCTGCCTCTCTGAAGCTGATCTATCTGCGACAGCCACCAACTGGTTCCGAGCCTTCCTGCAAGGCAGAACTCGGTCTGTAAGGATTGCCGATTCCAGCTCCCTTCCACTCCCAATAGATAATGGTGTTCCCCAGGGTTCAGTACTCGGCCCCATTCTCTTCTCCATCCTGCTAAATGACCTGCCACAAACTTGTTCATCTACCTCTATTCACATGTATGCAGATGACACAGTTCTCTTCACCGCTGTCCAGTCCCCAGAGGAGGTAGCTACCACTCTACAGGCTGACTTCAATAAAGTTCAGCTCTGCTTTAGCTCCCACCAACTCCCCCGTAACACAAAGAAGACAGTGTCCATGACCTTCAGCACTAGGTAGAGACTATCCAGGCTAACCATGCCCTATACTACCACACCCTTGATGGGACAGTCGTTGAGGACATATCAACATTTGGGTACCTACAGTAGGTGTCTGGCTTGACCATCACCTATCCTTCTCTGCCAATGTGGATGCAATCCTGAAGAAACTGTGCCCAAAACTTGGCATTCTCTACAGGAACCACAGTAGCCTTCCGCTACCTGCGAGATGCGAAATTGTGCAGAAAATGATACTACCTACTTTCAACTACTGTGATGTAGTCTTCAGTGCCACTCCCAAGTCCACCCTATCCAGACTGGATCCCTCTTCCATGTCTTCTGTTGTTTTGCCCTCAATGCCCCCCCTCGCACCCACCACTGCAAGCTTTACCATTCACTGGCCTTCCCCTGCCTTGACAGCCGGCACCTGCTCTATAGTGCTAAATTTGCATCTAACTTTTGGCTTGGGTCCCTTCCTCCCTACCTCACCTTCTCTCTATCCTCTCCTTTCCTCCAACCCCCCCATGCCCTCAAGTCCACTGACTCCTGGCTGTTGGTTATCCTTCACCGTCGGACCACTGCATGCCAATCAGCCTTCTCCTATCACCTCCCGAAACTATGGAACGTCCTGCCGGTCCAAATCTGTCACTCCTCCTTTAGGCACTCCCTGTCCTCTGCTCTGACAAACTTCTGCTTGGTAAATTGTTCATGTAGCTGACCTCCTCCTCCTCTACCCTCTACTGCCCTTTACCCCCACTCCCCCCCTTAGTTTCCATGCGGCCTTACCAGTGGCCTTAGCTGCGACTACAAATGCTGGCATATATCCACCTACTTCCACACTTACCCCCATTGTACTTCTAGCCTTGTCTCTCAGCCTTGTCTCTCTGTCTAACGTGTTCCCGTAAATTGGTGACTGTCAATATTGTATTGTGTAAACTCATTCCAGGTCACAACATAATTCCATGCTCTATCATAGCTGACAACTTAACATCAGGGAAACCTAATCCATGCAGTGCCATTTTTTGTTGTAGCTTCCCCCCTTGAATGTAACCCTTCTTACCCTATGTGTTGTAATCCTTATTCAATATTGCACTCACTCTATGTACCATCATGTAACTCTAATTCCATGATGCAATGTATGCAATGCTACTCTTACTTCTTGTTCCGGTGTGTAACTCAATTCCATGTATCAATGTTCTCAGTTTGTTCTCCTCTGTAAACCCCACCCCCGGTCTCACCATGAGACAAGCATCTTCTTGCTCAGTGTGCCTTTCCTGGTGAAACATTTCAATAAATAAATAATCAAAGAAACAACAATTAATTTGTTTTTCTTTTCACAGTTTTACTTTTAGGGCCCAGTTGAAGTTTTTTTTTACAGTGTACAGGTAGCAGTCATGTTTGTGGTGGAAGATCAGTTCTGGCAGTAGGGGGCTAACTGAAATGCCTGTATTCCATTGATCTGTGTTGCAGAATCTTCACTATTGAGCAGTCCTTTTTTTAACCATGTGTAAACCATATTTTACACATAAATAAGAGCCAATCAGATTACATAATTTTACCCTGCCATTTTATAATGACCAATATATAACTGAACAGCAATGTAATGAAATGACGTATACCGGACCATTTCTAAAGACCTGGGGCCAGAATCATAAAACTTTGCCCTGGCACAAACCTAGTTTGAGGCATGCAAACTGGGTTTTTCCCAACAGTGGTATTCACAAAAGTCCAGTTTGCATCCGTAAACTGGATTTGAACTGGTGAATGGTGCAGTCTCATCCATACAAGGGTCTTTTGTGGGGTGCCCTTACATGAAGAAAATACTGCTGACTGAGACCTAATAGTATTCTATGCAACACTAGTGGCTGCCAGTGGTACTATCAATTACCACCCTTTAATAGAAAAAGTGAGCATGTCATTGGTGAAACAGTGGTTCCTGCATGTCTCCAAGAGCCGTTTGCCATCCCAAGAATAAAAACAGTGACCGTTAGGTGGTGTTGTGGTCCCTCCCCATCCTTAAGTGCTTATCGCCTTCTCAGTAATAAAAAAAATAGTTTCCATGGTGGTATAGTGGTCTCTCCCCAGCCCCCAAAACCTATCGCTATCCCTATGGCAGAATGAAACCATAAAGTAAACTTTAGTGGTAGTGTTCTTCCACCAACCCACTGATTACCAGACCAGCACCAAAGATCTCACCACCACAGCAGCCATTGATTAGACTGTCACTAGCATATACTATAGTATACAGTATGCGCTCTTTGGTTGATTGACCAGTTGGTGTGTACTGTATACTATACACTCAGTGACAGTCCAGTTGGTGGCCAGTGTGGTGGTGGGAGGATGGCTGGACTGGACAGGGCAGTGCTAGTGGGGTTAGAGGTAGTGATAATAGGGTTACCGCTGCCTCTACATAGCCCTATTCACAGTCATATAGTGCCCTACACTATCCGTCTGTGAATAGCACATTTATCACCTGGGCAATTGTAAAGAGCAGCACAAACATTTGAGCTGTACATTGCAACTTTTTGTGACTCTAGCACATGCACTGTTAACACAATCAACTCCCCATTCATTATGCTTCATCATTTGAGGAAGTACAAGGACACCAACCCCACCCCAAACCAGCCGCTTTGATTACATTGGTTCATTTACTAAATACATTTTCAGGGTCTTCATCCTAGATAGGTTTTGTTGTAGCTGCAATGTTTTTGAGGCCCCAAAACATGGACTTAGTAAATATCCTTCATTTCTGGCCCACTCCCATTGTTAGCCTCTCACCTAGTAACATACTTGCACCAATCTTTATGAATTTGCAGCTTCCTGGGTTAATTTAGTTTTGGGGGGGGAGGAAAGAGACTATACTCTTCTAGCATGAATGAAGACATGACCATGTTCACAAAATACTGCTGGGCTCATGACTATGATTAACATGGCCTGTGTAAGCAGACAAACCACATGCACACAAGTTTATTTCCAGTGGGGCAAAGATGTGTTTTTTTACTTTACAGCTATGGCCAGGGCCACCAGGACAGCTACATGGATCTAAAGCTCCTATTTGCTTCTCAGAGTACACGGCGGTTAAGTGATGTGAGTAGGACTACCACACAGCCATTGAAGAACATGAACAAAAGATGAGTAGAAAAACAAAACATTTTTAATTATCACTTACACAGATTACCATAATGAACATTTTTAATAATCACTTAAAAACTATATGAAGCAGTGGTGTGGCCCACAACAGAAAACCAAAGAAAAATAACAAAAGGAAAAATACTATTGTCCAATGAAAAACAACACCACAGCTCCTGGTGGGGGACTTAATTGTTAGGGGGGTAGAAATGGGGAGGGAGGGGAGAGGGAGGTTAGGTGCCTGCCCGGTGCCATGGCTTGGAGAGACAGGAAAGAAATCCTCAAGATTTTGGGAGCAGCTGCACAGGAGAGGGAACTGGATTTCATTGTCCACCTAGGGACAAATGACCTGGCTGGGAATGGGATCAGAGCAGTGCAGGAGGAGTTTTTGGACTTGGGAAGGAGCCTTAGACAGGTAGCATGCACAGCAGCCTTCTTAGAGGTGTTGCCTGTCTATGGCAAGGGTGAGGCTAGGATACTCTGCATCATGGGATTCAATGCAGGGTTGAAAACTGTTGCAGAGCTCAGGGATTTGACTTTATAGGGACTGTGGGTCCACCTGAAGGGATCCAGGCCTATATTGAGATGATGGTCGACATCTGTCCAGGACGGGAACCAGGCTCCTAGGTGATAGGTTTAAATGCTTAATTGGCAAGCTTTTAAACTAGTCAAGGGGAAAGGCACTGAAAAGAAGCTTTGAATTCCCAGCCTCACCCCTACAAAACTGGGTAGTTAGCGAGGTAAAAACAAAGGTAGAAAGTTTGATAGGGAGCAGGATAAGGGTAAATGGAGAAAAAAGCAAAGGCTATAAGGGCAGTGTTGGGGTTAAAGGGGGTAAGGCCCTCAATAAATGGTGGGTGATGAGTACCAATACCCATTTTCTGGGTAACAACCTTCCTGAACTAGTGGCTGTCATGGAAAAGGGACACCTGGATATCGTGGCAGTCACAGAAACATGGTACACAGACAACCATGATTGGGATGTCAACATACCAGGGTACACAATCTACAGGAGAGATAGGGAGGGTAAAAAAGGAGGAGGAGGAGTAGTTCTCTATGTAAGAGAAGGGATCAAAGCAATGGAACTAAAGGTTAAACCGAGAGGAGAGGAGAGGAGGCACTGTAGATCACCTTGGAGGTAGAAAATTGCACCACAATCTGCACGGGTGTTGTATATAGACCCCCATCTCAGGGGGAGGAAATGGACAAGGAAATGATAGAGGGCATCCTTAGAATGGCAGAAAAAGGAAATATATTGTTGATGGGGCACATGAATATGCCAGATGTTAACTGGAGCACATTTGTTGCAGCCACATCCGGGAGCAGGGTCCTTCTCGATGCCCTACAGGGGGCACGACTCAGACAGCTAGTGTTGTAACCCACTCCAAAGGGAGCAATCTTAGACCTCATATACTCAAACAGGGACTGAGAGAGGATCTCAGATTTAAAAGTGGGTAGCCATCTGAGAACACAACCACCAAACAGTGTGGTTCATGATAAACATAACTGTAGAGCCAAGCCATACAAAAGTGAGAGTACCGGACTTTAGGAGAGCTGACTTGTGGAAAATGGGAGCATGCCTAGGAAATGTCCTAGCAAATGGGCAGGAAGGAGCAGTGGAAGAACCATGGGGAAAAATCAAAACTGCCATCACAGAGGCAACATGTCATTGTATGGGGCAAATAAAGAAAACATAATGAAGAAAAAATCCACTATGGTTCTCAAAAGAGGTGGAGGGGAAGGTTAGGGAGAAAAAGATAGCATACAGGAAGTATAAGGAAACTCAAAAGGAGCAGGACAGAGAACTCTATCAGCTAAAGCAGAAGAAAGTGGGTAAGGCAGTCAGAATAGCAAAGGCCCAAACCAAGGAAAAGATAGCCAACTCAATTAAGAATGGGGATAAAACTTTATATAGGTACATTAGGGAGCAAAAAAAGACTAAGGGTGGGAAAGTGAGGCTTAATATAGGGGAGGGAAGGTACAGAGAGGGTAACAGTAAAAATACAGAGATACAAAATGAATAATTTTTGCTCAGTATTCACAAAAGGAAAAAGAAGAGGTGGGGGAGGTACCTACAGCAAACAATAAAGCACTCTGGACAGGGGGGTCAATGCCAGTCCATTGACAGAAGAAAGGGTCCTGAAAGAACTCCTAAAACTCAAGGTGGACAATGCAATGGGACCTGATGAGATTCACCCCAGAATTCTAAAAGAACTAAGGGGAGAACTAGTGACACCACTCACTACACTTATTAACAGATCATGGGAGGATGGTGTGATACCTAAGGACTGGAGGAGAGTGGATGTGATTCCTCTTCACAAATGTCAGAGCAAGGCAGAGGCAGAAAACTACAGACCTGTCAGTTTAACCTCAGTGGTAGGGAAAATGATGGAATCACTTCTGAAAGAAAGAATTGCTGAATACTTAGAGGCCAGCAGAGTGCAGGTCCCAAGGCAGAATGGATTCACAGCAGGAAGGTCATGTCAGATGAATCTAATTGATTTCTTTGACTGGGTGACCAAAGTAGTAGACCAAGGAGGGACTGTGGATATTGCCTACCTACACTTTAGCAATGCATTTGACACTGTCCCACATAAAACATTAATAAACAAGTTAGCCAGCCTAGAAGTGGGTCCCAGTGTGATAGCCTGGGTACAAAATTGGCTGGGCAACAGTACGCAGAGGGTAATTATAAACAGAGTCCATTCCAAAGAAGGGGGGTTACTAGCAGGGCACCAAATGGTTCAGTACTGGGACCAGTCTTCTTTAATGTCTTTATAGGTGAGATTGCAGAGGGGTGGAAGGAAAGGTATGCCACTTTGCAGACAACACAAAGATCTGCAACAGGGTTGATGCACAAGGGGGGGTGGAAAGGATAAAAAGGGACTTGGCAAGGTTGGAGGAATGGTCAAAAGTATGGCAGCTTAGATTCAATGCAAAGGAGTGCAAAGTAATGCACCTTGGAAACAATAACCCAGAGGAAGAGTACAGAATGGGGGGAGTCAATAACAACAACAACTAGTTCTGGTCAGAGCTGATGTGACTGTGGAGAGCTTTTAGGAGTGGCAAGAGCATTGAAAAGAATATGCAGTGCTCTCGTTGCACTGGAGTGCAGTCATAAATACTGCAGTGATTACAGTACTATGCATGTGTGATACTCACACATGTGCAGTTTGCCCTGGAGTCAGCTATGTGCAACATAGTGGTGCTGACATGACTACATATGCACGACATTGATGCATGCGCAGTTTAAGTCAGTGCCACCATGTGGTACATGGCAGCTGTCTCTTCTGCAGTTGAGGAAAGGGAAAGTAGTGAGCTGGGAAGGGGGTATGTTTGTGCAGCCTGCTGAGGGGAAGGGCTGCATAAACATGATTATTGGAAACTATGCTGGAGTACTGAGGCAGCACATTAGACAGCGGTCTGGTCACATGCTTTTACAGTGCTCTTATACAAATCTGATGGTGACATAACATCTGTGGAGCTTGGCCCAAGCAGCCATAAAAAACAAACAGAAGGAGACTATTAATAAACTAGAGATCTGGTCTGAGACTTGCTGATCATAACAGTCACTTTCTCATTCTTTTCTAAACAGTAATTTCTGGTAAATGTGCCTTAATGTGTAGCAGGCTGGGGTAGTAACAGTCTTGAAGTGGCAGCTAATGGTGGTGGCACGTTCTGAAAAGAAGTGGTCCCCATGCTCATCAGTACATTTTAGAAATGATCCCTTTCCTTGTTTTGCTGTAAAAAACTGACCCCTTTAACACAAAATAAAGAAGTCAGTTATGCCCCCCCCTTTTTCAGTTCAAGTGAGGAACATGATTATGGGTTTGCATCAGATGTACTGTAGCGTGGCAGCCATAGACATATACTGTTGTTAAACAGTAATCAGCTGTATGCAAAAGCTTGTTTTTTTTCAGAATGTGTGCTTTCTTAATGTTATTAATAACACTCCACCCATTTTGTACTCTGCTCCTGGATTTCTGTGCCCCAAGTGCATTATTTTACATTTTTGTGTTTAGGAAAAAAAGTATTTCAAATGAGGGTAGTCGCTAATTGAGCAATAAGCCACGAGGGGGTGTTGGTTATCGGGGGATTTACCACGGCTGGAGTGATTTGCTCCATGAGGCGAGCCGAGTGGGTAACTGCCAGCCGTGGTAATCCCATAACCCACATCCTCTGAGTGGCTTATTGCATGATTATACCAGGAAAAGGAAATGAAGGATTAAGAAAAAATTAAAAAACATTTTTATTGACTTTAGGTGAGGTGTCTTTAGCGCAATGTTAAGTAGTCCTTGTAGCTAGGGCTCTGTAAGTGATAATCCAGTTCACCGAGCTCCACCATGTGGTGCCGACATCAATTACAGTGGATGATGTCCTGAGACGGAATTTGCTGTTCGGGAGTATAGCAGGCGTTTTGTTTGTTTTCGGTAATATTTTCTTGTAGCTTACGTAAATGATGCCGCTGGGGGATTTCCGCTGTGACACGGGAAGTTTGATTGTGCTTAACAGTACAGTGGCAGCACCGTTGAAGGAGCAGGAGTCCGCGATTCTGAGCAGCAATGAGAATAAGGTAGCAATTTTATTTTATTTTTCTGTCAGCTGGTAAAGGACAGTGAATTTGTTTTTCGGTGGCACAGTCAGGTTGCAGGTTTGAGTTCACAGCGCGAGAGAGGTTCACAGCAGTTTAGCGAGGATTCAACATGGCGGTTTGTGGCTGTGGAGTTCGGGGGTTGGATGAATTTGAGAGCTGCGGCTGGCTGGCACCTTTTGCGGTGATTATCAGAGGATTTACAATGGAGGTAAGGTGCCAGCCTGCCGTTCTCATTGGTCAGTGTCCAAGGTCCATGGTATAATCTAAATTCTTTACAGTTTTTTTTTTAAATAGCCATCAGAAATGAATTTTATAAAAACCAAAATGCAAATACAGGTAATAAGATGACCATATTTTACAAAATATAAGGAATTAAGATTAATGACTACCCTCATTTGAAAGGTCTTTTTGTCCTGAACAATTGTCATGCTGGTTGCTTTTGTGTACCTTGAAAAGTTTTAAAGATACTTAGATTTGTTTGGAATGTGTGCACATTTGCTAAGAATACTACACAGTGCCTTAGGAAGAGTCTCAAAGAAAAGCAATCTGGAGTTCGGTCTCTAATGTTCTAAAGACACAGTGGGTCTAAATTAGTTTTAAATGAGGCATGACAAGAGTGGTCTGGTCTAGTATTTCATTTAAGTGGCGTAGTAGTTTGCAAAAATGAGGCTGTTTGGAAGTGCAATAGGAATTATGCCAAACAAATCTAAATATTTCTAAAAGTATATGAGTTACACATAAACAACCAGTATGAAAGTTGTTCAGGACAAAGGGACCTTTCAAATGTGCATATTCATTATGCTGCATTAAGTATATGTTTTGAACTATGGCCATCTGATTACCTGAATTTCCATTTTTCGTAGGATTTATGCCAGACAAATGTAACTATCTCAAAAATATGTAAGTTACACATAAACAACCAGTATGAAGGTTGTTCAACACAAAAAGACCTTTCCAATGATCCTTTTCATTAAGCTGTACTAATTATATATTTTTAAACTATGGTCATCTGATTACCTGAATTTTCATTGTTCTTCACACTTTTCACCTTGCAGATGGCTATATTTATAAAAAATATAATAAATTCAAATTAGTGACTACCCTCATTTGAGAGGTCATTTAGTCCTGAATAACATTTATGTAGAGTGTGTGTGGGCAACTTGTATACTTTATGAGATATTTACATTTGTTTGGCATAACTCCTTCTGTGTTCTCTCAGAGAAAAACAACTGAGGCTGTTTTGAAGATCATATTTTACAAAATATAAAGATTAGTGATAACCCTCATGTGAAAGGTCTTTTTGTCCTGAACAACTTTCACACTGGTTGTTTTTGTGCACCTTGAATGGTTTTAAATATATTTAGATTTGTTTGGAAAATGTGCACATTTGCTATGAATTCTACACAGCACCTTTGTATTTTCAGAGAAAAGCAGCCTGGAGGTCTGGCTCCAACATTCTAAACAAAAAGAAGAGAGTATTTCATTTATTTTTATTGTATTATTATTTTTTTTTATAACCAGGTGAGACACACTAAGCTGAAGCTTGTTTATAGGTGTGACCTCGGAGCACAAGCAAGTTAAGTAACTTGCTCAGGGTCACACGGAATGCTAGTGGGTGCTATGGGATTCAAACCCAGGTCCCCAGGTGTGTAGCTTAGAGTCTTAAACCACTGCACTATGCTGCCTCTTAACTGCTGCCATTTTACTGCCACAGTGATGTGCATTTGTGGAAGAATACACTGAAAACTCCAAAAATGTGTTCCATGGTATCCCATTTTTTCCAGCTACAGCAAGATGGCTGTAGGCTCTGCCCACAGCCATAACAATGGAAAGGGATGTGGGGGTAGTAATATCAGATGGCCTAAAGGGGGATACCCTCTATACAGTGACACTTCTTCAGTGATATACATCGATACCAACAACAGCAACATGTCACTATAGAAGTCTGCTTGGGACCTGGCAACCCTTTCCCCTGTCCTGCACCCCGCCCATGAACCAACTCCAACTAGGAGTTGGAATCTAAAAGTTTGCAGGTGCAAGACCAGAGCCCCCCCCTGTATGGCCCTGCCGACTGCAAATCACAGTTGGCATGGAGCCTGACTCTGTGATACTAGTTGACAAATTAGTTGTCAAACTGGCATCATAGAGTCAACTTAAGGTAGGCAAGCAATGTGAGAAGGCAATAAGGAGGGCTGGTGGGATACTGGGATGCTTAGGGAGAGGCATCACCAGTAGAAAACAGGAAGTTGTTATCCCTCTGTACAGTCAGTTGGTGAGACCGGATCTGGAGTACTGTGTGCAGGTCTGGAGACCCCATCTCTGCAAGCAAATAGACAGGATGGAGGCAGTCCTGAGGAGTGCAACTAAAATGGTGCAGAATTTGCACCAGAAGCCATTCAAAGAGAGGCTAAAAGAGCTTAACATGTATACCCTAGAGGAAAGAAGGGAGGGGTGGGACATGAAAGAAACTTTCAAGTATCTCAAGGGAATCAACAAAATCCAAGGGGTAGCATCTTTCAGAAAAAATTATGTGCAAGAACAAGGGGGCAAAATTTGAAGATAGAGGGGGGATGGTTCAGGGGCAATGTGAGTAAATATTTTTCACAGAGAGGGTTGTGGACTTAAGGAACAGCCTTCCTGAGGAGGTCATGGGGTCAAACACAGTGGGGGATTTCAAGAATACGTGGGACAGACATAAGGCAATTCTTGGGGGAGGGTCGGAGGAATCAGGCTGTTGGCTAACTATGATCTGCAGCTTATCCAATAAGTAGGGACAAGTGCAGACTGGATGGGCCAAGTGGTCCTTGTCTACTGACAAAGTTTATGTTTCTATATAACAGCAACAAAGGCAATGCCTTTCCTACCCTACCCACAAAATCAGCAAAGCATAAGAAAAAAAAAGAACAATAATACGGTAATAAAGCATTGACAAGTGCTGCTGCTTACCGCTGTTTCTCCATCTCATAGAAACATAGAAGTTGACGGCAGATAAGAACAACAAGGCTCATCCAGTCTGCCCATTTTTTCTACCTTATAAATGCGCCATTGGCCTTTACTCTATCAATGGCCTATTTATTCATACTCATCTGTATTGCTCCCTTATGCCTATCCCATGCCTGTTTGAAACCCTGCACTGTATTCATATCCACCATTTTCTGAGGTAGCCTGTTCCATGCATCCACCACCCTTTCTGTGAAAAAGAACTTCCTCACATTACCCCTTAATCGGCCTGTCTCTAATTTCATGTTGTGTCCTCATGTCCTGCTATTTTTCTTGTACTGAAACATGTTAGACTCTTTCACCTTGTTAATGCCCTTAAGATGTTTGAATGTTTCAGTCATATCATGTCACTCCCTCCTTTGCTCTAGGGTATACATATTGAGCTCCTTTAAAGGAAAACTACACCCTCATATCATTTAAATTTTATGTGTTTCCATGTCAACAGACACCTCCTTTCCTGTAGCTTTTAGGGCCATATGTGTTAGCTTAAGTTTGTTTTCATTACTCATGGTAGCTCCTGTGATTGCCATGGGGGTCTCCATTCCATGATTATTGAAATCTCATTGTCCATATGAACTACGTTAACATAAGAGAACATGATGTCAGGTCAACCATTTATATCATGTATCTGTATGCTGAAAGAACAAATGTCCTGCAAAAACTCTCTGGAAATACATAAACTGAATGGAGTTTAAAGGGAAATTCCCTGCTTTACAACTCAGATAGTTTACAACGCTCACTGAAGGTAAAGGTGGTATTTCATACCTTCTTGCACCTTGTTTCTTTGAAGACTAATTAAGCAGACAGGAATACTGGGGAGTTTAAAGGTTGGTTATGCATCATGTTCTCATATGCTAATGCAGCTCTCAGGGACAATGAGATTTCAACAACCATGAAATGAAGCCTCTTAGGACAGTAACAGGGCCTAGTATGGGACCTCTGGGGCTCAGTGGGCTTACCCGGTTAGCAAAACTTAATAAATAAATAAAGTATGAACTGTGATTATAGACTAAATCAGTTGCATACATCTTTAACAGCTACAACAAAACAGTTGTTTGTTGAAATGGAAGAAAATAACATTTAGAAGTTATGAGGGTGTAGTTTTCCTTTAATCTGCCCTCATATGTTTTCTGATGCAGTCCCTGCACCATTTTGGTTGCCCTTCTCTGGACTGCCTCCATTTTGTTAATGTCCTTGTGCAGGTGCAGCCTCCAGTACTGTATGTAGTACTCCAGATGGGGCCTAACCAGTGTCTTGTAAAGAGGGATTATTATCTCCCTCTTACGACTTGTTATACTCCTACTAATACACCCAACATCCCTCTAGACTTATCTCCTGTTCCAGTTCAACCATCCAGTGTGTCTGTGGCTCTTCAGATAACTCATGAATGGTGGCACTGGGCTAACCAGCACTGCTGCCTTAATGGAGCACAAAACTTAGCAACCCCTGTTAATGGAGCAACTGGGCATTTTAAGTTGCAAGGCGGACTGTGCACCTCCAAGATCACTGTGCAACACCTGTGATGCAGACTTGACATGGGTAGGCATGAAAAGCATTCACACAACAGCACACAGACAGCACATGCCCAGAAAAGAACTGTACTGCTACTGTGATTTGAGATGGCACTGTTTGCAACTGAATGCACTCAGGTGCGCAGACACACACACACTAGAATAATGCACTGGACATATACTGCTGGGCCACAGGACCACTTTATATAATACATCACTGGACAGTATCAAATATCCATAATGGTGATGTCAGTGATGGACCAATTAAGTTCACAATGCAAGTGGGTTAAATATACAATTGTCCCATATGGAGTATGCAAGTGGAAGTTGAAAGAGACAAACCCAGGTCTTCTGGATGTGCCAGTCTTGTTCTCATCCTGTTGCTCTAATCCTTGCTTCTTTACTTGCCAAGTGGGGCTCCAGCTGACTCAAACAGACAGACTCAGTACTCGGGTCCTCCTCCAGGCTCTCAACTAGTCATGACTGCCGACCATCACACCCCGCTCTCAGCCTACCGGGCCTCCCTTGCTGGCTGACTCGCTTCCTTGCCAACTGACTCGGAGGCTCTCTGACTCCATGACTGTCACGTCCCTGATTCTCCCTCAGTCACACACTGACTGAGCCATCTATTGGCTACAAAAAAAAGGTGCTGCAAATGATTTTGCTGTGCTGAGCTCTCTGGTCTCCAATCGACCGCTCTTGCCTATCTCATTATCCTCAATCAGATAGTCCATTCTTTTTGCACACATGCACACTGATGTCTCATATACCCCTCCATGACAGAAAAGGCCGCCAATAGGTGGAGGGGAAGGGATGCAAGTTTTCCAGTGCTTAATAGCTAGTTCCCTGAATCTCTTTACAGTATTGGGGGGGGGGGGTTGAGCAGCAGGTCACAGGAGAACAAACACTTATCTGCTGCCATTTCCAAACATGAATGAGATATTATCATTGGTGGGGCTGGGCCCACTTTGAAGAATATTGCTGGAGCTGGATCCCACAGGCCCATATAATCTAGCATCTATGGCCAGAATGGAAACCTGGGCTGTGAGCAACAAATACTGGGATCTCACTACACCAGGATACATACTTCTCAGAAAAAACAGAAGAGTGGACAAGGGAGGGGGAGTGGCTCTCTATGTGAGAGGGGAGTATAGTCATTCTAGAAGATGTTAGTGTCAAGGTGACATGGAGGAAGCTGAGTCATTGTTGGTGCAGCTCACAGTGATGTCTAGTGAATAAATTCACTTGGAGTTGATTTATCGACCTACTGGTCAGGGAGGTGTAAGGAACAAGGAACTTACAGAGGAAATCAACAGGACCTGAATGTGGAGACAGTCATAGCTGAGGATTATAACCTACTGGATACAGATTGGGGTGTTTCAATAGCTAAGAGCTCTAGAAGCCAAGCTACGTTGGAAGCCCCCCCCCATGACTGCCTGCTGACCCAGATGGTGAAAGGTCCTACCAGGGGAAGGATCCATTCTGGATGTAATACTCACTAACTCAGAAGCAACTGGGGCAGTAAGGGTAGGAGAGACACTAGCTAACAGTGACCATAACTCCATCTAGTTTGAGTTATCCCTAAGGGATGAAAGAACACAGTCACAGAAGGAGGTCCTAAGCTTTAAAGGGCAGACTTTAATAAAATGAGACTATTGGTGAGGGACAGCTTGGCCAGTGTCATGGATAAAATAAGTGTGGAAGACATCTAGGGGATTATAAAGGTGACCGTCCTCAAACCTACAGAGTTTTGTATCAAGCAGTTGCCATCCTCCGTATTCTCCCTAGCCTTCCCCTTGCTTTCCTCTCCTCTTCTTGCTTATGTAAATGAAAGTATTTTCCCTTATGGCTGCCCCGTTGGCTAGCCTTTCGTTTGTTTGTGTGTTTGCTTGCCTCCCTGCCCTCCCTGCTGCCCTCTGTTTTAACTGGTACACTTACCTACCCCCTTCCTCTGTGTTTCTTTGTTATACCTCCTGAATGCCACCCTTGTTTCCTTTACTTTTGTGGTCACTTCCCTGAGTACCACAGTGGCCTTTTTATTTATCTATTTTATTTTATTTATTTAACAAATCGGATAGACCTTTGAGCCGAGGGCTCTTTTACAGAGGTTCCACGTCAAGTCACAAGAATAACAAATTACAATGGTTTCAGTAAGTAGTACAACATAAGGAAAGTAATTACATGTGTAACCCCCCTACAAATGGGGGTTCCCAAAAGACTTCTGCGGGCTTGCCCCAAATGCTCATTAACAGGCTGGTGTCCTGCATTTAGCATTTGAATGTATTGCCTGTGAGTGTCTGTGTGGCCTCCATATACTGTCCCTTTAAGGGCTGCCTGTTTTGAAGTCATCATTAATCAGAAGGGGGACTGTGTGTTTCCATGCCCGAGTTCCGCCGGGGCTGCTGAATACCCTGCTGAAAGATGTAACTAATTGTTGGTGACCATTTAGAGTAGTAATAATAATAATATGGTTTGTGCTAACCTGCCTTCTTTGCAGTGAGGACTGTTCTGTTTAGCTCCACCATTTTGGTCCCGAACTGCCGAATTGGAGCAATCAGTACTCTGGGACTCTAAAATGGAGCCTGCTAAAGTGGGACTGTATGGATTACCCGTTGGGACTTGTAGTTTTGGACTGTTGGCGCCTTTTGCACCAAAAGGGGAGCTCTTACTGTGATTGACAGTTGGACCAGCCAATCGGAACTTTTGGACCCAAGGGAAATACCACGAGCTGTCTTCTGGCAAGCCAGATTCGAGTTGGAAGCTGAGAGAGAAGGAGCTCGCATAGTTTGAGCAGCCGTGTTGTGTCGTAGTTCGTGAGGGAGAACCATGGAAGGCCTGAATTCTGGCCTGCTTGCCGTTTTCTGCCTAGAGAGAGAAAGAGAGAATTAACTCTGACTGAATCCGATCTGTCTGCTTTGAAGCAAGCTACTGAATTGGGACCAGGCTCAACTTGTAGAAGACCGAAGATTTTGCTGAACACGATCGGCCTGTCAGAAACTTTAGCTGCCTTTGCACTCCCGGGTTCTAGCAGTGACTTTGCAATCGGGATCAAGGAGCAGCCTGCCTGGTACAGTAATTTTCTTTACATATAAATGTGCTGTGAACTGGAGGGGGGTCGCAATCTGTTTTTCCCCCGAGCTGAGCTGTGTGCTGAGAGCTGGAAGTTGTACCCAGCTTGAAATGGACTGAATCCGCGGATACACAATGCCGTTGGACCCTGCCACGAGGGTCTTGTTTCCCTACCCTGCTTCTTCTGGCCATCCAGAAAATCCAACCATCGTCTCAACCATCATCCATCCTGTGTTCAGCTTTGGGTATCGTGAGTACACAAACAGGGTAGCTCCCTGCAACATATCTTTTAAATCACAAGTGTGTCATCTGATTACTTTGTTGTGTTGTTTCCATGAACTGAGCCCTCCGGCTCCGGATTACAATTAGGGAGTGTGCATGTTCTTTCTTTTCCTCACAGGGCCCCAACCAGCTGCAACGCTGGCCTATCCTGGGCAACGGTCCTGGCTAGCCTCCTTCTCCATTCTGGGTACCCAGAGTGTGACTGATAGGGACTCTGACTGCATGCACAGCTGTGATATATATATATATATATATATATATATATATATATATATTTATATATAGTGTGATTAAGCCAATTAACCTAATTACCCCCCATCCTTGTTATAGCCCCCTGAATAAATCAGATCTACTTTTTTTCTGCAATTTACATTGTGATTGGTTGGCATCTCATGGCACTCCAGACATTACCTCATGGGTTACAGCCCACCTGATAGGCTAATGATGCACATGACCCAGATCAGATTTCCAGTATATCCAGGTCCCAGGAACCCCTGCTCTCCAGTTGTAATTTGTGCATCTGAATAGGCAAGAAGCATCCAGAGAACCCTGTCTGCTCTTATCTCTAAGGTAGGAATGTGTTTTATTTAGTCCTCAGGTACTGATTTCAGGAGAGCATTGTTTGATTATGAGCATCTTGATTAGTAATATTCAAATATTCAAAATAGATCCAAGAGAGTTTTTGTGATTATGAACACCTTGTGTAGAGTAACTCAAATTCAGGATCAATGGAGCGTTTGGGTGAATTGAAAGAAAGAATAAGAAAGGCCTTCAGCTCACAGAAATATACATATAAAAATCATTGTGTAAGGGCTTTCCACCTTTCTCACTCGCCCCCAGCCATTTTCGCGCCTGATAAGCGAGTTGTATGGTTTCCCCTGGCGGGCCCCTCCGGCCATCCAGCGTGCTGCCCTCCAGTACAGCCACGTGGCTGCCCGTGTTCCCCTGGCAGGCCCTCGCCGCCATCAAGTGCTCCGCGAGTCGCCTCTGCTCCCCGCGACTCCGCGGTCCTTCTAGGCCCACTCAAGGCCTTTGCTCCCTACCATGATGCGCCTCTTTCCCCACGACTCCGTGGCCTTCTGTACCTCACGCGAGTCGCCTGTCCCCCCGACCACATGCTCCCTATTCCAGGCGGTTCTGCCGCCAGCCTTGCCCGAGGCCGGTCGTCCGGCCCACGAGTCACCTCCGCCCTCCTGTCGCGGCCCCCTCCACCTCCCCGGTCACTCCCCGGCCTGTTGTTGGGCCAGCGAGTCGCCTCTGTTCCCCGCGACTCTGTGGGTCATCCTGTCCTTCCTCCCGACCCTCGCAAACTAGACAGGGGCCCAGCGACCGACCCCTATGGCCGCCACATGGAGGGCGACAAAGACTAGGCCCACGGCCAAACAGCAAAAGGAGGGCCCGCGACCAAGACACCAGGCTCCGTCACCACGCGGCCCTCCTCCCAATCGTGGCCTACCTCCTTCGCGAGTCGCCTCTGCTCCCCGCGACTCCACGACAACTCTGGGATTTCCTCGGCCTAGGGGGGAGAAAGTAAAGAAAGTAAGGAAATAGACCACCAGAGCCTTGGCCGCTCACCGACTCTAGCTTCAGCCTCCTCACCACAAGTCGCCTCTGCCCCCCGCGACTCCACGGCTACTCGCCTCGTCCGCTCCCCCCCAGGCCTAGCTCAGGGGGTGAGACACCAGCGCGACGCTCCTGGCCCCTAGCCTCCCGGCCTATCTCCTCGGGTCATCCTCCTCTCGCCTTCTCATACCATCGGTGGAGACCCTTGAGCAGGCAAGCTCTCGCCTCTGCCACATGGTGCCTGCTTGAGTCTCCGGTGGCCCCCCTACGGCGGGGGGGCCATTCATGCGGGGACAACCTGGCCTTCAGGGACCGCAGGCCACTCGAGGCCAAAAAAAAAAAAAAAAAGCTGGGTGATTTTAACTCCACTCGGGTCCCTCATATAGCGACCCCAGTAGGACTCCACGGGGCCTCTGCCCGGGTACCTCCCACAGCGACCCTGGCAGACCCTCTGATCCCCATCTCGGGGGGTGGCTGCCCCCTCCCACAGTGGGCCCCCCCTCCCGAGCATAACTACATGTCTGGGGATAATGTTTACAGTTGGACGGTCGTCTCCACCCTCACGGCTCGGGCTAAGGGCCCTCCCACAGCGCCCTTACCATTGCAGCCTTCTAACTTGACCTAGGGGGAGAAACACCAGAACCTTTTTCCTCCGCTCAGACCTCTCTCTCTCTTATCTTGAAGATGGTTAAGGCAAAGAAGTGCACCACGTGCAACGCCGCCCTCCTCCCTCAAACTCCAGGCCCCCTATGCGCAGCCTGCCTCATGGACGACAAGCTGTACTCTATGGAGAGAACCCCACCACTAGCTCCTTCTCTCCCCGGCACCAGCAACCCGATGTGGGTGGACCCGGGCTCACTTCTGATTCAAAACCAGCAGGCTGCGGTGGCCATGATGGACAGCCAGCAAAACTTCATGCTGAAGATCATGGAGAAGCTGGAGGCTCTTGCACAGAACAGAGTTAGACCACCCAGCACGGAACCTCCCCGTGAGAGAGACCCGCTAGAAGAGCCAACGGCACCGGAGGATCCACTCCCCAGCATTCCCCAAGACAGCAACACTGAGGAGAAAGAGAAGGAGGATGAGTTCAACGAGGAAGACGAGGAGGAGGAGCACGGCATGGACTCGGACGCAGAGGATCTCGAGCATCAGGCAACTCCGTCCCTGACATCTAAACTGTGCGGATTTGACACAATTCCCGGCCTCATGAAGGTCATCAAGGCCACCTTGGAACTGACCACGGAGGAACAAGAAGGGGAGAAGATGGAATCCAAGCTAGATCCTATGATCCAGCTAAGGACCACCACCCCAGAGGCCTTCCCAGTCTGCCCGGCCATTGAGGAACTGATCCACACAGAATGGCAATCCACGGACCCGGGCAGAATGCCGAACAGAAGGAACTTACTTAAAATGTACCCGATTCAGGCCGACAAGTCCGACATCTGGTGCAAGGCCCCTTCCATTGACCCCCAAGTGGTGGCCTTGAGTAAAAAGACCGTGCTGCCGTGCGGCACCATAGCACTCAAGGACCCGACAGACAAGAAAGTTGAGGACATGTTAAAAAAAACTTTCGAAATCGAGGGTACCATGGCCAAGGCTATGGCAGCGGCGATCTACACCTTGAGGGCGCAGATCCGCTGGCTGGAGGAATTGCAGGAACAGGCAAGCCCGTAATCAAGGGAGGCTGAACTATTGGACTGTACCCTCGACGCAGCCAAGTTCCTCGCAGACATGGCAGTGGACTTTCTATGCCTCCAGGCCAGGGCGGCTGCCATCATAAATCGAGCCCACAGAGCTCTATGGCTCAAACTCTGGGACGCAGACTCAGAATCTAAGACTCTGCTTCAAAATTTACCCCTTAAGGGGGGCCATGTATTTGGGGAAGGCCTACAGGCTTATCTTAAACAGAGGGATGAGGGTAGGGACCTCTTAAGGAATAGGTCAAGACCCGACACCTGCCAGCTGCTAGGCAGGATTTTGCACGGAGCCAAGAGCCAGAGCCGCAGGGAGCCTCACTCACAAAACCACTCCTTTCGGAGTAGGGCACCCACATCCTTCTCACGCACTTCCACCTTCAACAGCTACAAGTCCTCCTCCTCCTTCAGACCTTGAGGTCAAAAGTCTGGAGGCCGTGGAAGAGGATTCAGGGGAAAACAGTGACGCCATTTCCCCGAGAATCCCTCAATACCCCCCAGTCGGCCAACGCTTGGCCCTGTTCGCTCACCGCTGGGAGATCACCACGTCGGACAGGTGGGTCGCGGACGTGGTCTCCAAGGGCAGCATAGAGCTGACCCACCACTCCATACCCAACGGTTCGTCTGTCTCCAGTCTCCAGAAGGAGGCCTCACCACACCAGGTACAAGGTATCCTGGCAGATCTGATCCTGAACAGGTCCATTCAACCAGTCCCAGTTCAGGAGCAGGGGGAAGGCGTGTACTCCATCTTCTTCCTAGTGCCAAAGAAGTCGGGAGACCTCAGGCCCATCCTGGACCTAAAACACCTGAACAAGTACGTGATTCCACGTCGGTTCAAGATGGAGACGGTCCTATCCATCCTAAGGGGAATCAGGGTAGGCGACTTCCTAACCTCAATCGATCTAAAGGACGCCTACCTACATATTCCCATCATCGAGAACCACAGAAGGTTTCTACGTTTCCACATCTTGGGTCAGCACTTTCAGTACTGGGCACTTCCATTCGGCCTGTCCTCAGCCCCCAGGGTCTTCACCAAGGTCTCCATCACCTTGGTGGCCAGGCTCAGGGAACAAGGGCTGGACATAGTCCCGTATCTGGACGACTGGCTCATATGGGCACGGTCCAGGGATCAGGTGCACGCCCACACAGACTTCACCGTATAGGCACTCAGGGACCACGGATGGGTGGTGAACGAGGAAAAGAGCCACCTCCACCCAACCCAGCAGATCGAGCATCTTGGGGCCGCCATCGACTCAGCAGACGGCTGGGCAAAACCGGCCCCAGTGCGGATCCGCAGCCTCCGGCACCTGGCTGGATATCTAAGTTCACACCCGAGCACCACAGTAGCAGAAGTCGCGAAACTCCTGAGCTACATGGCCTCCTGCATCGACCTCGTCCCGTGGGCCAGGTGGCACATGCACCCACTCCAAAACTTCATTCTGGCAAGTGGAGCGCCAAACGAGTTCAACTTACACAGCCCGGTACAGCTGCCTGCAGGAGTGAGATCCTCCCTGAGGTGGTGGACCACTCCAGGAAATCTGACAAGAGGGGTCCCACTGGAAGCACCCCCTCCGATTCCCATCGAGACAGACGAGAGTCTCTCCGGCTGGGGAGACTGCCTGGGAGATGAGTCTGCGCAGGGGACCTGGTCCCCGGCAGAGGTCCTACTCTCAATAAATGTACTGGAGATGAGAGCGGTGTTCCACGCGCTCCAGGCTTTCCGCCACCTCATACAGAAACAGTCGGTTCTGATCAAATCAAACAACCGCGTGACGGTGGCATACATAGCGAAACAGGGGGGCACCAGAAGCAAGGCCATGTCACGGGAAACCGCGAAAGTGATGAACTGGGCCCAAATTCACCTAACTCACTTGGGGGTGGTCCATTTAGCCGGGAAGCTGAACATAAGGGCGGATTGGCTCAGCCGCCAACAGATTCATCCCGGAGAATGGCGTCTGCACCCAGACCTGTTTCGCCTAATCCAGACGACGTGGGGCCTAGTGTCCATAGACCTAATGGCCTCAAGGGACAATGACCAAGTGGACAAGTACCTGTCCAGGTTCAGGGACGAGCACTCCCAGGGCACAGACGCACTGTCTCAGGAGTGGCCTTGCAGCGGCGCATACGTGTTCCCCCCTCTACCTCTCATTCCTCAAGTCGTGGAAAAGATCTGGAGATCCCGAGTCACTGTCATCCTGGTGGCCCCGTACTGGCCCCAAAGATCGTGGTTCGCAGCAATCACAGAGATTGCTGTAGCCAGCTTCCGGATCCCGACCCGGCCAGATATGCTATTGCAGGGTCCCGTGCTGCACCCGGCCCCTCGAACCCTGAAGCTCACGGCCTGGCTCCTGAGAGGGAACGGCTGTCGGCTCACGGGTACCACGAGTCAGTCAGAGGCACG
The DNA here is from genome assembly GCA_016271365.2 of Neoceratodus forsteri. Classification (NCBI taxonomy): domain Eukaryota; kingdom Metazoa; phylum Chordata; order Ceratodontiformes; family Ceratodontidae; genus Neoceratodus; species Neoceratodus forsteri. The sequence continues at coordinate 56,092,302 of CM057455.1, forward strand.
CTGCTCCGGTCTCGTCGCGCCTCCACCACCTCCACATACGAGAGGCAATGGGCTGTCTTCGCACAGTGGTGCCACCGCTGAGGCTCAGTACTGGAACAAGCGGATCTCCCCACTATCTTACTGTTCCTGCAGCAGGGGGTGGATAAGGGATTGGCACCCTCCTCCCTGAGGGTGCAGCTGGCGGCCATAGGGGCGGCCAGAGGCCTGGTCGAGGGGCACCCTCCAGGAGCCCACCCGGACCCAATCCAGTTCCTAAGGGCCGTGGACCTCATGCGACCCAGGGCCAGACCTGGGGTCGCTCCCTGGGACTTACCCCTGGTATTGGACTCCTTAAGGGCACCACCATCACGAACCCCTGGCGAAGCAGACCTTTTCTGGGTAGGCCTGAAGACCGCCTTTCACCGTGGCCATCTGCTTCGGCCAGAAAGAATCGGGAGCTGGGTGCACTGTCCTGCGCACCGCCCTACACCACCTTCACCCCCCAAGGAGTACGACTTCGGACCGTCCCGGCATTCCAACCGAAGATCCCCACGAAGTTCCATAGGGAACAGCCAATAGACCTACCCACCCTGACCTGCCCTATCTCTCAAGAGGGAAACAGCTTCCCGGACCCTCTAGACGTCGGGTCGGCACTCTCGGTCTACTTGGCCAAGTCGCAACCCATCCGCAAGACGGAGAGACTTTTCATCATCTCCAAGGGCCAACGTCAGGGGCTAGCAGTGTCTAAAACCACCATTGCAGGGTGGATCAAACGGGTCGTGCTCCACGCCTATAGGGAAAGACATCTGACCCCACCACAGGGGCTCAGAGCACACTCCACTAGGGCGGTTTCCACCTCTTGGGCGGAACGAGCACTGGTATCCTCTGAGGACATCTGTAGGGCAGCCACTTGGAGCTCCCTACACACCTTCGTGAGGCACTACAGGCTGGAGCAACTGCAGGACTTCAGACCGGCCTTCGCCTCCCATGTCCTCGCAGCGGCCACACATCTCGGTCACTCCGATACATCCGAATCCCACCCGGGGACTTGAACTGCTACTTATCTCCCATGAGGTAATGTCTGGAGTGCCATGAGATGCCAACCAATCACAATGGGTGTTTACTCACCTGGTAAAGGTGATTGTGTTGGTTGGCATCCATGGCACTCCAAGGCCCTCCCTCGGGGATGATCGGAGCGTTCCACAAGAGAAGAAAAGGAGAGAAGCTGGAGGTCCCTACTCCTTCAACCTTGTCCCGCTGCAAGTAAACCCAAGTCGAACCTTGGTTCGAGGTAGTGTGTACAGGATAGGCAATAAATTCAGGCCTCCGGCCCCATTATTGTACCTTGTCATTGCATGTCTCATTTTTAATCGTCTCTATTGTGTGCTTTGCTTGCTTGTGTTCTACTTTCTTCCTTTCAGCTATGGAAAATTCAAACTGGAGAACAGGGGTTCCTGGGACCTGGATATACTGGAAATCTGATCTGGGTCATGTGCATCATTAGCCTATCAGGTGGGCTGTAACCCATGAGGTAATGTCTGGAGTGCCATGGATGCCAACCAACACAATCACCTTTACCAGGTGAGTAAACACCCATTAACTATGGTGTCAGTTTATGCCTAAGGTGTTGTATAGTTGCTTTTTGCCTTGCATCACTTTATTTTACAGGGGGTTCCCAGAGCCAAGCTGAAGGAACCAGTCCTGGGGGTAAGTGCCAAAATTAGGTGTATGTTTAAAGTCTATCAGGGGTATTGGGAAGGTAAACATTGTGTACCGTGTGGGCCACTAGTAAGAGACAAGGGGGACCACAGTGTCCCAGAGGGCTGTCACCCGTCACTGAACCTAGGCCCTTTAACCTGCTACTAGCCAAGCAGGCAGGGGTAATAGCTCTTGGGATAGCACCACCTAGGGGTTACACATGAACAAAAGAATAATATGGCAAGATAAATATTGTGTCAAGTGCAGCCAGTGGAGTTGTCTGAAGAGGGGTGAAAGGGATTACAAGGAGAGAAGGACAGGGGGTGAACTGGGGGGTGGAAGGAAACATAGAAACATAGAATTTGACGGCAGATAAGGACAGCTTGGCCCACCCAGTCTGCCCATTTCCCTACCTACTGGATAAGCTGCAGATCCTAGTTAACCAGCAGCCTACTTCTTTCTAACCCCACCCCCTAGAATTGCCTTATGACTGTCCCATGCATGCTTGAATTCCACCACTGTTTTTGACTCCACGACCTCCTCCAGAAGGCTGTTCCATGCATCCACAACCCTCTCTGTGAAAAAATACTTCCTTAAATTACCTCTGAGCAGCCCCCCTCTATCTTCAAATTGTGCCCTCTTGTTCTTGCACACCTCTTTTTTTGAAAGATGCTACCCTCTTGGACTTTGTTGATTCCCTTGAAGTACTTGAACGTTTCTATCATGTCCCCCCTCTCCCTCCTTTCCTCGAGGCTATACATATTAAGCTCCTTTCGTCTTTCTTCATATGTCTTCCGGTGCAGACCCTGCACCATTTTAGTTGCCCTCCTCTGGACAGCTTCCATCCTGTCTATGTCTTTGCGGAGATTGGGTCTCCAGAACTGCACACAGTACTCCAGATGGGGTCTCACCAGCAGTCTGTACAGAGGGATAACAACTTCCTGTTTTCTACTGGTGATGCCTCTCTCTATGCATTAAAATAAGAGCAAGGAGGGAGCTGCCACAATGAAGCATATGCAGGAAAAGACCCACGGGGGTAGAGGGAGAAGACTAGGTGAGGAAACAGAGAGGTGGGAGAGAGGGGGCAGTGGGAGTGGAGGGGTAAAGGAAGTTGGAATGAGGTAGAATGAAAAGAGGGCAGGGATGGGGACAGGAAAGGGATGAAGGGAGGAAGTGTTGTAAGTGGAATAGTGCAGCAAAAGGGTTTCCTCCTGTTTTGCTCACTTTCTTCACGCAGAGGCTGGATACCTTCATTACCCCTTCCCGGTAATCCAACCCGATAGGCTACTTCAAAGGTATACACTCATTTCTTTGATATCTGCCCTCCTAAAGCACAGGACCCTTGTCCTCTTGTGGTTGGCCTCTGCACCCATCTTAATGCTGAACCACACTATACAGTGATCACTAGTCCCCAACGAACAGCCTACTGTGATGTCTGAAACACTGTCTCTATTAGTGAGTACCAGGTCCAGCACCAGCTCATACCTAGTGGTTTCAATGATTAACTGCCTGAGAAACTTCCCCTGCAGGGTGCCTTGGATTGCACTACTTCTAGCTGCAGCTGTGGCTGGAGGACTCCAATCCACATTTGGCAGACTGAAGTCCCAAACTAGCAGCATCTCCCCATTATTTGCCATCCTGCTGATGGTTCCCCTTAGTGTCTTATCAACCCCCCCATTCTGGAGTCCTTATATTACTCCACTGTGAATAGTGATTCCAGCTTCTGTCTCCAAGGTGACCCACCACACCCCCAACCCTTTCTTTATCTCTTGGTTCCACTGCACTATCATAGACTTGCTGCCCTCCTCCAAATATAGAACAACCCCTCCTCTGCTCTTCCCTTCCTTGTCTCCACTAAACTGAAAGTAGCAAGGTATGGCCGTGTCACAGTTATGATATTCAATGCACCATGACTCAGTTATGTCTACTAGGTCCAGGTCCGTCTCCACCTTAATGGCCTCCAAGTCTGGAATTTGGTTTCTGCTTTGGTGCACATGGCTTTCTCAACCTTGTATCCCCCTTGTCTGTGACCCCATTTCCTCCAGCCTTTCTGCCTGTGATACTCCTCGACACACCCTGACTCCACCTTCCTTCATTGCTCTCTCTGTTTTGTGTCTCCACTACACCTCTTTTTCTGCATCCTTTGTTCTTACCCTCCTGCCATCCACTTTATATAATCACACTTCATCTTGCTTCCCTGGCCTGGATAAGTATTCTCTCCTTAGGTTCTCCCTCCTTGTCGCTTTAACCTGTGGGGTTGGGGACAATGTATGCTTTCTTTGGTAATAAATCCTTCCCCTTCAGCTAGGTTAAGTGCTCATCAAAGTAACATTTAAACCTCCCTTTGAGTACTGAGGCCCCCTTCCTGGAAGAATACAGTTGGTCACCTCTGTATAGACCCTTATCCTTCCAGGTTAGCCCCCAGTCCCCAACGAAGCCGAATTCCTTCTCTCTGCAGCATACTTTCAACCAGCTGTTGAAGTCCCTGGTACCAGGCCATGTCCTCCCCTCTGCCATACACAGGTAACACCTCAGTGAATGCCACTGTTTGTGCTACTTGTTTAAGCCCCCACCTCGGTTTGGTGGGTCATTTTCTGCCTATAAAATTCTGTTTCTATTAATTGCCTCAATATGAAGAGGCCATTCCTCTGCACACGTGCTGCCACTGTTGTTATAAGAAACGAGACCCAAACCTATGTGCCTATCCAGTCACCAAATTTCAAATAAAAACATAGAAACATAGACTCTGATGGCAGATAAAGACTGCTTGGCCCACCTAGTCTACCCATTTCCTACCTACTGGATAAGCTGCAAATTCCAGTTACCCAACAATGTACTTCTTCCTACCCCTCACTATAATTGCCTTATGTCTGTCCCATACATTCTTGAATTCCGACACTTGTTTTGGCCCCAAGACCTCCTCAGGAAGGTGGTTCTATGTGTCCACTACCTTCTTAATGAAAAAATACTTCCTCAGGAAACAGGAAATGGGACAGCTATATGGACTGAGGTTGTGTACAGGCCTCCAGACCAGGGGGAGAACATAGACATGTTACTGTTAGAAGATATACAAAACATGACAGCTAAAGGGGAGGTTCTGATAATGGGAGACTTAAACATGCCGGATACAGATTGGTCAATACCAGCAGGGACATCTGCCAGAACTAGACACATGGTGGATTTTCTGCAGGGGGATGGCCTCAAACAACTGGTACAACAACCCACAAGAAACAGGGCTATTCTAGATCTAGTACTGACTAACAGGGAAAGGATCACAGATCTCCAGGTAGGTCACCTGGGGGCCAGTGACCATCACATGGTATGGTTCAGTTTGGCCACTGGAACAAAATCATCCCATTCCAAGGCAAAAATATGGGACTTCAGAGGAGCTGGCTTTGATAAGATGGCCAACAGAGTTAAACTAGTCCTGGCAAAAAGAAATACAGATGAGGGGGTACAGGCAAAGTGGGCAAGCATTAAAGATGCAATACTTGAAGCAACATCCCATTGTGTTAGTGAGAAAATGAAGTGCAAAAGAAGAAGGAAACCACTTTGGTTCTCAAACACAGTAGCAGAAAAGGTCAAAGCCAAAAGGCTGGCCTTCAGGAAATATAAGGGAATGCAGCAGGATGAAGATAGGGAGGCATACCAAACTTCCCTAAGGGAAGCAAGGAAGGCAGTAAGGCAGGCAAAGGCCCAAACCCAGGAAACACTAGCACGGACAGTAAAAGAAGGTGACAAGACTTTGTATAGATACATTAGTGAAATGAGAAAGTCCAGGGGGGTATTGCTAAGATCAAAGGGGATAAGGAGGCATGTGAGGAGGAGGACCATGTAAAAGCATCTATCCTAAATAGATACTTCTGCTCAGTATTTACTGAAGAGAAGGTAGGGCAGGGCCCACAGCTCTACACCATGGACACAGGGGGAAGGGAGGTGTGCACTAGTCCCTTCACAAAAGAAAGGGTCCTACAAGAGCTCGATAAGCTGAGGGTGGACAAGGCAATGGAACCTGATGGCATACATCCCAGGGTACTAAAAGAGCTAAGGGTGGAACTAGCAGAGCCATTATCAGAACTGTTTAGTGAGTCTCTGAGCACAGAAGGGGTCCCAGAAGACTGGGGAAGGGCTCACGTGATCCTGCTCCACAAGAGTGATAGCAGGGAGGAGGAAGGGAACTACAGTCCAGTCAGTCTTACCTCAGTAGTGGGCAAGATTATGGAGACACTCCTTAAGGAAAGGATAGTGCAATACCTGGAATCCATAGGAGCACAGGATCCAAGACAGCATGGGTTTACAAAAGGAAGGTCCTGTCAAACTAATCTCATAGATTTATTTGACAGGGTAACCAGAGTGGTGGACCAAGGGGGAGCAGTTAATAATAATAAATAATAATAAAATTTTATTTATTAGGCACCTTATCAACAACCAAGGCATCTCACAGTTCATAAATAAACATACCTTAAAATACTAACAAACAAAGATAAAACAGCAGTTAAAAAGATAACATCAATTAATAAAATGAACTATATCAATTAACCGAAGGCCTGAAGCCACCAATACATTTTTAAGGATTGTTTAAATCCCTCCACAATTGTGCACTTCCGAAGCCGGCATGATAGAGAAAGGGTAGGGGCAGCATATTCAAAAGCTCTTTTCCCCGATGTTCTTCAGCATACCCTAGGAATCTCTATCAACCCCTCTTCGGCCGAGCGGAGAGATCGTCCGGGGTGGTAGAAAACCAGGAGCTCTTTCAGGTAGTCAGGGCCCTGTCCATGTAGGGCTTTAAAAGTCAGCAAGCCAACTTTAAAGGTGATCTGCCACTGAACAGGCAGCCAGTGCAGTTTGTGCAGAACCAGCGAAATATGACAGGATCGAAGAGATCCTGTCAATAGCTGGGCTGCTGCATTCTGCACTAGCTGCAAGCAGCGGATTTCAACTCCAGGCAGACCTAGGTAAAGGGAGTTGCAATAATCCAAGCGCGAGGACACAAAGGCATGGATCAAAGTGGGAAGGTCTCCGGACAGAACTAGGTGCCTAATCCTGGCGATATTCCTAAAAAGGTAAAAGGAAGATTTGACAACGGGTGACAACTGCGAATGCGGGGTCAGCCCTTCATCAAAAATTAACCCCAGGTTACACACCTGATCAGAGGCTGTGAGTGAAATACCATTGAGAAAAATTCCTGAAGATGCACCAGCTCCCAACCCCCCTATCCAGTGACCCGGATCCTCTACCAACACCTCCATCTTTCATGAGTTCAACTTCAGCCAGCTGGCATCCATCCACTCCTGGATTTCCTTCAGACAGTTGTTAAAGACCGAGACAGCTCCAACCTGGTCAGGTGTGAAAGACATGTAGAGCTGGGTATCATCAGCATAACAGTGAAACCTCAGCCCATACCTTCTTATAATGTTTCTGATGGGAAGCATGTACACCGCGAACACCATGGGGGAAAGCACCAAGCCCTGAGTAACTCCACACAACAGAGACATGGAGTCTGAAGAATAAACTCCCGACACCACTCTCTGCGTTCTACCCATGAGGAACGATGTAAACCACCTGAGGACCATACCTGACAGTCCACAGATGTACCTCAGGCACCCCAGCAATACCCCATGATCCACTGTGTCAAACGCTGATGAGAGATCCAGAAGGACTAAGATAGAACAACTCTTCCAATCTCTGGCCATCAGGAGATCATTGAACATCCAAACTAGCGCTGTCTCAGTACTGTGTCTCTTACAGAAATTGAACTGGGGTGGTTCATAGACATCATGGATGGTCAAATGGTCCTCCAGTTGTGCTGCCACTACTTTCTCAATCACCTTCCCCAAAAAGGGAAGGTTCGAGATAGGTCTGTAGTTTGCGTGGCAGTCTGGGTCCAAGGTAGCTTTCTTCAAAAGGGGTGTCACCACTGCTTCCTTCAAAGAGCTAGAAAACTCTCTGGATTCCAAGAAGCACCAGACTATCTGCACAAGGACCGGACACATGACATCCATACAACCCAAAATTAGGGATGTTGGTCCTGGATCCAAACTACGGTACATAGGGCACACAACCTGGATAATCCGCATGACGTCCGAGAACTACAGTCGGCTGAAGATACGCCAGGAAAACCGTGGTGTAGTGACCTCGGACTGATCAAAAGCAACGCCCTTAGAGTGTGTCGGTTGAAGTGCTGCTCTGATGTCAGCCACTTTATTAGCAAAAAATCGAGCAAGCTCATAGCACTCTAATTGCAAAAAAGCTTTCCGCACCTACAGGCAGGCTGGGTTGCACAGTCTGTATACAGTGTGGAAAAGCTGACCTAGTTGATTCTGAGCTGCTGCAATCTCCCCAGACAGGAACTTTGCCTTCTTATGGGAGATTGCAGATTGATAGGCTTCATAATTCAATCTAAGGTCGTCGGTACCTAGAGTGGACTTATGCCAACAACACTCTAGCCTTCGTCCTAGTCTTCGAGGGCGAAGGGAGAGAGGATGAACTCAGACAGGAGCAATAACATCCAGAGCCACCAAGATGGCCAAATTACAGGCCATCACGAGGGTCTCTGGGTCACTGCTTGCTAATGTAAGGGACGAGAGCTCAAGCACAGTCGGTAGGCTATGAGAACTAATATCTTGTAAAGGATGGTACTTGATCATCTCTACAGGGGCAGGCCTACAAAGGGGGTGCTAAAACTAAACCCCACAGTGTAGTGGTCTGATCACCCAACTGGTTCTACCCCCAAGTCAAAAGTCTCAATCCCTAGGAGAAAGACCAAGTCAAGGGAGTGTCCTTGTTTATGAGTAGCTGTGATAAGTATCTGTGTAAGGCCCAGAGAAGTCATCAACTGGAGGAAGTGCTGGCCAAATTGCGAGAGGAATAGCTTCTCATCACTGGGTGGACAATAGATGAGAGCAATCCAACAATCTACACCTGCTACTATGACACCTTCAAATGACTTGGCCTTCTCAACTAGTACACTCGAGAGGTGATGTTGCCTACCTTGACTTCAGCAAAGCTTTCGATACTGTTCCACATAGAAGATTGATTAATAAACTGGGTAGGCTCGGGGTGGGTCAGACTGGGTGTCAAACTGATTGACAGGCAGAAAACAGAGAGTGGTGGTAAACGGTATACAGTCAGAAGAGATGCAAGTCACGAGTGGGGTACTTCAGGGACCAGTCCTGGGGCCAGTCCTCTTCAATATCTTCATCAGTGACATTGCAGATGGACTGGAGGGTAAGGTTTGTCTGTTTGCAGATGACACCAAGATCTGCAACAGAACAGATGATCCAGATGGTGTGGGCAGAATGAGGAGAGATCTGGATAAACTAGCAAAATGGTCAGAAGAGTGGCAACTGTGGTTTAATGCAAAGAAATGCAAGATCATGCACATAGGGGAAGAGAAACCCTGAAGCCACCTATAGGCTGGGAGAGGAGTTGTTGGCAGTCACAAGAGAAGAAAGAGACTTGGGCATCCTCATCACTGATGACCTGAAATCATCCAAGCAGACCTCTAAAATAGTATGTAAGGCTAGAGGGATGTTGGGGTTTATTAGTACGGGTATCACAAGTCGGAAGAGGGGAGGTAATAATCACTCTTTACAAGACACTGGTTAGGCCCCATCTGGAGTACAGCGTGCCGTACTGGAGGCCACACCGTCTCAAGGACATTAACCAAATTGAGGCAATCCAGAGAAGAGCAACCAAAATGGTGCAGGGACTGCATCAGAAAACATATGAGGACAGATTAACTGAACTCAGTATGTATACCCTAGAGCAAAGGAGGGAGAGAGGTGATATGATTGAAATATTCAGACACCTTAAGGGCATTAACAAGGTGAGAGTCTGACATGTTTCAATATAAGAAAAATAGCAGGACAAGAGAACACAGCATGAGATTAGAGGGAGGCCGATTAAGGGGCGATGTGAGGAAGTTATTTTTCACAGAAAGGGTGGTGGATGCATGGAATGGCCTACCTCAGGAAATGGTGGATATGAATACAGTGCAGGGCTTCAAACAGGCATGGGATAGGCATAAGGGAGCAATACAGATGAATATGAATAGATAGACCATTGACAGAGCAAAGGCCTATGGCACATTCATAAGGTAGAAAAAGAAATGGGCAGACTGAATGGGCCTTGCGGTCCTTATCTGCCATCAACTTCTATGTTTTTATGTTTTTATGTTTCTCACGTTGCCCCGAGATGTCCCCCCTCTATCTTCAAATTGTGCCCCCTTGTTCTTGTACATCTCTTTTTCTGAAAGATGCTCCCATCTTGGACTTTGTTGATTCCCTTGAGATAATTGAAAGTTTCCATCATGTCCCCCCTTTCCCTCCTTTACTCAAGGGTATACATATTAAGCACTTATAGTCTGTCTTCATATGGCTTCTGTTGCAGACCCTGCACCATTTTAGTTGCCCTTGTCTGGACTGCCTCCATCCTGTCTATGTCCCTGAAGAGATGGAGTCTCCAGAACTGTATGCAGTACTCCAGATGGTGTCTCGCCAACTGTCTGTACAGAGGGAAAACAACTTCCTGTTTTCTACTAGTGATGCCTCTCCCTATACAACCCAGGATCTCCCCAGCCCTCCTTACTGCCTTCTCACATTGCTTACCTATCTTAAGGTAATCTGATATGACTTCCTCCATGTCCCTTTCTATTTGTGTTGTTGTTAGAACCCCATTGTGTACTCTTCCCCTGGGTTTTTGTTTCCTGGGTACATTACTTTGCACTTTTTTGCATTGAATCTAAGCTGCCATATTTTTGATCATTCCTCCAATCTTGCCAAGTCCCTTCTCATCCTTTGCACCCGCCTCCCTTGTGTATCAGCCCTGTTGCAGATCTTTGTGTCATCTGCGAAGAGGCATACTTTTCCTTCCAGCACCTCTTCAATGTCTCCTATAAAGACATCCCAATACTGAACCCTGTGGTGCCCTACTAGTAACCCTCCTTTCTTTAGAGTTTACTCCATTTACTATTACCCTCTGGGTCTTGTTGTCCATCCAGCTTGTTACCCAGGCTACCACCCTAGGACCCACTCCCAGGCTGGCTAACTTGTTTATTAATCTTTTGTGTGGGACTGTGTAAAATACCTTGATAAAATTTAGGTAGACCATATCCACAGCCCCTCCCTGGTGTACTACTTCAGTTACCCAGTCAAAGAAATCTATTATATTCGTCTGACATGACCTTCCTGCTATGAATCCATGCTGCCTTGGGTCCTGTTCCCCACTGCCCTCTAGGTACTCAATAGTCCTTTCTTTCAGAAGTGATTCCATCATTTTCCCTACCACTGAGGTCAAGCTAACAGGTTTGCAGTTTTCTGCCTCTGTCTTGCTCCCACATTTGTGAAGAGGAATCACATCCACCCACCTCCAGTCCTCAGTTACCACACCATCCTCTCATGATTTGTTAAAAAAGACAGTCAGAGGTGTCACTAGGTCTCTCCTTAGTTCTTTTAGAATTCTGAGGTGAATCCCATCAGGCCTCATTGTTTTGTCCACTTTGAGTTTTAGGAGTTCTTTCATGACCCTTTGTATTGTGAATGGATTGGTATTGACTGCCCTGTCCAGAATGCTTTTATTGTTTGGTTTAGGTACTTCGTCCTCTTCTTCTTTTGTGAATACTGAGCAAAAGTATTCGTTCAGTATCACTGCCTTTTCACAGTCATCCTCTGCCCACCCCCTTCCCTTTATTAAGCCTCACAATGCCTCCCTTGGTCTTCCTTTAATCCCTGATGTACCTATAAAAGATTTTATCCCTTCTTAACTGAGTTGGCTATCTTTTCCTCGGCTTGGGCCTCCGCTATTCTGACTGCCTTTCCTGCTTCCTTCTGCTTTAACTGATATAGTTCCTTGTCCTGCTCCTTCTGTGATTCCTTGTACTTCCTGGATGCTATCTTTTTCTCCATTACCTTCCCTGCCACCTCCTTTGAGAACCATAGTGTTTTTCTACTTTTGTTTATTTGCTTAACACAAAGGCGTGTTGCCTCTGTGGTGGCAGTTCTGATTTTTCCCCATCGTTCTTTCATCCCTCCTTTCTGCCCATTTACTAGTGCATTCCTTAGGCACGCATCCATTTTGGCAAAGTCAGATCTCCTAAAATCCAGGACCTTTGGAGGCAGTATAGCGCAGTGGGTTAAGGCTCTGAGCTGCAGATCTGGAGACCTGGGTTTGAATCCCACAGCCACCTAGGTGCATACTGTGTGATCCTGAGCAAGTCACTTAACTTCCTTGTGCTCCCAGGTCACATCTGGAAACAAGCTTCAGCTTAGTGTGCTGCTTCTGGTTAAGCAATGTTCCCTTTCCCTTCTCCCTTTGCCTTTGTATGGATTGACTCTACTGCTGTGTTTATTGTGAACCATACTGTTCGGTGGTTGCTAGTTAACAGATAGCTACCCACTTCTAAATCTGTGATCCTCTCTCTGCCTCCATTTGAGAGTACCACATTTAAGATTGCTCCCTCCCGAGTGGGTTCCAATACTAGCAGTCTGAGGCATGCCCCCTGTAGGACAATGAGAATGACCCTGCTCTTGGATGTGGCTGCAGCAAATATGTTCCAGTTAACATCTGGCATATTCTGGTCCCCCATCAACAATATTTACCCTTTTCCCTGCCAGAAAATTGTCAGAGAACACCAGGACAAGGAGCTGCTGTTGTGACTGGACTTCTCTACTGGGACTAAAGAAGCAGAACTCTACTACTGGGACCTTCAATTTAGGGTAAAAAAAAAGTTAGTGTGTTTGTCTGAGTTGGCTGACGTGAATTATTTGAGCAGTTATCTAGGCGTTAATCTCAAGTGGCTGAAGGGAATTGTTATCTGTGCAATTTAACTAAGTGTGGAAAGATCTGTCAAGTAGAGGGAGTGGCTTAGCTAGAAGGAAGCCAGATTAAAGTCAGATTTAAACACTGCCCTAGATAGCTTCTGCCAGAGAATTGTCAGAGAACACCAGGGCAAGGAGCTGCTGTTGTGACTGGACTTCTCTACTGGGACTAAAGAAGCAGAACTCTACAACTGGGACCTTCAATTTACTGGGACTTAAGAAGTAGAACTCTACTACTGGGACTTTCAATTTTAGTATAAAAAAAAAAAGTTAGTGTGTTTATCTGAATTGGTTGAAGGGAATTATCTGATCAGTTATCTAGAGATTAATCTCAGGTGGCTGAACGGGACTGTTATCTATGCAATTTAATTAAGTGTGGACAGATCTGTTAAGTAGGGGGAGTGGCTTAGCTAGAAGGAAGCTAGGTTAAAGCCAGATTTAAACACTGCCCTAGATAGCTTCTGCCAGAGAATTGTCAGAGAACACCAGGACAAGGAGCTGCTGTTGTGACTGGACTTCTCTACTGGGACTATATTGCCCTCCTTCCCTCCCCCCTACCCCCCAACCAAAGCCAGTTCTACTGTTATAGGCACAGGATTTGACTGACAACAGGAACTTTCCTGTTTGGGAGCAGGAAGTGAGTGATCACAGAGCCACCAAAGACTTACCATCCTAGAAGGACAAGAGTAGCTCCATCCCCCTAGCTGCTGGAGGTCTGCCTCCGAGCAAGTAAGGGGACTACTGAGAAATATAGGGCCTTCTTGTCTTTAGAACAGGAAGAACAGGTGCTTAAAGGGCACAGAGACAATAACTAAGTAGGGAGAAAAAAGAAAAAAAACAGAGGAAAGAGTAAGTATTCCAAACAACAGTGAAGGGGCCAAAAATAAGACATGATGGGAGTGGTGCAGTGCAGTGACTGTGGAGCAGCAGTCTTCCGGGAGACGTTCTGGAGGTTGCGGTGTTGTCCCATCTGCAGACACCTCTCTGGGCTGAGGGAGGAGGTTGCTCATCTCCAGGCTGAGTTGCCTTAGAGGTTGCTAAGAAAGAGGAGTGGTTGGACCACAGTGGGCTCAGAGAGGGTGAGGATGGTGGAATAGAGGCGCATCCCTCCAGCTGTACCTCTCCAAAATTCATATGCCGTTCTGGAAAAGTGTGGTTCCTCTATGGAGGCACCCACAGTGGAGCCCCAGGAGGATGCTGGGAGCCTCCACAAAGGAGACCCACAGAAGGGTGGCATGGGACCACACAGGGAAAGGAAGTGACTCCTGGTGGGGGACTCCATTGTTAGAAAGGTAGAACTGGGGGAGGAAGGGGAGAGAGAGAGGTAAGGTGCCTGTCTGCAAGGCACCATGGCTTGGAGGGACAGGGAGCGAATTCTCAGGATCACCGGAGCAGCTGCACAGGGGAGGGACCTGAATGTCATTGTCCACCTAGGGACAATTGACCTGGCTAAGAAAGGGATCAGAGCAGTGCAGGAAGAGTTTGTGGAGTTGGGGAGGGGGCCTTAGACAAGTAGCATGCACAGTAACCTTCTCAGAGGTGCTGCCTGTCTATGGCGTAGGTGAGGCTAGGGTGCTCCACACCATGGGATTCAATCAGTGGTTGAAAAATTGGTGCAGAGCTCAGGGATTTGGCTTCACTGGGGACTGGGGGTCCACCTGGAGTGATGCAGGCTTATACTAGAGTGATAGTCTGCATCTGTCCAGGAGGGGAACCAGGATCCTAGGTGATATGTTTAAATTCTTCATTGGCAAGCATTTAAACTAGCCAAGGGGTGGAGGCACTGGAAAGGAGCAGGGGAAATCCTAGCCCCCCCAAAAAAGTCAGGGTAGTAAGTCAGGTAAACACCAAGTTAGGGATGTCGATAGGGAGAAGGGCAGGGGTAAATGAAGAAAGTGACAAAGGCAATAAGGACAGGGATGGGGCAAAAAGAGGTAAGGCCATAAGTAAATGGAGGGTAATGAGTACCAATGCCCATAGTCTGGGCAACAAGCTCCCTGAACTGGTGTCCTTGATGGAAGAGGGATGCCTGGAAACCGTAGCAGTCACAGAAACATGGTACACAGAGAACCATGACTGGGATGTTAACATACCAGGGTACACAACCTACAGGAGAGACAGGGAGGGGAGAAGAGGGGGAGGAGTAGCTCTCTATGTAAGGGAAGGGATAAAAGCAACTGCACAAAAGAATAAACAGGGAGGAGTGGAGGCACTGTGGATCACCTTAGAGACTGGAATTGGCTCCACAATCCACACAGGGTTTATATACAGACCCCCATGTCAGGGGAAGGGAATGGACAAGGATATGATAGAAGGCATTCTTAGGATGGCAAAGAAAGAGAAGATACTAGCACCCCTAGCACCTTGCCTGTCATATTCCCTCAACAAGGCCCCTGGCTGCACTGTCTCCCGTCCTCGCCCACCTCCCCCCCGTATCTCCACTCCTGCCCCCCCGAACCACCTCTCATACTCCCTTACCCCTGCACCTCCTTCCCCTCGATCTCCTACCTCACTTCCCCACCACCCCCCTTCCCTTGTCTTGCTCATAGCTCAAGTCTTTGTACTGGTTATTACATGTCTGTAAGTCAATGATTATATGTTTGTAACTAAAAATTATGACTGATGCACACGTTGACTTGGAACCTTTGTAAAAGAGGCTCGGCTCAAAGATACTGAAATCCTAGATTGAAATAAATAAAAACAAAATACTGTTGATGGCGGACCTGAATATGCCAGATGTTAACTGGAGCACATTTGCTGCAGCCACATCCAAGAGCAGGACCACTCTCGATGCCCTACAAGTGGCATGCCTCAGACAGCTAGTTTTGGAACCCACTCATGAGGGAGCAATCTTAGACCTCATACTCTCAAAAGGGGACAGTGAGAGGATCTCAGATCTAGAAGTCAGTAGCCATCTGGGAACAAGTGACCACCAAACAGTGTAGTTCATGATAAACTCAGCTACAGAGTCAATCCATACAAAAGTGAGGGTACTGGACTTCAGGATGACTGACATTGGCAAGATGGGAGAGTGCCTTAGAAAAGCACTAGCAAATAGGCTAGAAGGAGGGTTGGAGCAACAATGGGGAAACATTAAAACTACCATAACAGAGGCAACAAGCCTTTGTGTGAAGCAAATAAACAAATCAAAATGAAAGAAAAAGCCACTGTGGTTCTCAAGAGAGGTGGTGGGGAAGGTCAGAGAGAAAAAGATAGCATTCAGGAAGTATAAGGAAACACAGAAGGAGCAGGACAGAGAGCTGTACCACCTAAGACAGAAGGAAGCAGGGAGGGAAGTCAGAATAGCAAAGGCCTAAACTGAGGAAAAGATAGCCAACTCAGTTAAGAAGGGGGATAAAACCTTTTATAGGTACATCAGGGAGCATAGAAAGACAAAGGGAGGGATAGTGAGTCTGAATAAAATGGACAGTGGGTGGGCAGAGAGGGACAGTGAATAAGCAGGGGTACTGAACCAGTATTTCTGCTCAGTATTCACAAAAGAGGAGGAGGAGGGGGAGGTGCCTAATCCAATTGACAGAATCACTCTGGATGGGGGGGGGGTCGAACCCAGTCCTTTCACAGAAGAAAGGGTTCTGAAAGAACTCCTAAAACTGAAGGTGGACAAAGCAATGGGGCCTGATGGAATTCACCCCAGAATTCTAAAAGAATTAAGGGGAGAACTAGTGAAACCACTGACTACTCTTTTTAACAAATCATGGGAGGATGGTGTGGTACTGGAGGAAGGCAGATGTGATTCCTCTTCACAAAAGTGGGACTAGGTCAGAGGCAGGAAACTACAGACCTGTCAGTTTGACCTCTGTGGTAGGGAAAGTGATGGAATCACTTCTGAAGGAAAGAACTGTTGAGTGCCTAGAGGCCAGTGGGGCACAAGACCCAAGGCAGCAAGGGTTCACAGCGGGAAGGTCATGTCAGATGAATCTAATTGATTTCTTTGACTGGGTGACCAAAGTAGTAGACCAGGGAGGGGCTGTGAACATGGCCTACCTAGACTTTAGTAAGGCATTTGACACAGTCCCACACAAAAAAATAACAGTCAAATTAACCAGCCTGGTAGTGAGTCCCAGGGCGATAGCCTGGGTAAAACATTGGCTGGACAACAGATCACAGAAGGTGATTGTAAATGGAGTCCATTCTGAAGAAAGAGAGGCTACTAGTGGGGTACTGCAGGGTTTAGTACTGGGTCCAGTCCTTTTTAATGTCTTTATAAGTGACATTGCAGAGGGACTGGAAGGAAAAGTATGCCTCTTTGCAGATGACATGAAGATCTGCAACAGGGTTGATACACAAGGAGGTGTGGAAAGGATGAGAAGGGACTTGGCAAGGTTGGAGGAATGGTCAGAAGTATGGCAGCTTGGATTCAATGCAAAGAAGTGTAAAACAATGCACCTGGGAAACAAAAACCCAGGGAAAGATTACACGGGGGGGGGAGGTAGTAACAAAAACAAAAATGGAAAGGGACCTGGGGGTAATCATATCGGATGACCTTAAGGTTAGCAAGCAATGTGAGAAGGCAGTAGGGAGGGCTTGAGGGATACTGGGATGTATAGGGAGAGGCATCCCCAGCAGAAAACAGGAATTTTTTATCCCTCTGTACAGACAGTTGGTGAGACCCCATCTGGAGTACTGCATGCAATTCTGGAGACCCTATCTCCACAAGGACATAGACAGGATAGAGGCAGTCCACAGGAGGACAACTAAAATGATGCAGGGTCTGCAAGAGAAGCCACACGAGGAGAGACTAAAGGAGCATAATATGTATACGCTTGAGGGAAGGAGGGAGGGGGGGACATGATATAAACTTTTAAGTACCTCAGTGGAATCACAAAGCCCAAGAGGATAGCATCTTTCAGAAAAAGATATGTGCAAGAACAAGAGGACACAATTTGATGATGGGGGGGTGGTTCAGGGGCAATGTGAGGATGTATTTTTCACAGAGATGGTGGTGGACGCATAGAACAGCCTTCCTGAGGAGGCTGTGAGGTCTAAAACTGTAGGAGAATTCAAGAATGCATGGGACAGACAAAGCGATTTTTGTTGGGAGGTAGGAAGAAATAGGCTGTTGGTTAACTAGGATCTGCAGCATATCTTATAGGTAGGGAAATGGGCAGACTAGGTGGGCCAGTGGTCCTTATCTGCCATCAAAGTCTAAGTTTTTATGTTTCTATGTTTTTCTGCCATTCAAAGGATACCTTCTATCATGTTCTTGTCCATTTCCTCCCCCTGAGATGGGAGTCTGTATACAACCCTGTGCAAATTGTGGTGCCATTGCCTGTCTCCAAGTTGACCCACAGTGCCTCCTCTCCTCCTCATTTACCCTTTAGTTCTGTTGCTTTGATCCCTTCTCTTATGTAGAGAGCTACTCCTCCTCCTCTTTTACCCTTCCTGTACCTCCTGTAGATTGTGTACCCTGATATGTTTACATCGCAGTCATGCTTCTGCATGTACCATATTTCTGTGACTGCCTCGATATCCAGGTATTCCTCTTCCATCAAAGCCACTAGTTCAGGGAGCTTGTTGCCCAGACTATGGACATTGGTACTCTTTACTCTGC
This sequence comes from Neoceratodus forsteri, assembly GCA_016271365.2. NCBI lineage: Eukaryota > Metazoa > Chordata > Ceratodontiformes > Ceratodontidae > Neoceratodus > Neoceratodus forsteri. Next base: position 56,110,368 of record CM057455.1, read on the forward strand.
ATTTCTTGATGGTTTTACCTCTTTTAGCCTCAACCCTGCCCTTACTGACTTTGCCTTCTCCATTTACCCCTGTCCAGCTCCCTATTGACCTTTCTACCTTGGTGTTTACCTGACTAACTACCCTGTTTTATGGGGGGTGGCTGGGAATTCCCTCCTTCTTATCAGTGCCACCCCCCTTGGCTAGTTTAAAAGCTTTCCTATGATGCATTTAAACCTATCACCCAGGAGACTGGTTCCCATTCCGGACAGCTGCAGACCATCATGCCAGCATAGGCAGGTATCCATCCAGGTGGAACCCCAGTCCCCACTGAAGCCAAAACCCTGCGCTCTGCACCAGTTTTTCAACCATTCATTGAATCACATGGTGTGGAGTACCCTCGCCTCACCCATGCCATAGACAGGCAGCACCTCCGAGAAGGATACTGTGTGTGCTACTTGTCTAAGGCCCCTCTCCAACTCCACAAACCCCTCCTGCACTGCTCTAATCCCATGCCCAGCCAAGTCATTTGTCCCTAGGTGGACAATGACATCCAGCTCCCTCTCCTGTGCAGCTGCTGTCTTGATCCTGAGGATTCACTTCCTATCCCTCCAAGCCATGGGGCTGGGCAGGCACCTTACTTCACTTTCTCCTGCCTCCCCCAGTTCTACCCCCCTAATAATTGAGCCCCCCAACCAGGAGCTGTTTCCTTCCCCTGTGGTGTCCCATGCCACCTTCCTGTGGGCCTCCCTTGTGGCAGTTCCCAGCAACCTCCTCAGTCTCCACTATGGATGCCTCCACAGGGGAACTATGCTCCACCAGAATGGCATATGGATTGTGGAGTGGTGTAACTGGAGGGATGTGCCTCTGTTCCACCACCCTAACCCTCCCTCAGCCCACTGTGGTCCAGCCACTCCACTTTCTTGGCAACCTCTGAGGCAGTGGTGGTGGTGGTCCTGGTGTTCCCTTGGTGGGGGAGGTTCCCCTACTCCTGTCCAGTTTGACCTGGAGACAGGCAACCTCCTCCCTCAGAGAAGAGAGTTGTCTGCAAATAGGGCAGCATCGCAGCCTCCAAAAAGTCTCCCGGAAGACTGCTGCCCAACAGCCAGAGTATTGCACTACTCCCCACATGTCTGTCTTCTTTCCCGTTTAAGTTTATTTTTTTGTTAGCGTGAGTGCATTTACTATCAATGCAGTGTGCTGTGCTGGTAAGGATGTGACAATTGTATGCCCCTTGCCCTCTTGAGGAAATGATGTCAGAACCCCTGGTATAAAGGAAATGATACTTGGGGGTGAGGGGCGGGGGTTAGGCCAATTTGTGCCTCCGAAACAATCAGCTACAAGCTCTGACCCACCACTACGAAGAGTATTGACCTTTCTTTCAGCAAGACAACCTGCACAACAGTTTAACAGAGAAAATACCTAGCAAAACAACAAAAAGTCAGAAAAAAATCAAGCAGTTGAGACCAACACAGGTAAGCCACCCCTGACCCAGTACAAGCTGGTGTTCTGTGCTCTGAAAGCAATCAGGGAAAACCAGCTTCCACCACCTGAGGCATTGTATGGGCTCAAATACACAAACTGCAGGCTTTGCAATGACAGCTCCTCAACCACCAGTAAATTATTTAAAAATAGATTGATGCAAACTGTTACCAAATACTAGTAGACAATCCGGCTAACCACAAGGGAAAACCAAATATGCAGTTTTTCAATCCTTCTGAAGTTACTCACAAGATGAGCAGTTTTGCAAACCCCCTTCTTGATTAAAAACTAAATAGATAAACACAAAGCAATACCAAGTGTAAGAGTTAAAGTAAAAAAGGTACTCCTCCCTCAGATTTAAATACACATTAGAGGTCAGTTCAGAGACCATCAAAAGAGTAACTCCTTACACAGTGTAAATAGTTATAGTGATAGCCAGATAGGGGATTGGAAACATAAAAATAAAATAAACTAACCAATTTATGATTAATTTGTCCGGTGATAAATGATGCCACATTTCAGAACAAAAAAGGACAAAACACTGAAGAGGAACAATGGCCAAGGGATCAGGTATGTGGTAGCCACAAATCCTTATAAAGTTGCTTTTTTCAGCCATGAATCTTTGGCAATATTTGTATGCTCTGGCAAATATCAAATGTGTATTAGAACTGATGTAAAAAAGTCTTTAAGGGTACCCAGAGTTCTTTTGATTGTACTGCCCATTTTCAACAGATTCCACCTGTTTTACATTTTGCTTCTACAGGATCTGAGAGTGCATGGAATTTTCTAATTGTTCTTATTATTTCAAATTCTCTTTATTCTTTAGTTTCAAATGTCTGCTTGAAATGCTCTGAAAATCAATGGTCAGTACTTTTTTGGTTAATGATGGCTTCCATCCTTTGCATTTTTGTTAAATACCAGGACACTCCAATAGTCAAAGCTACTAACAATGACCTGAGCTACCGCCTCCTATTGGCTCTCACATTCTGCTTCCTCTGTACCTTGTTATTTATTGGACACTCCAGGGAAAATTACATGCATGTCCCATCAGACTGTTTTTAGCATTGTTTTTTCCATCAGTGTCTCTTCAATTCTGGCTAAAACAGCAACAGACCCCCAACAGTAAGTTAAGGTACTGGATTGTAACCACATATTCAGTTACATTGTAATATTCTGTTCCTTGATCCCCGAGCCTAGATAATGCTCTTGATTTCTTCATCATTAACTTCTTGTCTGCTGCCAGCAAACTTTTTATCCACTGCCAACAAACATGCTCCACAAAAACAGACCAGAGTTAAAGGTCAGGAATCCAGGTGGGTCAACCATGACCTCTAAAATCTCCCAAGGCATAGAGATGCAGCTTGGGGTATCTTCAAATCCACCTGCCAGGCTTCTGATTGTCGAACGTTCAGAGAAATTCAGAACAAGTGTAACTTGAGCTAAAATTAGCCACCTCCAAGAACTACAGGATAACAACCCATCAGATCAAAAAAAATTCTGGAGGAAAATCAACAATCTAATCAAGAGCCAAAACTCACAGGAAGGTGGAGATATAGTGGCAAAAGGTAACTGTTACAAGGCCCCGTAAGCTGCAGCCAAGGCTTTTAACACAATCTTCTCCAAATTGGTCAAGTTTAAAACATACACTCCTGGGCCACCCACATCCCCACACAACCCTGGTAAACTGAACCCCAACATCCCAGAATTTCACCTCCAACTGATCACAAAAATAGAGGTCCTGAATTTACTAAAGGGGATGAAACACTACGGATCTGCTGGTTGTGACAAACCCGAGGCAAAGCCTCTCTACCTCACAGCCCCTGCCATAGCAAACTCAATAGCATGGCTGTTTAATCAGTCTCTCCTTGAATGGCCAACTATGGAAAGTGACCCTTGTCCTCCCCATCCACAAGGGTAGCCTACGTGAATAGGTTGGGAATTACTGCCCAATATCTCTCCTGTCAGTCCTTAGCAAAGTACTAGAGAGGGTTATCTACAATCAAATAGTGGAATATATAGAGAGATACACACAGCATTTTCACCACGCAGCAACATGGATTTCAGAAGAACCATGGCATGGATACAGCACTGATAGCTCTCACCACAGAGGTATTCTCAGTGCTGGATAAGGGGATGCTAACTGGTGCGGTCTTTATCGACCTCACCAAAGCATTTGACCTAGTGGACCTCCTAGCTAAAATGAGATGGACTGGCCTGGACAGCCACAAGGTTCAGTGGTTCACTGTCTACCTTCAGGCCAGAACCCAGCTAGTGAGATGACTGGGTGCCATATCAGATAAGTGTCTGATACTGGATGGGGTACCCCAAGGATCTATTCTGGGGTCTCTGCTCTACTTACTGTTTATCAGTGAGTTGCCTAATTACTTCAGTGGGCAAAGATCATCCTATGCACAGATGATGCTGTGCTATACAGGTCCTCCAGCGATGCAGCTATCCTAAATAATCTCCTAAACAATGACCTTCTAACACTGGAGAATTGGCTAACCTATAACAAAATGGTGCTTAATGGGAGAAAAACCAAGGCCATATTATTTGGTCTGGAAGCACTGGGACCTGACAGGTCTAACATGTTAGATCTCTCCCAAGTTAATGGGTCCAAGATTGGTGTAGTTGTGTCCCTGAAGTACCTTGGGGGTCACCCTAGACCAAGACTGCACCTTCAAGGCTCATGTTACTCAGCTCAAAAGGATCCTGAATCAAAAAATTGGCCTCCCATATTGCCTCAGTCCTTTTCTCACTCAAACTTCCAAACGTAGGATTGTACAGGGTATTCTCTTACTCTCCCTACTACACAGTTTGTCTGTACTGCCCTCAGCCAAAAACACTGAGCTGCAGAAATTAAGTACCATGTACAACAGGATAAGCAGGTTTGCAGCTAGGGCCCCAGCAAGATAACACCACTGCTGAGTCTTCCAAACTCTTTTTTTTGCAATTGTTTAACCAGGAGTGGCACACTAAGCTGAAAGCTTTTTTACAGGTGTGACCTGGGAGCACAGGGAAATTAAGTGACTTGCTCAGGGTCACACAGTATGCAAGTGGGGGCTGTGGGATTCAAACCCAGGTCTCCAGATTTGCAGCTCAGAGCATTAAACCACTGTGCTATACTACCTCTAGCATGGTCCACCCTGGATGACAGGCTAAAATACTTATCTTCTTGCCTAGCTTACAAGCTCAGGCAGCCTAGTGCCCACCCCCAAATGTAGCAAACCTCTTGGTGCCCAAACTGAGTTGTCAACCTCTAAGGTCCTTAAGTAGGCAGCTCTGAACAATACCCAGGACACTATCAGTCCATGGGTCCAGGACTTTCTCCAATCTCATCCCCACCTCTGGAATGTACTCCCAACCACCCTACAGGAGAGTACCTCACAAGGTGACTTCAAAAAAGACCTAAAGACCTATCTGCTAGGGCTCACCCAGTGTAACTGCTACCGCTGACATCACAGCACTGCACTTTCTGTGCCTAGTCATCCTTGCCAGCTATAACTGTACTCTAAAGATGTATCCCACAGTCATGTACAAAGATATATACAATGTAGTATAAGGAAAAATGCCTATTTTGTCTTTTTGTCAGTCATTGTCTCAACACTTGATGGTGCTCTAAAGTTGTATATAATGCCATGTAAGAAAAAATGTCTATTTGTATGCTTATAAATTCTTGTATCTAACAATTGATTGTAAATACTGTCTCTGATACAGTACAAATCCCACCCTATGTAACTCCGCAATGCAAGGTATTCTGTGTATTCTATTTATCTGTAACTAATCCCGGGTTGCCCCTGAAAAAGGGACCTGTATTGGTCTCAGTGGGCCTACCCAGTAAACAAATTTAAATAAACAAATAAATGATGCAAGTTTTTCTGTGCATTATTTGGTTGGTATTTTCCTCACCATGCCCAGAACTGAACACCAGATATAAGAGTACTGTGATAATAGCTGAATGTAACGAGGGTATGAGAGTGTTTTTCTATGCCTTGCTGGGGCACATGGGTCTTCTAGGAACCATCTGCTTTATATTAGCTTTCTTGGCACGAAATCTGCCCGACAGCTTTAACGAGGCTAAATACATCTGTTTCAGCATGCTGGTGTCCATCAGTGTCTGGCTGTCCTTTATCCCAGCATACCTTAGCACACAGGGCAAATTTATGGTTGCTGTAGAAATGTTTGCCATTCTGTGTTCTAGTTTTGGATTGTTGAGTTCAGTAGTGACTCTAGCCATGACTAGTTACCAGGGCACTGCTGAGGCACAACAGATGGCAGCCAGGGCACTGATATACTGTTAATATGGGGGAAGCTCTGCCACATATGGGGCACCAAACGGGGCACAGCATTTGTTTACCAGGGCACATGCCCTGGTGTGCCCTGGTGTAGAGCTGTCACTGGTTGAATTGTATATTTTTCAGTAAGTGTTACAAAATTGTGCTGAAACCTAAGCAGAACTCCTGAAAACACTTCATAGGGAAGTAGTGTTCCAGTGCTGAGTGAGCAAAAGAATATTATATATGGTATGCATGGGTACAAACGTCTTTATCAGTTCTGAATGGTATTTTAAATATATGCAAATAGCACCCTTCAAAATAAGATGTATATTGACTTTTGCATGACAGTAATGGTATTAACTCCCACTAGACACAGAGTAATGTAAGGACATCAGTTTATTATGACATTTTATTTCACCCCCAAGGCATATGGTACTTTGCTTAGAAAATACTCTGTGGAAGAAACCAAAGAATGCCTTCAGAACAGTATAAAGCTTCACCAGCACACCACATCACATAAGATAACCCACTGACTGGTGGGACAGCACTTCCCCCAACCTAATCCCTCACTTGTGGACTGATCAGCCATGGTACTTAAAGACAACATCAGAGCTACACAGGAAAGAAGAACGTCAGAATTTACATTCATCAAGCAACTTAATTCAAAGCAGAATGGCCTGAGCAGTCACTAGGTGCAAGACACACTATGAGGACCTTTAACCCATTTAAAGAGAAAGTCCCCTCAAACTATTTTCTGTATACCTGTGTGGTTTGTAGGCATGGGCAATTATTCCCTTCCTTGCTTCCCCCTAATTTCATCCTAATTTAAAAGCAAATGAGGTTGCTTCACTCTGTTCTGCTTTGGTGTGAAAACCTGTTTTACTCCATTGCAAAGGACGTCACCCGCTCATGCAAGGCATCATGGTTGATGAAGTGTACATGCACAAGCCCCCAGAAGTTACACTCTCAGTCAATTCTGCTACACATCTTGCAAAATCCTGTATTCTCTAAAAGCAATTTTTTCTAACTTGGATACACTTTAAACTATAGAAAACTGCTGGGCACTCACTTACTATAGGTTGATAAGTTTCATGGCCAGCATAAGAGAAGGACAGAGGGACTACAGAGGACAGCAACAACACTGAGGGGCCCTTCCCTTTAATTACATTATAATTTATGTTGTGAAATTGCTTTTGTGCATTTACTCAATTGGCAAAAATCTCACATCTCTCTCCCCTAAACCTTTAACTTTTTCTCTCACTTCCTTTGACCCTTCTCTTACCTCAGTAATTAACTGTGACACAGCTACAGTTTGAAGGTGTTGAATGTCTGCCTGCTCTATGCTTTCCAATTCTAATTCTTTAACATTAAGCTCTGGTGTAAAACCTGCTTCCTCTGCTAATTCTGCTAACTCACCTAATGAAGAGCACCTGTGTGGCTCAGAAAGCTTGTGCACCATAATATTTAGTTACAGTGTCTTTGTTAATCATACATTCTTGCATACATACATACAGTACATACATACATATATACATACATACATACATACAGTACATACATAGTTCCCAGCACATTAGGCCTAACAGTCTATCAAGTCTGCCCATAACACAGCTCACTGGCACGTTACAATGGCTGCACTCCCATTTGCCCCCCACCCTTCCCCCCACTCTCACCTCCCAGCTCCCAAAATCCAATAAAAGACTTCCCAGTCTGCAGTTGTCTTTCAGCCCAGCTCACCAAGGTATGCCACTGTGCATCTTCCATATGGCCAAGACATAATGTCTTCTAGCAACGTACTCTTTACTATAGCAATTAAAACTGGTAGTGATGTTCCTTGTGTGTGTGTGTGTGTGGGGGGGGGTGACACAAGAACCCCCAGCTTACCAGGTTGATGCTGCATCTAACACAATCAACAGGGTCACACCACCAATTGGTTATTTGCCTCACTTCCCACCCACAACCATTGAGTTGGGTACACACAAGACACCTGAAATTATCTCCCCTACTGAATAGTTGAGGGATCTGTGTGTGTGAGAGAGATGGGGGGTCCCGCACTGGACTCACCTAGGAGACTTCAGGAATGTGAGACTTTGACAACTTGAAGTAAGACTCTGACACAAGTTCAAGTGAAAATTTATGTAAGCTTTACATATGAACATACATACGGTGATGCCAGCAGATAGAGGCCTTATGGTTTATCAACTTTGCTTGACTGTACAGCTCTCAGTGTTTAATACTGATAATAATAATAATAACATTTATTTAATTAAGCGCCTTTCAATATTTCAAAGCGCCGTACAATATTCATAAAAAGTAAAACACATATGCAAATATGTATAATATAAAATCACGATAAAACAGGAAATGCCTTCCCCCATAAAAAAGTCTTAAGTGCCTACTTAAAACTCCCCATCATCCTGCACTCCCGGAGCTGACGGGGCAGAGAATTCCAGAGGGTAGGTGCCACAAACCCAAAGACACGCGCACCAGATGACTTTAAGTTAACCCTTGGAATCTCCAGCAACCCCTCGTTGGACAAGCGGAGCTGTCGCAAGGGGGTGTAAGGAACCAGGAGCTCTTTCAAGTAATCAGGATCTGATCCGTGTAGGGCTTTGTAAGTCAATAGACCTACTTTAAAGGTGATCCACCACTGTATTGGCAGCCAGTGCAGAGCATGCAGCACTGGGGTAATATGAGATCTTCTAGATGCCCCAGACAACAAACGTTCTGCTGCGTTCTGCACTAGCTGTAAGCGGCGGATATCAACCCCAGAAAGCCCTAGATAAAGGGAGTTGCAGTAATCAAGGCATGATGTCACAAAGGCATGGACCAAAACAGGCAGGTCACTGGATGGAACAAGGTGCCTAATCCTGGAAATGTTCCTAAGGTGGATAAAGGCCAGCTTGATGACTGCTGATACCTGATGTCGAAGAGTCAGACCATCGTCAAGCACCATTCCCAGGTTACACACCCGTTCAGAGGTGAGAATCTGCGCATCCCCCAGGACTGAACTGGAAGAGAGCCCAGTCCTCAATCCCTCTACCCCATGACCCAGGTCCACAACCAAAACCTCAGTCTTTCCTGGGTTCAACTTTAGACTGCTGGAATTCATCCAATCTTGGATTTCCATGAGGCAGCTGTTCAGCATTGCGATAGCACCAACCTGGTCAGGCGCAAAAGACAGGTAGTGCTGGGTATCATCAGTGTAGCAATGAAACCTCAGCTCATACAGTCTTACAATGTCTCCGAGGGGTAGCATATATACTGCGAATAACATGGGGGACAGCACCGAACCCTGAGGTACCCCGCAAGGCAGAGAGAAAGCCCCAGTTGAAAACAGACCCGAGACCACTCTCTGCGTTCTCCCAGCGAGGAAAGATGAAAACCATCTGAAGACTGTACCCAACAGCCCACAGATGAACCTCAGGCATTCGAGCAGAACCCCATGATCCACAGTATCAAAAGCTGATGATAAATCCAGGAAAACTACAATAGAATGGTATCTCCGATCTCTCGCCATCAGAAGATCATTGAGCAACCGAACCAGAGCAGTCTCAGTACTATGCCTCTTACGAAAACCGGATTGGAGAGGTTTGTATAAATTATGGATGGTTAAATGGTTATCCATTTGAGCAGCCACAACTTTCTCAATAACCTTTCCCACAAAAGGGAAGTTAGAGATAGGCCTGTAGTTTGCTAGGTTGTCTGAGTCTAAAGAAGCTTTTTTCAGAAGGGATCACCACCCCCTCCTTCAGGGAGCTAGGGAACTCACCCATATCTAGAGAGCACCGGACAATTCGAGCTAAGACTGGGCCAATAATCTCACTACAACCCAAAATCAGGGAAGTAGGGCCTGGGTCTAAACTATAGCATATGGGATGCATCTCCTGGACAATCCTCATAATGTCTACAAAATCCGGCAGGTCAAAGGTACTCCAGGAAACTCCGGGCTCTGCAACTGAGCACGGATCAACAGCAACCCCCTTAGAGTGAAGTTGGTGGCACTCCATCCTAATGTCATCGACCTTATTTGCAAAGAAGAGAGTGATCTCGTCACAATCAGTTTGTGTAAAAACTCGACGGAACTGCCGACAGGCTGGGTTGCACAGCCTATCAACAGTTCTGAAGAGTTGAGCCGGTCAGTTCCGTGTGACAGAAATTTCCCTGGACAAGAATTCTGCCTTCTTATGGGAAATTTCTGTTTGGTAGAGTTTATAATGCTCTAGCAAAATACGGTGGTCGGCATCAGAGGCAGTCTTCCTCCAATGGCGCTTTAACCTATGCCCCAATTTCCGCAACTCTCTCAGAGCCCTATCAAACCAGGGCGATGCAGAAAGGGGCTAACTCGGATAGGAGCAATCTGATCGAGGGCTGAAGATATGGCCCCATTATAGGCCACTACCAACTGCTCAGGATCAGTGCAAGACTCGTCCAACAACGAGAGGTCAATAACCGCCATCAGGTCTTCAGGGACCACATCCCGCAAAGGGCGGTACCTCACCAACTCCACAGGGGCTGACCTACCCGGCGGGCCTCAAAATTGAACCCAACTGAGTAATGATCAGACCAACCTACTGGTTCCACCACTAAATCGGAGGCCTCGATCTCCAGGAGGAAGACCAGGTCAAGAGAGTGACCTCCATAGTGTGTAGCTGAGGAAACAACCTGTGTGAAACCCAGAGATGTCATCACCTGGAGGAAATGTTGGCCAAAAAGTGAGGATTCGTCATTGACCCAGGCATTGAAGTCACCCAGAACCATTAGTCTGGGCGACTCCAAAGCCATGTTGGCAGCAAAGTCTGCTAATTCCTGCAGGAATAGCTTCTCATCACCTGGTGGATAGTAGATGAGGGCAATCCTGCACCCATCACCAGCTACCATGGTACACTCAAATGACCTGGCCTCCTCAACTGGTACACCAGTTAGGCCCAATTTGGTCTTGAAACAGACCACAACCCCCCGCCCCCGCAGTCCAATCTCGGGCGATGTACAACTGAGTACCCGGTGGGAACAGCGGCCTCTAAAACAGGGGCCACATTCCCATCCAACCAGGTCTCGGTAATGCAAACCAGATCTGCCCTAGCAACAAAGTCTGCAATAAGACCAGTCTTGTTGCAGACAGATCTGGCACTGTATAATAGTGCCCGAGTTGGACAAGGTTGGCGAGCTGTCCCAACTACTTGCCCTCCCAAACTGGAGGTGCCCTTGGGTATGGGAACCAGAATGGAATCACCACGTTCCAGGTACCATTTCGCCCCAAGGTGTCTTCTGCCCCCCCAACCCCCTCATCACCTTTCTCACTGAATGCACCATCCATGTTACCTCTGTCCTTCTCCGCTTTCCCATTCTGATTTTGCCATTGACCCTGTCCCACCCCTTTTAAATCCCCCTACTGATATTTGCAAAGCCAGTTCCACAGGCAAAGTATCCCATGTCATGATCTGTGAGAAAGAGCCTCCTCAACTCCCTCCTGAAACCCCCCCCTCCAATTTCAGACTATGCCATCTTGTGATCCCTTCATTTCTCTACTTGAACAGGCCCTCCTGGCTAACCCTGTTTATGCCCTTCCAGTATTTGAAGGTCTCAATCATATCTTCCCTGTCCCTTCTGTCCTCCGGGGAGTACAGCTTTAGTCTCCATAGCCTGTCTTCATAGGGCCTTTCCTTCATTCCACTTAGCATTTTGGTCACACTTCTCTGCACCCCCTCCAGGAGCCTCCAGCATTTTGGTCACCCTTCTCTGCACTCCCTCCAGGAGCCTCATGTCTCTTTTTAAAAAGGGGCACTAGAACTGTATGCAGTATTCCAAGTGCAGCTTCACCAGTGCCCTGTACAGTGGCAGAATCACCTCCTCATTCCTTGAGGTGATTCCCCTGGCTATGCACCCCAGAATATTATTGGCCTTCGCTGCTGCTTTTCTTCATTGTGCAGAGTGGTTTGTGCTACCAAAGCCTCAGCTAAGCAGCTCAGTTTTTGTGGGTCTTTGGTTTTTTCTTAGCGGCCACTGCTGCCCACAGAGAGGGGGCATAGCCGCACCTGGGGCTGAGGGAGTGAGCCAAATCAGTGGAACAAGCGAGCCGAAACAGACGCAAGAAGCCAGAGTTCAAGCTCTGGGTTTTTCCAGCCACCACATCAGAAGCTGAGGGGTCTGGGGCCATAGCTGTTCAAAGGGAAGGGTTGCAGCCATGGCCAGTAGTTGGGAGGCTCGTGCAGCTTAGCGCAAAAAGGTGCAAAATTTCAAATGGATTCTGGGTTATGAGAGTCTCAGCCCAGCAGCTCAGTTTATGTGGGTCTTTTGGTTTTCCTTGGTGGCCACCGCTGCTGCACAGAGGGGCATAGTCGCCCCACATCTGAGGGAGTAAACTGAATCAGCAGAACCAGTAAACCAAACCAAAAGCAAGAAGCCAGAGTTCAAGCTTTATTTTTCTCACACCCGCCCATCCTGCACTACCACCAGTATTAAATGGGCCACTTAGCGGGCCCATTTTAGCAAAGAGCCAATATGTGAAGAGCAAGGGGCAGTGTTCCCAGGAGGCATTTCAGCTCGACCTGACTGGCAAGCCTGCAAACTCGACCGGAGTAAAGGCCCAGGGGCTGGAGAGGTGCAGATGTAAGGTACTGTGCATACTAACTTTGCAGGAGCTACCGAGGACTCTGCGCCCTAGGAATTGATTAGACAGCTGATTTTACATGAGTTGTTGGGTCTAAATCCTTGGAGACTGTTTACATGCACTATGTTGGGTCTACTCCTTAAGGGAATAACTTTGTGGGTAATTTCTGGATGTACAGGGAGGGTGGGGGATCGCTCAGAGTAACTTTTCTTTTGGAGTAACTTGATAGAAAGAGGTGTATATTGGCAGTGTTATGTGTTCTTATGGGCATTATACTGAGGGGAGTACAAAACTGATTCTGGAGTACAGGAGGGTGTACATGTGCTTTGTCAGAGTTGCTACTCCAGGGAGCTTTCTGGGATGAATTGTACATGCACCGGGGGTTGCTCTGAGACACTTCTTTGGAGGATTTGATAACTAGTGGTGGTGTTGCTGGTTACTGGCTGGGGTCTGCAACCTTGTGGGCATTTACTCACTGGGTTGGTTGCACAATTTCTTGAGTAAGGGACTGTTCTCTGCCCAATAGGTGTTGACTATACCCACTCACCTGGGTACTAGGACAAGCTCACCAGGAGGAAAATGAGGAAGAGGATCTGTTACACTGACTATGGTGGGAATGCTGGGGGCAAGATGGAGTGGGGGTGAGAGAACTGCTATGAGGTATGGGGAACTTGGGATGGCAGAATTGGGAAGGGTGGCATGGTGGGTGGTATCAAGGGAAGGGGGGATGGTGCAGGGGGCAGGAGACCAGCAGGGGATTCAAGAGTGACAGGCTGATGGACTGCAGTGGCTGTGGGGCAGCCATCTGGATGGGTACATTGTGGAGGCTGGGGGAATGTCCCATTGCCACAGGCTGAGAACAATGCAGGCAGAGGTCAGCTGGCTATTGGAAGAGATAAGAAAGTTAAGAGAGGGGATGGGCAGAGCTAGGGTAGGAGGAGCACCACCTCAGGTGCACAGTAAGTCAGAAATTGAGGCGACTGGAGGGAGGGGGGTAGCGGAGCCCGGGCCGAAATGCAGATCCCAGGCCACTTCGGGGTGGCAGCAGAGACAATGCCAGTAAGAGGAGGAGGAGAGGGTCAAATAATAGGTACGAGGTGGGGATCACGTGATGGCTCCATAGCGTTAGCAGCATCGCAGACCAGCTCCCACCCCGAACACCAGCTTTCATCTAAAAGCTCTTAATCAAGCTGCAATATTTTCTCCTGCTTCTGCTAAATAGGCTTCTATTGCCTTCCTGACACATCGGAGGTGAAGTCTTTGGAGTAAAAGTAGCATACATCATTGGATTACACGGATCATTGTCTGGGGCCTAGCGACAGCATAGAGGCAGAAATGAGCCAGGTGCTCCCAGCTCACACTCCACCACAAACGTCAGTCAAGGAGTCCAAGAGATCCAAAGGTCAGTCCAGGGCCTCTCCTAAGTCAGCATTATCCTCGACAACTTCTCAAGCTAACATCCCGCTCTCTGAGAAAAAGTTTCTGGAGGAATTTCACCCCTTTAAGCTCGCTATACAATAATTAACATCAGAGCTTAAAAGTCTCCGTGATGATCTCGCAGACACTAACTGAGCTATCTCAGACACCACGGCCCGAGTTTCATCCTTGGAGGGCTGGAAACATACTACAGAGCCCGAAATTGTTAACTTGTGGCACAGGCTCCACAAAACAGAAACCAAACTAGAAGATCTGGAAGGCCGAAGCCGAAGAAACAACATAATTATCTTTGGTCTTACAGAGGACGCCGAGGGAACAGTGCCTATCCTCTTCCTACAAAAAATGCTTACCAAGATAGTAGGGCCCTCTCCCAACAACATTACCTACATAATTGAGAGGGCCCATCTTTCGCTAAGACCAAAACCTGCTGCTGGAAAACCACCACGCCCTTTAATTTTAAAGTTCTTGGACTATTTGGATAAAACTCACATTTTAAGCCAGGTTAAAGAGATCCAACAAGTTCTGTGGGAAGGACAACAACTTTGATTTGCACAGGATCTCCCTTCCACTGTCAGACAACAATAAGCTGGATACCACCCCTTGGTGATAAACAAAGCTAATAGCAGCAGGAATTATGTACAAGGTTCAGTACCCCTCTCGTTTTTCGGTCTTTATCTCAGGATCCTGGCACATCTTTGAGATGGCACAGCAAGCTCTCCCAGCACTGCAATCTCTACTGCCCGACTTGTTCCCTGCTCGCTGATGGATTTTACTCCATGGTGTTTCACTGATCTGCTGAAGTCACCACACGAATATGCGCACATTGTCTATGCAACTGTTAGACGTAGTGAGTTGTGACCACAAGAGGGCAGTAAAGTCCCACAACAGTTTACTTTCCCTTCAACCTATTCACGAACTAAGTAATTTTTTTTTTCTTTGTTGTATTTTTCTTTTTATTGTGTGGGCTTCTGGACCTGCTCCAAATTTTATATTTGATGGTTCAATTGGAACAATCATTGGACAAAGAGACTCCTTGCCTCATATTACTATAAAATCCTTTTAGTTCAGCGATGTGTCTAAAGGATATTTCATTTGACACTGCAGAGAAAAGTCTTCCTTTTGCATTTTATTTCTCCGTTTATTGTAAGTTACCAAAGTTGGTTGTTCGGGGCCGGGTGAGGGTTAGTGACAGTGGGCAGGTTAGCAGGGCGTTATGTGTCATAAAAGGAAGGGGGAGATACCCACAGCTGATTCGTGTGCTTAATTTGTGCTTTTCCCTGTTCTTATGTTATATTTTAAATCCAGGAAATTCTTGATGGGTCAGGCACCATGTTGGTCCAAGGAGGACCTTTCTACATACGCCGTGGTTAATAGGGCAGAGAATATAAAGGGGGGTAAGGTGAAGGAGGAAGGGGTCGACACTCAGTTCTCTTTATTTTTCGAGGGGTTTATATGCATATGCTGTGGGTTTTAGGGTTGTTTTTTCTGATGTTTGATTTTACTGACTTGGGGTTCTTGTGTGGGTGGGAAGGGGGTTGTTGGGTTGAAATAAAAGGGAAATCTTCTGCTATGTTGAGAGGGATTATAGTTATTTTATGTAGTTCAGATTGGTGGTTCTTACACAAATTCCAAGTAATTTTTTTCTTCCCTAATAGTGCCTATGGCGGGGGTTAGTTACTGCTCTTGGAATATAAAAGGGGCACAGACCCCAGCAAAACAAACTAAAGTACTACTTCATCTTAAAAGTCTGCAAATTGATATAGCCTTTTTGCAAGAGACACATCTCTTGGCTACTCATATTCATTATTTTCGTAGAATTTGGGTAGGTCAAACATTTGGCGCTGGTATAGATTCACGTAGAAGAGGAGTTGCCATTCTAATTTCTCGCAGAACCCCATTCCATCTTATACAAGAAACTGCAGACCCCAAGGGTAGATTTGTCATTCTGAGAGCCCTTCTGGGCCATTCTGAAGTTATATTGGGCTCCATTTATGGACCCAACTGTGATGACCCAGAATTCTTTGCTTCTCTTATGACTATTCTTGCACCCTGGACCATGTTTCTGATAATCCTGGGTGGTGATTGGAACCAGGTCCTATCCAACAAACAACACAGAACTGGCCAGGTCAGACAAACCTTATCATCCAGTCAAAAAGCCATTCATGAATTAATTAATTGTCTTGGTCTCACTGACCCTTGGAGACTTATGCACCCCGACAACAAGGAATATTCCTTTCACTCCCTTCCCCACCACTCCTTTTCCCATATAGATTACTTTCTTGTGACTATTGATCATCTGCCGGGCATTTCCCTAGTCTACTATTCATCTAAGGTCATCTCACACCATATTGCCCATCTCCATTTGAACCTCTTACCTAATATACATAGAGCTCGAATTTGGAAACTCAATGATCAGCTCTTGAAATCCGATGAGTATGTACAACTTCTCCGAAACTTCATCAATAAGTTTATGGAAATCAATGCACCATCCATGTCTATAAAAGACTTTTTATGGGGTCCCAGACATGTGCATTAAGGGGGGAATTAATTCGTTTAGCGACCAAGCGTAAAAAAACAGAAGGCTGGAATGGTGGGAGGAATTCATGAATGCTTTATTTGCTGAAAGGATTGTTTATGTAGCCTCCAATACTCAGCACAAATTTGACAAATATTGGAAGGGCTTCAATCAATGTCTGAGGGACAGGTTTAATTTTTTAAGGTAGTGGTATTTAGAGTATCTTTGGTTTTATTGGTCCCGTTTGTTTAATTTTCCTTATTAACTATGGTTTCCCTTCCTCTATTGTTGTTAATTTATACCTTTCTTTCTCCCCCTTCTAAGTTTTGACCTAGTTGAGCTAATGATTTTCTAATATGATATTATTTACTTCCTGCTTTATTCAATGTTATGGATAGCTCGGGTGGGGGTGGGTGGGTTGCTTCCCCCTTTTTTCTCTTCACTATTTGGGTGTTTTTTTATTGATTTTTTTCTCTTTTTTTTTTCTAATCGTAAGATTATATTAGCTATTGTGCATTCTGTATTGCTCCTGCCTGTGTATCTTTGTTATTTTTATGCACAATGTTTTTTGCTGTTGTTGTTCTGGTTAAAAATAAAAATAAAGTTATTGGCAAAAAAAAACAGAAGGCTTCAGCCCTTTCTTCTATACTGACCCAGATAGCTGATCTGGAGAGTCATCTCTCTCCTCCTTCTTCCCCATACGCAACTGGGAAAAGGTCGAATCCCTTCGCACCCAATATAATCACATTTTAGCTGAAAAAGCAGAATTCCTTATGCTTAGTTCAAAAATATCCTATTTTGATCAAGGGGAGAGGGCTGGGAAACTTTTGGCCCTTCGCCTTCTCACCCAAGTGGCCGATAGAATAGTTTCCTCTATTCATTCCAAATCAGACAAACTTCTTATCCCCCCCCCCCCGTTATTGTGAAGGCATTTTGAGAATATTACCAACAATTATATTCAGCCTCTGCTACTCCCCTTACACCCCAACAACTAGACTCTTTTGTCCAAGGTATTAATCATCCAATGTTATCTGCCCTTCAGATAATTAGGCTAAAAACTCCTATTACTCTAACAGAAGTTGGTGATGCTATTGATTCCCTTGCCTTAGACAAATCTCCCTGACCAGATGGTTTCACAACTAACTTTTACAAAACATTTAAGGATACTTTAGCCCCTATACTCTTAGACACCTTTCAGTACATATTTCAGAAGGGTATATCTGATACCTCACTAACTCTGGCTACCATAGTGGTACTCCCTAAGCCCAACAAGGACCCTCTATAAATCAACAATTATAGATCCATCTCTTTAATAAATGTAGATCTCAAAATTCTTGCTAAAATTCTTTCCTCTAGAGTAAGCCAAGTCTGGGAATCCCTCATCAGTGCAGAGCAAGTTGGGTTTGTCAAAAATAGACTTTCCTCGGACCACCTCAGGAAAATAGCTTACATTCTTTCTGCATCCAAAAACTCCAATATTCCAGCAGCTTTTGTGTCCCTGGATGTAGAAAAAGCATTTGATAGGGTGTCATGGGACTATCTTTTCATGTTATTGCCCAAATACCATATTCCCTTGGAATTCATCCAGTGGGTTAAAATTCTATATTCATCCCCAACAGCCCAAATTCAATGTAATGGAGTTTTTACATCCCCTTTTTCTTTATTCCAGGGTCCCCGTCAGGACTGTCCCTTGTCTCCTGATCTATCTAATCTATATTTAGAACCCCTTATTAGGAAAATTAATAATTCCCCACTTTTAACAGGTATTTCAATAGGTAACATGGACTATAAACTCTCTGCTTATGCAGATTTACTTCTGCATATTTCTAACCCTAATCAATCCCCTGCAATGCTAAATTATTTCATGTTCGAGTCAATCTCAACTGTGCTGAATTTGGCGAAAACAGAACTTCTTCCCCTCAACAAATATACCCTCAGGGCTCACCTGGATCACTTAGAGATACACTGGAATCCTGACAAAATGAAGAATCTTGGGATCCATCTCCACTCCTGTCCTCTAACTATGAAAAGGCTTAACCTAGACGCCCTTACGAAGACTTTATCAGACGACTTTAAACGCTGGTTAAAGCTACCCTCAACCCTGTTGGGACATATGAGCATAATCAAAATTAATACTTTACCTCATATACTATACCCATAGAAACATAGAAACATAGAAACATAGACTTTGACGGCAGATAAGGACCGCTAGGCCCATCTAGTCTGCCCATTTCCTTACCTACAGAATAGGCCGCAGATCCTATTTAACCAATAGCCTATATCTTCCTGCCCCCCACAAGAATTGCCTTATGTCTGTCCCATGCATTCTTGAATTCTCCCACAGTTTTAGACTCCACAACTTCCTCAGGAAGGCTGTTCCATGCATCCACTACCCTCTCTGTGAAATAATACTTCCTCACATTGCCCTGAACCGCCCTCCTTCTATCTTTAAATTGTGTCCCTTGTTCTTGCAAGTCTCTTTTTCTGAAAGATGCTACCCTCTTGGACTTTGTTGATTCCTTGAGGTACTTGAAAGTTTCTATCATGTCCCCCTCTCCCTTCTTTCCTCAAGGGTATACATATTAAGCTCCTTTAGTCTCTCCTCATACGGCTTCTCTTGCAGACCCTGACCATTTAGTTGCCCTCCTTTGGACTGCCTCTATCCTGTCTATGTCCTTGCGGAGATGGGGTCTCCAGAACTGGACACAGTATTCAGATGGGGTCTCACCAACTGTCTGTACAGAGGATAACAACTTCCTGTTTTCTGCTGCTGATGCCTCTCCTATACATCCCAGTATACCCTGGCCCTCCCTACTGCCTTCTCACATTGCTTCTAACCTTAAGGTCATCTGATATGATTACCCCCAGGTCCCTTTCTCTGTTTTGTTGTTACTACCTCCCCACCCATTGTGTATTCTTCCCTGGGTTCTTGTTTCCCAGGTGCATTCTTTGCACTTTTGCATTGAATCCTAGCTGCCATACGTCTGACCATTCCTCCAACCTTGCCAAGTCCCTTTTCATCCTTTCCACGCCTCCTTGTGTATCAACCCTGTTGCAGATCTTTGTGTCATCTGCAAAAGGCATACTTTTCCTTCCAGTCCCTCTGCAATGCCACTGATGAAGACATTAAAAGGACTGGACCCAATACTGAACCAGTGGTACCCACTAGTAACCACCCTTTCTTCAGAGTGGACTCCATTTACAATTACCTTCTGTGTCCTGTTGTCCAGCCAATGTTTTACCCAGGCTACCACCCTGGGACCCACTCCCAGGCTGGTTAATTTGACTAATAATCTTTGTGTGGGACTGTGTCAAATGCCTTGCTAAAAGTCTAGGTAGGCCATGTCCACAGCCCTCCCTGGTCTACTATTGGTCACCCAGTCAAAGAACTCTATTAGATCTCGTCTGACATGACCTTCCGCTGTGAACCCATGCTGCCTTGGATCCTGTGCTCCACTGACCTCTAGGTACTCAATTATTCCCTTCAGAAGTGACTCCATCACTTTCCCTACCACAGAGGTCAGACTGACAGGTCTGTAGTTTCCTGCCTCTGTCTTGGTCCCACTTTTGTGAAGGGAATCACGTCAGCCTTCCTCCAGTCTCGGGTACCACACCATCCTCCATGATTTATTAAAAAGAGTAGCCAGTGGTTTCACTAGTTCCTTCCTTAATTCTTTTAGAATTCTGGGTGAATTCCATCAGGACCCATTGCTTTGTCCACCTTCAGTTTTAGGAGTTCTTGCAGAACCCTTTCTTCTGTGAAAGGACTGGGATCGACCCCTATCAAGAGTGCTTCTGTTAATTGGATTAGGCACTTCCCCCTCCTCTTTTGTGAATACTGAGCAGAAATATCTGTCCCCTTCTGCCCACCCACCATTTATTCTATTCAGCCTCACTATCCCTCCCTTTGTCTTTCTACGCTCGCTGATGTACCTATAAAAGGTTTTATCCCCCTTCTTAACTGAGTTGGCTATCTTTTCCTCAGTTTTGGCCCTTGCTATTCTGACTTCCCTCCCTGCTTCTTTCTGCCTTAACTGGTACAGCTCTCTGTCCTGCTCCTTCTGTGTTTCCTTACACTTCTGGAATGCTATCTTTTCTTCCTGACTTTCACAGCCACCTCTCTTGAGAACCATAGTGGCTTTTCTTTCATTTGATTTGTTTATTTGCTTCACACAAAGGCTTGTTGCCTCTGTGATGGCAGTTTGATAATTCCCATTGTTGCTCCACACCTCCTTCTAGCCTGTTTGCTGAGTGCTTTTCTGAGGCACTCTCACATCTTGCCAAGTCAGCCCTCCTAAAGTCAGTACCCTCACTTTTGTATGCCTGACTCTGTAGCTGAGTTTAATGAACCACACTGTTTGATGGTCACTTGTCCCCAGATGGCAACCCACTTCTAGATCTGAGATCCTATCACTGCCCCGTTTGGGAGGTATAGGGTCTACGATTGCTCCCTCATGAGTGGTTCGAAACTAGCTGTCTAATGCCTGCCACCTGTAGGGCGTCAAGAATGGCCCTGCTCTTGGATGTTGCTGCAGCAAATGTGCTCCAGTTAACATCTGGCATATTCAGGTCTCCCATCAACAGTATCTCCCTTTCTCTGCCATTCTAAGAATGCCTTCCATCATATCCTTGTCCATTCCTTCCCCTGACATGGGGGTCCGTACCAACCCTGTGCGGATTGTGGTGCCCTTTCCAGTCTCAAGGTGACCCACAGTGCCTCCTCTCCTCCCTGTTTACTCTTTTGTTCAGTTGCTTTTATCCCTTCCTTTACATAGAGAGCTACTCCTCCCCTCTTCTCCCCTGCCTTGTCTCTCCTGTAGGTTATGTACCTGGTATGTTAACATCCCAGTCATGGTTCTCTGTGTACCATGTTTCTGTGACTACTCGATATCCAGGCATCCTCTTCCATTAAGACCACCAGCTCAGGGAGCTTGTTGCCCAGACTACGGGCATTGGTACTCATTACCCTCCATTTCCTGATGGCCTTACCCCCTTTTGCCCCATCCCTGTCCTTCTTGCCTTTGTCACTTTCTCCATTTACCCCTGCCCTTCTCCCTATCGACATCTCCATGTTGGTGTTTGCCACACTTACTACCGTGATTGTTTGGGGGCTAGGATTTTCCTGCTCCTTTCCAGTGACTCCCCCCTTGGCTAGTTTAAAAGCTTGCCAATGAAGCATTTAAACCTATCACCTAGGATCCTGGTTCCCCTCCCGGACAGATGCAGCCCATCATGCCAGTATAGGCTTGCATCACTCCAGATGGACCCCCAGTCCCCAATGAAGCCAAATCCCTGAGCTCCACACCAGTTTTTCAACCACTGATTGAATCCCATGGTACGGAACACCCTAGCCTCTCCTATGCCATAGATGGGTAGCACCTCCGAGAAGGTTACTGTGCATGCTACTTGACTAAGGCCCCTTCCCAATTCCACAAACTCTTCCTGCACTTCTCTAATCCCTTTCTTAGCCAGGTCATTTGTCCCTAGGTGGACAATGACATCCAGCTCCCTCCCCTGTGCAGCTGCTCCGGCAATCCTGAGGATTCGCTCCCTGTCCCTCCAAGCCATGGCGCCAGGCAGGCACCTTACCTCCCTCTCCCCTTCCTTGCCCAGTTCTACCTTCCTAACAATGGAGTCCCCCACCAGGAGTTGTTTCCTTCCCCTGCAGGGTCCCCTGCCACCCTCCTGTGGGTCTCCTTTGTGGAGGTTCCCAGCATCCTCCTTGGTCTCCACTGTAGGTGCCTCCATAGAGGAACCACACTTTGCCAGAATGGCATAGGGAGTTGGAGAGGTACAGCTGGAGGGATGTGCCTATTCCACCACCCTCACCCTCCCTAGGCCCACTGTGGTCCAACCGCTCCTCTTTCTTGGCAATCTCTGAGGCAACGGCAGTGGCACTGGTGGTCCCTGGATGGAAGAGGAGGTCCCATAAATCCTGGCCAACTCAGCCTGGGGATGAGCAACCTCCTCCCTCAGCCCAGAGAGGTGCCTGCAGATGGGACAACACCGCATCCTCCAGAACATCTCCCGGAAGACTGCTGCTCCACAGCCACTGCACTGCACCACTCCAATCATGTCTTATTTCTGGCCCCTTAACTGTTTGCAATCCTTAGTCTTTCCTCTGTTTTTTTTTCTCTCTCCTTACTTTCTGCCTGTGTGCCCTTTAAGCTCCTGATTGTCCTGTTCTGAGACAAGAATATCCTATATTTCTCAGTAGACCGCTTACTTGTTCAGAGGCAGACCTCCAGCAGCTAGAGGGGGGCCGGAGAGCTACTCTTGCCCTTCTAGGATGGTGGGTCCTTGGTGGTTCTGTGATCACTCACTTCCTGCCCCTAAACAGGAAGTTCCTGTTGTCAGTCAAATCCTGTGCCTATAAAAATAGAACTAGCTTTGGGTGGGGGTGGAGGGGAGGGAAGGAGGGCAATATAGTCCCAGCAGAGAAGTTCAGTCACACAGCAGTCCTTTCTCCTGGAGTCTTCTGCCAAGCTATTAGCAGAATCTTTCTAAGGCAGTCTTTAAATGTAGCTTCCTTCTAGCTAAGCCACTCCCCCTACTTACCAGATCTTTCTACAAGTAATTTAAACCTCACAACAGTTAAGTCCTTTCAGTCACCTGAGATTTACACCTAGATGACTTTTCAGTTACCCATTCAGTTCAGTTAACCCAAACACACACTTTTTTTTGTTTTGTTTTGTATGTTAGTTTTTTTACCCTAAATTAAAGGTCTAAATACAAAAGTTCTTCTACTTTAGTCCCAGCAGAGAAGTTCAGTCACACAGCAGTCACACAGCAGTCCTTTCTCCTGGAGTCTTCTGCCAACCCTTACAGATGTTTAACTGGGCCCTCCCATTGTTGTGATTCTCACAAGTACACAGTATTATCAGTAAATTTCTATGGCAAGGGAAAAAACTAGACGGAGTTATCTTAAGCTCACTAGACAGAAAATTGACGGTGGCCTCCAAGCCCCAAACTTCTACATATATTAATTACCAATTCATCTGACCAGAATACAACACTGGCTACAACCTTTAAATTGCACTCTGGACTCTGTTTACTTCCCTCCCTCCTTGGACCAGAATCGAACGTGACCTCTGTGCTGCACGTGATATGGATCCCAAGGCACTTCCCTTTATTGTTAAAAAGAATCTTCCTACATCTCTACAGGATACCCCCTTAAGTTCTTTGATTCAAATACAACATCAGTTAATAACCCTTAGAAGACTGTGGACGTATATATACGTCCAGAATCTATATACGTTCATACATATTCATTTCTCAAAGGGTTTGAATTCCCTCCTCAAAACAGATGTTTACAGAGATATAGCCCAACCCCTTTTCCAAAACGCCAATCTCCAAATCTCAAGTAAGATAATTAACTCCCATCTCTTTTTGCCAGAGATAGGTATAGAACGAGTGGGCCAATTGGTTCAGGAACAAAAACTGCTTTCTTTTCAAGAGGGCTGTTCCCTTTACAACTGGTCCACTACCTCTGCTTTTAAATATCTTCAGATAGCTCATATGTTAATAGAACACTTTGGATCAGGGATATGGGCTAGCTCCTTTATGTCCACTTTGCTTATATTCCTTAAATCTATTCCCACCTCTCACTTGACATCCTACTCATATAAATTTATTTTATCAACAGCAACTACCTTGGAAGGCCAGAGCTTTTATTGGTGGGATAATATCTTACCATCTACTACTAATTCCAGAGACTGGTCCACTATTTGGAGCCATCTATATAACTACATTAAATGGGACAGATATAGATATATGCAATTCTATATTAATCATAATCTATATTATTCCCCGTCTAAACTATACCAAATGGGTATTTCATCCTCTAATCAGTGTCCTAAATGTCAACTAGCCCCTGCTAATCTACTGCATTTCTATGGTCATGCGAGAAAATCATGCCCTTCTGGCAGAGTATTCAAAATAGACTAGACCCGTTGCTCTCACTGTCAGACAGTTTCAATCCCGAAATCTGTATCCTGGGGGACTACACATCACTACAAGGGAATAGACAGAAAGCCCACAGGACCTTAATATCAGCCTGTGCTAAGAAAGTTATATTGAGACATTGGTTATACCCAATTACCCCCAACCAGATAGAATGGTTTAAAGAAATCATGTTTGCTTTACAAGCAGAGTTCACTATTGCAAGAATTTCTAATAGAATGGGTAACTATGAACAAAAGGGGGAATCACTTCATACCCTTATTTCAAATTTCTAACCCTATTTATGTATTCCAACCAATCTGAATCCTATTTAGTGGCAGACTGGGGAAGGTTGGGAGGGACAGAGGGTGGGGGACAGGACTACAGGCATCTCTAATCAATCAGAGCTTCTCTATGCTGTTATTCATTTTCTTGTATGTTTTTATACATTAAGTCTGTTTTGTCTAATCTTTCATTTTGTCCGACCAAGATGACTGTAATGGATATTGCCAGTGTGAAAATAATTAAGCATATTAAATGGAAAAAAAATAATAGGTACGAGGTTCTGATGTCAGTAACAGAGGAGGAGGATGGTATTCCCAAGAGTGGGACAGGCAACAGTCAGGGCAGGGAGAATGCTGGGGCTGTGGTTCTGACAGGGAGAGAGGGGTGGATTTGAAAGTCAGGGGTAGGGGAGAGGGAGAGGCAGGGGAAGCAGCCAAGGGAAAATTGGAGTGGCACTTGGCAAGGTGGGGGGATCATAGACGGTGTATCAGCCACTGGGAGAGGGGTAGCTGCCAAGGGGATATGGAAGCCTAGCAAGAGGGGGGGGGAAAGGCAGGGGAGGCCCAAGTGCTGAGGGGCAGGGAAGGCAAATGCTCAGTGGAGGGAAGGGGTTGCATGCAGATATAGGAAAAAAGGGGGAAGGGGATGAAGTAGTAGTGTTAGGGGACTCTATACATAAGGGGGATCAGGTGTGTGGGGGGGCTAACAACACAGTCAGATCTGGGTGGAATCCATACCAGGCTTAACAGTGGGTAGGGTGGGGCAAGCTCTACTCATGTGTGTCAAGAGGGGAAGGAAAAAACTCACATGGTGGTGCACATAGGCACCAGTGATCTGTCAGAGAGTCAGGTGGAGATGGCTAGGGAGAGTTTTGAAGAACTAGGGAAGTTTTGCATGGAGGTTGGGTGTTCGGTGACCTTCTTGGAAGTGCTTCCAGTACCCAGTGTGAGCAGGGTGAGAAAAGACAGGATTGTGGAGTTTAATTCTTGGCTGGTGGAGTGGTGTTGCTCACGTGGCTATTGGCTGGTGGGGGATATGGGGAACATATGGGTCAACGGTGATCTATATGCAGCAGACAGGTTGCACGTGAGTAAGACTGGGCAGGGGTCTTGAAGTAGAAGATGGAGGAACACATTGCTTCCATGGGGCTTTTAAGCTAGGAAGGTGTGGAAGCAATTATGTAACTAGTGTGCAGGATCTCCAGGTAGGGGAGTTATACAAGTTCACCCCGCCAAGACAGAAGGGTTTATAAGAAGAGGGTACCAGAAGGGAGAAATCAGGTAGAGGGGGAATGCAGCAAGGAGAAGGAGGGAGCTGCTGGAGGGTAGTCTCCATGAACTCGAGGAGCCTGGGTAACAAAGTAGCTGAGCTACAGGCTCTCTTAAGCATAGGAATGGTGGACATGTTGGCCATCACAGAGACATGGGCCAGCCAATACCAGGATTGGGATCTGACAATTCCCAGGCACAGGATGTATGAGAAGGACAGAGGAGTGGGGAAGGGGGGAGGGGTGGTGATTTACATAAAGGATGGGATCAGATGCACAAGGGATGAGGGGGAATAGGGGAGGATGGAGGCTCTGTGGATGCAGTTCCTAGACCTGAGAGGTAGGAATCTTAGGCTGGGGTGGGGGGAGTATAGACCACCAGCACAGTGCAAAGATGTAAGGAGTTGGAAATGGAGTTGGTGGATCAGATTCAACGTGTATGTAGTAAGAGGAGCGTGGTGATTGTCAGGGACCTCAATCTACCTGGGGTGGACTAGGGAACCCAAGCCACCTCTAGCCTTGGTAAACGAACCAGGCTGGGTAACATATTGGACCTGGTAATCAAATGGGGAGATGGTGAGGAAGCTATGGGTGGAGGACCCACTAACTGGGAGTGACCACCTTTCAGTGTGGTTCAGGCTCAGCATGAGCAGGGAGGCTGTGGGGTCAGCAACAAAGGTAGTGGACTCCAGATGGATGGACTTTGGGAGGATGAAGGAAATACTCAGGGCACCTTGGGGGGATTAGGTCAGAGATGGATGCACATCAGAAGTGGGAGATCATAAAGGCTGAGCTGAGGGAGGCTATTGCAGCACGCACCAGGACTCTAAGTATTGGATGTATGAGTGTTTAAGCCTCCTTTGTGTAACCCCCCTGCAAATGGGGGTTCCCAAAAGACTTCCAGGAGCTTGCTTGAATGCTCCAAGCCTGAATGGTGTTTGGCGTTTAAGCCATTTATCAGTGAGTGTTTTTAGAACCTCTGGTACTGTCTCTTTAAGAGCTGTCTGCTTGCAGACATAATTAGTTTGTATGGGGGACTGTGTGTTTCTTTGATTGAGTACCACTCAAGCTGCTGTCAGTTCACTCCATTTTTGCAGTCACTAGGAGTGCAAAGGGAACCTATCTGAAAGATGTAATTATTTGCCAGAAACCATTTAGAGTAATAATGAAATTACAGTTTGTCTAACCTGCTTTCTTTGCAGTCAGAACAGTGTCTGCCTAGTTCCCCATTCTGGTTTTGAACTGCTGAACTGGACCAATCAGTGTGGGGTAAGCTAGCTCTAAAATGGTGCCTTGGACGAATCAGAACTTGGACTCATAATCTGAGCCAGCCACAAGAGGATTGTATGGGCAGTGACTCTGGAGATGTAGTTTAGACTTGCGACCTTTTGGACCAACAGCAGCAGTCTATTGTGGTAGCCAATCCAGTCAAGAACTGGGAGGAACTCAAAGGAAGTGCCCGGTTTTGTCTGTTGGGAGTTTCAGTTGAGCTTTGGCAGTGAAGGGAAAGGAACCTGTGCTCCTTCAGTGCACAGTTTTAATCAAAAACATGTGTAAGGTCCAGAGTTCCGTCTGCAGCTTGTTAGGACTGAACTGTCCTGTGAAGAGAATCAAAGGATATCTGAAGAGTAGAAACCAGGCTCACCCTGTAGAAGACTGGAGGAATTGCTGAAAATTGCACCGTCTGTCAGGAACTGAATCTGCTGTGTGTTCTCCCGGTATTGTGCAGTAATTGCGATCGGGATACAGATGCAGCCTGCCTGGTATAGTGGTTTCTTTTTACCATATAAATGTGTGAAGAGGTTTGTGTACCTCAAGTGAATCCTGCTGCCATTAAGTGACTTTTGCCTGTGACTGTTTACCATATAAATGTGTGAGGAGTCTCTTGAGCTCAAGAGTAGCCCTGCTGACATTGAAGGACCCTATCTTATTTGGAGGTCGTGAGTACTAATTCAGGGTCGCTCCTGTTGAATTGCCACATTAAATCCAAATGGAATTACTGTACTGCTGACTGTTTAATTCTCCTTTTCTCTGTGTGAAAGGGCCCCTACCAGCTGCCACGGTTTGACTAGCCACTAGGGCTTGGGTACCCAGGGACAGTAACTGATAGGGATAGGCCTGTGCACAGAGCCATAGGTAGATGAGTAGAGTGATAAGCTAATTAACCTGATTTCCCCCTGTCCTTGTTATATCCCCCTAAATAAATCAGAGCTGCTTGTTTCAGCAAAGTTATACTGCCTGAGGTATTTGTCTATGTTAAAGTACTGTACTGTGATTGTTGCACTGTATCTTATTTCACAGGAGATCCCAGTGCCGGAACCAGTCCTGGGGGTAAGTGTATACTGTAAAGGTAATTCTGATGTATTGTGTGGGCCACTAGTGGAAAGAAAGGGGGGTTGCAGTGTCCCAGAGGGCTGTGACCAAGTTAGTTTAACTATTGTAAACCCTGACCTCTGGGTGGAGGCACCCGCCGTTGGATCCAGGCCCCTCGGCCTGTTGGTGGCAAATCAGGCAGGGGTAGTAACCCCTGGGATAGCGCCATCTAGGGGTTACATTTGAATCATTGACCATGACTGGCCACAGGAGCCTTAGCATATCCATTCTGTCCTTGTCCTGTGACCTTCCCGTAGCCCAACGGTATGTTGAACCTGGACAGCTAGCGATAGCACCTAGCCCTGGATTAAATATGTGGTAGGTGCTGTTCCACCCGTGCCCAGTACCTTGCTCACACCTTCCTCCAGTATGCCATGGTACAGCCATCCACAGCCCCAATGTAAGCGCTCCCTGGGGATGCGGTATTAGTGCCTAGCAGGCTGCCTGCATCCTGCTCCCTCCAAGCTAACTACACCTGCTTCAGGGGCGTAGCATGGTTGGCGTGGGCCCTGGTGCAAGAAATGATGATGGGCCCCCCCATGAAAGGAATGAAGATGGGCTCCCTGTGAAAATAATGAATAGACTCCCCCATGAAAGGAATGAAGATGCCCCCCCTCCATGAATGTTTAAAAATGGGTAAACTTTCAGTCAGCTAGTCAAAGCACTGAAAGCAGCCTACAGTGGCAGGCACCAGCACTTATTGCTTCTGTGAAATTCTTAGTCTGTGTGACTCTGAACCATTTATTTATCTTTTTTTTTGTGCACAATACTTTTTCTCTAATAATCTTTCATATCTTTATTCTTTCTTATCTAATCTCTCTCCGCCCTAGCTAACCTCCCCTTAAAATTATCATTCAGTCTGCTCTGCTGTCTGCTCTGGCCCAGACAGCCCTGCCTCTGTGACTATCTCTCTCTTCTTTAAGTATTATTTTTTTAATAAAAAAAACTTCCTTGTTCATTCTGACCTCAACTCTCCTCTTCTCCTCCTCCACCAAATCTTAATAATCTCCTCCTTATCCTCCCTCCCCAAAGTCCCTGGCTTGTCTGCTCTGGGCTGGCCCAGACAGCCCCCAGGCTGTGGTGTCTGTGACTGTCTGTCTTTAAGTATTTTTTTTTAATAAACTAAAATGTCCTTGTTTACTCTCAGTGAGTCTCTCTCAGTGAGTGAAGAATGACTCCAGTCCACCAACTAAATCTCTCCCCACTCCCCAGTGACAGTCCTGTCTAGGGAGAGTCTCCTGCTGTCTCCTTCCTTCTTGTCCCTGACCCTGGCTTGAGACCCTGAGTCCCCGATTCCCTGGACCCCCAGGCGGGTTCAGACCTCATCCAGCCGAGTAGGCACCAGCCCAGCTTTAAGGCTCAAGCAAGACCAAGAAGAAGACCCACAGGAAATACACACATAGCGCAGTCAAAATAAATATTTTTTGTTCTTCTCTTCTCAGCTTCCTAAGAGACTCAGTCAGAGTGAGCTCAGCGAGTGAGTATGTGAGAGCTGGAACAGGCTGCAGGCTGAAGCAATGGTGACGCAGCCAAGAAAGACCAAATAGTCCAGTGAAGGAGAATTAGAGAGAGAGACACACACACACAAACATGTCTGCTGCAGTCAGAAGACAGCAAGAAATGGCAGATGGCTGCTCAGCTGCTGATGTGATGACATCTCTCTCTCTCCACCTCCTGCCTGCCCCAAGTGCTACCTCGCCGCAACCCATTGGTCTCCAATCTGGCATCAACAGCACTAATTCACCAGATTGCTGCCTAATCTGTCAGTCATCATGACAGGTAGGCAGCGCTGGCGCGGCACTGGCGATCTGTCTGTCCTCGCTTCTCCTCCCACCTTAGCTTACCTGGCTCACTCCTGGTTCTTCTCGGCACCCTGTACGATCCCAAACCAAAGGGGGCCCACATGGTGTACACACTAGCAGTCACATGGGTGCTGCTAGTACTGACTGCATTTTATTTATTTATTTAGCAGCTGCTGGGCCAGCCGAGGGGGGCACGCGCACGCACGCACACACCTCAGCTGTTCTCAGAATGTCAGGATACTGTCTTGGGAGTGCGAGTACAGCCCATAGGAGTTGCCTCAGTTGTGGGACAGTCCTGTAAGCTAAAAATAAAATTTTTATTCAGACAGGTGGTCAATCTGGATTGGCCCCTCTAGTTCATGGGCCCCAGTGCAGATGCATCACCTGCACACTCCATTCCCACACCCCTGACCTGCTTTACTCATTTGTGAACCGGTCAAGAAAAAGCTGTATCACTTACTCCTGTCTGTCTGTCTGTCTGTCTTGATCAGGGGCGTAAGAATGGAGTGTGCAGGTGGTACATCTGCATTGGGGCCCATGAACTAGAGGGGCCAATCCAGATTGGCCACCTGTCTGAATAAAAATTCAATTTTTAACTTACCGGACCATCACACAGCTGACGCAACTCCTACGGACTGTACTCGCACTCCTGAGACAGTCTTCTGACATTCTAAGAACAGCTGAGGTGCATGTGTGTGCGTGACCCCCTCGGCTGGCCCAGCAGCTGCTAAATAAATAACTAAAGTGCAGTCAGTACTACCAGCACCCATGTGACTGCTAGTGTGTACACCTCGTGGGCCCCCTTTGGCTTGGGATCATATGGGGTGCTGAGAAGAACCGGAAGTGAGCGAGGTAAGCTAAAGTGGGAGGAGGAGCGAGGACAGACAGATTGCCAGTGCCGTGCCAGCACTGCCTATCTGTCATGATGACTGACAGATTAGGCAGCAATCTGGCGAATTAGTGTTGTTGATGCCAGATTGGAGATCAATGGGTTGTGGTGAGGTAGCATTTGGGGCAAGCAGGAGGCAGAGAGAGAGAGAGAGACGTCATCACATCAGCAGCAGAGCAGCCGTCCTCCATTTCTTGCTGTCTTCTGACTGCAGCAGATGTGTTTGTGTATGTGTCTCTCTCTCTAATTCTTCTTCGCTGGACTATTTAGTCTTTCTTGGCTGTGTCACCACTGCTCCTGCCTGCAGCCTGTTCTAGCTCTCACATACTCACTTGTTGAGCTCGCTGTGACTGAGACTCTTAGGCAGCTGAGAAGAGAAAAACAAATATTTATTTTGACTGCGCTGTGCGCATATTTCCTGTGGCTCTTCTTCTTGGTCTTGCTTGAGCCTTGAAGCTGACCTGGTGCCTACTCGGCTGGATGAGGTCTGAACCTGCCTGGGGGCCCAGGGAATTGGGGACTCAGGGACTCAGGCCAGGGTCAGGGACAAGAAGGAAGGAGACAGGAGGAGACTCTCCTTAGACAGGACTGTCACTGGGGAGTGGGAAGAGATTTAGTTGGTGGCTGGAGTCATTGTTCACTCACTGAGAGAGACTCACTGAGAGTAAACAAGGATATTTTAGTTTATTAAAAAAAAAACCTTAAAGACAAACAGTCACAGACACCACAGCCTGGGGGCTGTCTGGGCCAGCCCAGAGCAGACAAGCCAAGGACTTTGAGGAGGGAGGAAAAGGAGGAGATTATTAAGATTTGGTGGAGGAGGATAGGAGAGTTAAGGTCAGATGGAACAAGAAAGTTTTTTTTATTAAAAAAATAATACTTAAAGAAGAGAGAGAGATAGTCACAGAGGCAGGGCTGTCTGGGCCAGAGCAGACAGCAGAGCAGACTGAATGATAATTATAGGGGAGGTTAGCTAGGGCGGAGAGAGATTAGATAAAGAATAAAGATATAAAAGATTATTAGAGAAAAAGTACTGTGTACAAAAAACAAAAGATAAATAAATGGTTCAGAGTCACACAGACTAAGAATTTCACAGAAGCAGTAAGTGCTACTGGCCTGCTTCTGCTGGTGGCTGCCACTGTAGGCTACTTTCAGTGCTTTGACTAGCTGACTGAAAGTTTACCCATTTTTAAACATTCATGGAGGGGGGGCATCTTCATTTCTTTCATGGGGGGACCATCTTCATTTCTTGCACCAGGGCCCATGCCAACCATGCTACGCCCCTGGTCTTGATAGCAATACCTGGGGCTAGCCTGTCCTTTTTTTCTACGAAAATTACTGTATCAATATCCATCACTGTATCTCTGTGGAATTTGCCTGTTCCCACTGTTCACTGTTCTTATTGATGCTCTAGAATCACCTGTAATGTTATGTACCTGTGTTTCCTGATTTGCTCTTTCACCATGTTTTTATTCCCACTGTAAATATTGATGCTTGTTTTGTAATATAATCTGGATTTAACCAGGTCCATCTTGCAAATGAGCTTGCTCAATGATGTTCACATGGATAAATAAAGATTTGATTGATTGATTGATTGAAGCAAGAAGTTCAGGTCCAAGGTGCCATGCTGGATGACCAGGAGTGTGTTGGAGGGGGAAAGGACCAAGACAGCAGCTTTTAGTAGAATGAAAAGAACCAGGAGGGATAAGGGCAGGGAGCTGCATGCAAAGAGGTCCAAGGAAGTAACCAAGTTAGTAAGAGAGACCAAGGGCGACAAGGAGCTGAGGCTGGCTCAGGGCATAAGGGAGGGGGAGAAGGAATTCTATAGATACAGTACATGAGAGGAAAAAAGAACTGTAGGCACCAGATAGTCCAGATCAGGAAGGGCGAGGGGTGGGTGGAGAAGGAGGAGGAACAGGCAAAAGTACTGAATGACTACTTCTGCTCTGTGTTCATGAGGGAGGTAGGAAGTCCACTACTCGCATGGACTGGAAGGGTGGGACGATGGGGGAGGAGGTGACTCATGCAGTGATTCTAGAAAGCAGGGTATTGGATGATCTGAAGGTACTTAGACTGGATAAAGCACCAGGTCCTGATGACATTTACCATAGGGTGTTGAGGGAGATGGCGATGGTGTTGGCCAGGCTGCTGACAGACCTGTTCAACACCTTTCTGGATATGGGGTGCATGCCGTGGGACTGGAGATTGGCTCATGTGGTGCCTATCTAACAAGAGCAGCCCAAAGGATGAGCCGGGTAACTACAGACCTGTCAGTCTCACTTTTATAATGAGTAGACTCATGAAAGCAATCCTGAAGGAGAGACTGGTAACCTTCCTGGAGGTCAGTGATCTCCAGGATGGGCAGTGGCACGGGTTCGTCTCGGGGACATCGTGCCAGACCAGCCTATTAGAATACTATGACTGTCTCACAAGAAAGTTGGACAAGGGCCATGCAGTGGATGTCCTATATTTGGATTTCAGCAAAGCCTTTGATGCGGTCCCTCACAGGCAACTGGGGGCAAAGCTAAAACACGTAGGGGTAGGGGCCAAGATGGCTAACTGGATCAAAAGTTGGCTAGAAGATAGACTGCAGCAGGTGGTTGTGGGAGGGGGGACTATCATCTCCCAAACCAGTGACCAGCAGTGTGCTGCAGGGGTCTGGCTGGGGATGGTGTTGTTTGGACTGTTCACATCGGATATTGTACACAGGGTTGGCAGCAGGATAAGCTTGTTCACAGATGACACCAAAATGGAAGCTGTGGTGGATGACATAGAGGGGTGGCAGAAGCTACAGGGTGACCTCACAAGACTTGAGGAGGGGTCAATGAGGTGGCAATTGGGTTTTAATGCAAAGAAGTGCAAAGCTATGCATTTCGGGGCAAAGAACCAAAGAGAGGAATATTGGTTGGGTGAGGTGCGGTTAGGGATCGCTGGGAAGGAGAAGGATCCGGGGATCATAGTACTAGGGAGCATGAACAACTTTGCTCAATGCGGGAGGGCTGTGGCTAGCGCCAATAGGATGCTGGAGTTCATTGCATGGGGATTCTCATCCAGGCAGAAAGAGGTGATCCTGCCCTTGTACAGGTCTTGGTCAAGTCGCAGATGGAGTACTGCGTGCAATAGTGGCATTCAAATCTGAGGAAGAATATCAGGCTGCTCAAGGCGGTGCCGCATAGGGTGATGAAAATGATACAAGGGATGGAAGGCAGAACCTATGAAGAAAGGCTGATTCATTTGTGTCTGTTGACCCTGAAGGAGAGATGGGATTGGGGGACATGATTGAAATTTTAAAATAGATCAACAAATCTGGCACAGACGGGCTGTTTAAGCTGAGGAAGGGAAGGGACATGAGAGGGCATGGGCTAAGACTGGAGGAAGACAGGTTCAGGAGGGAGATGAGGAGGCATTATTTCACCAAGAGGGTAGTGTCAAAATCGAACATTCTACCAAAGGAGGTGGTGGCATGTAGGATGGTGGGAAGTTTCAAAAGGGCATTGGACAGGGCAAGGAGGGGGGATGTATAAACAATGCTAAACAGTTTCAGGAGGAGAACGGAGGGTTGAGGGGTGGGGCAGCTGCAAATATAAGGGTACTAGCTGTGCATACAAGCAGACTTGATAGACCATGAGGTCTGTTTCTGCTGGCAAGTTTCATATGTGGCCTATGAGTTACTGAATTGAAATGCCAGCTTACAAGCCCAGTCGTCATATAAGAAAGATATAGCTTTTATTAACTGCAATACATTCACTTTGCACAAACATTGAATTAGCAGATTACTCTAGTAATAAACCCTTTTGTTTCCACAGGGTTGAACCTGAATGCCCCTGGAGACTACAGGTTAATACAGCACCCACCAGCCCTCCAGTTACTTTGACTACAACCAGCACTAAGCCACACCTCGGTCCTTAGTTGCTTCACATTATTATTTCTTTTTTATTTTTATTTATTTATTTAAACATTTGTTGTCTGGGATAGGCACACTTCATTTCCAGGTGCGACCCAGGGGAAGGGGGAGTGGGAAGTACATATAGTTTAAACACAAGACCTATTACATTGCGTGTGGTATTACACATCAGGTACAGCAGGATATGAAAACAATATTGGGTCTAGGACAAACAAAGAGATGAGAAAGCCTTAGGGGCATGCAGTGGTTACTAGGCCTTTACCCACCTCAGTTAGCCCACACCCCTTTTACACCACATACCCTTCCCTGGTATCTAACACTGTACTTTAAATATTGAAACACTCATAGCAGTTAAACTACACATTTCACATTAGTATGTAACTGCATCACATAGCATTTACATACTAACATACTAAAATGCCAGCAGAATAGGCCTAATGGTCTCTCTAGTCTGCTCAATTTTCAGCACCTGCACTGAGGGTCTATTTTGATGTCCCCCCCGCCTTGGGTTATACTGTCCCCAGTCCCAGATGTTCCACCTGTACTGGGCCTGGTCAGATTTATTCTCCCCCGTACCTGTCCCATCCCCATTTCAATCACTCAATCAATCAATCAATCAATCAAAATCTTTATTTATTCAGGCGGACATCATTGAGCAAAGCTCATTTACAAGATGGACCTGATAGGTCGAGGAACAACTTGAAGGTACAAAAGCAGACATATACATGTAACCCCTAGATGGCGCTATCCCAGGGGCTACTACCCCTGCCTGATTTGCCACTAACAGGTTGAGGGGCCTGGATCCAATGGCGGGTGCCTCCACCCAGAGGTCAGGGTTTGCAATAGTTAAACTTACTTGGTCACAGCCCTCTGGGACACTGCAACCCCCCTTTCTTCCCACTAGTGGCCCACACAATATATCAGAATTACCTTCACCGTATACACTTACCCCCAGGACTAGTTCTGCACTGGGACCTCCTGTGAAATAAGATACAGTGCAACAATCACAGTACAGTACTTTAACATAGACAAATACCTCAGACAGTAAACTTTGCTGAAACAAGCAGCTCTGATTTATTTAGGGGGATATAACAAGGACAGGGGGAAATCAGGTTAATTAGCTTATCACTTTACTATCTACCTATGGCACTGTGCACAGGCCTATCCCTACCAGTTACTGTCCCTGGGTACCCAAGCCCTAGTGG
The DNA here is from genome assembly GCA_016271365.2 of Neoceratodus forsteri. Taxonomy (NCBI): domain Eukaryota; kingdom Metazoa; phylum Chordata; order Ceratodontiformes; family Ceratodontidae; genus Neoceratodus; species Neoceratodus forsteri. The sequence goes on from CM057455.1 coordinate 56,146,332, forward strand.
CTAGTCCAAACCGTGGCAGCTGGTAGGGGCCCTTTCACACAGAGAAAAGGAGAATTAAACAGTCAGCAGTACAGTAATTCCATTTGGATTTAATGTGGCAATTCAACAGGGAGCGACCCCGAATTAGTACTCACGACCTCCAAACAAGATAGGGTCCTTCAATGTCAGCAGGGCTACTTTGAGCTCCACGAGACTCTTCACACATTTATATGGTAAAAAAAGAAAGTACTATACCAGGCAGGCTGCTTCTCTATCCCGATCGCAATTACTGCACAATACCCGGAGAACACACAGCAGATTCAGTTCCTGACAGACCGAGTGCAATTCAACAATTTCTTCAGTCTTCAACAGGGTGAGCCTGGTTTCTACTCTTCAGAGATCCTTTGATTCTTTTCACAGGACGGATTCAGTCCTAACAAGCAGTTACACAAGCTGCAGACCGGAACTCTGGGCCTTACACACGTTTTTTGACTGAAACTGTGTACTGAAGGAGCACAGGGTTTCTTTCCCCTTCACTGCCAAAGCTAAAAACTGAAACTCCAACAGACAAAACCGGGCACTTCCTTTGAGTTCCTCCCAGTTCTTGACTGGATTGGCTGTCACTCACAATAGACTGCTGCTGTTGGTCCAAAAAGGTGCCGAAGTCTAAACTACATCTCCCAGAGTCACTGCCCATACAATCCTCTTGTGGCTGGCTCAGATTATGAGTCCAAGTTCTGATTCGTCCAAGGCACCATTTTAGAGCTAGCTTACCCCACACTGATTGGTCCAGTTCAGCAGTTCAAAACCAGAATGGGGAACTAGGCAGACACAGTTCTGACTGCAAAGAAAGTAGGTTAGACAAACTGTAATTTCATTATTACTGTAAACGATTTCTGGCAAACAGTTACATCTTTCAGATAGGTTCCCTTTGCACTCCTAGTGACTGCAAAAATGGAGTGAACTGGCAGCAGCTCAGTGGTACTCAAACAGAAGCACACAGTCCCCATATAAACTAATTATGTCTGCAAGCAGACAGCTCTTAAAGAGACAGTACCAGAGGCTCTAAAACACTCACTGATAAATAAGCTTAAATGCCAAACACCATTCAGGCTTGGAGCATTCAAGCAAGCTCCTGAAGTCTTTTGGAACCCCCATTTGCAGGGGTTACACCCTTCCTGGCCTGGGAAAGCTTGGTCTGACGTCAAGCAAAGTACCCCTATAAGTTTTAACTGCAACCATATACATTTGCATTAGCTCACATGTAATCGCCAGTCAGTATATCATTTTACCAAGAACACATTTCTGAAACATTGCAGTCGTCACTCTTTACATAGTATTACACACACATTGTACCATAACTCAAGTTATTACCTCTTGTACATGAAACCTGAAGAGAGGGGGCCCTTCCCTATCAGTTACCTTGGGGCTGGACGGGGCAAGTGCTCCATACTTAGAGGGCAACACAAGTAACTTGGAGTTAGCACTGACGCTCAGTTTGGGCAATGAGCTCGGGGACACATACACTCCTTTATGGACAACATTGAGAGGCAAGTCCACAGGCCTCCCAAGTGAATCATAACTGAGGTGCACCACAGGCTTTACAGCTCGACCAGTCTTTCTAGGGGAACTGTTACAGTCTCTGCACTCTGAGCCTCATTTTCAGCATTGTCCTCACTTGTCAGGAGTCTCCATGGGGGTGAGAGGCTAGACTTGGGGCACTTTCAGCTCCAGGAGTTACAGTTTCTGAGTCCACAACATTTGGCTCGCATGGAGAGCTTCGGACACTGGCAGTGGACTGTCAGGGCACTCAAAATACTCTTCTTGTTCGGGTGTATCACCAGTCTGCCCCAATCTATCATTTTTCTCCCCTGAAAGCTCAAACAGTTCAACCATGCACAATGATTCCATTTCATTTGATCTGATGCTTTGCATTTCACTTTCTGGGAGCATTGGCTCCAGGGATGAAGCTGGGGGCTTAGACAGTCCAGAAGGCCCAGCTTTGTCTCCAGTATTGACTAGGGGATTGCCCCGAAACAATTGACTCAGTTCGTAAGAAGGATAGTATTCAGTCACTCTCACTTTCTTCTGATATGGACTGACAGTCATGCTCAACTGGGACTTGTGCAGGGGAACACTTTAACTCTGCTTCTGTAGGTGCAGACTTCCTTGATCTTTTCTTAGCAGCAGCTCTAGTCACTGGTCCAGAGGGGGCAACTTCTGGGGGCTCAGACTCAATCATGATTTGTCCAATGGGCAGTAAATGATTTCTATGCATTGTTTTTACATCTTTTGAATTGTTCTCAGGCCTTACTTTGTACACTGGCATATCATCTAGTTTGCCCACTACAATGTGAGGGAGATGGTGCCATCTGTCAGCAATCTTGTGTTTGCCATGCAGTCCCAGATTTCTTAGCAATACCCGATCTCCCTCCTGGAGTTCCTGTTTCTCACCTTTTATCATACCGTTCTTTGTTGGCCAGATTTCTTTGGCAGCCATGGTTTGAGCCAGTTGTACGCATGAGTTAGCTGGGCCTTTAACTTTGCACATACTGCAAATAGTTGTCAGCTTGAACCCCATCAGGAGAGACCCCAAAACACACATCTACTGGTAGTCGAGCTTCTCTCCAAACATCAGGCGGTGGGGAGAACCCAGTGGCATCACTTTTGGTGCAGTTATAAGCATGTACCAGGGTGCTAATTTGTTGGCTCCATCTAGTCTTGTCCTTTGGGTGCAGGGTGCCTAGCATATCTAGAAAGTGCGGTTGAAGCGTTCAGGCTGTGGGTCCCCTGGGGTGGTAGGAGTGGTTCTGGACTTTCTCACTCCCCACAGAGAAAGCATCTCTTTGATCAGACGACTCTCAAAGTCTCTCCCTTGATCAGAATGGATTCTTTGTGGAGCCCATAGTGAACAAAAGTTTTCTACAGGTACTTTGGCTACAGTGGATGCTTTCTGGTCTTTGGTGGGGAAAGCTGGGCATATCTCGTGAAATGGTCAGTGACCACCAGCACATTACGATATTTCTTTGATCTGACTCCAAACCCAGAAAATCAATACAGACCAGCCCATGGGTGCACTGGTGATTATGTTAACAAGGGGCAGCCCTCTGGGGCAAGCTTTCCTCTGTAAGCAGCAACTACAAGTTCGAATGTGTTACTCCACATCAGCCCCCATCTTAGGCCAATAGAATCTGGATCTCACCAAGTCAAGTGTTCTGTCTATACCAAGGTGCCCCATGTGGTTGTGCAAGGACCTCAATACTGAGTCTCGAAGGCAGTGGGCAGCACCAGTTGTTGTTTGTCTACTTGTCCCCTGTCTACTGTTTCTCTGTATAACAGTTTATTGATCAGTTTCAACTTAGGACCTTCTTTGTATAACAGTGCAGTTCTCAAATCAGTGGAGCGTAATTTGGACACATCTTTTCCTGCATAGAGAGCTTCTAAAGCTGATTTGATCATAGGATCGCGGGATTGAGCCACCGAATACTGTCATTGTCCAGCTGAGGCAGTGCACCAATGTCTATTGCAGAAAAGTGGCAATAAGCAGCAGGTATGCAATTCTCAGAGGGTCCCAAGCAATCCGCCATGCAGTCCACTGCGTCCGTGGACATTTGTTCCTCCCTGCCAAACTTCCGGCAGAGTGCCCGAATGTCAGGTTCTGCCAATCGGACCCAATCATTCTGGGAAACAGGCCTCTGGGAGAGAGCATCAGCATCTATATGGTTCAGACCTGCTCGGTATTCGAGAGCATAGTCATATGTACATAATGCAGAAAGCCACCTGTGGCCAGTGGCATCCAACTTAGCTGAGGTCTGCACATAGGTCAAAGGATTATTGTCAGTTTTTACTAGTATTTTAGCCCCATACAAGTACTCATGGAATTGGTCAACAATAGCCCACTTCAAAGCTAGGAACTCTAACTTATGTACAGGATAGTTCTTTTCGGATGGGGTCAGGCTTCTACTGGCAAAGGCCACTGGTCTCAGGCCATTCTCGTGCTCTTGGTACAACACAGCCCAACCCTTGCAAGCTAGCATCAGTGTGCAGGACGTAAGGTTTTCTTGGATCGGCATAGGCCAGCACTGGAGCATGGGTAAGTCGATATATGATCTCATGAAAAGCAGTCTCACAATCAGGAGTCCAGCGGGCCCCAAATACTTCACTCGGATGAAAATACACTCTTTCAGTCTTGAGGGATGCTGACTTTTGGTATTTTTTGTGGGTTGGGGGATACCCTTGAGTAAGGTTAAGTAAAGGGTGGATCACTCTTATTTTTATTTTTTATTTTTATTTATTGGAAACAATCGGAATTACAAACCTTTGATTCACAGACTCTTTTGCAAAGGCTCCACGTCGGTTACAAAGGGTGGAGGGAAGACAGATACAGTAGAGAACATACTTGAAACAGACAGAATATACATAACAAAATCACAGGAGCATTCCAGGCAAAACTTAATGACTGGTAAGGAAGTTAGGCATAATCTTGGGTTACCAGGCAGGGATTTGGTGAGTTCGTGGGGCCTTGTGAGACCCTGAGTCAAGAGTAGGGGAGGGAGGGCATTCATCTGGGTGAGCAGAGTTAGCATGCAGTCACATATGGCTCTTTCAAGGAGGTGAGCTTTGAGGCCTGTTTTAAATTGAGAGATGCTGTGGGTCTGTGAAAGTGAGTGTGGTAACGCATTGAGCCAGAGAGGGGCTCGGTATCGGAAGGATCTTTGCCCTAGAGAGGTTCTACATTGAGGTACAAGGAAAGGGGAGCTTGCGGAGAGTCTCGTATTGCATCTGTGAGGTGCAGAACTGATTAAGGGGAAAAGTCCGACGGGGGCTAGGTGAAGGTGTATTTTTTTTGCGAGGATGCAGGTGTGGAACTGTAATCGATGTTGGAAGTTTAGCCAACCAGATAACACATAAAGATCACAGGTGTGGGTTAGCCTCTCACAACCAGTGACTAGGCGGCAGGCTTTGTTCAGGACAATGTTTATCCTATTCAGGGAGGTGGGTTCAGCAGAGCCGAATAGTCCTTGATGAAACGCCGATAATAACCACAGAATCCCAGGAATCTTTGCAGTTCTTTTAGATTTTTGGGCTGTGGCCATGTGGTCAAGGCCTCAACTTTACTTGGGTCGGTCTCTATTCCCTCGGTGGATACTATGTGTCCCACATACTTTACTGATGTTTGAAAGAATTGACACTTATCAATGGACAGTTTAAGGCCAAAGTCCTCCAGTCGGTCCAATACCTAAATAATCTGCTCTCATGTTCCTCCAGTGAGCTGCCAAACACAATAACATCATCTAGGTATACTAGGCACTCTAGTAAGTTCATGTCCCCACTGCGCTCCATCAATCGTTGAAAAGTGGCTGGGGCACCTGAAATCCTTGAGGCATCCTCATGAATTCATAGAACAAAGCGGACAGATAAAGGCTGTCTTCTCGTGGTCCTCTGGGGCCATCGGGATCTGGTAGTACCCACTGCGGAGATCCAACACAGAGAACCACTTGCTCCCGTTTAGGCAGTCCAAGCATCTGAATACGGGGCATTGTGTACTGATCAGGGATAGTCCGCCCGGTTTAAGGTCACGATAATCCACACATCCTTACTGTTCCATTCTTTTCCTCACTACCACAATGGGGAAGCATAAGGGCTTCTGGATTCTTGTATTACACCAGCAGCTAACATCTCTTGCAGATGCCGTCTCACATCATCTATGTCAGCAGGTGCGAGGCTCGAGACCTCTCCACGAAATGGTCTTTCGTCATGCAGCGGATATTGTGCTCAGCTCCTTGCCGCATCCTACATCCCATTCAAGAAAACACCTGGTCTCTCTGGGCAAGCTTCTCACTGATCCTCACTTTCCATTCAGCTGGCAGCGGGGTCTAAAATCAAACAAGTCAGGCGTTACTCTGTCATTCTTCCTTGAACTCTTGCTGCTGGGTAGCACTGCAGTGTCTGCACAATGCACATTAGCCAGGATGCAACCTCTATTTACTCGAATGTCTCTTTCAGACACATTATGAACTTGGACCATTACCCTTCTGGCATAAGCATGGGCTCTAGCGGGCAAAATACTAGGCTTGACCAGCAGTCCCTCTGGCAATTTTCCATCTCCTGGTGCATCCAACATTAATATTTTATTCTTAACATCCTTTCTGATACGGACCTTTCCTGTAAGGTACACTGGGCATTTGGCCAGGATCAGAGACTCAGGATCCTTCTTCCATACAATTCCGACCGGTTCCTCTGGTTCTATTTTTCAGCATCTCTCTGTGCCTCATAGGCCTTCTTAATTAAAGCCGGAACTCTTAAGCTCTACTAGTCTTTGACCCCTGTTTTCATAACACAACTGTGCCAGCCTTCCGAACATATGAGCATTTGTTCCAATCAACAAAGGACACCATCATACAGTCCAGTGGGGGACACACTAAGGCTAGGGTCTCTACGTTCGGCCACTCCAGCCGGAGGTGGGAAGACAGCCAAATTCGGATATACCCGGAATAGGGGTAGGCCTTCTCACTTAACCCCCATACATGCAGTCCTTCTAATGGTTGTAAGGGTCGTCTGACAAATGCTTCTGATACCAATCTTGAAACATAATTGTCACTTGGGAGCCACTGTCTAATACAGCTCTTGTAGACCTCCATTCACCTTTACAGTGGTCTCCATGGAGGGACCCACTATTCTGGACCAGTCTGGAGAGGCGGTAGTGGGGCCTGGGCAACTGACCTTGCCACAAAAGGACGTGAGTTAGCATTTTTGGTGCCCTCACTGGGATCATTTCGTGCACCTCTTAACCACTGATTTGTTCTCCGAAGCTCTCCTTGTAGCCTATATGCAACTTTGTCAGTGTCTTCTGGGGACCGGCATTCCCTTTTCATGTGCCCATCTTTCCCACAATTATAGCAAAACATACTTTCTGGAGTTTGAGCTGGCCGAGGCGCCACACTGGGAGCCAGGGTGGGGGTATTACTAACTGGAAACCTTGGTGCCATCTCTGTCTGTGGCGTGATAAGCATTTGGAGACATCTCGTCAGTTTCTCCACTTCCATGGTCAAGGAATCGAGTTCAGAGCTGTTATCAGCAGAAGATACATGGGTGGGTACCCCCACCGCCATAGCAGATGCAGTCGGATATAGGTCAGGGCCCATACTTGCAGGCGTGGCCTTCATAAAGGGACTGTTTTGAATTCCCGGATCTCTCTCAACAGTTCGCCCCATTGTGACATATCTTTTCCTTATCAGAGCACTCATTGACTGCCAACCTCTGCCCTGAACTTCACTTGATGGGTCACCCTCAGTCACTCGGGTCGTAGCCACAGCTGTTGGTGCAGGTCCCTCCTGAGGTCGCCTTTTCTCAACTCCTCGAATTTCTCTCATTAACTCATCATAGGAGGGTGGGGATTCCAGTCAATTTGCCAGGCGTAACTGAAGCAACAGCAGTTCTGAGAAGGGGGCAGACTTAAGGATTCTGTCCAGTCTGGTTCGGTCCAGTTCAATCGCTGGCAAACTACCCTTTCTGAGGCATTCTTGCAACAATTTTTCCAGCCGAGAGACATACACAGACAACAACTCCCTTGGTACTGTTGTGCATTTCTACTCTCCACCATAGGTCGTCACATCAGAATCTGGGCTCCCATACACATTCTCCAAGGCCTCAAGATAGGACTGTGCAGTCGCTTCAGGGTTACTGGCCCGTTTAGCACGGATGGTAGCCAGGGCAGGACCTCGGAGGCTCTCACTAACCCTCTTTCGCTTTTGGCTTCCGAGCATTGCCATTCTAGCACTTGGGGGGCAACATAGTCTATCCAGGTCTCCCAGTCATCCTCCCCTGGGGGGTGGGAGGTGCCAGAGAAGATCCTCAACCTTCGGTAGAGTCGTGACTAATGGCAGGTGCAGAAATAGAGTCTGCATTGGTTCAGCCACCATTACGGGCACTGAAGCGGAGAGGATGTTGGGGAGGAACACCCCAGGTGGCAGAATAGTTTCTTCAAGTCCTCCACAGTTTTCCCTTCTCCCAGCAACCATTTAGCAAATTTCTCCTCAAAAGTTTCAGATAGTGGTGGGGGCTCATTCCCCCCCGGGTCTTTACTGTCCTTAGTTATCACTCTCCAAGCAGTGAGGGCTCCCTCTGGGGTAATGGTCTGTGGCACTTTGGAGCTATCTATGGGATCCTAAACTCTACTAGGGCCAGGAAAGTGTGGGTGAGCAGATTAGCATGCCGACCCACCACCACAGGGTTTTGTAAACCTTCCACCTTGGAAAGTACTCCCTGCACAGTGTCCGTGTTGATACCCAGGGATGTCCAGGATAAGCATAGCATTTTGAGGTCGATCTCCTCCCCAGTACACCACTCCACCAGCCGTGCACAGCCACTTCTGTCGAGGTACCCATTTATTATTATTTATTTATTTTTTCTTAACAGTGGTTTGTAAATATGGCCACTAGAGGACACACAATCCCAGTGGTGAGCCTCAAAGATGTAAACCTAGATGGTGCTATCCCAGGGCTACTACCCTGCCTGATTTGCCACTAACAGGTTGGGGGCCTGGATCCAATGGCGGGTGCCTCACCCAGAGGTCAGGGTTTGCAATAGTTAAACTTGCTTGGTCACAGCCCTCTGGGACACTGCAACCCCTTTCTTCCCACTGGTGGCCCACACAATATATCAAATTACCTTCACTGTATACACTTACCCCAGGACTAGTTCTGGCACTGGGACCTCCTGTGAAATAAGATACAGTGCAACAATCACAGTACAGTACTTTAACATAGACAAATACCTCAGACAGTATAACTTTGCTGAAACAAGCAGCTCTGATTTAGTTAGGGGGATATAACAAGGACGGGGAAATCAGGTTAATTAGCTTATCACTTTACTATCTATCGGCACTGTGTATTAGGCCTATCCTACCAGTTACTGTCCTGGGTACCCAAGCCCTATGTGGCTAGTCCAAACCGTGGCAGCTGGTAGGCCCTTTCACACAGAGAAAAGGAGAATTAAACAGTCAGCAGTACAGTAATTCCATTTGGATTTAATGTGGCAATTCAACAGGGAGCGACCCAATTAGTACTACGACCTCCAAACAAGATAGGGTCCTTCAATGTCAGCAGGGCTACTTTTGAGCTCCACGAGACTCTTCACACATTTGCATGGTAAAAAAAAGAAAGTACTATTCCAGGCAGGCTGCTTCTCTATCCGATCGCAATTACCACAATACCGGAGAACACACAGCAGATTCAGTTCCTGACAGACAGTACAATTCAGCAATTTCTTCAGTCTTCTACAGGGTGAGTCTGGTTTCTACTCTTCAGAGATCCTTTGATTCTTTTCACAGGACGGATTCAGTCCTAACAAGCAGTTACACAAGCTGCAGACCGGAACTCTGGGCCTTACACACGTTTTTTGACTGAAACTGTGTACTGAAGGAGCACAGGGTTTCTTTCCCCTTCACTGCCAAAGCTAAAAACTGAAACTCCAACAGACAAAACCGGGCACTTCCTTTGAGTTCCTCCCAGTTCTTGACTGGATTGGCTGTCACTCACAATAGACTGCTGCTGTTGGTCCAAAAAGGTGCCGAAGTCTAAACTACATCTCCCAGAGTCACTGCCCATACAATCCTCTTGTGGCTGGCTCAGATTATGAGTCCAAGTTCTGATTCGTCCAAGGCACCATTTTAGAGCTAGCTTACCCCACACTGATTGGTCCAGTTCAGCAGTTCAAAACCAGAATGGGGAACTAGGCAGACACAGTTCTGACTGCAAAGAAAGTGGTTAGACAAACTGTAATTTCATTATTACTGTAAATGATTTCTGGCAAACAGTTACATCTTTCAGATAGGTTCCCTTTACTCCTAGTGACTGCAAAATGGAGTGAACTGGCAGCAGCTCGAGTGGTACTCAAACAGAAGCACACAGTCCCCCATATAAACTAATTATGTCTGCAAGCAGACAGCTCTTAAAGAGACAGTACCAGAGGTTCTAAAAACACTCACTGATAAATGGCTTAAATGCCAAACACCATTCAGGCTTGGAGCATTCAAGCAAGCTCCTGGAAGTCTTTTGGGAACCCCCATTTGCAGGGGGGTTACATACAAAACACATCTATATAAACAGATACAATAATATAAACATATATACAAACAGGGTAGCCAGAGATTACAGGCTCCAAGGCAAGCTAAACCAGACAGTTATGATTGATGACTACTAAAATGTTGAAAACAGCCTCTGAAAAATGACATAGAGGGGCTGGTGGGAGTTTTGGATAGGGACTAAGTCTACTAGTAGTAGTGAATGGGGTAGAAGTAAGTGACGGGTAGCTGTGGAGGTTTTAGTGAAGGGCATAAAGCTGCAGTAGAAAAAGGGGTGTAATGAATGTGATTGGACTAAGCCTTGTGAAAGCAATTGCATATCTCTGGGAAGAGACTTGTGTAGAGCTTTTTAAAGGATGTTAGAGGTATAAAGGTGGTCAACTTTAGGGTCTTCTGCAGAGAATTCCATGCCATTGCTAGAGAGTAACTGATTGCAGATCTCATGCCGGTGCTGGCTTGGGTAGCTTCAAAGTGATGAGGTTGTTGCTTCTTGGGCATATAACCTAGCTGTGGCCAGTGTAAAGCAATCTCCAAATATAGGATGGAAGTTTGTTAGACAGGGTTTGTATATCCATAATGCAGCATTTTGTTCCTTCTGAGGTGTAAGGATGTCCAGCCAACTGCAGCATAGAGAGGCAATGATGAGTGTTGAATGGAAGATCTGTGATGAACCTGAGAGCTCTATGGTACAAGGTATCCAGTTTACTTAAATAGGAAATAGAACAGTGGCCATAGAGGAAATCTGCATAGTCAATAAGTGATAGAAATGAGGCCTGGATTAGTCTCTGTCTTGAATCTCTGGTTAAATAATGTTTAATTCTGAAGAAAAGGCCAAGCCTCTGGTGAAGTTTTTTCAGAAGTTCTTCAATATGCTGAGTATAATCAAGCCTGTTGTCAATCCATACCCCTAAATATTTGAATCTGTCAACATAGTCAAGGCTTTCTCCAAGGATAGTGGATAGTTGGGAAGATTGCTTGTGAAAAGGTGTTAGTATAGTAATTAGTGGAGAAGAACATAGCTTTTGTCTTCTTTGCATTTAGGAGGAGTTTTTTAGGTAGTTGGTATTGCAAAGGAGAATTCTGATTGTAGTATTTCTACAGGCCTTTGAAGGTGATGGGTTACTGACATATAAGACAGTGTCATCTGCAAAGAGGTGAACATTGACTTTGGTGAGATTAGAGTCAATGTTGTTATGTAAATGGCAAAAAGGATAGGGCCCAGGATAGATCCTTGAGGTACTCCTCTTAGGAGTGGTTTGATGAGGATAGGTCGCCTTCATTTTTCACCTGCTGCGTTCTATCAGTGAGATAACATCTGAACCACTAAGAGGGGTGGATCTAGGCCTATGGAGTGCAGTGAAGAGTAGCTCATGATCCACTGTGTCGAAGGCTTTGCTTAGATCAAGAAATACAGCACAGACGCTGTCCTTTTTGTCTAGCTCAGTTTGCCAGTCATTTGTGACTTTTGCCAGTGCAGAACTGGTGCTATGCCTAGTCCTAAACCCAGATTGAGCGGGGTTTAAGAGATTATTAACATCAAGGTAGTCTCTTAATTGGATACTCACTAATTTTTCTAGCATTTTGGAAAGCACTGGCAGGATGGATATGGGCCTGTAATTGTTGAGGTCCATGGGGTCCCCTGATTTTAGGAGGAAAACGTGCTGTCTTCTTCCACAGTGAAGGAATAGACCAGAGGCTAAAGATAGATTAAAAAGGTGTTAAGGGAACTGCAAGCACATGTATTGCAAGTTTTAGAAAATAGGGGTCAAGAGAGTCTGCACCTGAGCTTTTTTAGTGTCCAAATGCAACAATAGATCCTCTACTTGCTTCAGTAAATTGGTTTGAATGAGAATGAAGAATCAGCCCTCTGAGCCTCAGTAGACTGGGATTTAAGTTGTGCCCGCAGTAGAATAGCGGAGAGGAGTCAAAAGCAAGGCCAGCCGTTGTGAAGTGATTGTTGAATGCATCAATACTTCCCGTTTGTCGGAGATAGCAACCTTATTAAGGTGCACTTGAGATGGCAGAGAAGTGCTAGAGTCCTGCCCTAAGATCCCTTGATGGTGCCCAGAATCTAGCAGGATTGTGGTAAGGCGTCAAGTTCAGCCATATAGAAAGCAGCCTTAGCATCCCTTACTTTTTGGTGCAGCTATTTCTGGCTTTTCTGAACAGCAGCCAGTCATTTGGTTCCTTAGTCTTCCTTGCCATTTTCATAGCTTATCTCTCTGCAAGCAGTGCAGATTTAAGGTCGGCTGAAAACCAGCGGCAAGATTTGCTTGTCGTTCTAACACTAGTGATTGGTGCATGAGTATTGAGGGCACCTATGATTATGCTGTTTAACACCTGAAGTGCTATTTCCACAGAGTATGCAAGGTAGAACTCCTTCCAGCGTGCAGAGTGGCATAGGTCGTGGAGATATCCCTCGATATTAAGGTTTTTTTAGATCTTCTCGGGAGGAATTTTGCTGGGTTAGCTGGTTTGCCTGATGATCTTATTCCTGCAATAAGACAGTGATCACTTATGTCACTGAATAGTACTCCAGCGTGTGAGAACAGGTGGGGTTTGTTTACCAGCATGATGTCAAGTAAGGGTGCTACTACTTCTGTTCTTTAAATTGATTCATATCGGTTCATTTTATTAGTTGAGTAAACCCATATATCACAAAAGATACTAAGGGTGCAGCTGTCTTGGAGAGTCAGTTTAAATTCAGATCACCTAAGATAATGATATCTTCAGGGCCCAGTTTGATTATGTTCCCAGGTGGGTTAGAGCTTATGATCAGCAGAGGGGGCCTATAGCAGCTAACTAGTTAGAAGCTGCCATGCTGGGGAGGAAGCTATTTTAAGGGATAAACATTCGAATTCTTTGGGCAATGATGTTGCACTAAGGCAAGATGCAGATATATTCGATTTTATATAAATAGCTACTCCACCGCCCCTTGACAGGCGGTCTGCTCTGAATATTTGGTAGTTGGGTAGATTTAACTACCATTTAAACCCATCCACAGTCTCCACCTCAACCAGCTTACTGGGCAGTGCATTCCATGGCTCCACCACCCTTTCAGTGAAATAACAGCTCCTCCTCTCCCCTCTGAGCCTGCCCCTTCCAGCTTATTCCCGTGACTTCTCATGCCCCCACCCTCCTTCCTTTGGAGCACCCTGACTGGGCCTCCTTTATTGATTCCTTTCATGTACTTCAAGACCTCTATCATGTTCTCCCTGTCCCTCTTCTCCTCCAGGGTGTACATGTCAAGCTCACTGAGCCTCTCCTCATAGGTTCTCTCCCCCAGGCCCCAGATCATTTTGGTTGCCCTCTTTTGGACCCTCTCTAAGAGTGTAAGTACACAATACTCGAGGTGTGGCCTAACCAAGCAGTTGTACAGTGGAAGGATCACTTCTGCCTTTCTGGAGGTAATCCCCATGGCGATGCATCCTAGCATCCTATTTGCCCTCGCTGCTGCCCTCCTACAGGTCTCTGAGTTGTTCATTTTGACATCTACCACTACTCCCAGGTCCCTCTCACCCTCCGTGACTTGAATCATGTCTCCTCGCAGGGTATACCCCTGGCCTGGATTTCTGACTCCTAGGTGTAGAACCTTGTGCTTCCCTGCATTTAATTTTAGTTTCCATTTTCTTGACCACCTTTCCAGAGCCTCCAGGTCCTCCTGCATGGCCAACTTCCCCTCCTCCTCATCCACCACTGCACCCAGCTTTGAGTCATCTGCAAAGAGACTCATCTCACTCCTGATCCCCCTCCTGATGTCCGAGACATAGGCATTGAACAGGAGTGACCCCAGCACTGACCCCTGGGGAACCCCACTAGTAACCCACCTTGGGGATGAGGCTAACCTTCCAACCACCACCTTCTGAGTTTGCTCAGAAAGCCAATTTCCTATCCATCTTAACAACTGTCTCCCTACTCCTATTCCTTCAGCTTTGCCAGCAGGCCACTGTGGGGTACTAAATCAAATGCCTTGCTAAAGTCCAGAAAGAGGACATCCACTGGTCTACCCTGGTCCAGGGCCCTCATCACCCAGTCATAGAACTCAGCAAGGTTTGTCTGGCAGGATCTTCCAGTGACAAAGCCATACTGCCTATTTTCCAAGTACCCAGTTTGCTCCAGTAACCCCCCTAGCCATTCCTTGACAGTACCCTCCATCACCTTGCCGACCACCGATGTCAGGTTAATGGGCCTGTAATTTTCTGCCTCCTCTCTTGATCCCCCCTTGTGGATTGGCACAACATGGGCCACCCTCCAGTCTTGCGGCACCCACCCAGTCCTCAGAGTGATGTTGAAAAGCTCCACTAGAGGGACTGCCAGGACATCTGCCAGTTTCCTCAGCACCCTGGGATGTATCTTATCTGGCCCAGGTGCTTTCTCCATCCGAAGAGAACTGAGGGATTCCTTTACTCTCTCTACCGGGATTTCAGCCTCCACGTCTTCCACGTTTTCACCCTGCACTGCTGGCTCCCCACCTGTTTGTGGTGGCCACTCCCTTTCCCCAGACCCGTCAGGGCCCCTGGTCTCTACCAGTCCCACCCCTTCCTCTGGTTTGCCCCAGCTCCCCTCGCAAGACATAGTTCCTCCATCCCCCCTGGTAAACACTGAAGCAAAGTACTCATTTAGGATTTCTGCCTGTTCCCCCACCTCCTGTGCCCAACCACCCCTTACCCTTATCTTGATGATCTTCCTCCTTACTTTCCTTTTTTCCCCTATGTATCTAAAGAACCCCTTGCCCCCCCCTCCGGATCCCACTGGCCAAGGACTGCTCCTTTTTTGCCTTAGCTGGTCTCACCACCCTGGTGACTCTCTTGGCTGTCAGCTCATATTCCTCCTGATCCCTTTCACTCACTGAGCTTTTAAAGCACCTATAGGCCACCTTCTTTTCCATCACCACCTCCTGTACCTCCCGGGTCCACCAGCAGGGTTTTCTGGCCTTACCGAACTCACGCCTTTCCCTTGTGCAGGATCTGGTAACGTCCTGTATTCCCCTCCTAATGATCTCCCACCTGCTGTCAGCATCCATATCTGGCCTTATCCTGTCCAGATGATCTTTAAGGATCCTTCCCATCTCCCTGAAGTCTGCACCCCTAAAGTTGGTTACTACCATCCTTGTTCAGCTTTCCTCCCCCCCAGGTCCAGGAAGAACTAAACTGTGGTGTGATCACTCCCCACCAAAGGGTCCCTCACCTCTAGGCCCCTAATCTGATCACTGTCCGCCAGGACCATGTCCAGTGTCCAGGCCTTCCTAGTTGGCTCACCCACCTGTCGTGTCAGAAATGCATCCTGGAAGACATCCAGCAGCGTCTGCTCTTTGGCCACTGGTGATGTCATAGTCCCCCAGTCTGTTCCTGGCATGTTGAGGTCCCCCATTAACACTACCCTTCCCTTTCTCAATCCACAGTGTCCCTCAAGATTTGCCAACAAACTTTCTTCCAGGACCTCTGCCAGTGATGGTGGTCTGTACACCACTCCGATCTTTACTCTTTTACCCTCCTGCATCAGCAAGGTGACCCAAATAGCCTTCACGTTCCCCTCTGCCTCCTCTACCCCTCCAATACCTATGCCATTTCTGACTAACAGTGCTACACCCCCTTCCTCCCTCCCTCCTATCTTTTCTACACATAGTATAGCCTCCAGATTTAGGTCCCACTTGTGCCCTTGAGTGGCCCAGGTCTCAGTGACTGTTGCCACATCTAACTTCCCCTCAACTAGCATCGCCTGGAGCTCAGGCATTTTATTTCCTAAGCTCCTGGCATTTATCAGGACCACTGTCCACCCCTTTTTCCTCCTCGAGCTCCCATTTCTCAGCTCCTGCACCCTACCTGGTGACCCATTTCCACATCTCTCTATCCCCCTAGAGGAGTGGAGACCATGTCCCTCATTTATCGTACCTGCTGGCACTGCCCCTTTTTTGATCCCTCCCCCTTCACAAGTTTAAACCCCATTTATCGTTGATGAACCCAGCTAGTTTGAGCTTAAGGATTTCTTTCCCCTCCAAATTAAGGTGGAGCCTGTCCCTCGCATACAGCCCCTTATCCTCCCAGGTCTCCCCCAGTCTCCCACCAGGCCATACCTCAATTCCCCACACCACTCCCTAAGCCACTGATTTATCTCCCTAATCTTCATCTTGTTTTTCCCACTAGCTCTTGGCACCGGCAAAATTTCCGAAAAGGAGATCTTACAGCCTGTGGAAAGACATACCCTGGCCAACTCCCAGAACCTTGCCTGAATTTCTAGCTCACTATTACCATTTATGTCGTTTGTCCCCAAGTGCACTCGAATGTCAGGGGTCTCCCCTGCATTCCCTTGCCAGTGAATACAACTCCTGCTTGGCCTTGTGTAGCGTCAGACCTGGGTGGCATTTGGTTCTGATCAGACAGCTTTTAATGTCCCCCTGCCCCTCCCACTGGATGCCTCTGATCATGGAGTCCCCAATAGCAGTACTCTAACCTCCCTCTTGCTTCCCTGTTCACCCCTCCAGTTTCCCCTCCTTCCATGCCCCTCCTCATCCCTTTGTCCGGGTTCTCCCCCCAACTGGCTCCTTGCACCTCCCACAATCTGGGTGTCAAAGGTAGCCCCTTCACTATTTTCCCTGGTCACCTCCTCTACCCGTGTCCTGGCCTTCTTTATACCCCCCACCTGAGTATCTTTCTCTGTATCTCTTTCCCCACTTCTTACTAATCCATCTGTCCTATCCATTTGCCTACTTGACTTTCGACTCGCTATCATCCCATTTACGTCCTGCCCCTTCCTGCCTGTCATGCTCCCCTGTTCCATACCATCAGCCTTCTCCTTGTTCCCCTGATCTTCCTTTTTCTTCTCACCCCTACCCTTCTTCCCCCATCCTGTCTGGGACCCCCTCTTTTGCTCATTTGCCTCTTGTCCCTTCCCCCTTTCTATCCATCCCTGCCCCAGCTTCACCAGCATCCTCCTCCTCCTCCTCCTCCTCCTCACCCACACTCCCCTCTTCTACCAATGGGTGTAGAGGGTTAAAAAGATTTGTGAGCCTTAGCCCATCTCCCTGTGCCCCCCCGACCCTACCACTCCTCTTGGTTTCCTTTGGACACCCCCAGTCTCTTGCCTACTGCTGTGGAAATTTCTGCCTTTTGGGCCCCACCTGCCAGGGTCTCCTAGAGCCCCCTGTGTACCCCCTTCCCTCCTCCCCTAGTGTGAGCATCTCTCTTCACTCATCCCTCAGCTTGGGAGGCCCCATCACCTACTGCTTCCATGTAGGTGACCGCGTGCCTCCTACCTCTCCAATCCTGCCTCCCCAGCAGCCCCAGCTGCCTTTGGATCCCCTCTACCTCCTCCTTAAGCTTTGCCAGCTGGTAGCACAGGGGCATCCCCCAAACTTCCAAGCCCAGTCCAGAATCATGGCTGCACCACACCCTGTGCACCAAGCCACCCGCCCAAAGATACCTGCTCTAGTGATATGTGGTCCCTTCCCCATCATCACAGTAATGTTTTCTAGGCCAAATTACCAACTCAGTGGCTCTACAGTTTCTCGAGCTACCAGTATCTATACTAAGGTGATCCGCCCGATACAGCATGCAGACTTTTAAACTTGCAACACTTAAGTGGCTGAACTTTTACCCACCTGACTATTAGCCTTAAGAGTTTGCTCACAGGGGAAGTTTACAACTCCCTAAACTCCTCCCTCCCAGCCTTTAAGCTCAACCCCCAGTGGCTCTTCCATATTTAAGAAAGGCTAATGCAAGGCTGGGAGGGAGGGCTTTCCAGACGTTCTTAAGGAGTTAGGCCAATTTTAAAACACAACTTACAAACAATAACAACTTACAAAAAACTTATGACAAAGTTAGCTTTCCAGAACCTCACCACATCTTCAAACTTCAACTGCTACCTCTGCCCACACACAGCAAGAAGACTTAAAATGCCTCAGTGAGGAGTAAATGGAGATTAACTGAAATGCAAACAACCTTGATTGGCTGGCTGTGTTACTAGCCAAAGAAACCCTCCTCAACAATAACAGTCTCCAGCTAGCACAGAAAGATTTAAGGATTTGTGTCCCTCTATTTCAGAAAGTTCTTAAGGAGTTAGGCCAATTTTAAAGTACAACTTACAGAAACTTATGACAAAGTTAGCGTTCCAGAACCTCATCACATCTTCAAACTTCAGCTGCTACCATTTGCAGAGCCCCCCCCCTCCACACAGTCTTTAAATTTCAGTCCTTCTACAGCTGGATAGTAGTCCTTAAAATAAGAAGGATTCCAGAATTCAGTTATGGACAAGTGACCCTCTTAAACTGGTCCAACAATGAAGTAAAATGTTACTGTACTGCTTCCCTTTATGGCTCAAGAAAAATGACGTCCAGGGACCTCTTCGGGTGTCAGCAGTCATCAGGTGGTGTTGATCTTGGAGATGACCTTGATATTTGCAACAGTTGCTCTGTAGTCAGAAAAAGCTGAAGACACTTCTGGAAACCAGGTACTTGAAGCAGCAGGCTAATCTACACGGTCCCTGCTCTCACTTACTGCCGTACTATCCCCAGTGCAGGGATGCAGCTGATCCTTTCTTGACTATTTAGCAGGCTATGGGCTATTCCCCCAGACCCTATCAAACTGGTGGTCTGCAGCAAGCAGGACTCCCTCCTGATAGGTCGGGTCCCTTCAGGTTACTCTCCCTGATCAAACTAACTGAGATTGAGCTGTGCAGCTCCTTTTGTACTGCTAAACATTCTTTTTTACAAAATCCTGGTCACTGAGCGGACACAACCCAGTTCCAAACCCTAGCACAAATCAAATTAAATTCCACACTGGAACAGGTTTTCTCCACTCAGTGACCAGGATTAAAAAAAATGTTCAGATGGTATGAGCCACAATGAAATATTCACTTTTGAATCTAAACTGCATTGCTGAAAGTTCTGAGGCTGCTGTGCCCTGTCAGCCTGGATCCCCAGTGTATTTAATGTGTAACTTTTGCCATCAACAAATTGCTATAACTCAAGGATTAAGCACCTTTGCCCTTTTCTCATCGGAAAGCTCCCAGTTTTTTTCCCCCCAATTGTCTAACCAGGAGTAGCACACTAAGCTGAAGCTTGTTTTCAGGTGTGACCTGGGAGCACAGGGAAGTTAAGTGCCTTGCTCAGGATCACACAGTATTCAAGTGGGGGCTGTGGGATTCAATCCCAGGTCTCCAGATTTGCCCTCTCTAAGCTTTCTCCAGTAAGTTTTTGTTAAGGAAATTAGGCCATGAGAACCTGGAATCACTCATTTATTTTTTTATTGAATTCTTGGATAACATCATTGAGCAGATGCTTGTTAATTGGTTCCACGTCAGTTGAATTACAAACTGGTACAAAATACAAGGACAGAAGTACATATACACATTGCACTTATTATACAAGGGTATTAGGGAAGCAGTATGGTGCAGTGGTTTAAGGCTCTGAGCTGCAAATCTGGTGACATCCAGCAGACCAGACCTGGGTTTGAATCCCACAGCTTCCACTTGCATACTGTGTGACCCTGAGCAAGTCACTTAACTTCCCCTGTGCTCCCAGGTCGCTCCTGTAAAAAAGCTTTCAGCTTAGTGTGCTACTCCTGGTTAAACAACTTAAAAAAAAAAGGGTAGACACTACTAAGGCATAGTACAATGTATGCCTGTATCCTGGGGATACAACAGCAATTGGAATGAGTACAGGGGAAGAAAAGAGTGGAGAGGGCTAGAGTTAGGGTAGCAGGAGGGGAAAGGTGGGGAAGTAAGAGGGTGGGGTGGTGGATTGGGGGTGGGGTGTTGTAGTGCCACAGAGGAAGGTCAGGGAGTGTAGGGGGAAGTGTTGATTCAGTGCTACTCCAGGGTAACAATTGACTGGGTCAATAAGTGCTAGAGGGGATTACTGCCTTCCCCAGTTATAATTATTGACTTCAGAAGCTGTAGCTAAAGTCATTGATTGGAGCTAGTGAGGGCAGGCACAGGCATTCATGGCAAGCTGGTGTTGACAAAGCTTGTGCTTGAATGCACTAATCTTTGCAGTGTCAGAGATGCCTTGAGGTAGTGCATTTGTCCAGAAAGGGGCACGATAGGAGAAGCCCCATTGAGACAGTGTGGTGTGACAGCATGGTACATGGAATACTTGTGAGGTAGCACTTTTGGTCTGTTTTGAGCCCTGAGGTATGGGCAGAAGGTTCTGTACCCCAGGTAGCAGTGGGTTAAGGGAGACTTTTTGGGCAAAGAGGCAACGAGTCTGATATCTGATTCTTCCATCAGGTTGCAGCCAGCCTGCCATGGCATAGAAATCACAGGTGTGCGTGAGTTTGGCAGCACCTGTGAGGAGATAGCTTGCTTTATTTAGGGCAATAGAGATGCAGTGGAGGGCTGTATCTGTTGCAGATCCATAGACTGCTAGCCCATAGTAGGTGCGAGATGCAAGGTATGAATGCTATGTTCAGGCTTCATGAGTAAGATAGTGCCTGTGTCAGTATAAGATCTCAATTCTTGGTGCCATGACTTGGACTAAGGCTGGCAGTTTCTCCACTGTATAGGATGAAACTGCTTTCTGTGAGACTTTCCTCACCAAGCACCACCAAAATAGATAATTTCCCTCTTTAAAGACTTCCTTCCTCTGTCCTGGAGCCAGTAAATTTAAATATAATTTTTTTTGTGTTTAACTTCTCCCTGAGTCTGTCACATGGGCATCTGTAACTGATCCTGCCAGAGAGCATACACCCTCTCCTGGCTCCTCCTCCTCAACCCTACCTCCCTGCAGCATGGATTCTGGTTTACAGTCACTCCACATTCCTATGTTGGCGACCCCTTTTTCCTCAACTTTTATTTTAATAAAACTATTTCCCCTAGTAGGGCACATCCCACTCTACATACCTGCCAAGTTTGGTACACATCTGTCTTTAAATGCCTTGGCAGTGTAATTAGTAAACAAGCATTTGTCAATGATGAATTATTTGCTTGCTGGCATTAGCATTGGAAATGCAGGAGTTAGACAGATGTGGAATAGGAATGGCAGTGAAGTACTGAACTTATGCTAACCCCACCCCCACCCTGCAGAGCTAGACAGGCAATGGGGTGTGCCTTTGGGTCATTGCCCATAACGCTCATGCCATTTCACCTCAACCTGCCCTGCAGACACTGGCAAGTGTTGAGGTGTGCCTTGGGGTGTTCGAGCTTTACACTCACCCCATTCCATAAGGAAATACACTGAAATGGGTGCAGTATAGGAGAATGGGGTGAACTTTGGGGCTGAAGAGTCCAAGGCACATCTAGATGCCTGTCATTGACTGCAGGGTGGGGGTGGAGGTGGTATGGCATGAGCATTATAGCTGACAATCTCAAGTCACACCCCTGACGCCTTTCAGTCCCTAAAGGGTAGGGAATTATGGTCAGAAACCCTAACATCCTGGACATTTCTTGGTATTTTCACTCCAAGTTTTCAACATGGGCTTTTTGTGACCCCACCGCATGAACAGTGACACTATCAGTTTGTTAGCCAAAAGGTGATTTTGCACAGTGACTGCACCATTTGGTGCCACAGGTGTGAAAACACATTTCAAAAAGGATGAGAAAAATGACAGCTGTTCTATTTATGGAGGTGTAAAAAATGGTAATGTTGAAAATCTGGAGTGAAAATATAAAAAAAATGAAGTCATGAGCGTGTGTAGAAACTGTGCAACACACACTTAATTGTACACTGTAAAGCAATTACTTTGGGTATTTTTTACACCAGATTTTCAACATAGGCATTTTGGGACCTCTGCTCGTGAACAGTGGCACTGTGACTTTCTTAACCTGTCCCAAACGTTGATTTTGCACAGCGACCACACCCATTGTATGCTACAGGTATGAAAACATGTTTTTGGAAGCATGTGAAAAATGACAGCTCTACTGTTCCTAAGGTAGTGTGTAAAAAGGACAATGTTGAAAATCTGAAGTAAAAATATAAAAAATTGGCAAAGTTATGAGCGCGCATGGAAACTGAGCAACGTATGCTGGTAATGCAATCATTTTTTTTAATTGTTTCACCAAATTTGCAACATGGACTTTTTGGGACCTCTCCTTATGAACACTGCCATTGTGATTTTCTTAATCTGTCCAGAAGATTGATTTTTTACAGCGATGGTGCCATTGTGCAACAGATGTGCAAAAACACATTTCAAGCAGGATGTGAAAAATGACAACTGTACTGTTCATAAGGAGGTGTGGAAAAATGGCAATGTTGAAAATTTGAAGTGAAAATATTAAAAATTCTTGAAGTTGTGAGTGTGCATGGGAACTGTGCAGTGCACACTCATAATACAGTCATTTTTTCACCAAATTTGCAACATATGCTTTTTGGGAGCCCACCTCATGAACAATGACACTGTTGTTTCATGAATCAGTCCTGGAAGGTGATTCTGCCCAGTAACCGCGAAAATCACCTTTTTGGACCGAATAATGAACTGAAAGTGATTGGGTTAATGAGGTGAGGTCCCAAGAACCCCATTTTGAAAATATGGAGCCAAAAGTCGCAAAATGGCCAAGATATCCAGCTAAGTTGCCCCCCCCCCCCATTTACACCATTATGCAGCTTACCGGCATCTCTTCAGTTCATGGTCAACTTTGAAGAGTGCAGACGAGTTCCTGCTCCACCAAAGATCGTCGTGCCAGGCTTTGGAGGTAAGTATTGGGTGAGGGGATGCACAGAGGGTAGGTGCGGGTTGGTGGAGGGGGCACCGCAGACAATGAGTGACCATTTCTTGTTTCAGGTACTAAAAAAAAACAACAAAAAAAAACACCAAACCTTACGGGATTGTTTTCTTTATTACAGGTGAATTCTGACAAATGTTGGGCACAATGCGGTGAGCTCCCAGTGTGCCACCTGTGTTTTTGGGGAGGGGGACTGAGGCCAATGGGGATTTGGCCCCCTGTTGGCAAAGAAAGTGTGTCTGTGTTTGGGAGGGCACGATGCTGAGGGGGATTGGGGACACCCCTCATCAGACAAATTCCAACAAGGGGGACATTAAACTGATGGGGATTGGGCTCCCCCATCAGCAAATGAACTGGGGAAGGGGCATGGTGACAGGGGGATTGGGCACCCCCGACCTCAGCTTTGGGAGGTGAACAGCGACAGCCACCACCATGTTTCTTGAAATTTTATACCAGGCAAGGCACGCCCTGCAATGAGGTGGCACTCCCTCATTGCAGCGGCGAATTTCTTTCAAGTTGGTGGCACACTTCTGAGCTGCTGTCATGGACAGCATGCTCATTCATTTGTGCCACAGAGACAAGCCCCAAAAAGCAGTGGTGGCATTAGCCACAACACTGACGCACCTCCATATCCTGCTACTCCAGCAAGCTGTCACAACATGTTTCTTATGCATGCATGCAAACCAACATAAAACACTGCCTTTTTCCTGCAGTTTAATTAAACTGATCCATTTTTCACCGCACTAGTATCCTACAGCCAGAATCAGAACCAGAAATCCCTTCTGCAGTGGCAGCCAGATCAAAGCTCCAACAGAAGCTGTTATTTATTCTTTTTTTATTAATGTATTTAAACAGCAGACTACATATATAGCACTAATAGAAAGTATTAATTATGTGATGCATGGAAGTTGTTTTTTATGAATGTGCATATGTGTTTGTATTCATGTACAGTATTTATGTGAGTTATCTGTGTAATGAGTTTCACTAGTTTATCACTTAATAGTGCATGGTGGAATGTTGTTCTCACCCGAAATCCAGCCCTACAAAAATGCTGTTCATCCACTTCAATAAATGGAACGCTGTACTGATCGTACGTGCAGAACAACATTCCATTCATTTAGAGTTGAAAGCTCGAGCCGGCATCAACAGAAAACCGCCATGTGGCAATGTTATTTCAAACAACACTGAAAATGCCTGCAGCAGTTTTCTGTGAATGGCTCACATAACTACAGTGATGGAAAATGCAGGATCAATCAGATATTCGCGTATACAATAATTTACTCACAGCTTTCTCCCTCGGTCCGCTAGTCTGCTAGCTAAGCGAGTCGTTCGACCACCATGTTTTTTTTTTTTTTAGTAAGTTCATCCCACAGCAAATCAGCAACCTATGGGAGTGAGTTCTGCAAATGTAGGGATGCCCAGTCCCTAGCAACCACCATAACAAAAGGTCATAGCTATGGGAGACATGCCATGGGAACACCTGATGCACAACCGAAAAAAAGCTTAACAAAATAAATTGAGGGACACCATACACTATAAAAAATACTGGCTGGGTAACCCCATGCAGAACCAGTGTGTTTACCTACCTCAGGGTCTGATTCCCAAGGACCTCTTGAGCTTCGCTCTCAAGGTCACAGGGAATCAGACCCCTCTGTGGCAGAACACACTGGTTCTGCATGGTTACCCAGCCAGTATTCTCTATATAGTGTATGTTGGAATGAAGTTCTCACTCATTTTCTGGCACAGTCAAAATGTGGTTCTGCTGCAGTAGTGATGTCTGTACTACAGCAGAATTAATTTTCTTTCTGCTTCAGTATGGACGTCATACTAGCTC
This sequence comes from Neoceratodus forsteri, assembly GCA_016271365.2. Taxonomy (NCBI): domain Eukaryota; kingdom Metazoa; phylum Chordata; order Ceratodontiformes; family Ceratodontidae; genus Neoceratodus; species Neoceratodus forsteri. The sequence goes on from CM057455.1 coordinate 56,170,883, forward strand.
TCTCACGAGCACCTGAGTTACCCTGGTAATGATTCACGCCACTGCTCCCATCTGCTAAAGTGGCAATTTACAAAAAAAAGCTTCACCAGTGCATTTCCAAAGTTACACTATTGGTAACTGACTGTAACGTGAGTACAGGTATTTTATCAGTGATGGCATCAACAGATGGGTGAGAGGTAAAAGTTTAAGTGTGCTGCATAGTGGTGGTGGTACTGTTCTGGGGGTGATGAGAGTATTGAGCGAGTACGCAAGTTAGCATCTGTCTTAGGAAGCACTCTGAAGTTGCTAATAGGAATCTGCATTTTTTTCAGTACATTTTCTGATTTTTGTTCCTTTCTCTTCTTTCTGTAAAAATGAGTGGCCGGTTATTGGTACCAACATACACTGTTGTGGTGATCTTATCAACTGGATGCTGACCATGAAGATCTTCTGTCCCAGCTGCACACCCAGCATCGCTTCAAGCAAGTGGACTGGTGAGACAACGCTGTGGTTCGAATGGGGTTGGGTGGATGGAAATACCCAATAAGGAGAGGCAGGAGACAATCTATAAGTTTAATGCCTGACGGGTTTTATTCATGTCACAGGGAAAGATAGACATGGTCACAAAGGAAAAGAGGAACCAAACTGCCTGGGAACAGTAAGTGATACTCTCTACTAACTCTAAAAGGTGCATCTTGGCATAAGGCTACTACTTATAATACTCTATGGTGAACTTCCTCTAAGAGGTCTAAAGAACAAATTCAAGCATCTATTACTTTATCAAGGTATAAGACAATTTTGCAGTGCACAATGAATACCAGGGCTAATCCTGGAAAATTAGTTGGCATAAACCCCTCTAAAAGTCTGTGGGATCAAAGGAAGTCCAAACTTTTCCTGATGTTTTCCTGCACACAGCTAAAGAATGGTGTAACAATGCAGAAAAGGGGAAATGGGCTCCTGCTAGACACCAAGCAACATCTGGGAAAATCTAGAAGAGGTTAGAAAGGGAATATGAGAGATTTTTGAACAGATCCTGGTTCTTTGGCCAACCTACTCTCCAAGGTTGCCAGAATATTTATGTCACAAAAGAATTGAACTTTGCCGAGCTCTTCCCTGGCACAAACCCTTGACCAGGGCTGCCAAGGATGAAGTACAAAGATTTGGCACAGAATCCACTTATAAGGATTGCCAAGGGTGAAGATCTGTGGCAGTTTCACCAGCACGAACTCTCGACCAGGGCTGCCAAGCATGAAGAACACAAACTGCTGAAGTTCCCCGGCATAAACTCTCAACCTGGACTGCCAAGGGTGAAGAACAAAGACATGGTGTAGAATCCACTTTCAAGGATAGCCAAGTGTGAAGATACGCTGAAGCATCTTCAGGAAAGGATCCACAGGAGGACCACCAAAATTGAGTTGAATCCCAGAAGACAACACATGCATTTAGGACAGAACAAGCAGGAGGCTGTTCTGCCAACTCAAACCAGGCAGCTATTTACTCACTCACACTCACATACACACAATAACAATACAATAAGTACAGCAAGCCAAAGCTTTATTATAACAAAATATAATACAAAAGGTTATACATCACCGATTCAATAAAGCATCATCCAAGCCCTCTTCCAATGACTGGGAAGCTCCCTTGTCAGCCTGGCTAGGAGTCTCTCGAACCGGGAACTGGCCCCACAGCGATGCGCCCACCCTGCAGGAGAGGTTTCCAACCAGGCATTGAGAAAGCTACATTTATATCTTATTCTATGCTAAAATAATCGCAGCCCCTCATAGTGTTGTTTTCCCACACCTAGAAGCTGGCCAGGCTCCCAGGATGCGCAAATTCACAATGATAAGGACTGCTCAGAATTCCTTACACCTGCTGGGTCACTGTGCTCCAAACACTGGCCGGTGCCTAGAACACTATGAGCTAAGCAGAAGTTTAAACAAAACTACAAAACAGGTTGCCTGATAATATGCGACCTTCAAGTCAGCAAAATACACTGTCTGAAGCAAAACATAATAATGAGGCTATCTAAAGAGCAAAACACCAATTAAATGAAGCAGCATGTAAAATGGAGTCACACAATACGAAATGGAGTATAAAATGACATACATTACATGAAATAGCATAAAAATGGAGTGACAATAATCAACATATTATACTATCACTACATCTGGTCCTTTGATTATTGTGAATATGATTTGTATGATATTGGTACCATAGCAAAATTACTACGAATATAACATGATAAGTAACAAGTCCAAATAAGCAAGATAATTGTCACTACAGCAATGATTATGATAGGATGTATCAGAATATTTAACACTTTTGTAGCTGATGGAGACCATCCTGTAAAAATATCCCACCAATAATGAGTAGTCTCTTGTTGAATCTTGGAACTTAAATCAATCATTTTATTTTTAACTATCGTAGTTTGCACCTGACTTTGCACTAATGATTTATTTCTTATTGCCAAATGAGCCTGCATTACATCTGTTTCCTGAATTATCTGTTTAATTTTATTTAATGAGATACTCAGTCTTGATTGATCTAAAATATTGGGCTGCCAATACAAAATAAGCTTCTGCTCGTTATCAGGGATCTGTGCATTTTACTGTGGTGGATGACATTACAATCCAATGATTACTAGGAATCCATGATTTGAACACGGTCCTCCACACATATTCATTATTACTCATTAAATCACTCTGGGCCTTATTTCTTTGCATTATAGAATACATATGTCACATTGTGCATTCTGTCCAATCAATAAATCGCGAAATATTTTCTGCTACTCCCATTCCCCATACCTGTGAAGCATTAAATAACTGCAAGAACTCAAAATCATAATTCAAAGTTAATCTTTGGGGTAAGAAAACAGTTGGCATCCATTGAGCTTGTAGTTAATTAAGCTAAATACATCAATTCCTACTGCCTGAAGCCTGTTAGTCAGTGTTTCTATATCAACACTATTTAAAATTCCCATGCCTGCCCTGCTCCACCTAATAGCGTATCATACCAAGCTCTTTTATATTTGCATTTTCTACTAAACATAAACGTTATGTTAAATGGATTACATTTGATACCGCATGCGCTACTGATGTACATGTGGATGAAACCTTAACTATACTATCATTGCTAATTACAGGATGATTTTTCAACACTGTAATGTGATCTGCCCAAGTAGTTCTATTAGTTATTGTAGTAGCATTCATGCAGAATAACGTGTCTATGTCAATCAAAGTAATACTTGCATTGAAAATGTCTGTTTGATTCATGCAGCAATCAAGTCTATGTTGTACAGTCACCATGCAACTATTCGGTAAGTTGCAGCATTTAATAGCAGTCTTATTCTGCAAAGAGATTTCATCTGTTTCGTAGGCATATTGTCCTGAGCCACCAGTTGTCATCCAGAGATTGACCCTGGTGAAATGTCATGTTCAGTACCACACACTTCTGTCCGGATGGGCAGCTAAAGTTCCCTGGGTTCTATCTTTGTATCATTTTTCCAACTCCAGGTTCCTTTACAACCAGTGTCATTACAGTTAACCCTTTGAATCCTTCCTCCAGGGGTAACTAGCTCTGCCAAATGGACTATAAGACACACCAGCATTCCTTTAAAATCCATTGCTGGACCTAGAAAGACACAAATTTCATTATTCTCGAAGATAACATTTATGTGCAGGCACGTATTCCCATTTTCTTTCCTGATCTGATAATTAACACTGTGTTGTCTTGTCCGGTGGCTATCACCTCAGCTGGTTCAGGAGGGCCATTTGGGTTTGTAACCCATATTTTGGCACCATTGTTAAAACCTCCTGTAGATCTAAAACCTTTATCCCCTTGCTGTTAAGAGTGTGGGGCTTGTCCCTTTATAGGGTCACTTTGTTAACTGGAATAATTAACAATTGAGCCACTCTGTCATACTGTTGAATTAACAGATTTTGTTCTCTACTATTCAACAAAATTACTTTCACTTCTCCTTGGTAATCACAATCAATCACCCTCCAAAATTTGTATTCCCTTGAGGGCTAGTTCTGATTTAGGTGCTATCCAACCAAATGTCTCGGTGGAATTTGTATTCCAATACCAGTTTCTATCACTTGAATATTTCTGCTGTTTATTCTGTATTCTTGAAGGGCATGTAAATCAAGTCCAGCAGCTTCTGGGTTGCCCTGCAAGGAGACAGAGCTCCTGTGTAATTTCCCAATATAACACTGTTTCTGTAGTTGAGTAAGCCTGCACTTGCAAATTAGGAGTTATCATTCGCATTAAGGGGGTCTCAGATTCTCCAATTGGTCTATTATTTAAAATCTGTAATGCTTCATGCAAATTCTCTTTCCATTTTCGTAGGCTCTCCACCCCCCAATTTCCTAAACTGTTCTTTCAGCAATCCATTCATTCTCTCAATTAACCCTGCTGCCTGCTGGTAATAAGGGATGTGAAATACCCACTGTATGTTATGGGCTTGAGCATAAGCTTGTACCATTTTCCCCCTAAAATGGGAACCATTGTCACTTTGTATCTGCAAGGGTATTCCATAGTACAACATAATTAAGTTAATTGCCTTAATGGTGTTTTTCTGTGTAGCTTGTTTACAAGGGGTATGCCAACAATACCCTGAATATGTATCTACAACTGTGCAAGCATATCGACATCCTCCACTAAGGGTAGAGGTCCAATGTAATCAATCTGCCAAATTTGTCCTGCACTTTCCCTCCCCAATTGTCCTTTCACAATATGAGGGATTGGTCTTTTTGCCCATGATGGCATATAGACACTGAGCAATAACAGTTTTAACCAATCCAATGTTGAGGGTACACCCCACTATATGCCCACCTGTAGTGGCTTTTTCTCCCAAATGTCCACATTTTTGATGTGCCCATTTTGCCAGCCCTGATAACTGCTGACTTTGAGTTTCTTCAATATCCACTGGAAGAATCTTAGCTTTTTCATCTGCAATAGAATTATACCATCGTTCTAGTGTATCTGAAGCACAATGAGCATCAACATGAAATACAGTGGTCTGAGTATTTGCACCATAGTCCATATTTCCTGCCACAGTTCTTTTCCCCATATTTCTTTCGAATAAATTTTCCACTCATCCTTAGCCTCAAGTGGGCAGCCAGGTTGTTAAACCATTGGCTACAGACCATGAATCAGTATAAATATGACATGTACCTTGCAACCTTTGTGGGTATTACACTGAAGGAGGAAGGTAGCTTACCCTCCCTCCAAGCTCCTACTGGTGGAAGACACAGCTCGAGGTGCAAGAGACAGCTCTAATACTGTAGCAATAAAAGGTTAGCTGTGAAACACAGACAAACAACAAAAACAAACACACATCAGCTTAAAAATAAAACAAGATTATTTCCATAGGATAAAAGAAGCCAAGCGTCCCTGGGTTCCCTTATCCTAAGCATGACAAAATGTCCATATTGATGGTAATACCGTACGTACGTATCTCTGTAGATGGTAAACTCTCAAAAACAGCTGTAATAGTCCTTTTTTCAAAATTGTAAAAGTTTGTTCCTCTTCACTTAGAATACTAGTTTTGCAATAAAAGTCCAATTACATGGTTCACTCTTGGTGTGCCTTCATGAAAAGATACATTTTGTGTGAAAGTTATGCTTTGGGCATGGAATACACATCAAGTTTGAACTGGTAGTAACATAAAATGTTGAAACACAAGAAGGTCAAATAACGTGCAAAAGGTCACAGTGTGCATGCAAGGGTCATTCAAACCCAGCCATTCCTGTAGTGTCCTTGAACACCACCAATATTAAAATATATTTACACAATAAAACTGCTGGCCAAGACAGTACACACACATACACATACACAAAAAGAAATACTTAACACAAAATAAGACTGACATTGTTTCACACCAATTTGCTGAGGTAATGCCCATAGTTCCATTAGAAAACTGTACGTGGTTTAGATATATGTGCTGCCTCCTGCCTGTCTTGTAACACTGACAATTTTAAACCAACACATTTATACATATTGCCATGCCAAATCTTTCCAGAACAAAACACTGTTTAAACACATCATCTGTAAGTGAACACATCTCGTATAACATGATTACACCTTTTGGCACATAACTAGAATATGGCACTCTGCCATTTTGCAAAAAGTTTCTGGTTTTAACTAGAAGTATGATAAAGCCATTTATAGCTGTTAACACATTACATTTTCACCTAGCAGTGGCTTGGCACGTTGCTTGCAAACTACAACTCTTTCTGCACATTGCAATCTATATGACATCATAACTCTTCACCATCAACACTACCTGCTCCAAGCAAACAAAAGTTCTTCACTGTCCCTATCTAGGCAGCACAAATGTTCCATTAAAAACAAAGCCAATTAAAACAGTCAGCTATGAGGCAAAGAAGCTTCCTCTCTCTTTCTTTTTTTTTTTTGCTGTAACATGTTGTGCACTGAAGGCAGTCAATCCTATCTCGCAACCTTGACAACAGAACATAATTACAGAACACAGATATAAGCTAGAAAATATGCATGAGAAAGACGGAGCATTACCTTGTTTAGTATACGTATTACAGAAATAAAACAGACAGACATAAAACAACTTTGAATAAAAAAAATTCAGACTTACCTGGTGCCAAGGTATTTTTCTTCTTCTTTTCCGATACACTAGTCTGAGTAAGAAAACTGACTGGGACCTTCATGATAATTTCCAAACACTGCAGCTATTAACTCTTTCAAGGTTTTAACCCTTTCAAAGGTTTCTTTTGGCCATTTTAGTAACCTGCCAAACCAAGTCTTTTTCCAGAGCTCTGGTTTGCAGTTTAAAACAAAACAAACAAAAATCTCTAACAGTACTAGGTTGAGATCCATCTGGTAGAGGTCCCCAGTACTTGGGTTTAGGATCAAATGTTTCAGCCTCTATAGGAGGCAAGGGAACTTGAAATTGATACAGAAAAACTTGAAACTACACAGATAGGCAACATGGGGGAGGATTTTCAAATCATCCGTCTGTATTCACCTACTGTGCGTACATCCACAGTGGTTTATTTTTCTTTTCTAGATGTTGCTTATCTAACTTATTATCAACCAGCTGCTTTTCTCCTAAAGCAGCCTGAACTGTGAAAGCCATCATTGGCTCTAATAGTATATACTTGCAGCAAGCACAAATTACAAGTACAAAGGCAGTTGCCCTTGCTTGTTTGAGCCTTAATACACCTTTAAAAAAAAAGAACTCATCCTTTTCCTAAACATAGACATTTTATTTTCGTATCTGCTCGATCACGCTAAAAATGTTCTGCCAACTCAAACCAGGCAGCTATTTACTCACTCACACTCACATACACACAATAACAATACAATAAGTACAGCAAGCCAAAGCTTTATTATAACAAAATATAATACAAAGGTTATACATCACCGATTCAATAAAGCATCATCCAAGCCCTCTTCCAATGGCTGGGAAGCCCCCTTGTCAGCCTGGCTAGGAGTCTCTCGAACCGGGAACTGGCCCCACAGCGATGCGTCCACCCTGCAGGAGAGGCTTCCAACCAGGCATTGAGAAAGCTACATTTATATCTTATTCTATGCTAAAAATAATCGTGCAGCCCTCATAGTGTTGTTTTCCCACACTCTAGAAGCTGGCCGGGCTCCCAGGATGCGCAAATTCACACGATAAGGACTGCTCAGAATTCCCTACACCTGCTAGGTCACTGTGCTCCAAACACTGGCCGGGTGCCTAGAACACTATGAGCTAAGCAGAAGTTTAAACAAAACTACAAAAACAGGTTGCCTGATAATATGCGACCTTCAAGTCAGCAAAATACACTGTCTGAAGCAAAACATAATAATGAGGCTATCTAAAGAGCAAAACACCAATTAAATGAAGCAGCATGTAAAATGGAGTCACACAATACGAAATGGAGTATAAAATGACATACATTACATGAAATAGCATACAAAATGGAGTGACAATAATCAACATATTATACTATCACTACAGAGGCATAGGATGCAGGATGAAGATCAAGACCCTGTACTGTCCGAACCAGAAAACAATAAATCAGAGGACACAAGCATACTTTGGCCACGTTGGACTCTACTTTCGGCTAATGACTCGGAGTGACAATACTGTGAAGTTCTTTGCTGGCTGAAGACTGCTTCAGTGAAGAATCAGTTGTGAATGACCCCACCAGGGTGTGGCAGTAGAAGATTGAGTCCATACACTTTGCACTAAACACAGGTAATTCCACTTTGCACTACACCACAGTATTCACTGGGACTGCGTCAATTGTTTGTTGCAGGGACAACCTGCCAGGAGCAGAGGCAAACTGCTGAAATCCAGGGTAATTGTTAATTGCAGGGGCAAGTAACCACAATCCTAGCATAATACAATTTTGGTACTTTGCAAGCAAAACAACATTTTAGGTACTGAGCTATACACAGTTCATCAGCTGACAGTTATTCAATAGCAGATTATGTGCTAAGTACCTCTTGGTTGGACCCTTCACACATCTAGGTCCTTCTGCACTAGGATCTGGCTACCCCTGGCAACCCTCAGAGTAACTGCTTTCTTTTATTGGCCTACCTTGCCCTCTTTCCCACTAGGCCACCCCTTTAATGGTGGTGCTGGACCTATCAGGTCTACCGAGTGTATGCATGTATCCCAGGGATCTGGCACTTGCCTGTAACAAGGCAGTGGTAGGGACCCTGGATTCCATTGCTCCTGTTCATGTTTGCCCCCTCACTCTTTGCCCTAGGTCTCCTTGGTTTGATGAGACCTTGAGGGAGTTGAGGAGAGTGGGACGAAGGCTTGAGAGATGTTGGTGGAAGTCAGGTCTGGAGTGTGATAGGCTTAGTCTGATGGACCATTATCGGGTCTGTCAATCAGCAATTACCTGTAAGAAGGCAGAATTCCTGTCCAGGGAAATTGCTGCCACGCAGAATCGACCAGCTCAGCTCTTACAGACCATGGACAGATTGTGCAATCCAATCTGTCTTCTGCCTGGAAGTGTTTTTCACAAGAAGGGTGTGAGGAGTTTGCTTGATTCTTCGTGGATAAGGTTGCCACAATCAGGTCTGATCTCCTCCTTACTCTCTTTAAAATAGGAGTTGTGGTGGTCAGCAGGAGATGTCGTACACCCAGTCTGTGTGGTTTGACTTTGACCTGCCCACAATCAGTAACATTGTGAAGGTCATCCAGTCTGCTGCGACTGACCAACTGTAGTTTGGACTTGGGCCCCACATGGCTTTTAGTAGGATGTGTGGATAAAATTGGCCCAGTCCTTGCCAAGATAGTCTGGCTGTCTTTGGAGAGGGGGGATCTTTCCAGATCCCCTGAAGGAAGCCGTGGTCCGGCCCCTTCTTAAGAAGTCCTCCATGGACCCAGACTGTCTGGCCAACTACAGGCCTGTCTCTAACCTACCCCCTCATGGGTAAGGTTATTGAGAAGGTGGTTGCGTTGCAGCTGGACAATCATTTGACCAGCCACAGTGTCTATGATTCTCTCCAGTCTGGATTTAGGAAGAGACATAGTACTGAGACTGCCCTTGTCTGGGTACTAAATGACCTCCTAATAGCGAGAGATTGAAAGACCCATTCCATCTTGGTCCTTCCAGATCTCTCTGCGGCATTTGATACCGTGGACCATGATGCACTGTTGGAGCACCTGTGGCTCATCTGTGGACTGTCTGGTACAGTCCTCAGTTGGTTTTGATCTTTCCTCGAAAGTAGGACTCAGAGGGTGGTGTCTGGGATTTTTTCCTTAACACCACTCCCCTATCCTGTGGGGTGCCACAGGGCTCCATCTTGGCACCCATGTTGTTTGCAGTGTATATGCTACCATTGGGAGCAATTATTAGGTGGTACAGTTTGAGTTTTCACTGCTATGCAGATGATACTCAGCTGTACATGTCCTTTGTGTCTGGCCAGGGTGATGCTGTCTCGGTCTTTAACAACTGTCTCACCAAGATTCAGGATTGGATGAGTGTGAACTGGCTGTGGTTAAACCTGGAAAAAACTGAGATTTTGGTTGTGGACCCAGGTCGTTGGGAGGCGGGTTTATTGGCAGGATCACCTTTGGGTCTTTGGCTTGGGGGTGCTCAGCTAACTACCTCAGACCGGGTGCGGAACCTGGGCATTATGTTTGATGACTGCCTGACCCTTAAATCACAGGTGTCGACAGTTGTCAAAACCTCATTTTACCATCTGAGGAATATCGCCCGGGTGAAGCACCCGGTTCTTTCTGATGATCTTCCAACTTTGGTCCATGCCTTCATTACTCCCCACCTTGACTACTGCAATGACCTTTACCTAGGGTTACCAGGGGTTGATATCCTCTCCTTGCAGCTAGTGCAGAATGTGGTGGCCAGGCTTTTGACTGGTACCTCTAGAACCAGTCATATAACGCCTGTCCTCCGCAGACTGCACTGGCTGCCAGTACAGTGGCAGATCACCTTCAAGGTCAGTTTGCTGACTTATAAGGCCCTGCATGACCAGGGACCTAGTTATCTGCAAGATCTTCTTCACCCCTACTGCCCCCCTGTCTTCTATGATCCACCAATGAGGGCTTGCTAGAGATTCCCAGGGTCCATTTGAAGACCTCTGGGGCCAAGTCATTTAGTTTCATGGCCCCGACCCTGTGGAATTCTCTACCTCGTCGAGTGCGAGATTGCCTGACCATCCAAAGTTTTAAAGCAACCTTGAAAACTTATTTATTTAGCCTAGCTTATCCTGATTTATAATGCCACTATGTTGACTGGTTTTAATATATTGTTTTATCTTTTGGTATATTTTAACTATTTATTGTACAAGCACCTTGGTTTTGGAAAGGCACTTTTTATAAATAAAGAATGAGTTGAGTTGAGTTGACACTGGAGCCTAAGGTTGCTCTAAAGCTGTGGGCCTTCTTTTCTGGGCCCCTTAATTACTTGGCCCTTTGAAGTGTTGTGGGGCTTCCCTTAGCTTGACCCCTTTCACTGCAGTGGGCCTACAATTGTCTACTGTTGCCCTTTTAACTGGCTAACCTCTAGAGTGTGGGGTACCTTCCTATACCGGGCCCCTTTCAGTGTTGTGGGACTTCCCTTAGCTGAACCACTTTCGCTGTGGTGGGCCTACGGTTGCCTGCTGTTGCCCCTTTAAATTTTCTGGGCCTTGCTGCCCTTTTAAATAATTACCTGGCCTGCTTTATGCCTAACTGCCAGTCACCCAAGGCTTGTTCCACCTTAAACCTGCCCACCTATGAATATTGGGGTAATCTCCTTTAAGGTCTTTGGGTAGGTTTCTCCTCATGGGCATCACTAAGCCCGAAATAATTCATTTAGTAGGTCCTTTTCCCTCCCAGTCCCACAATGGCACCTCAGCACTTTAAACAAATAAAACATTTTTTTCTTGCCGTTTAAAAGTTCAGGCGGCCAGCACTCTTCAACATGCTGCTGCTGACTCACCAACCCTGGCCCAGGTGAAGTAGCTATAAGGAGGAGGAAGGTTCTCACCGGCAGAGGGAGGAATCCCGACAGACACTGAGACAGGCAACAAGGAGCCTCTGGAGGGTCAACAGCTTATCCCAGCGATGCGGCTCTGGCAAAGCTGCCAATGAGGGACCGGAGTGCTTATTTTAATTTTAAACAAAAGGGCACACGGAGCACACACTACAGCAGGGAATCGGTTCTTTTTCCTTTTTTCTTCTCGTCTCCCGACTACCAGGCTCGACCGCACTACAGAGGACACCAGACAGAAGCTGCAAGTCTTCACTGGCTGGAGGATGGCACAAGGCAGAGTCGACGGGACTGGCTTCACACTGACCAGGTAAGCCCAGGATCCCCACCGCACTCTATCAGTCCACACTTCTCCACAACCAGCCCGAACTACACTGAAAAACAGCTATTTACTTCTCAAAAAGTGCTCCGGGTTCTAATTCTTGAACCACAAGCCCATGCCCCAGCCAACAGCCCGAATATTTGAAATGGGCACCACGCGCTGGACAAGACAGCAGTCCCAGGGTGTGGGTGCCCACTTTTGTGCGGCCTGCTCTAAGGGGGGGGTGCTATGGAGCAGAGCAGGCAGCAGCGAGAAAAAAAAAACTTTTCTTTCTTTTTTTTTCTTTGTGGCCTTCCTGGCTATAGTAAGTGGGGGGGGGATCACTAGAAAGGGTCCCCTCGAACTGCCCTTTGAGCCCACAACAACAACAGGGCACCCCAGGACACACTGCCTGATGATAAGCACCCCATTTCTGTAGTGCCCCCATACTTTGAGGAATTACAGATTCGGGCCCGCCTAAGAATACATTCCCTTTTAACACTCTATATAAAATATTTCTTACCCATTACATCTGTAGGTGTTCATCGCATTTCTTGACACTTTAATGTTTCACTTAAATCTCTATGTAATCTTACTTTAGTTAAAAACACTCTTAAAACATCTATAACTTCAGTAGAAACCTTTTTATTTGCTAAACTAAGTGACCGTGTCTTAGGATTACTCTTTTAAGGACTATCTGTAAAAGAAAGGTGCTACTTGAAGGGCTTCTAGAGTGTATCTCCTAGGAGGGATACCAAAATTGGATCTTCATGATCTATGAAGCTGAAAAGCTACTGGTTCTATAGGAATGCGCTCTGGCTCTGAAGGACTACATTTGGGTTCTAAAGGACTACCTGCTGGTTCTTGTAATTCAGGAGGTTCTGGACTTGCTACTTGTTCAGCTAAAGGGCAATTAACTGAGCTAACATGTGAGGACCTAACCCAAGGATCCATACACCATTTTGTCAGTGAATACAGTTCCTTCATTTTGCTGGTAGGGTTCTCCTGCTTCTCCTCTGACGTAGAGTTCCTTGCAGAGTCGGTTAAATCACTGTCTCTAAAGGTATTAAATTTAAGAAGATTTTGATGCACTATCTTTGTGCCACTACCAGTTTCTTTTCGAATCTTGCATATGGGTAAGTCGGGGTAGGGGATTTCAATAATGAAGAAAGGTTCTGTTTCTCACCTGGTAGCTGACTTGTGACATTTCTGAGTCCTTTTTAGCAATACCCATTCTCCAATCTGCAGTGGGGTCGCACTGGCGTTGGCATCATAGGTCACCTTTTGCTTTAGTCTTACCTGAGCCATACGTTGACTTACAATCTGACCAGCTTCTATTTATTTATTTATTTATTTAGGAAATCGGAATTACAACCCTTTGAGTCATAGACTCGTTTCTAAAGGCTCCACGTCAGAATAAAAAATAGACATTCATACAGTACATACATAGAATAAATGTGGGTGAGCAATCATACCGAGTATAAATACAATGAGCACGGGTTAATACCTATATATCTGGTAGCTAAAACAGGACAGAGCTATTGACATATTTACCTAATGAGCAGTTAAGACCTATACAATTGATAGCTAAAGCAATGCATGATACGAATTGGTAGTAAGCCGCCTCAGGGAGGCTTTGTCTTATACATAATACAATGTATTCAATGTCCAGTGCAACTACACAGTAACCGAGGGAGGTGAGGAGCCTGTAGGCTAGAAAAAGTGAGGGTTCTCCACTGCCTGACCAAGGGCGGGTGCGTGGTCTAGCAGCGTGGTACAGGATCAACAGGTTACCAGTTACACTGGCATTGATGTGAGGAGAGGATATGGGCCCTTAAGGCAGCTTAAAAGGACCTAGATTGGTGATTGATGTGGCAGCCAGTGGGAGGGCATAGTAGCAGGATGAAGCTCTAAGGGGGAAAGATCACTGGGCCAGGGTGGTCCTGACCCTAGGCACCTTCCAGATAGTTTTTGGGGCAGCCCATGTGGGTGCTGAGACGGTGGCTGCCTGAAGAGAAGCCATGGCACCTATTGGGGTTAAACCCAGGTGAATTTTTTTCAGTGAAGAGACAGGTCTGGTATAATAGTCTTTCCTCAAGAGAGAGGATATTGGTGAGCGCGTGTAGGGTGCAGGTATGTGTATTTCTGTTGGTACCAGAGAGGAGCCGGAAGGCCTTATTGATGACTACTTGTATTTGATGAAGCGCAGTAGGGTCGGTGGCAGCATAGATTGTGAGGCCATAGTCTGCTAGCCATAAGACTGAGGAGGAAATGGCTAGGTGAAGTGCTTCAGGTGGCAGGCAGTCTTTATGTCTGTAAAGGAGACCAATGCAGGTGTTGGTGGCGGAGGTGAGGATTTTTATATGCTTGTGGAATGAGAGGGAAGAGTCAAATGTAATATCTAGATACTTATACTTTTGGACCTGTTCCAGTGGGATGAGAGAGGCAGAGAGTATTTCCAAGGGGAAATTCTTTGATCTGTTTTGGCAGTGGGCATAGAGCATTGTCTTAGTTTTTTTAGTGTTGACCACCAATCTGTGTCCAGCAAACCAGTGTTCAGTCTGAGAGAAGGAGTTTTGTAAGGTACGCTGGAGAGAGAGAGAGAGAGAGAGAGAGAGGATCAGGATGTGCGGCATAAAGAACAGCATCGTCCGTGTAGAGGAGAAGGTTACCCAGGCAGGATTTAGGCATGGCATTGAGATAGATGTTGAGTAGCAGGAGACCCAGGATAGATCCCTGGAGAACTCCTGAGCACACAGGCAGCATAGTAGATATGGGATTATTAATTTTAACACATTGGGTTCTAGATGAAAGATAGCTGGAGAACCATGAGAGTGGACAATGAGAGACCCCAATTTGTTGTAAAATGTTAAGAAGGAGGGGATGAGAAACTGTGTCGAAGGCCTTTGAAAGGTCTATAAACACGGCCCCTGCGAGGTGCCCCTTGTCAAGCATGGAGTGCTGGGAGTTAACGAATTCTGTGAGGGCGGTCGTAATGCTATGACCAGCTCTGAAACCATGCTGCTCCCTACATAAGAGGTTGTGTGCGAGGAGGTAGTCAGTAAGCTGATTGGCCATGATCTTTTCAAGGGCTTTAGAAAGTGGGGGGAGAATCAAGATGGGCCAATAGTTGTTTGGGAGGGAGCTGTCATCTTGTAATCTTTTGCTGTGTTTTTGTACCCCATCTGTAACAGGTGGTTCATCAGAATGGACTTCAAGCACTAGATTCATGGGGAGTTTACCATGGTGACCAAACATCAGGTAGTGCGGGGTGTATCCAGTTGAACAATGGACAGTATTATTGTACAAACAGGCGAGTTCAGGGAGTGAGGCAGGCCAATATGGACGCTTGTCTTCAGGAAAGGCTCTTAACATTCCCAAGAGTGTACGATTTGTTCTTTCCCACAGTCCAGTGCACTGAGGGTGAAATGCGGTGGTTTGCACTTTGTGGCTGCCATACAAGGCACAGAGTTCTTTAAAGAGCTGTGATTCAGAAGTAGTTCCCTGATCAGTCAAGATCTTGGTCAGATATCCATGTGGGAGGACAAATACTGTAGTTTAAAAAATGTTTCAGCTGTAGTACGAGCAGACAGATCTTTAACAGCACTGACAACCATGAACTTGGAGTAATGGTCCACTATTGTCAAGACATATGTTTGACCATTAGCACCGAGTTCTAGCTTGAGGTCATCATTAGAACTAATTCTAGAGGGGCCTTGCTAACTATGGGATGGAGAGGAGCTTGCGGGTTGCTTTTGCTAGGACATTTCAAACTACAAGCTGGGCATTCTTCACACCATTTAATGATGTCACCTTTCATTCCGGTCCAATAGAATCTCCTTTGAATAAAGGTCTCTGTCCTTTTGTGACCGAAATGTCCAGACTGACCATGATAGGCCTCAAGTGCTACTGATGCGCTTCTTCTGGGAACAATTGTCTGAGAGATCTCACAGTGGGTAGTTGGATCTCAGGTTTATTGAATGAGTCTGGAATTCTTTATGGTCAAGCGGGTTCTATGTCTCCGTAACTTTATGGCTTCTGGAGCCATCTTTTTTTGTTCTCGAGGTGGTATACTCTGCTCTGTTGAGATATATGTCTTGATCTATTTGATTACTGGGTCTTGGTTCTGAAACTGCACCCATAAGTTATTTTGTTCTGCAAACTTGTCTGGACATTCTGGTTCTTGTTCTGTTTCTGCACCCTCAACTGCTTTGGCATGACAACAGGCCTGTACTCTCTCTGTTGGTACCTGAAGAAAAGGTGGCATCCTCACATTCTCTAGCTGCGTATCATCAGTCTCACTCTCTGTCTGGGTAGGTATTCTGGATAGCACATCGGTATTAACATTGGACCTGCCTGAAAAATATTTTATGGAGAACTGGTAATTGGCTAACCTCAAAGCCCTTCTCTGTTCTAGAGCTTCCAGCCTTGCTGTATTTAAATGTGCTAGTGGGTTATTGTCTGTGAAAATGGTAGCGCGAGTGACGGCTAAGTAATGCTTAACTTTTTCAGTGACTGCTCAGACCAAGGCTAAAAATTCCAGTTTGAAAGAACTATAGTGGGCATCATTCTGCTCTGACCCTCTCAATCCATGACTTGCATATGCTATCACATGCTCGATGTCTTCTCGCTCTTGTGCCAATACAGACCCAGCCCTTTATTGCTCGCATCCCTGTATAGCCAAAATGGTTTGTAATAGTTAGTACAGCTAGTACAGGTGCTTCAGTTAGAAATTGCCTCAACTTGTCAAAAGCCTCTTGTTGTTCTTCAGCCCACTTGACTGGTCATTTCTTGGGCATCTGCCCTGTTTTGCTTCCTCAGAGAAATTAATTCAGTGGCAAAGCTATCTTGGAGAAATCTTTAACAAACCGCCGGTAGTAACCAATAAAACCCAGGAATCTTCTGATGTCCTGCACTGTTATGGGGACTGGTCATTCTCGCACAGCTTCAGCTTTTCAGGATCAGGTGACACACTGATGGCAGACACTGTGTGACCCAGGTAATTCACTTGAGACTGCAGGGGGTGACATTTGGAGGATTTCACTTTCAGACCATACCGGATCAGTCAAGTAAAGACTTCATCTAAGTGCAGCAGGTGCTCTTGGTGGTTCTTGGAATGTATGATGATGTCATCCAGGTACAACAATAGAATGTCAAAGTTCCGACTTCCCAAGCAGTGTTCCACTAGTCTTTGAAAAGTTACCAGGGCATTACATAGACCAAAGGGCATGCGGCTGAATTCAAACAGGCCCATAGATGTTATGAAATTGTTTTTCTTTTGGTCTTCTGGAGCCATGGGCATTTGCCAATATCCACTCATTAAGTCAAAGGTGGAGAATATTGCAGCAGACTGTAGGGCTGTAGGAGAGTCCTCGATTCTTAGTAAAGGGTAGGCGTCTTTGTGAGTTATATTATTTAGCTTTCTATAATCCACACAGAACTGAATCTTCCAATCCTTTTTTTGACTAGGACAATGGGAGCAGCCCAAGGACTGTGACTTTCTTTTATCATCTTAGCTTCCTTCATTTCTTGAATCATCCCTTTCACAGGCTGGTACATGGCTGGGGCAATCGGTCGGAATCTTTCTCTTATTGGTGGGTGCCGATGGGTATGGATGTGGTGCTGCACCTCTCTAGCCAACCCAAAGTCTAACGGATGTCATCTGAAAGCCTCCTGATTCTTTAGTAAGACTTGGATGACATCTGCCTTTTGTTGCACTGTGTTTTTGGGGTTACCCAGGTTGATCTCCCATTGGTACACTGGAGTCACAATGGGTCTCATTCTCCTCCACGATGTCTGGTGCTCTTTGTTCCTTCTGGATTTCATCTTCTGGTTCTAAAATGTCTTGCAGGGACACAGTGTGTAACTGAGAAACTAGTTGATTGCGATGGAGTCGCACATCATGATTCCCGTAATTGATGACTCACAAAGGGATCCACACTTCTGGCCACCAATATGGGCTCTTCTTTCTCGGTAGGGCAGGGTTCAACCAGGACATCGTAGTGCTGACCATGAGGGCCTACCTTGGCCTTACACCACAAAATAGTTTTCATTCCTGGTTTCAGGGTAATGGGCCGGGCATTAGACACTTAGACCTTTCCAATCTCTCCAGTGGCACTTGCAAAGCATTGATGGCACTGAAGAAAATGAATCGTCTGCTGCAGTGCTCATTTTTCAATACAAGGAGATTTTTTGCTTGAGTCTGTAGGATCTGCACCAGATCCTCAAAGCAGTGCTGGAGAAAGTTCATCCCAAGAATGAGCGGTGGCAATTTGTCACTCACTGTATCACTGATAATTATTCCTTGACAGTCTTGTACATTCTTTTTCAGCTGGATGCTTGCTTCCAGATACCCTAGGTATGGAACTTCAGCTCCATTGCTGGCAATTAAAGTGATCCAAGACTTTGGAGGTGGCTAAACAGCTTCCATTTTCCAATGCTGCCGGAAATATCGTCCTTGCATGGTTGTAACCTGGGACCCTGTAGCCAATGAAGACATTAACTCTACTCCAGATACCAGGACTGGAACATTCAGACTCCATCCCATAAAACAGGATCGAGTCATTACTGTGGGTGGACCTGATCGACCATTCTTCGAGGATCGACCCCGTCCCCGAAGACTCCCTGTTTAATGTCACTGCATGTTCTGAAGTCTGATCGCATTGCCTCTCCATCTGGCCACTGACTTCACATCTCCAGCAAACTGGTCTGCCTTGACTGTCAAATTGGTCAGTCAGGTGACCTCCTTCTCCTCATCTGGGTAGGGACTGAGGTTCACCGAACCCTCTCCCTCATTCATTTTGCATCTGGGAAGCATCCCTTCTCCAGCCCTCCTTGAGCCCTTTTGCCTCTTGACAGATTTGTCACCTTTCATGTCAAGGTAGCAATATGTTCCATTAAGTCTGGATTCAGGCTGGAGTTGGTTGCCATGCAACAGACTGGAGCCTGTGCCATCTGACCACACAAGGGTTGGGAGTCTGGGAAATAACCTGGGTACCCATCTGTCGATTCTTGACCATAAGTCCACTCCTTACTGGACATTTCCTTGTTTAGTGGTCACCTGTGCCATGGGTCTTCTTGTACTGATCCTTCCATCAGATACCCTGGCCATGCTGCACTTAGAGGCATTGCCATCTGGGGGTAGGTTACTATGTCTTCTCCCACTTGCCCTGATTCCAGTACCTTAATGGTTTTTCCTTTAAAATTTAAGATGCCTGCTTCTGAGCCTTGGAGCTGCAACATACGAAGCTCTCTCCTCAGGGCTTCACTATGTGCACCTGCCACAAACGTTTCCAATAGAACATGGCCTGGGTCTGTAATATCTCTGGTGTCCACTCTCTCAATCACCCTCAATAGTTCTTGGAGACTTAATACATACTCCTGGAGGGTCTCTTGAGGCCTTTGGGTATGGGAGAAAAGGTCATCTTCAAACTCAGTGCTGTACACGTGTCAAATATTTGCTGCAATCTCTGCAA
The DNA here is from genome assembly GCA_016271365.2 of Neoceratodus forsteri. Taxonomy (NCBI): domain Eukaryota; kingdom Metazoa; phylum Chordata; order Ceratodontiformes; family Ceratodontidae; genus Neoceratodus; species Neoceratodus forsteri. The sequence continues at coordinate 56,190,115 of CM057455.1, forward strand.
AATCTGGTCATCCATGATCTTTGCACCTGCGGGCCATGACTGGACTTCTCTGTGAGAGGCACCTTTTAGCTGTCCAATAAGTATTTCTACTTGCTGTCTCTCTGGAACTTGGTATAGCTGAAACATGACCTGCATCTTGGAGTGGAACTCACCCAAATTACTGGTCCCACTTCCATCCTTCACTACTGTAAACTGGGGAAGCCAAGGTGCCCCAAAGCAATATGGCATTGTCAGGGGTGAGGAAATTATATTCTCACGACCCTCCATCCCAGTCTCTATAGCTTTGTTACCAATGGATGCATTATTTATTTGAATTTTGGTGACTGGGTAAGTCCACTGAGACAAGTACAGTCCCTTTTTCAGGGTCGACCCGGGTAAAAACAAGTAGTACAGAGAGCATTAAACATAGCAAAAAGTAAGATAGCTGCAAAATATACAGTGTACCCACATCAAATACAAAGCAAAGATAGGCATATAAGATAAATACATGTAACCCCCCTGCAAATGGGGGTTCCCAAAAGACTTCCAGGAGCTTACTTGAATGCTCCAAGCCTGAATGGTGTTTGGCGTTTAAGCCATTTCTCAGTGAGTGTTTTTAGAACCTCTGGTACTGTCTTTTTAAGAGCTGTCTGCTTGCAGACATAATTAGTTTGTATGGGGGACTGTGTGCTTCTCTGTTTGAGTACCACTTGAGCTGCTGCCAATTCACTCCATTTTGCAGTCACTAGGAGTGCAAAGGAACCTATCTGAAAGATGTAACTGTTTGCCAGAAATCATTTACAGTAATAATGAAATTACAGTTTGTCTAACCTGCTTTTTTGCAGTCAGAACTGTGTCTGCCTAGTTCCCCATTCTGGTTTTGAACTGCTGAACTGGACCAATCAGTGTGGGGTAGCTAGCTCTAAAATGGTGCCTTGGACGAATCAGAACTTGGACTCATAATCTGAGCCAGCCACAAGAGGATTGTATGGGCAGTGACTCTGGGAGATGTAGTTTAGACTTGGCCTTTTTGGACCAACAGCAGCAGTCTATTGTGAGTGACAGCCAATCCAGTCAAGAACTGGGAGGAACTCAAAGGAAGTGCCCGGTTTTGTCTGTTGGAGTTTTCAGTTTTAGATCTGGCAGTGAAGGGGAAAGAAACCCTGTGCTCCTTCAGTGCAGTTTTAGTCAAAAAACGTGTGTAAGGCCCAGAGTTCCGGTCTGCAGCTTGTGTAACTGCTTGTTAGGACTGAATCCATCCTGTGAAAAGAATCAAAGGATCTCTGAAGAGTAGAAACCAGGCTCACCCTGTAGAAGACTGGAGGAATTGCTGAAAATTGCACTCGGTCTGTCAGGAACTGAATCTGCTGTGTGTTCTCCCGAGTATTGTGCAGTAATTGCGATCGGGATAGAGAAGCAGCCTGCCTGGTATAGTACTATCTTTTTTTTTACCATATAAATGTGTGAAGAGTCTCGTGGAGCTCAAAAGTAGCCCTGCTGACGTTGAAGGACCCTATTTTGTTTGGAGGTCGTGAGTACTAATTCAGGGTTGCTCCTGTTGAATTGCCACATTAAATCCAAATGGAATTACTGTACTGCTGACTGTTTAATTTTCCTTTTCTCTGTGTGAAAGGGCCCTACCAGCTGCCACGGTTTGGACTCTCTCACTAGGGCTTGGGTACCCAGGACAGTAACTGGTAGATGAGGCTCAGCACAGAGCCATAGGTAGATAGTAAAGGATAAGCTAATTAACCTGATTTCCCTGTCCTTGTTATATCCCCCTAAATAAATCAGAGCTGCTTGTTTCAGCAAAGTTATACTGCCTGAGGTATTTGTCTATGTTAAAGTACTGTACTGTGATTGTTGCACTGTATCTTATTTCACAGGAGGTCCCAGTGCCGGAACTAGTCCTGGGGGTAAGTGTATATGGTGAAGGTAATTCTGATATATTGTGTGGGCCACTAGTGGGAAGAAAGGGGGGTTGCAGTGTCCCAGAGGGCTGTGACCAAGTAAGTTTAACTATTGCAAACTCTGACCTCTGGGTGGAGGCACCCGCCATTGGATCCAGGCCCCTCAACCTGTTAGTGGCAAATCAGGCAGGGGTAGTAGCCCCTGGGATAGCGCCATCTAGGGGTTACATACATATTATGTACAATTGGCATAAATACACATGTAGACAGTGCAGTGTAAAGAAGTAAGCAGTGTCAAGAAAAAAGGAACTTTTAATGCAGAGCACTTGCAAGGCAAATAATATATGTATACATTATGTACAGTAGACATAAGACATCACAGGACAGACAGACAAAAAGAAACTGCAGCCAGAGGTACTGGAGGCAGATTAATTTGACTTCAGCCAAAGCATGAACATGCTACAGAGGCAGCAAGTGAGGCATACAAGGTGGATTGGAACTTGGGGAGAGAGGAGCAAGACAGAACAGTGGGAGGAAGTGAGTTCCAATCAGATGGTCTAGCATAGGAGAAGGACTTACTAGCAGTGGCAAGACATGCATGTTAGGCTTGATAAGAAGGGGGAGTGAGGCAGATCTGAGGGAATGCGGGGCTTGTTTTACATGTATTAACCCACCTAAGAAAGGAGGGGTAAATATATGCACCAGTTTAAACAAAAGGCTAAGGGAGTAGTACCTTAACTTGGACACATAGGGTAACCAACCCAGAGAGGACATTACAATGGTGATGCCGGGAGTCGACTCCCAGAGCGAACCTAACCACCCTATGGTAGGCCTGGGAGAGTATAGAAAGGGTTGAAGAGTTTGCAGAGACCTGCAGAGGAGCACCATAAGTTAGAAGAGGTATAAGGGAAGAAGAAGCAATCTTCAGGCAGGAAGCTGAGGATACGAATGGACGAATCCTGTAGAGGAGGCCTAGATGCTGGTTGAGAGCTTTAGATACAGTGGAGGCATGCAACTTAAGGGAGAGAGATGAGTGCGAAGTGATACCCAGATATTTAAAGGAATGGACACACTCAAGGATATCACCACTAAGGGAGGTGATTGAAAGGTGCGAGTGAGAGCACTGGGATGGTGATAGGTGGGAAAAAAGCATACATTTAGTTTTTTTGAATTCAGGACAAGATATTTTCCATGGAGCCAGTCCTCCAGGGAAGAGAAGTCAGAAGCCAGTGCACTGTTAATCCAGCCAGTGTCGGGAGAGGAGAAGAGAGGAGAGGAGAGGAGAGGAGAGGGAGAGGAGCGGTAGATGATTGCATCATCTGCAGATAAGTGAACCGTTGCCCCTTCACAGAAGTTGAGTAGGTCGTTGATAAATAGTGAGAATAGTATTGGCCCAGGATGGAACCTTGAGGAACACCATGGGTTATAGGTTTAGGATTAGAGACAGAGCATGACTATTTGACACTCTGAGAATGGCAAGATAGGTAACTTGTGAGCCAGGTTAAAGCACTGTAGACGAGACCAAGAGCATGGAGTTGATGAAATAGAAGGCCATAGTTCACTAGGTCAAAGGCCTTTGTAAGGTCTACAAAGATTGCTTCAGTGGTAGACCCTTGGTCCATAGCCGGGTAGATGTCAGAGGTAACCTTTATCAATGCAGTAAGGGTACTGTGGTTCCTCCTGAACCCATGCTGATAAGGGGATAACAGAGCATGGAGCTCCAGGTAGTCCTGGAGGTGATTGTATACAATTCACTCTTGGATTTTCACCAAGGGGCAGAGAATAGAAATGGGATGGAAGTTTTCAATATTAGTTTTGGGACCACCATTATGTACAGGGACAACTACAGCCACTTTCCATTTGTCCCGAACAGTACCAGTGAGAAATGAACGGTTGATTAGATCATGGATGGGGTGAGCAAGGCCAGGGGCTCCCATTTTGAGAAATTTAGGTTCCAGAGAGTCATGACCAGGGGAGCTATGTGCTTCCAGACCAGTAAGGAGCCTTTGAACCTCTCTGAGGGAGGCCAATTTCAAGTGAAATGCAGTTCTTGTCCTGGGGCTGTGCAGAGGAGAAAAGTCAAGAGTAGGGGAGGTGGAGTTGCTGAAAGCAGAGATGTATTTGTGGAGATCCGTAAAGAAGTCATTAAACCCTGTGGCAATGGACAATATCCCCTCCTGACAATCATCTATTACGACCCAGTACTGCTTGCATCTTACTTTAGAAGCTCCGGCTTTGGACTCTTTTAAATTTATCCTGCCAATATGCCAAAACTTTTTTTTACAGTGTGGTGATCTTATCAACTGGGTGCTGACCATGAAGATCGCCTATTCCAGCTGCACACCCAGCGTCTCCTCAAGCTGGTGGACTGGCGAGACAACGCTGTAGTTCAAATGGGATTGGGTGGATGGAAACACCCGATAAGGAGTGGCAGAAGACAATCTATAGGTTTGATGCCTGATTGGCTTTATTCATGTCACAGGGAAAGGTAGACACGGTCAAAGGGAAAACGTGAACCAAACCACGTGGGAACAGTAAGTGATAGTCTCTACTAACTCAAAAAGGTGCACCTTGGCTTAAGGCCACTACTTGTAATACTCTATTGTGAACTTCCTCTATGAGGTCTAAAGAACAAATTCAAGCATCTATCACTTTATCAAGGGATAAAACAATTTTGAAGTGCACAATGAATACCAGAGCTAATCCTGGAAGATTAGGTGGCATAAACCCCTCTATTTATTTATTTTAATTTATTTAGTTTTTGTTGACTGGGTAAGTGCACTAGACAAATCCCGCCTATTTTCAGGGACGACCCGGGGGAGGGGGATACAGATGAAAGCCAACTGACCTTGAACTGGATAAAGCTGTTGGTGGTATTTTTTGTGAATGGAGGAAATTTTGGCCATTGCACTGGGGAAATTCCCCTGCTCTTTTCGAGAAGTGCCATGGGATCTTTAACATCCACCTGAACTACCACCAGAACAGGCAGATGGGACCTCGGTTTTAACGTCTCATCCGAAAGACGGCACCTCAGGAGTGCAGCATCCCTCTCATGCTGCACTATAGTGTCAGTATTGGAATATTAACCCAAGTGCCCAGTGCTCTAAAAGTCCATAGGATCAAAGGAAGTCCAAACTTTTCCTGTCGTCTTCATGCACACAGCTGAAGAACGGTGCAACAATGGGGAAAAGAGGAAATGGGGCTCCTGCTAGGTACCAAGCTACATCTGGGAAACCTGATTGGTCTGACAGTCACCGAGACCCCCACTGATTGGAGCACCTTTTTTTGCATATGTTTTTCTAGTCTAAGCGCTCCTAGTTAGTGGCAGTTTGGTAGATTTTTCTCCCGCCTCCCCCACCCCCTCCTAGGCCTCCTTTAAATACACACTGGCTCCTCCTTCCTCAGTGCCCTCTCTCCCTATTCGTCAACTTCTTTCCTGCAGGCGATGTGTCCTATAAACTGTTGTTTCTCACTTCCTCTCTCTGCCTGAATCTGATCCCTTTTCACCAAATTAGTCAGTGCTACCAGGGCAACAACTTGCCTTCCTAGTCTTCTCCGCCCTCAATTTGAATTTCTGTTTCATTTTTTCAACCTTTTCTCCCAGTGCCACCGGCATACCATGCTGTGCTCCTCTTGCTAAATTACATAGGTTGCAGTGTTCCAAGATCAGGCAAAGCATTTTCCTGTAGTGCACCCTAATTTTCCCTATAATTCCCTGTAAAACTGGGATGAAATTCCTGTAGATTTTCCTGTATGCACAAATCAATGTAAGTACGCAATTGGTGTCATTGTGCCAGTCAATAAAATCACTAGGACAAATGTTCCGGCTGTTTTATGTGTTCTTATTTATTTTAAATATAAAAAAATCACCTACAACGTATCACATAACAACTCTACAACTATAAGAGCTGTATATGTAACAATATAATACCATCTTGAGGTCCTGGGGACATGTTGAAACATATAAAGCTCAGTTCTCAAGGTTCACATGTCTCCAGAACCTCCTGAAGGTATTATAACCTTGTAATATTACAGTCCCTTATACAGTATTCTATTTATAGTATGAAATGCCTTAACTTCAAATTTACCCCTGAATCACAGACTGATACATTTTGTGTTCTGCTCAAAATGCATGAAAGGGGCATAGAGATGCACAAAATGCGCATACCCCACCCTTGTCCCTGCACCCCACGGACAGGTGCGCCCATACCGGCATTCACCAATGCCAATCATCTATCCACGGCTCCTCCCTCCACGCACAAGACTCTGCAGGGTGGCCGGGGGAGGAGTCGTCCCAGGCAGACATCCAATGGCATGCCTCCCTGGGACCCATAGTGGATCTCACACATAGGGTGGCATGGGTCTGGGGCTGTGCATGCCGATAGCATGCACCCGGACCAGCGCGGCACCCTCCAGTCCCAGTGCTGCCTCACATAAACTTTCTGGGCACTCACCCATCCAGCTGCCCCTGCCACCTCCTGCTGCTCAGCATTCGGGAGCAGCACAGTGTGCACTGTCCTGGTCCCCCAGTGACCGAATACCTGTGTGCATGGGGGCATGCTGTGGGTTATGGCAGGGTCTCCCTGGTGTACCTTGCACCACCCTCTTCACCCACGCGGCCAGCACTACGCGGGTTAGTGAATACACGTAGTGCTGGCACACCCCCAGAACATCCCCATCGCGGAGCTGTCTGCAGACATGGGGGATCAGGTGCGATGGGTCTGCATGTGCCCCCTTTGTGCATGCCATGCGGGGGGCACAAGGGGGTGTGGAGTAGTTACTCGCCCCAGATATGCATGCATAGCCACTGCACACCAATCGTGCATTGGGCCTACGGCTCTGTGTACCTGTAGTGCTCCATTAATAAACATTGTTTCAGTGTACTGTTGTGTTTTTCATTGCCATGCTTAAGCACTCCCCTACACACAAACACACACACACACAGCTTTGTGCACCAAACTCTGAGGTAAAAACAAATATTCCCTTTTTTTTTCATTTATTTTACTGATCTTAGGCCAGACCAGGGTCTATGGGTTCCTTCTGATCTCACACATATAATTCATAACTCCTGCTTATCTTGATGAAGACACCCCCATACCTTTCCCAGGCTCACAATTAAATAGAAACTCTGTCTAGTTTTTTTTCAAATAACCTCAACCTCTAGGCTGGTCAGAAGAAGTGCTGCCTTAGAGATCTTTTTAAAAACACAACTCTGCTTTGTGCACCAAACAAGCCAAGTAGCACTTAAGCACTCTTTGTGTCCCCATCACCCTTTAAAGCCCACCATCATCAAGTCTCTTGTCTGGCTCACATTTTGCACTTCATGTGCTTAAAATAGACAAATTTGCAAAACAGGTTTGTTTGCCTTGGTGGCTTGGGGTGCAGCTTCCCTCAAGCAACACTTATGCACTCTTTATCCTCATCAAGTGGTCAGCCTTTTGTCTGACTCATTTTGCACTTAAAATGAGTTTAAAATAGACTAACCTGAGGCTGCCCACAAGAAGGCTAGTTTACATTCAGTGGCCTAGGCTCTCTGTCAGTCCAGAACAGTGGCATTTGAGATGCAGCTCGGCTGACTCAACGGTGTTGCTGTTTTGAGTGGGGCCACATGGCAGGTGTTTGGATCATGCAGCAGCTCACTGGTTCTTGATCAGAAGATCTGAATTCATCCTCAAAAAGATGTACTGCCAGCATATTACCTTACTACCCCAGAGAAACACAGGCTGCAAATGGACCAACAGAATTGCTTAGTGTAGCAAAGTCAGCAAACTGAGCACCAATTGGAGGGCTCTGTCTGGATCTTGGCCTCCATGAGATTCATAGTGGGCATTTTCCCGTAGTGTTTGTCCATTTCCCCTGATATTTTAAAAATAAAAGATTTCCTTCCTGTATCCCATTTTTGTAGTAAAAATCCCTTAAAATACAGGAATCCCTGTAGATCTGGGAGCACTGAGGTTGACAACTAATAGGTCTTCCAGTTTAACCATCTACTGTCCTGAACTCACTCCTACGACAAACTCAGGCAGTGTACTGTACATGTCATTTAACCTGCCCAAATACAGGTCTTGGCTCCTATCTTATCTGAGATCCCTACTAGGGTTCCTATCCCGACAAGCCAATCTCTAGTTGATCTCTGGCTGGTCAAGTCACAATCTTACTTTGTCTTCCCTGGTTGACAACAAGGTCACTTGACAGCCATAAGTCTACTAAAAATGAACCAGCATATGTTATTACCTCTTGTATCTTCCCTGACACTGCTCTACCTATCTATGCTCAGAGTACCCCAAGCTGAATCTACTCGCCCTAAATATATGCCTCATGATTTTTTCTACTCAAACCTCCTACAGCTTCCCACCTTCCACTGTGACCCCACACCAGTATTACTAAGTAGGAGCTGGATCCACATTGTTGTTTATGCCCAAAATAAATGTCACTTGTATTCACGTACCCTCTGCCTCTTCTTGCGTCGCAAGCTATGGAACCTCCTCCTACTTGCTATTCTGCTCTCTGGTGATGTGCAACTAAATCCAGGGCTAACCAACGCCATACCTGACTCAGTCAGTAATGCTAAAGGTCTTATTGTAGCACATCACAACATAAGGAGCCTTGCTCACAATCTAATGGGACTTGAGCCCTGATCCTACCTCTATAAGCCAGATATCATATGCCTCACCGAAACCTGGCTAAAATAATCCATGCCTGACTCTCTGTGTCCCCTTTCATCATACAATCTCTTGAGACTTGATAGAGCTGCACCCAAAAGAGGGGGTGGTACAGCTGTCTATTTTAAAGACCATCTTCATGTCACCCCCATCAAATCATCTAACCTGGTCCACTGTGAAGCACTTCATGTCCTTCTCACCCTCGGTACAAAAAAGTTACATATTGTATGTGCCTACAATCCTCCATCCAATGGCATGAAAGGTTTGGAAGAGTTGCTGGAGCAAATCTCATGCCTTGCTGGGAGAAATGAGGTCCTTATACTAGGTGATCTAAACATAAACTGGATAGGTAGTACCCAATCCGCAACAATGACCAAACTGCAGAGCTACAACCTACACCAGCTGATATGTGAACCCACCAGAATCACTCCTCACTCAAACACAAACACTCTTCTTGACTGGATAATGACCAGTCACCCTGAAAATGTGATGGCCTTTGGCATACTACCTGACGCAATCACTGACCACTCTCCAACCTACTGTGTTTGGGGCAAAACCAGACCCACCCTTGCCATGCCTCGTTTATTTACCTTCTGTGACTGCAAATTTCAACTCACTATTTTTTCTATACGACATAGCTGCCACTGATTGGTTCTCCCTTCTCACTACCAGTGATGCTCAGTCAGCTCTTAATATATTCCTGGCTCACTTCCAAGCGCTCCAGGATAAGTATTGCAAGCTTGTGACTCACAAGGTTAAAAATAGGCAAACACGTTGGCTAAAATCTGACCTTCTGTCTAAACAAAAACAAAGGGACAAAAGCTGGCTCTGTTACAAGAGATCAGGGCTATCCTCTGACCTCAATACTTACAGGGCTCTGCGCAATTCCTGTAAAAAGTATATCAGAAATGCCAAGAGCTCTTATTGCAAAGATGTATTAACCAACTCTTACAGTGATTCTAAAAAATTCTGGTCCCATATCAAGTTCTTTCTTGGCTCAAATCTATCACTCACCTCTAATGATATGTTACTTAATGGCATTCACTGCAATAATCCTAGAACCATCGCTAACTTCTTTAATTACAGTTTCTCTGATTTAACTAGTTACATCTCCTCATTCCCTGTCCAACCGAACATATCCACTCCTCAATTATCCATGGTCCTCATTTTTCCTTCAAGGCTGTATCTAGAAGTGATGTGCTTAGATTACTAAACAAAATCTCTGATTACACTGCAGCAGGAGCTGATAATCTAGAACCCAAGCTCCTAAATCTAGCTGCCCCTTACATTGCCGCTCCCCTAGCCAAAATATTCACGCTCTCCTTGTGCCAGAGCTACATCCCGGATATATGGAAGGCAGCAAGGGTTGCCCCTGTTTTCAAAAAAGAAGATTGCAAAGATCCCTCTAACTACAGGCCCATAGCCATCCTTGCATTCCTCAGTAAAATTCTGGAGAAACTGGTTGCCACCCAAACCATTGATTTCCTCCAGAAACATGAACTACTTACCCCTGCTCAGCACGGTTTTCGTAAGGGCCATAGCACTACTACTGCCCTTCTCAAATTTACGTCCGATACCTTAATGGCTATGGATGCTGGCCTTCTTACAGGGGCTATTTTCATCGACATGACCAAGGCGTTTGAGCTAGTTGATCACCCCATCCTCCTAACCTCCCTCAGATTACTAGGTTTCTCTGCTAATGTTGTACGATTGTTTGGTAGCTACCTGTCTGATAGGCAGGGCCACTGGAAAATTGCGAAAAACATTACCCAAAATTGCGGTAAATTGCCGTGGGTTCTACTATAGATCCCGAGTGCTTCACAATAAATCTTTTAATGTTTTCTGCAGCATATACTCATCAGTATAAATTGCTAAATGAATACACTGACACCTGAATATGTTTAAAACATAAAGAAAAGTTTATGTTCCTAAAAAGAATACTAAACTGATAAGCTATTGTAAGTGTTGTCTGTCTTCTAAAATTTAAAAACATCTGCCTCATACAGTTCTAAATAGATTCTATAAAGTGAGCCACAGCAAATCAATATTAAATAAATCCAGAAGAAATATTTTTTTTGTTTGTTTCTGGCTGTAGAATAACAAAGCCTAATCAACAGCTGTTTACAGTGCTCTGCCAGCTATTCACCCACTTTGGTACAAGAAAAAATAAGCAGACAGAGTGATGAATAATTGAGTTTTAGTAAAATGTTATTAAAGTGTTTCATGGTCATAATTTGTACTGTAGATACTGTACACTATTTTTGAAATCACATATTTAAACATTAAATCTGGGGGTTATTGTGGCTGGCAGTATAATCTAGAGTAAGAGTAACAAACTATGAATAAGCTGACAACATCTAGCAGACTGGGGTTTGATTCCCACAACCTCCACTTGCATACTGTGTGATTCTGAGCAAGTCACTTAACCTCCTCAGTGCTCCTGGGTTGTACCTGAAAACAGGCACTTGGGCCTAGTGGGCTTTATGTGGTTACCAAAAAATGTAAAAAAATACCAATATATTTTTACTGCATCATACAGTAGTCACGGTACCCTGTAATTTACCTTTGTTTTAATCTGGCTGCAATGATTTTGTTTAGTTAAAGATAAATGTTAAGATACATTTTGTGTTTTGTAAGCTTGTTTTTAGACTTTAGTCAAGTTTTTATTGTAATCTTTGCATGTGAGTAGTTGCTAAGACTGAGATCACTGTTAGCAACTAGCTTATATAGGTTTAAAATTAGCAGGGACATCATAAATCCTCAGTTGTTTAAATCAAAACTAATCTGAATGAAAGTATGCTCACAAGGAATAACTTACCCTGCCACTTACAAAAAGACATCATAGTTAGCACCCCATTTAAGTGAATGGGATCATTTGCACCTTTTCTCCCATTTTTTGTTTCAGTCTGTGTGGCAACAAAACATTTTTTGATAGACTGCTTCAACACAAAACAAATGTTAAGTGTTTAAGTGTACTCTTGGCCAGTGGATTTTGAAACCAAACAAGACAAGGATTCAAAAGAAATCAGTGTCACATAAAACCCTTGCACTGCGTTGTTTTGGCCAAACCCAAGTCTGCATGCAATATTGTCAATATATTTGAGAGTATTTTATTAAAAATGTTAATACTTTTTACAAAGGTCAATATAAAAACTCAAAAATTGCAAGAAATTGCAGAACATGTCAGTTTTTGCGGAGAATGGTGAAAATTGTGGATTCCGAAAAAAAATTACGGGCGCAATTTTCCAGTGGCTCTGCTGATAGGACTCAAACTGTGAAATTCAACTCTACCCTCTCGAATGTGACCACTATAAACATTGGGGTACCAGCAGGTTCCATTCTTGGGCCTCTGCTTTTTTCCATCTTCATAAACAGCATCACCTCTAACCTCCATAGGACAGCCTCCCTGTTATATGCAGATGATATTGTGCTATACACTAGTGCAATGAGCATTGATGATATAAATCGGCAACTCTCCCTTGATTTTCATCTAATCCAGCAGTGGCTGTCCAGTCACAAGCTTGTCTTAAATGAGTCCAAAACCCAGGCCATGCTCTTTGGATCAAATGCCAAACTCAAACTCACCCGCCCCAATTTCAAAATCTCCTCCCTAAATGGTTCAATAGTTGAGGTGATAAATTCCTTTAAATACCTGGGCGTCACACTAGACCCATTGCTAAATTCTGACCTCCACATCCAACAGTCCTGCAAGATGGTAAGCTCTAAACTGGGGGTTGCCTACCAAACCAGCTATGTGCTCATGCCCTTAGCTAGGCTTGCCATTGCCCGTGGCATACTCTTGCCCTCACTTACTTATGGTGTTGCCACATGTACCTCTGCATGTAAAAACTAGCCTTCAAAAGTGGGATATCACATATAACAACATATGTCGATACGCATCCTCCTCTCATTGGATGAAACACCACTGTCTTCTCTATTCAGACCTGGGTTGGCTTCTTCCCCCTGAGTTAAGGCTTTACACATATGGCTCTGTCATTGACAACATTATCAGACAACAAATACCCAAACCCCTAGCTGACCTCTTCCAAAACCTGACACCTTGTTATGGGCTGTGGTCTGTTGCTAAAGCTCCTGTCTTCATCCCCAGACATAACACCTCCAAAGGTGCTAGCGCTTTCGCCTGTCATGCCCCCTATACTGGAACACCCTCCCACTTTCCCTACGTCTATCCACATCCCACATGTCTTTTAAGAGTGGGTTGCGCAACCACCTCAGCACTTCTGGAAAGTGCAACTATTTCAAACCATCCTAGCCTTTAGGTCCCTTCTAGCGCCTCGTCTTGCATTCCTACTTTGTTTGTCCTACCCAATACTAATGCACTTTTTCCTCTACATGTTTTTGCCCTTACCCCCCTGACTCATCTTCTACCCTTTCTGACCTCTTACTTCTACCTCCCTTACTCTTATTCCCTCCCTTAAATATCTATGGCGATCCCAATGTGATATTATAATTACCTCCAATTGTTTCTTTATTTTTTTCTCAAATCACTTACTGTGATCTAGCCTTGTTAATGAACTAATTTTTCTCAATACCTTTTTCCCTACACTGTTAATGAATCTATTCTTGTCTGTAATCTATGCATTTTTGTAATATATTGTCAAAAATGTCAAATCTATATTATAATGTTTGCCTGTAGTGTTGTACTGTACCCTCCCGGTCGTGCATGAAAATAGTCATTGCTATGGCTAGTGTTCTTACCTGGTAAACAAAAACTAAATAAATAAATAGGAGAAGTTGGAAAGGGAATAGGAGAGATATTTAAACAGACCTTGGTTCTTCGGCCAACCCACTTTCCAGGGTTGCCGTAATACTTATGGCACAAAAGAACTGAACTTTTCTAAGTTCTTCCCTGGCACAAACCCTCGACCAGGGCTGCCAAGGATAAAGAACACAGACTGCTGAAGTTCCCCTGCACAAACCTCGACCAGGACTGCCAAGGATGAAGAACAAAGACTTGGCATAGAATCCACTTGCAAGGATTGCCAAGGGTAAAGATCTGCAGCAGTTTCCCCGGCACAAACCCTCGATCAGGATTGCCAAGGATAAAGAACACAGACTGCTGAAGTTCCCCTGCACAAACCCTCGACCAGGGCTGCCAAGGATGAAAAAGAAAGACTTGGCGTAGAATCCACTTGCAAGGATTGCCAAGGGTGAAGATATGCTGAAGCTTCTTTGGCAAAGCATCCACAGGAAGACCACCAAAACTGAGCTGAATCCCAGAAGACAACACATGCATTCATGACAGAACAAGTAGGAGGGATAGGATGCAAGGCGAAGATCAAGACCCTGTACTGTCCAGAACCAAAAAACAATAAACCGGCAGACACAAGCACACTTTGGCCATGTTGGACTCAACTTTCAGTGAACAACTGGGAGTGACAATGCTGTGAAGTTCTTAGCTGGCTGAAGGCTGTTTTGGTAAAGAATCAGCTGTGAACAACCCCACCAGGGGTGTGGCAGTAAAAGATTAAGTCCATACACTTTACACTAAACACTGGTAATTCCACTTTTCACTACACCACAGTATTCACTGGGACTGGGTCAATTGTTCATTGCAGGGGCAATTTATCTGCAGCAGGGACAAACTGCTGAAATCCAGGGCAATTGTTCATTGCAGGGGCAATTTGCCAGAAGCAAGGGCAAACTGCTGAAATCCAGGGCAATTGTTCGTTGCAGTGGCAGTTTGCCAGAAGCAGGGCAAACTGCTGAAATTTGGGGCAACTGTTCATTGCAGGGGCAAATAACCACAACCCTAGCATAATGCAATCTTGGTACTTTGCAATCAATTCAACATTTTAGGTACAAAGCAATACACAGTTCATCAGCTGACAGTCATTCAGTAGCAGATTGTATGCTAAGCACCTCGGTTGGACCTCTAACACTTCTGGATCCTTCTGCACTAGGATCTTACTACCCCTGGCAACCCTCAGAGTAACTGCATTCTTTTACTGGGTCTACCTTGCCCTCTTTCCCACTGGGCCCCCACCCTTTGACACTGGGGCCTAATGTTGCCCTAAAGCTATGGGCCTTATTTTCTGGGCCTTTTAATTACTCTGCCCCTTTAAGTTTTGTAGGGCTTCCCTTAGCTGGACCCCTTTCACTGCGGTGGACCTACGGTTGCCTACTGTTGCCCTTTTAAATCTTCTGGACCTTGCTGCCCTTTTAAATAGTTACCTGCCTGGTTTAGGCCTAGCTGCCAGTCACCCAAGGCTTGCTCCACCTTAAACCCACCCACATACGAATACTAGGGTCATCTCCTTTAAGGTCTTCGGGTAGGCTCTTTTCAGTGGGCATCACTGAGCCCGGAATAATTAATTTAGTAGGCCCCTTCCCTCCTGTTCCCATGATGGTGCCTCAGGACTTTAAGCAATTAAAATATTTTTTTTCTTGCTGTTTAAAAGTTTGGGTAGCCAGCACTCTTCAACATGCTGCCATCAACTCACCAACCCTGGCCCGGGTGAAGCAGCTGTAAGGAGGAGGGAGGTTCTCACCGGCAGAGGGAGGGATCATGACAGGCACTGAGGCGACCAACAAGGGGCCTCTGGAGGGCCGACAGCTTATCCTGGCGATGCGGCTCTGGCAATGCAACTGATGAGGGACTGGAGTGCTTATTTTAATTTTAAACAAAAGGGCATACACCACTGTGGGGAATCAGTTCTTTTTCTTTTTTTTTTCTTGTCTCCCAACCGCCGGACTCGACCGCACTATGGAGGACACCAGACAGAAGCTGCAAGTCTTCACTGGCTAGAGGATGGCACCAGGCAGAGTCAATGGGACCGGCTTCACACTGACCAGGTAAACCCAGGATCCCCGCCGCACTCTCTCGGTCCACCCTTCTCCACAACCAGCCCAAACTACACTGAAAAACAGCTGTTTACTTTTCAAAAAGCACTCTGGATTCTAATTCTTGAACCTTGAGCCCATGCTCCAGCCAACGGCACAAATTTTTGAAATGGGTACCACGTGCTGGACAAGGACAGCAGTCCCAGGACATGGGTGCCCACTCTCGTGCTGCCTGCACCAAGGGGGGTTGGGGGTGCTGGAACAGAACAGAGCAGAGCAGAGCAGGCAGCAGCAAGAAAAAAACATTTACTTTCTTTTTTTTTCTTTGTGCCCTGCCTGGCTATAGTGAGTGGGAGGGTTATCATTACAAAGGGGCCCTTCGAACTGCCCCTTGAGCCCACAACAACAACGGGACACCCTAGAACACACTGCCTGATGATAAGCACCCCATTTCTGTAGTGACCCCATACTTTGGAGCATTACACTATATTGAACAGTGTACAGCTGAACATTAACAACAAGGCTGATTCTTACACTCGTGGTTGATATGCCAAATGTTGACCTCTCAAACTGCACTCTCAAGGTCAACAATCAGCATAGTAACCACTCATGCAAGAATTGCCTTGTGGTTAATCTTCAGCCATAGACTATCCAATATGTCATTATAGCCACAGTGGGTCACCTGAACTATTGCTTCCATGGTTTGAGACAATTAATGACATCATATTGCATGTATAAAAGGTGACCCAACTAGTGAACAAACATGTCCTGTGATAAGTAAGCAATAAGACATGACAGAGTGTGTATTAGAAATACAAAATCACACATGCCCCCACAATGCAACACGTCATGGGCTGCATATGCAAGTCACCACAGAATATTATGCTGGTTCAACTTTAAGCAGAAATGCATGGTGCCGAAAGGCCTCTCACACAGTTTGCAAACGGTGCCAACAGAAGACATAGACATGTGTTTCGTCCTACCAGGACTCATCAGTATGCCTCCTCTGTTTGACACCCCAGTGGAATGAACCAGCTACCCTAAGATGGTCTATCTGGGTTATGTTGTGGTGAACCCAACTAAAACAAAAAACAATGTAAAAGACAAAGAACCTCTGTGCGCAAGCACTGAGGCAATGGTTACCCCAAATGGCATTTGGCCGGGAAGCCAAGTTTCAAAGAAATACAAAATCACACATGCCCCCACAATGAGACGCATCATGGGCTGCATATGCAAATCACCACAGAATATTATGCTGGTGCATTAGACACTTTAACACATGGCTTGGAGGCGTAGTGAGGCACGAGGCCACAGGCCAAGTGCATACAGCCTCCTAGCTGTGTGTTACAGTGTTTAACGCACATCCTGGACTGTTTATTGCGCTTATGAAATGGTTATCTAAAATACAGATGTATGTCATAACAAAAATGTTTAATATTTAATAGTGAAACACTTACATATTTGTCTTGATTTTTAGTAAAATGGATCCTCCGCCTGTTTTTTTTGTTTTTTTTTTACTTGAGGACTTTTGAGCTGCTAAGGTAGCCTTACTTGTATTTGTGTAGTTGTTATGGCACTACCCCCCCCACAGTAGTCTTGCTTCATTTAGTTTGAACAGGACATTATGCTGTCTTCTTTTAGAATTTCTTTACGTTTTGGTAATAGGTATTATGAAATGGGCATCAAAATATTAAGTACTACTCAGCTGACAATGAGGATGGAGCAAGGAAGTGATCGGACGAGCGAATGAACACAGGAGCAAATGTCAAGTGAGGAACGGCACAGCAGAAAGTAAGGTTGCTTAACCGAGAACATAAACCAAAGTTTTTTTTAGTAATGGAAAGATTAGGAGACTTTGTGAGGTGAGGGAAGTTGTCAGCAGTTGGCAAGTCAGCCTGCGATCAGGACACGGAGCAAGAGAGCATACGGCCGAGCAAGCGAGTGAGGAGAGAGAAGCATGCCAGCTGTTTTTTCTAATGTGCTGCCTATATTCATGTAAAAGAATAGTACAAAAACGAAGAGCCTAAAGGAAGGAAGTATGGAGCACCTGTAACTGGCAGCCGATTAGGACAGCCAGTGAGATTTAGGTTGGCAAAACAAGATGGCTGCTTTAACTTTTATGAACATTTGAACTGAGCTGCTTTACCAATATCAGTGCACACTGGACCTTGTTCCTGTGCTTTAGACACTTTATCACACAGATACTGACTGATCAAATTCCTTACATTTTGCTGCCCATTTCATAAAGGAGCTTATTCAAAATGTGTTAAGGTGTGTTTTTGTTATTTCTGGCACCTCAATAAAACCGGCACATTTGTTTCTACAAATATTCGGGATCAGTATCTTGTTTCGAAGGTGGTGCGTGCCAGATTTTGTGTTGGCTAAAATCCCTGGATTGTCCAGTTCAACAGGTTTGGTGAACGACAGTAGCAGCTTTGAACCTCTGTGGAGTGGAGAGATGGGTGTGTCTCATAGTAAACTGCAAGATTTTCCTCCTTCACATATGGACCCAACATATCTCAGGTGAAGTAGTCAAAACTTATTTTTCACAGTTTTGCTCTAAGGGGGTTGTCCAGTTTCAGCACTTTCAGAACCAAAATGGCCTTGCTAGGTGCAAATTTTTTAGGTACCTGCAGGTTCTTCATTACCTTGAGTCTCTCCCACCTAGGGAGAGGGGCACAGCTCATACTCACTTTGATTCAGCACAGGGTCATAATGTCAGTCAAAACTGTGCATCGCAACAATGTTGCATGCAAAGCAGCGTGCAGCAAAACAACATCGGCACAACATGCCAACCGCCACAAGGACAGCGCACCCCTGAGGAATTTATTGACCTGACACCTCCAGAATAATTATAATCAATTCTAGAGGGGATATGGACTTCAGGGGAAAAATAAAATCATAGTAGGAGGTTTTTGTTTCTTTAAAAGCCACAGCAGAGTGAGTGGGACCTGGGGAGAACTAAGCTGCAGACTCAGGTCCTCGACGCCACCGGAGGCAGGTGCTGTAGCCACTTCACCACGGGAGCGGCTTGGCCTGGCACTGTCCCAGAGACATGCTTCTAGTGGCTCTTCCCCACATTAAAAAAAACCCTGTTGCTGTAGTACCATTAACATGTCTTACAGCGCTGTATTTCACGTGCAGTTTTATCCGCGCTATCTTCACCCGGTACCCTTTGGTTCATGGCTTGATGAGACACATTAGAGCTCTGATTTCTTCTCCCTCAGCCTCTCACCTTTGCTGGGCACTTTAAGCCACACAACTCTACAGTGCCTTATATGTTGCAGCAAAATGGGGTGAGGAACTGGAGCAATCTGTAGACTAAATCAGATGGGAGACAGGTTGTTCACAGTGGAGCAGAATCACCTCATCTCATATCTTTTTGGTAGGGGTATGCCTGGAAGGATCTTCTTTCTTATTTTAAAATCCATGTCATATGGATAAATGTAGGGGAGGGTACCATGGTGCCTCTTACTGGAGGTACTGTAGTGAGCAATGGGGGACCCATACCCACATTATGTCAACCTGCCTGATACAGTAGTGAGGTCCTTCATAGGGGAACTAGAAACAGCAATGGCTGAGGTACTACATGTAAGGATTAACACACAAGAGAGCATGGGTCTACTTGAGAATTGATCCACACCTGGATGGAGGTTGGTGTATAAGGCTGCAGGCTGAGTGCCTCCAACTACCTAGGCATGGATTAATTCTCAACTTGACCCACGCTCTTGGGTGGGTTAATTTACTTGTAACATGGGAAGAGAAAGGTTTCGGCTCACCTGTTGCTACATTGCCGCTCAGGGTTCCAAAGAAGATCAACTGCCTTTTGTGAACCATGTTACAAATGCCTGCTGACACACCTGAATACTGCAGGACTTCCATGTACATGTGGAGATGGGTTGGGTTATTGGGTGAGGACAGGAGTTGGAATGAAATAACACCACAGGAGCTCAGTGGCTACAACACCGCAGGAGAGGACAACTGTCACTACAATAGAAGGAGTGACCATTAATACATCCTTGGGAGAGCCTGCTCTTAAGGGGGGATAAGGATCCATGACTGGGAGGATAACAGAATACGTGGGCCACATCTTGGGGACAGAACGCAGTCCATCGTGCAACAATTGGGGGAGTGGTTATTAATTTATCCTTGCACTGGTCATGCTGTGCATACCACTGCTCCTGAGACAGAGCACTAACACTCCTCCACTCACACGGAGACATAGCATACTGTGAGAGGACACTGACTGCAAGCAGAGGGTGTGGAGTGGAAGGGACAGACACAACTCTTCCGATCCCTCTGCTGACTTGCTGTTCCTAGGGCGTGCTGCTCCATTGCATTGTCTTTCACTCACTCTGTCTCTCTCTCTCCCGATAACATTGCTCCCCAAGCCTGCAGTCACTGTCAACAGCCTGTTTCAGGGGTATGCTGCTCCATTGCATTGTCTTTCACCCTGTCTCTCTCTCTCTTTCTCTCCCAATAACACTGCTCCCCAAGCCTGCAGTCGCTACAGTGCCTTCAGAAAGTATTCACCCACCTTAGATTTTGTCACATTTTGTTGTGTTACTACCAGAATTTTTAATGCATTGAAATGATTTTATCCCCCTTGATTCACACAGCATACTCAATTTAAATGGGCAAAAATATTTTTATTGTGTAACAAACATTTATGAAAAATAAAAACTGAAATATCTTGTTTACTTAAGTATTCACTCCCCTGAGTCTATACTTTGTAGAAGCACCCCTGGCAGCAATCACAGCTTTGAGTCTTCTTGGGTATGTCTGTATCAGCTTTGCACATCTGGATTTGGGGATTTTTGCCCATTCTTCCTTGCAGATTTGCTCAAGCTCTGTCAAGTTGGATAGGGAGCGTTGGTGAACCGCAATCTTTAATCTTTCCACAGATTCCCAATGGGATTCAAGTCTTGGCTTTGCCTGGGCCACTCAAGGACATTCACCTTGTTCTGAAGCCACTCCAGTGTTGCTTTGGCTGTATGCTTGGGGTCATTGTCCTGTTGGAACGTAAATCTTCTCCCCCAGTCCAAGGTCTACTGCAGACTGATGCAGGTTCTTCTCAAGGATGTGCCTGTTATTTGGCTCCATTCATTGTTCCCTCTATCCTGACAAGTGCCCCAGTCCCTGCCACTGAAAAGCATCCCCATAACATGATGCTGCCACCACCATGCTTCACGGTAGGGATGGTGTTACACGAGTGATGAGCTGTGTTCGGTTTGCGCCAGGCATAGCGCTTTGCATTCAGGCCAAAGAGTTCAATTTTTTTTTCATCAGACCAGATGGTCTCAGAGTCTGACACGTGCCTTCTTGCAAACTACAGGCATGCTGTTATGTGGCCTTTTCTCAGGAGAGGCTTCTGTCTAGCCACTCTCCCATAGAGGCTACATCTGTGAAGTGCTGCAGAGATTGTTGTCCTCTGGACAGGTTCTCCCATCTCAGCCATGGAACTCTGTAGTTCCATCAGGGTGGTCATTGGGTTCTTGGTCACTTCCCTGACCAAGGTCCTTATTGCCCGGTTGCTCAGTTTGGGAGGATGGCCTGCTCTAGGAAGAGTCTGGGTGGTTCCGTAATCTTTCCATTTCCTAATGATGGACTTGACTGTGCTCCTGGGAACTTTCAACACCCTAGAAATGTTTTTATACCCCTCCCCAGATCTATGCCTCCTCACAGTTCTATCACAGAGTTCTGCGGACAGCTCCTTCGTCTTCATGGTAGAGTTTCTGCTCTGACATGCACTGTCAACAGTGGGACCTTATATAGACAGGTGTATTTCCTCTGAAATCATGTCAACCATTTGAACTGACCACAGGTGGACTCATTCAAGTTTTAGAGTGATCTCACAAGGAAATTGGATGCACCTAAGCTCAATTTGAGGTCATAGCAAAGGGGTGAATACTTTTCAAATCAAGACATTTCAGATTTTTATATTAAATTGCATGTACAAAAATTCCAGAGTTTCATTCCACTTTGACATTATGAGTAATTTGTGTGAATCACGTGACAAAAAAATCCCATATAAATGTATTTTAATTTGAGTTTGCAACATCACAAAATGTGACAAAAATCCAAGGGGGGGGGGTGAATAATTTCTGAAGGCACTGTATGTCGACTGCCTGTTCCAGGGGTGTGCTGCACCATTGCATTGTCTTTCACTCACTCTGTCTCTCTCTCTCTCTCTCTTTCTCCTGATAACACTGCTCCCCAAGCCTGCAGTCGCTATGTCGACTGCCTGTTCCAGAGGTGTGCTGCTCCATTGCATTGTCTTTCACTCACTCTGTTGCTCTTCTCTCCTGATAACACTGCCCCCCAAGCCTGTAGTCGCTATGTCGACTGCCTGTTCCAGGGGTGTGCTGCTCCACTGCTCTGTCTTTCCCTTATTCTCTCTGTCTGTCTCCCAATAGCCCTGCCCCTTGACTCTGGGTCAAAGTAATAACAGTCCTCCGAGGACCCTGAGACACAATATGCTGCTAAAGGACACTGACTGCAAGCGTAGGGTGTGGAGGGGCAGGGAGACACACAGCACCTCCAGTCTCTCTGCTGATTGCCCATTCCAGGGGCATGCTTTTCCATTGCACTGTCTCTCTCTCTCTCTCTCTCTCTCTGACAGTTCTTTTGCTGGTGGATGAGGAAGCAGTGCATAACTGGTGGTGGGAACACTCTCAGTCCCACGAGGTCTGCCTGGCAGGTGGGTGGGAAGGGACACAGTAAGTAGGGGTGAACATTACAGTGTTGTCTGCCAGGAGTATCTAGCCACATGTATGAAAACCACTATGAGGAGCCGGTAGTGTGTGGTGAACACAAGCCAACTACCAGCCCTCACATATGGGATCCCCACTGTGTCAGAGAGAGAGAGAGAGACATAATCACTGAGAGGGATGAGGAACTTGAGTAATGTGCTCTGTCTCTGTCTGTCTTCATCCTGCTGACTGTCTGTCTGTCTCTCCCTCTCTCTCTCTCTCTCCCTCTCCTCATCTCGCAACTACTGAATGACTGTAACACATTGCCTCTGTGACTGTTCTGTTGCTGGTGGATGAACCGAGGAAGCAGTGCATAACTGGAGGCAGGGACATGCTCATTCCCCGAGGTCTGTGGGGAGGTAGGTGGGAAGAGACACCGAGAGCAGAGGCACAAATTATAATGCTGTCTTGCAGACATCACAGAAGGACAACACAGAAGCAAAGGACAGTCCTGAAGTCAAGTGTAGTTATGACAACATGGCTGCATTTCTCACTTGTAAGATGGGGAAGACAGAGCAACAGCCACAGACAACAGTGGGTATTGCAGCAGCAACATGGATTAATCAAGCTATAATCCACCACAGGGTGTGGGTTATGCTGGGATTTACTCATGCCTGGTGTGATCTGGTCATGAGGCCACAAGCCAAGTGACCAAATCCTCACCAGGCGTGAGTAAATCCCAGCATAATCCACATCCTGGAGTGCACTATTGAGATTATAAAATGGGTAGGAATTTCAAGTTTTTTTATTAAAATGGTTTTAGCTCAAAAGAAACTGTTTTTTGAACAGATTTATTTGGGTAATATCCTTCCTCTGTATGTTAAATAGTCCTCTGCTGCTGGGTAGAACATTCTGTGTAGGAGACGGCAGTGTCCCCCCCCCCCCCACATACACACACTCCCTGCCCCTCCCATTCTTGCTAGAAAGTTTTTTTCTTTCTTAACATGGACAGAGCAGCAGATGAGCAGCTGGGACACTGACAGAGTGACAGTGTAGGGCTAAGGAGAGTGAGTGTGCAGTGCTGTTCCTACAGGTCGACTGGGAGCTGAGATTTCTGTTGTTGTTGTTGTCATTATTTTCAGTTTCCGTAGTGGGCTGGGATACCATGGGCTTCTACACTTTGATTATTGAGCTAGCGGTACCAGAATGGAGGCAGGGGAGTCAATACTGTGTTATAGGAGCCAGCAGTGACAGGAACGGAAGCTGCGGGGAGCAAGCGTGTGATAGAATTTGACGGCAGATAATGACCGCTTGCCCAACTTAGTCTGCCCATTTCCCTACCTACAGGATAAGCTGCAGATCCTAGTTAACCAACAGCCTACTTCCTCCTACCCCCAGTAGAATTGCCTTGTGCCTATTCTGTGCATTCTTGAATTCCCCCACTGTTTTTGACTCCACAACCTCCTCAGGAAGGCTGTTCCATGCATCCATAACCCTCTCTGTGAAAAAATACTTCTTCAGATTACCTCTGAGCCATCCCCTCTCTAGCTTCAAATTGTGCCCCCTTGTTCTTGCACATCTCTTTTTCTGAAAGATGCTACCCTCTTGGACTTTGTTGATTCCCTTGAGGTGCTTGAAAGTTTCTATCATGTCCCACCTCTCCCTCCTTTCCTTGAGGGTATACATATTAAGCTCCTTTAGCCTCTCTTCATATGTCTTCTGGTGCAGACCCTGCACCATTTTGGTTGCCCTCCTCTGGACAGCCTCCACTCTGTTTTGTCTTTGCAGAGATGGGGTCTCTAGA
The DNA here is from genome assembly GCA_016271365.2 of Neoceratodus forsteri. Taxonomy (NCBI): domain Eukaryota; kingdom Metazoa; phylum Chordata; order Ceratodontiformes; family Ceratodontidae; genus Neoceratodus; species Neoceratodus forsteri. The sequence goes on from CM057455.1 coordinate 56,213,966, forward strand.
ACTGCACGCAGTACTCCAGATGAGGTCTCACCAACTGTGTGTACAGAGGGATAGCAATTTCTGTTTTCTACTGTTGATGCCTCTCCTTAAGCATCCCAGTATCCCCCTAGCCCTCCATACTGCCTTCTCACATTGCTTGCCCACCTTTAGGTCATCTGATATAATTACCCCCAGGTCCTGTTCCATTTTTGTTGTTGTTAGCATCTCACTCACCATTGTGTATTCTTCCACTGGGTTTTTGTTTCCCAGGTGCATTACCTTGCATTTCTTTGTGTTGGATCTGAGCTGCCATACATTTGACCATTCCTCCAACCTTGCCAAGTCCCTTCTCATCCTTTCCACCCCGCCTTGTGTATCAACCCTGTTGCAGATCTTTATGTTGTCTGCAAAGAGACATACTTTTCCTTCCAGTTCCTCTGCAATTTCACTTCATAAAGACATTAAAGAGGACGGGTCCCAGTACCAAACCCTGCGGTACCCCACCAGTAACCACCCTTTCTTCACTGTGGACTCTGTTTACTATTACCCTCTGCATCCTGTTGCCCAGCCAATTATTTATCCAGGCTACCACCTTGGGACCCACTCCAAGGCTGGCTAACTTGTATATTAATCTTTTCTGTGAGACTGTGTCAAATGCCTTGCTAAAATCTAGGTAGACCATGTCCACAGCCCCTCCCTGGTCTACTACTTTGGTCACCCAGTCAAAGAATTCTATTAGACTCATCTGACATGAGCCTCCTGCTGTGAATCCATGCTGTCTTGGGCCCTGTGCCACACTGGACTCTAGGTACTCAACAATTCTTTCCTTCAGAAGTGATTCCATTATTTTCCCTACCACTGAGGTCAAACTAACTGGTCTGTAGTTTCCTTCCTCTGCCCTGCTCCTACTTTTGTGAAGTGGAATCGCATCTGCCCTCCTCCAGTCCTCAGGTGCCACCCCATCCTCCCATGATTTGTTAAAGGAAGTAGTCAGTGGTGTCACCAGTTCTACCCTTAGTTCTTTTAGAATTCTGGGGTGAATGCCATGGGGTCCCATTGCTTTTTCCCTCTTCAGTTTTAAAAGTTCTTTCAGAATCCTTTCTTCTGTGAATGGACTTATTTTGTTTTGTTGATTTGCTTCACACAAAGACTTGTTGCCTCTGTGATGGCTGTTTTGATTATTCCCCATTGTTCCTCCACCTCTCCTTCTTGCCTGTTTGCTAGTGCTTTTCTGAGGCACATTCTCATTTTCCCAAAGTCAGCCCTCCTAAAGTCCAGTACTCTTGCTTTTGAATGGCTTGACTCTACGGTTGTGTTTATTGTGAACCATACTGTTTGGTGGTCGTCTGTTCCTAGATGGCTACCCACTTCTAAATCCGAGATCCTTTCTCCGTCCCCGTTTGAGAGTACCAGGTCTAAGATTGCTCCCTCCCTCCTGAGTTCCAATACTAGCTGTCTGCGGCATGCCCCATGTAGGGCATCAGGAATGACCCTGCTCTTGGATGTGTCTGCAGCAGAGGTGCTTTATTTATTTTATTTTATTTAGTTTTTATTTACCGGATAAGTACACTAGACAAGTTTTATGCCTATTTTCAGGAACGACCCGGGAGAGTACAAAAGGGTACAACAGGTACATTGATACAGTAATTGGTTCAGATGAATACATTCAGGTACAAAAACAGGAGAAAAGACAATTTTTACAGTTTTTACATTTATGTGGAAGGTACACCCAGATACAGTGCTGGGGCAAGGTATAAATTAGAGATAAATTCAATGACCAACAGGGCTGGTGAGGATTATGAGCATAGTTAACATCTTATATATTCAGGTCCCCCATCAACAGTACCTCCTCTTTTTCTGCCATTCTAAGGATGCCTTCTATCATTTCCTTGTCCATTCCTTCCCCCTGAGATGGGAGTCTGTATGCAACCCCCATGCAGATTGTGGTACCATTTCCTGTCTCCAGGGTGACCCACAGTGCCTCATTTACTCCATTTTTACTCTTTAGTTCTGTTGCTTTGATCCCTTCCCCTACATAGAGAGCTACTCCTCCTCCTCCTCGTTTACCCTCCCTGTCCCTCCTGTAGATTGTGTATCCTGGCATGTTGACATCCCAGTCATGGTTCTCTGTGTACCATGTTTCTGTGACTGCCACAATATCCAGGCATTCCTCTTGCATCAAGGCCACTAGTTCAGGGAGCTTGTTACATAGACTATGGGCATTGGTACTCATCACCCTCCATTTTTTGATGTCCTTACCCCTTTTAGCCCCATCCTTGTCCTTACTGCCTTTGCCTTTGTTTGCATTTATCCCTGTCCTGCTCACTAATGCCTTCTCTACCTTGGTGTTTACCACGCTAATTATCATGTTTTGTGGGGGAAGGCTGAGATTTCCCTGCTCCTTTTCAGTGCCTCCCCCCTTGGCTAGTTTTAATGCTTGCCAATGAAGCATTTAAACCTATCACCTAGGATCCTGGTTCCCCTCCTGGACAGATGCAGACCATCACACCAGTATAGGCCTGTATCCCTCCAGGTGGCTCCCTAGTCCCCAATGACGCCAAAACCCTGAGCTCCATACCAGGTTTTCAACAATTCATTGAATCCCATGGTGCAGAGTACCCTAGCATCATCCCTGCCATAGACAGACAGCACCTCCGAGAAGGTTACTGTATGTGCTATTTGTCTAAGGCCCCTCCCCAACTCTACAAACTCATTTTGCACTACTTTGATCCCATTCCCAGCCAAGTCATTTGTCCCTAGGTGGACAATGACATCCAGCTCCCTCCCTCATGCAGCTGCTCCCACGATCCTGATGATTTGCTTCCTGTCCCTGCAAACCATGGCACCTGGCAGGCACCTTACCTCCCTCTCCCCTTCCTCCCCTACTTCTACCCCCCTAACGACTGAGTCCCCCACCAGGAGTTGTTTTCTTCCTCTTTGGGGTCTTGGGCCACCCTCCTGTGGGTCTCCTTTGTGGAGGTTCCCAGCATCCTCCTTGGTCTCCACTGCAGGTGCCTCCATAGAGGAACCACTATTCGCCAGAATAGCATATGAATTATGGAGAGGTACAGCTGGAGGGATGCACCTCTCTTCCACCACCCTCTCCCTCCCTGAGCCCACCTTGGTCCAACCACTCCTCTTTCTTGGCAACTTCAGAGGAAGCGGCACTGCTCCCTGTGTAGGAAGAAGGTTTCATGAATCCTAACCAGGTTATCCTGGAGAAGGGCAACCTCCTCCATCAGACCAGAGAGGTGCCTGCAAATAGGGCAGTATTGCAGCCTCCAGAATGTCTCCCGGAACACTGCCGTCCCACAGCCATTGCACTGCACCACTCCCATCATGTCTTATTTTGTATCCCCTCTCCTGTTGCTTTGTATGTTTACTCTCTCCTCCCTCTATTTATTTTTCCATCTACTTTCCCGTTGTCAATATGCCCTTACAACTCTCACTTTTCCTGTTCTGGGACAGGAACTTCCGGTATGCTTTGGTAGTTTCCTTTTTCCTTGCTCAGAGTCAGACCTCCAGCAGCTAGGGGGGAGAAAGAGCTACTTTTTTCCTTCAAGGTTGATGAAAATAATGTGTCTCAGTGATCCTTCCCTTCCTACTGCCAAACAGGTAGTTCCTGTTGCCAGTCAAATCCAGTGGCTATAAAAGTAGAACTGGCTTAGGGTGGGATGGTGGAGGGAGGGAGGAGGGAGGACAATTAGTAACAAAAGTTGTAACTTTTTTAGTCAGCTGCTTCTTGCTCTGAAAGCAAGATTCCTTTCTGCCAAAAGCTACACATAAAAACACACTGACTTTCTTTTTTTACCCTAAATGAGACCCCCCATACTTCTAATAAAATATCTGTTTGCTTAATCCCAGTAGGCACTGACTCCTGCTGAGATAGAAGTGTTGTATTAGTAAGAAAAGTTGTAGCTTTTTTAGTCAGCTGTTTCTTGCTCTGAAAGCAAGATTCCTTTCTGCCAAAAGCTAGCAGCAGGAAGCTGTAATTGGAGACACCTGCTATTCTACTGCCTAAGCCACACCCCCCAACTAACTTCTCTCCTCGTCTCCTGATTTAGTAAATTAAGTTGATACAGTCCCCTTCCCCAATACAGAAATGCACACTGACTTTCTTTCTTTTTTTATGCTAAATGAGACCCCACCACTTCCAATAAAATAACTGTTTGCTTAATGCCAACAGGTACTGACTCCTGCTGAGATAGAAGTGTTCTATTAGTAAGATAAGTTATAGCTTTTTTAGTCAGCTGCTTCTTGCTCAGAAAGCAAGATTCCTTTCTGCCAAAAGCTAGCAGCAGGAAGCTATAATAGCTCCTCCACTTCATGACTTCACCAACTTCACTATCCCTTCATCTACCCCAGACATTGGCTGGCAGAGACACTCCTACGCTGCACACCAACATCAATTTGTCCTAATTTACCTTCTCTCTCATACCCCTGCAATTACACCCACTTTACTGATGGGTCAACACTGTACCTCTGCCCTACTCCAGCATACACCTCAGCCCCCCTCCACCCATGAAGATGTGACGTCAGCCCCCCTGCAACCTCCCTGCTTCCCAGCGTCATCTCTAGTCTACCAGTACCCACCCACAACAAAAAAATAAAACAGTCACCCTATCATTCTCAGCTTGAGTCCCACAAGCATTGCAGGCTCTCTCTACTAAGGCACACATTACTCCTACTCCTGCTATCCAGAAATATTCACCCCAACCCTGGACCCCCCATCACAAAAAAACCCCAAACAAACCTCAGGGAAGACTGCTGTTGTCCTCAATTAATATTTTTAGTCTCCCTAAAAAACACACGCTACTTCAAGGTTGGATTACCCAACATGCTCCTGACATTCTAGCCCTCTCAGAAACCTGGCTATCCAAAAAAATTCCCAACGATGCAGTCTTCCTAAGTAACTATAACCTTTTTAGGGCAGATAGACCTGATTAGCGTGGGGGTGGCTGTGCAATATTCATTAAATCTACACTCGGTGCCACAGTCGTGGACACCCCCCCAGAACATGGGGCGCAGACACTTACAGTCAAAATTAGCCTGGGCACCATAACTATCCACATCATCGCTTCCTATAGCCCCCCAAGAAACCAGAAACTTGCGTTTGAATCAATCCTACACACTATCACTCACCTCCCAAATGCTAACGAATCCATATTAATGGGCGACTTCAACATTGATTGGCTATCCCCATCCTCCTCCACCTACAAAGACGCAGCACAGGCTATGGACCTCACCCAAATTGTTACCTCACCAACAAGGTGTGACACAAGAACCAGGACCTCCACACTATTGGACCTTATTTTTACAAACAGACCACGTAACATCACCCGGGCCTCAGTGCTCCCAGATGCTATCAGTGACCACTCCCAGTTATCTGCTGGTGGTCGGGTAAACTCCCCCCAGCACCACCAACCACCACATGGCATCGTAAGTTCAAAAAAGGAGGCTTTGACCACCTCAAAGAATACCTTGTAAATAGCAACTGGCTACCCATATATAACGCACAGACAGTGGATACCGCCCTTACCCACTTTATAACTACCTTTAACAAAGCCTGTGATATATTTGCCCCCATCACAAAGCAGGTGGTGAAAACCAGGACTACCCCCTGGATCACACCTTCTCTTATAAACCTTATGCAACACAGGGACAACCTTTGGCACAAGGCCATAGACACACAGCGCACTAGGGACAGACAACTATATAGGCAGGTGTGTAATAAATGCACCTGGGCAACTCACAGGGCAAAAGCTGAATACTACCAGCATACCCTCTCCACCTCCTGGGGAGATGGGAAAAAATTCTGGAGGAACATTCAGGAAATCAGCAGCAAAACTCGCTCCCCCACCCCTACCCAACTCAATGTGAATGGGGACATTACTCAAGACCCAGCTAAAATTGCTGAAGCCCTCAACGACTCCTTCTCTGACCTCTCACATATCCTCCCCCCAAATTTCTTCCACCCTCCCAAACCCCCACACACCATGTCCAGAGAATATAGACCTCCCACCCCTGTTCCGGCTCCAAACCATTCCCGACAACCTGGCCAAATGCTATATCTCCAAAGCTATCGCTAACACTCGCTTCAGCAATGACTCCCTGGACCTAAAACTGATTAGGCTTACCCTCGATGTCACACTACCCCATCTCACAAAAATTATTAACCTCTCACTCTACCTCGGCCAATTCCCCTCTAACTGGAAAAAAGCCTTGATCACTCCTATCTTAAAGAATGGTGACCCCACCTACACTGGTAATTATAGACCAATCTCAATACTCCCTCTTCTCTCCAAAGCACTTGAATAAATAGTCTCAGACCAGCTTACAGAGCACCTTACGAGACACAACCTCCTAAGTAAGTAACAACATGGGTTCCGTGCTGGCGACAGCACCATCATGGCCCTCACTGAACTAACTACGTTCATCCATGGGGCCCTGGACCAAGGATCTATTGCCAGGGCCATCTATGTAGACTTAACAAAGGCATTTGACACGGTCAATCACGATCTTCTCATCCAAGTCCTGCCACAACTAAATGTAGCCGCTGAGGTGTTAGCCTGGTTCAAGAACTACCTCTCGGGTCGCTCTCAGCAAGTAAGAATCAACTCCACCATCTCCAACCCCAAACCTGTGTGCTCGGGTGTTCCACAGGGGTCTATTCTGGGCCCACTGCTTTTTAAACTCTTCCTTAACTCACTCCCCAAAGCTTGCAGTGGTCATCTTCTACTTTATGCTGATGATGCTGTTCTGTACTGGCAACACCCACAGCCAGACACAGACACCCTCCAGCTCTCCTTTCAGGGGGTTTTCAGGGAGCTGGAAAACTGGTTTATTGTACACTGCCTGATCATAAACTATTCCAAAACTAAGTCCAAGACCTTTGCACATCGCCAAAGCCCACACAGCCAGATGACACTCCAAATCACAAACTTGGATGGTACCCATCTGGAACATGTTACTCATTTTAAATATCTAGGTGTCACCTTAGATACCTCCCTCTCCTACCACAGACATGTACGCCTCCTCTCATCAGCGATTAACTCCAGAAATGGTACCCTCTACAGGATCAAGAACAGCCTGCCTGCCCATGCCATGCAGATAGCTGTCACCTCCTCCATCCTCTCACTTCTCGATTATGGGATTGTTATCTATGGCACCGCTGACAACTCCACCTTAAGTAGCATAATCACAGCACTTAATAAAGCCTGCCGCCTCGTTACTGGCTGTGACAGACTCACCCACACCTGCGACCTGTACACAAAAACAGGTTGGCTTAATTTCCATCAAAGACTCAAATATCAAACCTGCATCTTAGCAAAAAAGATCCACCTCCAGCTTACTCCAGCCGGACTACTCCCCATTGTCAGCCCGGCCCCTCACAGGCGGACTACCAGACTGTCGGCTACCTCATCCTTCACGGTCCCCCCATGTCAAACGTCTCTAGGGCAGAGATCCTTCTGCTACCGTGCCCCCAAATGGCCCAACACCCTCCCCCCTACTCTCTCCCAGACCCACAGCATCGCACTTTTCAAAACAGGCCTTCGAACACACCTCCTTGAAAACTCTAAATGTGAATGCCAATAAGGCCTGCTCTCTCCTCCTTCATCCCCATAACTGACTCAGGGACTTTCTAGTCCCTACGTTCCACCCTCTACATTTAGCTCTGTCTTGGGCCCACATGTATGCCTCCCATAAGTTTTTAAAATGCCTCTCAAGTGCCATGTCAATTCTGTAACCTGAAAAAATCAAAGTGTAAAAAAAAAAAATTGTGTTTCTTTTAATGCTTTATATTGTCTTGTGTCTCTCTACCCCCTGTAACCACCGTGGAGCCATTGTATAAAAAAACTGTCTGTACTGAAACCTGTATATAATTGCTCGTTCCGTCTGTTTTCCTTGTACTTTGGTTCTCCCTCCACCCCCTGTAAATGACGTGGAGCCTTTGCAAAAGAGTCTATGACTCAAAGGATTGTAATTCCGATTATACTGTAAAATAAAATAAAAAAAATTAATTGGAGACACCTGTTTTTCTACTGCCTAAGCCACACCCCCAATTAACTTCTCTGCTCTCCTCCTGATTTAGTAAACTAAGTTGATACAGTCCCCTTCCCCAACACAGAAACACACACTTTCCTTTTTTTACCCTAAATGAGACCCCCATCCCACTTCTAATAAAATAGCTGTTTGCTTAATCCCAACAGGTACTGACTCCTGCTGAGATAGAAGTGTTCTATTAGTAATAAAAGTTGTAGCTTTTTTAGTCAGCTGCTTCTTGCTCTGAAAGCAAGATTAATTTCTGCCAAAAGCTAGCAGCAGGAAGCTGTAATTGGAGAAACCTGCTTTTCTACTGCCTAAGCCACATCCCCAATTAACTTCTCTCCTCTCCTCCTGATTTAGAAAACTAAGCTGATACAGTCCCCTTCCTCAACACAGAAACACACAGTGACTTTCCTTTTTTTTTTATGGAGAGCGAATGGGCAGTGCTGTTCCTGCAGCTTCTCAGGGAGATATTTTTTTCGCTGTTGTCATTTTCGGTTTATGTAGTGGGTTGGGGTACCATGGGCTCCTATACTTTGACCCGGGAGTTATCAGTACTGGAATGTAGGTGGGGGGAGGAACTACCATATAATGGGAGCCAGCACTGACAGGAACAGAAGCTGCAGAAAGCAAGGGCAAGAGGAGCTGCCAGCTAACCATCTTGATGGGAATGCAGGTTGGAGAACAGAGAAAGCCACAGTCTGAACTGGGCCTGTATTCTGTTTTGGAGGTACACTGTATGATTTGCAGATGTTTGACTGTGGTACATGTATTTTTTACTAAAACATGTTCTTCTGGTATTTAATGTCAGTTTGGGGACTGGTGAGCTCTGTTACTTTATAACGGACTCCATGTTCTAAGGTTGCACTTTTTGTGATGTGCTTTAGTGGGTGAAATTTATGTTTTGGTTTTAGGGGGTGGATTGCTTTTTCACGTCTTGACTACAGATGTCGCCAACCTCGACTCTCCATGAGTTATGCTGGGATTTACTCCCTAATAGAAGACCCAGTTAGCCAATCAATTTTCTAGTTTAGAAACTGCCATTGTATAACTGAGAATTAATTCATGGTCAGTTGTTGCTGTTGCACTAAGGAAGCACAATCCTTTCTTATCCCCATGTTACAAACCAGCAAAACACTGACCCTGGATGTACTCCTCTTGCACCAGTATCCTAAAGCCCTGATACCAGGATAACACTCACACTGGAAGTATACCTCTTGTACCTGTACCCTAAAGCCCTGACACCAGAATAACACTCACCCTGGATGTATACCTCTTGCACCAGTACCCTAGAGCCCTGATACCAGGATAACACTCACCCTGGACATGTACCTCTTGTACCAGTACTCAAGAGCTCTGATGCCAGGATAACACTCACCCTGGATGTATACCTCTTGAACCAGTACTCTAGAACCTTGATACTAGGATAACACTCACCCTAGACATGTATCTCTTGCACCAATAGTCAAGAGCCCTGATACCAGGATAACACTCATTCTGGACTTACTTCTCTTGCGCCAGCACCCTAGAGCCCTGATACCAGGATAACACTCACTCTGGACATATACCCATTACACCGGTATCCTAGAGCCCTGTACCAGGGTAATACTCACCCTGGACATAAACCTCTTGCACCAGTACCCTATGGCCTTGATACCAGGATATAACTCTCCCTGGATGTAGACCTCTTGCACCAGTACCCTAGAGCCCTGACACCAGGATATTTTATTTATTTATTTGAATTTTGGTGACCAGGTAAGCCCACTGAGACAAAGTGTCCCTTTTTCAGGGGCAACACAGGAGAAAGGGTTACAGAGGAATGAGAACAACGATACAGAAATTATAATAATCACACGGCAAGTGTATGCAGACATTTTGTTTTTTACATAGCACATCAGAACAGGAGACAGTCAATAAAAATGAGTTGCTTCTTCAGAGTACAAAGTGATGGGGGTAAGTAGATAATATATGTAGTACTGTATATCCATAAAATACAAGTAGCAAGTAAGGTGGGGAGATCGAGAAGAAGGGGGGGTGAGAGAATGATAGTGTCTTAGGGTGAATGGTAAGGAAGAGGAGGGGGAGGAGAAAAGGGGAGAGAAAGCAACTGGCTGGCAGGGGAGGGTTACACGCAGTTGCCATTGCATACAGGAAGTGGAAAGAAAGTTTCTTTGAAGAGTCTCTTGAACTAGGGGACAGACTTACACAAAAGTAGGTTATGAGGCAGGTTGTTCCATTTATGAGAAGCTGCAGAAGAGAAGGCTCTCTCGCCAATGGCCGTACATGTTGTAGCTACAGTATACTTAGTACAGAGAGGGGGGAGGTTTGAGGGCCCTAGGGAAGAATTTCAAGGAAAGTGGGTTAGCGAGGATGGGTGGGGCAGGAAGGTGAATACTTTTGAAGACAGTGCATAGTACAGGAAAATCAATTTTAGCCTTAAAGGACAGCCAGCATAGGGCATTGAGCATGTCGCAGTGATGGGTCCTGGTTGGAACATTGGCTACAAAGTGTGCGATTCTATGGTAGGCCTGTTTATGTTTGGCCAGTGTAGATGTTTTGATAGTGTGAGTAATTGGGTCACCATAAAATAGCCTAGGAAGAAGAGTGGCTGAAGCAATAGTTTTCCAAGCATGTGATATGAGAAAGGGGGCAGTATGGTATAGAAGGCCAAGTTTTTGGTTGATAGACTTGATAACATTGGACACATGCAGATAAAGGGATAGGTGCTCATTGAAAGACATGCCCAGATATTGAAAGGAGGGCACTCCTTCTAATGGCACTCCTGAGGAGGTAAGGACCACTAGAGGAGGCTGGGATATTATATCAAAGGAGGTATGCCTGAACAACATAGTTTTTGTCTTTTCTGAGTTCAGCACCAACAAGTTGTTCTTGAACCAGGATTCCATTTGCTGGAAATCCTTATCCAGGTCAGACATAATGGAGGAGACGTCTCTACTGAATCAATAAAGTATAGCATCATCTGGATTGATGCCCCACTGCAGTTCAGCAGCAGTTTGTTGATGAAAATGGAGAACAATAATGGCCCAAGAATTGACACTTGGGGGACCCCATCCATAATTTGAGATAGGAAGGAGAAGACACCTGCTCATTTGACACACTGGGACTGGTTGGACAAGTAATTGGAGAATCAATTTAGGGAGTTCAAGTCAAGGCCCAGAAAATGGAGCTTGGAGATGAAGAGTGGGTGGTTTACAAGGTTGTAGGCCTTCTAAAGTTCTATGAAAGATGGTCCCGGTGGCACAACCCCTATCCATTTCCTGAAAGATGTCTGAGGCGACCTTGAGTAGGGCAGTATCCATCCTATGCAATTTCTGAAATCCATGTTGTTGTACGGTTAGGGCGCTGGTGTGTTCAAGAAAGGAGTACAATTGGTTATATAGAATTTTTTCCTGGATTTTGACAATAGGGCATAATATGGATATTGGTCTGTAGTTCTCAACCAGGTTGGTCGGTCCACTTTTGTGTACTGGAACAATGATCACAGTATTCCACTTGTCAGGGATGGATTGAGTAAGGAAGGATCTTTTGATTAACTGTACAATTGGGTGTATTAGTATTGAGGGACTTCTATCCTAAGGAATTTTGGTGGTAGGGAGTCATATCCTGGGGAACTGTTGGGGTTAAGACCTATTACAAGTTTGAGGACTTCTTTCCATGAAGTTGTTTTTAGGTGGAAAGGGGGATGTGGGGCATTGAGGATAGGGCATTGTGGAGCAGGGTGGGTAGAAGGTAGGTCCTTCTTGTATACCTCCAGGTCTGTAAAAAATATTTATACCTGTGGCTGTCTCTGAGGGTGAGGATAATAGGGAACCTTTTGAAAGCATGACAAGGGGAGAGTCCCACTCATTGCCCTTAAGCAGGGCATTGATTTCAGTCCAAAAGCTTTTGGGGTTGGTGAGGTGCATTTCTTGCATAGAAAGTAGATAGGCCCTCTTTGATTTGTTTTTGTTGGTTTTACATATGTTCCTCAGTTGGTGGTAGATTATCCAATCTGAGTGGAGACCTGAACATTTGAATGATTTCCAGGCCTTGTCTTGGAAACGCATTAGGTGCCTTAATTCATGGGAAAGTCAAGAGGAGTAGGTGGCTTTGGCTCTTCTTAATTTGAAGGATAACACTCACCCTGGATGTATAACTCTTGCACCAGTACCCAAGAGCTGTAATACCAGAATAACACTCAGGCTGGACATATACCTCTTAAACCAGTACCCTAGGGTCCTGATACCAGGATAAAACTCAGGCTAGACATATACCTCTTGCACCAGTACCCTAGAGCCCTGATACCAGGATAACACTCACCCTGGATGTATACCTCTTGAACCAGTACCGAAGAGCTCTGGTACCAGGATAACACTCAGGCAGGACGTATACCTTTTGAACCAGTACCCCAGAGCCCTGATACAAGGATAACACTCACCATGGACATATAACTCTTGTACCAGTACCCTAGGGCCCTGATACTAGGATAGCACACATGCTGAACATATACCACTTGCACCAGTACCCTAGAGTCTTGATACCAGGATAAAACTCACCTTGGATGTATACCTCTTGCACCAGTGCCCTAGGACTCTGATATCAGGATAACACTCACCCTGGATGTATACCTCTTGCACCAGTACCCTAGAGTCCTGATACCAGGATAAAACTCAGGCTAGACATATACCTCTTGCACCAGTACCCTAGAGCCCTGATACCAGGATAACACTCACCCTGGATGTATACCTCTTGCACCAGTACCCTAGAGCCCTGATACCAGCATAACACTCACCCTGAATGTATGCCTCTTGCATCAGTACCCTACAGCCCTGAAAGATAGGAGAGAGAAATACAATTTTGGTATCATGCTCCTATTAGCCAAACTCATTAGTAGTTGAGGTGCTGGATCTGGGTCAGTGGAGATATATGGTGAGTAGGCACCCTAAACTTGATCCATTTAGAAGTAGCTTTTGTCAGCACCTGAATTCTCTCAATAGTTTTGACTGCGCCCTGTAACAAATCGAGCCCTATGTGCCCTCTTGTAACCCACAAGCTTGGCTCCTATTATTCTAGACTTGAGTCTGTGTCCTGAGCACTCCCCCCCCTCATTTTCCCTAACTTCAGCACACACACCCCATAACGCTTACTCTATATTGACTATGTCACCTTAAACAGCATCAACCCTACTCTCACTCTTCTTCACCATCTTTCCCTCCACTCCAGCCCTGTCCTTTTCCTACACACCTCCCTCTCCTTTCCAATCCCATCCTACTCCCTCCTTTCCTGTCTCCCCTCCCCTTTCATCCTTCCCATATACCATAGCCCTGCTGCCCACCCCAGAGACAGAAACATAGAAGTTGACGGCAGATAAAGACTGCAAGGCCCATCCAGTCTGCCCATTTCATTTTCTACCTTATAAATGTGCCATCGGCCTTTGCTCTATCAATGGCCTGTCTATTCATACTCATATGTATTGCTCCCTTATGCCTATTCTATGCCTGTTTGAAGCCCTGCACTGTATTCGTAGCCACCACTTCCTGAGGTAGGCCATTCCATGCATCCACCACCCTATCTGTGAAAAATAACTTCCTCACATTACCCCTTAATTGGCCTCCCTCTAATTTCTAATTTCATGCTGTCTCCTCTTGTCCTGCTATTTTTCTTATATTGAAACATGTTAGACTCTTCACCTTGTTAATGTCCTTAAGGTGTTTGAATGTGTCAATCATATCACCTCTCTCCCTCCTTTGCTCTAGGGTATACATATTGAGCTCCAGCAATCTGTCCTCATATGTTTTCTGATGTTGTCCTTGTCTGGATTGCCTCAATTTGGTTAATGTCCTTGTGAAGATGTGGCCTCCGGTACTGTACGCAGTGCTCCAGATGAGGCCTAATCAGTGTCTTGTAAAGAGGGATTATTACCGCCTCTTCTGACTTGTGATTCCCCTACTAATACACCCCAACATCACCCTAGCCTTACCTACTACTTTAGTGGTCTGCTTGGATGATTTCAGGTCATCGGTGATGATGATGCCCAAGTGTCTTTCTTCCCTTGTGACTGCCAGCAACTCCTCTCCCAGCCTATAGGTGGCTTCAGGGTTTCTCTTCCCTATGTGCATGATCTTGCACTTCTTTGCATTAAACCCCAGTTGCCACTCTTTTGACCATTTTGCTAGTTTATCCAGATCTCTTCTCATTCTGCCCACCCTATCTGGATCATCTACTCTGTTGCAGATCTTGGTGTCATCTGCAAACAGACAAACCCTTACCCTCAGTCCATCTGCAATGTCACTGATGAAGATATTGAAAGGACTGGCTCCAAACTGATCCCTGAGGTACCCCACTTGTGACTTGCATCTCTTCTGACTGTATACCGTTTACCACCACTCTCTGTTTTCTGCCCGACAACCAGTTTGCCACCCAGTTGTCCAATGTCTGACCTACCCCGAGCCTACCCAGCTTATTAATCAATCTTCTATGTGGAACAGTATCAAAAGCTTTGCTGAAGTCAGGGTAGGTGAGAGCAACTGCTCCCCCTTGGTCCACCACTCTGGTTACCCAGTCAAAGAAATCTGTGAGATTAATTTGACACTACCTTCCTTTTGTAAACCCATGCTGTCTTAGATCCTGTGCTCCTATGGATTCCAGGTGTTGCACTATCCTTTCCTTAAGGAGTGCCTCCATAATCTTGCCCACTACTGAGGTAAGACTGACTGGTCTGTAGTTCCCTGCCTCCTCCCTCCTACCACTCTTGTGGAGCGGGATCACATGAGCCCTTCTCCAGTCTTCTGGGGCCTCTCCTGTGCTCAGAGGCTCACTAAACAGTTCTGATAACAGCTCTGCTAGTTCCACCATTAGCTCCTTTAGTACCCTGGGATGTATGCCATCAGAACCCATTGCCTTGTCCACCCTGAGCTTATCAAGCTCTTGTAGGACCCTCTCTTTTGTGAAAGGACTAGTACACACCTCCCTTCCCGCTGTGTCCATGGTGCTGAGCTGTGGGCCCTGCCCTACCTTCTCTTCAGTAAATACTGAGCAGAAGTATCTATTTAGGATAGATACTTTTACATGGTCCTGTCCTCACATGCCCTCTTATCCCCATTGATCTTAGCAATACCCCCTCTGGACTTTCTCCTTTCACTAATGTATCTGTAGAAAGTCTTGTCATCTTCTTTTACTGTTTGTGCTAGTGCTGCCTCGGTTTGGGCCTTTGGCTGCCTTACTGCCTTCCCTTAAGGAAGTTTGATATGCCTCCCTGTCTTCATCCTATCACCCCCACCCTTCTACAGTACTTCTTGCTGTACCTCCCACATATCCTTGACTTTTGCCTTTATTTCTTTTCACACTGTCCTCTTCCTGCTTCTACTTTTACCACATATGTATTTATGCCTATTCTTATGTATTTATGCCTTTTAGCTGTTTGTAAATACCCTGAGCATATGTATCCCTAATTATGAACTGTAAATAGTTGCTATAATTGTACTTTTAATGTATTAACTCGTGTTATCTTCTATGTTCATCTATATTACCTGTCTCTGTATTTTACTGCCAATCTTTGTTTGTACTTGACATGGAACCATTGTAAAAGAACTCCTGGTTCAAAGTTATTGTAATCGTAGTAATAAATATTTAAATAAATAAATATGTGTATTATATAGAAAGCATTACATTCCGCATCTCAATGGAACTCTTGGGTGGTGCATGTTATGTAACACTATACACACTTTTTTCATGTCACATGGATTATGGGCCGAGGAGACGCAGTGCCATGCGGGAGACAGTGCAGGTAGGTGGAAGAACTGCTCGGGTGCAGGATGCTGAGGCAGAGTGTGGGTGAACTGGTGGCACCCTGTACCCCTCCTTCCACTTTATTTATTTAAAGTTGATAACTGGGAAAGGCACACAGAGCCGAGGCTCATTTCCAGGTGCAATCCAGGGCAGAGGAGAGGGACAAGTATACAAGCATATTACAACTAGCTCCTCCTCCTGGGGCTGAGTAGGTGGCTGTTTGTGCTGGTCTGTGTCTGTAGGTTAGTTTTTATTCATTTACATGTTTTTCTGTTTGGAATACCTGTGACATTCTTGCTCACAACATCAGTGAACGTCTCCTGGACTGAATTTCTGCAAAACATCATCACCAGGTATCAGCTTTTTAATTTTAAATCAACTTTCTTGAAGCCTCCCCAAGGAAGCATATGTCTTGCAACTAGTCTTACAAACATGGTGGTGCCGGGTCCTGCAACTGAATCAACATTTTCAACATTTTCGTCTGGCCACTCCTAAAGCAGCTGCACTTGTGGACTTTAAAGAACAAAGGAATTTAAACACATTTTGTGACTGAATCAACCTTTTTGTCTGACCTGCTACCAAAGGTATTGTACTTGTCTCTGAGGACTTTGAAAATTAAAGGAAACATACAGACAAAAGGATTTCACACTTTGCCTATGCCCAGGCCACAGTTTATCACCTTTCAGGAATTTTAACATATTATGTGACCCTGGATCTCAACATTTCATCATTTCCTCTGGATGTAATTAACAATCAGCAATTTTCCTTTGCCATCTCCTCCTGGTGTGCTTGTTAGACCACCCAAGTGCCGACACCTCTGCTCTACCATGGATTACTCCATCCTCCTAGTTCTTCAAGTTGCTGAGTGTGCTACAGGCCCAAGATGCCTAGCTGGACCAGTACCACCCTTGTGAGAACCTGCTCTTGACAAAAAATGGACTCTATGGCATCCCAATGCCAACTATGTCGAGGGAGCTCCAGCTTTCCACCACCTGCATCCCGCTTGCTAGCCCAGGGCACCCGACACTTGCCATTGTTATCAACAACATTGCTATTTTCATGCCCATAAAGATCACCCTGGAGAACGCTCACCTCCCCCTTTGCAAGAGCAGGAGGCGCAAGATACGCTCCACCATTAGCATAAATCTCTCAGCCAGGAAAATAATATTCATGCTTCTTCTTCTATCAGGTAACGTCCATGCCAATCTGGGCCCACCACCAGTGTCAAACGCAGGGGGAAAAATGAGTAAAGGTCTGAAAGTAGCTGCAATGAACATCTGCAGCTTCACAGCAAAGTTTGACCTACTCCAAGCATGGATGTCCCACCATGTACCTGACATTCTCTGTCTGACAGAGACCTGGCTGTCAAGCAAGATAAAAGACAATGAAGTGATGTTCCCAGGATATCAAACATTCAGGAAAGAAAGGTGTAGCAAGAGAGACAGAGGAGTCCTTATCTATGCCAGGGATTACCTTTGCTGCTCGGTCCTCCCTGTTATCAGGGTCAAGGATGATCATGAACTACTAGCAATAAAAGCACAGGCTGGATGGCATGGCAAATCTCTAACCTGAGCCTCAGTTAATCTCACACCCACTAAAGCCAGGAATGGCTTTCCAAAATTACTGGATACAATTGCTACCCTTCCTAAGGGCACAGAGCATCTCATAACAGGTGACTTTAACATCAGCTGGGAGGGCAGGGAATCCACGCCTTTCAAGGACATGGTCGCTACTTCCAACCTGACCCAACTCATAGACAGCACAACAAGGCTGAACCACAAAACAGGAAAAGACACCCTCCTCGATTAGCTCCTCTCAAGTTCCCCTTCTCGGATCTATGAGCTTAAAATCCTGCCTGACACCTTAAGTGATCACTCCCCAGTCACTTTCACATGGTCAAACAAATTGAGCAAGCCCCCATCTATCATAATTAATAGTAGGGTCTTGGGGAAGGGCAAGCTTGGGTCCCTCTCCTCTGCCCTCTCCCATCATGGCTGGTCCCCCATCGATCATGCACCTAATATTGACCAGACCCTAAGTTTCTTTATAGAGGGCTTCAACAACATTTGTGATATCTTAACACCACTGAGGAAAAGAAAAATTTGGGGTCAAGTTAATGGCTGGATCATAGGGGATCTCCTCGCCCAGATGAAGGAAAGGGACAACCTCTGGGAAAAAGCCAGGTCCTCTCACAGCAAACACAACTTCCAATGCTATAGAGCTGCAAGAAACCACTGCACCAACCTTATCCACCAAGCAAAGGCCAACTTTTGCAAGAAGCAGCTTAATAAAACTTGGGGCAATGGGACGAGTTTTTGGGAGAACATCAAAAACCTTCTTGGGAAGGATGAGAAAAAGATCCCCCACTCACTCAACATCAACAACGCCACAATTACTGACCCACGGCACATTGTGGATTCTCTCAACACAGGGTTTACTGACCTGACTGGAGTGCTACCCCCACATACCTGCACCCTGCTGGGGAACAAACCAACTGCATGCCTCAAGGGGGCTCACCCCCTGTCTTCTACTTCAAAAAAGTGTCAGTGAAGGAGGCTTCCAAACACATATAAAAATGCTAGGCAAGATCAGAATGGGGAGTGATGGAGTCGATATGAAACTCCTATCCCTAACACTGGATGTCATAATCGTGCCAGTTACAAAACTATTTAACAAATTGATGGCTCTTGCACAATTCCCCGGGATCTGGAAACAGGCTCTCGTGATGCCGGTGCACAAGAATGGTGATCTGTCTTTTGGATGAGACATTAAACCGAGGTCCCATTTGCCTGGATTGGTGGTAGTTCAGGTGGATGTTAAAGATCCCATGGCACTTATCGAAAAGAGCAGGGGAATTTTTTATTCAAAACTTGAAACAAAATATACAAAAACTGTATTACGTCATACAAAATCATAATGAAAGAAAATCATAAGAAACAGGAAAAAGTAGTACAGCATACACAAACATCAAACAGAAATAATGTGTGTGAGTACATAACCCCCTTCCCATCCCTACTAAAAGAGTAGTGGAATTTTTTATTTTCACAACAACAAAACAAAAAGGAATATAAACAGTGATAAGTCACACAAAATAATAAACAAATCATGTAGGAAACAAACTCAAAGAAGTATAACAATCATACATCATCCTAGAAATGGGAAAGGAAACAGGAATAAACATACCTCCCCCAACTAAAGGTTGGGAATTTTCATTCACAACACCACATTTTAATAAGAAAAATGGCATTACCACACGGAAAAGCAAAGTACAAATCATAATAAAAGGCAAAAGCAATCAAAATACACAGAAGCAAAATAAAAATCCAAGACTGTCTATGTAGAGATATCATAGGACATAGATTTATACAGAAAAACAGTGAAGACATACCAGGATCTGCAGAGAAGGGCTTCCTCACAGCACAAGGGAAACCATCATAACCCAATACAGGGCTTGGGCAGACACAAGGTCCTCACCCTGTATCTAACCAGGTCATCTTCCTCTACCATAATTTGAACAATTCAGGATGCACCTTTCCCTGCTCCTGCCCTCTCCAAGTAAACACAGCTGTGCATATGTTGTGAACTATCTGAGATTCAGAAAGTAACTTCTGTCGAAGAGTAAGAGAGCAACTAGCTTGCCATAACTGAAAACTGATATGGCCCATCACAAGACGCAATGTAATTGCATCATACACAATTCAGGAGCTCGGTAGAACACCGTCCACCCACACATCAGGTGAAAGAACCCGAAAGGGATTCAAAGGCCATGTATCGTAAAAATAAGACCAAAATGAAACAGTAAAAGGACACTCTACAAAAAAATGCTCCATCGTTTCAACAACTCCCAAACAGGTCTCCTCCCTAGGACAATATTGTTCAGTCAATTCTTTATGTTTCCTATTTCCTTTCCTCCTAATTTCCTATGTAAACAGAGCCATAAAAATCTCACATGTTGCTAAGCACCCTCTTACTCACTAAGAACTGTAATTTGTACGTTGTTCAGCAGGAGGCCCTAACATGAAACCAGGGTCAGAGAAAAATAAATCATGTGTCTGGAAAAATAAAATTGTTGGCGTGTCTGAGTAAAGCAAGCAGTGAACAACATCCACGTCTTCAATTTCTGAAACATCATGCAAAATGACTGACAAGGCACCCATCCTAACCTGACGAGCAAGAAAGAGTCCATTCCCCACTGTGACAAGATAAAGTCAACACCATCTGCCACCCATGGAGACCAAATCATAGTCTGCCCTTTAAGTAACTGGCACTAAGTTGTAAAAAGAAAAATACTCTGAAAAACACTACGGGATTAACCATCCCTAACCCTCCTTCACTAAGAGGTAAATACATAATACCCCTTTTGGGGATTTAGTCTACTACCCATAAACACAGGAAAAAAACTCCATAAAGGAAGCCTCCATAGAGATGGGAGGAAAACATGACAATAAATAAAAGTATGGCAACAAAAGACTTAATCAAATAAATACACTTAGCTTTGGACATACAGCCCTTATTCCATAGCTGAACCCTACTACAAGCTGCTAACAATTGTTGATCCAATTATACCTGTGGTCATCTAGACCTCCAAAGTAAATACCAGAATTTTCCTATAGTTAGATACAATAGGCAAACCCCAAACCAAGGACACATCAACGCATCATACCCCAAGGGTAGAATCCACTTTTGAGCCAATTAATTGAGGACCCAATCAAATCAGAAAAGACACTCAACAACTCCCTTGCTGCCATAGCAGAAGCCTTATCCGCTAAAACTAAAATCAGATCATCAGCATATGCTAAAGTAACTATCTGAGGATCACTACAGCCAATCGATAATCCAACAATGTCATCAATACTGTGTAAGGCATGTAAGAGGAGATCTAAAGAAAGCACATAAAGCAAGGGATTCAATGGACACCCCTGCTGAACCCCCCTATGGACCTCAATTTCCCTACCCACCCAGCCATTCACACAGGGGATCAAAGTAATGCCCTATAGCACGTTTGTAGCCATCCTATGAGTTGGGTAGGAAATCCGACTTTGACAGACACTCCCAGAGATAGATATATTCTACTGATCAAAGGCTTTGGACTGATCCAGGCAAACCAAATGTCCAAATAATTCTCCAGCCTTACCTTTAGAGACCAATTCTCTAAGTAAGATCAGTGCATCCTGAACCCTTCTGAGAGGCCCCACTAAACTCGTCGGATGCAAAGGGTCCCATACCTTCCTTAACCTCAGACATAAAATCTTCATCAGAATCTTATAATCTGAGTTCAATAATGACAAAGATCTCCAATACCCAAATCCCCACGATCACCCTTTTCTTCCTTCAGAAGGAGTAGCACACCTTGCATCATGGTATGAGGGAGTACCCCAGACTGCAGCCCTGTATTCAGGACTGAACAGAAATTAACTCCCAAAACCTCCCATAAGGGTTTATAAACCTCATGAGGCAACCCATCATACCCAGGTGTAACTCCCAATCATAAAGACCAAATTGCTGACCTCAGTTCCTCCATTGTGATAGGTCACACCAATTCAAGCCTGTCAGCTAAGGACAAGGCCGGAGCCGATCTACCAGCGAACCAATCACAGATAGTGGCTTTGGAAAGCGTCCTGCTCTGAAATGACGTAGAAACATAGGCATGAATTTCCTCCAAAATATCATCATTGGTAGAAACTCGCCCACCCCCTGGGGTGTTCAGATACGCCATACTTCTTAAATGTCTGAGTGATGTCAAGTACTCAAAAGGCAAAGTATATTTTTCCTGCCACAAAGTCTAAATTTGTGTTTCATTTCCATATCACGTAATACCTGAGACTGAGCCTTAGCCAATTCCATTTTCAAACTTGCAATCTGTTGCTGACAGTTGAGGCCAAGAATCCGTCTATTAGTGGATAAAAAATGAAGCCGTTCCCTAAGACACCGTAACTCAGTATGTGATAATTGTCCATTTAAACGACCCACAGCCTTAAAATAAACCGAACTTCCATTTAGTGTCCTCCACCAAACATTTAAATCATCATACAAAAGGAAACTGACTTCCTGGCCAGCAAAGAAGCGTAACCACCCATTACACAAGGGATATCAATTCAGAATTCAATTTCCAGATACCCGCCCCTCTCAGGCTGCAGGAACATCAGCCAAGGTCAGTCTCAGTAATCTGTGATCAGAGGAAGCAACATCCTGCAGAGATCTAGATTGAACAGTAACCACAGAAGTGAGAAAAAAGAAATCAATCCTGGAAGCCCTTGGTCCACAGAAATAAATGTCCCCAGACCCTCCAGTAGAGGGTCCAAAAGCATCTACCAAACCAGCATCTGAGATGAGTTTCAACAAACTAGTCTCATCACAATACACCTTTTTCATTGTCCCTGAAGTGTAATAAGGAGAGCATAAAAAGGGATAAAGTGAATTAAACAAAGCCACCCGGTCAAACTTAGATTGTGGAGCATACACAGAAATTAACCTCAAGTATAAGGAACCCCATTTAACATCGAGAACCAAGGCCCTGCCAGCCAGAACTTCTATCTGATGTAGCACAGTGACATGATCATGAAAAAAACATATTCCAACCCCACTACATAAGTCAGCACCCAAAGACCAAAAACAGTCCCCCCAAATCCAACCTGCAGAGGCAACCTCCACCTCTTCAAGGGAATGAAAGCGAACATCCTGCAGAAAAACACAATCTAGATTTTCAGACAGAAAATGTGAATAAGTTCTGCATCGTTTTTCTGGAGTCTTAATACTGTTCACATTTAAGGATGCCACCCGAAGGTGGAAGGGAACAAGGAGCCCAGCAAGGGAACATTCACTTCACCTTACTAGATGCCCTTGTGATCCTACCAATCTTACCGTCAGGTGGTCTAGGGCCCACCTGGTCAACCACAGGTTCAATAGATTCTAACCCAGGTAAAGGTAGAGGAGGCCCAGACCCACTAGAATCATCCACTGGACACTCTTCCAAAACAGAAAACATATTCGGGTCAGCCATAGAAACAACAGGAGCAGGTGTAGCTAGTTTCTTCCCTAGTTTCCCCCTCCCTTTGGCAGAGTTCCCCTTTTTCTCGCTAACCACCACAAACCCAGCATCCGGAGTCTCTAAATCTGGCAACACAGGGACGATGCTCCCACCTTCCCGATCCATCCTAGAGCCCACTACAGCTCCCACATCAGGCGGAACCATGGTAGTCAACTGGGAATCAGCTGATTCTAACAAACCAGAGTCAGCCAAGGGGGGAACAACCCCGTCAATATCAGGGCCCCTCTCTCCCTTAGTAGGAATACCGGGTCTAACTGCCTCCCGGATGTAAT
This sequence comes from Neoceratodus forsteri, assembly GCA_016271365.2. NCBI lineage: Eukaryota > Metazoa > Chordata > Ceratodontiformes > Ceratodontidae > Neoceratodus > Neoceratodus forsteri. The sequence goes on from CM057455.1 coordinate 56,237,099, forward strand.
GATCTTGTACCCCATAGTCAGCATCTGCAGTATTTTTGGCTGCTAAGGGCAGGTTTCAAATGTGTGACCCACCTCATCGAAAAAATTGCATTTTGAGGTTTGAAAACAATGGGCACTTGGATGACCCATCTCCCCACAGTAAGAACATTTAAGGACGGTGCAGGAGGTACTAATGTGGGTTCGAGACCCACACTTAAAGCAAACCATAGGCTGCCCAGGATAAAAAAGAAACCCCTTATCTCTCCCCAGAAAGAAGCAATTAGGCAGATGAATTAAGCCAGAATCCGTGGAATGAAGTTTTACCTAAATTTCCAACCCCCATTCCAAAACCCCTCTTCATCCAGAATAGGGACTGGATTCCCTGAATATCACAAGATTTAGACAGCCATTTAACAATATCAACAATATTCACCCCTTCATTCCGAAACATGATTGTGATGATCCTATAGGCCTGCTGAGACAAAGGTAATACAATAAACTCAGACCATAGTGGGTTAGTCTTCAAATTCAGATATCGACTCCAAAACAACTCCATCAAGACAGGGGTGTGAAAGCTGATGTCAAAGGTGATTTCCCCCGGAACATGTATTAATGATATACCTCTGAGGGAAAAAAACCCATGCTGCGTTTCAATAATGTCTTCCCAACAAAAAACCTATCTGGGGGAGTATCCCTAGGACCCACATAACGTAATCTAACAGCATTACGTCACTTTGCCAATTCCAGCGGCTGTCTGAAATGGCTAGCATAAGAAGGTTTAGAGAAAGGATGAACAACTGACTCAGGAAGGCTAGGGGAAGACCACATCTCCAGCCCTCCCGAGATCCCATAGTTAAATCAGCAGCAATATCTGTGAGGGGGAGTAGGGAAACAATAGCCTCAGTACTCAAGACAGCCCCTATAGAGTCAGATATATCACAAGGACTTATCTGTTCATCCACTGCATGAACAGGAACAGCTTGCTCTGGTCTCCATGTGCCTCCAGAAATTGGAATCCATCCAGCCCCTCGCAATGCTCGCTCCGGTGACCAGGACTCCTCCACCAAAGTTCCCCAATCCCTGGAAGGCTTGTCCAATTCCCCGATAGGTCTCTCCACCAGTGGAAGAAGCTTGCTTGGCCCCTCAGACTCAGCAGCACTCAGCGAAGTAGCCGATCGTTTCCGTTTCCGGTCCTCCTCTGAAATCGCGGTCCGGCGTTCCCTCTGCAACAAGTCACTAACGCGAAAAAGTTCCTCCTTGAGGCAACGCTGTTTCTCCACAAGACTCAAACAGGACGTTTCTGAAAAATTCAAAGGCCCACTTGAATCGGCATTTTGCTGGCCACCCCACGGGTGCACCCCAGCCACCGACACCACTGGTTCTTCAAAAGCAGGTAGAGTAACTATTGACATACTCTGGGCTACCTCAGCCCCAACCAGACCTCCTTCCTCCTCCATCGCAAAGACAGTGGCAGCCATCTTGGTCCCACATGAAAATGGGACCCCTCTGCTTCCAGGAAACAGAGTAGGGGAATTTCCCTGGTGTCCTGGCCAAATTTCCCTCATTCACTAAAAATACCACCAACAGCTTAATCTGGTTCAAGATCAGTTGGCATTCATCTGTATCCCCCTCCCCCGGGTCGTACCTGAAAATAGGCAGGATTTGTCTAGTGCACTTACCCAGTCAACAAAAAATAAATAAATAAATATGACATGCACCGCTAATTATAGGTTAATATCCATCCTCTTTCCCTTATCTAAAGCCCTGGAAAAGATTGTGGTCACCCAATTCACAGATTACCTCAACAACTACAACCTATTATGTCTCAACCAACATGGCTTCAGGCAGAATCATAGTACCTCCACTGCCTTGCTGGACTACACTAACTACTTGCACAAGGCACTAGATGAAGGAAAACTGGTGGGGTCAGTTTTCATAGACCTCACTAAAGCCTTCAACACTGTCAATCACTCTCTCCTCCTGACTGAACTATAGAACCTGGGGGTTGCAACCACTGCTGTCTGCTGGTTCAAGGACTACCTAACACACAGAAACTAATGTGTAAAAATTGGGCACACAGTGTCTAGCTCCAATGAGGTATCTTTAGGGGTCCCACAGGGGCCAATACTGTGGCCCTTACTATTCATCCTCTTCCTAAATAATCTTCCTGAAGCCTGTGACACTAAACTGATACTTTACACAGATGATGCTGTACTTCTCACCAGCAGTTCATCTATAGTCACCCTCCACTCCGAGCTGCAGGCATCCTTCTACAAGCTGGAAGACTGATTCTGTAGCCATAAACTTTTATTAAACTACAAAAAGACCAAGGTGATGCTCACAGCCAGCCCACAGTACAAAAAGAAACTCCCTCCCCTCACCATCTCCAATAAAGTCAGTGAGCCACTAGAACAAGTTCACTCCTTCAAGTACCTGGGGGTCACCATTGATGACTCCCTCACCTTCACCCAACACATCAACACAGTGGTAAAGGCAATGAACACCAGGCCGGGTGTACTCTATGGGCATAAAAAGTATCTCACTCCAGAGGCCCTCCATCTCTCAGTCTCCAGCTCCATCTTTTCTACCACTGACTATGGATTGGTGGTCTATGGCACAGCAACAGACACTGCCCTAGAAAGGATTCACATTGCCCTCAACAAGGCATGTAGGCTCACAATGGCTGCAGATCAAAATACCCACACCTGCTCCTTATACAAGCAGACCAATTGGCTGCCACTAAAGAACAGGATTATATTCCAAACATGTCTCCTTGGAAAAAAAGGCGCTAATGGGTAACCCCCCATGCATTCCTAGCATCCTAACACCATGTGCTACCAGTTATACCACCAGAGGCAGGATGAGGGGACCCTATCAACACCTTTCCATCAAACTGTGCAGGGACAGTGTGCTTTCAGCTATAGGGCCCCCAATGGCTCAATGAAATCCCACTGCACATTCTAAACTCCCAATGCATCTCGCAATTCAAAAATGGCCTAAGGCAACACCTACTTACTAGGACAGTTTGTGACTGTCACTAGGACTCTAACATCCATAATGCCCACTCATCCACACTCTCTTTTCCCTTCCTTTTACCCCCACTCTTCCCCCTTGCTCTATCCCTCTGTCTTCCTCTCCCCCTGTGCCTTTTCCCCCACTGGATCAACCTTATAACCAACCTACTACCACTACCTCCCAACCTCCTAGACAAAGCCACTTCTTTTGGCCGCCCACTCTACCCCCACCCCAGTCTCCCCTCCCCATCACCTTGACTCCTCCTTGGACTCTCACACTAGGTGTCACACCTCTTTATCTCCTTCCGCTACATACAAACACTGTCCTTTACCCCAGCTGAATGCTCTTGAAGCTGTACTAACACCACTGGTACTATGAATGACAATGTAACCTTATTGTATACTAGCTACCTACTATTCGAGTATTGTATATAAACTATTTGTTACTCTTGTCATTGTCACTGTTTGAAGTGGGACCTTTGTAAAAGAGCTCTGAGCTCAAAGATAGGATCCAAATCCCTAAATAAATAAATAAAATAAATAAAATAATTAAGATAGTATAACAATTTCAATGTGTAGATTATTTAAAAGGATGGAAATAATACAGCGTTCGAAATACAGATTTATAATTAATACATTACTTAATAATTGTTATAGTATTATGATGTCACTAGCACCTGCTGGCGGATTTTGCATTTTGGTTAGATTGTCTGCCCTCAAAGCTGTGTTGGGAGGTATGGGGAGCTCAGGGTCAATTTTATCATAAGAACTGGGATTTGGGATTGGGTGTCATACTTACCCTGCACCACACCTTGCTGCTTGTCTATGTATATGGAGATGTGGATGTGCAACTTGTTTGTTTCAATAAAATAAAATTATGTTTACAAAAAAAGTAGTCAAAAGAATGGTTTATCGCCAAAGACAGTAGGTAACCTCACCAAATCTCAGTGAAATTTCAAAGTTACTTTCCACTCTGCTGAATTACATACATTAAAAAATGCTACAGGCCATTACAACCAAATGCCATTTTTCAGAAATAGGTGTCTTATCTTGGCGTTTCAAAAAGGAAGAGGGAGGCTCCTCTAATTCACATGTTTATATATAATATGAACTAATCAACCCTCATGAGTTCTGCTTCTTAAAGAGAGAATTAACAATCTTGTTTACATTTTTTGTAATACTATTGTAAATTGAGGCATGCATGTATTCTGCTTAGAATCCTAGAAAGCCAGACACCTATTCTATACCTGCAGATTTTGTCTCATGTCCAGTGACCCTCCCAGCTTCTGATGTAATTTATTACATGCATGATTGAAGCCCTCCACTATTCTAGCCTCCTCCACTTTGTCTGGCTGTTGATTCAATAAATGTACCACTCTTTCAATAAAGAAATAGATCCTCACATGCCTCCTGACCACCCCTCTTCAGCTTCATTGCATGTATCCTAGTCCTGGAGATCATCCTCACTTGAAACAGACATCCCTTCTGTACCCTGTTCACCAATGTGAGGTACTTGTAAATCTCGATCATGTCACCTCTCGCTCTCATCTCTTACAGTGTGTATCTGTTGAGATCCATCAGTCTCTATAAAGCATGGTTTCCCTTGCAACTCTTGCACCATTTTGGCTGCCATCCTCTGGACTGCCTCCATCCTGTTCAAGCCCTTTCTGAGGTGCAGTCTCCAAAACTGTATACATTTTCCTGTTGTTGTTCTATAAAAACACTGTGCAAGGTTTAGGTAGCCACACCCCCTGAAGAAGAGGTAGTTTTCACTTCAAAGTGCTGGGGCTTGTCAATTTTGTGGTTTTAATTATGGTAGATGTGTCTTTGTTGTATGCTGTACACAGTTTTTGTTATTATTTATTAATACAGAGCAGTGCTTGCCATGTTGCTTTCTGAGTTTGTTGTGGCGTGCAGGTGCAGACAAACTCATTGCTATAAGAGGTGCTCAACAGGGGTATGACCAATGGAGAGCTCCATTTCTAGGGGCAGGTCAGCAGCAGATGAATCAGTTGGCAGGCTGGCGATGACTCCATTTCAGCTGTTAGGGCGTAGTTGGACAACTTTTCAAAGGATGGAACCACACCAATAGTGGAGTGGCTCAGTCCTTTGATGTTGCATTCCTGCATTGCATTCCTGGTTGTGCGTTCACACTGCTGTAGCTTACAGCAATGTGAATGTGTTGAACCTAGGCTGTTGACATGCCCCCTCACAGTTAAAAAAACAAACAAACCAACAGTGGTGCCCAATTCCCCCTGTCAACATACACCCTCCCAGTTCATTTGCGATTGGGGAGCCCACTCTCTATTGGCATAATGTCCCTCCTCCACAAATTGTTGTGTGCCGAGGGGGGTGCCCAATCCCTCTCGGCTCTTGTCCTCCTTCTACAACACTTGGTATATGCCGACAGGGGTGCCCAATCCCCATCGGCTATAGCCCTCCAACAAACACTCAGGTGGCATGCTGGGAGCCCACCTGAGCATGCCAAATGTCCTTGTAAGAAAGAAAACCTTCCTGCGATGTTTTTAAATAAAAAAAAAATGGAAACTAGAAAACAGTCCCTCGTAGAGTTCAGTGACCCCCCCAACCAGCACCCACCCTCAGCACATACCCCCTCCCCACACCCCCCTCACCCCATACTTACCTCCTGAGCTCAAGCGCAACAATCTTCGGTGGACAGGGAACATGTCTGCACTCTTCAAAGCTGACTTCGAACTGAAGAAATGCTGGCAAGCTGAATAATGGCAAAACATTTTTTTTTTAAACTTTGGTACATAACTCAGCCATTTTTGTGAATTTTGGCACCAGATTTTCAACATGGGGTTCATGGGACCCCCCTTATAAATTCAATCATATGTCATGTGGTTATTCAGTCCCAAAAGGTGATTTGCCTGTCACTGCATGGAATCACCTTTCAGGACTGATTAACAAAATGGCAGTGTAACTGTTAATGAGGTGGGCTCCCAAAAAGCCTATGTTGAAAATTTGGTGAAAAAAAATTCCAAGAAATGACTGTGTTACGAGTGTGCGTTGTGCAGTATCAAAGCACACTTGTAACATTGCGAATATGTAATGTTTTCACACCAGATTTTCAACATTGGTATTTTTTATACCTCCTCATGAACGGTACAGCTGTCATTTTCAACAACCTGGCTGACGTGTTTTTCACACTTCTGGCGCAGAATAGCACGCTCGCTGTTGGAAATCAGTGTTTGGGACAGATTGCAAAAGTCACAGTGACACTGTTCATGAGCAGAGGTCCCAAAATACCTATGTTGAAAAGTTGGTGACAAAAGTCCATAAAATGACTATTTTACAAGCATGCGTTGTGCAGTTTCCATGCACACTCATAACGTCAAGGATTTATAATATTTTCACTCAAGAGTTTCAACATTATCAGTTTTTCACACCTCCTTATGAAAAGTACAGCTGTCATTGTTCATATCTTGCCCAAAATGTGTTTTCGCACATCTGGCATACAATGGCGTAGTCACTGTGGGAAATCAATGTTCAGGACAGAGTAAGAAAATCCTAGTGGCACTGTTCATGAGCAGAGATCACAAAATGCCTATGTTGAAATTTTGGTAAAATTATTCCACTAAATGACTGTTACGAGCTTGCATTGTGCAGTTTCCACGTACGCTCGTAAGTTCAAGCATTTTTAATATTTTCACTCCAGATGTTCAACACTGCCATCTTTTCACACCTCCCTATGAATGGTACAGCTGTTTCTATGTTTCTATGTTTCTATGTAGCTGTAATTTTTCACATTCTGCCCAAACTGTGTTTTTGCACATCTGGTGCAGAATGGCGCGGTCGCTGTGAGAAATCAACGTTTGGGACAGATTAACAAAATCACAGTGCCACTGTTCATGAGCAGAGGTCCCAAATGCTTGTAGTGCAAACACCAACAAACACCTGGGGCATTAGGGTTTCTAACCATAATGTCCCCCCAACCTATGGTGGGACTCCAGTGCCCTCATCTTCTCTGAATCGCAGACACATGGTCACACTTCAAAGCCAGATCACGAATTGAGGAAATAGGTATGCACTTCACTGTATTTCAATGGGAATGTGAACTTGGTGGCATAACTTGTTCTTTGTGCTGGGAACTGTAGTCCTGCCAATCGGTGCGTACCAACAGCAATCCCAATGATGAACTCCAGCATTGACAAATGCTTGTTTACTTATGCCCTAAGTGCACAATTTCATACTTTTTGGCATTGAACTCTAACTGCCATGTCCTTGACCAAGCCTCATGTTTCCCTATAGCCCTCCCCATTTTCTCCACTCCCTCCTGAGTGTTGACTCTACTGCAGATTTAGACGTCATCTGCAAAAAGTCATACCTTTCCCCCCAGTTTCTCTGCAATGTCCCCTATGGAGATACTGAAGAGGACTGGTCACATTACCAAACCCTGTGATACCCCACTGGTTACTCTCCCATCCTTAGAATGTGTGGCATTAACCACCATCCTGTTCCCTATCTGTTAACCAGTTTCAGACTCAATATACCCGTTTGGACCCCGTGGCTGGTCAACTTCCTAATCAACCGTCTATGCATCACAGTGTCAAAGACCTCGCAGAAGTCCAGATAGGCTACACCCACTGACCTACCATGGTCTATATCCTGCTGACCCAGTAAAAAAAATCCATCAGATTTATTTGGCACCCTTGAGTCCATACTGCTTATGGTACTGCAACCCACTGGATTCTAGATGCTTTACCAGCCTCTCCTTTAGTAGGGTTTATTAGCTTCCCCACCACTGACATTTGGCTGACAGATCTGTAACTGCAGGCATCCTTCCTGTTGCCACTCTTATGTAGAAGGACCATGGCAACCCTTCTACAGACTTCTGGAACCACTCCTGTGTCCAGTGAGCTGCTGAACAATATGAACATACGAAAATTGCCTACAGCAAAACACCATCATGGTCTATCTAGGCTGCTTATGAATACAGCTAGCTCCCTATTCAGTAGCTGACCCCCCTTACCTCCCTTTACCCTGTCCCACCCCTTCTTGAAGCATTCCAACGTTGTACATGCCACCACTTCAACTGGTAGTGCTTTCCACTTTACCATTACCATTTCCATAAAGAAATGCCTCCTCACCTCCCTTCTGAATCTAAGCCCCCTCCAATCTCTTGTCATGGTGCCTAGTGTCTCTCTCCATCCTTCTCCTAAATAGACCCTCTGTGTCCATTTTAAATATCCCGTTCATGTATTTGAAGGTCTCAGTCATATCCTCCCTGTCCCTCTTCTCCTCCCATGTGTACATTTTTAACTCTCTTAATCTGACTTCCTATGGCAATTCCCCCAGGCCCAGAATCATCTTCATTGTCCTACGCTGCACCCCCTCCAGCAGTCTAATGTCCTTTTGTAGGTACAGGCACCAGTACTGCATGCAGTATTCCAGGTGGGGTATAACCAATGATCAATGCTGTCAAAGTGGCAGCTAACACTTCCCTGAGCTCTTTCTCTAACCTGGGGTACATCCTATCTGGTCCCAATGCCTTCTTGTGGGCTATGAGTCATTTCAGGAGTCTTTCTCTGAAAATGGACTTGTCTCAGTCTCACTTCTCCCTGGTGGTCCATCTCCCTCTCTCTAATGTGAATATTGAGCAGAGGTACCTGTTTAAAATGTCAGCTTTTTCTTGTTCCCCTTGTGCACAGTCTTCCCCTTCTGCCATTCTAATCCTGACTATCCTATCTTTTGCTTTTTTCTTCTCACTGACATACAAACATATATAATCACCGGCAGAAGCAGGTCTGTAGGTTTAGCAGGTCTGCCCAAGGGTGCAGCTCACCCCTTTCAGCTGCCCTCCTCAAGTAAGTGCCTCCTCATCTCCCTCCTGAACGTCACCCCTTCCAACTTCAGACTGTACTCCCTTATGACCCTTCTCCCCTTTAAGCAGGTCAATCCTCCTGTACTGACCTTGTTTATGCCTTTTAAGTATTTAAGGGTCTCTATCATGTTCTCCCTCTCCCTTCTGTCCTCCAGGGAGTACACGTTGAGCTCCCTCAATCTTTTCACATATGGCATGTCCCTTAGCCCCATGATCATTTTTCTTGCCCTGCACTGCACCCCCCAGTACTCTTACATCCTTCCTGAAGTAAGGGCACCAGTACTGCACAAAGTACCATAAGTGCAGCTTCACCAGTGATCTATACAAGGGCAGGATGACCTTTTCTTTCCCGGAGGTGATACCCTCTGACAATGCACCCCAGCATACAATTTGCACTTGCTGCTGCCCTCCTATACTGTGCCAATACCTTCTTGTGCCCTGTGACTATTACCCCAAGATCCCTCTTCTCCTCTGAAGCTGATATTTGCACTTCCCCCAGCTAGTCATTGGTCCTGGGTTTTTTGGCTCTGAGGTGCATGACCTTGCACTTCCTAGCATTAAACCCCAAGTACCACTCCTCTGACCAGTGCTTGAGTTTAGCTAGATCATCCCTGAGTGCCTTCTTCCTTTCCTCACTGTCTACTTTTGCACAAATCTTTGTGTCATCAGCAAACAGGCTGATCTTACTCTTGACCCCCTCTGCAATGTCCCTATAAAGACATTGAATAAAACAGGGCTGAGCACAGAACCCTGTAGTACTCCACTAGTTACGGGTCTTGGCTTGGATGTCTCCCCCCTTACAACTACCCTCTGCTGTCTGCCCTAAAGCCAGTTCTTAACCCACCCTACTAGTTTATTTATTTATGATTCAGATTACACCTTTGAGCAGAGCTCTTTTACACAGGTTCCACGTCAAATAACAATGAACAAGTACAATAACAGTGGAGATCTAAAGGGCGAACAGCAGGAGGGGTTATGGAAGTTAACTACAGCAGCAACAACAACAGTAGATACATTGCAAAATGGAATAATTCCTACACAAAAGTATGAGAGAAGACAATCGCATGCTATTCGGAATAGTCATGAGAACAGTACTAAGCACGTTAGGGATAAGTATCTTGATATCTATGTGCTAGAAAAAAAAATAGGAGGAGAGGGGAAGTAAAAGGCGGAAGAAGCAGAAATCAGCTCAGAGGCCTTGTCAGTTAACAAAGTAGCAAAAGAGGGACAGTTCATTGAAGGCAGATGCCAGGGCATGGGTCAGAGTGAAAAGGATACACATTATGTGAGGTGTAGAAGAAGGGGGGGGTAGAAATGGAAATCTGCACCAGAGGCCTTGTCGAGTGCCAAGGTGGTGAAGGAGAGAGCAGACATTTGACTGCATCCATGAAGCTGTATAACAATCAATCCATCAATCAAGCAATCAATCAATCAATCTGTATTTAGCCAGGTGAAACTCCATTGAGCAAGCTCATTTTAAAGAAGGGCCTAGTAGGTACAGAATAAATAATTCAGTAGCACAATAGAACATACAGCACAAATGGGCATAGTAATACAATACATAGCAATAAAAACAAGGTAGAAGGGTGATCAATGATGCCCGGTCATAAGGTGAAGCCTCATCCCAGTAAACAGTACAGCAGAGAGGTGGAAGCAAGTCAGCACCAATGTGCCGACCAGTGATTTTAGACACTGATAGCTCTAGTAGAGCAGAGTTAATGCTAGCGACAGTGCAAGCTGGGGGCTCAGCAGCAAGTAGAAAGCAGGGATGGATCCAGGAACATGGCTTAGGGTAATCCTAACGAGAGGACAGAAAGTGTAGAGGGTTCACTGTAAGAATAGCAATGCATGGCTACAGTTCAGTGACAGGGAGGGCATTGACAAGGTTCTGAGAAGTATCTCTAATACAGTGACTTAAATTCTGCAAAAATAGGATGCACCAGTTTTATGGATTTCTGGATGTTGTTCCACAGCTGGGGCAGTACATAGCTGAAGGAGGTTCTGCTGAAACGGGAAAAGACTTTAGGCACAGCTAATGAGATGTACGAATGGCTTCTCAAGGCATAGTTTCGTGAGGTGCAGAAGGGCAGACAGTCAGAAATATAGGAGGGTAGCATCTTGGATATATATCTATAGGTCCATAATATAGCATTCCTTTGCTTCCTGAACATAAGTGAGGTCCATTCTACCGTGGAATAGAGTACACAGTGACGGTTATTATATGACGCACCTGAGATGAAATGTAAGGCCCTATGATAAAGGGTGTCAAGCTTAGGTAGGGTGGTTTTGTGGACTTGGCCATACAGGAAGTCTGCATAGTCCAAGATAGCTGGGAACGTGGTTTGTATTAAACTTTTTCTGGCATCTTGGGTAAGCAGATGCTTGATTCTAAAAAAAGCCCAAGCCTCTGTCTAAATTTTTTGAGAGCTCATCTATATGATCAGCAAAAGAAAGTCTGTTGTCAATCCACATACCTAGGTACTTGAACTTGATCACATAGTCAAGTAACTCGCTAAGCAGGGTGGTGATAGTGGGAATATTATCATGCTTAAGGGAGTTTATGGACTTGGTTGTTGGGGATAACAGCATAGCCTTGGTCTTTTTGGCATTCAGTAGAAGCTTTTGGCTCAAGAGATTTTGTTGCAGCATAAGGAAATTTGCTTGCAAGTCTGAGCAGGCACTTTTGGGAGTAGGCTTGGCAGTGTAAAGGACCATGTCATCTGCAAAGAGATGTACACTGGAAAGTTTGATTCCACGGTCAATGTTGTTGCTATAAAGTGAGAAAAGTAAGGGCCCCAAGATGGAGCCTTGAGGTACGCCTCTGCTAATCTGTTTTAGAGTGGAGAGATCTCCTACTGCTTTTACTTGCTGTATCCGCTCTGCCAGGTAGCGTGAGAACCATTTTAGGGAAGGTGCGTCCAGAACAATGTTGCAGAGAGTAACTAAGAGCAACCCAAGGTCAACAATATCGAAGGTCTTGCTTAAGTCGAGGAATACCGTGCATACTTGATTCTTTAAGTCAAGGGCCCTCTCCCAGTCATTTGTGACTTTAGCCAGAGCTGTGATTGTGCTATGGCATGGCCTAAAGCCTGATTACACAGGGTTTATTTATTTATTTAGTGATTCGGAAAAGACCTTTGAGCGCAAGCTCTTTTACAAAGGTTCCTCATCATAGATTGCAAAACAAAGTACAATAGGAGAAAGCATAGGTACATCACAATGAACGATACCACTTGGATTCAGAACTTACAGAATAACTCAAAACATAGGTACAAGTTAAAACAACAAGAAAAACACTTTATGAGGGTGGAGGGGGGAATAAGCAGCCACAAAGTGCCTTGTCAGTATTTCAGAGGGACGGGGATAGCTGGCATTGGGGTGAAGAAAGGCGGTACGAGAGAGAGAGAGAGAGGTAGGTACAGTGGTGGAGGTGAAGGGTGGGGGAAGAAGGGCGATAAGGTATAGGGAGAAATGGGGGGGTGAGGGAGGCTGAGCAGAGAAGACTTGCTGGAGTAAATGGTGGGGTGTGAGGGGGCATGGTCAGGCAGCCTGCATTAGTAGTGACTATGAGGGAAACTCATGGGACTAGGAGTTGTGGGGGGGAGGTGGAGTGGTGGGTGCCGAAGAAGCATGATGCAAACTGATTGCTGAGGCAAGTCATGAGAAGGGACAGAGGGAGGGGGTACCTGAGGCCTGCCTAGTGCTTGCTGGGGGGCAGAGAGAGCAGGTGTGGCTGGACTTAGGGGCAGGTGCACTTAGAGAGTGTTATTAGGGGCTGTTGGAGGTTAGTTTTGAATTGGTCCAGACAACTGGTGGCCAAGAGATGTCCGGGGAGTTCATTCATCCACAGGGGGGACTGGTAGGCAAATGCACATTGCCCAAGTGAGGTGCTACAGAAGGGGATAGCCAAGGCCCCGCTAGTCCTCCCTCTGGTGACCTGTAATGAGTTGGCCGCCTTGATCAAATTGCCTACACAAGGTGGTGTTTTACTCAATAGAGCCTTCTTCCCTAAGATGCAAGTCTGGAATTTGACCCCGCTTCTTAATGACAGACACTTTGCGAGTTCGTATAGAGTACAGGTGTGAGTGTCACACTCAGCATCCAGGGTGAGTCTGCAGGCTTTGTTGAGTGCAGTCTGAACCCTCTTGAGCGCTATATCTGTTGCCACCTCATAGACCACTAGTCCATAGTCAATAGTAGATATAATGGAACTGTGGACTGAGAGGTAGAGAGCCCCTGGAGAGAGGTATTACCTGTGCCTGTACAGGACACCAATCTTGGTATTGACTGTCTTGACCAGAGAGTCAATATGGTGCACAAATGTGAGGGTACCATCTATTATGACCCCCAGATACTTGAACAAGTGGACTTGTTCCAGCAGCTCACTGCATGAGTTGGAGATGATGAGGGGGTGGTGCTAATTTTTGTTGTGGGGGCTGGACATAAGCATGGCCTTGGTCTTCCTGTAGTTTAGTAGCAACTTATGGCTACAGAATCAGTCCTCGAGTTTGGAGAAGGAGCTCTGCAGCTCAGATTGTAGGGCAGCCTGAGACGTGCTGCTGCTCAGGAGCACAGCATCATCTGCATACAGTATGAGTTTGATGTTGCAGGCTGTGGGAAGGTCATTTAAGAAGAGGCTGAAGAGTAGGGGCCCTAGTACTGATCCCTGGGGTACCTCTAATGATACCTCTCTTGTGCTAGATACTGTTTACCCAATTTTGACACATTGATTTCTCCATATCAGGTTGTCTTGGAACCAGCAAAGGGCATTGGGCGCCACACCCATGTTTTGCAGTTGGGTCAATAACAGGGGGTGTTTAGCAGATTTGAGGCATCAGTGTAGTTTCTAAGTTGGAAATTCACTAATTTCTCCAGCAGTTTTGATAGGGTGGGGAGTAAGGAGATTGGCCTGTAGTTATTTGGGTCTCTGGGGTCTCTTGATTTGAAGAGTGGTAAAACTTGGGCAGTCTTCCAGACAGAAGGGAGTTTATCCAAGCTGAGGGACATATTAAAGAGGTGCGTTAATGGAGCTGCTAGCACCTGCTGACTAAGCTCTAGGAAAAACAGGGCCAATGAGGTCCGCTTCTGCACTTTTTCTTGCATCCAGCTGAAGGAGCAGGTCATCCACTTTGTTGTAAGTTACCAGCTGGAAGGAGAACCCTGTGACAGGAGTACTGTGGACAGGGGGAGGGCTTGCTGGTCCTTGTGATAAGAATTGGGTGCGTAGGTTATTCACAGGTAAACTGTCACAGGCCATATCTGTGGTAATAAAATGATTATTAAAGCAGTCAAGGATTTCTGCCTTCTCGGTAATGAGGGAGCCTTTGTATAAGATCTTGGTAGGGAGAGAACCTGATGAAGCATGTCCTTGAATATCACTAATGGTTTGCCAGAATTTGGCAGGGTCATTGGTGGAGGAATCCAGAGCTGACCAGAAGTAATTAGCCTTAGTGTTTCTGACAAGCTGTGTGCAGAGGTTTTCTGGCTGCTCTAAAATCAGCCCAATCTGACTGAAGCTTTGATTTATGCACTTTCTTCCACAGCTTGTTCCTGTTTAGCAGAGCTGATTTCAGTGGACGTGTAAACCGAGGGAAGAGTCTTTTTCTTGTTATGTGCTTTGATCAAGGGGGCACATCTGTCAACAGCTCCACAGACAATAGTATAGATGGTCTCATATGCTGTCCCTACTGTCTTGGCTAGGTAGAAGTCCTGCCATAGCAAAGAGTTTTGTAAGTCTGAAAGGAAGGCTTGTGGCACTAAATTACGTAAACATCTCCTGATTGTGAACCTGGAGTTAGAAATAGGCTTGGGTGCACTGAGATCAGTGAAGAAGACTCCAGAATGAGAGAAGAGGTGTGGCTTGTTTACTAGAATAATGTCTAGTAGGGAGCTTTTATTTGGGTTCTTTTTATTCGGATGGGTCACTTCTGAGACAATTTGAGTAAGTCCGAATGAATCACATAGAGTCTTTAAGGGTTTGGATAAGTCTGAAAGCCGATACAGATTACAGTCACCCAGGATTATGACTTCTGACTGCAGCACACTAAGAGAATGGGAAAGGTGACTTAGCAGTTGAAGCGCTGTGGAGGGAGGGCTGTAGCATCCTATGATGTGCAAGGCCAAGGTGGTTGAGAGTTGGACTTTGATTGTGAGGCTTTCAAACTCTTTTGGCAATGATGAGGTGTCGGTAATAGAAACGTTATATTTTTCCAGTACATAGATGGCAATCCCCCCACCTCTAGTCCATCTGTCTGCACGAAAGATATTGTATTCAGGTAAGCTGACCTCAGAGTCCAGGGTAGTGGGCTTGAGCCAGGTCTCAGAAACCACCAGGATGTCAGGTTTCATGTTTGTAATCCAAGTCTGAATGGCATCTAACTTACTTAGGAGGCTGCACACATTAACATGAAGGATGCTTAGACCTTTTAAGTTGATAAGGTTGCAAGGAGCAGATAGGTAGAGGGGGGCGTGGGTTCAGTTTGACGCTGCCAGAACAGAGCAGAAGCATTAATTAAAATTAGTATCATTTTAAGGGCTCTCAACACAAGCTTAATGGATCGTGCCCAAACCCGTTTGTTCTGATGAGGTGGGCAAGGCATATCGTAGTTTAAGCGGATGCTTAGTGCTCCCAAGGTTGCATGTAGAAGTACCCTGGCCTGGTGCCATAGGTGGGAAAGGTGTAGCTGTTGGGATTTGCTAAGTCCAATGCACATATTAAACATCTGTGATGAAGTCTCAATGTGCAATGGCAGCAGAAAAGGGTAGGCCAACGATGAGGACATGAAAGAATCAGCAAAGGGGACATCATTACATGGTGGGGCATTCTCAAATGAAGGATGGGTCCCTATGCAGGGAGCTAGCAAAAAAGGCATAAAACCGGCCATAAGGTCTATGAGTTCAAGTTCAAGTTTATTGCAGAAAAGACTCCGTTGAGCTAGCTCATTCACAAGGAGGTCCTGAGGCACATACACATACAGTTCGCAATTACATAGACAGGAGATATAAAATGTAGAACAACAAAGAAAAAATATATAATACAAGAGGTATACACAACAGAAGTCTTTATGCTATATATGCAGTACATTCCAGCTTTAACTTTGCCCTAAATTATGCAACACATTTCAGCTTAATAAGTAGAGCGCCAGTTGGTACCTAGGAAGTTGACTTGGCGTTGGGGGCCTAGTAGCACCTACATATGTCTTTTAATTTAGAGATAGCTAGTGTTTTGTAGGAGTTAATTGATACATAGAAACATAGAAGTTGACAGCAGATAAGGACCTCAATGCCCATCCAGTCTGCCCATTTCTTTTTCTACCTTATAAATGTGCCATCGGCCTTTGCTCTGTCAGTGGCTTATCTATTCATAGTCATTTGTATTGCTCCCTTATGCCTATCCCATGCCTGTTTGAAGCCCTGCACTGTATTCATAGCCACCACTTCTTGTGGTAAGCCATTCCATGCATCCACCACCCTTTCTGTGAAATAGAATTTCCTCACATTCCCCCTTAATCGGCCCCCCTCTAATCTCATGCTGTGTCCTCTTGTCCTGCTATTTTTCTTATATTTAAACATGTTAGACTCTTTCACCTTGTTAATGCCTTAAGGTGTTTGAATGCCTCGATCATATCACCTCTCTCCCTCCTTTGCTCAAGGGTATACATATTGAGCTCTGTTAATCTGTCCTCATATGTCTTCTGATGCAGTCCCTGCACCATTTTGGTTGCCCTTCTCTGGACTGCCTCAATTTGGTTAATGTCCTTGTGAAGGTGTGGCCTCCAATACTGCATGCAGTACTCCAGATGGGGTCTAACCAGTGTCTTGTAAAGAGGGATTATTACCTCCCTCTTACGACTTGTGATACCCCTACTAATACACCCTAACACCCCCCTAGCCTTACCTACTGCTTTAGAGGTCTGCTTGGATGATTTCAGGTCATCAGTGATGATGATGCCCAAGTCTCTTTCTTCCTTTGTGACTGCTAGCAACTCCCCTCCCAGCCTATAGGTGGCTTCAGGGGTTTTTCTTCCCTATGTGCATGACTTTGCACTTCTTTGCATTAAATCCCAGTTGCCACTCTTCTGACCATTTGCTAGTTTATCCAGATCTCTTCTCATTCTGCCCACCCCATCTGGATCATCTACTCTGTTGCAGATCTTGGTGTCATCTGCAAACAGACAAGCCTTACCCTCTAGTCCATCTGCAAGGTCACTAATGAAGATGTTGAAGGGACTGGCCCCAGGACTGTGACCATCTGCCACAGCCTACCCAGCTTGTTAATCAATCTTCTATGTGGAACAGTATCAAAACTTTGCTGAAGTCAGGTAGGCGACATCAACTAATCCCCTTGGTCCATCACTCTGGTTACCCAGTCAAAGAAATCTATGAGATTAGTTTGACAGGACCTTCCTTTTGTAAACCCATGCTGTCTTGGATTCTGTGCCCTTATGGATTCCAGGTGTTGCACTATCCTTTCCTTAAGGAGTGCCTCCATAATCTTGCCCACTACTGAGGTAAGACTGACTGGTCTGTAGTTCCCTGCCTCCTCCCTGCTACCACTCTTGTGGAGCGGGATCACATGACCCTTCTCCAGTCTTCTGGGACCTCTCCTGTGCTCAGAGACTCACTAAACAGTTCTGCTAATGGCTCTGCTAGTTCCACCTTTCTCCTTAAGTAGCCTGGGATGTATGCCATCAGGTCCCATTGCCTTATCCACCCTGAGCTTAGCAAGCTCTTGTAGGACCCTTTCTTTTGTGAAGGGAGTAGTGCTCACCTCCCTCCCCTGTGTCCATGATGCTGAGCTGTGGGCCCTGCCCTACCTTCTCTTCAGTAAATACTGAGCAAAAGTATTTATTTAGGATAGATGCCTTTACAGGGTCCTCCTCCTCACATGCTCCCTTTTCTCCATTAAGCTTAGCAATACCCCCTCTGGACTTTCTCCTTTCACTAATGTATCTATAGAAAGTCTTGTCACCTTCTTTACTGTTCATGCTAGTGTTTCCTCAGTTTGGGACTTTGCCTGCTTTACTGCCTTCCCTGCTTCCCTTAGGGCAGTTTGGTATGCCTCCTATCTTCATCCTGCTGTGTTCCTTATATTTCCTGAAGGCCAGCCTTTTGGCTCTGACCTTTTCTACTACTGTATTGAGAACCAAAGTGGTTTCCTTCTTCTTTGTACTTCCTTTTCTGTCTAACACAATGGGATGTTGCTTCAAGTATTGCATTCTTAATGCTTGCCACTTTGCCTGTACCCCTCACCTGTGTTTCTTTTTGCCAGGGCTAGCTTAACTCTGTTGGCCATCTTATCAAAGTCAGCTCCTCTGAAGTCCCATATTTTTGCCTTGGAATGGATGATTTAGATGTAGTAGCCAAATTGAACCATACCATGTGATGGTCACTGGCCCCAGGTGACCTTCTACCTGGAGATCTGTGATCCCTTCCTTGTTAGTCAGTACTAGATCTAGGATAGCCCTGTCTCTTGTGGGTTGCTGTACCAGTTGTTTGAGGCCCTCCCCTGCAGGGAATCTACTATGTGTCTAGTTCTGGCAGATGTTCCTGCTGGTATTGACCAATCTGTATCCGGCATGTTGAAGTCTCCCATTATCAGAACCTCCCCTTTAGCTGTCATGTTTTGTATATCTTCTAACAGTAATGTGTCTATGTCCTCCCCTGGTCTCAGGGGCCTGTAGACAACCCCAGTTCTTATGGCTGTCCCATTTCCTGTTTCCAGGGTGACCCACAGTTCTTCTGGCTCCTTATGTGTATTCTGAATTTCTGTAGCTTTGATATTTTCATTGACATACAGGGCCACTCCTCCCCCCTTTTGCACCTCGGTCTCTTCTGAACAATACATAGCCAGGTACTGAAGTCTCCCAAGTGTGGTTACTGGTAAACCACGTCTCACTAATTGCTACTATGTCCAGTTTAGCCTCTGACATTATTGTCTGCAGGTCTAGGATCTTATTTTCCAGGCTGTGAGCATTTGTGTACATGATTTTCCATTGGCCAGATTTTGGTGTGTTAGTTGTTGGGTGAGGTTTGGCATTACCCCTGTGCGTCGTATGGGGAGACAAACCTTTTTTCTTACCTGGTGATGCAAATGAACTGCAAACATGCTGAATCTCTGTTTGACCACTAGCTGAGGGGGGAGGGGTGTTCTTCCCATTCGACGTATGGGGTGCTGCACCCCTCTCCCCATTTGTTAGTTTAAATATTCTGCAAAAAACGTCAAACTTCTGATACGATGCTGGTTAGCTACAGCATGGCTTGTAGTTGGTTCCAAATGTTTGGGAAGGCATATGAGACAGCTCTTTGGCCAGCTGTGGTATGTGTCCTGGGAACAACTAGTAGAATAAGGTTGGATTTCCTTAGGGAGTAGGCGCTATGCGAGATGTGTATGAGAGACATTAAATAGACAGGCAGTTTGTGGAGTAGTAATTTGAGGGCCCAAATGCCAGCATGCAGGAGGCGTCTGGTGGCAAGAGAGGTCCACCCAACTGCTGCATAAAGATCACAGTGATGGGTCCTGTACGCAGAGTTAGTAATGAAGCAAAGAGCACGGTGATAGAGTACGTCCAGTTTAGATAGGCTCAAAGTTGGGGAGGAGATAAAGATAATGTCTCCGTAGTCAAGCAAGGTAAGGAATGTTGCTTGGACAATTCTTTTGCGGGTCGAGAGAGAAAAGAGGGTCCTATTTCTAAAGAAGAAACCCAAGCATGCTTTAAGCCTCTTTGATAGATCCTCGATGTGGTCATTGAAGGAAAGCTTGTTGTCTATCCACATACCTAGATATTTAAATTTAGGTACAACTTCCAAGGGTTCACCTAGGGAGGCAACTATGAAGTTTTTAGGTGGGGTAGATAGGGCACCAGGCAAGGCAAGTCTCAAGAAAATCATTGTCTTGTTTTTTTTTGGCATTTAAGAGAAGCTTGGCATTGATAAGGTTGCTTTCTAACTGGATAAAGTCAGCTTGGAGTGCTTGCCTGACTTCAGTTAAGGACGAGCCTGATGTGTACAAATATGAGCAATAAGGGCCACATTCCATCAGAGATGAGGTGTGTACCAGTGGACTCTACATATACCTTTGAACAAGGCAACTTAGGGCCTATGAGGTGGAAGGGGGGAGGGAGGACATTAGTGAAAATACACTAGATGAGGAGTACTAAGCAATGGGAGCCGGCTAGATCTCTCTGATTTGGTGCCGAAGACCAAATGGGTAGAGATATGGGTGTTAAAGAAGTAGCCAATAGGCAGAACGCTGGTGGCCAATAGTTAAGAGATTTGGGTGCAGGAGGAGGGGATAAGGCATATTTAATTAAGGCAGGAGGAGGGGCTAAGGCATATTTAATTAAGGCAGGAGGAGGGGTGGGGGTGGGAAGGCCAAAAAGAAGCCCTAGTAGAGTTCACAAAAGGCAGAAAAGCAGTCAGAAATTCAAGCAGGAGTCCCAGGAGAGCTGCAGCCAATCAACTGGAAAGCCGTTAGAGATACAGCCAGCCGGGAGCAGCCAGTCCAAGCTGAGGCCAATTGGGGTCCCTGAAAGCACTCCAGGGGGACAGTGTGCTTCTCTTACCCGACTTGGAGGCTCGCCGGTGGGCAACGGAGTGAGGAGCAACTGGCGGCAGTTTCAGCCATGGCTGCTGAGCGTGGGATGCCCAACCTGGGGCTAGCCTAAGGGAAAATCAGAGAAGTAGTGGTTAGGGTAAAATACTTGTTCACAATAATTGTA
Source organism: Neoceratodus forsteri (assembly GCA_016271365.2). Classification (NCBI taxonomy): domain Eukaryota; kingdom Metazoa; phylum Chordata; order Ceratodontiformes; family Ceratodontidae; genus Neoceratodus; species Neoceratodus forsteri. The sequence continues at coordinate 56,257,657 of CM057455.1, forward strand.
TAGATAATCGGGGTGTGTGGGAAGGTGCTGAAATAAGGAGGATCAGAGCAGCAGGAAGGGAGAGGGGGTGGGTAGCTAGACAGAGACAATAAGGGCCAATTTCAACAGGCGCCACACTATCCAAGGTCCAGCTGAGAGCTTGACCAGGGCAGATACAAGGGAGATTGCATATAGTGTGAACTGGGGCAGGTTCATGGTCGGTCTAAGGATATGGGTAGGGTTATCTTGGGAATTTCTGTAAGGGATTACTCAAGCACTTGCCGAACCACAGTCACTGCTCCTGTCCCAGAGAAAAACTTTACCTAGCAGTATCATCCCATCTCTCCCTCTATCATTTTTTGACTGTTGCCTACCTACGGCACAGTGAGACATACCTTGACCGTACCCCATCAACCCCTTATTTCATGTTTGTGATCAAATGTTGTTTTAACTGTATAACCTGCTGTATACACTGTAACCTTGCTGTACTATGTAATTCTGTACTCTGTCTCAACTGTAACCCTATATGATCTGTTCAAAAATGTACTAGTCAATTCATAATGCCCCTGAAAAAGAGACCTTCAGGGCTCTGCAGGCCTACCCAGTTGTCAAATGTAATAAATGAGACAGGTCTGATAGGATAGTCTGCTACTAAATTGTAGCCAATTACCCTGTGAGTACAAGTCACAGGTATGGGTCAGCCGGTCTGCACCATTGAGGAGACAGCAGGCCTTGTTGAGTACTGTTTTTATGTGCTTGAGGGATGTGTCTGTGACTGATCCACAGATGATGAGACCATAGTCTACCAGCGATACCACTCAGCTGTGAACAGCCTTGCTGAGGGCTGTAGGGGGCAGGCAATGCTTGTGTCAGCAGGAGCCCAATCCGCCTATTAATTGCCTTGGAAATATTGTCGCTATGCTTAGTGAACAAGAGGGTGTTGTCCACCGTGATCCCAAGGTATTTAAAGCTGGAAACTAACTCCAGGGGGGCTCCAACATCATTTATTAAGGAGAGGGGATAGTACCTGTGCTTGCTTTGCAGGTTGGAAAACAACATTTTGTTTTCTTATAATTTAAAATTAATTTGTGATTGCCGAACCATCCTGCAGCAGCAAAGTTTTGTTCCAGTTCAAGAACCTTGGGGTGATGGCCACTGGAAAACAGGACGGCATCGCCACATAAAGAAGGACACATCCGTGGATGGAAAGGGGTAGGTATTCAGGAATACACTCAACAGAAGGGGGCCCAAGATAAAGCCTTGAGGGACCCCAGACAGAACATGCTGAGAGGACGGTACCTATCTTTACTTGCTGTGAGCAGTTTCGAAGGTGACTGTTGAACCAGGCAACAGATTCAGGTGAGAGACCAAGAATGGCTGGTTATTAAGCCAGAATGACATGATTAGCTGTGTCAAATGCCTAGGTTAAAGCGATGTATACTGCACCGATCAGTTGACCTTGGTTGAGGGATTTATGGATGAAGCCCATGAACTCAAGCAAGGTAGTAGTGGCACTGTGCCCAGACCTGAAATCATGTTGTTGAGGGTAGAGTACTTGATATTTTTCATGTTTATATATTTATTTATTAGATCATCAGTTTACAGACCTTTGAGTCATAGATTCCTTTACAAAGGCACCTCGTCAAGAGAGCATTACATTACAGCAAACAAAACAATACAGTACATAACGCTTAGATTAAAAAAGCAGCCAGTGTTACAGGCATTCACTGGTGGTACACGCTTGGTAATAGGTATGTCACAGTAGTCAATACAGGTACACGAGTACCACGTCAGGTAGCAACCAGAGATATTTCATCACATTAGTCAGCAGATGTTGCATGAGACCCCAGGTATATATAGCAAAAGTAAACAGGGCAGACCCAGCCTAGGGGTGAAGGTAAGGGGCAGGTGGGGGATTATGTGCAGTTGCAGCAGCGAGTGCTTGTCAGATGGCTTCTGAGGGAGACCATGTAGTCAACAAGTGGGTCAGTTTCTCCCCTACCCCCAACCCCAGGTCCCTCAGCTTGCCCCCAAAAATGTCCTGTGTAGCACCAAGTTGAAAGCTTTGCTTTGCTGAAGTCCAGGATAACCACAACATGAGCTTCAGGAAATAAAGGACACAGAGATCAATCCCTCAGACAAAGGAGAAAATACTGTAATTCAGAATAAAGAAGCCCATTATGCAGAAGCAATGAGATAACTGAGTGAAGTAAATACATATCTGAGAGGCTATCAGGGAATCCAGTAAGAGAGTATAGAGAGGAAGTACATGAGTTTTTGATAGAATCAGCGAGAAAAGGATGGATTTTGCAAAGTGAGTTGATTGCTCTATGTCCAGAACACCCCAGAGCCCCTGTTTTTTATCATATCCTAAAACTCCACAAAAATAAGATAAACCCCCTAGGATACACCATTATATCGGGAAACAATTTACTGTATGATCCTTTGGTGAACTATGCTGGCACATTTTTGCAGCAGGAAATGGTATCTCTGAAACCTTTATATTAAAGATACAACTGCAGTACTTAAGAAGTTGCAGGATTTTGTCTGGCAACCAACCTACACTTGGTTAGTGTTGGATGTAAATTCTTTGTACACTAGTATTGATCATGACCAGGGTGTAGAAGCAGTAAAAATGATGTTAACTGATTCCAAAAAGGTGTATCCTGTGCCTTTTATAGTTACAGCATGTACCCCCTCTACATAGAGGGGGGAATAGGGAAAAGATTTTGGATCAAAAAGAATCAAGACTCATTTTTTTGCTTAAAAACATTAAAACCAGCAGGATTTAATGATTACATGGACTGGAACCCCTTTTTATAAAAATTAGTAGAAGCAGTGGATAGTTCTTCATGCAGCGTTATATTTTGACTCTTAAGAGCAGGCTGTATTGCTCCTTAGGAGTATAAAAAGAGCAGAAGATGTGTTTTGATGTGTATATTTAGTATTTTATTTACATATTGTTTTCTGTTTTAAGTCTGTCTCATTAGGTGGGGTGAGAGTGTGCGGTGTGCTGTCAGGCAGTTCGATTTGAGGCTTCAAGTTTGGAAATATGCCATTAAATTATGCCCCAGATGGACTAGGGTGAGCCTGGCAGCACAATGGACACACCTACCTCCCTTTGAGTGTGCGAAGGATTTCTTCAAAGGGAACTGAATTACTCCTTATGCACAAGATGGTTGTTAAGCACTTTAGTAATCAGTCAATTAGTATATAAAACTAACTTAGCTACATATTGGTAACTATGGAACACAGAGTGTTTTAATTAGGCTTTAAAGATTATGTGGGATAATAATTGAACACAGCTGGGATTTAAACACTATATAAAGGTGTATACCAATAGGAGGCGACACCCCTGATGATGAGGTCTTAATGGCCTCGAAGTGCTGGGATGCTTATACTGACATGGTATGTGAAACTTGCACATTACGTTTTTTGAATTCTGATCACATATGTGTATGTATGTATTTATTTAAACTGCTTTTTTTAAGAATATGCTTTTGTCTTATTTTGAGGCAAATATGAAAAAATAAAATGATTCTTAAAAGATTTAATACTGCCTGAGTGCCTTTTCTTGTATATAGTAAAAACAGCATGGGCATGGTCAACTACCCTGGTGACCCAATTAAAGAAGTCAATTAGGTTAGATCTTCCCAAGCCAAACTCATGCTGTCTCTCATCCTGCAGTGCATTCTTATTCAGAAAGGTTATCAAGCTCTTCTTTATAATGGTCTTCATCAACTTCCCCACTACAGAAGTCAGGCTTACTAGTCTGTACTTTCCCGGTTTGTCCTTGGACCCAGTCTTGTGGGGGGACAACACGTGAGCTATTCTTCAGTCACTGGGCACATTACCCATCTCTAAATAGGTGCTAAACAGGTCTGCCAGAGGGCCTAACACCACTTCTGCCAGTTCCTTTAGGACTCTTGGATGTACACCATCAGGTCCTGGTGTCTTGTCCACTAGAAAGGCTTTAAGGCCTTTTAAAACCCTATTCTCCTGGATGACCCCATATGTTGCCTCTGCACACACACACACCCTGTCCCTCTCTCCTTTTTACTTGTGGTATTGGGCTGTTCTTTTCTTTTGTGAACACCGAACAGAAGCACTTTTTGAGTGCCTTTGCCTGGTCCTCCCATTTTTCCGCCCATCCCCCTCCCTCTTGATTCTAGCAATCTCATCTCCACAACTCCTCTTCTCCCTTATGTATTTGAAGAACTCCCTCTCTGTGATCCCCTGAACCAGTCTATGCTCCCTTGCTGTTTGGCTGCCCTGACTGTCCTAATCACTTCTCAAGATACTTTTGAGTACATCTCCTTGTCTTCCTCCCATCCACATTTCTTGAACCTATTCAAGTCCAATCTCTCGTCACACACCTTTCCCACCACTTCCCTGCTGAGCCAGCTAGGTTATTTTGACCTGGATTGCTTACTCAGAGACTTGGCACACATGTCTGTGGCCTCCTTCCGTCCCTTCTTTATGATTGACCACTTCTGTTCAGAATCCATCCCTGGGTAAATTCCAGTAAGATGCTCCTCTAGGATGTTGCCCATGCAGGAAAAATATGCCTTCCTGAAGTCACCAGCCTTGTTCTGGTCTTAACCGACTCCCTTCTTGTGTTGAGGAAGAACCACACCAAGCGGTGTTCACTTCCTGTTAGCAGGTTCTGTATGACCACATCCAGACCTTAGTCACCATTTGCTAACACAATATAAAGTGTGTTCCCCTTCCTGGTGGGCTCCATCACTCCCTGCTCTAGGTAGCTGTCCTGGATAACCTGAAGCAGTATCTGTTCCCTGGCATTTGTGTTAGTCTTGGTCTGCCAGTCAGTCCTAGGTAGATTGAAGTCAACTACTATAACCATACTCCCTTTGCACTGACCTTTCTGATTTTCTCCCCAGCTCACGGTCAGTCTCTTCATTTTGGGAGGGGGGCCAGTACACTACCTCCGACATAATTCTCTTACCTTTGAAGCTTTGGAGCAGTACCCATATGGCTTCTGGCTTCCCCTCTTCTCCCTCTTCCATGGTACACAATATCCCATCTTTAACGTAAATACCCAACCCTCCTCCTCTTCACCCCCCCGTCTTTGCAGCATACTCTGTATCCACGGATTGTGAGATCCCAATCATGATGTTAGATGGCCCAGGTTTCTGAGATGGCAGCAGTATCCACCTCCCCTTCCACCACTGCCTGGAATTCTGTTACGTTGTTTGCCAAGCTCCTAGCTTTCAAAGATACAACAGTCCACCTTGTGCCTTGCTCCTCCACTCCTCTCCCCACCCCTCCCTTCTACTTTTATTCATTGGTATATTTCACTCCCTACCTTCTCTTTCTGGGGAGTGAGGCCTTCTGGTCTCCCCTGTTAAGTGACATCTTTTTGCAGACCCCTCTGCCCCCCTTCTCAGTTTAAAGTTATTTTAGTTGTAATGTAATTCTCCAGCTCCTGTTCCAAAGTCTTCGTACCCTCATTGCTGAGATGCAGCATATCCCGTGCATAGAGCCCCTTCTTATTCCATGCCCTGCCCCATTCCCTTACTACTCTGTACCCCATTTTTGTGCACCACCACCCCTCCCCAGCCACCTGTTGAATTTCCCTATTCTTAGTTTCCTAGTGGTATTTGCCCTAGGTACTAGGAGTACCTCTGAGAATGCCACCGACCTTCTCACCTCAGAGCAGATCCTATCAGAGAAAAAGTCTTATCCCCTTAGACACCACTTTAGTAATCCTTTCTTCTGTCTGTGCCTCTGTTTTCCTAAACATCTTAACTGCCGCCTCCTTCTCCTTGGCTTGGAACTCTTCTTGTCCTTCTACCACTAAGTTTCTTTATACAGTACCACTTGAATGCCAAACTTTTTCCTCTCAGCACCTTGCCACTTCTTGGGAGAACCATAACAGTCTCCTTTTCCTTCTGCAAAGCCCTCCTCTTTCACACAGAAGTTTGCTGCCCCTTGTATTCCCTCCTTTATTCTTTCCCACTCTGTCTCTGCTCCTCCCTGGCAACCCCCCTTCCCCGAGATATTTTCTGAGGCAGTCTCCCCTTTTAATGCTATCACTGTACTGTTTTGTGTGTTTCTTTTGAAATGCAGTGAAGCCCTGTATTAATACAGCCTTTTTCCCATCCAGTATTTCTTTATTTTAATTCCTTAGCAGTTAGACAACACAGCGCGCTCAGCTGAATTGAAGAGTACAGTACTGCAGAAGACAGTGAGGTTGCCTTTAAGGATCACTATGTTTAAGGACCCTCCCCCTGGTTGCAGCACTTAATGAATATTAATGAGCTGAGTTGAATGGTGCGGGGACTGATTTTACAGGCAGACAGGAAGAGCATTGGGTCTTTCAGAGCCAGAGACTGGAGAAACCAGGGGACTGCAGTGAAAATCTATCAGCGATTATTGATTGTACTATTTTTAATGCAAAACTGTGCAAATCAGGAGCTGCTTGCATCTGTAACAAGTGCAGTCTTTTTTTATTGTAAGACAAGGCTACAGTCTGAAACCGAGGATCATGAAGTTGGAGGTAAGGAACGCTGAGATGCTTTGTAAACAAAAACAAAAAAGAGAGGCTAACCCAGAACAAAATGGAGTCAGTTTGATGTGTGACTTATTCTTTTCATTTCATAATTTTGCATATTTACTTTAGGAAACTCAATTACAACATATACCCTAACACAGAATATGCAATATATATTAATGTGCTTTTTATACTGCTGTACAGCTACAATTACAAGTAACCTGGCACAGAATATACAATATACATCAATGTGCTTTTTATACTGCTGTAGAGCTGCAATTACACGTAACCTGGCACAGAATATACAATATTCATCAGTGTGCTTTTTATACTGCTGTAGAGTTACAATTACAAGTAACCTGGCACAGAATATACAATATACATCAATGTGCTTTTTATACTGCTGTAGAGCTACAATTACAGCAAGTAACCTGGCACAGGATATACAATATGCATCAGTGTGCTTTTTATACTGCTGTAGAGTTACGATTACAACATGTAACCCAGCGCAGAATATACAATATACATCAATGTGCTTTTTATACTGCTGTAGAGTTACAATTACAAGTAACCTGACACAGAATATACAATATACATCAGTGTGCTTTTTATACTGCTGTAGAGCTACAATTACAAGTAACCTGACACAGAATATACAATATACAGTACATCACTGTGCACACTGTTTTAAGGGGATTATGGCATGTTATTTTAAGATGTTTATAATTGTTTGCATTTCTATTGTAAAAGTTCTCTGAGCAATGGAAGGGTGCCTTTTAAAAATACAATTTTACTTATTTACTTACACAGAATATACAGTATACATCAATATGCTTTTTATACTACCGTATTGTTAAAATTACAAGTAAATTTTCACAGAATATACAATATACTTCAGTATGCTTGTTATAGTGCTGTAGAGTTACAATTAAGCAATAATGCACGACAGGGTGTGGTATATCATGGGATATCATCACGCCTTGGGTGGTTGGGCGGCCTCGTGCGTCCCAACGACCCGAGAAGTGACAATATCCCATGATATACCACAACCTGGAGTACATTATTGCTATTATGAACTGGTTTAAATGTTTTAGAAGGAAAAAAAAAGTTTTAAAACCTTATAAAAATGAAATTTATGGGGTTGTTGGAGGAGTACCTTTTCAGGAAAAAGTTCCTGGAGGGCTGTGGACAGCAGGTGGCACTGTTGAAGTTTGTGGAACTCTGTTGCACTGTGGCAATACTACTCCTGGTTTTAAAGTAAGCTTTTTGTGAGTTTAACCCGGTCCGTTTAGCTGCAGTTATGACCCTGTGCTGAGAAGCGCGATTTGAATATGAGGAATATAGGTGGAAACTTGCGTTTCATCTTGGATAGTGGTAAGTACCCCGAGTAGCTGACAGCCATTTTGGTTTGTTTTCCATGGAGAGTGGGTACTGTACTGTATGCTGTGGTCAGTGGCACATTATTTGTTCAGCACATTGTCGGGACTGTGTTTATTTGGTAGTTTAATTGTTTTATTTTCATAGCGGCCATCTTGTTGATCTGCAGCAGGATTTCTTGTGGTGTTGTGTGCTGTGCAGTGAGGGATGTGGAGACGCTGCAGTAGGAGGTTTGTCATTGGTGGGAGCAGCTGTTTCAATAGGAAGCTGCCAGCCGAAAACAAACAAACAAAAAAAAAAAGACACAGACGCTCATGGTGTGGCTATTCGGGGGTCTTTTCCAGTTTTGTTTTTTTTTTCAGTTTGACAGGCCACCCGATAGGAACATTATACGAGATATTGGGGGCTGCTGCAATTGGCAAGCGGTGGAAGTTGTGGCAGTGACAAGGCTGGTAGTCGGAGGCTTTTTGAAGCCGTGATGATGTAGCTAGATATCATCACGGCTTCAAAGAGCTGCTGGCCAATCAGCTTCTTAGATGTACGGTCTCCAATTCATAATTACAAATAACCTGGCGCAGAATATACAATATACATCAGTGTGCTTTTTATACTGCTATAGAGTCACAATTACAAGTGACCTGGCACAGAATGTACAATATACATCAGTGTGCTTTATATACTGCTGTATAGTTACAATTACAAGTAACCTGGCACAGAATAAAGGAATAATGCATGACAGTCTGTGTGTAACCCTGTGATAATGTCACACCTCGGGTGGTTGGGCATGAAGCCAGAGGCTGAGTGTTGCCAGCAACCAAGAAGTGATGTTATCTCAACATGACACAGCCTAGCGTGCATTATTCCTATTATACAATGGCTCATTTATTTAAAACGAAGAGAAGGCTGGAAAAATTATGTTTACTTTTTATTTTGCTACTTTTTGTTGAGGGAGGTATACTAATTGGGGGAAAAAAAAAAGGAGTCCTTAGTTTTTCTTCTGTGCAGCAGGTGGCAATGTTGCAATACAAGTGCATCCATGCAGCTTTATGGTCTGTGTTTGTGACTGCTTCTGTGTGTTCTGACGCTTTGTCGTTGCTGTGTCATGATCTTTTATGAGTGCATCTGTGTCCCCCATTCGCTTCTTCCTTGTGTCAAGTACTCCATTGCTTTTATTTCTGTCCTTCTGTCTTTTTATGAACATACAAATCTGCCAAAAGAAACAGGCCAAGTGGTCTCTCAAGTCTTCTTGATTGTGCAACAAGCACCCCTAAACTGCAGCTGCCCCAACCCCTCACCCCCCTTTCCTTTGAACCCCCCACACACCCTGTCCCATGCCCTTTTACAGCAACCCACTGTCCTGCAGGAAACCACCTCCTCTCTCAGTGTGTTCCATTTTTCCACCACTCTGTGTGAAGTAATGCCTCCTCATCTCTCTCCTAAACCTACCACCATCCAACCTTAGCCCATACCCTCTCATCTCCCTTCCTCTCCTCAGCCTAAACAACCCTTCTATGCCCGTCTTGTTGATTCCCTTCAAATTCTTGAAGGGTTCAATCATATCCCCCCGATCTCTCCTCCCCTCCTGGGTGTACAAGCCTAACTCATTCAGGCTGTCCTTGTAGGTCCTGTCCTCCAGTTCTTGGATTATTTCTGAAGCCCTGCGCTGCACCCTCTCCAGCAGCCTGATATCCTTCCTAAGATAAGGCACTAGTACTGTAGACAATATTTGAAGTGTGGCCTAACTAGTGACCTGTACAGTGGCATGAGCACACCCTATGCCTAGATGGATGCAGTATAGTGCAGTGGTTTAAGGCTGTGAGCTGCAAACATGGAGACCTGGGTTTGAATCCCACAGCCCCCATTTGCATACTGTGTGACCCTGAGCAAGTCACTTAACTTCAGTGTGCTCCCAGGTTGCACCTGTAAACGAGCTTTTAGCTTAGTGTGTCTCTCCTGGTAAAACAAAGGGTTTAAAAAAAAAAAAAAAAAAGATGAGATGCTCCATGCTATGCACCCCAGCATCTTGTTAGCCTTGGCTGCTGCCTTCTTGCACTGAGCTGTGCTGTTCTTGTTTCCCGTTACGAGCACTCCAGGTCCTTCTCTTCATCAGTGACCCTTTACCAAACTCCCTCAACCAATAGTCCCTCCCTGGGTTCTTTGCTCCAAAGTGCTTATCCTTGCACTTCTTTGCACTGAATCCCAACTGCCAGTTCACCTACCACTCTTCCAGTTTGGTCCGATCTTCCTGTAGCCCCTGCCACCCTTCTCTGTCATCCACCACTGTTCCCATCATGGTATCATTCATGAACAGACCGATATTGCTCTTAACTCCATTCAGGATATCAGATATGAACAACCCGAACAGCACAGCACCCTGCAACACCCCACTCATCACTACCCTGGGGGAAAAGAGACCCCCCCCCCGCACTACTACCCACTGCTGCCTCCCTTTCGGCCCATTCCTGATCCATTTTTCCACTATCTTTGGCCCTACCCCCACATATTCCAGTGTTCCCCCCAGCCTCTGATGAGGCACAGAAATCAAAAGCCTTGCTGAAGTCTAAATACAGGATATCCACTGTATGGCTCTGATCCAGCTCCCTCATTTCCCAGTCGTAGTACTCCATTAGCATGATCTTCCTGAGATGAGACCATGCTGCTGATCATCCTGGAGTCCATTTTCCTCCAGAAAGGTCACCAGACGCTCCTTCAGGATCAAATCCATATGTTAACCAACAATGGAAGTGAGGCTTACAGGTCTGTAGTTGCTAGGTTCATCCTTTGGGCCACTCTTGTGGATGGGCACCACATGAACCTTGCTCCAAAGTCCAATCTTGTGGTATGCATCCTGTGTCCAGGGAGCTATTGAACTTGTCTACCATCATCCCAGCCAATACATCTAAAATCTCCCTCAACGCTCTGGGGTGAATACCATCATGACCTGTTGCGTTATCTACCCTAAGTGCCTTCACCCCCTCCAGTACCCTTTTTTGGTTTTATCCACCTGTTTTTTTTCCAGTCCCCTGCTCTACTCCTTTTTTGTGCCTATAGTAACTGAGTGGTATGTAAAGCCGAGTGTCACATGGCAACCTTTAGAAGTGGTGCTCCATTGCACACCACAGTCGTCTATGGTAAAGCTGAACTGAACTTACAGCAACAGAAAGAATAGAGCAGAGGTAATATAGGAAAGAAAAAACAGACTCTTGTCTCTTTGTGTGCTTGAGAAATTTTTTGATGTGTTCCCAACTGTCTTTATGGTGATGCGCTGTTGCTGTACCACGGAGCGCAGCAATAAGTGGAGGTGGGCGGCTTCAATGTACTATTTGTGTTTTGTTTTCTGTCTGCTTCATGGAAGGAACAGCTAGTAGTGAGCCAGCTGTGCTGGAAATGTTGACTTGTGTAGAGTTGGGCGCAAATAAGTTGGGTACCGAATGCTTGGTAGTGAAGCCGAGCCGATCGTAGAAGTCTGATAGGGACAGTCATGAGTGTGCTCGGACTATATCCGTAATGTTATGCTGGGATAACATCATGGGTCCAGTCCCAGATGGACCAGTCGGAGCCCACCATTCTTTCTTGCCAACATATAATTAAGCAATAATGCATGGCAGGTTGTGGTATATCATGGGATATCATCACTCCTATGGTGGTTGGACATGAGGCTGCAGGCTGAGTGCATCCAATGACCCAAGAAGTGGTGATATCCCATGATATACCACACCCTGGAGTGCATTAGTGCTATTAAGAACTGGATCCACTTGCTAAGAAAACAAAAAAAAAAAAAAAATGTTTAAAAGCAAAAGATTGAGGTCATTGTTGTTTTTGGGGGTGGATGTGTACATGTAGGAAAAAAAGTCCCTAGTTCTGTTTGTAGTTGATGGTAGTGGTGGCCGGAAGTAGCTGTTGGCAGTTATGGTGGGTGAGACTATTTTTTTAAACGAACCTGAGCTGTGCACTTATGTGGTGAACTCCATGTTAAATGGATTAAGTCTGGGAATGGTAAGGTTGGTATTTCTTATTTTTGCTACCAACCTGATGTTTGACTGAAAGTTGAGTGAGCAGGTGTTGTTTAATGTGGATCAGGGTGACGGCAGTTACATGTGGAGTGAGAGCAGAGCAGTTTATGTATGCCGCAGTCAGCAGCTGTTTCCATGTTTGTTTATGCGGGTTGTGGTGATGGCAGCTTCTTGGGGAGAGAAAGGATAGCGTGTGTATGCTGCAGTTGCTGTAGTGGTGGGCAGTACTGTGCTTTTCTGGACACCGTAGGTGGCGTTAGTTTCTGGTTTTGAACAGCCGCTTGAGTCATGGCTCCTCGCAGTACCTGTTTTGCTGTACTGAGTGAGGGACATGGGAAAGATTGCTGTCGGAGGAGGTTACTGTGAGTGAGAAGGCTGGTGGCTAGAGACTTTTTGAAGCCGTGACTATGTAGCTAGATATCATCACGGCTTCAAAGAGCTCTCGGCCAATCAGCTTCTTCCATTTTCGATACCCAGTTCATAATGTACAATATACAGTACATCAATGTGCTTTTCACACTTCTATGGTGCTACAATTAAACTGAATAACCTGGCACAGAATATACAATACACATCAATGTGTGTTTTTTGTACTGTTGTAGAGTTACAATTACAACAAGTAACGGCACAGAATATACAATGTGCAATATACGTCAGTGTACTTTTTATACTTCTATGGAGCTACAATTACACCAAATAACCTGGCACAGAATATACAATATACATCAATGTGCTTTTTATACTGCTGTAGAGTTACAATTACAGCAAGTAACCTGGCACAGAATATACAGTATACGTCAATGTGCTTTTTATACTGCTGTAGTGCTACAGTTACAACAAGTAACCTGGCACAGAATATGCAGTATACATCAATGTGCTTTTTATAAAGCTGTAGAGCTACAAATATAACAAGTAACTCGGCACAGAATATACAATATACATCAATGTGCTTTTTATAAAGCTGTAGAGCTACAAATATAACAAGTAACCCAGCACAGAATATACAATATACATCAATGTGCCTTTTATGCTACTGTAGAGCTACAATGACAAGTAACCTGGCATAGGTGCCGAACTCTCTGAGGTGACCCCCACTGCTGTTACCAAGCTTCTCCGTCAACCCCCTCCTTCTTTTTCCACATACTCCCACCACTCAGTTTTAAACTTTTTTACTGTCTCTGCTCAGCCTTCCCAGTGTAACCTGCAGTGCTGTATATTTTTTTCCGCCTGCCATCCCTGGCCCAATCTCTATTAAATGCCCCTCTTCCCCTCACTAGGGACCCATCCACATGTCTCATTCAGCACCTCCCACGCTCCTACCTCTTCTTAAAGGGGCAAGTCCCTGTCCCTGTTTGTCATAATAGCAACACTGTCACCTTCATAATTCGGAATGATCTACCTCTGCTTTACTGGTACAGACTTGTGTCCTGCCCTGTACTTTAACTGCATAGCCGAGAGCAGCAGAACTTCAGGCACTCCTGCTACCTAGTCTGTCTCAACACATAAGACAGCCCTCAATTTAATCACCTGGCAGGAGGGAGCTATGAGATTTGTCGCTGACTCGTGGGGACTGTACCTGCTCCTCAGTAAGTGAATTCCACCTACAGGAGCAGAGCACCTATCATGGGAAGTCCTGTCTGTGATACTGCCTGCCCCATTTCAGTCAGGTGCAGGATTTCCTGGAATTGTGGATAATATATTAATTATGACACCTCCTTTTTACTGCTACTGTCCCTACTATCAAGTGTTAGCCTAGCGGGACAATATGCCGCCCAACTTCCTCAAAACTCATTTGTCCCTAGCCTTACATTATGCAGACAGCTAAAGGATTTGTCTGTCTCTTTCCTGATCAGTTGCTGTGCCAGAGAGCAGGCGCCCTGATCCCTCAAGAACTCCTACTCCTAAGTCAAGTAATGGTTCACATGGTAATTTACCTGTCATTCGCCGTGCCCTCAAAAAGATTCCCGCCCTACCTTGACAGGCACAGAATAAGAAAGTACAATCCCTTAATTCTCTGTAGTTTCTCAACAAGGAAACCCTGCTGCTACTCCACCTTCTATCAGGGAATATAAACCCTAATCCTGGCCCCACAGGCAGGTCTAGGAATAACAGGGCCAAGTGTAACAGGCTAAAAATAGCTGCAATGAACATCCGCAGCATGCTTCCAAAAGTGGCTCAGCTACAGGCATGGGCAACCGTACATAGCTCCGATGTCATCTGTCTGACCGAGGCCTGGCTAACCTAACAGATAAAGAATAGTGAGATAGGATTTCCTGGATTCAAGCCATTTAGGAATGATAGAATAGGTAAGAGAGGGGGTGGTTGCCTTATCTACATCCTGGACACTCTGCAAGGAGAGGTCCTCCCCTTCTCGTTTAGTGCTGATGACCACGAGCTGCTCACAGTTAAGCTCCTGTTCGGAGCCCTCAATAAATCCCTGGTTACTGCCTGCATTTACCTCCCATGTAAGAAGGCTAAAGAGGGTCTTAGCAAAGTCCTAAGGGCTATGGATGGCTTTAAAATGAATAGTGAGCTAATTATGACAGGAGATTTCAACTTAGACTGGCTCAGTAGTGACTCTTCTCACATAAAGGATACCATTGCTAGTTCCTATAGCTCGCAATTAATCAACGAACCCACCAGAATGAAACAGAAGTCAGGCAAACATTTGCTCATAGACTGGCTACTAGCAAGCACTCCAGATTGGATATCAGACATATCAGTGCTCCATAATTCACTGAGTGACCAGTCCCCCTATCACTTACATGTGGTCAATAAAATGTAAAAGTATTTGCGAGCAACAGGATTTTGAGATGAGATCAGATTCCAGCTTTCAAAAAGGCTCTCTCCCGGATCGACTGGTCTCATTAGGGTAATGCAGGACATCGATAAAGCACTTAATTACTTTATTGACAGGTTCAACCTTGTTTGTGATAGATTTGCCCCTGTCCAAAAAAAAAAAAAAAAAAGGAAAGCTCACAGGTACAATAATGGGTGGATTTCCAGTGAATTATTGGATCTCGGAGGGAAAGGGACAATCTCTGGAGTAGAGCTAGGGCTCCTAGCTCCTGGGGATTTCAGTGACTTACAGAAATATAGGGCTGCAGGAAACAAATGCACCCATCTCATACAGAGTGTAAAGGCCAATTACTATAAGAAACAACTCGACAGAAATTGGGACGGGAGGTGGTTCTGGGATAATATTAAGGAGCTCATGGGGAAGGGGGGAAAAAAACAACCGCTGCTGCTCAACGTAAATGGCATGAGCTCTATAGATCCCTTCACCATTGCTGAAGAGTTCAGTATGGCCTTTACGGACCTAAGCACCATTATCCCAGCTGAATACCTTAAGCCTATTAACGTGGACTACAATAACCTACCCTTGCAACACCATCATCCTAATTTCTTTTTCAGGAGAGTCACTGTAAAATAAGCTTTTGGCTATGTTCGGAAATGCCTGGGAAAAAACAGGCTGGGTAGTGACAAAATCAGTATGAAATTACTTGCTCTGGCTATCGATTAGTTAATAGTTACCATATCCAAAATTTTCAGTCACTCATGCTTGCTAAATTTCCCTCACTTTGGAAACAAGCGCTGGTGACCCCAGTCCACAAGAGTGGGGATAGAATGCTAACATCTGACTCTAGGCCCATCTCCATACCTTCTCCCCTATCAAAAGCCCTGAAAGGATGGTGGCTGACTAAATCACTGAATATACTCAGAAGTACCAGCTGCAGTATTCGACGCAGCATGGTTTTAGGAAAAACCATAGTGCTGCCACTGCTCTGGTGGACTTCTTGGATTATGTCCACAAGTCCCTAGATGATGGTAAGCTGGTTGGTTTGATCTTTGTTGACATAACTAAGGCATTCAATACTGTTTGCCACCTGCTCCTCCTGTACCAACTACGATCGCTTGGGGTCTCCTCTTGTGTTGTCCAATGATTCCAAGACTACTTAGCCTCTAGATCTCAAAGAGACAAAATAGGACAATCCAGATCTGACTCCTAAGGAAGTCTTAGTTGGAGTTCCTCAGAGGACCATCCTGGGACCCTTGTTGTTTGGCTTATTTCTGAACAACCTTCTAGATCCTGCACCAGCAAAATCATAATATATGCTGATGATGCTGTTATTCTCGGCAGTCACATGCACATTGATGATCTTCAAGCAGAACTGCAAAGTGTCACAAACGCACTCTGCAGGTCAGGCCCTCTGCTCTCACAGTGCCAAACCTTGAAGTGCAATATGTGAACAGGAGACAAACAGGGTAACACTCCTGTCTGTTTTGGGTCCAGATCACCTGCTAGTCTCAAGTCTTGATGTAAAATATGAACCTTTTTTCGCTAGCACGTCCAGCTAACAGGATCAAATATCATACCCTTTTCAGGGAAATGCTGTGCAATATTTAACCCAGCGGGCACCCAGCCTGATTCACAGTTCTCCCTTTTTTGACTCAATTGAGACCAAGGTATTTTCTTACCTTTGCAAGATGGTAACACACTTTAAGCCCTTGACAGTTCTGTCAGCTTTATCAACACTATCTCAGTATTCACATGCAAAAATGAGAAAAAAGGCAGAATTATGGAACTCAAAATGTTTACTAAAAATTAAAAACAAAATTGTAAATAAATACAAACACAAAACGTACATACATCAATGTTTACAGTCAAAAGAAATGGAAAGTACAAAACAAATGCCTGTAACTGAATTTCTAGTTCTAACTCAGTTTCCAGGTGGATATTACCTATTTCAATCAATCAATCAATCAAAATCTTTATTTATTCAGGCGAACATCATTGAGCATAGCTCATTTACAAGATGGACCTGATTGGTCATAACAAAAAGGTTACAAGTTGTATACAAAAACATGATACTGAATAAACACAAATACAATCATTTTCGAGTAAGACAGATGTACAAATATTTACATATATACAAGGCAAAGGACAGTAAACCTAAAACCTAATGAGAGAAACAAACAGTTTAGTTTGGGATAAGGCTTGGATAATGATACATGGGTGAGCATATATGTATGAGGTTTGATGGGGAGCAGCTAGAGGAATAATAGAAGAATAGGGAGGAGCTTTAAAGAGGGGTGGAGGAGAGAGGTGTGGGAGGGTGGGGTGTGGGAGGACTAGGCCTTGTGGAAGCAGTTGCAGAATCTGGGAATAGGCTGGTGTACAGCTTTTGAAGGATATTAGAGGAATCAGTGTATCCAGTTTCAATGACTTTTGAAGAGAATTCCAGATAAGTGCCAGGGAATAGCTGATTGCAGCTCTTCCATACGGGTGCAGGTGATAGGAATCTTCAGCAGGATCAGCTTGTTGATCCTCAAGGTGTAAGGCCTGGATGTGATCCGTTGAAGCAGTCTGAGATGTAGGAAGGGAGTTTGTTTGTCAGAGCTTTGTAGATCCAGATAGCAGCATTTTTTCCTTCTATGTTGCAGGAATGTCCAACTGACTGCATTGTAGAAGAGCAATGATGGGTGCTGGAGGGAAGGTCTGTAATGAATCTAATAGCTCTATGATACAGGGTGTCTAATTTGTTTAAATGGGAGAGGAGCAATGACCATAGGAAGTCAGCATAATCAATGAGGGACAGGAATGAAGCTAGGATTAATCTTTGTTTGGAATCTTTGGTTAGGTAGTGTTTGATCCTATAGAATAGACCAAGTCTTTGTCTTAGCTTTTTCAGGAGCTCTTCAATGTGGGTAGTATAGTCAAGTTTATTGTCTATCCCTCCTCCTAGATATTTGAATTTGTCTACATATTCCAGATTTTCACCAAGGATGGTAGAGAGTTGTGGGGGGGTGAATGATGGGATAGTGGAAGAGCAGTTCTTGGTGGCAAAGAACATAGCTTTGGTTTTCTTGGCATTTAGTAATAATTTCTTTTCTAATAGGTTGTGCTGAAGGAGGGAGAATTCAGACTGTAGAAGCTCACAGGCTTTTTGATGGTGAGGATTGCTCACATATAGTACAGTGTCATCTGCAAAAGGTGAATATTAGATTGTGAGAGATTGGAATCAATATTGTTGATGTAAATGGCAAAAGGATGGGACCCAGGATGGAGCCTTGCGGTACACCTCTTAGGAGTGGTTTAGGGTAGATAGATCACCTTCATTTTTACCAATTGTAATCTTCCGGAGAGATAGCATCTGAACCATTTAAGAGAGAGTGAGTCAAGGCCTGGAGTTCAGAGAGGAGATTAGAGTTCATGATCCACAGTGTCAAAGGCTTTGCTTAGATCCAGAAATACAGCACAGGTATTATTCTTTTTGTCTAAGGCAGTCTGCCAGTCATTTGTGACTTTGCTAGTGCAGAGATGGTGCTATGTATAGATCTGAACCCAGATTGAGCTGGATTAAGGAGATTGTTGGTATCAAGTAGGCAGTTAACTGAGAGTTTACCAGCTCTCAAGCATCTTGGATAGTACTGGTAAGATGGAGATGGGCCTATAGTTGTTGAGGTCCATGGAATCACCTGCCTTAAGTAATGGAAACACTTGAGCTGTTTTCCATATTGAGGGATAGAACCAGTGGCAAGTGACAGATTGAAGAGGTGGGTGAGGGGCGTTAAGGCATGCAGTGCTACTTTTAGAAAGTAGGGATCCAGGAGTCTGCACCTGCACTTTTGGTTGTATCTAGCTGGAGTAGAAGGTCTTCTACTTCTTTGAAGAATATTGATTTGAATGAGAATGTGAGCAACCTTTGTCCATCAGTAGATTGTAGGTTTAGTGATGATCTTAATAGGTTTGCAGGAGAGAGATTGAAAGCAGGCCAGCTGTAGTGAAATGATCGTTAAAGGCATTCAAGATATTTTGCTTGTCAGTGATTTCAATACTATTTAGTTGAACTTTGGGTGGTAAGACAGGGTAGAAGTTTGACCTAGGATGCCCTTTATGGTACCCAGAACCTGGAAGGGTTGTGATAGGAGGCATCTAGTTCAGCTGTGTAGAAGGCAGCCTTGGCATTTCTTACTTGTTTTGTGCAGGAGTTTCTGGCTTTTCTGAATTGAAGCCAGTCATTTGGATCCTTTGTCTTTCTTGCCCTTTTCCAGAGTTTGTCTCTGGCAAGCAGTCTTGGTTAAGGTGAAGCAGAGAACCAGCGACAGGATTTGAGTTTGGTTCTGACACTGGTGAGGGTGCATGTGAATTGAGGCACTTATGATTATATCATTTAAGATTTGAAGAGCTGTCTCTATTGAGGCTGTGAGATAGAATTCTTGCCAACGTGTGGTGTGGCACAGATCATGGAGATATCTTGAAATATTAAAGTTCTTTTTTGACCTTCGTGGGAGGAATTTTGCAGGATTGGGTGGCTTGATTGTTGATCTAATGGCAGCTATGGGACAGTGGTCACTTATGTCACTGAATAGTACTCCTGCATAGGGATAATGATGAGGCTTATTTACCAACATAATATCCAGGAGTGTGCTGTTGAGAATATTCATTGGGTTGATCCTTGTTGGTTCTTTGATTAATTGAGAGAATCCATAGGTGTCATAGAAGGTTACCAGGGTGCAGATGCATTAGTCAGCCAATTCAAGTTCATGTCTCCTAAGATGATGGTGTCTTCAGGGCCCATATTAAGTATAGATCCTAGGTGGGATAGGAGTTTGAGGCCTGCCGAGGGCCTATAGCAACCAATCAGTTGAAAGGATGATGTGTTGGGAAGAGTTATTTTAATTGACAAGCATTCAAATTCCTTTGGTTGTGATGTAGAATTCGGCAGGATGCAGAGATGTTTGCTTTGACATAGATGGCTACCCACGCCCCTGGATGAGCGGTCAGATCTAAAGAGCTGGTAGTTGGGAAGTTTATTTCACTGTCTTTTGTTGCAGATTTGAGCCATGTTTCAGATATAACAGAAAGTCAGGTAGGTGTGTGCAACCAGGCCTGTATTGATGAGAACTTTTAGGAGGCTGCAGGCATTGATGTGAAGAAAACTCAATCCATTTATGGAGGTTAGGTCAGTTGGAGAGATCGAGCTTTCAGTGGGGCCAGGATTGATTTCACAGTGCCAACACAGATCAGCAGAAAGAAGATTAGCTTGATGAGGGCACCAGCGATAGGATTAGTGAGCAGTCAGACAGTTTTTCTTACTTGGGATCCAGTGTATAGTGGTGATGATCCTGCTGCATGGTTATCGATTTTATCATAGAGTACCAGCTTAATGGACAGGCTGAGGGAGTAATTGTAGTGCCAGTATGGTAGCAGGGGGATAGAGGAGTTCCGAACTGGTTGTGAGCCTTTTTTTGGGATTCCCAGGGATTATTATGCAGAAGCGGTAATATATGTATGTAGTGTTTAGGGGCATCCACTGGGGACAGTAGAGGGGGACAGTGTTGAGTGGTCGCCCTAAGCACCAAGGCATGGGTTCCAACAGTTATCTCTTCTGGATCCAAGGAAGGTGAGAGGCAAAACAGCAGTAGTAGGCGCAGTAGCATGGTGGAGGGTAGGAAAGGGTTAAAGAAAGTGAGGTGATGTGAAGAAATGAGCTTGGGAATAGCTAGGAGGATAGCTATGGGCGGGGATAAGAGATTCGGCGGGAAGGTGCGTATAAAACAAACACCCTGAAGGGGGTGGGGGGCGGGCAAAAATTTTGCGGCTTTCCGTACCTTTCTGGCTTTCTCCCGGCCTCCTGGTTCCCTTCTCGGTAGGCGGTGGCCGCCGCCCGCTGGCGGCTCGGAGCCCCTACGGTCTGTGTGTGCCTCGATGGCAGGGCTGGCTAGAGAGGAGGGACAGAGGAAAGGGCAGTCAAAGTAGCACTTGCAGGCAGTGGCTTGCAAGAGGTGCTAAAATGTAAATTGCACAACAAAGACTGGGTGGGTGGGGGGGGGTTAGGCGCCTGGCGTCCTAGCCCAACACAAATCTTCCCAAAAGACTGTAATTACTGGTTAAACAGGTAAGAAGGCATTTCCCAAAAGTACATAATAAACAGCAAAAACAGATCCTTTTAGACAATTTAAAACTTTGCAGTAAAAGACAAGTAATCTCGACCAGTTTTGGTGGTGCAAAATACAGCAGAAGTCAATGGGAGAGGGCGCACCAATCAGAGGCTGGCAAAGTCGGCGGTCGCCTTCCGATTGGCTATGCAGCTATCCCGTACCTTTCTGGCTTTCTCCCCCGGCCTCCTGGTTCCCTTCTCGGTTGTGCGGTGGCCGCCCGCCCGCTGGCGGCTCGGAGCCCCTACGGTCTGTGTGTGCTCGATGGCAGGGCTGGCTAGAGAGGAGGGGCTATTTGTGACAGAAGTGCCTTTAAGTCCAGAAACACAGTGTTTGTGTGTGTGTTCCCTTAAAAGTCCAGAGATAAAAAAACAAACTCCTTTCAGCCAAAGTGATAATAAGCAAAAATGTCTCTCCCATCCTGTGAGGTCGCAGCTCATGAGGTCACTGTTAGTCCTGTAATTAATTTGTAACATGACCAGTGTATCCAAAAGGGTGTCATTTTACTGCTTGCTTATAATCTGCAAAGATAGCAGTATCAAATTATGACAGTCTCTCTGATCAGAGCTTTCCCCTTGAACTCCAGAGTAGCTTCCCGACAACTATTTTCTCTCCTAGTGGTGGGCGATATAACAGGTATCTGTTAGAATTTATCGCTTCCTAGGATGTCATACAAAAGTGCAGTCTCCTATGGCTTCCTGGATTTCAAAGCAGTTGTCATTTTACAACCTGTTATATAGCAGCTAACACAGGCATGACAAGAGATGTCAAAAGGAAGCTGTTAATTAATACTGGGTCAGTTTTACTACAATGAGCCGTGTCAGCAAGCCAGGGCCTTTGAGGTCAAAAGGTCAGACCCCTTTAAAAGCTAGTCTTTCCCATGGCCTGATAACTGCCATTTCTCCTAAGCAGACATTCAGATAAACCTTTATTTATATCACAAATAATACAATAAATAACAAGTAGATAGGTGGGGCATCACACAGAGCACCTTCAAACAACTGGAATGTTGGTTCAGCTCTAACTGATTACTTTTTAACTATAAAAAAAACAAAATAATGCTCCTTTCAAGCCTCCAGCTAAAAAAGGAGATTCCCTGTCATGACAGTCATGGATAACAAATCGATCCCTCTAGTATAGGTTCACTCTTTCAAGTATCTTGGCGTCTTGATTGATGACTCCCTCTTGTGTGTGCAGCACATCAACATGGTGGTGAAGGCAGTGAACACTAAACTAGGTGTTCTGTATAGGCATAGGAAAATCCTCTCTCCCAGTGCCCTCTGGCTCTTGGTCTCCAGTTTCATTCTATCAATAGTGGACTATGGGCTTGTGGTATATGGTGCTGCCACTGATTCAGCTCTTAAAAGGGTAGTTACAACCCTCAACAAGGCCATGTGGATTGCTGCTAAATGCTGACCGCCTCACGTACAACGGTTCACTGTATGAGCAGTCCAACATTCTCTTCCTTAGAAATAGAATCAGGTACCAAACCTGCCTTCTAGGCAGGAAGACCATGCTCGGCAAGACTCCTTACTGCATCTTGGACCTGGTAAAAGCTGCTTACTCTAGGTACAACAGGGTTTTAAATAATTGATTAGCAGTTTTTTTTCTTGGGACAATACTAACTGTACAGAAAGTATTTATATAGGTTTTCTGGAAGTGTTATGTTTGTTAAACACAGTGAGGCAAGTGCTATGCATTTTCACAATGTTTTAGAACTTTTATGAGCAAAACGCTAATCAATTTTTAGAGTTAAATAAAACCCTGTACAAAACCAGAAGCACTGCCTTGATCCCGCTGTGTGTCGCATTCCGAAGGACAGCACTGGGATAGTGCTGTTTTGCCTACCATGCACCACTCTGGCTCAGTGAGGTCCCGGCAACTGCTGTAAACGCTGCCAATCCTCAGGCCTTTAAAACTGAACTAAAGCAATTTCTCTGGAATAGGAGCAAGTGTGATTGCTAGCACTGAACCTGGTTCTCCCCAACTATGGCAACTTACTCCATAGTCTCTGAATGCCTGCACTGATCTTGTTCCACCCTGCAATGATACCACCCTACCAGCAGCTGACTACCCTTCCTCCTCTCTCCTCCCTGCTGCCATCTCCCATCTATCCCACCCATGACTGGGAGCACAAAACCTTATTTAACACACACCATCATCTTATGTCTGCTCCTTGCCTCTGCTCACATATCCCCTCTCAGTGGTCACTTCTTCTCCACCACCTTCTATACAACACCTCGCTACAGCTCTTCCCCCTGCCCTACCCATTCTAACGCCTCTTTTGCCCTTCACATCCTGCAATTTCTCTTCCCCTCCTTACTACGTTACTTAAGCAGTGCATACCCCTCTTCCTTGTTACACTACTTGACAAGGCCCCTGAGCTGCTTCATGCTCCAACAGACCAGTAGTCAAACATGCTGCTATTAACACTGCAAATTTTGTAACATTGTATAATCATATATAATATCTTGTATGATTCCTTATGTATTGTAATAGTGCTTGTCTGTATTGCCTTTCCTGTATCCTGTATGTCTGTAGTTTTCCATTGGTAGATTATATGCGTCTACCACTAGAGGGCCTCATTATTTTTTTACTGTAATCCCTGCCTCACTTCCCTTTTTAACATCCCTTCCTAGTGCTGTGGAATTGTCATGCCTCACAACCCTATCATGCAACAAAAAGCAACGGATTTTCTTTACAACACACTAGAAATATGTCTCTTAATTGCTGCATTCAGCCAAGGTACACCACAAGAACCTACACAGCAAGAACAGCAAGGACTTACCTTCCTACACAACATCCACTATGTCTGTGGCATTGTAACCAGTAATCTGTTTTGCACTTCCAAAGTCTTGTGGACTCCTCCTTGGCTCATGGTGCACCCGCAATCCATCAGGGAATCTGGACCCTGCTCACCACTGTCATTACCACTTAGCCTTACTGTGAGGCACATAAAAAGAAGGAAGAGCTCAAACTCATGTCAGTCTCACAAGTTGAGTTTCAAACTAGTGAAAGGTTTCATGCTTAGACTCATACTAATTTTGTTGTTACTGTCTGGAAATGTGCACCCTGACCCTGGCCCAGCAAGATCTGCTTCATCTAGCAACACAAACAAGACTGAGTCAATTGCATTGGCGTCTATCAATATCTGCAGCCTGTTATGTAAAATAGGTAGACTCCAAGCTTGGGTTGCACAGCAAAACCCTGACATCCTGTCTGTAGTGGAAATATGGCTTTCCCCGAAGATCCCTGACTTGCCTGTAGCTGTACCTGGTTATGCCATCTTTAGACAGGACAGACTCACACAACAAGGGGGTGGCTGTGCCATATACATCAAGGATACACTCATGGGACATACATTACCTATGGACAGCCTAGGCAATGCCACCCAGGTGTTCGCCATCAGAGTTCTACTTGGGGCCCACAATAAAGCTCTAACAATTGTGTCCGTCTACATACCACTGAAGGACCAATTCACAGGCTTCCATAGCTTGATGGAGTACATTACAAACCTGCCCCATAACGCTGAGATGATAATTTTGGGTGACTTTAATGTCAACTGGCATTCTCCTGTAGTAGGTTCTCTTAAGGATGCAATCTCTGCACTCAACTTTACCCAGCTTGTTCCATCACCTACTAGAGCTAATTATAAGATGGGTATGAGTACCCTGCTTGACTGGATACCGCCCAGTTATCCAGGTCATATCACAAACGTGAATGTTCTCTCTGATCCATTAAGCGACCACTCCCCTATTACCTGTATCTGGTCAAATAAATTCAATAAACCTCCCCCAAAAACAATTTTCAGCAGGGTGTTAAAGCGGGGACACCTGGAACCCCTGAAACAATACTCTGTAGCACTGGCTGATCATTACTTAATGCCACAAATTATATAAATGCAGCTCTGGACCACTTCATCAAGCACTTTAATGAAGCTTGCAATATACATGCCCCCTTGAAAAGGATGAAAATCCGAGGTACCATCAATCCCTGGTTATCTGCCGACCTCATTAGTCAGGTGAAGCACAGAGATCACCTTTGGTGTCGTTCAAAGGCTACTGGCAAGCATGCAGATGTACAAGAATATAAAGCTACCAAGAATAAGTGCATCTGGGCTATTCACATCCAAAAAAGCAAGTACCATAGGGAACAGCTTGCTAACACTTGGGGTGACAGTAAGAAGTTTTGGAATAATATAAAAGATGTAACAGGTAAAGATGCTAAGGTTTCACCCACCATGCTAAATATTAATGGAGCCCCCACCCTTGACCCACTGACCATAGCCAATGTTTTTAATAATGCATTCACCATTCACTGACCTGGGCAGTGTCCTCCCACCAGACATTTTCAAGGACATCACCCAAGACACTGATCTTGCTCTTGACCCCCTCCACAATGTCCCTATGAAGACATTGAATAAAACAGGACTGAGCACAGAACCCTGCAGTAATCTACTAGTTACAGATCTTGGCGTGAATGTCTCCCCCTTACAGCTATCCTCTGTTGTCTGCCCTAAAGCCAGTTCTTAACCCACCCCACTAGTTTATTTATTTGTGATTCAGATTACACCTTTGAGCAGATCTCTTTTACACAGGTTCCATGTCCAATAACAAGGAACAGTAACAGTGGAGATCTAAAGGGCGAACAGCAAGAGGGGTTATGGAAGTTAACTACAACAGCAACAACAACAGTAGATACATTGCAAAATGGAATAATTCCTAGACAAAAGTATGAGAGAAGACAATCACATGCTATTCAGAATAGTCACGAGAGCGTTAAGCATGTTAGGGATAAGTATCTTGATATCTAAGTGCTAGAAAAAAAAATAAGAGGAGAGGGGAAGTAAAAGGTGGAAGAAGCAGGAATCAGCCCAGAGGACTCGTCAGTTAACAAAGTAGCCAAAGGGGGCAGTTTGTTGAAGGCAGATGCCAGGGCATGGTTCAAAGTGAACAGGACATACATTATGTGAGCTGCAGAAGAAGGGGGGATATGTAACCCCTAGGTGGGGCTATCCCAAGGGATACTACCCCTACCTGTGTGACTGGCTGCAGGTTGAGGGGCCCGGACTCGTGAAAAGAATGTCTCCATCCGCAGAACAGGATGATGATAGCGTGACTGCTCTGGGTACAGCCCTCTGGGACACTGATACCCACCTCAGACCCCTCTAGCAGCCAAGCAATTTGGAGATGGCACAGTCCCAATATGTACTATAATAGCCCTTGATTGCAAAGCAGCAGAGGTGTGGGACTGTGTGTGGGAATCACTATTTTATGACCCCATGTTGACTTCAAGGTCTCGCACAGCTATATCAATCGGCCCTGCTGCAAGTGGCAATTTAAAACTGTAATAGCCCTTGATTGCAAAGCAGCAGAAGTGTGAGACTGTGTGTGGGAATCACTATTTTGAATTTTAAATATACCTTGAATGCAAATGCTTAACTGGAGCCCTGCTTCTAGTACAGGAAGAGGAAGAGGGGAGTTGTAGTCCTCCTGAGATAAAGAACTACAAACAGAGGATTTTAGTGCTGTTTTTACACCTGTCCTGGGTTATTCTCCTTTGTAGCCCTTAAAAACACAGGGCAAAGGGGTCCAGCACAGAAATATTTTTTTTTATTTCGTAATTTGTTGCGAATGATCCCGTGACCCCATATTGACTTCTGGGTCTCTCACAGCTATATCAATTGGCCCTGCTGCGAGCGGTAGATTTAAAACTGTAATAGCCCTTGATTGCAAAGCAGCAGAGGTGTGGGACTGTATGTGGGAATCACTATTTTGGATTTTAAATATATCTTGAATGCAAGTGCTTAACTGGAGCCCTACTTCTAGTACAGGAAGGAGTAAGAGGGGAGGTGTAGTCCTCCTAAGATAAAGAACTACAAACAGAGGATTTTAGTGCTGTTTTTACACCTGTCCTGGTTATTAGCCTTAAAAGCAAAGGGGTCCAGCACAGAAATATTTTATTTTATTTCACAACTTGTTGCGAGTGATCCATGACCCCATATTGACTTCGGGCCTCGCACAACTATATAAATCGGCCTGCTGAGAGCAGGGTGAGTGAGGCAGCGCAGGAGATGCGCACATTGGTGCGCATGTCGGCTGGTGTCAGCTGGGGCACTGGGACGCTGGGACTATAAAACCAAGAACAAACCTGTCCAGATAATAATGCCATTATTGAGGAAGTGTGGTAAATGTTGTATGTTTATAGAGGGGGAGGCGGCTCATGAATTCACCTGTGAAAAATACCTGTTAATTGAGAAGCTGCAGGTGGATATAGCTTCTCTGCAGGCAAGGGTGAGGCTTCAGGAAGAGATAACAGTTTTGGAACAGTTTTTATAGATGATGCAGTAAATGATCTCTCTACGTCACAGCTCCCAACTTGAGAACTCCTTGTCTAAATCAAGTGAAACTGAGGATATTGTTAATAAAAATGACTGGTGTACTGTGCATAAATCACTAAAGGGAAAAAAGGGAAGAAGGAACATAGGGGGTTCTTCAAACATGCTAACCCCAAACAGATATAGTGCTCTAGTAAATGATCACGATTCTGAGGAATCTTTATTAACACATGATCACAGTTCTAACAGGAGTCCTCTAAATCCCAGTAATTCAGTAAATTCTGGGTTACCCACAAATAAACCACGCCTCCCAGGGATATACTTGTGATAGGTGACTCTATGCTTAGGTACACTGACCAAGTATTATGTAAAAATAGGAAGGAATTTACCACCGTTTCAGCATTACCGGGGGATGGCATTGGAGATATTGAACAACTACTCCCTGGTTTATTAGAAAATACGCAGACTCCAGTGACAGTGCTTCATGTAGGTGTAAACGATGTGGGGAGGAGAAGCATCACAGAGATTCAACGTGATTTTGAGCTGGTGGGTAAAGAACTTATTAATAGGGGTTGTGATTTAATTGTACCTGGTATTCTACCAGTTCCAAGGGCTGGCAGGCTGCTTGATGAAAGCACCAGAAGATTAAATGGGTGGCTTAAGAGGTGGTGTTTTAGGGAAGGTTTTACTTTTGTAGATCATTGGGAGGAATTCCAGGCATCTCACAGTTTTTCTTTGGATGGGCTACACCTTAACAGGCAGGGACAAAGGGTGTTTTCAAATAGGCTAAGGCAGTGCTTGAATGAATATTTAAACTAGAAACTGGGGGAGAGGGAGCCAACTAAAATGAGATGGTGTGTAAACCCAAGCCCAATTGGAATTTTCTCGTAGTGAATGCTAGAAGCCTTATTAATAAAATGGATGAATTAATGTTTAAATTATATAATTCAGATATTCATATATGTGCTATTACAGAAACCTGGTGGAGGGCAGAGGACACATGGGACAAACAGATCCCTGGGTACACACTTTATAATAAAGATAGGCAGTTTGCTAGAGGAGGAGGAGGAGTGGCACTGTATGTTTTAAATGAAATAACATCTGAAACTATTGAATGTTCAGCCTGGGGTGAGTCCGAAGTATTATGGGTTAAAACTACTACCCCGAATACACCTAAGTTAAGTATTGGTGTTGTATATAGACCACCAGCCAGTCTAGTACAGAACGATGACCTTATTCTGAAGTTTATTAAATGTATTTCACAGGAGGATAGGGCCATTATTGTGGGGGAATTTAATTTACCTGGAATCAACTGGTAAACGTGTCAAACTGGCTCCAAGGTGGATGTTAGTTTTTTAGAGTCCTTCCTAGTGGCAGGATTGGAACAGTTGGTCATGGACACTACAAGGGGAAATCATATTTTGGGTCTGGTTTTGAGCAACGTAGCAGATAATATTCCAAATTGTACAGTAGAAGTTCCCTTGAGTGCCAGCAATCACTGTATGATTGGATTTAGGTACAGTGTAGCTGCAAAAATAGAGGTTGGTAGTACAACTGTGCAAGATTGCAATAAAACTGACTTCCTAGCTTTTAGAGGAGAGCTAGGTAAATGGAATTGGGTACATGAACTACAGAATATCACAGTACATGAAATATGGGACAGACTTAGTAAAAAATTAAATGAGTTAATTCAGAAATATGTGCCTGTGGGTACAAAATATCAGAATCCCAAAAAGGCTATGCCACCATGGTTGTCACCTTCAGTCAAGAGAGCTATAAAAAAAAAAAAAAAAGAATAGGGCATTCATCAGGACAAAACGAAGTGGAGAGGCCAGCGTGTTTGAGAAAGACCAAGTTAACCATCTCCAAGGCAAAAAAGGCATTTGACTATAAACTTGCCACAAAAGTACAGGATAATTATAAATCCTTCTACGCCTATATAAACACAAAAAGGGGCAAGTGTAGAACAGTAGGTCCACTGAAGGATACTAGTGATAGCCTTATAAAGGAAAATAAGGCTATGGCTGACAGGCTAAATACTTATTTTTCCTCAGTCTTTAATGTTGGCCAAAAAATTAGGGCTCCCGATATTGGGTTACAAGATGCAATCTGCCCTAAAATTGAGGCAGAGGATGTTCGGAAGAGGCTAAGTAATCTGAACCCATACAAGGCACAAGGTCCAGACAGTATGCATCCCAAAATGCTTAAGGAATTGGCAGATTGTTTGGCGAGGCCGGTTACTTTATTATTTCAGCAATCCCTAGAGACAGGTCAGGTCATTGAGGCCTGGAAACAAGCCGTAGTGATCCCCATCTATAAGAAAGGATCTAGAGAGGAGGTGACAAACTACAGACCAATTAGCCTGACATCAGTTCTTGGGAAGATATTTGAGGGCATAATTAAAGATCAAATTATGATTAGTGTTGAGGAAAAAGGGGTTCTGGTTGCTACACAACATGGTTTTACAAGGGGGCGTTCATGCCAGACAAATTTATTGGCGTTCTATGGGAAGGTCAGTAAAACATTGGATGATGGCAAATCTGTGGACGTCATCTTTTTGGACTTTGCCAAGGCCTTCGATAAAGTCCCTCACGACCAGCTGATTTTAATCCTTAGTAAAATAGGCATACAGGCGTATTTAGTGTACTGGTCAAGGCATGGTTGTCTGGGAGGAGGCAGAGAGTGAGTGTGCTGGGTAAACTGTCGGATTGGACGGGCGTTGCTAGTGGGGTCCCTCAGGGATCCATATTGGGACCATGTCTATATAATCTTTATATTTCAACCATGAAACCTAATATGAATATTTGGCTGTCAAAGTTTGCAGATGATACACGCATAGGTTTCCCATTAAACAGCCAAGCCGAGGGTTTAAAAATCCAGGAAGTCCTGAATGAATTAGAGGTTTGGGCCCAGGACAATTGGGCTACGTATAATGTAGCTAAGTGTGCAGTGATGCACATGGGTAGGAACAATCTGGGGGTGGTGTATAAACTTGCAGGGCAAGAACTAAGAGTGATTCAGGAAGAGTAAGATTTAGGAATCGGGGTAAATAATAACAATAAATTCAATTCACAGTGTAACCAGGTGGTTAGAAAAGCAGGCGGTATACTTAGTTGTATACATAGACACGTTAAGAGCAGAGACAAGGAGGTCTTGCTTCCACTGTATACCTCCTTGGTGAGGCCACAAACAGAGTATTGCGCACAGTTCTGGGCACCAGGACAAAGGGGAGCTATAAATGTAATTGAGAGGATTCAGAGAAGGGCAACAAGGAGAATTAGGGAAGTACAAGGCCTTGATAATGAAACAAGGCTAAAAAAATTAGATCTGTTCTCATTGGAATATCATAGGCTACATGGGGACATGTGTATGGTATATCAGGCCATGTCGGACCATCAACTGTGGGAGTTATTGGGCTTTGAACTGTGGGAACAGAATTATAATACACGAACCCATCCCCTTCAGCTAAAGTGTGATAGATTTAATAGGCAGGCAAGAAAGCACTGTTTTTCAGTAAGAGTTATTAAAATATGGAAAGAGTTACCTACCAAAGTCGTTGGTTCTCAAATAGTGTCAGCATTTAAACATTACCTAGATCTTCATCTCCGGAGTAAAAATATATCTGGGTATTAGCAATAGTTGTGGAGAGCAAATGGGCTTATGGTCTTTGTAAAGCTCAGTTTCACCTATGAAACTACAAAACCCCACCTTGTAACACACTTACCACCAGGGCTGGATTGACTGGAATGCCCTGGAGACCCCCTTGAAAACAAGACATGTAACAGTAAAACAGCAGTGACACAGTACTTTTGGCACAGAAGTACAACACAACTAATTTAACTGCAGAAAGATATAGATCTGATTTATTTGGGGGACGTGAACAAGAGAGGGATAGCAATCTAGTGATTAAGGTTGGATCAGATATATTTAGATTATGAGGCATGCACTCAAGAGTCCCTCTAATACAGTCAAACACACTCTGGGTACCCAGTTGGAATTACAGACTAGCCTGAAGCATTGCCCAGGGTAGGCCAGCGTTGCAGCTGTTGTTGGGGCACTTTGGATGGAAAGAAAACACAACACGCACTGTAACCCTTAACTTGTAATCCGGAGCCAGATGGCTCAGTCCAAAAACAATTAGCAACCCACAATTAAATTAGATGGCACACTTTAATTTGAACTTGGTTGCAGGGAGCTACCCTGATATTTAATTACTCTACCCAGACCAGGAGGTTCTCTGATGAAATAAGATCTGTAGACACAGTCGGATACAGATGAGGATGAAGTCCCTTGTGGTCCTCGTTGATGATGCTGGTCTTCAGGCTGGCAGAAAAATGTAAAGCAGGCCGAGAAAACATGCCTGAAACGATTTTGAACTAATCGGCCATGCAGCAAATAGAACAAGTCACACACATTTATATGTAAAGGCAAACTTGGTCTTTTGTGGTTCTTCCAGGCAGGATGCAAGCTGATCTTCTCTTTTCAGGATTATGGAATCAGATTACCTGCAGCTGCTTGCAGCAGCTACCCAGGCTGGATAAATGTGGACCCATGGACTAACGGCTGAAAAACGGTCTAGGCCAGGTAGGCCTGACCTCTGAGAGCTGGCAGGCTCCCCAGAGGCACACGTTCGAGCTCTCTGGCTGTCTCTTCAAAATCTGATCATTTTTCAGCAGAGCCCCCTTTAGTATGGAACAGAGTTCCAAGGATCTTATTGGCTGTAAAATCTGTCTTGAACAGTCCCTGAAGGCTATTTTCTGGTGTTTTGGTGCCTAGAGATAGTCCCAGTTCATTTCCCACAAGTCTGGGGTAAATCCCCAGAAGCCCTTTTATCAGACCCTGGCTTCTGACTGACGGCAAAGCACTAAAATGGTGGCTGCAGGCAGTTCTTTAAGCAGTACAATTCACTGTCCCCATATATAATGTCCTGGTGCAGCTAGTATTAATGTTATTTTCATTTAGTTTTCCCACTGGCTGGTAGCCTCATTAGTCCACTGTCAAGCAAGTTTACTGTAAAATAAACAATCCCCCCAGGGAGTCACAGCTCCCATAACTCACTGCTGCCAGATACACACAACAGCTCATGAATCTTTATTAGGGCCCTTCTGCGCCCTGACATTTGCCCCTTGACCTTTCTGGTGCCCTGAAGGCAGCGCACATGGCAGCTGCCATTCATTCAATTAAAAAACATTTTTTTTCCTGTGATTTAGGTCCTCAGTGCCCATTCAGCTTAACCACGGCACCGGGAACTGAAGACTAGGCACAGTCTGATTTCTGACCACAACGGCAGTCTAATGAATAATGCGCCTCCTCGAATATGCGAGCAGTGGCTCTACAAACATGCTGGCCACTCGCAAGTTGCCACTCGAGCCCTGTAGGGCTCACTCAACAGAGGGGGAGAAGACCAAGAGACAGCAAAGTGCTGCGAAGGATGGGTGGATGCCGAGAGGCAATGGGAGGCACCCGGAGGCACAACAGATAAGCCCCCCAAATGGGCAGGGCATTACAGGTAGAAACAGGAATCCACACCAGAGGCCTTGTCAAGTAGCAAGGTGGTGGAGGAGAGAGCAGACCATTGAATGCATCCATGAAGCTATATAACATGGGTGGTCTAAGGGTATGGGTAGGGTTACCTGAGGTGGGAGAACCAGATAGTGAGGGATGAGGTGAGGCAGGGGAGAGCGGGGGAGAGGGGGATGGGGGGTGAATGGAGTGGCAGATGGGAAAGAGGTGGGATGCCAGGAAGTAATGAATAATGTTAACACCTGTAAAGAAGTTAGCGGTAGCAGTCACAACTGGACTTAGATACCAGATCCACCTTTAGCATTTTTTTAAAAGGCACCCAAGGTCTTAGCAGATGATATGTCACCAGCAAATGAGTTGAACCCGAAGGGGGCATGGTAGGTAAAGGACCTCTGACACTGTGAGGTGAGACATCATGGGATCTTGAGAGAGGAGAAGCCAGATCTTCTTGCGTACCGAGTTTCAGTGCTGGCAGTAAGGACCTCCTGAACCCCAGAGGGCATAAGACCACAGCTGACTTTCTTAGCTTTGATCTATATTGGGCCCCCTCTTGTTTTTCACCATTCATCAATGACCTCAGCTACCACTACAGGAGCTGCTCTGTGGTACAGTATGCAGACAGTGTGGTTCTATACAGTTCTGTGAACAACACGGATGAATTAGGGTCACAACTCCAGTCAGATTTTGCTATGGTTGAAACTTAGTTATTAGAAAATAGCCTGGTTCTAAACTCCAAAAAAAATAAATAAAGCCCTCCTGTTTGGACCAAGATCCCTGAGCCCTGACCGCAGCCTCCTACTTCCAGTTGTCACAGCATCTGGCTCAACAATAAAGGTGGTGCAATCCTTCAATTATCTTGGCCTGGTGCTGGACCAAGGACTCTCCCTAAAACCCAACGTGGACACAGTAACCAAAAAACTCCACCAAAATGTTGGCCTGCTCTACTGCCTAAGCACTCGAATGATATGCGAGACCAGTCTGGTGATCACAAAGAGTATCCTCCTCCCGACCTTAACCTACGCAGCTCCAATTCTGCATGGAATGGCATAACGGGACCACCGTAGGTTATAAACCCTGTAACACAAAACAGCTTGCTTTGCCACAAAATCCCACCCAAGAAGTCACCATTGTGATGTACCTGGCTCACTCAACTGGCCATTCTTCAGCCACAGACTTCAATACCCCCTGCTATGTAACACATATAAGCTCCTCGATGACCAGCCTCCAGCTGGGCTACTAGCCCCAAAGCATTCCTGCAGACTGCTCCATACCACAGGAAAAAAGCTCCTGGAAGTACCCTAGGTCAGCACCACAGTAGGCAGAAAATCCTATGCCCATGCTGCACCTGTACTTTGGAATAAGCTACCTGGCCACCTACAGGAGTTGACCTCCCTATGGAATTTCTGTACGGGATTATGCGAGCACTTGCAGAACCACAGTCACTGTTCCTGTCCCAGAGAATAACTTTACCTAGCAGTATTGTCCCAGCTCTCCCTCAATCATTTTCCGGCTACTACCTACCTAAGGCACAGTGAGACATACCTTGGTCATACCCCTTCAACCCCTTATTTCATGTTTGTGACTGCAGTCAAATGTTGTTGTTTCTAACTGTATAACCTGCTGTATGTAACCTTGCTGTACTATGTCATTCTGTACTCTGTCTCAACTGTAATCCTATATGATCTGTTCAAAAATGTACTAGTCAATTCATAATCCTTCACTATATGTGACTAATTTAAGGTCACCCCTGAAAAAGGGAACTTTGAGGCTCAGCGAGCCTACCTGGTTATCAAAATTTAATAAATAAATAAATGAGATGGGTCTGGTAGGATAGTCTGCTACTGAACTGTAGACAATTAGCCTGTGAGTACAAGTCACAGCCTGGTATGGGTCAGCTAGTCTGCACCAGTGAGGAGTCAGCAGGCCTTGTTGAGTGCCGTTTTTATGTGCTTGAGGGATGTGTCTGTGGCCGATCCATTGATGATGAGCCCATAGTCTACCAGTGATACCACTGAGCTATGAATGGCCGTGCTGAGGGCTGTAGGGGTTAGGCAGTGCTTGTGTCTGTGCAGGAGCCCAATCTGCCTATTAATTCCTTCGAAAATATTGTTGACATGCTTAGTATACTAGAGGGTGTTGTCCACCGTGATCTCAAGGTATTTAAAGTTGGAGACTATTTCCAGGGGGGCTCCAATGTCATTTACTATGGAGAGGAGGTAGTGTCTATGCTTGCTTTGCAAGTTGGAAAACAACATTTCCTTCTTATAAGTTAAGATTAATTTGTGATTGCCGAACCATCCTTCTGCAGCAGCAAAGTTTTGTTGGCTTTCCTATTCAAGAACCATGGGGTGATGGCCACTGGAAAACAGGAAGGCATCGCTGCTTAAAGAAGGACACATCCCAGTATAGAGAGGGGCAGGGTATTCAGGAATACACTGAACAGAAGGGGGCCCAAAATAGAGCCTTAAGGGACCTCAGACAGAACAGGCTGAAGGGACGGTTCTTATCTTTACTTGCTGTGAATGGTTTTGAAGGTAACTATTGAACCAGGCAATATATTGAGCTGAGAGACCAAGATTGTCTAATTGTTCATCCAGGATTACATGAGTAACCATGTCAAATTCCTTGGTTAAATCAATGTATGCTGCAACAATCAGTTGATCTTGGTCAGGGGATTTATTGATGAAGCTCATGAATTCAAGCAAGGCAGTAGTGGTACTGTGCCCATACTTGAAACCATGCTGTTGAGGGCAGAATAGTTGATATTTTCCCACGTAGTCAACAAGTTAGTCAGTTTCTCCCCTACCCCAGCCCCTGGTCCCTCAGTTTGCCCAATAACCTCCTGTGTGGCACCAAGTTGAAAGCTTTGCTTTGCTGAATTCCAGTTACAGGGCACCCACAGCATGGCCGTGGTCAACCACCCTGGTGACCCAATTAAAGAAGTTAATAAGGTTAGTCTGGCAAGACCTTCCCAAGACAAACCCATGCTGTCTCTCATCATGTAGTGAATTCTTACCCAGAAAGGTTATCAACCCCTCTTTTATAATGGTCTCCATCAACTTCCCACTATAGAAGTCAAGTGTACTGGTCTGTAACTTCACAGTTTGTCATTGGGCAAAGTCTTGTGGAGGGAAACCACGTGACCCATCCTCCAGTCCCTGGGCACATTCCCCATCTCCGAGGAGGCATTAAACTGGTCTGCCATCGGGCCTGCCATCACCTCTGCCAGTTCGTTCAGGACTCTTAGATGTACACCATCTGGTCCTGGTGCCTTGTCCACCAGCAAGGCTTTAAGGCCTTTTAGAACCCTGTTCTCCTGGGTGACCCCATCTATTGTCTCTGCACACACACCCCTGCCCCTGTCTCATTTCCCTTGTGGTATCGGACCATTCTTTTCTTTTGTGAACACTGAACAGAAATACATTTTGAATGCCTCCACTTGGTCCTCCACTTTTTCTGCCCATCCCCCCCAACTCTTGATTCTAGCAATCTTCTCCCTTATGTATTTTTTTTTTTCAAATTGTTTAACCAGGAGTAGCACACTAAGCTGAAATCTTGTTTACAGGTGCAACCTGGAAGCACAGGGAAGTTAAGTGACTTGCTCAGGGTCACACAGGGTATTTGAAGAACTCCTTCTCCCACTCTGTGATCCTCTGAACCAGTCTATGCTCCCTTGCTGCTTTGGCTGCCCTGACTGTCCTACTCACTTCCCAAGATACTTTTGAGTACACCTCCTCGTCTTCCTCCCACCCATATTTCTTGAACCTGTTGAAGTCCAATCTCTTGTCACTCACCTTTCTCACCACTTCCCTGTTGAGCCAGCTAGGTGTTTGTGACCTGGACTGCCTACTCGGAGACTTGGCACACATGTCTGGGGCCTCCTTCCGTCCCTTCTTTATGATTGACAACTTCTGTTCAGAACCCATCCCTGGGTAAATTCCAGTAAGATGCCCCTCTAGAATGCTGCCCATGCTGGCAAAATAGTTCTTCCTGAAGTCACCACCCTTGTTCTGGTCTTAGCCGACTCCCTCCGAATGTTGAGGAAGAACTACACCAAGCGGTGTTAGTTTCCTGTTAGTGGGTTCTATGTGACCACATCCTGGACTTGGCCACCATTTGCTAACACAATATCCAATATGTTCCCCTTCCTGGTGGGCTCCATCACTCCTGCTCTAGGTAGCTGCCCTGGATAGCTTAAAGCAGTATCTGTTCCCTGGCATTTGTGGTAGTCGTGGTCTGCCAGTCAATCCCGGGTTGGTTGAAGTCAAACACTATAACCATACTCCCTTTGCACTGACTTTTCTAATTTGCTCCCCCAGCTCACTGTCAATCTCCTCACTTTGGGAGGGAGGCCAGTACACTACCTCCAACCTAATAATCTTACCTTTGAAGCTTTGGAGCAGTACCCTTATGGCTTCTGGCCTCCCCTCTACTCCCACTTCCCTGGTACACAATATCCCATCATTAACTTAAATACCCACCCCTCCTCTTCTTCACCCCTCCCTGTCTTTACAGCATACCCCTTATCCAGGGATCATGAGATCCTAGTCATGGTATTAGGTGGTCCAGGTTTCTGAGATGGCGGCAATATCCACCTCCCCTTCCACCGTCATTGCCTGGAATTCTGTTGCCTTGTTTGCCAAGTTCCTAGCTTTCAAAGGTACAACAGTTCACCTTGTGCCTTGCCCCTCCACTCCTCTCCCCACCCCTCCCTTCTACTTTTGTTCCTTGGTATATTCCACTCCCTACCTTCTCTTTCTGGGGGGTGAGGCCTTCTGGTCTCCCCTGCTAGATTACTTATTTTTGCAGCCCCCCTCTGCCCCCCTTCTCAGTTTAAAGTTATTTTAGTTGTAATGTAATTCCCCAGCTCCTGTTTCAGAATCTTTCTACCTCCATTGCTGAGATGCAGCATATACCATGCATAGAGCCCCTTCTTATTCCATGCCTCGCCCCATTCCCTTACTACCCTGTACCCCATTTGTGTGCACCAGCACCCCTTCCCAGTCACCTGTTGAATTCCCCTATTCTTAGTTTCCTAGTGGTACTTGCCCTAGGTACTAGGAGTGCCTCCGAGAATACCACTGATCTGCTAACCTCAGTGCAGATCATATCAGAGAAAGTCTTATCCCCTTAGACATCACTTTAGTAATCCTTTCCTCTGTCTGTGCCTCTGCTTTCCTAAACATTTTTACTGTCTCCTCCTTCTCCCTGGCTTGGAACATTTGTCATTTGACCACACTGTTTCTTAATACAGTTCCGCTTGAATGCCAAACATTTTTCTTTCAGCACTTTGCCACTTCTTGGGAGACCCATAACAGTCTTCTTTTCCTTCTGCTCTGGCCTCCTCTTTCACACAGAAGTTTCTTGCCCTTTGTATTCTCCCTCCTTATTCCTTCCCGCTCTGTCTCTACTCCTCCCTGCAACCCCCGAGACATTTTCTGAGGCAGTCTCCCTTTAATGCCATCACTGTACTGTTTTGTTTGAAATACAATGAGTGAAGCCCTGTATTAATACAGCCTTTTTCCCATCCAGCAGTATGTATTTATTTTAATTCCTTAGCAGTTCCATAACACAGTGAGATCAGTTGAGCTGAAGATTACAAGGATGCAGAAGACAGTGACTTTGGCTTAAAGGATCACTATGTTTAGGGACCCTCCCCCTGGTTGCATCAGTCAATGAATATTAATGAGCCGAGTTGAATGGTGTGGGGACTGATTTTACAGGCAGACCGGAAGAGCACTTGATCTCCCAGAGCTAAAAGACTAGAGAAACCAGGGGGTTGCACTGAAAACATGTCTATCAGCGATCATTAATTTTACTCTTTCTAATGCAAAACTGCAAATCAGAACCTGCTTGCATCTGTAACCAGTGCAGTTTTGTTTTTTTTTATTGCAAGAAGGGGCTGCAGTCTGAAACTGAGGCTCATGAAGTTGGAGGTAAGGAACACTGCGATGCTGTGTAAACTAGCCAAAGAGAGGCTAAATCAGAACAAAATAGAGTCAGTTTGATGTGTGGCTTATTCTTTTCTTTCATAATTTTGCATATTTACTTTAAGAAACTCAATTACAACATATATCCTAGCATGGAATGTACAGTATGCATCAATGTGCTTTTTATACTGCTGTAGAGATACAATTACAACAAGTAACCTGGCACAGAATATACAGTATACATCAGTGTGCTTTTTATACTGCTTTAGAGATACAATTACATAGATACATAGACAGTGTCGGCAGATAAGGGCCTATGGCCCACCTAGTCTGCCCATTTGAGCTTGTAAGTTCAGTTTGTTTTCCTAGAAGTCTATTTACCCTTACCCCTGACCTCTAGAATTCCTTTATGTCTATCCCATGCATTCTTAAATCCCGTGATTGTTTCAGCCCCCACCACTTCCTCTGGCAGGGTGTTCCACTTGTCCACAAAGTTACACAAAGTAACCTGTCACAGAATACACAAAATATGTCTATGTGCTTTTTATACTGCTGTAGAGTTACAATTACAACAAGTAACCTGGTGCAGAACATACAATTTATAGCAATGTGCTTTTTATGCTGCTGTAGTTACAATTACAAGAAGCAGCCTGGCACAGAATACATCATTGTGCTTTTTATACTGATGTAGAGCTACAATTACTAACATTCTAACATACTAAAATGCCAGCAGAATAGGCCTAACGGTCTTTCGTGTCTGCTCGTTTGGTCAGCCTCCACCGAGGGAGCTGACCTTGCTTCCCCCCTCGCCCTGTCTGGCTTCTCCCTTCCCAGTCCCGGAT
Organism: Neoceratodus forsteri; assembly: GCA_016271365.2. Taxonomy (NCBI): domain Eukaryota; kingdom Metazoa; phylum Chordata; order Ceratodontiformes; family Ceratodontidae; genus Neoceratodus; species Neoceratodus forsteri. The sequence goes on from CM057455.1 coordinate 56,297,115, forward strand.
ATTCTCGCTGCATTGGACTTTGCTTCCAGAACCCTTACCCTGTACCTGTCCCACCCCCTCTTAAACCCCTCCACCATCTCTGCCTTCACCAGCTCCCAGGCAGCGCATTCCATAGCTCCACCACCCTCTCAGTGAAGTAGTACCTCCTCCTTTCTCCCCTGAATCTCCCCCCTCCAGCTTCCACCCATGCCCTCTAGTTGCCCCCCTCCTTCCTTGGAGCACCCTGACTGCTCCTCCCCTATTTACCCCCTTCATGTACCTGAAGACCTCTATCACGTCCCCCCGGTCCCTTCTCTCTTCCGGTGTGTACATATTTAGCTCTTCGAGCCTCTCCCAATAGGTCCTGTCCCCCAAGCCCCAAATCATTTTGGTTGCCCTCCTCTGGACCCTCTCCAGGAGTTCAGTGTCCCTCTTTAAGTGTGGCCTCCAAAACTGCATGCAGTACTCGAGGTGTGGCCTCACCAAGCAGTTATACAGAGGGAGTATCACTTCCCTCCTTCTGGAGGTGATCCCCCTAGTGATGCATCCCAGCATCCTGTGGGCCTTGGCCGCTGCACTCCTGCAAGTCTTCGAGTTGTTCATCTTGACATCCTCCACCACCCCCAGGTCCCTCTCAGCCATCGAGACTTGTAGCATCCCCCACCAGGGTGTACACTTGGCCTGGATTTCTGGCTCCCAGGTGCAGTACCTTGCATTTCCCTGCATTGAACCTCAGCTTCCACTTTCTAGACCACCTTTCCAGAGCCTCCAGGTCCCCCTGCAGGGCCACCCTCCCCTTCTCCCCATCCACCACAGCCGCCAGTTCTGAGTCATCCACAAAGAGACTAGTCTCACTCCTGATACCCTTCCTTATGTCAGAGATGTAGGTGTTGAGCAGGAGGGGCCCAAGGACCAACTCCACTAATGACCCTCCTTGGGGATGAGGCTATCCTACCAACCATCCAGTCCTGGAGCCAATTGCCTATCCATCTGATTTCCCCACCCCATTTCTCCCAGCTTATCCAACAGCCCCTATGAGGAACAGAGTCAAACGCCTTGCTGAAGTCAAGAAAGAGGATGTCCACCGGTCTACCCAGGTCCAAGGCACTCATCACCCAGTCATAGAACTCCACAAGGTTTGTCTGACACAATTTCCCCAGGACAAATCCATGCTGTCTATCGTCCAGGCACCCCGACTTTTCCAGATCCTCCCCAGCCTCTCCTTGACAATGCCCTCCATCACCTTGCCCACTACCGATGTCAGGCTGACAGGCCTGTAGTTCCCTGCCACCTCCTCAGTCCTCCCTTGTGGATAGGCACATTGCGCCACCTTCCAGTCCTGGAGCACCCACCCTGTCCTCAGAGAGATGCTGAAAAGCTCCACCAGGGATTTCGCCAGGACATCCACCAGTTCCTTCAGCACTCTGGGATGTAATTATCTGGCCCCGGTGCTTTCTCCATCTTAAGTGACCTGAGGGCTTCCCTCACTCTCTTTGCTATGAATTCCACCTCCGCCACCTCATCCCCCTGTTTTGTCTTCCCCTCCTCCTGCCAATGAAGCCCCCCTCTCGAGACTCACCGATTGGTAATGGTCCCCCCTTCTACATTTCACCGTCTCCTCCCATGTATGATGCGGTCCCCCCGCTCCCCCATTTTCTTTGGTGAAAACTGAGGCGAAGTACTCATTTAGTACCTCAGCCTGCTCCCCCAGGTCTTGTGCCCATCCCTCCTCTGTTTTAATCCTGCTAATTTGCCCCTTCACCCTTCTTTTTCCCCAATGCATCAATGAACCCCTTGTTCCCTCTCCTAATTTCCCTGGCCAGGTTCTGCTCCTTCCTTGCCTCAGCTGCCCTCACCACCCCTAGTGGCCTTCTGGCCATCAGCTCGTACTTCCCTCAGTCCTTTCACTCCTTGAGCACTTGAAATGCCTATAGGCTACCTTCTTTCCCCTCACCATCTCCTGAACCTCCTGGTCCACCAGCAGGGTTTTTGGGCCCTACCGCATTTTTGTCTTACTCTTACACAGGTGCTGGTAGCATCCTGCACCCCCCTTCTGATGATTTCCCACCTACTGTCAGTGTCCATGTCTGGCCCAATCTCATCCAAATGTTCCTTAAGGATCCTTCCCATTTCCTTGAAATCCACCCCCTTGAAGTCAATTACCCCCATCTTTGTGCAGCCTTCTACCCCTCCTAGGTCCAGGCAGAACCAGACTGTGGCATGGTCGCTCCCTGCCAATGGATCCCTTACCTCCAGGCCCCCAATCTGGTCACTGACTGCCAGGACCATATCCAGTATCCGTGCCTTCCTGGTCGGTTCCCCCACCTGCTGAGTTAGGAGCGTGTCCTGAAATACATCCTCCAACCTCTGTTCCCTGGCCACCGAGGATGTCCAGTCTCCAAGTCTGTTCCTGGCATGTTTAAGTCCCCCAACACCACCACCCTTCCCCTGCCCAGTCTGCAGTGTCTCCCAGCGTCTGCCACCAGACTCTCCTCCACCGCAGGGGGTCTATACACCACTCCTATTTTTACTCTCTTGCCCTTCCCTTGTTATCAAGGTGACCCAAATCGCCTCCACAGTTCTCTCCGCCTCCTCCACTCCTCCTATGCCAATGCAGTTTTTGACTATTATTGCTACTCCTCCTCTTCCCTCCCCTGTCCTTCCTAGACATGGTGTAACCCTCCAGGTTCAGCTCCCTTAGATAGCCCCTCACGGTGGCCCAGGTCTCAGTGACTGCTGCCACATCCGCCTTTCCCTCAGTTAGCCGCAGCCTGGAGCTCAGGCATTTTATTGCCCAAGCTCCTGGCATTTAGCAGGACTACCTTCCACCCTTTCCCTATACTTCCATTTCCCTTGCTTGCGTTCCCATGGGGATTCCGTCTTCCCCTGGTCTGCATCTTATGAGTTGGCATTTTTCCACATTCCTCCAGCTCGTCAGGGGGTGGAGACAGAGTCCCTCTTTTATCGAACCCCCCCCGACAGCCTTTTCTCCCGTCCCTCCCCCTTCACAAGTTTAAACCCCACCTTTCACCAGCTAACCCCTCTATTTTCAGCTTAAGAATTTCCTATCCCTCCAAATTGAGATGGAGCCTATCTCTAGCATGCAGCCTCTTATCCTTCCAGTCCCCCATCAGTCCATACCCTTTGGCCCCACACCACTCCCTGAGCCACTGGTTTATCTCCCTAATCTTCCTCTTGTGTTCCCCACTAGTTCTTGGTACCGGGAGGATTTCAGAGAAGGAAATCGCGCATCCTATGTCATGACAGACCCTGGCAAACTCCCTGAACCTTGCCTGTATCTCTAGCTCACTATTTCCCTCAATGTCATTGGTACCCAGGTGGACCAGTATGTCTAGGGAACCTCCACAATCCTTTGCCAGCTGATATACCTCATGCTTGGCCCTGTGCACCGTTAGTCCAGGGAAGCATTTTGTTCTAACCAGGCAGGCTTCCCCCTCCCTGTCCCATTTGATACCCCTGATCATGGGAATCACTTAACAGGAGCACTCTGGCACCCCTTTTCATTCTTCCCCCTTCCATGTCCCTCATCCTTTCTACCAGCCCCTCCCCATGACTCCTTGCTCTTCCCCTATCTGGGTGCCACCTGCTGTCCCCTTCTTATTTACCCTGGCCACCCCCTTCCCTCTGATCCTATGCCTCTCATCCTCCTGAGTATCCTTCTTTACCTCGCTACCCCCACCATTACTGCTCACGACTGGTCCTTTCCCCCATCTGCTAAACTAGCCTGGCTCGTCCTTCCTTCCTTCCCATCTCCATTCAGCCCCTTCTTGACTGTTGTGCTCTCCTGGCCTAAACCCTCAGCTCACTTTACTGTATCCTTCTTGTACTTCTGGTCCTTCTCCTTGCCCTTTCCTCCCAACTGATCCTTCTCCTTGCCCTTTCCTCCCAACTGATCCTTCTCCTTGCGCTTTCCTCCCTCTATCCCCTCCTCCTCCTGCTCTGATCACCTGTTTTCCCGCATTCCAAGTTCTCCCCTGTTCCTCCTGCTATCTGGCCCCCGCCTCCTGCCCCTTACTCCCTTTCCATCTCTAACCACCCCTGTCATGGCTACATCACACCCCTCATCCTCAAGCAGAAGAGAACTGAAGCGGTTACTGAGTTTAAGGTCCGATCCACCTCCCCACCTTGCTTCCTTCTGTCCAGCTCCAGCCATCTGCCTACTTCCCTGAGAATGTCCTTCCTTTGGCCCCCCTTTGTGAGGGTCCCCAGTTACCTGCCTGCTTCCTTAGTAGTATCCTCCTTTTGGGCCCCCTCTGCCAGGGTCCCTATATGACCTCAGAGTACTCTCCTGCACTCCTTTCCCTATGCCCCGCCCCTAGTGCTTGGTGTAACCCTGTGGGAGAGCCCCTGCCCTATTCCCTAACCATACCTCCCCCCCTTCCCGCAGCTGTCTCCTAATCCCCTCGACCTCCTTCCTAAGCTGTGCCAGCTGGTAGCACACTGGGCAACCACTGAACTTCCAAGCCCAGTCCAGTATCATGGCTGCCCCACACCCTGTGCACCCCACGACCCTCCGAAAGATGCCAGCCCTAATGACATGTGGTCCCATCCCCCTCCAAGTAGGTTTCGTTGGGTGAGACACCAGGTTCCCCACTAGTCCAAGATACACCTCTACCCACTAATCAGGTCACCCACTAATCCTAGATACATTCCCACAGTAAACAGGTACCCCTGTTACTAGGTGCAGTACAACACAGTAAACTTATAAGGGAAGTGAACAACTCCCTAAGCTCCTTTCTCCCAGCCTTTAAACCCAACCCTCAGTGGCTAGAACTATATGAGCTGCACCTGAAGCCTTTTCCTCCAATTGCAGGGCAGTGTTCCCCTATAAATGAGCCAAGCTCTGGGAGTGAGGTGGGGAGGAGGCGGGATTAGGGCCTACACCCGCCTCTCTCTGCCGAGAGTGTATCAGCCCTGTATCTGCCCCTCCAAGCACTGCAACCAAAGAAACAGCCCCAATTAAATCCCACCAAATAGGTTTTAAATCAGAAGAAATAGGCCTCCACAAACGCAGCCTGCTACACAGTGAAACATCAAATGAATGAGCCCACTTATAGCCACCAAAACAGTTTTCAAACTTCCAACAGCCTCAAAAACAATACCCTGCTAGCCCCTTAAAAGTAGTAAAAAAGAAAAGAAATAACCTTCTACCAAGTAAAATCCACAAGAAACCATGTAAAACCAACAAGAAGACACTACTATACTGGAACAGATCTTCTACCTTCCCCTTCTAGTTACTTAGAAGAAGTAACCTGGCACAGAACATACAATATATAGCAATGCGCTTTTTATACTGCTGTAGTTACAGTTACAAGAAGCAGCCTGGCACAGAATATGCAATATACATCAGTGTGCTTTTTATACTGCTGTAGTTACAGTTACAAGAAGTAACCTGGCACAGAATATGCAATATACATCAATGTGCTATTTATACTGCTGTACAGCTACAATTGCAAGAAATAACCTGGCACACAATATACATCAATGTGCTTTTTATGTTTGCTTGCGCGAATGCACAAGAAACATTATGTGGCAGCTTAGGAGAGAAGAGGGTTGTGGAGGCGTGGCAGTGTTAAAGCCAAGGGAGGCACTGCATTTGGGGGCTTGGCACTGGTGGACCAATGGAGGTACAGTGTGTCGATGACACTGGTCTCCAAAAAGTGCACCAAGTTCTAACGTTCTCACCGCAGCAATCAGGGGCCCGCTGGCCATTGCAGCATCAGTCATTGTGCTGCAATGAGGGAGCGACCCGCCATTGCAGGGACGGAATGTTAGCTAGCCTAATACTGTTTGTGAATGTGGCGGGTGGCTTGTTGCCATGTTCATAAACAGTATTAGGCAGCCTCCCATGCCGAGTAGGTGCCCAATCCCCCTCGGCAGCATGTGCCCCCCCCAAATGGTCTTTGTTGGCTGGCCGGAGGGCCCCAATCCCCACCGGCTTCAGTGCGCAATGTTTTATTTGTAGCAAATGGGGGGCCCTCCCGTCGGAAAAAAGTTATAACCCCCACCCTGCCGTTGTCTGCCGATGGGGAGCCCACTTCCCGTCGGCATGATGTAAACCCGGTTTTGTTGCCTGCCGGCCGGGTGCCCAATCCCCTAGGCATAATGGTTCTCCCACCCCCACCTCCGTTTTCTGGTGTGCCGATGGGGGTGCTCAGTTCCTATCGGCTACAGCTGCCCCCCCAAAAAAGAGTCCCTTGGCACGCTGGGAGCTCACCCCAGCATGCCAAATGCCCCAGTAAAATTGAAAACCATCCCAAGATTGTCTATTTTTTTTTTTTTTCCTCAGCGAAAATGGTCCTCGTGGTCTGACAGACAGCCCTCCCGCAACCCGCACCTACCCACTGTGCACCCTGCCTCCCCACACACCCCCCTCACCATATACTTACCTCCGGAGTCCGGCACGACGATCTTCGGTGGACCGGGAACACGTCTGCACTCTTCAAAGCCGACCGCGAACTGAGGAAATGCTGGTAAGCTGTATAATGTAATAAACAGGGTTTTTCAACTTTGCTGTATATCTCTGGCATTTTTTGGAATTTTGGCACCAAATTTTCAACATGGGGTTTTTGGGACCCCTCATCATGAATTCTGTCACTGTCATGGCGTTAATCAGGCCCGAAGAGTGATTTCATGGTCACTGCGTGAAATCACCTTTTGGGACCGATTTAATGCAATGACAGTGCCAGTGTTCATAAGGTGGGCTCTCAAAAAGCCTATGTTTCAAATTTGGTGAAAAAATTCCTTAAAATAACTGTTTTATGAGCGTGCATTGTGCAGTTCTTACGCACGCTCGTAAGTGCATGAATTTTTTATATTTGCAGTCCAGAATTTCAACAATGACATTTTGTCACACCTACTTATAAGCAGTACAGCTTTAATTTTGCACATCTCGCCCAAAATGTGGTTGTGCGCATGTAGCGCACAGTGGTGCAATTGGTGTGCGAAATCAATGTTTGGGACAGATTAAGAAAATCACAGTGACACTGTTCATTAGCAGAGGTCCTAAAATGTCTATGTTGAAAATTTGGTGAGAAAAGTTCATAAAATGACTGTGTTATGAGCGTGCGTTGCACAGTTTCTACGCACACTCGTACCTTTGCAATATTTTCACTCCAGATTGCCAACACTGCCATTTTCCCGCACCTCCTTATGAACAGTACAGCCGTCATTTTTCACATCCCGGCCCAAATGTGTTTTTGCACTTGCAACGCAGACAAGCGCGATCATTGTGGGAAATCCGTGTTCAGGACACATTAGGAAAATCACACTGACACTGTTCATTAGCAGACATCCTAAAATGGCTATGTTGAAAATTTGGTGACAAAAGTTTATAAACTAACTGTGTTATGAGCATGCATTGCACAGTTTCCATGCACGCTCATAACTTCACACATTTGCAATATTTTCACACCATATTTTTAACATTGCCATTTTTCCTCAACTCTTTATGAACAGTACAGCTGTCATTTTGCACGTCCTGGCCGAATGTGTTTTTGCACTTCTGGCACAGAATAGTGCGGTCGCTGTGGGACATCACTGTTTAGGACACATTACAAAATCACAGTGACACTGTTCATTAGTAGAGGTCCTAAAATGCCTGTGTTGAACATTTGGTGATGAAAGTCCATAAAATGACTGTGTTATGAGTGTGCATTGCACAGTTTCCATGCACGCTTATAACTTTGCACATTTGTAATATTTTCACTCCAGATTTTCCACCTCCTTATGAACAGTACAGCTGTCATTTTTCACATCCTGGTTGAAATGTGTTTTTGCAGTTCCAGCGTAGAGTACCGTGGTTGCTGTGGGAAATCAGTGTTCAGGACACAGTAACAAAATCACAGTGACACTGTTCATGAACACAGGTCATTAAATGCCTATCTTGAAAATCTGGTGATGAAACTCCATAAAATGACTGTGTTATGCGCATGCATTGCGCGTAGAAACTGCACTGTTTCCACGCACGCTTATAACTTTGCACATTTGTAATATTTTCACTCCAGATTTTCCCACACCTCCTTATGAACAGTACAGCTGTCATTTTTGTCATTTTGTTTGACAGTGTCACTGTGATTTTGTAATGTGTCCTAAACAGTGATGTCCCACAGCAACCGCGCTATTCTGTGCGTAGAAACTGCGCATGCATTGCGCGGTTTCCATGTATGCTCGGATGTGCAAGTATTTTAATATTCCCACTACACAATTAATCCAGCAACCCCACTGGCCTCTGGGCTAATTGAGTGGCTCCTTTTTTGAGGTACCATCATGTCGGGCCCTATATGGCTCCTTATACTGCCCCTTTTTCTGCTAATACCAGCTGTCCAGCATTGGACACCTGAACTACCATCATGTTTGGTCTACAATGGCACCTTGTGCTGTATACCACATGGCAACTTATCCTTTAATTGTCTCTGTGATTCCAAGTACCAATACCTTGAACCCTGCTCTTGGACCACACATACCAGTAGTACTTACAACACTCCCCCACCACAAGGCCCACCTCCCACCATGCAGACTTCTATCCTATCTCCTCCTCGCTTATTGTGGTAGGGGTACTAGCTTTGCTACAACAGATCAGCTCTTCTATGGTGGCTACTTTCCAGTCCCTAAAACATCAGATCCACTAGACGGAGAAAGGCAGGAATTACAAGCTTATAATTAGCGCCTTAGAAAAATCCTACTTATCCTCCTGCTATGTTAGGCAACGTAGGAACTCAACCCTGGCCCCCAGAAGCTATTGCTTTGCCAGCAGAACTAGCAAATTTAAAAGGAATAAGCTTCTTGCATATTAATGTATGTAGCCTCCTTAAAAAGATAACCTTAATACAAACCTGGGTAAATCATACCTCTCCTGACATAGTTGTGATTTCCGAAACTTGGCTTAGACCCAGCACCACTGATAGAGAAGTAAACATACCCAACTATGCCTTGTTCAGAGGAGGAGGGGTAGCTGTCTACGTTAAAGACAAATTTTCTGCCTTCTGCTTATCCTCGGCATCTGTCACCAGCGAATTTGAATGCCTAATTCTCAAAGTAGAAATTACACAGACTACTGCACTCTGCGTAATAGGATGCTACAGACCACCGTCTGCTGGCCTACAGCTTGTGTCATATCTAAGTGACAAGTTGGGACAGGGGCTGCCAGAAACTATTATTTTAGGAGACCTCAACTTTGACTGGCTCTCTAACACAGCTGCCCCCCTTGCATCCTTCTGTGATGAACATGGCTAACGAACTTATTACTGAACCAACACGCCCAAACGTGAAGAACCCCAGTAAAAGTACACTTTTGGATGCGCTAATGGTGAGCAAACCTCATCTCTTCTCCCACGCTGATGTCTTCTTCTCAGACGCCAGCGACCAGTGTTTTATTGAGGGAGTAAGATCCACCAACAACCCAGCACCCATCAGCAAGTTCTCTATGAAGAGATCCAGGCGCAACTTCAATGAACATGCCTACCTAAATGAGCTTAAGTACTCCCCTCAGTGGCAAGATTTCTACCTGGCCAAAACGATTATGTCAGCTTACAATATCTTCCACAACATTCTATCAAGGGCCCTTAACCCTTAGGCTGCTGGAAGATTTAGAATGCATAGGTTTTTAGGACAAGATATCTTGTCAGCGGCAGCCTAAGGTTAATAAGTATGCTCCCCGATTAAAGTTCGAACTAGGACCAAAACCTGTAAATGGTTCACCCCTCAGATCAAGTCCTTGCTTCTAGAAAGAGATAAGCTCTGGAAAAAAGTGCGTAGACTGAACACTGCAGAGGATTGGAACCAGCTCAGGAGACTACGAAATTTATGTACCAAAACAATCAGAGAATCGAAGGCCACCTTCTTCAAATCCGAACTCGACTCTGCCACAAAGAGTCCAATCAAGCTCTGGAACACAATCAATGATCTGCTAGGCCACTCCCCAGGAAATTCACTCCCGACCAAGATTACCTCTGGCAACTTGACTATAACCGAAAAGATGGATATACTTGACGCATTCAATAACCACTTTGCTACTGCAGGCATGGCATTTGATAACTCCCCTGCAAACATACTGCTCCCAGACTGCCAGCCAACTGCCTGAAACTCCGGTAGCTTCGCCGCCTTTCTTGCTTCAACCTGGCCCACTGAAAGAGGTAGAGGACCTCTTGCTTCAGTTGGATACTAGAAAAAGTGCTGGGGCCAACACCCTTGACCCTTACTTCCTAAAAATTGCCTACCACGTTCTAGCAATACCCGTCATCCACCTTTTTAACTTATTCCTGTCTCAGGGCACCTTACCACCTACATGGAAGACAGCACGTCATACCACTGTTCAAATCAGGTGACCCTGGCGATCTCAATAACTACAGGCCAATTTCTCTCCTTCCGGTCCTGTCCAAGCTCCTAGAGAAAATTGTAAATGCACAGCTGAGGACTCACCTTGAGTCTAGGGAACTGCTAAATCCTATGCATTCCGGATTCAGAGCTAAACATAGCACTATCTCAGCTCTCGCCAAAGTTACTAACGACTGGCAGTGTAATCTTGAGAGCAAAAGCTTTTATTTGTGCTGTTTTCCTTGATCTAAGCAAGGCTTTTGACACCGTCGACCATAGTCTGCTCCTCTCCTCCCTTCAAACCATAGGTGTGGGACCCCTCCTCTCTGCGTTGGTTTACTGACTATCTTACAGGGCGCCTTCAACAAGTTAAAGCCGAAGGAGGCCTGTCCTCCTTAAAAACTCTGTAAAGAGGGGTACCTCAAGGTTCTATATTAGGGCCCTTACTTTTTTCAATCTACATTAATAACATCAACTACTGTATAAAAAGCCAACATCAATCTGTTTGCAGATGATACAGTTCTCTCACGTGAGTCGCCCAACACCTGAAGCTGCCTGCAATGACCTACAGTCAGAATTCAACCTTTGCAAAGCCAACTCCTCCAAAAAAGCTACTCCTTAATGCCAAAAACCAAGTGATGGTCCTCTCCCTTTATCCTGCAGCTAACCCTGTGTCCAGTGTGACAGTTCCCCAAATTACCACAGTTCTAGGTGAAAAACTAGAATTTGTTACAAAATTCAAGTGTCTGGGAATTTGGATAGACCAAAGACTCTCCTTCATTGAACATATCGAGGACTTGCTAAAACGACTTCAGCAAAGGCTTGGACTGTTTTTTAGAATCAACCAATTTCTCACCAGAGATGCCAAGAAGCAACTGGTCCAATCCATTTTCCTATCATTGGTTGATTATGCTGATTTCCTCTACAGCTAATGCCCCAACTCTTACATGGCTAAACTGGACACACTCTACCATCGAGCACTGAGGTTTATAACGGGACTCCCCTTCGACACGCATCACTGCACCCTATATGCGACAGTGGGGTGGACATCACTAAAGTTCAGGCGCCACAGAAGCGCGCTCTCTGGACCTATAGAGCCATCTCTAATAAGCTGCCTTACTATATCTCCTGCTGTCTTCCCTGAGTATAATTGGGAAATACGCGTTAAGAAGTTACTCAGCTATTACACTTAAAAGTACCCAAGCAAAATCCGCTTGACAGGGCAGCCATAGCTTAGGTGCTACCTACCTTATGGAACGATCTACAAAAAACTCTCAAATTAAGCACTCTAATCAGTACAAATGCCTTCAAGACGCTTCATTTCCATACAGTCAGAGAAGTATGTAACTGCTTCACCCACTCAGACCCAGTACCGGTGTCTGCACTAGTATATAGCCACGCCTAGACCCAATTTTAAGTACTGACCCACCAGCTTGCTCCTCACCAGCCTAATTGTTCTATCTCTTATCCCCCTGTCTTATCAACGCTAGGCCTGTCCATCCCCTTATTCTTCCTTTCCCAACCTCGGATAGGAGCTCACTACCCTGGGTTGTAACATCTTACCATGCCCCATACTTTACAGCATTCAATCCCGGGGCTCACACGTACTCCTTTTCTCCATCCACCTTCTCTACATCCCGTTTTACCAACTCCTCTCTGTGCACCGTGACCTCCTAGCCTTTCTTCCCCTACCTCCCTCCCTTTCCCCCAACCTTCACCTCTAACTGGTGTATATTTTTATTTTTTTTTCTTCCGTTACTTCCTCCTGCAACCTTAGATAACCTGCTTTATCTTCCTATAGCCACTTCTGTGTATGTAAATACCATGTAATCTGTACAATATCTGTATAATTCAATGTACATGTGAACTTTTTTCTTCCTCTCTGTAAAGAGTATTATCTGTATTGCCTTGTAAATACCTGTGTTGACCTGTATATACAATTGTTCATGCTCCACCCAGGTCCATCTTGCAAATGGGCTTCTGCTCGACGATGGACGCCTGGTTAAATAAAGACTTGATTGATTGATTGATTGATTGATTGACACATTTTCAACATTGTCATCTCTTCATACCTCCCTATGGATGGTACAGCTGTCATTCTTCACATCCTGCCCGATCTGTGTTTTCGTACATGTGGTGCAGAATGGTACGGTCACTGTTGGAAGTTAGTTTTCAGGACACTTTGACAAAATCACACTGCCACTGTTCATGACAAGAGGTCCCGAATGCTTTCATGAGGTGGGGTCACAAAAAGGCCATGTTCAAAATTTGCACTGTGAATACCAACAAATGCCTAAGGCATTACGGTTTCTAACCATAACGTCCTACCCTGTACAGACAGACAGGCATCAGGGTGTGCCTTTGGATTGCCAACTGTATTGCTCGTGCTGTCCCACCCCCACCCCCCAGCCACTGACAGGCATCGAGGTGTACCTTGGACTCTTCATCCCAAGACTTCACCCCATTCTCCTATGCTGCACCCATTTCAACGTATGTCCTTATGGGAATGGTTGACTGTAAAGCCAGACACCCCAAGGCACACCTCAGCACTTGTCGGTGTCTGCAGAATAGGGTGAGGTGAAATGGCTTGACCATTATGGTTGACGACCCAAAACCTTACCCCAAATCCTGTCCATCTCTACAGGATGGAGGTGGGGTTCATGTGAAGTTCAGTGCTTCACTGCCATTCCTATTCTGCATCTGTCTAACTCCTGCATTTCTAATGCTAATACCAGCAAGCAAACATTCGGCATTGACAAATGCTTGTTATACTGCTGTAGAGCTACAATTACAAGTAACCTGACACAGAATATACAATATCCATCAGTGTGCTTTTTACACTGCTGTAGAGCTACAGTTACATCAAGTAACCTGGCACAGAATATATAGTATACATCAATGTGCTTTTCATACTGCTGTAGTTACAATTAAAACAAGTAACCTGGCACAGAATATGCAATATACCTCAATGTGCTTTTTATACTGCTGTAGTTACAATTAAAACAAGTAAACTGGCACAGAATATACAATATACATCAATGTTCAGGGTTCAGTACTGGGACCTGTCCTTTTTACCTTCGCTTGCGCGCGTGTGCAAGGAACGTCTTGGGAGAATGGGACACTTTGGAGGTGTACCCCTCCCCTGCAGTCCCCTGCTCCATTGAGCAGGCGTGGCAGTCCTGCACCAATCGGACGCAGTGCTGTGTATGACAGCGGTGGTCTTCTCTTCAAAACCACAGCTGTCGCTACTACACTAGATCACGCGCCCCACTCAAATATTTGCTGCCACGCTGAGAGCCCACCAGCGTAGCCAAGCGTCCACGTCGTCTGCTGACGGGGTGCCCAATCCCCGTTGGCTCCAGCCCCCCAGCCATCCTTGTGCCACGCTGGGAGCCCACCCCAGGCGTGGCAAACATCCAGTGTTGACTGCGGGGCGCGTCCCCGTGGCTCCACGGCCCCCAGCCATCCTTCTGCGCTGGGAGCCCACCCCAGCGTGGCAAGCGTCCCGTCATCTCTTTTTTTTTTTTTTACAACCTATAAATTGAAAACGGTCCCATGGCGCTTCTCCCAGCCCCCTCCCACAACCTGCACCCACCCACTGCACACCTTGCCTCCCCCACCCCTCACCCCATGCCCTCCGGAGATCGGTAGCGGATCATCAGTGGACCGGGAACACGTCTGCACTCTTCAAAGCTGACCACGAACTGAGGAAATGACAGTAAGCTGTATAATGGGCTAGATAGGGGGTTTCAACTATGCATATCTCAGGCATTTTTGGAATTTTGCACCAAATTTTCAACATGGGGTTTTGGGACCCCTTCTCATGATGATGTCACTGTCATGGCGTTACTCAGGCCGAATGGTGATTTCGCAGTCACTGCACAGTCACTGCGCGAAATCACCCTTTGGGCCTGAATAACGCCATAACAGTGACATCATTCATGAGAAGGGGTCCCAAAAACCCCAAGTTGAAAATTTGGTGCACAAATTCCAAAAAATGACTGTTTTATGAGCGTGCGTTGCGCAGTTCCTATGCAGGCTCGTACGTTCGCGAATTTTCAATATTTTCACTCCAGATTTTCAACATTGCCATTTTACCACACCTTCTTATGAGCAGTACAGCTGTCATTTTTCACATCCTGCCCAAAACGTGTTTCCGCCCATGTAGCCCACAATGGCGCAGTCGGTGTGCGAACTCAATGTATGGGACACATTAAGAAAATCACAGTGACACTGTTCATTAGCAGAGGTTTTAAAATGGCTGTGTTGAAAATGTGGTGAAAATTCCTAAAATGACTTTTACGAGTGTCGCTATGCAGTTCCTATGCACGCTCATAAGTTCACTTAATGTTCAATATTTTCACTCCAGATTTCAACGTTGCTTTTACCACACCTCCTTATGAGCAGTACAGCTGTCATTTTTCACATCCTGCCCAAAATGTGTTTCTGCCCATGTAGCGCACAATGGCGCAGTCTGTGTGCGAAATCAATGTATGGGACACATTAAGAAAATCACAGTGACACTGTTCATTAGCAGAGGTCTTAAAATGGCTATGTTGCAAATTTGGCAAAAAAAATTCCTAAAAATGACTGTTTTATGAGCGTGCGTTGCGCAGTTCCTACGCACGCTCGTAAGTTTGTGAATTTTCAATATTGTCACTCCAGATTTCCAACATTGCCATTTTAACACACCTCCTTATGAGCAGTACAGCTGTCATTTTTCACATCCTGCCCAAAACGTGTTTCTGCCCATGTAGCGCACAATGGCGCAGTCGGTGTGCGAAATCAATGTATGGGACACATTAAGAAAATCACAGTGACACTGTTCATGAGCAGAGGTCTTAAAATGGCTATGTTGAAAATTTGGTGAAAAAATTCCTAAAAATTACTGTTTTACAAGCGTGCGTTACGCAGTTCCTACGCACGCTCGTAAGTTCGCGATTTTCAATATTTGCACTCCAGTGACTTCCAAATACCTAAACAGCACATAGAAGCAAGCAACATTCGGCATTGACAAATGCTTGTACTTCTTTGTCACTGATTTTTTTAAGCCATGTCCAAGTGCCAAATACCACTGCAAATACCTGCAAGCGAACGTCGGCATTGACAAATGCTTGTTAATGTCTTTATAAGTGACATTGCAGAGGAACTGGAAGGAAAAGTATGTCTCTTTGCAGACGACACAAAGATCTGCAACAGGGTTGATGCACAAGGAGGTAGAAAGGATGAGAAGGGACTTGGCAAGGTTGGAGGAATGGTCAGAAGCATGGCAGCTTGGATTCAGTGCAAAGAAGTGCAAAATAATGCACCTGGGAAACAACAACCCAGGGGAAGAGTACACAGTGGTGGAGGGGGATGGAGGTAGTAACAACAACAAAAATGGAAAGTGACCTTTGGGTAGTCATATCAGATGACCTTAAGGTTAGCAAGCAATGTGAGAAGGCAGTAGGAGGGCTGGGGGGGGATACTGAGATGTATAGGAAGAGGCATCACCAGCAGAAAACAGGAAGTTGTTATCCCTCTGTACAGACAGTTGGTGAGACCCAATCTGGAGTATTGCGTCCAGTTCTGGAAACCCCAATTCTGCAAGGACATAGACAGGATGGAGGCAGTCCAGAGGAGGGCAACTAAAATGGTGCAGTGTCTGCAAGAGAAAATATATTAGGAGAGACTTAAGGAGCTTAATATGTATACCCTAGAGGAAAGGAGGGAGAGGGGGGACATGATTGAAACTTTTAAGTACCTCGGTGGAATCAACAAAGTCCAAGAGGGTAGTATCTTTCAGAAAAAGAGATGTTCAAGAACAAGGGGACACAATTTGAAGATAGAGGGGGGAACTCTGGGGCAATGTGAGGAAGTATTTTTTCACAGAGAGGGTGGTGGACGCATGGAACCACCTTCCTGAGGAGGTTGTGGGGTCTAAAATCTGTGGGAGATTTCAAGAATGTATGGGACAGACATAAAGCAATTCTTATGGGGGTTAGGAAGAAATAGGCTGTTGGTTAACTAGGATCTGCAGCTTATCCAGTAGGTAGGGAAATGGGCAGACTAGGTGAGCCAAGCAGTCCTTATCTGCTGTCAAAGTCTGTGTTTCTATGTTGAAATTTTGGTGAAATGTTTCCACTAAATGACTGTTACAAGTGTGCGTTGTGCTGGTTCCACGTATGCGTTCAAGCATTTTTAATATTTTCACTCCAGATGTTCATCACTGCCATCTCATCACACCTCCCTATGAATAGTACAGCTGTAATATTTCACTTCCTGCCCTGTGTTTTTGCACATCTGGTGCAGAATGACGTGGTTGCTGTGAGAAATCGACGTTCAGGACAGATTAACAAAATCATAGTGCCACTGTTCATGAGCAGAGGTCCCAAATGCTTTCATGAAGTGGGATTCACAAAAGGCCATATTGAAAATATATAGTGCAAATACCAACAAACGCCCTGGGTGTTGGAGTTTCTAACCATAACATCTCTCTCCCCCAACCCATGGTGGGGCTCCAGTGCCCTCATCTTCTCTGAACCACAGACACATTGTCACTCTTCAAAGCCAGGTAACAAATTGAGGAAACAAGTATGTACTTCACTGTATTTCAATGGGAATATGAACTTGATGGCATAACTTGTTCTGTCTGCTGGGAACCGTAGTCCTGCCAATCAGTGCATACCAACAGCAATCCCAGCGATGAACTCCGGGAAATGCCTGTTGTTGAGGGAGGTATACTAATTGGAAATAAAAAAAAAAAAAAAAAAGAGTTCTTAGTTTTTCTTCTGTGCAGCAGGTGGCGCTGTTGCAATAGAAGTGAGTCTATGCAGCTTTATGGTCTATATTTTTGACTGATTCTGTGAGGTCTGCCATTCTTTCATTGCTGTGTCATGACCTTTTGTGACTGCATCTGTGTCCCCCCCTTCACTTCTTCCTTGTGTCAAGTTCTCATAGGAACACAGGACCATAGGAAAGTGTCGACAGAAAAGGGCCTCCAGGTCCAGCTAGTCTGCCCATTTGCCTAGGACCCCCTAGGCTTGCCCCTGATTCCCCCCCTCCTTTCAACAGCCCCCTGTGTCTGTCCCACACCTTCTTGAACTCTCCCACTGAATTTTTGCCGACCACTTCCCTAGGCAGCCCATTCCAGGTCTCTACCACCATTTTGGGGAAGAAGTTGATCCTGATATTGCCCCTAAACTTGCCCCCCTCTAGCTGGCGATTATGGCCCCTTTTTCTGGGACACTTCTTCAGTTGGAAGGGGTTCTTGGTAGTCACCTTGCTTATTCCTTTGAGGTACTTGAAGGTCTCTATCATGCCCCCTCTTTCCCTCCACAACTCCAGGGCTCCCAGCGTCTCCTCATACTGTAGGTGACTAAACCCTTTTACCATCTTGGTTGCTCTCCTCTGCACCCTCTCGACATCCTTCTTTTTGGGTAGGCCTCCAGAACTGGACCCCATATTCCAGATGAGGCCTGACCAGTTGGGTGTATAGAGGAATCAGGACCTCCCTCTTCCTACTGGTGATCCCCCTCCCAATACAACCCAACATTCTGCTGGCTTTTGCCACCACCCTACCGCACTGCCCTACCACCTTCAAGTCCTGAGAGATGATGATGCCTAGGTCCCTCTTCTCCATGGTAACCACTAACGGCTTACCCCTCAGCCTGTATTCTGTTCTCCGATTTCTTCTGCCCAGGTGCATGACTTTGTATTTCGCCATATTGAGGGATAATCTCCACTTCCTGGCCCACTCCTTCAATGTCGCTATGTCCCTCTGCATCCTTCCTACTCCATCCTGTATGTTCACTGTATTGCAGATTTTGACATCATCTGCAAAGTCTCACTCTACCCTCCACCCCCTCCGCTATGTTTCTTATATAGATGTTGAAAAGCAAGGGTCCTAGCACTGACCCTTGGGACACACTACTCGTGACTGCCAGCTCACCCGAGGCGACCCCGTTAACTAACACCCTCTGTGTTCTGCCCTCCAACCAGTTTCGCACCCACCCTATAACCACCTTCCCTAGCCCCAGGTGCTCCATTTTGTGCACCAGCCCACCGTGCGGTAACCTATCAGAGGTCCTCCTGAAATCCAGCCACGCCACATCCACCCTAGTGTCCCAGTCAAAAAACCTGACCTGATTTATCTGACAAGATCTGCCCTTGGTAAAGCTATGCTGCCTTGGGTCAAGAAGGCTGCTTGCCTGCAGGTAGTCGGTGATTCTGCCCTTGAGCAGTTTTTCCATGAGCTTACCGACCACCGATGTCAGACTCGCAGGCCTGTAATTACTCAAGTCTTGCCTCCCCTTCCCTTATGCAGGGGTAGCACATCTACGCACTTCCAGTCCTTCAGGACTACCCCGGTGCATTAGAACTCATTGAGCAGATAGGTCAAGGGAGCTGTTAGCACCTCTCCCAGCTCTCTCAACACCCTAGGGTGAATCCCATCTGGCCCCATGGCCTTGTCCACCCTAAGGCCCCTAAGTTCTTTTGAACTCTCTTCTTCCCTGAATGGTCCCACATCCACCCCTACCCTATCACTTTCCATTGGACCAATAACACCCTCCCCCCCCTTCCCTTGTGAATACTGCGCTGAAGTAACTGTTCAGTAATTCAGCCTTCTCCCAGTCCCCCTCCACCTTTTTCCCTGTCTCAGCTAGCAGGCCAGGTATCCCAGTCCCACCCTTCCTCTGCTTCTTGATATATGTGCTTGAAAATAGGCAGGATTTGTCTAGTGCACTTACCCGGTCAACAAAAACTAACTAACTAACTATATCTAAAAAAGGTCTTTTCCCTCTTCCTGACCCCCTTGGCTATATTCTCTTCCATTCTTGCTTTAGCCTGTATGACCACCCTCCCAGCTTTTCTTTGCTTATGTAGGTATACCTCACGGTCCCGCTTGCTCTGTGTGGTTTTGTACCGCCTGAATGCTTGTTTCTTGTCTCTGATGCTTTTCCCCACCTCCCTACTGAACCATAGTGGCCTCTTTCTCCTCCTGCTCTTGCTTTCTTTCTTAGAGCAGTGATCTGTGGCCCCCTTAATCATGGCCCAAATATCTTCCACCTCCCTGCGTTCCCCCACTCCTCCCAATGCCTGACGAGTATACTCCCTCTTCTTTCCAAAACTGGCCCATCCAAAATCCAGCACCCTCACCTTGGTCTGGTGGTGCGAGCCCAATGCGTGTATCTTATGTCACATAGTCTTGGTCACTACTACGCAGGCTATCCCCTACCATTACCTCACCCACTCTGTCTCCATTTGTGAGCACCAGATCCAACACTGCTCCCTCCCTGGTTGGTTCCTTGACCAGCCTGCTTAGGTGGGCTGTTTGTAGGGAGTCCACAATCGATGTGCTTCTGGATGAGGCCGCAGACAGGGATTGCCACTCCACATCCGGCAGATTCAGATCTTCCATCAGCAGCGCCTCCCCCTTGGCCACTATCCTTAGTATCTCCTTGACCATCTGGTTATCCACTTCTGTTTCCCTGGCAGCCTATAAACTACTCCTGTGCACACCAGCTCGCCCTTCCCTATGGCCAGTGAGACCCATAGGGCTTCAGTGTAACCCCCCCACCTGCCCTGTGTTTCTGATGCCTGGATCTCTTCCCTTACATAGAGTGCTACACTGCCCCCTCTCCTATCACCCCTGTCCATCCAGAACAGCATATAGCCCGGAATGTTCATGTCCCATTCCTGTCATCAGAGATGATAACCCCAAGATCCCTTTCCTACTTGGTGCATGCTATATCCTCACCCCCAACTGATATATTGTGCCAGGGTTTTTGTGCCCCATATGCATTATCTTGCACTTCTTTGCATTGAATTTCAACTTCCAAATCTCTGCCCATTCTTCAAGTTTCTGCAGGTCCTTTCTCATTCTGTCTACACCCTCTGGTGTGTTTACTCTGTTACAGAGCTTTGTGTCATCAGCGAACAGGGAAATTCTGCCTTCCAGGTCCTGCGCAATGTCACTGATGAAGATGTTGAATAGGACCGGTCCCAGCACTGATCCCTGTGGTACCCCACTGGTCACTCTTTCCTCTGTGGAGTGACTGCCATTTACCACCACCCTCTGTGTCCTGCCGCCCAGCCAGTTACCTACCTACCACACTACTGTCCTGCCCACACCCATATTCCCCAGTTTGTGTAATAGTCTTCTATGTGACATTTCTGCACTATTCCCACCCCTTGTACTCCCTTCAGACCCATTACCCTCCTCTTTCTCAGAAAAGACTGAGCAGAAATACCTGTTCAGTATGTCAGCTTTACTGTTGTCATCCTCCACGCGGCCTCCATCCTCCCCCTTCAGTGTCACTATCCCTTCCTTTGCCTTTCTTTTTTAACTTATGTACATTTAAAAGGTTTTGTCCCCTCTATCCACTGATTTTACAATGTGCTCTGAGCTTTGGCTTCCCTTACTGAACTCCCTGCCTCCCTTTGCTTCTCCTGGTACTTCTTCCTATCCCCTTCTGCCTGTGTCTTTTTGTATTGTCTGAATGCAATCTCTTTGGCTTTCACTTTCTCTGCTACCTCCTTGGAAAACCATAATGTCCTCCTCTTCCCTTTCCCCTTGCTAACCTGCTCAATGCATAATTGTGTTACTCTTGTAATCCCCGTTTTAAATACTGCCCACTGTTCCTCAACCCCAGATTCCTGCACCATTCCCCTTAATGCCTTTTTCAAGCATCTGCCTATTTTCCCAAAGTCTGCCAGCCTAAAATCCAGAATATGTGTTTTTGTGTGGTTTGGTTCTGCTCTTTCTGTGATTTCAAACCATAATGACTGGTGGTCACTGTTCCCCAGGTGCTCCCCCACTGTTACCCCTATCACACTGTCCCTGTTTGTGAGCACCAGGTCCAGTATTGCCTTCTGCCGAATTGGTTCCATGACCAGTTGCTTGAGGAAGGCACCCTGAAGGGAGTCCAGGATAAATCTGCTCCTAGTTGATGCTGCTGCTGGGATGCTCCAGTCCACGTCTGGAATATTGAGGTCTTCAACCAGCACTACCTCATCCTTGTCTGCCATCCTTTGGATGGTTAGCATCAGCTCCCTATCTGTTTCTTCCTCATGGGCTGGTGGTCTGTAGACCACACCTGTGCGGATGGCTGGCCCCATTTTCCTTTCCAGCTTAACTCTCATTATCTCTCCCCCATTTTGTTCCTCCTTGATTTCTGTAGTCCTTATGTCATTTTTTTAACATACAGTGCCACTCCTCCTCCCCCCTTCCTACCTGCTCTGTCTCCTCTGAATATGTTGTAGCCAGGTATGGCCATCTCCCAGTTGTGGTCATCATTACACCAGGTTTCTGTGATTGCCACAATATCCAGGTCTGACTGCACCATGACAGGTTCCAGATCCTCCATCTTGTTGCTAAGGCTCCTGGCATTAGCACACATGGCTTTCCATGATTTGACCTCCCTAGACTGTTGAGCTGTCCCACTCCAGCCCCATCCCTGGTTGTCATTTATCCCTGATTCTCCTTGCTGTCTGCCCTTCTGTTGAATTTTGCCCCTTTTCTGCCTATCCACCTCTTGGGCACTTATCTCCATCTTTTGCACATTGCTTTGTAGAGATATCCACTCCTCTGGTTCACTGGTTCCACTGCTAGCTGTGGGAGGTGGGCAATTAGGTACCCTCCTTGCTGGCCTTGCCTCCCCCCTAGGCTAGTTTGAATGCTTGTCAATGTAGTATTTAAACTTATCATTGAGCGCTTGGATTCCCCTCCAGGATGGATGCAGACCGTCAGGCTTGAACAAGCCTCCATCCCTCCAGGTGGGTCCCCAGTCACCAATGAATCCAAACCCTTCCTCACAGCACCAGTTCTTCAACCATGTGTTAAAGTTCCTGGTGCATGCACCCCTGTGCTCTCCCATGCTTCTCGCAGGTAGTACTTCTGAGAAGGTGACAGAAGTAGCTACTTGCTTGAGACCCCTCTCCAATTTCCTAAACTCTTCCTGAACTTCCTTTGGCTCCCTATTTGCCAGGTCATTAGTACCTAGGTGGATAATGACATCCAGCTCACCCTCCCGTCTTGCCTTCCCAGTAATCCCCAGAATCTTCCTTCCTTCCTTCCTTCCATCCCTCCATGCTGTGGCACCTGGTAGGCACCTCACCTCCCTGTCCTCCCTCTCCTGTGTTCCTAGCTGGATCCCTCTTATGATTATTCAAAGTGTGGCCTAACTAGTGACTTGTACAGTGGTATGAGCACAACCCTATGCCTAGATGGAGGTGGTATAGCGTAGTAGTTTAAGGCTGTGAGCCGCAAACCTGGAAACCTGGGTTTGAATCCCACTGCCCCCACTTGCATACTGTGTGACTCTGAGTAATCCACTTAACTTTCCTGTGCTCCCAGGTTGCATCTGTAAACAAGCTTTTAGCTCAGTTTGTCTCTCCTAGTAAAATAAAGGTTAAAAAAAAAAAAGATGCGATACCCCGTGCTATGCACCCCAGCATCTTGTTAGCCTTGGCTGTTGCCTTCTTTTTGCAGTTAATCTTTTTATTGATATATTAATACAAAGAGAAAAACACATCTTCCATATGTACATTGAAACATAGACTTTGACAGCAGATAAGGACCGCTAGGCCCATCTAGTCTGCCCATTTCCCTACCTACAGGATAGGCCGCAGATCCTAGTTAACCAACAGCCTATATCTTCCTGCCCCCCACAAGAATTGCCTTATGTCTGTCCCATGCATTCTTGAATTCTCCCACAGTTTTAGACCCTACAACTTCCTCAGGAAGGCTGTTCCATGCATCCACTACCCTCTGTGAAATAATACTTCTCACATTGCCCTGAACCGCCTCTCTTCTATCTTTAAATTGTGTCCCCTTGTTCTTGCAAGTCTCTTTTTCTGAAAGATGCTACCCTCTTGGATTTTGTTGATTCCTTTGAGGTACTTAAAAGTTTCAATCATGTCCCCCTCTCCTTCTTTCCTCAAGGGTATACATATTAAGCTCCTTTAGTCTCTCCTCATCAGCCTCTCTTGCAGACCCTGCACCATTTTAGTTGCCCTCCCTGGACTGCCTCTATCCTGTCTATGTCCTTCTGGAGATGGGGTCTCCAGAACTGGACACAGTATTCAGATGGGGTCTCACCAACTGTCTGTACAGAGGATAACAACTTCCTGTTTTCTGCTGCTGATCCTCTCCCTATACATCCCAGTATACCCCGGCCTCCCTACTGCCTTCTCACATTGCTTGCTAACCTTAAGGTCATCTGATATGATTACCCCAGGTCCCTTTCCTGTTTTGTTGTTGTTACTACCTCCCACCCATTGTGTATTTTTCCCTGGGTTCTTGTTTCCAGGTGCATTATTTTGCACTTTTTGCATTGAATCTTAGCTGCCATCGCCTGACCATTTCTCCAACCTTGCCAAGTCCCTTTTCATCCTTTCCACACGCCTTTGTGTATCAACCCTGTTGCAGATCTTTGTGTCATCTGCAAAAGGCATACTTTTCCTTCCAGTCCTCTGCAATGTCACTGATGAAGACATTAAAAAGGACTGGACCTGGCTCACTGAACCCCTGCGGTACCCCACTAGTAACCGCCTTTCTTTCAGAGTGACCCATTTTACAATTACCTTCTGTGTCCTGTTGTCCAGCCAATGTTTTACCCAGGCTACC
This sequence comes from Neoceratodus forsteri, assembly GCA_016271365.2. Classification (NCBI taxonomy): domain Eukaryota; kingdom Metazoa; phylum Chordata; order Ceratodontiformes; family Ceratodontidae; genus Neoceratodus; species Neoceratodus forsteri. The sequence goes on from CM057455.1 coordinate 56,321,038, forward strand.
ACCCTGGGACCCACTCCCAGGCTGGTTAATTTGACTAATAATCTTTTGTGTGGGACTGTGTCAAATGCCTTGCTAAAGTCTAGGTAGGCCATGTCCACAGCCCCTCCCTGGTCTACTACTTTGGTCACCCAGTCAAAGAAATCTATTAGATTCGTCTGACATGACCTTCCCGCTGTGAACCCATGCTGCCTTGGATCCTGTGCTCCACTGACCTCTAGGTACTCAACTATTCTTTCCTTCAGAAGTGACTCCTTCACTTTCCCTACCACAGAGGTCAGACTGACAGGTCTGTAGTTTCCTGCCTCTGTCTTGGTCCCACTTTTGTGAAGGGGAATCACATCCGCCTTCCTCCAGTCCTCGGGTACCACACCATCCTCCCATGATTTATTAAAAAGAGTAGCCAGTGGTTTCACTAGTTCCTTCCTTAATTTTTAGAATTCTGGGGTGAATTCATCAGGACCCATGCTTTGTCCACCTTCAGTTTTAGGAGTTCTTGCAGAACCCTTTCTTCTGTGAAAGGACTGGGATTGACCTCTATCAAGAGTGCTTCTGTTAATTGGATTAGGCACTTCCCTCCTCTTTTGTGAATACTGAGCTGAAATATTCATTCAGTATTCCTGCTTTTCACTGTCCCCTCTGCCCACCCACCGTTCATTCTATTCAGCCTCACTATCCCTCCCTTTGTCTTTCTACGTCGCTGATATACCTATAAAGGTTTTATCCCTTCTTAACTGAGTTGGCTATCTTTTCCTCAGTTTGGGCCTTTGCTATTCTGACTTCCTCCTGCTTCTTTCTGCCTTAACTGGTACAGCTCTCTGTCCTGCTCCTTCTATGTTTCCTTATACTTCCGGAATGCTGTCTTTTCTTCCTGACTTTCACAGCCACCTCTCTTGAGAACCATAGTGGTTTTCTTTCGTTTTGATTTGTTTATTTGCTTCACACAAAGGCTTGTTGCCTCTGTGATGGCAGTTTTGATAATTCCCCATTGTTGCTCCACACCTCCTTCTAGCCTGTTTGCTAGTGCTTTTCTGAGGCACTCTCCCATCTTGCCAAAGTCAGCCCTCCTAAAGTCCAGTAGAGATCACATACACTGACATCATTGTACAGTTTAAACAACGGCACCTTGTCAAATACAGTGATTTAAATAAATTCAATTAAGATTATACTAATTGTACTGTAGGACATATTATAACTGTATTTGAGTGTACTTAACAATTGAGCAGTCAAGGATTGTCCTATTATATCAGATTAGAAAGGGGAGATGAAAGAAACAATTTTAAACAACTATTGTGCTTTATATGAAAAATAGTATTTTTTATTTAGTTTTTATTTTATTGAAATCTAGGATTACACATACCTTTGAGCAGGAACTGCTAATTTACAAAGGTTCCACGTCGAAGGAATGGGGGGGTATACATACATACAAAGGTCAACATAATAATACATAGTTGCACAATAAAAAGAAGCAAGAGACTGAGGCTTAGGAAATTCCAGTAATTCAGAATGTGCCAAATTTTAGGTAGCATGATATACCAGCCAAAGGCAATCTTACAGATAAGCGCTGCAGGTGAGGGGGGGTATGCAGGCAGGAAGGCTGTTGTCGGAGGGTAGAGGGTGAGGGTAAGAGCTCTAAAGGGGAGGGATAAAAGTCAGGAAATGCCCGGGGGGAGAGGAAAGAGAGAAGGGGCAAGGGGGTGGGCAGGTGAGGCAGGTAGAAGGGGGCAAGGCAGGGAGAGGTAGCTGTCAAGACTCAAGTGGAGGGCAGTGATAGTGCTGAGTATCGTGTAGAGCGAGGTGATGAATGTAAGGGCGTTATACAGCATATGGAGGATGTAAATAGAAAGAAAAGAAAAGAGAATAAGGAAGTAAGGAGAAGACAATAAAGAGTTAAGAGAGACCATCTAAGTATTATTGTTATAGAAAAGAAAGCAAAGTTACCTTGCAAAAAGGTTAGTCCATACATTAATTATTAGGAGAGTTTTGAGGATTCTAAGTATTTAAAGTAATCCTGCCAGCATTCATTGTATACGTTGAGTCGGTCAAATGAAATATGTGTCATATGATCTAAGGAAGCATATTGAGTTAGGTTTTTAAGTATATTGGAGAACTTGGGAATAGTAACAGCTTTCCAGTGCATGAGAATATGCCGTTTAACTTGAGGGAAACAATATGATTAGCCATCTGTTTTGTTTATGAGAAATTATTTTATTATTATGAGGATTGGGAATGGCAAGGAATGAATATTTAGGGTTTAAAGCAAAAAACTGACCAATCACTTTAATTGCAAAGTGATGAATAGTACGCCAAAGGTTCTTAGTAGATGGAAAATACCACAAAATATGGAGGAGGTCCCCATTGGGAGAGTTACAACGCCAGCAATTATTGTTATTCATTAGTCCCATTTGTTGTAATATCACCGGGGTCCTATACCATAAATGTAGGATTTTAGTTTGCATAAGGGCACTACATGCATCCTTAAATGTTTTATGACATGTTAGCCAGCATCTCTGCCACTGGGTTTTTGTTATCTTGTAATTCAATAGTATACTCCATTTATTTTTAGCTTTAATTGATTGGTCCAGAAGAGAGTCTTTAATATTTTGGTAGATAACACTGCTTAAATAGGATGATGTTTTAATCTAACGTGAAACATGGCGGTCAAATAAGAGATGCGTAGATAAATGTTGAAAATATGTATTGCATGCCGTACGAAGGTGAAGATATTTCCAGAACTCATGTTTTGGAAGGTTCCATTGGTTACAGAGATTAGAAAAGGTTTTTAGTTTTTAGATCATTTGATTTGAGTATATCAGCCAGAAAGAGAATTCCATTATTTATCCAATTCTGGGAGAAAATTGGGTGATTTTCTCGGTAAATATTGCTATTTCCCCAAATAGGAGCATATGCAATGGGGGTTGGGTTGGACTTAAGATGTTTGTATATCAATTTCCAGTAAAATGCAGAGGATGCAATTGTGGGGTGAGATTTTAGATTATGGGGTAGCTTATTATAAATGTGGGAGGTAGGGCATTGCCAGGACATAAAGAAGCTTCCATGCTGACCTATAGAGGAGTTTGGGCAGATTGTTTACAAAACCATTTGATGGTTTGAGCTGCACGGTAGGCCCACAGGTAGGCTGGGAACCAGAGTAGTTCGAAGCCACCTTTAGACCAGTGAGTACACAGTTTAATTTGGTTGAATCTTGGAATTTTCCTATCCCATAGGTAGTTACCAATTAATTTATCTAATTTGCTTAAGAAGCTAGAGGGGAGAATTAAAGGAATATTGGCAAAGAGATTTAATATCTTAGGCGAGACAGACATTTTAATGGAGGATATTTTGCCGGTAAAGGAGAGGTTAAGAAGTTTCCACCTATCTAAAGAGTATTTGATAGTAGATAGCAAGGGAGTGAGGTTGGCGTCCCAAATCTTATCTAATTTAGAAGTAATCTGAATGCCAAGATATGAGATGCCATGAGGTGCCCAACGCAGACCGATATAGGTATTCGTGAAGGGTTTACATAGATCATTCAGAGGTAACGTTTCAGATTTATTGTAGTTTAGTGCTAGACCAGATAGGTAAATTCCTAAAGTGATTGAATTAACGGAAGTCCTGATAGTTCCAGATTCTCTAATAAAATGAAAAGATCATCTGCATAGGAGAGCGAGGTGTAACAAGAATTAACAATATGAATACCTCTAATATCTTTGGATTGGCGAAGATAAGCAGATGGGGTTCCATAGGGAGAATGAACAGAGATGGTGATAAAGGGCAACCTTGCCTAGTACCTCTAGCTAATAAAAAAGAAGATGAGAGAGTAGAATTAGTAAGGATTCTTGCAGAGGGGGAGGTGTATAACAGCTTAATCCAATCGCAAAATTTATTGGTGAAGCCAAAATGAGAAAGTACCAGGTAAAGGTAGTTCCAGTTCAAAGAATCAAATGCTTTCTCAAAATTGATAGCTATGGCAGCTGCTGGCGAATTAAGAGATTTTGCTTTATGGATCAAATTGAATAGGGAATGTAGGTGGTCAGAGCTGGATCTATTTGAGTTAAAGCCTGCTTGTGATGTATGTGCTAACTTTGACATTAATTGTTCTAAATGTAGGGTTAATAATTTTGCAAAAATTTTGCCATCAGTATTGAGTAGTGAAATGGGCCTGTAACTAGAAGGGGGAGAGGGGTCTTTATCTTTTTTGGGCAGGACCCTTAATAATGGCCTCTGTCATAGTGGGTGGGAGTTTACCGGTAGTTATACATTCCTTAAACACATTGTAGAGCAGAGGACAGAGGATGTCAGAGAGTGATTTATAGAAGTCCTCAGGGAATCTGTTGTCAGCCCCTGGAGAGCTGCCAGAATTTAAGGAAGATGATGCTTTTTGAATCTCCTGAAGGGTGAAGGGTTCATTTAGAGTTACCATATCATGTTCCGAGAGGTGTGGGAGATGAAGTCTATCCAGAAATTGTTGTATTTGTTCATTATGTGTAATGTTTTGCTGCGAATATAATTGTTGGTAGAAGGTTTTCATAATGAGATTAATAGATGAATTGTCAGTGTGAGTTTGGCCTGGCTGATCTTTTTAACCCTTTGACTGCCATCAGGATTAGAACATATTGGAGTTCTGGACAGATGTATCAGTCCGAGGCCCTGTAAGGGTTAAGCCTGCAGTATGTCTACTCATCTGTTGTGCTTTAAGTTGGTAACAAAGAAGTTTGCCGCACTTATCACCCTGCTCCCAGTAATTGTGTTTAAGTCTGAAGAGGGCTAATTCTGCTTTGCGGGATATAAGGTCATTAATCTTAGTTCTTAATTGAAGAATTTCAAAATGAAGTTGTGAATTTGAGTTGGGTTTGCAGTTTTTAAAATATTGACCCTCTCTGTCTTTTAGAAATGTTTCCAGTTCTGCCAATTGCTGTTCTCTTAGTTTCTTTCCGTGGGCAACATACCTAATGGTTTTACCTCTAATGATGGCCTTCAATGCTTCCCAAATGGTGGCCAAGGAGGTTTCAGTGGAGTTATTGAAAAAAGGTAATCTTGGATTTGTTTTTGTTTTTTTAACCAGGGGAGGAATTCAGGGTCTTTCAATAGAAGAGGATCAAAATGCCAAGCAGGAGATTTGGATGGTGGGGGCCCCATAGTAAATGTAACTGGATAGGGGAGTGGTTGGAGATAGTAAGTAATAGGGAAGATAGATGTTTTGATTGTTTTAGCTGTGATGAAGGAAAATGTGAACCAATAATCAGTTCTACAGTAAGACTTATGGAGTGAGGAATAAAAGGTATAGTCATGATCTCTGGGGTGATAGAGCCTCCAGATGTCTGATAAGTCAAAGTCTTTCAGTAGCATTGATGAGGCTTTAATGCTTTGGGGGTGAGTGTCATGAGAAGAGTTACTTCTTTCTAAATAGACTTCTAGAACAAGACTGAAGTCACCTCCTAACAGCATTGGTAAGTTATTATTATTGTTTAACATGATTTGCTGTGCCAGGTTATGAAAAAATTCTGGGGAGTTGGAATTGGGAGCAAAAACATTAATTAACATGATGGGACCTGTAGGGGTATTTAATGTGACAATTACCCACCTACCATTGGAGTCAGTTATTGTTTTTATTGGGGTCCAGTTAAGATTCTTATGTAACAAAATAGCTACCCCACAATTTTTGGAAGTAGAGGAAGAAGTGTATATTTGACCGACCCAGTCCATCTTGAGTCTATCGACGTCCTCATCCAGAAGTTTCATTTCTTGTAAGAAAGCAATATGTGCTTTATGTTTTTTTGAGATAGGTGAGAGTTTTCTTATGCTTACAAGGAAAATTGAGACCCTTAATGTTCCAAGAGTATAATATTAAATCACTCATGATGCAGGAGGGTAGGGTACAGAGACAGCCAGAAACATAAGGGACTCTGTTCAGTTATTATTGAGGATGTCATACACTCAAGTGAGCAGGGTTATTGAACTGTATGGACTAAGAAGCTTGCAATTGTAATATCTAATGAGTCTCTCCATAAAACAGTATAGGGAAAGAGTTTTGAACATTATATGCAAAATAGAAAAATCTTATCCTAGTATAATAAACTGTAGTAAATTACTTATGTTGTGTAGTCGGATGCAAGTCAGCACAAGTGCCCAAGACTCTCTTACCGCACTACTGGGCGAGATATGAGGTAAGTAGAACTTAAAGAATACAGTAATAACAAACAGTTGTCTTAAGCTACAAACTGTATGCAACAATATATTAGATATTTATAATATCAAGTAGTTGAATGATTAATGCGGGTCCTTGAAAAAGTGACCAGAACCAACACTTCATAATGATTGGAAGTGATTGAAGATATAGATACAAAAAAAACAGGTAATAGTAACATGATCTGAGCTTAGAATAGAAAGCTCAGAATGAGATGATATTGCCATCGTAGCGACACAGTACTGTATTATGCGAGCCTGTAGTTGGTCTGACAGATTGATTGATCCCTCATATCCAGCATAGTGCACCAGTATTATTTTATATATAGAAGGCAATTAAAGAGGCCATGTGTGCCCAAATTGAGTGGTACCTATGGTTTAATGAGGCAACAGTTTGATTATAGCCAGTACAGAGGTATAGGGAGTTATATTTATGATGATAGAGGATCCATGAGAGGTAGGAGTACGATATTTCAGTAATGGGTTTATATATAGATGTGATGGATAACAGTAGTAATGATAATAAAAAAGATGATAATAATATAATAATTGGGAATCGCTTTTTCCTATAGGGAAAGCGGGTTATAATTTCCCTGTTATAACCCATGGGTTATAACAGGTCCGAGCATGCGCACACACTGCTTTTCTGGTCTGCTTTACTACACAGCAGCTTGCAGTTCACCACCAGTTGGAATCGGTGGTAAGTTAATTTAAAAAATAAACAAATGAACCTATCAAACGACTGCTTCACAAACTGGCTAACATGAGAGAATTTTTACCACGAGCTGCGGACCGCGTCAAACCAGACCAAGTGCACGGCTCCATGTGGATCTCTTTATTTTATATAACTGCTGAAGTGAAAAAGCGATTCCGAGTAATTATATAAAATAAAAGCTGGGGAGGTGTGTCAAACTCAAATTTTACACACACCCTCAGTGTGGGATGCCTTTACAAACCATTTATATGGCATCCCACACCTTGGGGGTGTGTAAAATTCTCATTATAACCACCTCCCCAGCCATTATTCTATATATAATAACATAATAAATCAGGCTTCGAGACTCAAGATGTCCCCTATGAGAGCATCCAAGGTTAGATGTAGGTGTCTTGTGGCTTGAACATTATCAGATAGCAATTATAAAAAATATAGAGTGGAAGTTGAAGCTATGTGCAGTCCCTCCAAACTCCAGCTATGTGATATTGCTACAATATTAGCCATCTTGTTATCGGCTTCAAGCCTGGAGTATACACCTCAGTGCAAGAAAGGGAAGATGCCATGTTTGTAAATAGGGGCTTAGAGTCACAAAAATGGCCTGCATTATGATGGATAACTAGCCAATTGAGGGAAATAAGAGGAAAAGGTTAAACGGTCCAGTAGCCTAAACCTAAGATGTTATAAAAACAACAGGGGAGAGGTGTAAATTGAAGAACTGGATTAATGTATGGGGTGAAAGTAGTCCAAGAAATGCCAGATACATAGGTTTTAAGAATAAGTAATTAGCCATAGGGTCTTATACTGATGCTAATTAAATAAATACCACTGGTGCCTTAAAAAAGAGAGTTAAAGATCACAAATGGTATAATAACACTCTGTTAAATGCCCCCTGTATCATAGTTAGCACTGGCTATAGGATACCCATCAATTTGTCGACCTTAAATTAAAGCCTTCACTGCTAAGTTATATTATAGGATGTACAATGACACCACTCCTATATCTGATGTGGGCTATGTTAAAACAGCTGTGGGAGTGGTGTACGATCCCGTCACTGCAGAGGAGCATTATGGCTCAGAAATAAAGCTGATCCTAATAATCAGTGGAGTGTATATTACTAGACATTCTTATAAGAGGAAAAACAAGTGTAAACTAGCCACAAAAACAAATAATGAAAGTTAAAGCTCTTTGTCTAATACGTGTTAACCTACTAGCTGGAGACCAATACGTTGTGCTTGGTAATGGGTTGGAAGGTGCATTTTAACTGATGTGATTAAATTGTAACTCTCCATATGTAAATTGATGCCACAATGTACAGACTTATCACTCACTACAGTAATCAGGCTAAAAAGGATGCGGGTGGCAATCGCGGTTAAAAAAGGGGGAATAAGAGGCAAATTTTGAGCTCAGTGGAGAGAATGCTTATTATTGTTAGCTCCATTAGGTAATACAGTTCAAAGCCTAATGCATAAGGGGTTATGTATTACTTAAACAGTCTTTAAAGAAATAAAAAACTATATGTATGCCAGTCAAAAGTAGCAACTGGTTCTAATTTAGGCTTCTATATGGTAGCTGTTTACACATTACTTGAGAGAGCCGTTGTGATGTATGTTAAGAACTAAGAGGCTCATTCCGCCTGTATGTCTCAGTTTAAACCCCTCCGTAAATGTAATACTTGCTATTCGCACTTTACTAACCTGTTGGGAGTGACGATAAGTAGGCTAAAAGAATAAACATCACAGTGAAGGTTATGGAGGGTTTCAGCTCACACTGGATCTAAAAAAGCAGGGATTTACAATGTTAGTTCCTTGGATGATACATTGCGCCCAAAGATATCGGGTAGTGTTGGATTTTTGTGCACCTTTTGAGGAGATAGTTAAGTTGCTCCTGAGCTTCCCCTTGCGTTACTTTTTAGGAGGTTCAAACGGTTTGACAGGGGTTCTTGCTGCAAGTTCTGCCCAAGAGGAGTCAGCCGAGGTTACGCCAGGAAGGGCATTGTTGGTGGCGCAGAGCATCGGTCCGGATTCTTCTCTGGGAATCTCTTCCTGGGATCAATGTAAGTCATCGTCCAATGGTGCATACTTGTTCAACAGGGGAATCAGAGAGGAATATTTGGTGTGACACTCCTTGGAGCGAGAGATCCCTCCGGGTTCATCAATAGAGCAACAAGTGATCCTAGCTGTGTGAGGGCCAGAGGAGTTCCTTGCCTGGATTCGGGCTGAGAGCCTGGAGGGGGGGAGCAAGAACTGTATCTTCGATGGTAGAAAGCCTGGACTCAGCATACCCAGCAACAAGGTGAGCAGATTTCAGAGAAGATTGAGCAGGAACAGTTTTATGAAAAGCCTGAGGGGCAATGCTGCTGTTTGAGTGGTCAGGATTATTAGCATGGGAACTAAGATATTCATTGAGAGCCTCTGGAGAGTTGAAATCTTTGTAAGAATTGTTAACAAAAAGGTGCATTACTGCTGGGTACCTTAATGAGAATTTAATTCCTCTTTGGTGTAATGTGGGTTTTATGGGATTGAATGCTTTCCTCTTGCTGGTCAAATCTTTGGAGAAGTCTCTAATGATTAAAATTTTGTAATCCTGCCATCTGAGGTCTCCCAGCTCTCTGGCTTTCCTTAGGATTAACTCCGTATGAGAGAAATTTAAAAATCTGGCAATAATAGGTTGCGAGTTTTGATCAGGGCTTGGCCGCGGACCTAAGGTTCGATGAGACCTTTTAATGGTAAGCTCCTGGTTGGGAGGCAGCTTGAGTAATACTGGAAGAACGTGGAGTAATAGCACGCTGGTATCTCCAAGTTCTGTGCACTCAGGGAAGCCAAGGAAGTGGTGATTATTCCTCCGATTCCTGTTCTCCATGTCATCCATTTTTGCGTGTAAGCTTTTAATTGTTCTGTCTTGTTCCCTTATAGTAGCATGCAATTCTTGAATCGATGTCTCGTTTTGCAGGGTTCTAGTTTCTGTTGAAGTAAGTCGTGACTCGTGTGTCCAAAGCTTGTGTATTAAAGATATTTTGCTGTGTTGCCACTTTCAGATAATTTATTTCAGTTATTAATTGCTGGAACATCGATTCGATCTTAGTTAAAGAATTAGTATTTATGGAGTGGTCGGCCATTTTCGTAGGCCTCAGAGCAAGTTGAAAATGGGAGAGCAAAGATCCCGGGATTAATAAATGTTCTTGAAAAAAATACTTTACCAAGGTTGTTCTGGAGTATCTTTAAAGTTAAATCCCAGGTGATGGCTCAGTTTGGGTGTCTTGGTTTTCCAGGATTGATGAAGATTCTGGTGAGTTCAAGGAAAACTAGAATTAGGCTACCATCTTCAGCTGAGCCAGGCCACGCCCCCACCGACTGCTGCCTTCTGGCACTGAGCTGAGTTGTTCTTGTTCCCCATTACATGCACTCCAGGTCCTCCTCATCAGTGACCCCTTACCAAACCCCACCAACCAATAGTCCCTCCCTGGGTTTTTTGCTCCAAACTGCATAACCTTACACTTCTTTGCATTGAATCCCAACTGCCACTTCATTGACCACTCCTCCAGTTTGGTCAGATCTTCCTGTAGCCCCTGCCACCCTTCTGTGTCATCCACCACTGTTCCCATCATAGTATCATCCACGAACAGACTGATACTGTTCTTAACTCCATGCGAGATATCAGATATGAACAACCCAAACAGCAAAGAGCCCTGCAGCACCCTGCTCATCACTACCCTGGGGGAAGAGAGCCCCCTCACACACTACTACCCATTGCTGCCTCCCTTTCTGCCAATTCCTGATCCATTTTGCAATCATCTTTAGCCCTACCCCTGCATATTCCAATTTCCCCCCCAGCCTCCTGTGAGGCACAGAATCAAAAGCCTTGCTGAAGTCTAAATACAGGATATCCACTGTATGGCTGTGATCCAGCTCCCTCATTTCCCAGTCGTAGTACTCCATTAGCATGATCTTCCTGAGATGAGACCATGCTGCTGATCATCCTGGAGTCCATTTTCCTCCAGAAAGGTCACCAGACGCTCCTTCAGGATCAAGTCCATATGTTTACCAATAATGGAAGTGAGGCTTACAGGTCTGTAGTTGCCAGGTTCATCCTTTGGGCAACTCTGGTGGATGAGCACCACATGAGCCTCTCTCCAATCTTGTGGTATGCATCCTGTGTCCAAGGAGGTATTGAACAGGTCCTCCAGCATCCCAGCCAATACATCTGCCATCTCCCTCAACACCCTGAGGTGAATACCATCAGAACCTGGTGCCTTATCCACCTTTAGTACCTTCAGCCCCTCCAGTACCCTTTTTTGTTTTTATCTACCTGTTTTTTCCAGTCCACTATTCAGCTCCTTTTGTGTGCCCTTGGTAACCGAGTGGTATGTGAAGCCAAGTGTCGCATAGCAGCCTTTTGAAATGGTGCTCCATTGGACACCACAATCATCTAGGGTAAAGCTGAATTGAACTTACAGCAGTGAAAAGAATAGAGGAGAGGTAATGTAGGAAGGAAAAAACAGATGCTTGTCTCTTGGTATGCTTGTGAAATTTTTTGATGTGTTCACAACTGTCTTTATGGAGATGCACTGTTGCTGTACCACAGAGCGCAGCAATAAGGTGAGGAGGGCAGCTTCAATTTACTGTTTGTGTTTTGTTTTCTGTCTGCTTTACAGAACGAACAACTTATAGTGAGCTGTGCTGAAAATGTTGACTTGCTGTGTACAACTGGACACAAATAAGCTGGGTACCGAGTGCTTGGTAGCGAAGCCAAGCTAATCAAAGAGGGCAGTGATAGGGATGGCTGTGGACTTATTTTTTTATAAATATTTAAATGCGGTCATGAGTATGCTGGCACTATATTCATGATGTTATGGGGGGATAACATCACAGGTCCAGTCCCAGATGGACCAGAGTCCACCATTCTTTCTTGCCAATGTATAATAAGCAATAATGTATGACAGGATGAGGCATATCATGGGATATTGTCATGCCTTGGTGGTTGGGCACAAGGCTGCAGGCCAGGTGCATCCAACGACTGAAGAAGTGATGATATCCCATGATATACCACACCCTGGAGTGCATTATTGCTATTATGAACTGAATCCACTCGCAAAAAAAACTAAAAAAATTTTTTAGAAGCAAAAGATTGTGGTAATTATTGTTATTTTGGTGGTGCATGTGTATATGTAGGAAAAAAAGTCCCTAGTTCTGTTTGTAGCTGATGGTAGAGGTGGCCGGAAGTAGCTGTCGACACTTGTGGCGGGTGAGATGATTTTTTAAAATGAACCTGAGCTGTGCACTGATGTGGTGAACTCTGTGTTAAATGGATTAGGTCTGGGAATGGTAAGGTTGGTATTTCTTTTTTTCTTTTGCTACCAAGCTGATGGTTGGCTGAAAGCTGAGTGAGTGGCCATTGTTTTATGTGGAGCAGGGTGATGGCAGTTACATGTGGAGTGAGAGCAGAGTGGTTTATGTATGCCGCAGTCAGCAGCTGTTTCTGTGTTTGTTTATGTGGGTCGGTGTGATGGCAGCTTCTTGGGGAGAGAAAGGATAGCGTGTGTATGTTGCAGTTTCTGTAATGGTGGGCAGTACGGTGCTTTTTCCGATACCATAGGTGGTGGTAGTTTCTGGTTTTGAACAGTCGCTTGAGACACGGCTCCTCGCGGTACCTGTTTTGCCGTACTGAGTGAGGGATGTGGGAAAGATTGCTGTCAGAGGAGGTTACTTTGAGTGAGGAGGCTGGTGGCCGGAGGCTTTTTGAAGCCATGATTATGTAGCTAGATATCATCATGGCTTCAAAAAGCTCTCAACCAATCAGCTTCTTCCATTTTCATCACCCAGTTCATAATGTAAATATATAGTACATCAATGTGCTTTTTATGTTGGCTCACACTTGCGCACCAGCCAACATATTGCAGTAGAAGCAGATTTGGAGGTGCAGTCACTGTGGGCGAATGTAGGGCACGCATCAGTAGGTGCATCCCTCATTCCCTAATAAGCCAGTTGCAGACGCTGACACCCGTAATATGTAAAGTGGCCACCATATCTAAGAAAAGTACCACTGCAATGAGAGCCAAGCTCGTGATGCAGCGGCACAATAACATGCCTCCCGACGTGCCTTTCCTGGTGAAGCACTTCACTAAACATGGCAGCACTGACTGCCGCTGCCACTTCATTTGCCGACGGGGAGCCCACTTCCTGTCAGCGTGATGCCCCCCCCCTCCATTCCAAGTATGTGCCGAAGGGGTGCCCAATCCCCCTCAGAATCATGGGCCCCCAGCAGTCTTTTCTTGCCGACGGGGGACCCAGTCCCTGTCAGCTTCAGTCCCCCCTGCCTTTTTTAGTTTGCTGATGGGGTAGCCCACTCCCCATTGGCATAATGTCCCTAGACCCCCGATGTGTGCCGAGGGGGTGCCTAGTCCGCCTTGCCATCATGCATGCCCCCCACCCATTTCTGTGCCGATGGGGGGCCCAATCCCCATCGGCTGTGGTCCCCCTTCCCGTTATGCAGGTGGTACACTGGGAGCCCACCCCAGTGTATTAAACAAACACCTGCAAAAAAAAACTGACCTCATTGTCTTATTTTACCTGTTAAAGAATAAAATGGTCCTCGTGGTCTCTCCTCCCTCCCCCAACTCGCGCCACTGTTCACATGCACCCTGCCTCCCATACCCCCACCCCATACTTACCTCCAGAGTCTGGCGCGATGATCTTTGGTGGACCGGGAACAAGTCTGCATTCTTCAAAGCCGACCACAAACTGAAGAAATGCTGGTAAGCCGTATAATGGCATAAATAGTTTTTTTTTTCAACTTTGGTGTATATCTCATGCATTTTTGGGAATTTTTGCACCAAATTTTCAACATGGGGTTATTGGGACCCCTCCTGATGAATTCAGTCACTGTCATGGTGTTATTCGGTCCTGAAAGGTAATTTTGCTGTCACTGTGAGGAATCGCCTTTTGGGACCGATTAATGAAACAACAGTGCCACTGTTTATGAGGTGGGCTCTCAAAAACCTTATTAAATTAGTCAGTCTGTGAATACAGTCAGCCTCAGATCTCCCTCTGACAGACCCGACTTGCTCCATCCCAATTAATTTAGGGATTACAGCTTGAATCCTTTTCGCTAAGATCGTCATTAGAATTTTATAGTCTGTATTCATCAGTGAGATCGGCCTATAGTTGGCACAATCCAAAGGGTCCTTTCCTTGTTTTTTTTTTGTATTAGAGTAGTAAGAGCTTGTTTCATGGTAATAGGCAGGGATTTTAGGTTTTTAGCCTCTAGAAACATGTGTTGGAGTTGGGGAGACAAAGTAGAGGAGAAAAATGTCACAAGCAAGGCTGCTAACATAAACTGAAAGGAGGAGCCAAAGAAAAAAGAAATTGAACTCACTCAGCACAAATAGTATGGCTAGAAACTCCACCGCTAAGAAACCCAACTCTAGGGTACGTTAAATGTCTATTGAAGGATAAAAATAGCACCCCCTTCACAATCTATGTGTTGATGCGCAGATTGTGAAGGGGGTGCTGTTTTTATTCTTCAATAAACATAATATTTTAATGTACCCTAGAGTTGAGTTTCTCAGTGGTGGAGTTTGTAGCCGTACTATTTATGCTGCGTGAGTCCAAAGTAGAGGAGAGTTTGGTATAAAATTCCCCTGGGAACCCATCCAGTCCTGGAGTTTTACCCAAAGGTAATTCCTGAATAGCCTGTTGAATTTCAATTAGAGTAACTTCCCCTTCTAATATACTTTTTCCATTGGGTGTTATTGTCAATAGTTTAATACTTGTAGAAAACATATCCATAACATCTGTGTTATTCATTTCTTTACTTGTTTATAACTTACTATAAAAATCATGAAACACTTTGTTAGTGTCCCTATTATTTGTAAGGATCTGACTCCCTGTGGATTTAACTGCTGGGATTAAGTTTTGTTGCTGTATCTTTTTGAGTCTTAGAGCCAGCAACCTGTTCGCCTCATCTCCAGCCTCCCAGTATTGCTGGCATGTCCTAAATAAAGCATATTTTGCTGTTTTGTGATAGGCTACTATTTATTCCTCCTTTTTTAACTATCATTTCATGTAAGATTTCTAATCTCTGGGTCTTTGCCAATTTAGATATTTTTCCATGGCTGCTAGCTCCTTTTCTTTTTTCTTAAGCATTTTTCCCTGTCTTGTTTTCTTTTTGAGGAATAGCTAATGATTCTTCCCCATATATATGCATTGTATGCTTCCCAAAGGCATATCTGTGAAAGTTCACCATTGTCATCAATCTCAAAGAACTCTGCTGATTGATCAGTGAGCCATTCTGTGAAGCTTTTCTCCTTCAGTAAACCGGAGTTCATTCTCCATCTGTGACTCTTGTCCCCTGGGGCACATAACATTAAATCATTCCCTATTAAGGCATGGTCTGATGTTGTGATTGAGTTCATTTTTGCTTCCAGCATGGACGAGGCCATCTTTTTTTGTAATAAAAATATAGTCTATTCTGCTGAACGAAGCATGTCTGCTTGAGAAGAATGAGTAATCTCTTCCTTGAGGATGCACTAATCTCCAGGAATCTGTAAGTCCTATATCTTCTAACATTTTCCTAAAGGTACATCTAGCCTTAGTAACAGGCTGTATTGTCATAGAAGATGACCTGTCTAATATTGGATCTAATATTTCATTAAAACCCCCTGCCATAATGATTTCAGAGGAAGTAAATTCATTAAGGGCTTCTGCCAGAGTGTTAAAGAAGGATTTGCATCCTTCATTAGGGGCATAGACATTACATAAGGCAATTCTATGTCCATCTACAGTCCCTGCTATAATCTGGTACCTCCCATCTATGTCTGTCAAGTGAGTGTGTTTGCAGAAATTTATCCCTTCACAAATGATAATGGATGTGCCTCTCTTTTTAGAGTTGTAGGAACAACTCTCTGCATGGCCCACCCATGCCCTCTGCAGCTTGTCCATTTCTGGCTGTACCAGATGTGTTTCTTGCAGAAAGGCAATGTCTGACTTCTCTTTTTTTAAGATAGTTCAACACCGTTTTCCTCTTGATTGGGGATCCTAAGCTGTTAGCATACTAAGAAGTAATTTCATAGTGGATCATTTCTAGTTGTTCATATATGATCTCCTTGTCTAAGAGTATATTCAAGTAGTAAATGGATAGTACTTGAATGGTTGAACTATAATTAATCCTTTGAAAGTATGGACTTTTGCACTTGTGAGTAATTAGGTAACTTAGTGTAACTAGATATAAACAAGTCCAAACCTTTTTAAAGAAAAACTTAGAAAACACAATTTCTATGTAAATATATAGATGAGAATTTAACCCTTAAATCTAGTGATCTTATTAAACTTAGGTAGTAACAGAAATATTGTGATAAGATTCAGTAGCAAAACTATGTATAAATATATGTGTGTGTGTGTATGTATATACACATACACACACGAATTATATAAATAAGTACAATGTAATAAACAAGGATTAACAGTTCAGTCACCTTCAATTTTCTTAATCCACGATAACTGCGAATTTAGGTTTAGTATAACCAATTAAATGAAACCACTAATGTGTCAGTATACTGATATTAAACCTCTAATCACAGAGTTACAGTAGGTTGTATTATGTAGTCAGATAGACTCACCGGACTATAGTCCAAGGTGTTACCGACTTAGGATGTAAGACGCTGTTTCCACAAGATGTGAGTTTCCCTTCCCTCCCAACAAATAAATAAAATTATCCTGCGTCAAGCAGTTGCTCTTAATAGGGTAATATCAGACCAACACCTGATTAAAATGCAATGTTCAGGCTGAGGTGTATATGAACAGAAATATAGAAGTAACTGCTTATAAATGATCTGGGTCACATTTATAATGACAGTACTGAGACATAGAATTACAGGTAAGAAGGAATAAATAGTTGTTCATGTAAGATAATAAAATTAACAGTGACAGATTATTAAGAAGGAAAGAGCAGTAGGTCTGTCAATCCCATCTAATTAAGGCTCACTGTTCCTTGATTTCCAGCCCTTTCAGTACTACAGTGTTCAGAGCTCTGCATTTAAGCATCTGCACGATAGAATGTTTTAATGAGTAAATCAAAAGCCATATCAAATCATCGCTTATCTAAGCTGATGTGTTGTTCTCAATCCGTTTATGCATTACACCCCTAGAAGCCAAGTGGCCAAACAGAGATAGCACCTAATGGGTCAGTTAGCTTACCACAGTGGCCAGCATAAAGCTGAAGATGAATAGCCCCTAGGAGAAGTTTAAATATAATGCTAAAGGAGAGGACACATAACATCAGCCCAGAGTCTCATACACATAAACATAATTTTTTACCATCTTTAAGTAGCTATTGCATAAATGTTTGAATCTTTATGTGCAACTCTCTTTGCCTCATTTACCTGCATTGCCATCCAATCTAGCATGGTCTGCTTTTTTTTCAGATATACCCAAACAAAATGGATTAATCATTTTATATGAGAGAGTAAAAGCGAGTACAGTTCCTAATGGAGTTAAGTTACCATGTGATGTGACTAACAGACAATTGTATTTTAGACCCTTAGTCTCAGTATCGGTTCACCTGAATTCTCCAAGCTGTCACTCCCATGTATCACAGGGTGTAAGGATTGAAGAGACAATATTTAGCTAATTCAGAGCCCGATCCAAAATAGAGGTATTCAAGACTTTCTTAAACACTGCATGAGGAACGCTGCTGAAATTTTACACCGGAAGCGTGGCTCAAGGAGGACCTGGCATATCCGAAGGAAGTGTAACTGTAGCATTCTGCATCATTAACCTATTTATTCCATTTGGATATGTAGTGTCTGGAGGGTTGATCTTGCTGGCAACATCTGGTTCACTAGTTTCCATTTCCTGTCTATCGACCAACTTTGGAGAAGCTCTAGTCGAGGAGGAGTAATTACTCTCCTTGCTGCACCCTCTCTTTTTAGGATTATTCTGTAAGTTAGCTGGTTGAGGAATGTTGGATGGGTGGGTTGGCTGTCTAGACTTCCTTTGAATACTTTTTCCCCAAGTAGGTTGCTTAGATTCTTGCAGAGCCTCTGAGTACAGATGAGAAATTGTGGACTTGGGTTTTAATGGGGGAGTGTTCTCCTATGGATTGTCAGTTCATGCCATGTCTGGAGATAAAGATTCACTGTGTGCAGCTCATGTGTTGGAGTCTTGATACTCTGTTCTGTGTTGGCCTCATGCACTGTTTGAAAAATGGTGGTTAGATTTATTGACAACTGAGCTGGAGAAATAAGTGTCTTTATATTTTTAAATAAATTGCCAAGTTTCATTTACAGGCACACATTTGACACTTTTCTCATTTAGTTCTTGAATAAGTTTTTTAGTTCTTGAATAATCAATGAGCCAGGGTACCTGAAGTAATACTGTAGGCTAAACTCCCTTAACTGTTGTTTAACCTTCTAGAAATCTTTCCTTTTATTTACCACAAAGTCCTGGAATATCAGTCCTGGAATATCAGGATGCGCTGTCCCCCTCCATTTCAAATGTTTCCTTTCTCTAGATAATTTCATAATGCCTTCCTTAACTTTAAATCTCAAGAAATATGCAATTATGGGCCTGGGTCTCTGTCCAGCAATTTTAGGTCCTAAGGATTTGTGTGCCCTTTTGATTTTAAGGGACCATGGCCACTGAAAACCTAATACATCTGGAAGGTTTGCTGTGTTCTGTATCTACTTGCTGTGACGTGGACAGCCAGTTCTGAGTGCTGTATCATTTTGTTTTAAATATAAAAATGTATTACTGGTTGTCTCTGCTGAAAAATCTGGTGCTCTTAGAATGACCTCACTCATCCCCCCCCAGGTTTCAGCTGAAAGATGAAAGCCATGAGAAAAAATGCTGAAAACAGCCTGTGAGATCACACACACAGTTTGAGACAATGTATTACATGGAAGGCCTTAATCAAGGACCTCCTGTTTTTTCTGAGTTAATTACAGTTGTAATTGCTAAGACGGAAGATCATATTCATTTTTATGACGTTCCAAAGGGGAAAACCAGGTTTAGCAAACTGGTGCAAGCTTGTAAATGCTCCTGTGAAGCCTTTGTGAGGGAGGATGCAGAATGGATCAAAGAGATGTCATTTGAAGCATACGAGTTATGCTGTGGTTGCAAAATGTAATACTTTGAAAAGACATCCTGTTTTTTTTTTTATTAGATATATTTTTATATATAATCTGACAAAGGAGGAGCTAGATGACCTCACACAAAAGGGGTTGGCAAATACAGTTTACTTTAAGAAATAATTCTGTTTTACTTAGACACATTTTTACCTAGACTCTGACAAGGAAAGATAGTGAGCACTTTTAAACAGGTATTTAGAGAGAGAGTCAAATCTAAGTACTGTAAGTAGTAATTTGCACTGTTTAAAACTTGTTCTCCTTGCTCTCTCAGTGGCATCTGACACCATGGATCATGGGGTGCTACTCGAGCACCTGTGGTTCTTCTGTGGACTGAGGGGGGATGGTTCTCAGTTGGTTTCGATCTTTCCTCAAGGGCAGATCCCAGAGAGTGGTGTCGGAGATTTATTCCTCTGCCCCTCACTGGCTGCCCTGCGGGGTTCCATAGGGCTTGGTGCTGTCCCCCATGTTATTTGTGGTGCATATGCTCCCATTAGGGGACATTATAAAATGGTGTAGGTTGAGTTTCCATTGCTATGCCGATGACTCTCAGTTTTACATGTCATTTGTGCCTGAACAAGAGTTAGACTCTGTCACAATGTTTAATAACTGCCTGCTGGAGATACAGAACTAAATGAGTGCTAGCTGGCTTCAGTTGAACTCGGGTAAAACAAAGGTATTGGTGGTGGACCCTGGTTATAGGATGATGGGGGCATGGGCGAGGAAACCCTATGTATCTTGGGGGACTCCACTTATTGCCTTGGGCCAGGTACGTAACCTGGGTGTGATATTTGATGAAGGACTGACCCTGAGGGTGCAGGGTTCAGCTGTATTCAAATCTTTCTTTTACCATCTAAGGAATATAGCCCAGGTGAAACACCTGGCCCTGCCCAAAGATATTCCTACCCTGGTCCATGCCTTTGTCACCAGTCGCTTTGATTACTGCAACGCCCTCTACCTAGGGCTACTGGGGTTGACATTCGCCGCTTGCAGCTAGTGCAGAACGCGACAGCCAGCTTGGTGACTGGAACCCCTAGAGCCAGTCATATAACACCTGTGCTGCGTGAACTGTACTGGCTGCTAATACAGTGGCGAATCACCTTCAAGGTCACATTGCTGACCTATAAGGCCCTACATGAACAGAGACCCTACTACCTGAAAAAACTCCTGTGTTCTTACTGTCCCCTCCCTGCTCACTCTGATCCTCTGGTGAGGGATTTCTAGAGATTCCCAGAGTTTCCCTTAAAACATTAGGTGGAAGATCTTTTGCCTTTATGGCATCTACCCTGTGGAATTCTCTACCGTACCAGATACGAGATAGCCTGACCATGGAAGGATTTAAAAAATCCTTGAAAGCATACCTATTCAACCAAGCATTTGCAGGGACTTGTTGAGTGATTGTAATGATTTTTATCTGTTTTATATGTACTGCTGTGAAATATTTGTAAAGGATATTGTTAAGGAGCCCTGAGCTTTGGAAGAGGGCCTCATACAAATAACGTTTTACTTTTTACTTTACTTACTCTCTCCCCTGCCCTGCCCATTCTAACTTCTCTTTTACCCTTCACATCCTGCAATTTCTCTTCCCCCTCCTTACTACGTTACTTAAGCCCTGCATGGGGTATTCCTTGTTACACTACTTGACAAGGGCCATGGGCTGCTTTTCCTTTTCTGCTGCTTGACAAGGCCCCTGGGCTGCTTCATGCTCCAACAGACAAGTAGTTAAATATGCTGCTGTTAACATTGCATATTTTGTAACATTGTATAATCATATATAATATCTTGTATGATTCCCCTTATATATTGTAATAGTGCTTGTCTGTATTGTCTTTCCTGTATCCTGTATGTGTGTCGTTTTCCATTGGTAGATTATATGCATCTACCACTAGAGGGCCTCATTATTTTTTTTACTGTAATCCCTGCCTCACTTCCCTTGTTAACACCACTTCCTAGTGCTGTGGAATTGTCATGCCTCACAACCCCATCGTGATACAAAAAGCAACGGATTTTCTTCACAACACACTGGAAATATTTCTCTTAATTACTGCATTCAGCCAAGGTACACCACAAGAACCTACGCAGCCAACAACAGCAAGAAATTACCTTCCTACACAACATCCACTATGTCCGTGGCATTGTAACCAGTAATCTGTTATACACTTCCAAAGTCTTGTGGACTCCTCCTTGGCTCCTGGTGCACCCGCAGTCCATCAGAGAATCTGGGCCCTGCTCACCACTGTCATTACTACTTAGCCTTACTGTGATGCACATAAAAAGAAGGAAGAGCTCAAACTCATGTCAGTCTCACAGGTCGAGTTTCAAACTAGTGAAAGGTTTCATGCTTAGACTCCTACTAATTTTGTTGTTACTGTCTGGAAATGTGTACCCTAACCCTGGCCCAGCAAGATCTGCTTCACCTAGCAGCACAAACAAGACTGGTTAATTGCTTTGGTGTCTATCAATATCTGCAGCCTGTTATGTAAGATAGATGGACTCCAAGCCTGTGTCAGGCAGCAAAACCATGACATCCTGTCCATAGTGGAAATATGGCTTTCCCCGAAGATCCCTGACTTGCCTGTAGCTGTACCTGGTTATGCCATCTTTAGACATGACAGACTCACACAACAAGGGGGTGGCTGTGCCATATACATCAAGGATACACTCATGGGACATACATTACCTATGGACAGCCTAGACAATGCCACCCAGGTGTTAGCCATCAATGTTCTACTTGGGGCCCAAAATAAAGCTCTAACAATTGTATCCATCTACAGACCACCTAAGGACCAATTTACAGGCTTCCATGGCTTGACAGAGTATGTTATTAACCTGCCCCATAATGCTGAGATGATAATTTTGGGTGATTTCAGTGTCAACTGGCATTCCCCTGAAGTAGGTTCCCTTAAGGATGCAATCTCCGCACTCGACTTTACCCAGCTTGTTCCATCACCTACTAGGGCTAATTATAATACCCTTCTTGACCGATACTGTCCAATCCTCGAGCTCATATCACAAATGTGAATGTACTTCCTGATGCATTAAGCAACCACTCCGCAATTACCTGTAACTGGTCAAATAAATTCAGTAAACCTCCCTCCAAAACAATGTTCAGCAGGGTACTAACGCTGGGACACCTGGAACCCCTGAAACAATACCTCCATAGAATTGACTGGTCATTACCTGATGTCACAAATGATATAAATGTAGCTCTGGAACACTTCATCAAGCACTTTAATGAAGCTTGCGATATCCATGCCCCCTTGAAAAAAGATGAAAATCCAAGGTACCATCAATCCTTGGTTATCCTCTGATCTCATTTGTCAGATGAACCACAAAGATCACCTCTGGTGTCATGCAAAGGCTATTGGCAAGCATGCAGATGTACAAGAATATAAAATTGCCAGGAATAAGTGCACTCAGACTATTTGCATCGAAAAAAGCAAGTGCCATAGGGAACAGCTTGCTAACACTTGGTGTGACATTAAGAACCTTTGGAATAATATGAAAGATGTAACAGGTAAAGATGCTAAGGTTGTACCCACCATGCTAAATATCAATGAAGCCCCCACCCTTGACCCATTGACCATAGCCAATTCTTTTAATAATGCATTCACTGACCTGGGCAGTGTCCTCTCACCAGACATTTTCAAGGACATCACTGAAGACACTGAACAGCGGGCAGATGATTTGCTTCCTGCACCACCTCCATTCTACTTTTAAAGAAGTCCCACTGTATATGATCAGGAAATACCTAGTAAAAGTACTCAGGAAGTCAGGGCATAGTGGTGATTCTTTAGACCTCAGATTAGTTGCCCTTACCATTGAAGAAATACTAATGTCTATTGCAAAGATTCTAAACCCTCTCACTGAGACTGGCACAATTCCGTCAAATCTGGAAGTCAGCCCTTGTTACCCCGTTCACAAAAGTGGGGGGCTGCACTATACACAAACTAGAGACCTGTCTCTATACCTCCACCTCTGTCTAAGGCACTTGAGCGCATAGTTGTGGATCAGTTGGTGGAGTATATGGAAAAACACTTGATCCAGTACCCCAAGCAGCACGGATTTAGAAAACAACACAGCACTACACAGCATTGCTAGAATTCACTGGTTTCATTCACCAGTCTCTGGATCAAGGTAGATTGGTGGGCGTAGCCTTCATAGACCTCACAAAGGCCTTTGATACAGTGAACCATGCTGTACATCTCAAGCAACTGTCCACAATTGGCCTTTCGACAGATACTGTGTCCTGGTTCAAAAGCTATATTGTAGTCCACTCCCAACGGGTGAAGATAGCTAATGTCACCTCTGACCATTAACATGTCCTCTCTGGAGAACCACAGGGCTCCATACTGTGTACACTTCTCTAGCATCTTTCTTAACAATCTCCTTCACTCCTGTCACCAGCAGATCCTCCTCTATGTGAATGAATGCAATCATATACTCTAGCAACACTGACCCTGAACCACTGGAACACCAACTTCAACTCAGCTTTGAAGAAGTGGAGAACTGGTTCAGGAAACATAAGCTGATTCTGAACTACAAAAAAAGAAAGTCATGTTATTCAGTGGTGTTCACAGCAAACACACATCCAGTGTCCAAACCATCAGGAACTCTTCTGGCATCCCGATTGAACAAATTCAACATTTCAAGTATCTAAGGGAAACTATGGATAGCTCACTGTCATATGCCCAGCATGTTGACAATGTTGCCAGGTCTGCCAGTATCAAGATAGGGTTACTCAATAAACCTAAACACAATCTAACACATGAAGCCCTTAGACTAGCTATCTGTAGCTCCATAGTATCCATTGTTGACTATGGTGTGGTTATCTAGAGCTGAACTTCCACCACTACCCTCCGTAGAATATCTGTGGCACTCAATAAAGCATGCCAACTTCTTACTGAAGCAGCACGCCTTACCCACACATGTGAACTGTATGCTCAACAGGTTGGTTTTGGCTAAATGGGAGGATTCACTATCAAACCTGCTTGCTAACTAAAAAGGCACTTCTTGGGCTCCTGCCTTCTGGTGTTTAAAACTTACTCAACCCCTCTTGTAGCTCCCAGCACATATGTAGCTCAGTCAATCAACTCTTCTCTGTCCCAGGATGCTGGGCTACACAAGGGCAATAATTGTTAGCATATAGAGCACCACTATGGCTTAATGTGCTGCCCAGACATATCTCTTCCTTACCAAAACTGGGATAATTTTAAAGGCAGTATTCATCAGCACCTTACAGCTGTGACTGTTTCAACTGACATGGCACTACCTCAGCAGTATTGACACATCCTTGTGTACCTACTTCTCCCCTTTCTGTGAATGACCACTTTCATCCTAACTGCTCTGCCCTATTTCCTACATCCTTCCCAATCCTTCTTTCACCTCACTCCTCTCATTCTCCACCTTCTTTCCACTGTTTAACTTCACTTCACTTACCTTCACTTTTGTTCTCCCAAAGCTACCTGTGACAGAGTGATCTATGTCAGGGATAAGGTGCCCTGATGTTTCTACACCCCTCAAGAAGTAATTAGATGGCTAGAAAGGAGCAGCTGTTTAAAAATAAATTCACCATAGGAATAGAAAAACCTAGGTTATTATCAGGGATTAAGTAATTAGTAGTGTGGGTTACCTTGATATAGGATGAAATCAAATATGCCCCATCTATAGCGTTCTATGAAGAAAAGGATATGAGTGGGAGCAAGAATAAGGAAAATGTAGGTTGTGTTAGAGGGGATGGATACTGGTGCTCCACAAGTAGAAATATGTTTAGAAAATGAAAAGAGAAGAAATGGTTTTAAAATAGTAGCATGTTTGCTCTGTGTGCTGGCGTGGTTACAGCGGCTTGTTTAGCTGAAAGCCCCCCCCCTTGAAATGAGCACACGAAAGTAAAGAGAAGGACTAGGGTATCCTTAAGTATAAAAGGGTTACGATGCCCTGTGAGTAGCTGTGGGGAAATGAGAATAGGGAGACAGTGTAGTGAGATCTGAGATAAGAATAAAGAGTGCACTCACACTAATGATGTAAAGAAATATATGTCCTGTTTCACTATAGAAGTGCATGTCGCGCGGTAGGAAAAACTCCTGTGCGGGAGGAATTCTATTAGCGCATGAAGTGCTTTTGAATCACTCGAGTGCCCTAGTAAATGAAAGCTGGTTCCCCTGGCAGGTGCATGTAAGTGCTGAACTTGTCCTGCAAAAGCAGCTGCTTTTACGTGCAGTTGTGCCATTGACTCTAACAAATGAGTAAAATCTGCAGATAAATGCAGCTTGGAGGGAAGAATGCCCTGTTTCTCCTGATCACAAGGTGCAACTCAGAAATGTAACTCTGATCAAAGCAGGATACTCCAGTTGCTGCAAAAGCACTCCTAGTTCTAAGCATAAAGTAAGAAGCATGCATCAGAACAAAAAGGGCATGCTCCGAAGAATTACAGACTGCCGCATAATGCGGTAAGAATAAAGAAAGTGTCAGCTGGTGGGACACTACGAACAGGAGAATAGAAGCCTCAGTGAAGTTCCAGAAACAAAATGAATGGGTTTAAAAGGGTTTTGCAGTCCTAGAGAAGTGAGTGAATAGGCTGCCTGGGTAAATAAAGAAAGCGGTTGAGTAGGCCCAAATTAAAAGTTTGCCGATGGGCTGAGATTTCAGACATTGGGAGAATGAAGAAAAGCGCTCATCAGAGATAGGAGTCTCCTAATAAAAGAATACATAGTTCTCAAAAGAGGTGGCAGGGAAGGTTAAGCAGAAAAAGGTAGCATTCAGGAAGTGTAAGGAAACACAGAAGGAGCAGGACAGAGAACTACCAGTTAAATCAGAAGGAAGTGGGGAAGGCAGTCAGAATAACAAAAGCCCAAACTGAGGAAAAGATAGCCAACTCAGTTAAGAAGGGGGATAAAACCATTTATAGTTACATTAGGAGCGAAAAAAAGTTGAAGGATGGGATAGTGAGGCTTACTAAAGGGAAGGGAGGGAGGGTGGGCAGAGGATGACCATGAAAAAGCAGGGATACTAAATTAATACTTCTGCTCAGTATTCACAAAAGAAGAGGAGGGGAAGGTGCCTAAATCAAACAATAGAAGAACTCTGGATAGGGAGGTTGATACCAGTCCATTCACAGAAGAAAGGGTACTGAAAGAACTCTTAAAACTAAATGTGGACAAAGCAATGGGGCCTGACGGGATTCACCCAAGAATTCTAAAAGAACTAAGGGTAGAATTAGTGACACCACTGACTATCCTTTTTAACAAGTCATGGGAGGATGGTGTAGTACCGGAGGACTGCAGGAGGGTAGACGTCATTCCCCTTCACAAAAGTGGGAGCAAGAAAGAGGCAGGAAACTACAGACCTGTTAGTTTGACCTCAGTGGTAGGAAAAATGATGGAATCACTTCTAAAGGAAAGAATTGTTGAGTTCCTAGAAGCCAGTGGGGCATAGGACCCAAGGCAGCATGGATTCACAGCAGGAAGGTCATGTCAGATGAATCTAATAGATTTCTTTGACTGGGTGACCAATGTGGTAGACCAGGGAGGGGCAGTGGACATGGCCTACCTAGATTTTAGTAAGGCATTTGACACAGTCAAACACAAAAGATTAATATATAAGTTAGCCAGCCTTGGAGTGGGTCCCAAGGTGGTAGCCTGGGTTAAAAATTGGTTGGACAACAGGATACAGAGGGTAATAGTAAACAGAGTTTACTCTGAAGAAAGGGGGGTTACTAGTGGGGTATCACAGGGTTCAGTACTGGGACCGGTCCTCTTTAATGTCTTTATAAGTGACATTGCAGAGGGACTGGAAGGAAACGTATGTCTCTTTGCAGATGACACAAAGATCTGCAACAGGGTTAATACAGAAGGTGGAGTGGAGAGGATGCAAAAGGACTTGGCAAGGTTGGAGGAACGATCAAATATATGGCAGCTTAGATTCAATGCAAAGAAGTGCAAAGTAATGCACCTGGGAAACAAAAATCCAGGGGAAGAGTACACAGTTGGGGGGGTGAGATAATAACAACAGAAATGGAAAGAGACCTGGGGGTAGTCATATCAGATGACCTTAAGATGGGCAAGCAATGTGAGAAGGCAGTAAGGAGGGCTAGTGGGATACTGGGATGCATAGGGAGAGGCATCACCAGTAGAAAATAGGAAGTTGTTATCCCTCTGTACAAACAGTTGGTGAGACCCCATCTGGAGTTCTGCATCCAGTTCTGGAGACCCCATCTCCGTAAGGACATAGACAGGATGGAGGCTGTCCAGAGGAGGGCAACTAAAATGGTGCAGGGTCTGCACCAGAAGACATACGAAGAGAGATTAAAGAAGCTTAATATGTATACACTCGAGGAGAGGGGGGGACATGATAGAAACTTTCAAGTACATCACGGGAATCAACAGAGTCCAAGATGGTAGCATCTTTCAGAAAAAGGGATGTGCAAGAACAAGGGGGCACAATTTGAAGATAGAGGGGGCGGCTCAAAGGTAATGTGAGAAGTATTTTTCATGGAGAGGGTTGTGGATAATGGAACAGCCTTCCTTAGGAGGTAGTAGACTCAAAAACAGTGGGGGAATTCAAGAATGCATGGGACAGACATAAGGCAGTTCTAGTGGGTGGTAGGAGGAAGTAGGCTATTGGTTAAGTAGGATCTGCAGCCTATGCATTAGGTAGGGAAATGGGCAGACTAGGTGGGCCAAGCGGTCCTTATCTGCCATCAAATTCTATGTTTCAATGTTTCTATATTCTATGTGAATGCCTGAAGGGATAATTCCCTAAAGTTGGACGTAGTGTGCAGATAGCCCATAAAAAAAAAAAAAAAAAAAAGTAAAGGAGAAACAAAATAGTATTTCAGCAAATAAAAGGAAACAGAATAGCACAGTTAAAGGAAAGAGCTTTAGGAATGGCATGTGTTCTGAAGCTGTGTCTCTCAGTATAGTTAGAAGCACAGTGAGAGATAAATTGCAGGGTTTTGCAGAGTTTAAAAATGTATGTAAAAAGATGGCAGATAGTTTACTTCAGACTCACCTGTTCCTACGAGAGCTCATGGAAAAATGAAGGTCCTATAGGAAGACAGCTGCCCCTAGTGGTCTGTATAAATACAGAACAGGATCATAGAGCAAGCTGATCGGTGGGAGGAGTTCATACCAATGAGGGTCGTTAAGTTATTGAAATGAATAAAACTGTTCAGGGCTGGGATATTTAAGAGAAATATCAGAAAACTAAATTCTTGTTACAGGCTTAGAAATATCCCTTTCTTACTTCTGTATAGGCTGGGATATGAGCCTTAGAAAGTGATGTATTTGGTTAATTGACCTAAGTGGGTGGATCCCTGTGCTGTGAGGTCATGATGAGATATGCTATAAAAGCTACCACTAGCATAGAGAAGCTAGAGACATGCTGAGATGAGCTGAGAGTTGGGCATAATGATGGACTTGCTGAGGTGAAATGTTGTTGGCTGATCCTAAGTAAGAAAATGAACTAATATCTAACATACTAAAATGACAACAGAGAAGGCCTGTTGGTCTTTTGTGTCTGCTCGATAGTCAACACCCATACTGGGCACCAATTTTACCTGACTTCTATTTTCTGTGCAAAAAGTCTCTGAAAAGAAGAACATAAAATAAGTGTCTGTAAGGCACTTTTTGTGCACTAAAGTTGGTTGTCAGCCCAATATTTGTAACCTGTTATTCCAGCCCCACTACACTACCTATGCCTGCTTGACAAAGCACCTTAGGTTGCCTCTTTTTTTGAGGTTATTTTTAATTTCCTACCAATTCATAGTTTTAATTTTAGTTGCAATGTTAATGTCACTTTAAATATTTTCTTGTCAAAAGTTTGTGTAATACCATCCGTTGTATGTCTGTCACCCTTCCCACTGATGTGGAACCTTTGTAGAAGAGCTACTATATACTCAAAGTTATTGTAATCTGAGAATTAATAAATAAATGAAATAAATAAATAAAATGAAGTATCCATGACATGGAACCTTAGTAAAAGAGTCTTGTATTCAAAGGTTGTTTTTGAAAAATTCAATAAATAATAAAAAAAAATAAAAATAAACAGAATATGCAGTATACATCAATGTGCTTTTTATACTGCTGTAGAGTTACAATTACAGCAAGTAACCTGACGCAGAATATACAATATACATCAATGTGCTTTTTATACTGCTGTAGAGTTACAATTACAAGTAACCTGGTACAGAATATACAGTATACATCAATGTGCTTTTTATACTGCTGTAGAGCTACAATTACAAGTAACCTGACACAGAATATACAATATACATCAATGTGCTTTTTATACTGCTGTAGAGTTACAATTACAAGTAACCTGGTACAGAATATACAATATGCATCAATGTGCTTTTTATACTGCTGTAGAGTTACAATTACAAGTAACCTGGTACAGAATATACAATATACATCAATGTTTTTTTTTTATACTGCTGTAGAGCTACAATTACAAGTAACCTGACACAGAATATACAGTATACATCAGTGTGCTTTTTATACTGCTATAGAGTTACAATTACAACAAGTAACCTGGCACAGAATATACAGTATACATCAGTGTGCTTTTTATACTG
The DNA here is from genome assembly GCA_016271365.2 of Neoceratodus forsteri. Taxonomy (NCBI): domain Eukaryota; kingdom Metazoa; phylum Chordata; order Ceratodontiformes; family Ceratodontidae; genus Neoceratodus; species Neoceratodus forsteri. The sequence continues at coordinate 56,350,627 of CM057455.1, forward strand.
CTGTAGAGTTACAATTACAACAAGTAACCGGGCACAGAATATACAGTATACATCCCTGTGCTTTTTATACTGCTGTAGAGTTACAATTACAACAAGTAACCTGGCCCAGAATATACTGTATACATCAATGTGCATTTTATACTGCTGTAGAGTTACAATTACTACAAGTAACCCGGCACAGAATATACAATATACATCAGTGTGCTTTTTGTACTGCTGAAGAGCTACAATTACAGCAAGTAACCCGGCACAGAATATACAGTATACATCAGTGTGCTTTTTATACTGCTGTAGAGTTACAATTACAACAAGTAACCTGGCCCAGAATATACTGTATACATCAATGTGCATTTTATACTGCTGAAGAGTTACAATTACTACAAGTAACCCGGCACAGAATATACAATATACATCAGTGTGCTTTTTATACTGTTGTAGAGTTACAATAACAACAAGTAACCTGGCACAGAATATACAGTATACATCGATGTGCTTTTTATACTGCTGTAGAGTTACAATTACAAGTAACCTGACACAGAATATACAGTATACATCAGTATGCTTTTTATACTGCTGTAGAGTTATAATTACAACAAGTAACCTGGCACAGAATATACAGTATACATCAATGTGCATTTTATACTGCTGTAGAGTTAAATTACAACAAGTAACCTGGCACAGAATATACATCAATGTGCTTTTTATACTGCTGTAGAGCTACAATTACAAGTAACCTGGCACAGAATATACAATATACATCAATGTGCTTTTTATACTGCTGTAGAGTTACAATTACAACAAGTAACCTGGCACAGAACATACAATATACATCAATGTGCTTTTTATAGTTCTGTAGAGCTAGAATTACAACAAGTAACCTGACACAGAATATACAAAATACATCAATGTGCATTTTATACTGCTATAGAGTTACAATTACAAGTAACCTGGCACAGAATATACAACATACATCAGTGTGCTTTTTATACTGCTGTAGAGCTACAATTACAAGTAACCTGGCACAGAATATACAATATACATCAATGTGCATTTTATACTGCTATAGAGCTACAGTTACAGAAGTAACTTGGCACAGAATAGACAATATACATCAATGTGCTTTTTATACTGCTGTAGAGACAGGGGAGACCAGTAGATGTACTGCTCCTGGACTTCAGCAAGGCATTTGATTCGGTCCCTGACACTGGCCTAAGGGAGAAGCTGGTGGGATGGGGGTAGGCCCATTGATGGTTAGGTGGATTGGAAATTGGCTTTCAGGTCGCACTTAGCAGGTAGTGGTCAGAGGGGAGGTCTTGTCCCCTAGGGAGGTCATAAGTGGGGTCCCATAGGGATCAGTCCTGGGGCCACTCCTGTTTAACGCCTACATCTCCAATATCAGGGAAGGTATTGGGTGTGAAATGAGTCTCTTTGCGGATGACTGTAAGCTGGGGGCGGTGGTGGAAGGGGAGGGGGAAGGAGAGAAGGGGAGATTGGCCCTGCAAGAGGACCTGGATACTCAGGACAGGTGGTCCTACACCTGGAAATTTAAATTTAGCTCCTTCAAGTGCAAGGTGCTACACCTAGGGCGGGAAAACCCCAACTATGTGTACACCCTGGGGGGATGATTTGCAGGCCACGGCAGGGGAAAGAGACCTAGGAGTCTTGGTGGATGTTAACATCAATAATTCAGAGCAGTGCAGGAGGGCTGCGGTCAGGGCAAATAGGATGCTGGGATGCGTCACTGGGGGGATTACCTCAAGGAACAGGGAGGTGATTTTGCCACTGTTCAACAGCCTGGTTAGACCACATCTTGAGCACTGTGTGCAGTTCTGGAGGATGCACCTAAGGAGGGACATCCAACTCCTGGAGAGGGTTCAGAGGAGAGCAACCAGAATGATCCAGGGCCTGGGGGATATGACATGAGGAACAACTAGGGGGCGCTCAACCTGTTCTCGCTGGAGGAGAGGAGGGACTGGGGGACGTAATTGAGGTCTTCAGGTACCTCAGGGGAATAAATAAGGTAAGCCGAGATGGATCTTTCGACTGAAGGAGGGTGGAATCACCAGAGGACGCAGTTGGAAGATTGAGGGTGGTAGGATTAAGGGGGGAATGGAGGAGGAGGTACTTCACTGAGAGAGTGGTGGAACCATAGAATGCGCTGCCCGGGGAGCTGGTACATGCAGCTATGGTGGAGGGATTCAAGAGAGGGTGGGACAGGACAGGTATAGAAAAGGGGTGAAGCAGAGGCTGGTTTTCTGGGGGCCGGGCTAGACTGGGGGATGGAGTAACAGTGGAAGGATACAGAGGGCTATGTTACCCAATCAGGGTGCTGAAGTACGAGCAGACTTGCTAGACCAATAGGCCTACTCTGCTGGCGTCTACAATGTTAGTATGTTAGAGCTACAATTACAAGTAACCTTGTATAGAATATACAGTATACATCAATGTGCTTCTTATACTGATGTTAGAGCTACAATTACAACTAACCTGGTACAGAATTAAGCAATAAGGCACAACAGGGTGTGGGTTATTGGAGATTTACCCACGCCTTGTGTGGTGTGTTATAAGGTGCAGCAGAGTGACGTAACCACACAAGAAGTGGGTAAATCAACCAATAACTCACACCTTGGAGTGTCTTATTGCGATTATACAATGGCCCCATGTGTAAAATCAATTTAAAATGTGTTTAATCATGTTTTTTATAAATGCCATTCCTCTGCTGTGGGTTATGCAGGATTTACGCAGTCATGTAACATGTTTTGACCAATGAGGTTACAGGATTTTCACACACCATTGTATAATTAAGCAATAAGGCATGACAAGGCTGAGAGGGACCTGGGGGTGGTGGTGGATGTCAAGATGAACAACTCAGAGACTTGTAGGAGGGCAGCAGCCAAGGCCAACAGGATGCTGGGATGCATCACTAGGGGGATCACCTCCAGAAAGAGGGAAGTGATACTCCCTCTGTATAACTGCTTGGTGAGGCCGCACCTTGAGTACTGCGTGCAGTTTTGGAGGCCACACTTAAAGAGGGACATTAAACTCCTGGAGAGGGTCCAGAGGAGGGCAACCAAATGATTTGGGGCCTGGGGACAGGACCTATTGGGAGAGGCTTGAAGAGCTAAATATGTACACATTGGAAGAGAAAAGGGACCGGGGGACATGACAGAGTCTTCAGGTACATGAAGGGGGTAAATAGGAGGAGCAGTCAGGGTGCTTCAAGGAAGGAGGAGGGGAAACTAGAGGCATGGGTGGAAGCTGGAGGGGGAAGATTCAGGGAGAAAGGAGGAGGAGGTGCTACTTCACTGAGAAGGTGGTGGAGCCATGGAATGCGCTGCCCAGGGGCTGGTGGAGGCAGAGACGGTGGAGGGGTTCAAGAGGGGTGGGACAGGTACAGGGAAGGGTTCTGGAGCAAACCAATGCGAACGAGAATATCTGGAACTGGGAAGGAGAAGCCAGAGAAAGCGAGGGGCAGCAAGGTCAGCTCCCAGGATGAGGCTGACCAAACGAGCTGACGCGAAAGCCCGTAGGGCCTATTCTGCTGGGCTTTAGTATGTTAGACAGGTAGGATATCATGGAGATATCATCATGCCTCGGGTGGTTAAGCATGAGGCCGCAGGCCGAGTGCGTCCAACCATCCAAGAAGTGACGATATCCCATGATATACCACACCATAGAGTGACTTATTGCTATTATAAACAGGATAAATAGTCTTATCAGTAAAAAGTAATTAAAAAAACATCATTTAAAACCTTGTGAAAGTGTCTTTTATGGGAGTTGGAGGAGTATCTTTTGACAAAATAGTTCTTGAAGGCTCTGGACAGCAGGTTGCACTATTGCTAGTGGAGTTTGTTGGTGGGGGGGGGGTTTAGCTGTGAAGTCTTTCTCATTCGCACAGCACTAATCCAGGATGTGAACTATGGTCTATCCGCATTTGACCCGGTCCCCCTGTGTGGTCTGGGACTGGGTGAAGATGTATGTGTTTATTTTTTTTTCTGCACAACCCGATCTGTGAGAAGCGTGATGTCAAACTAGACAGTTTCACTTTTACGCTGCCAATTGGTAAGTTTACCCAAGTGGTTGTTGCTATGTAAAGCCATTGGCAGGCCTGTAGATCTAATTTTAAAAAGAAAGATCTGCGCTATATATACTGTTTAACAGTCCTTTTGTGTTTTTTTGTTTTGTTTGCTTTTTTAGTTTTGAGGAGTGACTAGAGCGGCGACTCTCCTGATATTGCAAGCTGCCATTGCTGGCTTGTGTGGAAAGCAGGTGTTTCATTCATGTAAGCATGTGGCATACTTTTGAGGATTTGTCTTTTTTTCTGGTTTTGTACAGTGGCCCTCTCACAGTCTGACTTGCTCCAGACTGCGGCAGCCATTTGTGCTGGCCTTGTGTGTGTGTGTGTGTGTGTGTGTGTGTGTAGCAGACCGTGAAGTAGACTAAGGGACACAAAAAAACAGTGCTATCGGATACATTTGGTTTGGGTGAGGAGGCTGGTGACCAGAGGCTTTTTGAAGCCGTGATGATGTAGCCCGATATCATCACGGCTTCAAATACCTCTCGGCCAATCAGCTTTGTACAATTTTTTTGATCCAGTTCATAATTAAGCAATAAGGCATGACAGGGTGTGGTATACCATGGGATATTGTCACGCCTCGGGTGGTTGGGCACGAGGCCGCAGGCCAAGTGTGTCCAACGACCTGAGACGTGACAATATACCACACTCTGGAGTGACTTATTGCTATTATGAACTGGCATTAAAGTTTTAGCAGGAAAAAAACGGAAAAAACTTTTAAAACCTTCTGAAAATGCCTTTTATTGGGTGTTGGAGGAATATCTTTTCAGAAAATAGTTCCTGAGCAGCAGGTGGTGCTGTTGTAAGTAGAGTTTGTGGAACTCTGTCACACTGTGCCACCACTGCTCCAAGTTTTAAAATGTGTTTTCCCGTTTGATCTGGTTGTTCTGCCTGGCCTGTTGTGGGACCGGGTGAAGATTTGTGTGGATTTGTGCGTTTTTCTTTTTTTAAATTACCGTCTGTTGAGAAGCACAATCTGAACGGAAGCAATGGAGGTGGACATCTCCATTTTGTGGTGCTAATCGGGAAGTTCCCGGAGTAGCTGTTGAAAGGGGAGAGCAACAGAATGGGTAAAAATGCTCGTGGAGGGCTGTTTCTGCTGAGTTACCCTGCTACTGTGTTTGTTGCTTGCTTTTCTTCCTGCTTTTAATCAGGGACTTGGACCATCAGCAGCAGTTTCGTTTTACCGTCAGGAGCGGTTTCAATCTGCAGCAGGCAGGGGTCAGTCGGAGGTTACATAAGGTGTGTCTGTGGGCTACTGTTGGGACACGGTCCGTTTGTGTGCTACAGTGGGTGGCAGTTTATTTGTATAAGCAGTGCCATATTCTGTGTGTCAAGCTCTAAATGGTATAGACTGGGGCAGTTGTTTGTGATGGCATTTTGTGTTGCATTGTGGACTGAGGGATGTGGCGAATGTTGCTGGCAGATACATTTTCTGTAGGCAAGGAGGCTGGTGGCCAGAGGTTTTTTTTGAAGCTGTGATGATGTAGCCAGATATCATCATGGCTCCAAAAATCTCAGCCAATCAGCTTCCCATATTTATGATCCCCAGTTCATAATATACAGTATACAGCAATGTGGTTTTTATACTGCTGTAGAGCTACAATTACATGTAACCCAGCACAGAATATACAATATAAAACAATTAAGCAATAAGGCACGACAGGGTGTGGTATATCATGGGATATTGTCATGCCTTGGGTGGTTGGGCACGAGGCCGCAGGCCGAGTGTGTCCAATGACCCGAGAAGTGACAATATCCCATGATATACCACATCCTGGAGTGACTTATTGCTATTATGAACTGAGTTTGAAGTTTTATGAATAAAAAAATAAAACAGGTTTTAAAACATTTTATGAGTGAGTTTTTGGGTGGTGTAGGAGTACATTTTGGAAAAATAGTTCTCAGACAGATAACAAGGAGGCTGGTGGTGCTGGAACTTTTTTGAAGCCATGATGATGTAGCCCGATATCATCACGGCTTCAAAGAGCTCTTGGCCAATCAGATTCCTCTATTTACCATCCTCAGTTCATAATGTGCTTTTTATACTGCTGTTAAGATACAATTACATCAAGTTACCTGGCTCAGAATATACAGTATTATACAATTTCAAGAAACAATCCCAGGCTCTCATTAATCGGTGTGGGACTTGACCCATGGTGTTATCCTGGCATAACACTGCAGATCTAGTCCCATCAGACTGACAACATCATTAAACATAAAAAAATACATTACTCCACAGCCCTCCCTTCCATTGCATTCAGCGCTGCCCACTCTGCTGCTTTGAATGAGTGAGGGGAGGCAGGAAGCTGACTATGTGACTTAAAAACTGCATAAAAAAAATAACTGAAATGAGTGCTGTGGATGGCTAGGCATGTGACTTTGAAATATTAAAGATAATCGTTTAAAACATGTTACTCACCTGTTTTTTTCTTTGTGCCATCATTTACTACCCAAATCTTCTTTCTTGTCTATAAACTGGGGGCATGCTGTCCGTGAAACCAGAAGTAGGCATGCGCAACCCAACCCCCCCTCACCCCATGGCTTGTTAAAATTCCCTTTGGGTTTGACTTCCATTCTCCCAATGCAGTTAGCATACCTTTTGTCCTGGAAGAACAAAACTGAAGAGAACCTGTATTCAGTTGAAGCGCAGTGTCCCTGCTTTTGAACACAGCACTCTGTCTGTTAGGGCATGCTAATCAGAGCAGGAACAGACGACCTGATCACGCAGATGACTTCATGCCAGTTAATTTAAAAACTGCTAATTTAATGTGGTGTTCTATCAGCATACACAGTAAAAAATGCAAGAGACTTATACAACAAGTTCACACACTCAGGAAGGTGGGGCTCGAAGGCAGAGCCACACACTGACAGTAACAACACAGCAGCTCCACCTATTGGAAAAACCAAATCATTACTATTTTCTTCACTAAGTATTCCTACACTTTCAGAAAATGACAGACAGGGAGGGAGCTGGAGGTCATTGTCCACCTAGGGACAAATGACCTGGCTGTGAATGGGATTAAAGCGCTGCAAGAGGAGTTTGTGGAGTTGGGGAGGGGCCTTAGACAAGTAGCATGTATGGTAACCTTCTCGGAGGTGCTGCCTGTCTATGGCAAGGATGATGCTAGAGTATTCCGCACTATGGGATTCAATGAATGGTTGAAAGACTGGTGTGGAGCTCAGGGTTTTGGCTTCATTGGGGACTGGGGAGCCACCTGGAGGGATGCAGGCTTATACTGGGGCGATGGTCTGCATCCGTCCCGGGGGGCGGACCAGGATCCTAGGTGACAGGTTAAAATGCTTCATTGGTAAGCATTTAAACTAGCCAAGAGAGAAGCACTGAAAAGGAGCAGAGAAATCCCAGCTTCCCCCACAAAACACAGTAGTTAGAGAGGTAAACACCAAGGTTAGAGAAGTCAGTAGGGAGCAGGACAGGTGTAAATGCAGAAAAAGGCAGTAAGGACAGGGCTGGGGCTAAAAGGATTAAGGCCATAAAAAAATAAATGGAATGTGATGAGTACCAGTGCCCGCAGTCTGTGCAACAAGCTCCCTGAACAAGTGGCCTTGATGGAAGAGGGATGTCTGGATATTGTGGCAGTCACTGAAACATGGTACACAGAGAACCATGACTGGGTTGTCAACATACCAGGATACACAGCCTACAGGAGGGACAGGGTGGGTAAAAGAGGAGGAGTAGCTCTCTATATAAGGGAAGGGATTAAAGCAACAGAACTAAAGAGTAAACAGGAAGTTGATGGGTATGGGTCACCCTAGAGACAGGAATGGCACACAAACCGCATGGGGTTGTGTACAGACCCCCCCCCCCATCTCGGGAGGAAATGGACAAGGAAATGATAGAAGGCATCCTTAAAATGGCAGAAAAAGGGGAGATATGGTTGATGGGGGACCTGAATATGCCAGATGTTAACTGGAGCACCTTTGCTGCAGGCACATCCAAGAGCAGGGTCATTCTTGATGCCCTACAGGGGGCATGCCTCAGACAGCTAGTGTTGGAAACCACTCAGGAGGGAGCAATCTTAGACCTGAAAGGAGAAAGGATCTTAGATTTAGAAGTGGGTAGCCATCTGGGAACAAGTGACCATCAAACAGTGTGGTTCACAATAAACACAGCCATAGAGTCAAGCCATACAAAAACAAGAGTATTGGACTTTAGGAAGGCTGACTTTGGGGAAAACGAGAGAGTGCCTCAGAAAAGCACTAGCAAACAGGTAAGAAGGAGGGGTGGAAGAACAATGGGGAATAATCAAAACAGCCATCGCAGAGGCAACAAGCCTTTGTGTGAAGCAAATCAACAAAGCATAACGAAGGAAAAAAACACTATGGTTCTCAAAAGAGGTGGCAGGGACGGTTAAGGAGAAAAGGATAGCATTCAGGAAATATAAGGAAACACAGAAGAAGCAGGACTGAGAATTTTATCGGTTAAAGCAGAAGGAGGCAGGGAAGGCAGTCAGAATAGCAAAGACACAAACTGAGGAAAAGAGAGTCAACTCTGTTAAGAAGGGGGATAAAACCTTTTATAGGTACATTAGAGAGCGAAGAAAGACCAAGGGAGGGATACAGAGACTTAATAAAGGGGAGGAAATGTGGGCAGAGGGTGACAGTGAAAAAGCAGGGATACTGAACGAATATTTCTGCTCAGTATTCACAACGAAAGAGCAGGGGGAGGTCCCTAAACCAAACGAGAGAAACTCTGAATGGGGGGTTGATGCCAGTCCGTTCACAGAAGATAGGGTTTTGAAAGAACTCTTGAAACTGAGGGTGGATAAAGCAATGGGGCCTGATGGGATTCACCCAAGAATTCTAAAATAACTAAGGGTAGAACTAGTAACACCACTGACTACTCTCTTTAACAAATCATGGGAGGATGGAGTGGTACCTGAGGACTGGAGGAGGGCAAATGTTATTCCACTTCACAAAAGTAGGAGCAGGGCAGAGGCAGAAAACTACAGACCAGTTAGTTTGACTTCAGTGGTAGGGAAAATGATGGACTCACTTCTGAAGGAAAGAATTGTTGAGTACCTAGAGGCCAGTGGGGCACAGGACCCAAGGCAGCATGGTTTCACAGCAGGAAGGTCATGTTAGACTAACCTAATAGATTTCTTTGACTGGGTGACCAAGGTAGTAGACCAGGGTGGGGCTGTGGATATGGCCTACCTAGATTTTAGCAAGGCATTTGACACAGTCTTACACAAAAGATTAATGTACAAGTTAGCCAGCCTTGGAGTGGGTCCCGAGGTGGTAGCCTGGATAAAAAACTAGCTGGACAACAGGACACAGAGCGTAATAGTAAATGGAGTCCACAGTGAGGAAAGGAGGGTAACTAGTGGGGTACCGCAAGGTTCAGTACTGGGACCAGTCCTCTTTAATATCTTTATAAGTGACATTGGAGAGCACCTGGAAGGAAAGATATGTCTCTTTGCAAATGACACAAAGTTCTGCAACAAGGGTGAAACACAAGGTGGGGTGGAAAGGATAAAAAGGGACTTGGCAAGGTTGGAGGAATAATGGCATCAAATATGTGGTGGCTCAGATTCAATGCAAAGAAGTGCAAGGTAATGCATCTGGGAAACAAAAACCCAAGGGAGGAGTGCACAATGGGGGGTGGGTTAATAACAACAAAAATCGAAAGAGACCTAGGAATAATTATATCAGATGACCTAAAGGTGGGCAAGCAATGTGAGAAGGCAGTAAGGAGGGCTGGGGGATACTGGGATGCATAAGGAGAGGCATCAACAGTAAAAAACAGTTAGTTGACATCCCTCTGTACAGACAGTTAGTGAGACCCCATCTGGAGTACTGCGTGCAATTCTGGAGACCCCATCTCCGCAAAGACATAGACAGAGTGGAGGCTGTTAAAAGGGGGGCAACCAAAATGGTGCAGGGTCTGCACCAGAAGATGTACGAGGAGAGACTAAAGCAGCTTAATATGTATACCCTTGAGGAAAGGAGGGAGGGGGGGACATGATAGAAACTTTCAAGTATCTTGAGGGAATTAACAAAGTACGAGAGGGTAGCATCTTTCAGAAAAAGAGATGTGCAAGAATAAGGGAGCACAATTTGAAGATAGAGGGGGGTAGCTCAGAGATCATGTTATAAAGTATTTTTTCACAGAGAGGGTTGTGGATGCATGGAACAGCCTTCCTTAGGTTATGGAGTCAGAAACAGTGGGAGAATTCAAGAATGCATGGAACAGGCATAAGGCAATTCTAGTGGGGGGTAGGAGGAAGTAAGCTGTTGATTAACTAGAATCTGCAGCTTATCCATCAGGTAGGGAAATGGGCAGACTAGGTGGGTCAAATGGTCCTTATCTGCCATCAAATTCTATGTTTCTACCTGGAACAGAGTATAAAGTATACATCAATGTGCTTTTTATGTTTCTAAAGAGGTACAATTACAACAAGTAACCAGCACAGAATATACGATATACATCAATGTGCTTTTTATACTGCTGTAGAAATACAATTACAAGTTACCTGGCACAGAATATACAATATACATCAATGTGCTTTTTATACTGCTGTTGAGCTACAATTATAACAAGTAACCTGGCACAGAGTATACAATATACATCAATGTGTTTTTATACTGCTGTAGAGTTGCAATTACAGCAAGTAACCCAGCACAGAGGGCCCAATTCTAGAAGGTTGGCGAAAGTCGACGCCAAACGCTACTTGCGCCAATCGCAACTGCAACATTGACCCTGTGCCCTGTTGTAGAAAGGACAGGGTTTCAGGTTCAAGTCCCATGACTTGCGACTTGCAGCCAGGTATGCCAAACAGAGGGCACACCTGGTGAGCATCATGTAAGCCACAACAGGTCAACATAGGTCACTTAAGTGCCCCCCCATGCCACATTGGGTGCCCATGGTACCCACCCTGCCCCCAAAGTGTACATTAGGTGTCCCATGAGAACTACTTAGCCCGTGCCTAAGTGTACATTATCTGCCTGCAGTGCTCACCCCTGCCCACCAAATCTATTGCGCTGTGTGCCCTGCAGGCGGAGCAGTCACCCCCACCACCTGTGCCCCGACCCGCAGTCGCAGCCACAAATGCGGTATTTCCCAGCCCAGCCTCGGTTTGCAGCCACCTGTTGCGCCTGTCCACCCAGTACTTTGCCTGTCCTCAGTCGTGACTGGAGAAGCTCACTGTTTTCCATGGTTAGCGCTGACCGAGTTCAGCTGGAGCCATCTGCGTAGTGCCCTAGTGAACTCAGTCAGTGGCTGGCCTGTGGAGATGAGAGGTGGGCTGTGCCAGTCGCCAGCTGGGGACGGTGGGGGGTGCTGCGTGGGACTGGCACAGCTGGGTGGGGGGGCTACCAGACCACCAGGGCTGGATTGCAATGCCGTGACTTGCGGCCGCGACTCAGGCTGGGGCACGGGTGGGGTGGTTGACTGCACCGCCCCGTGGGGCACACGCAATGGGGGATTCGGGGGTGGTGGCAGCTATGGGCAGATAATGGACACTTCTGGGCAGGGGGGTGCAGTCTGCAGGGCAGATAATGTACTGGGGGCAGGGGTTGTGGGCAGCCCTGCAGGGGACCCACTGGGGTATGTGGGGCATGGGGGGAGGGCAACTGAGAATTGACTGCTGGGCTGCTGGCGAGTCTACAGGACCCCCAGGTGGCGTTCGTAAGTTACACCAGCTAAAAGCTGGTGTAACTTACGTTGCCGGTTCTCCTCCGGGGGTTCTTGTAGAATCCCGACATTGGGGACTTTGTTGTTGCCCTTCTGGAATGGGGCGCAACTGCTGCCGAAAACCCCCTAGCACCATGTCGCAGGGAATTTATAGTGCAACTGCTGGCGTAACAGCTCTTTGGTGCAAGTGGCCTGCGACATGTCGCAGTCCACATTGTAGAATCGCGCACGTCGCAACTGCTGGCATAAGTTGCTACTTGCGCCATTCTACTTGGTGTAAGTGCTGTTATGCCAGGCGTAACTTTTCTAGAATCAGGGCTAGAATGTACAATATAGATCAATGTGCTTTTTATAGTGCTGTAGGGTTACAATTAGAACAATTAACCTGGCACGGAATATACAGTATACATCAATGAGCTTTTTATACTGCTGTAGAGTTACAATTACAGCAAGTAACCTGGCACAGAATATACAATATACAGCAATGTGTTTTTTATACTGCTGTAGAGTTACAATTACAACAAGTAACCTGGCACAGAATATACAGTATACATCAGTGTGCTTTTTATACTGCTGTAGAGCTACAATTACAAGTAACCTGGCACAGAATATACATTATAAAATGGGCATGTAAAAAGAAGCATTGCGATTGGCCAGAAATGAGGTGTCAAATATGTATTACACATACAAAATAAAAACAGGTAACTAAATCAATGCCCATGAATGGAATGTTCAGAGCTAGGCATGGAATGTTGAGAAAAATGCAGTTAGCCATCTTGTTTTCAGCCTCCGTGTAAAGCACATACCAAACAGTAAACAATGTCGAGCTGTGGTCACGAGCTACCCCCAACTTGTCTCCACACCACATTGACAAAACTGCCATTCAACTGTTCTATTACGCTTATGCCCATTTTTATAAAGAACTGTAAGGGAACAGGTTGAGCCATAGTCACCACTGGTGATCCCGCACCATCCCGACTCCACTCTCACAGCAAACTACGCTCAGTCCCACTACAGTTAACTAAAAAACAGAAAAAATCTGCATCCATTATTCCTGTATTTTTTTTTATTGCGAAAATGGTGCAAACTGTCGAGGGAACCTGTTACTTCTGCTCGCCTCATTCTGGTGCTCGGGCTGTCATGAGAATGAGGAGGTAATTTGAGATTCAAACAAAAGTATGTACAGAGATAAACTTTGTTCTTCAATTGTTCTTTTAAAAGGACACAAACCTCTCCTAACCACACTTGTCTCTCCATGGGGATGTGGGGGTACTAGCATGAATGGAAGACAATGATGTCATCACCTAGTAGGCGGAAGGACTATTTTATCTCAAATTAACACATTGATTTCAGTTTTTCTTCAGTTTAGTAATATTTTTGAAGGTTACAAATATTTAAAAAAAAAAAAGAGCCATTTTATAAGTGCAATAAAACACTCCAGGGTATGTGTGTTGAACAGATATTACTGCACTTCCAGGGGCTGAAGGCACTCGGCAGGGCCTCGTGCCTTACTACGCCCCTGGGCGTGCGGTAATACCTGTTCAACACACACCCTGTCATGTCTTATTGCTTACATATCAGTCAACGTGCTTTTTATACTGCTGTAGAGTTACAATTACAAGTAACCTGACACAGAATATACAGTTTACATCAGTGTGCTTTTTATACTGCTGTATAGTTACAATTACAAGTAACCTGACACAGAATATACAATATACATCAATGTGCTTTTCATACAGCTGTAGAGTTACAATTACAGCAAGTAACCTGGCACGGAATATACCATTTCCATCAATGTGGTTTTTATCCTACTGTAGAGTTAAAACTACAACAAGTAAGCTGGCACAGAATATACAATATACATCAATGTGCTTTTTATACTACTTTAGAGTTACAATTACAACAAGTAACATGGCACAGAATAAAGGAAATAATGCATGACAGGCTGTGTGTCATGCTGGGATTACATCACACCTCAGGTGGTTGAGCACGTAGCTGCTGGCTGAGTGTTGCCAACAACCAAGAAGTGACGTTATCTCAGCACGACATACAGCCTGGAGTGCATTATTCCTATTATACAATGGCTCATTTATTTAAAAAGAAGAGAAAATGGGAAAAAAATATGTTTACATTTTTTCTTGTTACTTTTTCTTGAGGGAGGTAGGCATACTAAGTGAAAAAGAGAGTCCTTAGTTTTTCTTCTGTGCAGCAGGTGGCGCTGTTGCTATACAAGTGCATCTATGCAGCTTTATGGTCTATGTTTGTGACTGCTTCTGTGTGGTCTGCCATTCTTTCATTGCTGTGTCTTGTCTTTTTGTAACTGTATCTGTGTCCCTCCCCATTCAATTCATCTTTGTGTCAAATTCTCCCTTTTTTTGTTTCAGCCCGGCTTTTTTTATGAACATATGAATATAAAAGTCTGCCAGCAGAAACAGGCCAAGTGGTCTGTTAAGTCTACTCAGTTATGCAGCTAGCACCTCTAAACTGCAGCTGTCCCACCCCTCACCCCCTTCCTTTGACCATCCCCCCACGCTCCCTGTCCCATTCCCTTTTAAAGCAACCCACTGTCCTGCAGGAATCCACCTCCTCTGGCAGTGTGTTCCATTTTCCCATCACTCCCTCTATGAATGCCTCCTCATCTCTCTTCTAAACCTACCACCCTTCAACCTTAGCCCATGCCCTCTCATTTCCCTTCTGCTTCTCAGCCTAAACATCTGTTCTGTGCCCGTCTTTTTGATCCCCTTTAAGTACTTGAAGGTTTCAATCATGTCTCCCTGATTTCTCCTTTCCCCCAGGGTGCACAAGCCTAACTCATTAAGTCTGTCTTTGTAGGTCCTTTCCTCCAGTTCTTTTATCATTTTTGTAACCCTGTGCTGCACCCCCTCCAGCAGCCTAATGTCCTTCCTAATTTAAGGCTGCACTACTGTACGTCATACTCAATGTGTGGCCTAACTAGTGACCTGTACAGTAGCATGAGCACAACCCTAAGCCTAGATGAGATACCACATGCTATGCACCCCAGCATCTTGTTAGCCTTGGCTGCTGCCTTGTTGCAGTGAGTTAAGTAGCTCTTGTTCTCCGTTATGAGCACCCCTATGTCCTTCTCTTCGTAGGTGACCCATAACCAAACTCCCTCCAACCAATAGTCCTTTTCTGGGTTCTTCAGTCCAAAGTACATAACGTTGCACTTCTTTGCATTGAATCCCAACTGCCACTTCACCGACCACTCCTCCAGTTTGATCAGATCTTCCTGTAGCCCTTGCCACCTTCTCTGTCATCCACCACTGTTTCCATTTTAGTGTCATCCACGAACAGACTGAACCTGCTCTTAACTCTGTGTTATATATCAGATATGAACAACCCGAACAGCACAGAGCCCTGCAGCACCCCACTCATCACTGCCCTTGGGGAAGAGAGCCCCCCCCCCACCCACACTACTACCTGCTGCTGCCTCCATATGGCCAGTTCCTGATCCATTTTGCCACCATCCTTGGGCCTCCCCTACATATTCCAATTTTCCCCCATCCTCCCCTGAAGCCGGGAATCAAAGGCATTGCTGAAGTCCAAATACAGGACATCCACTGCATAGCTATGATCCAGCTCCCTCATTACCCAGTATTAGTACTCCATTAGGTTGATCTGGCATGATCTTCCTGAGATGAGACCATGCTGCTGATCATCCTGGAATCCATTTTCCTCCAGAAAGGTCACCAGACACTCCTTCAGGATCTCTTCCATAAGTTTACCAACAATGGAAGTGAGGCTTACAGGTCTGTAGTTGCCGGGTTCATCCTTTGGGCCACTGTTGTGGATGGACACCACATGAGCCTCCCTCCAGTCTTTGTGGGATGCATCCTGTGCCCAGGGAGGTATTGAACAGGTCTGCCAACAGCTCAGCCAATACATCTGCCATCTCCCTCAACACCCCGGGGTGAATACCATCAGGACCTGGTGCCTTATCCACCCTTAGTGCTTTCATCCCCTCCAGTACCCTTTTTTGTTTCTATTTACCTATTTTTTCTAGTCCCCTGCTCTACTCCTTTTGTGTGCCCGTGGTGGCCAAGTGGTATGTGAAGCCAAGTGCTGCATGGCAGCCATTTGAAATGGTGCTCCATTGGACAGCACAGTCATCTAGGGTAAAGCCAAACTGAACATATGGCAGTGGAAAGAATAGAGCAGAAGTATCGTAGGGAAGAAAAAAAAACAGATGCTTGTCTCTTGGTGTGCTTGTGAAATTGTTTGATGGGTTCGTAACTGTCTTTATGGAAATGTATTATTGCTATGCTCCATGGTATAGTAACAAGTGTAGGAGGGTGGCTTCAATTTACTTTTTTTGTTTTGTTTTCTGTCTGGTTTACGGACTGAACTAATAGTGAACTGTGCTGGAAATGTTGACTCGCTGTGTACAACTGGGCACAAATAAGCAGGGTATCGAGTGCTTGGTAGTGAAGCCAAGCAGATCATAGAAGGTGGTGGTAGGGATGGCTGTGGATGGATTTTTTAAAAAAATATTTAAATGTAGTCATGAGTGAGCTGGGACTACATCTAGGTACTCAGCAATTCCTTTTTTTCTGAAGTGATTCCATCAAATACTACTTTGATCACCCAATCAAAGAAATCTGTTAGATTCATCTGACATGAAATTCCCACTGTGAATCCATGCTGCCTTGGGAGCTGTTCCCCCACTAGCCTCCAGGTACTCAACAATTCTTTGTTTCAGAAGTGATTCCATCATTTTCCCTACTACTGAGCGGGAAACTACAGACCTGTTAGCTTGACTTGAGTGGTTGGGAAACTGATGGAATCATTTCTGAAAGAAAGAATTGCTGAGTATCTGGAGGTCAACAGTGCATGGACCCAAGGCAGCATGGTTTCACAGCTGGAAGGTCATGTCAGATGAATTTAACAGATTTCATTGACTGGGTCCCCAAAGTAGTAGACCAGGGAGGGGCTATGGACATGGCCTACCTAGACTTTAGCAAGGCATTTGACACAGTCCCACACAAAAGATTAATAAACAAATTAGCCAGGCTGGGAGTGGGTCCCAGGGTAGTAGCCTGGGTAACAAACTGTCTGGGCAACAGGACACAGAGAGTAATAGTAAACAGAGTACACTCTGAAGAAAGGGGGGTTACTAGTGGGGTACTGCAGGGTTCAGTACTGGGACCGGTCCTCTTTAATGTCTTTATAGGAGACATTGCAATGGAGCTGAAGGAAAAGCATGCCTCTTTGCAGACGACACAAGGGGAATGTGGAAAGGATGAGAAGAGACTTTGCGAGGTTGGAGGAATGGTCAAAAATATGGCAGCTTAGATTCAATGCAAAAAAGTGCAAATTAATGCACCTGGAAAACAAAAACCCAGGGGAAGAGAACACAGTGGGGGGAGGGGTGGAGGTACTAAGAACAACAACAAAAATGGAAAGGGACCTGGGGGTAGTCGTATCTATCTGATGACCTTAAGATAGGTAAGCAATGTGAGAAGGCAGTAAGGAGGGCTAGTGAGATACTAGGATGTATAGGGAGAGGCATCACCAGTAGAAAACAGGAAGTTGTCATCCCTCTGTACATGCAGTTGGTGAGACCCTCATCTGGAGTACTGTGTACAGTTCTGGAGACCACATCTCTGCAGGGACATAGAAAGGATGGGGGCAGTCCAGAGGAGGGCAACTAACATGGTGCAGGGTCTGTAACAGAAGCCATAGGAAGAGAGACTAAAAGTGCTTAATATGTATACCCTTGGGGAAAGGAGGGGAAGGGGGGACATGATAGAAACTTTCAAGTGCCTCTAAGGACACAACAAAGTCCAAGATGGAAACATATTTCAGAAAAAGAGATGTGCAAGAACAAGGGGACACAATCTGAAGATAAAGAGGGGACTGCTCAGGGGCAATGTGAAGAAGTATTTTTTCATGGTGAGGGTGGTGAACAAGTAGAGCCAGCTTCCTGAGGAGATTGTGGGATCAAAAACAGTGGGGGAATTCAAAAATGCACAGGACAGACATACGGCAATTATAGTGAGGAGTAGGTGGAAGTAGGCTGTTGATTAACTAGAACCAGAAGCTTATCCAATAGGAAGGGAAATGAGCAGACTAGGTGGGCCAAGCGATCATTATTTGCCATCAAAGTCTATTTTTTTATGTTTCTATCCATAGTTACTGTTACATTCCTGCAAGTACCCATTTCTGTAAATATGTGTTTAGTGTTTGCTGTGGTGTATTCCCCTATCTGTAGCTACCGATACATCCCTGATAGTACCCGTGCCTGTAAATATGCTTTTAGTGTTCCCTGTGATGTATTCCCCTATCCATAGTAACTGTTACACTCCTGCTAGTACCCATGCCTGTAAATATGTGTTTAGTGCTTACTATAGTGTTTTTCCCAATCTGTAGTTACTGTAACATCCTTGCTAATACCCATGGCTGTAAATATGTGTGTAGTGTTCACTATGACGTATTCCCCTATCTGTAGTTACTGTTACATCCCTGCTAGTACCTGTGCCTGTAAATATGCTTTTAATGCTTACTGCGGTATACCCCCCTATTTGTAGTTATCATTACATCCCAGCTAGAAGCTGTGTCTGTAAGATCATTAAAAAACAGAATACAGGAGCACTACAAGGTTATACAGAGACATGACCTGTCACACCCCATAGGCAAACCCCATACAGACATTGACAGTTGCACGGATCATTGTGTAGATCATGCTCCTTTTATATTGTGAGGGGGTGATGGGTTTCTGGTACTTGACAAAAAAGAATCTATGTGGATTTGTAAATTAAAAGCTTTGAATCCCAGTGGCTTCAATGATTAAATGGAATGGCAGTCATATATTTTTTTACCAAAAAAGTGATTGGGTGTTCTGTTTTTTCTGCCTCGAGTGCAGGGCTGTGCCTAGATTATGGAAATTTTTTTTAGGGAGGGATAAAACTGCCTGTATGAAATTGATGAAATCACATTTTGGAGGTAAATTAATGTGAAAAGAAAACATTAATATGGCATAAAATAGGTTTTACCATGCCGCCGCGACAGCTATCAGGGAGACATCCCCGACAGCAACAGCCGCATTGCCGACTGTCAGCATTGCAGTGTTGGGGATGCCTCTGTGTATCCATCGGGTTTGGGACTCCACCCCCCACACTCCCCAGTCTCTAGGATTCCAACACAGACAGTCACAGCGATGTCCGGGTTTTGCCCAATTCCTGTCACTATGATAGTCTTCACGGCATCGGAATCACTGCGGTGATGGTTTACCCATAAAATATTCTATTATAAATTTGAAAATGTTGAAAAAAAAATTTTTTTTAGAGTATCAAGTAAATGATGGCGCCATATTACATTCAGTAGACGTTTTTTAAAATTCGTTGTACAGATTCACTTATGCATGTCATTCAGCTTGCAGGCTTTTGATGCACTAGCAGTACAGCTAGCAGGCAATTAGGAAATTTCCTTTGAATTTATGTTGCTATGCAGCAGCACTAAAGAGAGCTGGGACATCATAGCCTACGTAATAGTTGAATGACAGGGTTTTAAATGCTTGGGTTTAATTAATTATATGAGAATTGGTGTTGTGCACCTGAGTTCTCTTGTATTTTAAATACTGTTGCATTGTGGTTGGTCATGCCTCCTAAATAAGGGATAGCATAACCCTGAAGCTCAAAGGCTGGTTGGAGTATGAGAGCAGCTTAATATCACACTGTGTGCCTTATTTCTTTTTTTTTTTTATTTTGTAAGTATTATCAAAAATAAATATTCTCACTGAATGTTCTTGGACTTTGGAGTGCTGGTTTTGCTTTTTCATTTTTGACGTTTTATATTTTTCCAGCACCCACTCTATCCTGGGAGCACAACTTTATTTTTCATCACACCTACCAGCACTCATGCCTGTAAATATGCTTTTAGTGTTTACTGTGACGTAGTCCCCTATCTGTACTAACTGCTGTCTTATCTGTAGTTACTGTTACATCCCTGCTAGTACCTATGTATGTAAATATGCTTTTAGTGTTTACTGTGCTGTATTCCACTATCTGTAGTTCTCGTCACATCCCTGCTAAGACCCGTGCCTGTAAATATTCTTTTAGTGTTTGCTGTGACGTAGTCCCCTATCTGTAGTTACTGTTACATCCCTGCTAGTATCCATGCCTGTAAACATGCTTTTAGTGTTTACTTTGGTGTATTCCCCATCTGTAGTTACTGTTACATCCCTGCTAGTACCCGTGCCTGTAAATATACATTTAGTGTGCACTGTGATGTATTCCCCTATCTGTATTTATTGTTACATCCCTGCTAGACCCATGCCTGTAAATATGCTTTTTGTGTTTACTGCAGTGTATTCCCCAACCTTTAGTTACTGTTACGTCCCTTCTAGAATCCATGCCTGTAAATTTGCTTTTAGTATTTACTTTGATGTATTTCCTTTTCAGGAGTTACTGTTACAGCTCTACTAGTACATTGTGTGAGATGCCAGGCAGCACAGATAAGTAACTTAGGTGGCTGTGTCAATGAAATATATGGAATATATGCTTATGTACTGATTTGGGCTGAACGGGGTATTCTTGGAGCCTTGGGGTAATAACCAGAACCAGCAAGAGGAGCCTGTAATTTCTGAGTGTTTAACCAAACTACAGGCTTAATATATGTTACTGTGTTATACTAATTTTATTACATTTGAGGCTGCAGTAAGCCAAGGTCCCATAGAGTGGCCCTAGCCGAAATAGCAGCATACGCTGTTGTAAAGTTTTAAATTGCAGAGCGAGTGACATTTACTGACCCCAAGAAAGATTTCCAGGGCACCGGGCAGGATAAAACCAAGCCCTGCGGTGAGCAGGGCGCATAGCGCAGCACGTACGTATGTGTCTGCTGTGTCTGCGGAGGATGCGGGGGACCAGGGCAAAAAAAGTATATCAATATAAAACAAAACATTACAGTGCAAGCATAAGGTAATATAGAACTTTTGCTAAACTGACTGCTTAGAGTGCTAAATACAGATATGGCACAAGGAAAAGGAAAGAAAAACAAATACATGAAAGCATGTGATAAATGTGATCCGTTCGCTGAAGAGGTTATAACTGAAACCTTCACGTGTGACAAATGCCTACTTGTAGAGACTTTAAAAGAGTTGTTGAAACATCTAGAGACAAAAAGGGAAATAGAGGTTTGGAAAACTTTATAGTCTCCATATCGGAGGACATGGGTGTAGAGTAGCAGAGAGATACACAAACATTACAAAAAGAGGAGCATAAGACAGCACAGAGCACAGAAAGGGAAATAGAAGTGGAAGTAGAGGTGGAAGACGGGGCCAAAGTGCAAACAAAGCAGATAAAATGCACGGGAGGCCAGATGCACAAAAGCGTCCCTATTTTGCTACAGAACAGATTTGACAAATTAGACCCATCTGAGAGTAGTCCGGAGATGAAATCAAATGTTAGTTTGACAGGGAAAGAGAGCCCCACAAAATCATGTATGCAAAGTAAAACAGAGTGGAAAAAAGACAGAAATAAACATGAGAACATCACTATGGCTCAAGAGCAGGAAAACAAGTAACCTTCAATTAGGGAGATCCTCATAATAGGGGAGTCAGTTACAAGAGGCATTGATACAAGAGTATGTGAAGACAGGAAACCAAATACCACAGTGAGCACACTAATGGGAGTCATGCTGGCCAATATTGACAACATATTAGAGGGACTCATGGAAAATGTAATAAATCCCCTCGTTATAGTCCACGTAGGAACTAACGATATGGAAAGAAATTATGTGGATATACAAAAAAATATAGAACATTTGGTAAGCAGAGTAAAAGAAACAAGCATTTGTCAATGCCGAATGTTGTCTCGCTGGCATTGGCATTGGTAGTCCAGGAGTTAGAGATGCATAATAGGAGTGGCACTGAAGTATTGAAGTGACGCCAACCCCATTCCCACCCTGCAGAGACTGACAGGAAGTGGGGTGTGCCTTTGGGTCGTCAGCTATAATGCTCATGCCATTTTACCTCACTGTACCCTGTAGACACTGACAAGTGTCGTGGTGTGCTTTGGGGTCTTTGGGAGTTATACTTACCCCATTGCATAAGGAAATACGCTGAGGTGGGTGCAGTATAGGAGAATGGGGTGAACTTTGTGGCCGAATACTGCAACGCACACCATGGTGCCTGTCACTGGCTGCAGAGTGGGGGTGGAATGGCGTGAGCATTACAGCTGATGATCCCAAGTCACACCCCAGCAGATGCCTGTCAGTCTCTACAGGGTGGGGTGCTACAGTTGGAAACCCTAACACTGTAGGCGTGTGTTGGTATTTTCACTCCAGATTTTCAACATGGGCTTTTTGTGAGCCCACCTCATGAGGAGCAGCACCATCAGTTTGAAAGCTGAAAGGTGGTTTTGCACAGTGGCTATCCCATTTGACGACACAGGGACAAAAACACATTTTGGGCAGTATGAGGAAAATGACAACTGTATTGTTCATGAGGAGATGTAAAAAAAATGGCAACATTGAAAATCTGGAGTGAAAATATTGGTGAAGTCATGAGCATGCATAGAAACTGTGCAACACACAACCGTAACCCAATTATTTTTGGGATTTTTTTAACCACATTTTTAACACTGGCATTTTGGGACCTCCCCTCATGAACAGTGGCACTGTGATTTTGTTAATTTGTACCAATTGTTGATTTCCCACAGTGACCACGCCATTGTGCGCCACAGGTGTGAAAACACATTTAGGGCAGAATGTGAAAAATGACAGCTGTACTGTTCATAAGGAGGTGTGACAAAATGCCTGTTTTGAAAATCTGGCATGAAAATATTGCAAATTTGCGAAGTTACAAGGGTGCGTGGAAACTGCGCAGTGCACGCTTGTAACAGTCATTTTATGGACTTTCGGCACCAAATTTTCAACACTGGCATTTTAGGACCTCTGCTCATGAACAGTGTCACCGTCGTTTTCTCAGACTGTCCTGAAAACTGATTTCGCACAGCGACCATGCTATTCTGCACTGGATGTGCGAAAACACATTTTGGCCAGGATATGTAAAATGACAGCTATACTGTTCATAAGGAGGTGTGTAAAAATGCCAATTTTGAAAATCTGGAGTGAAAGTATTACAAATTCACGAAGTTACGAGCGTGCGTGGAAACAGCGCAACACATGCTTGTAAAACAGCCATGGTTTGGATTTTGTTCACCAAATTTGCAACATAGGCTTTTTGAGAGCCCCCCTCATGAACAGTGGCACTGTCGTTTCGTTAATCAGTCCCGAAAGGTGACTCTGCACAGTGACTGCGAAATCACCTTTCTGGACCAAATAATGCCATGACAGTGCCTGAATTCATGAGGAGGGGTCCCAATAACTCCATGTTGCAAATTTGGTGTCATAATTCCCAAAAATGCCTGAGATATGCACCAAAGTTGAAAAAACCCTATTTATGCCATTATACAGCTTACCGGCATTTCTTCAATCCGCGGCCGGCTTTGAAGAGTGCCAACGTGTTCCTGATCCACCAGAGATAGTCGCGCCATGCTCTGGAGGTAAGTATGGGGTGAGGGGGGGCTGGGGTGCGCAGAGGGTGGTATGCGGCCAGGAGTGAGGGGGCAGGAGACCACAAGGAACCGTTTTCTGTTTACAAGTAAAAGAAAAAAAAATATTGGGACAGTTTTTTTTTTTAACGAAATACTGTGGCACACTGGGGTGGGCTCCCAGCGTGCCACCTGAGTTGTTCTTTAGGGGACTGTAGCCGGGATTGGGCACCTCTGGCGGCAAATACCAGTGGTGGGAGAACCGAGGAGATTGGGCATCCCCCCGCACACAACAAACGGGGAGGGACATTATGCAGATGGGGAGTGGGCTCCCCCATCGGCATATTGAACTGGGAAAGGGGGGGACTGAAGCCGGTGGGGATTGGGCCTCCCGTCGGCAAAGAAAGACTTTTTTTTTGGGTGAGCACATGAGGCTGAGGGGGATTGGGTACCCCCTCAGCACACAGCGGAGATGGGAGGGGGGACATTATGCCAATGGGGAGTGGGCTTCCCCGTTGGCATTATGACAGGTGGCAGTCACTGCCACCATGTTGCTTGCACATTGGGAGGCATGTTGTGGTCCCGCTGCATGAGCGCTTCACTCTCATTGCAGCGGACCTTTTCTTAGATCTGGTGGCCACATTAGGGATGCATGATGTCAGCACCTGCTGCTGGCTTATTGGGGAATGAGGGACGCACCTACTGATGCGTGCCCTGCATTCACCCAACAGTAACCGCACCTCCAAATCTTCTACTACCACAAGATGTTGGCTGGCGCGCAAGGGTGAGCCAACATAAAAAATTGGAAAGTGATCATGTCAAGTATTCTACCAGTGTATGGGTGACACAAATATAAGAATAGGGAGATAAGAAAAATAAATCATTGGACACACTCTTTTTGTTTATCACACAACATAGGTTTTATGGACAACGATAAAACGTTTCAAAACAATGCTCTGTTTAAATATGATGGACTTCATTTAAGCAGGGCAGGTGTGAGAATACTGGAGGGAAAATGAAGGAGGTGGTTAAGTTTCATTTAAACTGGAGTAGGAGGGATTTTAGGAAAAAACAAAGTACACATAACTAAACAAAAGGCATACAGTATAAACAAACTTTAAAAGGGGTCCTTATAAATGCAAGGAATCTAGACAATAAATTTGATGAATGTAAACACTCTTGGAAACACCAAACATTCACATGACATTAATAACGGAGACTTGGTGGGAAAAGGATGATGTGTGGGACAAAAATACACTGGGCTACAACCTCTTTTCCAAATCCAGAGTGAACAGGAGAGGATGGGGGTCTCCATCTATATCACAGAATCACTCAAATGTGAGGAAATACTGCTGGAACAGGCCAATTTTGAGGTAATATGGTTGAAGTTACTACCTCAAACGTTAACTAAAATTAACCTAGGATTAGTATATAGGCCACCCTCAATATCCTCTGAAAACAATACCTTATTGCTAAATAATATAGCCAGTGTGGACCCAGCTGAGAAAAGAATGTTAATGGGCAACTTTAATATACCAGGAATAAACCAGCAGGATCTGAAAGGAAGCACAAAGAATGAACAAGAATACCTGGAGGTTTTTAACCAAACAGGTATGGAGCAAAATTATTGGAACATACTAGAGGGAATAATACGCTGGACATCATTCTGACTAATATGGGGGAGGTGGTTGGAGATATAATGGTAGATGCCTCACTGGGGAATTGAGATCACAATACAGTGCATTTCAAAATACAGGAGCTACATAGGAAGCAAATATAAGTAAAACTGACAAACCTAATTTTAGACATGCAGATTTTGAGGCCACAAGGTCAGATATGCAAAGATGGAATTGGGAAGCCGAGTTCCAAAATAAAAATGTGGATAAAATGTGGAACATCCTGCTGGATAAAATCAGCCTAGAGATGGAGCTACATGTACCTAAGATAAAGGGGAAAATGAATCATAAAATAACTCCTGAATGGTTAACTCCATCAATCAAAAGATCGATAAAGCAAAAAAATAAAAAATATAAAGAAATCAAGTGCAATCCAAATCGGGATACTATCAAGGGCTATGGAGAATTGATTAGGAAGGTGAAAATGGAAATTAAAAAGGCTGAATCAAATTCTGAGATCAGATTAGCATCCAAAGTTAAAAACAACTACAACGTTTTTACACGGACAGTATATAAATGGTAAAACAAAATACACCTCACACAATAGGCCCCTTTATAAACATAGTAGGACACACGGCAGACAACAAGGATATGGCTGACATTCAGAATGGATCTTTTTGTTCAGTCTTTAATAAAGACAAATTGTGTACTTCAGAAATAATTACGGAACATATTCCAGGACAAATAAGAATCTGCCAGAAAGATGTTTTAACAAGATTACAAAAACTGGATGTAAATAAATTGCCAGGCCCAAACAATATTCATGCAAGGGTGCTTAAGGAATTGGCAGAGTTTATAGCGTCACCACTGACCTGTATATATCAAACATCACTGGATAGTGGGGTGGTGCCGCAGGGGTGGAGGTAGGCTACAGTGGTTCCCCTTTTTTAAAAAGGTTCAAAAACAAAACCTGAGAACTTTAGACCTGCTAGTCTGACATCAGTAATGGGAACATTTTTAGAAGGAATATTGAAGAGTCACATACTGACACATCTAGATGAGCAAAATCTTATAGACCCAGCCCAGCATGGAATTATAAAATCTAGGTCTTGCCAAACAAGCATGCTTGTTTTCTATGAGAAAGTGAGCAAAGCATTAGATGAGGGGTATTCAGTGGATGCGATTTATTTGGATTTTTCTAAAGCCTTCAACAAACTTTCTCATATTAAATTGATAAACACACTGAGAGAGTGTAACTTAAATAACAATATAGTGAAATGGATAGAGGAATGGTTGGGGGGTAGAAGACAGAGGGTGACGGTAAATGGTGTTATATCAGAATGGGCAGGGGTGAGTAGCGGGGTCCCTCAGGGATCAGTGCTGGGCCCCTGTCTCTTCAACATCTATATAACATCTCTAGAAACCAAGTTCTCTAACAGTCGGCTATCAAAATTTGCAGACGACTGCAGAACTGGGGCATTGGTAAACAGTCATGGAGATATATTCAAATTACAACAGACCCTGGACCACATTTATGAATGGACAATTAAACACAGGCTGGAATTGAACTTAGGAAAATGTACAGTGATACACATGGGGGAAAAACATACAAATTACCAATATAACATAGGGGGTTACACTATGAAAGATTCAATAGAAGAAAGAGATCTAGGAATCACAATAATGGCTGACATGAAGTTTGATTCACACTCTCACAATATAGTGAAAAAAGCTAACCAGACTTTAAACTGCATCTTCAGGCACATAGCAAGTAGAGATAGTAATGTGATGATCCCACTGTATAAGTCCTTGATTAGGTCCCACCTTGAGTATTGTGCTCAGGTTTGGTCACCCTACAAAAAGCAAGAAATCCATAAAATAGAAAGAATTCAAAAAAGAGCCACTAAATCAGCGAAAGGACTCCAAAAAGTTGCATAAGAGGATAGGCTGAAAAATCTTAATTTATACACACTTCAGTACAGAAGATTGAGGGGTGATGTGTGTATGCTATACAGAGCCCTGTATGATAACACCTTATGGGAAGATTTGGGGTTACTATTAAAAAATAATATACATGAACCAAGAGGACACCCCTTGAAACTCCTCTTAGGAAAGTGGAATCACTTAAAGAGAAAACACTGGTTTAGCCAAAGAGTAGTTCATTTGTGGAATGAACTGCCTATTGAGGTGGTAACAAGCGTAAAAATGTAAATTTTAAAAATAAGGTTGGATAGCTACTGCAAGAATAAACATTTCTTGTCGTAAGGAACTTGAACTGGCAAGCACTATGGACGAAAATCTAATTTAGCTTGAAACTACCTATGTAACCTATACCCGTGCTTGTAAATATGCCTTTAGTGTTTACTGTGGTGTATTCCCCTATTTCTCTTTACAATTACATCTTTACTAGTAGTCGTGTCAGTAAATATGCATTTTGTGATTACTTTGGGGTGTTCTCCTATCTGTAGTTACCATTACATCCCTGTTAGTTCCTGTGCCTGTAAATATGCTTTTAGTGTTCACTGTGACATATTTCCCTATCTGTAGTTACTGTTACATCACTTCTAGTACCCATGCCTGAAAATATGCTTTTAGTGTTTACTGTGGTGTACTCCCCTACCTTTAGTTACTGTTATATCCCTGCTTGTACCATGTCTGTAAATGTGCTTTTAGTGTTTACTGTGGTGTATTCCCCTATCTTAGTTACTGTTACATCCCTGCTAGTACCCATGCCTGTAAATATGCTTTTAGTGTTTACTGTGGTGTATTCTCCTATCTGTAGTTACTGTTAGATCCCTGCTAGTTCCCTTGCCTATAAATATCTTTTTCGTGTTTACTGTGGTGTATTCTCCTATCTGCCGTTAAGATTACATCTTTGCTAGTAGTTGTACCAGTAAACATGCATTTTGTGTTTACTTTGGGGTGTTCCCCTATCTGTAATTACTGTTACATCCCTGCTAGTACATATGCCTGTTAATATGCTTTTAGTGTTTACTGTGTGTATTCCCCTATCTGTATTTACTGTTACATCACTTCCAGTACTCGTGCCTGTAAATATGCTTTTACTGTACTGTGGTATGTTTCCCTATCTGTAGTTACCATTTTATCCCTGCTAGTACCCATGCATGTAAATATGCTTTTAGTGTTTACTGCGGTGTATTCCCCTATCTGTAGTTATCGTTGCATTCCTGCTAGCACCTGTGCCTGTACATGTGCTTTTAGTGTTTACTGCGGTGTATTCCCTTACCTTTTGTTACTGAGTGATACATCCCTGCTAGTACCCATACCTGTAAATATGCTTTTAGTGTTTACTGTGGTGTATTGCCCTATCTGTAGTTACTGTTACATCCCTGCTAGTACCCATGCATGTAAATATGCTTTTAGTGTTTCCTGAAGTGTATTCCCCTATGTGTAGATACTGTTGCATCCCTACTAGTACCTGTGCCTGTAAATATGCTTTTAGTGTTTACTGTGGTGTATTCCCCTATGTGTAGTTACTGTTGCATCCCTACTAGTACCTGTGCCTGTAAATATGCTGTTAGTGTTGACTGTGGTGTATTTCCCTTATTGGTAGTTACTGTTACATCCTTGTTGGTACCCGTGCCTGAAAATATGCTGTCAGTGTTTACTGTGGCATATTCCACTATCTTTAGTTACTGTTACATCCCTGCTTGTACCCGTGCCTTTAGATATGTGTTTAGTGTTTACTGTGGTGTATTTCCCTATCTGTAGTTACTGTTACATCACTTCTAGTACCTGTGCCCTTAAATATGCTTTTAGTGTTTACTGTGGTGTATTTCCTTATCTGTAGTTACTGTTACATCCCTGCTAGTACCTATGCCTGTAAATATTCTTTTAGTTTTTACTGTGGTTTATTCCCCATACTATGTTTAGATTCCCCAACTAGGAATAACTACAAAACAGGCAATAACACCCTTCTGGATTGGGTTCTTGCCAGCCATCCAACTCGTATCACCAACATCTCAGTCCTCCCAGACTCACTCAACGATCATTCCCCTGTCATCTGTGAATGGTCAAATACATTCTGCAAACCCCCTCCAAAAGTTATCACTATCAGAGTCCTACCTCGTAGACAGTTGACACACCTCAAATCCTGCCTCAGTCTACATGATTGGTCTCCTATTTACAAAGCAATGGATGTTATCTCGGCACTTGATTACTTCAACACCTTCAACGCAGCCTGTGACTCCTATGCTCCTTTTAAAAAGCACAGAGTCAATGCCCTTTGCAACCCCTGGCTCTCGGCTGACCTCCTAGCTCAGCTAAAATCAAGGAATCACCTCTGGGTGCTGGCCTGAGCCACCGGTACACAAACAGAGATCCAAAACTACAAGCGTGCCTGAAACGACTGCACCAAATCTATCCAGCAAAAGAAATCTACCTTCTACAAAAACGCTCTCACTGATACCTGGGGAAATGGGAGAGCGTTCTGGAACAACATTAAAGAGGTATCTGGGAAGCAGCCCAAAACCTCCTCAACCTTGTTAAACATAGATGGGACTTCTACACTTGACCCAAAAATCATCGCAAATACCTTTAATACTGTTTTTACTGATCTCAGCAGTGTTCTCCCCTCTGACTTTTCATGGAATATGACTCTCCCACCTCTCCCTCCTCTTCTAGCCACCCGCCTTTCTACTTCAAAACTATCAAGAAGCACAAAGCCTGCAAATACATTACTATAGCAATCTCCATGTCCAGATCGAGCAGTGACTCACTTGACCGTAAGTTGCTGTTTCTCTCCCTTAAAGAGGTGCTAGGGCCTTTAACAAGGATTTTCAACCTCTCTCTTAGCCTCAGCCAGTTTCCCAACAAATGAAAATTTGATACTGTTACTCTGGTCCATAAAAGTGGTGACAGGGCCGTCCATGGGAACTACTGACCGATCTCTGTTTCCTTCCCTCTCCAAGGCCCTTGAACGTATAGTAGCAGATCAACTTACTGACTTCCTGGACAAATACAACATTTTGTGTACACAACAACGTGGTTTCAGGAAAGGACGTAGCACCTCATCTGTCCTACTGGAATTTACTGGTGCCTTAACACAGCTTGGTGGACAATGGTCAGCTAACTGGGTCTGTCTTTATTGACTTGACTAAGGTGTTCAATATTGTCCACCACTGTCTACTGCTTGTGCAGCTCCTGAATGCTGGGCTCTCTTCTGACTCTATGGCCTGTTTTAAAAGTTACTTGTAAAATCGGTCACAAAGAGTGAAAATTGTAGATATCCTCTCTGATGCCAGGTCTGTCTGCTCAGGCGTCCCCCAGGGATCCATACTGGGCCCCCTACTATTCAGTCTGTTCCTGAACACCCTTCTGAAATCTTGCTGTGAACAAATCATCCTCTATGCTGCTGATGATGGTGTAATTTTCTCTTCACATAAGGACCCCAGACCTCTACAAGACAACCTTCAGCTTGGCTTCGCTTCTGTGGAAAACTGGTTTGCAAAACATCAACTGGTCCTAAATTGTAAGAAAACCAAGTCTATGCTTTTCAACAAGTCTCACAACAAGCACAGGCTGCACCCCTGACCATCACAACCAGCCATGGAGTCGCCCTTGAACAGGTGCAATCCTTTAAATACCTTGGGATCACGCCTGACCCTTATCTATCTTATGGTGCCCACACTGATTGTGTAGCCAAAGCTGCTAATACTTATCTTGGTCTACTTTTCTGACACAGGCAACATCTTACCCTTGAAGCCTTGACAGTCGCTGTTCAGAGCTCTGTCATTTCCATTATTGACTATGGCCTGATTATCTATGGCTTTGCTTCTACTACTGCTCTCAGACACATATCCACATCCCGCAATAAGGCCTGTCGCCTTATCACTGGATCCCACCGTCTCACACATACATGTGACCTTTATGCACAAACTGGATGGCTTCAACTCACCAACTGTATAAAGTGATGTTTACTGTGGTATAGTCCCTATCTGTTGTTACCGTTACATCCCTGCTAGTACCCGTGCCTGTAAAATATGCTTTTAGTGTTTACTGTGGTGTATTCCACTACCTGTAGTTACTGTTACATCCCTACTAGTACCCGTGACTGTAAATAAGCTTTTAGTGTTTACTGTGGTGTATTCCACTACCTGTAGTTACTGTTACATCCCTACTAGTACCCGTGACTGTAAATATGCTTTTAGTGTTTACTGTGGTGTATTTCCCTACCTTTAGTTACTTTTACATCCCTGCTAGAATCTATACCTGTAAATATGCATTTAGTGTTTACTACAGTGTATTTCCCTATCTGTAGTTATCTGTTATATCCCTGCTAGTACCCGTGCCTGTAAATATGCTTTTAGTGTTTACTGTGGTGTATTTCCCTACCTTTAGTTACTGTTACATCCCTGCTAGAATCCATGCCTATAAATATATTTTTAGTGTTCACTGTGACATGTTCCCCTATCTGTATTTACTGTTATTACATCCCTGTTAGTTCCCATGCCTGTAAATATGCTTTTAGTGTTCACTGTGGCATATTCCCCTGTCTGTAGTTACTGTTACATCCCTGCTGTTACCCATGTCTGTAAATATGCTTTTAGTGTTTACTGTGGTGTAGCCGCCTATCGATAGTTACTATTACATCCCTGCTGGTACCCATGTTTGTAAATATGCTTTTAGTGTTTACTGTGATGTATTCCCCTATCTGTAGTTACTATTACATCCCTGCTAGTACCCATGTCTGTAAATATGCTTTTACTGTTTACTGTGGTGTAGCCCCCTATCAGTAGTTACTATTACATCCCTGCTAGTACCCAAGTCTGTAAATATGCTTTTAGTGTTTACTGCGGTGTATTCCCCTATCTGTCATTACCATTACATTTTTGCTATTAGTTGTGCCAGTAAATATGCATTTTGTGATTACTTTGTGGTGTTTCCCTATCTGTAGTTACTGTTACATCTCTGCTAGTACCTGTAAATATGTTTTTAGTGTTCACTGTGACATATTCCCTATCTGTAGTTACTGTTAATCCCCTGCTAGTACCCATGCCTCTAAATATAGTTGTAGTGTTTACTGTAGTGTATTCCGCTGTTTGTATTTTCTGTTATATCACCTCTAGTACCCATGCCTGTAAATATGCTTTTAGTGTTTACTCTGCTGTATTTCTCTATTTGTAGTTACTGTTACATCCCTGCTAGTACCCATGACATTTATCACTTCTCCCTGAGCCTCCCCTTTCTTCTTTCTCCACATATATATCTCTCTCATTTTACCTCTCCTCTACACTAACTTGTTTTTTTTTCCCTTTTAGATATTTCGTGAAGAAGACCTAAGGTCGAAACGTAGATTTTTAACTCTATTTTCTATTTTCAGCGTGCATTTTATATAATCATTTTGTTTTGCTTTTAGACCACATACTGACACAGCGCCTTGTTTTTGTTTTTTACAATTTGTATGCTACATTTGCTGCGACCCACTATGCCTAATCTGAAATCTCTTCTGAATTCTCTACGATGCTCTTTCATTTCATCTATGTCTGCATTCCCTTCTCATATTTCTAAGCCTTCTCTTGAATTATTTTCTGCCATTTGCTCTAAGACTAAACTCTGCAGTCACTTACAGTTTCTTTCCAAATGCTGTCACCTGGGTGTTATTCCTAAAGGTTTCTGTTTGAAATTTCATCCTTGTTCATTTGGATCTGAGACACATGTTTCTTCTACTAATAAACTTTTGAAAACTTTCTCTAGGAAACTTATCACACACACCATTCTTTCCATCAAAACACAACTGATCTCTGTGGACGAAACCATTCAAAGGCAAAAGGATTTCCTGCAGCGAACGGCTCCACATAACCTTCCTTTTATTAAGCACTGCATCCAAAACCTTAACTCCACATTCTTTCAGTTTCTCAAGGATACCAAATCTGCAAAACTCCAGTCTCTCACCCAGTAGATCAACAACCAACTTGAGCCCTTGAGTCAGACAAAACCTAGCAATTTGGTATTTTGTATTCCTCCAGACCTTCCCCTGACACAAGATGAGCAATCATTCCTTAGCAAAGGTCTCTCTTTTGTGCCCACACCCAGATATCTTGATGCACCCCAGGTTCAAGTTGATCTGCAGTGCTTCTATCATAGAGTACGCCTTGCAGCTCATTTTTCTAATATGACTCCTCTTCCCACAGTTGATGACAGTATCACCAGAACAATCAATGATATCAATCCCCAGCGAAGTGCATGGACACCCCCTCCAGGACGTTTTGCTGCTGTTGATTATTTTGTTAATCAATGCATGGAAAACACCACTAACGTTAATCTTCATTGCAGGCACAACCATTCCAACCTGACACCTGGTGAGCTTGCAGCCCTCAGATCTCTACAATGTAGGAATGAAATTGTTATTAAACCAGCTGATAAGGGAGGTGCTGTTGTGGTCTGGCAAAAGGAGCTATACATCACTGAAGCCACACAGCAACTCTCTGATACCAGGTTTTATTCTTCTCTTCCACAGGACCCCACTGCTGACTATCAGACTGAGGTCACCATCACCTCTGCTGTTGAAAACAATGAGCTCCCTGCTTCTGCTAAGAGACTCATAGTTCAGCATCCCCAGACATTCAGGTTTTATCTCCTTCCCAAAATCCACAAAACAGGTAACCCGGGTCGTCCCATAGTGTCTGCCTGCTCCTGCCCCACATCCCACATCTACGCATTTTTGGACGGCCTCATTAGACCCCTTGTTGAGTCCCTGCCCTCCTATGTTAAAGACACTAACCATGCTCTCCAGTTATTTGACAGGTTCAGATTCAGTGACTCTCATCAGCTCATCTTCACCATGGACATCAAATCTCTTTACACAGTGATCCCCCATTATGATGGTCTGACAGCTTTGCAGCATTTCTTGAATAAGCGGGAAGTCCAGCAGCCACCCACACACACACTAACTTGTCTGGCAGAACTGGTTCTTACACTCAATGCTTTTTCTTTTAATAACAGTTTTTTTCAGCAGGTCAGTGGAGTTGCCATGGGTACCAAGATGGGTCCCAGCTTTGCTAATCTGTTTGTAGGTTGGGTGGAAGAACGTTTTTTTCTCTCATTCACAGGGACTGTGCCTGAATGCTACAAACTCTACATTGATGACTGTGTGGGGGCCACCTCCTGCTCCAGGGAGACCCTCCAAGTCTTCCTTGACAAGTTTACCACAGCCCATCCTTCCCTTCAGTACACTGTTGAAGTATCCTCCTCTACACTGCCTTTTCTGGATATCCAGCTGTCAGTCCAGAACACTGGTCTGAAGACATCAGTCTATTACAAACCCACTGACTCTCACAGTTTCCTCCTCCACAGCTCCTTCCATCCTAAACATGTCAAGAATGGCCTGCCTTATTCACAGTTTTAGACTTCGAGGTTATACAGTGAAGAGGATGATTTTGCTGAGCAGACCCAAATAATGCATAGTTTTTTATCAACAGGGATATCCTAAAAGCACAGTGGACAGAGCACTCTCCGGTCAGTAACATGCCCCGTAACCTTCACCCCCACAGGAGGGATACTGTCACACAAGAACAGCATTCCACTAGTTCTTCCTTTCCATCAGAGCACATCTTCTCTTCACAGGATCATCACTAGTAACTTTCCCATTTTGCAAACTGACCCTAACATTGGTGCTTCCTTTACAGAACCACCTATTGCTTCCTACTGCCGGCCACCTAACCTGCGGAATCTCCTGGTTAAAAGCAGCCTACCTACTCCTAACAGTTCCTCCCTCCCAGGTACCAAACCTTGCAACAGGACTCGCTGCTACACCTGCAAATTTATTTCCAGGGTGACTGAGATTCGGGGGCCTACAGGTGTTTTTCACATCGCCAAGGAGTTCTCATGCACCTCCACTAATGTGGTGTATTGTATTCTTTGCAGGAAGTGTACAGCTATTTACATCGGAGAAACTGGTAGGTGCCTTGCTGACCATTTCAGGGAACATTACAGAGCAGTCAGGAATGGTGAAACTGCTAAACCCGTTGTATCCCACTTTATCTCCAGGGACCACAATGTCAGTGACCTTTCTGTTTGTGTCCTTCAGCAGGGCTTCTGGGATCCTGACCATAGAAAAAACATGGAAGCCAAGCTGATCATCCGCCCTGGCTCCCAGCAGCCCTCTGGTTTAAATGATAGACTTATTTTCCACTAACATCTTTCAGCCATCTCCTTTTTTTCCCTAAAGTCTATTTGTTTTTGAACTCATTTAGTTGATTTTTCATTTTCACCATATGTCTCCATTTCTGTCTCCTTCCCACACATTTGTCACCTTTCAGCCTTCTTACTAGGCCCTGTTAATTAGTCTCCACCTGGGAACTTCCCCAGCTCTTTCACTCCCATTATGCTTTATCTTTCCCATCATCACCTTTTTGTTTCACAGATTCTCTCTTAATCTTACCATTTATCACTTCTTCTCCCTGAGCCTCCCCTTTCTTCTTTCTCCACATATATATCTCTCTCATTTTACCTCTCCTGTACACTAACTTGTTTTTTTTTCCCTTTTAGATATTTCCTGAAGAAGATCTAAAGTCGAAACGTAGATTTTTAACTCTATTTTCTATTTTCAGCATGCATTTTATATAACCATTTTGTTTTGCCCATGACTGTAAATATGCTTTTAGTGTTTACTGTGGTGTATTAAATTATCTGTCCTTACTATTACATCTGTGCTAGTAGTTGTGCCAATAAATATGCATTTTGTGAACACTTTGGAGTGTTATGCTATCTGTAGTTACCGTTATAGTAGTGTAGTTATCATTACATCCCTGCTAGTACCCGTGCCTGTAAATATACTTTCAGTGTTTACTGCAGTGTATTCCCCTATCTGTAGTTAATGTTACATCCCTGCTAGTACCTGTGCCTGCAAATATGTTTTTAGTGTTCACTGTGACGTATTCCCCTATCTGTATTTACCGTTACATCACTGCTAGTACCCATGCCTGTAAATATGCTTTTAGTGTTTACTGCAGTGTATTCCCCTGTCTGTAGTTACCGTTACATCCCTGCTTGTACCTGTGCCTGTTAATATGCTTTTAAATTCACTGTGACCTATTCCCGTCTGTATTTACTGTTATATCACTTCTAGTGTCCTTGCCTACAAATATGCTTTTAGTGTTTACTGTGGTGTTTTCCCCTAACTGTAGTTACCATTACATCCCTGCTAGCACCTGAGTAGTATAAGTTCATGTATCTCGTCAAATGTTAAATTTCAGCCAATCAGCACATGCCATGTCATTTGACAGGTGGGCGTGGCCTAAAATGGACTAATCAGAACCGTCCCGTGTTAAACCGGAAGCCCCTCCCTAAAATGCGCTAGCCCCACCCACTTCCTCCAGAAGTGACGTAAGCTCGAACCTGTGTCCCGCCCCTTGCACAGGAAATGACATGCGTGAGAACCCGTGTCCTGCCCACTTGCGCAGGAAATGACCCACACTGAAGCCCTGGAAGTGACATAACACCACCATTTTGTAAGCGTCCTACGCCCCTCCTTCTCGTACACTCCTCGAACCCCTGCTACGCCATCCTGGCTGGAACCTGAGTCCCACCATGCTAGCTTGAACTCCTGTCCCCTCTCCTTTGTCCTGCACCCCCACCATCCTGGCTCGAACCCCTAACCCTCTTCACCACCATGCCCCACCCCAAAAAATAAGTTAGGGTTTATGTAGTGTTATGTGCCCCCTGTCGGCTTGTGTGTATAACTGCAGGAGCATGTGTGTGTTTTTTGATTAGGATATTTTCAGAAAGCAGTATCTAGGAGGCAAATTGATCATGCAGAGGTTTCACAGATCTGTTTGGAGACCCCCCAGAGGGAAATCCATCTGTCTGTGTGAGTACCCCTTTTTCTGTTTTATAACAAGTTATAAAATGTGTAAAACTTACACCAAAAGGATACCTTTATGTATATGCATATAACATTTATAAGCTAAAACAAGGGGACCTGCGTGTGAATAAGATGGTTCAACAGTTTTCTGGATAGCATTGCAACATGCTGGCTGTGTGTGTGTGTATGGGACCTATGTGTAAATAAGATGGTTCAACAGTTTTCTCTGGATAGCATTGCAACATGCTGGCTGTATATGTGTGTGTGTGTGTGTGTGTGTGTGTGTGTGTGTGTGTAATTATTCTATAGCAATCACAAAACTAATCATTTATACTCCATCATGAATTACAAAATAAAATATATCAGAAAAAAAAGGAAGACACACACCTATAGTTCTCCACTCAGCTCTGTGTAGTATCAAGGAGAAGGCTGAATGAAATGTGAGTGATATTTATAATGTTTTTAAAAAAAGGGGGTTGGGGCTACAACAGATGTGCCTCTGACACATGTTACCATGTATAGTATGATGGGGTGTGGTGATGGTTTTACCAAGGGGCAGTCCATCTTGCAAAGCATTATATAAACCCTGCAGTTGAAACCAGAAGGCACAGCTTTTTGAGAGACTCCTCAGATTCTGTTTTATAGACTTGGAGCAGATTATCAAAAACATCAAGAAGAAGATGGCACAGTGCAGCGCTTCTCAATTCAGCCTCCCAGCAACAGGCAAGACTGTCACACCACCGAATGAAAAGTCTGGAGATGAAAAGCCAACCAAGAAGATGGCTATTGGTGCCCCACAACCCACGCCAATGTATGTGTACTACATGAGGTATGAAAAAGAATGTCCCACACAAGTCTTGTGTGGAAGAGTGTCTGACATAACAAAGAAACTTGCTGAACAGTTTGAATCAGAAAATCCTAAATCTGACTGTCCTTGTGAAGAGGCACCACTGTAAGACCTTGAAGAGTTGCTGGGGTGTGAATCTGATGCAGAAAAAGATGTTACTATGAAACCCAAAACAGAGAGCGACAAGAAGGGGGAGCCAGAGAAGATGGGCAGCGAGACACTGCCAAAAAAAGCATCAGAGAAAGTTGTGAAAAAGAAATCCAAGACACAGCCAAGGGGCGCCTCTGCCTAAGAAGTGGTGGATGATGATGATGATAACGCAGCCACAAGCAGTCAAGCCCAGGCTAAGAAAGAGAAAGATAAGAAAAATGAAGAAAAGAGTTGCCTTGATGAGGTAAATGTCTCTTAACATTAAAAAAATGTGTGAGTTGTGACATGCGTACATGGTGTAACTGAGGAGATGAGTTAGCAGTAGAACTAAATCTTACCTATAGTGAGTCACAGGACCAGTGCTGTTTTCTGTTTTTACTTTAATAGACTGAAGGATTTGCGATGAAGCAGCAATCATATTCGGATAGCATGGATTCGCGACTTTCCACAAACCTACTGCTTGACTGTGTTTGCTATGGGAAAGATACAAATGTGGTTGTTAATGAGATGTGTGAGGACCAGTATGTTAGAAATACAGAGAGCGATGGAATGTTTCAAAATATCACAGAACAGTCTGTGATCACTACCCAACCCTCTTCTTCTTCTACTGAGATTAGAGAGGGGGACTTATGTGAAAAACCAGGCCTCAGTAGTAAACTCCCCAAAACTGATCACGATGTGTATTGTAAGTACGTTATGTATCATACCATCCGTGGCATAATTGCTGCAGTAATAGAGAGGGTGATACATGCTGAATTGGTTGATGCCTATCCCAGGTGTGAGATAGATGACCCTAGTCAGAAAAATCATTCTTGTATCACCGATGAATTGACCGCTATAGAATTAAACAGAAATGTTTCTGAAGCATACATATAGGGCAACTTATGCCTGTGATTTTGGCAATAGCAATGAAACAACAGGGCTTAAATATGACCAATGAAACACTACAACGTATTGGTCATGTTTTAAATGATGTGAAAAGAGCTGATGATCCCAAGTGGTGTATTAAAAATATGTACCACCAGACAGACAGAGATTAGAAGAGAGGCCACACATCTGGTCAGCAAAGGTCCCTTTAAAAGATTTCTAAAAAGAAATTCAGGGACCCTGTTTATATTGTAAAAATATTTACCCCCCCCAAATTGATTCATGTAAACATTTCAGTACCAAAAAGTGTCACATTTTATTTTATAGATAATTATATGGGATACAAGTACAGAGAGAATCCAAAGACTTATGTATCTGATCCTAAGCCATTACTGCCATCCATCACTGTTTGGTTCACCTCAATATGACATTTGCCTTTGTGAGATACATGCAGCCTCTGAACTGATGTGAGCCTTTCCAGAAGTATGGAAGAATACAGATAAATATATAAATGAATCGGTGTTGCCACTTGTAGAAAATGTTAAAGTGTTTGCCGATATATTCGCGGAAGACAATGAATGTCTTTGTGGACTTTATATCATGATCGTCATAGTCATGTGTGTGTGTACTATAAAGCAGAGAAAACCTTGTGATATTGTACGTGTTGTTAACCTGGCTTCTCTGCTTGCTGAAATGATCCACTAGTCAGCAAAGGGCCCTTTAAAAAAATTTCTATAAGGAAATTCAGGGACCCTGTTTATGTTGTAAAAAAACATTTACCCCCCCCCCAAAAAAACTGTTACTTGTTACCATTTTAATATTGTTCATGTTGTTACCCTGGCTTTTCCACTTGCTAAACTGCACCATGCAGTGAGATGTCACTAAAACATAGTGCTGTATGTTTTTTTTCCCAGAGCATACCATGATCAGAAACGCCTTGTCAGTGCATCTAGAGTCTTATTTACCAACCAATCAGACACAGAGCTAAACAACCTGGTTTAAATCTACCTAAAGGACAGGCACTGTCTGTACTTTTAGAGACAGGCCAAGAATTTTTTTGACAGTATCCGAGAAGTACCCTTGAAAATAACCACAGACTATTTTAAACAAGAGGGTGCTACTCTTGAGCAAGCAATAGAAGATATTCTTGTGCAGTTTATGCATAACCCTTATGATCTGGCAAACTTTTTTGGTTTTCTCTGTTCCACTGTTGATCTCTTAGTGTTTAGTCTGCAGAATGGGAGGTCAGAGTCTGTTATCATACATTACGCTGAAGCTGTCACTTTTCTTGTGTTTAATAAATCTACTTTAGCATATGCTTTTCCTAAATAGTGTGTTATGATGTACTGTCATGCTTCCGATATTCCAGTCACTCTTGATGTCTACAATGTACCGTGTGATAAATGTTTTTTCCGCTGCTAAACTGCACCATGCAGTGAGAGGTCACTAAAACATAGTGCTGTATGTTTTTTTCCAGAGTATACCATGATGGGAAATGCCCTGTCAGTGCATCCAGAGGCTTATTTACCAACTAGTCAAACACAGAGCTAAACAACCTGGTTTAAATTTACCTACAGGACAAGCACCTTCTGTACTTTTAGAGACATGCCAAGGCCTTTTTGATGGTCTCCCAGAGTGACCTCAAAAGGAAACTGAGGATTATTTTAAGGATGAGGGTGCTATTCTTGAGGAAGCAATGTGTAAAATTGCTATAGAGTTTATGCATGATCCTTATGATGTAGTACACTTTTGTGGTTTTATCTGTACTGCTGTTGAATTTTTAGGGCTGGATATTCAAACTGCGCCATTCATAGGCGCAAGCCCTTGCGCTGCGCAAAATAGTTGCGCAGGATGTGTCCGGGGCGATATTCAAGGTTGCGTATTGAGCAACCTTTGAATATCACCCCCCAGCCACAGCCACTGTGCATGGCGCAGTGGAACTTGCGCCACCGCAAGCTGACAAAGTGGAGCATTCAACTTGCGGTGGCGCAAGTACCATTGCACCATGCGCAAAATCCCAATATTCAAAAGGTGACATGCAAATGGGGCTATAATTCATGCAAGGTTCAGGGGGGGCCATTTGCATCTGATTATGGCCCCATTTGCATGCCATTAGCATGCAGGTGCACCGATCCCCGAGGACTTGCACCTGGCGCTCCTGCCAGGCAGCAGCCGTCGGGGAACGACACCCCCTGCAGCCCAGTCGCGGGCAAAAGAGCGTAAAAACCCCACCACCACCCCCACTGGCCCGATCGCTGGCTGAAGTAATTAAACACCCCCACCTCCTGAACATAACCCTGGTGGTCCAGTGGACCGATAAGCCCATCGCGGGCTGCAGTAATGAAACACCCCTCCCACCTCCTGAATATATCCCTGGTGGTCCAGTGGACCGATAAGCCCGATCGCGGGCTGGAGTTTTCAAACACCCCCACCTCCCAATCGTATCCCTGGTGGTCCAGTGGACGAAAATCCAGTGCGGGATGTAGTTGTCAACCCCAACACATCCCTGGTGACCTAGTGTCCCCCCACCCACTCACCCACAAAGCCCCACCACCCCTGCCCCCGCAGCCGGCAGGCAGCAGCATCCACCCACATTTCATTCACAAAACTGAAATGTCTTGTACGGTATGGGCTGCACGCCCATTCGCTCTTGCTCTGCACCAATGGGCGTGCAGCCCTACCGGGCAGTCAGTTGGCGGGCGGCGGGGCGGCAGGCAGGTGCTTTTCCTAAATAGTGTATTATAATGTACTTTCTGATGAAACGTACTGGCATGCTCCCAATATTCCAGTCAGTCTTGATATCTACAATGTACTGTGTGATAAAGGACATTTTAAAGGAACCTGTATACTTTGGAAAGCAGCCTGCATTACATGTCTGCTCTGAAGATGCAGCTGCTTCACTGGCAGAAAACACACTAACTCTGATTAAAGCGTTGCCTCACTTTATATGGAAACGCTATACTGAAGTAATGGAAAAAATTAACCGTAGAGCATTATGTAAGGTGAACGACATTGTAGATGTAACAGATTGTCTTAAAAATCAGGCTTGTTATTTTGAGTAGTGTATGGCATATGTGTGTATGTATTGTGCCCACCTCATCACTAAGGGGAAAGTGGATGATGCCCATGCTTATGTAAACCATGCAGCTCAAAAGTTACTGTCTCTGGGTATTGTAAAACGTGTAAAACTAGAAGAGTAGAAAATAAGATATTACGTAATCATTGCATGCTTGCTATGTGTTATGTCTTTTGTAGATAGCCGCTATATGCATTAGTTTATATATTATAAAGTATATAAAGTAAACCTTCAAATACTGTTCTGATGTGTGTATTTATAAATAAAATATAATCATGCATTGCACTTTGTGGTTGTCATAGTATTTTTAAAAGAATAGAAAGAACACATGCTTTATTTTACTGGTGACAAGAGTTTTGCTAGCTAACAGATGTATCAGGGGTTGACGAAAGAAGATGAATGATCACTTGCTCCAGAATACATATTTTAATGCAAAAAAAGTGGGTAGTTTCACAGGAGTGACTCAGCTGTATAAGGCTGCAAAAAAACTTGATAAAGATGTCACCAGGAAAGGTGCTGCAGAATGGCTTGCGAAGCAGGACCCCTATTCATTACACAAAGCAGCCAGAGTCCGATTTAAGAGAAATCCTGTCATTGTTTCTGACATAGACAATGGCAAGCTAATTTAGTGAATATGAGTCAATATGCAAAGTACAATTAAGCAATAAGGCACGACAGGGTGTGTGTTGTGCTGGGATAACGTCACGCCTGGGGTGATTAGGCACGAGGCCGCGGGCGAAGTCGACTAATCACCCCAGAAGTGACGTATCCCAGCACAACACACACCCCGGAGTGCCTATTGCTATTATACAATGGCTCATTTTATTTTAAGTAGAAAAGATAGGAAAACCTGTTTAAAATATAAATTTATTTCATTTTTTTGGTTTGGGCAGGTATACTTATTGAAAAAAAAGTGCACAGTTCCTGTCTTGTGCAGGAGGTGGCGCTGCCCCCTACATGGTTTCTCTGTATTCGTTTTAATGTTTGTGTGGCTCCCACTACCCTCCTCGCTGACAGACGATCAGTTCTACCTGGTCTGCCCCTACACTGACAGCACTGTGTTTACTGAACACCGAGTTCAAATCTTCTGCTAAGTTACCTGATAAAAAGAAAACTACGTCAGGAACTCTGTAATTTCAGACGCGAGTGAGCCTGCATTTTAAACAGTGACCACGTGGCTCTACTCATAACGCTCGCTGAGTCCTCTCTTGCTATAACGCTCGCTGGCTCCTCGAATACATTTCTTGTGCATCTAGAAAAGACGTTGGCAATGCATTTCATCGCTCAATGTGGTGATTCACTTCACTCGCTCAGTGTGAGGAGTCAGCGAGCGTTATGGCAAGAGAGGACTCAGTGAGCATTATGAGAAGAGCCGCGCGGTCACTGTTTAAAATGCAGGCTCACTCGCGTCTGAAATTACAGGGTTCCTGATGTAGTTTTCTTTTTATCGGGTATCTTAGGAGCAGATTTGAACTCGGTGTT
Organism: Neoceratodus forsteri; assembly: GCA_016271365.2. Classification (NCBI taxonomy): domain Eukaryota; kingdom Metazoa; phylum Chordata; order Ceratodontiformes; family Ceratodontidae; genus Neoceratodus; species Neoceratodus forsteri. The sequence continues at coordinate 56,393,731 of CM057455.1, forward strand.
CAGTAAACACAACACAGTGTTGTCAGTGTAGGGGCAGACCAGGTAGTAAGACTGATCGTCCTGTCAGCGAGGAGGTTAGTGGGGCAGGCAATCGCGTCGTGGAGTCATTTTTTTTTTTAACATTTGATGCGGTCTTTTCTGTGCTGGGACTAGATCCGTGATGTTGTACTGGGATAACATCATGGGTCCAGTCCCAGACTGACGAATCAGAGCCCAAGATTTTTTTTTGCCATTGTATAATAATGGGTTTAAGTACATACTGATGTGCATCGATGTACTGTCCAAGTATGCTTGGGTAGTGACTTTAAAAAACAAATCAGGCAAGGCAGTGACCCAAACCTTTAAAACCATTTTTAAAAGTGGATGCACACCTCAGAAGTTGGAGACTGATCAGGGTAAAGAGTTTCTAAATGCCTCCTTAAAGAACCTATTAAAACAAAATAAAATACACCATTTTGTGATGAATAATGAAGTTAAGGCCAGCGTTGTAGAAAGATTTAATAGGACACTGAAGTCACGCATGTGGCATTACTTTACAGCCCAGAATACTTGGAAATATACAGATGTGTTGTCAGACCTGGTTCACAACTATAACCATACTTATCACAGAAGCATTAAACACAGGCCTGTGGATGTTAACCCTTCCAATGCCCTGGGTGTATGGAAGATCCTCTACGGTAATACTGTTCTTGGCAAAAAACAAAAGGGTACCCTTCAGAAAGATGATCACGTGAGACTATCTAAGCTAAAAGGGGTGTTTGAAAAGGGATATGAACAGACATACACAGATGAGATATTTATTGTGATGGAGGTCTTAAAGACACAGAGGCCCACCTATAAGCTAAAAGACTATCAGGGGGAAGAAATCAAAGGTACTTTTTATGCTGAGGAGTTGCAAAAAATTGAACCGGATGAGGACCGTGTGTATAGGGTGCAGAAAATCCTGGCAGAGAAAAAGCATGGCAGAAAAACTTGTTATCTGGTAAAGTGGATAGGGTGGCCCGATAAATTTAATAGCTGGGTTGAGGCAACACAGGTTCGGGACATTAGAAGCAGATAAGGCTTAAAATGCTCAAAAATGGTTTTTATATCACCTTGCCCAGCAACACCTCGCACAACATTTTCCCCAACAATACTATATCCACTTTTACAGTAAAGTTACCACAAACACTTGAACTACCTGGTGAATGGGAAGTGGGTTAGCAGAAATTCAGTACCTTCATACCTGGGACAACGTGCCTGCACAGAAAAACAGGTTCAGCATACTCTGTCAACCTCTAAGCGTAGCCCACAGTAAAACACCACCAACTGGACCCTTTACTGAGTCAGCAGCATTTAAAATTCCATCGAGCTATTATCCTAACATGGCTGGTGTTATTACTGAAATTAATAAAAGCATGTTTGAAGTAAATAAACTGCCAGTAGTTTTGGAACAACAAGCCGTCGGGAGAGAAATAAGCATTGACAGCGACATCAAATGCATTTTGTTTATGCACTGGCAGTTACAGTACCTTTTGGGTTTTAGCAGACTAGAGGTAGGTGTAGGAAAGACTCTAACAAAGAACCCTACAGATATTAATGGGGACTTTTACACATTGTATGTCTTCACTGACATTATCCCGCATGAAATAGTGGGTGACAGTCTAGTGCCTTTGCTGAGATGCGTACCCATCAGGGGCCAAGACAATGAGATAGTGACCGTGACCTACGATAAACCCCATTATCAAACAGTCAGTAAACATCAGATCGATACAGTCACTATTGAAATAAAGAATGATCAAAATGAACCTATACCATTTTGATTTGGAAAGGTGATCGTGAAGTTGCATTTTCGCCCCCAGAGAGTGCTTTAAAATTTAAACAAGGATGGTGATTGTTCGACATTATGGGGACCCTGCCTTGTACAGAAGCTTTTACAAGGCACAGGCAGGATACGGTCTGCCCGGCTTTCATGGACTTCCTACTATGTATGGTTTTGGTATAGGAGGGATATTTCGTAGTCTGTTCAGAAAAGCAGTTCCATTTTTAAGAAGGGGGTTTGAAATTGCAAAACCACATCTACAGACAGCTGCTAAAAATGTTGCAAAGGATGTTGTGGGGCATGTGGCTAGTGCTGTCGCTCAAAAGATGTCCGGGGTGATAAGCCTACTCAGGGTGGTTCAGGGTTGATTGTATTCAAGAGAGGTAAAAAGAGAAAGCGCAGAGTACACCCTTCGCTTCTCATCGGACCTTCTGGCTACTTTAAAAGAGGTGTTTCAAAATGCAGAACTTCACATAAAAGAAAGTGTTCAAAGGCCAAAGGATCTTCAGGTAAAAAAAAAAAAAAGCAGAGGCCTGTTCTAAAAAAAAAAAAAAAAACATGGCTTTCATACACTGTGGTTCTGAAGAATGCACAAAATCAGAACTTAACTTGTTTGCCGTTGCTTCCACACAGACAAGCATTGAAAAAAAAACATTCATGTAGAGATAATCCCTCTGGCTGCCCTTTCAGAAAACTCACTGATTGAATTTTATATAGCAGGGAATGGTGAAGACTATTTGGATCTAAACAACACGCTTCTTTACCTGGTTTGCAAAATCACTGAAGCGGATGGTGGTGATATTCTTGCAGCGGCCAAAGTGGGCCTTATAAACTACCCAGTGGCCACCATTTTCAGTCAGCTGGATGTGACTGTCGGTGATCGGCTCATCAGTCAGAGCAATAACTGTTACCCCTACAGGGCAGTCATAGAATCTGTGCTGAACTTCAGTGAAGAGACCCTTTCTAACCAATTCACCGCAGAGTTATTTTACAAAGACACCCCGGGGAAACATGAAATCAGACAGAGACGGTGACAATGTAGGTTTTAATAAAAGAAGCTCCTTCACACATATCAGTAGAGGGGTAGAGCTGCTGGGACACTTGCACACAGACTTGTATTTTTCAAGAGAAACTGATGCTTAATGGTGGGGATATTAAAATTAAACTGACACGTAACAGGGACAGCTTTTGCCTGATGAGTGGAGATGCTGAACCTTATAAGCTAAAAGTCATGGCCGCCTCTCTGTTTGTCAAAAGGGTAAAGTGACCCCCAGTGTTCGTCTGGGACGCTCAGAAGCCCTGATGACCTCCAACGCTAAATACCCTATAGACAGAGTGGGAATGAAAGTGTTCAGCCTCCCTGCAGGCAGCAGGGTCTGCAACAAAGATAATTTGTTTTTGGGACAGTTACCAAAAATGATGGTCATGGGATTTGTTGACAATGATGCTTTTAGCAGTTCCTACACTAAAAACCCCTTTAACTTTAAACATTATAACATTAATTTTGTGGCTCTGTATCTGGACGGTGAACAAATCCCCGCTAAACCTCTGCAGCCCGATTTTAGAAATGGGAATGCTGTGAGAGAATATTTTAATCTAGTACTAGCGGCCGGGAAATCTATGAAAGATCGGCCACTAGTTGTTAACCATCAGAAATTTACCCAAGGGTACACCCTGTTTGCCTTTGATCTCACTCCGGACCAAGAATGTGCTGATCATTACTCTTTAATTAAAACTGGGAACCTCAGAGCTGAGATCTAATTTGCAGAAGCCCTTCCACAAATGGTTAACCTCATTATCTATGCTGTGTTTGATAATGTCATTAATATAAACCAGAGAAGAAATGTCATTTTTGATTATATGTGATCAAACATAAAAAAATTAACACAAAGCAGCTGGAAAAAATTGTAACAAATGACTCCCACATCTGTGACTGCTTTCTGGGTGTGTTTCCCTGTGATCTGCTACCCAAGGAGAGACTGAGAAACCTTCCTGCAGCACTAGTCATCAATACTGACCCCATGACCTTCCTGGACAGTACTGGTTAGCTGTATACATTTCAGAAAATGGGACTGGGGAGTTCTTCGACAGCTACGGTTTTCATCCTGACAATCATGCACAAGCGATTGGAGTTTTTTTAAACAGAAATGCAAAAACATTTTGCACCAAAACACACAGTTGCAAGATACCTTCTCTACCACCTTTGGATTTCAGTGCATCTTTTTCTTACACCACAGATGCAAAGGACTTTCTTATGATCAAATTCTAAAAATGTACTCAAATGATTTGCTGAAAAATGATGCCATGGTAACTAGTTTTGTACGTCACCTTTTCAGACATCTAAACATGTCAGGGCACACATCAGTGAGGTGGCAACATGTTCAGACTTGTTTGTCTTGTAATGAATTTAAAATATGCACCCGCTTGTAATTTTATTCAAAACCAGTCACTTATAAAATCATATATAAACACTCATAATTGTGTGTCTGTTAGTTTTTCTGGGGTCTGTGTTTAAACTTGGGTTGGGGGCACCTGTGTTTAAAATTTTCTGATATACAATGTCTTCAATAATGACAAAAATATATAAAATATAAAGGTATTTATTGTGAAAAATACATCAATAAAATACAACATACATCAGTGGTAACATCATGGATAAGATATAATAAACAGAAGCATCTCCTGTTAAAAAATGCGCACTATATATACCATAGCACTGAGGTAGAATTATGATAAACACCTCTTTCTAAAAACATGTTAACATATTTAACTATGAGGTAGGCTAACATGCATCAATATTAACACTTTTTTTGTAAAAACAGGATTACATAGTCAATATGAGGTAAATGGTTAACATAGGTTGTACACAGCAATCACTGAGGTATATAACATTCATACATAGAGATTGCATTTAAATTTTACACAGTAAGCCACTTAGGTTTTTTAAAAGACTTTCATCTTTTGGGTGTCACTGACCATTGGCTGACTGGAGATGGCTGTGGTTGTCTTGCAGCAGCCGATTTCAACCTTTCCACATATCTCCTGTTTGCTGAATGAGCAAACACTGAGGTGGGTATGTTAGCCTCAGCCACTGCTTTGACAAAAACATCCCAGCCCTTTGGCTTTCTGTGGTCTGGGATTGTGTGAGGGGCTGTAGCCACTCTTTCCAAATCGACCATGTGAGACCCAGAAACAACAGTACCTTTATACATTAATTCCCCCTTATCACTCCAAAAAAAATATCCTTGTTCTTTGTCATATGTTTTAACAAAAGTTCAGCGTTGGTTTTAGACCGATGAGAAACACTACTTAAAATGTCTTTTTCCATAGTACTAGGTGCAGAAGCTGCAGGGGTTTCAGAAATTGATTCAGGCATCAATAATGTTAAACTGGTTTTAGCTTGTTCTCCTTGTCTTACCAAAGTCAGATAATGCTGTAACACAGCAGAGTACATTTTGGCTTTGTCATAGTCTGATAAATCAGTCCGGGACAGTATAGACATAGAAACATATAAACATAGAATTTGACGGCAGATAAGGACCGCTTGACCCACCCAGTCTGCCCATTTCCCTACCTACTGGATAAGCTGCAGATCCTAGTTAACCAGCAGCCTACTTCTTCCTACCCCCACTCCCTAGAATGGCCTTATGACTGTCCCATGCATGCTTGAATTCCACCACTGATTTTGACTCCACAACCTCCTCCGGAAGGCCGTTCCATGCATCCACAACTCTCTCTGAAAAATACTCTTAAATTACCTCTGAGCCACCCCCCCTCTATCTTCAAATTGTGCCCTCTTGTTCTTGCACACCTCTTTTTTTGAAAGATGCTACCCTCTTGGACTTTGTTGATTCCCTTGAGGTACTTGAACGTTTCTATCATGTCCCCCCCTCCCTCCTTTCCTCAAGGCTGTACATATTATGCTCCTTTCATCTTTCTTCATATGTCTTCTGGTGCAGACCCTGCACCATTTTAGTTGCCCTCCTCTGGACAGCTTCCATCCTGTCTATGTCTTTGCAGAGATTGGGTCTCCAGAACTGTACACAGTACTCCAGATGGGGTCTCACCAGCTGTCTGTACAGAGGGATAATAACTTCCTGTTTTCTACTGGTGATGCCTCTCCTATGCATCCCAGTATCCCCCAGCCCTCCTTGCTGCCCTCACATTGCTTGCCCACCTTTAGGTCATCTGATATGACTACCCCCAGGTCCCTTTCCATTTTTGTTGTTGTTAGTATCTCACCCCCATTGTGTACTCTTCCCCTGGGTTTTTGTTTCCCAGGTGCATTACCTTGCACTTCTTAGCATTGAATCTAAGCTGCCATACATTTGACCATTCCTCTAACCTTGCCAAGTCCCTTCTCATCCTTTCCACCCCACCCTGTGAGTCATCCGCAAAGAGACATCCTTTTCCTTCTAGTCCCTCTGCAATGTGGCTTATAAAGACATTGAAGAGGACCGGTCCTAATACTGAACCCTGCGGTACCCCACTAGTAACCCTCCTTTCTTCTGAGTGGACTCCATTTACTATTACTCTCTGTATCCTACTCTTCAGCCAATTCTTTACCCAGGCTGCCATCTTGGGACCCACTCCCAGGCTGGCTAACTTGTATATTAATCTTTTGTGTGGGACTGTGTCAAATGCCTTGCTAAAGTCTAGGTAGGCCATGTCCACAGCCCCTTCCTGATCTACTACTTTGGTCACCCAGTCAAAGAAATCTATCAGATTCATCTGGCATGACCTTCCCGCTGTGAATCCATGCTGCCTAGGGTCCTGTGCCCCTCTGGCCTCTAGATAATTGACAGTTCTTTCCTTCAGAAGTGATTCCATCATTTTTGCTATCACTGAGGTTAAACTAACAGGTCTGTAGTTTCCTGCTTCTGCCTTGCACCCACTTTTGTGAAGGGGAATCACATCTGCCCTCCTTCAGTCCTCGGGTACCACCCCATCCTCCCATGATTTGTTAAAAAGGGTAGTCAGTGGTGTCACTAGTTCTACCCTTAGTTCTTTTAGAATTCTGGGATGAATCCCATCAGGCCCCATTGCTTTCTCCACCTTAGTTTTAAGAGTTCTTTCAGAACTCTTTCTTCTGTAAATGGCTGGTATCAACTTCTGTATCCAGAATGTTTCTACTGTTTGTTTTATGCCTCCCCCTCTTCATTTGTAAATACTGAGCAAAAATATTTGTTTAGTATCTCTGCCTTTCACAGTCTCCTCTGCCCACCCTCCCTCCCTTTATTAAGCCTCACTATCCCTCCCTTGGTCTTCCTTTGCTCCCTGATGTACCTATAAAGGTTTTATCCCCTTCTTAACTGAGTTGGCTATCTTTTCCTCGGTTTGGGCCTTTGCTGTTCTGACTGCCTTCCCAGCCTCCTTTTGCTTTAACTGATACAGTTCTCTGTCCTGCTCCTTCTATGATTCCTTGTACTTCCTGAATGCTTTTTTTCTTGAACCTTCACTGCCACTTCCTTTGAGAACCATAGTGGTTTCTTACATCATTTTGTTTTATTTGCTTCACAAAGGCTCGTTACCTCTGTGATGGCAGTTTTATTATTCCCCATTGTTCTTCCACCCTCCTTCCTGCCCATTTGCTAGTGCATTTCTTAGGCACTCACCCATTTTAGCAAAGTCAGCCCTCCTAAAGTCCAGTACTTTTGTCTTTGTATGGCTTGACTCTATTGCTGTGTTTATTGTGAACCATACTGTTCGATGGTCGCTAGTTCCCAGATGGCTACCCACTTACATCTGTGATCTCTCTCCGTCTCCATTTGAGAGAATCAGGTCTAAGATTGCTCCCTCTCGAGTGGGCTCCAATACTAGTTGTCTAGGCATGCCCCTGTAGGGCATCTAGAATAACTCCACTCTTGAGTGGTTGCTGCAACTGCACTCCAGTTAACATCTGGCATATTCAGATCACCCATCAGCAATATCTCCCTTTTCTGCCATTCTAAGTATACCTTCTATCATTTCCTTGTCCATTTCCTCCTCCTGAGAAGGGGTCTGTATACAACCCTGTGCAGATTGTGGTGCCATTGCCTGTCTCCAAATTTACCCACAGTGCTTCTTCTCCCTGTTTACCCTTTTGTTCTGTTGCTTTTATTCCTTTCCTTATGTAAGAGCTACTCCTCCTCCTCTTTACCCTCCTTGTCCCTCCTGTAGATAGTGTATCCTGGTATGTTTACGTCCTAGTCATGGTTTTTGTGTACCATGTTTCTGTGACTGCCACGATATCCAGATGTTCCTCCTCCATCAAGGCCACTAATTCAGGAAGCTTGTTACCCAGACTATGGGCATTGGTACTCATTGCTCTCCATTTTTGATGGCTTTACCTTCTGTTGCAGCATCCCCCACTGACCTTTCTACCTCGGTCTTTTTCTAATTTAGTACCCTGTTTTGTAGGGAGAGGCTGGGATTTTCCTGCTGCTTATCAGTGCCTCCCCCTTTGACTGGTTTAAAAGCTTGCCAGTGAAGCATTTAAACCGATTGCTCAAAAGACTTGATCCCTTCCTGGACAGATGCAGACCATCCTGCCAGTATAGGCTGGTGTCCCTCCAGGTGGAACCCCAGTCCCCAATGAAGCCAAACCCCTGTGCTCCATACCATTTTTTCAACCATTCATTAAACTGCATGGTGCTAATTACCCTCGCCTCCCCCATGCCATTGACAGGCAGCACCTCTGAGAAGGATACTGTGTGTGCTACTTGTCTTAGGCCCCTCCTCAACTCTGCAATGACCTCCTGCACTGCTCTAATCTCATGATGAGCCAAGTCATTTGTCCCTAGGTGGACAATTACGTCCAGCTCAGACTCCCTTGCAGCTGTTCTCGTGATCCTGAGGATGTGCTTCCTGTCCCTTCAAGCCATGGCACCAGGCAGGCACCTTACTTCAGTTTTCCCAGCTCCCCCCAGTTCTATCCCCCTAATAATCGAGTCCCCCACCAGGAGCTGCTTCCTTTCCTTTTGGTGTCCTCTGCCTCCTTCCTGTGGGCCTCCCTTGTGACAGTTGTCATCAGTCTTCTCTGCGGGTGCATCCATAGGGGAGCTATGCTCCCCCAGAATGGTGTATGGATTGTGGAGTGGAACAATTGACTGGGTGTGCCTCTGTTCCACCATCCTCACCCTCCCTGAGCCCACTGTGGTCCAACTGCTGTGCTTTCTTCGCAACCTCTGAGGTAGTGGTGGTGGCGGTGGTGCTCCCTGGATGGGGGAGGTTCCCTTCCTACTGTCCAGTGTGGCCTGGGGGAAGGTTTCCTTACTACTGTCCAATGCGTCCTGAAGACGGGCAACTTTCTCCCTCAGGGCAGAGAGTTGTCTGCAAATAGGGCAGCATCTCAGCCTCCAGAAAGACTCCCGGAAGACTGCTGCCCCACAGCCATTACATTGCACTACTCCCCACATGTTTATCTACTAAAATCTAGTATGGCTCTCATGTCAGTGTCCAAACTGTTAGTTGCAACTTTTCTCATATCCTGATCAGGGTAATTAGTTTTAATGTGATCCATCTGTTGCTGAGGCACCAAATACATTTTCTGAGTAAAATCCATTATTTGTTAGCCAGCAGGCCGGTGATCAAAGGGATGGCAATTCCTAACAGTGTCCCTATAAAGCTATCTGTCTGGTTAACTATTTTCTTTTTCCTTTTTAAGGTTATTTGTTTATCGCTTAAAGTTTTAATGACTCTCCTTTTTTTTTTTTCCAGCAAACCTAACTGTTTTGCTGACAGTGGAATATTTCCTTTGAGAATGTTTAAGGCTATCTCAGCTATAGCTGATGTCAGATCATCAGAGGCTGAACATAAAATAGCTTTTCTTAAGCTCGGAGGCCCTTTTACTTTTAACTTTAAAACACAGATTTCTCTGCAGTTTTTAGACATAATGACAATACAGTATCAAATATTTTTAGAAGCAGAATGTGTTTTTTTCATGACATATGCCACAGGCCAGTCAGGGGGAAACAACCCACTATGCAGTCTATATTCATCTGGTGTATTGGATCTTAAATCAACCAGTAAATAGCCATGAGACTTTCTTGTGGCATCTTCAAAAGCTTCTAAGAAAAATATTGTCTGACCAGGATACATCTGCCTTGCCAGAGTTATGATCTGCAGCTTGTCTCTGGGGTTTTTAAACAAAATCATGTATTTGGCATTTAGTGTGATGGTCCTGCATTTTTTACCTTGACAGAACACATTCTGGACAATTAAAAATATTGTCAACTGTTTATGATGACTGTACTTGGTAAACCCATACTCGACTTCACTATTTTGACAGGCAGAGTCCATTAAATCATCTATAACAACAAAATTTACCTTCCCAGGGGGTAAGAGATCAATGTCAGCTAGTGACATCAGTAGTCCCTCCACAAATTTAATCTGTGGGAACTTTAACAACAATTCATTATACAAAGGTTGCCAACAGCTGTAGAACCAAACAGTATTTTCAGGCTTGTGTGATACAGTGGCATCAGCATGTTCCAACAACTGTTTTATAAAGAAGCTCTTCCCACTATTAGAGGGGCCAGCCAACAGACAAGTAAAGGGATGCTGCAACCTGATATCCATTTTTCACAATCAGTATCCGTAAGGAAGTGTTTTAAAATTGGCTTGCAAAACTCGCTTGTCTTAAACTTCTCTCTGGGTCTCGGACAGCATTTCAAGGGACCACTGCTTTTTATTCCTAACAATGCTGGGTTGACTCATGGTAATTTCTTTAGAGATCTGTGACACCGTATGATCAAAGACCAGGTCCTTCAGACTTTCAAAATTAATGTGTTTACTGCTGGCTACATTAAGGGTAAACCCTTTCACTTTAAGAACAACCTCTTCACTGGACAGCAGGTAGCCGTAAGTTTTTGGGCCTGCAGAAACTAACTCTGTAATGTGTTCATCTGCAGGAACTTCACTGGTTAGCTCTCCTAAATAATCACCCAGAGGTGGGGTCCAGTCACCCTTTCTGAACACAAAAATGACAGAGTCAGTGTTGTGGTAAAGGCACTTGTCCTGTAACCTATCTAGCAGGTTGTAGAGTTCCACTCTGGCATATGCTGTTGTAAAACTAGCTATAAACATGTTGATATTATTAGAATTTGGGTAATGATCGCTTGTATATTTCCAGCTTAAACAAGCTGTTTCATCATTGATGAAAAAGAATGAGGCTGTATCATAGTAAGGGGAAAATATGTACTGAAAGAGTTTGTCAGGGTCTGTTACTATGCATGTGGTCAGCAAATTAACTCTCTGACCAAATTTACCCCAAAGAGAATTTAAAAACAGTTTATATCTGTCTCCTTGCGAGGTTAACAGCTATGACCACAGGGTTCAAATGTACATTTTCCCTTTCAGAATACTGTTGTATGTACCTGACTTCATCTGCTTCAGTTTTTACCCATGAAGGGAAACTAGACACCTCTTGCTTGCCTTTTAGATGCAGCTTGATGTAGTCTGCAAAAAGTTCAGTGCATGACTCTTTAAAATGCCAAACTTCGCAAATGTTAATGATTTTGTAGCCTTTTTCCAGTGCCAGGTTTAGTTCTAGAGTACAGTAGGTACCTGTAAGTGCCCTCTGTTTATCATTGTGTGTGCACGATGTTGTTTGAAGTCTGTTTTCAGCACATGCGAGACATAATGTAAACACAAGTTTTTTTTTCCAATCCTGGATGGCAGCACAGGAAAAAAAAAACCTCTAAGGAGTAAGACTTTTGCTAAACCAAAGTACTGAGTGAGGTCATCAAAATTGTCGTAAATGATGTCAGGATGGCTGACTGGATGCTGTTTTGTTTTGTTAACAAAAGGGTAGAGGCTTTTAAAATCGTAATAGTGTATTTTCTCATCAGGCTGTGTCTTATAGTACGGGCAAATGGCATTTGTTCTCCCCCCAAACAGTGACTGCCTGGGTTCGAGTGGCTGTGGTAGCTGCCTGTTCCTCAAGAAATTATTCAAACCCTGATCTGTAGCCAACATTGCTTTCCATTTGGGTTCTCAATACTCTTAACAGCAAAACCCTTGCTTTTTAGAAAATGAAATTTGTGCATGGTCCTGTTGAATAACTGTCCAAAACTAGTCCCTGTCATGTGGTTTCTATCTTTCTCACAGTAGCAGATGTTGCAGCCATGAAAAAAACCATTAAATTAAAATGCTGTGGGTATTCCATTTATGACAGAATAGCTATCCAAAAAGTATGGCTCCACCTTTAATTCACCACCCCTTAGCGCGTGCTGAATAGAAATGTTTTCTTTCTCACATATGTACATAAGCCACTGAATAGCAGGTGTGGAGTATCTCTTTAATTGTCTGTGGTAGTCATCTGGGGGGAGAACAGCGACAGTGCATTCTTTCAAAAATAAAAATCTGTACATGGCCATGCAGACTGAGGCTATCGTGACGTAGCGGAAGGGGTCTAAGGATACTGTTTTATATTCTACTGTATCACCGTCTGACTGTTTTAAAACACTTTTGGCTGTCATGTTCATCACTTCTTTCCTAAATCTGTCAAAGGCTTTTCGAAGAATTTCAACATCTAAATGACAATAGTAGCGAAGTTCTCTTTTTTCAGATCAAATTCTCTATGTCGGTTAGCTAGGTACCATTGCAAAAACTCTTGCTTTTCTGCAGGCAGCATATATTCAGAACCATAAAACTGAACATCAGGCAGGGGGCCTACATAATTTTCATTGGCCTTGTGTTAAAAAAATTGGGAAAGTAACCTTTAGCAATCTCATTCTCAAATCCAAGGGCTGCAGGGATTTTTGCTAGTTTAAAAGGGAGAAAACAATGGCTGTCGATAAATCTGATGTGTAGGGATGTCACTGTGACACAGAGTAATTTTCCTCCTTGTGTGAGCAATTTAATATCAGTTCTTTCCTTGACTAGCTAGCTAACGATAAAATAACTGTCATAGCCTTTGGCATTGTGTGCTGTAAATGTGTAGTGTCTAAATGGTGCATCAATAAAATGTCCTACAAAATCTTTTATACAATCTTCCCCTTCAAATTCCCAGGACCTCTCCCCATCTAATTGCTTAGCATACACAACATTTGGTATGTGTCTCCCTGTTTCCTGTGTGGCCTCAAAATCGAACACTATATATTTCTCTGAGATTTTTACATCTGTGAGTGGTGAAATGTAGCACAGATGCTTGTCTGCGGTCGTGAAAGAACCACATCTGTTACACTGAATCAGTTTACATGTATGAGATCCCTTGTAAAAGACAAAACATTTTTCACACAGTTTCATGGATTTACAAGACCCTGTACTCCCATCAGCTCTAGCTAAATGCCTTTCTAGGCATGCTAAAGACCTACAAATATTTTTACAGTAGGGGCAGATGCAGTGTCAGTTTCCTGTTCAAGACAATTGGGGTCAAAGCACACGTTGCACTGCTGTGCACATATATGATTTCCCTTATGGCTATAGGCTACGTCACAATATTCACATAGGTACCTAGCGCTGATTTAATTTTTTTACATTTTTTTATACCATAATAATGGTTGTCGTGCAGTAATACAAACAGTGTTTTAGGAAGTCTTTCTGGCCCTGTTGAAAATGTTTGCCAGTTTCCTTCATTATGATATAAAATCTTAATTTTGACTCAAAAAACGTTCAAATTGGGGCACATCACTGAAAGTGACAGGGGTTTGGTCTGACAAACCTAGCTCAGCGTGCAATATTTTAGCCTTATTCAACAACTGACAGTCACTCATACATGGCTTTAGGAGTGCGAGAATGGAGCCATCGAAACACAAACTATTATCTCTGTTATTTAAATCAATCAAATATCGTCTCTTTTTTTGTAAAATCCTGCTATACAAGATGGAGCTCAGTGGCCGTCTCCCCCCCACCCCCGCGCCCTGGTGATTCCTGATAGTGGGTTACCACGAGATGTATAGTGTCGTCAGTAATGATTTCAGTATTGCTCTGTAGCATATCAGCTAGCTGATCTAAGAAGGTGGTTGCATTTAACTCATTAGGGTGTGTTTTCCTTGAATACAAGGGTTGATTTAAAGAAGCAGCATTTAATCTTAACTGTATAAAGTCTCCATGGCGTGTTTGTCTCAGAACCCTGTCCAGCAGTTCCTGTATAGCCTGGTGCATTGCAGCAATGGCCTCTGTAAAATATTTTATTTTATCTAGATTTATAAACTTATATCGTTGATGGAATTCTGTAGCATTAATTTTTTTTTAAAACACGTTCATATTGCTGCACAGATTCTAAAAATACTGTAGGGGCAACCTGTTTGCCAGCTCATCATCATCTTGCATATGTACAGCAACATGCTATAATAACCTACGTTGTAATATTTTCCTGGCACGCTTTACTTTGCTTTTCAAATTTTCTCGGATTGTTTTATTTTTTACCCAGATTTTTCTTTTTCGACCCCATTTGTTATTTTTTTTTTTCATTTTGTTAGTGCTGCCACCCTTTTTACTCAGCTTGTGAGAGTTTCTGTGCTTTCACTTTGTAATTTTATTTTTGCATTTGGACAGCATTTCCTCCATTCTCCTGTACTTTTCAAACATGTGGGCCACATTTGCCATCTGTTTCGGCTCTGAGAATGAGAACTAGGTTGCACATAATAAAGAAAATACACTGCTCAGTAAAGTACCTTTACAAAACTGAGATTTAAAAATCTGATGATCATAATCCTCACTAGATAATCTGCTCTCAATTACCATGCCATTAAACAAACAATCAACGGCATGAAGAAGACACGCACTGACCGTGTCAATGTCCCTTTCTTGAAACCTTGGGTGCAATAACTCTTTGTCAGAAACCCTTGTGCTGCTGCTGCTGCTCATAGATGGGTGTATGTCATCATTCAAATTTACACAAGATCTGTTTTGCTCATGACTCACACCAGCAGAAACTTTTGAGCGCCTTTGAAAAACATCGCATTCAAGTAATGGTCTCTTTCTCCTTTCTCTCTCCTGTAGGATTTTTTTTGTGCTGTTGGTAAAAACAGAAAATACACCCGTCACTACTTTTGTATTTTCAGCATTATACTATAAGACAAAATTTCAACTCTAAAAGTTGTAGCCTTTTTTAAAGCCACCCCCCTACCAATCTCCCATTTTCAGCATTATGCTGTAAAACAAATTTGAACTCTAAAAGTTGCAACCTTTTTCCTAGTTAAAAACAAAAATACACACCTTCTGTAGTGGTAAACTGTACATTATTCAGCTCTTCAATTGATTGGAAAAGGGCTTCATTTCCACCCCATGACTCCATTATTGCTTGTTAAATGTTTTTAAAAATTCTTTTAACTTGAGACGTATTTTTGGCAGTCTCAATCTGTTCTTTTGTCTTCAGCTCCCAGTATCTTAAAATGCTTAGATAAAATGTGTAAAACCACACCCCAAGTACGTGGTTAATCCTGAAAAAATGTCTGAACATCCGGTACTGTCCATCAAACCCCCCCTCCCCAACTCTTCTCCATGGGGAAATATATAAGTCCTAGGCTACTCCTTGTAGGCTTTGTTTTCACTTCCTGAGACAGCTGGAAGGCATCTTTCTAATGCCTTTCTGCTAAAACTTTGGTCACAGTCTAATTAAAACAGATGTTTTTTCTCAGTCTTAAGACAGAGACACAGTTTTATAATAAGGTCAGTTGCATGCAACTTAGAAGTTATACTGTTTTTAAAAGTCAAAATGGAAATTGTGACTTTTCCTAAAACAGCTGCATCCTTTAAATTAGTAATTCTGTGTAACATAGCTTACATTCCACTAATCAGAAGATAAAACTTATTTTAAGTCTTTTCTAAAAAGTTAATCATGAGAATCACCTGTTTTTCTCTTTTACACAGTAGGGGTCTAGAAAGAGTAATGCCATACTGCTAAAACTTTGGTCACAGTCTAATTAAAACAGATGTTTTTTCTCAGTCTTATTTTGTTTTTCTCAGTCTTAAAACACATACTTGCAAGCCCCTCCAAAGATAAATGTATTTTATTCTGTAATTCATGATGGAGTATAAATGATTAGTTTTGTGATTGCTATAGAATAATCACACACAAAGCATGTATTCTTTTGCACCGACTCTAAGCAAAGCTGTAGATACATTATGTCTTTTCTTTGTAACATATTATTTATTTTCCTATTTAGTTAAGCTTCAGATTAATACCTTTGAGCCATGAGCTCTTTTACAAAGGTTTCAAGTCAGACACATTACAGAAACACTATACAGGTAATGGTTACAAACCTACAACATGACTTTTAATTTTTTTATAGTGTAACTATAGACATTTATTTTGTAACAAAAGCATAAAGCTACATTTTTTACAGATCCTTGTAAATACAGGGACCCTGTAATCCAAAAATCTTGATACTACACAGAGCTGAGGGGATAACTGTAGGTATGTGTCTTCCTTTTTTTCTGATATATTTTATTTTGTAATTCATGATGGAGTATAAATGATTAGTTTTGTGATTGCTATAGAATAATTACACACACACACACACACACACACACACACACAGCCAGCATCTTGCAATGCTATCCAGAGAAAACTGTTGAACCATCTTATTTACACAGAGGTCCCATACACACACACACACACACCCAGCAGGTTGCAGTGCTATCCAGAGAAAACTGTTGAACCATCTTATTTACACGCAGGTCCCTCTGTTTTAGCTTATAAATGTTATATGCATATACATAAAGGTATCCTTTTGGTGCAAGTTTTACACATTTTATAAGTTGTTATAAAACAGAAAAAGGGGTACTCACACAGGCAGATGGATTTCCCTCTGGGGGGTCTCCAAACAGATCTGTGAAACCTCTGCACGATCAGGTTGCCTCTTAGATACTGCTTTCTGAAAATATCCTAATCAAAAAACACACACATGCCCCTGCAGTTATACACCCGATAGGGGGCACATAACACTACATAAACCCTAACTTATTTTTTGGGGTGGGGCACGGTGTTGAAGAGACATAGGGGTTCGAGCCAGGATGGTAGGGGTGCAGGAGAAAGGAAGGGGGACAGGAGTTCGAGCTAGCATGGTGGGACTCTGGTTCCAGCCAGGATGGCATGGCAGGGGTTTGAGGAGTGTACGAGAAGGAGGGGCGTATGATGCTTACAAAATGGTGGTGTTATGTCACTTCCAGGGCTTCAGTGTGGGCCATTTCCTGTGCAAGTGGGCGGGACACGGGTTCACACGTGTGTCATTTCCTGCACAAGGGGCGGGACACAGGTTCGAGCTTACGTCACTTCTAGTGGAACTGGGCGGGGCTAGCTCATCTTAGGGAGAAACTTCCAGTTGAACAAGGAACGGTTCTGATTGGTCCATTTTAAGCCACGCCCACCTATCAAATGACGTGGCACGCGCTGGTTGACTGACATTTAACATTTGATGAGATATATATGAACTTATACTACTCACCTGTGCCTCTAAATATGTTTTAGTGATTACTGTAGTGTATTAACACACTAACATACTAAAATGCCAGCAGAATAGGCCTTAATGGTCTCTTAAGTGTGCATGATTTTCAGCACCCACACTCAGGGCCGATTTTGGTGTCCCCCACTTGGGTAATACTGTCCCCAGTCCCAGATGTTCCACCTGTATTGGGCCTGGTCAGATTTACCCTCCCCTGTACCCGTCCCATCCCCTCTTAAACTCATCCACAGTCTCCACCTCTACCAGCTCCCTGGGCAGTGCATTCCATGGCTCCACCACCCTTTCAGTGAAATAACATCTCCTCTCCTTCCTGAGCCTGCCCCTTTCCAGCTTACACCCATGATGGCCAACAGAGTTAAGCTAGCCCTGGCAAAAAGAAACACAGGTGAGGAGGTACAGGCAAAGTGGGCAAGCATTAAGGATGCAGTACTTGAAGCAACATCCCATTGTGTTAGACAGAAAAGAAAGTGCAAAAGAAGAAGGAAACCACTTTGGTTCTCAAATACAGTAGCAGAAAAGGTCAGAGCCAAAAGGCTGGCCTTCAGGAAATATAAGGGAACACAGCAGGATGAAGATAGGGAGGCATACCAAACTGCCCTAAGGGAAGCAGGGAAGGCAGTAAGGCAGGCAAAGTCCCAAACTGAGGAAACACTAGCACGAACAGTAAAAGAAGGTGACAAGACTTTCTATAGATACATTAGTGAAAGGAGAAAGTCCAGAAGGGGTATTGCTAAGCTTAATGGAGAAAAGGGAGCATGTGAGGAGGAGGACCCTGTAAAGGCATCTATCCTAAATAGATACTTTTGCTCAGTATTTACTGAAGAGAAGGTAGGGCAGGGCCCACAGCTCAGCATCATGGACATGGGGGAGGGAGGTGAGCACTACTCCCTTCACAAAAGAAAGGGTCCTACAAGAGCTTGCTAAGCTCAGGGTGGATAAGGCAATGGGACCTGATGGCATACATCCCAGGGTACTAAGGAGCTAAAGGTGGAACTAGCAGAGCCATTAGCAGAACTGTTTAGTGAGTCTCTGAGCACAGGAGAGGTCCCAGAAGACTGGAGAAGGGTCATGTGATCCCGCCCACAAGAGTGGTAGCAGGGAGGAAGCAGGGAACTACAGACCAGTCAGTCTTACCTCAGTAGTGGGCAAGATTATGGAGGCACTCCTTAAGGAAAGGATAGTGCAACACCTGGAATCCATAGGGGCACAGGATCCAAGACAGCATGGGTTTACAAAAAGGAAGGTCCTGTCAAACTAATCTCATAGATTTCTTTGACTGGGTAACCAGAGTGGTGGACCAAGGGGGAGCAGTTGTTGTCGCCTACCTTGACTTCAGCAAAGCTTTTGACACTGTTCCACATAGAAGATTGATAAATAAGCTGGGTAGGCTCGGGGTGGGTCAGAAGTTGGTCAACTGGGTGGCAAACTGGTTGACGGGCAGAAAACAAAGAGTGGTGGTAAATGGTATACAGTCAGAAGAGATGCAAGTCACAAGTGGGGTACCTCAGGGATCAGTCCTGGGGCCAGTCCTCTTCAACATCTTCATTAGTGACCTTGCAGATGGACTAGAGGGTAAGGCTTGTCTGTTTGCAGATGACACCAAGCTCTGCAACAGAGTAGATGATCCAGATGGAGTGGGCAGAATGAGAAGAGATCTGGATAAACTAGCAAAATGGTCAGAAGAGTGGCAACTGGGATTTAATGCAAAGAAGTGCAAGATCATGCACATAGGGAAGAGAAACCCTGAAGCCACCTATAGGCTGGGAGGGGGAGTTGCTAGCAGTCACAAAGGAAGAAAGAGACTTGGGCATCATCATCACTGATGACCTAAAATCATCCAAGCAGACCTCTAAAGCAGTAGGTAAGGCTAGGGGGATGTTAGGGTATATTAGTAGGGGTATCATAAGTCGTAAGAGGGAGGTAATAATCCCTCTTTACAAGACACTGGTTAGGCCCCATCTGGAGTACTGCGTGCAGTATTGGAGACCACACCTTCACAAGGACATTAACCAAATTGAGGCAGTCCAGAGAAGGGCAACCAAAATGGTGCAGGGACTGCATCAGAAGACATATGAGGACAGATTAACAGAGCTCAATATGTATACCCTTAAGCAAAGGAGGGAGAGCGGTGATATGATCGAGGCATTCAAACACCTTAAGGGCATTAACAAGGTGAAAGAGTCTAACATGTTTAAATATAAGAAAAATAGCAGGACAAGAGGACACAGCATGAGATTAGAGGGGGGCCAATTAAGGGGGAATGTGAGGAAATTATTTTTTACAGAAAGGGTGGTGGATGCATGGAATGGCTTACGTCAAGAAGTGGTGGCTATAAATACAGTGCAGGGCTTCAAACAGGCATGGGATAGGCATAAGGGAGCAATACAAATGAGTATGAATAGATAGGACACTGACAGAGCAAAGGCCGATGACACATTTATAAGGTAGAAAAAGAAATGGGCAGACTGGATGGGCCTTGCGGTCCTTATCTGCCGTCAACTTCTATGTTTCTATGTTTCTATGACCTCTCATTGCCCCACCCTCCTTCCTTTGGAGCACCCTGACTGGGCCTCCTTTATTGATCCCTTTCATGTACTTAAAGACCTCTATCATGTCCCCCCTGTCCCTCCTCTCCTCCAGGGTGTACATGTCAAGCTCCTTGAACCTCTCCTCATAGGTCCTCTCCCCCAGGCCCCAGATCATTTTGGTTGCCCTCTTTTGGGCCCTCTCTAGGAGTGTAATGTTCCTCTTTAAATGTGGTCTCCAAAACTTCACACAATACTCGAGGTGTGGCCTAACCAAGCAGTTGTACAGTGGAAGGATCACTTCCGCCTTTCTGGAGGTAATCCCCCTAACGATGAATCCCAGCATCCTATTTTCCCTTGCCGCTGCCCTCCTACAGGTCTCTGAGTTGTTTGTTTTGACATCTACCACTACCCCCAGGTCCATCTCACCCTCCGTGACTTGAATCATGTCTCCTCGCAGGGTATACCCCTGGCCTGGATTTCTGACTCCTAGGTGTAGAACCTTGTGCTTCCCTGCATTTAATTTTAGTTTCCATTTTCCCCGACCACCTTTCCAGAGCCTCCAGGTCCTCCTGCATGGCCACCCTCCCCTCTTCCTCATCCACCACTGCACCCAGCTTTGAGTCTCTGCAAAGAGACTCATCTCACTCCTGATCCCCCTCCTGATGTCTGAGACATAGGCGTTGAACAGGAGTGGCCCCAGCACTGACCCCTGGGGAACCCCACTAGTAACCTACCTTGGAGATGAGGCTAACCCTCCAACTACCACCTTCTGAGTATGCTTAGAGAGCAAATTTCTTGTCCATCTTAATAACTGTCTCCCTACCCCCATTTCCTTCAGCTTAGCCAGCAGGCCACTGTGGGGTACCAAATCAAATGCCTTGCTAAAGTCCAGAAAGAGGACATCCACTGGCCTACCCTGGTCCAGAGCCCTCGTCACCCAGTCATAGAACTCAACAAGGTTTGTCTGGCACGATCTTCCTATGACAAAGCCATGCTGCGTATCGTCCAAGTACCCAGTTTGCTCCAGTAACCCCCCTAGCCTTTCCTTGACAATACCCTCCGTCATCTTGCCAACCACCAATGTCAGGCTAGTGGGCCTGTAATTTCCCGCCTCCTCTCTTGATCCCCCCCTTGTGTATCGGCACAACATAGGCTACCCTCCAGTCTTGGGGCGCCCACTCAGTCCTCAGAGAGATGTTGAAAGGCTGTGCTAGAGGGACTGCCAGGACATCCGCCAGTTCCCTCAGCACCCTGTGATGTATCTCATCTGGCCCAGGTGCTTTCTCTGTCCGAAGGGACCCGAGTGTTTCCTTTACTCTCTCTACCGGGATTTCTCTATATTTCTGTATCTGTAACTAGTGTTACATTCCTGCTAGTACCCCTGTCTGTAACTATGCTTTTATTGTTTACTGTGGTGTATTCCTCTTCTGGTAGTTATCATTACATTACCTGCTAGAACCGGTGCCTTTAAATATTCCTTTAGTGCTTATTATGGTGTTCTCCCCATCTGTAGTTACTGTAACATTCCCACTAGTACCTTTGTCTATAAATATTATTTTAGTGTTTACTGTAGTGTATACCTCTATCTGTAGTTTTTGTTCCATTTCTACTGTCTCTTGTCTCTTTTGAGATGCTCCTGGAAATAAACCTTTATGCTCTCTGTTCTCTCCTGGCCCAGACTTTAAATAACTTAAATAAAAACATTTTTTTAGAACCTCTTGCTTTCCTTGGTTGTAAACCCCCTCTGTCTTTGTTCATCACCAGTCTCCAATGAGAACCATGTCTCCTCATTCCTGTTGAAAAGTTGAAGATATCTCGGTGTGCAAAGTTATATGAGGAATAACTAATCATAGCCCCTGTCCTTTCAGGTACCAGAATCCTTTGAAGATGTTGCTGTAACTTTTTCTGAAGAGGAGTGGAAGACACTGAGTGTGCAGCAAAAACAGCTGCACAGGGAAGTGATGCTGCAGAATTATGAAACCATGACTTCAGTAGGTAAGGAGGGAGACAAGTTTGGATATGGCAGATTGTATTCAGGGAAGGTGTTTGTGATCGTAAACCCCAGCATATCAAAATGTAAGTAGTGGGGATCCATTGATGATGTGTCAGGTGTTGGGTTAAATGGGAGGGCACAGATTTCAGTTACTACATTTTTATTGTCAGTGGCTTAATAAATGGCACACTCATTTCTGGTACTGGAAGGTCTGATGCTTGTGGGTTCTGAACCCACACCAGGAACTCTGATTACTATCTAGTACTGATACACTTATCAAGGGTGTCTCCAAACCACCTACACATTCTTTGGTCAGGTTGGGACTGGTTTGCTTACTTTATCTAGCTGCTATCAGCCTGGTCATGACTCCTTTCAAGGCTGCTCACTTCTTAGCCTAGAACAGCCAAATGCTTACCAAATACAGACCTTCCTTGTCATGGGAACTACTTTTGTTACTCTAAACATGCCATACCCCCCTCTACATCAGGATAAGGTTTACTTTTTAATTTGGCAGTGTTTTCTTAGAGGTGGATCAACAGAATAGCCTATAGAGTAGATTACCTATGCTTACTGAAGCACTGCAGTTTCCAATATATATAATGAAAATCCTACATAAATGCACAAATTAGAGTTTATTGTTAGAGCAAAAAAAAAACATAATTTTGAGAGAAAGGTGGGCACTTGTGATGGAATGGAGAGAATGAATAGGGATCTTGGGAAACACATGGAGTTGTCAAGACCATGTCAGTTGGGGTTCAATGCCAAAAAGTGAAAAATCATGCACCTTGGGTATAGGAACCCAGACGCCTAGTATAGGATGACAGGATGCATCGACAGTCACTAAGCAGAAAAGCGACTTTGGGGTCATCATATCTGATTACCTCAACGTGGCACGGCAATGAGAGCATGCTTGAGCACCTGAGGTGATGGCAGCTTAAGTTACACTCTCCCAACATTTGTGATTTAGTTTGAAAATATATTTTTAAAAGTAGATTTTACCTAGTTTTGCGACTGGACTTTGTTAGAGTTCATCATGAAAAAAAAATCTGCATTTTACTAACATATTAACATGCCAGCAGAGTAGGCCTAGTGGTGTTTCGAGACTGCTCGATTGTCAGCACCTGCACTGGGGTCCAATTTCCGTGATTTTGGATTTTCAACCAATTTGGTGTTTCATTAAGTTATTTTTTTTGTTTCACTTACTGCTGCTTCAGTGCAATGGCGCTAAATGGCAAAAGTAGAGTGGGGAGTTTCAACGAGCAGAGCAGGGATTCCCCAACAAGACTTCCAATCACTTCAGGTAAACAACAGGACAAGCCAGATAAGCAAGATATGTATTTTATTAAGGGATTTCTTTAAATTAAATTATTTAACATTTCTTGTCTGAGAAAGAGGCTTATGATAGCAAGAAAACAGTAACTAAATTGGCAAACAGGATAGATTGAGGAGAGTCTCGCTTTAATCGAGGAGTCTCTTACAGAAGTTGAAGACTTAAGTGAAAGTAATGCAAACATCACTAATAAATCAACTAACAAGATGAATGATGTGGAAAACAGATGTAGGCAACATAATTTAAGGCCAGTGGGGGTTCCAGAGGACACAGAAGGCAAAAACATGATTTGTTTTTAGCAAGACTTTCTACGAGCCCACTTTAATTATCAGTGTATAAATTATTTTCCAGATTTTCCAATATCCTGTTTCTCTGTTTAGTCCATAGACCCCTTCTTGTTCCAGATCAGAGATACATAAATAAACCGGTTCTGGGTTAAACAGTTCTTTTTGTCTTTGAAAATCTCTGAGAGAATATTTATTGTGTACAGTCCATTATTTTCCAGCCATTTAACATCACTTCTTTTTTATAAATCCATCGTTTCAAGGTTTGCATACCTTTTCATCAGGGAATAATGGCTCTGTATTAGCTCTCAACTCCATAATGGATGCTGGAACTGAAGCGTCTGAATGCAGCTGAAATTAAGTTAACACAGCTACATAAAAAAGAAAAACATGGAGCTGCACACTTAAATGAAGTAAATATTACTAACTGCAATCAAGGTAATAAAAAAAGGCTTTATAGGTCCAACATGAATGGACTATGGTGGAAATAAAAGTCAGAGAAAGAAGAATATATTAAATGACAAAAGGAGAAATAAAATTGCTGAATTATTAGGATGTGCTTGCACTTGGGTCACCTAATACAGAGCCATTATTCCCTGATGAAGAGGTATGCAAACCTTGAAACATTGAAAACATATGTATTGAAAAAGTGATGTTAAATGGCTGGAAAATAATAGACTGTACACAATAAATACTCTCTGAGAGATTTTCAAAGACAAAAAGAACTTGTTGACCCAGAACTGATTTATTTATTTAATTATCAGTGGTCATGGTCATTAAAAATTGAGAGCGCACATAGAGGATTAAGAGCAAAATGCAAAAATGGATAGAGATTGAGACCTGTTGCCATAAAATGTCTCTGTTGTAATGTTTTTGTAGTTAATGTTTTTTATTGATTTTAGAGTTACTACACTATAACAGAGCACAGTGAGCAGTTTACAGGTCAGGGTGAGAGAATAGCCATGTGATACATTGACTCACACCTACATACATATATACCAGTTTATCCTGACAGAGGTTGTAAGGCAGGGTTAGACTACGAGGGACAAGAATTAGTAACACATTACTCTAAGCAGTAACTAGACAACATCCCACATTCCGTGGCAGGCTCTTCTCACCTGTACAACATCTAAATCCTAACATATATTTACATAGTTGAACCAGGTAAGTTATCCCAACTCAGCTAATGATCTACTCAGACATAAGCAGGCACAATTTAGTGTAAAATCAAGATACTCACAGCATAGCTTGGGGGAGAGCAGAAAGTAAGGACCAATGTGACTGAAGGGGAATACGGTCAGCCCACATCAGTTCAGGGTTTCAGGTAAGTTAAAAAGGGGCTCAACAGATGTAGAATTTGGGGAGTGAATTAGTAATGACATGAGACATCTGATCTAGGGATGCAGTCTTGTGGAGGGAAGTAAGGAGTTCTGCACGGAGAGGATATCAGTATTTCTTCATCTACCTAGAATCAGCCTAGAATTAACTTGAATACTGAATAGGGCTAGCCAGCGTTTTTGGGCTTGGGATAACTTCTGCTGGCCGGTTGGAATACCTAAGAGCCAGAAGAGAGGATCCCCGTCCCAGCTGAGAGCCTATAACATGGGACGCCAAGTCGACTGCTGAGGTCCAAAAGGGCAGGATCAGCAGGCATGACCAGAGAATATGAAGCAAATCACCAGTTTGGATCTGGCACCTCCAGCAGAGTTCAGTGTCTAGGAGCTTGCTTTTATGAAGCACTGATGGTGTTCTATACCAATGATGAAGTATCCTGTTTTGTATGAGTTTACTCCTCATGTCTGGGTATGCAGAATGGGCCTGTTTCCAACAGAGTTACTTTTGACTGTCCACTGTAAGGGTTTGCAGTGCCTGTTCCAGTTTATGCTTTGCAGTCATTGAATGAAAGGGGAACAAACCACAGAGTTCAGCATAGATTTGACTAGCATGCCCTTTTGTCAGAGAAAGCCATTGAGTCAGTTTAGTTGCTAGAAGGCGTGTCCCAGAGGAAGTTTTCAGGAAGGATGTAACTGAGCTGCAGAGTTGTAGATATTGCCAGAAGTCAGCCCTACCCAGTCCTTTCTCCAGGGGCAGATCTTGGAATGACTTCATTATCCGATCGCTTCCCATCATAACATCCTCCAAGGTTTTAATGCCACATTTCTGCCAGTGGTCCTAGTGGAGGGATTTATGCTCCACCTGGATCTGCTAATTGTCCCAAAGGGGAATCCAATCAAGGGGAAGTGGATTTGCCCACAACTTTGCATGTACCTTTTTCCAAATTTCAACTACCAGTACTATGGTAGGGTGGGCCTTTAGCTTCTTAGGAAAGGGATTGCATATCAAAAGTGACAAGTTAGAGACTTGGGCAGATCTTAATTCCATGGAGACCCACTGTGGGGGGGGGGCCACGGCTAAACCAGTTCAACATCTGAGCAGTGGAGTAGGCCTATTTATAACCTTCAAGCCATGGCAGCCCCCATCCCCCCACCCGCCAATGCGACCTTAGTCTATTCCTACTGTAGCATGTTTTTTTTATTGTCCCAAATGAATTTGCTCAATAGGACATCAATGGTATTAGTCCATTGAGGTGGGAGCTCTAGAGTGATATGCAAGATAACGTACAGCAGCTTGGGTGCTGAGATCATTTTGATTGCCTCAGTTTTCCCTGCTAGTGTGAGGTGCAAGGACTGCCATCTTTCCAATTCTGCCCTGATTTCAGCCACCAGTGGCCACAGATTAATGTCCCATAGTTTCGTAAAATCTGGGGTGATATGAATTCACAAATGGACTAGCTCTTCAGGGGACCAGTGCAGTCCAAAGGGGACTAGTGAGGCGGGTGTGCACCAGGCATTTAAGGGTAAAACTTCTGTCTTTGACTGATACATTTTCAGCCCAGAGTACACCGTAAACTCTGTCACTAGGGTAATTAAGGCAGGGATCGACACTGGGGCATTCTCCAAGGGTACTAGCAAGTCATCCAGATACACAAGAATACTGTATGAGGTTTCTCCAATAGAAATGCATTGAATAGCAGGGTGTTGTAGGATGGCTACTGCAGGGGCCCACTGCTAAGACAAATGACATGGGGAGAGGGACATCCTGTCTGATGCCTCTCCCAGAAGGAAGGGTCCAACAGGGTGGAATTAGTATGATCCTGGCCAAGGGTCTGCATACAGTGCTGCAACCCAGCCCCTAAACCATTTACCCAGGCCCAGATGTTGTAAGACCAGTGCCAGATAGTCCCACTGCAGGGAATCAAAGGCATTTTTGAAATCAATGGCCACGGCAGCCGCTGGAGTGGGAGCTGTCTTATGATGGTGAAGAAGGTTCAGTAGGGAGCAGATGTGGTCTCTACTGTATTGTCCAGGTATAATGCCCACCTGAGATGGGTGTTCAAGGGTCAGTAGGAGGGCTCCTAACTGGGCTGCAAGAATTCTATCAAAGATTTTACTGCCTGTATTGATAAGGGAAATTGGGCGACAGCTGGAGGGGAGGGGAAGGGAGGATCTTTCCCTTTTTTGGGGAACACGGCTATGACAGCCTCCTGTAGGGTGGGAGGAAAGCATCCATTGTCCAAGGCCTCACTGAATACCTTACTAAGGAGGGGAGCAATTTGTGAGTGTACTAATTGCCAAGCCTTGACTGGAAAGCCATGCCCCCCAGGAACCTTTCCAGGGTTCATAGCTTTGATTACCTGTTCTACCTCAAAAGGGGAGATGGGAGCTTCAAGGCTATCTTTGTGTTGGGGTGAAAGTTTAGGGAGTGTTAGAGAGGCTAGAAGTTTTTGCACTGCTTCCTGGTCTATGGCTCTGGCAGATTTGTATAGAGTAACATAGTATTGCTGCATGGTGTCATTACTTTTCCCTGGAGCTGTATTGGTGGCTCCAGAAGCATCTCTCAGCTCAGGTATGTGCCTCTCTTCTTGCTGCTTCCTTAGTCCATATGCTAGCAGCTTACCTTCCTTCTCCCTGCCTTCCCAGAATTTATGCTTCAGGTGAAGGACCACTGTCTCTGCCTTGCGGGCTAATAGCTCATTGATTTCCAGCTTGAGTCTTACAATTTTCCGACTGAGTGGGGAGTGATGCTCAAAGTGGGGGGATTGCATTGCCTCAGATTCTTTCACTTAGAGTTGCTCCTCAAGAGATTTAAGGAACTGCTCGCACTGTTTATGCCTGTTGGCCGCATACCCCATGATGACGCCCCTGAGGGTGACTTTCAGGGCTTCCCAGGTAGTAGCTGGGGAAGTATCAGAGATCAGGTTGTCTGCTAGAGAATAGGAAATCTCTCACGCAAACCACTGTTTAAAGTCAGAGTCCCTAAGCAGAAAGGGGTCCAACTTCTATGAGGAGCAAGGGGTAGTCTGAGGTCCCCATAAAAGGTGGAGATTGACCGGGAAGTGGTCTGAGATAACCATTGGTGCTATTTCTGAACCCATGGTCTCGTGAGCGACCATGGGGGAGACTAACCAGCAATCTAGCCTAATGTAAGTGCTATGGACCGGTGGAAAAAAGGTGCAATTGCTGCCTGAGGGTGAAAAACCCTCCCAATATCCTGACGGCCAAGATCCATCATAGTTTGCTTTACTGCCATTCACATTTTAGGGTGTTAGTCTTGAGTGGCAGAGCTACGGTCTATCAAGGGAGGTCCAGTGGTATAGTAAAGTCTGCCCCAACAATCATTGGGGTGGAAGGCTAGGCCATAGCATTAGTTGCTTGGGCAACATCATGCAAAATCCCCAGAGTGTCCTCATTTGGACTGTATACATTCACCACTAGGAGTGGCCCTTCTGGGGTGTCTAAGGAGACCACTACCCACCTCCTTTGTGTATCCCATCTAGTCTGGACCATGGTCCATTTCAGGGTCTTGTGCAAGAGAATAGCTACTCCTGTGTACTTGGAAGGGGCGGAGGAGGAAAATACAGCCCCACCCAGTCCCTGAGTAGCTTGTCATGATCCTGTTTAGTGAGCTTCATTTCTTGGAGGAAAGCCATGGTGGTGCACAGTCGCTTTAAGTGCGATAACACCTGTTTATGTTTTACCGGGGTGTTGAGGCCCCATACGTTCCAGGTGTAAGCATGAACATCACCCATTATTCCAGTGGGGTTGCCTATAATGGTGAAGAACTATGCGATTAAATGCCCCATGGACTGCAAACCACCATGATTTCCCGTTCTTATTGTCCCTGCCATATATAAGTCCAACTGAAATCTCAAATACCATCTTAGCACAGTCAGAAGTGCATGTAAGGGCATGGTCAGAAAGGTGGCAGCTTTCATTCAACATGGACAAGTGTAAGATCATGCATCTTGGTTACAGGAACCAGAGGGCAGGGTACTGTATGGGGGCCAAGACCTGAAAGTAACAGAACAGGAAAGGGACCTGAAGGTGGAAAGGCACTGCGAGGGAGCAGTGGCTAGGGGCGGCAGAATGCTGGGCTGCATCAGAAGGGGGATTACCGTAGGAAAAAGGAGATTATAGTACCCTTGTACACCCATCTAGTCAGACGGCATTTGGAGTATGGAGTCCAGTTCTTGTGGCCATACCTCAGAAAGGATGTGGGGAGGCTGGAGTCAGTTCAGAAGAGGGCAGTGAAGATGGTTAAGGGGCTCAGCCAACTGTCCTATGAGGAAAGGTTGGGAGAACTGAACATGTACTCTTTGGAACAGAGGAGGGAGAGAGGGGACAAGATTGAGACCTTTAAGTACCTTAAGGGTATAAACCGGGTGTCAGTGGGAAGCATCTTCCAGCGAGGGGGCATGGGTTACAGATTGAGGGGGGGCAGTTCAAGGGTAACATTAGGAAGTACTGTTTCACATACAGGGTGGTGGATAACTGGAATAGGCTCCCGGAGGAGTTGGTTGGAGAAGCAACACTGGAAGGCTTCAAAAGGGCATGGGACAGATGCAGGGATTGTTGGGGGGCCATGTTTTAGCAGATAGCTAGACAAACAGGCAGACTAGGTGGGCCTGTTGGTCTTTTTCTGCCGACACACTTCTGTGTAACACAATTACCTGGTTCATATCTACTATATATAAACAAGCAGGGCAAACAGTCCCTGCTAACAAAGAACAGTAAATCGTAACAATAAAAACTAACTTTAATGGGTAGCCCATCTTGATGAGCTGGGAGACAGAGGACCAGCGGTAACCCTCCAAAGTCGCGTCCCTCTCATAGGATGGAGGAAAAAACATCCTGTTCTGCAGAGGAGGACACCCACTCGTGGGAAAACCAAAGTGGAGACTCCCCAAACACTGAGCCACTTAAGGAGAGGCGTAGATGGTTCTATGTCATAACAGCGACTGCCGAAAGGTGATCGCTGTTAGGGCAACTGTACATTGTCAAAAATCTATTTTGGCAGTGTACCCCCCTGGCACATAGCAAAAGGGCACTGGGGACTTACAGTTTTCAATTTTATGTGGGGGGCTGTGCCCCCCGCACACTCTACTATAGGATTCTCAACTCCAGGGGGTTGCATTTTGGAGGGGATGCAAAACCATTACAAAAAAAAAATTAGGGTCGGCACAACAAAACGTACCTGCATCCGGACCCAAACCAAGCAACCTCAGAACCCCAGCTCTGAACCCACCCACAACACCACAGGGCCAGCTCAGCAGCTCACTTGGCATCACCCCTCAGAAACCCTCCCACCCCTCGCTAAGCGTGCTCACCTACCCCCCACATGCATGTACATGTAGCGACATCCTGTCGCTATATGCGCAAACCCCACCCCCCCCCAGTCGGTCACCCCACCTGGTTGGTAGCCCTGATGACATGCACCGTGATTGAATCTCCATTTTTGTAGACATCCAGTCACGATTACCCATGTCATGGGATACTGGCATAGAATAGGAGGTGCTGTGGTGAAGAGGAGATATGGAACCATCTCCTCCACCCAAAAGCACCATATCAGTACAGGACCACCAGGGGGGCTCTTGTATTGGGAAGGAGTCCACCTTGATATTAATCTGTCTACAGAGCACTGTTGGTCCTGGTCATGATCCGCAGGATGGGTTGCCAAGATGCAGAGGCAGCTCATTAGTTTGTTCTTGCTAACCGCACCTCTCTTCCTGAAATCACACTAGGCGCCATTTAAACCTGTCAGACTAAACTGCTGCAATTCTCCTGGGAGCTAAGCATCCCTCTTCAAAGACCTGATGCATATATAGTGGAATGAAACAGAAGATGCCCAGTACCAGAGCATAATCATTATTATAAACCCCTGCATTGATTAACCCAGTCAGAGTATTGGAGAGTCAGGTCACTTCTTGCACTGAAAGCCAAATCATTGTTGGGATCATCGCTGTATCAGCCGAGGCATCAGTGGGACTGCTGTATGGGTTCCAGTCATGCCAGCCCGTACTGCTGATATAGGATGGGGGAGGTTACCGGGGGAAGGGGAACCCACGTTGGAGTTGGGCCAGTCAATACCAAAAGCAACCCCACCCCTCTTTAACCCCCCCAACCTCAGTGTAGATTAACACAGTACTTATCTTGGGTCGCGTCATGTGGGATTCTTCTGTGCCTGGGCTCCAGTGCTCGCTGAGGCCTCCTTCTCCCATCAATGTCCAGAGAAGGAGAAGCCTGAGAGGAGCAGTCTACAGGGCCTTCCTGAGATTGGGAGTGACAGTTCACTGCAATTTCGACCCACAACTTGGACTGTGGTAGTGCGGGTGTAAATTCGAGTAGCTATGGAGTGATGTCTACAGTACTGGGTACACTGTCCATTTCTGGGTCATCCTGCAGTGGCACAAATCTGTTTGGGGTGAAGTAGGCCTGTAAAGCCAGGGCCTGTTCCTTATCTACAGGCAAGCCACTTCTTGGGCTTTCCATGTGCGCCCTCTCTACTGGATGAGTTCTCCTCTCATGTCTGTGGGAAGTATGCCTCTTGTTAGACCTAGGCGGGTGGGCACCTTCAAAGATTAGGACCACTGGATTTTCTGTGTCGGGTTGCAGCCACAGGCTCGTCAAACTGAGTGGCCTGTGACTGGTTGCTCTCCTGCCTACCTGGGCTTCCTGATGATCTGAACTCCACTGGGTATGTTTTGAGGAGAAAGTCCATGCGGTTGTCTGGGTGAGCAAAGAGTAGTGGGGACCCATTGACAACTATTCTCATAGTGGCAGGATACTGGAGGAAAACAGGAAACCCAGCTTGTGTAGCAGTTTACGCCCCTCAGAGTATGCTTTCCAGCCTTTCCAAAGCTCCCTCGAATAGTCTTGGTAAATTCTAATTTTGTGTCCCTCCCAGGTAAGCTGACCTTTGTTCCTAACAGCAGTAGTGATCTCATCTTTTTGCCAGAAATTGAGAAATTGGGCCAGTAATGTCTGCAGCCTTTCTCCCAATATGGGAAGGAGTGCTAGTGATCTATGCACCTGCTGGATTTGAAGGACAGTACCGGTGGGGAGGCCCAGTAACCAAGGGAGAGTGGACTGAAGAAACTTGATGCAGTTTTGTTGTTCTGCACCCTCCGGGAAGCCAACGAACCTGAGATTGTTGTGTTGGTTCCTGTTCTTAAGATCATCCACTTTCTCCTGTAAGTACATGATGGCCAGGGCCTGTTCTTGCATGGTTGCCATCATCTGTTGCAGGGTCACATCCTGAGAGCCTATCCTTTGTTCTGCTTGGAGGATCCTGCTCTCAATCGCTTGTAGGGTTTGAGTGTTATTGTTGACAGCCACCATTAGATGAGACAGCTGATATAAAAGCTGTGCAAACATCTGCTCCATTTTGGTCGAATCTGCTGTCGTGGGTATGAAAGAGGCCATGTTGCAGGTCCAAGTACATTCAGCAGTGCAGCCTGAAGATGGGATCCAGGAAGGGAACTGACACATCAAAGCCACAAAAATGATTAGTAGTTTTAGTTTACTTGCAAAAGGCATCCCCTGTAGTCTGAAACGAGACCTCTAACCTGTAGGTTGTCAGCGGATTTGTTCAGTGTCCGAGGAGCCAGAGCACTAGGCAGCCATTCTGGATTAGCGTTAGACCACGCCCACTTTGTTGTAATGTTAAAAAAGAAAATCTGTCTGTGACCAGGCAGAGGAAGGTCATATTCCTGGACTTTTCAGCTGTTCTAGTAGTGAAAAAAAAAGGAAAACCTTAAATGAAATTTGTGGTATCCTTCAAAAATGAAATGTACAAAATTACATAAAATATCCAGCTGTGCTTATTTATTTATTTTATTTGAGTTTTGGTGATTGGGTAAGTCCGCTGAGACAAGTACAGTCCCTTTTTCAGGGTCGACCCGGGTAACGAGTTACAGAGAGCATTAAACATTGTAACAAATGAGAGCTATACAAAAAAAACAGTGTGATGGCATATAGAGTCGAGGAATATGCATTCACAATCAGAAAAGAAACCTGAGGGAATTTATTGAAGAGTCCTAGCCAGAAGCCTTTCAATACCTGCAGTGAAACAGCTCCAGTAACACTAAGCATTGTGAAACCCAAGGAGGCAAGAGCTCATCCACACTGGCACGAGACACACTGACATCTCGAGCCAACACTCCTGACGCACAACAACAGAACCGGGATTAGCTGAATGAAATAAGCCATTAACAAAATTATGCAACATGGTGCAACACCAAAACTAATGTAAAACTACCACCGTCTTACACTGAAAAGGACGCTACTGTATCAAACTTGATGGCATGGTCCTCAAAGACTGAAAAAAATTCAGCCTTTTTTAAAAAAACAGAAATAGACTAACAAATGGCCCTACCAATGACAAAAAGGAAAATGACAACATTTGCTTTTTCAGTGATACCTTGCCTACTGGTGCTGCTGCTACTGACCCCAGCAGAGCCTCTCAACTTACAAACCTGGAAATCTCAGTTGCTGATATGATTTCTGCACCATCTTCCCCATAACACAAAGCAGCAACATCCGTCAGTTGAACCTGAATAGATAAAGGAGAGTAGAACTCCTGAATTGCGAGGTTTCCTAATTGTGTTCAAGAAATGCTTAGAAAGTTTTTGTTAATTGACAGTCTAACATAAGGGTTACTGCTGGCATCATACTGACCTGGAAATAGGTAGAGGTTGAACTATGATCACTTCCATTCTGCCTACCATATATACATGACTCTTTAATTTGTTGTGTGCATAAACAGGTGTGTTGTGCCTGACTGAGGCTTGGACCTCACCGCTGGAGGAAAATCAGAGAAACCTGCTCATACTGATGGCAGACCACATGGCTTTTTCCCCTGCCATACTTCTGCTTGGGATCCTCTGAACTCTGGTTCATTGTAGGGCCATAAACTGCAAGGAAACCACTGGTTTCTGTTCCTGCTTGCCTGGCCTGGACTGCGCATTGGCTGCTCGCTTGGAGTGACAGCTAAAAAACCATAAGCCCCTTCAGGTGTGTCATGCCCAACCTTGCCATGCTCAGACCTTGCCACCGGAGAAGCCGAGAGACCTGCCCTGGAAACTAACCCGTGGTCCTGCTCCTGCTGATGGCAGACTGCATGGCTTTTTCCTCTGCAGCTCTGCTACTTAGGAACTCCAAACTCCAGTTCGTTGTAGTGTCCAGAAAACACATGGAAACTGCCGCTTTCCCGACCTGCTTGCATGACCTGGACTGCACCACACCATGGCTGCTCACCTGGGTGGCAGCAAGAAAAACATAAGCCCTTTCAGGTGTGTTGTGCCTGACTGGGGCTCGGACCTCGCTACCAGAGGAGAAGCTGAAAGACCTGCTCTGGAAACCGATCCGCTGTTCTGCTCCTGCTGACGGCAGACTTCGTGGCTTTTTCTCCTGCCATACTGCTGCTTTGTAGCCTCTGAACTCCAGTTTGCTGTAGGGCCCAGAAACCACAAGGAAACTGCCACTTTCTGGACCTGCTTGCCTGGCCTGGACTGCGCCACTCCACGACTGCTCGCCTGGAGCAGCAGCTAGAAAAACCATAAGCCCCATTCAGGTACATTGGTGTTTGGTGTTTAAGGACTTTGAATTTAAGCTCCTGCACTCTGATTGGCAGATTTCAGTCCACTAACTCTCACCGCCTGTTTTTGAAATTAGGCCCCGATCTCAGTGAACTGCTGGACTGCACTTTTT
Organism: Neoceratodus forsteri; assembly: GCA_016271365.2. Classification (NCBI taxonomy): domain Eukaryota; kingdom Metazoa; phylum Chordata; order Ceratodontiformes; family Ceratodontidae; genus Neoceratodus; species Neoceratodus forsteri. The sequence continues at coordinate 56,428,107 of CM057455.1, forward strand.
CACCCTGAGACTTAATTTTAAATTCTAGTAAAGGAAAAGCCATTTTAGATCTCTCTCTCCGTGTCTCTCTGTGTCTCTCTCTCTCTCTCTGTTAGAAGCGCTTTAGAGTCATAGGACTGTGTTAACCTACTCTGTTACAAAGAGTGATTTTACAGCCCTCTTTTGCAATTGTCTGAATCTCAATGACTTTAAAGCTTAGTATGCCTTGCTTAAGCATTGTTCTTAGAGACAACTATTAGGTTTCTCACTTTACCTGATTGCTCTTTACCAGCTAAATCTCCCCCCCGTTTTCAGCCCTGCCCTTCCCAGCCTAGCCTCCTCCTTGGATTTAATTTTGACCACCCAGTTCTTTTGTTTTAGCTAAACACTCCTCCCCTGGCTGCCCCTTCTTAATCCTTCTTCTCTTCCTTCCTCTGTCAGGTGTGTCATGCCTAACTGGGGCTCGGACCTCGCTGCCAAAGGAGAAGCCACAAGACCTGCCCTGGAAGCTGACCCTTGGGCCAGCTCCTGCTGATGGCAGACTGCGTGGCTTTTCCCCCCTGCCATACTGCCACTTGGGATCCTCTGAACTTCAGTTTGTTATAGGGCCCAGAAACTGCATGGAAACTACTGCTTTCTAGACCTGCCTGGACTGCGCCATGCCACGGTTGCTTGCCTGGAGTAGCAGATGGGAAAACCATAAGCCCCTTCAGGTATGTTGGTGTTTGACACCTAACAACTTTAAATTTAAGCACCTGCACTCTGACTGGTGGATTTCAGTCCATTGACTCTCAATGCCTGTTTTTATGTTTACTTGCTTGCATGTGCAACAAACATTATGTGGCAGCTTGGGAGAGAAGTGGGTCTTGGAGGTGCAGCACTGTGGCAGTCAGTGCCACCACTGTATTCTTGAGCTTGGCCTGCATTATTCAGTGGGGTACACGCTGCTGCTGACACTAGTTCAGCAAGCATGCCACCAGCTTGAAACAAATTAGTCACTGCAATGAGGGCGTAAACCGTTATTGCAGGGCAGTGCCTTGCCTGGTGTAACATTTCAGAAAACATGGTGGTGGCTGTCGCTGTCACTGCTCAGAGTCTCTGTGAAAGCCGATGGGGGTGCACAATCCCCCTGTCAGCATGCCCCCTTCCCAGTTCATTTGCCGATGGGGAAGCCCAATCCCTGTTGGCATAATGTCGCCCCCCCATGTAACAGTTATGTATGCCAAGGGGGTGTCCAGTCCCCCTTGACATCATGCGCCCCCAACACATTTTCTGTGCCAACGGGGGGACCAGTCCCTGTCTGCTTCAGTTGCCCTTTCAAACATACACAGGTGGCACACTGGGAGCCCACCCCAGTGTGCCAAGAACCAAACCTGTAAAGCAAAAACCTTCCCACAATGTTTTTTTAACCAGTGAAAGAAAAAAAGGTCCCTCGTTGTCTCCAGTGATCCCTTCCCCAGCCCACACCCACCCTCTGTGCGCCTGACCTCCCCACACCCCCAGCTCATGCCATACTCACCTCCAGAGTCCAGTGCGACGATCTTCGGTGGACCAGGAACACGTCTGCACTCTTGACACTTCGAAAACTTTAAAGTTGCTTTAAAAACATATCTTTTTGGTTTAGCGTATCTCTGTTAGTTGTGGCTGACTTCTAAATTTTGGGATTTTATTATTTTAGAATTTGTACAGCGCCTTGGCCTTGAAAGGCGCTTTATAAATAATATTGAATTTAATTGAATTCAAAGCCAACCACGATCTGAATAAATGCCAGGATGCTGTATAATGACATAAATGGGGGGGGGTCAACTTAGGTGGATATCTCTGCCATTTTTGTGACTTTTGGCTCCAACTTTTCAACATGGGGTTCTTGGAATCCCACCTTATCAATTCAGTCACTGTCATTTCGTTATTCGATCCCAAAAGGTGATTTTGTGGTCACTGCATGGAATCACCTTTTGGGACTAATTAACAAAATGACTGTCACTGTTCATAAGGTGGGCTCCCAAAAAGCCTATGCTGCAAATTTGATTAAAAAATTCCAAAAAATGACTGTTACAAACATGGGTTGCACAGTGTCTACGCACGTTCGTAACTTCAAGAATTTTTAATATTTTCACTCTAGATTTTCAGAATTGCCATTTTTTTCACACCTCCTTACTAACAATACAGCTGTCATTTTTCGCATCCTGCCCAAAATGTGTTTTCGCACACGTGGCGCACAATGGTGCGGTCACTATGGGACATCAACATTTGGGACAGATTAAGAACATCACAGTGACACTGTTCATGAGTGGACGTCCCAAAATTCCTATGTTGAAAATCTGGTGAGAAGACTGTTCAATGAGCGTACATTGCACAGTTTCCACGCACGCTCTTAACTTCGAGAATTTTTATTATTTCACTCCAGCTTTTCAACTTTGGCATTTTTTCATGCCTCCTTATGAACAGTACAGCTGTCATTTGTCACATCCTGGCCAAAATGTGTTTTCGCATATCCGACACACAATGGCGTGGTCACTGTGGGACATCAATGTTCAGGACAAATTAACAAACTCACAGTGACACTGTTCATGAGCAGAGGTCCCAAAATGTCTACATTGAAAATTTGGTGACAAAAGTTGACAAAATGACTATGTCATGGGTGTGCATTGCGCAGTTTCCACACACACACGTAACTTCAAGAATTTGTAATATTTTCACACCAAATCTGCAACATTGCCATTTTTGCATACCTCCTTATGAATAGTACAGCTGTCGTTTTTTTAACATACTGCCCGAACTGTGTTTTAGCACATCTGGCATAGAATGGCGCGGTCGCTGTGGGAAATCAATATTTGAGACACATTAACAAAATCACAGTGCCGCTATTCATGAGCAGAGGTCCCAAATGCTTTCAAGAGGTGGGGGTCACAAAAAGGCATGTTGAAAATTTGTAATGCAAATACCAACAAACGCCTGGGGCATTAGGGGTTTCTAACCATAACGTCCCACCCTGTACAGACTGACAGGCATCGGGGTATGTCTTTGGATTGCCAGCTATAATGATCTCATGTCATTCCACCCCACCCTGCTGCCAGTGACAGGCATCGAGGCGTGCCTTGGACTCTTCAGCCCCAGAGATCACCCCATTCTCCTATACTGCACCCATTTCAGTGTATATCCTTATGGAATGGGGTGACTGTAAAGCCGAACACTCCGAGGCACAAGTCAACACTTGTTGGTGTCTGCAGGATAGGGTGAGGTGAAATGGCATGAGCATTATGGGCGACGACCCAAAGGCATACCCCAATGCCTGTCCATCTCTGCAGGGTGGAGGTGGGGTTGGCATGAAGTTCAGTACTTCACTGCCATTCCTATTCTGCATCTGTCTGACTCCTGCACTTCCAATGCTAATACCAGCAAGCAAACGTTTAGCATTGACAAATGCTTGTTGTAATTAGGCCCTGATCTCAGTGAACTGCTGGACTGCACTTTTTCACCCTGGGACTTAATTTTAAATTCTACTAAAGAAAAAACAATTTTAGATCTCACCCTCTCTCTTTCTCTCTCTCTCTCTGTTAGAAAGCTTTAGAGTCATAGTACTGTGTTACCTACTTTGTTACAAAGAGTACAGCCTTCTTTTGCAATTGTCTGAATGTTAATAACCTTAGAGCTTTAGTATACCTTGCTTAAGTATTGTTCTTAGAGACAAGTGTTAAGTTTCTCACTTTACCTGATCACTCTCTATCAGCTAAATCTCCCCGCTGTGTTCAACCCCGCACCCCCTTCCCAGCCTAGCCTTCTCCTTATATTTAATTTTGATCACCCAGTTCTTTTGTTTTAGCGAAACATTCCTCCCCTGGCTGCCCCTTCTTAATCCTTCTCCTCTTCCTCTCCCCTTCAGGTGTGTCGTGCCCAATTGGGGCTTAGACCTTGCATCCAAGGAGAAGTCAAGAGACCTGCCCTGGAAACTGACCTGTGGTCCTGCTCCTGCTGATGGCAGCTGCGTGGCTTTTTCCCCTGCCGTACTGCCGCTTGGGATCCTCTGAACTCCAGCTCGTTATAGGGCCCAGAAACTGCAAGGAAACTGCTGCTTTCTCAACCTGCTTGCCTGGCCTGGACTGCACCACACCATGGCTGCCCCCCTGGAGTAGAAGCTAGAACAACTGTAAGCCCTTCTCTTCTTTCCCACCAGCACTAACGGTTGCACATTCTATGCAGTGGCAACACTCAAAAAGCACCTACTGCCAGCCTGGTGGCGCTGACGGTTGAGGCACTGGATGCCACAGCTCGTGCTACGCCAGTGATCTGGGTTCTGGGACGGACCCAGGTCACCGGGGGTCGGCTGGGGAGGAAGAATTGAGCATCCCTATGGATGCTGTCCTCTTCCGGGGGGGGGGGCATTACTGGGCAGTGATGCCTGTAAGTGTTGCCACCTGTGAAAGCATGGGTGGCAAGGTGCAATGGCTCCTCAAAGGAGTCAGGGTGGGGAGGGTGCTGTGGATGCTTGGCGGGATGCATAAGCACGCCATACATCTGGACATAAGTCATTCGCATAGGTGCCCTTGGGTAGGGACAAAATGGTAGAAAAACCAAAGGCAAAATGTTGCGAGCATCGTGACATTGGGTTCCCAGTATGTTGAGGCACAGCCAACAAGACTGAAGGATGAAGAGGTTCCTCCGGGCCGACACCAGGAGCAAGTAAAAAAAAAAAAAAACACCTACTGAGTCATGCAGTTCCTTCACTGTTTTGCCACCATAAACTGTAGTTTCTCTCCATCTTAGCAATCCTACTTATGGGAGATGTTGAATTGAGCCTGGGTCCACTTGCCCCTTTCTCCCTGACTGACATCTGCACAATCTGTAGCAAAGGGCTCTTCATTGCCCATATGAACATCAGAAGCCTCTCCTGCAACTTCTCTGAGCTTGAGGCATGGGTTGGTGTCTGCAAGCCTGGTATTCTCTGTTTATCTGAAACTTGGCTTAAGCTGATTGTCCCCGACTCTGTATGCTACCTGGCTTACTACTCCATTATTCGTAGAGACAGGCAGTCCTCAAAGTGTGGAGGAGGGGTTGCCATGTACTGCAAAGAATGTCTCAACATCATGGCCATCCCAGCCACTGCCTCCTCTGCCTGTGAATCCTTCCATGCAACTCTCATCCTGGGAGCCAAGAAACTCCACATTGTCTGCACTTACAACCCCCCTAATGGAGGCATTTCAGGACTACAGGAACTACTCGATCAAACCTCCTCTCGCTCCAAACAGAATGAGGACATTCTGTTGGGTAACCTTAACCAAAATTGGCTAGGGAATGCCCAAAGATCACTGCTTTTTCTGACACAAGGTTATAACATTCACCATCTAGTATCTGAGCCCAGCAGAGTTGCTCCATCCCTAAAATCCTTTACCCTTATTGACTGGGTACTAGTAAACCGCCAAGGTCACATATACTCTGCAGGTACCTTGGCTGATGTGCTTACAGATCTCTCCCCTATTTTCTGCATTTGGAGCCCTGAGGCTGCTCCATCCCTCCCACCACACTATGTCATCTTTACCAGTTTCACCACCCTACATACTGAGTCTCAAAATTAAACTGGGCTGGAATATATCATTCCTGTGACGTTGAGTCTGCACTGAGTATTTTTCACAATAATTTCCATCTGTCTAGTACAAGCATGCCCCAAGGTAATCTGGAGGGTTGGGGTAAACAAATGAGACTGCTTCACTAAGATCTGCTGAAAAATCTGCATATTAGGGACAAAAGTTGGAAAAAGTACAGAGTCAGGGCTACAACCTGACTTTGCTAACAACAGAACCCTACATAACTCCTGAAAAAAAAAAAAAAAAACAGGTCAGAATGGCTAAGAGTGCCTATTGTAAAGATTTACTGCTAAGCTCTGCTGGGGGCCCTAGGACATTCTGGAGCCACTTCAAGTCTTTACTTGGAGTTACTCAGTCGTGTACTCCTAGTGACATGATATTAAATGGTATACACTGCAACAAGTCTAATACCATAGCTAATGCCTCCAATCAAATGTTTTTGAATCTATCTCAGTTTACCTCCACCTTCCTGTCACCTCAGGCAGCTGCTGTGCCTCCCCCCACCTCAGTCCACTACCTCTAGCCCTGCTTCTCGATTACAGCCTACTAATCCCCATTTCACTTTAAGGCAAAGACTGAGGTCCTAAAACTATTATGGACTATCTCTGACAGCTCTAGCTCTGGATCTGATGCACTCAAGCCATGGCTCCTGAAACTTGCGGCACCGTACATAGCCTCCCTTTGGCAAAAATGTTCATGTTATCCCTATCCACTAGTCAAGTTCCTGACCTCCGGAAATAGCCTGTGTAATGCCTGTTTTCAAAAAAGGTGATCCCAAGCAGATTATGAACTACAGACCTATAAGTAACCTGTAGGTCCTAAGTAAAATCTTAGAACAAATTGTTGCAGATCAGACCATCGACTACCTAACAAAGTACAGCCTGCTCTCTGACACTCAGCATGGCTTCCGGAAAGGTCACAGTGCTGCCACAGCTCTCCTAAACTTCACTTCTGATGTGCTTACCTACATGTATGCTGGTCTACTGACAGGGGCAGTATTTACAGACATTACTAAAGCCTTTGATCTCATTGATCACTCCCTTCTCCTCTCCACTGTTCGCAGTCTTTGCCTCCCCTCCCCCCGTTGTTGCCTGGTATGGATGCTTTCTATCAAATAGAACTCAAATTGTGAAATTCAACTCCCCCTTATCTGAGGGTGCTATTATAAATATTGGGGTCTCCCAGGGCTCCATTCTGGGACCCCTTCTTTTCTCACTCTTTATCAATAATATAGCCTGGCAGAGAGAAGGGGCCAGAGGAAGACTTCCAGGACTTGTAACAGCTATCGTCTTACAATCAGCAAGCCCCCCTCAAGAAATGTTTTTCTAAACCTGGCATCCTGATATCAGGGAGCAAATACATCATTTGGAAAGATTACTGGGAATTAAAGAAAAATACTGAAGCTTGTTTTCCTTTGGCCAAATTGGGTGACACAGAGATAATCTGGCTTTTGAAGGCTCATCCTGACTTTAAGGATTTCTCCTCCTTTCTTTCAACATGAGGTAACCCAAAGCTGCAGTTAACGATTGTGCACAGAGGATTAATAAACTGAGTTTCTTCTGGAGTTCTGCAGTTTTGGACTATTAGATCACTGATCTCCTGGATTCTCTGACTATTCTCTAATTTACAGATAAGCCTGTTTCTGATTGTTTCATTAAGTGTTTGTGAGCCCTCCTTGATTCAAACTTTGTATAGCCCTTATTAATATTTAAGTTGATGGGGAGAGCAAAATCTGGGAGGAATGTATACAAGATGTGAGAAACACTAATAGAAAAATCTGATCCTAATATTAAGAAAGTAAGAACAAAGAAAAGTAATGGCTGTGTTTTTAGGGACACAGAAATCATTACATCTACTCCACGGTCATACTTCCGAAAAAGGGAGAGAAAGGGTACAATTCTGACTTATGCAGACCAAATCAGTGTTAATATGTGACAAGAAGAGGAAATCAGAGGCATCTCTGATAAAGAAACCTGTAAAATAAATCAGAAAGAGAAGGAAAAAATCATAGGAAGCTTTATACAATCGCATATAATGCAGGAAATAGGGAGGAATTCCAACAAAGAGGCTACAAAATCCCCTGACAATTATCTGTCTGCAGATCTGCTGATAGAGGTAGGGAGCGCAGCCTTGACTGATGATAAGCTTGAGGACGAAGAGAAGGGAGGCAGTATAGTGCAGTGGTTTAAGGCTCTGAGCTGCAAATGTGGAGACCTGGGTTTGAATCCCACAGACCCCACTTGCATACTGTGTGACCCTGAGCAAGTCACTTGACTTCCCTGTGTTCCCAGGTTGCACCTGTAAACAAGCTTTCAGCTTAGTGTGTCTCACCTGGTTAAACAAAAAAATTAAAAAAATTAAAGAAGGGGGAAAAAGGGTCAAAAAGACTGAAGTAAAGAAAACATGAAAATATTCTTTAAAGCTTTATCAAGAACAAAAGCAAAGAAATATCACTGACTACTTTGGGATAAAACAGCCAGTCACAGGATTAAATGAGGATAAACAGGTAGTTTGACTGGTTCTGATGTCTAACAGTATTAATAATATAGGAATAGGAACCAGAATTTCGTTGCAAACGCCAAGTAAAGAAAATGAGACTAGATTAGAATTATTCAGTCCACTAGAATTACCATCCATTCAAAGTGAAGATTTAGAGCAAAAGTCAGGAGTACAGAGTGAGTTGGTGTTAGCAGGTTCCCCGAACACTGAATTTCAAAGATTAGACACAGAAATTGAACAAATAGAGCTTGAAACCTAATTTTTATATCAGTGTCCAAAGTCACTATCTGAATATACAATACAAGCTTTGGCACATCCAGTGATGGCCAATAGTGTACTGTTGGAAGCTTTAAATGATATTTGAAATAAAATGGATAATTTTTCAAATATAATTCATGATCCGATGAATAACTTACAGTCACAAATTACTAGCCTTAGTCAGAAAGTAGAGGCAAAAAGGAGATTATCTTTCTCTACTATTGTTAACCCTGATACCCTAGAAGGAAAAAAGAAAGGAAAAAGGTGAAAAAGCAAACAGAAGACTAGAAGGAACAAGAAAAGTCAGAAGAAGCAATCTAATAAAGAAAATCAAGATCAGGTGACTTCTATCGATGAAAGAAAATCCCAGTGTCCATTACATATAGTTATGGGAAATAAAGTACAAAATTCAGGCACAATTGTAGTCACTCAGCAGATAGAAAAGGACCCTAAGAAAATAGTTGGAAAATAAAGGAGGCAGGAAGATATTAAACTTTCACAGGAGGAAAAAAAAAAGTACACTGAGGAACCTGCTTCTATGAATGAGATTCTTGACACTGGTATAATTTTTTTATTTTATTTAATTATTGAAATCTAGGATTGAACACTTTTGTGCTAGAAGCTTATTTACAAAGGTACCACGTCAGTGGGAGGGTAGAGAATACTTACAGAGGTTGTAAAAGTAACAAGACAGTAAAAGTTGGCAATTATATTAGCCCAGTACAGTGGGTTTGAGTACACAGTAGCGAATCTAGGAGAGCAAACATGAGCATGGTATCTAGGAGGAGGATGACTGTGTACTGGTAACACAGAATAGGAGGAAACAGGCAGAACGGAGTTAGTGTGGGGCAAAGAGAATTAAGTTGAAGTTGATCATGATGAGGATGTGAGTGAGGTGAAGAGAAGGGGATGCAGTTGGCGACATTGTCAGGGTGAATAAGGGTGGGAGGCAGTGTGTGTGGGGGGGGTGAGGCAGCCAGAGGCCTTGTCTGTACAGGGAGTCACTATGGAGGTGGGGGCAGAGACAGTATGCAGGAAGGGGACTAGCTGTTGCAGTCACAGGTGCTGATCGATGATAGTTGCTGACGTAGCAGGCATTTAAAAAGGCCCAGAGTAGGAAGGTTGGATAAGTCCTGGCTGAGCCTGATAAATCAGAGAGTTGCTCTATAGGTAAAGGAGCATTGGCCCTGAGTCATTCAGAGATGAGGTATGTGGAAGAAGTGGGTGCCAGAGCTTCGCGTGTGAGAGCTGCTGTGCGGTAGAAGTAGATTTTCAGTGCCAAGAGGTAGGAGACCGAGAAGTGCTTTTTTGGCAAACAGACAAGTCTGGTAGTGGATCCTTCCACTGAGCTGAAGCCAGCCCATTTGGGCATAAAGGTCACAAGTATGGGTGAAACGTGCAGCCCCAGTGAGCAGTCTGCACACCTTGTTCAGGGCAACTGCTATCCTGCGGAGTGAGGAGTGGCAAGCTGCACCATAGATTGCCAAACCATAGTCCACTACAGAAAGGATGGAGCTGTTTGATGGCAAGTCTGAGGACATCCTACATAAGTCAATGCTTGTGCCTGTGGAGGAGACCGATCTTATTGTTGACAGTCCTAGATACATTGTTGATATGTTGGTCAAAGGTTAGACAACTGTCAAGGGTAACCCCAAGATATTTGAAGTGCTGCGTTTTTTCCAGCTGAGCTCCTGAGCTGGTACTGATGTTACGTGCATGGGATTTGTGCTTGTTCTGAGAGCTGCTGAACATCATGACTTTGGTTTTGTTGCAGTTCAGAATTAGTTTATGGTTGTAGAACCATTCCTCGACTGTAGCAAAGCCACTTTGCAGCATGCACTCAAGTTCCACTGGGTTGGAGCTGTTGGAGAAAATAACTGCATCATCTGCATAAAGGAGTATCTGTTGCTGGCAATAGCGTGGAAGATTGTTGAGAAAGATACTGAAAAGGAGCGGATCTAAGATGGAGCCCTGAGGGACACCTGATTTTACAGGCAGATGGTCAGAGAGGACATTGGTTATTTTCACCCTTTGTGAGCATTGCTTCAGATAGCTTTTGAACCAGTGAGTTGATTCTGCAGAGAGGCCAATGGAGGTTAATTGCTTCAGGAGAATGGAGTGGTGGACAGTATCAAAGGCCTTTGAGAGGTTGATGAAGACTGCCCCAGCTAGTGTTCTTTGATCCAAGGACTGATGTAAGAAACCAGTGAGTTCCAGTAATGCTTGGGAAGTACAATGGCCTTTGTGGAGACCATGTTGCTCAGGGCTTTGAATGGAGTATTTTTCAAGGTATTTGACCAGATCATCAGCCACTATTTGCTCAAGTGCTTTGGAGAGTGGGGGGAGAATTGAGATAGGCCTGTAATCTGACAGCGATGCCCTATCCCAATTCTTCTGAACTGGAGTTACGATGGCTGATTTCTACACCTGTGGATATTGTGAAAGACGGAGTGACAGGTTGAGAATCTTTGTTAAGGGTAGAAGAACTTTTTCGACAGTGAACCCAACAAGTTTGAGGTCCATTGTGTCGGCACTTTGTCAAGCTTTCCCAAGCACTTTGTGAAAGTATTTTCTGACTAGTGAGGGACTTACCTTCTTGAAGTAAAAAGGAGGGGCAGACAGGTAGTGAGAGTCAGTAAGAGTTGCATTGGTATGTGGTGAGTCCTCGAAAAAATCTTGGGGGAGTATTCCAGACAGGTCAGAGAAAGCTTCATTGAAAGAATTGGGTAAGATTCGAGGGTCCTGGGTAGGGGTTCCTCGAATATTGATTATTAGGTGATGCCTTTACATCTTTTCCTGTGACTTCCTTTATGTTATTCCAGAAGTTTTTCCCATTGCCCCAGGAGGCAGTAAGCATATCCTTGTGGTGGTTGGATTTAGCAAGGCATATTTCCCGAGTGCAGGCGTTTCTGGCATTCTTGTACTCTTGTACAGCTGAAGGTTTACCCGATTCTCTAGTTAGGTGCCAGAGGTGGTCCCAGTTTTTCAGTCCGTTTATGAGATCAAATGTTAACTAAGGGTTAACTGTACCCCGAACTTAAAGCTTTTTAAGTGGAGCATGTATGTCACAGGCCTTTGTGAACTGCTGTATAAAATAATCCAAGGCAGCATTGACATCAGGAGTGTCATCAAGTTGTAACCAGTTGGTGCTGGCTAGATCTTTTTTCAAGGACTCCAGATGCCCATGTTTTAATATCCTACCGTAGGTGAAGCAGGGTGGGGGCTTGTAGAATTTATTTGTCCAGCTACAGGAGACTGGGGAATGGTCACTAGTTGAGTTCGGATGCACTGTCACATTGGTGAGTCATTCAGGGTTACTGGAAAGTATCCAGTCAAGAAGGCTGCTTGTGCCAGTTTTGTAGTTGACCCTGGTGGGAGTGAAGACAAGCAGTGTGAGGTGGGTGGTGGAGATCTTGTCCTGGTAAGGGCCTGCTTCAGGGGAAAGTCAGTTGATATTAAGGTCACCTAGGACTATGGTCTCAAATTTGGGAGACAAGCTATGGATGTAGTCCGTGATACCCTTGAAGCCCTTCTTATGATGTTTGGGGGGAACATAGGCAGAGATAATAGTCAGTGCTTTGTTGTGTGCATCAAGCAGGACTTTGGTAGCTAGTGCCTGAGCGTTAGATCCTAGGTCAGCCAGGGGGAGGACGAGTCTCTTGTAAATGTAACACTACTTTTATCTTGAGCATGCTAGTGTCTTGTAGTAAATTTATGTACTTCTCTTAATGAATGGATGCTCACTGTTGTTAAAACCTTTCTACAACTGTCATCATGCACCTTCATCATTTATATTGACTAACGGCACAGTACCAGTTGTGGTGTGGTGTGGGGCCTCGGTAGGTAAGGCCATGCAACTACTAATGTGGCAGCTGTGTGCAGCTGCAATCATGGATGTGTACGCTTGGTGTACATGGCCTCAGTTTTGCTGTTGATGTCCACTGAGCATGCAGTACCTGGCCAGGTGGGTGGGGATGTCTCGAGTACATTTAGACAATTGTTTGTTATTTCTGTCACCTGCTGCTGGATGTCTGTCATTGGTTGTGTTGACTTGGTCCTCCCCATACTTGCATGTGTGTGTCTGTGTGTGTGTGTGGTGCTGGGGATGACTGAGTTAGGGTTTTCAACCCCAACAGCGAATTTCCCACTTTGTCGCTGTGGAACAACCCTAACTAATGCATTAAACGGAGTTTTGCCTCTAATTTCCTTCTTTGAGAATGATAACGCAGAAATAGTAAATGTAATGCAGCGGCGGGCTTCGCGCCTCGCTTACATGATGTCTTGTGGCATACTAACAGGGACAGCAACGCAAACAGAAATGTTAACAGTGGCGCATATGGTAAATACGGCGTAATGAGAACAGAAAGGGTAACGTATATGGTGGAGCGAGGACGGAACGGTCTGCCACGTGATGTGTTGTCACATAGTAACATGGTGCCTGCAAACAGAAATGTCAATGGACATGGTGACGTAAAGTGAAACAGAAAGATAAACAGTACTGTAGACAGAAATGGCAAAAAATAACAGAAACGCAAGCGCAAATGAAAACGCAAAGGATAACGCACATGGTGGTGCAGACGTCAACGGTAAGTGAAACGGGTATGGAACCGTAAGCAGAAAGGGCAACAGTAACAGTAATGTAAGTGCACAGGCTGGTTTTCCCCAAAACCTGCATAGAGAAAGACAGTGAGTACAAATAATGTATGCATAATAATGAGTATCGGCGCAGAAAATGAGAACTTGGAATACTAAATACGTTATATCTCAGGAACCGTACGACGTAGAAAAAAAATTTAAAAGTCATATTAATTACAACTGTCCTGGCTAATTTTCCTTTCCGAGATACGGGCCCTGAAAGGCGCGGCGAACGACGTAATGTTATCCTATGGGAAAAAAAGGAAAGTTCGGAGCACCATAACTTTGCCTCCCTGTAATGTTTTTTCACCAAACCACTGAAAGGCACATCTGTGGGCTGTTGGCTGTCTTCCCTCCAAATTTCAGGAAAAAAGACCAAACCGTTATTTTGCAGCAGGAATCCAAAGGATTTCTGTAATCGTCGGGCGTCCAGAATGTTATCCTATGGGAAAACCGCAACTTTGAGTGCCGTAACTTTGCCACCTGTAATATGTTTTCACCAAACCACTGAAAGGCACATCTGTGGGCTGTTGGCTGTCTTCCTCCAAATTTCAGGAAAAGACCAAACCGTTATTTTGCAGCAGGGTGCCAAAGGATTTCTGTAATATGTCGGCGCTGTAATGTTATCCTATGGGAAAACCATCAACTTTGAGTGCCGAACTTTGCCGTTGCGGTAATATCTTTTCAGTACAACACTGAAAGGCACATCTGTGAGATGTCGTCTGCTCTCCAAATTTCAGCCCAAAACTCCCAACGGTTCTTTTGCAGCGCAGTGCCAAAGAATCGCTGTCACTTTCCCACAGATGGAAAACTACTGTCGCACTTCATGAAAGCTGGTAAAGTTCGACACTTTCGTGATAACGAAAGCACTTATAGTGTTTCAGAAATTTGAAAACATATTTCTGGGGTGTTTTACCACAAAATAAAGACATGGCAAGCATCCTCAGGGTCCGACTAGGTGAATACAAAAGAATTAGGTTTCTAGAGGGTCCCAAATTTAAATGCCAACCATTTCTCTGATCACCAGCTGAAACAAATGGCCGATTTAAAGTAACAGGCCCATTTGCAAAAGTAAAAATGCATTGCGACACTGTTGAACTTTTTGTTAACTTTTCCCATTGACTTATAATGGGAAACTGTTTTTTGAATAACTTTTGAACCGTTTAATATTTTTTCACGAAATCTTCAAAAGGCACATTGGGGACCCCAGCCGCACGTTCCCTGAAGATTTCGGGCCGGTCACAAGAAACCATACGACCTGTAGGCGACCGTAGAATTCCAGAAAAGTGTAAATGCGCCGCACAGATCTCGCGCTTTAATAACTCAAGAGCCGATATCCGACTAGTAATTAACCTTGGCAGATCCCAAGGCCTATGGTTCTTGATCGTATTCCAAATTTCAGGCAACCACAAACAGTTGCAAAGTTATTAAGGTGCAAAGTTTTGGGGTTTAACATAGAAATGGCTCCTCAACCCTAACTATGGTAGCACTACTGTGCTACCATAATATATATATATACACCCCTTAGTAAAAAGAACATAAATAAAAGCATTTAGAAAGATTTCTCTGCAGAGATAGACAATGCTTTCAAAAAACACCCAAATGCTATTTTAATTATAGCTGGAAACTTCAGTGCCAGGGTAGCCAATACTAATGGTATGGACAAGTTATATAAACTGCTAGAGTTGGGTAACATCAGGAAGAGAGAGTCAAGACATTCAGACCAATGCTCAAGGTAAAGAATTACATAAATTGTTGAAAGAAAATGCTCTGATTATACTGAATAGAAGGCTAAATGGAAATCTAGATGGAACCGCAACATATTTCTCATCTAGAGGACAGAGTGTAATAGATTTTGTGATCTCCAATTTGATCAATTTAGATAAATTTAAAAATGGAACAATCTAAATGCTACCTGAGAGTGATCACACCTCGTTACAGCTACAGATTGATTTGGGACTAATGGATGATGAGGCTGTAGAAGAGAACACACCTATGGGTGCATTAACAGTAATAGGGAAGCAAAAGTTAAACAGAGAAAAGATTAATACATCTCAATTAGCAGTGTGTATAAATACCTGGGAAGTTTTATTTAAAGAACAGGAGGCTACTGACCATATATTGGATACGGCCTTTATTAACAACATTGATTTATTGAACAACAAGATAAAAAACATCATATATACTGATTCTGTAAACTCTGTTAAAGGAAAAAGCAATACCTGGTTTGATACAGACTGTGTTCAGACCAAAAGGATATTGCAGAACATAATTAGGTGGTCAAAAAGAAATCCATCTAGAGAAAACTACACTTAATTAAATACAGCTAGGCACTACTACAATAAACTTTTGCAAGAGAAAAAAAAAGAATATCTTTATAATAACTGGGAGATAATGTTACTTATCGTTCAAAATAATGATACAAAAAAATATTGGACATTAGTGGCCAAGGGTGTGAACTCTCTTCAACCATCCCTTACCACTCGTGTCTAAGGAAGCATGGGTTGAACATTTCTCTGCAATATTTTATAAAACATAACTATTGTTTACTAGAGGATTGTACTCTGAAAATACTAAATCATCCAGTTTATTCACCATTACAAATAACTGAAGAAGAAGTAGCTATAGCAATCGGTGCACAAAAAAAAATAAAGCACCAGGCCCAGATTACATGCTGGTAGAAGTGTATAAACACCATAGTGGATTTTGGATTCCTTTATTGACATCTTTTTAATATTTGTCTTCAAGAGAAAAAATTTCCTGCCTCTTGGCAAAGAAATAGTATCCTCCCAATTCATAAAAAGGGATCGTTCTATTCTCCATCCAATTTGAGACTGCTAAGCCTATTAGATATCAGTGTGAAAATATTTGCAAATATTTTATTGAACAAATTAACACTTTGGACAGAAGGTAAAGTCTTGATCTCGAGTTTCCAAGCTGGTTTCAGAAAGGGCCACTAAGCAGTGGACAATCTATATTGCTTTACACATATAATAGAGAAATATGTGAAAATAAAGAAAATGAGGCTTGCCACCGAAGGGCAGGCCAACTTGTCCTGGTCCCCAGCCAGGGATATGGAGCTTGGGGGGGCCATGACCTCATCGGAGGGTTGTATGACCAGGCTATTGGAGCTCGCTGGCCATTGCCTGGGGGCAGGGGCCAGTAGGGGTCCCAAACAAAGGCCACTAGGGACTACTTAAGGGCATGCAATACTGGAGTAGCCCTCTTTTCTTGCTGTAAAATTCCATGGGATATACAGCACATTCACTGGCTTGAGGAAAGGCACAACTAGTGGCTGTTTTGTATGGCATGTTGATTTGATGGATCTATGAGCATGAGGTTGCAAATCATTGGTAAAGGTGAATTATACGTTTATCCAGAGTTATTTAGAGATTTTCTATGCTTATTGTTGTTTTGAAATGCTACGTAGTGTTTTGGCCGGCTGGAGATAGTGTGGCAAGAAGGGCTGTTTGGGGCCCAGATAGGGAGGTCGATTGTAGGCACGCATGCCAAGCCTGGTGGTTGTTCAGGAGTTTTGTGTGTAAAGCGGCCTGACGCGGTTCAAAAAAAAAAAAGGTAAAAGCAGGATGGCTCGAGAGTCGGCGAGCCGCTTAGCAGGCGAGAGCTGCAGGGAGAGCGCAGAGAAAAGGAGCCTCGGCAGGGTGTGGGACCAGGCTCTGGATCTGCCAGGAGAGACTCTCTACAATGCGATGGAACGGTTGGCCAGATTACAGTCCCTAACTGCAATGGTGACCACGCGGAGAGCCAAGTGGCGGCGGGGCAAGCCGTTTTTCTCCAGTGCCCCCACGAGGCGGGGTAGCTCCGTGGTGAAAAGGGCGCTGCGAGGGGCTAAGAGGCTCGCTAGCCAGCAAGGGCCTATGGTGCAACTGAGGCGTAGCACGGATGCCACAAGGGGGGATGCGCCTCAGCGGAAAGAGGGGCTGAGCCCAAGAGCAGACAGCGGGCAAGAGACACCATGAGGGAAAGGTAAAAGTAACTGGTGAGGCCTAACAGGCTGCTGAGGCATCCATGTGGTCACGGACATCATCTCAGAGGATGGGGGATGCGCCGAACTCTAGCAGGGCCCAATGCGGGCGTGGTTGCAGGACAGCATGAGGGCCAACAGGAACACCTTGGGGGAAGTAAGGGCCAGTAAGGCCTGCTGCAGGCCTTGGTCGCCATGTGGTAGTGGGGAGGGGCATAGGCGCAGAGTACACCCATCTGGTGGCATAGGCAGACCCGCGGAAAACGGGCTTGCTCTCAAAGTTACGCTGCACTGGTGGCGCAAAAAGTAATTAGGGACGGCCTTGTTAGTGCGCGGAAGGATCTGAGGGCATATAAGACGGCAGCAGCGCGGGGGATGGGGAGGCGGGGGGCCGAGGCAGAAATTTGGGCCTAGGTAGCTGTGCATTAAACTGTCGGGATATGGGCACAAGTCAACACCTGTGGTGGAAATTATTGATGAAGGCCAGGGTCAATGAGCGGGTATGGGCTCAGCATCCAGCGGGGCCATTTCGTGGGGGCCTGGGGTACTCTTGGGGCTGGCAGGCAAAGGGATGCCTGGCACGGCAAGATGATGAATCAGCAAGGACTGGGACTTCTGGGCCCAAGATGGAGAATGAGGGTGGATTCGGGGTCATAGGTAGCCCAGAGAAAGGGGCCACAGGTGCGGGTTGGGGGGTCCGCCGGACAGAGGGGCCCAGCCATGTGTGAGGCCACCATGGGGGTAGAGGGGCGGTATGGGGCATGTAGTGGTGGTGAGAAGTGGAGGGGCCAATATGGGCCACAGAGTAGGCCTCCTGGAGGCCCAGCTTTCAGACATGAGGGGAAAAGGCCAAGAGGCAGAGGAACCCTCGGGAAGGCGGACGGATATGAGAAGGGTGAAGTAGGAGGGGCCAGGGTTGGGGGACAAAAAAAAAGGGCAATAATGGAAACTGTACTGGGGGTGCTGTGGTGCCCCCCACGAGCGGTTGAGGCTTTGAGGGATCGGGCATATTATCCTCAGCACCGTAAGGGCCCATGGCACGGGACTGGCTGCATTGGTGGGCTTGCCGTGGTCCATCGGGCCAGGAGGGCCCTGCAGGGGGAGAGATTTGAATGGGGGCCCTAATGGCTGTAGTGAGGACCATATTCACATGTTTTGTTATGCAGCATAGGTGGAAGATATGGCACCAAAAATAGTCGTCAGCATCCAGTGCAACCATGCTAACGGAGACGGCAAGATCGGTGGCGCAGATGACCGAACTGATGGAAGCAGTGAAGAAGAAGAGGGAGGCTGAGGAGGAGGCTCTGAGGAAGAGGAAAGAATGGGACTAGCGGCCCGGGGTTGGCAGAGGGGAAAATGACCAGAGTGAGTCGGATCCAGCACTCCGGCAGTGCCGAAGACAGGAATCGTGCCAGACCGGGCCTTGGCAGGGCCACAACCAGATGGGGGTAAGGATGAGGTGGACATGAACAATGAGGCTGATTTAAAGGAGTACATTGAAGGGTTGTTGGGAGATATGGGGGAAGGAGGGGTGTCAAAGATGGAGAGAGCCTTACAGGCCAACAAGGAGGAGGAAAAGGGGGCAAGGTGGTTGCAGGCACAACAGGTGGGGTGCGGAAGTTGTACGATGGCCTGCCAGGCTTCACTCTGGGCGACCACGTGCCTGCATCAATCAAAGGAAAATATGGAAAGGGGAGTATGTAAATATCTTTGGACTGGTGGATGAGGAGACAGCGAAAAGATACGAACAGAAGGAATCGGTGGGAAAGTCGGAGATGGAGGTGGTGCTGGCAGTGGTGGGGCACAAGGTGGAGGAAGCCAGGTTCAAAGGGAAAAGCATCGACACGTGGCAAGCGGGTTTTCTGATTTATAGCGCTTTAGTCCTGGAGAAGCAGCCAGATCTGGCAATCCCGTTGCTGACATATATGGCAGTCATCAGTGACGTGTACTGGGTGAAGCTGGGGTTCGGGTGACTTAAATACGATGGGGCTTTCCGGAGGCAGATGGCAGTAAAAGGGGACCTGAGGTGGGAATGCACCCATGCCGAGCTGTGGGTCCAGACTCTATCTGGGCCGGCAGTCGGTCAGGGGGCGGAACAGGTAAAGAAAGGGGCTCAAGCACAGGGCACCAAGGCCTGCTGGGCTTTCAACAGGACCTCATGTAACTGGCCTAGCTGTAAATTTAAGCACATCTGCTCACAGTGTGGGGGTTGCACCCAGCCACAACTTGCAGGGTGGGTGGATGATGACAAGATGGGACAAGCCGCAGCCAGACCCAGGAGCAGTCCTTCGGGTGGCGGGGAGCTGCAGGGGCCTGGGGCCCGGAGGGGGATACATCCAACTACAGATGGAATTAGACCAGAGCAAGGAGCAAGGAGGTGGATATACCTGGCCCGCACACCCATCAAGCAGACGGTGGTGAAGCTCTGGACCAGGGACTACCCTGACATGGGTGGGGCAGAGTTGTTGAGAAGGGGTTTTCGGGATGGTTTTATGCTGGGTTTCGGGAGGGGGCACGGGTGGGGATGCGGGCGAAGAACTTGGGGTCCGTAAAAGATAAGGAGAACATATTGCGGGGAAAGATCCAGAAGGAGGTGAAGGCAGGAAGGATGGAGGGGCTGCTGGCCGACCCCCCCCCCGCAAGAGTTTCTGGGGGTCACCCCTTGGGGTGGTGCCCAAGAAGCAGGCGGGGGAGTTCCGGCTCATTCATCACCTGTCTTACCCGAAGGAGGGGTCAGTGAACGGAGGGATTCTGGAAGCTCTCAGCATGGTCTCTTATGCATCACTAGACCAGGTAGTGGAGTTGATTTGAGTGGCTGAAGGGACATGGTTGGCCAAAACGGACATTGAGTCCACATTCCGGCTGTTGCCTGTATGACTGGCAGACTGGGACCTGCTCGACTTTCAGTTCGAAGACGGGTTGTACTTCGACAAGGTGATGCCCATGGGATGTTCTGTGGCTTGCGCAACATTCGAGGCGTTCAGCTCATGGGTACAATAGGTGTTTAGGGTACGATACGGGCACAAGAGGGTCGTCCATTACCTGGATGATTTTCTCTTGATAGGGGCCAGCCAGGCGGAGGCCCAGGAGATGCTGGCGGACTTCCAGGATATGTGCAGCGCCATAGGGATCCCGTTGGCAGCCGGAAAAAACCGAGGGCCCAGAGCACAGGCTGGAATTTCCAAGGATTGAGGTGGACATGGAAAGGGAGTGTTTTTGCCTTCCAGGAGATAAGGTAGCATGGCTTAAGGAGCTGCTTGCTCTAGTGGGGGGGGGAGGAGGGTGCCGCTGGTACAAGTGCAACAGCTACTGGGGCACCTTAATTTTGCCTGCAAGGCCATAAGCCCTGGCAGGGCGTCTACTAGGAGGTTAGGGAGGGTCACGGGAAAAGCAAAGCTACCGCATCACTGGGTTGACATCAGCAGGGGGGTGAAGGAGGATTTATGGGTGTGGGAGATATTCCTGGACTCCTACAGTAGGGTGACATTTTGACAGGAAGAATGGGCCTCAAACACAGACCTTGAGCTGTACATGGACGCAGCCGTTGGGCTGGGTATGGGGGCCTACTTCCAGGCCAGTGGATCTCGGAGACATGGCCAGTCCAATGGCAGGAATGGAGATGGACGAAAGACATCTCGTTCCTCGAGATTTTCCCGATATGGGTAGCTTTGGAGGTATGGGGTACACGGATGGCAGGGTGTCGCATCATGTTTTGGTGTGACAACAAGAGCATGGTTGAAGTGATCAATAGGCAAAGTGGCAGGACTGAGTCAGTAGGGAGGGTGTTGAGGGGCATGATTTTGTTAGGTCTGCGGCTTAACCTGTCTTTTAGGGCGAAGCACATTGAAGGGGCCCGGAACGAGGTAGCTGACTGTCTTTCTCGGTTTCAGATGGAGCGGTTCTGAGAGCTAGCATCACAGGCTGCGTCTGCCCGGACCAGGGTCCCGGATTGGCTTTAGGTGGTTGGAGAGAGAAGGCCAGAGCATTGTACGAAGGATCATGGGCGTCCGGCATCCTAAGGGCCTACGAGAGGGCGTGGGCAGGTTTCCAGACTTTCAGGGCCAGAATGGGATGGGAGACGGGCAAACCAGTTTGGGAAGAGGAGGTAATGCAATATATGGTGGAAAAATGGGAGGAAGGGCTGGCTCACACCACCATGGGTGTCCAGCTGGCAGGAATCAGCTGGATTTGCATGGATCGGGCTGGGTGGATGCGACAGGGGGTCGGGCCATCAGACAGATGGTGGCTGGTTGGCAAAAGGGTCAAGGAAGACGGCAGGATGGGAGACCGCCACTAATGGGGTTCCTTCTCTCGAAGGTCCTATGAGCAGTGAGCCACGTCTGCTACTCTGCAAACGAGGCCTGTCTTTTCAGGGCCATATTTGTCATCATGGCGAAGGAAGCATTCAGGTTTGGGGAAATGGTGGCTCCCAGAAAGGGGGGAATCAGTGCAGGTCTACAGGAGAAGTGTGTGACGGTGGGAGATGAGAGGGTAATAATTGTACTACAGCGATCAAAGACAGGCCAGCAGGGTAAGGGCACCACTGTAGAGCTGCTGATGGAGGCAGCGGGGAGGTCTGTGCAGTCTGAGCCATGGGGAACTACGCGAGGATTTGGGGGTGAAGTGGGGGGCCCTGGTTTGTGCACAGGGACAGGTCCCCGGAGACAGGATTCCAGGTGGGGGCCATGCTAAAGAAGGCAGTGGCGTTCATGGGTGAGAATCCCAGCGAATTTGCCCCGCACTGTTTTAGGATTAGGGTGGCTTCAGAGGCTGCTCCCAGGGGCAGGGGAGAGGGAGGTCAAGAGAGAGTGCGTGGGTATCAAACCGTTATAAGAGATAATGTGGTGTTGACAGTGGCTAACTGGTATCCCTTTTTCTCCCCCACAGCAGGCTCCAAGAGGCAGGTGTGGATCATGGGACACTCGTTTATCTACTGGGCGGAGAGATTTTTGGACACCACAAGGATAGGTACGGAGCTGCGCCTGGGAATTGAGCGCACCAAAGTGAGATGGAGGGGCCTGAGGAGCATGAGGTGGCTGCAGCTGCTGCCCATGCTAGAGGAGCTGAGGGTGCGATGGGCCAATCTGGATTGTATTATCATCTACCTGAGGGTAATGACCTGGGGGTCATGCCCTGGGGGTCCTTGATGAAGGACACTATAGTGGACCTTGAACAGGTGAAAAGCTGGTGGCCCGGGGTAGTAATTGGTTGGTCTAAGATTACATCTCAGAGAGTACGGAGGGGAGTGAAGAGGCCCCAGGCGGTGGAGGTGGTGTGAAAATGCCTGAACAGGAAGGTGGCCAGGGCAGTGATCAAGATATAGGGGATCCATATACAGCATAGGGACATTTCATTTGATCAGGAAGCAGTGTACAGATCGGGCGGCGTCCATCTCAATGAATTTTGGCATGGGCCTGTTCATCCGGCCCTTTGGGGAGCTAGTGGAGGACATACATAGGAGGGGTCTAAAGGGACAGCCTTCAGGGGAGCCCCATCTTCCATCACAAGTGGGAGATGGGGCAGTATGGGCGGGGAGCAAGGGAAAAGGGGGCAGATGGGGGGTAGGTACTGTGGGCTGGGGACAAAGGAACCCTGGCTGGGGAGTAAGGGGGGGCGGAGGGGAAGGACATAGAGGTAGGAGGTGGATCATGGTGTCCACACCTGGTTGGGGGAGTGGTCTGGGTAACGTGGTACCCGATGGTAGTGATGTTTTTTGCTTTTAGAAAACATATAGTGCAATATAGTGGGGTTTAATTAGTTTGATAGATAAGTAATAGAAGAAAAAATTACATTCTTCTTTTCCCCATATTTCTATTTGGTGTATGTTAAATTATGAATATCATCAATAAACTGAATTATATATGATGCCATTTTTAAATTTTCTGTAAGTAAATCTGTCTAGAATTGTATGTCTGCATATGTAAGGATTTTATTTGAATTTGTAATAACTTTTTGATTATTCAAATGGTTCAACAATAAAAATGATTAATTCATTCGTAATATAGCCTAGGTCTTTCATTCATGCTCATCTATACTCTACGCAGAAAATTTTGTACTCTAGTCAAGCTCTGACAATATCGCCAGCATTAATGCATCCCGCTCCTCAGATTTTGCGAACGTCCAGTGTTGGCTGTCTGCCCATAGGCTGTTTACTCAATGCTAAGAAAACCTAAGCCATGTTACTTGGTTCTGTCCCTAAACTTAGGACATTTCAAACTTCCGTGCTAGTCAAAGACGATCTCTGGTGCACAAACAGTGTGTAACATTACTTAAGTACCTGGGAGTTCTCCTGGACCAATCCCTGGATTTCAACCAACATATACAATCCACTTGCAAAGCAGTTAGTGCCAAATTGGGGATCACTTATAAGATCAGCTTGCTAACCTCCTCGGCAAAACTAGCTTGCCGCTATATGCATTACTCCCGTCACTTATGGTGTACCCACCTTGCTGCTGCATACAAACCACCCTTCATAAATGGGATGCCACCTATAACAATATCTGTAGGTACGCCTCCTCGTCACCTCAGCTTAAGCATCATTGTCAACTTATAGAGACCTGGGTTGGTTATCCCCCTCTGCCTGCCGACAATACTCTCCTTGCTCCCTGATGGACTCAGTACTTAGAAACCAAACCTCTTCAGTGCTTGCAATATCGCTGGTACCTCAAACCTCCACCTCTGGGCTACGCTGGTTAATAAGTCCTTACTGAATGTACCTAGATATAAAACATCAAAAGGCTCCAGTACATTCTATCACTCAGCTTCTAAACTTTCTTAATTAACCCTTCCCCAAGCACTTAGACTATCAGGATCCCATGACAGCTTCAAAAGGGAGCTGCACCTTTACCTGTCTCTTACTGATCCCTGCACATGCTTTAATCCTCCCTAATCCCCTCTATTCTCCAGCTACTCATCCTTCAGCTTCCACCCACCACTCCTCCAGTGCTACTCACCCCTTGCCTTGCTTTACTGCCTCATGGCTTTTCAGTCAAATCAATCTAACCAATATTTTCTGAGTTGCTAAGTTAAATTATCTTATAGTTTTTCTTTTTTTATTTTCTCCTGAACTGTGCAGATAATTTTATCCTGATCCTACTTTCAATCTGTTAGAGTATTCTGTTTCTTGGCTGTATGTATTTCTAGTACTGACTACTTTGTATTGACCAACACTGTATGTCATCCTCCTGTACCAATGCTATTGTACTTATCTTTGATTGTTGTACTCTCCCAGGTCGTGCCTGAAAATAGTCATTTCATGGCTAGTGCACCTACCCAGTTAACAAAAACTAAATAAATGAAGTGAATGAATAAACAGAATGCTATTGCAAATTCTGAGAAACTGTTTGAAACCTTCACTTTATATCTGTGGCCCCCGTCCACACTGCACCACTCAGACCCTGTAATGGATAGGAACCGTTACAACCGGGAAGCGGTGCAGTGTGTCCACACTGCCGCGGTGTCCGTTATGGGACTGGCACTGCCGGTCCACACTTCGGGAGACGGGCGACCGTTACCGTGGAACCCGATCCCACAGTGCAGCTCACGCTGCACTAGGGGACCGGTGCCACGCGTCCACACTACACCCGGTAACGTTACCGAGGAGTAACCGGTTTCATAACCGTTGTTGAAACCACATATGAGGTGGTTTCAACAACGGTTATGAAATGGTTATGAAAACGCCTTCTGTAACGTTACGGGTGTAAATGCAAACCGTTGTGGTAATGGGTTGGGCACTCTGTAACACGACAGAGGGGTAGTGTGGACAGGGCCTGAGGTACAGATTTCTGAGGGTAGCTCTGTTTTTATGGTTCATGGTTTTCTGATGGAGCTGTGCCGGGGGAGAGCAGTTGTAACCATCTTGTTTATTTCAGTTTAGCTCCAACCTGCTTTTAACGTTACACAAGTGGCTTTGAGAAAGTGAGCTGGATGACATGGCAGAGTCTGCCCCTTCTGTGTATGGCAAGGCAGATAGTTACAGATGTACCAGAATTGCATTCAGAGTTTCAGTGGAATTTTTATCCATACTGGGAAATGCATGGAGAGTATCTGCTGAATAACAGTGTGAATCCTGGATGCCTGCTTTGTGACTCTCAATGAGCTAGGGAGGGGGGCACACTAGTACCATATACTGTAGATAGTATAAGCTCAACAGCAAGCATTGAGCAAGGCAAACATAATACAGATGGTGTTTGTTACCTTTAGCTCACTTCATTTGTCAATCACATTCTTGTATCTGGTCCAGACGTACCTTGGAGGGGGTTTTGTTACCTTTAGCTCATTCCATTTGTAAATCACATTCTTGTATCTGGTCCAGGTGTACTGGGGGGGATTGTTATCTTTAGCTTGCTCCATTTGTAAATCACATTTCCTGTATCTGGATCAGACCTACCTTGCAGCAGGTTATGTTACCTTTAGCTCACTCCATTTGTAAATAACATTTCTAGTATCAGGAACAGACCTACCTGGGAGGGGTTTTGTTACATTTAGCTCACTCCATTTGTAAATTTAATTTTTTTTGTCTGGACCTGACATACCTGTGGGAGTGTTTTCTTACTTTTACCTGGCTCCATTTGTAAGTCAGATTTTTTTTTTATTAATCAATGTGTAGGATACGATATCCCAGAGGGGCACTTATTATCCCTGATAGCGAGAGACGAGGAACTCCTTGCTGAAGTAAAGGAAGAAGAGACTGAACAGTACAAGGATCACCTTGAAGACACCTCCAGCAGTAAGTAGAGAGCTAAATTAGTGGTTTTTGCAGAATCTGCAATATTTCACAGGACCTCCTTGTGAATGAGCTTGCTCAATGGAGTTTTCCTGCAATAAACTTGAACTTGAACTTGAACATTCCAGATGAAAACAAAAAATAATGTAAAGATCAAAGGCAAATTTTAATTAAATTTTCTCCTTTTTTTTAATTTTTGTTGACCAGGTAAGGGCACTATGTGACGTAGATAGCCAGCTCTGAGTGCTCTATCAATTTTTTTATTACATATAAAATATGTGATGGGAAGGTCAGTTTGAGGAAACTACTGTCTTATTGGAACTGACACATCAACACCCCCCAAGGATAAGTTCAAAGGACAGGACATAGCTAAACTGCAGATATCTGGGGAGCAATTACCTTGTCAATTTGCTTTCATCCCGGGAAATAAGATTAGCCATTCATAATTCCCTCAGGGAAAATCCTTTTACTTGCAATAGTTGTCAGGAAGAACTTGAGAGGGAGGGGTGTCAGAGAGAAGCCAGAATGGACATTAAAGAGAGGTGATGTCTGGGCCAGGGAGGACCCAGATGAATTTGGAAGGCCCAGTATACATTCCCGGGAAACCCTTGAATTACATCAGAGAGACCTTTGAGGTATAGATTCCAAGGTCCAAATGAGATTAAAGAGGCAAATACACTTTTGCTTTGAATACAGTGACTTAGATCAAAGAAACTTTGGAGATGTATGTGTAGCAGAGCACAAACCGGTTTTGTTTGGTTAACCTGTGGAGAGGAAAGTCAGTGAGGTCACCTATTATGTTTTCTTAAATATTTTATTTGGACATCCTGTATTGTAAAATATAGATTTTGATACACCAAGGCAGAGTTTAGTGACCTCAGAGAGGTCCGGCTCAGAACTGTGTTTAATTGCCGAGAGAACCTTGACAGACACACACACACAGAAGACAATATGCCTAACTGAGAGAAGAGAGACAATCAAAGCACTGAAAGAAAGTAAGCATATATTAGATTAGACCAGTCTGAATGTATGTATTGTGGGAACTGCACTTTTACCTGTTTGTTTTAAGGCTGTATGTGTTGGGATATATTTGTTCTGTAATTATTGTTCTGTTTTGATATTTTAAAGTACAGATATATTTTACAACAGAAACTGCCTGGAGTGCCTTGACATTTCTTTTTATTTTAAGTGGGGCTTTAAAGTTATAAGTAACACTGTGTATGAGCTTACTGTATATCAAACTGGGAAATGGATAGAGTTCTCTAAAGTCTTGCATAGAGTTCTAAGGGTTCATTTGAAAGACCTGGTTGGGTGCCCGTAGGGAAAGATATCTGGCCCCCCGAAGACAGAATTATCTGAGCCTGATAATTGGGTACGCTAACAAGAGGTTATCAGTTTGAATCCCTCCAGAGCTTGAGACTAAGGTGACTTGAACCCACAAAACAGACAAGAGGGTTACCTTGTTCTGTTCACTGTAAACAAATCATACGCTCAGAGGTTGGCACTTTGGGAGTAGAGGACTGATCGGCTGAGCGAGTTTGTGACACACTAGACAAATTCTGCCTATTTTCAGGCACAAACCCGGGGGAGGGAGATACAGATGAATGCCAACTGACCTTTAACCAGATTAAGCTGTTGGTGGTATTTTTAGTGAATGGGGGGAAATTTGGCCAAGGCACTGGGGAAATTCCACTACTCTTTTCAGGCAGTGCCATGGGATGATGATGATGATGATGATGATGATGATGATAAAAAGTTTTTTTTTATACAGGATACAAATTGTTGGGTCGAAACCCTTTTACAACAATGTCCTGTGAATTCATACATTCATTTCAAACAAACATCAGACTCACTTTAAACATACACTGCACAACATAACCCCTTTCAATTACTAATATACAATCAGACTGTTGCACATATACATTAAAAATATAATTTCCACTAGCCCCACAGGGGCAAAATCTGACTAAAACAAGTACACTTTTTTAACAAATAACTTTTCATGGCTTTTTTAAACTGTATATGGCCCTGAACTATTTTTAACTCTCCAGGCAATTTATTCCAGTGTGCTGCAAGATGGTTCTGTAGGGTAGTATCCCCAGTTTTACTCCTGGTCCTCACATTGGGTATATATAATTCTGAGGACCTTAGGGAAATGGCTAACACTTGTGGGGGTGCTAATAAAGCATGCTGTTTTAGTGGATGCCTATTATGAACTAAATTATGACATCAAGTCAACCAGTGATATAGGCGCTTTGAAACTGTATTTAACCAACCTAGTCTTTTGTAAATTATACAATGATGGGTTCTAAATTTTGCTTTAGTCACAAACCTACCTAACCTATAATAGGTCTGATTTATTTTATTTAGATAGACCTGGGGAGAATTTATATAAACACTAGACCCATATTCTAGAACAGGTATTAACAGTTGATTAATCAACCTTTCCCTTGTTTTAACTGAGAGGCATCAAGACACCCTTCTTAGGGCTCCTAATCTTTGATTGATCTTGCTAACTTGATTACAGATATGTTTAGAGTATTTTAGTCGTGAGTCTACTACCACCCCTAAATATCTATATGACTGCACATTTGCAAGTCGGGTACCGTCATTCAGTCTTAATTGTGTATGAGAAATACCAGACCCTCCCACTCCCGTAGAAAAAAATCATATATTGAGTTTTCTTAACACTAATTTGCAGAGCAGAGTTAGCAAATCACTCATCCATAAGTGTTAGGTCTCTCTGAAGCTGCTTTCCCAGCTAATCATAGTTGTCAGCCGATGACACGAGTACAGTGTCATCAGCGTATAGCCGGATCACACCTTTGGAAATTATTGACACTATATCATTAACATATATGTTAAATAGTAAGGGACCCAGGATTGAACCCTGGGGTACCCCTCTTCCAACATCTACTAAATCTGAGACTGCTGTACCCTCAGAGACACACTGAAATCTATCAGCTAGATAAGATTTAAACCAATGCAGTGGTTCTCCCAAAACACACACACACTTTACACAATCTCTCCAGCAACCTATAATGGTCCACCAGTCGAAAGCTTTACTCAGGTCCACAAACACCGCACCAGTCATCCTCAATCCTGAATCTAAAGATGTAGCAACAAGGTTATTGAAGTCAATTAGTGCGGTGTTCGTGGACCTTCCCTCTCTAAAGCCATGCTGACAGTTGGTCAATAAGCTATATTGTTGTAGATAACAATTCAGTTGCTCATGAACTAGTTTTTCCAAAACTTTAGATAGAATAGACGGGAGAGCTATGGGCCTATAATTTGATGGAATGTGTTTGTCCCCTCCCTTATATACTGGAATTACCCTCCCCAGTTTCCATAGGTCTGAAAAAACAGCAGAACATAGGCTCCAGTTAAATAAATGTGTCACCATGGGAGCCAGCAAATCTGCTCCTATTTTCAGATATTTTGCATCGATTTCATCCATCCCCTCCTGCTTTTTGTGCATCGAGTTTCCTAAGTTCTTTCTCAACTCTGTTTACCTCTATCTTCTTAAACCTAAATCCTGGTCCCCATTGACTACCCAGTTTATCTCCAGACCCAATTTCCACTTTATCTATCACTTCATCAACTGAGATCGCAGCAGTTTTTAAATCTAATTGTTTAATCAATATGTCAGATAAGTTAACAAAATAATGATTAAAAATCTTTGCTACATCTGCTTGATTATCCACTAACCCTCCAGATTCCAGTGATCGGTGTATAATTTTTAATAGGACTTTGAAGGTCCCTAATACATCCCCAAAACTCCCTAGATCCCGCCACTTTATTTATACTGTTAAAGACCTGTTCTTAGTCTGATTTATTTCCCTTTTGCATTTGTTTCTCCATATTTTAAAATTGTTTCAATCCTTTTCTTTTTTGGTTTTCCTTGTCTTTTTCCATAGCCGATTTCTCACTTTGTCTTTTTTTTAATTCTTATCTAACCAGTCCACATTCCTCCCTCTTCTTACTTTTAACACTTTAAGGGCATGTAAATCAATTATTCCCGTAAGTTGATTAGTGAACTCTTGAATTGCTAAATTTAGATCTGGAATTAACATTATCCTATCCCATCTAATTTTGGCCAAATCTCTTCTAAATGATAAGGTCCTAAAACTACGCAGGTCTCTTAACCAATACGAGTTTAATTGTTTATTAATAGGGGACCTTAAATCCAATGTACATTTAATTGGATAATGATCTGCCACATTTAAGGGCATTATTACCCAATTATTCACTTTATTATCTGGAGAAACAAATACTAGTTCCAAAATTGTCTCTGTGTCTCTGTTTGTGCTACATGTAGTGGGGCACTGAATTATCTGTACTAGGCCCAAAGGGTTAAGGATCGCTTTTAATTGTTGTCCTTTATCTTGATTCCAATCAGAGTTAAAATCTCCCATCAGAACTATTCTTTGGTCTTTTATTATGTCACTCAGTCTATCTACTACTACATTAAATGTTGAATTTTTAGTCCTTGGGGGGGGCGTAAACTACTCCAACCTTAAGTCTAATAGATTTAATTTCTACTATCAAGCAGTCTACCCCCTCTATATTCTCTGATAACAACATAGTACAGGACCTACTTTATGTTTTGTTTACAACATAACACCCCCTCCCCTCATAACCCTATCTGTCCTATATAAATCATACCCATGGTGTTGTCCTTTATGCTCCTATGAAGCCAGGTCTCAGTAATTGCCAAAAAATCTGGATGTTTCTCAGAAACCCAGATGCAATACTCATCAATTTTGTTCACAATGCTTCTCACATTTTCATGAATCAAAGATATCCCATGGTATTTTTTATAGGCCTGGGCCTGGATTATCTTCTATGTCCCCACATTGAATTAGTAACATAACACACAAATGTCATTCCCCTGGAAATACTGTCAAGTTCAATTTCCTCATTGAAATAAACTGTCTTGTAACTAGCTTCCTTTCATTAGTAAAAGCATTTTGTCTTTTTATCAAGTGGACTTCCTTCCTAATACACTGACTTTGTATAGAAGCATAATTAAAGTTTCTTTGTATGTTAGGTCTTTCGATGGCATTTTCAGAACAGCAAAATCCCACAAATAGCCACCCCCATAATAACAAACTTATATGCATCTTTGGACTTAAGTACTAATCCCTAACTCAATACAAATGTAACTTACTATCCAACAGTTTTTTCCTCCCTGAGTGGCACTCGCTCGTGCCATAGAGCTTGCACCTTTGGGCGGCGTGAGACTTTTAATGTGCAAGAGTCCCGCCCCCACAGGGGATCTTTCGGTAACTGGTACGCCACCGTACCTCCTCAGCTGACCCCAATTTCCACAGTTTATGCAGGTTTTAAAGTACAACGTCCCACTAAAGTGCAATAATGCAGTCCAGAATGATGCATAAAAAGAGCACAGTACTTTAACTCTGTAGGGGCTTGTTCGCATTTGTCTGCAACAGTTCGTTCTTGAAATTACTGTTCTTCGGCTTATAACAGCTCTCACCTGCAGCCTGGTGATGTTGTGAAGGCAGACAGTAAAGCTCCACAAAGTATTCGGGTTGCACGAGGCTTTGAATGTGCAAGAGCCCTGCCCCCACAGGGGATCTTTTGGTAACTGGTCTGCCACCGGACCCCCTCAGCTGACCCCAATTTCCACAGTTTATGCAGGTTTTAAAGTAAAAAGTCCCACTAAAGTACAATAATGCACATAAAGTCAAAATTAGTGAGCCCAGTCTTAAACTGGAGGCATGTGAGTCTTGCATGACATCAAAACAGGAGTGATGTGTAGTCAGAACAACCTGAATCGGCTCCAGAAACTACAGTTTTATCAGCAGGAGGTGGATTCCTACTTCGACAGCCACCTGAACTACCACCAATCCAGGCAGATGGGACTTACGGTTTAACGTCTCATCCGAAAGGCGACACCTCAGGAGTGCAGCACCCCCCTCATGCTGCACTACAGTGCCGGTATTGGGATTTAACCCAAGTACCTGGTGTGGGGATAGAACCCACAGCCTTCTGATCTCCCGGCCTCAGAGGCGAGTGTGCTATCTGCTGAGCCACTGACATTGTTATTGTATCCTATAGAAATAAAAATAGCCTTTTCAGAATGGAACATTGTGTCCTGTATTTGTTTCTTCATTTAATATTCATTTTATGACAAATTAGTGAGCCTGGTCCTAAGCTGGAGGTTTTTATTTTTCCTCCGAGTTAGCTCTGTTTAAATCTTTTCATGAAGTCGAACAAGAAGTTATGTGTCATCACAATGACCTGACTCAACTTGAACAATTACAGTTCTATCAGTAGGAGGATGATTCCTGTTTAATTGTCATGTGATAGCCTCCTTATTTGCTTGAGGTACTAGCAGAAACTTAAAACACAGACGGCTCCTGATGGATAGGAGAGTAAAAAAAACGTTTCTAAACAATCCCCATTTCATAGGGCAGTGGCGGTGCAGGCTCTCATTTATTCATTATGATCAGCTGTTCAGACTCCAGTTGTGCTTCTATTGGCAGCTGACCTAGCACAGTGTATGATTTATTTTTAAAATAAATATTTTAAGACTCGCTTCACTTGTAAATTGGGAGCGTTGCTTTACAGTTGCAGGAAGCCGCGTGCCTACTAACCTTAGCAGTAGCACCTCCCCCCTTCAATTCATCAGAGTGGAAATGCATGTTGTGACAGCTAGTGGGTGTGAAA
Organism: Neoceratodus forsteri; assembly: GCA_016271365.2. NCBI lineage: Eukaryota > Metazoa > Chordata > Ceratodontiformes > Ceratodontidae > Neoceratodus > Neoceratodus forsteri. Next base: position 56,460,463 of record CM057455.1, read on the forward strand.
TCACTACCTATGCACTGGGGGGGGGTCATGTCATGCTATATAGTAATTATATACTGCCTTATCTCAATATGACATAGAACAATAAACAAAAGCAATCTGAGCCATTGTCACCCAAGGCATGTTGTAAATGTTGATAGAACAGGGGTCTGTTTGTGAGCTTGTTACTGGCAACTTCGATGGTATTGTAGTTTTGACTGAAGTAGCTACAGATGCACTACTGTATGCATGCATGGCAGCTGGCCCATATCACATATTGCGATGTGAAGAGTGCCCCCTCATGCAGTAGTTTCTTTTAAAAATAAATCATGCAGTGCGCCAAATCAGCTGTCAAAAGAAGCACGGCTGAAGTCTAAACTGCTGATCGTAATAGATGAATGAGAGGCTGCACTCTACTGTTGCACTCTGAAATGTGGTTAATTTAAAACATTTTTTGTTTTCTTGTTTTACTTTTCTTTCCTTTAGAAGCAGTAATTTAAGTTTCTGCTCACACCTCCAGTGATTAAACAGTGTGACATGAAAGTGAAGTAGGAATCCACCTCCTGCTGATAAAAACTGTAGTTTCTGGAGCTGATTCAGGTTGTTCTGACTACACATCACTCCGGTTTTGATGTCATGCAAGACTCACATGCCTCCAGCTTAAGACTGAGCTCACTAATTTTGATTTGGTTTATTTATTTATTGAAAGCTTTAGAGATTAGCTTTGAGCACAAGTGCTCATGTACATTTATAATGGTTCCTCATCAAATACATAGTCACAAAAAACAATTACAAGTGCAGTAAGCAGTTTCAGAGTAGAAACACTGGAGTCAGGCCAACAATTCTCAAGGCAGAACAATTACATACAGTTTTGAAAAAAAATCTATTCAGATTGCTGTATTAAAAATATCAGAAGATATGCACAGAGAAAAAATTAATAAAAAAAAGTTTAAAGGTTACAGTTGCCAAGTGAAGCATGACTGAAGTCTGAACAGCTGATCATTATGGACGAATGAGAGGCTGCACTCTGCTGCTGCACTCTGAAATGCAATACATTTAAAAGGTTTTTTATCCCTTACAAGTAGTCTGCAATGTAAATTTCTGCTCATACCTCAAGTGAATAAACAGGCTGAGATGAAGTAAGCAGTAATACGTGACAGAGTGGGTAGTATTGGGCAATATCGGATTGCCCGGGACATACTGAGGCCCAATACCGTCCACCCTGGAGGGTATTATTGTGCTTAGAAAATGGGCCACGTACTGTGTCATTTTTTTTGGGGCTAAAAAATCTAAAGTAATTCTCTTAAGAAATGACATTTTTTGTCATGTTTGGTAAATTTTTATTTATTTATTGTTCTGTAGTAATACTGTTGAGCTACAAGCTCATTTACAAAGGTTCCACGTCATAACAAAGAGCAATTACTGGTACAAACAGACAGCAGGAATACAGTGCAACGTATAAAGGTATACATGCAGCAGAATATAAATGTGTTGAAGTTAATAGATTACACAATAACATTCAGGTAGATACACTTGCAATAGGCACATTGTGCAGGCCGTCAGAGTTGACCTTATCAAACCAGGGGACAGTGGGAAGAATTATAATGGGAATGTGAGTGGGAAAACTAGGAGAAGGGAGCAGTGGGAGATATGGTTGCGTGCATTAACTAGGCATGACAATCACAACTACGTTGGGAGGTAAGGTGCTGGAGGAGTTTTTTCATAAATGGCCCTAGTTTAGTTTCATTAGTTACATCAAGAAGGAGATCACTAGGCCAACATGGAGCTATGTGACTGGCCTATTAATTGGCTCTGACTTTTGTGCCAGCATCCTCGCTGATGATCAACCCTACTTATAGTCTTTCTCCAAAACACCTGTGCTCAGTGACCCTACAGTCAAAGCTGAAGCCCTCCAGCTCTCCACCTTGGGCTCTGTCTTACTGGCCTTCCTCACAAACCATGATCCTTGTCTCCATGGTTTGTTTCTCCGCTCCTTTACTTTATAATCCCTTCTCTGGCACCCCCAGACCTGCCACCTCTTCTTACTTATCCTCCTAGCTGGTGATGTGGAAACAAATCCTGGACCCCAAAATGTGCATCTCGACCATGCCAGTGCTGTCCGGACGGGTCGCTGCAGCCTCAGGGTCACACACATGAATGTCTGTAGCCTACCAGCAAAGTTTTCTGAACTTGAAGCCTGGGCACTCTTGTATGTAGTCCTCTACAAACCACATGTACTTGGTCTATCTGAAACATGGCTTAAGTCATACCACAATGCCTCCTACCAACTCCCCAGCTACTCTTTGCTGAGGCTAGGTAGGATCTGGCAGGAAGAGGGAGTTGGTGTTGCACTATATGTGCAAGATCATATAAAAGCCACCACTATTGCCCTCCTCCCCATGATCAGTGAGTGGCTAAGTGTTGAACTTGTTTTGGGTGCAACAAAAAATGGCACATAAACTGTTGCTACAACCCTCCCTCAGGAGGGCACTGGAACATCTAACCCGTGGATGGCCTTGCATCTGCCTCCTCTAGGGACACCATCATATTCAGGGATTTTAACCTCCACTGGACTGAATCCCCTGCACTGGAATTTGCTCACCTGCTAAAGTCACATCATTTTGAGCAAGTCATCTCCTCTCCCACCAGATACAAACCAGCTCCCCTAACCACTCCACCATTGACTGGATTGCTACTAACTGCGTGAAACTAGTCCTCCAAGCTGGCAGTATGGCTGACTCAATCAGTGACCACACCCCCCACATATATTGCCGTAACTACCAAATCATTAACCCCCCAATTGCTATCTTTTAGGAAATTCAAAGCCCACCATTCAGACTTAGTGTTAAGAGATGCCTGGGTCATAAAGTGGTCCTCACTTTACCAGCTCAAAGATGTCTCCATGGCAGTGACAATCTTTATGGAAGCCCTCTGCAACCCCCAGGACAAATATTTCCCAATCACCACCAGGAGAATTAGAGGTGGAAACTCTGGCTGGCTCTCACGTGAACGTCTGGCCCAAATGAAAGTAAGGGACAAAGCATGGAGAGCTTCCAAGGCATCTCACTCCCCAATTATGGAATACTTATAGGCAACTCCGAAACACCTGCAAGCAGGCAGTTAAATCACTTAAATGCAAATATTACACTAATCTGTAAAATGAAACTTTTAGGAACCCACACAGTTTCTGCACCTCAATAAACACCATCCTAAACCCAAAATCAAATAAATAAATCACCGAAATTACCTCCCCCTCTGGTCCCACCACCGATCCAGGTGAGATTGCTGATACTTTCAATAAAATGTTCATTGACCTTACTTCCTGGATCAGCAAAATCCTTCCTCAACCTCCTTCTGACCTGAAAAACCAGTTACGCCATCCTCATCGAATGAGCCCTGTTTTCTACTTAAGAGTCATCAACTATGGAATCACTGGTAAACTGGTGTATGGTAAATTTCTAAAAACACTACCTGCCAAAGGCAGCCCAGGCAGTGATGGCCTGCATCCCACCTTTTTAATAATCCTCTCCCCAGCTCTTGTAAGGCCACTGACCCACATATTTAATCTTGCCCTCTCATCATCTACCATGCCTGACTCTTGGAAGCATGCACATGTGGTGCCTATTTTTAAATCCGGAGATCCTTCTGCCCCTGAAAACTACAGCCCCATCTCCCTCCTCCCACATCTAAGCAAACTACTAGAAAAAAAATCATATACCACCAGCTGTCCAAGGATCTATAAACTTACAACTGCTAGAGCCCACTCCAACATGGCTTCCACAAAAAACACAGCACCTCCGCTGCTTGGCACTTTTAGAAAATCCTTCGACATATGGACAAGGGCATGGCCACAGGTGTGGTGTTTATGGACTTATCAAAAGCCTTTGACCTGGTTGACCAGCACCTTCTCATTTCTACACTGCTAAAACTTGTCTGCTCTCCTGATGTGACCGCTTGGCTCAGCAGCTACCTTGCAGATACATCCCTGCCTTATGCACGCTTCTAAAACAGCGTGACAACCTGTGGCACATGGCCATTGAAACTGGCCGCCCGGCCGACAGACTGGCCTACGCAGCTGCCCGGAATAAGTGTACGTGGTCTGTCCACAAAGCAAAGGCAGATTATTACCATGCTGCTCTTACCTCCTCCTGGGGTAACCCCAGGTCCTTCTGGGACAATATCAAGCAGCTAAATGGTGGCGTGACGCCCCATCGCTTTCAACATTGATGGGACTACTCTCCACCGACCCTGCCCTCATTGCAACGCATCTCAACAACTCCTTCACTGACCTTAGTGCAGTGCTCCTGTGCAACTTCTTCGATCCCCTTCCCTCCATGTCTGCTCCTCCCATCTCCTGCCCCCCTTTCCACCTTCGCACTGTCACCACCTATGAGGTTAGGCCCTACTTACTAAAAGCCCTAAAGTCCAACTCCATCGGCAATGACTCCCTTGATCCCTGTCTCCTACGTCAGGTCCTGGATCAGGTCATCTCACCCATTACTTGCCTCTTTAATAAGTCCCTCTGCCTGGGGCAATTCCCCACCATCTGGAGGGTCACCACTGTTACCCCTATTCACAAAGGTGGTGATAAGACACTCGCAGGCAACTACCGGCCTATCTCCATCCTCTCCCCCCTCTCTAAAGCCTTGGAGAAAATTGTTGCCAGTCAAATCTCACATTACCTCACGAAATATGAGGTCCTCTGTCCTGAACAGCATGGATTCAGAGTTGGTCTTAGCACCAATACTGCTCTCCTGGAGTTTGCTAACTTCCTCCATAATTCACTTGATGCTGGCTCCCTCGCTGGTGCGGTATTTATAGACCTATCAAAAGCCTTTGATACCGTCTCACACCCTCTACTGTTAGCCACCCTTGCCAGTGTGGGCTTTGCCTCTGGTCCAGTCTCCTGGTGCGCCAGCTACTTGACCAACCGCTCCCAATGTGTGTGGGTTGGTGGCACTCTTTCCAGTACCTGCCTAATCCACTCAGGTGTTCCCCAGGGCTCCATACTTGGGCCCTTACTCTTCTCTCTCTTTCTCAATTCCCTGCCCAATGCATGCACAGGAAATATCCTTCTCTATGCGGATGACGCAGTTCTCCTTGCCTCTGACAGTAACCCCGTCTCACTCCAAAACTCCCTCCAGCGTGCCTACACCTCAGCTGAAAACTGGTTCTCTGACCACCGTCTTGTCATCAACCTTAAGAAAACTAAATCTATTCTTTTTACTCACCCCCAAAATAAGTCCAGCAATTTTCCTCTCTCTGTTCACTCCGCCCTGAAACACCCCTTAGAACTTGTGCACTCTTATAAATACCTTGGCATAATCTTCGATTCTGCTCTCTCCTTTCATAACCACATCTCTGCTTTGACCTCTGCCTCCAACGCACGGTTGGGTATCCTCTACCGGCACAAAAAATGTCTCCCCGCAAACTCCCTTCTGCTTGGCTGTCACCTCTTCGGTGCTCTCACTAGTTGACTACGGCCTGCCTGTATGTGGCGCGGCAGACCAGACAGCCCTTCACAAGGTTCGCCTAACGCTTAACAAAGCATGTAGACTTATTACCAGTGCCCATAGACTCACCCATACCTGTCAACTTTACTCCATGGCCACCCTACTCAACCTCGATGAGCGCCTCTTGTTCCTAACTTGCCAAGTTACTTACAAGCTCTCCATGGACTATCCGCCGAGCCTTGCTAACTCTATTCACAGCGATCCAACCCCACGTTCGCACCCGCCTCCAGCAAACTGCCCTGGTCATCCCAAGGGCACGGACCACCCAGGGCCAAAGGGCTTTCCCATAGAGCCCTCCTGGTACAATTCCTCCTGCTGGCATCACTGATGCCCTCACTCGCTAGCTTCAAATACTGCCTAAAATCACTTGCTCACTACACTCCTGCCACTGCCCACCCCCCATCCCCACCACTGTTATGATAAGAGAATGGATACAAAAAATAATAAATAAATAAAAATTGGGGACTGCATTCGTATTTCGTTTAGCTGATAATGGTGTTATGACACTCATCACCTGTAATGTGACTGTGCCTATTGTTAAACTGTGTTGCTGACTGTCTCGCCTTGCCTGCAACTTGCCTTTGCCTTATTATTGTACTGTATTTCTGATTGTTTCATGTATGTATGTTCTGTCTTCCTTATGACGAGGTACCTTTGTAAATGAGCCTCTGGCTCAAAGGTTTTAAACTGATGTTAAAATAAATAAATAAACAAACAATCTGTTTTAATAGACAAAGCAACCTCTTCTGCATTACCCGTCCACACTGGTTTACCCCAGGGCTCCATACTTGGGCCCCTACTATTCTCACTCTTCATAAATGACCTTTCCACGGAGAGCATACACTGTCATGCACTCCTCTATGCTGACGATCTTGTCGTCTACCATAGTGCCAAGTCTGTTGAATCTATATCCTCCAGCCTCACTGCTAACTATGGAGCAACTCACAACTGGTTCCTCTCCAAAAAACCTCCGGTAAATGAGAGAAAAACTAAGGCCATGTTATTTGGCTTCAAGCCGTACCTTGCCATGACTGCCAAATCAGACACTGCATTACACATGGCTACCCCTGCAGGCCCTCCTTTTGACATTGTGTCCTCCTTCAGTTACCTAGGAGTGACTCTGAATCCCTCACTTACCTACGACATCCACATTACTAACATTACAAAGGGTCCACCAAATGTTGGGGGCTGCCTACGGTGTAAACCACCTCCTGGTCCTTGTGGCTTGACTTGCAGTTGCCCAGAAAAATCTGCCCCTGCTTGATTACTGTTGTCCTGTTTTCTCCTCCACATCCACCTCACTTCTCTCTCACCTAAGTATCACTTACAGTATAACTCCATCTGTCGCTTTGCCCTTCAGGTACCCTCCTCCACTCACCACTGCTCTCTCTATTGGTCCCTGGGCTGGCTCTTTCTGCCTGGCTGCTACGTATATGCCTTGGGCTGTCTAGTTGACACCTCTCTGAGGAACTCTCAGAAGTCCCTGTACTCCCAGATTCTCACTCCCAGGGTGGAAACTCGTTCTCTCAGGGTCTCTTCCTCTCCCCACTGGTTGTACTCCACATAGCTACTGTCATGGGGAGCAAGGCCTTCTTCATCCCTGCCCCCCCTCTCTGGAACAGACTGCCACCTGCCATCAGAACATTACCCTCTCATCAGTCCTTCAAGCTGAAGCTAAGTGACTGGCCCAAGTCTCATGCCACCCGCCCCTGCCCCCTAGGTAGCAGCTCCATTGGCAATCCACCTTAGAGGCAAACTGTATCAACTGCCTTACTTCCCATGCACTGACTACCAAATAACTACTTGCACTTACTTGTCTGCTTTGTGGAAACATAGACCGCTGAAAGTGAAATATTTTATCCAATATTCTGTGCACCCTTGTCTGGCTATTCTATGTACTGACTCACTACACAGCTAAATGACTGAGTCATCTGTCATCAAAGATGCATTTATTTTGAACTTGTTATGCTCTTCTTCCTTTCTGTCTAAAATCCGAAGTGTATACATCACTGTTTCATTTTCCACTGTACTAAATGTATTATAATCACCCACTGTATTGAAACTTGTACCATTAGTCTGTAACCTGTAGCTGTTGTCTGATTCTCTATTGTCTGCCACTTGTGTGGCTCTGGTCACAACTGAAAATGGTCCATTGGATCAGCTTGCTTACCCAGTTACCAAAAACCTGAAAAAATAAAATGTAGGCAAAGGATCTCTGCCCTACTGACATGAAGCAGAAGGGCACTTTGAGTGAGTTTCTGGTGATTCACCAGAATCCACCCCCCTGCTCTCTGACTATGTGCCCCACCACCCACCTCCCCCCCCTTCCTTGCCATAGTTATTGGCTAACCCCTAATCTCTAATGCAATTCTAGTCTACCTTGCACTTTTGTTGCACCTTGCAAATTCTGTTCTATCTGTGTCTCTCCTCACAATCTTGCCCTAGTTCAACCTTCTTGTAGTCAGTCCAGCCATTTTCTAACTACAAAGCTGTGTCCCACCAAGTGTTTGCCAAAGATATTTGTGCTATCATATCTATCTAGTTCAAGACTGTTAGCATTGTATCCAACTAGTTCATACCTGTTAGCATTCCTCCTTTTCAGTACTTGTGTATAGTCTGCTCACTTTATTGAATGTAATCAAATTGTATATCTGTATTGTGTACCAAATCTCAGTGTACCATCCTCATGTTCCCCTACCCCCCCAGGTCACACTGGGAGATGAACAACTTGTTGCTCAGCATGCCTTCCTGGTGAAACATTTCAATAAATAAATAAATAAACAATTCATATGGTCCTGTGCAGGTTGGAGGATGGGAGGAGGAGATTTTGGATTGCTGTTGGGGTTAGCCTGAGGTAAGACTTTTTCCCAAGGAGGTAGACCTGATATTTCACCCTGCCTTGGAGGTTTAGCCACTTGGTCTTGGCTAGAGAGGCAACAAAAGTTTATTATGCTGGTGAAATTCCGTCGAAATCACCAATTTTGCCACACAAAACATTTTATGCAATTTTGCCTCGATCTGAAATTTTGCCTGCGAAATTACACTTTCCATTTCTCCTTTCATCTGCACATTTCGTCGCATGTAAGTATCAGATAAAATTGGAGAAAAAAAGATGATCACATGACTTTCTTCCTGGCAGACTGCTGGTCACATGGGTGACTGCACGTAGGCAGGAAGCCAGACTGAATGTACTTTCTTTAGAGCTGTTTCAGCTAGTAGGAAGTAGGAGATGAGAGAGACTACAGCAGGAGAGCTCAAACTTGTGTTTCTAAAAAGTAGTGTTTGTGTGTGTGTGTGTGTGTGTGTGTGTGTGTGTTTGCATTTGCAGCTTATTTGATTTGTGATCTTGTCCCCATTAGTTTAAAAAGTTAGTATTTTCTTGTTGGTGTTTTTTCTTCATTTTTATATTTATTTATCTTTTTTATTTTGTGTGTGTGTGTGTGTGTGTGTGTAAAACTCCCCTTTCTCTATTTTAGGGGGGTTGTAGGAGCAGAAGGAGATAGATTAGAATGGATAAGTCTGGGAAGAAGGCACCTGGACCACCCCCACCTGCTGTCCGTATTAATAGGAGGGCCTTTATGTCTGTGCCCCCCAACAGCAGCAAGAGCATATGCCCCACCCCAGCAGGAGAACGAGGTTCCACTCCCCAGGAGCAGCACAAGCCCCTTGCCCCCATCGCAGCAGCAGCAGGATCCTCCTGTGGACCCCACCCCAGGCAGCAGCAGCAGCAGGCATCTCCAGATGCCATCCCTCCCAACTGGGCGTGCACCCCGTCTCCCTGAGCAGGAGCAAGATGTGCCCACTGGCCCTGGGACATCAGCTGTTGCCCCCCACAGAAAGTGTCATCAGCTGTGGTGTTTGTTTTTTAGCAAAAACACAAATGATAATTCTGTTGTGATCTGCAACTTGTGTGGCAGATCAGTTAGAAGGGGCAAGACCGGGGGTCATTTTGGCACTGGTGGCCAAAGGAGCTATCTGCAGCACCACCATGCTGCAGACTGGCTTAAAAAATTAAAAGAGCTGGCAGCAGGTAGAGGGGCCTGGGGTGCTTCTGAGCAGGTAGAAAGGGAAGGGGGGCCAGTAGGAGGCAGATGCCACTGGTCAGTATAGGTGCCGCAGAAGGCAGCAGCAGCAGGAGGCAGGTGCAAAGCCCCATCACAGTATTTAAGTCCACCCAGCGATGAGCGTGACTGTTTGAAGCAAGTAGCTAGAGCTTCTAACTGTAGCCCCAAGACTGATATCCCTTTTTTAAATATACTGATTGTATTTTACTTGCTATTTAAATATACTGTATACTATTTCTGTACGTGAGCCCTGCTTTGCTGCAGGAAGAGGGTGTGTAGTGCACTAAGAGTGAACTTCTAAATCGCCACCCATTTACTCGTTTTCGAGTTTTAATTGTGGGGGAATACAGTACTATTGCTAACTGCCTTTTAAGGCTACTTGGAGGGCTTTTTGAAATAAACAAGGTTTAAACTTGTGTGCCTCACTACAGGACCTGTGTTTTCATCTGGGACTCGGACAGTATTTAAGTCTGCCCAGTGGCGAGGCAGTGGGTGACCTGGCATAGCAAGAACGCACCTGTCATCGTGTTTGCTGTAATCGCTGGAACATAAGGGTCAAAGGGTACTGATCTCAGTAAGTTTAACGGTTTGTTTTTTTTCCCTGTTCTCTACCTTGGCATATTAGAAGGTTATTTAAAACATGGACGCCCAAAATAACTATTGCTCGTCCTGTTTGATGTTTGCTATGGGTCCTCAGATTACTAATTATGTTTGCAGTAAATGCTTAATGATTGAAACCCTCCACAATGAAATAAATCGTTTACTGGCCTCCTCAGTTGTTAGTCCAGGAGATTGAGGCACTGGAGGATTATATTGATTCCACGCTGGGTCAGTCTCTACCCTTGAGTCCTTCTTTAACTGTTTCACCACCTACTTCAAAGTGTAATGTCCCCAGTATTTCTCCTTCCCCTGTTTCGTCCTCAGAGGAATTAGAAAATTGGGCTATAGTACCTAAGGTTAAATCAAAATGCAGGGGAGGGCAAATAGTTTATAATGTACCATCTCTACCCTTATCCAATAAATTTGATGTTCTTAAGCATGACACTGCAGTCTCTCCTTATGACATTTCTCTTATTGTCACCCATGGGAGCTTATCAGTATCTAGTCCTCCTTTTAAAAGTGCAGTAAGTAAAGTTACAAATATATCTTCCAAGCAAAATAATCCCCAACTTTATTTAAGTGATCAAACTAATGGACTTGTTACATCATCACTCTCTCCAAGTAATATGGATCTCCATGTTTCATCTAAACAAATTTTTGTTATTGGTGATTCCATTATCAAACATTTAGATCAACCTATATGTAATGTGGATAAACTTAACCGTACTTGTTCTAGTTTAAGAGGTGCCCGAGTATCGGACATCACTTCTGTAGTTAAAAATATATTAGTGGGGGCCGGAGAAAAGCCATTGTTTATAATACATGCCGGTACTAATGATGTAAACAGAAGCAGCCTTGATGAGCTTAAGAAGGACATCATTGCACTTTTTTTTATTTATTTAGTTTTTGTTAACCGGGTAGGTGCACTAGCCATAAAATGACTATTTTCAGGCACGACCCGGGAGAGTACAACAAAAGGAGAACAGTTGAACAACAGCAACATGGGTACAATAGTACAAATAGAGGAACAGTACAGCAGTGCTACAAAAATACAATGGGTAGAAACAACAAAAAATAATGGCAAGCATTATACAGATAATGGCAGTAAGATATATAATAAGTGCAGAAACCATGGACTCGACCTGTGGAGTGAAATGGTTAATAAGATAGTAAGGTTATATAGAGAGAAATGTGAGGAATGTTCAAATATAACAAGAAAGACTGACAGAAGGAAGGTCAGGGGTGGTAACTGGCAAAACAACAGTGGATGGTCAGCAACAAGGTTCAAGAAGGAAGAGAGCTAGTAGTCAAGAAGTTATTTACAAAGAGAAGGAAAAATATGGGGAAGGGAAGAGGAGACAATCTTGGAGCTGGATTAGAGCAGGGGTGACATTACTGGTAAGTCTCAGGAGCTTCAGGTTGGGTCAAAGCATGTACAAGCATCAGCTAAGGATAGATAACGACGATATTCAGTTTTAAATCCAAAGTGAGACTGAGACAGCCGGAGGTTGAGTGGAAGAGTAAGGCCTGCAGGTTAATTACTGGGGCACCTAGGCTGACACACACCTGTCTACTGTACACTAAAGCACTGGTACTTGATCTTGACGAGCGCCTCAAATATCTGACCTGTACCCTTACAAAAAAGACCCTCCTTGGGCTATCCCCGGCAGGATTGACCACCACCATATGCCGCTCTGTCCCACTAGTTCATACTCGGACCTCTGGGAAAACTTCTCTTGTTATCCCTAGAGCTAGGACCTCTCACGGCCAAAGAGCCTTCAGCTTTAGGGCCCCTCCTGGTTCAACACACTGCCCCTCCATCTCTGAAGCTCCAACTATATCATGCTTCAAAACTTCCTTCTATAACCACCTTATTAACACCCGTCTGTAATTGCCATTAGTCAAAGCATTACTCAATATTATGACACAGCTTACTACTAAGCTGCTAAGGACAACATAACTCTGGTATTGTTTGCATCAATCCTACCTGTACCAGCTTGTTTGTATCTATGTCTTAAGTTACTGTTATACTTATGTGTTGTACTGCTATACTGTGTATTTTCGTTTGTCTTACTGTGACAAGGTACCTTTGCAAATGAGCCTATGGCTCGAAGGTTTTCCAAACTGCTGTTTAAATAAAATAAAATAAAATAAAAAGAGCATTCCATAGCCTGGGAGAAGAGAATTGGAAGGCACCTGTGCCTTTAGTCATCCGACATCTCGGAACATAGAGCAAGGATTTGTCAGCTGATCGCAGGCCATGGGAGGATGGTTGAGGGACCAGCAACGCCGCCAGCTGGGACGGGTTTTTTTCCTGGATGATCGAGTCCATTAGTGATCCAAGGTAGTATTGTCTTAATAATGTACTGGCCGAAAAAGACAGTCTTGTATGCTTTTCGGAAATTCTTCCTGTACCCAGAGCTACTAATGCCATCAATACTAAGATTAAAGCTTTTAATGATTGGTTGAGATGATGGTGCCTCCAGCAGGGCATCTTATGCCTTGCACATTGGGAAACCTTTTACCTAAAAGATTCATTGTTTTGTTGGGATGGACTTCATCTTAGCCGTAGGGGTAGTACCTTATTGGGTAGAAGTGTTACTACAGCCATTAATAAACTTTTAAACTAAGAACTGGGGGTGAGAACAGGCAAAAATCCTGTTCTCTAAAAAGGCCTAATACTGATTCCATTGAGTGTGAGGTTCTTTCTCTCAATGCAAGATCTTTAAATCTGGTTAAAATGGCTGAACTTGAGGCCAAGTGCCTTTTGAATAAATTTGGACTTATTTCTATTACTGAAACCTGGTGGGACCCTGATACCACCTGGATCCCACATCTTCCCGGGTACAAGTTATATCATAAGGATCTACAAGGCCAGGTTGGGGGAGGGGTTTGTCTCTATGTTAGGGAAAATATAACCTCATTCCAACTTCCCCTTACTAGTAACGTTGAATCCATTTGGGTGAATATTCAGTTTAAGGGACAACCCCAACTGTTGGTTGGGACATGCCATAGGCCCCCATCATCTAACTTGGAATACTCCTCATGCTTACATAAAGAAATTTCTGATATGGCCTCTAAAGGTAACATCCTTGTTCTGGGTGATTTTAATATGCCCTCCATAAACTGGACTTCCTTAATTGGTAGTACGCAGGCTGAAAAAGATTTAATTGCGCTTGTAGTAGATATGGGTCTTGAACAAATTATTAGTGAACCTACACGTGGAGTTAATATATTGGATTTAGTTATTACTAATATAGGGAGTTCTATATCTAATATTCTAGCTGGCGCCCCATTGGGATCTAGTGACCATTATTCAGTTTCCTTTACCTTGTTATTTTTTCAACATATCTCGAATTTTTCAGAATTCAAACTATAATACTGCTAATTTTAGCACTATTAATGATCAAATAAATTCAATTTCTTGGGATGTAATATTATCTCCTCTCTCCCTGAAGGAATCCTGGGACTATCTCAGATCTTCTATATACTGTCTGGAAGATTTATATGTCCCTACCTCAAAAAAGTATAATAAAAAGGGGAAGATACCTTTGTGGTTCAACAAAACTGTCTAAACATTAATAAAAAAATAAACAAAGGCTTTTTTCATGTGTAAAAAAATAGTGAGGGAGACACCAAAGAATTATTAATTATTAAATATAGGAAAACCTTAAAACTTTTAAAACAAGCTTTCTTACAATCCAAAAAGAATCTGGAGTTTCGTTTGGCTCATACCAATGATAGCTATAAATCATCATTCTCTTATCTCAATAATAAGAAAATGAATAACAGATATATGGGGCCCCTATTTGTAAATAACTCTATTATTGCTACTGATAGGGATATAGCTGATACATTTAATAAACAGTTTTGTTCAGTTTTTACAAAAAAAAAAGTTCCTAAACTTTTTAGGCAAACCGTTAACAATACTCCCCTCTATACTATTACCGACGATGATACTCTAGAAGCTATTCTTTTTCTAAAACCTACCTCTAGTCCAGGACCAGATAATATTAATCCTAGATTTCTACTTGAAACAGCTGCAGCTATTACTAAACCCCTATCTATTATCTTTAATAAATCTCTACTTGAAGGGGTTATCCCTCATGATTGGGCAATAGCCACAGTTATTCCAATTTTTAAGAAAGGTAACCATTCTAAGCCAGAAAACTACCGTCCGATAAGTTTAACTTTGGTTATAAGCAAACTCATGGAGAAAATCATTAAAAAAATATTGGAAAATGGATCCATATCAAGCAATATAATAGACAGTACCCAGCATGGATTCCGACAAGGGTATTCGTGCACCACTAATTTAGTAGCCTTTTATAATTATAGGTTTGGATAATGGTATCCCCATGGATGTAAGCCTTCTCGACTATAGCAGAGCATTCGACAAAGTCCCTCATGACATCTTGCTTGACAAAATGGTAAAACTGGGATTTTCACAGTATATAATCAATTGAGTATCAGGATGGTTAAATAACAGACAACAGCAAGTCAGAATAAATGGCTTGCTTTCTCAGGTTCAGAGTGTGACCAGTGGGGTTCCGCAGGGTTCTGTGTTGGGACCAACCCTGTTTAATATTTTTATTAGTGATTTGCAGGTTAGCCCCGACAATTTTCTTTCAAAATTCGCTGACGACACCAAACTAGGAGGGTCTGTTCATACATCACTAAACAGAGAATCTATGAGTAAAGATTTAAAAATTATTGAAGTATTGGGCAGACTCAAACAAGATGACACTTAATCCAGATAAGTGTCACGTCTTACACTTCGGAAAGAATAACCCCAAACAAACTTATTTTTTAAACAATATTCCCCTACATGTGTCACTTGTAGAGCGTGATCTCGGAATTATCATTAATAACAAACTGTCTTCAACCGATCACTGTACCATGATAGCCAGAAAATCAAATGCAATGCTTACTCAGATCCAACGTTCCTTTGTATCAAGGACTCAGGAATGTATTATTCCTCTGTTTAGAACATATGTAAGGCCCCATTTAGACTATGGGTCTCCTTTTTGGAGTCCACACTTGAAACAAGATATGGATAGATTAGAAAAAATCCAGAGGGTTAGACTTTATCCAGTCTGAGAACATGGATCCCTTGTCTATGTTCCATGTTAAAATTGCGTCCCTTCAGGATGCTTGCAGATGTCCCACCCTTCTGACGTCCTTAAAAGTTCACGCACAGCTTTGCTCTTTTTTGCGATACACCCCACATCTGGATTTGTCTCAGTCCATCTGGAACTCCCCGTCCTTCACAATAAATAAACAGAGGATCTTCAGACGGTTGCCCCAAATTGGGGATGGGATAATTTCCACTTTTCTGGATGGTGAAGGGGAATGGCTCTCAGTTTCTAATATAATTCGTAAATTTGACATTCCGGTAGTTCATTGTTTCAGGGTGGTTCAGTTAAAACACCTGCTTTCTACAGTGCTCGGTAATACCCCTCCTCACCCGCCAGCCTTTTCATTTGTATCCGAGCTCTCCCTTCTGATGGGTTTACCAGGTGTTATTTCTAAAATATACCGAGTTCTATTTCACTGGAAATATGGGAGACCTGAAGGTCCCACTAAGCTCTGGGTTTCTTTTTTCCCCATTACACTCCCAACTGGTCAGTTTTATGGAAGTTCTGTCACAGATATGTCTCTCAGGACAGATTACGACTTATGCAATATCATATTATGCACAATATGTATTACACCCCAGTTAAGTTGAGGAAATGGGGCCTTATAGGATCGGGGACTTGTACCAGAGGATGTCAGGAGGGTGGCACACTTCTTCACATTTTTTGGTCATGCCCCAAGATAAGGTCATTGTGGGTGGCTATCCAGACTTACTTAGATCCCATTCTAGGTTTGCAGGATTGCTTCACCCCAGACATACAGTATGTTTGTTGGGAGATCTATCCTCTATCAAAGTTAAAATCAGGAGAGTTCACATTTCCATGATTGCATTATCTGTTAAAAAAATTGTACTTCGGCATTGGAAGGATGCGGTGAGTCCAACATATCAAGAATTGGTTAATGAAATCCTAGCTAACCTTCCTACAGAGAAAGCGATAGCTAGCCTAATAATAAGATGCAGAGATACAAGAGTATTTGGGATCCCTTCACACTCTAATTATGATCAGTATAGATAAATGAGTTACTGTAATGGTGAACCTTAATTTATGTCAGCATATTGTAATATTTTTATACTACAACATGGATTTTTTACTGCTGTACGGGGTGGGGGGAAGGGAGGGGGGATGGGGCAGATCATGTAACATTCTGTACATATGCAGGGTATGTTGTAACTCTCTGCCTCCTGTATTGTGAAAATCTGTTGTTAAAGTTTGAATTGAAAAAAAAATCTAGAGGAGAGCTACAAAAATGGTTCCATATCTATCCAAACTGGATTACAGGGGCAGATTACAGGAAACTGGGTTACATTCGCTTCACACAAGATGTACTAGAGGTGATCTACTCCTATTATATAAAATTCAGAATTCCCAGGATCTCATGCACCACTGCGGTCTAAATTTTTCCAGTAGAAGGACTACCCCTCGGTCCCATAACAAACAAATCAATGTTTCAAAATCTAAAACAAATAAAAGGTTAAATTATTTTACGGTGAGAACACCTAGAATCTGGAATCTTCTTCCTCAAAAATTAGTGGACAGTATTTCTATTTCAGCATTTAAAAAAAGGGTTGGATTGCTGGATGGAGTTCAATAATTTCAGGGTATAACTTGTTCCACCGTGGTGGTGGGGGACAATCACGATGGGCAGTAGCCTCATTTTGTCCTTTGAAACCAAGTAAACCAAGTAAACCCTTGCCCCCAGAGACACAGGCATCACCAGGTTCATGGTGGTGGTGATCTAGCACAAGCTGCAGTTGCCCCAGTGCCAGCACCAGCAACAGTGAGCATTGAAGAAGACCTGAGAGCATTGCACAGAGAGGTGGGAGCTCTGCACAGTGAGATCACTGATTTCCGACAGGAGGTCGGGGGGACCTCAAGACACTTTCAGGAGCATGAAAAAATGAGCTCCTGACGGAGCTGCATGGTGGTGGTAGTGGTGGCAGGGCAGAATCTGTACCTGGCGCCAGTGCAGTGTAACGGTCAGCCTCCAGACCAGTCAATGCAGCACTGGCAGCAACATTTTATTTTATTTTCTTTCTCTTGTCCTTGCTTTCTTACTGTCACTCTTCCCTCATCTGCACCCTCTAAAAATAGCACTAAGCCAAAAACAAATGTATATAGTTTCTGTCCTCTTCTATATCCTTTCATTTGTTTTTGTCCAGTTTTTTGTGTGCTATGCAATGTTTATGCTCCCTCCCTGTACTCTTTCATATGTATACCCTGTCCCTGACCTGACCCTTATGATGCACTCCCTGTCATGTGTTACTGTCTGTCAGTCACTTTTAGTCTTTTTTACCCATAATCACTGTACCTTTATACTTGGTTTATATTAGTCCCTCTGACTTGTATGTGTTTCCTCCTCCTAGCCACAATTGTCAAGTATTGTCATTTGTAAATTGTTCCTAGGAACAATATTTTTTTTCCCAAAACTATGTGTGATGCTGTGGTCTGGCAGCAGTTATTTTGGCTGTGTGCAGGATCAGTCTGAATGAATATGTACACAACAACCATAGAAACATAAACACTTGGATTGCAAAGTTAAACGTAATTAAAATGTATTTGGTGCTTAACACCTGTCCCTATGGCTTGGGCTTGCCACAATGTTAACTTGTGTTACAGTCCCCAACCACACCATCACCACCCGGTCCAAAACATGCTCCAGTAGGGCTACAGTTTAACACAGCCTCTTAAAGCCATGCTGTGCAGAGTAGGCGTGATAAGATGAGAAATATAGTATGACCGGGAAAACATTAGGATCACATTGAGAATGTAGAGTGAGACAGAGTGTTGCTACTGTCTAACATGGCCCATAATTCCAGAAATGTTTCCCAAAAAATGTTACAGTAAATCAAGACCGAACCGGTCTCGGCCATGGTGTTTTAGGGTGCCCCCACCACCACCACCGAGACATTAAATAGCCATTTTAGGGTCTGTTTGCCCAATATTTCTACATGAAACTCACTGCTGCTGGTTCCAAACGGGGCCTACAAGTCCAGAAATGTTTCCAAAAAAATTGCACAGTACATTGAGACAGAAGTCAGGTGTTAGACTTGCAGTTACATGGCTCACACCCAGCATGAGGACCAAAATGTGCTGTTTTCTGCAGCGTTTAAATGTTTTTAGGGCCTAAGTGTGGTGCTGCCAGTTCCAAACATGGCCCAGAACTCCAGAAATGCTTCCCAAAAAATTTCACAGTACATTGAGACAGAAATCGGGTGTCAGACATGCAGTTACATAGCTTACACCCAGCATGAGGACCAAAATGTGTGGGTTTCTGCAGCGTCTAAATGCTTTTAGGGCCTAAGTGTGGTGCTGCCGGTTCCAAATATGGCCCAGAACTCCAGAAATGCTTCCAAAAATGTTGCACAGTACATTGAGACTGAAATCAGGTGTCAGACATGATGTTTTATGGCGCCCAGACCACCACCCGGACCAAACGATGCTCTTTGGTTCACTGTTTACAATTGTTTTTCGGTCACATCTTGTTTCTGCCAGTGCAGCATAGGTAGTAAATGTCCACAAATGTTTCCCCAAAAATTGCACAGTACATTCAGATAGACGTCAGATGTCAGGCATGCAGTTACATGCTGCTCACCCTGCACGAGGACCCAAATGTGCTATTTTCTGTAGCATTTAAATGCTTTTAGGGTCTCACTGTGGTGCTGCCAGTTCCAAACATGGCCCAGAACTCCAGAAATGCTTCCACAAAAATTGCACAGTACATTGAAACAGAAATCAGGTGTCCGACATGCAGTTACATGGCTCACACCCACCATGAGGACCCAAATGTGTTGTTTTCTGCACCGTTTAAATGCTTTTCAGGCCAAAGTGTGGTGCCGCTGCCTAACATGCAACATAAGCCACTTTACCACGATGAGAAAAATAAATCCTCCTGCAAAATTGTCCTGCTGCGACTTAAACTTGTACTTAATTCCTCCTGCTGCTGCTTTCTCAGTTGATTGTGAACTGTGGCATTATCATTTCACAATGATGAGACCCCTGGTTAGCTTTGTTGTCTCTGGTTTTAAGTAAGTGTGGATTGAATGACATTTTGAGTACTGCTGCTGTTGCCTGCCTGTAGCTTCTGCCTGCTGCTCTGACTAGTTGCCACGAGAAGTAAGGCTTTGTCTGCTTCATGGGGATCCTCTTCATATCGTCGATTGATGATGATGATGATGCTGCTGCACGTAAGTATCTGTATTTATTTTTTTGGGTGCAAGAGAAGGTGGGAGGAGGGTTGGTATTGGGACGTCATGAGTGCTTATATGTTTGTATTTAGTTTATATTTATCTAGAGTGCTGGGGAGTACATCATCATGACAATATGCATGCCAGCCCAGGATTTGGATACTGGATGTTGGAATGCACCACATTTAACATTGCTCAAGGACAAGATATGTATTGAATTTTTCATTACGGGGATGGATAGGTGACTGCAGCTCAGATATCGGAGTCAGATTGTAATTGTGGTATTTTTTTCTTTTTTAGACACGTGCAGGAATTCAAGAGCTGTTAACTCCAGGTGCACTGCAGCTGCTGCTGTGCAGTACGTGTGCAATTCATTAACTGGTGGTAAGGATTTCTTGATTTGTGATGGTCTTTGGTGGGCGGGTGGGTTGGTGGGTATGGTTAAGTATTACGCTTCTAGTTACTGCAGGACAGAGATGTGAGAGTTTGACAGTAACTGTCTTATATATGGCTCTGTCAGTATTCAGAATTTCCACTGCTGGGGTGCGTAGTACGTTACCTCTCTCCAGATCTGGCTGCTGGTTGCTGGCTGTACTCATCAGACATAGTCTGTTCATGTCAAGTGTTCCAGTTTAACAGCCGTTCCCTGATGTAACTATAGCTTCCTGTAATGATGGTTGGGGGGGGGGGCATCCAGTTGTTGTAACAATGCTAAAAATGTTTTTTCCTTTTTTTCTTATTGCCAGACAGATGCAAAGTACTCGAAATGGAATTATGGCTTTTTTTTTTGGTGGACATTTGCCAAAGCATCCCATCGCTGTGTGGCATTGGTGACTAAATAGAAGTCTTCCATCCTGGTGTGTGGATGCTGGATCGAAGTGCTGCATCTGCCAGGTGTGGGCCACTGCTGACAACTAAACATACGGTTCTTTTTGGTGGAAGACTGCTGGAGGAGGAGGAGGAGTAATTTAGCTGGACTCAGAGGCAGCATTAATGTATACTGAGTAACATAGTACTGGCTGTGCACTGTCCAACTAAGTTGTCATTGTCATATATATTTAGTGGTGACACACTCGCGAGACATTCATTCATGGTTACATGGAGGAGGCATGTGTGGAAATGGGGGTGCTGGTACTGGCTGTGGGGGTGGGGCACAACACCTTTAGCCTTCTTCCGGTGACACATCATCCATGAAGCAGCCCTAACAGTCTTCGAGACTGGAGTCATCAACAGGTGGAAATTCAGTCAGCATTGCTGCTTCCTCTACCTCCCTGCTAATAGAGGCCTTACCACTGTGGATGTCTTCGTCATCATCATCATCCCCAAAACACAGTTCTTGGGGCAACACCATCAAAATAATTGTGTTACGTAGAATGTTAGGCTTGAAACATTCTTCGGTGACAGATTTGTCTTACAGTCACGCACAATGGCCCCAGCAGAACTGAACACCCATTCCACACTGACACTGGATGGTGGGCAGCTGAGGTATTTAAAAGCAACAGATGCCAGTGCAGGCCATTCACTCACTTTGCTGCTCCAGTACACCAATGGCTTGTCAGTGATGCCAAGATGCTTGCTGTCTCCCATGTAGGCATCCACCATACGTTGTGCTGCCCTGAGTCCTGCCGCCTCATCATGCTCCTCCTCCTTCTCTTCAATTTCTTCAATGTCCACCTGGTACAGAGCATCCCAAATGGGATTACCTGCTGTGCTCTGCTGCGACTTTGACATTTTGTCCGATTTGGTGGCCTCTGATGATTTACTGGTGGTGGTGGTAGCAACATCCGATATTTCTTTATGTGCCTTTTGTGTCTTTGCATTTTTCATCTGTGCCCCATGTAACAGTCTGGCAAGGTAATTGGTCAATTTCTTCACTCGCACATGACCCCCTTCAGTCATGGCAGGCAAGCCATGTTTGTACTATGGATCCAGCATGGTAGCAACAGCAAACTCACTAGACTGCATAATGCCACAGATATGTGTATTGCTGTCCAGTATACGGAGCATGTGACCCATTGCATGAACAGAACTCTGATCATCACTTTCCTCCATCTGGTGATGGACATTTACCAGTGTCTGTCTCAGCACATGTATCAGGGGTATTGACTGACTTATGCAGGCAGTGTCCCCACTCACAGCCTGTGTTGCATGCTCAAATGGACGCAGAATGCATATTATGCTATCCATTTGTCACCACTGCTCCGTTGTTAGGGCAATGGACACTCCAGAACTGTCCCAGGTGGTGTGCAGCAGTAGGTAATCTGAAATCACCTTATACTACTCATATAGCCAGTCTAGCATGTACAGCCCAGAGTTCCACCTGGTAACATCAAGCTTCATACAGTGCTGAGGCAGATGGTTAGTGCGCTGCAGCTCATGCAGATGGTCACGGGCCTTTGCAGAATGGGCAAAGTAAACACAGATGCATCTGGTGACAGATACAGTTTTTTTTTATTTCATCCTGGTCAGAAATTGCTGTACAACTAGATTAAGGCAGTGCGCCAGGCAGGGAACTCTCGAAAAAAAACTGTCACTAATGCACTTAACAACATTGGCACCATTGTCACTGGCAATAAATCCCGCTGTGAGTGACTGTGCACTAATCACTCATAAATGTTATTTAGCAGCACATTCAGCATTTCTCAGCAGTGTGAGACCCTGTACCACTTTGCATAGTTATGGGTTCATTCTGTTGAATACCTGGTGCATTGCTACCACCACAATTTTGCTTTACGGAGCTTTTGCAGGGCACAAATCAACAACCACCCTAGGTACCTGTGCCCAGTGTGCTGTTATACACAGATATGAGCTGCCCGTTGTCTGCCCACTTATCCACATATCCATGCTAAGGTGGATATATTTTGAGGAAAAATGTTTCATGGCATGTAAGACAGACTGTGAAACTTTGCTCTAGTTCGGGCATGGCACTATTGGAGAAATACATTTGCAATGGCACTTGCCATTTGGGACAGGCACGGGCCATCAAACAGTGGAATCCTGCATTCTCCACAAAGGACAAGGGCAACAGTTCGATGGTGAGCATTTCAGCTGTGGCTGTGTTCGGCTCACGTGCAGCAGCATGATTGGGGGGGTACTCTGAGTGCTGCTCACACTCCTCAATGTGGGCTGCATCTTGGCAGCTGGTCAACAAAAATGCTTTACTTGTGCCACCAATGTTGTTCTTGCTGGGGTACCAAGTGACTGTTGGGGCTTAGGATGTGCAGCATGTATGAAACTGGTTATTTTGCTGGATTTGGGGCCTGATGTATACTTTTATGACTCGAGGGAGTGGCAGCTTCACTGCTACTATGTCCACTGCTCGGAAGAGAAAATGATTCCTCACACTGCTCCTCCTCCACCGACCCACTCAGCCCTCCCTCCTCCTGCTCTATTGCACTGCTGTAACTAACAATAAGTTTGACAAAGGAAGTCCCGCCAACAGCTACGGTATCTTTCTGGTGTTGGTGCCAGCGTAATGGGTGCTTGTTTTTCAAGTGGGTGCCTGCTCTTTTTTCCATGACTTACACATGCTTGACATAGCTGACAGATCGCCACGGTGTCATCAGCTGCATCAAGGATGAAAAAATCCCAACTTGGGGACTTTGCAACTCTAGATTTGACATGGGACTGAGACTTGGACAGCGTAGCTAAAGGTGTGGAAGGTTTTTCTTTTTTGTTCCTCTTGCATGATATCCACCATGCTGCTTTTGGGAGGTGGGTGTAGGCTTGCTGATATCCTCACCCTCAGTCTTGTCATCTAAATGGGCTACATCATCATCACCCATCATCTTTTTCACTTCTGGCTTCCACAGGGGATCCAACAGCTCATCATCATCTGTACCAAAGCATATTATATCCTCCTCCTCATCCCTATCCCAGTCTACTGCCAGACAAACGTTTCCCTTCTCTGGCATCTCCTCACTGGGGAGGGGGGCTGACTTTCCTTATCCAGGAGAAACAGACTGAAGCTGGACACTATCAAACTCACCACCATCAGCTCCTCCTTGAGCAGGAACAACAGTCACACTGACAACTTTTTCGAACTCCTCCTGGACCTCTGTGCCTCCAATGGTATGGGTGCCTCCCTTATTCCCAGTATCGTCCCAACAAGCATACTAGCTACAGATTGGGCAGTAAAAAAATGAGTCACAGACTTCAAGACGCTTCTAACTTTGATTTAGCTGCTACTGTCTGCCACAGCTGCAGTGGCAGATGCCACAGAGGGCATGGATTCACAAATAGGTTTGCTTTTTCCATCAGACTTCTTTGAGCCACCTCCCACCCTACCACCTTTACCCGAATGTCTCTTGGCAGTCATATTCATTTTTTATATAGTAGCCAGCTAGGTAAGGTAGTAAACAACAGTGGTATAACAGGGAGGAAAGGGTTAATGTGGTAAGCAAATTCAACAGAAAAAACAGGAACACTGCAATGCAGAGTCTAGATCACAATTTTAATTTCTGTAAGCAACTCAGCAATGCAGTGTACCTGGAAATAGACAAGTCAAGTGTACTCGAATACTTTCAGTAAAGAAAATAAATCACAAAAGTGATTCAGCAAAGGGAAACAGGACCAGAACTACTCAGTCAGAAGAATGTAGTAACTGTTCAGATAAAGTGACCCAAAAAACAGTCAATATGTAAGAAAAATGTCACATAAGTAGCACACAAATTACAAATCTTCTGACTTCAAAGAAATATTAGAAACTCACAACTTGTGAGAAATATGTCGAATCTTAGGAACTAGCTTGCTCTACTTTCATTTCACAACACACACACACACACACACACACACACACACACACAGACACACAATCCACATGGTCGACCCTCCCCCACTCCCTCACAGACACAGAGAAAACTGAAACACCAACTAGGTTTAACTAACTATTCTCCAAAGATACAGAAAGAGAAAAATGTTCACTAGCAGCACTAGAAACTAAACTTGAGATTTTGGGAGCAATTAACTCTCCAAAATCACAAAAAAAGAGATTTTTGAAAGGTTTATTAGCTGTGATGCACCACACTGAACTGCTCTCCGATTCAAGCAGACAATATACTGTGCAGGAAACGCACTGCACATGAGATTTCAGCTGTCTACCTACTGTGCATTGCAATTTCATCAGCATAATCATAAAACACCGGCGTGATTGAGGCAAATGGCAAAATTTTACCTCCCCGGTTTGAAATTTGCATAATTTGGGCATAATTTCTTGCTTTTGCGTGAAAACTGAACCGGGGGTGAAATTATGTTATGCCTAGACTTAATATTTTGCATAATGCAGAAATTTCGAAAAATATTTTGTTAGGTGTCATTTTTTGATTTCTCATATCTCAAGTCTTAGCATGTAATTAACAGGTGTGGGTTCATCTATGCACACCTACAGGCTTTATTAAAGATGTCCTGACTTTTTAAAGGGTTGTGTCTAAGGCTGTGCCATAAACCACAGGTCTATAGTTGATGATAGAGAGGATGGAGCTATTTACGGATGGCTATATTGTTTCAGGTGTCATACTTACTCAGTGTTTGTATAAGAGGCCTATTTGAGTGTTAATGACCCAAATGACTTGGTCCACATGGTGGGTAAAGGAGAATGATGTATCAAAGGTAACACCTAAGGCATTTAAAGGTTGCTACTTGATCTATTGGAACACGTTTGTTGTTGAAGATCATTAATTGATTTGTTTTTAATTTACTCTTGAGGATTGCTAACATCATTACCCCTGTTTTCTTATAGTTCATAAGAAGTTTGTTTAAAAAAAAAAAAAAACATTCCTCGACTGTGGCAAAGTTTTTGAGAGGTGTGTTTCCAGTGTGTGTGGCTCAGGATACTTGGTGAAAAACAGCATTGTCTGCATAAAGAAGTCCCTTTTCTGTACATACATGGGGAATAGGCTCAACAGGAGGGCACCCAGGATAGACCCTTGCAGCACACCTGTGCTCGCCTGCCTAGTGTCAGAAAGGATACCATTTATTTTTACATGCTGAGTTCTATTGCCTTAAGTAGCTTCTGAACCATTCCTCTGTTTCTGATGACAGGCCAGTGGACTGGAGTTTACTGAGCAGTAGGTTTTGGTTGATGGTGTTGAAAGCTTTGGTGAGATCAATATAAATTGCTCCTACCCATTGGCTCTTGTCTAGTGTCTCACATAGAAAACTGGAGTATTTGAGAAGTGCTGTTGTGATATTATGTGCCTTCCAGAATCCGTGTTGTTGTGAAAACTGGATGTTGTATTTATCGAAGTAGTCTAAAGCTGATCAGGCTCTATGTGGTCTAGGGCCTTGCAGAGTGGAGGTAGGATGGAGGTGGAATGGTAATTAGTGCGGTGGGCTCAATTACTGCTTTTATGAACCAGTGTAACTACTGTGGCTTTCCACTTCTGTAGAAATTGTGTTAGCTTGAGTGATAGATTATTTTAGTGAGCGGTGGTAGGACTTCATCCAGGGTGAGGGATATCAATTTTAGGTCGAGCAAGTCATTGCTGTGTCTGGATTTCTTTGACAACTGTAGGAGGTATTGTTTGGCATCAGCATGAGAAACTTCCTTAAAGTAGAAGGTGGGGCTGAGGTTCCCTTGGTGTTTTTATGTATATTGTCTGCTGTGTGACTCTTGGTTGCATCAAGGAATTCTGGATGGAGTACATTGCTCATGTCTGAGAATGCAATATTGAACATACCCGCTATCTTCTTTAGATCTTGGGTGATTTCCCCATTTACTAGTATCATGGAGGGGGAACGCATTGCTAGCTCTTCCTGTAAGATCCTTTATCTGTTCCTCAAAGTTTTTACCATCCCCCGGTTTTAGAGCTGTGGGTAGGCAGAGCCTGTAGCTCTCTTGCATTAACTCTAAAAATGAGCTTACTGTTAAACTTCCTTTTTGGACTTTTGGAAGTATCCATCCACAACTGCAAAATAGTGTGCACCCCCTCTGATTTTTGTTATTTGCTGCTTTGTCTTAAAGACGGGGGGATGCTACTGTGCCTCCCAACTTCTCAGGATATAAACAAAAAAATACCTTTTGAAGCTGCTGTCATTTTACTCTTGCAGGGCTACAGAATGAGCATCTGTCCAGCTTAATCAAATAGATTTATTCTAGTTATTTCGGCAGCCTAGGGGTTAACCCATTATCTCCTTACTTTGACTGAATACTGACCCAGTAGCACATGGCTAATTAGGCACATGTGTTATGTGGGAGACAAAGCAATATTGCAGTTAGCAGGAGACAGGCCAGAAATTGATGGTCTGTAATTACAGGCTTTGTCTATAATAGAAAAAGAACAATATTTCAAATGTAGAAAATAGGGTTCAAATGTTTTATTAGTTCAATAGAAGTTATAAAAGTGTGTTTAATTAGTTGTTTTTGAAGTACTGGAAAGAGAGCAGGATGGCACAAAGACATTCACAGGAGCCTATTTGAATACATAACCCCCACCACACTTTCACTGTTGGACTGCTGGCTGTCCTTTCCAGGCCCCCCCCCGGGACAGTAAGCAAGATTTTATCAGTTGCTTGCTATAAATGCTATTTGTTCCCCAACCCAGAAACTGACCTTTGCCCGTAAAAGGTAATGTTGGACTAGAGAAACACAGAGATGCATACAGTACACACAGACAAGGGAGATGCACTGCAGAATTCCAACACTGTCTGTCATATAGGAGTGAACTGCCCACCCTCTGTGACGCAGGATGCCATATATATAAGAAAATAGCCTATGCAAGAAGTAGACCCAGGCCCCCCTTCCCCCGGAATCCTTACGTATGTTAATTTCTTCAGCCTTGAAGCTGGGAGTCATCATGTATGAATTTCTGCTATCTACTGCTCTCATCACTCCCACGTGTCTTAGTTATGTAGTTCAAAAATAAAGTAGAACTGTGAAGCCAGTCATGCAGAGGGTATAATGACTTGAATAGTTGTATTTTTTCGTTTCGTTTGTTTATTAAGGAATAACCATTGAGCATCAGCTCATTAACAATGGTGACCTTATTACGAAGTACATAATTACAAATTACAGATACAAATAGAAAACAACAAATAAATTCATCAATAACGATCACAAACATGTTCAAATAAAGAAAATATTTTAACATGAAAACAGAAGGTGGTGGCATATCTAACCTACGAAATTCATGCAGAAGTTTATTCCAAAAAAGAGGAACAAATTGGCTATAAAAGTGAAGAGAACGTTTAGTTTTGGTGATTGCTACAGATAATTCTTTCACAGAAGCATTCCTTAAAGACTGATCAATAGATCTAAACATTAATTTACAAATAATCAGGAATAAGACCCAAACCACATTTATATGTGACTGCATATCTGTGGTTATCGCTTCCTTGCTTTAATGATACCCAACCCAAGGATTTATACAAATCACAGTGATGAACATCCATTGGATATTTCAATATCAAATGAGCTAAATGGCTATAAAGTATATCTAGTTTATGTAAGCACTTCAAAGTTGCTACAGCATACAAAATGTCGGCATAATCAAATAATGGAAATATTTGAGCCATAATTATTGTTTTCATAGTAACTGAATCTAAACAGTGTTTATTTTTTTTATAAAAAAACTGTCCTTTTACCAGTTTACGTAACCAATCTTTCTACGTGAACATCCCCCAAACCATTCTGATCAAGCCAATAATCTAAATATTTATATGATTTGACATTTTCTAATGCAGCTCCAGAGCTAACAAGAACTACCATCCTGTGACCCAATTTTATTTTAGAAGAAGGTCCAAACAGCATTGACTTTGTCTTAGTTGTATTTAATTTCAATTTGGAGTCTAGAAAAAAATATTTTCAAGGTATCAAAGTTGCTTTGTAAAGTAGTCTGAATTTCCAGAACCGAGGTATGGGAAAAACAGACAATTGTGTCATCAGCATACAAATGATAGTTAATTTCACCAAGGCTTTTGCCGAAGTCTTTTAAGTACAACAAAAAAAGGAGGGGTCCCAGGATGGAGCCCTGTGGGACTCCCCTTACTACCATTAAATAAGTAGATTCTTGATAACCAACTGCAGTAAATTGTCTCCTATTACTCAAATAAGAGCAAAACCAGGCCAAAACATCA
This sequence comes from Neoceratodus forsteri, assembly GCA_016271365.2. Classification (NCBI taxonomy): domain Eukaryota; kingdom Metazoa; phylum Chordata; order Ceratodontiformes; family Ceratodontidae; genus Neoceratodus; species Neoceratodus forsteri. Next base: position 56,489,010 of record CM057455.1, read on the forward strand.
TTGACCAAACCCACCTCAGCTATACGTGATAGTAATATTTGGTGGTCAACCACGTCGAAGGCCTTGGACAAATTGATCTGTATGGCCCCAATATAATTTTTGTAAATCATTTGCCCTACCGATGTCGTACAAGACCCTCGACACGGAGACCACTGTACCATGTAATTTTTAGAATCCTGTTTGAAACTGATCAAACAGATTATTACCCTGGACATAATCCACCAATTGTCTAGCCAGTAGCCTTTCAAAAAGCTTACTAACAAGAGGAAGAAGAGAAATAGCTCTATAATTGGAAAGGTGACAAGAATTGCCCCCTTTAAATAAGGGGACAACTCTAGCCAACTTCCAATCCTGGGGAAAGTAACCAAGAGACAGAGATTGATTAAACAAATATGTCAAAGGTTCAGCAATGTAAAATGCAGAGTATTTTAGCATACTAGGGGTCAAGTCATCTAGACCACAGCTTCCACTAGATTAACTTCAGCAACAATTCAAGTACCCCGTAATTAACAACTTCCTTAAAACAATACTTTGGAAGATTATCATCCAGTACATTTATTGGATGCAAATTATGATGGATTACACCACCAAAGACATTTCCTGAATTAATAAAAAAAATGTATTGAATCTATTAGGTAAACACCCATCAGGATCATTTCCGATGCCCATTCAGTTCATTAATAAGGGATCAAAATTTCTTTGGGTTTTTCACAGATTCAGATGTTTTGGATTTAAAATATTTTTTCTTAGCTTTCTTAAACCCAACAACATATTTATTTCTACACTTCCTGTAACATTGCCCATCAGCAGAAGCACCAGATAATCTAACATTTTCCCAAGCTATATTTTTACCCCTTTTTAACTTTGAAAGTTTAAAAGAAAACTAAACAGCTGAGTTAAGTTTTACCCTTTTAGTTTTCAAAGGCATATGATTGTTGCAAACCATCAAAAGTTCCTTCAAAAAGTACCCCTAAGTTAAATCAAGATCCGGAATTAGTTTCAAACGTTCCCAATGGACGTTGCTAAGGTCATCCAAAAAACTAAAATAATCAAATTTCCTAAAAGATCGAAACATGATATATTTAGCAGGCCCTTTCACTCTATTAATCTCCCTTAAACAATAGATAATATTGTAATCACTAAAAAAGATCAGCACATACCCCATACTCAGTATGAAGATGAGGACTGTTAGTTAAAATTAAGTACAATAAAGAGGACTTGTGAGGGTTAATTAAATTTATTCACATAGGTTATTCAATCAATTGAGATAACCCCAATTCAAGGGCAATGGATTGAATGCATTTTGATCTACTGGGACACAGCCAGTCAGCATTAAAATCCCCCATTAATAAAATTTCATGAGATGTGTTATAAGGAGAGAGAGCGTCACAAATAGAGGATAGCATATGCAATAGAAAATGAGGTGGCCTATATTCTCCAAAAAGTAATAGGGGCATATCTAAATGAAAATGTATTTCTAAGGCCAAATACAACAATTATGATCTATAGTTAATGACATGCACTCTGGGGCATATTTTTCAGCATAATAGATTAAAATCCCTCCCCCTCTCTTAGTCCCATCAGCTCTCATTGTGTCATAACCATGTATCTTCACAAGTGCATCATCCAATCTGTTTTCTGGTCCAAAATAAGTACCCGTTTATAAGTGTCTAAGCCCTGTTTGATAAATGAATGCTCTGCCATGCCATGCAGCTCCAAGTGTCAGTACTAGAGCAAGGTTATCAAGTCAGTCTCTTCTGTAGCTAGTTATTGTTTTGGGAACAATGCAAGTCCCACTAGACCCAGGACCTGTTTTCAGTGGCAACCGAAGGGCACTAGGAAGGTTAAGTGACTTACTCAGGGTCACACAGAATGCAAGAGGAGGTTGTGGGTATCAAACCCTATTCTACTGGATGTACCGTATCAAGCTCATTCACATCTCATTACTCTAATGTCTAGGCTGTTCTGCCAACTCTATACAGTGACTTAACAGCCTCCACACAGTCCCACCACACAATGCAGTAAAACAATAACCAAGCAATAGAAAACAGCATACAGGAGTAAAACACAAACGAGGGATATGGGATAAGGTTTATTAGGGAAGGCAGGAACAAGGCTCTGGTAAAGGAAAGGGAAGGGTTACAAAATAAACAAATCATTGGCAATCCCTGCTCCACCTCCCCCTCACCCCTCATCCCTGTCAGTCCCTCACAGTCCAGCTAACAGGCACAGCAATTATACTATCCCTACAGTCCCCTCTCCACCTCCCCCTTACCCCTCATCCCTGTCAGTCCCTCACAGTCCCAGCTAACGGACACAGCAATTATACTATCCCCACAGTCCCTAAGAACTTCCTGTATTCTACTGGGTAACACAGTTGTTGAATTAGCATAGGACCAATGTTTGATGTAGATGCAGCTATTTAACCTGCATAGTTTATTAAGTTTAAAATTGAGGGATCACTATTTGTAACCCAAAACAAGGCAATATGGCCAAAATGCAGTCCTTCTACATGGGCACTCCTAAGAGAGACAGTCCAGTCCTGCCTTAACTATCTAATTAAAAGGACTGGGACTCAGGTCTGATTCAGTACTCGTGGTATGCAGATCAAATCAGATCTGAAAGGTTTCAGAGGTACAGTATGCTGGACTCTCTGGTTTGCAGTAGCTGCAGGTTGCATGCTGTGACTCTTTGCTGTATCACAGTAGACATAGTCATGTGAGAGGCTTGTAGGCCTGTGATGATTCAACAACTGTGGCACCCAGCAGAATATAGGGAAGCTGTAAGGGATAAGGGAGAGGAGAAATAAATGATGGTGGTGATTTACTCTTAGGGCTAGGAGGGAATGGCCCTGCTGCAACCCCTCCCCCCGGAGAAAACACTGTCTGTTGGGGGCCCCACCATTGAGCTTTGCATGGGGCCCCAGCAGGCCAAAACATTCCACTGGCTGAGGGAGGGGGAGAGAGAGAGATTCAACTGTTACGTGCTTTGAAGAATTGAAATGTGGTGTGTGTGAGTGTGTGCCTGTGTCTCTATCTCTCTTTCTCTCTCTCTTTTTTCACCTATAGCAGCACTGCTCGGGAAAGTCAGTGCCAGTGAAGTGTTGTGAGTGGTGTCTGTGTGGCTGTGGGTGTGTCATCTACTTCATGGTATGAGGGCCACAAACACTGATGGAGCTTCTGTGAGACACACACACAAACATATGCACTTTGCATCACAAAGGCAAGTATGCAAAGTACATGTTGTATATGATGCTGCAAATTCAAGAGCCTTTCTACTAAATTCATACTTCCTCCAGGTAATTGAGAAATGTGGTCTTCTACACTACTCGCTGCCGCTGGACAAAGTTTAAGAATGAATCATCAGCTACAAGCCATGATAGAAAAATAATTTTAATAGTATTTAGTTAATAAAATAATTAGCTGTCCAGAGTCAACACATTAACTGGTGGTACACAAGTATGGTCATTATGTATTATAAACAGTCTTATCACTAAGGGTTAGAAAAATAGACCATTGGCAACTTCCGTTTGGCTTTAAATCCATATATTTGGCTCAGCTTCCAGAATTCGCAAAACTATTTTTCATCTACAAATACAGTAGTTGTCATAGTGCAAGCTGACCACAGTAAGGGGGTAAGGAAGTCTTAATGGCAGCAATAAATATAAATTATTATTGCTTACTAGTTGCAGGTGCTATTGGCATGCATCTGCTGTGGATTGCTGTTTGTGATAAGGTGACAGAGCCTGAAATAGAACAACTTTCAAGCAACAGGACCCTGCTTTCTGGCCTAGTAAGGCTCTCTAATCATCGCCTCCCAAGCGGAGCAACTTCATGCAAAGGAGTCTGCTCATTTCAATGCAACGCCTCCCATAACCACCACTATTAAACGGAGCAATTTCCAAGCAGCAGAAGCCTGCAGTCTGGTACAGCATGGTACAGAGCTACAAGGTTGTTCAGTGCTGCATTAGTGTAAAAATGACTTTATTCTAGCGATACAGTTCTACTTCTAAAGGCTGCTTAATACACTCTGCCTAATTGCTTGCAACTGTCTCCACGTGGTACTTCCATTTAATTCTTGTTGGCAGAGTGTGTTGATAGAGTTTTGTGCATAGAACAAGATCATGTACTGCAGTCTGATTTTTAATGTAAGGTGTCAATTACCTTATTTGAAGTTGTCCTGCATTCTTCTGTCTCATTTGCTCCTTCTCTACGTGAGTTGTGCTTGTGCATGTGCAGTACCCTCCTCTTCCACTGTTCAGTTTCTCTCCCCTCTCTCACTCTTCCCACTTCAGTGGCCTTTTATTTCTCTAGTGCACGCCCCCTTTTCTAACAAACTCTTTTTCCCTTATCTGCAAGCTCCTCTAACCATCGCTCCCAAATGGAGCAACTTCCAAACGGGAACCTGCTTTCTGGCCCAGCAAGGCTCCACTAACCATCACTCTCAAATGGAGCAACTTGCAAGCAACAGGACCCTGCTTTCTGGCCCAGCAAGCTACGAAGCTACAAGGCTTTTCAGTGCTGCACTAGTGCAGACCGTCAACATGCCAGCGCATCAACTGCCCCACTCACCCCTTCCTCCACCCACCCACCCTAAATGTATCAGTCCCTGTAGTCATGTGACTCGTCACCTAGACTTTTTTAAGTCCCCAATTTCTCATCTGAAGCTTATACCTAGTGACTACTAGAAGTCACTACTGTACCTTCAAAACTACTGAGCTTCCCCTGTACACTTCTTCCCTCTCCCTTCTTTCTCCTAGGTGCTAACCCTTACCTGCCACACCAACACCCTTTACTTACCACCCATATTTTCAACCTGCCCCACCCCTCATCCTTCTATACCTCATGCAAACACCCTACCACTGTGCCATCTGCAGGGTACAAAATTGAATTGGAAATTTCTCAGACTTGTTCCAACTCATCCTCCCATTCCTTTCCTTTCCATCCCCTGGAACATAGCCCTCACTTACACCTGTGTGGCTGTCTCCCGACCTACCATGCTGTCCATTAAATTACTTTATCCTCTTATTTTTCTACTGTTAAATAGGGATCCCACTGTCCCAGTCTGCTGACATTTTCACCCACCGCTCTCCATTCCTAGTTAGTGGTTTATCACCATCAAGTACCCTAAGTGCCCTCACAGTCCACCATCCTGGGCCCTTCTTATTGGTTGGCTTCAACACATGCTCATTACCAGTCCCACCCTTCCTACTGGTAATGCACATTGTCTCACTTCCAGTGTCAATGTCATCTACAACTGCCCCCAAACATGCTGTCATCCCCAAACCCAAACTACTTAAATTTACGCTCCTCTGCAATGCCCTTCTACTTCTATTACAGTCAGGTAATATCCACCCCAACCCCAGGCCCTTGCAGCAACAACTCACCATTTTTTTTTCCAATTATTTAACCAGGAGAGACACACTAAGCTGAAAGCTTGTTACAGGTACGACCTGGGAGCACAAGGAAGTTAAGTGACTTGCTCAGGGTCACACAGTATGCAAGTGGGGGCTTTGGGATTCAAACCCAGGTCGCCAGATTTGCAGCTCAGAGCCTTAAACCACTGCATTATACTGCCACCAAAGTCGGTAAAGCCAGTGGCCTTAAGATTGCATTCCTCAACATCGGCAGCCTACTTCCAGACCTTGACCAACTGTAAGTCTGGGTGCAACACCACAAACTGGATGTCCTGGCAGTTGCTGAAACCTGGCTTTCTCCTAAATCCCCCGATTCCTCCACTGCCCTGGCTGGCTATACACTTTTCAGAGCAGACCAGATTACAGAAAAAGGTGGGGGGTTGTTATTTACCTCTCAGACACCTTTCAGGGCCGTGCCCTCCCAACCTTGTCTGCTGTGAAGTGTGTCCAGTCACTGGCAGTCAGAATTGCTCTGGGTAACGATGGAAAATCCCTCATTATCCTGTCAGTTTATATCCCACCAAGGAACACAGCAACAGGTCTTGATGCTGTCCTGGACTACATTGCCAAGCTATCGAGCCATACAGAGGTGGTTGCGCTAGGCAGTTTCAACATCAGTTGGCTTGTAATGGATGCTGGCTCATTTACAGATGCTGTCACTGCTGTTGACCTCAGACAGATGGCCCAAACTCCAACTAGGATTAATTATAGAACTGGAACCCGCACACTCATTGACCTCATTCTTCCCAACTGCCCTGACAGGATTGTTGACATTGTGGTGTTGCCTGACTTCCTTAGCGATGACTCTCATATCATGTGTCACTGGTTAAACAAGCACCCGAGACCCCCAGTAAACTGTCCTACCAGCATATAGTCAGGCGAAGTCAACTTGAACAATTTCAAAATTGCCTCCGCCAGTGTGACTGGTCACTAGTAGACAAGGCCACAAGTGTTGATCTAGCATTGGGACACTTTATTTCCATTTTTAGCAAGGTCTGTGACCTTTTTTCCCCTTTCAGAAAGCAAAAAAGCAAAGGGGCTAACAACCCATTGGATCACTGTACCCCTCCTTAACCTGATGGCCTCTCGTGACCACCTTTGGCACATTGTACATGCCACTAATAAGTTTAATGATGGTCAACACTACAAGGAAGCCAGGAATGCCTGTACCTGTGTAGTATATCTCGCAGAGACTACCCACTTCCAGGACTTGTTCACCAATTCCTGGGGAAACAGCAAAAAATTCTGGGAAAACAAAAAAACAAACAAACTTGGAAGCCCAACATATCCCTTCCCTTGATGCTCAATACAAATGGCACTACCATCCAGAGTCCTAAAGAAATGGCAGATATATTCAATGCTGCTCTCACCAACCTGAGTGAGGTTCTTCCTACCAATATCTTTGATGATCCTCCTGTTCAAGATTGCAATCACTGTGTTAACCAAAACCCCAGCGATCCACCCTTCTATTTCAGGACAGTTACCACCATAGCAGCAAAAAAAATACCTGCTGTGAGTACTTGGAAAATCATGATTTAGTAGCGATATTATTGATCTTAAAATTCTCCGGTTCACCCTTGATGCAGTCATGTCATCTCTCACCAAGATACTCAACCTATCCCTCCAGCTTGGCCAATTACCTGTAGTCTGGAAAGTGGCTCTGGTGACACATGTTCACAAGTATGGAGTAGAGATGCAGCGAAGTTTAAAGTCGAACACGAAGTGAACGCAAAGACATCCACTTCACGTTTGTGTGCACTTCATGTAATTTTCCCTCTGATGACCCGACTTCACCTTGACTTCGCCTGTTCACTTCACCTTACTTTGGTGCACAAGGTGGAGTGGCCAGGAAACTAGCAGTTTGGTCACATGTGTGCCTCTCTGTCACATGACAACTTTCCACTATAGGAAATTATTGTTTTCACTTGTTGAGTCAGGTTGTGGTGTGTGGAGGACTGCAGGCAGCTAATACAAATCAAATCAATTCCTTCATTGAATAGTTATCCTAGTTTCATACTTTTTTCTTTAAGTAAAGTATCACCACTCTATCTTTTATTTTATCCTACTGCTTTCTGCTAACTTTACTACCTCTGTTTTTTTTTTTAAGTTGTGTACTTTATTCTCTGTTTCTATCTTTCTGTTTTTTTTTTTCCTTTGTCAGTCAGATCCTTTCTTCTCTGGCTGTTATGGATCATCCGGTTGAATGTCATGGCCCTAGAACACATGGTGGTTCACACGTGGTAATACTGAATAGGGCAGCTTTTGAGATGCAGGTTCACCAGCAATCAAAGGAGGTGGAGGTGCAGCGGGAAGATGAACAGGAGCAGCTGCAGCCTTTGGAGCAGGAACAGCAGGAGCCACCCCCTCCCCGTGGTTCCTTGCCCAAAGCATGATCCATCTGCTCCACCAAAACAAGCTGCAGAGACATCAGTTGTACTAAAGCAATGCCAGCCTCAGAGCCCTGGAAAGAAGACCTCCCCTATTTGAGCATATTTTCATTGTGATCCCAATGATCGAAGTGTGGCTAAGTGCACCATATGCCACCAGGTAGTCTGTAGGGGGTGGAGTGACAGGTGTATTGGCAACAGGGGGCAGTGGACACAGCTATCCCTGCACCACTGTGCAGAATGGCAGGAGGCAAAAACAGTAGCATCAAGCAGAAAACATAATCTGTTGCCCTCCCTCTGCTGTAGAAATACCACCACCAGTAGTTGCATCAATGGCCCCACCACCAGTAGCAGAAGCAGCACCACCACCAATAGTAGCAGCAGTACCGCCACATGCAACAGGCAATGAGCAGCAGGAGTCACTGCATCGGGAAACTGTCCAGCGGCGACGCATGGTGATGGAGCTGAGCAGACTGTTGCTCCGGTCTGTGACAATCAGGACCATGAGACTGCAATTTTGACAGCGATCCAGGACTGTCTTTGGGGTGGTGATGGTGATAGAGGTGCCACTGAGTAAATATGGTGCACTGTTCAAACATTATAATTTGTTCTGTATCTGTACACCTTTATCTTCTTTCCTTTCATCTTATCTTTCTTTAACACCTATGCCCCCAAAACACAAAAAAATATATAAAAATGTTGATAAAAAAAATCTATGCTATCCTTCCTTGAGCTTTCTTCACCTTATCTGTTTTATCCTACTGTGTGCTCCTTTTCCTACTTTCCTCCTTCTGTCCACAAATGTCAAGTATTGGTCCCTTTATAGAAAGGCTTACATGCCTCTCGTACTGCTGCTGCTGTGCTGATGCACAGGTGGTGTGTAAGTAAGAAGAGAATTCCAGAATAATAGAAGATGAATATCTTTTGTGTGTGCGTTGGAAGCTTAAGTCTGTTCGTAGTGATGTATCCTTCTTCCATCTGCAAATATCAAGTATTGGTCCCATTATAGAAAGGCTTACATGCCGCTCATACTGCTGCTGCTGTGCTGATGCACTGGTGGTGTGTAAGTAAGAAAAGAATTCTAGAAGATTCCAAGTGAGAAAATGCCTGCTGTTTAAATGTCATGAGAAGTACCAACTCCAGTCTAGAGGAAGAATAATCACAAGAGAAACAGTTCATAAAAGTCAAAGGTATTTCGGGACACACTGATTAAAGCATGCACCTACAGCTTCAACTCTCCATAAGTGTCCCTTGTGAGAAAATGACATGCTGGCACCTGCTGCTGCTGTTGTTCCTGCTGTTTCCTGCTGCTGCTGATGTGCAGTGTGTGGAATTACTACTGTAGCTACTTCTTGCTAAATGATCGAGCCATGAAAGGTAAGTAGTTTTATTTGGGGTTGAGGGATCATCATTTCATAACAAGTTTTCTTTAATGTTTTTGTATTCTTTCCAGGTTTTCAGTTTATAACTGAGGTCACTAGCATCATTGTCATAATCATCCACAAATTCAGTTTGGATGCTGTCCTGTTGTGAACATGTTCCTTCCAACCACGGCTGCAGTATGATCATCCACAATTTTTTTTGTCAATATACGAATCTTTGGATGGTACCTCAGGCATAACCTCAACATCTCTAGAAAAATGAGATTCATTTGTGAGTCATTGTCAGACTCGTGATCAGAATCATGTTCAACTACTGTGGGGACGGGGAGTGCGTGTGACATCAGCTACACTCATTCATGTCTTTTCACGCTGCAACATTTTGGTAAAATGATAAGTTTGCACAGGTTGAACTTGGAACAATACACATGCTGTCACTAACTTCACTACCACCACCAGTAGCAGGGACAACAGAATCGCCAACCATCGCTGAAGTGACGATTACGCTGTGAAAAACATAGTCATAGAAATCCCTTTACTTGCATCAACTATTCCCTATTGCTGTGTACTACCATGGCCACAGCCACTCTTGGCACAGGCAGCAGTGCCATGGCACAAAACATCTTTGTATGCATGTCTCTTCACGGGCATTTCTTTGGATTACACAGGTAATTAACTACAAATTTAGATTTATGCACTTTTGGAAGGATGGGAAGTCAAAAAGCAACAAGTGTGACTTACAGATGGAGATCGGACCCTAAAGAAACAGCAGCACAGAAAGATGGAGTTTGCGCACTAAAGAGAAGCAGCACAACAACACCTCAACCAGTGGTCAGCAATCCCAAACTGGAAAAATAATACCTTCTTTTGCTGGAGGGGGGGCACAGCAGTGCCTAGCTAGAGGCAATAAAAAATAACACCCGTGAAGAAATTAAGAGTTCTGTGATTACTGTGCCACAGTAAAAGGCATTTGGCTTGATGGCACGCACACACACTAAAGGTAATGGGCAGAAAATGTAACAGTTCAGTACACTATCTACAACCCAGTCTTTTAAACAGACCGAAAAAGTGCAAAGCACCACAGCAAACCACAACATAGAAGCATAGAATTTGATGGCAGATAAGCACCGTTTGGCCCACCCGGTCTGCCCATTTCCCTACCTGCTGGATAAGCTGCAGATCCTAGTTAACCAACAGCCTATTTCTTCCTACCCCCCACAAGAATTGCCTTGTGTGTCTCCCATGCATACTTGAGTTCCCCCACTGCTTTTGACCCCAAGACCTCCCCAAGGTTCCATGTGTCCACCACCCTCTCTGTGAAAAAATACTTCCTCACATTGCCCCTGAGCCGTCCCCCCTCTATCATCAAATTGTGCCCCCTTGTTCTTGCACATCTCTTTTTCTAAAAGATGCTACCCTCTTGGACATTGTTGATTCCCTTGGGGTACTTGAAAGTTTCTATCATGTCCCCCCCTTTTCTCGAGGGTCTACATATTAAGCTCCTTTAGTCACTCCTCATTATGTCTTCTCTTGCAGACCATGCACCATTTATTTGCCCTTCTGTGGACTGCCTCCATCCTGTCTATGTCCTTGGCGTGGAGATAGGGGCAGATCCACAGACCTCATGAGCGTCCATGGCTGTGTGGCAGAAAACCTCAGTGCAAAGGGTTGCCACTTGAGGAACCGCAGGCTACCGCAGCAGTGGGTATTCAAAGGTGGAGCTAGATTACGACTGGCTCCAATGGACCACGCGGCAGGTTTTGGGTGGTGTTACCAGAGATATCCCCGCAGCTGTGGAAAGATGTTATGGCCCGTAGGACCAGCCATAACTCCCTCCGCAAACTCTAGGTGGGCAAAGCAATACAGCCTGATGGGATTCACCCCAGATTTCTAAAAGAACTAAGGGGAGAACTATTGACACCAGTGACTATCCTTTTTAACAAGTCATGAGAAGATGGTATGGTATGGTGTTCTTTCAAAACCCTTTCTTCTGTGAAAGGACTGCTATCAACCCCCCATCCAGAATGCTTCTACTGATTGAATTAGGTACCTCCTCCTCTTCTTTTTTGAATACTGAGCAGAAGTATTTGTTAAGTATCCCTGCTTTTTCACTGTCCTTCTCTGCCTCCCCCTTATTAAGCCTCACTATCACTCCCTTTGTCTTTCTTGGCTGCCTAATGTACTATAAAGTTTTTTATCCCCGTTTTTAACTGAGTTGAGTATGTTTTCCTCAGTTTGGGCCTTCGCTATTCGGATTGCCTTCCCCACTTCCTTCTGATTGAACTGGTACAGTTCTCTGTGCTGCTCCCTCTGTGTTTCCTTCTATGTCCTGAATGCTATTTTTTCTCCCTAACCTTCCCCGCCGCCTTTTTTGAGAACCGTTCTGGTGTTTTCTTTCATTTAGATTTACTTATTTGATTCACTCAAAGCTTTGTTGCCTCCATGATAGCAGTTATGATGTTTCCCCATTGTTGCTCCACCCCTTTTTCTTGCCTGTTTGCTAGCGCTTTTCTGAGGTACTCTCTCATTTTGACAAAATTCAGCCCTCCTGAAGTCCAGTACCCTCACTTTTGTATGGCTTGACTGTGCAGCTGAGTTTATCATGGACCACACTGTTTGGTGGTCAGTTGTTCCCAGATGGCTACCCACTCCTAGATCTGAGATTCTCTCTCCATCCCCATTTGAGAGTACCAAGTCTAAGACTGCTCGCTCCTGAGTGGGTTCCAAAACTAGCTGTCTGAAGCATGCCCCCTGTAGAGCATCAGGAATGGCCCTGCTCTTGGACGTGGCTGCAGCAAAGATGCTCCAGTTAACATCTGGCACAGTCGGGTCCCCCATCCACAATATCTCCCCTTTCTCTGCCATCCTAAAGATGCCTTATATCATTTCCTTGTCCATTTCCTCCCCCTGAAAAGGGGGTCTGTATACAGCCTTTGTGCAGATTGTGGTGCCATTTCCAATCTCCAGGGTGTTACACAGTGCCTCCTCTCTTCCCTGTTTTTCCCTTTTGTTCAGTTGCTTTGATCCCTTCCCTTACATAGAAAGCTACTCCTCCTCCTCTTTTACCCTCCTTGTCCCTCCTGTAGATTGTGTACACTTATGTTCACATCCCAGTCATGGTTCTCTCTGTACAATGTTTCTGTGACTGCCATGATATCCAAGCATCCCTCTTCCATCAAGGCCTCCAGTTTAGGGAGTTTATTACTTACGCTATGGGCATTGGTACTCATTACCTTCCATTTTTTGATGGCCTTACCCCTTTTTCCCCATCCATGTCCTTACTGCCTTTGTCTTTTTTTTTCCATTTACCCCTGCCCTTCTCCCTATTGACTTCTCTATCTTGGTGTTTACATCACTAACTACCCTGATTTTTTTGGTGGGGGCTAGAATTTCCTTGCTCCTTTTCAGTGCCTCCCCCTTGGCTAGTTTATATGCTCCAATGAAGCATTTTAACCCTATCACCTAGGATCCTGGCTCCCCTCCTGGACAGATGCAAACTGTCACAACAGTATAGGCCTGCATCCCTCCAGGTGGCCCCCCAGTCCCCAATGAAGCTAAAACACTGAGCTCTGCACCAGTTTTTCAACACAAATGATTGAATCCCATGTTGCCAAGCACCCCAGCCTCACCCATGCCGTAGACAGGCGGCACCTCCGAGAAGGTTACCGTGTGTGCGACTTGTCCAAAGTCCCTCCCCAGCTCCACAGACTCCTCCTGCACTGTTCAGATCCCTTTTTCAGCCAGGTCATGTGCCCCTAGGTGAACAGTGACATCCAGCTCCCTCCCCTGTGCAGCTGCTCCTGCAATCCTGAGGATTCAGTCCCTGTCCCTCCAAGTCATGGTGCCAGGCAGGCACCTTACCTTCCTTTTCCCTCCTTCCCCCAGTTCTACCCTCCTAACAATGGAGTCCCCCACCAGGAGTTGTTTCCTTCCCCTGTAGGGTCCCATGCCACCCTCCTGTGGGTATTCTTTGTGAAGGTTCCCTGCATCCTCCTTGGTCTCCACTGCTGGTGCCTCCATGGTAGAACCACACACTGCCAGAATGGCATATGAATTGTGGAGAGGTGTAACTGGAGGGAGGCTCCTCTGTTCCACCACCCTCACCCTCCCTGAGCCCACTGTGGTCCAATCACTCCTCTTTCTTGGAATTCTCTAAGGCAGCAGCGGGGGTCCTGGAGGTCCCCTGAATCAATGCACAACTCAGCCTGGAGATGAGCAATGTCCTCCATCAGCCCAGAGAGGTGCCTGCAGATGGAACAACACTGCATCCTCCAGAACGTCTCCCGGAAGACTGCTTCTCCACAGACACTGCACTCCAGCACTCCCATCATGTCTTATTTGTGGCCCATTAACTGTTGTTTTGTATACTTACTCTTTTCTCTCTTTCTCTTTAATTATTTTTTTTTTGTTTTATATATATTTTTTTCTTCCTACTTTCCTACTGCCTCCATGCCCTTAAAGTTCCTGATCTTCCTGTTCTGGGACAGGAAGTTCTTATATTCCTCAGTAGTCTCCTTCTTACTTGCTCAGAGTCAGACCTCCAGAAGCTGGGAGGACGGAGAGCTACTCTTTTCTTTCTAGGATGGTGAGTCTTTTGTGCCTCTGTGATCACTCACTTTCTTTTCCCAAACAGGACATTCCTGTTGTCAGTCAAATTCTAAGCTTACAAAAGTAGAACTGGCTAAGGGTGTGGGGTTGGAGGGGAGGGACAGAAGGCAGTGTATTCCCAGTAGAGTAGTAAAGTTCTAACAGCACCTCTTTCCTCTTGCTATTCTCTGCCAAAAGCTATCTAGGGCAGTTTTTAAATCCAAACACCTGGCTTTCTTCTGCCTAAGCCACTCCCCCAATTCAGTTTCCTTCTTCACCTAGCTAACTGCACAGATAACAATTCCTTTCACCCAACTCAAACACACTAACACTTTTTTTTGTTCTAGGGCAGTTTTTAAGTCCAAACACCTGGCTTTCTTCTGCCTAAGCCACTCCCCCAATTCAGTTTCCTTCTTCACCTAGCTAACTGCACAGATAACAATTCCTTTCACCCAACTCAAACACACTAACACTTTTTTTTGTTCTAGGGCAGTTTTTAAATCCAAACACCTGGCTTTCTTCTGCCTAAGCCACTCCCCCAATTCAGTTTCCTTCTTCACCTAGCTAACTGCACAGATAACAATTCCTTTCACCCAACTCAAACACACTAACACTTTTTTTTGTTCTAGGGCAGTTTTTAAATCCAAACACCTGGCTTTCTTTTGTCTAAGCCACTTCCCCTAACTGACAGTTTCCTTTTTGACCTAGCTAACTGCACAGATAACAATCCCCTTCACCCAGCTCAAACACACTAACTTTTTTTTGTTCTTGTTTGTTTTTACCCTAAATTGAAGGTCTCAACAAATGATTAAAACTTACTAGAAGTATTAATGTGTGTATAATTTGAACACACAAATACTAAGACAGTAGTACCCAACACAACAGTTGGAAAGACTGCTTGTCTCACTGTGAATCTCCCTTCACAATCACCACAGATACACCCCTCCCCGAAGCACACTTCTACAGTGCCTGTCAGTACAGAGACTGAATGCAATATACTAGACGCCAGAAGAGTAGGCCTATTGGTCTATCAAGTCTGCTCGTGCTTCAGCACCCTGATTGGGTACCATAGCCCTCTACCTGCCTCCTTCCACTGTTACTCCATACCCCAGTCCTGCCCCCCCCAGGTAAACCAGCCTCTGCTTCATCCCTTGCCTATACCTGTCCCACCCTCTCTTGAATCCCTTTACCATAGTTGCCTGTACCAGCTCCCTGGGCAGCGCATTCCACAGTTCCACCATTCTCTCGGTGAAGTATCTCCTCCTCCTTTCCCCCCTAATCCTACCACCCTCAATCTTCCAGCTGTGTCCTTTGGTGATACCACCCTCCTTCAGTCAAAAGATCCTATCTTGTCTTACCTTATTTACTCCCCCCTGAGGTACTTGAAGACCTCAATCGTGTCCCCCCGGTCCCTCCTCTTCTCTCCTCTCCTCTCCTCCAGTGAGAAAAGGTTGAGCTCCCCTAGTCGTTCCTCATATGTCATATCCCCCAGGCCCCGGATCATTCTGGTTGCTCTCCTCTGAACCCTCTTCAGGAGTTGGATGTCCCTCCTTAGGTGCAGCCTCCAGAACTGCATATAGTACTCAAGATGTTGTCTAACCGGGCTGTTGTACAGTGGCAAAATCACCTCTCTGTTCCTTGACGTAATCCCCCCTAGCGATGCATCCCAGCATCCTATTTGCCCTGACCGCAGCCCTCCTGCACTGCTCTGAATTATTCATGTTAACATCCACCAAGACTCCTAGGTCTCTTTCCTCTGCTGTGTTCTGCAACTCATCCCCCCCTCAGGGTGTAACATAGTTGGGATTTTCATTCAATATGCACACAAAAACAATAAACGCTCGATAATATAAACACACGAGGGTTTCCAACAATTGATGTACTAAATTTTGACACAAACATTTGTATCAAAAATTATTTTTTAAAGATGTTTCGATGGTTTGATTCTCAGAGCTCTGAGAGCAAACTGTCTCCAGCTTTCCACTGCACCCACTACACTGAACTAAGGCTGTGCAAGACAATCTAGAGCCCATGTGACCTTCCATCCCATGAATCACTGCAAAATTCACCTTAAAGAACAAGAGAATGGTGAAATTAACATGAATTCCTTTGAAATTAGTGTAACTTTGCATTAGAATTAAAGGGAGAGTAATAAAAAATGTGAAGTCGATTGAAATCAATAGAACTTCACGTTATAAACAAAGGCAAAGTTATTCACTTCGTGTTGCAGAGTATTTTGCAAATTCCATGTTATAGGTGAAGTACTCAGCGTGGGGAAGTTTGGGAACTTTGCCCACCACTAATCTGGAGACAAGCTACACATTCTAACTACCATCTGATCTCCATCTTGCCACCTCTCTCCAAAGTGCTTGAGTGTATTGTTGCTGACCAGATGATTGAGTATCTTGCAACCTATAACCTACAATACACACAACACAGGTTTCAAAAGGGGCATAGTACCACAACTGCCCTACTGGAGTACACTGACTTCATTCATAAGTCTCTTGACCACGGACACCCTGTGGGGGCAATATACATTGAACTCACAAAGGTGTCTAACACTATTAATCACACCCTATTACTCCTGGCCCGGTGTCCATGAGGGTTGAGGCTCTGGACACCACACCTCATGCCATGCCAGTGACCTGAGTTCAAGAATGGACTCGGGTCATTTGGTGGTCACCTGGGGGAGGTAAGGATTAAGCATCTGGAGAACTACTCTCATTCTTCAGGGAGGGGAGGTTTGTGCTGCATGTGTCAGCACAACAGGAGGGGTTTGGCCCATGCCCAGGGTGCTTGACTGCCTCTACCAAGGTGGAGATGGCTGCTGTGCCCATTGCAAGGAGATCTGGGTGGGAGAAAAAAAGAGGAAAATCCTACTGAGACCCAGCAGGGCCGGTGATGGCCCTAATGTGCTGAAGGGATGTACCCCTCCAAGGGGGTGGGTCTTAGCCCTTGCTGGGTCTGTAGAAGTGGTGGAAAATAGTGTTGTGATAAAAAAAAAACAAGCACTGCCAGAAGTTTGCTATTGGTAATGCAGTTGTACATGCCTCCCACATAGGCTTAAAAACAGTTATGGGCAGTGATAAAGTCTGTACGTGGAGGTTCAACAGCTTCTGCACCTCCAGCTCATGATGCAGTTGACATGGTACATAACACAGTGTGCTACAAGCTTGTTCATTGTTTCAACTCCATGCTGCCTTCTCAGTCTGTTTGCTCTGGTGTTGAGTGAATGGAGATGAAAGAAGTTGTAGACAGGAGTGGAACTCTCAGCTCCGAGTCAAAACATTCTGAAGGTGATGTCAGCACTTCTCAAATTCCCGTGTCATTTTCCTGCCACTGCCACTGAGGAAAGGAAAAGCAACAAGAAGGAAGAGCAATGGTGACACTGCATTGTAAAATGCCCAGTCCAGAGGTGTTCCTGGGCAAGGCCTGGTCCTCCTGGATCACCACCGCCAAAATACAGTGCTCTGACAGCAACAACCAGAGCTGATTCACCTCCTATTTTATTCTGTAACCTTTACATTGGGGACATACAGTAAAAAAGTAAGAGTGTCCCCTGGTGTCCTTCATGCTTCTTTCTGTCTAATAAATACACATAGATACTGAATCTGTACAGATGATAAATACATAGAAAAAGATAAAGTGACAGGCGCAGTATATGATGCGACATGTTTAACTGCTGGATTTCCTGTTGCATGTCCAGTTAACAATGTATTTTCAGTACATATTGTACTGTACTCTGTTGTTGCAGTCAGAAACCCAGATTTCGTTGTCCCAAATCATTCATGCTCACTTTCTTAGTAAAGCCCTTTCCTGACATATTGAGCAGGATCCTCTCTGTTATAGATGGAAACGTAGACTATGAGGTCAGGAAAAAGCCCACTGAACCATCCAGTAGATCAGCCATGCCTACTTTGTGTTTGTTTTTTGGCCCTACTGACGACCTACCCTCTTATCCAGAGAAGTTTACCAGAGAGCTGGATTTCAAAGTCTCCCTATCCTGCTAGTCAACATTAAGCTGGCCCACTACTGTACCCAAGGCTTCAGAACCTGCTGGTAGTATGGAAAATATAATCTTTAGTAGAACGTGGTACCAGTCCCCCAGTGTAAGCACCCACTCAGACTTATCTGTGCAGGAGCTTTCCAGAGACATGAAGGATCAGAGACCATGTAGGAGTGTAAGGCCTCACCTTGCTTCTGGAGGCTAGGGAACTCCCCACCCTGGTGACCATTCTGGTGGCAGAGAGAGCAGATAAAAAACAAGAGTGCCAACACTCCCAGAATGATTTTTGAGAGGTCCTTGATAGACTAGTACAAGGGATCCCAACCAAAAGGAAATCATGGAATAAAGGATGCACCATCCACTTTTTGGAAATTTGACCAATGGTTGAAAAGTGGCATGCTTCAACAGGAAGAGGGGGCATGCTCTGAAGCTCAAAGGTGGTGAATTCCAGGGATATATTAGATGACACTCATTCTGCCAAAGAGTGGTGCACCTATGCAACACCCTACCAAGGGGGACAGTGGTTATAAAGACTGTACAGGCCTTAAAGGTAAGCCTGAACAAATATCAACTTACCAAGGGAATCACAGGGTTCCCAGTGCAGTAAGGGGACTGGGGAATCTGTATAAATGAGCCTATGTTTGCATGGCATACTTGCTAATCCTTGCTTAATACCTGGGGGGGGGCACACAGGTGAAACTTGAACCCCTTCTTATATTTAAATTACTGTGGGTGTCCATGTGACTCAGATGGTAGCACATCTATCCCTGGACTAAAAAGGGGTGTGACTTCTACTCCCACACTGTAATTAGACTCATATCATAAAAATGTTGGCACCCGAGTGCAATACTATGGGGTTGCTGTGCTGTTGGGTTGAGCTATCCTTGATGAGACGTAAAACAGATGTCCTGCCTGCCTTTTCTAGTGGCGGTTGTTGTTAAGATGGACACTGAATATCCCATCGCACGTCTCGAAAACAATATGGAACTTTCCCAGTGACCAGACTTCATTTCCTCCATTCATTACAATGCCATCAACAACTTAATCTAATTAAAATGTTTGTCTGCATTATACCCCCACCTATCAGAACAAGGCTGAAAAAAGGTAGTATTGTCTAGCACTCCTTTCCAAGTCAACAACAAGCATTTGTCAATGCCGAATGTTTGCTTGCTGATATTAGCATTGGATGTGCAGGAGTTAGACAGATGAAGAATAGGAGTGGCAGTGAAGTACTGAACGCATGCCAATCCCAGCTCCACCCTGCAGAGATGGACAGGCATTGGGGTATGTCTCTGGGTCATCACCCATAATGCTTGAGGCATTTCACCTCACCCTATCCTGTAGACACCAACAAGTGTTGAGGTGTGCCTTGGGGTGTTCGGCCTCACAGTCACCCTATTTCATAAGGACATACACTGAAATGCGTATAGGAGAATGGGGTGAAGTGTGGGGCTGAAGAGTCCAAGACACACCTCGATGCCTGTTAGTGGCTTCAGGGTGAGGGGTTGGGATGGAATGGCATGAACATTACAGCTGGCAATCCAAAGGCACACCCCTGATGCCTGTCAGTCTGTACAGCGTGAGACGTTATGGTTAGAAACCGTAACGCCTTAGGCATTTGTTGGTATTTGCACTACAGATTTTCAACATGGCCTTTTTGTGATCCCCACCTCATGAAAGTATTTGGGACCTATTCTCATGAACAGTGGCACTGTAATTTTGTTAAAGTGTCCCGAACTTTGAGTTCCCACAGCGACCATTTCATTCTGTGCCTGATGTGCGAAAACACAGATCAGGCAGGATGTGAAGAATGACAGCTGTATCGTTCAAAAGGAGGTGTGAAGAGATGGCAATGTTGAAAATCTGTAGTGAAAATATTAAAAATGCTTGAACTTCTGAGCGTATGTGGAAACTGCACAATGCATGCTCGTAACACAGTCATTTAGTGGAATTATTTCACCAAATTTTCAACATAGGCATTTTGTGACCTCTGCTCATGAACACTGTCACTATGATTTTCTTAATCTCTCCCGAACATTGATTTCCCACAGCGACCACGCTATTGTCTGCCAGATGTGCAAACACATATTTCAGGCAGGATTTGAAAAATGACAGCGGTATTGTTCATAAGGAGGTGTAAAAAAATGGCAGTGTTGAAAATCTGGAGTGAAAATATTACGAGTTTGCAAAGTTACAAGGGTGCGTGGAAACTAACATACTAAAATGCCAGCAGAATAGGCCTAATGGTCTTTTGCGTCTGCTTGTTTGGTCAGCCCCCACCCTGGGAGCTGACCTTGCTGCCCCCCTCACCTTCTCTGGCTTCTCCCTTCCCAGTTCTGGATATTCTCACTGCATTGGATTCTGCTTCCAGAACCCTTCCTGTACCTGTCCCACCCCTCTTGAACCCCTCCACCATCTCTGCCTCCACCAGCCCCTAGGCAGCGCATTCCATGGCTCCACCCACCTCTCCAGTGAAGTAGCACCTCCTCCTTTCTCCCTGAATCTTCCTCCAGCTTCCACCCATGCCCTCTAGTGGCCCCTCCTCCTTCCTTCAAGCACCCTATCGGTTCCTCCCTATTTACCACCTTCATGTACCTGAAGACCTCTATCATGTCCCCCCGGTCCCTTCTGTCTTCCAATGTGTACATATTTAGCTCTTCGAGCCTCTCCTCATAGGTCCTGTCCCCCAAGCCCCAAATCATTTTGGTTGCCCTCCTCTGGACCCTCTCCAGGAGTTTAATGTCACTCTTTAAGTGTAGCCTCCAAAACTGCATGCAGTACTCGAGGTGCAGCCTCACCAAGCAGTTATAAAGAGGGAGTATCACTTCCCTCCTTCTGGAGGTGATCCCCCTAGCGATGCATCCCAGCATCCTGTTGGCCTTGACTGCTGCCCTCCTACAAGTCTCTGAGTTGTTCATCTTGACATCCACCACCACCCCCAGGTCCCTCTCAGCCATCGAGACTTGTAGCATCCCCCCCCCCAGGGTGTACACTTGGCCCGGGTTTCTGGCCCCCAGGTGCAGTACCTTGCATTTCCCTGCATTTAACCTCAGCTTCCATTTTCTAGACTATCTTTCCAGAGCCTCCAGGTCCCCCTGTAGGGCCACCCTCCCCTCCTCCCCATCCACCACCACCCCCAGTTTTGAGTCATCCACAAAGAGACTCATCTCACTCCTGATACCTGTCCTTATGTCAGAGACATAGGTGTTGAACAGGAGGGCCCAAGACTGATCCCTGTGGAACCCCACTAATGACCCTCCTTGGGGATGAGACTATCGCCAACTACGACCCTCTGGGTCCGGTCCTGGAGCCAATTGCTTATCCATCTGATTATCTGGTTCCCCACCCCCATTTCTCCCAGCTTATCCAACAGGCCCACGTGAGGAACAGAGTCAAATGCCTTGCTGAAGTCTAGAAAGAGGATGTCCACTGGTCTACCCAGGTCCAAGGCACTCATCACCCAGTCATAGAACTCCATAAGGTTTGTCTGACACGATTTCCCAGGGACGAATCCATGCTGTCTATCGTCCAGGCACCCTGACTTTTCCAGGTCCCCCAGCCTCTCCTTGACAATGCCCTCCATCACCTTGCCCACCACCGATGTCAGGCTGACAGGCCTGTAGTTCTCTGCCATCTCCCTTGATCCCCCCTTGTGGATAGGCACTATATGCGCCACCTTCCAGTCCTGGGGCACCCACCCTGTCCTCAGAGAGATGGTGAAAAGCTCCACCAGGGGTTTCGCCAGGACATCCGCAAGTTCCTTCTGCACTCTGGGATGTAATTTATCCGGCCCTGGTGCTTTCTCCGTCTTAAGGGACCTGAGGGCTTCCCTCACTCTCTCTGCTGTGATTTCCACTTCCGCTACCTCTTCTCCCTGCTTAGCCTTCCCCCCTCCTGCCAGTGATGCCTCCCCCTCTCCCCAGACCCGCCGATCGATAAGGATCCCCCCCTCCTCAGTATCACTGTCTCCTCCATGTATGATGCAGCACCCCATTCTCCTTGGTGAAAACTGATGAAGTACTCATTTAGTAACTCAGCCTGCTCCCGGTCTTGTGCCCATCTCTCCCTGTTTTAATCCTGCTAATCTGCCCTTCACCCTTCGTTTTCCCCAATGTATCTAAAGAACCCTTGTTCCCTCTCCTAATTTCCCTGGCCAGGTTCTGCTTCTTCCTTGCCTTAGCCGCCCTCACCACCCTAGTGGCCCTTCTAGCCATCAGCTCGTACTCCCCTCGATCCCTTTCACTTCTTGAGCACTTGAATTGCCTATAGGCTGCCATCTTTCCCCGCACCACCTCCTGGACCTCCCTAGTCCACCAGCAGGGTTTTCGGGCCCTAACGCATTTTTGTCTTATTCTTGCACAGGTGGTGGTAGCATCCTGCACCCCTTTCCTGATGATTTCCCACCTACTATCAGCGTCCATGTCTGACCCAATCTCATCCAAATGTTCCTTAAGGATCCTTACCATTTCCTTAAAATCCGCCCCCCTGAAGTCAGTTACCTCCATCTTTGTGCAGCCTTCTATCCCTCCTAGGTCCAGGCAGAACCAGACCGTGGCATGGTCACTCCCCGCCAATGGGTCCCTTACCTCCAGGCTTCCAATCTGGTCACTGTCTGCCAGGACCACATCTAGTACCCACGCCTCCCTGGTTGGTTCCCCCACCTGCTGAGTTAGGAGCGCATCTTGAAAGACATCCAACAACGTCTGTTCCCTGGCCACCGAGGATGTCATAGTCTCCCAGTCTGTTCCTGGCATGTTTAAGTCCGCCAACACCACCACCCTTCCCCTGCCCAGTCTGCAGTGTCTCCCAATATCTGCCACCAGACTGTCCTCCAGCTCCTCTGCCAGTGCAGGGGGTCTGTACACCACTCCTATTTTTACTCTCTTGCCCCCCCTTTGTTATCAAGGTGACCCAAATCGCCTCACGGTCCCTCCGCCTCCTGTACTCCCCTATGCCAATGCAGTTTTGACTATCATTGCTACCCTCCCCCTTCCCTCCCCCCTGTCTTTCCTGAACATAGTGTAACCCTCCAGGTTCAGGTCCCAGTCATGTGCTGCGGTGGCCCAGGTCTCAGTGACCGCTGCCACATCCACCGCTTCCTCAGTTAGCATCACCTGGAACTCAGGCATTTTATTGCCCAAGCTCCTGGCATTTAGCAGGACTACCTTCCACCCTTTCCCCTATACTTCCATTTCTCCTGCTCGTATTCCCATGGGGATTCTGTTTTCCACTGGTCTGCACTTTACCAGTCGTCCTTTTCCCACATTCCTCCAGCTCCCCAGGTGGGTGGAGACAGAGTCCCTCCTTTATCGCCCCCCCTCGACAGCCTTTTCTCCCATCCCTCCCCCTTCACAAGTTTAAACCCCGCTTTTCACCAATGAACCCCTCTATTTTCAACTTAAGGATTCCCCTTCCCTCCAAATTGAGATGGAGCCTATCTCTAGCATACAGCTCCTTATCCTCCCAGGTCTCCACCCAATCCCCCTTTAGCCCATACCCTCTGGCCTCACACCACTCCCTGAGCCACTGGTTTATCTCCCCTAATCTTCCTTTTGTGTTCCCCACTAGCAGGATTTCTGAGAAGGAAACTGTGCATCCTATGTCATGACAAACTCTGGCAAGCTCCCTGAACCTTGCCTGTATCTCTAGCTCGCTATTTCCCTCAATGTCATTGGTACCCAGGTGGACCAGTATGTCTGGGGAACCTCCACAATCCTTTGCCAGCTGATAGACCTCATGCTTGGCCCTGTGCACTGTTAGTCCAGGGAAGCATTTTGTTCTAACTGGCCAGGCTTCTTCCTCCCTATCCCATTTGATCCCCCTGATCATAGAATCCCCCAACAGGAGCACTCTGACCGCTCCTTTCCTCCATTTCCCCCTCCTTCCATGTCCCTCATCCTTTCTGCCGGTCCCTCCAAGCAGCCAGCTCCTTGTTCCTCCCCCTATCTGGGTGCCACATGCCACCCCCTCCTTATTTACCCTGGCCACCCCACCTCCGATCCTATGCCTCTCCTCCTCCCGAGTATCCTTCTGTACCTCGCTAACTCCCCCCTCACTGCTCATGACTGGTCCTTCTCCTCATCCCCTAAACTAGCCTGGCTCATCCTCCCTTCCTTCCTGTCTCCGTTTAGTCCCTCCTTGCTTGTTGTGCTCCCCAGGTCTAAACCTTCAGCTCCCTTTACTGTATCCTCCTTGTACTTCTGGTCCTTCTCCTTGCACTTTCCTCCCAACTGGTTCTTCTCCTTGCGCTTTCCTCCCTCTTCCCCCTGCCCCTCCTGCTCTGATTCACTGCTCCCCCCATTTTCCTGCATTCCAGGTTCCCCCCGTTCCTCCTGCTATCCAGCCCCCGCCTTCTGCCCCCACTCCCTTTCCATCTCTAACCACCCCTGTCATGGCTACATCACCCCCCTCATCCTCAAGCAGAAGAAGAGAACTGAAGCGGTTACTGAGCATAAGGTCTGATCCACCTCCCCGCCTTGCTTCCTTCTGTCCAGCCCCAGCCATCTGCCTACTTCCCTGAGAATGTTGTCCCTCTGGCCCCCCTATTGAGGGTCCCCAGTTATCTGCCTGCTTCCTTGGTAGTGTCCTCCTTTTGGACCCCCTCTGCCAGGGTCCCTATGTGACCCCTGAATATTCTCCTGCACTCCTTTCCCTGTGCCCCCACCCCTAGTGCTTGGTGCAACCCCATGGGAGATACCTGCCCCCTTCCCCAACCATACCTCCCCTTCCCCAGCTGTCTCCTAATCCCGCAACCTCCTTCCTAAGCTGTGCCAGCTGGTAGCACACTGGGAAACCACAGAACTTACACAACCAGTACAGTATCATGGTTGCTCCACACCCGTGTACACCCACCACCCTCCCAAGATGCGGCCCTAACATGGTGGTCCCATCCTCCAAGTAGGTTTCCTTGGGTGAGCCACCAGGTTCCCCACTAGTCCAAGATACACCCTTACTGCCTAATCAGGTCACCCACTAATCCTAGATACAGTCCCACAGTAAGCGGTAACCCTGTTACTAGGTGCAGTACAACACAGTAAACATATAGGAAGTGAACAACTCCCTAAGCTCCTCTCTCCCAGCTTTTAAATCCAACCCCCAGTGGCTAGAACTACATGAGCTGCACCTGCAGCCTTTTCCTCCAATTGCAGGGCAGGTGTTCCCCTATAAATTAGCAGAGCTCTGGGAGGGTGGGTCTTGGGCCTACACCCGACTCTCGAGAGAGTGTATCAGCTCTGTGTCTGCCCCTTCAAGCCCTGCAGCCAAAGAGCCAGCCCCAAGCAAATCCCACCAAATAGGTTTTAAATCAGAAGAACTAGGCCTCCACCAGCGCAGCCTGTTACACAGTGAAGCATCCAACAAATGAGCCCACTTACAGCCACCAAACCAGTTTTCAAACTTCCAACAGCCCCAAAAACAATACCCTGCTATCCCCTTAGAAGTAAGAAAGAAAAGAAATAACCTTCTACCAAGTAAAATCCACCGGAAACCCTGTAAAAACAAGAAGATGCAGCTACTGTCCTGGAACACAACTGATCCTGTCCCCTTCCAGTTCCTTCTGAGAAGCCAAAGCAACTAACACCACAAACCTGATTCAGCTCTGCCTCCAGTCAATTAGCTGAGTGAGACCTGGCCAGACCATTAACACCCTTCCCCCACTTTGCACTAACCTTTGCAGCTAGTGAAGTCAGCAAAAAGGAATCAAAGTTCAGCTCAAAGCCCCCAAAATATGTTTGCTGCCAAAGGAAACAGGTCTCCAATTTAATCAGCTTCACT
Source organism: Neoceratodus forsteri (assembly GCA_016271365.2). NCBI lineage: Eukaryota > Metazoa > Chordata > Ceratodontiformes > Ceratodontidae > Neoceratodus > Neoceratodus forsteri. Next base: position 56,514,558 of record CM057455.1, read on the forward strand.
AACACCACATCAAAATAGGCTTGAAATTAACAGATACAGGTCTCCAATTCAAATAACCAGCCCCAAGCAAATCCCACCAAATAGGTTTTAAATCAGAAGAAATAGGCCTCCACCAGTGCAGCCTTTTACACAGTGAAACATCCAACAAATGAGCCCACTTACAGCCACCAAACCAGTTTTCAGACTTCCAACAGCCCCAAAAACAATACCCTGCTATCCCCTTAGAAGTAAGAAAGAAAAGAAATAACCTTCTGCCAAGTGAAATCTACCAGAAACTCTGTAAAAACAACAAGAAGCAGCTACTGTCCTGGAACACAACTGATCCTGTCCCCTTCCAATGCATGCTCGTAACACAGTCATTTTATGGACATTTGTCACCAAATTTTCAACATAGGCATTGTAGGATCTCTGCTCATGAACAGAGTCACTGTGATTTTCTTAGTCTGTCCCAAACACTGATTTCCTACAGCAACCGCGCTATTCTGCGCTGGAAGTGCGGAAGCACATTTCAGCCAGGATGTGAAAAATGACAGCTGTACTCTTCATAAGGAGGTGTGGAAAAATGCCATTGTTGAAAATCTGGGTGAAAATATTCACGATTGTGAAATTCTGAGCATGCCAAAACTGCACAACACCACGCTTATAGCAGCATTTTTGGAATTTTTCACAGAATTTACCAACATAGGCTTTTTGAGAGCCCATCTCATGAATAGTAACACTGTCGTTTTGATTAATCAGTCCCAAAAGTGATTCTCGCGAGTGACTGCAAAATCACCTTCCGGACTGAATAACGCCATGACAGTGACTGAATTCATGAGGAGGGGTCCCAAGAACCCCATGTTGAAATTTTGGTGCCAAAAGTAACAAAAAATGGCTGCGATATCAACACAAGTTAAAAAAAAACAGTTTTTGCCATTATACAGTTTACTGGCATTTCTTCAGTTTGTGGTCAGCTTTGAAGAGTGCAGACATGTTCCTGGTCCACTGAAGATTGTTGCATCAGGCTCCTGAGTTAAGTATGGTGTAAGGGGGAGTGTGGGGAGGTGGGGTGCGCAGTTGGTAGTTGTGAGTTTGGGGAGGGGGCAAGGGACTCAACGAGGGACTGTTTTCTTTTTTACAGGATTTTAAAATAAAAAGACTATGTGGGATGCTTTTTGCATGCTGGGGTGGGCTCCCAGCATGCCACCTGGATGCTTGTTGGGTGGGGGGACTGGAGCCAACAGGGATTGGGCACCCCTGTCAGCCATACAGCATGCTGGGGAGGGACACATGAGCTGAGCGGGATTGGGCACCTCGGCACAGAACAAATGGGCGCATGATGCTGTGAGGATTGGTCTACCCCATTGGCAAATGAACTCGGGAGGGAGGCATGCACAAAGGGGGATTGGGCTCCCAAGTCGGATTTCATGTGGACTCTTAGGCAGACTGTGAAAGCCAGCCACCGTGTTACTTCAAATGTTACACCAGGCAAGGCACCGCCCTGCAATGACAGGTTGCTGCCTCATTGCAGCGGCAAATTTGTTTCAAGTTGGTGGCACACTGGCTGAACGTGTGCCAGCAGCAGCATGCCACCACATTGTGGAAAGCGGGCCAAGTCTCAGAATGCAGTGGGGGCATTGGCTGCCACAGTGCTGCACCTCCAAAACCCCGCTTCTCTCCTAAGTTGTCCCATAATGTTTCATGCACATCTGGGCAAGCAAACATAAAAACTAAAGTAATAAAATCATTATGGTTGTGAAAAGTATTTTAAATCAGGACTGAAATGAAGCTGTAGCTCCAGTCCAGTTTCCAACCCTGTTTGTAAAGAAAATGTGCAGCTGACATCTACAGCATTCCCAAATCGTGTGTGTAAATATAAATACATATACACAATACGTCAGTATATTCCAAACACATGCTGGTAAATTTAGTATATTGTGTAAATTACATTAAAGGTTTGTAGTCGCCTACATTTCTGTCCATACTTACTGTGTATACATTTTGTTTTGCTCACTTTATCTGTCAATATTGTGCTTTCATAACTTTGGACATTAAGAAACTGTGTTTTCTTTAATTGTCTGCAGTTATTTAAAGTGAGCGCTGTTTCTTACCAGTTTTAATTTTTTTTTCTGGCACCTCTGCCCTCTGTGGAGTGTATGTTTCTGGAAGTTAGCAGTTTTAAGTTGCATAGAGAAAGACATCTCACACACATCTACAGATGTGCTATGGCAAGGAAAAAAAAGAAAGAAATGTAACTAATTCACCCCCCCCCCCACGACAGCCATCTCCAGTCTGGTGATCTGTGTTTACAAATGCCGCAGACTTCAGCACCGCTGGCCTTTATGGAACATTTGTTTTCCGTAGTTCGGGATGGAGAAACAACTCCCCAGCACACACATAACGTACGATACATACAGACATTTTATGAGTAGAAAAACGTAAAGTACCTAATTCAACTTCAGTGCTTCTATAGAGCCTTTGACTCCCATTGCTTTCTTTCCTCCTCCAAATGTTCCAAGCTTTACCTCTGCTGAACCCATAGATCACTGAACTGCCAGTTGCTGACTCCCTGCAGCCAGCCAAACAGAGAAAAGTGCTGTTGCCCCCAAAACAGGCAGTTATCCAGCTCTTGGAGCCCTTTGAAAGCTCCCATGGTTGCAGACTCCAGGTTGCTTAGCCATTTATCTGGCTTGACTGTTGCATGTCATGCCTCCACCTCCTTCTCTGGTCTTACTCCCCCAACTCCCACCACAACTGGAGCAACAGATTAGGGTGCTGCAGCAGAAAGGACAAACAAACATTTTGAACAGAGCAAACGAAAAGGCAATTCTATGCAGGAGGATGCCCCCAGCCAGAAAAAAGTGTACACATTAGCATGCACTGCATATGCCTTCTGACGTCCTTATTTCCATGAGAGAGGGGGAGGATAGTAGCATCAGCTGCTGCTACCCTCTGTCTCTCATGGAAGACATCATGTACTCACTTACTCAGGCAGCAGTGTTGTTATATTTTTCACAGCAAATATTTGGCAGCCAAACAGCCCCTCTTTCAGTTCCTTGTTGGCTGCTGACAGATTATGCAAACGCAAAGCAGAAAACGCAGTTTACGTTAGTTGGCAGCCAGCAGGGAAAGTGACAGGAAGGCTGCATCTGTTGCTTAATAACTGAATGAGCATATATTTTAACATTTATTAGCGACGCTACTTTGTTGTCCCCCCCAGGTTAATCGCTTATTTCCTGGTATATAATTCCATCAGCTCCCCCACCTCCTCTTGTTTGCGGCTGTCAACTATCTGCTGTGGTCTTCACTCCCACTGCTCTCTCCTGAACTGAGTAAGGGCTGTGGAGGAGCAGTGGAAGGGGGCTGAAGGTGCTAACTCACTTAATTTGCAGGCAATGTCTCTCTGCTCTGCTAAGTGTTCCTGACTGTGCTCTATTGAGTCTGGACTCAGGATGCCAGTATGTAAGGAGAGGACAGGCTGTTGCAACATTTTGAAGGTGCTATGGTTTTACCATCCATTGCCTATGTTGGGCAAACATAGCTTACCCAAATGTGCCCGATATAAGTGGCTTAACCCTAGACTGCTGGGAATATATTAATAGTAACAGTACAGTTTCCATTGGTGCTGAGAGGATGGTACAACTGCATTTATCAAAAAGATTCCAGTTGTTCATGGTGAAAAACAAGTGAGGGGGAAGCTACGGGAGGTGAGACACAGGAAAACTGTTAGCAGCCCAAGGAGTGTGTGTGTGTGTGTGTCTCTGTCTGGTGGGTGGGCAGTATGTCAGCCAGGCTGATTGTGAACAGCTGTTTACTGGGCAGTGTCCTGTAGATGAAATGAAAAAGCCGCCACATGATTGGTGCAGATTTTTCTTTTCAAGCGCAGACTCTTTCAGGCAAACAACTGTCATGATCAACCTACCTGATTATTGGTGTGGCACGGTCGTGCCCCTTGCAGACCACTCTGCATTAGACAGACAGTGCCACATCCTTCAAAAAGCAACTCATTTCAAGAAGTTCACTGCACGTGCGTGCATGGTGAACTTAAAAAAATCATACCCTATTACTTAAGTACCTATCTACTCTTAGGCTCTAACAAGATGATTTAGCTTGGTTCAACAGCAACCTTGAGGACAGAACACAAAGGGTGAAAATACTTGATACCCTCTCCATCAGTCACCCTGTACATTCAGGTGTGCTTCAAGGTTCAATCTTATGTCCTCTCCTAGTTAGCCTCTTCCTTAACACCCTTCCCTTAGTTTGCCCCACCCACCTGCTCCTATATGCTGATGATGCTGTGCTTTTCACCAGCCAGCTTTGTCCAATAACCTTTGTTGCCAGTCTCCAACACAGTTTCACTTCAGCTGAGGCCTGGTTCTCTGAACTTAAATTAATCATAAAGTACAAAAACACAAAGGTGATGCTTCTTCCTTGCCCACACTATAGGCACAAAAATGCCTGTTTACTGATCATGGACAAACTTACTACACCTCTTGAACAAATATATAGCTTTATATATCTGGGTATAACACATGGCAGTTACTTATCCTTCGGTGAACATGTTAACCTCATATCTAGAGCTGCCTGCATTAGGCTAGGGCAGCTTTATAGACACAGCATGTCTCACAAAGCCCTCTGCTTGGCCATCAATAGCTCCATCCTCTCAATTATCGACTTTTGGCTTATTGTCTATTGCTTCAACACTCCATAGGCTAAGTGTTGCTCTTAACAAAGCCTGATGACTTTTCAGTGGGGCCCACCAATGCACTCACACTTGTGGCCTATATGCCTCAGCAAACTGGCTGATCCTCCGAGCCAGGATCTGCTATCAAACCTGTCTGTCTGCTAAGAAGATTAACCTTGGACTTGCCACTCCACTGACTACTCCAGCTCCTGTATAGGACACACAACCACCACCGCACTATAATCACATCTATTCACACCTCCCATGTCCCTTTTTGCTGTACTATATATGCCCAATGGGCTTTTATGTATAGGGCACTGAGCTGGCTAAATAACCTTCCACCTGACCTCCTAGCTGGCTCAATAATTGAACCATTCAAAACCAAACTTCGGCAGCATCTGCTAGAACTCAGCAGTTGCAACTGCACCACTCAGCTTAAGTCTTTAGCCTTTTCCCTCCACCACTTCAAACACTCTGTCTGCAGATCTCTCTAGTAACCCTCTCCTAACATTTTTCCCTCCCTCCTAATACCTCTCCTTTCTCTACTCTAGTGTTATTACCTCTCTCACAAACTGTTGCATTGTATGTCCCCAGGTACACCTGTTCTTGACTGCCCCATCTCCTCCTGCCTTACACACCCCCTCCATCTTGATAACTACTCTTCCTCCCTCCCACCTCTAACACCTAGACCATTTGCTTATACTAACTACGGATTGTCTGTACACACAAAACTGTGTCTTTCTGGTAGTCTCCTCTCACTACCTATTGACTCAGACTTTTGACCCTGGATATCCCCCACCCTCCTTTACATTATTGCCTCCCTACAGCCTCCAGTTATTATGAATTTGGGGGGTCCCCTTAACTCTCTCTCTTCCCACTCTGAGCCTACAACTTTGTAGCTCATGACAAGGTCATTCTTTCTGACCACCACAACTGTCACTTTGTAACTCATGTTCCTAATCTAGCACTTACTATTGGAGCCTTGCAGAGAGGGGTCTATCAAATCTCCCCCAGGACTGGCTAGAAAGCTATTTGACTGAAAGAGTACTGCAAGTATCCTATGGAGGTACATTGTCTGATAATAGAGTATTGAAACAAGGGGTCCCACGGGGTCAATTTTAGCGCCCCTTCTGGAGATCTTAACCAAAAGTCAAACATTACTTTATGCTGATATTATCTTATACACAAGTTCAGGTTCGGTGGCTACCATTACTTATGAATTAAATAATGACTTTCTGGAATTAGAACATTGATTAATTATGTCTAAATTATTAATGAATAGTTCTAAAACAAAGTGCATGTTATTTAGCTGCAAACAAAGATTAGACAAGTCTGACAAACTTATTGTGTGTCATAGGAAGGGAACAAGTCTGGAGCAGGTGGAACAATTTAAATACTTAGGAGTACATTTGGATACCCAATTGACATATACATTTCATATAGGATCACAAACCAAGAAACTTAATCAGAAATTAGGGGTGTTATTCAAATTGCAAAATTCTCTGGCTTTGCAAACTAGAATCGCTATAGCCCAAAGTATACTTTTGTCACAACTGAATTATAATTCTTACTGTCAAATTTAACAACTACTTTTCATAGTATTTACAGATTTGCTTACAAACAATCCTACAGAACTTATCACAGTAAATTGTATCAAATCACAGGATGGCTTCCACCAAACTTGAGTTGCATGTATTCTTTGTGTTGCTTAACTGATAATATTTTACGTCAAAATGAAAGTTCTCCACTTTGTCCATTGTTAAAAATAAAATCAACTAATCGAGAATTAAGCTCGTTAAATTATTTAATAATGAACAAAACAAAAACTGAAATGGGAGACTGAGCTTTTTCTATTCAGGCCCCTAAACAGTGGAATGCCCTTCCCTCTAATTTAAAGTCAGGATTAACTCACAATTTGGTCAAATGCAAATTTGAAAAGGTATATTTTTAATCAATTGCAAAGTTTTTGCTATCTTAATTGATGGAGTTTTATATTGTTAATATTATGTGTCTTTGTATTGAATCATGCTTGTTTAGTTATTGTGTCACATGTTTAAATAGGCTGATAATATACTTATTAACATCTTAACTGTATAGAAAAATAACAGTCCCAGGTCACATATGAAAAAGGGCCTATGGCCCATATGTTTACCAATTAAACAAAAGTTAAATAAATAAATATGGTATTGTATGTACATTTTTGTATTTTTTCTGTATACTCATTCAACCTTTGTTTTGCAGTTAAGTATTTTTATTAAAGTTTCTGCATATACGTACTGCACGTGCATAAAAATACTAAATAAATAACTCATTCAACCTTTGTGCTTTGTATAATGTGTATATTATGTATTTCCATAAACACATTCAACCTTTGTACCATATTATATGTTAACTTGACCCACTGTTTGTTGCATTTTATGATGTGGAGCCTTTATAAATGAGCCTCTGGTTCAAAGGTTGTAATTCCGAGACATAAATAAAAAAAAAATAAACAAATCCCAAGACAGCCACAGCCAAGTGTGAGATACCGTAATAGTTACTATTCATCACTGACCTCAAAACGTACTGCATACTCCCATGTAGTCTCTGCTTTACATGCATGCCACTTTCTACAGTAATAGTTACTATTAATCTCTGACCTCAACATACCGCACACTCCCATGTAGTCTCTGCTTTACATGCATGCCACTTTCTACAGTAATAGTTACTATTCATCGCTGACCTCAAGACATACTGCACACTCCCATGTAGTCTCTGCTTTACATGCGTGCCACTTTCTACAGTAACAGTTACTATTCATCACTGACCTCAAAACGTACTGCACACTCCTATGTAGTCTCTGCTTTACGTGCATGCCATTTTCTACAGTAATAGTTACTATTAATCTCTGACCTCAACATACCGCACACTCCCATGTAGTCTCTGCTTTACATGCATGCCACTTTCTACAGTAATAGTTACTATTCATCGCTGACCTCAAGACATACTGCACACTCCCATGTAGTCTCTGCTTTACATGCGTGCCACTTTCTACAGTAACAGTTACTATTCATCACTGACCTCAAAACGTACTGCACACTCCTATGTAGTCTCTGCTTTACATGTGTGCCACTTTCTACAGTAATAGTTACTATTGATCGCGGACCTCAAGTCATACTGCATACTTCCATGTAGTCTCTGCTTTACATGCGCGCCACTTTGTACAGTAATAGTTACTATTCATCGAGGACCTCAAGACATACTGCATACTCCCATGTAGTCTCTGCTTTACATGCATGCCACTTTCTACAGTAATAGTTACTTTTCATCGCTGACCTCAAGACATACTGCACACTCCCGTGTAGTCTCTGCTTTACATGCATGCCACTTTCTACAGTAATAGTTACTGTTGATCGCGGACCTCAAGTCATACTGCATACTCCCATGTAGTCTCTGCTTTACATGCATGCCACTTTCTGTATTTTTTCTGTGTCTTAGCTACATTGATTTTCAGATTATATAAGGACTCCCCCAAAAAAAGACAAGTTACGCATCATAAATCCTAAAAACAAAAAGTTATTACATGTACTGCAGTACATGTAAAGGGTTTTCATTAACTGATACCAACTCTGTGAGCTCTGTGTTATCAGTGGCACACCAGATCATATGGAGCTTGTTGGTGATGATAATGTAAAAGTTGTTAGCATTATCATCAGAGGAAGAAGTTGCCGTACTGCTGCTGAGGTGGTATGCCAGACTATGGGGCCAGTGTTAGTGGGAAAAGTTCAGACAGACTTGCCACAAGGAGATATAGTACTGGGACTAATTAAAGAAGGTTAAGCAATAACATATCACAGAGTGTTACGCAGTGTGAAAGTTACCTGGGCCTTGTGTTGTGGTGTGGCATGAGGTGCAGCCATGTGCCTTAAACCACATAGGAAACGGATAAATCCCACAACAACCCTTGCCATGAAGTGCATTATTGTGATAATAAAATGGACCCAGCTGTGAAAAACCCTAAAACATAAAATGAATCAATGCATAATGATGTGATGCAGCCACCAGTCAATAAAATAGTCCTTAATTCAATTGTTTTGCACAGCTGAAAGTTGATTGTTTGTGTCACCCAAGCTGATTTCTCTTTGTCTACCTGATTCCAATATATGTGATTTTAAGAACCACATAAGCTATTTTTAAAGCACTTAGACCCTCCCTTCCTTTCCCACACTGTTTCTTTGTTTTTCTTTCTTTGGAGTTATGTGATGTGGGCAACTATTCGAGAGTGAGGCCCCACAGAGTGACTACACAATGCAGACTGCAGGAAGGGTGACTGTGGAACAATGGTGACCAGCAGAGAGTGTGTGTGCAGGAGACACAGCCTGAAAAGACATGCAGCAGTGCACGTCCGTGCCACAGGGTGCACTGGTATGCACAGGAGGGCAATGGGCACTGACTGTGCCTGATGAAGCTCATGTCAGAGGGCATGGTGCACTGGGCAACAGGACCAGGGCAGGCAGCATAGGGCGACAGGCTGAGGAACGCCCCTCAGGGGGAGATCTGTGAGGAGGAGAGGCTAGGACAGGGGTGCAGGACACCATGGAGACACCACTGCATGGCAATGCCATGACAGCAGCAAGTATGCAGTGGCAGGGTGGTGGACAGGCCTGCCATGGGTTTAGTAAGGATTTTGCAACTATGGTGGTGGTATGATGATCTGGGAGGGCGTATGCAGTCAGTGCTTGTTGTCCTTGCCTCCTGCAGTCCTCACCACCCTTGTGTTTCCAGGGCCCCTGTCTCCCGAGGTGTCATCATGCCTGCTGCCCACATCTGATGTTTGCTTCACTGCTGCTCAGGCCTGTCAGGTTCACTGGGTGATATGTTGCTGCTTAGGGTGTCGCCCTTGCGAGGATGTAGCACGGCTCACTCTTTTACTTTTGGTTGGTTTCACTGTGCAGACACTCATTAGGGCACCACTCTTCCTACCTCACCCCCACAGACTGTTCCATTATTTTGTCACTCTACATTGCTGCTACCCTTTCTTTCACTCACCCAAACAGGCTTGCACATTTGGCAGAGCCTGGCAATGACAGGCAGGAGAAGAGATTTGGCAACTGGGCAGTCATGCACCAAGAGATATGGATTCCACACTGGGATGCCTGAGTCTAGTACCAGCTAGCATCAGGTTCTGGTGTTATGGGACTCAGTTTTTAGATTTACGGGCTGGAAGGTGTTCAGGCATTATCCAGAGAACTGCTTGTTTTGTTGCCTGTGAGACTCTAAGGCTGTGGATCTCATGTCAAATTGCTGGTGGGGATACAGGGAAAAACTGGTAACTGCTGTTCATATTAGGGAGCCTGCAACACCCATTTACAGGCTTACTGTAGGTGAAAAGATCAATATGGACACTTTTCTATGAGAAAGCAAATACAAATATGTTGCAGGCAGGAAGCCACCTTACTTATGGTATCAGAGGTAGCTGTAGCCCACTCCCGTGGTCTTAATATAACGGGGTTGTGCTCCTACACACTTCTTTCCGTGGCAGTTTATAGGGAGTGAAAAACCATGCCGGTATGTTTATAATTACTGAGCTTGACTCTACGTAGTCATTTGTTTTAAAACGTTTCCAATGTTTCTTTCTAATAATACCTTTTAGATTATTTTCTTATTAATAATTCAGTGCCACGTGTGAATATTTTTTTATTAGTTCCATAATTAACTGAATGGCTACTTTTTAATTTTTGATACATTCTAATAACAATGTGCTTGTTACCATTGATGAACTCCCTTATATAGTAAGCATGCACTGTACTACTTTAATGCGGTACTTCTGCATTTACCTCTGCACATGCATGATAGACTTGTTGAGTACCCAGAGGCCAGTGGGGCACAAGAACCAAGGCAGCATGGATTCACAGCGGGATGGTCATGTCAGACAAATCTAATTGATTTCTTTGACTGAGTGACCAAAGTAGTAGACCAGGGAGGGGCTGTGGACATGGCCTACCTAGACTTTAGCAAGACATTTGACACAGTCCCACACAAAAGATTAATAACCAAATTAGCCAGCCTGGGAGTGGGTCCCAGCGTGGTAGCCTGGGTAAAACTTTGGCTGGACAAGAGTACACAGAGGGTAATAGTAAATGAAGTCCACAGTGAAGAAAGGGGGGTTACTACTAGGGTACCGCAGGGTTCAGTACTGGATCCGATCCTTTTTAATGTCTTTATAAGTGACACTGCAGAGGGACTGGAAGGAAAGTATGTCTCTTTGCAGACAACACAAAGATCTGCAACAGGGTTGACATGCAAAGTGGGGTGGAAAGGATGAGAAGGGGCTTGGCAAGGTTGGAGGAATGGTTAAATGTATGGCAGCTTAGATTCAACACAAAGAAGTGCAAATTAATGCACCTGGGAAACAAAAACCCAGGGTAAGAGTACACAATGGGGGGTTAGATACTGACAACAACAAAAATGGAAAGGGACCTGAGAGTAGTTGTATCAGATGACCTAAAAGTGGGCAAGCAATGTGAGAAGGCAGTAAGGCAGGCTGGAGGGACACTGGGATGCATAGGGAGAGGCATCACCAGTAGAAAACAGGAAGTTGTTATCCCTCTGTACAGACAGTTGGTGAGACCACATCTGGAGTACTGCATGCAGTTCTGGAGACCCAATCTCCGCAAAGACATAGACAGGATGGAGGCTGTACAGAGGAGGGCAACCAAAATGATGCAGGGTCTGCACCAGAAGACATATGAAGAAAGACTAAATGAGCTTAATATGTATAGCCTCGAGGAAAGGAGGGAGAGAGGGACATGATAGAAACTTTAAAGTATCTCAAGGGAATCAACAAAGTCCAAGACGGTAGCATCTTTCAGAAAAAGAGATGTGCAAGAACAAGGGGGCATAATTTGAAGATAGAGGGGAGACGGCTCAGAGGTAATGTGAGGAAGTATGTTTTCATGGAGAGGGTTGTAGATGCATGGAACAGCCTTCCTGAGGAGTTTGTGGAGTCAAAAACAGTAGGTGAATTCAAGAATGCATGGGACAGACATAAGGCAATTCTAGTGGGTAGTAGGAGGAAGTAGGCTGTTGGTTAACTAGGATCTGCAGCTTATCCATTAGGTAGGGAAATGGGCAGACTAGGTGGGCCAAGCGGTCCTTATCTGCCATCAAATTCTATGTTTCTGTGGTGCAGCGACAGCTCAGAGTATTCTTTTACTCACTTGTACCACACTCTCCTTTATCTGAGCAGCCATATCGACTCTGACCAGAATTTGTATATTTTTGTAACCATCCGTCTGCTGCCATTTTCATTTTACTACCTTTTGTCTTGCACTTTAGTCCACTCATTCCAAAAAAGTTTCATAATTGTGAACAGATTTACAAGACTCAATTCAAATAGAGATGTAAGGTTTTTTTTCGGGGCGGGGGTCAGTCCCACCATACTTCACTCCATCATAACTGACTAACCTTTGGTGAGTGGCTGGGCTGATGGTGATTAATCTTGTATACCAGTGTGCCTCCAGCAAGAGAATGAATGGTAGTGGGTTACATGGTAGTGGGGTACAACCTTATTAAAAGCTGTCCCTATCCATTTCTTTCCGCAGGTAACCCTCCCCAGCAATATCACAACAGCAGATAAACAGACATTGGTAATACAAGGTGAACAGGAACAAACACACCACCTTCTGGGCAGGAGTTGAATATCTGCTTGGCCCTTCTTCATAAGACAGGGTCATAACAAGGCTATGTTGAACATTTAGTGTACAGATATTACAAAATAACAAATTCATTAGCCTACATTACATTTTGTTAATGCAGGCTCGTAACTTTGGTAATTTTCAATATTTTTACACCAAATTTCTCACCTGCAGCCCTAATGGCTCTGGCCAGGATGTGTTTAGTAAGGCAGTCTCTGAAGTAGCATGTTTTTGCTAATGTGGCCTCCCAGGTACAGGTATTGGCGGTACAGGTATTTTGAGCAGTTTTGTACTACTGGATCAGACTGCTTACCAGTGGCCTTTGCCCTTTGCCATAGGTAGTCCCTAATTCCCATGAAGTTTAGCAGGGTTGGGTGATCCATGACTTGTTGGATCCTTTCAATTTGCATTTTTTTGTATTGGGACATAAATGTCACATACTGTTTTTTTTCCCCCAAGATAATATGCTTTATTAAAATTTTCAAATCACATGCTGTGTTGAAGAGAGAGATAAAATGGTTGAGAGCCTTGTCCACATCGCACTGGGAGTCGACTGGTGAGCAGTCATTTTGTTTGAGGTGGAACTTAAGCGCATCTAATTGTTTTTTCCTTAGGATACGACTTGTGATGTATATGGAGGGGGGGGCCTTTGTTGATCTATTGGACCAGTGGTACATAATTGGGGAATGATCACGGAGAGTGTCAGCGAGTATGGTTGTTTCAAATACTCTCCCAGGGTTATTAGTAAGGATCCAGTCCAGAAGTCTTTATGACACAGTCCAATAGTTGACTGTAGTGGGTGAGTCTACCATTTGAGCGAGGTTTAAACTAGTGAGGGTCTCCTTACACTGGGCTGCCTCTCTGGACATTCAGTTGACATTGAAATACCCTAAAATTACTACCTCCTAGTTTTGATGTAGGCCTTTTATAAAGCTGATGATCTTGCTAAATCCACATTTATTTATTTGCTTTACATAACCGGGTGGGTGCACTAGGCATGAAAAATGCCTTTTTTCAGGAACGACCCGGGAGAGAACAGTTAGAAAAATACATACATAGGGGTGCATGTGACGCAGCACATGCGGTAGCAGGGCAACAAACAGAGTACACAAGTTTACAGGTAATACAGCAACAATACTGTATGTACAGTTAATGCATTTCAAACACTTTGAGATGTACAGGTAATACATTCCAAACAGTTTGAGAAATACAGGCAGTGCAAAAGTGATGGTGTACATAAAACAAAACAGTAAAAGCAATCAGAACAGTAAAACAGTTTAAGTGCCCCATTGTGATTGGTGAAAGAGCACAAGGAGAAGCAGGAAGAGTGGTGGGAAGCCTGGAGAAAAGGGTTTGAGCCTTAGAGGGTTTGAAAACTAGAAAGAGAAAGAGGACAAGTGAAAAGGGGGGTGTAGGATAGGTGGGAAGAAGGTGTTAGCAGAGTGGATTTACTTGGTGAATGATCTAAGGTGGATTGAAGCAGGTACACGGGCTGGTAACCCGCAGATGTTCACGGTGCAGTTGTTTGAAACTGGCATGGGAGGTTGCTTGATGGATTGAGTAGGGTAGGGAGTTCCAGTATTTTGGAGCCATGTGAGAGAAAGCTCGTGCACCCATATTTGTTCTACATCTAGGGATGTGAAGAGGAGCTTCGTCAGTGCTCTGGGCAGAATGTAGACTGAAACTACTGCGAGGTATTTGTTGTGTGTGATGAGTATGGTTCTGATGATGGCAAGTGCCTGTGCCTTGTTTCCAATGTCTATATGGGGGTGGGCATGGCCCTTTAATGTATATGATACTGCCTGCACCCTATTTCCACAACCTATCGTGTCTGAAGTGGGTGTAACCATTTAGAGCTATGGCTGATTCAGGGACCTTTGGCGTGAGCCATGTTTCCACTATGGAGCGCTTGTCTAGGTCATATTGGCACACCCATACCTGGAGTTGGTCTATTTTGGCCAGTAGGCTACAGATATTTATTGGTGTCAGCTTGAGAGATCCATGGTTATTGACATCACTCTCCATTGCCTGGGTAAGTAGTCCCTGTACAGCTGGCAGCAGTTCCTTTGCTAGTCATCACTAGGGGGGGAGCTGTTATGTATAATTACAGTGGTGATGACTCACTGCTCACTGCCTGCCCTGCTTCTTTTTGCTTCCTTTAATATATGTTTCTTTATAGTTTTCCACTCCTCACAGCCTGCCCTGAGGACCAAAACCCATCAGACTGTTTCTGTTTTTTTGTTCTGGTCCCTGCTGCCTGCTCTGGGGATTTGAAGTGGAAGCTTTGGTGTGTTTTTTTTTTTTTTTTCATTTGCCCAGTCCTTGCTGCCTGCTCTGAGGACAGGGATTAAGCTATTATTCTTTTTCTTTGTTGATGTTGTACAGTTACCAGTCCTTCCTGCCTGCTTTGAGGACTGGGAATGTAAAGATCACCTTTGGAAGAGTGAGTGAGCCAGAGGGTGGTGTGCAGCTGGTGAATCAGAGGAGCTGCAAAAGAGACCTTCCAGTGGAAACATTAGGTACTTATTTAACTAAGTAGGCAATTGTGTAGCAGAGATGTAGGTTATAGTCTCTCACTCCCCTACCCTTGAGGATAGTCCATTTTCTGACCGCTGCTTCTATCTTGGTGTTTTTTAAATGGACTTACATTATTTTTCACTAACCAGGCTGTATTTTTGGGACAGGATTATGTTTTTAAAAGAAATAAATGGCCATGGAGTTGAGTGGGGGTTGTGTGTGCATAGTGGCAGGTGCTGGGGTCAGTCTTTCCTCTCGCTTAGTGGGGGGAATAAAATGGTGGCAGGCAAATTGAAAAATTTTGGGTGGCCCAAGGATATCCTAAGTAATGGGTCACCTTGAATTGGCACTTGTTTTTTATGGTGCTGTATGGAAAAATAAGTGCATGCTTAGACATGGTGTTCAGCCGATCAGGATGCTTTATTTTTCAAGCCTTTTTTCTAACGTAAGATATGAATCAGCCTCCTGCTGACAGAACTGTAACTTCTCAAGCCAAGCCAGATTGTTCTGACTATACATCACTCCTTGTTGGGCGTCATGAAAAGACTCAAATGGAGCTGACTTGGAGAAAAGATAAAAACCTCTGGCTTAAGATAAGGCTCACTAACTTTTATTTACTGTTGTAGATTACCTTTGAGCAGAAGTGCTCATATACAGTGGTTCTACATCAAATACACAGTCACAAAAAACATTACAAGTACAACAAGCAGTTCCAGAGAAAATGCAGTTGAGTCCGCATCAAAGCACGTAAGACAGGACAGTATTTTGGAAAAAATCAATATAGATGGTTGCATAAAAAGTCACAGGTTATATACAGAGAGACCCGAAATAAAATAGCTTATTGGTTACAGCTGCATTGTACTGCAGAGAGCTCTTAAACTGATTAAACTTGATTAAACTTGGGGAGATTCAGCAGTGTATCTGACAATTTGTTTTCCCAGTCTGTGGCCTGACAGCAAATGACTGTTGTCTCATGTGACTATGCCAGAAAGAAGGCTTAAATGCATTCCTGGCCATGTTCCTGATGTTGTATTGGTTGGAGATGGTGTGGAAGCAATTTGTTAAAGCAGGGGGCATTAGGCCCAGAAGCACCGTTTTGGTCAATACGCATGTCTGGAGCCTAATTCTGCTGGATAAAGGTAACCATAGCCTAGAGCTCAAACTGTGAATGAGCGTGGTACATCCAAGCAGACAGACCTGGGTTTAATTCTCATAGCCTCCACTTGCATACTGCCTCAACAGCCTCCACTTGCATTCTGTGCAACTCTGAACAAGTCCCTTAACCTCCACAGTGCTCATGGGTCACCCCTGAAAACATGCAATTGTGCCTAGTGGGCCTTAGCCAGTTACCAGAGAAAAAAAAAACACGGAGTGCATAAAAAGTACAACTATGAATGTGGTTATCTGCACCAAGTGCAACGCAGCACACCTTGTTACAGATCAGCTTTCTTCTATTGAGTCACAGGCAGCTACATAGACAGAGAGGCCATACTTTATAGTGACAGAATGGAGCTCCAGTGAGATTGTTCTGGTTATGGTGTAGGGCACCCTATTAACTATGGCAACCAGACTGTCAACATGGGAGGCAACAGATGAAGTGTCACCTAACACTACTGCAAGGTACTGTTCAAGGTTTTGTCCTTGGCTATTTTGAATGACAAATGGTGTTTTTTTTTTTCTCTTCTGTGGAATGGCAGACACAAAAATAGTCTTTTTAGTGATGGGGCTGTGGGCAGAGCCTACAGACCTATTGTGGTCACTCAGTAACTTGAAAAACATCCAATTATGGAACCTTCCACTGGACATTTGAAAGCATCCTTCTTAAAGTCCAATGAAGCTTAAAACCCTCCACCACAGTCAGCTGCTACGGAATAACAGCAGCACTATTTTGGCTTTTACTTCTGCATTCTGTGGCAAGAACTGCACATGCACGACTTGCGTGCATGCGTAGATCTGCTGATGCTGTTATGTTGTGAATGGTACACCATTCACTGCAACTGTGCATTCTGTGCCCCCCAACTCATGTGGCACACTGGGAACCCAACACAGTGTGCCCAAAAATTGTTTCTTGAACCCACCGACATCAGGGTGCCCAATCCCCATGTTAGCGTTATGTGACCCCCCCCCCACTCATGTGGCACACTGGGAGCCCAGCCCAGTGTGCCTAACCATTATTTTCCTTCCCCCACCAATATCAGGGTGCCCAATCCCCATGTTGGTGTCATGTCAACCCTCCAGTTATGTGACATATAGGGAGCCCATCCCAGTGTGCCCAAATGTTTTCTTTTTATGTTCTTGTAAAAAAGAAAATGGTCCCTCGTCGTTGCTCCAGTCCCCTTCATCCATCCCCACTCTCTCACTGAGCACCCACCTCCCCACACCCCTCCCACCTTACCCCATACTTGCCTCTGGAGGTTGGCACTGTCATCTTCTCTGGACTGGGACATGTCTGCAGTCTTCAGAGCTGAACTGTGAACTGAAGACTCAAAGGTAAGCATACTATAATGCCATGCAATTGGGTTTTCACCTTATGCTGTTAACTCAGCCATTTTCTTGAATTTTTCCCCCTACATTTTCAACATGGAGTTCTTGGGACCCCACCGCATGAAAAATGTCTCTGTTGTTTTGTTACTCAGTCCTGAAAGGTGATTTTGCGGTCGTTGCATGGAATCACCTTTCAGGACTGATTCATGAAATGACAGTGCCACTGTTCATGAGTTGGGGTCCCAAAAAGCCCTTGTTGCAAATTTGATGAAAGATTTCCCCCAAATTAGTCCATTATAAGCATGCGTTATGCAGTTTCTACACATACTCTTAACTTCACCAATTTTTAATATTTTCACCTCCATATTTCCAACATTGCCATTTCTGCATAACTCATTCAAAACAGTACAGCTATCATTTTCCACAACCTGCCCAAAATGTGTTTTTTCACCTTTGTCACAGAATAACGCATTTGCTCTGTGAAATTACCTTTTGGGACAAGTGAACAAAATGACACTGGCACTCTTCATGAGGAGGAGGAGGTCCAAAAATGGCCTTGTTGAAAATTTGGTGCAACAACTCTGAAAAATGGTCAAGTTACACCCAGGCATTGAATACTTCCTACGCTTATGTGTAACTTTGGTCACTTCATAGCTTTTCACAGCCCTATCAGCTCTGGCTAGAGTTTGTTTTTCTTCATAATTAAAGACCAGATGTTTGTTGGAGAACAAGCTTTCTACTAACCTAAAATTCATTTGGAGAGTGGTGGTAAGTCTGTAAAGTCAGGGGTTTTGGAATGGATGACAGCATTATCAGCATAAGGAGTACATGGGTTGTCTAACAGGCATCAGGCAGGTGATTTATGAAGCGCCCAAATAGGAGTGTGGCAAGGATGGTGCCCTAAGCGACACCAGTAGTTACTCCTCTAGAATCAGACAAAGATTTATTGATCTCCGTGTGCTGGGAGCAATTAGTGAGGCAGCTGTGGAACCACTCAACTGTGTTCTGTGACATTTTGTTTTAAAACTGCTACTAATTGAGAAAAGAAAACAGGAGACATTATCATGATCTGAAAAGGCAGTTTTTATTACACTGAGATACAGTAACCTGAAATGAAGAGAAACTAATTACTTAAAGATCAAATGCCAGTGTTTTACAGATTTAGAATAAACACCAGAATTCAGGTCCCTGTGTCATGATTAGTGTTTCCTGAAAATATCATGCTGTTTGATTTTGTGGTTTTCTTTAAATCAGCATCTGCAGTAACTGAAACAATGAAAAAACAGTGAAGATGTATCTGTCCCTATCAGTGAGTGATGACATCATTCCTGTCTAGCCTGTTGCTGCAGCAACAAAATCCTTAATTGCCTGCAGTAGCTGTTGCTCTTCCCAGTCAGAGCAATCTGTAGGGCTTATTGTCTTTACTCCAAGTGTGTTACTAGCCCATCTGGTTTGTATCTAGATAAATTTGTTTACAATCTGTCATTCTGTTCTCATAAAGAGTTGGTAATTTGTGCTTCAGTGGGTCACTTGAAGTGGTATAAATGAATGCTTGTGAGAAATCTCCTGTCTGTACCACAGCTGAGTTCTTTCACATCAAAACTCTGCATTGTTTCAGGCTATATATGTAACACCCCTGTTACCCGGGGTTACTAGAATCCTAGTTAGATCTAGTGGCAGGCAGGGACAGGCAGCTTGTGAAACTCCAGTTAAATGGATTTCACACTGTCTTACTCTGTTATCAGTCTCAGCTGAGACTGAGGGATGACATCATTTTAGAACTGTCGCAGCTGCATAAGCCACACTGGAATGTTGCAGTTGGAGGTTAGAGTAGAACATTGGGCAATTTGAAGTCAGCCTGTTGAAGTCTGTAGTAGAGGAAGGAGGTGCTGTGCTGTAAGCAGGCCCTCAGAGTCCTAAGCTCTGTCAAAGAGCTATTTTTTTGTAGAGGTGTGTGTTGTCACCTGGAGAGGAACACAAGAAGAGCCAAGTGAAGTGGTAGAGACCACTTTCAGTGGTTCAGGGACCCATCTCTGCGGGGATGGGGGGAAGGAATCAGCCTGTTTCCAAGGGCAAACCCCCTGATCTGGCTAGGGAGTAAGAAGCTGCCTGAGTTTAAGTTCATGCTAAGGCACCAGAAGTTCTGGATGAGATTTCTTTGGAAGAGACAATGCCTGTGGGGCACCTGCAACCTAGGGGTGAGTTCGCTCTGCTAAAGGGCCAATGTGTTTTCACCTGAGACAAGATGAAACTAAAGTGACTGTTACTGTGGGGTCAGGAAAAGACAGCCAAGTGCAGTTTGGGAGATGTGGGTATTGGACTGCTTAACTCTGTGGGGGGTCTAGAGTAATGGACACAGCCACTTTTTAAGTATGTTCAAGTTCAGCACAAATTGGATGGAGAAACAGTAGATTGGATGTGACATACATTTAAAGAGAATCTACACAGCAAAATGTTTTTAAGGATGAGGTGTTACAGTCCAGAGAAATGGCCAGGTATGAATTATGGGAGCGAGAGGTGGGAGACCCCCCCCCCATCAGTAGTAACCAAATTCACGTTCACGGGTTTGCTTTGGGACACCTGTTGCTTTCTCTCAGGCACTTGGCCAGTGCCTGAGGAAAGTACCCAGACATAGGACTGATGAGGAAGATTCCCTGATGGAGCCAGAAGTGCTCATAGCTGGTTTAGGGAGCCACCAGTAAATGTTCCATGCTATATGGAAAGTGTCCAAAGGGCTGGCAATGGAGCCGAGCCAGGGAAACCGAAAAAGAGTTGAGTTATGGCAGAGTGCCCAGAGTGTTTCGAGACCTGAGGGTTTCAGCGTAAAGAGGATGTGTTCTGATCTCCATAAATCTGCATTACCAGGAGTGTAGCCCCGTTGGGGTCCATCTACAGTATGCTTTGTTCTTTTGTTGGATGTGAATAACAGCCACACTTTAGAATCCCAACTTCTGGTAATGGACATTACAGTTATTGCTTCCTGTGTCCGGAGTTACTTTGGTGCCCCTGACTAGAAGTCAAACCTAGCCAAAATACCGAGCAACAGTTTTCTCCCCGAGCCCAGGTCCCAGGTAGGGGATTACATATGGAGGCACCGCACATCACTAATAGCATAAAAATACCACCAACCCGACCCCTGGGGTAACCCACCGGTTACATAGACCCAGGTTTGTTTAATGAATATAAAATAAATCTAAAGTTTGCTAAGTCAAAGAAGCAGTGTGTCTTTGATGTAGTCTCCATACATATGTTCATGCGAGAACAGTATTGTTGTTATATCAGATTGACAACCAGGTGTCTGCCACACTTTTTAATTTCAGGTACATGTATTGTATTAATTTACACAATTCAGTTCTCTGAGGGATTCTGTGTGGAAATGCATCATGTACTGTATGTGTGTAAGTAGACATACTATATATGTCACCCCAATGCCCCTATCTCTTGCCCCTCAGTTGAGGCTGCTGCACTCTGTTTGCCTCTGCCCCACCCACAGGCAGAGCCAATGCCACCTGTTGCCCCCCTTTTCCAGTCTCCACAGACAGAATGCTCTGCTAAGCCCTAGAGTCCCAGGGCCTCTGCCTCCACATTTGGGGCTGCTACATCATGCTGCCCCAGGTCACCAAAGGTGGGGCTTTTGCTGCACTGCCCCAAATGGGCAGGGCAGCTGCAACACCTGCAACGTGTCTCAAAGTTAGGGTTGCTGTACCCTGATACCCCACTGTGTCCTGCCCCACAGTCAGAACTTCTGCACCAAACTGTCCTCTGCCTCCTGCCACCACTGTGCCCTGCTGCATCATAGAGGCTCTTTAGTCCACAGTTAGGATTGTTGCACCATGCTGCTCCCTGCCACCAGAGTCAGATCATTTGGTACACTACCCAAGCTGCTCAAAAGAAAACACTTTCATATTGTGTTATAGGGTGGAAACAGAGGGTAACAGGGTGCAGCAGCCCTTCCTGTGGAGGTATGTGGCTGTAGAGCACAGCAGGCCACAGCAGCCTTGAATGTGTCAACATGGTTGCAGGGTGCAGCAGCCTTGGATATGGTGGCAGAGACAGAAGACAGCATGGTGCAGATGACAACCATGTGGCAGGACAAAGGGTGGCATCAGGGTCAAGCAGCCCTGACTGTGAGACAGAGTGCACATAATGCAGTGGCTCTGCCCATCGGGGGGGGGCAGTGGAAGTGAGTAGAAGGGTGCAGCAAAAGCCCCACCTTTGGTGGCCTTGGGTAGCATGGTGCAGCAGCGCCAACTGTGGAGACAGAGGCCCTGAGACTCTAGGGCTTAGCAGAGCACAGCAGTTCTGTTTGTGGAGACTGGAACAGGGGGAAAAAGGTGGCATTGGCCCTGACTGGAGGGGGGCAGAGGAAAGCAGGGCGCAGAAGCCTCAACTGAGGGGTGAGAGAGAGGGGCATCAAGACTGACATATAGTATGTCTGGTTACACATATACATGATGCATTTCCACACAGAATCCCTCAGAGAAATGAATGTTGTGAGTTCATACAGTGCATGTTCCTGAAATAGCAAAGTGTGACAGACACCTGTTTATCAGTCTGACAGGACAGTACTGTTCTCACATGAACATATGTATGGAGGCTACATCAAGGACACACTGCTTTTACGACTTAACAAACTTTAAATGTATTTTATATCCATTAAACAACCCTCAGTTTATATAGGCAAAAAAAAAAAAATACAACGCAGAGTTTTTATGACAGAACTCGGCTGTGATACAGACAGAAGATTACTCACATTCATTTATACCACTTCAGTTACCCACTGAAACACAAATGATCAACTCTTTATGAGAACAGAATGATAGATTGTAACGTAGTCTTCCTAAACACAAACCATGCGGGTTAGTAGCACACTTGGAGTAAAGACAATTAGCCATACCGATTGCTCTGACTAGGAAGTGCAACAGCTGCTACAGGCAATTAAGGACTTCATTGCTGCAGCAACAGGCTGGGCAGGAATGATGTCATCACTCACTGATAGGGTCAGACAAATCTTCACTGTTTTCAGTTACTTCAGAACACATTAACAGATGCTGATTTAAAGAAAACTGGTAAACCAAACAGCATATTTTTAGAAAATACTAATCATGACACAGGGAATTGAAGTCCTCCATTTATTGTAAATCTGTAAAACACTGCCATTTTATCTTTAAGTTGAAAGTTTTTTTTCTCTTTGACACTCTTCTGCTTATCACAGGAATTATGGGGGTACCCTGGGTAGTTGCAGAGCGAGTAGGGGATACCTTTAAATTTGTAGATGTGAACAGTTCTGCTTACCATGGGAATCATAGGGTACTCTGGGTAGTAGATTAAGTGGGGGATCCCTATAAATTTGTACATTTCACAGTCCTGCTTACTAAAGAAATCTGAGTATCCTGGGTAGTGGAGTGGGTGGAGGATCCCTATAAAATAGTATGTTTGCACAGTCCTATTTGCCAAGAGAATTGCAGGGTATGCTGGGTAGTAGAATGGGAGGAGGATCCCTATAAATTAGTACATTTTATAGTCCTGCTTACCATTGGAATCACATGGTACTGTGAGTAGTAGAGTGGGTGAATATTTCAATGTAGTACATTTGAACAGTGCTGCTTACCATGGGAAACACTGGGTACCCTGGGTAACAGAGTGGGTGGGAATTCCTATAAATTAGTATGTTTGCACAATCTTGCTTACCAAGGGAATCACAGGGTGCCCTGGGTAATGGAGTTGATGGGGATCCCTATACGTTAGTATATTTCACAGTCCTGCTTACCAAAGGAATCACAGGGTACCCTGGGTAGTAGAGTGGGTGAGGGATCCCTATAAATTAGTATGCCTGCACAGTCATGCTTACCACATGAATCATGTGATACCCTGGGTAGTAGAGTGAGTTTGGGATCACTATAAATGAGTATGCCTGCACAGTCCTGCTTACCAAGGGAATCACAGGGTACCCTGGGTAGTGCAGTGGGTGAGAGATCCCTATGAACTAGTACATTTGCATAATCCTTCTTACTAAGGGAGTCACAGATACCCTGGGTAGTAGAGTAGGTGGGTGTTAACCTCTGTATCAGTATGTTTGCACAGTCCTGCTTTCCAGGAGAATCATAGGGTACCATGTTGTAATAGAGTGGATGGTGATCCCTATAAATTAATATATCTGCACTGTCCTGCTTACCAGTAGAATTTAACAGTACCCTGGATAGCACAGTAGGTGGAGTTCCCTATAAATTAGTATGAGTATACAGTCCTGCTTTCTAAAGGATTCAAACAATATTCTGAGTAGTTGAGTGGATAGGAGATCACATAAATTAATATGTGTGCACAGTTCTGCTTACCAAGTGAATCATAGGGTACCCATGGTAATGGAGTGGGTGGGAGATCCCTATAAACTAGTACATTTGCATAGTCCTTCTTACCAAGGGAGTCACAGGTACCCTGGGTAGTAGATTAGGTGGGGGATCCCTGTAAAGTAGTATGTTTGTAGAGTCCTGCTTACCAAGGGAATAACAGGGCACCCTGTGATAGCAGACTGAATGGGGATCCCTGTAAATTAGTATGTCTGTACTGTACTGTTTACCAAGGGAATGATAGGGTTCCCTTGGTAGCAGACTGGGTGGAGCATCCCTATCAGTTAGTACATTTGCACAATACTGCTTGCCAGGTGAATCACAGGGTACCTTGAGTAGCATCATGGGTGGGAATATCTATAAATTACTGTTTGAACAGTCCTTCTTACCAAGAAAATATCAGGGTTCCCTTAGAAGTGGGGTTGGTGGGGATCCCAGTATATTTACACAGTCCTGCTTTCCAAGGGAACCACAAGATGCCATGGGTACCCCATTTCGAATCTTGAAAAATCCTTCCCACCCACTTAGTGCCTTATCTCCTAATTGCCCCCATGTTTCGGTGCACTGCCTCAGAATGAAAATGTGAAGCTGCTGGAGATGGTTACAGGCACAGTCCTTCTCTCACTACTATGACTGTTAATGACTATGGGCACAATCCTCTCACTACCATGACTGTCCATGGCTACAGCCACTGACAGTCATGGTAGTGAGAAAAAGATTATGCTTGTAGCTGTGGAAAGTCATGGTAGTGAAAGGAGGACTGTGCCTGTAGCTGTGGCCAACCATGGTAGTGAGAGTAGGACTGTACCTATAGCCATGTTTAGTCATTGTAGTGAGAGTAGGACTGTTCCTGTAGCTGTGGCCAGACAAGGCAGTGAGAGTAGGGTTGTGCCTGTAGCTGTGGACAGCCTTGGTAGTGAGAGGAGGACAGCACCTGTTAAAGTGGCCAGCCATGTTAGTGAGAGGAGGACTGTGCCTACAGCTGAAGACAGCTATGGTAGTGTGGGGAGGACTGTGCCTGTAGCTCTGGACAGTCATGGTAGTGAGAGGAGGACTGTGCCTGTAGCTCTGGACAGCCATGGTAGTGAGAGGAGGACTCAGCCTATAGCCCCATTCAGTCATGGTAGTGAGAGAAGGACTGTGCCTGTATCCATAGAGAACCATGGTAGTGAGAAGAGGACTGTGCCTGTAGCCATGGACAGTCATGGTAGTAAGAGGAGGACTGAGCCTATAGCTGCATTCAGTCATGAAAGTGAGAGAAGGACTGTCTGTACAGTAGCTCTGTTCAGCCATGGTAGTGAGAGGAGGACTGTTCCTGTAGCCATGGTAGTGAGAGGAGGACTGTGCCCGTAGCCATGGACAGTCATGGTAGTGAGAGGAGGAATGTGCCTGTAGCAATGGACAGTCATGGTAGTGAGAGAAGGACTTTGCCTGTAGCCATGGAGAGCCACAGTAATGAGATGACTGTTCCTTTAGCCATGGATTGTCATGTTAGTGAGAAGGGGACTGTGCCTGTAGCCATTGACAGTCATGGTAGTGAGAGGAGGACTGTGCCTACAGGCACAGTCTTTCTCTACCATTCCTGGCCTCAGCTGCATGCACAGTCCTCCCCTCAGTACCATGGCAATACTTAGCTACAAGCACCATCCTCCTCCTCTCACTACCATATCTGTCCATGGCTAAAGGCATAGTCCTGCTCTTACTTTCATTGCTGGTTATGGCTACAGGCACAGTCCTTCTCTCACTACTGTGACTGTCAATAACTACAGGCACAGCCCTCCATTCATTACCATGACTGTCCATGGCTACAGACACAGTCTCCTTCTCACTACCATGACAATCCATGTCTATAGGCACAGTCCTCCTCTCACTACCATGACTGTCCATTGCTACAGGCACAGTCCTCCTCTCTCTACCATGGCTACAAGCACAGTCCTTCTCACACTACCGTGACTGAACACAGCTATAGGCACAGTCCTCCTCTTTACTACCATGGTTGGCCACTGCCATAGGTGTAGTCCTCCTCTCACTAGCATAGCTGTCCACAGCTACAGACACATTCCTCCTCTCACTGCCATGACTGGCCACAGCTACTGGCACAGTCCTCCTCTCACTGCCATGACTGAACACAGCTATAGGCACATTTCTCCTCTCACTACATTGACTGCCCATGGCTACAGGCACACTCCTTTCACTACCATGACTGTCCACAGCTACAAGCATAATCTTTCTCTCACTACAATATCTGTCAATGGCTATAGGCATAGGTCCTGCTCT
The DNA here is from genome assembly GCA_016271365.2 of Neoceratodus forsteri. Classification (NCBI taxonomy): domain Eukaryota; kingdom Metazoa; phylum Chordata; order Ceratodontiformes; family Ceratodontidae; genus Neoceratodus; species Neoceratodus forsteri. The sequence continues at coordinate 56,540,522 of CM057455.1, forward strand.
TACTTCCATTGCTGGCTATGGCTACAGGCACAGTCCTCCTCTCACTACTATGGTTGTCAGTGGCTAAAGGCAGTCCTTCTCTAATTATCATTCATAGCCACAGCTACATGCACAGTCCTCCTCTCACTACTGTATCTATTAATGGCTAAAAACATAGTCCTGCTCTTAATTTCATTGCTGGCTATGACCAGAGGCAGAGTCCATCTCTCACCACCATGACTGTCTATGGCTTCAAGCACAGTCCTCGTCTCACTACTATGATTGTCAATGGCTACAGGCACAGTCCTCCTCTCACTACCATGGCTACAGGCACAGTCCATTCTTTCACTACCATGGCTGTCCAGAATGACAGGCACAGTCCTCCTCTTACTACTATGACTGTCCATGGCTACAGGCACAGTCCTCCTCTCACTACCATGGTTGGCCACCACTACAGGCACAGTCCTCCTCTCACTAGCATCTCTGTGTGGAGGGGTTGTGGGATAACAGATGGACCAGACACTAAACTTCAAGTTCAACCCACAATCTCTGTTGGTTGTTTTTTCAAAATACAAGAAATAACCTTCTGCAATGGCATATTTCTTCTTCAGTACACCAGTTTGCAGTAACAGATTATGAATGTCCTTTCTCTTCACTTAGCCACCACATACTGGATGTGCAAGAACAAGGGGACACAATTTGAAGATAGAGTGGGGACGGCTCAAGGGCAGTGTGAGGAAGTATTTTTTTACAGGGAGGATGGTAGATGCATGGAACAGCCTTCCTGCGGAGGTTGTGGGGTCTAAAGCTGTGGGAGAATTCAAGAATGCATGGGGAAGACATAAGGCAAATTCTTGCGGGGAGTAGGAAGGAATAGGCTGTTGGTTGACTAGGATCTGCAGCTTATCCTGTAGGTAGGGAAATGGGCAGACTAGGTGGGCCAAGTGGTCCTTATCTGCCGTAAAAGTTTATGTTTCTATACTGACACTGATCTCTGATCTAACAACTTTTCAGTGAAAACCCTTCATCCCTATGTGGACCCTGTTTTCTTGGGTAGTGGGGGCTCAAAAAGAAAAAAACAAACAAACTATAGACAAAGAACTTCAATGTAGAATCACTGAAAAATGGGTTACCCCAAAGGACATTGGCAACAATTCAAGTTTCAAAAAAAAATACAAACCCATGCATACTTCCATAATGCAAAACATCACGGGATGTATGCAAATTACCATGACATTTCAGACTTGTTCAACTTACAATATACATGCATTTTAAATAACACAACTAACTTAATTTCTATAGTAGTCACCTTGTACTTTTTCTCATTGTCAAAAATACCTAGTGCCATGGTATTTTCAACATTTACAGGTTTCATAAACATAAGGTATATACATCAAGATACTTTGACATAGTGTTATTACATACTAAATCCAACAGTGATAAACACTCCCTGTTTTACATATGCTTGGTGGTCACCACAGTAACCTCCCTGTATGAGGACCTGAGATGGAAACGGAAAATTAAAGAGGACAGTATAGCATAGTCAAGAAAGGGAAGGGTTGCCCATAGGTGGCCAACCATATGGACTAGAAATTGTAAAGGATAGATTAGGCTAAGAAACAGAAGAACTGTTACAACAGATTTAAGAAAAGGTAAGTCCTCAAGAGTGGCAGGAGCTCCCTGTCACATATCCATCACCTTAAGAGGGAAGCAGCTATTGCAGACTGCTTACCACTTTCCTTTCCCAGGAAGGGATGGAGCTTCCACCCGTCCATCTTCAGAAGCTCTGTCTCAGGGTCCCTATTAATGATAAACATTCTATCATAAACATAGTAGATTTTATTCTTTACTCTGAGGAATTAACACATTTCTCAATAGAGACCAAGTTTACCTTCCCATCTCTTTTTATGGAAAGTCTGTCATATTTCTTAACCACAAATCTGGACAGCTGTAAAGTCCAGTACCATAGAAAGGCTTTCTCTGCGGTAAGTAATTGCCTGCTCCAACCCCACCAGACATGTCAGTTTTAAGCAGGGGCCCAGTCCTAGGTTTACCCGTGCAACATAAACCCACTATGTCTCTTGATTCATTCATTTCACTTGCTACTGATACAGACACCTGAGGGTAGACACTTCAGGTGTTACCCCAACACAGGTTCCTATCCATTTTCCTCCCACCTCCTCCTTTGTAGATTTTTCATCAAAAAAATAAAACACATGTGCCACCTCCTTGATCTTAACATATTGTAACATTTTGGCAATATTAGCATCTTTAATCTGCAGTATTCCCCAGTCAATACTGTTACTAGATTTAGCTGCATCAATACAAAAAAAAAGTCCCTTCAGCCTCATAGGCTTCTTCTTGCCTGCTTCAAGGCATCTTCAACCCCAGCACAATATCACTAAGCACAGTCTTACCTGGGGTCTCACATTCAAGTTCCATACCTGCATCTCCGACCTCCAACAGGTAACATCCAGAGAACACGGGCAACAGAAGAATATCCTGTTCAGTGAGGGGGTCCTCCTCCAGCTGATCCCGCAAACAATTCTCCTCCAGTTCTTTATCCAAACTCTATAGCAGGGACCTCTCAGGCACCTGGCACTGGTGCTCCTCCTCTCTGCATAGTCAGTGTGCCTCCAACCATTGCCACTCATCCAGTGGATCACCCTCATCAGGGTCTCTTCATCCTAGGTGTTGTCTCTCACACTTCCAGTCTACCTTGACCTGCATCTCTTCATCAACTTCAGGCTTGGCCTTTCTCCAAGCTCCCAGGTCCAGTCCAGGCAGCAGCTTCTCTCCATCTGTCAGCCATGGTTCTAGTCAGAACTCCACGGACTTTGTTGTCCGGGTTCTCCTCTGGCAACTCCTGATGCACTGGTCTACCTGGGGTATCTGGGCTGTATCCACCAGAAAACATCCCTCTTCAGCCAGTACAGGTGCTGCCAGCAAGTTATCTCACTTCTCACACCAAGTCTGTGGAGGGGTTGTGGGATAACAGATGGACCAGACACCCCATTTCCAGTTCAACACACAATCTCTATGTGATGTTTATTCAAAATACAAGAAATAACCTTCTGCAATGGCAAATTTCTTCAGTACATCATTTTGTAGCAACATACTATGAATATCCTTTCTCTACACTTTGCCAGCACCTACTGACACTGATCTTTGATTGAACAGCTTTTCAGTGAAAACCCTTCATGCCTATCTGGGTTTTGTTTGCTTGTGCAGTGGGGGCTCAAAAAAAAAAAAAGCAAGCTATGGACAAAGAACCTCAATACAGAAGAAAAAAAGGTTACCTCAAAGGGCATTGGTAACAAGTCATTTCAAAGAAATACATCTTACATACTTCCATAATGCAAAGCATCATAGGATATATGCAGATCACCAAGACATTTCAGTCTTGTTCAACTTATAACAATTTATATGCATTTAAATAGCACAGCTAACTTAATTTCTATAATAGTCACCTTGTACTTTTTGCCATTATCAAAAACACCTAGTGCTATGGTATTTTCAACATTTACAGGTTTCATAAACATAAGGTATATACATCGAGGTATTTTATGACATAGTGTTATTACATACTAAATCCAACAATGATAAACACAACCTGTTTTACATATGCTTGGAGGTCACCACAATAACCTCCCTGTACGAGGACCTGAGATGGAAAAGGAAAATTAAAGAGGACACTATAGCATAGTCAAGAAAGGGAAGGGGTGCTCATAGGTGGCCAACCTTATGGACTAAAAATTGTAAAGGATAGATTAGGCTAAGAAATTGAAGAACTGTTGCAACAGATTTAAGAAACGTTCAGTCCTCGAGTGGTGGGAGTTCCCTGTCACACACTGTCCACAGCTAATGGCATAGTCCTGCTCCTACTTCCACAGCTGGTTATAGCTACAGGCACAGCCCTCCTCTCACTACCAGTGCTGGCCTTGGCTACAGGCACAGTCATCCTTTCACTACCATGACTTTCTATGGCTACAGTCCTAGACCCCCTGTCAATACCATGGCCAGCAGTACAATATTTGGTTATATATTTGAAACCACATATTACAGGATAAATAATTGAAACCATTAATATCACAAATGGAGGGTCTGAAGCTCTGTACAGGTTGCCAAGTTTATGGGTTAGATGAATGTGACAATGGGGCACAGGACCCAAGATAGCATGGATTCACTGTGGGAAGGTCATGTCAGATGAATCTAACAGATTTCTTTGACTGGGTGACCAAAATAGTAGACCAGGGAGGGGCTGTGGACATGGCCTACTTCAACTTTGGCAAGGCATTTGATACAGTCCCACACAAAAGATTAAACAAGGTAGCAAGCCTGGAAGTGAGCCCCAGGATGGTAGCCTGGGTAAAAAATCGGCTGGACAACAGGATGCTCGGGGTAACAGTAAATGGAGTGCACTCCAAAGAAAGGGGGTTACTAGCAGGGTACCACAGTATTCAATATTGGGGCCAGCCCATTTTTTTTATCTTGTCTTTTTCTCCACAAGTCCCATTGTCCACCTCTGAATTTCCCCGCTCTCACCATCCCCAAGCATCAGGACCCCCTCCCCAATGCCCCATGACTTACCCTTCGTGGCATGGGGGGGAGCGGCACGACCCACCAACCTGGATCCAGCTCAGGAGATGTCCTCTCGGGATAGCTCACGGGGGGGGGACCATCATCATTCTGCATGGCAGGATCATTTTCCAATTTTCTTTTTGCAGAATGAATTGAGCAAGGCCGCCAGTGATGAACCATGCTCACGTCCACACACCACGTGTCAGGTCACTGCTCCATCTCCACCCCCACATTATGGGACCTGGCTTTTTGACCACCTTCCACTGCTAGGGATCAGACAAGTACCGGTCCATGTCCCTCACCTCCCCTGGGAGAGGAGAGTTGTCCTCAGGATGCTCAGTCTTCTCCCACCCCAGCCAACCCACGGTCACCCGCTCGTACCGCGAACACTAGTCACCAGCATGGCAGGAGGTAAGGCATCACTGCCAAAGCTCTCCATGCCACTGGGCTGGCTGGGGCCAATCCTCTTTAATGTCTTTGTAACTGCCATTGGCAGAGGGACTGGAAGGAAGTATGCCTCTTTGCAGATGACACAAAGCTCTTTTATTTTATTTATTTATTGAAATGTTGACCAGGAAGGCACACTGAACAACAAGTTTCTCATCTCCTGGTGTGACCGGGGGGGGGGGGATACTATTGGATAAGGAATTAGACATACAGTTTAACATTTAAAATACTGTATATAAGAAATTAAGCATTCTATTACATTTGTAACAAGACAGTAAAAAAAATATCATAAATAATCATTCAGTCACATTTGTAACATAACATACAATTAAATATATCATACCTGTGAAATATGCATTTAATTACAAGTGACATATCTGAGGAACATGGTATATACTGGTGAAGGGGAAGAGAGCATGCTGAGATGTAGGCTGGGGGGTGGAAGGTTTAATAGGTGATGTGAGTCATAGAGAGGAGCAGAGGCATGGGAGGACAATTAAGGAGAGTTAAAGCAGGAGCAATTAGATGAGAGAAAGTTATGTAAGGTAGAGACAAGGGCGTGGGAGGAGGAAGAGTGCCACATTTGGGGAGGGAGTTCCAGATTTGTGGGAAATGATGTGTAAAGCCTGACTGACCAATGAGAGTGGTACAACGGGGGGACCAACAAAGTGCAAGTGTCAGGATCTGAGGGAATGGGAGGAGGGAGGCGGGGAAGAGAGCAAGCATGAGAGGTAGGAGGGAAGTTCTTCTAACCAAAATTTAGAAGTGAGTTTGGCACAATGAGTGAGGCATCTGTTGGCAAGTGGGGGAAGGGAATGGTGTGGTAGAAGTCACAGTGATGAGTGCATGATGGAGCATCAAGGGCAAATCAACAGAAGGAGTTAAATAGAGTGTCCAGTCTGGTTAGGAAGAATTTGGGAGTGGCACCATAGACTTCATCACAGTAGTCAAAAATGGGGAGGATCATCTTCTGAACCAGTTCACTTCGCACTGAATTTCCTGAATAAAGCACCAAGCTTGGGGTGCAATTTTTTCAGGATGGTGTCAGTGTGGCCAGAGAAGTTGAGATATTGGTCCAACCAAACCCCAAGGTATCTGAATGAGGAGGTGTCCTCTAATATTGTCCCCTCAAAGGTATGGAAAGATGGTAAAGGGTGGAGTCTAGAGAGTCTCTGCCTAGTGCCAAAGATCATGGAGACAGTCTTTTTGGCATTTAGGAATAGTTGATGTGAGGTAAACTGTAACTGAACCTGGTAGAAGTCAAGCTGAAGGGTGGTTGCAACAACAGCAGGGCATTTGCCAGATGAGAACAGGACAGTGTCTGATGCAACAGGGCTGATACATAAGGGGTGGTAAAGGATGAGAAGGGACATGGCAAGGTTGAAGGAATAGACAAAACTATGGCAGCTTAGATTCAATGCAAAGAAGTGCAAAGTACTGTACCTGGGAAGCAAAAACCCAGTTGAAGAGAACACAATGGGTGGGGGGGTACTAACAACAGCAAAAATGGAAAGGGACCTGGGGTAGTCATATCAGGTGACCTAAAGGTAGGCAGACAATGTGAGAAGACAATAAGGATGGTTTGGGGGATACTGGGATGCATATGGAGAGGCATCACCAGTAGAAAATAGGAAGTTGTCATCCCTCTGCACAGACAGATGGTGAGACTGCATCTGCAATACTGCGTTCAGTTGTAAAGACTCCATCTCTGCAAGGATATAGACAGAATGGAGGCAGCCCGGAGGAGGGCAACTAAAATGGTGCATGGTCTGCACCAGAAACCATACGCAGAGAAACTAAAGAAGCTTAATATGTATACCGTTGTGGAAAGGAGGGAGAGGGAGACATGACAGAAACTTTCAAATACCTCAAGGGAACCAACAAATTCCAATAGGGTAGCATCTTTCTGAAAAAGAGATGTGCAAGAACAAGGGGTCACAGTTTGAAGATAGAAGGTGGATGGCTCAGGGGCAATGTAAGGAAGTATTTTTCACAGAGAGGGTGGTGGATGCATGGAATGGCCTTCCTGAGGAGGTTGTGGGGTCAAAAACAGTGGGGGAATTCAAGAATGCATATGACAGACATAAGGCAATTATAGTGGGAGGTAGGAAGAAGTAGGCTGTTGGTTAACTAGGATCTGCAGCTTATCCAGTAGGTAGGGAAATGGATAGACTGGGTGGGTGAAGTGGTCCTTATCTGCCATGAAAGTCTGTGTTTCTATGTTTTCTATGAGAGGGAGCTGAGCTCGAATTTGGAGAGGAAGGAGGCACAATGAGCAGGGTGCCTGTAATTAAGGGAGGGCATGGAGAGCGAGAACTACTGGGAACAGTGGTGGGTTCTGGGGAGGCAATCCAGGGCACACTGGTAGAAAGTGGTGAAGAGGGGATCCAGCTTGGCGAGGGTTGTTGTGGAAGCATCACCACATACGGTGTCGCTATCATTGAAGACAAGTAGTCATCTTCATGGCAATCTTGCTCTCTACAGGCAGGAAGCAGTATACCTGCTTTATTACTGTAAAGTGCCACAAGTTTTGGGGGTAGATTCTGGTGGATGGTATCCATGTGAGCAAGTCACAATGACAATCTAACCATACCATGAAGGATTCAGACATCCCCAATCACAGCACCATCAAGGATCTGATAGAAGGGGGAGGGGAGAGCTTGGCAAGTCTCTGCCTAGTGCCAAAAGTCATGGGGTTCTTTCTTTTGCCATTGAGGGACAGCTGATTGGCCTGAAACTAGTGCTGGATGTTGTTGAAATTCAGTTGGAGTCAGGTCATTTGGTCTGAAGCAAAGAAACCAGAGGGATGGAGAACTGTGTTGTCTGCATACATGTGAATGGACACTGAGAAGCAGGCAAGGAGGGGGTCATTTAGGAAGATGGAGAATAGGATAGGGTCAAGGACAGATCCTTGGGGAAGTAGATGGAGAAAGGAGGAGAGTAGACATCACCAGTATGAACAGCTTGGGCCTTACCCTCAAGGTATGGCAAAGACACTCAACAGAGGAGTAGAACCCAGCAGCTTTTAGCTTGTCCAGGAGGATGGGGTGGGAACAATGGATCAAAGGATTTGGCTTCCTTGACAGAGATGGTAGAGGAGACAAGCCCCTGGTCCATGCTAGAAGGAATAGAGTCAATGAGCCTAAGGAGGGAGTAGGTGGTGATGGTGGAGTGGAATTTCTTGAATCCAGACTGGTAGTAAGTGAAGGAGAAGTTGTTAAAGAAATTGGGGAGCTGGGAAAGAATCAGGTGTTATACTGGTTGACAATGTAAATGGGTCTTTGGCTCATGGAGTTTCCAGTTTAAACAAAACAAAACAAATCAGGCATTCCTTAAGTTTAGACAAGGAGGGGAAGAGTGATATGGGATGCTAGTTGCCAGGGAGACAGGGTTTTTTGAAGGGGGTGATCACAGTCTGCTTCCACAGATCAGGGACTGAGGCAAGTGACAGGAATTGATTTAAGAGGTGGGTGATGGGAAAGGCAGTGGGTTGAGGCAAATAGAGATGAGTGTTTAGAGTCAAGATCATTGGGTCTTCCTACGTTGCATGTGTTAAGAACTAGGAAGGCCATCTGGGTAGCAGGAAGAGTGGTAGGAGAGAAGGGATAGTAGTGGTAGAGGGGTGAAGAAAAAAGTGAGTGTGTGTGGGGGAGGTGGTATGAGGGAGGGAGATGGCAAAGGTGGTGGGAAAAAAGGTAGAAACTAAGGCAACTGCTGCAGTATAAGAAATGGGGGAGTTACCCTCCTTAAGAATGGGGAGGGGGTGGAATAGCAGGGAGAACAGGATGTGCATGACATTCCAGAACATTAAGGTGGTGGTTAAGGCTGTTCTGGAGTGTGGATGCAAAGTGCTGTCTTTGTAAGCCTAGTGGCTCTGGTAGAGGTGTTACAAAGTGACTTGTATTTAGCAAGGTCATTTGGGGATCCAGTGAACTTGTAGGCCATCAGGTAAGGTCATGTGCATGGTGACAGGCTAAGACCTCTGTTGTGACCCTAGGGAGGTGTAACCATCTACCCCAGTTTTCCTCAAGGGGACATGATGATCCCAGGCTGACAAGAATTTGGAGTTAAAAAACTCGAGAGCAATGTTAATGTTGCTGGCAGCTAGTACGGGGACCAATTGGTTGCATCAAGTCAACAAGTAAAGAGGATATGAAAGGGTAGTAAAGTAAAGAGGTGTATGAAAGGGTAGTTGGCACCTGCTAGTGTTTGTGATTGGCTTTCAAATACACCTTAAACCTGGAGACTTTGAAAGAAAATGATGCATACCTAATTTTTGTTCCAAAAACATGCTTAACTTTATTGAAGTGGCAAAAATGCTGGATACGCACACAAAATTGTAAAAGGCCTGGAACCAAGGAGCTCCGTACAGATGCTATTCCCCCCTCCTCACACAATGAGCAGTACATGACACCTGATGTGTTTCACTCATGTAGAGCTTCATAAAAGGTTGACGTGCTTCAGGTTACACTGCTCATTTACAGAAGTTTGTAGTGAACAATTTAAGTCACATACCCGCATTTTAAATAGAAATATTTTTAAACTGTGCAAATTATACTGTGCAATTTATGTGGTAAGAGCCTATGTGAAAACTTTATACATAGTAAAAAACAAGTTGAACTCCAAAAAACAGTGAATTGGTCCACAAGTTTTAAGGTAGGCCTTTATAAATCTCCAGTATCTGTCATCGGCTAAGTTCCCATCATGTCTTGATTGGAAGCACCAAACTAGTACTTGAGCAAGTTTGATATTAGTTCATCCATCCATGTCCTATGGGACCTTTAACTGCTATCTGTATTTATTCACTATTTTTACTTTCAGAAATTCAGTTACGAGTCATGTTTAACACTGATGTGTCTGTCACAGTGAAGATTTGCACTGTTTTAATTATGTCTATTTATAATGTGGGTATTTGTCTTTAATTGTTCATTGCAAATTTGTATAAAAGGGCAGTGTTACCTGAAGTATGTCAGCCTTTGATAAAGCTCTACAAGAGCAAACCATGTCAGGTGTTGTATACTGCTCATTGTGTGAAGAGGGGGAACAGCATCTGTACAGAGCTTCTTGGTTCCAGGCTTTTTACAACTTTGAGCGTACTTCCAGCACTTCTGCCACTTCAATAAAGTTAGACATGTTTTTGGAAGAAAAATTAGGTATGCATCCTTTTCTTTCAGCATCTCCAAGTTTAAAGTGTTTCTGAACGCCAATAACAACTACTGGCATGTGCCGGCTACCGTTTTGTGCACTAATTGATTGATTACCATAGTGTGGCACTGCATCTCCCCAGGTACAGCTCTTCAACTGCCTTTCACTGTAACGAGGCTAGATCCAGGGATAGGAAGGATTCATACTTGGGATATCTAAGACAACAGAAGGCTACAGCCCATACTAGCTGCCCCCACTACACAGTGGAAGTAACATCTTTACTAACCTTCAGATATCTATCTAGACTATTTTTAAAAACTAGAAAGCTTGTTGCATTAATTACTTCTGCTGGTAGTTCATCCCACCATTTGACAGTTCTGGACACAAAACTATGCTTCCATGCCTCAGTTCTGTATTGTTTTTCTTTAATTTGAAACTTATATCATCTCATGTCTTATCTATGTGCTTTAAATTCTAGTCTCAAACATGTCATCTCAACATCCTATATCAAAAGTAGATCTCCTCTTTAAAGTCATAAATCCAAAGGCCATAATTTTAAATAACCCAATCTTTCTTTATATGGCTTTCCCCTATAAACTACTATCAGTTTAGTAAATGTTCTTTGTGGGTTCTCAATTAGCCTTATATCTTTCATTAACTATGGACTCCAGCTTGGTGTACCATAGTCTAGAATTGGTCTGATATAACTGACAGTTAACAGGACTGTTTCATTTCTTGAAAATAAACTTCTCACACTATTTGTTAATTACATAGCTTTATTTGCCACTTGTTTACAATGGGCCTCACATTTTAAATCATTCCTGATATGTATTCCCAAATCCTTTTCACACTCTGATGTTTTCAGTATTGCTGCTTTGATGTTATAATCCTGTCCTACATTCTTTTTCCCCATATGCAGAATGCTACACTTCTGCAGATTTAATCTCATTAGATTTGCCTCAGACCAATCCACCACTGTTAAAATATCTTCACCAAACCTTAATCTATCATCAAATGAATTGACCACACCTCCACTCTTGACATCATCCAAATCTGACTATTTTATTGCCACTGCTTATTTTTAGATCAACATATATATATTTATATAGTGTGTATATGTGTGTGTGTGTGTGTGTGTGTGTATAATATATATATATATATACATATATATATATATATACAGGTGTGTGTGTGTGTGTATAGTGTATGTGTAGTGTGTGTGTGTATATATATATATATATATATATATACACACATGTACACACACACACACACACACACACACAAAATGCAACAGGCCCAATACAGACCCCTGTGGCACCCCACGTTCCACCCTAAGCTCATGTGAAATATATCCATGGATTCTAACTTCCTGTCTTCTATCCGTTAACCAATGTGCAATCCATCTACTAATAGTGTTATTAAAACCTAACATTGCCATCTTCTAAATTAAATTTCTATGGGGAACAGAATCGAAAGCGTGACTGAAATCAAACAACACCACATCCACAGTCTTTCCTTGATCTATATTCTCCCCTGTATAATTATAGAAGCTCACTAAGATGGTGTTACATGACCTGTTTTCTACAAATCCATGTTGCAGTTCATCATTCATATTATTTTCTCTCATCCATCTTTTGATCTCGTCCACTGTCAAATTTTCAATAATTTTCATTACCATCGACGTCAAACTGACAGGTCGATAATTTGCAGGGTCAGCCCTACTTCCCATTTTAAAACTAGGAACCACTATTGCACTTCTCCAGTCCTTTAGCACATATATCTCTCTCAATGATCTATTACCTGTATCTGCAATTATTGGTGCCAATTCCTTTTTTTAAATCTTTAAGGAGTTTAGGATGTAAGTTGTCAGGTCCTGGGGACCTGTTAACATCTAAGTGTTCAATTTTCTCCAGAACTCTGCAACAAGTAATGAAATCCACTGATTCTGATCCTATAGTTTCCATTATATCTTCAAGTTTCCTACCGTCTGCTTTACCAAAAAACTGAACTAAAAAAATTATTGAATTCACTTGCCATCTCCATAGGTTTGGAATATACTGTACCATTAATGTTCAAAGGATCAATAATTTTTGTATGGTTTTTCTTACCATTTATATAGGGAAAAAACATTTTTTAGCCCATTTTGTGTTTGCAAGTCTAAATTCTATTCTTTGTTTTGCTTTTGTTTCTTTTTTCAATACTTGTAATGATTTCTTATAACTCACCCTATGTCTTTCTGATGGCTTATTTTCTTAATTTATTATATTTTGTTTAGTTTTTTACTTGAAGTTATAATTTTCTTGGTTAACCATATTGGTTTTTTATCTCTGCTGTTATACTTTTCCTTTAATGGAATATACTTTTGACTTAATTCTTCTATAATACTGGTAAAGGGTATTCCAACATTCCTCCGTTGTTAATACCAGTGTCAACCTATTGTAATCCACTGCTACTAGTTCATGTTTAATGGTCTCATAATCTGCTTTATCATATAATCTTTAATCTATACACTGTCTTACTCTTTATTATCTCTCTTTCTTTTTGTATAGGGAACTCTATAGTATCATGATCACTAGTGCCTATAGGTGGGAAGAGCTAAACTTCAATAATTTCATCATTAATGTTTGTCAGTATGACATCTAAAATGTTGTTCTCCCTGGTTGGTGTTACTATACACTGGCATATACCTATAGAATACAGTTCTTGTTTAATCATATTTGCTATTGTATTATTTATGTGATGCAATCCATTCTAATCAATGTCTGGCACATTTAAATCCCCAACTAGAATAATATTGTTGCTTTGTGCTATAGTTGTGGTGTACTTAATATATGCCTCAGTCACCTCTTGGGGTATCCGGTGGTCTATAAAAGATCCCCATTTTAAATGTTTTAACCATAAACCCCTATACATTCCACCCAGAGCATCTGGATATCTTCATACTCTACTGGAGTGTCCTCCTGTATATGTTCAATCCCATCCTTAATGTATAATACAATTCCTCCTCCCTTCCTATGATCTCTTTCCTTACTAACTACTGTAAGCTAAATCCAGGTATATTTTTGTCCCAGTCACTATCCTTATACCACCAGCTTCTGATACTCCTGTCATACGCAGATTATATTTATTTATCAGATATTTTAGTTCTTCCATTTTGTCTTTTGTTAGGCTCCTAGCATTACAATACAACACCTTTGCACTGTTAAATTCTCTTGATTTCCTTTTTTGCATCCTGTGTTATCACTTTTACTGGAATTATTTTTGAGCACTGTCGTCCCCCTTCCCTTTAGTTTAAACACTTATCAATTTAATTCTTTATTCTAATACCAAACAGTCTGCTAACCCTAAAACTTAAATGTAACCCATCCCTTCCATACATCTCTGCTTTATCCTGGAATGCTTCCCAGTGCTATAGAAAATGGTAACCCTTTTCATGTGCCCACTTTCCCAGCTTTATCCTGGAATGCTTCCCAGTGCTATAGAAAATGGTAACCCTTTTCATGTGCCCACTTTCTCAGCCAGGCATTTGCCAGCATATTTTCTTGTTCTTATGTAGAGAAGCTCTTGGTTTGGGTAGAATCTCTGATATTATGATTTCACTATGTTTTCCTTTAACTTGTCCACTAATTTATTGTAGTTCTCCTTTATATCTAATAATGTTTTGGTTCCCAAATCATTTACACCAATATGGACCACAGCCAAAATATTATGCCCTGCATCCTTAAAAATATTATCTATCATATTTGTGATATTTTGTGCTTGTGCTCCTGAAAAGCTGTTAACCATCCTATGTTCTTTATCATCCTTGCAGATATATTGATCCGAATATTTTATCATAGAGTCTCCTACAGCTATCACATCTCTTATTTCCATATCAGCATCTCCTTTATCAGAATCAGGGTTTATACCTTTCACATTCTCAGACCTTTCCTCCTGGGGTATCTCTTGATGTAAGAGTTCATTGAACCGATTTTGGAGTGTAATGGTGTCATTCCCCCTCTGTTCCACTCCATTTCCACATAATACTCCCTCACTCCCCTATCCTCTTTATTGCAACTGCTTCCTGCTCCTGTTGTCCTTACCTGCCCAATATCACCCCTATCTTTCAGAGGACTTCTTCCTCTTTTTTTCTTTTTTAATGATGCAACTGTGTACCACTCATCTTGACTGTCAGTGGCTATACTTGTCTCATCCAATTTCCTTTTAGAGTGACTCTCCTCCTCTTTATTAGATTCTCTACTATCTGGTTCTTAAACTTAATAACACTCTCAGTTTCTCAGTCAACTCTGCCTGATTTTGTTCCAAGTGTTCCAGTCTCTTAGTAAAGTCCTGAACCATATTTAAAAGTTATTTATTTTGCACACGCTTCTCACACACAGATTTGTCATATTCAGTTCCCTCATCTGCTTTTGTAAACATGTTACAGTCTAAACGTAGCACACATGAATCCCCATTCTGGGTTAATGTCGATTTTGTCATTGTTCCTGCTACCCCTGGAATGCCTTATATCCCACATGGAACTTCTTACTTACTCCTTGTTACTTTCTGGCTCATTTCCTTATTTATCCACGTGTACATGCAAACATGTGCAAAGATGCACGTGTCATAGTGTGCATGCCACCCAAGCTTGTGCCACTCGCTGAGCTGCTTGTTTATATAGCAGCATGTGACTTAGAAGTAGAAGGATCTAATCTTACATAAACTCAGTGAAGCAGTACCCAAAAGTTACAAAACTCTCCAAGGCAAACAGATATCTAGTGCTTCCAGCATCCTGTACACCTCTGATGCAAATATTACTATTTAGGTTAAATGTGTAGTTTAGCTGTCCCCCCTGCAAAAACTGCACAGCCTCAGTGTCTACAATTTCACTTCCTGTGATTCCCGGTGCAAAACACCAGTGTTCTCCCCAGTAGTTATAAGGACAATAACTACAATTTCATACATTGTTTAAATAAATGTTTAAAACAGTTTGCAGTAATAGTCACTGTGCGAACACTCTGTCACACCGCCTTTGGCAGTCACACAGGGATATCAACACACTCTAATCTGGATGAGTTCAAAAACTTTAGGGCAGATAATATTATGCAGGTAACAGACCATATGATGGTTACTGAGGGTGTCAGGGAGGGTACCAGCATCCAGAATGTGGTGGGGAGGGAAGTAGTGGATCCAGTCCATTAAAGAGTAGTTTATGGGTTTGGGGATTGTGTCTGGTGAGACTACAGCTCAGTTGTGTAAGCTAGAGAAATTTTATGTTTCGGAATAATTTATGATAGGAGAATGAGCAGCAATTAAAATTAAAGTCACCTAGGATGAGCATCTAGTAGTAGTAAAATATGTTTTATTCATTGAAAATCATGAATAAAGGATTACTCAATTGAGTAAAAGTAATTTTCAACGAGGTCCATAACAACGTTCAAAACTTTTCAGATTAAATATGACAAAACATACATATGCTAAAATGTATGTGCCAACACCATACAATTAAATAAATACATTTACAATATAGTTATAGCTATAAAAGAAAAATGCAAAGCATCAACACACGGTTTTATACACAACCCCAACCCCAAGCCACTTTCCTTCTACCTTTCTTGATAGTGGAGGCATAGGAAGACAGCGTGGTGAAGAGCTCAATGACAGAGGGGGGTAATGTTTAGTAGACTCCAGAAATTAATATGGGGACAGAGAAGGGAAAGGAGTTTTCTGGAGGAGTGTTTCATATGATGACAGGGGAGGAGATGGCCAGCATGGGTTAGAACTGGGTGTGGGAGGAAAGATAAATGGCCACACTTCCACCCCTCTTATGACGATCTTGTCAGATGAATGGGAAGCCTGGGATGACTATGACAGTTAATGGAATCTTGGGAGAGAGGCAAGATTCTGTGATCACCAGCATATCAGAGTTGAGGCTTAGGGATTGTAGAAGGTCAATTTTAGGGAGGAAGCTGTGGATCTTAACAGTGGCTACTCTCAACCCTGTGGGGACAGGGAGAGGAGAGGAGAGGAGAGGAGAGGAGAGGCAGTGGTCAGGCCAGGACCAGAGTTGAGTTAAATATGACCTGCTAGAATGAATAGCAAAGACATATGGAGCCTAAGGAAGCATGTGAGAGGCTTGAGTGAAGTGGAGAAAGTGGAGGGGGAGAAGGAGTGAGACAAAGGGATGGAGGAGATGTGGAGGCCCTTGAGTGCATCAGGGTGGATCCAGCTGGAAGGCTGCACATGACAGGCCAGGGAGAGTATTAGGATGCCAGTGGAATGGTGGGTGGGAGAGGAGGGAGAAAGGAAGAAGAAGATGGGGAGGGAAAGGTAGGGGGAAGATGGAGGTGAGAGGCTAGGTAGGGAGGGAGGAGTCTGAAGCCAACTAACAGTCTGATGGGAGGAAATAAGCAGGTGCCCTGATTACTTGAGGGGGCATACAGAGGTTGTTGGAACTGAAGGAACAAAATGTAATTGTTAAAATATGTTATATTTTTATTATCATTATTATTTTTGTATTATTTTGGTTAATATTCTGTATTAAAATTGCTGTCTACATGATGTTTCTAAAAGCAAGAAGAAGAAAAAAGACTGCTCAAAGGAGATGTTTGAAGAAAAAAAGTCTGCTTTCAACTTTAAAGTGCACCTTGTCTAACTAAAAAGGGACATCGCATCCATGCCATTAGTTAGCAATAACACACGACAGGTTGTGGGGTTATAAGCATTTAATCCATGCCTGGCATGCACTGTGAGGCATGAGGATGCAGGCCAAGTGTCCTAATGCCACCCCAGGCATGGGTTAAGTAAGCAATAACTTAGGACAGCTGTTACTGGGGAGTAATGCAAACCCGGGTGCATTGTGAGGCAAGAGGCTGCAGGTCAAGTGTCCTCACAGCACCTGGGTGAGCATTAATCCCCAATAATATCACACCCTGGAGTGGGTTATTGCACTTATAACATGGGGTGTTTGAAAAAAGAAAAATTAAGAGAAAGTGCTTAAAAACTGGAAATACAAGACATCTCTATGTATCCTTCAAACCTGTCAAATAGTGCTCAAGAACTACTGCAGATGGCAGTGAAGTCAGCACACAAATGTGAGAAAGTCACTGTCATGAATCCACTCCTGAGGGTCAGGTCCACTGACCTCACAGTGCTCACCCCTAAGTGCAATCCATAATGGGGGGAAACAGAGGATACCCTCTTTGTGTCCTTCTATAGTGCCTGCTGTGTTCACAACTGACTACTTGCCACAAAGACCCCTCTTTATTGTGGATCATGGTACAATACTAGTCTTGAGCCTTGTAGCCAGATATAAACCCTTCTTGATCGTTACACTAAGGGGGAAGATCCAGGTGTTACAGTTTTTTCAGGGTAGCATTGTAACTTTGATTCTGCCTTCTCCCACAAGGCGTGCAATTAACTGGTTCAAATCCTCACAGAGTCTTCATAGAGACTTGGGTATTCCCTTTATCTTTATCCAGACTTTCCTTTTTCAGACCCTTTGTTCAGTTTGATAGTTTATGATGGCACCTCTTAGCAATATTAATTTAGGTAACAGATTATTACTGAAACACCCCACAGTCACATGTGTAATATAGAAATCTTGCTCAGTCAGGTTTCTTAAAACAAATGTCTTTACTAAATAATTAAATAATTATCATACATTATAACTAACAGGTTTGATCAATTTGGTCACGTAATAACACAAATAAAAAGTGGGCATGTACATACAAAAAAATGCCTTAAAACTGTTAGCTAAGTTCAACCGTAAGTTCATATTGGATTGAAGTCCAGGAAAAGTAAATGAAAGTTTCAGTTTCCTTTGATAGCAGTATTGCTTCTTGTGTGTCAGGAGAAGAGTGTCCCTTGATGATGCTCGGCAAAATGAGAGAGAGCCCTTGGTTTTCAAGCTCTTTATATAGTGTCAGAACCTCTGGTCTGTCATAACGTTTAGGCCAGTGGATGTCACTCTTGCACTTTCTCAACAATACAATTTTCTGACTGCTTTGTGATGTCTTACTTCTCTGACATTTATAACATCTGTAAGAAAATTCACAATAACCTGCCAGAATCAATATTTCTGTCCTTTTCTTTCATCTCATCAAAGACAGTACACCGTGGCAGTTTTTCTGGGACCAAAGCATCCTGCCTTTGCAGTGAAAAAGGGCTGTCTCCTGAACATTTTATTTACCTCTGTTTCCCTCCTTTAGTTAACCATGGAAATACCCTTTGATCAGCTACCCCCAAGTCATTGACGAGTAATTGTCAGCTTCCTGGCAAGCAAATTGGTTCCTCTTAGATCAGAGGAAGGTCAAACATTTTAAAAGAAATCCAGTCTCTCTCATTGTCCTATGAGACCTTTCTTTAACACTGGCATTCTTGTGGTATGTACACTTACACAAAATATAACACCATATATCTGTACATCTTACTAGCAGTGGCATCACATGCCACAGTCACTATTTCTATGATTCTGACATTTGCTAATCACTACATAAATGTCAGTAGTGTACTCTGATAGTGCTATATCATTCCCAGTTACAGGATCACAGTTTCTCCTAATTTATTTTCTGACTACTGTGCACATCTACACTTCACCTCCATGCTATGCAGAAGTCTCTCTTCTGGCATCATACCTACAGCCCTGAGCACTGTCTCGCCATGTACAATGCAAGCACGAGACAGACACAGAGGACAATGCAGCAAATTGCCTTTACACTGTGTCTGTCCCAGTCACTCTGTCTTTCTCATAGTAACACTTACTCACTGGTGCCACCACCAGATCTCTCAATCTTGCTGTCTCTCTCAGAGAGCTGGGTGGGGGTTGGAGGCCTGCAACAAAACAGCATCAGTGTCTGGTGTCTCTGCAGTCCAGTTTTTTTGAAATCCACTGCCAGTAATACAACGATGCCAGACACAGACTGTGGGGGGAGGGAGAGAGAGATCAGAGAACATGGCAGCAGACATGACAGCAGACAGAGACAGAGGGAGGTCACATGGTACACAGAGATCAACTGTACGGGTGCATAGATACATAGACAGTGTCAGCAGATAAGGACCTGTGGCCCACCCAGTCTGCCCATTTGAACTTGTAAGTTCAGTTTATGTTTTCCTAGAAGTCTGTTGCCCCCTACCCCTGACCTCCAGAATTTCTTTATGTATATCCCATGCATTCTTAAATCCTGTGATTGTTTCAGCCCCCACCACTTCCTCTGGCAGGGTGTTCCACTTGTCCACCACCCATTCTGTGAAGAAATTCTTCCTTACGTTTCCTCTGAATCGTCCTCCCTCCAACTTCATCCCATGCCCTCTAGTCCTGGAACATCTTTTTTTTGCTTAAAAATAGTGTATTCCTGCACTCTGTTCCTCCCTGTAAGATATCTGTATGTCTCTATCATATACCCTCTCTCTCCCTCCCTCCTCTCCTCCAGGGAGTACATATTCAGTTCCTTCAACCTGTCCTCATAGGACTTTTATGCAATCCATGTACCATCTTTATTGCCCTCCTTTGAACCTTCTCTACCCTATGTCCTTACATAGGTAAGGTCTCCAGAACTGTACACTGTACTCCAGGTGGGGCCTCACTAGTGTCTTGTATAGTGGAATTATGACCTCCCTTTTCCTGCTGGTGATGCCCCTGCCTATGCATCCCAGCATCCTATTTGCTTTTACCTGCTGCCTTGTCACACTGTGTTCCTACCTTGAGGTCATCAGAGATGATAACCCTAAGTTCCCTTTCCTGCTTGGTGCATGCAATATCCTCACCCCCCCAACTGATATATTGTGCCAGGTTTTTGTACCCCATGTGCATTAACTTGCCTTCTTTGGAATTGAATTTCAACTGCCAAACCCTGACCATTCTTCAGGTTTCTGCAGGTCCCTTCTCATTCTGTCTACACCCTCTGGTGTGTCTACTCTGTTACAGAGCTTTGTGTCATCAGCGAACAGTGAAATTCTGCCTTCTAGGTCCTATGCAATGTCACTGATGAATATGTTGAATAGACCGGTCCCAGCACTGATCCCTGTGGTACCCCACTGGTCACTCTTCCCTCTGTGGAGTGACAGCCATTTACCACCACCCTGTGTCCTACCACCAAGCCAGTTACCAATCCACCACACTACTGTCCTGCCCACACCATATTCCCAGTTTGTGTAATAGTCTTCTATGTGGCACAGTGTCAAAGGCCTTGCTGAAGTCCAGATAGGCCATGTCCACTGCTCTCCCCTGATCCACTTCCCTAGTCACCCAGTCAAAAAATTCAATGAGGTTGGTCTGACATGACTGCCACCTGGTGAAACCATGCTGCCTTGGGTCCTGTAGTCCATTGACAACCAGATGTTCCACCATTCTCTCCTTCAGTAGTGCTTCCATGATCTTCCCCACTACTGAGGTGAGGCTGACTGGTCTGTAGTTTCCCGCTTCCTCTTTGTTCCCATTTTTGTATAAGGGGACTACATCTGCTGTCCTTCAGTCTATGGGTACCTCCCCTGTTTCCAGTGATCGGCTAAACAGGATAGTCAGAGGTTCAGCCACCACCTCTCTTAGTTCTTTACAGACCCTGGGGTGCACCCCATCTGGCCCCATTGCTTTATCAACTCATATTACTTCCAGTTCCTTCAGGACCCTTTCTCGAGTAAAGGAACTTGTGTCCATTTCTGCACCATTCTCACCCCTTGTACTCCCTTCAGACCCATTACCCTCCTCTTTCTCAGTAAAGACTGAGCAGAAATACCTGTTCAATGTGTCAGCTTTACTGTTGTCATCTTCTACGTGGCCCCATTCTCCCCCTTCAGTCTCACTGTCCCTCCCTTTGCCTTTCTTTTTTCACTTATGTACCTGTAAAAGATTTTGTCCCCTCTACCCATTGATTTTGCAATGTGTTCTTCTGTCTGAGCTTTGGCTTCCCTTACTAACCTCCCTGCCTCCCTTTGCTTCTCCTGGTACTTCTGCCTATCCACTTCTGCGTGTGTCTTTTTGTATTGCCTGAATGCAATCTTTTGGCTTTCACCTTCTTTGCTACCTCTTTGGAAAACCATAATCGTATCCTCTTCGTTTTCATCTTCCTAACCTGCTTAATGCATAATTCTGTTGCTCTTGTAATCCCTATTTTAAATACTGACCACTGTTCCTCAACCCCTGATTCCTGCCCCATTCCCCTTAATGTCTCTTTTAAGTATCTCCCCATTTTCCCAAAGTCTCCCCTCCTAAAATCCAGGATACATGTTTTTGTGTGGTTTGGTTCTGCTCTTTCTGTGATTTCAAACCACAATGACTGGTGGTCACTGTTCCCCAGGTGCTTCCCCACTGTTGCCCCCATCACACTGTCCCTGTTTGTGAGCACAAGGTCCAGTATTGCCTTCTGCCGAGTTGGTTCCATGACCAGTTTCTTGAGGAAGGCACCCTGAAGGGAGTCCAGGATAAATCTGCTCCTAGTTGATGCTGCTGCTGGGATGCTCCAGTCCACGTATGGAATATTGAAGTCTCCAACCAGTACTACCTCACCCTTGTCTTCCATCTTTTGGATGGCTAGCATCAGCTTCCTATCTGTTTCTTCCTACTGGGCTGGTGGTCTATAGACCACACCTGTGCGGATGACTGGCCCCATTTTCCTTTCTATCTTAACCCACAGTATCTCTCCCCCATTTTGTTCCTCCTGGATCTCTGTGGCCCTTGTGTCATTTTTCACATACAGTGCCACTCCTCCTCCTCCCTTTCTACCTGCCCTGTCTCTTCTGAATATGTTGTAGCCAGGTATGGCCATCTCCCAGTCATGGTTATCATTACACCAGGTTTCAGTGATGGCCACAATGTCCAGGTCTGACTGCACCATGACAGCCTCCAGATCTTCCATCTTGTTGCTAGGGCTCCTGGCATTGGCACACATGGCTTTCCATGATTTGACTTCCCTAGACTGCTTTGCTGTTCTACTCCAGCCCCTTCCTTGGTTGTCCTTTATCCCTGGTTCTCCTTGCTGTTTGCCCTTCTGCTGAATTTTGCCCCTTTTCTGCCTATCCACCTTGTGGGTGCTAATCTCCATCTTTTGCACACTGCTTTGTAGAGCTAGCCACTCCTCCTGTTCACTGGTTCCACTGCTAGCTGTGGGGGGTGAGCAAGTAGGTACCCTCCTTGCTGGCCTGCCACCCCCCCTTTGCTAGTTTAAATGCTTGTCAGTGTAGCATTTAAACTTATCATTGAGTGCTTGGATTCTCCTCCAGGATGGATGCAGGCCATCAGGCTTGAACAAACCTCCATCCCTCCAGGTGGGTCCCCAGTCACCAATGAATCCAACCCCTTCCTCACAGCACCAGTTCTTCAACCATGAGTTAAAATTCCTGGTGCATACCCCATGCTCTCTCCTTGCCTCTACTGAGTAGTACTTCTGAGAAAGTGACAGAAGTAGCTACTGCTTGAGACCCCTCCCCAATTTCCTAAACTCTTCCTGAACTTCCTTTGGCTCCCCATTTGCCAGGTCATTAGTACCTAGGTGGGTAATGACATCCAGCTCACCCTCCCATCTTGCCTTCCCAGTGATCCCCAGGATCTTCCTTCCATCCCTCCATGCCGTGGCACCTGGTAGGCACCTCTCCTCCCTGTCCTCCCCTTCTGGTGTTCCTAGCTGGACCCCTTTTATGATGGAGTCCCCCACCAGGTTTCACTTCCTCCTCCTATGGGGTCCACTGCTTTCCCCACTGAGGTCATCTCCTTGGCTAACCTCCACATCCTTTCCTTCCACTTCTCTGGGTACCTCTATTTGGTTTTCCCCATTTGCCAGTGTGGCATATGAGTTCTTGAGTGGAATAGGATCTGGGATGTGCCTCTGCCTGACCGCTCTAATCCTCCCTGAGCCCACTGTCATCCAAGTGCTCCTCATTCTTGGTATCCTTTGAGGCAGTTGCACTGGACTGGGTGGTCTCTGGATAGGGGTGATGGTACTCCTGACCCAGTTTACTTCTGCTCTGAGTCTGGCTACCTCATCCTGCAGTCCAGAGAGATGCATACAGATAGAGCAGCACCTCAGTGTCCAGAAGGTCTGCCTGAATATGGCTTCCCCACAGCCACTGCATTGCACCACTCCCCACATTATACTGCAATTCCACTACTTGTCTGCTACAGAAGCTCTCCTAGTTCCCTTTTTATTAATTTACTGTCCTAAAAATCCTGCCACTGATCCTCAGATACTTTTTTTTAAAAAAAAAAGAAAAACCAATAAATAAATAAGTGAGTCAAAACACTTGTCATGCTGAAGGTGGGCTTCTTCCCCCTTATGCCCCTCCTACTCCACACCCCTTACTATCCCCTGTGTTTAGCTCCTGTCAATCAGATTTAACAGGGCATATAATTAAGAGTTGGGGGAAGGGGAGGACAGCAATTAAAGACAGCAAAGAAATACACTACCACTACGTTTTAAATTTTCAACAGCCCAAAAACAATTCTAAGTAAAGACAGCAAATAAATTACAGTGTCACTAAAAGCCCATAATCTAAGTTTAAAAGAAAAATAGCAATTACCAGTTACTGTAAAGCACTAAATTGAATATGTTTCCTTCCCCTTCTGGCTTCTTCTGAGAGTAAGACAAAGACAGACGTGAACATGTCATCTCTCTCTCTCTCTCTCTGTCTGTGTGTGTCTCTGTCCTGCACTGTCTCTTGCTTACACTATTGTGCTACTGCATCCTGCTGATCAGCACCCAGTGTCTCTCTCTCTCTGTTATGCTGCCCGCATATCATCAGAAGCAGGTCACTGGTCACCACTTTGCTGTCTGTCTGATGTCACTCACAGAGATGACTGGGGAACTATCTCAGTAGCTCTGCCACTCCCTGTCTGTATGCTGTGTTTCTCTACTGCATTATTCTCACTCTGGGATGGGTGTGGAAACTGCTACATGACAGCTGCTTGTGTTTCTGCCTCTCTCTGTTTGTGCTACTAATGGTTACTTATAAGATAGAGTAGGGAGAGCAACCTGTCTGATTCATGAACTGCCATGGCTAGAATATGGAGATCCGTGGGATGGTGGGTATGCAGAGAGCAGGGACAATGATGCACACTGTAGTGCTTACTAAGCCCCCCAAATTGTTGCAAAACTCTGGTCTCTGCCGAGTGCTCACTGAGAGATAGTGAGAGAGAGAGAGAGAGAGAGAGAGACACACACACACACACACACACATTCACTCAGGAATGTTTACTTCATTATGTCTGTGTGCCTGACATGGTTTGTCTGCAGCCCATCTCTCTCTTCTCTCTCCCTCCCCACTCACTATCCTATGAGTACTGCTGCTGTTGGTCAGTATCCCCTACTGTTCTGCCTCTCTTACTCTCTCTAAAAAAAAAATTGTAGCGCTGGCAAACACTCACTTTCTCCGTGAACAGACTTGTACCGCACCAGGTCATAATGTCATATGCTTAAAAGCATATGGCATTATGGTGAAACCTCGACCTGTGCACACTTTGAGTTGGACCCCGGAGTTATAATCTTTAGTGGGGGGGGTCTGGGAGTGCAGCCGCCCCATAACGGGAGGTGTGGGGGCAGAGCCCCCACAGAACAATAAATAACTAGTAACTGCGCAATGCAATTGTTCCACACTGCATTCTGCCAAGCGACATATTGACCCCGTGCTGCCTTGTACTCAGATGCTTCTCTCCATTCCTCTGTACTACATCTCTCTCACTGTGCCTCCAGAAAGTGAGACGGAGAGAGAGAGAGAGAGAGACACACACACACAGAAATGCACACAAACAAGTTTCCTGCCGTAATGGTGCCCACTCTCTCCTCTCTCTCTCTCCCTCTGTCTGTTTCTCTGTCTCAAGAGCACTCCCTCTCTCCCACTTAGTGTGCAGTACCTAGTGGTCCTTGAGGCAGGTGGGTGGGAAGGACAATAGAAATATCAGCCTGCAGACAGGCATGGGAAGGCAGATCTCCCTCTCTCCTATTCCATCACACCCAGAACTGTTCAGTAGTGGACAATACTTTTGCCAAGCCAGTGGAACTCGCATAGCAAGGATTGCAAATGGCTGTCTTTGCTAAATTATTTTCCCCTACACAACAAGTGCAGGTTTGCACAGGATCACCCTCAGACCCCTTCACAGTCCCTGTGCCAATAAGGGTACTTTAATGAACTGTCACCTGACACCTATCAACAAATCAGCAACCTTACTCTTGTCTACCCCATGTTATTAACAGAAAATAAATAAATTCCTGTAACCCCGCATTCTGTAGTGGGTTATTGTGCTTAGAACATGGGTTGTATGAAGGATACAAATAATGGTCTGAAAGGGTGATTTTAAGGCTGGAAAATACTTTTCTTTTGTGTATCTTTTGTGTATGACATTGCACAGGATCTAGAAGGCAGAATTTCACTGTTCGCTGATGACACAAAGCTCTGTAACAGAGTAGACACACCAGAGGGTGTAGACAGAATGAGAAGGGACCTGCAGAAACTTGAAGAATGGCAGTTGAAATTCAATGCAAAGAAGTGCAAGATAATGCATATGGGGCACAAAAACCCTGGCACAAGATATCAGTTGGGGGGTGAGGATATAGCATGCACCAAGCAGGAAAGGGATCTTGGGGTTGTCATCTCTGATGACCTCAAGGTAGGGAAACAGTGTGACAAGGCATCAGGTAAAGCAAATAGGATGCTGGGATGTATAGGCAGGGGCATCACCAGCAGGAAAAGGAGGTCATAATTCCTATACAAGACACTAGTGAGGCCCCACCTGGAGTACAGTGTACAGTTCTGGAGACCATACCTACGTAGGACATAGACAAGGTAGAGAAGGTTCAGAGGAGGGCAACAAAGATTGTGCATGGGTTGCATCACAAGTCCTATGAAGACAGGTTGAAGGAACTGAACATGTACTCCCTGGAGGAGAGGAGGAGAGAGGATATGATAGAGACATACAAGTATCTTACAGGGAGAACACGGTGCAGGAAAACACTATTTTTAAGCGAAAAGATGTTTCAGGACTAGAGGCATGGGATGAAGTTGGAGGGAGGGCGATTCAGAGAGAAACATGAGAAAGAATTTCTTCACAGAACGGGTGGTGGACAAGTGGAACACCCTGCCAGAGGAAGTGGTGGGAGCTGAAACAATCACGGGATTTAAGAATGCATGGGATAGACATAAAGGAATTCTAGAGGTCGGGGTAAGGGGAAATAGACTTCTAGGAAAACAAACTGAACTTACAAGCTCAAATGGGCAGACTAGGTGGGCCATAGGCCCTTATCTGCCGACACTGTCTATGTATCTATGTATCCTTCCATCTGAAAAAATAGTTCTACATGTAGAATGAGGATAAACATTCTATGGTTAAGTTAGACATTTCTGTAAAGTACCAAAAACATTGTAGACAAATTGCTGCTAAAGATCCCCTGTAAGCAAAGTGAATCACAAGGGGCTTAATATTTAAAGAAGTTGCACATGGCACAACTGAGTTGTGCCAGTGCAACTCCAGAAATGTGCCTGGGGCAGTAATGAAAATGGGGAATTGTGCAGCGCAAATCCTAATGTGTCAGTGCAAAGATAATGTATGCAGCACATCTCAATGTGTGGCACATATGCTGGCACGTCTTGGAGGTGTGCTGCAAACCTGGTGCAATGGTGAGCATGGAAAAATGGTTAAGTGGAAGCCACCCACAGGCGAGCTGCCATAATGTAAGACACATCACAGCAGCCACCAGTCGTGGGTAGCTTCCCCCCAGAGCACCGTACACAAGCACCCACAATAATCCCTGGTGGTTCTGTGGTACCCGGTCCCCACCTGGAACCCCAGTTGTAATTAAAACAGCTCATGTCATGCCTTGGTAGCCTAGTGATACCCACCTCCCTGCCCATAACCCCATCCACCTTGAAAGAAGTCTTTTTACATCCTTGGAGATCCATTGGTACACCCCCACCCATAACCCCAATCAATGTGATAGTGGCCTTTTTAAATACATGGTCCAGTGATACCCCCACCCCCCCACCTACACAGCCCCACCGCCCACCCAGTTCCCCCAGACATTGGCAGGCATCAAACTCTCCTGCATACCTCTGTGGCTGCCCACCAAATGACAGCATACAGTATCTGCTTTAAGCCCATTGGTCCACACTGTGGACCAACTGGCTTGCAGTGCATACTGTAATAGTCTTCCACAACTTTGTGAAGTCACTCTAATATCATTCTCTTTCCTATCCTCTTGAGAGCATGTGTTTAGACTGTGTATTATTTTCTGATAGTCCCTACCTAACTGCCTTGATTTTCATGTAGTTAAGTATCATTCAGCTAAATACATCATATTTCCTTAGCCAAATTTAGATTACAAAGTACTAGTTTCCCTGTATTCAGTTATTTTAGACTAACTGGAAGGTTATCTAGATAAATTTGTGTAGTCTGTTATTTTGGATTCTTTACTTTATCTAAAGTCTCTGAAAACTAAATCAAGAAACATAGAATTTAATGGCAGATAAGGACTGCTTGGCTCACCTAGTCTGCCTGTTAACCTACCTAATGGATACACTGCAGATTCTAGTTAACCAACAGCCTACTTCCTCCTAACCCCCCACTATAATTGCCCTATTTCTGTCCTATGCATTTTTGAATTCCCCCACTGTTTTTGACTCCACAACCTTCTCAGGAAGGCTGTTCCATAGATCCACAAGCCTCTGTGTGAAAAAATACCTCCTCACATTACCTCTCAGCCATCCTCCCTCTATCATCAAATTGTGCCCACTTGTTCTTGCACATCTCTTTTTCTGAAAGATGCTACCCTCTTGAACTTTGTTTATTCCCTTAAGGTACTTGAACGTTTCTATCATGTTCCCCTTCTCCCTCCTTTCCTTGAGGGTATACATATTAAGCTCCTTAAGAGTCTCTTTGTGTTTCTTCTGGTGCAGAAATGTTTTTTTTTCTAATTCTAGTCACCAAATCTGAATCTCAGAATGATCAGTTGCGACTTCCTGCACACCAGCAACTTGCCACAGGACAGAGCATGAAATATACACCACATAAGGAGAATGTCCCAGATCTACAGTCATTTGTGAAGCACAAGAAGAGAAAATATCAACATAGTCAAAAAAGAAAGAGTCACAAGCAGTCGTGTGTGACACAGAAACTTCATGTATCTAACACTACAGGGAAGAGATTTATACCACAAGGACAGCTGTCAGTATGTACATTACTGCACAAAGGACAGAAACCTTGTGATTGTACTGAGTGTGGGAAGCAGTTTAGATGGAAGGAGCAGCTCACACAGCATCAGAGAGTACACATGGGAGTGAAACCTTTTAAATGCACAGAGTGTGGAAAGAGATTTAAACAGAATATGAAGCTGTTACGCCATCAGAGGATTCACAAAGAGGAGACAACTTTTATGTGTCAAGAGTGTGGAAAATATTTAAAAGATGAGAAAAGACTTTCAGACCATCAGAGGATTCATACAGGGGCAAAACCATTTAAATGTACTGCGTGTGGGAAGAACTTTAGGTGGCATACCCAGCTCTCACGCCATCAGAGGATTCACAAAGTGGTAGAAGCTTCTAATTGTACAGTGTGTAGAGAGAGTGTTAAAATGAATGAAAGTCTCACACACCATCAGAGGATTCACACTGGACAGACATTTGCCTGTGCAGAGTGTGGAAAGAGTGTTACAACAGTGAGGTATTTCACTAAACACCAGAGTACTAGAGAGAAGGCTGATATGCAAATACATCAACAAATTCACTCTGGAGAGGGACCATATAAATGTGCTGAATGTGCAAAAAGTTTTACCGCAAAGAGTAGCCTTGTAACACATCAGAGGATTCACTCTGGAGAGAGACCATATAAGTGTACTGAATGTGAAAAAAGTTTTACCTCTAAAAGTCATCTTGTAACACATCAGCGGAGTCACTCTGGAGAGAGACCATATAAGTGTGCTGAATGCGACAAGAGTTTTATCTTGAAGAGTCATCTTGTAACACATCAGCAGAGTCACTCTGATGAGAGACCATATAAATGTGATGAATGTGACAAGAGCTTTACCCGGAAAAATCTGCTTGTAACACATCAGCAAATTCACTCTAGAATGAGATCAGATAAATGTGCTGAATGTGATAAGAGTTCTTTCCTGAAGAGTAGCCTTGTAACACAGCAGCATATTCACTCAGGAGAGAGATCTTATAAATGTGCTGAATGCAACAAGAGTTTTATCTCGAAGCGTCAACTTGTAAGACATCAGTGGATTCACTCTGGAGAGAGACCATATAAATGCGATGAATGTGGCAAGAGTTTTACCTGGAAGAGTTTGCTTATAACACATCAGCAAATTCACTCTGGAATGAGACCATATAAATGTGTGGAATGTGACAAGAGTTTTACCTGGAAGTATCAGCTCGTAAAACATCAGCAAATTCATCCTGGAGAAAGACCACTTAAATGTACTGAATGTGACAAGAGTTTTACCCTGCAAAGTAGCCTTGTAACACATCAGCTAATTCACTCTGGGGAGAGACCATATAAATGTGCTGAGTGTGGCAAGAGTTTTACCTGGAAGTATCAGCTTGTAAATCATCAGCAAATTCATCCTGGAGAAAGACCATTTAAATGTGCTGAATGTGACAAGAGTTTTACCCTGCAAAGTAGCCTTGTAACACATCAGCAAATTCACTCTGGGGACAGACCATATAAATGTACTGAATGTGACAAGAGTTTTAACTGGAAGAGTCAACTTGTGACACATCATCGGGTTCACTCTGGAGAGAGACCATATAAATGTGCTGAATGTGACAAGAGTTTTACCCGGAAATGTCTGCTTGTAATACATCAGCGAATTCACTCTGGAGAGAAACCATATAAATGTGCTGTGTGTGACAAGAGTTTTATCCAGAAGTGTCAGCTTATAGGACATCAGCGAATTCACTCTGGGGAGAAACCATATAAATGTGCAGAATGTGACAAGAGTTTTACCTGGAAGAGTTATCTTGTAACACATCAGCGAATTCACTCTGGAGAGAGACCATATAAATGTGGTAACTGTGAAAAGAGTTTTATAGACTCAAGTGGCCTAACACGCCATGAACGACTTCACTCTGAAGAAAGACCATATGAATGTGTTGAACATGATAAGAAATTTTAGACACTGACAAAACTACATAAAATAACAACTTCAGGGGGCTAATCAAAAATAACTTTCAGGCCCATCCAAATATGCTACCAATATCTGCAACACCCTCAGAACTGTGAAAGGAAGCGGTTCTGGGTATGCAGTACATGCTGAAAAGAGTGCTGCCAGCAAACATCAAAGATTAATACAGTAGTGATTTCATGATTTTTGAATATGCCCTAACTTAAAAATGGAGTCTGTTCTCATCACGGCACTACAAATCCCTGAACATCTGGTGACACTTACACAGAGACAGAAGCCTATCAAATGTAGTAAATGTGGGGAATGTTTCAGATGGAATATTCAGCTCTTCCATCATCAGAGGCTTCACATGGGAAAGGTATCATTTATTCGTACTGCTTGTGGGGAGTGTTTTATTGTAAGGAAAACTCAGTCCATCAGATGACTCACACAGGGGAGAAACAGTTTGATTGTAGTGCATGTGGGAAAACATTTAGATGGAATAACTATGCTGCTCGCAAGAGGTAAAATCTGCACCTTTCATTTGCTGCATACTGCCTGAGTGGAATCCCTTGTGTTTGTCTTCTAAAAGACTGCACAGTGTGAGCGACTGTTGTTAATTTGTCCAGCTAAGGCTTACTAAACACCTGATAACACACAGGAGGACTCGGGGAGTGTTCTGTGAGGTCACTGAAAGTGGGACTAAGCACTTTAAAAGCTGCACTGCTCACAAGCGCGAGTGTAGCGTGAGCATTGTGAGTGGTGCAAGCACCACTGGGGTAAGAAAGTTTACCTAAATTTAATTGTAATTTCTGTCTAAACTAGTAATTTGCTAATATTAATGTAACCTTATTCCATTGTTGTGTAAGGTTTAACAGTTGGTAATTTCTGTCTAAACTAGTAATTTGCTAATATTAATGTAACCTTATTCCTTTGTTGTGTAAGGTTTAACAGTTGGTAATTTGAATAAAGGTTTAACTCATAGTGGTAAGGAATCATGTATTTTAAGGGTTTAATAGCTCCCTTAGTGCCTCTTAAGTGGCTGAAGCTTTACCGATTTATAGAGGAAAGCTGAATTGGGGGTCTTAGTGGGTAAGTGCAGGGAGAGTGTTTGTAAAGTTTGTGGGATATACTTGGGTTACTGATGGGGAAATTATTATTGTTCCTCATTGTTAGTATTCTGCAGTATGCATTTGTTGTTGAACTAGAATGTACTACTACTAATGATGGTAGTTTAGAGTCTGGGATAGTAGTTGCACATGCTGTTACTATGGATGGGCAATTGCATCCTGAACTCAAACTGCTTCCTACATCTATTTCAAACATAATAATTGGAACTGTAGTGATTTTGTTAACATAATGTTAATTAAAATGTGTAATATGCAGACTTGTTATAATGTGGGGAAGACATGTATTGTTAATAGTGGTAAAAGGCAGACTTTTTTTGTTGGGAAATATGGTAAAAAGGTTGTTGGGGCAAAATGGTTATTTATGATATTATTAAT
The DNA here is from genome assembly GCA_016271365.2 of Neoceratodus forsteri. Lineage (NCBI taxonomy): Eukaryota > Metazoa > Chordata > Ceratodontiformes > Ceratodontidae > Neoceratodus > Neoceratodus forsteri. Next base: position 56,572,242 of record CM057455.1, read on the forward strand.
GTTATCAGGTACATTTCATCCTAATCCTGGACCTTTTGCCTAAAAGGATTTATTAGAAGGATGGATAGTTTAAAATTCATTTGATGTCTTGGCATTGACTGAGACTTGGTTAACTGGGAAAGTGACTGATGATGAAGTTGGTATTGATGGCTATTCTGTTTTTAAAGAGGAGAGGAAAGGGAAAAGGGGTGTGGTTGTTTGTTCTATATTAAGAACCATCTGTCAGCAAGTATAAATCAGGGAAGCTCTAATAGTAATTTTTACGAGTCATTGGTAATAGACTTAGTTTTGGGAGGTAATAAGCTGTTAACTTTAATTAGTGTATACTGTATATAACATCCTTTGGATGTTAAAATGGAGATAGATGCATTTTTTTCATGATTTATCCTTTCCTCCTAGAGAATTGCTGATTGTAGGCAATTTCAATTTAGATTGGCCTTCAAAACAAGAAATTGATGTTAGGAATCTGGTTTCAGGATTAGGAACGGTTCAATTAGTAACTAATACTACTCGATATAATTATCAAACTGGATATTAGTCATTGATTGATTGGATAATTACTAATTGTCCTGAGCATGTGGTCACTTCAGGAGTTAAATCTGACTGTCTTAGTGACCGTTGTGCTGTTTATTGTGGGTGGACAGTGAAATGTTGTAGAGAACCTCAAAGAATTATTCAGTATCATAAAGTCACTGATTTTCATCTGCAGTCCTTTTCTGATGAAGTTCATTTAATTGATTGGTCATTCCTAGATGTCATTAAGGATATTGATGAAGTTTTTCATAAATGTTGTTGTCACTTTATTAATATCTGTGATAGGTTATTACCAATTAAGAGTGTTAAAGTAAGAATTTATGAAAAAATATGGTTTGATCATGAATTGAGAAAGATTACAAAGGCTAGAAATCGGGCTTGGAATAGATTTAGGAAATATAAAACAGTTGGATTTCAACAAGAATACAAAAGATTGCATAATTTGTGTAAAACTAAGGTAAGGAAAGCTAAAAGTGATTATCTTAAGAAGAAACTAGGTACTGGATCTGGTACTACTAAGGCCCTTTGGAAAATATTAAATAGTTTAATGGGTAAGAGTAAGAAATCAGAGAATATCTCCATTCAGCTTGATGGGCAGTTAGTTAATGATCCAGTCAAAGTGGTGAATGGGTTTAATTCTCATTTTACTAATTTGGAGAGGTTTAATATACAGGGGTGGGTAATAAATTCTGAATTAAAGGAATATTGGCCAAAAAAGTGAATAATATGGAACAGATGGGAGTTCCAAAATTCTATTTTCGGACATTGACTGAAGAGGGCATTTTGACATGTTTATCAAAGATAGATCCCAGATCTTATATAGGGGTAGATGGAATAGATTATAGGATCCTGAAAAAAGCTGGTACATTAAGTACCCCAATGTTGACTGAAATTTTAAATTTTTCTTTAAGTAATAATGTTTTTCCCATACAATGGAAATGTGGTATTGTTAAGCCCATACTTAAATCTGGTAGTTTGTTAAATGTAAATAACTATAGACCGATAACATTGTTAGCTCTATTATCTAAATTGTTAGAGAGGGTTGTTTCAGATCCGATTAAGGAGCACTTGGATAAGTATCAACTTTGGTCCCCATCTCAGCATGGTTTTTGACCTGGATACAGCACGGAGACTGCCTTGGTGAGGTTCACAAGCCAGGTATATAAAGCCTTAGATGAGGGTAAAATAATGGCTGCTGGGTTTGTGGACCTCACCAAGGCATTCGACCTTGTTGACCATAGGAAACTATTGTTGAGTTTACTTAAAGTAAATGTTTCTAATGAAGTGATATATTGGATTGATAATTATTTATCTGAAAGGGTGCAGAAAACTTTTATTAATGGTGTAATGTCAGATGAGGGTAATTTGATGTGTGGTGTCCCACAAGGGTCAATATTGGGCCCTTTGTTTTCCCTTTTTTTAAATTCTTTGCATAACGTATGTAATTACATTGAGCTTATTTTATTTGCAGATGATGCCGTTTTATTATGTATTAGAGATTCTTGTCAGTCTGTACAACAACATTTGCAAAATGATTATAGCTTATTGCATAATTGGTTTATTGGGCATAATTTAGTGTTGAATCATGTTAAAACAAAATGCATGGTTTTTAAAAATCCTAGATCTAAAGTAAATTTTGAGCTGATCTTGAATGATAATTATGATAATAAAATCGAAAGGGTTTTTGAAATATGTTATTTGGGTTTAACTATAGACTGTAACTTATTTTTTGAATTACACATATAGAAATTAATTAGTAAGTTACATCAAAGATCAGGAATGCTCTATCAATTAAAAAGATATCTAACATATGAGACAAGGCAATATTGGCACATAGTTTGTTGTTTTCAGTTATTGATTATGGGTTATTAATATATATTTTTTCTTCAGTTAGAATGTAAACTAAGCTTACAACAACTTGTCATAATATCATTCGATTTTTACTGGTCAGAATAAAATAACTCATCATTGTTTTCTTTATAGTACTTTAGGGTGTCTGTCCTTTGTTAATAGATTTAGAATGTGTGCTGCAGTGTTTCTGCAAAAATTACATTTAGGATTTTTAACAGGTATTATTTGTAAGATGTTTCCAAGATTGTTAAATTCTGTCAGACAATGTCACAGGTTAGCTATAAATTTCAAATTCCTTTTTATAAAAGTACAATGGCTCAAAATTCACTTCAATATTATGCTGTTAAATTATACAGTGATTTGCCTTGTAATATTACAAAGTCTGTTACCATTTCATTATTTAAGAGTGTTCTAGCAAAACTAATGACAAATGAAGCAAAATGCCATTGTTTTAACTGATACATTTATTGTATGATTTTGTATGTTTTGTATTATATATGGTGTTGCAATTATGTTGTGACTGGGCACCAGTGAAAATGGGCATTTTATGCTCACTGGTCATACAGTATAAAAATAAACAAACTTTCAACCCATTGGAGGATCCATACAAGGAGGAAAATGTTTAACTGTAAAGGGTGTGGCAAGAGTTCCTTAACTTAACATACTTTTACCTAAACACAAGAGGATTCACTATTCAGACATGAGAAACCTTTTGAATGAACAGAGTGTGTGAAGCGTTTCAGATGGAATACCCAGCTCTTGCACCATCAGAGGATTCATACTGGGAATATAACACTTAATTCTACACTGTTTGGGAAGAGTTTTGAAGTCAAGGAAAGCTTCTTGCTCCATCAGCGAATCCACACAGGAGAAATGTTTTAAATGTACTGAATGAGGGAAGAATTTCACAGCTAAATTATATTTTGCCTTAGCATCAGATGATTTACACAGGAAAAATACATTTTAAATGTGCTGAGTGTGGGTAGAAGTTTATATGGAATAGCCAACTCTCAAACCTGTCCACACTGCACTGAAAATCTGTAATGTTTTGAAACCATTACAGACTGAAAGGCCTTGTCTACACTACCCTTGGAAATCCCCTGTGTAATGTTACAGAGGGTCCAGTTACCATAATGGTTTGCATTTACACTGGTAATGTTACAGAAAGTATGTTCGTAACTGTTACAGAAACCTGTTGTGAGGTGGTTTCAACAACGGTTTCTGTAATGGTTTCAAAGTTCTCTTTAACCCTGTCCACACTACACAAGTAAAATCCTGTAACGTTTTCAAGACATTTTCAATGGTAGTGTGGATGCACTGTAATGTTTTCAGTCTGTACCAGTTTCAAAATGTTACAGATTTTCAGTGCAGTGTAGACAGGGACAAAACGTTACAGTGCATCCACCCTACCACTAATAACATTACAGGATTTTACTTATGTAGTGTAGACAGGCCCAAAATAGCCATTTTCAACAACGGTTTTGAAAACGCTTTCTGTTACATTACCAGTGTAAATGCAAACCATTATGGTAATGGTTTGGAACCTCTGTAATGATACAGAGTGATTTTTCTGGTGAAATGTGGACATGGTCTTAGAGAAGTCACACAGGAGAAACCCCATTCAATTGCTTAGAGTGTGAAAAAAAAAAAAGAAAAAAACACATCTTTCTCCATCAGAGGATTTATAAGGAAGAGACACTATTTAACTGTATACTGTGCAGGAAGAGAGTCGCAACAAAAAATGCATTTATACTAAACATCAAAGGAGTCACAAAAGAGAAAAAACATTTACATGTAATGAGTGTAGGAACATCTGACCCAGCATCAAAGGGTACAGACTGGGGAGGAACCATTTAAATGCACTAAATATGGGAAGAGTTTCAGAGGGAATACCCAGATCTCATGTCATCAGCTGTTGACTCAAACAGGAGAGACACCTTCTAATTGTACAGAGTGTGCATATAGTTTCAAAGAAGAGGTCAGCCTCTCACATCATTGGAGAATTCACACAGAGGAGAAACCATATACATGTATTGAGTGCTGGAAGAGCTTTACATGGAGTACCCAGCTCACCCCATCAGAAGAGTCATACTGGAGAAGTGTTTAATTGTACAGTGTGTGGAATGAGTTTAAAAGTGAAGGAAAATCTTACACTCCATCAGAAAATTCACACAGCGGAGAAACCTTTTAGGTGTAATGTGTGTGAGAAGATATGCACAACTAAATTATACTTTATGAAAAACCTGATGATTCACAAAGAAGAGACGTTTTAAATGTACTGAATGTGAGAGAGTTTTACAACAGTTTTCTTTTTATTAAACACCAGATTATTCACACAAATCATGAAATACCAAGATATGCAAACAGAAACATAGACTTTGCTGGCAGATAAGGACCGTTGGCCCACCCAATCTGCCCATTTCTCTATCTATTGGTTAAGCTGCAGATCCTTGATAACCAACAGCCTACTTCCTCCCACTCACCACAGCAATTGCTCTATGTCCCATGCATTCTTCAGTTCCTCCACTGTTTTTGACCCCATAACCTCCTCAGGAAGGCTGTTGCATGCATCCACTACCCTCGATGTGAGAAAGTAAACTGATGTGGAATACGGACACACAAATCATTCCAAAAGTGCTCGGGGCAACAGGGCTAATCAAAAGAACTTTCAGGCACACCTGACTATGCTTTGAATGTGTGTGACTCCTTATGAACTACAAAAGGAAGTCATCCTGGGGATGATGCGCATGCTGCAAAGACTGCTCTTAGCAAACATCAAAGACTAATACAGTACTGATTTCCTGATTTTCTAAATGTGCTGTGGCTTTAAAAATGGGGTCCATTCCCATTATTGCACTATAAATCCCAACATTCACAATACAGAGGGTTGGGATCCTGAGACTGATATCCCAAAACTCAAAAACCCAGTACTTGGTATTTGCCCATGGCAGAGTTTGTTATATTAAATAAGGGTGTGTGGGAATGAATTCCCCCTGCATCGGGGGTGCTGGAGGTGAAGCCCCTTGGAAACCTCCACCACAGGCAAATACCAAGTATCGAGATATCGAGTTTTTGGATATCAGTCTCAAGATCCTGACACTTGTAATTGTCAATTTCAAGATGTTGTAGTAAATCAATCCCTGAACATTTTGAGACACTTACCCTGTTAGAAATCTTTTAAATTTATTTATTGGGTGAAGGATTTTAGATGGAAGGTAAATCTAAAAGACCAAGGCTGATGATTTACTGTGATTAATACAATGACATTCTAGTTTCAAGACTTCAGATTCTGGAAATTGCACTGATGATTGTTATTCTAATTTCAAGATTTTACCAGGATTCTGCTGTCATTAGTTTAGGATATGTATACATAATCAGAATAAAAGAAGGCTTGATATACAGATCATTTAAAAAAGCAAATTAAAAATGGTAAAAAAGCAAGTATAAGAAGAATACAAGTTTTAGATTTACTGGTCTTGTATAAAATGCCAGATTCCAGGAAATCTTTGTTTTTACCAGTGTTCCAGCAACATATGTTTCTGGGTTTTCTGGTAAAAGCCAAAAACCAGTGGCCTTGCTTAAAGACTATCAGAGGTTAAAAGAGAAACACTTTAAGTGGACTAAGTGTGGAAAATGTTAACAAATATGTTTCTTGTGATTCATACAGAGGAGAAGCCATTTCAATATAATGTGTGGAAAGAATTTTATATGGATGTTGCAGCTTACAGGTCATCACATGATACACACACACAGGAGGAACCTTTTACAATGTTTGGGAGTTGTTTCATATGTGAACACTGAACAGAAGTACTTGTTCAGAATGTCTGTCTTTTCTTGGTTCCACTCTGCACAGTCCACTCTTACCATTTTAACCTTATGATCCCTCCTCTGTTCTTCCTCTTTTCACTTACGTACCTAACAAATACCATGTCCTTTTTCCACAAGGTCATTGTGAATTGATGAGGAACAAGTGGTTATACAATTGCAGGCCTGACTGCACTTTGGGAAAGGTATGCTATTGTTGACTAAATGCAAGTAATACATATTTACTATGCCATTTGGTTTCTTCATGGCTTTCCACATTTTCTGTGGTTCTTTTCAGCCCCAAACCATCCTAGTCTGGTGTTGGTGAAGTGGCAGTAATGAAGAGCCAGCATGCTGGTGGACTGGAGTCCCATCGGGACAGAAAGACTGTGGGCTGCAGGGACAAAACCACATAAAGAATCAGGAGTTGGGAGTCAGAGGCTCACACAGTCAGGGTGACCTATAGATTGCATCGTATGGTACGGACTCAGAATCCTGGCAGAGCCCAGTGTGTTAAAGTCTCAAAGATAAAAGGATGGAATGGTTTAAACAATTGCACTAAACAGAGCTAATAGAAACACAGATACAAATAATTCACAAACTGTTGCTGGTTTAAGCATGTACTGTACCTAGACAAGAGATTGCGTTTTACATAAACATGACTGCCGGAATGTTATTTTTTATTTTATTCAAATCTCAGATCAGACACCTTTGAGCAGGAAGCTCATTACATTGGTCCCACATCAGTTTGCACAGTACAGACATGATACAAATTCAGGCAAAATACAAGTTAAACTGGCATAGCAGGCAAGAGCAACAGTGATAATCAGGAGACAACTGTACACAGTAAACTGGAGAAGTCAAATATGCACAAAAACAGTAAAAGGGCAAAATCAAATATGCACAAAACAAGCAGCAGGTACATACTGTACAATTCAAAAGAGAGAGTGAGAGAAAGGATAATCAGCCCGGAGGCTGTTGTCAAAGGTAGGTAGGGGAATGGAGGTGACTGGGTTAGATCAAGCACAGAAGAGTGAAGTGGTGTGAAGGGATAAAAGGAGAAAGGGAGATGCGGGCATAATAGGGGGGTGAGGCAAGAATAGGAGTGTGGAAGAGGTATTATAGAAGAAATAAATGAGGATGGGTATGAGACAGGGAAAGGAATAGGGGGATGGATGCAAAGAAGTGATAAACAAAAGGTAGGCAGGGTAGGAGTGCAGTGAAAATAAAAAAAACTGCAGTGGCTGGTGGGTACATTTGGGGAAGGGAATGAGAGGGATGAAAGGAAGGGGATGGGGTGGTGGCTGAGAGAAGAGATATGAGAGTGAGAGCAGTCACGGGGGATGGAGAACATAGGGAAGATTAGTAAGTGTATTGGCAGTCAACAGGGGGACACTGGGAAGGAGAAAGGGAGGTGGTGGGAGATACAGTGCAGGAATGGGGGTAGGGGTGGAGCACTAGGGAAGGAGAAGACTGAGGTAGGGCATGGGAGTGATAGGAAAAAATCAAGTTATGGCAAGTAGGAGGATATATGGTTTTGGGCATTGGGTGGGTTAATTAGTGCACAGTCTGGTGATCAGGTTAGCAAAATGATTTAGTGGAAGCAGATGCAGTGGCAGCCGATGTAAGATGTTGACAATGTTTTTGCTTAAAAGTGCCAAGTGTGACAGTGGAAGTGATATCTTCATGCAGAGTGTTAAACCATAGGAGTGCTTTGGTAGCAAAGGAATGCTGTTCTTGTGATGTGTAGCAGTGTAGGACCAAAATATTACAAATAAGTACATTCTATATAAGTTAATGGGGAAAAAAACTTTTCTGCAGTGGTATAGGGAACATGAACCTAACAAAAATATTTTTGTCAGTTTTGCTAGGAGAGAATTTTATGCACATCCTCAGTTTTAAAAGCAGTTCTCAATACACCATATGAAACACATACATTTGGGAGTTTAATGAAAAGCTTTTTATACAACTGTAATCATTCTGAGAATATGTTTTTTTTTCTTCTTCTTGGACCCCTGTAGCCCCACTCCTTTGGACTCTCCCTTGCTGGCTATCCTCTGTCTGTTGGATCTGACCCCTGGTGCTGTGCCTGTATCAGCTTCCCTTGGAGCTCTGCCAGCATTCCTCATTGGTGTCCCTGCATATCCCTGCTGGAGGCTCTCTGAGGTGATAATGGGAGGGAGAAATCACCTGTTGCATCAGGAATGTCAGTCAGGTGCCAGGCACTGTTCTCTGGCAGGTTGGTAGCAGGAAGGAGGCCTACTGCAGGCCATCACCAGCATTACAGGTGGCCATTTTCCTCTGTTCTTTGGCCCCCTCCCAATTCCATGATGCCTGTGACCACGACGGCATCCTGGGACAGGGGTACTCAGCATGTGGTCACCTGTGTCTCCAAGATTGCCTCCTTAAGCCACCACCAAGAGTCGGTACTACAGTGGCCAACTATGGCCCTCTCCCTGGGAGGGAAGCTTTCAAAAGATGCTGTCCACTTCTCCCTGCTGGCCTCTGCTCTTGGTATCCAAACTTGGGGTGTGAACCTGGATCCCCAACATGCCAGAGTAATGTCCCATCACCCAGCACCATGGAACCAGCATACTGAGTATTTTAACTTTATATTTGGATGTTTTAAAATATTTTAAATTGCATTTATTTTTTGCACCACAGAAGGGTCACATGACACATTCAAGTCACTTGCTCCCTGTATAGAAAAGGTCTGTGTGATATGACCATGTTATCAATGATTGTTATATGTAATATATAAATTGCAAAAAGTTGTCTTAATGCACCAGTAGGGTCAAAGAGACATAAGTAGGGAAATGTGGCATTAGGGTTTCCAACCCTAACATCCCACCCCTCACCTCCACCCTGCAGGTAGCAACAGGTGTGGAGTGTGTCTTGGTGTTGTTATCCCTAACATTTACTCCATTCCATTAGTTAATAAGCTGAGATGGGTACAGAATATAAGAATGTGGTGAGCATTTAGGGTTGACAACCCCAAGGCACACCCCATGCCTGTTGCTGCCTGTATGGTAGGGATGGGGTGTTAGGGTTGGAAACCCTAATGCCACATTTCCCTACTTTTATCACTTTAACCCTAACTGCATTAACAAAGTCTTTTGCAATTTATTTCCTTGCTTTTTGGTATGGTATAATCATATCCTTATGTTGTTGTGGGAGCACAGGGTCCAAAGGAACCTAAGCTGCAACACATACACATGTGTCATAAATTATTTTTGAAATTTAAATTTGTATGTTCCCTGGTGTCCAATGAAACTCCCGCCCCACAATTGCACCTGGTCCTCATTAATGATAACTTAGTAGCCCTGGTGTCTGATGACATCCCTCACTCTCCCATGTCCCCCTCAACCTGTAAAAAGAAAACAGCCCCTCGTATACCAATCAACATTGAAATGATGGACATGGATACTTAAAATGGTGGACAATGAGGGAGAGTAGACAACACATTGTGGGGGCCACATTCTCAATTATGGAGATACAAGTGTACAATACTATGGAAGTCATTGAGTTTACAAGTACAGGGTATACTTATAATGTAACATAACAGAAAATTATGAATTTCTCCTTTCGAGTCTAAATTTACTGCACAATCTCTGTGTGGAAAGAATGAGGGACAGACAATGAACAGAACAATTTAAAAGGGTAAAATGAGGGACATTCCTTAACTTAGGGACAGTTGAGAGGTTTAGTTCCTCAATTTTTGAAGTAATCCCCGAAAAAGAAATGTCCACCACAGTTTCTCCCGCCCTCCAATTTTTCCTCATCCCCTTGTATCATTGGTGTCCAGTTGTACTCCCACCATCCCATGTCTATCTGAACCTGTAAAGAAGGAAACAGTCCCCTGATGATTGCTATATATAGTATCCTAGCATAGTAATATCATTGGTGTCCAGTGGTGGCCCCACCATCCTATGTCCCTCTGAATCTGTAACAAAGAAAACGGTCCCTTGATGTCTTCATTTTTGTCCTGTAAACCTGGAAAAAAAAGTCTACCATCGCTCATGCCCACACCCTTTACCCAACCTCCCACCATGCACCCCCGACCAGCATCCCCTGCACCCTTCCCACACATCCTCACTCACTTGACATGCTCAAACTCTTATGAAGATCCGCTATCCAATTAAAGACACATCTTCCTGCTGTTTAGAAATATAGAAAATAAAATTGGATGGCAGATAAGGACTGTTTGGTCCACTTACTATGTCCATTTCCCTACCTGTTTCATGGACCACAGATCCTAAATTATGTGTCATTTATGCTCTCTTTCCTATCACTAGAGTTCAGTTATGTCTTTCCATGTGTTTTTGAATTCTCTTACCATTTTTGCTCCTACAACCTCTGTCAGGAGGCTGTTCCATTGCTCTAACACCCTTTCCATGAAAAAACAATTTCTCTCATTACCCCTAAGTCTAGCCCCCCCATATCATGGCTCCTTGTTCTTGAACATGTTTGACAAACAAGGCAACTGTAATTACCTTATCTGTCAGACAGCAGCTGATGGTTCCAGCAGCAAAATGTGCATTCGATCAGAAAGTGTATCTTCACAGTGTGAGCACAACAGATGAGTGAGGATGTGTGGAAGGGTGTAGGTGGGATGCAGTATAGGACAGTGAACTTTGAGAAGTTTGGTGGGGGTGCAGCTGTGAGCAGTGGTGGACTTTTTTTAACAGGTTTATTGGGTTAGAATTAAGACATTGAGGGTCTGTTTTCATAGTTATAGGTTCAAAGGGACATGGGAGGGTGGGGGATACCACTGGACATCAATAATATTACAATACTTAAAAATCACTACATATTGCAAACATTGCCACTAGACACCAGGGATCAAAAATATAATAAAACGGGCTGGGGCAAAATTGGAGGGGGGTACCACTGCACATGAGGAAAAATAATAGATTCAGGGAAATAGAGAAAAATCCTTTTCATGATGTGAAATCATTTTTACCAGCATTTTCTGTTCTGACAAAACAGATTTATTGTCATGGAAAAGTACTTCGGACTTAGCTTTTTTAAAATACTTTTCCTTGAGTTAGGATCCTTTTTCACAAATCCTTTCTCATGGTTATGGAAAAACACCCATGTCACGAATAAAGATTTCAGACTTAATTTTTTAAAAATCGTTTTGTATGAGATAGAATCATTTTTCATGAATCCTTTTTTGTGACTTTGGAAAAGGATCTAGAGTCACGAAAAAGAATTTAGGTCTTTTTTTTTTTTAAATCCTTTTTCATGAGAATGAAAAATGGATTCATGATAAAGGATGTTAGCGAGTCACAACAAATGATTTAAACTATACAAAAAAAAAGTTCTGGGGGCATGGGAGCTGTTAAAAATTGCAGAACGAAGCTCAACAAGTCCCGATGAGCAAAATACACATTACTTATTTATTGAAGCATTTCACCAGGAAAGGCACACTGAACAAGTTGCTCATCTCAGTGTGACCTGGGGATACAAATGGATATAAAACAGAGATTATACATACCATTACAGTAAACATACATAAGGATTTAGGTACAGAGATTTAAACCAACATCACAGACATGCTGCTGGAATGGCATTGCAATTCAGAGACAGGTGAGCAGTACAGTTATGCAATTGAAGTACTAGGGGAAGGTCGAGCAAGAGAGAAAGGGGAAGCCAGCTGGGGAAAGGAGAAGCAGGTAAGGCGGGGGGGGCAGGACATTGCCATTGAGAATGAATGCAACGTTGAGTTGTGTGAGACAGTTTACACAGGACTGGGGTGAGCTAAAGTAACAGTTCAGACAGAACAAAAAGCAAGGGTATTTTAGTACAGTACATATAGGTTCTGTGGCTTTCTATTTAAATGCAGCAAGGTACAGTGAAGGGGCTGAAGAGGGAGAGCAGGTAGGGTAGGGAAGGAAGGAAAAGAAATACCTGGAGCTAAAGCCTCAGGATCTTGTGAACTCTACCAGGGGCTGGGCTTGGTAATGGTGTTGGAATGAGGTGATAGAAGGAGAAGGGTGGGTGTAAATAAGAAGAATAGTAGGTTGGGTAGAAGGGAAGGAGAGGGAGAGAAGGGCAGGAAGGGGCATGCATACTAACTGCTCTAGGATGCTGAGAACCCTGCCAGTGGGGCAGAATTAGGCAAGGACATTGGTAAGAGGAGATGGAGAGAAGGAATAGGAGGGAGGTATAGGCAAGGGATGGAGTAAGAGGGTGGGGGATAGGGAGACATACTGGGGAACAGGCTCTAAAGCAAATGGGGATTAAAACAGGAGCAGCTAGAGGTGAGACAGTTATATGAGGCAGAGGCAAGGGAGTAGTAGGAGTAAGACTGTTGTATTTTTTGGGGAGGAGAGCTCCAATGTTTTGGGAAATGATGGATGAAACAAGACTGACCAGTGTGTGTGGATTGGCAGGGGACCAACAATGTACAAGTATCAGTGGATCTGAGGGAGGAGAGGGGTAGAGAAGGAGCATGAGAGGTAGGGGAGATCCCTGAACCAAAATTTAGAAGTGAGTTTGTCACAATGGCTGAAGCACCCATTAGCAAGCGTGGGAAAGGACAGGGCATAGTAGAGGTCACAATGATGAGTTCAGGATGGAGTAACCGAGAATGAAGTGGCAGAATGAGTTGGGGAGTGTCCAGTCTGGTCAGGGAGGATTTGGAAGTGGCACCATAGACTATATTGCAGTAGTCAAAAATGAGGAGTGTCATATTCTGAGAGAGGGCAACTGCATATTTCTAGGGTGGGACAGATGAGGATGAAAAGCAGTGGTTTAGGAATAAAAAGAGAGGGTAGGCAATGGATGGAGCTGAAAGATTGAGGAGTTTAGGGTCAAGGCCATCCAGTGATGATCCTTTGGAAGGATTGAGAAAGAGAAGGGTGGTGAGTGTTTCATCAGAGGAGACAGTGAAGAAGAAGGAGTGGTGGGTATGGGGAAGTTGAGCATAGGGGAGAGGGGAAGTTAGTGGGGAGGGACTTTAGGAGGGCAGAGGTACAGGAGGTGTAATAAGAATTAAACTCCTTGGCCCCCTAAACATGGGTTGGACACTAATAAGTTATTTATTTTAAGCACTGGGGGGTAAGGGGGGAAGAGGGCATGGACCACTTTTCAGAATTTGGAGGGGGTGCTGATAGTATTAATGAAAACTAATTTCAAATATTCAGACTTGGCAAGTCTGGCGGCTTTTGTGCAGGCATTTCTTAACATGTGGTATGATGCATAATCTGATGGAAGCAGACTGGTCTATGTTTTCTCCAGGCTTTGTCTCTCATCCTGAGACAGGTCAGTGATTCAGGGATGATAGTTGATACTCTGATGCCTGCTTGTTATTATAGGCATAATATTTGTATTACACATTTATTTATATGTGATTGTCTGCCTAAGACAGATCAGTCAGCAAGTAAAGATGCTTGACCTTTGACCCCAGAGGTGTCAGTGTGATTGAAGCAGCAGGCTGTCATAAAGCTGGTCAGTGGGGGAAACTAATTAAAGGTTTCCTGTTCTGTCATAACACATAGGGCTTCCTGCCAAATGCCAGGTGAGACGACATCATAAAATATCCCTTTAGAAGCTAAAACTAAATAGGAATATTATGATCCTGAGAGAACAGACAACTTTTAGCAGACTCTTGTTAAAAGTCATAAATCTGAAATCATTCTTGCAAAACAGGAACAGCAGAGAGATCAAAAGAAAAGGCTTTGATGAAAGAGACTTGTCATATTTTAAAAATTCTAACTGCAGATTTCCACATCCTTTTGGATATTTGTACTCGGAATTTGGCCTTATGGCAGGATCTAACAGTGACATGTATGTTGTGACATCACCAGGAGGTGGAGAAAACTGATTTTTGAATATTGCCTACATCTGAGAAGTTAGTGCAGATGATCTCTCTGAATATCAGACACACTTAGTCTCTGGACTTATAACTAGGCACTTTAGAAAGATAATTCAGCTGGAACTGTTAAGTATTTTGCAGGCATTTTGTTGTTCTACAATTTCCCAATTACTTTGTCGACTGTAAGTATTGATGTTTTATGTTTGGTATTTTATCTATTTAAAATTTTAGGTAAACACTATTTTTCTTGAAATTCTGCCTGGGCCCTCTCAGTTTCTTTTGTATGTGAATGCTGGAAAAGTGTTAATATTTCTGACAACTGTTAAGAGCTCAGAAAGGGTGTGTTACTATTTTACTAAAGGTAAGAATATACCTAGATATTTTATTTAGTCATAAGGGTACATTTGGGGGAACCTGGCTGGCTGCCACTGGGCAAAGGATTGTATTGCACTTCCAGACATGCAATATATATCTGAGCCTGTTAACTGGGTGTGCTAGCAAGAGGTTCACATTTGACCCCCAGGACTCAAGGCTAGTAGGTGATTCAGACCCAAAACAGACCTGTTTGGGTTACCCTGTTTGACTCCTGTTCACACTATTGCACTTTGAGGTTGGCACTGTGGGAGCAGAGGGCTTGACCTGCTGAGCACATTTGTGACAGACACATTCTCTAGTACGTTTGAATGGGGCAAATGAGTTCTAGATAGCTAGGAATCTTTCTTTGAAATAGGTGAGGGCTTGGTCAACGGAAGGAGCAGAGGCTAATGGCGTCCAATCAGAGATGACTAAGTTATGGAGAAGGGGGTTAAGGTCTAGGGAGTTAAAGCAGCAGTGCAACGAAAAAAGTTATTCCAAAAAGCTAATTTTCTGCTATGGTTATGAAAAATATTGGCAGAACTGTTGATTTGGGGTTTCTGGATGCTTCCTATGCTGTGTAATGTACATTTGCATTTCTGTCTTGACTCTTACCCTCCTGTGATCCACAGTATTATTTCTGCACAAAAATGAGGTGGCCATCTTTTTTTCTTGAGAAGTAGTTATTTTAAAACTTTCATAAAATTCTTAAATGATAATGAAACTAGAAAGTTTTACCACCAAAATAAACTGGACGACTTCTGCCATCAATTAGGAAGAAAAAAAGATGCAGTCAAATTTTAACCAATTTTCACTGAGCTGCTGCTGCTTTAAAGAAGGAGAGCTGCAGTATTTTGTGAGGCAGTTCGGGTCTGTAGACCTTTTTAACAAGGAAGATTGGGCGGTGATCACAGAGGGCATCTGGAAGGATGCCTGATTTAATGACTCAATGGGGGTAGTAGGTGAGAGCCCAGTCTATCAGGAAGTGGTTTCGAATTTTATGATTTAGGCAAGTGGGTTCAAGGATGAGATGGGAGATATTGAGGGTGATAATGTTGTTACGTACCTTGGAAGAGATGGGAGACAACCAGTTAAGGTTTACATCACCCAGAATGTAAAACTTACTCTTATGCAAAAGGAAAGTTATAGAGGTAATGAATTCAGTTGTAACATTGGGCTTGATTCCAGGGTGACAGTATATTCCAGCTGTGAAGATAGGAGGCAGAACAATGTTTATAACAAGGGCTTCATAGGTGGAGGGTAAGGAGGATGAGAGAATGGCTGTGTACTGAAGTGTGGACAGGATGTACATGGCTAAACTGCCTCTTCTGCCAGTCCTGTCATGCCTGATTATGAGGTAGCCAGAGATGGAGATGGAGTGGTCCAGTATTTTGTAATTTCACTAAGTTTCAGATATAACTACAATATCAGGTATGAGGAAAATAACCATAGGTGGCAATAGGTCCATTTCTGTAATGAGACTGCAGATGTTTAATTGGAGGAATTTCAGGCCATTTGAGAGAACTGAAGGAGTACAGGAATTTGGCATGGTAGCAGCAGAGGTGCTACAGTCAGGGGTTGGGGTTCAGTGACCAGGGTTAGGATGAATATTTCCTGATGCAAGTAAGAGGAGTGCAATTATGAGGAAGTGGAATTTGGAGCTTTTGTGGAGGGCTGAGTATTTGGGGATTGTTTGGGGGAGTGTGGACTAGAGGAGAAGGTGATTAGGAGGTGAAGGAAAGCAAGGTAACTAGACACTGGGAATAAAGTGGCAGGGGAGAGGTGGGGGAGTGGTTCCAGAGTACTATATGAGGTACAGGTGTAATGGCAAGAATAGAGATAGGAGCTAGGAGGACGGAGTGGAAAGGTGTGTCAGGTTTATTAGGCTGGGATACTAGAGAAACTGGAGCATACCAAGTACAAACAAGAAACAGAAGTAAGGGAAGACAGGAAAGAAGGGTAAACACATTGGAAGTAGGTGAGGGTACTAATAGGACTGTGTGAACAGGGTCTGCAGCCAGGGAGTTGTTACAAGAAGCTTAAATGAAGAATAGTGGTGCAAACGGAAACAGTAGCAACTGACTTGAGAAAGCTAGTAAGACTAGAGAGCTGCCTAATGGTGAGCCAATTAGCAATAAGTGGGGGGAACTAGGAGTGGCTTAGGAACATTTAATAGAGGCCAAGGTTGAGGAAGATGAGCGAGGCAAAATATAGAGCTATTGGAGTAGGTTTCGGAAGGTTAGGCAGTGCTCAGGGTAAGCCAACAACAAAGGGCTGCTTTAAGGATGTGATGTCCAGTCATAGGCAAAGCCGTAGAGAGCCTCAGCCAACGGCAGGACAGAACTGGAAGGCAGAGCCATTCGAAGACCCAACTTGAAGTCCCGGTGTAGACATCAGTGTACAGAGTTATGACAGTCTGTTGTGTGAAAAAACTAAATATGAGATGGCGACTCATGAATTATTTTTTTTCTTCACAAAAAAAGGATTGGTCCCCTCAAGAAAAGAGTCCTTTTTAGTGAGACCAAATTATTTTGCTGTTCCAGAAAGCTATTCAAAAGATTGTACTGAGCATGCTCAGAACCTGCTACTTTAAAATTACATAACTTTGCAATGGATTAATATTTTTTACAAACCCAGTAAAATACACTTCTGTGAGGAATGTCCTTTGTACCCTGAACATTTCAAACCAGAATTGCAAACCACCAAACCACCTGGGTGCAGCGCAATGACAAAAAAGCAAACAAATGTGCATTTTAACATTTTAGCACTATGTGCAACTCAAAATCCACCAATTTAATCAAAATGAAATATGGCAATTAAGAGATCTAACACACAAGACTGGGCATGCAATATTTTGTGGAAATCTGTTGGATGGTTGATATAGATAGATAGATACATAGCTGATAGATGTGTGTATGCAGTATATGTCACCACAACAGTACCTTCTATGCCTATTATTGAACCTCCTAATAGAGTTAACCTGAACATAAAAAAAAAATAATTTATGGACTGAACCTCTTGTGTACTATGCTAGTGTGAATTGTGTGAGACATCATTAATTATACCACTAATTCTTATTACTTTTCATGCTTGCAGTTTTTGCCAATATTTTAAAAGGTATTTTTAATATGGAAACAAGACAAAAAAATCCCATTACTATTAATCCATTGAAAATGAAAAGCAACAAGAAAGACTCCAAAAAAGAGAGTAACACCAAGAAAATAGCAAACTACATCTTGGGCTAGGAAATCAAAATTGACTTGGGGGGAGGGGGGAGTTTAAGAATTTAAGAATCAACTTTTCCTCTTATTGCATCCTCTCTTGACCATCAGTCCATAAGGTACAAAGCCAGAAACAGGGAAAATCAGCTGGAAACACCAGTAAAAGTTCTTAAAGTTTGATATAAGTCATGTCCTCTGACTTTGTTTACCTGTGATAGGGAAGGAGAGCTGTAAATACCGTGCAGGAGCTGATGAGAGGGAGCCTGAGAGCATGTCTTCTTTGCTGGTTCCTGTGGTGGGGAGGGAGGGCTGCATTCAGCAGCAAGAGCTGATGAGAGGGAGCTTGAGAATGTTGCTGCAATGCTGGTTCCTGCATTGGGGAGGGAGGGCTGCAAACACCTGCAAGAGCTGATGAGAGGGAGCTTGAGAATGTGATTCCATTGCTGGTTTCAGCAGTGGGGAGGGAGGACTGCAAACACCGGCAGGACTGCAAAACACTCTTAGCTGGTTCTACTTTTATAGGCACAGGATTTGACTGACAATAGGAACTTCCTGTTTGGTAGCAGGAAGGGAGTGATCACAGAGACACAAAAGACTCACCATCCTAAAAGGAAAAGTGTAGCTCTCCATTCTCCCCTCCCCAGATGCTGGAGGTCTGACTCTGAGAAAGTAAGAAAGAAACTACTATGGCTTATAGGAACTTATTGTTCCAGAACAGGAAGATCAAGAGTTTTAAGGGCATGGAGGCAGTAGGAAAGTAGGGAGAGAAAAAAATCATATATTAAATAAAATAAAGAGAGAGATAGAGAGAGGAAAGAGAAAGTATACAAAACAAGAGTTAAGGGGCCGCAAATATAATGAGACTGGTGTAGTTCAGTGCCTGTTGAGCAGTAGTCTCCTGGGAGATGTTCTGGAGAATGTGGTGTTTTCTCATCTGCAGGCACCTCTCTGGGCTGAGGGAGGAGGTTGCTCATCTCCAGGCTGAGTTGGCCAGGATTTGGGGGACCTCCTTTCCCACCCAGGGACCATCAGGGCCACCTCTGCTGCCTCAGAGGTTGTCAAGAAAGAGGGGTGGTTTGACCACAGTGGGCTCAGGGAGGGTGAGGGTGGTGGAACAGAGGCACATCCCTCCAGTTGCACCTCTCAACAATTCATATGCCATTCTGACAGAGTGTGTTTCCTCTATGGAGTCACCTGTAGTGGAGACCAATGAGGATGCTAGGAACTTCCACAATGGAGACCCACAGGAGGGTGGCATGGGAGCCAACAGCGGAAGGAAACAACTCTTGGTGGGGGACTTTATTGTTAGGAGGGTAGAACTGGGGGAGGGATGGGAGAGGGAGGTAAGGTGCCTGCCTGGTGCCATGGCTTGGAGGGACAGGGAGCAAATCCTCAGAATCGCAGAAGCAGCTGCATGGGGGAGGGAGCTTGATGTCATTGTCCATATAGGGACAAATGACCTGGCTGGTAAAGAGATCAGAGCAGTGCAAGAGGAGCTTGTGGAGTTGGGCAGGGGTCTTAGACAAGGAGCACACATGGTAACCTTCTTGGAGGTGCTGCTGCCTATGATATGGGTGAAGCTAGGGTGCTCCTCACCATGGGATTCAATCAGTGGTTGAAAATCTGATGCAGAGCTCTGGGTTTTGGCTTCACTGGGGACTGGGGGTCCACCTGGAGGGATGTAGGCCTATACTGGTGTGATGGTCTGTATCTGTCCAGGATGGGAATCCAGATCCTAGATTGTAGGTTTAAATGCTTCATTAGCAAACATTTAAACTAACCAAGGTGGAGGGATTGAAAAGGAGAAGGGAAATCCTAGCACCCCCCCAAAAAAATCAGAGTAGTTAGTAAACACCAAGATAGAGAATTCGATACAGAGAAGGGCTGGGGTAAATGGAGAAAAAGATAAAAGCAATAAGGACAGGGATGGGGCAAAAAGGGGTAAGGCCATCAAAAAATGGATGGTAATGAGTACCAATGCTCATAGTCTGGGTAAGAAGTTCCCTGAACTGGTGGCTTTGATGGAAAAGGGATGCTTGTATATCATGGCAGTCACAGAAACATGGTACAGAGAGAGCCATGACTGGGATGTCAACATACCAGGGTACACAATCTACAGGGGGGGCAGGGAGAGTAGAAGAGGAGTTTCTCTCAATGTAAGGGAAGGTGTCAAAGCACTAGAACTAAAGGGTAAGCAGGGAGTACAGGAGGCACTGTGGGTCACCCTGAAGACTGGAAATGGCACCATAATCTGCACAGGGGTTGTATACAGATCCCCATCTCAGGGGGAGGAAATAGACAAGGAAATGATAGAAGGTATCCTTAGGATGGTAGAGAAAGGGGAGGTATTGCTGATGGAGGACCTGGATATGCCACATGTTAACTGGAGCACCTTTGCTGCAGCCATGTCCAAAAGCAGGACCACCCTCGATACCCTACAGGGGGCATGCCTCAGAAAGCTAATGTTGGAACCTGATCAGGAGGGAGCAAAATTAGACCTGGTACTCTCAAATGGGGACAGAGAGAGCATCTACAATCATGAAGTGGGTAGCCATCTGGGAACAAGTGACCTCCAAACAATGTGGTTCATGATAAACTCAGCTGTAGAGTTAAGCCATACAAAAGTGAAGGTACTGGACTTCGGGAGGGCTGATTTTGTCAAAATGGGAGAGTGCCTCAAAAAAACACTAGCAAATAGGCAAAAAGGATGGGTGGAGCAACAATGGGGAAACATCAACACTGCCATCACAAAGCCAACAAGCTTTTGTGTGAAGCAAATAAATCAAAATGAAAAAATCTTGGTTCTCAAAAGAGGTGATGGGGAAGGTTAGGGAGAAAAACATAACATTCAGGAAGTATAAGGATACACAGAAGGAGCAGGACAGAGAACTGTACCAGTTAAAGCAGAAAGAAGTGGGGAAGGTAGTCAGAATAGCAAAGGCCCAAACTAAGTAAAAGATAGCCAACTCAGTTAAGAAGGGAGATAAAACCTTTTATAGGTATATTAGGGAGCAAAGAAAGACAAAGGGCTGGGATACTGAGGCCGAATAAAGAGGAGAGTGGGTGGGCAGAGAGGGACAGTGAAAAAGCAGGGATACTGAACACATACTTCTGCTCAGTATTTGCAAAGGAAGAGGAGGGGAGGTACCTAATCCAATCAGTAGAAGCACTATTGATGGGGGGGGGGTGATATCAGTCATTTCACAGAAGAAAGGGTTCTGAAAGAACTCCTAAAACTGAAGGTGAACAAAGCAATGGGGCCTGATGGGATTCACCCCAGAATTCTAAAATAACTAAGGGGAGAATTAGTAACACCATTGACTGGCATTTGTAACAAATTATGGGAGGATGGTGTGATACCCGAGGACTGGAGGGGGGTGGATGTGATTCCCCTTCACAAAAGAGGAAGCAAGACAGAGTCCGGAAACTACAGACCTGTCAATTTGACCTCAGTGGTAGGGAAAATGATGGAATAATTTCTGAAGGAAAGAATTGTTGAATACCTAGAGGCCAGTGGGGCATAGGCTCCATGGCAGCATGGATTCACAGCGGAAAGGTCATGTCAGACAAATCTAATCTATTTCTTTGATTAAGTGACCAAAGTCGCAGACCAGAGAGGGGCTGTGAACATAGCCTACCTAGACTTCAGCAAGGTATTTGACACAGTCCCACACAAAAGATTAATAAACAAATTAGCCAGCCTGGGAGTGGGTCCCGGGTGGTGGCCTGTGTAAAACATTGGCTGGACAAGAAGACACAGAGGGTAATAGTAAACGGAGTCCACAGCGAAGAAAGGGGGGTTTTCATTGGGGTTCTGCAGAGTTCAGTACTGGATCTGGTCCTTTTTATTGTCTTTATAAGTGACATTTCAGAGGGACTTGAAAGAAAGGTACATCTCTTTGCAGACAACACAAATGTCTGCAACAGGGTTGATACACAAGGTGGGGTGGAAAGGATGAGAAGGGACTTGGCAAGGTTGGAGGAATGGTCAAATGTATGGCAGCTTAGATTCAATGCAAAGTGATGCAAAGTAATGCACCTGGGAAACAAAACCCAGGGGACGTGTACACAATGGGGGTCAGATACTGACAACAACAAAAATGGAAAGGAACATGGGGGTAGCTATATCAGATGACCTAACGGTGGGCAAGCAATGTGAGAAGGCAGTAAGAAGGGCTGGGGGGATACTGGGATGCATAGGGAGAGGCATCACCAGCAGAAAACAGGAAACTGTTATTCCTCTGTACAGACAGTTTGTGAGACCCCATCTGGGGGTACTGTGTGCAGTTCTGGAGACCTCATTTCTGCAAAGACATAGGGTGGAGGCTGTCCATAGGAGAGCAACCAAAATGGTGTGGGGTCTACAACAGAAGACATACGAAGAGAGACTAAAGGAGCTCAATATTTATACCCTCAAGGAAAGGAAGGAGAGGGTAGACATGATAGAAACTTTCAAGTACCTCAAGGGAATCAACAAAGTCCAGGAGAGTAGCATCTTACAGAAAAAGAGATGTGCAAGAACAAGGGGGCACAATTTGAAGATATAGGGGGGACGGCTCACAGATAATGTGAGGAAGCATTTTTTCACAGAGAGGGTTGTGGATGCATGAAACAGCCTTCCTAAGAAGGTCACGGAGTCAAAAACAGTGGGAGAATTCAAGAATGCATGGAACAGATGTAAGGCAATTGTAATGGGGGGTAGGAGGAAGTCGGCTGTTGGTTAACTAGGATCTGCAGCTTATCCATTAGGTGGGGAAATGGGCAGACTAGGTGAGCCAAGCAGTCCTTATCTGCCATCAAATTCTTATGTTTCTATATTTCCATGTAGGAGCAGATGAGAGGGAACCTGAGAATGTGGCTCCATTACTGGTTCCTGCGTTGGGGAGGGAGGGCTGCAAACATAGAAACATAGAATTTGACGGCAGATAAGGACCGATTGGCCCACCCAGTCTGCCCATTTCCCTACCTAATAGATAAGCTGCAGATCCTAGTTAACCAGCAGCCTAGTTCTTCCTACCCCCATCCCCTAGAATTGCCTCATGACTGTCCCATGCATGCTTGAATTTCACCACTGTTTTTGACTCCACAACCTCCTCCGGAAGGCCGTTCCATGCATCCACAACCCTCTCTGTGAAAACATACTTCCTTAAATTACCTCACAGCCACCCCCATCTTCAAATTGTGCCCCTTGTTCTTGCACACCTCTTTTTGAAAGATGCTACCTCTTGGATTTTGTTGATTCCCTTGAGGTACTTGAAAGTTTCTATCATGTCTCCCCCATTTCCTCAAGGCTATACATATTAAGCTCCTTAAGTCTCTCTTCATATGTCATCGTGCAGACCCTGCACCATTTTAGTTGCCCTCCTCTGAACAGCTTCCATCCTGTCTATGTCTTTGGAGACTGGGTCTCCAGAACTGCATGCAGTACTCAGATAAGGTCTCACCAGCTGTCTGTACAGAGGGATAATAACTTCCTGTTTTCTACTGGTGATGCTCTCCCTATGCATCCCAGTATCCCCCCAGCCCTCCTTGCTGCCCTCTCACATTGCTTGCCCACCTTTAGGTCATCTGATATGACTACCCCCAGGTCCCTTTCCATTTTTGTTGTTGTTAGTATCTCACCCCCCATTGTGTACTCTTCCCATGGGTTTTTGTTTCCCAGGTGCATTACCTTGCACTTCTTAGCATTGAATCTAAGCTGCCATACATTTGACCATTCCTCTAATCTTGCTAAGTCCGTTCTCATCCTTTCCACCCCACCTTGTGCATTAACTCTGTTGCAGATCTTTGTATCATCTGCAAAGAGACACACTTTTCCTTCCAGTCCCTCTGCAATGTTGCTTATAAAGATATTGAAGAAGACCGGTCTTAATACTGAACCCTGAGGTACCCCACTAGTAACCCCCCTTTCTTCAGAGCAGACTCCATTTACTTTATTCTCTGTGTCCTATTCTCCAGCCAATTCTTACCCAGGCTGTCATCTTGGGACCCACTCCCAGGCTGGCTAACTTGTACATTAATATTTTGTGTGGGACTGTGTCAAATGCCTTGCTAAAGTCTAGGTAGGCCATGCCCACAGCCCCTCCCTGATCTACTACTTTGGTCACCCAGTCAAAGAAATGGGAGAGCGGGCTGCAAACCCTGGTAGGAGCTGATGACAGGCGCCTGAGAACATGGTTCCATTACTGGCTCCTTGAGGCAATGTGTAGTTATAGCAAGATGCAGGATTGGGAAAAAAATAGACCAATCAATTTATGATTAATATATAATGTGATAAATAATGACAAATTTCAAAACAGAAAAAGGGCAACACTTTGGAGAGCAATAATTGCCTAGGGAAGCTGGCCCTGTGGCACTGAGGGTGCCAGACTGGCGACTCATGTTCAGGAATGAGCATGGGTTACCGTGGGTTGGCGAGGAGGAGATGGATTGAGCATCTGATGGACAGTTCTCCATCTCTGGGGAAGGGGGTATCCTGTGGCCAGTGCTTGCCAGACCCCTAGTGGAGGTTGGAACTTGGTGGCATGGAACTGCATGCAATGGGGAAGTGGGACATGGCAGACACTTGACAGGGGCCTGCGCAGGAGCGTGTGGGTACCCAGTCACTGATGTCATTGCAAGCCATGTGCCCACAGGGGAGAAAATGGAAAAATACAGCTCTGGTTAATGAAGCGGTCCCCATGGCACCAACCCCGAGAAGGCACCTCCCTGGCAATCATCCGTTGAGGTGGGTCGAGTCGCTCCCCACCACCCTACCATGAAGGGTAAGTCATGGGTGCATATAGGAGGGGGTCTGATTTCAGTGGGGGTTGGTGCTGGGGTGGCAGCTGAAGGTGGGCGTGCCTTCAGAGCTCTGGAAGAAATACCATAAAAAAAATTGCCAAGGGAGCAGGTACAGTATGTGGTAGCCACAAATCCTTATAAAGTTGCATTTTACAGCCATGAATCAATGGCAATATTTGTATTTTATGGCTGTGGCAAATATAAAATGTATATTATAAATAGTGCAAAAGAAGTCCATTCTAACAAGGTTTGGACTGGGTAAAGGGTGGGTAATCGTGAATCTGTGTAGGTTTGTTTTTGGTTTTGAACTTTTGCTTGGTGGCATCAATTGAGCAGCCATGCTCACATTGCATACACATTATCATATGGAGCACATTGCTGGAAAAACAGGTGTATGAGTTTTGGATTTTTAATATTTCTTCCATTTGAGGAATCATTGACTCCGTGTGAGTGGGTGGTTTTAAGCTAAGTGTTTTGCATGATTCTGACCTTTTCTCAATTTCATGGCAACTAATACATGGGCATGGCATGTCACAGAAACAGACTTTGTCAGCAGAAAAGGATCACTTGACCATCCAGTCTACACAGATGTTCCCTGCCTCTTCCATCTCTACAGACCCTACTTGGTCTCTAGCAATCCTTGCCTATTTACTAGTATTCCCCTATGCATATCTTATAAAAGCTTGAAGCCACCCACTGTTTTTGCCACCAGTACTTCAGCAAGGAGACTGTTCCAAGCGTCCACTGTCACAAATCCTCTCCGGGTGTCAGGCACTCTGTTTCCACAGTGCCCAAACTTGAAGTGCAATTCGAGAACAGGGGACAAAGAAGTACACCCTCCTGTTTGTTTTGGGTTCTAGCAAACTACCAGTTTCAAGTTTTGGGGTCAATTATACACCCTTTTTAGCTAGCACACCCAGGTAACAGGTTCAGATATCACAATCTCATCAGGGGAAAGCAACTCAATACTTGACTCAGTGGGCATACAACCAACCTTGCCAACAATCCCTTGCCAACTTAATTGAGACGCTGGTATTTTCTTACATTGCTGCCTCTTTACACAGACACTTGTTAGTGTGAAATACAAAATCACATATACCCCCCTAATGCAAAGCATCATGGGCTGCATATGCAAATCACTACAGAATGTCATGCTGGTTCAGCTGACTTAGAACTGGTGTGGACCAGGGGAATCTGACTGTTTAATTAAAACAAAGCATTGTGAAGGCCCAAGATGGGTGTTGATGAGATGTAATTTCTGCCCAGTGTTCTGAATGTCAAAGTGAAGAAATTCAATGAAGCTCAGGTAAGCGGACTCCCTTAAGGTAGCCAATACCTCTTCATCTAATTAGTGATGCACATGAATGGATGAATGAGATTCCAACTGTCCCTACCCACTATCTAGTGAAACCACAGCCAAGGGAATGGACTTGGTAGAAAAAAAAGAAAAAAAAAGAAAAACAGAAAGCGCAGAAACAACGGCATGGTACTGGGGGTGAGGCAACAACAGCATGTGCTGAATGAGTGACCTCACAGTTTTGCCAAATGACAGTAAAAGGGTAAGGCACACTGCAGGCCAGCATGGGTGAACACCCATGCAGAGACATGGAGCACAGCGACCCGGCAGGGTGACAGACAGTGGGGAGAGCACAGGCAGGAAGCCATGGCCACACACAGGGTGGCACGCACACTGGAGCCCCAAGCCCACAGCACAGAAGCAGCACACCCCGGCACCACAGTGGTGCAAATGTACAAACATAGACCAAGACCCTCCCCAGTACAACACAGCACACAGGACACTCAATGGGCTCAGGGCTGCCTCCTTGCCCAACAGTCGAGTAGTGCCACCCAGTATGGATACCCACTCCCCCTGCCCTCTAGACACTCTTGTGACACTCATGTCCTGCATTCACACCCATTAGGCATTCACTCATTCTGCACATACACCCTTGGCGCATGTTCACCACTGCTGTACGCTCGCCCTTCCCACGGTCACCTGCTGTCTGTTGCTCTGTGGGGACTCACACATGCAGGGTTGCCCATATCTCGTAAATCCTTTTTCCCCTACGTATGGTAAAATCATATGTGTAAAGCAGATCCAGTTAAAGAAGCACTAATGTAGACCATATTTCTGAAGTGACAAAGGATGAATGTCCAAGAAATTGCATGGAGGTCATCAGGGGAGAGCAAGTTAAGATTGCTATAAGACCAGCCAGTACACTGTGATAGTTATGATGATTAGTAAAGTTATGAGTGATTGGTCCAATTCATAGAAGGTTTGATATTCAAAGTAGACTGAAGGTAAAGAATCGATTAGTGAATGAAAATCACTAGATATGCATCCTAGAGTAAAACAAGTAGAGGGAGTTTGAGGTCCTGATAAGAGTAATGCCATAAGTGATTAGTAAAGCCCAGAAGATAGTTTGCAGAGCCATCCAGATTGGTAACCTAGTGTACATGAGAAATGACTGGAAATGCAGTATAAAGAATCGATGGCTTCTTTGGTCATGATGTTCATGACTTTATGTGTAATCCTTTGCTGGTGTGCTGCCTGAAGTATGTGTGGTAATTCCTATGGTGTGATTATTTAGGAGATGCACTGTGGTGGCATAGGTGGTTAAGTTTATGGGTAATCCTGATGCTGAAGTATATGAGAAAAGCTGAAGATGGATGAGTGGAAGAGTCTGTAGGCTGGATTGTTAGTGAGATTGATAAATGCAGGACACCACAGGATTTAGTGCTACAGCCAACAAATACCAATTGGGATGCAAGGCTGAGTTGGTAAATTTGGCTTGGCTGTTATGGATTGGCAGATAGAATTCAGGAGAGCCAGTTCTCGGTGATGGTCTTTACTGTGGAGATTAATGAAGGTACTTTGGGAAGAAAAGGCTGAATAGGCTGCAGGAAGAACTTGCCGGAAGTACTAGGTGAACAAGTGCGGATAATAGTATAAGGAATAACAATGTCCAGGAGTGAAATAGAAGGTGTGGATGGCATGGAGTCGGGACTCAGGCGATGGAGATCCCACAATGAATATTCTGGATGATATCTATGCAGTTCCTAAAACTAGCAATGGATGTGGGGCAGTAGTAGTCGAGTAACTTGGTCATCAGACTCATTGTTGAAATAAGAGGCGGCATAAGGTAAAGTGGATGAAGCCCATACAGAACAGGTTATGCTGCAATCTTGCAATTCCCAGTATCTGTGGAAGCAATGCTGATTGCAAAGTCTGAATAGAATAGAAGGATTTAGGTCCTGTCCATGTATGAAGATGGCCAATGAGATGAGGCACCCAAGGAGACATAGTGATTGGATGGAGGGGAATTTGAGAGTATATCCAATAGAGATAGAGATCATCTTCCTAATGTCCAGGCAAATCAGATTCCATGAATGATTACAAAGAACTGAATGGGCAAGTGTGAGACTTCTATGATAACATAAAAGTCTGTCTGGCGTGATAGCCAAGTAATATTTGCTGACAGAAGTATTACTTCACAGTAATTAATAAATGATCAAATGATTAGTGGAAGGTATTGTTAGAAGGGTGGGAGTAGAAGCTGGGGATGAATCGTATGGAAAAGCAGACAACTTGTTAGGAGTCCTTGCTGGAAATAAAAGAGCCACAGCAAACAGTATGAACCCTGAGCCAGCCAGGCAAAGAGGAGAAGGCAGCCATTCAAATGGGAAGAAAATATGGAGTGGATCCTGAAGATCTGAAAGAATAGAAGAGGCAGCCAAGGGCTAGGTGAAGCCGAATGCTATCCAGAGCAGAAAGGAGCAGGACAATGTCAGGTCCATGGTGAACAGCAGCGAACTGCAGAAAAGCTGATGCTAGGTATCAGACGATGGTCCACAGAAGGCCAAGGAGCCAAGCCAAGCACTATGAGCAACAGGAGTCCCACATCTGATGAAGGCAGAACGTAACCAGATAAATGATAGATGGTGCTGGAGCGACGAAGGATGAGGTTCCAAATCTGCAAAAGAAAAAAGTTAGCACAGCAGCCGGATGGGGATCCACAGCAAGGAAGTCCATGAGGCAGTTGACCTGGAGGGAGAGAGGGACCGAACAAGTCAGCAGGGTCTATAGGATGAGCTAGAGCATGAAGGTCCATGGAAGAACGGGATGGTGAGTGGAATCAAGCAAAGCAAAAGAATCTTGTGATTGATGGGTGTACCAAACTGCTGGATGGAGTCAGACCAATCAATGGGAATCTGGATCCACAGGTGAAGTCACAGGCAGAGCTGAGAGGTGAGAGGTGGGAGGTGGGAGGTTGGAAGAGTGAAAATGCCCCAGTTCTGAAAGGAAATAGCAACCTGCACTAGAGAGAGAAGTAGACAGTGGACACTGTGAAGTGAGCTAGGGCCGTGGACCAGACATGGTGGTCTCTGAAGTGCCTAATAGTGATGCCAGGGGAACAGCTGCAGTGAGCAGAATTAACATACTTCCAGAAGGGATGAGCAAAACAGGAATTGCTGGATTGGAGGTGGTGAGAAACTGCAGGATGATGAGAATGAGGTTAAAGATCCATACCATCCCTGGTAGTCGGGGCAGGCTAACTTTCACTCGATGCTATCCAGCAGATTTAGGGATGGAGAATGTCAAAGCGGTAAGTACGTTGAAGTTCCATTCCCAAAGGGAAGTGGCAACTGGTATGGTTAGAGAAGATGTAGTAATAGTCCGTAGATAGTAGGTATGACTCTCATCCCCGGTCGTCAGGGCAAGCGAACCCTCACTGGATGCTGTCCAGCAGAGTTAGGGATGGAGGATGTCGGGTTGGTAAGTAGGAGGTAGTTATGTTAGTGAAGGAAAGCAGCAACTGGTATGAGGTAGAGAAGGTATGTTATGACCCAGTATACTGTAGAGATGGCTCCCATCCTTGCCGGTAGTGGTTGAAATGGAATCCCAATCCCAGTAGACAGGGGAAGACAACCTTCACTCAGCACCTCAGAAGGCGTGAGTTAGAGATGGAGCTCGGAGCACTGCTGGAGTGGGCTGGCCGATGTACGGCAGTGCTGCAGAGAGCAGGAGAGTACTAATGGAGCTGGAATATGATGGACATATAGACATTACCAGAAGAAACCATAGGAATGGAAGCATTAGCAGAGAGGATGAAGGTGCAAAGAGGTGCTGAGAAACTGTAGTACTGAAGGGAAATGAGATGCTGCTCCTCACCTGAGCTATAATGTACAATATGGGGAAGCATATGAAAGCAGCAGAACCCCATTAGAACAAGAACTGTGGGACCAGGAGGAAGTAGGCAGGGAAGGGAATTCAGCAGACATGATGTGGTGCAGCCAGATGGGGGATCCTGGGTATGGATTGGGAGAGAAATGCAGACATTCCAGTGCTATGTAGCAGCCAACCACCACCCCCATTTAATGAGTGCTGCTGCAAGAATCACGAAACAGAAGACTCAAGTTTTCAGTTAGGGGCTGTAGTCTCAGGCTTCTCCTCAGCTGGACCAAGCTGCCGGCAGTCAGGTGCAGGACATCATAGGTGAAGGAAACGTGACTTAACTGTAGGAGCTGCCAGCTGATTGAAATGCATCCCTGACCTGTGTTACATTGACGCAGTGTACAAACCGTTCATCCTGTTAGTAGGTTTCCAGTATACCCAACGATTTGAAGGTCACAGTTTGTGGGCAAATATCATGAATGCTAGAAAGGTAGGTACAGTGAGCAAAACAGGAAAAAAAGCCAAAGTAGAACTCAGCAGTGGAGTTGCTTTGAATTCTTTGATAGCTGTTAGAACTGCTAAACTGATCATGTTGGAACAACAATTTTTGTAATGACTGGTGAGTGCTAGAACCACTGCATTTATGGATATAGAACCAAAGCCAGAAAGTACATAGCAGGCATTAGAACTGCTTGTTACAGCTGTTGATAGTACAGCCAAGGTGGAATAGTATTTAAAGCAAGTGTTAGAACTGCTGTAAGGGTTGGTACAGTACTTACAAAAGGAGGCATAGAGCACATGAGCTGAGGTCCTGGAATCCATGAGGTAAGTAGGCAGTACAATTGCAGGCCCTGTTTACCGGAAGACAGGGCAAGGGGTTAGCAACACATTGTGGGGGAAAGGATCTGAGTCCAAACTGAAGGACACATGAGGAAGAGGTGGATGATGTGAAGCATGTGACAGAGAAGCCATGAAACAACTGGAGAAGGAGAATGCATGTGAGGTCTACAGTAGGTCTATAACAGTAGCAGTCCAAGGGACAGAGGTAGCTGAGGTCCATGAGTATTCATCCTGCAGTCCAAACCCAATGGATCCAAGACGGGTAGTGAGCATGACATCAGAACAGAGAGGCAACGACTGAGAGCAGGGATGGCAAGAAGCAGAAACGGGGGGGGCAGCAGCAGAAAACCCAAAAGAAAGGGATAACGGGGGAACCCAGAACAGCACAGGAGGGAGCAGAGGGGTGGCCAAAGCTGCTGAGGAGATGAGGAAAAAAAAACACAACACAAAGGCAAGAAGGGACACAGGGAGGGGAAGGGAGGGAAAGGGAAAACAGGAGGAGGACAGGAACAGAAAAACCAGGCAGCAGGACTCAAGAGTGACACAGCCACGCAGTCATGTATGGAGCCTGGTAAAAAACAATATCTAAGCAAGGGAGGTGTGTTAGCGGAGGGCTGATGTAGAGGCTGTGGCAGGAGCTATTCCCCTCATTGAACCTCGGGCAAGCTCTCCCATTAGGTGACTTTAATTGTGGCCTTTTAAGAACAGATAGAGGATTTCAGGCTAAGAAATTGTTTAGCAATTCCACAACCTTACTACAAATCTTAAAAACCTCTGGTTTAATTGATACATATACTGTAGACATACTAATCCTTTTGGGGAGATATACATACTTTAGGGAGTCCTTCAAAACTCACATAGATTTCATATTCATAACATTAGTGTTAGATGTGATTAAAATTGTTACTATCCCGAGTGAATTTGCAGACCATGTAGCAATCAAAATGCAAGTCTCTTGGGACTCTGTCCCTCAGAGTAAAAAGAACCAATGGAGATTAAATGAATCTATGTTAGGAGACTCGAAATTAAAAGAGTTGGAAAAAGGAGTGGGCAGCTAGGCTCTCAGTATCTGAATGCTACATGGATATACAAGAGTGGTGGGAGGATACAAAAAAATCCTTACTCTCAGTTTTTCAGCAAAAGGCTCATAATAAAGCAAATCAGGAATACTTACAGTATTTATAGCTGCACCATCAATGGCAATGACTCATTTCACAGTCAGAGTTAACGTAATATGATTTCAGTACACAGCTTAGTAAAATAAAAACAGATGTCAACTTTACAGTATGATAGAGCGATATCTTTACAGCAGGAGCTTAGGTTTGGGATACAGGTGCAAAAGGATTCTTTGGACCCATACAAAGAATGTAAATGAAGAACGGGCAATAGAATTATTACAGAGCTTAGCACCCCAACTGGCCAAATAGTGTTTGGTATCCCTCCCCCCAACAGAACTGGATGCTTTTAATCTGATAACCTCTTTAGGTTTACCCCAGGCATCAGATATAGAAGCCCGAGACTTAATAAAAGATATTACTCTTGAAGAAGTTAAAGTCGTTATCTCCCAGCTCTCTAATCAGACATCCCCAGGGTCAGACGGACTTAGTTCTGGGTTTTATAAAACCTTTATGGAAGAGCTATCTCCGGCCCTAGTCATTTTATTCAGTCACTGCCTGCAAACCTCGAAATACATTGCATCTATGCAGGAAGCAATTTAGTTTTTTATATATAAAAAAGGCTCTAGGCAAGATATTGGCATTTGGCGTCCTTTAAGTTTTTTGAACACCGACCTGAAAATTTTGAGTAAAATATTACTTGGACGACTGTCCACAGTTGCACAACATTTAATAAGCCCACATCAGGCCTACACAGTCAAGGTGTGCAAGCAACAGGACAACCTAATAGTGTTAAGAGAATTCTTTTACAGAGGGGAATGTGACAACCTGCAGAGCAATGTTATCGGATTGGACCAAAAGAAAGTCTTTGACGTAATTACACACCAGTTCCTATTTACTACCTTGTTAGCCTTTGGTATCCCTAAAAAATGTGTGTCCTGGCTTCATGCTCTGTATTTAGGGTCATCTGTCTACCCTAATGTTAATGGTTGGATTGGGAAGAGAATAACAATTCAGAGGGGGGGGGGTGAAGCAGGAATGCCCGCTTAGCCCTCTCTTGTACTCATTTGGAATAGATATACTGATCCATATGATTCTTTTTAAAACAGAATTAGACAAGGTAGTAGTCATCCCTAACACACAGCCTGTTAAAATATTGGTGAACGCAGATGCTCTGGTATTAATCTTGGCTCCCAACTCCTCAGCGACAGCTCTAACGGGCTTATCAGCACAATTTCCCGCTGTTTCAGGCTCTCAGATCAACATTAATAAAAGTAAAGGAGTAGTACTAGGAACAACAGTGCTGCCCCCTACTGGATCATTGGCAGGCATTACTGTTACCAAGAATTCCATCCCCATTCTGGGTATAGAATTTTCTCCTGGAGATATTGCTAGAACAAACTTGGAAGCAAAAATGATTAAGGAAAGTAGAATGGTGAACAACTGGAAGGGGCAACAGCTTTCCAAAAAAGAATAATGTTAATTAAAACATTGCTGGTGCCTCAGTTTCTATATCTTAGTTATGCCCCCCTTCCACCACCACCACCACTACAGGCAGTAATAACAGGGTTATATAGCCTTTTTTTTTCAAGCCTTTTGGGGTTCATGGTTAAATCCAGTAAAGAGAGAGTTCACTTACCTCCCAGTAGCTAAAGGGGGTGTAGGGATGATTCATCTGGTTGCCTTTTACTTTAGCATATTTTTTACCTATAATATTAGCCTTGCCTTAAGACCCGGAGCTAAAGTATGGGAGTATTTAGTAGAAGCATGGCTACATCCTTGCCTTCCTTCTTGGGAGGAAAAAAAACCCCAGAACAATGGCCAAGGTCAGAGGTGTACCACAGTATGGGAAAGATTGCATTAAAGATGTCATTAAATGGGGTCTCACCCCCGCTCAATTTTTGACGATGGACAGGAAAGCAATGTACTCAGCTATTTTGCAAGCTGAATGCCAAACAGAACTTGAATGTCCTTTCTGTCTGGCAACAAAATTTCAATATGTCCTTCAATAACTGAATAGTCCCAGAATTCCTCCCTATGCATGGGATTGTACCTGGTCGAGTAATTATGGACATTTAGGTGTTAAAGGGGAACAGTAAACATAAGCAGGTATCTGAAAGATACTGTCCAAGGGAAGCATGCAACCAGATTTTAGAGACCCAGCAGCATTTATTTTTAGAATGCCCTTATGGTCGATCCTTTTGGGTCTTTTTGGTTAATACTTGGGAGGAGCCACTTTTTTCTAAACTTTCTTATCAAACTCTAATGTATGGTCCAGAGAATAATTAATTTCCAAAATATCAGAACGACACTGTCTATGTTGTTTTTACGTTAATCCGATATTTTATTTGGCAAGTATGCTGCATGTTAATACTGCAGCAAAGGAAAGTAAGTCATTTGGAATTATTGTCTAACATTCAACAGTCTATAACACATATCAAACAAATGGACATGAAGTGTTTTACATCAGAAAAAGTGAATCATTTATGGATTAACTGTGACAAACAGCTTATACAGTCCTAGGATCATAAACAAAATGCACATTTATTATTGTTAGTCTTTGAATATGCTAATGTTTGATTAACATGTTTGTAATTTGGCTCAGTGAATTTATAATTCTGCTTTTGCATCTGTTTTTTTTATGCACATGGTTTCATTTAATGGTTTTGTTATGTAATGAAGTCCACTACCAATAAAATTCCCCTACTCTTTTCGAGAAGTGCCATGGGATCTTTAACATCCACCTGAACTACCACCAGGACAGGCAGATGGGACCTCGGTTTAATGTCTCATCCAAAAGACGGTCGCTCAGGAGTGCAGCACCCACCTCATGCTGCACTGCAGTGTCAGCATTGGGATATTAACCCAAGTGCCTGGTGTGGGGATAGTACCCACAGCCTTCTGACCTTCCAGCCTCAGAGGCAAGTGTGCTACCTGCAGAGCCACTGACACTTTGTTGACACCCTTAAGGTACTTGAATGTCTCGATCATGTCCCCCCTCTCCCGCCTCTCTTCCAGTGTGTACATATTCAGTTCCTTTAGCCTCATCTCATAGTCCATTCCCCCAACCCCTGAATCATCCTCATCGCCCTTCACTGCACTCCTTCCAGCAGCTTGACGTCTCCAGAACTGCACACAGTACTCCTAATGAGGCCTAACCAGTGCCCTGTAGAGGGGCAAAATCACCTCATTGTGCCTAGACATGAATCCACATGCTATGCACCCTAGCATCCTGTTTGCTTTTGCTGCTGCCATCCTGCATTGGGCAGTATTGCTCATGCTTGCTGTTATCAATACCCCCAGGTCCTTTTCCTCCTCGGTGCTCTCCAGCTTGATTTGATTTGATAAAAATGTATTTTTGTCCAGGAATCACATTTGTTGGAACAGAATCCCTTTTTCAACAAAGTCCTGTGGTATACAATTAATATCCAATACAAAAGAACAAAACAAATAACAATACAAGGACAGTTACTTGAAACAAGTGCAAATCAGGTTCAAGTATTTCCATACTTTTTTCTTAAAACTGGGCAAGCTATCAATGATCGTCAATTCATGTGGCAAGATGTTCCAGAAATGTGCAATTCTATTCTGTAGTGTTATGTTATCAAATCTGTTATATGATCTGAACATTGGAATTTTTTGACTAACAGATCTGGTATAATTTCTTGCTACACTATTTGATTTACTTGTCATATGATCCAGTGAACAATGCCTTGGTTTTCCTTTCAGTATTTGATAACAGTATGTATACCAAATGTAAGCTCTCTTTTCTGTTGGTTTTAACCAGTTCAGTCTACTGTATAAGTCACAATGATGAGCCTCATGCCTACCGCTAGTTATGGATTTGCTCATGTTATAATAAGCCTGATTTACTTTGATCAATGTGTTTTTTGTTAGAATGCATATATAATATTCATCCATGTTCTAAAACTGGAACCAATAGCTGTCCAACCACTTTTTTTCCTGGTTTCTAAAGTTAAACTTCCTGCAACTCTTCTTAAGACCCCCAGTCTTTGATTCACCTTTTTAACTTGTAGAAGAGCGTGATCTGTGTAAATTAATCCAGAATCCACCTGTACACCCAGATATTTATAGGGTGACAGCATTTTCAATCTGCATATCTTCTCCTACTCTAATTTGTAATTTTGATTCTCCATTAGTTCTCCTTCCTCTAAAAAACATATGTTGTGTCTTTTTTGAATTTAGAAGTAGGCCTGAACAGTTTCAGTTTATTGTTCGGTCATAGACCTTTAAAAAATTTATAAAAACAAGAAAAATCTTACATTTCCATAATATAGCTTAAAAATTGCACTCACAATATCTGTGTTATTTATACATACAATAATAAAACACTTGTTAACATTACATTGTATTATAAGACTCCAGTCTAACATTTGATCCCTTCTAGTAGTTTTCATTCACTTAAGTTATGTTTAAACCTGATTTCCTTAATGGCAATCAAACATGCAACTACATTCTTAATAATAAGCTCATCCTCTGAAGTAAATGTAATAGTCAGTAGTATCTCATAGTTTGTGGATTGAATTGATCTTATTATGGGAATTATTAATTTTTCCTTGGAGATATATACCATTTGCAGAAAAAAATGACATGGAGTAAATTTTCCAAATGCAATTTATCACAATTACAGTAACTAGCCATTAAATCCTTACCCCTATTGTATCTCACCTATAGGAAGTTACTGTTAAATAATTCCATCCTATGTTTGCTATATAATATTCTTTTCTTATTAGGAGGTGCTACTTCACTGAGAGGGTGGTGGACCATGGAATGCGCTGCCTAGAGGGCTGGTGGAGGCAGAGACGGTGGAGGAGTTCAAGAGGGGGTGGGACAGGTACAGGGGAAAGGTTCTGGAAGCAAAATCCAATGCAGCGAGAATATCTGGAACTGGGAAGCGAGAAGCCAGAGAAGGCAAGGGGGGCAGCAAGGTCAGCTCCCAGGGTGGTGGCTGACCAAATCAGCAGACATGAAAGACCATTAGGCCTATTCTGCTGGCATTTTAGTATGTTAGTATGTTATCTGTTAAAACATCCAGGTAATGTCTGTAATAATGGAATACATCATTATGTACTAACCAATTTGCAATATTCAGATTCTTTAAATAACATAGATCTTTTTCTTTTTTTTGATTTACAAAATCCTTTGAGTAACGTGTATTTTTTAATACTTAGGACTAATAGCTATTCCTTGCTCATTCAGCTTAACCAGATAACCCAGCCCATTTTAGAATATTATGTACTTTTCTCAACCAACCAGATGGATTTAGTCCTTCAGATAGCCACCTTTATTTCTCTAGTAAACATAAGAAAGGCGAACAATATTTTTCCATTTGTAAGACTTCAATCCAATAGTTGGTTTTCCTTGACAGGACCAAAGCTGCAGTACTCATAAGACCAAGTTCAGCTCTAATCAATTGAGCTGGAACCGATTGACCCAGACCTAGGCTTGATCTAAATAACTTAATTAGGGGAATTTCCAGAGTTTCAATTGTCTTAGACTCCCAAATCTCAGACCAATATAAAATTGTGTATTATATTTTGCTTTGGTGGCCAAAATAAGAGATTTTAATGAACATCCCCCATATTTGTTATTAAAAAGATTTAGAGAATTGGCGGTCTGCTTTAGCTTTGTTTTTAAAGTATCTGAATGTTTGGACCAACTTCCTGATTGAGAAAAAGTGAGGCCTAAATAATTATAAAATTGTACAGTTTTAAACCTTAAAGACCATAGCTTTTTTAGTTGTTTGTGTATTCCCATTACCATTATCTGGCTTTTATTTTCATTGATTTTTAAGTTGAACTCATTGGCATAGTTCAGCAGAATTTTCAACGTATTTTGGAGTCCTGATTGAGTCAGGGAAATTAAAACTAAATCGGCGTATGCTAGGACTGGATAGTACTCCTTCATTATTAGTAATCTATTAATATATATATATATATATATATATATATATATATATATATATACAAAATAATGCCGGAGCCAGTACGCAACCTTGTCTCACCCCACAGTTAGTAGAAAATTTCTTGGAGGGTTCCAATTCAGTAGATATTCTTAATTGTGCCCAAGTGTTGGTATATAATTCTCTAATAATACCCATCAGATGAGGGGGAAAAACCCCAGTCCCTCATGGTTTCCCATAATTTCTGTCTTGAGATCTTATCAAAGGCAACGCTAAAATCTATAAAGGCTAAATAGACCTTTTGCTTCCTAAGTTTAATGTATTTCTCAAACAGATGATTAAGAATATAGCAGTTGTCAGTGGTGCTATAACCACCCCTAAATCCCGCTTGAAATTGAGACAGTCCACCAAGAGCTTGTAATTGATCTCTTAATCTTACAAGAATAATTTTAACAAACATTTTGCCTATAGTATCCAGTAAGGATGTAGGTCTATACATAGCAGTATTTTCTCTCCCTTCCTGAAAACAGATATGACCATAGCCCCTTTCCAAGAATCCAGAAATTTCAAGTTTTTACAGCAGGCATTAAAGAAATTGGTCAATATACATGACCAGACTGAGGGGGTGGCCAGATATACTTCCGCAGGAATAGAATCAGGCCTTGGATCTTTTTTTTGTTTCAAATATACTATAGCAAAATAAGTTTCCTGATGCTCAATTATTTTAAAACATGACAAATCTATCTCTTCTGTAACAGAAATTACTTCTGCATTAGACTCATTGAAAATATGGGAGCAATAATTAATCCAAACATCGATTGGAATAAATTAATCTATTTCATGTTTGTAGTTCTCAGTACTTTTAGCAACTAGTCTCCAATAGGCTTGAGAATCATTAGATTCTATTACTAGTAACAATGTTTCCATTATTTGGAGTAATAATCCCTTTGTTTCACTTGTAAGAGTCTTATATTTTTCTCTTTCCATATTAAAATGTTTATTATTTGTTTTCAACTCTGAATTTTTTATAGATCTAATCAGTCTATTTAAGCCCCTTTTAGCCAAACGACAGTCATTGTCAAACCAAGTATTGATTATCTTGGACTTACCGATTGTAGTAATAGAGAACTTTATTGTTTTGATTTCTGGAAGATCTAACAAAACACTATCAATAAGATCTTCATCTGTCTCGAAGGCATATGTAATATTTTTAAGATTATACATATTTTCCATTATTATACTTTCATTTAATATGTTCCATCTTATATAATTTTTGTTCCTAATTTCCATACCTGACTCCATCTGAGCAGCTTTTTCCACTTTTGTTGTATTTTTTAACTTCATTAATATAGGGAAGTGATCACTTTCTACACACTTAATTATTTCACAATATTCCCACACATCCATATCACCATTCCAAAAAGCATAACCTATGATCAGGGGCCATAAGAGGAAAGATGGGTAAAATTCCCTTCTAAGTCTCCTCTTATTCTACCATTAAGCGGGGCTAAAAATGGGTTTCTAATAATTTTATTAATTTTATACCCATATTATTTGGTTTTTTTTTTGTCAGCTGAAATCTTAGGAAAAAAATAGGTATTATCGTGACACCACTTATGAAAACTGTTGTCATGATAACCATCAAAATAGCCTATTCTTACATTGAAATCACCACAGACTAAAAATGTTTCACATGCTGTAGTAGCCCAGACCATATGTATTACATCCTCTATGGATTCCAATAGACCATCTTCATAATATTTTGATGTTATAGGTGGTACATAAATTTTAAGAATAATAAATTCCTGCAAAAAATACTGTACTCTAAAAGCTTGGATATTGTTATCAAAAGTTATTAAGTCTGTTTTGAGATTTTGAACAATTTTAAACCATGTAATCAGCCCACCAACATGCCTTCATGAGGTAGAAAACCTAATAGTAGGAACTTCAAACATCAAATAACCATTTAAAATTACATTGTTTTCCTTTGAATGCCAGGTTTCTTGAAGACAAATGACCTCAAAACTTTTCATAAACTTTAGCCATTCAGTATCTGTAAACTTTTTTTGCACGCCAGAAATATTCCAAGACATGATATCATAAAATACCTTCTCTGATTCAGAGTTTCCCTCTTTAGACTGTTCTTTAGTTAGTCAAATATCTGTGTCAAGAGGCTCAAACCTATTGTATACTGTACAATTAAATATGGTTTCCTGGACCTTATCGGGCACTTTATAATTTATTGCAATGGACTTATTCTGCCGAATTAATTCAAACATAAGAGTGTCCTGCTCACTCGGCCATACAAAGAACCCCAGTGAGTCCAAAAGTCCAATGTTATCCAAGATTTTTTTGAACAAACTCTGAAAGCAGATATCAAGCAGAATTGATACCAACTCCTGACAAGTTTCATCCCTTGAGACAGAAATGGCATCCCAATTACTAATTTCAGTATTCAAATATTGTTCAAGTAAATCTATAACCACTTTTTTATTTTCAAATTATTTGCATTCTTGGATATATTTAGGCCCAACAATGTTTTAACTTGTTAGTTGGTTTATCAATGGGTTTGCTCTTAAACCTTCATTCTAACAAGATGTTACTATCTATAATATGTATACTAATTTTGTCCAAGAATGTTGCCTTCTCTAACAAGGCATCAGCAATTCTAACATCTTGAATCCTCACATCAACTTGACCACTTCCTTGGGCATTTTTCCACCTAAATACATCCAAGATATTCAATTCATTCGTATCCACTTTCAAAATCTGAGCAAACAAGTTAAAAAGTACATTCTTAATTTTACCCCTTGTTTCGTTCAACAGTGGTGTTAACCCACATATACTGATTTGTTTGGTAGAAAATTTACTTAGTTCAAGCTTACTGTTAATTTTATCTCTATTGAAAAAGTCCACCACATAACTCTTATTTCTAAGTCAATCCTTGTTAAGCCATATATAATTGGCAGATCTAGGTGAGGAGCAGAATATAAAAATGCATTCCATACCCTTTTCGTCTTTGTCCTTCCACATTTGTACAATGTCATCCTCACTCAAATCAGCTCCTGGGATTGATCTAAACAAGTCAGTAATCTTAAGTCTATCGTCCTGATTATTGTGGGACTCCTTCCTTTCAAACCCACAAAGTACAAGTATAGCACATGATTCAATATCCTTGAGTCTGACATCGTGTCCCTTGTCTTTGTTATTCCTAACAGTCTCGGGATCACAAGGAACATTCTCTTCCCTTACATATGCAATATTTTCTCCTATTATTTCGATTTTATTTAACTGTTTACTAGTAGTCTGTAATATTTCTTGTGAGGAAGAACTGTTACTTCAGAATGAACCAGAGAACAACTTATTACTTGAGAAGAGCCACTAAAACATACTCCAGGTATCATACTGGAATCAACATTTCCTTTAGAATCAGCTCTAGTGGAAGCCTTAATTGTGACTTCACTTATCTGGATCAAGTTCTTAATTTTCTGTACTTCCTTTGTAGTTTTAGTGTTAGATTCTATGATTATTTGGCTATCAACATCTTTCCCTTTTCTGCATTTCCTCCTTTGTCATTTCCCTTTTGATTTATTCTGAACCATAATTTCAGGACTACTGGTGAGATTAATAGCATCTAAATCAGATGCAGCAATAACAAGGCTATCATTTATTATCGAGGGAGATCCTGTCTGGGGAACCAATTTTTCCAGGTTAAGGGCAATGAGTTCTAGTCTACTTCTATTTATTGCTATAATTTCTTTCAATGAATCAAATTCATGTCTAAAATTGTATAACTGTTCAAGAATCAAAAGATGAGCGGCATAAGGATTTAAGGCAAAGGCTTTTAATTCTTCACTGACTCCAAAGGGGCATTTCTTAACAGGTTCAGTTAAATATTGCTTGGACAAACACTCTTGAAGATGATTTTTCCCAGCCCTTTTTTCCCCAAGGGTACTTAATTGTTTGAGACCATTAATAGTATGTTGTAACTCATTCACAATATTTTTTAAGTCGAACTGCTAGTCAGGTTCCTGATTATTCTCCAGAAAATATTCTGGAGAAAAACTCAAAGTTTGAGAAACAGGGCTTACAGGAATTCTACTAGACCAGTCGTTGTGTATGTTTCCTGACTCAGGGGAACTAGTATAATACTTTCTATTTTCTGTCTTATTAAAATTGTCATTTAAATCCCCAGAAATATCCCCATAAATACTTGCTTCTAAGTTAGGAGACATTGATATACTTGTATGTTTCTTGACTCAAAATTATTTCTTTTGTGTTTTGAACCCTTACCTGTTCTGGATGTTCCAATTTATCGCTACTCAGAATTTCTTCAGACTCCTTATCAGCACTTTATCTATCCCATGCACCCTGATTCTAAAGTCCTCAGCTGGGTGTCGATCCAAGGGTCTCCATCGCCACTGGACACTAACCAGAATAATTACACTGCTATTATTATTATCTGGTAATGTACACCCAAACCCAGGACCTATTGCTTCTAGCCCTTCTAAACCCTGTACTGCAACTGGCCTCCTCTTTGCATCTTTAAACATTTGTAGTCTCCTAAAGAAATCTGCTACCCTCCAGTGCTGGGTCATTCAACATCAACCTGACATAATTGCACTGGTAGAGACTTGGCTCTCCAAATCCACCCCTGACTCCACTATCACTCTCCCTGGATATACCATCTACAGGAAAGACAGAGTAGGCAACGTGGTGGTGGTTGCACACTACTCATACTGGACTCCCTTATAGGTCAGGCACTCCCAGCTTCTAAACTTGATTATGGAGCCCAAGCCCTCACCTTAAAAATCACACCTGACCCAGCCCAAGGCCCTCTCTTCCTCATGGTCTCCTATGTACCCCCGAGGAATCAAAACCAAGCGGTCCAGTCCCTCTTTGACTATCTCACATCTCTCCCTCACAAAGTGAAGCAAGTCATCCTAGGTGATCTCAATGTTAACTGGC
Organism: Neoceratodus forsteri; assembly: GCA_016271365.2. NCBI lineage: Eukaryota > Metazoa > Chordata > Ceratodontiformes > Ceratodontidae > Neoceratodus > Neoceratodus forsteri. The sequence goes on from CM057455.1 coordinate 56,614,633, forward strand.
TTGCCTCCACTGCCTCACATATAAGGGACTCCTTTGCTGTCCTGGATATGTCCCAGTTAGTCACCCAGCCCACCAGATTCAACCACTCTACTGGCACCAGCACTTGCCTAGATGTTGTTATATCTAACCACGCCTACAAAATCTGGAATGTCACTGTCCTCCCCAACTCTCTTAGTGATTACTCCCCCAGTCCGCTGTCTCTGGTCATCCTCCACTCTGAATCCAGTGTCCCAGGCCACTCTACACCACTGTTTATGCTCCAGTGGCCTCAGAAAATTAAAACAATACCTAGCCCTAGACTGGTCCACTATCCAGCGTGCCCCTGACATTGACTCAGCTCTTGACCACTTCACAAATGCATTCTGTAAGGCTTGTGATCTTTTTGCTCCACTCACCAGGATCCGCTCCAAAAAATGCAATGCCCCTTGAATCACCCCACCCCTCCTCCAGAGACTCAAAAACAGAGATAATCTCTGGCACATTGCTGTAGAATCTGGAAAGGTGTCTGACAGACAGGCCTACAATGCATAACGCGCAATAAGTGCACTTGGGCCATTAGGCGGGCCAAGGCAGAGCACTGCCAGACCATCCTCACTTCCACTTGGGGTTCAGCCTGGACCTTCTGGGATAATATGAAAGAGCTAAATGGGACGTCCCACTCCACCTCCACCATCTCAGCTCTCCATCAATGGCACCCCTACCACAGATCTACTCCTCATAGCCGATTGCCTTAACACTGCCTTCTCTGACCTAAGCTCGGTCCTCCCCAGCAACTTCTTTGACCCAATCCCCACCTCTCTTCCTCTGGTCCTGCATCACCCACCATTCTACCTGCACCCCCTATCCCCCCAAGAAGCCAGGCAGCACCTGCTAAAAGCCTTAGGCAGCAATAACCCCAGCAGTGACTCCCTCGACTCTAGGATCCTCCGTATGGTCTTGGACAAAGTCCTAGTCCCCCCGACTGACCTTCTAAACCGGTCTTTATGCCTGGGTCAGTTCTCAAGTGCTTGGAAAACTGCTGAAATCACACCCATACATAACAGTGGGGATCGATCCGCCCCCAACAATTACTGGTCCATCTCCATCCTCCCACCACTCTCTAAAGCCCTTGACAAAGTGGTGTTGATCCAGCTGTCTGAATATCTAACCAAGTATGACATTATGTGCCCAGAGCAGCACGGTTTCAGCCCAGGACACAGTACAACCACGGCTCTCCTGGAATTCTCCCAACACCTGCATGCTGCTCTCGACTCTGGCAGCCTTGCAGGAGCAGTGTTCATTGACCTCTCCAAGGCCTTTGACACTGTCTGTCATCCCCTTCTACTCGACTCTCTCCACCAACTTGGCTTCTCTGGTGGTCCCTGTGACAGAAATGGGAAGGAAAGAGTTAATGGTCTGGATTCTGCAGGTGCCTTATTTTTTTAGCAGTGTGGAAAAAAATACACTGAGGCTGAAATCCTCCAGCAGCAACCAGCTTGTGGAATTCCTAGCTGCTAGATAAGAGCTGGGTCATAAATCTCGAGTGAACATCTCCAAACACACACAGACCTTGCAGACACGGACACAGGGCAGTTTGAATGGACTGGATCATTCAAATATAAACTTAAGGTGAAAAGGGAATATAATTGGTCACCGATAGGTGTTCACTCTGATTGGGACAATTAAATCCATACATGTTGGTTGGTGCAATTAAGGGGAGAATAGGATTGACCTATTCTCCATAGAGTATATAAGCTTCTGTAAGACAGAGAACTATCTCTTGCCTTTGGAAGCTGTGAGGGGAAACATAAGCTTGGAGCCTACCTTGTAGCTATGTCCGTGGGAGCTGGCAATTAGAACAGGGTCCAGTGTCTCTTGTAAGGACAGGGAAGGGTAAGTTTAGTGACAGCATATTTCAGTATTAGCCTTCTTCTTTTGCCATCTGTTATTTAAAAACATTTGTTTACTTTTCCTGTATGAGTGTTATTCTCTTGTATTGTAAATACATATCCTGTAAATGCTCATTGCACTTTCTGTTAAGTAAAAGCTATTTATTTGCTCAACAGTTGTGACTGTGATGTCATTTTTCTAGGGTAATATTTAGTTTTCCACTGGCTAAGGTAAACTCTGTGTAGCATCCGCCACCTGAAAGAGACACACTACCAGACTTTAACTTGTCCAATTGCACGTGTGATTATTCAAGTTTGTACACTTGAAAGAGGTGCCGGAAGGAAAGTCCAGCTGGTGGCAGCGAATAGCCGAGGACACACACCTTTCTAAAAGCTGTTTCAGCCCAGAGGGAGAGGTGGGTTGTCATATATTGGTTGGCAGTGGTGGGGCGATGATAGCGGACTGCGTAGCACACTGAGATACAGAGTTTGCCAGTGGAACAGTTACTTTAGCATTGCAAAACAGGATATATAAGAGGATACATTTGTACAACAGTTTTATTTTTTTATCTAGTTAGCACAGTAAAGTGTAGCAGTAGAGAATGAGCTCCACGGAGTATGACTTACTGTGCCACAGCTTATTGAAAGCTGCCAGGAAAAGGGGATTCAGCCTGAAAGTCTAAAGCAGAAGAAAAAGGCAGATCTCATAGCTACTCTCTTGGTACATGATCTGAAGTAGACAGTCACTGGGGGTGAGTCAGGAACCGAGGCAGCAGACCCCCCACACCAGCTTGAGGTGCTGCGACTGCAGCTGGTGCTGCAAGAAAGGGCGCTGGAGGCAAAAAGACTAGATGCTGAAGCAGAAGCAAGAAGGTTGGATGCAGAAACAAAAAGATGGGAAGCAGAGACCAGAAGACAGGAAGCAGAGAAAGAACTTGAAGAAAAGAGACTGGCAGACAGAGAGAAGGAACGACAGCATGAACTACAGAGACAACAGCACGAGAAGGAGATGATGACCCTCCGCAGTCAGCAAACCGTGAGTAATGGTGGAGTGAGTTTACCTCATGAAGCCAAAATGAACTCTAAATTGTTCCCTCAGTTTAAAGAGGGAGATGACCTTGATTTATTTTTAAGGTCATTTGAGAGAGTATGCAATCAATTAAAATTGGTTAAGGCTTCCTGGTCAACTTATCTCACACCCTTGCTGACAGGGCGAGCGTTAAATGCATTTGCTAAAATGAGTAATGAAGACTATGCTGATTATGATAAAGTGAAAACAGTGTTGTTGAAATGTTTTGAATTAGCTCCTGAGGCTTATAGAAGAAAATTTAGGGAGTTAAAGAAAAGCCCAGAAGACAGTTATGCAGAACTGCAGGTTCAACTGTGTACTTACTTTGATAGGTGGATGTAGGGGGCTAAAGCAACTACTGTGGAACTGATTAGAGATGTATTGGTAAGAGAACAATTCCTTAAAATTGTAACTGAGGACATGCGTGTATGGCTCATAGACAGGCATGCGCTCTTCCACAGAGGTGGCAGAAGCTGACGCAGTGTCTGTCTACTGGCCACACACACAAACATAAGTCTCACGGTGGGGGCAGTACATAGTATAAGGATCCCATGGGGGCAGCTCAAAGGAAACCAGCCTGCACCTGAGCCCAAAGTAGAGTCCTCTGGTTCTAAGGGGACTCAAGAAATAGGTCCCAAGAAATGTCATATTTGCAATCAAGTGGGACATTGAGGTATAACTGCCCTCAGAAACTGGTTAAGGGCAGAGATATGGGCGGGGGTGATCAAAAGGGCACTGGTGTGTTTGTAGGGTGTGTCCAGTCTGAAGAACCACTCTCCTCTGATGAGAATCTGCGTCCCATTACAGTTAATGGAATAGTAACACAGGGACTGTGGGACACAGGCGCTAACATCTCCCTGATAAGGCAGGGTCTCATTTGGGCAGAGCAGATGGTACTTGGGAAATATTCCAAGGTCTGGGCATTCACAGGGCCACCAGTCCCATTACCAATGGCTAGAGTCTTCCTGAGCTGGGAAGGGGGCCATGTAGAAAAGGAGGTGGGAGTTGTAGAGGACCTACCTGTAAGTATGATTGTGGGGAAGGATTTGGACCCCAGTAAAAAACTGGTGTGTGTTGTAACTTGTAGTCAGGCACAAAGGCAAGCTTCTGAGGGTGAAGAGGGGTTGACTCTGGGTGGTTCAGCCACACCCTCAGCAGCTGAGGAAGTGTCTAGTACAGGGGAGGGGCTGGCTAGAAGCAGCAGTCCAGAACCCCAGTCACAAACAGAGGAGCCTACAGGACTTCCTTCAGAAGGGGCACTGGGAAGGGTCAGACGAGGGCAGCTGAGTGCTGCACAGTGAACTGACCCTACCCTGGAAAAACTGAGGGAAATAGCTCATAGGGCTGAGCGTTCTCAGGGGGGTAAAGAGTCCATTTACTGGGACAATGGGCTGTTGTACAGAGAATGTACAACAGAGGAAGGGCTAGATGGTGAGGTACTCCAGCAGCTGGTAGTCCCTAAGGTTCACCGTCAGCAGCTTTTGTCCCTTGCACATGATATCCCTTTTTCAGGGCACTTGGGGTGAGGCGCATGAAAAAGCACCTAACCAACAATTTCTTCTGGCCTGGTATTGGCAAGGATGTGGCAAATTATTGCCGGACTTGTCCACAGTGCCAGCGGGTGGGGAAAATAGGGGACAAGGCCAAGGCAGCTTTGGTGCCCCTGCCCATTATTGATGAACCCTTGAAAAGGGTAGCAGTGGACATAGTGGGGCCATTGAGCACCCCAAGTCACACTGCAAGTGGTATATCCTGGTAGTTGTAGACTATGCCACCAGATACCCAGAGGCAGTGGCCCTAACATCCTCTGAGGCAGAACCAGTGGCAGATGCACTGTTGGGAATATTTAGCTGGGTGGGCTTTCCCCAGGAGATACTGTCTGACCGGGGTGCCAATTTTATGTCAGGGTTAATGAGTAGTTTGTGGGAGAAGTGTAGGGTAAAGCAGCTCAAAACCTCCCCATACCATCCCCAAGCTAATGGTCTAGCGGAGCGATTTAATTCAACCCTTAAGACCATGCTAAGGACTTTTGCTGACCAGCATAAGAGAGACTGGGACAAATATTTGCCTCATCTCCTATTTGCATACAGGGAAGTCCCACAGGAGTCCACAGGGTTCTCACCTTTCGAGCTCCTGTTTGGTCATAGGGTGCGGAGGCCGCTAGATTTGATTCAGGATGAATGGGAGGGTGACCGTGTCTCCCAAGGGGAGTCTGTTGTGGATTATGTCCTGAACTTCAGGACCCGCCTTAGGGAGCTCATGGAGTTTGCTCAGGAGCACCTGGCCACTGCACAACAGTGGCAGAAAGTCTGGTATGACTGTGAGGCCCAAGCCAAAGAATATGAGATGGGACAGCGAGTGATGGCACTCATCCCTGTCCAACAGAATAAATTACAGGCAGCAAGGGAGGGGCCATTCTCCATTGTCCAAAAGGTTAGTGACATCAATTACATGATAGAGCTACTGGACAGGAGATGCAGACGAAAGGTGTATCATGTTAACATGCTGAAGTCCTACCATGACAGAGAGGAAATGGTCCTCGCTGTATGCAGTGCCCCAGAGGAGGAAACTGAGGTAGATCCACTGGTCGACCTACTTGGGGAGGCCAGGGTTGCATCCTCTGTGGACAGCCTTACCCTCTCAGAACAGCTGACACCAGCCCAGGTGCAAGGAATTAGGGGTGTGCTGAGAGAATTTGAAGACATGTTCACAGGGAAACCAGGGTACACCACGATGGCAGATCACCATGTGGATACAGGACCCAGGATCCCAAAACAGTCCCCTACAGGGTACCCGAGCATGTTAAGCAGACTGTGAAAGAGGAGCTCAAAGAGATGCTGGAACTGGGGTAATCCAGGAATCTAGTAGCCCCTGGCATCACCAGTGGTACTGATCCCCAAAAGGGATGGCACCACACGATTCTGCATGGACTACCAGAAGCTTAATAGCTGCATGGAGTCTGATGCTTATCCCATGCCCAGAACAGATGAGGCCCTGGAGTGACTGGGGGGAGCCAAGTATTTGACCACAATAGACCTAACAAAGGGCTATTGGCAGGTACCTCTGACCCCTGTGGCCAGGGAAAGATCAGCTTTTGTTACTCCATTTGGTTTATACAAATTTAAGGCAATGCCATTTGGAATGAAGAATGCACCTGCAACTTTTCAATGGCTTGTAGGTCGCATTCTGTCTGGGGTAGGTGAGTTTGCATTGGCTTATATGGATGATATAGCCATATACAGCCAGACCTGGGATGAGCACATCAAGAATGTGCGGGATGTGTTCCACAGGTTAAAGAAAGCAGGTCTGACAGTCAAGGCAGAGAAGTGCCAGATAGGTATGGCAGAAGTATCTTACCTTGGGCACCGGGTGGGTAGTGGACACATCCGTCCAGAGCCTGCCAAGGTTGATGCCATCCTGGCCTGGCCTACTCCTACCACAAAGAAACAGGTCAGGGCATTTCTAGGGACAGCAGGGTACTACCGAAGGTTTGTTCCCCGTTATAGCGATCTGGCTAAGCCCCTGACAGACTCAACCAAGAAGGGAAAGCCAGATACAGTGAAGTGGTCAGAAGGTTGCGAGGTTGATTTTCAGGAGCTAAAAAAGGCCTTAAGCGGCCCAGCTGTATTGGCTAGCCCTAATTATAGTTTAAAGTTTATGGTCCATGTGGATGCCTCAGATCATGGGCTGGGGGCTGTGCTCAGCCAAGTTACCTAGCAGGGGGAGGAGCACCCAGTTGTGTACCTCAGCCGAAGGCTTTTGGCCAGAGAGGAGGCATACGCCACAATTGAGAAGGAATGCTTGGGAATAGTGTGGGCCCTTCAGAAGCTGCAGCCTTACCTATATGGGAGAGAATTTACTGTGGTCACAGATCATAATCCCCTGATTTTGCTTCATAGGTCCAGTAGGCAAAATGGTAAACTACTACGTTGGAGTTTGGTTCTGCAGGCAAACAACATGACCATCCAGCATCACAGTGGCAAACAAAATGCAAATGTGGATGGGCTATCTAGACAGGGCTATTGGCCTGGCTGGATACTTTTGGGCACTTCCCAGTAATTGCATGAATGACTGTGTCACTTGGGGTGGCCCAAGGGACATGCCTTCATTATCTGGGGGGGAGATGTGACAGAAATGGGAAGGAAAGAGTTAATGGTTTGGATTCTGCAGGTGCCTTATTTTTTTAGCAGTGTGGAAAAAATACACTGAGGCTGAAATCCTCCAGCAGCAACCAGCTTGTGGAATTCCTAGCTGCTAGATAAGAGCTGGGTCATAAGTCTCGAGTGGACATCTCCAGACACACACAGACCTTGCAGACATGGACACAGGGCAGTTTGAATGGACTGGATCATTCAAATACGAACTTAAGGTGAAAAGGGGAATATAATTGGTCACCGATAGGTGTTCACTCTGATTGGGACAATTAAATCCATACATGTTAGTTGGTTGGTGCATTTAAGGGGAGAATAGGATTGACCTATTCTCCATAGAGTATATAAGCTTCTGTAAGACAGAGAACTATCTCTTGCCTTTGGAAGCTGTGAGGGGAAACATAGGCTTGGAACCTACCTTGTAGCTATGTCCGTGGGGAGCTGGCAGTTAGAACAGGGTCCAGTGTCTCTTGTAAGGACAGGGAAGGGTAAGTTTAGTGATAGCATATTTCAGTATTAGCCTTCTTCTTTTGCCATCTGTTATTTAAAAACATTTGTTTACTTTTCCTGTATGAGTGTTATTCTCTTGTGTTGTAAATACATATCCTGTAAATGCTCATTGCACTTTCTGTTAAGTAAAAGCTATTTATTTGCTCAACAGTTGTGACTGTGATGTCATTTTTCTAAGGTAATATTTGGTTTTCCACTGGCTAAGGTAAACTCTGTGTAGCATCCGCCACCCGGAAGAGACACACTACGAGCTTTAACTTGTGCAATTGCACATGTGATTATTCAAGTTTGTACACTTGAAAGAGGTGCCGGAAGGAAAGTCCGGCTGGTGGCAGTGAATACCCAAGGACACACACCTCTCTAAAAGCTGTTTCAGCCCAGAGGGAGAGGTGGGTTGTCACAGTCCCATTTCCTGGTTCTCTAGCTACCTCTCTGCTAGATCCCAGCATGTCAAGATCAGCGGCTCCCTCTCCAGCACTCTTCCCATTCTCTCCGGGGTCCCTCAGGGCTCCATCCTGGGTCCAATACTTTTTAGTCTCTACCTCAACACCCTCCCCAGCTCATGTACCAGTAAAATGCTCCTCTATGCCTATGATGCAGTCCTCGTTGCCTCACATCCCAATCCCACCTCCCTCCAATTATCCCTCCAGCAAGCTTACAACCAAGCCGAAAGGTGGTTCGGAGACCGCAGACTGGTCATTAACCTAAAGAAAACCAAATCAATGCTCTTCTCCCACCACCAAAATAAAGCTAAAAATACCCCCTCTTGATTATCCCCAGCACTCTGCATCTGCTAGAACAAGTGACCACATACAAGTAACTAGGCATCACGTTCAATACTGTCCTCTCCTTCCACACCCACATTAATGCCCTGCCAGCTGCCATTAACTCTTGGATTGGCCTGCTATACCGGCACAGGGACTGCCTGCCTTAGGTTGCCCTCAGGCAGGCCATCACCTCCTCTGTCTTGTCCCTCATGGACTATGGCTTGCCCATCTACACTGCAGCTGACAACACTGCCCTCTCCAAAATCCAACTCTCCATCTATAAGGCCTGTAGGTGCCTGACCGGTGCCCCCAGCAGAACTCACACCTGCCTTCTCTATACTACCACCAATCTTCTCGACTTTGAGGAGTGACTGCTCTACCAGACCTTCCTTCTCGCTAAGAAATCTCTGCTAGAGCTCTCCCCCCGGGGGTCTTCACCTCCCTACAGCAGCCATCTTCATCTGTCACCACCCATAGCTCTGTTAAGGCCACTTTCAAGATGCCCAGAACCAAGACCTCACTTTCCCAGAGATCCTTCCTCTACCGAGCCCCCACCTGGTTCAACTCCCTCCCCTAGCTGCATCTCCAACTTGCTAAAAATTGGCTCCTTCAAAACAGCCCTTTGGAACCATATCTTTAATACCCGCTGTTGTAGGTGCAACTAACCCCCTGTTGTAACCTGTGGTTCCCGCCCGCCTTGCCTCCTGGCTCAACAACATTCACTGGACAGCCTCTTCCTCCCCTAGACCTACCCCTTCCCTACTAGGTCCAAACAGGGATGTAACCCACTGTCTTCTCTGAGGACCTACTATATCCATGAGTGTAACTCACAGTTTTGTAACATTATGTAACCTAAGTAACATACAAACTACCACATTATGTAACCTAAGTGTATCTATGTTAAATGTTCCTTTTATTGCACTTGTAATGTTATCCTCTGTTTTAATCTGCACTGTAATAACTGTTTTGATGTCTGGCCCCCCTGCAACGAGGTGACTTTGTAAATGACTCTCTGACTCAAAGGTTGTAAACCCGATTTGTTATGAATAAAGGAATAAATGAAAGAAGTATTCCCAGAAATAACTTTATCAATAATCATACTGTTATCTTGACTCAAAATTATTTCTTTTGTGTTTTGAACCCTTATCTGTTCTGGATGTTCCAATTTATCGCTACTCGGAATCTCTTCAGAGTCCTTATTTAGCACAAAACTAGTTTCTTTACCATAGGTCTCAGATTCTATCTTATTAGGAAAATGGTCCTCAATTTTAGATTGTTTCAAGTGCTTACATTGTTTCCCAGATCCATTATTCATCTGTTTCTGGTTTTGGTTGACGTATTCTCCTAAATCTTTTCCTTTTCCTACTCCAACAGCATTTTGTTGGAAAATCGCTTTCTTTGCTTTATGCATCCCATTCCTAGACTTTCTAGACTTTCTCATAGTTCTACCCGTTTTGTTATTAGCAACAGTAGCAGCAATAGTTATAGTAGCCGACTTGGTAATAACAATTGGGGTCAAGTGAAAATCCTTAAACTCATTTTGGGCCTCAATTCCCCAATCTCCACATACACCATATTCTGAGCAAAATTGGGACTATGCTTCAGCGGTTTACCCATTGCTGCCAAAATATTTCCCTCAGCTGCCCTACTTTGTTTCTTTGTTTAAACCATATTAAAAAGAGAGAATAAGTACAAGAATTACAATGCTTAATTAGAAAATTGACTACATAAACACCAACTTCTAATCTTACAAAAAAAGACTTTTTGGTTTCTACTGTGAATAGCATAAAAGTCCTCCAAGAAGACAGCAGTAAAAAATCTTGAGCCATTCAGTAATGTGATTGTCTCTTATGGCACTTGATGCACGGGAGGTTTAGTTGATGAATCTTCCCAAAGAAAGTCAGCAAATTCTTTCTATAAATATTTTCCAGTAATTCACAAGTCTTTCTGGCTCAACCAAGTAGAGATAGTTCATCCCAGAATGATAGCGCGGCCTTAGCTCCCACTAGCTCCTCCAGAAAAAGGTTCTCTTGCCCCAGTTGGTGGATCCCTTCCAGAGATTCTCAAGATAAATACCAGAATCAGGGTCTCCACTGAAAAAAAGGAAAGATAATACATTTCTACCCGTATAAGTAAACTGTATCTATAAACCCAAACTAAACAGTCCTTCCTTGTTAATTCACCCTTAAAAAAATAGTCAGATAGTGTACTCACAAGCTGTAAGCTAAAAAACTAAAGGCTAAAAAGTAAACGGCTAAGTACTTAAATACGTAGATACTTAAATACCGTACCACTAACCACATAAGAGTTCTAGCACTTTATCATTAAAATTTACTCACTTGAGGCTTTCTCAGCAGTTCATTAAATTAAATTCTCAAGGTAATAGTGATTTTCTGTTCCTCAGCAGTTCCTCAATACAACAGCATCGGTAACCACAATGAACTCTGTGAACACTACCTTCACTTACCAGCAATTTCATACGGCTAAGGAGAGCCATGCCAGAGCCACACTATGCGCTGATAAAACTAGTTGTACAGGTTTCTGTAGATTTTAGCAGGAATCAATTATTAAACTTCTGTGTTCCGATTTCAAGTACCTCATAAAAGAACAAAAGAACACAGCTAAAACAGCAGAAACCAACTAGAACCCACACGATGTCGAAATGAATATGTCTGAGCCTCTACTCTCAGGAACCTCAACTGCTAAATAAGCTGAATCCGAGTAAATGCTTAAATAAGCGAGTAGTCCCAACCAATATACTCATACACTCATTACCTAATTGTTGCTTAATCAAACACATATCAACCAACATCAATTAAACAGACTGTGACTCATAACTCAGCGGAGTCAAATAGCTTCCTTTCAATTAAAGGTAATCCCAGACCTGTGTACTACTAACTATCCAAATCGGCTGCCAATTTTGTTTAGACAAGGTAAATCTGATTTCACTGTTTTGCATGTGGACGTTTATTTATTTATTTAGTTTTTGTTGACCGGCTAAGTGCACTAGGCAGATTCTGCCTATTTTCAGGCACGACCCGGGGAGGCGGATACAGATGAATGCCAACTGACCTCGAACCAGATTAAGTTGGTGGTATTTTTAGTGAATGAGGGAAATTTGGCCAGGACACCGGGGAAACTTCCCCTACTCTTTTCGAGAAGTGCCATGGGATCTTTAACATCCACCAGAACTACCACCAGAACAGGCAGATGGGACCTCGGTTTAATGTCTCATCTGAAAGACGGCACCTCCAGAGTGCAGCACCCCCCCATGCTGCACTACAGTGTCAGTATTGGGATATTAACCCAAGTGCCTGGTGTGGGGATAGAACCTGCAGCCTTCTGATCTCCCGGCCTCAGAGGTGAGTGTGCTACCTGCTGAGCCACTGACACTGCTAACTAAAAGCCCATTTCAAATATAAAATATAAGGGTGCAACTTATTAATATAAATATAAAAATAACCCTAATTTCCTTAAACAGTCAGTATGTAGATACTAGAGCTGTTATATCTAAAAATGCTAGGTACAAAGCCCATAAGACATATCCTATGCATTAAAATATTAAATAAATGAATGTTCGGATATGTCCCTTTTACTGAAGCAGAGTACACATATTCTTTTAGTGTTCCACAGCCATTTGGGGTTTGTTTTTTCAGCCGTCGCAACCTGCTCTTTTCCTCCTCGGCAGTCCTACACCACGCCACCTAACTGGGCTTTCCTCTTGCAACATACGGGGGAAAAAAAAACACCAAGTGGGGAACACAGCAGAGGCACAGCTCAAAGATATCCTGCAAAAGAGACAAGCTTACGAGGTATAGATGGCATACCTTACATAAATATAAAACTTGCTATATTTCCCTGCTTCTTGATACGCCTCCACAGTATTGAAAGCGAAAATCTGTGCGTCCACCTCAGTAGGCCTGAACTGTAAAACCATGTTTCCATCTGGTATACATCCTCTTGTAGTTTATAACCCAATTATTCAAAGTTATCTGCTGATGCAACTAATAATGTGTTGTCCGCATACATTCTAATGTCACAGTGTTTTATATGATTTGGAAGATTATTCACATAGACATTAAACATAAGGGGCCCCAAAACTGATCCTTGTGGGACCCCTCAAAATACTTCTCCGAGTTCTGAAACCATTTCCCCTAGGACTACACATTGTCTCCGGTCAGACAGATAATATTTTATCCACCTGAGGGGACCTTCCTGAACACCAAGTTCACACAATCCCTCCAGTAGAATCTTATGCTGGACAAGATCAAATGCCTTGTTAAGGTCCATGAACACCGCCCCTGTGCTCCTGCCTAAATTCAAAGATGTTGATAACAGGTTATTGATGTCCAGTAGGGCGGTGTTTGTGGACCTACCTTTTTGAAACCCATATTGATATTTTGTTAACAACTGACTGCTGTCCAAATATTGGCTTAGCTGTGAGTGCACAAACTTCTCCAATATTTTAGAAATTATTGGTGATAAGGCTATCGGCCTATAACTGGAGGTGAGTGTGCTGTCCCCCCGCTTTAAAGATGGGTATAATTGTCCTAATTTCCATACCGCTGGAACTGTTGAGTATTGTAAGCTCCAGTTGAAGAGGTCTGTTACTATAGGAGCCAAAGCCTCAGCATCGTACTTCAGAAATTTAGCCTCAATTTCATCTAATCCTCCTGATTTTGAGATGTTCAAATGTTTTAACTCCTTTTCAATTTCGTTAACCGTTATTGATTTAAATCAAAAGCCGAACTTTAATTTTTCTTCATTATTTACGTTGGTATTTTTTTTCTATTTCACTTATAGAAATTTCCGTTGACCTTTCTTTTGGTTTAGTGATTTTTAAGTCAGGTAGATCTAGGAAATATGCATTAAATTGATTTACCACCTCCTTCTGATTGTTTAGTAATTTTTTCATCCTCTCTTAATCATTTATGTAGATCTTATGGGTTTTTTTTAGATCTGAAACATAACCCCCACTATGTGCTCATGCAACTTGCACTGCTGAGGGCCAAGTATCATGTCTGTTTCTACCAATTTCTGACCAGCTTATTTAGTTTTTGTTTACTGGGTAAGTGCACCAGCCAACATGATGACTATTTTCAGGCACAACCTGGGAGAGTACAGAACAAATTGGGCAAACACAAGTACATTTAAAATAAGGTAAGGAGCAACCAATACACCTTTTAAGGTAGAGGGCAATGTACATAGATGCAGGAACAGTGGGGGGGGGGACATAATGAATGGGGAGGGCTCCAATAACAAAATTCCCTAGTAGAGAAACTATTTTACAGATGGGAATCAGTATAAGGAACTAAAGCAATACAGTAGACATCATTGAACAAGCAATCAAGTATGGATAGCAAATGTCAAGGGGGATATAACATAACATAATACAAGTAAGAATACAGTATCAGGAAAACTCAGTTATCATAATTATCTTAGCAATAAAGTTGAGAGATAGAGGAAGAGGGCAAGAAGGAAAGACAGTGAAGTTGCAAAGTGATAGAAAGGTAAAGGAGGGGAATGGGACACGTACAGAGATAGGACAAGGACAATAGGGCATAGAAGAAGATAAGTATAACCAAAGTACCAGGTGACTCAGCTTACTGAGCTGCACTGCTACACACTTGCATTCTCAGACCCTCTTCTATGCTGTAACACAGTGTTTCCTGCTCTACAACTTGCAATGTGAATACTGCCAAGCAGTCCGACCCCTCAGCTAGTAGCTAGTGGTTCCGCTCAACTGTTCTCACTGTGTTAGTCATTCATGTTGCATTATTGTCTTCTTTCTTTAGGGGAACAACTAAGTTGCTCAGAATGTACATGTTTCACTCCATTGTATTTTCTTTTCTGCTGTTGCCTAATCTGTATATAGGATTGCATTATTTTTTCTGCTGTTGCCTACTCTGTATATACAATTGTATTTATATATGTTATTTTTACTGTATTTCTCCCTCTCCCTCTCCCCCCACACCCCCAGGGTGCATCTGGAATTGAGTGGTACCCTGCTTAGTATGCCTTCCTGGTAAAACTCTTAAATAAATAAATAAAACTTCTTTGAGTCTTGTGCTTTGTTCAGTCTTGCTAAATGATATTGAGTTTTTGCCTTTTTGATGTCTTTCTTACATTTATTTCTTCAATTTATGTACATTTCCCAGGTCTCAGGGTCCTTATTTCTCAGTGCATTTTTCCATACCCTATCTCTTATCCTTAGCTGTTTTTTTTTGTTTGTTTTTTTTTCTGTTACCCAGGGCAATTCTCTTTTCTTAATTCTCTTTTTTTATTTTGGGGGCATGCTGTTATATCAATACAGGCAGCAACTCATTAAACTCTTATACTGCCAATTAGAGGTCTGGATTAAGAAAAAACTATTTCCCAATTACATTTCATAAGACTGCTTTTAAAATTTACTTCATTAAACCCAGTATAGTCCCTTGCCCAATAGGAGTTTACATTTGTATTTGGCAAAATACTTAAATTAATCAAGCATGTTATTGGATTGTGATCACTTATGATCAATGGTAGTACTTTCTGATTTAATATCACTATATCTTTTGAAACAAAAATCAAATCCAGTATAGAGCCAAGGGTTCTATTATTTGTAGTTCTTGTTTTTTTTTTTATAATCTGTTCTAGTCCCAGTGTTGCAAAACTATTCCTTAATTTTTCCCCTCTGGATTGCAACCAATTTGGATTGAAATCCCCTGTTATTAGAATGCGTTGATCACCAATGTTGTCCAATATAATTGCTGCTGGAGAATCAAAGGACTTAATTTTGGTTTTTGGAGGTGCATAGAAGACTCCTACAATTAGCTTCATTGAACAGATGTTAATCATCTGACATCTGTTCCCTCATGACTGATGGTCAATATGGTCTGATAAGGGCCTAAATTATTTTTAATATAAAGTAGTACCCTCTCATCTCTTTCCTCTGTCTTTTCTGATTACATTGTAGTCCATTAATTTAATTTCTTCATTACCTATTCTGTCATGGAGCCACGTTTCAGAATGTACAATAAGGTCATGTTTGTATTCTGCCACCCAAACCCTATATATACATCAGCCATATTGCCTCTGTATTGACTCTGGCCTATTAACAGGAAGCATTCACCTCTTTGCAGATGACACTGTCCTCTACACAACCAACCCCTCCCTTGATCTTGCCTACAAGGAGCTACAACAGGACTTTATCATACTCCAACACAACCTGCTGAAACTTAAGCTATTATTAAATGCCAAAAAACAAAAACCATGGTTATCTCCATGTCCTCCACCCTCAATACAAAGACCCCTGGTACCACCCAGATTATCACCCTCCTCGGTGAACCCTTCGAAACAGCGGACAAATTCAAATATCTGGGAGTCTGGTTGGATAACAAACTGAACTTCAGTGCACAGCTAAGTGAGTTATCAAAAAAGCTAAGACAGTGCCTTGGTATATTCTACCGAATAAGACACCTACTCACCCTGGAAGCTAGAAAGAGGTTGGTTCAAACAACCTTCCTTCCTTTGCTTGACTATGCCGACTTCCTTTATAGTCACTGCCCACAACATGCACTCCACAAGCTTGACACTCTCTGCCATCGTGCACTGATATTTGTTCTTCGTCTGCCCTTACAGACTCACCAATGCTTGTTGTACCAAGTGTTAGGCTGGCTGTCTCTCTCCCTGAGGAGGCAAAGAAATGCCCTCATGTGGTTCTTCCAGGCTTTGTCAAACAAAATTCTACCCTATATTGGTAAACTGTTCGAGCACTCAAAAGATGCCTACAGCCTAAGGAACTCCTATCTTATCCTCCTTAAACCACCATGGACTAGGACACATCTTGGTTCTACTGCCATTAGCTCCTTTCTACCAACGCTCTGGAATAACATGCAAAAAGTACTTAAACTCTCCATCCTGCCCAGACCCCACATGTTCTAACAGCTGCTCAACCAGTGCCTGAATACAGTGTGTGATTGCTTTAGGTAAGCACTGCCCTTCCGGTCAAACAATCCCCTAGTTCCCACTCTACCAGGCCTCTTTATTCCCCTCTGTTGGCTGGTATCCCTCCTGGGTAACTACCCCCAATTGCTTCCACCCTCCTACCCTAGTTAGCTCTCCTGGGAGCCTCCACCTTACTAAACTTCCCTCTCCCCCTCTCCTGTATGTGTTTTGTTACCCTCTCTTTTCCCCTCTGAGCTCCCCTGTGTCTCCCTTCCTTTCCTTCCCCTGTACCATACTGAATTTATCAGTATAAGCAGTATTGTCTATGTATGTATTTTCCATCCATGCTGTGCTCTAATGCTTTTTGACCTTTATTTTATAACACTCTGTATTACTGTCTGTTATATGTGAATTGTTATGACCCTGTAAATGAATGCGCCCTATGTGTCCAGGACCATCTTGAAAATGAGCTTGCTCAATGATGTAACTACCTGGTTAAATAAAGTTTGATTGATTGATTAATTGATATACTCCTATTTTACTTACCAAACTCTTAACATTTTTGGGCACCACTGAAATATTTTTACTTCTATTTAGCCCTGGATTCAATTCAATATCATCACTTTGTATTAACAGTGCTATACAAAATAGATACCCTGCCTTATAACTAAGTTTACATGCTATGTGTATTGGGATAAATGATCTCTCTATAGTCTTCCAAATGTTTGAAAAATGATTCCTTCATTCTGCCAAATAATTTTGCTTCAGATAGTCAGACATTCATAAAACCATGTTGCCTATGTCTTGTTTTTTTAATTATTCTGATGTAATTCACATTTGTACAGAACTCAAACACTCCATATCACCCAACCTACTATTAGTATTCTTACATACTGCCCCATTTTTAAAAATGTAAACACAAATTTACTTTAAAACCTGTTAGGGTTAATAAATATTACAAGTTCTTTTTCTCCCCCGAGTGGCACTCGTGCCACTCAGTTTGCTCACACCTCTGGCGGCATGAAGCTTTAAACAAAGGAGGACCTGCCCCTTCAATACACTCCCAAGTAGTTTGTACACTGTGAATTAGGCACTTAAAATTAACATTGTTTCTGGCAAATAAAGTGCAGTTTCTGTGAGGGCGAAGATTGATTCAGCAGCAGGTCTTTGTTTTAAAGTCCACCTCCAGACTATGGCTTTGAAGCAGCTCTCGCCTGCAGCTTGATCCCCCCAAGTCAGTATTCTCTCCTTGGGTTCCTTGCCCCAAAATGCAATACCTTGCATTTTTCTGCACTGAACCTCGGCTGCCACTTCCCTGACCATTCCTCCAACTTTGTCAAGTCCCTCTGTAGTTGCACCCATCCTTCTTCATTGTCTACTACTGTACCCATTTTGGTGTCATCATCGAACAGGCTAATCCTGCTCACCACCCCCTTCACATTATCTGAGATGAATAACCCAAACAGCACTGGGCCCAGCACCAAGCCATGTGGCACCCCGCTTGTCACAGATCTAGGCTCTGAGACTCCCACCACCACCACCCTCTGCAGCCTACTCTTAGCCAGTTTGAGATCCAACATGCCACCTTTTTCCCCCACTCCCACCCCGGATAACTTTACTCCTAGTCTCCCATAGGGCACTGAATTGAAGGCTTTGCTGAAATCCAGTTATAGCACATGCACAGCATGGCCCCCATCCAACTCCCTCATCATCCAGTCATAGTACTGTATAAGACTGGTCTGGCAGGCTCTCCCTGAAATGAACCTGTGCTGCCTCCCATCCTGCAGGTTGTTGCCCTCCAGATGTGTCACCAATCTGTACTTTAGTATTGTTTCCATGAGCTTTCCCACTATAGACATCAGACTGACTGGTCTATAGTTCCCTGGCTCATCTCTTGAACTGCAGTTATATAATGGTACCACATGGGCCATCCTCCAGTCCTGAGGCACCTCCCTTGTTTCCAGGGAGATGCTGAACAGGTCCACCAGTGGTTCTGCTAGAACCTCTGCTATCTCCCACAGCACCCTGGGGTGGATACCATCTGGCCCCAGTGCTTTATTCACCTTCAGTGCCCTCAGCCTTTCCAAGACTCTGTTACCCTCTATCCTACTATCCATTAACTCACACCACCCACCCCCTCTTACCAGGGTGGTAATGGACCCCACTTCTCCCTTGTGAACACTGAGCAGATGTACTCATTCAGTGCTTCTGCTTTTTCCTTCCCCTTTTCTACACACTCTTTCCCCCATTTTATCCACACTGTACTGTCCCTGCACATCCTTTTCTCTCTGACTTATCTGAAAAAGTCTTTCACTCCTCCTTTAATTCCCTGCACTAATCTGAGTTCCCTAGTAGCTTTCACACCCCTTACCCTCTTGGTCACCTCCTTGGACCATTTGGTGTACTCCTCCTTGTCCTCCCCCTTCCCCATCCTTCTGAACCTCTGGTACAGCCTTCTTTTTGCTCTCACCCACTCTATCTCCTCCCTGTTCAGCCAGCATGGTCTCTTTGCCCTATTCTTCTTATTCTGTAGCCTGGTGCATGTTTCCATTGCCTCTATGATTCCTTGCTTTATTATGTCTCACTTCTGCGCTGTCCCCATCCACTGCTTTATTCTTTTGAGTCTTCCCTTCAGCATTTCCCCCATTTTCCCAAACTCCACCTTTCTGAAATCCACCACCTTTGTTGCGGATCCTTCCGGCTCCCTGCTCATTGTGATGTTAAACCACACCGTTTGATGATCAATGTCAGCTAACAGATCCTCCACCCTTATGTCCCTCACTGCCTCAATGTTAGACAGTACCAGGTCCAATGTGTTCCCCAGTCTTGTAGGTTCAGCAACCAGCTGTGTCAGGAACCCCTCCTGGAATGCATCCAAGAGGACCCCCTCCTTGGCACTGGAAGTGACCGTCATAGTGCAGTCCACCCCCAAAAGGTTGAAATCCTCCACTATGGCCACCTATCCCTCCTACATACCCTATTGATTTGTTCTGCCAGTTCCCTGTCCCTTTCCATTGTCTGGGATCGTGACCTATACACCAACCCAAACCTCAGCTTCCTTCCCCTGGAGTCCATGAGCTGTAACCACATTGCCTCGATATCCCTGTCTTCCTTTTCATCCCTTGTACATTTAATCTCTTCCCACACATAGACAGCCACCCCACTTCCTTCCCTTCCCCAAGGTCCTTTCTGTACAGTCTGAACCCTCGGATTGCCAGGTCCCAGTCACAGTGCTCTGTGGTCCACATTTATGTGATGGCTGCGATGTCCACCCTCCCTACAGCCAAGAACACCATGATCTCCGTTTCCTTATTACCAAGGCTTCTTGCATTCACTGAGACCACGCTCCACCCTGTCCCCCTTCCCCCCTTTTCCAGATCCCCCTCCTCACCCTGCTCCTTCTGTACTAAATCCACAAGTACCTTCTTACTAGCTTGGGGTTAGGCTCACCCAGTCCCTGGGTACCTTGCCTATGGCCTTACCCCCTGCCAGTCCCCCCAGCTAGTTTAAATTCACTTCTGTTGCTGTGTACTCCTGTAGCTTCTGCTTTAATACCCCCTTTCCCTCCTGACTTAGGTGCAGCCTATCTCCTGCATATAGTTCACTATGTCCCAGGTCTGCCCCATCCCCCACCCACCCATACCCTTTTGATCTACACCACCCCTCCAGTCATATGTTGAATTTCCTAATCTTCTCCTTCCTCACTGTACTCGCTCGGGGACTGGAAGCACCTCCATATTCTGTCTTCTTGACAACTCCTCTCACTTTACTTTATCCAGACAGATTATATTCCTTGGACAGATAAAGACTGGCCACTGGAGAAAGTAAAAATAATAGCAGTTGGCTCTAGTACAGTATGTAGGTAGCTAATACACTGCTAATGACTTTAGCAATTGCAAGCAATCAGGCAAAACCAATTCCAACTAGCAAGTAGATTTTAAATTATACTAGTATTCTTCTCAGGTCTCTGTCTCTTGCTCCACTCCTCTCTCACACATATATGCACAAGAAAATGGGTGCTATTTTTTTTGGGTTAGATTAAAGACTACAGACACTGACTGACTGGAGAGAGGAGAGCAAGACAGTAAAAAAAAGAATAGCTGCAGAGCTGATGCTATTAATTTATTGACAAACTACTGTCTAGTAATATTGCTTTCTCCTTGCTCTGTCTCCACTCCTATGACTCTCTTGTCTGGTGAGGTCTATACAATAGTTAGAGTGGAGACTCGTCCTCTGATGCCTGAATGAAGATTCTTATCTCATAGCTTCATACACTAAGTTGAAGCAGTATAGTTCTTACAAGAGCTTTAGCTTTTTAACACAATTTCTCCTTTGTTTGTGAAACTGCCTCTCCTCAGGCTCTCAGTACTACTCACTCTCAATCAGTCGCAAACAATCTGTTGCTGTATAGCTCTTAAAAGAGCATTTTAACACAACTCTAGTCTATTCTATGGGAAGCTGTTCAATTCAAAATTACAGTTTTCAGAATAGAAGTAATAGTGAAATGTCTATGACTGACAACAAAATGTTTACAGCATAATATTATGAGAATGATGAGCATGAAATGAGTATGTCACACATCGAAATGGTTATGAGACCTTCTGAAATGGGGATGACCTATAGCAAAATGTACAGTATATGACACATACCAAAATGGATATGACCTACAACAAGACAGAAATAACACTTATCAAAATAAGTATGACAAAATGGCTAGGACACATACTGAAACAGGTAAGGTACATACCAAAATGGATATGACACATACCAAAAGGATATGACACAAAATGGATATGATGTACAAAGAAATAATTATGACACATATCGAAACTGGATTGACCTTTTTTGCAGTGGCTGTAACACATAACAAAATGGGTATTACATGATGACACGGGTAAGGCACACATCAAAATGGGTTTGATACTAACTGAAATGGATATGACACACACTGAAAATAGTTTGACACGTGCTGAAATAATAATGAAATATATCCAAATGGATATGACCTATACTGGAATGGCTACGGCACATAGCAAAAAAGGATATTATATACCAAAATGGATATGAGACAGACTGAACTGGATACAGCACAAACTGAAATTGGTATGACACACATGGAAATAGTTATGACACACAGCTAAATGGATATGACCCATACTGAAATAGATATGACCTATAGCAAAATGGATATGACATACCAAAAAGGGTATGACACATCCCAAAATGGTTACAACACAAACTGACATGGATATGACACACACCAGCATGGGTATGACAAATACTGAATTCATCATGACACATACCAAAATGGATATGTCACATCTTGAAATGGATATGAAACATGTTGAAATGGGTATGACACATACCAATATGGGTATGACAGAAAACAAAATGAATGTGACATGCACCAATATAGGTATGACACATACTGAAATAATTATGACAGACACCGAAATGGATGTGACACAAGCTGAGATGGTTATGAAGCATACTGAAATAATTATGACACATGCTGAAATGGATATGACACAAACTGAAATGGTTATGACACATAATAAAATGTGTGTAACACATACTCAAATAATTATTACATATGCCAAAATATGACATATGCCAAAATAAAATGCAACAATTCCTGCAGCAGCTGGTCAGGGGGCCCAGTAGTGGGGTAACATACTTGACGTGGTCCTCACAAATGGGGATAGTATTGAGGGAGTGGGAGTGGGCGTCTGCTTAGGAGAAAGTGACTATAACACAGTGGGCTTCAGGGTTAGAGCAGGGTACAAAGTGAGTCATACCATCACAAAGGTCATGGACTTCAGGCAAGCAGATTTTCTCAAGATGAGTGAGGTATTCCAGATTAAAATGAAGGGTATGGAGGAGATGAGGGTTGAGGAACTATGGAATAAGATCAAGGGGGGCTATTTAAAGCCACAGAGAGCTGTATAAGGAAGGTAAAAAAGAGCACAAGCAAGCAAGCACACTTCATTTATATAGCACCTTTCATAATCAAGGTGCTGTACATAATGTAAACTGCAATATAATACAAATGATATAACAAATTATTAAAATCAATCAGTCAGGCATTCTCTTAACAGATAAGGTAGAGAATTCTACAGGGTTGGTGCTGCAAATGAAAAAGCACAAGCTCCAGATGTTTTAAGATGAACCCTGGGAATCTCTAGCAATCCCTCGTTGGTGGATCGGACAGAAGGAAAGGAGGAGGCCCTCTGGTTCAACAGGGAAATGGGAGAGGTAATAGGGGAGAAGTAAAGGGCTTTCAGAGAATATAAAAGGACACAGGGGAAGGAGGATAGGGAAATTCACAAGGAGAAACTGATGGTGGCAGGACAGAGGATTAGGAAGGCAAAAGTAAAAACAGATGAGAAAATTGCTAGGCAGGCCAAAAGGGGGGACAAGACTTTCATTCGATACGTAGAAGAACAGAGGAAAGCAAGGCAGGGGATAGTAAGGGTAAACGGTGAGGGGGGATTACAAGTGGAAGAGGATTTCAAGAAGGCTGAGGTGCTGAATAGATACTTCAGCTCAGTCTTCATGATTGAAGGCAAAGGAAATGGACCAGTGCTAGTGGGGGAAGGGTAGGGGGGATATTGAGGTGGATCCTAGTCCAATTTTGAGAGCAGGGTAATGGAAAAATTGAGTATGTTGAGGGTAGATAAGGCTATGGGCCCAGATGCCCTGCACCCTAGGGTGCCCCAGAAGCCAAGGGAACAACTCGCGTCACCACTAGCAAAATGATTTAACTTGTCCATAGATATAGTACAGGGTGGATGCCAGAGGACTGGAAGAGGGCTAACATGGTGCCACTTCATAAAAGTGGAATTAGGGAGGATGCTGGCAATTATTGCCCAGTCAGCCTCACATCAGTAGTGTGTAAGGTGATTGAGGCAATATTGAAAAAAGGGTGGTTAGTTACTTGGAAGATTAGGGGCTGCAGGACATTCATCAGTATGGCTTCACTTGGGGGTGGTCATGTCAGATGAACCTGATCAAGTTCTTCAATGGGGTGATGATGGTGATTGATCAGTGGGGGGCAGTGGACATGGCCTTAATGGACTTTGGTAAGGCCTTCAACACTGAGTCCCACAGAAAATTGGTTAATAAGCTGGAGACTTTGAGGGTAGGACAGAAAATAACAAGGTGGGTGGAGAGCTGACTGATGGATAGAAACCAGAGGGTGGTGGTTAAAGGGGTGCATTCTAGAGAAGTAGGGGTGATGAGCAGGGTTCAACCTACTCTGTTTAACATCTATATCAGTGACATAGTAGAGGGGCTGCAGAGGATGGTCTGCCTTTTTGCAGATTACACAAAAATCAGCAATGGGGTAGACACCGCAGAGGGAGTGAAAGCTATACAAACATAGAAACATAGAATTTGACAGCAGATAAGGACCGCTTGGCCCACCCAGTCTGCCCATTTCCCTACCTACTGGATAAGCTGCAGATCCTAGTTAACCAGCAGCCTACTTCTTCCTACCTCACCCCCCAGAACTGCCTTATGACTATCCCATGCATGCTTGAATTCCACCACTGATTTTGACACCACAGCCTCCTCTGGAAGGCCGTTCCAGGCATCCACAACCCTCTCTGTGAAAAAATACTTCCTTAAATTACCTCTGAGCCGCCCCCCCATCTTCAAATTGTGCCCTCTTGTTCTTGCACACCTCTTTTTTTGAAAGATGCTACCCTCTTGGACTTTGTTGATTCCCTTTAGGTACTTGAAAGTTTCTATCATGTCCCCCTCTCCTCCTTTCCTCAAGGCTATACATATTAAGCTCCTTAAGTCTCTCTCTTCTCATATGTCTTCTGGTGCAGACCCTGCACCATTTTAGTTGCCCTCCTCTGGACAGCTTCCATCCTGTCTATGTCTTTGCAGAGATTGGGTCTCCAGAACTGCACACAGTACTCCAGATGGGGTCTCACCAGCTGTCTGTACAGAGGATAATAACTTCCTGTTTTCTACTGGTGATGCCTCTCCCTATGCATCCCAGTATCCCCCAGCCCTCCTTGCTGCCCTCTCACATTGCTTGCCCATCTTTAGGTCATCTGATGTAACTACCCCAGGTCCCTTTCCATTTTGTTGTTGTTAGTATCTCACCCCTTTGTGTACTCTTCCCTGGTTTTTGTTTCCCAGGTGCATTACCTGCACTTCTTAGCACTGAATCTAAGCTGCCATACATTTGACCATTCCTCTAACCTTGCCAAGTCCCTTCTCATCCTTTCCACCCCACCCTGTGCATCAACTCTGTTGCAGATCTTAGAGTCATCTGCCAAGAGACATACTTTTCCTTCCAGTCCTTCTGCAATGTTGTATATAAAGACATTGAAGAGGACGGTCCTAACTACTGAACCCTCACGGTACCCACTAGTAACCCTCCTTTCTTCTAGTGGACTCCATTTACTATTACTCTCTGTGTCCTATTCTCCAGCCAATTTTTACCCAGGCTGTCATCTTGGGACCCACTCCCAGGCTGGCTAACTTGTATATTAATCTTTGTGTGGACTGTGTCAAATGCCTTGCTAAAGTCTAGGTAGGCCATGTCCACAGCCCCTCCTGATCTACTACTTTGGTCACCCAGTCAAAGAAATATATCAGATCTGTCTGGCATGACCTTCCGCTGTAGAATCCATGCTGCCTAGGGTCCTGTGCCCCTCTGGCCTCTAGATACTCGACAATTCTTTCCTTTAGAAGTGATTCCATCATTTTCCCTATCACTGAGGTTAAACTAACAGGTCTATAGTTTCCTGCTTCTGCCTTGCTCCCACTTTTGTGAAGGGGAATCACATCTGCCCTCCTCCAGTCCTCGGATACCACCCCATCCTATGAAGAAAGATCTAAGGTTGCTGAAGGGGTGGTCAGAAACATAGCAGCTAAAATTCAGTGCCAAAAAATGCACAGTGATGCACTTGGGGTAGAAGAATCCATAAACCACATACACACTGGGGTGTGTGGAAATGGTTGCATCTCAGCTGGAAAAGGATTTAGGAATCATAATCACTGATATCATTAAGGTAGGGTCCCAATGCAGCAGGGGTGGGCAAAGTGAACAGAACATTGGCTTGCATAGGGAGGGGGATAACTGGTAGAAAAAGGGAGGTGCTGATACCACACTGCAGTTCCATGGTGAGGCCACACCTGGAGCATGAAGATCAGTTCTGGATACCCCACATATGCAAGGACATAGATGGCATAGAAAGGGTATAGAGAAGGGCCACTACAGTGGGGCATGGGCTAAGTGGGAAGTCATATGAAGAGAAGTTGAGGGTGTTGAACTGTACCCGCTGGAGACCAGAAGGGAGAGGGGGGACATGGCAGAAACTTTCACATATATGAAGGGATCAATAAAGTCGGTGAGAGTTTATTCTCAGGGAAGATAGATGCAAAGACTAGACAGCATGGACTGAGGCTGGACGGGGTAGGTTTAGGGGAAACATTGGGGGCATTACTTCACTGAGAGGGTGGTGGCACCCTAGAATGGTCTGCTGGAGGAGGTGGTGCAGGCCAGAACAATGGAGGGATTCAAGATGGCATGGGACAACACAAGGGGGTGACAAGGGGGAGGAATGTGGAATCTGTGGAGGGGGACAAGCAAAAAGGGAGGGTACGACACATTCTAATACGAATATGGAACTTTCTGAAATAGATACGACCCATACAGAAATGCATATGATACATACCAAAAATTGACAGGAAAATACTACAATTCATATAACAGACATACCAGAATGAATACAACACACACTGAAATGGATATGACCTATACTGAAATGGATACGACTGATACCAAAATGGATATCACATGCACCTAAATCATCAAGAAACTTAGTTAAATTATTATAATGTATACCAAAATGAATATGACACATACAGAATTGTAGATTATATTTATTTACTATATTGATACCCTTGCTGAATGTGTACTGTAGTAAATAAATGAAATGGTTATGAAGTACTGAAAACAAAATGATATAAAAATGTGTATGTTGCACACTGAAATGAACATATAGCAAACTGAATTGTTGCCAAACTTGCAAGGCATAAACTGAATAGAGTGCAACATGTGCCAAGGTGTCAGTATAGCAAGCTGAAATGTTGTGATACACCAAGATGAGTGTAACACATACTGAACTGAGTATAACACATGATGAAAAGCACATGACTTGTGTAACCAATCAGAGTGCAGCATCAGCCTCTGAGATTCTGCAGGAGTCCAGTAGTTCCTGTTCAGCTTCACTGCAGGTAAGAGCTCCTTATATTGTGCGACTCAGGAAGGAATATATGCACAATGTATGTTATTAAAGTGTTAGTTTGCTACTGTACCAGTTCAAGGTTCTGTTTTTTTTTTAAAGATGACCTTTGTTTTCAAAAGTTTTATTTGGCTT
Source organism: Neoceratodus forsteri (assembly GCA_016271365.2). Lineage (NCBI taxonomy): Eukaryota > Metazoa > Chordata > Ceratodontiformes > Ceratodontidae > Neoceratodus > Neoceratodus forsteri. The sequence goes on from CM057455.1 coordinate 56,641,327, forward strand.
TCAACAAAAAATACTGTTATATGTATTATTTGTGTAAGGTTATACTTAACACCAGACAACCCCATCCTGTACTTGTCTTCTTCAAATGCTTTGTAAAGTTATATGTTGTTGTGTAATATTTTTCTTTGTCCTGTAAAAGGGGGTGCAATACAAAAAATAAAAAACCTGTAGCTCCAGGATTAGCTCATCCCTGCATGTTTTAACTGAATTTCACAGTTTTTCTTTGCTGCCTACTGAAAACTAATGTCACTATTTTACCACTTTTATGGACAATAAAGGACATTTATCAGCCATTTATTCTGTAATAATAAGTGCTAGAAACACATATGTTATACCACTGGAAAGCTGAGAATCTCCTCTTCTAATACAACAAACCAGTTGTTTGTAGCTTATGACGTTATGGAGCAAATAGCACCATTATCAAGTTCTAGATGTTTCAAAAAAATAATGGCAGTTTGTGAACCTAGTTATCCATCAACTGATTCATTTCACTGTCTTTTGTCCCTAGGTCTTCTGACTTTTTATAAGAGGAATGTTGCATGTTTACTGGCTTCAGTACATGTGCTGAACTACTGAGTCATTAAAGACTTGAGCAGCAACACACACAGGTTAGTTAGCTTGAGTGACATTTACAAAGCAGATGCACTCAGCACGTGTCAGAGATGTGCCCAAGCATGATATTCAAAGAGTAGAGATGAGCCGGTGCATCACCAAATGTGCTGTAGATGAACTATAATATATTTGATGCATTGGGAGGGGGGGTGGCATTGAATATTCCGTATAACTCTGTTTTCTGCCCATATGGGTGGCACATCTTGGGCACATCTCCTAAGACAGTACACTGAGCAGTGTGTGCTATTATGCAGTGCATTTTGTGAGCATACTCTGATATGTACATAAAAACACCTTTCCATAGAAGTTGTCTGAACTGCTGGTTGTGTTATCATATTGAGGGAATAGAAAGGTAGCACTGGGAATAAGGACGGGCACCATTCCTGATGGTGGAGATAATGAGGTGTGTGAGGAGAGAGGGGACATCCCTAGCAGCCACCTAGTGGGCCAGTGTGCAGGACACCATGCCCGCACAATGCACTCTGTGGCACAACACATAGCAGGAGGCAGTGGTGGGGGAACAGTGACAAGGAAAGTGCAAGGGCCAACACCCATGCAGAATAGAATCTACAAATACAGTAACAGTGGTGCATGAGAGCACCGGGTGGGCAGGGCAGGGGCATAGCAGGCACAAGTGACAGGGCAGCAGGCAACACACACCCCCAGGCACAAATAATGTCAGGAGCATGGAAGATCCATGGAAGATCCATAGCTGGACAGGACAGTGGCAGGTAGAGCCACTAGCAGGGATGGGGTGGTGCAGGACAGGACAGTAGCAGGTGGATCACTAGCAGGGATGGGATGGTGCAGGATAGGACAGTGGCAGGTGGGTCACTAGCAGGGATGGGATGGTGCAGGATAGGACAGTGGCAGGTGGGTCACTAGCAGGAATGGGATGGTGCAGGACAGGAGAGTGGCATGCATGTGCACAGTTACAGCATATCTGGATGTGGGCCAGGTCCCACTGGATGCAGTGCAACACAGACTGTAACATGAGGAATGTAAACAAACGTACCTCCAGGGCTGTAGTACCTGTTGGTCACCTGTGGGGTGGGGTGGCGCAGGGCAGCCCAAGTTTGGCTCAGCACATTCAAATGAGGTTTGGAGCAACTATAATGAGATGCTAAGCTGTTCAGTTGGGCCTGAATTTGGCAATGAGGTCATTTGCATACCCTGGCTGAAAATTGCAGATTTGCTCCCAGCCCATCTCAATCTGCAAGTCACATCTGATTAGTTCAGTGTACTTCTGGCCAGCACATTTCCTTGCAAGCATGATATGTTGGGTGCATTTGATGGATACGGGACATTTCTATTGGGTGCATTTCTATACATGCATGATACGGAATACTGCACTTGAGATGTGCAAGGGAGCGTGTCTGGCGGTAAGAGCCATATTTTGTGCTTCTCTCAGTACTATGTGGTGATGCACCACTGCCCGTATATCATGCATCCCTATGGCGCATCTGTGACATGCGCAGAGCAGAGCGTGTGTGCCTATCATGCATCGTGTGTTACCCAGCCTCTGTCACTGCAGTGCCTCATCTTTGCTAACCCGTTCCAGGTGGACCTTTGTGACATATGCCATGTGTGCAGGCTGCAGAGCCCAGGACCCTTACCTGGAGCACCACTGAGTTGGCCAACCTGTTGGCACTGGTGCTGCCCCTGAATAGCAACCTGCTTGGGACAGAGGCCTTGCAGGAGGGATGAGCTGTTGTGTGAGTCAGGGTGGCGGTGCACCATGTGTGCTACATTGGGATGCCATGCACTGTAGAACAGTGTTGGCACCATTATGGTGAACCTCTTGCATGGCCTTTGCCCCAAGCAGGTTGCCCTCCAGGGGCAGCATCAGTGCCAACATGTTGGCCATCTCCGTGCTGCTCCAGGTAAAGGCCCTGGGCCTCTGCAGCCTGCACATGTGGCATATCTCACAGAGGTCCACCTGGAGCTAGTGTGCAAAGATGGGGCACTGCAGTGACAGTGGCTGGGTCATGCTGGATGCGCAATAGGCACACATACTCTACTCTGCTCATGTCACAGATGCGCCATAGAGATGCGTGATGTATTGACAATGCTGCATCACTGCAGGTTACTGAGAGATGCACAATATATGGCCATTACCACCAGACATGCTCTGCTGCACATCAAATGCAGTGCACCGTATCATGCATGTGTAGAAATGCTCCCCATGGAAGTGCCCCAAATCCACCAAATGCACCCAACATATCGTGCATGCGAGGAAACGTGCTGTCCAGAGATGTGCAGGACTAATCAGATGTGCCTTGCAGCTTGAGATGTGCTTGGAGCAAATCTGATAGAGATGCGCACTGTATGGGCAATGGCGTATCACCAAGCAGTTTCAAGTGCGGTACACAGTATCGTGGAACTGTGGAAATGCATCCTACGGAGATGTACCAGATCCATCAAATGCACCTAATGTATCACGCATACATGGAAATGTGCCATCTAGAGATGCGCTAAACTAATCAAATGCACCCTGCAGATTGAGATGGGCTGGGAGCAAATCAGCAATTTTTAGCCAGAGTACAGAAATGGCCTCATTGCCAAATTAATTCCCAACTGAACAGCTTAGAATCTCATTATAGTCACTCCAAACCTCATTTGAATGTGCTGCTGTACTTGGGCTGCCCTGTGCCACCCTACACCACAGATGATCAACAGGGTCTGCAGCCCTGGAGGAACATTTGTTTACATTTCTCATGTTGCAGAATGTGTTGCACTGCATCCAGTGAGATCTGGCCAATGTCCAGATATGCTGGAACTATGCACATGCATGCCACTCTCATGTCCTACACTACCCCATCCCTTCTAGTGGGCCCACTTGCCACTGTGTTGTCCTGCACTGCGCCATCCGTGCTAGTGACCCCATCTGCCACTCTCCTGTCCTGCATCATCCCATCCCTGCTAGTGGTCCCACCTGCTACCATCGTGCACCATCCCATCCCTGCTAGTGGCCCCATCTGCCACTCTCCTGTCTTGCACCATCCCATCCCTGCTAGTGGCCTCACCTGCCACTGTTCTGTACAGCCATGGTTCTTCTACATGCCCCTGACATTATTTGTGCCTGTGGCGTGTGTTGCCTGCTACCCTGCCACCTGTGCCTGCTATGGTGAGCCCCTGCCCTGCCCACCCTGGGCTCTGGCACACCAATGTCACTGTGTTTGTAGGCCCTATTCCAGCAGACCACCCATTTCCACAGTTCTAAATGGGTGTTGACCTTTGCACCTTCCCTGTCATTGCCCCCCAGCCCTGCCTCCTGCCATGTTTTGTGCCATGGAGTGCATTGTGCAGGCATGGTGTCCTGCACACCAACCCACTAGATGGTTGCTTGGGATGTCCCCACTCTCCTCACACACCTCATTATCTCCACCAGCAGGAATGGTGCCCTGCCCTTATTCCCAGTGCTGCCTTTCTATTCCCTCAATATAATAACACAACCAGCAGTCCAATTTCTATGGAGAGGTGTTTTTTAAATACATATCGGAATGTGCTCACAAAATGCACTGCATAACAGCACACACCACTCAGTGTACTGTCTTTACCAATAACAAGTGCATTCAGATACCGCACTGGTGCTCACACACCTGCTATCTTGGTAGCTGCCTGTTGGAGGATTGCACTTAGGACTACTTCTTTTAGTCCTATCTCATTTGGAAGCATCTTGGGAGATGCACCCAAGATGCGCCGCCCAGTTAGGCTGAAAATAGAGTTGTGTGGAATGTTCATGGTCACGCCCCCTCCAGATGCGCTGAATACATTAGACTTTATCTTTGTTGTATCCGGAGATGTACAGGTCCATCTCTGCTATTTGAATATAGCACTTGGGCACATCTCTGAGATGCGCTGAGCACATCTGCTTTAAAAATGCCACCCAAGCTCACTAACCTGGGTGTCGTTGCTGCTCAAGTCTTTAATGACTCAGTAGTTCAGCACATGTACTGAAGCCTGTAAACATGCAGCACTCCTCTTACAAAAAGTCAGGGGACCTAGGGACAAACGATAGTGAAATGAATAATTTGGTGGATAACTAGATTCACAAACTGCCATTATTTTTTTGAAACACCTAGAACATCGATAATGGGGCTATTTGCTTTATAACATCATAAGCTACAAACACCTGGTTAATAGTATTAGAAAGAGGAGATTCTCAGCATTCCAGTGGTATAACGTGTGTTTCTAGCACTTATTATTACAGAATAAATGGCTGATTAATTTTCTTTGCTGTCCACAGATTGGTAAAATATTGACATTTGTTTTCAGAAGGCAGCAAAGAAAAACTAACCTTCAGTAAGTTGGTGAAATTCAGTTAAAACATGCAAGAATGAACTAATCCTGGAACTACAGGTTTATTTTTTTTGTTCGGTAATGCCTCCTCTTTTACAGAGCAAATAAAAATATTACACAACACAACATACTGTATAACTTTGCAAAGTACTAGAAGAAGATATGTACAGGATAGAAACATAGAAACATAGAATTTGACAGCAGATAAGGACCGCTTGGCCCACCCAGTCTGCCCATTTCCCTACCTACTGGATAAGCTGCAGATCCTAGTTAACCAGCAGCCTACTTCTTCTTATCCCCACCCCCCAGAATTGCCTTATGACTGTCCCATGCATGCTTGAATTCCACCACTGATTTTGACTCCACAACCTCCTCCGGAAGGCCGTTCCATGCATCCACAACCCTCTCTGTGAAAAAATACTTCCTTAAATTACCTCTGAGCCGCTCCCCCCTTCTATCTTCAAATTGTGCCCTCTTATTCTTGTACACCTCTTTTTTTGAAAGATGCTACCCTCTTGGACTTTGTTGATTCCCTTTAGGTACTTGAAAGTTTCTATCATGTCCCCCCTCCTCCTTTCCTCGAGGCTATACATATTAAGCTCCTTAAATCTCTCTTTATATGTCTTCTGGTGCAGACCCTGCACCATTTTAATTGCCCTCCTCTGGACAGCTTCCATCCTGTCTATGTCTTTGCAGAGATTGGGTCTCCAGAACTGCACACAGTACTCCAGAAGGGGTCTGACCAGCTGTCTGTACAGAGGGATAATAACTTCCTGTTTTCTACTGGTGATGCCTCTCCATATGCATCCCAGTATCCCCCCAGCCCTCCTTGCTGCCCTCTCACATTACTTGCCCACCTTTAGGTCATCTGATATGACTACCCCCAGGTCCCTTTCCATTTTTGTTGTTGTTAGTATCTCACCCCCCATTGTGTACTCTTCCCCTGGGTTTTTGTTTCCCAGGTGCATTACCTTGCACTTCTTAGCATTGAATCTAAGCTGCCATACATTTGACCATTCCTCTAACCTTGCCAAGTCCCTTTTCATCCTTTCCACCCCACCTTGTGCATCAACTCTGTTGCAGATCTTTGTGTCATCTGCAAGAGACATACTTTTCCTTCCCTCTGCAATGTAGCTTATAAAGACATTGAAGAGGACCGGTCCTAATACTGAACCCTGCGGTACCCCACTAGTAATCCCCCTTTCTTCAGAGTGGACTCCATTTACTATTACTCTCTGTGTCCTATTCTCCAGCCAATTTTTTACCCGGGCTGTCATCTTGGGACCACCTCCCAGGCTAGCTAACTTGTATATTAATCTTTTGTGTGGGACTGTGTCAAATGCCTTGCTAAAGTCTAGGTAGGCCATGTCCACAGCCCCTCCCTGATCTACTACTTTGGTCACCCAGTCAAAGAAATTTATCAGATTTGTCTGGCATGACCTTCCGCTATGAATCCATGCTGCCTTGGGTCCTGTGCCCCTCTGGCCTCTAGATATTTGACAATTCTTTCCTTCAGAAGTGATTCCATCATTTCCCCACCACTGAAGTTAAACTAACAGGTCTGTAGTTTCCTGCTTCTGCCTTGCTCCCACTTTGTGAAGGGAATCACATCTGCCCTCCCCCAGTCCTCGGTACCACCCCATGCTCCCATGATTTTTAAACTGGTAGTCAGTGGTGTCACTAATTCCACCCTTAGTTATTTTAGAATTCTGGGATGAATCCCATCAGGCCCCATTGCTTTGTCCACCTTCAGTTTTAAAAGTTCTTTCAGAACCCTTTCTTCTGTAATGGGCTGGTATCAACTTCTGTATCCAGAGTGTTTCTACTGTTTGTTTTAGGTACCTCCCCTCTTCCTTTGTAAATACTGAGCAAAATATTTGTTTAGTATCTCTGCCTTTTCACAGTCCCCCTTTATTAAGCCTCACTATCCCTCTTGGTCTTCTTCGCCCCTGATGTACCTATAAAGGTTTTATCCCTTCTTAACTGAGTTGGCTATCTTTTCCTCAGTTTGGGCCTTTGCTGTTCTGACTGCCTTCCCAGCTTCCTTTTGCTTTAACTGATACAGTTATCCGTCCTGCTCCTTCTATGATTCCTTGTACTTCCTGAAAGCTTTCTTTTTCTCTTGAACCTTCACTGCCACTTCCTTTGAGAACCATAGTGGTTTCTTACATCGTTTAGTTTTGTTTATTTGCTTCACACAAATGCTTGTTACCTCTGTGATGGCAGTTTTTATTATTCCCCATTGTTCTTCCACCCCTCCTTCCTGCCCATTTGCTAGTGCATTACTTAGGCACTCACCCATTTTGGCAAAGTCAGCCCTCCTAAAGTCCAGTACCTTTGCCTTTGTATGGCTTGACTCTATTGCTGTGTTTATTGTGAACCATACTGTTCAATGGTCGCTAGTTCCCAGATGGCTACCCACTTCTACATCTGTTATCCTCTCTTCATCTCCATTTGAGAGAACCGGGTCTAAGATTGCACCCTCTCGAGTGGGCTCCAATACTAGTTGTCTAAGGCATGCTCCCTGTAGCGCATCTAGAATAACCCCACTCTTCGAAGTGGCTGCTGCAACTGCACTCCAGTTTACATCTGGCATATTCAGATTGCCCATCAGCAATATCTCCCCTTTTTCTGCCTTACTAAGTATACTTTCTATCATTTCCTTGTCCATTTCCTCCCCCTGAGAAGGGGGTCTGTATACAACCCCTGTGCGGATTGTGGTGCCATTGCCGGTCTCCAAATTTACCCACAGTGCTTCTTCTCCTCCCTGTTTTCCCTTTTGTTCTGCTGCTTTGATTCCTTCCCTTATGTAATATAATCCTTCCTTCCCTAGGGGTGATTTTTATATGTATGTATGTATGTATATATACATAAAAAGTTGGACTAATTCATATGTGTTCAATGATTTCTATATTCAGTTAGAGGTGTCTACCATCTTTTTTATCGGTATGTTCTTCTCACATAACCATTAAGGAAGGCTGCCTACTTAACTAATTTGTGATCCAACATCACCCCACACATTTGTTACCACATATAAACATTATAAATTTACAGTATCTTGGGGTTATATTAATGAGGTCCTCAACTAGTTATTCCCTTCATCCACTACTACATCCCAGACTAACATTAACACTTTAATATTTTTCTCTAGTCTCCTCCCCACTCCAACCCACCTTTATCTAACATTTAAATCCCCTTTTCTTTAACCATGATATACCAACTTCTTGTACTGTTTTATTTATCTGTCACTTAGACTTCAGTTTTACCCACAATTAGGCATTGCAGGCCATTTTTGAGGTGTCTCATCTTTATTATTTTACTCAGTGTGCTGCAATCAACAATAGATAGCACAGCCTGACTAGAAGCCCTTACGATATGGCTTTTTAAGCCTGTGTTGTAATCTTATAGTTGAGCTCACTCGACCCTCTCCAGGTCTTGAAATCTCACTATGTTAAAGCAACTCCTTTCCTAGGGGTGATTTTTGGGTCTGTGCTACTATTAAATACCTAGTACTTATCAATAATATATGCAGTCCCTCGAAGCCTGAACAAACTCAACTTTTATAAATGTCATATTGCCAAAATGACTACGTATTCCTGTTCAATACAAGACTTTCACCAGATACCCCCCCCATACAATTTGGATCTTGTAATGCCTCGACATCCCATAAATCCTTATACTATTTGGACCCTACTCACTCCATTTTACCTGAACACTCCTCCTACATAAACACTTCTGTGTCTAAGCATTATGATTATGCGAGTAAGTGAATAGTAGATGGCACAAGTACCGCTGTTCTTATAATTTTAGGTCTTAGCCAACCATGATTGCATACTGTTTGTATTGCTGTAATAGTGTTTCAGCTCAGTTCTTTTTTCCAGTCTAACTGAGGTTCAAGATGTATTACTATGTCTGGGATTGCATATACTTTCTGTAATCCCCTTTTCATATATGGTAAGATGTTCATGGCTCCCCCCAGGGAATTATTATGTTCACTTTAGTTCTAGTCAGAGTTATAACTTGATAGAAATAATTGTTTACAGTTTGTATCTTGGGTTTAAGATAATTTTCTCCCAAGATTTACTTACTATTTACATGCTCTGTAGTATAGCGAGAGAGTCTTGGCAATTTCACAGACTCATATCTTGCTATATTACTTAAAGACTTCATAGTGTGTTAGTATAACATGCATAGGTTTTGTTAGTAACTATATATATGTCTTCTATATTCTTTTTAGTACCTCTCTTCCTTGTGAGATCCAATGGAACCATTCACCCAGGATTTAAATATTTCCACAAACTAAATATCCTGCATGCATTTGACTGTGCTAGCCCTCTCCCTTCTGAGTTTGTAACATCCTCTAGCCCTTTCAGTATGAGTTCCTTACTTCCTATTTGTGTTTTCATACTCATCTCCCCATTAACATGAGTGATCTAATTCTACATTCATGGAATGTTAAGGGACTCAACTCACCTTGTAAACGAATGCAAATACTTTCTTACCTCAAAAAGCATAAAACTCATATTGCTTTCTTACAAGAAACAAAACTTTTAATAGAGGATGTCGACAGACTCAGAAAGCATTGGGTCGGTCAAGTATATGCGTCGTCCTATACTTCTAAAATGGGGAGTTGCTATTCTATTACATAAATCCCTTAAGTGGACCCTTATCAAATCCATCTCTGATTCAGATGGCAGATGGATTACAGCCCACTTAAATACCCCTGTAGGCCCCGTTATGTTAGTCAACGTTTATGCCCCTAACTTTGATTCACCTGAATTCTTTCATAATATGGCCCAACAAATTATAAACAGTAACTTTAACAATTCTCCTATACTTGTAGGTGGGGATTTCAATTTAGCTTTGGAAGCACATTTAGACAGAAGTAACTCTTCGTGTGATTCCCACTCCAGAAGTATTTCTGCATGCTCAGTGCTAATGAAAGACTTTGGTCTCACTGACATTTGGAGACTACACCATCCCAGACAGCGTGACTATACTTTTTACTCACCGCTTCATAAATCTTATAGCAGAATTGACTACTGGTTTTCTTCCCCATTAATCACTGAAAAAATTATCGACACAACTATCCTCCCGATTACTATATCAGACCATTCTCCTATAAAATTACATCTTATTTGGGGCCAGCCTCCATCTAAATCCCCCTTCTGGTGTCTAGACCCACTCTCATTGAAAGACCCCAATTTCTTACCTTGGATTAGTTCCCAAATCCAAGAATTACTTTCCTTTAACAACACTCCTGATGTATCTCATGGCACCATCTGTGAAGCACTTAAAGCAACAGTTAGAGGGAAAATTATAAGCTATGCAGTACACAAGAAAAAACTAAGGGAACAGCAATTGGCCGATTTAAGAGAAATCTCTTAAAGAAAAAGAAACTCGATACTATAAAACAAAAAATCCAGATAATAACTCACAACGTCACCTTGAAATTGTTCAGCTTAGAATTAAAATCAACAAATTAATATCCAAGAAAGCTGAACTCACTCTCTTTAGACTTAAACACCGTTATTGGGAACAAGGGGATACATGCGGGAAGCTGCTTGCTTAACTCAAGAATCAACAGATGGAGAGACATATTGCTGGTTTGAAAGATCCTTCAGGCAAAATGCATATAGATAATCCCTCAATTAACCATATTATGCAATCCTTCTACCAACAATTATACTCTCACCCCACTCCCCCACAACCTTAATATTTGCAACAATTTCTGGACAATTTACAGTTACCACACCTCTCCCAACAAGATATGGCTTTGCTAGATGAACCCTTTTCCCTAAAAGAAATACAAGCAGTGCTAAATTCCCTTAAATCTGGTAAAGCTCCTGGGAGTGACGTTTTTTCCGTAGACTTTTATAAACCCCTAGCTACATAGATACATAGACAGTGTCAACAGATAAGGGCCTATGGCCCACCGAGTCTGCCCATTTGAGTTTGTAAGTTCAGTTTATGTTTTCTCAGAAGTCTGTTGCCCCTTAACCTTGACCTTCAGAATTCCTTAATGTCTATCCCATGCATTCTTATAGCCTGTGATTGTTTGAGCCCCCACCACTTCCTGTGGCAGGGTGTTCCACTTGTCCACCACCCGTTCTGTGAAGAAATTTTTCCTCGCATTTCCTCTGAATCATCCTCCCTCCAACTTCATCACATGCCCTCTAGTCCTGGAGCATCTTTTTTGCTTAAAAATAGTGTATTGCTGCACCCTGTTCCTCCCTGCAAGATACTTGCCTGTCTCTATCATGTCCCCTCTCTCCCTCCTCTCCTCCAGGGAGTACATATTCAATTCCTTCAACCTGTCCTCATAGGACTTGTGATGCATTCCATGTACTATCTTTGTTGCCTTCCTCTGAACTGTCTCTACCCTGTCTATGTCCTTACATAGGAATGATCTCCAGAACTGTACACCGTACTCCAGGTGGGGCTTCACTAGTGTCTTGTATAGTGGAATTATAACCTCCCTTTTCCTGCTGGTGATGCCTCTGCTTATGCATCCCAGCATCCTATTTGCTTTACCTGCAGCCTTGTCATACTGTTTCTCTACCTTGAGGTCATCAGAGATGATGACCTCAAGATCCCTTTCCTGCTTGGTGCATGCTATATCCTCACCCCCCAACTGATATATTGTGCCAGGGTTTTTGTGCCCCATATGCATTATCTTGCACTTCTTTGTATTGAATTTCAACTGCCAAATCCCTGACCATTCTTTAAGTTTCTGCAGGTCCTTCTCATTCTGTCTACACCCTCTGGTGTGTCTACTCTGTTACAGAGCTTTGTGTCATCAGCGAACAGTGAAATTCTGCCTTCTAGGTCCTGCACAATGTCACTGATGAAGATGTTGAATAGGGCCGGTCCCAGCACTGATCCCTGTGGTACCCCACTGGTCACTCTTCCCTCTGTGGAGTGACAGCCATTTACCACCACCCTCTGTGTCCTGCCACCCAGCCAGTTACCTACCCACTACACTACTGTCCTGCCCACCCCCACATTCCTCAGTTTTTGTAATAGTCTTATATGTGGTACAGTGTCAGAGGCCTTGCTGAAGTCCAGATAGGCCATGTCCACTGCCCTCCCCTGATCCATCTCTCTAGTCACCCAGTCAAAAAATTCAATGAGGTTGGTCTGAAATGACCTCCCCTGGTGAAACCATGCTGCCTTGGGTCCTGTAGTCCATTGACAACCAGATGTTCCACCAATCTCTCCTTCAGTAGTGCTTCCATGATCTTCCCCACTACCGAGGTGAGGCTGACTGGTCTGTAGTTCCTGCTTCCTCTTTGTTCCCACTTTTGTATAAGGGGACTACATCTGCTGTCCTCCAGTCTTTGGGTACCTCCTGTTTCCAGTGATCAGCTAAACAGGATAGCCAGAGGTTCAGCCACCACCTCTCTGAGATGTTAAGGACCCTGGGGTTACCCATCTGGCCCCATTGCTTTATCAACTCTTATTACTTCCAGTTCCTTCAGGACCCTTTCTCATGTAAAGGGACTTGTGTCCATTTCTGCACCCTTCTCACCCCTTGTACTCCCTTCAGACCCATTACCCTCCTCTTTCTCAGTAAAGACTGAGCAGAAATACCTGTTCAATGTGTCAGCTTTACTGTTGTCATCTTCTACGTGGTCCCATTCTCCCCCTTCAGTCTCACTGTCCCTCCCTTTGCCTTTCATTTTTCACTTATGTACCTGTAAAAGGTTTTGTCCCCTCTACCCACTGATTTTGCAATGTGCTCTTCTGTCTGAGCTTTGGCTTTCCTTACTGACCTCCCTGCCTCCCTTTGCTTCTCCTTGTACTTCTCCCTAACCCCTTCTGCCGATGTCTTTTTTGTATTGCCTGAATGCAATCGTTTTGACTTTCACTTTCTTTGCTACCTCTTTGGAAAGCCATAATGATCTCCTCTTCCTTTTCCTCTTGCTAACCTTCTTAATGCATAATTCTGTTGTTCTTGTAATCCCCATTTTAAATACTGCCCACTATTCCTCAACCCCTGATTCCTGCCCCATTCCCCTTAATGCCTCTTTCAAGTACCTCCCCATTTTCCCAAAGTCTTCCCCCCTAAAATCTAGGATACATGTTTTTGTGTGGTTTGGTTCTGCTCCTTCTGTGATTTCAAACCACAATGACTGGTGGTCACTGTTCCCCAGGTGCTCCCCCACTGTTACCCCATAACACTGTCTGTGTTTGTGAGCACAAGGTCCAGTATTGCCTTCTGCTGAGTTGGTTCCACGACCAGTTGCTTGAGGAAGGCACCCTGAAGGGAGTCCAGGATAAATCTGCTCCTAGTTGATGCTGCTGCTGGGATGCTCCAGTTCACATCTGGAAAACTGAAGTCTCCAACCAGTACTACCTCACCCTTATCAGCCATCCTTTGGATGGCTAGCATCGGCTACCTATCTGTTTCTTCCTTCTGGGCTGGTGGGCTATAGACCGCACCTGTGTGGATGGCTGGCCCTATTTTCCTTTCCAGCTTAACCCACAGTATCTCTCCCCCAATTTGTTCCTCCTGGATCTCTGTGGCCCTTATGTTATTTTTCATATACAGCGCCACTCCTCCTCCCTTCCTACCTGCCCTGTCTCTTCTGAATATGTTGTAGCCAGGTATGGTCATCTCCCAGTTGTGGTTATCATTACACCAGGTTTCAGTGATGGCCACAATGTCCAGGTCTGACTGCACCATGACAGCCTCCAGATCTTCCATCTTGTTGCTAAGACTCCTGGCACTGGCACACATGCCTTTCCATGACTTGACCTCCTTAGACTGTTTAGCTCTTCTACTCCAGCCCCTTTCCTGGCCTGGTTGTCCTTTATCCCTGGTTCTCCTTGCTATCTGCCCTTCTGCTGAATGTTGACCCTTTTCTGCCTATCCACTTCTTGGTCACTAATCTACATCTTTTGCACACTACTTTGTAGAGATATCCACTCCTCCGGTCTACTGGTTCCACTGCCAGCTGTAGGGGTGAGCAAGTAGGTACCCTCCTTGCTGGCTTGCCACCCCCCTTGGCTACTTTAAATGCTTGTCAACATAGCATTTAAACTTATCATTGAGTGCTTGGATTCCCCTCCAGGATGGATGCAGGACATCAGTCTTGAACAAACCTCCATCCCTCCAGGTGGGTCCCCAGTCACCAATTAATTCAAACCCTTCCTCACAGCACCAGTTCTTCAACCATGGGTTAAAGTTTCTGGTGCATGCACACCTATGCTCTCCCTTGTCTCTCTCAAGAAGTACTTCTGAGAAAGTGACAGAAGTAACTACTTGCTTGAGACCCCTCCCCAATTTCCTAAACTCTTCCTGAACTTTCTTTGGCTCCCCATTTGCCAGGTCATTAGTACCTAGGTGGATAATGACATCCAGCTCACCATCCCATCTTGCCTTCCCAGCTATCCCCAGGATCTTCCTTCCATCCTTCCATGAGCTGGCATCTTATGCCCCTTACAGTTTAAGGTCTTCAAAGAGGCATCTTCACAAGGTAAACTTCCCTATTCTATGACAGAAGCCATTATAAACGTCCTACCAAAAAAAGATAAAGACACTTCTATCCCATCCAGTTAGATACCAATATCATTACTTAATACAGACGGGAACATTTTTGCCAAAATATTAAATACTCGGTTAGAATCAATAATTTCAAAACTTGTCCACACCTCCCAAGCTGGATTTATCAAAAACAGAGCTGGTTCTGATCATCTCAGTTCACTATTTAATTTAATCTACAAAGCTAAATCTCTTAAATCACCTGCCACAGCTAAAGCCATCGACTTTGAAAAGGCATTCGATTCTCTCACCTAGACTTATTTGTATCGTGTTCTATCCCACTTTGGTGTCCCTAATAAATTTTGTACATGGATTCAGTTACTATACACCCTTCCCTCTGCCCGGGTTCTTACTAACTCTACTCTGTCCTCATCCTTTCATCTGGCAAGAGGTACCAGGCAAGGGTGCCCCTTATCCCCCACTCTTTTTGTTCTAGCTATGGAAACCTTATCAGCTGCTCTTCATCAGTCCTCCATGATCCAAGGTATTCCTATCTGTAATTTCTGCTATACTTCACTATCCTACGCTGATGACCTCCTCATTCTACTCAAAAATCTTGAAATTTCGGGACCACCATTAATTAAGTCACTTAGCAACTTTACTTCACTTTCTGGGCTCGCTCTGAATCTAAATAAATCAGAAACAATGCCATTGAACAATTTTTGTAACCCTTCTATGAATACAATATTAGGTTTTCATTGTGCCCCTCAAGGTATCTCTTAACTTGGAATATAGATCACCTCTAAATCAGACAAGATATGGGAAGCCAATCTTTCCTCGTTATTAGCAAATATTAAAAACACTCTCAACAGATGGAAACTGCTTAACCTCTCTTTCAATGGGAAAATCTCCGCTATCAAGATGTCAATAACTCCCAAAATACTGTATCTATTTTCTAATATCTCTTTAACCCTCCCTACTTTTTTTTTGTCAGAATTGATGCTATAATTGGCAATTTTTTATGGGAAGGCAAAATTCCCAGATTTAATCATAACAAACTGCGTTCCCACTGGTTCAAAGGGGGCTTCGGGCTCCCCTGGTTCCAAGCATATTTTTGGGCCTTCCACTCTGCCAAAACTGTCAAATAGTTTAATAAACCCAGCAATAAATCACTGTTGTGGGTCAATATGGAAACATCTCTATGTCTGGGCAATGTCACCACTTCCTTCATTTATAACTCTCCCCCCCAATTTAAAATCTCACCCTACTATAGCATCACCCATATACTACTGGAAAACAATTCATAAATGCCTTAAATCCAACCCAACCCCTCTCATATATGCCCCCATTTGGGGGAACCGCAACATCACTCTTGATAATCACCCAATTTTTTTTGTTGTAATTGGAAAAACAGGGGCATTTTTTTCTTGGAGGATATACTTATACCTCAGACTCTCAAATTAAAATCCTTTTCTGACGTGTGCAAACAATGTAATCTTCCCCAGGATGATTTCTGGAAATATTTACTGTTACGCACGGCATGGAACCTTTATCTTCCTACTATTCCTCATCAATCTATATATGATATTTTTATTTCTAAATGGATCAAAACAAACTCTAAATTAAATAGCATCATTTACAAACATATCAGAAATACAATTCCAGATCAATCTACCATTGCAAAAAATAAACGGAGTACCCTTTTAAATTGTAACATAACCAATTCACAATGGCATAACTGCTGGCTATCCTGCAGTAAATTTTTCAAGGATAATCGCAGTTCACTCATACAAACCAAAATTATACATCTGTGGTACAGAACTCCTGAGATTTTGCAAAAACTGGGCTTAATGAGCAACAATAAATGTTGGTGCTGTAACTCCCCCAATGGAAATTTGCTACATATTTTATGGCATTGTCCTCCCATACACAATCTTTGGTGTCATATTCATTTCTTTGCAAAGAAAGTGATTGGTCTATCCTTTGCATTAGATCCAAAACATTGCATACTTGGTATTTTCAATGTTCATTCATACAAAATATCGCATTCTCAGAATAGGTGGTTATCCCTACTATTCCTTCAAGTTAAACGCCTTATACTAATGCATTGGAGATCCAACATCATTCCCTTCCTCCCGGATATTCTCAAACAACTATCTCAATACGCCATCCTTGATCGTATGTCACACTTAGCCTCTGACCGACTTAATTTATATAATAAATGCTGGCAGGACTATTTTAAATATTTAAACACGTCTACACATATCATCACTTAATCCATGGGTTGTTATATATTTACATTGGAATCTCGCTTCTAGCTCTTTCGTTCCTTTTTCATCTCCTCTGTTTCTATCTTTTTATCTCCTTTTCTTCTTCCCTTTCCCTCTTCATTCTTGTTTGCTTTCTTAGATATTTTTCTCTTTTTTATGTTCTTCCTATATACAATCTTACACATACTTGTATTAAATTACAGCATAATAGAAGTACAATCACCACTGCTCATAATTCTTGTTTGTATCTACTCCTTTTACCCTTTGAACCATAAATTGCCATATTTTCTCTCTGTCATACAGATTGTACTGCTACATATTGATTTCTCAACATTTGTTTTCCCCTTTAATATCATTGTATAATACTTCAGACAACATGTTTTTTCCTTCTCTCATTAAGAATTTATGTAAGTGTATATTGGAGAATGTAGAGTATTTGTACGTATAATCACAATAATTACAATAAAAAGATTAACTGCAAAAAAAAAAACAGTAATAGACAAATTCCAAACAGAAAATTCATAACAATGAAGAAGACGGAACAAAAAAGACAAAAAAGAAACACTTTTTGAATAGAATACGCTTTATTAAATTATGAAGAAGGAAAAATACAATGTGCTCTGATATAATAACGTCAAGGTTTCTTTCCTGTCTAGTGACTGGCAATACCTCTCCCAATCTTGTACTCATCACCTGGGTTCCGATGCCCTAAGCTCATGATTTCATACTTTTTGGCATTGAACCCTGACTGCCATGTTTCTGACATTCCTCAGGTTTCCCTTTTTTTTTTTGTATTTAGTTGTTTAACCAGGTATAGCACACTAAGCTGGAAGCTTTTTTACAGGAGCGACCTAGGAGCACAAGGAGGTTAAGTGACTTGCTCAGGGTCACACAGTATGCAAGTGGAAGCTGTGGGATTCAAACCCAGGTCTGGTCTGCTGGATGTCACCAGATTTGCAGCTCAGAGCCTTAGACCACTGTGCTATACTGCCATTGATCCCTGAATATTTTCTCCCCTCTCTCCAGGGTGTTAACCCTATTGCATGTCATCTGCAAAAAGCCATACCTTCTCCCCCAGTTGCTCTGCAGTGTCCTAAATGAATATATTGAAGAAGACTGGTCCCAGTACCAAACCCTGGGATACCTCCACTCTCTGTTTCCTATCTGTTAACCAGTTCTGAACCCAGTTTACTACCCATTTGGACCCCAAAGCTGGTCAACATTCTAATCAGTGTTCTGTGAGTTACAGTGTTGAAGGCCTTACTGAAGTCCACTCCAGATAGGCTATGTCCACAGACCATCTATGGTCTATTTTCCTGGTCACCCATTCAAAGAAATCTAAAAGATGTATAAGGCATAACCTTCCCCACCTTGAGTCCATAATGCCTATGGATTTGCAGACCACTGGATTCCAGACACTCAACCAGCCTCTCCTTTAGCAGAGTTTCCATTCACTCCACCACAAGTGAAGTTGGGTTGATTGGTCTGTAATTACTAGTTTCCTCCCTGCTACAACTCTTATGTAGAGGGATCATTTCAGTCCTTCTCCAGACCACCAGACCAACTAATGCATCCAGTGAGATGTTGAACAAGGCTGTTGGGGGGGCAGCTAACAGTTCCTTGAGCTGTTCCAGTAACCTGGGGTGCATCCTATCTGGTCGTGTAGCCTTATCCTCCTTCAGGGCTGTGAGTCCTTTCATGACTCTTCCTCTGAAAATGGACTTGGGTCCACCCCCACCCATTCTCAGTTCTCCCTAGTGGCCTGTCATCCTCCCTCTACTGTGAAGATTAAGCAGAAATACCTGTTTAAAATGTTAACATTTTTTTGGTCCCCTTCTGCACAGTCTCCCCCTTTCACTCTTTTACTCTCCTTTATCCCTGCCCTTGATTTTCTCTTCTTACTTACATATCAGAACAAAATCGTATCCCCATTATACACCACTGTAGCAAACAATCCACCCCTCTGTAAGTGCTTTCACTGCCTAAATTGCTTTATCTGCTTCCTTCTTCCTGACTTTGAACTCCTCCCTATCCTCTTCCCTCTATGTTTCTTTATACCTGTCGAATGCCACCCTTTTTTCTTTCACCAAACTTGCTCCTTCTTTGGAGAACCATAACAGTCCACGAGGAATAATCAAGGAACATTAAGGGGGTACACAGTGTGGAAGGTCATGTTCACAAATGCCCGCAGTCTGGGAAACAAAATCAAAGACCTATTGGCACTGATGGCAGACAC
The DNA here is from genome assembly GCA_016271365.2 of Neoceratodus forsteri. Lineage (NCBI taxonomy): Eukaryota > Metazoa > Chordata > Ceratodontiformes > Ceratodontidae > Neoceratodus > Neoceratodus forsteri. The sequence goes on from CM057455.1 coordinate 56,660,234, forward strand.
ACACCTGGACATTGTGGCTATTATGGAGACATGGTATGCGGGGAACCATGACTGGGAGGCAGCTTTACTAGGGTATACTCTTTTTAGACAGGATAGGGAGGGGGAAAGTGGAGGAGAGGTTGCTATGTATGGAAAGGAAGGGATTAAAGCTACAGAGGCTCAGGGATCCAGAGAAGAAACAGAGGCATTGTGGGTCAATCTAGAGTCAGAGAGTGGATGAACCATTCATGCTGGAGTAGCCTACAGGCCTCCCATGCAGGGGGAGGGTACAGATCTAGTATTAGTGGAAGCCATTCATAATATGGCAGCCAAATGGGAAGTACTAGTACTACTAATGGGTGACTTCAACATGCGAGATGCAGATTGGAATACCCAGACTGCAAGTACATCAAGGAGGAGGGACCTCATGTCTGCTATGTATGGGGCAAACCTAAGGCAGCTGGTGGTTGAGCCCGCCAGGCAGGGAGCTGTACTGGACTTAGTGTTGACAAATGGGGACAGAAGGTAGGCAGTCCCCTTGGTACCAGTGACCACAGAACTGTGTGGTTTAGAGTCAACACATTGGCAGAAGAAATCCATTTAAAGATTAAGATAATACATTTCCAGAAGGCCAACTTCATGGAGATGGAGGAACAGCTCAAAATTACCCTGGTAGCAGAAGATATGGGGGGGGGTAAAAGAACAGTGGCTTAGGATCGAGAGATACATAGCAGTAGTGACAAGTCAATGTGTCAGATTGCTTAGCAAAAGCAAAAGAAAGAAGAGGCCACTGTGGTTCTCTAAATCAGTAGCCAGGAAAGTGCAAGAAAAAAGTAAGGCATTCAGGAAATACAAAGTGACACAGAAAAAAGAAGACAGACTAAAATATCTGGAGAAGCAGAGAGAATGTGGGAAAGCTGTCAGAGAGGCTAAGGCAATAATGGAGGAAGGAATAGCACAGGCTATTAAAAAGAGGGGGACAAGACCTTCTTCCATTATATTAGAGAGAGAAAGAAGACCAGAAATGGTATTGTTAGGCTAAAGAAGGGAGAGGGTGGGTGGGTGGAGGACGACCTTGAAAAATCTGAGGTACTGAACAAATATTTTTGCTCTGTGTTTACCAAGAAAGAGGCAGGGGAGGGGCCAAGACTAACGAGGAAAGATGTACAGGGGGAGAGGTGGACACCAGCCCATTTATGGTGGATACAGTCTTGAAGGAACTAGAAAAAGTAAAGCTAGAGAAGGCAGTAGGGCCAGACTGGATTCACCTTAGAGAGTTAAAGGAACTCAAGGAATTCTTAGCAGGTCCGCTGACAACCCTATTCAACCAATCACTAGAGATGGGGGAGATACCTGGTGACTGAAGGAGGGCAGAGGTGGTCCCCCTGTATAAGACTGGAAGTACAGAGAAGGCAGGCAATTGCAGACCTGTAAGCCTGACCTCAGTGGTGGGGAAGCTGATGGAGTCCCGCTTAAGGAGAGGGTAGTGAAGTTCTTGGAGTCACCAGTGCAAAAGATCCAAGGCAGCATGGATTCACTAAGGGTAGGTCCTGTCAGATTAATCTTATCAGTTTCTTTGACTGGGTGATCAGGGTGGTGGATCAGGGAGGGGTGGTGGATGTGGCCTACCCTGGATTTCAGTAAGGCATTCAACACCATTCCTCATAGAAGGTTGCTTAACAAATTGGGGAATCTGGGTGTGGGCTTTAAAGTGGTAAAATGGGTTGGTAACTGTCTAAAAGGCAAGGACCCAGTGGGTAGTAGTCAATGGCATAAAATCAGAAGAGGGGGAGGTGGCCAGCGGGGTTCCACAGGGATCAGTGCTGGGTCCAGTTCTATTCAATGTCTTCATAAGTGATATTACAGAGGGACTGGAGGGGAAAGTATGATTGTTTGCAAATGACACCGAGTTCGGTAACCGAGCTGACACAAAGGAGGGGCTAAGTAACATAGAAACATAGACTTTGACGGCAGATAAGGATCACTTGGCCCACCCAGTCTGCCCATTTCCCTTCGTATTGGATAAGCTGCAGATTCTAGTTAACCAACAGCCTACTTCCTGCAACCCCCCACTACAATTGCCTTATGTCTGTCTCATGCATGTTTGAATTCCCCCATGTTTTAGACCCAACAACCTCCCCAGGAAGGTGGTTCCATGCATCCACCACTTTCTCCGTGAAAAATAAATTCCTCACATTACTCCTGAGCCGTCCCCCCTCGATCTTTACATTGTGCCCCCTTGTTCTTACACATCTCTTTTTCTGAAAGATGCTACCCTCCTGGACTTTGTTGATTCCCTTGAGGTACTTAAAAGTTTCTATCATGTCCCCCCTGTCCCTCCTTTCATCAAGGGTATACATACTAAGCTCTCTCAGTCTCTCTTCATATGGTTTCTGATGCAGACCCTGCACCATTTTAGTTGCCCTCCTCTAGACTGCTTCCATCCTATCTATGTCCTTGCGTAGATGGGGTCTCCAAAACTGCACACAGTATTCCAGATGGGGTCTCACCAGCTGTCTGTACAGAGGGATAACCACTTCCCTTTTTCTACTTGTGATGCCCTGTGCTGTGCATCCCAGTATCCCCCTTGCTCTCCTTACTGACTTCTCACATTGCTTACCCACCTTTAGGTCATCTGATACGACTGCCCTCAAGTCCCTTTCCATTGTTGTTGTTGTTAGTACCTCCCCTGCTATTGTGTACTCTTCTCATGGGTTTTTGTTTCTCAGGTGCCTTACTTTGCACTTCTTTGCATTGAATCTAAGTTGCCATATGTCTGACCATTCCTCCAACCTTGCCAAGTCCCTTCTCATCCTTTCTACCCCCCCTTGTGTATCAACTCTGTTACAGATCTTTGTGTCATCTGCAAAGAGGCATACCCTTCCCTCCAGACCCTCTGCAATGCCACCTATAAAGATGTTAAAGTAAAATGAGAAACAACCTAAGACTACTTGAGGAATAGTCAAGGGTTTGGTAGTTGGGTTTCAAAGCTAAGAAGTGCAAGATAATGCACCTAGGACACAGAAACCCAAGAGGGGAATACAGAATGGGGAGCAGGTTCAAGCCACCGTAAGTCAGGAGAGAGAGAGACTGGGATGTAATCATATCCAATGATCTGAAGACAGCCAAACAATGTGAAAAAGCAGCAGGAAAGGTAAACAGAATGCTGGGGTGCATAGGAATGGGCATAACCAGTATGAGTGAAGTGGAGATGCCATTGTATAGATCACTGATGAGGCCTCATCTGGAATACTGTGCCCAGTTTTGGAGACCACATCTCAGGAAGGACATAGAATGGCAGTCCAGAAAAGAGCAACAAAAATAATACATGGACTGCACCACAAACCTTATGAGGAAAGACTTAAGGAACTAAACAGCTATTCACCGCAAGAGAGAAGGGAGAGAGGGGATATGATAGAGACTTTCAAAATACTTTAGAGAAATAAACAGGGTACAGTAGGGGAGCATATTTCAGAGACAAAAGTGCACAAGAATGAGGGGACATAACATGAGGCTGGAGGGAGGGAGGCTTAGAAGGAATGCTAGGAAGCATGTTTTCTCAGAGAGGGTGGTGGATCTGTGGAACAGCCTACCAGTGGAGGAGGTGGAAGAGAAAACAGTACAGGGATTCAAAAGTGCATGGGATAAGCATACAGGCATGCTGCTGTAAAGCAGAGCAGTGGAAAGGCAGTCCAGATAAGAGTAGGGATTGCCAAACCAAATAGGGAAATGGATAGACAAGGTGGGCTGTATGGTCCTTATCTGCCAACAGATTGTTTTGTGTGTTTGTTTGAAATAGCCCTGTTTTTTCCTAATTTATGGCCCTATATTAATATAGCCTTTCTCCCATCCAATATTTATTTATTTCAATGACTTAGTAGTTCCAGAATCCAGTGACAACAGCTGAGCTAAAGATTACAATAATGCGAAACTGGAACACAGTGACATTGGCTTAGCTGATGTCACTGTTCCATTTCATTGTAGTTTTTCGCTAAGCTGATGTCACTGTGTTCTATTTCATTATACTTCTTGGCTCAACTGATGTTTCTGTATTTTATTGCATTGTAGTTTGTGGCTCAGTTGATGTCACTGTGTTCCATTTCACTGTAGTTCGTGGCTCAGCTGATGTCACTAGGTTCCATTTCATTGTAGTTTTTGGCTCAGCTGATGTCACTGTGTTCCACTGCATTCTAGTTTTTGGCTCAGCTAATGTCACTGTGTTCCACTGCATTCTAGTTTTTGGCTCAGCTGCTGTCACTGTGTTCCACTGCATTCTAGTTTTTGGCTCAGCTGCTGTCACTGTGTTCCACTGCATTCTAGTTTTTGGCTCAGCTGCTGTCACTGTGTTCCACTGCATTCTAGTTTTTGGCTCAGCTGATGTCACTGTGTTCCACTGCATTCTAGTTTTTGGCACAGCTGATGTCACTGTGTTCCACTGCATTGTAGTTTTGGGCTCAGCTGATGTCACTGTGTTCCATTGCATTGTAGTTTTGGGCTCAGCTGATGTCACTGTATTCCACTGCATTGTAGTTTTTGGCTCAGCTGATGTCACTGTGTTCCACTGCATTGTAGTTTTGGGCTCAGCTGATGTCACTGTGTTCCACTGCATTGTAGTTTTTGGCTCAGCTGATGTCACTGTGTTCCATTGCATTGTAGTTTTTGGCTCAGCTGATGTCACTGTGTTCCATTGCATTGTAGTTTTTGGCTCAGCTGATGTCATTGTGTTCCACTGCATTCTAGTTTTTGGCTCGGCTGATGTCACTGTGTTCCACTACATTGTAGTTTTTGGCTCAGCTGATGTCACTGTGTTCCACTGCATTCTAGTTTTTGGCTCGGCTGCTGTCACTGTGTTCCATTGCATTGTAGTTTTGGGCTCAGCTGATGTCACTGTGTTTCATTGCATTCTAGTTCTTGGCTCAGCTGATGTCACTGTGTTCCATTACATTGTAGTTTTGAGCTCAGCTGATGTCTCTGTGTTCCACTGCATTCTAGTTTTTGGCTTGGCTGATGTCACTGTGTTCCATTTCATTGTAGTTTTGGGCTCAGCTGATGTCACTGTGTTCCATTGCATTCTAGTTTTTGGCTCAGCTGATATCACTGTGTTCCACTGCATTCTAGTTTTTGGCTCGGCTGATGTCACTGTGTTCCACTGCATTGCAGTGTATGGCTCAGCTGATGTCACTGTGTTCCATTTCATTGTAGTTTTTGGCTCGGCTGATATCACTGTGTTCCACTGCATTCTAGCTTTTGGCTCAGCTGATGTCACTGTGTTCCATTGCATTGTAGTTTTGGGCTCAGCTGATGTCACTGTGTTCCACTGCAGTAAGAAGGGCTGGGGAGATACTGGGATGCATAGGGAGAGGCATCACCAGTAGAAAATAAGAAGTTTTCATCCTTTTGTACATACAGTTAGTAAGACCCTATCTGGAGTGCTGAGTGCAGTTCTGGAGAACCCATCTCTGCAACAACATAGACAGGATGGTGGCAGTCCAGAGAAGGGAAACTAAAATGGTGCAGGGTCTGTACCAGAAACCATACAAAGAGAGACTAAAGAAGCTTAATATGTATACCCTTGAGGAAAGGGGGGGCATGATAGAAACATTCAGGTACCTCAGTGGAATCAACAAAGTCCAAGAGGGTAGCATCTTTCAGAAAAAGAGATGTGCATGAATAAAGGGGCACAATTTGAAGATAGAGTAGGAACAGCTCAAGGGCAACGTGAGGAAGTATTTTTTCACAGAGAGGGTGGTGGATGCATTGACTGGCCTTCCTGAGGAGGTTGTGGGCTCAAAAACAGTGGGGGAATTCAAGAATGCATGGGAAAGACATAAAACAATTCTAGTAATTCAAGTGGGGTGTAGGACAAAGTAGGATGCTGGTTAACTAGGATCTGTAGCATATTCAATAGGTAGGAAAATGGGCAGACTGGGCGGGCCAAGTGGTCCTTATCTGCTGTCATAGCCTAAGTTTCTTTGTTTTTATGTTTTTATGTTTACATTTTCATGTTTCTATGCATTGTAGTTTTTGGCTTAGCTGATGTCACTAGTTTCCAGGAATGCAAAGTAATTAAAACAAGTATTTGTCAATGCTGAATGGTGTCTTGCTGGCATTGGCATTGGTAGTGCAGGAGTTAGAGATGCATAATAGGAATGGCAGTGAAGTACTGAACTGACGCCAACTCCACCCCCACCCTGCAGAGACTGACAGGCATTGGGGTGTGCCTTTGGGTTATCAGCCATAATGCTCACGCCATTTCACCGCATCCTACCCTGCAGACACTGACAAATGTCATGGTGTGCCTTGGGGTCTTCAGGCCTTACGTTCACCCCATTTCATAAGGAAATACCCTGAGATGGGTGCACTGTAGGAGAATGAGGTGAACTTTGAGGCCGAAGAATCCAAGGCACACCTCGATGCCTATGAGTGGCTGCAGGCTGGGGGTGGAATGGTATGAGCATTACAGCTGAAAATCCCAGATCACACCCCTGATGCCTGTCAAGTCTCTACAGGGTGGGGCGCCACAGTTGGAAACCCTAATGACTAGATGTTTGTTGGTTATTTTCACTCCAAAATTTCAACATAGGCTTTTTGTGACCCCACCTCATGTACAGTGACACTTTCAGCGACCACGCCATTGTGCTCCAGATGTGTGAAAACACATTTTGGGCAAGATGTGAAAAATGACAGTTGTACTGTTCATAAGGAGGTGTAAAAAAATGGCAATGTTGAAAATCAGGTGTAAAAATATTAAAAATTCTTGAACTTATGAGCGTGTGTGGAAACTGCACAATGCACACACGTAACACAGTCATTTCTTAGAATGTTTTCACTAAATTTTCAACATAGGCATTTCTGGATCTCCACTCATGAACAGTGACACTGTAATTTACTTAAAATGTCCCGAATGTTGATTTCCCGCAGCAACCATGCCATCGTGTACCAGATATGCGAAAACACATTTCGGACAGGATGTGAAAATGAGAGTTATACTGTTCATAAGGAGGTGTGAAAAAATGGCAATGTTGAAAATCTGGAGTGCAAATATTAAAAATTATTGAAGTTACAAGTGTGCATGGAAACTGTGCAATGCACGCCCATAACACAGTCATTTTTTTGGAATTTTTTCGTCAAATTTTCAACATAGGCTTTTTTGAAGCCCACCTCATAAACAGTGGCAATGGTCATTTCTTTACTCAGTCACCAAAGGTGATTCCATGCAGTGACCACAAAATCATCTTTCTGGTATGAATAACAGAATGACAGTGGCTGATTTCATAAGATAGTGTACCAAGAACCCCATGTTGAAAATTTGATGCCAAAAGTAAAAACAAAATGGTCAAGATAGCCACCTAAGTTGAAAAAAATCCTAGAAGGGGACAGGATCCCATATGTTTCAGTACAGTAGCTGCTTCTTGTTGTTTTTACAGGGTTTCTTGTGGATTTTACTTGGTAGAAGGTTATTTCTCTTCTTTCTTACTACTTCTAAGGGGCTAGCAGGGTATTGTTTTTGGGGATGTTGGAAGTTGAAAACTGGTTTGGTGGCTGTAAGTGGGCTGATTTGTTGGATGTTTCACTGTGTAACAGGCTGCACTGGTGGAGGCCTATTTCTTCTGATTTAAAATCTATTTGGTGGGATTTGCTTGGGGCTGTTTCTTTGGTTGCAGGGCCTGGAGAGGCAGACACAGGGATGATACACTGTCTTGAGAGTCAGGTGTAGGCCCTAATCCCACCATCCCCCACCCCTTCCTCCCAAGAGCTCTGCTTATTTATAGGGGAACACCTGCCCTGCAATTGGAGGAAAAGGCTGCAGGTGCAGCTCATGTAGTTCTAGCCACTGGGGGTTGGATTTAAAGGCTGGGAGGGAGGAGCTTAGGGAGTTGTTCACTTCCCTTATAAGTTTACTGTGTTGTACTGCACCTAGTAATGGGTACTGGTTTACTGTGGGACTGTATCTAGGATTAGTGGGTGACCTGATTAGTCAGTAGGGGTGTATCTTGGACTAGTGGGGAATGGTGGCTCACCCAAGGAAACCTACTTGGAGGGGGATGGGACCACACGTCATTAGGGCCGGCATCTTTGGGAGGGTGGTGGGGTGCACATTGTGTGAGGCAGCCATGATACTGGGCTGGGCTTGGAAGTTCAGTGGTTGCCCAGTGTGCTACCAGCTGGCACAGCTTACGGAGAAGGTTATGGGGATTAGGAGGCAGCTGGGGGAAGAGGGGAGGTATGGTTGGGGAAGAGGGTAGGGAATCTCCCACGGGGTTGCACCAAGCACTAGGGGCAAGGGCATAGGGAAAGGAGTGCAGGAGAATACTCTGGGGTCACATAGGGACCCTGGCAGAGGGGGCCCAAAAGGAGGACCCTACCAAGGAAGCAGGCAGGTAACTGGGGACCCTCACAAAGGGGGGCCAGAGGGACAACATTCTCAGGGAAGTAGGCAGATGGCTGGGGCTGGACAGAAGGAAGCACGGTGGGGAGGTAGATCGGACCTTACGCCTAGTAACCACTTCAATTCTCTTCTGCTTTTCTGAAGATGAGGGGGTGATACCCATGACAGGGGTGGTTAGAGATGGAAAGGGAGTGGGGGGGCAGGAGGCGGGGGCCGGATAGCCGGAGGAATGGGGGGGACCTGGAATGCAGGAAAATGGGGGGAGCAGTGGATCAGAGCAGGAGGGTCAGGGGGAAGAGGGAGGAAAGTGCAAGGAGAAGGACCAGTTGGGAGGAAAGGGCAAGGAGAAGGACCAGAAGTACAAGGAGGATACAGTAAAGGGAGCTGAGGGTTTAGGCCAGGGGAGCACGACAAGCAAGGAGGGACTGAACGGAGACAGGAAGGAAGGGAGGGAAGATGAGCCAGGCTAGTTTAGCGGATGGGGAGAAGGACCAGTCACGAGCAGTGAGAGGGGAGTTAGCGAGGCACAGAAGGATACTTGGGAGAAGGAGGAGGGGCATAGGATCAGAGAGGAGTGGGGTGGCCAGGGTAAATAAGGAGGGTGCGGCATGTGGCACCCAGATGGGTGGAACAAGGAGCCGGCTGGGTGGAGGGGCCGGTAGAAAGGATGAGGGATATGGAAGGAGGGGAAATGGAGGAAAAGGAGCAGTCAGAATGCTCCTGTTGGGGGATTCTATGATCTTTGTATCAAATGGGATAGGGAGGGGGAAGCCTAGCCAGTTAGAACAAAATGCTTCCCTGGACTAATGGTGCACAGGGTCAAGCACGAGGTATATCAGCTGGCAAAGGATTGTGGGGTTCCTGGACATACTGGTCCACCTGGGTACAAATGACATTGAGGAAATAGCAAGCTAGAGATACGGCAAGGTTCAGGATCTTGCCAGGTCTGTCATGATAGGGTGCATGATTTCCTTCTCGGAAATCCTGCCGGTGCCAAGGGCTAGTGGGGAGCACAAAAGGAAGATTAGGGAGATAAACCAGTGGCTCAGGGAATGGTGTGAGGCCAGAGGGTATGGGTTGATGGGGGATTGGGGGGAGATCTGGGAGGATAAGGAGCTGTATGCTAGAGATAGGCTCCATCTCAATTTGGAGGGGAAGGGAATCCTAAAGTTGAAAATAGAGGGGTTCATTGGTGAAAAGTGGGGTTTAAACTTGTGAAGAGGGGAAGGATGGGAGAAAAGGCTGTCAAGGGGGGTCCAATAAAGGAGGGACTCTGTCTTCACCCCCCTTGGGAGCTGGAGGAATGCAGGAAAAGGCCGACTTGTAAAGTGTAGACCAGGGGAAAATGGAATCCCCATGGGAACATGAGCAGGGGAAATGGAAGTATAGGGAAACGGTGGAAGGTAGAACTGGAACTCAGAAAGAACTGGAAGGGGACAGGATCAGTTGTGTTCCAGGACAGTAGCTGCTGCTGCTGTTGTTTTCACAGGGTTCTTGTGGATTTTACTTGGTAGGTTAGTTCTTTTCTTTCTTACTTCTAAGGGGCTAGCAGGGTATTGCTTTTGGGGATGCTGGATGTTTGTAAACTGATTTGGTGGCTGTAAGTGGGCTCTTTTGTGGATGTTTCACTGTGTAACAGGCTGCGCTGGTAGAGCCTATTTCTTCTGATTTCAAACCTATTTGGTGGGATTTGCTTGGGCCTGGTTCTTTAGCTGCAGGGCTTGGAGGAGACACAGGGCTGATACACTCTCTTGTCAGGTGTCTGCCCAAGACCGCCCCCCACCAGAAGTCTGCAAATTTATAGGGGAACACCTGCCCTGCAATTGGAGAAGAGCTGCTGGTGCAGCTCATGTAGTTCTAGCCACTGGGGTTGGAGTTGAAGCTGGGAGAGAGGAGCTTGGGGTTGTTCATTTCCCTAAGTTTAATGTGTTGTACTGCACCTAGTAACAGAGTTACTGGTGTACAGTGGGACTGTCTCTAAAGATTAGTGGGTGACCTGATTAGGCAGTAGGGGTATCTTGGACTAGGGGGAACCTGGTGGCTCACCCAAGAAACCTATTTGGAAGGGATGGAACCACACATCATTAGGGCCGGCATCTTTGGGAGGGTGGTGGGGTGCACAGGGTGTGGAGCAGCCATGATACTGGACTGGGCTTGGAAGTTTGGTGGTTGCCCAGTATGTTACCAGCCAGCACAGCTTAGGGAGGAGGTTGCGATGAGGAGAAAGCTGGGGGAAGGGGGTGGTATGGTTGGGGCTGGAAATCCCACAGGGTTGCACCAAGCACTGGGGGTGGGGTATAGGGAAAGAAGTGCAGGAGAATACTCAGGGGTCACAGGGACCCTGGCAGAGGGTCCAAGGGACACTACCAAGGAAGCAGGCAGGTAACTGGGACCCTCACAAACGGGGACGGAGGGACAACATTCTCAGGGAAGTAGGCAGATGGCCAGGGCTGGACAGAAGGAAGCAAAGGCGGGAGGTGGATCAGACCTTATACTCAGTAACCGCTTCAATTCTCTTCTTCTGCTCAAGGATGAGGGGGTGATGTAGCCACGACAGAGGTGGTTAGAGACGGAAGGGTGTGGGAGTGGGAGGCAGGAGGCAGGGGCCAGATAGCAGGAAGAACAGGGGGACCTGGAATGCAGGAGAATGGGGAGCAGTGAATCAGAGCAGGAGGGCAGGGGAAGAGGGAGGAAAGGCATGAGAGAAGGACCAGTTGGGAGGAAAGGTAAAGGAGAAGGACCAGAGGTACAAGGAGGATTCAGTAAAGGGAGCTGAGGGTTTAGGCCAGGGGAGCAGACGAGCAAGGAGGAACTAAATGGAGACAGGAAGGAAGGAGGATGAGTCAGGCTAGTTTAGCAGATGGGGGGAAGGAACGATTCTTGAGCAGTGAGGGGGAATTAACAAGGTACAGAAGATACTCAGGAGGAGGAGGCATAGGATTGGAGAGGGAGGGAGTGGCCATGGTAAACTAAGGAGGGTGGCATGTGGCACCCAGATAGGGGAGGAACAAGGAGCCAGCTGGGTGGAGGGGCCTGTAGAAAGGATGAGGGACATGGAAGGGGGAATGGAGAAAAGGAGTGGTCAGAGTGCTCCTGCTCGGGGATTCTATGATCAGGGATATCAAATGGGATAGGGAGGAGAAGCCTGGCCAGTTAGAACAAGATGCTTCCCTGACTACTTGGTTACAGGGCTAAGCACCGAGGTATATCAGCTGGCACGAGGACTGTGGGGTTCCCAGACATACTGGTCCACCTGGGTACAAATGACATTGAGGAAATAGGGAGCTAGAGATACAGGCAAGATTCAGGAGCTCGCCAGGTCTGTCATGACATAGGATGCACAGTTTCCTTCTCAGAAATCCTGCCAGTGCCAAGGGCTAGTGGGGAACACCAAAGGAAAATTAGGGAGATAAACCAGTGGCTCAGGGAGTGGTGTGAGGCCAGAGGGTATGGGTTGATGGGGGATTGGGGGGAGACCTGGGAGGATAAGGAGCTGTATGCTAGAGATAGACTACATCTCAATTTGGAGGGAGGGAATCCTAAGTTGAAAATAGAGGAGTTCAATGGTGAAAAGTGGGGTTTAAACTTGTGAAGGGGGTGGATGGGAAAAAGGCTGTCAAGGGGTGCGATAAAGGACGGACTCTGTTCCACCCCTGGGACCAGGAGGATTGCAGAAAAGGCCAACTGGCAAAGTGCAGACCAGGAGGAAACAGAATCCCCATGGGAACACGAGCAGGGGAAATGGAACTATAGGAAAGGGTGGAAGGTAGTCTGCTAAATGCCAGGAGCTTGGCAACAAATGCCTGAGCCCAGGCGATGTTAACTGAGAGCAGTGGATGTGGCAGCGGTCACTGAGACTTGGGCCACTGCAAGACATGACTGGGACCTGAACCTGGAGGGTTACACTATGTTCAGGAAGGACAGGGGGGGGGAAGGGAGGAGGGTACATGATAGTCAAAACTGCATTGGCATAGGGGAGTAGGAGGCGGAGGGAACCGTGGAGGCGTTGGGTCACCTTGATAACAAGGGGGCAAGAGAGTAAAATAGGAGTGGTGTATAGACCCCTACCCTGGCGAGAGCTGGAGGACAGTCTGGTGGCAGATGTTAGGAGACACTGCAGACTAGGCAGAGGAAAGGTGGTGGTGTTAGGGGACTTAAACATGCCAGGAACAGACTGGGAGACTGTCACTCTGTGACCAGGAACAGAGGTTGTTGGATGTCTTTCAAGACGCTGCTCAGAACTCAGCAGGTGAGGGAACCGACCAGGGAGGCATGGGTACTGGATGTGGTCCTGGCAGACAGTGACCAGATTGGGGGCCTGGAGGAAGGGACCCATTGGCGGGGAGTGACCATGCTACCGGTCTGGTTCTGCCTGGAACTAGGAGGTAGAAGGCTGCACAAAGACGGAAGTAACCGACTTAGGGGCAGATTTTAAGGAAATGGAAGGATCCTTAAGGAGCATTTGGATGGGATTGGGTCAGACATGGACGCTGATAGTAGGTGGGAAATCATCAGGAGAGAGGTGCAGGATGCTACCAGCACCTGTGCAAGAGTAAGACGAAAATGTGGTAGGGCCCAAAACCCTGTTGGTGGACCAGGGAGGTCCAGGAGGTGGTGCGGGGAAAGAAAGCAGCCTATAAGAAATTCAAGTGCTCAAGGAGTGAAAGGGATCGAGAGGAGTACAGGCTGATGGCTAGAAGGGCCACTAGAGTGGTGAGGGCGGCTAAGGCAAGGAGGGCAGAACCTGGCCAGGGAAATTAGGAGAGAAAAGGGTTCTTTAGATACATTGTGGAAAGACGAAGGGTGAAGGGGCAGATTAGCAGGATTAAATCAGGGAGAATGGGCACAAGACCCAGGGGAGCAGGCTGAGGTACTAAATGAGTACTTCAACTCAGTTTTCACCAGGAAAATGGGGATGCTGCATCATACATGGGAGGAGACAGAGATAATGAGGAGGGGACCCTACCGATCGGCAGGTCTGGGGAGAGGGGGGCATCACTGGCAGGTGGGGAGGGCTACAGGGAGAAGAGGTACCAGAAGTGGAAATCACAGCAGAGAGTGAGGGAAGCCCTCAGCTCCCTTAAAGACGGAGAAAGCACCGGGCCGGATAAATTACATCCTAGAGTGCTGAAGGAACTTGCAGATGTCCGCTGAAACCCAGCAGTTTCACCACATCTCTGAGGACAGGTGGGTGCCCCAAGACTGGAAGGTGGCGCATATATGCCTAACCACAGGGGATCAAGGAGCTGGCAGAGGGAACTACAGGCCTGTCAGCTGACATCGGGTGGTGGGCAAGGTGATGGAGGCATTGTCAAGGAGAGGCTGGGGGACCTGGATAAGTCAGGGTGCTGGGACGATAGACAGCATGGATTCATCCCAGGAAATCGTGTCAGACAAACCTGGTGGAGTTCTATGACTGGGTGACAAGTGCCTTGGACCTGGGTAGACCAGTGGATGTCCTCTTTCTAGACTTCAGCAAGGCATTTGACTCTTTCTCACGTGGGCCTGTTGGATAAGCTAGGAGAAATGGGGTGGGAAACCAGATGATCAGATGGATAGGCAATTGGCTCCAGGACCAGACCCAGAGGTCGTAGTTGGTGGGATAGTCTCATCCCCAAGGAGGGTCATTAGTGGGGTCCACAGGATCAGTCCTGGGCCCCTTCTGTTCAACGCCTCACTGATCTGACATAAGGACAGGAATCAGGAGTGAGATGAGTCTCTTTGCAGATGACTCAAACTAGGCAGTGATGGATGGGAGGGAGGGTGGCCTGCAGGGGACCTGGAGGCTCTGGAAAGATGGTCTAGAAAGTGGAAGCTGAGGTTCAATGCAGGGAAATGCAAGGTATACTCCACCTGGGCAGAAACCCAGGCCAAGTGTACACCCTGGGGAAAATACTACAAGTCTCAATGGCTGAAAGGGACCTGGGGTGGTGGTGGATGTCAAGATGAACAACTCTGAGACTTGTAGGAGGGCAGCAGCCAAGGCCAACAGGATGCTGGGATGCATCACTAGGGGATCACTCCAGAAGGAGGAAGTGATCTCCTCTGTATAACTGCTTGGTGAGGTCAGCACCTGGAGTACTGCATGCAGTTTGGAGGCCACACTTAAAGAGGGACATTAACCTCCTGGAGAGGGTCCAGAGGAGGGCAACCAAAATGATTTGGGGCTTGGGGGACAGGACCTATGAGGAGAGGCTCGAAGAGCTAAATATGTACACATTGGAAGAGAGAAGGGACCGGGGGACATGATAGAGGTCTTCAGGTACATGAAGAGGGTAAATAGGGGAGGAACAGTCAGGGAGCTTCGAAGGAAGGAGGAAGGGGCCACTAGAGGGCATGGGTGGAAGCTGGAGGGGGGAAGATTCAGGGGAGAAAGGAGGAGGTGCTACTTCACTGAGAGGGTGGTGGAGCCATGGAATGCACTACCTAGGGGGCTGGTGGAGGCAGAGACAGTGGAGGGGTTCAAGAGGGGGTGGGACAGGTACAGGGGAAGGGTTCAGGAAGCAAAATCCAATGCAGCAAGAATATCTGGAACTGGGAAGGGAGAAGCCAGAGAAGGCGAGGGGGACAGCAAGGTCAGCACCCAGGGTTGGGGCTGACCAAACGAGCAGACACGAAAGACCGTTAGGCCTATTCTGCTGGCATTTTAGTATGTTAGTAGTCTTGTTAAATGCCAGGAGCTTGGGCAATAAAATGCCTGAGCTCTAGGCAATGCTAACTGAGGGAGCGGTGGATGTGGCAGCGGTCACTGAGACCTGGGCCACCGCGGGACATGACTGGGACCTGAACCTGGAGGGTTACACTATGTTCAGGAAGGACAGGGGAGAGGGAAAGGGAGGAGGGGTAGCAATAATAGTCAAAAACTGCATTGGCATAGGGGTAGTAGAGGAGGCGGAGGGAACCGTGGAGGCGATTTGGGTCACCTTGATAACAAGAGGGAGTAAGAGAGTAAAAATAGGAGTGGTGTATAGACCCCCTGCGCTGGTGGAGGAGCTGGAGGAGAGTCTGGTGGCAGTTGTTGGGAGACACTGCAGACTGGGCAGGGGAAGGGTGGTGGTGTTGGGGGACTTAAACATGCCAGGAACAGACTGGGAGACTATGACATCCTCGGTGACCAGTGAACAGAGGTTGTTGGATGTCTTTCAAGATGCATTCCTAACTCAGCAGGTGGGGGAACCGACCAGGGATGTGAGGGTACTGGATGTGGTCCTGGCAGACAGTGACCAGATTGGGGGCCTGGAGGTAAGGGACTCATTGGTGGGGAGTGACCATGCCACAGTCTAGTTCTGCCTGGATCTAGGAGGGGTAGAAGGCTGCACAAAGACAGAGGTAACTGACTTCAGGGGGGGTGGATTTTAAGGAAACGGGAAGGATCCTTAAGGAGCATTTGGATATGGTTGGGTCAGACATGGACGCTGACAGTAGGTGGGAAATCATCAGGACAGGGGTGCAGGATGCTACCAGCACCTGTGCAAGAGTAAGACGAAAATGCGGTAGGGCCCAAAAACCCTGCTGGTGGACCAGGGAGGTCCAGGAGGTGGTGCGGGGAAAGAAGGCAGCCTATAGGCAATCCAAGTGCTCAAGGAATGAAAGGGATTGAGGGGAGTACGAGATGGTGGCTAGAAGGGCCACTAGGGTGGTGAGGGCGGCTAAGGCAAGGAAGGAGCAGAACCTTGCCAGAGAAATTAGGAGAGGGAACAAGGGGTTCCTTAGATACACTGGGGAAAAACGAAGGGTGAAGGGGCAGATTAGCAGGATTAAAACAGAGGAGGGATGGGCACAAGACCTGGTGGAGCAGGGCTTAGGTACTAAATGAGTACTTCACCTCAAGTCCACCAAGGAAAATCGGGGTGCTGCATCATACATGGGAGGAGACAGTGATACTGAGGAGGGGGGTACCCTTACTGATCGGCGGGTCTGGGGAGAGGGGGAGGCATCACTGGCTGGAGGGGGGAAGGCTAAGCAGGGAGAAGAGGTAGCGGAGGTGGAAATCACAGCAGAGAGAGTGAGGGAAGCCCTCTGGTCCCTAAGATGGAGAAAGCACCAGGGCCAGATAAATTACATCCCAGCATGCTGAAGGAACTTGCGGATGTGCTGGCAAAACCCCTGGTGGAGCTTTTCACCATCTCTCTGAGGACAGGGTGGGTGCCCCAGGACCGGAAGGTGGCACATATAGTGCCTATCCACAAGGGGGGATCAAGAGAGGTGGTAGGGAACTACAGGCCTGTCAGCCTGACATTGGTGGTGGGCAAGGTGATGGAGGGTATTGTCAAGGAGAGGCTGGGGGGACCTGGAAAAGTCAAAACGTCAGGGTGCCTGGATGATAGACAGCATGGATTCATCCCAGGGAAATCATATCAGACAAACCTTGTGGAGTTCTATGACTGGGTGACAAGTGCCTTAGATCTGGGTAGACCAGTGGACGTCCTCTTTCTAGACTTCAGCAAGGTATTTGACTCTGTTCCTCATGAGGGCCTGTTGGATAAGTTGGGAGAAATGGGGGTGGGGAACCAGATGATCAGATGGATAGACAATTGGCTCCAGGACCAGACCCAGAGGGTCAGGTTGGCAGGATAGTCTCATCCCCAGAGGAGGGTCATTAGTGGGTCCCACAGAGATCAATCTCTTGGGCCCTCCTGTTCAACGCTCACGTCTCTGACATAAGGACAGGTATCAGGAGTGAGATGAGTCTCTTTGTGGATGACTCAAAACTGGGGGCGGTGGTGGATGGGGAGGAGGGGAGGGTGGCCCTACAGGGGGACCTGGAAGCTCTGGAAAGATGGTCTAGAAAGTGGAAGCTGAGGTTCAATGCAGGGAAATGCAAGATACTGCACCTGGGGGCTAGAAACCCAGGCCAAGTGTACACCCTGGTGGGGAATGCTACAAGTCTCAATGGCTGAGAGGGACCTGAGGGTGGTGGTGGATGTCAAAATGAACAACTCAGAGACTTTTTGGAGGGCAGCAGCCAAGGCCAGCAGGATGCTGGGATGCATCGCTAGGGATCACCTCCAGAAGGAGGGAATGATACTCCCTCTGTATAACTGCTTGGTGAGGCCACACCCCGAGTACTGCGTGCAGTTTTGGAGGCCACACTTAAAGAGGGACATTAATCTCCTGGAAAGGGTCCAGAGGAGGGCAACCAAAATGATTTGGGGCTTGGGGGACAGGACCTATGGGGAGAGGCTCGAAGAGCTAAATATGTACACATTGGAAGAGAGAAGGGACCGGGGGGACATGATAGAGGTATTCAAGTACATGAAGGGGGTAAATAGGGGAGGAGCAGTCAGTGTGCTTCAAAGGAAGAAGGAGGGGGCAACTAGAGGGCATGGGTGGAAGCTGGAGGGAAGATTCAGGGGAGAAAGGAGGAGGTGCTACTTCACTGAGAGGGTGGTGGAGCCATGGAATGTGCTGCCCAGGGGGCTGGTGGAGGCAGAGACAGTGGAGGGGTTCAAGAGGGGGTGGGACAGGTACAGGGGAAGGGTTCTAGAAGCAAAATCCAGTGCAGCGAGAATATCCTGAACTGGGAAGGGAGAAGCCAGAGAAGGCGAGGGGGGCAGCAAGATCAGCTCCCAGGGTGGGGACTGACCACATGAGCAGATATGAAAGACCATTAGGCCTATTCTGCTGGCATTTTAGTATGTTAGTATGATGCCATTATACAGCTTACAGGCATTTCTTCAGTTTGCGGTCGGCTTTGAAGAGTACAGACGTGTTCCTGCTTCACCGAAGATTGCCACAATAACCTCCAGAGGAAAGTATGATGTGGGGGTGTGGGGAGGTGGGGTGCACAGAAGGTGGGAGTAAGTTGGGGGAGGGTGGCACTGCGGACAATGAGAGACTGTTTTCTTGTCTTGCAGGTACAAATAAAAACTTCAGGGAAGGTTTTCTGTATTTTTCAGGGCACAGAAGTACATTTGCCCTCACTGGGGTGGGCTCCCAGTCTGCCAGCTGTTTTATTTTGGAGAGGGACTGGACCCAAATGGGATTGATCACCCTGTCAGCAAAGAAAGCATGTCTGTGTTGGGGTGGGGGGGCATGATGCCGAAGGGGGACTGGGCACCCCCCTTGGCAGACAAATACAACTATGGGGACATTCTGCCATTGGGGACTGGGCACCCCCATCAGCAACCAACTTGAACTGGGGAAAGGGCATGACTTTGGGGGTTAGATGTTTGCCACACTGGGTGGGCTATCCAGTGTGACTCACAATGGCAGATGGCAACAGCCACCGCAATGTTTATTGAAATTTTACACCAGGCAAGGCATGCCCTGCAATGACGGGTTGCTCCATCATTGCATTGGCAAAATTGTTCCAAGTTGGTGGCATGCTTTTGCACAGCTGTCATAGACAACTTGCTATTTCATTAGTGCCAACGGTGTCAGTGGCTCAGTAGGTAGCACACTCGCCTCGGAGACCGGGAGATCAGAGGGCCATGGGTTCAGTTCTCACACCTGGCACTTGGGTTAATATCCCAGTACTGACACTGTTGTGCAGCATGAGAGGGGTGCTGCACTTCTGAGGTGCCGTCTTTCAGATGAGACGTTAAACTGAGGTCCCATCTTCCTGGATTGGTGGTAGTTCTGGTGGATGTTAAAGATCCCATGGCACTTATCGATAAGAGTAGGGGAAGTTCCCTGGTGCCCTGGCCAAATTTCCCTCATTCACTAAAACAATTACCACCAACAGCTTAATCTGGTTCAAGGTCAGTTGGCATTCATCTGTATCCCCCTCCCCCGGGTCGTGCCTGAAAATAGGCAGGATTTGTCTAGTGCACTTACCCGGTCAGCAAAACTAAATAAACAAAAAAAAAAAAATAGCCCAGCCTTGAAAAGAAGTGGGCCATTGGCCATTACACAAACAACATGTCCAAAACCTGCTACCCACTCCAAGAGTTATCAATATGTTGTCTGCGCTGCACGCACAAGACAACATAAAAATAATACCATGTTGGAAAAAGGTGATATTAACATTTATTTATTTACGTTGTTGGTAACCAGGTAAGTGCGCTGATCCAGTGGACCATTTTCAGTCATGACCTGGGCCGCACGGTGGCAGTACATGGATACAAGCAGTAGATATAATATACAATTTACATATACTGTACAAGCATCAATAGATAACAAATAGACAAAAGTTTACTTGTGTTAAACAAACAATGGTAAGTGAATTATCATAGGGATACCTGCAGCAGTACAATGGGAGAAAAGTTACAGATTCACAAAGAGTAGTTTAACATAACAGACTTAACAATATCTTGTCTAGGTAACACGCCTGTCCAGAGAAAGAGAGTAGGTTGACCTGAGAGCTTGTGGTAAAATTAGGGCATGGCTTCCAGACAGTGCGCTGAGTCTAGGCACTGAGGGAGCATAGTCTGAGTAAACTGGAGAGCAGGGTTATTTGTGTTAAGCCCCGCTAAGTCTTGGTGTTACCTTGAGCCATGGCCTGCCTGAACCAGGTTCAGAGATGTGGGAGAAGGTCTCACAGGTAGGTTTGAGAGGCAGTAAGAGAGTCAAGTCAGTGGGTTAGTGCTTTAGGATAGTGAAGTGCTAAGTAAGAAAAAAAAGGCCTGTTTCAAAACAAACACAAAAAGCAATACACTGGAATGATAAAAAAATACTTTAGATGGGCCCAAACATACAACTATGAGAAAAATGTAAGCAACGTTGTTAATTTTCCATAGGATTACATATCTTTCGAAGTTCTTCCAATTAAAAACACTGCTAAAGTTCACTTGGATTTATCATCTTTAAACTTTCTACCAATCTTTCTCTAAACATGGATGTTGCTATCTTGCCACTTTAAGGATCACTATGTTGAAGGACCCTTCCCTTGTCCACAGCAATCACTAAATATTAATGAGCAATTTGAATGATGTGGGAACTGAGTTTAGTGGGGAACAGGAAGTTCCCTTAGTGTACGGAGTGAGAGACTGGAGACACCAGAGGGCTGCAGTGGAAATCTGTTAACAAACGGTGATTGTACCCTTTCTAGTCCCAAACTGTGCAAAACAGCAGCTGACTGCATTTCTAACCAGTGCAGATTTTTTTTTTATTGTAAGGAGGTGCTGCAGACTGAAAAAGAGGATCATGACATTGGAGGTAAGGAACACAAAGCTACTAAGAAAACAAAGCAAACAGAAGCTAAACCAGACCAACATGGAGTCAGTTTGATATGTGGCTTATCTTTATTTTTCACAATTTTGCGTATTCACTTAAAGAAATTCAATTACAGCTAGTAACCTGGCACAGAATATACAGTATACATGAATGTGCTTTTTATCTTGCTGTAGAGTTACAATTACAAGTAACCTGACACAGAATATACAATATACATCAATGTGCTTTTTATTCTGCTGTAGAGTTAGTTACAAGTGACCTGACACAGAGTATACAGTATACATCAATATGCTTTTCATTCTGCTGTAGAGCTACAATTACATGTACCCCAGCACAGAATATATATTGTACAGCAATGTGCTTTTTATGCTGCTGTCAAGTTACAATTACTAGTAACATGGCACAGAATATACAATACACATCAGTGTGCTTTTTATACTGCTGTAGAGTTACAATTACAACAAGTAACCTGGCACAGAATATACAGTATACATCAATGTGCTTTTTATGCTGCTGTCAAGTTACAATTACTAGTAACATGGCACAGAATATACAATACACATCAGTGTGCTTTTTATACTGCTGTAGAGTTACAATTACAACAAGTAACCTGGCACAGAATATACAATATACATCAATGTGCTTTTTATACTGCTGTAGAGTTGCAATTATAATAATTAACCTTGCACAGAATATGCAGTATACATCAATGTGATTTTTATACTGCTGCAGAGCTACAATTACAAGCTACATGACACAGAATATACGGTATACATCAGTGTGAGTTTTTTACTGCTGTAGAGCCACAATTACAAGTTATCTGGCACAGATCATACAATATACTTCAATGTCCTTGTTAAACTGCTGTAGAGTTACAATTACAATCGGTAATGTGACACAGAATATACAGTATACATCAATATGCTTTTTGTACTGCTGTCAAGTTACAATTACAAGTAACTTGACACAGAATATACAATACAGTACAAAAGGTTTGCAAGCTCAACCCTTGTATTTACAATGCAATTTAATAAATTTAGTGGGGTGGCTTCTGGTGTGTGACCAAACAGAAACATATAGTTCCAGGGCCTTATAACCCCCCCATTTTGCTGCATCAAAGCCTGCCCTTTTTTTAAAATTAACTCTTAATGATCTTACTTTTCATACGTTTCAGAGGTGCTCTTGGTTCTCATCATCCAGCTGAACTATAATTAAGTCTGACCACCTCGGTAAAGTGACCGCCTCCATCGGTCAGGACCCGGAACTGTAGCCATATGTTTCTGTTTGGTCACACACCAGGAGCCACCCTCCTAAATGTATTAAATTGTATTGTAAATACAGGGGTTGAGCTTATAACCTTTTGTACTGATCTGAATAGAGGAGAACTGTGGCCTTTTTCTAGTTAAGCTCCCTATTAGACACATGTGAGCCACTCATTGGTCAGCGCACACTTTAAGTAATGAAGCCAGGAGAGCGATCTCTTCTAAAATATAGAGGTAGCAAGGAGACCTCAGCTGTGATAAGGCAAGTTAAAATGTGATGCTTTTTATCTGAACAATGGAGGCGGTCACTTTGCCGAGGTCGTCAGGCTTAATCATGGTTCAGCTGGATGATGAGAACCAAGAGCCCCTCCGAAAAGTATGGAAAGTAAGAATATTAGAGTTAATTTGAAAAAAGTTCAGGCTTTGATGCAGCAAAATGGTGGCGGTGATGGGGGAGTTATAAGGTCCTGGAACTATAGCCACAGAATATACAATATACATCAGTGTGCTTTTCATACTGCTGTAGAGCTACAGTTACATGTAACCTAGCACAGACTATACAGTACACATCAATGTGTTTTTTTATACTGCTGTCAAGTTACAAGTACAAATAACCTGGCACAGAATATACAATACACATCAATGTGCTTTTTATGTTTGGTTGCATGCGTACGCAAGAAACATTTCATCACAGCTTAGGAGAGAAGCGGGATTTTGGAGGTGGGGCACTGTGGGGGCCAGTGCCCCCAGGGCCTTTTAAGGCTTGGCCCACTTTCCCCAATGTGGTGGCACTCTGCTGCTGACACTAGTTCAGCTAGCGTGCCACCACCTTGAAAGGAATCTGCCACTGCAATGGAGTGACCCGTCATTGCAGGGCGGCCCTTGCCTGGTGTAAAATTTCTTTTAACATGGCAGTGGGTGGTGACTCTTGCCACCCACTTCAGAGTCCTGAGTAAAGCTGACTTGGGGGTTCCCAATCCCCTTGTCAGCATGTCCCCATCCCCAGTTTATTTGCCAATGGGGTAGCCCAATCCCTGTCGGCATGGTGCACCCCCCCATTTGTTATGTGCAGAGGGGGTGCCCAATCCTCCTCGGCTCATGCACTCCGACTCCACCACACTGTATGATTGACAGGGGTGCCCAATGCCCATTGGCTCCAGTACCCACCTCCTCAAGACACACTCTGCCAGGTGGCACGCTGGGAGCCCACCCCAGTGTGCCAAAAGTGTCCCCTGATGTCTTTGTTTAATTTTTAAATGCTGTAAAAAAAGAAAATGGTCCCTCGTTGAGCCCCATGGCCCCCTTCCCCAACCTGTGCCCAACCACTGCATACTCTACCTCTTCACACACCCCTCGCCCCATACTTACCTCTGGAGCCTGGCGTGATGATCTTCAGTGGACCAGGAACATGTCTGTATTCTTCAAAGCTGACCATGAACTGAAGAAATGCCGTTAAACTGTATAATGACATAAATTCTTTTTTTCAACTTTGGTGCATATCTCAGCCATTTTTTCGAATTTTGGCACCAACTTTTCAACATGGGGTTTTTGGGACCCCACCTCATGAATTCAGTTACTGTTATCTCGTTATTCAGTCCCAATAGGTGGTTTTGTGGTCAACGCATGGAATCACTGTTCTGGACCAATTAACGAAATGACAGTGTCACTGGTGGGCTCTCAAAAAGCCTCTGTTGCAAATTTGGTGAAAAAAATTCCCAAAAATGACTGTGTTATGAGCATGCATTGCACAGTTTCTATGCATGCTCGTAACTTCACGATTTTGCAATATTTTCACTCCAGGTTTTCAACATTTGCATTTTTCGAACCTCCTTATGAACAGTACAGCTGTCATTTTTCACATCCTGGCCAAAATGTGTTTTTGCACTCCTGGTGTAGAATAGCATGATCGCTTGTGGGAAATCAGTGTTTGGGACAGGTTAAGAAAATCACAGTGACACTGTTCGTGAGCAGAGGTCCTAAAATGCCTATGTTGAAATTTGGTGACAAAAGTACATAAAATGACTGTGTTACAAGCGTGTGTTGTGCAGCTTCCATGCACCCTCGTAACTTAACAAATTTGTAATATTTTCACTCCAAATTTTCAACATTGGCATTTTGCCACATCTCCTTATGAACAGTACAGCTGTCATTTTTCATACTCTGCCCAAAATATGCATTTGCACATCTGGCGCACAATGCCATGGTCGTGGCGGGAAATTAATGTTTCGGACAGATTAAGAAAATTATAGTGACAGTGTTCATGAGCAGAGGTCACAAAATTCCTATGTTGAAAATTTGGTGAAATAATTCCACTAAATTACTGCGGTACAAGCATGCGTTGCGCAGTTTCCACGTACGCTCGAAACGTCGAGCATTTTTAATATTTTCACTCCAGATTTTCAACATTGCCATCTCTTCACTCTCCCTATGAATGGTACAGCTGTCATTCTTCACATCTTGCCTGATTTGTGTTTTCGCACATCTGGCGCAGAATGGTATGGTTGCTGTGGGAACTCGAAGTTCGGGACATAGTAACAAAAATCACAGTGCCACTGCTCATGAGAAGAGGTCCCAAATGCTTTTATGAGGTGGGGGTCACAGAAAGGCCATGTTCAAAATTTTGTACTGCAAATACCAACACACACCCGGGGCATTAAGGAGTCTAACCATATTGTCCCACCCTGTACAGACTGACAGGCATCAGAGGTGTAACTTTGGATCACCAGCTGTAATGCTCATGCCATCCCACCCCCACCCTGAAGCCAGTGACAGGCATCAAGGTGTGTCTTGCATTCTTCAGCCCCAAATTTCACCCTGTTCTTCTATACTGCACCCATTTCAGCATATGTCCTTATGAAATAGGGTGACTGTGAAGCCAAACACCCCAAGGCACACCTCAACACTTGTCGGTGTCTGCACAATAGGGTGAGGTGAAATGCTGTGAGCATTATGGGCAATGACCCAGAGGCACACCCTAATGCCTGTCCATCTCTGCAGGGTGGAGGTGGGATTGGCGTGAGTTCAATACTTCACTGCCACTCCTATTCTGCATCTGTCTAACTCCTGCATGTCCAATGCTAATATCAACAAGCAAACATTCGGCATTGACAAATGCTTGTTATACTGCTGTAGAGTTACAATTGCAACAAGTAACCTGGCACACAATATACAGTGTACATCAGTGTGCTTTTTATACTGCTGTAGAATTACAATTACCAGTTACTTGGCACAGAGTATAACATATACATCAATGTGCTTTTTATACTGCTATAGACCTACAATTACAAGTTACCTGGCACAAAATATACAATATGCATCAATGTGCTTTTTATACTACTGTAAAGCTACAATTACAACAAGTAACCTGGCATAGAATATACAGTATACATCAATATGCTTTTTATATTGCAGTAGAGTTACAATTACAAGTAACCTGGCACAGAATATACAGTATACATCATTGTGATTTTTATACTGCTGCAGACCTACAGTTACAACATGCAACCTGGCACAGAATATACAATATACATCAATGTGCTTTTTATACTGCTGTAGAGCTACAATTACAAGTTACCTGGCACAGAATATACATCAGTGTGCTTTTTATACTGCTGTAGAGTTACAATTACAATTGGTAACCTGGGCACAGAATAAACAGAATACATCAATATGCTTTTTATACTGCTGTCATGTTACAAGTAACCTGGCACAGAATATACAATATACATCGGTGTGCTTTTTAAACTGCTGTAGAGTTACAATTACAGCAAGTAACCTGGTACAGAATATTCAATATACATCAGTGTGCTTTTTAAACTGCTGTAGAGATACAATTATATTTATAAAATGGGCAAGGTAAATCAAGCAATCAGAGAAGCAGCTCACAATGCATGAAATCTGTTCCATGCATGGGTACGGAAAAGGGCAGGCAGTAAAAAGGCCAAGATTTATGTGCCATGGAATGTTGCCATTTTTTATTGGCAGCCATATTTTCTGTACCCACTGCAAGTATAATGGGAATGAATGACTATTTATTTTGTTCCTTGCTGTGGACCATGTGTTCCGTGAATGTTTGCAGTAGTGGTCAGTCAGACCCGGTAGTTAGAACTCAGGTGTGCGAGCACTACCCTGCCACTGCTGAAGTGAGCCACTAAACGGTTGGGCTTGGTGCCGATAAGGAGCTCCAGTGTCGTGCCGTCCACCACCAGAACTGAATAAACAGCAGAGTTCCCATTGCAGAATCTGTGCGATTTTCCTCTCTTTGCAGCACAACCTCATATCCCACTATCAGGCAGGAAGCACTATTGGCAATCTTCCCGACCATGCAGCCTGTCTTTTTTTTCAGTCATTTTCAGAGGTGCATCGCTGCTTCAGAGGACACTGGCCACGAGAAACATTTGAACAACAGTGCATGGGGTTTGAATCTGAGAGTTGTGTCTCAGCAGCTGCAACTTATTATTTTTTTTTTACTGTTTATCTTAGATCATTATCTGGAGGTTTTGTGTTTTCAAATAAAACAATTCTGTCCACCTTTTTATGTTTCACAATGTATGTCCTGCTTTTCAGTTAAGTTTTAGTTCGATGTGTAATTACTATGTCTTACTTAGGGATGGCAATGATAGCAAGGTAAAAGTACAGTGCTATATGCAAATGAGCTACTGAATATTAAAAGAAAATTCAGGCAGAAGGACTACTTTATCATAGATTTGCAGAACAAAATATATTTTCTACATATAATCATTATTTTTATAACTGTGAAAAGTTATATAAAAATAGTAGACCATTTAGTAAGTGCAATAAGACACTAAAGGGTGTGCATGGAACATATTTTACCACATGCTAGGGGCCAAAGGCACTTGGCCAAGGCCTCATGCCTTATTACGCCCCTTGCTGTGCGGTAAAATATGTTCCATGCACACCCTGTCGTGTCTTATTGCTTACGTAACCCAGCACAGAATATATAGTATATATCAATGTGCTTTTTATACTGCTGTCAAGTTACAATTGCAACAATTAACCTGGCACAGAATACGTAAAAAACATCAATGTGATTTTATACTGCTGTAGAGCTACAATTACAAGTTACATGGCACAGAACATAAAATGTACATCAATGTGCTTGTTATGCTGTTGTAGAGTTACAATTACAATCAGTAACCTGGCACAGAATATACAGTATATGTCAATATGCTTTTTATATTGCTGTCAAGTTACAATTACAAGTAACCTGGCACAGAATATACAATATACATCAGTGTGCTTTTCATTCTGTTATAGAGCTACAATTACATGTAACCCAGCACAGAATATACAGTACACATTAATGTGTTTTTTATACTTCTGTTAAGTTACTAGTACAAATAACCTGGCACAGAATATACAATACACATCAATGTGCTTTTTATACTGCTGTAGAGTTACAATTACAGCAAGTAACCTGGCACAGAATATACAGTATACATCAATGCGCTTTTTATACTGCTGTAGAGTTACAATTGCAATCCGTAACCTGGAACAGAATATACAATTTACATCAATGTGCTTTTTATATTGCTGTAGAGTTATAACTACAAGTAACCTGGCACAGAATATACAGTATACATCAATGTGCTTTTTATACTGCTGTAGAGTTACAATTACAATCGGCAACCTGGAACAGAATATACAGTATACATCAATATGCTTTTTATACTGCTGTAGAGTTACAATGACAACAATTAACCTGGCACAGAATATACAATTTACATCAATGTGCTTTTTATACTGCTGTAGAGCTACGATTACAAGTTACCTGGCACAGAATATACAATATGCTTTTTATACTGCTGTAGAGTTACAATTACAACAATTAACCTGGCACAGAATATACAGTATACATCAATGCGCTTTTTATACTGCTGTAGAGTTACAATTGCAATCCGTAACCTGGAACAGAATATACAATTTACATCAATGTGCTTTTTATATTGCTGTAGAGTTACAACTACAAGTAACCTGGCACAGAATATACAGTATACATCAATGTGCTTTTTATACTGCTGTAGAGTTACAATTACAATCGGCAACCTGGAACAGAATATACAGTATACATCAATATGCTTTTTATACTGCTGTAGAGTTACAATGACAACAATTAACCTGGCACAGAATATACAATTTACATCAATGTGCTTTTTATACTGCTGTAGAGCTACAATTACAAGTTACCCGGCACAGAATATACAATATATATCAGTGTGATTTTTATATTTTATACTACTGTAGACCTACAATTATGACAAGCAACCTGGCACAGAATATACAGTACACACCAGTGTGCTTTTTATACTGCTGTAGAGCTACAATTACAAGTTATCTGGCATAGAATATGCATTATACATCAGTGTGCTTTTTATACTGCTGTTAAGCTTCAGTTACAAGTAGTAAAGCAGCACAGAATATGCAGTATACATCAGTGTGCTTATAATGTATGGTAGAACGCTGTTAACCTTAGGAAATTGTCATGTCCTAAAGTTGTTATACCATTGATGTGACTTAGTAATGTTGTTAACCTATCGATGCTACGTCACATCGATAGGTTAACAACGGGGATCGGTCTGCACATGTGCGCACCTATTTTTACACTCGTGAACCGACGGACGTATGCAACGGTAAGGGAAGGACTGAACGGCCGTGGTGGTGACTCTGTTTTGAAAAGTAAAGAGCCGTTTTCCCTTTTTCTAGGGACCATACACTATAAAAAACAATGTATGGTCCTTCTATCGGCAACCGGTTACTGTTAACCGTCCTGAGGTTGCCATGGTGTTGTAAACCTCTCGAGCTTTGCTCTCGAGGTTTACACGGTCTCCCTGGCAACCTCTCAATGGGTAACAGACCGGTTACCGATAGAGGACCATACATTATCCTCTATGTTATGCTGCTGTAGAGCTACAATTCCAAGTAACGTGTTACAGAATATACAGTAGGCTAGGTCTGCTGGCAAGGCACCTAGCTTCACCTGAGCTCTTTTCTACTAGGTTGCTTGTAAGGACAGACCAAAAACCCTTACCAGAGCAAGGAAAAAGATTAAGGCTTCTTTTGGCTATGCAGATTTACTGTGTGATTATTTTCTTTTGTACTCACATGGGTTGTTACTATTTGTTGCTAATATTTTACTGATTTATTTTGCTCTGATTCAAATTGTTGTTACAGGATATACTTTCTGCTGCATTTTTACAGGGTGTACGCACAGGTTTGCGCTTACAGATTGCTGATGTAATCTTCTGATTCTAATTGTTTTTTGCAAGGTATATCTTCTGTTACTGCTTCATTTTTCTCTGTAGCAAGGTGTTTTTACTGGGTATATCTTCTGTGAAATTATTACCGGTGTTGCTTACATTTTTGTAACTTTTTATCATTAGGCTAAGCAAAATTACTGTTTGTCACTATTTTATTTTATTTTTTTTGCTGAAAGGTTTTTGGTTTGGTCTCAAAGGTGTTGCAGTGTCCTCTCAATCAAGGAGCTAACTTCTGTCCTCCCACATCTCTTCCAGGGGATTAGGTGTGTAACTGGTGGGGGTGGGGGCTTACAAACTGTTTGTAACTTCCAACAAAAGGAAGGGTTAAAAGGTCAGGTTAGTTGATATCCTGGAGGTGGAAGACTAGGTTTGCTGGCAAAAGCAGCTTGCTTCACCTGAACTCTTTTCTTCTAGGTTCCTTTTAACGACAGACCAGTGAACCTTACCAGAGCAAGGAAAATGATTAAGGCTTCTTTTGGCTAGGCAGATTTACTGTGTGTTATTATTTTCTTTTGTACTCATAGGGGTTGTTACTGTTTGTTGGCAACCTTTTATTGATTTATTTTTCTTTGATTCAAATTGTTGTTGCTAGGTATACCTTCTGCTACATTATTACAGGGTGTGCCTACAGGTTTGTGCGTACAGATTACTGCTGTAATCTTCTGATTCAAATTATCTTTTGCAAAGTGTATCTTCTGCTACTCCTTTATTTTTCTTTGTACCAAAGTGTTTTTTTACAGGGTATATCTTCTATGAAATTATTACAGGGGTGCTTTGCAGATTTTACAGTTGTATCTCTCATTAGGCTAAGCCTTTAGGGCTCCTGCATTTGTTGTTGGTTGATTGTTTCTGCTCTTACCTCCTTGTTTCTTTCATCCATGGTTCTTCTTTCTCTGCAAGGGAAGGGAACAGCCACCCACTCCCACCCCCAACCACCCCACGCTATACTCCTTTTATAGGGTAGCAGAGTCGTGACATTTCCTGTAGCAAAGCAGGAAGGGAAGGATCAGAGGGCATCCACACAGTGACCTCATTTACAGGGGCACACTTAATTTAACTTGTTACAACAAGTTATACAAAAACAAACAAATAAAACACAAAATCAAACTTTTGCTTTCATTTGCCTCCTAATTACTCTAACCAGGTTATAAACCCAGCAACTCATCTGGAATTGATATTATTAACTGCAGGTACTGTGGGACACTTTTCAAAAGGGCAGTTATACGGGATTTAGGACACTGTCTACATGCTGGACCATTGGACATCTAAGGGCTCAGTTCCATGCAGCATAGGCAGAGATTGAGCACCTCAAATTGCATATTCAGGAGAAAATATATTATAAGAACCGCCCGCCATTTCCCCAACATCCAACAGAAGCACCTCAATCACAGAGGGTAGTTGGTCTGGAATGTTGACAGGTGGTTAAGAAGGGCAAATCAGGTGCTCCATTACTCGGTGCTCTCCAGCGTATCACCTACACAAACCATATAAAAATGACAAACAGGTATCTGCCTCTATCTCCGAAATCAAACAAAGGAGAAGAGGACACTGCAGCACAGGAGCTAGCACAACAAAACTCACCCAAAGCCGGAACCAAAACAAAAAACCACAAAAAGGATCCAAAACACTTATGATCATAGTATACTCCATGATTTGGGGAGCTGAAACCTACCTCCAGCCTGGAGTAATGATCAGATCTCTCTCAGGTACATCAGTGTGGAGAGACACTGACCACATTTTTAAAACCGTGCAGGGAGCAGGAGAAAACATCAATGTCCTGGTACACATAGCGACTAACAACCTCGCCAACTGGTCAGTTGTGGAGACCAAGGAACACCTGACCAGGCTGGGTGACAAACTCTCATCCATTTCATCCAGCATCTCCTTCTCTGAGATCCTGCCAGTCTGGGAGAGGAGGACAGCTGGACAGAAGGTCAGATAAGGGTAGAAAGGGGAGCTAAATTGTGTGGCTCAAGGGCTGGTGCCAGGAAAAAGGAACCAAATTTGTATTTCACTGGTGACAGTTTTGGGAGTGAAAGTTTTTTTTAAATTCAAAGGACTGCATCTGACTATGGAGGGAGTCAGTGCAGTGGGGCAGAAGTTTGACGTCTTTGCAGAATATTTAAACTACCAAATGGGGAGAGGGATGCAGCACCCAATACATTGAATGGGAAGAGCACCCCTCCCCCCTCAGCTAGTGATCAAACAGGAGTTCAGCATGTTTGGTGTTCATTTGCATCACTAGGTAAGGAAGAAGGCCCAGCTCCCCATACAATGCACAAGAGAAATGCCAGACCTCGCCCAACAACTAACGCATTGAAATCTGGCCAATGGAAAATCATGTACACAAATGCTCGCAGTCTGGAAAATAAGATCCCAGACCTGGAGGCAGCAATGACAGAGTCAAAACTGGGCATAGTAGCCATTAGCGAGACATGGTTCACCAGTAAACACTGGGGAGACTTTAGTACCTGGCTATGTACAGTTCAGAAGAGATTGAGGTACAAAAAGGGGGGGTGGACTGTCCCTTTATGTCAATGAAAATATCAAAGCTACAGAAATTCAAAATACTCATAAGGAGCCAGAAGAACTGTGAGTCACCCTGGAAACAGGAAATGGAACAGCCATACAAACTGGGGTTGTCTACAGGACTCCAGACCAGGGGAAGGACAAAGATACATTACTGTTAGAAGATATACAAAACATGACAGCTAAAGGGAAGGTTCTGATAATGGGAGATTTCAACATGCCAGATACAGATTGGTCAGTAACAGCAGGAACATCTGCCAGAACTAGACACATAGTGAATTCCCTGCAGGGGGAGGGCCTCAATCAACTGGTAGAACAACCCAAAAGAGACAGGGCTATCCTAGATCTAGTACTGACTAAGGGGGAAAGGATCACAGATATCCAGGTAGAAGGTCACCTGGGGGCCAGTAGCCATCACATAGTATGGTTCAATTTGGCATCTAGAACTACATCATCTTATTCCAAGGCAAAAATATGGGACATCAGAGGAGCTGACTTTGATAAGATGGCCAACAGAGTTAAGGTAACCCTGGTAAGAAGAAATACAGGTGAGGGGGTACAGGTAAAGTGGGCAAGCATTGAGGATGTAAAACCTGAAGCAACATCCCATTGTCTTAGAGAGAAAAGCAAGAGCAAAAGAAGAAGGAAACCACTTTGGTTCACAAAAACAGTAGCAGAAAAGGTCAGAGCCAAAAGGCTGGCCTTCAAGAAATATAAGGGAACACATCAGGATGAAGATAGGGAGGCATATCAAACTTCCCTAAGGGAAGCAGGGAAGGCAGTAAGGCAGGCAAAGGCCCACACCGATGAAACACTAGCATGAACAGTAAAAGAAGGTGACAAGACTTTCTATAGATACAGTACATTAGTGAAAGGAAAAAGTGCAGCGGGGGTATCGCTAAGATCAAAGGGAATAAGGGCAAGTGTGAGGAGGAGGACAAAGGAAAAGCATCTATCCTAAATAAATACATACTTCTGCTCAGTATTTACTGAAGAGAAGGTATGTAGCAGGGCCCACAGCTCAGCACCATGGACACAGGGTATAGGGAGGAGTGCACGAGTCCCTTCACAAAAGAAAGGGTCCTACAAGAGCTCGCTAATCTCAGGGTGGACAAGGCAGTGGGATCTGGTGGCATACATCCCAGGGTCCTAAAGGAGCTAAGGGTGGAACTAGCAGAGCCATTATCAGAACTGTTTAGTGGTTCTCTGAGCAGAGGAGAGGTCCCAAAAGACTGGAGAAGGGCTCATGTGATCCCGCTCCACAAGAGTGGTAGCAGGGAGGAGGGAGGGAACTATAGACCAGTCAGTTTTACCTCAGTAGTGGGCAAGATTATGGAGGCACTCCTTAAGGAAAGAGTAGTGCAACACCTGAAATCCATAGGAGCACAGGATCCAAGACAGCATGGGTTTACAACAGGAAGGTCCCATCAAACTAATCTCATAGATTTCTTTGACTGGTTAACCAGAGTGGTGGACTAAGGGGGAACAGTTGATGTCGCCTACCTTGACTTCAGCAAAGCTTTTGATACTGTTCCACATAGGAGATTGATTAATAAGATGGGTAGGCTTGGGGTAGGTCAGAAGTTGGTCAACTGGGTGGCAGACTGGTTGACAGACAGAACACAGAGAGTGGTGGTAAATGGTATACACTACAGTCAGAAGAGATGCAAGTCACTAGTGGGGTACTTCAAGGATCAGTCCTGAGGCCAGCCCTCTTCAATATCTTCATCAGTGACATTGCAGATGGACTGCAGGGTAAGGTTTTTCTGTTTGCAGATGACACCAAGATCAGCAACAGAGTAGATGAACCAGATGGGGTGGGCAGAATGAGAAGAGATCTGGATAAACTGGCAAAGTGGTCAGAAGAGTGGCAACTGGAGTTTAACGCAAAGAAGTGCAAGATCATGCACATAGGGAAGAGAAACCCTGAAGCCACCTATAGGTTGGGAGGGGAGTTGCTGGCAATCACAAGGAAGAAAGATACTTGGGCATCATCATCACAGATGACTTTAAATCATCCAAACAGACCACTAAAGCAGTAGGTAAGGCTAGAGAGATGTTGGGGGTGTATTAGTAGGGGTATCACAAGTTGTAAGAGGGAGGTAACAATCCTTCTTTACAAGACACTGGTTAGGCCCCATCTGGAGTACTGTGTGCAGTACTGGAGGCCACACCTGCACAAGAACATTAACATAATAGAGGCCATACAGAGAAGGGCAACCAAAATGGTTCAGGGACTGCATCAGAAAACATATAAGGACAGATTAATGGAGCTCAATATGTATACCCTAGAGCAAAGGAGGGAGAGAGGTGATATGATTGAAAGATTCAAACATCTTAAGGGCATTACCAATATGAAAGAGTCTAACATGTTTCAATAGAAGAAAAATAGGACAGGAGGACACAGCATGAGATTAGAGGGAAGCCGATTAAGGGGTAATGTGATGAAGTTCTTTTTCACAGGAAGGGTGCTGGATGCATGGAATGGCCTACCTCAGGAAGTGGTGGATATGAATACAGTGCAGGGCTTCAAACAGGCATAGGATAGGCATAAGGGAGCAATACAGATAAGTATAAATAGTTAGGCCTTTGACAGAGTACAGGCCTATGGCACATGCATAAGGTAGAAAAAATGGGCAGACAGGATTGGCCTTGCTGTCCTTATCTGTCATCAACTTCTATGTTTCTATTCATCAATGTGCTCTTTATACTGCTGTAGAGACACAATTACAACAAGTAACCTGGCACAGAATATACAATATACATCAATGTGCTTTTTATACCGCTTTAGAGATACAATTGCAACAAGTAACCTGGCACAGAATATACAGTATACATCAATGTGCTTTTTATACCGCTGTAGAGATACAATTGCAACAAGTAACCTGGCACAGAATATACAGTATACATCAATGTGCTTTTTATACCGCTGTAGAGATACAATTGCAACAAGTAACCTGGCACAGAATATACAGTATACATCAATGCCTTTTATACCGCTGTAGAGATACAATTGCAACAAGTAACCTGGCACAGAATATACAATATACATCAATGTGTTTTTTATACTGCTGTAAAGCTACAATTGCAAGTTACCTGACACAGAATATACAATGTACATCAATGTGCTTTTTATAGTGCTGTAGAGCTACAATTAAAAGTAACGCGACACAAAATATACAATATACGTCAATGTGCTTTTTATACTGCTGTAAAGCTACAATTACAAGTTACTCAGCACAGAATATACAATATACATCAATGTGGTTTTTATACCGCTGTGGAGTTACAATTGCAAGTAACCTGGCACTGAATATACGATATACATCAATGTGCTTTCTGTGTTTGCTTGTGCACTTGTGCAGGATACACATTGGGATAGTACTGCATTTCAGAGGTTTGTCAGGGACGAGCTCCATCCAGAGCACTGCACAATGGGTGCAACCCTGACACATTGATGAACGGTGAAGGCCAGTGTGACAGCCACTGGAATTTCACAGCAGGAGCTGGTCTTTACTTGAGATATGAACCGCACCAATGAGAGAGTGCGCTTCATTCCTCTCATTTGCATAAGCAACTCCCCCAAAGAAAAAACAGAGTGACTGCCACCTTAAGGAAAGCAGCAGCCACAATACCTCTCAATTGCTTAGCATTTTTCAAGATGTCCTGAATGTCTGTGGTGCCAGTCATCCTGTTCCACCACCCCACATTCCACATTTCATTTCCACACTGTGGCTTCCCGAATGCTAAAAACATGTGCTGTCCTTTGTTTCCCAACACTTCCTGGTTTCCCAGTACTTGACATCATCATCAATGTGCCTAAATGGCCTCCGTTTTCACTCTAGGGTTTACCGTGCCGCTGTGACATTGAACACGGAGACATCCCCAACAGTGACCGCTGCAGTGCCAACTGTCAGCATTGCAGTGTTGGGGATGCCTCTGCATTTCTGTTGGGGGGCTGTGCCCCCAGAATCCCCCTCCAGGTCAGAGTTGGACCGTGTGGGGCCATACACCCTGCGAGGCAGTCTCAGGCACTGCACAGACCACCACAGCGATGTGCGGGTTTTGCCCAATTCTTGTTGCTGTAATACTGTTCGCAGTGGAGGAGTCACTGCAGTGACGGTATACACTCACTCTGGTTTTGCTGTTGCACCGCCATGATTGCCAGTTGCAAGAAACCCCCCATCCACTGAGGTAGTGGGATACTAGGCTGTGCTGTCATCCCACTGCTAAAAGGCTCCCCACCCTACGGATCTCCATGACAAAGTGAAGGCTGCACTGCTTGTCCTCAGCTGCCAGGTATATTTACCATATCGCTGCAGGCCCACAACTGTGCTGAAAGTTTCTGCGATGCTGCCATCAATTGAGAGAGACAGCAGCTGGTTATTGTGTATATCTCTCTGCTTCTCTCTCGAGTGTGGAATACTGCACCATTGGTGACAACTGAGTGTGTCAGTAAGAGAGGGAGGGCGAGTGACATTGAAGAAGCAGTCTGGGCAAATGGTTTGTTTTGTTTGCCTCCATTGTCTGTGTCTGTAGCACACAACAGTAACTCTCAGCACTTGTGACAGCTCTGTCAGTCAGCGTGTACCCTTCCCAGTGACATGAAGTGAAGCATTTCTGTCTCTGTCTCTATCTCTGCACCTATAGAGACATGAGGTGTCATGCTGACTGTCTTATTCTGCCCTGCCCACATCCCTCCTGTGTCTGGGATGAGATGGGGAAAGAAGACATCGCATCCTGCAGAAAAAGTGTAAGAGAGCAGCCCGGGTAAACCATGTGGTGATGCTGTGTAGCTGCTGATTAGTGTTAACATCAATTTTTAAAGCCTGCTACTTCTTTTAGCAACAGGCCCTCTGTTTTTCGTTTTTTTAAACTATATTATAACAGCCAGTATACACAGATTCTTGTTTCATGAAATGGTTGCTTGCAATTTGCATTGATATTTTTTCCTTTTTCATCAGAATCCTTCTGCAAGACATGGTGCAGCACAGATTGGGCAGCACAAATACACCCCTTCACAGGGCTCTAATTTTTTTCTGTAACTGCAGAGGTGACTGGTTGTGGAAAACACTCAACATTTCCTAGTGTCAAGGGAATGATGGTATTTGCCGGCATTGTTTTCACATTTATCATCAGCTTGCAGTCAAAATGAAGTTATTTAGTAATAAAATCAAGTGAAAGAGTTGCTCCTCTTGACTAGGCAGGTGGTACATATAACGGAACCATCTGATCACAATCCTGACTTTAAAAAGCAACAAAAACATGTTCCCTCTGACTGCAAAAACACTCTGGATGAAATGCACTATTAAATCAAAAGACAGAGATTTTCTACTCACTCCACTACCATTAGATTGACTTAACTTTATTAATTAGCTGAAAGGACTCCTTTGCCAGGCTCCAAGGCCCTACCTTATAAAATTGTCCAGATGTTTCTGGACTTTCCGAACACCACAGCTTGCCACATCTCCAGCATCGGAACTTAAATGTATTTTGAGACCCATCCCTCAAACTCTCAGTCCTGAGGGGGAGTTTTCCAATCAGCTTCCTGCTTTTCAGTTACTAGTTTTTAATTATTATTTGTATACACCTTCGTGCTGGTTGGGAATTTCATTGAAAGGGTCCAGGTTCCCATATAATTTAACACAGGATATTTTGTATCTGCATTTATTAGGTACTAACAACTGTTTAGGACCGCAACAACTGGGAGCTATAAATAGTGAAAAAACTCTGTGGTGCTTATATTTAGGTATCTTTCAAGTTCCATTTAAGTATTTATATTTTTGTTCATTAACCTTCTAGTATTTGTACCTAAAACACTACTGTTGGTATTCAGAGCAGCAAACAGATTAAAAAAAGAGCTGAGATACTTGCTTTGCTATTTTACAGTCCAGCAAGTGTCTTTTCAGTTTGTAGGTCAGGCTTTAATTAGAATACTGATTGCTATGCCCTAATTAAAATTGGCATGATTGTCTGTCTGGCAGAATACAAATTAAAGGTAATTTAGATTGCAATGTGGTTTTATTTATTTAAGTCTTTGGTAACCGGGTAAGGCCCACTAGGCACAAGTGCCTGTTTCCAGGCATGACCTGGGAGCACTGGGTGGTTAAGTGACTTGCTCAGAGTCACACAGTATGCAAGTGGAGGTTGTGAGAATCAAATTCCAGTCTGGTCTGCTGGCTGTATCATGCTCGTTCACACCTCATTCCTCTAACCTCTAGGCTACACTGCCAGCCAAGTCCCATCACTACAATTTAAATCGCAGCCTTGATGCCCTTCTTTGCTCTCTGCATAAGCAGCGACACGGAAGCCATGCAGGAGGGACCCCACACTAAGAGTTGGTAAGCAAACTAAAATATAGAAAAATGCTAACATGTTAAAATGCCAGTTACAGTATGAGGAAATTTAAAAATACTGTTTTCCCAGACCCATTGGTTTAGATGGGGGTCCAAGTTTGATATTTAACCCTTAGCATAAGGAATTGTTTAATTGATTACGTGATAAACAGTAGTTGTTAAAGATAAATATGTAAAATGCATTAGGAAAAAATGCAGAGTTTGAGAGAACACCCTATAGTTTAATTTGCTGACTACATTCAGCTGCTCTACTTCGTTCCCTTTTTTTGCACCCCAGGCACTGTTAGGGTGCATACGTTAGTTAAACCCCTTTTTTTTAATTTTAACTCCAAAAAGGTTAGTTTATTGTCCCGTACACCCTGCAAACTTCCAA
The DNA here is from genome assembly GCA_016271365.2 of Neoceratodus forsteri. NCBI lineage: Eukaryota > Metazoa > Chordata > Ceratodontiformes > Ceratodontidae > Neoceratodus > Neoceratodus forsteri. The sequence continues at coordinate 56,698,516 of CM057455.1, forward strand.
GAGTGGCACTGGAGCAATAGCACAGATTGGCAATGAAAATAAACAGGGAGCGGTCTGAAACAACAAAGCTCCCATGTACAGTCTTTGGCTCCGGTGTGCTCTCAGAGTGTTCTGTCACAACAGACAAATTGCTCATAAATACACAGCCCCCCCCAAGTGCATGTAACTTTGTTTAAAAAAAAAATAATAATAAATTAAAAAGAAACTAAATGTTAATTGTCCTTTCTATTAAAAAATGAAATAAAAAAGAAATTAAACATTCATTCATTGTGCTTTCAGCTCACACGGGGGGAAAGAGAGGGGAAAGGTGTGTGCTCTGTCTTCTCCTCAGTGTTGGACAAGACAAGCGGTAAACGACAGAAGGATTTAGTAATACTTTATGCATAAGGGGTTAGTCCTTTAAGAAAAAGTGTTATGTTTTATTTCTAAAACCGTAAGACCTGCATATATATGTTATTTTCTGTCTTCGGTAATAACAGAGAGGCTTGCCCAGTCACAACAAGCATCATGAGACTCCTTCGGGAACCAGAACCGAACCATTAGCTGTTTTGATGTGCCTGTGTCAGATCTTCCACCAATAACATGGGCACACCAAAACTGTTAAAGGTTTGGTTGGTGGCCAGCTGGCTCCTATAGGAGTCTCGTGCTGCTTGTGGCCAGGTAGGCCTCTATATTATAACTGAAAACAGAAAATAAAACAAATACAGAATTCTAAACTTTTTGTGACTTTGCAAAAGGTGGATGTGTGCATCCGAGTGCCACCACTGGGAGATGAATAGAGAGAACATTTTTTCTTTTATAACAACCTGTCTGACCATCCTCTCGAAGTAATTTACTTACAGACAGTCTGTAGAAAGATTCTTGTGTCAGAACTAGCGGTTTGTAAAAAAATAAAATGTTAAGAGAGCTGGAACAAGAGATTATGAATATGATTTTACTAAGTTGCTTTTCCACGTTTTCTTTGGCTCTCTATTTGAAAAAAGGTTACAGTGTGCTATTACCCGCTGTTTGGTCCAGTCTTTCTCTCAATAAATGTTACTTTCACAACATTGCCTGATGACAGGTAGCAATGTGCAAGGTTTTATGTTTAATGGCAAACTGCTGTGAATTCTTCCACTATGTACTTCAAAGTAAAAAAAAAAAAAAAAAGTTTAAAGCCTGCTATTAACCCGCTATTCGGTCACACCGGGAGCAGTGTTAAATCTCTTTCGGACCCCCTCACTTGATCTTTTTCACAGGGTTTGTTTACAACTTCTCCTTTACAACTTGCAAAGCAGATATTCTTAATCAATAAGGGGCATTAATCGGGAACCTTGGCAAACTGTTATCTCAGACAAGCTGTTGGGTCCAGCAGAGGATGGAATTAAATGTCATGTCTGGTACATAAGTAGCACATTGATACTCGGTCCTGAGTGCTTATTTAATAGCAGTGTCATGGGATATTTTAGTAATTCCACATTTTTTTGTATTTTCCATGCCAAAAGGTAGCATATTCATTGATGGTTTCACACAAGTTGGTTTTGTGTTGATGGCACTTTAATTTGGGTGAACCAGCACTGATCGCTGGTTAGGCTGGGCTGTGCTGTCTGTGTTTGATTTGTTGGGCTGTGCTGTGAAGGGAAATAAAGTACCACAGTCAAGTAATTATCTATTTAATTTATGATATAAGTTCAGCTACTTTGGTTTGGAAACTATTAATAACACACTGTTTATTAAATCAGTCCGCTATTAATAAGCATTGGGTTATTAGTAGTTTGCATTGCAAAAGGCTTACCTACGGTCTTTTAAAGTATTTTCCACTTGTAGTAAATGCCATGAAATGCTTTGAAAATTATATATTTGAAATATGGGGTGAGATATTTTGCATAAGTTGTATGATGTGGCTCAACAGCCAGTCAGGACTGAGTATCACTGACTTACAGTTTACAAATTACCCTTGAATAGGAAATAATTGGACCACTTAGATTTGACTTAAGTTTTATCGGATGCTGACTTAAAATCTAATGAGGTGCAGAGATTTGGAACATTTCTACTTACAGTACATTTAAACCGAAATCGTAAAAACACAGAAACATAGAATTTGACGGTGGATAAGGACCGCTTAGCCCATCTAGTCTACCCATTTCCATACCTAACGGATAAGCCGCAGATCCTAGTTAACCAACAGCCTACTTCCTCCTACCCCCCCAACAACAATTGCCTTTTGTCTGTCACATGCATTCTTGAATTCCCCCATTATTTTTGACTCCACTACCTCCTCAGGAAGGCTGTTCCATACATCCACAACCCTCTCCATGAAAAAATACTTCCTCACATTACCTCTGAGCTGTCCCCTCTCTATCTTTAAATTGTGCCCCCTTGTTCTTGCATATCTCTTTTTCTGAAAGGTGCTACCCTTTTGGACTTTGTTGATTCCCTTGAGGTACTTGAAAGTTTCTATCATGTCCCCCCTCTCCCTCCTTTCCTCGAGGCTATACATATTAAGCTCCTTTAGTCTCTCTTTGTATGTCTTCTGGTGCAGACCCTGCACCATTTTGGTTTCCCTCCTCTGGATATCCTCCACCCTGTCTTTGTCATTGCGGAGTTGGGGTCTCCAGAACTGGATGCAGTACTCCAGATGGGGTCTCACCAACTGTCTGTACAGAGTGATAACAACTTCCTGTTTTCAGCTGGTGATACCTCTCCCTATGCATCCCAGTATACCCCCAGCCCTCCTTGCTGCCCTCTCGCATTGCTTGCCCACCTTTAGTTCATCTAATATAACTACCCCCAGGTCCTTTTCCATTTTTGTTGTTATCAGTATCTCACCCTCCATTGTGTACACTTTCCCTGGGTTTTCATTTCCCAGGTGCATGATGTTGCACTTCTGTGCATTTAATCTAAGCTGCCATACATTTAACCATTCTTCCAACCTTGCAAAGTCCCTTCTCATCCTTTCCACCCCACCTTGTGTATCAACCCTGTTGCAGATCTTTGTGTCGTCTGCAAAGAGACATGCTTTTCCTTCCAGTCCCTCTACAATGTCACTTATAAATACATTAAAAAGGACCAGACCCAGTACTGAACCCTGCGGTACCCCAATAGTAATAAAATTACTGTTTTATGAGTGCGCCTTGCACAGTTTCCATGCACACTCGTAACTTCATAAATTTGTAATATTTTCACTCTAGATTTTCAGCATTGGCATTTTTCCACACCTCTTTATGAACAGTATAGCTGTCATTTTTCACATCCTGGCCAAAATGTGTTTTCGCACTTCTGGTGCAGAATAGTGCGGTCGCTGTGGGAAATCAGTGTTCAATACAGAGTAAGAAAGTCACAGTGACACAGTTCATGAGCAGAGGTCCTAAAATGCCTATGTTGAAAATGTGGTGACAAAAGTCCATAAAATGACTGTGTTACGAGCGTACATTGTGCAGTTTCCACGCACGTTCGTAAGTTCATGAATTTGTAATATTTTCACTCCAGTTTTTCAACATTGGCATCTTTTCACACTCCTTAGGAACAGTACAGCTGTCATTTTTCACATCCTGCCTGAATTATGTGTTTGTGCATCTGGTGCACAATGGCTGGTCACTGTGGGAAATCAATGTTTGGGACAAATTAAGCAAATCATACTGACAGTGTTCATGAGCAGAGGTCACAAAATGCCTATGTTGAAAATTTGGTGAAATAATTCCACTAAATGACTTTGTTATGAGCATGCATTGTGCATTTCCACATACACTTGGAAGTTCGACCATTTTTAATATTTTCACTCCAGATTTTCAACATTGCCATCTCTTCACACCTCCCTATGAATGGTACAGCTGTCATGCTTCACAACCTGTCCGATCTGTGTTTTCGCACATCTAGTGCAGGATGGCACAGTCACTGTGGGAGATCAAAGTTCAGGCACGAACAAAATCACAGTGCCACCATTCATGATCAGAGGTCCCAAATGCTTTCATGAGGTGGGGGTCACTAAAAGACCATGTTGAAAATTTGTAGTGCAAATACCAACAAACTCACAGGGTGTTAGGATTTCTAACCATAACGTCCCACCCTGTACATACTGACAGGCATCAGGGGTGTGCCTTTGGATTGCCAGCTGTAATGCTCACTCTATTCCACCCCTACTCTGGAGCCAGTGAGAGGCATCAAGGTGTGCCTTGCATTCTTCGACCCAAGACTTCACCCCATTCTCCTATGCTGCACCCATTTCGGTGTATGTCCTTATGAAATGGGGTGACTGTGAAGCCAAACATCCCAAGGCACACCTCAACACTTGTCGTTGTCTACAGGATAGGATGAGGTGAAATTACATGAGCATTATGGGTGATGACCCAAAGGCACACCCCAATGCCTATCCATCTCTGCAAGGTGGAGGTGGGGTTGGCATGAGTTCAGTACTTCACTGCCATTCCTATTCTGCATATTTCTAACTCCTGCACTTCAAATGCTAATATCAGCAAACAGACATTCAGCATTGACAAATGCTTGTTATACTGCTGTGGAGTTACTATTACAAGTAACCCGACACAGAAGTAAGCATTAATCCATGAGAAAGGAGGCATTTACTTGGAATTATTGCATGGTGGGGCGTTGCACAGATGCATGAGCTCAAAGGCCAGGTGCTCCTACTACCCAGCCATGCTTTAATTCCAACATAAATGCCCCCTTTTCAGTGGATTAATGCACTTATAACATGACATGTGCAGACAGAAATATTCCAAGAAAAGGTAAATAACATGTTGAAATTTTAAAGCCCTGTTACAATACAAATAATGGCAAAATTGAACCAAGTGCATTAATATTACATAGAAACATAGAATCTGTCAGGAGATTAGGGCCACACAGCCAACCTAATCTGCCTAGTTCCCTATTTGGTTTGTTAATCCCTACCCTTATCTGGACTGCCTTTTCCTGGCTGTACTCTATGGCATGTTGTCTTTATGCACTTTTGATTCCCTGTACTGTTTTTGCTTCCACCAGCACCACTAGTAGGCTGTTCCACATGTTCACCACCCTCTCTGTGAAAAAATACTTCCAAGCATTCCCCGTAAGCCTCCCTCCCTCCAGTCTCATGTTATGTCCCCTTGCCCTTGTGCACATTCTTCTCTGAAATATACTCCCTTCCTGTACCTTGTTCATTCCTGTAAGGTATTTGAAAGTCTCTATCATATCCCCTCTCTCTTCAAGTGAATAGATATATAGTTCCTTGAGTCTTTCTTCATAAGGCTTGTGATGCAGTCCATGTATCATTTTTGTTGCTCTTCCCTGGACTGCTTCCATTCTGTCTATGTCCTTCCTGAGATGTGGTCTCCAGAACTGGACACAGTATTCCAGATGAGGCCTCACCAGTGACCTATACAGTGGCATCTCTGCTTCACTCCTCCTACTGGTTATGCCCCTTCCTATGCAACCCAGCATTCTGTTTGCCTTCCTCACTGCTTTTTTGCATTGTTTGTCTAACTTCAGGTCATCAGATGTGATAACCCCCAGGTGTCTCTCCTGACTTGTGGTGACTAGAGCCTCCCCCCCATTCTATGATCCTCTCTTGGGTTTCTGTGTCCCAGGTGCATTATCTTGGACTTCTTAACATTAAAACCCAATTCCCAAACCCTTGACCATTCCTCAAGTAGTCTTAGGTCATTTCTCATTTTATCTAGCCCCTCTTGCGTGTCGACTCTGTTACAGATCTTGGTGTCATCTGCGAACTGGTATACTTTCCCCTACAGTCCCTATGCAATGTCACTTATGAAAACATTGAATAGAACTGGACCTAGCATCGATCCCTGTGTAACCTTGCTGGTCACCTCCCCATCTTCTTATTTTATGCCATGTGCTACCACCTTCTGGGTCCTGCCTTTTAGCCAGTTTCCAACCCATTTTACCACTTTAGAGCCCACACTCAGATTCCTTAATTTGTTAAGCAACCTTCTATGAGGAAAGATGTTGAAGGCCTTACTGAAATCCAGGTAGACCACATTCACCGCCCCTTCCTGATCCACCACCCCGGTCACCTAGTCAAAGAAATTGATAAGATTAGTCTGACAGGACCTACCCTTGGTGAATCCATGCTGTCTTGGGTCTTTTGCACAGCTTCACTCCAGGAACTTCACTACCCTCTCCTTAAGCAGGGAATCCATCAGCTTCCCCACCACTGAGGTCAGGCTTACAGGTCTGTAATTGCCTTCCTCTTCCCTACTTCCAGTATTGTGCAGGGTGACCATCTCTGCCCTCCTCCAGTCCCGAGGTACCTCCCGTGTCTCTAGTGATTGGTTGAAGAGGGTTGTCAGTAGACCTGCTAGGACTTCCCTGAGTTCTTTCAACACTCTAAGGTGAATCCCATCTGGCCCCATTGCTTGTCTGTCTTTACTTTTCCTAGTTCCTCAGTGACTCTATCCACTGTAAATAGGCAGGTGTCCACTTCTCCCTCCGGTATATCTTTCCTCGTGAGTCTTGGTCCCTCTCCTGCCTCTTCCTTGGCAAATACTGTACAAGAATATTTGTTGAGTATTTCCGCTTTTTGTAGGAGATCCTGCACCCACCCACCCTCTCCCTTCTTTAGCCTAAAAATACAATTTCTGGTCTTCTTCCTTTCACTAACATAATGGAAGAAGGTATGGTCCCCCTTCTTAATAGCCTGTGCTATGCCTTCCTCTGTTCTTGCCTTAGCCCCTTTGACAGCTTTCCCATCTTCGCTCTGCTTCTCCAGATATTTCAGTCTGTCTTCTTCTTTCTGCATCTCTTTGTATTTCTTGAATGCCTTACCCTTTTCTTGCACTTTCTCAGCTACTAACTTGGGGAACCACAGTGGCCGCTTCTTTCTTTCGCTTTTTCTAAGCTATCTGACACATTGACTTGTCACTCCTGCTATGGATCTCTTGAGGCTAAGCCACTGTTCTTCTACCCCTCCCCCCATACCTTCTGCTGTCAAAGCAATTTTAAGCTGTTCCCCAGTCTCCATGAAGTTGGCCTTCCGGAAATCTAGGATCTTAATCTTTGAATGGCTTTCCTCTGCCAACGGGTCAACTGTAGACAACACAGTTCTGTGGTCACTGGTATCAAGAGAACTACACACCTCAACATCCATGATTCTGTACCAGTTTGTCAGCACTATGTCCAGTACAGTCCCCTTCCTGGTGGGTTCAACCACCAGCTGCCTTAGGTTTGCCCCATGTATGGCAGTCATGAGGTCCATACTCCTTGATGTACTTGCAGTCTGGGTATTCCAATTTGCACCCAGCATGTTGAAGTCAGCCATTAGTAATACTTCCCCTTTGGCTGCCGTAGTATGGATGGCTTCCACTAATACTAGAACTATATCCTCCCACTGCGTGGGAGGCTTGCAAATCACTCCAGCAGGGAAAGTTCTTTGTTCCCTGACTCCAGAGTGACCCACAATGCCTCTGCTTCTTCCCTGGATTCCTGAGCCTCTGTATTTTTAATCCCTTCCTTTACATACAAAGCAACCACTCCTCCCCTTTTCCCCTCCCTATCCTTTCTAAAAAGTGTGTACCCTGGTATGGCTGCATTCCAGTCATGGTTCCCTGTGTACCATGTCTCCGTAAAAGCCGCAATATCCAGGTTTGTGTCTGCCATCAGTGCTGATAGATCTGGGATTTTGTTTCCCAGACCACGGGCATTTGTGCACATGACCTTCTACTCTGTGTACCCCCTTAATGTTCCTTGTTTATTGGTCTTTGCCCCATGCCACATTAGTGATGTACCTTTTGTTCTGTCCCTCATTGTAACCGTGGTAGTTTTACAGTTAGATATTATGTTAGTTATTGGGTCCTCACTGCTTTCAGTTATGTTCTGTGGGGGCTATGATGATCCCCTTGACTGTCTATGCCTCCCCCCTTGGCAAGTTTAAATGATCACTAAGGATGCACTTATCCTTTTCAGATAGGGTACCTTTGCCTTCCCTGGGTAGATCTAGGCCATCTGGAGAATATAGTCCTTCATTACTTCTGGTGAGGTTCCAGTCCTCAAGAAAGCCATACCCCACCTCTCCGCATCATTTCTTCAGTCATTTGTTGAGTTCAGTGATGCAGATGTCCCTCCCTTCCCCCTTGCCATGGACAGGTAGCATCTCTGAAAAGTTAACAGAGTGTGCAACTTGCCCAAGACTCCTCCCCAGCTCTTTGAACTCTTCCTGTACTTTAACTACATCTACCCCCTCTCTAGCCAGGTCATTAGTACCCAAGTGAATAATGATGTCCAGCTCCCCCCTCCTTGCTACCACCCTTGTAGTCCCAAGGATTCACTTGTCCTCCTTCCAAACTGTGCCTCCAGGTAGGCACATTACTCTTGTCTCACCATTGCTACCTGACTCCAGCTCAGTACCCCAGACAGTGGGGTCCCCAACCAGGATTTGCTTCTTCCTCCTGTGTGTTCTCCTTGCATCTGCCCTTGGGGTTCCATCCTGAATGACCCCTCAACCCCTATGGTGTTCACTTCCTGAGATGCTACATAATCTGTATGCTTTGCCAGGATGGCATATAAGTTGTGAAGTGCCACCAGCTGGGGGATGTGCCTCCATGCTGCCTCCCACACCCTCTCAGAACCCACCATAGTCCTTCCTTCCCTCCTTCTTAGCAACTCTGAGAGAGTGGCGGTGGGCATGATAGTCTCTGTATGGGGGTAGGGTCACCTGTATTCTTGCCAACTCAGCTTGGAGTTCAGCTACTGTCTCCCTCAACACAGAGAGATGTCTGCAGATAGGGCAGTACCGCAGTGTCCCAAAGGTCTTTCTGAACACTGCTGCCCCACGTCCACTGCGAAGCACCGCACCCATCATCTTCCTTCTACTATCCATGCCCTAACTGCCCCTTATTGCCCTGCACCCTCTGCTGCTCTTTTCTTCTATACCATGTCCAGTGCCCAGCTACATATATTTGTACTGTCAGTACTCTTTAGTGGTATACTGTATCAAGGAATGTAGATTTATGTCAGGGTGTGGTGTGTATCTATGTTGTGTACTGAAGTAAAATGGCTAACAGTGTGTGTACAGTATGCAGTCAGTACTGGTACCGTATGATGGCACAGGTTTATGGAATAAAGGAAATTATGAGATAGTGCTGGGTGGGGTGTGGGGAAGGGAGATGGGCTCCTCCTGACCACTACAGACAATCAGCCACACCAGCCAACCCCCACAGAAAGACTCAGCTGCACCTGCAAAATCCCCCAAACAGGTGACTTTCCAGATGAATCCAGAAAGCAACCTGGTACCAACTGAAAGCAGCAATTAGCTGCAAAAGAAACAATAATAACGACAACAAAGTCAGCAAAAATCAACAGTCATTTCCTGAAATGAACTGCTTCCTTTCTCTTCTAGCCACTTATGAGAATCCAACAGGTAAGAAACTCTACATAGAAACATAGAAGTTGACGGCAGATAAGGACCGCAAGGCCCATCCAGTCTGCCCATTTCTTTTTCTACCTTATAAATGTGCCATCGGCCTTTGCTCTGTCAGTGGCCTATCTATTCATAGTCATTTGTATTGCTCCTTATGCCTATCCCATGCCTGTTTGAAGCCCTGCACTGTATTCATAGCCACCACTTCTTGTGGTAAGCCATTCCATGCATCCACCACCCTTTCTGTGAAAAAGAATTTCCTCACATTCCCCCTTAATCGGCCTCCCTCTAATCTCATGCTGTGTCCTCTTGTCCTGCTATTTTTCTTATATTTAAACATGTTAGACTCTTTCACCTTGTTTATGCCCTTAAGGTGTTTGAATGCCTCGATCATATCACCTCTCTCCCTCCTTTGCTCAAGGGTATACATATTGAGCTCCGTTAATCTGTCCTCATATGTCTTCTGATGCAGTCCCTGCACCATTTTGGTTGCCCTTCTCTGGACTGCCTCAATTTGGTTAATGTCCTTGTGAAGGTGTGGCCTCCAATACTGCACGCAGTACTCCAGATGGGGCCTAACCAGTGTCTTGTACAGAGGGATTATTACCTCCCTCTTACGACTTGTGATACCCCTACTAATACACCTAACACCCCCAGCCTTACCTACTGCTTTAGAGGTCTGCTTGGATGATTTTAGGTCATCAGTGATGATGATGCCCAAGTCTCTTTCTTCCTTTGTGACTGCTAGCAACTCCTCCCAGCCTATAGGTGGCTTCAGGGTTTCTCTTCCCTATGTGCATGATTTTGCACTTCTTTGCATTAAATCCCAGTTGCCACTCTTCAGCCATTCTGCTAGTTTATCCAGATCTCTTCTCATTCTGCCCACCCCATCTGGATCATCTACTCTGTTGCAGATCTTGGTGTCATCTGCAAACAGACAAACCTTACCCTCTAGTCCATCTGCAAGGTAACTAATGAAGATGTTGAAGGACTGGCCCCAGGACTGATCCCAGGTACCCCACTTGTGACTTGCATCTCTTCTGACTGTATACCATTTACCACCACTCTCTGTTTTCTGCCCGTCAACCAGTTTGCCACCCAGTTGACCAACTTCTGACCCACCCGAGCCTACCGAGCTTATTTATCAATCTTCTATGTGGAACAGTGTCAAAAGCTTTGCTGAAGTCAAGGTAGCGACATCAACTGCTCCCCTTGGTCCACCACTCTGGTTACCCAGTCAAAGAAATCTATGAGATTAGTTTGACAGGACCTTCTTTGTAAACCCATGCTGTCTTGGATCTGTGCCCCTATGGTTCCAGGTGTTTGCACTATCCTTTCCTTAAGAGTGCCTCCATAATCTTGCCCACTACTGAGGTAAGACTGACTGGTCTGTAGTTCCCGCCTCCTCCCTGCTACCACTCTTGTGGGCGGGATCACATAACCCTTCTCCAGTCTTCTGGGACCTCTCCTCTGCTCAGAGACTCACTAAACAATTCTGCTAATGGCTCTGCTAGTTCCTCCTTTAGCTCCTTAAGTACCCTGGGATGTATGCCATCAGGTCCCATTGCCTTATCCACCCTGAGCTTAGCAAGCTCTTGTAGGACCCTTTCTTTTGTGAAGGGAGTAGTGCTCACCTCCCTCCCCCCTGTGTCCATGATGCTGAGCTCAGTCTCAGTCCCACCTTCAGGTAGCAGTTAGCAGTAGCCCTGCTGAGGATCCAGGCCTGACAATTGGCACCCTTCCCCCTGCCGCACTGCTGAACTACTCATTTATTCAAAAATATTGACATAAGTTTAGTACTGCACTGATTTCACTTTAGATAAATGCTAAGAGTTGTGGGTCACAGAACAGTATTTGCATACATTCGTTGTACTTGTTACTTGAAGATAGTATTTATTAATTTTCATGTTACAAATTGAAACAGCCTACAGTTTCATAAGAAAAAGCCTTTTGCTGCTCTTTTGAGTGAGTCACATGTATAGTATTTGTATTGCACTGCACGTCTGCTCGATTTGTGTCTCATCCATTCTGTGCAGTTAGAAACAGTAGTGACGGATATCTCTCTGGTAGTTCTTTGGAAATCACCATGATAGAAGTGTATGTTCATGAACTGCAAGGTAGCTTTTGGCGGGTGAGTGGTGACTTGGTGACATGAGGGGGAGCACAGATCTGAAAACAGAACAGGGTTATATGCACTTTTGCAGATCTTCCCATTTGCTGCCTATTTGAAATGAAACAAATGATGAATGTCATGACTGACTTAAGTGGAGTTTGCCCATTGTGAAGAACCTGAATTATGTAACATAGCAACTAATTTTGTACACCAAATGTAATTGGAATAGGTTTGGCTATTTGATGCTCGCTGTACGTTTAATGCCAGGTGCACAACTTGCAACAGGATGAACTGTGTTCACTGGCTGGTCAGGTGGGAAATTCAATATTATTTCTAGTACAGTGGCTACTGCTGGTATTACATAGCAGGGTACATCTAGGTAATTAATGCACAGTTGAAATACAGTCACCTGCTGTAATTGAATCAGTGGTTGCCTGTTTTTCAGAACAATAATTATTGACATATTACACCACACAGTATACATCAATATGCTTTTGATACTGCTGTAGAGCTAGAATTACAAGCAAGCTGGCACAGAATATAAAATATACATCAATGTGCTTTTTATACTGCTGTAGAGTTACAAATACATCAAATAACCTGGCAAAGAATGTACAATACACATCAATTAGCTTTTTATACTGCTATAGAGCTACAATTACAAGTAACCTGGCACAGAATATACAATATACATCAATGTGCTTTTTATACTGCTATAGAGCTACAATTACAAGTAACCTGGCACAGAATATACAATGTACATCAATGGGCTTTTTATATTGCTATAAAGCTACAATTACAAGTAACCTGGCAAAGACTATACAAATTATATCAATGTGCTTTAGAGTTACAATTACAGCATGTATTGTAGAAAATTGGCTGCACTCTGGAGAGGTTCATGGTGCAGAGTTAAGGCTACCAGCCCAAAGCAGACATATGTTGCAAGGAAGTTCTGCTCTCATACCAGAAATAAGCATCTACAAAAGGTTAAAGCTTCCAAGGTGCAGCTTTATTGTTGTAAATGTGCCAGGACAACACCCTCCATCCCTGAGTGCTTCTTCCCAGCACAAGGCGTTTCTTTACTGCAATAAAACTGCACTTTTGAAGCTTTAACTTTTTTTGGATGTTTATTTTCTGGTATGAGTTCGGAACGTCCTTGCAACAAATTACAGCAAGTAATCTGGCACAAAATATACAATATACATTATCCAGTGATATAGCTGACTGCAAATGAGTGACTACAATAATAGCGACTCATTTGCAGTGCCTCACATTTGGGCTACCCTGTTGGGTAGCGAGGGATGTGTTATAGTAAGGGGTAGGGATGAGAGAGGGAGGACTGTGGCACAGTAGCACAATGACAGAAGGGGAGGGATAGGGAAGGGAGTTTGTGTGGGATAGTGTGGGTTGCCACTGCCGAGCTAACCATGTGGTGTGGCGGTGAGGGTGGCTAGCTCAGGAGCAGTAGGTACAGGGTTCTGGGCTGGGGACGGTATATTTTACCGCTAGCACTGTACTTTATTTTTTTTATTTTACTTGCTCTCCCTCTCCAACACGTGCCCCCCTGGAGCTGATTATCTAAAGTCAGGGGGGTGCAGGGGTGAAACTCCCTGTGAGTGTGAGTGTGGGTGCGGAGGGCACAGCGCCCCTCATCAAAATCTGTTTTAATTTTCTTGCACTTTGTTGCCAGTAAGTCTACATTGCCAGTTTGCTTTTCGGTGATGTGCACTTGCCATAACAGCAATCGCTAATCCACGATTGCCATTATGACACAGGACCACACTATACAACAAATCAGTGTGCTTTTTATACTGCTGTAGAGTTACAATTACAACAAGTAACCTGGCACAGAATATATATTATACATCACTGTGCTTTTTATACTGCTGTAGAGTTACAATTACAACAAGTAACCTGGCACAGAATATACAATATACATCAGTGTGCTTTTTATACTGCTGTAGAGTTACAATTACAACAAGTAACCTGACACAGAATATACAGTATACATCAGTGTGCGTTTTATACTGCTGTAGAGTTACAATTACAGCAATCAACCTAGCACAGAATGTACAATATACATCAATGTGCTTTTTATAATGCTGTAGAGCTACAATTACAAAAAGTAACCTGGCACAGAATATACAATATACACCAATGTGCTTTTTATACTGCTGTAGAGTTACAATTACAAGTAACCTGGCACAGAATATACAATATACGCCAATGTGCTTTTTATACTGCTGTAGAGCTACAATTACAAGTAACCTGGCACAGAATATACAATATACGCTAATGTGCTTTTTATACTGCTGTAGAGTTACAATTACAAGTAACCTGACACAGAATATACAATATACATCGATTTACTTTTTATGCTGCTGTAGGGCTACAATTGCAAGTAACCTGGCACAGAATGTACAATATACATCAGTGTGCTTTTTATACTGCTGTAGGGCTACAATTACAAATAACCTCAAACAGAATATACATCAATGTGCTTTTTATACTGCTGTAGAACTACAATTACAAGTAACATGGCACACGGTATACAATATAAATCAATGTGCTTTTTATACACTATGTAGAGCAACAATTACAACAAGTAACCTGGCACAGAATTTACAGTATACATCAGTGCACTTTTTATACTGCTGTAGAGTTACAATTACAACAAGCAACCTGGCAGAGAATATACATTATACATCAGTGTGCATTTTATACTGCTGTAGAGTTACAATTACAAGTAACCTAGCACAGAATATACAGTATACATTAATGTGCTTTTTACACTGCTGTAGAGTTTCAATTACAAGTAACCTGGTACAGAATATACAGAATACATCAATGTTCTTTTTATACAGCTGTAGAGTTGGAATTACTAGTTTTTTTTTTTTTGTTTTTTTTTTATTTAGCTTTTGTTGACCGGGTAAGTGCACTAGACAAATCCTGCCTATTTTCAGGCACAACCCGGGGGAGGGGGATACAGATGAATGCCAACTGACCTTGAATAGCTGTTTGTGGTATTTTTAGTGAATGAGGGAAATTTGTCCAGGACACCAGGGAAGTTCCCCTACTCTTTTCGATAAGTGCCATGGGATCTTTAACATCCACCTGAACTACCACCAATCCAGGCAGATGGGACCTCGGTTTAACGTCTCATCTGAAAGACGGCACCTCACAAGTGCAGCACCCCTCTCATGCTGCACTACAGTGTCAGTACAGGGATATTAGCCCAAGTGCCAGATGTGAGAACTGAACCCACAGCCCTCTGATCTCCCAGCCTCAGAGGCGAGTCTGCTACCTACTGAGCCACTGACACTGACAAAGAATATACAAAATACATCAATCTGCTTTTTATATTGGTATAGATTTACAATTACAAGTAACCTGCCACAGAATATACAGTATATTTCAATGTGATGTTATACTGCTGTAGAGCTACAGTTACAAATAACTTAGGATAGAATATACAGTGTACACCCATGCACTTTTATACTGCTGCAGAGCTATGATTACTACAAGTAACCTGGCATAGAATGCACAGTATACATTAATGTGCTTTTTACACTGCTGTACAGTTACAATTACAGCAAGTAACCTGGCAGAGAATATACAGTATATATCATTGTGCTTTTTATACTGCTGTAGAGATACAATTAAAATTGGTAACCAGGCACAGAATATACAATATATTGCAGTGTGCTTAATGTGCTTTTTATACTGCTGCAGAGTTACATTTACAACAATGAACATGGCACAGAATATACAGTATACATCATTGCACTTTTTATACAGCTGTAGAGCTGCAATTACAAGTAACCTGGCACATAATATACAGTATACATTAGTTAAGCAATAAGGCATGGCAAGGTGTGTGTTATCGTGTAAAAATGTCACTCCTGGGGTGGGTTGAAGCATGAGGTAAAGCCGAGTGCTTCCACCACCAGAGAAGTGAAGTTATTACACAATAACACACACCTTGGAGTGCCTTATTGCAGTTATACAGTGGCTCAATGTTATACAAAACAAAAATAACAATAAAAATGTTTTTAGCAGAGTTTTAGTGAGGCAGTGTATCTTTGCTTCTGAAAAAAAAGCTCAGGCGCCATAAAATCAACACAGTAATGTTATTGTGCAGTATCATCACTGTCTCAGGCACACACTGACCAATCAGAGTCCAGGAAATTGTCTTGCCATTGTATAATGTGCCTTTTATACTGCTATAGAGTTACAATTACAAAAAGAAACATTGCACAGAACATTCAATTTACATCAATGTGCTTTTTATACTGATGTAGAGTTACAATTACAAATAACCTGGCAAGGAATATACATCAGCTTGCTGTTATATTTTGCTGTAGAGCTACATTTACAAGTAACCCAGTACAGAATGTACAGTACGTAGCAAAATATGTTTTATACTGTAGTAGCTATAAAAGATGCAACATCCAGGACATTTTTATAATTATTTTTCTGTTAATAGTTATGTTGCTTATAAAACAGTTTGTGAGATGTATGTGGAGAAATGAAAATAGCCTCATATTGCTGTTGCAGGCCTTTGGACTGTCTGCCAGGAGGGGTCTGTGAGTAAGCAATTATTTTATTTTGGCAGTGTCAGTGGTTCAGTAGGTAGCACACTCGTCTCAGAGGCTGGGTGTTCAGAGGGCTGTGGGTTCAGTTCCCAAATCTGGCACTTGGGTTAGTATCCCAATACTGACACTGTAGTGCAGCATATGTGGGGGGGCTGCACTTCTAAGGTGCCATCTTTCAGATGAGACGTTAAACCATGGTCCCATCTGCCTGGATTGGTGGTAGTTCAGGTGGATGCTAAAGATCCCATGGCACTTATCAAAAAAGAGTAGGGGAATTTCCCCATTGTTCTGGCCAAATTCCTCCCATTCACTATAAATACCACCAAGAGCTTAATTTGGTTTAATTTCAGTTGCTTACCATCTGTATCCCCCTTCCCCCTGGTTTCCCCTGAAAAAGGGACTTCTAGGCCCAGTGGGCTTACCAGGTCAACAAAATTCAATAAATAAATAAATACATTCCTGTAAAGGCATTTTTTTTTTTTTAAAGTTAGATTTCAAAATGCTGAGTTCCTTTCAGAAAAAGAGACCCGTTTTAAATGTAAACATGTTGTTGTTTTTTTTCTTTCTCTGTAGAACTACTGTATCCCTCACAGTCTTTAGTGTGTATTATCCAGTAACATATGAAGATACCATGGAGTATTAAATGTTATTTTTTATACTTCATGTTTTCTGTAACCGAGTCATTTCAGCTATAGATAATCGGGTAAATTAACAAGTTCATGATCTGCCTCTGAAGAGAGAGATTACAGTTATGATATCTTAAGTCAAAGTGTTCTGAGCTGTGACAAAATGAGGGAGTTGTTTGCCCTTTCATAACAAGCAGTCTACTATGTAAGCCGTACCTCTGGGGATATACTGAGCTAGAGATACCATGAGTGATATTGCAGCTCAGTCTTAGCAGTATACCAGGGTAACCCCTTTCAGGTGTCTGAGGGGTCGTGAGAGAACAATGTTCAATAGAAAAGGGGTGGGGTGTGCTTTATTCAATAATGAACAGACAGTTCCTTGTATTGCTGCTGTTCCTTTTCTTTATTTTCATATTTTTTTCAGGCAATAAATCTCAGCATTTCACATATACAAATATATGCTTCCTCAGGAGAATGCCTTATGACTATCAGATTGCTTGCAAGCACATCACCAGAACATCCAGTGTGAAGAAATTTTAAATATCATTAATCCTATTAGTTGGTGCAGCTGTGAGACATAGCCAGGCTTTTTCTTACACCAATAAATTGCCCCTAAATTAGGCTGCAGCCTTGCCTGACTGTGTCTCAGAGAAACACCAACCAACAACTTAGTGAGAGAAGTCTGTGACAATATGCAGTTACAAGCAACCTGGCAGATAATGTACAGCAGCCATCAGTGTACTTTTCATACAGCTGTAGAACTTCCATTACAATAATAACATACAGCACAGAATATTCAATATACATGGATTTACTTTTTATACTGCTGTTGAGCTACAATTAGAACAGGTAACCTGACACAGAATATACAATGTACAACGATGTGGTTTTGTACTTCTGTCGATTTATGATTACAAGTAATCAGATACAGAATATACAATATTCATCAATCTGTTTCCGATCCCAACCACTGCCAGTGAGTTTCTTACAGACTGATTCTCTCCCAAAATTTTATTTTTTATTTATTTCGTTTTTGCTGACCGGGTAAGTGCACTAGACAAATCCTGCCTATTTTCGGGCACGACCCCAGGGGGATGGGGATACAGATGAATGCCAGCTGACCTTGAACCAGATTAAGCTGTTGGTGGTATTTTAATGAATGAGGGAAATTTAGCCAGGACACCGGGGAAATTCCCCCTACTCTTTTTGATAAGTGCCATGGGATCTTTAACATCCACCTGAACTACCACCAATCCAGGCAGATGGAACCTTGGTTTAACATCTTATCCAAAAGACAGAACCTCAGAAGTGCAGCACCCCTCTCATGCTACACTGCAGTGTCAGTCCTGGGATATTAACCCAAGTGCCAGATGTGGGAACTGAACCCACAGCCCTCTGATCTCCCAGCCACAGAGGTGAGTGTGCTACCTACTGAGCCACTGACACCATTAAATTCAGTCTGTTTTGCTATCTGTTTTTATAACCATTCAGATGCCTGAAAGGCTTACCCTGGTATGTTGCCACCACTCAGAGTGACAGTCACTTTTAGTATCTCTAGGGCCAAATCTCAGTAGAGCCACTGCTCACACCAGAATAGTACTACACTGATCCATTTTGTCACAAGTGAGAGCACTGCTATAGATATGACTACAGCCTGTTTCTTCAGAAATGGATCACAAACTTTGCAGTACCCTTGGTTACCTTTACCTGAAATGACTTGGTTACAGAACGTGTGAAGTATATAAAAATAATATTTGATGCTCCATGATAATTACATATGTTACAGGGCAATACACACTAATACCTTTAGGGACTACACTGTTTCTACAGAGATAAAAATGAAGACATTTAAAAAGACATACACTAGGTCACACTCACAAAAAAAAAACACCTCACTGCTATCTATCTTTTAAGGAGAGTAGAAGAAACTTACCTCCAAGAGGGAACTGGTGAGTTTTGGCAGACTCAGACTCGTGATTGTTGCTAGTTTAGAATCCTGAATATAGCTACCTTCTCATTGTACACGTACAACAGAAATGCCTTTGGCTGGCCTGCCCACTATACCCATTTCTGCATGCATGTCCCTCTGACATCATATCCTGGACCATTCCTTTGATCTTTGGGGTCACCCTTTTCCAAAATGGATCTAAACTGGTTTTGTGGATTGTCTTCTGCTTTCAGTTTTCCTCCAACTCCTGACCTAGTAGGGTACTGTCTGGGTGTATCAGTAGTTGTTTATGGACAAAACATAGACTCTTCAGAAGGAAAGGCGCCCAGTCCTTTTATGTTTAAGTAAACAAAAGAGTCTTTACAGGACAGTATCTGTTGCTTTGCTCAACCAAACTTTGTGAGAACCCAGGAATGCTCACACAGCAGGCATTGGTCTGTATTTTAGGTTAATTTTCAATTCACCCCTTACACACAATTAAAATATTTTACAGGCAACATAATGTGCTGGCAGTATAGCCTAGAGGTTAGAGTAACAAGGTGTGAACGAGCTTGGTACATCCAGCATACCAGACCTAGGTTTGATTCTCACAACCTCCACTTGTATACTGTGTGACTCTGAACAAGTCACTTAACCACCCAGTGCTCCCAGGTTACCCCTGAAAACAGGCACTTGTGCCTAGAGGGCCTTACCTGGTTACCAAATACTAAAATAACAAAAAAAAAAAAAAGAAAAATAAATAATGGGTAAATCAAAAATAAATTATGGGCATAAAAACAGTTATATCTGAAAATCTGCTTTTTGTGTTATCTGTGGTGTATTACCTTTCTGTATTTACCATCACATCCCTGCTAGTACCCGTGCCTGTAAATATGCTTTTAGTGTTTAACATTGTGTAGTCCCTTATCCGTAGATACTGTTACATCCCTGCTAACACTCATGCCTGTATTTAAGCTTTTAGTGTTTACCATAGTGTACCCCCTTATCTGTAGTTACTGTTATGTCCCTGCTAGCATTCATGTCTGTAAATATGCTTTTAGTGTTTACTGTGGTGTATTCCCTTATCTGTAGTTACCATTAAATCTCTGCTGGTATCCATGCCAATATGCTTATAGTGATTACAGCGGTGTATTCCCATATCTGTAGTTACCGATACATCCCTACTGGCAGCCTTGCCTGCAAGTATGTTTTTAGCATTTACTGTAGTATATTCCCCTGTCTGTGCTTACTGTAATATTCCTGCTAGTAACCCTGACTGTAAATATTTAGTGTTTACTGTGGTGTATTCCTCTATCTGTGATTGCCGTTGTATCCCTGCTGCCTCTTGTCTCCTCTGAGCCACACCTAGAAATAAATTTTTATGCTCCCTGTTCTGTCTTGACCAAAACGTATAATAATAATTTAATAAATACATTTATTTACCCTCTTGCTTTCCCTGCTTGTACACCCTCTGTCTTTGTTCATTTTCAACTACCAGTTAGAATCACGTCTCCCCCTCCTTCATGTTGAAAAGTTGCATATTTGCCAGTGTATAAAGTTATACCTGGAATAACAAAACATATCTCCTGTCATTTCAGGTACCAGAATCCTTTGATGATGTTGCTATTACTTTTTCTGAAGAGGAATGGAAGATACTGAGTGTGCAGCAAAAAGAACTGCACAGAGAAGTGATGCTGCAGAATTATGAAACCATGACTTCAATAGGTAAGGAGAGAAAGACAGCTTTGGATATAGCAAATGCTATGTGGGAATGGGGTTCATGACTTTAAACCCAGGTGTATCAAAATGTAGGTAGTGTGGGTTCACTGATGATGTGTCAAGGGTTGAGTGAATGGGAGGGCACAGACCTCAGTTATTCCATTTTCATTATCAGGGGTTAGTAAGCAGCACACTTATTTATGACACTGGAGGATCTGATGTTTGTGGGTTCTGGTCTCACATCAGGAACTCAGATTACTACCCAGTACTGATACACTTATCAAGGGTGTCTCAGAACCAAATAAACCCTGAGTAGTAAGGCTGGGGCTGGTTTGCTTACCTTATCTAGGTGCTATGAACCTGATCATGACTCCTTTCAGGGCTGCTCCCCTCTTGTCCCAGCACAGCCTAATGCTCACTAAATACAGAGCTTCCTGGAAATAGGAATGTTTTAGTTACTGTAGGCAATGGCATGCTCCTTCTCTGTAACAGGATATGGTTTACTTTTTACTTTGGTAGTGCTTTCTTAGAGGTGGATCAACAGAATAGCCTATAGAGTAGATTACATGTTCTTATTCAAATGCTGCAGTTTCCAAAATATAGTAAATGAATTGGAAAACCTGAGATAATGCACACATTATGGTGTATTATTAAAGCAAAGACAAAAAAGGAAATGCAATGTTGGATGTTTTTGGTCCCTAAGTCCACCAACCCTTCACCACCAATGTGAAACTCACTGAATGGACAGCCAAACATAACCCAGGTTTAGTTCATATGTTTAACACCTTAAAAAGAAAACATACTACAAGGAAAGCAGTTGCACCCCATGACAAACACTGTCCCAATATCTTGAGAGAAACAGGAAGCTCATTCAACATGAGACACTGTCCTAAGCATGTAGTGGGTTACATGAATGGCCTCATGGGTTATTCATTAAGCCACTGCATCAGCACACCCATTGATCTGTAGTGAGATGGGTGTCAGTCGCATCAGTAAACTCTAACCTCTCGCATACTTCAGGTACATTGATGATATAGCTATAATTCTGAGAAAAAGGTGGACACTTAGGGCAGAGTGGAGAGAATGAAGAGAGCGGTCAAGAGCATGACAGTTGGGGTTCAGTGCCAAAAAATGCAAAATCATGTGCCTTTGGTACAGGATCCCAGGCGCTGAGTATAGGATAGGACAGACAGTCACTAAGTAGAAAAAGGATCTTGGTGTTTTCATATCTGATAATCTCAAAGTGGTGGGGCAGTGACAATGTGCTTGGGTGCCTGACATGATGGCTGCTTGAGAGTTACACTCTCTCACCGTTTGTGATGTAGTTTAAAAAATACAATTTTAAAATAGATTTTGCCTGGTTTTGTGGTTGGAATTTGTTAGAGATCATTATGAAAGAATGAAGTCTGCAGTTTCATCCAAGTTAGTGTTTCTTTCTATATTTTTTCACTTACTGCTCCTTCTCTATTATGCCCATTAAATGACAAGAGCAGAGTCGGGTGCTTCACTGGACAGAGTGGGGCTTTACCAACAAGACTTCCAAATGCTTCAACTGCTTCAGGTAAACAACAGGACAGGACAGGACAAGCCAGATAAGCAAGATATGAATTTCTCTCCTCCCCGTCCTCTTAATTGCTCACTCTTACTGGCCTCCCTTGATCTCTCACAGAATGTAAGGGACCCTGAATGGTCTCCATTGGTCCCTCTCCTACCCCCTACAGGGAACTACAGACCAGTCTGTCTTTCCTCAGTAGTGAGCAAGATTATGTAGGCATTCCTTAAGGAAAGGATAGTGCAACACCTGGAATCCACAGGAGCACATGATCCAAGACAGCATGGGTTTACAACAGGAAGATCCTGTCAAACTAATCTCATAGATGTCTTTGCCTGGGTAATCAGAGTGGTGGACCAAAGGGGGAGCAGTTAATGTCACCTACCTTGACTTCAGCAAAGCTTTTGATACTGTTCCACATAGAAGATTGATTAATAAACTGGTAGACTTGGGGTGGGTCAGAAGTTGGTCAACTGGTTGGCAGACTGGTTGATGGGTAGGAAACAGAGAGTGGTGGTAAATGATGTACAGTCAAAAGAGATGCAAGTCACAAGTGGGGCACCTCAGAGATCAGTCAGGGGGCCAGTTCTCTTCAATATCTTCATCAGTGACATTGCAGATGGACTGGAGGGTAAGGTTTGTCTGTTTGCAGATGACACCAAGATCTGCAACAGAGTAGATGATCCAGATGGGGTGGGCAGAATGAGAAGAGATCTGGATAAACTGGCAATATGGTCAGAAGAGTGGCAAATGGGGTTTAATGCAAAGAAGTGCAAGATCATGCACATAGGGAAGAGAAACTCTGAAGCCACCTATAGGTTGGAAGGGGAGTTGTTGGCAAATAAAAGGGAAGAAAGAGACTTGGACATCTTCATCACAGATGACCTGAAATCATCCAAGCAGACACGAAAGCAGTAAGTAAGGCTAGAGGGATGTTGGGGTGTATTAGTAGGGGCAAGTCATAAGAGGGAGGTAATAATCCCTCTTTACAAGACACTGGTTAGGCCCCATCTGGAGTACTGGAGGCTACACCTGCACAAGGACATTAACAAAATAGAGGCAGTCCAGAGAAGGACAACCAAAATAGTGCAGGAACTGCATCAGAAAATGTATGAGAACAGATTAATGGAGCTTAATATGTATACCCTAGAGCAAAGGAGGGAGAGGGGTGATATGAGCAAAACATTCAAACATCTTAAGGGCACTAACAAGGTGAAAGAGTCTAACATGTTTCAATATAAGAAAAATAGCAGGACAAGAAGACACAGCATGAGATTAGAGGGATGCCGATTAAGGGGGAATGTGAGGAAGTTCTTTTTTACAGAAAGGGTGGTGGATGCATGGATCAGCCTACCTCAGAAAGTGGTGGATATGAATACAGTGCAGGGCTTCAGACAGTCATGGGATAGGCATAAGGGAGCAATACAGATGAGTATGAATAGATAGAACATTGGCAGAGTACAGGCCTATGGCACATCCATAAGGTAGAGAAAATGGGCAGACTAGATATGCCTTGCAGTTCTTATCTGCTGTCAACTTCTATGTTTCTACATTTCCCCAAGGAGCTTGTTTCTCTCATCTACTCCTTTCCCCCACCATCCTGAAGGGGGTCTCACTGGGACACTTCCTTATCCCCTTCTCTCTGGTCCCACTAGCCCCATTACAGTGTTCTTCGCATCCTGAAGTGGTCTCCAGAGACACGACTCTTCCCCCACCCCACCCACCTCACCACTGCCTCTCTATCCCCCCTTTTCTTTCACATGAGCACTTGTTTACTATTTAACCCGGCACGTATTACTGTCCACTCTTTCTGCCTATCATGTGCAACACTGTTGTAGCACTGTCTGTAATATCTGCCTTACAACTGTATGTTAAATAATAAAACCCCAAAAAGCACATACTCCCCCATCCCAGAATAGAGGTCGCTCACTCACCTGAAGATCCTGGTCAGAAAGATGCCTGAAAGTAAAATGAGTGAACGATGGTCACAACGAACTCATAGTTCAGGGGAATGTATATAGAAAGAGAATAAAAAAAATCTCATTCTTCACTGATATTTTGGAGAGGAGAGTTAATGGTACCTATAAAAAGAGCACTAATAATGCAAAACAGTTAATATTCTGTATAAAAGAAGGAGTCACATATTACGTTGCCAGGCCGGTGATCTACGTTCATTAGCAGAATCAGGTGTGGGCAGCTGGGAAGAGGATAATGTTGCCAATGTCAGCACTTCCTAGCCAAGCAGGGGAAGGCAATGCATCTGGCATTACAACAGCCCTTGTGGTGGGCCAGGCAGCTTACACTCCCAGAGCACAGCTGCACAATAATCCAAATCTTTATATAGGTGGCGACCTTCACCAGAGGCTCACTGGGCCAACTAACTTTGCACAATTCAACCTGAAACTATTTAAAATAGCAGAATATTCCAATAAATAAATTAATAAACAACAAAATATTATACTACCAGGGATGACACTATTATTGGATAATTAAAACCCAAACACCTGGGCAACTAGAAAAGGTGTCAGGCCCCACTTTAAGGCCTTCACCAAGGGTGAATCCCTCAAAGTTCTGGACAAGGAATTTCAGGGGACTGGACTTGCCACTTCAAAAGTCCGGTCCCCTGAGGTCTTCAACCTTGCCCTAGAACTAGCAGGAGGCCTTGTTCAGCAGAGTGGCGAGGATGCACTGGTATGTGTGGGTGTGAGAGCTCCTCCAGGTAGACTGGATCCAGCCCGTGTAGAGTATGATAAGTCTGAAGTGCAACACTAAGCCACTTGACTGGCAGCCAGTACACATCAACCAGCACCAGAGAGTCATGATGAGACCTTGAATGTCCCATCAGCTACCAAGCAGCTGCATTCTGCAACAGCTGTGGGTGTCACAGCATACCTTCATTGACTCATCAAGTGAGTGGAAGGATGGTAGGGCATAGGTTAGGGAAGAAATCCATCAGTTTCCTGTCAGAATGACAACTGGATAAAAGGTTTTCCCATACCACAAACCCCACCACTAATTAATATTTTACCTGGTATAGCATGAAAAATAACATCATATTCATCAGTTGCTACACAAAATTGCTCATGTATAACAGGCACTTGCAACACATCTGAGTTCACCCAAAAAATGTTTGTACAGCTGCTTTACACAAGGTTACCTAAAAACACTGTGCATATTTTTCCTATTCTGCTACTTAAATTTTTTATAATACAGTTGCTACACAATTTTTTTAAAATAAAATATTCCTTGCTAATCAATGAGCAGCAAGTTTAAAACAGTGTGATCTGTCTTTTTTCAAGGTTGTTTTTAATTTTTTTATTTCTGTACCCTTTTTATAGCCTGCACAATACCCCCGCCTCACCTCCTTCACCCAAAGAGGGTTACCAGACATTCTCTTTTATCAGTACATGTCCACTTTTCTGGCTCCCAAATATTCATGTACCTTCTCTGTCCTGTTGTTGTATTATTATTATTTACTGTCTCCTACCCAGGACCTCCTTGTAAATGAGCTGGGAATGAGGTGGAGGCTTTAAACCTATTTACTTGGGGTTGGGCACAAGGGCTTATCAGGCAAGGGACTAAGTGTCCTCTTTTTGGCATCCCAAAATCTGGTAATCCTAAATCTCAATACATATCGATTAAAAACAACATGTGAGGTCCAGGCCATTTGAACCATAGAATTCTTAGGCACTAGAACCAAAATGTGCTCTGGCTGTGTCATGCCTGTCAGGATAGTGGCACTATACAGGCACACAGTCATCCTAGTATTATGTGTCTGTATAAACAGAGTTCGTCCCACTAGCGTTTCTCGAGGTTTTTAGTTCTGCAATGTGGCTATGGATCAACAGCTTATGTCCAATTCACAGACATTACTAAATGGACTTACAAATATATCTAAAAAAAACCCACACCCTTACCACATTTCCCCAATGGACTGAGTACATAAATGCATGCTCACATACACCCGTGTGTGATGGAATGGAAGTACATCTGCCTACATACAGCACGCTTGCGTCACAGGCAAGTTCTCAGCCATCACAAAGATCAGGCTGTTAAGTTCTAGTGCTAAAGATTTTTATGATCTGGACAAGCACAGTTGTATCCAAACTCTGAAGAGAGGCAGTGGGCAGAAAGCAGTGGATTCCCCATACCCAAGTGCGTGCAGAGATCAGGATAAGGCTTAACTTCACAGCATGGGTGGGGGAGGTTGGAAAATAAATATTCAGGTGGTTGAGGAAGGAAAGAAAATGCCTCAAGTCTGTTCTTTTTTTTTTTTTTTTTAATAGACCTTGCAGACTGGGCAGAGGAACGGTGGTGGTGTTGGGGGACTTAAACATGCCAGGAACAGACTGGGAGACTATGACATCTTCTGTGACCAGGGAACAGAGGTTGTTGGATGTCTTTCAAGACGCATTCCTAACTCAGCAGGTGGGGGAATCGACCAGGGAGGTGCAGGTACTGGATGTGGTCCTGGCAGACAGTGACCAGATTAGGGGCCTGGAGGTAAGGGACCCGTTGGCGGGGAGTGACCATACCACGGTCTGGTTCTGCCTAGACCTAGGAGGGCTAGAAGGCTGCACAAAGACGGAGGTAACTGACTTCAGGGGAACAGATTTTAAGGAAATGGGAAGGATCCTTAAGGAGCATTTGGATGTGATTGGGTCAGACATGGACGCTGATAGTAGGTGGGAAATCATCAGGAGAGGGGTGCAAGATGCTACCAGCACCTGTGCAAGAGTAAGGCAAATGCGGTAGGGCCCGAAAACCCTGCTGGTGGACCAGAGAGGTCCAGGAGGTGGTGGGAAAGAAGGCAGCCTATAGGCAATTCTAGTGCTCAAGGAGTGAAAGGGATTGAGGGAAGTATGAGCTGATGGCTAGATGAGCCACTAGGGTGGTGAGGGCGGCTAAGGCAAGGAAGGAGCAGAACCTGGCCAGGGAAATTAGTAGAGGAACAAGGGTTCTCTTAGATACATTGGGGAAAATGAAGGGTGAAGGGCAGATTAGCAGGATTAAATCAGGGAGAGATGGGCACAAGACCGGAGGAGCAGGCTGAGGTACTAAATGGGTGCTTCACCTCAGTTTTCACCAAGGAAAATGGGGTGCTGCATGCTATACATGGAGGAGATAGAGATACTGAGGAGGGACCCTTACTGATCAGCGGGTCTGGGGAGAGGGAGGCATCACTGGCAGGAGGGGAGGGCTAAGCAGGGAGAAGAGGTACGGAAGTGGAAATCACAGCAGAGAGTGAGAAGTCCTCAGCTCCCTTAAGACAGAGAAAGCACCAGGGCCGGATAAATTACATCTCAGAGTGCTGAAGGAACTTGCAGATGTCCTGGCGAAACCCTGGCAGACTTTTCACCATCTCTCTGAGGACAGGGTGGGTGCCCCAGGACTGGAAGGTGGCGCATATAGTGCCTATCCACAAGGGGGGATCAAGGGAGGTGGCAGGGAACTACAGGCCTGTCAGCCTGACATCGGTGGTGGGCAAGGTGATGGAGAGCATTGTCAAGGAGAGGCTGGGGGGGGACCTGGAAAAGTCAGGGTGCCTGGACGATAGACAGCATGGATTCATTCTGGGAAAATCATGTCAGACAAACCTTGTGGAGTTTTACGACTGGGTGACAAGTGCCTTGGACCTGGGTAGACCAGTGGACGTCCTCTTTCTAGACTTCAGCAAGGCATTTGACTCTGTTCTTCACATGGGCCTGTTGGATGAGCTGGGAGAAATGGGGGTGGGGAACCAGATGATCAGATGGATAGGCAATTGGCTCCAGGACCGGACCCAGAGGGTCGTAGTTGGTGGGATAGTCTCACCCCCAAAGAGGGTCATTAGTGGAGTCCCACAGGGATCAGTCCTTGGGCCCCTACTGTTCAACGCCTACGTCTCTGACATAAGGACAGGAATCAGGAGTGAGATGAGCCTCTTTGCGGATGACTAAAAACTGGGGACAGTGGTGGATGGGGAGGAGGGGAGGGTGGCCCTACAAGGGGACCTGGAGGCTCTGGAAAGATGGTCCAGAAAGTGGAAGCTGAGGTTCAATGCAGGGAAATGCAAGGTATACTCCACCTGGGGGCCAGAAACCTGGGCCAAGTGTACACCCTGGGGGGGGGGAATGCTACAAGTCTTGATGGCTGAGAGGGACCTGGGGGTGATGGTGGATGTCAAGATGAACAACTCGGAGACTTGTAGGAGGGCAGCAGCCAAGGCCAACAGGATGCTGGGATGCATTGCTAGGGGGATCACCTCCAGAAGGAGGGAAGTGATACTCCCTCTGTATAACTGCTTGGTGAGGCCACACCTGGAGTACTGCATGCAGTTTTGGAGGCCACACTTAAAGAGGGACATTAAACTCCTGGAGAGGGTCCAGAGGAGGGCAACCAAAATGATTTGGGCCTTGGGGGACAGGACCTATGAGGAGAGGCTCGAAGAGCTAAATGTGTACACATTGGAAGAGAGAAGGGACCGGGGGGACATGATAGAGGTCTTCAAGTACATGAAGAGGGTAAATAGGGGAGGAACAGTCAGGGTGCTTGAAGGAAGGAGGAGGGCCACTAGAGGCATGGGTGGAAGCTGGAGGGAAGATTCAGGGGAGAAGAGGAGGTGCTACTTCACTGAGGAGGGTGGTGGAGCCATAGAATGCACTGTCTAGGAGGCTGGTGGAGGCAGAGACGGTGGAGGGGTTCAAGAGGGGCTGGGACAGGTACAGGGGAAGGGTTCTGGAAACAAAATTCAATGCAGCAAGAATATCCGGAACTGGGAAGGGAGAAGCCAGAAAAGGCGAGGGGGGCAGCAAGGTCAGCACCCAGGGTGGGAGCTGACCAATCGAGCAGACACGAAAGACCGTTAGGCCTGTTCTGCTGGCATTTTAGTATGTTAGTATCTTTATTGGATTATTGTGTATTATCAGACATATATAACAGATATCCCGAACACAGCCGGGAGTCACAATCCCAAAACTGATAGTTTTCACAATGTACAGCCCCAACTGTTTACATGCACAGCTAGTGGGGCTAACCCCTGTAGTAATAACCAATTCTTGTAGCAGTCCAGTCAGGGAGAACCCTGTCAATAACTAGTCTTAATCCTCAGAAGAAAACTCCCTGAAACCAAGGTATTATAGCCCTCTAGTGTTAAAGTAGTTGGGCCCCAACCTGGACAGCATTGCCTCCCAGAAGGTAGCCCCCTGCTGTGTCCCCTGGAAAGAGAGAGAGTCCAACCCACCCTAGTCCCTAAGCAGACCAATCCTTTATTTTATTACCTTTTTACCAGTATCAATGCAACCCAAAGGCAAGTGTGACTAGTGAAATACATCCATTTAAAACAGCAAAAGTCTAAATCAAGCTATACATTTCTTATGAAGAAAAATCTTTCGCTAATCACAATCTGACAGACAGGCCTGTGTTTGGGTATTAGAAACCTTCAAAGAGTAGATTGCCTCCAGTGCCGACCATCTTTTATTATATAACCCTTTCCTTCCCTCTGTAAAATACCTCTTTATTCTTCCCAATGTGCAAATCGAGTCCCTCACCCAGTGCTTGTAAGTATAAATATAATCATCTTTCCAGTGTTTCAATATAGCAGATTTAACTATCGCAGCCATCAAAGATAAATGATATTTAGGTGTAATCCCCGGCACCTGCGACATACCGCCTAAAATGCATATTTCTGGTAATATAAATTCTGAATAATCCAATAGAGGGTCCATTTGCTGTTTGATTTCAACCCATAGGGGTGCTATCTTACTGCATTCCCACAGCACATGTAGGATATCTCCAGAACCCACTTGACATCTAAAACACAGGTCTGTCTGTCTGAGGTGTCTATCACATAGTTTCACAGGAGTAAAGTACAAATTAGAAATAATAAAAAAATTGCATAATCCTGTACTTGGGTACAGATATATACTTGTGAGTCTTCCATATATTGTCCCAGTCAGGTCTCTGAGGGGCCAATGTTCTATCCCAATAAGGGATCTTAGTGGTAGAGTTTAGGCTAACATAGTCCAGAAGCACTTTATAAACTTTGGATAAAGAATGAGAAGTAAGATCCACTTCCTTGAGATTATCCCATGCGAAAGAGTGTTCCTGTGGACTTCCTAATCTTCTCCAAATCCCTTCCAACATTTTATTAAGCTGTAACCTTTTGAAAAAGTGCATTGTATCACACTTACTCGGGAGACCCACCCTATTGTCCTGCACAACATCCCTTAATTGGAGCCGGGGCTGAGCTGGTCGACGGTGATAAGATCCCCCCCCAATTAAAAAATTAGGGTTACCCAGCAAAGGCTGGTCTTGAGTCTTCCCTTGATCCCTCCTTTGAATAGGGGTAAGGAATAACCACCAGGCCATATCTGATTTAACAGTTGGAGCCAAGGATGCGTGTTTCAGGTATTTCTCTGGACCAGTAAAGAGAAACGCCTCTGGAGAGAGGCCTAGGTCCTGAAATGTTTGCCTCTCAATTTGGAACAATAATGGGATACATGATTCTCCCTCTACATGTCTAACCCATCGGCTCATAAGGTCCAATTGTCCTGCCACATAATATAGGTGACGATCAGGCAATTTAATCCCACCCCTATTAAATGGTAGGTACAGGACACTGTACTTTCTCCTAGGAGGCCTGGAATTCCATAAAAATTCTAATAGCAGTTTCCTAATTTTTAACAAACCAGATTTTGGGAATGTGATATGGGGCTAAATATATTGGGTATAGTAACTTGAGTAAAAGGTTCATTTTAATTAATCCCAGTCTAGCTGCAAAGTTCAACAGAAGCTTATTCCATCTAAGTACATCCCCTTTAATTGCCATCAGGATCCTATCCGTATTTGTTGCAGCACCGTCTGCCATATTAGCTGAGATCCATATACCCAAATATTTAAGCCTATCCAACACCCAATGTAACTGTAATGGTTCAAAATCCACATTATTGACATGTGGTGTCAAGAGGAGAATTTGCATCTTGCTCAAGTTTAACTTATAGTTCAAGAGCTAGGAAAATTGCTCAATAATTTCAACTGTCCTCTTAAAACTTGAGGCCGGGTCTTGCAAATACAGTAAAATATCATCGGCAAAGACTGAAAATTTTGTCCTGCCCTGCAATCATGAGCCCTTGATGTTGGCATCATTGTTGATTGCCCGCAATAGCGGTTCCAAATAAATATTAAACAATATTGGGGAGAAGGGGCACCTTTGTCTGGTCCCATTTTCCAACCTGAGCTCCTGTGAAAGATACCCATTACACAACACTCTAGCCATAGGGGCTGCATACAAATTTTTAATACTTCTGAGAAGGCTCACAGGGAAATCCATCCTCTCCATTGTGGCAAATAGAAATGGGTGGGAGACACTATCAAAGGCCTTCTCAGCATCCAAAGATATCAAGGCTAGGGAAAGCTGGGACTCCGACGCCTGACCAAGTATGTGATGGAGCTTCCTGAGTGCATCCTGTGCCCCCCTACCAGGCATGAATCCCACCTGCTCATGGATAATTAAGGTTGGGGCAATATTCAATATTCTATTAGCTATAATCCTCGTAAGAATCTTAATATCTTGATTCATCAGAACTATAGGCCGGTAGCTGCCAGGTAAATCCGTAGGTTTGTCTGGTTTTGGCACCAATGAGATATATGCCTTCGTAGGGGGGAGGGTGGCTCACCCCCTCCTGAATAGACATAGAAACATAGAATTTGACGGCAGATAAGGACCGATTGGCCCACCCAGTCTGCCCATTTCCCTGCCTACTGGATAAGCTGCAGATCCTAGTTAACCAGCAGCCTACTTCTTTCTACCCCCACGCCCTAGAATTGCCTTATGACTGTCCCATGCATGCTTGAATTCCACCACTGATTTTGACTCCACAACCTCCTCCGGAAGGCCGTTCCATGCATCCACAACTCTCTGTGAAAAATACTTCCTTAAATTACCTCTGACGCCCCACTTTAAATTGTGCCCTCTTGTTCTTGCACACCTTTTTTTGAAAGATGCTACCCTCTTGGACTTTGTTGATTCCCTTGAGGTACTTGAAAGTTTCTATCATGTCCCCCCTCTCCCTCCTTTCCTCGAGGCTATACATATTAAGCTCCTTGAGTCTCTCTTCATATGTCTTCTGGTGCAGACTCTGAACCATTTTAGTTGCCCTCCTCTGGACAGCTTCCATCCTGTCTATGTCTTTGCGAAGACTGGGTCTCCAGAACTGCACACAGTATTCCAGATGGGGTCTGACCAGCTGTCTGTACAGAGGGATAATAACTTCCTGTTTTCTACTGGTGATGCCTCTCCCTATGCATCCCAGTATCCCCCCAGCCCTCCTTGCTGCCCTCTCACATTGTTTGCCCACCTTTAGGTCATCTGATATGACTTGGCTAAAAAATTCTTTAAGCAAGGGGAGTATAGTGGGAAGATGAGTCTGATAAAACTTAGCCGTTAACTCATCAGGCCCCAGAGTTTTGCCAGAAGGCAGAGAATGGATAACATTTATTATCTCAGATTCTCTTATGGGGGCCGCCAGTTCCCCAACCTGTGCCGCATCTAAAACTGGTAAGGGTATTCCCTCCAAGAAGGACCTAATTGCTGTCTCCCCAGCAAGATGTTCTGCCCAATATATGTCCTTATAGTAACAGGCAAATGCATCCCGCCATTTGCCAAGGGTCTGATAAGCGTTTCCCTGCATACTGTATGGACGTAACCATCCGAGCCGCTTCCCATTGCTTAACTCTGGCTGCAAGGAGGCGACCAGGTACATCTCCCTGCAATAAATATTTAGCTTGAATCTTTTCCAACCAAAATTCTACTTTACCTTACACGATATCTGACAGTTCCCTTCGCAGGCTTTGGAGCTCCACATCTATATCTGCTGAGGATCCCTCCAGAGGAGCCACTGATTCTATAGCCACCAGGATAAACTCCTCTTTAGCATGTCTCATTTTATTTCTCCATGCAGAAAGACCCTGGGCTTCACCTGCATATAGCACCTTACAGGTCGGCCATGCTAATTGTTTGTTCTGAAGTGTTGGCAATTGATTCTGTATAATCTCCAGGAGGGCGTCCTCTAGTTTACCCTGGGCTGAAGATTCAGTCAAAAGTGTATCCTTCAGCCTCCATCTATACGGTCTAGGGGGAGCAGCAATAGGCTCCCAAGTCAACTGAATTGGGGAATGATCCAAAAAAACTCTACCCTGGGTTACTAACTCCTTAACCTCATACAGTGCCACCCTGTTAACCAGATAACCAGAAAAAAGTCTATTCTAGATTGAGTTTTGTGAACCGCCAAATAAAAGGTCATATTGTTGTCCCCTTTAGAATGAGTTCAGAGTAGATCCAAGACCTCCAAAAATATATTCAGAGCTTTCTGAGCTCTGGACAAAGACCCTCCTGATGGCAGTATCCTTTCCTCCCTATTGTTAAAGCAAAAATTCCAGTCTCCTGCCAAAATAAGAGAGTGCGAAGAGAAAACAGAGATATCCAACTCTAATAAAGTGAAAAACTCAGGATTAGAGGGGGTGGGACCATAAATAGAAGCGACTGTGAGCTCTCTACCCCCTAGATTGCCCGAGAGATAAATCCCTCTACTATCATCCCTGATAGTCACCTGCACTATAGTATATGGACAGGTTTTCCCTATTAAGATCACCACACCCCCTGAGGCCTTATCCTTACCCACATCATAAACTTGACCCACCCACAGCCTCTTAAGGAAGCCCAGCTCCTCTGTCAACAGATGGGTCTCCTGTAGTGCAGCAATGTGAGCCCCCATCTGTCCAATATGCCTCAAAATTACCATTCTTTTCCATCTACCCCAGACCTTTGACATTCCATGAAATAATTTTAATACACGACATTGAAAAAAATAAAGAATATTTGGTATAGAACCATCACACTTTGCCTTTGCCAGGTCTGCATCTTACACATGCACCACTGTGGACCCTCTCTTTTTCCAACCCCCTGTAAACCCCCCCCAGCCCTGATCCCTGGATTGTCCTCCCATCAACCATTGATACATGGATGAGCCCTTTTCTGTGTGCCCCCCCGCCCTTCAAACTGACTGAGCCTTTCTTAGGACCCCACCCCTCACTTAAACAAGTACTACTGCAGCAGAAGTGCTCCCCTGTAGTCTTGACACCCAACCTCCTTTTAATTCTCAAGACCCCATACCACTCCCCTTCTCCTGCTCTACTGATAACCCCCTTTAGAGAAATTAAAGAAAAACTAACCTCTAGCTTGTGTAATAGAAAAGGGGTGAATGGGAAGGAGCGATGCCCCTCCTTTCATCCTGATTTAGAAGGGAATCCCACTGGCAGGGAAGGTAGTGAACTCCAGACTTTTCCCTCGACCACCCTCAATAACCTGGCCACTCGACTGCCCTCAATAACCTGGCCACTACCCAACCACTCTCAACCCCTCGTATCCTAACCTATTCCGGAAAGCAGGATCCCTAAGTTCCACCAGAGTTCTTATATACCCGCCAAAGAAACCGATTCTATCAGCATATAGTTGAGTACCAGCGCTCTTCTGGTCTCCTCCTACGCCTTATCCACAGTTCAGGAGTGAACACCCCTTCCATTGTCCACTTACTCATGCCGCTCCTCACCAGCATATCCTATACCCTTGTCACAGCCCTCACCTTACGTCCATGCTGCAGCCCAAGTTAGCTACCCCTCCATAGCTCAAACTCCAAAACACCATACCCAGGGAACCAATACCCCCTCCATAGACTGCAAAAATTTTTCACCCCTACATGAGCAGAGCCCCCCCTGTCCTCCCAAACATCACCAGGCCCCATTCCGAATCCCGCTATCTTATAATGGTAGCCAACCCCCAATGATACGATTCAAATCCCTCCAAAATCCCACAATGGTAAGCAGAACATTATACTGTAACATGACACCCAATTATAGTCCATTCCCCTCCGAACATCTGAAAAACCAGAAACAAATAAAGTTTCTTCTTTCCATTGCCCAAGTCCCAACTGTGTAGATCATACCAGTTTACAGCTTGTCAGCAGGAGCTCAAGTGATCAATTTAAATAACCCTGAGAGCTCCACATGCAGCCCCTCCATGGCATCACCCGCAGTGAGGTATTTCTTCTCGCCCGATTGGAGTCGAACCATCAAAGTCGCAGGATATTGCAGTCGAAACTTGATTCCGGCTAAGTAGAGCTTTTTCTTTATCTCCAAATATTCTTTTTGCTTCTCCTTGACTGATGGCATTTGATCCTGGAACAGCCAGAGGGATGCACCATTCCAATGCAAGGCTTTATTTTTCTTAGCGGTAAAAAGTACATAGGATTTTTCTTTATAATTCAGGAATCGCATTATGATGACCCTAAGCCTTGCCCCTGGTGGGGGCATCTCTCGTAAAGCTGTATGGGCTCTTTCCAAATTACAGGCCTCACCAAATGGCGTGGGGCCTAACAGCTTAAGCAGGAGATAAAGGAAACACAGTCAGTCTCTTCAGCCCTCTCCAGTAGCCCTGCTAGTATAAGATTGTTTCTCCTACTTCTAGATTCCTGGTCCTCCATCCGCTCTTCAAGCTTTCTAACTTGTTTGCACACTGCGATCAACTCTTGATCCAGGGTAGAGACTTTCCGTTCCTGTGAGGAGATTCTGACTTCCACATCCCCCATCCTCTGAGCCAGTGAATGCAGAGCTGGTTTTACAGTAGCAAAATCCATGACCAGCCCCTGCAACATTTGCTTGATTCCCAAGATATCCTCCGTGGTTGAGTTAATACTCCTTTCTGCATCCTACTGACCCACCTGTTCATCTGGCACAGGCGATAGGGGTTTTGGATGCTTTACTGCTGGTGTGCGTGCCACCAAGGGCTCCAGAGCTTCAACCTCCATCTCAATTCTACAGTTCGGCCTGCTGTCACCGCCAAGAGTGCAATGTCAGGCAAACACCTGCTGGGTACACACGCTCTGCTCCCTACTTTTCCACGCAGAAAACACCTCGGGTGCACCTCGCCAACTAGAGAGAGGTAGTTAACTTGAGTGAGAAGGCTCCCGACAAAGTTAAAAGCTAATTTGTATAAACAGGGCCTAGGAGCAGCACAGAAGATGTCCTCTCACGCTAGGCTTGTCACGTGATCCCTCCTCAAGTCTGTTCTAAACTTAACTCGGCTATGAGTTGCAACATCTTGTTTTCAGTAGGGTGCTGCTTATACACATTTCCATAGCTGGGTAAAGGGTGCAATGGGAGGTTAATGAAGTGAATACCTTTACTGTGGCTTTTAAGGTGCTCAAAAAAACCAACAACTGGGGGCTCCCTTATATGAATAGAAGCTGCTCCATCAAAGGAATGGTTGCTTGATCTCTTTCACTTCCTTTTATACAGTTCTTCCCATGTTCAACTGTTTTGTGAGTCTTAGTAGTTGAAACCTGACTTTGATTTGTACAAAAACCTGATGTCAAGAAGAGAAACAAGCACTGAATAAAGACATTCCATAGAACTGAATAGTGTGCATCCCCATGTTCTCCAAGTGCAGACTTCACAAAATATCTTAGACCAGATGCGGAGTAGGTAAATAGGGGAATAAAAGCAATCGAGCTGCAAGTCCCTTGTGGGCAAATTACAATCCCTTTCCATCCCTTTCATAAAAAAAGGTGTAGCCATGAGTTCCATTCAGGTAAGGTAGTTTCCTTTTTTTTTGGTTTTGAGCACCGAGAAAGGTACTCCTTACAGGAAGGGGCCCAATTCAAAATCGGGACCCGATATTGCCAAGCACTGTCCTTGAACTGCCTTGCCACTAAGGTAAACAAATAGGATAGTTTTCCATTGTTCATAAACAGATCTCCAAACAAGACTCCATGGGCTCAATATTCAAAGGTTTGCACAGGTGCTAATGGGACTCTGTTCGCATAAGCTGGGGTTTGCCTCTGCTTTCTATATTCAAAAAGGTCTGTTGTGTGGCCAAGAGGGTTAGCACCTTCACAAAACATTATGTGGGTGGGAAACAGGGCTATGAGTAGATGTGCTACCCCATATTCAGTTGTTTTGTCATGCACAACACGATTTGCCAACAAAACTCTTACTTAATCCAGTCCGTGGCACCCCTCCTTTTCCAGTTCCTAAGTGAAAAAAAAATTCCTGATGTTAGTGGTCCCCCTCTGATCACCAGCCCTGATGTAAAAATAATAATCCCTCCTGCTGCACTGACTTAAAAACAAGATGGTCCCCCCCCCTCCGATTGCCAGCCCTGAAGAACAAATAATATTTCCTGGTGGCTGTTGTCCCCTCACCCCCTTCTGATTATCAGCCACAAAGAACAAATAATATTCCCTGATGGTAGCAGTCCTCCCATTCTGATCTCCAGCCCCAAAGAATAAATAATATTCTGTAGTGCAACTGGGACCCCCCTCTCTCCGATCGCCAGCCCTGAAGAACAAATAATATTCACTGGTGGTAGTGGAACCCCCCGATCGCTAGACCCAAAGAACAAATAATATTTCCTGTGGTAGTGGTGCTGTGGTTCAGGGCTGCCAGGGATGTTTTCTTAATACAGTACAGGTTAGCGACGGGGGGTGGCGGGGGAGAGGACCACTAGCATCAAGATATCTACAAGTCTGGGACCAGGCAATTGGGGATGGGGGTGGCACTGCGCTAACCTGCCTCCCTACCCATGCAAATGAACCCATAATGTGCATGCAAAGTGCTCATTATAGCCGTACATGCCCAATGGGCTCACTTACATGGGTCCCTTTGAAAACTGCAGGTAGCACTCTGGCACTGTTCATTCTGGCGGCGTACGTCAGGATCCATATCGAAGCAGCTTATGTCTTAGCACTGCACCCACATGGCTCTATATTCAGTTGAATAGCATCAGTTATTCAACTGAAGATAGCAACCTCGAGCTCTCAGGCAACTGGAAAGCACAGCAGAAAATCTTCTGCTCCGCTTTGCATTTTTCTAATATTGGGCCCCATATTCCCAAAGTAGTGTTCCGTTTTTGCTTATATGTATAGTGTGCAGCACTCATGGGCCCACTCTGCAGCAAAGATGACGCATGGTCATCCCCATGTCCCGCTAAACCTTAACGGGATCCTGGGACAACCCCAAATCTTTTGGCTATCAACACAGCCCCATGTGAACTGAAAAATGCACATATGAAAAAAAAAACTAGGACACTAGTGGAATAGGGAGGCAGAGCTTGAATGCTGGCTCTTTATAAAAAAAGAAAACTGTCTCTGCAGTCTCTTTTTTTATTTACACTTTTATACTCCTCTGTGCCCAGCTGCCTCCTAGTAACTGACCTCCTCAGCTCCATCACCCCGATGTTAGCGGAACTTTCCCCCTGCACAGTCGCCAGATGCAGAGCCTGTGAGAGGTTGGTCATCATCTGCAACTGGAGGAGTTTTTCCTCCATTTTTCTCCCTTCCCATTGCTGGGGGGGGGGGCACACACAGGGCATGCGCATATAGAGGCGTTTGCAGAGATCCCATAGCACCCTCCCTTTATCTGGCCCCTCTGACCCACACTACCCTCCGGCCTTCACCTGGGTGTAGTCATTCAGCAGGAGTGCCAGTCCTCCCTCCCCGGGTGAGGAGAGCTGTCCTCCCAACACTTGATCCTCTCCCTCCCTTGCTGACCCGTGCTGGTTCCCAAATACGGGTCACCAGCATGGCACAAGGTCTGGCATCCAGTGCCCCAACTCTCAGCACCACTGGTGATCTGCAGTCCCTTCCTAGCAACTAGGCAGTTAAAGAAAAATACTCATTTTTGTTACCCTCACCCCCTGAAAGCTCTAGCCCCAGATTAAGCTTTTGTGATACTAACATAATTTTTTCTTGCAGTTTACTTTATTTTAACTTTGTAAAGTCTACGATCACCAAACATGGTGGATGCTGTGCAGTTTCATTTAATGTCATGGTGCGGTGCCACACTGCTTGCCCCAATACATTTTGTATTGGTTTGAGCGGTGCAGCGCAACATCGTGACATGAAATGGAACCGCACAGCACCCACCATGTTTGGTGATTGCAGAATTTACAAAGTTTAAATAAAGTAAACTACAGGAAAAACATTTTTTAATATCACAAATGTTTAATCTGGGTCTAGAGCTTTCGCGGGTGAGAGGGTGATGAAAATGAGTGTTGCAAGTCTGAAAAAATGTAATATTTAGAAACAATTAAGCTTGTTATAATCTACGGGCCAGATATTCAAACTGCGCTATTTTGTGGAGCAAGCCCTTGCGCTGCACAAAATAGTTGCGCAGGGGTGTGGCCAGAACGATATTCAAAGGAGTTGCACCCTTGAGCAACTCCTTTGAATATCACCCCCCTTGCCATAGCCACTGTGCATGGCGCAGTGGAACTTGCGCCACTGCAAGTGGTCAGAGTGGAGCATTCAACTTGCGGTGGCGACAAGTACCATTGCGCCATGCGCAAATTTCCGATATTCAAAAGACGACATGCAAATGGGGCCATAATTCATGCAAGGCACAGGGGGGGCCATTTGCATCTGATAATGGCCCCATTTGCATGCCATTAGCATGCAGGTACGTCAATCCCGAGGGCGTACGGTGGCTGCCTGCCAGAGCAGCAGCCGCGGGACGGCGCCTGCAGCCGATCGCGGGCAAAAGTATAAATCCCCACCCCCACTGGCCGATCGTGGGCATAGCTGAAACCCCCACCAGCCCGATCGCGGGCAGCAATGTATCCCCTCCAACACATCCCTGGTGGTCAGTGGACCGATAAGCCCGATCCGGGCTGGATCCTCAAACACACCCCCACCTCCCGAACATATCCCGGTGGTCAGTGGACCAAAAATCCCGATCGCGGGATGTGGTTATCAAACACCGCCCCGAAAACATCCCTGGTGACCTAGTGTCCCCCACCCCACCCACCCAGGAAGCCCCACCACCTCCCCCGCCCGGTCGGCAGGCTGCAGCATCCCACCATAAAACTGGACTGTCTTATGACGGTATGGGCTGCCGCCCATTGGCTCTTGCTCTGCACCAATGGGCGCAGCCTACGGGCTGTCAGTCGCGGGCGGAAGTGGCAGGTGGGTGGATGCTGCCACCCGCTGGCTGCAGGGGGAGCGGGTAGTGGGGCTTCATGGGTGGTGGGGTGGGGGACACTAGGTCACCAGGGATGTGTCTGGGGTTACAACTACATCCCGTGATCGGTTTTTCGGTCCACTGGACCACCAGGGATATATTCGGGAGGTGGGGGTGTTTGACAACTACATCCCGCGATCAGGATTTTCAGTCCACTGGACCACCAGGGATGTGTTCGAGGAGAACATTGCTGACCACGATCGGGCTGGTGGGGGAGTTTAAGCTATGCCCGCGATCGGTCAGTGGGGGTGGTGGTGGAATTTTACACTCCTTTGCCAGCGATCGCGGGCTGCGGAGGGCATAGGGGTGGGTTGAGGGCCAGCCACAGGTGGCAGCTGCTGTGTTAGCCCTGCAATGCAGCAGCTGACCTGTGGGTGGCCCTCGACTTTATCCTTTTTTTTTTTTTTGGCTCAAAGTCCTGCAGGCGCAGGTTGGGGGTTGCACCTGCACAACTCTGCACAGCCCGGCTGAATATCAGGCTGTGCAGTTTATGCATGGTTCCTCCCCTCCAGTTCAGCATGCATTCATTTGCATTGCGCTGTTGCTCAGCATGTTTTCAGTGGCATAACTGCCTCCTGCTGAATATCGCAGAATGGAGCAAGTTCAGACTTGCGCAGGCGCAACCCTATTGCGCATGGCGCAACCCTTTTGAATATCTGGCCCTATATGTTTTTTTCTGAAATTCACACCATTTTTCTTTAATTATATTCTGCTGTGGCTGCTTGTCTACACCTAACATCACAATTCTGTTTATATGACATAATCTGCTGTGGAGGTAACTATAATGTCATAAATAGGGGGATTGTGATGTGGACAAGAAGCCAGAGCAGATAACGTCCAAGGCATTAATTTATTAACTATTTATTCCTCAACTTCACCATGTGCCCTTTTCATCTTGTACCCCCCGCCCTGTCACCCCACATCTTCAGAACTTTAACTGTCCTCCAAATGGCTCCACGGTGAGAATGAATCTGGGAGCAGTTTTACTCCCCTCGGAGTTGGCAGCTCAACATGCACATGCATATATGCAACAAACGTGCATGTGTAACCTGGCAGATTCTCCTACCTTAACGCAATGGCCATCATGATGCCTCCCATGCTACAAGAGGAGGTGCTTATGTGCACAGGCAGCTGTCGTCTCATCCAGCCAACCCTCCAGCACCCTGGCACAATACCAAACCCAAACTGTCAGCATCACAAAAAATAGCGATTAATATGGGGAACATATAATAGCAAGAGGCAGTGGAGCAGTGGGCTTCGGACGCTTGGGCAGCCGTGACCAAAATGTATACTAAATAAAGAAAAATAATAAGGAGGGTACAGTATGGCACAGGAGTAAAGTAAGGTAAGTTTTATATTGGGGGCTCAGCAAATCCCCTTTAGCGACCCTAGGTGATAGTGGGAATGCTCACTGGCTGGCGGTTCCTGCATTATTTAAAAAGGGGACACTTGTGATTGAGGGGTCTTGAGTTGTCCCAGGAGGCCAGCATTGATATAGCCCTGGTGGCATAAAAGTGGCAAACGTTTTTTTTT
The DNA here is from genome assembly GCA_016271365.2 of Neoceratodus forsteri. NCBI lineage: Eukaryota > Metazoa > Chordata > Ceratodontiformes > Ceratodontidae > Neoceratodus > Neoceratodus forsteri. The sequence goes on from CM057455.1 coordinate 56,739,978, forward strand.
TTTTTTTGGGGGGGGGCCTTCTGTCTAAACTTTCCCGGCATCTAGTGAAGGGGATCCTCGGCCGACTATATGTAGCAGGCAGGTAGGCTGGTCAGAAAACCACTGATCAGAAATGCTGCGACTGATGCTATGCAGCCAGTTTAGTGCTACATGTACTGTGCTACAGTGATAGTTATGGCAGGCACTTTTAACTGCCAACCCTGAGGCAGATAACTAAAATGATGAAGGGTCTGCACAAGAAGCCATACAAAGAGAGACTAAAGGAGCTGAATATGTATGCCCTTGAGGAAAGGAGGGAAAGGGGGCACACGATAGAAAATGTAGAGTACCTCAAGAGAATCAACAAACTCCAAGACAGTAGCATCTTTCAGAAAAAGAGATATGCAAGAACAAGGGGGCACAATTTGAAGATAGAGGGGTGACAGCTTAGGGGCAATGTGAGAAAGTATTTTTTCACAGAGAGGTTGGTGGATGCATGGAACGGCCTTCCTGAGGAGGTTGCAGCGTGAAAAATAATGGGGGACTTCGAGAATACATGGGACATGCATAAAGTAATTCTATTGGTGAGTAGGAGGAAGTAGGCTGTTGGCTAACTAGGCTCTGCAGATTATCCAATAGGTAGGGAAATAGGTAGACTGGGTGGGCCAAGCAGTCCTTATCTGCCATCAATGTCAATGTTACTATGTTTCACCCAGCACAAAGTTCAGGCTGTAGCCTGCTCCAGGTGGGAAGGAAAGAAGATGGGAGATTTTTGGGAGGGGGGGGGGCCTAGAGCAAATATGCCTGCCTCTACCGATTTGCCACAAAGTGGCTATGTGAATAACTCCCAAGGGGCTAGTTAAGAGGATCTGGAGGGTGGGCAGCCAGCAGTAGATGGCAGGAACCCCTAGCTAAACTGCATATGGCAAGACTGTAGGTGCTAAGAGGGGCCTGGTAGAAAGGGACTGGGAGAGCAAATTCACAGGATAGGGGCCACAATGGAAAATCCACAGTGTCGTTGAAGGATGAGGCCTGAAACTGGCTTAAAAGTAGCTATGGGTGGGTGGCAAGCAGGGGAAATTAGTGGGCGCCCTGAGGGGAACTTGGGAGCAGCAATTACTGCATATAATAGAGCTGCACAGCAGCTAATCTCAAAGTACCAAGGACTAACAAAAGGATTGGGAGAGGGAAAGAGCAGCATAAGGTCCAGGAGAGCCCGTAATTACACTGCAGCACTCCTTTCCTTCTCTGAGCTCACTTCACTTGTTCAGCTGCTGTTCTTCTGGTTGGTCATAGCTGTCTTCTTTGCAGTGCCCCAAAACACTGCTCCCATGGGGTCCCAGAGTAGCTTCTTGGTGACAAGAATGAACAGGCACGGGAGGAACTGGATATGCAGCAGTTGGGGGTGCTCAGTCAGAGTGTAGGAACGACTTGAGAAACCAGAGAGACTGGCTGTTTAACTCCCCCCTCAAGTGCCCAGGTGTTCTGGTACTGCTGCCGATAGTATACTGTAACTTCTCACTGCCGTGGCCCTAAATGCCGTTAGACATTAGCAGGCAAAGCACTACTGAAAGCGATTGCTGGCATTCAGGGCTACGGCGGCGAGACTGTTAAAGTATACATTATTGGCAGTGGAGGATAATGGGGGAGGCTCTCAGAATGGATTGCATTTTTTGTGATCCAAAGTAGAAATGGGTCGCATGAGCAGTCAGGTTGCATCGCAAAATGCAATGCGATACTGGCTATTGAAACCCTCTACTATGTCACACATCCCCATCCCTCACCCCTCTGTTTGGTACTACTTACTAGTATCTTGCTTTAGTTTTGTTTCTTCCGCTGTTCAGGTTGCCTGTCCCTCAGCCACACCACCTACCACTTACTCATTAGTACTTCTCCCCACTATCATACAGTGATAGTTTTTTTTCTGTTTTTGTATCAAAGCGCTGTTCAACTGGCTGCTCCAAACTGCGCTGCAGCTGTCACACTCCTCTGCATGCTGCTGCCATGTGTCCTCTCCGCACCTCGATAAACAAACATTTTTTTAAACTGCTTCTTTGAAAACTGAATTAGTGATAATCCCTCACTCTTCCCCTTCCCCTCTGGTTTGCCAACCTCACTACAACTGCTACGAACTCTCCCCAACACACAGAAACAGTCAGATATTTTTTTTCTTAAACTGCATGCTTGCAAACCCCACTGCTAATGACTCCTCACTCCAGGTCACAGTTCTACTCTGGTTTCCAGACCTCGTCACAGCTGCCACAAGAGGCTCCTGTTAAGTCCCTCTCTGCAAACTCTTATTGGTCTCTTGTGGCCCTCCCTCTTCCCAGCTTATTTACTGATACAGCCCCATGTCTGTGCCATACATGCTTTAAGCCCTCCTCCACCATTTTTCACTCCTGACCTTCAACACTAATGCTGCCAGTCTGTTCCAGGTGTCTACTACCCTTTCAGTGAAGCAGTAATTCCTCGCATCCCTCTTACCCCCAAGCTTCATCACATGCCCCCTGGTCCTGGTGCTCTTTTTATTATTTGAAGGAGCCCCCCCCCCCGGTACCCTGTTCACCCTTGTAAGGTACTTGTGGGTTTCCATCATGTCCTCTGTCTTTCAGGGTGTACATGTTGAGATCCCAAAGTCTGTCCTCATAGTACGTTTGACACAACCCCTGTACCCAGTGACAGAGGTGGTGGGTATAAAACATGGGTCAAATTGGACCTTCTGGTGCAAAAAATGTGGATCTAAAGTGCAGTGTTCCCATTTTCCCCCAACTGTACAAGATTCACGTACAAATTATGAAATTCAAGTACATTTATGTGTGAAGGGGTACACTGTACCCTCATAATTCTGTTTGAAGTATATGTACCCCACAAAAATGTTGTACAAATGGTAGAATGAACCCTTATAATTAAATTTGTACTCCTGAAACGTTTTGAAGAGGGTGCAGTGCACCCCCAGATCTACAGCCTTAATGGGAACACTGCTAAAGAGGAACCTGCTGTGTCAAAACATTGTGGTAGATTGTGAGCAGTTCACATACCCTCCCTTTAGATACTGTTATAGAGCAGGTGCATCAGTTTGGACCCACTGGCAAAGGAAATAGGGGTCAGTTTTCAGCAGGGTGCAACTTTTGCCCTTTTGGTGCATGTTAGCACTGGCCATGTTGGTTGCTCTTTATGCTGCCTCCACCCTGTGGCCTTTCGAAGATGCAGCATCCAAAACTGGACACAGTACTCTTAAGTTGGGTCTCACTAATAATTGATTGCTTGCAACACCACCACCTCCGTCCTCCTGCTGAATATACCCCTCCCTATGCAGCCCAACATCCTGCTAGCCCTACCCACTGCTTTGTGACACAGACCTACAATTTTAAGATCATAAGAACCCCAAGGTCTCTTTCCTGCTTAATGCCCGTCAGTACCACCCCCAACCCTATAAAGCAGCTCCTGGATTCCTATGCCCTATGTGCACAGTTCCGCACTTTCTGTCATTGAATCCCAACTGCCATGATCTTGACCACTCCTGGAGTTTCTTCAAGAGCCATATGCATGCTCTCTGCTCCCTCCTTAGTGCCCACCCAACAGATTTTGGTATGGTCTGCAAAAAGGCATTCCCTTCTCTGTCAGTTTTTTGCAATGTCAGTTATGAAGACACTGAAGAGGATCATCCCAGTACTGAGCTGAGCTGCTCACTGTCCCATCACTGCAATGAGTGCCATTAACCATCCCCCTTTGACACCTGTTAACCATTTTTCCCCCCAGCTGCTATTCATTTTTTCCACCTGCATCTCTGGTTGGCCCCCTTCTGTTCAGCTACCACAACACCATCACACTGGCATCTGCCAGGACTTGCTTCACTGTAGAATGGATCCAGTATGTGGAGGAGCTGCTTAGGTCATCAGGATGCTTTTGCATGTTCTTCCATCCCCTAGGACATGAGAAGCAAGGGTGCACAAACACGTGCACAGACATGTGTGGCAGAGCACCAGCCAATGTCTTCCCACCCATGAGCTGCTCCTGACTGCACTGACACTTGTGGTCACTCATTTGGCAGTACTACGGTGGAGCTGACTGTCCTCCTTTACCAGAAGAGAGCATCTCCTAGATCACTTGATCCTCCTCTTCCTCCTCCCACCAGCGAGCCCCGACGTGAGCTCATTCCTGTACTCAGGTTGCCTGTGTCGTGGGCCACAGTGCTATAGCTGAGCTGAAGGGCTGACTTGTTAACTAGTTTCTAATTAATTTCACCACTTTGAATCCTCCTAAGCTGTTTAAATTCCTCAGCCTTGCCCACCCCCCCAACAGTCAACTACCCTCCTCTCTGCTAGATCACCCTTCCAGGCACCACATTATCTTCGATGCAGCTGGACAACCTTTCTAGTCCCAGCCTATCTTCAGTGCAGCTGGACAACCCTTCTAGCCCCAGCCTCTCCCATAATGGGCAACCGCACTGGAGCTAGAGCACCACACAGCCTCCAGACCAGCCTCTTCCCCAGCCGACCACCCTCCCTGTATCTGGACCAGCCTCCAGCTGCATGCCATACAACCTCCATGCAGCTGGAACACCATCCCAAACCTCCACTCCCAACAGACCACATCTCTGCAGCTGTTCCCCCTCAAGCCCCTGAACCAGCAGTCCCCAGCCAACCACTCTACCTACAGCTGGATCCACCAGAAGTCCCGTACCAGCCTCATCATCTGCCCACCCACCCTGCAGCTGGACCTCACTTCCAACCCTGAACTAGTCCTCCCCACTACCAGCCTTCCTCCCTGCAGCTCACTCTTTCATGCTCTGGACTAGCCTCCCCCAACAGACAACCCTCCCTGCAGCTCTATCCCCTGTGTCCATTCCCACCCATAGACCAGCCCCCCCTTCCCAAGTTGAGCAACCTCCTGGAGCTGGACACCCAGATAACCACCATTCCCAGGAGCTGGACCCACCCTGTCTCCAAAGCAGAACCTCCCTCTGACCACCCTCCCTACAACTAGTCCTCCTCCCCAGATCACCCTTCCACAACCATGAACTCAATACTTCTCAATGTAGTACAAAAATATACCAGACACTAATATATAAAATATAAATTCATGAGTGGCTTTAAAATGAACAGCTGTATGGAGTCAAAGAATCAATTATAAGCAAAAAAACAAACAAACAAAAGTACACTAGTCTCCAGCTTACAAAATGGATCAACACATGCAAATGTTTTAATCACAATATTAAATGCAAAAAACAGCTTCCCCAAACACACTTACAACTGCATTAAATAATTATTCCTTTATCAATCTGCAGGTTACTCCAAATTTTCTCAGATTAAAAAAGTTGTAGTCTTTTCTCTGTAAATATAGATAAATAGGCTACTGAATGGATATACACATGTAACCCATAGGCAGCGCTATCCCAAGGGATACTACCCCTGACTGCGTAACTAACTGCAGGTTAAGGGGCCTGAGCTTGTAGAAAGGGTGCCTGCACCCAGAGGACAGGGTTAGTGGCAGCGTGACTGCTCTGGGTACAGCCCTCTGGGACACTGATACCCCCCTCTTTCCCCTCTAGTGGCCAAAGCAAATCTGGAATAACACAATCTCAATACACACTGTAATGCACTGGTAACCTGTCTTGTAGCACACTTACCACCAGGGCTGGATTAGCTGGCACGGCCCTGGAGACCCCCTGTAAAACAAGAACTGTAACAGTAAACAGCAATATCACAGTACTTTCTATAAAGAGGTACACCAGTACCAGTTTGGATGCAAAAAGAGTTAGATCTGATTTATTACGGGGATGTGAACAAGGGAGGGGCAGTAATCTGGTGGTTTATTTTAGATTGATTCAGGCTATAAGGCATGCACTCAAAGGTCTCTGTAACACAGTCACACACACTCTGGGTACTCAGTTGGATCTACAGGCTAGCCTGAAGCATTTCCTGGGGTAGGCCAGCGTTGCAGCTTTTGTAGGGGCCCTTTGGAAGGAAGAAACACACCATTCACTTTAACCCTTAATTTGTAATCCAGAGCCAGAGGGCTCAGTCAGAAATTATTAGCAACAAAAATTAAATCAGCGGACACACTTTGATTTGAGCTTTATTGCAGGGAGCTACCCTGGTGTTTACTCACGCTACCTGTCACAACCCCACTCAGCAGGTCAGGCCCTCTGCTCCCATAGTGCCAACCTCCGAGCGCAGTATTGTGAACAGGAAACAGAAATAGGGTAATCCTCCTCTGTCTGTTTTGTGGGTTCAAATCAACCTTTGGTCTCAAGTTTCTGGAGGGATTCAAACTGTGAACCTCTTGCTAGCATATCCAATGTACAGGCTCAGATAATTCTACTCTTCGGGGGGGCAGGTATCTTTTGCCTATGGGCACCTAACCAGGTGTACAAAGTGAACCCTTAAAAACTGTATGAAAGACCTCAGAATAAACTCTTACCTTTTTCCAGTTTGGAATTACCAGTAAGCTATGCACAGTGTCAACTTTAACCATATATACTTCACTTGTCAAAGAAAAGAATTTTAAAGGCACACCAAGTAGTCTCTTTAAAGTGAGATGTTTACTTAAAAATATATAAAAATGTAAACACAGAACAATATATCACAAAACATCACACTCACTTAAAAAAAAAACAGGTATAAAAGTGCAATTTCCTACCAACCATACACTTAGACTTGCCTAGTTAAGGTATTCTTATATTCTTACAGTGCTGAAAGATGTTGTAGCTTCAGAGTCCAAACATGTGTGTCTGTCTAAAGGTCAGTCACAGCATAATTAAAAAATGTCTTCACCCTGCCTTCTCCATGATGTCACCCAGCTCCTCCTCTGTTTATTAAAAAATTTACAATCAGGATGTCTTATCAAGCAGGAGGTAAATTAATAGGTGACATTAGCAAAAACTCATGTCCCCACATGACTTTCCAATCAGGTTTGTAATTTTCCAAGTTCTTTCTTTCATCCATGAGCATCATCCTGCTCCTTACAGACATCAAAGAGCATTTATGACGTAGCATCTAAGTGACATACCTGTATTCTTCCTCTAAACGTCATAAAAGTTTATGATTTCCAGCCTAGCGGCTGGCAGCTATAATTAAGCTAGATAAACAGGAGATCCTTAATTTAGGTCTCTTCTAGCCTTTAATTATCACCTGGCTTTTATCTTTTAGCTGAAACCTGGGGGGGGGGGTTAACCCACAGGCTGTCTCAGTATGTCTCATGAGAGACACTCAATAACACATGTTTATATTACAAAAAGCATTGATTAATCAGAACCAGCTGTCCAAGCGTCACAATCTTACCTACCTAGACTGAATTTAGGGGCTCTATCCCCTGCATGGGATAAGCTTCCCAAATCAGTTCACTTCTCATAGACGCGAGACAACCCATCTGAGTTCTGATTTTTCGCTCCAGCCCTATGTAGACTTGTCATGTCATACCCTTGCAAAGAAAGACTGCATCTTAGCAATCTACCATTGTTTTTTCCCATCTGCGTCAGTCAAACCAGGGGGTTGTGGTCAGTCTGTACCACAAAATGCTGCCCATACAAGTATGGCTCCCACTTCTTTAGGGCCCACACTATGGCAAGTCACTCCTTTTCCACAGTGGAGTATGCCTGCTCCCTGGGAAGTAACTTTTTACTCAGATATGCTACAGGGTGATCTTTCCCTTGGCTGGATGTCTGACACAGTACTGCCCCAATACCCCCATCTGAGGCATCAGTCTGAACTATAAAGGGTCTACTATAGTCAGGACTTGTCAAAACAGGAGCACTGCACAGTGCCTCCTTCAATCTGGTAAAAGATTCTTCATAGGCTGGCCCCCAGGTAATTTTCTTTGGCATCCTTTTCTTTACCAGGTCAGATAGGAGAGCAGCCAGGGCACTGTAATTGGGTACAAATTTTCTATAGTACCCTGCTGTCCCAAGGAAACTCTTGACCTGCTTATACGTTTCTTGTCTGGGCCATGCCTGAATTACCTCTATTTTTTATTTGGTTAGGATGGAGCTGTCCCTGGCCTATCACATGCCCGAGGTATGCCACTTCTCCCATGGCCACCTGGCACTTCTCTGCTTTGACAGTGAGCCCGGCCCTCTGTATCCTGCCCAGCACTTCCCTAAGGTGGGACAGGTATTCCTCTCAGCTGGCACTAAAGATGGCAATGTCATCTAGGTACACCATGGTGTACTCCTCAGCACCATTTAACACCTGGTTCACCAACCTTTGGAAAGTGGTCGGGGTGTTCTTCATTCCGAAAGGCATTACTTTAAATTCCAATAAGCCTATCGGAGTGATGAAGGCTGACCTCTCCCTAGCTCTGTCCATCAACTCAACCTACCAATACCCCTTGGTCAGGTCAGTGGTCGTTAGGTAGGTCGCCCCTCCTAACTTGTCCAGGAGTTCATCCGTCCGGGGCATCAGGTGGGCGTCTGACTTCATGACTGTATTCAGTCCATGATAGTCCACACAGAAATGAGTAGAGCCATCTAGCTTTGGCACAAGGACTACGGGTGAGGCCCAGGGGCTATGTGATTTTTGGATTACCCCTAAATCCAGCATCTCCTCTACTTCCCTCCTAATGTCCTGTTGGACAGCCTCTGACACCTGACATGCTGTCCGCTGTATGGGTGTCGGTGTCCCTGTCTCCACATCGTGCATCGCTAAGGGGGTTAGTCCAGGCTTGGTGCTAAACAATGAGGCAAAGTCTGCTAAAACCTCCCTCACTTCCTGGATCTTGTCCGGGGTCAGGTGGGGAGACAATTTTACTGCCTCCACAGAGGACTCCCACTTGCTTTCTTCCAGCAAGTCTAGAAGGGGGCCTTCTTCATCCGTCCCCTCCCCAGGACTACACACTGCAAACACCATGTCAGCCCTATTTACGTATGGCTTCATCATGTTGACATGGTACATCCTTTCTGTCTGTCTGCTGTCTGGTCACTCTACAATATGGTTCATGTCATTTACCTTCCTAATGACTTTCTACAGTCCTGCCCACTCAGCCTGCAGCTTGTCTTTCCAGACTGGAATAACGACCATGACTTCCTGACCCACCATGTACCAGTGAGCTCTGACTCTGCAGTCATACCACACTTTTTGTTTCTGTTGGGCAGCTGCCAGGTTGCTCTGGGCTGTCCCCATAAGCTCCTTCAGCCTTTCCCTAAACTTAAGGATGTAATCCACTCTGGGAGTTCCCTGGGTGGCGTGCTTGCCTTCCCAGTCCTCCAGGATCAAGTCTAGGGGCTCACATACCTGGCGTCCATATAAGAGTTCGAAGGGTGAAAATCCCGTCGACTCTTGGGGCACCTCCCTGTATGCAAACAACAGGTGGGGAAGGTATTTCTCCCAGTCCCTCCCATGCTGTTCAGCAAACACCTGGAGCATTGACTTCAGGGTACCATTGAATCTTTCCACAAGCCCACTGGCTTGTGGATGATACGGTGTTGTGTATTTCTGCACCACCCCACACTTCTCCCATAAACATTTCATCAGGTCCGACATAAAGGAACACCCTCAATTGGTAAAACCTCCTGCAGAAAACCAACACGGGAGAAAATCCCAAGTAAGGCATCTGCCACTTTGTCTGTCCTCAGTGAGGATAGGGCGACTGCCTCTGGGTACTGTCTGGCATAATACACCACAGTTAGGATGAATCTCTTCCCTGAGGAGCTGGGGGTATTTAAAGGCCCCACAATATCCATTCCCACCCTCTGGAATGGCTCCTCCACTATGGGCAATGGAATCAGGGTGGCTTGGGTTTTCTTGCCCGCCTTCCTTATTTCTTGGCACTGGTGACAAGACCTGCAATACTCCTTCACCTGCTGGGTGAAGTTAGGCCAATAGAAATTCTGGGCCAAACGCTGCATAGTGCACGTGATTTCCAGATGACCAGACAAGGGAATATCATGTGCAATCTTGAGCAACTGCTCACGATACCCCTGGGGAATGACAAGCTGCCTGCCTAGCACCCCTCCCTCTGTCTTCACAGCCTGAGTATACATCAGTCCATTTTCCCAATTAACCTTATGTCTGCTGTCACCTCCCTGTGTTCCGTCAGAGTCTGCCCAAGCCCTCAGCTTTTCTGAACTAGGGTCACTTCTCTGAGCAGCTGCAAACTCCCACACATTCCCAAGGCATGGGACAGGTCCCCTTCTGTCACTAAACAAGGGTCCCTAGCACTAGCATCAGGGCACTCAGGATCACTGTCAATCCCAACCCTCAGACAATGGGTCACCCCTCCCTCTTTGGAGTAACCCTCTGTAGCTGTGTGGTTAACTGCTACTGGGGAAATTTCTACCCCCTTTTCGTTGGTCTCCATATCAGGAAACACAGGCTGGGGAACCAGCCTCCCAATGGTTTTCACAATGGCTTCTGTGGCGTTCAGGGAACTACAATTTCCCTTGTCGCTTGGCTACAGGTAACTGCACATACCATCCCTTGTTTGAGATTGTTGCCCAGGATCACATCCACTGCTAAGGTTTTGGCTACAGCCACCTGTTGCACAGTTCCCCCTGTTTCACCCCAATCTAGGAGAACACTAGCGAGGGGCAATGTTTTCTCTTCACCAGTGAACCCTTGTACAGTGATGTATTTATTGGGTATAAGCTGACCAGGCTGTACCATATCCCCTTTTACCAATGTCAGGGATGCCCCTGTGTCCCTTAACCCTTGCGTCTGTACACCATTCACCTTGACTGGGTGCGTGTGTTTCCTCATGTTCACAGGCATGCTTCCAGGGACACACAAACAACCCACTTCTTTCCTAGCCCCTGGTTGTGTATTGCATGCCTTTTTGGGACACTGTCTGGCAATATGCCCAGTTTCTTTACACAACCAACATTCATTTCTTTTCTCAGAGAAATCTTTTCTCTGAAACCTGAGGCTAACTGGTATTGGTGGAGGCAGTGAGGGTTGTAGCTGCCCTGAAGGTGCGCTTTTCCCCTTCTGCGATGCCACGCCCACCCCAGTCACTCTCAGGGCAGGTCTGCTCTTGGCATAGTGGTCCGAGAGTTCAGCAGCCTCTTGCACTGTTTTGGAATCTTGGCCCTCCAGGCAGGTATTCAGCTCTGCTGGGCATGCCTAGAAAAACTGTTCTAACAAAATCATATTTTCAAGTTTATAAACAGAGTTTGCTTCAATTCCTTCCCACCAACATTCTAAAAACTGATGTTTCGTGGCTAGTTCCTCGTATCTCATGTCAGGTCTTCTCCTGAGCTTATGGAGTTTAGCTCTGTATGATTCAGCAGTTAATTCAAATTTCTTTAACAGTGCAGCTTTAAGTTTGCTGTAATCATCACTGTCCTCATTGTCCATTTGACCAAATGCATCCTGAGCTTTCTCAGTATGTAGCAGGGATAGCTGGAAGCTCCTGGACTCTCTAGGAATTTTAGCCTGAATACAAACCTTTTTAAAAGAATTTAAAAAGGCATCCATATCCTCCCCCTCTTTAAATTCGGCTATCAATTTGGAATTCAATTTGTGACCCAGTCCTGTAGTCCCAGTTAAACCCAAGCCACTTACCTGCTCTGGTGCTGCTGGTTGGAGTCGTAGCTTCTCCAGTTCGTGTTGCCTCTGGTGCTCCTGCTCCTCATGATCAGTGTCTCGCTGTTCTCGCTCTGCCTCTCGGTGTTCTCAATCTGCCTCTCAGTGTTCTTGCTCTCTTTTCTCCTCTGCAGCTCGCTGTTCTCGCTCTGCCTCTCAGTGGTCTCGTTTAGCCTTCTCCTCTGCAGCTCGCTGTTCTCTCTTCTCTTCTCTCTAGAACTCCAGCTTCATTCTGCACAACTCAATCTGCAGCCTGAGTATTTCTGGATCCAGGATACTGGTGATCTTCCCTTGCTGCTGTGGCCCTTCGCTGGCACTGGCTCTGTTGCCCTCCTTATCGAATCTGGACACTGCACTGGCTGCTAGCCCTTCCACACTCAAGGTTTGGTCCTTTACAGTCACTGTCTGTGACTCGATGCTCTGGGTATCTGCTACCACCAGGGCATCCACGAGGTCCTGCCTGGTGGCTTTCACCTCGAACGGGACTCCACTGTCCCTGCACAACTGCTTTAAGTAGTCTACAATGTGCCCGCTGTAGTTGGAAGCCATCTTCTTCCCTAACTACGGTTACTCTGACTTGCACTTTAGAGAAAAAAAATGAAACAGTAGGAACTCGACTGTAAGCCAAGTGATATGGTTCTGTTTCCTTTTAAAAATGAATCACTGCCTTTTTCTTTTTTTGCAAGTGAGCTGACAGTATCAACCCGACACACTGAACAATAAAACTTGTAATACCAAACTTATCCCCACCGCTGCCAACCAATCTGTCACAACCCCACTCAGCAGTTCAGGCCCTCTGCTCCCACAGTGCCAACCTCCAAGCGCAGTATTGTGAAGAGGAAACCAAAACAGGGTAACCCTCCTGTCTGTTTTGTGGGTTCGAATCAACCTTTGGTCTCAAGTTTCTGGAGGGATTCAAACTGTGAACCTCTTGCTAGCATACCCAATGTACAGGCTCAGATAATTCTACTCTTCGGGGGGGAAGATATCTTTTGCCTATGGGCACCTAACCAGGTGTACAAAATGAACTCTTAAAAACTCTATGAAAGACTTCAGAATAAACTCTTACCTTTTTCCTGTTTGGTATTACCAGTAAGCTATGCACAGTGTCAACTTTAATCATATATGCTTCACTTGTCAAAGAAAATAATTTTAAAGGCACACCAAGTAGTCTCTTTTAAAATGAGATGTTTACTTAAAAATAGATAAAAATGTAAAATGTAAAACACAGAACAATATATCACGAAACATTACACTCACTTAAAAAAAAACAGGTTTAAAAATGCAATTTTGTACCAACCATACACTTAGACTTGCCTAGCTAAGGTATTTTTATGTTCTTACAGTGCTGAAAGATGTTGTAGCTTCAGGGTCCAAACATGCATGTCTGTCTAAAGGTCAGTCGCAGCAGGCCGAGACCCCCGAGGAGCGGAGGTCGCCAGGGCTCGTTCGCCCTCCCCCACAGCCAGACCCCACATGGAAAGGCCGAGACCCCCGAGGAGCGGAGTCGCGAGGGCTGGATTAGCCCCTCCCCACAGCCAGACCCCACACGAAGCCCGAGACCCCGAGGGAGCGGAGGTCGCGAGGGCCTGCTCTCCCTCCCCCACAGCCAGACCCCACACGGAAAGGTAATACAGCCTGCCTGCAAGAGAAATCCTCAGAGGCAAATTGGCGCCTTTTTTTTTAATCTGCCCACTAGACTCCCTGCAACAGCCACAGCCTGCCTTACCTCAGGAAGGACCTGCCCCACTTGTTGCGTCGGCTCAGCTGTCTGCCCTGCTTGTTCCGTCGGCTCAGCTGTGGAGATAGCCTAGCTATACTCGACTGGGTGTAAAATTGCAGCCCTCTGTTATATTTCTATGTTTATTTTGGTGCTTTCACTGCAGCAACTGGATGGAAGCTCCCTTGTATCAGTACTCCCTCTCGATAGACTCCAGCCGTTTACTACTGCTTTAGTCTGAACAGTCTCTCTATAATTTCTGCTGTATGTTACTGTCCCGACTTGTTCTGCTGTGCTGGTTGAACTGCTAAAAGTGATTACAGGCTGTTTGTAAAAGTGTCTTATGCCCTTATGCTCCGTTTTCTAGTTAACTGCATAGTAGGGTTTTAGTCTGAGCTCCCCCCCATGGTGCTGCCGGCTACCAATAGCAAACCCCCCACCCCCCTTTTGTCTGTTAGCCCTACTCCCCTGTTCCTCCTATAATAACCCCCTGCTTCTCTTATTTCTCCTCAGGCTGAGACCCCCGAGGAGCAGAGGTCGCGAGGGCTCGTTTGCCCTCCCCCACAGCCAGACCCCACACGGAAAGGTAATATAGCCTGCCTGCAAGAGAAATCCTCGGAGGCAAATTGGCACCTTTTTTTGAATCTGCCCACTAGACTCCCTGCAACAGCTACAGCCCGCCTTACCTCGGGAAGGACCTGCCCCGCTTGTTGTGTCAGCTCAGCTGTCTGCCCTGCTTGTTCCGTTGGCTCAGCTGTACTCGCCCCGCCGAATGCTGCACGTTTAGCTCCCCACCGCCCCCACCACCACCCTTGGTCGGCTTTCCCTTATATAGGCTGATCGTGGTCACATGGGGTGATTTTATCCTATCAGCCTAGTGTTCCATTTGCAGGTTATATTAACCTGCCACTAGTGGCCACCCCTACTTCCCTGCTACTTTAAGGCTTCTCTGACTGAGCACTGCCTGTTTTCCTCCCATTGGCTGCAACACTCTGCTCTGTAGATACCCAGTCTCTCCTCTAGCCATTTACCTCGCCTCCTCTTCCCCTTCCACCCCTATCTTCACTGTCTCTCCCGGGTGTCCCCTCCTCCCCGGCCCTGTATTTTTCTCTCCCCTGCTTTGGTACAATGATCTCACACCCCCAGCTTATCATGGCAGCTACCCCCACCCCACCTGCAGGTGTGTCTGGTGCTGCCACCTGCCCCAGCCAGGCTGCCCCCTCCGCTCCCTCGAGTCCCCACCTGCGTGGTTCTCCTCTAAGGGGCTAAAGATTGCCCACCTCAACATTCGGAGTCTCTTACATAACCTTGCGGAGCTTACTGACTGAGTCACCCACTACAACCCTGATATCATGGGTATCTCAGAAACATGGCTCAAACCTCACATCCCTGATGTGGCATGCACCTTACCTGGGTATGGCTTCATCAGATGAGATCGGCAGGGGAATAAACATGGGGGTGGTGTGCTACTCTATTATAAAGCCCACCTGAATGTGTCCACCCTTGGTGCCCCAACATCCGACGCCTCCCCCTGTGAGTTCCTACATGCCCTTCTCCTCTTGGGTCTCACAAAGAAAATTCATCTCATTTGTTGCTATAACCCCCCCCAAGGGTGGCCTGCCTGGACTCTTCTCGCTACTCTCCCTCCTTGGCAGAAAAACGGGCCCCAATGAAGTCCTCATCATAGGTGATTTTAATCTCAACTGGTTGGGCTCCAACCGTAAGCTATTTGAGCCTCTGCTCTCAAGCCTTGCACTTAGCCAAATAATCTCCGAGCCCACAAGGCCCTCTCTCTGGGGTGGCATAGGGTCACTACTTGATTGGATACTTACCAACAGGCCCGATAGGTTTTCCACCTCAGGCATCCTACCTGATGCTGTCTCCAACTACTCGCCAACCTTCGGCGCCTGGGGCATCCCTCACGCAAAAGTGCCCAGCAAAGTGATCCAGCTGAGGGATTACTCTAAATTCTCCCCATCTGACTACCTTGGTGACTTAGCATTAACTGACTGGTCCAGGGTCACTGCGTCAACTGACCCAGCCCTAGCCTTGGATATTTTTCTATCTAAGTTTCTCCCTGTTCAGAACAAGCATGCCCCCTTCACTAGAAGGAGGGTTAGGGGCGCTGTCACCAAATAGCTTCACAGCGGTCTATTCTCCTAATGAAACAATGGGATAAGAGCTGAGTGGCATACAAAGCCTCCCAAAGTAACACCGACCTTCTTGCCTACAGAAGGCTCAGAAACTCCTGTAAAACAGCCATTCGGGCTGCAAAAAGTGAGGCTTGCCGATCAGCCCTGCTCTCCTCTGCCGGCAACCCAGGGTTTCTGGCAGAACATCAGAAATGCTGTTGGGTCTCAACCAAAGTGCAGCCCACTGACCTGCTCATAGATGGGGTCAGCTGCAACAACCCACTCCACAATCACTAACGCCTTCAATACCACGTTCATTCTGCCTCCTATCCCACCCCACCCACCACTCATCGTCCTCCACCCCCTCCGGCTCCAAGTCCCACCCTTCCTCCTTCAACATGTGTTGGCCACCGAGATCCAAGGGCACCTTGCTCGCCTCTCCCCTCATAGTGGGGCAGGGCATGACTGCCTAGAACCCAGACTACTCAGACTTGGGGCCTCCCTTCTGGCCTGACCGCTAACACATATCTTCAACTCCTCCCTAACCACTGGTATTATTCCTAACCTCTGGAAAATTGCCAAGGTAACCCCAGTTCTAAAGCAAGGTAACCCCAGAGATCCACTCAACTATCGCCCCATCGCCATCCTGTCAGCCGCCTCGAAGATCCTGGAAAAGGTTGTGGCCTATCAGCTCACCGGGTACATAGAAGCACACAACCTCCTCTCCCCCGCTCAACATGGGTTAAGGAAAGGCCACAGCATGGCTACTGCCCTTGCGGTTGTCTCCTTGATTATTAGAACCACCACTGATCAGGGCAACCTCACTGGTGCCATCTTTGTGGACCTCTCCAAAGCCTTCAACAGGGTTGACCACGCTCTCCTTAGCTTCACCCTTCTCTCATTTGGTCTCTCCCCCCTGCACACAACTGGTTCCTCAGCTACCTCTCTGGTCGGAAGCAGTATACCAACTTTAACCGGACCCCCTCCCACCTCACCGATGTCCTGTGCGGAGTTCCCCAGAGATCGGTTCTCGGCCCTACTCTCTTCTCCCTCTTTATCAATGAGCTGCCATCCATCACCTCCCATGGGCACACTACTGTATATGCGGATGACCTGGTTGTTCTGTCAGGTGCCCGAGACATTGTCACTATCAACTCTCAACTTAACTCCAACTTAGAACGGATCCAATCCTGGTTAGTTGAACATAGACTTACTACCAACATCAAAAAAACCCAAGCTATGCTTTTCGGGTCCCAGTGCAAATTAAAATCTTGCCCTGCCCCGCTCAAAATCCTCGGGGCTGATGGCACCCCCTTGCAGACGGTGGCTGCTGTCAAATACCTGAGTGTCACGCTTGACCCTCAACTCGATCTCACTCTGCACATCCGAAATGTCTGTAAGACTACAAATAGCAAACTGGGCCTCACCTGCGGCTTGTGCTGCCCTAGCCAGGGGGGTCCTTCTCCTGTCTCTCTCCTATGGACTAGTCGCCTTTGCCCCCATGCCCAAAACTAGCCTCTCGAAGTGGGATACAGCTTACAATAATATCTGCCGCTTTGCGCTTACAGCCCCCCCCTTAACTCACCGCTGCGACCTCTACTCACGTTTACAGTGGCTACCCCCCGAGAAACATCGCATCTTTGTAGTTGGGAACCTCATCGACAACATTGTCCGATCCGGTACTCCTGTGTCCCTTGCCCTTCCCCCTGCCCCCGTTACTTCCTCCTACCCCCTTCGGTCACGAGCTACACCTGACGGCTTGGTTCCGAGAACCCGTACCCAGGCGGGTGACCGGGCTTTCACCGTGTATGCCCCGAAAATCTAGAATTCACTCCCTGCCTGCACTCGGTCCTCCTCCTCCCATCTGGGCTTCAAATCCTCCCTGTGGCGTTACCTTATGAGTCCCTCCGCTTGTTCATGTATCCCGCAACACTCTCGCCCTGACATGATGAGACAGGCCCTGCCTTCTTAGGGTCTACTTATATTACTTTTATTGCTATGTTACCTCTGGTACCTGGCCTGGAACTGTCACATGTCTCACCTGGGCCTGTCAACCCTTGGTAAGCTATGGTCCCCAACTACCGCTGGCACTTGTATTCTGCTGCATGATTTCTGATGGGATAAGGGTTTTTTTCACCTTTATGCACTGAACTACTCTGGGGTATATCGTATAATGTATCCCCTGCAGCACCTATCCTTTGAGGTGCCGTATCTTCTGTTGTTTTGCACAAGTACGTATCTGTTAGCTCCCTACGATAGCCCTGTTAAGCCGTCATGTATCTTGATGTATATCTTTTTTGACTTACTGTTTGTTCACTCTAACTTTCCCTGTAAATTTTTTTTTCTTACTGTTTGTTCACCTAATTGCTCCTTGCCCTGTTTATACTCGTCCTGCATCTCGATGTAAACCTCTCTCATGTTACTATGTAAACTCTCTGTAACCCAGTTTGTAACCCTCCCGGGTCTCACCTGAAAATAGGCACTTGGCTGTCTAGTGTGACCTACCCGGTTAACAAAAGCAAATAAATAAATAAATAAATTTAAAAAAAAAACGTCTTGACCCTGCCTTTTCCTTGATGTCATCCAGCTCCTCCTCTGTTTATTAAAAATTATACAATCAGGATGTCTCATCAAGCAGGAGGTAAATTAATAGGTGACATCAGCAAAAACTCATGTCCCCATATGACTTCCCAATCAAGTTTGTAATTTTCCAAGTTCTTTCTTTCATCCATGAGCAGCATCCTGCTCTTTACAGACATCAAAGAGCATATATGATGTAGCACCTAAGTGACATACCTGTATTCTTCCTCCAAACGTCATAAAAGTTTATGATTTCCAGCCTAGCGGCTGGCAGCTACAATTAAGCTAGATAAACAGGAGATCCTTAATTTAGGTCTCTTCTAGCCTTTAATTATCTCCTGGCTTTTATCTTTTAGCTGAAACCTGGGGGGGGGGGTGTTAACCCACAGTCTGTCTCAGCATGTCTCATGTGAGACACTTAATAGCACATTTTTATATTACAAAAAGCATAGATTAATCAGAACCAACTGTCCAAGTGTTACACTACCCAGTATAGGATGCAGGATGGATGAAATGGAGACCTCAGGATGAAGAGCTGGAATGCCAGAAGAAGCAGGTCCCACATGATGCACCGTGGTGTCGTTCCTGTTTGTTAGTGTTGAGCAGGGAACCAAATCCCCAGACAGGTCTCTCATCGAATGCAATTCTGTGGTGTGAGCTACAATCTAGAATATGATGGCAAGACCTAGACCAGGAGAACAAGTCAGACACAGTCTGGTAAACGTGCTGGATGCAGCCTTCGGCTAGCGTTGCAGTCAGCAAAGTGGGGAACCAAATTGTGACCAACAATCCACATTCAGCACAATTATAGTAAAGGCAGGTAAATACCACAGATTCAGATGACAGTCCAGTTGCAGTTCACAGTGTCTCTGACCAAACCATATGCTCTGCGGTCATTTTGGAAGTCCTGACAGGCCAACTGCATAAAAGCAAGTCATCGGTCCTCTTCAGGGAAAACGCAGTCATAATTCGGTAATCTGGTCACAATACACTTTCAGATGAAGTCCAGTATTTTTCCTGCAGACTCCCTCACTAGGCAGGATGGTGGCAGGCAGGCCAGACACAGCCTTCCCGCTGATTTCCCCAATGCACCTACGCAAGAGCAGCTGCTCAGATTTCTTGAGCTTCTCACTCTCTCAGCTCCAAACTCACACTCACTACTGCTGCAGGCAGCTTGGAACTTTCCCAGTGATCCAAAAGGTTCGATTCATTGATCCATCTGTCTGTCACAGCAAGGGCTCCCCCTCCAGGTCCATTTAGGAACCAAAGGGTTAAAACTACAATTCCTACAGAAATTCACTCCCACAAGACCTCTGGGGACAGGCTCCATTTTAGAGTCCCCAAAGGTACTGATTGGTCCCAACTGGCAGTCAAGAATCAAGATGGCGGCGCTTAACAGAAAAGTCCATGCTGCAAAGAAGGCAGGTTAGACAAACTGCGATAACATTATTACTAAGACAGATAATCAGCAAACGGTCACAGTTCTTAATAGAGCTCCCTCTGCACAATTAGCAATGGCAGAGTGGAGTGATTACTTGGCAGCTCAGGTAGGACTCAAGCTTAGGAACATTCAGCCCCCACCCAGATTAAGTATGCACTACGAGACAGGCAGCTCTTACAGAGACAGACACGGAGGCTAACAGTGTACTGTTATGCTGACACTTTTAAATCTATTAGGACACAGGGCACCAACCTGGCAGTGGGCATTTAGGTACACCCATGGAAGACTTTTAGGAATCTCCCTTTATAGGGGGTTACACACACAAAAAAAAAAGGCATGCTGAATTTGTTCATTTATACAATCTTCCTTCTAGATCCCCCCCCGACACCACTTTAAAGTAACTAAATCAGTAAAAATTTCACAAATAATAAGTAACCTAGAGGCACAATGCACATTAGACACTTTAAGGAGTGATTTGATTGAAAATAATCTGTGTATTTTAAAGGCTTTTCAAAGGTTTTTAACCACATGAATTCAGAGCAGAGAACATTTCTTCATAACAAAGCACTGATTGTGAAACCTGAACAGCATTTCAATTACAAAGCAATAAAACCTGAGTAATAACTCCCTTACTGTATTTAGCATTTCAGGGAGTTTAAATAATGTAATTTTCTATTTAAACATAAGCACTTATCTTAACATGTAAATCTTAACTGCAGGCAATACCAGTTGTTCAAAATGGAGATCAACAGTCACTGCTTGTGCATTTCTTTTTGCTCAGGCTGGCAGGGACAGGAAGTGATTCTAGAAAATGTAGTTCACTGACTGAGCAGAGTTCTGGAAAATGTAGTTCAGTAAAGACTTTTAAAGAAACACTGCCAACTTTTTTGCAACATTTTATTTCTAGGTAAAAACCTACATTTTATGATTGCTTTCCTTCTCTAAAATTCATCGGTGTTGCTAGTTGTTTAATTTTTTAAGCTTGCTCAGTAGAACTGAAATGCATGGTAATGTACTCAGCCTTGTGTGGCTAAATCCCTGAACTTCTCGGCTAACCGTAATCTTCATTTATGATTTAGTAGTATTAAAAAAAATTGTACTTTGAAGAGTATTACAGTTTGACAGAGCTGTATTCATGTCTTTCTTAGCATTCCTGATAGAGGCAAAGATACTGTAAAAGAAGTGATCAAACTAAGGATCATACTAAGGTAATTAAGGAGCTAGGCAGCTAATCAAAGAATCATAGAATCTTGTTGCCAGAAAAAGACCCTCTGGACAATCTAGTCTGCCCTTCCAGCCCCGTTTATTTGGTCCCCTTCCCTGCAGTCCCCATTGTGTTTCCATACAGCCCCTTATGCCTGTCCCATGCCATCTTAAATTCCACCACTGTTTTGGGCCCTACCATGACCTCCGGAAGCCTGTTCCATGCTTCCACCACCCTGTCTGAGAAGAACTGTCCTCTTACATCTCCCTGGCTGAATCTTCACCCTATAGTTTCAGACTATGGCCCCTTGATACTGCACCATCCATTCTGTGGAATAGGCTCCCTGTCTTAACCCTATTGATCCCCTTGACATACTTGAATGTTTTGATCATGTCCCTTCTCTCCTCCTAGTTTCCAAGGAGTACTTCCACAGTTCCCTGCATCTCTGCTTGTACGGTTTGCCCTGCATACCCTGCAACATCTTAGTCACTCTTCTCTGAACCCCCTCCAGCCTGTCTCTGTCCTTGTGTAGATGTGGCCTCCAGAACTGGACTCCATACTCCAGGTGAGGCTTTACCATGGTTTTGTAAAGGGGCATAAGTACCTTGCTTCACCTGCTAGTGATACCCCTGCTAATGATACCCCTGCTAGTGATGCCCCTGCTAAGGCATGCCAGCATCCCATTTGCCATTCCCACCACTCTGCTGCACTGGTTGCCTGCCTCAAGGTTGCTGGATGCTATTACTCCCAAATCCTTCTCCTGCTCTGTCACCTTAATGTCTCTCCCCCCCCATGTGTATCTTGCTTCTGGGTTGTTGTGCCCTAAGTGAACCACTGCACACTTTTTGACATTGAACTGCAACTGCCATGTCTCTGCTCATCCTTCTAAAGTCCTCAAGTCCTGTCTCATGTACACCACCCCCTGCTGAGTCCACCGAGTTGCAGATCTTTGTATCGTCCACAAAAAGGCCAACCCACCCTCTCAGTCCTTCCACTATGTCCCCTATGTAGATGTCAAAAAGGAGGGGACCCACCCATCACCCCCGTCCCTGAGTACATCTTGTTTACCATCACTCTCTCACTTCTTCCTGCCAACAAGTTCTCTACTCACCTGGTTATTTTATCACCCACACCTGTGCTTTCCAACTTCTTCACTAGCCTTCTGTAAGGGACGGTGTTGAATGCCTTGCTGAAATCTATGTAGCCCACATCCACTACCCCCTCAGTCGATTTCCTGTGTCATCCAGTCAAAGAATTCAATTAGATGTGTAGCATGACCTCCCTTTCATAAATCCATGCTGTCTGTCATCTGGGAGTCCATTTTCCTCCAGGTCAAATCCCTCTACTTAATGAGTGCCTCCATGACCTTCCTCACCACAGGGGTGAGGAATTTTCATTCAAATCCATGATGTCCCCCCTTATGCAACAGCACCACATTTTCCTTCTTCCAGTCCTTTGGCACCCTTCCTGAATCCAGTGACGGGTTGAACAGCCTTATCAATGGGGCAGCCAGTTCTTCCCCCAACTCCCGGATCACCCTAGGGTGCAGTCTGTCTGGCACTATGGCCTTATTCACCCACAGCCTGCTGAATTCCTCCCTAAACCTCTCAAATCTGAATAGATGGGTTAATCCCACTGTCCCACCTCCCCTTCCCCTTCCCAGAAGTGTGTCAGACTCCAACATGTCACACTTATGCTGGGGGGAGGCCCACAGCCTCCCTTATTTGCTGTCCAGAGAGTCTTTAATCCAGACCCCCCTTGCTTAGTTTAAATTATATGACTCTTCCGTGTACTCCCCAATCTACACATCATGAGCTAATGAAGCCCGTGTACTGTATGCTCCTATCATCTGTAATGCTTAATAATCAAGGTTATGCCCCATGATCAGAATGAAAATTAACAACATTGCATATAAAACAAAAGAAGTATTGAAAAGTCTTCATTTATCATTTGAAAGTATTCAATAATTTGTACTTCCAAAATCTGTGTATAATATTCATTTAGTAATAATTTTTATTTATTTTTTTATTTATTTTTTGATGACCGGGTAGGTGGACTAGACACAAAAGTGACTATTTTCAGGCACGACCCGGGAGGTCAACAACACAGATAACAGGTACATAGAATACAGTGTCAAGAAAATATGCAATACAACACAAACATAAATGAAACAGAATTTACTCTGCTCAGTTGACTACTTCTTAAAATTAAGTATTCCTACAGGCATATTCTTCTGATAATTACAGAAGATTAAAAATTACTAAACTTAGTCTTAAAAGACAAATTAATTACTGCTTTAAGACTAAATTTAGTATTCCACTTTTGTAAGGACAGATGCAGACTAGGAATGGCAGGGAAGTATTGAACTGATGCCAACCCCACCCCCACCCTGCAGAGATGGACAGGCATTGGGGTGTGCCTTTTGGTCATCACCCATAATGCTCATGCCATTTCACCTCACCCTACCCTGCAGACACTGACAAGTGTCAAGGTGTGCCTTGGGGTGTTTGGGCTTGACACTCACCCCATTCCATAAGGATTGTTGCTGACTAGTTTGTGGAGTACCTGGAAAAATACAACCTACAATGTGTCCCAACAACATGGTTTTCGGAAAGGGCACAGCACATCTACGGCCCTACTGGAATTCACAGGTTTCATTCACCATACTCTTGATCAGGGTCAACTAATTGGTGCACCCTTTATTGACCTGTCTAAAGCATTTGACACTGTCAATCACCATTTCCTGACACATCAACTTGCTGGGCTTGATATATCTTCAGAAGCCCTGAAGTGGTTCACCAGCTATCTAGTAAACCACACACAATAGGTGAGAATAGGGTCTGCCCTTTCTGCTAAACTGCCTGTCTGCTCTGGGATTACTCAAAGATCAATACTGGGACCCCTTCTATTTAGCATCTTCCTCGATAATCTTCCTGCATCCTATTTCGAACCAGTACTCCTCTATGCGGATGATGCGGTCATTTTCTCAAAGACTGCTGACCCTACCCTCCTTCAGGCCCAACTTCTGAAAAGTTTTACTGAAGCTGAGTCCTGGTTCATCTCTCATAAGTTGGTGCTTAATTGCAAAAAATCTAAGGTCATGCTCTTCCATGGTACCCACAGCTAGTACAAAGCCAAACAATTGGTGATTAAAAACAGTATGGGTGTTGTCCTTGATCAGACTCAATCTTTTAAATACCAAGGAGTTACTCTGGATAGTAAGCTCTCCTACTCCAACCATGCTGAGAATGTTGCCAAGGCAGTTAACATTTGCCTAGGCCTTCTACACAGGCATAAACACTGCCTTACTACCGAAGCCCTCAGATTGGCTTTCCAAAGGTCAATTGTGTCTATTATTGACTATGGTTTGGTCATTTATGGTTCTGCCACAGACATAACCCTATGTCAGCTTGCCACAGCTCTGAATAAGGCATGCCGTCTACTAACTGGTGAGTGTATCGTACTCACACTTGTGACCTTTCCGAACAAGCAAACTGGCTTCTACTCCAGGCTTGCATTGAATATCAAGCCTGCCTTGTGGCTAAGAAGGCAGATCTTGGTCTTCTGCTACCAGGTTCCCTTCAGCTTTTCAGTCCCTTTCGGGGCACTCGGAGCACACAAAGTTCTGTGAGCCAAACTTTTACTGTCCCTCGCTGTCGAACCTCGCTCCGACAGCGATCCATTGCAGTTAGAGCTGCTAATTTATTTAATTCCCTTCTTCCTGAGAGTGCGACGACTGCAACCTTGGGACCATTTAAGTGAAAGCTGCATCAATTCCTAGTTTCCAGAGCATCTTGTGACTGCTATACCTAATCTCTGCTGACAGCTAAATGCACTTGGACCTCCCTCTTTTACCATTTGCCCCTGTATAGCCCTATCCTGTTGCTGTGCTATTCCACTCACAGCACTTCCTCCCTTATCCTTTTCCCATTTCTGCCCTCTTTTCATCCTACCTCATTCCCCCTTCCTTTACCTCTCCACTCTCACTTCCCCCCTCTCTCCTCTGTTTCCTCACCTTGTTCTCTCCCTCTACCCCTGCCCCCATTTATCTTTCCTGCTTAAGTTTCATTGTGGAATCTCCCTCCTTGCTCTTATTTTGCTCCTTCCACCCCTCAATTCACCAATTCACCCCCTGTACTTCTCTCCTTGTAACCCCTTTCACCCCTCTTCAGACAAGGCCACTGGCTGCACTTGACACAATATTTATCTTGCCATATTGTTTTGTTTATGTAATTACTTTCCTCATGTTGTGCTACTTACTGAAACCATTGTAATTTGCTATTCTTGTGACTTGACGTGGAACCTCTGTAAAAGAGTGCTTGGCTCAAAGGTCTTTCTGATTTTGTTAAATAAATAAATAAATATAGGAGAATGGGGCAAACTTTGGGGCTGAAGATTCCAAGGCACACCTCGATGCCTGCCACTGGCTGCAAGGTGGGGTGGGGGTGGAATGGCATGAACATTACTGTCAACAATCCCAAGTGTCACCTCTGATGCCTGTCGGTCCCTACAGGGTAGGGCGTTATGGTCGTAAACCCTAATGCCCTGGGTGTTTCTTGGTATTTTCACTCGAAGTTTTCAACATGGACTTTTTGTGACTGCACTGCATGAACAGTGACACTATGAGTTCGTTAGCCGAAAGGTGATTTTGCACAGTGACTGCGCCATTTGGCACCACAGATGCAAAAACACATTTTGAACAGGATGTGAAAAATGTCAGCTGTACTGTTCATGAGGAGGTGTAAAAAAAATGGTAATGTTGAAAATCTGGTGTGAAAATATAAAAAAATTGGTGAAGTCACGAGCGTGCATTGAAACTGCGCAACGCACACCCATAATGCAATTATTTGGGGATTTTTTTACACAAGCTTTTCAACATAGGCATTTTGGGACCTCCGCTCATGAACAGTGGCACTATGATTTTCTTAATCTGTCCTGAGTGTTGATTTCGCACAGCGACTGCACCCATTGTGTGCCACAGGTGTGAAAACATGTTTCGGGCAGGATGTGAAAAATGACAGCTATACTGTTCATAAGGAGGTGTGGAAAAATGGCAATGTTGAAAATCTGGAGTGAAAATATTAAAAATTCTCGAACTTACAAGCATGCATGGGAACTGCCCATGCACGCTCATAACACAGTCATTTTTGGGAATGTTTTTCACCATATTTGCAGCATAGTCTTTTTGGGAGCCCACCTCATGAACAGTGACACTGTTGTTTCATTAATCAGTCCCAGAAGGTGATTCCACGCAGTGACCGCAAAATCACCTTTCGGGACTGAATAACAACATGACAGTGGCAGAGTTCATGAGGTGGCATCCCAAGAACCCCATGCTGAAAATTTGGTGCCAAAAGTCACAAAAATGGCTGCGATATCTACCTAAGTTGAAACACCCCCATTTATGCCATAATACAGCTTACCAGCATTTCTTCAGTTTGCGGTCGGCTTTGAAGAGTGCAGACGTGTTCCCGCTCCACAGAAGACCATCACACTGGGCTCCAGAGGTAAGTATGGGGTGAGGGGGGTGCGGGCAGGTGGGGTGCACAGAGTGTGGGTGCGGATTGGGGGAGGGGGCACCACAGATGACGAGGGACCATTTTTTTGTTTACAGGTTAAAAAAATAAAAATTTTGCTGGAAGGTTCTCTTTTTTACAGGTACATTTGGCATGCTGGGGTGGGCTCCCAGTGTGCCACCTGGGTGTTTTTGGACTACTGGAGCCAACTGGGATTGGGCACCCCATTAGCAAAGAAAATGGATCTGTGTTTGGGGGGGCATGATGCCGAGGGGGATTGGGCACCCTATTGGCAAATGAATTGGGGAGGGGACATGCCAACAGGGGGATTGGGCACCCCCAACATTGGCTTTCAGGTGGGACTGTGAGTGGCAGATGGCAATAGCTGCTATCATGTTTATTGAAATGTTACACCAGGCAAGGCACGCCCTGCAATGATGGGTCGCTCCCTCCTTGCAATTGCGAAATTGTTTTAAGTTGCTGGCACGCTTTTGAGCTGCTGTCTTAGACAGCGTGCTCATTCATTGGTGCCACACAGACAAACCCTAAAAAGCAGTGGCAGCATTGCCACAACACGGCTGAACCTCCACAACCTGCTACTCCAGCAAGCTGACACAACATGTTTCTTGCTCATGTGCACAAGCAAACATAATAAAAAATGAAAAAGGTCTCTTACCAGCTCCTGATAATAAAAGGATGTCAACATCACCTCTCTCGAGCTGCGGCCTGATGATCTTCGGCTGCTTGGTAGACAAAATCTTCAGATCAGATGCTTCCATGACCTCCTACTGGACCTGGACTGGAAATCTTCTCCGAACCTGCTGGGCTGATGAACCTGGATGTTACCACAGTCGAACCTGGATGCTGCTGGGGCCAACCCTGGATGCTGCTGCAGACCAACCTGGATCACCACAAGAAGGCTCCTTCATCCTGGGTTGCTGCCTCTTTGGTGGCAGATGGCAGAGCTGGCAATGGCTGAATTCACCTTTGGCAGAAGGGCACAATTTTCAGGAACAGTACCAATCTCTGAGGTAGTACCATTCCGGATCTGGGGCATATTCTGTCTCCCCCATCTGGATGAACCATGGGAACATTATAGAATGTCTCTTGTCCAGCTTTGTGTGTCATTCTCACAGAGCTGGTCAACAAAGTCCTGCCATGCCTCCAGAATTGCAGTCTCTCATTACACACCTTAATTCGGACCCACTTATTTACTCTAGGGTGCAGGTTGGCACAAGCTTCCTCCCACAATAAGGCATGCCTGTCTTTCTCAATTTCTTTCCATATCTTATATGGGTAAAAAGGGTACCGCCTGTCCATACTTGGCCTCAGCTCGTCTACGCACAATTCTGTCTTCTTTGGGCTGGCAGTATAGCCTAGAAGTTAGAGGAATGAGGTGAGAACAAGCATGGTACATCCAGCAGACCAGATCTGAGTTTGATTCTCACGACCTCCACTTGCATAATGTGTGACTCTGAGCAAGTCACTTAACTGCCCAGTGCTCCCAGGTCGCCCTTGAAAACAGGAACATGTGCCTAGTGGGCCTTACCCGGTTACCAAAGACTAAAATAAAAAATACAATTCTTTGCTGCTTTTCACTAACTTATGTCCAGAAGTAAGGGGTGGCCAGTCCTGGTTGAGCCAGTCACAAACTCTTTTTGCAGAGCAAGAGCAGTCCACCACTGCACTCAAGGGCACACTTCTTAAGCCTTCCTCCTCACTGACATCTGGAGGCTTCATGGAAGCCCAGGCCAGTGCTGACTCACAATGGTCCGCTGAAGCCATTGCTGCTTCCTCCTCCTCCACACAGTCTGCCCAGGAGCTGGCAATTGTGCCAACCCCCACAGTTGGCCATTCTCTACTGTCATCAGAGGCACTGTCCTCCCAATGACATGCTTTCTCCACCTCAGAACCTCCGATGAGGCCTGGACTTGGCCCTTCCACCCACGTATCTACTGAACCTGCACTGGCAGCATCCAATTCCACCCTCTGTGGCGTGGAACACTTCTCTTCATCTGGGCCTTATAAAGCATCAGCGCAGACAATTCCAAAAACTCCTTTACAAACTCCATGGAGTCACTTGTACTGCAACTAGCCTGTCGCCGCTGTTCCAGTTCTACAGGGTCTCCTGTCTGTGTCCAAGTTGGAGCTAAACGGATGCAAACATACGAATATCCAAAATGCCAGAAGAATCAGGCCTCACGGTCTACTGAGTCTGCTCAATTATGCAGCTAGCCCATCAACTTGCAGCTGCCCCACCTTCCCCTCCCCTCCTCATTTTGTTTTGCTTTAGCTTCCCTTGTGCCACCTGCCATGCTCATCCCAAATAACCCTCTACAGTCTGTGCAACAGGGAATGGACAGAACATCTCTTCCTGGTTTTAGGCATACTATGCATACATTACATGGATAGTTCAACCAAGCCACCTCTGCGGGTGCTGTGGAACAGTCCTACAATTGCTCAGATTGGGCTAGTTATTGTTCTTGTTGGGCTATCCATGCCCTAGCATGGAGCTGGTAGTGAGGGGTTTGCTGTGCCATATTCTGAAAGTCAAAAACAGAAGTCCCAAAATTACTGTTGGTTGCAAGCACGCTGAGATTAGGTTTTAACACACTGGAAAAGTTCACAAACCTGGCTGCTGTAATTGTATTCCGCAAGTTAGGAAAAAAAAACATTTAAAACGTTGGTTTGGTTTTGAAAAGCTGTTCTAAAATGGCACTGCGTTGTTTACATAGCTGGCTACACCCAAACTGACGACTGTAACTTTGCATCACACTCGGTTAAAGATTGCTAGGACTCTGTCTGGATCTTTGCATTTCAGATGAATTTTCTAGCACAAGTTCATTTTACTATTTCTCAATCCATTACAAGCACTTAGACCAGGGGATCATTTGTTTTAAAGCTCACTTTCTTTGAAAACAGCACTTTAACACCAAAGTCCAAGATTTAACAGTCCACAAACTCTCTCTGTCAGTACTTTTGCTGCACTTGCTCTAGTTCTTTCTCAGTTTTCTGATCTTAGCACCACAGTCGATTTCTTTTGCAAAGGGTACTTACAGGCATACCTCTCAACTGTCCGTGATTTTCAGGGAAGTCCCTGATTTTGCCTCAACATTTTAATTTGTCCCTCCTAAAATGTGTGTTTCCATGACTTAAAAGTAGAGATTGTAAGCACAAAAGAATGTCAAACAATAAAGTTATAGATTTGTTCTTCATTAAAAAATGCATTTTATACTTATCCCTTTATTTTGAGAGCTTCCTGAGTGGATATCACCCATTTTGAAGAAGTATCCCTGATTTTGGTCCTTTGTCCCTGATTTTTTTAAGCCTTGTCCCTGATTTACGAGACAGGAGGTTGAGAGGTATGCTTACAGGCAACAGATGGTTTTCGCCAGTGATGGAAATACGACCTGCTACCATCTTCAAGAAGGCCTCAGGGGTGAAATGGGCTGGCGGTCAAGTGGATCGTCACTACGATCACCTCGATCACTCTCCAGTCAGTTGGAAAACGGGTTGAGCCTGGGTATTTTCAAAAAAAGACAGAAAATTGCTGTTGCAGAAGCACTTTTGCTGCAAATGATTCCTCCTTCTTGCCCCATGAACTACAAGGTGCTCACACACTGCAGGCTGCTCCTCCAGGAATGTTCTACAAGCAGAGACTCAGGAAAGGGCAGGGCTTAGGTGCGTAGGGACCAATCACACAACACCATGCAAATGAGCTGTCTCTCTCTCTCTCTCTGCCACATTCCTGCACACAATCGTGGAGAAGGCAAAATTTAAACTGCAAACTGTCACTTTTTTTGTCGGCTTGAAATTTCAGTGGGATAAGCATTTTAAGGCATTTTCGCTCAGTACTTGGTGCATTTTCCTTATCGACTCCTCCAAATTTCACTGTACACAATTGAAACTTTCTGAACACTTAGAAAACATTGTCTTTTAAGTCCACAAATACTTTTCTCTGAATTTTTTTTAAGGATTCTTTTCACAAGCCAAAGGCAGTTATCTCTCAGTCCACAGTTTCAAAACAAACTCACAAACAGCAATTTTCTCCTCTTTCTTTTCCACATACTGTAACTTGGGCAACAAAAGACACTCGGGTAGCATTTTACTTGGAACAGTTTGCTTTCTGGTAAAATGATCTTCTGTTTGGCGGCACCACCACGAGACAGGAAGATCCTGTACATACCCTCAGCATGCCTCTCACCCAAATTAAACAATCTTCGTATGAGACCCCATTTTTTGTAATCCCCCCGACCACATCTTTAACTAGTGTGCACACCCCCCATTTATTGTTAACGCTCACCCAGCTAAATAACTGGGAACACTGGTGCCTATTTACTGGCATACCATTTTACTTGACTAAAAAGTAGGTACCACCCTTGGCGTTAGGATATATACTGGGCTCATTTTCTAGAGGAAGAGAGGGGTGGGGGCACAGAAACAAACAATTTGAACCCTGTGTAAAATAAGATAACCCAGGTTCTGGGTGGGAGCTGCTAGGCATATGCTTGATCTAACCTGCTGAGGGGGCCCCAGTAAACTCACACAATCAGAAGCAATAATCGGAATGTCCATAACAGTGACTGGGATTGCGCAGTTTGGCTTTATTCGAAAGATGGAAAGTAAAGCTGAAGTGGACCCCCAAGGTTTGGTCCAGGGTGGACAGGTACAAATTCAAGAACTCTCCTTGCATGCAGTACAATTCTTGGACAAGAACAGAAAGAGTTTCTTCTCAATTTCCCAACGGTGCTTTTGTGGACTCCTGGATATGGACATGAACACTTCTCTTCCCCCATGGGTGTTATTTAGTGACTCTAACTCACACACTCAGAACTCCTCTCGAACATAGATGAATTTATGTGAAACTAAGCCACACACCTTAACCTGCAGCTTGGCTACTTGCTAAGGTAAAATACTGGTGCCCTTTATGAACCAGGAAGCCCTGCCTTGTAAGCAGATGCCATTTCTCCCACCCTTGGCCCCAACCGACAGTCTCTGCCATTCTTCAGGGTTACATCATAGAACCCCCCCCCCCATTCCCCACTGAAATGCTAGAGGACCCATCTTTACCTTGTAATACAGTGGGGCGACCAGAGAAAATAAACTGCACTCACTTGGGTACACCGTTTAATAATAATAAACTTTATTTATAAGCACAATATCTAAAACCAAAGCGCTGTACAAACAGTAATCAATAAAACAGTTACCAGCTGATTTAAAATAAGACTATAAATACAAACAGGAATAAGATATTATATTAAGTCACCAAAAGCCTGGCAGAATAAATAAGTCTTCAGCGCTGTCTTGAAGCTCTCCATGGTCTGGCACTCTCGAAGATGATGAGGTTGAGAATTCCACAGGGTCAGGGCTACAAACATAAAGGTACTAGAAACCGAAGTTTTCAACCATACCCTGGCAATATCAAACAACCCCTCGTCAGCAGAGCGGAGTGGGTGGATGGGGCAGTAAGGATTCAGGAGCTCTTGCAGGTACCCTGTCCATGCAGGGCTTTAAAGGTCAGAAGACTGACCCTGAAAGTGATCCACCACTGAACAGGCAGCCAGTGCAGTTCACACAGCACAGGTGTGATGTGGTTCGAACAAGGAGCCCCTGTCAACAGTTGCGCTGCCGCGTTCTGCACTAGCTGCAAGCTGCAGATATCAACCCCTGGAAGCCCTAGGTACAGAGAGTTACAGTAGCCCTGGCATGAGGTCACAAAGGCATGGATCAACGTTGGAAGTTCAGAGGAGGGAGCAAGGTGCTTAACACGGGCACTGTTCCTAAGATGGTAAAATGAAGACTTGACAACTGCGGACACCTGTGAATGCAATGTCAGTCTGTTATCTAGGATCACCCCCTGGTTTTGCAGCTACTTGGAGGAAGGCAGCTGGCTACTCCCGAGCCAAAGCTCAGAAGAACACCCAGCCACCGTCCCCTCTAGCCACAGACCTGGATCCCTGACCACCACCTCAGTCTTATCGGAATTCAATTTCAAGTCAGCTAGATTTTGTCCAATCCTGGATGTCTGTGAGACAGCTATTAAAGACCGAGATTGCACTATCCTGGTAGGGTACAAAAGACAGGTAGAGCTGGGTATCATCTGCGTAGCAGTGAAACCTCAGCACATACCGTCTTACAATGTCTCCCAAAGGCAGCATATATACCGTGAACAACACCGGGGAGAGCACCGAGCCCTGAGGGACCACACAAGACAGGAAGAATGAGTCCAAGGAAAACAATCCAGATACCACCCTCTGAAACCTGCCAGAGAGGAAAGACTGAAACCATCAGAGAACTGGACCTGCCAGGCCATAGATGACCCTCAGGTGCTTGAGCAACACCCCATGGTCCACAGTGTCAAAAGCTGATGACAGATCAAGAAGCACCAAGATGGAACAGTGTTTCTGATCTCTAGTCATCAGGAGGTCATTGAGCACCTGAACCAGAACCCTCTTGGTACTGTGCCTCTTCCAAACACCAGACTGGAGAGGATCATAGATATCATGGATGGTAAGATGGTTCTCCAGTTGCAGTGCAATTACTTTCTCAGTTACCTTCCCTAGAAAGGGAAGGTTAGAGATAGGTCTGTAATTAGCCAAGCAGTTAGGGTGCAGAGAAGCTTTCTTAAGGAGTGGTGTAACCACCGCCTCCTTCAGGGAGCTAGGGAACTCGCCCATCTCTGAGGAGCACCACACAATCTTGGCCAGGACAGGGCTGATAGAATCAATACACCCGACTATGAGGCGTGTTGGGCCAGGGTCCAAATTACAGTAAGCCGGAGGCATATTCTGGACAATCCGTCCGATATCAGTGATCTCCGGCCTGGTGAAAGAAGACCAAAAAAACGAGGTGCAGTGGCCAAGCACCAACCACCATCAACCCCCATAGAGTGAGCTAGTTGGTGCTTGGGGCCCTGATGTCAGCCACCTTATCAGCAAAGAATCGAGCAAACTCGTCACACTTAGACTGTGAAAATGCACTCCGGACCTGCAGACAGGCTGGGTTGCACAATCTGTCCATGGTCCAGAAGAGCTGAGCTTGTTGATTCTGAGCTGCTGCAATCTACCGGATAGGAACTCTGCCTTCTTATGGGTGATTGCAAATTGATAGGCATGATAGCGTTCCATCAATCTAAGGTGGTTGACATCCAAGGCGGATTTCCACCAGCCATATTCCAACCTTCGTCCAACTCGTCTCTTCTCCTTCAAGGTCCCATCAAACCAAGGGGACCAAGGGCAAAGAGAAAGAGGACGAACACGGACAGGAGCGATAGAGTCCAGGGCTTCTGTCACAGCCGTGTTATAGGCCTGGACCAAATCCTCTGGACTACCGCTTGCACCCGGCAGTCTCAATAGGTCCAACATCACCAGCAGGTCATCAGGGGTCACATTCCTCAAAGGGCAGTATCTGACCATCTGCACAGGGGCAGGGATATAGGGGGGCCTGGAAATTGAACCTTATGGTGTGGTGATCAAACCAACCGATCGGCTCCACCGCCAAATTGGTGGTCTGTATCCCCAGGAGGAAAACCAGATCGAGTGAGTGACCAAAAACATGAGTTGCAGAGGTAACTACTTGTGTGAGGCCCAATGAACACATAAGTTGGAGGATGTCCTGGCCAAACTGCGAGAGTTTATCATCGACCCAGGCGTTGAAGTCACCCAGTACCATCAGCCTGGGAGACTCAAACGTTGTGTTGACAACGAAGTCCACAACTTCCTGCAGGAACAGTTTCCCATCCCCAGGGGAACAGTAGATGAGAACGATCCTGCACCCCACACCTGCAACAGTGATACACTCAAACAGTCTGGACTCCTCAACTGGCACTACCACAAGGCCCAATTCTGATCTGAAACAGATGGGTACCCCCCTGCCCCTAGGATCCAATCTCAAGTGGTGTATCACTGAGAACCCCGTCTGGAACGGCCACCTCCAAAATGGGGACAGAGTTATCATCCAGCCAGGTCTCGGTGATGTAAGCCAGATCAGCTGTCCCAACAAGATCAGCAATAATAGCCGTCTTGTTCCTAATGGATCTGGCATTGCACAACACCGCTCAAGTCAGATGAGGGTCCAGGGCCAACCAGGCCACCGGCCCAAAAATATTGGAGCCCTTGGGTATGGGAACCAGATGTGGAGGACCATGTTCTGGGACCCATTTCACCCCAGGGCGTCTCCTGGTCCCGACCACCCCAATTTGACCATTGTGCTTAACTACGCCCCTGAGGTTGGGGACCCCCAACCCCCTCCATCTCCTTCCTACAATTCCCAAAGCCCTGCAGTGACTATACACTGTTGCCAGCAAGGGAGGGCAATTAATTTGGCAGAGGCCCCGGAGCTTGGAGGAGGAGTAGCGCCAGACTCGGGAAGACGCCTGCCAGCACATCTTCAATTAACAACAGCAGCTACAAATAAAACTAAAAATAAAATAACTATGGAAAAATATAAATAATACACCCAATCAATCCCCCCAGCTCACTCAACTCACCCTACACACTAATTCAATAAAATAAAAATAAAAATAAATCAAATTACACAATAAGATATAACTGCTCAGAATATATAGAAACATAGATGTTGATGGCAGATAAGAACCGCAAGGCCCATCCAGTCTGCTCATTTCTTTTTCTACCTTATGAAAGTGCCATAGACCTTTGCACTGTCAATGGCCTATCTATTCATACTCATCTGCATTGCTCCCTTATGCCTATCCCATGCCTGTTTGAAGCCCTACACTGTATTCATATCCACTACTTCCTGAGGTAGGCCGTTCCATGCATCCACCACCCTTTCTGTGAAAAAGAACTTCCTCACATTACCCTTTAATCAGCCTCCCTCTAATCTCATGCTGTGCCCTCTTGTCCTGCTATTTTTCTTGTATTGAAACATGTTAGACTCTTTCACCTTGTTAATGACCTTAAGGTGCTTGAATGTTTTGATCATATCACCTCTCTCCCTCCTTTGCTCTAGGGTATACATATTGAGTTCATTTAATCTGTCCTCATATGTTTTCTGATGTAGTCCCTGCACCATTTTGGTTGCCCTTCTCTGGACTGCCTCAGTTTGGTTAATGTTCTTGTGAAGGTGTGGCCTCCAGTACTGCACGCCGTACTCCAGATGGGGCCAAACCACTGTCTTGTAAAGAGGGATTATTACCTCCCTCTTCTGACTTGTGATACCCCTACTAATACACTCCAACATCCCTCTAGCCTTTCCTACTGCTTTAGAGGACTGCTTGGATGATTTCAGATCATCGGTGATGATGACGCCCAAGTCTCTTTCTTCCCTTGTGACTGCCAGCAGCTCCCCTCCCAGCCTATAGGTGGCCCCAGAACTGATCCCTGAGGTACCCCACTTGTGACTTGCATCTCTTCTGACTGTATATAATTTACCATCACTCTGTTTTCTGCCCGTCAACCAGTCTGCCACCCAGTTGACCAACATCTGACCCACCCCGAGCCTACCCAGCTTATTAATCAATCTTCTATGTGGAACAGTATCGAAAGCTTTGCTGAAGTCAAGGTAGGCAATATCAACTGCTCCCCCTTGGTCCACCACTCTGGTTATCCAGCCAAAGAAATCTATGAGATTAGTTTGACAGGACCTTCCTTTTGTAAACCCATGCTGTCTTGGATCCTGTGCTCCTACGGGTTCCCGGTGCTGCCCTATCCTTTCCTTAAGGAGTGTCTCCATACTCTTGCCCACTACTGAGGTAAGACTGACTGGTCTGTAGTACACTGCCTCCTCCCTGCTACCACTCTTGTGGAGCGGGATCACATGAGCCCTTCTCCAGTCTTCTGGGACCAATAAAAATCAGTCCCAAACTATGATATGATATAATAAGAATTCTAAACCAGAGAGCTGTCACTACTCCAGTTAAATAGACAACAATTGATTAATTGATCAAGGACGGGCTCTCACCACCACCCTACTATTCAATATCAGTGGTACTCTCACTACCACCATACCAGAGATATACAATATCAGATGGTTTAACAGTGCTTCACTTACTTGGGTGAAACTAGGGGCATTGACGAGTGCAATCTAGCCTTATCCATTGGCACACGCACCTCAGACTATCCACTCCCCTAAGAAAATTGTGGAGATCTAGTCTCCCTAGCAATACTCACAGAACCTTGTTTCATCCACTGGGCAGGGAACAATGAAAGAAGAAAACGAAAGGCACTCTTCTACGTAGCCGGTGCACACAGTTTATTTAATGTTCAATCCAAAGCAGCTGAAATCACCCACAGCACATTCAGGGGATTACCCCTTGAGTCCACAAAGAACAAGCAGACCCTTCTACTTCAGAGGGAGTAGAAATCAGGAAATCCTGCTGTAGTCTTGTCTCCGCCACTTCAGCTGGAAGCTACAAATGACACACAACTAGGGTGGGAAATCCTGGGCCCTCTGTTAGAGCCCACTGGCAGTCCTACGGTCACTGTAACCTCCTCACTCCACTCTCTACACAGATCTACACTGAACACAGAATTCTAAGCTCCCCAGAACAGGTATCCACTGAGTGTGGCTTATGGTGCTGCAGGAATTGTAAAAGACCTAATCATTCTTTCCTCAGGCTAGCTGAGTAAACAATGATGTCATTATGTGAGGATCCCCTAATGAGCTCCCTACCAGCTGCCTGCTGCCTTCCTAACAATAATATTGATATTAAATAAATAGAGCACTCATTGCTGGGATTTTTAGGGTCTTCTTCTTAGGAAATATCTAAAAGAGAAAAAAACAAGTTAGTGGGGTTTTTTCTCTTTTAGATTTTTTCTCTTTTAGATATTTCCTGAAGAAGACCTAAGGTCGAAACGTAGATTTTTAACTCTATTTTCTACTTTCAGCGTGCATTTAATATAACCATTTTGTTTTGCTTTTAGACCACATGCTGACGCAGCGCCTTGTCTTTGTTTTTTTACAAATAATATTGATAGGATTCTAGTAACCCCAGGGACTGTGTGGTTGCACATGTATAGTGCCCTAAAGTTGGGGACACAACAGAAAAAAAAAAGGAAAAAGAAAAGGTTCCCCAGGGCAGTGTAGGGTCCCCTGCCAGTGTGTTCCCCACTCCCCTTTGGCCGGACAGCAGCTGCTGCAAAAAGGAAGTTTTGTTTTGCTTCCCATGGCTGCTTGCTCTATTCTGGACCCCCTCCCCCCCGGGAAGCAGCGTGAGCAAGGGGAGCATTTTTCCCACACTCTAGGTGCTTACCTGTGGTCTGCTTCTACTCCCTCAGTGCCGGTGTCGGGTCCAGAGTTGTGGTCCCAGTCCAGTTTGTCCTCCGGTGTCACGGTGTGGGCTCTATTTAGCCCCATTTTTTAATTATAAAATAAAAGT
Organism: Neoceratodus forsteri; assembly: GCA_016271365.2. NCBI lineage: Eukaryota > Metazoa > Chordata > Ceratodontiformes > Ceratodontidae > Neoceratodus > Neoceratodus forsteri. Next base: position 56,777,407 of record CM057455.1, read on the forward strand.
AGTCAGTCCCTCGGTGGTGGCGTGTGGAAGTGCCCCATCAAGTGAAGAAAGCTGTCAACCTTTGGAAGAACCCGCGAGGTCCCTAGTTGTCCACCTCCCTGCCTGAAGCCCTCCCCCTGCCTGCAACACCTCCTGCCTCCCTCAGTAGTCTCCTACACCTCGGGCTGGGGTGGTGAGTCAGTGGCAGCACAGAAGAGTGCTGTCTGCCTAAATTGAACTAAAAGTTTTGTTTTTTTATTTTATTAATCATGCCGCAAGGGCACTAGGAGGATCAGCCGAGAGCCGAGAGGGGGGAAGGCCAGAGGGACATATTTAAATATTTTGTTGGTTGGGGCTAGCGACGCCCATGGGGAGGAGCCTGCCTTAAGGACCATAGGGGAAATTTAATAAATATTCATAGGGGGGGGGTTGCTGAGGCGGGGCAAGTAGAACTGACTGGCAACAAGGCCTTGATCAGGCCTGAAGATATTTAAAGGGGCAGCATTAGCCCTAGTTTTTAAAGAGGCAAGCCCTGAGGGATTTAAAAGGGGTGGTGTTAGGACCCATAGCCTAAAAGGGTCCAAGTAAGCCAGGCCCAGTGAAAATTAAAGGGGCAATGCTAGGCCCCAGGTCATAATAGGGGGTAGCCTTAGGCCCAGAACTGTAGGGGCAATGATAGACCCTGTGATAAAAAGGGTCCCTTGGTAATGGGGGGGGGCCAACACCAGCTTCAGAGGTGAAAAGGTGGCAACAATGGCCCCAAACAGTAAAGGGGCAACAGTAGGAACAGTAGCACTCAGTGAATAAAAGGGATCCAGCCGGTACTATGATAAAAAGGGAAAATTCAGAGTGAAAAAGGGGTTCTCCTTGAGGGTTTCCAGAGGGGTAACCAGATCCTAGTGCAATCAGGACCCACAACTGTGGATGGTCAGAACAACGGATGCTTAGCACGCAACTGCTATTGAATGACTGTCAGCTGATAAACTGTGTATTGCTTAGTATCTGAAATGTGTGGATTGTGAAGTACCAAAATGCATGATTACCGGGATTGTGGTTATTTACCCCTGCAACAAACTGCCGCCTCTGCTCCAGGTAAATTGCCCCTACAACGAGCAATAGCCCCCGGCTCCAGACAAATTTACCTGGATTCCAGTAATTTGCCCCTGCCATGAACAATTGCTTCAGACTTCGGTGATTTGCCCCTGTTCCTGGCAAATTGCCCCAACTACTGTACCACTAAACACTGCGGTGTAGTGCAAAGTGGAATTACCAGTGTTCTTACTGCAAAATGTATGGAGTAAGTCTTCTGCCGCAACACCCCCGTTGGAGTTGTTCACAGCTGATCCTTTACCGAAGCAGTCTTCAGCCAGTGTGGAACTTCACAGCAACACCCTTCCCTGCCATCCACCATTGGTCGAAGTCAAAGTAACCTGGTGTGAGTCACAGCTGCCGGCTCCTGGTGGTTCAGTCAGTCTGAAAGTGGAACATCCTGGAAGGAGCCTCATCCATCATTCCCAGTCATTTGCCAAAAGTTGAGTCTGACATGGCCAGTGTGTGTCCACCGGTTTGTTGTTTTTCTGGTTCTGGATAGTACAGGGTTCTGATCTTCGCCCTGCTTGCACAGGGTTGTCTTCTGGGATTCAGCTTGATCTTGGTGGTCCTCCTGTGGGTCTTTCGCCAAAGAAGCTTCAATGTGCCTTCATCCTTGGCAATCCATGCAAGTGGATTCGATGCCAAGCACTTGTCCTTCATCCTTGGCAGCCCTGCTCAAGGGTATGTGCTGGGGAAATTGCCGCAGATCTCCACCCTTGGCAATCCTTTAAAGTGGATTCACGGCCAAGTCTTTGCTCCTTTATCCTTGGCAGCCCTGGTTGAGGGTTTGTGCCAGGGAAGAGTTCAGTTCTCCTGTGCTAGAGTATTCCGGTAATCTTTTTTTTGAAATTCAATATGTTTTATTCCATTTTTGCATTAAAAGGCCGTATTACAACACAACATGCTTACAGTAGGTGAAGTCAAACAGTACAATCATATCATTCCAGTAACCTTTGAGAGTGGGTTGGCCAAAGAATCAGGGTCTGTTTAAAAATCTCTCCTATCCCCTCCAACCTCTCCTAGTGGAAGTTTTTTCCACTTAGCACCTCAGGATTGGGACAGAGTGTGTTTATACTGCCTGTATATCGGTTCTATAGCATGTAGAGCTATTTAGAGAGTTTTAGAACTATAGTACATTTTAGAGTTTGCATTATATAGTTGTATGTTATTTGTTACTGTCTAAATATCCACAATGCTGTCCATACTCCCTGTTGTTTTTGTTGTTAGTATTTTCTTGTATGACCATGTCCCCCTTCCTCTCCTGTCAAATAAACATCTTTGCTTCATCCAACCTCTGTGAACTGCTCCTGCCTCTCCTTGTCAGGTGATTCTATCCACCCAGCCCCATTCGAACCTTCAGCAGCCCCTCACCATTCCACCTGCTGAGGGTGCCGCTGGTGCTGCTGCTAGCAAGACAGTTCCATCCACCACTCTGAGCAAAGAAACCCAAGGTCGACTAGTAAAGCACCATTACGCATATGTCAGACAAGAAGTTACAGAGAATAAAACTCCAGAGTAGTACTGCATTTTTTTAATATTCCTTGACCCTGGCCTTGCACTAAGAAAATAAACAGCTGGTTATCATTGGCCGGACGTGTTACCCCCAACTGGGACATGGCTAACAATAGACTATTGTCTAGCCCTCCTTTCCTGGTCAACAAAAACTTAAATAAAAGTGACTGAAATGATTTCTGTTTATGATAACTTTTAGCACCGTTGAATCTTGTTGGCTGGAAACTTTAGGGCAGCTTATCTTGGTGTTTATGTTAAGGTTGTAGGTTTTTTCTTTCATTCTGTTTATGCCCCCTTACCTAGACTGCCACTTGGACCTCCTCATTGCCAGTTACCACAGCCTTTCCTCTTTGGGCCAACTCAGGTGCCACAGATAGCTCCTCCTGAAGATCCCTAGCCTACATCTTTGTCTCTCCAGCCGCACTACCACCTGTGGCAGAGGATACAACCTGCCCTCCCCAGAGGAGGAGAGTGACCTTTGGATGCCCAATCCTCTTTCCACAGCTCCCATAAACCTGAGATCAATACAGATTCCAGGTTACTGTTGTCATGAGTGGCAGTGGTAATAACATTTCTTGTATCTGGACCAGATATACATGGGAGGGTGTTTTGTTTCCTTTAGCTCACTCTGTTCATAAGTCACATTTCTTGTATCTGGACCAGACGTACCTGGGAGGGAGCTCTGTTACCTTTGGCTTGGTCCATTTGTAAATCACATTTCCTGTATCTGTACCAGATATACATGGGAGAGGGTTTTGTTACCTTTAGCTCATTCCATTTGTAAATCACATTTCCTGTATCAGGACCTGACATACCTGGGAGGGGGGTCGTTACCTTTGACTTGCTCCATGTGTAAATCACATTTCTTGTCTGGACCAGACATACCTGGGAGGGGGTTCTGTTACCTTTAGCCTGCTCCATTTGTAAATAAATTTCTTGTATCTGGACTAGACATACCTGGGACTGGAGGGGGGTTTGTAACCTTTAGCTTGCGCCATTTGTAAATAACATTTCTTGTACCTTGTTTCTGTTTGTTATTGTTGTGCAGGGTATGAAATCCCAGAGGCATATGTTTTATCCCTGATAGCGAGAGACGAGGAACTCCTTGATGATGTAATGGAGGAAGAGACTGAACAGCACGAGGATCATCCTGAAGACCCCCCCAGCAGTAAGTAGAGGACTGGGTTAGTGGTTTCTGTAGGACTTTCTACATTTCAGATGAGAAGAAAGTCACTTAAAGGTCAAAGGCAAATGTAATCAATTCTGCTCTCTTGTTATGTTACTCTATCCCAGAGAAAGAAAAAATGTCTTTTCAGAACAGAACATTAAGTGTCCTGTAATGCCTCAAAGTTGGGGCACTACAGAAAATGAAAGGCAACAATAAAGAAAAGAGGTTTACAGGTGCCCAGGGTGCTCTGTTGTTGTATGGGGCTAGCAGGGAGTAATAAAAAAGAGGCACCTCATAAGTTAATTCCCTCTCATTTTAAGGGAAAACACTGGTACAGAAATAGAAAAGGTGCCCAGAACACGTTAAACTGGAGTAAAATAGATTTTTATATGCTGCACAAGTAACAATGGTCTGGATGGATGTTATGCTGAGCTGCTCATGCACAGCATTCCACTCCAGCCATTCTGGAATGAGAAGCTTTAGTTTAAAAAAAATATTCTGTCAGTTGAAGTGGTTCCTGGGCAGCTGTTAAGGACAGAGAACGCAGCAAGTAAAGGGGACTAGGAAACGGGTCTTACCAGTGGTTGAGCCTGCATGCCTGCTCTGCCTCCAGTGCCAGAAGATATGCCTGAAGCTGTATGGCACAGTCGGTGGTGCCATCGGGGCACCACGAAGAAAGAAACCCATCTGGTTCGGCTGTTCGGGCTAAGATTCCTGTTTTGTTTACTTTATTTAAATTAAAAGTTTCACAGTCCCATGTCGGTGGCTAGCAAGGGCACAATTATCACCAGTTCGACTGTCGACCTTCCAGAGGCCCATTGACATCCGCTGCTTTGCCTAAATTATGCCCTTCCACTGCCAGACTACCTCCCACCTCCTGATTCCCGCTGCAGAACCCAGAAAAGTGGTGAGTCGGTGGCAGCCCTCAATTCGTGCTGTCCTCCCAACGTGTTTTATTATTTAAAATGGTAGCGCTAAGTGCAACATAGGCAGCTGAGTGCCAGGGGGTGGTCGGGGTACAAGGACCCACATTATTCAGAAGTGGGCAGAACTATCATCGCCCACGGGGAGGAGCCAAAGAGTAAGCCTCTATAGGAAGAGCTAATAAATATCCATGGAGAGGCTGTACAGAGGGTGGGTTTAAAGAGGACAGAGTGACAGCATACAAACATATGAAGAAGCCAGCAGAGGAAGGCCATTTGGTCTATCAAGGCTGCTCATATTGCAGGGTCCACAGCTTAAGCTAATGTCCCTACCCTCCCTCGCCACTCCTCCTGTCCTCTCTACCCATGATTCTTTCCTTCCCTCTATGCCTATCCCAGACTCTGTTAAAGCTGCCCACTGTTTTCAATGAGATGACCTCTTCTGGCAGCGCATTCCAAGTGTCCACCACCTGCTCTGTGAAGAAGGGCTTCCTGACCTCCCTCCTAAACCTCCCACCCTCCAGCTTAAGACTGTGCCCCCTCGTGATATGGTCACCACTCAGCTAAAAGAGACTCTCCTTATCAACCTTATTTATCCCTTTCAAGTACTTGAAGGTCCCAGTCATGTTCCCTCTCTCTCTCTCTCTCTCCTGTCTTCCAGGAAGTACATGTAGCAGGCCGAGACGAAGCCTAAAAGATTTAAAGAAGTAGAGCCCTAAGAGTTATAAGGGGCTCTGTACAAAGGGCCATAAGTTAAAAGGGCTGTGCAATAAGGTTTGGTGTAATTAGGGCAGCCTGGCCCAGTGTAATTAGGGCAACCAGGCCCAACAGTAATTAGGGAAACCAGGCCCAACAGTAATTAGGGCAGCCAGGTCCAGCAGTAGTTAGGGCAGCCAGGCCCAGCAGTAATTAGAGAAGTCATGCCCAGTGTATTTAGGGCAGCCTGGCCCAGCAGTAATTAGGGCAGCCTGGCCCAGTATATTTAGAGAAGCCATGCCCAGTGTATTTAGGGCAACCAGGCCCAGCAGTAGTTAGGGCAGCCAGGCCCAGTGTATTTAGGGCAGCCAGGCCCAGCAGTAATTAGGGCAGCCAGGCCCAGTGTATTTAGGGCAGCCAGGCCCAGCAGTAATTAGGGCAGCCAGGCCCAGCAGTAATAGGGCAGCCAGGCCCAGTGTATTTAGGGCAGCCAGGCCCAGCAGTAATTAGGGCAGCCAGGCCCAGTGTATTTAGGGCAGCCAGGCCCAGCAGTAATTAGGGGCAGCCAGGCCAGCAGTATTAGGGCAGCCAGGCCCAGTGTATTTAGGGCAGCCAGGCCCAGCAGTAAGTAGGGCAGCCAGGCCCAGTGTATTTAGGGCAGCCAGGCCCAGCAGTAATTAGAGCGCCCGCCCCAGTGTATTAGAGGCAGCCAGGCCCAGCAGTAGATGGGCAGCCAGGCCCAGTGTATTAGGGCAGCCAGGCCCAGCAGTAATTAGGGCAGCCAGGCCCAGCAGTAATCAGGGCAGCCAGGCCCAGTGTATTTAGGGCAGCCAGGCCCAGCAGTAATTAGGGCAGCCAGGCCCAGTGTATTTAGGGCAGCCAGGCCCAGCAGTAATTAGGGCAGCCAGGCCCAGCAGTAATCAGGGCAGCCAGGCCCAGTGTATTTAGGGCAGCCAGGCCCAGCAGTAATTAGGGCAGCCAGGCCCAGTGTATTTAGGGCAGCCAGGCCCAGCAGTAATTAGGGCAGCCAGGCCCAGCAGTAATTAGGGCAGCCAGGCCCAGCAGTAATTAGGGCAGCCAGGCCCAGTGTATTTAGGGCAGCTTGGCCCAGTGGTAATTAGTGCATTCAAGCTCAGTATCTGGGGTATTCACATTAAAGTGCTCCGAGGTAGCCAGAGCCTAATGAAGACAGACCCCAAGATGAAAATGGGTCCAACCAAGGGGTGCTTAGCACACAACTTTCTATAAAGTGACTGTCAGCTAATCTACTGGTTCTACAAAATGTTTATTCTTCAAGCATCTAAAGTGTTGTGTTGATTGCAAAAAGCAACGAGACTGTATTGTGATACATTAGGATTGTGGTTATTTACCCCTACAAGTGAGCAATTGCCCTGGATTGTTGCAATTTGCCCCTGTTCCAGGCAAATTGCCCCTGCAAGTGAAACATTGCCCCAGATTGTTGCAGTTTTCCCCTGCTTCAGGTGAATTGCCCCTGCAAGTGAACAATTGCCCCAGATTGTTTTAATTTGCCCCTGCTCCAGGCAAATTGCCCCTGCAAGTGAACAATTGCCCTGGATTGTCGCAGTTTGCCCCTGCTCTAGGTAAATTGCCCAAGCAAATAGTAAGTTCCAGTGTACAGAAGTACCATTGTGCAGTATAAAGTCTGTGGACTCACTCTTCAGCCTCCATCAACTCTTCACCTCAGCAGTCTCCAGCCAGCAGAGAACTTCAGCATCTTCTTACCATATTGTCCGCCATAAGCCAAAATCGACGTCCCTTGGAGAGTCGTGGCTGCTGGTTCCTGGTCAGCTTGGAAGTGAGATGACTGGAAGAAGCCTCATCCATCACTCCCAGATACCCCCCCGAAAGTCGAGTTTGTCGTGGCCAAAGTGTGTTCATGTCCGCCGGTTTCTTATTTTGTTCTGAACCTTGTGGTATCCAGATTTTCATCTTTCAGCTTTTCTTCATGCTTTTTCCATCCTGAATACCTGTGGGATCTTCCGGGATCCAGCTCAAGTCTGCTGATCCTCCAAGTGGATCTGTCACTGAAGCAGCTCGGCAGCTGGTGTCTTCAACCTTGACAATTCTCTAAGTGGGTTCTTCGCCAAGTCTTGTGTTTCATCTTTGGCAGCCCTGTTCGAAGGTCGGTACCAGGAAAACCTCAGCAGTTTCTTCTTCATCCTTGGCAGCCCTGGTCGAGGGTTGGTGCTGAGGAGACCGCAGCAGATTCTTCTCTTGTGGCAATCCTGCAGGTGGATTCCTTGCCACATTCTGCGTTCTGCATCCTTGGCACCCTGGGCAAGGGTTTGCGCCAGGGAAGAGCTATCCCAGTTCAGTCAGTTTGTGCCCTGACAATCTGGCAACTCTGGAGAGTGAGTTGGCTAAAGACTAAGGTCTGTTTACAAATCTCTTCATTCCCCTTGCAACCTTTCGTAGGTTCCACTGGTAAGCTTGGCCCCAAGCAGGAGTTCCCTTTCCTTTTAGTCCTACTCCTCAGCTGTGCATGAAGATGACTGAACATCTGGATCTTATAGATTTTGAGAGTGTTCTACTTCCTGGTGGTTACTGTACACTGTAGGCTTGCTGCATCTTGTGATACAGTGGTATAAGTTTATATCCCCTTGGTGCGTAGGTCTTATGGCCAAATATCATAGAGTCGTAGAGTATTATAAAGTGGCCTTAAGCCAAGGAGCACGTGTAGAGTAGTAGGGAAAGTAGAGTAAGTAGAGTGTTATTTACTGCTTCTAAGGTTTGGTCCCCTTCCTTCCTTTGCCGTGTCTACCTTCCCTGTATAAGAATAAAGCCCGACGGGCATCAGACTCCCAGAATATCTCTTGCCTCTCCTTAACGGGTGTTTCCTTTCACCCAACCTTATTCGAACCACAGCGTTTTCTCACCAGTCCACCTGCTTGAGGCGACGCTGGGTGTGCAGCTGGGACAGGCGATCTTTGTGGTCAGCACCCAGTTGATACGATCACCACAGTCCTATATTTTTTCTTCATTAAGTATTAATTTTATGATAAATGAGTGAGCCCGATCCTAAGCTGCAGGTTTTTATCTCTTCTCCAAGTCAGCTCCATTTAAGTCTTTTTATGAAGTCAAACAAGGAGTGATATGTACAGTAGTCAGAACAATCTGGCTCGGTTCCAGAAACTACAGTTCTGTCAGCAGAGGGTGGATTCGTCTTTGGGTTTAATGTCATAGCCTGTTTATTATCTTGAGGTGTGAGCAGAAACTTAAATTATGGACTGCTTGTAAAGGAAAGAAAAGTTAAAAAAAAAAAAAACTTTCTAAATGAACCACATTTCAGAGTGTAACTGTGGTGCAATCTCTCATTTATCCATTACAATCAGCTGTTCAGTCTCCAGTCATGCTTCACTTGGCAGCTGACCTAGCACAGTGTATGATTTATTTGTAAAAGAAATTTTTTAAGACTCGTCTCACTCATGTATTGGGAGCACTGCTTCACAGTTGCAGGAAACCGCATGCCTACAGACCTCAGTAGTAACACCTCCCCCTTCAGCACAACAGTGAAATTGCATATTGGGAGAGCTAGTGGGGTGGAATGACTACATATGCATGAGAGGAGGTGACTGTCATGTCTTGCCATGTAGCAAACTTGTACTGCATTATCTCATTATGAAATATATAAAAAAAAAAAAAGGAAACAAAAGAAATCTGAGTCATTGTCACCCAAGGCATGCCGTAGATGGAGATAGAGCAGGGCTCTGCATGTGAGCTAATCACTGGCTAATTCATTGGTATCGTGGTTTAGAGGACTGCAATAGTCAGAGGTGTACCACTGTAGGGTTATCAGAACCCTCTGAAGTTCTGGGTTCTAGTTCTAGTGTAGAACTTTTGAAAAAGTTCTAGGGTTCTAATCTTTTTTAGAACTTTTTAGAACTCGAACCCTATTTTTTTATTGTGCTGCCAGTAACGAAGATAGTAATAAAATACATGTAAAGGAAAAACTGTTCAATATAAGGGGGAGAGAAATTATCTTGTGTGACATTGATAGGAATACAACTAGGTTTATCTATGGTTTCTTCTGTTTGCTAAAGTCAGCAACTTAATACGTAACAGGCCCACCCACCCATATGTTAAAAGTTTTCCTGCTGCAGCTGCATCATAGTTCCTTGGTGAAAGAAAGAGGCACATTAGCCATTTATGTACTCAGCTATATATACTCATCGTCATGAATTAGGAGAAAAAATAACTGATATTACCTAATTTCAGCTATTTGCTGCTTTCTGTTTTAAATTGAGTGAATCAAAAGTTGGTATGTTTAAAAAGCTTTTATAACAAAGTCAAGCCAAGTACTACAGCAGCAACATGTGGAACTGTTACAAAACATATTATGTCATAACATATTCAGTCAAGACATTGGAATAAAAAAAATATGCAGTCATTGTTGCTGGCAAAATGCATGCAATTTTCTAAGGTAATGCATACATATACCAACATTTTGTTGGCAAATTGAAGTAATACATACAAAAATTCTAAGATGATGCATTTTTGCAGCTGATACTTCAATAAAATCTTATTTCAGTCACATAAATAAAAAAGTGGTTTCCTCACCATACTAAGGAACATTTAATGTAGCTGCAGCAGTTGGCATGTGATGTTTAAGGACAGCATCTGTCAACCCCATTATGTATCAAATTATCACTACTTATAAAGCAAAAACACTATGATACGTCACATTCTGTGAAAACTGCTGATGCAGATTTTCTTTTATTTCTGATTCCTTTATTCTTTTTTTAAAGGGGACAGGACAATTGTGCTAGGTGGCAGCAGTTTGCAATGTATTTAATAAGAATATATATTATGTGTACAGTAGGTTCGGTCTGTCATCATTTTTTTCCTCACCATCCCCAGCTGATCACGAATCTGTAAATGAAAGAACTAAAACAACACCCACCTTTCACCCCATCACCCATTCCACTTTTCTTCCACCACCCTCATCTGTGCAGTAGCACCCATGCCACCCTTACACCCATGTTAAAACCAACCCACAACCCTCACCCATGTACTAGCATCCATTTTTCGTTTATGGCTAACATTTCTGTAATTGAAAAAATAATAAACAGCTACCAATTAGAACTCATTGTTTTGTCCTCTGTAAAATTGAAAAATAGACCGTCTCCTGTCCCAGCCCATACTGACAAAGTCACAGAAGGTAAATCCCAAAATATATGTTTGCACTTTAACTATAAATAATATGATACAGAAAGGATTGACGTGACAGTGTCCCTTTTATGCCAAATTTGGGCCTGTTCCCACTGATGTTAAAATTGCCCTGTATATAAAACTTGTTGACTTTAGTTTAGACCCTAGCTACAAAGCAGTTTGCCATGAAATGGTGAAAGTTTTGGGGGGTATATAGTCCAAGGTAGTAGATCGAGAAAGGAGAGATGACAACCAAAGTCATCACAGTCTGTAAAGTTTCCTTTTTGGTGCAGAGACTCCGTCCCACACAGTATTTACCAGCCACCACCATCTGAGTTGTCATCACCATCAACATCCACAACATCAATCACTTCAGGATCAGTTTGTATACTCTTGTAGGGATATAAATCTTGACTTATTAACTTTAATAAAAGTTAACGTGTGTACATTTTCTGGCAGCAACCTATTTCTGGTGTCTGTCACAATATTGCCAGCTGTACTAAATATACGTTTGAAGAGACACTTGCTGCAGGACAACCAAGATATTTACAGGCTTCATCATACAGCTCTGTCCAAATTGACTTTTTGATCTCCAGTATTCAAAAGGCATGCATCAATAGGAATAGGCAGTTCTTGCAGGTAACTGTCTACCATGATGGACAGAGACCGCTCAGAAGAGGAATCAGAATAAGCTGGTATGGCAGCAATTTGGGAAAGGTTTTGCCACAGATTTAGCTTGCTACTATGGTTGAAGAAGTGGCAGTTGTGGAACAACTACTGTTAATGTTTGGTGACTTTTCCAGTTCTATATCCCTTTGTGAAGATGAACCTGCATGTTGTGGTGATGACAACCTGAGGGTACTGTGTGTGTCTGTGTTTGACTCCTGTGAGTGCTGCAGCTCATCTAGCAACATACATTTCTACTGCTCTATATCATCTGTTTTGGAAGATGTATAGCCTTGAACCTGGGATCTAAGAGAGTTGCAAGGATGTAGTGTTTTGATTTCGTCATTGCAACTAATTTGTCATTGGTTTTGAAGCGCAGCTCATTCTCTTTACAAGATTCCCATGATACAGGCGACATGTTGTCTGCCTTCAGATCTGTCTTTTCTATTTGTAGATTTAGAACACTAAGATGATGTGAAATGAGCATTATGAGTGGGATAACCTGACTCACAGATCGCCTTCAAAGACATGTCCCTTGTGGCTGTCTCAAAGGAGCTAGGATACAGCACACTGTCTCCATTAATTTCCACTGCAGCACAGACAGCATAATGCCATCTCCAATAATGTAACTGGAGCAGTACTCATGTACAGCTTGCTTTTGCCCCAAGAGGCGCTGCAGCATATAAAGCGTTGAGTTCCAACGAGTGGAAACATTTTGAATCAGCTTTTGCTGGGGCAGCTTGTGATTTTTTTGCAGTTCGGACAATGTCCATATAGCCTTGGTTGAATGTGAAAAGTGAGTCACAATTTTTTTGCAAACAGCAATCATACCATCCAGTTGTGTTTCGTTGCTGAGAAACCTCGTGACAATTAAGTGTAAGCAATGTGCAAAGCAAGACATGCAGAAATCCTCCATCCTGTACTGCTTTCAAGATGTTGGCTCCATTGTCACTTACTATGAAGCCACATTTTAGACCGTGAGAATAAACCCATTCGTCAAGGAGGTCATTTAGTTCCTGCAAGATGTTTGCAGCAGTATGACTTTGCCCAAACTTCTTTATATTCAGCAGCGCCATCTTTTGGGTGTCTTTGTTTTGAAGAAGCACAAGAAAATGTGACCCAATGAGCGTGAGGACATGTAATCTATGTTTTGATTGCTGGTCCACATATCTGTTGTGACATGAATAACCCCACCCTCCGCAGTTTTAAGTGCAAGCATCACTGTCGCTTTTAAAGCCTGATAAATGTTTGGTATTTCAACATAGGAAAAGTACCTTCGATGAGGAACATTGTAACGAGGCTCTGCTAATGTCATGAGCTCCCTAAAATCATCATGATCTACCAAAGAGTATGGGAGAAGGGCTCCGGCTAACAGTTCACCAATTCGGTGATTAAGATGAAGGGTCTTTGGATGATTTCTAGTAAAGGTATTCTTTCTTTCAAATGCCTGAGACAGTGTTAGCTGTTTGCAACATGTCCCTGCTGGTTTATTATACAACGTGCTTTGATGGGCAGATGGAGGCGGAGATGGTGGACTAGGACTTATACATTCAGTGCCATCACTGGATGTGCAACTGGTACTAATGGTGCTGGCATTGGTGGTAACAGTGATCCTAGGGCTGGCAGTGGTTCTGCCCGCATCAAGTTCAGACAATTCAGTATCCATTTCAGATTCCTGATCCTTCTCACGTGTGGTCTGGAAGATGGAGGACATGGGTTTTGATGATCAAGCAAAACTGAATGCTTTTTCAGATGGCGTTTAAGAGCTGTAGTGCTAGGCATGACACAACTTTACCACGGCTTACACTCTGTTTACACAGGGAACAAATTGCCCTGCATGGATCAGTTTTACTGACAGAGAAATACTTCACACCTCAGATGTGACAGATTTTGTTCGAGTGCTAGGAAGATAGCTAAAGACTGTTTGTGTCTTTTCACCTGTCCTAACAGAACCTGGGAGTGGGACATGCTCCTTGGTGCTAGAAGAGTGGGCAGAAGACTCTGATGGATTTTCATTGCTGGCCAACACAGGAGTGGTGGATTCAATGGATATGTCCTTTTCATTGCCAACAGTGCTGGATGTATTTGCAAGTGCACTACCTGATTCATTGTCAGCAGACTTGCTCATTTCACTTTGTTGAGGAAGTAATGATTCGTCGCGAGACACAACAGTGTCGGACTGAGACAAAGAGCTACTGTCTGAGTCAGAGAGGGACTCACTGTCACTTGCATTATTGCTGCTAGTCACAGGGATCTTAACAGCATGAATGGCATACCTTATGGTGCCTCTCCATGTGACCCCAGCAGCTGTACAGGTTTTCTTAAAGGTCCCCTTACCACACTTCACTGTTGCTCTTTTGCTGTTTGTTGAATTTTATCACGTGAAACATTTTGCTTATTTTTGCTAGCACCAGGATTACCACTACCACCAACACCTGCTCCAACACCAGCACTAGATGCTTCATCTATGTTGGTGTCAGCCATAACAGGAACCAGTATACTGCAGGGAATACACCCACACAATTCCTGTGTAAGAAAGCAATGTGATCTATGATCACTGGCTACAACTCCAAAATTGTATTTTGGCTATGTGACACTGTGATGCAGTGGACTGAAAGTAATTGAAGAATATGACAGTTTGCAACTAAAGGTTCAAGGCTTACAGAATGATTGGGCTGCTGGGCAAAGGCAGTCAAGGGGTGCACAGCAGCAGGGTTATGGAATGACCACAAGAGACGGAGTTACACACACAAACCGAGGAAAGAGATTTTTCTGTCTCTTCTCCCAACAGGGAAATATATTTTTTTACTTCTGTTGTGTATTTAAGGATAATGTCACCACACAACTGCCCACTGGGCTTCACACGGTAACACACACTGGGTAAGGTACAGTGCAGTCAAGGGGCACACAGCAGCATGGTGATGGGCTGACCACAAGAGACGGAGCTACATACACAAAACCAGAAATAGATTTTCTGTCTCTCATCCCAACAGGGAAATATATTTTTAGGCTTCTGTCATGTATTTAAGGACAATGCCACTACAAAACTGGCCACTGGCTTTGTCTTCCTCCCAACAGGGAAATATATTTTTAAGCCGTTGACAACTTGTCATGTATTTAAGAATAATGCCACCAGAAAACTAGCCACTGGGTCTCTCACGATAACACACACTGGGTACTAGGGTACAGTGCAGTCAAAGGGCACATAGCAGCAGGGTCCTGAATCCTGATCACAGGAGATGTTTCTGTCTCTCCTCCCAACAGTAAAAAAATGTATTTAAGGATAATACCACCACAAAACACACTGTAATAACTAGGGTATAGTGCAGTCAAAGGGAAGGGAACACAGCAGCAGTGTCATCCTCCTGATACTTGGTTGTAGGACTTGACTTTAAACAATTTTATTCAATTCAATAAAAGTTCACTGTTCACATTCACTCATTTAACTTTGTTTTCTTCAAAATCTGATTTTCTTCACCCTCCCCAGCCAGGGTGCTCTGTCTCCAAATCCCACTAGACAGATATATTGAGGATCAGAAAATTCATCAAATATAGTACCTAGTTTGGCAACTAGTAACTAAGCATTCCAATGCAGGCAGTCAGCTAATAATATCCCACATGGCACACAAGAGAGAGACCCTCACCCCACGTTTTTCCTACCCTCCCTTGCTTTCCTTTCCTTTTCACCCAGTGTTGTCCACTGTCCACCACCCACACTTTAGATTTTTATTTTGTTTTACAGTGAGTAGCTGGAGGAAAGCAAGTCGTCACTTTTTAAATGCCAGCCACGAGTTAGATTGGCATCATGACTTCATGATCGGACTCGTCGCAAACTCATAGCGTAATCTCAGGGCACAGCAGAGATGATGATGCAACTCCCGTCTCCTTTTGAATGCAGTCACTCACGTACACTTAAATACCGTGCAAGTAAGCACCACATGACCACAGAGCAGTTGGTCAGGTGGTGGTGATGACAGTAACTGGCTGCCAGTCTGGGATCAAGGGTACACTACGCGGTAGCGATCTCACAATGTCGACTCCCCACAAGAACAGTGTCAGTAACTGCATCGGGATGTGGGAGCAGATCGCGGAGTAAGATTTTTTCAATCGGGGACTGAAGTTTTGCATTCGGGACTTGGGAGGATGCGCTGACCAGAAAAGATTCGAACCCTTTTGCGAACCCTCTAGTGTTCGAGTCCTAAATTAGAACTCGAACACCAGGGTTCGAGATGGGTTCGAATCTTGCTCGAACTAGTTCTGACAACCCTATACCACTGCATGCTTGCATGGAATCTGCCCCCCATCACATGTTGCAATGTGAAGAGTGCCCCCTCCAGCAGTAGCTTCTTTTAAAAATAAATCATACAGAGTGCTAAATCGGCGTCAGATGAAGCATGACTGAAGTCCAACAGCTGATGGTAGTGGACGAACGAGAGACAGCACTGATTCTTCACTCTGAAATGAAGTTAGTGTAAAAAGGGTTTGTTCCTTTTTTCTCTTTTCTTTCCTTTATGAGCAGACTGTAATTTAAGTTTCTGCTCGCACTTCACATGAATAAACAGGCTATGACATGAAAGTAAAACATGAATCCACCTCCTGCTGCCAGAACTATAGTTTCTGGAGCCAAGCCAGATAGTTCTGATTACATGTCACTCCTTGTTTGATGTCATGAAAAGACTCAGAAACCTCCAGCTTAGAATCGGGCTCACTAATTTTTATGTTTGCTTGCACGCATGTGCAAGAAACATAATGCCATCATCCGAGTTTTCGGAGGTGTGGCACCCGTCTTTGAATTCGGTCAGTGTGTTTGCAGGCGCAGCCGCAGTTCTCCAATGAATGCTGCAGCTGTCTATGACAGCAGTTGAAAATGCAGTGCCGTACAGTTGAAAGCGACAGCTCCGCTTCAGTGAACAGCACTCCTGCCAACATACACCACGCCGCGCATGTGTGCTCTGCATCGCTCCCACGCACACACTGTATGGCTGGCGGGGGTGCCCAATCTCCCATCGGCTCTGCTGCACCCCCCCCAAAAAAAGCTTTCCAGATGCCACGCAGGGAGCCCACCCCAGCATCGCAAAAATTGTTATGGCCGACGGGGGTGCACAATCCCCTGTCAGTTCCAGGCCCCCCTAAGCAGCATTCCAGCTGCCACGCTGGGAGCCCATCCCAGCGTGGCACACGTCCCGCGTCGTCTTCCTAAAAAAAACAAACCTGTAAACAAAAAAAGTTCCCTCGGCGCTCTCCCTGCCCACCTGCGCTCGCCCTCTGCGCACTCTGCCTACCCACCTCACCCCATACTTACGTCCGGAGACTGGCACGACGATCTTCGGGGGACTGGGAACACATCTGCACTCTTCAAAGCCGACTGCGAACTGAGGAAATGCCGGTAAGCTGTATAATGCCATAAATAGGGTTTTTTCAACTTTGATGCATGTCTCAGGCATTTTTTGGAATTTTGGCACCAAATTTTCAACATGGGGTTTTTGGGACCCCTCCTCATGAATTCTGAACTTTCATGTGTTTATCAGGCCCGAAGGGTGATTTCGCGGTCACTGTGTGAAATCACCTTCTGGGTTCGGTCTTAAACGACAGTGCCAGTGTTCATAAGGTGGGCTCTCAAAAGCCTATGTTACAAATTTGGTGGCTATTCCAAATGAACATTTATAAGCATGCGTTGCGCCCAGTTCCTATACTGCGCTCGTAAGTTTCCAAAGTTTTAATATTTTCACTCCGGTTTTCAACATTGCCATTTTACCACCTCCTTATGAGCAGTACAACTGTCATTTTTCATCTGGCCCAAAATGCGTTTCCAAGATGTAGCGCATAATGGTGCAGTTGGTGTGCTAAAGCAATGTTTGGGACAGATTAAGAAAATCACAGTGACACTGTTCATGAGCAGAGGTCTTAAAATGGCTATGTTGAAAATTTGGTGACAAAAGTCCATAAAATGACTGTGTTACGAGTGAGCATTGCGCAGTTTCCTCGTAAGTTCATGAATTTGTAATATTTTCAGTCCAGGTTTTCACTAGTGGCATTTTTCCACACTTCCTTATGAACAGTTCAGCTGTCATTTTTCACAACATTGCCGAAATTTGTTTTCACACTTTCAGTGCAAAAATGCATGGTCGCTGTGGGAAATCATTGTGCGGGACAGATAAAGAAAATCACAGTGACACTGTTCATGATCAGAGGTCCCAAAATGCCTGTGTTGACAATCTGCTGTCAAAAATCTCCAAACTAATTACATTACGGGTATGCATTGCACAGTTTCTACGCACGCTTGTGACATCACCATTTTTTAAAATATTTTCACTGCAGATTTTTCAACATTGCCATTTTTTACACCTCCCCATGAACAGTACAGCTGTCATTTTTCACATCCTGTTCGGAATGTGTTTTTGCATCTGTGGTGCCAAATGCCGTAGTCGCTGTGCAAAAGCAGCTTTCGGCTTACAAACTGATATTGCCACTGTTTATGAGATGGGGGTCACAAAAATTGTTGAAAATTTGGAGTGAAAATACAACAAATGCCAGAGGCATTAGGTTTCCGACCATAACGCCCACCCTGTAGAGAATGACAGGCATCAGGGCTGTGACTTGGGATTGTCGCCCAATGCTCATACCATTCCACCCCACACACACCCCTGCAGCCAGTGTGACAGTACTTTGTGGTGTGCCTTGGACTCTTTGGCCCCAAAGTTCACCCCATTCTCCTATACCGTACCCATCTCACCATATTTCCTGATGGAATGGGGTGCGCATAAGGGCCAAAGACCCCAAGGCGCACCGTGACACTTGTCGGTGTCTGGAGGGTAGGGTGTGGTGAAATGGCGTGGCCGTTATGCCTGATGACCCAAAGGCACACCCCAATGCCTGTCACTATCTGCAGGGTGGTGATGGGGTTGGCTTCAGTTCAATACTTCACTGCCATTCCTATTATGCAGCTCTGTAACTCCTACACTACCATTGCCAATGCCAGCAAGCAAACATTCGGCATTGACAAATGCTTGTTATTTTAGTTACTTATTTACTGAAAATTTAAGAGATTAGCTTTGAGCACAAGTGCTCATTTACATTTATAAAGGTTCCATGTCAAATACATAGTCACAAAAAACATTACAAGTATAATAGGCAGTTCCAGAAGAAATGCAGTGAAGTCAGGCTCAAAACACTATAGAAAGAACAACTAAGCCACGGAACAACAATCACTTATGTCTCAACCTACTAATGCAGCAATTTTATCAGAACTGAAGGAGTTCTGCTCAGAAGTACAAGAATTTAAGCAGGATGTAAAAGATGACCTAGCAAAAATCTGAAATAAGGTTCATGACTAGAGATGCAGCAAAGTTTTTCTTTGCAGACGAATTTGTGGCTAAGTCGCCAAATTCTCATCCAAGGAGCACTTCGTGTAATATTTGGAAATTATCTGGAATTCGCCTTTGTGGCTTTGCCTTGCTTTTGGGGGTTTTAAATGCAAATTGCACTTATAAAAAACCAAAGCAAGGAGATGTCCCCCCCCCACACACCCACACATACACACACAGCCAGCAGCCTGAATTAATCCCTAATGTCTAGTGGCCCCCACCCCACAAACAAACACAGAAACATAGAATTTGATGGCAGATAAGGACTGCTTGGCCCACCTAGTCTGCCCATTTCTCCACCTAATGGAAAAGCTGCAGATCCTAGTTAACCAACAGCCTACTTCCTCCTACTACCCACTAGAATTGCCTTATGTCTATCCCATGCATTCTTGAATTCCCCCACTGTTTTTGACTCTATGACCTCCTCAGGAAGGCTGTTCCATGCATCTACAACCCTCTCTGTGAAAGAATACTTCCTCACATTACCTTGAGCCTTCCCCCTTCTATCTTCAAATTGTGCCCCCTTGTTCTTGCACATCTCTTTTTCTGAAAAATGCTACCCTCTTGGACTTTGTTGATTCCCTTGAGGTACTTGAAAGTTTCTTCCATGTCTCCCTCACCCTCCTTTCCTCAAAGCCATACATATTGAGCTCCTTTTGTCTTTCTTCATATGTCTTCTGGTGCAGACCCTGCACCATTTTGGTTGCCCTCCACTGGATAGCCTCCATCCTGTCTATGTATTTGCGGAGATGGGGTCTCCAGAACTGCATGCAGCACTCCAGATGTGGTCTCACCAGCTGTCTGTACAGAGGGATATCAACCACCTGTTTTCTACTGGTGATGCCTTTCCCTATGCATCCCAGTATCCCACCAGCCCTCCTTACTGCCTTCTCACATTGCTTGCCAACCTTTAGGTCATCTGATATAACTACCCCTAGGTCACTTTCCATTTTTGTTGTTGTCAGTATTTCACCACCATTGTGTACTCTTCTCCTGGGTTTTTGTTTCCCAGGTGCATTACTTTGCACTTCTTTGTGTTGAATCTAAGCCACCATACATTTGACCATTCCTCCATCCCTGCCAAGTCCCTTCTCATCCTTTCCACCCACCTTGTGTATCAACCCTGTTGCAGATCTTTGTCATCTGCACAGAGACATACTTTTCCTTCCAGTCCCTCTGCAATGTCACATATAAAGACATTAAAGAGGACTGAACCCAGTACTGAACCCTGTGGTACCCCACTATTAACCCCCCTTTCTTCACTGTGGACTCCATTTACTATTACCTTCTGTGTCCTGTTGTCCAGCCAATGTCTGACCCAGGCTACCACCCTGGGACCCACTCCCAGGCTGGCTAATTTGTTTATTAATCTTTTGTGTGGGACTGTGTCAAATGCCTTGCTAAAGTCTAGGCAGGCCATGTCCACAGCCCCTCCCAGGTCTACTACTTTGGTCACCCAATCAAAGAAATCGATTAGATTGGTCTGACATGACCCTTCCGCTGTGAATCCATGCTGCCTTGGGTCCTGTGCCCCACTGGCCTCTAAGTATTCAACAGTTATTTCCTTCAGAAGTGATTCCATCATTTTCCCTACCACTGAGGTCAAACTGACAGTTCTGTAGTTTTCTGCCTCTGTCTTGCTCCCATTTTTGTGAAGGAGAATCGCATCTGCCCTTCTCCAGTCCTCAGGTACCACACCATCCTCCCATGATTTGTTAAAAAGTGTAGTCAGTGGTGTTACTAGTTCTCCCCTTAGTTGTTTTAGAATTCTGGTGTTAATCTCATCAGGCCCCATTGCTTTATTCACCTTCAGCTTTAGGAGTTGTTTCAGAATCCTTTCTTCTGTGAAAGGACTGATATCAAACCCCCCTATCCAGAGTGCTTCTATTGACTGGATTAAGTACCTCACCCTCCTCTTCCTTTGTGAATACTGAGCAGAAGTATTTGTTCAGTATCCCTGCTTTTTCACTGTCACTCTTTGCCCAACCACCCTCCTCTTTATTCAGGCTCAGTATCCCCGCCTTAGTCTTCCTTCGCTCCCTAATGTACCTATTAAATGTTTTATCCCCCTTCTTAACCGAGTTGGCTATCTTTTACTCAGTTTGGGCCTTTGCTATTCTGACTGCCTTCCCCGCTTTCTTCTGCTTTAGCTGGTACAGTTCTCTGTCCTGCTCCTTCTGTGTTTCCTTATACTTCCTGAATGCTTTTCTCCTTAACCTTCTCTGTCACTTCTTTTGAGAACCATAGTGTTTTTTTTTTCATTTTCATTTGTTTATTTGCTTCACACAAAGGCTTGTTGCCTCTGTGATGGCAGTTTTGATGTTTCCCCATTGTTGCGCCACCCCACCTTCTTGTCTGTTTGCTAGCGCTTTTCTGAGGCACTGTCCCATTTTGACAAAACCAGCCCTCCTGAAGTCCAGTACCTTCACTTTTGTATGGCTTGACTCTACAGCTAAGTTTATTGTGAACCACACTGTTTTGTGGTCACTTGTTCCCAGATGGCTACCCACTTCTAGATCTGAGATCCTCTCTCTCCCCCTCCCTATTTGAGAGTACCAGGTCTGAGATTGCTCTCTCCCTAGTGGGTTCCAATGCTAGCTCTTCTGAGGCATGCCCCCTGTGGGGTCTCGAGAATGGCCCTGCTCTTGGATATGGCTGCAGCAAAGGTGCTCCAGATAACACCTGGTATATTCAGGTCCCCCATCAGCAATATCTCCCCTTTCTCTGCCATCCTAAGGATGCCTTCTATCATTCCCTTGTCCATTTCCTTCCCCTGAGACAGGGGTCTGTATACAACCCCTGTGCTGACTGTGGTGCCATTTCCAGTCTCCAGGGTGACAAACAGTGCCTCCTCTCCTCCTTATTTACCCTTTAGTTCCATTACTTTGATCCCTTCCCTTACATGGAGAGCTACTTCTCCTCCTCTTCTGCCCTCCCTGTCCCTCCTGTGGATTGTGTACCCTGGTATGTTGACATCCCAGTCATGGTTCTCTGTGTACCGTGTTTCTGTGACTGCCACGATATCCAGGCATCCCTCTTCCATCAAGACCACTAGTTCAGGGAGCCTGTTGCCTAGACTACGAGCATTGGTACTCATTACCCTCCATTTTTTATGGCCTTATCCCTTTTTGCCCCATTCTTGCCCTTACTGTCTTTGTCTTTTTCTCCATTTACCCCTGCCCTTCTCCCTGTTGACTGCTCTATCTAGATGTTTACCTCACTAACTATCCTGATTTTTGAGTGGGGCTGGGATTTTCCTGCTCCTTTTCAGTGCCTCCCCCCTTGGCTAGTTTAAATGCTTGCCAATGAAACATTTCAACTTATCATGTAGGATCCTGGTTCCCCTCCTGGACAGATGCAGACCAAGTCAGGTAGTGCCCCCACTCCAATACCCCCAACCCTGAGTCTGATCCATCTTAAAAAATGTTTACTTTAATCCCTGAGGTCTAGTGGACCCCCCCACTCTGTTAGAGTGTGCCCCAACCCACTCCCCAACCCCAAGTGTGTCTTAAAGTTTAATTTAATCCCTGGTGTCTAGTGGACCCCCCACTCGCATAGCCCTCCACTCACCTCCATGGCCGGCAGTGTGGCTGAGCTCAATGAATGAGCATGTGCTTGTACAAGCATGCACTCATTCACTGACTGCTCCCCCAACCCCGACCGGAGCAGGCACTCATTCATTGACAGCTCACGTTCATTTCCTTTTTATGTTCTGGGGTGTAGAGAGGGGTAGGGGGCTTCTCCAGTCACTGCTGGGGACTGCAGGATGGGGGAAATGACATTGTGGTTCACTCCCGTGGGACATCGGAGCAGCCCCCTTCCCTTCTCCACACCCTTGAACACAAAAGGAAATGACTGTGAGCTGTCAATGAATGAGCACGTGCTTGTACAACCATGTGCTCATTTATTGAGCTCAGTTGGGCTGCCAGACATGAAAGTAAGTGGAGAGTTGTGCTGGTGACCCGCTTCAGTTGGGGTTTGGGGGTAGCACGGTGGAGGCACTACCGGACAAAGTGGCAGGATGGGGGGGGGGAGTACACTAGACACCAGTGACTAAACAAAAAAGGTTTTTAAGATGGATTAGACTTGGGGTTGGGGGGAGCAGGGTGGTGGCACTACCTGACAGGGTGGGGGATTCACTAGACACCAGGAATTAAATTAAGATTTTTTTTTTAAGATGGATCGGACTCGGGACAGGGTTGAGGAAGTGGGGTGGGGGCACTACCAGACAGGGCAGGGGGTCCACTAGACACCATGGATAAAATTAAACTTTTTTTTTAAAGATGGATCAGACTTGAGGTTGGGAGAGTGGGGTGGGGCGCTACCTGACTTGGGGGGGTCCACTAGACACCAATGTAGGTTACGAGCGGTCAGGGTAGTGGATTTATTGTGTTATTCTGTCCCAGGTGATCGGGGGGGATGAATTGCCAAACTTTTCAAATTGCGCTCCACAAATTGAGTGCAATTCACACATTGTTTGGCAGAACAAATTTTGTAGACTTCGCCCACCTCTATTCATGACCTAGAAACATAGCTGGAAGTAACGGTCTCAAGGACTGATCAGCTCAAATGGCTGGTAGCGTATACACTCCAGGAATGCCAAAATTTACATGAAAAATTTGAGGACCTTGAGAAAATGTCTCACCACAACAATATGAGAATATATGGTTTGTCGGAGGAGATAGTAGGCTGAGACATGGAGACCTTTGTTGAAAGCCTGCTGAGGGAATTACTGCAGCTCATCCCAGAATATCCAATAGATATTTAAAGGGCCCACTGGGCTTTACAGCTAAATCCCACAAAACCCACAGATTGTTCCAAATTAGTGATCATCAGGTTTCTCAGTTATACCACAAAACAGGACTTGCTTCTCCAAGCGTGGAGAATGTGGCAGGTGAAATATCAAAATGCACACCTGTACTTTGACAATGATTACTCCCCTGGCATAATGGCAAGATGGAGAGTGTACTCACCCATCCTTTGAGCACTCCAAGCCCAGAAACTGAAGTTTCAGACCCCCTATCTGGCACAGCTGACTATTATGTTTCCATGCCCCTAGACATTTGCTAACCCAGAGGAAGCAGCCAAGGAATTGACAGAAAGAGGCATGAAAGTCTCATTGCCACACCAACAACCTGAACACCATGAGGCGGGTACCCCATGGAGTATGTTGTCAGAATCCTTTGAAGTTCTGGGTTCTAGTTCTAGTCCAGAACATTTGAAAAAGTTCTAGGGTTCTAATCTTCTTTAGAACTTTTTAGAACTCGAACCCTATTTTTTTTAATTGTGCTGCCAAAATAAAGATAATAGTGAAATACATAGGGGATACTGAATGGGCATCGACGAACAACCACGTTATGCTGGCATCGCGTGGTTACCTTTGCAACTCATGTAAACCTTGAGAGCGTAGCTCGAAAGGTTTTCAAACGTTGCCAAGGTAAACTCTAGATGCCAGCTTAGCATGGTTGTTCATCGATGCCCATTAATTGTCTTTTATAGTGCATGGGCATCGATGTTGCCTTATTTTACATTACAGCCTTTTTGTTATCGCTAAGCTACACATCTAACATTAACAGTACCACTAACAGTTGATGCTTTCTTACCTTACGCGCTAGACTTCTCCAATAGTAAACATAAAACCAAACAGACACAGGATGAATGGGAATAAAAAAATATTTAACTCAATTACAAGGGGCAAACAGTAAATAGTTGCCATAAAGCTGAAACGCAGACATCATGTGACTTAAAACGTCCAGTAAGGTTTGCTGTAAAACTGTAGGCAGTCGTGAATGAGGCACGGAGCATTTTTTTGCTGTTTCAGGGAAAAACAACCTGCGGGATAGGCACACAAGAACCACACAAAGGTAAACACATACATTAATTTAGCAACCTGGAGAAGCACAGCTTTATCTGCAGAGCAGGGGGTTTTAAACCATGGAGTGGATTACACAATGAAATCAGCAACTGTCAATAGCTGCATGGCTTCAAACTGCATTCTGCCCACTTGATCGACTGAGATGCTTACAAGACTGCCGCACAGCCTAATTCCATCTTGTTGTACCATCGATGTGACGTAACATCGATGGTATAACAACATCGTGACGTCTCATGATGGTACAACAGCACTAGTAAATGATGGATTTCTACTATTAACAATGTTCCACCATACACTATATGTCATGAAACTGTGAGCAAAAACAAATAAATCTGTTCATTATAATGGGAGAGAGAGATGATCATGTGTGACTTTGACATGACTCTAGCTAGGGTTATCTGTGGTTTCCTCTCCTTTGCCAGTAGTGAAAGAGAGCCAGTTATGGGTGCTTACAGGACTACCAACCCACCCACCTATATGAGATACCATGTGCTTAGTGCCGGATGGCACACGGTTATACCTGGTACAGTGCAGTCAAATGGAGCACAGCAGCACAGATGGAAAGTACACCATGCAAGATATTTTTAAATGAATTACATATTTTTCTCTTCTCTCCAGTCACTTAAAATATTTCTAGGATTTATTTATTTGCCAAAATACCACACTCTGAGTGCTGGGCGGCACACGCACACACTGGGTACAGTCAGTGCAGTCCCAGTGGGGACAGCAGATATGATAAGTATACAACACAGGAGTCACAGATATTTTTAAATAATTTGTTTTCACCCTGCCTCTGTACAGTGTGATCATCATCTAATTCCACAATCTGTGGCCACTCTACTTGTCCTAGTTCTCACATGTGCCCCATTTCTTACATTTCTGCCCCTTCAAGCCCCAGCTCTCACATATATGTCCCCTCCCTGCCCCAGTTTTCACATATTGTATCTGTTCATTCCCTGACCCACTTTTTACATTTCCCCCGCCCCAGATTTCACATTGCAGATCAACCCCATATCCTAGTTCTCCCACTTATCCAATCCTCTCTGCTATAGTTAATACATTTCTTCCTCCTCCCTGCCCCAGTTTATACATCATCATGTACCCCTTTCCCAGGCCTAGTCCTCCTCACAACAGACTGCATCCTGCACCCCCCATTATGGGTTTCCAACTCTCCAGTGCACATAGGTTGTTTTGTTCCACCAGTTCCCACATCCACCCATCGATTTCCTCATTTAAAACTAACCTTTGTATCTTCTGGACATCCTGATCTGACCGACTGAAGAGTTACTGCAACGGGCTGCTTGCCTGCTCCCTCAGTAGGGTTACCACCTGTCCTGATTTTCGCAGGACAGTCCTGATTTGGGCAGCTGTGTCCTGCAAAAAAACATGAAAAATACTAAATGTCCTGATTTTGTAGTAGAAAACATTTCCACTAAATGTTGCAGAAAACTACAATACCTTAACTGAAGCACCTTAAAATGATAAGAAACAATGGAAGCAACTAGAAAACTACTGCACTTAGCCTTAATTCTGATTATATAGAGAAAACAAATCTGTTGCATTGGTTGAGGTTATGTACTGTCCTGCAACAAATCATGTTTCAGTAAGAAATGTCCCACTTTGGGCTTCTTAAAAGGTGGTAACCCTATCCCTCAGCCGCTGACTACTCCTGGGCCATTTGCCCAATGCCACGCCATCACTGACTGTTTGCCTTCTCCCTGGCCATCTGGCCACCGTTACTATCATAAACCCGGCGTACACATGCTGCACGAACATCTTTCCTGCTCCCTTGGCTGGTTGTACACTACTGATGCAGTTTTGCTTGCTTCCCTAGCTGCTCCCACACTTTGTTGACAGTGATTCCAGCACGCATGAAGACAGCAGAAGTAGAAGCATGTGGCAGTCATCAGGACTGTGTCTTTTTTCGTCATTGAGGCATTTCTGTGGGGATTACTAGTACATCCAGGGCCAGATTTACACTTCCGTGGGCCCTATACACAGCAGTAACCATCTGTAGCTCTGTCATCTCAGACCCATTTTCAGCACCAGGGACAGGCAACAGCCAGCCAAGAGCAGTAGCCTAAACTGTAGCCAGCCTATCTGCATCACCGAATACATGGTAATGCAGCAGCAAATCAATACACCATTAAAAAACCACACAACAGTGCAACAAGTCCTGCATTAAATTAATTACATTGCTGCATTTAAAACGTTTACATCCACCATACCAATCAATAAGATCAAACAAACATAAGTAACAGCCACCAGCAGACATTAGTTAGCCTCTTAGCCAACACTACACAAGGACACAGTGCCAAATAAATGGCAATGCATGGGTGCCAGCTGTGCACTTGATTTACTTCATACACTCTGTCACTGTGCATTGAGTTTGTTTGTTTTTTACTTTCTATTATTGCCATAGATACGTTTTATTTTTGGAAGCATATGATTCATACCTTCATCTGCCATACCCCCGTCCTCTACTACTCCGTCCCTGATGACTATTTATTTTATCTGTACTAAATAAACAAACTTGGGCATCGATATATTTTTCTGTGGGCAGGGGCTGTGGCACTAGCGGCAACAAACTGCAGCCTCATCCTGACTTTCAGGCTTAGTTGGCTGACAATAATAAGTCCCTGCTTCCAGCCTCACAGGGTATACTGTCTCTGAGTGGGGTATTGGGCCTGTCTGATGATGCCATGGTAGGATAGGATCTACCTCCCTCGACCCTCTTAACAAACACACTCCTGCTTGCTGCCTGCACTGCCTTAGTAGTCGACACCAGCACGGCGCAGCATGGCACTGCACCACCTATCCATACTGGTCGGCACTCAGAACTGAGGCAGTACACTAAGCATATTCTTCTTCACTAATCAGATACACTCCCGAGACATTCATACTGAAAAATGACTCACCCAGCCACTGCTTTTAAACAGGAGACAATCAGATCCAGGCTCAGTCAACGACCACGAGTCTGACCTCACGACTGACAATGTGAGTAGGTAAAAAGGTGCCAAAATTGAAGTGCTGCCTGCTACAAGCTGAGTGGCCCACCCCGACCTCGTTTACACATGCACACACTGAACTGCGAAGGTGGGGAGAAGGCTAATAAGTTTGGCTAAGTGCAGCACCGATGTTTGCACCAGAAGAGAGAATACCACACACAGTGGCCAGCCCAGACTCAACTGTGCCCCTCCCGTGACTTCTCTGACCCTGCCAGTCAAAACCAAAAGCATCATGCTGGCTAGCGGCTGCATTATTGGGTCAGACAGCTGCACAGGCTTCAGTAGAGGACGTGGAGGTAAGCGAAGTACAAAAAAAAAAAAAAGATCTGAACCTTATGCGAACCCTCTGGTGTTCGTGTTCTAATTTAGAACTCGAACACCAGAGTTCGAGCAGGGTTCGAATCTTTCTAGAACTAGTTCTGACAACCCTACCACGGATCACCCTCTGGTCTGTGCCTGTTTCTGGAGAAGATTGTTGTCAACGGGGCCTGACAACAATGTCAGAGATTAGGCAACTCCTGTAGTCATTCACTAGACTGGCACTTCCCTGAACAAGAGTCCTGATTATATTGGGTTATCATGTTCTGTTCCGGTAATGAAAGGGAGTTAAAGGAGCATCTTCCTCACTTCAACTGGCCAGTTTACACTTGGGTATGCGTTTTCCCTCTGACAAAGTGAGTCTTCCCCTTATCTTTATTGAAGAGACCTCTTTCCAGACTAAGGTACGTGAGCGGGATTCCCTTGATGGGAGAGCGGCATTCTGCTTTCCGATGCTGACTGCATCCATGCTGCCACTTAATTCTGTTCTTGAGTAAGCTTCCCCGATATTTGCTCCTTGCCTCCACATTTGTATGCACATTGAGACTTTTTTGTCAGGAGCGCTCTGTAAATATGTAATGTGGGACATTTTATTTATTTAAAATTTTGGTGAGTGGGTAGGCCCACTGAGACCATTACAGTCCCTTTTTCAGGGGCAACCCAGGATTAATTACAGGCTATAGGAGAATAGACAGCGGGAACAACTCAAGGCAAATAGAGTAATACAGACATTACAATCAGGACATGTACGATACACAGGCAGGTTAGGTATAATTGAAGGTCATGAGGAGTAAAACAGTTTCACAAGAATGACAGTCACACATTGTTCATTGTAATGGAACAGTTTCACAAAAATTACAGTTACAAATGTCTCAACAAATGGTAAAGATCCCAATATGGGAGTAAAGGCATGCCAGGCGGCTGATGGTAGCTACAGAGGTAGCCCTATGGAGTGTTCCGATCCTCAGCAGTAGCATGCACAGAGGCTTAGCCCCAATAGGTAGGTCTTGAGGCCTTTTTTAAAGCCGCCAAGGGAGCTGAAGTCTTGGAGATTATTAGGAAGGCCATTCCAGAGGGTGGACTGTAAGCCACGAAAGACCAAAGACCTTGACATGTCCGGACTCTGGGGACATGGAGGAGCTGCCGATCAGAGGACCTTAAGGTTCTTCCAGGCTGTTTAAGCATTAAGGTGCAACTCAGACTCAGGGGTGTAGCTGCAAGGGTGCAGGGGGTGCAGTGGCACGCAGACCCATGAGATTTGAGGGGCCCAAATCATAATTTTGATGTTTTTTCAAAACTAGGGAGGGACCCTGTAACATCGCCTTGCAACCAGGCCCTGTGGGAATTTGCTACGCTACTACTCAGACTCAGGGGGGGCATTAGTTTGTAGAAGCTTGAAGGCCAGACATAGGGAAGGATACATCAGTCTGCCCTCAAGGGAAGGCCAATTTAATGAGTGCAATACTTTACAGTGGTGTTCTATAGGCGGAGCACCCAGGGCAAAGTGCCCGACTCTGTGATACAATATTTTCAGTTTTTGCATCTCCGGTTTCACAGTGAGTGTAGCACTGGGGCCCCATAGAACAGGGTGGGCAGGAGCATGCCAGTGGCTACCTTTACCTTATTTATTTATTTATTTAGTTTTTGTTAACTGGGTAGGTGCACTAGCCATGAAATGACTATTTTCAGGCACGACCTGGGAGAGTACAACAATCAAAGACAGGTACATAGCATGAGTACAATGAAATTACAACAGCATAGGTCAGAACAGTCAGTAGTAATGAATACATGCAGCCAGGACAATAACAATCAATGCAATTCACATAGAATTTTTAGGTAGAGAAAACCTACACAGTCTAGGAAGAGATACCACAACACAGCAGCAAAAAAATATTGTTCAGATTAGTCACAACAATGAAGATTCAAATAGGCAGCAAAACAAGGCAAGGGCAAATTCCTGACTGGGCAGGATGCATTATCACGGCCTCTGAAACAAGACTCAGGTGTGTGTGTGTGTGTGTGTGTGGGGGGGGGGAGTTGGGGTAGATTAGCTCTCAAAGAGATAGTAAGGGTAAAAGGTGTTGTGAGGTAGGGAGGTTAAAGTTAGGCCAGACAGTATCTGGCAGGTGAGTGGATTAGGGAGGATTAAAACAAGTGCAGAGATCAGCAAGGGATACATGTAAGTGCAGCTCCTTTTTAAAGCTGTCATGGAATCCTGATATTCGAAGTGCTTGGGGGGAAAGAGCCCCAAAGCTTAGGAGCAGAGTGATTGAAGGCAACAGAGCCTTAGGAGGAGGTCTGAGGTACCAGCAATGTTGTGAGCACTGAAGGGGTCAGGTTTCTGAGTATAGAGTCAGTCAGGGAGCCAAGAGAGTATTGACGGCAAGCTGAGGGGGATAACCAGCCCAGGTCCCTGTATAGTTGGTAGTGGTGCTGAAGCCATGGTGACGAGGAGGCGTATCGACAGATATTATTATAAGAGACATCCAACTTATGAAGGATAGTTTTGTGTGTGGCAGCAAAGGTTGGCATGCCATAGGTGCGGGCAGGGAGTAACATGCCTCTGGCAATAGCAAGCTTAGCAGAGGAAGTCAACATGAAACTGGACTTGTAAGCGACCCCCAGTTTAGCATTCACTGCCTTGCAAGCAGATTGTACATGCAGGCTGAAGTCCAGGGATTGGTCCAGAAGAATTCCCAGGTACTTAAAAGATGTAACGCATTCTATTTGTGTGCCACTGCGGTCTTGCACCAATAGGGGAGTTTGACATGTCCTAAGTTGGGGGCAGAT
Source organism: Neoceratodus forsteri (assembly GCA_016271365.2). Lineage (NCBI taxonomy): Eukaryota > Metazoa > Chordata > Ceratodontiformes > Ceratodontidae > Neoceratodus > Neoceratodus forsteri. The sequence goes on from CM057455.1 coordinate 56,807,967, forward strand.
CCAGGTAACATTGCTTGGGTTTTCTTAGCATTAAGTACAAGTTTATGTGCAGAATGACAATTTTGGACATTTGTGAAATCTGAAGAAAGGGATGCATTTATGCTGGTGACCTTATCAAAGCTTGACTAGAGTACAAGATCATCTGCATAGAGAATAAATGAGCATGAAAGAAAAACCTCATTTATTGCATTGATGAAAAGTGAGAAAAGAAGAGGTCCCAGAATAGAGCTCTGGAGAACCCCAATATTGATGGTAGCACCATCAGATAAAGAGGAGCTGAATTTCACAATTTGAGTTCTATTTGATAGATAGCTTCCATGCCAGGCGATAACTGGGGGGTGAAAAGCTCAGATTGCAAAGAGTGGAGAGGAGCAGGGGGTGATCAACAAGATCAAAAGCCTTAGTAAGGTCAATAAAAACTGCCCGTCAGCTGGCCAACGTCATTACTGGTAAGCACATCGGTAGTGAATTTGAGAAATGCTGTGGAGGTACTATGACCTTTATGGAAGCCATGTTGCATGTCAGACATAAGGTTGCACTTTGTGAGGTAGTCAGTGGCTTGATTTGCCACAAGTTTTTCCAGAATTTTACTTAGGACCGATAGGATGGCTATAGGCATGTAGTTAGTAACCTCCTTGGTATCACCTTTTTTAAGGACCGAAGTTACACGAGCAATCTTCCAGAGGTCAGGAACTTGGCTATTAGAGAGAGAGACAAGGTGAAAATTATAGCCAGAGGGGAGGCTATGTATGGTGCTGCTAGTTTCAGGAGCCGAGGGTCAAGTGTATCTGATCCTATAATCTCCTCAGCCCTCTCGTTTTTGTTCCCTCCAACTATCACCTACCACATCTCCTCCCCCTCCTTTTCCTCTATGTTACTTTTTTACTTCTTCTTTTTTTCACCACTCCTGACTCTCCCCCCCTTCACTCCCCACCTCTTCTGAGCCCTCAGTGAGCTTTCCCTTTTTGTGGACTACTTTCAGCTTGCTCCCAGTTGATGACCATGCCCTTTGGCTGCAAATCCTGCCCTCTCCACCTTTGCTCCTCACGTTTATCTTCATCTTCCCCCTTCCTCCTACTTATCCCTCTGTTACTCTGTGTTCCCATGCATACATTCTACTTATTCTAGCTATTGTATTGATCTACCATTATAACCTAATATGCCAACCTATTTATTGTTTTGTTCCTATTTCTGTAACTTGTATTGTATTTGTTCCCTGACATGGAACCTTTGTAAAAGAGCCTGGCTCAAAGGTACTTGTAATCCTAGTTGTAATAAAATAAAAACAAAATCCAGAGTTACTGTTGTCAGAGACAGTCCGTAATAGTTTTAAGACCTCAGCCCTTTATCTGAGTGAGAAAAGGCTCAGACAATATAGGAGACCAAGCTTCTGGTTCAGCGTCTTGGTTAGTTGATCAACATGAACCTTGAAGGAACAGTCTTGATCAATATACACGTCCAGGTATTTAATGCAATCCACAACCTCTATAGGAGAACCGCTGGACAGGCAGGGAGACAGTAAGCATGATCTATCAGAGCCTGGACTTTTGGGTCCAAATAGGATGGCTTTGGTTTTTTCACACTGAGGACTAGCCGATTAGTCAAAAACCAGTTTTCCAATATGGAGAGGTCCTGGTTCAGAAGTTGGTTTAGCTATGCTGCATCTGGAGCTGATATGTACAACACAGCATCATCGGCATAAAGGGTCACCTTGGCACCTCCGCAGTGCTTAGGCATGTTATTGATGAATAGGAGAATAAGAGGGGCCCCAATATTGAACCTTGGAGGACCCCTTCAGAGATGGAGCGTTTGTCTGACTTCGCCCCCAGCCATCTGACTACTTGAGTTCTGCCATCCAGGTAATATATGAACCACTGCACTGAGTGGTTGTCCAATCCAAGGGATCTGAGCTGCGAGATGAGCAGCTGGTGGTCCACCAGATCAAAGGCCTTGGTAAGGTCTATAAAGATTGCACCAGTTAGTTGGCCGTTATCTTGGGCTGCAAGGATATCAGACATAAGGCTAACCAAGGTGGTATCTTTGCCATGGTGTTTTCTAAATCCGTGTTGTCGGGCAGTAAGGAGGATATGTTGTTCAACGTATTCCTGGACTTGTTGGTACACAATTCTCTCAAGCATTTTGTTTAGTGTGCAGAGTATGGAAATCGATCTGTAATGCTCAACCAGCTCACTTGGCCCCCCTTTGGGGATGGTGGTAACCAGGGCAGTTTTCCAGGCTGTGGGAACTTTACCTTCCACCAGTGACCTGTTGAACAACCACATGATTGGTGTGGCAATTTCTTGGGCTGCAAATCTGAGTAATCTGGGTTCTAGTTTGTCACAACCTGCAGAACCAGTGACCTTAATGTTCCTGATCAGCTTTAGGACCTCAGTTTTAGACACCAACATAAGGTAGAAGTTAGGCGACAAGGGAGGATCCTCTGTGTCATCAAGGGATGTCTGGCTAGAGCTGAAGGGGTGAACCTTATATTTGTCAAGATCAGTGAGAAATATATTAAAGGCATTAGCAGCGTCTTGTGGGTTCATGTGGTGTACACCGCCCGCAACAATGTCAGACAGTTTCCGTGTAATGTCCCTTAAGAAGTGTATTAATTTGAGACCAGAATTTTCTGGGGTCAGAGAGATTTTTTGTTTGCAAGTTCTTGAGGTACTGTTGCTTGGCCTGTTTTAAGTCTCTTTTGTATTTGTTCCTGAGCATTCGGTACAGGACCCAATCATTGGCCAGTTTAGTGGATTTGTATTTGCCCCAGGCCCTCTTTTCTTCATTAGCTTTTTTAGATCACGTGTCAGCCACCTAGACTGTTGTCCTTTGACCCTCATTTGTTTAAGGGGGGCATGCTTATTGGCAGCAGAAAGGAAATTCTTGGTGCAGAAGTCCAGGGCTATGTCTAGACTAGGGGCAAATTTTATCTGATCCCAATCCACTGCCGATAAGGTACCTCAGAAAGAATTAGCATCAAATTTAGAGTAGTCATGTGCCAGAAAGGTTCTGGGGGGTGGGGTTGGATAATCATTTTTCCATATACCAAAGACAGGGGCATGGTCACTTAAGGAGTTGGCAAAAGTGCCAGCCAACTTGAATCTACTGGGGTTGGATACCAGGATCCAATCCAGAGTGATGTGGTTATCAGATTTAAATTTCAGTCTGGTAGGTTCCTGGATAAGCTGGGTCAGGTTTACCTCTTGCAAATTGTACTTAATGTCACATTTAGTCGAGGGGCCCCAGTGGAGGTTAAAGTCACCCTGGATTATTTTCTTGCAGGAAGGCAGATCAAGGATAAGTTTGGTAAGGGCTTTTAGTGCTTCCACTGCAGTCTTTGGGGGAGGGTGGTGTATACACAACCTATTAGTTAGGGCTTAGTACCGCCCAACAGGAGTTTAACAAATAGTGCTTCGCAACCCGCATCAACCAGGGCTGGGGTCACTACTATAGAAACTGCTAGTGGTGCCTTAACGTATATGATGACCCCTTCACCCCTTTTTCCAATTCTGTCCTGCCGAAAAGTTCTGAATCCAGGGATCTCAATCTTGTGCGCTAAGATGCTAGGTTTAAGCCATGTTGCAGAGATGGCTAATGCATCAGGGGAGTACTGGTCAACCCAGGCCTCAAGTTCTTGTAGTTTGGGTCTGAGGCTATTTACATTGACATGAACCAGTTTCAGTCCTTTTGTATTGGCCCAGCTGGGCAAGGAGGAAGTTACATTTGGGATATTGGTGCAGGGAGGACCCAGGTTATTTTCAATACCCCCTGCTAGCAAAAGCTTTAAAAGGACCCATACCTTCTGGAACGACTAGAGTGGGAGATGAAAAAGCAGGCATTTGTGTAGTCTCAGGTATGCAATACACACATAGCAATTTCCTCTTTTCCTGAGACTATTCAAAGTAAGTAGGCTGGGGTAGAAGACTAGTTGGGGGTAGACACATGGATAATGGGCTAGTGTGAGATCAGGTGGCCATTTATTTTCCACCCGAGAGCATACCTCTCAACCTTTCTTCCCTGAAATGTTTGACAAGATGTGTGACAGATGACCAGAATGTGTGACATATCATCAAACTTGGCACTGCAAGTTCAGAACACTATTGCTGTCAGTGCACTAATGTTATTGTTTGCTGATAACAGAGCATAGTAGATAATTAGGAATTTCTGCTTTAAAGTCTCAGTGGGAAATGTGGAATATCCCCTTCTTCATGTGGGGCAGAGGATTTCTGAGGGGTAAAATGAGTGACGTACCTCGTAATGTGTGACAGTTGAGAGTTATGCCCAAGAATTCATCATCAGTTGGTCAGTGCATAGAGTAAACCAGATATAACCACTCCCCAGAAACATACCCAGAAACATTTTCAGTCTAGTACGGCAGGCAGCTAATGTATGGAAGGGGCTTGGTGGGAGTAGCAGATGCTTAGAATTGAGCAAATTGAGCCCCAGTCAAAACAGAGTGAAACAGCAATGCTATCACCCGGCAGGAAGGAGGCAGAGCAGCAGCACAAATTAAAGCGCTCTGGTGGCATGGGGGAAGAGAAGTCTAGAGGCTGTAAACTAGCAAGACCAATAAAAATCGCAGCAATAGCCCATAAAAGTTGCTGTGCCGTCCCATCGACAGAAGACTGATCATTCCATATTGTCCCCCAAAAGAAACAAAAACACTTAGCATAAAAGAGTTCCCTTTAACTTGTTTCTTCAAGCTCCTGCCCCCTCCAGATGGGAGAGTCCTGCTAGAAGTGGCTACACAAGACCACTTAATTATGGAGGGGGTGGGACGAAAAACCCTGTAGAGTTCTGTTCTGTTCGGCTGGGCTCTGCTTAAATAGCCCAGCCAAGGAACTTTGATTTTTGCGCCCAACAACCTGGCGCTGACTGGCTCCTGTGGGAGCCCTCCAACATTAGTCCTCAGCCGCAGATTCGAGCCATGTCGATGAATAGCCCGACCTCTTGGTCCATGGCAATGGCCGCCCTCGATTCAGCACAGCAGCGGCCATCAATGAAATTCCTGCCGCTGATGCGGTGAGGAAAAAACCCTGCAGAGTTCTGTTCTGTTCAGCTGGGCTCTGCTTAATTAGCCCAGCTGAGGAGCTTTGATTTTCATGCCCAGCAACCTGGCACTGATTGGCACCTGCGGGAGCCCGCCAACATCAGTCCTCGACCGCGGATGTCAGACGTGTCGCCGAATAGCCCGAACTCCAGGTCCACAGCAATGGCCGCCCTCGATTAAGCACAGCAGCGGCCATCGATGAAATTCCTGCCACCAATGCGCCAAGGTAAAAAACCCTGCAGAGTTCTGGACATGGTTCTAGCTTTCAGTCAATATCAGTTGGCTTTCTTTGCAAGTGGCTGCAGTTTCACTGAACATTTATTTTTTATTTGTTTTTGTTAACCGGGTAAGCACACTAGACAGCCAAGTGCCTATTTTCAGGTGCGACTCGGGAGAGTTACAGGTGAGAACTTCATACATAAACAGTTGAAGAAGCGTAAGGAATACATAGGAAAATAACAGGCAATTCAAGACTGGCTCTCAAAACAACAGGCAATTCAAGACTGGCTCTAGAGCAAGGTAGGCACAGGATTCATTCATAGACAGTTGAGGAACAGAGAAAAATACATAGGAAATAAACAGGCAATTTTAAGGCTGGCTCTAGAGCAAGGTTGGCACAAAATTCATACATGGACAGTTGAAGAGACAAGAAAAATACCTAAAATAACAGGCATTTCAAGGTTGGCTCTAGGACAAGGTTGGCATGGTGCACTACAGTAGAGTGGGACATACAGGATATAATTAGGAGGTGAACAGCGGGGTAAACAGGAACAAAGATAATGGTAAGTGCCTGCAGGGGGGAAGGGGAGTGCCCTAGGCAGGTGGTCAAGTCCAGGATTCCTGGCCAGTTACTGAAGAAGAAGTGCAAGTAGCGCTGAGGCCCCCCACCCAACCAGGTTGAAGGGAGGGGAGGGGCAGTGGAGTAGGACTACGAGGAGCAGGAACGGGGGGAGGAAGGTTTCAGGAAGTTCCAGAGGGAGGCTTTAAAGCTTGGATGGGAGGAGGAGGACTGAGTGAGCTCAGGGAGCGAGTTCCAGAGTTTGGGGGTGTAAGTGTAGAAGGTCTGGTGCCCCGCAAGGGTGCGAGTTCTAGGAACCAGGCATTCTTGATTTGTCCCAGATCTTAGGTGGTAGGATGGCGTGCCTGGTTTAAGGGGAAGAGCTAGTGCTGGAGGGGTGCCAGAGCGGATGATGTTGTCAATGAAGTTGAACATGCTGAGTACTCTCTCCTGATTGGCCTTTTTGCCACCTTGGGGTCCTGCCTGCCTCCAGAAGAGCCCCAGCCTTGGTGGGACAAGGTGGGCATCCTGGGAATGCGGGCGTGAACTCTTGGGGCTTTAACCTGTAAGATGCCTTGTATTTTGTTGACAACTGGCAATTTGCCACCTCAGGAGATGGTTCCTGAGTTCCTAAGGGAGGAAAGCCACTCGGTGGGGGAATGATATGGGTTGGGGGCTGCCCTTTGTCTTCTGAGTGTAGGCGAGTTAACTAGCCATGGGCTGGGGATCGCTAATCCACCTCCCAAATTCCCGGCATTAGTCTCAACTGAGATTTACTACTGTGGAGACATGTGTTGAATCTCAGCTAGGGAACCCGGGCATGCAATGTTCACTCAAGCCGCACTCTAAACAGAATAGTAAAAGTACCTGTCTGGACATTATATTGTGCTAGTCCCCTTTGGTGCAGACCATGGAGGAAGTGAGAAGAATTCCTCTTTAAACAGAAATAAGTTGTAATCAGAGTCTAAGCAGCTCCTTTCTGTTACTCGATCTGTCATTCTACGTGTCCCTCTATTGGGGATAGTACAAGGGAAAGGTTTCCCCAGAGCAGTGGATCCCTGTTTATGCCTCGTTATTTCTTTATTGGGGCAGCAGTGTTTTAGTCACCATAGTGTTTTTCAGCAGTGGTGTTTTTCTGGCAGAAACAGCAATATACCCATTTTTCTTCTCTTTATTTCCTGAACTAAGTTACAGAACTTTTAGGTTTCAGAGTTCCCACACTTGTGCCACGCCTACTAAAAAAAAAAAAAAAAAAAAATTAAAACAGCTTGGTACCGTGCTGTTTACCATGGAAATGTAATAATATCATCCTTGTATAGCCACAGTATGAGAATAGCCTGTACATTCAGCAGGCAATTTCAGCCAAAGAGATTTGAAAAAAAGGCAAGTGATAGCTATCTTTAATTACTTGAGTTATTAATTACAAAAAAAAGTTAAACAAGCTGTATTTTAAATATCTAAGTAGATTGACCAAGTACTGATTATGAGTACAAGGATATCAAAGATACATGTTTGCTGGAAAACACTGAATGATGTGTTTTTTTGTGTGTGGGCTGACAAATACTGCTGCTTTAAGACAAATTAAACGTTCATTACATAGTTGCATATAAGCAGGTCCTGCAAGTCTATTTCCGATTACTGAGACTTTGCTGCCCCCCGTGGCCAATCTAAGTATTGTATTGTATCAGGTTGTATCTGATAATCAAAACTCGAGGATAAAATGTCTGTGGAGCTCAACCCTAGACATCGACTTCAGCTCCCCCTTAAAGAAATAACACAGAGCACGGGGGTTGGTAGTATCCCTCCCTTGCTGTTATCATTATGTAGTTTACCATAAATATATTTATATATATACTGTGTGTGTGTGTGTTATATATATATATATATATATATATATATATATATATATATATATATATATATATATATATATATATACATATATACACACACACACATACATATATATTGTTTCTGCCTTCCTACGCTGGCAGGATTCTCAACATCCATAGAAACATAGAATTTGACGGCAGATAAGGACCGCTTGGCCCACCCAGTCTGCCCATTTCCCTACCTAATGGATAAGCTGCAGATCCTAGTTAACCAGCAGCCTACTTCTTCCTGCCCCCACCCCCTAGAATTGCCTTATGACTGTCCCATGCATGCTTGAATTCCACCACTGTTTTTGACTCCACAACCTCCTCCGGAAGGCCGCTCCATGCATCCACAACCTCTCTGCGTAAAAATACTTCCTTATATACCTCTGAGCCGCTCCCATCTTCAAATTGTGCCCTTTGTTCTTGCACACCTTTTTTGAAAGATGCCACCCTCTTGGATTTTGTTGATTCCTTGAGGTACTTGAAAGTTTCTATCATGTCCCCCTCCTCCTCCTTTCCTCAAGCTATACATATTAAGCTCCTTAAGTCTCTTCATATAGTCTTCCGGTGCAGACCCTGCACCATTTTAGTTGCCCTCTCTGGACAGCTTCCATCCTGTCTATGTCTTTGCAGAGATTGAGTCTCCAGAACTGCACGCAGTACTCCAGATGGGGTCTGACCAGCTGTCTGTACAGAGGATAATAACTTCTGTTTTCACTGGTGATGCCTCTCCTCATGCATCCCAGTATCCCCCAGCCCTCCTTGCTGCCCTCTCACATTGCTTTGCCCACCTTTAGGTCATCTGATATGACTACCCCCAGGTCCCTTTCCATTTTTGTTGTTGTCAGTATCTCACCCCCCATTGTGTACTCTTCCCTTGGGTTTTTGTTTCCCAGGTGCATTACCTTGCACTTCTTAGCATTGAATCTAAGCTGCCATACATTTGACCATTCCTCTAACCTGCAGGGGAAATCAGAAAATGGCTACCCTTTCTCCTCATATTTAGTTCTTGCCTCTTCCCCACTCTTCTCCTGCCCTTCTGGGTCACCCGTGTGCACAACCTACCCCATCCTTTTTACTCCAACAGCACTTGTGTACTATCTCAAGCCTGCTCCTGGTACACTCATGCACGATAAATGGTTTTGTTGCATTATTACTGTTTTGTACGTTTATATGTTCTTTTGTATGATTTTGGACAGGTATTGTAATTCACCTAATGTTCCACTACTGTTTATTGTACAATAAGTTGTGTTCCAACTGTTGCATAATCTTACAATGTTGTATTGTTTGTACTACCCACATACTATTGTAACTGTTCATGCTTCATAACCTTATGTAACCCCCTCCCCCCAGGTCGCACCGTGAGATGAGAAACTTGTTGTTCAGTGTGCCCTCCTGGTGAAATATTTCAATAAATAAATAAAGAGATGGATATATACGCACATATATATATATATATATATATGTAATAGATATACACTCTTGGGTGTCTTGATCGGCGCTCTGATATCGCCGCCTTGGTAGTGTGTTTATTCGAGGTCAAGGCCGAGTGCGTCAACCACCCAAGGCGTATGTGATATCAGAGCGCCGATCGCACACCCAAGAGCGGTATATCTATCTTATAAAATGGCCCCTGTGAGATGAAATAGTTCTACGTGGAGATGATAAATAGTTCAGAATAGGATGTTTAATTTGAATTATTTTAATGAATAAACATTTAACTGGATACCAGTGTAAGTGAATACAATAGTTGAACATTCAGAATAGGCTGTTTAAGCAGTTGAACATTAATGAGTACTGTCACTTTAAGAGTGGTTCATTTTGGGAAGAAACGTGTGTTGAACTCTGGCAGGAAGTGCTTAATGCTTTACAGTGCCAAGAAGTGCTGAACTTTAACGTGGGAGTTGAGGCTCATTTTTCTTTCAGTGCCTTGTGTTTCTTTTATGTTTTGTAGCGCTTTTTGGCTCTGTGAGGGACGGTTGGAGGGACGGCGCGGTTTGGGGCTGCACGGTTATTTCTACGCAGCTTCCGGTGAATTTTCTATGGGGAAGTGCTGTTGATCATCTTCGAGTCTGTGTTATTCTGGATCGGGTGAGTTTGTTTGTCCTCTGGTGCTCTGTGGGACCTGGCCAGTATGTATGTCGGAGGCAGTGTTTTTCGTGTAAAGGCGGGCTGCTGCTCTGCGGTAGTGTACAGAGGGCTCTCAAGGTTCGCTCGCTGTTCGTTGGGAATGTCTTGCTGTTTGGGGCAAAGCTGTGGTTACTCGCGCCTCCTTGCTCCATTCTATATAGACTCTGCAGATTGTTTTACTGAAGTTAAGAGAAACTCAGAGCAGGAGAAGACTTTTATCTTTTTAAACAGAAAACGAGTTACTTTTCAACTCGTGACAGCTTGTCACTTCCTGCAATGCGCACCTACCGTCACGCTATAGTTCAGAAGGAAAAGTGAAAGTGCTGAAGGATCGACAACTCTGTGTAGAAAGGGAGATTTTTTAACAGAAAGTGAGAGTAGGAAGTAAGGAAACTGTAGTTCTGCCTTGTTTTTTTCTGCACAGTTAGGTTTGTGTTAAATGGCTTGCATTATATTGTTTTGTAGAATTTAGGGTGGTGACACAGTGTGCAGTACTAAAAGTTAGTGGCTCTGCAGTAAGAGTGTGAAAATGGCAGGCAAATTTGCTTTTAGATGATAGTTTATTTAAAAGAGTGGTGGGATCAAGTACATCAGGTTGTACAGTGTGGGATTACTAGTCATATATTTAGTTATGCCTGTGGGTGCCATGTGTGTGTGTGTGTGTGTGTGTGTGTGTGTGTGTGTGTATGTATGTGGGTGCTTAACTGCATTAGGCGGAGTGATCTCAGTGCTGGTGAGAAGGTTTTGAGGGCTGGAAAGTAGTTTAGGCGTCCGGTCGTACTGGGAGGCGGCGGTTTGGGAAATAATGCACGGTCATGTGATGCATTCTGTCCAATCATGTTAGTGGAATTTGTATGATTTTACCACCCCATTTTATAAATATATATATATATATACGTACAGTATATGTCTATATATGTAATAGGTAAACCACTCTGAGGTGTGCGGTCGCACTCTGATATATGCATGCCTTAGTGTGCGTTGTTACGGCCAAGTGCATCAACCACCCAAGGCGTGCATATATCAGAGCACAACCGCATACCTCAGAGTGGTTTACCTATCTTATAAAATGTCAAAATTGCTGTGGCAGGGGGTAAAAGTGCAGGTGTGCGGTTGCGCTCTGATATACGCAGGATCATGTGATGTGTTTTATACAATCAGAAGTTTGGATTTGTTGCTTTTACTTTTATGCATTTTATAAATATATATACTACTTGGGTCCAGCAAAGTCAGCCATTTCAAATCTGAACTCCACAACTTGCTGGCATGTGAGATCACCTGCAACTGTTAGCCCTTATCAATGCCAACAGAGGACCTTCCACATTCCCCAGCACCCCATACTGCCCTGAACATCTCCTCTGCCCCTTACTCCCACCTACCCCACCACCTGACAATGCCTTCCTGGCTGCACCCCCCCAACTTATATCATCCCTATCCTGGATCTGTCTAGACCCTCTAATTCCCCTATGTTGCAATTCCTCACTACCGCAGACAAATGGTTGCTTTGCCATGCACTCTGTAATCGCTCTGGCTGTTTCTGCCTAATTGCACTTAGAAACCTGTTCACTGCACTTAGTAACCTGTATTTTCTGTTATGTAGCCACCAGCTGTTTCACTTTCATATGTTGATTGTTGTCTGGTGTCACCCTTGTTTCTCTCTCTGTACAATGTGTTCACTGATGTAACTCAATGACTCTGTAATGTGTCACCTGACTTGGAACCTTTGTAAATGAGCCTCTGGCTCAAAGGTATTAATCTGAATCTTAATAAATAAATTTACTCTGTGTGTGTGTGTGTGTGTGTGTGTGTGTGTATGTATGTGTATGTATATATATATATATATATATATTAATTTCATGATGGGCAGGAGTAGTTATGAAATATTCTCACTCCTGCAGAGTGAACTGTGTATTCTCATGAGTGCTGAAGGCACGAGTGAAAATACACAGCTCACGAGGCAGGAGTGAGAATATTTTCTATATCCCATTATCTGCCCATCATGTGTGCAATTTATTCCACAGGGGTGAGAGCTGCAGGAACATTTTTTCTGAGTCTGTGTGTTTCCTGCTCATTCTGTGTGTGTTGTCAGAGAGAGAGTGTGTGTGTGTGTGTGTGTGTGTGTGTGTGTGCTCAGAACGGACTGAGAGTCACAAACACAGGTGAGTGTGTTTTGCAAACCTAATTGAGTGAGGCAGAGGCTCAGTGAGAAAGACAAACTGCTGCAGGTAGCACTGAGAAACAGAACATGCTTTGTAAGATTTTCATTTAGAATTCAGGTTGTTTTGAAGCAGAGATCAGCACAACAATGGGCTAGCAATGTTAGAAACACAATGGGACATAGGTGAGAGTCTTTTGCAAAGCTAATTGAGTAAGTTGCAGCTTCAGTGAGAAAGAGAAACTTTTTCTGAAGCAGTTTCCTTTAGAATGCAAGCTGCAGTGCATTTATCCTCACTCTGGTGACATCAGCAGAGTATGGATAAATGTCAATATCCTCACTCTGCTGATGTCATCAGGATTTATCCTCACTGCAGTGGAAATAACACAGGTTATCCTACTGAGAAAGCTCTCACCCCCGTAGTATAAATATGTATGTATGTGTGTATATATACACACACATACACACACTAACAGGCACACTGGCACTACTACTATGACAGCAGATTCTTACATCCCAGAGGATGACTTGCAATACCCAGGAGTGATGATCACTTGTGATCTGAAGCCCTCTATGCAGTGCAGGAAAGCAACAGCAAAGGCAAAAAAGATGCTGGGATGCATATCTAGGGGGATCAGTAGTAGGAGAGAGGATGTTATACTGCCCTTGTACAGGTCACTGGCCAAGCCCCATCTAAAGTATGGAGTCCAGTACCACTGCCCACACCTCAAAAAGGACATTAACCTGTTGGAGAAGATCCAGAGGAGGGCTACAAGATGGGAGGTTTAGGAGGGAGGTCAGGAAGCACTTCTTCACAGAGAGGGTGGTAGACACTTGGAATGCACTGCCGGAAGAGGTCATCTTGTTGAAGACAGTGGGCAGCTTTGAGAAAGTCTGGGATAGGCATGGGAGAAGGTAAGGATCATGTATAGGGAGGATGGGAGGAGTGGGGAAGGAGGGTAGGGACATTAGCTCAAGCTGTTGATTCTACAATACGAGCAGACTTGATGGACAAAATGTCCTTCTTCTGCTGGCTTCTTCGTATGTTCATATATATTCCTCAAACTAAAGCCCAGTGAGTAGAACTCTTTAAGGAAATACAGCCATATTTATACACATCCAGGACAGTGATGGGGTGGGGGCTAACTGTGATTGGATTTTGGATTTTGTTTCTACAGCCACAGTATAAGAAGTTCAGTCTGAAGCTTGGGTATTCTGAGATCATAAGGCAGTTCATGTGAAATTGAACTGAGACTCTGAGCCAGTATGTAAAAAAGGCAGCTGGCATCTTAGTGCATCTTTATTAGATAAGGAAGAGGTGATTTATAAATGGAAATGGGAGCCAGCCTGCTGGCACAACAGTTGGATTTCCACTTGCAATGCCAGCGACCCGGGTTCGGGAATGAGCCCGGGGAGCTGGAGGACTGGCCAGGGAGAAGGCTTGAGCATCCCAGGACAGCTCACCTTCTCCAGGAAGGGAGGGAGGGGATAGGTCCTGGTGCAGGACTGGCCCCAGGCATAGGTCTGGGGGCAGCATGTGCCGAGACACAGAAAGGGGAGGACATCGCGGATTTCAGCGTTATGCCCCCTGATGTCAGGGGTTCATGCAACACCCACAGAACACTGGAAAAACACTCTCCAGGCTCTGGGTAGATGGAGCCCAGGAGCAGACCCCTCATGGCTCCCACCTGCCTGGCCAATCCTGGAGACCAGTGCTGACAAGAAGCTCGTGGTGTAGGGCCCCACCTTGTCCCCGCCTGGGGGTAGAACTGAGGTTACATGGGGGTTCCCAGGCAGCATGGGTTCGTGTCTGAAGCCGGGGCAGACTCCACTGAGACTCCTGAAGAAGTGCAGCCTGGAAAGAGGGGAAGGAGGGTATAAAAGAAAGTAACAAACAAAATAAATAAATAAATGGAAATGGGCTTGGACAGCAAGAATATTTGTTTTGTACGTTTACAATAACATCTTGTCATGGTGAGAAGACTGAAAAATGTCCCTTACAAAAATGTTTTCAACAATATTCAGGGAAAGAAGTCACTAGGGAACATTTACTGTACCAAGGCCTAAGGGGGCAATTACAGACATTAATATCTAATTCACAAACTAAAAAAAGCGATTATAGTGAACAAATTGCAGGTATACAAAAATGAAATGCATAGTTTACAATATGATAAAGCGAAGCGTCCTCGACAGGAGATGCATCTTGTCACTCAGAGTAAAAAAGAGACGTGTCATCCTAATAACGATTGCAGGAAGGGGGTAGACAGTAGAATTGGTTTATGATATCGGACTAGATGATGGCTCTATTGAAGCATCACTGAAGGGTATGTTAAGTGCAGGTGAACTTTATTGATTTAGAACATTTGGAACTACAGTCACATTCTCTGAATGTAATATTTTCTCTTCTTTGAATTTTCCTCAGCCAGCCTCCGAAGAGATAGATGCTTTATTACGTCAGATTACTCAAGAGGAAGTGTGGGAAATGGTTAGTAGTATGGAAAGTGCGACTGCCCCTGGAGCAGATGGGCTATGAGTAGAGTTTTATAAAACTTTCAGTCAGGAGTTAATACCTTCTTTAATTGAAATGTTTCACTTTATTTTAGATACAGAATGTCTCCCTGAAACTTATGATTTTAAGTAAAATATTAACAAATGAACCAAGATAGCAGAACATCTGATTAGCCCATTCTAGTCTTGTTAAGTCCCAAATAGTAAAATATATGGTAACTTGAGCCTGCTTAGGGAAATATTTACGATGAGAATTTAGGCAATTTAAACATAGAAACATAGACTTTGACAGCAGATAAGGACCACTTGGCCCACCCAGTCTGCCCATTTCCCTTCCTACTGGATAAGCTGCAGATTCTAGTTAACCAGCAGCCTACTTCCTGCAACCCCCCACTACAATTGCCTTATGTCTGTCCCATGCATGTTTGAATTCCCCCACTGTTTTAGACCCAACAACCACCCCAGAAAGGCGGTTCCATGCATCCACCACTCTCTCTGTGAAAAAAAATGTCCTCACATTACCCCTGAGCCGTGCCCCCTCTATCTTTAAATTGTGCCCCTTTGTTCTTACACATCTCTTTTTCTGAAAGATGCTACCCTCCTGGACTTTGTTGATTCCCTTGAGGTACTTGAAAGTTTCTATCATGCCCCCCCATCCCTCCTTTCATCAAGGGTATACATATTAAGCTCTCTCAGTGGGTCTGTGCCTAATTTGGATCAAGAAAAGGGTTTTAATCACATCTCACGTACTTACTTGCATCATTAAGAGCATTTAGGGTTCCTGAAATATATTTCCAGTGAGTTATGACATTCTATGCAGATGTTAAAGTAATACGAATGTTAATTGTCAGATGGGCAACAGTGTGGCAGTTAATCGAGGTGAATGTCAGGGGTGCCCGATGAGTCTTTTGTTAGAAGTCTTTTTGGCCTGGATCCTTTTGGGGGGCAGGTGGCTGGGGACGATGGGACAGAAGGGCTGCCATTAGTCCAAGGGATTTTCCCAAACCTGTCCCAGCATATGCAGATGATGTAGTGCTAACAGTGGCATCATAAAAATTGTAAAGAGCAGTTTTGGAAGAAATACGTAAGGTTTACTAACATATCAGGTTCACACATTAATTATAATAAGTGCAAAGCGACTATACTAGGCATCACCCATAGGCCTGCTGATTGTCAGTGGGCTAATATAGTAATGGTGGAAGAGAATTTCAGGATTTTAGGAATATCGTTTGGAAAAAGGGGATATTGCAGCTTTGAACTGGGAGGAACATTTGAATAAAACAGAGGCTTTACCTAATAGATGGAAGGAAAAACTAATTTCAAAACAAAAAAGGGTATTATTGATAAAAGCATTAATTATAACACTTAGAGCCAGATATTCAAAACTTTGGCCCGGAGCTAAATTAGCACTGCCCAGCAGGCAAACTTAGCCCGGAGCACAAAGCAAGCTATATTGAAAAGGAAATAGCCCGTGCAAAACCAGCTGAATATAGCAAGCAAAGGAAGCCAGGCAAACAGGGCCAGGAGTGCAGGTCAAAAATAGACCAGGAATAAGACAGCACTGAATATAGCAACAGGGAAGTGCGCGCTGCTACTGCAGCTCATTAGACACTGGAGAAAGACAGTGTTGTTGGTGGAGAACATTGTGTGTGACTGCACACAGATGTCTGACATCTGCTGCAAACAACAATGTAAACCACACACTGCAGAACTGTGCTATGATGAAGTAAGGTTTGACCAGGGCTAATCTGACTGCACAGTGCTAACACATTCGCCCTGGGGCAAACAGGTTAGCCCGGGGCAAATAGGAGCTATATTCAAAACTCCCATGCAAATGAGCCTACTTAGGTAATCTGTGGGCAAACGGGTACATTTGCATCTCATTTAACTGCTGCTTAGCATACATTACCATGCAGTTTGCTCAGTGCTATTGCATGGAGCACAAAGCTCCCCCTTTTGGTTGGAATGGAAGTACAGGCTGGACACAGCAGGCCAATGCATGCCCACAGCATCCCCTGTTGGTCAGAATGGAAGTACAGGCTAGAAGCAGCAGGAAATGTGTGCCAGCAGACACAGCCTGTGCATACAGTGCACCCATGCATCTGTGCAAGCATGACCTGTATGTGTATATGTAACCCCTAGATGGAAGTATCCCAGGGGCTACTACCCCTGCCTGATTTGCCACTAACAGGTTGAGGGGCCTGGATCCGATGGCGGGTGCCTCCACCCAGAGGTCAGGGTTTGCAATAGTTAAACTAACTTGGTCACAGCCCTCTGGGACACTGCAACCCCCCTTTCTTTCCACTAGTGGCCCACACAGTATATCAGAATTACCTTCACAGTATACACTTACCCCCAGGACTGGTTCAGGCACTGGGACCCCTGTAAAATAAGAAGATACAGTGCAACAATCACAGTACAATACTTTAACATAGACAAATACCTCAGGCAGTGTAACTTTGCTGAAACAAGCAGCTCTGATTTATTTAGGGATATAACAAGGACAGGGAGAAATCAGGTTAATTAGCTTATCACTTTACTCATCTACCTAGTGGCTCTGTGCATAGCCTATCCCACCAGTTACTGTCCCTGGCTACCCAAGCCCTAGTGGCTAGTCCAAACCATGGCAGCTGGTAGGGCCCTTTCACACAGAGAAAAGAAAATTAGTTAAACAGTCAGCAGTACAGTAATTCCATTTGGATTCAATGTGGCAATTCAACAGGGAGCGACCCTGAATTAGTACTCACGACCTCCAAACAAGATAGGGTCCTTCAACGTCAGCAGGGCTACTCTTGAGCTCCACGAGACTCTATACATTTATATGACAAACTGCAACAGGCAAAATTCCTTTAATGGCAGCAGGATTGCTTGAGCTACACAAGCTCCTCACACATTTATATGGTAAACAGTAACAGGCAAAAGTCCTTTAATGGCAGCAGGATTCACTTGAGCTACACAAGCCCTCACACATTTATATGGTAAAAGAAAGTACTATACCAGGCAGGCTGCTTCTCTATCCCGATCAGAATTACTGCACAATACCGGAGAACACACAGCAGATTCAGTTCCTGACAGACCGAAGCAATTCAGCAATTTCTCCAGTCTTCTACAGGGTGAGCCTGGTTTCTGCTCTTCAGATATCCTTTGATTCTCTTCACAGGATGGATTCAGTCCTAACAAGCAGTTACACAAGCTGCAGACCGGAACTGAGGGCCTTACGGCGTTCCCCGACTAAAACTGCACACGAAAAAGCACAGGGCTCCTTCCTCTTCACTGCCAGAGCTCAACTGAAACTCCAGCAGACAAAACCGGCACTTCCTTTGAGTTCCTCCCAGTTCTTGGCTGGATTGGCTGTCACCACAATAGACTGCACCTGTTGGTCCAAAAAGGCGCAAGTCCAAACTACATCTCCCAGAGTCACTGCCCATACAATCCTCTTGTGGCTGGCTCAGATTACGAGTCCAAGTTCTGATTCGTCCAAGGCACCATTTTAGAGCTACCTTAACCCACACTGATTGGTCCAGTTCAGCAGTTCAAAACTAGAATGGGGAACTAGGCAAACACAGTTCTGACTGCAAAGAAAGCAGGTTAGGCAAACTGTATTTTCATTATTACTCTAAATGATTTCTGTCAAACAGTTACATCTTTCAGATAGGTTCCCTTTGCACTCCTAGTGACTGCAAAAATGGAGTGAATTGGCAGCAGCTCGAGTGGTACTCAAGCAGAGAAACACACAGCCGCCCATACAAACTAATTATGTCTGCAAGCAGACAGCTCTTAAAGAGACAGTACCAGAGGCTCTAAAAACATTCACAGATAAATGGCTTAAACGCCAAACACCATTCAGGCTTGGAGCATTCAAGCAAGCTCCTGGAAGTCTTTTGGGAACCCCCATTTGCAGGGGGGGTTACATATATATAGATGTATATATACACACAGATAGCTAAACACAGACGCACTGCCTGTGGCCACTGTGACCATACATGCCCTGGAAGATGCCCCTCCCAACAACATAGGTACCCCACTGCAGTAGTGGGTGAAATGCAGTGGGGGGACTCAATGCACGGGACAGGCATAAGGTGAACCTGGTGGGGGCAGGAGGCCATAGGCCATTGGGTTACTAGGATATGCAGCATATTAATTAGATAGGGAACAGGGCAGACTGGCAGGGCCAGGCAATTCCTTCCCTGCCGTCATGGTCTCTCTTCCCATGTGTGCCTGTTACACACCCTGGCATGACGTGTAGCTCTTGTGTCACTGAAAAGAGGGACATAGACATATCTGGACACTCAAGATGAGGGACAGATGAAGGACAGGGCAGTTTCAAGGGGTAAAATGAGGAATGTCCCTCATAAACAGGGACAGTTGAGAGGTATGCACCCTGGTAGGCTAGCCCTCCCCAGCATGGTCCCCAACCCCTGGTAGCCCTGACAGTCAAAGAAATACCCAATGATCTAGTGGTCCCCCCACCCCCTCAAGACAATTCCTGACCCCCAGATCAAGATCTAGTAAATATTAGATCTTTCCTGGTAGTCTAGTGGTCCCCCACCCCCAGCATGTATCCCGACCCCATTCAAATAAAGAATAATTTGTTTCCCTGGTGATCTGGTCCCCCCACATGGCATATCCCAACCCCCATTTCAAATCAAATAATAGTTTTCTCAGTAATTAGGTCCCCCACCCAGCAGTGATAACCATTATTTCATATCTCAGAAGGCCAGCCACCATCTCAGCTCCTACTCTCACCACCACTGCCGCCTCCCTTCCTACCTCAGTCGGTAGGCTGTGATGATGAAAGGACTGCTGGAGCCAGTCGCTAGCTCTGTTCTGGGATGCTATTGGGATGAGTGGGGTGTCACTGCTAGGTGTGGGGACCACTAGACTACCAGGGAAACAAATTAATTTGTATTTGTAACAGGGGGTCAGGATACATGCTGGGGGGTGGGGGGACCACTAGACTACCAGGGAAATGATATCATAGGGCAGATACTGGGGATTGGGAATTGTGCTTGGGGGGCACTGCCACCTTATTACCACTGGCACATTACAGCCGGCCTTTTCTGAGAAGTATTCAGCGCCGCACTACAGGTTGCGCTAATGCCTGTAGCATGACGCTATACTTTTGAATATGCCAGTGCGCCGGCATTCAGGGACCCTTCCCTCAGTCCCTCCCTTGCATACATTATAATTTACATTGGTGCTAGCACCTAGCACTGGCACTAAATGTCCTTATACATATAGCAGTTGGGTGCAAATTTGGTGCTAGTCCAGCACAACGAATTTGCGCCCTGCACTATACTTTGAATATCTGGCCCTCAGTCTTTACCTTAATTATGTTTTTCCACTGCCTGTTGCACATGAAACTAGGCTGTATATTTCATTTTTTCAGGACCTTTGGGGAGTAGGTTGAACCCATTTAAAAGAGAGGTCACTTATAGACCTATTAAAGATGGGAGGGGTTAGATATAGTAAACCCTAAAGTTTTCTATCAATGCACTTCTTTATTTTACAATTTCTATTTGTGTTGAAGACCTGAGAACCAAGTCTGGAAAACCATTGTACAAGATTATAAGTCTAATTAATTATTCATAAGGTTACAGCCATCCATGATTGGCTGCCTAGCCGATCTGAAATCTCTTAGAAATGACCGGGCACGGTATCAGGTGTCATCTTCACTCTGCTGTCAAAAAGAGAAACCCGCTCACATCTTCGCCACTCTTACGCTGACAGAAACTGTTTCGGAAAACAGACAGATATAGACGAGAACAATATCAGCCAACAAAATGCCTGTGCCTGGGATATATTTCAAAGTCATTTTCAGGTTTAATTAGTTACCGTTCAGAGCCGTAGAACATGTCATGCTGCACAGATGACTATGAACCACATGCTCCCACTGCAACCCTTATGACCAGCACCAAACGCAGTAAGTGAAAAACAACATTATTGCAATTAGACTTATAATCGCGATAATGGCCTCGGAACCGGTCACTTCCTCGAGGTTAACGACCGTCTGGGGGGGTTGACCTTCAGCTGCACCTCAGGCCACCCTCCCCCTCCAGCCGGTTGTTAAATCTCTAGGAAATGACTGGCTCCTCGGTCATTATTGCCTAAATAGTTGACATCTGGGTTACATGCTTGGACTTTAGCTAGGCCTAGATTATTGAATCAAATATAAACTCTACCTGAATATGCAAAGGAGGCATTTCAGAAAGTTATAAAATGGGGCATCTCACCGGAACAGGTTCAGACCCCCAGAAAGGTCCCTATACATTAATAATGGATGAAGCATTTGCTGGGGAAGTGTGTTTCCCTGAATTGTCCAGTAGTCAGTTGTAAGGTTTCATTAACCCAGTTTACAAATAGAAGTGTACCACTTTTCATTTGGGAAGTGGTGTAGCTCAGTTGCCGTGGGAAACTGGGGGTTAAAAACTAATCACACGTGTAAACAGAGTACAGAATCTTTGGGAGACCAAATTGTGTTAATATATAGGAAAAGCAGGCACACCTAACATTTTGAATGTAGTTACTGTATATGAAGGATTTTTGGAAGCATGTGGCTATAGAATTGTGGGATCCTTTCCATGAAAACATCACTTATCAGGAGTTAGTTTGGGGTCTTTTTGCTGAACCTTTGCAGAAATACAGTGTGGGAACTTTCCAAGTTATCTGTGCTATTATAAAGTATTACATACGGCAAGCCAGGCATGCATGGGTGTTACAGAGGAAAGTATCTACCTATTCAGAATTAATAAGAAATATTATCCCCATATACCCAGAAAACACACATACAGACTTGTGAACATATGAATGTGCCAGCAGAAACAGACCACCATTCTATCTAAGTCTGCTTGAGTGTGCAGCTAGCACCCCTAGCTTGCAGCTGCCCCACCCCTTCTCCCCATTGTCATCCCGATGCTGCTCCTTCCTTCCCCACCCTCACTCTTCCCATTACCTGTCTCATGCTCCTTTAAAGCTGTTCAGATTTACATGATACCACCCATTCTGATAGTGAGTTCCATTTTGTTACCACCATCTATGTGAAATAGTGTCTCCTCATTTCCCTCCTAAATCTTCCCCCCTCTATACTTAGTCTGTGACCCCTGCTGTCCCTCCCCCTCCTTAGCTTAAAGACCCCATCTGCCCCATCCTTACTGATTCCGCTCAGATACTTGAATGTCTCTATCATGTCCCCCCTGTCCCTTCTATCCTCCAGAGTGTACATATTCTGGTCTCCCAGCCTCTCCCCTCCATTCCACATATCATCTTCATTGTCCTCCTCTGTACCCCTTCCAGTTGCTTCTTATCACGCTTCAGGTATGGCCTCCAAAACAGCACACAGTACTCCAAGTGTGGCCTCAATAGTGACCTGTAGAGGAGTAGATCACCTCTTTTCGCCTGAACAAAAACCCCTCGCTATGCGCCCCAACATTTTGTTCACTTTTGGAGCCGCTCTCCTGCACTGGGCAGTGTTATTCATGGTCCCTTTTACCATCACCCCTAGATCCTTCTCCTCAGTGATCCCCACCTTAACGACTCCCAGCCAGTATTCTTTCTTTGGGTTTTTCACCCCGAAGTGCATAACCTCACACTTCTTTGCACTGAACCCCAGCCGCCACCTCTCTGACCACTCCTCTAGCTTACTTACGTCCCCCTGCAGCTGCTTCCATCCCTCCACTCCATCCACCACTGCTCCAATTTGGTGTCATTTGTGTGTATGTAGAAGGCAGCATGTTAAATATTTCTGGAATAATATCTATTTTTGTGAGGATAAGGTACAATAAGGAACACAGCCTTTGTACCAGAAGTAAATTTCCACTCTCTTGTGTAGTTGCCTTTTTATATATCTTAATCTCCTTGCTCCCTTACACAAATAATGCATCTCCCTGTTGTACGCCACCTCTTTCATTCTGCCTTTACCTTTTAGTCGTATAATTGCCCATGCACTTCCAGTTGTATAATGACCCATGCACCCTTTTCTTATCTTATTACAGTTAATCACAAGCACCTAACGTTCTATTACCTGATGTTTAATTTACCTGGATGTCATATTTAATGTGTAACTCAGTTATACTTCTGTACTTCCCCTTCCCCTCTCCCCTGGGTTGCACTTGCAAATGAGATTCAGCTCAGAGTGCTTCTCCCAGTCACTGAACTTTTAAAGCAGCAGCACAATGAAAATAGTTATTCCAAAAAGCTTATTTTCTGGTATGGTTACGAAAAATATTGGCAGAACTGTTGATCTGGGTATTCTGAATGCTTCCTATGCTGTGTACTGTACATTTGCATTTTTGTCTGGACTCTTACCCTCCTCGGGTCCTCAATATTATTTCTGTGCAAAAATCAATTTAGAAATTCCACTACTTCTCAGTGCAGTTTAACCCCTGCAAGGTATATAGTTTTTTAAACCAAGGATGGAAATGAGAAAGGAAAATGTGGGCGCACTGGGATTTGAACTCCGGACCTTAGCTTAATGGTTAGAGCGCTGGAATGGCATACCAGAGGTACGGAGTTCAAATCTGTGCTACCTATTTTCCTTTCTCATTTCCATCCTTGGTTTAAAAACTATATACCTTGCAGGTTAAACTGCACTGAGAAGTAGTGGAATTTATAAATTGGTTTCTGGTTGCAGATTAAGCAACACTAGAGAGAAAGGAATGTGTGACTGTGAAATAGGAAGTTCTTCGGACGCTGTAACCAGTGGGCCTGTAGCTTAATGGTTAGAGTGCTGGAACGGCATACCAGAGGTCCGGAGTTCAAATCCCGGTGAGCCCACATTTTCCTTTCTCATTTCCATCCTTTGTGCAAAAATCAGGCAGTCATCTTTTTTTCTTGAGAAATAATTATTTGAAAACTTTCATAAAATTCTCAAATGATACTGAAAATTAAAAATGTTGCCACCAAAATAAACTGGAAGAGATTTGGCATCAATTAGGAAGAAAAAAGGACGAGGTGAAATTTTAACCCATTTTCATTGCACTGCTGCTTTAAATAAGTAAATACATATGATGTACACATGCTATAAGTTTATATAAGATATTTTTGTTTAAGTGTAACTGACATTTTCTGCAGTTCCTTTCTGTGTATGAGAATGTTTGTTTTGTATTATCCTTTTACTGCCCGAGTAAAATTCCCCTGCTCTTTGGGGAAAAAGTGCCTTGGGACCAGGATGGGTAGAAGGGACAACTGTTTAATGTCTCATCCAATGTATGGCACACCTGACAGTACTGTACTTACAGTACTGTACTCGGACGCCAGCATTTAGGTATGAGCCGAGCCCCAGTGTGGGCCAAGAACCCATGACCTTCTGGCCCAGAGGAGATGTACTACCAACTGAGTCACACTGACACAATCATGGTAGTGATACCGATGAGACCCAGCTGATGTATCACATTTGGCATTAATAATAGACTGTATAGGTCTCTGCAGTCCTTCCTTTTAATGGATGCATAGTGCGGCCTATATAAACTGATGGAAAATTGCACCATACTGCATATACAGTCATTGAGTCTCACAGGTAGCATCAACAACTGCAGGTAACATAGTGCCCGTATATGTGTAATGGCAGATGCTGCATCATTAACAACTGCAGGTAACATAGTGCCCGTATATGTGTAATGGCAGATGCTGCATCATTAACAACTGCAGGTAACATAGTGCCCGTATATGTGTAATGGCAGATGCTGCATCATTAACAACTGCAGGTAACATAGTGCCCGTATATGTGTAATGGCAGATGCTGCATCATTAACAGCTGCAGGTAACATAGTGCCCGTATATGTGTAATGGCAGATGCTGCATCATTAACAGCTGCGGTAAATATAGTGCTCAGATATGTAAT
The DNA here is from genome assembly GCA_016271365.2 of Neoceratodus forsteri. Classification (NCBI taxonomy): domain Eukaryota; kingdom Metazoa; phylum Chordata; order Ceratodontiformes; family Ceratodontidae; genus Neoceratodus; species Neoceratodus forsteri. The sequence continues at coordinate 56,832,303 of CM057455.1, forward strand.
GGCAGATGCTGCATCATTAACAACTGCAGGTAACATAGTGCCCGTATATGTGTAATGGCAGATGCTGCATCATTAACAACTGCAGGTAACATAGTGCCCGTATATGTGTAATGGCAGATGCTGCATCATTAACAACTGCAGGTAACATAGTGCCCGTATATGTGTAATGGCAGATGCTGCATCATTAACAACTGCAGGTAACATAGTGCCCGTGATATGTGTAATGGCAGATGCTGCATCATTAACAACTGCAGGTAACATAGTGCCGTATATGTGTATGGCAGATGCTGCATCATTAACAGCTGCAGGTAACATAGTGCCAGATATGTGTAATGGCAGATGCTGCATCATTAACAACTGCAGGTAATATAGTGCTCAGATATGTGTAATGGCAGATGCTGCATCATTAACAACTGCAGGTAACATAGTGCCCGTATATGTGTAATGGCAGATGCTGCATCATTAACAACTGCAGGTAACATAGTGCCCGTAGATGTGTAATGGCAGATGCTGCACTTACCACAGTGATGCAGTCCCACAGGAAGGGGTAACAGCCCAACATGCCGAGCGGGGGGAGGCATGACTGGCAATATGACTACGGAACCACTTTGTTAGAAATAGTAGGCCCCTTACAATATACAGCTTTGGGACTTTCGCATACAGCGTCTCATAGATTTGGGTCAGTGTGACGCACAAGTCAGTGCTTTTGTTAAAGCACCAGCTGTTCTGAAATTTATAGAATTGACTTCTGTAATAAATTTAATCCATGACTCTGAGTTTAAATCCCTATTCCTTTGGGTTAACAGAGTGTTACTGTCTTTCAAAAAGGCATAACTATGAGCCTGATTAAGGACATCTTCATTGTAACCCTTTGTGACAACCCACCTCTCCCTCTGGGCTGAAACAGCTTTTAGAGAGGTGTGTGTCCTCGAGTATTCGCTGCTGCCAGCCGGACTTTCCTTCCGGCACCTCTTTCAAGTGTACAAACTTGAGTAATCAAACGTGCAATTGCACAAGTTAAAGTCTGGTAGTGTGTCTCTCTCAGGTGGTGAATGCTACACAGAGTTTACCTCAGCCAGTGGAAACCAAATATTACCTTAGAAAAATGACATCACAGTCACAACTGTTGAGCAAATAAATAGCTTGTTAATTAACAGAAAGTACACTGAACATTTACAGGATATGATTTTACAACACAAGAGAATAACACTCATACAGGAAAAGTAAACAAATGTTTTTAAATAACAGATGGCAAAAGAAGAAGGCTAATACTGAAATATGCTATCACTAAACTTACCTTTCCCTGTCCTTACAAGAGACACTGGGCCCTGTTCTAACTGCCAGCGCCCACGGACATAGCTACCAGGTAGGCTCCAAGCTTATGTTTCCCCTCACAGCTTCCAAAGGAAAGAGAGCCTTCTCTGCCTTTCAGAAGCTTATATACTCTATGGAGAATAGGTCATTCCTATTCTCCCTTTAAATGCACCAACCAACTAACATGTATGTATTTAATTGTCCCAATCAGAATGAACACCTATCAGTGACCAATTATTTTCCCTTTACACCTTAAGTTTATATTTGAATGATCCAATCCATTCAAACTGCCCTGTGTCCATGTCTGCAAGGTATGTGTTTCTGGAGATGTCCACTTGAGATTTATGACCCAGCTCTTATCTAGCAGCTAGGAATTCCACAAGCTGGATGCTGCTGGACAGAGGATTTCAGCCTGACTGTATTTTTTTTTCACACTGCTAAAAAAATAAGGCACCTACAGAATCCAAACTATTAACTCTTTCCTGCCCATTTCTGTCACATCTCCCCCCCCCAGATAATGAAGGCGTGTCCCTTGGGCCACCCCATGTGACACAGCTGTTCATGCAACTACTGGGAAGTGCCCAAAAGTATCCAGCCAGGCCATTAGCCCTGTCTAGATAGCCCATCCGCATTTGCATTTTGTTTGCCACTGCGATGCTGGATGGTCATGTTGTTTGCCTGCAGTACCAAACTCCAACGTAGTAGTTTACCATTTTGCCCACTGGACCTATGAAGCCAAATCAGGGGATTATGATCTGTGACCACAGTAAATTCTCTCCCATATAGGTAAAGCTGCAGCTTCTGAAGGGCCCACACTATTCCTAAGCATTCCTTCTCAATTGTGGCGTATGCCTCCTCTCTGGGCAAAAGCCTCCGGCTAAGGTACACAACCAGGTGCTTCTCCCTGTGCTGGGTAATTTGGCTCAGCACAGCCCCCAGCCCATGATCTGAGGCATCCACATGGACCATAAACTTTAAACTATAATTAGAGCTAGCCAATACAGCTGGGCCGCTTAAGGCCTTTTTTAGCTCCTGAAAAGCAACCTCACAACCTTCTGACCACTTCACTGTATCTGGCTTTCCCTTCTTGGTTAAGTCTGTCAGGGGCTTAGCCAGATCGCTATAGCGGGGAACAAACCTTCAGTAGTACCCTGCTGTCCCTAGAAATGCTCTGACCTGCTTCTTTGTGGTAGGAGTAGGCCAGGACAGGATGGCATCAACCTTGGCAGACTCCGGACGGATGTGTCCACTACCCACCCGGTGCCCAAGGTAGGATACTTCTGCCATACCTATCTGGCACTTTTCTGCCTTGACTGTCAGACCTGCCTTCTTTAACCTGTGGAACACATCCCGCACATTTTTGATGTGCTCATCCCAGGTCTGGCTGTATATGGCTATATCATCCATATAAGCCAATGCAAACTCACCTACCCCAGACAGAATATGGTCTACAAGCCGTTGAAAAGTTGCAGGTGCATTCTTCATTCCAAATGGCATTACCTTAAATTTGTATAAACCAAATGGAGTAACAAAAGCTGATCTTTCCCTGGCCGCAGGGGTCAGAGGTACCTGCCAATAGCCCTTTGTTAGGTCTATTATGGTCAAATACTTGGCTCCCCTCAGCCGCTCCAGGGCCTCATCTGTTCTGGGCATGGGTTAAGCGTCAGACTCCGTGCAGCTATTAAGCTTCCGGTAGTCCACGCATAATCATGTGGTGCCATCCCTTTTGGGGATCAGTACCATGAGTGATGCCCAGGGGCTACTAGATTCCTGGATTACCCCCAGTTCCAGTATCTCCTTGAGTTCCTCTTTCACAGTCTGCTTAATGTGCTCAGGTACCCTGTAGGGGGACTGTTTCAGGGGATCCTGGGTCCCTGTATCCACATGGTGCTCTGCCATCGTGGTGTACCCCGGTTTCCCTGTGAACATGTCCTCAAATTCTCTCAGCACACCCCTAATTTCTTGCACCTGGGCTGGTGTCAACTGTTCCAAGAGGTGGAAGTTGTCCACATGATGCAATCCTGGCCTCCAAGTAGGTCCACCAGTGGATCTACCTCAGTTTCCTCCTCTGGGAACTGCATACAGCGAGGATCATTTCTCCCTCATGGTAGGGCTTCAGTATGTTGACATGATACACCTTTGTTTGCATCTCCTGTCCGTAGCGCTATCATGTAATTGACATCACTAACCTTGGACAATGGAGAATTGCCCCTCCCATGCTGCCTGTAATTTATTCTGTCGACAGGATGAGTGCCATCACTGCTGTCACACCTCATATTCTCTGGCTCGGCCCCACTGGTCATACCAGACTTTCTGCACACTGTTGTGCAGTGGCCAGGTGCTCCTGAGCAAACCCCATGAGCTCCTAATGTGGGTCCCAGTTCAGGACATACTCCACAACAGACTCCTTGGGAGGCACGGTCACCTCCCATTCATCCCGAATCAAATCTAGGGCCCCACACTATGCCCAAACAGGAGCTTGAAAGTGAGTACCCTGTGGACTCTCGTGGACTTCCTGTATGAAAATAAGAGATGAAGCAAAGATTTGTCCCAGTCCTCTTATGCTGGTCAGCAAAGTCCTTAGCATGGTCTTAAGGTTTGAATTAAACGGCCCACTAGACCATTAGTTTGGGATGGTATGGGATGTTTTGAGCTGCTTGACCCCACACTTCTCCCACAAACTACTCATTAACCCTGACATAAAATTGGCACCCCAGTCTGACAGTATCTCCTGGGGAAAGCCCACCCAGCTAAATATTCCCAACAGTGCATCTGCCACTGGTTCTGCCTCAGAGGATGTTAGGGCCACTGCCTCTGGGTATCTGGTGGCATAGTCTACAACTACCATGATATACTGCTTGCCAGTGTGACTTGGGGTGCTCAATGGCCCCACTATATCCACCGCTACCCTCTTGAAGGGTTCATCAATAATGGGCAGGGGCACCAAAGCTGCCTTGGCCTTGTCCCCCATTTTCCCCAACCGCTGGCACTGTAGACAAGTCCTGCAATAATTTGCCACATCCTTGCCAATACCAGGCCAGAAGAAATTATTGGTTAGATGCTTTTTCGTGCACCTCAGCCCCAAGTTCCCTGAAAAAGGGATATCATGGGCAAGGGCCAAAAGCTGCTGACGGTGAACCTTAGGGACTACCAGCTGCTGGAGCACCTCACCCTCTAGTCCTTCCTCTGTTATACATTCTCTGTACAACAGCCCACTGTCCCAGTAAATGGACTCTTTACCCCTCTGAGAACGCTCAGCCCTATGAGCTATTTCCCTCAGTTTTTCCACGGTAGGGTCAGTTCGCTGTGCAGCACTCAGCTGCCCTCGTCTGGCCCCTCCCAGTGCCCCTTCTGAAGGAAGTCCTGTGGGCTCCTCTATTTGTGACTCAGGTTCTGGACTGCTGCTTCTATCCAGCCCCTTCCCTGTACTAGACACTTCCTCAGCTCCTGAGGGTGTGGCTGGACCACCCAGAGTCAACTCCTCTTCACCCTCAGAAGTTTGCCCTTGTGCCTGACTACGATTTACAACATACACCAGTTTTTTACTGGGGTCCAAATCCTTCCCCACAATCATACTTACAGGTAGGTCCGCTACAACTACCACCTCCTTTTCTACATGTCCCCCTTCCCAGCTCAGGAAGACTCTAGCCATTGGTAATGGGACTGGTGGCCCTGTGAATGCCCAGACCTTGGAGTATTTTCCAGGTACCATCTGCTCTGCCTGAATGAGATCCTGCCTGACCGGGGAGATGTTAACACCTGTGTCCCGCAGTCCCTGTATTACTATTCCATTAACTGTAATGGGATGCAGATTCTCATCAGAGGAGAGTGGTTCTTCACACTGGGCACAGCCTACAAACACACCAGTGCCCTTTTGATCACCCCCACCCCCATATCTCTGCCCCTTAACCAGTTTCTGAGGGCAGTTAAATCTCAAGTGTTCCACTTGATTGCAAATATGACATTTCTTGGGACCTATTTCTTGAGTCCCCTTAGAATCAGAGGGCTCTACTTTGGGCTCAGGTGCAGGCTTGTTTCCTTTGGGCTGCCCCCCATGGGATCCCTTATAACCATGTGCTGCCCCCCACCATAAGCCTTACGTTGTGTGTATGGCCGGCTAGACAGACACGCATCAGCGCTTCCTGCCACCTCTGTGGAAGAGGCATATGCCCTGTCTATGAGCCATGTACGCATGTCCTCAAGTACAATTTTAAGGAATTGTTCTCTCACCAATGCATCTTTAATCAGTTCCACAGTAGTTGCTTTAGCCCCCTCCATCCACCTATCAAGGTAAGTATACAGTTTAACCTGCAGTTCTGCATAACTGTCTTCTGGGCTTTTCTTTAACTCCCTAAATTTTCTTCTATAAGCCTCAGGAGTTAATTCAGAATGTTTCAACAACACTGTTTTCACTTTTATCATAATCAGCATAGTCTTCATTACTCATTTTAGCAAATGCATGCAATGCTCACCCTGTCATCAAGGGTGTGAGATAAGTTGACCAGGAAGCCTTAGTCAATTTTAATTGATGGCATACTCTCTCAAATGACCTTAAAAATAAATCAAGGTCATCTCCCTCTTTAAACTGAGGGAACAATTTAGAATTCATTTTGGCTTCATGAGGTAAACTCACTCCACCATTACTCACGGTTTGCTAGCTGCTCAGGGTAATCATCTCCTTCTCGTGCTGTCATTCCTTTTCTCCTTCTTCGTGTTCTTTCTCCTTTTCCTGATGTTCTTTCTCTCTGTCTTCATGTTCCTTCTCTTTGTCTTGGCGTTCTTTCTCTCTGTCTGCCAGTCTCTTTTCTTCAGGTTCTTTCTCTGCTTCCTGTCTTCTTGTCTCTGCTTCCAACCTTCTTGCTTCTGCTTCAGCATCCAGTCTTTTCACCTCCAATGCCTTTTCTTGCAGCAACAGCTGCAGTCACAGTGCCTCAAGCTGGTTTGGGGGTCTGCTGCCTCAGTTTCTGACTCACCCCCAGCGACTGTCTGCTTCAGATCACGTGCCAAGAGAGTAGCTATGAGGTCTGCCTTTTTCTTCTGCTTTAGACTTTCAGGCTGAATCCCCTTTTCCTGGCACCTTTCAACAAGTTGTGGCACAGTAAGTGAGTCATACTCCATGGAGCTCATTCTCTGCTGCTACACTATACTGTGCTAACTAGAAACAAATAAACTGTTGTACAAATGTATCCTCCTGTATATCCTGTTTTGCACTGCTAAGGTAACTGTTCCACTGGCAAACTCTGTATCAGTGTGCTACACAGTCTGCTATCGTCACCCCACCACTGCCAACCAGTATGTGACAACCCACCTCTCCCTCTGGGCTGAAACAACTTTTAGATAGGTGTGTGTCCTCGGGTATTCACTGCCACCAGCCGGACTTTCCTTCCGGCACCTCTTTCAAGTGTACAAACTTGAATAATCAAATGTGCAATTGCACAAGTTAGAGTCTGGTAGTGTGTCTCTCTCTCTCGGGTGGTGGATGCTACACAGAGTTCACCTCAGCCAGTGGAAACCAAATATTACCTTAGAAAAATGACATCACAGTCACAACTGTTGAGCAAATAAATAGCTTTTTAATTAACAGAAAGTGCAATGAGCATTTACAGGATATGTATTTACAACACAAGAGAATAACACTCATACAGGAAAAGTAAACAAATGTTTTTAAATAACAGATGGCAAAAGAAGAAGGCTAATACTGAAATATGCTATCACTAAACTTACCTTTCCCTGTCCTTACAAGAGACAAAAAAAGAGGTGTGCAAGAACAAGGGGGCACAATTTGAAGATAGAAGGAAGGCGGCTCAGAGGTAATTTAAGGAAGTATTTTTTCACAGAGAGGGTTGTGGATGTATGGAACGGCCTTCCAGAGGAGGTTGTGGAGTCAAAAACAGTGGTGGAATTCAAGCATGCATGGGACAGTCATAAGGCAATTCTAGGGGGTGGGGGTAGGAAGAAGTAGGCTGCTGGTTAACTAGGATCTGCAACTTATCCATCAGGTAGGGGAAATGGGCAGACTGGGTGGGCCAAGCAGTCCTTATCTGCCGTCATATTCTATGTTTCTATGTTTCTATGAGACACTGGACCCTGTTCTAACTGCCAGCTCCCACGGACATAGCTACCAGGTAGGCTCCAAGCTTATGTTTCCCCTCACAGCCTCCAAAGGCAAGAGAGCCTTTTCTGCCTTTCAGAAGCTTATATACTCTATGGAGAATAGGTCATTCCTATTCTCCCTTTAAATGCACCAACCAACTAACATGTATGTATTTAATTGTCCCAATCAGAGTGAACACCTATCTGTGGCCAATTATATTCCCTTTTCACCTTAAGTTTATATTTGAATGATCCAATCCATTCAAACTGCCCTGTGTCCATGTCTGCAAGGTCTGTGTGTGTCTGGAGATGTCCAGTCGAGATTTATGACACAGCTCTTATCTAGCAGCTAGGAATTCCACAAGCTGGATGCTGCTGGAGGATTTCAGCCTGAGTGTATTTTTTTCACACTGCTAAAATAATAAGGCACCTACAGAATCCAAACCAGTAAGTCTTTCCTTCCCATTTCTGTCACACCCTTATCCACAAATTTCCAAAATAATTCTTTAGCTTGCCTAGGGTAGGCCTGCTCAGTGGAACAGTCCTCGCGTAGCAGTAAAAATTGTCCCTTGGGAACATAGTTTTTTCAGTAGTTTGGATGGACACTGTGTTTAATGAAGTAAAGTATTACCTGACTCCACATTTTCAGCATAGCCTTCTTATAACCCACCTCCTGCACAACGGTGATGAAAATTTTCAAATCCCACCCGAAAATTGATTTTGCCAATCAACCACAAAATTTCCTTTCTGACTTGAGTTTAATTCCACTGCCATTGGTCATGAGGTGGGATCTCAAAAAGAGGCAATCCTGGTGTCTTCTCTTCTGTGGTCTTATCAAATCCATGGTGGGAAAAGTCCAGCAACAAAGAGTAAAGAGCCAGCCACTCACACTCCAGATATTCTCAATGAATGAATTTGTATTTATATCCAACAGAAGATTCCAATTTGAGAGTCCAACGATTCACCCCTAATGGGCTTCTTCAGGGATGAGGATCTGTGTGTAAAAATATGACATCATCAGAAATTATAACAAGTATTTGTCAATGCCGAATGTTTGCTTGTTGGTATTAGCATTGGAAGTGCAAGAGTTAGACAGATGCAGAATAGGAATGGCAGTGAAATATTGAACTTCATGCGAACTCCACCTCCACCCTGTAGAGATGGACAAGCATTGGGGTATGCCTTTGGGTCATCACGCATAATGATCATGTCATTTCAACTCACCCTATTCTGCAGACACTGACAAGTGTTGAGGTGTGCCTTGAGCTGTTCGGCTTTACAGTCACCCCATTCCATAAGGACATACGCTGAAATGGGTGCAGTATAGGAGAATGGGGTGAACTCTTGGACTGAAGAGTCCAAGGCACACCTCAGTGCCTGTCACTGGCTGCAGGATGGGGGTGGAATGGCATGAGCATTACAGCCAGCAATCCAAAGGCACACCTCTGACACTTATCAGTCTTTATAGGGTGGGATGTTATGGTTAGAAACCATAATGCCCCAGGCGTTTGTTGGTTTTTGCACTACAAATTTTAAACATGGTCTTTTTGTGACCTCCACCTCATGAAGGCATTTGGTACTTCTGCTCACGAACAGTAGCACTGCGATTATGTTGGTCTGTCTCGAATGTTGATTTGCTACAGAGACTGTGCCATTCTGCACCAGATGTTCGAAAAACACAGTTTGAACAGGATGATAAAAATGACAGCTATCCTGTTCATAAGGAGGTGTGAAAAAATGCCAATGTTGAAAATCTGGAGTGAAACTATTGAAGAATCTCGAAGTTACGAATGTGCATGGAAACTGCACAACGCACGCTCGTAATACAGTCATATTGTGAAATATTCTCAGCAAACTTTTAACATAGGCATTTTGGGACTTCCACTCATGTACAGTGTCACTGTGATTTTGTTAATCTGCCCCGAACGCTGATTTCCCACAGCGACCACGCCACTGTGCGCCACATGTGCGAAACCACATTTTGGGCAGTATGTGAAAAATGACAACTATACTGTTCATAAGGAGGTGTGAAAAAATGGCAATGCTGGAAATCTGGAGTGAAAATATAAAAAATTATCAGAGTTACAAGCGTGTGTGGAAACTGCACAATGCACACTCGTAATACAGTCATTTTGTGAAATATTCTCACCAAATTTTTTAATGTAGGCATTTTGTGACCTCTGTTCATGAACACTGTCACTATGAGTTTTGTAATCTGTCCTGAACATTGATTTCCCACAGTGACCGCACCATTGTGTGCGAGATGTGCAAACACACATTTTGGGCAGGATGTGAAAAATGACAGCTGTACTGTTCATAAAGAGGTATATAAAAAATGCCAATGTTGAAAATCTGGAGTGAAAATATTACAAATTTGCAAAGTTACAAGGGTGCGTGGAAACTGCACAACACATGCTCATAACAGTCATTTTTTTTAACCAGGTATTGCAGACTAAGCTGAATGTTTTTTTACAGGAGTGACCTGGGAGCACAAGGAGGTTAAGTGACTTGCTCAGGGTCACACAGTATGCAAGTGGAAGCTGTGGGATTGAAACCCAGGTCTGGTCTGCTGGATGTCACCAGATTTGCAGCTCAGAGCCTTAGACCACTGCACTATACTGCCTATACTTTTGTCACCAAATTTTCAACATAGGCATTTTAGGGCCTCTGCTCATGAACAGTGTCACTGTGATTTTCTTAATTTGTCAAAACACTGATTTCCCACAGCAACCGTGCTAGTCTGCGCCGGAAGTGCGAAAACACATTTTGGTCAGGATGTGAAAAATGACAGCTGTACTGTTCATAAGGAGGTGTCAAAAAATACCAACATTCACAGAAAGAGCAGAACCAAACCACACAAAAACATGTATCCTGGATTTTAGGGGGGCAGACTTTGGGAAAATGGGGAGATACCTGAAAGAGGCATTAAGGGGAATGGGACAGGAATCAGGGGTTGAGGAACAGTGGGAGTATTTAAAATGGGGATTACAAGAACAACAGAATTATGCATTAAGCAGGTTAGCAAGAGGAAAAGGAAGAGAGACCATTATGGTTTTCCAAAGAGGTAGCAAAGAAAGTGAAAGCCAAAAGACTGCATTGGGCAATACAAAAAGACACAGGTAGAAGGGGATAGGGAGAAGTACCAGGAGAAGCAAAGGGAGGCAGGAGCCCAGTAAGGGAAGCCAAAGCTCTGACAGAAGAACACATTGCAAAATCAGTGGGTAGAGGGACAAAACCTTTACAGGTACATAAGAAAAAGAAAGACAAAGGGAGGGATAGTGAGACTGAAGGGGAGGATGGGCAAGGAGGATGACAACAGTAAAGCTGACTTATTGAACAGGTATTTCTGCTCAGTCTTTACTGAGGAAGAGGAGGGTAATGGGTCTGAAGGAGCACAAGTGTGAGAATGGTGCAGAAATGGACACAAGTCCCTTTACACGAGAAAGGGTCCTGAAGGAACTGGAAGTAATAAGAGTTGATAAAGCAGTGGGGCCAGATGGGTGCACCCAGGTCCTTAAAGAACTAAGAGAGGTGGTGGCTGAACCTCTGGCTATCCTGTTTAGCCGATCACTGAAAACAGGGGAGGTACCCAAAGACTGAGGACAGCAGATGTAGTCCCCTTACACAAAAGTGGAACAACGAGAAGCAGGGAACTACAGACCAGTCAGCCTCACCTCGGTAGTGGGGAAGATCATGGAAGCACTACTGAAGGAGAGACTGGTGGAACATCTGGTTGTCAATGGACTACAGGACCCAAGGCAGCATGGTTTCACCAGGGGAGGTCATGTCAGACCAACCTCGCTTGAATTTTTGACTGGGTGACTAGGGAGGTGGATCAGGGAGTGCAGTGGACATGGCCTATCTGGACTTCAGCAAGGCCTTTGACACTGTGACACATGAAGACTATTACACAGACTGGGGAATATGGGTGGGCAGGACAGTAGTGTGGTGGGTAGGTAACTGGCTGGGTGGCAGGACACAGAGGGTGGTGGTAAATGGCTGTCACTCCACAGAGGGAAGAGTGACCAGTGGGTACCGCAGGGATCAGTGCTGGGACTGGTCCTATTCAACATCTTCATCAGTGACATTGTGCAGGACCTAGAAGGCAGAATTTCACTGTTCACTGATGACACAAAGCTCTGTAACAGAGTAGACACACCAGAGGGTGTAGACAGAATGAGAAGGACCTCAGAAACTTGAAGAATGGTCAGGGGTTTGGCAGTTGAAATTCAATGCAAAGAAGTGCAAGATTATGCATATGGGGCACAAAAACCCTGGCACAAGATATCAGTTGGGGGTGAGGATAGCATGCACCAAGCAGGAAAGGATCTTGGGGTTGTCATCTGATGACCTCAAGGTAGGGAAACAGTGTGACAAGGCAGCAGGTAAAGCAAATAGGATGCTGGGATGTATAGGCAGGGCATCACCAGCAGGAAAAGGGAGGTCATAATTCGCTATACAAGACACTAGTGAGGCCCCACCTGGAGTACAGTGTACAGTTCTGGAGACCATACCTACGTAAGGACATAGACAGGGTAGAGAAGGTTCAGAGGAGGGCAACAAAGATGGTGCATGGATTGCATCACAAGTCCTATGAAGACAGGTTGAAGGAACTGAACATGTACTCCCTGGAGGAGAGGAGGAGAGAGGAATGATAGAGACATACAAGTATCTTACAGGGAGGAACAGGGTGCAGGAAAACACTATTTTTAAGTGAAAAGATGTTCAGGACTAGAGGGCATGGGATGAAGTTGGAGGGAGGACGATTCAGAGGAAACATGAGAAAGAATTTCTTCACAGAATGGGTGGTGGACAAGTGGAACACCCTGCCAGAGGAAGTGGTGGGGCTGAAACAATCACGGGATTTAAGAATGCATGGGATAGACATAAAGGAATTCTGGAGGTCAGGGGTAAGGGGCAACAGACTTCTAGGAAAACAAACTGAACTTACAAGCTCAAATGGGCAGACTGGGTGGACCATAGGCCCTTATCTGCCAACACTGTCTATGTATCTATGTAACACTGAAAATCTGGAGTGAAAATGTTTCAAATTTGTGAAGTTCTGAGAGTGCGTGGAAACTATGCATCACACACTCGTAACAGTTATTTTTCGGACTTTTTCCACCAAATTTGCAACATAGGCTTTTTGGGAGCCCACCTCATGAACTCTGACACTGTTGTTTTGTTAATCAGTCTCAAAAGGTGATTTCACACAGTGACAGTGAAATCACCTTTCTGGACCAAATAACAAAATGACAGTGACTGAATTCACGAGGTGGGGTCCCAAGAACCCCATGTTGAAAATGTGGAGCAAATATTCACAAAAATGGCCAATATATCCACTTAAATAAAAAAAAAAAACATTTATGCCATTATACAGCTTACTGGCATTTCTTCAGTTTGTGGTCGGCTTTGAAGAGTGCAGACGTGTTCCCGGTCCATCGAAGATCGTTGGCGGGCCCGGAGGTAAGCAAGGGGGTGAGGATGCAAGGGGGACACAGGTGCTAGAGGGAGGTGCAGGCTGGGGAGGGTACATGACAACGAGGGACCGTTTTCTTTGTTTCAGGTAAAAAAATTTAAAAACATTCACCACGGACCGTTTTGTTTTTTTACAGATTTTGGCCACACTGGGGTGGGTTCCCAGTGTGGCACATTTGTTTGGGGGAGTCATGTTAGCCACACTGGGGTGGGCTGTCAGTATGGCACAGTTGGGTGGGGCAGCGCCAGGAAAATGGGGAGGTTAACATGCCGACAAGAGGATTGGTCACACCCATCTGCAAGCATGTCTGTGTTTGGGGGCATGATGCCAAGGGGAATTGGGCACCACCTCGGCAGCCTACAGCAATAAAGAGGGCACATATGCCGACAGGGGGATTGGGCACCCCCAAAGTTGGCTTCCTAGGGACTGTGAGTGAGCGGCAGGCAGCGAGCCACTGCCCACCATGTTTATTGAAATGTTATACCAGGCAAGGCACACCCTGCAATGACAGATCACTCCCTCATCATAGTGGTCAATTCATTTCAACTTGGCAGCATGCTTGCTGAACTAGTGTCAGCAGCAGTGTGCCTCCACATTAGGGAAACACGGCCAAGCCTAAGAATGCAGTGGGGGCATTGGCCTCCACAGCTAGCATAAAAAGGATCTCAGAAATTCTGCAATGTGATTGGCTGTTAGGATTCCAACAGCCTTACTTTAATCCCTTTTACACTGTCATGTATAACCTGATCACCACAGCACATGGATTCTTCCTGTCAGCATTCCATCCTCTGGCATTTCTGAATGACTACAGTGATGCATTCTGACTTTAAACCAGCAATTTTAAACTGTTGTTGGAAGAACTATTTTATTAAAAAATCTCCGTCTAAATGAGAGAAACATTCAAAAGTATACTTTTAACACTTTTCTTTTGGGATATTTTTTATAATAGCAACAAGGTACTCCCAGGAGTTAGATTGACAGTCAGTTAATCACCCTCTAGGGGCAATATGGCATTCTGCTGCACCTTGTGCCACATTACACCCCTAGGGGATGATAAACAGACTATTAATCGAACCCCTGATCAAGCAGTATTGCTTAAAAATTCTTACAACTAATGTTTTCACATGTACAATGTTTTTTTTGTTTGTTTTACATTCTGTGGTGCAATAGCAGGTGCATTACACCCCAATAATTTATATGTAAACTATCCAATCATATAAGACAGTGACGCACTAGAGGCCAACATGAGGGTAAATCTTGAGACAAAAATACATTCTGCACTTTTGTTAGAAACGGTTGTATAGTCTACTCCTTCTTAACAAAATTGACTACGGTTAAGTTCAGCCTAATCTATACTTTCTTAAAATATATCACCATGTGTAAATTACAAAGGTTATTCCTGTGGTGTACCACAGACTCAGTGCTGGGACTGGTTCTGTTTAACATTTTCATAGCTGACATTGCAGTAGGGATTAAGAGCAAGATCAGTGTCTTCACAGATGACGACACAAAGATTTGTGCCAAGGTAGATGGGGGGGGGGGGAGTACTTCAGAAGGATTTGGTAAAACTGGAGGAATGGTCTCACACTTGGCAGCTTGATTTCAATGCCAAGAAGTGCAAAGTGATGCATTTAGGAGGCAGGAACCCAGGACACGATTACTGGCTGGAGGTTGTACCATTAACAAAATTCAAGGGGGGGGAAAAGGATCTGGGAGTGCTGGTAACCATGGAGATGAACCACTCTGCTCAGTGCAGGGAGGCAGCAGTGAAGGCAAACAGGATGCTAGGGTGCATAGCACGGGGGTTATTTCTAGGAGCGGGGAGGTCATCTTGCTCCTGTACAGGTCCCTGGTGAGACCGCACCTAGAGTGCTGTGTGCAATTCTGGCACCCCTACTTGAAAAGGGACATCAAACTACTAGAGGGGGTACAGTGCAGGGCAACAAAAATGTTCCTGGGGTTGGGGGACAGACCATATGAGGAGAGACTGAAAGAGCTCAATATGTATACCCTGGAGGAAAGAAGGGAGAGAGGGGATATGACTGAGACCTTCAAGTACCTGAAAGGTTTGAACAATGTAGACACCAAGTGTATGTTCAGTCTGAAAGGTGGAAGGGAAACCAGGGGACACTCTATGAAGTTGGAAGGGGGCAGGTTCAAGAGGGAATGGAGGAGGCACTATTTCACAGAAAGGGTGGTGGCAGGGTGGAACACTTTGCCAGGAAGTCATTTGCTACAGAGTGTTGGGGGCTTTAAGAGGGGCAGGACAGATTCAAGGGGAAGGTACAAACCAGGAGGGGTGCATGATGGGGGGGAGGGCATATGAGGGAGGGGGACAGCTGCAGTCTAATGAACTGAAGTGCTGCGCACTCGAGCAGGTTGGATGGACCAGGTGGACTTCATCTGCTGGCAATTTAGTGTATTTGTAATAAGGCATACTTATGCTCTACAACAGTGCAGGTTCTCTCATGTCCAAATGAAACCTTCATAGGTATACACATAAATTCCCACAAGGGATAACCAAATATATTGGATCTAATGTAAATTGTATATACTAAACTAAAGTCTGTTTTGAATTTCATGTAAATTTAAACAGTTTTGATAAGTGAATTCCCTCCATCGGGATAGTCATTAACTGAAAATGAGATTTATTCAGCTGAAAATGGAACAGACATATAGCTAATTGTATATCTAATGCATTTATTTTAATTTAATGATTCCCATAACTCAGTATATCATGAACTGTGTAAATCTGGTGTTTACAGCTGCACATATATTGTCTGAAACAAGATCAGGTTGCTTCTTTTATAAATTGCAATTCTGAGTCCCTGTATAAAAAGATAACCTTATAAGTATCCAAGCATGCAATACCAAACGTTTCAAAACATTTTCCATTTACACAGAAATGGAATACACCCCTATTTTGCACTTCTACTGGAACTCAACATCAAAACTGGGTAAGGAGTGTGTATGCCCAAAGCCCTAATTTTTCTGCAGCAGTTTGGGTCTAAATTCTGCAGCAAATCCCCCTGCTGCTGCAAAACGTATGTGGCAATAGTTTCCTATTTCTGCAGAGATTCTGGGGCGGCACTTAGGGGCTTTGGTAGCAGACAGCAACCATGCCCCCAAGCACCCAGGTAGGGCTAAAAATGAGTTTTTGGGGCTGGGGCCTACACACCAGAGAAGGTTGTCAACTCCTGAGTTCTTAGCTTTAGAAAGGAATCAAAATCCGTCCCCTCTATCTCTGTCCCATCCCCCTACCACAGAGTCCCCAAGGCCACCCAATTTGAATGAGTAACATTTTAGCAGCTACCACATTGCACGGTGACCCTCATCCTTCTAGTTTTACCACTGGGCCAGAATGACAGTTTTTCATTCCAGCAGTGCTTTGTGTGGCTGTGCTCAAAGCACTTCTGGGACATGAAACGGGAATTCAAGCCTGGCGGTGAAATTAGAAGGAATAGGACTGCAGCACAGTATGGGACCTGATACAAATATTTCTAAGGAGGTTCTCAGGGTGGGGTAGGGAGGGTGGTGGGGCTGAGCTGGGGGGGGGATTTACCCATTTTGATTTTTAAGGTAAAGCCCTAGCAGACAAACTAAGAGTCAGGAGCTGTTAATTTTTGTTTGCAGAATAGTTTTCTGGGGTTTATGTGATCCCTGGAATCATTTTCCTTGGTCAGAGTCAATGTAAACTGTAGACTTGTTTTACTCACAGTTTATACCGACACTGCATTTTTTTATGTAACCCCCACCTTGGGGGCTGACTTTTAATGCTTCCCATTATTGCTGCTGATCCTCCTGGTGACCCTCAAATCCACTGCCACAGCCTGAGTCTTTAGATGGCCCCAGGGTTCCCCGAACAGCCTCTGTATGTGGTTTGCAGTCCCGCTGGGCTCACGGAGCAGGATTGCGAGTTGCCAGCATTTTCCCAGAGCTGGCTGGTGTCCACATGCAAGAAAAGTGCTTGATCTTTTCCTACCACCGTTGTGATCAAAAGGGAAGCATGTCCACGGTCCCGGTGCCCTTGGTGAGTTGATCGGTGATCAGTATAAGGCCAGTGAGAGGCCTCTGGAAGCTCTAAAAATAAAGTTGAAAGAAGTGCTAAATTGGGACTTATGAATAATTAATAAAGAACCTCATACATATTAATGAGGAAAATGCTTCCTGCTAGGGGCATAATGTTACATGGATAATGACAGAAAATCTAGACTGGACTTCTGGTTCCACTTCTGAGGGGATGGCAGCATAAATGAGGAGCTCCCTACACCCTGCTGATTAAAAATCCTCTTACCGTAGAAAAATTCCTGCAATGGCAGTCAAAGAGATGATAAAGAGGGGCAATACAGGTAACGAGCTGGCACCTACCAAAAAATCCAATGAGATGCTGAAGATGTCGAGGGCTCCTGTTTCAAGGCCTTTGATATAGAGAACGGACCCGCACAAGTTGCTGCTTCTGCCAGCAAGAGCTCCCTTTTATCAGGCCAGACACCTAAAAACAAGAATAAAAAAGTAAAGTTAGACATGATCTACCACAAATGGTGTTCACTCTGCGCTGAGGTAAAGGAGCTATATAGTGGAATGCGAAAAGATATTATACAACTCGAGCAGTGGGCCGATGACACAGAACATCAAGTAATGGCCACAGAGAATCGTGTGGATGAACTGGAAGACCTTGTGCAACAGCTGAAGGAGCAGCAGGAGCGCATAGAGGCAAGGCAGGAGGATGCAGAAAAATATCTGGTTGTATTGTATGCTGGAGGGCTCAAAAGGTGCCGACATCAAAGAATTTACCTCAACTCTGCTCTGAATGGTGATGGAACTTCCTACAGACATGATGTTGGATTTTGAGAGGCTCCTGTTAAGGAGCAGATTCTCACTACAGCCTGGCAAAAATGGAAGATATTCTATGGCCAAAAGAGATTTTACATAGACTACAACTATGCCCTTAAAACAATGACGCAACGTATGGTGTACCTACCGCTGTTCCCTGTTCTGAAGACTGGGGGGATTACATTCATCACTCCACATACAAAGAAGCTGGTTGTTAAGCTACAGTACCAGATGGCAAGAAAGAATTCTCCACAGCCCAGGATGCCAGGGAAGAGCTCACCCTCAGAGGATCTGAATTTCCGGACAGCACAACTCTACCCACGGATTCCAACACTCTTCCCCAAAGATGGCTTGCTGCCTCCAAAACCTTGCAGAACCAGACAAGTGGGCAACAGGTTTCCCAGGACCTAATGCATTGCTTTGCAGCTTTCCAAAGATCAGATGCCTCACAGAAAACAGGAGTGATGCCTTGGGAACCCGCCTAATTATTTATTCTAGACACAGGTAGGAAGGGGATTCGGCTACTGGGGGGGGAGGTAGGGAGAACTCCCTGGACACACATGACCCACCTGACTCTAGACCACCCTACTTAAATAATCTGGCCCTCTATAATTGGGCCTGGAATGGTCACATGTCAGTGCGGCAGCCTGGTGTGAAGTTGCCTCCCTGATCCAATTCCCCTTCGACCCATAAGCCCTGCTACCTATTATTGCTCTTCCTGAAGACTGTAGCTGAGGGTTAGTGAGGCTCCGCAGTGCTGCTCTGGCTCCACCATGACCACCTCGTGAAACCACCAACACGAGTGGGCCCCTTGGAACTTTTCCCCTTTCTGACATCCCTCAACTTTTCTTTTAATCCAGCATTGGACTAAATTGCAGACCTTACCTGCTGAATTTGCTCCTGTCCGACCCCGTAAGAACTTGCTTGGACAAAGTGCTCTCCTGAGGGACTTTCTATGATAAATGTTGTGGACAGCCCCCATCCTCCAACCTGTGGGCATATTCTGCCTCCCTGAAGAATCCATCATTTCTCCTTAAGCGTGGCAATTAGCTACTTTACTGAATCCACAGTAGTGAGGAGCAGGCGGGGCCCCCGTGGGGGAAGGGGGCATATACTTTATTTTTTTAATTTTTATTTTTTTATATATTTAACTTTTTCCCTCCTCCTGGAGCCACCCGCTGCCTTGTTCTTCTGCCCGGTCATGGGCCGCCGGCTTCTGCCTCCAAATCGGCCGCTGCCCCCCCGATACCCCGTGGCTTACCCCCCACGGTGGGGCCCACGACACACTCCCTCATATGCGCCTGGGCACTGTAATTAGGTCGGGGCCTGGCCTGAAGGCATATTGAAGTCTGCAAGAAGCTTCATCCGGTGACGGCGGGCAGATCCTCCATCCTTTCCGGTTTTTCCTCAGGGAGGCCGGGCTGCAATGACGCCCGCCGTCCGCCCCGCCTCCATTCACGCTGAGTGTTGGCTGCGAGGAACCCCTGGTCTCCACCAGGGGTCCCAACCACACCGATCACTTCCCACACCCTCCCCCCGGAGTAGGAGAGCTGCCCATCGGACGCTCAATCCTACTCCCCCCGGCCGGCCCTCCGACGATCCGGGGCATATACTTTATGCTGAAATGTTCTGTTTTTTACATCTGGGGAAGAATAAGCAGAGGCCTGCCGACTATTTTTAGGACTGCTCAGCCAAACCTGTTGGTCTTTAAGATACAGGACCTACTGGTACAGCTCACAAACACTGCAGCTGAACATAACTGGTGGGGTGTGGGGGGTGTGGAGGAATGAGCAAATACAGTTTACTATTAATGTAATGGGGCCATTGCCAGGTTTTGTCAACCCCTACCTCTTTTTTCATTAAGCCATATTTAATTACCTTATTTGGGACCAACTAGGCCTCCAGGGGACCCAGAGCCATAGGGGCTCTGGATGCACCCCCTCTCCTGAATGGCACAACAACTTTGTTTACACCCCTTCGGGTGCTACAGGGAAAACTAATACATCTTCCCCCACCTTGGAAGTCAACCTTATATTTGTTCATACTCTGCTTCAGTTTTGGGGTGGCGATGGATGCTATGATCAATGTAGACCCTGCTATTTTTTTTTGTGTTCACTATTGTCCTTGTGGTTAACTGTTACTAACTGAGCCCAGTTGGCCTAATGTTTTCCACTTTTCCTACCACAGTACTACAAAAGACTTTGCAGTGGATAACTTTCATTTTACAGGCTACACGTGAGGTTACCAGACCTAAACAACAGTTGCCCAACTGTAGGGTTCCCAAACTGGATATTTTTTTGTCGATGCAGGTTGTACTGTCTCATACAGAGGTTAATCTAGCTCTTGCGATGCCTAATACTGTGAATATACAATATTTGCATTTCATGGAATAACTGTTAAACCACCTGTTTGTACAGTACTGCTCTAGTTCTCCACTCTTTTCCTAGCCACTGATTTACCTTTCTATCCCTATGGGTCGGGTTGCCTCCCAATACCAGCAATCCCTAGCTTAAATGTAATGGCTAATACTTCCCTTACCCTTTCTTTGAATATAAATGGCATCCACAATCTTACCAAATGATCCAGATGGCTAAAATTTCTTAAACAGGATAAACCTGATTGAGTATTCTTATAGGAAATGGATTTGTCCCAAGCGGGGCATGTTAAGCTTACATCACTGGGATAGCTGATGGTGTTATCCTCCTCACATGCCACTGTTCAGAGACAGGGGGACTGCCATATTAATCCCGTGGGGGGGTGCAATTTTCGTCCCAAGACCCAGTTGCAGATAAGGAGAAGCAATACATTCTAGCAACCGGGAAATTATTTTCCACTCAGATAACTTTAGCCTCAGTATATTTACCCCTTGGCAGTATAATGGCAGTAGCCCAGAAGTTTCTAAACCACCTACTAGCTATTTTGTAGGGCCAGCTGATCTTTGGAAGGGACCTCAATATAAGGTTAGATCCCACTCTGGACACCACACCCCCACAAACATGTATGCGCATGACGCTGCCCACTTTGGGCTTGGTAGACATATGGAGACACTTTCACCCGATGAGCAGAGCATGCACCTACCACTCCCCCAAAATGCACAACTTGTCCAGGTTGGACTATTTCTTTAGTACAACAGAACACTTGGATTGATCCAAGACATCTATTATAGAACAACAATCTTTTCCAACCATACTCCAGTGTACGCAAAATGTGACGTTGGTAAATCCCATTGACAATCCTTTTGTCATTCAAATGTAATACAGCTCCAAGACCCTGAATTTGTTAGCTTAATTAAAGATTCCATCCCCAGAATACTAGCTGGTAATGCCTCCCTTGAAATAGCCAACCCCATAGATTGGGACACCCTTAAAACAGTATCATGGTGAAAACTTGTTAAATATGGACTGCGCACTACTCACCTCCTTAACCTTAGCCCCTGCTTCTGTACCAATGGATAAAAACAGCCACTGATGAATTGTGTCAATGTTTTGTACAAAGGGAAACTGTAACCCTGTACCCTATCCTGCACTGTATTACTTGTATGTACTTAATATGACTAGTTCCTTAAATCTATCTGCTGCCACTGTTGTATTCTGTTAATGTGATGTATTCAACTGCCCTCTTCCATGAAAACTGTATACTGTCATTGTAATCCTGTATGATATGTTCAACATTGTGTTACCTGCCTATATGTGCAAACTATATGTAACTAACTCTGGGTCGCCCCTGAAAAAGGGACCTTCAGGGCCCAGTGGGCTTACCCAGGTATCAAAATTTAATTAATAAATAAATAAATGTACAGCATGGAAAAAAAGGCTGCATGAGGAACTCCTGATTAACCTACAAAACAACCTCCAGGAGCTGCAAAATTGCTTACACCGAGGAGACACATAGGTCCAACCTCAACTACAGGTAGTTAAGCAGAAAGTATGAAAACAAATTGATCAGAGGATCAAGCAACAATTGTTATACAGTATGTAAAAACTTTATTATGGGGGGTGACTTTGAGGGGCTAGTAACCTGGCCAGAAGACTCTGCGGAGCTTGGGCACAAGCCGGTGTTATGCATTTTTTTTACCCTAAAGATGGGCGCCTCCTTCACCATCCAAAAGATATTAGGCATGCCATGGCAAAGTATTATGAAAGCTTGCATACTGAAGATACCCATCCCTCCCCCCAACTTATAGAAATATACTTATATAATACAGTCCTATCCAAGTTAGTAGAACATCCAGTCAAGACCCTGCTAGCCCCGATTATGGGAGAAAAGATACTTGCCATAATTAAACAATAAAAGTCACTTAAGGCTCCAGGTCTTGACATCTATTCAGCTGAATTCTACAAAAAATTCAGGGAGCTGCTTCTTCCCACCCTGACAAAGACCTTTACAGATATTCAAAGGGGAAAACCACCTCCCCCTTCCTGATGTTATGCCAAAATAGTGGCAATCCTTAAAACCTTGAAAAGACCCAAGGCACCCGGCATCATATTGCCCCATCTCAAAATTGAGCTATGACTACAAACTATTCATGTCAGTGTTAGCCAACAGAATTGATGTGTTCCACCCACAGCTTATAGATGCAGATCAGGTGGGTTTTGTTAAAAAGTGACAACCCCATGATGCGATCTGGCATGTTTGCTCTTAGTTGAACATGCTACCCAAAGAAAAATGCCCATGGTCATTCTCTGATTAGATGCTGAGAAGGCATTTGACAGGAAATTGTATTCAATCCTTTGGGCCACTATGAGACATTTTAGTATTCCAGACAAATTTATAGAACAGATTAAAAGCATGTACCAAGCCCCTCAAACCTATCTTAAACTGGACAGTTCCCTTTCTGACCCCTTACCCCTTTCACGGGGGACATGTCTGAGGTGTCCTTTGTCCCCTTTATTATTTGCACTTTATTTGGAACCCTTAGCCCTAACAATTAGAAGCACCCCTACTGTCGAGGGCCTATCTGTTGAAGGGCACCCCCACAAGATAACCAACTTTGCAGATGATTTTCTTCTAACACTGACATCCCCTGAAACCTCAATACCAGCAGTATGGAACCAGACTGAAATATTCGGACACCTTGCAGGGTATAAGTTAAATAGCTCCAAAACAGAAGTAATAAAGTACTCTCATTCCCCCTCCCCTGCATTAAAGCTATCTTTCCTCTTCTGTTGGAACAGGGTAGTGATGTGCTACTTGAGGGTTAAACTATCATATAACTTGCTCCACTTAGTGCTAGTTAATTACAGACCACTCACTCAGTAGTTGACCGCTTACATGTCCTGATGGACACAGCAGCCCCTGGGTTTTCTAAATCGAATTGAGACCATACAACAAAATGTACTCCCATGCCTTCTCTATTTCTTACAGGCACTCCCAGTTACCCCCTGCAAAACGTACTTTCAGACATGGAACAAAATAATCTCCTGTTTTCTATAGGGAGACAAGGCACCTAGGATAAAAAAAAATCTACCTTAACTATCAAGGGAAAAGGGAGGGCTAAATTTACCAGTCATGAGCCTATATGCTCAAGCAGCTCAAATTCAAGCTCTGTTTTGCTAACTCATAAATACTTTTCAAGCTCATTGGAAGAAAGTTCAGCAAACTGTCACTGACACACTAGACCTATCATCTTGCCTATTAGAGAACCCACCAACCTGCCTGCCTCTAAATCAGTTTCCCCAATTTATAGCAGAACCCTTCTGACAATGGATAAATGCCTTAAATAACTCCCTCACATTTACTGAATGGCTTTTTTTTAAGGGCCTTGGCCTATGATACAACCGTTTTTCCTGCCCCACTCTCTACATCACTTCGGCAATGGTCCATTTATCGGCTTCATTTTGTATATCAAATATTTGGGCCCACAGGCATACAGCTCTTCATGTCACTCCAAACAACCTTCAAGCTCCCTGCGGCTGAGTTTTCTAAATACTTTTGCCTGAAAAACCTATTGCAGCTGTATGAGGAGGCTCTGTCACACATTGCATAAACCCCCTCTGACTTGGTGACCCTTGTGGTTTCTTGTCTTGAGGGTAACATCCAAGAACATCTTGTCGGTAAAATATATAAAGCCCTTAAGAAATACTCCTCAGATAACCCAAACTACATAAAACAGAGGTGGTCTAAGGAGCTTGGGGAAAGCTCAATACAGAATTGTGGGAGGTGAGTACCTTGCCTTCTCAGAAAGTCTCTAGCTCCACATATTGGAGGCAATACATGCGGAAATCTACGAATCATTTCTTTAGGATCCCTGTTGTTATGGCCAAGTTTGCTGGGCCTGACCAAGGTATTTGCTGGAGAGGGTGCAGTCAAATCCTTGCTAACACATAGCATATAATTTGGTCCTGCCTTCTTCTTAAGCAGTATTGGCAAGAAGTAATAATGGAGTTCAATGATATCTATGAAACTCCCGAACTTCTCATCTTGGCATATGTACTCTCAGCAACTTTACCAACAGGAGTTAAGCTCAATAATAACCATTATAGGCAGACAGCACTTCTCATATTGGTTACCAAAAAGGTAATTACCAGGCTCTTGTTTACAAAGACTCACCCCCTCAAAAGAAAGATGGAGGACCCTGGTATATGAGGTTTATTATCTAGAGAGGTTATCAGCTAAACTGCAATCTCGTACTTTGGCCTTGGATGATAGATAGTATAAATGGGTGCTTTACCAACTAGATCACTACCAATACTTTCTACTATAAACATATTTTTATCTGGATCATGAGTATGCACATGAAACAGTGAAATGGATAAAGAGGTGACCCCCTCATTTCACCTCCTCTTCATCCATTAATCCATACCTTCTACTACCTAGTTTATCTTTCTCCCTATTCACTGTACTTCTACATTTAAACTGAACAGTCTCCAACTTAGATCTTGTACTACTGTTGCATATATATAATTTAATTATCCATTTAATCTATAGAATTATATCTATGGTAGACATTGAAAACTGGAATAATTTTTATATTGATTTGCATGTTTTTAATAAGTATAATCACGGCTAGAGAAACTACTTTATCTATTTGTTCGGGCATAGATGTGTGATACAGCCTAAGTTAATACCATGAAAGTGTCATCAACTTTTGAAACCATTGCTGTACTGTTGTAATGAAGTGTTGATAAAAGTTTTAATTAAAAAAAAAAACATTAAAGTAAATAAATGTAATATATTAGAATCACCATAAAGGGCATTAATGGGGTCTGTTCCAGTGGAGCTCTAGTGGGTACCAAAGCTGAAGTGGCTTCCAGCCTTCTCGGGACATGGCTCTTCTCTGGCCACCGTCCCCTCTTTCAGCTCTGGCCATAGGATACAAGCGGAGCCTTAGTGGGCACCAAAGCCAAAGTGGCTTCCAACCTTCTCGGGACATGGCTCTTCTCTGGCCACCATCCCCTCCTTCAGCTCCAGCCATAGGATACAAGTGGAGCCTTAGTGGGCACCAAAGCCGAAGTGGCTGCCAGCCTTCTTGAGATGTGGCTCTTCTCTGGCCATTTTCCCCTCCTTCAGCTCCTGCCATAGCATACATGGTGATCAGCACTCTCCCCTCAGAGCTCCGGTCTGAACCCCGGAGTATGGCTGTTGCCCTCATTGGCCAGCACCAGTAAACCTCTGCCTCACCATTGGCTACACTCAGACTAGGCTCCTACTGATTGGCTGTGCTAGTAACCCATTCATTTCTATCAAGCTCAGTCCTCTCTGGTAACTGTAGTTGGAACTACATGGCTTTTCTGCTGCATTCTCTAACTCAGATTTTGAAAGTTAATAGTGCTTGCTTTGAACTTTCCCTCTGTAATACTGATTAGCCAGGAATTAAATCTGTGATCGCAGAACTTTTAGTTAGTCCATTCTGTAACTTTTTGAATGCTTAGCTACAGTAATTTGTGAATGCAGCCATTTAATGTTTGAGTCAGCATAGGTCTGTACAGTTATAGCATTTTTAAGTAAAAGTCTATCAGTCTTAGAGCTGATCCCATGCTGTAAATTCATGTCTCTTTCCTCTCTCTCTGCCTGGTTTCATCTAATCTCCCCCCCCAACCTCGCCCCCTCTTTCCTTAACTTACTTCTTGATTTTTTTTTCCCTTTTCTGTTGTTCCTGATCTCCCTTTCTCAGACTTCACTGAAACTTGCCCCCTTTGCTCTAGCCTGCACGTTGGGACCCTCCCACTGTTTAGCACTTCTTTGCCCTCTCTACCTGCCCCCTGCTGCTTTTCAGTCTCCCCGCCTTGTCTGCCCCCACCCATCTATTTGCCGAAAGCTTAAAACTAATTCTCCTCCCCTTTGTTCTCTCCTCCAGTGGAGCCCTAGTGGGCACCAAAGCCAAAGTGGCTTTCACCTTTCTCAGGACGTGGCTCTTCTCTGACCACTGCCCACTCCTTCAGCTCTGACTGTAGAATACAAGGTAATCAGCACTCTCCCTTTGGAGATCCGGTCTGAACACCAGAGTACAGATTCTGCTCTCATTACCCAGCTAGGACCCTAGTGATTGGCTGTACTAGGAACTCATTGTTTTCTATCAAGCTTGGTAATCTCTGGTAACTGTAGCTGGGACCTCGTGGCTTTTCTGCTGCTTTCTCCAACTCAGATTTTTTCCCGCTTGCCAATCCCTGCCCATAACTTCTTTTAAATCCAGTTAAACCACACTCCCACCATCTTCCCACTTTCTACAATTGGGATCTTTTCTAACTTCAGTCTGATCCTCCGAAGAGTTAACCAGGCCCCCTTGATCATTTGTGAATCTGCTCTCAGTAGTCTGTATATCATTTTTCTCACATTGCCCTTTATATTTCACCCCTTTTTGATTTCTACTACATCCTCTGTGTCACATAGCACAATGCTCCTCATAAAAACAGTTTGCGTTCTAGCAAAGTGTCAAATACTGACACCTCCCATAATAGTCACCAGATTCTACCATAAATAATATATTAACAATAACAATCAATATCTCACCCTACCAACATTGCTCCAAATCAACCTCCACCCCTGAGCTAAGTATGTTATGCAGTAGAACACCATGCCTCACATTAGATATGGATAAGAGGCGAAGCATGTATCCCCTTCCCCCACCAATCACTAATATGTTGTTTACCAGTTCCATAGTTAAGTATCACATACCCAAAAAACATAACTGGTCACAGGAAATAGTGAACCTAAAGAGGCAGGCCATATGTATGGCTTGGATACTTTTGCTTCTCTCCAGGAATATCCACTCTAACCTTGGCCCCATGTCAAATGCTGCAGCCCAACCAAATGTTACAGCTTAACTCAACAGGCACGGTGGCCTGACTCTCACCTCCATTAATATTTGCAACTTCCTGGCAAAACTTGATGCATTACAAGTTTGGGTTACCCAGCACCAACTGGATATCTTATTAGTAGTCGAAACTTGACTTAATCCTAGGATTGCTGATACAGCCATTCAGCTGACAGGATACACCTCATTCAGACTAGACAGGATAGGCAAGTGTGTTTTTCTTGGGTCTTGCGGGAACACCAATTTAATAATATGTATGCAAGATTGGTGGGGGGGGGTTAGCGGTGCACTCTCATAGTATACTGGTTTGGTTATCCATTGGTTGGTATAATACCCAATGGCTACAGGTCTGAAAAAGTTTATAACCTGGAATGTAAGAGGGGCTCCTGATCTTAACAAGAGGATTCAGATCTTAAAACACTTATCACTACTGAATGCCCATATCTCCTTCATTCAGGAAACTCATCTGCTCCCTGGGGAAATGGGGGGTCTGCGCAGATTTGGGATTGGGCAAGTTTTTGCTTCTGGTAACTCATCCGCCAGTCGTGGTACTGCTATTTTAATTCACAAGGTGATAGCCTTTCAACCCAAAACAACAATTGCTGATCCACAGGGGAGATATGCTTTAGTCCAAGGATTATTGGACTGTACTGAATTGGTCCTGGGGAGTGTGTATGGGCCTGTGGGGGGAAATTCTGTATTTTTTCAGGAATTATTGACCGAATTACAAAAGTTCTCGATGTTCCCCTTAATTCTTGGCGGGGATTTGAACCTGCCACCCACACAGGATTTGGATAGATCTAATTCCTTGCCTAAGCCCCCTCCTCAAGTCCAAAGGGCTCTTGCTGAATTTCTTGACTCTACTGGATTGTGCGATCCCTGACGTCTCTTAAATCCTGAGACCCGCGCTTTCTCATTTCACTCTATAGTGCATTCCACTTGGTCTCGGCTGGATTATATCTTACTTAGTCATTCTCTCATACACGGTCTTAATGATTCCGCTGTAGAACCGATTGTTATATCGGACCATGCTGTGGCATGGGTCATAGTTATGTTAAATCAAAATCTCCAAAGGGACTCAATATGGCGTTTAAATACGCAGTTTCTAAAGGAGGACTACGTCATTGCGAGGATCTCAGACCTGATTCAACTTTTTATTGCAAATAACCAGGGCTCAGCTGCAAGAATGGACCATGAATGGTGCGCCCTAAAATGCTTTTTGCGAGGTGAGTTTATCATACTCTCCTCCACTCATAAACGAAAGAGAGGGGTGGCCACTATTTCACTCCTGGGTCAGATTCGCACACTTGAGCATTCTCTCACCTCTTTCTCTTCTCCCGATGTGCTAAAATCTTTGTTGAACTTAAGGAATCAGTATTCTCGTCTAGTGCAGGAAAAAGCAGAATTTCTCATTTTAAGAACTAAGGCAAAATATATAGAGCGGGGGAGAAGGCTTTGCATCTGAGGAAATTAGAAGCGTCCAGATTTATTCCCTCGATCAATGATCTGGATGGAACCACTAAAACACATCCAAGAGACATAACTGCCATTTTTAGACAGTTTTATCTTTCCCTCTATAGTCAGCGTCTTGTATCCCCGTCTCATGCCGAATTACTAGAGTATTTATCTGCCTTACCATTACCTACCCTCTCTCTCTCACAACAATCCCATTTATCTGCTCCTATATCTCTTCAGGAAGTATTGTCTGCTATTCATAATCTTGCCTCGGATAGGGCCCCTGGTCCAGATGGTTTCCCTTCGAACTTCTACAAAGTCTTTGCTAAAGATCTTGCTCCCTTATTTATTACGTTTATATCAATATATGCTCTCAGGACAAACCTTAGATCCATCCCTATTAGAAGCCTCCATTATCCTTCTTCTTGAACCAGACAAGCCACCCCAATCTCCTGCAAGTTATTGTCCCATTTCTTTGTTAAATTGTGATATTAAAATCTTGGGTAAGATACTCGCTAGTAGAATCAAACAGGTTTGGACTCAGCTTCTTAGCCCAGAGCAAATTGGGTTTGTGTCAGGTAGAATACCTGATGACCACCTTTGTAAATTGGCGTATTTAGTTCAGGTGGCCAAGACCTCCCCCTCTTCCATGGCTCTGATATCCCCTGAAGCAGAAAAAAGCATTTGACAGGGTGGATTGGAACTTCCTGTGGGCTACACTGCAGACAATGGGTTTTCCTAATACCTTTATCAAATGGATTCAGACCCTATACTCCTCTCCTCTGGCAAAAATAAACTGTAATGGAGTCTTATCCGAGGTTTTCCCCCTTTTTTCGGGCACGCGACAGGGTTGCCCGCTCTCCCCTTTTCTCTTTAATATATATCTTGAACCCCTGATCAGAAGACTAAACTCCTCCCCCTTCATTACTGGCATTCCAATAGGTGATAGGACCCCTGTCCTTTCAGTTTATGCGGATGACATATTGCTTCACCTTTCAGATCCGGTCTCCTCCTTAACAGAAGCAGTGCATATTATTGATACTTTGGGGAAATTCTCAAATTATAAACCCAATATTACTAAAACTGAAATGTTCCCCCTTAATTCTTTAACATATAGCTCAGTCTTCAGTGAGTTTGGTATGAAATGGCCTCCCAAGTCCATTAAATACTTGGGCATTTACATTACCTCGGACTTACCATTACTCTGCAAACTTAATTTAGAAGATTTGTGGTCCAACATTCAACAGGACTTATCAAGATGGAAGAGGCTCCCTCTCTCGCTTTGGGGTAGAATTAACACCATCAAGATGAACGTTCTACCCAGATTGTTCTATCCACTAAATATGTTGGACGTCTGGTTACCCTTGTCCTTCTTTCAGCACATCCACTCTGACGTTAGTTCCTTTATTTGGCAAGATAAGGCAATTTGAAGATCTTACAGTAAGCTGTCTTTACCCAAGGAGATGGGGGGCTTGCATCTCCCTAATTTCTTGTTTTACTACTGGGCCTGTCACCTCTATAAGTGTGGGAAATGGTTTTTGTTAACTGATCTCTGTGCTCATCACGATTAAGTTCCTATTTGGTTACTTACAGAGTTTGACATTCTCGCTGCCCATACTGTTGCTCCCTCGTCGCTCTTCTATACGCCATTTAAAAAATTGCCAAAATCCCTGCACTCCTTCCCGATTGGTACCTCACTAAGAGTTCTCTCTCAAATGTTCAGCTTCTATAAGGTACTTTCGAGTTCGGATCCTTCTCAGCCACTATATGCCAAACTGAATCTCAAAATAGGGGGAGTCCCCATATCTCGGCGTTGGCTATCTCTCCCTCCTGAGCTCACAGTGGCTGATTTCTACTCAAATGGTGCTATCCTATCCACCGAGGAGATTCTCACTAAACTGGGTCTAATGTCACAGGCTGCCTTTCAAATTTTACAGCTTAAGCACCTACTGGTTAAGGTAGTAGGGAAAGAGTGCAATCCTTCTCGTATTGAAGCCTTTCTCAAATAAATTAAGACTTTGGCTTGTAAATCCCATGGCATTTCTATCATATACAAGTTGGTCCTCACCTTCCCTCAGTCTCCTTCAATTGCCGGTTCTCGGGTCTGGCAGGTTTCTTTCCCTGACGAAGCTATTAACTGACATTCAGTATGGACAGGCCTATACATATATCTCACCCAGGATCAATATAGACTTACACAATACTGTATCTTAAACAATATGTATTATACTCCGGTAAAATTGGCCCAAATGAAGAGGCTTACCTCCAACATGTGTTCTAGGTGCAATAAAGAGGAAGGCTCGCTCCTTCATATATTGTGGTCCTGTGAAAGGATATCCCCGTTGAGGAAGCAAATTGAATCCGCTCTAGACCCATTGTTGGAACTACAGGGCCTCTTCTCCCCTGTCATATGTATTTTGGGAGATTACTCAGGAATTCTGGTGAAGGAGAGATGGTTTCACATGGCTCTAATTTCAATGGCAGTCAAAAAGCTAGTGCTTAGACACTGGATGAATCAAGTTACCATCTCCTATGCGGAATGGTCGCTTGAAATATCATTTGCACTCCGACTTGAACACTTAATTGCGAGTGTGCGTCAGTGCCTCTCATCTTTTAACAAAAAATTGGGGAAGTTATATGCCCTGTATTTGTCTTGATAGAATCTCTCCTGTTGTTTTCACTAACCTCTCCTCCCTTTTTAACTATATCTTAATGACTGCCCTTGCTGTTCCTTTGTTTAACCTTATGATAATAAGTATAGGAGAGTGCACTGGGGAGGGTGGGGAGGGTTTCCGGTTTTTTTTTTTCTTAAAGTGGTTTTGATTTTAATTTCTCAGAATCTCATTTCATTCTATTTCATTAAGCTATGTATGGTCTTCTTGCCAGTGTGCATTGATAGTACTGCATTTACTTCTCAAATGTTTATGTACTGTGATATGCTTAATAAAGTATGTCAAATTAAAAAAAAAAAAGGATAGGCAAGTGTGGGGTGGTTGTATCCTCTACCTAAAGGAGCACATACAGGCTCAAATATTACCTCCCATCACCACCAACTGTAGAAGCCAACTTCTAGGGACAAAATTATTACTTTGCTCTAATGGCAAAATGGTTACTGCAGCATCAGTTTATATCCCCCCCTCCCAAGGACCAACCTTCAGAATTATCCAGGACTACCTTGCTGATCACCACCACAACTCAGAACTAATAATGAAGGGGGAATTTAATATTAACTGGACATCCCCAGACACAGCACCTTATAAAGATGTATTATTAGCTCTAAACCTGTCACAAACTGTGATCTCCCCCATTCACCTAAATTACCATACGGGAACAAGTTCTCTGATCGACTGGATTATCACCAACTGGCTGGAGAGAATAACTCACACCACAGTCCTCCTAGAGTCTGTCAGCGAACGTTCTCCCATTTTTAGCTGGTCAGATAAGTCCCCCAAAGTACTAACCAGAACAGTCACAGAGTACTGAAAAAGGGGAAACTGTCTGCCTTGAAAACTCATCTGGCACTTCAAGACTGGAGCTTCTTAGAGAATACAGATGACATTGACACTATATTAGAAGGGATCATACTCAGATTCAATGAGTCCTGTAATATCTATGGTCCCCTCACAAAAAGAAAGATACGGGACTCCTGAAACACCTGGATCTCCCCCAACTTCTAGAAATGATAAAATACAGAGATGACCTATGGGCTAAAGCTAAAAGTACTGCCTCCTCGACTGACACCCAGAGTTACAAAACTGTTTGGAACAAGTGCACTTGGGCAATCAGGAAAGCGAAAATTCAACATTTCAAAACTGAGCTTACAAACTCCTGGGGTGACACCTGTAGGTTCTGGGAGAACAGTAAAACCTTATCAGGTAAACCTAATAAATCTCTCCCACCATACTTAATGTGGATGGTACCCCATCCAGGACCCAGGCATCATCGCCAATACATTTAATAAGGTAGTCATTGACCTCAGCAGTGTTCTGCCCCCTAATTTTCTCCAACCCTTGAGCAACGACAATCCTTCAAAGGAGCCTATGTCAAATTACCAGTTCCCCACCCACTTCTACCTGAAAATCACTCCAGAAAAAGCAAACAAGTACCTCATTAAAGCACTTGGCAAGTCCAGAGCCAGTAGTGATATGCTAGACCTCAAGCTTGTTAAACTCACCCTTGATATTATCCTCATTCCCCATACCAAAATCGAAAATCCATCCCTTATTTCATTTGACATCTCCTTCTCTGAGATCCTGCTGATCTGGGAGAGGGGAGCAGATGGATGGAAGGTCAGAGAAGGGGAGGTAGGGGAGCTAAACATGTGGTTCAAGGGCTGGTACCAGGAAAATGGTCACACATTTGTAGGTAACTGGTAACAGTTTTGGGAGCGAAAGTTCTTTAAATTTGATCGACTGCATCTGACTAAGAAGGGAGTCAGCACATTGGGGCTGAAGTTTAATGTCTTTGCAGAGTAGTCAAACTAGTAAATGGGGAGAGGGTTGCAGCACCCAATACATCGAATGGGAAGAACCACCCCCCAGATAGTGATCAAACAGGAGTTCAGCATATTTGTAGTTCATTTGCATCACCAGGTAAAGAAAAAGGTTCAGCTCCCATTCGAGGTGCAGGGGAAAACCAGGCCTCACCCCACAACTAACGCACCGAAATCTGGCCAAAGGCAAATCATGTACACAAATGCCTGCAGTCTGGGAAACAAGATCCCAGACCTGGAGGCAACAATGGCAGAGACTAAGCTGGACATAGTAGCCATTAGCAAGACATGGTTCACCAGTAACTGCACTTGGGAGATTTCAATATCTGGCAATGAACTGTTTAGAAGAGACCAAGGTGCAAAAAGGGGAGAGTGGCCCTTTATGTCAATGAAAATATAAAAACTACAGAAATTCAGAATACACATAAGGAGCCAGAAGAACTGTGGGTTGCCCTGGAAACAGAAAATAGAACAGCCATACAGACTGGGGTTGTCTGCAGGCCTCTAGACCAGGTGGAGGACACAGACACATACTGTTAGAAGATATACAAAACATGACAGCTAAAGGGGAGGTTCTGATAATGGGAGACTTCAACATGCCAGATACAGATTGGTCAATATCAGCAGGAACATCTGCCAGAACTACACACACAGTAGATTTCCTGCAGAGGGAGGGACTCAAATAATTGGTACAACAACCCACAAGAGATAGGGCTATTCTGGATCTAGTACTGATTAATGTGGAAAGGATCACAGATTTCCAGGTAGAAGGTCACCTGGAGGCCAGTGACCATAGAAACATATAATTTGACGGCAGATAAGGACCGCTTGGCCCACCTAGTCTGCCCATTTTCCTACCTAACAGATAAGCTGTAGATCCTAGTTAACTCCAGGGCAATAATATGGGACTTCAGAGGGGCTGACTTTGATAAGGTGGGCAACAAAGTTAAGTTAGCCCTGACAAGAGGAAATACAGGTGAGGGGTACTGGCAAAGTGGGCAAGTATTAAGGATGCAATACTTCAAGCAACATCCCATTGTGTTAGGGAGAAAAGCAAGAGCAAAAGAAGGAGGAAACCACTTTAGTTCTCAAAAACAGTAGCACAAAAGATCAGAGCCAAAAGGTTGGCCTTCAGGAAATATATGGGAATGCAGCGGGACGAAGAAAGGGAGGCATACCAAACTTCCCTAAGGGAACCAGGGAAGGCAGTAAGGCAGGCAAAAGCCCAAACCGAGGAAACACTAGTACAAACATTAAAAGAAGGTGATGATACTTTCTATAGATACATTAGTGAAAAGGGAAAGTCCAGAGGAGATATTGCTAAGATCAAAGGGGATAAGGGGGAGCGTGTGGAGGAGGACCAAGAAGCATCTATCCTAAATAGATAGTTCTGTTCAGTATTTACTGAGGAGAAGGCAAAGCAGGGCCCACAGCTCAGCTCCATGGACACAGGGGGGAGGAAGGTGTGTACAAGTCCCTTCACAAAATAAAGGGTCCTACAAGAGCTCGATAAGCTCAGGGTGGACAAGGCAATGGGACCTGATGGCACACATCCCAAGGTAATAAAGGAGCTAAGGATGGAACTAGCAGAGCCATTAACAGAACTGTTTAGTGGGTCTGAACACAGGAGAGGCCCCAGAAGACTGGAGAAGGGCTCATGTGATCCTGTTCCACAAGAGCGGCAGAAGGGTGGAGACAGGGAACTGCAGACCAGTCAGTTTTGCCTCAGTAGTGGGCAAGATTATGGAGGCACTCCTTAAAGAAAGGATATTGCAACACCTGGAATGCATAGGAGCACAGGATCCAAGACAGCATGTGTTTATAACAGGAAGGTCCTGACAAATTAATCTCATAGATTTCTTTGAGAGGGTAACCAGAGTGGTGAACCAAGGAGGTGCAGTTGATGTCGCCTACCCTGACTTCAGCAAAGCTTTCAATATTGTTCCACATAGAAGATTGATTAATAAGCTGAGTAGGTTCCGGGTGGCTCAGAAGTTGGTCAACTGGGTGTCAAACTGGTTGGCGGGCAGGAAACAGAGAGTGATTTTAAATGGTATACAGTCAGAAGAGGTGCAAGTCACAAGTGGGGTACCTCAGGGATCGGTCCTGGGACCAGTCCTCTTCAATACCTTCATCAGTGACATTGCAAATGGACTTGAGGTTAAGGTTTGCCTGTTTGCAGATGACTCCAAGATCTGCAACAAAGTAGATGATCCAGATGGGGTGGGCAGAATGAGAAGAGGTCTGGAAAAACCTGGAAAAATGGTCTGAAGGGTGGCAACTGGGGTTTAATGCAAAGAAGTGTAAGATCATGTACATAGGGATGAGAAACCCTGGAGCTACCTGTTGGTTGGGAGGGGAGTTGCTGGCAATCACAAGGGAAGAAAGAGACTTGTGCATCATCATCAAGGCCACTGTTTTTCAGTTTTTACTGGAAAATCTGGTAAAATTCCGGAATTAGGGCTGCATGAAGACCAGTAAAAACAAAGATTTCATGGAATCTGGCGTTTTATATCAAATCAGTAAATCTACAAAACTTGTGTTTTTCTTTTAATTCCTTCCTGTACTATTTTCAATTTGCTTTATTTAATGATCGTTTAGCCTTCTTTAATTCTGCTTATTTATGCACATACTAAAAGAATGATAGCAGAATCCTGATAAAATCTGAAAATTAGAGCAACAATCACCAGTGCAATTCCGGAATCTGAAGTCATGTAAACGGAATTTCATTGTTTTAATCACCGTAAATCAGTGGCCTTGATCATCATCACAGACTATCTGAAATCATCCAAGCAGACCACTAAAGCAGTAGGTAAGGCTAGAGGGATGTTAGGGTGTATTAGTAGGGGTATCACAAGTTGAAAGAGGTAGGTAATAATCCCTCTTTACGAGACACTGGTTAGGCCCCATCTGGAGTAATGCATGCAGTAAAATGGAGGCAGTCCAGAGAAGGGCAACCAAAATGGTGCAGAGACTGCAACAGAAAACATATGAGGACGGATTAACGGAGCTCAATATCTATACCCTACAGCAAAGGAGGGAGAGAGAGGTGATATGATCGAAACATTCAAACATCTTAAGGGCATTAACAAGGTGAAAGAGTCTAACATGTTTCAGTATAAGAAAAATAGCAGGACAAGAGTACACAGCATGAAATTAGAGGGAGGCTGATTAAGGGGTAATGTTAGGAAGTTCTTTTTCACAGAAAGACTGGTGGATACATGGAATGGCCTACCTCAGGAAGTGGTGGATATGAATACAGTGCAGGGCTTCAAACAGGCATGAGATAGGCATAAGGGATCAATACAGACGAGTATAAGTAGATAGGCCATTGGCAGAGCAAAGGCTTATGGGATATTCATAAGGTAGAAAAAATGGGCACACTGGATGGGCCTTGCAGACCTTATCTGCCATCAGCTTCTGTGTTTCTATGTTTCTATCTCTGGTAAATTCCCCCAACTATGGAAAGTTGCAGTGGTCACACCTATCGAAAAAAACAGTGACCAAACCCTCATTCTTCTTTTTTTTTTAAATTCAGTAAGCTTTATTTATTTTTGATACATTAAAGCACAAAAGCAAAATAAAATGAAATAAAAAACTAAAAATAGTGACATAGTATACATAATATATGCATTTACCCTAGTCACCGTGTCTTGGGTCAAGCATCTCTACCTAGGCATATCATAACACCATAAACATATGTTCTGGTAATTGAATATAATCTTAACATAACAGTATATTGTAGTCTTGCTAATGTGTCATGTTTGACCTTTGGGTAAACAAGAAGTGATATAATCAAAAAGGTATATGAGGGAGAGAAAGAGAAAAAAAAACAACCCAACCCCCCCCAACCCTGAAATATCCTATTTCCGTCATTCACTCCTCTCTCCATTAGAAACAACATCAAGCACTAAACATTTTCCTCTACTGCGGTTACGGGTATTTTTTCTCAAAATCAGAGCCTGCTACAAAGAGGAGGTCAATGATCATCAAGTTGCTTACTTTCAGGGTTCCATGTAGCTAATAATGCGTCCAGGGCGCCCCATTTATCAAGATAATTTCGCAACCGATTGTTCATACTTGCGATATGCTTTTCCAGTTGTAGGGCAAGTAATATTTCTCTATGCCATTCCAGTGTTGTAGGCAGGGTATCCAGGGTCCAGTGCCTCATGAGTACAAGTCTGGCCACTGCGGAAATAAGGGCCATATAATATTTATTTTGTTTCAAAGTTCCTTTTGGGAAAGAATTGAGTAGACAAGTGTCCGGGGAAAACAATGAATTTAGATCCAGCATTGGGCTTAGCGAGTTTTGTATAGCTTTCCAAAATAATTGGACTTTGCAACACGCCCATAACATGTGGTAAAGGTCCCCGTTCTTACAGGAACATCGGGGACAACAGGGAGAAGGTATCTTACCTATTTTATGAAGCTTTTGGGGGGTATAATATAGGTCATGCATCACATTAAATTGTATAAGCCGCAAACGATCTTGCTTAATAAACCTATATAGATTATTCCAGTGTTGTTGCTAAAAGTCAGGTGCGGGTGAGAGAGATAGGGTCTTGACCCAATATTGGCTTATACCTAATGGTAATCGTGTATCAAGGGACTGCAGTTCTTTGTATACTGCGGATATTGAATGTGGGTGGGTAGCAGTGTTTAGTAAGAAGGATAAGGCAGTCCTAGGGGGCTCAAGGGGTCGACCTGTATTCATGAAAGAAGACATTGCATGCATAACCTGCCAGTATTTAAAAGGGTGACCGCTTAGTTCAGGGAGGTTCCGCAATAATTGAGTATATGAAAGCATATTACCATTGACTACGATATCCTTAAGTTTGGCATCCTTTAGTGCAGGCCAGAAATTTATTGGGATAGGTTTATGTTGGATCCTAAAATGAGGGTTATTTAGAAGTGGTTGTTCTCCATCCACATGCCAGTTTATTTTCAGGTGGTTCTGCAGTTGACTCAGAGCCCTCAGTGACAACCCTATTGGGGATTTCTTGATATGATTGGGGATATGTTTCAAGGATGAATATAGTAGCGATAGTAATGAGCATGAAGTGGGAGATACGAGGGTCTCTTCAATATTTAGCCATGCTGGAGTATAAGACCCTGGATATCCCTTGTGTGGGCCATACATCCAGGAAGCCAGTTTTGTAATGTGGACTGCTCCATAATAATAAAAAAATGATGGTAGGGAAAGCCCTCCCTGAGACTTTGATGTCTTCAACTTGTGGTATGCCCGTCTCACTAGCTTACCTTTCCAAATAAATTTATTAATTGTATTCCTTAGTTTAGCGAACCATACTTTAGGAAGGAAGGGGGCTAACATATTGAGAGGGTAGAGGATTCTGGGGAGAATATTCATCTTAATGATGTTGATCCTTCTCCATAATGAAATCTGCAAGGTATTCCATTTTTCCAGGTCCATTTTGACTATTTTTATTAACTTAGTGAGATTTTCTTTAGCAATGATAGAGTATGATTTAAAAAAATTAATACTACATACTAAAATGCCAGCAGAATAGGTCTAATGGTCTTTCGTGTGTGCTTGTTTGGTCAGCCCCCACCCTAGGTGCTGACCTTGCTGCCACCCTCGCCTTCTCTGGCTTCTCCCTTCCCAGTTCCGGATATTCTTGCTGCATTGGATTTTGCTTCCAGAACCCTTCCCCTGTACCTGTCCCACCCCAATACCCAGATGGGTTATACTTTTGCTTTCCCATTGCAATCTGTATTGTTTTATATCACTTTTAAATAGTTTTTGGTTTAAGGGGAAAACAGTGGACTTAGTCAGGTTGAGCTTGTAGTAGGAAATCCTAGAAAAGGCTTCAATTTCTTGCAGGAGGGCAGGAACACTTACACTTGGGTTCATTATGTGTACTAAGAGATCATCTGCGTAGGCAGACAAGAGGTGTTGTCTGTTTCCTACAAGAATGCCTTGTAGACCCTGAGTTGTAAGTAATTTACAGATAAAAGGATCTAAATGAAAATTAAAAAGGAATGGTGAAAGGGGGCATCCTTGCCTAATGCCACGCCTCAGTGGGAATGGTTCTGAGAGGTGACCATTGCACCAGATCCAGGCTGTAGGGGATGAGTATAGCAATCTGACCCAATTAATAAATATTTGTGGGATACCATACCGGGAGAGTGCAGTAAACAAAAAATGCCAGGAGACCCAGTCAAAAGCCTTTTCTGCATCTAAGGCTATCAGGGCCATAGGTATGGGTGACTCACTAGCTATGGGGATAAGATGCAGTAACCGACGCATATGATCACTTGAGGATCTTCCTGGCATAAAACCAATTTGTTCATTACTAATTAGTGTGTCCATAAAGGGTCTCAAATGATTGGCTAGTATTTTTGCTAGTATTTTAACATCTGTATTAAGGAGTGAGATAGGGCAGTAATTTTCCACATAGTGTGGGTCCCGACCTGGCTTAGGGATAATAGTAATTAGGGCTTCAAGATATGTGTGCTCCCAGAAACCTGATTCGTACCATGAGTTAAAAACTCTGGTTAACAAGGGGGCAAGTTCTGCATTGTACAATTTATACAGATTGGTTGGGAGGCCATCCAGTCCAGGCGACTTATCTATTGTGAGTTGCTTGATTGCTAGTACTACCTCCCATTCCATAATGGGGGAATTTAGAGATGAGTGTTTATCCTCAGGTAATACTGGGAGTGTTAACTGATCAAAGTAAGCTTGTACTTGTTCATTTGGGATATCCTCACTTCTACAATGGTATAGATCTCTATAATATTTTGCAAAACTGGACACAGTCTCTCTCGGATCTGTAACAAGAGGGCCCTCTTTACCTGAGTATAACCCGGGTATAAAGCGAGCTGCCTCTGCTTGTTTAATTCGGTATGCTAGTAATTTGCCAGCCCGTTCTCCCAATTCTAGATATTTTATTTGGACACATTTTAAGGCTAGTTCCACTTTTTGGTACACCAAATCTAAAAATTGGGCATGTAAAATATGGAGCTTGGTCCATTCAGAATCTGAGGATTGCTTACTAATATTAGATTCTAACATTTTTATCTATTGGAGTAGAGACTCAGTTTGCATATTATGCTTTTTCTTTTTAACTGATGCTAAGTGTATGCATTCCCCACGTAGGGCACACTTCAGGGCTGACCAGACTATGTCAATCTTAGAGACAGTCCCCACATTATTGTTCAAAAAAGAAATAAATAATAACATTTTTAAGATGGGCCTGCATATAGGGGGTCTGAAGTAGCTGTGTGTTCATTCTTCACATGAAGTCTCTTTTGATCCCAGGCCCGAATACGCCGACTAATGAGACCGGGGAATGATCTGACACTACTCATGGGTGAATTAATGCTTCCATAATTCCGGGTATGATGTGGGAACTGGCTAAGATATAATCTATACATGAGTAAGTACGGTTGGGATGAGAAAAAAAAAGTGTACTGTTGTTCGGTGGGGTTTAGTATCCTCCAAATGTCCAGGATGCCCAATCCATTCATTAAGTCTTGTAAGGCTCTCTGGGCCGGGGAGAGGCCAGTTTTCTTAGGGTCTGATTTGTCTAATGATGATCGGGGTGTAATATTCCGATCTCCTCCCAGAACTGTAGTTCTAGGGGGCATAGTGGGCACGATTCCCATTAATTTGGTGAAGAAGGTTGGAGAGTCCCGATTTGGTCCATAAATCGACCCAATCGTCATTTGATGTGTACCCAGGGTACCATGTAGTATTATATATCGCCCTTGGCTATCCCATACCTTGTTTTCTAGTCTGAAAGGAACATTTTTATGGAAAAGAATAGTGACACCACCTCTACTTGTGGAAGTACCTGCCCCATAGGACTGCCCTGCCCATCCTTTACACCATAATGAAACATCTTCCCTCTTGAGATGCGTTTCTTGCAGGCAGATAATATCTGCTCTGAGAGATCTCAGGTGTCTTAATATTACTTGCCACTTGGTTCTGTCCCTGGCACCCTTTATATTCCAACTAAGGATTGTGTAAGGACCTGCAATTATTTGACATTAATATTAGGCTTCCAAATACACTGGGGCATATCAGAATTTTGGTGGAAGTGCTTAATGTTTCGTTAATACATAGTACAAATAGGCAGAGAGGAGATAACCTATTCAAATGTTTTCCCACCACCTCACCCACACTATCCCACGTAAGCCCTAAAACTACTCTGTTCCAATGAACTAACTACCATCTGCTACGTGAGGTGATGCAAAACCATCAAACAAACCTAGAGACCATTACCTCCCCCAAAAGCCTCTGCCCCAACTCGCTAGATTTATCTGGCATTTTGATTACAGTAAAGCCTTTGGCTGTTTGTTTTTAAAAGTAACAAAAAAGGTTTGTAGGTTCATTTGAAGGTAAGCTAGGTCAAAAAGAAAAAGGAAAAGAAAAAGCGAACACCTTCAGGCTAGTCAAATAACCATAAAACTTGGTTACATAAATGCCAGTGATAAAGGACTAACACAGCGAATAGGCTGTTAGCGGGTTCCAAATTAAATCCCATCATAACCATTACATCTTTTACACTATTTAGGATGAGTTTCAAACGTTCAACTCGTGCAACCTTAATTATATAGACAGATTCATAGATCGTAGTTCATGGCATTCCTTTCATGGTGAGTGTATTTTAAATGATATAATGGGGAACTTCCAGTTTACGGGGATAAGATTGTGTTCTTATCTGGTGTTATGTCAGGATCGGGAATTACACACTGCCTCCAGTTTAGCGGGTGGGACCTCAATGATCGCTACTTCATACTCACTGTCTATAGGACTGATTATAATATCGCTGTGCCAGGAAGCTTATTTGGAAAAAAGCTTCTTATTATTGAAACAGTAAACTTGGACCATCATTAAATTAACTAGTACATCCAGGGGTAGGTCGCCATCTGGAATTGCCGCTCAAATTAAAACTTTCAAGGACAAGGAGAAAGAAAGAAAGAGAGTTCAATTTTGAGGGAGAGCCAGGTTACCAGTTGTTGCCCATTTATGTACAAGGTCGTGTCTCAAGTAGCGCTGGCACAAAAGAACTGTCACTACAAGTAGGATCGGACTTCTCTTAACATTAATTGACCGAGAGTTGAATTGTTAGAAGGT
Source organism: Neoceratodus forsteri (assembly GCA_016271365.2). NCBI lineage: Eukaryota > Metazoa > Chordata > Ceratodontiformes > Ceratodontidae > Neoceratodus > Neoceratodus forsteri. The sequence goes on from CM057455.1 coordinate 56,874,325, forward strand.
ATCCGTTTGTTCAGTGAGCTGTGGCTTCAGTAGCATTGGCACAGAAAAGCTGCTGCTACGAGTAAACAGTTGTTGTCTATTTATGTACAAGGTTGTGGCTCAAGTATCTCTGGAACAAAAGAACTGTCACTACAGGTAGGATCCAACTTCTCCTGTCATTAAGTGACCAAGAGTTGAATTGTTAGGTGTTGTTCGTCAGCTGTGGCTTCAGTAGCATTGGCACAGAAAGCTGCCGCTACAAGTTAACTTAAATGCCACGCACAGGCTCTAATGGCTCTATTTCACTTGAATAAATCTGGAAGCGCTGTTTTTAATTCACTCTTTGCTTGCTCCAGGGATTCAAAAGACTGCCATTGGTCGCCGAGCTTTACTTGTAGTATCGCCAGGTACTTAACTCGGAAAGGCTTGCTCGCAGCTATTAGTTTTGTTACGAGTGGGTGAAGCTCTTGCCTTTTAATATGGACCGAATGTGGCAGATCTTGGGTTACCCTGACTTTTTTTCCTTCCCAAAGGACTTCTTGTAGTGCTTTTACCTTTGCAACTATGTGTTGCTTATCTTGAAAATTAAGTAATTTAAAAATGATAGGCCTGGACGCCGAGCCAGGGGGTGGAAGTGGCTGAAGTGCCCTATGCGCTCTCTCCACGACGTAGGTTGAGCCATTAGGAGAGGGCCCTGCGATTTTCTCACAGAACTTCTGGACAAAAAGTATGGGGTTTGCACCTTCCTCCTTTTCTGGTATGCCCATTATTAGTAGGTTGTTTCTACGGCTCCTCCCTTCTAGGTCTGTTAATTTATCTTCCAGTTTTTTAATTCTTCAGTTAGTAAGGGTGTGATGAATAACAACCTTATCCATTTTTTTCTCTGCAGAAATGAGGCGGGCTTCTGAGTCTGCCATCCGAGTGTTTAAGGAGTCGGTAGCTGTTTTGATTTGGTGGAGTTCTTCTACTATACTGTTGGTCGATTCCTGCATAGGCTTCATGATTTCTAAGAACCTGTCTTCTGTTAGCGGTGATAAATTTGCAGGCGTTTTCGGTACTTGAGCTTTAGGCCACTTCGGGGCCTTGTCTTTCTCAGGGGATGACGGTGGTGAGTGCTGCGGTGGCGCTTTCCGCATGAAGACTTCCATATTCAGTGCTTTCTACTGTTTTGTGGAGTCTCTCTACAGTAGTTTAAAACTTGGATCCTCTGTGTTAGGTTTGAAGAACTGTCAGTTTAGTCGGTTTTAGCGAGCAAGGTACGGAGCTGATGGAGGTTGCTTCTGCTCTCCTAGACTGCCATCACGTGACCCATCACCAAACCCTCATTCTAGTTATTGACCTATTTCAATACTTCCCCCAATTCAAAAGCGCTAGAGTGCATAGTATCTGACCAATTGACAAACCTACAGTACCTAGACAAATATCAGCTACAATGCCATCAGCAACATGGCTTCTGTAAGCAACATACTGTAGCACCACAATTGCCTTGTTGAAGTTACTGGATATATTCACAGCGCATTAGACCGAGGGCTCTTGGTTGAAGCAACCTATATAGACCTCACCAAGGCCTCTGACACCAGTAACCATGAGCTGCTGCTGAACCAACTCTCCTGGAAGAGTCTCTCTGCAGAATCAGTATCTTGGTTCCAAAGCTACCTTAGAGGAAGAGTACAAAGAGTGAAAATTCAATATGTCCTCCTTGATAGTCGGCCTTTTACTACAGGGTGCCCCAGGGCTCAATCCTTGGCCCACTACTCTTTAATTTGTTTCTAAACCATCTTCTCTAAGCAGTAGAAGACTGTGTTTTATTATATGCAGATGATGCTGTGCTCTGTTCAAGTCATCACAACCCCGTGGAACGCAAAAATCAGATGCAGTTAGATTTCCCCACAGTAGAACAATGGTTCCTCAAATCCAAATTATTACTAAACTACAAGAAAATCAAAACCATGATGTTCACTTCTGCTCATAATAAACACAGATCCTATAAACTACAAATATGCAACAATCACTAGTCCCCCTTGAAATGGTACAAAGCTTTAAATATCTAGGTGTAATACTGGACAGCAATCTCTCATACACCCTATATATTGATATTGTTGCTAACTCGGCTAATGCTAAACTGGGTCTACTCAACCTAAATAAGCACTGCCTTACTAATGAAGCACTAACATTGCTATCTCAAGCTCAGTGCTGTCAATCATTGATTATGGCCTAGTGGTATATGGTGCTGCAACCCACACATCACTCCAGTGGATTAAGATCACACTTAACAAGGCCTGTAGACTTGTGCTGGGTGCAAACCGTCTGACACACACTTGTGCTCTGTACGCACAGTTTGGGTGGCTCAATCTGGGGAGTAGATTACAATATCAGGTCTGCTTCCTGGCCAAGAAATCCACCATAGGAATTACCCCCCCCCCCCAGAGTGCGAAATCTCGTCACTACATCCTACTCTGCCAGAAGTACTAGGGGTATAAACAGCCATACCTATAAAACCCTTTCTGCCAAGCCACTCAAGGCCAACAGTCCTGTGAATATCATGTGCCACTCAGGCTAAACTCTTGGGGAGGTCTTCCATAAGGAAACCAACCTAGGACTGTTTGGTCAAACCTTCGGGGATGACTACCATCTACCAGTGTCTGTGACTGTGGGATCTAACTCCCTGACACTGCTGTATTTTCTCAATTTTTTCAGTCAGTGTATAAACTACCCCGTCTCTTCCCCTACCCCTTCTCTACCTAGGTCCCCCTGTTACTACTACAACTGTTGTCTCCTTATTGTTCACTTCTATTCAATTCCTCCCCAGCTTTTACCTTACTCAGCTGAGCTTCCTCCCCTGCTCACCTCCTCTCCCCCTTCTAACAAACTGCCCCTCCCTCCTGTATTTGCTCTCCTTCCCTTCCCTACCCCATATCCCCCTTTCTCTACCACCTCACCCCTCCAGTTACTGCTCCTCCCCCCTCCACTCTCTTCTACCTCCCCGGCTGTTCATCTCAATATCCTGCTCCACAGTGCACTTTTCTCTCTCTGATAGAAAGCATTGCATACTATGCTATCCTATTGCACTTAGACAAAAGAACTGTTGTTAAAACCTGTCTTAGGTTCCATGTTAAAATTGTGGCAAAAAAAGTGACTGTCGTAATCGCAGTGTTATTTTAGCGACTGCCTAAATAGCGAGCATCAACAACCGTGCAATACATAAATAGCAACCATGTTATAATAGCGCTAAGTGCTGTAAGTACTAGGTAGCATACACTTACAGGTTGAGATGTTTTTAGCTCATCGAACTGCATCATTTCCCCTGTGTCACTCAGTTTAGTGCACTTCCTGTTGCTACCCAGCTCTTTTCCCATAATGCACTTTGTGGCCCAATGCTTATGGTGCACAGGTGAAAAGTTATATTAGTTATTGTGTTTGCTGTTTTTGAGTCAATCAGCATTACACCAGCAGAAGGAATGGAGGTTGAGTTCGTGACAAGCCAGAAAGGCAAACCCCTAGCACTCTTTGCAGCTTCCTGTACCGGAAAGACAAAGAAAAAGCTGGTAAGGTGTACTGGCGGTGTGTTGATGCTCATAGATTTTGTTGTCTTTTTCGCATTCACACTGTTGATGGAAAAGTGACTGTACAGATTAAGGAACACACATACGTTGTTGATGCTGGTGAAGTTGGGGTAATGAAAGTGATGGCATGTGACACAGAGCGGGCTAGAGGTGGCGTTGAAAGTACTTCACAGGTTGTTGGCAATGTACATCAACTGCACCACAGTCTGTTGCAGGTCGCTTGCCTGATGTACAGCTGATTAAAAGGACTGTACAAAGAATACGGCAAGTGGAGCGTGGGTGTCCTGCAATGCCAAGCACTGTAGAGGAATTGGTTATTCCTCTTGAATTCACTGTGACTGATTCCAGTGAGTTGTTCCTGATGTTTGACAGTGGGAAGGAGCAGGACAGGATTTTAAGGTTTGCCACGCGAGCGAATCTGAGATTCCTGCAAGAGTGCACAGACTGGATGATGGACGGTACTTTCAATTCCTGTCCTACGCTCTATGACCAGCAGTACACAATACATGGAGTTAAGTCTGGCACTGTTGTTACTGCTGTGTACATCCTAATGTGCTCTCGTTGCTGCCCTATCTAACCATGTCATGTTATTTTGTAAATGTTGTACACTCTCGGCCAATATAATATGCCTACTCCAAATTGTTCTTTTTCTTCTTGATGATATGTATTCACTCCAGGTCCATTTTGTAAATGAGTCTTGCTCAATGGTGTTCCGACTGACTAAATAAAGAGATTGGTTGATTGATTGAGCACAGGGTACATACAAAAGTTCCAGACCCTGTTGCCAAGTATGGTCACCATGAGCATATTATTAGCACTCTCCCTTAATTGTAAAGTATATGCAAAGTAAAGTGCGTTGGGGTAATTCATGTGTAAGGTCACTAGGTGGGGCTGTGGGTAGGTATAACTTCCCAGAGGGTTGTGCTAGCTTAACATCTAACCCACTTAAAGAATTCTCTGGGTGCAGGCACCGCATCAAAGTATTAATGTTAGCACTCAGGCCCCTCAACCTGTGCTTAGCTGGGCAGGCACAGGTAGTAGCCTGCAGTGGTATGGTGTGGCACCCAGGTTACATTTTTTTTATTTATTATGTTTATCACCTCATCTGTCAGCCCCCATCAGTCCGATCTATGCTCGCTCAGCCCTGCCACACACCCTGGGACTTACCTCACTCCCAAACACTCCCGGTCTACACCCTCGATGGAGACAGAATGGTAGAAGAGGAGCAAGAGCCGGGTTGGTGGCACAGGGTCTGTAATTCTGCAATGGGGATGGACATCATTGTGCGGTGGTGGAACCTCCATTTTCCCATTTTATTCCTGGGAGGCACGTCATACAATGATGTTGGGGCAGCGGGCCGAACATCTGACGTGCCTCCCAAATGTAGTCACTCCTGGCTATCGTACCCCAGGCTACCACAATTCATTATCTGAATGCAGGCAACTTCCCACCCTCTCCCCCTGAGTAGGAGAGCAGTCCAGAGGATACTCGATCCTTCTCCTCCCTCCCCCCCCGACTGGCCAGCCAGTCAGCCAACTTTCCAGGTTCATTCCCAAACTTGGGTCATCAGGATTGCGAGCGGTACTGCTGCACTGGCTGGCTGGCTGAATACTGATTCTTCAGTATAAACTGCAGAATAAAATCCTGCATTTCATGTAAACTGCAGAATAATAATCAGACCTTCATGTAAGCTGTGGAATAATATTCCACAGTGCATGTAAACCATGGAATAATATTCGAAAGTTGGAATTGTGGAGAAATCAGGGCCTTCTGTTTGGCAGCTGTCAAAATAAATTGTTCTGCTCCCTGATTCTACCCCTGTTTAAGTAGCACACTGTGAGGGGGCAAAAACCTATACCCCAGTCACACAGGACAGGAGATGGATGTCACCATAATCTCAGTTCATTAAGGTACCACTTTACAGGGGTAGTTGTCAGTTGCTAAGCAACTGACAACAACAATCCAGAAGATATCCAAAAGAGTCGATTTTATTGTCACTGCCATTATTCTCAAAATTCTTTTGTTATCTAACTGGCTGTTGACTCTACCTACTCGTATTAAAAAACTGCTAAACATTTAGTTTTGATCGGTTTGGGTGGATGAGAGTCTATTAAAGGTGAGAAATGTTTCTTGCGTACAGATAGCTTAGATTCAATGCTAAGAAGTGCAAGGTAATGCACCTGGGAAACAAAAACCCAGGTGAAGAGTACACAATGGGGGGTGAGATACTAACAACAACAAAAATGGAAAGGGACCTGGGGGTAGTCATATCAGATGACCTAAAGGTGGGCAAGCAATGTGAGAGGGCAGCAAGGAGGGCTGTGGGAATACTGGGATGCATAGGGAGAGGCATCACTAGTAGAAAACAAGAAGTTATTATCCCTCTGTACAGACAGCTGGTGAGACCACATCTGGAGTACTGCGTGCAGTTCTGGAGACCCAATCTCCGCAAAGACATAGACAGGATGGAAGCTGTCCAGAGGAGGGCAACTAAAATGGTGCAGGGTCTGCACCGGAAGACATATGAAGAGAGACTTAAGGAGCTTAATATGTATAGCCTCGAGGAAAGGAGGGAGAGGGGGGACATGATGGAAACTTTCAAGTACCTCAAGGGAATCAACAAAGTCCAAGAGGGTAGCATCTTTCAAAAAAGAGGTGTGCAAGAACAAGGGACACAATTTGAAGATAGAAGGGGCGGCTCAGAGGTAATTTAAGAAGTATTTTTCACAGAGAGGGTGTGGATGCATGGAACGCCTTCCAGAGGAGGTTGTGGAGTCAAAACAGTGGTGGAATTCAAGCATGCATGGGACAGTCATAAGGCAATTCTAGGGGGTGGGGGTAGGAAGAATTAGGCTGCCGGTTAACTAGGATCTGCAACTTATCCATCAGGTAGGGAAATGGGCAGACTGGGTGGGCCAAGCGGTCCTTATCTGCCGTCAAATTCTATGTTTCTATGGTGTGCGGCATTTGTAAAATCTAAATATCAGTGATCATGGTAGTTAGCAGACAGCTATAATTACAACATTTTACAGCCACAATTCACTCTGGATTCTTATCTTTTCAGTAGCTAGTTTTTTCTGAATAAAAATATTTATCCTAGCATTTTGCACCCTGCAACTCACAGTTGCTTAGTAACTTTTAAGTGTCAGATAACAGAGCTTCAAAATAATTCGTTCTAACAGTTGTCCTAGTCTGATTAACAAGGTTTCAAACAGTAGACTGTTACAATAACTTCTCATAGTAGTTAGTGCTAGTGTTTTACACAAATCACATAACAACTGGCTAAAAGTACCTTGCTCACAGCATTGCTTGACTGCATAATTTTTCACAAGGGAATCGCCACTCTATAGTGTTACAAAACTAGTATAGTAAAACCAAAACGTTCATCCATGTAACATCAAATTATTGGTTTCTGGTGGTGGTGGGGGGTCACCACTAGACAAGAGGGAAATTGTGGCTCACTGCTCTTACTGGAGCCTGGAGCATGAGTTTCAGCTGCAGCTGCAAAAGTCACAAATGTCCTGCTGTTCTCAAGTAGAGAACACGGGTTAATGGGCCCTCTCGCAAAGTTGGGCACCCTGGATTTTGATGCCCAGAACATGTATTTTTGGCAGTTTAAAATCAAACGCTAGAATCAAGCCTGACCAGTGGCACTGAGGGTTGAGGTGCTGGACTCTACACTTTGCGCCACACCAGTGACCCTGGTTCGGGAATGGACTTGGGTCTCCTGGGGCTGACAGGGGAGAGGAAGGATTGAACATCTCATGACTGCTCTTCTTCCTCTGGGGCAGGTGGGTGCAACACATCATGCTGCAGCAGCAACTGGCAGAGGCCAGCTGCACTACAGCTGCATGCCTGGAAAGGGGGGGAGTGCGGCGGGCATCTGCATGACCATGCTGTGAAGCCATTGTACGTCCGGCTACCAGGGGAAAGAAAATGGCAGAAAATAGCGGGGCGATCTTGCCAGCTGATGGCTGAGCCCTGTGCCCCTGGACACGAGAGGCGCCTTCACCAGGGTGCAGTCAACCCCCGTGTGCATGGGGCATATAAATCTGTGCGCCAGACCTGGTCTGAGGGTTGCAGGTGCCAGTGGCTGGAGATTGCTGGGTTCTCTCTGCAGGGGCAAAAAAATAGGAGGAATATTAAAAAATATATCAAAATCTAGTTTCACCTCAAACTGGGTGCTTTATTTCGTAACCATGGTAGCATCCCTCTGTCTGCCTGCTGCTCACTTGTACAGAAAATGATTCTCCCAACCTTTGACTACAGTGATGTAGTCTATAGTGCTGCCCCAAAGTTCACCTTAGCAAGACTGGACACACTTTTCCATTCATTCTGTCATTTTGCTATTGATTGCCCACCCTCCATGCATCATTGCTCCCTCTACCAGTCACTCGACTTCCCCTCGCTTTATGATCGTAGATTATTCCATTGTGTGAGTCTCACAGCCAAGTTCTGGTCCCAGTCCTTACCACCCTACAGTACCTAGCCTCAGCCCTATCAGCCTGGACCTGTTCAGCATATAGCCTTAGAAACACTGACACCCATCGCCAGGCAGTACTGCATATGTCCTCCTCTGTTGGTCAGGCTGCCTACTGACATAGATTGCCTAAAATTTGGAACTCCCTCTCTGTTGACATCTGGCATATGCCTTCACCCCAGCAATCCAACCTACTCATCAAAGCACACTTCACCTTCCCATGTGTCTGCAATGACCGTTAAATAGGAGTGCCCAATCTCTGCTGTCCCCATTCTACTTAAATATCAAATCAAACATCCTTCCATCTTACTGTTGGGGCCGAGGACAGTTTATTATTGCTCATGCTGTCTATTTCCTTATTCGATGTGCATTTGCAATGATTGTAATGCTGTTCCTGGTATATGTACTTTGATTTTCAAGTTTCCATGTTACCGTGTTGTCTACAATTGAATTTTTGTATCTCCTCTGCCCCCCCCCCCCCCGGATGAACGTAGAATTGAGCAGTACTCTGCTCAGGGTGCCTTCCTAGTAAAACTTTTAAATAAATAAATAGATAAAAGTGTCCTGTTTATCTAGGTTCAGGTATTTTTTTAATGTATTATTTGCGTGTACTTTAAATATTTCTAAGTTTAAACGTAAAAAAAAATGACGGCCATACAAAAAAGGATTTTTTCATCACAAAATGAATTTGCCCCATACAAAAAGAGATCCTTTTTCAGATGGACCAAATTCTTTTTTCATTCCAGACCTCTATCCAAAGAATGTACTGAGCATGCTCAGGACTGAAATATTAACATTTAATAACTCTGGAATGGATTAACATTTTTCACAAAACCAGCAAAAGGCACATCTGTGGGCCAATCCTGTTCAACCCTAAAAATTTAAGGCCACAATTCCAAACCTTTCTGGGCAAATGTGATGCAAAAACACAACAAAAACCAGATTTTTTTATGTTTTTGTGGTATCCACATCTCGGAGTCTACACATCTGACCAGAATGAACTTGGCACATCAAGAGACCTATCCCATAAAATCATGCATGCAAACCTTCATGCAAATCCATTGAATGGTTGCAAAGACATTAAAGGGCAAAATTTGAGGCTCAACGTAGAAATCCCGGCTCAACTCTAATGGCAGCAGGGGAAGCAGGATGCCTGAACTTTCACTTTTTTTTGGTTTTATTTAGCATGACCGCGCTAGTGGCAGCTTTACTCTTAACTGCAAAGGGACTTCCTCTTTTACCAAGAAACATAGACTTTGACGGCAGATAAGGACCACTTGGCCCACCTAGTCTGCCCATTTCCCTACCTAATGGATAAACTGTAGATCCTAGTTAGCCAACAGCCTACCACCTCCTACCCCCCACCAGAATTACCTTATGTCTGTCCCATGCTTTCTTGAATTCCCCCACATTTTTTGACTCCATGACCTCCTCAGAAAGGCTGTTCCATGCACCCACAACCCTCTCCATGAAAAAATACTTCCTCACATGACCTCTGAGCCATCCCCCCGCTATCTTCAAATTGTGCCCCCATGTTCTTGCACATCTCTTTTTCTGGAAGATGCTACCCTCTTGGACTTTGTTGATTCCCTTGAGGTACTTGAAAGTTTCTATCATGTCCTCCCTCTTCCTTCTTTCCTCAAGGATATACATATTAAGCTTCTTTAGTCTCTCTTCGTATGTCTTCTCTTGCAGACCCTGCACCATTTTGGTTGCCCTCCTCTAGACAGCCTCCACCCTGTCTATGTCTTTGCGGAGATGGGGTCCCCAGAACTGCACGCAGTTCTCCAGATGGGGTTTCACCAACTGTCTGTTCAGAGGGATAACAACGTCCTGTTTTTTACTGGTGTTACCTCTCCCTGTGCATCCAGCAATGGTTCCTTCAGCAGGACTTTGGAAAATCCCTGGCCGAAAAGGAACTCCTGACTATCCTGGCAAAGACTAGGCCCAGGGCTTCAACACAGCAAACTAGTATCTGTGCTGGGCCAGGATCCACGTCATGGAATGTTGGTTTAAGCCTGAAGACTGTCCCACAGACCTCCGGTGCCTTCACCAGCTGGAACTCACCCCAGGGTAGCCGAGTGCAAACAACTACGCAAGAAACACCACTGCTTGAGGACTGAATTCTGCTTGGAGCAATTCCGGATCTCACAGAGAACACTCAGTTTGAGAAGAATTGAGCAAACTCCTCACATTTGAGAGTTAAAAAGGCTCTAATGGGTCCCAGACTGGGTGGATGTAATATCCTGTCTACAACCTGGAAGAGCTTAGCCAGTTGATTTCTCCCAGTTACAATTGTTCTAGACATAAAAGCTGCCTTTCTGTGGACAATTGCATTCTGATACTCATCATAATGAATCAACAGAACCAGCTTGTCCTCTCAAGACTTAGTCTTCCTCCAGCACCTCTCCAACCTCCGCCCCCTTGTCTGCAATTTACTTAGCTTCCCATCAAACCAAGGGGAACCAAGGTGTGAGACAAAGGGACATACATGGATCGGCACCAGACAGTCCCAGGCCACAGCAACAGCACTATTATAGGTCATCACTGCATCTCCCAGGCCACTGGTACAAGCCTCCAAAACAGATGAAATGTCCAGCTGCACCAACAGTCTCTCTGGTTGAACACCTCTCAAATGGCAGAACTGGACCATTTCCACAGGAGTTGGGAAATTTATTTTTTTTAAATCTGAACCCAGTGGTGCAGTGATTGGACCATGTGACCTGATCAGTCTTGAAGGTGTCAGTTTCAATCCCCAGCGAGAACACCAGATTGAACACATGTCCAGATTGGTGGGTCCCAGACATGGAATGCAGTATCAGATCCAGAGCCTCCATACTTAACAGGAGATCTCTGGCCCCAGGTGATGTCATGTCGTTCACCCAGGTGTTGAAGTCTCTGAGAATAATCCATCTTTGTGACTCTTAACACTCTATTGGTGACAAAGGACGTCACCTTCTGCAAGAAGACCTGGTCCCACTCCAGTGGACAGTAGACAAGTATCATTCTAAATTCCATGCCAGGACCCCTCCCCCCACACCACCACACACTCAAAAGAACTGGTGTCCCTAACTGGTAGCACCATCAGGCCCAGCTCTGATCTAAAACAGATTGCAACCACCCTGCCCCTGTGGTCCTTCCTCTAGCAGTGCACAACAGAATACCCGACCAGGACAGACGCCTCTAGCACAGGGCCCAAGGTATCTCTCAGCCAGGTCTTTGTAATGCAAGCCAGATCAAATGACCCAACAAGGTCAGCCATTATAGTTGTCTTGTTAGCCATCAACCTGGCATTGCAGAGCACCATCCAAAGATGATGAAAGCTTGGGTCCGGTTAATCAGCTACCTGTTCTCTTGGTCTCGAGGATACCCTGGGTATAGAGACAAGGCATGAGGGACCTTGCTCCAACTGTCTCCTTAACACTGGGCATCTCAGGGTCCCCACTACCTGAATCTGCTCCCTCAGGCAGCATCCTTCTTCTCCTCCTCTCTCCCTCTAGCACCCCTCCTCAGGATATCCAACTCCTTACATCTCCATCATACTGCAGTTTCAAGTGGTGGAGTGAAGAAGGAACAGAGATCTTCAAGAACAGAGGGATATGAAGCCAAAACTGGGCCTGATGTGCAACCCCATCCTAGAAGAAACTACCTATACACTAAAATACTTGAAAATTAAATGTAGTCATCAGACCACGCACTCACACTGACTGACTGACTCACTGACTCCCTCACACAGCCCGTAAAACCATCCCCAACTCAAGAAATAAATTAATTAAAAACTGTAGCACAAAAGGGAGTCAGATTTGAAACAATCCCATACAGTGGACAGAGACTAAGTTCCAGCACAGTCAGGAAAATTCCAACTCTGGTTCAAAAACCCAGAGGGCTGTCACCCCCCCACCCCTCCAAGCAGATCAGGCAATCATTTCCAGAAAAGGACTGACTACAGTCAGGGCCTCTCATCCCCTGCAAGTCCAGATTCCTAGAGTCTAATGAGCTCTCTCATGGCTAAGAAATCAGGGCCAAGCCAAAACCCAGGATCTGAAGTCAATTCATGGAACCAACACAATGGAAGAAGCTCCCAACTGGATTAAGGCCACTCAAGGCCTTTCACAGCCCCGCTCTCGCTGAAAGCAAAAAAAACAAATCACAGAGCACAGTACCTGCTACAACGTCTCCAGACTTATCATCCCTCTCAAGCCATCTTCCAAGGAGGGAAAAGAGATATCAGCTAAATATGTATCGGCAGAAACAGCAAAAGGCATCTATTCTAGTCCAACCTGAGAACAGCGGGTACTTGACCTGGCAGCAGAGCTGCAACCAGTGCCGGGTGTCACAGATCAGCATCCTGCTCCTGAGTCCATCCTCCACTCAATTCCTGCAGCTACCACACTCTTCTGCTCGATATTGGACAGATTCAACATCTGAGGGACCACTTCAGTCAACTTTGGACTAGTTACTCGGCAGCACGGCACTTTTCCTCAAGGACAGTCACTCGGAGGGAAATGATAGAAAGTATACTTAGAATGGCAGAAAAAGGGGAGATATTGCTGATGGGTGATCTGAATATGCCAGATGTTAACTGGAGTGCAGTTGCAGCTGCCACTTCGAAGAGTGCAGTTATTCTAGATGCCCTACAGGGGGCATGCCTTAGACAACTAGTATTGGAGCCCACTCGAGAGGGAGCAATATTAGACTTGCTTCTCTCAAATGGAGATGGAAAGAGGATCACAGATGTAGAAGTGGGTAGCCATCTGAGAACTAGCGACCATCGAACAGTATGGTTCTAATAAACACAGCAATAGAGTCAAGCCATACAAAGGCAAAGGTACTGGACTTTAGGAGGGCTGACTTTGTAAAATGGGTGAGTGCCCAAGGAATGCACTAGCAAATGGGCAGGAAGGAGGGGTGGAAGAACAATGGGGAATAATAAAAACTGCCATCACAGAGGTAACGAGCCTTTGTGTGAAGCAAATAAACAAAACAAGACGATGTAAGAAACCACTACGGTTCTCAAAGAAAGTGGCAGTGAAGGTTCAAGAGAAAAAGAAAGCATTCAAGAAGTACAAGGAATCGCAGAAGGAGCAGAACAGAGAACTGTATCAGTTAAAGCAAAAGGAGGCTGGGAAGGCAGTCAGAACAGCAAAGGCCCAAACCGAGGAAAAGATAGCCAACTCAGTTAAGAAGGGGATAAAACCTTTTATAGGTACATCAGGAGCAAAGGAAGACCAAGGAGGGATAGTGAAGCTTAATAAAGGGGAGGAGGGTGGGCAGAGGAGACTGAGAAAGGCAGAGATACTAAACAAATATTTTTGCTCAGTATTTACAAATGAAGAGGGGAGGTACATAAAACAAACAGTAGTAACACTCTGGATACAGAAGTTGATACCAGCCCATTTACAGAAGAAAGGGTTCTGAAAGAACTCTTAAAACTGAAGGTGGACAAAGCAATGGGGCCTGATGCGATTCATCCCAGAATTCTAAAAGAGCTAAGGGTAGAACTAGTGACACCACTGACTACCCTTTTAACAAATCATGGGAGGATGGGGTGGTACCCGAGGACTGGAGGAGGGCAGATGTGATTCCCCTTCACAAAAGTGGGAGCAAGGCAGAAGCAGGAAACTAGAGACCTGTTAGTTTAACCTCAGTGATACGGAAATGATGGAATCACTTCTGAAGGAAAGAATTGTCGAGTATCTAGAGGCCAGAGGGGGCACAGGACCCTAGGCAGCATGGATTCACAGCGGGAAGGTTATGCCAGACAAATCTGATAGATTTCTTTGACTGGGTGACCAAAATAGTAGATCAGGGAGGGGCTGTGGACATGGCCTACCTAGACTTTTAGCAAGGCATTTGACACAGTCCCACACAAAGATTAATATACAAGTTAGCCAGCCTGGGAGTGGGTCCAAGATGACAGCCTGGGTAAAGAATTGGCTGGAGAATAGGACACAGACAGCAATAGTAAATGGAGTCCACTCAGAAGAAAGGAGGGTTACTAGTGGGGTACTGCAGGGTTCAGTATTAGGACTGGTCCTCTTCAATGTCTTTATAGCGACATTGAGGAAGGACTGGAAGGAAAAGTATGTCTCTTTGCAGATGACACTAAGATCTGCAACAGAGTTGATGCAGGGGTGGGGTGGAAAGGATGAGAAGGGACTTGGCAAGGTTAGAGGAATGGTCAAATGTATGGCAGCTTAGATTCAATGCTAAGAAGTGCAAGGTAATGCACCTGGGAAACAAAAACCCAGGGGAAGAGTACACAATGGGGTGAGATACTAACAACAACAAAAATGGAAAGGGACCTGGGGGTAGTCATATCAGATGACCTAAAGGTGGGCAAGCAATGTGAGAGGGAGCAAGGAGGGCTGGGGGGATACTGGGATGCATAGGGAGAGGCATCACCAGTAGAAAACAGGAAGTTATTATCCTCTGTACAGACAGCTGGTCAGACCCCATCTGGAGTACTGTGTGCAGTTCTGGAGACCCAATCTCCATAAAGACATAGACAGGATGGAAGCTGTCCAGAGGAGGGCAACTAAAATGGTGCAGGGTCTGCACGGAAGACATATGAAGAGACTTAAGGAGCTTAATATGTATAGCCTCGAGAAAGGAGGGAGGGGAACATGATAGAAACTTTCAAGTACCTCAAGGAATCAACAAAGTCCAAGAGGTAGCATCTTTCAAAAAGAGGTGTGCAAGAACAAAGGGCACAATTTGAAGATGGAGGCAGCTCAGAGGTAATTTAAGGAAGTATTTTTCACAGAAAGGGTTGTGGATGCATGGAGCGGCCTTCGGGAGGAAGGTTGTGGAGTCAAAATCAGTGGTGGAATTCAAGCATGCATGGGACAGTCATAAGGCAATTCTGGGGGGTGGGGGTAAGAAGAATTAGGCTGCTGGTTAACTAGGATCTGCAGCTTATCCAGTAGGTAGGGAAATGGGCAGACTGGGTGGGCCAAGCGGTCCTTATCTGCTGTCAGATTCTATGTTTCTATGGAGTGGCAGCTCTGGACTGCAGCTGCAGGAAAAGGGACCAAGATCGATGCCCAGCCAACATTATTCCCAGAGACATTGAAGAGTACCAGAGCTAGCACCAAGTACCTTCAGTTCTAGCTCCTGCCCAAGAGTCAGGAGGTCAGGCAGGATTAGATCACTCAAGCCTCTGTCTGTCCACTAAACAGGCCAGAGTATTTAATCCCTGATTGCATTCTGCTGAAATCTGAGACTCTTAATCAATTGGATTATTTGGCTGAGTGTGGCACTGTTGGAACTTACTTCTCTAGTAATTTCCTCAGTGTTGCAGGATATTGAAGAGAAGTTGTAAGACAGCCCACTGCAGAGGATTAATGTACACATCAGCATCCCCTATGCTGTTCTCTAGTGTATACTGTCTTACAGCCTTTTTTTTGCTCCATCAATTGGAACATTAAAAAAGTAGAGTTCCAGCTCATTGCAACACCCTGGATGAGTATATTAGGAGGCAGTCCGTGTTCTTCTTGTATGGTCTGAAGATGCTGGCATGCTTTGCAGGAGTGGCTGAAATGTGTGCATGTTCTTTTTGCAATATATGTGAGAGCCTTTATACCTCTGTCCTCTTCCATAAAGGCATGCATGATGAAATGTAGGCAGTGTGCAAAACATCAAATGTGGACAAATCCCCATCAGACAATGCTTTCTTTATGTTTGAACCATTGTCAGCCACAATAAAGCCTACAGAAAGCCCTTGTGATGTCAGTCAGTACTGTATCTCTCTAGAAAGCTCATCCAGGATGTTGGAAGCTGTGCGATCATGCAGGATACACTAAATGGAAAGGGAAGTCTGTTTCAGAGGGGAATTGTCTGTGTCACCACAGGGAGTAAACGATACCTAATGTGCAGTCAGTGACATAAACGATGCTGGCTGGCAGCTTGTCCATATGTCAGTAGTCAGATGGACAACCCCAGCAACTGCAACTTTTAAAGCATTTTTCAGTTTAGCACTTACTAACTCATACATCTGAGGTATGGTAACAGTAGACAAATATTTCCTGGATGGAATATTGTATCTTGGTGTCAGGTAATTCCAAAGCCTTTTAAATCCTACGTGTTCCACCATTTTGTAAGGCTGTAAGTCCAGTGCTATCAGCTCCAAAATGAGTTTCATTATTGCAAGTGCTTCTGGATAAGTATGCCGGTATTTAGCGTTACATTCAATTGTTTCTGAAATAGTAAGCTGTCTTCCAGCAGTTGAAGTCTTCAGAAGGCCAACATTATAGAGTGCTGGATAACAGTAAGGGCAAAAGGAGACTGTCTGTAGTACTTACTCTTGAAGAAGACTGAGAAAGTGTTGACAATAGAACTGAAGCAGCAGAGCTGTTGCTGCCACTTGATACAGCAGGTACAGGTGTAGTCTGGCCTAACTCTTCCTGCCTGTTGTCATCTTTTTCTCTGACCAAACGTCACCCTGAGGCGTAATGGGTGACATCTCTCTAAATGTCAGTATGATGCTAAGGTACCCAGAGCACCCTTTTTTTCTCCCTCTCCTGATGGTCTTTTTACATACTGTATAAAGCAAACTACTCATAACTCTTTATTGGAAGCCAGAGAAAAGTAAGACCACACATAAGATGTCATCTTTTCAGTTTTATTACCAAGCATACCTATGCTGTCATCCTTTCTCACTTCCACCCTGTTCTTTCACAATACCTGGATACTGCTCATCAGGGTCTGGCTCTGTGTCACCCGTATTGCCATCCAACAGCTCTTCCAGGCCAATAACAGAACTCAAATCGCAATGCACGGCCCCCTCGGCTTGTTTCTCCTGCACCTGCACTTCACTGCTCGTCCCCATCCCATCCAAGTCCAAATCATAACATTCATCCTGCATTTGTGAAACTGCTACCTCTTCTTCATTCTGGCTTTCCATTTATTTCTGCTTTTCCCCCTTCTTGTCTACATCCTCCCCTTCATTACTCTTATCTGAGCTAGATGTCACCTCATCTGTTTCATCCAAATCTGTACTGGTACTATGGTACACATAGGTTTTATATATATATATATATATATATCTATATATATATATATATATTTATTTTTTATTCAATTTTTGGTCCAGCATCTCCTCTCATCAGGTCCGTCCATCTGCCACCCTTTCTCAGGCTTACCCCCTGGGTGCAGCCATTGAGGGCTTCCACTCTAATGGACATTGTGTCCAAGCCCCAGATACTTCGGGTCAGGGCCACTGAGCAACTTCGGCGGTATCAGAGGTGGGTGGGCGCAGAATGGAACAGGCCTTCATGCTGGAGGCCAGCACTTTTGTTGATTTTTGCTGTCCTGGGCACGGGGACATGCAGTGATGTCCAGCATCTGCCCTGTCCCCCTGAACGTGCTGGCACCAGTTGCTGCGGTACCCTTGGCCTCTGCCAAGGGTCCATCAAGCGGCAGACACTCTTCCACTCCCCTCCACGGAGAAGGAGAGCAGTCTTCAGGATGCTCAGTCCTTCTCCCCCGGCCATCCCTCTGATGCTCTGGGTTCGTTTCTGTACCTGGGTCACTGGCGTCGCTAGCGGAAATCCAACTGCTGCGCCGATGGGCCAGCAAGTACCATATCTTTGCTTGCAACTCCTTGCGGTGCTGACTACGCCTTAAGTTTTAATTAAGGTAGTTTTGGCCTTTCCTGTCTGTTTGGACAGCATTGAGGAAGAACCCATTACTGCTACTGGACGAAATCCTAACAGCTTGTCTTTTACCAGTCAGACTGTACAAAGTTGTTTGTGCCATACGTTTCCCCATACCTTTCCCCATTTTGTCCCCCTCCTCACCCTGTCTGGTGCACATGTTCAGCCTTCTTTTATTACACACAAAAATGCTTTTTCCTGTATGCATTTATTTTTTTTTATTTAGTCCTCTCACTTGTTCTCAAGTCTTCAAGTCCTCAGAATAGGTTCGGCCTCTCAGGCACACTCCCTTTCCACCACTGTGGCTTGGTTTATTTTTTTAAATATTTGTTTGCATTGTTTGTTTCTCTGCCCCACCCCCATGCCATGACCGATCACTCCTTCAGGCCCTCATGGGATCCCCCAGCCTGGGAGCTTCCCAATCCCACCACCCCATATTTTCAGCCTGCCCCAGGTATTATCCCAGATGTATCCTGCCATCGGGTGGGTCCCTTACTTACATGAGGGAGGAGTCTTTAGGCCATACTTCATGGCTCTGGGTGCTGCTGAGGGGGCAGATAGAGGTCCAGGAGCCCAGAACTGGAGATCCGGGGATGCTGTCACCCGATCGCCCATGGCAACTTTTCCCTTTTTCTCCCACAAAGGGCAACATGACACTGATGTCACGGCAAGCACCAGACATCTGTCGCTCCTCTAATTGGGTCGAGCATTGTGCTGTACCTCCAGCCTCCCCCAGAGGTCAGCAGATGCTGAGCTGCATCCCTACCCTCCCCCCATCCCTACCATCCCCCCGAGAGAAGGCGAGCTGTCATTGGACGCTCCTTCCTTCTGCCCCCGGCTGGCCCTCTGGCGACCCGAGTCCGTTCCCGAACCTGGGTCGCCAGCATCGCAGACAGAAATCCAACCACTGCACTGATGGGCTGGCTTTTTTTTTAATGATACAGAAAATGCTTTTTCCTGTATGTATTTTTTTTTTTTGTCCTCTCACTTGTTTTCAAGCTTCTCTGTCCTCTCAGAACAGACTCGGCCTCACAGCCACACTGCCGCTTTTACCACTGTAGTGAGGTTTATTTTTTTTTTTAATGACACAGAAAATGCCTTTTCCTGTATGTATTTTTTTATTTAATCCTCTCAGTTGTTCTCAAGATCCTCTGTCCTCTCAGAACAGGTTCAGCCTCACAGTCACATTCCCCCTTCCACCACTGTAGCTAGATTTATTTTCTTAATGACACAGAAAATGCTTTTTACTGTATGTATTTTTTTAATTTAGTCCTCTCACTTGTTCGCAGGATCCTCTGTCCTGTCAGAACAGGCGTAGCCACACTCCCCCTTCCACTACTGCAGTGAGGTTTATTTCTTTTTAATGACACGGAAAATGCTTCATTTTACATCAAGATGGCTCTTGCAAAAGGCAATAACACTTAGGATTGAGTCGCCAGTCACAAGGACCAATGGAAAACGTCCAGCTAGCAGTGTCTGTTGGGAACCGCTCACCCAATGTCACGAGACTGATATCTGCACAGATGCTATACCCACGTGGGTCCCCACGCCCAACTCCAGTTCTTTCCCGCCATCAACCTGTGCACGTCGGACCTCTTAGAAATGTTGCTTCAGCTGACCGCCTTTTTATTGACTTAATGATTTCATTATGTTTCTTCTTCATTCTGAGTTAATTTTGACATTGATTACATTTCTTCACCAACTCCTTCTGAGTCCCACAAAAACAAGTGCACCTGCGGCAAGCAGATAACAGAGAAAGATGGCCATACCGAGTGTCTCATCTGCCTAGGGCCTGACCATGACACAGAGGGCTGTGAGGCCTCCCAGAAATTCCACCAGGCCACACAGAAACCATGTCAGCAAGCTCTTGAAGCCCATCTCCTGCAGAAAAAGCTGGCCTCCATGAAAATGCAGCTACAGCAGGTACAAAGTACCTTTTCTTCTCCCAAAATTAAAGAAGCATAAACAGGACAAGGACAAGAACCAGGACTGGGATCGGTCTCCTTTTAGGGCAGGGATCTCAGCTGAGATTGAGGCCAAAGAGCAGCCCTCTACTAGCATGGAGAGTGCCCTTCCAGCCAAGCCAGCTCTGTTACCCTTGGAGCAGCTTATGGTCCCCCTGCCCGAGCTGGTTTCAGTTTGGTCGGATGCCTCTGAGCGTTTGGAGATGGTCACCCTCAGGCTGTCAAACCTTCAACTGGGTCTGACTCAGGTGGAACGGCCAGTAAGTTGGACTTCAGCTTGACTGATGTCTGCATGGCTCCATGCACCCATCTGACCCTGCTGTGTTATCTGGTGTTGGGTTCCAGGACCTGTGCAAGCTGCCACTTCTGCTGCAGCCTCCCTGGAAGGCCCCCCCTCCTGGATTGACTCCCTCTCCAGTGGGTCTCTCTGAGTCTTCCACCCACTTGGAGCCAGAGGACCCTCCACCAGCCAGCCCCTACCAACAGGCCAATGCTGGAGGATCTAGCATTAGTCACAGAGGGCTTCCCAGATTCCCAGCCATCTATTTCTGGGTTCCTGGATCTGGCCCCTATCCCTGGTGTGCCCAATGTTCCTTTGAGACCAACGCCAATGGTGCCTGTGGGTCCAACGCTGGATAACCCTCAGCCCAGCCCATCAGCTCTGCAATTGGCCCCACAGCCTGGCCCTTTGGCTCCACCTCTGGGACCTTCTGAGCCCCGGACAGGCCCTTCCAGACCCTGCCGTGGTCTCTCTGCCCCCCATTTGGGACCCTCTCTAGGCTACCCCATGCCAGGGGTCATGTGCTGGGTTACCCTATGTCAGGGTACCTGACACCAGGCTACCTTAATCCATCACCTGGTTACCCAACCTGATGCAGGGTTATCCATCGCAGGACCTTCTGCCAGGATATCACACCCCGGGTATCCAACGCTGGGGTACTATACACCTAGTTACCCTGCTACGGGTTTTGCCTCCGTTTACACACAGGTGTACCAGCCCCCTCTTCTGCCTCCTCCACCTACCTATCAGCCTCAGGTGGATTATGAGGCCAGCTTTGGCTCCTGGTAGAACAAGGCAAAGAGTAAACTGGTTACCAGGCTGGACAGATGCTAATCTGGCATGACCGTAATAGTGGTTCGACCATCCCCGGCCCCTTGGCCCTTGTCCCTTGTCCCCCGTGGATTCTAGATTATCCACCACAGGTCGCTCTTCAGGCGTCACTGCAATGGAGATTCAGGGACTCGGGCATGGAAACTCTCAAGGAGAACTACCCCATTAAGGGCAACTTATGATGCCGTTGATGCCACTACTATAAGCACAGCAACTGCAGTCTGTCCTCGCAGGTATGCCTGGCTAAGGGTATTCAAGTTCATACAGGATGTCCAGACCTCCATGCTAGACACCCCCTTCAGAGGCTCTGTGCTTTTAGGAGGAGGCATTCAGGATGTCATAACTGACCTGCAGGACAGAGGGAAAGCCCTTAAATCAGAGCATTCCCTGTACCATTCTTATCCAAAGCCTAGACAGTCTGTTCACCACCAACAGAGGCACCAGCAAAGACACATTCCCCTCATAAGAGGGGAAATCATGGCTCTACTAAACAAATCCACCACAGAGCACATTCCACAGAGGCAAGAAAGAAAGGGATTTTACTCCCATTTTTTTCCTGGTCCTGAAAAATACAGGAGACCTCCGACTGATTCTAGACCTCAGTTCGCTCAACTTGTAAATAGAGTGCAAGATGTTTTGCATGCTAATCATCCCAGGACTGTTGACTCTGCTCCGCCAGGGACACTGGCTCTGCACCCTGGCCATGCAGGATGCTTACCTGCATATACCAGTCTTCCCTGCTCACTGCTGCTTCTTCAGGTTCACCTTTTAGGCACAGCATTTTCAGTTTCAGTATAGTGCAGTGGTTTAAGGCTTTGAGCTGCAAACCTGGAGACCTAGATTTGAATCCCACAGCCCCAACTTGCATATTGTGTGACCCTGAGCAAGTCACTTAACTTTCTTGTCCTCCCAGGTGGTACCAGTAAATAAGCTTTCAGCTTAGTGTGTCTCTCCTGTTAAAAAAAACCAAAAGTTCAAAGCCCTCCCCTTTTTATTTTATTTATTTTTTTATTTGAGATGATCAGAAAGAGCTTTGAGTCATAGACTCATTTACAAAGGTTCCATGTCATACATTTAGGTACAGAGTAACATTTGTTAGAGATGTAGGTACAGTACAGTACAGGTTAGGATACATTACATTACATTAAAATAATATTACATTTCAGTGGATGGCAATCACTTGAGGCAGAGCTGCTGGAAACAGAACAGTACAGAGTAGGAAAACTACATTATGTTTGTGTACGTGGCAGTTCAAGAAGGAGGCAGTAGGAGGCAAAAACAGACGGAAAATAGTAAAGAAGAGTAAATTAGCACAGCCATATAGTTGCAGGAGAGACTGGAACAGGCTGAGAGTCTTATAGTGATATGGGGGGGATTTAGAGACCTAGAGATGGAAACAGATTGAGCGGTGTAGGACATTATGCTGTAGGACAGTGTCAGGGGCAGTCATGTACAATTGCGTCCTGAAGGTGCTCCCTTAGTCTAGATTTAAAGGAACCTAGCCTAGTTTCGTTGGCTACTGGGATAGGGACAGAGTTTGCCCAGTATGAAGCTAGGTACCTGAAAGATCTTTGAAAGTGAGAGGTGCGAGGTCAGGGTATCCATAGTAATGGCATGTCTGAGTTTCGTGTGGATCTGACAGGTGCTGCTGGGCAGATAATAGTGGTGAGAGTGTGGGGGGGGCTAGACCAAGGAGTATCTTCTTTGCTATAAGGCAGGTATGATACTTGATTCGGCTATCTAGCTTTAGCCAGTTAGTGGAGCTATATAGTGAACAGGTGTGTGTGAGTCCATCGCACCCGAGGATGAGATGGCAGGGTTTGTTGAGTACCAGGCGGAAACTGTTTAGAGTGGAGGTTGGGTCTGCACTGTATATGATGATACAATAATCTAGTAGGGAGAGGATAGAGGAATTTACAGCGAGCTGTAGGGCCTCAGGGGTGAGGCAGTGCTTGTGCCGATAGAGTACACCTAGTCTCGAGTTTAGGGCAGAGGTTAGATGTAGAATATGTTCCTTAAAACTAAGGGTGGGGTCTAGACTGATCCCTAGGTATTTAAAGCTGCTAACTTGTTCATGAGGGTGTGGTTGACGGTGAGAAATGGGGGCAGAGGTACCTGCGGGGGTTCTGAGGGTGTGAGAAGACCATGACTTTAGTTTTCTTGTAGTTGATCGTTAGTCGCTGGGTGGAGAACCACTGTTCCGCTTCTTGGAAGCTACGTGGAGTGATTTGGTGGAGTTTAAATGGGTCGGGCTCGGAGGTGTACAGGACAGCATCGTCCACATAGAGAAGCAGGTTACTGGAGAAGGCTGACGGGAGGGAGTTCAGATATTGGCTGAAGAGCAGGGGGCCCAGAATTGATCCCTGTGCAACACCAGAGTGGACAGGGAGGTACAGGGACAGGACAGTGCCTACCTTAACCTGTTGTGTTCTATCTGACAGATAGCTGGTAAACCAATTGAGGGTGTCTTCCAAGAAGCCAATGGAGGAGAGTGTGTTTAGGAGAAGGGTGTGTTTGACAGTATCGAAAGCTTTGGAGAGGTCAATGAAAATGGCTCCAGTGAGATGGCCTTTGTCCAGGGCAGAGTGGGTATGTGAGGTGAAAGCAAGGAGGGCGGTGGTGGTGCTATGCCCCTTACGGAAGACATGTTGTTGGCTGCTGAGAAGATTGTATTTTGTAAGGTGGTTAGTGATTTGTTCAGCGACTATACGCTCTAAGGCTTTAGATAGAGGGAGGAGAATGGATATATGGCAGTAGTTGTTAAAGAAGGTGCAGTCCCCACTCTTATAGATAGGGGTAATAGAGGCCGGTTTCCATCGGTTGGGGAAATACCCTTGACAAAGGGAGTGATTTATTATGTGGGTGAGAGGGAAAAGGACTTCTGGGAGAGTAAGGTGAAGAAGTCTCAGGTCTAGGGCATAACTGCAGTTTTGAGGGTGGCCGAGAGCTTTGGCTAGGTAGGGTTTGGCAGCCGCGGGGGAGAGAATGCGTAGGTGTAGAGAGGAGCAAGGGGGGGGGCCTGGACTTTGGTCTTTCCTCAGCCCCTGGGTTTTTACCAAGTGCCTTGTGATAGTGGCAGTGGTTTTACAATGTCAGGGTCATTTTGTGCTCCTGTATCATGATAACTGGCTCATTTTGGCCCCATCAAGGCACGACTGGAGGCCTCTTTAGTGACTACCCTGGATCAATTTCAAAAAGTGGGAGTCATGGTGAGTTACCATAAGTCTCACCTTATTCCTTCTCTGTTGCTGAAATTCATTGGAACAATACTGGATACATCCTAGAGTCAAGCTTTCCTCCCTCTGGACAGGGCAGAAACGCTATAGAGACAAGCCCTGCTTGTGGCTTCCAGGAACTGAACAGTGGCCAAAACAGTCCTCCACCTTCTGGGTCTCATGGCTGTGGCTATTCCCACTGTACCTCTGGCTTTGCGCCACATGAGTATGACGCAGGATACCCTCCAGGTACAGTGGAACCAGAGGTCAAATGACCTGGATCATAAGGTTCTCTTGACCATGCCCATGAGAAAGGACTTCATTTGGCGGCAGGATCTGGACAATCTCTGCCAAGGGGTCCCATTTCTTTCACCCCTAGCTACCCAATCCCTGACCATGAATGCTTTGGGTCAGGGCTGGGGAGTGCATCTGTGAATCAGAGAACCCAGGTGTCCTGGTCTCAGCAGGAGCTCTTACTGCACAAAAATATGATAGAGATGCATGTGGTTCTGTATGCCCTCTAGGCCTTTCAGCCCCTTCTTCTATTTCCACTCTGGATCCAGTCAGGCAACACGTGCATGGTCTGGTACCTGAGCAAGAAGGGAGGCACTCGATCGTACTCTTTGTGCAGCGAAGTGATGCAAGTGTGGTATTGGGCAGTTCAGCACCAGCTTCTTCTGTCAGCCGTTCATATCCCAGGCATCCAAAATGTCCTAGTGGATATTCTCAGCTACACCCAGACAAGGACTCATGAGTGGGAACTAAGGCAGTTAGTAGCCAAAATCATATTCAACCTTTGGGGCCATCCAGAAATCAATCTGTGTGGCTCCCCATCCAATGTAAAACTACCCAAGTTTTGTTTGATCGTTCCGAGACCTGGTGTATTTTAATGAGATGCTCTGTCTCTTTGTTGGATGGGGAGGTTACTGTACACCTTTCCTCGCTTTCCAATTTTACAGAGGGTGCTACTTAAGCTGCAGATAGATGGAACTCAGATGATCCTCATCACTCCATATTGGCCTCACCAAATATGGTTCCCTCTGTCCCAGCAGTTGACCTCAGAGCCTCTGGTTCCCCTCCCTCTCTGCTGGAACCTTCTGATGCAGGATCAGGGCAATGTGGTTAATTTGAACCTCAGATCCTTCCACCTGTACTTGTGGCACCTGCAGACGTAGTGATCTCTCACTTTGTGGTCTCCTCCAGAGTTGTGGATGTTTTGGTAGAAGCTAGAAAGCCATCTACCAGAACAACTTACACAATGAAATGGAAGAGATTCTCAATCTGGGCCTCTGCTAAGGGCTGGGATCCCTTTTTGTACCCTGTTCCTCGGGTCTTGGAGTACCTACTGCACCTTTCTGACCTAGGATTCAGCTATGCCTCACTGTAGGTCCATTTGTCAACCATTTCTGCCTACCACACTCTGGTGGAAGGCAAGACTCTGGCTCAGTTAGAGATCTCCCGTACCTTTTATAAGGGTATACTCCACTACTTGAAACCCCTGGCCAGGAACACTGTTCCCCTGTGGGATCGGAGCTTTGTTCCTGCAATACTCACTTTGCTTTCCTTAGAACCAGCCACGAGTTGTGACCATCGCTATTTCTCTTGGAAAGTGCTATTTTTAGTTGCTATTACTTCTGCTCAAATGATTTGCAAGCTTCAGTCCCTTCATGTGTAAGGAGACTTACTTGATTTTCCACAGTGAACCGGGAGGCTCTGCATATAAATCCTGAGTTCCTACCAAAGGTAGTCTCTGAATTTACATTGACTCAAACTATACATTTACCAGTGTATTACCCTGGAGCACTCTAATCAGGGGGAGTCCATTCTACACACTTTTGATGTAAGCAGAATTTTGCTTTATTATACAAACCAAACTAAGTCCATCCAGAAGACAGATTAGCTTTTTGCTTCCTTTGTACCAAAAAGAGAGGGCACTGCAATTTCAAAACAATGTTTGTTCAAATGGTTAACAAGCTGCATTCTGTTTTATAAGAACTATAACAAACCCCTGTCTGAGGAAGTGAAAGGGCACTCAACCAGAGGCAAGGCTACATCAACTGCTTGTTTCAGAAACATTTCTACTGCAGGAATTTGTGCAGCAGCCATTTGGAGCTCTGTCCACATTTCAAACTAAGATACATACTAACATACTAATTGCCAGCAGATTAGGCCTTACAGTCTATCAAGTCTGCTCGTGTTTCAGCTTCCTGAATTGGGCCCGAGGCTAACCCCCCCCCCATGGTCTGAATGTAACTCCTGTCATCCATCCTGGCCCCCCTGGGCCCAGCCACCCTCAGTTTCTTCCCCTTTATGTACCTATCTCACCCCCTCTTGAAACCTTCCACCGTGGAAGTCTGAACCAGCTCACCCAGCAGTGCGTTCCAAGTTACCACCGCCCTCTCAGTGGAAAAAAATCCTCCTCTTTTCACCCCCTCATTATTCCTCCTTCCAGCTTCAGTCTATGCCCTCTGGTAACACCACCCTCTTTAAGGTTTAGGATCCCCTCCTTATTCACCCTATTTATCCCCTTGAGGTACTTGAATACCTTGATCATGTCCCCCCATCCCTCTTCTCCTCCAAAGAAAACAGGTTGAGCTCCTTGGGTCTCTCCTCATACAACAAATCCCCTAGACCTCATGTCATCTTGGTTGCCCTCCTCTGTACCCTCTCCAGAAGCTGCATGTTCCTCTTCAAGTGCAGTCTCCAGAATTTCACACAGTACTCAAGGTGCGGTCCAACCAATCCATTGTACAGTGGCAGAATCACTTCCTTGCAGCTTGAAGTGATCCCCCTTGCGATGCACCCCAATATTCTGATTGCTTTGGCAGCCACCCTCCTGCACTTTCCCGAGTTATTCATACTAGCATCCACCAGGACCCCATGGTCTTTCTCCCCTGATGTGGCTTCCAGCGCCATCCCTCCCAGGGTGTACACATGGCTGGGGTTCCCACACCTGAGATGCAACACCTTGCACTTGGAGGAATTGAAGTTTAACTTCCAGGTGTGGGCCCACCTCATCAGGGTCTCCAGGTCCCCCTGGAGGGCTGACCTCCCCTCCTTCCCCTCAACTATGGCTCCCAACTTGAAGTCATCCACAAAGAAACTCATTTCACATCTGATGCCCTCCCTGATGCCCGATATGTATGCATTGAACAGGATCAGCCCCAGGACCAAGCCCTGTGGTACCCTGCTGCTGACCCCTCTAGGATTTGAGAGCTCCCCTCCAACCATTACTCTCTGGGTGTGTCCGGCCAACCAGTTACTTATCTATCTGACCAACAATGGGCCCAATCCCTGTCAGTTTCTCTACCAGGCCTCTGTGGAGGACCAAGTCAAATGCCTTGCTGAAGTCTAAGAATAGTACATCCACAGGCCGGCCCCTGTCCAGTTCCAATGTTACCGATTCATAGAACTTCACAAGGTTAGTTTGACATGAGCTACCTGACACAAACCCATGCTGCCGACTATCCCGGCCACCCACCCCCTCCAAGAACACCCCCAAGTGCTCATTCAATATACTTTCCATTATTTTATCCACTATGGACGTCGGACTGATGGGTCTGTAATTACCTGGCACCTCTCTTGCCCCCCCCTTATGGACTGGCACCACATGAGCCTCCCTCCAATCCTTGGGAACCCTACCTGTCTCAAGCAACCTATTGAAGAGCTCTGCCGGGGTGCAGCCAGAACATCCGCAAATTTGCATAGTACTCTCGGATGAATGCCATCAGACTCTGGAGATTTATCCTTTTTTAGGGGTTTAAGGGCTTTCCACACCCATTCCGTGGAGATAGCACCATCCATCCCCTCCTCCTTACTGGCTGCCTTATCCTGATGTGACACTCCTGAACCTCTCCCTTCCTCTTGATCCAATCCCATTTTTCTCCCCATTCCCCCCCCAACCCCATCCACCTCCCTCCTCACCTGCGTAGTAAATGTCCCATCCCCCTCCCTGCTGAACGCTGAGGCAAAATAGTCATAGTAAACATTTCAGTCTGGACATTGCCTCTAGGTGCAGGGCAGGCTTTGGACTAGCTGTCTTCAGGGCATTCTTTTTTTTTTATTTAAGTTTATTAAGTTTATCATAAATGTGCCTTGACATGGTAGCCATACATATACAGAAGTACAAAGTAACAAACGGCCCATGCCAGGCCCCCCCCCCGGGCTTGGCATCATAAACCAAAGACTACCAATACCAACTTGGTACCATGAAAAAAAACATAGTGCTTGAAAGTTAAAGAAAAGGTGTACATGAAATGCGAGACTACTGAGATGAACCCCTGGTGGCAACCAAAAGGTTCATCTCCTGGAGCCCACCAGTTTGAAGCAGATACAAGGTATGGAAGCTTTCCCAAACTCTTCTATATCGGGGCATAGACCCCCAGAGGCTATCTTTGAGTCGCTCAGCATGAAGATTGAATAGGAGCACACTTAGCCACTCAATGTATGCGATGTTATGCCCATACAGCCAGTGGCATGGAATCAGTTTTTTCAAAGTTAATCTTATCATTGCCATGTGATATCTACATGTCCGCACAGGTATCTGGGAGAAGTCTCCAGTTCGACATATCTCAGGGGTAAACAAATCTTCAATGCCCAGCAAGGGATCTGCCCTGGTTCTGATCAAATATCACAAGTCCTTGATTGAAGGACAGTCCCAAAAATGTGTCTGAGGGTACCCTCATGTTGCTGACACCTACTGCATAAAGCATCAGGGGTTCTTCCCATCTTGTGAAGTTTAATTGGGGTCCAATACATATCATTTAGGATCTGGTATTGGGTAAGCCTCAGTCTGTCTTTGGAAAAATATATATGTGGGTCTCTTTCCAGATGGTTTCTCATCTGTCTAATGAATTGGGAAGTTGATCGGACAGTTCTGTGTGATAATGGCAAAAGCCTAAAGGCGATAGCCGTTATTGCGATGTCAAAGTGGCGAAAATTGTTTTCGGCACTCTGATACCCCAGCACACAGCAAAACAGTTCCGGGGACTTCATTTTTTAATGTTTTCTGTGGGGCCGGGATTCTAAACTCCAGGGGGGTGCATGTCGAGGGGGTGAAAACATTTAAAAAAAAAAAGGTTTGGGCCAGGCACAGCAAAATCGTACCAGCACCTAGACCCGAACTCAGTACCCTGCGGACCGACACCGGCAACCCACCCACCACGCCATGGGATCGGCTCGGCAACCCACTGTGGCACCACCTCTCACATCTGCTTCCGCCCCTCACTGTGCATGCCCGCTCCCTCCCCACGTGCATATGTATATCAACATCCTGTCACTATATGCGCCCAACCCCTATCCAGCTGCTCTACCATCCTGTGGCCATCCACGTAATGCACTGGGGAAGGGGATAGCTGTTATTATAGGCACCCTTTCCCCATGGCCAGTATCGAGGGATACCAATCTGACCAGAATCGAGGGTTCCCGCACTGGGCATTTAATGATCTTTCCCAAAATGAAGAGTATACCAAAGAAATGTCATGTGGTTTGCCACATAAATTAACCAGGGAGCCAAACTAGTCACACTCGTCCATTTCCCCATTCAGGTCTATCGGAAAATGAATTAAGAGGTGACATACCTGGAAGATTTTGAAAATCTGGGTCTTATCCAACTTGAAATGGGCCATAACAGAGCCCAAATCCATACAAGACCCCCATGAAAAAACATCCTTTATTATAGAACCTTTGAGTTGAGGAAGCCACATTGTGGAAATAAACTTGCCCCTATTTTAAGATTAGGGTTTCCCACCACTGGCTGCATAAGATCTTTAGTGTTCTTATACCGCAGAAAGGTACACAACTGTGCATGTATCCTGCTACAGGAGAAAATGGAGGAGTTAGCTAGATTAGTGGGCAGAGCCTTGGCAGGGATATGCAATATTGCCTCCAGGGAAATATTGGCTCTTGATATCAGCTCTCTTTCTAACATCAGCCACTCTGGGACATAGAGGCAGGAGGCAATCTCTTCCTGTGGAGTGAGCCACCTCAAATACTTTGCTGCCTGGCTATCCCAAAATTACAGGTCAAAATGTGGGAGCTTCAAGCCGCCATGTGGAGGCTGCAAGTTTATTGTAGGCATGTCTAGAATGTTTTCTGCACCAAATAAAGGATTCCCATGAGGTACTTGAAAGTTTCTGTCATTTCCCCCCTCTCCCACCTTTCCTTGAGGCTATACGTCTTAAGCTCCTTTCATCTTTCTTCATATGTCTTCTGGTGCAGACCCTGCACCATTTTTGTTGCCTTCTTCTGGATAACCTCCACCCTGTCTATGTCTTTGCAGAGATGGGGTCTCCAGAGGTGTACACAGTACTCCAGATGTGGTCTTACCAACTGTCTGTACAGAAGGACGACAACTTCCTGTTTTCTACTGATGATGCCTCTCCCTATGCATCCCAGTATCCCCCAAGCCCTCCTTACTGCCTTCTCACATTGTTGGCCTACCTTTAGGTCATCTGATATGACTACCCCCAGGTCCCTTTCCATTTTTGTTGTTGTCAGTATCTCACCCCCACTGTGTACTCTTCCCCTGGGTTTTTGTTTCCCAAGTGCATTACTTTGTGTTAAATCTAAGCTGCCATACATTTGACCATTCCTTCAACCTTGCCAAGTCCCTTTTCATCCTTTCCACCCCACTTTGCATATCCACCCTGTTGCAGATCTTTGTGTCTTCTAAACAGAGACATGTTTTTCCTTCCAGACCTTCTGCAATGTCACTTATAAAGACATTAAAAAGA
This sequence comes from Neoceratodus forsteri, assembly GCA_016271365.2. Classification (NCBI taxonomy): domain Eukaryota; kingdom Metazoa; phylum Chordata; order Ceratodontiformes; family Ceratodontidae; genus Neoceratodus; species Neoceratodus forsteri. The sequence goes on from CM057455.1 coordinate 56,905,027, forward strand.
ATTGGACCCAGTTCTGAACCCTACGGTACCCCACTAGTAACCCCCCTTTCTTCACTGTGGGCTCCATTTACTATTACCCTCTGTGCTCTTTTGTCCAGCCAGTGTTTTACCCAGGCCACCACCCTGGGATCCATTCCCAGGCTGGCTAATTTATTTATTAATGTTTTGTGTGGGACTGTGTCAAATGCCTTGCTAAAGTCTAGGTAGACCATGTCTACAGCCCCTCTCTCATCTACTACTTTGGTCTCCCAGTCAAAGAAATCAATTAGGTTTGTCTGACATGATCTTCCTGCTGTGAATCCATGCTGCCTTGGGTCCTGTACCCCACTGGCCGCTAGGTACTCAACAGTTCTTTCCTTCAGAAGTGATTCCATAATTTTCCCTACCACTGAGGTCAAACTGACAGGTCTGTAGTTTTCTGCTTCTGTCTTGCTCCCACATTTGTGAATGGGAATCACATATGCCCTCCTCTAGTCCTTGGGTACCACACCATCCTCCCATGATTTATTAAAAAGGGTAGTCAGTGATGTCACTAGTTCTTCCCTTAATTCTTTTAGAGTTCTGGGGTGAATTCCATCAGGCCACATTACTTTATCCACCTTCAGTTTTAGGAGTTCTTTCAGAACCCTTTCTTCTGTGAAAGAACTAATATCAACCCCCCCCCCATCCAGAGTGCTTCCATTGACTGGATTAGGTATTTCCCCCTGCTCTTTCATTGTGAATACTGAGTAGAAGTATTCATTCAGTATCCCTGCTTTTTCACTGTTGCTCTCTGCTCAACCACCTTCCTCTTTATTAAGTCTCAGTATCCCTGCCTTAGTCTTTCTTTGCTTCCTAATGTACAGTGCAACCCACTTAAATTGGACTTCTCGGTACATTGCCAAAACTGGCAATATAGCCGAGTGTCCATTTTATTACAAAATTAATTTACTGTGGTGTGAAACCATTTGCATACCGCGCTTGCAGTCTGCTGTTAAATGTTCTATATTTTACTGTAGGATTAATGTCACATGGGGGGTGGGTGTTATTTGTGTTACTGAGGGATGCGTACAGTGTTTGTGATTAGTGCTTCAGTGCTTTAAAATATAACTTATTTATTTTATTTAGAACTTTTCACTATTCACTTTAAAATTCTGTGTTGAGCTGTGCGATCTTTACAAAGTCCAATGTTGCTGTCTGCATCTCGCTCCACTTTATGTATTTTGCCCACATCTTTTCTGTTGTTCTGACAGCTGTCCAGTCTTGAACAACATTGGCTCATTGTTCCATAGCATTGCAAAGAGTTAGGAGAGCTGCTCACATATCAGACGGGGTCATCAAATCTCCAGATTCATACTGAGAGCTGTCCTCCTCTTCTTGCGACTCTTCCTGGGTCAAAGATGGCAGCACATCTCTAATTTCATCCTTGCCTTCCTGGAGTGCATCTTTGGTGTGGTCGCCCAGGTGACAGAGGTTGTCAAACTCTTCCTCTGTAAGACCTTCAGGGGGTGCACTGTTTTCATCTTCTTCTTCAGGGTACAGCGCTTGTACTGCTAGTTCTTCACCTTGGCAGAACCCAGCTTTTTTAAAACAACTTTGGATTGTCTGCTGACTTATTTCATTCCAGGCTGTTGTCATCATCCTGATAGCATTGAGGATGTTGATCTGCTTAACGTAGACTGAGGCTATAATTTCTTGATTGCTGTCTATGGACTATATGACCCTCTGCCTCATCAGCCTTATGTAATGTATTTTAAATGCATAGATTATTCCCATATCAAGCAACTGTATGATACAAGTCGTATTCGGAGGCAGGAAGAAAAGGGTGATGTTTTGCAGTCCAGCAACCTTAAGATGGCAAGTAAAATTGTCTTAGAGTAAAGCTATTTTTCTTCCCCGGAGTTTTTTGTCCCAACACCTTACCCAATCCGTGAATATCTCCCCGGTCATCCACGCACTCCAGTTTGCTTTGTAGAGTACTGGAAGTTGGCAGATCCCATGAAAGCAATGGGGATTGGTGGACTTTCCAGTGACTAGAAGGTCAAGCTTCTCCGTGCCCTGCATATTGCAACAGCAGAGCATGGAGAGGCTCTCCTTAGCTTTTTTTGTGACCCTCAAGTGTGTCAGCTTTAAAAGTTAATATATTGCTGCCAATGCAGTGAAAAAAAAAAGAGTCTTGTCACAATTAAACACATCTGCAGGAGAGAAATGTTGTAGGAGATGGGGCAAGACTTCCTGAACCCAGGACTCTGCTCCACTGCTGTCAGCGTTTTGTTTTTCCCCATGGGCCCTCTTGTATGTTATGTTATGGTGCACCTTCCAGCGATGGAGCTAACCCTCACAAGGGGTAAAATCTTCCTTCCCCATTGCCTTGGCAATCTTTGCTGCCTTCTGCATTAGGATCATCACATCTCTCCCATGAGCATTGGCATCTTTCACTTCTTTGTCTTTGCCTGTCCTCTTTCTTTTTCATTTGAGATTTCCATTGTTATGCCATCCCTCCAACAGCTTGTCCCAGTCCCTGAGCAGGTCAGGCAAAGTTGATTGTGGCATGCTGAAGTGGATAGCCAATTCACGCACTGAAGTCTTAGGCATGTCATTGATCTGTTTTAAAATCACCATTTTTTTGAGATACATTTAGAGTTGTACGCTTAGCCATGGCAGAAATAACTCACAGCAGCAGATAGATGTGGACAGAACAGCAGCAACTAGCAACACAAAACACACAGTAACACCCCCCCAGTGACGTGTAAAGTTCTTTGTATTACAGCTGTCTTTTAAGTAGCTGTGAATGAACGCTAATTAACAGCTGAGCAGTTGTAATTAGCACTTTTCAGTGGTAAGTCATGCCCTAGAAGCTGTCCGATTTAGATGGCTGCCATAACATGATATATTGCTAAGTTTTAATGCAGGTTTAAATAGCAATGGTTTGGGTTTTAGGAAATGGCTGCTATAAGCAGAAAAATGTCATATCCATGACCGATATATTTGGGGAGTACTGTACCTATAAAAGGTTTTATCCCCTTTCTTAACTGAGTTGGCTATCTTTTCCTTGGTTTGGGCCTTTGCTATTCTGACTGCCTTCCCCGCTTCTTTCTGCTTTAACTGGTATAGTTCTCTGTCCTGCTCCTTCTGTGTTTCCTTATACTTGCTTCACACAAAGGCTTGTTGTCCCTGTGATGGCAGTTTTGATGTTTCCCCATTGTTGCTCCACCCCACCTTCTTGCATGTTTGCTATTGCTTTTCTGAAGCACTGTCCCATTTTGACAAACTCAGCCCTCCTGAAGTCCAGTACCTTCACTTTTGTATGGCTTGACTCTACAGCTAAGTTTGTCATGAACCACACTGTTCGGTGGTCACTTGTTCCCAGATGGCTACCCACTTCTAGATCTGAGATCCTCTCTCTGTCCCCATTTGAGAGTACCAGATGTAAGATTGCTCCTTCCCGAGTGGGTTCCAAAACTAGCTGTCTGAGGCATGCCCCCGTAGGGCATCAAGAATGGCCCTGCTCTTGGATGTGGCTGCAGCAAAGGTGCTCCAGTTAACATCTGGCATATTCAGGTCCCCCATCAGCAATATCTTCCCTTTCTCTGCCATCCTAAGGATGCCTTCTATCATTTCCTTGTCCATTTCCTTCCCCTGAAATGGGGGTCTGTATACAACCCCTGTGCAAATTGTGATGCCATTTCCAGTCTCCAGAGTGACCCACAGTGCCTCCTGTCCTCCCTGTTTACCTTTTAGTTCTGTTGCGTTGATCCCTTCCCTTACATAGAGAGCTACTCCTCCTCCTCTACCCTCTCTGTCCTTCCTGTAGATTGTGTACCCTGGTATGTTGACATCCCAGTCATGGTTCTCTGTGTACCATGTTTCTATGACTGACACGATATTCAGGCATCCCTCTTCCATCAAGGCCATCATTTCGGGGAGCTTTTTACCTAGACTATGGGCATTGGTACTCATTACCCTCCATTTTTGTATGGCCTATTTCTTTTTGCCCCATCCCTGTCCTTAGTGCATCTGTCTTTTTCTCCATGTACCCCTGCCCTTCTCCCTATCAACTGCCCTATCTTCGTGTTTACCTCACTAACTACCCTGATTTTTTTGGGGGGGCTAGGATTTCCCTTCTCCTTTTCAGTGCCTCCCCCCTTAGCTAGTTTAAATACTCGACAATGAAGAATTTAAACCTATCACCTAGGATCTTGTTTCCCCTGCTGGACAGATGCAGACCATCGCACCAAGTGGAGCTCCGGTCCCCAATGAAGTGAAATCCCTGAGCTCTGTACCAGTTTTTCAACCAGTCATTGAATCCCATGTTGCGGAGTACCCTAGGCTCATCCATGCCACAGACAGGTAGCACTTCCGAGAAAGTTACTGTGTGTGCTACTTGTCTAAGGCCCCTCCCCAACTCCACAAACTTCTGTTGCACTGCTCTGATCCCATTCTCAGCCAGGTCATTCATCCCTAGGTGGATAATGACATTCAGCTCACTCCCCCTTGCAGCTGCTCCCATGATCCTAAGGATTAATTTCCTGTCCTCCAGGCCATGGCAACAGGCAAGCATCTTTCTTCCCTTCCCCCCTCCCTCCCCCAGTTCTACCTCCCTAACAAGTAAGTCCCCACCAGGAGTTGTTTCCTTCCTCTGTGGGGTCTTGTGCCACCCTCCTTTGGGTCTCCATTGTGGAGGTTCCCAGCATCCTCCTTGGTCTCCACTGCAGGAGCCTCCATAGAGGAACCATGCTCTGCCAGAGTGGTGAATGAATTGTGGAGAGGCACAACTGGAGGGATGTGCCTCTGTTCCACCACCCTCACCCTCCCTGAGCCCACTGTGGTCCAACCACTCTGCTTTCTTGGCAACCTCTGAGGTAGTAGCAGTGGTCTGGGTGGTCCCTGGGTGGGGAAGCAGGTTTTCCGAATCCCTGCCAGGTCATCATGGAGTCAAACAACCTCCTCCCTCAGACCAGAGAGGTGCCTGCAAATAGGGAAGCAACGCAGTTTCTAGAATGTCTCCCAGAAGACTGCTGCTCCACAGCCATTGTATTGCACCACTCCCCACATGTCTGTCTCCCTTCCTGTTTCAGATCGTTTTTCTTTTTTTTATTCTTGTTTTAGTTTGTGCAAGCTTGTGAATGTTTCTACCCCCATTCGGTGTGCTGTGCCTTTAAGGATATGAAGAGGTGTATGTTGATAGCAATTTTGGTGAAGTGATGTCAGAACCGCTGCTATAAAGGAAGTTATGCACTGGGGCGGGTGGGAGTAAACCTGTCCTTCCAGAAACAATCAACTACAACTCTGACCCTCCACCCCAGGGAGCGCCTTCCTTCCTTTCAGACACCTATTTCACAGAGGTTAAGTAACCGGTCTAGTCATGAATGACTGTAAATATCTCCCAGCTAGAGTTCCTCTCTGGCAAATAAAAGCTTAACTAAGAAAAGTCAACCCCAAAAACAGATAATCAAAACTAGCTACTTACATAGGCCCAAAAATTAATAATTCAATTCAGTGTAGTCAATTAAATTACCTCCTTGTTTTGAGGAAGCTTTAGGCTGTTTTCTCTCTCTCTCTCAGTGGGGTAGTCCGTGACTATAGCAATCGAGATTGAGCACCTAGAAAAACAGCAACTCAATCTCGGTGACTATCAGCATGGCTACCTAGGGAGGAGGGTGACCAGATACTGGGGTTAGCAAAAATGGCGACAGGAACCTGCAGGTATACGCGTGCACCCATGAGGGGAGAGACACGGGGGAAGGATGGCATGAGGGAGGAGTTGCTGTGAGCAGCTGCTGAGCCGAATCACTGGCATTGTGGGGAGAATGGTCAGCTGGGAAGCATGGGGTACTGGGTTCCAGTCTGGCCTCGTGCATTTTTTTGGTTTTGTTTGCCACCTTGCAGCGTGTATTGCCCCAAGTTTTTGCCTCCCCCGACATGCACCTTCTGGAGCTGAAAATCCATAAGTAGGGGGGTGTGGGGGGGAAGCAAATTCCCCCATGGGGGGGTGCAGGACCTGTAGGTCTCGGGTGACTTTTTTCAGTGCGCTGCAGTGCGCATCACTGAAATAATATTTCAGCGATGTGCACACACCATAATATTGATCTGTGTTCCTTGATCACTATTATGACACAAAATCAACAGTAGAGATGGACCATCCAGATATGGTGTAACAGTGGTTACTTACACAAGCTAGACAGGGACCACCAACATTTGAAGTAACAGTAGTTATAAGCAGAGGGTGACTTCCTTAAACTGACTGGTATCACAAAACGCTGCGAACGAGTCCCACATTTATGGAGAAACAAAGGATATCAACACTCAGGCTGGCTAGAGGACCACTGTAAATGTGAAGGATTTTTTTGTCAATAAAATGTTTATTGTTTTATAATATAAAGGCATTACAGAGAAATATTAAATAAAAGTCTCTCACGGAACTAGCAAATGGACAAGTAACATATACAGTACTTATGAAAACAAAAAGGGAATTGGGGATTACATCCAATAAAACAGTACATTCATCTTCTTTAACTTGTAGGTTAAACAGAAACTCATCAGACTAAGTAGTGTAGTTTGAAGGAAATAGTAACAACATACAAAATGAAATAACTCTGAAAGATCAATATGGCAACAACTACGTTTCATATCGATGAAGCAATTAAATGTTAAAAGACAACAAGAGTTCAGTGAAACTTGCTAAAACAGAAATTAGAAAGCAGAATGAGACTTACAAATCCAAAATAGGAATAACCAAAGAAACAGGAATACGATGCTGAGGTCAGGAAAAGGGTAAGGTATGAAAAATTATCAAGTAGGTGAGCAGTCAGTGAGTGATCCTGCCATGTTAGACAAATGAACCTTCAGCGTATGGATATATTTAAAGAGCATCTGTACCAGCAAAGAAATGAGGCATCATGGCAAGATCTAGATCTGATCTCTAGTACATAACAACCTATAGTATATTTGGTGTCCAACATTTTTATAACTTTAGATGGATTATCTCTTAAAGACAATGCAAATTTTTCTAACCTGTGAAGGCTACCCAAGAAGGGTGCAACAAATGAGAGGGCTACCCAAGAAGGGTGCAACAAATGAAAGGGCTACTCAACAAGGGTGCAACAAATGAGAAGTCTACTCAAAAAGGGTACAACAAATGTGAGGGCTACCCAAGAAGTGTGGACAAAATGTGAGGGCTTCCCAATAAGGGTGCAACAAAGAGACCTCAGTACTGTTTTGGGACACGTTACCTTACCACATGGTCCTGGCAAATTTGATGACCAGTATCAGTGGTTAGCACTGTGCAATGCTTCATCCACCCTCCCCTGTCGCCCTCCCACCCTGTGGTAGCATTTATACTATGAGGACATCACAGGTGTAAAAAAATAATCAATGAACGTTTACACCCTTACTGCATGGTAACTTGGTATACCCCTCTCGACCCCTACTGTCTTCATAAACTTAGAGTTTCCCAGTTTAGCACCTTAACTTCCTGTAACTAGTTCAGCAGGAGCCAGTATTACTTATGGAGCACTACAGCACAGACCCTGCAGTTAACCAATCAATTACTAGCCATACTACCATCATCACTCACAATCCAAGGAAACCACCTGGAGGCAGTTACTGCAATCACAGTATCTTTCACTGGTGGCACCCTTCCTAGCTGCCTGCAGGCAGTATACTATAACCTTCCCTCTATCTCTGTATATTCTGCACTTTTCTCTTTGCCCCCCACCACACTCCTTCATCGCATTATGTTGACCCTAATCCTTCTCTGCCTTGGTCTGCTCTCCCTCATATCTGACCTATCACCCCTCCCTCTCCTCTCCTTCCCCTACTAGTCCTCCTCTAATCTCCTCTCCAGTACTCCTTCTCCCCACCACCCTCCCCCCCTTACCACCTCTTACTACACCCCTTCCTATAGCCAGGAGTAATATGCTCTCCTTTGCTAAATGTAGAAGCATTCAGCTGCAGCTGCTGCCACACCTTTATGCCCTGCCACCTTCCTACCCAACTCCATAAAAAAAAAACTCCCTTCTCCTCTTACTGATTTTCCTACTGCTTCTCTAGGAGACATTTAACACAACTCTGGTCTGCCTTCTCTGTCCTCCCGTCCTACTCTACTAAAATGTCTTACAACTACCGTACACAATTGCGAAAACTACACTACTGCTAAAATTGTATATTGTACTTTTTAACAACTATTTATGTATGAACTGTGAATACTTGTATATACTCTGCCGTTTATTTTGCATCTTATTGTATATGTTGTGTATTTGCATGCAGACTCAGGACCTCCTCATAAATGAGCCTGCTAAATGGAGTTTTTTTTTCCTGTCATTAAACTTGAACTTGAACTAAAAGATTCTACTTCAGTGCTATGAGCCTTCTCCCCAAACTAGATTCTGTGAAAGTCTGGGCTACCCAGAGCTCCTCTGACATACTTAGATTCTCCAAAACCTGGCTGTCCTCCAAGGTGCAGTACTCAATTCCCACCACACTCTTACAGATTAAAACCTTTCCCACATGGACAGGGGAAAACATCATGGCGGAGTAGCCCTCTACATTCCCCAGTCCTTCTTTTGCTCCTTCTCCCTTTGCAAATCCCTCCCCATCTCTCATGAGTTAATTATAGCCAAGCTAAACATTCCAGACACTCTCCCTGTATATACTGGGGTGTTATATTTTATTTATTTATTAAAATGGTTCACCAGGAAGGCAGACTGAGTGACAAGTCGCTCGTCTCCCAGAATGCCCTGGGGGGAAGCGGTACATTAGGAATGCGACATTAGACATTCAAGTTACAAGTTCAACATTAGCATACCATTGTAAGGTAGATGTTACAGTGTTAAAACAGTGTTGCACATGATAGGTAAAAACAGTGGACAATAATAAGTGCTGGGTTAATAAGTAATATATATGTCTCCCCTAGACTCTCACAAGCCTCACTGGTTACTTGTATCTCCTCCATTGCCTCGCACACATTCTCTGGGGTGCTTATCCTGCTTGGGGACTTCAATTTAAACTGGCTTTTTCCAGCTTCCAAGCCCACATTACACAACATCGAACTGCAGAATCTTACTCAGCTCATAAGGGAACCAATACGTCTAAATCGTCGCTCACCTAACCACTCCCCATTGAACTGGGTGTTCTTCTCCCACCCCCACCATGCAATTGCAGCAGGCACCCTCCCATATATTTTTAGTGCTCATTGTATGGCCAATTGCATCAGGAAGATGCATCCCTCCTACTCAGTTCATAAATACATATTGCATCACTCCCTCAGGGTGCTTGCTACCAGTACCCTTCTACAAGACCTTTCCAGTGCCAACTGGCCCCCCCATGTTATCTGCTACTGGTGTTGACTCAGTCCTCAATTAATTTCTCCACAGCTTCACCTGAGTCTGGAACATTAATGCACCCCAAAAACAAAGTGAGGGAGAAACAGCGATAAAAGATGGGAACAATGTGCAGGAGAATGAAGGAAAGGAGAAGGGGGAAGGGAGGAGGGGAAGAATGGGGTTGCAGGAAGTAGGCTGTTGGTTAACTAGAATCTTCAGCTTATCCAGTAGGTAGGGAAATGGGCAGACTGGGTTGGCCAAGTGGTCCTTATCTGCCATCAAAGTCTATGTTTCTATATAATGGGAGAGTCTTGATACTAAGAGGGATCAGGTGGGGCAGCAGAGGGGAGAGACACAGCAGTATCTTGGTGGAAGCAATGCCAGGAATGAAGGTGGAAAGAACAGGGCAATCAGTGCTAAGTTATGCAAGTGGGGGAAGGGAGAGACCTCACCTAATAGTACACCTGGAGAAGAATGACCTGGCTGATCAGACAGTAGAGGAAGTGTAGGGGAGGTTTGAGGAACTGGGACCTCTTTGCAATGGAGCAAGAACTATCAGTCACCTTCTCAGAGGTATTTCCTGTTCCCAGGGCTAGTATACCAAGCAAAAAGAGAATACGGAAGTTTAATGAACATCTGGGAACCTGGTGTTGGGAAAGGGGGTACGGGCTGGTAGGAGGGTGGAGGACCTGGGAGAATTGCAGTTTTTATGCAAAGGACATATTGCACCTAAATGAGAACAGAAAAAGGTACTGATGGAAAGGATAGAGGAGCACATAGAGGGGCATTTAAACTAGTTGGGGGGGTAGCAAGCTGGATAGAGGAGTACAGAGGCCTAGAGTTGTGCAAACAAATGGGCTTACTCCCATAACAGTAAGGTAAAATGAGAAGGAAATACTAGGATCAGACATTGGGGAGCGGGGCAGGGCAGGGTAAACCAGGGACAAGGGTTGGAGGGTGGTAACACTAAATGCAAGGAGTCTGGGAAATAAGGGGGTGGAACTACAGGCTGCCATGGTGGAGGGGTGTGTGGACTTGGCAGCTATGACCAAAACATGGGCCACCTAAATTCACGACTGGGACATGACAGTTCCTGGGTATAGTCTAAAGCTAAACCAAAAGGATAGGAAGAAGGGAAGAGGTTGGGGATAGTGCTGTATGTAAAAGAAGGATTAAAGTGTGTATGGGAAGAGGGTGAGTAGGAGGACACTGAGGTTCTGTGGGTACAACTCCAGGATCTGGAACTAGGTCCCTTAAGTTGGGGGCAGTGTACAGTCCACCATCTCAATCTGAAGGGGAGGACAGGGTACTGGTGGAGCTGATGAGGTGGAACTGTGTGGAAAAGGGGAGTGGTGATGGTAGGTGTTTCAACCTGCCAGGGGTAGAGTGGGAAATGTCTACCACAGTATGCAAAAGAGAGTAGGTAATGCTGGAAGCATGCCAGGTTAACTTCCTGGTGCAGTTGGTCAGTGAACCAGATGAGGAAGAAAATACCCTGGACCTTGTGCTGATGAACGCAGAATGGGTGAGTGACATGAAGGTTGAAGAATCACTCTGAGGGGAGTGACCATAGGACAGTCTGGTTCCAGCTACAGTTGGCTGAAGAGAATGGGGCATCTGGCACAAGGGTGCTGAACTTCAAGAACACCAAATTTTGAAGGATGGTGGAGGTGGCGCAGTGGTTTCTGAACAGAATTCAGCCAAATATGGACACACACCAAAGGTGGGACCTGATAAAAAGGAGGCTGGTGGAAGCAATGGATACCTGCTGCAGGGCCCAGACTAAAAGAGCTAGGAGGAAGAAACCCAGCTGTATAAGCAAGGGGTGTGCATAGGAAGAGGCATCAATAGTAGAAAACAGGAAGTTGTTATCCGTCTGTACAGACAGTTGGAGAGACCCCATCTGGAGTACTGTGTGCAGTTCTGGAGACCCCATCTCCGCAAAGACGTAGACAGAGTGGAGGCTGTCCAAAGGAGGGCACCAAATGGTGCAGAGTCTGCACCAGAAGACATAATGAAGAAAGACTAAAGGAGCTATTGATATACCCTGAGGAAAGAAGGGAGAGGGGACATGATAGAAACTTTCAAGTACCTCAAGGAATCAACAAAGGCCAAGAGAGTAGCATCTTCCAGAAAAGAGATGTGCAAGAACAAGGGGACAATTTGAAGATTGAGGGAGGACGGCTCAGAGGTAATGTGGAGAAAGTATTTTTCACTGAGAGGGTTGTGGATGCATGGAACAGCCTCCCTGAGGAGGTTGTGGAGTCAAGAACAGTGGGGGACTTCAAGAATGCATGGGACAGGCATAAGGAAGTCCTAGTGGGGGAGTAGGAAGTAAGCTGTTGGTTAACTAGGATCTGCAGCTTATCTGTTAGGTATAAAAATGGGCAGACTAGGTGGGCCAAGCGGTCCTTATCTGCTGTCAAATTCTATGTTTCTATGTGTTAGACAGGGTGAGGAGAAAAAGTGAAGCATTTAGGAGATTCAGAAAATCAGGGAGAGAGGAGGATAGGGAGGTGTATGTGGAACAAGCAAAGGAAGTGGCTAGGGAGGTAAGGGTAGCCAAGGCATCAAGGGACCTCAGGCTGGTGCAAGGCATTAAAAAAGGGGAGGAGGACTTCTTTAAGTACATCAAGGAGAAAGAAGTTGCAAGGACCACATTGTGAGAATTAAGGAAGAGGGATGGGTGGAAGAAGTGGTGACAAGGCAGAAGCGCTTAATGACTATTTCTGTTCAGTCTTTATGAAGAAGAAGGAGAGGGACAGTACCCATAGTAGGAGGAAGGATAGACAAAGATGGGGGAGGGTGACGGATGGAGAAATCACAGTGGCAAGGGTGCAGGAGGGTTAAGGACATTGAAGGTAGACCAGCTACTGAGACTGGATGAGGTGCATCCAAAGGTACTGAAGAAGTTTATAGAGGTCCAAGCTGGCCCCTTGGCAGATTTAATACATCTCCAGATTCAGGGTGTACACCACAGGATTGGAAACTGGCTTTATGTGGTTCCTCTCCACAAGGTGGATCCATAGAAGAAGTGGGGAACTATAGGCTGGTAAACCTGACATCTATAGTGGGGAAGATAATGGAGACCATCCTAAAGGAGAGGCTAATGGCACTACTGGAGGTCAGAGGGGTACAGGACAGGAAGCAGCATGGTTTCATCAAGGGCAAATTATGCCAGACCAACCTAGTGGACTACTCAGTCAATCACTCAATCTTTATTTATCCAAGCAAAACACCATTGAGACAACTCATTTACAAGTTGGACCTGGGTCAGGTACTGGTACAAATACAAAGCAAGAATAGGAAATATGACACAAGGCACACAAGGCAAGAGATACAGTGCTGCAATTAGGTTACGGGCTACACATGCTATACATTTGAACACAAGAGGATACATATGTACAATATATAAATAGTACACAATAAAAATACACAATTTCTAAAGTGGATAAAGTCATAAGGAAATGGCAGTTAATTGATGGAAGGAGTACCATAAGTGATTAATTAGTGAAAACAGTTACAAGATTCCTTGAACGCCCTCGATTTTTAAAGAGGGGTATTTTCACTGGTAGTATCATTTTTAGGGTTTTTTGCACATTATTTCAGAGGACAGGGAGACTGTGACTTATGGCTGCTTTGCCAAAACATGTTTTAACTTTAGAAATAGTGAGGGAGGTATAAGAAAGGCTTCTTAGTTGGTAGGTCCCTGCCAGGCAGAGAGGAAGGCAGTCGGAGATGTATTTAGGAACCTTATTGGAGACGGCTGTAAGTGTCCAGAGGATTGCATTTTTTTTGGTGTCTGTAACTAAGAGAGCTCCAACCTACCATAGACTAAAGGGTGCAGTGGTGAGTGGAATATGGTGCATCAGTAATGAATCTGATAGTCTGATGGTAAAGGGTGTCAAGTTTTCCTAAGGCTGTACTTGGTGCATGTCCATATATGATATCAGCATAGTCCAAAAGTGATAAGGTTGGTTGCACTAGTCGGATTTTGGCCTCCTGTGTAAGCAGATGCTTTATCCAGAAGAAGATGCCTAGCCTTTGTCTTAATTTTTTGATTAGGTTCTCAATATGTTCCAAAAATGATAGCCTATCGTCAACCCATACCCCCAAGTATTTAAAGTTTGACACAAATTCTAAAGGTTCAGCTAAAAGCGTCCAAATAAGAGGGATTGTTGGTGTGCCCTTGCTTTTGTTAGTGTTTGCAAAAGGGGCAAAGAGCATAGCTTTAGTTTTTTTTTAGCATTTAATAGTTTCAAGTGCAATAGGTTTTCCTGAAAATGGTTAAATTCAAGCTGGAGGTTTTTGTAAGTCAGTTCTGGTGTAGGCCTGTGTAAGTTCAGCACAGTATCATCAGCAAATAGATTAATTCTAGCGTCCTTGATTTAATCATTTAAATTGTTACTATAGATGGCAAACAGCAGTGGTCCTAAAATGGACCATAGAGGCACTCCTCTTTGCACTGTTTTCAGCATGGAGAGATTGCCCTCCACTTTGACTTGTTGACAGTGATCGGTAAGGCAGTTAGAAAACCACTTAGAAGCCAGAGGGTCTACTCCAATAATACGGAGGGTGGTCAGGAGCAGGTCATGGTCCACCGTATCGAAGACTTTGCTAAGATCAAGAAATAGGGATCATATGTACTTTTTGTCATCTAATGCCATCTGCCAGTCATTGGAGACCTTAGCAAGCATGAAAATTGTACTGTGGTGAGGTCTAAACCCAGATTGCAACATGTTAAGAAGATTGTGATTCTCAATCTCAAGGTATTTCTTGAGTTGAGAATTCACTACTTTTTCCAATAGTTTAGACAAAACAGTAAGTAAGGAAATTGGGCAATAGTTGTTCAGGTCACTGGTATCACCAGACTTAAAGAGTGGGATCACTTGTGCTGTTTCCCATATTGCAGGGAGAGAACCTTGAGTAAGGGACAAATTAAATAGATGAGTAATGGGGTCAGCTAAAGTATAATATCCTAGCTTTAGATAGTAAGGCTCTATATGATCCTCACCAGGGCTTTTCCTTGTCTTGAGGGACAAAAAGAGATCCTCAACTTACTTCACAGAGACAGGATAGAAGGGGAAAGCTGGTTTAAGATTTATTAAGCTTGGGTTGAGCCATTCAGATTTCTGAACACATGGCTGTGCTCGGAGATTATTGGCTGGTGAGGAATCAAACCACTATGTTTGGCTGACTAGGTAGATTGATGGGGGCCAAGTGGATGTCCTGTATCTTGACTTCGGTAAGGCCTTTGATTTAGTACCACATGGGAGACTTGAAAGTAAACTACAGGGCACAGGGGTGGGAGAAAAACTGGTGGGGTGGGTGGAGAACTGGCTAAAGGATAGGCAGCAGAGGGTGGTGGTGGTAGGAGGACATTTTTCATCTCCCAAGTCTGTGACAAGTGGGATACCACAGGGGTCATTGTTGGGGGCCAGTGCTGTTTAGCCTATTTATTGAAGACATCTTAGAGGGCATCAGCAGTAGGATAAGTCAGTATAGCGCAGTGGTTTAAGGCTCTGAGCTGCAAATCTGGTGACATCCAGCAGACCAGACCTGGGTTTGAATCCCACAGCTTCCACTCGGATACTGTGTGACTCTGAGCAAGTCACTTAACTTCCCTGTGCTCCCAGGTCACTCCTGTAAAAAAGCTTTCCACTTAGTGTGCTACTCCTGGTTAAACAAGTTAAAAAAAAAAAAAGTCTGTTTGCAGATGATACCAAGATGGGAGTGCTGGTGGATGACCAGGAGGGGTGGTGGGGGCTACAGGAGTATCTGGCGAGGCTTGAGACATGGTTGGGCAGATAGCAACTCAGGTACCATGCAAAGAAATGCAAGGTGATGCACTTCGGAACAAAGAATCCGAAGAGAAGCTACCATCTGGGGGGGGGTGTAAGGCTAGAAGTGACAAAGGAGGAGAAGGGTCCAGGGGTGATCACCATGGGGGCTAGGAATAATTCCGCTCAATGCAGGTGAGCAACAGTGAAGGCAAACAAAATGCTGGGATGCATAGCAAGGGGCATCACCTGGAAAAGAAGGGAGGTGATTGTGCCTTAGTACAGATTGTTGGGTAGACCCAACCTGGAGTACTGCATACAGTACTGGTACCTGTACCTGCAAAAGGACATTAGGTTGCTAGAGGGAGTGCAGCAAACGACAACAAAAATGATACAGGGTCTAGAAAGATGCCATATGAGGAGCAACTTAGGGAGTGGCACATGTACTCGCTGGAGGAAAGGAGAGACAGTGAGATATGACTGAGATCTTCAAATACATGAAGAGGATAATCAGGACAAACACGGGGGTCTACTCAGGAGAAGGGTGGGGAGAGACACTAAAGGACATGACATGAGATTTGAGATGGGTAGATTCAGGAGGGGAATGAGAGGCATTTCTTCACAGAAAGGGTGGTGGCAGTGTGGAACACACTACCAGAAGAGATGGAGGCATGTAACACTATGGAATACTTCAAGAAGGGATGGGACTTGGCAAAGGGGAGGGTAAGGGGATGGGGCTGATTAGGTTGCTGATTAGGGGAGCTAACTACAGATTCGAGTAGACTCAATAGACCATCATGGCCTATTTCTGCTAGAAATTTTCATATGTTCATATATCCACCACACCTGGAACCACTCCACCCCAACTGCCCAGTGTAACCTGCAAAAATGTATGTGGGCTACCTACAAATCCTCTTTAACCCAGGCCAACTTCCAAGCACACAGGACACTAAGAAACACATGCATTAGGGCATTCTGGACAACCAAAACAGACTGTTTCAAGGATCTCCTCCACTCTAGCCTCAAATTTCTAGAAAACCATCCACTCTTTCATTGACCCCCCTGCTCTCAGTCAACTACCCCTGTTCTCTCAATGGACTGTTCCATCCTCTCAGACCATTCCTCCGTAGCTGACACCCTAAACAAATACATTTATCTCATGTACGCTTCCTGACCTCTCCACAATGGCCCACTCTGACCCTTCCCCTGCCCACTCTTTATTTATTTATTAGAAAAGTCAGATTTACAACCTTTGAGTCATGGACTTATTTACAAAGGCACCTTGTCGTAGGGGGTAGACAGAGTTACATAGTGTGGTTGCAATAGTGAGAACAGTACAGGTGTAGAACATTAAACATAGAGTACACATAGGTTACATAATAATGTTTCTTATAATAGGTTACAGTTTTATATACTAGGTACCCAAGGGTTACACTGGGGGTACAGCCCTGGACATACCTAGATAATACCTGGAGAGGGTGGAGGTAGGGATGGGGAGTGGGGTGGGAGGGAGGGCAGAGGATAGGCTGTCCGGAGAATGTTGTCAAGTCAGGGAGGCCTTACAAGAGGATCCCATGGTTGGATTAATTAGGTGCATCTACAGCAACGGAGCGTCAAAGAGATGGTTCCAGAGGACAGTTTTGAAGGGACCAATTTTGGCAATGTCTGTGATGCAGTGTGGGAGGGAGTTGAACCAAGCAGGGGCTCAGTAATTGAAGGACCTCTGGGCTAGTGAGGCTTTGGTTCTGGGCACCAGAAAGGTGACCTTGACAGAGCTATGGGTGGCAGCAGGTGAGGACGCACGCTGTAGGGAAGCAGAGACCCCTCCCCCAAGGGGAGAGCCCTAGAAGAGATTGTTTGATGAGTAGGCAGGTCTGGTAGTGCAGACACTCCTCAAAGGTGAGCAGGTTGGTGGTGGAGTACAGCAGGCAAGTGTGAGTGCGGCTAGGGGCTCCGGTCAGGAGCCTGCAGGCCTTATTGATTAAGAGCTAGATTTTAGTCAAGGCAGTATTATTCTGCCGCAGCATAAATGGCCATGCCATAGTCTACTAGCGATAGGACGGAAGAGGTGAAGGCCAGCCAGAGGACAACTTTAGGGAGGCAGTCTCTGTGACAGTATAGTAGGCCTATCTGAGAATTTATGGTGGAGGATAGGGCATTGATGTGGGTGTGGAAGGTGAGAGCTGAGTCAAAAGTGATGCCTAGATATTTGTAAGAGGTCACTTGCTCCAGCGGGTGCAGAGTGCTGGGGAGAATGAAGAGGAGGAGCATTCTTGGCCTTGTTTTGGTGATGGGAGAAGAGCATTGACTTAGTCTTCTTTAGGTGAATGACAAGCCGGTGGTCAAGGAACCACTTTTTAGCTTGGTTGTAGATGTGCTCTAGGGATACTTGGAAAGAAGAGGGATTGGAGTAGGAGGCAAAGAGAACCACGTCGCCGGCATAGAGGAACATTTTTCCTGTGCAGGAGCTGGGGAGAGTGTTGAGGTAAAGGCTGAAAAATACAGGGCCCAGAATGGAGCCCTTGGGTACCCCGGAATGAAATGGCCAGGTATTGGGCAGGGAGCCATTTATCTTCACACGCTGGGATCTAGCAGAGAGGTAGCTGAAGAACCAGGCAAGGGGACTAGCGGAAAAGCTGAGTTGGTGGAGGAAGTCGAGCAGGAGGGGTGACAAATAGTGAGCTTAATATGTATACTCTTGAGGAAAGAAGGGAGAGAGGGGACATGATAGAAACTTTCAAGTACCTCAAGGGAATTAACAAAGTCCAAGAGGGTAGCATCTTCCAGAAAAAGAGATGTGCAAGAACAAGGGGGCACAATTTGAAGATAGAGGGGGGACGGCTCAGGGGTAATGTGAGGAAGTATTTTTTCACTGAGAGGGTTGTGGATGCATGGAACAGCCTCCCTGAGGAGGTCTTGGAGTCAAGAACAGTGGTGGACTTCAAGAATGCATGGGACAGGCATAAGGCAGTCAAGGGCGGGTAAGAGAGTAAGCTGTTGGTTAACTAGGATCTGCAGCTTATCTGTTAGGTAGGAAAATGGGCAGACTAGGTGGGCCAAGCGGTCCTTATCTGCCGTCAAATTCTATGTTTCTATGTTTCTATGTTAAAAGACTTGGAGAGGTCTATGAACACTGCACCCGCAAGGTTGGTGGAGTCAAGAGCAGAGTGCAGGTATTGACAGAACTCCAGGAGAGTAGTAGTGGTACTGTGTCCTGGGTGGAAACCATGTTGTTCTGGGTATATTATGTCATATTTGGCCAGGTACTCAGAGAGTTGAATAGACACTATTTTTTCTAGGGCTTTAGAGAGCAGGGGGAGGATAGACATTGCTGGTAGTTGTTAGGTGCGGATGGATCCACTCTAATGTATGGGGTGATTTTTGCTGATTTCCAAGCACTGGGAAACTGCCTTGGCATAGAGACTGGTTTAGTGGGTCTGTATGGGGGACTAGGATGATATCCAAGACCAGGTGGAGGATCCTGGAGTCTAGGGGGTCACAGCTGGGGTTGCTGCTACCAAGGGCTTTTAGCAGGTACAGCCTTGCTACATGGGGGATATAGTGTGCAGGTAGAAAGGAGGGTGATCCAAGGCAGGGAGATAGAGGCAGGGTTTGGGTCAAAAAAGTTGTTTGGGAGGACAGAGCTTAGGTCAGAGAAGGCAGTATTGAGTCAATAAGCTATACAACTTGGGTCTGTAGTGATGGTGCCATTGATGGAGATCTGGGATGGTGGGGGGAGCGGGTCTTCCCATTAACCTCTTTCATGCTGTCCCAGAAAGTACAGGCAGAATCCCAGGTGGCTACAAGGGTGGTCAAATAGTGCTCTGCCTTGGCCTGTCTAATGGCCCAGGTGCACTGGTTATGCACCACGTTGCGGGCTTGTCTATCAGCCAACTTGCCTGATTCGATAGCGATGTGCCAGAGATTATCCCTATGCTTACTTTATTGGATAAGAGATGGGGAAATCCATGCAGCATTTTGTTTTTTAGTATGGATTCTGGTGTGGGGGGTGAAAAGGTCACAGGCCTTGCTGAAGGCAATGGTGAAGAGGTCTAGGGCAAAGTCAATATCAGGGGCATGATGGATGGGGGACCTGTCCAGCTGTGCTAGATGCAGTTTTAGCTTTCTGAGACCCCCGGGGTGTAGGCACCAGTGCAAGGTGGCCTGGGACACAGGTTTCGGTATGAAGGATGACCAGAGACAGAGGGCAGATGAGTGATCAACTAAGTGAGTTGGGAAGAACGTTGATATCTCAGATTTTATGAGGGCAGTTCGATAGTATTATGTCTTGGAGGGTGCTGGAGCCACTTGTCCAGTTGAATCTAGTGGGCTGGGTGACTAACTGGGACATGCCCAAAGCAGAGAAGGACTCACTGGAATGGGAGGCAGTGGTACCAAGCCAATTAAAGTTAAGGTCACCTAGGATGAGTTGCTTGGCTTTGCGTGGTAGGGAGGTGAGGTAGTCAATGAGAGACTATACCACTGGGTTCTGGTTCCTCAGGGGTATGTAGGAGACAGTGAAGAATAGCTTGGCTGGGTCAGGGGTAATTTTTAGAGTGAGGGCTTCGGCACCATAGTCAAGCTTGGGGACAGGGAGCGCATGGCTTATAAGGGTGTCCCACATGTAGATTGCACACCCACCACCACATTTACCAACTCAGTCTTCCCTGAACAGGGTGTATCCAGAGAGAGAAATAACAGGGTCAAGGGTTGTTTTGGAGAACCAGGTCTCTACTAACACAATAATATTGGGTTGGTGTTGTACAACCCAGCACAGGAGTGTGGCAGATTTCTTTAGAAAGCTGCATATGTTCAGTGATACAACATGGAGACCGGCTCCAGAGTTGAGTATGGGAGGGCTAGTTAGCATAGATCTAGGATTTGGGTATATATTCCCAGAGAGCAGCAAGAGCAGAGTGATTAGTCTAATTAGGGGATGGTGGCGACAAGGACCCTTTTAGTATGGTACTGATATGAGGTCCTGATACTAGGGGTGCAGGGGATGGGCAAGGCATAGAGGGTAGGTATGGCAAGGAAGAGGTGGATCCAGGATGGGCCCCAGAGGGCAGAGGGAGTGGGGATGTTGCTA
Organism: Neoceratodus forsteri; assembly: GCA_016271365.2. Classification (NCBI taxonomy): domain Eukaryota; kingdom Metazoa; phylum Chordata; order Ceratodontiformes; family Ceratodontidae; genus Neoceratodus; species Neoceratodus forsteri. The sequence continues at coordinate 56,925,198 of CM057455.1, forward strand.
GGTGGCAGATGCAGAGGAGTTGGGGGTGTTCAAGGTGGGAGGGGACCAAGCTGTTTGGGGGTGGCTTAGGGGAGAAATGCTCAGGGTGGAGGGCAAGGGTACAGGATGGGGGGGTGGTCTGAGCCAGAAGGGTAAATGTGAGCAGGCCTAGTAGAAGAGCGATGGTGCCCATTGTTATGTGGTAGGTAGCTGGAGGTAAAACTGAGCCAGCATTGGTGTGCCAGCTGTGAAATTAGCTGAAGCACAGGGCAATTTTGGTAAAACACCTGGAAAGAGTCACTGTAATATTGATTTATTGCATCGGGGTGGCAATGGCACTAGTTCTAATTTAGTGATATCATTGAAAATTCAGCTAAGGCAAAGGTGCCAGCTACTGGGATGGTTAGGCTGTGACTGGGTATGTCACCATAGACAGTGGAAATGTAAGAATTGAAAGGGTATATAGTCCAATTAGGGTGAGATCCCTAGCAATAGTTTATTTATTTTATATATTTAATTTTTGTTGACCGGGTAAGGTGCCCTAGCCTTAGCACTGACTATTTTCAGGCACGACCCGGGAGATTACAAAAAAAAATATGTTTAACAGAACATTTGTTTAACAAAGGCAGAAATAATCCTAAACAATAAAAGCTTAGACAATAGTAATACAGTGTAGGCAGAAGAAGACAGTAGATACAATTGATTCAATAATAGTGTATAACATGGAATGATAAGAGAGCAAATACAATGAATAGAGACATTTGGAAGCAAATTCAGGAAGCGACAGTGTGGTGAGATATAAGAACAACTACTATTATAATAACCATATTGGATGGGCATAGGAGAGTCTGGGATTGAAGGGGTGGGGATGCAATAAAAAAGGGGGGAGGATAGGATAGGATAGGAAAATAGGGCAAGGTAAGGGGATGAGGACTAGATGTAATAAAAGTGGGGCAAGGAGGTGACTGGAGGAAAGTACAGTGCTTAGTTGTTGAGGTGAGGGGGTGCATAGATCAGGAGAAAAATTTAGGTTCTAGGAGGTTTGAAGCAGGAGCAGGAATCATCGAGATGGTCATCTAGCAATTTCTTGAAAGAGGCATGTGATGGTGCTAGCCGTATAGCTAGAGAGAGGGAATTTCAGTGATGGGGGCATAACAGGAGAAGGTGCTAGCACCTTTGAAGGAGTGGTGTCGGGGATGAGTATGAGGGCCTTTGTAGTTGAGCGTAGACCATATCTGGATGTCTGGATGAGAAATAGTACTGCCAAGGGCTTCGGAGTTTGGTTAAGGATGATGTTAGCTATTATCAAAACGTATGCAAATTTTCTGGAGGCATCCAGAGAAAGCCACCCTAGTTCGGCATATAGGAGGCAGTGGTGTTTCCTCCGATTAGAGGAGGATGCATATCTACAGATATTATTGCAAGTAACATCCCACTTTTGAAGACTAGTTTTATCCACTGAGGCATACCATGCAACCCCATAGGTGAGTGATGGGAGGAGTATGCCAACAGCTATGTCAAGCCTCGCTGAGGGTGTGAGCATATAGCTGGAATGGTAGGCCATACCAAGTTTTACTGTATGTTTTCCAGCTTGCAGATTTGTTGACTATGGAGTTCAAAAGTAAGAGTTAGATTGAGTGTGAGACCTAGTTATTTAAATGAGGTTACCACTCCAACAGAGGATCCATTTATGATCGTGACATTGAAAGTGGGCTGGGAGAGTTTGAGTTTAGCATTAGAACCAAATAGCATGGCCTAGGTCTTGAATACATTCAAGACTAGTTTATGACCGAATAGCCACTGTTGAATACCTTGAATGTCTAGGGAAAGTTGTTGGTTTATTTCAGTAATGTTTTTCGCACTGGCGTAAAGGACAATATCATAGGCGTATAACAGGGAGGCAGTCTGGTGAATGTTAGAGGTAATGTCATTTATATAAATGTAGAAGAGCAGGGGACCAAGAATAAAACCTTGTGGCACGCCAATGTTTATGGTAGCATAATCAGACAATGTGGAGTTAAATTTAACTTGTTGAGTACGATCCAATAGGTAGCTGCCAAACCATGCAGTGACCTTTGATGAGAAGCCTAGGGATCTGAGAGTAGTTAGGAGGATAGGATGGTTGACCAGATCAAAAGCTTTAGTCATGTCTATAAAAATAGCCCCTGTTAGGAGACCAGAGTCCATAGCTGATAGGGTATCAGAGGTAAATTTGAGTAATACAGTGATGGTGGTGCTATGACCCTTGTGAACACCATGCTGTGTGGTCGTAAGAAGATCATGTTTCTGAAGAAAGTCTAAGGTTTGGGTGGCTACGAGCTTCTCAAGGATTTTGCTGAGGACAGGTAATATGGCAATAGGCCTATAATTGGAGTTTTTTTGCTGTCACCCTTTTTGAAGACTGGGGTAATCCTTGCAGTCTTTCATAGGTCAGGAACATAGCTGTGATACAGGGAGAGGGTAAAGATCCTAGCAAGAGGTGCAGTGATGTAAGGGGCAGCAAGTTTTAGGAGCTTAGGTTCTATATTGTCGGATCCAGCTGCAGTGAGGTCAGAGATGTTGTTGAGCAGTCTAAGTACATCCCGGCGGGTAACAGACTTGAAATGAAATTTAGGCCCAGAGTCATTAGGTTGAATATTTGAGTTTGGCTGGGAAGGATGAGGTATAATTGGTAAGGTCTGAAAACTGAGCATTGAAAAAGTTTGCGATGGTATAGGGATTATTTCAGTGGATACCAATTATAGATATGTCAGCTTGGGTAGGGGCTGGATTTGAACCTAGGAAGCACTTAATGTGGGATCAGAATTTTGTGGAGTCACCACATATGATTTAGTTAAGAGATCCTTACAGTAGGTACTCTTTGCCCTTCTGATATCCTTTTTGCAGGCATTTCGGAGTATCCTGTAGAACTTAAGGTCAGCTGGTAGCTCAGTCTTTTTGTAGTGGAGCTGGCATTTGTCATGCAGTTGTAGTTTTGAAAGAAAGTTGGACTTGAGCCAGCGGCTATGCTTGTTTTTCACATGACGGGTAACGAGAGGGCAGTGTTTGTCCTGAATTGCCAAAAAGTGAGTCAGGAATAGATTTAGAGTAGTCTGAGGGTCATCAGATTCAAATAGAGGGGTCCAGTCGATTGCAGCAATGTCCAGTAAGAAGGACTGGGAGTACAGGTGCGTATAGTTTCAGAAAGTGATAAACCAAAGCTTGGGGGGGGGGGCTAGACTTACCAGATACAAAAAAGGTGAGGGAGTGGTCTGTGATGGCATCTGCTAGTACACCAGAGGAGATAATATTTTCGGTGTGTTGGTCATTATCCAGTCCAGCAGAGTACTGGAGTTAGAATGCTGTGCAGTTCTAGTGGGATCGCTAATTACCTGATAGTAGTGTGGGTTGGAAGATTCCCAGCCAGTTTAGATTGAGATCATCAAGTGCTAGAACCTGTCCTGTCCTCCCTCTTCAATAGCCTTTCCCTCACTTTGCTTACATGCACAAATCCACATGCATGCTGATGACACGGTCCTCTAAACTTCTGAGCCCTCAAACCCTGATGTGGGGCATGTCTAGCATAATTTCAACAGCATACTAAACTGGTTCTAGGCACACCAGCTAAAGGTAGTTACTAAAATAAAACAGCCTCTATTACCTTTGGATCAAGACAAAAACTCTCAACACTGTCATCCCCCCATCTTTTCCATTTCAAATGACCCCTTCCCCCACCAGAAGTCATCTTTGCTTTCAAAACCCTTGGTTTATGACTAGTTAATGAGCTTAATTTCTCAGTCCATATAGACACCTTGTATTCATAACTTCACCCAAAATGTGGATTAATGTACTGTAACAAAGAATGCTTCTCTCCTTCTGTGCATCATGAGCTGATTACTAAAACAATGCTTGTCTTGTTCAGTTATGTGGACCTCATCTATGGCACTGCTTCTACCTCTTCCCTCACCAAGTGAGACACCCCCTAAATGCTTTTTGTCCTTTTGCCTCAAGCTTCCTATTCCACACTCACCTCTGATCCCTCTACTCCTCTTCCCCTTGCCCGCCATCAACGGGCTTCCTCCCTAGTCTTTAGGTCCATGCATGTGACTCAGTGCTGTGAACTCTGCATTGTTCGTTGGTCAGGTGGTGGGTTATCTTCAGGGTGAGTTTACTCACTTACAAAGCCCTGCACAGACTCAGTCCTGACTACCTGACTGATCTCCTGTGACCTGCCACTTCAGTCCACTACCTCTGCTCCTCAACCAGGGGCCTTCTTGAAGTTCTTAAGATAAGGCTAAGAACATCTGGTGGCCATGCTTTCAGTATTTCTAGACTAGTCCTATGGAACTCTCTTCTAGTTCTTCTCAGGGACATCAGTGTGTAGGTTCAAGAGTGGTTTGAAGGTCTACTTGTTTACAGTGGTCTTCCTTGCCGAATCTATTTGACCAGCCTTAAAAAGACTGCCAGACTAATTATCAATGTTATATCCAAAGTTTGTATTATTTTATCTGCTGTGGTCCTATTTATGTTGTATGTTTATAACACCCTGTCAGTTTTTATGTAAGTCACCGAGCGCCTCTGGGATTGGGCACAGTAAAAATAAACTTTGCTTTGCTTATTGCTACTGTATATTCTTACTCTGACTTCTCCCCTACTATCTCTCCTCCATCCTATCTCCTGATAGCCCCTCCTCCTACCCACTCTGTTGCAAGATGTCCCAAGCCTTCTTCCTCCCCATCCTTACTCTACATCTGGTCATTCTTTCTTTTCCATCTGCCCTTCCCCTGGAACCAACTTCCATCTCCTTAGTAGCAGGCCACCTCACTCTCAGCATTCACACACCTGCTCAGACACACTCGCACTGCTCCTTATCACTGCCCCTGTTACCTTACTCGTAGTTCTACATTAACTGCATTCAGACTGCATACGTTTTCTTATTGCTCAAACAAATGCCAATATTTTAGTGTGCTTGTATAACTGCACTATGAACTCTGCAACTGGTTGTATTTTGTTGCAACTATTCTCATACCAAATGTTGCTTTTGTATACTACTCCTTTTTATACAAATGTCCTCAGAACCACACCTGAAAACATGCCCTGGCTCATTGTTTTTCCAATTGTTTAACCAGGAGACACACACTAAGCTGAAAGCTTGTTTGCTGGAGCAACCTGGGAGCACAGGGAAGTTAAGTGACTTGCTCAGGGTCACACAGTATGCAAGTAGGAGCTGTGGGATTCAAACCCAGGTCTCTAGATTTGCAGCTCAGAGCCTTAAACCACTGCACAATACTGCCTCCCCATGTGTGCCTTTCCCAGTGATCAAACTTTAAGCAAACATGAGTTCTACCCAATAAGTGAGCAACAATAGCCACAACAAAATATTCAGTCAAGCTGTTAATGCTGAACAATGTTTTGTTTCGTGGTGGTTGTGTTACTTCTCAAGTTTAACTAACACGGAGTCCATCATGTTTTTTTTTTCCAGTTGTTTAACCAGAGTGGCACAATAAGCTGAAGGCTTGTTTACAGGTGCAATCTGGGAGCACATAAAAGTTAAGTGACTTGCTTAGGGTCACACAGCATGCAAGTGGGGGCTGTGGAATTCAAACCAACATCTCCAGATTTGGAGCTCAGAGCCTTAAACTACTGCACTATACAGCCTCCTCCTGTATACCCCTGCATGTATTTGCAGGCTTCTCTCATATCCCTCTCTCTCCTATACTCTGGAAAGCATACTGTATGTTTAGACTGTATCATATTTTCTGACAGGTCCTACCTTACTGTCTTGATTCGCACAGTTAAATGTCATACAGCTAAATACATCATATTCTCCCAGCCCAGTTTAGATTGCAAATTACATGTTTCCCCTGTATTAAGTTACTTTAGACTAACTGGAATGTTATATAGATACATTCATTTAATGTGTTATTTTGGAGTCTATTTTATCTAATGTCTCTGAAACCTAAATCATTAAATATTTATTTTTCTTCTCTAGCAGCACCAACTCTGCTGAGTCTGAGAATGATCATTTGCAACTTCCTGCACACCAACAACTTGCAACAAGACAGAGCATGAAATGTACAACACATAAGAAGAGTGTTCCAGATCTACTGACATTTGTGAAGCACAAGACTAGAGACTATGAACCTGGTCACCAAAGAAAGGGACACAAGCAGTCACATGTGACACAACAACTCCATTTATCTACCACTGCAGGGAAGAGAGTTCTAGTACATAGAAAGCTGTCAATGCATAGATTACTCCACAATGGGCAGAAGCCTTGTGATTGTACTGAGTGCAGGAATCAGTTTAGATGGAAGGAACAGCTCACACAACAACAGAGGGTACAAGTGGGGGTGGATTCTTCTAATGACAAGAGTTTTACCTGGAAGAGTCAGCTTGTAATTCAACAGCAAATTCACTCTGGAGAGAGATCATATAAATGTGCTGAATGTGGCAAGAGTTTCCCCCTGCTGAGAAGCCTTGTGACACATCAGCGAATTCACTCTGAGAAAAAATCACATAAATGTGTTGAATGTGACAAGAGCTTTTCCTATAAGAGTCGGCTTGTAATACATCAGCGAATTCACACTGGAGAGAGACCATATAAATGTGCTGAATGTGACAAAAGGTTTAATGCACGCCGTAACCTTTTAGCACATCAGCGAATTCACTCTGGAGTTAAACCATATAGATGTGCTGAATGTGACAAGCGTTTTATCCGAAAGAGTGAGCTTGTAATACATCAACAAACTCACTCTGGGGAGAGACCCCATAAATGTGCTGAATGTAACCAGAGCTTTACCCAAAAAGGTTCACTTGTAATACATCAGCGAAGTCACACCGGAGAGAGACCATATAAATGTGCTGAATGTGACAAGAGTTTTACCCGAAAGAGTCAACTTGTATCACATCAAGGAATTCACTCAAGAGAGAGACCACATGAATGTGATGAATGTGACAAGAGTTTTACCCAGAAATGTAAACTTATAAGACATCAGCGAATTCACTCTAGAGAGAGAAAATACAAATGTGCTGAATGTTACAAGAGTTTTACCTGGAAGAGTCAGCTTGTAATGCATCAGCAAATTCACTCTGGAGAGAGATCATATAAATATACTGAATGTGACAAGAGTTTTACCCAGAAGGGTTCACTTGTACTGCATCAGCAAATTCACTCTGAAGAAAGACCATATAAATGTGTTGAATGTGACAAGAGTTTTTTACAGAGGAGTCGCCTTGTAACACATCAGCGAATTCACACTGGAGAGAGACCATATAAATGTGCTGAATGTGACAAAAGGTATACTGCGCACTGTAACCTTGTAGCACATCAGCGAATTCACTCTGGAATGAAACCATATAGATGTGCTAAATGTGACAAGAGTTTTACCCGAAAGAGTGAACTTGTAACACATCAACAAACTCACTCTGGGGAGAGACCCCATAAATGTTCTGAGTGTGACAAGAGTTTTACCCAGAAGGGTTCACTTGTAATGCATCAGCAAATTCACTCTGAAGGGAGACCATATAAATGTGTTGAATGTGACAAGAGTTTTTCACAGAAGAGTCGCCTTGTAATACATCAGCGAATTCACTCTGGAGAGAGACCATATAAATGTGCTAATTGTGACAAGGAATTTACTTGGTACTGTAACCTTGTAACACATCAACAAGTTCACTCCGGAGAGAGACCATATAAATGTGCTGAATGTGACAAGAGTTTTACCCGAAAGAGTCATCTTGTATCACATCAAGGAATTCATTCTAGAGAGAGACCACATGAATGTGCTGAATGTGGCAAGAGTTTCCCCCTGCTGAGAAGCCTTGTGACACATCAGCAAATTCACTCTGGAAAGAGATCACATACATGTGCTGAATGTGACAAGAGCTTTTTCCGTAAAAGTCAGCTTATAATACATCAGCGTAGTCACACTGGAGAGAGACCATATACATGTGCTGAATGTGACAAAAGGTTTACTGCACACTGTCATCTTGTAACACATCAGCAAATTCACTCTGGAGTGAAACCATATTGATATGCTGAATGTGACAAGAGTTTTACCCGAATGAGTGAGCTTGTAACACATCAACAAAATCACTCTGAGGAGAAACCCCATAAATGTGCTGAATGTAACCAGAGCTTTACCCAGAAGGGTTCACTTGTAATACAGCAACAAATTCACTCTGGAGACAGACCATATAAATGTGCTGAATGTGACAAGAATTTTACCCGGAAGAGTCAACTTACATCACATCAAGGAATTCACTCTAGAAAGAGACCACATGAATGTGCTGAATGTGAGAAGAGTTTTACCCAGAAGGGTAAGCTTATAAAACATCAACAAATTCACTCTAGGGAGACACAGTATAAGCGTGTTGAATGTGACAAGAGTTTTTCCCGAAAGAGTCACATTGTAATACATCAGTGAAGTCACTCTGGAGAGAGACCATATAAATGTGCTGAATGTGACAAGGGATTTACTTTGTATTGTAACCTTGTACCACATCACAGAATTCACTCTGGAGAAAATCAACATAAATATGTTGAATGTGGCAAGTGTTTTAACCAGAAGGGTCAGCTTTTAAGACATCGGTAAATTTACTCTGGACAAGACAAATTTGCCAAAGCAACATTTATAGCAGGAAAGTTAATGCATAAAGAAAATATTAACCTGGTGGAGAGGTAAAAGAACTTGAGCAAAAGGGAGTGTATAAATACCTGGGAACAGAGGAAGAGGCAACAACACAACATGTACAAATGAGAGCAAATATAAGCAAGGAACAATTTTGAAGGTTAAAGCTTATACTGAAAACTGCTTTGACAACATGAAATAAAGTGCAAGATATAAACCAACTCACCCTTCCAGTGATATCATACAGCTTTGGTGTGATAAACTGGCCAAAGAAGGTATAGAACCAGCTAAATATAAAATAAGAAAACTTCTTCATGCTCACCAGTTAATATACAAAAAGCAGTGCATGCCAATATTATACATCCTGAGGCCAGAGGGAGGCATGGGCCTCCTTAAGATTGATTACACATACAGATCCACAGCAGTGGGGCTACATACATACCTACTGACATCCTAGACCCAAATATAGTCAAAGTCCTGCATCATGAAGAAAATAAGCCTAAGATGACTTCACTCATCAAATTAGGAGAAGCCTTCAGGAGGGCAGCAGAGATGGATGTTAATCCACTAGTAGATAAGGAACAGCCCATAACAGATATTGCAAAGAATCAGAAAAAGGAGTATAAGGACAAAGACCAACAGAAAAGAAAAAACTACTGGAAATCCCATAATTATAGTGGAAAATATAGGGAGCTCCTGAAACAACCTCAGGTCAATCAAGCCCTTACCTACGAGTGGTTAAAAAGAGGTGAATTTAAGTCATAAGATGAGAGATTGACAGTAGCAGCCCAAGATAGTGGACTATGCACAAGATGGTTCAAAAAATTCATAGAAAAAACAGGAAAAACAGACAAGTGCTGGTTCTGTGGTACAGAATTAGAAACAGTTGTGCTTCTCGTGGCTAGATGTGAAGTACCCATGGCAGAAGGCTCCTATACTGAAAGACACAGCAACATGGCAAGATTGATCCACTGGAAACTGTGCAGACACTATAACATACATGTAGCAGAGAAACACTGGAAGAATGAACCATAAAGAATCACAGAGAATGAAGAAGTAATGATCACATGGGAATCACCCAATACCAACATCCCAGAAAGTGGAAGCAAGAAAAACAGATATTGTAATACAAGTAAAAAGGACAGTGGTAGCATTGCTGATTGAAATAGCCACCCATAGTAACTGAAGTGTCCTGCATACAACGAGACACAAAATCATGAAATACCAAGATATGCAATCAGAAACCAAACTGCTGTGGAACAAGGACATACACATTGTTCCAATAGGGCTTGAAAGAAGAAGAAGAAGAATCAGCATTTATATAGCACTTTTCATACATCCAAAGCACTTTACAAGCAATGCTAGACTGGCAGTGAAGTGACTGAATGTGTGGTGGCGGCCATATCACACATCATCACCCACACACAGCCTGGATAATTGCATGAACCAGTTTTATGGGAAGGAGAATGTTGTCCAGGACACTGGGAATGTTCCCTACTCTTTGCAAAGAGTGCCCTGGGTTCTTTTACTTCCACCTGGACACCCACCAGAACAACACCAGGATGGACAGAAGGAACCTCAGTTTAATGTCTCATCTGAAGGACGGCACACCCCAGCAGTACAGCACCCCCCAATACTGCACTCAGATGCCAGCGATTTTTAGGTGCAAGTCCAATCCTGGTGTGGGACGAGAACCCACAAGCTTCTGGTCCAGAGGCGGATGAGATACCAACTGACCCACGCTGACACCATTGAAGCAATGGTACTAATCCAAAAGAACTTTCAGGCACATTTAAATATGCTACCAATACTTGTGACACCTTATGAACTTCAAAACAAAGCTATCTTGGGGACACTGTGTGTGCTGAGAAGAGTACTCTCAGCAAACATCAATGACTAATACAGTACTGATTTCTTGAGTTTTGTGTATGCATTGGCTTAAGAATGGGGTCCATTCTCATCACGGTATCAGAAATCTCTAAACATTTAGAGACACTGACCCCGAGAAAGACCATATGAATGTGTTGAATGTGACAAGAGTTTTACCTAAAAGAGTCAGTTTTTAACACATCAGTGAATTCACAAAAATGTGTTGAATGTGACAAGTGTTTCATAGATTCAGGTGGCCTAACATGCCATCAGTGAATGCAGTCTGAAGAAAGACCACATGAATATGCTGAATGTGGCAAGAGTTTTACCTGTCAGAGTAATCTTGTAACACATCAGCAAATTCAGTCTGGAGAGAGGGGCTCAGATGCAGTGATGAAGTGAACGTGCTGAATTGTTTGTGGAGCAATCAGTGACACTAGTAACAAGCCTCAGTTATTTCATGCTGAAGTCTTGGTGTGGACCTTCATGTGGTCATGTGGTGGGCCCTATTTTTAACAGAATCTCACAAAGGCGAGACTGCTGTATAGTATGGAAAGTGATAAGAATGAAACTAGAAGCTGGGCACACAGATCCCATGATAAAAAAGTGCCCAACCTAAGCCTAGGCATTAGGGCAATGGTTGGACGATGTGCTAGTATCACATCCTCGAACAGTAGTACGGTCCCTGCCACAGTGCTAGACCATTGAGAACATGGTACCACAGCAGCAGAAGAGGCCAGCAAGCCACATAGATTAAAAAGATTGATAAGCCAGCCCAGAGGACTGGTAAAAGTTAAGTGGACTTACTAGGACAAACTAGAAATTATGTACTGTTACTACTATGCAATGCACCCCAAATTTCCAGTGAGAGGATATACACTTAAACTTTGTAGTAAACTGCAACAAAGAGGACTTGTATCAACAGACAAACTGAACAATGCAGCAGATGTCAATTTTAGATCCCTAATAGGACAAATAAAAGCAAAAAAGTATGTTGATGATATTAGCTTGGGCAGACTACAGAAAGAAACAGGTGAAGAAGTAGCAAGAGAGAAGGAAGGGGTACCAGAGGTTTTCAAAGTTGGAAAGGCAAATGAAAAGTGATCAGATATGGTGCAATATTTACACAGAAAAGAAAGTGACTCTTACCAGCATGGTAACAAAAACTGCAGATATATTTGAATAGACATATAGACAGTGACACCCAGATATGGCAAACATCACATAGGAGAGGATAACCACACAGAAGTGGAGTGTAATAAAAAGTACACAGTTTGGCGATATAAAAAGACAACAAGTTGAAATGGAAGTCCTTGAACAGTTAAGGAAAGAAGGATTTGAGGTAGGGACTCAGCCTCCACCATTCTCATCTGGTACGACATTACAGCAGACAACTACACAGCAAATACAGTTACATGAAACAAAACAAGACACACTCACTAAAGACATTCAGTGAAGTGCACATCAAGAGCCATGTTCCAACAAAACAACTAGCTGAAGTCACAGTTCAACCCATACATAGAGTGGAAGAACAAGAAATGTTAACTATAGGAACAACCCTAAATCAAAAGGAAGAAAACACGAGAGAAGACCTGCTGGATTTTATTAACATGAACAAATATATCAAAATACATCAAAGAGAAAGACTGCAAAAAATACACATGGCACACACAGTTAGGGAACAAATAAAACAGATAAACAAGGTTATTGGAACCATTCAGAGGGATCCATATGATATTACTGAGATAAACAGAATACACTATTGTACAGCCAGACTAAAATAGATTGTATTTTCCAAGGTACTTTGTGAGCTGGTAGGAGACCACTCTTTCAAGGGCATTGGAATGGGGGGTTATATTGAGATGAGCCGAAAGTCGGACAGGCTGGTCCTATCCCTAGATTTGAAGACTGAGGTTGCGGGTGCTGCCTTCCACCAATCGGGGAAGTCACCAGATCTAAAGGAGGCACTGAAGACCTTGGTGAGTGGATCTGCAGGTTCATTTAATGTAAGGGCAACCATCTTCATGTCTATACGGTCACTTCCAATCCTGATCTTGCTAAGGACATGCTTGATATAGTTAAGTTGGTGGTTTACTTGAAGAGTCATGAAGTATAGAGATTATGCTGTAAAGTGAGTGATTGTTGGAAGAAATCATTCCCAGGATCAAACATTTCCGTTATTGATACATAAGCCAGGATCAATAGATGGCAAGGTTTATTGATGGGATTCTGGAAATATGTTTAGTTGCTCACCTGAAAACAGAGCTACAAAAATGTCAGAATTTCAAAATGAGTGAAATGAGGAAATAAAAAAAGAGTAGCATTTTTTATTGTACTGCATTATAGAGTTCTTGATTTTAGGAGTGAGATTAAATATAAACGACATACAGAACTGCATTGTTAATCTTCCATATTTAAGAGTAACACTTGATTCTAAGTGAAGATCCGAAGTGGGAGGTGAGAGACAAAGCAAAAGAAATGTGCCTTTTCACACCTTACTGGTCAGCTTGGCTAGGGGCTCCTTGTAGCTATCAAGTGAACTAAACACCTAATCAGGTTGGTGAGAGCCATGTCACAGTTCAGTCCCTTCCTTGCTCAGATTACCGAGCGGTTGAGTCCTTCCCAAAGAAAATGAATCTCAGGCAAATGAAAAGGTATGTAATAAATATATTTGGGGGATTGCTGTGGGCCCCCTGGCAGGCAGGGGTCCTAGGCTCTTGTCTATGTTGCCTATGCCTTAATCCAGCCCTGCACACAAGTGAGAAACCATTTAAAGGGACACTGTCAACCTTTTTTGCATCATATTATTTCTAGGTAAAAACCCACATTTTATAATTGCTTACCTTCTCTAAAATTCAGTGATGATGCTGGTTGTTTTATTTGCCTCCTTGCCTATTAGAACTGAAATTCAAGGTACTGTATAGGGAACATTGTTTAACCAGGAGTAGCACACTAAGCTGAAGCTTGTTTCCAGATGCAACCTGGGAGCACAAGGAAGTTAAGTGACTTGCTCAAGATCACACAGTACGCACCTAGGTGGCTGTAGAATTCAAACCCAGGTTTCCAGATCTGCAGCTCAGAGCCTTAACCCACTGTGCTATACTGCCTCCTTGGCATAGCAATACCCAGCCTTGTTTTGCTTCAAATCATCAAACTACTCTTGTTACACACTTCCTGAACATTAGAAACACCCTCAAACAGTGCAGCTACTCATGATAAAATAGTCTACTATACTCACACTGCATACTGAGTGGCTAGATTGTGTTGGGGGTGTTGCTGAGTCCAGAAAAGATGCAGTGGGAGTTGGTCAAGAAATGTAAACAAACATGGTTTGGTGTGGTAACACCAGTCTGGTGGGCATTCAGTTTTTAACTCTTTAAGAGAAAACAGGAATCAAAATCAAATTACCAGCTGTATTACAAGTCTCTATAGAATGTGAGCATTCATAAAATATGTTTTTTAAACCAAGGACACTTTTAATTCAAATTTTTTAATTTTTACCCTTGTGAAAAAACTGCCCCTTTTCAAGCCTAAGAGACCTAAGGTGTTGACAGTGTCCCTTTAAATGTATTCAGTGTGTGAAGCATTACAGATTGAAGAAACATATCACCCAGCATCAGAGGGTAAACACGGGGGTGGAACAATTTAAATGCACTAAATGTGGGAAGAGTTTTTGATGGAACACTCAACTTTCAGACATCAGATGTTGATTCACACAGGGGAAACTACTTTTTTTTAATTAGGCTTTTTGGTCCCTGTCACCTTCTCTCACCAGCTGGTGACAGGGACACATCTGTATTTTTTAGGTCTTCTGCCCTGACCCCAAGGCCCCAGCACATGGCAGTGTGAATGTGTGGAGGCGTGCTTTGCACTCCATGGCGCCAGCTCAGCCCCTTCCGCCTTCCAATACTTTCTCATGCCCTCTCTCCATTTGTGCTACCTACTGGACCTCCACCTGGTGGGAACAGAACTATGGGGGCACCAACCCACCCTCAGAAGAAGAGAGCAGCCCACTGGCATGATCAGTCCTGCTATGCCCTCCCCTCCCCACACCAGCACCATGACCACATGAGGTCAATTCCTGAACTCAGGTCACCAACATAGCACGAGGTAAGACATCCAGTGCCTCAACCTTCTGTGCCACCAGGCTGGCCAAGGGGAAACAACTTAATTGTACGGATTGTGGAAATAGCTTCATAGACAAGACTAGCCTCTCACACCATTGGAGAATTCACACAGAGGAGAACCATGTAAACGTACTGAATGTTGGAAGAGCTTTACATGGAGTACCCAGCTCTCATCCCATCAGGGGATTCGTACTGTGGAAGTGTTTAATTGTACAGCATGTGGAATGAGTTTTAAAGTGAAGGAAAACCTCTCATTCCATCAGAGAATTCACACAGAGGAGAAACCTTTTAAGGGTAATGTGTGTGGAAAGATATGCACAACAAAATTATATTTTATTAAACACTAGGTTATTCACATTGGACCTCTCAGCAAACATCAAAGACTAATACAGTACTAATTTCTTGAGTTTTGAACATGCTCTGGCTAAAGAATGGGGTCCATTCCTGTCACAGTATCAGAAATCCCTAAATATTTGGAGACTTAACTCCCGAGAGAGACACATTTCAAATGTACTGTGTATGAGAAACAGTTTTTCAATAATGTTTTATTTTATTAAACAACAGACTATTCAGAGAGAGTTTTGAATATGCTCTGGCTTAAGAACAGAGTCCATTCTCCATACAGTACTAGAGATCCCTGAATATTTGGAGACACTATGCCCAGGAGAAACCTTCTATATGTACTTATTCAGTGAATGACTTTAGATGGAAGTTAAACCTTAAAGATTATCAGAGGGTACACAATAGAACCCCTTTAACTTGACTAAGTGCGGAAAATTTTCACAAATAAATTTCAGATGATTCACACAGAGGAGAAGCCATTTCAGTATAATGTGCGGAAAGAGTTTTATACGTATGATGCAGCATATAGATCAGATGATACCCAGAAAGGGGGGAACCTTTTAAATGTACTAAGTGTGGGAGTTGCTTTAGATGAAAAACCCAGTTATCACATTGTCATAGGATTCATATATATTCTGTTGTTTAATAAAATAAAACTTTATTGAAAAACTGTTTCTCACACACAGTACATTTAAAATGTGTCTTTCTCAGGAGTTAGTGTCTCCAAATATTTAGGGATTTCTGATTTCTGAAGGGATACTTTATGGAAAAAAGCCTGAAGACGCAAGAACGACTCAGATTGGTGTCTTTTTAAGAGAGCACGTAAGAAGTGCACCAAGTTGGTCAGAGCAGCCAAGGCCACCTATTATCGTTCGGGAGCTAGCCTCTGCCTCAAGAAATCCTTCAAAGCTCTGGAAAACATTAAAAGACATGTCTGGACACACACCTGGTAATTCCATTCCAGCAAAAATTAAGTCTGGTGGCAGCGTTATCTCTAACCGATCGGAGATATTGGAAGCTCTCAATAACCATTTTGCAACAGCAGGGCTAGCATTTGATACTTCCCCTCCCAATGACCTCCGCACAGCTCAGGGCCCACCAACCCATGAGTCCCCCCCCACCTAGGAAGCCTTCTCCCTCCTGCCTGTCTCTCTAAAAGAGGTGGAAGACCTACTGCTGCACCTGGACACCAGGAAGGGAGCAGGCTCCGACTTCGTAGAGCCATACTATCTGAAATGTGCCTACCATGTGCTTGCAATGCAAATCACCCACCTATTCAACATGTCACTCTCCCAGGTTAGCCTTCCCCCTCAATGGAAAATAGCCCATGTCATCCCTCTATTAAAAGCAGGTGACCCCTGCGATCTAAATAATTACAGACCGATTTCCCTCCTCCCCATCCTGTCTAAATTACTAGAAAAAAATAGTGTGTGGCCAGCTAGGGATATACTTAGAATCCAGAAGCCTATTAAACCCGGTTCAGTCTGGATTCAGAGCAAAGCACAGCACCATAACAGCCCTAGCTAATGTGAAACATAGAAACATAGACTTTGACAGCAGATAAGGACCACTTGGCCCACCCAGTCTGCCCATTTCCCTACCTACTGGATAAGCTGCAGATTCTAGTTAACCAACAGCCTACTTCCTGCCACCCCCCACTACAATTGCCTTGTGTCTGTCCCATGCATGCTTGAACTCCCCCACTGTTTTAGCCCCAACAACCTCCCCAAGAAGGCAGTTCCATGCATCCACCACTCTCTCCGTGAAAAAAGATTTCCTCACATTACCCCTGAGCCATCCATCCTCTATCTTTAAATTGTGTCCCCTTGTTCTTACACATCTCTTTTTCTGAAAGATGCTACCCTCCTGGACTTTGTTAATTCCCTTGAGGTACTTGAACATTTCTATCATGTCCCCCCCGTCCCTCCTTTCATCAAGGGTATACATATTAAGCTCTCTCAGTCTCTCTTCATATGATTTCTGATGCAGACCCTGCACCATTTTAGTTGCCCTCCTCTGGACTGCTTCCATCCTGTCTATGTCCTTGCGTAGATGAGGTCTCCAAAACTGCACACAGTACTCCAGATGGGGTCTCACCAACTGTCTGTACAGAGGGATAACCACTTCCCCTTTTTCTACGTGTGATGCCCCTTCCTATGCATCCCAGTATGCCCCTGGCTCTCCTCACTGACTTCTCACATTGCTTACCCACCTTTAGATCATCCGATATGACTACTCCCAAGTCCCATTCCATTTTTGTTGTTGTTAGTACCTCCCCTGCTATTGTGTGCTCTTTTCCTGGGTTTCTGTTTCCCAGGTGCATTACTTTGCACTTCTTTGCATCGAATCTAAGTTGCCATATGTCTGACCATTCCTCCAACCTTGCCAAGTTGCTTCTCATCCTTTCTACCCCCATCTTGTGTATCAACTCTCTTACAGATCTTTGTATCATCTGCAAAGAGGCATACCTTTTCCTCCAGACCCTCTGCAATGTCACCTATAAAGATGTTAAAGAGGACTGGACCCAGTACTGAGCCCTGCGGTACTCCACTAGTGACCCCCCTTTCTTCAGAATGTGTGCCACTCACTATTACCTTCTGTGTCCTGTTGTGCAGCAAGTTTGCAACCCTGGCTACCACCCTGGGACCCACTCCCAAGCTGGCTAACTTGATTATTAATCTTTTGTGCGGGACTGTGTCAAATGCCTTGCTAAAGTCTAGGTAGGCCATATCCACAGCCCCTCCCTGGTCTATTACTTTGGTCTCCCAGTCAAAGAAATCTATTAGATTCATCTGACATGACCTTCCTGCTGTAAATACATGCTGCTTTGGGTCCTGTGGCCAGCTGGCCTCTAGGTACTCAACAATTCTTTCTTTCAGAAGTGATTCCATCATTTTCCCTACCACTGAGGTCAAACTTACAGGTCTGTAGTTTCCTGCTTCTGCTTTGCTCCCACTTTTGTGAAGGGGATCATATCTGCCCTCATCCAGTCCTCAGGTACTACCCCATCCTCCCATGATTTGTTGAAGAGGGTAGTCAGTGGTGTCACTAGTTCTACCCTTAGTTCTTTTAGAATTCTGGGATGAATCCCATCAGGCCCCATTTCTTTGTCCACCTTCAGTTTTAAGAGTTATTTCAGGACTCTTTCTTCTGTAAGTGGACTGGTGTCAACCCCCCAACCCAGAGTGCTTTTATTGTCTGGTTTAGGCAACTCCTCCTCCTCATCTTCTTTTGTGAATACAAAAGTATTCATTTAGTATCTCTGCCTTTTCACTGTCTCCCTCTGCCCACTTCCCCTCTCCCTTATTAATGTTCACTATTCCTCCCTTAACCTTTCTATGCTCCCTAATGTACCTATAAAGGTTTTATCCCCTTTCTTAACTGACTTGGCTATTTTTTCCTCAGTTTGGGCTTTTGCTATTCTGACTGCCTTCCCCACTTCTTTCTGTTTTAATTGATACAGTTCCCTGTCATGCTCCTTCTGTGATGCCCTATACTTTTTGAATGCATCCTTTTTCTCCTTAACCTTCCCTGCCACCTCTTTTGAGAACCATAGTGGTATTTTACTCCGCTTTGTTTTCTTTATCTGTTTCACACAAAGGTTTGTTGCCTCTGTCATGGCAGTTTTGATTTTTCTCCATTGTACTTCCACCCCTTCTTTTTGCCCATTTGCTAGGGTATTCCTCAGGTATTCACCCATTTTGCCAAAGTCAGCCCTTCTAAAGTCCAGTATGCTTGTTTTTGTATGGCTTGTCTCCATGGTTGTGCTTATTGTGAAGCACACTGTGCAGTGGTTGCTTGTTCCCAGATGTCTACTGACTTCTAAATTTGTGATCCTCTCTCCATTTGAGTACCAGGTCTAGTATTGCTTCCTCCAGTGGGTTCCAATACTAGCTGTCTAAGGCCTGCCCCCTGCAGGGCATCAAGAATGACCCTGCCCTTGGATGTAGCTGCAGTACATGTCATCCAGTTAACAACTGGCATATTCAGGTCCCCCATTAACAGTATCTCCCCTTTTTCAGCCATTTTGAGAATGTCCTCTATCATTTTCTTGTCAATTTCCTCCCCTTGAGATGGGGGTCTGTATACAACCCCTGTGTGGATTGTGATGCCATTCCCTGTCTCCAAGGTGACCCAGAGTGCCTCTTGTCCTCCCCCTTTACTTTTTAGTTCTGTAGCTTTGATCCCTTCCCTTATGTATAGAGCTACTCCCTCCTCTCTTTCCCCTCCCTGTCCCTTCTGTAGACTGTACCCGGTATGTTGACATCCCAGTCATGGTTCCCGTGTACCATGTTTCTGTGACTACCACAATATCCAAGTGTTCATCTTCCATCTAGGCTACTAGCCCAGGAAGCTTGTTTCCCAGACAACGGGCATTTGTACTCATTGCCCTCCATTTAATGTTGGCTTTATCCTTTTTTCCCCCCATGCCTGCTCTTTTTGCCCTTGTCTATTTTTCCATTTACCCCTGTCCTGCCCTCTGTTGCGAACTGTACCTCAGTGTTTACCTTACTACCCATCATGTTTTGTTGGGGGGAGGCTTAAAATTTCCTGCCTCTTATTAGCACCTCACCCCATATCTAGTTTAAAAGCTTGCCAAGGAAGCATTTAAACCTGTCACTTAGGATCTTGGTCCCTTCATGGACAGATGCAGACCATCGTGCCAGTATAAACCTTCATCTCTCCAGGTGTACCCCCAGAGCCCAATGAAGCCAAAGCACTGTACTCTGCACCAGTTTTGCAACCATTCATTAAACTACATGGTGTGTAGTACCCTAGCCTCACTCCTGTCATGGACTGGCAGCACCTCTGAGAAGGTAACTGTGCTTGCTACCTCTCTGAGGCCCCTCCCCAACTCCACAATTTCATCCTGCACTGCACTGATCCCATGCCTAGCTAGGCCATTTGTCCCAAGGTGGACAATGATATCTAGTTCCCTCTCCTGTGATGCTACTTCTGCAATTCTGAGGATTCGCTTCTTGTCCCTCCAAGCCATGGCACCAGGCAACCAATGATTGGCTCCTAGACCTTGACAACAAGAAGCATGTCTGTGCCATTTTCTTGGATCTTAGTCAGGCATTCGACACAGTCGATCACAGCCTGCTTCTTTCCTCCCTAAGCACCTTAGGCCTAGACCATAAATCTAAGTGCTGGTTTGCAGACTACCTCGGAGAACAGAAACAGCAGGTTAAAGCTGAAGGTGATCTTTCTCCATTAAAACTTATGCTGAGGGGCATGCCCCAGGGCTCTAGCCTTGGTTCCCTCCTCTTTGCAGTCTATATTAACAACATCAATGACCCCATCAAAAAAGCCAACATCCACTTATTCGCGGATGACACTGTACTGTACTTTAGTTGTCCCACGCTGGAAGCAGCCAGTGAAGACCTCCAAGCTGAATTTAACCTTCTACAATACCAGCTCATAAACAAAAAGCTTTTGCTCAATGCAAACAAGACAAAAGCCATGCTCTTCTCACCCTCCTTGCATGCGGCAATTCCTGCTGGGGGGGGACTACACCACAAATTACCACTGTTCTTGGAGAAACACTAGAGTATCTAGCTAAATTCAAATATCTAGGAGTTTGGCTCAATCATAAACTTTCCTTTGCCGACCATCTCGAAGAACTACAGAAGAAACTAAGGCAAAGATTAGGATTATTCTACAGAATTAACCACCTGCTCACAAAGGAGGCAAGATTCAACTGGTTCAAGCTACCTACCTATCTTTAATAGATTACATGGACCTGCTCTACAGCCACTGCACTGCCTCTGCACTGGCTAAGTTGGACACCCTCTACCACAGAGCTATCAGGTTCATTACTGGCCTTCCACTTTCCACACACCAATGCTCCCTGTACTCATCGTTAGGCTGGACTTCCATCCACTATAGGAGGAACAGAAATTCCGCCCTGTGGGCCTTCAGAGTGGTGACCAACAAGCTCCCCTCATATGTCTCAGATTGCATTCCCCAGAGTGTGCTAGGCACCTACGCTCTAAGGAGCTATTCCCTAATTGCCCTCCAAGTTCCAAGTTCCAAGGGTCAACACTCATTTTGGCAAAGCTGCTCTAAACTTCTCTTTACCCACATTGTGGAATGGTTTACAAAGGAACTTGAAGCTGAGCTGCCCTGTTAGCCTGAATATTCAAGGCACTCTACGATTGCTACATGAAAGCACCTTGCAAATGTTTTCCTCGCCACTAGCTCACTAATTCCACAACTCCCCCTTTCCATCCTGACGCTCACCATGTTTCTACCCCTGGCTCTCACTCTTTCCCTATTAACTCTTCCTGCTGCACCCACCCTTCCCTGTCTGCTCCAGCCTGGCTAAAGTCCCAGCCCGTCCATAGTAGTGTTCCAATTATCTACCCCTCCTCCGTCATTATCATAATATACAAGTACATGACAGCCATCGTCACTTCCTGTGGTTTTAGCTCAATTTTTCCCCCAGTCATTGGTAATATATCCCTCCTCTTCTTTACCTCTCTAACCTACCATCCCATACATGGCCTCTTTCCCCTATATGTGTAGTTGCTGGCTGCCTCACTCAAAAGATCTCTGCTTATAACCCCTGTAAGCCTATGGTTGATTGTACATCTGCTGACTTCTTCAATTGCAAAATAATGCTGTTTTTTTTATTTATTTCAACCTTGTACTGTACTGTATACACTGTATATACTTTTTCTTCCTTGTATATTATTGCTTTTTGTATACCTGCTTCTGTTCTGTACTTTGATGTATTCATGACCAGGTCCACCTTGCAAATGAGCCTTGCTCAATGGTATTCGCCTGGATAAATAAGGATTTTGATTGATTGATTGATTGATATAGGTGGGCAGCATTTAATGGTACAAAATGTGGGAAGAGTTTCACAACTGACCAGTCTTTTCCTAAACACCAGATAAGCCACAGAGTGGACTATAGCAACCATGGGAATGTATGGATTTTGGTGAGGTGGTGTAGATGGAATGCAGATCTCACAAACTATCATAGAAACACATAAACATAGAATCTGATGGCAGATATGTGCTGCTTGTCCCAACCAGTCTGCCTATTTTCCCTACCTGTATTCCCACCACAGACCCTCTTTGATCTACAGCTCTTTCTTCCCCACCTCTTCCTTTCCATTACCATTCCCTTGCACTATCCGATGTATTCTTGAATCCCACAACCCCTTTTTTGTCAGAAATATTTCTTTTCTGTACCTTATTTACCTCTGTGAAATATTTAAAGCTCTCTATTTTATCTGCTTTCTCCCTCCTCTTTTCCAGGATGTACATGTTGAGATCCTTTAGTCTCTGCTTGGGCTTTTGATGCACACCCAGCACCATTTTAGTTGCCCTCCTCTGGACGGTCGCTGCTCTATGTCCTTCCAGAGATGTCATCTCCTGAACTGGACACAGTACTCAAGGCTGGGTCTTACTGATAATCTATATAGGGGGAACACCTCTGTCTTTCTGATGGTTATTTATTTATTTGAAAAGGTTTCATCAGGAAAGTTAACATGAGCTAAAAGCAGCTAATTTCCAGAAGCATCTGGGGGGAGGGTCAAATCAAATGTTATTCTTAAAAGGCGCCTTTCCAAATTATCAAGGCATCTTACAAATACAAACATTAAAAGAGATCAATACATAAACTGACAAATCTAAAGCACAATCCAGTCAAGAGTAGTGAGCTCAAACAAAAGGAAAACACAGCAATATCGAGTGCATACAGTGCAATTCCAATACATAAGGTGCAGTAAATAATACAGTTCATAATTCAGTAAATAATACAGTAAATAGAGTCGATTTTAATCTATGACAAAAGACACTATTACATTAAAGGAGTGTGACAGATAACTAAGCTAAGGTCAGAGACATCGGATGAGACAAACCAGGGCAGGCAAAAGAATTTGCAGATATAACATACACAGTAATAATCCAAGGTTAGGTAACCCATAAGGTATAGGACAGAAGATGGAGAAACCGAAAAGTCATAGAAGTGATAGACTGAGCTCAGAGCTTCCAACTGCTAAACTGGACTGAAAAAGAAAGACAGTTATAACACAAAGTGGAGGTGAAGGGCGGGGGAAGGACAGGGCAGGGGAAGGAGGGAGGGAAGTGAGGCAACCCATTATATACCACTATACCACTTCCTATGCACAACAGTGTCCCACAAGCCCTCCCAATTGCCTTGTCATAAATGTCTGGCCACCTTTATCATCTGATATGATTACTTCCAGGTCTCTTTCCTGCTTGGCTGTCATCAGCACCATTCTGCCTATTTTGTACTATACCCCTGGATTTCTGTGTCCCAAGTGCATTATTTTGCACTTTTTCACAGTGAAACCAAGCTACAATACCCTTGAAAACTGGTAGTTTTCTTAGGTCTCTGGTCATTCTCTCCTCCCGGAGTGTCCATCCAGTTGCAGATCTTGGTATCATCTGCAAAGAGTCAGACATTCCCTTCCAGTTCCTCTGCAGTGTTACTTATCGAGGCATTAAAGAGTACAAATCCCAGCAGTGATCCCTGTGGTACCCACTGGTCACTCTCCCTTCCTCGAAGTGAATGCTAGTTACCAACACCTTCTATCACCCATCCCTTAACCAATTTCATATCCTTTGGGTCATCCTAGTATCCACCCCTAAGCCTCCAAGCTTGCTCACTAGTCTTCTACATGGAATGCTTTAGTGAAATCTTGGTAGGCCACATCCACCACTCCTTCCTGCTCTAGTTCCATTGGTCACCCAGTCAAAGAAATCTGCGGCCGAGGTAGGGCTGATAAGGTTGCAGTGAAAAGCACACTAACTATTAAAAAAAAGATATGGCTGTCATGAAGTCTTCCCTCTGAATAGTTGCTGCCTTGGGTACTGTAACCTGTTGGATTCAAGATATTTTACAACCCTTTCCTTTACCAGTGTTTCCATTAAGTTTCCCACCATTGATGACATGCTGACTGGTCTTTAGTTTCCAGTCTCTCCCTGCTATCTCTTTTGTTAATGCAAAGGTTCATTCAAAGGTCTTATAGGAGTGTTGAGGCACAAAGCCCATTCTTGCTGCCCAGTATTAAGTTAAACAACCTCAGTTCATAATCTACGAATATATGGTCTCTCTACTTTGAATTTTCTCCTGACCCCCCCCCCACTTCTAGCACTCTTTAAATGGGCTTTCTGCCCTGAAAGTTCCACCTCAACAAGCCACAAAACAATTAAACACAGCATCTGCTCTTCTGTAGTCCTAAGTGTCTCCTTTCCACCTTTTCTTGAGCAATTTGTTATTCCTGCTTTCATTTCCTCATCCTCAACTTGTTTTCCACTTCTTGATTAAACTTTTATCGATTTATGCTTACCCACCCATCCTCTTACTCCCTCTTGTTAGTAGTATATAACACTTGACTGTTCTACCCCACCATCTCTCCTCTCCACTCAGAGCTAACCCCCAACTGTTTTCCACACATTTAGTTTAAAAGTGTCTTTGTGATCCTCTTACCTGATCTAATCACAACTGTCTTCCTGACCTGTGTTCACTAGCTGCTACTGCTGAGCCTGACACAACCCTTACTTTAATCCCATCACAGCCCACCGCTAACTTGATTCCCCCCCTTTTTACCTCAATTTTTCCCAACAACTTGCCATTCCTTTCTGCTATCACTGTTAAACCCTGCACTATTCTTTCCTAACTCTCCTTCCTCCATCCACTGCCATGGCACTGTTGGCTCTTTACCTTCTCATACTCTTACCCTCATGCTACTTTCTTCCTAATCCTCTCTTGCAACTGCATACTACCTGCTGGAATTGTGTGCCACACTGCACAAACTCCTATACCACCCCTTGCCTTTACCCTGCAAGCTCAGCTTTCTCACAATCATCTCAATTTGGCACCCACCACTTTCTGAGACTTCTTGCTCCACTTGCTGTTGGTCTCAAACCACTGTCACAATCCAGACCACCCCTCCTGACACAGGCACCCACTCTCATTCAAGTTGCTTAAACAATACCTTGCCAGGATTGCCTTGCTCCTTCTCCTTCGTTCAGGTACTGTTCACCCCAGCCCTGGCCCTATATTTAACCTATCTCAACAAAATCATGAAGACAAGCTATTAACCCTTTCCACTATCAACATGTGGAGCATACTACCTAAACTAGATGAACTTCAAGTCTGGATGTCAAAACATACCCTTGCTATTCACTCCGTCAATGAAACCTGGCTCTCTCCCAGGGTGCCATATACTCTAGTCTCCTTGCCTGGCTACAGCGTATTTAGGAAAGATAGGATGAGTAAACAGGGAGGGAGCTGTACAATATACATCAAAGACCACATAAAAAGTATAGGCCTCCTTCACGTTACCCCTTCCAATAACTTTTAGTTACTTGTTATCATAATATTATTAGGGCAGCATGGGAAATCTTACTGTGCTTTCAGTTTATATCTCTCCTCAGGAACAGACATTTGGATTCAAAATAGTCACAGACTACCACAATACTCTCCCTCAACAGACCAAGACTATGAAATTGGGTGACTTTAATATAAACTGGCTTGTCCCTGAAGCTGCCCAATTTAAAGATGCTATCACATCCATTAGCATTTCCCAGATGGTCACCGTCCTCATAAGATTTAACTGTAGATCTGGTACTTGCTCCCTTTTGGACCTTATCCATACACCAGGATAGAATTGCAACTATGCTGGTGCTTCCTGATTCACTGCACGACTACTCCCCTGTATTGTGCTCCTGGTTAAACAAGGTCCACAAACCATGAGCTAAAACTATTTATCACAGGGTCTACAAAAAAGGCAGCATCAGCGTTTTTAAAACCTATCTTGCTCAGTGAGACTAGTTCCCCTCTCAGTAGCTTCAATAATGTTGATGATGCTTTTTCCTACTTTATCTCCAAGTTCAATAAAGCCATTATCTCTTCGCCCCTTTCTATAAAAAAAGGATCAAGGTCACATCCAACTCCTGGATCTCCACCTACATAAAAAAAAAAACTAAATGAAATAGAGATAATCTGTGGCATTGAGCAAAGGCTTCTGGGAAGTATTGTGATAAGCAGCATTACAGGGCTACCAGAAATCATTGCACCTGTGAAATCCGAAGAGCAAGAAAAGAATACTTTAAAAGGGAATTCACAGACTTATGGGGTAACAGCCACAATTTCTGGAAAAATGCTTGAGGACCTTACAGGCAAGCCTAATAAAGCTTCCCCCTCCTTGCTCCAGGTAAGTGGTGCTAACACGTAGGACTACAAAGTTATAGTGGATGATTTTAATAATGCATTCACAGATCTACTGGGTATATTCCCACCTGACTTCTTTGACTCTTCCAGCCTGGCCTGACTAGCTGCCTCTGCTACCCTGTCTCCAGTTATCCTTCCCATCTACTTCAGGCATGTAATACTGTCCCAAGTCCAGAAAACACATACAAAGGGTCCTTGGTAAGTCCAGGTTCAGTGGGGACACCTTGGATTTTAAACATCTACAGCACTTTCTCTGGATGTTGTCATTGCTCTTCTCTCCAGTCTCCTCAATTTATTTATCTCCCTTAGGTGATTTCTCAGCCATTTTAAAGCTGCTATGGTCATGCCAGTCCACAAAACTGGTGACAGGATGAAAAATGATAACTGCCATCCCATTCCCATCATTCCAACCCCTCTAAATCCCAGGAACACATTGTCGCTGGCCAGCATCACTGAGTTTCTGGCCAAATATAATCTACAGTGCCCACAACAGCATGGCTTTAGAAAGTCACACAGTACCACCACTGTTCTGATGGCTTACACCAATTACATCCATAAGGCTTTGGATGATGGCCACCTAGTTGGATCAATCCACACTGACTTAACCAAAGCCTTTGATACAGTTAACCACTTCCTCCTGCTCCACAATCTCCCTTCCCTTGGACTCTCCTCTGAGGTTACTAGCTGGTTCAAAAGCTACCTTGGTCAGCCAGCCTGGTGGTGCTGAAGGTTGAAGTGCTGGACACTACTTCTTGTACCACGCTGGTGACCCGAGGTCAGGAATGAGCTTGGTTTTCTGAGGGTCAGCAGTGGAACAGAGGACTGAGTATCCAAAGAACAGCTCTCCTCTTCTGGGGAGGGTGGATACTGGTCTCCCCTGCAGCAGCAACTCTCAATGGAGGCTGGGAGTGCAACAGCTGGTGGGTCATGCATGCAGGGGTTGAAGTGATGGTGGATGTCTGTGAAAGGGGTGTAGGAGTGTGCTTAGCTCACACTGGATGTCATTGCATAGCTGTGCTTCAGGGGTCATGCTGATGCTCACGAACAAGGAGAAACCCCCATCAGGTGAGTAGACAATGGTGCCGGCCCCACACCCACTGCCTGATTGATCCCCCCACCTACTCCCTCTGTATCCTCTGACCCTTGGACTGACTGTGGCATACTAGATGAGAGGAGCATCAGTGTAGTGGTTGTGGCCCTGCCCTTAGGGGAAGCCAGGGGGCTGAAGAGCTGCAAGTAGGTCCTGAGGGTTTGAAGTATAAGGATGGACTAAGTTTGGGGGAGGGTTTCAGGCTGGGTGGGACAAACCAGTCGTCTGAGAGAGTGTCCAAAGATGGCAACTGGTGGGAAAAAGATGATTAAAAAAAAAGCTATGTTGGTGGTCATACTCAGCAAGATGAGGTCTGCAACATTCTCTCAAACAACCTCCCTATGTAATCTGGAGTTCCACAGTGCTTCATCCTAGGACCCCTTCTCTTTGATTAAGAAGGACCAGGATGATACTGCTTCTCCAATCTCTCGCAACAAGGAGGTCATTGAGCACCTGGACAAGGGCAGTCTCGGTACTATGCCTTTTCCTAAACCCTGACTGGAGGAGATCAAAGATGTTGTGGAAGGCAAGATGATCCTTTAGCTGCAGCGCAACCACCTTCTTAATAACCTTACCCACAAAGGGAAGGTTGGAGACAGGCCTGTAGTTAGCAAGTAAATCTGAGTTAAGCAAGGATTTCTTAACAGGGGGAATCACCACTGCTTCTTTTAGAGAATCATGGAATTCTCCCATCTCCAACAAACTCTGGACTATCACCGCAAGGAGTGGACCGATGACATCCACACACCCCACGAGGAGGCGGATTGGATCCGGGCCCAAACTACAGAAGGTTGGCCGCATAGTCTGGATCATGACATCAGAGATCACCACCTGGTGAAACGTCAATTTTCCAAACCAAGGCACTGCAACCTCCCAACGATCGCTGCAATCCAACTTAGGATGGGTTGAACAGATCTTGGACCTGATGTTGGCAATCTTATCCACAAAGAAATGAGTGAACTCATCACATTTATCCTCTGACAATGCTCTTTGCACTTCCAGACAGGCTGGATTGCACAGTCTGTTCACAATGTGAAAGAACTGAGCCAGTTGATTCATGCAGTGGTGATTTCCCTGGACAAGAACGCTGCCTTCTTACAGGAGTTCTCTGATTGATAGTCTGTCTAGTGAGCAGTCAGTCTAAGCTTGTTGGCAGCCAGGCCAGATCTCTGCCAGTGATGCTCTAACTTAGTCCTACTGTCCACATCACCATCAAAGCCTCGCCAAACCAGGGAGACTGAGGTCAAAGGGAGAGTGGGTGAACAGGGACAGGAACTATGGAATCGAGGGCTACCATCACAGCCCTGCTATAGGTCTGCAGTATGGCCTCAGGATCCAAGCTTGCACTTGTACACCCTGATAGGTCCAGTACCACCAGCAGGTTATCTGGGACAACGTCCCTCAAAAAGTGAGACTGGACCATCTCCAAAGGGACAGACCAATGGGTGGTGACTGGAAACTGAACCGAATAGTGTAATAGTCAGACCATCCAAATGGTTCCACCACCAAACTGGCACATTCCCTACCCAGCAGGTAGACCAGATCCAGAGAAGCCAGGGGGCTGAAGAGCTGCAAGTAGGTCCTGAGGGTTTGGAGTATAAGGGTGGACTAAGTGTGGGGGAGGGTTTCAGGCTGGGTGGGACAAACCAGTCATCTGAGAGAGTGTCCAAAGTCAGCAACTGGTGGGAAAAAGATGATTAAAAAAAAGCTATGTTGGTGGTCATACTCAGCAAGATGAGGGCTGCAACATTCTCTCAAACAACCTCCCTATATGATCTGGAGTTCCACAGTGCTCCATCCTAGGACCCCTTCTCTTTGATTAAGAAGGACCAGGATGATACTGCTTCTCCTATTATCCCTCTGTACAGACAGCTGGTGAGACCCCATCTGGAGTACTGTGTGCAGTTCTGGAGACCCAATCTCTGCAAAGACATAGACAGGATGGAAGCTGTCCAGAGGAGGGCAACTAAAATGGTGCAGGGTCTGCACCGGAAGACATATGAAGAGAGACAAAAGGAGCTTAATATGTATAGCCTCAAGAAAAGGAGGGAGAGGGGGGACATGATAGAAATGTTCAAGTACCTCAAGGGAATCAACAAAGTCCAAGAGTGTAGCATCTTTCAAAAAGAGAGGTGTGCAAGAAGAAGAGGGCACAATTTGAAGATAGAGGGGGGGGCGGCTCAGGTAATTTAAGGAAGTATTTTTTCACAGAGAGGGTTGTGGACGCATGGAATGGCCTTCCGGAGTCAAAATCAGTGATGGAATTCAAGCATGCATGGGACAGTCATAAGGCCATTCTAGGGGGTTGGGGTAGGAAGAAGTAAGCTGCTGGTTAACTAGGATCTGCAGCTTATCCAGTAGGTAGGGAAATGGGCAGACTGGGTGGGCCAAGTGGTCCTTATCTGCTGTCAAATTCTATGTTTCTATGTTTCTATGTAATATGGATCACAGCGGAAACAACCTATGTGAAGCTCTGTGTATGCATAAGCTGGAGAAGGTCTTGTCAAAAATGTGAGAGTTCATCATCAACCCAGGCACTGATGTCACCCAGCACCATCATTCTAGGTGACTCCAACACCGCGTCAATGTTGAAGTCCATGACCTCCTGCAAAAATTGCTTCCCATCCCCTGGTGGACAGTAGATGAGAAGGATTTTGCACATCCACACCACTCTGCACCGAGGATGCACTCAAAGGATCTGATCACTCCCTCTGGCACATCTACCAGATGCAGCTCATTTCTAAAGCAGATGGCAACACATCCGTTCCTTCGATCCAACTGCAGGTGGTGTATCACGGAGAATCCAGCTGGAACTGTGGCCTCAAGAAATGGACCAGCATTCATATCCAACCAGATCTTGGTGATGCAAGCCAGATCTGATGACCCAACAAGATCTGGCATTGCATAATATCACATATATAGGTTTCAAGGCCACCAAAGGAACCTGCCCAATAAAGGTGGAGCCCTTGGGTATAGGTACTAGACAGGGAGGACCCCGTCTCATCTCAGTTTTGCTCTATGGCATCTTCTTGTCTTCACTACCCTAATCTGGCAACTCCATCCCTCTCCTCTCCATTGCCTAGGGCCTCATCCACCATGCCTCCTGTTTGATGTTCTCAGTGCTCTACAGTGGGTGTAGACGTCAGCAGGCATGGGAGGACAGTTAAAAGGGTGAAGGCCCCATAGCTCTGAGGAGGAGTAATGCCTAACTGGTAGAGCCTTCTGTCAATACATCGTACCTTGCACCCAAAACTCACCCTTCAACACAAGTAACACTAAATACCCCAAACCATCCCCTAACTAAAAACTCAATCCAATCACCCCCACATACGTTCCACCAAAGTTCAGTGTCAGAAAAGTTCAGATGGAACCAATAGGAAATAAAAATTCAGTGCCTATAAAGGACACCACACTTCATCAATGAGGTCTGATAAAAGGAGGCTTTCACCCTCCCCAGCCCAGGTAATGGAACCAGGTAAAAAGGGTTAGCCTCTGTCCATAATCATTTAGTCATTTGGATGTCCTCTCACTACCTCCATAATAGTAAAAGCCACAACTTCCATCTCGATGCAACTAATCCAGCAACTCCTCACCAGTAAATCGGAGCAGACAGCCACCAGGAGCAAACATACCTTAAAGTCAGAATATCTGAAAACAGTAAAAAGCACTGAGTCTCTTAAATGTTTTGATAATGGGTCCAGATGAGCTCTTAGCTTCTTGACCCAGTGATATCAGAAGCTCCTCAATCCCAGTCTCAACTTTTACTAAGAGTCTGAGAAATGAGCATACTGAAATTATTTCATATTAATAAAATGCAAAGGCTCTCTCACTGCCTAACGAAATGAGAAACAGTCAAATACTTAAAAATTCAAACCAGTAGCAGGTTACAAGCAACATCCTCTGTATCTCCTACTATGGGCTTGCTATTGATCTTTAATCTCCAATGGCATCTCCTCCTCTGGGGAATACTACTAATACAAAGCACTAGCCAAGTAAAGAAGAAATCCTGTAAGAACAACCACCACAGGAGGTAGTTACTCCACCTAGCTGTACCCATGATTACAGCCCCTAGCCCAGTGTCAACTCACCAGCAGACCCTCACAAAATGCCTAGGGGCTACCAGTAACAAACATTCACTCTCCAGCAGACCTGAGACCAGCATCACCTGCCATGGACCCAACCCAGCAACAGCAACCACCCCCCAGATGGTGTTAAACTGGACTTCCACAGTCACTTTTGCTAACCTTTGCGATCTGCAGCCCAAACTACAGTTCATGCAATTGGCAGCAACCCGTCCCCCAAAAATGGTAGGCTGACAATTTTCTGGTTGGATGGCCAACCTCCTAAGAATTTCCCTCTCCTGTTCCAAATGAATTGTCAATTACAGTGGTTCCTCAGAGTTCTTCACAGCTTTATCTGGGACTCTTGCCCCACAACAAAATCCACAGGACACCACCAACCCTCAGCCATCCTTACCAAAGACTGACACCGGCAGGAAGAGCTGTTTAAGATAATAAGGCTGAATAGCACTAATATGATGTAATATGTGTTGCAAAAAATGAGTAGAGGTGATTCTGTTTTACTCCAGTTACCACATACAAAGAGAGTTCCCTGACCTAACAGCTCAAGAACACTGAAAGCTTAATACCTCACTCAGAGACCCTGACTAATTGCATTAACAGGTTAAACATAAAAATAAATCAAAACAAGACTAAAGGAGACTCAACATAAACAAAATGCTACTCGGGTCTTAGGGTTACCTCCTTGTTTGTATCCAAATTTGCTGTAATCCAATCCCAAAGCGGAACCTCTGTAAAAGAACCTCTGGTTTAAAGCTCGTAATCCTTGTTCCCAAAAGATATATAAAAAATCAATTTATCAAATTTATATTTAAATTCTTTCTTACTTCTGCTGACTACGATATCAGTACATATGGAATTCCATGGGTTAATTACTGTCTGATAGAAATAAAACTTTCTTTTTAGGTTATTTAATCTTTGCCCAGCTACTTTCTAAGGGTGACGCTTGGTGTCATTGTGAGTTTGTTTAAACTCAAAACCATTTCATTAAACAAGACTTGGTAGAAACACAGAAACATAGACTTTGATGGCAGATAAGGACCGTGTGACCCACCTAGTCTGCCCATTTCCTATATATTGGATAAGCTTCAGATTCTAGTTAACCAACAGCCTACTTCCTCCTACCCTTCACTATAATTACCTTATGTCTGTCCCATGCATTATTGAATTCCCCCCACTGTTTTTGACCCACAACCTCCTCAGGAAGGTGGTTCCACGCGTCCACCACCCTTTCCATGAAAAAATACTTTTTGACATTGCCCTTGAGCCATCTACCTCTATTTTCAAACTGTGCCCCCTTTTTCTTGAACATCTTTATTTCAAAGATGCTCCCCTCCTGGACTGTGTTGATTCCCTTGAGGTACTTAAATGTTTCTATTATGTCCCCCCTTCCTCCTTTCCTCAAGTGTATACATATTAAGCTCTTTCAGTCTTTCCTCATATGGCTTCTGTTGCAGACCTTGTACCATTTTAGTTGCCCTCCTCTGGGCCGCCTCCATCCTATTTATGTCCTTACGGAGATGGGGTCTCCAGAACTGCATGCAGTACTCTAAATGGGGGTCTCACCATCTGTCTGTACAGAGGGATAACAACTTCCTGTTTTCTACTAGTGATGCCTCTCCCTATGTATCCCAGTATCCCCCCCCATCCCTTCTTACTGTCTTCTCACCCCCAGCTTGTCACACTGTTTGCCTACCTTAAGGCCATCTGATATGAGTACTCTGAAGTCCCGCTCTATTTTTGTTGTTGTTAGTTTTATCAAACATCGCAAGTGGTCACGCCAAGCCTCCTTATCTCCAATGATAATAGTGCACGTTTCTTCAGTCTAGTTTTGAATGGGTAACTTCTTATGTCAGATAATAATTATGTAGTCTTTTTCTGTACCTTTTTCAGTTGGTTTATGTTACAGCTTTTATCCGGACACCAGAACTAGGTTGCTTAGTCAGTTGTCTGACATATCCTCTGTACAGGGGAGAAGGATACATTTGTCCCTGGACATTATGCTGTTTTTGTTGCCCATAGTATCCTGTATGCCTCAGAGACAGCACTGTTACACTGTTTAGTGTTTTCTAGGTCTCTACTTATATTAATACAAGGATCCCTTTCTTGGATAGATATAGATAAAACTGTGTTGCACGTGTAAGTTTGTAGAATACTGTGAATATTTTTTCCTACATGCATAACCTTGGATTTTCCTAAATTAAATGTCATTTCGTATATTGTGCCCAGGCTGAAATTAGGTTCAAGTCATTTTGGATGCTATATCTCTGCTCAGAGGTTGCACAAGATCTGACTATTTTAGTGTCATCCACATATTTTATGGCCCATTTGGCTGGATTTACTGTAAGGTCTGAAATGAAGATTTTGGAAAATCACTGATGCAAGTACTGATCCCTGAAGCACAAACATCCAGTAGGCACCACCCCATACCTGGAGTGAAAACCATTATTATACATTGGCAAGAAAGAATGCTGCACTCTGACTGGTTAGTCTAAGGCTGGACCAGTGATTTTATCCCAACATAACATCCTGGATCTAGTCCCAGCACACACGATTGCATAACATGTTAAAGAAAACATTCCACTACCCATGTTCAAAGTGCCACAGTTGACATCACTAGATTACCTTATGACAATACTTCTATACTTTTTTTATAAACTACATTCCCGTTTCCTAGACTGTACTTCACGCCATATCCCTACCATATTCCACAAACACATTTACTAAACAGAATTCCCTGAAGAAAAAAATGACATAAAATGAATCAGTCAATTTGATTGGCTTGATAGTTTCCATCTGTGTACTTTACACACGTGTCACCACCTTTGTTTTAAAAGAAGCACAAAGTATTATTTTAGTTTGGAAAATGAGCAGAAAAAAGATTTTAAAACACAGTTACCACTGTTGGCTTCACTATCAGCAGTCTCACGCTCCTCCACTTCCCTGCTCCATCCCTTACATAAAGCATAAGAACATCTGATTGGTTTTCAAAGTAAGCACGAGCTGTACTTACTCATCAGTGAAGGTGACTTCACTATGTTACTTTTATATATCCTGGTACAAGCAGTTAAAAAGGCTAATTCCACTGGGAGAAGTAGAACAGTCAGTTAACACCACCTTGAGTGACTGTGGGTGTGTGGAGGAGGCACAACTAACCATAGATAAGTGTGAGCAAGGCAGGGGTAACTGACGTTGTACATAGAAAGTAAACTCTGGCTCCGAATTCAATTACTGCTACTCTGAGACCACAGGGGGTGAAATCCTTTTTATTAATTTATTTTACAGCAATATACTTATATTTATGCTTTTTTTAAAAAAAAGAGATATGTTGACACACGGGTGTAAAGGGCAGAGCTGGGGACTGCTGACAGTAAAGCCGATCGGATGATTGATCTTTGTTTTAGCTCTTCTTTCAAAGAATAGCAAGGAATTAAATTTAGTAAATATATTTGTAGGATGTTGTAGGGATTTGGTGTGGGGTCAAGTCTGTGTGTGTGCTATGGGAAAGAGGAATCCAGTTTACAAAAAAAGACAGCAGAGATCCACAGTAACCGCAATTCAGCCTTCTGGCAACACTGTTAATCAGCACTAGTTTTTCAAAAAGTATTGCTACCCATTGAAAGAAACGGATAAATTTTAACAATTTAATTTTAAAATAGAGAACGTTTTAGATTTTACAGCTTAGACCTAATAAGAAGCCAGGCCTGAACACAGACTTTAAATTGCACCCATATTTGGAACAATGATGAATTATAATTGAATCAAGATGGTGACCGCATGGGGTTAGCTGTTAGCAGCTGCAGCATTTAGCAGTTCTGTTGTTATTTTATTATTATTGTGAAAAATGACATAAGGGCCACAGAGATCCAGGAGGAACAAAATGTGGGAGGGATACTGTGGGTTAAGCTGGAAAGGAAAATGGGAACAGCCATCTGCACAGGTGTGGTCTATAGACCACCAGCCCAGGAGGAAGAAACAGATAGGGAGTTGATGCTAGCCATCCAAAGGATGGCAGACAAGGGTGAGGTAGTACTGGTTGAGACTCAATATTCCAGATGTGGACTGGAGCATCCCAGCAGCAGCATCAACTAGGAGCAGATTTATCCTGGACTCCTTCAGGGTGCCTTCTCAAGCAACTGGTCATGGAACCAACTCGGCAGAAGGCAATACTGGACCTTGTGCTCACAAACAGGGACAGTGTGATGGGGTAACAGTGGGGAGCACCTGGGGAACAGTGACCACCAGTCATTGTGGTTTGAAATCACAGAAAGAGCAGAACCAAACCACACAAAAACACGTATCCTGGATTTTAGGGGACAGACTTTGGGAAAATGGGGAGATACTTGAAAAGAGGCATTAGGGAATGGGACAGGAATCAGGGGTTGAGGAACAGTGGGCAGTATTTAAAATGGGGATTACAAGAACAACAGAATTATGCATTAAGCAGGTTAGCAAAAGGAAAAGGAAGAGGAGACCATTATGGTTTTCCAAAGAGGTAGCAAAGAAAGTGAAAGCCAAAAGATTGCATTCAGGCAATACAAAAGACACAGGCAGAAGGGATGGAGAAGTACCAGGAGAAGCAAAGGGAGGCAGGCAGGTCAGTAAGGAAGCCAAAGCTCAGACAGAAGAACACATTGCAAAATCAGTGGGTAGAGGGACAAAACCTTTACAGGTACATAAGTGAAAAAGAAAAGACAAAGGAGGATAGTGAGACTGAAGGGGAGGATGGGGGCTGCGTGGAGGATGACAACAGTAAAGCTGACATATTGAACAGGTATTTCTGCTCAGTCTTTACTGAGGAAGAGGAGGGTAATGGGTCTGAAGGAAGTACAAGGGGTGAGAATGGTGCAGAAATGGACACAAGTCCCTTTACACGAAAAGGGTCCTGAAGGAACTGGAAGTAGTAAGAGTTGATAAAGCAATGGGGCCAGATGGGGTGCACCCCAGGGTCCTTAAAGAACTAAGAGAGGTGGTGGCTGAACCTCTGGCTATCCTGTTTAGCTGATCACTGGAAACAGGGGAGGTACCCAAAGACTGGAGGACAGCAGATGTAGTCCCCTTGTACAAAAGCGGGAACAAAGAGGAAGCAGGGAACTACAGACCAGTCAGCCTCACCTCGGTAGTGGGGAAGACCATGGAAGCACTACTGGAGAGATTGGTGGAACATCTGGTTGTCAATGGACTACAGGACCCAAGGCAGCATGGTTTCACCAGGGGAAGTCATGTCAGACCAACCTCATTGATTTTTTGACTGGGTGACTAGGGAGGTGGATCAGGGAGGCAGTGGACATGGCCTATCTGGGCTTCAGCAAGGCCTTTGACACTGTGCCACATAGAAGACTATTACACAAACTGGGGAATATGGGTGTGGGCAGGACAGTAGTGTGGTGGGTAGGTAACTGGCTGGGTGGCAGGACACAGAGGGTGGTGGTAAATGGCTGTCACTCCACAGAGGGAAGAGTGACCAGTGGGGTACCACAGGGAAGAGTGCTGGGACCGGTCCTATTCAACATCTTCATCAGTGACATTCCACAGAACCTAGAAGGCAGAATTTCACTGTTCGCTGATGACACAAAGCTCTGTAACAGAGTAGACACACCAGAGGGTGTAGACAGAATGAGAAGGGACCTGCAGAAACTTGAAGAATGGTCAGGGGTTTGACAGTTGAAATTCAATGCAAAGAAGTGCAAGATAATGCATATGGGGCACAAAAACCCTGGCACAATATATCAGTTGGGGGGTGAGGATATAGCATGCACCAAGCAGGAAAGGGATCTTGGGGTTATCATCTCTGATGACCTCAAGGTAGGGAAACAGCGTGACAAGGCAGCAGGTAAAGCAAATAGGATGCTGGGATGTATAGGCAGGGGCATCACCAGCAGGAAAAGGGAGGTCATAATTCCACTATACAAGACACTAGTGAGGCCCCACCTGGAGTACAGTGTACAGTTCTGGATACCATACCTATGTAAGGACATAGACAGGGTAGAGAAGGTTCAGAGGAGGGCAACAAAGATGGTGCATGGATTGCATCACAAATCCTATGAAGACAGGTTGAAGGAACTGAACATGTACTCCCTGGAGGAGAGGAGGGAGAGAGGGGATATGATAGAGACATACAAGTAGCTCACAAGGAGGAACAGGGTGCAGGAATACACTATTTTTAAGCGAAAAAGATGTTCCAGGACTAGAGGGCATGGGATGAAGCTGGAGGGAGGACGATTCAGAGGAAACATGAGGAAGAATTTCTTCACAGAACGGGTGGTGGACAAGTGGAACACCCTGCCAGAGGAAGTGGTGGGGACTGAAACAATCACGGGATTTAAGAATGCATGGGATAGACATAAAGGAATTCTGGAGGTCAGGGGTAAGGGGCAACAGACTTCTAGGAAAACAAAACTGAACTTACAAGCTCAAATGGGCAGACTGGGTGGGCCATAGGCCCTTATCTGCCGACACTGTCTATGTATCTATGTATAGTTAGTTATTTCTGATATTTTCATGTTTTTTTATGATTTTTTTTGTCTAGGATTAGTTTAAATTTATCTTAGTGGCAGTCAGGGATTTTGAGTGAGTTAGTGGGGTAGGAAAAAGAAATAGCATTTACGAGATAGAATAGCACAGCATATTTTTGTTTTAATGATAAACTAAAGGACTCGTCATAGATTTATTTACTTTTAATACTGTTTTATCTTTTGTGGCCATTGTTATAACTAGCATATTGACTCTAATGCACTAGTGGTCGTGCATGTGCATTTTGATAAACTTGTCCTACTTGCCCTGTTTGGGGTTTCCTGATCCTCCGGGTGTGTGAAGCCTGTGGATCCTTTGGTGAAACTGTAAGGAGCATCAGTAAGAAGGAGTCTTGAGAGTAACTGTTGTGAGGAACTATGGAACTTCTGGTGTTTCTGGCCTAAAACATCTTCGGCACCAACTGGATGTGCTGTGTATACCTCGAGAGTGCTGAATATCTGTTGGGATTCCTGAATTTCTGGTGGCCAGTGTGAGCATTGGGGGTGGTACTGCTACACCTCTCTGGAGGGCAGCTGCTATGCTTGGTCCTTCACAAGAGGCATTGGTCTGGGTCCACCGAAGGGCAGACATTTGTTCTTACTGCTTCTTAGTTTTGTGAGGTTGTCTGCTGGGTGCACGGACGTGGCCCCAGGGCTGTAGTGTAGAGATTGTTTGTAGAGGAGTGGCTGCCTTTTGGGGGGGCGGGTGTTTCTGGAGCCTCATTCTTGGTCTTGTTCCATATCTCTGCTTGTGGCCTGAGCAGACCCCCAGTGTTCAACCAACACTGCAGAGGTAGCACTTGCTGGGAAGGTCTGCGCAGGGTGGTAGGCTAATATTTAGTGGTTTAGAAGTGAAGAATATCCTGATTAAGAAGAACAGGCAGAAGATATCAATAGCTCTCAAAGTGGTAATGGAGGAAGGATCCTGAATTTATCATCTTTCTGGACAGATTTTTGGGCTTGTTTTAATCTATATATTGAAAGGCAGTGAGAGAACCTTTATGTACTGTTTCTTTCAGACAAATCTGCATCATTTCATTCTTATGAGACTCAGACTTTTTTACTTTATTCTTAGGCCACTTTGCATTTATGGGCAGTGAGAGTGCCTATTAGAATGGTTGAACCCTGATAAATTCCTGCGGACTTTCCTATGCCTAAGTGAGAGGTAGTGCTGGTGAAAGATTCCTATTCTGCCTGTTTCCCCAAAGAGGTGGGAACTTTTTAGGCCCACAACTCAAATTTGCAGAGACTTTATAGTGACTGATTTTGCCATTTAATGTTTTTATCTGTTATTTGTTTAATCTGGTGTTAGGTTATTGGTGCGTATGGTATGTGAGAGTGTTGAGTGTGATTAGTACTGTTTGCTTGCTGCATGTGAAGTACTGATTTGGGTTTGATTGGACTGTCTGCTGTTACTGTTCTGTGATTTGTTGGGATGGAAAAAGGACGGTCAAGTGATATTCCCTCACCAGGCTCTGGGATCTCCACCCTTTTGATTGTTCCCCTTTGTCTTCTAAGGCATATAGGAGATGTCGTGCCTTGGGGGATAATAAGGGGGGGGAGGAAGAAGGGGGACTGGACCTGGATGGGGAATGGAAAGGAGTGGGTGGATTGGGGTGGTGGGGACAAGGAAATGCCCTGGGGCAAAAATGGGACCAAGATAAGGGTCATCCTTGCCTGGTTCCCATACCCAAGGGCTCTGCTGTGTGCAGGCAGGTGGCACGGTCTTGCTTGACTACTCATCCTACTCGGTCAATTTTATGCAACACCAGGTCCATTAGGAACAAGACTGCAATAATAGCAGATCTTGTTGGAACATCGAACCTGGCATGCATCACCGAGACCTGGTTGGATAAAAATGCAGGCCCAGTATTGGCCTCAACTGTTCCACCTGGGTACTCGGTGATACATCGCCCAAGAATGGATCATGGGGAGGGGGGTTAAACATCTGTTTTAGATCAGAACTGGGCCTTGTGGATGTTCCAGATGGGTCCACCAGATCCTTTGAGTGTATCATGGGTGTGGGGTGCAGGATACTGCTCATCTACAGTTCACCCAGGGATGGGAAAGAATTCCTGCAGGAAGTCACAGACTTTATTGTTGACATGGTATTGGGATCCCCCAGATGGTTGATTGTGGGGGATTTCAATGCCTGGATCAATGAGGAACTCTTGCACAGTGGTCAGGACTTTCTCCACGTATGACTTTGTTGGCCATCACACAGGTAGTTACCTCCACGACCCTTATTTCTAGTCACTCATTGGACCAGGTATTCCTCCAGGGGATGGAGATCTCCGATCTGGTGGTCAAACCAGTCAGGTGGTCTGACCATTACACCATAGGGTTCAGTTTCATGGCTCCCCAAATAGGCTGGACCCTACAGAGATGGTCCAGTACTGCCCTTTAAGGAGCATGACCCCGCAGGGCCTAATAGCGCTGCTAGACCTATTGAGTTTGCTGAGTGAATGCATGGATCCAGGGAATCTGTTACTTGCCTATAATAAGGCAGTGACAGAGGCCCTGGCTCAATTGCTCCTGTTCGTGTTTATCCCCTCACTCTTCAACCAAGGTCCCCATGGTTTGATGGGGCCTTGAAAGAGTTGAGGAGAGTGGGGCAAAGGCTAGAGAGGGCTTGGCAGAAATCAGGACTTGAGGTTGGCAGGCTTAGATTGATGGACCATTATACTGTCTATCAATTGAGAATATCCTTTAAGAAGGCAGAATTCCTGTCCAGGGAGATTGCCGCTGTGCAAAATCGGTCAGCTCAGCTCAGCTCTTTCGGACCATTGACAGATTGTGCAATCCAATCTGTCTTTAGCCTGAGAGAGCTTTTTCACAAGAGAAGTGTGATGAGTTTGCTTGTTTTTTTGCAGATAATGTTGCCATCATCAGGTCTGGGATCGGCCCAGCTCTCCCTAATGGGGGTTGTGGAGGTCAGCAGGAGGTTGCAAGCACCAGGATTGCTTGGTCTGACTTTGGCCAGTCAGAATTCATGTACATCATAAGGATTATCCAGATGCTGTGGCCAACCAGCTGTAGTTTGGATCCAGGCCCAGTGTGACTCCTTGTGGGTTGCGTTGATGACATTGGTCTGGTCCTGGCTGAGATAGTCTGGAGTTCATTGGATATGGAATCTTTCCACATCCCCAAAAGGAGGAGGTTGTACAACTGCTCCTGAAAAAATCCTCCATTGACCCTGACTATCTGTCTAACTATAGACCTGTCTCTGTCCTTCTTTTTGTTGGCAAGGTTTTTGAGAAGGTGGTTGCACTGCAGATGGATGATCAGCTTTTCACCTATGATGTCTATGATTCTCTCCAGTCTGGATTTCAAAAGAGGCACAGCACTGAGACAGCCCTCATTCAGGTGCTTAATGATCTCCTAATAGCAAGAGATTAGAGGAGTTATTCCATCCTGGTCCTCCTTGATTTCTCTGCAGTGTCTGACACCGTAGACCATGGTGTGCTATTGGAGTGCCTGAGGCTCATCTGTGGACTGTCAGGTACAGTCCTCAGATGGTTTCAATCATTCCTCGAGGGTAAGACTCAGATTGGTCACTGGAATGTTTTCCTCTGACACTCTTCCCCCATCCTGCGGGTTTCTACAGGGCTTAATTTTGGCACCCATGTTGCTTGATGTATATTTGCTGCCATTGGAAGATATTATTAGGTGGTACAGTTTGAGGTATCACTGTTACACACATGATACCCAGCTGTACATGTCCTTTGAACCCGAGCAGGATGATGTTATCTCTGTTTAACAACTGTCTTGCTGAGATCCAGGACTGGATGAGTGCCAGCTGGTTGAGGTTAAACCCAGCTAAAACTGAAGTGTTGGTGGTGGACCCAGATTGTCGGGAGGGGGTTTGTCAGCTGGATAATCTTCTGGGCTTTGGCTTGGGCATCTTCAGCTGGCTACCTCAGACCGGGTGCGAAACCTAGGTGTTATTCTTGATGATGGTTTGACCCTGAAATCTCAGGTGTCTGCTGTTGTTAGGTCCTCGTTTTACCATCTGAGTGAAACACCTGGTTCTTTCTGATGATCTTTCAACATTGGACCATGCTTTTGTGATCTCCCACCTTGACTACTGCAATGCCCTACACCTGGGGCTATCAGGGGTTGATATCCACCACTTGCAGCTGGCCAGGCTTGTGCCTGGTACTTCGAGGACCAGTCACATTATGCCTGTGCTCCGCGGAATGCACTGGCTGCCTGTACACTGCTGGATCACCTTCAAGGTTGGTTTGTTGACCTACAAAGACCTTCATGACCAGGGACCCTGCTACCTACAAGATCTCCTTTCTCCCTACTGCCCCTCCCATCCCTTCTGATCCACCGAAGAGGGATTGCTAGAGATTCCCAGGGTGCGATTAAAGACATCTGAGGCTAAATCTTTTGTGTTCGCAGCCCCTACCCTGTGGAATTCTCTACCTCATCGGGTAAGGGAGTGCCTGTCTGTCAAGAGTTTTAAATCAGTCCTCAAAACTCCTTTGTTTAGCTTAGCATTCCTGGATGGGTCTAATTGATGGGATTTTAGTATTTAATATTGCTTTAATTATAAGTTTTATGTATGATTTTATTGTCATCAATTTTAGTGTTTTTTGTGTTTATTAATTGTATGCAAAGTGCCTTGATCTTTGGAAAGGCGTTTAAAAAATAAAGCTGATTTGATTTGATTTGAACAGTTAATGCAATACTTTTTACATTTTTATATTACTGTTTTTGGGGATTTTTACAATATTTTACATTCTGAGACTTTCATTGATTGGTGTCACTATGATTTTATATTTATCTGTATTAATTTATGATGTTATCATATTGCTTACAGTTTATATGGGGATATATGGGGTATATTATGATTGTGATTGATTCTCTTGTTAACCCCTGGCCCCCATCTTCTTATGTTATAATCTTTCCCATTCTTTTTATTGTGCTTGGCCACACCCTTGTGAAGTTTCACCATGGGATTATGCCATCTCATTTATTCCAATACTAAGTGGCTTCCCTTAGTCAAAATTTAACCATTGAGGACAGAGATGTTTTGTTTATGATGTCAGTGTATGATCACTATTTATTTGTATGTATAACATTTATTCCCCAGCCTTTGGTAAGGGACTGTGCTATCTTTGTCCAAAGCGCGTCAGGGAGAACGAATGCAGGGGAGTTTTCTACAATCATGATTTGTGTCAATAAAAATATTTTTTTTAATTTTCAACTATTAAAGCTGTGAGGCATCTGTCCACTGGAGCTGGTGAGTGCCCGAATGTGTGATGAAGAGATATACTTCTTTCGTGAGTTCCTTTAACCCTTGTATGTACTTTTTCCAGTTTTGTAATACAGGAAAACCTGGAGAAATTTAAGGCTCTGCCTAATAACTTTCAGGAACTAAAACCAACATGAGAAAAACTTGAAACCAATCTGGTAAAGACATTAAGTTGGGAAAAGGAAAAATCTAATATTGAGGATTCGAATCCCAAATTGCTCTAGGGTATACATATTGAGCTCCATTAATCTATCCTCATATGTTTTCTGATGCAGTCCCTGCACCATTTTGGTTGCACTTCTCTGGACTACCTCCATTTAGTTAATGTCCTTGTGCAGATGCAGCCTCCAGTACTACATGCAGTACTCCAGATGGAGCCTAACCAGTGTCTTGTAAAGAGGGATTATTATCTCCTTCTTACGTCTTGTGATACCCCTACTAATACACCCCAACATCCCTCTAGTCTTACCTACTGCTTTAGTGGTCTGCTTGGATGGTTTCAGGTCATCTGTGATGATGATGCCCAAGTCTCTTTCTTCCCTTGTGATTGCTAGCAACTCCCCATCCAACCTATAGGTGGCTTCAGGGTTTCTGTTCCCTATGTGCATGATCTTGCAGTTCTTTGCGTTAAACTCCAGCTGGCACTCTTCTGACCATTTTTCCAGATCTCTTCTCATTCTGCCCACCCCATATGGATCATCTACTGTGTTGCAGATCTTGGTGTCATCTGCAAACAGACAAACCTTACCCTCCAGTCCATCTGCAGTGTCACTGATGAAGACATTGAAGAGGAGTTGGAATTATATCTCCCCTGTCGTTTCTCACACGGCCCC
Source organism: Neoceratodus forsteri (assembly GCA_016271365.2). Lineage (NCBI taxonomy): Eukaryota > Metazoa > Chordata > Ceratodontiformes > Ceratodontidae > Neoceratodus > Neoceratodus forsteri. The sequence continues at coordinate 56,969,118 of CM057455.1, forward strand.
TGCCCGCTCCCCACCCCCTTGAAAGGGCTGATCCTGGTGTTGCCCTCCATGGTGTGTAACTTTGTCCCCTCCCTGCCTGCAGTTTGTCTCCAGGTGTTACTCTATGCACTGTGAGCAGGCATGCCTGGACTTGCAACTGTGCCACTTGCATGATGTTCTGTTAAAAGCCCAGAACGTCTTTGCACCTGGGGACTGATTGATCTTTTTAATTTGGTCATCAGAAGGCCTGGAGAGAGTCCTCACATACAGCTCAGAGTGGGTGCAGCCTCATCTTAAATCCCCTTTTGCACCCATCTTTTTCTGGAAAGCCTAGTCATATTTTAACCACCCGTACCCCAAATTTGCCTTTTACCCATCCCTGATGATTGCCATATAAGTCAAAAGGGAGATGGCCAGCTCTGGCTGCTTCTCCAGCACCACAGCACTGTAAATCAGAAAACCTGCTTGCTATGTATCAGTGTTCTTGCCCTTATACTTTACCTGTTCATCCTTGTGCTCATGCCACCACCAATGCCACTGCCATCTCTGATTTTCCCACTGACTCCTTTTGTTCATATTTCTTGGCTGTGTCCTCATCCACCAGGCCAAAGATGTCCATATATTCCCCTTTCCATATGTAATCTTTCAGGAATGATGGTACGTGATCCCCCAGCATGAAACCCGGTGGCCTGTTATATAGCTTCTTACTCCCTGCCTTATTACTGGCCCCCCACCCCCCCTTGCCACCCTCTATTATGGCTTGTAATGCCCGCTCCATCTTTTTCACCCCTTCCTCCCCCATGTAGCTGAGAAAACCTTCCAGATACTCCTTCAGGTCCCCTTCATTATTGACATCTACATCATCCTTACTCCCATCCAGGCTTGGCCCCACCGGTGCCGGTTTTGGCACTGGTGCTGGGGTGGGAGAGGGTCCGGGTCTCACTTGTCTGAGCTTTTTCCCAGCTTTTCCCCTGCCTGTCCACTTATCCCTCTCCTTCCTCTTCCTCAGCATCTCCTCTTCTGTCCCTCTCTGCTTTGCCACCTCCACTAGCTCTGTCATCTGGATCATGAGCTTGGCAGCCTCTCCCATTATTTTCGGGCTGGAAACTGGTGTCCTTTTGTATGCCATCCTCTTCGTCTTGATATTAAGGGTGGAAAGGCAAAAACAGTGAATTTAAGTGATATAGGCCTCTCACCCAAGCCTTCATCTGCCACCAGGGGACAACCGCATCTCACACTTAGTTTGTCCCCTTTCCTTAGGGCCCCTTCATCCCAGGTGCCTGCGTGCCAGGCACACACCACCACAGTGACTGGCTATGCCCATATTCTCCCCCATGGTTCACCCCTCACCCGTCTTCCGGCCTTCACTTAGCCTGCTCCCCAGTATGGGAAGGTGCCCCCCTCTCCTCCACACTTCCCCTTCCTTTGACAGTGGAGTGCTACAGCAAGGCACACAAACCAAGCCAGGCTAATGCTGGGAGCCCCTAGGTGCACCCATACATGCCTGCTGTACTCCACCACCAACTTGCTCAACCACGAAGAAAGACTCCACTTCTAAACCTGCCTTCTTGTAAAAAAGACCCTGCTAGGGCTCTCCCCCGGGGTCACCACCTCTCTGCAGTGGGCCTCCCCCTCAGTCTTCACCCGCAGCACTGTCAAAACCTCCCTCATTGTCCCCAGGGTAAGGACCTCTATGGCCCAGAGATCCTTTTGCTATTAGGCTCCCTTCAGGTTCAGTTCCCTCCTAGCCAATATAGCTGACTCCACTAAGCTTGGTCCATTCAAGGTCTCCCTCAGAAGCCATCTAACAAGCACTCGCTGTTGCAACTGCACATAATGCCCCACCTGCCCCTTACCTTCACCCCTAGGCTGGGTCTGCCTTGTCTACTTTTGCTGTGTGTACCTGGGGTCTCATGCAACAGCTGCTGACTAATGTAATAAAATATCTCTGGTTGCTACCTGTTGTGGTACTCATGTACCTATATTATGGCTACTGTGATCTACCTATTACCAAGTGTGTACCACCAGTGAATGCCTGTAACACTGGTTGCTTTTTAATCTAAGTGTTATGTGCTGTACTGTTTGTTTGCTGTGATGTACTGCTCTCTTGACGAGGTGCCTTTGTAAATGAGTATATGACTCGAAGGTCTGTAAACCAATGATCTAATAAATAAAAATAAATAAATCATGTGTCCCCTTAATCTGGGATCCTCAAGGAGAAACTTGTTATAAGTGGAATTGGAAGTCTCCATCATCTCCCTCTCCTTCCTTGTTTATGTGGGCCAGTGGTATTATTCATCGCAGAGGAGCACTATAGCAAAGCCCACAAACCCAGGCCCCCTATGGTGATGCCTGGTCACCCTACCTCCCCCCCTTTGACCCTCTCTGCCTCTGTTCATGGAGTTATTTAACATCAAACTTGGAGGGCCCTCTGATTCACCCTTTACCAAGGTATTATGCCCTGAATCCCCCTTTGTCCCTGTGAATGCCTCCTGCTCCCATCTGGTGTCCTGGATTACCCAGCTCCTCTCCTGGGCCCCATTCCTTGTTGCACCTGTCACCATTTTTCATGTAGTCCAGCCATGTGGCCACACACTGTATACCCTCTGGGTCTGCCAAGCCTCTGCAGGTCCAAAAATCCGCCTACCCCATATCTTGTCATGGGCCTGTTGTGACCTCTCTCTCCACTCTCCCCCCCCCCACCCTAACCAGGTCACAGCCTCACAGGGCCTGCGTCCAGACCAGGGGGAGGACATAGATACATTACTGTTAGAAGATATACAAAACATGATAGATAAAGGGGAGGTTCTGATAATGGGAGACTTCAACATGCCAGATACAGATTGGTCAATACCAGCAGGAACATCTGCCAGAACTAGACACATGGTGGATTCCTTGCAGGGGGAGGGCCTCAAACAACTGGTACAACAACCCACAAGAGACAGGGCTATCCCAGATCTAGTACTGACTAACGAGAAAAGGATCACAGATCTCCAGGTAGACGGTCACCTAGGGGCCAGTGACCATCACATGGTATGGTTCAATTTAGCCACTAGAACTAAATCATCCCAATCCAAGGTAAAAATATGGGACTTCAGAGCAACTGACTTTGATAAGATGGCCAACAGAGTTAAGCTAGCCCTGGCAAAAAGAAATACAGGGGAGAGGGTACAGGCAAAGTGGGCAAGCATTAAGGATGCAATACTTGAAGCAACATCCTGTTGCATTAGAGAGAAAAGGGGAGAAAGAAGGAAACCACTTTGGTTCTCAAAAAACAGTAGCAGTAAAGGTCAGAGCCAAAAGGCTGGCCTTCAGGAAATATAAGGGAACACAGCGGGTTGAAGATAGGGAGGCATACCAAACTTCCCTAAGGGAAGCAGGGAAGGCAGTAAGGCAGCCAAAGGCCCAAACCGAGGAAACACTAGCACAAACAGTAAAAGAAGGTGACAAGACTTTCTGTAGACACATTAGTGAAATGAGAAAGTCCAGAGGGAGTATTGCTAAGATCAAAGGGGATAAGGAGGCATGTGAGGAGGAGGACCATGTAAAAGCATCTATCCTAAATAGATACTTCTGCTCAGTATTTATTGAAGAGAAGGTAGGGCAGGGCCCACAGCTCAGCACCATGGACACAGGGGAGAGGGAGGTGTGCACTAGTCCCTTCACAAAAGAAAAGGTCCTACAAGAGCTTGATAAGCTCAGGGTGGACAAAGCAATGGGACCTGATGGCATACATCCCAGAGTAAAAAAGGAGCTAAGGATGGAACTAGCAGAGTCATTATCAGAACTGTTTAGTGAGTCTCTGAGCACAGGAGAGGTCCCAGAAGACAGGAGAAGGGCTCATGTGATCCCACTCCACAAGAGTGGTAGCAGGGAGGAGGCTGGGAACTACAGACCAGTCAGTCTTACCTCAGTAGTGGGCAAGATTATGGAGGCACTCTTTAAGGAAAAGATAGTGCAACACCTGGAATCCATTGGAGCACAGGATCCAAGACAGCATAGATTTACAAAAGTCCTGTCAAACTAATCTCATAGATTTCTTTGACTGGGTAACCAGAGTGGTGGATCAAGGGAAGCAGTTGATGTCACCTACCTTGACTTCAACAAAGCTTTCGATACTGTTCCAAATAGAAGATTGATTAATAAGCTGGGTAGGCTCAGGGTGGGTCAGAAGTTGGTCAACTGGGTGACAAACTGGTTGATGGGCAGAAAACAGAGAGTGGTGGTAAACGGTATACAGTCAGAAGAGATGCAAGTCACAAGTGGGGTACCTCAGGGATCAGTCCTGGGGCCAGTCTTCTTCAATATCTTCATCAGTGACATTGTCGATGGACTGGAGGGTAAGGTTTGTCTGTTTGCAGATGACACCAAGATCTGCAACAGAGTAGATGATCCAGATGGGGTGGGCAGAATGAGAAGAGATCTGGATAAACTAGCAAAATGGTTGAAAGAGTGACAACTGGGGTTTAATGCAAAGAAGTGCAAGATCATGTGGGAATTGCACTGCCTACTATACCCTGCAGTTGTCCCAAATGGGACAACCTGATTTGGCCACCCAACCAGACCAAAGTATTGATGAAAAGATTGACCAATTGAGAAAAGAATGGTCTGCACCTATAAATCAAATGGACTATTCGGATCACCTGGAGGGCATGCTGAATGAATTATCAGATAAAAAATAAAAGGATTGTACATTTTGACAAGTCTATAGTCTAAAAGTAAAATGAGTGCTACCAGTTTTACGCTTTTACAAGTTGCCTTTTAAACATAAGCACATGGCTACATTATTTTGCACTATAATTTCTTTAGATTACTGGCAATTTAAAATTGACTATATTAGTGTTTAAAAAGTCGCTGTTGAAATAAGATCTCGGTCATAACCACAAACCATATCCTGGTTCTACAGAAACCAGGTGCGTAGCATTCTAATTAAAATAGAAACCTCTGTGGGTAGCAAAATGCTCTGAAACAAACATTAAATAACATTTATATGCATTAAGTTCGATAATTTGACTTGTCAAAAGTTGTTAGGTTATCTGCTTTAGAAATAAGTATAGAGTTACATTATTAGTATTTCAATTTTTTGAGTTACTTACAATTTAGAGCTGATTAATTAAATACAAAATGTTTTTAGGTTGCTTCAGTTCTTATGGTAGTTGAAGTAAGATCTAGGTCAAAACCACAAGCCAAGGAAAATGTGTACAATTCAAAACTGACTATACACATGCTTAAACTGTTTCTGTTAGTAACTGAGCAAGATCTGGGACATAACCACAAGCCGCATCCTGAGTCTATCAAGACAGGTGTTAGACACTTTATTTTCTGAAGTATTAAAAACTAGATGACTATGGTCTAAATGTTTTAAGTAATCTTTTTACATGTATTAAATTTGATAGATTATTAGCTCTAAAAATAAGTATGTGGCTACACTACTTGTGTTTTGTTAAAAAGTTTGCTACAAAGTAAAGATGTATTAAGATGCCCTCATTGTCAACCAAACAATGTGTTTATGAGTAAGATCTGGGGTCTGACCACAAACCAAAACCCAGTGCATTTAAGCTGAAAGTTAAAATAATAATATGCATTTTTTTTCCTTTCTTTGGAAACCACCGCATTTATCATATTCTTCTTGACGTCAATTGCTCCCTTACAACCAATGGCATAGAAGGGGCTACATGAAACGTCCCCTTCTAAGCTGACAGCATTATAGTAATTCCTGCAAGTCTAGCAGTCACCTTGTCAGATATAAAAGTAATTTCTCAATCCACATAAGGTAGGAGAGCAAACTCAAGACTGCCAGTGCAGCGCACTCTCTTAGAACCTCAACTTGAACATCTGGGTATTTGTTGGTGTGGTAAGGTTGCCTTTATCTCTGTTTATATAGAAGCAGGGACAGAGTTAATGCTTGGCTTATTTATTTTACTTTTGCGTCTAATGGTAGAGAGCCTGCCCCTCCGTCACAACTGTATAAACTGTTTTTGTTTGCACTACTGTTGAATAATGTCATAAAGAGTTACCTAAGAAATAGTAAAGTTATATAATTGCAAAATGACGTTTGCTGGTATTTCTTCTCAACAAAACAAAAGATTTAGAAAATTTACATGCATACCAGAAATGGAAGAAATAGAACATATTGAGACAAATAATGACTATTATAAGTTATCAGGCAAAAGATTTATTGCGTCAAGGAAAAATTAAATATGACTACTACATCGGCCATTCCGGCATGCTGAAAGCAGCTGTAGAGGGATATGAACATTTGTTAAATTGTGAGGACCTGGGATGTCCTGCTCACTTGCACCAATTTGTATGCTGGTGTTTTTATGATCAAGGCAAGGATAAGTTTTGTAGAATGTTTAACTGTCCTAGACACCACACTCAAACCATTGAAAGTATACATGTAAGAATATTCCAACACATGGGTAGTGACCACTGTCCAACCCCTTACAATCATGACCACAAGGCACTGGGAGATTTTGGGGAGTATGATGTCTTCACGCTAGGGAACAAAATTATTCTGCACAGTCAAATAGATTAAGATATAGAGGAGGTAGGGTGGCTAAGGAATCCTAAAAATACTGGAGAACAGGCAGCATTATGTGTCATGACTCCAGTCAGACTGTATCCAAGTTTAACAAAGGTCCTCAAAGGCATGTCACTTCCCGATGGTACAGATAGGGCTGACGAGTCCCCTCTGATACATGGAACTGACAGTAAAAGTTGAGCTCGAGAAGTGGTGGAGAACTCGAGCAATGAAGAAGAGAAACCCTGAAGCCACCTATAAGTTGGGAGGGGAGTTGCTGGCAGTCACATGGGAAGAAAGAGACTTGGGCATCATCATCACCGATGATCTGAAATCATCCAAGCAGACCACTAAAGCAGTAGGTAAGGCTAGGGGGATGTTGGGGTGTATTAGTAGGGGTATCACAAGTCAGAAGAGGGAGGTAATAATCCCTCTTTACATGACACTGGTTAGGCCCCATCTGGAGTACTGCATGCAGTACTGGAGGCCACACCTTCACAAGGAAATTAACCAAATTGAGGCAGTCCAGTGAAGGACAACCAAAATGGTGCAGGGACTACATCAGAAAACATATGAGGACAAGATTAACAGAGCTCAGTATGTATACCCTAGAGCAAAGGAGGGAGAGAGGTGATATGATCGAAACATTCAAACACTTAAGGGCATTAACATGGTGAAAGAGTCTGACATGTTTAAATATAAGAACAATAGCAGGACAAGAGGACACAGCATGAGATTAGAGGGAAGCAGATTAAGGGGCAATGTGAGGAAGTTCTTTTTCACAGAAAGTGTGGTGGATGCATGAAACGGCCTACCTCAGGAAGTGGTAGATATGGATATGAATACAGTGCAGGGCTTCAAACAGGCATGGGATAGGCATAAGGGAGCAATATAGATGAGTATTAATAGATAGGCCATTGACAGAGTACAGGCCTAAGGCACATTCATAAGGTAGAAAAAGAAATGGGCAGACGATGGGCCTTGCAGACTTTATCTACCATCAACGTCTATGTTTCTTTGTAAAGCAGTCCAGGGTGGTAATACAGCAGATTGGGTTCAGGAGGGCTAGGAAATAGGGGGAAGGCTGCATGATGAACTGAGAGATCAGGTAAGATGGGAAGGGACAAACGAGGAGAGAAAGGAAGAGATTGCTGAAGGACAGGGGACTGAGAATAGCAATGAAAGTCAAATTTCACAGAGACTTGATCCCACCCCCTAACTGCAGGGGTTAGTCAGTAATACCAGTAGATGTGGCAAAGGTGTATTTAATAAAGAAAGGAATTGGGGAGGTGGTAGCAGGCCAAAAAAATAAAAAAACAAGCAGCAGAGAGCCAGAGCACAGGAAAAGCAGCTAAAGATTTTCAAGCCAGCAGTTCAGGAAAAAGACTCACAATGGACTCCTCAGTGAGCAGAGCACTATGGCTTCACCGAGACCATGACCCACTCCTGATGTTGGCTTTTTCAGTGGCAACTGATGCAAGGGCTGGGGAGAGCTGGAGAAGTCAGCCCTCAGACCCTGATGTGGGCTTTTTCAGCGATGACTGATGCAAGAGCTGGGGAGAGCTGGAGAAGTCAACCCTCTGACCCTGATGTGGGCTTTTTCAGCAACGACTGATGCAAGGGCTGGGGAGAGCTGGAGAAGTCAGCATTCAGACCCTGGTGTTATAACTGCATGCTGCTTGTTTTACTTGATGGTTTCCCCACAGGGTCCTGGTTACTCCCAATCTGGGATCAGCATATTACCTTGTTCTGTTTGTTGCCTTAATCACAAGGTACTTGTTCTTTGCTACTGGTAGCATTGTACTGCCCTGGCTGTCCCTTGGCTGGTCTGCCTATACCTGATGGTATAATTGGATAGTGTCATCTTTACTTGATGACATCATCACAATGACCACCTATGAGAGGTGTGCAAAGTTAGCTAACCTCACTTCATGGATTTATTTCATGACTTTGCTGCAGTTCATGAAGTTAACCCACACTGCAAAGTCCCAGTTCACAAGACAGGGCTATCTTCACAAATAATTAATTTGGTAACTTCGCTGGTAGAGCTGACAGCTTCTCCCGTGAAGCTGAGCCCACAGGCAATGTTTGCTTTGTACCATAGGACTGGAGGTCACATGGTATTGAAATGAGCTGTACTGTGCTGTACAACAGGCATTCAGTGCAGTCTTATGAAAACAGAGTTGTAGATAAGTCTGTCCCCGCTTGCCTAAGCAAAAACCTTTAAAACTGCTCAAAAAGTGGAGTATTTTGAAACAAATTCTTCAAAAAAAATGAAATGCCATTTGCAGTTAGATTATGGTTGTTTGTTCATAGCTTTGCAGATTTATTTGTTTTAACGTTGTAGTTTTATTTGGCTAGAAGCAGTGATGTGTGGGGAAAGGGAGATTTTCAGCTAACTAGCAAGCAAGGCAGCCCTGTGAGCCCTAGTCTGATGTATTTCATTAGGCTTTCTTCTTTATGTATTTAAAAGTTTTACCAGGAAAGGGTAGAGTGTTTCATAGTTTAGGCATGCAGTATGAGAATGCTACCTGGCCTGTGGAAGTGAAACTGTGGAAACCAACAGGGAGTGGGTGTCATAATTTCTGAGTGAGTGCATGGGGGGCATAGGGCAGAGGAGAGGTACAGGGGCAGAGACTGGGATGAGAATTTAGCAGTAAGCCTAGCACACTTGAATTGCCTGCAGTCCTGCAGTAAGGGGAGGCCTAGGGTTGGCCCAGGTTCTGTTAAAGGATGCAGTTATGAGTGGTGGGGTGGCAGTCGAGGGCAAAGTGACAGAAGGATTAGAAGAGGGTATCCAGTCTGGTAAGGAGAGATTTGGGTGTGGCACTGTAGACTACATCACCATAGTCAAAAATGGGGAGAATAATTTTCTGTTCAATTTCACGGTGGGCCAGAAGCAAGATGCAGCCATGGTTACAGAACAGAGCACTCCGTTTGCGGTGCAGCTTCTTATGGATGGTCGGAATGTGTACAGAAAAGTCAAGATGCTTGTCGAGCCATACACTGAGGTATCTAACAGAGGTGCAGTCCTTCAGCTTTGTCCCAGCCAGGGTGTGGAAAGTGGGGAGGGAAGGGAGCCAAGAAAGTCTCTGTCTTGTGAGGAAGGACATGGAGACAGTTTTCTTGGCATTCAGGAAGAGTTGATTGGAGCAAAACCAGTGCTGGACATCACTGAAGTCGTGCTGAAATCTGGATACTACTTCAGAGGTTGAGGGGCAGAATGTATACAGGACTGTGTCGTCTGCATACATGTAAATGGATATGCATGGGCAGTCAGAGAGCAGATCACTGAGGAAGATGGAAAACAGGAGTGGGCAAAGGACTGAGCCTTGGGGCACAGTCGAGACATGTAGGGGGGCAGAGATGGAGTTTCCTATCCTGACTGCTTGGGCCCTTCCTACAAGGTAGGAATGGAACCAACTGGTGGACTCACACGAGAGCTTACCGAAGGAAAGCTTGGACAGGAGGAGTGGGTGAGAGACTGTGTCGAAGGCCTTTGCAAGATCGACAAAGTTGGCAGAGGTGATGTGGCTCTGGTCCATACCCATAAGGATGGGATCCGTTAGCTTAGAAGGGAAGTAGTGGTGGAGTGGGACTTCCTGAACCCAGACTGGTAAGGTGTGAAGAAGGAGGTGGAGTTGAGGAAGGAGGAGAGCTGGGAGAGGACTAGGTGTTCCTGGAGTTTGGTGAGGATGGGAAGAAGAGAGGCAGGGTGATATTTTCTAGGGGAGGAGGGGTCGCTGCCTTTTGGACGGGGGATGACTGTGGCATGCTTCCATTCAGGTGGGATAGAGGCGAGAGAAAAGGAGAGGTTGAAAAGCGAGTCCAGGGGGGCGTAGATGGCTTAATAGATTTTGCCCATGATCTGTGATTTGCCATGTTATTTCTGTAGTAGTTTTGTCTGGTTAAGTGAATTATTTTTCCAGTCTGTTTCTATAACAATTGTACTTGTTTTGTTTTGTTCTTGATGAGATGACAGAACTTGTAGTATCGTGTTTTCCATTACCTCTGTATGTTAATTACTAATGAACTCCAGCACAGCTAACCTCAAAAAAATGAGGAAAAGGGAAACAAAAAGGACAAAACATATAACAGTAGTGTGAGAGACCCTTAGCCAATCAAGGCTAATTAGATAAGGATGCAGAGTAGAATAACAGGTCCACCACCTCAAAACGTTTTAAAATGTACATTTTTTTTTTAATTTTACAATCAGATGACTGGTGCCTTGTACGTAGGACAGCAAATAAAAAAGGCAGAAGGAATATAGGTGGTTCATCAAATATATTGACACCAAACAGATATAGTGCTCTCTCACCAGATAATTATGCAAACAATCTGGAAGCATTTGATATCCCAGTTGGCCCAAACCATACAGAAGGTAATCAATGTCCACTGATTGGCCAAGATCCCCCTAGTACACAAAAAACTATAAGGCCCATTACACAGGTTCCACAGGATGTTCTGTTTATTGGGGATTCAATGTTAAAATACACTGATCAGGTGCTTTGTAATAATAGAAAAGAACATACTACAGTTAGTGCCCTGCCTGAGGCAGGAATCAGTAATATTAAAAGATTACTCATTGGCTTAACAGAAAATACTACAAAACCAATCACATTCCCACACTTTGGGATAAATGATGTTGGTAAGAGAAATGTTACTGACATCCAAAGAGACTTTGAACAGGTGGGTCTGGCACTAAAGTCCCAAGGGTGTCACCTTGTCCTCTCTGGAATCTTACCAGTTCCTAGGGCAAATTTAGCACTGACTAGAGAGATTTACAGATTAAATGGATGGATGAAATGCTGGTGTCAGAGAGAAGGTTATAAATATGTGGATCACTGGCAGGACTTCCAAGGGCATCACTTGTTTGCAAGAGATGGATTACACCTTAATAGGCAGGGTAAACACATTTTTTCATACAAACTGAAGCATATAATGGACACCCATTTAAACTAATAAATGGGGGGTAGGGGCATCACTAAAAATTGGGAGAAGCAAAAGAGAGAGAGCTCAAACATCCCCAAATAAACTTCATTTCATTAAATATGAGAAGTTTAAATAATAAAACAGATGAACTTCAATTCATCCTACATAATCTGGTTATACACATCTGTGCTATAACAGAAGCATGGTGGAAACCAGACGATAACTGGGACAAAAATACTTCGGGTTACACCCTTTATAATAAGGACAGGATGGTGTCCAAGGGTGGGGGAAGGGCTCTATATATAGCTGATGGCATAATATCAGAACACATGGATACTTCCAAATGGGGAAGTTGTGAAGTATTGCAAGCAACAACTTCCCCTACACATAATATGAAGATCAACTTAGGACTAGTTTATAGACAACCCTCAATTACTCCATTAGAATATTCCCTTTTGGCAGATTTTATCAATCATTTGATAAGCTTAAAAAAGGTTATATTGCTAGGAGATTTAAATCTCCCTTGACTTAATTGGAAAACCCTTCAAGTTAATTTTAAAATTGAGTCAGACTATTCAGAAATCTTCAGTCTGGCTGGATTGGAGCAGTATGTGTATAGCAATACTAGGAGTGATCATAGTTTGGATTTTGTCCTAAGTAATTTAGATGACATGATCCAAAACTGTTCTGTTTTGCCACCACTAGGTTCAAGTGACCATTTCATGGTCAAATTTAGCTATATGGGTCAAATAGGGGATAATACTGGTAAAACTACAATATACAAGTACGACAGGGCAAATTTTGATAGTATGCAAAAAGACTTGGCCAATTGGAACTGGGTGAATTAATTTAAAGATGCTACTCTGCCATGTATGTGGAACAAACTGGATTCCAAAATAAAGAGCCTGGTACAGATTTATGTGCCAACTATAAACAAGTATAAAACAGTAAAAAAAAACTCCCCCCTTGGATGACATCTTCAATTAGGAAGGCAATTAAGAAAAAACATAGAATTTTCCGGATGGCTAAATTAAGTGGAGATGAAACTAGTTGAGCCAATTATAAAAAATGTTTAAGAACCACCAAAAAGAGTATTGAACTGGCAAAAAGAAAGTATGAGTTTAACTTAGCAGCAAAAGTTAAAGATAACTACAAGTCTTTTTACTCTTATATTAATAACAAAAAGGGTACAACTAATAAAATTGTCCCTCTACTGAGTCAGGAGGGAAACGTTATATCCAATAATCAGGGAATGGCAGAACTATGTAACAACTATTTTTCCATAGTATTCAGCCAAGGTTCAGTAACAACTGCGTTGCAGTATAGTAAACCTATAGTTGACTCTAGTATTACCTTAGATCGATTTGAGGTGGGAAAATAATTAAAACTATTAGATCAGAATAAAATGCAGGGCCCCGATGAGCTATATCCAAGGGTGATCAAAGACTTGGCTGAACAACTGGCAGGCCCTGTAACTTGCCTTTTCCAGAAATCTTTAAATGAAGGCGTGGTGTCAGAGGTATGGAAACAGGCAGTGTTGTACCTATATTTAAAAAAAGGTTCCAGGCAGGAGATCACTAACTATAGACCTGTAAGCCTGACCTCGATCCAGGGGAAAGTGTTAGAGTGCATTATAAAGGACCACATCATGGAGTATCAGTGTATAACAGGTAACATAGATTATACACAACATGGTTTCACGATGGATAGGTCATGTCAAACTAACCTCCTGGACTTTTATGGGAAGGTTAATAAAGCCTTGGATAAAGGGAATGCAGTGGATGTCATCTTTTTGGACTTCGCTAAGGCCTTCGATAAAGTCCCACATGATAAACTGATTGATGCCCTGGCTAAAATGGGAATTCATCATAATATTATTTGCTGGATTAAGTCATGGTTGACAGATAGACAACAGAGAGTCTGTATAAAGGGGGACTATTCCAACTAGACTGGGGTGACTAGTGGAGTACCACAGGGCTCGGTATTAAGTCCATATTTCATATATATATATATATATATATATATATATATATATATCAGGTCCATGAGTTCTCCACCTGATATATGGCTCTCAAAATTTGTGGATGACACCCGTATTGGAAGGGTGGTAAAGGTTAAGGAGGATGCAGACTCTTTGCAAACCGCCCTAGAGGAATTGGAAGCCTGGGCTCATGAGCAAGGGTCATCTTTTAATATTGATAAATGTAGTGTGATGTATATGGGTATAAAAAATAAACAGCACCAGTACAGAATGGGTAATAAACCTCTAAAGGCGATAACTGAAGAAAGATCTTGGCATCAAAATTTGTAGTAATTTAAGTTTTAAGCGACATTATAATCAGATTATTGAGAAAGCTAGCAGTATACAATTTTGTATAAATAAACATATAACATGCAGGAACAAGGAGGTTCTCATGCCACTCTATACCTCATTGGTATGCCCACACATGGAGTACTGTGCCCAGTTCTGGTCACCTGGGTACAGAGGCGATATTGACTCCTTGGAGAGGGTCCAAAGGAGAGCAACTCGGAGGATTATAGAGGTCCAGGGTCTGGATTACAAACAGAGGCTGCAGTCCTTGGGTCTGTATTCCTTAGAATTTCATAGAGTTCTACTGTAGGTGATATGTGCATGTTACATAGGGCTTTAAATAATCCTTCACTCTGGAAACTGTTAAATCTAGCCCTAAAGGACCAGTCGTATAATACAAGAGCCCATCCCCTACAAATAAGTGGGGAAAGCCATACTACTGTTAAAAGAAAGCAGTGGGTGACAGTAAGAGCAGCTAAAATTTGGAACAAGCTCCCATTAGAAATTAAAGTGAGCAGAACAATGGATGATTTCAAATCCATGTTAGATCATTTTCTGATCAAAAACAAGATCTTGGGTTATACATAAATTATGGTGAGCATATAAACTTTTGGTCTTTAAATGCTCAGAACAACCTATGAAACCTATAAAACCTATGAGATCTTTAAATCCATCCTACATTTCATATAATCTTTCCCATTCCCAGGGGAGTCTGGTTTAACAATATTCTTGCTCTACTTTGACTGCTCTTTAAACTTTCTTATTCATTATTTCTCTTTTTTTTTGTGGCTATCTGCTCGTGGTGAACTGGGATTCCAATGCATAATTTAACATTTTTCTTTCTTCTTACTCTTTTCTTGAAGTGTGGTTCAGCATTTCCCTTCTAGCATTTAGGCACTCTTACTGTATAAAATGACTAGAAAAAGATGCTCAAATAAAATGAGATCTGCCAATAGAAACATAGAAACATAGAATTTGATGGCAGATAAGGACCGCTTGGCACACCCAGTCTGCCCATTTCCCTACCTAATGGATAAGCTGCAGATCCTAGTTAACCAGCAGCCTACTTCTTCCTGCCCCCACCCCCTAGAATTGCCTTATGACTGTCCCATGCATGCTTGAATTCCACCACTGTTTTTGACTCCACAACCTCCTCCGAAGGCCGTTCCATGCATCCACAACCCTCTCTGTGAAAAAATACTTCCTTAAATTACCTCTGAGCCGCCCCCCCCTCTATCTTCAAATTGTGCCCCCTTGTTCTTGCACACCTCTTTTTGAAATATGCTACCCTCTTGGACTTTGTTGATTCCCTTGAGGTACTTGAAAGTTTCTATCATGTCCCCCCTTTCCCTCCTTTCCTCGAGGCTATACATATTAAGCTCCTTAAGTCTCTCTTCATATGTCTTCCGGTGCAGACCCTGCACCATTTTAGTTGCCCTTCTCTGGACAGCTTCCATCCTGTCTATGTCTTTGCAGAGATTGGGTCTGCAGAACTGCACGCAGTACTCCAGATGGGGTCTCACCAGCTGTCTGTACAGAGGGATAATAACTTCCTGTTTTCTACTGGTGATGCCTCTCCCTATGCATCCCAGTATCCCCCCAGCCCTCCTTGCTGCCCTCTCACATTGCTTGCCCACCTTTAGGTCATCTGATATGACTACCCCAGGTCCCTTTCCATTTTTGTTGTTGTTAGTATCTCACCTTCCATTGTGTACTCTTCCCTGGGTTTTTGTTTCCCAGGTGCATTACCTTGCACTTCTTAGCATTGAATCTAAGCTGCCATACATTTGACCATTCCTCTAACCTTGCCAAGTCCCTTCTCATCCTTTCCACCCCACCTTGTGCATCATCTCTGTTGCAGATCTTTGTGTCATCTGCAAAGAGACATACTTTTCCTTCCAGTCCCTCTGCAATGTCGCTTATAAAGACATTGAAGAGGACCGGTCCTAATACTGAACCCTGCGGTACCCCACTAGTAACTCCCTTTCTTCAGAGTGGACTCCATTTACTATTACTCTCTGTGTCCTATTCTCCAGCCAATTCTTTACCCAGGCTGTCATCTTGGGAGCCACTCCCAGGCAGGCTAACTTGTATATTAATCTTTTGTGTGGGACTGTGTCAAATGCCTTGTTAAAGTCTAGGTAGGCCATGTCCACAGCCCCTCCCTGATCTACTACTTTGGTCACCCAGTCAAAGAAATCTATCAGATTCATCTGGCATGACCTTCCCACTGTGAATCCATGCTGCCTTGGGTCCTGTGCCCCTCTGGCCTCTAGATACTCAAACATTCTTTCCTTCAGAAGTGATTCCATCATTTTCCCTATCACTGAGGTTAAACTAACAGGTCTGTAGTTTCCTGCTTCCGCCTTGCTCCTACTTTTGTGAAGGGGAATCACATCTGCCCTCCTCCAGTCCTCGGGTACCACCCCATCCTCCCATGATTTGTTGAAGAGGGTAGTCAGTGGTGTCACTAGTTCTACCCTTAGTTCTTTTAGAATTCTGGGATGAATCCCATCAGCCCCATTGCTTGTCCACCTTCAGTTTTAAGAGTTCTTTCAGAACCCTTTCTCTGTAAATGGGCTGGTATCAACTTCTGTATCCAGAGTGTTTCTACTGTTTGTTTTAGGTACCCCTCTTCATTTGTAAATACTAAGCAAAAATATTTGTTTAGTATCTCTGCCTTTTCACAGTCACCCTCTGTCCACCCTCCTCCCCTTTATTAAGCCTCACTATCCCTCCCTTGGTCTTCCTTCGCTCCCTGATGTACCTATAAAAGGTTTTATCCCCTTCTTAACTGAGTTGGCTATCTTTTCCTCAGTTTGGGCCTTTTCTGTTCTGACTGCCTTCCCAGCTTCCTTTTGCTTTAACTGATACAGTTTTCTGTCCTGCTCCTTCTGTTATTCCTTGTACTTCCTGAATGCTTTCTTTTTCTCTTGAACCTTCACTGCCACTTCCTTTGAGAACCATAGTGGTTTCTTACATTGTTTTGCTTTGTTTATTTGTTTATTTGAGGCAGCTAAGAAGTGTATAGGTATGGTCAGGTAAAGGGAGGTGTGCTGGTGAGGCAGCCAAGAACTGCATAGGTTTGGTCAGGTAAAGGGAGGTGTGCCTGTGAGGAAGCCAAGAACTGCATAGGTTCGGTTAGGTAAAGAGCGATGTGCCATGAGGCAGCCAAGAAGTGCATTGGTTCTGTCAGGCAAAAGTTTGTTGCACCTAAAAATCCCTGTGCAGCAGCTTCATCTATGGGCTCTGGAGCCAGTAGTTGTAGCAAATGAGTAGCTGGTAGAAGTGGCTGTGGCATTAGTGTTGCCAAATGATGCTCTGCCACATATGTGCCACCCATGTTGGTGCATGCCGGGGGATGTGGTGACAAGAGCAGCAGTCCAAGAGATAACAAAATCTGTGGCTCAGGAACTGTGGTCAAGGAGGAGGTTGCAGTTGTCCCCATGACTGCTGATGGTGGTGGTGGTGGTTTCACTGAACTTGATTAAGATGATAGGTTTCGAGGACTTCCGGTGATGTCACCACCTGCAATGTAAGCCTGAACAAACACGCTCCCTATCCCATGCTAAAAAAAATGACTTCTCCCAACAATAAAAACATAGTAAATCATTAATTAAAGTTAATGGGAGAGTCCCATATTTGAATGGAGGGAAAAACAGAGCAGCCAAAACTCCACAGTTGCAGATTCTGTTGAAACAACTACCAGACAGCTGAACAGCTGCGGGAACCTCAGATATGGCAGATCCAAAGGCCTGAACAAAACTATAGCCTAGCAATGCGACTATCCTCTCCAAACTGTAAGAATTCCACACAGAAGTTAAACATTTCTGATCGAAGCTTACCTCGAAACTTGGCAAATTAGCAGCCAAGGTTACAGAAGTGGAGGCATGTGCTACAGATCTTGATGGCAGAACAGATGGGCTGGAACATATAGTGGTACATCTATTCGACGAACAGCAGACCCTGAAGGATAAACGCGAGGACCTTGAGAATCATTCCCGTAGGAACAACCTGAGAATACACGGGGTCCCAGAAGGAGAAGAAGGCAGGGATATTTCTGCATTTGAGGAAGATTTGCTGCATGACTCATTGCAGCTTGATCCAGGATGTAAACTGGACATTGACGGAGTACACAGAGCCTTGGCGCCAAAACCAATACAACCAGACCAGATGCCATGCTCTGTTTTACTAAAATTCCTGAATTATGCTGTTAAACAACACATCCTGACCAGAGCATGGAGAATCAAAGAGACAAACTATAACGCTAAAAGAATATATTTTGACAATGACTACTCCCCACTGATTTCTGCAAAAAGGAGAGCTTATGCACTAATCCTTCATTTTTTAAAGCAACAACTTCGCTTTACAACTCCGTACCAGCACAACTTACAGTAATATTTGCAGATGGACCCCAAATATTTGACATGCCAGGGGATGCCATTGCCATGCTGCAAGCCAAAGGACTAGTTCTCCCACAGGCAGAGGGTACTACGATCCAAAAATCCCAAACAGAACTGAGAGATGAAACCTGGGATATTGTGAAAGACCCTCAATCCAGGAAATGACAGGGACAGGTTGCTTTACAAGAAGTGAAGAAGCTACTGCAGCACTTTCAAAAAACTGATCCTGAGTGAGGGGTGAGATAAACCCAGTATAGAACTACTCTGTGTTAAAAGTCTATCAATGCCTTACAGTCTGCTAATGGTCCGGAGACCTGGCTGCTGTTCAAGGGGAAATTGTGGTGGGATGAGGACAGAACAGAATAACAATGCAAAATGTTAATGCTTATCTTACAAAATTACAGCTTTAACTGCTTTATAATCCTTCGGGACTGATCAGCAGTCCTGATTAACCCCCCCCTCCCCCATTTCAGTTTGGATAGAAACCTCTCACATTTCATGAACATAGCCTCTTAAACAAATTTAGCCCGGGATTTGAGGCTATGTTACTAATGTCATTAGTTCTGGCTAACAAAGTGATCTTAATAATAGGTTTTCCTCGACTAACCTAGTGAAGATACAACTCACAACTTATGGCGGTTGTCTGTAAAATGCCCGCATGGGATATGCTGAACCAGAGGAAGCCACCATTTTGGCTCCTGGTTTCTCCTAACCATTGGCATGGCAATCTGTGGCACTAGATTTTATTCTGCTGCTGCTGGGGGCATCTAGAACTACCAGGATATACCCCCACAGGACTCTGTCAATGATCTCGATAGAGGAGGAGGAGAATACTTTTACTCCCTCCCTTGGGAGTCACTCAATCATGTAAAAAGTTTCAAGATGGTTGTAAATCCTACAGGTTTTATAAGGTTAATAACTTTACTGCCTTGTTGGCGATTCACATATAAACTCTTGGACATTTTAAGGTCATCAAACTTGATATATGACCTAGTTATATACAACCATAGACTTACATAGATACATAGAAACATAGACTTTGACAGCAGATAAGGACTGCTTGGCCCACCTAGTCTGCTCATTTCTCTACCTACAGGATAAGCTGCAGATCCTAGTTAACCAATAGCTGATTGCTTCCTACCCCCACAAAAATTGCCTTAGCCCTGTCCGATGCATTTTTGAATTCTCCCACAGTTTTAGACCCCACATTCTCCTCAGGAAGGCTGTTCCATGTGTCCACCACCCTCTCTATGAAAAAATACTTTCTCACGTTGCCCCTGAGCTGTCCCCCCTCTATATTCAAATTGTGCCCCCTTGTTCTTGCACATCTCTTTTTCTGAAAGATGCTACCCTCTTGGACTTTGTTGATTCATACTAACATACTATTTGCCAGCAGATTAGGCCTTACGGTCTATCAAGTCTGCTTGAACCTTAGATCCTTAGTTGGGTGCCGAGGCCCTCCCATCCCTTGTGCTCCAGAAACCCCTATCATCCATCCCCACCCCCCCCTTGGACAGGCCATCATCTGATACATCCACTTTCTGTGTCTGTCCCACCCTCTCTTGAAGCCCTCCACTGTGGATCTCTGAACCAGCTCGCCAGGCAGTGCATTCCAAGGGTCCACCACCTCTCAGAGAAAACCCTCCTCTTTACCCCTCACCCTTCCACCTTCCAACTTCAAACCATGCCTCTGGTGATACCTCCTGCTTTAGTCTGAAGATCCTCTCCATGTTTACTCTATTTATTCCCTTGAGGTACTTGAAGACCTCAATCATGTCCACCCTGTCTCTCCTCTCCTTCAATGAAAACAGGCAGAGCTCCTCAAGTCTGTCCTCATAGGTCAAATCCCCTAGCCCTCGTATCATCTTAGTTGCCCTCCTCTGTACCCTCTCCAGGAGCCGTATGCCCCTCTTCAAGTGTGGTCTCCAGTACTGTACTCAGTACTCAAGGTGTGGTCTAACCAGTCCATTGTACAGCGGCAGAATCACTTCCTTGCTCCTAGAGGCAGATCCCCTTACGATGCATCCCAACATCCTATTTGCCTTCTACGCTCTCCTGCACTGCTCAGAGTTACTATACATGCATCCACCATGACCCCTAGGTCTTTTTTCCCTATTGAGGCCTCCAGCCCTCCCAGGGTGTACCTGTGTTTAGGGTTTCCCCGACCAAGATGCAACACCTTGCATTTGGTGATATTGAAATTTCATTTCCATGTGTGAGCCCAGCTTTCCAGGGTGTCCAGGTCCCCTTGCAGGACCAACCTCCCCTCTTCTCCCTCAACTACTGCTCCCATCTTGGAGTCATCCGCGAAGAGACTCATTTCACACCCTATACCCTCCCTGATGTCCTATATGTATGCATTAAACAGGATCGGACCCAGGACCGAGCCCTGCGGCACCCCACTACCAACCTCTCCAGGGTTCGAGAGCTCCCCAAAGACCACTACTCTCTGGGTGCATCCAGCTAGCCAGTTTTCAATCCATCTGACCATCAAAGGGCCTACTCCTAACCCCATCAGTTTCTCCACCAGACCATTGTGGGGGACAGAGTCAAACGCCTTGCTGAAGTCCAAGAATAATACATCCACAGGCTTTCCCCTGTCCAGTTCTGATGTTACCCATTCGTAGAACTCCATAAGATTGATTTGACATGATCTACCTGGCACAAACCCATGTTGCCGACTATCCAGACCTCCCACACCTCCAAGTACACCCCAATCATTCCTTTAGTATACTCTCCATTAATTTTCCCACCACCGAGGTCAAACTGATGGGTCTATAGTTACCTGGTACTTCCCTCGAACCCCCTTTATGGATTGGCACCACATGTGCCTCTCGCCAATCCCTAGGTACCCTCCCTGTCTCAAGTGACCTGTTGAAGAGCTCCACCAGGGGTGCAGCCAGTATGTCCGCCAATTCTCATAGTACTCTCGGATGAATGCCATCCAGCCCAGGAGATTTGTCTTTCTTTAGGGCCTTGAGGGCTAACCACACCCTTTTGGCGGAGATATCATCATCCGTCCCCTCCACCTTACTGGCCTTTTTATCCTTATCCAGATGTGACACCCTGGAGTACCTCTCCTCCCTCTTGCTCCATTTCTGTTGCTCCTGATCCCACTCACTGCTGCTTCTATCCCTTCATGCCTTGCTTTAGATATCCATCCCTCCTCCCTAGTGAACACAGAAGCAAAGTACTCGTTCAAATACCTCTGCCTGGTCCTCGCCTCTTCCACCCACCCTCCTCTGATCTCAATCTGCTGAGATGGCCTTAGTTTTTCTCCACTCCCCAATGTACCGGAAGAACCCATTTCCCCCTCCATGTATCCTCTGTGCCAGCCGCTGCTCTTTACTGGACTTTGCTCCCCTCACTATCCGGATGACTGTTCTAGATGCAAGATGGTATATTTCCTTATCCCTATCCCCTCTTGTTGTTTTATATTTTTTGTAGGCCGCCTTCTTTTCTCTGATCGCTACCTGTACCTCACTGGACCACCAGCATGGTTTATGTGACCTTGCTCCCTTACGTTTCAACTTAGCGCAGATCCTGACTGCCTCATGAAGTCCCCGTTTTATGACCTCCCATCTCCTTTCCACACTTGTCATTGATGTAATCCCTCAAGTGATCCTTGAGAATATTTCCCATGCCCACAAAGTCTGCTCCTCGTGAAGTCCACTGCCAGTGTCCTAGATCTCACCCCTCCCCATGCTTATTTGAAACCAGACAGTATTGTGGTGGCTCCCAGTCAGGGGGTCCTGTACAACCAAGTCCCTTACCAGATCCCCATCTGCCAGAACCACGTCCAGGACATGCCCCTCCCTTGTTTGCTCCATCACATGCTGTGTTAAGAACACATCCTGGAAGCCGTCCAGCAGCCTCTTCTCCTTGGCCACCTTAAAGGACATGGTTCCCCAGTTTGTACCTGGCATATTAAGGTCCCCCATCAACATCACTCCTTCCCCTTTTGGTTGACACTGGGCAATGATGTTGTCCAGCAAACCATCCTCTAGAACATCACTCATCCCGGGGGGCCTATATACTACACCCAGCTTGACCTTATCTCCTGCTGAGGATCATAAGGTGACCCATAAGGCCTCCACGCTTCCTCTGCCTCTTCTACCCTAGCAATTTCTATGTCATTTCTAATGAACATAGCCACTCCACCCCTCTGCCCTCCTTTTCTATCCTTCCTAAGCACAGTGTACCTCACATATTAGGTCCCAGTCATGGTTTTTGTTGGCCCACGTCTCCGGACCGCGCCGCCACATCCACCGCCTCCGAACAGCATGGCCTGGAATTCTGGCAACTTGTTTCCCAAGCTCCTGACATTTACTAACACCAACCCCACCCCTTATCCCTGATCCTCTTTGTCGAACCCCACCCAGATTCCTTATACTTCCATCCTCCCTCTGTTCCTCCTGAAACCTCCACCCCAGTCTGTTCCCCTCCCCACCCTTGGGCTTGAAGGCTACTCCTCATCTGAAGGAGAGGGCTTGGTCAGCCCTCTTATCCCTTCCCTTCACAAGTTTAAACCCTGTTCCTTCTTTAGTTGTAGTCAGCCATCCCTGTTTAAGGACTACCTTCCTAATTGGGTAAGATGAAGCCCGCCCTTGGCATATAGTCCCTTATCCTCGAAACTCCTTTCCAGTTCCCTAACACCCCAACCCACACTCTTCACCCCACTTCCTGAGCCAGTCATTAACCTCTGTGAGCTTCATTTTTTTCTCCACTGAGGCCTGTGGTACTGGCAATATCTCCGAAAAGGAAATGTTGAATCCATTATCCCGACAGACTCTGGTAAGTTCTTGGAACCTTGCTTGATTTCCAAACACTATTTCCTCTAGATCGTTAGTTCCCAAATGCACCAGGAAATCTGGTTTCCCTCCACAATCCCTAACCATTTCATACACCATGAACTTTGCTCTGTGCACTGTCAGCCCAGAGATACTCACTACCTTCACCTGGCTATGGCATCCACCCCCCTGTCCCTCCCACTGGATACCCCTAATCATCGAGTCTCCCAATAACAGAACCTTAACACCGCCATCATCCTTATGGTTACCTCCACTATGCCCTCTCAGCCCCCCATCCCTCCCTTTATTCGTGATCTCAATTCCATGGGAGTCTTCCTGCCTTATTAGAGACCCCCTTGTCACCCTCTCTTCTGCCTCCATCATTATTTTGTCCACTTAACTCAAGCCTCTGAATAGGTGTCCCTTTAACCTCTCTTATCCGAACCATTTATCCTGGCCCTGATGGTTTCCTTCCTCCCACGCCATCATCCCCCTGTAATAGTACCCTGCCTCCAGAGGCCTCTGTGGGTCCCTTAGCTAGGGCCCCATCCTTGGTACTGACCCCCGCTGAAGGGGGGCTCTCTCCCACCTCCTTGTCTCCAGTTTCTCTCCAGTCATGCTCTCCCCCTCAGGTCTACAATATGTTGCATCTCCCCATTTGCTTAACATTTATGTTTCCTTCTCCTCTGGGGCTATTTCTATCCTTTTCCACTGCCGGTCTGTGATGCCCCTAGGTAGCCAACCTCCTCCTCTGCCTCTGTATAGGTTTCTTATTTCCACCAACCCTTCCTCCCCTCTAGGTTGCTTAGTAGCTCAAATTTATTGGACACTCTATGTCAGCCTCCATCAAGTAACCTGAGTTTCCCCTGACTGCACCTCTAAATTGCCCCTCTTCTTCCCCTCTTGCTCTGCTCACCTTAGGAGCTCCCTTCCCACAGTCTGCTATTTTAGGCTTCCCCACAACAGCCCCTCCTGATTCTTCCCCCTCCACTCTCTTTGTATTCAGAATGTTCACCCCGTACGCTTTTCCCTTAGCGTCAACATCCCTATCTAAGTGTCCTCTGTCCCTAATATCCCCCCTCCTGCTTGCTGTAACATAAAGTCCTGTAATTTCAGACCATTGCCCCAGCCTCCCCTCAGCCCCACCCTTCTTCTGCCCATATCCACACCCCTTATCCTTGGACACCCCTCCCCCAGCTCCCCCAGCTTACTTCTTAACCAATATACCTCACTCCTGATACAAGATAGCTGTCTACAGAGTGGGCAGCCTCCTCTCCCAGGCCCAATTGAGAATTATTGCCATCTCACAGCCTGTGCAGCCTACAACCCTTCCAAGATGCTCTGCCATGGTGGAATATGGCCACCCTGTTTGTCCCCCTCTGTTTATAATGGCACCCCCCCTTTTCTCAGTCCCTTTCCCTTGGAATACAGTTTCTCTCTATACCGACTGCAGTTATTTACAAAACCCAATTTCAACCCCACCAATAAAGTTCCCAAGTCTCTCAAACACATACAGTCCAGTGTGTGTCCAGTCCCACTACCAGTGTGTGTATGCAGACATCAGATACCGTATGATGTCACAGGCCCATCAGTTCCTGTTGCTTCAAATTTCAGTCCCAAACAGAAATACTCAGCCCTTCAATCCCAACCCCCAGTGGCTTTTCAGTATTTAAGAAAGCCTACAAAACAAGGTGGGTGGGAGGCCTCTTACCAACACCAGGCAAACAACACATTTAAATTTCACTCTAATTGTCACTGCCAAACAAGTGTTCCCAAGCCTCAAATGTTACAATATCACAGCGCAAGTAACAGTTCTAACTCAAGGTAATAATTTTTAACACATAGAACTAATTTTGTGTACAAAACTATTCAAATATTTCAGTTAAAACAGAATATAACCCCAGACCTCTGTCCTTACCAGCCTCCAGCTTATGTTCCCAAGTGAACAATGAAAGACAAGGTAATTCCAGTTAATGACCCCTCCCCCTAACACCAGGCAAACAACACATTTAAATTTCACTCTAATTATCACTGCCAAACAAGTGTTCCCAAGCCTCAAATGTTACAATATCACAGCCCAAGTAACAGTTCTAACTCAAGGTAATAATTTTTAACACATAGAACTAATTTCACATACAAAACTATTCAAATATTTCAGTTAAAACAGAATATAACCCCAGACCTCTGTCCTTACCAGCCTCCTGCTACACTGAGGTATTTAAAAGTTTCTATCGTTCCCCCCCTCTCCTGCCTTTCCTCAAGGGTATACATATTAAGCTCCTTTAGTCTCTCCTCATATGGCTTCTCTTGCAGACCCTGCACCATTTTGGTTGCCCTCCTCTGGACTGCCTCCATCCTATGTTCTTGCAGAGATGTAGTCTCCAGAACTGGATGCAGTACTCCAGATGGGGTTTCACCAACTGTCTGTACAGAGGGATAACAACTTCCTGTTTTCTGCTGGTGATGCCTCTCCCTAAACAACCCAGTATCCCCCCAGCCCTCCTAACTGCCTTCTCACATTGCTTGCTAGCCTTAAGGTCATCCGACATGATTACCCCCAGGTCCCTTTCCATTTTTGTTGTTGTTACTACCTCTCCTCCATTGTGTAATCTTCCCCTAGGTTTTTCTTTCTCAGGTGCATTATTTTGCACTTCTTTGCATTGAATCCAAGCTGCCATACTTCTGACCTTTCCTCCAACCTTGCCAAGTCCCTTCTCATCCTTTCCACGCCTCCTTGTGCATCAACCCTGTTGTAGATCTTTGTGTCATTTGTAAATAGGCATACTTTTCCTTCCAGTCCCTTTGCAATGTCACTTATAAAGACATTAAAAAGGACTGGACCCAATAATGAACCCTGCGGTACCCCACTAGTAACCCCTCTTTCTTCAGAGTGGACTCCATTTACAATTACCTTCTGTGTCCTGTTGTCCAGCCAATGTTTTACCCCAGGCCAACACACTGGGACCCACTCCCAGGCTAGTTAATTTTACTATTAATCTTTTGTGTGGGACTGTGTCAAATGACTTGCTAAAGTCTAGGTAGGCCATGTCCACAGCCCCTCCCTGGTCTACTACTTGGGTCACCCAGTCAAAGAAATCAATTAGATTTGTCTGACATGACCTTCCCGCTGTGAACCCATGCTGCCTTGGGTCCTGTGCCCCACTGGTCTCTAGGTACTCAACAATTCTTTACTTCAGAAGTGATTCCATCATTTTCCCTACCACCGAGGTCAAACTGACAGCTCTGTAGTTTCCTGCCTCTGTCTTGCTCCCACTTTTGAGAAGGGGAATCATATCCACCCTCCTCCAGTCCTCAGGTACCACACCATCCTCACATGATTTGTTAAAAACGGTAGTCAGTGGTGTTACTAATTCTCCCCTTAGTTCTCTTTTAGAATTCTGGGGTGAATTCCAACAGGCCCCATTGCTTTGTCCACCTTCAGTTTTAGGAGTTCTTTCAGAACCCTTTCTTCTGTGAAAGGACTGGGATCAACCCCCCTATCCAAAGTGCTTCTGTTAATTGGATTAGGTACCTCTCCCTCCTCCTTTTTTGTGAATACTGAGCAGAAGTATTCATTCAGTATCCCTGCTTTTTCACTGTCCTTCTCTACCCACCCACTGTCCATTCTATTCAGCCTTACTATCCCTCCCTTTGTCTTTCTACGCTCCCAGATATACCTATAAAAGGTTTTATCCCCTTTCTTAACCAAATTGGCTAACTTTTCCTCAGTTTGGGCCTTTGCTCTTCTGACTACCCTCCCTGCTTCCTTCTGTCTTAACTGGCACAGTTCTCTGTCCTGCTCCTTCTGTGTTTCCTTATACTTCCTAAATGCTATCTTTTTCTCCCCAGCCTTCACCACCACCTCTTTGGAGAACCACAGTGGCTTTTTCTTTCATTTTAATTTGTTTATTTGCTTCACACAAAGGCTTGTTGCCTCTGTGATGGCAGTTTTGATGTTCCCCCATTGTTGCTCCACCTCTTCTTCTAGCCTGTTTGCTAGTGCTTTTCTAAGACACTCTCCCATCTTGCCAAAGTCAGCCCTCCTGCAGTCCAGAACCCTCACTTTTGTATGGCTTGACTCTGTAGCTGAGTTTTTCTTGAACCACACTGTTTGGTGGTCACTTGTTCCCAGATGGCTACCCACTTCTAGATCTGAGATACTCTCACTGTCCCCATTTGAGAGTATGACGTCTAAGATTGCTCCCTCATGAGTGGGTTCTAAAACTAGCTATCTGAGGCATGCCACCTGAAGGGCATCGAGAATGGCCTTACTTTTGGATGTGGCTGCGTAAAGGTGCTCCAATTAACATCTGGCATATTCGGGTACCCCATCAACAGTATCTCCCCTTTCTCTGCCATCCTAAGGATGCCTTCTATCATATCCTTGTCCATTCCCTTCCCCTGACATGGGGGTCTGTATACTACCCAGTGCAGATAGTGATGCCATTTCCAGTCTCTAAGGTGACCCACAGCTCCTCCTCTCCTCCCTGTTTACTCTTTTGTTCAGTTGCTTTTATCCCTTCCCTTATATAGAGAGCTACTCTGACCCCTCTTCTCCCCTCCCTGTCTCTCCTGTAGGTTGTGTACCCTGGTATGTTAACATCCCAGTCATGGTTCTCTGTGTACCATGTTTCTGTGACTGCTATGATATCCAGGCATCCCTCTTCCATCAAGGCCACCAGTTCAGGGAGCTTGTTGCCCAGACTATGGGCATTGGTACTCATCACCCTCCATTTCTTGATGGCCTTAGCCCTTTTTGCCCCATCCATGTCCTTACTGTATTTGTCATGTTCTCCATTTACCACTGCACTTCTCCCTATCAACATCTCTATCTTGGTGTTTACCTCACTTACTACCGTGATTTTTTTTGGGGGTGGGGACTAGGATTTCCCTGCTCCTTTTCAGTGCCCCCCCCCTTGGCTAGTTTAAATGATTTCTATAGTTCCCAACTGTATCTTGTGGTTTATATTGTGGATTGGACACTAGACACAGTTTTTTTAGAAACTGTATAGATGGATGTATAAATGAATTTATTTTTGTGCATATAAAAAATCATTGTTTACTATATAGAATATATACATATATTCTTTTTTTAGGTGTTATTCATGGTATTTATATACCATTTTCATTAATATGTGTAGTAGCATGTGTCTTCATCTTTTTTGTAGTGTGCTATTGTTCATTTATATTCGTATTGATATGTGTTTTTCCATATGAATATTTTATTATGTGTGTATGTCACTCTAGAGTGAATATACTTTATTAATACACTGTCACTTTACGGTTTTACGTATAAAAATTGCATGCATCACATGTTTGAATACTCCCCGATGATGCTCTGAAGCATAACTGGTAGGAGGCTTTGTGGCTCCCACCTGAGCCCCTGTTTGTAAGGTATATGGGCACAGATATTCAAAAGGGTTGCACATGGCGCAACAGTGTTGTACCATGCGTAACCCACTGATGCGCCCCGGCACGCTATTCAAATGGGAATTGCACCTGGCACAAATCCTGATGCGCCGGAGTGCATCAGTAATGTATGCAGGCGCAGGTAGGGGGGCATGCCCATGCATAATCTGCACAGCCCGATATTCAGCCTGGGATGTGCGGAGCCATGCATGCGCAACCCCTACCTGCGCCAGCACAAAGCTGATCCAAAAAAAAGTGAACACGGATGGCTACCCACAGGTGATGTTGCATTGCAGGAAGGCCAACACGGTAGCTGCCACCCGTGGGTGGCCACCCCGAGCCCGCTGCACTCTCTGTGGTGGCGCCTCCCATGCCCAATGTGGGTTAGTAAAACAAGATTAATCCTAATCCCTGGTGGTCCAGGTGGACCACTGCCCGCCTGATCGCGGGCTTAAGTGTGAACAAAAAGATTGCTCCAATATCCCTGGTGGTCCAGTGGACCGAAATCTGCCCAATCATGGGCGTAAGTGTGAATATAAATATTACTCCTATATCCCTGGTGGTCCAGTGGACAGAAGTCTGCCCGATCGTGGGCTTAAGTGAACTAGTACTGACCCCCATATCCCTGGTGGTCCAGCGGACCCCCTTCCAACCCGCCCACTGATCCCCACTCCCCTGCTTCCCCCCAGGTCAGCAGCAAGTGCAAGCACCCACCCGCCTATCACCCCGCCGCCTGCCGACTGACACCGTCAGTAGGCCTGTATGCCCATTGGTCCACAGCTTGAGCCAATGGGTGTGCAGCCCATACCATACTACACATTCCAGATATGTGAATGAATCCATTCACACTGAAGCCCGCGATCGGGTGGGCAGCGGTCCACTGGACCACCAGGGATTTATAATTACTCTTTTTTTACTGAAGCCTGCTATCGGGCTGTGGGGCACATTGCCATGCTGCAGGGTGCGTCGGTCCCTGACTGGTGCTGCTTGGCAAGGCGCCAGGTGCAAGTCATCGGGGATCGGCGCACCTGCATGCAAATTGGGCCATAATGACATGCAAATTGCCCCATGTGCACCCTGCATACATTATGGCCCCATTTGCATGTCAACTTTTGAATATCGTGGTTGCTACGCCTTGCGCAATGGAACTTGCGCTAGTGCATCCCCATGCTCCACTCTGGCCACTGGCGCTGGTGCAGTGCCACTGCGCCATGTGCACTGCGGGTGGCTTAGGGTATGATATTCAACGGGTTGTTTCATGGCAATAGCCTTAATGAATACAGCCCGTCCATGCCCCGCATAGCCAAGCTGAGCTGCACCCAGGCTTGCACCACAGCCTGGCACAGCTTGAATATCTGGGCCATGGTGCTTTTGACTGTTTTTTATGTGTGGAAGTACTATAATAAACCAAATGTTTTTCAACTTGCAATATGCTTGTTGATTGGATTATTTGGGTGATATTTATTCATCTCTGCAGTGAGTGGTGCTGGAGTTTCTTGTTGCATAGTTTAAATGCTTGCCAATGAAGCATTTTAACCTATTACCTAGGATCCTGGTTCCCCTCCTGGACAGATGCAGACCATCACGCCAGTATAGGCCTGCATCCCTCCAGGTGGACCCCCAGTCCCCAGTGAAGCCAAAAACCTGAGCTCTGCACCAATTTTTCAACCACTGATTGAATCCCATGGTGTGGAGCATCCTAGTCTCACCCATGCCTTAGACAGGCAGCACCTCTGAGAATGTTACCATGTGTGCTACTTGTCTAAGGCCCCTACCCAACTCCACAAACTCTTCCTGCACTGCTCTGATCCCTTTCTTAGTCAGATAATTTGTCCCTAGGTGGACAATAACATCCAGCTCCCTTCCCTGTGCAGCTGCTCCAGGAATCCTGAGGATTCGCTCCCTGTCCCTCCAAGCCATGGTGCCAGGCAGGCT
The DNA here is from genome assembly GCA_016271365.2 of Neoceratodus forsteri. NCBI lineage: Eukaryota > Metazoa > Chordata > Ceratodontiformes > Ceratodontidae > Neoceratodus > Neoceratodus forsteri. Next base: position 56,999,400 of record CM057455.1, read on the forward strand.
CCTTACCTCCCTATCTCCTTCCTCACCCAGTTCTACCTTCCTAACAATGGAGTTCCCCACCAGGTGTTTGTTTCCTTCCCCTGTGGGGTCCCATTCCACCCTCCTGTGGGTCTCCTTTGTGGAGGTTCCCAGCATCCTCCTGGTCTCCACCATGGGTGCCTGCATAGAGGAACCACACTTTGCCAGAATGGCATATGAATTGTGGAGAGGTACAACTGAAGGGATGCACCTCTTTTCCACCACTCTCACCCTCCCTGAGCCCATTGTGGTCCAACCGCTCCTCTTTCTTGGCAACCTTTGAGGCAACGGCAGTGGCCCTGGTGGTCCCTGGGTGGGAGAGGAGGTCCCACAAATCCTGGCCAACTCAGCCTGGAGATGAGCAACCTCCTCCCTCAGCCCAGAGAGGTGTCTCCAGATGGGACAGCACCACATCCTCTAGAACGTCTCCCGGAAGACTGCTGCTCTACAACCACTGCACTGCACCACTCCCATCATGTCTTATTTCTAGACCCTTAACTGTTGTTTGGAATAATTAATCTTTCCTCTGTTTGTTTATTTTTTTCTCCCTGCTTACTTACTGCCTCTGTGCCCTTTAAGCTCCTGATCTTCCTGTTCTGAGACAAGAAGTTCCTATATTTCTCAGTTGTCTATTTACTTGCTCAGAGACAGACCTCCAGCAGCTAGGGGGGGATGGAGAGCTACTCTTGCCCTTCTAGGATGGTGAGTCTTTGGTGGCTCTTTGATCACTCCTTTCCTGCTCCTAAACAGGGAGTTCCTGTTGTCAGTCAAAGGCTGTGCCTACAAAAATCGAACTGATTTAGGGTGGTGGGGAGGGAAAGATGGCAATATAGTCCCAGTAGAGAAGTTTAGTTATAACAGCAGCTCCTTCCTCCTGGTGTTCTCTCTTATGCAAGTTAATCAGATATAGAGGTTAGTTTTATTAATAAACTTACTTTAGCTTTACATTATATGTTACAAAGTACGGATACAGACGCACTCAGTGATTTATTTGGTTTTAGTGATGGAGTTCAGGACAATGGAAATGGGATTTATTAGATACTTTGTGGCTTATAGGGGGTGCAACCAGATATAAAGGTGGTAACTACTGGGAGATGATGTCTAACAAACAGGGCACCCCCTTTCCCCACTTATGGCTAAACAATCGTTATTGATATCTTTAAATATCAATGTTATTGGCAATCCAGTTAAAAGAACTTGTCTCCTACACTTTCTAAAAAAAAGATCACCCAGAAAATATTTTCCTTCGGGAGGCTCTTATGACTTCAAAAGAACACATTAAATTCCAATGATTTGGTCTTACTCTGGCAGCTGAGTCTGCTTATCACAAGGGGGAAAAGAAAGGGAATAATAATTCTCTTACAACAAGGGGTCACATTCGGAAAGAAAAGATAAATAATTGATGGAGAGGGCAGATATGCCATAGTTACTAGATTGCTTTATTCAAGACCAGTGACTCTGACATCCATCTACTTCCCCCCAGGATCTCCAGAGACATTAGTAGAACAGTTTTTCCAACATTTATTATCAACCCAGGAGGGGTAACTCCTTATGGGAGGTGACTTAAACATTACTATAGATCCCACACAAGATGTATCTAGTATACATCCACACAGAATGACAGCACTCCAAAAATATATGAAATACACTTTCCCCTTGTTGGGCACAGTGGATACCTGGAGGCACTGTTTCCCTAAGACAAGAGAATACACTCACTTAGCCCCACATACTGGAGAAGCAGTGTGCTTAGACAATTTTTTTACCAGAATAGAACATCTGGATCATGTGTGTGATGTCTGGTATGGAACTAGGTTCCTGTCAGATCATGTTGTTTTGTATTTAAAAATCAATCTGGGAGTGACACAAAAACAAACACAATGGCAGCTGGCACTTCATTACATAAAACACCCAGAATTTATGAATATGATTAAAACAGGCCATTTCTAAAATCCTTCACGATAATTTGACCTCGGAAGTAACTCCTACAATATTGTGGGACACGTTAAAAGTAGTATTAAGGGGGGGGATATAATTAAATTTTCAAGTAAGAAAAAGAAAGAGAGATTAAAATGCAAAAATTACAGGATGAATTATTGCATTGGCAAAAGTGGCCTGAACAGGAGGACACAATGGTTAAGTCAAACCTCAGAATACTTACACAGAGACTGCAGAAATGAACAGACCAAAAAATTGAGCAACAGTTATACTACCTCAGATTAAAATACCATGAGGGTGGACCTACGGGGGCCAGATTTTTGGCCAGAAGGCTACGAGAACATAAAGCCAACGCTTGTATTACTAGCATGTTTGATCCTGAAACTGGAAGGCAGGCCAACAAACCAGCTGAGATACGAGACATATTAAAGAGATATTATCAAGACTTATATAGGGAGGATCGGGCAGTTTCTCCAGCTAGGACAGAAGCATATTGGCAGCCCTTCCACTTCCACGGATATCCACGGAACAGGCAACTAAATTATTAGCTCCGATTTCAATGGCAGAAATTAATCATAAGTTAAAGATTGCCAAGACACTTAAAGCACCGGGCCCAGATGGGTACCCATCAGAATTTTATACGAAATTTAAAGAACTACTTATTCCGACCCTTTGTCCAGCTTTGCAAAACATTCAAAATGGAGATTCCCCCCCCCATCATGGCAACTTGCAGTAATAACTGCTATCTCCAAACCCCAGAAAGACCCAAAACAACCATCATCTTATCACCCTATATCAATGCTAAATTATTATTACAAATTATTTATGTCAATTTTGGCTTCTAGGATAGAGCATTTATTCCCCTCCCTTATTGATAGTGATCAAGTAGGCTTTGTTAAAGGTAGACAGGCACATGATTCCATACAACGCACCCATTTCTTGGTTGACTGGGCATTGTCCAGGCAGGTACCGATGGTTCTTTTAGGACTCAACGTGGAAAAGGCTTTTGACAGGATGTCTTGGCCCTTTTTATGGCAAACCCTGATTCATTTTTGTTTTCCTCTCCAATTTATACAACAGCTACAAAATATGTATTCATTCCCAAAAGCAAATGTTAGGATAGATGGTGCTCTCTTCCCCTGTTTTGAGTTGACTAGAGGTACTAGACAGGGGTGCCCCCTCTCCCCATTATTATTTGTACTATACCTTGAACCCTTGGCAATAGCCATAAGAACAATGCAGGTAATACAGGGGATACCCCTAGGGGGTCGTCAGCATAGAATATCACTTTTTGCTGATGATATACTTTTAGCAGTACTACAACCTGAAATATCTATCCCAGAGATATGGAAGCAGCTTCAGATCTATGGGGACCTGTCAGGATATAGGGTCAATGACCAGAAAACTGAGGTATTAACATATAATTACATACCCCCTACTACTTTAAAACCAACTTACCATTTAAGTGGTCAGGACAAATGATGCGATATTTGGAGATAAAACTGACTAAGAAACCAATCCACTCAGAATTGTTGAATTTAGAGCTCCTAACAATCACACTGATGGAAGACCTTTCTAGATGGACATACCTGCCCTTGAGCTTTCTTAGCAGAATCGATACAATTAAACAAAATGTTTTGCCCCGTATTTTTTTTTTTTTTTTTTACAGACTTTGCCATTTACTCCCTCTAATTTCTATTTTTAGGTGTAGGATAGAAATATTTCTCGATTTATATGGCAGGGTAAACCGCAACAAATTCAATACTTTATTTTGCAGGTACCCAGGGAAAAAGGTGGTTTAAAGCTTCCAAATCTTAACAAATACGCCTTGGCAACACAGCTCCATTTGGTGCTGAATTGGATTAATCCAATATACAGTGCACATTGGAAAGACTTAGAATAAATGTAGGGAGACCTTTTTGAAGTACAAAAATATTTTTTCTCTCATCTTCCTGGATGTCTTTAACAGGGCTATACCCGACTTATATCAGAGAAGCACTTCAAGCCTGATTACAGTTAAGAGATAAGTACCTTTCTAATGGGGAAAATGTATTTGACAGCTCTGGCCTATGAGACACACATAAATAAAGGACAAAACACCAGGATTCTTGAAGCATGGCAGAGATATGGAATAAAATATGTCTTTCAGATATTAGGTCCAAATGGACTTCTTCCTTTTGCATCCTTACATGCAAAATATTACATACCTCACAAATATTTTATTTCCTATCTACATATTAAGTTGTATCTTAGTAGATATGAAGATAATCTCCTGGCTATCATCACAGATCCCTCTCCACTGGCTACTCTGATTCATGCACACATCTTGGGTTCCCCATCAGAGCATTTAATTAACCAAATCTATAAGGCCTTGCAAGGGAAGTGTAGTGATACCACAGAGTCCATCAGACTAAGGTGGTTGAGGGAGTTAGAGGGTGAGGTCTTGGAGGTGGGGTGGGTTGGGTCTGCGCTCCAGGCATTTAAACTTTCTCCATCTCTTTATTGGAAGGAATATGTCTGGAAGCTGAGATCCAGATATTTTAGAACCCCTGCAATCTTAGTCAAATTTGGAGAAATGGCCAGTGGAGAATGCTGGAGGGGCTGCAATACAGATAATGCAGGACAGAGTCATATTCTATGGCATTGCCCTAAACTAACCCCTTATTGGCAACAGATAATACAAGAACTGCCTGAAATCTATAGCTGCCCAGACCTTTTTACTGTCACGTATGTACTTACATTTGTTAAATCAGAAGCAGTTCGAACACATAAGACAACACTAAAACAAATTACCTTATTGATTCTGGCAGCCCATAAATCTATTACCAGATTATGGTGTACTGACAGAATCCTGACTAAACAAATGTGGTTGGACATAGTCAGGGAAGTATATTCCTTGGAACATTTGTCTGCCAGATGTTCAGATAGAATTCCTAAATTTGAGATTAAATGGAGAAAGTGGGTAATGTACCAACTAGAACATTATAAAGATTTTGTTACCTGAATGACAAAGTGAGATGAGAAAGGACTAAGGATGGAGAGGAGGGAAGGGGGAAGGGGTACATGGAAGGGAATATAGACAAGAAAAAGAATAGACAACTCTCTGTTCTGGACATCGTCTCCCCCCACATTTATAAATGTACAAGGAAAAGGACTGCCCTGACCAGCATAACAGGTACACATGTTATGAGATAACCTGAAATGAATAGACAAGACATTATATTGTTAAAGAAATATAAATTTATTATGATTACACTGAAAAGCAAAGACATCTGTTTCAACACCGTAAACACTTATTACAGATCCTAGATATACCAATTAGTTTTTCTTTTTGGATTCCTCTTGAGCTGCTGTATCTATGTACAATACTGTTTTAAACAGAGATGTACTGTACTCTATTGCCTAAAATTATGATATTATATGATGTACCGAGTGTGAATGTCTGTTATAGTTTTATGAAAAATAAATTATAAAAAAAAAAAAAGATGATAGGTTTCCATTCCTAAATGAGAGTGTTGTGCTTAACCCTGAGTCAGAGTATGAGGGGGAAGATCTGAGTGCTGCACAGTCAGGAAAGACTAAATTTAAAATTGTTTTTTTCTCACTAAGGTTGATGAGGAAGAAAAAGTGTAGAGGAAGTGAAGATGAGAAGATGGATCTCAGTCAGGAGAAGGCAATTATCAGATTCAGAGGGGACAATGATTTGGACTGCAATGGGGACCACCTATGGGAACCTGAAAACAAATATAAGTGATGCTGCTGTCCTGTGGTGCTTTGCACACCACAGATGTGCCACAGAATTTCCAGCTAGGGTGTGTAAATAAATACCCAAATGGTAGCATGATGAATATTTGTTATGTTCGTGTTTTTATGTGTGTGTTATACATTCCTCCTCCTCGGGATCCCTGGCTAAGGTTTTATGCTCCCCCATCCAAGCAGATACTACTGTACATCCCACTGCCAAGCTGACTGGTTAGGCCACAAGACACAGCATGTCCATATCAATGGTTGTGGGGGGTACAGCTGCTTGCTCCCCCTCAGATAGTTAGCAGATCTGGGCACAGTATATGAAACGATGGGAAGTTATATCAGGTTTCTTGTGCTAATAGAATGATTTTTTCTGGGGGGGAACTATAAAGTTAACAGATGATTGTTTTATACTAATGCATGGACTGCAGTTTTAAGTCTACTTTTCTTTTGGCACAAAAATGAATAAACTTTAAGTAAAAAAAACAACAACCTGAAATCGCTGCTTTTGAGCAGCATCTGTGGGAAGCATGTGGTCACAGTGACGCCTCCACAGCGACACTGCCAAGGAGCCATGTTGAATGCCTATAGCCACTGCAGCAAAGGGGGAACCAAAGTGACACTCCCCCAGAGCATCAGCAGGTGCACCGACAGCACACAAAAGTGCCAGCTGCACCTGAAAACACCATCTCTGCGACCTCAGGAAGGATGGAGTCGGGATTCGTTGAGAGCGTGAAAGGAAACAAATTGCTGTTGGTGGAGGGCTAAACATACCAGTGAGAAAGAAGCTGTGGGGAGAGAACATATTGGAAGTGCTGTGACTATGCAGCAACTCAGTGCAAGGGCCGAACAGTCACCATCACAGGTGGTGACCCAAACTTCTCCGGCACCCACAACCATGTGCCAGACTCATCCTCTGTGGGTCTCTGGAGGGTGAGTGCTGCAGTGAAGCAGCAGGCCAGGGACATGAACGACATGTCCCAGCAAATTGTTGTCATCTGCTATTCAGGTGTGAATGAGGCCATGGGGGGCAGTCTACCACCCGTACCCTGCCTGAAACAGGCAGCTCAACACATGAGGTGCACTTCCCGATGGGCACCAGTGGACCCCAGACACTAACGGAGCTGATGATTCCAGAGGAGTTCCACAGGACAGAAGGGGGGAGCCATTCCTGCTATATGACTTGGAAGGCAGCAGCAGCAGTGACCACAGGTTTCTTCTGTACAGCACCACTGGGAATATGGAATACCTGGCCCGCTGCCCCACCTGACTTGAGGATGGCACATTCAAGTGCTGCCCATGCCTTTTCCAGCAACTGTACACCCTGCATGGGGTTGATGGTGCCACAGTCCTGCCCATCGTGTATGTGCTGATGACCAAAAGGATGGTGGCTGCCTACACAGTGGTATTAAACAAGGTGGCAGAGCTATGCCCTGCAGGTAGACCACAGCACATGCCGAATGACTATGAGATAGCCACCTACAGGGCACTGTGGACAGTGTTCCCACAGGTGGAAGTGCATGGCTGCTTCTTCCACCTGTGCTGGTGTGTGTGATGGCACATACAGCAGAATGCAGAGCTGACTTGCCTGTACATAGGAAATGATGTGTGTGCCATGCACCTCCGCATGCTGCCTGCACTAGCCTTCGTGCCCCCAGAAGATGATATAGCTACATATGAGGAGCTCTGCAGCTGGTCCTATTTCATGGAGCATGAGGAGACTCTTGCTTTTGTCCTCAATTATTTTGAGGACACATGGTTGGGTCATCCTGTCTGCAGTGGCCACATCAGCAAGTCGCTGTTCCCCATCCCTGTGTGGAACTGCCATGCCTCTGTCACCAGAGGGATGCCCTGCATGAACAACCGAACAATGCTACGGAGGGCTGGCACAGAGTCTTCAGTGCCCTGCTTGGCGTAGTACATCCCACACTATGGCACTTCCTGGATGTCCTGCGGGGGGGGGGGGACAGTGGCTGACAGAGGTTAAGAGGCAACAGGCGGTCTCCGGGCAGGCAGTGGGGTGCTCCCATAGGTGTTGGAGGGAATGCACCTGCCGGATCACCGTCCTTGTCACCCAGTACAGCACTCATAGCCAAAGAGACTACCTCATAGGGCTGGTGCTCAACATCAGCCTCCAGGTTTGACCACTGGGGGGGTAGGGGCCACTGGCACCAGCTGCCAGTGCAACCCCCCATTACTGACACCTGCTCCCTATGTCGCTCCATCTCCTGGCACCCTGTCCATGTCCATGCCAGGGCTTGCAGCAGTGCCAGCGCACCACCATGTGTCTACAGGGGTCTGTATAGTGATCCATGTGCCTCAGCTGGCATTTGCCTGCCCTGCTATCCTGCTGTGTGATTGGCCATGCCGCTCACCATTGGGTACCATTCTGTCTTCGGGGGTCCAGTGTGTGCCTTTGCCTTGCTGTACGCCAGTCTGGTCTGCTGCTTTGCCCTGTGAGCTGCTGTGCTTCCTGCTGCTGTCTTCCTCCTTTCAAGTATGTCATCCCGCTTACAGTCATGGTCTGGGATGTATGGGGGAGGGATCATTCACCATCCCGTGGCGCTCCTGGTGGTGTTGGTCTGTGGTGCGCTGTACTGTGGCCAGTCGTGTCAGTGGCTGTCATCATGTTCATGTCAGGTGTAGAGTCAGTGGCCTGTCTGTCGATGTCCTTTGCATTGGGGATCTTTTTGGTGTTGCCCTGGTGTCACTGTTCGGGATGTCGGCAGGATGTCTGTCGCTGCTCGGTGGTGCTTCCGTATCTGTGAATCGTCTTGAGTTAACTGCTACTCAGCTGCTAAAGGTGCCATGCCAGGTCAAACTGTTTGGTAGCCCAGCACCCAGAAAGGTCATAGCATGCTTTTGGTGCATCACGCCAAATACCCACACAATCATGCTAGTGCATGAGGAACTGAGTACAGCAACTACTGAAATGCTAGTAAGTGATCTACTGCCATTCTTTTTTGAAGAAAACAAAGGCTTTAGAAGGCTGATGACATGCACCTGTTCAAAATGACAAATTCCCTCACAAACTAACTTCTTCACCCACATCATTCTTGAACTATACGGGACTGTGCTGCTCATGGAGACCTACGCCCTACTGCATTCAGCATCCCACACATACATCTTGGTATGGATATGTGGAGCAGTGTCAAAACAGCTGATCTCTAGATGTGCATTAAAGCACACACGTTGGGTATAAGTACCTGGGGTAGTATTCAACTTTGGCTGGAGGAAAAATTGTACTAAGCCCAATTACAGTAGTATCAACACTGCAGGCATTCGCCAGCATGCCATGTTGGCAATGACAAGTGCAACTGGGTCATGCAGGGCTCAGAAAATGTTAAAAACAGAATACCAGTGCACAGCCACCCCCCCCCCCAAACATGGTACATTTTAATATTTAAACAATTACATGGCCACTGGCTCTACTGACTTTAAACTTCATGTAAAGAAGGGGGTCATCTTAGTTTTCAGATTAGAATTCCAAAGTGAGCAAGCTATACCACCCCTTCATGGTGGGACCCTTTCGGTATAGTCCCTACACTAGCTTGTCAGCTCTGAAATGCCTGCAGTTGCTACTCACAAATATAGAGTGCTGCCTGAATTGGCCTACAATACATTGCCTAATTGGCTCCTTAAGTAAGGTACTTCCACCCAGGAACATTTACAGGTGGTGGAAGGGAGCATGTTGTAAGGGGTGCCACACCTTCCCCAAGCCAACATGATCCACTCTGCATTGCCCACAAATGTAATTCACATTTCTGCTAGGGGGTGCTACTGGGTTGTGGTAAAAACAACAGTTAAAAACAGAATACCAGTGCACAACCACCACCCCTTTTGGGGGGGGGGGATGTGCACTGTATGCCACACACTAGCAGCACCCTCCTCCAGAAATGTGAATTGCATTTTGAGCAATACAAAGGTTTTGAGTGTGCTACAGTATTTGGCTGTTTGTAGAGTTTTGGGAGTTGTGGTACTCCTCTTAGCATGCTCCCTGCCACCTCTTTTGGAAATTCCTGGGTGGAATCAATTTAAGGAGCCAATAAGGCCATGTGATTTAAGTCAATTTATGCAGCACTCTATATTTATGAGTAGCCACTGCAGGCATTTCAGAGCTGAGAAGCTAGTGTAGGGACTACACCGAAAGGGTCCCACCATGAAGGGGTGGTATAGCTTGCTCACTTTGGAATTCCAGTCTGAAAACTAAGAGGACCCCCTTTTACATGGAGTTTAAAGTAAGAAAAGCCATTAGGCAGTTATTATGTTTGAATGTTGAATATATGCCATGTTTCTTTGGGGGGGGGGGTGCACTGGATGCCACACACCAGCAGCACCCTTCTCCAGAAATGTGAATTGCATTTTGAGCAATGCAATGGTTTTGAGCGTACTATTTGGTTGTTTTGTTTTTTTTTCACAGAAGATGTTAGACTTGCTTCTGTGATTAATGAGTGGATACAGTCTATGGTGGTGGTGGTGGTAGTACCATGAGGTGGAGATGACACAGGGGTTTCTGGCTGCTGCAGAGACTGGGGAAAGGGGAACGCTGACTGTAAGGCACTTGTTTATCACTCAGTAGGGTTATGTTGACCCAGCTTTGCCTTGGTGTACCCCGTCTGCCAAGTTAGAGGCAAAGTTGACAGGTGAAGTTACTAAAGTTGAATTTATTTTATTTTTTTTATTTATTGAAATATCAGATTTAAAAACCTTTGAGTCAGAGACTCATTTACAAAGGCTCCATGTCAGAAGAATAACAGTGAATACAGTGCAAGATGACAAAGTGATTACATAGCAAAAATAATGTACAAACAACAGTGCAGGTTACAGTACAAGTACTAATGCTGTGACAGAGTCATACATGGTTGTGCACACAGTGCTTAGTAGGGCACAACAAACTCCAAATAAACAGTGGTAAGGGAGAACACAGAGGGGAAGAGAGCAGGTCAAGAGGGACTGGTGAGAAGAGAGACAGTCTGATAGAGCCTTGTCACACAGTGAAGAAGGAAGTATGAGGTAACTAGGGAGGGGAGAGGGACTGGGGAACCTGTATGTAGGTTTTAGGATGGAGGTGGGAATAGAGAGAGATTGAGGGAGGAAGAGCAGAAGGGGGGGAGAAAGCGATAGCTGGGAAACCACAGAAGCAGTAAGGAGACAGGGAGAGTGGAGAGTAGGGAGGCAGAGAGCAGGCAATGGGAATACAAAGCCAGGGGAGAGTCAGGGAGAGATTTTATTTATTTAAACATACTGGAATTGCAAATCTTTGAGTCAAAGACTCCTTTACAAAGGCTCCACATCAGCAAAATAGTGTATAATACATAAGACAGACGATCATCAAAGATCATGTGCAATGAGTTACAGAGCATGGAGGTCTTAATAAGACATTGTTACAATCAGGTGTGTAGTTCCTAGAGAGAGATTAGACAATGGTTATTAGTCTTGAGGGTGTAGCAATGGTAGGGTTAATCAGGATTAGCTAGTAGAAATCAAGCTGGATAGGTATCTGATAAGACACTAGTCCTTTGTCAGGGATAAAAGTGATCAAAATAATGAACAGTAGGTAGGGTGGGGGTATGGGGTAGTGGTTGGGGTGAGTTGGCATAGACATAAGTGGAGGATACACGCTGTGTGATGGGAAGCAATGCTAGAAGCAGTCATAGCTGTTTAGAGATAGTACATGTTGCCAGAGTTTAAGTTTTAACAGTCCTATTTTATTTACAGAGAAAATCTCGGGAGGTAAACTGTTTAACCATAGAGGAGCATTGTGCATAAAAGCATGCTGACCACGAGCAGTTTGGCAAAATGGGATGTGAAAGGAGACATTAGTGGAGCGTCTGCTGGCTCTGGGAGCAGGAGCGGCAGTGAGGAGTTGCTGGGTAGTAGGTTGTGATGGACTAAGGGTAAACCTGCATTCCAGCAGACAGGTAAGGTATTGAAATCTCCCTGTACAATTCAACCAGTTTGCTTGTTGCAGGTGTGGGTGAGTCTACGACCATTTACTACAAGGTGACATGTTTTAGTAAGGAAACCCTTAACCCTATATAGCATGGTGCCATTCGCACTGCCATAGATCACAATACCATAGTCTATAATGGCAACGCCCAGCTTGAAGGCATCAGTGGAACCTATGCCTATACAGCAGGCCAGTTCTGGTGTTGACAGCTTTACAGACTTGGTTGACATGATCCTGGAAGGAGAGGGAGGGCGTCAAGAGTATTGCCAAGGTACTTAATGTTTGTGATCAGCTCTGGAGGCTGGCAGTGGCTATTGAGAATAGTGAGAGGCACATCCTTATGTTTATTCTGAGGGTTAGCAAATGGCATCATTTTTTTTTTTTTATAGTTTAATATGAGTTTGTGTAAGGCGAACCAAGATAAATTACCTCAAAGTTCTTTTGAAAATTGCCCTGCATGGGGGAGAGGGGATGGGTGACTAGAGTATAATGGCTTCATCCACATACAGGAGCAGGTTGCCAGAGCATGCTAAGGGAAGGAAACTGATGAAGAGTCTGAAAAGTAGCAGACCTAGTGAGGACCCTTTGTGGTACCCCAGACTGAACTGGTATGCTCGAAGAGAGAGTGTCAAGGATTTTTACTCACTGAGATCTCCTGCTTAGGTAGTTGGAATACTGGGCAGTGAGTTCTTGAAAGAGGCCCATCACTGAGAGGGACTTTAAAAGGACAGCATGATTGACTATGTCCAATGCTTTTGTTAGGTCTATAAAAGCAGACCCCGGCTAAATTACCTCAGTCTAGGACCTTTTGAGTAAAATCAGTAAATTCTAGGAGGGTTGTGGTGGTGGTGGTGCTGTGTTCCTTCCTAAAACTGCATTGCTATTTGCATTGTAGATTGTACTTAGTCAATTAGCTGGTCAATCACTATCTGATTAAGGGCTTTAGAAATGGGAGGGAGGATCAAGATGGGATGGTAGTTACTACAGGAGGTTCTATCACCGCTCTTGTTTACTGGAGTTACCACCACAGCCTTCCACCTCGTCGGGAACTGGCCAAGGCAGAGGAAGAGGTTTAGAATTTTTGTGAGCAGAAGCAGAGCAGTATAGCCTAGAGGTTAGAGTAACAAGATATGAATGAGCTTGGTACATCCAACAGATCTGGGTTTGATTCCCACAGCCTCCACTTGCATACTGTGTGACTCTGAGCAAATCACTGAACCACCCCAGTGCTCCCAAGTTGTCCCTGAAAACAGGCACTTGTGCCTAGTGGGCCTTACTTACCAAAGAATTAAAACAAAACCTACATCCAGTGCCAAACAGAGTAGCTTAGGTCTAAAGGGTCTCCACTTAATTTGGATTTTTTCAGAACCTGAGTTTGGTACAATATTGTTTCCCTAAGGGTGATTAACCTAAAGCAGAAAGGGGAGGAAAATGTGAGGCCCAAGGTAGGTAAATGGCCAGGATTATCACAGAAAAAGTCAGGGGGAGGGGGAGCGCACTACTCAGGTCAGTGAATGTAGCATTAAATGTGCTGACAATACACCGAGGGTCCTGGGGGGTGACACCACTGATATTTAGTAAGGAAGGGGGGAGAGAGTTGGGCTTCCTGGTGAGTTCCGTTATATTATCCCAGAACTTCCTCAAATTTTCCAGGATAAGAAGAAGCTGGTTTTGAAGTGGGTAGCCTTTGTAAGGTGAACTTCACAAGTACACTTGTTTCTGGCAGCCTTGTAGAGTTGTCTGTCAGCTGGGAGACGAGTCATTATAACTTTGTGCCACAGGTTATCACACATACCCATGAGACTTGGGAGGAATGGGGTGATCCAAGGGTTACTGAAGCCTTTGATTATGCATTTGGAGAAGGTGACAAAAATATCACAGGGAGAGTCTGAGGTAGAGATGAAGTATGCAGAGGTATTATCTACACAGGTAGCTGAATCAATAAGCGACCAGTCATATGTATGAAGCAGGTCCTGGCACTGCTGGGGCATGCCTTTCTTGTTGGCATGCTGATAAGTTACCTTACAGGAAGTTCTGGGGAGTGGTTGGTCCAGTGGCAGAGATAGGAGAGTGGTCACTAAGTGTATCTGGTAAAACCATAATATCAGAGAGCCTTTCAGCGTGGTTGGAGAAGATGAGATCAGTCAGAGTACTGATACCTGTCCTGTAATTGATCCTGGTGGGAGAGGACACGACCTGGGTAAGGGCAACAGCAGCAACCAAATCCCTATAAGGAGCAGTGTCAGAAGCCAACCAGTTGATGTTAATGTCTCCCAGCAGGATCCCTTTAGACTGGTTGGTAAGATGAGAAACAAAGTCAATAATGGAGATGAAGCCATGTTTGGTGTCACGGGGAGGGATGTAGACTGACAGTACCATAAGAGACTTTCCCTTGCACCCCACAGCAATTTTCATAGCAAGGGCCTGGGCAGTATTACCCGAGGTGAACTTTAGAAGTACTTGTCCTTTGAAGGAGTCAAGAAGATAGATGGTGATACCCCCCAATTTTTCCCCACCCTATCTTCTCTGTAAAGGATATAGCCATTTAGAGAGACAGCAGTGCCAGGTTTCTTTGGGGAGAGCCAGGTTTCAACTACCACTAGGATGTCAGGCTTAAGTTGAGCAGCCCAGAATAGGTGAATTTCCTACTGAATAGAAAAACAATTGCTAATTTATTTGTGAGGTCCATTTTGGTGAATTCACCTCAACTTCAGCAGTGAATTAAAATTTTGTAACATCTCTGCTGCCTACGTAGCACAATTACCTGATGGTGCAATTACAGGGTGTTTGTATTTGCTGTTAGTATTACTACAGTGCCCTGGCTACTCCGTACTGACCACAGGACTGCAACACTAGGCTCCAGAGCCACATACTCCCTTTGAGCTCCCTATCCCTCAAAGGTCCAACATTTATGAGGTTGCTCACACGACGCTCAGCATGGTAGTCGGATAAATGCCATCTCCTGCCCGCCTGTTATATTTTTTATCGATATTCAGTTTATTTTGTGTAAATCCACCAAAAAAGAAAAGGTAGCAATTTCTAATCTTGGTCTGGTCGATCATCCGATCAAGAAATTTAGGCGTGTCACTGTCATTTACAATATTATTCCTGTCATATTATTTACACTCACAAACAGCTGTTACTATGTCACTGCCAACCATCATGGCCACTCTAGAGGGGAAGAAGCAGCCTAACAATTATCAGGGACCCTCCAACAAACACCAAAGCAAAACGGACATGCAGTATATATGAACATACGAAGAAGCCAGCAGAAGAAGGCCATTTGGTCTATCAAGTCTGCTCGTATTGCAGGGTCCACAGCTTGAGCTAACATCCCTGCCCTCCCTTCCCACTCCTCCCATCCTCCCTGCCCATGATTCTTATCTTCCACCTATGCCTATCCCAGCCTCCCTTAAAGCTGCCCACTGTCTTCAATGAGATGACCTCTCCTGGCAGCTCATTCCAAGTGTCCACCACCCTTTCTGTGAAGAAGTGCTTCCTAACCTCTCTCCTAAACTTCCCAACCTCCAGCTTAAGACTGTGCCCCCTTGTGATATGGTTGCCACTCAGCTTAAAGAGACTCTCCTTATCACCCTTATTTATCCCTTTCAAGTACTTGAATGTCCCAATCATGTCCCCTCTCTCTCTTGTCTTCCAGGGAGTACATGTTCAGTGCCCTCAACCTCTCCTTGTATGCCTTGCCCTGTTAACCAGCTACCATCTTTGTAGCCCTCCTCTATACCTTCTCCAGCAGGTTAATGTCCTTTTTGAGGTGTGGGCACCAGTACTGAACTCCATACTCTAGATGCGGCCTTACCAGTGACCTGTATAAGGGCAGTATAACTTCCCCTCTCCTACTACTGATCCCCCTAGCTATGCATCCCAGCATCTTGTTTGCCTTTGCTGCTGCTTTCTTGCACTGCATGGAGTGCTTCAGGTCACTAGTGATCATCACTCCCAGGTCCTTCTTCTCCTCTGATGCAGCTACTCAAACTCCACCCAGGTAATACTCTGTCCTGGGATTCTTGGTTCCAATATGCATAACTTTGCATTTCTTAGCATTAAAGCCAAGCTGCCAGATCCTGGACCACCTCCCCAGCTGTTCCAGATCTTCCCGTAGGTCCCGCATCCCTTTAGCTGTGTCCACTCTCCCACAGAGCTTGGTGTCATCTGTGAATAGGCACATTTTGCCTTTAATGCCATCCCCAATGACATTGATGAAGACTTGAACAATACTGGTCCCAGCAAGGAGCCCTGTGGAACCCCACTGGTTACCTCTCTGGTGCCAGATAACTCTCCCCCCACCATCACCCTCTGGGTTCTATCCCTCAACCAGTTTTCCACTCATCAGGCCATCTTCTCCCCAACTCCAAGATCCACCAACTGCTTGATCAACCTTTTGTGGGGCACAGAGTCAAAGGCCTTACTGAAATCAAAATAGAGGATGTCTATCACTTGGCCCCGCCTACTGTCTTAGTGACACAGTCAAAGAAGTCAATCAGATTTGTTTGACATGATCTCCCCTCTATGAACCTATGGTGCCTCTCATCCTAGAGACCATGTTCCTCTAGATATTTATTTATTTATGGAAATGTTTCACCAGGATGGCACACTGAACAAGTTCCCCATCTCATGGTGCGACCTGTGGAAGGGGGTTACATAGGGTTGTGAAGAATGAATCAGTTACAATAGTATGTGGGTAGTACAAACAACACAACAGTGTAAGATTGTGCAACAGTTGAAACACAAGGTATTGTACAATAAACAGTAGTGGAACATTGTGTAAATTACAAAACATGTCCAAAATCATACAAAAGAACATATGAACATGCCAAACAGTAATAATGCTATAGAACCATTTATAGTGCATGAGTGCACCAGGAGCAGGCTTGCGGTAGTATGCAAGTGCTGTTGGAGTGAAAAGTATGTGGTTAGGTTGTGCACACTGGTGACCCAGAAGGGCAGGTGGAGAAGTGGGGGGAGGCAAGAAATGAATATGAGGAGAAGGGGTAGCCATTTCCTGATTTCCACCTTCAGGATGTTGAGAACCCTGCCGCCAACCTTTCCTTTAGTATGGTCTCCATGAGCTTGCCCACAATGGAGGTCAGACTGACTGGTCTGTAATTCCCTGGATCATCCTTAGGACCACTTTTGTGAAGGGGCACTACATGTGCTGTTCTCCAATCCTGTGGTACCATGTCTGACTCTAGTGAACTATTAAATAGGTCTGCTAGTGGCCCTGCCAGCTCCCCAGCCAGTTCCTTTAGTACCCTTGCATGTACTCTGTCAAGGCCTGGTGATCTGTCCACTTTCAATGCCAGCAGACCCTCCTTCACTCTATCCTCTTCTATCACTACATCTGTGTTTTCCTCCCCCCCCGCTACTCTTTTCCCTCCTGAAGGCACTGGTCCGTCCTTCTCCCTGGTGAAGACCAAAGTATTTATTTAGTATCTCTGCTTTTCCTAATTATCCTCCTCCCACTCCATCCCTTTCTTAAGCCTAACGATACCTTCCTTCTTGTCCCTTTTTTATTTTAGTCTACAGTAACCGGGTAAGGCCCACTAGGCACAACTGCCTGTTTTCAGGGGTGACCTGGGAGCACTGGGTGGTTAAGTGACTTGCCCAGCTTCACACAGTGTGCGAGTGGAGGTTGTGAGAATCAAACTCAGGTCTGGTCTGCTGGATGTATCAAGCTTGTTCACACCTCATTCCTCTAACCTCTAGGCTATACTGCCAGCCCAAAATTTCACTTATATAGTGAAAGAAGGCCTTATCCCCCTTCTTAATTCCTTCAGCTATTTGCACCTCCTTCTGTGCCTTTGCTCGCTGGACTTCCTTATTTGCGTCACTAGCCAACCTTAGGTAATATTCCCTATCCACCTCTCTCTTGGTTTTCCTGAATTTTCTATAGGCCAACCTTTTTCCCTTACTGCCTTGGCAACCCCAGAACTGAACTATATGTCAAAGAGGTACGTGCTATGCTACAATTAGACATCAATGATACAAAAACCTCTGTAGGGTCACTTCAGCCTGACATAAATAGCAATGGTCATGAGGCAGATCTATTTGAAAACAAACTTGTTGGCTTAACAGACACTGTCAATTTTCTAGAGGACAAAGTGGAACAACAAAATGAGCAAATACAGTACTTGCTCAAAACAGTTGATGATTTGGAAAATAGGGGGAGAAGAAATAATTTACGTATTGTGGGGCTGCCTGAGAGGGCTGAGGGCAACAATCTAATCCCCTTTCTACAACATCTTATACCCGGAGTTACTGAGAACACAGGTACCCTGGCCCCTCGAAATAGAGAGGGCACACAGGTCATTAGGAGCCAGACCTGCCCCCAGGACTAGACCAAGAGCCATAATTGTTAATTTCCTTAGATATTCTATTAAAGAAGAGATTCTGAGGAGAGCTAGGAAGCATAAGCAAGTATGCTGGAAAGGAGAGAGAATTTACTTTTTTTAGGGCTTCTCTTTGGAAATCATCGAAAAAAGAAAACTGTTCTTTGAAGGGAAGAAACAGCTGCAGAAACTGGGCTTGTCCTACTCTTTCAAATACCCTGCTCTTTTAGTTGTTCAAATACCAGGCAACAAACCCTTTCAGCATGCTTTCATGGAACAACTGTGGGAACTGTTAGATACATACCATTTAAATTTCTCAAACTGCCATAACTTATTCAAAAAAGTCAGACACTTCATTGAATGTGCAAACGGCCCACCAGGATTCAGTTTATTCTTCCTCATCAGCGCTGCACTCGAATGTCACCATGCAGGAAAGATCGGAAATTAATCCTGTGCAGGAAAACTTTACCCGTGACTGCATTCCCATTGCTTATGCTACAGTAGTTAAAAAAAAAAAAAAGTTTCACATCTCGGATCCCATCCTACTCTTCCATTACGAGACGCAGCAAGCCCTCTACCAGATTTTCTTACAGTCACAGAGTCACACAGCCTAACTTTATGCTAAATAAAAAACGTCAGCGAAGCAAAAGTAGAGATTCACCGAGATCAAAGGAAGAAACCTGTATGAGGCAGATTCTGAAAAGTCCCACTAGTGCTCCACCTATTCCCCATTAGGATTTAACTGTGGACCCTGTCTGCTCAATTGAAATGTACCCAGCATGAGTCCTCCTTTCTTAGATCCACATTGAGACGCTTACAGGAAATGAGTTTTATTTCCTGCTAGTTCTTAAAGCGGTAGTGCCTTCTTTCTATAACTGCTCACTGTGACATGTTGAAGCAACATTACAACGAGATGGCTGGAGTGTATGCGGACCCTCAGGTTTTCACTTTGCATTCTATTTCGTCAAGGTCACCTGAACAATATGTCTTAGGAGCTTTGTAATACTGGCAATTAGGGTTACCACCTGTCCCGATTTTCACAGGACAGTCCTGATTTGGGCAGCTGTGTCCTGCAAAAAAACATGAAAAATACTACATGTCCTGACTTTATAATAGTAAAAATATTTTCTAATTTTCCACCAAATGTTGCAGAAAACTATCATACCTTAACTAAAATACCTTAAAATGATAAGAAACAATAGAAGCAACTATGAAACTACAATACTTAGCCTTAATTCTGATTATATAGCGAAAACAGGTCTGTTGCCTTGGTTGAGGTTACGTACTGTCCTGTGAAAAATCATGTTTCAGTAAGAAATGTCCCACTTTGGGCTTCTTAAAAGGTGGTAACCTTACTGGCAATGCATTAAATTATCAGTTTATTTATGGTTATATGTGATATACTTATGTTGCTATTTTAGTTTAACACATTACTGGTGCCTCTTGTTTTCTTAACTTAGATGTAAGGCAGATACCTCACACAATTTGGATACCTATTATTCCACAGGTCTTAGCCATCTTATACAAGCTAGGTGTTTAAATGCATTCCTTTATACGAGGCTGCCATCTAGTGGAGACACCCTTCATCATACTGTAAGTTATATTTTATTTATTTATTTATTTAAATATTGAAATACTTTCACCAGGAAAGGCACACTGAGCAACAAGATGCTCGTCTCCCGGTGTGACCAGGGGGGAGGGGGTACAAAGGGGTTGGATAACACGCAGGTAATCAACTGAGCAAATAACAGAGGAAAATAGCAGCATATGGATACAATTGCATTAAACTACAAGCAACAACACATGAAGTGCATTGGATATTGCATGGAGCATATAACAATTACCTGACATGTAGCAGCAATACAAGGGAAAATCTAGCACACAGTAATATGCAAGTATAAGCAACAGGAGATGTAGAACACAAGATGGTACAGGGCAAAAAGGAACAGGACAAAAGTGCATAGGTTGGGGCTATATGCCAGCATTTATAGCAAAGTTAAGGCTACTGGACGGGCAGTGGGGAAGGGAGCAATTGGCACATGGCCAAATCAGAAACAGAAGCAATTAGTGGTGAGAAAGTTAGCTAGGGTGGTAGAAAGAGAGGGAGCAGAGGAGGAATGCCGAATTTGAGGTGGGAGATGATTCCATAGCTTGGGTAACTGGTGTGAGAAGGCAGCTTGACCGGCAGTAGTCTTCCGCCTAGGGATTGATAGTTGGCGGTAATTGCTGGATCTAAGATAATGGGCAGGGGAGTGGGCAGCTGAGAGCATGGAGGAGAGGTAGGAAGGGATGGTGCCAAGCCATAGGCTAGATACATATTTAGCACAGTGTGAAATGCGTTGGTTTCTGAGGGACGGTAATGCCAGGGAACAGTAGAGGTTGCAGTGGTGGGTAAGGGGTGAGACATCGAGAGCAAAGCAGCAGAAGGCATTAAAAAGTGTGTCCAGCTTAGATAGGGTGGACATAGTGGCTGCACCGTAAACAATGTCACAGTAATCGAAGGAGGGAAGTATCATCTTCTGGACCAGTTCACGTCAGATGGGGGGAAGGAGGCTACTGCAGTTCCTATACAGTGCACCGAGCATGGGGCATAGTTTTTTGAAATAGCATCGATGTGGTCTGAGTAGGAAAGATGGCTGTCAAACCATACTCCCAAGTAACAGAATGAGGAGACATCTTGGAGTTTTTGACCATCCCAGATGTGGAAATAGGGAAGGGATGGGAGTCTGGACAGGTGTTGTCATGTGGCAGAAGTCATCGCGACAGTTTGTTTAGCATTTAGGGAGAGCTGGTGAGAACTGAACCATTGCTGCACTTTGCTGAAGTTGGCTTGGAGGTTAGTTTGTACCACTTCAGGGTCAAAGCCTGAGGAGAAGAGTACAGTGTCATCTGCATACATGTGGATTGAGGTAATACAGTAGATGAGCGGTAAGTTGTTTAGGAATATAGAGAACAGTGTGGGTCCCAGAACTGACCCCTGGGGGACACCGGTAGTTAAGGGAAGGGGGTATGAGATAGCATCTGCAACTCTAATGGACTGGGTTCTGAGAGAGAGGTAAGGTCTGGACCAGTTGGTAGCAGCAACAGAGAGGCCTGATTCAGTGAGACAAGAGAACAATATTGGGTGGGAGACAGTGTCGAAGGCTTTTGCAAGGTCAACGAAGATGGCTGAGGTGATCAGCCTACTGTCCATACCAGTCAGGATGGAGTCGGTAAGCCTTATCAGGGAGGGTGCAGTGGAGTGTTCCTTTCTGAAACCTGACTGGTAGGGTGTGAAGAAATTAGAGTCAGTGAGGAAGAAAGTAAGTTGGGTGAGCACAAGGTGCTCTTGTAGTTTTGCTCATGCTCGGAGGAGGGACATAGGGTGGTAGCTGGAGGGGGAGGTGATGGTACCTCCTTTTGGGAGGAGGATGACAGTGACATGCTTCCATGCTTGGGGGACAGCAGTAGCAGCAAAGGATTGACTTAAGAGTTTGGCAAGCAGAGTTGCTATGGCGGTGGTGAAGAGGTAGAGGAGTTTAGGGTCCAAGCCATCTGGGGATTTGCTGTTTGAAGGGTTGAGAGAAAGTAGTGCATCTAGGGCATCCACTGCAGAGGTGTAATTGAAGGAAAAGGAGCGAGGCCTAGTCAGGTTCATTACATCTGTAGAGGGTGCGATAGGTGCTGGGATTGGCAGGGCAGAGAGGGGAGTGGCAGCACAAGTGGAGGAGAAGAATATGTTGAACTCAGTAATGACTACTGTTGGCTTAGCAAGAATGGAGTCGTTAATATTTAGAATTGGAGTGGGATTGGCAGCTGGTGGGGTGAAGAGGAAGTTAATGACCTTCCAGAATTTTGAGGGGTTATTTAGGTTGGACTGTAGGGAGCTGCTGAAGTGATCTGCTTTAGCTAGGCGAGTGGCTCTGGTACTCCTGTTTCGGAGCATGCGGTATGTGGAGAGATGGTGTAGGAGGCCTGAGGATTTATGCGTTTTCCAGGCTTTGTCACAGGTGTTTTGACATGCAATCAGTTCTTGGGTGATCCACAGCAGGTGGTTGCCTCATACTCTTGTACGCTGCAGTGGGGCACATTTGTCCCAGACGCTGAGGAAAGTGTCTTCAAAGTGGAGAAAGGCATCGTCAATGGAGTCCATAATAGGGGTGGGGGCCCAGTTTGCTAATGCAAGGTCGTCTAACACTGGGGCGAGATTGAGGGATTTGAAGGAGCGGTGGAATAGAAATTTAGGGGGGATTTTGGGCTGTGGATTTTGCGCACTAAGAGAGTAACATGGTGGTCACTGAGGGAGTCAGGGAGAATACTGGCATTTATGACATAGTGAGGGTGTGTGGTAAGAGCATAATCGAGTAGTGAGTGGTTACCAGATTTTAGGTTAAACTGGGTGGGCTCTGTAATGATTTGAGAGAGATTTAGTGCAGAAATTTCAGTCCTGGTTTTGTTGAGGGCAGGAGCTAGCCAGTTGTGGTTTAGATCGCCCATAATATCCCCTGTCGGGGTTAGGCAGAAGATTTGCTTGAGGAGGCTGGTGACAGCAGAGGATGGTGTGCCAGGTCAGCAGTATATTCCTGCAGTGTAGATTGGTAGCAAGAAGGGGAGTGTCAGCTGAAGTAAAATTAATTCATAGATTTTAGGTTCAGACTTGGCTAGGATAAGCGAATAGTGCAAGTCCGAGTTGATGTAGATGGCAACTCCATCCGCCTCTTGTGGCTCTGTCCTGGCAGGCCAAAGTGTAGCACAGGATGGCGACAGAGGAGTTGATAATGTTTTTATTGAGACAGGTTTTGGACAAGGTGAGGATATCTGGAGCATAGTGGACAGCAAGTACCCGGAGGGAGTCAAGTTTATGGATAGGCTTCTTATATTTAGGTGCAGAAGGCGCAGGCCACATGGGAGAGGGTCTCCTGGGAGAAGTAAGGAAGTGTCCAATGTAAGAGGGGGGCTTGCAGCAATGGGGGGTGTGTGGTTTGGGGGCCGGGGTTTGGGTGGATGCACCTGCGGCAAGGATCAGGAGCACGAGAGATAGGTAGTGGGAGAATAACTGTATGTGACTGACGGTGAGCAGACATCTCTTAGTTAGTAGGCTTGGGTGATTATTTGAAGCTGGGCAAGGGGGGAGTAGTTGAAAAGTAAGACAGGAGAGTGATGGGGCAAAGAGAACAGGGATTGGACGTGTGGCTGAGTGAATCCAGGCTTGGGTGAAAGGGAGAGTGGATGCTGGAATGGAAGAGTGGGGAAGCCCAGTGAGATTGGGCAGGAAAGGGGGGGCATGGGAGAGGTGGGTGGCATGTTGGAGAGGAGGGGAGGAAGGGAGGGAGGAGAGAACATGGATGAGCAGTGGCAGGAAGCCTAGTAGTAGGGCCATGGCACAGATCTAGTGTTAGAAAGCCCCTAACTGTTGTGGCAACTTAGAGGGGACAGGGATAGAGGGCCAGAGGAAATGAGTGGTTCCTGCAGGAGGATGGAGGACCAGCGAAAATTAAGGCCTTGATAACCAATGAGGGAGCGAGTGGGACTGAGGGACTTAGTTAGCCAATGAGAGAGTGAGATGGGCTGTGAAACTACTAACCAATGAGGGATTAAGTGGGACTGGGGCGGGTAATAGGTGTAATTAAAGAGTGGAGGGTTGGGGTGGGCGGAGGGCCAAAAATACCCCCTTAACAGTAGCAATTGCACATTAAAATAGTCTGAAAATTGAATGCCAGGTGGCAAAAGCAGGGGATAGAATCCTGGCCAATCGGAGTGGGTTAGCTGGAGGTGCCCATGATCCGATTAGCTGTGTAGTCGCCGTACCTTCTGTGAGTTGCTGGCGGGTGTCCTGGTCTCAGCCGATGGCTGGCTGGGTGACGTTTGACCATGGGGGAGCTGCAGCAGCCCTGTTCAAGGGTAAGCGGCTTCTGCAAGTTGCTGGTGGACGTCCTGGTCTCGGCTGGCTGCTGGCTGGGTGCCGTTCGACCATGGGGGAGCTGCAGCAGCCCTGTTCAAGGGCAGGCAGCTTCTGTGAGTTGCTGGCGGGCATCCTGGTCTCAGCCGGCAGATAGCTGGGTGCCGTCTGACCGTGGGGAAGCTGGAGTTTCAGTGAGTTGCTGGCGGGCATCCTGATCTTGGCCAGTAGCTGGCCAGGTGCTGTCCAACCGTGGGGGAGCTGGAGCAGCCCTTTTCAAATAATAAGCCTGGGGGATGGGTGGGTGGGCAAAAATGTGGCTTTGCAGTACCTCCTTACTGGAAGAGTCTGTGCCTGTGGTCTCAGTTGACGGCTAAGGAAGCATCGTCCTCCCGGTGGCCGTGTGTCCCACAGCAGATGATTTGGGAGCCCTGGTGGGATAAGTGTACTGATAGGTAATAAGAGCAGGGTAGAAGAGAACTGGGCAGTACCCTTGGGGGTTTAATAGAGGTCAGGGATGTGGTGGGTGGGCGTGGCTGGCAATAGCCTGTAGGAGTGAGCTAGAAAGCTGGGGTGGGGTTTACACATATTTAATCAGGACCGGGGGGGTGAGTGGGTGGCTGGGCCGAAAAATTGGCAGCTAGGGCTCCCTTCCTGGAGGTAATCAGTCCCTGAGGGCAAGTCCATACCTGCGCTTCTGTGAGGGGCTGGTGGCTTCAGACCTGGACTGTGGGTGGCAGTCTGGCAGGTCAGGTTCATCAGAGAGCCACAACTGTGGCTCTCAGATTACCTGAAAGGAGAAGGACAGAGAAGAATTAAATAAGAAAGTCAGAGGGGGTGGGGCTTCTTGTGGAGCTAAAAAGCAATGCAGAATGGCTTAAACAGGGGGGCTGTTGCAGACCAAAATGTTAGGCAAGGTGCCACAAAGTCTGAGAGAGCAAGAACAGGGCTATTTAAAACACAATACTAGAGTAAAAAGGTGAAAAGGGGGGGTTCAAAGGCCTGAGCTGAGATCGCTACTGGGTCTTATGAGGGAACACACTACAGGTGTTTAGATTAAATCAGAAAACTTCAGCTATAAAATGCTAGCAAGACAGTTTTAACAGAAAAAATAATCTAGTACAATATAATCAAACATTAACAGTGTAGAGCTATATGGAGCCAATCTGAGTGCTCCCTGGGCTGACTGCAGCCAGTGGGTCACAGCAGTAACAGACTCTGGATTTAAACCCAGAGACAACTGTCCTCATGTAAAAAAGCAAAATTGGCAGCTAGGGCTTCCTTCCTGGAGGTAATCAGTCCCTGAGGGCAAGTCCATACCTATGCTTCTGTGAGGGGCTGGTGGCTTCAGACCTGGACTGTGGGTGGCAGACTGGCAGGTTGGGTTTGTCAGAGAACCACGGCTGTGGCTTTCAGACTACCTGCGCTTCTGTGAGGGGCTGGTGGCTTCAGACCTGGACTGTGGGTGACAGTCTGGCAGGTTGGGTTCGTCAGAGAATCATGGCTGTGGCTCTCAGACCACCTGCACTTCTGTGAGGGCCTGGTGGCTTCAGACCTGGACTGCGGGTGGCAGTCTGGCAGGTCGGGTTCATCAGAGAACCATGGCTGTGGCTCTCAGACTACCTTTGATTCTCATTCAGTCAATTAACATCAGCTAAGTTCAAGATTTGAGCTGATTTCTTCTTAAATTATCTATTGTGCAGTGGGGATTATGTCACATTTATAGGCCTCTCCTTAAACCTTTACTTTACAAATATAGATGGCACTATGTGGAAACAGTTCTTAACTGCACCCACCACAGACAAAAGCTACATGGCACAAAGTTGGATGGTTCAAACTTCCTTCTTATATTTAAACTACTGCATTTCATCTTCAGAGGGGACACTAGATTATAAGTGCTTCGACTGC
Source organism: Neoceratodus forsteri (assembly GCA_016271365.2). NCBI lineage: Eukaryota > Metazoa > Chordata > Ceratodontiformes > Ceratodontidae > Neoceratodus > Neoceratodus forsteri. The sequence continues at coordinate 57,025,183 of CM057455.1, forward strand.
TGCCATATTTTGGAGAAATGTGATACAATTTACTGCAATGGTCCAGGATCTCAGTTGAGGTTTTATATGGACAAAAAAAGTAGGCATCTCAATTAGTTGGATTTGGCTAATTGGACTTTGTTTTTTGTCTAGCTGCTATGGTGTTTATATGGGACATGCAGCAATAATATATACTACATCATTATGTCAAATTGTTAATATCAGATTTGTGAGTTTAAAATTGCTTTGAGGCTCATGAAACATCCCGATGGGGTGAGGTCTCGTAATTTGCTCATCCTTCAAATCTATTCACAGCTAACTTTAACACTTTTAAACCCCTTATAATCTCAGATTTTTTTATTAGGAGGGAACCTTAAGACCGTACTTTTGATCTTTGGATATTACATTCTGGTAGTAGGCTCATGGTGAGGTTTTCACATACCAATATCCATTAAAGTCATATATCACAATAATGAATTAGCCTCTATGACTTTTCAGTTGCTTATGTGTGGAACAGGTTACCCATTGCTCAATGGTACATACATACATATATATATATATATATATATATATATATATATACACACACATACATATAGTACTATAATAATGAATTGTGTGATATTTGTTAACTCTTAAACAGGCATGGTAGTTTGAATGTATTGACTTCACACACAAACAGTTGGGACTGACGTGTTAGGATATTACTTATTGGTGCTACTAAGTTCATATACAACCTATTTTAAGATTGTAATAGTAGACAGTTAATCTGATTCTTACTACTTTTCTGATTGCTACAGATAATTCATTGTACATTATTCTGCAAGTACAACTAAGCACATTCACAAGATAACTTAAACCATAGTTTATTTGCACACATACTTAACTCATACCATATCATTTCATTATCATTCTGTTTTTTAATATATCTGAAAGTTACAATCTTAGTATTAATTTAACCTCAGTGGCGTTCCCTTTGGGTACAAAACAATTTAATACTCTTTTGACCTGGTGATTGTTGGCTGCTTAAATATTATACAAAATGTCTACCTTAAATCACCCTATTCAAATTGTTTCTTGGAATATACAAGGTTGTAATAATTACATTAAAAAATCTAAAGTTCTAGCTTACTTAAAAAGCTCAAAAGCTGACATTGCCTTTCTTCAAGAAATGTATTTATCAGCAGAAGAAACTGCCATACTCAAGAGATCATGGGTTGGTTCAGTTTACGGCAGCTCATTCAATTCAAAGAGTAAGGGGGTCTGTATCTTATTTCATAAGAATCTAAATGTTGTGATACAGTCCACAATTCTAGATGCTGATGGTTGATATGTTATTGCAAATGTCAAAATGGAAGACAGACTACTGACCTTGGTAAATGTATATGCCCCAATGTCAATCAAGCTGTGTCTTTTTGCCAGTTTAGCAGAACAGCTTTCTAAGAACACTAATAGAGATTTAATACTCGCAGGGGATATGAACACAGTTATGGACATGTTTACTGACAGTATGTACGCACACCCAGCTAACCATTCTGTTTCCTTTAAAATTCTACATGGATTTTGTGAAGAATTTGAAGTGGTTGATACCTGGAGAATTATGAATCCTAAAGAGAGAGACTATACATTTGCATCTAATTGACATGGCTCACATAGTAGACTAGATTATATTTTCATTAGTAAGATGTTGCTGCAGGGCCTCTCTACAAGCTATATTGGTAATGTCGTCATATCTGACCATGCTCCTATCTCTATTAACCTTTTACTTGGGCAACATACACCATCTGAAAGAAGCTGGAAGTTTAACTGCAGCTTACTTAATTTGCTTGATTTCCCTAATTGGCTGCAAGAAGAAATCAAAATGTTTTTCCAGCTAAATGACAATGGGGAGGTATCTATCCCTATGGTTTGGGATTCTTTCAAGGCCTACATTAGAGGTTGCACAATTTTACTCATCCTATAAAAAGAAATTAAGGGAAGAAAATCTAATCAAACTTGAAAGGGATTTAAAAAATAAAGAAATGGCATTTATTTCTTTAGGATCTAGAAACCTTACTTTATACAAAGAAATTATAGATACTAAATATGAGAGTAACACAATATACAACCATAAAGCAGAATATGCCTTATTTAGACTCAAGCAAGCTTACTGTGAGGCAGGAGAGGTGCAAGGTAAATTACTGGCTCATAAGCTTAAAAAATTATCAGAAGCTAATAAAGTGGCAACAATTAAAATAAAAGTGGCCTACAAGTACACAAAACTGAGCATATTCTGGAAGTTTTTAGAGATTTTTATTCTAATCTATACAAAACCGAATGTGTAACTAATCAGCCTAATCTAGAACAATTTTTGAAAGACATTAAACTGCCAGCAATTATTGAACAAGACAAAGATACTGTAGGTTGGATAAGCCCATTACTTTGGGAGATATCCATAAAGCGAGTCAGTCCCTTCCTGATGCTAAGACTCCTGGCCTGGATGGCCTCTCAAGTGAGTTTTACAAAGTCACTACACAATTGGTGGCACCAATCCTACACAAAGTATTCTGTAATGCATTAAAAATGGAGGCTTTACCCCCCATCTATGAGAGAGGTGACAGGTGTGGTACTTCCCAAGAAAGATAGAGATCCCACAATTTGTGGCAACTATAGCACAATAGCCCTTATTAATGTAGATTGTAAACTGCTTGCAAAAATTATGGCCAACAGATTAAATTCTATTATTCAGAAATGTATTCATACTGATCAAGTTGGTGTTGTAGGTGGGCATTGCAGTTCAGATCTCTTTCATAAAATATTACTTATTATACATGAAGCAAGACTCAACACATTCTCACCTACCCTCCTACCTTTAGATGCTGACAAGGCATTTGACAGGATTGAGTGGAGCTATTTAATGGAAATATTGGGGAGATTTAATTTAGGATCCAACTTTTGTAATTGGGTGCAGATTCTTTATTCAGAAGTATATGCAAGGGTTAAAATTAATGGCATATCCTCTAATAAATTTCAAATTTATAGGGGCACACGTCAAGGCTGTCCTCTTTTGCCACTTCTATTCCTACTAGCCATAGAACCCCTCCTCATTAAATTCCATTCATGTACTTGATATCTGGTATTAAGATAGGGAAAGAGCAAAAAATATCTGCTTTTGCAGATGACATACTGCTCTCAAAAACTAATCCGCAATCTACTATCCCTCAGATCTTATCGATTGTATAGAAATTTGCCATCTTCTATGGTTTCAAAATACATTTTGAAAAATCTGAAGCCCTTCCACTAACAAAAGTCTTTAGCAAATCCATTTTTGACTCATATAACATTAAGATTACGACTCAAAACTTAAAATTTCTAGGTCTACTCATTTCCCCTGCCATATCTCAATTCATCTCAAGCAACTTTAAATCTATTCCTGAAAGACTTTATCAGATGGAGTAAAATATATCTGTCCTTATGAGGGAAAAAACAGGCTTTTAATATGATATTAGCACAAGTTATATACTACTTCCTACAACACTTACCCATTAGAATTCATAAACTATATTTTAACAAAATGTATGCTCTGATTAGGACATTTTTGTGGGAAAACAAACCCCCAAGAATTTCTTTACACAAACTAGAGCAACAAAAATCAAAAGGAGGCTTTTGCCTTCCTAACTTCAAATTGAGACATGATGCTTTCACTGCTGCACAATGCATCAAATCACTCTGGCTTAATAAGAATCAGAATATTCCAGGATGGGTATCTGTAGAGAAGGAGCTGTTGAAAGGCAATCACCCAAGGATTGTCCTTTTCTCTGACACACCAAAAATATGTGCGTCCAACCCTGTCCTGAACCAGGTATTTAGTTCATAGAAATCAGTAACCTCTTCACAGGACTGGTTTCCAAATGCATCTTTACATTGTCCATTATGAGGAAACCCTTTGATTAAAATAGAAGGGAAATGTATAGCATGGAAAAACTGGGAAAAAGCAGGCATCTTATTTTCAGAGGACATATGGGATCAAAGTACAACCGCATTATTGTCCTTCTCAAAAATTTCATCAAGATGTAAACTCCGCAGAACTGAATTCTATAAATATTTACAACTGAGAGAAGTTTTAAACTCAGTGGCTTCACCAGACCCCCAACCCCATTTTCTAGATAAAATTTGTTCTACGAATAATGGCCATAAAATAATATACTCTTTGATACTTGAATCACTCCCTGACCCAAATTTGTCACTTTTAGACTGTTGGCAAAAGGAATTACAAGAATTCATTTCATTTGAGGAATGGCAAAAAATGTGGAAATTGAATCTGAAAGCTTGCAGGGAAGCTAAGGGCAGGCTTGCACAATACAAAATAACCCATCAATGGTACTATATGCCAAGCAAAATGGTTAAGCTTGGCCTAGCTACTGCAGATAATTGCTGGAGATGTGCAAAAGGAAAGGGTTTGCTCTCGTATATTTTATGGTTCTGTCCTGATAATATCTCATTTTGGGACAAGGTATTATTGGTATGTAATAAAGTTCATGGTCACACAATCAAGTGTTCAGCTAAATTTGCAATCCTTGGCATTTGTTCTGAGTTTACTAACTTATCTGAATATTAGCAATTATGGATGATTGTGGCTTTTATTACAGTAAAGAATGTTATTCTTAGACACTGGAATAGTCAAACAGTCCCTGCAATAAAATAATGGTTGCTAGAATTATCTACTAGAGCTAGCTATGAAAGTGTCACTTGTGTAAACATGAATCATAAGACAAATTCCTAGATGTCTGGGAACCTTATATGAAATACTCTTTAAATAACATTACTCTTTAATTGTTCAGTTGTTTTTTATCTATATGGTATTTTAAAAAGGAAAGGGAGCACTATGTGTCAATTTAGTATGTCTACAGTTGGAAATGTATTGTATAGTATATATGGTTTTTGATAGCTAATCAGTTTTTCAGTTAGACTAATTTATTTATTGCACTTCACTAGATATAGCTAGTGCATTGTTGACTAGAGTACTACTGTATATAACTTATATCTACTCTAATATATGTAAATTTATGTTTTTGAAATATTCAATACAATTTCAATTATAAAAAAAAGTCCAACATTAATATTTTTTAGTATCTTTGACACTGTGCTCCATAAACAAGATATTTCAAACACTGACTGCTGCTTATTTGGCATTAGAGGGATGTGGTAGCACCCCTATATTTAGGGTCAGAGTTGAGTTCTATATTTGTATCTAATTGTTTGTTTGCTACTTACACAAAGATGGTGTTACAGATATATATGACACATTGGGATTTTTTGCTCATGGTAGAATCTAGAATCCCTGAAAGTTTCATATAAATCAGTTCAGTATGTTTAGAGAAATTGAAGTATAAGCCAGCCCGGTGATGTAAAGGGTTGAGGTATATAACCTTACCTCATGTCATGCTGGTGACCCAAGTTTGGGAACAACCTCTGGTCATTGGAAAGTCTGCGTGGGGGTAGGAGCAGGATTGAGCCACCTTCGGCAGCTCTCCTCTTCTGGGGTGGACACTGTAACTCTCATAGTCCCATCACCAATGAGTGGAGGCCCAGTGGTGGCACAGGAGGAGGAAGAGGCTAGTAGGGTGGGGTATTCAGCAGTGTCTGGCATACACATCCTCCAGTCCACATGTGTATGTCAGAGCCCTGAATGTGCGCAGGAAGGGATGGGTGAAAAAAGGGAAAAAAAACTCCACAAAAAAGTAAATTAAAAAAAAGAAAGAAAATGAAGTATGAAAAAATGTATTTTTCTTCAATTTTCAAAAATGTTATTTTCTGATTTATTTTGCTCTCATCTGGGGAAAAAAACTATATATCTTTGTAAAGTAAAATTGTGTGTAGTTTATATTTATTTATTTATGACTTTGGTAACTGGTTAGGTGAGCTGATCCCAGGGACTGTTTTCAGGCATGACCTGGGCCACGTACTGTGGCACAGAGTAGATCTATTACAGCAAACAAGTACAGAGGAGCAGTAAACACTCTGAGTAGAAGGTTACACTAGCACAACTGAATACACAAATGGCAACTCTAAGAGACACAAAACAGGAAGCAGATAAATCACAATGTATACAGGCATGACAGTGCAAAATTCAACTAAGCTAAAGAGAAGTGCTAGAAGGAAGTAGAAAGCAGGCTGGAGACCAGCCAATTGCATTTAGGATACACCAGAGGATAGCACAGCAAAAGGCTGGTGCAGCGGGGAGAAGGAGGGGAAGGATGAATTTTGTTAGAGGGGAGTGGAGAGAAGACAGCCATAAGGAAGAGAGTGGACAGGGGTTAAGGGGACTAATCAGGAAAAGCCGTGACAGGTGGATGCCAGTAGGAGCCAGTCTTTGAGGCAGGTTTTGAACAGGTAGTTTATTCCATAGTGTGGGGGCTGCCACAGACAGGGCTCTGGAGCCCATATTTGTGGAAACCCTGGGGATGTTTAGAGGTGGGATACTAGTTTAGCAGAGGCTGTGATAAGAGATGCAGACAGTGAAGAGTTGGGCAAGGGAAGATTCCTGGCGAATACAGATAACAGAGTCAATTAAGTTGTACAGGGCGAAGTCAGGGTGGCCTTGTAGCAGGAGCCACCCTAATGATTTGTAAAGGCGGTGTGTGGAGAAGGGTGCCAACAAGGCAAACCAACAGGCATTATTGCAGGCTGTGCAGAGCTTGGCCATGATTGTTGTGAACATCTTGGAGTATATGGAAGAGCAGTAGTCTAGGATAGGTAGAAGATTACCCTGAGTAAAGGCCGGGTGAACCTCTGGGGTGAGGTATTGCAGGAATCTGTAGGCAGCACCTAATGTCCAGTGGAACCTTAGGACTACAGAACTTATGTGCTCGGAAAAAGAGAGGGAAAGATCTAGCATGACTCCTAGGTATTTGAAATCCTTGACATCTTCTAGGGTGTGGCCATCAGGTGATGTGATGCTTAAAGAGGGGTCAGATTTGCATTTAGCTTAGAAGGATTTGGAGCCAAACAATATGGATTTTGTTTTTTTGGCATTGACCAGGAGGAGGCTGTCAGAGAACCAGCTATGGTCCACGGTGTAGTTTAGTGAGAGGGCTGTGGAGATGTGGGAAGGGGGTCTTTCCACTTCAAAACAGCACAAGGTCATCGGCATATAGGAGTGAATGACAACTGAAACAGTCCAAAGGAAGTGAGTTTACTAACAATGAGAATAGGAGGGGACCCAATATGGAGCGCTGGGGAACACCTGAGGAGACAGGCAATGTGGGAGAACTGGCATGGTCAATGCAAACAAATTGGGATCTCCCTGTGAGGTAGCTTCTTAATCAGGTGGTGACCTCCAGAGAGCAGCTCAGGCATTGAAGTTTGGGGAGGAGGATAATACGATTGACCAACTCGAAAGATTTGGAGAGGTCAATGAAGACTGCACCTATGGCATTTCCCTGGTCCATGTTTATGAGGACGTGATTAGTCAGAAGTGTGAGGGTAGTTGTGGAATGGTTTTTATGAATGCCATGTTGCTGGCTACATAGGAGATTATGTTTGCCTACGTAGTCAGCCAGCTGATGGAGGATGGCTTTCTCAAGTAGTTTGCTTACGTGTGGAAGGATGGAGATCAAACTATAGCTGTCCATAGATTGGGGGTAGACTGGGGGAATGATCTTTGTGGTTTTCCAGGGATTGGGCATAGAGGAGGTGGTCAGGGAAAGGCTGAAGATAAACGTAAGAGGGGCGATGATGGCTGGGGAGATGAACCTAAGGAAGATGGAGGATAGGTCATCAGCTCCAGGGGAGCCATGATTAGAGAAGCTGTTGAGGAGTTTAGGTGTGTCAGAATGCTAGAGTGTTTTGAAGAAAAAAGAGGGAATTTGAGTCTGGGTAGTTTGCCTGGCAGGTGACGTCTGAGGTGTGTGCATGGGGCAGGGTTGCTTGCCAGCCTGTTCAGAAGTTTGCTCAGGTGTGTGGTAAGGTAAGAGAAATTGTTGCTAAAGGTCCTGGCTACTTCTAGTGGATCCATGATAAGTACGTCAGTGGAGTTCAGCTGCAAGGCTGACTTTCTGAGGGGGTGGTTAATAGCGAGCCAGTGGATGCCCAGAATTTTCTAGGGTCCCCGAGTTTGTTTGTTGGAGATTACTGAAATGAGTCTGTTTTTGTGCTTTAGTCTGGTGTTTGCATACGGTTCTCTGATGCCTGTAATTGTCACAGAGGGCCAGGGATGGGGATGCTTTGTAGGTGGACCAGGCTCAATCCCTGACTTTCATTAGCGTAAGGGGGTCTTTCATGACCCAATGCAAGTGGCCACCTCCCACTCTTCTGGTGGTGACCTGAAAGTGTTTATCCTGTAATGTCATGAGTGCCCGTGTGAACATAGTAACTGCCTAGGTTACATTTGACTCAGATAAAAGAACAGACCAGTTCAGCACCTGTGCCTCTTTTAGCAGGTTAGGGGTGTCTGAGTTTCTAAAGTGTCACAAGGACAGGTATTTGGGAGGTGGCTGTTTGAGCTTGGATGATCAGAGAAAGTATGTGGGGGTGTAGTTGCTTATGGAGTTGCCCATTGTGCCAGCCTGCAGAGAATAGTCCTCCTTATTTGTAATGATCCAATCCAGGAGAGTGTGAGTGGCCGTGTGAGGGTTGTTCCTGGTGGGAAGGGTATTGGTTTGGATCAGGTTATATGATTTGATGAGGGAAACATAGTCAGGCTGGTGGCTACTCAGACAGTTTAGGTTTAAATCTCCAAGAAGAATTGAATCTTTCTGAGGGGATACAGAGCCCAGGCTACAGAGGTAGCTGTTAAGACCCTCTGTTCCAGCAGTGGGGGGTTGTAACAGCACCCACTGTAGAGTTTTTTGCTAGCTCACAATGCGAGTTTGGACAGGATTAATTTGCTGGGTGAGGCTGTATCAGAGCAGAGAATAATGCTGTCTGAGAGGGGTTCCTTAAAAAACAATGTGACACCGCCACCCTTTTTCCTTGCCTGGCCTATCAAGATGGAGGGAGGAGTACCCAGGTAGCTGATAGGAGGTATCAGTGAGATGGGGTTTCAGCAACATTTCAGACAGTCACAGAATATGGGGCTTATATAGCTCAGTCCATGCCTCCAGGTCAGGAAATTTGGAGAGAAGACTGCATATATTTATGTGGGCAATTTTTAACCCAGGGCATTTATCCAGATGTTGTTGAAGGGGTGATGTGGAAGTTTGGTGGACCGGGATTGTATTGACATCTCCAGCTAGGAGTAGGAGGGATATAATGGGGATGTAGGTGCAGGAGAGGACTGCCAGTGGGCAGAATATGGAAGCTAAGTAGTAGCTGAGTAGCCATTGTTCTGAGTTTGAGTGGATGAAAGGGTTATAGGACCAAGGGGGTAAGTTCCCATGGGGAGAGAGGGAGGAGTACACCAGGGGGGAGTAGATGGGTATGAGGTAGGTGAGGTACACTTAGTCCCAAGCTAGTACTATGATGTAGGTATCCATCAGTACAAATGAGGATGCTAGTGCGACCACAAACAGTGTGAGCTAGGGCAGGTTCATGGTGTCAGTAAACGTAGCAGGAAATCAGGGTGTTATTTAAGTGGTCAGCAGAAGATAGAAAGTGATGCTTTCTGTGTGCTTATTTGGAGGTTTGGGGAGTATCTCTCTGACCAAGATAGAAATAATGTGAGGGCAGTTTTGGGGATGAGTGGGAGAAACCAAACACAGGGATGAGGGTAGCAGGGCTAGGCTGGTGGAGGCAACTGTGGATGGTGGTTCTGTCCCAGAGGGATATGAGGATGCCATTAGTTAGCCACTGAGGAGCACAAAAGAGCACTTTGCCCCAAGATAATTTGCCACTGAGTAGCACAGGAGAGTGGTTTGACCCACGATAGTGAAAGTGGCAGCCAATTAAATAGTGAGGTCAAATAGTGGGACAAATGGTGATGCAGTATGAGAGAACGAATCAGAAGAGCAAGGGGAAGGGATGACAGTAAGAGTTTAGCTGAAAATTCAAGTTAAAGCAGCCTGAGAGAGGGCCAGTGGGAGGCGGGTTGCCAAGATTCCAGAAAAATATGCATCAGGGAGTCACAGTAGTGTTGGGGGGGGGGGGGCAGGAATGATTGTTTGGAAAAGTTGCTGCTTTAAGACACAAGGTGTGTTTTGCTAGGATCTAATGGAGAAGTAGAAGAGGGGATGCAGGAGGGGACAAGGCCTATTTAATTAAAGCTCTGGGTGGGGGAACAACAGTGGGACAAAATTTCCACAGGAGTAAGCAGAGACTACAGTGTGAAAACTTCAGCAAGGAAAGCTGAGAATAAACTCAGTGCTAACAGGGCAATAACTGTAAAGTCTTTATCCACTCAGAATGAAGCTTGGCCATGTTCAGCCAGTCAGAGCTCCAGGTGCAGTCTTGGCAAAGTCTTGCAGTCTTACCCGGTCAGGAGTGCTTACCAGCAGGCTGGGAGGGTGGGGCAGCTAGTTGAGGAGATTCCAGCCACAGTCACAGTCAAGAGTGGAGCGCCTGGTCAAGAACTTACCTGAGGGGAGTGAAAGAGTCAGAGGGTTAGTTAAATATAGGCAGGAGGATTAAAGTGCAGCCAGAGGACTAAATCAGGGGGTGTGGATGGATGGAAAGCACAAAAGAGTAGGAGTTAAGCGAGGAAGGGGAAGGGGCAGGCAGCTAGAGAGTGAGAATGATGGGCAGTTACTTCTGGTGCCACAACAGCAAAAGCAAAATTTACAAATATCAAAGCTGGGGGGGGGGGAGGTGGCAGGGAAAAAGAAAGAGGGATTTAGTGCACAGAGCACCAGGCACAGGAAGAGTGAGGGCAAGTAATACACAGGCAAAGTTTAGGTAGTACGTTGCAAGTAATTAACAGGCAACAAAGATTCAAAATTGGCAAATTAACACAGTTACTGTTCAACCCCCCACAGAACCCAAAATTTCCTCAGGAATAAGTGGAGACTAGTGTTAAAACTTTGGCAAGGAAAGCCAAAAAAAGTCAAGAATAAAAGTCCGATCAGGACAAAAGCTGTGAAGCCTTTATCCAATCAGAATGAAGCTTAGCTGTGCGGCAGCCAATCACAGCCCCAAGGTACAGTCTCTACAAAGTCTTGCAGTCTTACCCAGTCAGGAGAGCATGCTGACAGACTGAGAGGGTGGGGCAGCCAGCTGATGAAAGTCCAGCTGCAGCTGAAGTTGAGAGAGTAGCACCTGGTCAAGGGCTTACCCAGTCAGGAGAGCTTGCCAGTGGGCTGGGATGGTGGGGCAGCCAGCTGATGAGATTTCAGCTGCAGCTGCAGTTAAGAGTGGAGTGCCCAGTGAAGGGCTTACCCAGTCAGGAGAGCTTGTCAGCAGGCTGGGAGGATAGAGCAGCCAACTGATGAGATTCCAGCCATAGCTGCATAGGCTGGTATAGCCATATAGGTTGGTGGAGAAGGATTTCCTGAGTGGCTGTGTGAGATGGTGTGGGGTGTGGTGTTGCCCGTACTCTGACTGCTAGGCCTCAAAGACCTAGGATACCTACAAACTATAGGGGTCCTCCAGCTGTGGTAAAACCTATTTCCCCAAGTATTACACCTGTGCCACAATCCAGTAGTATCCCTGAGGGTAGAACTATTAGAGCATATAGTCGTGATATCATATGTCACGAGTGTAAAGCCAAAGGACACATTGCTAGGTTCTGCCCAAAGAAGAAAATAGATGCAATACACCTAGTTCTTGCCAATTGGGGACAGTATTTAACAAGTGTGGAAATTGAAGGGACAAAGGTATCTGGTCTTATTGACTCAGGCAGTAAGCAGACTCATGCCTCCCTAATGAAAAATGTAGAGCCTGGGGAACCAACTACGGGGGTATAAGTGTATACACGGGGATATACACTGGTACCCATTAAGAGAAACTGAGATGCAAATAAATGGAACACTACTGAAAATGAAAATAGGTATAGTACCTCAGTTGCCAGTTCCTGTGATAATTGGACACAATTACCCCTATTTTGACTCTTTGTTGTCTACAAACATTGGATTTGTCACCACCCGGTCACAACGAAAACATGAAACAGAGTTGGGACAATTATTTCCTTTTGAGGATGATGTGTATGGGACTATGGATAAAGAAAGAAAAAGTAAAACACAAAGAAGACAGGATAAAAACCTGTGGACTAAGAGAAATGCTGGACTTGATATAGTGACTGAACAGGCTGCTACCCTGCAAACACTCCTACAACCCTTTCAGGCCCTCTTCACAGGAACACTGGGAAAAGTTAAAAACGCTGTCCACCATATTATGGTACCAGACAACATACCCATACGGCAAAAAGCTTATAGAATACCTGAAAAGGTACGGGATGATGTTATACAGGAAGTTAAAAAGATGTGTAACATGGGAATTATTGAACCCTTCCACAGTGAGTGGAATTTTCCCATGGTAGTGGTAGGGAAAAAAAGGAAGGAGGCATCAGAATCTGCCTGGATTTTAGACGTTTAAATGCAGTCTCTAAATTTGATTGTTACCTGATGCCCCGAATTGATGATATTTTGGATCATTTAGGTAAAGCCCAATACATTAGTACATTAGATCTGTCTAAGGGGTATTGGCAAATCCCGTTAGATCCAAAGGATAAAGAAAAAACTGCGTTTAGCACACCAATAGGCTTATTCCACTTTACTGTCATGCCTTTTGGACTTCACGGAGCTCCTGCTACATTTCAACGAGTTATGGATGACATATTACAACCTCATGTGGCATACAGTGGCGCTTACTTAGATGATGTGGTAATATTCAGTCACTCATGGGAAGCACATATGCAACATCTGGAGGCAGTCTTGTCAACTCTTTCTGAAGCCGGGTTGACAATACATCCCTCCAAATGTTCTTTGGCCATGAAAGAAACCAAATACCTTGGATTCCAAATTGGAAGCGGTATAGTAAAACCAGAAGTAACCAAAGTAGAGGCAGTAGCTGACAGCCCTCGGCCTATAACAAAAAAAGATGTTAGATCATTCTTGGGACTTATTGGGTATTACAGACGTTTCATACCTAACTTTTCGACAATAGCTGCACCCCTATCTGATTTGACAACAAAATCTAAACCAGAGAGAATAAAATGGACACCTGAGTGCGATGAGGCCTTCCGCTGTCTAAAGGCCAAGATATGTTCCTCACCTATTTTACATATACCTGACTTTTCTCAACCATTTATATTACAAACAGATGCCTCTAACTTTGGAATAGGAGCAGTGCTCACACAGATGGTACAAGAAGAAGAACATCCTGTAATTTTTATAAGTCGGAAGTTACATGAAAGGGAAAAAAATTACTCAGTTATTGAGAAAGAGTGTCTAGCCATCAAATGGGCAATAGAAGCCTTATGCTTCTATTTATGGGGTAGAGAGTTCGAACTATGGATTGACCATAACCCCTTATGTTGGCTTCATGTAATGAAGGACAAAAACCCTCGTATAATGCGATGGTACCTGGCAATGCAACCATATAGGTTTACTATAAAGTATAGAAAAGGTGCAGCCCATGGTAATGCTGATTTTTTATCCTGTTATGGCTCAGGAGACACCTCTATCTGTCAACAGACCTTGGGGTAATGAATAAGCCTGTTCGCTTAATGAAATGATGTCTCTCCAGATGTTTTCTTATATTTATTAGGGACCCCGAGGTGGAGCCCTGGTGAGGGTGGGCTTTGGCTCCATCTCATTGAAATGAGATCTGATGACAGATAGAATGTTTTCCAAAAAAACAAAAAAGGAAAACAAGAAAATAGAGAGTAGATAAAACCGAACAGAATATGTTCGGTTCTTGGTGGGGAGGAATGTGACAGAGGTCTTGTCCCCCCCTTCAGTAGGCTTGCTTTCATCCATCATGGGAATATCTCCGTCAGCTTCTTTCTTAGCCACCTTTCTGCGAACCACTGGGTCTAAACCGGTTAGTAGAGGTAAACCCAATTCCTGTACTGCAGACCTTGTGGCTACGACCGTCCGCTCTTCTGCCTTATCTGAGTGCATGCCATAGGAATCTGAGTGCAGATCCCATAGAAGGTCTTCACCAACCAACTAAATCCCACTTCTGACACCAAATGTGAGATGGTGTGGGGTAAAGACAAGGCACTCAGACAATATTAGCAGAAAATAAGTGAAAATTTATTTTACAGCGAACTTGAAAACGACTAAAAGAAAATATAGTTACATCATAGTAGGTTCAGGTACCAGAGCTAGAAGAAGTTAACTCGAGGTCAGGATGTTACCAGATCAACATCCCTAGTCTCACTGACTGCTTTCAGAGGAAGACAATATTTATAGTCCTTACAGTCATGTGACCCATTAACTCCACCCCTAATATTAGCATAATACATCTTTAAGAAAACAAAAGTGTTAATACATTTTATTTTTCCATACCAATATTTTTATAAAGAACTTTAACCTTTCAGCTGCTTGAAAAAACTATTATGTTCCCCTTTAATTAGCTCCAACACATTTTGAAGAGAAGGGGGGTCTGCCCCTTCTGGAGCAGTATAACATCAGAGAGTGTCTGGCCGGCCGGCTCTTAGTAAAACATCTGTGTAGGAAGAGAAAGGAGCCCTTGTTTATTGTGGCAACTAAGGTAACAGGGAAGGGGTAACCAAATTATATGTCTAGGTCCAGACGCTCACTGTAATTGCAGCGCATCTTATTCGCTTATTTATTGTATGCAGAGCTCCGTTTTCTGAGAGATTCGCTGCGATAGTGCGAAACTTCGTGAAGGAATTACCGCACTCGCACTATCGCTAATTACTTATTTATCATGTCAATAGTCTGGCGCTTAAAATACGGAGCGTAAACACAAATATAGCAGTTCTTTTGATTTTACTTAAGCGGACAATATTATTATAGGTCCACTATGGGTTCCTTTTAATGGAAGCAGGTTCAGCGTAAAAAAGCCCTGCACAGCGGCTCTTAGACAACAGAAGCCGCGTTTTTGTTCTGTAGCATTAATTCAACACATTTCTCCACACCAAGCTACTTAAAAAAAAACAAAGAAATACAATTCATTCGTTTTTTTTAACCTTTTAACTTTTAATAAAGCACTGCTTACCTATTCTAATGCATTTGAAAGGGATATTTTACTTAAAGGGGAATCTAGAGTGTGCATAAAAGGGAAATAAGACACAGAACAGAGAAACATACAAAATGGGTGGCCAGCCCAACAAACAGGACATTCAACAGCACATTGAACGAGACTACACACAAGAAGGGATGCACACTCCAGATTATCCCTAAGAGATGAATACTATATTTACTGAAGGGGGGGGGGGGGCAAGACCTCTGTCACAGGCTGACATTTCAGAGTTTTGCAGTTTTTATACTTACATTTGAAAAATAGGAATATGTCTTTTACTGACAAAGCTCCAGGACTGAGTAGGTGTGCTGCATGTGTAGGAGGGCTTCACTCATGTTGGATGGAGAAATTCTGTATTGTCAATGTTTGCTATGGTGTGGAGAAAAAAACTATAAATGTTTAAAAATGTAAACTTGGAGGAGGTCAGTAGTTTGGAGAGAAGAAATTCCTACAGTGGTTGAGAGTGAAAGGTTTGCTTAATTATTTAGTTATGGGCCGAGTATAATGTGCTGCATGCACAGAAGGGCTTCACTGATGTTGAATGCCAGATTGTACATTGACAATGTTTGCTCTGTTGTACCAAAGAAAATGCAGTATAAAAGTTTCAATTTTTCAACTTGCTCTGGGTAAGTAGTTTGGTCAGAAAGGAATTCCTACTGGGGTTTGGAGTGAAAGGTTAGCTTAACATTTAGACATTTATCATTGAAACAAAAAAGGGAATTGGTAAAGATTGGGTTTAGATATGTTATGGATTAATAAGGTGATTCAAACTAGTATTACAAAATAAGTATAAAGGATTATTTTTTTGCACATCATCTGTTGTCTTTTTTTTTTTTATAAAATTTACTGATGGTTGTACAAATTCCATTCATTTATAAAGTATGTGTTCCCAGTCTGTAATTTTCTGATCAGCTGACACAGCCCTGCAGCAGTATGAAATTAAATATTCCTGATTCTTCTTTGTTCAGTCACTGTCCTCATAAAACCATTAGTCTTTGATGTCTCTTGCATAGGAACTTTGTAAAAACCAAAATGCATTGACCACAAAGGTCTCATTTTGTGATATAACTTTTGAATTTCACATATGTTTACTGGTAGAGAAGCATACAGTAGAGATACGCAGGTATTACATAGCTCAGCTGAACTGATATTTCAACAAATATTCTATGGCACATTATTGTTATATTATTTTTTCATATGACCTTTTCTCCCATCCAGGTGACCCTATTTTGCTGCAGACTAGAGCAGATAATAGATATATTTTCTTCTTTTGTTTCAGTTTTTGTTTTTATTTGGTTCGGATTCAACACATGGAAACATCCAAATCAGCCAGACACTAACACACACAGAAGTAAACATCGCCTCTGTCTATAATACCAGACAATAACCACTGTCATCATAATGCTGACCAAAGAAATAAAAATCACTAAACGGATGCAAGAGAACAAAAAACACAAAGCTATACACAACAATAGAGTGGCTTAAAGTGGCAGAACCTGTAATGATGAAATCCGTAATCTTCAGTGCACAGGGGGTCACTTAACACAGAAAATGCAATAAAGACAGAGCCTGTACAGTAATATAACTTCAGTATGCCATGCTAGATAGATCCATGTCTGTAACCAACTGTGTCTGTCTTACTGTACCTGGACTTCAAAATGCACAGTACTTTAATGACGCAATCGTTGCTTGATTTTTCTATTTTCAATTTGCATGAATTACATTATTAAAGTGTAAGGAATTTTTGGCTTGTTTTAATTTCTTAATGGCAGTCCATGGTACAATACACCCCAATGGCTAGGTGATGGGATAAAGTAAGAAGTGTCCCTTTCCTTTGAGGATCCGGGTAGTGGATCTACCAGGGGAAATCCAAGCTCATTTTGCAACATGGGGGTGAGTCTGAGAGGAGACTTCATACACTGAAAGAGTTTAGTTTTTGGATGGTAGACACACAGCTACTGGGGCACAAAGTGGGGCTGCTACTACTACTGTTGCTTGAGTCCTTGATAAATGATCCCTGCACAGGTTTGCTTGGCTCTGTAAGAAAGCTGGTTCCACTTGGTTGCAACTGGAGGGTGTTGAGCCTTGGCCCCTTCCCAGTTTGGGCAGCTGCTGGGAGATAGTTTTGTGGATCTGGGAGACATTGCTGCTGCTATCAGAGCCTGATGTGTGCAGGCTGTAGGTGTTCGTTGAGTGTAAGTGCCTTTTCTGGTTTTTGAGTAGCTTCCTCTTCTTTTCCATCCTCTTGAGCTCTCTGCCTATGATTTTTTTCAGGGTCCATCAACTCCCCACTGCAGGTAGTTGGGTATGAGATGTGGGCCAGCCTCCATGGACTCTTCACTATATTCTCTTTCATTCTCCACTTAGCTCACCAGTTTTGGAACCACATCTATACACCAAAGAAAGAACAGCCATTAAAATGGCAGCTATATCCTAGTTGGGGGTGGGGCACAACGTTTGTTATATCTGTCTGTCTGTCTTTCCATCCATCAATCCATCTGGAAGAGTTGCTGCATGCTGGTTCAGATGCTGAACAGAGCAGAGAGCTATAAACATCTTTTTTTATATTGGCTAAGTAAAGGTATACCTTGGTTGCCTACAATAGGTTTCCATTGCTAGCTCTTTTCCAGTTGATTTTGTGCCACAGAATTTGTCCCTGCTGTTTTCCTGCTTTGTTTTTCTCTCCTTAGCAGGCTGTAGAATCTCAGCAGTAGGGAAGCCCAGCCTGTGGGAGAGAAGCACAATTGCCCCTCAGGAGGTGTTCGGCTCAAAATCAACCCTGGGACAATGGATGTTTTTTAGCTAAAGGAAGGCCTAAAGAATATAAGGATTTGGTCTTTTGCCAGTGACACTGAGAAATAACAGGAGCAGAAGGAGTCATTATGAAGTGCTTTGGACACTTTTGTGCTAGTAGTTGTTGCTGTAAAATATTTAACGCACCTAGAGCACTTAAAAACAACTTTGTTATGCTTGCTTGGGAGTTTAGTACTGGTGGTTTACCTGAAGGCTGGATACATAGTACAGGATAGACCAATAATCCTGCAGAACCCCCCTCGTGTACTTTAATCTTCCTCCCTTTAAGTGTTAGTAGTGCCAAATTAGTCAAGGAATGTTTAAGGATTTTTGAAAAACCCCTATTGAGAATCGTGAAACCTTTTGTTAGGGATTTTGGTTTGGTTGTTAGTGTGTTCACTGCAACTCAGAGAGGCTGCTTTCATCTGATAGTGTAGTTGAAAATCTACCAGATGGCACTTAAGTACTGTAACAGGAACTGGCCTATTTCTGTGGGTATTAAAAAAAAAAATTTGAGGATCTCTTTTCCTAAATTTTGTGAAGGATTAATAGGGAATCTCACATCGCTTGACAAATTTGTGGCTGCTACTGTGTTTACTGTTCAGAACATAATTTGCATTGTGTACTTCTAGTGTGCACTTTTATACTCTTTACAAGTACCCTTGTATCCTGTACAAATATTTTTAGAATTATTTAGGTTTTGATAAATATTTTAATTGTACCCCTGGCTCATATCCCTAAGTATATGGGGATACAGAAAGTTAAACCACACCAAAGGCAAAATCAAAAATTAAAAAGAACCTTTTATGGTCCTTACTATTCTATTCCTCTAGGTTTATCTGAGTGAAGATCATATTTAGTTTGTAAGTTTGAAAGTTTAAAAAACCCCAAGTTTTTGTACCACAAGATCAGGTATCTAGTCTCAATAAAACACATGTGTGGCATTTCTGCTGAGAATTCGCCATTTGCTTTCCAGATACTTGCAGGTTCGAAGCAGGAAGATTTTGGAGGAAATTTTAAAATGAATTGATTTATTTTATAGCTTCTTGACTTTTTGGCCTTTTAGTCAAAAGCAACTCTAGTTTGGAAAAGTAAGCATTTTGTGACTTGCCGAGTATATTGAGCCCACTTGGTTGTTACAGCCTGTTAATGAGAGTGTCTCGACTAGCTTCTCTAGATTCTAATGCAAGTATGTTCTCCTGTATAAAAACTGCTTTACAAAAGTAAGTTAAAGTATTAGCTCCTTTTTGGTTTTCATTGTGCTTACACACAGAAGAAACAGCTTTACAGCTGTGTCAGGGACAAGTCCAATGCAGAGTACTATACAGTAGGCGCAGCCCTGACACAGCAATGATAACTGAAGCTGAGTGTGACGGCTGTCAGAATTTCAAAGCAGTAGCTGGCTCACACTTCAGAGAAATGGACAGTGGGTGTCACTTGACATCAACTACACATTCATCCCTCTGGTGTACCCTATTTCTTCTTTACCTGCTCCTCCTCTTTTTCCTCTACCCCCATATGAAACTATCTGCCTGTAGTCTTGAGTTACCCTGCTTTCTGGTGGTGTAACACCCTGTAATTTTTTTTTTACCTCAAATGTATATACCCTTGTAAATTTCTATTTTTTACAGAGGTTTTATATTATGACCTATTTCTGCTGTATCAGTTGTTTATGATGCCATATATACTTGTGTACACGTTGTCTTATGTGCACTGAATTTTTATTATCTATGTAACCTTTTTGTATAACTGGACGTTTGTGAAAACAAGCATTTTTGCTCAAATACCTTTCCAGTATATCATAAACTTGACTGATTGATTGATACTCATACATTTCAGTGATATTGCAGCTGACTGTATCTGCACAGTTTAAAAACATGGTAGTGTTTAAACTTAAATATAAGTTTTGGGAACACGGCAATAAAATGGAAAGCTCCTCTCTTACCAGCTCAAAGCACAACAAATGGAACGACATATTCTAAGCCTAAAAGACGAACTGGATACAATTCACTCTGACAACCTCTCTATAAACCGTATCATGAAAACCTTTTATCAAAAACTACATTCTAACACAAACCCTCCATCTACTTTACAAATTCAACAATTTCTTAAATCATTACATCTTCCTCATCTTTCTACTCTTGAAACAAATTCTTTAGATGAACCCTTCTCACTTCAGGAAATCCAAAAAGCTTTGTTTTCCTTGAAATCCAGCAAATCCCTGGAGGTGACGGATTCCCTGTTGATTTCTATAAAATGTTTTCCAACACCTTATGTCCCCTTCTTCTTAATGTTTATCAGGAAGCTTCCAATACTGGCAAACTTCCCCCATCTTGCACTGAAGCAATCATAACCCTAATCCCTAAGAAAGAAAAAGACCCCACTCATCCCACAAGTTACAGGCCCATCTCTTTATTAAACACATATGGGAAGATATTTGCTAAACTACTAACCTCTCAACTTGAATCCTTGATTCCCAAGCTAACTCATCGTTCACAAGCCAATTTTATTAAACATAGATCTGGTTCTGATTACCTACATTCCTTATTTAATTTAATTCACAAAGTAAAATCCCTCAAGATACCAGCTGCAGCCATAACTGTTGATTTCGAGAAGGCCTTTGATTCCTTAAACTGGGACTACCTTCATCAAGTTTTATCTAATTTCGGTCTTTCTCATACCTCTTGCTCCTGGATCAAGCTGTTATATAATTCCTCTGTTGCTAAAGTATTTACTAATTCCACCCTTTCCTCTTACTTTCATCTAGCAAGGGGAACTAGACAAGGGCTGTCCCCTATCACCTTCCCCATTTATTTTAGCCATGGAACCCCTGACTGCTTGTTTACGTCAATCTTCTGGCATTATGAGAATACCTGTGGGCAATTCAAGATATGTCTCTCTCTCCTACGCAGATGACCTCTTAATCTTACTCAAAAACCTGAATGAGGCTGGGCCCCTGTTGGTTGATTTACTTAATAATTTTACTAACATTTGTGGCCTTGCTTTGAATTATGGTAAATCAGGAACTCTGCCCCTTAATAACCACTGTAAAGCCTTTATGAACATACCTCTTGAATTATGTTGGTCATTACAGGGTATAACATATCTAGGAATCAAAATTACTAGTAACTTAGGGAAGATATGGGGCATTCATTTTAACCCCTTACTAGATAACATCGAAACAATTCTGGACAGATGGAAGCTTCTTAATCTCTCCTTCATGGGGAAAATCGCAGCCATCAAGATGTCCATATCTCCCAAGATTCTTTACCTCTTTGCCAATATTCTTTTAGTCTTACCATCCTCCTTTTTTGCTA
Source organism: Neoceratodus forsteri (assembly GCA_016271365.2). NCBI lineage: Eukaryota > Metazoa > Chordata > Ceratodontiformes > Ceratodontidae > Neoceratodus > Neoceratodus forsteri. The sequence continues at coordinate 57,046,335 of CM057455.1, forward strand.
AAATTAATAAATTAATAAGCAACTTTATCTGGGATGGGAAACCACTGAGATTTAACCACAACAAACTTCGATCACATTAGGAAAAGAGGGGATTCAGACTCCCCTGGTTCAAAGGCTACTTATGGGCTTTTCTAATGGCCCAAACCATTAAATGGTTTCAGAAACCCTCCCCTCACTCACCACTGTGGGTTGCAATGGAATCCGCATTGTGCCCAGGAGGAGTTCCTACTTCCTTCATTTTTAATCCCATTTCCTCTAAACTAAAATCTCACCCAACTATATTATCCTCTGTTCTTTATTGGAAACTAACCCACAAATACCTGAAATCCAATCCAACATCCTGGTTATATGCCCCTTTATGGGGCAATCAACTGCTCACTCTAGAAGATCACCCAATTTTCTGTTGTATGTGGTGGAACAAAGGCATTTTCTTTCTTGGAGATAAGTTGGACCAGAGTTCACTCACTCTTAGATCATTACAAGACTTGCAGGCTACATGGAAACTTCCTAAAGAGGACTTCTGGAAGTTTTTACAAATTTGGGCAGCTTATAACTCTCTCTCTCTCTAGTTTAGTGTATAACCATACTCTTCTAAACCCATACATTTTGCACTGGAATAATTTATCAGTAAAATTGAATAGCTCCATTTACAAAGGCATTATTGCTAATCAACTTGATCAGTCTATACAGGCCAAAAATAAATGGGGCACTCTTCTTAACTAGAATATTTCAGACGCACAATGGAGTAATTGTTGGCGTATTGCACATAATACCTTTAAAGATGCCCGTAATTCTTTAATACAAACTAAAATCCTACATCTTTGGTATAGAACCCCCTCTGTGCTTCAACAAATGGGCCTATTAAATAATAATAACTGCTGGCACTGTAATTTGGTCAATGTGGATCTACTGCATATCTTGTGGTCATATGTTCCCATTAATAAGCTCTGGCGTAAAGTCTGTTTACTTGCCTCCAGAGTAACAGGACAAAAACTACCTTTTGACCCCAAGCTATTCCTTCTAGGCATCCTTATCCCCAATAACTCTCTCTTCTCACATGGACATTTTAGATGGCTAAACATACTTTCTCTTCTGGTCAAATGTCTGATTCTTATGAAATGTAAATCAATTCTGGTGCCTTCTCTTTCAGATGTTCTTCAAAGCCTTTCTCAGTATGCCTCCCTAGACCAATTTTCTCATGTTACTCATAATCGACTCACTGTATATGATAGATGTTGGCAGAATTACTTCAAATACATCGAACCTAGTTCTTCTAGACCCTAATTCTTAGGGATATTTAGCCCTCTTCTTATTTTGCTCTCAGATTAGGTTTTCCTGAAACTTTTGTGCACAGATATCTCCTCTTTTTTTCTCTCCTTCTTTATATTCTCCCTCTCCTTCCCTTCTTCCTTGCATTTTTCCTTTCTCTTCTTTCTTTCCTTGCACACTTTTATCTTATCTTTACCTCTCCATTACTGAACACTGTTCATATTACCACATTTATCAGTTTTTATAATTTACTGAATGCTTTACCATAGCCTGCCCTAGCATTTATTTCGTACATGGTTGCCAATTCTTATTCTATAATACTCTATTGATTGTAACCCATCTGATCTCCACTTATAACCTGTCTAGATTTGTGTTTTATTATCAACACATGTATATAAGGCTTCTCCAATATGTTTACCCTAAATACTGTGTTTAAGTGATATTTTATACCTTATATGGAGGATATTCTGCAACTCACAGAAGCTGCCTGCCCTTGAACAGGGCTCCTCTAGCTCCCCCATGATTGGACAGCACCCAACCAGCCACTGGCCGAGACCAGGATGCCAGCCAGCAACTCGAAGAAGCTGCCTGCCCTTGAACAGGGCTGCTGCAGCTCCCCCATGGTTGGACGCACACAGCCAGGCATTGGCCAAGACCAGGATGCCTGCCAGCAACTCGCAGAAGGTACGGCGACCGCGCAGCTAATTGGATCATGGGCACCTCCACCTAACCTGCTCTGATTGGCCAGGACTGTATTCCCTGCTTTTGCCACCTGGCGTTAAATTTTCAGACAATTTTAATGTGCAATTGCTACTATAAGGGAGTATTTTCGGCCCTCCCACCCACCCCTGCCCCTCTACTCTTTAATTACAGCTATTGCCTGACCCAGTCCCACTCACTCCCTCATTGGTTAGTAGTTTCACAGCCCATTTCACTCCCTCATTGGCTAACTAAGTCCCTCAGTCCCACTCACTCCCTCATTGGTTATCAAGGCCTTCATTTTCACTGGTCCTCCATCCTCCTGCAGGAACCACTCATTTCCCTGGCCCTCTATCCCTGTCCCCTCTAAGTTGCCACAACAGTTAGGGGCTTTCTAATGCTAGATGCATGCCATGGCCCTACTACTAGGCTTCCTGCCACTGCTCATCCATGTTCTCTCCTTCCTCCCTCCCTTCCTCCCCTCCTCTCCAACATGCCACCCACCTCTCCCATGCCCCCCCTTCCTGCCCAATCTCACTGGGCTTCCCGACTCCTCCACTTCGGCGTCCACTCTCCCTTTCACCCAAGCCTGGATTCACTCAGCCACACATCCCATCCCTTTTCTCTTCATCCCATCACTCTCCTGGCTTACTTTTCAACTATCCCCCCTTGTCCAGCTTCAAATAATCACCCAAGCCTACTAACTAAGAGACGTCCGCTCACTGTCTGTCACATACAGCTACTCGGCCACTACCTATCTCTCATGCTCCTGCTCCTTGCCGCAGGTGACATCCACCCAAACCCCGGCCCCCAAACCACCCCCCCTCAATCACTGAAAGTCCCCCTCCTACATCAGACACCTCCACACTTCTCCCTGGAGACCCTCTCCCATGTGGCCTGTGCCTTCTGCACCTAAATATAAGAAGCCTAGTCCACAAACTTGACTCCCTCCAGGTACTTGCTGCTCACTATGCTCCAGATATCCTCACCTTGTCCAAAACCTGGCTCAATAAAAACATTATCGACTCCTCTGTTGCCATCCCAGGCTACACTTTGGCCCACCAGGACAGAGCCACAAGAGGCAGCGGAGTTGCCATCTATGTCAACTCAGACTTGCACTATTCTGTTATTCTAGCCAAGTCTGAACCTAAAATCTATGAATTAATCTTACTCCAGCTGACACTCCCCTTCTTGCTACCAATCTACACTGCAGGAATATACTGCCAACCTGACACACCATCCTCTGCTGTCAAGAACCTCCTCAAGCAAATCTCCTGCCTAACCCTGACAGGATAACTTTATATTATGGGCAATCTAAACCACAACTGGCTAGCTCCTGCCCTCAATAAAGCCAGGACTGAAATTTCTGCACTTAACCTCTCTCAAATCATTACAGAGCCCACCCGGCTTAACTTAAAATCTGGAAACCACTCAACCACTCACTCCTTGATTGGGCTCTTACCACACACCCTCACCGGGTCATAAATGCCGGTATTCTTTCTGACTCCCTCAGAGACCACCACGTTACTTTCTTAGTGCACAAAATCCACTGCCTAAAATCCCTTCCTAAATTTCTAGTCCAATGCTCCTTCAAATCCCTCAATCTCGCCCCTGTGTTAGACGACCTTGCATTAGCAAACTGGGCCCCTGCCCCTATTATGGACTCCATAGATGATGCCTTTCTCCACTTTAAAGACACTTGCCTCAGCGTCTGGGACAAACATGCCCCACTGCGATGTACAAGGGTATGAGGCAACCACCTGCCGTGGATCACCCAAGAACTGATTGCATGTCAAACCACCCATGACAAAGCCTGGAAAATGCATAAATACTCACGACTCCCACATCTCTCCACATACCGCATGCTCCGAAACAGGTGTACCAGAGCCACTCGCCTAACTAAAGCAGAGTACTTCAGCAGCTCCCTACAGTCCAACCTAAATAAACCCTCAAAATTCTGGAAGGTCAGTCACTCCCTCTTCACCCCACCAGCTGCCAATCCCACTCCAATTCTAAATATTAACAACTCCATTCTCGCTGAGCCAACAGCAGTTGCTATTGAGTTCAACATATATTTCTCCACTTGTGCTGCCACTCTCCTCTCTGCCCTACCAAACCATGCACCTATTGCACCCTCTACAAACAACAAACCTGACTAGGCCTCACTCCTTTTCCCTCAATGACATATCTGCAGCGGATGCCCTAGATGCACAACTTTCTCTCAACCCTTCAAAAGGCAAATCCCCAAATGACTTGGACCCTAAACTCCTCTACCTCTCTGCCATTGCCATAGCAACTCCACTTGCCAAACTCTTAAACCAATCCTTTGCCACCACTGCTGTCCCCCAAGCATGGAAGCATGCCACTGTCATTCCCCTCCCAAAAGGAGGTACCCCCCCCTCCAACTATCGCCCTATTTCCCTCCTACCAGCACTAGCAGAACTACAAGAGCACCTTGTGCTCACCCAACTTCCTTCCTTCCTCACCGACTCTAATTTCTTCACACCCTACCAGTCAGGTTTCAGAAAGGGAACTCTACTGCATCCTCCCTGATAAGGCATACCAACTCCATCCTGACTGGTATGGACAGTGGGCTGATCACCTCAGCCATGTTCGTCAACCTTGCAAAAGCCTTCAACACCATCTCCCACCCCATATTGTTCTCTTGTCTCACTGAATCAGTCCTCTCTGTTGCTGCCACCAACTGGCTCAGATCTTACCTCTCTGGCAGAACCCAGTCCATTAGAGTTGCAAATGCTATCTCCTCCCCCCTTCCTTTAACTACTGGTTTCCCCCAGGGGTCGGTTCTGGGACTCATACTGTTCTCTATATTCCTAAACTACTTACTGCTCATCTGCTCTACTACCTCAATCCACATGTATGTAGATGACACTGTATTCTTCTCCTCAGGCTCCAACCCTGAAGTGATACAAACTAAAATCCAAGCTGACTTCAGCAAAGTACAATAGTTCAGCTCTCACCAGCTCTCCCTAAATGCTAAAAAAACTGTCACGATGACTTTTGGCACACGACAACACCTGTCCAGACTCCCATCCCTTCCCTATTTCCACACTCTGGATGGTCAAAAACTCGAAGATGTCTCTTCATTCCATTACTTGGGGTATGGCTCGACAGCCATCTTTCCTTCTCAGACCACATAGATGCAATTTCAAAAAAACTACACCCCATGCTTGGTGCACTGTATAGGAACCACAGTAGCCTCCCTCCCCCATCTGACGTGAACTGGTCCAGAATATGACACTTCCTTCCTTTGATTACTGTGACATTGTATACGGTGCAGCCCCTAAGCCACCCTATCTAAGCTGGACACACTTTTTAATGCCTTCTGCCACTTTGCTCTTGATGCCTCACCCCTTACCCACCACTGCTACTTCTACTGTTCCCTGGCACTACTGTCCCTTGGAAGCCACCACATTTCACACTGTGCTAAATATGTATCTAACCTATGGCTTGGCACCATCCCTTCCTACCTCTCCACCGTGTTCTCAGCTGCCCCCTGCCCTGCCCATTATCTTAGATCCAGTGACTATCGCCAACTATCAATCCCTAGGTGGAAGACTACGGCTGGTCAAGCCACCTTCTCACACCAGTTACCCAAGCTATGGAATGATCTCCCACCTCAAATTCGGCATCCCTCCTCTGCCCACTCTCTTTCTACCACCCTAGCTAACTTCCTCACCACTAATTGCCCCTGTACCTGACTCGGCCATGCACCAATTGCTCCCCTCCCCACTGCCCAACCAGCGGCCTTAGCTTTGCTACAAATGCTGACATATAACCCCAACCTATGCACTTTTGTCCTGTGCCTTTTTGTCCTGTACCATCATGTGTTCTACATCTCCTGTTGCTTATACCTGCATATTACTGTGTGCTAAATTTTCCCTTGTATTGCTGCTACATCTCAGGTAATTGTTATATGCTCCATACACTATCCAATGTACTCCATATGTTGTTGCTTGTAGTTTAATGCAGTTGTATCCATATGCTGCTATTTGCCTCTGTTATATGCTCAGTTGATAACCTGCATGTTAGCCAACCCCCTTGTACCCCCTCCCCCCAGGTCACACCGGAAGACGAACATCTTGTTGCTCAGCGTGCCTTTCCTGGTGAAACTATTTCAATAAATAAATAAATAAATACATTGCTCTATTGTATAAGATTTGTGCTTTCTTATTTACTCAAATGTAAATAAAAAGATAAAGAAAAATAAAAACATGGTAGCCAAAATATGAACTAAATAAGTGGTTACACCATAGTCTGAGCAGCTTCGGTAAAGTAATATGGTGCCCAAGGGCTGTCTTACTTGAGTGGTGCCCTTCAGTAATCACAAACTAGCCATGTTTTTTTTTAACTTCATCATGTTTATTGGTATCTCTTAAATACAGTACAACTGCTCATTTTCCATAAGGAAAAGAAAGTATCGATCAGATACAGGACTAATGATCTCTGATACAATAATATACAGTATTACAAAGCTTAGATCAACATAACAATATCTCCCATTATTATAGACTGGTGTAAGACCTAGTAAAGAATAGAAACAAGGTTCCACACTACTTGAAGCCTGTGGCTTCTGAATAATGGATACAGTTTTTGCAGTGTAAACTCAGCCTTTGTCTCAATCACCAACTGGGTAGATGGTCTCCAGTAAGAAAGCCACAAATTATCCCAGATGCTTTCCTAAAACTTGAAATGGCAGTAAAGCTAAAGTAAATAACAATAGTCAAGAGGAACCAACATAACTTATATATGCACAGTAGTAATTTGTCCTATATAAAGTGCTCAAAGTTATGTAACAGTAGGTATTCAACTTCACCTTCATCCCCTCTAACTAAAATTATAGGTGTTATGGTCAACCATCATTGGCCTTTAATCCCTTGGTTGAGTAGTCTCCTCCTTTCTCTCCAAATCCGCTTCTCCCCTCCAGGCTGCCATCCAGGTCTGCCAGGGTCACCATATCTCCAGGAATCTTTCTTTCCTTAGGTGTAGTGTGTAGGTAATGTTTTCTAAACATTCTACTTCCTCCACCTTAGAGACCCATTGCCTCAAAGATGGGGGGGTTGGGGTTAACCATTTAATTGTGATACATTTCATGGCCTCAACTCTCAGCATCTGGCACAGTTCCATTAATTTTTGGTTTTTCAGAAGATAGGGTGGGGAGGCCTAGCACCAGGTCTTGGAAAGTAAAGGGGAGAGATATTCCATCCACCTGTTCCAGAATTCCATAAGTATGGCACCAAAACTGTTGTAGTTTGCTACACCCCAAAAAAATGTGGTAGTGCATTCCTCTGAGTTCCCCACATATGCACCAACAGACTGATGTAGCTTACGGGTTAAAGTGCTGGGTGGCCACTGGGGTCCTAAAGAAATGCACCAGGACTTTCCAGTTAAACTTCCGCCAGACAGTTGCTGATGTCATTTGCCAACCCCTTTGTAGTCTACTAGCCCAGTCTTTCCTTAAGATGACTTCATTGACTTCTGTTTCCCACATTTCTCTGATTTCTTCTAGTGCATGCGCTCCTGGTTGAGAGGTGAGGACTGCATATAGGATGAGTACCTCAGTTTATCTCTAATTCTAATAGAGTCCCACCAGTAAGTCTCTAGACGTGTTAGTACTCTACTGATCTTCTGAAAGTTATCCCCGATATTATTTATTTATTATTTATTTATTTGCTTTTGGTAACCGGGTGAGTACACTAGACATAGCAATGCCTATTTTCAGGCACGACCCGGGAGAAGACAGTTTAGAGCACACAAAATGAAGCAGATATGTGACACAGCACATGAAACTGGTGGAACACAGAGAGGAATGCAGACAGTAACAACAGCTGGAACAATAAACTCAAAGATCCGTACACATTAGGAGTATATAGGGGAGTGTTACAATGGAGGCAAAACTGGAGGATACATTTAGGTAATATAAACAACTAGAGTTACATGGTGAGCGAAACAGGCATTAGCAACAAAAGGTTTATACAAAACAAAGTGCAGTAAGTGCCTAAAATGAGGGTAAAATGATAAGAGAGAGGGAAGGGTGGAGAGAGAGAGGGGTGAGGGGAGGAGAGATGGGTAGATAAGGAGGAGGAGAGAGACATAGAGGAGGAAAGTATTATGGTGAGAGAGGGGAGAATGAAGTGTCAGGTTCGAAGGAAAATCTTGTAGAAATCTTCCCTGTAGAGTGAGAAGCATTCTTAAGGGTAGCATAAGGGAGGTATCCTGTACTATCCAGCATTTGTTTAAAGATGGTAAGACCCTTAAGTTCCCATTAAGTGTATCCCTGATCCAACTTGGGTGGAATAAAACTGTCTATATGTCTGATCAGAGAGAGAGGGCATAGGATGTTCGGGGTGTGTATTACTTTCCTTAATTTCATAAGAATACATAGGGAGTGCTTAACCCATGGGTTAAAGATGGAAGGCCAGATCCGGGGACTTACAGGGCCTGTTGGTAGTGTCCATAGTTTATAGTTTTTAACTGCCTCGGTCTTAATTAAATACCAGCCTGAGTCTGTACGTTGCTTAGCCCAGGTAACTAGTTGTGCACCCTGGGCTGCTAAATAGTAGTTATATATGTCTGGGAGACCCAGACCCCCACCTCTTCTCTTGGCCTCACCAGGATGATAAAGGATATCCTGGGGCATTGCCCCCCCCATATAGATCTGGAAATGTCCATAGACAACTGAACCCAGAGGTGTAATGGCATAGGAATCAGAAGGGTGTGAAATAAAAATAATAATCTGGGCAACACGTTCATCTTTATAACTTGGATTCTTCCATAAAGGGTAAGGGGTAAAAGTTTTCAATGGGCAAAATCTGATTGCAGGGTATGGTATAACTTAGTAAAGTTATTTTGGAATAATTTGGTGGTGTTGACCGAAACCTGGATCCCCAGATACTGGAATTTGTACTCTTGGCCCATGTGAAGGGGAAGGTGTCCCTAAATTGCCTGGAGGGGGGTACCGATCAACACCACCACCTCAGATTTGGATAGGACAATTTTGTAACCTGCCAAGGAACCAATTTTTTTTAAGGATTCTAGCAGGTGAGGCAAAAAGGTTTGGGGGTCTTTTAAAAAGAAAAAGAGTCGTCTGCATAAAATGACACTTTTTGTGCAGCTCCCCATACCTGAATTCCCTCAATATTTGGGTTATTATTTATCCAACTAGCTAAAGGCTCCAATGGTAGGGTAAAGATCAGGGAGGAGAGCGGGCAACCCTACCTGGTGCCTCTTTTCAAAGGTATGCAATCTGAGAATAGGCCATTGACTCGGACCCTGGCCTTCGGCCTGTGGTACAAGGCTGCTATAGCTGAAACAAAATGTTCCCACAACCCAAACTTTGACAGGGTGGAGGACGTAAAGTGCCAGTCCATCCTGTCAAAGGCCTTCTCAGCATCCATACTGATCACCAGCTGTAAAGAAGTGGAGCTTTTCTGGGCAGTGATAATGTTTAACAACCTACATAGGTTGTCTTGAAGAAACCTCCCAGAAATGAAGCTTGTTCTGTTATGATGAATTAGAGTAGAAATACAGTTCTTGTAAAAGTATTAAAAAATGAATAAAGTTTGAATGGAAAAAAAAAAAGAAATACAGTTCAGCAATCTGCCTGCCAGAAAAAAAAAAATGTGGGGAGTAGTGCATTGTAATGGCTGTGGGGCAGCAGTCTTCTGGGAGTCTTTCTGGAGGCTGAGATGCTGCCCTATTTGCAGACAACTCTCTGCCCTGAGGGAGGAAGCTGCCCATCTTCAGGCCACACTGGACAGTAGTAAGGGAACCTTCCCCCAGGCCACACTGGATGGTAGGAAGGGAACCTCCCCCATCCAGGGAGCTTCATTCGGGACTGGGGTTCCACCTGGAGGGACACCAGCCTATACTGGCAGGATGGTCTGCATCTGTCTAGGAAGGGAACAAGTCTTTTGAGCAATCAGTTTAAATGCTTCATTGGCAAGCTTTTAAACTAGTCAAGGGGGGAGGCACTGATAAGCAGCGGGAAAATACCAGCCTCTCTCTACAAAACAGGGTACTAAATGAGAAAAAGACCGAGGTAGAAAGGCCAGTGGGGGATGCTGCAAAAGAAGGTAAAGCCATCAAAAAATGGAGAGCAATGAGTACCAATGCCCATAGTCTGAGTAACAAGCTTCCTGAATTAGTGCCCTTGATGGAAAAGGAACATCTGGATATTGTGGCAGTCACAGAAACATGGTACACACAAAACCATGACTGGGACATAAACATACCAGGATACACTATCTACAGGAGGGACAGGAAGGGTAAAAGAGGAGGAGGAGTAGCTTTTTACATAAAGGAAGGAATCAAAGCAACAGAACAAAAGGGAAAACAGGGAGGAGAAGAAGCACTGTGGGTAAATTTGGAGACCGGCAATGGCACCACAATCCACACAGGGGTTGTATACAGACCCCCTTCTCAGGGAGAGGAAATGGACAAGAAAATGATAGAAAGAATACTTAGAATGGCAGAAAAAGGGGAGATATTGCTGATAGGTGATCTGAATATGCCCGATGTTAACTGGAGTGAAGTTGCAGCAGCCACTTCGAAGAGTGGGGTTATTCTAGATGCCCTACAAGGGGCATGCCTTAGACAACTAGTATTGGAGCCCACTTGAGAGGAGCAATCTTAGACCTGGTTCTCTCAAATGGAGATGAAGAGAGGATCACAGATGTAGAAAGTGGGTAGCCATCTGGGAACTAGCGACCATCGAACAGTATGGTTCATAATAAACACAGTAATAGAGTCAAGCCATACAAAGGCAAAAGTACTGGACTTTAGGAGGGCTGACTTTGCCAAAATGGGTGAGTGCCTAAGGAATGCACTAGCAAATGGGCAGGAAGGACGGTGGAAGAACAATGGGGAATAATAAAAACTGCCATCACAGAGGTAACAAGCCTTTGTGTGAAGCAAATAAACAAAACGAAATGATGTAAGAAACCACTATGGTTCTCAAAGGAAGTGGCAGTGAAGGTTCAAGAGAAAAAGAAAGAATTCAGGAAGTACAAAGAATCACAGAAGGAGCAGGACAGAGAACTGTATCAGTTAAAGCAAAAGGAAGCTGGGAAGGCAGTCAGAACAGCAAAGGCCCAAACTGAGGAAAAGATAGCCAACTCAGTTAAGAAGGGGGATAAAACCTTTTATGGGTACATCAGGGAGCAAAGGAAGACCAAGGGAGGGTTAGTGAGGCTTAATAAAGAGGAGGGAGGGTGGGCAGAGGGTGACTGTGAAAAGGCAGAGATACTAAACAAAAATATTTTTGCTCAGTATTTACAAAGGAAGTGGGGGAGGTACCTAAAACAAACAGTAGAAACACTCTGGATACAGAAGTTGATACCAGCCCATTTACAGAAGAAAGGGTTCTGAAAGAACTCTTAAAACTGAAGGTGGACAAAGCAATGGGGCCTGATGGGATTCATCCCAGAATTCTAAAAGAACTAATGGTAGAACTAGTGACACCACTGACTACCCTCTTTAACAAATCATGGGAAGATGGGGTGGTACCCGAGGACTGGAGGAGGGCAGATGTGATTCCCCTTCACAAAAGTGGAAGCAAGGCAGAAGCAGGAAACTACAGACCTGTTAGCTTAACCTCAGTGGTAGGAAATGATGGAATCACTTCTGAAGGAAAGAATTGTTGAGTATCTAGAGGCCAGAGGGGCACAGGACCCAAGGCAGCATGGATTCACAGCGGGAAGGTCATGCCAGACAAATCTGATAGATTTCTTTGACTGGGTGACCAAAGTAGTAGATCAGGGAGGGGCTGTGGACATGGCCTACCTAGACTTTAGCAAGGCATTTGACACAGTCCCACACAAAAGATTAATATACAAGTTAGCCAGCCTGCGAGTGGGTCCCAAGATGACAGCCTGGGTAAAGAATTGGCTGGAGAATAGGACACAGAGAGTAATAGTAAATGGAGTCCACTCTGAAGAAAGGGGGGTTACTAGTGGGGTACCGCAGGGTTCAGTATTAGGACCGGTCCTCTTCAATGTCTTTATAAGCGACATTGCAGAGGGACTAGAAGGAAAAGTATGTCTCTTTGCAGATGACACAAAGATCTGCAACAGAGTTGATGCACAAGGTGGGGTGGAAAGGATGAGAAGGGACTTGGCAAGGTTAGAGGAATGGGGGATGAGATACTAACAACAACAAAAATGGAAAGGGACCTGGGGGTAGTCATATCAGATGACCTAAAGGTGGGCAAGCAATGTGAGAGGGCAGAAAGGAGGGCTGGGGGGATACTGGTCTGCCCATTTCCCTACCTAATGGATAAGCTGCAGATCCTAGTTAACCAGCAGCCTACTTCTTCCTACCCCCACCCCCTAGAATTGCCTTATGACTGTCCCATGCATGCTTGAATTCCACCACTGTTTTTGACTCCACAACCTCCTCTGGAAGACCGTTCCATTCATCCACAACCCTCTCTGTGAAAAGATACTTCCTTAAATTACCTCCGAGATGCCCCCCTTCTATCTTCAAATTGTGCCCCCTTGTTCTTGCACACCTCTTTTTTTGAAAGATGCTACCCTCTTGGACTTTGTTGATTCCTTTGAGGTACTTGAAAGTTTCTATTATGTCCACCCTCTCCCTCCTTTCCTCGAGGCTATACATATTAAGCTGTATTCGTCTCTCTTCATATGTCTCCCGATGCAGACCCTGCACCATTTTAGTTGCCCTCCTCTGGACAGCGTCCATCCTGTCTATGTCTTTGCGGAGACTGGGTCTCCAGAACTGCACACAGTACTCCAGATGGGGTCTCACCAGCTGTCTGTACAGAGGGATAATAACTTCCTGTTTTCTACTGGTGATGCCTCTCCCTATGCATCCCAGTATCCCCCAGCCCTCCTTGCTGCCCTCTCACATTGCTTGCCCACCTTTAGGTCATCTGATATGACTACCCCAAGTCCCTTTCCATTTTTGTTGTTAGTATCTCACCCCCCCATTGTGTACTGTTTCCCCTGGGTTTTTGTTTCCCAGGTGCATTACCTTGCACCTCTTAGCATTGAATCTAAGCTGCCATACATTTGACCATTCCTTGTCACTCTGTTTCCCTACCTTGAGGTCATCAGAGATGATAACCCCAAGATCCCTTTCCTGCTTGGTGCATGCTATATCCTCACCCCCCAACTGATATGTTGTGCCTGGGTTTTTGTGCCCCATATGCATTATCTTGCACTTCTTTGCATTGAATTTCAACTGCCAAACCCCTGACCATTCTTCAAGTTTCTGCAGGTCCCTTCTCATTCTGTCTACACCCTCTGGTGTGTCTACTCTGTTACAGAGCTTTGTGTCATCAGCAAACAGGGAAATTCTGCCTTCTTGGTCCTTCGCAATGTCACTGATGAAGATGTTGAATAGGACCGGTCCCAGCACTGATCCCTGTGGTACCCCACTGGTCACTCTTCCCTCTGTGGAGTGACATCCATTTTCCACCACCCTCTGTGTCCTGCCGCCCAGCCAGTTACCTACCCACTGCACTACTGTCCTGCCCACACACATATTCCCCAGTTTGTGTAGGACCTACATAGACGACACAGCTGTCCTTCAATTTGGAGGTCCAGTAGTTGATTTAATTAATGCTTTGCTGTATCCAGGTCATGTTTGACCTGGGGGTATTGATGAGCCTGATGAAAGGCCTCTAGTTGTGCAATTGTCTGTTCTAGTTTCACTCTTTTGTGTGTGCATTCTTATTTCAGTCTAGCTGAGTATTTGATTATTTCTCCTCTGAGCAACATTTAAGAGTATCCCATCTGATTCCCTCTCCTGTTACCCCTTTGGGGTTGTCTTGCTCAAATTGTTGGATAGTGTCCTTGATCACTTCCTTACAGTCCTCCATTTGTGAGGAGGCTCCCATTCAGTCTCCAGCATGATTGTGGCGGGGTTGAGGTGGGGAGCAATTTAAGGGTAACCGGGGTGTGCTCAGAAATAGTAATGGGGCCAGTATCACACTGATCTATCTTCTGTAACCAATTGGAGGATATTAGAAAATAGTCTATTCTGGAATATCCCCATGGCGGGGGAAGTACTAGGTACAGTCTCTCTCTCTGGGATGCATAAAATGGCAACGTTCCGACAAACCCAGTTCTCGGGTCAGTTGCAATATAAGCTTCCCTGTTCTCGTGGGCCTGACCTGGTTTCACCCCAGTCTATCCACCCCTGGGCAAATGAGCTCATTGAAGACACCCCCAATAATTACCATACTATGTGTGTCTGTGACCACCTCTTTAATAATTTTCTCTACGGAAGAGAGCTGGGGAGGGTTCTACATTTGTTGCGTATATGTTTATAAAGGTACACGCTTGGCCTCTGTAGGAACCCCAGATCTGAACAAACTGGCCTTCTGGGTCCATTCTGACCATTGAAACCACCAAACGGATATCTCTTTTAACCAAAATTGCCACCCTTCTACGATGTAGACTAGTTTCAAAATGAGAGGAATATATGCTCCCCACCCAGGACCTTTTTAACTTAGTATGCTCTGCTGCAGTCAAATGTGTTTCCTGTAAAAAGGCTACAGTAGCCCGTCATCTATGTAGGTCCTGCAGTATCTTAGCCCGCTTCACGAGATTTTGATCCAACACACATTAAGCGTCATTATACTTAGGTCAGCCATCATCACTGGGGGGTATCTGGTACTAGCCTTCAGCTAAGGGGGATAGGTAGACACCACCGTATATCTGTTTGCTGTACAACACTGTGCATTATATACAACATCAAATACAACTGACTATAACAATAAACTTTACAACGTACCTGGAACTTGAAAAACTGTGTAACCCAACAGAACATGGTTTTCTTCAAGTTGTATTTATTTACCCTATGTCCACCCTCTTCAGATCTCCACTTTTCGAGGTGTGGTTGGATGGCCCCTATGTAGTGGGTCTTCCGTCTGGCTCAGGTTGTGAAACAACGTGATAGCCAGAGGGGCAAGCTGTTGACACCACCCCAAAAGGCACTAAATAACTTGTAACTGGTACCTAATAAATACCCAGTCTAAGTTTAGAAAGGTTCAGTTCTGCCATTTCTTCCATCTTACACACAGGAAATAATCTTTGCTCCCACATTAGTGTATGACTAAGGGATTTATCTGTCCCTATCAACGAGGACAGTATGAACAGAAAAAATCTAATAAACATTTCCAACTGTTTGCTCCCCAAAAGGTAGGGGGAATGTGAGGCTATGTCCGAGCCCATTCTACCCAGGACTAGTCCCCTGTCCCAGCAACCTAAAGGGTAGAGGGAGGGACCCCTGGATATTGAGGACAGCAGATCCTGCATGGTGTTCCATTCTATCAGAATCAGCCTGTCAGGCTTCAATCTATAAGCCAAGCTTAAGCAACTGGGGCCAGACAGCAGTCCAAATGTGCACTTAGTGTATATGCATCCGTTTCCCTGGTGCAAGGCCAGGTAAGGCTACAGGGAGAAATACTTCTCATGTAAAGCAGTAATAGTTTTTATTTTGAGTTCCTTGCCAGTGGCCTCACCCCTGTGGGCAGGTCAACCTGGCCTCTGGAGCTCAATGGTAACCAAAGCTCTCCCTGGGGATACTGATCAAGGTAAAGCCCACCACTAGTGCCAGCACTAAGAGGCTGCAATCTAGCTGCAGGGGCTACTTAAAAGGCTATTTCCCAAGTTTGAGACAGAGGCCTGTTACCAGGTTGCAGGCACCTGCAACCATTCAAACTTCATGTCACTGCCCTGGCTTGTCTGGTTCAGGCCTTCTCAGCAGGGATCGCAGTCTGACCTCCCTGGATTAACCCCCCCCAAGGGGCCAGTGTTGGAGCATCAAGACCCAACCACTGCCCCAACCCCCATTGTCATGAAGCATCAGAGGGAGTTTTCACTATTTGCACCTTACAGTTAAGTAAGCTATTAAATTTGTATTGAATCTGTCCCATCCTCCCAGCCTCTGTAGCAGGGTCTGCAGTAAGAATATTGCTTTCAATCTTGAGCATTAGTGGTCCCTATAAGAAAGTCACTCACTGTCCCCAACAATGAGATATCAGCTATGATGAGCAAAGTCCCTTCAGGTCAGTGGGTCATCTGTGGCATTAACTTTCTCTCGAAAGGATACTCCCTCATATCTGGGTTCAGTGGGCATTTGAGTCGAGATGGCGGTGATGTTGCTGCGTGTATGGACTGAATCCCCACAAACCAGAAGTGTCTGGGCAGTCATGTCGCTCCTTTCTCTTGGTTTCTACCTTCTGCCAAGCCCTATCCACCAGTCGGACCCTTTGTTGTTGTGCTGTATCTTGGGGCAACTCCACATTTAAAGCAGATAAGAATTTCACCTCGGTAGTGGGAAAGATCATGGAAGCACTACTGAAGGAGAGATTGGTGGAACATCTGGTTGTCAATGGACTACAGGACCCAAAGCAGCATGGTTTCACCAGGGGGAGGTCATGTCAGACCAACCTCATTGAATTTTTTTGACTGGGTGACTAGGGAGGTGGATCAGGGGAGGGCAGTGGACATGGCCTATCTGGACTTCAGCAAGGCCTTTGACACTGTGCCACATAGAAGACTATTACACAAACTGGGGAATATGGGTGTGGGCAGGACAGTAGTGTGGTGGGTAGGTAACTGGCTGGGTGGCAGGACACAGAGGGTGGTGGTAAATGGCTGTCACTCCACAGAGGGAAGAGTGACCAGTGGGGTACCACAGGGATCAGTGCTGGGACCGGTCCTATTCAACATCTTCATCAGTGACATTGCACAGGATCTAGAAGGCAGAATTTCACTGTTCGCTGATGACACAAAGCTCTGTAACAGAGTAGACACACCAGAGGGTGTAGACAGAATGAGAAGAGGACCTGCAGAAACTTGAAGAATGGTCAAGGGTTTGGCAGTTGAAATTCAATGCAAAGAAGTGCAAGATAATGCATATGGGGCACAAAACCCTGGCACAATATATCAGTTGGGGGTGAGGATATAGCATGCACCAAGCAGGAAAGGGATCTTGGGGTTGTCATCTCTGATGACCTCAAGATAGAAACAGTGTGACAAGGCATCAGGTAAAGCAAATAGGATGCTGGGATGTATAGGCAGGGCATCACCAGCAGGAAAGGGAGGTCATAATTCCGCTATACAAGACACTAGTGAGGCCCCACCTGGAGTACAGTGTACAGTTCTGGAGACCATACCTACGTAAAGACATAGACAGGGTAGAGAAGGTTCAGAGGAGGGCAACAAAGATGGTGCATGGGTTGCATCACAAGTCCTATGAAGACAGGTTGAAGGAACTGAACATGTACTCCCTGGAGGAGAGGAGGGAGAGAGGGGATATGATAGAGACATACAAGTATCTTACAGGGAGGAACAGGGTGCAGGAAAACACTATTTTTAAGCGAAAAAGATGTTTCAGGACTAGAGGGCATGGGATGAAGTTGGAGGGAGGGACGATTCAGAGGAAACATGAGAAATAATTTCTTCACAGAACGGGTGGTGGACAAGTGGAACACCCTGCCAGAGGAAGTGGTGGGGGCTGAAACAATCACGGGATTTAAGAATGCATGGGATAGACATAAAGGAATTCTAGAGGTCAGGGGTAAGGGGAAATAGACTTCTAGGAAAACAAACTGAACTTACAAGCTCAAATGAGCAGACTAGGTGGGCCATAGGCCCTTATCTGCCGACACTGTCTATGTATCTATGTTCTTGGCTGCCATCAGGTCAGGAAATCTTCTGATACCGTTTTCTGTGGATATTTTCTATTTAGCTGGGTATTCAACAAACGCCTTCACCCCCTTTTGCTGGAGAATACGAACAACAGCCAGCAGTTCTCTGCACTGTGAGAGCAGTTGGGGGCTATAATCTTGCTCGAAAAAGAGTCTGGTGTCTCCAAATATCACCTCCTTCTTAGACCATGCTAATTTTAAAATCTCTTCTTTGGTACAAAAATCTAGGAAGGCAATTACCACTGAGCCAGAGCGAGTCTTGGGATCTTTGGGTTTGGGCACCAGAGAACGATATGCCCTAATAATATGAAGCAGTTTATCTGCTGGCCATTCCAGTATTTCAGGGAGAAGGGATTCTAGAAAAGTGGGTACTGGACCTGATTCGGTGACTTCAGGCAGTCCATGAATCGAATATTATTGGACCTGTTGTGGTTCTCAAGCTCCTCCAATATAATTTCTTATTGTTGTCCTCTCTAGTGGAGGCCCAGTAAGGCAGCACTATGCACTTCAGTGGTGACAGAATATTCATTTAGCCCTTTTTCCAGCTGTTCTGTTTTTTTGGGCGGTGAGTTCTAATTTTCTGCAGTCCTCCGTGGCTTTTGTTTCAAGTGTCTCCAGAGTTGCGCTCATTTTCATGTTGCTTGCACGCATGTGCAAGAAACATAGTGCCATCATCCGAGTTTTCGGACGTGTGTCAGCCCGTCTTCCAATGCAGTCAGTGTGTTTGCAGGCACGGCCCCAGTTCCCCAATCACTGCTGCAGCTGTCTATGACAAGCTGAAAATGCAGTGGCACACAGTTGAAAGGTAGAGCTCCACTTGAGTGAGCAGAGCTCTCCTCCCCCAAACACACACATGCGCTGCACTTGCACACTGCATGCTCATGCCTTCCCCACACTGTATGGCCGATGGGGTGCCCAATCCCGTCAGCTCCACCCCCCCAAAGCATCCAGGTGCCATCTGAGGCCCACCCCAGCGTGGCAAAATGATATTATGGCCGATGAGGTGCCCAATCCCCATCGGCTCCACTGTCTCTCCCCATGCTGTCGCTGATGGGGTGCCCAATCCCAGTCGGCTCCACTGTCTCCCCCCAAGCATCCAGGTGCCACGCTGGGAGCCTACCCTAGCATGGCAAAATGTGTTATAACCGATGGGGTGCCCAATCCCATCCCGGCTCCAGACCCCAGACAGCCTTTCAGCTGCCAGCAGACTACCCCAGCAGTGGCAAATCCTAATCATCTCTAAATAAAAAACACCTGTAAATAGAAAAACTGTCCCTCGGCTCTTCTCCCTACCCCCTCCCACAGCCCACACCACCCTGCACCCTGCCTCCCACACCTCCCCTCACCCCATACTTACCTCCGGACCTCGGCGCGACGATCTTCAGCGGACCGGGAACACGTCTGCACTCTTCAAAGCCGACCGCGAACTGAGGAAATGCCGGTAAGCTGTATAATGGAATAGATAGGGTTTTTTCAACTTTATTGCATATCTCAGCCATTTTTTGGAATTTTTGCACCAAATTTTCAACATGGGGTTTTTGGGATCCCTTCTCATGAATGCTGTCACTATCATGGCATTACTTGGGCCCGAAGGGCGATTCGCAACCACTGTAAATCACCTTTCAGAATGATTAACAAGCGATACTGCCAGTGTTCATAAGGTGGGCTCTGAAAAGCCTATTTTAAAATTTGGTGGAAAATTCCAAAAATGACTGTTTCTGACGGCGTCGTTGCTATGCAGTTCCTACAGCACTCATAAGTTCGCGAATTTTCAATATTTTCACTCCAGATTTTCAACATTGCCATTTTACCACACCTCCTTATGAGCAGTACAGCTGTCATTTTTCATATCCTGCCCAAAATGTGTTTCCGCCCATGTAGCGCACAATGGCACAGTTGGTGTGCGAAATCAATGTATGGGACACATTAAGAAAATCACAGTGACACTGTTCATGATCAGAGGTCTTAAAATGGCTATGTTGAAAATTTGGTGAAAAAATTCCTAAAAATGACTGTTTTATGAGCGTGCGTTGCGCAGTTCCTACGCACGCTCGTAAATTTGCAAATTTTCAATATTTTCACTCCAGATGTTCAACTTTGCCATTTTGCCACACCTCCTTATGAGCAATACAGCTGTCATTTTTCACATCCTGCCCAAAATGTGTTTCCGCCCATGTAGCGCACAATGGCGCAGTCAGTGTCTGAACTCAATGCATGGGACACATTAAGAAAATCACAGTGACACTGTTCATGAGCAGAGGTCTTAAAATAGCTGTGTTGAAAATTTGGTGAAAAAATTCCTAAAAATGACTGTTTTACAAGCGTGCGTTGCGCAGTTCCTACGCACGCTCGTAAGTTCGCGAATTTTCAATATTTGCACTCCAATGACTTCCAAATTCCTAAACAGCACATAGAAGCAAGCAACATTCGGCACTGACAAATGCTTGTTTGGAGGGTTGCACATAGCTGCTTAGAGGTTATTGTGCAATCCAGTTCTTCTGGTTCCTCCAAGGTGGTTAGGTAGTGTGGTGAAGCCACGGATGAGCAGGCCGAGGTGGGCTGGGTAAAATCAAACAACTTTTTGTGCTGGTTTGCCTGTTCAGCACCAGATTTATCCTTAGATTTATGTCTGGAGGACATCGTAACTTCTTTTTCTGGTCAGTTGGAGTCTGGATGGGTCAGATAGCTAAGTGATTGTGGTGGATTAGCTGATGGTGGGGTAGAGATTCCATTTTAGGCTGCCATTAGGTTGGTGTGCTCGCCAGAAGTCCTCACAAACTAGCCATGTAAATAAACTGATTCAAGAGTCATCCCCATTGACTTTAATGAGGAGCACCCCTACACTCTTCTTGGGTACACATCATTATGTGATGTGCCTGAGTGCAAGGGCATATCATGGGCCTCTCCAGAGACCAGTAAGTAGAAAGGATCCAGGGGGAGCAAAGTTACAATCCCTTCCACTTCTAAAATAAAAGGAGAAATGTTGTAAGATATGCACAGAAGCTGTTTCGTAAGGGTAAGGCACCATAATATGTGGTGCAAATCCACTTTTAAAAATAGCTGGTAAATCTCTTTAACCATTGATAGTGGTCTCACAATGCACGGCTGCTGACCAGTCAGGTCACAGCTATTTTCCTACACATTTTATAAATCATTACACACCACAGATATCAGAACTCAAAACACTTAACCGCCAGAATAAAAAACAAAGCTAGGCTCTAAAGGCCTTGAGATAGTGCATGCATACACAAAATGTTGGTGGCCCTGGTCATTGCTGCTGCTGCTGCTGCTGTCCTGTAATTTATTTGTAGCATGTGTGTGCTGCATGTAAGTAAAAGGTTACATTACTTTAAAACCTAGCTTTGTTTTTTTTCTCATGGTGAGGTGTTTTGAGGCTGGATATTTAACTTGATTCCTGCATTCTTCAGTCTCCTTTCAGTTTATACCCTTTACGATCTGATGGCATCCATGACATTGCAGTGTAATGTTAATAACTTCTGGTTCCTAGCTCCAGGTTACCATTCAGCATTTACACTCAGAATATATTGCAGTACATACTTGTCATCTACAGCACTGATCCATCTAATGATGGATCCCACCAGAGTCAAATATCTGCTGTATTTACTTTGCATCGGGAACATGAATTCATTCGCTAACATTCACCACCTTTCCAAATCTAAGGGACAAAACTCTGCTGCATTACTTTGGCCTGTCTGCTTTTCACTGCTGCTGAACTTTCTTATATAACTTCTCAAGTCAGTAGCCATAGAGTGGGATAGCAAACAGATTATTCACCCATAGCATTTCATGGAACATTAATTGACTAATCAACCAAAACTTCAACAAGTTACTATCCCGAAGAATTTTCATGCAGCCTTCTATTAGGTCATTAGCCTTAGGATGGCATTTTCAAAAGACCATTTACCTATAATGTTACCTGCACCTCATAGAATGTTAATTGACACATCAATCTGGGCTTTAGCCACTTACATCCACTGTTCTAAAGTCTCCTCTTGCCTCTCACAGTGCTAACTCCGCATTTGACCAGCACCTCAGCCACAAAGTTCATTCCTCTCATTTGCATAACTGGCATTGCAAGTTTGCAGACCCTCCTGCTCCCTCCCACTGCTGCAGTCCACCTCGCTCATGCTCTCTGTTCCCCCACCGTCACAGTATCTTTCATTAAATCCTCCCAATGCCTGCCACTGCTGCTGTCTTCCCTGCTCCCATCCTAGCCTCGGGCATTTAATCAAACCCTCCCACTCCCTCCCAGTGCAGCAGTCTGCCCCGCACTCTCCATTTCCCAACGGGTCTGGTGTCTTTCACTAAACCCTCCTGCTGCCTCCCACTGCTGCTGCCCTCCTCACTCCCATCCCAGCCCCAGGCATCTAATCAATCCCTACTGCTCCCTCCCATTGTGTGATGTCCACCCTGCACCACTGTTCCTTTGCTGACATCAGAGTACCCAATCCCCATGTTGATATCATATACCCCTCCAACACAGAACCACTCTCTGTTAGATTGGTCTGTCACCTCCACCCTCATTGGATTATCTCAGCTGGTCTCCTACCTGACTCCCTAAATGACCACCATCTAATCTACTCAATAAGGAAAGTCTTCAGGCCTTTTTAATGTCTTTATAAGCGACATTACAGAGGGACTAGAAGGGAAAGTATGTCTCTTTGCAGATGACACTAAGATCTGCAACAGGGCTGATATGCAAGGTGAAGTGGAAAGGATGAAAAGGGACTTGGCAAGGTTGGAGGAATGGTCAAATGTATGGCAGCTTAGATTCAATGCAAAGAAGTGCAAAGTAATGCACCTGGAAAACAAAAACCCAAGGGAAGAGTACACAATGGGGGGTGAGATACTGACAACAACAAAACTGGAAAGGGACCTGGGGGTAGTCATATCAGATGACCTAAAGGTGGGCCAGCAATGTGAGAAGGCAGTAAGGAGGACTGAGGGGATACTGGGATGCATAGAGAGAGGCATCACCAGTAGAAAACCGGAAGTTGTTGGCCCTCTGTACAGACAGTTGGTAAGACCACATCTGGAGTACTGTGTACAGTTCTGGAGACCCCATCTCCACAAAGACATAGACAGGGTGGAGGCTGTCCAGAGGAGGGCAACCAAAATGGTGCAGGGTCTGCACCAGAAGACATATAAAGAAAGACTAAAGGAGCTTAAGATGTATAGCCTCGAGGAAAGGAGGGGAGAGGGGGGACATGATAGAAACTTTCAAATACCTCAAGGGAATTAACAAAGTCCAAGAGGCCAGCATCTTGCAGAAAAAGAGATGTACAAGAACAAGGAGGCACAATTTGAAGATAGAGGGGGGACGGCTCAGAGGTAATGTGAGAAAGTATTTCTTCACAGAGAGGGTTGTAGATGCATGGAACAGCCTTCCTGAGGAGGTTGTAGAGTCAAAAACAGTGGGGGAATTCAAGAATGCATGGGACAGACATAAGGCAATTTTAGTGGGGGGGTAGGAGGAAGTAGGCTGTTGGTTAACTAGGATCTGCAACTTATCCGTTAGGTAGAGAAATGGGCAGACTAGGTGGGCCATGCAGTCCTTATCTGCCATCAAATTCTATGTTTCTATGTTTCTAAAAGCCCCCCAGAACCCTGCCGATTAGGTCATATACATCTCTGGACCTTGCATCCCTCATAAATGACCTGGCAAGCATAGACTGGTCTGCCATCTTACATGCCTCCTCCATAGACTCTGAGCTGACTTTTTTCAAGACCAAGTTTCTCTCAGTCTGGGACACCTATGCCCCCCCTCAGATGCACCCGGGGATGGGGGCCCACCTGCCCTGAATCTCCACTGATGTCATGGCCAGTCTCCAAGCCAGAGATCAGGTCTGGAGGCCCCATAAAGCTACCAGCTCTCACTCAGCCTACCAGAATTACCGAGTCCTTCGAAATACATGTACTAGGCAAATTCACCTGGCAAAAGCAAATTACTTCTGATCCACCTTCATCTCAAATATAAATCATTCCACTAAAGTTTGGAAGGTGGTTCAATCCCTCTTTTATCCACCATCCCAACCCCCAATCTCTGTCATTAACACAGGGGACACCACTGTTGATGACCCACTTGCAGTGGCCGTAGAGTTCAGCTCCTTCTTCACAAACTGTACTGCATCACTGCTGTCCGCTCTCCCCCACTCCACACCAGCCCATCCCACTGCACCACAATCTGCCTAAGCTACCTCCAGTGCTTTCACCTTCTAATGTGTTACCCTGCCAATGTGTACAATGCCCTGCTTAAGTTAAACCCTTCCAAAGGCAAATGCCATCCTGGGTTGGATGCTAAAATGCTCATCCTGTCTGCACCTGCCATTGTCTTCCCACTGGCCGCTCTTTTCAATCTGTCCTTCTCTCTAGCTTCTATCCCAGCCAAATGGAAGCATGCCACAGTTGTTATCCTCCCAAAGGGTGGCGACCCCTCCCTCCTAGGTAACTACCACCCTATTTCTCTTCTCCCCATTCCAGCTAAATTGCAGGAACACCTAGGCCTCTCCCAGCTCTCCTCCTTCCTTGAATCTGTATCTTTCTTTGACCCATTCCAGTCTGGTTTTAAGAAGTCCCACTCCACTACCACCTCCCTCCTAAGGCTCACTGATGCCATCCTCACTGGTATGGATCAAGTCCACATTACCTCAGCCATCTTTGTCTACCTTGCAAAGGCTTTTGACACTCTTACACCCTCTCCTCCTTGCCAAGTTTTCCCTAGCTGGGCTTTCCAGCTTAACAACCGATTTGTTCCACTCCTACCTGGTGGGCAGGACCCAGTCTGTCAGGATTGGCAACTCCATCTCCTCCTCTCTCCCCATCTCATCTGGTGTTAACCAAAGTTCAGTCCTAGGGCCACTACTGTTCTAACTTTTCCTCAATGACTAACTCTCGGCCTGCCCACATACATCCATTCACATGTGTGTGAATGACAAAGTCCTGTATATGTCAGGCCCCTCTCCCTCTGTTTTAGAATCCAGACTACAGCTATACTTCAACGATGTCCAGCTTTAGAGTTACTCAAATAAACTATTTCTGAATGCCAAGAAAATAGTCTCCATGACCTTTGGTATAAGGCAGAGACCATCTGCTCCCCTCTCTACCCAACCTACACACCCTGGATAAGACAAAGCTGGAGGCTTGCTCCTCCTTTAGATACCTCGGGGTATGGCTCAACCAACACCTCAATTTTTCTGTACACATTGAGGCACACCACAAGAAGCTGCACCCAAGCTTTGGCTGCCATACTGAAACCATGGGTGCATGCCGCTAGTGATCCTGTGGGAGATTGTACAGAAAATGATCTTCCCTATATTTGTCTATGGTGATGTAGTTTATTGTGCTGCTCCCAAGACTACCCTAAGCAGACTGGACACCTTCTTCCACTCCTGTCATTTTGCCCTTGACTGTCCTCCCAGCACACACCACTGCAGCTTCTACCAGAATTTGCACCTCCCCTCACTGCAGAATAGGAGGTTGTCTCACTTCACCAGGCTCATGGCCAAGCTCTGGACCCAGTCTCTGCCTCGTACCTCTTTGGTGCCCTGTCCTCACCTCCGCTACCTTTGCACTCCCTCTGAAAATATCAACACCCGTTCCCTGAGTGTCCCATGTATGGCCACCATTGCAGGACAGGCAACTTTCTCCTATTGCATGCCTAAACTGTAGAATTCATTACCACTGGCCATTTGGCAGATCAGCTCTGCCCACTGACTAAATTCCTTCCTCAAAGTCCACTTCTGCACCTCCTGTGCATGCACCTTGATGACTGGTAACTCTAAAAAGTGACTAGTCAATGACAACTGACTCCACTGTCAGTGTGTGCTATGGTCCAGCAGTTTAACAGTTTAACTGGCTATCTCACTCTTCCTAGTTATATCTCAAATACATATTTGTGAAGGCTATTTTTGTAATCATATTCCTGATGTAGATATGCTGTACCTAGTCATTTTAGCAGTTGTGTACATGCTGTGTTGTTAGATTCTTTGTTGCCCCCTGCTCGCATACTTGACTGTATTCTGCCCCGGCGCGATATTTAAAAAGGGAAAAGTGCACCGCACAAATCCCGATGCGCCGGAGCACATCAGTAATGTATGCAGACACAGGTGGGGGGCATGCCCATGCATAACCTGCACAGCCCAATATTCAGCCCCGGATGTGCAGAGTCATGCATGTGCAACCCCTACCTGCGCCTGCACAAAGTTACGCCAGGAAAAAATGGAACAAGTGATGGCCACCCACAGGTGAGCTGCCGCATTGCAGGGTGCAACACAGCAGCTGCCACCTGTGGGTGGCCACCCGAGTTCCTGCTGCACCTGGCAGTGGCTTCATGCCCCAGGGGCATCCCTGTCGTGAACCCCCCGTCCAATATCCCTGGTGGTCCAGTGGACGCACTGGGTAATCGCGGGCATCTATAATCATCCCCAAGCCCAATATCCCTGGTGGTCCAGTGGACGCCGCAGAGCCGATCACAGGCATCTTAGTGGCCCCCCAAGTCCAATATCCCTGGTGATCTGAGTGTACCCCCACCCACCTGCCCACTGGGCCCCACGAGCTCCCCCATCAGCTGGCAGGTGGCACCACCCGCCTGCAGCCCGCCGCCCATCGACTGACAGCTCGGTGGGGCTGCATGCCCGTGGTTCACAGCAGAGCCAATGGGCGTGCAACCATACCGTGCTACTCAGTCAGATATGTAATGATCATTCACATATCTGGACTGAAATACCTGATATGACTGCGCCATTGGCTCATGCTGTAAACCAAGTAGGCGTGCAGCTCGAGCTATCGGCTCGGCGGCAGGCGAGCGATGTTGCTGCCCGCGGCTGATGGGGAGCGGGCGTGGCTCAGTGGGCAGGTGTGTGAGGGGGTACACTAGACCACCAGGATATTGGACTTGGGGCCATTATAGATGCCCGATCGAGCTCAGTGCAGTCCACTGGACCACCAGGATATTGACTTTATCTTACAGGAATTCCTAATCGGGCTGCAGGGGCATCGGTCCCGATGGCTGCTGCCTGGCAGGCGCCAGGCGAAGTCGTCAGGGATCGGCACACCTGCATGCTAATAGCATGCAAATGGGGCTATAATGAGATGCAAATGGCCACCTGTGTGCCTTGCATAACTTATGGCTTCATTTGCATGTCCCCGTTTGAATATGGGTGCTGTGCATGGGCGCAGTGGCGCTGGCGTACCGCGTCTACATGCTCCACTCTGGTCACTTGCACTGGCACAGTGCTACTGCGCCGTGCACTGTGGGGGTGGCCAGGGTGCGATATTCAAAGCTGCTGTGCCATAGCGCAGCTCCATTGAATATCGCCCAGGCCACACCCCTGCACAACAAAGTTAAGCTGCACCCAGGCTTGCACCACAGCCTGGCGCAGTTTGAATGTCCGGGCCAATGTGTTCTATAATCATGCATTTTACTGATGTATTATGCTCTGGGTTGACTCCTTCTGCCCCGGATGTGTCTGGAATCATGTTGTAGTCTGCTCAGTATGCCTTTCTGGTAAAACTTTTAAATAAATAAAGAAATTTGCTCTGGATTCTTGTTTTTAAGGTCTTCTAACTTGCACATGTCTAGCTCCAAAGGTGCCCGAGTTATATGAAGATAACATTTTTCATGACATTTCCTACAAAATAGTAAGATGACAGACTCTAAGTACATATAATTTTGAGATGATGGATCCTAATGTCGTAATATTTCTTATATTTTTAGAACTACTATCACCAAGTAATCTTACCAAATTTAAGATCTCTGTCTCATTATGTGGCTGAAGTATATGCAGATAAAAGTCATCATGAAATGTCCAACAAAAAATAAAATATCAGATTTAGAGCACCTATAATATTTAGACAATCTATCCTAATGCCATTGAATTTGGTACATTGTTAGAACACCTATCATCAGGTACTCATGCCAAATGCATGATCTCTGGACCAATAGATGTCTGAGGTATACAAAGATAAAAATGTTCATAAAAATGTCCCACAATAAATAAAATCACAGATTTTGAGCACCTATATTTTTGGGACGATCCATGCTAAATTCATGATATTTGACATGTCTTTAGCACACCTCACAGAAAGTAAGCATGCTCCAAATGTCGGAGCTCTAGCTGAGCAAATAGGAAAATTATGACCAAATTAATGAATTTTAAAAATTCCACAAAGTTATGATGAAATTCTAGGACATTTTGCAAATTCAGAATTTTTTCATTCTACACAGCTCTACAAAGTGGCCGTGTAACAACTTTTGTGGGTCTGTTTATGCGTTCTTCATGTTGCTGTGTTTATTCTTGCCTGGTAAGGTCTGGAGTTCCCCAAGGTTCTATCCTTGGACTGTTACTATTGAACTGTTGACTTATTATTCAGCCTCTTTCTCAATTGACTCCCAAAAGCATATCCTAATAACATCATTCTGTACACAGTTCATGGTGTCCTCTTCTAAGCTCATAATGACCCCACCCTACTCCCCAGCGACCTCCAAACTGACTTCATGGAGGTTGAATACTGGTTCAAGGACCATAAACTAACTACAAAAAAAAGGTGATGCTTTCCACCACCCCACAGAGCCATCACAAAATAACCTGTCTTACCATACTAAACAAACAAAACCTTCCCCTCGAGCAGGTCAAGGAATCCATATATCTAGGTATAACACTAGACAGCACCCTATGCTACTCTGTACACATTAACCTAATATCTTGAGCAAGAAACTCTCATACTGGTGCCCTTTATAGGCACTGGAACTGCCACACCCCCGATGCCCTCAAACTGGCTGTATCCAGCTCAGTCATCTCTGTAGTTGAGCATGGACTGATATTCTATGGGGCAGTATCGGACATAATCCTGAAACGAATCACAGTTGCTCCCAACAAGGCATGTCAGCTTGTTAAAGGTGCTCACAGATACGTACATACCTGCAATCTTTACATGTAATCTCACTGGTTGAATCTCAAAAGTAGGATCACGTACCAAGCGTGTCTATTTGTGAAACAAAAAATTAGCCTTGGCAAAGCTCCAAGTGCCCTGCCTCTGCTATTACCTGCCCCTTATCCCTGCAACACAAGCACTGCTTCCTCAGTGAAACACCTGGTCCGTTACTGCCACACTACACAGGGACAGTGATCATTTTGCTAGAGACCCTACCTGGCTTAATAACCTCCCCTCAGACATCCACAACATAACCTCCCTGGGTCCTTTAAACAGCACTTACACCTACACTTCACCCAACAAAGCAGTAGAAAAGGGAGAAGAAGCACCCATACAACAATGAAATAAACAGCAAACAGATACGGCAACCGTATAAATATTTAACACAGACATGCAAACATGCAAAACGTGACTAAAAAATGACTAACGTTTCACCTGGTGCACTGCCAGACTTCATCAGAGTAAACCAATTCATGTCCACTAGTGCTCCTTAAATATATATAAAAATCAGACATGTGACCCCAATTATTCAGTGTCTTTTAAAACATTTCAATGAGTTGAAATTAAGTCTCAATCGATCTTTATCTACCAAAAACATTTAAAGTGAAACCCCTATATACATCTTGGGGACCTATATAATCCATACATCTTCTTATTGCTCATATAGCTGTTAACAAAAGGTCTCCAGGCACTAGTTCTTAATGTTATGGCATCTGTAGGCATAATCCAACTTAATTGTTTATCAAACATTTTCGGCATTTGTATTTCTTCAGAAATGTTGAAAGATCGATGTTTTCATTCAAACCCGTCTGGAAGCATGCTTCTAGAATGTAAATCCAGTAGCGCTCTCTCTGTCCAATTTTCTTATTTAAATCCCCCCTCTGGGTCCTAAAGAGATTAATTCAAGACCAAGAAAGCTAAAAGTATGTTTTTGAGAATCATGTGCCAAAATGTGTTTCACAATCGCATAGTTAGTATTCCTCTTTTCTACTGCCCTTACATGATCACTTATTCTTATTTTGAATTTTCGAATAGTGCATCCAACATAATATGCCCCACAATCACATGTAAATAAATATACCACTCCCATACTGTTACATGTTATGAAGTCCTTTAACTCAATCATCTTACCTGTAACTGGGTGTACAAAATGCTTACAGTTTTTTATGTATTGACAGAAATTGCAGTTACCACATTTGTGTGCGCCCTTAGATTTGGAAGTTAATGTGACTACCCTCCTAACATCATGACCTTGCTCAGCTCCAGGATTTGGGTCGATTTCTGTCTCTCGGTTAGCTCCCCTTCTACCCCTCACCCCCTGCCAAGCTTCACCTCTTCCTCACCTATCCTCTAATCAACTTGCACCCATCTCCCTCAACCTGACATGACAAGAACACCTACAGCCTGATTCCCCCTTCTCTTTTCCTCCTCTTCCTTATCCCAGAATCCTCTCTCTACTTTCTCTCTTTGCTTATCCTTCCTCTCTGAACCCTAACAAAGTCATAATCAGTTGACTGCACCCCCCCTTACTCTCTTACTTCCTTATCCTACTGCTCTTGCAATTGATCCTATAGGTTGAAATCCCAGCTATAATCATAGATGTACTGTACTTTATACCAACTAGCATATGTATCGCTGTAACTGGGTGTCTATGCACCCTTGCTGTATTGTTAATTGTCTGCCCTCCTGACTTGTAATATAAAATTCTAATTTGGTATGCAAAACCTCTGTATTTTGTGTCTAATGCAGAACATTTGTAAAAAAACCTTTGAAAGGTATTTAATCCTAGTAATAAATAAATAGAATAAATAAATACATTTACATTATTAGCTAAACCTCTTACAAGATGAGCGAGAAAGAGAGGGATACTTTTTTCCAATGTTCTACCTGCTGTTCAGACATGTTCTCTTCATTTCTATAGAATTACTGTTTCCCACAGACTTTTCATAGTATCCTGTATTATATGTGACACTATCCTGAAGTATTCAAAACATTACTTGTGTATACTTAATGTTACAGTGACTGAGTCATTTAAGGTACAACTGATTTATAACTGACAAAAATAAGGCTACTTACCTGTAACAGTAGTTCTAGGAGTGGTATATGATGTTCATCCACACTTCTGTCAGTGTTCCTTTCCATTTAAGACTTACCAGAACATCTTCAGGTTAGCTCCTCCCACCCAGTCAGGTGGTAACTCCCCTAGCACAACCCTGTGACATCATATCTGACCTGCTGGAAGACAGACCAGTGAGCACCTTGCCATGGGGGGTCAGTTGGGTCAATGTGGATGAACATCATATACCATTCCACCAGGAACATTAGAATACTGCAGCGTCATCAGCTGCAGCAGTCTGTGTGGTGAAGAAGCAGGATTAACATCAGTGATTGCTTTGAAATACAATTTGAACTGCCATTTCATTCACCTTTCTTGCAGTATGGGAGTGTACTGATGTGTGGCGGCTTGGGGGAGCCAGCAGCCAGTAAGATCTCAGTGGAGGTGGGCTACACCCCTGAAAAGCCCTTGCCGCTCACCAAGCATGAACGAAGCATGAGCGTGAGTGGCAAAAACAGTATTGTAAAGGATTTGTTCTCATTTAGTTGCTTGGCACATTGGTAAGTCTTGGGATGATAGTTACATTTTATTTTGTTTGATATAAATGAAAATATAAAGTAATAATTAATCAGGCCTTTTAAATGAATAATTATGTTTGCCTGGAATTAATGATTTCCGTATATTTGCCAGTGTGCCACGTAATTTGTTATACCTTTTTAAACTGCAAGGTCTTGGGGGTACTGTAATTATTTATTTATTTTTTTAAAATTTATTTATTGAAATTTTGGAAACACCTTTGAGAAGAAGCTCATTTCGTAGGTTCCACGTCAGATGAACAATACATATTGGGAAAGTATGAGACGGAGAACAAACAAAACAAGGAAATATGCAAGACATTACAAGAGTGTATAACTAGAGACATTCCAATACATGTGGCATGGTACAATGTATGCCATGGTACATTTTAATAACTGATTTTAATTACTTTTACCAAGGTACTCTGGAGATAAAATATAGAAGTCATATTGTATGATGCAAAAGTTTTATCTGCATTTATTTTAGAGACTTTTTTTTAGTTTCAGGGAGGCAGTATAGCACAGTGGTTTAAGGCTCTGAGCAGCAAATCTGGAGACCTGTATTTGAATCCCACAGCCTCCACTTGCATACTGAGTGACCCTAAGCAAGTCATCTAACTTCCCTGTGCTTCTAGGTTGCACCTGTAAACAAGCTTTCAGCTTAGTGTGCCATTCCTGGTTAAATAATAAAAAAAAAATTTTCTTTTTGTACATTTTTGTGTTTATATTTTAGTCTGGCGATAAAATTTGGGTTTTAACTGCTGCATTCAACTTGTGGCTGCATTGGCATAACAGGGAAAGTTCTGACCTGCATGATTTTCAGTTCTCACTGGATTTGTCCTTTTGGACACTAGTGCACATTATATCCCTATTGCGGTGGGTGGGTGGACAGGTTAGTACTGGGGATTCATCTGGCTTTTCTAGCCTCCTGGTGCCGTCCTCCCACTCACTGTTTAAGCAACCAATTACTTTGGGCTCTCTTTCAAAACAGCCCACTGTTGATTTAGGGTGTGCACTCTTTTTCAAAAGAATTAGAATTTACACATGACTCTTCAGTCCAGGTGTATTTTTTTCTGTCTGATCACTAGAGTTTTTTTAGTTTATATCAGGCAATGTGGAAATCAACCCAGGACCAATTAATGTATCATTTCATGATATTCTCAATTGGAACTCAATGGGTTTAGAATTTGCTCACATGAATTATAGGAGTGTTTTTTTTTTGTTTGTTTGTTAAGTAAAAAAGCTGAAATGGAGTCTTGGGTAATGTTTTATAAGCCAGATGTACTTTTATAACTGAAGCTACACATGATGGTCTTTGCACAATTGAGGGGTATAATATTATTAGGAAAAATCGGGCTGCTATGAATGTAATGGGGGCTAAAAAAAATGTGTCCCAACATTGCAGGCAAACTTCATTTTGGTCTAAAACATAAGGTGTTTATGTAACAAATAATGATATATGAAGCTAAATCATATATAACTTGTGAAGTTACAAGTTTAACTAAGATCACAAGTTGTAATATTCAAATGTTTCTTTAATATCTATACTAATCATTTGAGTAGGAGAAGACAGGTGTCTTAAGTGTCTGCAAAGACAGAAATACAGGGATAGAGTTCAAGTTACCCTTTTGACTATTATTATCAGGAGGACAGGACAGACTAAAAAGCTTGAGTGCACATTCTTAAAGTGCAAGTCTATTTCTTCCTTCTAGATCTTAATAACTGGTAATGACTACTATTGCTATCCTTATATAGTAGTATAATTTACACTATCAATACATTTATGCTGACAAGGATTAGCTCATGCAAGAACTAAAAAGAGCATTGCCTTGTCAGGTAAAGAACTAAATAGAGAATTGCTTGTCATGTAAGAACTAAGGAAAGGCATTGCCTTGTAAGATGATGTTTATATTTGTCTGTACTAATAATACACAACCATAGTACTGTCTTCCACTATATAAGCAAGCCACTATACACTGTTAGTTTGAAGAATGGAGAACTAAGAATTGAAAATTAAGAATTAAGAATTAAGAATTGAAAATGAAGAATGAAAGATGCACCACCCTGTAATCTCTTGCTGTGATTATTATTATTTATAATCATTAAATTCTTCCGCCATCAGCACCATCTCTGTGCGTCTCCTTTCTAAGCGTCAACAATGGATACTTTAAAAATGGGAACTTTTTTTGGCCTTTAACAAGGAAGAAGGGGGTTATGGTGTTCATTAAGGAAAACATAGAAGTCATATTTCAAAGTGTTTCTCTAGAGTCTTCTACAGGCTGCGAATGGCTATGTATAGATCTATTATTAGGGACATGCAATACATTTGGATTTTGTGCAGTATACAATCCATCTAAATCTGGCAAAAAATGTATAACTGAATTCTTGGATCATTTCCAAAAATCTGTACTAAATAAACAGATTTTGATTTTGGAAGATTTTAACTTAAATTGGTATCAGATGCAGGGCTTACTCAGTTAATCACAGATTTTACCCGAATGAACTTTCATAGTAATCAACACTTAGTGATTGACAGGATTTGGACCAGAATTACAGAAAAGGTGATCGCATGTGGTACATTTTCAGATAGCATTAGCGATCATATGCCTGTATACTGTGTTTGGAACAGCACAAAAACTAAAGTTCCTCCTAAAATTATTACTTGTAGGAATTACAACAGATACAAATGCACTATATTGGTTATAGTTAGATGCTATCCCTGATCCTAATGCAGCAGTGGAATTTTTTTTTATCAAAACACTGACTGATATTCAGGACAAATATTTTCCATTAATAAAAAGAAGAGTTACAGGGTCAAATAACAAATGGATTAAGCAACAACTCTTCAACTTAATGAGGGAAAGGGATACATAGAAACATGTATCCTTTCCTCATTAGAGATGAAGGTTATTATATCCATTGATGACTGACCTATAACTCTTCTTTTATTAATGGAAAATATTGTCTGAACTCGTCGATGTTTGATAAAAAAAAAAAATTCCACTGCTGCATTAGGAATCAGATAGCATCTAACTAACAATATAGTGCATTTGTATCTAGTAATTCCACAAGTAATTACTTTAGGAGAACACAATTTTGTGTGTTCCAAACACAGTTCAGGCATATGATCATAATGCTATCTGAAAAATGTACCACATGCATCACCTATTTATGAGAAAGGATAGATATTGGAAAATTTTTAAATATCTAATAATAGAGAAGCATTCAACAAATATTGCATGTTAAGAAACAAGAGCAAATTACTTACGTGTAAAAAATAAATCTGATTACTTTCAAAGAACACAAACAAATTCATTGGGTGAATTCAAAAAATTCTAGGAATCTATAAAAAAATTGACAGATCCTAGTATAAATATAGCAGCAGGTACCGTTAACAATAATGGTTTTGCACTAACAGAGCCTAAGGAAATATGTGATCTTTTTTAAAGAAATGTATGGATTTTTCTAACTATTCAGCAGTTCGATTCCACTAATACTTTACATGATGAAGAAATTGCCCATTCTGCAGATTCTGCTCCTCCTTTTAATTTTGCATAATCAGGCCATAGCAAGTTCAAAAGTTAACAATACAGAGGCCTTTTAAATAAAAGTGCAGGATTGGATGTCATTGAGCCCAGGTTTTTGAAACTTATTACTAACTTTATTTATCAACCTTTCACTACAACATTTAACCTTTCTTTACTCACTGGAGAGTTTCCTGAAACCTGGAAGCAGACAATCATTAATCCAATACCTAAATCTGGTTCCTTTCTGACCCAGACAGCTATCGACCTATATCGATTGTATCCCCTTTGAGTAAAAATTTTTTTAGTGTCAGTGGCTCAGTAGGTTGAACACTCACCTCTGAGGCTGGGAGATCAGAGGGCTGTGGGTTCAGTTCCCACATCTGGCACTTGGGTTAATATCCCAGTACTGACACTGTAGTGCAGCATGAGAGGGGTGCTGCACTTCTGAGGTGCCGTCTTTCGGATGAGACATTAAACCGAGGTCCCATCTGCCTGGATCAGTGGCAGTTCAGGTGGATGTTAAAGATCCCATGGCACTTATCGAAAAGAGTAAGGGAATTTCCCCAGTGTCCTAGCCAAATTTCCCTCATTCACTAAAAATACCACCAACAGTTTCATCTGGTTCAAGGTCAGTTGGCATTCATCTGTATCCCCCTCCACCAGGTCATGCCTGAAAATAGGCAGGATTTGTCTAGTTCACTTACCCGGTCAACAAAAACTAAATAAATAAAATAAATAAATAAAATGTTAGAGAAAATAATCAGTGGGCAACTGACTGAATATCTTGAGGCTGGTGGACTTCACTCTCTGGAGCAGTATGGTTTTTGTAAGTCTTACAGTATGGGAACTGCCCTAGCATGCTTTACCAACCATACCTTAAGATCTATGGATTCAGGACTGCTGACTGGGGCAGTGTTTATTAACTTGTCACAGGCTTTCAATTTGGTAGATCATGCCATGCTGCTTCAGAGACTGAAGGACATCAGCCTAGTGGATAGACCTTGTGAGTGGATCAAAAGCTATCTTTCTAATCACACATTAATGGTTTGCTTTGATGGGGTCAGTTCTCAGACATGTATCTTAGAGCAGGCAGTCCCACGGGGATCCATTCAGGGACCCCTGTTGTTCTCCCTATTTATCGATCCAATTTCTAAAACACCATCTGTATCTCAAATATTGCTTTATGCAGATAACATACAGGATAGTGGATGGACAACAGTGAACAACATCACTGTTGTTCACTTCGAGAGGTTGTCATGACAACCAAGTAAACCTCGAGAGTGAAGCGCAAGAGTTTTTGGGTTATCATGAAACCTCGAGAAGTTACAACAGGGTTGTTGTTTACTGTTACCCATCCACTGTCTTTTATAGCCTGTGCCTTCCTCCTCGGTCATGCTGTGATGTTGGAGACCCACCTCCCATCCCGCCCCACCATGTCCAAACACTCCGCTCATTCCCGGTCCACAGTGGTAGTTATTTGTTACCTTTCACTGGTGTACTACTGTGTGCTGGCAAAGATTTTAAAAAAATGGCACTTACTATCTCCTCCTGTGCCTTCACTTAACTGCCGTCCATTGTATGACTGC
This sequence comes from Neoceratodus forsteri, assembly GCA_016271365.2. Lineage (NCBI taxonomy): Eukaryota > Metazoa > Chordata > Ceratodontiformes > Ceratodontidae > Neoceratodus > Neoceratodus forsteri. The sequence goes on from CM057455.1 coordinate 57,082,703, forward strand.
CTACAAGGCACGAGTTGCACATGCGCAAATGTAATCCGCGTTGTTGTACCATCGATGTGACGTACTCATGATGGTACAACAACATCGTGACATCACATCAGTGGTACAACAAAACCAGGGAAAGCTAGATTTCCAGCGAATACAACATTCTAACATACACTATATTATTCTATTTACTAGCCCAGCAACAGCGAATGAAATTAACCTTTCATTAAATTATTACTTATCTGTTTTAATAGATGGCTATTGTATCAATTAATGCTAAACATACACACACACACACACACACACACACCTCAATGTATTTTATTTGATTCTAAACCAAAACTGATGAAAACACAATCATTTCACGTGTTTGATCTCGGTGGATCAGTGTTGCAACAAGTTACTGAAACTAAATCCTTTGGACTAGTATTGGATCTCAATCTTAACTTTTCATTTCATATTAGTAAAACAGTTAAACCTGTAAAGCTGAATCTTGGTATTCTATATAGGATCAAGGACTGTCTTATTAGGGATGCCAAGGAATCCATACCCAAAGTGTATTACTATCTACATTGCATTATAATTTTTTCTTGTTTACCAAGTTAACAGCTAAGAATCTGGACCTGGTTAATAAGACCTTTAATTCAGTGTGTAGATTTGTAATGGATAAACCATACAAAAAGACCCATCATTGTACTTTATATGATGATCTGGGATGGCTGTCCCCTAAGTTTAACTTTCAATTTAGTTTAGGCTGTTTGCTTGATAACATGCTTGAATAAAAGCATTAATCCCCTTTATTCACTTTACTTGAATTTAAGGACAAGTGAGAACACTTTGTTCCTCATTTTCTTTTCACTTAGCACTACCCAGAATCTCATCTTGTATGGGAGAGAGGGCTTTCACAGTCCAATGTTCAATATGTTATGAAATTCCTTGCCTCAGCACTGCATAGATTCTACTAGCAATGCCAATTTTAAAACTTTTTTTTTACTATTTGCAGTCACAAACTATATGTAAATGTTTGTAAGAATGCATTGTATTTTGTATTTTGTTCTGTAATTTTGTCTGTGAAATATATTAAATATACCACCTAAGCTTGACTTGCTGAGGCTCTTGGTTGTTCCTGCAAAAGGACTTCGGCCTAGAGTGTTTACCCGGTAAATACAGTGAATTAAACTGAATGGAATTCCTAGAAATACTGTTGCAGGTGAGTAATCTGTTTTTCTAGGGACATGTATATGATGTTCTATCCACACTTCTGGCAGACTCCAAGAAGTTCTCCTGGGAGGAGTGGACAAGGCATACACCCCCTATTTGGAAAAGAGAAATCTGTGAAATGAGTCCCCAAAACCAGCATCCCAGCATAACTTGAGGTCCATGTGGTAGTGGGAGATGAAGGTGTGTGCTGATGTTCAGGTGCCAGCCTTGCAGATTTCCTGGATAGGAACATCTCTGTAAGCAGCTACTGTGGCAGTGGTATGACAGGTGGAATGAGCCTTTAGCCACATTGGAGTCTCCCTACCTACCAATCTATAGCAGAGGTTGATGCAGTAAATCCACCTACCAGTCATTGACATAGCTGCCAGTCTGCCAGTTGTGGCATCAAAATAGGTGATGAACAGCTGGTGAACCTCTTCCTGAACTCCAGACTTGTGCTCCTTATAATAGTCTAGCACTCACAACAGGTCCAAGGTATGGACCTGTGCAACCAACAGCATACTAGCCCATGCCTGGTACACAGAGATGACTGCCAGGTGCATCTCGAGGGTTGTCAACAAAGGCCTGACTAAGAGGGACCCAAGGTTGCCAAGAATGTTAACTACCAGGCAAGATAATGGATCCAGCCCCTTGCTTTGGCACCAAATGGAGAACGTCTGCCATTTGAAGGCCTAACATTTTCTGGTCAACTTCTTCCAAGAAACCTTGACCACTGTGAGGACTTCATCAGAGAGATCCAAAGCCTGGAGCTCTAGCTACTCAGGAACCTGGATATCAGGTGCAGGGAATGAAGGTTTGCATGGAGTGCCTTCCCCTGGTTGATCAAGAGCAGGTCCAGGCCTAGAGGGAAACACCTCAAGAGACTGCTGTTGAGGCTGAGGAGATCAGGGTACCAGCACTGGTGCAGTCAGTCCTGAGCCACCAGGATCATCCAAGCCTTGTCTTTCCTTGCTTTGAGCAAGACCCTGCAAATCAAGGGAAAGGGAAGGGGGCATAAACAAGGCCCGGGGGTCTGGGGCATGGACAAAGGTAGTCCCTTGCAGTGTTCCCTTGTTTCCTGCTGAGGGGTTGGGCACAGAACAGCCTCATCTTTGCCTTCTCCCTGGAAGCAAATAAGTCCACCAGAGGGGTGCCTCATTTGTAGAACAGGCTGTGTATTATCTCTGGATGGAGTGGCCACTCTTGAGATGCCTCACCCACATGGCTGAGAGCATTCACCAGCTGGTTTGAGGCACCAGCCACATGAATGGCCAGGAGGTTAGCCTCCAGGTTTCACATGATGTTCCAAACACAGAAAGCTTCCCTGCATCCTACCCTGTTTGTTGAGGTAGTACATGGTCGTGGTGTTGTCTGTCTGGACCAGAATGACCTGACCTCTGATGTGAGGAAAAAAAGTGGTCAGCACCAGCCAAACTGCCTAGATCTCCATCAGGTTTACAAGGCACCAGGACTCCTCAAGTCCAGAGACCGTGAACTCTGTGGGCCCCCAAATGTGCTTCCCAATCCATGAGTGAGGCATCTGTCATTAGGATGACTGTTGGCTCTAGGCAGACAAAGAGGATTCCTTCCTGTAGATGTTACAGGACTAGCCACCACTGGAGGGCATCCCACATCAGGTGGGTCACAGTGACTGGCTAGTCAATGTGGCCAATGCACTGAGACCACTGGTGGGCAAGCTCCCACTGCAGAGAGCACATTCTCAAATGAGCCCAATGGACCACTCTGGTGCAAGCTGCCATGTAGCCCAGGAGACACAGGAAGTCCCAAGCAGGGCTCAACTGCCCTACCTGAAATGATCAGGCAAAGGAGAAAAGAGCCTCTGCATTGAGTACTGGGAGTGATTCCTGGATCTGCAAGAGCTGAGTTCTACCCTGATGAAAAGAATCAACTGCGATGGTATGGGTTCCAACCTGGCCTTATTGACCAGGAGGCCAAAAAAAGTGCAGATCCAGAAGGCCAGGTCCCTGGAGCCCTCCACCTTCTCCCTTAAGTGACCTGCTAGAAGCCAGTCACCCAGGTAGGGGTATACCCAGACTGCTCAGTGCCACAGGTAAGCTGCCACTACTGCCATCCATTTGGTAAAAACTCTGAGAGCTGAGGACAGGCCAAATAGCATGGCTTGGAACTCGTAGAGGATCCCCTCCATGCAGAACTGGAGGAACTGATATTGGGATGGATGAATTGGGACATAAAAGAATGCACCCTGGAGATCCAAAGGGAAAAATCACATGGCCTGCTCAAGAGATGGTATGGTCTGAGACAGAAAACCATCCAGAAGGTGCCTTGACTTGAAAAACTTGTTCAGGTTAAGAAGATCTAATATAGGGTGCTAATCCCCATCTGCTTTGGCATCAGGAAGTACCTGGAAACAAACTCTGGTTGGGGTGAAGGGTCTGGGACAGGATCATTGACCCCTTTGTGGAGGAGCTGGGCAATATTATCCCAAAAGGCTGCCAGAATGTGACTGGACACCACATATTCCCATGGGGCATGGGCTCAGCAAGGTTGGTAGGCCTCAAACTCCAGAGACAGACCCTGACTGGCAACTTCTAGGAATCATCTGTCTGTGGTAACAGCAAGCTGTATGGAAAGGAAGGGGTACAACTGGACCCCCAAGGCAGGATCCAGGGTAATTAGGATGGGATTGGGGGAGGCACCCCCATCTGTCATTGAGCAGGCTTGGAGGCTGAGGAAGAACCAGCTGAAGGACCAACAGGACTTCGGCCTCTGGGCTTCCAGATGCCTGTGGCCACTGACTTCAGCCAAGCATGCCAAGTCTGCTGTTGTCCAGCCTGGGGCTGGGTTGGTTGACTGCAGGGACAGACTGGATCTAAAAGGGCTTTTTTCTGGTGCTTTGAACCCTTGGGATATATCTGGGCAGAGGTCACTGACTTCACAGTGGCACTGGATGTCTCAATTTGGGTGAGGCATCCTTCAACCCTGGGCCAAAACCAGTTGGTGCCCAAGAAGGGAGCATCTGCCATCTTGTGCTGGGTAGCAGCCATAATGGTAGAAATATGCAGCCAAGCCCTGCAGCAAATGGCTACCATTGCTGCCATGGATTGGGCACAAAGATCATCAATGTCCATGGCCATCTGGAGTTGCTGCTTAGCTATTGCTTAGTCCTGATCATGGATTTGCTTGATCATGGTGTACAAGTTCACCGGGAGATGAGAAAGGACATCTTCCAGAGTGCTCAAAAGGGTGTGGGAGAAGTGGGCCATTAAAATGGCTGAACTTGCCTGCCAAAGGCCAAGCAAGGAGGCTGCAGAGAACTTCTGGACCATGTGGTCCTGCTTCTCAGACTCCTTATCAGGCAGTTTATCAAAAACCCCAACACTGTCCATGTGTCAAAACACAGAATCTTCCACCAGATCCTCTGCTGGAATCACAAAAGGGAGCCAGTGGAGACAGCATAGTTGCTGAAGGTACAGGGCAGGATGCTGGGTGCTGCTAAAGCTCCAGACCAGTACTGAAAATGACTTCAGTGACTGGGAAGGCTTCCGGGAGTCACCCCCTGCTGAGAATCTCAATAAGCTGATACTGAGCCCGCATCTGCACAGGTTCCATCTGGATGCCCATGGATACCGAAATGAGATGGAGAAGGCCCATAAAGGAAGTTTGACCATGCTCTGTCAACAAATCCTTAGCTGACTCCAGGTCCATCAGACAGGACATATGAACATACAAAGAAGCCAGCAGAAGAAGGCTATTTTGTCTATCAAGTGTGCTTATATTACAGGGTCCACAGCTTCACCTAATGTCTCTGCCCTCCTGCCCCATTCCTCCCATCCTCCCTATCCATGATCTTTACTTTCCCCCATGCCTATCCCAGCCTCTCTTAAAGCTGCCCATTCTCTTCAATGAGATTAACTCTTCTGGTAGTGTATTCCAAGTGTCCACCACCCTCTCTGTGAAGAAGTGCTTCCTGTCTCCTTCCTAAACCTCCCACCCTAAAGCTTAAGATTGTGCCCCCCATGTTATGGTTGCCACTCAGCTTAAAGAGACTCTCCTTATCAACCTTATTTATCCTTTTCATGTACTTGAAGGTCCCAATCATGTACCCTCTCTCTTTCTCTCCCCCCCAATCTTCCAGGGAGTACATATTCAGTGCTCTCAACCACTCCTCATATGCTCTAACCTGCTGACACACTATCATCTTTGTAGCCCCCTCTGGACCTTCTCCAACAGGTTAATGTCCTTTTTGAGGTGTGGGCACCAGTATTGAAATCCATATTCTACATGTGGCCTTACCAGTGGCCTGCACAAGGGCAGTATAACTTCCTCTCTCCTACTATTGATCCCCTAGATGTGCATCCCAGCATCTTCTTTGTCTTTGCTGCTGCTTTCTTGCACTATGTGGAGTACTTCAGGTCACTAGTGATCATCAGTCCCAGGTCCTGCTCCTCCTCTGATGCAGATATTTGGACTCCACCCAGGAAGTACTCTGTCCTGGGATTCCTGGCTTTGATATGCATAACTCTGCAGTTTTTGCCATTGAAACCAAGCTGCCACATCCTGGACCACCTCCCCAGCTTTTCCAGATCTTCTTGTAGGTCCTGTATCCTTTCAGTTGTGTCCCCTCTCCCCCAGAGCTTGGTGTCATCCATGAATAGGCACATTTTGCCCTCAATGCTATCCCCAATGTCAGTGATGAAGACATTAAATATCACTGGCCCCCAGTACAGAGCTCTGTGGGACCCTATTGGTTACCTCTCTGGTACCAGATAACTCTCCCCCCTACAACCACCCTCTGGGTTCTGTCCCTCAGCCAGTTTTCCGCCCATCTGGCTATCTTTTCCCCAAACCCCAAGGTCCACCAACTTTCTGATCAACCTTTTGTGGGGCATAGAGTCAAAGGCCTTGCAGGAATCAAGACAGAGGATGTCTACCGCTTGGCCCCTTTTTGGAGTTAGTCTTTGGATTTGGTCTTAGTGACACAGTCAAAGAAGTCAATCAGACTTGTTTGAAATTATCTTCTCCCATGAACCCATGCTGCCTCTCATCCCGAAGACCATGCTCCTCTAGATATTCCACCAGCCTCTCATTTTTTATGGTCCCCATGAGCTTGCCCACAGTATAGGTCAAACTGACTGGACTGACAGGAGTGCAAAGAGGAATGCAGAAATACCAATGCCAGGTGGGCCTCCTGGGCTGAAGAGCCATACATCATCTGCTTTGGTGGTGGCTCCACCAAAAATGATGTAGAGGCCAGAGGGTGCAGAGTCAGCTCCTGCCAGACAGGTTCCAGTTGAGATGAGGAAGGCTTCAGCATCTGTGATGAGATCCAAGTTATGTCTAGGGGTGAGGCCAGAACAGGCTCCACCCCTGTAAATATAAGCTTCTCCCACATGAAGACCTTGTAGTGGTAATGCAACATGCAATGAAGCCTCTCTTCACTCAAGGAGGAAGAAGAGTAGTGGCACCACTTCCTCGAGTTTCAGGATCATAAGCACCAATGCTAGTGTGGACTGCCCAAATCTGGGCTCCAGAATCAAGACCACAACCTCAGCCACTGGGTTTGCCAATGGCAGGTATCAGAGGGGTCCAGCAAAAGCAGTGCATCCTCTTGGTCAGGAAGATCCTGAGGAAGGGGTGGTGAATAAGTGGATTGCTCCATCTCTCCCTGGTAAGTAAGTGGTAGAATCAGAGTCCTAGACAGAGAGGTCTCATCCTGATCAAGTGCAGAAGGGTTGACTGGCTCAAGAAAAATCTGTTCCAGGAGTCCACCTGAGTCTTGACCAGCTGATCCAACAGGGAGACCATGGAGCCAGCAGCCTGGTCCAAATGGTCAACCAAAGTCAGAACCTCTGGTAAAGCATGGGAGTCTGTAGCCTGGGAGTGCTCACAATCTGATTGTCAATGAACTCACTTTTTTTCCTTCTTAGATTTTGATTTAGTACCTGAAGGTGGACCTTGCCCATGAGTGGGAAGGGCCTGGCACAGATTCCAGAACATCCCCAAGAAGGAGGTGCCCAAAGAAAGCATCTAAAAGGTCATAGCTGAGGAGGCCTGAGCTTCAGCCTGCCACCTCCTCAAAAACTGCAAGCTGTTCAGTGGACCCCACAGATGTGGAGACCACCCAACGGGTGTTCTTAGATTTCATGAGCAGATCCCAGTCATCCAGACATCCCAAAACTAAGCAGGCATGATGATCCCCGAGAGTTAATGGAGGGAGAGTATGGCACAGGTCACAAACTTGGAGATCATGCTCATAGCCTAGGCAGCAGGATCACACCTAGTGCGGATTTGTCTGGAGCTTCTGAACTCTGGTGCTGACTCTTTATCTTCCACACCGAGAGAGAGGAAGAATCACCTGAAGAAGAAAACTTTGGAAACAAAACCAAAAGATTTTATTAAGCAAAGGGCCTACTTAGGAAGTAAGGATGGAACTTTTTCTTCAAGAGAAAATGAAGATCTGACATCACAGGGCAGTGCTAGGAAGTTACCATCTGGGTGGGTGGGAGAAGCCAGCTTGAAGACATTCCAGTAAGTCTTAATAGAAAAGAAACACTGCCATAAGTGTGGCTAGAACATCATATCCACATCACTAGAAACTATATCTCCACCTCTGAAGAGAAGGTTACCATAATGTGCTTCTACAGATATATTATGAAATCCTGACAGTGACAATCCCGACACCCAGGGTCCCAAGCCTAGCATCCTGATGCATCTATTGACCAACAGACCACTAGCATAACCACTGAAAGCCCAACACTGGACTTATGCTGTGTTTGTGGGCTGCAGGGGGGGTCCCCCCCCAAAAAAATATTATAATCAACACCATGTTGTGGCAAGTTCCACTGTTGAGCTTTCCATGGTCGGGATGGTGGTTTGTCAGGCAATTGTCCTGTTGGGATTTCAGGATTGGAATCCTGGGTGTTGGGATGCCAGGTTTCAGTCTTCTGACTTACTCCCACATCTATAATAAGAGACTGTTATCTGTGACAGAGAGTGGTGGTCATTTACCCTTGAGCCAGAAGAGTTGTTCCATGTGAACAGCAGTTCTGGAGGGATCCAGACCTAGGGATGCCCCAAGAGAATGTCTATGCTGAGTGGCAGCAGCTATTGCAGGGTTGAACAAGCTGCTAACAGTGACTGGGTTGGGTCTGGAAGACCAGTTTGCCACAGGCTGGAAAGTATGACAAGACAGTCAGCAGAGCTAATGGGATGCTGAGGTGCATAGGGAATGGTATTAATTGCAGGGGGATGGAGGTGGTGTTACCACTTTATATGTGTGTATTTATTTATTTGTTCAATCTTAAAAAATAAATGATTTTCACTAAATAGAAAATTGCAATAATATTAACATACATACAAATAAGATAACAAGAGACAAAGAATACAATCTCACATGTACAAACAACCACAAAATACAATTAGTGTGCAAAATAGCAATAAGAAGTCAGGTGGATGAATCCAGGGGAAACCATTGACAGGGAAAAAGAGTACCACTAAGGCACCAACATCATGCCTTAAGGGCATTTAGTTTTTGTCTCTTAATATTCCTTGTTAGGAATGCAAATTTCCCTACAGAATGTATAATAGTATTATCCTCGGAGGAAAGAAAAACCCTATTAAGTTTTGTTTTGTGTGTGTGTGTGTGTCTGTGTGTGTGTGTGTCAGGAGGACTCTGGAACTTTGAAGGAGGGACCCTGGTGAAGGAGAGTCGCTGGACCATGGGCGCAGTCTGAGGAGGGGAGTGTGGACATGGGGTGGTGGTGTGAAGCTGGACCACTCCCAACTCATGGGTATTGCTTCCCCCCCCCCATGTTGAAGCAACAGCAGCAGCACCACCAGTGGCTGCTGTGAATCCACCTTCTGTGCCACTACCACCACCACCGCTGCCGGTAGCAGATGTAGGAGCTCCAGCAGCACCCCCTCCACCACCTCCATAGCCACAGGAGGTGGCCTTGGAAAATCAGGGTGGTGCAAGGACTGTGTCTGGTCCCCCCCGGAGCTCCCCAGTGTGGGAGTTTTTTACTGTGTTGGGGGAAGACAGCACAGTAGTGGTGTGCCACCTGTGTTGTGTGATGGTGCGCCGTGGCCCCTGGGGGACACATTTGAGGACCGGGGGCCAGCGCACCCACATGATGAACCACCACAGGGTGGAGTGGCAGGCTGCCATGGAACGGGCCAGTTGTCTACCTGCTGGCCCTTCTGTGGCAGTGGCCGAGGGTGCTGCTGTGGTACAAGATGTGCCTCACCACCACAGCCAGAGGAGAGCCAATAGAGCAGCTGTACCACCACCACAGCCACCAGCACCACCCTCTTTACCACCACCACCACCACTACCACTCCCTGTATTTCCTCCAGCAGTGGACCCGCCACAGTCCCTGCAACACAGGCTGACATCAACCTGGTGTGGGCGGCCCTGGAGGAGAATAATCAGAGAGTTGGTGCTTTGCAGCAGCAGGTTGGCACCATACAAGCACAGCAGCAGCAAATAGTCACAATGCTGCAGCTGCTGCTGGACCACCACGGCATCCCATGGCCACAGTAAGGGATTGTTTTCTGCCCCCCTACCCCATGACTGTGTTGTACTGTTTTTGTGTGTTTTTTCTTTGTTGGTGTTTAGTAATACACATTTTCCCTTCCAGGGGAATCTTTCTTGCTCCACATAGTCAATACATTTCTGTGTAAAACCGCCTGTAATTTCATTACAGTGTGTCACATGACGGAGGAATTCCCATTCTGAAAAGCCGTCCACATTGTACACCCCTTCTCAGCAACATTAGGATGTGATGCCAGGGAGAGCGTGGGTGCCTGCTCCATTACAGTGAATGTCTGATTGTCTGGCAGCTTTCTGAATGCTTCTTTTTGTTATAATGGTCAGTTTGTGTTGAAATGTGTGGGCATGTTTCTTGTAAGAAAAGCCTTGTTAGTGGAAACGTTCCCACATTTCACCACAAAGTGAACCTTATAACATAACATAACAAGACATTGGGATAGCTGACGGACATTCACTGTAGTGGAGCAGGCACCCGCACTCTCTGGCATCACGTCCTAATGTTGCTGAGAAAGGGGGGCAGAATGTGGGAGCTTTTCTGAATGGGAATTCTTCCGTGACGTGACACACGGTAATGAAATTATGGGTGGTTTTCCCAGAAATATATTGCACTTTGTGGAGCAAGAAATATTTCAGTGGAAGTAAGGCCCCCACATATGAGGTTATGTGCATCACTATTACTATGTTACGTGGTGAATCTCTGTAAAGAAGCAATGCAACAATCTGTTGAGAACTCTGACCTATATTTTTTAATGCTGTTACAACTTCCTATACTTACATCCTGACTGACTGGAATGATATGAGAATTTCCAGTAGTTGAGTCTGCTGTACAACCTTTTTTCATATGTGAAATAATGAAAGTAGCATTCCTTTTAAACTGGTTCTGACCAGGTTTTTGTCATTGTTTCCTCTGCTTTTCTCCATTGCATCAGTTAGTTGTTATATATCACTTATGTTGTAAATTAACAGTTATGCAGCAGGCAGTGTTTTATGACACCACGGAACAATATTTATTGAAAAGCAGCTGCAAATAAATACAAACCTGATGAGAACAACATTGAAAGGCGTCCTCATTTTTTTTTCATACATGAAAAAAGTAGTCAACTGAGTAAAGCAGACAGAAATTGTGAAAAGAAGTGTGCCATTCAAGTCACGACTTGGAGGTAACTAGTGGCTGTGGCAATGTAAAGTAGCATAAAAAAGTACAGTTCAAAATTGTCACGACATTCTTGCAATGCTGCTTTAATTGATAATGTCAGTATAACATCATGAGCGCACAACAATCACACAACACTCAAAATGCACCCCCAGAATTAACTGCGCACTCAGTCACAGAAGTGGCACCGAATCCCCAGATTTTTTCTACCAGCCCAAAATGCATCCTCCTTGTGTGCAGAAAATTGACAAGTGGTAACCAAGTGAAATAGAATCATTTTAGTAAATACAAAGTCCCCCAGAATTAATGGCGCACTCAGTCATGCATGCAGTGGTGGCACAGAGTCCCAAATTTTTTTCTGCAGACCTAAAATGCATCCTGCTTGTGTGGAGAAAATTGACAAGTGTTAACACAGTGGAATGAGAGTGTTTCAGCACATACGAAGTCCCTCAGAATTAATGGCACACTCAGTCATGTGCACAGAAGTGGCACAAATTCCGCAGATTTTTTCTGCTGACCCAAAATGCATCCTCCTTGTGTGCATAAAATTGACAAGTGTTGACACAGTGGAATGACAGTGTTTCAGCACATACTGTACAAAGTCCCCCAGAATTAATGGCGCACTCAGTCATGCATGCAGTGGTGGCACAGAGTCCCAGATTTTTTCTGCAGGCCCAAAATGCATCCTCCTTGTGTGCAGAAAATTGACAAGTGGTAAGCAAGTGAAATGGGATCATTTTAGTACATACAAAGTCCCCCAGAATTAATGGTGCACTCAGTCATGTGCACAGAAGTGGCACAGAGTCCCCAGATTTTTTCTGCTGGCCCAAAATGCATCCTGCTTGTGTGCAGAAAATTGACACATGTTAACACAGTGGAATGAGACTGTTTCAGCACATACAAAGTCTAAAATGATGACTGTGAGCGTCGTGTTGCTGGTCCAATGTGTTCTGCGAGACGATTCCAGCAAATGCAATGTGATCATCTCAACTGGATTGAAGGGTGCCCTTTGGCTGTACTCTAATAGTAGCCTTGGTAAGGATAGATAGATAGATAGATAGATAGATAGATAGATAGATAGATAGATAGATAGATAGTTGTGTACTTTGTAGATGGGGAGGGGGTTGACATGGACATGTACTCATGGTATTGTTCTGCATCACAGGTCACACAGAAACTGTTGGTGTGCACATTCCGGTGCTCAATGACAATTTTTTGCGCTGGAATTGGAAATGGATAACTCTCAAGCACATGAAGGTAAGTATTTTTTTTGGGGGGGGTGGGGGGAATCAAATTTGCAGGTTTGTCTCTAATGGTTTCTTATTTTGTTACTTCTTCACAGTTTTCATCAGCATCCTTCTGGAGTCTGGTTGTTAGGATGGATGGTCATGGTCATCTAATGACACGACTTCTGCATGTTGCATGTGTGCCCAAGCTTGGGGGTGGGGGGTGCCTGATTTTGAAGAACATTTTTGGATAAGGCCACTTTGGCAAACAACAAAGCATCTTGAAGTTTCTTAAAAAAATAAATGAATGACTTCTTACAACTTAATTGTTATGTACCCCTTCCTGGTTCTCATACCTGTGTGCAATATTTGCTGCAGTCTTCCCAAAACAATGAAATGGATGAAATAAAATCTTCATACTTACCAGAATGGATTTCACATGGATATTACATTGCTTCCTCTCTGTACAGTACAGATACAGTACCATTCCCATCCCAACGAGTTTTAGCGATGGAGCCTTTTTTATACTGTATGTGTTTTATCATTGCGGCTCTGAAAAGCTACAGAAAACAAAACATAAAACTAAAGGAAGTGAAGCAGCATAACAAACATGAGTACACATACTCACTTGACGGTTTAAATATTAAGAAGCTTTGTGTCTGTGGCTGATGGATGTGGTTGTCTGGACAGACTCAGGCTCAGTGGTGGAAGTGGCTAACATCATTCCCGGTGGTGGTGGTCCGGGGGGCATACAGACTCCTGCTCAGTGGTGGCAGTGGCTAACATCAGTCCCAGTGGTGGTGGTCTGGGGGGAACACCACCTTTGAAAAACTTCAGTTAAAATCTTCCAACATTAACCACATCATCATCCTCATAAAGAAAGCTGCCCTCACAGTCATCAATGTTGGAAGTCTGACCACTGGGAAATTCTTTCTCCATTGTGTCGTCATCTACGTCAGTGGTGGGCCATTTCAGGCAGCCACTGCCAGTGCCACCAGGATGCTCCATTTCCACATCAGCAAGACCACCATGACTAGGCCGGGGTACGAATACCGAGGTTGCAGTCTGTGCTGGTATGTGCCTCTCATTCATTTTAATGAATGTTAGCAAACTAACATTTGCAGGAGACAGGTTTGTCCTACGATCCCTGACTATTGCACCTGCTGAGCTGAATACCCTCTCAACACTTACACTGGAGGTGGGCATGTGAGATACTTCAGTGCCACTGCAGTCAGCTCTGGCCATTCACTGACCTTTCCACTCCAGTATAAAAAAGGATCTTCAGTTATTGTCAGATGCCTGTTTTCAGATAAATATGACTCAACCATTCTCTGTGCTGCACTAATTCCAGTTGTTGATGCAACATTCTGTTCTCCTGAATCATTTATTTCACAAATACCCACTTAAGACAAAGCCTCCCAGAGTGGGTTGACGCTAGCCACTTTGGATGACAGACCACCAGGAATTGCAGTCCCCTTCCCCTTGCAGGATATGCTTGATGGTCCTCCAGGTACACCTTCAGCCGGATTATGCTGCTGAGGTTTGCTGACCTTGGCACGTGACTTCTGTGCCCCATGAACCAGGTGAACCAGTTGACCACTGATATTTTTTACCTGTTCAGGCCCTCCCTCCAGTACTGATGCAATTCCATGTTTGTATCGTAGGTCCATCATTGTTGCTATGGCAAAGCTGTCACTATGCTGAATGCTCACAATGTGATGATTCTGGTCGAATACTGTCAGCATGTGTTGCAGCAACATACTGCTATTACTGTCTCCAGCAACATCAAGGCTATGCTGTACATTCACCAATGTCTGCCTCAGCACCCGCAGCCATGGAATTGATTGGCTAATGGAGGCAGACTCGCCACTCACTGCCTGTGTGGCATGTTCAAAAGGCCGCAAAAGTCCATGAGGTGCCACTGTTCAGTTGTCATAGACATGGAGGCACCAGAACTGTCATGGCCAGTGTGCATAATAAGATATTCTGAGATGGCTTTGTATTGTTCATACAACCTCTCTGTCATGTATAAAATGGAGTTCCATCCGGTGACAACTTCCAGCTTCAAATAGTGCTGAGGCAGGCTGTTTTGTATCTGCAACTGCCGCAGTTGGTCACGGGCCTTTCCAGATCTTGAAAAGTGAGAGCAGATATGTCGTGCAACGGTCAGCATTTCCTTTATATCAGGGTGCTGCAGAAACTCCTGAACTACAAGATTTAAACAGCGGGCCATGCATGGAACACAGAAAAAAACACCATTCGTGATGCATTTCACCACATTTGACCCATTGTCACTTGCTATGAACCCAGCTCTGAGGGACAGAGGGTTTAGCCATCTGTCAATTTCAGTCAGTACCACGTCCAACATCTTCTCACCAGTGTGTGAACAGGTCACATTGCGCATAGCAATCATTGCATGCTGTCGAATTCCTGGAAGATTGCTACTGCAACAATCCACCTTACTGCACTGTTTATTCACACTACCAACATCATAAACAACCCCTGCACCTGTGCCCAGTGTGCAGTTATACATAAATATGAACTCCCCGCTGTTTTGCCACTTGTCCACATATCCATACTTAAATGGACGAATGGAGAGGAGGAATGTTGAAGGGCATGTCTTACTGAGTCAGACACACTGTGCGAAACAACTTAGGGACAGCACGGGTAGAAAAGTATGTCCTGGATGGGACTTTATATTTTGGACAGGCATGTGCAGCAAACTGCCAGAACCCAGAATTCTCCACAAAGGAGAAGGGTAAAAGATCAGTTGCCAGCATTTCTGCTACAGCAGCACTGAGTTCATGTGACACTGTATGATTCGGGAGGTACTTCAGCTTATGAGCAAAAGCACTCTGTAACGTGGGCGGACTTAAACATTTTACACAGGGTGTGTTGATCACAAATGGTTGTACTCTGTGATGAATGACATTGGCAGGGGGTGGAGTGTGGACATTTGATGAAGGCGGTTGCACAGGTGATGATGAAAAACCCAGAAACGCTGTTATTTTGCCAGATTTGCCAATCGGGGTTGATGTACCACTTGCACTAGACATACTACATTCACCACCTTCACCACCACCACCACAAAAACTGCTACTCTCCCCAACACTGGACAACATTTCAAAGTCATTATGGTCCTCCACCTCATCATGTCTGTAGTAATCCTCTGCTGTTATTACCACACTATTGCACACGTTTACTTTCCTACTGGGCTTAACAGTCATGGAAGGGGATAACATGCCCCACTGTGGTATTAGGTGCCAGCTTGTGCTGGGTCCACAGTGCCAAGTGCCTATTCTTAAGATGCATATGCTGGCCTCCTGTGCCCAGATGGTGCCCCTTTTTACCTCGACTCACACGCACATGGCAAACCTGGCATATTGCAACAGAATCATCATTTGCATCTTGAACAAAAAAATCCCAAACAAGGGATTGATTATGATGCTCTGCTTTTAACATGTCCATGATGTGGTTTATTTACATCCATTATTTTAAGCACTGAAGTGGGGGGGCACGTGATGTTTTGGGCACTGCACACCTGGACTGCAACTGACCACCATGACTACCTATCGTATTGATTACTGGGTCATCATCATCAACTAAATCCAGTAGATCACAAGTTTTTACAGGGGGAAGGATTCCTGCAAACAGACTCAGACACAGCCACTTTGAATTTCTTTTTCTCTGGTTCCCAACTGGGGTCAATTACATCATCATCATATTCATCAATGTCACACACATCCACATCTTCTGCTTGGATGCTAGCATGTGGACTGCATGTTGCAACAACAGCAACAACATCATCATCACATTCATCTTTAGCATCTACACCACCATCACCTGATATTTTTTCACCATCACCACACTGTGAATCACTGCATGGAAAATGCGTGATGTTAAGTGCCATGGTGGAAGGAATATCACATTGTATGCCGTCGTTGACATGATTATCAGAATCCTCAGGTTCAGTTACTGGGATGTTACTTGGAAGTATGACATCATCTACGCTGCCACTCACTTGCACTGCTTCACACTCAATATTTTTGGATATGGTACTCTGGTCGGAATTAAAATTTTATGCAACAATACTAATACTACCTCCACCACCACTAATACCAGTAACACTAACACCACCAGCTGGGAAAACATCATCTCCTCCAACTATGAGTGAAGCTACTGATTGGGCTGTAAAAAACATTGCAGGAGAAATACCTTTCCTCACATCAGCAGCAATGCACTTCTGTGTCTGCGGACTACTACCACACCCACAGCCCATCTACTGCCAACATTGCCATGGTGAGAAACAGCTTTGCTTGCACATCTCTTTGCAGGCATTTTAGGGGATCAACCACAATATTATAACCAAATTCAGATTTTGATACATTCACTCTGATTGGAGGGATGCTGGATGTGAAGCCAAATAAACAACTGTAGCTTCAGCAACAGATAAGAGAGAGACTGTCATGGAATTAAAACAACTTCAGTAACCAGTGGTGCTGATTTTGAGGTCACACTAAAACAATCCAATCTGGTAAAAAAATACCTTTTGAAGGTGGGGGTAGGGGGAGCACTGAATGCAGACAGTGTAGATTTTTATGGCACTACAAGCACAGGGTTTACATAGAAACATAGAAGTTGACTGCAGATAAGGACCGCAAGGCCCATCCAGTCTGCCCATTTCTTTTTCTACCTTATAAATGCGCCATCGGCCTTTGCTCTGTCAGTGGCCTATCTATTCATACTCATCTGTATTGCTCCCTTATGCCTATCCCATGCCTGTTTAAAGCCCTGCACTGTATTTATAGCCACCACTTCTTGTGGTAAGCCATTCCATGCATCCACCACCCTTTCTGCGAAAAAGAATTTCCTCACATTCCCCCTTAATCGGCCCCCCTCTAATCTCATGCTGTGTCCTCTCGTCCTGCTATTTTTCTTATATTTAAACATGTTAGACTCTTTCACCTTGTTAATGCCCTTAAGGTGTTTGAATGCCTCGATCATATCACCTCTCTCCTCCTTTGCTCAAGGGTATACATATTGAGCTCTGTTAATTGCCCTCATTGTCCTCTGATGCAGTCCCTGCACCATTTTGGTTGCCCTTCTCTGGACTGCCTCAATTTGGTTAATGTTCTTGTGAAGGTGTGGCCTCCAATACTGCACACAGTACTCCAGATGGGGCCTAACCAGTGTCTTGTAAAGAGGGATATTACCTCCCTCTTCGACTGTGATACCCCTACTAATACACCCTAACACCCCCCTAGCCTTACGTACTGCTTTAGAGGTCTGCTTGGATGATTTCAGGTCATCAGTGATGATGATGCCCAAGTCTCTTTCTTCCTTTGTGACTGCTAGCAACTCCCCTCCCAGCCTATAGGTGGCTTCAGGGTTTCTCTTCCCTATGTGCATGATTTTGCACTTCTTTGCATTAAATCCCAGTTGCCACTCTTCTGACCATTTTGCTAGTTTATCCAGATCTCTTCTCATTCTGCCCACCCCATCTGGTTAATCTGCTCTGTTGCAGATCTTGGTGTCATCTGCAAACAGACAAGCCTTACCCTCTAGTCCATCTGCAAGGTCACTAATGAAGATGTTGAAGAGGACTGGTCCCAGGACTGATCCCTGAGGTACCCCACTTGTGACTTGCATCTCTTCTGACTGTATACCATTTACCACCACTCTCTGTTTTCTGCCCGTCAACCAGTTTGCCACCCAGTTGGCCAACTTCTGACCCACCCCGAGCCTACCCAGCTTATTTATCAATCTTCTATGTGGCACAGTGTCAAAAGCTTTGTTGAAGTCAAGGTAAGCGACATCAGCATCCCCTTGGTCCACCACTCTGGTTACCCAGTCAAAGAAATCTATGAGATTAGTTTGACAGGACCTTCCTATTGTAAACCCATGCTGTCTTGGATCCTGTGCCCCTATGGATTCCAGGTGTTGCACTATCCTTTCATGAGAGTGCCTCCATAATCTTGCCCACTACTGAGGTAAGACTGACTGGTCTGTAGTTCCCGCCTCCTCCCTGCTACCACTCTTGAGGCGGGATCACATAAGCCCTTCTCCAGTCTTCTGAGACCTCTCCTGTGCTCAGAGACTCACTAAACAGTTCTGCTAATGGCCCTGCTAGTTCCACCTTTAGCTCCTTAAGTACCCTGGGATTTATGCCATCAGGTCCCATTGCCTTATCCACCCTGAGCTTAGCAAGCTCTTGTAGGACCCTTTCTTTTGTGAAGGGAGTAGTGCTCACCTCCCTCCCCCCTGTGTCCATGATGCTGAGCTGTGGGCCCTGCCCTACCTTCTCTTCAGTAAAGACTGAGCAAAAGTATCTATTTAGGATAGATGCCTTTACAGGGTCCTCCTCCTCACATGCTCCCTTTTCTCCATTAAGCTTAGCAATACCCCCTGGACTTTCTCCTTTCACTAATGTATCTATAGAAAGTCTTGTCACCTTCTTTTACTGTTTGTGCTAGTTTTTACTCAGTTTGGGACTTTGCCTGCCTTACTGCCTTCCCTGCTTCCCTTAGGGCAGTTTGGTATGCCTCCCTATCTTCATCCCGCTGTGTTCCCTTATATTTCCTGAAGGCCAGCCTTTTGGCTCTGACCTTTTCTGCTACTGTATTTGAGAACCAAAGTGGTTTCCTTCTTCTTTTGCACTTCCTTTTCTGTCTAACACAATGGGATGTTGCTTCAAGTATTGCATCCTTAATGCTTGCCCACTTTGCCTGTACCCCCTCACATGTGTTTCTTTTTGCCAGGGCTAGCTTAACTCTGTTGGCCATCTTATCAAAGTCAGCTCCACTGAAGTCCCATAATTTTGCCTTGGAATGGGATGATTTAGATGCAGTAGCCAAATTGAACCATACCATGTGATGGTCACTGGCCCCCAGGTGACCTTCTACCTGGAGATCTGTGATCCCTTCCTTGTTAGTCAGTACTAGATCTAGGATAGCCCTGTCTCTCGTGGGTTGCTGTACCAGTTGTTTGAGGCCCTCCCCTTGCAGGGAATCCACTATGTGTCTAGTTCTGGCAGATGTTCCTGCAGATGTTTTATTTAACTCTAAAAATTGATTAGTGTTTTGCTCATAAAAGTGCTAAAACATTGTGAAAATGCATAGCACTTGCCTCACTGTGTTTAACAAACATAACACTTCTAGAAAACCTATATAAATACTTTCTGTACAGTTAGTATTGTCCCAAGAAAAAAAACTGCTAATCAATTATTTAAAACCCTGAAGCAGCAAAACTAAGAATAGATACCTTGATCATAGTACAAAATCAGGCAGCTGCAGTGGATAGCAGGTTCACACTGCTGTGCCTGCAATTACACTAGTCTGGACTGTGGCACAATAAAAGGTGTATTATTTGATGCATGCAACACTGCACACACACACACACACACACACTCACACTCACACACAGAACAGTTTGTGTACAATGCTGAATGAGGAATGCATAGCAAATGCAGAAGTTCAGTGCTATGCCACGTTACGTATTGTCAATTTGTAATGTAAACAACCTGAACTGATGAACTGCTGCACCACATCCACACAACAAACAGCAAGAAAATTTCTACTATTACAGACAATATTATGGTGTGTACATTAACACAGTCAGTTAACAAAAATATAACCAAAAAACAAAGAAATCATTATTTCTCAAGTTAAGTCTACCTACACCACAGATATGCCCCTCCCCCAAAGCATACGTTTCACTGTCTTTCACTACACACACTCAATGTTGTAAATTAACATTCAAAATCCATACAAAAACCAAAACACTTGATGATATCAGCACAGGAGGGTTTCCTACAATCAATGAACTAAAGTTGGATCCCAAAACAGATGCAAAAATGCTTTTTGAACAGCTTTTAGAAGATTCTTAACACAGACAGCTGTCAGAGCACACTATCTCCTACTCCTTCCTACTCATACTACCTTGAACTGAGGCTGTGCAGATCAATATAGAGCCCATGTGACCCGACATCTGATGAATCACTGCAAAATTTACCTTTGGAGCTAAAAAACAAGGCGAAGTGCACTGCCTGCAATGCACTTCACCTTATATTTGGCAGAGTAGTGGTCTGGGGAGGCAGAGTAATGTGAAGTCATTGTTTTTAAAGACTTTGTGTTCCTCATCATAACACGAAGTACTCCGCTTCACGTTGCGGAGCACTCCATGAATCCACCTTTGCTCCGCGAATCACTTTGTGGAATGGATTGAACCCACTTCGCCCACCACTAATCTTAGCCCATCTATCATTTGGTAATCGCAAGATCCTAATCCAAAAATGTATTAATCTGGAGTCAGCTAACAGCTGTAAATTTGTGATTCCCAATTCTGTTCTTAAAAAGTAAGCTAGTGTAAAACTTTGACAACCAGTGACTTTCCTCAAAAGTTTAATGGCTGGAATTTCTAAGTGATCCACAGATTTTAACTCCCATATTTCTACTCCATACAAGGTTTGTGCATTAAACTTTGCCTGTATGGTAGATAGAAGGGGTCTAAGTGACTAACCACCATAAGGAGGGTTAAATTTTGCCAGAGTCCCTATTTTTTTATTAGTTTTAGAGAGTATATTATCTAGGTGGCTACGCCAAGATCCATTATTAGAGTATAATATACTCAAATATATGTATGATGGAACTGTTTCTAAATACTCATCTGCTAGTTTCCACCTGTACTTATTGGTTCTTGCACCGAATACCATTACTTTCATTTTACTGAGGTTAATTTTCAGTGACAAAGACTCTGATAAAGCTAACAAATGATTTAACTTTTTCTGGAGACCTGAAACTGAGAGAAAACACAGAACAAGATCATCAGCATAAACAAGTGCTGGGCATACATGTGTACCAGTTCTAGGTGAATCAGAATTTAAAGATTGTAATTGGATCAGTAAATTATCCAAGTAAATTGAGAAGAGCATAGGTGCTAAAATGCATCCTTGCCTGACACCTTTATTTATTTTCATTCTACCTGATAATACACTCTCAATATGAATCTGAGCGCAAGTGTAGGAATATAAGCTTCTAATGCTATTAACCAAAACAGGAGAAATACCACATGATAACATTATTTCCCATAGTATTGATCTATTAATTGTATCAAACGCTGAGCCATAATCTATGAAAACTATGTAAAATTTTTATTTCCTTATAGTAATATATTTTTCAATCAAATAGGAGAGTATAAAGCAGTTATCGAGAGTTGAATAACCTTCCCAAAATCCCACTTGAGTAGAAGCAAGTTCTCCTAATAATTCTATTTCAACCTGAGTCTGACCAATAATAATTTAGTGGAAATTTTACCCAAGACATCCAACAAACTTATAAGATGATACATCACAGGATCATCCTTTGGTCCCTTTTTGTAAATTGGAAGAATAATAGCCCCCACCCATGAGTCAGGGACAATGTTAGTATAAACACATTGATTAAAAGAAATAGTCAAAAAATGTGCCCAGACTTCAGGTAAACACAAGAAAACTTCCTCTGGTATCGTATCTGGACCTGTTGCCTTGTTAGATTTGATATTCCGAATTGCCTCAGTCACCTCTATTTTCAAAAATGGGACAAACTGGTCTCTAATAACATTCATATCTATTAAGTCGCAAGCAAATGGCATATTTAGATCCAACAACATATTACCATAAAATTCAAGCCATCTACATGGTTCAATATGTTGTTCTAACTCGTTGGACCACCCCTTACAACCTTTAGCAACCAAAGACCAGAAAGATTTATTATCATTATCCATAACTGCTGCAAGTATCCTTCCCCATTGCTGTTCAAAAAATATTTTCTTTATTTTCTTTACTAAATTTCTATAGGGTTTTTTGCAGTTTTCAGAATAATAGCACTAGAGTGAATTGGATTAACTTTGGCTTTTCTAGATATTTTACGCAACTGCTTTTTGTTAAACTTCCACTCAGAGTCAAATCATCCTATAGGTATTTGTAAATTTGACTTAGTTATAGTCTTATATAGATTAGACTCCAAAGTACTAAAAAGAAGTTTAAGCTTTTTGTAAATCAAAGATGGATCCAAGACCAAATTATCCCAAACATTAAAAAAAGTAGTAATTAAAGATATCACACCAGATTGCAGATCCCAGGACCATTCAGTTTTTTTAGACTATCAAATAATAACTGGTGCAGGTGTCGGACAAATCTCATAATTTGCATGGATCATTTTATGTAAGGTGATCGGAAAGTGATCACGTTCTACTGTATTTACCATTACTAAGTCCTCCCAGTAATTAGGTGGTCCTTGCCAAACAGCCAAGTCAATTACTGAAAAAACAGTTTTTGTTAAATAGAAAGGTGAACCCATATGATCTCCCTGTGTTCTACCATTAAGGGGATATATCAGATTATCATTCATGAATTTTATAAGTTTATGACCATTATAATTAAATTTTGTATCAGAAGAAATTCTCTTCATCCTAGGAGCATCCGAAAACATGTAACCCAATACTGAGTTATCACTTAGTCCATCAAAATTACCAATTCTGGTGTTAAAAACACCAATTAATAATAAGAAAGCATTAGGGTATTCCATTTGGTATATTCATACTGACTCAATTAATCTATCCCAGATCTCATTCAAGCACTTTCTATCCTTTGCAGGAGGAATGCAACAAACAAAATAATCAATGTTTTGTTAACAGAGAGTATAATACCAATGAAATTCTGATCTGATAGCAACAGTGCAACACCCTTAAAAATCCCTATTTTAATATAAATTTAGGATACTGCCCAATAAACAACCCTTCTTTCCAGTATTAAGACCTGGAATATGGAATAATGTATAACCATTAATATCTAGCTCATCCACTGGCTTATGTCAAGATTATTGGAGACAAATAATATAAAAGGAACATATATAATTAGCTAGTCCCTGTCTTGATGCTTTGAACTATAACCAGCTATATTCCATGAAATTAGTAAGGATACTTTCCCCTCTATTGACATGGAGGACAAGTTACCTGACTGAAGCCCCAGACTAAGCAAACCCCTGGATTCATCCACCTGTATCCCCAGATCAGAGGGGTCTGACTCCAATGTAGGGTCTAGCAGTCATTCTTCATATTCTGCAATAGCCATAAATCTATTTGAAATAGGAACTGTATAAACATTTCTAGTGTCTAGATGAGGTATATTTTCTTCACAGACATAACTGGAACCAGATAAAAATGGCAGAATTCCATCTTCAACAGAAACATCAACCAAATGAAGACCAAGTGCATCTAGCATTCCTGCAACCTTTCAAACTCTGCTAGCTATCACAGAATATTTAAAGATTATATCAATTTATCCCCCATTCTGCAGAGTCATATGCCTAAAAACTCCTAATATACCCTTATGTCCCAGTCTAACATTTAAAGAGTTTGCAAATAAATTGCATATAACTTTTACCAGTTTATCATCTGTTTCTTTATATAATTTCTTATGCCCAAAAAGACACAAGGTGACTGGTACAAACTCATGTACAACATCAAATATCTCACTCATCACATTATTACCACCTGGTAAACCCTCCTTACATTGACTAATAGTATCAATCATCTTAAGGTCTTTGTCCAATAACACTGCATTAAGATTGAATCTTTGAATGCCTGATAGATTTCTCCAAACATAATATGTTAGTCATTCAGAGACTAAAATCACATCTACATTGTCCACAGAAAAATACTCATTGGCATCCATATTTCTTCTTACTATGGTAAAATCATTAACAGTAATATCCAATTCCAATTCTTCACTAAAAAGTTTATGGATCAATTCTGGCAAAGAATCTCCCTTTACCATTCAAAGTCCATAAATTCTGATCCAAGATATAACCGTAGAGGTGGTTGACAAACAATAATTGTGGTTAATGTTACTCAAATTCTCATTCCTTTGTGGTAAGTTAATGGACAAAGCACTTTCATTGGGCAAAAAAACATTTCCTATCTCTTCAAATGTTTTTTTTCCTGTTGAGCTTGTAAATTATTAGCATTTTTCATACTGTAGCATGTTTTTTTCTTATTTTCCTCCTGTCCACTATATAACCCTACTCTTTTCAATTTCCCATTAGCTACTTTCTTTTTATTGCCTGCACAATTTTTATGTTTAACCTTTTTTGTTTCCCATTAGCTTTTCCAATCATTTCTAAAACTTTAGAAGAAGCAGCTTCCTTACCCAAAGCATTATTATCCAGTGATCCCTTCCTATCTATGAGTATTTCTTCAGAAAAGTCAATTGATGAAAAGTCTGGTCTAGAGGGTAATGGGTTATTTACCATAGATGTATCAACAGTGATATTCCTAGATTCTAGAACTATGGAAGAGAACTCTTTTAATTGATGTATTTCTTTTAAAATCCTAATAATATCATCCATTCTTGCTCCATTTATTGCTATAAGTTCTTTAAGTGACTCAATTTTAATTCTATTAATAATCAGTTGTTCACAAACATAAGATTAGCAGCATACTGATTTTTAAGAATTTTAATTATGTCTTCACTCAAGATCAAAGGAGTGTAGACCAATTTTGAGCAATTAACAATTTAATTTGGTATTGATTGATTAGCACTCTCCAAATCTTGCATACATTTATTTATACTTTCATCCAGGCAACTTACTGTTCTTAAATTTGATGTCCGGTCTACAGAAGAATGGGTTGACTGGATGATGGGAGGATTGTTTTTTGTTTGTTTTTGTATTACATCCAATTGTTTGAGCCCCTGTATAGTAACTTCCGATTTATTTAAAACCTCATTTAAGACTGATTTACAGCCTTGGGATATATCTTGGGGAGAATTAGCCACCCTGATGTCTTCCTTAATTCCATATTGATCCACCACACTATTAACACAGAATCCATTTTGTTGATTGGTTTGCAGAATCCCTATATTCTGGACACTCTGCATACTCTGAGTTTCAAAACTCGAATAAGTTCCATTTACTGGAACTTGATCCTTAATTTGTTGTTCATTATGCACACCACTACTCATGTCATAAACACTAGTAAAATTTTCCACAACTGGAAGGGGAACATCAGTGCTAACCTCTACATTATTTGGAGCTTCCAAAAAAGATGTATGGGGACTAGATGTGCAAGATTTTAAAGACTGTGTGGGTGTAGAAGTAAAATCGAAAAGAAAATCAGCACCAGCTTGGTTTAACTTAACCTTTTCCTTAATAAATACTTTGTTAAGGGTCTGTTGCTTAAGTTTCAGTTTTGGTGGAGCATTCTTTGATTTAACTTTTAGAGCTGGAACTGCAAAAACAGATTTCTTAGCAGATTGATTACCAGAATGTTTAACTCTTCCTCTCTTATCCTTAGGTCTTGCACCAAAACTAACATCAATTAAGGCACTATCAATGGGATGAGTAACACCACTAATATCTTTAGCATCCAGTGCTAAAACAGCTGACACAGTATCATAATTAGCACCACAAATTGGTACAGATTTGTCTATGTAAGCAATAATACCCGAAAAGGTGGGCATTATTGGGAAATACCAGACTGACCAGGGGTGTAATGAGACCCAATGCCATATGTGGAGGGCCTTATAGCCACTGAAAGCTCTGGTATTTCCCAATAATGACCACCCTGAAGGGTATTATTGCGCTTAGAAAATGCTCAACTGTGTAAATTTTTATGAAGTTGTAAAAAAAATATAGCAATATAGTAAATGATTGTGAAACATTAATACAGGTGTTAGAATCAAACCTATTAATAAAGTAGTCCACAGGGTGTTCCTGGTGCTGTCACTCTTCCCTGCAGCATTCTGGAGGATTGATGCCTCCCCCGTGAGAAACAGTCACACAGACACTGATTCATAAAGGAGAAAGGCAGTGCATTATGAACATTATTTGTGGGACTCTGGCAATTTTATTTTTCTTTTTTGGTGTAGGATTTTTTGTTTTCCTGGTCTGATGTGTTTATGTAGCTCACTACCTTTGACAGCGATATGGGAGCAAGGCAAAAAGTGACGTTTGATGCTGAGGTACAAGGAGACAGAAGAAAAAGATTTATGTTCACTTTCTATTGAATGTTTTTTTGGGGGGGTTGTACAGGAGGCTGAGTGATTGTTTGGGACTTGCGATGAGTGACCGCTATGGTTCTGTTTGCGGTCAGTATGGTAGTGTGAGACCGCAATCAAGAGATGGACAACAGTATGACACTGTGGTCAGGAGAGTGGCACTGTTGCGACACTATTCAAACTGCAAGCTGTAACTGAAGTGTGTTTTTGGTTTTAAAACAGGGAGCGGCTGCATGTGAATATGGTTTGGTTTGGGTGGGGGGAGATGAGTACATCTCGTTAAGAGAGAGAAAAAGATGGCAAGCATTTTAAATTTTGTTCAGTGGGTCCAGCCAATGAAAAGTTGGCCAGCCACCACTGTGGAATACTGCGCAGTGGGGTACCACTTGAACTGGCACTTATTTTTTTACTGTGCATCTATTGAGGTAGTTTAAGCCAATCAGGATAGTGAATCTAGTCTGCCCATTTTCTAAATTACCCATGTTATCTGATACAGCATCACCATTAATTAGGGTACATTGGTTCCTGGTAAAAATCATTTTCATCTACTTAACAATAAACAATAATAAAATAAGTTATCAAGTCAATTTTTTTCCCTTCCCTTTCCTTTTCCTTCAGGGTAGACGTTCAGCCTTCTCTATAATCCAGGTAGAATATTTTTAGGGAAATGTTCTTTCAGCTGAAAAGAAAGATGAATAAAACATCTGGGATATGATGACAACGAGTTATCTTCACTCCTGTTAATGGAACAGACCTGGACCAAAGGAATCTTACAGTTTCAGGGTTCAGGAGTACACAGAAATGTCTAAATGACCAAAAGCATCCAAAAGAAGGCTGAGTTCCAACTCTCTAGCTTTGCTCTGTTATATGTTGGATGCACTAAAAGGAAAAAAAAAAAAAACAGAACACCAGGGTATAAACACTGACCCATGTACTCAGTTCTATAAAAAAAAAGAACTCCAAAAAGTAACAAGATGTATGCAGTATAAACAGGGGATGAAATAAAACAGGCTAGAATTAGTACACTCTACCAAGCTCTAATCTCTCTCTAAAAAAAAAAAGTAAAAAGCCACTTCTACAGCTTTAAAATCTCTCTTAAAACTTCTCTTAAAGCAGATGTAGATGCAAAAATATTAAAAAGAAGAAATTACTTACTCCTTTTTTGTGCAACTCTTATATAGCTCATCAACGGCATTAACCAGCTGCATGCCAGTCCCCTCTTCCCCCCTTCACTCTCCCTTTACTTCTCTGGGAGGAAATGTGTCCCATAGACCCGTTGCATAGACGGGGGAGGCACCACAATGTAACTTTCCCAAGTGTTAAAAAAAGCACTACTCAGCCCCAAAAAGCTCACCGAGGTACATAAAAATCCACCAAAATGAGAAAATTCAGGAACAATCTCCACTGAGCAATAGGCTATAAGGCTATGGGCTGTAGACAAAATTCTGAGCAGCACATGCACACAAACAACATTCTCTGAGCAAGCTAAAAGTAGACTGCCTAGAGAGGAGTGGAGCACATGCTCTTTTATACTTCAGAGATGCCTCCCCTCATTGACATACAGCGGGAATTTTAAAAATTGTTTTTACTTTGAGCCTTTATAACATAATAACAGTATAAACATGTAAAACATATAAAAACAGGTGTATAAGAGGAATAAAAGTATCTCACTCAGTAGCTTCTATTTAAATAAATTAGATTAAGAATAAGCCCTTTCAAGTAACCACAGTCGTGTTTTAATGCAGTAAAAAGAAAACAGACCATACATAACTTAAAAGCTGTGGCAAGAATAACTGGATCAGAAGACTTCTGGAAGACAGAATCCTCTACTCATACAGGGTGCTGGTAGTTTCTTCTGTTTTCACTGATCCGACTGGCTGCTGAAGCACAACTTCTCTCCACACAGTCGCTCCACAGTCGCTCCACACTTGCTGGCTCTCCACTGTCACTTCGCCATAAGCCACACAGACCCACTTCAAACCTTTCAGAGGCTAAGATTTAGCTTTGGCAGATCTGGAGACAGTCAGAAAAACAACCAGGACAATGGAGTGACAAATAATGGCAGGAAAGGCCAACGCCAACTCTTGGCTGAAACAAAACACAACACAGCAGAAGAAAACACAGCACCAGCAGCAGTCAGAAAAAGATAGCCTGGAAAGGGAGCAGACTGAGGCAATGATAACATACCTTTTCCAAATTATTTAAAAGCACTGCTCCCCTGCTTCTCAATTCTCCTCCACAAAATTGAGAGTGCATAGTGTACAAGCCGCTACCAGTCCGTCTCCACTCTGGTCTCCAATGAGTGGTGACCATTATCACTTTATAGGCCACTGGTGAGACCTCAATTGGGAGTACATGTCCAGGTCTGGAGATCTCATCTCAGAAAGGACATAGACAGGGTGGAGGCAGTCCAGAGGAAGGCAACTAAAATAGTGCAGTTTGCACAAGAAGCCCTATAAGGTGAG
Source organism: Neoceratodus forsteri (assembly GCA_016271365.2). Lineage (NCBI taxonomy): Eukaryota > Metazoa > Chordata > Ceratodontiformes > Ceratodontidae > Neoceratodus > Neoceratodus forsteri. Next base: position 57,111,297 of record CM057455.1, read on the forward strand.
AGTGTGGTGTCTCAAATGTATACCACAGAGGAGAGGAGGGAAGCAGAGACATGAATGAGACATATAAGTACATCATAGCGGTGAACGGGTATGGGAGGGAAGGCTATTTCAAAGGAGGAAGTGCACCAGGACAAGAGGGCATGCAGTGAAACTGGAAGTAGGTCATGTTTAATAATGATTTGAGGAAATAATTCATTGAAAGAGTGGTGGACACCTGGAACAGTCTGCTTGCAGAGGTATCAGTAAGAAAAACAGTGGGTGGCTTCAAGCTTTTAGAAGATATGCATAGGGGAAAATTAGTAAATAGGTAATGAGGGAAAGGATTGCTAGACCAAGTAGGGTCTGCAGAGATGGAAGAGACAGGGAACATCTGTACAGACAGGGTGGGTAAGTGGTCCTTTTCTGCTGACAAAGTCTATGTTTCTGTGACCTGCCAAGTATCATTTGCCATGAAATTAGAAAAGGTCACAATCATGCAAAACACCTATCTTAAAACCACCCCCCACACACACATGGAGTCAACTGTTTCTCAAATGGGAGAAACATTTAAAATCAAAAACTCATACACCTGTTTTTCCAGCAATGTGGTTCACATGATAGTGTACAAAATGTGAGCATGGCTGCTCAATTGATGAAACCAGGCAGAAGCTCAAAAACAGAACTGAACCTCCACAGATTCACAATTACCTACCCTTTGCCCTGTCCAAACCTTGTTTGAATGGAGACATCTTTTGCATCAGTTCAATTATACATTTTATATTTGCCACAGCTATAAAATACAAATATTGCCAGTGATTCATAGCTGTAATATGTAATTTTATAAGGCTTTGTGGCTACCACATACTGTACCTGCTCCCTTGGCAATTGTTACTCTCTAAAGTGTTGTCCTTTTTCTGCTGTGAAATTTGTCATTATTTATCACAGTATATAGTAATCATAAATTGATTGGTCTTCTATTTTTTCCCAATCCTGCATCTCTGTAACTGGAATAGCTGTCTACATAGAAACATAGAATTTGATGGCAGATAAGGACCGCTTGGCCCAACCAGTCTGCCCATTTCCCTACCTAATGGATAAGCTGCAGATCCTAGTTAACCAGCAGCCTACTTCTTTCTGCCCCCAACCCTTAGAATTGCCTTATGACTGTCCCATGCATGCTTGAATTCCACCACTGTTTTTGACTCCACAACCTCCCCCGGAAGGCAGTTCCATGCATCCACAACCCTCTCTGTGAAAAAATACTTCCTTAAATTTCCTCTGAGCCGACCCCCCTCTATCTGCCAGTTATGTGTCTATATTTTGGTTATAAATCTATGTTTTGCATGGCAGTCATGTTTAGGAAACAGGCCAATCGGCAGAGCCTCATGGGACACTGGATATTTTAAAAAGAGAAGAAAAGAAATTATCTGTCCCTCGCTGACCTAGAGGATAAGCTGGCTAGAGCTTCCTGTCCTGTTTTGACACCCTCCTGCCAAAACCTGTATAGCTGTTATACAACCAGGTTATAAAATAACAACTGCTTCGAGTTTAGGAAGTCTTCTGCAAAAGGTTACGTTTTATAGGATAACAGGTAGAAGACTGTTTCAGGAAAACAAATGTGAATTAACCTTACAGGATATTTCTGCAACATCAAAGGGTGTCATAAACCATACTCTGAGAGAGATGTGTTATAATTAAAAATATTGCTGTATTTGCAGATTACAATCTAGTAATCTGACCTGTTTGCCCATGCAGCTGTATGTTACAAATTAAGTATTCAGGACTGAGTGTGACCTCATACTAACAGCTCACAGCTGTGACATCACAAGGAGGGAGGGACATTCTGGCCTTCCTGATATCGTGAAGCTTGACTGAAAGGACTGACACTCTTTTCTTGACTTTTAAGAGTCATGTTTGTTTCTGGACTTCTAAGGGACACTTCAGCCAATATAGGTAACAGCCCAAATCATTTGCTAACTGAAACCCTGAGGTAGAACTAGCTAAATTAGTTACAAGGTGCTTTGTTTTGTAATTGTCCATTTCTTTTCTGTCTATAACCTTAATGTATATATGTTCTGTATTTATTTACTGCTTTTAATTTTCGTAAACCTTGTTTTTCCTTAAACCTGCCTGGGTAATTGCTCATTTTGAGTGTGAATGATGGGACAGTATTGATAATTCTGACACAACTGTTACATTGCTAAGAGTATCACCATATGCAGCCATGCTAACAAGGATCTGTGTAAAGATCCAGCAAGGTAAGAAAATACCAGCATCTCAACTGAGTCGCCAACGGGTTGTGAACCAGGTTGGTTGTATCACACTGAGTCAAGTACTGTGCTACTTTCCTCAGAAAAGAGTGTGATATTTGGACCTGTTACCTGGGTGTGCTATCTAAAAAGGGTTTCTAATTGACCCCAGAACTTGAGAATATTAGTTTTCTTGAATCCAAAACAAACAGGAGGGTGTCCCTGTTTGTCCCCTGTTCACAAATCACACTTCAATCTTGGGCACTGTGGCAACAGAAAGCCTGACACCCGGAGTGGATTTGTGACAGTGGACATTTGGAACAGTCTGCTTGCAGAGGTACTGGTGGCAAAAACAGTGGGTGGCTTCAAGCTTTTATAAGAAACTCACAGGGAAATACAAGTAAATAGGCAAGGATTGCTTGAGACCAAGTACGGTCAGTAGAGACAGAAGAGGCAGGGAATATCTGTGCAGACTGGGTGAGCAAGCGATCCTTTTCTGCTGGCAAAGTCTGTTTCTGTGACCTTGTCATCAAGGCACAGGTCAGGAAGCATAGGAAAACCTGGAGCAGCTGTAGAATCCACCAGATTATTTCTCTACAGTAGCAGAAACATAAAAAAATAAACTGTTTCAAAGTAACTATGTACAAAGGCAAAATAGGGAGGCAGTATAGCACAGTGGTTTAAGGCTCTGACCTGCAAATCTGGTGACATCCGACAGACCAGACCTGGGTGTGAATCCCAAAGCTTCCACTTGCATACTGTGTGACCATGAGCAAGTCACTTAACTTCCCTGTGTTTCCAGGTTGCTCCTGTAAAAAAGCTTTCAGCTTAGTGTGCTACTCCTGGTTAAACAACTTCAAAAATTAAATAAATAAAATAAAGATTCATCAGAGTTTTCCTTTAATCTCTGTGTCCCTTTTCTCTTCTCCCTATCCATTGCAGCTCAGCTCTCTTATAAGTCTTTCCAACCCCTATTCTTAGCAAACATCCTGTTTCTTCCAAAGTGTTCTGTTTTTGAATACTTCAGGCAGGTGCTGCAAGAACAGAATGTCCCTAAGCTGCCCCCAGTTCCTCTGCAAAAGGCTCAAACATTACACTCAGGTAACCTCTTGAGCTTCTAATAGCTTTTTGCAGTAATCTCAGACTATAATTATATACATTTCAACAATAACACTATACATTTTCTAAACAAAAGGATCCCAGTATCAGTTACAGTTCCACACATTGAACTGCATATATTTTAATATCAGCAGCTATGCAAGGGAGAAAAAAGACAGACAGCAAGATAGGACTGAGAGACAGTGAAAGGCAAAGAACTGTGAGACTATCGAGTTGATCAAGTCTGAGGTCTCACAGAAAAATTTGGCTACACAACCAGACAGAAAAGAGACAGAAAAGGAAAGAACAGCACAGATCCCTGCATTTAAACATGTTCTCCATAACAATTGGGACAGGGTCCTGTTTCACCCTATCACATGCACCCCCTCCTTAAGAGGAAACCTGTTTATTAAACGTTTCAAAAAGGTTTTAATTCTCTACTAAAATTTGCTGCTTTCAGTAATTAAGCACATGTGAATTACCAGTTTTTTTTCTATAACAGTACAGCAAACAGTAACATTTAATTTCATACAATTGTTTTTCAACCTTTAGAACCCTCAGTTACTGATCCATAGATTGACAGAAAATCAGCATTGCTATTCTCCTTACCAGATTTGTGTATCACCATGAATTTAAATGTCTGTAGTGCCAGGTACCACCTTGTGATTCTGAAATTTTTATCTTTCATCTGGTTAAGCCAAAAGAGAGGATTGTGATATATTACAAGAACAAAGTCAGTTCCTAGTAAATAAAACTTAAGGGACTCCATGGGCCACTTTGCCACTAAACATTCATTTTCAATAGTGGAGTACCTTTTCTCTCGGTCATACAATTTCCTTCTTATGTACAGAATGGGATGCTCTGTCCAGTCTATATTTTGGCTCAGTACTGCACCTAGACCTGCCTCTGATACATCAGTTTGTAACACAAATGTCTTTTTCAAAGTCTAGGCTTCATAAAACAGGCACTGAACATAATGCAGCCTTTATGGTTTGAAAAGCTTCATCACACTCTGGGACTATTTCATATTATTTGGGTGCTGTTTTTTCATGAGTTCAGTGAGGGAAGTAACTAACTCAGCAGAGTTGGGAACAAATCTCTGATAATAACCAGCCAACCCTAAATAAACCTGGCCTTTTTCTTTGTTTTCGGTACAGGGCTGTTAGCTATAGCTTCTATTTTAGAAATTGCTGGCTTAATGTCACCATTTCCCAACACATAGCCCAAATATCTGTTTTTCTGCATGTCCAGTGCACATTTGGAAGGATTAATAGTCAGACCTGTATTTTTGATAGCTTGGATAACTGCTCATAGGTGTTCCAGGTGGCTTTTCCAGTTTGGACTGTACACCACAACATCATCCAGGTATGCAGCACAATAACCAGTGTGAGGAGATAAAATGACATCCATGTACCATTGGAATGTTGCTGATGCATCAAGTAAACCAAATGGCATGGTGGTAAACTGATAGAATCCTGTGGGGGCGGGGGGGGGAGATGTAGTTTGTCTCTGGATTCTTTAGTTGAAGGCATTTGCCAGTAACCCTTGGTGAGATTGAGGGTACTGATATACTGTACTTTGCAGTCCCCAGTCTGTCCGCCAAATCAGCTATTCTGGGTATAGGATAACTATCAAATGCTGACACTTGATTAAGTTTCCTGCAAGCAAGGCACATTCTAACACCCCTTTCTTTCTTGTTTACAATTACCATTAGAGATGACCAAGCACTCCTCAATTCCTGTATGATACACAGTTCTTTTTTTTTGTATTTCCTTAACCATGTCAGCTCTTAACCACTCTGGTAACCTGTATGTCTTTTGCCTAATAGGATGAGCATTCCTTGTCACTCTTAAGTGCTCAAACCCTTTTGCTCAGCCTGGTACTGTGATAAAAGTACTGTTAAATGTATTTAGCACATTATGAATGGCTGCAGTTTTTTCTGAGGTTATGGAAACATTCACCTTTCCAGCATCAGCATTTACTGTCTGTTCCAGTCTGTCATAAGCTACATCAATATCTTCCTTATCAGTTTCTGGTAAAACTAGCAAAGCAGTGTTTGGCATTTTTCAACCCATTTCTTAAGGAGGTTAGCATGGTATATTTTACTAGGATTTTTCCTGCCAGGTGTCTCAATCTTGTAGTTAAATGTGCCAGTACATCTAAGCACACTATAAGGCCCTTGCCACTTCATTAACAGTTTATTTTCTGTTGTGGGTAACCGTAACAAAACCTTTTCACCTCACTTGAAAACTTTTCTTTTATCCCATGATCATAATATACCTTCCACTGATTATGGGGCTCTTCCTGATTACTATGGGCAATTTTAACATATTTTGCCAGCTTGTTGCTTAGGGCACACAAATAAGATGTTATAGATTGTTTCTGAGTGGGGTTATCTTCCCATCTTTCTTTTATCCCATTCAGTGGCCCTTTTGGCTACCTACCATAAAGCATTTCAGATGATGAAAACTCTGTTGATACCTGTGGCACTCCTCTGTAAGCGAAAAGTAAGTAAGGCAAGTATTGGTCCCAGTCTTTTCCTTCCCCTTTTACAAACCTTTTCAAGTTGCTAGTGTTTGGTTGCTTGTCTGGATCAGTGCCAGTTTCTCTGCCTTTGATAACTCACAAGGCATCATGATCCAGCCATTGCTGCTCCTGTCACTGCATCTCTTCTCTCCTCCAAGTTTCTAAACACTAAATATCTTTTTTCTCTGCTTTTCAGTCTTTGTTTGTTATATAGGCCACAATTTGAAAACGTCCATCAGGCTTTCAGGTTCTGTCACTGCCTGTTCTTTTTCAATAACTTGTGCTGGCTAGTCAATCTCAATTTAGACTTCTGACTGCTAGTTTGGCTGCCATTCTCCTGATAACCACTCCTGGACTTGCTGCTACAGAATTCATACCTTTCTCTGTGCTTCCCTGGTACTAGGTCTAGTACCCATGCACAAAACTCCTGTGTTAGGGTATACGTGGCATAAATCCCATTTAGGCTGACACCACCTGTCATCGAGGCACAGGTCAGGAAGCATAGGAAAACCAGAAGCAGTTGTAGAATTCACCAAAAATATTTATTTACAGTAGCAGTAACATAAAAAAATAAACTTGTTCAATGTAACTATTTACAAAGGCAAAATAAAATAAAGATTCGTCAGTTTTCCTTCAGTCTCTGTGTCCCTTTTCTCTTCTCCAGCAATTGCAGCTTAGCTCCCTTATAAGTCCTTCCAGCCCCCATTCTTAACAAGCATCCTGTTTCTTCCAAAGTGTTCTGTTCTTCTAGAATTTATGCAGGTGCTGTAAGAACAGAATGTCCCTGAGCTGAGGAACCCCTTTCACAGCTCCTCTGCAAATGGCTCAAAAATTGCACTTGGGTAACCTCTTGAGCTTCTAATAGCTTTTGCAATGATCTCAGACCAAAATTATATACATTTCAACAATAACACTATACATTTTCTAAACAAAATGATCCCAACATCAGTTACATTTCCACACACTGAACTGCATACATTTTTATAGCAGCAGCTATGCAGGGGAGGGAAAAGAGAGACAGCAAGAGAGGACTGAGAGACAGTGAGAGGTAAAAAAAATTGTGAGAATGTTGAGTCGTTCAAGTCCAAGGTCTCATAGGAAAATTTGATTGCGCAGACAGAGCCGAAACAGAAAAGGAAAGAACAGTACAGATCCCTGCATTTAAACACCTTCTCCATAACAACTGGGACAGGGTCCTATTCCACCCTGTCATAAACCTGTCATGTTTCATTTGCCATGAACCTCCAAGAACCAGCAACAGAGCTATGTTCTTATGCTCCCTCTCATCAGCTCCTGCAGCCCTCCTTCCTTACCGAAGGAACCAGAAACAGAGTCATATTCCAAGGCTCCCTCTCCTCAGCTCCTGTCGGTGTTTGCAGCCCTCCCTACTGCAGGAACCAGCAATGTAGACATGCTCTCAGGCTCCCTCTTATCAGCTCCTGCCAGTGTTTGCAGTCCTCCTTCCCTGCCATAGGTATACAAAGTCATAGGACATAACTTACGTCAAATTTTAAGGACTTTTACCAGTGTTTTCAGCCAATGTTCCCTGTTTCTGACTTTGTATCTTAAGGACTGATGAGCAAGAAAGGATGCAATAAGAGGCAAAGTTGATTCTTAAATTCTTAAAATTTCTCTTCTCCCCAACTAAGTCGATTTTATTTCATAGCCCAAGATGCAGTTTGCTATTTTCTTGGTGCTATTCTCCTTTTTAGAGTCTTTCTTGTTAATTTTAATTTTCAATTGATTAATATTACTATAATTGTATTTTTTGTCTTGTTTCCATATTAAAAATACGCTTTAAAATATTGGCAAAAACTGCAAGCATTAAAAAGTAATAAGAATCAGCAGTATAATTAATAATGTCTCACACAATTCACACTAGCGCAGTACACAAGATGCTCAGTCCATAAACGGCTTTTCTTTATGCTCAAGATCCATTCAATTGAGCTCATTCTATTAGGAGGTTCAGAAATAGACCTAGAAAGTTCAATTGTGTTTCAAGTTTCCACAACTTCAGTACAGAAAACTGTGTGTAGAATATTTCTATTAATTAAATTTAATAAAAGAAACATAAGCATACATATGAGATATAAAACAGCTTTCCAGCAAACCCAGATTAAGAGTGTTATATAATGCACAATGTGGTTAAATATTTTATCTTTCATTATTTATAAAATACATATAATGATATACTCAGTCTCACTATGGAATTAAACTAGCCAAATACACTTGGGGCTATGTATACACTTTAAAAAGAAAAACAAGTTTTAACTTTTAAAAAGATAAAAATGGCAATGTTCATGGACTAACTGGTTCTGATTAGATTGGTTCTGTGTCTTTAAATAACTGAGTTTGTATAACAGGTATTTCTATCAGTCTATCTAGCTAGCTAGACTGCTGTTTTTTATTGAGTATTCTGTGTATTACTTGCTCACTGGACGATGCAGTCACACATTGTACACTATGCCTACGATTTGTTTGTTTGTACCAAGTCTCCTCATGTCTGATATTGAAACCTAGTATTCACTGTTCTCAAATGGACCTATGCATCAAACCTGTATATTGAGTCAACTATTGTTGCTTGTATTAAATCTGTTTCATGTGTATTACTGTTACCTTGTACTCCACTGTCACCCTGCACTATGTGTTATGGCCCGGGTAGTGCCTGAAAACAGTCCCTGGGATCAGTGCACTCACCCAGTTATTAAAGTCACAAATAAATAAATAAATAAAAATATATAAAATAAATTGCAAAAGATTAATGCTTTAGTTAGGGTTAAAGGCCCAAAGGTAGAGAAATGTGGCATTAGGGATTCCAAACCTAACACTCCACTCTGCACACACCAATAGACATCAGGGAGTGTGCCTTTGGGTTGTCAGCCCTAACACTTATTCCATTCCATAAGTAAATAAGCTGAGATGGGTAGAGTATAGAGAACAGGATGACATACTTATCTATCTATCTGAATATATATATATATATATATATATATATATATATATGTGCACATACACATTCTCTCTATATATATCTATATTTATATCTCTCTAGAACATGCATATGTATTATAGGGGCTCAGTTGTGCCCTTATAGTTAGGGTTGAGTAGGTACTTTAATGTTAAACCACAAATTTTGCACTCTAATAAGTTTGCAATAATTTAATGGATTTGCACAAAATGCTGCATGCACAGTCTTGTGTGGTAGCTCTTTTGATTGTCAAGTTTTGTTTTGACTGGACTGGTAGATTTTGAGTTTAAAATTCACCTTTTTTGCATTTTTTTTGTCATTGCGCTGCTCCCAGGCAGTTTGGAATTCTGGTCTGAAATTTTCAAGGTACAAAGGACCTTCCCCACAGAAGTGCTTTTTGCTGGGTTTGTGAAATCCACTGCAAAGTTATATAATTTTAAAGTATCAGGTTCTGAACATGATCAGTACAGTCTTTTGAATAGTTTTCTGGAACAACAAAGGAATTTGGTCTCATGAGAAAGGACTTTTTTTCTTGAGGGGACCAATCTTTTTTTGTGAAAAAAATTCCTTTTTCATGAGTCACCATCTTGTTTTTAGTTTTTCCATACAGTAGTCATAACTCTGTATGCTAATGTGTACGCCGGGACGTCCAGTTTGGTCTCTGATTGACCCTGCCTTCCAGTTCTACCCGCTATTGGCTGACACTCTTTATGGCTTTGCCTATGACTGGACATTGCATCCTTGAAGTGGTCCTTTGCTTTTGGCTCACTCTGTGCACTACTAACCATCTGAAACCTACTTCAGTAGCTCTATATTTTGTCCTGCCCATCTTCCCCAACCTTGGCCTCTATTAAATACTCCTAAACCACTTCTAGTTTCCCCCACTTATTGGCTCAACATTAGGCACCTCTCTGATCTTACTAGCTTTCTCAAGTCAGTTGTTACTGTTTTCGTTTGTACCACTATTCTTCATTTAAGCTCCTTGTAACACCCTGGCTGCAGACCCTGTTCACACAGTTCTATTAGTACCCTTGCCTACTTCCAATGAGCTTACCCTTTTTGCTCTATTCCCTTACTTCTGTTTCTTGTTTCTGCATTGTATACTCCAGTTTCTCAAGTACCACAGCCTAATAAACCTGACACACCTTTCCACTCCATCCTCCTAGCTCCTACCTCTATTCTTGCCATTACACCTGCAGCTCCTATAGTACTCTGAAATCACTCCCTCCCCCACTCTCTCCCCTGCCACTTTACTCTCCGTGTCTAGTTACCTTCCTTTCCTTCATCTCCTAATCACCTTCTCCCCTAGTTCCCACTCCCCCCAAACAACCCCTAAATACTTGATCCTCCACAAAAGCCGCAAACTCCACCTCCTCATAATCGCACTCCACATACATCAGGAAATATTCATCTTAAGCCTGGCCCCACAACCCCACCCCTGCCTGCAGCTCTACCAAGCCAAATTCCCATACTCCTTCAACCCTTCCAAATGGCCTGAAAATCCACAGCTTAAATAGCTGCAGTCTCATTACAGAAACTGACTTATTGCTACCATGGTTATCTTCCTCATACCTGATATTTTAATTATAACTGAAACTTGACTAAAAGACAAAATACCAGACGATGTCATCTCCATCTATGGCTACTTCATGATCAGACATGACTGGGCTGGCAGAGGGGACAGTTTAGTCATGTATATCCTTGTTCACACTTCAATATACAATCAATCTCTCATCCTCCTTACCTTCCAATTATGAAGCCCTTGTTATAAACATTGCCCTTCCTCCCCCTCATCTTCATAGCTGGAATCTACTGTCACCCTGGAATCAATCCCTCTGTTACAATTTAACTCATTACCTCTATAACTTCCCTCTCACATAAATGTGAGTTATATATACTGGGTGATGTAAACCTTAATTGGTTGTTTCACACCTCTTCCAAGGTTTATAATGACATTATCACCCTCAGTCTCTCCCAACTCATTCTCAAACACACCTGCCTAAATCTTAAAACCCTAAACCACTCCCTGATAGAGTGGGCGCTCACTAACATTACCATCCCCACTGAGTCATTAAATCAGACATCCTCCTGGATGTTATCAGTGATCACCACCCAATCTTCCTAGTCAGGAAGGTCCATAGACCTAAATCACCTCACAAAATTCTGCAGCTCTCCCCCTTCAACTCCCTAGACCTTAGCACTCTTCTCCAGGACCTAGCTATCTCTGATTGGTCCCTGTTAGCCTCTGCCCCTTCTGTTGAACAAGCTTTCACCTATTTCAAAGAAAATTTCTAGCCATCTAGAACTGCATCTTTCAAACTACTAAGGTATGCGACAAAAATCATCCCTGAATCACCCCAGAATTACTGACCTGTCTCAGGGTAAGAGACACATCCTGGAGAAAACATAAGACCATTCAGCTTCCAATTAGATTATGCATCATACCACATGTTAAGAAATGCCTGCACCAAAGCTACCAGACTAGCCAAGTCTGGACATTTTAAATCATTTTTCCTTAATAATATCAGCACCCCTTTCAAACTCTGGAAAGTGCCCCATGCCCTCTTCTCCCCCACCCCATGCTTATAATAAATAACTCATTAGTATCTGACCTATGCTTAGTGGCCAAGGAGTTTATTATACCTCCTGTGCCTCAGCCATCCTAAAGTCCCTCCCCACTAAACTCCCTTCTCCCCCTGTGCTCAACTCCCCCATGCCCACCCCTCCTTTCGTTCTCTGCTGTCTCCCCTGTTGAAACACTCACTGCCCTTCTCACTCTCAATCCTTCCAAAGGATCATCACTGGAAGGTCTTGACCCTAAACTCCACACACTATACAACTGAACAGCTTCCCAGTATGAATCTTCTGGTGGGGTGAGAGTTGGGTGCACAATATAAAGCTCTTCCAAGACTCAATAAATGTATATGGTTTCTCCTTTGTGAGAATTCTCCAATGTTCTGAGAGGTTTGACTATTCTTTGAAACTATTTCCACACTCTGTATAATTAAAAGTTGCATCCCCTGTGTGGGTCAACATCTGATGGTGTGAGAGCTGGGTATTCCATCTGAAACTCCTCCCACATGTAGTGCATGTAGGGAATGGGAAAACTGTTCAACCAAGAAAGGCACACAAAGCCAAAGCTCATTTCCAGGTGCAACCTGGGAGCACAAAGAAGTTAAGTGGCTTGATCAGGGTCACACAGTATGCAAGTGGGGTTCAAACCCAGGCCTCTAGGTTTGTAGATCAGTGCGTTAAACCACTTTGCTATACTGCCTCCTGCATTTAAATGTTTTCTCCCCAGTGTGTACCCTTTGATGTTCGGTCAGGTGTTCCTTCCATCTGTAATGCTTCCTACACTCATTACATGTAAATGTTTTCTCCATTTTGTGACACTCTGATGTTTCATAAATGCCTTTTCAGTTGAGAATCTCTTCCCACACACTGTACAGTTAGTCTCTTCCTTGTAAATCATCTGATGGAGTAAGAGGTGTTTATTTTTGTTTTTAAAACTTTTTCCACACTCTGCATAATTGAATAGGGTCTCTACTCTGTGACTTCTCTAAAGGGTTGAGAGTTGGCTATTCCATGTAAACCTCTCCCTACACTCAGTACATTTAAAAAGTATTTTTCCTGTTTGAATCACCTGATGCTTAGGCAAAATATAGTATAGTTGTGAAACTCTTCTCACATTCAGTACATTTACAAAAGCTTCTCCCCTGTATGGATTCGCTGATGAGGCAAGAAGCTTTTCTTTACTTTGAAACTCTTCCCACACAGTGTAGAACTGAATGATGTATTCCCAGTGTGAATCCTCTGATGGGGCGAGAACTGCGTATTCTGTCTAAAGCTCTTCACACACACTGTTCATTCATAAGGTTTCTCACCTGTCTAAACAGTCAATCCTTTGGTGTTTAGGTAAAAGTAAGTTCAGTTAAGAAACTCTTGCCGCACTCTTTACAGTTAAATGTTTTCTTCCTTGAATGGATCCTCCAATGGATTGAAAGTTGGTTATTCCATCTAAATGTTTCCCTACATGCAGCACAATCACGAGATTTCTCCCTGTGTGAGTCATCTGATGGACCGAGAGATTTTCCTTTACATTGAAACTCTACCCACAAGCAGCACGATTAAAAGGTGCCTTCCCTGTGTGAAGCCTCTAATGTTTGGAAAGCTGAATATTCCATCAAAAACATTCCCCATATTTAGCACATTTGATAGGCTTCTGTCTCAGGGTAAGTGTCATCAAATATTTAGGGACCTCTAGTGCCATGATGAGAAAAAAACATTCTTAAGTTAGGGCATATTCAAAAATCATGAAATCACCACTGTATCAGTTTTTGCTATTTGCTGGCAGAGCTCTTCTCAGTATGCACAGCTTCCCCAGAATGGCTTCCTTTCACAGTTCAGAGTGTGTCACAGATATTGGTAGAATATGTAGATGGGCATGAAAGTTATTTTTGATTAAACCCATAAATGTGTTGTTTTATGTAATTTTGTCAGTGCCTAAAACTCTTATATTATTCAGCACATTCATAAGGTCTTTCTTCAGAGTGAATTCTCTGATGGCGTGTTAGGCCTCTTGAGTCTATAAAACTCTTGTCACAGTGAGCACATTCTTACAGTCTTTCTCCACAGTGATTTCTCTGATGGTATTTTAAGCCACTTAAGTCTATAAAACTCTTTTCACAGTTAGCACATTTATATGGTCTCTCTCCAGAGTGAATTCGCTGATGTGTTACAAGTGGACTTTTCCAGGTAAAACTCTTGTCACATTCAGCACATTTATATGGTCGCTCTCCAGAGTGAACTCGCTGATGTATTACAAGATGACTCTTCCAGGTAAAATTCTTGTTACATTCAGAACATTTATATGGTCTCTCCCCAGAGTGAATTTGCAGATGTTTTATGAGGTTTCTTTGCAGGGTAAAACTTTTGTCACATTCAGCACAATTAAATGGTCTTTCTCCAGAGTGAATTTGCTGATGTAGTACAAGCTGTTTCTTCCAAGTAAAACTCTTGTCACATTCAGCACATTTATAGGGTCTCTCTCCAGAGTGAATTCGCTGATGTGCTGCAAGCATACTCTGCAGGGTAAAAGTTTTGTCACATTCAGCACATTTATATAGTCTTTCTCCAGAGTGAATTTGCTGATGTATTACAAGCTGACTTTTCCAGGTGAAACTCTTATCACATTCAGCACATGTATATGGTCTGACTTCAGAGTGAATTCGTTGATGTCTTACAAGGCTACTCTTCCGGGTAAAACTCTTGTTACATTCAGCACATTTAAATGGTCTCTCTCCAGAGTGAATTTGCTGATGTGTTACAAGTTGAGACCTCCAGGTAAAACTCTTGTCACATTCATCACATTTATATGGTCTTTCCCCTGAATGAATTCGCTGATGTGTTACAAGGCTACCCTGTAGGGTAAACCTCTTGTCACATTCAGTGCATTTAAATGGTCTCTCTCCAGAGTGAATTTTCTGATGTTTTACAAGCTGACTCTCCCAGGTAAAATACTTGTCACATTCAGCACATTTATATGGTCTTTCTCCAGGGTGAATTTGCTGATGTATTTGCAGATCATCCTTCTCTCTAGTATGAAACCTCTGGTGTTTAGTAAAATACCTCACAGTTTTGAAGCTCTTTCCACACTTAGCACAGGTAAATGTCTGCCCAATGTGAATCCTCTGATGGTGCATTAGGCTTTCCTTCATTTTAAAACTCTCCTCACACACTGTACAATTAAAAGATTCCACCCCTTTGTGAATCCTCTGATGGCGTGAGAGCTGACTATGCCATCTAAAGGGTTTCCCACACACAGTGCATTTAAAAGATTTTGTCTCTGTATGAATCCTCAGATGGTCTGAAAGTCTTTTCTCATCTTTCAAATATTTTCCACACTCTGGACACATTAAAGTTGTCTCCTGTGTGTGAATCCTCTGATGATATAACAGCTTGGTATTCTGTTTAAAACTCTTTCCACTCTCAGTACATTGAAAAGAGTCCCTCTCCATGTGTCCCTTCTGATGTTGTGTGAGCTGTTCCTTCCATGTAAACTGCTTCCCACACTCAGAAGAATTACAAGGTTTCTGCCAATTGTGGAGTAATTTATGTACTGACAGCTGTCCTTGTGGTATACATATCTTCGCTGTAGCTGCAGATAAATTAGGTTTTTGTGTCAGATGTGATTGCTTGTGTCTCTTTCTTTTGTGATCATGCTGATATTCTTTATTCTTGTGCTTCACAAATGCCAGTAGATCTGGAACATTCTTCTTATGTGATATGCATTTAATGCTTTTTCCTGTAACACGTTGTTGGTGTGCAGGAAGTCACAACTGATCACTCTCAGACTCAGAAAATTTGGTGACTAAAATCAGAAGAAAAATAAATATTTCTTGATTTAGTTTTCAGAGACTGTAGATAAAGAATCCAACATAACAGATTACAAGAATTTTTCTATGTAACCATCCAGTTAGTCTAAAATAACTGAACACAGGGAAACACACACTTCATAATATACACTTGGCTAAGGAAATAAAACTTGGTTTGCTGTATGATATTAAACTATGTGCAAATCATGGTAGTAAGGTAAGACCTATCAGACAATATTATACAGTCTAGACACATGCTTTCAAGAGTAAGGAGAGAGAGAGAGGAATATGAGAGGAGCCTGCAAATACATGCATGAGTGTAACATGGTGGACTCCTCTGTATTAGCTAAATTAAGGAGTAACACAACCACCAGGAAACACAGCACTGTTCAGCATTAACTACTTGACTGAATATATTGTGAGCTACTGTTGCACCCTTATTGGGCAGCCCTCACATTTATTTATTTATTTAAAGTTTAGTAACTTGGAAAGGCACACTGAGCCAGGGCTTGTTTTCAGGCATGACCTTGAGGACATTTGGGTAAAAAGGAAATGCATACAAAAGAAAAACTTGGCATGGGGGCTGGCCCACTGGCACAGTGGTTGGATTTCCACTTGCGATGCTGGCGACCTGGGTTTGGGAATGGACCCGGATCACTGGAGGGCCGGCCGGGGGAGAAGGATTGAGCATCCTAAGGACAGCTCTCCTTCTTTGGGGAGAGGGTGGGGAAGTATCTGGCACATGACAGACCCCTAGCAGAGGCCAGGGGTCCCACAACACCTGTGCTTGCACTCAATGGAGGCAGGGCAGATGTTGGACATCATTGCATGTCCCTGCCTCAGAGGAAAACCAAGAAAAATGGACGGGAGAGTCTCCGTCTACATGAAGCCCTCCCTAGGCTTCAATTAGCCACTGCTGCCACACTCCCAACTAGATACCAGTTCCACGGCACCGGAATTAGGGGAACCGGTACCGTGGCCCCACCCTCCAGAGGGCAAGCTGGGGGTAACCTGAAGTTGCGGCACTTGGCAGTTGGTAGAAGTCTCGGGGGCCATGACCAGGGCAGAGACAAGATGGAGGCCTCCCAGGGAAATATGATAAAAAAAAAACTTGGCATGGGGAAGTGCATGGTTCTGCACCTGAAAGTCAGACATCCAGGCCAGGGGTATACCCTGGGAGGAGACATGATTCAAGTCATGGAGGGTGAGAGGGACCTAGGGATAGTGGTAGATATCAAAATGAACAACTCAGAGACCTGTAGGAGGGCAGTGGAAAGGGCAAATAGGATGCTGGGATGCATCGCATGGGGGATTACCTCCAGAAAGGTGGACGTGATCCTTCCACTGTACAACTGCTTGGTTAGGCCACACCTCGAGTACTGTGTACAGTTTTGGAGACCACATTTATAGAGGGACATTACACTCCTAGACAGGGTCCAAAGGAGGGCAACCAATATGATCTGGGGCCTGGGGGAGAGGACCTATGAGGAGAGGCTCAAGGAGCTCGACATGTACACCCTGGAGGAGAGGAGGGACAGGAGGGACATCATAGAGGTCTTTAAGTAGATGAAAGTGATCAATAAAGGAGGCCCAGTCAGGGTGCTCCAAAGGAAGAAGGGTGGGGCAATGAGAGGTCATGGGTGTAAGCTGGAAGGGGACAGACTCAGAGGGGAGAGGAGGAGATATTGTTTCACTGAAAGGGTTGTGGAGCCATGGAATGCACTGCCCAGGGAGCTGGTAGAGATGAAGACTGTGGACAGGTTTAAGAGGGCATGGGACAGGTATAGGGGAAGGGTAAATCTGACCAGGCCCAATACAGATGGAACACCTGGGACTGGGGAGAGTATGACCCGGGGGGGCACTAAAATTAGCCCTTAGTGCAGGTGCTGAAAATTGAGCAGACTTGAGAGACCATTATGCCTATTCTGCTGGCGTTTTAGTATGTTAGTATGATAATAGCTACAACAAAATATGGCCCGTTCCAGAGCTCACATTGCAGCTATACAAGTATGCTAAAATACTAACATTTGTAAGAGCAAAAAGAAAATACTATATAGCCCAAGTGAAGTAAAGTCAGAACAAAGAATAATGTAGTAGTTAGGGGCAGTGGTAGCATGTCTGAGCAGGTGTTTGGACATGGAGAGTGAGGTGTCCTGTTGGTAAGTAGATGGAAGTTGATTCAGGAGGAAGGATAGACAAGGAGAAAGCAGACTGACCAGATATAGAGTGAGGGTGGGGGAGAGAGAAGCATCAGGACATCCTGGAGCAGAGTGGGCAGGAGTAGGGACTAGCAGGGGATAGGAGGGAGGAGAGATAGGAGGGGAGAAGTCCAAACCAGAATTTAGCAATAAAGGCTAAGGAGTGAGCCTTACAACAGTGGGTTGGGGAAGAACAGATAGAGTCAGAAGGAGCACTGGTGAGTGTAAAATGGGGAGTTGGTTGCAAAATGGCAAAAAGGATTTAGGATGGTGTCTAGTTTGCTGAGGAAAGAGGCAGAAGTAGTGCAATAGATGAGGTCCACATAATTAAGCAACAGGAGGATTGTTTTAGTAACCAGCTCATGATGCATGAAAGGAGAGAGACATTTTTTGTTACGTTACATTACTTGAAGTTTGGAGTGGAGTTTCGAGTGCAAGGTGTCTATATGAACTGAGAAATCAAGCTTGTTGTCTAGTCATACCCAAAGGAATTTGAAGGCAGAGACATTCTAGGGAGAATTGTCTGAAGTAGAGAAGATGAGGAGGGGGAATGAGAGTTTTTGTCTTGAACCAAAAGTTATAGAGACTTGTTTCCTCTGTATTTGCTCTCAGCTGGTCTGCCTGGAATCAATTTGATATGCTGTTAAAATCATGCTGGGGCTGGGGTTCAGGGACCAGAAGTGCAGATGACCATATCATCAGTGTACATGAGGATTTGTGCATGCGAGCAAATTAGGGGGAGGTTGCTGATGAAGAGGGAGAACAGGACAGGGCCCAGGATGGAGCACTGGGGGAACCCCACAAGGGCTGAGAGGGAAAATGATAGGGTGGAGCCCACCTGAACTGACTGACTGACTCCTGCTTGTGAGATAAAAACTGAACCAGTTCACTGCTGGTGCTGCCAGGCCAACTAAGTGCAGCTAGCTTAGCTGGAGTGAGTGGGTGACTGATTCGAATACCTTCACCAGGTCAATGAAGGTAGCAGCAGATATGTGATCCAGATCCATGCCCGAGAGAAAGACATCTGTGACCTGCAGTAAGGAGGAAGTAGTACAGTGGTTCCTCCTAAAACCAGCTTAGACCTGGGAGAGACTGTTGGTGACAGTGAAGAAGTAAGCAACCCTAGTGTAAACACAGAATTTGATGGCAGATAAGGACCTCTTGTCCCACCCAGTCTGCCCATTTCCCTACCTAATGGATAAGCTGCAGATCCTAGCTAACCAACAGCCTACTTCTTCCAACCTCCACCCCCTAGAATTGCCTTATGCCTGTCCCATGCATTCTTGAATTCCACCACTGTTTTTGACTCCACAACCTCCTCAGGAAGGCTGTTCCATGCATCCACAACCCTCTCTGTGAAAAAATACTTCCTTACATTACCTCTGAGCTGTCCCCCTCTAGCTTCAAATTGTGCCCTTTTGTTCTTGTACACCTCTTTTTCTGAAAGATGCTATCCTCTTGGACTTTGTTGATTTCCTTGAGGTACTTAAAAGTTTCTATCATGTCCCCCCAGAGGGTCTTTCAGAAAAAGAGGTGTACCAGAACAAGGGGGACACAATTTGAAGCTAGAGGAGGATGTCTCAGAGGTAATGTGAGGAAGTATTTTTTCACGGAGAGGGTTGTGGATGAATGGAACAGCCCTCCTCTCCTCGAGGCTATACATATTAAGCTCCCTAAGTGTCTCTTGATATGTCTTCTGGTGCAGGCCCTGTACCATTTTAGTTGCCCTCCTCTGGGCTGCCTCCATCCTGTCTATGTCTTTGTGGAGACTGGGCCTCCAGAACTGCATGCAGTACTCCAGAAGGGGTCTCACCAGCTGTCTGTACAGAGGGATAACAACTTCCTGTTTTCCACTGGTGATGCGTCTCCCTATGCATTCCAGTATCCCACTAGCCCTACTTACTGCCCTTTCACATTGCTTGCTAACCTTTAGGTCATCTGAAATGACTACCCCCAGGTCCCTTTCCATTTTTGTTGTTGTTAGTATCTCACCCCCCCATTGTGTACTCTTCCCCTTAGTTTTTGTTTCCCATGTGCATTACTTTGCATTTCTTAGCATTGAATCTAAGCTGCCATACATTTGACCATGCTCCCACTTTGCACTCCCCTAGTGGCTACTATTTCACCCTATGCCCCAGCAGAAGGTCTACCATGCTCTAGTGTCACTTAATTCAGCTAAAAATAGTACTGATGGCATTGGCCCCAAGCTCCTTTTTGTCTCCACCCCTGCCATCATCTCCCCCCCCCCACACCTGCTTATTCTCTCCTCAGACACAGTCCCTTTGGCCTGGAAAACAGCCAAGGTGTAGAATAGGTACTCCTAGAGCTTATCATGGGAGGGAAGCAGGGAAACAGGGCAGTAGTTCCAAGGACAGGATGGTTCACTACCTTTGTGGAGAGGCAGGACCTTGGCCATTTTCCAGGCCAAAGGGACTGTGCCTGAGGAGAGGGAGAGATTAAGCAGGTGTGTAAGGTGGGAGATGAAGGCAGGGGTGGAGATAAAAAGGAGCTTGGGGTGAATGCCATCAGTGTTATTTTTAGCTGGATTAAGTGGCAATAGAGCATGGTAGGCCTTCTGCTGGGAGATAGGGTGAAATGGTAGCCACTAGGGGAGTGCAAAGTGGGGGCATCCAAATGGGCAGTTGTGGGGAGATCAGGAAGTGCACATCAGATAAAGTATTTGTTTAGGATGTCAGCTATGGAGGAAGGGTCTAAGATGACAGAACCATCCATTGAAAGGATGTCAGTGGTTGACTGGGGGGTTGATGTAAGAGTGGCTGGCTTTCCAGAAATTTGAGGGAAGAGAAACGGTTAGAGTGGAGGATACATTGAAATAGTCTGCCTTGGCTGTCTGGGCTGCCTTTGTGCATGTGTTTCATACTGTTCTGTATGCTTTTTGGTTGGTCTGGGTCAGACAGGATTTGTAGGCAGGCCATGTGCTATCTTGCAGTTTACACTGGGCAATTAGGCTGGCACTAATCCAGCAGTGGTGGATACATTTTACATTCACATTTTTTAGGGGTGCATATGTGTTCCAGACTCTGGTGAAGTTGCTGATAAACAAGTTGAGGGCTGAGTCAATGTTGGTAGCAAAGAAAACAGGTAACCAGTTGGCACTAGAAAGGTGTTTTAGAAGGGCATTTGTATCAAGCACCCTGAGGGAGTAATGCTATATGCATTTAGTGACTGATTGGGAGGGATGCAACTTGTTGACACAAGAAGTTATACAATGATCACTAAAGATATCTGGGAAGGTGTTTGTTGCAGTGACACAGTGGAGGTTGGAGGAGAATACCTAGTTTAATAGAGAGTGGTTGGGGAGCAAGGGTTTAGATGTATTGGTTCCTTTATGAGCTTAATAGGATTCAGCAGTTCATTGTTGTGTAATGCGGGCTTGGAGACCCGAGAGAGCTGATTTAAATTGAAGTCCTTAAGCAGGATCAGCACCTCAGAGATTGTGTGTGAGGTGCTAGAGGAGATACAAGTAACCAATAAGGCTGGTTAGGATCTAAGGAAGACACATATAATGCCCCAATATTTACAGAAAGAGTGGCTGGGATGTTCAGTTTAGCTCTAATTAGCTCATGAGGGAAGGGATTTGCAAAGGGAAATGGAGCAAGAGAAGAGCTGGCCAACATAGAGAGCTAACCCACCACTATGTTTGCCCCTGTCCTGGTGGAAAAGGTTATATTCTGTAAGATAGAGTTGGGAATTGAGTACCTTGGAGGACAGCCAGGTTGTAGGTTTCAGAGACTCAAAGTATGTTGGGAGGTGTGCAGGTAGTCCAGAATTTCAGGGCATCTAGTTTGGGAAGAAGGCTTCTGGCACTGAAGTGAAATCTTTTAAGACATTTCAGTAGAGCAGGAGGGGAGGACAGGGAAGGCGGACCAGGGTTGGGTTATGTGTCCCTTGAGAGAAGCAATAGGCTAATTAGTAAGACGAGAAGGGAGGGTTTTTTCTATCTTTTATGGGGTGAGGAGCAGAGGCAGCAAGGCAGAAATATAGGGCAACAGATGCAGGTTAATGCTTCAACTGTAAGTTTAGCAAAAGGGAGTACATTACTTCTAGTTGTATGAAGGTGTGTAGTAAGGAGTAGTGAGGGAAGGGCGAAGGGAGTAGTGGAGAAGAGGGTAGAGGAGGACAAGAAAGGTAGGAGAGAAGAGTGAGGGGTGATAGAACAGATGCAAGGGAGAGCAGAACAAGGCAGAAAAGGACTAGGGTCAACATAATGAGATGAAGGAGTGGGGGCAAACAGGAACGTGCAGAATATATTAAGATAGAGGGAAAATTATAGCACATAACAAAGCAGGCAACTTGGGAAGGTACCAACAGAAAAAGATACCGTGACTGCAGTTCCTGCTTCTGAATGGTTTCCCAAGGTCGTGGGTAATGATAGTAGTACGGTTAATAGTTGATAGTCTAACTGCAGGGTCAGTGCTGTACTGTTCAATAAGTAATACTGGCTCCAGCTGAACTAGTTCTAGGAGGTTAAGTTGCTAGTTCTGGGGAACTCCAAGAGTACAAAGCCAGCAGGGATCGAGAGGGGTGTACCAAGTTGCCATGCAGTAGGGGTGTATAAGTTCATTAATAATTTTTTGCACCTGTGTTGTTCTTTTAAAATAAAGGCTACCT
Source organism: Neoceratodus forsteri (assembly GCA_016271365.2). Taxonomy (NCBI): domain Eukaryota; kingdom Metazoa; phylum Chordata; order Ceratodontiformes; family Ceratodontidae; genus Neoceratodus; species Neoceratodus forsteri. The sequence continues at coordinate 57,133,321 of CM057455.1, forward strand.
TAGTGTGAGAGGGTGTCTGGGGAGGGTGGACAAAGAGTAGCATGATGCTGACCATTCCTACTTGTGACCAGATTTACCAAGAGCATGTGGTCAGGTAGTGTGTCCCAAGATGGTGCTGAGGTCTTTTTGTTGCACTCTTCTTGTGTAACCCTCACATTTGTTGCATCCTTCTTGGGCAGCTCTCACATTTAGTCCTCTAGCCAGCCTGGGTGTTGGTGTCTTTTGTTTCTCCATAACTGTAAGACCCCTTCACAGTGTCTTGTGTTACCAGTCACTTTTAGAAAATCACCCAGTGCTTGTAGCCACTGTAGAAACATAGAAACATAGAAGTTGATGGCAAATAAGAACCACAAGGCCCATTCCGTCTTCCCATTTCTTTTTCTACCTTATAAATGTGCCATCGGTCTTTGCTCCCTCCCAGTTTCACTGGTAGCTATCTAGCTTGTGTCAGCAACTATTGTTACACCATTTCTGGATGACCCATCTCTACTGTTCATTTTACCCATCACATTCAACAAGTACTGTTACTGGTGTAATCTTCTCTGATTCATCTTGTTTTTTCAAGATATAACTTCTGCTACAGTGTATTGCAGGTTGTGCTTACAGGTGCTGTTATTTCTTAACTGCTTAATTTGTTTTTTGCAGGTATATCTTCTGTGAAATTATTACAGGTAGTGCTTACAGGTTTTACAATTTTATTTATCATTATTAGGCTAACCTTTCATGGCTAATTACAGGAGCACGTATGAGATACAAATTGAGGGACAGTGGCTACATTTGTTGATTGATTGTTTCTGCTCTAACCTCCTTGTTCCATTCATTCATAGTTCTTTTTCAGCAGGGGAAGGGTCAAACCACCCACCCCCAACCCCAACCACCCCATGCTACACTTCTTTTTTGTAGTAGCAAAGCAGCAAGGGGAGGATCAGAGGGGTATCCACACAATGACCTCACTTACAGGGGCACAGTTAATTTAACTTGTTATAAAAAGTTATACAAAAACAAACAAAAAAGAATTTAAAAAAAATTAAATTGCATTCATTTTCTTTCTAATTACTCGGACCAGGTTATAAACCCTGCAACTCAACCGGAATGGATAGTATTAACTGCAGGTACTGTGGGATGCTTTTCAAAAGGGCAGTTATACAGGATTTAGAACACTGTTCTATATGCTGGAACACCGTTAATAATCATTAAAATCAAGTTTTCCATCCTGGGAGTGGGTCCGAGGGTGGTAGCCTAGGTAGCAAACTGGCTGCACAACAGGACACAGAGGGTAATAGTGAATGGAACTCACTCCGAAGTAAGGGGGGGTTACTAGTGGAGTACCCCAGGGTTCAGTACTGGGTCCAGTCCTCTTTAACATCTTTATTAGTGATATTGCAGAGGGTCTGGAAGGAAAGGTATGCCTCTTTGCAGATGACACAAAGATCTGTAACAGAGTTGATACACGGGGGGGTGGAAATGATGAGAAGGGACTTGGCTTGCTTGGAGGAATAGTCAGACATATGGCAACTTTGATTCAATGCAAAGAAGTGCAAAGTAATGCACCTAGGAAACAAAAACCCAGGAGAAGAGTACACAATGGCAGGGGAGGTACTAACAACAACAATAATGGAAAGGGACCTGGGGTAGTCATATCAGATAATCTTAATGTGGAGAAGCAATGTGAGACGTCAGTAAGGAGAGCCAAGGGGATACTGGGAAGCATAGGGAGAGGCATCACAAGTAGAAAAAGGGAAGTGGTTATCCCTCTGTACAGACAGTTGGTGAGACCCCATCTGGAGTACTGCGTGCAGTTTTGGAGACTCCATCTCCACAAGGACACAGACAGGATGGAAGCAGTCCAGAGGAGGGTAACAAAAATGGTGCAGGGTCTGCAACAGAAACCATATGAAGAGACACTGAGAAAGCTTAATATGTATACCCTTGATGAAAGGAGGGACAGCAGGGACATAATAGAAACGTTCAAGTACCTCAAGGGAATCAACAAAGTCCAGGAGGGTAGCATCTTTCAGAAAAAGAGATGTGCAGGAACAAGGGGGCACAATTTAAAGATAGAGGGGGGATGGCTCAGGGGCAATGTGAGGAAATTGTTTTTCACAGAGAGAGAGAGAATAGTGGATGCATGGAACTGCCTTCCTGGGGAGGTTGTGGGGTCTAAAACAGTGGGGGAATTCAAACATGCATGGGACAGACATAAGGCAAGTATAGTGGGGGAAGTAGGAAGTAGGCTGTTGGTCAACTAGAATCTGCAGCTTATCCAATATGTAGGGAAATGGTCAGACAGTGCGGGCCAAGTGGTCCTTATCTGTCATCAAAGTCTATGTTTCTATCAGAGATCTAAGGGCTTAGCTTCAGACAGCATGGGCAAACATTACACACCTCAAACTGCATATTCAGGAGGAAATATATTACAAGAAGCACCCACCATTTCCCCAACATCCAACTGAAGCACCTCAACTGCAAAGGGTAGTTGGTCCAGGAGGTTAGCAGGAGGTTAGGAGGGGCCAATCGGGTGCACCACCACTCAATGCTCACCAATGTATCACCTCCACATACCATATAAAAATTACAAACAGGTATCTGCCTCTATCTTCAAAATCAAACAAAGGGGCAGAGGACACTGCAGCACAGGAGCTAGTGCTACAGAACTCACCCTAAACAGGGACAAAAACCAAAAAAGCAAAAAGGAAATCCAAAACACTTCTGATAATAGGAGACTCCATGATTTGGGGAGTTGATACCTCCACCCGGAGGTAATGGTCAGATGTCTCCCAGGTACATCAGCGTAGACAGACACTGACTACACTGCTAAAATCTTGCAGAATGTCAGAGAAAACATCAACATCCTGGTGCAGATAGGGACTAATGATCTTGCCAGTCAGTCAGTTGTGGAAACCAAGAAACACCTGTCCAGGCTGGGAGACAAACTGTCATTCATTTTGTCCGGCATCTCCTTCACTGAGATCCTGTCAGTGTGGGAGAGGGGAGCAGATGGACGGAAGTTAGAGAAGGAGAGATAGGGGAGTGAAACATGTAGCTCAAGGGCTGATGCCAGGAAAAAGAACACACATTTGTAGGTAACTGACAACAGTTTTCAGAGCAAAAGTTCTTTAAATTTAATGGACTGCATCTGACTAAGGAGGGAGTCAGTGCAGATGTTTGATGTCTTTGCAGAATATTTAATCTAGCAAATGGGGAGGGGGTGCAACAATCGACACATAAAACAGGAAGAATACCCCTCGCCCTTAAGCAAGTGATCAAACAGGAGTTCAACATGCTTGTAGTTAATTTGAATCACCAGCTGAGGAAAAAGGCCCAACTCCCCATGTGACATGCAGGGGAAATGCTGGACCTCACCCAACAACTAACGCACTGAAATCTGGCAATTGGAAAATCATGTACACAAATACCCACAGTCTGGGAAACAACATCCCAGACCTGGAGGCAATAATGACAGAGGCAAAACTGGACATAGTAGCCATTAGTGAGACATGGTTCACCAGTAACCACACTTGGGTGACTTCAGTACCAGTTACGTACTGTTCAGAAGAGACCGAGGTGCAAAGGGGGAGGGAAGTGGCCCTTTATGTCAATGAAAATGTCAAAGCCACAGAAATTCAGAATATACATAAGGAGCCAGAAGAACTGTGGGTCATCCTGGAAACAAGAAATAGGACAGCCATACGAACAGGGGTTGTCTACAGACCTCCAGACCAGGAAGAGGATATAGACACATTACTGTTAGAAGATATACAAAATATGACAGCCAAAGGAGAGCTTCTGCTAATGGGAGACTTCAACATGCCAGATACAGACTGGTCAATACTAGTAGGAACATCCACCAGAACTAGACACATAGTGAATTCCCTGCAGGGGGAGGGCCTCAAACAACTAGTACAACAACCTACAAGAGACAGGCCTATCCTAGATCTCATACTGACTAATGAGGAAAGGATCACAGATCTCCAGGTAGAAGGCTACCTGGGGGCAAGTGACCATCACATGATATGGTTCAATTTGACCACTAGAATTAAATCATCCCATTCCAAGGCAAAAATATGGGATTTCAGATGAGCTAACTTTGATAAGATGGCCAATAGAGTTAAGATAGCCCTGGCAAGATGAAATTCAGGAGAGGGGGTACACGCAAAGTGGGTAAGTATTAAGGATGCAATACTTGAAGCAACATTCCATTGTGTTAGGGAGAAAAACAAGAGCAAAAGAAGGAAGAAAACAGTTTGGTTCTCAAAACAGTAGCAGAAAAGATCAGAGCCAAAAGGTTGGTCTTCAGGAAATATAAGGGAACACAGTGGAATGAAGATAGGGAGGCATACTATACTTCCCTAAGGGAAGCAGGGAAGGCAATACGACAGGCAAAGGCCCAAACTGAGGAAACACTAGCACGAACAGTAAAAGAAGGAAACAAGATGTTCTATAGATACACTCGTGAAAGGAGAAAGTTCAGAGGAGATATTGCTAAGACCAAAGGAGATAAGGGGGTGTGTGCAGAGGAGGACCAAGGAAAAGCATTTATCCTAAATAGATACTTATGTTCATTATTTACTTAGGAGAAGGTAGGCCAGGGCTGAAAGCTAAGCACCATGGACATGGGGGAAAGAAGGTGTGCACAAGTCCCTTCACAAAAGAAAGGGTGCTGCAAGAGCTTGCTAAGCTCAGGGTGGACAAGGCAATGAGACCTGATGGCATAAATCCCAAGGTACTAAAGGAGCTAAGGGTGGGACTAGCAGAGCCATTAGCATAACTGTTTAGTGAGTCTCTGAGCATAGGAGACATCCCAGAAGACTGAAGAAGCACCCATGTGATCCCACTTCACAAGAGTAGCAGCAGGGAGGAGGCTGGTAACTACAGACCAGTCAGTCTTACTTCATTAGTGGGCAAGATTATGGAGGCACTCCTTAAGGAAAGAATGGTGCAACACCTGGAATCCATAGAAACACATAATACAAGACAGCATGATTTACAACAGGAAGGTCCTGTCAACTCATCTCATATATTTCTTTGAGAGGGTAACCAGAGTGGTGGACCAAGGTGGTGCAGCTGATGTCACCTACCTTGACTTCAGCAAAACTTTTGATGCTGTTCCACACAGAAGATTGATTAATAAGCTGGGTAGGCTCGAGTGGGTCAGAGGTTGGACAACTGGGTGGCAAACTGGTTGGCAGGCAGAAAAGTGGTAAATGGTATAGTCAGAAGAGATGCAAGTCACAAGTGGGGTACCTCAGGGATCAGCCCTGGGGCCAGTCCTTGTCAATATCTTCATCAGTGATATTGCAGGTGGACTGGAGGGTAAGGTTTGCTTGTTTTCAAGATCTGCAACACAGTAGATGATCCAGATGGGGTGAGCAGAATGAAGAGATCTGAAAAAACTGGAAAAATGGTCAGAAGAGTTGCAACGGGGGGTTTAACGCAAAGAAGTACAAGATCATGCACATAGGGAAGAAAAACCCTGAAGCTACCTATAGGTTGGGAGGGGAGTTGCTGGCCATCACAAGGGACGAAAGAGACTTGGGCATCATCATCATCAGAGATTGCCTGAAATCATCCAAGCAGACCACTAAAGTAGTAGATAAAGCTAGAGAGATGGTGGGGTGTTTTAGTAGGGGTATCACAAGTCACAAGATGGAGGTAATAATCCCTCTTTACAAGGCACTGGTTAGACCTCATCTGGAGTAGTGTGTGCAGCACTGGAGGTCGCACCTGCACAAGGAAATTAATAAAAATGGAGGCAGTCCTGAGAAGGGCAACCAAAATGGTGCAGGGACTGCATCAGAAAACATATGAGGACAGATTAACAGAGCTTAATATGTATACTCTAGACCAAAGGAGGGAGAGAGGTGATATGATAGAAACATTCAAACATCTTAAGGGCATTAACAAGGTGAAAGAGTCTAACATGTTTCAATATAAGAAAAATAGCAGGACAAGAGGACACAGCATGAGATTAGAGGGAGGCCTATTAAGGGGTAATGTGAGGAAGTACTTTTTCAGAGAAAAGGTGGTGGATGCATGGAACGGCCTCCCTCAGGAAGTGGTGGATACGATTACAGTGTGGGGCTTCAAACAGGTATGGGATAGGCATCAGGTAGCAATACAGATGTGTATGAACAGATAGGCCATTGACAGAGTAAATGCCTGTGGCACATTCATAAGGTAGAACAAAATGGGCAGACTGGATGGGCCTTGCAGTCCTTATCTGCCATCGATTTCTATGTTTATATACACCATATCTGGCTGGTTCTCTGGTTCATTTTTACCATCCCAATCAAAAACCACTGTTACATTATATCTGAATGGCTCATCTCTACTGTTATTTTGACCCAGTACATTTAGCAAGTACAGCAAGAACTGTTAAACCATATCCACATGGTTAATTTCTAGTTTTACTTTTACCCAGCCCATTAAGCAACTAATGTTATACCATATTTCGGTGGTCCCTATACAGTGTTTCATTCATCCAGCTTGTGTCAGTAACTACAGTTTTTCCCTCTGGGCAACCTCATAAAGAACATCTTTTTACCAGCCCATACCAGCAACTTTGTAACTTACAGCTTCATGCTAACTTGCTGGCCCATATATTTTGTCCTAATCAGCTTGTGCTAGTTACCTCACTAAACCCTACCTGGACAACCTCTATAATGCCGTTTGAAAAACAAACATGTGGAGTAACTTCTGCCTCCCCTTATCTGGTCATTTTGAGATTTCCAAAGTTATCAGCTGTGTCAAATTAGGCACAGACTGCAGCATATATTTTCACTGTCTGTATAGGGAATATTTCAGTCATCAGGTCACACAGTAAGAACAAGTCCCAAGCAGTTACGGGTGCAGTAAGATAGTCTGGGAGGAGGATCAACCAAAGCCTAAAAGAGAAGACCTTGCAAGACAGGCCGTCCAAAGTCTGCTCAGGCTCTAGAGGCTATATCAAGACTGTAGTGCTTGGTGAAAGTATGGACAGTACTCCAGGTGGCAGCAGTGCAGATGTCTGCTGCTGAGACCCCTTTGAAATAGGCCTCAGATGCAGTGATGCCCCTTGTGGAGTGGGCTTTCCCTGCTAATGACAACTCCTTGTCACACTTATTACAGCAGAATGGAATACAATGTGCCAACAATTTGGGCAAACATTTAAAATCCTGAATGCCCTCTTTACCTGGGGTGAAAGAAACAGAAAGCTGCTTTGACTTTCTGCACTCTTTAGTCTGGAGCAGATAATACTTAAAAATTCTGCATACATCTAACATATTGAGCTGTGCTTCCCCAGGATTGGCACTCTCTGGAAAATAAACTTGATGGTGGACAGACTGGTTCAGGGTGAATTCAGATACCACCTTAGGGAGAAAGTTAGGATACATGTGGCAAAGACATCATGTCTTTATGGAAACTCAAACAAGGGTCCTCTCACCAGAGGGCCTGAAGCTCGCAAATCATTCATGCAAATGTAATGGTGACCAAAAATAACACTTTTCAAAAGAGAACGCATAGCTTGCAACTTGAGGATGGCTCGAAAGGAGATGGGGTCAACTTTTTCAAAACAAAATTTAAGTCCCATGCCAGGACAGTGGAATATATTGGAGGTTTCAGGTGCAGGATGCACATGAGAAAGGTATGGAACACATCCAACTGAGCCACAGTGTGGCTGCTCATTGGCTCATGAAAGGCAGAGATAGCCGAAAGGTGCACTTCGAGGGAAGAGCACTGGACACCAGAATCCAATAGAAATATCAGGTAATCCAGAATCCGGTGATGATTGGCAGCAGAGATGGCAATCCTCTTCCACTTGGTGGCATATGTGGCTCTAGTGGAGGACCTTCAAGCTTCAACAAGGATACCTCTACCCACTGGGACACTCCAAACTGGGGAATGTCTATGTCATCAGGAGCCAATTGTGCAGATGAAGAGACCTGAGATTGGGGTGTCCCAGAATACCGAGTCTGCATAAGCTGATCCCTACAGAGGGACAGAGGAACCAAAGGCTCTTGCGTTAAATGTTGCAGTAATGGAAACCATATTTGCCATGGCCAGAATGGTGCTATCAAGAGCATGCTGCCCCCTCCATTTGCAGCTTGACACCCTCTGAATCACAGTAAATGGAGGGAAAGCATAAAGGAACCTCCCATTCCAGGAGAGGAACAACACCTTTCATCAGAAAACTCCAGGTCTTGGATCTAGCAAGCAGAAACTGGATAGTTCTGCACAGTGTGGGGATACGAAAAAGTCCAATTCTGAATGACCTCATCTGGCAAATAGAGCTTCTGCAATGGATGAGAGAAGCTCCCACTCATGCATGCTGGACTGAGTCCTGCTGAGGCTGTTGTCCAGTGTGTTTTGCATGACAGGGACATGGACTGCTGAGAGGATGAGACTGTGGTCTATGGCCCAGTATCATACTCTCATGGCCTCCTTGCACAGGGGTAAAAGTGAGTCCCCCCTTGCTTGTTGATATAATAGACAACACTGCGATTGTCCATTGGGACCATCAGCTGGGCTGGGAGAAGATGGTTCTGAAAGACTTGCATGGCATACAGAACCGCCCTCATCTCCAGGAGATTAGATATGAAGGGAGGATTCCATCTGGGACCAAGATCCATGAGTCTGGAATGGACACAGATGTGCTCCCCACCCTGAGCTCAAGGCATCCATGGTGAGGATTGGCTGGGGGGAGGAAATCTGAAATGGGACCCCTCTCAAGAGGTTCTGAGGGTCTATCCACCACTGGAGCAACTTGTAGACTGGGGAGGAGACCAGCACTAATTGATCTAATTCATCCATGATTTGGTCCCATTGCACCCTGAGTGTTCACTGAATAACATATATGTGTAGCCTGGCTAAAGGAACCAAGGGAACAGCAATGGCATTCATACCCTATAGCCTCACATATACCCTAGCCATGATATAAATCCTCATGAGTCTGGGGAATGAGGCTTTCTGCCCTGTTCTGGGGTAGGAAGATCTTGTCCTGCACAGAGTCCAGAACCACCCCATGTATTTATTTTATTTAGTTTTTGTTTACCAGGTAAGATGCACTAGCCAGACAGGTGCCTATTTTCAGGCATAACCAGGGGGTTATAGGCAAAGTTTCACTCTTAACACATGGCATACTGTAACTATGATACTTCCATTGGTACAGTACAGAGCTTAGCGAGACAACTTAAGGAACAAGGATACAGACGTGCAAACAATAGGGCGATGCAAGCTAAAGGCACTAGCGTGTATGGCACAGGGTAACAACTGCAGCAAGATAAAACAACAGGAACAAGAGAGTGAGTGATGCAAATTACAGAAATGCAGTGATATGTACAAGAACATTCAACAGAGTGATGTTTACCCATTTGAGGCCAATGAATGCAAGTTATGTATGATGCGGTGATATATACAGTGAGCAATTTCAGCACAGTGACAACTACACATCATTATAACATGGGTGTCCTGAGGGAGAAGTCTAATTGAGGGGTATTCCACCCTCGGAGCTGCTGGGGACCCCCTTCATAAGCCAGCTCACATTCATTCTTGAGGGGCATTCCACCCTTTAAGCTGCTGGGGACCCTCTTCACAAGCCAGCTCATCTTCATTCTTGAGGGGCATTCCAGCCTCAGAGCTGCTGGTGACCCCCTTCACAAGCCAGCTCACCTTCATTCTTGAGGGGCATTCCACCTTCAGAGCTCCTGAGGACCCCTTCACAAGCCAGCTCACCTTCATTCTTGAGGGGCATTCCACCCTCAGAACTGCTGGGGACCCCCTTCACAAGCAGGCTCACCTTTATTCTTGAGGGGCATTCTGCACTTGGAGCTGCTGGGGACCCCCTTCACATGCCAGCTCACCTTCATTCTTGAGAGGCATTCTACCCTCGGAGCTGCTGGGGACCCCCTTCACAAGCCAGCTCACCTTCATTCTTGAGGGGCATTCCACCCTCAGAGTTGCTGGGGACCCCCTTCACAAGCCAGGTACAGACACTGTGGATGTAATTCTCACCAGGCTGCTGCCTTGAATTTCAAATTTGGCGCTGTTTCTGAATGTCTTCCTTACCTGCGCTTCAGCTGATTTTTACAATGGCTAGCTGCCGTGTTTAGGGCTGTTAGTGAAGTAGGTGCTCGTAAGGCAATTTGCAGACAAAGGATTTTAACTGCAGTCCCTCGGGGCTTTTAATTTAAGTTTGTTTGGGGGCAGCCTGGTGATTTCAGTACTCGGGGCTAATTTTAAACTGTGTTGGAACGGAACACAGCAGTGCAGTCAGGGCTGCTCTGGATCCACATCTGTGCCAGCCCATAAATAATTAACTGCTCCTGACTATAAACCGTAATTTTTTGCTACAATCTAACTGTGAACATTGGGGTATGTGCTTGTTCTAGGGAGTTAGCTCTACCGCATTACTTTTCTGATTATTAAGTAAGCTACTGGCTGTTTAGCTTAGTGTATAAATCTGTATGCACTGCTGATGTGTTCCTCGTACTGATGCATTCTTTTCCTGTCTGTGACCCCAGTTTGTACCAGTTGTCCTAACTCTTACCCATTATAACCGCCCTCTCTTTCTCCCCCCCCCATACTTGGATTTCCTACCTCGGCCCCTCTCTTGTCTCCTATTGCTGCATTTTTTATCAAGAATTCCCACCGACCTCTTATTTATTTCTGTCCTCAGCTCACCTTCATTCTTGAGGGGCATTCCACCCTCGGAGCTGCTGGGGAACCCCTTCACAAGCCAGGTATGGACACTGTGGATGTGATTCTCACCAGGCTGCTGTCTTGAATTTCAAATTTGGTGTAGTTTCTGAACATCTTCCTTACCCGTGCATCAGCTGTTTTTTAAAATGGCCAGTTGTTGTGTTTAGGGCTGTTAGTGAAGCGGGTGCTCGTAAGGCAACTTGCAGCCAAAGGATTTTAACTGCAGTCCCTCAGAGCTTTTAATTTAAGTTTGTTTTGGGGCAGTCTGGTGATTTCAGTACTCGGGGCCAATTTTAAATTGCATTGGAATGGAGCACAGTGGTGCAATCAGGGCTGCTCTAGATCCACGTCTGTGCCAGCCCCACAGCTGCTAAGTGGCTGCTCCCCACCCATCCCCAATACCCATCCACCCTTAGCCATGTTTATGTATATAGGCACTGGAATATCACATGATGTAGGCTAAGGCGGGTCCTATGTTTTTTATCTGTCTACTTTCCCACCTGCAAGCTATATTATCTCACCACTAGGTGTCACCTCTTCCCTTTTTGTTTCAGAAATAACTCCCGATTTTTGCGTTTGCAGCACTTTTAAATTACTCCTGCTCAAATTTATCTATCAGCTTTCTGTGCCCTCAGATTCTTGGTTCCCACCTTACCCTATCTCCTAGCCCTATCTGCTCTTTTATATATGCCATTAGTTCTTTTTCCCTATCTTCTTGATCCTGACCATTACCCCCCTTTGTTTCACCCACAGCTTTTTTTCCATTCTTTGTAAGTATTCTCCCTTTCTAATACCTCTCCTAATTTCTGCCATGCAGCATTTCTTATCCCTCCTGCCACTATGACTCTGGCTGTTCTGAGTTGCCTAACCTTAACAGTTGAGGCTCTACTCGCCCTCAACTCCTTAACCCTTTTCTTGGGTTCCCCCACTCCACAACCTGTGATGTCCATCTGGGACTTCACCTACTCAAATATGGTGGCTGAGCGTGCCTCTGCACCCACTCTCTCAATGTATCTCAGTCCCAAACCTCTAGGGTCGCTACTGAGATTTATTGTTTACAAGAAATCTACCTCTGCAGGAACAGTAACCTGTGCCATTGCTCTATCTATGACTTAGACTATCATGCTATCTCTTGCTGTCACCAAGGATATTGAAACAAATCCCGGTCCTCAAGTCATCCTTCCCCAAACTTATCTTGGGGTCACCCGCCTCTTACCGCAGGACTCAGGACTGACCTTTGCCTATCTTAATATCTGCAGTCTCATGGCCGATCTCACTGACCTGGAGGCTTGAGTCCAGGTGAATAATCCAGATGTCCTTGTGCAATCAGAAACCTGGCTGAAACCAACCATTCTGGGTCATAGCTGTGCTCTACCAGGCTATTTTATGCACCGGGCTGACTGACCTTTCATCAAAAGAGGGGGCGGACTGGCGTACCACAAGACTCACCTGGATGTTGCCCTCTATCTTACCCCCCTCAACAACGGTGAGGCCACATGTGGTACTACTTCTCGGCGGAGCCAAGAAGCTGCACATACTCGAGACTTATCTACCTCCACGTACAAGCAAGCTTGGTCTGGAGGAGCTCATAGAACATACTCCTGCCTTATCCAAAAAGAATGAGGTAATCTGCCTGGGTGACATCAACCTTGACTGGCTTGGACCATCCTCTTCCTCAGTTGCTTCTGCCATCAGTAAGGCCAACATGTCCCAACTTATCTCCTCCCCCACTCGGAAGTCGCTGAACAGCTCCAGCTATACTATGATTGATTGGATTCTTACTAACCGGATGGATTGCTACTCCTCTGCTGGGGTTTTACTCAATACAATCAGTGACCACTGCCCTATCTTCTGTGTGCATGGCTCCTCCCCATCGTCACAACCCCCACAAAGTCCTATCCTCTGCTAACTTCTCTCTACCAGACCCAGCCAAGTTCTAACTTGATCTCAAGCACACTGACTGGTCTCCCCTATTCACTACCAATGACATCAACCTAACCACCAACTACTTCAACACGACCCTACTTGCCTTACAGCACAAGCACATCCCATACTGTTAGCATAGGGTCAGAGTGAAGGTGACCAAATGGCTGAACTGCCCTCTCCTGCAACTGCTTAAGCAGCGTGATAAGCAGTGGCTAAAATGGAAATCATCCTCCAGACAGTCTGACTTTGATGAGTACCGTACCTTGCGTAATTCCTGTATGAAATCTATTCGGGTTGCCAAGAGCAGTTACTACCGCGGTCTCCTTCAGTCTTTGGCTGTTGAACCCAGGAATACTGGACCCAAATTAATGAAATCTTGGTTAATACTAAACCGCTGTCTCCCAAAGACATGGTAATTTTTGAATCTATCTGCAACAATGCCCGCAGGATAGCCAATGCCTTCAACTTGCTCTTCACAGAGGTTCCCAACACCTCCCCTCCAGGACCCTGTGGCTTCCAACCATCTCCTACAGCTCCCTCACATAATCCACCTTCTCTGGTGCTATTCCCTATCTCTTGCCTTGACATTCTTAGGTTATTACAGTCCATTCCTCTCCATTTGCAGTGCAGGACCAGATGGTATTGAACCTAGAATTCTCAGACTTGAAGCCACTCCAGTTAGTCAGCTTTTTAACTTGTCCATCAGCACCTCCATGGTGCCTTTAGCCTGGAAATCAGCCAGAATCATACCGGTTTTCAAGGAAGGAGATCCTAAACTTCTGTCCAATTATCACCCCATTGCATTTCTACCTACCCTCAGCAAGACATTGGAAAAACTTATTCACCATCAGATCTCTGCCCACTTACTAAGCTTCGATCTCCAGTGGCCAGTCCAGCATGGGTTCTGGGCTAGTCACAGCACCACTACCACCACCCTGTTCACTAGTGAGATTAAGTCTAACATGGACTCTGGCCTCCTTACTGGGGTCGTGTTCATTGACCTTACCAAAGCTTTTGACCTGGTTAATCACCCTTTACTTGTGCTCAAACTGCAGTCTCTTGGGGCTTCTGGTTCCACCCTGTCCTGGATCTCCAGTTTCCTCTCTAACCACTCCTAATCTGTTACCTTCAATGAAATACTTTCATATCTGGCTCCCATCCCCTGCGGCGTCCCTCAAGGATCAATTCTTGGACCCCTGCTTTTCTCTATTTTTGTCAATGGCTGTCCCTCTTCCTTCCCCGACTACAACTCTATCATGTATGCTGATGATTTGGTGCTGTACTCAGCCGCTCATTCCACTGCCGACCTCAATGTTCACCTGTCATCCGCATTCCAAATGCTCCAATCCTGGCTCCATACCAACTCCCTGATTCTCAATCTACCAAAGACACAGGCTATGATCTTCAGGTCAGCTAGAAAAGTCCATGCTGGTACCCCTAAGCTTTGCACGCACTGCAGTGATCGGTCTGTGGTCTGGTCCACAGATTCCTTTAAATACCTTGGAGTTACACTGGGTTCTGCTCTTGATTTCTCATCTCATTTAAAGGAGGTGTGCAGACCCATAAGCATTAAGATTGGCGCCGCATACCTGGTGCGTCACTCCCTAACACCTGCTGCTAGGATCTCTGTGGCCAGGGGGGTCTGCTTCCTCAGCTTCTGTATGCCCTCCCCATCTTTTCCCAAGCCAACATTGGCATTCTTCATAAATGGGACACCACCAACAACAATATCTGTAGTTTGCCCTGTCTGCCCCTCACCTTACTCACCACTGTCTTCTGTACTCCACCCTATGCAGGCTGTCCCCCAAAAACCTGCACTTATATACTCTGGGCTGCTTCACTGACTCCATGTCTAGACCCCCTCATCCAGGCAGGATAGGGGCTATGCTCACCCCGGTGGCTCACTCCCACCTACTGAGATCCTCTAATTCCTCTTCACTCACTATCCCACACTGCTTTACAAAAATGGGTGAACAAGCTTTCTCTCACGTTGCTCCTAAATTCTGGAACTCTCTACCCCCAGTCTTAAATGCTGTCCATCTCACTCCTCCTTCAAGACAGCACTTTTTTCCTACCTATTTGCATTTGATTCCTGTGTTTGTACCTAACCCCCACTTTTTCAAGCTTTCCTTAAACTTGTTTACCATTGTCTCTATTATTAATTACTTGCTTTATGTTGTTTCCGTGCTTGCTTCCTTCCATCCCTGCGCGGATGGCCATTGTCACATGTATGCTTTGTCCCCATGAATATCCCTGCGAGTATATCTACTGGTTCTGTATTATTTTACTGCTTGTCTTTCTGTAAACTGTATATTGTACTCTCCTGGGTTGTGCTTGAAAATAGGCAGGGTTTTTGCCTAATGAACCTACCTGGTCAACAAAAGTTAATAAGTAAATAAATTGGTCAGGAAGCCCCACCTAACCATTGATTAAACACCTGTGCCAGTGCAGTTAGGATGAAGCAACCCTGTGTAGTATCCCTGAGTCTGCCAGACCCTGTTACTTGGCCAGAATGTGAACAGTAAGTGGCAGCCATTTAAAACCACACATACAAAATCACAACACATTTAGACCAAGGACTGTGTACGAAGAGTAACTATTAATTATAATGAGATCTCCCCAGATATCTACTGTTTACCATTTTTTCATATGAACTACTTTTCAGAAACTTATTTCTCAGAGAATGACAGAACTCCTGCATAACCCATATTATTTCCATGCCCATAATGCAGTGCTTGCAATTCAAGGAAATAATGTAGTCTCATACATGATAAAAAGCAAGTAAAATGGATGTTCTAACATGTTTTAATATATGGATTGTGACATTAATACTATTGTAAAGCATACAATTTTATTTCGGTAATACTATCACTCCCGAGGCGATAATACCACACTCGAGAGTGATAATACTATCATTCACTGTAAATGTCAATCATCTATTGACGCTCACAATGCAGCCGCTCATTGGCCGCTCTCTGTCTGTGGGCAGTCAAAATTCTTTTCACAACATGGCAGTCATCCCTCACTTAGCGAGAGCGCATACTCTGCACAGTACGTCCCGGTTTTTGTTTTTTTTCACACGGACTTATTTGGCTGATCCTGCACTCTCCCCCTCTCCCTACAAAAAGAAGAGAAGGTATGGCAAAAAAAATATTTGTTTTACTGTCCCGTGTATGCAAGCAGCCAGGGTACAAAGAGACAGAGGAAGGCAGTGTCCTGTGTGTGCGCGAGCTGGAGAGAACAAGAAGAACTGAGGCAGTGCGATGGTCAGCCAAGACTAATGGAATCACTCATGTCAGCAGCTGACCATGTGATCGCAAATTCTCTCACTGTAAGTATTACCTGAGCAACCACTCCCGTCCTCACGGGGCAAAAACCACACCACTGGGTTTTGTCTTAACGTCGCTTTATTTGATCAAATCTAACACATGCATGTGGGACTTCTTACAAAGGAGTCCGTCCCTGATTAAAGTTTACAGCAGCTTTTTATAAGCTAGATTTTGCACTTCTTATCTTGAAAAATACCAACATTTCAGTATAAGCCAATCATAAGACAGCATAACAAGTTTTCAGCAACGTAAAAAGAAAAAACACGTTGAGTTGATATGTATGAGGTACTTTTCCACTACAATTCATTTCTTTCCCAGTACTGCTTGATACATATGCCTGGGTCAAGCTGACCTGAGAGAGACAATGAGTTTCACTCACACCATAGCAACGTACAGCTTGCCTTCAATGCCACTATGTGCTGTTATCTTTATATTTTGTCCAAGCCTGTTATTTAGGCTGGTACAACCAGTTCTGCTCAGTTTTATCTAGCTTTCTGTTTTCACAAATGCACCTCAAGTAACCTCAGTATCATTCTATAACCCTGTAAAAAAGAAAACATGAACTCAGAAATTTCTACTACATTCATTATGACTTTGTTATAGCACGACTTTCAAAGCAAGCATAGCTTCAAGGCATATATAAAAATTCCCTCACACTCTCCCCCCTTTTGATACTATGTATCAACTAACAAGATCCCTTTTTACTTTCTCACTTTATATTTTGGTCACAATCTGGCTCGTTTTTGTAATGGAAACACCCCTCCAGTTTAATGGGGTCCTTTTGTTGGTTGTAGCAGGGGCAGGTGGGTGGCGTCCCGTGACACCATTGTGTTGCACAGGCATTGTAGGGAGAAGTTTGATTAGGACAGTCAGTAGCCAGAGTGCCAATATGACCACTTACAAGTACTGTCACCCAATGGAGAAGAGTAGCACCCCAGTCACCAACTACGTAAGCCATGACCATGGGTCCCATATTTATGTGTAGCAAGCTTAGAAAAAAATGCAAGGCTGGAATTTCCCAAGAAATTATGACAGCATAGCCTGGACACCTGTACATTAATACATTTTCATAATTAAAGTTTTTTTATACATGTTTGTAGCTACAATTTCTGAGACATCCCGTAATAAAATTGGTTGGTTACGAGATGTACCTGGCATTTTGCCAAGACAGGGGAGTTATTCTCACTCTTGGAGGGGAAAACAAATGGTGACAGAATAGTATATTTATCTCAAATAACTTTTGTTTTGGGAGCCAGAAAGCATATGAGAGAAGTGACTAGCTTGCTACAAATGTCAAAGTAACATTGTACCAGCAACTAAACGAGGTATCTCATTATTTTTTATCAGTTTTTTGTTAAACATATTTTTTTTTTCTCATTGTATAGAATTTTACAATTAACCCTTTTAAAGTCTTACACGCTCACATATTAAGTGACATGGTGGTATTTAGCCACTTGCAGCCTTTTGCTACTAGATATACTAATTTACATGATGGCATCATTTAGTCATTTACTAACCATTTTTACCTTTTACTAGCCCTTCAGCAATTTACACTAGCCATTTTACACCTTTTTATTTCCTCAGTTTTATGGTTAGCCAACTACACATTGTTGATAAAAGTTTGGTCACTGATTACTAAAACCTTGGCCACTGACCACTGTTAATAATTTTCACCCTGAAGATAGGAGGCCCCTGAGGGACTCGAGCATTCATAAAAATTAAACATAAATGTAAAGATATTAGTTAATAACTGAAAGTTAAAAAAAAACTAAACATTTTTACTTTTAGACTGTTAGACTAGGTGAATAGGTATATGATTTAAAACTGGTTGCCAGCATACAGATAGTCAAGACATTTCTAAAAAGCATTTTGTTTTGGAGTTGGTACAGGGGTGGTTACAGACGGAACACAAATCGTGAGTTTGTAAAACATAATACAGAATTGAGGGATGTCAACACCACAATTGAAATATGTGAAAAAATGCTAACATGTGACACCACATATAACACAATATAACATAACAATTTTGTTGATGAAAAAGAGTTCATGGAATTCACTTTGAGAGTGAATAAGGTAGATGCTACCTTGTTTTGAGGTGTGGCACACCTTGGAGCTTGATTGAAGAATCTGTTGATAATGTCTCTTGACAGATAAGTCCTTATAAAACATAACAGTCCATGAAATGAACAGTTCATAAGTTCATATAAGTATTCACAGGTTGATGTAGTTACAGTACAGATGAAATGTCATTTGCAGAATGGTGGTAACCCCACAAGGCATATGGGGCAATGCAGACAGTAATTTAAAACAAAACACCAGCATAGTAGAAAAGTCAGTGTTCATTTTGCTGGCTGGCTGCTGGATGGCTGATTAGTGACACACACTGGCCAGGGGTGCATTGGTCCTTTAATGGAGTAGCCACACACACACTGGCATGGCATTTGTTTTGTCGTAGTTGATCACACCCGGCATAAGATTAACAGTCCATAAAAAGGTAACAATTGACAATAAACCATTAAGAACACAGTCCATAACAGAGCAATAGGGTTGTAGAAAGTACCAGCCATGTTTGGAACAAGCGGCAGTGAAGAAAATGGATGTATTGCTTGAAGGTCAATTGAAGCAGAATCTTCTCGCTGGAGTTAGGAGTGCCCTCCCCAGACTTCACTTCATAGTAAGCAGAAACAATAAGCTTGATTGCAGAGTCTGAACTGACTGGACCTTCTTTAGTTGATTTAAAGTTCTACAAATAGGTGTAATTTTGCTGAAAACATTACACTTGCAGAGGTAATAATAACTGGATTCATGCAATAGTCCTTATAAGGAACCAGTCAGGCACAGAGATGGTGATAACATCAAAACTGTGGCAGTTGTTTTTCTTTTTTAAGGAAAAAGATGAAGGTCTTGGCAACTTAGATAAAAGTATTACTGCTGTTGAGCGTGGAGATCTTATGTGTGCCACACCGTGAAACCTGCAAACTTGCAAAGTGTGTTAGACACTGAGTTAAAACACATAAATAACAATCTTTTAAACCATTTACTTCTTGTTTTGTAAAGAGTGGTGTGACAGAGCCTAAATTCTGGCAATTAGAAAAAGGAAAAAGAAAAATGGGACATTAACCGTACACCTGGGGGTGCAGGCCGAGGTTCAATTATACCATTTGACCATCTGTAAATCATGACAATGTTATGGTTACCTCCAGCTTTTAAATCACAGAAGCAGTTATGACAGTGATGAACATTATTTCCCTGTCTGTTGCAAGCAGGCCTGACTGAGACCTGAGTTATAAAATCTTGTAATGTTACAATACATAGATACATAGATACATAGACAGTGTCGGCAGATAAGGGCCTATGGCCCACCCAGTCTGCCCATTTGAGCTTGTAAGTTCAGTTTGTCTTCCTAGAAGTCTGTTTCCCCTTACCCCTGACCTCTAGAATTCCTTTATGTCTATCCCATGCATTTTTAAATCCCGTGATTGTTTTAGCCCCCACCACTTCCTCTGGCAGGGTGTTCCACTTGTCCACCACCTGTTCTGTGAAGAAATTTTTTCTCATGTTTCCTCTGAATCGTCCTCCCTCCAACTTCATCCCATGCCCTCTAGTCCTGGAACATCTTTTTTGCTTAAAAATAGTGTTTTCCTGCACTCTGTTTCTCCCTGTAAGATACTTGTATGTCTCTATCATATCCCTCTCTTCCTCAGTAAGACTGAGCAGAAATACCTGTTCAATATGTCACTTTATCTGTTATCATCCTCCACCGACTCCCATCCTCCCCTTCAGTCTCACTATCCCTCCTTTGTCTTTCTTTTTCACTTATGTACCTGTAAAAGGTTTTGTCCCCTTTAACCACTGATTTTGCAATGTGTTCTTCTGTCTGAGCTTTGGCTTCCTCTACTGACTTCCTGCCTCCCTTTGTTTCTCCTGGTACTTCTCCCTATCCCCTTGCCTGTGTCTTTTGTATTGCCTGAATGCTATCTTTTTGGCTTTCACTTTCTTTGCTACCTCTTTGGAAAACCATAATGGTCTCCTCTTCCTTTCCTCTTGCTAACCTGCTTAATGCAGTTGCGCTTCAAACATATTGTTCATAACAATATGCCTTTTACACAGTGCAATTAGTGGGACAAATACATATGTTGTTGGCCTCATGCAATTTAATAACAGTGCCTATTGCACCTGTGACAAGTGAAAAGGTCTACCTTCTTTACCCTGTGTAGTGAAATACTCAAAGTACTGAGTGGGGTAAGGCTTGAAGCATAGGTTTGGAGTACAATCTAAATTTTGCATATTATAATTGTTAAAATTTAAAATGACAAAACCTGCATAGAGTACACTCATTCTTCAGAGGTACCTGTGAGCAATAAGACAAACAGAGCATTAATTTTACTTTTGGTTTTGCTTTGGAACATATTGTGAGAGGTGGGTCAGCAATGCTGGTCCCAGTATTTAGGTTTGGTTATGAGCATTAAAACATTATACATGTGGAGCAATTTTTGAATACACACATGATACAGTGTAGCAAGATTGTATCAAACATTATTATATAAACATGAAACATAAGCATGTTTGTAATAGAACAATTTCAGTATTGAGCATAATGCATAAAATACATTTTAAACAACACATATAGACTGTAAACTTAGCTTAGAGTCCAGAAATGTTAGAGTACTGTGAATTTACTGGTTGAAAAAATGCATTCATTGCTGTAAGGCAATGACAAAAGAGTGTTTTGCATTTGTTTTAACAGGATGAAAGCTGAAAAGACAATCAAAAGAATGAATATGTGTGGACATACATACACAACTTCACCCTCCAGCGTAACTGATTACTTGCTGAGGGCAGAAACCCTTGTACCAATAATAGGTGTGAGATTTAACTGTTTGCACTAGAAAAAACAGAAGGGCTTGGGCTGGGTTATGCTGTTAAAATACCTTGGGTCTTTTTGAAACCTGTAAATAAGAAACAATTATTGGCAAATATACATTTTCTTTATTTACCCCTTTGGGGAACAGTGATGTACCTTGCAACCTTTGTGGGTACTACACTGGAAGGGACAGAGGAAGGGTAGCTTACCCCCTTCCCCCAAGCTCCTACTGGTGGAAGAGACACGACAAGTGAAAGAGACAGCTGAATACTGTAGCAATAAAAAGTTTAGCTGTGGATGGTGACATGATCCCCACCTACTACACTTTAAATTATAACAAGATAATATTACAATTAGTTTAGTAAGTTTCATACCTTACTATAAAGATGAGGAACTTCTTTTCTCTAGAAGAAAGAGAAGAAACACAGACAAACAACAAAACAAACACACACCAGTTTAAAAATAAAACAAGATTATTTCCATAGGATAAAAGAAGCCAAGCGTCCCTGGTTTCCTTATCCTAAGCATGACAAAATGTCAGCTGAGTTTATAAAAAATCCAGATTGATGGTAATCAAATGCGTGACGTATCTCTTAGAATGCATTTCAAAAGACAAAAATTATTACACCATGGTCACACATAAAAACAAAAGCCATTGTTTTAACTGTAGATAGTAAACTCTCAAAACAGCTGTAATAGTCATTTTTTCAAAAGTGTACTATATATATATATAATAAAAATATGGGGAGATGATGAATAATTCTCCCCTTCCAGCTGGAGTATTGCCTGTGATGGCTGCAAGTCAGAAGCAGTGAGAAGAGAAGAAAAGTTTGTTCCTCTTCACTTAGAATACTAGTTTTGCAATAAAATCAAATTACATGGTTCACTCTTGGTGTGCTTTCATGAAAACATACATTTGTGTGAAAAGTTGTGCTTTAGGTATGGAATACATCAAGTTTGAACTGGTAGTAACATAAAATGTTGAAACACAAGAAGGTCAAATAACGTGCAAAGGTCACAGTGTGCATGCAAGGGTTGTTCAAACCCAGTTATTTTTTTTTTAGTGTCCTTGAACACTACTGATAGTAAATATCTTTAAATAATAATAAAGCATACAATAAAACTGCTGGCCAAGACAGTACACACACATACACATACACAAAAAGAAATACTTAACACAAAATAAGACTGACATTGTTTCACACCAATTTGCTGAGGTAATGCCCATAGTTTCATTAGAAAACTGTACGTGTTTTAGATATATGTGCTGCCTCTCCCTGTCTTGTAACACTGACAATTTTTAAATCAACACATTTATACATATAGCCATGCCAAATTTTCCAGAACAAAACACTTTTTAAACAGATTTTAACTCCGTTAAAAGCACAACATATCATCTGTAGTGAACACATCTTGTATAACATGGTTACCTTTTGGCGCATAGTCAAAATATAGACCACCATTTTGCAACAAGTTTCTGGTTATAACTAGAAGTATTATAAAGCCATTTATAGCTGTTAACACATTACATTTTCCCTAGCAGTGGCTTGGCACATTGCTTGCAAACTACAAATCTTTTGCACATTGCAATCTATATGACATCATAACTCTTCGCCATCAACACTACCTGCTCCAATTCAACAACTACAAACAAAAGTTCTTTCACTGACCCTATCTAGGCAGCACAAATGTTCCATTAAAATAAAGCCAATTAAAACAGTCAGCTATGAGGCAAAGCTTCTTCTTTCTTTTTTTTTTTACTGTAACATGTTGTGCACTGAAAACAGTCAATCCTATCTGTAACCTTGACAACAGAACATAATTACAGAACACAGATATAAGCTAGAAAATATGCACGAAAGGCATGAGCATTACCTTGTTTAGTATATGTATTACAGAAATAAAACAGAAAGACATAAAACAACTTTAAATAAAAAATTCAGACTTACCGGTGCCAAGGTATTTTCTTCTTCTTTTCGATACACTAGTCTGAGTAAGAAAACTGACTGCAGGACCTTCATGATAATTTCCAAACGCAGCTATAACCCTTTCAAAGGTTTTAACCCTTTCAAAGGTTTTCTTTTGGCCATTTTAGTAACCTGCCAAACCAAGTCTTTTTCCAGAGCTCTGGTTTGCAGTTTAAAAACAACAAAAAATCTCTAACAGTACTAGGTTGAGATCCATCTGGTAGAGGTCCCCAGTACTTGGGTTTGGGATCAAATGTTTCAGCCTCTATAGGAGGCAAGGGAACTTGAAATTGATACAGAAAAACTTGAAACTACACAGATAGGCAACATGGGGGGGGAGGATTTTCAAATCATCCCATCTGTAGTCACCTACTGTGCGTACATCCACAGTAGTTTATTTTTCTTTCTCTAGATGTTGCTTATCTAACTTGACTTAATCAGCTTCTCCTAAAAGCAGCCTGAACTGTGAAAGCCATCATTGGCTCTAACAGTATATACTTGCAGCAAGCACAAATTACAAGTACAAAGGGCAGTGCAGTTGCCCTTGTAATTTGTTTGGTCAAACTTGTCAAACATACATTTCGCCAGTCCAGATAATACTAACTCTGGACCCAGCTATTTTTTTTTTCCCTTGTTTCCCATATTATCTAGGCCTGTCCTTTATAGTGCACACTCGCTCCAAGGTATTCTTGTACTTACAGTGATGATGAGTGTCAGCCCCTAGGCGCCACATCCTGATGGGGTTCCACAAAAATGTTCTTCTTTTTGTCCAAGGGAAACAACCCGATCATGAGGTGACACGGACCGAAGAACTCATCCTGCCGACTACGCCAAAACTGTGATCGCAAATTCTCTCACTGTAAGTATTACCTGAGCAACCACTCCCGTCGTCACGGGGCAAAAACCACACCACTGGGTTTTGTCTTAACGTCACTTTATTTGATCAAATCTAACACATGCATGTGGGACTTCTTACAAAGGAGACCGTCCCTGATTAAAGTTTACAGCAGCTTTTTTATAAGTTAGATTTTGCACTTCTTATCTTGAAAAATACCAACATTTCAGTACAAGCCAATCATAAGACAGCATAACAAGTTTTCAGCAATGTAAAAAGAAAAAACACGTTGCGTTGATATGTATGAGGTACTTTTCCACTACAATTCATTTCTTTCCCAGTACTGCTTGATACATATGCCTGGGTCAAGCTGACCTGAGAGAGACAATGAGTTTCACTCACACCATAGCAACGTACAGCTTGCCTTCAATGCCACTATGTGCTGTTATCTTTATATTTTGTCCAAGCCTGTTATTTAGGCGGTACAACCAGTTCTGCTCAGTTTTATCTAGCTTTCTGTTTTCACAAATGTACCTCAAGTAACCTCAGTATCATTCTATAACCCTGTAAAAAAAGAAAACATGAACTCAGAAATTTCTACTAAATTCATTATGACTTTGTTACAGCATGACTTTCAAAGCAAGCATAGCTTCAAGGCATATATAACAATTCCCTCACAACCGCCAACAAAAAAAAAGTTGGATCCATATATTTAAAAAAGCAATAGATAGTTCAGGGTGCATTACCAGTCAGAATACCATCTCGAGTTTCAGGACATGTAGGAACCTCTCAAGCTTCACTCTTGAGGTTCTTACACATCCTGAACCTCTCAATGGCATTACTGACCGGTAATACACATTGAACTATCCATTATTCTCTTTTTATTGATTACTTAAGGAAAGGAGCTGTGTTACTTTGCGCTCAGGTATTTGAACACTAAACAGAAGTATTAAAGTATTTACATCACTGCAATATAAATAAACAATACTCATACAGTTCAGGAGGTAAGTGATTATGTTAGGAAAAGTATTACACAGTTATTCTGCCATTGATTAGAAACAGAACACGTTTCCCACAGAATTGTGCAGTGCACAGCAAGCTTGCCAGTGCACAGCTGTATTTTTCACATATAGTGTTTCACTTAGTTTACATGGGATCTTTTGTAGTAATGTGTCTACAGTGCTTTTGGTACTATACTGAAATATCAAACTTATAGCACAGTGGAACTCTTAAGTTCTGGGTTTGAACCCCACAGCCCTCACGTGCATACTGTGTGACACTAAGCAAGTCACTAAACTTTCCTGTGCTCCCAGGCCACACCTGTAAACAAGATTTAGGTTTAGTGTACTACTTTTGGTTAAACAACAGGAAACAAAAACTTATCCATAGAATGTTTATCCTCAGTCTGCATGTGGAACTATTTTTTTTTTGATGGAAGGATACACAATAAAATTGTCTTTTCTAGCCTTAAAATCACCCTTTCTGACCATTATTTGTGTCCTTCACACAACCCATGTTATAAGCTCAATAACCCACTCCACGGTGTGGGATTATAGGCATTTATAACATGTGGTAGACAGAGGGAGGTTGCTGATTCATCGATAGTTGCCAGGTGGCAGTTCATTAAAGTACCCTTATTGGCACAGTGACTGTGAAGGGGTCTGAGGGAGATCCCTGTGCAAACCTGCACTTGTCGTGAAGGGGAAATAATTTTGCAAAGGCAGCCATTTGCAAACCGCACTAAACAAGTTCCACTGGCTTTACAAAAGTATTGTCCACTACAGAACAACTGCAAGTGTGGTGGAATGGGAGAGAGGGAGATCTGTCTTACCCTACCTGTCAGTGGGACAATATTTCCCTTGTCCTTCCCACCCACCTGCCCCATGGACCACCAGGTGCTGCATACTGAGAGGAAGTGCTCTTGAGACAGAGAGTGACAGAGAGTGAGAGAGAGATGAGAGAGCAGGCACTGCTTCTGGAGGAATCCTGTCTGTGTGCATTTCTGTGTGTGTGTGTGTGTGTGTGTGTGTGTGTGTCTCTATCTCTCTCACTGGAGGCACAGTGCAGAGAAATGGTGAGATAGAAACATAGAAACATAGAATTTGACAGCAGATAAGGACCGCTTGGCCCACCCAGTCTGCCCATTTCCCTACCTGATGGATAAGCTGCAGATCCTAGTTAACCAGCAGCCTACTTCTTCCTACCCCCACCCCCTAGAATTGCCTTATGACTGTCCCATGCATGCTTGATGCATCCGAGTACAAGGCTGTTCAAGGAGACAGTGAGTGTTTGCAGCCACTACCATGCTATTCTGCAGCGAGAGTGAGAGAGGCAGGACAGTAGGGGATGCAGACAAACAGAAGTGGATGGTGAGTGGTGGGGGAGGAGAGAGAGACAGAGAGACAAAGTGACAGGCTGCAGAGAAACCATGACAGTCACACAGACTTAATGAAGTGAAAGTTCCTAAGTACATGTGTCTCTCTCTCTCTCTCAGCAAGCACTCGACAGAGACTGGAGTTTTGCATCAATTTGGGGGGCCTTAAAGAGCACTACAGTGTGCATAATTGTTCCTGCTCTCTGCATACCCACCCACACCATGGATCTCCATATGCTGACCATGGCAGTCCATGAATAAGACAGGTCCCTCTCCCTATCCCATCTTATAAGTCACTGTTAGTAGCTTGAACAGAGAAAGAGAAAGAGAGAGAGAGAGAGAAACAAGCAGCTGCCATGTAGCTCTCCATCCCCAGAGCGAGTACCACACAGTAGAGAAACACAGCATACAGACAGAGAGTGGCAGAGGTATTGAGGCAGTCCCCCAGTCATCTCCACAAGTGGCATTAGGAAGAGAACAAGGTGGTCCCTGTTGACCCACTTCTGATGATATGCGGGCAGCATGACACAGACTGAAAGACAGAGAGATACCAGGTGCTGATCGGCAGTGCATAGTGACACAATACTGTAATCAACAGACAGCGCAGGACAGAGACACTCAAAGGGAGAGAGAGGGAACTGACATGTCCACATCTGTCTCTGTGTTACCTGGACCATCGATCACATACTAGGCAACCTCCCTTTGTCTCTGCCTGCTGTCATGTCTGCTGCCATGTTCTCTGATCTCTCTCTGACTCTCTCTCTCCCTACAGTCTGTGTCTGGCATCATCGTATTACTGGTAGTGGGTTTCAAAAAAACTTGACTGCAGAGACACTAGACATTGATGTTGTTTTGTTGCAGGCCACCCACCCAGCTCCCCGAGAGAGAGAGATGTGGTGAGTGGTACCAGTGAGTAAGCATTCCGATGAGAAAGAGAGAGAGTGTGACTGGAACAGATACAGTGTATAGGCAATTTGCTGCATTTTCCTGTTTCTCTATGTCTACCTCATGCTTGCATTGTACATGGTGAGACAGGGCTTGGGGCTGAAGACATGATGCTGGGAGAGAGAGTTGGGGGCATGGAGGTGAAGTGTAGACCTGCAAGGTAGTCAAAAAAGAAATTAATAGAAACTACGATCCTGTAACTGGGTGCTATACAGCACTGCCAGAGTACACTGCTGACAGCTGTGTAGTGATCAGCAAGTGAGCGCTCAGGCAGAGGGTGATGCTGGGGAGTCAGGGATAGGGAGGAGTGCAGCAGGAGCTGCTCGAGTAGAGTCAGGGCAATGAGGAGTGGAGTGCGTCAGAAGCAGCTTGAGTAGTGCTGGGGGCCAGCTCTGCCTATCAGAAGCAGAGGCTGCAAAGAAGCTGGTGTGGGAGCAGAGGGATTGCTCTCAACAGAGAGGGAATTGTTTTGGGAAAACAGTGAAAAGGGATTTTTTTGGGAGCAGAGCCAGGTTTCCCAGCATGAGCCAATCGGGCAGTGCTAGGGGGGACCAATAAGGGCACATGCTCAGGAGCTAATCAGGCAGAGCAGCGCATGATTTCAGAGAGCGGCTGGGCTATAAAGATCTGGGCCCAGACACTATACTGTAGGTTAAGGAGTGAGCACCCAGGCAATGCTGGGGACTGGAAGGAGTGTGACAGGAGCCACTTGAGTACAGTCATGGCAAAATGGAGAAGAGTCTGTCAGAAGCCACTTGCGTAGTGTTGGAGACCACCTCTGCCTAACGAAAGCAGAGGCTATGCAGAAGCTGGCATTGGAGCAGAGGGATCACTTTCAACTGAGGGGGAGTCTTATCCCGCCCACTGTTCCCAGCCCTGACCTCTATTAAATGGTCTAGATGGGAGGAGCCTGAGTAGCAGAGCAGCAAGGAGCCAAGGGCTGGAGAGCAACAGAAGGTGCCACCTTCTAGGTAATGCATCTGAATGCTACTCGGTCTTGAGGATGCTGGCTGAATGCAGATAGTGAGGCAGTCTGTTACTGTTTTGTTTACAGGGGTTGGGGGAGAGCATGTGGCATCTTGAGCTGTATCTTAAAGTAGGACTGCATTCTTACCTTTGTCACTGTCCTGTAAGTTTATGCTTTTGCTTGGAGGGCAGGGATAGTAAGATAGCACCAGAACTTTTAATTTTATGTTCATGGATAATACTGTATTCATTCACTTTACCATATCCTGTTGGTTAAGACTGCTTAAGCATGGGTAGAATAGTAGGCTGTAATGGATGTGGGGCGGTGGTTTGGAGGAACATTTTGTGGAAGCTTGGAGGGTGTCTAATTTTTCAAAGGCTGAGAATGCTCAAGAAGTAGGTCAGGTGGCTTGGGAGAGAGTTGGAAAGGATGGGAAGGCAGAGAGGGCTGCTGGAGTAGGTGGGCCAACCCTAGTGGGTAACACGAGGGCATCACAGGGGAGGAGCTTCAGGTTGAGGGAGGAGATGGGGAGGGGATGCAGGAGCAAACCGAACAGGAGTCCAGGCTCTGTAGGGATGGCCATGGTAGGGAGGAAAGAGCAGATGCAAAGCAGTAGGGGTAAGTAATGGTTAGCGGTCCTGGTGGCATTAGTGGAGGAGGAGGGGGGAAGGCAACCAGAAAAGGATTGGAGAGAGATTGTGGGGGAGGAACAATTGAAGGAATGAAGTCAGAGGAGGGAGACAAGGGTAATAAGATGAGGGGAACAGCTGGAAGGAAGGACAAAGGGAGTAGAGAGGAATAAGAAAGGAAGAGAAGGGAGGGAGGATGGAATAGGCAAAGGAGGGTCCATGGAGGCTGGGAAGGTAGTGTTGGATAGGGATGGGGTGGGGAGAGGGCCAGATCAGGGGTGGGGGATGGAGCAACAGCAGAGAGGGTAAAGAAATAAAGATGGCAGACTCCAGGGATAGGTACCATGGCAGTAAGGTGGGGGCAGGAATGAGGAAGTATGAGGGGGGGATACTAGTGCTGGGGGATTCTGTACTGAAAGGGACAAGTAGGGTCAGTAAGGGGGAAGGCACAGTCATAGATGGGCGGAGTGCATACGTGGGTTAATGGCGGGCAGGGTGCAGCAGTCAGTTCTGAAGTGTGCTAGAAAGGGTAGGAGGAAACTGCATCTTGTGGTGCACATGGGTAAGAATGTCCTGGTATGTGAAATGGTGGAAGTGGTGAGGGAGAGGTTCAAGGAACCGGGTAGGGTGTGTGAGGAACTGGGGGAACAACAACAAAAATGGAAAGGGACCTGGGAGTAATCATATCAGCTGACCTTAAGGTTGCCAAACAATGTGAGAAGGCAGTAGGTAGGGCTGGGGGGATACTGGGATGTATAGGGAGTGGCATCACCAACAGAAAACAGAAAGTTGTTATCCCTCTGTACAGACAGTTGGTGAGACCCCATCTGGAGTACTGCATCCAGTTCTGGAGACCCCATCTCTGCAAGGACATAGACAGGATGGAGGTGATCCAAAGGAGGGCAACTAAAATGGTGCAGGGTCTGCAAGAGAAGCCATATGAGAAGAGACTAAAGGAGCTTAACATGTACACCCTTGAGGAAAGGGGGGGGGACATGATAGAAACTTTTAAGTACCTCAGTGGAATCAACAAAGTCCAAGAGGGTAGCATCTTTCAGGAAAACACATGTGCAAGAACAAGGGGACACAATTTGAAGATAGTGGGGGGACGGCTCAGGGGCAATGTGAGGAAGTATTTCTTCACAGAGAGGGTGGTGGATGCATGGAATAGCCTTCCTGTGCAGGTTGTGGGGTCTAAAACTGTGTGAGAATTCAAGGATACATGGAACAGACATAAGGCAATTTTTGTGGGGGTTAGGAAGAAATAAGCTGTTGGTTAACTAGGATCTGCAGCTTATCCTGTAGGTAGGGAAATGGGCAGACTAGGTGGGCCGGGCGGTCCATATCTGCTGTCAACATCTATGTTTCTATGTAATTGGTGGCCTTCTCAGAGATGCTCCCATTGCCATGCTCAAGTATGTTGAGAAAAAGGTGGATTGGGGAGGTTCAGCACATGGCTGGTGGTTAGTGGAGGAGCTGGGAACGAACTCGGGACAACAACGATCTATACACAGGAGATAGGCTGCACTTGAGCAGGGAGAGGAAGGGATTATTAAAACATGTGATAGAGGGGAACATAGCAGAGAGGGTGGCAAGTGGACAGCTGCTAGGCAGGGTACTTAGAGAAGGGAGACCAATAAATTACCCCCCAGGATAACAGGGGAGCAGTAAGGGTAGAGGCACGGGGGCGATGGGGGACACCCAGGGTAAAGCAAGGAAGGATACAGGCTGGAGGATGGTCACTTTGAATGCTAGGAGCAAAGGTAATAAACTAGCTGATTTGCAGGCTCTCTTGGCAGTGAGGAGGGTGGACACTGTGACCATCATGGAAACACTGGCTACCCAGTACCAGGATTGGGATATGATGATCCCAGGATACAAAATATTCAGGAAGGATAGCGCTAAAGGGAAGAGGAGAGCGTGGCAATCTATGTATGGGAAGGGATAAGGTGTACATGGGAGGAGGTGGAGGAAGGTAGAACAGAAGCACTATGAATGCAGCTTCAGGACTCAAGAGGTGGGACACTGAGGATGGGAACAGTAAACAGACTTCCAGCGCAAGAGGGGGACCTGGACAGAGACTAGCTGAGCAAATCAGAAGGATCTGTAGGAAGGGAAGCACTATGGTGGTTGGGGACTTCAACCTATCTGGTGTGGAGTGGAGTACTCCAGCCACCACAAGTGCTAGGGAGCAGGTCTTACGAGAGGCTTTTCAGGATAGCTTCCTGAAGTAGTTGATGCACAAGCCTACTAGACTGGATAGGACTCTGGACCTGGTACATTCAAATGTGGAGGTTGTAAGGGATCTGAGGGTAGAGAACCCTCTAGCTGGAAGTGACCACCACTCAGTGTGGTTCACGCTTAATATGAGTAGGGAAACAAGGGGTACAGAAACCAGGGTGATTGATTTTAAAAGGGAAGACTTTAGTAAGATGGGGAGATTTTGAATAAGCATCTGGTAGGCATTTGTCAGGACATGATTGCTAGTCAAAAGTGGGGGATTATTAAAAGGGGTCTGGCAGAGGCCACTGGGGCAGGTACAAAGGCACAGAGTAAGAAGGGAAGGGCAAAGAGCAAAGATGCTAAATTGGTTGACTCAGGAGGTTGTAGAGGTGGTAAGGGCTGAGAGAATGGTATTTCACAAACTCAAGAAATCGGGGGGGGGGGGGTGAGAAGGAAGAGTATTTGAAGAAGTCCAGGGAAGTTACCAGGCCAGTCAGAGCTGCCAAGGCCTCAAGAGAACTGAGACTGGTATAGGACATTAGGGATGGAGAAAAGGACTTCTTCAGATACATTAGAGGAAGAAGGAAGGACAAAGACCAGATTATGAGATTATGAGAATTAGAAAGGACGGAGAGTGGGTGGAGAAGGGGGGACAGGCAGAGGCATTAAATGAACACTTCTGTTCTGTGCTTACAGATGAGAAAGGGTAGAAGATATCCCAGGGGGCAGCAGGATGGGTAGTGGGGAAAGGGGTGACTGACTTAGGGATTATGGAGGAAAGGGCACTGGGACCAGATGGCATCCACCCTAGGGTACACAGGGAGCTGGTGGAGATCCTGACAGAGATGCTCACTGACCTGTTCAATACCTCCCTGGACACAGGAAGCATGCCACAGGACTGGAGGATGGCCCACATGGTGCCCATCCACAAAAGTGGCCCTAGGGATGAGCCAGGCAACCACAGACCAGTGGGCCTCACATCAATTGTGGGAAAGCTCATGGAGACAATCCTAAAGGAGCAGCTGGTGACCATATAGGAGGTCAATGGTCTCCAGGACGGTCATCAACATGGATTTGACTCCAGCAGATCCTGCCAGTCAAATCTAATTGAGTATTAAGACTGGGTGACCAGGAAACTGGACAAGGGGCACTTGATGGATGTCCTGTACCTGGATTTCAGCAAGACCTTAGATTTCATGTTGCATGGGAGGCTGGGGGGAAGCTGGAGAACATAGGGGTGGGTACAAAGATGGTAAATTGGATTGCCAACTGGCTGACTGAAAGGCAGCAGAGGGTGATGATGGGAGGAAGCTTTCATTGTCAAAGGAAGTGACGAGCAGGGTGCCACAGGGATCAGTGCTGGGACCAGTGCTATTTGGGATATTCATAGCTGATATCTCACATGGGGTCCAGAGCAGGATCAGTCTGTCTGCAGATGATACCAAAATGGGAACTGTGAGAGATGACACTGAAGGCTGAAGTGGGCTGCAGGAGGACCTGAACAAACAACAGGAGTGGTTAGTAATTTGGCAGCTGGGGTTTAATCTCCTTCAGGAATATGGAGGTGATCCTTCCCCTGTACAGGAGTCTGGTCTGTCCTCACCTGGAGAACTGCATGCAGTACTGGTGCCCATTCATGAAGAAGGACATCATGTGGTTGGGGAAGGTGCAGTTTAGGGTGACAAAGATTATCCAGAGATTTGAGAGGAAGTCCTATGAGAAGAGATTAGCAGAGATGAACATGTACTCCCTGGAGGAAAGGAGAGATAGGGGGATATGGCTGAAACATTTAAATACCTCACAGGGATAAATAATAAAATTTATTTGTAAAGGGCAATTCAGCATGTATCAAAGCACTGTACAGAATTAAAAACATAAATAGAATAATAAAATACAACAATGAATCAAAATATACTAATCACCAAAAGTAAGGTTAAATAAATATATTTTTAATGCTGTCTTAAAGCTCTCCTGGGTCAGGCACTTTCTGATCTGGCGAGGTAGAGAATTCCACGGGGTCGGAACTGCATAACTAAAAGCTCTCGCACCAGATGTCCTTAATCAAACCCTGGGAACCTTTAGCAATCCCTTGTCGGCTGAGCGGAGGGGTTAGAGAGGGCAGTAAGGGACCAGGAGCTCTTGCAGGTAGCCAGGACCCTGACTGTGAAGGGCCTTAAAGGTCAGTAAACCAACCATAAAGGTGATCTGCCACTGAACTGGAAGCCAGTGCAGTTCGTGCAGCACAGGAGTGATATGACTGGTATGGGAAATCCATACCCGTAACCTGGCTGCAGCATTGTGCACCAACTGTAAGCAGCAGATATCAACCCCTGGAAGCCCTAGGTATACAGCGTTACAGTAGTCAAGGCGGGAGGTCACAAAGGTGTGGAGCAACATTGGAAGATCACGGGAAGGAACAAGGTGCTTATTCCAGGCAATATTCTTCAGATGGTTTGAAGATAGTGGGGGGATGGCTCAGGGGCAATGTGAGGAAGTATTTTTCACAGAGAGGGTGGTGGACGCATTGAACAGCCTTCCTAAGGAGGTTGTGGGGTCTAAAACTGTAGGAGAATTCAAGGATACATGGGACAGACATAAGGCAATTTTTGTGGGGGGTAGGAAGAAATACGCTGTTGGTTAAATAGGAT
Organism: Neoceratodus forsteri; assembly: GCA_016271365.2. Taxonomy (NCBI): domain Eukaryota; kingdom Metazoa; phylum Chordata; order Ceratodontiformes; family Ceratodontidae; genus Neoceratodus; species Neoceratodus forsteri. The sequence goes on from CM057455.1 coordinate 57,166,705, forward strand.
CTGCAACTTATCATCTAGGTAGGGAAATGGGCAGACTAGGTGGGCCAAGCGGTCCTTATCTGCCATCAAAATCTATGTTTCTATGGTTAAAAGAGGATCTGACTACAGATGACATCTGTAAAGTTAACACAAGGGATTTTGAAGCTTGGAAGAGGCAGGGATATGAGAGGGCATCAACTGAGGTTGGAGGCTGGAAGATTCAGGAGGGAAATCAGGAGACATTCTTCACAGAAAGGCTGGTGGACAAGTGGAATGCTTTGCCCTAGAGGTGATGTCCTGTTGAATGGTGGGTGGCTTTAAGAGGGGTTGGGATAGGGTGAGGAGAGGGGAGGGATTATGGTAAAGAGGGGAGAGGAAGGTGGGGCTGCTGCAAGTTAAGCGGCTTGCTGCACAATCGAGCAGACTCAACAGACCGTAAAGCCTACTTCTGCTGTTGTTTTCATATGTTTGTATGTTCGTAAATCATGGAAATAGTGAATGTGGCAAGCCATGCCACTGAGAGTCAGATGTACAGACATATGGTGTCATATTCTATTTTATTTTGTGTATGTGTACATGCCACAAGAATGCCAGTGCTAAGGAAAGGTCTCATAGGATAGTGAGAGACTGGATTTCTTTTAAAATGTTTGACTGTCCTCTGACCGAAGAAGAACCATCTTGCTTTTCAAGGAAGCTGACAATTACTTGCAAACGGTTTGGGGGTAGCTGATCAAAGGTTATTTTCATGGTTAACAGAAAGGAAAACAGAGTAAATAAAATGTCCAGGAGACAGCCCTTCTTCACCTCAAGCAGGATGCTTTGGTCCCAGGAAAACTGCCTTAGTATATTGCCTTTGATAAGATGAAAGGAAAGAACTGAAAAGTCCACTCTAGCAGGCTATTGGGAATCCTCTTATAGGTGCCATAACTGTCAAGGAAGACATCACAAGGCAGCCAGAAAACTGTGTTGTTGGGAAAGCACTAGAGTGACATCTACTGGCCTAAAAGTTAGGATACACCAGGGAGTCTGGATAAAGATTAGAGGAATACTCAAGTCTAACTGTAGGATTTGTGGGGATTTGAACCGCATTACTGAATGTCTTCTGGGAGAAGGCAGAATCAGGGTTACAATGCTACCCTGAAGAGGTTGTAATGTCTGGATCTTGCCCCTTTGTGTAACAACCAAGAGGGGTTTATATTTGGCTACTAGACTTGAGACTAGTATTGTACCCTGATTCACAGTAAAGAGGGGACTCTGGTACTTTCTAGTGAGTGTTCTGTTTTGAACACATGAAGCACTAATGAAGGACATGAAGATGGTATCCCCTGTTCCCCCTCCTTGTTTCAGATTGCACTTGGGGTGGGCACTGTGAGCTCAGTGGACCTGACCTTCAGGAGTGGGTTTGGGACAGGGACTTTCTCATATTTATGTGTTGAATTACTGACATCTGCAGTAGTTCTTGAGGACTATTTGACAGGTCAAAAGAATGCATAGAGATTTCTTGTATTTCCATTTTTTTTTAAGCACTTTCTCTTAATTTCTTTTCTTTTTTCAAACACCCCATGGTACAAACATAATAACCCACTCCAGGGTATGCTGTTATTGGGGATTAGTGCTCACTCAGGTGCTGTAAGAACACTCAGCCTGTGGCCTCATGCCTCACATCGTGCCTGGGTGTGCATTAATCCACAATAACAGCTGTTCTGAGTTATTGCTTACTTAATCCATGCCTGAGGTGCTGTGAGGACACTCAGCCTACATCCTCATGCCTCACAACACACATACCAGGTTTGGAGTAAATGCCTTTAACCCCACACCCAACTGCCGGGCAATTGCTAACTAATGGCATGGATGCTATGTGGGATTTTAGTTAGACGAGGTGCATTTTAAAATTGAAAGCAGACATTTTTTTCTTCCAAAGACTCATTTGAGCAGTGTGTTTATTTCCTTCTTGCTTTTAGAAAACGCATGTAGACAGCAATTTTGACCAGATGGTTATAGTATGCCTCCTTAACCTTAATCTTTTTTTTTTTAATCTATGTTTTGCCCCTGACTCCAGGCCGTCATTGTTCTGTCCTGGTCACAGTGCCCCCAAGGCTTCCACCTCCTGTGTATGCCCCCTCGCTCTCCCAGTCACCCCTGGCATACCCCCCAGAGGGTGGAGTCCCGGCGCCACAGCGGGAACCGATGCCGAGATACTGAAACTGGTTGTGAGAGTCAGGAAGCTAACTGAAGTCCAGGGGCAGGAGTTCATAGAGACGACACCTGGAGTAGGGATTTTATCCCTATAGGCTGGAGCAGGAGCATGCAATGACGCCAGCTTCCATCCCACCCCAGAACACCTTGACCTTGCGCCGGTATGACAGGGAAGCTAACCCAGCCTCTGCTAGGTGTTGCTCCTGTGCTGAGTGCAGAACCCACCTTCCCCCTGGAGAAGGAGAGCAGTCCTTAGAATGCTCAATGCTTCTCCCCCGGCTGGCCCTTTGATGGCCTAGACTCATTCTCAAACCCGGGTTGCTGGTGTTGCAAGCGGAAATCCAACCACTGCACCAACAGGATGGCTACTTAACCTTAATCTTAATAATTAAGCACTTGAAAAGAATATAGAATAGTAATTAAAATAATAATGATAATAAAAAATACAGTATAACATTTGAACAACTAAGTTTTGTTCCTACAGTTCCAACAGCCTCCGTATGTCCCCTCAAGTAATCAGGGCAACTGCTTACTACCTCCCATCAGGCTGTTAGTTATTTTCAGACTCCTCCCCACCTAGACCTTCTCCTCCCTACCCCCTTTACCTTTCCCTCCCTGTCTCTTCTCCCTTTCTCCCTCCTCTCCCACTGGCCATCCCCCCAGTACTCTCCCTGGCTTGTCACATGCAGCCTTCTAGCTGGATCCACCTTGATGCACTCAAGGGCCTCAATGTCTCCTCCATCCCTCTCCCGCACTCCTTCTCCCCCTCCACTCTCTCCACTTCACTCAAGCTTCTCATAGCTCCTTTAGGCTCCTTATCTCTGTGCTATTCATTCTAGCAGGTGATGTTTAACTCAGCCCTGGTGCTGGCCTGACAACTGCCTCTCCCCTCCTCTCCCCATCCTCAGAGGGTTGAGAGTAGCCAATGTTAAGATCCACAGCTTCCTCCCTACAATTGAGCTTCTATAGCCCCTTGCCTCAACTTTGACATGCTAGTGATCTCAGAATTTTGGCTCTCCCCCAAGATCCTGAATACTGTCACAGTCATCCCTGGCTTCCCATTCATCTGACAAGATCATCATAAGAGGGGTGGAGGTATGGCCATTTATCTTTCCTCCTACATCCAATTCTAACCCATGTGGTTCATCTCCTCCCCCTTCCTCCTACAAAATGCTCCTCCAGAAACTCCTTCCCCTTCTCTGACCCCATATTAATTTCTGGAGTCTATTAAATATCCCCTCCATCAAAGAGCTCCTAACCACCTTGTCTTTGCATGCCTCCACCATGAAGCTGTTCATCCTAGGTGACTTTAATTTGAAATGCCTCTCATCCTCCTATTATGTATTATTCCAAAACATTAAATTTCTCCAGCTTACTTAACTGAGCTGTGATCCCACCAAACTCAACCCCAAAACCCATAACTACTCTCTAACAGACTAGATCTTCTCCTCCCCTCCCTCGCTATATTCTGGATGCCGGTACCCTCCCTGACACCCTCAGTAACCATCATATGGTCTGCTGCATGTATAAGATTTTCTGCGCTAAAGCTTCTGAACTCATCCAGATTAGATCCTTTCAATCCCTGGATCTAGCCTCTCTACAGTAAAATGCAGTTGAGCTGCACCTAGGAAGATGCAGTGCTACACTATGGTAATCAATCAATTCATGTATGAAATGTTAGCCGGCACATGCCAGTAGTTGTGATTAGCTTTCTCAAACACTTTAAACTCAGATACTTTGAAAGAAAAGGATGCATACCTCATTTTTGTTCCAAAAACATGTCTAACTTTACTGAAGTGGCAGAAGCGCTGGATATACACACAAAGTTGTAAAAAGCCTGGAACCAAGAAGCTCTGTACAGATGCTGCTCCCCCTCCTCACACAATGAGCAGTACACAACACCTGACACATTTCACTCATATACAGCTTTATCAAAGGCTAATGTACTTCAGGTAACACTACCCTGTTATTCAAATTTGCAATGAACAATTAAAGACATACACCCCGTTATAAATAGACAAATAAAAACAGTGCAGATCTTGACTGTGACAGACACATCAGTGTTAAATATGATTCGGAACTGTGAATTTCTGAAAGTAGAAATACTGAATAAATATAGATGGCAGTAAAAAGTCCCATAGGACATGGATGAATGAATTAATATCAAATCTGCTCAGGTACTAGTCTGGTGTTCCCAATTAAGACATGATGGGAACTTAGCAGACAATAGATATAGGAGATTTATAAAGGCCCATCTTAAAACCTGTGGACCAATCCACTGTTTTTTAGCATTCAACTTTGTTGTTATGTATAAAGTTTTGACAGGCTTCCACCACATAAATTGCACAGTATAATTTGCACTGTTTTTAACTATTTATGTTTATTTATAAAGTGGGTCTGTCTTTAATTGTTCATTGCAAATTTATGTAAATGAGCAGCGTTTCCTGAATCACATCATCCTTTGATAAAGCTCCACATGAGTGATGTGTATTGTTTTTTGTGTGAAGAGGAGGGATAGCATCAATAAAGAGCTCCTTGGTTACAGGCATTTTGCAACTTCATGTGCGTATCCTGCAATTCTGCCACTTCAATAAAGTTAAGCATGTTTTTGGAACAAAAATGACGTATGCATCCTATTCTTTCAAAGTCTCCAAGTTTAAAGTGTATGTAAAAGCCAATCATAACCACTAGCAGGTGCTGACTACCCTTTCATACACCAGTCTATCCTCTTTACTTTCTGACCTGCTCCAACCAAGTGGTCCCCCATACTAGCTGCCAGCAACTTTAACATTGTTCTCAAGTTTTTTAACTCCAGATTTTTATTAGCCTGGAATAATAATGCCCCTTGAGGAAAACTAGGGTAGATGGTTACACCTCCCTTGGGTCATGGTGGAGTCGTTAGCCTATCACCATGCATGTCACCTTACCCGGTGGACCCACAAGTTCACTAGATCCCCACTTGACCCTACTAAATTTAAGTCACTTTGCAACACCTCTACCGGAGCTACTGGGCTAGTAAAGACTAAGCACTTTGAATCCACTTCCAGAACAACCTTAACCACCTCATCAATGTTCTGTAATGTCGTGCACACCCTCTTCTCCCTGCCCTCCCAGACTCCTTCCACACTCTTAAGGTGGATGACTCCCCCATCTCTTATACTGCAGCACTTGCCTCAGCTTTTTAACTTTTTTCACCACCACTGCAGTCTCCCTTCCTTGTCCCACCTCCCTCACACACCCTCACTTTTTGCTTCACCCCTCCCCCTACTACCCTTCTCCTTCTCCCCTACCACTCTCTCTCTACTACCCTCAAGGCCTTCCTAGTTCTTAACCCTTGCAAAGGAGGAAGCCCTGATGGGATTGACCCTAAACGCTTGTCTCTGCCTTGACCATTGCCCTTGCCATCACAAACCTCTTAAACTAATTCCTGTCCCTTGTCTCAGTCCCTGATCTGTGGAAGCAGACTATAGTCACCCATTCCTAAAGGGATGACACCTCTCTCCCTAGCATCTAGCACCCCATATCCCTCCTCGCGTCCCTGGCTAAACTTCAGGAACACCTGATTTCTTTACCAACTCTCCCCTTTCTTTAATAACTCCTCCTTCTTCACTTAGTACCAGTCTGGATTCAAAAAGTCTCACACCTCCACCACCACCACCACCAAAACCTCCTCCCCCCTTAGGCTCACTGATTCTATTCCTTCTGGCATGGACTAGGGGCTGGTCTCATCTGCCATCTTTGTTGATGAAACCAAATCCTTTGACCCACTGTTACCCACTCCCTCCTCCTGGATAAGCTAAAAGCTGCTGGGTTCTCCTCCTCTGTTGAGTGGTTTTGCCATACCTTGAGGTTAGAACCCAAGCTGTCCATACTGGTGATGCCTACTCCCCTCCTTTCCCCATCTGCTCTGGCCCCCCCCAAAGATCTGTCCTTGGCCCTATCCTGTTCTCTATCTTCCTCAATGTTGGGCCCCAAATAGACCTACCCCTTTGGAGATGGTCCGGTACCGCTCTTTAAGGGAAGTTACCCCAGATGGTCTGTCGGTGGTACTTGAACTATCGGGATTGCTGAGTGAAAGCACAGGTCTCGGGGATCTAGTACTAGCCTATAATAAGGCAATGGGAGATGCCTTGGACTTGATTGCTTCTGTTTGGGTTTGACCACTTACTCTTCGCCCAAGGAACCCTTGGTATGATGGGTCCTTGAAGGAGTTAAGGTGGGTTGGTTGAAGGCTGGAGAGAGCATGGTGGAAATCTGGCCTCGATGCTGACAGAATTAGATTAATGGAACATTATGAGGGCTATCAATCAGAAATCTCCTGTAAGAAGGCAGAGTTCCTGTCCAGGGAGATTTCTGCTGTGCAAAATTGACCCGCTCAACTCTTTCGAACCATCAACAGATTGAGCAATCCAATCTGTCTTCAGTCCGGAAGAGCATTTTCACAAAATAAGTGTGATGAGCTAGCTCAGTTTTTCACTGATAAGGTTGCCAGCATCAGGACTGGAATCAGTCCAGCTCCCTCCATGAGGGGTTGCAAAGGTCGATGGGAGGTGGGGAGCACACAGTCCGTCTGGACCGATTTTAGCTGACATGGACATTGTGAAGATCATCCAGACTTTGCGCCCAGCCTGCTGTGGTTTGAATCTGGGCCCTACTCACTTATTAGTGGGTTATGTAGATGCTATCTGCCCAATCCTAGCTGAAATTGTATGGAGATTCTTGGAGAGGGGAGTCTTTCCAGACCCCCTAAAAGAGGCGGTAATTTGACCACTCCTTCAAAAACCCTCCTTGGATCCTGACGATCTAGCTAACTACCGACCTGTATCTAACCTTCCTTTTGTGGAGAAAGTTATTGAGAAAGTGGTTGTGTTGCAGCTGGATGATCACCTTGTGACTCACAATGTCTATGAATCTATGAAGTTCTCCAGTCTGGCTTTAGGAAGAGGCATAGCACTGAGACAGCCCTTGTTCAGGTTACTAATGACCTCCTAATGGCGAGAGATCAAAAGGCTTGCACCATCTTGGTCCTTCTCAATCTCTCAGCAGCCTTTGACACTTGACCATGGGGTGCTTTTGGAGACCCTGTGGTTCCTTTGTGGACTGTCGGGTACAGTTCTTGAATGGTTTCGCTCTTTCCTCATAGGTAGGTCTCAGAGGATGGTCACTGGAATTTATTCCTCTGAAGCCCGCTCCCTATCCTGCGGAGTGCTGCAGGACTCAATATTGGTGCCGATGTTGTTTGCAATGTATTTGCTGCCATTGGGAGATATCATTTTTATTTATTTACTTATGACTTTATTAACTGGGTGGGTACGCTGATCCCAGGGACTGTTTTCAGGCACGACCCGGGCCATGTTCAGAAATGGCACAGATAACAATACGAACAGAAAAGAAGCATGAGAAGGCAAACAGAGAATAAGACAAAAGCAAAACTGTGGATACAGGAAACATTGGTCGAAAATGAAGCAAGAATTTGATAACATAACGTCAATTATTTACAATAAATAAATAAATTAGTTATTTCAGAGGTACATTTGTGGTAAGCAACATTAGTACATTACCTATAATTGAAACAGAAACAGCAGTTTGTAGTGAGTGGATGTGGAGGGGAAAATGGTGAGAAAACCCTAGGGGAGGGAGGCAGAAATGTGGCTCAGTGGAGGATCACGTGATGCAGAGTGCTGAGTAGAAGCTCCTCCGCTAAGCTCCTGCCTCCCGAGTATTAATTCATCTTTTTTCGATGTTTAATCTTCTCTAATTTCTCTGCCTGTGAATTCTTCTATTGTCTAAACATCTTGTGAGACTGTTTTGGGTGTCAGATCGGTAGATGGATGCTTACATGAAGAAAGCCCCATAGAAACACCCCCGCTACTCCTGAAAAGGCCCAAAGAAATCCCGAGCCTCGAGTGGGCCAGACAAGCCTGATCCTTTGTGTCAAGCTGTGGAACAAGAACCTTTAACACTTAATAGGTTCTTAGAAGAGTTTAAACCTTTTCGAGAAGAGATGAAAGATATGGCAATTGATCTGAAAACTCTCTCAAGAAAATTGTATGAAATCTCGCTAACGGTTTCTGATAATACAGCTCAAATAGTCTCGACGGAGAGAAAGCTGGAGAGTATGGAGCCTGAACTGGTGTCAACGAGACAGAAGTTGTCTCGTTTAGAGGCTAAACTCGAAGATTTGGAGGGCCATAGCCGCAGAAATAACATTGTAATGCTAGGGCTACCAGAGGGTGAAGAGGGCCAGCACGCTGTAGTCTTTGCACAGAAACTGGTGGAACGGGTTGCTGATCCCTCTCCCTTCAGCCCAGTGTACATGATAGAGTGAGCTCATAGGTCTCTGTGACCAAAGCCTTCTCTGGATGCTCCCCCCGTCCTATTATTTGCTGCTTCTTGAATTATTTGGAAAAGCAGCATTTTTTGCAGAAAGTGAGAGCTTTACAAGTGGTTCGTTGGGAGAATGCAAAGCTGAGAATTGTGCAAGATCTCCCTGGTTTGGTCCATCTGAAGCGGAAAGTGTTTCATCCTACTGTATCTCAGATCATCGCAACGGGTTTGAAATTTAGGATGGGGTATCCAGCCAGGTTACAAGTCTCAGTAAATGGATCCTGGTTTAATTATGATGATCCTGAAGCTGCCCTGTCAAGTCTTAAATCTATGCTACCAGACTTGTTCCGAGAGTCCTGAGAGATCTTGCTAGAGTATCAGGAGTCACTGAGAGTTGTTGTTGGAACTGTTATTCTTCTTTCTCTTGGAGAAAATATTTTCAACGAGCTGTATTGGGACGTATTTGTTCTTTCATCTGGAACTGGGCTACCTTGTGCATGGCCTAATCATTAATCTCTCAAGCCCTGGCTTCCTAGTGTTAATTTTGGCTTAGGGCAAAGACTTTCAGGGTCTTGGGGATGGCTCATCTAGGAATATGGTTTGGATGCTATTGTATTCAGTTTTGAGGGGTTGCATAAAGGGGGGAAGTTTGGGTTGTCGATTATAAGAGTAGTTTTCATATTACAGTTTGGTGGGTATTAGAGAGGTTTCGGGCTTTCAATGCTATTATGACATACCCTGTCAGGACTGGAGGATGACCACAAGAGGGTGCAGCATGCCTACGTAATACACGCTCGGGTGGCTCATATTTTGAGAAGGATCTCTCCCAGTCCTTTTACTACTCCAATTTTTTCAAGGGGCACTTTTGGAATTGGGTGCTGGCAGCCTCAGGGAAGACATGTTTCTCAGTTTTCTTTTTTCAGGGTCTCGTTTTCAACATTTGTCTTATTCTCTGTTCTCGGTTCGAGGTTGGGGCTATCCCCCTTCATCAGTTTTTCCCTCTGGCTCTGGTTTTGGTATAGTTTTTTTTTTTGGGGGGTGGCAAGGTAACCCTTAATTCTCATTCTGGTTTGTGAGGTTACCTGTCATAGTCACGATTTCGGCAGTTTATTTCATTTGCCCTGGTGCTATCAGGTCAATAATCATGCGCATACAGGCATTGGAAGCCTGGGACCGCTCTCTAGGTGTTATGGGCTAACTAATATTGTTTGTAATTTATATATGCACCTCGAGATATAAGTGGTCTGTCATTGGCAGAGGTACATTATCAGGGGGCTGGAGAGGGAGGAAATGACCCAGTACTGTGCTAAACGTTGCTTGTGACAGTTTGGGGGTTGGATGGGGGTGGTGGGTATAGGTTCTTGTCGGGGAGGGATCATAGGGGGTTTAAATGGGGTAATTGTGGGGGGGCTGGGATGGTGGGAGGGCCTTACGGCAGCAACTTTTGGGGTTTGGTTACACGTATTAAATATCCTGCGTGCAGGGCTGAACCTACTAAACTTAGCAGTTAGTATTAGATGGCCAAGGAGGTGACTTTTGCTACGTGGAATGTTAAGGGGATCAGAAGAAAATATAAACAATATCAGGTTCTCAAACATTTAGGCCTATTACGTTCTCAGATAACTTTCCTACAGGAATCCTACTTATTAGAAGCGCAAGCTTCACAGTTAAGGAGACAGCAAGTGGGGATGGTGTACGATGCTCAGGGTTCTACCAATAGCTGTGGGGTCATGCTTATTATTAACAGGGGCATTCCCTTTGTTTCTACACAAGTTATCAAGGATCCCGAGGGTAGGTTTGTCCTAGTTAAAGGTACTCTCTGGTCAGTCCCACTTTTACTTGTCAGTATATATGGTCCTAATATGGACGATCCTGGGGTTTTTATGAGACTCATAAACATTATCCTGCCTTTGCTTCTCATCAGGATTATTTTGGGAGGTGACTTTGATCAAGTTGTAGATTCTAATCTTGACAGGTCAGGTAGTGGTCCGGGAGTGGTTTCTCCAGGACAGAGGGCTTTTAGAGATTTATTGGATCAATGCAGGCTCTGTGATGTCTGGTGCGTCCTATTTCTGGATTCTAAGGAGTTCACTTTCAGGTCAATGGTGCACGGCTCACAGTCCCTCTTTGACTATATTCTCATTTCTCAGGATTTCCTACCAGGGGTTAAGACCTCTTCGATCCAAGCTGGCCCTGTCTCTGATCATTCACTGGTGTTATGCAAATTGGCATTCCTTGATTTACTAAGTAGGGAAACAAGATGGAAACTTAATGAACAACTTCTCAAGGATTCTAAGTATTGCAAGCTCATAAGGGAGCAAATTGAAGCTTTTTTCTTATCCAACCCCTTAGACAGTGGAAAACCAGATATTATATGGGGGGCCTTTAAGGCCTACATGAGTGGGATCCTTATTAGTATGGCCGTGGGTAGGAAAAGGGCAATGGAGAAAGAATTATTATCATTATTGTCCCAAATTTGGTCACTCGAAACTAATATTTCGGTTACTGCCTAGAAGAAGACAAGAAGAAGCTCTTATTGCTGAGATACAGATATTTAGAGTTACTTCAGGAAAAAGCAGAATTCGCTATTATTCGTACTAGAGCCAGTTACACAGATCAAGGGGAGAAGGTGGGCGCCTATTGGCACTCCGTATCAAGCAACAAGAATCTGCAAGATTCATCCCTCCAATTAGGGCAATAGCTGATGGGTCTCTGAAAATATCTCCTACCGAGATAGTTCAAGAATTTGACCTATACTATAAAATGCTGCATAGTGATATGGAGCACCCTCCCTGTCCTGAGAGCACGGAGAAGTATCTGAGGGATTCCCATTTGCCCTCACTTTCAGTATATCATAAGGATTTTTTGGTCTCTCCTATATCACAGGAGGAAATTGCTGAGGTCATTAGTGGACTACCCTCAGATAAAGCCCCCAGCCCTGATGGATTCTCCTCCCTATTTTATAAAGTGTTTCGGGATCTTTTACTACCAGTACGTAATTGATTATTCCAATATATCTTAACTGGGACAGAGGTTGCTCCTTATCTCTTTGAGGCCTTGATTGTACTTCTCCCTAAACCAGATAAGGACCCAGAGCTTGTCCAAAGCTACAGACCTGTATCTCTTTTAAACCAAGATATAAAAATCCTTTCAAGATTTTAGCCAATAGGTTAACCGTAGTTCTCCCTGAATTAATAGGTATGAACCAGTATGATTTATGAAAGGGCGCTCATCAGCTGATCATTTGCGTACATTATCTCATGTCTTCTTGGCTACCAAAGATGCCGAGTTTCCTGCAGGTCTGGTCTCCCTGGATGCCGAGAAGGCATTTGATCGTGTAAATTGGAGTTTTTTGTTCAGTGTTTTGGAAGCTTTTCAATTTCCTCCTGTATTTATATCCTGGATTGCCACACTATATAAAACTCCTACAGCAAGAATTTCGGGGAACGGGGCTTTCTCCAAATCCTTCCACTCCATTCAGGGACTAGACAGGGTTGCCCCATCTCCTCTGTTATTTAATTTATATCTGGAACCCCTCATTCAAAATATTCTCAATAATACCTCTATACAAGGCATTTGGGTTGAAGTCATGAAATTAAAGTCACCGCATATGCGGATGATTTGTTGATACACCTATCCCACCCGGTATCTTCTGTACCGGCCTTATTGAATGAAATAGCAAGATTTAGTGAATTGTCCAGTTACAAACTGAATGCCAGTAAATCTCTCTTCTTTCCATTAAACCATAAGGTATTCAAGAATGATATTAGTCCCTTAGGTCTATGTTGGACTCCCAGGTCATTCAAGTATTTGGGTATCAAATTATCCCGTAATCCCTTAACATGGTTTAAGGATAATTTTGATTCCCTCTCACAGCTTATTATCCATGACCTTAACAGGTGTTCCAAACTTCCCATATCACTATGGGGCCGGATCAACATAATCAAGATGAACATTTTCCCTAGAATGTTTTACCCCTTATCTCTTCTAAATACTTTTATCCCTTTACTCTGGTTTAAAAAATTACATGGCATATTTACTAGATTTATCTGGGCAGACAAGTATCCCCGTTTGGCCTATTATAAATTAACTGCTGCAAAATTTTAGGAGGGTTTGCAGATTACTCATTTGGTTATATATTACTGGGCCAGTCATCTAGTAAAATGTTTGAGATGGGTATACCCTGGCCTGGAAAATGAACAACCAGTCTGGCTTAGGATCGAACTGGATGCAATTAGATCTAAGAATCTGGACCCCCTAACCTTATTTTACCTTAAAATATCCCAGGTGCATATGGTTGAGGAATGCCCCACAGTAGGTATTTCACTAAGGGTATATGCACAATTATGTTCATTTTTGCATTCTACCCCTCAGGCAGATCTAGCTCAGTCTATCTGGAATTCCCCATGCTTCACTTTCAACAAGAAGCAGATTTCTCGTAAATGGCTGCCCCAACTGGGAGATGGGAAACTGTTTTCTTTGTTGGATGATGAGGGGCAGTGGTTGTCCGCAGGTGATATTATTAAGACATTTCTTATTCCAGTTTTCTCTCACTTAAAAGTTATGCAGCTAAGGCACTTACTCACAATTGCTTTTGGTAACATCCCCCCCCCCTCCACCGACGGTCTCAGCTCTGATACCTGAGGTCTCTTCACTTACTGGATCTTCAGGTGCCATATCTAAACTATATTGGGTTCTGTTTCACAAAAGATATGGAAACTCTTTCAGACCCACTAGATTCTGGATTTCGATTCTTCCTCAGTATCATCTGGAGTGGCAATCTCTGTGGAGATCTTGCCATAAATATGTTTCTCAAGACAGATTGCATCTCATGCAATATCATAAATTACACAACATGTATTGCACTCCTGTAAAACTAAAGAAATTGGGTTTTTTGGATTCCAATATATGCATTAAGTGTATGCGGGAAGAACAAACACTTCTTCACATGTTCTGGTCCTGTCCCAAAGTTTCCCTTTTATGGGATTCAATCAAGATTTCCCTGGATCCCTTATTGGGCCTTCAGGAGTATTTTATGCCTGATATATGCCTTTTAGGGGACCTGTCTTCTGTCAGGGTCAAAGTAAGGGAATTTCATATTTCTATGATTGCCCCTATCTGTCATGAAGCTTATTTTATGTCACTGGAAAGACAAGTCCACCCCAACCTTTCAAGAATGGTTGCATGAAATTCTTGCTAACCTTTGAACAGAAAAAGCAATTGCCAGTCTTCACAAGAGACTGGCAGTTTATACCAAAATATGGGATCCCCTTCACTCCTTAATTTTATTGGCTCAGTCGTAATAATGTCGCACTTTAAAATCTCCTATAGGTTCTTTGGGAATGAGCTTGGCACTTAGAGGTTTCATGGAGTGGTTGCTGCTGTAAGGGGAGGGAGGGGTGGAAGGGGAGGGTTGGGCAGTTATGCTTCTATAATTGGTTGCATTGCTTCTTACTTTCATTGTAACTGCCCTTCATAATGGAAAATGTATTAATAAAGTTTAAATTAAAAAAAAAAAGAAATGTGGCTCAGCGAGGGACGGACAGATTTGACAGGAATAGGTCGACTATCCAGGGGAACACTGACAGGAGGAGTTTGCTAGAAGCCAACTTTTGAGGCGGGATTTGAAGATAGAGTGTGTGTCAGCGGAGCGGAGTACAGTTGGCAGCTTGCGCCACCGAGTTGGGGCTGCTGCCAACAAAGCTCTACCACCCATATTCGTGTGTACCCTAGGAACTGCTAGTGTGGGAGTGCTGTTTGAGCGGAGGTAGCGGCAGGGAGTTTGGATCTTGAGAAGAGCCACAAGGGGGATCCTTGGCCAGTACTGATAACTGTATCTGCCAGGCAGCAGAGGGTAAGGTCAAAATGACCTTGCAGTGTGAGCCATCCAAGAGAGTTATATAGGACGCAGTGGTGGGTAGAGAAAGGGGCCATCAAGGCAAAACGACAGGCATTGTTGTAGGCTGAGGAGAGTTTGGCTATAGTGGTAGCAGATACTCTGGCATAGATGGTAACAGTAGTCCAGTATTGGGAAAAGATTTCCCTGGACAATGGCTAGCCTAGCTTCCGGGATAAGGAATTGTCGGAATCTATAAGCTGCGCCTAGTTTTTGATGGAACCTGCTGACTAGGGAATTGACGTGATCGGAGAAGGTGAGGGAGGGGTCAAGTATGACTCCTAAGTACTTGAAAGAGTTTACGGCCTCCAGGGCTGTTCCATCAGGGAAGGGAATGTGTAGGTGGCAGTGAGTTGTGGATTTTGCATGGAAGGGCTTCGATCCGAACAACATGGATTTGTTTTTTTTGGCATTTACCAAGAGGAGATTCTTTGAGAACCAGTTGTGGGCCACACTGTAGTTTTGAGTGAGGGCTGTGGAAATGCTGGCAGTGGATTTGTCACTGTGGAAGAGTACAAGGTCATCAGCGTAGAGGAAAGAGTGGCAGTTCAGACTGTCTGAAGGAAGAGAGTTTACAAATAAGGAGAATAGAAGGGGGCCCAGAATGGAGCCCTGGGGAACCCCTGTTGTGATGAGCAGGGTAGGGGAGCAGGTCTGATCAATACTCACGAATTGGGATCAGCGTTTGAGGTAGCTCCCGAACCAGTCCATTACCTCCTGGGAACAGCCTAGGCTGCTTAGCTTTGAGAGGAGGGAGGCATGGTTGACCATATCAAGGCCTGGAGAGGTCCAAAAAACAGCACCGATGGCATTACCAGTGTCCATGTTCATGAGGATATGGTCAGTCAGAAGTGCCAGGGCAGTGGTAGTGAAATGGTATTTATGGAAGCCATGTTGTTGGCTACATAGGAGGTTGTATTTGCCGAATTGTTCAGCTAGTTGAGCGCGGATCACTTTCTCAAGCAATTTACTAAGGCAGGGAGGATGGAGATTGGTCGGTAGTTGTCAGAGGATTGAGGGTCACCGGCTTTGAAAATGGGGATCACCTTAGCTATCTTCCAGCGGTTGGGCATGGAGGAGCTAGAGAGGCAAGGTTAAAAACA
The DNA here is from genome assembly GCA_016271365.2 of Neoceratodus forsteri. Lineage (NCBI taxonomy): Eukaryota > Metazoa > Chordata > Ceratodontiformes > Ceratodontidae > Neoceratodus > Neoceratodus forsteri. The sequence continues at coordinate 57,182,206 of CM057455.1, forward strand.
AAAGTGAGAGGTTTGGCTATGGCAGGTGCGATCAGCCTGAGGAAGACTGATGATAGGCCATCGGCTCCAGAAGAGCCGTGAGTTGGTAGGCTTTTGAGGAGCTTGGTGGTATCAGTGCAGGAGAGCACTTTTTTTTTTAAACCAATCTTTATTCATTTTCCTGTTTAACAGACAAACAAAAAAACATACAAACATGAACCCGGTGTGCCGGGATACACAGTCCCAAACTGACCATGTAAACTATATACAGTTAACTATATACATACACAGAGGAAACATTGCCCCTTCCCATCCACTCTATCTTTACTTCATCTCTTGTTAAGGTTAAGGTCTTCAGGCTGCCTAGTTCCCAGCCTCTTTACTCTTGCTCCCTGAGATTCCCTGCAGCCCCATAGGCATTCCTTCACTTCTTTGCCTACTTAATTATAACCCAGTTGGGGGTGAGTTCCCTCTGCGTCCCCCGGAAAGAGAGAGAGTTCCTATTCCCTCAATTGATCTAGCAGACCCCTAGCTATTATTATCTTCTAAGTCCAACCATTTCCCACTTAGTCCTCCAACAGCCCCTCTAGCCTTAACTAAAATTTCTAAGTCCCTTTAGACATTCCACCCCAGCTTTCTCCAACTAATCGCAGCCCAACAGACAGACCTGCGTCCAACCATCTGCTTCTTGCTGGGAGTATATCGCCTCTAATACTGCCCATCTTTTAATATATAGCTCTTTCCTCCCTTCTGAATATAAATATCTCTTAGTTCCATCTAAAGTTCCAATAAGGTCTCTTACCCATTGTTTATATCCATAGAGCTGACCATCCTTCCAATGTTGGACTACATATGACTTAATTACTGCCGCCATCAGGGATAAATGGTACTTAGGTGTAGCTCCAGCTACTTGTGGCAGATCTCCTAGGACACATATCTCTGGTTTTATAAACTCCAAGTAATCCAACATTGGATCCATTTGCCTTCTTATTTCGCCCCACACGGGCAATATTTTGCTACAGCTCCACAGCACATGTAGCAAATCTCATCTCTCCGTAACACACCTAAAACACAGGTCTGTCTGTTTTAGGCCTCTCTCACACAGTTTCACAGGGGTATAATATAGGTTTGAGACAATGAAAAAATGTAGGCTCCTATACTTGGGTATTATAATATACCTACTGTTGTTCCATACGTTAGCCCAATCAATGATTCCCAGTGCTAACATTCTATCCCAGTAAGGCACTGCTACAGGTGAATTCGGGCCAAAAAAGCCAAGAAGTATTTTGTAAATCTGTGATAGAGTCTTAGATCTCGGCTCAATCTCCCTCAGCTCCTCCCAATTAAATGAGCATTCAGCGAGGCCCCCTATCCTCCTTAACACTCCCTCCAACATGCATATGAGTTGTAGCTTATGAAAGTAAGGCATTCCATTACATTGTACCGGAAGAACCACCTTTAAATCCTGGGTTACGTCCTCTAGCTTCAAGTCTGAGATCCACCTAGCCCACCTCCCCTTAAGTACCCGGTTCCCTATAGCCAGGTTGGGGTTACCCAGTAAAGGTTGTCTTCGAGCCTTCATTTGTTCTTTTTTCTGAATCTGTGTCAGATATGACCACCACGCTTCTGCCGCCTTCTCCACTGGGTTTTCCCTTTCTTGTTTAAAACATTTGGCTATGTCAGCATACAGTGGGGTCTCCAAGGAAAGGCCTGCCTCCTTCATCATTTGTGTCTCCAGCTGCAACCATTCCGGGATATAAGCATTCCCTTGTTCCCCTCTGCTCCAACGGGTCATAAGACCCAGCTGCCCTGCAACATAATATAGAGGGAGGTCTGGCAGCTTAACCCCTCCAAGCGAGGGGGGGAGGCACAAGTCTTTGTATTTTTTCCTAGGAGGTTTAAGGTTCCATAAAAAGTCTGAGAGTAGCTTTTTAATCTTACTGAACAATTTCTTGGGGATAGTGTATGGGGCTAGATACACCAAATATAACAATCTTGGCAGCAGATTTATCTTAATGAGCCCGAGTCTAGCCATAAAATTCAACGTCAGCTTGTTCCATCTTATTAAATCACCCTTAATACCTGACAATATCTCTTCCATGTTCAGTTCTGCTCCAATCTCAGGATTTCTCATAATCCAGATGCCCAGATATCTGATCTTATCGGACATCTATTGAATTCACAGGTGAGCAAAATCTGCCTTATATACATAAGGCGTCAGGGGGAGAATTTGAATTTTGGTCAAATTCAATGTGTAGTTGGAGACTTTAGCAAAGTGCCCTATCAACTCTCTAGCCCTCTCAAGTCCGCCTGCTGGGTCCCACAAGTGTAAGAGCACATTGTCTACAAAAACTGATAACTTTAGCTCCCGTCCCATTATCTCCACCCCCCTCCTTACATACCTATCATTATTGATTATCCTCAGCAAGGGTTCAAGGCATGTGTTAAATAATATCGGGGAGAGAGGACACCCTTGCCGGGTCCCATTTTTCAACTGTATTTCCTGTGATATGTAGCCATTACACAGGACCCTGGCCGAGGGAGCAGCATACAAATTTTTGATACCTTTAAGAAGGCCTTGAAGGAAGCCCATCCTCTCCATTGTAGCAAACAGAAAAGCATGGGAAACCCTATCAAAGGCCTTTTCAGCATCTAAAGATATCAGAGCTAAGGGTACTTGGGAATCTGAGGCATAATGCAAGATATGATGCAGCTTCCTCAAGGCATCGTGTGCTCCCCTCCCTGGCATAAAGCCTACTTGCTCCTGGCTTATTACATCCGCTGCTATCCGCCATATTCTATTAGCTAAAATTTTTGTAAGGATCTTAATATCCTGATTCATTAGTGCTATAGGCCTGTAGCTACTCAGTGAGTCCCTTGATTTATCCGGTTTGGGGATTAACGTGATATACGCCTGATATAGAGGTGGGTGCAGGACACCCTCTTGCATTATGTTGTTATAGAATTCTTGAAGTATGGGCAGAAGGATATGGATATAGGTCTGGTAAAACTTTGCTGTAAGACCATCCGGACCTGGCGATTTGCCCACTAGTAGGGTTCTAACTACCTCCAGAATTTCTACTGCCCCGATAGGTGCCGCCAGATCAATAGCTTGAGTGGCATCAAGTACCGGTAAGGGTATTCCCTCCAAAAAGGCATTGATTTCCTTCTCCCCCACCATATTCTCAAGTTGATACAAGTCCTTAAAATACTGTGCAAAAGTATCTGCTAATTCCTGGGAGTCCATTATATATTTTCCTCCATGTTTGATAGCTGTCACCGTTCTACTAGCCTCCCACTCCCTAACTCTAGCCGCCAACAAGCGTCCTGGGACATCTCCCCTCAGGAGATATTTGGTTTTAACTTTAGCTAGCCAAAAATCTACCTTACCATAAACAATATTTTCTAGTTCCCGTCTTAGACTCTTGAGTTCTCCATCAATTTCCTCTGATGATCCCTCCAATGGAGCCAGCGAGTTAATGGCCCCCAAAATAAATTCCTCCTTTGCCCTCCTAAGCGTGTTATTCTGAGCTGCCAAGTCTTGGGCCCTTCCCGAAAATAATACTTTACAAGTTGGCCAGGCCAACTTCCTGTCGCACAATGTGGGTAGTTGCTGCTGTATAATTTCTATTAGAGCACTCTCGAGTCTACCTCTAGCTGTAGAGTCCGTCCGTAAAGAATCATTCAGTCTCCATCAGAAAGGTCTAGGAGGGCCTATTTTTGGTTCCCAAAGTAATACAATTGGGGAATGATCAGAGAAAGTTCTACCCTCCGTTGATACTCCTCTTACTCCCATAAGCACCTCCCTGTTAACTAGGAAAAAAGTCAATCCGAGATCGAGTCCTATGTACCGCTGAGTAAAAAGTCATGGTGTTGTTCCCTATGGCATGGGTCCGTATCGGATCCACCAAAGCTGAGACCTCTAATAGCTTATTTAGGACCACCTGGGTCTTCGTCAGGGGTCTATTTATAGCTGGAATCCTATCCCCTACATTATCCGTGACTGCATTCCAGTCTCCCGCTAGTATAAGAGAATGCCCCAGATAGCCAACGATATCCCTCTCTATTGAGGCGAAAAATTCTGGATTAGAGGGGGGTCGGTCCATATATAGAGGCCACCGAGACGGCCCTGTCATGCATAAGACCCAAGATGTAAATCCCTCTGCCATCTTCTCTTGCGGGTCACCTGTTCTACATTAAAAGAGTATGCCTTCCTAATTAAAATCGCCACTCATCCCGAGGCCCTTTCCTTACCTATCCCAAAGACCTGCCCCACCCAGTCGCCTCAGGCCATTCAATTCTTCAGTCAGTAGATGTGTTTCCTGCAGGGTGGCGATGTGAGCACCCATTTGATCCAATTGTCTCAATATTACCATTCTTTTACGTCTACCCCTGAGCCCTTTAACATTCCACGATATTACTTTGACGTTCGCCATAAACCATGCCAAACACTTAGTCTGGGACTATTAACCTCTAAGATCCTGTCTGGGTCTGCCTGTTTTGCTCCCATCCAAGTGAACTCTCTCTCTCTTCCTATATCCCTAACCCTTCCCCCCTCACCCCCTGCCCCGATCCTTAGATCGACCACCTCTTATACGTCAGATCATCGATGAACTCCCTCTTCTACTACTCCCTTGCCCCTCTATAGTCTATCTTACATCCAGAGAGGGTCCTGTCTTGACCTGTTCATTATTCCTTTTTGTCACCCTTAGTTTAACCCCATAGTCTACCCAAGTTCCACTCTAAACTGACCCTACCTATGGTCTCATTATGTCCAACAAAAATGTTCCTCTTGTTATGGCCAAAAAGCTTAAGGTAGTGCTATTTCAAGTTCCCATTTTTGGGTAACAATAGAAATTGACTCCCTCTCCTCCTCAAGACCCTCCAACTTATAATCTCTCCCTATATCCATCCCCCTATCCCGAGGGTCCTGCCTCCCCTTCCCTGGACCTTTCTGAAGCCCTTCAGTAGCCCCTCTACACATTTTTCATAACCTCAGGTCCTCTCCTGACATATTATTTGGGGGTTGGGGTATTTAGACCCAAGAAAACCGATCCAGGAAGCCATGCATAAGAGGTATGCCCTTGAGCCCACCCTTAAATATTCTAGTGAAAAGCATGAACCCATCGTCACCATCCTCTGTTCCCTTTGTTTATCGCTTCTCCACTTGTCTCTGTCATCAGCCGGGTATTATCTGACCCTTTTTGCATGGCCCCATTCAGATTCCCACTTCACATCACATCCCTCAAAGTAATGCTTCCCCCCCCAATGTCTTTACCAGACCCTCGTATTCCGCCCTTCTATCTAAGCCTCTTTTCCTTGAATGTGGTTTCCATATTTCTTTTCAGCTGCTTAGCCAACCCCAGTCTCCATCTTATTCCTGTGCCTCCCTCTGACAAATGAGTCTAGTAATAAACATAAAGCTAAAAATGTAAATTTGACAAATTCGCCAAACTTAGCAACTTTAATGTCCCTGTATTTCCAAACCAGTCCATCTTGTAGCTCTCCATGGTCTCTGGACCACCTCAGCTCGGTGTTCTAAATAGCTCGGGAGTTCCACTCGAAGCCCTTCTAACACCTCTTTTGCAGTGAGAAAACGCTTTTCCCCTGTTTGAAGTCGCACCACTAATGTGGCAGGATACAGCAGTCGAAACTTGATTCCAGCCAGATAGAGCTTTTTTTTGATTTCCAAATATTCCTTCTGTTTTCCTCTCACAGAAGGTGTTTGGTCTTGAAATAGCCACAAGGTGGCCCCATTCCACTGCATTGATTTCTTTTGTTTTGCTGCGTTTAGGACATGCACCCTTTCTTATAATTGAGGAAGTGCATAATGATTACTCTGGGTCTTGCTCCAGGTCGGGGTATTTCTCTCAGCGCCCTGTGTGCCCTTTCCAAGTTGTAGGCATCACCATATGGAGTGGGGCCAAACAGTTTGAGCAACATTTCTTGGAATAAGAGATACAGTCTGACCCTTCAGCCCACTCGGGCAGCCCTGCCAAAATCAAATTGTTCCTTCTGCTTCTTGATTCCTGGTCCTCTAGTCTATCCTCCAGCTTTTTAACTTGCCATTTGATCACCACCAGCTCCTGTTCAACTGTGGAGAGTTTTCTCTCTCTTGGGATGTGAGTCGAACTTCAGCATCACCCATTCTCTGGGTGAGCGACTGCAACGCAGGTTTAACCTCCGCGAAGTCCACTACCAGCCCCTGGAGGAGCTGCTTAATTTCCAGAATGTCTCCACTATTCAAGCTGGCTCCCCCCTCCTTTCCTGCCACTTCATCCTGCTCCCCGGGGGTGGGGGATTGAGATTTAAGCAGCTTGGAAGCCAGGGCTCTCCCGGCAAGAAGCTCCGCCATCTCGGGTTCCATCTCAATCTATTAGCGCGGTCTGGCTTCACTGCCGGTCGCTTACCGTGTATAGTTAAATGGACCCGTTAAAACACCAAATTTTGGATCACCACTCCACGAATCCTCATCTAGACGCTTTACTAGACCAGGATAGCTCTTTTGAGACTGCTCAATTCACCTTGAGGAGTTTAAAAGATTATTTAAACAGCTAGGGGCCTTGGAGCAGCACTGAGGATGTCTTACTAGACCTAGCTCATCACGTGATCCCCCAGGAAAGCACTTTGAATTAAAAAGGTGGGATAGGAGGGTGGGTCGTAGAGTTAGTAGTGGATGCCAGTGAGGGGGGGTTTAGGAGGGAACCAATAGATTCCCAAAATTTCTTGGGGTCACCAAGGTTAGCTCTTAGTTTGTTACGGAAATGGGTTTGTTTCAGTGATTTGACCAGGAGCTTACATTGGTTTCTCCAACACCTGTAGGCCTCCCAGAGGGCTAGGGAAGGGGATGCTTTGTAGGTGTACCAAGCTGATCCCTGTCCTTCATGAGGGCTAGGAGATCCCTGGAGACCCAGCGTGAGCAGCCACCTCTGACCCTTCTTATGGACAGAGGAAAGAACCTGTCCTGTATTGACAGTAGAGTCTGTGTAAGAAAGTTGGCTGCTGAGGTTGCATCAGCAAGTGTGTAGAGGAAAGACCTGTCCAATGCCCCGGTCTCCACCAGGAGGTTGGAGGTGTTGGGGTTTCTGAAATTATGCAACGATATGTATTTGGGAGGAGAATGCTTGAGTTTGGAGGACCACAGGAGATAGGTAGGAGAATGGTGACTAATGGAGTCAGCCATGGTTCCAGCGTGCAATACATGGTCATCCCTGTTTGTGAGAATCCAATCCAAGAGGGTCTGTGTGCCAGTTCTAGGGTTTAGTTTGGTTGGACGAGTGATAGTCTATGTCAGGTTGTATTGTTTAAGCAGGGAAGCATAATCCAGTTGGTGGTTGCTCAGCCAGTTTAGGTTGAAGTCCTTGAGTAGGACAGAGTCCCTGTGAGGGGATAGGGAGCTGAGGCCCAGAAGGAAGCTGTTCAATATGGCTTAAGTTTTCACTGCTATGCAGATGATACTCAGCTGTATATGTCCTCTCTGCCCAGACAGGTTGATGATGTCTCTGAGCTAAATAGTTGCTTCTCCAAGATCAAAGACTGAATGAATTTGAGCTGATTGAGATTGAATCTGGATAAGACTGAGGTGTTGGCTGGGGACCCGGGTCACCCAGGGGGTGGGTTCTGAAGCTGGGCACATGTAGGTCCTTTGGCTTGATGGTGTCCAGCTCACTACCTCAGAGCAGATGTGTAACCTGAGCATTATTTTTGACTATGCCTGACCCTGAAATTTCAGGTGTGGGCTGTAGTTAAATCCTCATTTTACTATCTGAGGAATATCGCCTGCGGGAAACACCTGGTTCCTCTGGATGACCTTCCAACACTGGTCCTGCCTTCATTGCTACCCATCTTGACTACTGCAATGCCCTCTACCTAGGGCTACCTGGGGTTGACATCCGCCACTTGTAACTAGTGCAGAACACTGCAGCCAGGCAGCTGACTGGCACTTCTAGGGCTGGTCACATTACACCTGTACTGCACAAGCTGCACTGGCTGTCGGTTCAGTGGCAGATTACCAGGTAGGCTTGCTTACCTTTAAGGCCCTACACAGACAAGGACCTGACGACCTGAAAGATCTCCTGGCTCCCTACTTCCCCAATCGTTCTCTCCAATCCACAAATGAGGGATTGCTAGAGGTTCCCAGGGTTCATTTAAAAACTTCTGGTGCTCGCACTTTTTCATTTGCAGCACCGACCCTGTGGAACTCTCTAACTTGTCGGTAAAGAGAATGCCTGAACGTCAGTAGTTTTAAAACTATGTTAAAAACAAATTTATTTTCTTAGGCTTATCCAGACTGATTTTCAATATTTATACTGTTGACATTTTATATGACTGTACAGCACCTTGATTTTGAAAGGTGCTTAATAAATAAAGCTTTGATTGATTGATTGATTTGCTCACCCTACACATCCCTTCTCCAACAAGTGGGAAGGACCCTACTCCATTGTCAATAAACTCAGTCCTGAAGTCTATCAAGTTAGACTCCTGCAAAACAACAAGCAAAACAAAATTCTGACTGACAAATGGCTACATGCAAACCAGTTAAAATTGTACAAAGGAGCATAATTACCTTTCCCATCCCCATTGGTCAGAACTGTACCAGCTGATTACTAATGTTTTATTTTTCCTTACAGGTACTCTGACACGTTGGCTATCTTGTACTTGATTCTCCTCATCTTACGAGTTCTCCCTTGCATCCAAGGCAAGGTAAAGCACATCCTTCCACACCTTGATCATCCTCCTGCTGACAACCCAGAAGGAGTATCTATCACTATCCCAACAAATTGGTTACTGTACAGGAAGGTAAAGATGCTTACCTCACTGCCTCAGTTGTTTCTCCTGATAAATCCAACCTCCAAATTGAATGGCAAACTAATTTTCAAGGACAAGCTCTCCCAGTGGCCAAACAGGGCAAAGGAACCTTTCACAGCTGGCCAAATGCCAGGCCTTCTCCAAATGGTACCTTGTCCTTACAAAAAAAAAAACAGTCAGAGACATTCAGGGTTATACAACTTAACAGCTCACATTGACCCCTCCTACTGCAAGATGTTCTCCAAAGACTCTGCAAAGGAATTTTTTGCCTTACATACCATGGCCCCTGCTGCCATGTACTTAGCTGTTATTCCCCCAACTGAAGCAGAGCTTCTTGAATGTCCCCCACAATAACCTGGCCCTAGTAGTGGTCTAACTGCTACCTCTTTACCTGGTACTCATTAATAACTTACAATATATGCATATATCTGTTCTGTTTAATTTAACTTACTGAAATATGGCAGACTTTGGAATGTGGTATACAAGTAACACCTCTAAGTTTTTCCAGTCATTTCTGCAGGATAGTCCGGTGATATTTCAAATCAGTAATTGGGATCCTATTGCTAAGGTACACTCCACTGAGCATAAAGGTTATTTTAGAAGCAAACTAAGTTTTCCAAGGGATAAAATATATCCTCATAGAAAGACAAAATGTGACACCTCTGATGTCACAGGTGCCACAGACACCCTTACTGGTCTCTTTGGTACTACTATGTCCATTTGGAACAAAGCGGACATTGCTACTAACAAAGCACACTCACAAAAATGTCAAGTTGGTATGATCAATTACATCATACCCCTATTATTGCATGGTGTGGGTAGACTTAGTTAAGAAGAAAGGAACACTGTATACAACATGCACAAAATAGCTAAGGCATTTACTGATTCTAAAGATAAAAGTAACCGCACTCATTGTACAAAACAACAATGAGGTGGACAACCAGTATATTGCTAGAGAAATCCTTTGCTCTGCTTATGGTTCCTATGTCATAACCACCATCAATACCCTCTTCAATAATCTGGATGGATTCTTGATATTACTCATGATAGATGTATTTCTAAATGGTATTGCCCTAAATATAGAAACATAGAATTTGACAGTAGATAAGGACCACTTGGCCCACCTAGTCTGCCTATTTCCCTACTTAATGCATAGGCTGCAGATCCTAGTTAACCAACAGCCTACTTCCTCCTACCCACCACTAGAATTGCCTTATGTCTGTCCCATGCATTCTTGAATTCTCCCACAGTTTTTGAGTCCACTACCCCCTCAGGAAGGCTGTTCCATGTATCCACAACCCTCTCCATGAAAAAATACTTCCTCACTGCCAAATCCTCCGCATGTATTGCTCTGTGTATGTCTCAAGCTATTGCTATGCCTATATCCACTGCCAGCAATTTAGGTTTTGTTACCAGTCATCCTAATACAGGAAAACAAAAGGATGGGACAGTTTAGATTTACAAAAAACAGTGAAGGAAATCCATGTGACACAGCTGTTGCAAAACTAAAAAGTAAGTTAATACATAAAATATTAACTAATTGATTCTCCCTAAACAGAGGAAAAGGGAGAAAAAATACCCACCATCTGCCCTATATGAGTGTAACCAGGCTGTTTACAGTACTTCTGTACTTTTATCATAGATCTGTGAATCAAAACATAGAGAAACTGTCACTGAATTGTGTTGTTCTGGTACTTTAATCAATGAATTTAAAAAGAAAAAAAATAGATACTAATGGTTTACCAGCATTTTGTTCTTATTTTTTCAGTGCAACAACACTGGAGAACTCATGATCTACCTGAATGTAACCACAATTGTTTCAGCTAAAGTTGGCTGAGTGGATGACTCCTTTAAATGGCACTGTTAAAGTAAAGTACTGAATATTTCATGTGCCAAAGGGACTTTTAAGCAATAATGAAATCACGGGTAGAAAAATAATGCAATGCTAATAACCATTACATATTGATAATATTCCATTTTGGAATTAATAGAAAATGAGTTACTGTTTTCTGTCATTTGTTTTTGTGACTAGTGAACTTAGAGAGAAATATGGAAATTACATAATTTAAATAAGATAATTGTATAACATCACAGGACTTAGACACATAAAAAACAAATCAGTATTATTTTGTATGTACTTTAATTAATTTTGCACCCTTAAATCCTGAGAAATATAAGAAGTTGCAAGAAGGAATATTTCATAATGTAATCATGACGTAATGATGTTGTCACTTAATATGCTAGTTTTTAAGGGGCTGTCCTACAACAGACTAACGCCCTCTGATGAAACCCTTACATGGCGAAGCACCAGGGCAGCCTGACTACAGACAGACTTTGACCTACTCTGTTTAAAAGAGAGAGAATTTACCTTCAAAAATAAAATACTTTTTTGGTTTTACAACAATTGTATCACATGAGTTTCCTTCACTGGAGTTTGTAAATGTAAACTTCTAGCTCTGGAGTGCTGGTTCCATCCTTTTATTTTAGTGTTTCAAGGGTGGGAGCTTGGCTGTAGAGAGCAGCATCTACTTTTGTTTAATCCTATACAGGACCCTGCTTTACTTCTAAGAAATGTACTATTAAGGATATAATGTTTATGTTTTTTACTCTTTTGCTACCATGATCTGATCCTAATACAGCTTTATTTGGTAAACCGGCTACTATTCACTCCATTGTGCACCTTGGCAAGGACATCTACAGAAAACATATTAACTTGCCACCTCTTCTAGTCTTTCATCCATTCCTGGATGTGTGACTTTTCCCTCACATGGACTGTTGTGTGAAAAAAAGTTATCATTATTTGTGTCATTGTGATATATTTGATGTTATTAAACCTGTATGTGGCTATTCTGCAGACAGTATTGACTGGTCCATCACCATGAGTTAGGACAATCATCACTGCCAATGACACAGGATCCCAAGGCACACAATCTGCACCATCTGCTCCAGACTACAACCAACTCTACCAAACATACCAGAAGGAGGTTCAGCAGCTGACAACTCAACTTTCCAACCAGACCTACACCTGACCAGTACAACTACAGAAATGGAGGTTACCTACTGTTAAAATGTAATATAATTCTTATGGCGAATACTGTTTGGTCACAAACCACCACTCTTTTATTTATGGTGAAATGGCATGCAGTATTACTCAATCTAACGTTTGTTTTATTGCTCATCAAACTACTGTGATGAGATACACTGTTATAACCCCTGTTCCCATTGCAGAACTGAACATTACTGATGGTGACCCAGAATATCTGCTTGCCCTCTTCGAATACCTACCTATTTTTAACATAAATATAGATCTACTCACCACTGACATTTAAATCTCTTTTAGAAAGGAAAGACACAAATCTCATCCACATCAGCCATAATCTCACTGGTGCAAAAGAAGCGATCAATGCTCTTATTAATGGTTGTGATTTTAATAGCGCACTTGCTAACACTTGATTAGAGATTACATTTAAAGGGTTTGTTATTATACAAGCATTTTTTATCTTTTTTCTCATTATTATGCTCTGCTGCCTTTAGTGTATGCTTAAACAGCACCGTGAGCAGCTCAAATTCCTTTACAAGGCTAGCATGTTTGGTATGCAAATGACAGTTGCTCCATCCCATCTTCCCTAGCTTGTTGTTGCCTTTTTGGTAAGGCAGCAAGGGGGAGGATGTTACATGAGATCATTGCACCCTGATTGATACCCCACTGTACACCACAGATATCTGTAGGCATAAGATACACTAACACATCTACCGTACAAGAACAGATGTCAGGATATGTATACACATGATTGTTGTTCACTTTGCTTTTGCTAATATATGCAACTTGTAATTTAAGAAACCAGGACATTCATGTCCTTGTTATTATGGTTATATATGAGTCAGCACTGCCATCTTCTGATCTTTCTGTATAATCACACGGCTATATACACTGACTATATGTTCTTTGTTCTCAGAAGTGATAACTTTAGCACAATTGTATAATAATGTTATCTACAACTGTGAAGCCACCTTTGTTCTAGCCAGTAGGGCTCATCGCTTGTAACTAGTAATGTTTCTATATATGGTAGTCATGGTAATTATCATAGTATATAATGTAAGACATTATGTCTTTTACCTTGGAGAACCGAGAGAGTTCTACACACCTCGAAATATAGGGAACACTAGCATTGGGTCACAGTTCCTAATGGTGAGAACTACTTAGGGCAACTGTCATATTCCTTTTGGTAGTAATACACAAGATTTATTACTGATATCCAATTTCTCTGCAACTTCTTTGCATCTTTCTCATTGCCAAGAACCTGAGGGTGGAGGTTTGGCCACCATGAACAGTACCCTGTGATTCCCTTTGTAAGCAGGACTGTGAAATGTACTAATTTATAGGGGTCTTCACCCACTCTGCTACCCCAGGTAACCTGTGATTCCCTTGGTAAGAAGGACAGTGTAAACATTCTAATTTATAGGGATCCACTATCACCTCTACTCTGCAGGGTACCCTGTGATTCCCTTGGTAAGCAGGACTGCAAAATGTACTAATTTATAGGGATCATCACCAATTGCACTACCTCAGGTACCCTGTGATACCCCTGGTAAGCAGTACTATGTAAACATTCCACTTTATAGGGATCCACTAGCCACTCTACTACCCATCGTACCCCATTATTCCCTTGGTAAGCAGTGTGATGCTTGGCCAGTTGGTTATGATTATTGTATGTTATTTATAATATAAAAATATAGTATGTGATTGTCTCACATAAGACAGCCTCTGCTCCATGCCCCCCCCCCAGGTTTCAGTGAAGCTACAGGATAAGGAAGTCGCTGGTAGGAGATCTCTGTAATGTAATTAACTTCCGTGAGAAATTGCATTTTATGGCCTTTTTATGACCTCTTGCTGCTTCGAAGCTGGGAAGCTAAATATACATTTTATTACAGGACAGGACATGGCTATCTTGCACCTAGGTGACATATTGCAGGGTTGAAAATCCTCAAAAGGAACTGGTGGATCAAAGACTTATAATTTAGGAAATGAGTTTTTGCTGATGTCACCTTTTTTAATATACCTCCTGTTAGGACATCATGTTTGTATTTTTTTATATTCTAAAAGGAGGAGCTAGATGACTCACAGAAGGGGGTGTGGAGAGACACATTTTAAACTAATTCTTGTGTCTGGACTTTTTGCCATATATTCCATCTTGGAACTCTAGAAAGACAGTTCTCTGATAAGGCACATAAAGAGGTAATACATTAGACAGAAAATATCTAACCGTATGTTGGTAGTTTATTTGGCAGCTTTCCCCTGTTTTTCTTTTAAGTGATTGTATGCATTTTGATATATTGTTCTGTGTTTACATTTTCATATTTTTATCATCTTTTAGTAAACTATCTTTTTTTGTGAAATACTGCCTGGGTGTGTCTTCCAAGTCCTTTCTGCATGTGATGTATATGTGGTTAAGTTTGACAGCTGTTCTGAAGGGCTTGGTGGTGTTACTAAACTGGGAAAAGGTAAGAATATACCTAAGGTCTTTTATAGAGTTTTATGGGTTCAGTTCGGAAGCCTGACTTGGTGCCAATGATGAAAGATTGTACCACAATCCTCGAAGAGGGTACCTATCTGAGCCTGTATATTGGGAATGCTACCATAAGGTTAACAGTTTGAATCCCCCCCCAGAACTTGAGACTAAAGGTGATTTGGACCCAAAAGCAGACAGAAGGGTTTCCTGTCTGTTATCTGTTCACACTGTTGCACTCTGAGGTTGGCACTGTGGAAGCAGAGGGCCTGACATTTCTGAGTGCATTTGTGACAGATTTAGTTAGCAACGGTATGATAGAATTGGTAACACAGGCTTTAACTCTTCAGTGTGTCAGCATAATACTGTACAGCTCACTTGCAAAACAAGGCAGTGATTTATTTTTAAAAAGGAAACAGAACAATATCATTTTGCTTACAGTCAAGTTCCTAACTGTTTTATTTTTTCAAAGTGCAAGTCAGAGTAGCCATACTTAGCGAAGAAGATGTCTTCCAGCTACAGTGAGCACACTGAAGACTACCTAAAGCAGTTGTGCAAGGAAAGAGGAGTCCTGCATGAGGGGAGAGCCATCAAGCAGAACCTTGTGGATGCTGTGATGACCACTGATGCCCAGAGTGTTGAGTCACAGACTGTGCCTGTAAAGGACCAACCCTTAAGTGTGGAGGGACCAGTGGCCAGTGCAGTGTCCAGATCCAGTGAGAAGGACAGCAGGGCCAGTGCAAGCCCAGGGCCACAGCAGCAGGGCAAGGTTGCCAGCATTCTGGAGCCAGAAGCAATCAGACTGCAGAGTGAGTTGCGCAGAATGGAGCTTTTGTTCCAGAGAGAAGCAAAATGAGAGAAATGAGCTGCAGAGGAGAAGAGGGAATGGGAACAGAGAGAAGCAGAGCAAGAGAAATGAGCTGCAGAGGAGAAGAGAGAGTGAGAATGGTGAGAAGCAGAGCAAGGGAAATGAGCTCCAGAGGAGTAGAGGGAGTGAGAACAGAGAGAAACAGAGCAAGAGAAATGAGCAGCTGAAGAGAAGAGGGGGCAAGAACAATGAGAAGCAGACCATGAGGAGCACGAGGACAAGAGGCAACATGAACTAGAGAAGCTACGACTCCAACCACCAGCACGAGAGCAGGTAAGTGGCTTGGGTTTAACTGGAACTACATGACTGGGTTACAAATTAAATTCCAAATTGATAGCTGAGTTTAAAGAGGGGGAGGATATGGATGCCTTTTTAAATTCCTTTGAAAAAGTTTGAATTTAGGCAAAAATACATAGAGGGTCTTGGAGCTTCCAGCTATCCCCGCTACTTACCGGAAAAGCTCAGGATGCATTGGGTCAATGGACAATGAGGACAGTAATGATCACAGCAAACTGAAAGCTGCACTTTTAAAAAAGTTTGATTTAATTGCAGAAGCATACAGAGCTAAATTCCGTAAGCTCAGGAGAAGCCCTGACATCAGCTACGAGGAGCTAGCCACGAAACATCTGCCCTAAGGGAGGAAGTTGCCCATCTTCAGGCCGCACTGGACAGTAGTAAGGAAACCTTCCCCCAGGCCACACTGGACAGTAGAAAGGGAACCTCCCCCATCCAGGGAGCACTAGCGCCACCACCACTACCTCAGAGGTTGCAAAGAAAGCACAGCAGTTGGACCACAGTGGGCTCAGGGAGGGTGAGGAGGGTGGAACAGAGGCACACCCAGTCAATTGTTCCACTCCACAATCCATACACCATTCTGGGGGAGCATAGCTCCCCTATGGATGCACCCGGAGAGAAGACTGATGATACCTGTCACAAGGGAGGCCCACAGAAAGGAGGCAGAGGGCACCAAAGGGAAAGGGAGCAGCTCCTGGTGGGGTACTCAATTATTAGGGGTATAGAACTGGGGGGAGCTGGGAAAAATGAAGTAAGGTGCCTGCCTGGTGCCATGGCTTGGAGGGACAGGAAGCGCATCCTCAGGATCACGAGAACAGCTGCAAGGGATTCCGAGCTGGACGTAATTGTCCACCTAGGGACAAATGACTTGGCTCATCATGAGATTAGAGCAGTGCAGGAGGACATTGCAGAGTTGGGGAGGGACCTAAGACGAGTAGCACACACAGTATCCTTCTCAGAGGTGCTGCCTGTCAAAAGCATGGGGGAGGTGAGGGCAATTGGCACCATGCAGTTTAATGAATGGTTGAAAAAATGGTGCAGAGCACAGGGGTTTGGTTTCATTGGGGACTGGGGTTCCACCTGGAGGGACACCAGCCTATACTGGCAGGATGGTCTGCATCTGTCCAGGAAGGGAACAAGTCTTTGAGCAATGGGTTTAAATGCTTCATTGGCAAGCTTTTTAAACTAGTCAAAGGGGAGGCACTGACAAGCAGCAGGAAAATCCCAGCCTCCCTACAAAACAGGGTACTAAATGAGAAAAAGACTGAGGTAGAACGGTCAGTGGGGAGTGCTGCAACAGAAGGTAAAGCCATCAAAAATGGAAAGCAATGAGACTAATGCCCGTAGTCTGGGTAACAAGCTTCCTGAATTAGTGGCCTTGATGGAGGAGGAACATCTGGATATCGTGGCAGTCACAGAAACATGGTACACACAAAACCATGACTGGGACATAAACATACCAGGATACACTGTCTACAGGAGGGACAGGGAGGGTAAAGAGAGGAGGAGTAGTTCTTACATAAGGGAAGGAATAAAAGAACAAAAGGGTAAACAGGGAGGAGAAGAAGCACTGTGGTAAATTTGGAGACAGGCAATAGCACCACACACGCACAGGGTTAGATACAGACTCTTCTCAGGGGAGGAAATGGACAGGGAAATGATAGAAAGTATACTTAGAATGGCAGAAAAAGGGGAGATATTGCTGATGGGTGATCTGAATATGCCAGATGTTAACTGGAGTGCAGTTGCAGCTGCCACTTCAAAGAGTGCAGTTATTCTAGATGCCCTACAGGGGGCATGCCTTAGACAACTAGTACTGGAGCCCACTCGAGAGGGAGCAATATTAGACTTGATTCTCTCAAATGGAGATGGAGAGAGGATTACAGATGTAGAAGTGGGTAGCCATCTGGGAACTAGCAACCATCGAACAGTATGGTTCACAATAAACACAGCAATAGAGTCAAGCCATACAAAGACAAAAGTATTGGACTTTAGGAGGGCTGATTTTGCCAAAATGGGTGAGTGCTTAAGGAATGCACTAGCAAATGGGCAGGAAGGAGGGGTGGAAGAACAATGGGGAATAATAAAAACTGCCATCACAGAGGTAATGAGCCTTTGTGTGAAGCAAATAAACAAAGCAATACGATGTAAGAAACCACTATGGTTCTCAAAGGAAGTGGCAGTGAAGGTTCAAGAGAAAAAAAAAGCATTCAGGAAGTACAAGGAATCTAGAAGGAGCAGGACAGAGAACTGTATCAGTTAAAGCAAAAGGAGGCTGGGAAGGCAGTCAGAACAGCAAAGGCCCAAACCGAGAAAAGATAGCCAACCTCAGTTAAGAAAGGGATAAACCTTTATAGGTACATCAGGGAGCAAGAAAGACCAAGGGAGGGACAGTGAGGTGCTTAATAAAGGGAGGGAGGGTGGGCAGAGGAGACTGTGAAAAGGCAGAGATACTAAACAAATATTTTTGCTCAGTATTTACAAAGGAAGAGGGGGAGGTACATAAAAACAAACAGTAGTAACAAGCTGGATACAGAAGTTGATACCGCCCATTTACAGAAGAAAGGGTTCTGAAAGAACTCTTAACTGAAGGTGGACAAAGCAATGGGGCCTGATGGGATTCATCCCAGAATTTAAAGAACTAAGGGTAGAACTAGTGACACCACTGACTACCCTTTAACAAATCATGGGAGGATGGGGTGGTACCCGAGGCTGGAGGAGGGCAGATTGATTCCTTCACAAAAGTGGGAGCAAGACAGAAGCAGGAAACTATAGACCTGTTAGTTTAACCTCAGTGATAGGGAAATGATGGAATCACTTCTAAAGGAAAGAATTGTCGAGTATCTAGAGGCCAGAGGGGCACAGGACCCTAGGCAGCATGGATTCACAGCGGGAAGGTCATGCCAGATGAATCTGATAGATTTCTTTGGCTGGGTGACCAAAGTAGTAGATCAGGGAGGGGCTGTGGACATGGCCTACCTAGACTTTAGCAAGGCATTTGACACAGTCCCACACAAAAGATTAATATACAAGTTAGCCAGCCTGGGAGTGGGTCCCAAGATGACAGCCTGGGTAATGAATTGGCTGGAGAATAGGACACAGAGAGTAATAGTAAATGGAGTCCACTCAGAAGAAAGAAGGGTTACTAATGGGGTACCACAGGGTTCAGTATTAGGACCGGTCCCTTCAATGTCTTTATGTTACATTGCAGAAGGACTGAAGGAAAGTATGTCTCTTGCAGATGACACTAAGATCTGCAACAGAGTTGATGCACAGGTGGGGTGGAAAGGATGAGAAGGGACTTGGCAAGGTTAGAGGAATGGTCAAATGTATGTCAGCTTAGATTCAATGCTAAGAAGTGCAAGGTAATGCACCTGGGAAACAAAACCCAGGGAAGAGTACACAATGGGGTGAGATACTAACAACAACAAAAATGGAGAGGGACCTGGGGGTAGTCATATCAGATGACCTAAAGATGGGCAAGCAATGTGAGAGGGCAGCAAGGAGGGCTGGGGATACTGGGATGCATAGGGAGAGGCATCACCAGTAGAAAACAGGAAGTTATTATCCCTCTGTACAGACAGCTGGTGAGACCCCATCTGGA
The DNA here is from genome assembly GCA_016271365.2 of Neoceratodus forsteri. Classification (NCBI taxonomy): domain Eukaryota; kingdom Metazoa; phylum Chordata; order Ceratodontiformes; family Ceratodontidae; genus Neoceratodus; species Neoceratodus forsteri. The sequence continues at coordinate 57,201,266 of CM057455.1, forward strand.
GCACTGTGTGCAGTTCTGGAGACCCAATCTCCGCAAAGACATAGACAGGATGGAAGCTGTCCAGAGGAGGGCAACTAAAATGGTGCTGGGTCTGCACCGGAAGACATATGAAGAGAGACTTAAGGAGCTTAATATGTATAGCCTCGAGGAAAGGAGGGAGAGGGGGGACATGATAGAAACTTTCAAGTACCTCAAGGGAATCAACAAAGTCCAAGAGGGTAGCATCTTTCAAAAAAAGAGGTGTGCAAGAACAAGAGGGCACAATTTGAAGATGGGGGGGAGCTCAGAGGTAATTTCAGGAAGTATTTTTTCACAGAGAGGGTTGTGGATGCATGGAACGGCCTTCCGGAGGAGGTTGTGAGTCAAATCAGTGGTGGAATTCAAGCATGCATGGGATAGTCATAAGGCAGTTCTGGGGGGGTGGGGGTAGGAAGAAGTAGGCTGCTGGTTAACTAGGATCTGCAGCTTATCCAGTAGGTAGGGAAATGGGCAGACTGGGTGGGCCAAGCGGTCCTTATCTGCCGTCAAATTCTATGTTTCTATGTTTCTATGTTAATGTTTAAAACATTGGTGGGAGGGAATTGAAGCAAACTCTGTAGATAAAACTGAAAATGCTATTTTGTTAGAACAGTTTTTTTTAGGCATGCCCAGCAGAGCTGAAAACCTGGCAGGAGGACCGAGATCCCAAAACAGTGCAAGAGGCTGCTGAACGCTCAGATCGCTATACAAAGAGCAGACCTGTTCTGAGAGTGAAAGGGGCAGGCATGGCAGTGCAGAAAGGGAAAAGCATGCCTTCAGGGCAGCTAAAACCATCACTGCCTGCACTGAAAACAGTTAGCCCCAGGCTTCAAAGAAAAGATTCCTCTGAGAAAAGAAACTAATGTTGGGTTTGTAAACAAACTGGGCATATTTCCAGACAGTGCCGCCAAAAGTATGAGCATTTCGCACAATGTGGCTAGGAAAGAAGTTGGTTGGTTGTGTGTCCCTGGAAGCATGCCTGTGAACATGAGGGAACATGTGCACACAGTCACAATGAATGGTGTACAGACGCAAGGGTTAAGAGACACAGGGGCATCCATGACTTTGGTAAAAGGGGATCTGGTACAGCCTGGTCAGCTTATACCCAATGAATTTGTAACTGTATAAGACTTCACTGGGGAGGAGAAAACATTGCCACTCACTAGTGTTCTCCTAGACTGGGCGAAACTGGGGGAACTGTACAACTGGTGGCTGTAGCCAAAACATTAGCAGTTGATGTCATCTTTGGCAACAATTGCAAAAGGGGATGGTGTGTGCAGTTACCCATGGCCAAGTGGCAAGGGAAACATTGTAATTCTCTGGACCCCGCAGAAGCTATTGTGGAAACCACTGAGAAGCTGGTTCCCAGCCTGAATCTCCTGATATGGAGACTAATGAAAATGGGGTAGAAATTGCCCCAGTAGCAGTTAACCACGCAGCTATGGAGGGTTCCTCTGAAGAAGGAGGGGTGACCCATTGTCAGAGGGTTAGGGATGAGAGTGATCCTAAATGCCCTGACACTAGTGCTAGGGACCCTAGCTTAGAGACTGAAGGGGACCTGTCCTATGCCTTGGGAATGTGTAAGGAGTTTGCAGCTGCTCAGAGGGGTGACCCTAGTCTAGAGAAACAGAGGGCTTGGGCAGATTCTGACAGAGCACAGGGAGATGATGGTAAACATAAGGTTTATTGGGAAAATGGACTGATGTATACTCTGAATGCTAAGACAGAGGGAGGGAGGGGTAATAGGCAGGCAGCTTGTTGTTCCCCAGGGGTACTATGAGCAGTTGCTCAAAACTGCATATGATATTCCCTTGTCTGGACATCTGGGAGTCACGTGCACTACACAGCAGTTGGCCCAGAATTTCTATTGACTCAACTTCACCCAGCAGGTGAAGGAGTATTGCAGATCTTGTCACCGGTGCCAAGAAATAGGGAAGGCAGGTAAGAAAACCCAAGCCACCCTAATCCCATTGCCCAGAGTATAGGAGCCATTCCAGAGGGTGGGAATGGATATTGTGAGACCTTTAAACACCCCCAGCTCCTCCTGGAAGAAGTTCATCCAGACTGTGGTGGATTATGCCATCCGGTACCCAGAGACAGTCGCCCTAATCTCACTGAGGACAGACAAAGTGGCAGATGCCTTACTAGGGATTTTCTGTCATGTTGTGTTTCTCCAGAAGGTTATCAATGATCAAGGGGGTTCCTTCTTGTCAGACCTGATAAATGTTTGTGGGAGAAGTGTGGGGTGGTGCAGAGGTGCACAACATCTTATCACCAACAAGCCAATGGGATTGTAGAAATATTTAATGGTACCCTGGTTTCAATGCTCCATGCGTCTGCTGAACAGCATGGGAGGGACTGGGAGAAATACCTTCCCCACTTGTTGTTTGCATACAGGGAGGTGCCCCATGAGTCTACAGGAGTTTTCCCCTTTGAGCTCTTATATGGACGCTGGGTACGTGGGCTCCTAGACTTGATCCAGGAGGACTGGGAAGGCAAGCACACCAACCAGGGAACTGCCATAGTGGATTATGTCCTTAGGTTTAGGGAAAGGCTGAAGGAGCTTATGGGGGACAGCCCACAGCGACCTGGCAGATGCACAACAGAAACAAAAAGTTTGGTACGGCTGCACAGCCAGATCTCGCTCATACACAGTGGGTTAGTAAGTCATGGTCCTTATCGCAGTCCAGAAAGACAAGCTGCAGGATGAGTGGGCAGGACTGTACAAAGTAGTTAGGAAGATAAATGGCATGAACTACCAGTATATCATCAAGTTACCTGGCAGAAGACACACAGAAAGAATTTACCATGTCAACATGATGAAGCCATATGCTAACAGGGCTGGCATGGTGTTTACAGTATGTAGTACTGGGGAGGGGATGGACAAAGGAGACACCCTTCTGGACTTGCTGGAAGAAAGCAAGCTGGAGTCCTCTGTGGAGGCAGTTAAATTGTCACCCCAGCTGGCCCTGAACAAGATCCAGGAAGTAAGGGAGGTGTTAGCAGACTCTGATCCACTGTTTAGCACCAAGTCTGGACTAACCCCCTTAGCAATACAAAATTTGCAGACAGGGACACAGACACCCATAAGGTGAACAGCATATCAGGTGTCATAGGTTGTTCAAAAGGACATTAGGAGGGAGCTGGAGGAAATGCTGGATTTAGGAGCAATCCAGAGATCCCACAGTCCCTGGACCTTACCCGTAGTCCTTGTGCCGAAGCCAGATGGCTCAACTCATTTCTGTGTGGACTATCATGGACTGAATGCAGTTATGAAGTCAGACACCCACACGATGTCCCAGATGAATGAACTCCTGGACAAGTGGGGAGGGGCAACATACCTTGTGACTACTGACCTGACAAAGGGGTACTGACAGGTAGAGTTAACTGGCAGAGCTAGGAAGAGGTCAGCCTTCATCACTCCAATAGGCTTATTTGAATTTAAAGAAATGTCTTTCGGTATGAAGAATGCACTGGCCACTTTTCAAAGGTTAGTGAACCAGGAGTTAAATGGTACTGAGGAGTACGCCATGGCATACCTGGATGACACTGTCATCTTTAGTGCCAGCTGGTAAGAACATCTGTCCCACCTTAGAGAAGTTCTGGGCAGGATACAGACAGCCAGGCTCACTGTCAAAGCTGAGAAGTGCCAGGTGGCCATGGCTGAAGTTGCATACCTCAGACATGTTGTAGATCGGGGACAGCGTCATCCTAACCAAGTAAAAATAAAGGTGATCAAGGCATGGCCCAGATCAGAAATACAGAAGCAGGTCAGGAGTTTTCTAGGGAAAGCAGGATACTATAAGAAATGTGTACCCAGTTACAGTGTGCTGGCTGTTCCCCTATCTGACCTGGTAAAGAAAAAGATGCCCAAGAAAATTACCTGGGCACCAGCATGTGAAAAAGCCTTTACCAGACTGAAGGAGGCATTATGCAGTGCTCCTGTATTGACAAGTCCTGATGGTAGCAGACCCTTTATAGTCCAGACTGATGCCTCAGACGTGGGTATTAAGGCAGTACTGAGTCAGACATCAAACCAAGGGAAAGATCATCTTGTAGTGTACATGAGTAGCAATTTACTTCCCAGGGAGCAGGCTTATACCACTGTAGAAAAAGAGTATCTTGCCATAGTGTGGGCCCTAAAGAAGTTAAAGCCATACTTATATGGGCAGTATTTTGAGGTAGAGACCACAACCCTCTGGTTGTGCTGACCCAAATGGAAAAAACAACAGTAGACTTTTAAGATGGAGTCTTGCCTTGCAGCAAGAGTATTACATGACGACCTTACATAGGGCTGGAGCGACCAGTCAGAACACAGATGACCTTTCGCATCTACTGTATATAAGGGTCTCCCATGCAGGGGATAGAGCCCCCAAATTCAGTCTAGGTGGGGAGTACTGTGATGCTTGACCAGCTGGTTATGATTACTGTATGCTATTTGTAATATAAAAATATAGTATGTGATTGTCTCACATAAGACAGCCTGTGCTCCCTGGGTGTCCCTGCAGGTTTCAATGAAGCTACAGGATAAGGATGTAACAGACAGGAGATCTCTGTAATGTAATTAACTTCCTTGAGAAATTGCATTTTATGGCTTTTTTATGACCTGTTTCTGCTTTGAAGCTAGGAAGCTAAATATACATTTTATTACAGGACTGGTCATGACTTTCTTGCACCTAAGTGACAGATCACAGGGTTGTAAATCCTCAAAAGGAACTGGTGGATCAAAGATTTATCATTTGGAAAATGTGTTTTTGCTGATGTCACCTTATTTAATATACCTCCTGATAGGACATCATGTTTGTATTTTTTTGCTTAATTCTAAAAGGAGGCACTAGATGACTCACAGAAGGGGGTGTGGAGAGATACAGTTTAAACTAATTCTTGTGTCTGAACATTTTGTCATATATTCCATCTTGGGACTCTAGAAAGACAGCTCTCTGATAAGGCACGTAAAGAGGTAATGCATTAGATAGAAAAGATCTAACTGTATGTTGATAAGAGTTTTTTCAGTAGTTTTCCTTGTTTTTCTTTTAAGGGATTGTATGCTTTTGGATATATTGTTCTGTGTTTACATTTTCATATTTTTATTGTCTTTCAGTAAAATACCTTTTTTTGTGAAATACTGCCTGGGTGTGTCTTCTAAGTTCTTTTTGCATGTGATGTATACATGGTTAAGGCTGACAGCTGTTCTGAAGGGCTTGATGGTATTAGTCAACTGGGAAAAGGTAAGAATATACCTAAGGTCTTTTATATAGTTTTATGGGTTCATTTTGGAAGCCTGGCTTGGTGCCCCTGGCAAAAGATTGTACTGCAATCCCCAAAGAGGGTAAATATCTGAGCCTGTAAATTGGGTACACTAGCATAAGGTTCGCAGTTTGAATCTCCCCAGAACTTGAGACTAAAGGTGATTCACACCCAAAAGCAGACAGGAGACTTACCCTGTTTGTTACCTGTTCACACTACTGCACTCCGAGGTTAGTACTGTGGGAGCAGAGGGCCTGACCTGCTGAGTGCATTTGTGACAAGCAGGGCTGAGCAAATATTCTAATTTATAGGGATCCCCACCCACTCTAAAACCCAGGGTACCCTGTGATACCCTTGGTATGTGGCACTGTGTGTCAGCGTGGCTCAGTTGGTAGCCCATCCGCCTCTGGACCAGAAGGTCATGGGTTCTCGTCCAACACCGGGATTGAACTTGCACCTAAAAATACTGGCATCAGAGTGCAGTATTGGGGGGGTGCTGTACTGCCGGAGTGTGCCATCCTTCGGATGAGACGTTAAACTGAGGTCCCTTCTACCCATCCTGGTGTTGTCCTGGTGGGTGTCCAGGTGGAAGTAAAAGATCCCAGGGCATTCTTTGCAAAGAGTAGGGGACATTCCCGGTGTCCTGGTCAACATTCCCCTTCCCATTAAACCAGTTCATGCAATCTTCCAGGCTGTGTGTGGGTGCTGATGTGCGATATGGCTGCCATTACACATTCAGTCACTTCACTACCAGTCTAGCATTGCTTGTAAAGCACTTTGGGATACACTGTGTATGAAAAGCACTATATAAATAATTATTATTTTCCTTCTTCTTCTCCTTCTTCTCCTTATCCTTCTCCTTCTTCTTCTTCCACACAGACTAATTAGTAGGGCTCCCTCACCTACTCTGCCACTCAGGGTACTCTGTGACTCATTTGGTAAGCAGGTCTGTGAAATGTACAAATATATAGGGCTCCCCTGCTCAATCTACTACCCAGAATACCCTGTGATTCCCTTGGTAAGCAAGACAGTGCAAACATACTAATTTATTGGGATCCCCTCCTCCACTCCACTATCCACAAACATATTAATTTGTAGGGATCCTCCACCCACTCTACTGCCTAGGGTACGCTATAATTACTGTGATAAACAGGAAAGTGTCCTACAGCAAGAGCATTTCAACTTAAGATCAAAAAGCAAGTGTTTAAATAATTTCTCTCCATTTTAGGTTACTGTATCCCAGTGCAATAAAAACTGCCTTTTCAGATCATGGCAATGTCTCCTGTGTTATTTTTTTCTTCATTTGATATCTATTTTAAAAGAAAGTGTCGCAGAACACAGCTGAGTGGTTCTATAGCCTAGCTGTCTCACCAATTTGCTTCCAGCACATGAAGATCGATAAATCTTTGTCTGATGCTAGGGGAGTAACAACTGGTGGCCCTTAGAACTCCATCTTTGGCCCACTCTTATTTGGCCTCTTCATAAATCGACTGCCCGATGCTTGTCAGACAGCCAAGGTACTCCTTTATGTGGATAATGCTGGCATCTATTCCAAAATCCTTGACCTTTTACAGCCTTACCATCACTCTCTAAATTAACTTTAGGTTCATAGGAAGCTCATTCTCAAATGAAAATCTGATCCTCAATTACAAAGAAAAAAAGTCTGTTCTCTTCTCTGACCTTCCGCAGAACAGGAAAATTCCACCATCTGTCATCCAAAATAGCCAAGAACAAAACCTTGAGCAGCACCTTGGAGTAATGTTGGGTAACACTTCATCTTTTGTCCCCCATGTTGACAGTCTGGTAGCCATACTTAACAGAAGACAGGGTGCCCTGTACCATAGCCAGAACAATCTCACTGGAGCGCACAGAGAGACCTGGGGTTATTGTTTCCCAAGATTTGAAATTTTCTGCTCATTGTAAAAGTATTACTCACAAGGGGAACAGAGTCCTAAATTGTATCTTTAGAAATGTTTCAGCCAGAAACAGAAGTGATCTTACCAATGTACACGTCCATGGTGAGACCCATTTTGGAATATGGGGTACAGATTTGGACACCCTATAAAAAGAGTGATGAGTCAATGATAGAGCGGGTTCAAAAATTGGGGATCAAAAATATCACAGGTTTGAAATATTTATTTATTTTTTGATGACTGGGTAGGTGCACTAGACACAAGAGTGACTATTTTCAGGTATGACCCAGGAGGTCAACAACACATAGAGATACAGGTACATGGAAATACAGTGTCAAGAAACATACAATACATCACATATCAGAGTGAACAAGATTAGAACAATAATGGTACCAAGGCACATAAGGTGTATTATACAAACAGAATGTAGGTTCCCATTAGTAAACAGTTCACATTTAAAGTGCAAAGAAAATATCACAGGGTATCATTACAGTGTAATAGTATCATACTATCAGCGGGACTGAGCAAAACAGTTTTTAGGAGGAGGTAGGGAGAAAGGTAATGCAGAGATATAGCCTAGCAAGAGAGAGGGAAAGGGGTGGGAAGAAGGGGGCGGGATAGGAAAAAGTGGGGGAAGTGGAAAGGAGCAGGGTGCCAACTCATTCCACAGAAAAAGGAGAGAAACAAACAGAAAGAGACAAGATCTATGGAGGGTTGAAACAGGTGCATTGGGCACGTGTGGAAAAGAGGGAGCAGTGCCTCTTAAATGTAGCATGACTAGGTGCCATGAGCACATATAGGGGCAATGAATTCCAGTAATTGGGAGCCATGTGTGAGAATCCGGATTTCCCTTTGGTAGTTCTACATCTGGGGATACTGAGCAAGGAGAGGTCAGAAGATCGGAGACCATAGGAGATGGGCTGAGGGGTCAGCATGGAGGTGAAATCAGTAGGCATACTGGACCGCAGTATACTGTCCAGAAGGTTCCCAAGAGAGAGGAGTCGGTGTTCAGTGAGGGAGGGCCACTATAGATCTGAACACAGTTGGCAGTGATGTCTTAACCTAGGGGATGCAGCGGCTTATCGGCATATATTATTACATGTTGTGTCCCACCTCTGAAGAGAAGCCTTTAGCATGTTAGTATAGATTAAGGATCCATACGAGAGTGCCAGGAGTAGGATTTCTCTGGTAATGGCCAACCTTGCAGAAGGGGTTAGAATATGACTTATTTTGTAGGCTAATCCCAGTTTGGCATTGACAGCCTTACATGTGGAGGTTATATGGGTGTCATAGGTGAGGGATTCATCAAGCAAGACACCCACATATTTAAAAGAAGTTACCATCTCCAGTGGGGAACCATCAGCCCAGGAGACCTGGAAATATTCCTGGCTCCGTTTTAGTTTAAAAGAAGACCCAAAGAGCATAGCCTGGGTCTTGCCAGCATTGAGAACGAGCTTATTCCTGGTGATCCAGGACTGAATATTTAGTAGATCCACAGAGAGCTTATGGTTAATAGATTGAACATTATCTGAGCTAGTGTAAAGAACAAGGTCATCAGCGTATAGCAATGATGAGCAGGAGGATATGTTTTGTGCTATATTATTAATGAAGACTGAGAAAAGAAGGGGTCCTAGGATAGATACGAGACTTGGCTGAGGGAGCTGAACCCGTGCTCCTTGGGAGTACAGGAGAAAAATAAAGCATTGCCAGAAAATGACCTCTGGGAGTCCTTAGGCCTTGAATGAAGCAACAATAGATACAACACATACAATGCAACTGGAGGCAAGATATACTCACCTTGCAAAAAGTAGCAAGTGGTCCAACCAGAGGGTGATCCATGAATGGAATAGACTACAAATAGAGTTAGTGGGAAGTGTTACTATTCAGACCTTTAAACATAGACTGGATGACTTTTATTAATGGCCTATAACATAAGTAGTGACTGCATTCTTTCACTTATAGAGTATGGCCTTTCTGTCTATGCAGCTGCCTGTGATACAGTGCTAAACAGAAGAAAGCTGATCTGTAACAAGGTGTGCTGCTTTGCACTTGGTGCAGATCACCACATTCATAGTTGTAGCCTTTATGCACTCTGTTTTTTTTTTGTTTTGTTTTTTATTCTTTGGTAACTGGGTAAGGCACACTAGGCACAAGGGCTTGTTTTCAGAGGCGATACGAGAGCATTGGGGAAGTTAAGTGACTTGTTCAGTTACACAGTATGCAAGTGGAGGCTGTGGAAGCAGTATGTAAGTGGAGGCTGTGGGAATCAAACCCAGATCTGTCTGTGTGGATGTACTAAGCTTATTCACAGTTTGGGCTCTAGGCTATGGTTACCTTTATCCAGCAGAATAAAGCTCCAGACATGTTTGTTGCCCAAAATGGGGCTCCTGGGCCTAACACCCCCTGCATTAACAAACTGCTTCCATACCATCTCCAACCAATACAATACCAGGAATATGGTCAGGAATGCCTTTAAGCCTCCTTTTTGTCATACTAGGCTGGGCAAGTGGTCATTTGCTCTCAGGTCACAAACTGGGTAAACAAATTGTCTTGATACACTGCTGAATCTCCCCCAAGTTTAATCAGTTTACGAGCTCTTTGTGGTCTGCTTCTGCAGTCCAATGCAGCTGCAACCATTGAACTGTTTTATTCTGGTTCTCTCTGTATAGAACCTGTGACTTTTTATGCAACCATCTATACTGATTTTTTTCAGAACTTTATGTAATTGCCCTGTCTCATGTGCTTTGATGCTGACTCAGCTGCATTTCTTCTGAAACTGCTTATTGTACTTGCAATATTTTTGTGACAATGTATTTGCTGTGGAACCTCTGTATATGAGCACTTCTGCTGAAATGTAATCTCTGAGGTTTTTAATAAATGAATAAATACATAAATAAAATAAAAATGAGTGAGCCTGATCCTAAGCCAGAGGTTTTATCTTTTCTCCAAGTCAGATCCATTTGAGTTTTTTCATGACGTCAAACAAGGAGAGATGTATAGTTAGGAGAATCTGGCTCGACTTGAGAAGTTACAGTTCAGTCAGTAGGAGGCTGATTCATATCTTTCTTTAAAAAATGGGCTTGAAAGAGACCACGTGATGCAGGGTACCGGGTAACAGCTCGTCCAAGTCCCTCCAGCCTCCCGATTCCCTATTTACTTGTTTTACACTTGAAAAACCCCTTTAAACCTTCAAAAACTACTCTAGCAGATTGTTTTAATATCCAGAGTACCTGAATTGTTGACCGTCGTTCCAATGGATGTCTACATGAAAAAAGCGCTGCAGAAACATACTCCTCCTGCTACTCCTGAGAAGGCCCCGAAGAAATCATGGGTCTCGAGTGTTACAGAACGGACAGCGCATACTAATGTTGCTATGGATCAGGAACCGCTAACTCTAGGTAGGTCCCTGGAAGAATTTAAATCCTTCCGTGAAGAAATAAGAGACATTTCCTCCAAACTTAAATCTTTAATGCAAAAAATAGAAGAGGTCTCACTGACAACCTTGGATAACACTACCCGTATTTGTTCCCTTGAGAAGCGGGTGGAGAAAACTGATCCTGGGCTGGCAAAAAATATCCCGACTAGAGCTAAAGTTGGAGGATCTCAAGGGCAGCAGCCGCAGGAATAATGTTGTTGTTATTATTGGCCTCCCAGAGGGAGAAGAAGGCCAGAATAGCATTGTTTTTGTTCAAAAGCTGATTGAAAAGATCGCCGGCCCCTCTCCCTTCAGAGCCAAGTATATCATCGAGAAGGCACATAGATCACTTCGTCCAAAACTTCCTCCTGGATCTCTGCCTCGTCCTATTATCTGCCAATTTCTGAATTTTCTAGAGCGAAAGCATTTTCTAACAAAAACAAAAGAATTGCAGGAAGTAAGATGAGAAAATAATAAAATCAGAGTAGCCCAGGATCTCCCGGGTTCCATAAGGCAGAGACGTACAGCGTTTCACCCAATGGTTTCGAAGATTATCGCCGCGGGGCTCAAGTTTAAGATGATATACCCAGCCAGATTACAAGTACAAGTGGCTGGTACTTGGCTTTCACACGAGGATCCAGAGGCTGCACTCACTGGGCTTAAGACAGCCCTTCCTGATTTATTCCGGGATCCATGACTCGCACTTAAAGAGCTGAAGATGCCTGCTTAGTGAAAACACTGCAGATTTGGGATACGAAGAAGGGAAAGACGTTATTTCCCCTTTTGGTTCTAGTGAGCCTGGTAGCGTAGTTTAAAGGGTCATCATGCTACTGCGCTTAACTTGTTGGCTCCGAGTGTCTATCCGTTTAGAAGGCTCTTGATGCAGTTTATTTTACCCAGTGGACAGCTATAACTTAAAGACATTGTCACTCGGTTTGTTTTTTTGATATGTTTCTTAATGTAAAGGAATTGGGTATTTTAGACTTAGGATTTTCCCTCTAGGTATTTTCTCCCTCTGTTCCTTTTTTAAGTTCATTTTTATGGTGCGCACCACCGCTTAGTTGTTTTTTTCAGTTAGGCGTATCGTAAAGCATCTGCAATTTTGCATCGCTAGAGGGAGCTCCCGATACACCTTTTTTCTGTAAGTCTGTTCTGTTTTATGCACAAGAAGCTACATTTAAAGCTGGATACACTTGTGATGTGCCTCGCAGTACTTTCATTATTTTGAAGAGGGAAATCCGTCCAAGCTGCTGCCACTGTTTTATGTAGTTGTGTATTACTCCTACCTGCTCGAAATTACCATGATTCTAATGTCTCATTCACTTCTTTTCCTTTTGTTTATTCTCAAGGACTAAAGCAGCTAATATATTATTCTAGTGCTCCCTTTTTTTTTTGGCTGGCTCTAAAGAGCGGAGTACTTTCCTCTGGCAACACAAGGTTGGTACTATGTAAACTGCTTGCTACAGAGTTAAATCTATTGTTTTGTAGACTCAACAACCTCTTGTTCATTGAATGGAATGGGTATTTGCTCAGTTGTGGATTATTGGGGTAATGTTGGGAGGCTGGGGGAAGGGGAAGAGAAGCGGTAGTTTGCTGATCGTTGTTTGTTGCAGTAAGGGTGGTAAAGTGGGATGGATGATGACCAGATATAGAGGATCCTATTTACACATGCAATGGCAAATGGGGTATTACAAAGGGTGGGGGGATAGCAGGGGATTGAAAGAAGGGGGGAGGGGAGTGGAGGGGGGGGAATCGTGCACGGTTAAATTCATTTGTATGTATTTTCTGTTTTTTTTTTCTTCTCCAGTAGGTATATGTTTTCTGCCATTCAGGGAGATTCACCACAATTTATCTGGGATGATGACTAGAGATTTAGTATTTGCCACGTGGAATATTAAGGGTGCCCGCAGCAAGCTGAAACAATATCAGTTATTGAAACATCTACATTTATTGCATATAGACATTGCTTTTATACAGGAATCTCATTTGTTAATCTCCGAAGCCCCAAAATTAAGGAGGCAGCATGTGGGTCAAGTTTTTGCTGCAGAAGGGAGTTCTCAAAGCCGGGGGGTTCTAATTTTAATATCCCGATCTGTCCCATTCATACCCATTAAAGTTATCAGTGACCCTAATGGCAGATTTTTATTGGTCCAGGGAAAAATGCATACGAATTATATTTTATTAGGCAGCATTTATGGGCCAAACGTTGAGTCCCCCGAATTTTTTGCACAACTGGTCAAGATTTTGACTCCTTATTTATGCATCCCCATGGTTTTAGGAGGGGACCTAAATTTAACTTTTGACCCAAATGTAGATCGTATGGGGAGTAAATTTAAAGGCCTCTCCCCAGCCCAAAGGACGCTGAGGGAATGGGTAGATCAAACAGGTTTGCATGATGTGTGGCGTATTCATCACCCCTCAGAAAGGAGCTACACATTCATCTCTCCGGTTCATCGGACTTCTTCAAGGCGTGATTACATCTTGATTTCCCAGGATTTACTTCCCAGGGTAATAGAATCTTCCATTTTTCCTGGCCCCCTGTCCGGCCATTCATTGGTCACATGTCAGCTTTCATTTGTTTCTCTTCCCAAAGTAGGGGGAAGATGGAAAACCAATAATCAGCTACTAAAAGATCCCAGTACAGTGCAGGACATCTCAGATCATATTGCACAATTTATAAATATCAACCACAATACTACCGGCAAGCCAGATGTGGAATGGTGCGCCTTAAAAGCATTTCTAAGAGGGGTATTAATTGGTTTGGCTTCCAGGCAAAAGAAGGTGAGTGAGAACCAACTTTTGAATCTCGTTTCCCAAATCAGAACCATTGAAAATAACATAGCCCGGTCTACCCCCGAACAAATTAAGCAAAAACTTATAATGCTTAAAGATGCTTACTTGAACCTTCTGAGAGAGAAAGACGAATTCTTGATTATTAAAACAAATGCTTCCTATACTGATCAAGGAGAAAAAGTTGGACGTCTTCTGGCATTAAGACTTAGACAACAAGAATCATCTAGATTTATTTCTACCATCTTATCGTCAGTAGATGGTACCTTAAAATTTACCCCATCTGAGATCATGGCTGAATTTTACTCCTACTTCCAACAAATATACAGTCCAATGCTAAATCCACCTTCTCCGGATTAACTAAATAAGTATCTCCTTGACTGTCATCTGCCCTCACTTTCACAGGCTCAACAGCTAGCATTATGTGCCCCTATCACTCAGGAAGAACTTTTTAGAATTATCAGGGATCTCCCTTCAGACAAAACCCCAGGGCCTGATGGTTTTTCATCTAACTTTTATAAAGTTTATGCATCACAATTGGTTCCCTTGCTCGTTTCTTTATACCAATGTATTCTCTCTGAGTCCAGCATAGATAACACCCCATTTGAAGCCTTGATTGTTCTTCTACCTAAATCTGGCAAACCCCCTGAGCTGACTTCCAGCTATAGACCAATTTCTCTTCTTAACCATGACATCAAAACCCCGGCTAAATTACTAGCTGATCACATCAATACCGTTATCTCTGATCTAATAGGACCGGAGCAGGTGGGATTCATGAGAGGTAGATCCTCTGTTGATCACCTATATACATTGGTCCATGTCTTCTCGACATCCAGGGATGCTCACTACCCTGCCGCCCTTGTTTCCCTGGATACCGAGAAGGTGTTTGATAGAGTTAATTGGAACTTCCTATTCCATACCTTACAAGCCTTCGGTTCCCCCCCCCCGAAATTTGTAAAATGGGTCCGCACACTGTATAAATTACCCTCGGCCAGAGTGATGTGTAATGGAGTGACCTCTAACCTCTTCCCATTGCGTTCAGGCACAAGACAGGGGTGCCCCTTGTCTCCTATTTTTTTTAATCTATATCTAGAACCTTTAATACGGTGGTTGGTTAATTGTCCTAGAGTTCAAGGCATCTCCGTGCTTAACCATGACGTTAAGGTTTCGGCCTATGCTGATGATCTAATACTTCAGCTTTCCTACCCTACCTTATCAATTCCCCCTATGCTTGAGATTATAAAAGAATATAGTGCCTTCTCAAATTATAGATTAAATGTAGACAAAACAGTTGTTTTTCCCCTTAACTATAAACTAACAAAGCAAGAAATCCAAACCCTAGGTTTGTCTTGTGAAGCACAATCCTTGAAGTATCTAGGTATTGTGCTCACAAGAAATCCAACCATTATCCAAAAGGAAAATCTGGAATCTTTGTTAATTACAATTACTCAGGACTTAAAAAGGTGGTCCCTTCTCCCTCTTTCAATATGGGGCAGGATCAACATTATTAAAATGAATGTTTTTCCACGTCTCCTTTACCCGCTCAATCTTTTAAATGTATGGCTTCCTCTCTCATGGTTCAAAAAGGCACTTGGTATCATTCTGGATTTTATATGGGATAACAAAAAACCCCGACTGGCCTTTTACAAACTAGCAGCGCCTAAAGCAAAGGGTGGTCTCCGTCTTCCACATTTAGTGATCTATTATTGGGCATGTCACGCCAGCAAGTATCTTAGATGGCTTGGGATGGGAACTCCCAGAATACCATCTCCATATATCCCAATCTGGATTAAAATTGAATCTGATCTAATTAGACTGTACGGCTTTTCTCCTTCCATGCTGTTATTTACCAAGGTTAAACATCTTCCTATACCACTGCGTTCCACCCCGACTGCCCTTTCTGTCAAGGTGCATTCCCAGTTGTGTGCCTTTTTGAAGTATGACCACTGTACTGATCCGGCACAGCCATTAATGGGGAACACCAACCTTAAAATTACTGGTAAAGTTCTTTTCACTCATTGGCTTAGACACCTCTCCAATCTACCCTCTCCTCTTTTGTAGATGGTAGAACAGGGTCTTGGTTAATTTCACCTGAGATCCTAGCTAAGTTTAATATCTCAAATTCTTATATTTTTTAAATGTATCAATTATGTCACCTATTGATAAAAACTATGGAGGTAACCCCTTTTCCCTCCATAAACCCATCTATTATAACGGGTATGGTCCCTCTTGTTGGCCTTCCATATGCAGTCTCCAAACTGTTCAGTATTCTCTTTGATTGGGCTTATCCAGACTATCTGGGTCATTCGAGCTACTGGGCACCTCTTCTCCCTGAGATACCTATAAACTGGCCTGTTCTATGGCAGGGATGCCATAAGTTCATCATGCAGGACAGACTCCGCCTCATGCAATTTCACATATTACACAACCTATATTATTCACCACAAAAGTTGGCTAGATATGGTATAATTTCTTCTTCCACTTGTACCAGGTGTGCACAGGATGAAGGTAACTTATTTTATATCTTTTGGACCTGTCCCAAAATACCTCCCCTCTGGGAGTTTATCAAACAGAAAGCTGACCCCCTTTTAGGGCTCAAGGAGTTATTCTCCTCAAGGATTTGCCTCCTGGGTGACTTCTCCGGGATCCCAGTCCTTGCTCGAAAGTTCTACATGGCCTTAATATCCATGTCAGTTAAAAAACTAGTACTAAAGCACTGGAAGGATAGTGAAAATATCTCTTATACCGAATGTCTGAGGGAATTACTAGCTAATCTGAGAATATAGAGATCTATAGCTAGTCTCCAGAATACTATACCTAAATTTAATAGAATATGGGGCCCCTTTCAAACTCTTTACTCCCAATAATTTGTCTAATTTAGTATGCCTGATTAGTAACTCTGGTGATATAAGTTTGTTCTGTCCATGCACAATTCAGGGAGGGGGTGATTTTGGGTGGGGGTGGGGGAGGGTTGCACCTATCTGTTTGTTATGCTTTGCTGTTACTTTTCTTTATCCAGGGTGTACTGTTTTTGGTATGTATGTATAAAAGTTAATAAAGTTTGAATTGAAAAAAAAAAATGGGCTTGAAAAATAAAGTATCCTGATTGGCTGAACACCATGACCCGGCATGCACATATTTTTCCAAAGAGCACCATAAAAAACAAGTGCCAGTTCAGGGCAACTCATTACTTAAGGTATCCTTCAGCCACTCCAAATTTTTAAACTCACTTACCGCCATTTTCTCCCTCCTCACTAAGCGAGAGGAAGGACCAACCCCAGCACCTGCCACTATGCACACACAACCCTGCTTCTACTACATTCATTTCTTTTAAAAACATAAACCCATCCCCAAAATACAGCCCGATTAGTCAAAAATAATTTAAGTCCATTTAAAAAAAAGTCAAGATAGAATCAGCAGTCAGAAAATGGACTGTCCTCAAGGGTAGGGGAGTGAGGGACTAAAACCTGCATCCCTGCTACACAATTGCCTACTTAGTTAAATAAGTACCTAATGTTTCCACTGGCTGGTCTCTTTTGCAGCTCATCCAGCATGGCAGCTGCACACCACCCTCTGGCTCCCTCACTCTTCCAAAGGTGCTCCTCTTTACACCCCCAGTCCTCAAGGCAGGCAGCCAAGACCAGTGACCATATACATCAATAAAGAAAAGAATAATATTTATTTATTTGTTTTATTTATTTAAAATTGGCGACTGGAAAAAGCACACTGAGCCGAGGCTTGTTTCCAGGTGGGACCCAAATAACTTAGTCCCAGTCCTCAGAGTAGGCAGTGAGGACCATGGGAAAAAAAACAAAAAAAAAACACAACCAAGCCTCGATTTCAAATCCCCAGAGCAGGCAGCGGGGACCAGAAACAAAATAGAAACAGTCTGATTCAGTCCAAGTCCTAGGGGCAGGCAGTGAAGACTGGGAAACTGAAAAGAAACAAAAAAGAAAGGAAAAATAATGAAGCAGGGCAGGCAGTGAGCAGTGAGTCATCATCACTGCAATTGTACATAACAGCTCCTCCTAGTGACGACTAGCAAAGGAACTGCTGCCAGCTGTACAGGGACTACATACCCAGGTGATGGAGAGTGATGTCAATACCTATGGATCTCTCAAGCTGGCATCAATAATTACCTGTAGCCTAATGCCCAAAATAGACCAACCGCAGGTATGGGTGTGCCAACATGACCCAGATATGCTCTCCGTAGTGGAAACATGGCTCACACCAAAGGTCCCTGAATCAGCCATAGGAATAAATGGCTACACTCACTTCTGACAGGCTAGAATGGATAAATGGGGTGAAGGCTGTATCATATACATTAAAAATTACCTCCAGGGCCATGACCTTCTCCATGCAAACACCGGGAACAAAGTGCCAGCACTTACCATCATCAAAATTATGCTCATCGTGCAGAACAAATACCGCACAGGAGTTTCCATCTACATTTTGCCCAGAGAGCAAGCCCCATCAATTTCGCATCATCAATTTTATAAAAGGCTGATGTCAAAACTGGGAGGTAGTAATTTTAGGGGATTTCAATGTCAATTGGATGTCCCAAGAGGCAGCCCAGTGTAAGGAGACCCTCACTAGTATCAGTCTCACTCAAATGGTAGACTCACCCACTACAGTCAACTATTAGATGGTGTCATAAACACTTCTGGATTGGATCCTTTCAAATAATCCTGGGAGAATATTTGAAAGAACCATCTTGGCTGACTCTCTCAGTGATCATTCCCCAGTTATGTGCCGATAGGTCCAACAGATCAACACCCCTCCCTCACCTCTGCATATACATCACAAGTCATATCCTAAGGAAAAAAAAAATTAGATGACCTTAAGTTCCACTTCAAACAAACTGACTGGTCCCCACTCAACTCCCAGTGCAATGTGGACAAGGCTCTTGACAATTCTATGTCTGCCTTCAACACAGCATGTAATATTTATGTCCCAATAAGAAACACAAGCAAATAGAAGGGATCCAACAATTCCTGGATCTCCACAGCCCTGCTAAACCTCATGTGGATTAGGGACTAACTCTGAAAAATGCCCATGGCCACGGGTAAGCAGTCTGATCGAGCAGTACAAAACTGCTCAACATACCCATGCTCAGGAGGACAGATTAGCAAAAACATGGTACTTCAGAGACTGCCTTACTAAAAAATGGGGGATGGTAAAAAAGTTGGGGAACACCTAATGTATCTTACAGGAAGAGCTAGCAAGGCATCTCCCTCCATGATACCAGTAAATGGGGAAATCACCCAAAATCCAAAGAAGATAGTGGATATGGACACATTTAATATTGTATTCTTGGAAATTGGAAACTTACTCCCTCCAGAATTCCTTGATACAGCTAAGAGAAACCCAGCAGACATTATACATAAAAACAAAGAGGGAACCCCTGCCTCCCCCCTTCTACTTTAAGGAAATTTCTCGTACTGAGGCCAAACAATACTTCATATGGTTGTTAAGGAAATCCAGACACAGCAATGACTTCTCAACCTAAAATTGATATCCCTCACCCTGGATGAAGTCCTACCGCTGCTCACAACAATAATCTATCACTAAGGCTAACACAATTTCCACAGAAGTGGAAAGCTGCAGTGGTTACACTGGTTCATAAAAGTAGTGAATGAGCCCACTGCACTAATTACCACCCCACCTCCATCCTACCCCCACTCTCCAAGGTCCTAGACCACATAGAGTCTGATCAGCTTGTAGATAACCTCTATAAATACAACATCCAGTGTCCACAACTGGATTCTGGAAGGCACACAGTACTACAACAGCACTTCTCAAATACTCCAGTTTTCTACATGAGGCACTAGACAAAAGCCAGTGGGTGGGGATAATTAATAATGATCTCACCAAAGCTTTCAATATCGACAACCACAACCTATTGCTCAGTAAACTCCAGTCCACTGGCCTTTCATCAGAAACAGTGGAATAGTTCAGAAGCTACTTATACAAGAGAACTCAGCAAGTAAAAATAAATGGTATCCTTTCTGACACTAGGCAGGTGAGCACGGGTGTGCCGCAAGGGTCTATCCTGGGCACCCTCCTGTTCAGCCTATTTCTTAACCAGCTTCCCCTGGTATGTACAGAAAAAGTACTCCTCTATGCAGAAGATGCTGTAATTTTCACCAAATATCCTGATCCGCACACACTGGAAACACACCTCCCAAAAACATTATCACAGTCCAGGACTGTTTTTTTAAAACAAACTTCTTATGAACTATAAGAAAACAAAGATCATGATGGTTGCAGTCCTCCAGAGTAAATATAAAACAAATCAATTAACAATACTCAACAACAAACATGTTCAGATAGATCAAGTGGCCACCTTTAAATACCTGGGTGTTACCTTCAGTACATCGCTCTTCTTCACCCACCACATGGACCAAGCCATCCAGGTTATTAACACTTGAATAGGCCTCTTGTATAAACATCGAGTAAGTGTGACCCCTGATGCACTATCGCTACCCATAAATAACTCCATCTTCTCTATCATCGACTACTGACTCGTGATTTCTGGCGCAGCCCTAGACACAACCCTTTAAAAAGTCAGGGTGTCTTTAAATAAAGCCTCTAGACTTGTCATAGACATGCATAGACTAACCCACACCTGTTAATGATATTCCCAGACCAAGTGACTAAACCTCCAAGGCAGGGTGAAATACCAGGTCTGCCTCCTTGGGAAAAAGCCTTACCTCTGGCTAAGCCCAACAGCAATCCAAACTCTTACTGCCCAACCTCCAACCTGCACAGGACCACGGGAATAACCAGAAACTCACTCAAAGTCCACTTCTGCTTCATGTCACTAGGGCAGAGATCCTTTGTCTACATAGCTCCATACTGACTTAGTGATCTCATTTTTGATGTAACTAATGAAACTAAGCAATGGCCATTTATGAAAAAACTCCACCAGCACCTTACCTCCCAATGTAGTTGTGACTGCCAAGCCTAGCTAACCCAAGCAACCATACCTCCCCCTTCCCCTTACTCCTAGTTTCACCACTCACATTTCCATTATAATCCTTCCCACCCCCCACTATCTTCTAGTTTAATTAGGTCAACTCTGGGTGGGCCAAGCGGTCCCTATCTGCCGTCAAATTCTATGTTTCTATGTTCTGATTGCCTGCACAATATGCCTACTGTAATTATATCCACCTGAATGTTGTTGTCTAATCTATTAGAGGAACACTGTACCCTCATATCTTCTAAATGTAATTTGCTTCCATTTCAACAGACAACTCTTCTCATGTAGCTGTTAAAGATGCATGCAATTGCTTCTGTTAGTTTTCACACTTCATACTAGCCCGTCACTCTCCTGGGAGGGTCTATTTCATGATTGTTGAAATCTCATTGTCCCTGAGAGCTGCATTAGCATATGAGAATGTGATGCGTACTCGGCCTTTAAACTCCCCAGTATGCCTGTCTGCTTAAGTAGTTTTAAAAGAACCAAGTTGCAAGAAGCTATGAAATACCACATTTATCTTCAATGAGTTTTACAAGCTATCTGAGTTGTAATGTATTTTTTCCCCTTAAAACTCCATTTGGTTTATAAGTTTCCAGAGAGTTTTTTGCAGGGTATTTGTTATTTCAGCATACAGATACATAATATAAATGGCTGATCTGACATTATGTTCTCATATGCCAATGCAGCTCTCAGGGACAATGAGATTTCAACAACCAAGAAATAGACCCTCCCAGGAGAGTGACAGAGCCTAGTATGAAGTGTAAAAACTAACTGAAGCAGATGCATACATCTTCAACAGCTACATGAAAAGGGTTGTCTGTTGACATGGAAACAAATAACATTTAGAAGATATGAGGGTGCAGTTTTCCTTTAAGTTCACCGTATTTGTATTCTGCTGTATGTATACCTGTATACATTGCACTGTATTCCAGCTGTCTGTTTGTACCAGTAATTGCTCTTTATGACGTGGAATCTTTGTAAATGAGTTTGTAGCTCAAAGGTATTACTACACAACAATAAATAAAAATTTACCGAACATGACAAAAATGTCATTTTTTAAGAGAATTACTTTCATTTTTTTATCCTATAAAAAAGGACATATGTGGTCCATTTTCTAAGTGCAATAATACCCTCCAGGGTGGATGTTATTGGGCCTCAGTATGCTCTGGGCAATCCGATATTGCCCAATACTGCCCACTCTGTCGAGTATTGCTTGCTTACTTCATGTCAGACTGTTTATTCACTTGAGGTATGAGCAGAAACTTACATTGCAGACTGCTTGTAAGGGAAAGAAAACCTTTTAAATGTATTGCATTTCGGAGTGCAGCCTATCGTTCATCCATAACGATCAGCTGTTCAGACTTCAGCCATGCTTTACTTGGCAGTTGTAACCTTTGAACTTTTTATTCATTTTTTTCTCTGTGCACATCTTTCAACATTTTTAAAACAACAACCTGAACAGATTTTTCAAAACTGTATGTAATTGTTCTGTCTTAAGAGTTTGGGGCTTGACTCCAGTGCATCTCCTCTGAAGCTGTTTATTGCACTTTGAAATTGTTTATTTTTTTTTGTGACTATGTATTTGGTGAGGAACCATTACACATGTAAATGAGCACTTGTGCTCACAGGTGATCTCCAAAGCTTTCAACAAATAAATAAATAAAATAAAAATAAAAATTAGTAAGCCCAGTCCTAAGCTGGAGGCATGTGAATCTTTTCATGACATCAAAAAAGGAGTGACCTGTAGTCAGAACAATCTGACTCGGCTCCAGAAACTGCAGTTCTGTCAGCAGGAGACAGATTCCTATTTTAATTTCAAGTCAGACTGTTTTTTTTTTTTTTCACTGGAGGTGTGAGAAGAAACCTAAATTATTGGTTGCAAATGAAAAAAAAGTAACACAAGAAAAAAAAACTGTTTAAATTAACCACATTTCAGAGTGCAACAGCAGAGTGCAGCCTCTCGTTCATCTATTATGATCTGCAGTTTAGACATCAGTCCCGCTTCATCTGACAACTGATTTAACACACCATATGATTTACTTTTAAAAGAAACTACTGCATGAAGGGGAACTCTTCACATTGTAATAAGTGATATGGGGCAGCTGCCATGCATGCATACAGTAGTGCACCTGACACTACTTCAACCAAAACCACAAAACTATCGAACTAGACAATGACAAGCTCACAAACAGACCCCTGTTCTTTCAGCATCTACAACATGCCTTGGGAGACAATGGTTCAGATTGCTTTTGTTTATTTTTCTTTATAGTTCCCATTGAGATAAGGCAGTATATAATCACTATATAGCATGACATGATGACCAACACCCCTTCCCCAATGCATAGGCACTGATTACACCCCCACTACATATTACAACATGTGATTACACACTGATGTATTGAAGGGGGGGGTGCTACTACTGAGGTCAGTAGGCATGCCGTTTCCTGCAGCTGTGAAGCAACGCTCCCAATTTACAAGTGAAGTGAGTCTTAAAATATTTATTTTAAAATAAATCATACACTGTGCTAGGTCAGCTGCCAAATGAAGACGACTGGAGTCTGAACAGCTGATCATAATGGATAACTGACAGACAGCACCACTGCTGCACTCTGAAATGGGGTTTGTTTAGAAAGGTTTTTTTTTGTTGTTTTTTTTACTTCCTTTTGCTTTCGGAGCAGTCGCTGTTTAAGTTTCTGCTCGTACCTCAAGTGAATAAGCAGGCTACGTCATGAAAATTAAATAGGAATCATCATTCTGCTGACAGAACTGTAATTGTTCAAGTTAAGTCAGATTGTTTTAACTACACGTCACTTCTTGTTTGACTTCATGAAAAGATTTAAACATATCTAACTCAGAGAAGAAATAAAAACCTCCAGCTTAGAATAAGGCTCACTAACTTGTCATAAAATTAATACTAAATGAAGGAAACAAATACAAGACACAATATTTCATTCTGAAAAGACAATTTTATTTCTCTAGCATACAGTAACATAAAAAAGGAGAGAAATTCATTAAAAGTTGCCTTTGATCTTTAAATGATTGTTTGTTTTCATCTGAAATGTTGCAAATTCTGCAGAAACCACAAATCAAGCTCTCTACTTACTGCTGGGGGTGTCTTCAAGATGATCCTTGTGCTGTTCAGTCTCTTCCTCCTTTACTTCAACAAGGAGATCCTCATCCCTCGCTATCAGGGATAACAAGTGCCACTCTGGGATTTCATATCCTACAGATTGATAAAAAAACAAGAAATCTCACTTACAAGTGGAGCCAGGTAAAAGTGACAAAACACTCCCACAAGTATGTCAGGTCAAAACAAAACAGCGCATGCCGGCACCATTTGAAGATGAAAGCAGCTGTGTGAGCTCTGTACGACCTTCTCCTTTTTAAACAAAATCAGTTTGTTATTTGCGATTGTGAATAGTACAGTGATCCTGAAATTTATTAACTAAAGAGTGAATAACGTGGTTGTAAAGTGTTGTGAGAGCCGATTGGTAATTGACAAATGTGCCAGTCAAAACGCCCCGTTCTCCATGATCATCTCGTTTAAGTACACATATGTGAACGCTAAAAAGGCAAATTCCAGCACTCTATATGGGCTATGCCAACAAAAATGATATCGCAGAGTTAAAGAGCTTATTGTCTGACCTTAAGATCAATATTACCAATGTTAAGCAAATAGCAGCAACTTTAGCCAAACACAATGAAGATATGACTTTTCATATTGGAATTAATAGTGCAAAAATTAATGAGTTAATGTCTATGGTGGGCTACTTAGAACAGTCTACTCAAAGGCAGTCAAAGCAAATCTATTTAATGGAGAAAGTGGATGGTTTAGAGAACGGAGGCAGGCAAAATAATATAAGGATTCTAAGGGTAGCAGAAGGTCTTGAGGGCAAAAATATGATAGCCTTTCTGCAGCACTTTATTCCGGACTTTTTGGGCTACCCATGGCCATGGACACTGAAAATTGAAAGGGCTCATCAAACGTTAGGTCCTAAGGGGATGAATCAAAAATCCAGAAATATAATAGCATATTTTTCATGGTTTTCTGCTAAAGAGGAAGTGCTGCGATTAGCAAGGGAGAAAAGATCATTAATGTGGTGAGATGAGAAGGTGCTCATTTTTCAGGACTTTTCAACTGAGTTGGTTAGCATCTACTCTGTTGCAGATATTTGTGTCATCTGCAAAGGGACATACTTTTCCTTCCAGTCCCTCTGCAATGTCGATTATAAAGACATTGAAGAGGACCGGTCCTAATACTGAACCCTGTGGTACCCCACTAGTAACCCCCCTTTCTTCAGAGTGGACTCCATTTACTATTATTTATTTATTTATTTAGCTTTTGTTTACCGGGTAAGTACACTAGACAAGTATTATGCTTATTTTCAGGAACGACCAGTGAGAGCACAACATGTAGAATACATACAAGGCAACTTAAGATGGAACAGCATATTACAGGTAGTAATAAACAAGTGTAGAAAAGAAGAAGCACAATCATTACTCTCTGTGTCCTATTCTCCAGCCAATTCTTTACCCAGGCTGTCATCTTGGGACCCACTACCAGGCTGGCTAACTTGTATATTAATATTTTGTGTGGGACTGTGTCAAATGCCTTGCTAAAGTCTAGGTAGGCCATGTCCACAGCCCCTCCCTGATCTACTACTTTGGTCACCCAGTCAAAGAAATCTATCAGATTCGTCTGGCATGACCTTCCCGCTGTGAATCCATGCTGCCTTGGGTCCTGTGCCCCTCTGGCCTCTAGATATCGACAATTCTTTCCTTCAGAAGTGATTCATCATTTTCCCTATCACTGAGGTTAAACTAATAGGTCTGTAGTTTCCTGCTTCTGCCTTGCTCCCACTTTTGTGAAGGGAATCACATCTGCCCTCCTCCAGTCCTCGGGTACCACCCCATCCTCCCATGATTTGTTAAACAGGGTAGTCAGTGGTGTCACTAATTCTACCCTTAGTTCTTTTAGAATTCTGGGATGAATCCCATCAGGCCCTATTGCTTTGTCCACCTTTAGTTTTAAGAGTTCTTTCAGAACCCTTTCTTCTGTAAATGGACTGGTATCAACTTCTGTATCCAGAGTGTTTCTACTGTTTGTTTTAGGTACCTCCTCTTCATTTGTAAATACTGAGCAAAAATATTTATTTAGTATCTCTGCCTTTTCACAGTCACCCTCTGCCCACCCTCCCTCCCTTTATTAAGCCTCACTATCCCTCCCTTGGTCTTCCTTCATCCTTGATGTACCTATAAAAGGTTTTATCCTTCTTAACCGAGTTGGCTATCTTTCTCGGTTTGGGCCTTTGCTGTTCTGACTGCCTTCCCAGCTTCCTGTTGCTTTAACTGATACAGTTCTCTGTCCTGCTCCTTCTGTGATTCCTTGTACTTCCTGAATGCTTTCTTTTTCTCTTGAACCTTCACCGCCACTTCCTTTGAGAACCATAGTGGTTTCTTACATCGTTTCATTTTGTTTATTTGCTTCACACAAAGGCTTGTTACCTCTGTGATGGCAGTTTTTATTATTCCCCATTGTTCTTCCACCCCTCCTTCCTGCCTATTTGCTAGTGCATTCCTTAGCACTCACCTATTTTGGGAAAGCCAGCCCTCCTAAAGTCCAGTACTTTTGCCTTTGTATGGCTTGACTCTATTGCTGTGTTTATTGTTAACCAACGATGGTCGCTAGTTCCCAGATGGCTACCCACTTCTACATCTGTGATCCTCTCTCCATCTCCATTTGAGAGAACCAGGTCTAAGATTGCTCCCTCTTGAGTGGGCTCCAATACTAGTTGTCTAAAGCATGCCCCCTGTAGGGCATCTAGAATAACCCCACTCTTCGAAGTGGCTACTACAACTGCACTCCAGTTAACATCTGGCATATTCAGATCACCCATAAGCAATATGTCCCCTTTTTCTGCCATTCTAAGTATACTTTCTATCATTTCCTTGTCCATTTCTTCCCCCTGAGAAGGGGGTCTGTATACAACCCCTGTGCGGATTGTGGTGCCATTGCCTGTCTCCAAATTTACCCACACTGCTTCTTCTCCTCCCTGTTTACCCTTTTGTTCTATTGCTTTGATTCTTTCCCTTATGTAAAGAGCTACTCCTCCTCTTCTTTTACCCTCCCTGTCCCTCCTGTAGATAGTGTATCCCGGTATCTTTACATCCCAGTCATGGTTTTGTGTGTACCATGTTTCTGTGACTGCCACAATATCTAGATGTTCCTCCTCCATCAAGGCCACTAATTCAGAAAGCTTGTTACTCAGACTACGGGCATTGGTACTCATTGCTGTCCATTTTTTTATGGCTTTAACTTCTGTTGCAGCATCCCTTACTGACCTTTCTACCTCAGTCATTTCTCATTTAGTACCCTGTTTTGTAGGGAGAGGCTGGGATTTTCCTGCTGCTTATCAGTGCCTCCCCCCTTGACTAGTTTAAAAGCTTGCCAATGAAGCATTTAAACCGATTGCTCAAAAGACGTGTTCCCTTCCTGGACAGATGCAGACCATCCTGCCAGTATAGGCTGGTGTCCCTCCAGGTGGAACCCCAGTTCCCAATGAAGCCAAACCCCTGTGCTCCACACCATTGTTTCAACCATTCATTAAACTGCATGGTGCAAAGCACCCTCGCCTCACCCATGCCATTGACAGGCAGCACCTCTGAGAAGGATACTGTGTGTGCTACTTGTCTTAGGCCCCTCCCCAACTCTACAAAGTCCTCCTGCACTGCTCTAATCTCATGATGAGCCAAGTCATTTGTCCCTAGGTGGACAATGGCATCCAGCTCAGACTCCCGTGCAGCTGTTCTTGTGATCCTGAGGATGCGCTTCCTGTCCCTCCAAGCCATGGCACCAGGCAGGCACCTTACTTCAGTTTTCCCTGCTCCCCCCAGTTCTATCCCCCTAATAATAGAGTCCCCCACCAGGAGCTGCTTCCTTTCCCTGTGGTGTCCTCTGCCTCCTTCCTGTGGGCCTCCCTTGTGACAGTTGTCCTCAGCCTCCTTAGTCTCCTCTGCGGGTGCATCCATAGGGGAGCTATGCTCCCCCAGAATGGTGTATGGATTGTGGAGTGGAACAAATTACTGGGTGTGCCTCTGTTCCACCATCCTCACCCTCCCTGAGCCCACTGTGGTCCAACTGCTGTGCTTTCTTCGCAACCTCTGAGATGATGCTATCTCCTCCAAAAGGGTGTGGTTAGCCCTCAAGGCCATAAAGAAAGACAAATCTCCTGGGCCGGATGGCATTCATCCGAGAGTACTATGGGAATTGGCAGACATACTGGCTGCACCCCTGGCGGAGCTCTTCAACAGGTCACTTGAGACAGGGAGGGTACCTAGGGATTGGCGAGAGGCACATGTGGTGCCAATCCATAAAGGGGGGTTGAGGGAAGTACCAGGTAACTACAGACCCATCAGTTTGACCTCAGTGGTGGGAAAATTAATGGAGAGTATACTAAAGGAACGATTGGGGGTGTACTTGGAGGAGGTGGGAGGTCTGGATAGTCGGCAACATGGGTTTGTGCCAGGTAGATCATGTCAAACCAATCTTGTGGAGTTCTACAAATGGGTAACATCATAACTGGACAGGGGAAAGCCTGTGGATGTATTATTCTTGGACTTCAGCAAGGCGTTTGACTCTGTCCCCCACAATGGTCTGGTGGAGAAACTGATGGGGTTAGGAATAGGCCCTTTGATGGTCAGATGGATTGAAAACTGGCTAGCTGGACGCACCCAGAGAGTAGTGGTCTGTGGGGAGTTCTCGAACCCTAGAGAGGTTGGTAGTGGGGTACCGCAGGGCTCGGTCCTGGGTCTGATCCTGTTTAATGCATACATATCCGACATCAGGGAGGGTATAGGGTGTGAAATGAGTCTCTTCACAGATGACTCCAAGATGGGAGCAGTAGTTGAGGGAGAAGAGGGGAGGTTGGCCCTGCAAGGGGACCTGGACACCCTGGAAAGCTGGGCTCACACATGGAAATTAAATTTCAATATCACCAAGTGCAAGGTGTTGCATCTTGGTCGGGGAAACCCTAAACACAGGTACACCCTGGGAGGGGAGGCGCTGGAGGCCTCAGTGGGGAAAAAGACCTAGGGGTCATGGTGGTTGCATGTATGAATAACTCTGAGCAGTGCAGGAGAGCAGCTAGCAAGGCAAACAGGATGTTGGGATGCATCGTAAGGGGGATCACCTCTAGGTGCAAGGAAGTGATTCTGCCACTGTACAATGGACTGGTTAGACCACACCTTGAGTACTGAGTACCATACTGGAGACCACACTTGAAGAGGGACATACAGCTCCTGGAGAGGGTACAGAGGAGGGCAACTAAGATGATACGAGGGCTAGGGATTTGACGTATGAGGACAGACTTGAGGAGCTCTGCCTGTTTTCATTGGAGAGAGGAGAGACAGGGGACATGATTGAGGTCTTCAAGTACCTCAAGGAATAAATAGGGTAAACATGGAGGGGATCTTTAGACTAAAGCAGGGAGGTATCACCAGAGGGCATGGTTTGAAGTTGGAAGGTGGAAGAGTGAGGGGGAAAAAAAGGAGGAGGTTTTTCACTGAGAGGGTGGTGGACCCTTGGAATGCACTGCCTGGTGAGCTGGTTCAGAGACCCACAGTGGAGGGCTTCAAGATAGGGTGGGCAGACACAGAAAGTGGATGCATCAGATGATAGCCTGTCCCAGGGGGGTGGGGATGGATGATAGGGGTTTCTGGAGCACAAGGGATGGGAGGGCCTCGGCACCCAACTAAGGATCTGAGGTTCGAGCAGACTCGATAGACCGTAAGGCCTAATCTGCTGGCAAATAGTATTTTAGCATGTTAGTGGTGGTGGCCCTGGTGCTCCCTGGATGGGGGAGGTTCCCTTCTTACTGCCAGTGTGGCCTGGGTGAAGGTTCCCTTACTACTGTCCAGTGTGGCCTGAAGACGGGCAACTTCCTCCCTCAGGGCAGAGAGTTGTCTGCAAATAGGGCAGTATCTCAGCCTCCAGAAAGACTCCCGGAGGACTGCTGCCCCACAGCCATTACATTGCACTACTCCCCACATGTTTATCTACTTTTTTTGAGTGTGTGTGTGTGTGTGTGTGCGCGCGATTGGTTTGTTACATAGAAATATATATATTATACTATGTGTACGCTTATATTGTCAGTGCAGTGTGCTAGAGAGGATATGACAGTGATACGCACCTTGCACTCTTGAGGAAATTATGTCAGCACCCCAGGTATAAAGGAACTATTTCCAGGGATGGGTGGGGTGAGGGGTTGGGCCTAAACTGTGCCCTCATAAAACAATCAGCTAAAAGCTCTGATCCACCACTGCGATGAGTGCCTTCCTGTCAGCAAGATGCCCTACACAACAATTTGACAGAGAAAATACCCTGCTAATCAAACAGAGAAAAATCCAGACATCCAAGTCAGACACAAGTAAACCTCTCCAGCCCCAAAACAGCCTGGTGGTTTGTGCGCTGAAAGCAGTCAGCCCCAATATAAGTCAGCTGTGCTTTAAACTCTTCCTGCACTGAAAATCTTAAGAATTGTAACAAAAGTAAAGCTAGATCCACCTCCCTCTGTTGCTTGAAAGACTGTCTTTTCCTGATAATTCTAAGTTCCTTATTTCACCTTTCAGTTAGAAGTAGCCTCCACCTACAGAATATCTGCTACAAACCAAAGACAATTGTAAGGTCCACCTCCCTCTGTTGTCAGCACAACCTGCTTTCTTGCAAATCCTATGTTCAGTATTGCAGCTTCCAGCCAGAGGTAGCTTCACCTGAAGAAATATCATCACTATGTCATTGATTGTAGGCCGGTCGAAGTCAGACCACACAAACTGGGTGTCTGACATCTCCTGCCAACCACCATAACTCCTGTTTGAAAGTGTTAGGAGATCGGACCTGATTGTGGCAACGTTATCCGCGAAGAATTGAACAAACTCCTCACACCGTTCCTGTGAAAATGCTCTCTCGGGCTGAAGACAGATTGGATTGCACAATCTGTCCATGGTCTGAAAGAGCTGGGCTGGTTGATTCTGCGCAGCAGCAATTTCCCTGGACAGGAATTCTGCCTTCTGACGGGTAATTGCTGATTGATAGACCCGATAATGGTCCATCAAACTAAGCCTGTCACACGCCATACCCGACTTCCGCCAACATCTCTCAAGCCTTCTTCCCTCTCTCCTCAACTCCCTCAAAGTCTCATCAAACCAGGGAGACTTGGGGCAAAGGGTGAGGGGTCCAACATGTACAGGAGCAATGGAATCCAGGGCCCCTACTACTGCCTCATTATAGGCAAGAACCAGGTCCCCAGGATCCATGCATTCTCTCGGCAGAGTCGATAGATCCAGCACCGCCATCAGTTACACTGCCAATAATGAGAGAATATCTTATATACTGTTGGATAAACTGGATAATATTTTGAGTATACGGGGTCCCTTCTTGCAACTAGCAAATTTTTAAGGACTTAAAGTGACCACATCTTTTTTTGTTTTTGCGTTAAGTTTAATATTGAGCATTGCTATATAACTTGTCGTATAATATACTTTGATCAATATGTTCTTCTAATTGTAGAGTTTATAAACATGTATCAACTCATTTAGAACTCATAGGAACTGGCATGGTCTGAATATTTGTATGAGCTAATAATTAATATAGTCATCGCAGGCTAAATAATTACATTAAGTGATATTTGACACCATCATATTTCTGTTAACTTATATTATGCATTATTATGGTATTGTGAACCCTGAATATTAAATAAAAATGTATTATGGGAAAAAAAGTTCAAGACAAAAGAAACATGGTTTACAAACAGAGCAAAATAAAGGCAATTAAACCCCCTGCAAGGTATGTCTGGACCAAATACAAGAATATGATTTACAAATGCAGCGAGCTGAAGGTAGCAAACACCAACTGTATTATGTTTGTCTTGCTACAGTAGATGTTTGCTTTTGAGCTTATGCTATCTACAGCATATGGTCACAGTGTGCCGCCCCTCAAGCTTGCTGAGAGTCACAAAGCAGGCATCCAGGATTCACACCGTTAATCCATAGGCACTATTTCCATGCCTTTTCAAATATGGATAACAGTCCCATTTAAACTCAGAACACCATGTTGGTACATCTGCAACTATCCACCTTTGCCATACACAAAAGGGGAAGATACCACTATGTCATCCAGCTCACCTGCTAAAAAACATTTCTGTAAAGTTAAACGCAGGTTGGAACTAAACTGAAATAAACAAGATAGTTCAAATTGAGCTCCCCCGTCACAACTCCATCAGAAAACCATGGATCATAAAAACAGGGTTATCCTCAGAAATATGTACCATAGATATAAAGTAGATGGTTCAGACAGTTTCTCAGAATTTGCAATAGCAATCCGTTTATTCATTTTATTTATTTTTTGTTAACTGGGTACAGTACAAGTCACATTAAACGGTCTTCCTTCAACTCACTGGTTTAGCATTTTCCAATGAGTTGTCTAATGTGTGCAGTGTTCAGTTCAATGAATTATTAAAAGTTTCATAATGGCTGTCAGTGAGCTGGTTTTCAGTTTCAGCTTGCTTTTAAGCTGGCTGCTTAACAGTTTTATTTTGGTTTCAGAAGTACAGCACAGCGTTCTACAGAAATGGTTTTATACATTAATGGTTGAGAATGTACAGCACTGTACAGTAGAGTAGATCATCAGCATGTAAATTCCTGATTTATACAGTGCTTTATCTCTCCTGCTGCACATCGTGTCTTTGTAAATTTGTGACGTGTTTCAAATTAGCTATTGAAGCCACTCATTGAATGCCTGCTGAAGACCCCCCACCGACATGATTCAGTACTGCTAAAGCA
Organism: Neoceratodus forsteri; assembly: GCA_016271365.2. Taxonomy (NCBI): domain Eukaryota; kingdom Metazoa; phylum Chordata; order Ceratodontiformes; family Ceratodontidae; genus Neoceratodus; species Neoceratodus forsteri. Next base: position 57,233,466 of record CM057455.1, read on the forward strand.
ATTGTAACCCCTAACATGCTACACTGTGCACTCACTTAAAAAACATTTATCTTGTGTTAGATAAGACTTATTTGAGTTAAAACAGGCTTTACTGAACTCAGCAAAGTTAATCATGTTTGGAAAAGATCACTGCAACATGTTTAATTTACTGTTTGAAACTTGAAGCCGTGACTCTGGGCATGCGCATATACACATGCCAAGAGTCACGGTTTCCAGTTTCAAACAGTAAAGTAAACATATCACAGTGATCTTTTACAAACAGAATTAACTTTGCAAAGCTCAGTAAAGCCTGTTTTAGCTGAAACAATTCTAATCTTACATAAGATAAACTTGTCACGAGCTAGTGCACAGCACATCAAGGGTCATGCAGCAGTACTGAATACACGCCCGTCCAGGAGCATCTTTCAGCAGGCATTCAGGATGAGTAGTTTAAACAAATACAGCAATTTGAAACAAATCTCAGACAAATGCAAAATACAGCATCCCTAGTGATTATGGATGTGACATACTGTAGCTAAAGTGCTGTAAACGAGTGAGACAAAATACAGATGGAGAATGCTATGATTAGAAGCAAAGCAAATAATGGGGGGCTAACAGCTCACAGCAGACAAACAAGCATCACCGCAGTGCATAATGATTAGAAAACAGTTGAAGAAATGTTAGAGAAGGGTTGAAAGTGCATTGCATTTCAGCTGAACTATAGATGGAAAACAGTTTTAGTTTAAAGAGTTTAGTTTGCCACTACATTGTCATCCCTTAAAAATAATGAAAGACCAGTGAGTTGAAGGAACAGTTTAATGTGACTTGTATTGTAGATGCATTATCCATGAAATGACTGTTTTCAGGCACGACCCGGAAGAGTACAACAATCAAAGACAAGTACAATAACATTGGTATAGGAGGATTACATATAGTGTTGGTCACTATAGCCAAAGCAGTCAGTACCAGAAATACATACAGCCAAGAAACTTAATACTCTAACAGATAGCATGAAAGATCAGGGTAAAAGTACCCACACAGTTAAGGAGAAAATAAATATAAGATAATTTAATTCAGCAACTAATAAAATATTGGTTAGACTGATCAATAACATTCAAAATTCATGAAGCAGTTAAGCAAGGCAAGGGTAAAGGGTGAGTAGCACTAGGGCGGGGGGTGGAAGGTGAATGATGAGCAGCTGGAGGATAGAGGGGATTAGGGAGGATTAAAGCATATGCAGGGATCAACAAGAGATAGGAAAAGGTGCAGCTCACTTTTAAAGTGGTCATGGGATCCTGATAGTCATCTAAGTACTTGGGGGAGGGAGTTCCAAAGCTTAGGAGCCGAGTGATAGAAGGCACTGGAGCATTTTGATGTTTTTAACAACTGAGCATAGCCCATGGGCCTCGAGAACTATTATAGCACTGAAAGGCTTCAATTATAAATATGGTGGAGGGACTCCCCCTCTTAAGCATGGTAGAGGCAAAATATAATGCCCAGGTCTTATATGGCATTGAAATTTGGGATGGCAAATATCTTACCAATCTTGAAAAACCAGTAATTCGAACCCTTAGAGTGGCTTTTGGGTTTCCTAAATCGACCCCTGGCCAGTTTGTCAGGGCTGAATCAGGTCTTCCTAATTTAGTAGCTTATGCTGAATCATGTATTATACATTTTGGGATTAGACCGAATTCCTTACCAGAACAACATTATGCCATAAAGTGCCTAAATGAGAAAATTCGCTGGGATTTGATTGACTGTAAAAAATTTGAATGGCTCACTTCTGTAAAAGGTATACTGAAATTGGCAGACCTTCTAAATTGGTTTTATCTTACAACACAAAATATAATTTTCTCAGATAGTTATAAAACATATCAAAAAATTGGTAATTAGGAAATACAATTTTTTTTTTATTTACAATATATAATGACATCGAGGTTTTCAATCTGGTATTCTCAGAATGACTGTGCCCACTATCTTCATTATTATCTGGAATTTCTGGAATGTCCAAACATACGTAGACCATTTGCAAAGTTTAGAATTGGATTCTTGGAATCTAATGTTCTTGTGTGTAGATTTGACAAAAATAAGGATCCAATGAGTGCTTGTTGGTTTTGTGGTAGCAATGAAAAAGAAGGTCTTGAACATGTAATTCTGAAATGCTAGTGGTATCAGGCAGCAACACATAGATGGCCAGGATCCATTCTGGCATCTCTAATAAATTGCTGTAATTATATAATATTAAGTACTCGTTTTGTCTCAGATGATGAACAAATTATTAAAAATGCTGCCCTATATCTCTGCAACATACAAAACGTAAGGAACAGGATTGTATGCACCATATAGTGTTAGGTGCTCCATGTGTCACAGCCATGTTTCTATGATGAATCTGACTTGCCAGAGTGCCATCCACAGTCTGGGTCTGAAGCCACCAGCCCCTCATAGAAGCACAGGTGGTCCGAGTGCCACAGCCATGGTTCTCTGACAAACTCAACCTGCCAGACTGCCATCTGCAGTCAGAGTCTGAAGCCACCAGCTCCTCACAGAAGCCCAGGTGGTCCGAGTACCACAGCTGTGGTTCTCTGATGAACCTGATCTGCCAGATTGCCATCCATGGTCCAGGTCTGAAGCCACCAGCCCCTCACAGAAGCCCAGGTATGGACTCTCCCTCAGGGACTGATTACCTCCAGGAAGGGAGCCCTAGGAGATTGTTTTTTCTTTTTTACATGAGGACAGTTGTTTCTAGGTTTAAATCCAGCATCTATTCCTGCTGTGACCCACTGGCTGCAGTTAGCCCCAGGAGCACTCAGATTGGTTCTGTATAGCTCTACACTGTTAATGCTTGAATGATATTTTACTGGATTTTAATTTCTGTTAATACTGTCTTGCTAGTATTTTAGAGTTCAAGTTTTGCTGATTTTATCTACGTGCCTGTAGAGTGTTTCCTCTTAAGACCCAGCAATGATCTCAGCCCAGGTCTTGAACTCAAGCCCTTCTTTTTCACCTTTTTACTCTGGTATTGTCTTTTAATTAGCCCTGCTGTTTCTCTCAGACCTTGTGGCACCTTGTCTAACATTTGGATCTGCAACTCACCCCCCCCCCATTTAAGCCATTTTGCATTTTTTTTAGTTCTACAAACAGCCCCCACCCCCAGCTCTCTTATTTAATTTCTTCCTGTCCTTCTCCTTTCAGGTGGTCCAAGTGCCACAGCTGTGGTTCTCCGAGGAACCCAACCTTCCAGACTGTCATCCGCGGTCTAGGTCTGAAACCACCAGTCCCTCACAGAAGCCCACATATGAACTCTCCCTTGGGGACTGATTATCTCCAGGAAGGGAGCCCTAGGAGCTTGATTTTTCAGCACCCCCACCCTTGTCCTGTTTAAATACACTTAAACCCCACCCTGGTTTACTAGCTTACTCCTACAGGCTTCTGTAAGTCAGCTCCTAAAGCTTCAAATGACAGCAACACTGTTTCTTGCCAAGAACATTCCCTAGCTAGTGTAACTGGATCTCTGCCTGCCCCTCCTGCAAGAAGCAAGTGCAGTTCCTAGCCTGAATGGGCTTCATGCCAGCAGGAGTGCCCCAAACCTTCACCGGCTCATTGCAGACCTCCCACTAGACCCACCAGTCCACTGCTATACCCTACCAGCTGAAGACTCATCCAGAAAGCCCTTCTGTGAGCAGCTCCACCAGCTGTCCATGCCGCCGCGACATCACTGGATCTCTGCTTGCCCCTACTACAAGAAGGAAGCACAGGTATGCTCCCCGGCTCCCTCGGAGCATCCATGGATTGAAAGCCTACAATTTGATTGGACAAGTTGCACTGCAGCAGGCCCCCCATTGGCTGCTGCAGCCCTTTCATTTCTTTTCAATTTTTTTTCTTCTTTCCAAATTTGGCATCTGCTAGCTGCAGCATCCCTTCTGAGTGACTTTGTCTCCCCTGTGGATTACTGTATAATTTTGGCCTCCCCCCAACCCCGACCTCTATTAAATCCTTGAAGTAGCCCCTCCCCTTACAATCTATTGGTCGGGCACCTCAGGCTTTCCCAGCACTTCACCACATCCATAAAGCAGACTCAAGGGAATAATAGTGGTGCATGAAAATCAGGCCACAATTTCTCTGCTGGTATTGCCACTCCTGACACGAATATCCAGTTTCTTTCCATCTCAATTCATTTGGCAAACATAATGGCCAGGGTGCTAGCTACATCTTGTGTACTTCTACTTGCTATCACACCTCTAGTGGGGCAGCACCTCTATATTTCAATGCCAACTGACCAGGGACAAAGCCACATGGTCTCTTACACCTATGAGTTACAACATGGAACATGCGAACATGAACCAAGAGCCAAGACACTGAGTCCTGCTCCTTTGCATAAAACCTTATTCACAGTTTGCAGCAGCTCACTCATCCTAGCCCAGTTGTATATGCCACTTGGTAGGCTAAGACAGTATGCCACTGTCCTTAAGCATGATAGGAAATGGGGTTTGGCTAAATGCTGTACACTGGTTGCTGTCAAAATGTTTCCTCTCTATCTGCTATTAATTTCTGGGGATGTTCATCCTAACCCAGGATCATCTACCAGCTGGTCCACAAACTGTAAAGTACAAAGTGGCTTGAAGATTGTTGCCCTTAATATCTGCAGTTTGCACCCCAAGATAGCCCAGTTCCAAGCCTGGGTTCAGCTGCACAACCCTGATATCATTAGCCTGACAGAGTCATGGCTAACTCCAAAAGTGAAAGATACCTCAATAGCCTTGCAGGGGTATGTTACTTTCAGGCTTGATAGAGTAGGAAAATGGGGAGGGGTTGCCTTATCCACATCAAGGAATCCTTACAGGGGACAATGTTGCCGATCTCCACCAGTAACACTGAGTACGAGTTGCTGGCCTTAAAGCTCCTCATTGGTAGGCAAAGCAAGGCACTCACCATTGCCTCAGTGTATCTCCCACCCACCAAGGCAAAGCCTGGACTCAGCTTGGTCCTGGAAGCATTATCTAAGCTGAAGAGGAACTTGGAAATCATCATTACTGGTGATTTTAACCTAAACTAGCTTAGCAAGTATATAGACCCACAGAAAGACCAGGCAGTCAATTTGTACCTTACCCAGATGGTCTCTGAGAACACATGATTTAATTGCAGGAATGGCAAGGGCATCCTATTGGATGGACTCATCATGAATACACCTTTTAGGATAAAAAATGTCACTGTGCTGGCTGGCGGTCTAAGTGACCACTTGCCAGTCGCTTGCCACAGGGTCTAAGGACAAATAAAGATTCTCCTGTCACTATTCTAAGCAGTGTCCTATGGCATGGCTGTGCCCATGTGTTTAAAAATGCCTTATCCCTTGTTGATCGGTCCCCCTTGGACAATCTTAATGACATAGATCAAGCACTTCAGTTCTTCTCTGACAGGTTCAATAACATTTGTGAAATTTGTGCCCCAGTGATGAGAAGGAAGATAAGGGGATCCCCAAATGGGTGGATTACAAGAGACCTTCTGTACCAGATGAAGGGCAGGGACCATCTATGGAGTATGGCCAGATGCACTGGTAATCCAGTTGACTACCAGAAGTACCGGGCCACTTGTAACAAGTGTACAAAACTCACTACACAGACAAAAGCAAAATACTACAAGGAACAACTGGACAGTAGCGGGGGTAATGGTAAAAGATTCTGAGAGAATATCAAGGAACTACGTGGTAAAATGGATAAGAAACACCCTACCATGCTAAAAATCAATGGTACCCTAACCCCTGACCCACAGAGCTCATGCCCCTGATCGGGCTTGCCAGGTCTCCAGCAGGCACTGCCGCAGCTCCTCAAGCTGCCACCCTAGCCACCACCTGTTAGCCGCTGCTGAGAACCATCAGTGCCAGATCATGCCCCTCATTGGGCTCGCCAGATCTCCAGCAGGCGCAGCCACAGCTCCTCAAGTTGCTGCCCTAGCCACCACCTGTTAGCTGCTGCCGAGAACCATCAGTGCTGGATCGTGCCCCTGATCAGGCTCACCGGGTCTCCAGCAGGCACGGCCACAACTTCTCAAGCTGCCGGCCTAGCCACCACCTGTTAGCCACTGTCGAGAACCATCAGTGCTGGATCATGCCCCTGATCGGGCTTGCCGGGTCTCCAGCAGGTGCAGCTATGGCTCCTCAAGTTGCCGCCCTAGCCACCACCTCTTAGCCACTGCCGAAAACCATCAGTGCCAGATTGTACCCCTGATCGGGCTCGCCAGGTCTCCAGCAGGTGCAGCCATGGCTCCTCAAGCTGCCGCCCTAGCCACCACCTGGTAGCCGCTGCCGAGAACCATTAGTGCCGGGTAAGAAATCAGCCTGGACTGGGGAAACCGGGAGAAGCTCCATAGGTTGACCGCTCACCGCACCAGCACCTGATTGGTCTCTGGTTTAGGTCTCTGCGATCCGACTGGACTATACTGGTTTTTGTGCTGTCTGGGCTCTGTGCCCATTCACTTCCATTGCTGGCTGCCGAAATTTTTCTTTTTAATTCTGCCTCACTGTACTGCTGCCTCTTCTCTGTATGCTGTTTCTTTATGAACCAGAAGACTACTGAAATATTTTACATTGTTACTTACTGCACTAGCCCATTTTTGTGTTTACAGCTCTGTAATCCTCTACGGTTAATTAGTTATGTGTCTGCCTGCTTGAGAATTTCAAATTGCTTGTAGATTTTACAGTTGTGGTTTGAAGATTCCTAAAGCTTAGATTACTGTGCTCAGGGAGACTGTGTTTTCTCTCTCTCTCTCTCTCTCTCTCTCACCTCTCTCCCTACCTAATCTGTTCTCTGCTCCAGACCCCTTGACTCTGACTCTCCACCCCCCCAATGCTGTTCCTGTACTGTAACCTCATCCTCGCTGTTGCCTGGGCAAGTCTACTGACTCTTTTCTTGTCTTTGGCCTGTTGTCCTCCCCTTCTTATTTTATTCCTTAGAAAACCTCTGAAACTAATCTCTGTCCCTCTCCCCCATGCTACCATCTCTGGCGCGATCCTCCCGCCCCTTGCTTAAGCTCCTGCATCACTGTCTTTGTTTTCTCTACCCATTAAATCTAACCCTTCTGTTCTGTCTCCCCCCAGATCGTGCCCCTGATCGGGCTCTCTGGGTCCCCAGCAGGCACGGCTGTGGCTCCTCAAGCTGCCGTTCTAGCCACCACCTGTTAGCCGCTGCTGAGAACCATCAGTGCTGGGTAAGAATTCAGCCTGGGCCAAGGAAACCGGGAGAAGCTGCCATAGGTCGACCACTCACCGCACCTGCACCTGATTGGTCTCCAGTTTGGGTCTCTGCCCTCCAATTGGACTCTCCTGGTTTTGTGCTGTCTGGGCTCTGCGCCCATTCATTTCCATTGCTGGCTGCCAAAATTTTACGCCCACCCACCCATCCCCCACCCCCAAACTTAATTAAGTAGACCCTTGCTCCACCCACCTGCCTTTTGACCCTCCCCTGCATCTTTCTCCTCATATCCCCTTCTGCCAAATTCTCCACCCCATCTCCTCTCCCTTCCCTGCTTACTTCTTTGGTCTGTCCTTTGCATCCACACTGACTCTACCCCCCTATCGTACTTTCTCCTATAACTGTGCCCTCCCTTCACCTCCTTCTCCCATTTCTTCTCACTCTCGCCTTGCTTCCTCCCCTATGCTATCTTCTGGGTGCCTGCTACACTGCTCCACCCCCACTCTCTTCCTAACCCTCTCGCACCACCACCTTGGTACTCTTGCTCATGTTCCCCTAGGGCCCCTCCTACTATGGAATAGCTACTTTCAGGTACCCCTGACCGGGGGCGCTTGGCTAACCTGGCACTGCTCCTAGCCAGAGCACTGCCTGGGACATATGACTGAGATGCAGAAACTGGGCTAAAACAAAATAGAGGCAAAACCTCTCCTGTGCTGAACTATGACAGCTTGCACTGAAGCTCCTGCTTCTCCTCCTACTGATGTCTGGGAATGTCCACCGAAACCCTGGCCCACCCACCTCAAGTCCTACCATAAATCCTAAACCAAGGAGGGGCATTATCTTCACAACCCTCAACATATGCTGCCATCTCCCCAAACTGGATGCCCTCCAAATCTTTGTCAACCAGCACAACCCTGATATCCTTACAGTTACTGAAACCTGGCTAACCCCTAAAATCCCCGACCAGGCCATCGCACTGCAAGGCTACAACATTTTTAGACTTGACTGGAGAACCAAAAGAGGTTGAGGCTGTGCAGTCTACATCAAGGAAGACATCTTGGGCTACCTCATTCCTACTACCCCCCCAGTCTCTACTGCACAGTTTCTCCCAGTTAAATTACTACTTGGAGCCCACAATAAAGTGCTCAGTCATCTCAGTCTACATTCCTCCAAAAGACCAAGGGACAGGGCTCAATACTGTTCTGGACTTCATCCAAACCCTATTTCCTGGCTCTGAGATCCTCCACCTCAGGGACTTCAACATCAACTGGCTCGCACCTGAAGCAGGACCTTACAAGGATTCTATAGCTTCTGCCAACCTAACACAGATGGTTACTTCCCCAACTAGAATGAATTACAAATCGGGCACTAGTATACTCTTGGACTGGGCTCTCGCCAGCCACCCAACCCGTATCATCAACATCTCCGTCCTCCTGGACTCTCTCAGTGACCATTCCCCAGTCACCAGCAAATAGTCTAACAAGTTCTGTAAGCCTCCTCCCAAAGTCATTACCAGTCGAGTTCTTCCCCGTGACAAGCTGACCCATCTCAAATCCTACCTTAGTCGTCAAGAGTGGACCCCCGCCTTCAATGCGCCAGATGTTGACTCGGCCCTTAGTTATTTCATCACCACCTTCAACGCAGTCTGTGATACCTACACCCCTGTCAAAAAGTGCAAGGTTAAATCTCTCTCCAATCCTTGGCTCACTGTTGAGATCCTGGCCCAGCTCAAATCTAGGGACCACCTCTGGGCAATAGCCAGGGCTACAGGCACTCAACCAGACATTCTAACCTACAAACAAGCTCGCAACAACTGCACTAAACTAATTTGACTGAAGAAAAGTGCATACGTCAGGGAAACCCTAACTAAAACTTGGGGAAATGGTAGGGTGTTCTGGGGCAATATTGAAGAAATCACTGGGAAGCAGCCCAAGTCCGTCCCTTCTCTACTCAGTATTGATGGAACTACCATCATTGACCCTATGGTCACTGCAAATACTTTCAATGCGACTTTCACTGATCTTAGTAGTGTTCTCCCTCAGGACTTTTTTATGGTCAACGACCTCCCTACTGCCAGCACCCTCCCCTCCCCCTCCAAACATCTGCCTTTCCACTTCAAAGCAGTCAAGGTGTGTGAAGCCCATAAATACATTAAAAAAGCTATCTCAAAGACCAGAGTCAGTGGTGACGCTCTGGACCTTAAATTACTGTCCCTCACTCTTGAAGAGGTACTATGCCCACTAACAAGAATCTTCAACCTCTCTCTCAGCATCAGTCAGTTCCCTAGTTTATGGAAATCAGCTATTGTCACCCCGGTTCATAAAAGTGGCGACAAGTCCATCCAAGGCAACTACTGGCCAATCCCCATACTGCCCCCCCTCTCCAAAGCTACTGCCCCCCTCTCCAAAGCCCTAGAACGGATTGTTGCAGATCAACTTACTGATCACCTGGACAAATATAGCATATTGCGTACTCAGCAACATGGGTTCCAGCAAGGTCACAGCACTTCAACTGCCTTCCTGGAATTTACTGGAGTCCTCTACAACTCGTTGGACAAAGGCCAACTAACAGGAGCAGCTTTTATTGACTTGACCAAGACTTTTGATACAGTTCACCATGTCCTGCTAACGAAACAGCTGCAACTTGCAGGTCTCTCCCATGACTCTACTGCCTGGTTCAAAAGTTACCTTGATAATTGCTCTCAAACAGTAAAAATCGCTGGTCTACTCTCCGACTCTAAACCTGTCTGCTCTGTTGTCCCCCAGGGATCTATCCTGGGCCCTCTACTTTTCAGTCTTTTTCTGAACTCCCTTCCACTTTCCTGCCCAGAACAAATAATCCTTTACGCTGATAATGCTGTGCTCCTCACCTCCCACAAAGATCCACAAACCCTTCAACACAACTTACAGCTAGGATTCTCTGCAGTTGAAAATTGGTTCTCTGACCACAAAGTGGTCCTAAACCACAAAAAGACCAAGTTGATGCTTTTTTGCAGCTCCCAAAACAAGCACAGGTTTTACCCCCTGGTCATTACAACAAGCCTCGGGTCTACCCTGGAACAGGTGGCATCCTTTAAATACCTTGAAATCTCACTTGACCCTAACCTATGCTATGGGGCACACATTGATAATGTTGCCAGAGCTGCCAACTCACGCATTGGATTACTCTACCAGAATAGACAACACCTCACCCCAGATGCGCTTAAGGCTGCTGTACTTAGCTCGGTTGTTTCCATCATTGACTACGGCCTCATTATATATTGCTCTGCACCTGCTACTGCTCTCAAATGTATTGTGACCTCCTTATACAAGGCTTGTCAGCTCATTACTTGAGCCCACCGACTCACGCATACTTGTGACCGATATGCCCAAATGGAATGACTACAACTTGCCAACCACATAGAGTATCAGACCTGCCTGATGATGAAAAAAATAACCTTAGGCCTTGCTCCCCTTGGTGTCCAAGCTCTCCTGCACCCTAGTTTAAATCCATGCAACACCAGAGGGGCTGAACATCAGCTATTTCAAGTTCCCCATTGTCGCACCTCACAGGGCCAATGATCCTTTGCTCACCGTGCTCCTAGCTGGATGAATGCCATTAGTTCTGACATCCCCCCTACCACCACTCCGGGTATGTTCAAATCCAGATTATGCCTCAATCTCGCTGCCTCCAGCTCCTGTGACTGCAACCCCTAACTGGTCCTAACTGCTAGCACCCCTCTCTGTAGTCCTTTGACAATGCCATTGTGCTGCACTAGTCTCTTCCTGTGTGTGTGTGTCCCGTCATTTCTCTTGTCTATCCTCCTTTCCCCTAGCTGCCCTCTCTGGGCCGCCCCCTGCTATTCCTCCTAGTTGTTGCATCCTTGTGATTGCTGATATATGTTTTTGTTTGCTATAAATTGCTGCAGTTCTGCTTATTTTCAGGTATGTACCATTATCTGATGTGGAACCTTTGTATAAGAGCCTTGGCTCAAAGGTATTTCTAATCCTAGATTTAAATAAATAAATAAATAAATAAAATAAAACATACCATTGCTGAATCCTTTAACTTGGCCTTCTCTGATCTCAGTGCTGTCCTTCTACCTGACTACCTCAACCACTCTGGCTCAACTGTGCAGAACGCTACTGGAAACCAGCCTAAAATACCCTCGACAAACACTAGTGTAAGCCTAAACCACCTTAATTTCTACTTTAGAAGCACCACGCCTAAGGAAGACAGAACCTACATACTCAAAGTGTTAGGTAAGACAAGGCTTGGCAATGATAACCTGGATATGAAGCTGGTGGCAATTGCACTGAAAGAGCTCTTGATACCTATCACCAAACTGTTTAACAAATAGCTCTCCCTGGCTAAGTTCCCAGCCAAATGGAAGCTTGCAATGGTCACCCCTGTGATAAAAAGTGGAGATCAGACTAGTACAGACAATTACAGACCGATATCCCTCCTCTCCCCCATCAAAAGCCCTTGAGAGGATAGTGGTCAATTAGATATCTGAGTACCTTCATAAACACGATCTTGATTGCAGTTGACTGGTTCAAGGACTACCTTTCCCACAGATCTCAGTGTGTATAAAATTGGAACTATGACCTCCTCTCCTAAGGGAATTGCACTTGGGGTTCCCCAAAGATCTCATCCTGGGTCCCCTCTTTTTCAGTTTGCTTTTAAACAAATTGCCAGAGGCATGCACAACTAAAACTATCCAGTATGTAGTCATCATGAGCAGCAGTGCCCAGCCGGATCACTTGCCGCAGGATTTGCAATCCATTTTCTCCCTCATGGAAAACTGGTTCAGTACACAGAAACTTCTTCTTGACTAGAAGAGTAAAACAATGCTGATCTCCAGCCCCCACCACAAGAAATCAGCCCCGGTCTTGTCCATCACAAACATGGACCTACCCCTAGAACAGGTACAGTCTTTCGAGTACCTTGGGGTCACCATTGATGACACACTCTCGTTTGTATTCCACATTGTTCAAGGTGTAAAAGTGGTGAACTCTAAACTTGGTGTACTGTACAGACACAGACAATATCTTATGCCTGCTGCCCTGTGCTTGTCTGTTTCCTCCTCCATCTTACCAGTCATTGACTATGGCTTGGTAGAATATGGGGTGGCAACTGACATCGCACTCAAGAGGGTATTGACGGCCCTAAATAAGGCCTGCAGTCTCACACTTGGAGCTGACAACCTAACTCACTCCTGTTCACTTCTGTGAGCAAACCAGATGGCTCAGCCTTAGAAATAGAATAAAATACCAAATGTACCTCTTGGGTGAAAAAGCTATAGTAGGAAAATCCACCCTAGCCTCAAGGACATGCTCACAGAATTTTACTCTAGCCACCAGACCAGATGAAAGACAAGCTGTTCATTGGCTGTCCATTCATGAAGACAACAATACGTCAGCACTCCTTTGCATACAAAGCTTCCATCTGGCTAAACCAAATCCCTTTGCATATATCCTGCAATTACTCCCTACCATCCTTCAAGGCTGAGCTCAAGATGCATCTGTCTCTGAGGCAGCTGCCTGTAATTGCAGGTAGTTTGGGTGCTATCTGTTTGCTGAGTTGAAGTTTCGATCCTACTCCCCCCACCTCAACTTATTCTTTGCTCTTACACTGTTGTTCCTGTTGACTAGTGCCTCCAATACTGGACCTGCATCTCCCCTGCACCTTTCTACTCCCCTTATCTTGTGGTCCCACTCATATCAAGCATTTCTCCCTCCCTCTCCCTGGCACCAGCTCCCCTGACTGATGATCTTCTCTCCACTAGCATGGTCATGACCTCATTCCCCCTTCTAGGACCTTTGATTAAGCCTGACCTCCAGGCTGCTGCCCCTTCTTCTTCTGCACTGTGCTCCCTTAACGCTCATCTTCTTACGGATGTTAGTAACTTTTTTTTTTGTATTTTTCTTCCACTTACAGAATGTATTTTCACCTTTACTTAATTTGATATTGTAATCATCAGGCATTGTTGAAATATTTATAGGTGTCATGCAATTTGTCTTTGTACAAATTGTATATAATTTGTTGTGTTTTCTGTCTATTCCTGTAACTTGAATGTATGTTGTTGTACAGACGTGGAACCTTTGTAAAAGAACATTTGCTCAAAGGTGTTTTCCAAACTACTGAAACAGGTAAATAAAAATACATTTTATTACCTATGGTTGGTTGTATTCTGCTATATTTTGCACAGAACATATCTGTTTTACATGTCCTTAACTTAGGTTTATTGTTTTAATATGTTAGTTTTGTACTAATCTTTTATAATGATCTTTTTTATGATTGAACAAATAAAAAGAATATCACTACTACTACTACATAGCCCATAGGCAAAGGTTTGAGGTACCAGCAATATTGCAAGCACCAAAGAGGTTTGGTTTCTAAGTACAGAGTCCGTCAGGGAGCAAAGAGAGTACTGCCAGCAGGCAGAGGGGTATAACCAGCCCAGGTCTCTATACAGTTGACAATGGTGCTTAAGCTGAGGTGACGAGGAGGCGTACCTACAGATATTGTTGTAGGTGACATCCCGTTTATGAAGGGTGGTTTTGCTTGCAGCACCAAATGTGGGCACATCATAAGTGAGGGCAGGGAGTAATATGCCTTTGACAATAACAAGTTTTGCAGAGGGAATTAGCGTGAAGCTGGTCTTATAAGCGATCCCCAGTCTGATGTTAACTGCTTTGCAAGTGGATTGTACATGTTGGATAAAATCCAGAGATTGGTCCAGGAGATTTCCCAGGTACTTAAATGATGTTACACACTCTATTTGTGCACCAGAGAGGTCTTTCACAAACAGGGAAGTTTGACATGTCCTAAGTTTAGAGGAAGAGCCAAGTAACATGGCTTGGGTTTTCTTAGCATTGAGTACTAGCTTATGGGCAAACAACCAACATTAGACATTCACAAAATCTGAGGAGAGGGATGCATTAATGCTGGAGACATTGTCACAGCTTGAATAGAGTACAAGATTGTCCACATAGAGTATAGATGAGCATGAATGAAAACCCTCAGCTATATTACTGATATATAGTGAGAAAAAAGGGGTCCCAGAATGGAGCCCTGGGGACCCCAATATTTAAGCAATTTACCACAGGAAGGATGTGGATTATGCTAGGATTTAAAGTGGGTGGTGTTTGGTCACAAGGCCGGTAGGCTGAGTGAGCAAAACACACCACCCATTGTAAATCCTAGCGTGACCCACACCCTTCCAGTGGTAAATTGCTATTATACAATTTTTTTTTTTTTTAGTTTTTTGGGGTGCATTTATATGTATTTAAATAGGATGTTTTGTGTTTTTCGTCATAGTGTTGCTCCACAAGGTAAAATAGTCCCTTTTGTGCTTTTTATTGTAGTGAGAGGTAATGCAGATGCATAGCAATGGTCTGTGGTGCGACTCTGACCTGAGGTACTTTCGATTTCAAGGTTGCCAGGTATGTTTATTGTTATAGGAATTTGATATAAATCATTATTTTCGGTGTCTGAATTGTCCAAGGGGTGAGTGACTACTTGTTTGAGCTCTTCTAAATCAATTAGAAAAAATGAGGATTTAATTTTTGGTATTTACCCGTAGTTTTTCTGTAGCACTGGTCAGCAAGTTCAAAGTAGTGGTGTAGTGTGAGAAGTGTAGCGAGAGGCAGTGGGTTGCATGGATATGTGCCAGGTAGGTAGGTGGTATTATTGGTTGGCACTTCTCCCCATTGGTACTAGTCAGGATTTACAATGGGTTCGAAGTGCCAAACAGCCAATTGGAAAGGAGGATTTTTGGGACCCCGTTATATAATTATAATTGCACTCCCAGATAAGGAGGAGTTGAATTACACAATTTGAGTTCTGTTTGATAGATAGCTTCCATATCAGGCAACAACTGGGGCAGAGACAAACAGATTGTGACGAGTGGAGAGGAGCAGGGAATGATCAATGAGATCAAAGGCTTTAGTAAGGTTTATAAATACTGCCTCTGTCAGTGGACCAGTATCCATGTCGGTAACCACATCAGAAGTGAATTTTCGGAGAGCTGTGGAGGTACTGTGACCTTTCTGGAAGCCATGCTGATGTTTGTCCCGGTGTTAAACAGCAGGCTGTACCTTGTTAGGTAGTCGATGGCTTGATTTGCAACAATTTTCTCAACAATTTTACTTAGGATCAACAGGATAGCTATAGGTCTGTAGTTCGTAATCACCTAGGGATCACCTTTTTTGAAAACAGGCATTACACAGGCCGTTCCAGACAGCCCGTGATCGGGCTCCCACCCAGCCTGCTGGCTGCCCCTCCCTCAAGATCCAAGGACCTGAAGCTCAGCTAAACTTCTTCAGGTATGGATGGAGTTTGCTTGCAGCAGCTATGACTGAAAAAGATGCTCCTGATAGGACATTTGTTCTGAGACAGATGAACGGGGATTGGCTAGTGACTCTCGGCTCCAGTTTTGAATCAGCTCTGGCTTTTTAGAATCGTGGCCCCTGCCTAATTGTGTCTCTGCTGCTTCTCTAGGACAAATTTTGGCCTATTTGACTACTGTTACTGATAAAACAGTTATGATGATATTTTTTGGAATGTTAGACAATAGTGTGTAAAAATGTGGGGACATCTCCTTAGCTTGTGCTGTTAATAGCAGGACAAGTGTGTTTTTTAATGTAATGTTGTGCTGGTTCAAAGGCGGCTTCCCCAGTTCTATTTAGACTAATTCTTTTTACCGTCTTTTTAAATGCTTGCTTAGCCACTGTTTTTTCACCTACCCACACACGCACTAGTCCCTAGCCCATCATTTCTGGGCCATGTTAAGAAAGCCTCTTTTCCTCATCTCCCCTCCCCAACTCCCACAACTTTTCTTTAGAAAAAGCACACCACCACAGGAAATGGATAAATCCAGTTTCCACTTCCCCCTCCCCTGGGCAATCAGCACAGACACGTCACGCTCGGCTGTCTCTGGCTACCCTGGCCCATAACTACACTGTAATCACTGCCTATTGTTAGTACACAGACGCCCCTCCCAAGATTTTTTTTTTACAATTGTTTAACTAGTAGTGGCACACTAAACTGAAAGCTTGTACTCCTCCTTTCAAATCAAATCAAATCAATCTTTATTTCTATAGTGCCTTTCAAAACCAAGGCCCTGTACAGATTATAAATACAATAAAATACAATAAAAACAGACAATATGAAAATATTTAAAAATCAAATCATTATAATCCAAGTTGATTAGTCCGGGAAGGCCAATGAAAACTAATATGTTTTTAACATGGTTTTAAAACTGATGGTCAGGCATTCTCTTAACCAATGAGGTAGAGAATTCCACAGGGTCGGCGCTGCAAATGAAAAAGCATAAGCACCAGATATTTTTAGACGAACCCTGGAAATCTCCAGCAATCCCTCATTAGTGGATTGGAGCAGATGATTGGGGAAGTAGGGAGTCAGGAAATCTTTAAGGTAGTTGGGTCCCTGTTCATGTAGGGCTTTAAAGGTAAGCAAGCCTACCTTATAGGTGATCCTCCACTGAACTGGCAGCCAGTGCAGTTCGCGCAGGACAGGTGTAGTATGACTGGACCTAGAGGTACCAGTCAACAACCTGGCCGCAGCATTCTGCACCAGCTGAAAGCGGTGGATATCAACTCCTGACAGCCTAGGTAGAGGGCACTGCAGTAGTAAAGACAGGTAGTAATGAAGACGTGGCTCAATGTTGGAAGGTCACCTTGGGGAATCAGGTGTTTCACCCGGGCAAGATTCCTCAGATCTAAAAATGAGGATTTGACCACAGCTGACGCCTGAGGCTTCAGAGTCAAGCCATCATCAAAAATAATGCCCAGGTTTCGCACCTGATCTGACGTGGCGAGCTGGGCACCATCAAGCCAAAGGCCCGACATTTGCCCAGCACCAACTCCAGCGCCGAGTCAACCCAGTTCCACAAACAGCACCTCTTATCCAGATTCAGTTTCAGCCAACTAAAGCTCATCCAGTCTTTGATCTCAGAGTGGCAACTGTTTAGCACAGAGACCGCATCAACCTGTCCGGGCACAAAGGACATATACAGTTGAGTATCATCTGCATAGCAGTGAAAACTCAAGCTGTATCACCTGATGATATCTTCTATGGGCAGCATATACACTGTGAACAACATGGGTGTCAATATGGAGCCCTGGGGCACCCTGCAAGACAGAGGGAGGGCATCAGATGAATAATTTCCTGTGACCACCCTCTGAGACCTACTTATCAGGAAAAATCTAAACCATTTGAGGACTGTACCTGACAGTCCACAAAGAAGTTGCAGGGTGTCCAAAAGCACCTCATGGTCCACAGTGTCAAAAGCTGCTGAGAGATCGAGAAGGACCAAGATCGTACAAGCCTTTTGATCTCTCGCCATTAGGAGATCATTTAATACCTGAACAAGGGCAGTCTCCATGCTATGCCTCTTCCTAAAACCAGACTGAAGAGCCTCATAGATACTGTGAGTTACCAAGTGATTGTCCAATTGCACCGCAACCACCTTCTCAATCACCTTCCCAACAAAGGGAAGGTTAGAGACAGGTCAGTAGTTAGCTGGATAGTCAGGATCCAAGGAAGGTTTATTAAGGAGTGGTTGAATGACAGCCTCCTTTAAGGGTCTGGAAAGGTTCCCCTCTCCAAAGATCTCGATACAGTTTCAGCTAGGATCAGGCAGATAACATCTACACATCCCACCAACAGGGAGGTAAGGACCAGATCCAAACTGCAAGTTGGGTGCAAGGTTTAGACAATCTTCACAATGTCCATGAATTCTGGTTGGCTGAAATCTTTCCAGACAGACCAAGTG
The DNA here is from genome assembly GCA_016271365.2 of Neoceratodus forsteri. Lineage (NCBI taxonomy): Eukaryota > Metazoa > Chordata > Ceratodontiformes > Ceratodontidae > Neoceratodus > Neoceratodus forsteri. The sequence continues at coordinate 57,251,409 of CM057455.1, forward strand.
CTCATCACCTCCCGTCGACCTCCACAACCCCTAATGGAGAGAGCCTGGCCGATTCCGGACCTGATGCTGGCAACCTTATCTGTGAAGAACTGAGCAAGCTCATCACACTTAATTTGTGAAAAAGCTCTTCTGGACTGCAGACTGATTGGATTGCACAATCTGTCGACAGTATGAAAGAGTCGTGCTGGTCGGTTCTGTGCAGCAGAAATCTCCCTGGACAGGAACTCTGTCTTCTTATGAGTGATTTCTGATTGATAGCCATTATAATGTTCCATCAGTCTAAGCCTGTCAGCATCCAGGCCAGATTTCCGCCTTGCTCTCTCCAGCCTTCGACCACTCGGCCTCAACTCCTTCAAGGACTCCTTTGTTAGTTAACCCACTGTACCCCCTATGGTATAAGTACTTACCGTCTGTATTGTTTTCCATTCCAGACAGCCTGTGATCAGGCTTCCACCCAACAACAGAGCCAGCTGTGAACCTGCTCGTTGCCCGCCGCATCCAAGGACCCATAGACCAGCTAAACCTGTCCAGGTATGGACGGAGCTTGCTTGCAGGAGCCGCTGCTGAAAACTGCGCTCCTGATAGGACATTTGTTCTGAGACAGAGGAATGGGGACTGGCTAGCACCACTCGGCTCCACTTTTGAATCAGCTCTGGCTTTTTAGAACAGCAGCCCCTGCCTAATTATATCTCTGCTGCTTCTTTGGCACAAATTTTCAGCCCACCTACCCCCACTCCAGCATTAATTAAATACATCTCCTTCCTCCAGACCACACCTTACACCTCCCATCTGTATGACTGACACACTGACACACACCTACATTTAAAGGAGCAGACAGTCTTCTTGTGATTTCATACCACTGTGCCTGATGCGACCACCACAAATTATGTATTTGTCATGGAGGAAAAGTCTAATTTTGCTGATGATAAGAGCTAGCAGGAAAAAGGTGAATGATGCAGCATCAACCACACCTCCTCTTCCTCAGCCGCCCACTGTTATAAAGATGACACTAAAGCCACAAGGTAGAACCATGACCCCTGCTGAAAATCATTTTGAGCAACCTTTTAATATGCAATTCATGCAGACCCCTAGGCAAGCTACAATAGCCACTGCAACCTTCACAAAACTGCTGCAACAGCTCTCGTTCACTGGATATGTCAAAACCCATGGCTATCACAGTCGCCTGAACTCCACTGGAACCAAATCTTACTGGAAACACCTCATAAAAAGAATAATAATCACACTACTCCAACTATCGGGGAATGTGCACCCTAACCCTGGCCCACCAAACCATACAACCAATAGGTCACTTGGGAGCATCAAAATTGTCCCCATCAACATAGGGAGCCTAACATACTAACATATAAAACTACCAGCAGAATAGGTCTAACAGTCTTTAAAGTCTGCTCGATTTTCAGCACCCACACTGAGGGCCTATTTTGGTGTCTCTCCTCCCCCTTGGGTTATACTGCCCCCAGTCCCATATGTTCCACCTGTATTGGACCTGGTCAGATTTACCATCCCCCTGTACCTGTCTCATCCCCTCTTAAACCCGTCCGCACTCTCCACCTCTACCAGCTCCCTGGGCAGCGCACTCCATGGCTCCACCACCCTTTCAGGGAAATAACACCTCCTCCTCTCCCCTTCCCTCTGAGCCTGCCCCCTTCCAGCTTACACCTGTGACCTCTCATTGCCCCCCCTCCTTCCTTTGGTGCACTCTGACTGGGCCTCTCTTATTGATCCCTTTCATATATTTAAAGACTTCTATCATGCCCCCGTCCCTCCTCTACTCCAGGGTGTACATGTCGAGCTCCTTGAGCCTCTCCTTATAGGTCCTCTCCCCCAGGCCCCAGATCTTTTGGTTGCCCTCCTTTGGACCCTCTCTAGGAGTGTAATGTCCTTCTTTAAATGTAGTCTCCAAAACTGCACATAATACTTGAGGTGTGGCCTAACCAATCAGTTGTACAGGGGAAGGATCACTTTTGTCTTTTTGGAGGTAATCCCCCTGGTGATGCATCCCAGCATCCTGCTTGCCCTTGCCACTGTCCTCCTACAGGTCTCAGAGTTGTTTATTTTGACATCTGCCACTACCCTCAGGTCCCTCTCACCCTCCGTGACTTGAATCATGTCTACTCCCAGGGTATACCCTGGACTGGATTTCTGACTCCCAGGTAAAGAACCTTGCAGTTCCCCGCAATGAATTTTAGTTTCCATATTCCTGGCCACCTTTCCAGAGCCTCCAGGTCCACTTGCAAGGCCACCCTCCCCTCCTTCTCATCCACCACTGCATCTAGCTTTGAGTCATCTGCAAAGAGACTCATTTCACTCCTGATCCCCTTCCTTATGTCTCAGACATAGGCGTTAAACAGGAGTGGCCCCAGCACTGATGCCTGGGGCACCCCACTAGTAACCCACCTTGGGGATGAGGCTAGCCCTCCAACCACCACCTTCTGAGTACGCTCAGACAGACAATTTTCCATCCATCTTAACAACTGTCTCCCTACCCCCATTTCCTTCAGCTTAACCAGCAGGCCATTGTGGGGTACCAAATCAAACGTCTTGTTGAAGTCCAGAAAGAGGACGTCCACCGGCCTATCCTGGTCTAGGGCCCTCGTCACCCAGTCACAGAACTCAATAAGGTTTGCCTGGTATGATCTTCCAGAACAAAGCCATGCTGCCTTTTGTCCAAATATCCAGTTTGCTCCAGTAACCCCCCAGCCTTTCCTTGACAATACCCTCCAACACTTTGCTGACCACCAACGTCAGTTTAACGGACCTGTAGTTTCCTGCCTCCTATCTTGATCCCCTCTTGTGTGTAACCCCTAGATGGCGCTATCCCAGGGGCTACTACCCCTGCCTGATTTGCCACTAACAGGTTGAGGGGCCTGGATCCAATGGCGGGTGCCTCCACCCAGAGGTCAGGGTTTGCAATAGTTAAACTAACTTGGTCACAGCCCTCTGGGACACTGCAACCCCCTTCTTCCCACTAGTGGCCCACACAATATATCAGAATTACCTTCACAGTATACACTTACCCCCAGGACTGGTTCGGCACTGGGACCTCCTGTGAAATGAGATACAGTGCAACAATCACAGTACAGTACTTTAACATAGACAAATACCTCAGGCAGTACAACTTTGCTGAAACAAGCAGCTCTGATTTATTTAGGGGATATAACAAGGACAGGGGAATCAGGTTAATTAGCTTATCACTCTAATAATTCCTATGGCTCTGTTGCAGGCCTATCCCTATCAGTTACTGTCCCTGGGTACCCAAGCCCTAGTGGCTAGTCCAAACTGTGGCAGCTGGTAGGGGCCCTTTCACAGAGAAAAGGAAAATTAAACAGTCAGCAGTACAGTAATTCCATTTGGATTTAATGTGGCAATTCAACAGGGAGCGACCCTGAATTAGTACTCACGACCTCCAAATAAGATAGGGTCCTTCAATGTCAGCAGGGCTCACTTGAGGTACACAAACCTCTTCACACATTTATATAAAAGAAAGCACTATACCAGGCAGGCTGCATCTGTATCCCGATCGCAATTACTGCACAATACCCGGGAGAACACACAGCAGATTCAGTTCCTGACAGACCGAGTGCAATTTTCAGCAATTCTTCCAGTCTTCTACAGGGTGAGCCTGGTTTCTACTCTTCAGAGATCCTTTGATTCTTTTCACAGGACGGATTCAGTCCTAACAAGCTGCAGACCGGAACTCTGGGCCTTACACGTTTTTGACTAAAACTGCACACTGAAAAGCACAGGGCTCCTTCCTTCTTCACTGCCAAAGCTCAACTGAAACTCCAACCGACAAAACTGGCTCTTCCTTTGAGTTCCTCCCAGTTCTTGACTGGATTGGCTGTCACCACAATAGACTGCTGCTGTTGGTCCAAAAGGCACTGAAGTCTAAACTACATCTCCCAGAGTCACTGCCCATACAATCCTCTTGTGGCTGGCTCAGATTATGAGTCCAAGTTCTGATTCGTCCAAGGCACCATTTTAGAGCTAGCTTACCCACACTGATTGGTCCAGTTCAGCAGTTCAAAACTAGAATGGGAACTAGCAGACACAGTTCTGACTGCAAAGAAAGCAGGTTAGACAAACTGTAATTTTATTATTACTCTAAATAATTTCTGGCAAACAGTTACATCTTTCAGATAGGTTCCTTTGCACTCTAGTGACTGCAAAAATGAAGTGAATTGGCAGCAGCTCGAGTGGTACTCAGAGAAGCACACAGTCCCCCCATACAAACTAATTATGTCTGCAAGCAGACAGCTCTTAAAGAGACAGTACCAGAGGCTCTAAAAACACTCACTGATAAATGCTTAAATGCCAAACACCATTCAGGCTTGGAGCATTCAAGCAAGCTCCTGGAAGTCTTTTGGGAACCCCCATTTGCAGGGGGGTTACACCCTTCCTGGCCTGGGAAAGCTTGACGTCCGCGTCAAGCAAGTACCCCCATAAGTTTCAACTGCAACCATATACATTTGCATTAGGCTCGCACATGTAATCATCAGTCAATATATCATTTTACCAAGAACACATTTCTGAAACATTGCAGTACGCCACTCTTTACACAGTATTACATACACATTGTACCATAACTCAAGTTATTACCTCTTGTACATGAAACCTGAAGAGAGGGGGCCCTTCCCTATCAGTTACCTTGGGGCTGGATGGGGCAAGGGCACCATACTTAGAGGGCAACACAAGTAACTTGGAGTTAGCACTGATGCTCAGTTTGGGCAATGAGCTCGGGGACACATACACTCCTTTATGGACAACATTGAGAGGCAAGTCCACAGGCCTCCCAAGTGAATCATAACTGAGGTGCACCACAGGCTTTACAGCTCGACCAGTCTTTCTAGGGGAACTGTTATAGTCTCTGCACTCTGAGCCTCATTTTCAGCATTGTCCTCACTTGTCAGGGGAGTCTCCATGGGGTAGAGAGGCTAGAACTTGGGGCACTTTCAGCTCCAGGAGTTACAGTTTCTGAGTCCACAACATTTGGCTCGCATGGAGAGCTTTCGGACACTGGCAGTGGACTGTCAGGGCACTCAAAATACTCTTCTTGTTCGGGTGTATCACCAGTCTGCCCCAATCTATCATTTTCCTCCCCTGGAAGCTCAAACAGTTTAACCATGCACAATGATTCCATTTCATCTGATCTGATGCTTTGCACTTCACTTTCTGGGAGCATTGGCTCCAGGGATGAAGCTGGGGGCTTAGACAGTCCAGAAGGCCCAGCTTCATCTCCAGTATTGACTAGGGATTGCCCGAAACAATTGACTCAGTTCGTAAGAAGGATAGTATTCAAAGTCACTCTCACTTTCTTCTGATATGGACTGACAGTCATGCTCAACTGGGACTTGTGCAGGGGAACACTTTAACTCTGCTTCTGTAGGTGCAGACTTCCTTGGTCTTTTCTTAGCAGCAGCTCTAGTCACTGGTCCAGAGGGGGCATCTTCTAGGGGTTCAGACTCAATTAAGATTTGTCCAATGGGCAGTAAATGATTTCTATGCATTGTTTTTACATCTTTTGAATTATTCTCAGGCCTTACTTTGTACACTGGCAGATCATCTAGTTTGCCCACTACAATGTGAGGGAGATGGTGCCATCTGTCAGCAATCTTGTGCTTGCCATGCAGTCCCAGATTTCTTAGCATACCCGATCTCCTCCTGGAGTTCCTGTGCTTTCACCTTTTATCATACCTTTCTTTGTTGGCCAGATTTCTTTTGGCAGCCATGGTTTGAGCCAGTTGGTACGCATGAGTTAGCTGGGCCTTTAACTTTTGCACATACTGTAAATAGTTGTCAGCTTGAACCCCATCAGGAGAGACCCCAAAACACATCTACTGGTAGTCGAGCTTCTTCCAAACATCAGGCGGTAGGGAGAATCCAGTGGCATCACTTTGGTGCAGTTATAAGCATGTACCAGGGTGCTAATTTGTTGGCTCCATCTAGGCTTGTCCTTTGGGTGCAGGGTGCCTAGCATATCTAGCAAAGTGCGGTTGAAACGTTCAGGCTGTGGGTCCCCTGGGGGTGGTAGGAGTGGTTCTGGACTTTCGCACTCCCCACAGAAAGCATCTCTTTGATCAGACGACTCTCAAAGTCTCTCCCTTGATCAGAATGGATTCTTTGTGGAGCCCCATAGTGAACAAAAAGTTTTCTACAAGTACTTTGGCCACAGTGGATGCTTTCTGGTCTTTGGTGGGAAAGCTTGGGCATATCTCGTGAAATGGTCAGTGACCACCAGCACATTATGATATTTCTTTGATCTGACTCCAAACTCAGAAAATCAATACAGACCAGCTCCATGGGTGCACTGGTGGTGATGTTAACAAGGGGGCAGCCCTCTGGGGCAAAGCTTTCCTCTGTAACCAGCGACTACAAGTTCGAATGTGTTGCTCCACATCAGCCCCATCTTAGGCCAATAGAATCTGGATCTCACCAAGTCAAGTGTTCTGTCTATACCAAGGTGCCCCATGTGGTTGTGCAAGGACCTCAGTACTGAGTCTCGAGGCAGTGGGCAGCACTAGTTGTTGTTTGTCTACTTGTCCCCCTCTGTCTACTGTTTCTCTGTATAACAGTTTATTGATCAGTTTCAACTTAGGACCTTCTTTGTATAACAGTGCAGTTCTCAAATCAGTGGAGCGTAATTTGGACACATCTTTTCCTGCATAGAGGGCTTCTAAAGCTGCTTTGATCATGGGATCGCGGGATTGAGCCTGCCGAATACTGTCATTGTCCAGCTGAGGCAGTGCACCAATGTCTATTGCAGAAAAGTGGCAATAAGCAGCAGGTATGCAATTCTCAGAGGCTCCCAAGCAATCCACCATGCAGTCCACTGCGTCCGTGGACATTTGTTCCTCCTGTCAAACTTCCGGCAGAGTGCCCGAATGTCAGGTTCTGCTCATCGGACCCAATCATTCTGGGAACAGGCCTCGGGAGAGAGCATCAGCATCTATGTGGTTCAGACCTGCTCGGTATTCGAGAGCATAGTCATATGTAGATAATGCAGAAAGCCACCTATGGCCAGTGGCATCCAACTTAGCTGAGGTCTGCACATAGGTCAAAGGATTATTGTCAGTTTTACTAGTATTTTAGCCCCATACAAGTACTCATGGAATTGGTCAACAATAGCCCACTTCAAAGCTAGGAACTCTAACTTATGTACAGGATAGTTCTTTTCGGATGGGGTCGAGGCTTCTACTGGCAAAGGCCACTGGTCTCAGGCCATTCTCGTGCTCTTGGTACAACACAGCCCCAACCCTTGCAAGCTAGCATCAGTGTGCAGGGCGTAAGGTTTTTCTTGGATCGGCATAGGCCAGCACTGGAGCATGGGTAAGTTGATATATGATCTCATGAAAAGCAGTCTCACAATCAGGAGTCCAGCGGGCCCCAAATACTTCACTTGGATGAAAATACACTCTTCAGTCTTGAGGGCGCTGACTTTGGTATTTTTGTGGGTTGGGGATACCCTGTGTAAGGTTAAGTAAAGGCGGATCACTCTTGAATAGTCCTTGATGAGCGCCGATAATAACCACAGAATCCCAGGAATCTTTGCAGTTCTTTTAGATTTTTGGGCTGTGGCCAGGTGGTCAAGGCCTCAACTTTACTTGGGTCGGTCTCTATTCCTCGGTGGATACTATGTGTCCCACATACTTTACTGATGTTTGAAGAATTGACACTTATCAATGGACAGTTTAAGGCCAAAGTCCTCCAGTCGGTCCAATACCTTAAATAATCTGCTTTCATGTTCCTCCAGTGAGCTGCCAAACACAATAACATCATCTAGGTATACCAGGCACTCTAGTAAGTTCATGTCCCCACTGCACGCTCCATCAATCGTTGAAAAGTGGCTGGGGCACCTGAAATCCTTGAGGCATCCTCATGAATTCATAGAAGCCAAGCGGACAGATAAAGGCAGTCTTCTCCACGGTCCTCTGGGGCCATCGGGATCTGGTAGTACCCACTGCGGAGATCCAGCACAGAGAACCAACTTGCTCCCGTTTAGGCAGTCCAAAGCATCCTGAATGCGGGGCATTGTGTACTGATCAGGGATAGTCCGCGGTTTAAGGTGCGATAATCCACACACATCCTTACTGTTCCATTCTTTTCCTCACTACCACAATGGGAAGCATAAGGGCTTCTGGATTCTTGTATTAACCAGCAGCTAACATCTCTTGCAGATGCCGTCTCACATCATCTATGTCAGCAGGTGCCAGGCGTCGAGACCTCTCCACGAAATGGTCTTTCGTCATGCAGCGGATATTGTGCTCAGCTCCTTGCACGCATCCTACATCCCATTCCTTTAAAGAAAACACCTGGTCTCTGGGCAAGCTTCTCACTGATCCTCACTTTCCATTCAGCTGGCAGCGGAGTCGCCGAAATCAAACAAGTCAGGCGTTACTCTGTCATTCTTCCTTGAACTCTTGCTGCTGGGTAGCACTGCAGTGTCTGCACAATGCACATTAGCCAGGATGCAACCTCTGTTTACTCGAATGTCTCTTTCAGACACATTATGAACTTGGACCATTACCCTTCTGGCATAAGCATGGGCTCTAGCAGGCAAAATACTAAACTTGACCAGCAGTCCCTCTGGCAATTTTCCATCGCCTGGTGCATCAACATTAATATTTTATTCTTAACATCCTTTCTGATACGGACCTCTCCTGTAAGGTACACTGGGCATTTGGCGCCAGGATCAGAGACTCAGGATCCTTCTTCCATACAATTCCGACCCGGTTCCTCTGGTTCTGTTTTTCAGCATCTCTCTGTGCCTCATAGGCCTTCTTAATTAAGCCGGAACTCTTAAAGCTCTACTAGTCTTTGACCCTGTTTTTCATAACACAACTGTGCCAGCCTTCCGAACATATGAGCATTTGTTCCAATCAACAAAGGGACACCATCATACAGTCCAGTGGGGGACACACTAAGGCTAGGGTCTCTACTTGTTCGGCCACTCCAGCCACGGAGGTGGGAAAAGACAGCCAAATTGGATATACCGGAATAGGGTAGGCCTTCTCACTTAACCCCCATACATGCAGTCCTTCTAATGGTTGTAAGGGTAGTCTGACAAATGCTTCTGATACCAATCCTGGAACATAATTGTCACTTGGGAGCCACTGTCTAATACAGCTCTTGTAGACACTCCATTCACCTTTACAGTGGTCTCCATGGAGGACCCACTATTCTGGACCAGTCTGGAGAGGCGGTAGGGGGGCCTGGGCAACTGACCTTGCCACAAAGGGCGTGAATTAGCATTTTGGTGCCCTCACTGGGATCATGTTCGTGCACCTCTTAACCACTGATTTCTTCTCAAGCTCTCCTTGTAGCCTATATGCAACTTTGTCAGTGTCTTTTGGGACTGGCATTCCTTTCATGTGCCCATCTTTCCCACAATTATAGCAAAACATACTTTCTGGAGTTTGAGCTGGCCAGGCGCCACACTGGGAGCCAGGGCGGTATTACTAACTGAAACCTGGGTGCCATCTCTGTCTCTTGGGCGTGATAAGCATTTGGAGACATCTCGTCAGTTTCTCCACTTCATGGTCAAGGAATTGAGTTTGGAGCTGTTATCAGCAGGAGATACATGGGTGGGTACCCCACCCCATAGCAGATGCAGTCGGATATAGGTCAGGGCCCGCTTGCAGGCGTGGCCTTCATAAAGGACTGTTTTTGAATTCCCGGATCTCTCTCAACAGTTCGCCCCATTGTGGCATATCTTTTTCCTTGTCAGAGCACTCATTGACTGTCAACCTCTGCCCTGAACTTCACTTGATGGGTCACCCTCAGTCACTCGGGGTCGTAGCCACAGCTGTTGGTGCAGGTACCTCCCGGTCGCCTTTTCTCAACTCCTCAATTCTCTCATTAACTCATCATAGGAGGGTGGGATTCCAGTCGATTTGCCAGGCGTAACTGAAGCAACAGCAGTTCTGAGAAGGGGGCAGACTTAGGATTCTGTCCAGTCTGGTCTGGTCCAGTTCAATCGCTGGCAAACTACCCTTTCTGAGGCATTCTTGCAACAATTTTTCCAGCCAAGAGACATACACAGACAACAACTCCCCTTGGTACTGTTGTGCATTTCTTACTCTCCACCATAGGTCCTCATCAGAATCTGGGCTCCCATACACATTCTCCAAGGCCTCAAGATAGGCCTGTGCAGTCGCTTCAGGGTTACTGGCCCGTTTAGCACGGATGGTAGCCAGGGCAGGACCTCGGAGGCTCTCACTAACCCTCTTTCGCTTTTCGCCTTCCGAGCATTGCCATTCTAGCACTTGGGGGGCAACATAGTCTATCCAGGTCTCCCAGTCATCCTCCCCTTGGGGGGTGGGGAGGGTGCCAGAGAAGATCCTCAACCTTCGGTAAGAGTCGTGACTAATGGCAGGTGCAGAAATAGAGTCTGCATTGGTTCAGCCACCATTACGGGCACTGGAGCAGGAGAGGGTGTTGGGGAGAACACCCCAGGTGGCAAGAATAGTTTCTTCAAGTCCTCCACAGTTTTCCCTCTCCTAGCAACCATTCAGCAAATTTCTCCTCAAAAGTTTCAGATAGTGGTGGGGCTGATTCCCCAGGTCTTTACTGTCCTAGTTATCACTCTCCAAGCAGTGAGGGCTCCCTCTGGGGTAATGGTCTGTGGCACTTTGGAGCTATCTATGGGATCCTTAAACCTACTAGGGCCAGGAAAGTGTGGGTGAGCAGATTAGCATGCCGACCCACCACCACAGGGTTTTGTAAACCTTCCACCTTGGAAAGTACTCCTGCACAGTGTCCGTATTGATACCCAGGGGATGTCCAGGATAAGCATAGCATTTTGGGGTCGATCTCCTCCCAGTACACCACTCCACCAGCGTGCACAGCCACTTCTGTCGGGTACCCATTTTTTTCAACAGTGGTTCGAATATGGCCACTAGAGGACACACAATCCCAGTGTGAGCCTCCAAGATGTAACCCCTAGATGGCGCTATCCCAGGGGCTACTACCCTGCCTGATTTGCCACTAACAGGTTGAGGGCCTGGATCCAATGGCGGGTGCCTCCACCCAGAGGTCAGGGTTTGCAATAGTTAAACTAACTTGGTCACAGCCCTCTGGGACACTGCAACCCCTTTCTTCCCACTAGTGGCCCCACAATATATCAGAATTACCTTCACAGTATACACTTACCCCCAGGATTGGTTCCGCACTGGGACCTCCTGTGAAATGAGATACAGTGCAACAATCACAGTACAGTACTTTAACATAGACAAATACCTCAGGCAGTACAACTTTGCTGAAACAAGCAGCTCTGATTTATTTAGGGATATAACAAGGACAGGAAATCAGGTTAGTGGCTTATCACTCTAATCTATCTATGGCTCTGTGCAGGCTATCCCTATCAGTTACTGTCCCTGGGTACCCAAGCCCTAGTGGCTAGTCCAAACCGTGGCAGCTGGTAGGGGCCCTTTCACACAGAGAAAAGGAAAATTAAACAGTCAGCAGTACAGTAATTCCATTTGGATTTAATGTGGCAATTCAACAGGGAAGCGACCCTGAATTAGTACTCACGACCTCCAAATAAGATAGGGTCCTTCAATGTCAGCAGGGCTCACTTGAGGTACACAAACCTCTTCACACATTTATATAAAAGAGCACTATACCAGGCAGGCTGCATCTGTATCGATGAATTACTGCACAATACCGGAGAACACACAGTAGATTCAGTTCCTGACAGACCGAGTGCAATTTTCAGCAATTCTTCCAGTCTTCTACAGGGTGAGCCTGGTTTCTACTCTTCAGAGATCCTTTGATTCTTTTCACAGGACGATTCAGTCCTAACAAGCTGCAGACCGAACTCTGGGCCTTACACCGTTTTTGACTAAAACTGCACACTGAAAAAGCACAGGGCTCCTTCCTTCTTCACTGCCAAAGCTCAACTGAAACTCCAACCCGACAAAACCGGGCTCTTCCTTTGAGTTCCTCCCAGTTCTTGACTGGATTGGCTGTCCTCACAATAGACTGCTGCTGTTGGTCCAAAAGGCACTGAAGTCTAAACTACATCTCCCAGAGTCACTGCCCATACAATCCTCTTGTGGCTGGCTCAGATTATGAGTCCAAGTTCTGATTCGTCCAAGGCACCATTTTAGAGCTAGCTTACCCCACACTGATTGGTCCAGTTCAGCAGTTCAAAACTAGAATGGGGAACTAGCAGACACAGTTCTGACTGCAAAGAAAGCAGGTTAGACAAACTGTAATTTTATTATTACTCTAAATAATTTCTGGCAAACAGTTACATCTTTCAGATAGGTTCCCTTTGCACTCCTAGTGACTGCAAAAATGAAGTGAATTGGCAGCAGCTCGAGTGGTACTCAGAGAAGCACACAGTCCCCCCATACAAACTAATTATGTCTGCAAGCAGACAGCTCTTAAAGAGACAGTACCAGAGGCTCTAAAAACACTCACTGATAAATGCTTAAATGCCAAACACCATTCAGGCTTGGAGCATTCAAGCAAGCTCCTGGAAGTCTTTTGGGAACCCCCATTTGCAGGGGGGTTACACGTGCATCAGCACAACATGGGCCACCTTCCAGTCCTGGGGCGCCCACCCAGTTCTCAGAGAGATGTTGAAAATCTCCACCAGGGGGACTGCCAGGACATCCGCCACTTCCCTCAGCACCATAGGATGAATCTAATCTGGCCCAGGTGCTGTCTCCATCTGAAGGGACCTGAGGGATTCCCTTACTCTCTCTACTGGGATTCAGCATTCATGTCCTCCCCTTTTCACACTGTACTGTTGGTCCCCCACCTGTCTGTGGTGGCTATTCCCTTTCCCCAGACCCATCAGGGCCCCTGATCTCTACTGGGCCCACCCGTTCCTCCAGTTTGCCGACTCTCCCCTCCTGCAAGACACTAACACCTCTGTCCCCCGGTAAAATGGAGGCAAAATACTCATTTAGACTTCTGCCTGTTCCCCACCTCTTGTGCTCAACCCTCCCTTATCCTTATCCTGCTGATCTGCCCCCTTACTTTCCTTTTCTCCCCATGGATCTAAAGAACCTCTCCCCCCCCCCAGATCCCACTGGCCAAGGACTGCTCCTTTTTTGCCTTAGCTGTTCTCACCACCCTGGTGACTCTCTTGGTTGTCAGCTCATATTCCTCCTGATCCCAATCACTCCTTGAGTGCTTGAAGCACCTATAGGCCATCTTCTTGTCCCTCACCACCTCCTATATCTCCCAGGTCCACCAGCAGGGTTTTCTGGCCTTACCGAACTTATACCTTTCCCTTGCACAGGATCTGGTAACCTCCTGTATTCCCCTCATAATGATCTCTCACCTGCTCTCGGCATCCATATCCAGCCTTGTCCTGTCCAAATGATCTTTAAGGATCCTTCCCATCTCCCTGAAGTCTGCACCCTTAAAGTCAGTTACTATCATCCTTGTTCAGCTTCCCCCCAGGTACAGGAAGAACCAGACTGTGGCATAATCGCTCCCCATCAATGGGTCTCTTACCTCTAGGCTCCTAATCTGAACACTTTCTGCCAGGACCACGTCCAGTGTCCGGGCCTCCCTAGTTGGCTCACCCACCTGCTGGGTCAGGAATGTGTCCTGGAAGACATCCAGTAGCATCTGCTCCCTGGCCACTTGTGATGTCATAGTTCCCCAGTCTGTTCCCGGCATGTTGAGGTCCCCCATTACCACTACCCTTCCCTTTCCCAGTCTACAGTGTCCCTCAAGATTTGCCACCAAACTTTTTTCCAGAACCTCCGCCAGTGCTGGTGGTCTGTATACTACTCTGACCTTTACCCTCCTGTGTCAGAAGGGTGACCCAAATAGCCTCCACGTTCCCTCCACATCCTTTACCCTCCAATACCCGTGCCATTTCTGACCAACAGTGCTACTCCACCACCCCTTTTCTCCCCCTATCTTTTCCGAACATAGCATAGCCCTCTAGACTTAGGTCCCATTCATGCCCTTGAGCGGCCCAGGTCTCAGTGACTGCTGCCACATCTACCTACCCCTCAACTAGCATCGCCTGGAGCTCAGGCATTTTATTTCCCAAGCTTCTGTCATTTATTAGGACCACTCTCCACCCCTTTTCCCTCCTTTTCGCCCCATGAGCTCCCATTTCTCAGCTCCTGCACCCTACCTGGTGACCTATTTCCATATCTCTATAGTCCCCTAGAGGAGTGGAGACCATGTCCCTCATTTACTGTGCCAGCTGACATGGCCCCTTTTTTGATTCCTGCCCTCTTCACAAGTTTAAACCCCACCTTTCGCTGATGAACCCAGCTAGTTTGAGCTTAAGGATTTCCTTCCCCTTCAAATTAAGGTGGAGCCTGTCCCTAGCATACAGCCCCTTATCCTCCCAGGCCTCCCCCCAGTCCCCCACCAGGCCATACCCCAATTCCCCACACCACTCCCTAAGCCACTGATTTATCTCCCTAATCTTCTTCTTGTTTTCCCCACTAGCCCTTGGCACTGGCAGGATTTCCAAAAAGGAGATCTTACAGCCTATTTAAAGGCTTATCCTGGCCAGCTCTCAGAACCTTGCCTGAATTTCTTGTTCACTATTACCATTTATGTCATTTGTCCCCAAGTGCACTAGAATGTCTGGGGTCCCCTCGCATTCCCTTGCCAGTGAATACAACTCATGCTTGACCTTGTGCGCCATCAGACCTGGGTGGCATTTGGTTCTGATCAGACAGGTTTTACCCTTCCCCTGCCCCTCCCACTGGATGCATCTGATCACGTAGTCCCCCAATAGCAGTATTCTAACCTCCCCCTTGCCTCCCTGTTCACCCCTCAGGTTTCCCCTCCTTCCATGCTCCTCCTCATCCCTTCATCCAGGTTCTACCCCCCAACCGGCTCCTCGCATCTCCCACAATCTTTATCCCCCCACCAGAGTATCTTTCTCGGTATGTCTTTTCCCACTCCTGACTAATCCATCCAACCTATTCATTTGCCTACTTTGCTTTCTGCTCACTATAATCCCAATTACGTCCTGCGCCTTCCTGCCTGCCGTGCTCCCCTGTTCCATATCCTCAGCCTCCTCCGTCTCCTCTTTGTCCTCCTCCTTGATCCCCTCTTCCACCAATGGATGTCGAGGGTTAAAATGATCTGTGAGCCTTAGCCCACTCCCCAGTGCCCCCGTCCCAACCGCCCCTCTTGGTTTCCTTTGGACACCCCCAGTCTCTTGCCTACTGCTGTGGAAATTTCTACCTTTTGGCCCCACCTGCCAGGGTCCCCTAGATCCCAGTGTTTACCCCCCTTCCCTCCTCCATTAGTGTGAGAACCTCCCTTCACTCCTCCCCCACAGTGGGAGGACCCAGAACATAGTGTTTCCATGTAGGTGACTGCTTCCCTCCTACCTCTTCAATCCTCCCCCCGGCCCCCCAACACCCCCAGCTGCCTTCGGATCTCCTCTACCTCCTCCTTAAACTGTGGTAGTTGGTAGCACACTGGGCATCCCCCAAACTTCAAAGCCCAGTCCAGTATCATGGCTGCACCACATCATGTGCACACAACCACCCGCCCAAAGATACCCGCTCTAGCAATGAGTGGTCCCTTCCCCATCATCATAGCAATCCTTTCTAGGCCAAATTATAAACTCAGTGCCTCTACAGTTTCTTGAGTGACCAGTACCTATACCTAGACGATCCCCCCATACAGCATACAGACTTTTAAACTTAACACTTGATTGTCTGAACTTTTCCCTACCTGACTATTAGCCTTAAGAGTTAGCTCATAGGGGAAGTTTTCAACTCCCTAAGCTCCTCCCTCCCAGTGTTTACACCCAATCCCCAGTGGCTTTTCTGTATTTAAGAAAAACTAAAACAACAGATGGGTGGGAGGGCTTTTCTAGCCACAGAAAGATTTTAAGGATTTATGCTACATTTAAAACACAACAGCAAAACTTACAAAAACTTGTAACAAAAAACGATAAACTCTCCAAAAAACAGCCTTACCACATAGAAGCATAGACTTTTACGGCAGATAAGGATGGCTTGGCCCAAGTAGTCTGCCCATTTCCCTACCTACAAAAAGCTGCAGATCCTGTTAACCAACAGCCTATTTCTTTCTACCCCCCCACAAGAATTGCCTTATGTCTGTCCCATGCATTCTTGAATTTTCCCACAGTTTTAGACCCCACAACCTCCTCAGGAAGGCTGTTCCATGCGTCCACCACCCTCTCTGTGAAAAAAATACTTTCTCACATTGCCATCTTCAAATTCCACTGCTAACACTACCCACAGCAAACCTGATGCCTAGTGCCTAAATTCCCCCAATTCCAGGCCTGGGTGGTGCAGCAGTGCCCATGTATCATATATATTACAAAATTGTGGCTGTCCCCAAAGATACCGGATTCAGTGGTATTCCTTGAAGGCTATAACAGTTTCCGCCTTGACAGGTTAACTAACAGAGGGGGTGGATGTCTGGTGTACCTGTGTAATGATCCCCAGGGTGACATGGTGTCTCAGGCTCTCAATCAAGGAAGCCCAGATACTATCCCTTAAACTCACAATAGGTAGGCAGAGAAAAAAACCTCCTACTTTCCACAGTCTACTTATCACCTGGAGGTCAAAGGAAAGGAATGGAGCAATCTATTAGCTTCTGTAAGCAATACAAACAAAACTGGGAACATGTTATTCTGGGAGACTTCAATATGAACTGGCTAGCACAGGATACAGTGGAAACCATGGACCAGATAGCTAGCTTGTATCTCTCACAACTAGCGACTCCAATAACCAGGAAGAAATGATCAAACTGGCACCTCCACACTCATTGACTGGCTACTCGCTGCATGTCCCAAGCACATAATTAATATGTGCCCCCTGACTCATTAAGTGACACTCACCAGTCATTTTTACGTGGTCTAATAAGTTTCAAAAAAATGCTCCTAAACTAACAAGAAACCAGTCCCTTAAAAAACGATAGTTAAATAACCTCAAATTCTTACTAAAAAATGCAGACTGGATGCCACTAGACTACACTGAAGATGCTAATCAGGCTCTTGCATACTTTACTTGCTTCTTTAATAATGCTTGTGACACTTTCACACCCTACAAATCATCCGAACAAAAAGGATCCACCAACTCTTGGCTAATTGGCCCCATCATAGAGCTTATGAAACAACGGGATAATCTCTGGCACAAGGCACATGCCACTGGGAGGACAGGTGACTTTAATGCCTGTAGACAGGCAAGAAACAAATGCACAAGTCTTGTTCCAAATGCCAAAGCAAGTTACTTTAGAGAACAGTTGAGTAGTACATGGGGCAATGGAAAACTGTTCTGGAACAACCTAAAAACCCTGACTGGCAAGGTCTCCAAGGCGCCACCTGAACTGATTACCACAGAGTCTAGCATATCTCAGGATACAAAAGATATAGCACATGCATTCAATGTAGCCTTCATGGACCTGAGTTCAGTTCTGCCATGGGAGTGTCTAGCAAGCCCACCCACTAGAAAGTATAGCAACTAAGGCTCTCATCCTGCTAGAGACACTGGTAAACCATTTTTCTATTTCAAGGAAGTAACCATGATGAAAGCCTTAAAATACATTAAAAGAGCAATTGGCAAAACTAGAATTGCTAGTGACATGCTGGACATGAAACCCATTGCTCTCACCCTTAATGAAATTGCTCTCCCCCTCAGCAAGTTGTTTAATATGTCACTAAGGACAGGAATCTTCCCAAACACATAGAAGGTTGCCTATATCACACCAGTTTTCAAAAATGGGGACAGGACACAACTCAGTAACTACCGTCCTAACTCAATTCTACCCACACTCTTGAAGGCCCTGGAAAAAATTGTAGCAGATCAAGTAGTCAAATACCTTAACAAATACAACCTCTTCCGTGAATAACAGCATGGTTTCAGAAAAAAACACAGCACCATCACTGTACATATGGAGTGCATCAGTCACCTGTATGATGCCCTAGATAGTGGCAAGTTGGTGGGATCTATCTTCATAGATCTTACAAAAGTCTTTGATACTGTAAACCATCAGGTACTGCTGGACAACCTAGTGAGGATAGACTTATCATATGATACAGTGAATTGGTTCAGCAGCTATCTGTCACAAAGGTCACAATGAATCAAAATATCTGGAGTGTTATCCGACCTTAAGGGAGTGGACCTTAGGGTGCCACAGGGGTCCATACTAGGCCCACTGCTGTTTGACCTCTTTATAAACTCATTGCCATCTGTCTGTCCTGCTAGCATGGTACTATACGTGGACAACACTGTCATCTCTGCCCCTGGAGTACAGACCTCCATCATCAACACTGCCCTTCAGCAGTATTTTACAAACTTCAAGGCATGGGTCAGCTGAAACAAATTGCTACTCAATTGTAAATGAACAAAAATAATGCATTTCTCAGTCCCGAAAAGCAAAAAGAAAGCAGGTTCCTTGTGTATCCGTAGTAGCAAGGGTGATGCTCTAGAATAGGTCCACACATTTAAGTACTTGGGAAATCATATTGATGATACTCTAACCTTCATGGGACATATAGACCATGTTATCAAATCAGAAAATATCAAATTAGGGGTTCTACACAGACACAAGCATTCCATGACCACAGAGGTATTGGACATGGCTACAGGGTGCTCTATACTCTCATCGATAGACTACAGGCTTACCATTTACAGTGCTGCCATGAACACAGCATTAAAAAGGACAAACCCCCTACTAAATAGAGCATGCAGACTCGTCCTTGTAGTTGATCGCCTCACCCACACCTGTCAGCTTTACAGGGTAATGGGGTGGCTCACTCTGCAACAAAGCGTCACTTATCAGGCCTTCTTACTTGGAAAGAAATCCCTGCTAGGGCTTATATCTACCTCTACAGGCTGCATCTTTAAATGGACATCTTTAGCCAATCACTGGAAATAGAGGAGGTACCCAAGGACTGGAGGACAGCAGATGTAGTCCCCTTATACAAAAGCAGAAATAAAGAGGAAATGGGGAACTACAGATCAGTCTCACCTCGGTAGTGAGGAAGATCATGGAAGCACTACTGTAGAAGAGATTGGTGGAACATCTGGTTTCCAATGGACTACAGGACCCAAGGCAGCATGGTTTCACCAGAGGGAGGTCACGTCAGACCAACCTCATTGAATTTTTCAACTGAGTGACAAGCCAGGTGGATCAGGGGAGGGCAGTGGGCATGGCCTATCTGGACTTCAGCAAGGCCTTTGACACTGTGCCACATAGAAGGCTATTAGATAGACTGGGGAACATGGGAGTGGGCAGGACAGTAGTGCAGTGGGTAGGTAACTGGCTGGGTGGCAGGACACAGAGAGTGGTGGTAAATGGCTGTCACTCCACAGAGGGAAGAGTAACCAGTGGACATCTTCATCAGTGACATTGCGCAGGACCTAGAAGGCAGAATTTCTCTATTCACTGATGACACAAAGCTCTGTAGCAGAGTGGACACACTAGAGGGTGTAGACAGAATGAGGAGGGACCTGCAGAAACTTGAAGAATGGTCAGGGGTTTGGCAGTTGAAATTCAATGCAAAGAAGTGCAAACTAATGCATATGGGACACAAAAACCCTGGAACAATATATCATTTGGGGGGTAAGACTATAGTATGCACCAAGCAGGAAAGGGATCTTGGGGTTATCATATTTGATGACCTCAAGGTAGGGAAATAGTGCAACAAGGCAGTAGGGAAAGCAAATGTGATGCTGAGATGCATAGGTAGGGGCATCACCAACAAGAAAGGGGGATCATAATTCCACTATATAAGACACTAGTGAGGCCCCACCTGGAGTAGTGTACAGTTCTGGAGACCTTACCTAAGTAAGAACATAGACAAGGTAGAGAAGGTTCAGAGGATGGCAACAACGATGGTACATGGACTGTATCACAAGTCCTATGAGGACAGGTTGAAGGTATTGAATATGTACTCCCTGGCGGAGAGGAGGAAGAGAGGGGATATGATAGAGACATACAAGTTATCTTACAGGGAGGGACAGAGTGCAGAAATACACTGTTTTTCAATGAAAAAGATGTTCTAGGACTAGGGAGCATGGGATGAAGTTGGAGGGAAGGCAGTTCAGAGGAAACGTGAGAAAGAATTTCTTCACAGAACAGGTGGTGAACAAATGGAACACCCTGCCAGAGGAAGTAGTATGGGTTAAAACAATCACAGGATTTAAGAGTGCATGGGATAGACTTAAGGGAATTCTGCAGGCTTGGGTAAGGGGCAACAGACTTCTAGGAAAACATAAAGTGATCTTAAACTAAATTGGGCAAACTGGTTGGGCCATAGGCCCTTATCTGTTGACAATGTCTATGTATCTATGAAAAGGCAACATGGAGAATGGTTAAAGGAGTACTTCAGGTACCCTTTTAGGTGCATTACCTTTGACCAGTGTGTTATCTCATTTAGGGAACTTAGACGGTTTAATGATCTTCCCATGTCGCTAACTGAGTGCAAAAAAGTTAGCACCTTCAAGAAGAACCTGCATAGACTATTGGCCCAAATGAACCCTTGTGACTGCCGAACACAACACTAGCCATATGATGACTACCTGCTAGCACACACACCCCACTCCCCCCGGCCCTGTTTTCCCCTCTCTTTCTCTGACAATGCCTGTAATATGGCAGCTACTTTCTGGAACTCATAAAGCCATTTCATAACACAAATCATAACCAGTCCCTCAGCTCACTACCTCATTTCTCCCTCCCCGGTCTCTGTTCCCTGCTTTAACTTTAACCCCCTTGATGAAATAAGCCGATTCTCATACTCCCCTTCACCCTCCTCTGACAACACCTGTGCCTGGTAGCTACTTTTTTCCTTCTTACCCTAGTCCTTAATCTCGTGATGAACTGCCCCTCAAAGGTGGCATGCCAAGAGTTTTATAAGTGGGTTTCAGCACATAGCATATGGAATAAACTGCAACCTAATTGTATATCTTATGATACTGTTAAAAATGTTTTTATTAGTATTAGACTCTTATTTACACAATGTTAGCTGATAATATTTCAATGTTAGTTACTAGAACCCAGTTTGTCTTACCCAGGTGTTGTGCATTACTGGTCTACTCTGACCTTTTGTTTGTGTATGTACAGTATAGCCACTTGACATGGAACCTTTGTAAAAAAGCCTGTGTACTTTAAGGTATAAATCTGAACTGTTGAATTGAATTAAATGAATAAATATCTTCCAGAGGTCAGGAACTTGACTAGTGGAGGTAAACTGAGATAGATCCGAGAACATTTTTTGTACTTTTTCCAACTTTTGTCCTAATATGCAAAATTTTCAGCAAATCTTTGTGAAGCCATCTCATTTGTTGATCCCAACCCTCCGGGTTATCTTGGGGGCATGCTTGTACTGGACGGCCAGGAAGTTATTCAAGAAAAATACTCAGTGCAGACACAACACCACAGGAATGATATATTCTAGCCCAGTTTATTTTTCAGACATCATGTCAGAAAGCCTTACTATCTAGGTTGGCAAAATTGGTAAAAGTGACATAGCGAGGCGGGGGGGGGGATGGAACAGCCTCGGTGTTCCAAATGCAGAAAATAGGGGAGAGATCTATAAACACATCAGCCAAGGTACCTGCTGAGTATACATACAAGTATACCAGTTTACTAATACCCAGTCAATGAAGGTAGAGGATTTTAGTGATGGAGTAACTCTGGTGGGGTCAGACAGTAGCTGGTGAAGGTTATAACTTTGTGTCAGTGAGAGCAGTGAGCTTTGGACATGCCCCAGCCAATTTTTATTAAGGTCACCCAACAGAATGACCTTCTCCTGTTTGGAGTGAAAGGAGATTTAATCGAGTAGTTCCTGTACTCCTGAAGCACCCCCATTAGGGGAATTGTAAGTGCAGACAATGTGGAGTTTCTTGGCTCTCAGGGTGAGAGTTGCATGAAGGGATTCACAGGTGGAGGAGGCAATGGCTAGGATAGCCATTATGTTGAAATGTTCTTTTGTAGTACATGGCAACCCCTCCTCCTTGCTTGAGGAGAGCTTATCCCTATGAATAAGGGAGTAGTTAGCCAGGTAGCATACAGAGTCAGGGATAATCAGTTTAAGCCAAGTTTCAGATAAACAGAGTATGTATCAGGCTTGTAGGCCCCAACCCATGCCTCAAGCTCAGAGAAGTTGTGGGACAGGCTTCTGATGTTCATATGGGCAATAAAGAACCCTTTGCTAGAGATTGTAGAGCTGTCAGCCAGGAGAAATGGGTAGGTGGACCCGGGTTCAATTCAACATCTTCTGCAAGAAGGATTGCTAAGATGGTGAGGAACCATTGTTTATGGTGGCAAAACAGTAAAGGAATTGCATGACTCAGTACTTGCTTTTTTTTTTTTACTTTCTCCTGTCTCAGCATGGAGGAACCTGTTTATCCTTTGGACCTGCCGGCTGAGCCCTGACGTACTGGGACCCCAGCATCATGATGTTCATTAACAGGAGATTTTTTGCTTTTGGTTTTCCACCCTGTTTGTTCCTACCACTGAGGGCACCAACACGAAGGACTTACATACAGATGTACAGTGTCCTAGTGCATGACACTGTCAAGCATCCACAGTGCCCTCCCCACCCCAATTCCCTTGAGGATCCATTGCACCTTGCTGCCCATGCTTCCACAAGCAGCAACACTTATGGACATTGCTGCCTGGTAACCCACCCTCCCAGGAGGACCGCATCCATGGGGATGCTCATCCTTCCTCCCCCAGTTGACCCCCATTGACCCAGGTCCATCCCAAAACCCAGGTCACTAGCATTGTTGCAACAGAACTAATTTGATTAAATATTTTATTATTAAAATGTTATTATATTGTTAATTGCTATTCTATATCCTTGTATTTGTTTAATTATTAAATACTATAATATGAACTCTAAAACAAGGACAAGGCTGCTTAAGGCTTGAATGCTGAAATGGAGGAATGATGCCATGAAAAAATAAGGATATAGCCTACATGGACAACTTCAGAGATAAACATTTTCAAGTCTGTTTAAATTGAATTCCCCCTATCCCATTTATTAGCAGACGAGCTTGAAGCTGGACTAACAGATTATAGTCATGGAAACCTGACATACTTTATGTCCTTGTTTTTCTTGTAACAGCCAGTCCCAGGTACCAGACATTAACAGAGACTGAAATAGGCTGGCTTTAAGAAATTAAGACTTTCATTTATAGAAAATATATGCAAACTCTGATACAGTTCAGAATTATACAGGTTACTGGAAATGCATGAACCTGCCCAGTGATTAAGTTTTAAACCTATTAGCAAAGTGTACTGTGAGCTATTTACAAAACTCTGTAGCTCCAAAAATGTTTAAAATATATTGACAAATGTGGTGCCTAAAGTAAGTTGACCTCACCATCTTTTCAATGGAATGAGTCCTGAGTGTTTATCTATCAAGCAATACCTAGTTGCAAGGTTTATAAGCTTTCTTAATGAAATCCAAGGCAACATGAAGTCATGGATCATTAATCATGAACAAAATAAATTCCTGTCTTAAAGAAGTTTGATAAGATTATAAAGTTTCTAATTATAGTAATTATGCCAAAATAACATCATACTGAACAGGAAAAAAATGTAGTTCTGAAATCTGTAAATACTTTTTAGATATCTATAAAGGAAAATGTTTTATAATGTTTTTATAAATTATTGATTTTATATTAGAACTGACACCACCATGTTTGGTCTCAAATGAATCCTCTCTTTCAGCTGCATCTGATAATGTAGGTTTTACATGTGTAACAAGGTGCACATAGATGCAAAAACGAGAAAAATTGTTTTAGATCAAAAATAGTTTTTGAAGATGAGGTCATATTGATGAAAAAATAGTTTAGGAGGGGCTAGAAGTAACACCCTCAAAGAGTACTCAGACCAATCATTATTTGATGGTACTGTCACCCAGCAAGTGGGACATAAATGGGATGCTGGCAAAGCTGACCCAGAACTGCCTGATCCTTTGGTGTGTTAGGACCTGTGTTGACTACCCTGACAATGTTGGATGAGCTTGGGACTTGTACTAGGCCAAAAGCCTGAAGCAACACCTGCTTGGAACTAGCATTTGGGTTATAACATTGCCATCACAAAGGGAGTGCTAAACCAGCTTGAAAGCCAGCACAGTGCTGCAACAAAGTCTAGCTGCTAAAACTGCCTGTTACAGGAAGGACTCTCTTCCCAATTTTGGATGAAGCGAGGTCTATGTTTTGCATACTGAAAATTTTGACTAAAGTAATGTTTTGGATTTTCTGTTAAAAGCCTGAACAAGGGACTAACTTTAGAATTTACCAATCAGCAAGCCTGCCGTGCTGTTAAATAGCAGTGAGTCTAGAGTTGCAGGTTCAAGAGCAGAAATGAACTGAAACAGAAAAGAGTCACATAGTCCAGTTACCCAAAATACCATTGCTGTCCACAGGGAGATATCTTTCTCCAGACTGTGTTGAACTGCTAAAATCTTGTCTGATTTTTCCCTCTAAATCCTGAAGTGACTTTTGATGATTTGTGATGTCAAGCAAAAAGGATCCAGCCTACATTGCTTCATTGATATTGGAAGACTCTACAGTTCCAGGTTCAAGGGGAAAAGACAGAAGACTAAAGCCAGGTCCACCACCAAGGACTTTTGTCATCCAAAATCAGAAGTTATCACCAAGACTTTGAAAGTTAAAAAGTAGAAGACTGCACCTACAGATAAGTAAAACATAAGTATTCCTTTATTCTACTTTTAGTACTTATTTGGCTATCCGGGGTGGTAACTTAGTGCATTTTAGCTCCAAAATCTTGGGTATATGCTTAAGCTAAAATTTGGATGTAAAGGAAATACCTTTTACATGCTATGAAGTTTTAAAACAATTATAAAAAGATATAACCTGAGACACTAGTGGAATGAGTTTCAAGTTCTCATAGTAAAAAGAAAAGATCATGATATTTATAAGTATGCTGAAGAAATAGTATAAACTGTAATTTATTGTGTTGAATATTGCTTATTCATTTGCATTATTTGCTGAAATTTGTGTTTGTTTTATTTGAATTACTTGATTTTCTAAAACCTGTTGTTTTGTTTACCGTACAGTTTATGTTTACATTATTTTTATTATGCTTGATATTTATGCTAATTATGAATATTTAAGACTTGAACATATGTGAATAAAGTATATATGTATCTCTTATATCATCCAAAGTGTGGCAACAGTGTTTTTCACCATCATTTTTGAATCTGGAGAGCATAGGATAATATCATATTTGAATTTTTATAATTTTTGGTAATTAAATATTTTTTGGGTAAGGCCTGAGGTGACTAAGTGCATTATTATAAAAAGTGATATTATAAGCCTTTGTTCTAACATCTTAACATTAGTCTTAGCATAAGCACTCTGGACAGGGAGGTTGATATTAGTCCTTTCACAGAAGAAAGGGTTCTGAAAGAACTCTTAAAACTGAAGGTGGATAAATCAATGGGGCCTGATGGGATTCACCAACAGAATTCTAAAAGAACTAAGGGAAGAACTAGTAACACCATGGACTACCCTATTTAATAAATCATGGGAGGATGGTGTGGTACATGAGGACTGGTGAAGGGTGGATGTGATTCCCCTTCACAAAAGCGGGAGCAAGAAAGAGGCAGAAAAGTACAGACCTGTCAGTTTGACCTCAGTGGTAGGGAAAATGATGGAATCACTTCTGAAGGAAAGAACTGTTGAGTACCTAGAGGCCAGTGGGGCACAGGACCCAAGGCAACATGGATTCACATCAGGAAGGTCATGTCAAACAAATTTGACTGGGTGACCAAAGTAGTAGACCAGGGAGGGACTGTGGACAAGGCCTACCTAGACTTTAGCAAGGCATTTGACACAGTCCTGCACAAAAGATTAATAAACAAATTAGCCAGTGTGGGAGTGGGTCCCAGGGTAGTAGGCTGGGTAGAACACTGGCCGGACAACAGGACTCAGCAGGTGATAGTAAATGGAGTTCACAGTGAAGAAAGGAGGGTTACTAGTGGGGTACCGCAGGGATCAGTATTGGGGTTGGTCCTTTTTATTGTCTTTATAAGTGACATTGCAGAGGGACTGGAAGGAAAAGTATGTCTCTCTTTGCAGATGACACAAAAATCTGCAACAGGGTTGGTAGGCAAGGTGGGCTGGAAAGGATGTTGGAGGAATGGTCAAATGTATGGCAACTGTGGTCGCAGATTCTCTTTACTGTCTATACTTTACCTTAAATTCTATATACTCAATAACCACACCCAATGGTTATTCCAATAAAGCTCAGTTTATTGTCTGCACATATATGTGGGAGCCTCAGCTAAAGGAGAGAGCTCCTCTATCATTGTTCACAGAAGCTTATATACCTTTTTTAGTTTCACAGTCTAACAGTGATCTCATGCTTAACAACAGCTTTTCCTTATCTTTAGCAAAAACCTTAGATTCAGCACTTTCCGTATAAGGAGTTGTTTTTTTTATACTTACTATCGTCTCCCTTTATCTTAGTTACAACCAGCTGTATTTCACTTCATTTAATTTTTCAAGGTTTTCTTATCTCTGTCAAACAACCTCCTTTGTTTTAGTTAGCACAGAACTGCACATTCATTATGGCTGTTTTACAAAGCAGATAGTTTTAAAGCATATGAAAGGCAACATGGCTATATGGCTATAACAAAGCAGATAGTTTAAGAGCATATGAGAAGCAACATATCTATATGGCTATAATCACATATAACAGTTATAAGCTCTGGTACAATAAGCTTTAGGACATAAAGGTATTATACTTTAGGATATATAAAAATTCCACCACACAGCTTAGATTCAACACAAAGAAGGGCAAAGTAATGCACCTGGGAAACAAAAACCCAGGGCAAGAGTACACAATGGGGGGTGAGATACTGACAACAACAAAAATGGAAAGGGACCTGGGGGTAGTCATATCAGATGACCTAAAGATGGGCCAGCAATGTGAGAAGGCAGTAAGGAGGGCTGGGGGAATACTGGGTTGCAAAGGGAGAGGAATCACCAGTAGAAAACAGGAAGTTGTTGGCCCTCTGTACAGACAGCTAGTAAGACCACATCTAGAGTACTATGTACAGTTCTGGAGACACCATCTCCACAAAGACACAGACAGGGTGGAAGCTGTCCAGAGGAGGGCAACCAAAATGGTACAGGGTCTGCACCAGAACACATACAAAGAAAGACTAAAAGAGCTTAAGATGTATAGCCTCGAGGAAAGGAGGGAAAGGGGGGGGACATGATAGAAACATTCAAATACCTCAAGGGAATCAACAAAGTCCAAGTGGGTAGCATCTTTCAGAAAAAGAGATGTGCAAGAACAAGGGGGCACAATTTGAAGATAGAGGGGGGATGGCTCAGAGGTAATGTGAGGAAGTATTTCTTCACAGAGAGGGTTATAGATGCATGGAGCAACCTTCCTGAGGAGGTCATAGAGTCACAAACAGTGGGGGAATTCAAGAATGCATGGGACAGACATAAGGCAATTCTAGTGGGGGGTAGGAGGAAGTAGGCTGTTGGTTAACTAGGACCTGCAGCTTCTCCGTTAGGTAGGGAAATGGGCAGACTAGGTGGGCCAAGTGGTCCCTATCTGCTGTCAAATTCTATATTTCTATGTTTCTATGTTAGTCATGGCATCTAATGCCTCAACCTTCAGCGCCGTCGGGCTGGCAGTAGGTGCTTTTTGAGTGTCACCACTGCATAGAATGTGCAACTCTTAGGGAATAGGAGGAGTTTAAAGTCAAGCATAATTTGTAATGTGGCAAATAGGTTACAGAAACTAAAGTCAGCAGGTTGGGAGGTTTAGGAGTTATAGTGATAGGATCCTGGGAAGGTTATAGCACCCCTGTTAAAACAGAGTACGAGTAGGAGTGCAGAGAGCAATTTTAACATGAAAAGAAGAGCCATATTTATGCAAGGGAGCCAAATACCCACACAGAGGGATTGACAGAAAGGCAAGGTAGCCTGAAAGAGAGTAATGATATGGGGCAGAGACACAGGAACATAGCAAATAAGAAGGAAGGAAAATCTGTGTAAGCCCTCAGGTAGCGAGTCAGAAATTTATTCAAAAAAGATGCTAGGGGCAGGTCTGGTGGCACTGAGGGTTGAGGCGCTGGATGTCACACTGGTGACTTATGTTCTGGAATGAGCAGAGTTGGCAGGGGAGGAGAAGGATTAAGCATTGCAGGGACTTCTCTCCTCCTCCGGGGAAGGGGGCCCGCATTCAGATGCTTCTGTTCTGGCATAATCTCAACTCCATAATGGATGCCAGAACAGAAGTATCTGAATGCAGCTGAAATTAAGTTAGCACAGCTACATAAAAAAGAAAAACATGGGGTTGCACACTTAAAATGAAATAAATATTACTAACTGCAATCAAGGTAATAAAGAGGCCTTGAAAGTCCAAAATGAATGGATTACAGTGGAAATAAAAGTCAGAGAAAGATGAATACATTAAATGATGAAAGGAGAAATAAAACTGCTGGATTATTAGGATGTGTGTGCACTTGGTTTACCTAATAAATTGTGGTGGGTGAAGTGGGCTAAGTTCACTCCACGAAGTGATCCACAATGCGAAGCGGAGTACTCTGCGTTATAATGGGGAACGTGAAGTCCATTGAAAACAATGACTTCACATTACTCCACCTTCCCCAAACCACTTCTCCACCAACTTTAAGGCGAAGTAACACTGAAATCAATGTACTTTGCATCACTTCTCCTTGTTATTGAGTTCCAAAGTGAATCTGAAGTGCTTCATGGGATTGCAGGTCACATGGGCTCTAGACTGTTCTGCACAGCCTCAATTCTGTGTAGTGAGTGTGTGTAGTGGAAGATGGAGACAGTGTCCTCTCAGAGCTGTGCCATTCAAATCCTCTAAAAGCTGTTAAAAAAGCCTTTTTGAACCATATTTTTTTTGCTCAAAATTTAGTATATCAATTGTAGGAAACCCTCCTGTGCTCATATCATCGAGTGTTTATTGTTTGTGTGTGGATTTTGAATGTTAATTTAGAACGGTCAGTCTGTGAACTGTGAAGTGTGCTTTGGGGGAGGGGCGTATCTGTGGTGCAGGTAGATTAACTGAGAGAAAAAGGCAGTCTTTCTGTTTTGATTATATTTTTCTTGTATAACTGTGTTAATGTACACACAGTAATATTTTCAGTAATTTTTGGCATTTTTTTGCTGATTGTTGTGGTGCAGCAGAGTATAATTTCAGTTTGTTTGAAACATTTGGTTATATTACTAAAGGTTTTCAATTTGCTACGCATTACTTGTAGTGTGTGTGTGTGTGAGTGTGTGTGTGATGCATGCGTGCCATTAAATCAGATACCATTTATTGTGTCAGAGTAAATGCAGCAGTGTGAACCTGCTATCCACTGCACCTGCATTAATTTTTTGTACTGCTTGTGGTATCTTTACTGGTAGTAGTGGACTGTTACTGCCATGCACTACAGTCCCCCCCCCCAAATGGCAAAAGGTATTCTTTTCCAAATTTGGATTTCTGATGGTGAGCACTGGTTAGGTGGTGGTGTTGTGCCTTTGCGTCTGCATCTCTTTAGTGCGCAGTGCAATCTTAATCTGTCTGTGCATTTGCATCTCTTTAGGGCCCAATCTCCATCTGTTACTTAAGTCACAGTTGTTTCTTTGGCTTCCCTTCAGAGTACTGGTGTGGTGAACACGATTCACGATCACGTCATGAATCAAAAACTTAATGTTTTGTAGTATCTCTCAAGGTTTCACCACTGTACCCATTGATATGAGTTTTCAAGCTGGTGAGCTTTAAGAACAGCCAGGTCATCAGAGAAGTACAGCTGTAGGCATTTACATTCCCAATACGCTCATCAGCTCCAAGTCCAAGAAAAATAAATTCATGTTTCACGGTCACGAATACAGTCACGACTCATGATCACATCATGAATCACAAAATTAACTTTTTTACTAGTTACTTGCATCATGTAAGCCTGTTTTGTAGTATCTCTCCAGACTTCACCACTGTAGTCATTTATGTGAGTTTTCAAATTGGGGAGTTTTCTGATACAGGTCATTGTCATCGGGGAAGTACAGCCATAGGCATTCCTATACAGCATGTGAGTTACAGTACTGTAAGCCATGTGATGTGTGGGGACCCGGAGGCTGCCAATATTGTTGTCACTCCTCCTTACTTCAGGTTAAGGTGGAATGACAATGAGAAGTTACAATCACAATAACAAGGTGAAGTGAGCATTTCATGTTGGCCAATCTGCGTAGCAGAGTGACAATGTAAAGTGCCCACTTCGCGGGCACTTCACTGATGGAATTTAAATTTGCTGCATCTCTAAGATGGGAGCCTTTTCATATCTTGTTACACTCTCATTTCACTTCGTCAGCACTGGGGAATTTTCTGGACACAAGACAGTAGCATTTTGGGGATGAACACTAATTCTAGTGACTTTGTCTAACCACTGCCCGGATGATTGAGTGTTCCATTAATTCTGGGAGACTTTGCATTTCTTGTTACACTCTCATTTCACTTCGTCAGCACTGGGGAATTTTCTGGAGACAAGATGACAGTAGCATTTTGGGGATGCACATTAATTCTAGTGACTGTGTGTGTGTGTGGGGGGCTACTGATATAGTTGTCACTCCACCTTACTTCACATTAAGGTAGAATGACAAGGCAAAGTAATAACAAGACGAAGTGGGCATTTCATGCTGGCCACTCCGCAAAGTGAAGTGACAATGTGAAGTGCCCATTTCGCGTTCACTTCACCAGTGAAATTTAAATTTGCTGCATCTCTACTAATACAGAGCCATTATTCCCTGATGAAGAGGTATGCAAACCTTGAAACATTGGATATATAAGAAAATAAATGATGTTAAATGGCTTGAAAATAATAGAGTGCACACAATAAATATTCATTCAGAGATTTTCAAAGACAAAAATAACTTTTTGAACCCAGAATTGATTTATTTATGTATCTCTGATCCAGAACAAGAAGGGGTCTATGGACTAAATGGAGAAACAGGATATTAGAAAAGATGGAAAATAATTTATACACTGATAATTAAAGAGAGCTGGTGGAAAGTCTTGTAAAAAAACAAATAATGTTTTTGTCTTCTGTGTCCTCGTTAACCCCCACTGGTCTTAAATCATGTTGCCTACATCTGTTTTCCACATTATTCATCTCATTAGTTAATTTATTAGTGATGTTTGCATTACTTGCACTTAAGTCTTCAACTTTTGTAAGAGACTCCTCGATTAAAGCGAACCTTTCCTCAAACAATGTATCCTATCTGCTGATTCAGTTACTTTTTTCCGACTATCATCTGCCCCTTTTTCTCAGACAAGAAATTTGTAAATTAAATTATGTAAGAATTCCCTTAATAAAATACATATCTTGCTTATGTGGCTAGTCCTGTTCTTTACCTGAAGTGATTGGAAGTCTTGTTGGGGAATCCCTGCTCTGCCCGTTGACGCTTCCCACTCTACTTTTGCCATTTAGGGCCATTGCACTGAAGCAGCAGTAAGTGAAACAAAAACATAACTTGATGAAACACCAAATTGACTAAAAATGCAGATTTAGTTTTTTTTTTTTCACAATTAACTCTAACAAATTCCAATTGCAAAACTAGGCAAACCTCTACTTTTAAAATGTATTTTTAAACTAAATCACAAATGCTGAGAGAGTATAGCTCTCAATCTGCCATCACCTCAGGTGCTCATGCACAGTCTCATTGCTGTGCCACCTTGAGGTCATCAGATCTGATAACCCCAAGGTGGCTTTTCTGCTTAGTGACTGTCAGTACATCCTGTCATCCTATAATCAACACTTGAGATCCTATACCCACGGTGCAAGATCTTTCACTTTTTGGCATTGAACCCCAACTTACATGGTCTTGACCACTCCTCATCATGTTTATTTATTTTTTTATGTATGAATGTCTTTGATTACCGGGTAGCTGCACTGGTCCAAGAGACCATTTTCAGGCATGACCTGGGCCATAAAAGATGGCATAGTTGGGCAACAATTTAAATCACAAGGTACAGGGATGTTACAGGTTAAACAGAGGTCAATAACATTTTTACATACAGGGAATAATACATACAGGAACAAATGGTGGAAATCATGGTACAGTAGGTGAGACAATAAGAGGGTACAGACAAACCCTACCATTCCCCCCTGATTCACCCCATCTTTGAAAGTCACATCTAGATGGAGAGAAGAGAGAGGGAAAGAACAGGAGCCAGAAACAAGCTTGGGGAGAGTAGCTAAGAAACTCGCAGAGTCAGATTAGTGCAAGATAGAGAGTGTTACGTGGTGGGGGTCTACCCCTTATAGGCAGGAGCAATCTGCTCTATGCACAGACCAGGGTTTGTAGAGGGATTTGAAAGCTGAATGGGTGTTAAAGGAGCAGAGGGGAGCAGGGATCCTGTTCCACAGTGTAGGGGCGGCAACGGATAGTGCTTTCCCTCCCATACCAGTGGACACCCTCGGTACATGTAGGGGAGGGACAGTAGAGGAGTGGAGACACCTGGGTAGAGTTCAGACCTTGAGAAGGGGTAAGAGAGGGGACACATCACTGCTTCTGATTCATGCTTTCCAAGATCCTTATTCATTCTCTCCATTCCATCATAAGTGTCCACATTTCTCTCAAAATTATGATTTTTTTGCTTTAATAATAAACCCTAATCTGTGCATTAATGTAGATTTTTAATTATATAGTACATTGGAAACCATAGTATTTCAGTACACATAGATAATCTACTCCATAGGCTATTCTGTTGCTGCACATCTAAGAAAGTACTGCCAAATTATAAAGTAAACCTCATCTTGATATAGAGTGGGGTATGGCATGCTTACAGTAACAAAAGTAGTTCCTATGTCAAGGAAAGTCTGTATTTAGTGAACATTTGGCTGTTCTTGGCAAAGAAGTGAGCAGCTTTGAAAGGAGTCATGACCAGGCTGATACCAGCTAGATAAAGTAAGCAAACCAGTCCCAACCTGACCATAAAATGTTTAGGTGGTTTGGAGACACCAATGATAAGTGTATCAGAACTAGGTAATAGCCAGAGTTCCTGGTATGGGTTCAGAACCCACAAACATCAGACCTTCCAGTGCCAGAAATAAGTGTGCCACTTACTAAGCCACCAGCAATAAAAATGTAGTAACTGAAATCTGTGCCCTCCCACTTAACCCATGCCTGACACATCATCAATAATCCCACACTACCTACGTTTTGATACACTGAGGTTTTAAGTCACAAACACCTTCCCTGAATACACTTTGCCATATCCAAACTTATCTCCCTACTTACCTACTGAAGTCATGGTTTCATAATTCTGCAGCATCACTTCCCTGTGCAGCTGTTTTTGCTGCACACTCAGTGTCTTCCACTCCTCTTCA
Organism: Neoceratodus forsteri; assembly: GCA_016271365.2. NCBI lineage: Eukaryota > Metazoa > Chordata > Ceratodontiformes > Ceratodontidae > Neoceratodus > Neoceratodus forsteri. The sequence continues at coordinate 57,284,746 of CM057455.1, forward strand.
GAAAAAGTTACAGCAACATCTTCAAAGGATTCTGGGAACTGAAAAGACAGAAACTCTGATTAGTTATTCCTCATATAACTTTGCACACAGAGAAATCTGCAACGTTTTAACAGGAATGAGGAGACATGATTCTAACTGGAGGCTGGTGATGAACAAAGATTGAGGGAGTGTACAACCAAGGAAAGCAAGAGGTTTAAAAAAATGTTTTTATTTAATTATTTAAAATTTGGGCCAGGAGAGAACAGGGAGCATAAAGGTTTATTTCAAGGAGTGTCACAAAGGAGACAAGAGACAGTAGGAATGCAACAGAATCTATAGATAGAGGAATACACTACAGTAAACACTAAAAGAATATTTACAGACACTGGTACTAGCAGGGAATATAATAATAACTACCAGAAGAATAATTCACCACAGTAAACAATAAAAGCATATTTACAGAAAGGGGTACTTGCAGGAATTTAATGTTAACTACAGACAGGGGAATAAACAACAGAAAAAACTTAAAGCATATTTAGAGGCACAGGTGCTAGCAGGGATGTAATGGTAACTACAGATAGGGGAACAGCCCAAAGTAAACACAAAATGCATATTTACTGGCACAGCTACTAGCAAAGATGTAATGGTAACGACAGTTAGGGGAATACACGTCAGTAAAGACTAAAAGCATATTTACAGGCACAGGTACTAGCAGGAATATAATGGCAACTACCAATAGAGGAATACACTGCAGTAAACACTAAAATCATATTTACAGGCACGAGTACTAGCAGAGATGTAACAGTAATTACAGATAGGGGAATACATCACAGTAAACACTAAAAGCATCTTTACTGTACAAGTACAAGTACTAGCTGGGATGTAACAATAACTACAGATAGGGGAAACATCACAGTAAACACTAAAAGCTTATTTACAGGAACAGGTACTAGCAGAGATGTAATAGTAACTGCAGACAGAGGAATACAACACAGTAAACACTAAAAGTATATTTACAGACACGGGTAATAGCAAGAATTTAATGGTAACTACAGATAGGGGAACACATAACAGTAAACACTGAACACATATTTACAGAAACGGGTACTTGCAGGAATGTAACAGTAACTATGGATAGAAACATAGAAGCATAGACTTTGATGGCAAATAAGGACCACTTGGCCCATCAGAAACACAGAAGCATAGACTTTGATGGCAAATAAGGACCACTTGGCCCACCATGTCTGCCCATTTCCTTACCTACTGCATAACCTGCAGGGTCTAGTTAACCAACAGCCTACTTCCTCCTACCTCTCACTATAATTGACTTATGTTTGTCCTGTGCATTCTTGAATTCCTTCACTGTTTTTGATCCCATGACCTCCTCAGGAGGCTGGTTCTATATGTCCACCACCCTCTCCTTGAAAAAAATACTTCCTTATGTTGCCCCTTAGCCGACCCCCCCCTCTATCATCAAATTGTACCCCCTTGTTCTTGCATGTCTCTTTTTCTAAAAGATGCTCCCATCTTGGATTCTGTTGAGTCCCTTGAGATACTTGAAAGTTTCTATCATGGGCCCCTCCTGTTCACCGCCTATGTCTCTGACATAAGGAAGGGTATCAGGAGTGAGATGAGTCTCTTTGCGGATGACTCAAAACTGGGAATGGTGGTGGATGGGGAAGAGGAGAGGGTGGTCCTACAAGGGGACCTGGAGGCTCTGGAAAGGTGGTCTAGAAAGTGGAAGCTGAGGTTCAATGCAGGGAAATGCAAGGTACTGCACCTGGGAGCCAGAAACCTGGGCCAAGTGTACACCTGGGGGAGAAAGGGAATGTGACAAGTCTCGATGGCTGAGAGGGACCTGGGGGTGGTGGTGGATGTCAAGATGAACAACTCGGAGACATGTAGAAGGGCAGTGGCCAAGGCCAACAGGATGCTGGGATGCATCACTAAGGGGATCACCTCCAGAAGTAGGGAAGTAATACTCCCTCTGTATAACTGCTTGGTGAGGCCGCACCACGAGTTCTGCGTGCAGTTTTGGAGGCCACACTTAAAGAGGGACATTGAACTGCTGGAGAGGATCCAGAGGAGGGCAACCAAAATGATTTGGGACTTGGGGGACATGACCTATGGGGAGATGCTTGAAGAGCTAAATACGCACATATTGGAAGAGAGAAGGGACCGGGGGGATATGATAGAGGTCTTCAGGTACATGAAGGGGGTAAATAGGGGAGCAGCAGTCAGGGTACCCCAAAGGAAGGGGGGGGCAACTAGCGGGTATAGGTAGAAGCTGGAGGGGGGGAGATTCAGAGGAGAAAGGAGGAGATGCTACTACCCTGAGAGGGTGGTGGAGCCATGGAATGCGCTGATCAGGGGCTGGTGGAGGCAGAGACAGTGGAGGAGTTCAAGAGGGGGTGGGACAGGTACAGGGGAAGGGTTCTGGAAACAAAGTCCAGTGCAGCGAGAATATCCGGGACTAGGAAGGGAGAAGCCAGAGAGGGCGAGGGGGGCAGCAATGTCAGCTCCCAGGGTGGGGTATGGCCAAACGAGCAGACATGAAAGACCGTTAGGCCTATTCTGCTGGAATTTTAGTATGTTAGTATGTCTCCTTTTTCCCTCCTTGCCTCAAGTGTATACATATTAAGCACTTTTAGTCTCTCTTCATATGGCTTCTGTTGCAGACCCTGCACCATTTTAGTTACCCTCCTCTGGACTGCCTCCAACCTTTCTCTGTCTCTGCAGAGATGGTGTTTCCAGAACTGTACAAAGTACTCCAGATGGGGTCTCACCAAATGCATGTACAGAGGGATAACAATTTCCTGTTTTCTACTGGTGATGCCTCTCCCTATACATTCCAGTATCCCCCTAGCCTTCCTTATTGCCTTCTCACATTGCTTACCTACCTTAAGGTCATCTGATATGACTACCTCAGGTCCATTTCCATTTTTGTTGTTCTTAGTACCCCCCCATTGTGTTCTCTTCCCCTGGGATTTTGTTTTCCAGGTGCATTACTTTGCACTTTTTTGCACTGAATCTAAGTTTCCATATTTTTGACCATTCCGCTAACCTTGCCAAGTCTCTTCTCATCCTTTCAACCCCCCTTGTCTATCAACCCTGTTGCAGATCTTTGTGTTGTCTGCAAAGAGGCATGCTTTTCCTTCCAGCCTCTCTGCAATGTCTCCTATAAAGACATTAAAGAGGACTGGTCCCAGTACTGAACCCTGTAGTACCCCACTAGTATGGGACAGGGTGCATAGGGGGAGGGTTAAAGGGAGGGGGTGAGGGGGTGGGGCAGCTGCAGTTTAGAGATGCTAGCTGCACAGTCGAGCAGACTTGACAGACCACGTGGTCTGTTTTTGCTGGCAGATTTATATGTTTGTATGTTCATAAAAAGATAGATGGACCGAAATACAGCAATGGAGAATTTGTCACAAGGAAGAATTGAATGGGAGGGACACAGATATAGTCACAAAAGATCATGACACAGCAACAAAAGAATGGCAGACCACACAGAAGCAGTCAAAACATAGACCATAAAGCTGCACAGATGCACTTGTATAGCAACAGCACCACCTGCTGTATAGAAGAAAAACTAAGGACTCTTTTTATCAGTGTACCTCCCTCAACAAAAAGTACCAAGAAAAAATGTAACCATATTTTTTCCCATTTTCTCTTCTTTTTAAATAAAAAAGTCATTGTATAACAGGAATAATGCACTCCAGACTGTATGTCATGCTGTGATAATGTCACTTCTCGGTTGTTGGCAACACTCAGCCTGCAACTTAATTCCCAATCATCCGAGGTGTGACATTATCCTAGTATGACGCACAGCCTGGAGTGCGTTATTCCTTTATTCTGTGACAGGTTGCTTGTGTAAATGTAACTCTACAGCAGTATAAAAAGCACATTGATATATATATTGCATATTCTCTGCCAGCTTACTTGTTGTAATTGTAGTTCTACAGCAGTATAAAAAGCACACTGATGTATAATGTACATTCTTCTGCTGGGTTACTTGTAATTTTAACTCTATACCAGTATAAAAAGCATAGTGATATATACTGATTATTCTGTGCCAGATTACTTGATGTCATTGTAGCTCTACAGTAGTATAAAAAGTACGCTGATGTACATTGTAAATTCTGTGCCGGGTCACTTGTTGAAATTGTAACTTTACAGCAGTATAAAATATACACTGATGCATAATGTATATTCTGTGCTGGGTTACTTGTTGTAATTGTAACTGTACAGTAATATAAAAAGCACATCGATGTATATTGATAACGTCACTTCCACTGCTTGCTCTACCAAAAGCTCGCTTGGCCATCTCTTACATTGAAGAGGCAAAAAAATGCCCTCCTGTGGTTCTACAAGGCCTTAACCGATAAACTACCATATTATATCTCTGCTCTCTTTGTACACATAACAGGAGCGTATGGCCTAAGAAGCACATCCCTGGTATCTTTCAAAGTGCCAAGAATAAGATCCCAGCATGGTAAGGTGTCTATCAATTTCTCCTTCCCTTCCCTTTGGAACAACATGCAAAATACACTAAGGTTCTCATCCCTGCCGGGTCTCCATACCTTTAAGCTGCTATCAAACGCATCTTGAAAGACATATGTTCCTGCCACAGGTGATTCTCCTACTGGCCTCCCTGCCCTGCTCTCCATTTACTTTGCACTTACTTACAACTCCAGCATTTCTCTACACCTCTCCCTCTGTATACTCTTCTTACCCCCTGGTCTTGCTATGTTCAAGTCATATCTCCCTCTAGAGTTGACATACTCCTCCTGAAACCCCCCTTCACCCCATCATTCCCCTCAAAAGGTCAACCCTCCTGGTCAGTCCATTCATGCCTTCTTGTTCTTTTGTTAATATAATCTTCTTACCACACCTGGTTACTTCTATTGCCTTGTTTAGTATCCACCCCAGATGTCGGTGTACCCTTAATTTAATTTGCTAACAATCTGCACACTTGGTATTATCCATTGTTGTTGTTTCTATTTTTTTTACTGTATGTACCAGCCTGCATTAACTGTCCAATTGTATTATTCCTTGCTTTGTTCCCTTCTGCCAAGACCATCTTGAAAATGAGCTTGCTCAATGATGACTCTGCCTCATTAAATAAAGTTTTGATTGACTGATTATTGTATCTTCTATGCCGGGTTACTTGTAATTGTAACTCTACAGCAGTATAAAAAGCACAATGATGTATATTGTATATTCTGTGTCAGGTTACTTGTAACTCTACAGCAGTACCAAAAGCACACTGATGTATACTGTATATTCAGTACCAGGTTACTTATTGTAATTGTAGCTCTATAGCAGTATAAAAAGCACATTGATGTATATTGTATATTCTGTGCCAGGTAATTTGTAATTGTAACTCTACAGCAGTATAAAAAGCACATTGATGTATATTGTATATTCTGTGCCAGGTTACTTGTTGTAATTGTAACTCTACAGAAGTAAAAAATATACGTCAATGTATAGTGTATATTCTGTGTCAGGTTACTTGTAATTGTAACTCTACAGCAGTATAAAAAGCACACTGATGTATATCGTATATTCAGTGTCAGGTTACTTGTAGTAATTGTAGCTTCACAGCAGTATAAAATATACATCGATGTATTGCGTATATTCTGTGCCAGGTTACTTGTTGTAACTGTAACTCTACAGCAGTATAAAAAGATCACTGATGTATATTGTATGCCAGGTTACTTGTTGTAGTACATGGAAACATAGAATCATAGACTTTGACAGCAGATAAGGATCGCTTGGCCTACCTAGTCTGCCCATTTCCCTACCTACTGGATAAGCTGCAGATCCTAGTTAACCAACAGCCTATTTCTTCCTACCTCCAACAAGAATTGCCTTATGTATGCCCATGCATTCTTGAACGCTCCACTGTTTCTGACCCCACAACCTCCTCAGGAAAGCCATTCCCTGTGTCCACCACCCTCTCTGTGAAAAAATACTTCTTCACATTGCCCCTGAGCCATCTCCCCTTCTATCTTCAAATTGTATCCCCTTGTTCTTGCACATCTCTTTTTTTGAAAGATGCTACCCTCTTTTCCTTGAGGTACTTAAAAGTTTCTATAATGTCCCTTCCACCCTCGTTTCCTCAATGGTATACATGTTAAGCTCCTTTAGTCTCTCCTCCTATGGCTTCTGTTGCAGATTCTGCACCATTTTAGTTGCCATCCTCTGGACTGCCTCCATCCTGTCTATGTCCTTGAGGAGACGGAGTCTCCAGAACTGGCTGCAGTACTCCTGTTGGGGTCTCACCAACTGTCTGTACAGAGGGATGACAACTTCCTGTTTTCTATTGATAATACCTCTCCCTATACATCCCAGTATCCCCCAGCAATCCCTATTGCCTTCTCACATTCCTTGCTAACCTTTAGGTCATCTGATATAATTACCCTTAGGTCCCTTTCCATTTTTATTGTTGTCACTACTTCCCCCTCACCCCCAATTATGTACTCTTCCCCTGGGTTTTTGTTTCCCAGGTGCATTACTTTGCACGCCTTTGCACTGAATCCTAGCTGCCATACTTCTGACCATTCCTCCAACTTTGCCAAGTCCTTTCTCATCCTTTCCACACCTCCTTGTGTTATCAACCCTGTTGCAGATCTTTGTGTCATCTGCAAAGAGACATACATTTCCTTCCAGTCCCTCTGCAATGTCACTTATAAAGACATTAAAAAGGACCAGAGCCAGTACTGAACCCTGCGGTACCCCACTAGTAACCCCCCCTTTCCAACTCTACAACAGTATAAAAAACAAACTGATACATACTGTATATTCTGTACCAGGTAACTTATAATTGCAGATCTACAGCAATATAAAAAGCACGTTGATGGATACTGTATATTCTGTCCCAGGTTACTTGTAATTTTAACTGTACAGCAGTACAAAAAGCACATTGATGGATACTGTATATTCTGTGCCAGGTTATTTGTAATTTTAACTGTACAGCACTACAAAAAGCACATTGATGGATACTATATATTCTGTGCCAGGTCAGTTACTTGTTGTAATTTTAACTCTACAACAGTATAAAAAGCACATTGTAAATGAAGTCCACTCTGAAGAAAGAGGAGTTACTAGTGGGGTACCGCAGGGTTCAGTATTAGGACTGGCCCTCTTCAATGTCTTTATAACTGACATTGCAGAGGGACTGGAAGGAAAGGTATGCCTTTTTGCAGATGACACAAAGATCTGCAACAGGGTTGATACACAAGGAGGTGTGGAAAGGGTGAGAAGGGACTTGGCAAGGTTGAAGGAATGGTCAGATGTATGGCAGCTAGGATTCAGTTAATGCAGTTTGCTGAACAGCATGGGAGGGACTGAGAGAAATATCTTCCCCACCTGCTGTTCGCATACAGGGAGGTGCCCCAAGAGTCGACTGAATTTTCCCCCTTCGAACTCTTATATGGATGCCAGGTACATGGGCCCCTAGACTTGATCCATGAGAACTGGGAAGGCAAGCATGCCACCCAGGGAACTCCCATAGTGGATTACGTCCTTGGGTTTAGGGAAAGGCTGAAGGAGCTTATGGGGACAGCCCAGAGCAACCTGGCAGCTGCCCAACAGAAACAAAAAGTGTGATATGACCGCAGAACCAGAGCTCGCTTGTACGTGGTGAGTCAGGAAGTCATGGTCCGTAATCCAGTCCGGAAAGACAAGTTGCAGGCTGAGTGGGCAGGACCGTACAAAGTGGTTAGGAAGGAAAGTGATGTGAACTACATTGTGGAGTTACCTGACCGAAGACAAGCAGAAAGGATGTACCATGTCAACATGATGAAGCCATATGCAAATAGGGCTGACATGGTGTTTGCAGTGTGTAGTCATGGGAAGGGGACAGATGAAGAAGACCCCCTTCTGGACTTGCTTGAAGAGAGTAAGTGGGAGTCCTCTGTGGAGGCAGTAAAATTGTCTCCCCAGCTGGTCCCAGACCAGACCCAGAAAGTGAGGGAGGTTTTGGCAGACTTTGCCCCCTTGTTTAGCTCAAAGCCTTAGCAACACACAATGTGGAGACAGAGCACAGACGCCCATACAGCAGACAGCATATCGGGTGTCAGAGGCTGTCCAAAAGGACATTAGGAGGGAAGTGGAGGAGATGCTGGATTTAGATGTAATCCAGAGATCCCATAGCCCCTGGGCCTCACCCGTAGTCCATGTACCCAAGCCAGATGGCTCGACTCCTTTCTGTGTAGACTTTCATGGAATGAATGCAGTCACAAAGTCAGATGCCCACCCGATGCCTCGGATGGATGAACTCCTGGACAAGTTGGGATGGGCGACCTACCTTACGACCATTGACCTGACAAAGGGGTATTGGCAGGTAGAGTTGACGGACAGAGCTAGGGAGAGGTTGGCCTTCATCACTCCGATAGGCTTATTTGAGTTCAAAGTAATGCCTTTCAGAATGAAGAACATCCTGGCCACTTTCCAAAGGTTGGTGAACCAGGTGTTAAATGGAGCTGAGAAGTACGCCATGGCATACCTGGATGACAATGCTATCTTTAGTACCAACTGGTAGGAACACCTATCACACCTTAGGGAAGTGCTGGGCAGGATACAGAGGGCCGGGCTCACTGTCAAAGCCAAGAAGTGCCAGGTGGCCATGGGAGAGGTGGCATACCATGGGCATGTGGTAGACCAAAGACAGCTCCATCCTAACCAAATAAAAATTGAAGAAATCCAGGCATGGCCCAGACCAGAAACTCAGAAGCAGGTCAGGAGCTTTCTTGGGACAGCCAGGTACTATAGAAAGTTTGTACCCAATTACAGTGCCCTGGCTGCTCCCCTATCTGCCCTGACAAAGAAAAGGATGCCCAAGAAAATTACCTGGGGCCCAGCCTGTGAGGAAGCCTTTTCCAAACTAAAGGAGGCACTGTGCAGTGCTTCTGTTTTGACAGTCCCAACTACAGTAAACCTTTTATAGTTCAGACTGATGCCTCAGACGTGGGTATTGGGGCAGTACTGAGTCAGGTATCCAGCCAAGGGACCGAACACCCTATAGCCTACCTGAGTAAAAACTTGCTCCTCAGGGAGTAAGCATACTCCATGGTGGAAAAGGAGTGTCTTGCCATAGTGTGGGCCCTAAAGAAATTAGAGCCATACTTGTATGGGCAGCCTTTTGTTGTGCAGATTGCCCACAACCCCGTGGTTAGGCTGATGCAGATGGCGAAAAACAATGGCAGACTGCTAAGACGGAGTCTTGCTTTACAAGGGTATGATCTGAAAATCATACATAGGTCTGGAGCCAAAAACCAGAACTCAGATGGGCTGTCTAGGGTCTATGAGGAGTGAACTGATTTGGGAAGCTCATCCCATGTATGGGGATAGAACCCCCAAATTCAGTCTAGGTGGGGAGGAATTGTGACGTGGACAGCCAGTTCTGAGTGCTGTATCATTTTTTTTATTAAATATAAAATATGTAGGGAAGTGTCTGCCAGGAAGAACTTACTGTCTGGCTGAAATGACACATCCAAACCCCCACAGATAAGTTCAAGGGACAAGAGGTAGTTTAAACTGCAGATTTCTGAAATGCAGTTACCTTGTCAATTTGCTTTGAACCCAGGAAATACAATTAGCCATTCATGACATCCTCAGGGGAATCCTTTGATTCGCACTAGGTGTCATGAAGGACATGTGTTGAGGGTGGCATCCCAAGAAAGCCAGTAATTATATCAAAGAGTCTTTGCTGTCTGGGTCAAGCAGGACCCAGACTAAATTGGAAGGTCCAATATGTATTCCAAGGAAGCCCTTGAATTACATCAGAGAGACTTTTGATGTATGTGTGAAGCAGAGCACAGACCAGTTTTGACCAGTCAACATAAACAGAGGTGATTCATTATGTCACCTATTATTTTTTTTAATATCTTATTTGGACATCCTGTGTTATAGAATATAACATTTTAATGCACCAAGGCGGACTTAGGTGACCTCAGAGAGAAGGCCGGCTCAATAGAAACATAGAAATATAGAATTTGATGGCAGATAAGGACCACTTGGCCCATCCAGTCTGCCCATTTCCCTACCTAATGGATAAGCTGCAGATCCTAGTTAACCAGCATCCTACTTCTTCCTACCCCCACCCCCTAGAATTGCCTTATGACTGTCCCATGCGTGCTTGAATTCCACCACTATTTCTGACTCCACAACCTCCTCCGGAAGGCTGTTCCATGCATCCACAACCCTCTCTGTGAAAAAATACTTCCTTAAATTACCTCTGAGCCGTCCCCCATCTTCAAATTGTGCCCCCTTGTTCTTGCACACCTCTTTTTTTGAAAGATGCTACCCTCTTGGACTTTGTTGATTCCCTTGAGGTACTTGAAAGTTTCTATCATATCCCCCCTCTCCCTCCTTTCCTCGAGGCTATACATATTAAGCTCCTTAAGTCTCTCTTCATATGTCTTCTGGTGCAGACCCTGCACCATTTTAGTTGCCCTCCTCTGGACAGCTTCCATCCTGTCTATGTCTTTGTGGAGACTGGGTCTCCAGAACTGCACGCAGTACTCCAGATGGGGTCTCACCAGCTGTCTGTACAGAGGGATAATAACTTCCTGTTTTCTACTGGTGATGCTTCTCCCTATGCATCCCAGCATCCCCCCAGCCCTCCTTGCTGCCCTTTCACATTGCTTTCCCACCTTTAGGTCATCTGATATGACTACCCCAGGTTCCTTTCCATTTTTGTTGCTGTTAGTATCTCACCCCCCATTGTGTACTCTTCCCCTTGGTTTTTGTTTCCCAGGTGCATTACCTTGCACTTCTGAGTATTGAATCCAAGCTACCATACCTTTGACCATTCCTCTAACCTTGCCAAGTCTCTTCTCATCCTTTCCACCCCACCTTGTGCATCAGATGCTACCCTCTTGGACTTTGTTGATTCCACTGAGGTACTTAAAAGTTTCAATCATGTCCCCCCTCCCTCGTTTCTTCAAGGATATACATATTAAGCTCCTTTAGTCTCTCCTCATATGGCTTCTCTTGCAGACCCTGCATCATTTTAGTTGCACTCCTCTGGACTGCCTCCATCTTATGTCTTTGTGGAGATGGGGTTTCCAGAACTGGGCTCAAGATTGCTTTTAAGTCTACTGAGCAGACCTCACAGACACACAAAGATATTAATTTTTCTGACTGAGAAAAGAGGAACATCAAAGCACTGGTAGATTAAAAAAAGTAAGAATACATTAGATGAGACCAGTCTGAGTGTATGTGTTGTAGGAATTTGCACTTTTAAACCTGTTTTGTTTTTAAAATTTATGTGTTGGGGATATCTTGTTCTGTGTTTTACTGTTTTTCCTATTTTAAAGTAAAGGTACATATTTTAAAACAGAAACTGCCTGGAGTGCCTTGAAACTTCTTTTTTTTATTAAGTGACGCTTAGATGGTTACAGCTGACATTTTGCATGAGCTTATTAAGGTACCAAACTGGGAAACAGGTAAGAGTTCTCTAGGTCTTGCATAAGAGTTCTAAGGATTCATTTTGTAATAGCTGGTTAGCTGTCCGTAGGCAAAGATATCTGGCCCCCCGAAGACAGAATTATCTAAGCCTGACAATTGGGTATGCTAACAAGAGTTTATTAGTTTGAATCCCTCCAGAACTTGGGACTAAGGTGACTTGAACCCACAAAAACAAACAAGAGGGTTACCTTGTTCTGTTAAACTGTTCACAATTCTATGCTCTGAGGTTGGTACTTTGGGAGTAGAGGGCCGGTCTACTGAGTGGGGTTCTGACAGTAACAACAACAATAAAAAAGGGACCCAGGGTAATCATATCAGATGACTTTAAGGTTAGCAAGCAATGTGAGAAGGCAGTAGGGAGGGCTGTGGGGATTCTGGGATGGATAGGAAGAGGCATCACCAGCAGGAAACAGGAAGTTATTATCCCTCTGTACAGACAGTTGGTGAGACCCCACCTGGAGTACTGTGTCCAGTTCTGGAGACCTCATCTCCACAAAGACATAAGATGGAGGCAGTCCAGAGGAGGGCAACTAAAATGGTGCAGGGTCTGCAAGAGAAGCCATATGAGGAGAGACTAAAGGAGCTTAATATGTATATCATTGAAGAAAAGAGGGAGGAGGGTGACATGATTGAAACTTTTAGGTACCTCAGTGGAATCAACAAAGTCCAAGAGGGTAGCATCTTTCAGAAAAAGAGATGTGCAAGAACAAGGGACACAATTTGAAGCTAGAGGGGACAGCTCAAGGGCAATATAAGGAAGTATTTCTTCACAGAGAGGGTGGTGGACATAGGGAACAGCCTTCCTGAGGAAGTTGTGTGGTCTAAACCTGTGGGAAAATTGAAGAATGTATGGGACAGACATAAGGCAATTCTTGTGCGGGGGGTAGGAGGACATAGGCTGTTGGTTAACTAGGATCTGCAGCATCCTGTAGGTACGGAAATGGCCAGACTAGGAAGGGCAAGCGGTCCTTGTCTGCTATCGAAGTCTATGTTTCTATGTACATTGATGGATACTATATATTCTGTGCCAGGTTACTTGTTGTAACTGTTACTGTACAGCAGTACAAAAAGCACATTGATGGATACTGTATATTCTGTGCCAGTTTAATTTTTATTTTAATTTATTAGGTCTAGGATTACAATACCTTTGAGCCAGGGCTCTTCTACAAATATCCATGTCAGGTTATAATTCAAAACATTAGACATGTAAGTCAAATTACAAATTCAATACATAGGACAAGGTTAGAAAAGGGTAAGCTAAACAGAGTTACAAAGCATCTAAGAAACAAAACAAGTTTTGGAGGCTAGGTTACAAGGAGATAGCGGATGAGGTGCACAGAGGATAGAGGACAAGTGAGAGGAAAAGTGGGGGAAGGGAGAGCTATAGAGGAGGAGCATAGCCAGAGGCATTGTCATAGACATAATATTGGGAAGTGCATGCTAAGGAGTAAGCAAGTGCTAATAAGAGAGAGAGCTGCATAAGGATAGGGAAATATTCATGGGGTCAGCTAGTGAAGGCAGTCACAGGAGCTAGAGGCAGTAAGAGAGAGAAGGAGCCTTGATTTAAATGCACCAAGGGTAGGTGTTGAGGAGAAGTAACAGTTTAGACCATTTAGCCAGCTGGGTGCCCTGTAGGCAAAAGACCTTTGACCTTGTGAGGTACAACAACATAGAACCTGCAGGAGCCGTGATTCAGACCCCCTGGTTGAGTGGGGGTTATTGCTAGGGCGCAGGAGTGCACACACTGCAGGAGGCACAAGACTCATAGTTATTTTCTTCATCATGGTGCAGGTTAGGTCCGTATCCAATTGGTGAGCTGCAGCCATCGAGTTTGTGCATAGAGGTTGCACGTATATGTGAGGTAGTGGAATCCAGTGAGAAGTCAGCAGGCTTATTGAGGTAGGTGGATATGCATCTAAGAGCAGTAGTGGGGGCAGAGCCACAGATGATAAGCTCATAGTCAATAATGGAGACAACAGAGCTCTGAACAGCAGCAGTCAGGGCTTCTGAGGTAAGATGTTGCCTATGCCAGAAAAGAGGGCCAAGCAGAGTATTGCTGCTTTGGCTACAGAGTCAATGTGGGCACTGTAAGTTAGATGAGGGTCTAGAGTGATCCCAAGGTACTTAAAGGCTTGAACCTGTTCCAGAGTGACTCCATGACTGGTTTTGATGGATAGGGGGTGCAGTTTATGCTTGTTTTGAGAGCTGCTGAACATCATAGATTTTGTTTTGTTATTATTGAGGACCAGATTGTGACCTGAGAACAAATTTTCAACAGATGTGAAGCCAAGCTGAAGGTTGTCTTGTAGAGGCTTAGGATCCTTGTGGGAAGTAAGAATTACAGCATCATCTGCATAGAGGAGGATTGTTTAGGAGCAAGAATTTGGAAGGGAGTTCAGGAACAAGCTGAAGAGTAGGGGGCCAGAACTGATCCCTGGGGGACACCTGAGCGAACAGGCCTGGTATCAGAGAGGACATCTGCAGTTTTTACTCTTTGAGACCAGTTCTCCAAGTAGCTTTTGAACCAGGCAGTGGAGTCCAGAGAGAGACCAGCTTTCAGAAGTTGCACAAGCAGGAGGCGGTGATAGACGGTGTTGAATGCCTTAGCCAATGGGGATTTTTTTCTGTTTTTCTCTGCATTATCTAGCTGTTATAAGTATTGTATTTTCTAAACAACTGCCATGAGCTTCTGAAGAAGGACTGGTTGGTCCGAAAGCTAGAGCACTTTGTTCTTGTTGTTACATCTATGTTGGTCCATTAAAAGGTATCAAATCATTTGCTTCTGGATCTATTCTTGCAAGGACCAATACGGCAACTACTAAATCAAGATTTCAACATGGAAGATACCGGAATTCACCGTAGAATATGGCAGTTACATAACATCAAGAAGAAATTGGCATGGCTAGACAGTGACATCTATTTTCGAACCCAGTGCAAGAGGAGAAACATTATCCCTAAAGGTCTTACTATTTGGAATCCATTAAGAAATAAATGAGTATTTTAAACCAATGGGGATTTTTTTCTGTTTTTCTCTGCATTATCTAGCTGTTATAAGTATTGTATTTTCTAAACAACTGCCATGAGCTTCTGAAGAAGGACTGGTTGGTCCAAAAGCTAGAGCACTTTGTTCTTGTTGTTACATCTATGTTGGTCCATTAAAAGGTATCAAATCATTTGCTTCTGGATCTATTCTTGCAAGGACCAATACGGCAACTACTAAATCAAGATTTTAGCCAGATTGATAAAGACAGACCCAATTAACTGACCATTGTCCAGTGAGCTGTGAAGAATGCTAGAGAATTCCAGTAGGGCAGATGAGGTGCTATGTGCTTTCCTGAAGCCATGTTGTTGTGAACACAGGATACTGTATTTGTCCAGGAAATCTGTGAGCTGATCTGCTGCAATATGTTCAAGGGCCTTGGAGAGGGGTGGCAATATAGGATTGGACAGTAGTTTCTATGAGTGGCCCTGTCACCACTTTTATGGATGGGGTAAGTGTGGCAGATTTCCATTTGTCAGGGAACTGGCTGTACCTAAGTGAGAGGTCAAAAATATATGTCAGTGGCTGTAACACCTCATTAAGGGTGAGGGACAGCAGTTTAAGGTGAAGTGTATCACTGCTGGATCTGGATTTGGTAATGGCTTTGGTAAAGCATTTGCGGGCATCATGCATTTTGACCGCATTGAAATAAAAAGGCGGGTGGCTACAAGTGCCAGGTTACTTGTTGTAATTGTAACTCTACAGCAGTACAAAATGCACACTGATGTATATTGTATATTCTGTGCAAGGTTACTTGTTGTAATTTTAACTCTACAGCAGCATAAAAAGCACATTGATGTATATTACATATTCTGTTCCAGGTTACTTGTTGTAATTATAACTCTACAGTAGTATATTGTACAGTATATTCTGTGCCGGGTTATTTGTAATTGTAACTCTACAGCAGTATAAAAAGCACATTGATGTATATTGATTATTCTGTGCCAGGTTACTTGTTGTAATTGTAACTCTACAGTAGTATAAGAAGCACAATGTGTATATTGTATATTCTGTGCCAGATCACTTGTTGTAATTATAACTCTACAGTAGTATACAATGCACACTGATATATATTGTATATTATGTGCCAGGTCACTTGTTGTAAGTGTAACTCTACAGTACTATAAAATGCACATTGATATATATATATATATATATATATATATATATATATATATATATATAGTATATTCTGTCTCAGGTGACTTGTTGTAATTGTAACTCTACAGCAGTACAAAAAGCACACTGATGTATACTGTATATCCTGTGCAGGGTTACTTGTTGTAATTTTAACTCTACAGCAGTATAAAATGCACGTAGATGTATATTACATATTCTTTTCCAGGTTACTTGTTGTAATTATAACTCTATAGTAGTATAAAAAAGCACATTGATGTACATTGTATATTCTGTGCTGGGTCACTTGCAGTAATTGTAACTCTACAGTAGTATAAAATGCACATTGATATTATATTTTATATATATATATATATATATATATGGATAAACCTCAAGAATACTATACTAAATTATATAAAAATGTCTCAGTAATACATCACTACTCTCAATAATACTATCCTGAAAAGTGATAATACTATCGTTTTTGATGATAATACTACAGTTCAAAGGTAATCTCCAACTATAGTATTATCAATGGATCCATATATTACAAAAAATAACAGAAGGATAAGTGTTTTACAAGGCAGTAATACCATCTAGGGTTTTGGGGACTTTAGGACCTCTCGAGCTTTACTCTCGAGGTTCCATGTCCTCAAAACCTCTCGATGGTATTACTGCCTTGTAATACATACTTATCTATCTATTATTCTATTTATACACACACACATATATATATATATATATATATATACACTGTATATAGTATATTCTGTCCTAGGTTACTTGTTGTAATTGTAACTCTACAGTAGTATAAAAAGCACATTGATGTATATTATATATTCTGTGCCAGGTGACTTGTTGTAATTGTAACTCTACAGCAGTATAAAAAGCACATAGATATAAACTGTACATTCTGTGCGAGGTTACTAGTTGTAACTGTAATTCTACAGTAGTATAAAAAGCACATTGATGTATACTGTATATTCTGTGCGAGGTTACTAGTTGCAACTGTAACTCTACAGTGGTATAAAAAGCACATCAATGCATATTGTATATCCTGTGCCAGGCTACCTGTAATTGTAACTCTACAGTAGTATAACAGGCAAATTGATGTATATCGTATATTATGTGCCAGGTTACTTGTAATTTTAACTCTACAGCAGTATAAAATGCACATTGATGTATTTTGATTATTCTGTGCCAGCTTACTTGATGTCATAATAGCTCTATAGTAGTATAAACATCGCCCTGATGTACGTTGTATATTCTGTGCCAGGTCACTTGTTGTAATTGTAATTTTACAGCAGTATAAAATATACATTGATGTATAATGCATATTCTGTGCCAGGTTACTGTTATAATTGTAACTGTACAGCAGTATAAAAAGCACTTTGATGTATACTGTATATTATGTGCCAGGTTAGTTACTGTAATTTTAGCTCTACGGCAGTATAAAAAGCATACTGATCTATATTGTATACTCTGTGCAAGGTTACTTGTTGTAATTGTAACTCTATAGTACTATAAAAAGCACACTGATGTATACTGCATATTCTGTGACAGGTTACTTGTTGTAACTGATACCTCTACAGTAGTATAAAAAGCATATTGATGTATATTGTATATTCTGTGCCAGGTCACTTTTTGTAATTGTAACTCTACAGTAGTATAAGAAGCATTTGTCAATGCCAAATGTTGTCGAGCTGGCATTGGCTTTGGTAGTGCAGTGCTGAAAAACATTTTGGGCAGGATGTGAAAAATTACAGCTGTACAGTTCATAAGGAGGTGTAAAAAAATGCCAGTGTTGAAAATGTGGCATGTAAATATTGCAGATTTGCGAAGTTACAAGGGTGCATGGGAAATGCGCAATGCACGCTCGTAACACAGTCATTTTATGGACGTTCAGCACCAAATTAACAACACAGGCATTTTAGCACCTCTGCTCATGAACTGTGTCACACTGTCATTTTCATAATCTGGCCCAAACACTGATTTCTCACAGCGACCACGCAATTGTGTGCCGGAAGTGTGGAAACACATTTTGGCCAGTATGTGAAAAATGACAGCTGTACTGTTCACAAGGAGGTGTACAAAAATGACAGTATTGAAAATCTGGTGTAAAAATATTGCGAATTTGCGAAGTTATGAGCCTGCGTAGCAGCTGCATAATGCACGCTAGTAAAACAGCCATTTTTTTGATTTCTTCCACCAAATTTGCAACACAGGCTTTTTCAGAGCCCATCTCATGAACAGTAGCACTGTCATCTCATTAATGGGTCCCAAAAGGTGATTCTGCGCAGTGACTGCAAAAGCACCTTTCGGGACTGATTAACGATATGACAGTGACAGAATTCATGAGGAGGGGTCCCAAAAACCCCATGTTGAAAATTTGGTGTAAAAATTCCCAAAAATGCCCGAGATATGCATTAAAGTTGAAAATACCCTATTTATTCCATTATACAGCTTACTGGCATTTCCTCATTTCGCGGTCGGATTTGAAGAGTGCAGACATGTTCCTGGTTCAACGAAGATCATTGCGCCAGACTCCAGAGGTAAGTATGGGGTGAGGGAGGGTGTGGGGAGGCAGGGTGTGCAGTGGGTGGGTGCGGGTTGTGGGAGGGGGTTGAAAACTACAAGGGACTGTTTTTGCTTTATAGGTAAAAAAATAAAAATAAAATACATCAGGGGACTGTTTTCACTTTAATAGGTGCTTTGGTATGCTGGGGTGGGCTCCAAGCAAGCCACCTGTGTGTGTGGGTGGGTGCTTTAGCCGATGGGGAATTGGGCAACCCTGTCGGCAAACAAGTAAAGGGTGGGGCGCAGGAGCCGAAGGGGATTGGGCACCCCCTCGGCAAGCAAAAAAAAGGGGGAGAGGAACACCTTATGCCAACGGGGAGTGGGCTCCCCCATCATCAAAATTCAAGGGCAGGGAGGGATACATGCCAACGAGGATTGGGCCCCCATCATCAAAGAAAAACTGTTGGGGGGAGGGGGCGCATGATGCCGAGGGGGATTGGGCACCCCTCGACAATCAAGGAAAGGGGGGGTTACATGATGCCGATGGGGATTAGGAACCCCCGTTGGCACCCAATAAAGGAGGGGGGTTGACTGGCAACAGCGGCAGTAACTGCCACCATGTTGCCTGCATGTAGGGAGAGGCGTGTTGTGGTCACGCTGCATGAGAGCTTCGCTCTCATTGCAGTGGACCTTTTTTCAGATCTCTTCACCTCATTAGCTAGGCAGGGTGTCGGCCCCTGCTGCTGGCTGATTGGGGAATGCGGGACACACCTACTGGTGCGTGCCCTGCATAACAGTGGCCGCACCTCCAAATCTGCACTACTCGCAAGATGTTGGCAGCGTAAGCGTGCCAACATAAAAAGCACACTGATGTATATTGTATATTCTGTGCCAGGTCACTTGTTGTAATTGTAACTTTACAGCAGTATAAAAAATACATTGATGTATACTGTATATTCCGTGTCAGATTTCTTGTAATTATAACTCTACATTAGTATAAAAGGCACACTGCTTGCTAACCTGATCTGATTACTCCCATGTCACTTTCCATTTTTATTGTTGTTACTACCTCCCCATTGTGTACTCTTCCCCTGGGTTTGTGTTTCCCAGGTGCATTACTTTGCACATCCTTGCACTGAATACAAGCTGCCATACTTCTGACCATTCCTCCAACCTTGACAAGTCCATTCTCATCCTTTCAATCCCCCCTGTGTATCAACCCTGTTGCAGATCTTTGTGTCATCTGCAAAGAGGCAAGCCTTTCCTTCCAGTCCCTCTACAAGGTCACTTGTAAAGACATAAAAAAGACCAGAGCCAGTACTGAACTCTATGGTGATCCACTAGTAATCCCTCTTTATAACTCTAGAGCAGTATAAAAACACATTGATGTATACTGTATATTCTGTACCAGGTTACTTGTAATTGTAGCTATACAGCAGCTCTACAGCAATATAAAAAGCACATTGATGGATACTGTACATTCTGTGCCAGACTACTTGTAATTTTAACTCTACAGCAGTACAAAAAAGTAAATTGATGGATACTGTATGCCAGGTTAGTTACTTGTAATTGTAACTCTGCAGCACTACAAAAAGCACATTGATGGACATTGTATATTCTGTGCCAGGTTACTTCTTGTAATTGTAAATCTATAGCAGTATAAGAAGCACATTGATGGATACTGTATATTCTGTGTCATGTTACTTGTAATTGTAACTCTACAGCAGTATAAAAATCACATTGATGGATACTGTATATTCTGTGCCATGTTACTTGTTGTAATTGTAACTCTACAGCAGTAAGAAAAGCACACTGTAAACGGAGTCCACTCTGAAGAAAGGGGGGTTACTAGTGGGGTACTGCAGGGTTCAGTACAGGGTCCAGTCCTTTTTAATGTCTTTATAAGTGACATTGCAGAGGGACTGGAAGGAAAAGTATGCCTCGCTGCAGATGACATGAAGATCTGCAACAGGGTTGATGCACATGGAGGCGTGGAAAGGATGAGAAGGGACTTGGCAAAGTTGGAGGAATGGTCAGAAGCATGGCAGCTAGGATTCAATGCAAAGAAGTGCAAAATAATACACCTGGGAAACAGAACCCCAGGGGAAGAGTACACAGTGGTGGGGGGGGAGGAGGTAGTAACAACAACAAAACTGGAAAGGAACCTGGGGGTAATCATATCAGATGACCTTAAGGTTGGCAAGCAATGTGAGAAGGCAGTAGGGAGGGCTGGGGGGATACTGGGATGTATAGGGAGCAGCAGAAAACAGGAAGTTATTATCCCTCTGTACAAACAGTTGGTGAGAAACATCTAGAGTACTGCATCCAGTTTTAGAGTCCCCATCTCCACAACAACATAGACAGGATGAAGGCAGTCCAGAGGAGGGCAACCCCCATGGAAGACTTCTGTGTAAAATGGCAGGAATGGGGATGGGGCAGAGGGTAGTCAAATGGGTGGGAAACTGGCTGGGGAAAAGGAGGCAGAGGGTCATAATAAATGGGGTGGCATCCGAGGAGGGCAAGGTCACAAGCGGGGCCCCCCAAGGTCAGTGCTGGGGCCCCTACTGTTCAATATATTCATAGGGGACATCATGGAGGGCTTTGAGGGGGGTGTGAGCATGTTTGTGCACAATATCAAAATCTACAATAGGGTGGACACAGAGGAAGGGGTGGAACAAATGCAGAGAGACTTGGGGAGACTTGAGGCATGGTCAAAAAGGTGGCAGCTTGAATTCAATACAGAAAAATGTAAAATCATGCATCTGGGCTACAGACATCAGAAGGCAGGATACCATATGGGGGGCAGAGAGCTGGAGGAGATGGAGCAAGAAAGGGACCTAGGCATCATTATATCTGGGGACCTGAAAATGGAAGGGCAGTGAGGGAGGGCAGTGGCCAGGGGGAGTGGAATGCTGGGATGCATTGGAAGAGGGATCACCGGTAGGAATAGGGAGGTCATAGCACCCTTGTACACCCATTGTTAGACCACACTTGGAGTACGGAGTCCACTTCTGGAGGCCATACCTCAGGAGGGATGTGGGGAGGATAGAGAGGGTTCAGAGGACAACGACAAAAATGGTAAAAGGGTTAAGCCATCTATCCTATGAAGAAAGGTTGAGAGATCTGAACATGTACTCCCTGGAGCAGAGGAGGGAGAGGGGGTTACATGATCGAGACCTTCAAGTACCTTAAGGGTATAAACAGGCTGCTGGGGGGAGCATCTTCAAGATGAAATGAAATCAGAGGATGAGGGGGCATGGCCTGCAGGTGGAGGGAGGACAGTTATGGGGTAACATTAGAAAATACTATTACACAGAGAGAGTGGTAGAAAAGTGGAACAGACTCCAAGAAGCAGTCATTGGAGAGGAAACAGTGGAGGGATTCAAAAGGGCATGGGACAACCACATGGGAGTGTTAAAGGGGGGGCACAGGTCCAAGCAGATAGCTGGGCAAATGGGCAGACTTGGTGGGCCTAGTTCGGTCCCTTTCTGCCATCACACTTCTATGAATCTATGATTCTATGAACTAAAATGGTGCAGGGTCTGCAGGATAAGTCATAGAAGGAGAGCCTAAAGGAGCTTAATAGGTATTTCCTCGAGGAAAGGAAGGAGCAGGGGGACAATAAAGAAACTTTTAACTACCTCAGTGGAATCAACAAAGTCCAAAAGGGAGGCATCTTTCAGAAAAAGAGATGTGTAAGAACAAGGGGACAACATTTGAAGATGGGGGGGGATGGCTCAAGGGCAATGTGAGGAAGTATTTTATCACAGATAGTGTGGTGGATGCATGGAACAGCCTTACTCAAGAGGTTGTGGGGTCTAAAACTGTGGGAGAATTCAAGAATGCATGGGAAAGACATAAGGCAATTCTTGTGGGGGATAGGAAGAAATAGGCTGTTGGTTAACTAGGAACTGCAGCTTATCCAGTATGTGGGGAAATGGGCAGATTAGGTGGGTCAAGCGGTCCTTATCTGCTGTCAAAATCTATGTTTCTTTGTTTCTATGTAAAAAGCACATTGATGTATATTGTATATTCGGTGCCAGGTTGCTTGCTGTAATTGTAAATCCACAGCAGTATAACAAGCACATAGATGTATATTGTGTATTCTGTGCCAGGTTACTTGTTGTAATAGTAACTCTACAGCAGTATAAAAAGCACATTGATGTGTATTGTATATTCTGTGCAGGTTACTTGTAATTGTAGCTCTACAGCAGTATAAAAAGCACATTGATGTATATTGTATATTCTGTGCCAGGTTACTTGTTGTAATTGTAACTCTATAGCAGTATAAAAAGCACATTGATGTATATTGTATATTCTGTGTCAGGTTACTTGCT
This sequence comes from Neoceratodus forsteri, assembly GCA_016271365.2. NCBI lineage: Eukaryota > Metazoa > Chordata > Ceratodontiformes > Ceratodontidae > Neoceratodus > Neoceratodus forsteri. The sequence goes on from CM057455.1 coordinate 57,307,213, forward strand.
GTAATTGTAACTCCACAGCATTATAAAAAGCACATTGATGTATACTGTATATTCTATGACAGGTTACTTGTAATTGTAGCTCTACAGCAGTATAAAAAGCACATTGATGTATATTGTATATTCTGTGCCAGGTTACTTGTTGTAATTGTAACTCTATAGCAGTATAAAAAGCACATTGATGTATATTGTATATTCTGTGCCAGGTTACTTGGTGTAATTGTAACTCTATAGCAGTATAAAAAGCACATTGATGTATATTGTATATTCTGTGTCAGGTTACTTGCTGTAATTGTAACTCCACAGCATTATAAAAAGCACATTGATGTATATTGTATATTCTGTGAAAGGGTACATGCTGCAATTGAGTTTCTTAAGTGAATATGCAAATTTAGGAAAGGAAAGGATAAGTCACACATCAAACTGACTTTATTTCTGGTTCTGGTTTAGCCTCTCTTTGGTTTGTTTACACGGCATCTCCGTGTTCCTTACCTCCAACTTCATGATCCCCAGTTTCAGACTCCAGCCCCTCCTTACAGTAAAAAAGACTGCACTGGTTACAGTTGCAAGCAGCTCCTGATTTGTACAGTTTTTCACTAGAAAGAGTAGACTCAAAGTTCACTGATAAGTAGGTTTTCACTGCTGCCCCCTGGTTTCTCCAGTCTCCAGCTCTGGAAGACCAAGGCCTCTTCCTGTCTGCCTGTAAAATCAGTCCCCGCACCATTCAACTTAACTCATTAATATTCATTGGTGCTGCAACCAGGGGGAGGGTCCTTAAACATTGTGATCCTTAAAGGCAACCTCACTGTCTTCTGCAGTATTGTAATCTTCAGCTTAGTTCATCTCACTGTGTTGTGTAACTGCTAAGAAATTAAAATAAATAAATACTGGATGGGAAAAGGGCTGTATTAATATAGGGCTTCACTGTATTTCAAAACAAACACAGACACAAAACAGTACAATGATAGCATTAAAAAGGGAGACTGCCTCAGAAAATGTCTCGGGGGCAGTTGCCAGGGAGGAGTAGAGACAGTGAGAAAGAATAAGGGAGGGAATACAAGGGGCAACAAACTTCTTTGTGAAATAGGAGGCCAGAGCAGAAGGAAAAGGAGACTGTTATGGTTCTATCAAGAAGTGGCAAGGTGCTGAGAGAAAAAAGTTTGGCATTCAAGTGGTACTGTATAAAGAAACTTAGTGATAGAAGAACAAGAAGAGTTCCAAGCCAGGGAGAATGAGAAGGCTGTTAAGATGTTTAGGAGAGCAGAGGCCCAGACAGAAGAAAGGATTACTAAAGTGGTGTCTAAGGGGATAAGAGTTTTTCTGACATGAGCTGCACTGAGGTGGGCAGATTAGTGGCATTCTCAGAGGTACTCCTAGTACCTAGGGCAAATACCACTAGGAAAGTAAGAACAGGGGAATTCAATAGGTGACTGGGGAGGGGTGGTGGTGAACTAAAATGGGGTATGGGGTAGTAAGAGAATGGGGCGAGGCATGGAATAAGAAGGGGCTCTATGCATGGGATATGCTGCATCTCAGCAATGAGGGTACAAAGACTTTGAAAAAGGAGCTGGATAACTACATTAAAACAAAAATAACTTAAAACTGAGAAGGGAGCAGAAGGGGGTCTGCAAAAAGGACTCACCTAGCAGGGGAAACCAGAAGGCTTCATCCCCCAGAAAGAGAAGAAGGTAGTGAGTGGAATATACCAAGGAACAAAATTAGAAGGGGGGGGTGGGGAGAGGAGAGGAGTGGAGGGGCAAGGCACAAGGTGGACTGTTGTATCTTGGAAAGCTAGCAGCTTGGCAAACAAGGTAACAGAATTCCAGAAAATGATGGTAGAAGGGGAGGTGGATATTTCTGCCATCTCAGAAACCTGGCCCACCTACTGTAATACCATGACTGGGATCTCACGATCCATGGATACAGGGTATGCTGAAAAGACAGGAAGGGGTGAAGAGGAGGAAGGGTAGTTATTTATGTTAAGGATGGGATAGTGTGTACCAGGGAAGAGGGAGAAGAGAGGAGGACAGAAGCCATATGCGTACTGCTCCAAAGCTTTAAAGGTAAGAGGATTCGGTTGGAGGTGGTATACAGGCCCCCCCCAATAATGAGGAGATTAACAGTGAGCTGGGGGAGCAAATCAGAAAGGTCAGTGCAAAGGGGGTATGGTTATAGTGGTTGACTTCAACCTACCAGGAACTGACTGGTGGACCATTACTACCTCAAATGCCATGGCACAGATACTGCTTCACGCTATCCAGGGCAGCTACCTAGAGCAGGGAGTGATGGAGCTCACCAGGGAAGGGAACATACTGGATATTGTGTTAGAGTCAGCTAAGATCAGAACAAGGGTGGTGACTTCAGGAAGGCAGATTTTACCACGATGGGCAGCATCCTAGAGGGGCATCTTACTGGAATTTACCCAGGGATGGATCCTGAACAGAAGTGGTCAATCATAAAGAAGGGACTGAAGGAGGCCACAGACATGTGTGCCAAGTCTCTAAGTGAGTAATCCAAGTCAAAAAAACCTAGTTGGCTCAGCAGTGAAGTGGTGGGAAAGGTCAATGACAAGAGATTGGCCTTGAATAGGTTCAAGAAATCTGGGTGGGAGGAAGACAAGGATGTGTACTCGAAAGCATCTTGGGAAGTGAGTAGGCCAGTCAGGGCAGCCAAAGCAACAAGGGAGCATAGATTAGCTCAGGGATCAGAAAAGGGGAAGGAGTTCTTCAAATACATAAGGAATAAGAGGAGTTGTGGAGATGAGATTGTAAGAATCAAGAGTGGGGGGGGTGGGAAGAAAAAGGGGAGGACCAGGCAGAGGCACTCAAAAAGTACTTTTGCTTGGTGTTCATGAAAGAAAAGGATTGCCCAATATCACATGGGAAAGGAGGGAGGGGCGGTGTGTGTGAGTGTGTGTGTGTGTGTGTGTGTGTGTGTGTGTGTGTGTGTGCAGAGATAACAGATGGGGTCATCCAGGAGGACAAGGTTGTAAAAGGCCTTAAAGCCTTGCTGGTGGATAAGACACCAGAAGCAGATGGTGTACATCCAAGAGTCCTGAAGGAACTGGCAGAGGTGATGGCAGGCCCTCTGGCAGACCTGTTTAACACCTCCTTGGAGATGGAGAATGTGCCCAGGGACTGGAGGATGGCCCACGTAGTGTCCCTCCATAAGACTGGGCCCAAGGACAAACTAGGCAGTTACAGACTAGTAAGCTTGACTTCTATAGTGGGGAAGTCGATGGAGACCATTATAAAGGAGAGGTTGATAACTTTTCTGGATAAGAATGCACTACAGGATGAGAGACAGCATGGGTTTGTCTCGGGAATATCTTACTAGACTAACCTAATAGACTTCTTTAACTGAGTCACCAGGGTGGTTGACCAGGGCCATGCTGTGGGTGTCCTGTAACTGGACTTCAGCAAAGCAAAGCTTTCTACTAGGTGCCTCACAAAAGGTTATTGGACAAGCTGAAGGACCTGGGGGTAGGGGAGATACTATCAAGCTTGTTATTGTTTGTGTTTTTTGTTTGTTCTTTCTGCTTGTTGCTCCTCCACTGCCCCGTCTGTCCTCTCTCTCACAGTCCCCAACCACAATTGCATTCCACCGCAAGAACTAAGGAATTTGCTCCTACAGTGCACCATGCCATTGTTTTTACAGCCACCGATTAATCCCCTAGGTGGGGTGAGGAAGGTTCTCCACTTACCTCCCTCAAACCTCAGGGGCGTGTGCACAGTTGAGTCTGCCCCCAGTTCCTCCATGGATGCATAATGCGGAGAGCTCATTACCAGTATCAGCTCAAGTATTTTCCTGTGTTGCTACTCCTGTCCCTCTGCTAACATCAGTACTCAAGGAAGACCAATGAGACAGAGTTGTGCTGTGACGCGCCTCCGCTCAAGTCCTCAGCCAACGTCAGCCCCTCCCTTATTTTCTGCTTCCCCAGCCACAATGCCAATACCTGTGATCACACAGAAGATGGCAGTATCATGGTGGGGCTAGCTTCCACCTCTCCTTGGAGTAAGCTAGCAAGCCATTGGGTGCTTAATCCTTCTCCCTCTGGCCAACCTCCATCAATCCAAATCTGTCACCAAACCCTGCTCGAAGGTGTGCCGAGAGGTGTGGTGTCCAGTGCTTCAACCCTCAGTGCCACTGGGCCAGCACCTGACCAGCATGTTGACTATGTGAGGAAATATCAACTACTCTGCCCTGAACGGCATGAGTTCAGGTCCGGGCACAGTACCACCACTGCCTTGCTCGAATTCATGAGCTTCATCCATAAATCCCTCAACCAAGGTCAGTTGGTTGGTACAGTATGCAACCAAGGCATTTGACATGGTTAATCATGTCATCCTAGCTGAACAACTTACCATTCTTGGTCTCTCACCTGAATCTGTTGCCTTGAAAACCGTTCACAGCAAGTAAAGATATGTACCGTTCTCTTGGACAGTCAGGCTGTTCTGTCTGGGGCCTCTCAAGGCTCTATCTTGGGCCTCCTTCTGTTCAGTGTATTTCTGAATACCCTGCCCCTCTCCATCCAGGGACATGTCCTTCTTTATGTGGCAATGCTGTCCTGTTTTCCAGTGGCCATCACCCCAAGGTTCTTGAATCGGAACATCAACAAAACTTTGCTGTTACAGAAGGGTGGTTCAGCAGGCACAAATTAATCTTAAATTATAAGAAAGCAAAAACTATGTTGTTTTCCAACCTGCAAAGCAAGAATAGACACTGCCCCTTCTCCATAGTAAATAATGTTGAAGCCCCCCTGAAGTTAGTCTACATTTAAATACCTTGGGATCACGGTGGACAATGTCCCCTCTTATACTAAGCATATCGACAATATTTCCAAGGCAATTAATAGGTGGATTGGGCTCCTGCATAGACCCAAGCATTTCCTGACCCCTACAACCCTCAGCATGGCCATGCACAGCTCAGTGGTATTGCTGGTAGACTATGGGCTTGTCATCTATGGATCAACCACAGACACGTCCCTTAAGTGCATAAAAACAGCACTCATCAAGGCCTGCTGACGCCTCACTGGTGCAGACCGACTGACCCATACCTGTGACTTGTATTCACAGGCCAATTGTCTACAGTTCAGTAGCAGACTATTCTACCAGACCTGTCTCATAGCTAAGAAAGTCAGCTGTGGTCTTATGCCCCCAGGGTTCAGGAGCTCCTTACTGCCAGCACTGAAACTCAGCACACAAGAAGATCTGGCTGCTCCTCTTTCAAGATCCCATGTTGTCACACCTCACAGGGTCAGAGGTCCTTTGCCTACCATGACCCCTCTGGTTCAACTCATTTGCAATTGACATATCATCTGCCAAGACCTTGGGTGCCTTCAAAAAAAATCTAAAAATGATTCTGGTATCTAAGTCCTACTGTGACTGCTACTGCTAACTTCCATACAGGTGTTAACATTATTTGTTACTTCCTAGTACCCCACCTCTTTCTCATCCGCCACTCCATTCACACCCCTGTCCCCCTTCCCCTCCCCCTTCCTTCCTTCCCCTACCTCAACTCATCCCTCACTATCTAGTTCTTTCACCTCAGGTAACCCTGACCATATCCTTTTGACCACCCCTGTTATATATCTTCGTGGATGCATTCAATGGTCTGCTCTCTCCTCCACCACCTTGCTACATGACAAGGCATCTTGAGCTGATTCCTATTTTTATCCCCCCCTTTCTTCTGCACCTCATATAATGTGTATCCTGCCCACTCTGAACCATGCCCTGGCATCTGCCTTAAATGAACTGCCCCTTCTTTGCTACTTTATTAACTAACAAGTCCTCTGGGCTGATTCCTGCTTCTTGCACCATTTACTTCCTCTTTCCTCCTACCCCCTTTTTTCCCTAGCACTTAGATATCAGGATACTTACCCCTAATGCACTTCATAACGCTCTCATAACTGTTCTGAATAGCATGTGATTGTCTTCTCTCATACTTTTATCTAGGAATTATTCCATTTTGCAATGGATCTACTGTTGTTGCTGCTGTAATTAACTTCCATAACCCCCTCCTACTGTTAACTCTTTAGATCCCCAATGTTATTGTACTTGTTCGTTGTTATTTGACATTGAACCTATATAAAGCTATGCTCAAAGATGAAATCAGAATCATAAATAAATAAACTAGTGGGGTGGGTTAAGATTTGCTTTAGGGCAGATGGCAGAGGGTAGTTGTAAGGGGGAGACATCCAAGTCAAGACCCGTAACTAGTGGAGTACTGCAGGGTTCTGTGCTCAACTCTGTTTTGTTCAGTGTCTTTATGGGGACACTGCAGAGGGGGTCAAGAGTAAGATCAGCCTGTTTGCCGATGACACAAAGATTTGTGCAAACGTAGACAGTGAGGAAAGGAGGAAGGCACTCAGGGATGATCTTGTTAAACTCAAGCTCTGGTCAGAGAAGTGGTACTTGGGATTTAATGCTAAGAAGTGCAAGGTCATGCACCTCAGAGTCAGAAAACCCAGAACGAGTTACTGACTGGAGGCAGTACAGGTATCAGCTTCAGAGGAGGAGAGGGACCTAGGGGTACTAGTCACAGGGGACATAAAGGTATCAGCAGCGTGTAGGAGGGCAGCAGCAAGGGCAAATCATATGCTGAGGTACATTATCAGGGGTATCACCTCCAGGAAGGAGGAGGTCATCCTGCCCTTGTATAGATCACTGATGAGGCCACACTTTGGGTACTGTGTGCAGCACTGGTGCCCTTACCTCAAGAAAGATGTAAGATTTCCAGTGGGTGCAATGTAGGGCAAGAAAAATGATCATGGTGCTGGGGAGATACCAGATGAGAAAAGACTGCAGGAGCTCAACATATACTTGCTGGAGGACACAAGGGAGAGGGAGGATATGACAGAGACCTTAAATACTTAAAAGCCATAAACAAAGGTCAGTATGGGAGAATCTGACTGCTTAAAGGGGGGAAGGACCACAAGGGGGTACAATCAGAAGCTGGAAGGGGTGAGGTTCAGGAGGGAGATGAGGAGGAACTACTTGAAGAGAGCAGCTGAAAGGGGTGAGCTGCACACTCATGCAGACTTGATAAACCTATGAGCCTGTTTCTGGTGGCAATTGTGTATTTTCGTATGTAAGTGGGAAGAGAAAAGCAAGAGATGGGATAGTCTGGATCAGAAGGGCAGAAGGGGGAGACTGTGCACAAGAGGAACAAGAAAAACCTGGTGTTTTAAACAGGTACCTCTGCTCAATATTCACAGTAGAGAGAGGAGGATGGACCACCAGAGAGAAGTGAGACTAGGGAGGTTAGCACAAGTCCATTTTCAGAGGAAGCCTCCTGAAATGTCCCACAGCCCTGAGGAAGGCTATGGGACCAGATGGAATGTACCCCAGATTATGGAAAGAGCTCAAGGAAGTGTTCGCTTCCACTTTGACATCATTGATCATTGGTTAAACCCTTCCTGGTATACTGCATGCAGTACTGGCACACTTACCTACAAAGGGACATTAGGCTGCTGGAGGGTGCAGCATGGGGCAATGAAGATGATTCAGGGCCTGGGGAATTGCCACATGAGGTCAGATTAAGAGAGTTAAACATGTACACACGGAGGAGAGGAGGGATGGGGGAGCATGACTGAGATCTTCCAATACATGAAGGGGATTATCAAAATGGATACAGAGGGTCTATTTAGGAGGAGAGTGGAGAGAGACCTTAGGGGCCATGACATGAGATTGGAGGGAGGTAAATTCTGGAGGGAGGTAAGGAGGCATTTCTTTATGGGGAGGGTGGTGGCAAAGTGGAATGCACTACCAGCTGAAGTGGTGGCATGTATCATTGTAGAATGCTTCAAGAAGTGTGGGATAGGACAAAGAGGAGGACAAAGAGGTAATAGGGGAGGGGCAGCTGCTGAATAGGAGTTAACTACATTCATGAGCAGCCTAGATAGACCATGATGGCCTTTTGCTGCAGGCAATTTTCTTATGTTCATATGTTCATATTGGTGAACAGCTCACTGGACACAGGAGTTGTTCTAGAAGACTGGAGAAGGGCTGGCATGGTCCCTCTACATAACAGTGGCAGCAGGGAGAATGCCTGCAGTTACAGACCAGTCAGCCAAACGTCAGTGTTGGGGAAGCTAATAAACCCTACTAAAGGAGAGGCTGGTAAAGCATTTGGAATCCAGTGGGTGGCAGGACCATAAGCAGTATGGACTCAAGGGTGGAAGGTCATGCCAAATAATCTGATAGATTTATTTTACTGGGTCACCAGGATATAGACCATAGTAGGTCAGTGGATGTAGCCTATCTGGACTTCAGTGAGGTCTTTATCAATGTGATGCACAGACAGTTGATTAGGAAGTTGACCAGCTACAGGGTCCAAATGAGTACACTAAGTCTGAAACTGGTTAACAGATAGGGAACAGAATGGTGGTTAATGCCACGCATTCTAAGGATAGGAGAGTAACCAGTGGGGTATTACAGGATTTGGAAATGGGACCAGTCCTCTTCAGTAAATCCATAGGGGACATTACAGAGAAACTGGGGGGGAGGTAAGACTTTTTGCAGATGACACCTAAATCTGCGAAAGGGTCAACACTCAGGAAAGAATGGATCTAGGAACATCTGAGGAGTAGTCAAGGTCCTGGCAGTTAGGGTTCAATGTCAAAAAGTATGGAATTGTGCACTTAGGGCATAAGTAATAAAAAACACGACAAGCACTCCTCTGTATTGGTAAATAATAAAAAAAATGTGTACAGAATAAAACAAAGACAAATCTACCTTCAATTTAACCACCAAACTGACAAGCCCCAGTACTCTGAGGTAAAAACTACCTCTTCTTCAGGGGGTGTGACCACTTAAACCTTACACAGTGTTTTTATAGGACAACAGGAGTATGTATCCAATTCTGGAGACTGCACCTCAGAAAGGACTTGAACAGGATGAAGGCAGTCCAGAGGATAGCAACCAAAATGGTGCAGAAGTTGCAATGGAAACCATGCTGGAAGAGACTGAGGGATCTCAACAGATACACTGTGGAAGAGAGGAGAGTGAGAGGTGACATGATCGAGACTTACAAGTACCTCACAGTGGTGAACTGGGTACAGAAGGGATGTCTGTTTCAAGTGAGAATGATCTCCAGGACTAGGAAGCATGTAATGAAGTTGAAGGGGGGTGGTCAGGAGGCATGTGAGGATACAGTTCTTCACTGAAAGGGTGGTACATTCATTGAATTGAATTAACCCATGCCTAGGTGGTTATAGGCACTCAGCCTGCAGCATAATGCATCAACCTCCCTGCAGGCATGGATTAATTCTCAGGTAGACCCAGGATCTCTCGTGTGTTAATCCCTAAATATAGTACCTCAGCCAGTGCTGTTTCTAGTTCTCCTATGAAGAGTCTCACTATCAGGCAGGCCCACATAATGTGAGTATGGGTCCCTCATTGCTCATCACAGTGCCTCCAGCAGGTTGTACCATGGTACTGCCCCTATGTTTAGCCATAATTACCAGGATTTTAAAATAGGAGAGAAGATCCGTCCAGGCATACCCCTAAAAGATATGAGATGAGGTGATTCTGCTCTACTCTGAACAACCTCTCTCCCATCTCTTTAGTCAACAGCTTGCCCAAGTACCTCACCCCATTTTGCTGCAACATATAAGACACTGTAGAGTTGTGTGGCTTAAAGTGCCCAGCAAAGGTGAAAAAGTGAGAGTGAGAGTCAAGGTGAAGAAATCAGAGCTCTAATGTGTGTCATCAAAGCATGAACCAAAGGGTACCAGGTCACGCTAACGTGGATAAACTCGCACGTGAAATACAGCACTGTAAGAAAAGCTAATGGTACTACAATGACATGGCTTTTTTCATCATGTGGTAAGAACCACTGCCTCTGTCAGTGCAGGCTGTCAGTACTGAAAGTGAAGCATACTGCCGGGGCAGTGTCTGGCCGAGCCGCTTCCATGGTGGAGTGGCTAGACACACCTGCTTCCAGCGGCATCAGGGCCCTGAGGCTGAGTTTTGGTTCTCCCCAGGTCCTGCTCTGCTGCAACTTTTAAAATAAAAACCTCCCAGTATGATTTTGTTTCCCCTGAAGTCCATGATCCACCACCCAGAGCTGATTATAATTAGTCCAGGGGTGTTGGGGCACAGTCCCCCACAAAAACAAAGTCCTCTGGTGTGCACTTATTTTGGAGTGGTCATCGTGTTATGCGGACGTTATTTTTGCCACACACTGCTTTGCATGCAGCATTGCTGTGGTGCACAGTTTTGACCACAACATTATGACCCTGTGCCGAACCAAAGTAAGCATGAGCTAGGTCCCTCTCCCTAGGTGGGAGAGACTCAAGGTAATGAAGAACCCGGAGGTACCTAAAAAAATCCCTGTCTAGCAATGTCATATTGGTTCTGAAAGTGCTGAAATTGGACTGTGAAAAATAGGTTTTGTCTACTCCACCTGAGATATGCTGAGTCCATATGTGAAGGTGGAAAATCTTGCAGTTTTCTATGGGTCACACACACCAGTCAGCTCCATAGAGGTTCAAAGCTGCTACTGTCTTTCACCAAACTTGTTGAACCGGGCACTCCAGGGATTTCAGTCAACACAAAATCTAGCACTCAACACCTTAGAAAAAAGATGCTGGTCCTGAATAATTATCGAAAAAAATTTGCCAGTTTTACTGAAGTACCAGAAATAACAAAAACACACCTTAACACACTTTAGATAAGCTCCTTTATCAAAGCATATGTTTGGTCACTAGTTGGGTCACCTTTTGTACATGCTATATGACGTCATCAATGGTCTCAAACCATGGAAACAAAAGCTCATGGATTCAACTGTGGCTATAATGACTAAATGATTAGTGAAATTCATTACACAGATAAATCACCAAAATATACATGTAATCACCTCTTCCCTTTTACCTACACACCAACCCGCAGGTGGTGCTGCCTCAGGGAATGTAGGCTAGTGCCTGGGTTTGTGGTTATAGTTGGCTGGGTGAGTGGTGCAGTGCCTCCGTCTATTGAGAATTCTTCTAACAGCATACTTTTGGCCGGCCCGTCTCTGCAGCGGTGGATTTCCGCTTACGCGCCCGGCGACCGGGTTAGGAATGGATCCGGGTCATCGGAGAAGCGGCGGGGAGTAGGATTGAGCGTCCGATGGGCAGCTCTCCTACTCCAGGGGAGGTGTGGGCACTCGGTGCGATAGGGACCCCTGGTGAGACCGGGAGTTCCATGCAAACTGACGCCTCAAACGCTGGGGGAGGAGGCTGGGCAGCGCTAGGCCATTGCACATCCCCGCCTCCTCCCGGGAGAAACTTAGGTGGAAAATGGAAGGCGGGCAGGACCACCGATTATAAAGCCTCCCGGAGAGCCTCCCATTGCCTTGCGTCGCTGGGACCCCGACCAGTTACAATTCGGGGTCACAAGCTGGCCTGACGCCCTCACCTCGCGGGGCAAGCGCGGGGGTGACTGTGGGTCCCCAGCAGCAATTGACGGCGGTAGAGGTCTCCGGGGCCGTGACTAGGGCGGATGGTCCCGGTGGTCCTGCCAGAAAAAGGGCAAATAAAAATAAATAAATAAATAACAGCATACTGTTAGGGTGCTTCCCTACAGAAAATGAAACTCAGCCCCCTCCCTTAAAAACAGGTAAAACAATACACAGTCCCCTTCCCACTTATATCTCTATGCATAAAATATCACACTACACAATAATGCAATGGCTGCAACTGTTTTCAGAAAATAAACAACGGGCATATTTCGAGGTGGATAAAGAGGTAGGAGGCAGTGGAAGCAAAGGGGAATTAAAGCATTCAATAATCAGATTCTACACTCTATGCAAATCAACAAAATAACAAAACATTGGCATTCATAAATAGTACTATGCATTCCAGGATTACCAGTCCCAGTTCTACTCCCCTCACTGGTGTACCAGTTAACCCCACAGTCCCTATGAGAGCTCACAATTTTGGTGTGCACGCATTGAGCAGTTGCAGGCCTGTGATGTGAAAAAACTGGGTGCAGCACAGGTGAAATGATGGGGTATTGCACTGCAGAGTACCAACCACACCAGGGGATGCTGTGAAACAGTTTTATTTCTGGCTGTACTAGTTGCTAAGGGCGTTGCTAAGGTCACACAGGAAGTCCAAGAGTAAAGGTAACAAGCTAGCTAGCTGAACAGTTAGAAAAGTATTTGTTTGGGTAAAACCCAGTACTCACAATCTTTGGTGAACAGAAGCAGCCTGGTGAGAGTGTCTCCCCTTGTCAGGCAACTTGGAAGAATAGGCAGGAAAGGTCTGGATGCAGGCAATGATCCTCTTCACCCCACAGAGAGACTTGTTTTCACCCACCTCAACTGTAGGTAGGCAATCTTCACCTTACAGAGGGACTTGTCTTCACCCACCTCAAATGTAGGTAGACAATCTTCACCCCTCAGAGGGACTTGCCTTCACCCACCTCAACTGTAGGTAGGCAGTGGCAGATCAAGCAAGCAGACAGCATCTCAGGGCATAGGTCCTGACAGGAAACTCAGTCTCTGAACTGGTAAGGACAAGAGGTTGTTGCTTTGGTTACCTCAGTCTCCACAGCAGGCAAATAATTCCTTCAGCAGGCTTTGGATATTGGTGGTACCAAATATCCCAGTTAGTTCAGCTGAGACAAATCCCAGTTCTAGGGGATTTACCAGGATCTACAGTTACCAATTCCCAACCTGTGCAGAAGGCACAAACGCCAGAATATTCTATCTGACTGCAGCAGGAGCAGACAAAAATATACCTTCTTAATTCACTTTCACTGGCAAGTCTCACTCTGGATCTTTGTGCAGAAGGCACACAATACAAGCTTTTCTATCTAACAGCAGCAGGAGCTGTCCAGAAACACTTCTTCTCACTCTAAACTCTCATTCAAAGACACACTGGCAAACTGTAACATTCAGAATCCTCAGGTTTAAAACTCATCTTCTCATTGGTCCACACAACTTATAAGTTGTTCATTCTGATTGGCATTACTGCAGCTACCAATTGGATCCTGCACTGTTCTCCAGCAACCTCAGCAAAGGTGGCCAACACAGAACAGTTCTCTCAGCTCAGTCACTTTCCCTAAACTGTAAAATAATGTTTGCACACTGTTGGCAGCATCTGGCTGCATGGCTAGCACCCTTCTGGTCCCTACTGAGGGCCGCTAGGGCCAGGGAGTACATTTAGTGGACAGAAGCTGAGTTGCTAGCTCCATTTTATGGGCTGTCCAGAAGGAGCAGGGTCTGTAAACGTCCATCCTCAGCCGCTAAGCATTCTGGATCATGTAGTCCCTTGTGGTTGCCATCTTTTCAATTACTCCCCAACCCACTGATGGTATTGGCAGGGTCAGGCAGTTCTTTAAAAGTTTCTTTTTTCATACTTTCTGGTCCCCCAGTTCTTTAGGCAGTCCAGTGGGGCTGGGGAGATAAATCCTCTCACTGTGGCATTTCTGCCACTTCTTGCAGGAGCTTGAGGCACTAGACCAGCAATATGGCCTTGTTCCTGTGTTCCCAGTCCCCGCCCTGCTGTCCGGTAGTTTGGGGGCAGGATATCAACTGTCCTGTGCAGCACACTGGCTGCTTCTATTATGACACATGACGTAGCGGAATTGCTTTTTTTCCCTCTCCCTGGCCCCTTTAGAAGTTTGGGGGAGCCAGGGAAGTGAGAGACAACAGGCGGCTTGCCGGCCATGCTGGAAAAGGTGCAAGAGGCACTGGAACAGTCCAGGATCAGGCTAGGAAGCAAAGAAAATGGCAGTTACAGAAGCTGTCAGAAGGCAGCTGGAGCCCCAGGTAAGCTCCTGACGCGGGAGAGGGGTTACATTCTCCTCCCACTAAAATCCTTGGCATCCTCGACAAGGCCTGAAACATCAAAAACATTTCTAATAAACCTGATACCTCTCTATCCATCATTATTATTGCATGAATAAGGCATTTCATTAATACAGTAGGCATGCACTTAATTGATTATTTTCCCACCATGGTCTAAAGGTACACCTCCCTGTTATGACTTATGGACAGCACAATGGGAGCAGCAATAGCTGGCTTGGCAGCATATTAACCTTTTTATATATCACATTGACAGGGAGATCTGAAGGGATGCCAGAGACATCGTAAATAAGTTTTTCTCTCTGCTTGACTTCTCTACCAGGGCAGCGGGGCATTACAGGTTCCTCAGCAATGATTTTATCAGGATCATTAATAGGTTCTGCATACTCAGCCACATGGGGTTCAAATCTTTCAATGACCTGGATGGGTTCTATTACTGCAGTCTCAATATTCCTTGCATTTGGAACATTATTCATGACTGTGGACCCAGTGTCAGTTGTAACAAAGGGTACTGCAACTGGATTCAATGATCTGGAATGACTCACATTACTCCCTTCTGGTGTTGAAAATGGAAAGTCAGTGGGATATGGTGCAGATCGATACTGATGTGGTATCGGGCAAACAAGGTTCTTCATCTTCAGAACTACTGTTGAACGCATCAGACTGCATCACCAGTGTGGCAACAGGTTCTGGAGGTTGAACTTGCCTGTGTCTCTTATGTCTTGTCTCATTTCTAGTAACCAGTCTCCATGGAGGTGACAGAGGTACTGAATTAACAACTTCTGACAACAGTTGACCAATTGGCAATAGGTGGTTTCGATGCAGCATTTTAACCACCATATTATCTACGCTCCTTTCCTAAGGCAACTCCTCCTACCTACTTACAAGGTCATAATGTCCTTTCCATATGGGTCTCTTTTAATCTTACACCCGCCTGGACCCTTGCCAGATGCACAAGGTGGTGTCCTGGTTTCTTCTCCAAAGAGGAGTGATGGGGGACTGACCTCTCCCCCTCCTTACTTACCCCCTGGTCATTTGGGTAGGACCATTCTTGCCTTAGGGGGGATATTGAGCCTAATCCTGGTCCTTTCTCCCCAAATCTCACTCTCAACAACCCCACATGCCCCCTGTGGGTGGACTCTAAAGGGATCAAACTTGCTTACATGAACATAGGTAGTCTAAGGCATAAATTCCATGACCTGGAGGCATGGGTGTCACTCTATAAACCTGACGTTCTAGCCCTGACTGAAACCTGGCTCAAACAGCAGATCCTCCCCCATGAAGTAGAACTAGTAGGCTACCTAACCTTTAGAAAAGACAGGGTAGGGAAAAAGGGAGGAGGGGTTATTATCTACGTTTGCACTGACCTTCAAGGGTCAGAGTTGGACTTCCACTCTCATAGTGATTCCCTAGCTGAATTGCTGTTCGCGAAAATACTTCTTGGGAACACCAAACCCTTACCTTAAGGGGGTCTACCTTCCCCCTCAATCTCCTGCCTCCTCACTGCAATCCCTAACAAACCTCCTTGAGAGCCATGTATTGGGGGAGACCATACCCCTTGGGGATTTCAATCTCCACTGGCCTTCTCTGCTGTCATCCCCCGAAAAAAAACCTCTTCTGGGCTTTCCATATACACAGGTCATTGACCTTTACACACGACATAGTCCCAAGACTGGGAACCACTCTCTCATTGACTGGATCCTCGTCTCCTGCCCAGACCTTATACTGTCGGCAGGGATTATGGCAGAGTCCCTGAGTGATCACTCACCTGTTTATTGCATTTGGTCCAACAAGTCCCCAAAAGTTACCCCTAAGGTCATTGAAGTGAGGGACTACAGTAGGTTTGCACCAGCCGACTGCTGCTCTGATTTGTGGAACATTGACTGGGCCCCTATTACATCTCTCCCCTCACTTGATGAGGCTCATGAATATTTCACTCAAGCCTTCCTGTTGGCCTCAAACAAGCATGCACCTTTAAAAAAGCTCAGGGTAAAGGGAAAATGTCATAAATGGTTGAGCCCGTGCCTCAAGCATTCCATGCTCCTCCGGGACAGAGCATGGGGCAACTACAAATCCTCTGGCAACCAATCTGACTAGGAAAAGTATAGAGAGCTGTGAAACCAGTGTAAAAAAGCATCAAAACAGGCCAAATCTCTATACGTAAATGACCTCCAGACTAGACATCTACGCAATCCTAAAAAAGTCTGGGGCCACATTAACATACTTATCAAAGGCTCCTCAAATAGTCAAATGGACTCCATCATGGTAGAGGACTCACTGACCAATGTCCCATCGGTAGTTGCTGAGGCCTTCAATACCTCCTTCACTAACCCAAATGGTACTCCCTCCCCTGTCCTCTCTAGGTCTGACCTCCCTCTCGGGAGATACTTGGATAAACCCTTGGCCTCAATTCCATTTAAAACTGGTCAACCAGTCTGAGGTACTACCTCTCCTACACAAAATTAACCCCTCCTCCTCGCTAGGCCATGACCAACTTGAACCTCACCTACTGAGGGCTGCTGCACCGGCTATCGCCCGTCCTGTTACCTTTCCTATAAATAGATCTTTCCAAGAAGGTATTGTCCCAAAAATATGGAAAGTTGCGACTGTAGTCCCTGTCTACAAAAGTGGGTCCAGAGACACACTGGGAAACTATAGACCAATCTTCCTACTTAGTCCCCTTGGATAAATCCAGGAAAGACTAGTCTCAAACCAGCTTCAAGACTACCTTGAGCAGCACTCTCTCATGGCTGATGTGCAACATGGTTTTAGAAAGGGACATGGTACTGATACTGCCCTCATCCGGCTCACTGAGGACATCCTTGCTTCTGTGGACCAAGGCTCCCCAATGGGTGCCCTCTTTATTGACCTGTCCAAGGCCTTTGACTTGGTCAGTCATAACCTCCTCTTATCAAAACTCCTGCACTTAGGACTGGATCTCCACTCACTCTCCTGGTTCAGGAACTATCTGAGTGACCGTACCCAAAAAGTCAGTTGGAAGGGTGCCCAGTCTGCCCCCAGATTCATTACCGCAGGGGTGCCCCAGGGCTCAATCCTGGGCCTCCTGCTCTTTTCACTCTTCCTCAATAACATTGAGGGACACTGCCCCCTCAGCAAACTCATTTTGTATGTGGACGACACCGTCATATACTGTAGTGATCCCCAACCTAGTGTCATCGCCATGAAACTGCAGAATAGTCTCTCAATACTTGAGGCCTGGTTCTCTGCAAACTCCCTTAAACTCAATGAGGAAAAAACTAAAGCCGTTCTGTTTGGGTCAAGATGGCTGGGCTCTGACAGGAGTCAGCTGCTCCAGATCTGCACAAACCAAGGAAAAAGAGTCAAGGTCTTGGTCAGCTTCAAATACCTCGGGATCCATCTCGACCAAGAGATGACCTACCGACCCCATATCGACTCCATAACCAGGTCCACCCACTAAAAACTTGGCCTCCTCTACCGTCTTGGGAATTCCCTATCCTCGGTTGCATGCTGGGCAATTGCCAGCTGCAACCTCCTCCCCCCTCCATACTATATGGAGCTCCTTTACTACCAGTTCCTCCATGAGACAGAATTCAACAAACTTTCCGTTCTCTATAACCGTGTGGCTCATTTTGCCAAAAACTCCTCTCCTAGGAGTCATCACTGTGATGCACTTAAGGAACTAAACTGGCCCACACTTCGGCACAAACTAGCTTACGCTGTCGCTTGCCTTGCCTTCAAGTTCACCACCCTCACCATCTTAGAGGACTACTCTCCTCCAAAGAACAAATCCGAACCCTGCGATCATCTGCAAGTCATCCCCTCAACATCCCAATGATCCGCTCCAACCAAGGCAAACGCTCCTTTAAATTTGCTGCCTCCCACCTATGGAACTCTCTACCACCCTTACCCAATTCAAGTCTGGACTCAAACTATATCTTCTCAATCTCAGTCTCTGTGGCTGTAACCGTTAGCTCCCTAGCCCAGGCCTCTGTTCCACTGCACTGCCTTGAACCTCCTTTCATTACTGGATGTATCTCCTAAACCTGGATGTAGCCTGTATACTGGTCTCTAATTCTACACATGTGTATCTAATGTAACTAGTGTAAATAATTGCGTGAACCTGTATTGTGAATCCTTACTTTTCCCCTGTCTACTGTCGCTAATGTCTACTTGATCAACATATGTAACTATTGTAAAAAAGAATAACTGTTTTCTTCATGTCTGTTTCTGTAACTAATTCCGGGTCGCTCCTGAAAAAGGGACCTCTGGTCTCAGTGGGCTTACCCAGTTATCAAAATCTAAATAAATAAATAAAATTACCATTCTCCATTCTTAGTTTGTATACTGGCAAATTTGGAAGTTGTTCCGCTATTACATAAGAATCAGATTTCCAATGGTCCTCTATCTCGTGTTTGCCTGTTAGTCCCGAGTTTCAAATCTATACTCAATCTTCATGTTGAAGATCTTGTTCTTGGACTCTCTTATCATATCTGTTTTTGTTTGCTAGGCTGGACTTTGCAGCTGCTTCTTTGGCCACCCGATAAGCTTCTGTAAGTTGTGCTTGCATCCTCTTGGTATATTCCAGTTGTGTCTCTGGTAAGGCGCCTTCTGCAGACACCTAAAAATATAAGTCTACTGGCAGTCTGGCTTCTCTCCTGAACATTAGGAAATAGGGTGAGAACCTCATTGAATCATTTTTAGTATGGTTGTAGGCATGGACTAGGAAAGGTACTTGCTGGCTCCAGTATGGCTTTCCGTTAGTATCCGGTGTTCCCAGCATATTGAGTAGGTTTGTATTGAATCTCTCTGGTTGAGGATCACCTTGAGGGTGGTATGGTGTAGTACAAGACTTCTCTATGCCCATAATGCTTGTGAGTTCTTTGATAAGGCGACTCTCAAAATCTCTCCCTTGGTCTGAGTGCAGGCGTTTGGGGAGTCCATAGTACACAAAATACTTTTCGCACAATACTTTACCCACAGTGGTTGCTCTTTGGTCTTTAATAGGGAAAGCCTGTGCATAGTGGGTGCTATGGTCAGTTACTATTAATATGTTACTGATCCTCTTTCGATCAGGTTCAAGTGAAAGGAAGTCCATACAGACCAAGTCCACAGGCCCACTACTGGTGATATTCACTCGAGGCACTGCTCATTTGGGTAAAGTTTTATGGGTGATGCATCTAATACACCTTTTGCAATGTCTTTTCACTTCCATAGCTATGCCAGGCCAGTAGAAGCGGTCTTGTACCAGGGCCAAAGTCTTATCAATTCCCAAATGTCCCATGTCTTCGTGAAGGGCTTACAAAACCATCAAACACTACTTTTTGGGACGCACCAGCTGCTCTTTGGGAAACTGAGTTTGTGTCTTTGAGATATGATACAACAGTCCATGCTTTAACGAAAGCTTGTCCCACTCTCTCATGAGAAGTGATACATCTGGCAGGTTTGCTTTGACTTGAGAGGAAGACAAACCTTTCTCTTTGGCTAAGATAATGTCTCATAAACTAGGATCTGCTGGCTGTGCTTTTCTTAAATCTGTTGGAGATAAAGTGAGGCAAAGAGGTGTTAGGCATGGTAGTGAATTGTGTGTACAGTTTCGGTATGGCATCAGGATGCACTCCAAGTGGATCCACTATTCAGTGTGGGTTGGTGATGGCAGGTCAATCATTGGGCACCATCATTTGCCAAACAGTTTTCACTCCATCTTCTATAACATAGGTCCGGGGCCTCTTCATAGTAGGAGTGTTATATGAACATCTGGAAAGTGCATCTGCATCTATGTTGTTTCTCCCAGGACAATATTGCAAGTGAAAATTGTAAGTTGATAGGGTGGAGATCCATCTATGCCTAGTGACGTCCATCTTGGTGGTGGTCAGCACATATGTAAGGGGGTTATTGTGCAATCTGGCTCCATACAGGTACTCATGGAACAGATCAGTCACTGCCCATTTCAGTGCAAGGAACTCTAACTTATGGACTGGATAATTCTTCTCAGAAGGCATCAAAGTGCAACTGGCATAGGCAACTGGCCTTTGTTGTGTTCTTGGTAGAGTACAGCGCCCAAATCTTCCATGCTGGCATCAATGTGCAGAGTGTTTGGCTTGGTGTAATTGGCAAATGCTGGAACAGAAGCTTCTGTCAGGCACCAAATAATCTCTTGAAATGTACTCTCACATCCATCAGTCCATCAGTCCCCAAAAGGTTCATTGATTCTGAAATATTTGTTTGGGGAGGTCTTCATGGCTTCTAGATGTTTACTCTTCTGAGTCAGAGGATATCTTTGAGTTAGTCTGAACAAAGGTCTCACCACTGCAGAGTAATCTTTCACAAATCTCTGGTAGTACCCACAGAACCCTAAGAAAGACTGAAGCATTTTCAAGTTGTTGGATCTAGGTCATGTGGTAAGAGCATTCACTTTTTCTGGATCAGTACTGATAACCTTGATCAGCAACAATATGTCCCACATACTTCATGGAAGTCTGGCAGAACTGACATTTGTCCAGCGAACATTTCAGACCATGCTCCTTCAGTCAGTCCAGTATCTTGAGTAGTCAGGTTTCATGTTTTTCCAGTGTTATCCCAAACATTATCAAGCCATCCAAATAAATTAAGACTTCTAAAAAATTCATGTCACCCATCACCTTCTCCATCAAATGCTGGAATGTTGCTGGGGGTGCCAGATATTTATTGGGGCATTCTCTCAAACTCGTAAAATCCCAGTGGACAAATAAACACAGTCTTCTCTTTATCTTCCTCAGCCACTGGTATTTGGTAGTAGCAACTGTGTAAGTCTAAGACAGAAAACCTTCTGTTGCCAGTAAGACTATCTAAGGCATCTTGCACTCACGGTATGGTGTATTGATCAGCCACCGGCCACTGATTCAGGGTGTGATAGTCAATACACATTCTCATTGCCCCATTCTTCTTCCAGGCCACCACAATAGGCGAGATGTAGGAACTTTGAGATTCTGATATTATCCCTGCTTTTAGGAGTTCTTGCAAATGTCTCCTAACATCTTCAATATCTGCAGTCATCAGTCTCCTTAACCTTTCATGATATGGGTGGTCATCGTGTAGGTGGATGTTATGCTCTTCTCCTTTTGCGCAACCCACATCCCATTCATGGCAAGAAGACACATCAGATCTGTCTACCAGCTCCTTCTTTAGCTGATTCTTCCAGCTAGCAGGAATCGGAGATGAACTGAAATGAAATGCCCCTTCATCCAGACGAACAGTTTTCTCTGGCGAGGATGTGGACATGACCACATCAGCTGCATACATATTGGCTATTACTGTAACAGAGTGCACTGTCAGATCCTTGTGAATCTGATTCCTGAGTTTGATGATGACTCTCTTAACCATTACTTCATTTCTGGGCAGCACTCCTCACCAGAACATCAGATCGTTTGGCAGTCCTCTTCCTGGTGACTCTACAATAACAATTTGTTCTGACAGCAACTTCTTACAATCCCCTGCTCCTTCCACCACACACTCAGTGCCAGGGCATACTATCAGAGGATCTTTCACTTCTCTTTTTATGACTCCAACAATCTCCTCCAACTGGCTGCAGGCACTGATCTCTCTCTCTCTAGGAGGGCAGATGGTCGCCATGCTGGGTGTGCCAGAAAGATAGTAGCAGAGTTTGTCTCCAGTTTATGTGTTTTTAGCATTTATTTAGGAAATGTTTTAACTGAAATCACTGTAATAAGGTAAGGCCAGTAGTTTTTTGTAAAGATTAAGTTAAAACTAGTTAGTTAGGGACTTACAGTGAGTTATTTAGTATTCTGAGCATCTTCAGTAGCAGAGCTACACCTAGAATGTACACTGGGGATGTAGGTTCAGTCCCAATGATGCCAAGATTATGGGGTGTTAGGGTAGCTGAGTAGCTGTAAGCCCAAACAGTGAGGAACAGCGTAGCAGTAAGCAGAAAAGCAGGCTAGGAGCTGTTTTATACTTACTTCTATAGCACTGTCCACCTGAAGATTTGCAGAGGTGGAGTGGAGTGGTGTTGAGAGTGGAGCAGTGTCGAGAGGAATGTTGAGAGCTGGGGAAGACTGAGTGCCGAAGGATTGGTTCCGGGACTGTCATTGTGAGGAGGTGCTCAGAGGAACAATTTTGCCTGGTGGTGGTTTCCAGTTGGGGTGAGATTCCAGTCGAACCATTGAAAGAAAGCACATCGACTGTGTTTTCAGCTTGTACGAGCTTGGAGAAAGTACTGTGAAGGGTGACCATGATAATGAGTGACACCGAAAGGGCCTCTTTGGGAGTTGGAGCAGGATTGGGATGCCTGACCCAGACAGAAGAACTACCACGGCCACCACCAGAGGGTGATGGAGGGGATTTGGTTCCCTCAGGTAGAGCAAGAGACTCACCGGAGTGTGGGTCGGCCCTGGGCTGTCGAGGAGAAGGTCTGGGGGGAGCCTGATCCATTTCAAGAGAGGCCTTATGTGAGTTTGGAGGAGGTGTCCCTATATATCATGGAAGGAAAGGCACAGCATGGACTAACATCTAGTAGAGAGATAGCTGGAAAGCTGGGTAGCTGGAAAATCGCTTAGAATAACAACTCCTGCAATCTGGTGAAATAAAATCATTTTCTCTATTGGACAGCTCTGCTATGGAACATTTTCTGTAGACTGGACACAACTTTATGTGAATTCTCAATTTGTTACATATTGGAACTCATACAATTGAGCCCTGTGACAGGGGGCAGAAGAGTACTGACAATTCTATCCTGAAGTGGTGGGAGCACTGCAGGGGAAAAATAAAACCAAGACTGCAACTGGAGGCTGTAGACTCTGTACCATAAATACTTTTTAAAGTTATTTGCTGCTAAGTGGGTGGTTGATTTGGGGGTTGGGGTGGGGAAGAGGAGTAGTGGAAATGTTTATAGATTTGAATAAAGGGGGGGTTTAGAAAATATTGAATGGGGGAGGGATGTATGTATAAGTAAGTAAGACAAAAGGAGGAAATTGTTTTATTTAAGTAAGAAATATATTTGATTGGGTGGGTGGGGGTTGATTGAGTGACTGAGGGGTGACATTGGATTAGTGTGTGTGTAGGCCTAAGTAATGTGCTCGGGAGATAGGAGCATGGTCAAGCAGTACTCCTCCTCGAGACTTAGGGGTCTTCGCCCTTTTGACTGCCCCTCACTTCCATTTGAAGTGTATGGTAGATGCTGGGTGTCTGGTATACTAAGGAGAAGGGGGGGTGGAGGATCCTGGAACTCTCAGGGGGAGATGGAAGAGGGGTGGATGGATTGAGACAGTAAGAACCAGGAGACACCCTGGGACAAAATGGGCACAAGAGCAAGGTCCTCCTTGCCTTGTGCCCATACCCAAGGGTTCTGACTTAGTCAGGCAGGAATTGGGGCCATCCTCACATTCTCGTCCCTCTTGGGCAGTGTTATATAGTGCCAGGTCAATTAGGAATAAGACTGCACTGGTTGCAGATCTTGTAGCCTCTGTGAACCTGGCTTGCATCACCGAGACCTGGCTGGATGAGAATGCGGGTCCCATTTTGGAATCAGCTGTTCCAGTTGGGTTATTGGTGCTACACTGCCTGAGAGAGAACCACAGGCATGGGGAGGAGAGATTGCTGTCTGTTTTAGACAGGAAATGGGGATCAGGGACATGCCAGTTGGAACCACCAACTCCTTTGCGTGTATAGTGGGTGTGGGTGCAGGCTACAGGACCCTTCTCATTTACCATCCACCAGGTGACGAGAGGGTGTTCCTGATGGAGGTTGTGGACTTCATCACCAAGATGGTATTGGAGGCCCCCAAATGGTTGATTCTGGGGGACTTCAATGCCCGGGTCGACGAAAAACTCTCACCATTTTGACAAAATCTCCTCCAATTGATGGAATCATTGGGCCTGACACGGGTTATTACCACCACAACTCACTAGGGGGGCACTCACTGGACTTGGTGTTCCACCTGGGGATGGAAATCTCTGATATGGAGGTGAATCCTATCAGGTAGTCTGATCATCATGCCTTGAGATTCAGTTTCACAGTCCCCCGTAATAGGCCTGCCTCAAAGGAGTTGTTACAGTATCGTCCTTTGATAGGAGTTACCTCAGAAGACCTAATGAGCCGGCCAGGTGGTGCTGAGGGTTGAAGCGCTGGATGCCACACCTCATGCCATGCCGGCGACCTGGGTTCGGGAACGAGCCCGGGCCACTGGGAGTTGGCAGGAGGGGAAGAGATTGAATGTCCGGAGGACTACTCTCTCTTCCCGGGGAGGGGAGGGGTGATGAGATCACTCCTAGAGCAGCCTCAGGTGGCAACCAGGGGATACCTAACGTGGTGACGCAGTGAAACACAGGGGCGGAGTTTGTAGCATAACAATGCCTTGTCTCGCTGAGCTCCAATGGTGAAACAGAGAAAAATGGGGAAAAAAGCCTTCCTACCATCGGTGAGATGGCCAGTGTGGGGAGATGTAACCCATATCCCAAATGCCAGCAACGCACCCAGGATCTGCCTCCATGACCTACCCGATGACAACAGGTAGGAACTTCAAGCTAAGGAGGAAACACTGTTGGAGGGTGGAATCAGCCCCAGAGATGGTACTAGGGAACGAGCCTGCCTGGGGTCATTCGGGGGGGAGATTGAGGGGAGAGGTAAGGGTTCAGGCTGGGAGTAGGGTGGACTCCGAGTGGGCACTCCTGAAGGATGCCCTTTGGTGTAGTTGAATAAAAAAAAAAAGAAAAAAAGGAGGCCTAATGACAGTACTGGACCTCTCAGGACTTCCAGTGGATAGCACTGACCCAGGGCCCCTTGTATTGGCCTATAACAGGGTTGTTGTTGGGACCCTGAAGGTCATTGCTCTGGTTTGTGTTAGCCCTCTTACCCTTCTCCAGGGTGCCCCTTGGTTTGATGGAGCATTTCGGGAGCTGAAGAGGTGAGGGTGAAGATTGGAAAGATACTAGCAGAAAATTCGCCTGGAGGAGGACAGACTTAGATTGCTATATCACTATAAGACCTACCAATCAGCAATTTCCCATAAGAAGGCAGAGTTCCTGTCCAGGGAAATAGCTGCTGTAAAAAATAGACCAGCCAAGCTCTTACAGGCTGTGGACAGACTGTGCAATCCAGCATGTCTACATTCTGGTCGAGCATTGTCATGGGAAAAGTGTGAGGAGTTTGCGCAATGTTTTGCTGATAAGGCATCCACCATCAGGGATGAGATCAGTCAATGCCTCCCCATTGGACTGTGGATTGATCAATTGGATAGTACTAACGTCCGGTTGACCTGGGCCACCTTTAGCCAACCGGTAGTCTTGGATAGAGTGAGGATCATCCAGACTCTGTGGCCAACTTGCTGTAGTTTAGACCCGGGCTCAACCCATCTCCTCCTAGGGTGTTGAGGTCATTGGCCCGGTCCTTGCTGGGATAGTGGGGGTTTCATTGGATAGAGGGATTTTTTTGGATCCCTTAAAGAAGGCGATAGTGTGGCCCCTCCTGAAACAGCCCTATCTTGACCCTGACTGCCCAGGTAACTACAGACCAGTCTCAAGCTCACCCTTTATAGGGAAAGTTATTGAGAAGGTGGTCACTCTGTAACTGGAAGATCATTAATCTATCCACAGTATCTATGACCCTCACCAGTCTGGCTTCAGGAAAAGGCATAGCACAGAGACCACCCTGCTATTTGTGCTAAATGACCTTCTAATGGTGAGAAATTGGAGAGCCCATTCCATCTTGGTTCTCCTTGATCTCTCAGCAGCATTTGACATTGTGGACCATGGGGTGCTGCTAGAGCACCTAAGGTTTTTTTTGTGGACTGAGTTGGACAGTCCACGGTTGACTTCAATCCTGGCTTGAGGGCAGATTCCAGAGAGTTGTGTCAGGGATTAATTCCTCAACCCCTCACTGGCTGCCCTGCAGGGTACCACAGGGCTCGATGCTGTCCCCCATGTTGTTCGCAGTGTACATGCTGCCATTAGGGGACATTATAAGACAGTACAGGTTGAGTTTTCACTGCTATGAGGACTATTCTCAACTGTACATCTCTTTTGTGCCTGAACAGGAGTTAGATTATATCTTGGTGTTTAACAACTGCCTGTCAGAGATATAGAACTGGATGAGTGCTAGTTGGCTGAGGTTGAACTCAGGTAAAATGGAGGTATTGATGGTGGACCCTGATAGTAGGATGACTGGGTCATGGGTGGGAAGACCCTCGGGTTTGCATCTTGGAGGAGTCCCACTGATTGCCTCGGGTGAGGTGCGTAACCTGGGCATGATATTTGATGAAGGTCTGGCCCTGAGGGTGAAGGTTTCGGCCGTCGTCAAATCTTCTTTTTATCATCTGAGAAACATAGCTAGGGTGAAGCACCTAGTCCTGCCCAAAGATCTTTCTACCTTGCTCCACGGCTTTGTCACCACTCATTTTGATAACTGCAACACCCTCTACATAGGGCTACCAGGGGTGGATATCTGCTGCTTGCGGCTAGTGAAGAACACAATGGCCAGGTTGTTAACTGGATCCCCTAGATCCAGTCACATAACACCTGTGCTGCATGGACTGCACTGGCTGCCGATACATTGGCAGATCACCTTCAAGGTCACGTTGCTGACCTATAAGGTCCTACATGACCAGGTACCCCTTTATCTGAAAGAACTCCTGTCTCCTTACTGCCCCATCCACTCACTCTGATCCTCTGGTGAGGGATAGCTACAGATTCTGAGTGTATCCCTAAAAACATTGGGAGGAAGATAGTTTGCCTTTATGACTCCTACCCTGCGGACTTCTCTACCACGTAGGATACAAGATAGCCTGCCTGTGGAAGGATTTAAAAAATCCTTGAAAACATTTGTTTCAACAGGCCTTTGAAGGGACCTAGCGAGTTAGCGCTGAAATAGTGTATGTATATTTATTGTTTTAATGTATAATGGAGACTGTTTGTTTTATTAATGATTGTTAAAGCACCCCGAGTTCTGGAAGGGTGCCTGATACAAATTAAGTTTACTTACTTACTCTCAGAGGCATGAATTGGTAAAGTCTGATAGATTCTTTCACCTGCCTTCTGCAGGCACAAGTGAGCCAGACATCCAAACATATTAGCATTCATTCGGAGAGGCATAGCTACAAGGGTTCAGGAGGTGCAGTGGCACCTGGGCCCACGAGGTTTGAGGGGCCCAAATAATAATTTTGATGTTTATTCAAAACTAGGGAGGGGCCATGTAACATCGCCTCACACCCAGGCCCTCTGGGAATTTTCTATACTACTGTGATGTAGACATCATAGGGGTAACTGGCATTGCTCAACCCCCACACAGAAAGTCCCTCTAGAGGTTGCAAAGGCAAATGCATCAAGTGACTCTGGTAAAAAGATCAAAAAATGATGGTGACCTGTGATCCACTGTCCAGGAGGGCATCACACAGATATCCTTCAACAGAAATCTTAATGGTAGGAGTGGGACCCATCAGTCCGGACAGTAACCTGTCTCTGACAGATGCATTAGGGCTGGTCCATTTCATGGAGCTGTTCGATCTCGGAGTCCCAGGCTGCTCCCTCACCTGGCTCCATTGTCATTTCCCTGTGGCTGTTGCCTTGTTTCCCATTTCTTGTTCACTAACTGCTTATTCTCAGGACTAACACAACCTCATGCAATATGTCCATCTTCTCCACAATGATAACAGAACCATTCACTTCTGGGTGCAGTGGTGGATCGAGGACCAACTCTTGAATCAAAGGAAGAATTCAGTGGGCATCCATGCCCAGGTGGCAAGGAGTTGGCTCATGGGCGAGGTGTCTTTGTCATCTGAATGGCTTTGAAACATTCACTGATTTCTTTTATCTGTGCTTTCAGATCCAGGATATCTGTTTGTACTTGATTATTCACAGCTTGAGGCTACAAGGGGAAGGATTCCCCGGAGGGCACTCTCAAAGAACTGACAATATCTTTTTGCTCTCTCACCTCATCAAGAAGCTGTCTGAAGTTAGGAGGGTTAGCATGACATTCTTTTAATCTTAAAGTTATGAGAGTCCAGTGTGAATATCCAGCACCACGTAAAATTGATCAGGTTTCATTTGGGCAACCTGTACAGGAGTCACTCCTCCAGTTTCAGTTATTTTACAAGTCATTGTCTTTACTCGGGTCATGTAATGAGACAGTTTCTCTCCCACATTCTGAGTAGTAGCTCCCAGCTGAAAGAGGAGGTCTTCCTTATGCTCAATTGCTCCATAGGAATGTCTCAGTATGGTGAGATGGTCACTAGGAATGCAATCTGGTTGGCTGACTTGCAGTGATCAGATGACCTCCAGTGCCATACCTCTCAAACTCTCCACTATGAGCTTGCATTTCTTGTCATCTGAGCATTTCCATACTTGTACCATCTGGATGGCTAGATTAATTCAGCTCTCATAGTCATCCTCACTAGAGGGTGTGGAGATAGTACCAGAAAAAGTATGCAGTCTTCTATACTGTTCACAGTGTGACATCAAGTAAAAGGACCACTCAGGTTCTCCAACCCAGGGTTCACAAGTGGGTTTCTTCTTTGTCAGGTCACTCTCTGGGAATATAGTTCTAATGTCTTGAACTGACTTTCCCTCTGTGGCTAATAGCAAATGTAACTTCTTCTCAAATTCACTTAGTTCCTTAGGGTCCTCAGCAGGAGGATCCTGGGTGGCATGGGTAATTAAGACCCACAGAGTGAGGTCTCCATTAGCAGGGAGCTGATCAGGCACTCTGGAAGGATCAACATTCTCTCAGCACTCTGTTAAAATGCTATGGGATTGGTGAGCAACACCGTAAATCCTCCCATGTTCTATAACCTTTCCTAAACATTTTATGCTGCCTAGGCCACTTTCAACACGATCCCTTGGGGTTGCTTGCGGGAACCCTTGTACCAAAATAGCTTTTTTTTGGATCAACATCCATACCCTTGCACCAGTCTTGCAATGAGACATAAATCATTGTAACTTTTGAATTTGGGGAGGGGGGGTTACCAGACCGTTCTCAATATGCTGGTAGTATAGCCTAGAAGTTACAGTAATGCACTGTGAATGAGCTTGGTACATCCAGCAGACCAGACCTGGGTTTGATTCTCACAACCTCCACTTGCATACTGTGTGACTCTGAGCAAGTCAATTAACCACCCAGTGCTACCAGGTCACCCTGAAAACAGGTACTTGTGCCTAGTGGTCCTTACTCAGTTACCAAAGACTAAAATAAAAAATAAATATAATTAAAGGGGTACTGAAAACCCCATAAATCCTAGCGGTGGCCTCCATTTTTGTAACCACCCCTTCCCTTCTACCTGTTATGAATTCCAGTATTGCAAGTCCTATTTCTGCTCTCCCCACTGGTGTACTAGTTAACCCCACAGTCCCTATGAGAGCTCTCAATTTTGGTGTGCACACACTGAGCAATTGTAGGCCTGTGACATGGAAAAGCTGGGTGCAGCACAGGTGAAACGCTGGGGTGCTGCAGTGCACAGTACTAACCACACCAGGGGGTACAGTGAAGCAGTTTTACTCCTGGCTGTACTAGTTGCTAAGGGCATTGCTAAAGTCACACAAGAAGCCCAGATGTAAAGGTAACAAGCTAGCTAGCTGAACAGTCAGAAAAGTATTTGTTAGGGTAAACCCAGTACTTACCACCTTTGACGAACAGATGCAGGCTGTTAGGGGACATCTCCCCTTGTCAGGCAACTTGGAAGAACAGGCAGGAAAGGCTTGGATGCAGGCAATGATCCCCTTCACCCCAAAGAAGGACTTGCCTTTACCCACCTCAGCTGTAGGTAGGCAATCTTCACCCCACAGAGGGACTTGTCTTCTCCCACCTCGACTGTAGGTAGGCAATCTTCACCCCAAAGAAGGACTTGCCTTTACCCACCTCAGCTGTAGGTAGGCAATCTTCACCCCACAGAGGGACTTGTCTTCTCCCACCTCGACTGTAGGTAGGCAATCTTCACCTTACAGAGGGACTTGTCTTCACCCACCTCGACTGTAGGTTGGCAATCTTCACCCCACAGAGGGACTTGTCTTCACCCACCTCGACTGTAGGTTGGCAATCTTCACCCCACAGAGGGACTTGTCTTCACCCACCTCACTGTAGGTAGGCAACGGCAGATCTAGCAAGCAGGCAGGACCTCAGGGCATAGGTCCTGACAGGAAACTCAGTCTCAGAACTGGTAAGGAAAAGAGGCAGTTACTTTGGTTACCTCAATCTCCACAGCAGGCAAATAATTCCTTCAGCGGGCTTTGGACATTGGTGGTACCAAACATCCCAGTTAGTTCAGCTGAGGCAAATCCCAGTTCTAGGGGATTTACCAGGATCTACATTCACCAGTTCTCGACATGTGCAGGAGGCACACATGTCAGAATCTTCTATCTGACAGCAGCAGGAACTGACAAAAATATACCTTCTCAATTAACTTTCATTGGCAATTCTCACTCTGTTTCTTTACTTGGGCAGAAGGCACAAAATGCAGGTTTTTCTAACAGCAGCAGGAGCTGTCCAGAAACACTTCTCACTTCAAACTCTCATTCAAAGACACACTGGCAAACTGTAAAGTTCAGAATCCTCAGGTTTAAAACTTAGCTTCTCATTGGTCCACACAACTCACGAGCTTTGTCCTGATTGGTGGTACTGCAGCTACCAATTGAATTCTACACTGTTCTCCAGCAACCTAGGCAAAGATGGCAGCCCTGAAAGAGTTCTCTCAGCTCAGTCACTTTCCCTAAATGGTAAAATAATAGTTGCACACTGCTGGCTACATGGCTGGCACCCTCTAGGTCCCTACTGAGGGTCACTAGGGCCAGGGAGTACATTTAGGGCACAAGAGCTGAGTCGCTAGCTTTGTTTTACAGGCTCCCCAGAAGGAGCAGGGTCTGCAAACAGACATCCTCAGTCACTAAGCATTCTGGTATATGTATTGCCTTGTGGTTGCCATCATATCCCTTACTCCCCAACCCACTGTTGGCATTGGCAGGGTTGGGGAGTTCTTTAAAAGTTTCTTTTTCATGCTTTCTGGTCCCCCAGTCCCTTAGGCAGTCCGGTCGGGCTGGGGAGATGGATCCCCTCACTGCAGCTGTTCTGCCACTTCTTGTGGGTGCTTGAGTTGCCAGGCCAGCAATGTGGCCTTGTTACTGTGCTTCCCGCCCCACTGTGCAGTAGTTCAGGGCTGGGGGAGCAACTGTCTTGTGCAGCACACTGTCCGCTTCTATTATGGCACTTGAGGCACTGGAATTGCTTTTTTTTCCTCCCCCCTCCCCAGCCCCTTTAGCAGTTTGAGGGAGCCGGTGGAGTGAAAGACAACAAGCGGCTCACTGGCCATGCTGGAAAAGGCGCAGGAGGCACTGGAACAAGTTACAGTGCTCCCCGGCTCTTTGACAATACAGGATCGGGCAGAGGGAGTGAAGAAAATGGCAGCTGCAGAAACTGTCAGAAGGCAGCAGGAGCCCCAGTTAAGCTCCTGACGTGGAAGAGGGCATAAAATACACATATACACATTCATAAAAAAACTTCCATTCATCACATAATTAATGCAATCTATTAGTACTACATAGGTAGCCTGTTTAAATAAATGTCTACAAGAAGCAGGGTAAATAACAACCTCTGTTGGAGTTTTGATCTGGCTGCCGCCGCAGGAGGAATTTCTGTTTCTGGTTTGCAGTGAGGAATGGTTCAGTTTAATTAAACTGCAGGGAAAAAGCAACTTTTCACTAATTTGCACTGCCAAGGCATTTAAAGGCAAATATGTATCAAACTTGGCATTTTTGTAGAGTGGGATGGGATGTGCTTTCAGAGCCAGATTAAGGTAACCGGGGCCCTAGGCAGAGAAGAAATCTGGGCCCCGCCCTCACCGCAACAGCGCCACTTTGCCATGACTGTGCTCCTTCACTGTGACCATGCTCCTTGGCCACTGTGTATCGGTTACTGACATTTTAACATATGTTTTCATACTGTCCCTAAAAAGTGACATAAAACTTAAATAACCTAAAATGCTTCAACATGAATTTAATGAATATCAGTATGAAAAAAAACATTAGTCCATCTAAGTTTTGATCATTTAGAGAAATTAATTACTAAGTGGCCTAGTAAAATATTTTTGGAGATGTGAAATGTCTTGATTTGCACTTCTGCCAAGCCCCCCCTCAACCAAACATATACACATGTGCTTGTGGTGTTGGTGTTACCATTTTGTCCTGTCAGGTAGTATGAACTGGGATGCAGGAGTTTTCTGGGTAGGATACAGACCCATCTCTGAAAGAACCAAGGTCATGGGTAGTGAAAGAGTTATTTATTTCAGTTTAGGATTAATACCGTTGAGCCATAGGTTTGTTTACAAAGGCTCCAAGTCCGCAGGAAATACATGACATAACAGGACAGCAGTAGCATGGGTACAGTACATACAGGTAAAACACAAATTAATATCAAGGTTACAAGTGGAGTTACAATGTGTACAGGATTACAAGGTTAGCAAGTGATAGTATATATCCACACTTGCGGAATTACCATCCAATACAACACTACAAGAATGCGGGCCAGCACTTTGGAGAGACAAAGAGCAGGCAGAGACAAAAGTGTCACAAGCTGCTAGGAAGTGAAGCAAAAAAAGAGCCAGAGAGCAGTCAGAGACAAGAGTGTCCCGAACCCAGGGGAAGTGAAACAGATAGGAGCAGCCAGGCATATAAATGTCTGTCAGGTGGTGTGGAGGTGGGTGAAGTAAGGGAGGTGCTTGGGGGGAGAGGGAGGGTGAAAGAGAGGAGGAGGGAAACATGAGGGTGAAGTAAGATGAGTTGCAAAGGGTAATGTGGGGGTTAGGGAGGGAAGGAGATGGGGGTTTAGGTCATGGGTGAGAGGACGAGGGGATAGAGGAAATGATATAGTAGGGAAGAGGAGGAGGGAAACACTGGAGGGGAAGAGAGGGAAGTAGGGTGAAGGAGGTGAGCGGGGTGAGGGAAGGGTTAGGACAGGGACAAAACCATAGGCTGTTGAGCATCATTAGTAAGATAGGGCAATGGCAGGCATTTGTGCTAGCTAGGTGTGAATGTAGCCCAGTTTTGAATTGGCTGAACCTATTACATTTGACTAGGGTGGCAGGCATGTCAATGAACCACTTGGGTCCACTAGAAGAAAGGGATGTCTGAGCCAGTGTGGTAGGTTTAAAGTATGCTAGCGTCCCTCTCTTAGTTGCACTCCTTGTGCTGATGCTGGATAGAGCAGTTACAAAGAGGGCCAAGACAGACTCAGGCGTGAGTCCCAACATAGCTTTTTTTGCTAATAAGAAGGTCTGGTATTGAATTCTGAGATGCAGGGGGAGCCAGCCAGGGACATTGTATACTGTTCATGTATGTGTCAGGTGGTGAGCTCCCAGGACAAGCTAGCAAAACTTGTTAAGAAGGGTTTTGACCCTCTTTAGCGTTATGTCGAAAGGGACCTGGGAGTAATTATATCAGATGACCTTAAGGTGGGCAAGTAATGTGAGAAGACAGTAAGGAGGGCTGGGGGGATACTGAGATGCATAGGGAGAGGCATCTACAGCAGAAAACAGGAAGTTGTTATCCCTCTGTACAGACAGTTGGTGAGACCCCATCTGGAGCACTGTGTGCAGTTCTGGAGACCCCCTCTCTGCAAAGACATAGACAGAGTGGAGTCTGTTCAGAGGAGGGCAACCAAAATGGTGCAGGGTCTGCACCAGAAGTCGTATGTATGTAACCCCTTTGTTACCCGGGGTTACTAGAATCCCAGTAAGACCTAGTGGTAGGCAGGGAAGGCAGCTTGTGAAACTCCAGTTAAATGGGTTTCACACTGTCTCACTCTGTCCTCAGTCACAGCTGAGACTTGAGAGATGACATCACTATAGAACTGTCGCAGCTTCATGAGCCACGTTGGAATCTCCAGCTCAGGGAGTGAAGTTTAGAACTTTGGGAAATTCAAAGGTAGTCTTCTGTTTGTCCTTAAGCAAAAAGGAAGCATTAGTCTGCTGTTTGATCGCTCACTAAAAAAAAGGAAGTGTTCCTGTGTTTTACCTTTTTTAAAGTGGTGGAGACCGCTCCCCCCGGTCTCAGTGCCCCCCTCCCTCTGGGGGGGAGGGAAAAAAGTTCTCTGTGGGTTCCAGGGGCAATCCCCTTCTCTCACCATGGAAGGAAGCTGCCTGATTTAATTTCAGTCTGTTCTTGTATAACAGCAAAGGTTACAGTACTTCGCCTGTGGGGCACCTGCAACGAATGGGTGAGTGTTTGGCTCCATTTGAAGGGGCAAACAAATTGTTTTCTTCAGTTGGGAAATGAATGGGAACTGCTATTTGGGAGGACTATGTTCACTAGGACAAACAAATAGAGCAGTCAAACAGTTTAAAGTTTTAAATGGATTTAAAGTTCGCTGTAGAGGGGGTGCTTCAGGTCATCCACCGTTCAAACTACATTTTAAAGTTCTAAAGTTTTCTGTGTGTCCAGAGAAATGGCTGGGTATGGGCTGTGGGAGCTGGAGGTGGGAAAACTCCCCATCTTAGTAACCAGGTCCACCTCTATGGATTTCTTCTGTGTTTTTGCTACTTGCCTCATGCACTTGGCCAATGATGGGGTGGGTACCCAGACGTGGGTCGCAACTTGAAAATCTCTCTAAGAGTCGCAGACTCTAAGTGGTGTGGGGAGCCACAGGATGGGAAAATTACTCCTTGTTTGATGGGAGTTTCGATTGGAAGTACGAAAACAAATCTCTCTAAGAGTCGCAGACTTCAAGTGGTGTGAGGAGCCACAGTTTGGGAGCATCCTTGTTTGATGGGAGTCTTTCCAAGTAAAGTTTGGGTTCATTCTTCAAGTGGACCATCAGTCAAGTGGCCAGCAGGGGAGCTGGGCCAGTCGGGCTGTGTATCCAAAGCGCATGCAAAGTCCAGGTTGAGTGCCTGGTGGGTCCATAGCCAGACAACAATAGTGATGTGTTCATTCTTCAAATGGACCGCTTGGTTAATCTCTAATCTGCACATACAGTAACATAGCCCTTTGGGGGACCATGCAATGCTTTGTTTATGTTCAGTTAGTTAATAAATAAAGCCACACTGAAAAATCCCAATTCTGGTTCTGGACATTACAGTTATTGCTTCCTGTAGTTGGATTTACTTGGGTGCCCCCGTGCAGAGTAGCCAAACCTAGGTCCCTTGTGCCAGGTAACCTCATCCTTCCCCGAACCCGTAGATATGTCACATGTAAAGAGACTAAAGCAGCTTGTTATGTATACCCTCGAAGAAAGGAGGGAGAGTGGGTATATGATAGAAACTTTCAAATACCTCAAGGGAATTAACAAAGTCCAAGAAGGTAGCTTCTTTCAGAAAAGGAGATGTGCAAGAACAAGGGGGAACAATTTGAAGACAGAGGGGGGATGGCTCAGAGGTAATGTTAGAAAGTATTTTTTCATGGAGAGGGTTGTGGATGCATGGAATAGCCTCCTGAGGAGGTTGTGGAGCCAAGAACAGTGGGAGAATTCTAGAATGCATGG
Source organism: Neoceratodus forsteri (assembly GCA_016271365.2). Lineage (NCBI taxonomy): Eukaryota > Metazoa > Chordata > Ceratodontiformes > Ceratodontidae > Neoceratodus > Neoceratodus forsteri. Next base: position 57,342,430 of record CM057455.1, read on the forward strand.
GACAGACATAAAGCAATTCTAGTGGGGGGGTAGGAGGAAGCAAGCTGTTGATTAACTAGAATCTGCAGCGTATCCATCAGGTAGGGAAATGGGAATACTAGGTGGGCCAAGCAGTCCTTATCTGCTGTCAAATTCTATGTTTCAATGTTTTTATATGTGTCAGAGACAGCTCTGTAGATCACTAGTCCATAGTCCACTGTAAACAGGACTGAGCTGCAAGTAACAAGTTTTAGGGTATCCGACATCATGGATGATCATGGGTAGTAGAGAATACATAGTTTCATAATATCAGATTTGATTAGTTGCTCAGTGTGAGCATTGAAGGTGTGGGTGTCATCAGGTGAACCCCTAAGTGTTTAGATGTGTCAACATGATCAACTGTGTCACCTTCGTGCCGATTATTCTGAGGGGGCACCTCTCATCTTGCTTTGTGGGGTACTGAAGAGCATGCTCTTGATCTTCTCATAGTTGAGCAGTAGTTTTTTCTGAAGAAACCATGATTTCAGTGTTTGAAATGCATCCTGTAATTCAGAACTGATTGATGTCAGCTCTTTGATGGAGGCAGAAATAATGGCAACATCAGTATATAGCACGATGTGAGCTGGGCAGGTGGTGGGTAGGGTGTTGATGAAGAGGAGATGGTCAAGGATACAATAGATCCTTGGGGGACTCCTAGGCTCACCTCCCTAGGCTCAGAGACAGTACCACTGATTCTAACATGTTGCGACCTATGAGACAGGTAGCTGTTGAACCAAGCAAGAGTGTCAATGGAAATTCTTGTAGCAAAGAGGCTTTGCTGGAGAAGTTGGTGATTGACAGTGTCAGATGCCTTAGTTAGGTCTACAAAGCTAGATCCCACTGCCACCCCTTTGTCCAGGACACTACAGAGCTAAGTGGTGCAGTGAGAGTAGAATGGTTATGCCGAAAACCATACTGTTGCATGCAAAGTAGATTGTATTTTCCAGGTTCTTCATGAGCTGGTTTGAGACCACCCTTTCATGGGCTTTGGAAGGGGGGGGTTATATCGAGATAAGCCAAAAGCTGGACAGGCTGGTTCTGACCCCAGATTCGAAGACTAAGGTAACAAGTGCTACCTTCCACCAATCAGGGAAGTCACAAGATCTAAGGGAGGCATTGAAGACCTTGACGAGTTAATCCACAAGTTCATTTAATGTAAGGGCAACCATCCTCATGTCTATACGGTCACTTCCCATCCTGATCTTGCTAAGGACATGCTTGACATAGTTAAGTTGGTGGCTTACTTGAAGAGTCATGAAGTATAGAGATTACGTTGTAAAGTGAGTGATTGTTGGAAGAAACCATTCCCAGGATCAAACATTTCTGTTATTGATACGTAAGCCAGGATCAATACATGGCAAGATTTATTGAAGGGATTCTGGAAATATGTGTAGTTGTTCACCTGAAAACAGAGCTACAGAAAGGTCAGAATTTCAAAATGAGTGAAATGAGGAAATAAAAAAAGAGTAAGATTTTTTATTGTACTGCATTATAGAGTTCTTGATTTTCAGAGTGAGATTAAATATAAACAACATACAGAACTGTATTGTTAATCTTCCATATTTAAGAGCAACACTTGATTCTAAGTGGAGATCCAAAGTGGGAGGTGAGAGACAAACCAAAAGAAATGTGCCTTTTCACACCTTACTGGTCAGCCTGGATAGGGCTCCTTGAGGCTATCAAGAGCACTAAACACCTAATCAGGTTGGTGAGAGTCATGTCACAGTTCAGTCCCTTCCTTGCTCAGATTACCCAGCGGTTGAGTCCTTCACAAAGAAAATGAATCTCAGGCAAAAGAAAAGGGTAAGTAGTAATTATATTCGGGGGATTGCTGGGGGAACCCTGGCAGGCAGGGGACCTAGGCACATGCCTATGTTGCCTGTGCCTTAATCCAGCCCTGCACACAAGGGAGAAACCATTTAAACGGACACCATCAACCTTTTTTGCATCATATTATTTCTAGATAAAAACCCACATTTTATGATTACTTACCTTCTCTAAAATTCATTGATGATGCTGGTTGTTTTGTCTGCCTCCTTGTCTATTAGGACTGAAATGCATGATAATATATAGCTATACCCATAGAAATATAGACCATAGAATCTGATGGCAAATAAGGACCGCTTGGCCCACCTAGTCTGCCCGTTTCCCTACCTGATAGATAAGTTGCAGATTCTAGTGAATCAACAGCTTTTTTTTTGAAAATTTAAGTTTATTAGGTTTTAACAACAAATTCAAAAACAACAAAACACACATATTCGATAAGGTACAGAATAAAAGAAAACGGTACAACCAAACCCCACCTAAACTCCCCTCCACCCCCAACCCCCTCACAAACACCACCACCACCCTCCCACAAAAGAGGAAAAGAAATCCCAACCTGCCCCACCCACAGACATATAAGTAAGGCATGGTTCAACTTCTAACAAAACCACCCCACCCTCAACCTCCCTCCTCCTCCCTCCCCCCCTCTATGGGTGCGCCATCTCATATAATAAAATATTCTGGGTAAAACAGTCAGTCATCTTGATACAACCAATCACTAGTACCAGCAAAAATACAAAATGACATACATAACCAAAGTTGAAATATTTATGTGGACTATAGAGATCAGGTCCCAAATTAAATAATTAGTGCAGACATAATGCCTGAAGTTTACCCCATCTCTTCAGAAACAGGTCCATACGACCATGCAGACTGGCAATCAAACTCTCCGACTGTAAATACGAGATAAGTTCAGTCAGCCAGTCAGCATATGACAAGGCCAGCTGGTCTGTCCAATGTCTCAAGACTAATTTCTTAACCGCCATGGACACCAAGGCCATATGGTATCGACGTTCAACACTATCTATACGGGAATATTCACCCAGAATACATATCTCAGGGGAAAAGAAGCCAGACAGACCCAGAAGAGGATCAAGGTTATCCCGGACAAGGGACCACAAAGGGGCAACCTTAGGACAGTCCCAGAACATACGAATTAGGTTACCTTCTCCTCGTAAGCACCTGAAGCAAGTCGATTGGGGAAGTTTCTTGAGCTGGAAAAGTTTAGTAGGGGTATAATAGAGGTTATTAACAATATAGTATCGGGTTAGCCGTAGTCTGTCCTGGGTATGATATCTATGTAAGTCCTTCATATACAAGACCAGTTCAGAGGCATCAAGTAGCAAGTGTGCCCAGACACCGAACCATCAACAGTCTCAGGGAATTTGTAGTTCAAAAGGAAAGAATAAATCAAGGAAATAGAATGAGATTGAGAAGCAAGATTTATAATTTGCGAAAGAAAGGGGTAGGCCACAGAGTCTCTAAAAATGGTACCGAATTTCCCGGTGATAAGATGTCTTAATTGATACACTTTAAAGACCCCTCTACTAGGGATACCAAATTTCTCCAGTATGTCACCGGAAAAAAGAAGGGATCCCTGGTTATAGAAGTGCTCCACCCTGGCCTCTCTAATCTGTGGGAGCCAGTCCGGCATAAGCCAAGAACTACCCAACTTTATTTTAGGATTGAGGATCATCGGCTGACCGAAATCCGAGACACTAGAAATGTGAAAAGACACTAAACATTGAGCCAGAGATTTAAGGGCAACTAAAATCGTGCTATCAGTCACCCAGTGTGAAAGTGCAGCTGGAGGAGTATAAAGTATAGCATAGTTATCGAGTTTGGATTCAGAAAGAAGTGAATGCTCAAGCTGGAGCCAGATTGGACAAGGTAGCGTGGAATTTGCGGAAAACCATCTCCCCAATTTGGAAAGATGGGCTGCCCAATGGTAAAGTAAGAGATTAGGTAGCCAAAGACCGCCTTTTTCTTTAGGAAGAGATAGTTTAGCATATGAGCGTCTAACACCCTTCCCACGCCAGATAAAATTAGAGAACATAGTATGAAGTTGCTGAAAGTATGAGATAGGAAGCCAAAGATTTAACAGATTCAACGGTAAAAAATCCGGGAAGGACATTCATTTTAATAATATTGATCCGACCCCAAAGAGAAATAGGAAGGGCAGACCATCGCTGCAGATCCTGATAAACCAGATTTTTAATTCTATCCAAATTTAGCTTTTTCAAAAGAGAGGGTTCAGTCGAAAAATAAATCCCCAAATATTTAATGGATCTAGGGGTCCACCTCATCCCAAAGGAAATAAACTCCTGTTTATTGGTATGGACGTTTAAAGGGAAAATTTTGGACTTAGAAATATTCAATTTGTACTGAGAGAAGGAACCGAACTGCTCAATAATATCAATCACTGCCTTTAAGGACTCTGCCGGGTATATTAGATGCAGAAGTATGTCATCTGCATAAGCAGAAAGGACCAGTTCCTGCTGTTGTAACATAAAGCCTCTAACCTGGGGAGATGTTTTAAGTCTGATAAGCAACGGTTCCAAATACAAATTAAACAGCAAAGGTGAAAGGGGGCACCCCTGTCTAGTACCAGTATATAAATGAAAGAGGGGGGGAAAAAACCCATTACAATAAATTTTAGCTGAGGGGGAACCATAGAACATTTGAACCCTATTCAAGAAAGCAGACGGAAACCCCATCCTCTCCATTACAGTCCAAAGGAAGGTCCAATCCACTCGGTCAAAGGCCTTTTCTGCATCGAGAGAGATCAAAGCTGCCAGATAAGAGGCTGATTGGGCATGCTGAGAAATATGGGACAAGATTCTTAAGTGATCCGCAGCAGACCTACCAGACACGAAGCCTACTTGCTCGGGACCCAGTAAACCAGACCAGACTTTCTTAATTCTTTCAGCTAGTATCTTAGCGAGGATTTTCATGTCATAATTTTGAAGAGAGATAGGTCTATAATTCGCCGGATCCGTAGGGACTTTGTCAGGTTTAGGAATCAAAATAATTGTGGCCTCAAACAAGGTGGGATCTACTTCGAAAGAAACTGATAGATATTCATATAATTTAAGAAGAATAGGTACCAGCTCTTTAACGAAAACCTTGTAAAAATTAGCGGGGAAGCCATCAGGGCCCGGTGCTCTGTCAGGGGCCATAGAGGTGATAGTCCTTTCTATCTCTTCCGACGAAATAGGAGCCAATAGAATTTCTTGTTGGGCCTCTGACAAACAAGGAATGTCGACGTCCCCCAAATATGTATTGATATTTGAGATAGAGGGAGATAAAGAAGGTTTACTATAATGGTCCTGATAGTATCTCTCAAAGATACGGGCAATACCTCTAGGGGAGGATACAATAGAACCGGATGGAGAAAGCAGAGAAGGAATTATCCTAGAGCCTTCCAGCGCCCGCAGTCGCAAAGCCAAGAGTTTCCCAGCTTTTTCCCCATGGTCAAGGTATTTAGCTTGAGTTCTTATCAAACAGTATTCGTTTCTCCTTCAAAGATCCATATACTCACGCTTAGCTAACAGAAGGTCTTTAAGAGCCGGTAGAAGAAGTTGAAGAGTATTTAGCTTCCAAATCTCTAATTTTATTCATCAAAGACAGAGATTTTGCAAGCGAGCTTTCTTCCTGGTGGAGGCCATCTTAATTAGCTCACCCCTGAGATAACACTTCAAAGAACACCAAACTATATCAAGTCTCAGGGTAGAATTCAGGTTCTCCGCCAGGAAGAAAGAAATCAGAGACTTAATACTCGAAACGTTATGAGGATCCTTCAACAACTGAGTATTTAAGCTCCAAGGGGAATCCCGACAAAACTCAGGATCTAAAGAAAGTCTGATCCAAACTATGGCATGATCCGAGAGGATGATTGGATCAATACCGGATTGAAGAAGACTGGGAAGAAAGGATTTACTAACTAAAACAAAATCTAACCTCGATTTGGAACCGTGCGATTGAGAAAAAAAAGAGAAAGCACGAAAAGAGGGATTGGAGAGTCTTCATGGGTCACATAAACCTAATATTAACAATAACTCCTGAAGAGCTCTCTGGGCGGAGGAGGGGCGCTTATCCTGGGTTCTTTATCAATATAGATGAGAGAGGACATTCCAGTCCCTCCCAATATAAACTGGGAAGGAAGGAAATTAGATAGCTTGTCTGCAAGAGACATAAAAAATTCTGGACTCCCCCCCCCCAACGGTCCATATACAGAACCCAGAACAACACTGCCACCGTTGAGAGTACCTTTAACCAGAATAAACCTCCCCTCTGGGTCTGATACAATTAATTCCTTCGTGAATAAGACATGCTTTTTAATAAGAACAGCAACACCCTTACTAAAACTGGAATTCCCAGCAAGATAGGTCTGGGAAAAACCAGAACGAGATAGGAACTTGGTGTCAATATGGCTTAAATGCATTTCTTGCAGGAGAAGAATATCAACCTGCAACAGTGAGCAATGGTTAAAAATCTGGGACCGCTTGACCCGATCTCTAAGCCCGCGCACATTCCGAGAGACTATTTTAATCGTGTTTGTAGCCATTTTAAGTACCATATAGAGAGAACATGCACCCAGACAAAATCAATATTAAAAGAGGAGAAAAAGCGCACCAAGACCAAATAATCCCGAAGTTCAATAGTCTGCCAAAACACCCCAGAACAGAATACCCACAAAAGAAACCCCAGCAATCCAGTCACGCTAGAACAATACCACACTCTAAGCTGGCAGACTGGACCAGACCGCCCATAGCCCCCCAACCAACCACTACTATCCCAAAAACCCGTCCTCCCAACCTGCCTCCAATAGACATTACCATCTAAATAACCCAGTATATAATAACACAACCACACTTGGCAAGAGACCATGCATATCACACAGTAATATACCCACCCCACCCCGCCCTCCAAATAGCCCACAAATGATTTAAACCAGAGGGTAAACATCCCAACCCTCCACCCACCCCTCCCAATGTAAGACACGAACCCGGAAAACAACTATTTACACAGGAAGCCAGGGCAGAAGCCAAAACCAATTCAGGCAAGGAAAGGGAAGCCCTGACCGCCCGACCCCAATTGCGAACCTCAGAAACCCCGGTGGTGGTTGGCCAGACAGATGGAGGGAAGTACCCCCCAGAAACATATTACCACGGACATAAAACCCAACCCCCCATAAAGTGACCCACTGGGGTGAGGTTAGCTAAACCCCCAACCCTAGGATCGCGATTCCACATCCAGCAAGCCGCTAAACTTCAGGCCCCGGCACCCCCCCGCACCCCAAACACCAGCAAACGGGAAACACTGCTGCACATAGGGGGAAAAGAAACCCACCCATCCATAGTACCTCCCCCCCCGGCTGCCAGTGCCAGCGTAATCCAGACCAAACCTTCCGCCAAAACGAGTAAATGTCTCTCTCACCCTCCAGGAACTCCAACTGCCCATAAAGGTGGCTTAGCTGAGAAGCGTCCCTCGGATCCACGAGAGTTCACCGCTTAGGCCCGATGTTTCCGGGGGGACCGATATCAGCGCGGGACCAACCAAGTCCCACCACCAGGAAGTTACCCCCCAAGGAACCACAACCCAGCAGAAAGGTTCCAAAAACGGGAGAAACACTGGGCCCAGCAGAGGAGCTCCCACCCCGACCCCTGGAATAACGCCCAGCCACCCAAATCAGCTGTCGAGGAACCACCAGGTAAGAGAGAGATCAAGGGTTAGAAAGCCTGTAAAATCCAAAACTGCCAATGGGGAGAAATGGGAGGAGTTTAGGCCCCAAAATCAAACAAACAGATTAGGGTGATAAGAAGGGCATAAAATGAAATAAAAAAATTAAAAAAAGGGTAAAAGGGGAAAACAAGCCATCAATCTACCATTAGACCAAAAAAGAAAGGCGGGAATGTAATAGCATACAAAAGGTGCAAAGTGTCCTTCAGCCAGAATTCTTAAAGAGGTCCGGTAACTTAATAGCCAGGTCCTTCAGAGCCGCCTCGGGGGAGCTGAAGCTATAGGTAGAGCCACCAACTGTAGCCTTTAACGTCGCCGGATAGATCATTCTGAACGGGATGGAGGCAGCAATTAATTTCTGGACTGCAGGATGGAAGGCCTCCCTCCTCTCCCTAGTTTCCTTCGGAAGGTCCTGCGTGATCCGTATTCTGGCCAACCCCCACAACACCTCTTTCAACTCTTGAGATTTGCTGTAAACATGTTGCCTCTCAATGTAGCTTAAACATTTCATAAAAATAGGACGAGGAGGCGATCCAGACGGGGGTCGAGGCCTCAGGGAGCGATGAGCCCGTTCCAGGTGGTACGAAGGGCTAATAGGTGATGGGCCCACCACTTTAATCAGGAACCTCTGGAGGAAGGCTAGTAAATCTGGGCCCTCTTCCATCTCAGGTAAGCCCAGAATCAGAAGATTATTCCGACGATTGCGCCCCTTCAGATCTTCAGTTTTTGCTTGAAGCTTCTTAATCTGCTGTTTAAGCTCGGAGATCTCCACTTCGAACTTAGATCTCCATTGCTCTACGGAGAACACTCTAACCTCCACATCAGACACTCAGGTCGAGACCAATGACAGATCGCTCCGAAGCGATTTAAGCTCTCCAGCTAGCTCCTGTAAAATGTATTTCACCGGAGACAATTCTTGAAGAAATCTGTCCTCCGTAAGGGGGTTGGATAGCTGAAGTTTGTCTCCACTCCGGTCTGGTTTCACACCACTCTGGTTACGTTGCTTTTTAGCTGCCTTTTCAGGAGATCTAGGTGGTGTGTGTCTGACAGAGGCCTGTTTCCCATCCACCTCCATCTTATTAAATTAGCCAATCTTCTGCGGTCAGACTTCAAACCCACTTAGTAGAAGGCTTAACAAAACTCCCTCAATGCCGATTTACCAAAATAATGCGCCGGGGAGTTCGAAAACCGGCGATTAGAGCAGCAGGAGGGAAGAGCTCAAGGCCTCAGCTGCTGGCTAGCTGGCTGCCATCACGTGACCCCCGTGAATCAACAGCTTACTTCCCCCTACCCCCAATACTACCCAGCCTTAGAAACATAGAAGTTGACGGCAGATAAGGACCCCAAGGCCCATCCAGTCTGCTCATTTCTTTTTCTACCTTATGAATGTGCCATTGGCCTTTGCTCCATCAATGGCCTATCTATTCATACTCATCTGTATTGCTCCCTTATGTTTGTCCCATTCCTGTTTGAAGCCCTGCACTGTATTCATATCCACCACTTCCTGTGGTAGGCCGTTCCATGCATCTACCATCCTTTCTGTGAAAAAGAACTTTCTCACATTACTCCTTAATCAGCCTTCCTCTAATCTCATGCTGTGTCCTCTTGTCCTGCTCTTTTTCTTACACTGAAACATGTTAGACTCTTTCACCTTGCTAATGCCCTTAAGGTGTTTGAATGTTTCAATCATATCACCTCTCTCCCTCCTTTGTTCTAGGGTATACATATTGAGCTCAGTTAATCTGTCCTCATATGTCTTCTGATGCAGTCCCTGCACCATTTTGGTTGCCCTTCTCTGGACTGCCTCAATTTAGTTAATGTCCTTGTGATGGTGTGGCCTCCAGTACTGCATGCAGTACTCCAGATGGGACCTAACCAGTGTCTTGTAAAGAGGGATTATTACCTCCCTCTTCCTACTTGTGATACCCCTGCTAATACACCCCAACATCCCTTTAGCTTTACCTACTGCTTTAGAGGTCTGCTTGAATGATTTCAGGTCATCGGTGATAATGATGCCCAAGTCTCTTTCTTCCCTTGTGACTGCCAGCAACTCCCCTCCCAGCCTGTAGGTGGCTTCAGGGTTTCTCTTCCCTATGTGCATGATTTTGCACTTCTTTGCATTAAATCCCAGTTGCCACTCTTCTGACCATTCTGCTAGTTTATCCAGATCTCTTCTCATTCTGCCCACCCCATCTGGATCATCTACTCTGTTGCAGATCTTGGTGTCATCTGCAAACAGACAAACCTTACCCTCTAGTCCATCTGCAATGTCACTGATAAACATATTGAAGATGACTGGCCCCAGGACTGATCCCTGAGGTACCCCACTTGTGGCTTGCATCTCTTCTGACTGTATACCATTTACCACCAGTCTCTGTTTTCTGCCCATCAACCAGTTTGCCACCCAGTTGACCAACATCTGACCCACTCCGAGCCTACCCAGCTTATTAATCAATCTTCTATGTGGAACAGTATCGAAAGCTTTGCTGAAGTCAAGGTAGGCAACTGCTCCCCCTTGGTCTACCACTCTGGTTACCCAGTCAAATAAATCTATGAGATTAGATTGACAGGGCCTTCCTTTTGTAAACACATGCTGTCTTGGATCCTGTGCACCTATGGATTCCAGGTGTTGCACTATCCTTTCCTTAAGAAGTGTCTCCATAATCTTGCCTACTACTGAGGTAAGACTGACTGGTCTGTAGTTCCCTGCCTCCTCTCTGCTACCATTCTTGTGGAGGGGGATCACATGAGCCCTTCTCCAGTCTTCTGGGACCTCTCCTGTGTTCAGAGACTCACTAAACAGTTCTGATGATGGCTTTGCTAGTTCCACCCTTAGCTCCTTTAGTACCTTGGGAAGTATGCCATCAGGTCCCATTGCCTTGTCCACCCTGAGCTTATCAAGCTCTTGTAGGACCCTTTCTTTTGTGACGGGACTAGTGTACACCTCCCTTCCCCCTGTGTCCATGGTGCTGAGCTGTGGGCCCTACCCTACCTTCTCTTCAGTAAATACTGAGCAGAAGTATCTATTTAGGATGGATGCTTTTACATGGTCCTCCTCCTCTCATGCCCCCTTATCCCCTCTGATCTTAGCAATATCCCCTCTGGACTTTCTCCTTTCACCAATGTATCTATAGAACGTCTTGTCACCTTCTTTTACTGTTCATGCTAGTATTTCCTTGGTTTGGGCTTTTGCCTGCCTTACTGCCTTCCCTGCTTCCCTTAGGGAGGTTTGGCATGCCTTCCTATCTTCATCCTGCTGTGTTCTTTTATACTTCCTGAAGGCCAGCCTTTTGGCTCTGACCTTTTCTGCTACTGTGTTTGAGAACCAAAGTGGTTTCCATCTTCTTTTGCACTTCCTTTTCTCACTAACACAATGGGATGTTGCTTCAAGTATTGCATCTTTGATGCTTGCCCACTTTGCCTGTACCCCCTCACCTGTATTTCTTTTTGCCAGGGCTAGCTTAACTCTGTTGGCTATCTTATCAAAGTCAGCTCCTCTTTAGTCACATAGTTTTGCCTTGGAATGGGATGATTTTTTTCTAGTGGCCAAATTGAACCATACCATGTGATGGTCACTGGCACCCAGATGACCTTCTACCTGGAGATCTATAATCCTTTCCCTGTTTGTTTGTTTTTTGCCTTGTTTTGCTTCAAATCATTGAACCACTCTTGTTGCACACTTCTTGAACATTAGAAACACCCTAAAACAGAGCATCCACTAGTGACATAATAGTATGTTCTACTCACACCACTGCATAATAAGTGGCTAGATTGTGTTGGGGGTATTCCTGAGTCCAGGAAAGATGCAGTGAGAGTTGATCAAGCAATGTAAACAAACATGTTTTGGTGTGGTACCACCACTATGGTGTGCATTCAGTTTTTCATGTTTTTAAGAGAAAACAGGAATCCAAATCAAATTACCAGCTGTATCACAAGTCACTGTAGAATGTGAGCAGTCATAAAATATGTGTTTCAAGTTAGGGATACTTTTGATTTGATTTTGTATGTTTTACCCTTGTGAGCAAATTGCCCGTTTTCAAGCCTAAGAGACCTAAGGGGTTGACAGTGTCCCTTTAAATGTATTCAGTGTGGGAAGCATTACAGATGGAAGAAACATCTCACCCAGCATCAGAGGTTACCCACAGGGGCAGAACGATTTAAATGCATTAAATGTGGGAAGAGTTTTTGATGGACCACCCAGTTTTCAGACATCAGATGTTGACTCACACAGGGGAAACTACTTTTTTATTTTTTTAATTAAGCTTTTTGGTCCCTGTCACCTTCTCCCACCAACTGGCAATGGGGACATATCGGTATTTTTTTGGCCTTCTCCCCTGACCCCCCAAGGCCCCAGCACATGGCAGTGTAAACATGTGGAGTAATGCTTCTCACCCAGTGGCACCAGCTCAGCCCCTTCTACCTCCCAATACTTTCTGGTGCCCTCTCTCCACTTGTACTACCCACTGGACCTCCACCCGGTGGGAACAGAACTATGAGGACACAAACCCACCCTCAGGAGAAGAGAACTGCCCGCTAGCATGTTCAGTCCTGCTATACCCTCCCCCCCATGCTGGCACCCTGACAACACAAGGTCAATTCCTGAACCTGAGTCATCAGCAAAGCACGAGGCAAGGCATGCAGCACCTCAATCCTCTGTGCCATCGGGTTGGGCTAGGGGAAACAACTTAATTGTACAGATTGCAGAAAGACCTTCGAAGAAGAGACCAGCCTCTCATGCCATTGGAGAATTCACACAGAGGAGAAACCATATAAATGTATTGGGTTTTGGAAGAGCTTTACATGGAGTACCCAGCTCTCACCCCAGCAGGAGATTCATGCTGTGGAAGTGTTTAATTGTACAGCGTGTGGAATGAATTTTAAAGTGAAGGAAAACCTCTCACTCCATCAGACAATTCACACACAGGAGAAACCTTTTAAGGATAATGTGTGTGGAAAGATATGCACAACTAAATTATATTTTATTAAACACCAGGTTATTCACATAGGAGAGACACATTTTAAATGTACTGTGTGTGAGAAACAGTTTTTCAATAAAGTTTTATATTATTAAACAACAGAATATTCAGACAGAGAGTGTTTTGAACACACCCTGGCTTAAGAACAGGGTCCATTCTCGATACAGTACTAGAAATCCCTGAACATTTGGATACACTAAGCCCGGGAGAAACCTTCTATATGTACTTATTCAGTGAATGACTTTAGATGGAAGTTAAACCTTAAAGACTATCAGAGGGTACGCAGGAGAAGCCCTTTAACTGGACTAAGTGCAGAAAATTTTCACAAATAAATTTCAGATGATTCACACAGAGGAGAAGCCATTTCAATATAATGTGTGGAAAGAGTTTTATACGGATGATGCAGCTCATAGATCATCGGATGATACACAGATGAAGGGAACCTTTTAAATGTACTAAGTGTGGGAGTTGTTTTAGATGGAAAACCCAGCTATCACACTGTCATAGGATTCCTATAACGAGCAGCATTCAATGGTACAGAATGTGGGAAGAATTTCACAACTGACCAGTCTTTTCCTAAATACCAGGTAAGCCACACGGTGGGCTGGAGCAACCATGGGTATGTATGGATTTTGTTGTAGTGGTGTAGATGAAATGCATATCTCACTATCACAGAAACATAAACATAGAATCTAATGGCAGATATGGGCTGCTTGTCCCACCCAGTCTGCTTATTTCCCTACCTATATTCTCACCATGGATCCTCTTTGATCTATGGCTCTTTCTTCCTCACCGTTTCCTTTCCACTATGATTTGTTTGTGCCTGTCCAATGCATTCTTGAACCCCACAACTGTTTTCAGCCCTCCACCTCAACTGGAAGGCTGTTCCAGGAATCCACCACTCTTTCTGTGCATAAGTACTTCTTCACATCTCTCTGAATCTACTCTCTTCCAGCTTCATATCATGTCCCGCTGTTCTTGAGCAACTTTTTTTGTCAGACATACTTCTCTCCTTTACCTTATTTACCTCTGTGAAGTATTTAAAGTTCTCTAGCTTATATGCTTTCTTTCTTTTCTCTTCCAGGGTGTACATGTTGAGATCCTTTAGTATCTACTTGAGCTTTTGATGCAGACCTAGCACCATTTTAGTTGCCCTCCTCTGGACAGCCTCTACTCCATGTCCTTCCAGAGATGTTACTTCCAGAACTGGATGCAGTACTGAAGGCCAGGTCTTACTGATGATATATACAGGGAAAAAAACACCTACCTCTTTCTGATAGTTATTTATTTATTTATTTGAAAAGGTTTCACCAGGAAAGTCACCATGAGCCGAAAGCAACTAATTTCCGGAAGCATGGGGGGGTTCAAATCAAATTAAAATGTATTTTTAAAAGCATATTTCCAAATTATCAAGGTGCCTGTACAAATACAAGCATTAAAATAAGATCAATACGTAAAATTACAGATCTAAAGCACAATGCTGTCAAAAGTGGGGAGATCAAACAAAAGAAAAACATAGCAATATAGAGTGCATACAGTGCAATTCCAATACATAAGGTGCAGTAAATAATACACGAAATAATGCAGTAAATAATAGAACAGATTTTAATCCATGACAACAGACAATATCACATTAAAGGAGTGTGACAGATAACTAAGCTAAGATCAGAGACATTGGATGAGACAAACCAGGGCAGACAAAAGAATATGCAGATATAACCTACACAGTAATAAACCAAGGACAGGTAACCCATAAGATATAGGCCAGAAGATGGAGAAACCTAAACGTGCTAGAAGTGGTCGACTGAGCTCAGGGCTACCAACTGCTAAACTGGACTCAAAAAGAAAGGCAGTTACAACACAAAGTGGAGGTGAAGGGCGGGGGAAGGGCAGGGGAGGGGAAGGAGGGAAGAAGGGAGGGAAGTGAGATAACCCACTGTATACCACTTCTTCCACTTCCTTTGCACACCAGCATTCCACAAGCCCTCCAAATTGCTTTGCCATAGATGCCTGGCCACCTTTGTCATCTGATATGATTACTTCCAGGTCTTCTTCCTGCTTGGTTGTCATCAGTATCACTCTGCCCATTTTGTACCATGACCCTGGATTTCTGTGCCCCAAATGCATTATTTTGCACTTTTCACACTGAAACCAAGCTACAATACCCTTGAAAACTGGTCATGTTTTTTCAGGTCTCTGGTTATTCTCTTCCCCGGAGTGTCCATCCGGTTGCAGATCTTGGTGTCATCTGCAAAGAGTCAGACCTTCCCTTCCAATTCCTCTGCAGTGTCAGTTATAGAGGCATTAAAAAGGACCAATCCCAGCTGTGATCCCTGTGGTACCCACTGGTCACTCTCCCTTCCTTGGAGCAAATGCTGTTTACCAACACCTTCTGTCATCCATCCCCTAACCAATTTCATATTCAGTGGGTCACCTTTTTATCTACACCCTAAGTCACCAAACTTGCTCAAAAGTCTTCATAGAATGGTGTTGAATACATTAGTCAAATCTTGGTAGGCCACATCCACCACTCCTTCCTGTTCTAGTTCCATTGGTCACCCAGTCAAAGAAATCTGCAGCCAAGGTAGGGCATATGGGGTTCCAGTGAAAAAGCACACTAACAATTAAAAAAAAGATATGGCTGCCATGAACTCTTCCCTCTGAATAGTTGTTACCTTGGGTACTGTAACCTGCTGGATTCAAGATATTCCACAATCCTTTCCTTTAGCAGTGTTTCCATTACGATTCCCACCACCAATGACAGGCTGACTGGCCTTTAGTTTCCAGCCTCTCCCTGCTATCGCTTTTGTTCATGCAAAGCTTCATTCACAGGTCTTACAGGCATGTTGAGGCACAAAGCCCATTCTTGCTGCCTACTTTTACATTAAACAATCTCAATTCATAATCTTTGAATATATGGTCTCTCCACTTTGAATCTTCTCCACCCACCCACCCCCACCTCCAGCACTCCTTTTCTGCCCTGAAAGTTCCACCTCCACAAGCCACCTAACCAATAAACACTGTGCCCTCACTCCTGCAGTCCTAAGTGTCTCCTTTCCAACTTTTCTTGAGCAATTTGTTATTCCTGTTGTTGTTTCCTCATCCTCAACTTATTTTCCTCCTCTCGATTAAACTTTTCTCAATTTATGCCTACTGACCCATCCTCTCTCTCTCTTTCCCTCTTATTAGTAGTACATGACACTTGATTGTTTTACCCCACCATCTCTCCTCTCCACTCAGAGCTAGCCCCCGATTTTATTCCCCCAACTTTAGTTTAAAAGTGTCCTTGCAACCCACTTGCCTGACTTAAAATGAACTGTGTCCCTGACCTGTCGTCACCAGTTGCCACTGCTAAGCCTGGCACAACCCCTACTTTGATCTCATCACTGCCCCCCACTAACTTGATTCTTCCTCCCCCTTTTTACCCCAAATTTTCCCAATAACTTGTTATTCCTTTCTGCTGGCACTATTAAACCCTGCACTATTCTTTCCTAACTCTCCTTCCTCCATCCACTGCCACAGCACCGTTGGCTCTTTACCTTCTCATACTCTTACCCATGTGCTACTTTCTTCCTAGTCCTCTCTCACAACTGCATACTACCTTCATGACTTTCCTGCCCCACTGCACAAACCCTGGTATCACCCCTCACCTTTACCCTGGCTAGCCCAGCTTTCTCACAGCCACTTCAGTTTGGCACCTATTACTTTCTGAGACCCCTTGCTCCACCTCCTGTCAGTCTCGAACCACTGCCACAATCCAGATCACCCCTCCTGATGTATACACCCACTATCATTCAAGTTGCCTTAACAATACCTTACCAGGATTGCCTTGTTCCTTCTCCTTTTGGAAAATGTTTACCCCAACTCCAGCCCTATATTTAACCTTTCTCAACAAAACCACAAAAACAAGCTATTAATCCTTGCCACTATCAACATCTGGAGCTTATTACCTAATCTAGATGAACTTTAAGTCTGGATGTCACAAAATACCCTCCTTCACGTTACCCCTTGCAATAACTCTTAGTTACTTGTTACCATAATATTATTGGGGCAGCATGGAAATCTTGCTGTGCTTTCAGTTTATAGCCCCCTCAGGAACAGACATCTGGATTCCAAACGGTCGTTGACTACTACAAAACTCTCCCTCAACAGACCGAGACTGAGAAATTGGGTGACTTACATATGAACATACAAATCTGCCAGCAGAAACAGACTAACCAGTCTATCAGAGTCTGCCTGAGTGTGCAGCAAGCACCCTAGATTGCAATTGCCCCAACCCCCTTCCCATCTGTCATTCCCACGACAGCTTCAGCTCCCGCCACATATAAATTGGCTTGTCCCAGAAGCAGCCCCATTCAAAGATGACATTACATCCATTGGCATTTCCCAGATGGTCACTGCCCTCCCAAGATTTAACCCTAGGTCTGGTGCTAGCTCCCTTTTGGACCTTCTCCTCACCAGACACCTGGATAGCATTGCAAATATGCAAGTTCTTCCTGATTCACTGAGCGACCACTTCTCTGTATTGTGCTCCTGATCAAACAAGACCTACAAACCATGAGCTAACACTATTTATTATAGGGGCCTCAAAAAAGGAAGCCTCAACCTTGTTAAACCCTATCTTGCTCAGTGTGACTAGTTAACTCCCTCAGTAGCTTCAATAATGTAGATGATGCTGTTTCCTACTTCATCTCCCAGTTCAACAAAGCCTGTGATCTCTTTGCCCCTTTCTGTAAAAAAATAAATAAAAAAAAGATCAAGGTCCTATCCAACTCCTGCATCTCCACCTCCCTAATAAACCCAATGAAAGAGAGATAATCTATGGCATTGGGCGAAGGCTTCTGGGAAGTTTTGTGATATGTAGCATTACAGGGCTACCAGAAATCCTTGCACCTGCGAAGTCCACAGGGCAAGAAAAGAATACTTCAAAGGGGAATTCACAAACTCATGGGGTAACAGCCGCAAATTCTGGGGAATGTTTAAGGACCTTGCAGGCAAGCCTAATAAAGCGTCCCCCTCCCTGCTCCAGGTAAGTGGTGTTAACACATAGGACCACAAACTTATAGTGGATACTTTTAATAATGCATTCACAATTCTAACTGATATACTCCCACCTGAGTTCTTTGACTCCTCTAGTCCAGCCTGAGTAGCTGCCTCAGCTACCCCTTCTCCAGTTACCTTTCTCTTCTACCTCAGGCATGTAACACTGTCCAAGTCCAGAAAATACATACAAAGGGTCCTTGGTATGCCGGCCCAGTGGCGTAGAGGGTTGAGGCACTGGCGTCTTACATTGACCCATGCCGGTGACCCGGGTTCAGGAATGGACTCAGGGCACTGGGGGTCGGCAGAGGCGGAGAGGATTGAGCGTCCAGAGGACTGCTCTCCTCTCTGGGGGTGGGATCGGGGAACACATTGCTCAGCAGCAGCCCCCAGTGGAGACTGGAGGCACTGTCTGAGCATGTACCAAGGGGACAGGAAAAATGGAAAAGATGGCGCCTGAAGCGAGAGGCTTGATGGCCGTCCGCAGTTTTGCCATGGCACTCATCTGGATCCATGCTCCACTGGGAGTTGGGGGCACCCTGTGGCACCGCTATGGGGGGCAAGCCATAGTAGTCTGGGTGTCCACGGTAGAGGCATTCGGCGGCCAGATCTCCCCAATTGGGGAAGAAGCTCAGGCAGCCAAAGGAGTGGAAAAAATAGTCTTTAAAAAAAAGGTTCTTGGTAAGTCCAGGTTCAGTGGGGACACCTTGGATCTTAAACATATACAGCTCTTTCTCTGAATGTTATCATTGCTCTGTTCTCCAGTCTCCTCAATTTATCTCTCTGCCTTCGGTGATTCCTCAGCCATTGGAAAGCTGCTATAGTCATGCCGATCCACAAAACTGGTGACAAGATGCTAAGTAATAGCTACTTTCCCATATCCATCTTTCTGCCCCCCCTCTTAATCCTGCATGCACATTGTTGCTGACCAACTCACAGAGTTTCTTGCCAAATATAATCTATAGTGCCCACAACAGCATAGCTTTAGAAAGACACACAGTACCACCACTATCCTGATTGCTTACACCAATTACATCCATAAGGCTTTGGATGATGGCCACCTAGTTGGGGTCAATCAACACTGACCCAACCAATACAGTTAACCACTTCCTCCTGCTCCACATTCTCCCTTCCCTTGAACTCTCCCCTGGGGTTACCAGTTGGTTCAAAAGCTACCATGGTCAGCCAGCCTGGTGGTGCTAAGGGTTGAGGTGCTGGACACCACATCTTGCAACATGCCCGAGGTCAGGAACAAGCTTGAATCACTAAAGATCAGCAGTGGAGGAGAGAACTGAGTGTCCAGAGGACAGCTCTCATCTCCTGGTGAGGGTGGATACTGGACTTCCCTGCAGCAACAACTCTCAGTGGAGGCAGGAGGTGCAACAGCCAGGGTGGGGGTCAAGCACGCAGTGCTTGGAGTGATGGTGGATGTCCATGAGAGGGGTGCAGGAGCATGTTCAGCTCATGCCAGATGTCATTGCATGTCCATGCTTCAGGGGTCATGCTGATGTTCATGAACAAGGAGAACCCCCATCAGCTGAATAGAATATGTTGCCAGCCCCACGCCCACTGCCTGATCCCCCCACCTACTCCCTCTGTATCCTCTGACCCTTGGACTGACTGTGGCATACTAGTTGAGAGGAGCACCAATGTAGTGGTTGTGGCCCCACCCTGGGGGAAGCCAGGGGGCTGAACAGCTGCAAGTAGATTCTGGGGAGTTGGAGTACCAAACTGGACTAAATTTGGGGAGGAGTCAGGCTGGGTGGAACAAGACAGTTGTCTGAGAGAGTGTCAGAAGACAGTGACTGGAGGGAAAAAGATGATTAAAAAAAGCTACCTTGATGGGCATACTCAGCAAGATGAGGTCTGCAACACTCTCTCAAACAGCCTCCACATATGCTCTGAAGTCCCACAAGTCTCCATCCTTGGACCCCGACTCTTTAGCTTATTCATCAATAATCTCCCCTTTGCCTATAACAGCAGCATGGTCCTTAATGCGTATGACGCAGTCCTCTTTACTTGCAGCCTCGACCCACTCTCACTGATGGCTGGCCTACAGTCCAACTTCAAATTAGTGGAGTTCTGGTTTGAGGAACACAAACTGCCCATGAATTACAAAAATACCAATGACATGCTCTTTTCTAACTCTCACAATATTCATAAAGCTGCTAGCCTATTTGCAACAACCTAAACCAGCCCCTTGAGCAAGTTCAAGCATTTAAATACCTTGGTATAACACTCAATACTGCTCTCCCATTCAATCTCCATATTAACCAAATTGCTAAGGTTATCAGCTCCAGGACTGGGATGCTACAGTATATCGTTATTGCCATTACATGAACACTGAGACTCTGTGACTGGATTTAACCAGCTCACTCCTTTCACTCACCGACTATGGTCTAGTTATCTATAGTGTTGCCGCAGACACCTTTCTAAAGAGAATTACACTTATTCACAAGTCCTGCAGACTAGTCTCTGGGTCTGGATAAGAGGACCCATACTTGTGAATTTTAAGAAAAACATATCTGGCTTCCTCTCAAGGTTGGGGTCTCCTATTACATGAGTCTGTTGCAAAAAAGATTTGTCTAGTCCTCACGCCCCTTGCACTGATCTTACTGGCACAGAACACAGGTGTACACTGAGCACCTCTAAGCCACCCTACCTCATCCCCTTCTTCAGGACCTCCCAAGCTCAGCAAACTTTTGCTTATAAAGTGCCCATTGTACTTAACTGTCTCTCTTCTGATGTCACTGCCGAACCTAAACTAAATGCTTTTGTAACCCCTAGGTAGCACTATCCCAAGTGCTACTCCTCCTGTCTGTGTGACTAGGTGCAGGTTAAGGGGCCTGGGTACTGAAAACGGGTGCCTCCACCCAGAGGACAGGGTTATTGGTAGCGTAGCTGACCTGGGTACAGCCCTCCAGGACACTGTAACCCCCCTCTTTCCCTCTAGTGGCCTAAGCAACGAACAACAGACACAGTTACATTAACCCCTAATCAGCATACAAATCCCCACTCTGTTTGCACTTACCACCAGAGCGGATTCCACCAGTTCGACCCTGGCGATCATGCATGCACTTTAAAGTCCCTTTACATTCGCACACTCTGGGTACTTAGTTGGAAAAAAGGTGGGCTAGCCTGGCCCATTGTCTAGGGTAGGTCAGCAACACTTTGCAGTTGGTTGGGGCCTGTGATGCAAAGAAGGAGCATGCACAACCATACACAGTTTGTAATTTGGAGCCTGGAGGTTTAGTTTGTGACAAGAAAACAACAACTGAATCCGATCACAACACTTCTGAGTTAGCTGTGTTGCAGGGAGCTACCTTGGGGTTTACTCACACTTCCCAATATGAAACACAAGAGGGACGAAATGGAGACTGCAGGTTGACAAGCTGGTATGCCAAGAGAAGCAGGGCCCACATGATTCACTGAGGTGTTGTTCCTGTTCGAGATGTTGAGCAGGGACTGGTCCCTGGACAAGTCTGTCATCTGTGGTGATCTCTGAGTCTGAAGTAGCTGACTGGGCCAAGGTGGCAGGGCCAGGCCAGGTGAACAGTTCAGATTCAGTTCGGTAGGTGCTGGAGACAGCTTCCAGCAAGCATGACACACCAAATCGCGATCCACTGACAGCTTACAGCACATTTATAGTAAAGCAAAACATAATACCACAGGTCAGATGATAGTCCAGTTGCAATTTCAGTTTTCCTGAGCAAAACCATGATCACTGTGGTGATTCAGACGTCCTGACAGGTGGATCGCTTACAGCAAATCCTCAGTCTTCTTCAGGTAACAGGGCAGTCACAATTTGGTATCTCTAGACACAAGCCGGTTCGGATTCAGTCCGAATAATTTCACTAGCAGATCCCTCAGAAAGGAAGATGAAGCAGGCAGGCCAGACACAACCTTACCACCAGTTTTCTGCACTGCTGCACAGGAGCAACTGCTCCTATCTCTTGAGCAGTTCACTCTCCATTCCAGTCTCAGACTAACTCTCTGCTGCAGGCAGCACTGGGACTTCCTTCTGATCCAAAAAGGATCTGGTTCATTGATTCATCTGACTGTCAACGCAAGAGCTCCCCCTCCAGATCCATTTAGGTGCCAAAATGAAAAAACTACAATTCCTGCAGAAATTCACTCCCACAAGACCCCTAGGGACAGACTCTATTTTAAGGTCCCCAAAAGGTTATGATTGGTGCAATACAGAAATGTCCATACTGAAAAGAAAGGCAGTTTAGACATACTATAATACCATTATTATTAGAGCAGCTACTCAGCAATTATCAGTTCTAACAGAGCTCCCTCTGCACCATTAACGATGGCAGAACAGAGCAATATTATTGCAACTTGGATGGGACTCAAGCCTGGAAACACTCGGCCCCTACCCAGATTAATTATACACTACAAAAATAATGTCTCTTAAAGGAACAGGCATGGAGGCTAACAGGGCACTCGCATGCAAGCACTTTTATACCTGTAAAGACACAGAACGCTCGCCTGGCAGTGGGCATTTAAGCACACTCAAGGAAGACTTTTGGGAACCGCCATTTATAAGGGGGTTACCCCCTTCCCTGCCTGGAAAGAACTTGGCATCCACATCAAGTCCATGCTCACAACAATATTATTTGATGACTTTATACTTATACAAGATATATGCTTCAATACCATTTCTATACGTATCCAAAATAGCTAATACCTATGATTATATTATATTATACAAACATACGAAATTTGCCAGCAGATAAAGGCCTAGAGGTCTATCAAGTCTTCTTGAATGTGCAGCTAGCACCCCTTATTCTGCAGCTGCCCCTCCCTTCCACCCTTCCCCTTCATTAACCCTCCCCCTTGTCCTGTCTCATCCTTGTTTGAAGCAGTCCACTGTTCTACTGCATACCACTTCAGCAGGGAACACATTCCACCCAGCCACCACCCTCTCTGTAAAAAAGTGTCTCCTCATCTCCCTCCTGAACCTTCCTCGCTCCAGTCTCATATCATGGCCCCTGGTGGCCCTTCCCTCCCTTACTTTGAACAGCCCCTCTGTACCCGTCTTGTTTATTCCTTTCATGTATTTAAAAGTTTCAATCATGTCACCCCTGTCTCTCCTCTCCTCCAGTGAGTACATGTTCAACTCCTTCAACCTCCTCTCGTAAGATAATATTATGGCAAAAGTTATGCAGTTTTGATATATTCAATAATGATTTCACTATGATTCACATAATAATATTACTGTACTCATTCATGTTATTGTTTCCTGCATTCTAAACAACATAGATGGGGTCCCATCCCTATCAGCTAACTTGGGGCTAGATGGGGCAGTGGCACCATATCCTGAAGGTTGGGCAGTCAACGTGGAAGTAGCGAAAAGGCTCACTTTTGGCAGTGAACTCTTTGAAACATAGATACCCTTGTGGACAACATTTAAAGGAAGATCTACTGGTCTTCCAGGGGAGTCATAGCTTAGACATATTACGGGTTTAACCGCTCTCCCAGACTTCCTTGGGGAAACAGGTACAGTCTCTGAAGTGCCAGCATTTGAATCAGTCTCTTCTTCAGTAGAAAGGGAAAACTCTACACTGGGCAAAGTCTCCAGTAGTGGAACTTTATCAGCTCCTTGCATGGCAGATTCTGCTTCCACTATACTTTGCTTATTATTCTCTCCTGAAGAGGGCCCAGGTTGCTCATCCTGAAGGAACTCTTGGAGCATTGAATGTTGTGCCACTGAAGGGATGCTGTCAACACTGTCATATTGCTCTACAGGTTCTAGTGTGTCACCATGGAGATTTTTCACAGCAGATTCCTCCTCAGGTAATTCAAACAGTTCCATTAAGCACAAGGAATCTGCTATTTCAGACTTAATGCTCTGCACCTCACTTTCAGGGAGCATTGGTTCCAGGGAAGAAGCTGGGGGGTTAGGCAGCTCTGAAGGCCCAGCTTCAACCCCACAATTCTGAAGAGGATTGCCTTGAAACAACTGGCTCAGTTCATAAGAAGAATAGTAGGCATTGTCACATTCACTTTCATCAGAAATGGACTGACAGTCATCATCAATCAGAGCCTGCCGGAGGGAAGGCCTTAGGTCTGGAACAACATGGGCAGGTTGACTCTGTCTCTTTTTGGCAGCAGCACGAGTCACTGGCCCAGGGGAAGTGTCGAGTGTTGGTTCAGTATCAATGATCACTTGACCTATGGGCAGTAGGTGATTGCGGTGCAAGGTCTTGACAGCTCTAGGGCGCACTTTGTACACAGGTAGTTGATCTAGTTTACTGATCATTATGTTTAGAAGGTGATGCCACTTGTCAACAATTTTGAGCTTTCCGTGCAGTCTCAAATTGTGCAACAACACATGGTCTCCAGACAGTAGCTCTTGAGCCTTCACTTTCTTGTCGTGCCTCTCTTTGTTGGCAAGGTTTTTCTTGGCGGCCATTGTTTGAGCCAGTTGATAAACATGGTTCAATTGAGCTTTCAGTTTCTGTACTTATTGTAAATAATTCTCAGCTCGGACCCCATCTGGGGAGACCCTAAAGCAAACATCTACGGGTAGCCAGACTTCCCTCCCAAACATGAGACGATGGGGAGAGCATCTAGTAGCATCACTTTTGGTGAAATTGTAAGCTTGTACCAAGGTGCTAATTAGCTGACTCCACTTAGACTTGTCTTTAGGATGGAGAGTACCCAACATGTCCAGAAAGGTTCTGTTAAATCATTCTGGCTGGGGGTTCCCTTGAGGGTGATAGGGAGTGGTTCTGGACTTTCTCAACCCCCCATAGAGAAAGCATTTCTTTGTTAAGTCTACTTTCAAAGTCTCTTCCTTGGTCGGAATGGACACGTTGAGGTGCACCATAGTGGTCAAATAACTTTTCTACTAGCGCCTTAGCCACCGTAGAGCCCTTCTGAACCTTAGTCGGAAAAGCTTGTGCATATTGGGTAAAGTAATCGGTTACTACCAGTACATAGCCAATGTTCTTTTGATCGGGCTCCAGACACAAGAAGTCTATACAAACCAGTTCCATGGGGGTACTGGTAGTGATGTTGACAAGTGGGGCATCTTTCTGGGGCAAAGCTTTCCACTGGAGGCAGCAACTGCAAGTTTTGACATGATTCTCAACATCCACCCCCAATTTCAGCCAATAGAATCGGGATTGTACTAAGTCGAGAGTCTGGTCAATACCGAGGTGTCCCATGTGGTCATCGAGGGACCTCAGTACCAGCTGTTTGAAGACTGTGTGTAGGACCAACTGCTGCTTGTCCACTTGACCTTGACGATCTACCATCTCTCTATATAATAACTGATCTTGTAACTTTAGTCTGTGGCCTTCTTTGAATAACAGTTTAGTTTGTAAGTCAGTAGAACATAATTTAGACACATCCTTCCCCACATGCAGGGCATCAAGTGTGGGCTGAATCATGGGATCATGGGATTGATCCCACGGAATACTGTCACTATCAAACTGGGGCAAAGCACTGATATCTAATGTAGGAAAATGACATTAAGTGGCAGGTATGCAAGCATCGGGGGGGCCACAAACAGTTCACCAGGCAGTCTACAGTGTCTGCAGACAGTTGCTCATCTTTGTCAAACTTTTAGCACAATGCTGTAATAGAAGGTTCAGACAGACTCACCTAATTGTCTTTGGAACTTGGCCGCCATGAAAGGGCGTCAGCATCAGTATGGTTTAGTCCAGGCTGGTATTAAACCGCATAAACGTAAGTTGGCAAGGCAGAAAGCC
The DNA here is from genome assembly GCA_016271365.2 of Neoceratodus forsteri. Lineage (NCBI taxonomy): Eukaryota > Metazoa > Chordata > Ceratodontiformes > Ceratodontidae > Neoceratodus > Neoceratodus forsteri. The sequence continues at coordinate 57,367,754 of CM057455.1, forward strand.
GCCAGTGCCCAGTGGTGTTCAACTTGGCTGAAGTCTGCACATACATAGGATTGTTATCAGTCTTTACTAATATCTTGGCCCCATAGAGGTACTCATGAAACTGATCAACTATGGCCCACTTTAGAGCGAGGAACTCCAACTTGTGCACAGGATAATTCCACTGGGAGGGTGCCAAGCTGCAACTGGCAAAAGCTGCAGATCTAAGGCCATCCTCATATTCTTGATATAGCACTGCCCCAAGCCCTTTTAGACTGGCATCTGTGTGCAGGACATATGGTTTGGTGGGATCAGCCTATACAAGGACTGGGGTGTGAGTAAGCTGATGACTTCAAAAAATGCCACCTAGCACTCGGGGGTCCAATGGGTTCTAAAAGGTTTACCTGTTCAAAAATACACCTTGTCTTCTTCTTTGAAGGAGTCCTTCTTGTATCTGTGGTAGGTGGGAGGATAGCCTTGGGTAAGATTAAGGAGTGGTCAGATTACCTTCAAATAGTCTTTAATGAATCAGTGATAGTAGCCACAAAACCCCAGAAAACACTACAGCTCTTTCAGGTTGATGGGTAGGGGCCACGTGGTCAGGGACTCTACTTTACTGGGGTATGTCTGTATCCCCTCAGCTGACACTATATGTCCCACATATTTTACAGATGCTTGAAAGAACTGGCACTTGTCTATGGATAGCTTGAGACTGAATTCTTCCAAGTGATCGAGGACTTTGAACAGTCTGGCATCATGTTCTTCTAGTGTGCAGCTGAAAACAATGACATCATACAAGTACACTAAACATTCTAGCAGATTCATGCCTCCTACTGCACGTTCCATCAACCTCTGGAAGGTAGCAGGGGCACCCGAAATCCCCTGTGGTATGCTCAGAAATTCATAGAACCCCAAAGGACAGATGAAGGCTGTTTTCTCATGGTCCTCTGGGGCCATTGGGATTTGATAACATCCACTGCAGAGATCAAGTACTGAGAACCACTGACTCCCGTTAGCAGTCCAGGGCATCCTGTATGTGGGGCATGGTGTATTGATCTGGGACAGTCCATCGGTTAAGGGTCCGATAATCCACACGCATCCTCAAGGTTCCATTTTTGTTGCACAGAACTATGATGAGAGATGCGTAGGGGCTTCTTGACTTTTGAATAATTCCGACAGTGAGCATCTCCTGTAGGTGCCACAGAACATCGTCTATATCAGCTGGAGCAAGGCAGCGGGACCTCTCTCGGAAAGATCTGTCATCGTACAGCCGAATATTATGCTCAGCACCATGGGCTCACCCCACATCCCATTCTTTTAGCAAAAACACTTGGTCTCTCTGGGCAAGTTTCCTACTGATCCAAGTCTTCCATTCTGCAGACAAGGGAGAATCACCAAAGTCAAATCGGTCTGGGGTCACCTCCTCCATCTTACCAGAATATTTGTTGCTGGGTAATACTGCAATGTCTGCGCAGTGTACTAAAGCTAGTGTACACCCTCTGTTCACTCAGACTTCTCGATCTGACACATTTTGAATGTGGACCATCACTCGTCATGCATAGGCGTGAGCATGGGCAGGTAGGATACTGGGTTTAACCAATAGCCCCTCTGGCAACTATCCTTCACCTGGTGTATCCAGCATTAATATTTTGTTCTTCATGTCTCTTCTAAGATGGACTTCTCCATGAAGAGTATACTGAGTATTGGGTGGCAATATCAAGGGATCAGGGTCCTTCTTCCAGATAATTCCAATAGGCTCATCCTGGTCTTCTGCCACTGACTCCCTCTGCAGGTCATAAGCTTTCTTGATCAGAGCTGGAATTCTCATTGCCTGCCCAGTCTGTCAGTCGTGTTTCTCTTGGCACAACTGCACTAACCTCTCAAACATGTAGGCGTTGGTTCCAGTAAGTAGGGGGAACCCATCATACATCCCTGTAGGAGGGCACACCAGGGCCAGCATCTCTATTTGTTCATCTACACCAGTTACAGCCACAGGAAAAGACAGCCAGAGCCAGACATATCCTAGGTAGGGATAAGACTTGTCACTCAGGCCGCACAAATGTAGACCTTCTAGAGGTTGTAATGGCACATCAGATTAGTGTTTGTCATACCAGTCCTGGAATACAATGGTCACTTGCAACCCACTGTCAAGCACAGCCTGAGCATGGATACAACTGACAGTCACAGTAGTCTCCATTGAAGGGCCCACCAATTTGGACCAGTCCGGAGGGATGGTAGCAGGGACCTGGACAGACGATTTAGCCACAAAGAAATTTGAGTTAGTATTTCTTGAGCCCTCACTGCGGTCATTTTGAGCACCCCTCGTCCATTGATTTGCTTTTCGGAGATCCCCTTAGAGCCTGTTTACTACTTTTCCTAAGTTATTCTGAGACCGGCCTTTTCTCTTCATATGGCCATCCTTTCCACAGTTGTGACAAATGATAGATTCCTGGGACATCCTTGGAGAGAACATTGCATGAGGGGCTGAAGCAGTACCAAGGGATCAGGGTCCAATATCTGTTTGCAGCAGCAAAGGTGGTGCAACATGTCTTAACAGTTCCTTTATAGTGGCAGTCAATTCTTTGATCTCAGCCCAGGAGCCACCCTCAGTAGAGGATGCCTGAGGGTGCACCCCCACCCCTATGGCAGTCATGTCCTGAGAGAGACCAGGGTCTTTGTCTGCAGTGGAGGCCTCTGTAAAGGCACTCATTTGTACTTTTCTGACTTCCTTCAGCAGCTCGTCTCTCCATCCATGGTGAAATATCCTTAGTGGTCTCCATTTCAGAAAGGTCTTCCTGTGTCGTGGACACTTGGGCTGTGCCCACCCCATAATCACAATCTCTTTCTTCACCTTCTACCTCCCTGAGTTAGTATGCTTGGCGTGTTGTAGTATGTGCCCCAGTCTCACATGGCTCAAGTCACTTGCGGCTACCCCACCCGTTCAATAAGCTCTCTGCAGAGCCCTCTCTAGGCGAGTAACATATGCAGACAAACCATCCCCTCTCCATTGTTTGGTACCTTTAAATTGCCACATCAAAGTCTCCACTGACTCAATGCTTCTGAAATTGCCTTTGAGTGAAGACAGGTACCTTTGAGCAGACGCCTCTGGATTCGTGGACCTCAGAAATCTAACGGCTTCTAGGGCTGGACCACTCAAACTTTCCATGATCCTTTTTCACTTCTCGGCCTCTGCACAATGCCACTTGGGTACCAAGGGGGCAACATAGTTGATCCAGGTCTCTCAGTCATCCTCCCCCTGTGGGGTTGGGAGGGTACCTGAGTACATCCTCAACTTGCGGTACGTGTCACGATTAACTGCAGGCACCAATGTGGGTACCAGCACAGGTGCAGGCACTGAAGTCGGTACTGGAGTGGGGGTGTGTGGGGGAAGGTTTATCCCCAGGCAGCAGGAATAATTGCTTAAAGTCCTCTAAGGTCTTCCCTTCCTCCAGCAAGAACTTAGCAAATTCCTCCTCAAAAGTCTGAGATAATGGTGGGGGCTCATCCTCCCCAGGGTCTTTACTGTCTTTTGTTATCCCTCTCCAGGCGGCTGGGACCCCTTCTGAGGCAACAGTCTGTGGCACTTCACAGCCATCCATGAGGTCACTACACTCTCCCAAGGCCATGAAAGTTTGAGCCATCAAATCAGCCTGTTGACCCACCACCACAGCATTTTTTAAACATTCAACTTTGGAGAGTACTCCCTCTACAGTGTCATTTCTAGTACCCAGGGGGATATCCAGTATAAACAGTGCCTTTTTGAGGTCATTCTCTTGCCCTGTATACCACCCCACCAACTGGTGTACAGCCGTTTCTACTGGGGTAGCCATTAATCTTTAACAATAATTCTTGATTTTGGCCACTCGGGTGGGGGACGCTATTCCCAACAGTATCCTTAAAGATGTAACCCCTAGGTGGCGCTATCCCAAGGGCTACTCCCCCTGTCTGTGTGACTAGGTGCTGGTTAAGGGGGCCTTGGTACTGAAAATGGGTGCCTCCACCTGGAGGACAGGGTTATTGGCAGTGTAGCTGACTTGGGAACAGCCCTGTGGGACACTGTAACCACCTCTCTTTCCCCTCTAGTGGCCTAAGCAATGAACAACAGACACACTTACAATAACCCCTAATCAGCATACAAATCCCCACTCTGTTTGCACTTATCACCAGGGCGGATTCCACCAGTTCGACCCTGGAGACCCCCTGCAAAATAAGGTCAGGCACAGCAGGTAACAACAGCACAGTGCTTCTTGTACAAAATGGAACCACAGTCAAGTTAAATACAAAAAGAATTAGATCTGATTTATTCAGAGGGAATGAACAAGAGAGGGGTGTAATTTGGCTGATTAGTTCTGTAACTGATTCAGTCAGGCAATCATGCATGCACTTTAGAGTCCTTTCACGGTCACACACTCTGGATACCCAGCTTGAGCCAGACACGTTGCCTGGGGTAGGCCGGCACCGCATTGCAGTTGGTCGGGGCCCTGAGATGGAAAGAAGGAGCATACATAACCACACACAGTTTGTAATCCGGAGCCTGGAGGCTCAGTTCATGACAAGAAAACAATAATTGAATCAGATGACAACACTTTTGATTTAGTTGATGTTGCAGGGAGCTACTCTGGTGTTTACTCATGCCACCCAATACGAAACACAGGAGGGATGAAATGGAGACTGCAGGTTGACAAGCTGGTATGCCAGGAGAAGCAAAGCCCACGTGATTCACTGAGGTGTCATTCCTGTCTGAGATGTTGAGCAGGGGGCTGGTCCCTGGACAAGTCTCTCATCGGTGGTGATCTCTACATCTGAGGTAGCTGACTGGGCCAAGGTGGCAGGGCCCAGGCCAGGTGAACAGTTTGGATTCAGTTTGATAGGTGCTGGAGATAGCTTCCAGCAACCGTGACACACTTAAGTAGTGGGGAACCAAATCACGACCCACTGACCACTTACAGCACATTTATAGTAAAGCAAAACACAATACCACAGATCGGATGACAGTCCAGTTGCAATTTCAATTTTCCTGAGCAAAACCGTGATCTCTGTGGTGATTCAGACATCCTGACAGGTGGATCACTTACAGCAAATCTTCGGTCTTCTTCAGGTAACAGGGCAGTCACAATTCAGTATCTCTAGTCACAAGCCGGTTCGGATTCAGTCTGAATAATTTCACTAGCAGATCCCTCAGAAAGGAAGATGAAGCAGGCAGGCCAAACACAGCCTTCCCACCAGTTTCCTGCACTACTATGCAGGAGCAACTGCTCCTATCACTAGAGCAGTTCACCCTCTCCACTCCTAACTCAGACCGACTCTCTGCTGCAGGCAGCACTGGGACTTCCTTCTGATCCAAAAAGGATTTGGTTGGTTGGTTGGTTCAACTATCCGTCAAAGCAAGGGCTCCCCCTCCAGGTCCATTTAAGCGCCAAGATGAAAAAACTACAATTCCTACAGAAATTCACTCCCACAAGACCCCTGGGGACAGACTCTATTTTAAGGTCCCCAAAAGGTACTGATTAGTGCAATACAGAAATGTCCATGCTGCAAAGAAAGGCAGGTTAGATAAACTAGAATACCATTATTATTAGAGCAGCTAATCAGCAAACAATTACCAGTTCTAACAGAGCTCCCTCTGCACCATTAGCGATGGCAGAACAGAGCAATATTATTGCAGCTCGGGCGGGACTCGAGCCTGGAAACACTCAGCCCCTACCCAGATTAATTATACACTATAAAAATAATGTTTCTTAAAGGGACAGGCACGGAGGCTAACACCACTCACATGCAAGTACTTTTACACCAGTAAATACAGAGAACGCCCACCTGGCAATGGGTATTTAAGCACACCCAATGAAGACTTTTGGGAACCCCCATTTATAGCTGAGTTACACTTTCAATGCAAGCTTCATAATCACCTCCTCACTTTAAGCCTCTGTGATTGCTTGGCCTAGTTCTTGGCTTCCTTGCACTGCCCTCCAACCCTTTTTTCTTCCAACTCCTCTCTCAACCCCCTCCTGCATCTTTCTCCCATGCCTTCCTCTTCCACTCAACCCTCTCGATCCCTCCCCATCCCCCTTTATATCCCACTACCACACTGTGAATTCCTTTTTGCTGCTCATCCTATGTCTAGCATGCCCTCCTCCACTCCTCATCCCTGTTTTCACCCCAATTCCTTTCCCTCTCATCTCCATCTCCTCTGTCTCTCTCATCCCTCTCTCCATGTGTCTAGCAATAGTCTACAGTAGACCCCCACCCTCTTCTCTACTCTTCTTACCCCTCTCCCCCTTCCCCCATCACCCCTACTCACCTGCACTTGCAACCCCACTCTCCACACTTGGCTAAGCCTTGCTCTGACTGCTGTACTGATACTGCAGATTTACCTCATGATTAATGACAATAATAATACTTTTATTTATTAACTGCAATTCATAAAATACCAAAGCACTGTACATAGATAAAAGCAAGGATTAAAACAAATTAAACATAAATATTGCACTCACAAGTTTAACCAAAATGCAAGGTGAAATAGGTGTGTTTTTTAATGCTCTTTTTATGCTCGCCATGGTCTGGCATTCCCAAACCCAATGAGGTAGAGAATTCCACAGGATAGGTGCTGCATAAGCAAAGGAACGTGAGATAGAGGTTTTCAGTTGTACCCTGGGAACCTCTAGCAATCCCTTGTCGGTGGAATGGAGGGGGCGGGATGAGCAGTAAAGGCAAGGAAGCCCTTGCAGGTAACGTGTGCCCTGACCATGTAGGGCTCTATAGGTCAGCATGCTGACCTTAAAGGTGATTTACCATTCTACTGGCAGCCAGTGCAGCACCTGCAGCACAGGACTTATATGTGGAAAAATGAAAGGACCTAGTTAGTAACCTGGCAGCCACATTCTGCATTATCTGCAAATGGTAGATGTCAATCCCAGGTAGCCCTAGGTAAAGTACATTACAGTAATTCAGGTGAAAGGTAACAAAAGCATGGACTAGGGTAGGCAGGTCATCGGGCGGAACGAGGTGCCTAATCCGAGTGATATTCTTCAGGTGGTAAAATGAGGCCTCAACCACAAAAGACACCTTAAATTTCATGGTCAGTCCCTCATCAAGGATGACGCTTAGCGTACACACCCACTCTGCAGTCTTCAGCTGGCAGTCACCCAGCATCAAACTGGAGAGTTCCTCCACCAGGGACCCCTTGACCTGATGTCCCAGGTCCACCACAAAAACCTCAGTCTTGTTGGGATTGAGCTATAGCTGGTTGTCACTCATCCAGTGCTGGATCTCAGCTAGGCAGGAGTTAAATACCGAGCATGCAGCATCCTGCCTGGGCAGAAAGGGCAGGTACAGCCGAGTATCATCCGCATAGCAGTGAAAGCTCAGTCCGTACCACCATACAATGCCCCCCAGTGGCAGCATGTACAGCACAAACAACATGGGTGACAGCACTAAGCCCTGCAGAACCCCATATGACAGGGGAAAGGGGTCAAAGGAAATAATTCCTGATACCACTCTCTGAGACCTGCCAGTGAGGAAAGAATGGAACCAGCTGAAGACTGTACCAGACAGTCCACAGATTGTCTGAAGGTGCTCTAGCAGCATCCCATGATCCACAGTGCCAAATGCTGCTGAAAGATTAAGGAGGACCAGGATAGTACTGCTTCTCCAATCTCCTGCAACAAGGAGGCAACTGAGCACCCAGACAAGGGCAGTCTCTGTACTATGCCTTTTCCTAAACCCCACCTGGAAGAGATCATAGATGTCATGGATGGTAAAATGATTCTGCAGCTGCAGTGCAACCACCTTCTCAATAACCCTACCCACAAAGGGAAGGTTAGAGACAGGCCTATAGTTAGCAAGATAATCCGGGTCGAAGAAGGATTTCTTAAGAAGGGGAATCACCACTGATTCTTTTAGAGAATCAGGGAATTCCCCAGTCTCCAACAAACTCCGGACTATCACCGCAAGGACTGGGGCCGATGACATTCACACCCCCACTGAGGAGGCTGGTCGTATTAGGTCCTTGTCCAAACTACAAAAGGTTAGCCACATAATCTGGATGACCATCATGACATCAGAGATCACCACCTGATAAAACGTCAACTAACCAGACTGAGGCACTGCCATCTCCCACCGACTGCTGCAATCCAGTTTAGGGTGGGTGAACAGATCTCGGACCTGATGTTGGCAATCTTATCCACAAAGAAATGAGTGAACTCATCACATTTATCCTCTGACAATGCTCTTCACACTTCCAGACAGGCTGAATTACACAGTCTGTTCACAATCCAAAACAGCTGAGCTGGTTGATTCCATGCAGTGGTGATTTCCCTGGACAGGAACACTGCCTTCTTACTGGACATCTCCAATTGATAGTCTGTCTAGTGAGCCATCAATCTAAGCTTGTTGGCAGCTAGACCAGATCTCCACCAGTGACGTTCTAACATTCACCTTACTGTCCTCATCACCATCAAAGCCTCATCAAAACAAGGAGACTGACGTCAAAGGGAGATTGGGTGGACACGGACAGGAACTATGAAATCAAGGGCTGCCATTACAGCCCTGCTATAGGTCTGCAGTATAGCCTCAGGACCCAAGCTTGCTCTTGTACACCCCGATAGGTACAGTACCACCAGCAGGTCATCTGGGACGTTTCTCAAAGGGCTATACCAGATCATCTCCAATGGGGCAGACCTATGGGTGGTGACTGGAAACTGAACTGGATAGTGTGGTAGTCAGACCATCCAACTGGTTCCACCACCAAATTGGCACATTCCCTACCCAGCAGGAAGACCAGATCCAGAGAGTGACCCACAATATGGGTCACAGCAGAAACAACCTATGTGAAGCCCAGTGTATGCATAAGCTGGAGAAGATCTTGTCCATAATGCAAGAGTTTATCATCAACCCAGGCATTGACATCACCCAGCATCATCACTCTGGGTGACTCCAACACCGTGTCAACGATGAAGTACATGACCTCCTGCAAAAATTGCTTCTCATACCCTGGTGAACGATAGATGAGAAGAATTTTGCACCCCACACCATCCTGCAACCGGGATGCATTTAAAGGATCTGGTCACTACCACTGGCACATCTACCAGATCAAATTCTGTTCTAAATCAGATGGCAACACCCCCGATCCTTCGATCCAACTGCAGGTGGTGTGTCATGGAGAATCCATCTGGAACTGTCGCCTCAAGAAATAGGTCAGTATTCATATTCAACCAGGTCTCTGTGATGCAAGCCGAATCTGATGACCCAGCAAGATCTGGCAATGCATAACATCACCCAAGTAGGATAAGGTTTCAAGGCTACCAAAGGAACCTGCCCACCAAAAGTGGAGCCCTTGGGTATAGGTACTAGACAGGGAGGACCCCTGTCTAATCTGAATTTTGCCCCAGGGCATCTTCTTGTCTTCACTACCCCAATGTGGCCACTCCGACCATCTCCTCTCCATTGCCTGCCTGGGGTCTCGTTCACCATGTCTCCTGTTCACTGTTCCCAGCGCTCTAAAGTGGGTGGAGACTTCAGCAGGCATGGAAGGACAGTTAAAAGGGTGAAGGCCCCATAGCTCTGAGGAGGAGTAATGCCTGACTGGGAGAGCCTTCTGTCAACACATCGTACCTTGCACCCAAAACACAAGTAACACTAAAATACCCTTAACTAAACACTCAATCCAATCACCACCACATATGTTCCACCAAAATTCAGTGTCAGAAAAGTTCAGATGGAACCAATAAGAAATAACAATTCGACGCCTATAAAGCACACCACACTTCATCAATGAGGTTTAACAAGAGGAGGCTCTCACCCTCCGCAGTCCAGGTAACCGAAACAGGTAAAAAGAGTTAGCTTCTGTCTGTAATCATTTAGTCATTTGGATGTCCTCTTACCACCTCCATAATAGTAACAGCCACAACTTCCATCTCGATGCAACTAATCCAGCAACTTCTCACCAGTAAATCAGAGCAGACAGCCACCGAGAGCAAACATACTTTAAAGTCAGAATATTTGAAAACAGTAAAAAGCACTGAGTCTCTTAAATGTTTTGATAATGGGCCCAGACGAGCTCTTACCTTCCTGAACCAATGATACCAGAAGGTCTTCAATCCCAGACTCAACTTTCACTAAGAGTCTGAGAAATGAGCATACAGAAATTATTTTGTAGTAATAAAATGTAAAGGCTCTCTCTCTCTCTCTGCCTAACAAAATGAGAAACAGTCAAATACTTAAAAATTCAAACAAATGGCAGGTCACAAGTGGCATCCTCTGTATGTCCTGCTGTGGGCTTGCTGTTATTCTTCAATGTCCAACAGCATCTTCTCCTCCTGGGAATACTGCTAATACAGGACGCAACCCAAGTAAAGAAGAAATCCTGTAAGAACATCCACCACAGGAGGTAGTTACTCCACCTAGCTGTACCTATGATTACAGCCCCCGGCCCAGCCTCCATTCACCAGCAGACCCTCCCAGAAAGCCTAGGCACTACCAGTAACAAACATTCACTCTCCAGCAGACCTGGGACTGGCATCACCTGCCGTGGACCCAACCCAGCAACAGCAACCACCCCCCAGATGGTGTTAAACTAGACTTCCACAATCACTTTTTCTAACCCTTGTGATCTCAAACCCAAACTACAGTACAGTTCAGGCATTTGGCAGCAACCCGTCCCCCAAAGATGCTAGGCCAACAATGTTCTGGTTGGATACCCAACCACCAGAGAATTCCCCTCTCCTGTTCCGAATGAATCCTCAGTTCCAGCGGTTCCTCAGAGTTCTTCACAGCTTTTTCTGGGACTCTCTCCCCACAACAAAATGCACAGGACACGACCAGCCCTGTCAGGAAGAGCTGTTTAAGATAATGAGGCTGAATAGCACTAACATGATGTAAAACGTGTTGCAAAAATGAGTAAAGGTGATTCTATTTTACTCCAGTTACCACATACAAAGAGAGCTCATTAACCTAGCAGCCCAAGAATGCTGAAAGCTTAAAGAGCAGGTACCCACTGTCAGGCACCCAGCTCACCTCAAACACATATAATAGGGGACCTGCTTCACTGTTGAGGGGTATGAAAACTGCCATGCACTTCCCTCTGGGTAAAATGTTATAGCACCACAAATTTGCACCCCCTTAAAAACAGAGCCATGTCTGACACTCCCACAGGCAGGTACCCCAGCCCCCTTTTGTGATGTCAGAAAATGAAGGCTGCTTGTGTGTGCTCCATTGACCTGTATTGGTACCATTTGTCAGTGACTGTAAATACTATTTAGAGTTGCCACCTGGAAAAAATGAAAGTGACCGCTCCAGTAAACAGGGACTGTTACTCCAGGGCTGCTTTGATTTTTCTACATGGCACCTCAAAAATATTTTTAAATGCCATAGATATATAGCATACATACAGGTTAATGACATGCACCCTCAGAAATCACAAAAGGGGGCTGGGGAATGTCAGACATGGCTTTGTTTTCATGGGGCTGCAAATTTGGGGTGCTATAACTTTTTAACTGGAGGGAAGCACACAGAATTTTTAATACATAGATACATAGATACATAGACAGTGTCGGCAGATAAGGGCCTATGGCCCACCCAGTCTGCCCATTTAAGTTTGTAAGTTCAGTTTATGTTTTCCAGGAAGTCTGTTGCCCCTTACCCCTGACCTCCAGAATTCCTTTATGTCTATCCCATGCATTCTTAAATCCCGTGATTGTTTCAGCCCCCACCACTTCCTCTGGCAGGGTGTTCCACTTGTCCACCACCCGTTCTGTGAAGAAATTCTTCCTCACGTTTCCTCTGAATCGTCCTCCCTCCAACTTCATCCCATGCCCTCTAGTCCTGGAACATCTTTTTCGCTTAAAAATAGTGTATTCCTGCACCCTGTTCCTCCCTGTAAGATACTTGTATGTCTCTATCATATCCCTCTCTCCCTCCTCTCTCCAGGGAGTACATGTTCAGTGCCTTCAACCTGTCCTCATAGGACTTGTGATGCAATCCATGTACCATCTTTGTTGCCCTCCTCTGAACCTTCTCTACCCTGTCTATGTCCTTACGTAGGTAAGGTCTCCAGAACTGCACAGTGTACTCCAGGTGCGGCCTCACTAGTGTCTTGTATAGTGGAATTATGACCTCCCTTTTCCTGCTGGTGATGCCCCTGCCTATGCATCCCAGCATCCTATTTGCTTTACCTGCTGCCTTGTCACACTGTTTCCCTGCCTTGAGGTCAATACCCCTCAACAGTGGAGCAGGTCCTGCATTATATATGTTTAAAGGGGGCTGTGTACATGACAGTGGGTTCATGCTCTTTAATACCTCACTCAGAGACCCTGACTAATTGCAGTAACAGGCTAAACATAAAAATAATGTAAAATAAATCACAGCAAGACTAAAAGAGACTCAAAATAAACACAGTGCTACTAGTGCCCTAGAGTAACCATTTTGTTTGTATCCAGATTTGTTGTACCCCCATCTCAAAGCTGAACCTCTGTAAAAGAACCTCTGGTTCAAAGCTCATAATCCTTGTTCTCAATAAATAAATACAAAATACATTTATCAAATTTATATTTACATTTTTCCTTACTGCTGCTGACTACTATATCAGTAGGTATGGAATCCAATGGGTTAATTACTTTCTGAGAGAAGTAAAGCTTTCTTCTTAGGGTATTAAATCTTTGCCTAGCTATTTTCTGAGGGTAACCCCTGGTGTCATTGTGAGATTGTTTAAAGTCAAAACCATTTCATTAAACAAGACTGGGTAGAAACATAGAAACATAGACTTTGACAGCAGATAAGGACTGCTTGGCCCACCTTGTCTGCCCATTCCCTATGTATTGGATAAGCTCCAGATTCTAGCTTTTTTATCACATATTTTATTGAGAGGTTCTGAGTATTTTATACAGTAGAAAGTGAGCAATACAGCCAACCAGTTACTGGATATGATACATCTCAAAGAGGTATGATATGATAGAGATTATCCTTCATAGGCAAAATGTCTCACAAAAAGTCATAAACGTCATAGAATCCATAATATCCATGGTACAGTTATCTTACAAGTATAGTACTTTCTAGGAAGAAAACAAAGAAAGTGGAAACACGGTTAGTGAAGGCAGATGCTTACATCTTATAACAGGTGCATGGACCACCCATGAGTTAATCTGGAGAATAAGAGAGAAAACTGAAGGCAGCCAGTTAAATAGGAGGGTTGGAGGGTGGTGCTGGGAGTTTACAAAAAGGGAACCATAGATATGGTTCCCATTTTTGGTAATAATGGTGAAGATAACACCCCTGAACATGAGAAAGTCTTTCAAAAAGAGAAAGCTTAGCCAAAACTGCATGCCAGGTGGTACAGGTAGGGATACCTGGCTGGTGCCAATGTGTAAGGAGAAGGCATTTAGCTTCTAAGATAGCTACCAAGGACCAATCTTTGAGGGGTTGTGGTAGTTGGTCCAGGAAGGTTGTATCCCCCATGAATAATTTTACATCAGTAAGAACCATTGGGTATTTAAGCACTGAGGAAATGTCTGAGGCAATCATTTTCCAAAAAGTTAACAGCTTAGGACAAGACCATAGAATATGGAGAATGTGTACTTCTGACTGGGAACAGCACCAACACTTGTTATGGCTAAGCAAGCCACGAGCATGAAGGGCTATTGGTGTATGGTGCCATAGCAATAGGATTTTAACTGCAAAAAATGACTATTGGTGTCACTATAGATATGGTGAATACTTTTAAGGTAGGAGGTCCATTGATTATCGGAAATGGGGAGCCAGAATACATTTCCCATTTCTTTTTACAGGACATGGTTGCATTAGGTTGTGAATCCCTCCAAGAACTGTAGAAGCAACCCATAACCCCTTTAGTAATGGAGAGGCAATGTAGTCCAGCTAACCAGGTCCATGGTGTGGTGCCCTGATATTTAAGGAGAAGAGGCTGTAGGGCACTCTGAATTTGTAAATACCTCCAAAAATCTTTGTGTGGTAAGGAGAATTGCCTTTGTAATTGAGCAAAAGGAAGCAGGGGGCACATACCTGAGGGAGAGAGGTCTTGTATATATTGAATTCCAGCCTTGTGCCAGGAGGGCCAGTATACTTTTGGCCCATCAATTTGGATAAGGCTGTTGTGCCATAAAGGAGCATATTGTATAGGAGAGTTCCAGGACTGTTTAAGCAAATGAGATTTAGCCATAAGGCGTTTCCAAGAGCGAGGTGTACATAGCATCGTGGATGGGAGAGGATGGGGCAGTCGTAACTGTGAAGTGAGAAACGTATAAAGGGGTACTGTGCCCACCAGGTTAATTTCTAATTGAACCCATATTGGGGATCCACAGCATTAGGCACAAACCATTTAATTGCCTATGCAGCTATATAGCATAGATGGTAGCCAAAAAACCAGGGTGCATAAAGGCCTCCTTGAGACCAGTGTGCCCTCAGCTTATGCTTATTCCACTGAGAAGGCTTGGAATCCTATAAGAAGCTGGATGTCAGTTTCTCTAAAGAGGTGAAAAGCTTGGGTGAGAGAGAGAGATGAGGAGATTATAGCTTGGCAGAAGACACCAGGAGAAAGGACTGCTGTGTGACTGAACTTCTCTGCTGGGACTAAAGTAGAAGAACTTTTGTATTTGGACCTTTAATTTAGGGTAAAAAAACTAACATAAAAAAAAAGTGTGTGTTTGGGTTAACTGAACTGAATGGGTATCTGAAGAGTTATCTAGGTGTAAATCTCAGTTGACTGAAAGGACTTAACTGCTGTGAGGTTTAAATTACTTGTAGAAAGATCTGGTAAGTAGGGGGAGTGGCTTAGCTAGAAGGAAGCTACATTTTAAGACTGCCTTAGAAAGATTCTGCTAATAGCTTGGCAGAAGACACCAGGAGAAAGGACTGCTGTGTGACTGAACTTCTCTGCTGGGACTATATTGCCCTCCTTCGCTCCCCTCCACCCCCCACCCAAAGCTAGTTCTATTTTTATAGGCACAGGATTTGACTGACAACAGGAACTTCCTGTTTAGGGGCAGGAAGTGAGTGATCACTGAACCACCAAGGACCCACCATCCTAGAAGGGCAAGAGTAGCTCTCCAGCCCCCTCTAGCTGCTGGAGGTCTGCCTCTGAGCAAGTAAGTGGTCTACTGAGAAATATAGGATATTCTTGTCTCGGAACAGGACAATCAGGAGCTTAAAGGGCACACAGGCAGAAAGTAAGGAGAGAAAAAAAAAACAGAGGAAAGAGTAAGGATTGCAAACAGTTAAGGGGCCAGAAATAAGACATGATTGGAGTGGTGCAGTGCAGTGGCTGTGGAGCAGCAGTCTTCGGGAGATGTTCTGGAGGATGCGGTGTTGTCCCATCTACAGGCACCTCTCTGGGCTGAGGAGGAGGTTGCTCATCTCCAGGCTGAGTTGGCCAGGATTTGTGAGACCTCCTCTTCCATCCAGGGACCACCAGTGCCACTGCCGTTGCCTCAGAGGTTGCCAAGAAAGAGGCGGTTCGAACCACAGTGGGCTCAGGGAGGTGAGGTGGTGGAACAGGGTGCGTCCTCAGTTATACCTCTCCACAATTCCTATGCCATTCTGGCAAGTGTGGTTCTCTATGGAGGCACCCACAGTGGAGACCAAGGAGGATGCTGGGAACCTCCCAAAGGAGACCCACAGGAGGGTGGCAGGGGACCCTGCAGGGAAACAACTCCTGGTGGGGACTCCATTGTTAGGAAGGTAGAACTGGGGAGGAAGGGAGAGGAGGTGGTGCCTGCCAGGCACCATAGCTTGGAGGGACAGGGAGCGAATCCTCAGAATTGCCAGAGCAGCTGCACAGGGGAGGGAGCTGGATGTCATTGTCCACCTAGGGACAAATGACCTGGCTAAGAAAGGGATTAGAGAAGTGCAGAAAGAGTTTGTGGTATTGGGGAGGGGCCTTAGTCAAGTAGCACGCACGGTAACCTTCTCGGAGGTGCTACCCATCTATGGCATTTTTTATTTTTTTTTTTATTTTAGCTTTTGTTGTTCTAGCATAGGAGAGGCTAGGGTGTTCCACACCATGGGATTCAATCAGTGGTTGAAAAACTGGTGTGGAGCTCAGGAATTTGGCTTCATTGGGGACTGGGGGTCCACCTGGAGTGATGCAAGCCTATACTGGCATGATGGGCTGCCGTCTGTCCGGGAGGAACCAGGATCCTAGGTGATAAGTTTAAATGCTTCTTTGGCAAGCTTTTAAACTAGCCAAGGGGAGGCACTGGAAAGGAGCAGGAGAATCCTAGCCCCCAAAAATCATGGTAGTAAGTGCAGCAAACACCAACATAGAGGTGTCGATAGGGAGAAGGTGGGGTAAATGGAGAAAGTGACAAAGGCAAGAAGGACAGGGATGGGGCAAAAGGAGTAAGGCCATCAGGAAATGGAGGGTAATGAGTACCAATGCCGTAGTCTGGGCAACAAGCTCCCTGAGCTGATGGCCTTAATGGAAGAGGGATGCCTGGATATCGTAGCAGTCACAGAAACATGGTACACAGAGAACCATGACTGGGATGTTAACATACCAGGGTACATAACCTACAGGAGAGACAGGCAGGGGAGAAGAGGGGGAGGAATAGCTCTCTATGTAAAGGAAGGGATAAAAGCAACTGAACAAAAGAGTAAACAGGGAGGAGAGGAGGCACTGTGGGTCACCTTGGAGACTGGAAAGGGCACCACAATCCGCACAGGGGTTGTGTACAGACCCCCATGTCAGGGGGAAGAAATGGACAAGGATATGATAGAAGGCATTCTTAGAATGGCAGAGAAAGGGGAGATACTGTTGATGGGAGACCTGAATATGCCAGATGTTAACTGGAGCACATTTGCTGCAGCCACATCCAAAAGCAGGGCCATTCTTGATGCCCTACAGGTGGCAGAGCATTAGACAGCTAGTTTGGAACCCACTCGTGAGGAGCAATCTAGACCTCATACTCTCAAGCGGGGGCAGTGAGAGGATCTCAGATCTAGAAGTGGGTTGCCATCTGGGGACAAGTGACCATCAAACAGTGTGGTTCACGTTAAACTCAGCTACAGAGTCAAGCCATACAAAAGTGAGGTACTGGACTTTAGGAGGGCTGACTTTGGCAAGATGGGAGAGTGCCTCAGAAAAGCACTAGCAAACAGGCTAGAAGGAAGTGTGGAGCAACAATGGGAATTATCAAACTGCCATCACAGAGGCAACAAGCCTTTGTGTGAAGCAAATAAACAAATCAAAATGAAGGAAAAAGCCACTATGGTTCTCAAAAGAGGTGGCTGTGAAAGTCAGGAAGAAAAGATAGCATTCGGAAGTATAAGAACACAGAAGGAGCAGGACAGAGAGCTGTACCAGTTAAGGCAGAAGGAAGCAGGGAGGAAAGTCAGAATATCAAAGGCCCAAACTGAGGAAAAGATAGCCAACTCAGTTAAGAAGGGGATAAAACCTTTATAGGTACATCAGCGTCGAAGAAAGACAAAGAGAGGATAGTGAGGCTGAATAGAATGAACGGTGGGTGGGCAGAGGGGACAGTGAAAAAGCAGGAATACTGAATGAATATTTCTGCTCAGTATTCACAAAAGAGGAGGGGGAAGTGCCTAATCCAATTAACAGAAGCACTCTTGATAGGGGGGTCGATCCCAGTCCTTTCACAGAAGAAAGGGTTCTGCAAGAACTCCTAAAACTGAAGGTGGACAAAGCAATGGGTCCTGATTGGATTCACCCTAGAATTCTAAAAGAATTAAAGGAGGAACTAGTGAAACCACTGGCTACTCTTTAATAAATCATGGGAGGATGGGGTGGTACCCGAGGACTGGAGGAAGGAGGATGTGATTCCCCTTCACAAAGTGGGAGCAAGACAGGGCAGGACTACAGACCTGTCAGTCTGACCTCTGGTAGGGAAAGTGATGGAGTCACTTCTGAAGGAAAGAATAGTTGAGTACTTAGAGGCCAATGGAGCACAGGACCCAAGGCAGCATGGGTTCACAGCGGGAAGGTCATGTCAGACAAATCTAATAGATTTCTTTGACTGGGTGACCAAAGCAGTAGACCAGGGAGGGGCTGTGGACATGGCCTACCTAGACTTTAGCAAGGCATTTGACACAGTCCCACACAAAAGATTAATAGTCAAATTAACCAGCCTGGGAGTGGGACCCAGGGTGGTAGCCTGGGTAAAACATTGGCTGGACAACAGGACACAGAAGGTAATTGTAAATGGAGTCCACTCTGAAGAAAGGGGGGTTACTAGTGGGGTACCGCAGGGTTCAGTATTGGGTCCAATCCTTTTTAATGTCTTCATCAGTGACATTGCAGAGGGACTGGAAGGAAAAGTATGCGTTTTGCAGATGACACAAAGATCTGCAACAGGGTTGATACACAAGGAGGCATGGAAAGGATGAAAAGGGACTTGGCAAGGTTAGAGGAATGGTCAGAAGTATGGCAGCTAGGATTCAATGCAAAGAAGTGCAAAATAATGCACCTGGGAAACAAGAACCCAGGGGAAGAATACACAATGGGTGGGGAGGTAGTAACAACAACAAAAAAGGAAAGGGACCTGAGGGTAATCATATCAGATGACCTTAAGGTTAGCAAGCAATGTGAGAAGGCAGTAGGGAGGGCTGGGGGTATACTGGGATGTATAGGGAGAGGCATCATCAGCAGAAAACAGGAAATTGTTATCCCTCTGTACAGACAGTTGGTGAGACCCCATCTGGAGTACTGTGTCCAGTTCTGGAGACTCCATCTCTGCAAGGACATAGGATAGAGGCAGTCAGAGGAGGGCAACTAAAATGGTGCAGGGTCTGCAAGAGAAGCTGTATGAGGAGAGACTAAAGGAGCTTAATATGTATACCTTGAGGAAAGAAGGAGAGGGGGACATGATAGAAACTTTAAGTACCTCAGTGGAATCAACAAAGTCCAAGAGGGTAGCATCTTTCAGAAAAGAGACTTGCAAGAACAAGGGGACACAATTTAAAGATAGAAGGAGGGCGGTTCAGGGGCAATGTGAGGAAGTATTATTTCACAGAGAGGGTAGTGGATGCATGGAACAGCCTTCCTGAGGAGGTTGTGGGGTCTAAAACTGTGGGAGAATTCAAGAATGCATGGGACAGACATAAGGCAATTCTTGTGGGGGGTAGGAAGAAATAGGCTGTTGGTTAACTAGGATCTGCGGCCTATCCTGTAGGTAGGGCAATGGGCAGACTAGATGGGCCTAGCGGTCCTTATCTGCCGTCAAAGTCTATGTTTCTATGTTTCTATCTATTATTTAAAAGTACATAACTCGAGGGAGCAAAAGCATAAGGATAGCCACTATCTTGCCTGGTAGGGAGAGATGCAAATTGCACCAACTCTCAACTTCTACCATTAGTTGTGTTAACAGCAGAGTGAAATTAGCAGATCCAAGCACATTCTAGGTTGTCGGTATACAAACTCCAAGGTAATTAAACCCATTATTCACCCAAGTCAAACTAGTGCCTTGAATGTAGGTCTTGGTACAATGATTATTTAGAGGAGCCAAGGTGGGTTTTTTTTGATTAATAAATAGACCAGAAATTACACAAAAGTCATCTAGGATTTGAAGTACCCTCTGTAAAGTTTGTTGAGGGTTAGAGAGAGTTAAAAGGAGGTAATCTGCATAGGCTGTCACCAGATAGGGTTGATTGGCAACTACAGTGCCCTGGATTTGAGGCGAGGCAATGAGTGTCCTGATCAAAGGGTCTAGGGCCACAAGAAATAATAAAGGGGATAAGGGGCAGCCTTGCCTTGTGCCCCGGTGCGGCACAAAAGGAGAGGAAATCTCACTGTTGGTAAGAATACGTGCCGTGGGAGAGCAATAAAGGGTACGTATCCATTGCATAAAAGAAGTACCAAAACCATTCCTAAAAAGGACTTCATAGAGATATTCCCATTCAATAGACTAAAAAGCCTTAGAGAAGTCGATCACTAAGGCTGCTAAGGGGAAGGGGGATTTGGAGGCGAACCACTTAAAATTGAGAAGGAGTCTAGTGTTATCCATCTCTGATTTGCCCTGCATGAAACGCATCTGAGTGGGGTGTATAATCGGGGGAAGAATGGAAGTTAGTCTGGATGCCAATGATTTGGCTAATATTTTAATATCAACTGATAAAAGGGATATTGGACAGAAGTTGGCACAATCTAGAGGATTGGATGATTTTTTTAGAAGAAGAGAAATTATTGCCTTCTTCATAGTGGGGGGGAGGGTTCCAGAGGCAAGGGCAGAATGTAGGGCATGCTGCAGTGGTTGAATAATGTCTGGGGCAAGAGTCTGGTAAAGCTCCATGGACATGCCATCTGGACCGGGGGCTTTCCCCAGGCCATCTGTGAGAGCACCAGTTGAAGTTCTTCACAGGAAACAGATGACTCTAGGTGGGTCACTTGTTCCGGGATAAGAGTCGGCAGTGGAGTTTGTTGACAGACTTTAGTGAAAAGATCTCGTAGTTCCTGAGTGGTATTAGAAGGCCGAGACTGATAGAGAGATTGGTAGAATTGCTGCATAGTAGTGTTAATCTGTTTGGGACTAGTCACTGTGCAGCCCATGGAGGTATGGAGAGCATGTATCATTGTAGCTGCCTGCTGCTTTCGTAGGCGGAAGGCACAGAGTTTCCCTGCTCGTTCACCCTCAGCCCAAAAGGCCTGCTTCCATCTCAAGAGATACCATTCAGCTTTTTGATGTAAAATTGTATTTATTTGGTATTTGAGTCCAACTAGTTGACTATGTAGAGCACCATCTGGGGTGTCCCAGGGGGGTGGATTTAAAGCGACGCTCCAAAGCAGTATGGTCTGCTTGGAGTTGGGTCAGGGTTGCTTTACATTTATGGTCACAAGCTGCAGAAAATGAAATAATGTGTCCTCTTAATACAGCTTTCAATGCTTCCCAGACAGTGCCCGGGAATACCCCACAATCGGCATTCAAGGAGAAATAGTCTTTAGTCGCCTGCACTAAATGCGGACGAAAGTCCGGGTCCTGAAATAAAAGTGGATTGCTACGCCAACAAATTCCAGATGGGCTATGCTCCAGGGGAGTAAACTGTAATGAGACAGGGGCATGATCTGAAATTAAAATTGAACCTATGTTGGAATCAGAGAGGCATCTAGCTGCTAATTCAGTAGCAAACCAGAAGTCTATGCGACTGTGGGATTTATGTGAAGCAGAGTAAAAAGAAAAATCTCTGCCAGTAGGATGATCCCTACGCCAGATATCTGTGAAGGCCCATTCCTCTATCATGACTTGGAGAGATTGTCTGGCTTTGGGTTTAGCATGTGGAGTTGGGTAGGATTTGTCCAGAAATATATCCCCTACCTTGTTGAAGTCCCCACCCAGGATTACAGAGATCGGTGGCCCCTCTGACTGTAGGTCTGAAAGGGCCTGACTTATCGCGGAAAAAAAGTTGTTGTGTTTGGTATTGGGAGCATACACATTACCCAACAAAATAGTGTCTGTAGGGGAAAATAACTTTGCCACTAACCAACAGCCATGGGCATCTTTTTTTACATCTTTTACCACCCAAGGGAAGGCACGGTGGATAAGGATGGCCATGCCCTTTGAATTAGTGATGGAGGATCTGGCCAGTACTTCGCCAGCCCAAAAATTTCTTTAACCATTTGGTACATTTAGATAGTAGGTGGGTTTCTTGAAGGAGGGCAATGTCTGCCCACAGGGATTTTAAGTGTTGTAAGACTTTTGTATGCTTGATCGGGTGATTTTGTCCTTTCACATTCCAGGATATCCAATGATATCCCTGGGGGGGGGGTAACAGGAGTAATAGGCATATTCTCATACAGTAGACAAGAAGGGATACTTACAGAGCTTCCAGGTGAAGTGTTAAGAAAAGGGGTGCTGGGTTCCAGGGCCTCCAGGTACCTGAGAAAGGATAGGACTATCGGTGCATGCACTAGCACTGGGAAAGATGTAAGCATCAACTGTAGCATCTGAACTGTGTATCCTAGGTTATAGATAAGGCTGTAGCAACAAATCTAGAAACAAAGAGCAAATAAACCAGTTAGTATATAAACGTAATAGGTCAATATCAAACTCGGCAATAAGCCTAATTCTGAACATGAAAGTGTCGAGTAAAGACACTACAACAACAGTAGTGTGAGTATGGAAGTCAAAGCAAATGAGGGTAGTATTTATATATAGGATATGTGATGATGGTCTGTGTCATACATGATTTATTTGAATGAGCTGTGAGTGACCTCGGTTGACCTCTGAGTGGCATAGCCACGAGTGAGTCCACTGAGGGCATGAACTGCTCATTCAACTAAATCATGTATGACACAGACCGTCATCACATACAGTATCTGATTTATGCAACAGGACTTGTGTACGTTCTGGGGTGATTTACTTTAAAGTTGACAGTTAGAAAAGTTTAAAATTATTGTCCGTTTGTTAGAACTATTTGTGAAGAGGTTGATGAAATTAGCGTAGATGGATGTGTGTGTGAATGGGTTGATGTGTGTAGTTTCTTATTGGACAACACTTTATTAATGGATGTGCCACAAAGAACTAGACTGACTGATCTGACCGTGGGAAAATTCTTGTGATTGGCTGAGGGGCGTGGTCGTCTGTGCTCCTTGTGCTGCAGTTTGTTGGTTTACCAGTCAACAGACCGGGGAAGACCTCTCGAGTGTGTTTAGGTGTCTGGTGGATTTTGAGGCCTGCTCACATTGCTTTTGGACTTGGGATTTGTGGAGTTACATGTATCCCTGCCTACTGGATATTCGGATCGTTCTGTGGGATACAGTTTGACTTAAAACCACGATCGACATCGATAGGCTTCAGTGGTGGATGTAGCCAGTTGTGAGCGGGTGCCTGTCAGCAGCATGTGGACTTGGTGTGCGGGGTGGTCTGTAATTCGATGGATGCTACTAGGATTTTACTTTACATCAGTGTCTTTTGATTTAGCTCACCTGGCTTGTTTTTTTTTTTTTTTTTTGCTCGGCTCATGGGAGACTATCGGGACCATCCTGATACAGCTTAGCTCTCTGGATGATCTACCGTCAGTAGGTGGATTTAACTGGGTGTTACCTTTTTTAATTTTACTTTTTTTTACTATAAACATGGAGTATACAAGCTTTCTACCCATGGATCCCTCAAAGTGAACATGCAGAACAACAAAGAAATAAGGGTAACTTTTTATTGAAAGCTTGCTAAGGACAGATTTTTATTTTATATATGGAACAAATACATAAATAGGCCTACATGAGCATTTGCATGTTTCTACTGTTGCTAGCAGTATAGGTTTCTAAACTTAGCTTGATGTAGTGAGACACCCAACACATACCATTATGTATCTGCATACCTTAAGGCAAAATATTAATACAAACACTAACTTCTAACAAGGGCTACTGGTTTCTTTATGCATATTAGATGCTCTTTTAATCGTTTCAGCTTTCATTCAAATCAAGTTAAATGATTATTCTGTAATGAATCAGGCATTTTTTTAATGATATTTTACCAATTTTCTGATTCAGTAGTGAAGTTGTATCTGGATAAATTACACTGCTTTTTCACTTTCTGAGCCAAAATATGTTTGTAGTCTATGCTTTGTGAAATTTCCAGTGCTTAAATTTTGTATCAAGTCCTGTTGGCTCCCTTGGAATTCTGTTCTTTTCTTGGAAGTGCTGAGGGAAGAGAACAACAAAAAACATTCATTAGCTGTACAACTTGTTGCTATGCAGGTTGTACATCGCTTTTCTATTTGCTGTCTATGTCAACCTTTATTTTCTGTGCCCTTTTGACTGCTATTTGTCTTGTTTTTATGTTTTATTGCTTTGCTAACATGGTTTAAACATCCACACTATTTACACACTCAAGCTGTTGGTTGGGTTTAAGACAATCTACTTTTTTAGGAGGGGGGCTCTGTTAACACTTTTTTGAAACATTTACTTCTATCTTTTTTTGTTCCATGTGTGTTTCTTACTTCTGCTATTTGAAGTCACTTTCTGAGTCCAGGACTTGAGGTTTTTTCCTTTGAAAGCTGTCATAGCGGTTCCCCGTTGTTGCATTACATGTGAAAACAGAGGAAAAAACATTCCATTTTTTTGTTATGTCATATGGAGTGCATGCTGTTTTTTTGCTAATGTTTTACAGTTCTGAAGTATCTGATAATTTACTACTACTTAGAATTTTTACAACTGGTAGGTATTGTCTGACCTGTGCCATACTGTAAGCACTGCGCAGCCTGCTACTATGTAGACTGTCATTTACACACACACACACACACACACACACACACACACACACACACACACACACCTTCATTCAGTGTCAGTATGACATTTCTGTACTGCCAGGTTGGCTGTTAAACTTTGCTTAAATGCTTTTCTTTGCTTATTTTTAAATTTTAGACTCATTTTTTTTCTTACCTTGGACAATGTTGAATGTTATTGATTTTGTGTTTATGGTTGGCTGGTGGAAACAGGAATCAATTAATTCCTTCCAGTTTGGAGACACAGCCTGGAAGCATGCACTTGGATTTGAAGTTTTACTTTGCTGGGCTTGTGGCGGACATTGGTTACTTAGTAGGCTTGAGATATGCTGCTGTTCATCTTCATTTATTTATTCATTTATTTTTGAATATGCCGAGAATAGCATGGTTTCCGGAGAGGCCACAGTACCATCACAGCCCTTACTGAGCTCACCTCGTTTATCCATGAGGCCCTTGACCAAGGCTCAGTGGCAGCGGCGATCTACATGGATCTGACCAAGGCATTTGACATGGTCAGTCACGAGCTATTGTCAGTGTCCTTCCTCAACTCAACTTGGTCCCAGAGGCTACCGCCTGGTTCAAAGATTACCTCTCAGGCCTGTCACAAGTCAAGATAAACACTACCCTCTCCTCCTCCAAACCAGTATGCTCTGGTGTCCCACAGGGGTCTATACTCGGCCCACTACTATTCACCCTTTTTTCAAACTCTCTCCCCAAGTCTTGCAGCAGTCACCTGCTACTCTATGCTGATGATGCGGTAGTAATTTGGAAACACCCACAGCTAGCGCTCTCCAACTAGCCCTGCAGGAATTCTTTAGGGAGCTAGAAACTTGGTTCACTGAACACTGCCTTATCATCAACTATCAAAAAACGAAGTCCATGATCTTTGCGTACCGACAAAGCCTGCACAGTCATTCAGCACTCCTAATAAAAAACTCACATGGCTCTCCACTAGAACAGGTTTCATATTTTAAATATCTTGGAATCACATTAGACACCTCCCTCTCCTACCATAGTCACATACAACTTCTCTTCTCCACTGTCAACGCTAAAGTGGGTATCCTCTACAGACTTAAACACTGCTTACCTACACAGGCCATGCATCTTGTGGTCTCCTCCTCCATCCTCTCTCTGGTAGACTACAGGATAGTCATATATGGCTCTGCGGAACCGACCGCTCTACGTAGCATCAACTCTGCCTTGAATAAAGCTTGCTGCCTAGTCACAGCCAGTGACAGGTTAATGCATACCTGTGAGCTCTATGCTTTGGCTGGTTGGCTAAACTTCCAAGGAAGACTAAAGTACCACTCCTGCGTCCTTGCAAAAAAGATACATCTCCAGCTAGCCCCCATCAGCCTTCTCTCAATTATCAGCGCAGCCCCCTACAGGCGTACTACAAGACTCGCAGCCAACATCTTATTCCTTGTCCCCCACTGTAGAACATCCCTTGGGCAAAGATACTTCCGCTATCATGCCCCACTTTGGCTCAATAGTCTACCCCCCCATCTCACAGACCCATAGTCTCTCCCTATTTAAAACAGGCCTCAAAGCACAACTCTTTGATTCGGCAATATGTGACTGTGGATAACACACAGACCTCCGCTTGTTCTTTCACACCCTCTCCCCTGACCAAATACCTGACACAGGGTTCTCTAGATCCCACGAAATGGTATCCTGCACTTCTCTGATAAGGGGCATCTCGAATACCGCCAACTACTGTCACCTGTTAACTAAGATAAAGCTAAGACTGCATTACCATGTACTGTTAAGCTGATACTGTTTTTATAAGTTCGTTTTCTGTAAATGTATACCCTCCACCCTCTGTAACTGACGTGGAGCCTTTGCAAAAGAGTCTGTGACTCAAAGGATTGTAATTCTGATTATATTCAATAAATAAATAAATAAGATAAAAAAAAAAATAATCATTCAAGCTTTGGAGCTATTTATGACCCGAGACTTGCATTATTTCTGTGGGAGCCACTCCACTGTCACATAACTTCTGTGTCATGTACTTCTTAACTGAGTGGTTAGTTATTTTTCTTTCAGTTTGTATTCCTGCTTTTTGAATCATTGCTTTCATTAGGTTCCTTAATTTATTTATGCCAACTGGCTGGTTTTTAAACCAGGATGTTAGGTGCTGGGACCTGCTGTTGGTGTTTATTGAAAGGAAGAAAGGTGATTCTGATGTTAAACATTTTTCTGGCCTGTGATTCTTGTAAAAAAGAAAGTTGGTCACTGGACATCTGATGGGGTCACTTGGAGTGGCATAGGCCCTGGGCTTTAGCTTGCGGGTCTCTCGTGGATTTGTGCCAGACCTTATTTTTGTCTGACCCTCTTGATTAAACTGGATGTATTTTACATGGTTTTCATCAGTTTTGCAGTCAGTGTCACCCCCACTTTATGTTTCTACTTTCAGTACTAGCCCTCACGCCAAAAAACATTGTGACTATTATACACACTGTGTTCAGGATGGATTCTGGAGTATGTGGTCCTAGCTGCTCAGTAGCATATAGATTGTCTATTAGTGTATCTGTGAGCTCGTCTGCAGTGTTGGGCTTGTTGCCTTTACCTTTGCATCTGAGTACCTTTTGTTTTGACTGCAGGACTTGCCATGTTGTTTGGAATAGGATAGAGGTGGCTAGGAAGTGAGGGTAGGTTTTTGGTTTTAGATGGTGTTCTATGCTTTGAAAAATTGATCTTAGGGACAGTGGCTCATAGCTGGTACCATCTCTTTCTTTTGTGTTCATGAAATAGTGACTTAGCATTTTATCTAGTTCTACTGGTGGCAATAGGTGTAGCTCTGTTCTGATTTTAAAATGTTGCTCTATGTAGGTGCATAACCCTTGCACACCTGCTCTTGTTCTCAACATTGTGTTTTGTTTTTTCCACTTTGAATGAATTCTTCTATGGTTCCCATGTCTATATTTAGGTGGGCTGCCAATTGCAAGTGCTCTCCTGCTTCACTTGTTGTGCTTTGCTCCAAGTTCTGTAGGTTCAAGTCCTGGACAGGGATATTTATGGTATCTTCTGAGAATGGTAATTGTTCATTCTCTGGGGTCGGTGGTTGTTCATTTTTTTCTGCTGTACTAATGCTTGTTCTGACATTTGCTGCCATGGGTTCTTTATTTATCTCTGGCTGTTCTTCAAATGGCTCTGTGTGATTTTTGATTTGGGTGAGAATTTCTTCCAGCTCCATAATAAACGAGTTGTCTTGCTCTGCCATGACATCTTTTTTTAATTATTACTTTTTACAAACTATCCTTTTATCAGTTTTTTATTTATTTTTATGGTATTGTACTGTCGTTTTCTGAAACCGCTCTTTTTTTGCCATAGGTGAAAGGTCAGGCTGCTGCTAAGTGTGCCTCGAGACACCTCTGGTGTTAAAATCTATTATTTTACATGATGTTCTGGTTAAACAGATACGTTTTTTATATTAGAGAGTGTCACTGCACATCGGGAGAGTTACGACTATTTTCCCAGTGTCGACATGGGTTGTAGCATGTTATTTATGAGTGTCAGTTACAGTTACAAAGCTTTTTATTCTTTCACCTGGCTAACTGTCTACATTTTTCCACTAAATGCTGATGTTTTCATGCCGCTCACTAATGAGGCTTCTTTACTGTGAAATGTGCTGTTTGGTGGCATCACTGTGTTTTCTACTGAGATGACAGATGCTGATTGCATTACATTTCAAAATGTAAGTGGTCCCGGCTGTTTTTTTACTGCTTCATGTCGCCATGGTAGCGGACATGCATTCATGACATATCTACTGTTCAAATAAATCCTGTGTGACATACCTACTGTGCAAATAAATATTGATGACATACTGTACTTACTATGCATATAAATTCTTTTATTTACAGTAGCTACAATACACATAATTTATGGCATGCGTTTATTGTTCATATAATGGACTGCAGTGGAATAACACATTTATCTCCACTAGTGAGTGGTAAGACCCATAACTCACGAGTTGAGAAACCACGAGTTTGTTATAAAGGTCTTACCACTCAGGTGTGGAGATAAATGTGTTGTTCTACTGCAATCCATTATGTATTTGATATATACCACACCATCTGTATTGTTTATACTGGTGTTTTACTTTGTTTTATCTTAAAACTGCCTTTCTTTCCATTGTAAGTTCCCTATCTGGACCATTGTTCTCTGTGTTCCATTTCCAGATTCTAAGTGGAAATAACATGTTCTAAGTTGTATAAATGGGCCCAGATATTCAAAAGTGTTGCGCCATGTTCAATAGGGTTGTGCCAGTGCAAGTCCAAAAATTCGCCATTCTGTGATATTCAGCGGGAGGCAGTTGCGCGCCGAAAATTATGCTGAGCAACAGCGCAATGATAATGAATGTATGCGCAACTGAAGGGGGAAGAACCATGCATAAATGGATCAGTGCGATATTCAACAACATGTGCCATGCACAATAGGGGAGCAAGCGGAAGTTGTGCGATAGTGGAAATGAGCCAAAATAAAAAGGAACAAGGGAGAGGTGCAAGAACGCTACAGAGAAGGCACATGAGGCTGAAACATAGCTGCACAAAGAGGGGAGGAGGGACACACAGGGCAGGCCAGGGAAAGGGCACCCTGAACAGAGAGACACAGGGAAGGTGTGGGGAGACACAGCCAATGCAGGAAGGGGAAGTGCCACACAGCACAGAGGCTACCACATTTAGGTGTTCCCAGTGCAGGGGAAGTAGCAGGGAACACAGAAACAGCTGCCGGGGGGGCTGAACACAAGCCAGGGACATGGCCAGTGCCACCATCCAGATGGAGGCAGTAATGAGGTGGGTGAGAAGGCAGACAGCAGGGGGGGCACGGCCGTGGAAGGGCCCGTCGGTGGTATGACCCCAACAGGCAGTACCGAGCCTGCACCAGCTTCGAGCTGTACAGCAATACTGAGATCGTGGGCTGGTACCACCTGAATCAGGCAATTCTAAGGTGGCTCTGTGAGCTGTGCAGTGAAGTGATGCAGGCACCCACACAACGGAGCCATGCTCTGTCAGTGGAGACTAAAGTGATAGCTTGCATGTGCTTGCTCGCCACGGGTACCTTCCAGAGACCAACAGGGGACACCACAGGCATAACCCAGTCAGCTTCATCATGCCACCTCACCCAATTCCTCAGCACACTGCTGCCACATGCTGCGGAGTACATCCATTTCCCCAGCACACCAGAGGAGCACACAGCAAACATACAGGAGTTCCACAGGGTAGCACGTATGCCTGGCATGCTAGGGGCAATAGACTGCACCCATGTGGCCATCCGCACACCACCTGGCCCCGAGGGGGCCGCATATATTAGTTGGAAGGGCTATGCTAGCATCAACTGCCAGGTGGTGTGCGATGCCAGAAGGCGCATAATAAATGTCTGTGCCACGCACCCTGGGGGAGCACACGATGCCTTCATCTGGCACCAGTCAGCACTGTGCCACAGATTTGGGAGTGGGGACATCCCCACTGGCCACTTAGTGGGTGAGTATGCAAACCACACAGACAAACTTAGGGCTTGGGAGGGGCATGGTCAGAGGTGACATGGGTAGTGACCTACATGGCCCTGGGCAGGGCGATGCTGATCACCAAACTAACCTACACCCTCTACATACAGGTGACAGTGGATACCCACTCTGTCCCTGGCTGCTCACACCAAGCCGGTGGCCCGCGACCCCATCGCAGCAATGCTACAATGAGGCACATGCCACCACACGTAATGTCATTGAACGGGTGTTCGGTATGCTGAAGGCACATTTCTGTTGCCTGGACACCTCCAGCAGTGCCCTACAGTACAGCCCCTCAAAGGCCTGTGGGCTATTCCTGGCCTGTTGCATCCTGCACAACATGGCCAATGAATGTGGGATAGCCATACAGGTCGAAGAGGGGGACAGCGATGGAGACGATAAGGACACCGGTGACAATGGTGATGGGCATCCTCCCGTTGGGCGACGGGACCCCTGACTACTCCGGCTGGCACAGCTGCACCGGGACACCATCACAGAGGAGCACTTCAGCCAACCCAGGTAAGTCATGGGGACATGTGCAACCACCAGTGGCAAAGGCACAACCCACAAACACGCATGGACACACACCAGGGGTGCATGCCATCAAGGGAAGTGGCCGGGCATGGAACCACACACACCGCCAGGGATGAGTGAGATCTAACATGGCACGCGGTCAGACACACACACACAACTCGCCAGACATGCACAAAGGGTAGGAGGCACGCCGACCCAGAATGCCACCCCTAGCCACACACATGCCCACAGACCTCCACGCCCACTGCCTGTCATTGTGCATGTGTCAGACGCTGGGCACCATTGCACAGTGGCATACAGTACAATGCAGGCATCATCATGCACACGCAACTGTGGACAGCAGCCGGGAGGGTGTGCAGATGGACTGTGTGTGTGCATGCAGGGCCGGGTACCCACCCATGCATTGCCCGCTGAATGACACAATGCACACAGGGCAGCATCAGACAGTAGCCACGCTTGGAGACAGCTCAGTCACGCACCACAGTACCACAGCCACCATGGATGCGTGGGTGGCCCCGCCGAGACCCGCCAGCAGTGACAGACTGACCACTGGCCTCATGGGGTGGCACCGACGGTCCCCTAGGGGTTCCACTGTGTGAACGCAACCATGCTCACGCAGGAGTCAACAGCACACCGAACATGCCTGCGCCAGGCGTGCTTGGGATGCCCACAGCTGAACCCGGTGTCAACAAGGATGGTGTCACACGACACCAGGAATGGGGGTGGACATTGCACTGCGCGGTGTCTGTGACGCATGGGAAAATAACTGTGTGCCCCCTGTGGCCATGGCAGCTGTGATTGTCTGTGTCAACCTGTCAAAGGCAGAGGTCACATCCTCCCGCATCCAGTCCATCCCTGCCAGGAGCAGAGCAGTGTCTCTGCAGTGACGCTCCTCTGCCTGGTGCAGAGCCACACTCAGTGCATCCACCGTCATCACAAGCTGCATCTGCTGATTGACTGATGCTTGCAGTATGTGGGTGTGCTCATCCAAGAGGTCATCTGCCTGATCGGGTTGCTGTCCCTCAGGGTGTTCATGGCCCTGATGCTCATCACCCCTTGAGGGTGGGCGCTGCACACCAGGGTCAGGCCTGGGCATGTCCACAGATGGTGCACTGACGCTGACCCCTGACACTGTACCCCCATGCCCATTGGCCGACTGCTAATGCTGCCCCTCCGGCTGCC
This sequence comes from Neoceratodus forsteri, assembly GCA_016271365.2. Lineage (NCBI taxonomy): Eukaryota > Metazoa > Chordata > Ceratodontiformes > Ceratodontidae > Neoceratodus > Neoceratodus forsteri. Next base: position 57,399,132 of record CM057455.1, read on the forward strand.
GCTCCCCAGGGCTCAATGGTGCTGCCACAGTGGTTGCAACAGTCCCACTGTCCTGTACACACAGCAGTGCTGCCCCACCGGTGCTGACAGGCACAGGCTGGGACTGTGATGACACGTAGGCCTCCACGGTGGCATCACCCACAGCCATGGCCGCGATGTAACCTGCTGTGTGGCCATCCTGTGGCACACACGTGTCACTGCCCATGACATTAGCGACATCATCATCGGTGATGGATCCGGCACCAGCCCGAGTCTCAGTGTGCTGGCATCTGTGGACACTGGCACGCTGGGACACGGGCAAGGCCTCCGCATCTGCTCCACCAACATCAGTCTGGACATCCAGGCAGGCCCACTGTCACCCTGAGCCACGTATTCCTGTGGAGGTGGATGGGTCCTCCTCCATCTCCGTGTGACCGGCCTCAGTGGAAAAGCCCACCACCACTGACCCATGCAGATGCTCAGGAGCTGTAAGGGAAAACAAAGTCACGTTATTGTATGTGACCTACCCTGTCCCCCACCAATAGACAGACAATGACCTACCATGCAGTGACGGGCTACCTCCCATCTGGAATCCACCACCCGGAACACCCTCAATGGCACAACACTGCATGCTGCCAGCAACCGCTCCTCCTGTGGGGTCAGGCGTAGCACCTCCAGCTGTCCCCCACCTGTCGCAGACCATGCTGCCCTGATGGCAGCCACCTTCTCCTTAATACTCTGCCTGTCTGTGCCCATCATCTTCTTGCACTCCTGCACGGAGTGCTGGTGGCTGCCATGCAGGTTTACAGCACGTGCCACCTCCTCCCATGCAGCAGCACGGGCCTGTGGTGTTCCCTGGCGTCCGCTGAGAAGTGGCTCCTGGTCTAGGTAGGCCTCGAACAGGGCATCCATCTCAGCCTTAGTAAAATTTGGCCTCCTTGTCCTCCCAAGACTCTGTTCCTTTTCCTCCACAACATGCTCAGTCATGATTCAGCCTGTGAGAATGACAGGTGTTACCTGTGACTGTGCAGTCCCATGCATGTCCCAAAATCCACAGTCCACACTCCGAAACAGCATGCAACTCACCGCAATAGACTACAGTAACCGACTATGGCCAGTGCAGCCCAATGTCGCACTTTATAGCGCAACCCATGCAAATGAGGTGAGGCGCATCTTTAAGTGGATGCAAATGCAGTGACTGCGCCATTGAATGGCTGATTAGCTGATTTGCATATGCCGGCTGAATATTGCGCTATTGCGCTTTGCGCAATTGTGTTGAACGTGCTGAGCCAAGGGCGCAGTTCTGTGACATGCGCAGTACACACCTAACTGCACATGCCCAGGTTGATGACGCAGGTGCCTGCCACGCTGCTGACGTGCTGTGCATGGGAGCCAATGCAGGGCACGGCCACCATTGTGCCAGTGGCGCTACAGCACTGTTCACCTATATGGTACTGTGGCACTGGGGCGTCATAGGTGCACTGGGGCAACAGCGCGGTAGGCCGCTACAGGAGGTGGCACACAGGCTCCCAATCGCACTACATGCATTGGGTTCCAATCGTGCTGTGGCTGTCCGTGCACCACAGACCCTTGACCCTGTGCCCGACCTTTGCCCCCTAGGCACCATGCATCAGGCATGGGTGCACCACTATCGAGCTGTTCGTTGACAGTGCAATAGGGAATGGCAGCGCTGTACCACGCAGCATCTGCACGTGGCAGGACCGCGCTGCAGAGTGCCATTTTGACTGAACTGAGCAGCAGAGATGGCGTGGAGGTGTGCTGTGCAGTGGAGCCAGGTGGAGCTGGCAAACCTTGTTGCCATTGTGAGCCACATGTTGGGCCTTTATTTGGGGAGGCACCCCTGGACAGGGCCAGGAGTCAGGTGTGGCAGGAGGTGGCTGACGCCCTGGAGGAGGCCACCGGTATGGGGTGGATGGCAGAGCAGTGCCACCACTGATATGGGGACCTGAGGCAGAGGGACCCGGACCTGCTTGCCCACCTGCGGGCACGTGCCAGGAGGGGCATGGTGCCATGGCCAGGTAGGTGCAACATCCATACACTTTTATCGTCCATACGGGTATCATGGTTGCATGTGTCCAGCACATGGGGGGGCCATCTGGTGTCGGCCGTGGTGTTATCGGGGTGTGGGGTGGGTGGGTCTGGCTGTGTGGGATTGCACACACATGGAGGGGGGGGAAATTGCTACAGGATTGTACTGATGTTCCTCTCTCCATGTTTTGCACCTTAGGGCCCGCAGAATGCCAGCAGGCCATAGACCGGAGGCGCCACCTGGAGGAGCAGCAAGCCAGGAGGGGTGATGGTGGTCAGCGGTGCATGGACCACCCAGCTGATAGTTAGTGCCTTACATCCACGATTACTACTGCATGCTGTATAATTGGGAGGGCAGCGGGGCATGGCCACCATCCATTGACACCACTGCCATGCACGCAACTTGTTACAGTCAGCACTGTCCAGTGGCACTGCATGTCTGGGAGTGCGTCAATGGTGGTACATGCGTGCACTGGGCACATGGCTGTGCCACTGCCTTCACACCGCATAGCCAAGTCACAGTACGGCCACGGTGGTGCTGTGCAGGACATGGGTGGTGGGTGGTTGCAGTGGTCCACATGGCTGTGGCTGCCTGGGTAGGCAGGTCTTGTAGACACGGTCACTGTGGGTGGTCACACACCATCACAGGGGTGTGGCACATGGCTGTATGCCATGCACAATGGGTTTGCTGCAGTGGGCTGGACAGTCACACGTATTGACTCTGCTCCCTTGTCCTAGGTGGACAACGCTGGATGGCCCTGGAATGTGGCATACAAGAGCTTCTGCAGCTGGCACGGACATCCCTGGCAGTGTTGGAGCACATGGAGCAGCATGGGGTCTGGAGGAGAAGAACCCGGAGGAGCCACAGGAGTGGAGAGTGGGGCACAGAATAGGCCCTCCATGACCCCCTGACACCCATAACCCCCTGGACCCACCCTCACACCCCTTCTTCCCGTTCCCATTTGTACACCCCTGCCCCATGCCCGCCCCCACCTGGTTTGTGGCCCTTTCCCCCTACCCTTGTATATATTTGTACATATGTTTCAGAATTCTTAGATTTTAATACATACATTTTGTTATAACAACTGTGGTGGTCTCTGATTTGCAGCGGGCTACAGGTGCTCAGCTGCAGTGGTGTGCATGGTGTCAGGGGTGGTGCATGCATGGGCATGTGTGTGTGTGTGTGTGCAGAAGGGAACCGCCTATGGTGTGGGCAGGGGGATCAGTCACTGTCTGTGGTTTGTGTGTTGTACTCTGTGCACTGGATGCCTGTGTGCAGTGGTCCATTGGGCCTGCACTGTGTGCATGGCACCCCTGTCAGACCGTCCATGGCCTGTGCAGCTGACACCCTTGCATGTCTGTGATATGCACGGTCTGCTGGCGTGTCAGTGGTGGCTGTTGTGGCCAGTGCTGGGACGGGATGTGTCCTTGGGAGGGTGTGCAGGGTGCTGTCTGCTGAAGGTGGGGTCTGGGGCATACTCTGTCGCATATGGGGTACCTCGTGTGCTGACGCATGGTCAGTCTCTCAGCTGTACCTCAGGGGGACGTGCAGGGTGGCACTGTGTATGCATCTGTTGCATCACTGTCTGCTGCCACCCACTGCAGGGTGTCCATGGTGCACAGAGTTGCATTGTCACAGTGGTGGTGGTGGCATGCATGGGGTGTCCTGCACTGTTGGGTGCTACTCCTGGGCAGGGTGTATGGGGATCATGGTGCAGGGTGTGCTCTGCATTTGTGGGATGGTGTGGTATGGGATAGTCGGCCATCCTAGTGTGCCGGTCACAGCTTGCCAGGGGGTGTGATGGGGCACCATGGCCCGGCTGTGGGTTGGTTGCCGGTCTCCATGGGCCAGTGGTTATTCCAGCCCTCCCCCAGTTGTGCAGTGCATGGGGTGTGGGGGGACGATGTCTGTTCTGCTGTGTGTTCCTCTGCCCATCTGTGGCATGGGTGGTGGGCCCCTGCATCCCTGGTTGTGCTGTTGCATTGCTGCCCTGCTGCTGGGGGGCGTCCCTGGTTGCACTATGGCGCATCTGGACTGCTCAGCTGAACATCCCTTGTTGCGCTATGGCACATCAGATATGTTCAGGTTCACCTCCCTAGTTGCGCTATGGCGCAGGTGGTGCGATATTCAGTTGTCGGCCATAGGCGCATCTTGGCCTGCGCAGTTTTTGAATATCGCGCTTGTTGTGCATGGGCGCAGTGGACTTGCACTTGCTCCTGCTGTTGCACACTTTTTGGGCGCAGTTTGAATATCTGGGCCATGGTGTTCTAAGTTATATAAATGGTGTTCTAAGTGAAAATAAATATTTATCCTAGAATAACATGATTTAATTACCCAATTGATTCACCATGGTGTATATATATATATGGGATATGACATGGCCTGACTGAAGATATCATATTTATCTTCACAAGAGGCCAATGATATCTTGATGTCATTGCCCTTGAGTGAAGATAAATATGATATCTTCAGTCAGGCCATGTCATGTTTTGTTTATACCATATGTGTTTTGGAATATAAAAAATGTATGTTTAAAAAGGCAGGGTGACAGAGGATGAGTAGTGGTTAGTGAGCTGCTGGCATACATTTAAAATCAATAGAATTTGTGCAAATATTGAGAAAATGTTTTATTTTATATATATTGCAAGTTATTTGGTTGATCCTGCCATATTCATTCTGTCCCATTCATTGTCTCGAGTTCAGTCATTGAGCCCCAAAACTAAAACTTTCATTACTAGAACTATAACTACTGTAGCGTGACCTAGTGCTGTGACAGTATTGATATCCTGACACAAATTCAAAATAAAATACAGCAAATCAGGTTTATATAGTGTAAAAAGTCTTTCTCTCATCTTTTTAGCATATCCTTACTTTGATTGTATGAGAAGAATAGTGTACGTGCTGTGTAGAGAGAGCGAGTGAGCAGTTTCAGAAGTAGAAGCCAACCGGAGCGTGTGTTGCTATAGCAATGCATACTTATGCTTGCTCCGTGAGATGAAACCGCTCACTCGCTCTGTCATGATGCGGACTCTGTTCTTTTGATACAAGGGAACTGAGGATACTCTAAAAAGATAAGAGAGAGACTTTTTATACGATATAAGTGCGACATACTGTATTTTGGTTTCGACTTGTGTCAGATGTCAGCACTCAGTGACGCTACAGTAGATATTGTAATGGAACATTTCAGGCACAATGACTGAATTTGGAAAATTAATGGGGTCAGAATGAAAATGGCAGGATCAACCAGATAAGGTTTAACTTACACAATAAATGCTGCTATTAAGTACACAGATTGTAGTTTGCTTTAAATGTGAGACAGCACATTACTAGTTATGATAGCGCTCGGTCACACTACGTTAGAGAACAAAAGTGAAAGTTGGCAGTGTGAAACGCAGGATTAGTTTCAATATGACGTATAGGAGTGTGAAGATATAAAAAATGATGTATAGGAACATGGAGATATCAATGATATATTCACTGACTGATTGAGATATCACTTTTTATACAGTCATTTACCCCAAAACACACATTGTATAAATATATACTGTATATATATATTCATGGCAAAAAACTCTGTTTAATGCATTAGTTAGGATCATTCCACAGTGAGGAAATTCAGTGTTAGGGTTGAAAGCCGCCCTTGATCCCCCTAGCCCACCCCCCCAACTGGCATCAGGATGTGCATTAGGGTCATCGGCACTAACTCTCACCCCATCACATGTGTAGACAAGGTGAGGCATAGGAGAATGGGATGAGAGTTAGCACCGACGACCCCAACGCATACCCCGATGTTGGTTGGGGCTGCAGGCTGGGGGGTGCAAGGGGGGGTAAACACTGGCGCAGCTGCACCATCACCACCACCAACACCCCACCCGCCAGATGGTGCCGCACCAGTGGCAGCCTTGGCAACGCCGGCTACAGTGGCTGGTGGGCAGCAGACAACCACACCCAGGTCACCGTCTGCGCTGCCATAGTGGATGTGTGGTATGGGTGCCTCCTGTGCACCCACAACATCACTGTTCAGGATGAGGGTGTCATCGTCATTGGTACTGGACCCTGCCCTGATCTATGTCTCGGCACACAGGACACCATGCCTGGCATCATGCTGAAACACAGCCAGGGCCTCGTCTGCAACCGCGCCACAGGCATCCATTCAGACAGCGGTGCTGGGCTGCATTCATTCTGTCTCCCGGAGTTCGGTGGAGGTGGTTGGGTGGTCCTCTAGGATCAGGGCCGCCCCCTCGGTGGACACCCCCACCCCTGCCACTGCATGGAGGTGCTCAGGAGCTGAAAGAGAACACAGTTGCATCAGTGGTGCTGTCACCCCCCTGCCCCCCTTCCCCCAGCCCCCCCTGCCACCACCACCGCCAGTCCTACCATGCAGTGATGGGCTGCCACCTGTCTGGAAGCCTCCACCAGGCACGCCCTCGATGGCACTGCACCGCATGTTGGCCATCATCATCTCCTCCCGTGGTGTCAGTTGGGGCATGGCAGGCTGACTCCCGCCTGTGGTGGCACGCACTTCCCGGATGGCTGCCACCTTCTCCTTGATCCTCCTCCAGTCTGTGCCTACCTTCTTCTTGCACTCCTGCATAGACCATTGGTGGCTGCCCTGCTAGCTAACTGCATGGGCCACACCCTCCCATGCTGTTGCCCGGGCCTGTGGAGTGCCTGTCATGCCACTCAGTAGATGCTCCTTGTCCAGGTATGCCTCAAATAGGGTGTCCAACTCTGCCCTGGTGAAGTTGGGCCTGTGCTTGCATGCAGGCCCACGCTCCTCAACCTCCTCTCTATTGGTCATGCTTGTTCCTGTGGGGATAGACATGTGTTATTACAGTCTGGTCAGTCCCACACACCACCCTCCCATTCCACTGTCCTGACAGCCCCACAGCTTGCTGCTTACCTCTCAAGGATGCAATACCGGTCCCTGCCCTGAGCAGTCCCCTCGGCACCTTTATGGCACATTGCATGCAAATGAGGGGATGCACAACTGTAATGGGATGCAAATGCAGTGGATCCACCACGGATAGACAAATGAGCTGTTTTGCATATCTAGGCTGAATATCGCATGGTTGCACATTGCACAATGGAGTTGTGCATTCTCAAGTCATAGCACAACATTGTGATGTGCGCAACAGGCTCTGCAGCATGCATGCATGCACTTCCCTCACATATGCCAGTGATACAGCATACGCACAATGCACAGTCAGCAGTGCAGTGCACGGCCACTATTGTACATGTGGTACTCGTGCACTACATGGCTGATGGCGCCCGTGCACCATAGTGCCGATGGTGCTGTGGCACCATGACACTGTTGGCACCCCTGTGCTGTGGGTGCCATGGCACCCGTGCGCTACAGTGATGATGGTGCTGTGGCACCATGATGCTGTTGGTGCCCCTGCACTGTGGGTGCCATGGCACCCATGCACCATAGTGCTGATGTTGCTGTGGCATGGGGTGTGCTGCCAAACCCTCGACCCCACAATTGCCCTTTGCTCTTCTAGGTACCCTGCGGCACATGGGTGTTGCTGTATTGCACATCTCTGTGCCTGCATGATAGGTGTTGGCAGCACAACACAGTGCAAGGCATGCATCTCCAGCATGTGTGGCACGTGCGCTACTGGGCACTATTTTGGATTCCCAAACTAGCTACAGCCATGCTGCGCAGTGCCAGTGCAAGGGTTCCTAACAGGACCCAAGTGGAGTTGGTGAATCTTGTGGCCTTGGTGGAGTCACATGCTGGTGCCTTGTTTGGCCAGGTGCCCCTGGACAGGCCACAGAGCGAGGTGTGGCAGGAGGTGGCCAATGGCCTTGAGGAGGCCACTGGCACTCGACACAGTGCCGAGCAGTGTTGCCACCACTTCGGGGACCTGCAGTGGAGGGACCCTGAGCAGCTCTGGAATCCGAAAGCGCGTGTCTGGAGGGGCACCGTGCCATGGCCAGGTAAGTGCACATCGCACATGCCCAATCCCATCCACTGGTCTGTGGAGTGATGACGTCAGCATGCCATGCTGCCAGGGGGGGCTGGGTCTGCACATGCTGTTGGCTGTGGTGGCATACTGTGGGTGCCCTGTGCCATTGCACCAGAGACACGCTGGGCAGGGTGTCACACTGTGCTGGGAGGGCCTCTGGTGTTGCCGAGTACTGATGTGTCTTTCTCCATGTTTCCCTCCTAGGCCCTGAAGATTGGAGGCGGGCTCGATGTGCAGGCGCTGCAGCCGGGCCAGGGTAGGCCACTGCAAGGAGCAGTATGCAGTGTGCAGGCCACATGGGTGGTGCTGCTGGACAGCCACAGGGTGCACCTCAGCATGCAGGTAGGCATTGTTACATTCTACAATGTTGTGCAGGGTGGGCCACCACAGGGAGCAGTATGCAACATGCAGGCCGCATGGGTGGTGCTGCTGGACAGCCACAGGGTGCACCTCAGCATGCAGGTAGGCACTGTTACATTCTACAATGTTGTGCAGGGTGGGCAGCGGGGGTTGGGGGTGACACAGCCCTCTCTGCGCATGGCCCCCTCTGGCTGTGCACTGCCTGCAGTGTCCCTTGCACTGTTCTGTTGCTATCGCACATGTGAGTGGGTGCTGCAGGTGGGCTGTGGGTTCACCTGGGTCCTGGCTGTGCCACTGCCATCCTGCTGCCTAGCCATGTCACCTGCCAAAAATGGTGGTGGTGTGCGGTGCATGGGTGGTGATGGTGTGCAGTGTTCAGCATGGCTGTGGATACCTGGGTAGGTGGCTCATGTGGGCGCACTCACTGCGAGTCACTATGTGCCAGCCCAGGGGCACATGTCACCGATACCCGCTGAGCATGGTGGGTGGGCTGCAGTGTTCCGGGCAAGCACTCATACTGTGTTCACTCCTTTGTCCTAGGTGTCCAACACCCAGATGTCCAGGCATGGATCCTAAGGCAGATCCTGAGGGTGACCACTGCCATGCTGCAGGTGGTGTAGCGGATGGAGCTGGCACAGTGAAGACAGCTGCACCATCACCATCGTCGCAATCCAGTGGGTCATGGCCAACAATAGGGCCCATTAGCCTGCATTAGTTTCCCTTCCATGAGCCCCCCTTGCCCTCCCTTGTCCCCTTCTATTGCCATTACCCCGTCCCCCTGCCTCCCTTCCTTGTCCTCCCTCTTTGTTGTTGGTTTCCCAAGTCCCTGTTCCCATTACCCTGTTCCCTGTAAATATGTATATAGTTTGTGATATCTTTTGAAATACATTGTTTTATGGTTAACCATCTGTTTCCGTGTCTGCTTTGCAGCTGGTGCGTGGAGCCATGCTGCAGTGGTCTGCATGGCTGCTGTGTGGTATGACTGGGGTGGGCTGGGGGTTGTACCTGGTGGTGTTCCTCCATTGGCTTGTCGGGGTGGCCATGGCCTGTCTTTACTGGGTATGTGGGGTGTGCCTTGTGTGCTGTTCATCTGTGTGTTGCTGGCTGTGTTCTAGGCGGTGTGTCCCGAGCCTCCCTGTAGTTGTTGCCTGTGCCTGTGCAGCAGTGGCCATTGTTGCCACCCTGCCTCCTTGCACTACTGTGGTGCACGTGGTTAGGGACTACTGCCACCACATGCTCACTGGCTGGTGTACCTTCATGTGCCTACCATGCCTTTCACCTGGCACACTCTGCACCCTAGCAGCAGGCTCTCCCACCCCTGTGGCTTGCTACCTGCTGGGCCTGTTGCCATTCCTTGTGTGTCCTGGCGCATGCACCTTTGCACCTTGTGCATCTCTGGTTGATGCTTTTGTGCTTCTTGGCTTGCTCCTCTGCACATCCCTGGTTGTGCTATTGTGCTTCATAACTTGCTCCCTGGCACATCCCTCGATATTCAGCCATGTTGCGCAGGTGCTTCATGTTGTGCACATCCTTTGAATATCATGCTAGTTGCACCATAGCACAGTGGACTTGCGCTGCACCCCTCTTGCACCTGCCTCTGGCACATTTCTGAATATCTGGGCCAAAAAGAATTGTGTCCCTAGAGGGTCCCATTTTTAAATGCCAAGTATATTTCTGTGATCAGTAACTGAAAAAAAATGGCTGACTCATGACACTACAGGTATCATTTGTGACACTAAAAACTGCATTTGAGACACTGTTGAATTTTTTGTTAACTTTTCCCTTTGACTATAATGGGAAACTTGTTTATTGAATAACTTTTAAACCATTCAATATTTTTTCACGAAATCTTCAAAAGGCACATTGGGGACCCCGGCCACACGTTCCCTGAGTTTTTTGGGCTGGTCACACAAACCGTGCAACCTGTAGGCATGAGCAAAAATGCACAAAAAAAGTAAATGCGCCCCGGAATGTCACTTAATAACTCTGCAGCCATATATCCGACCAGTACAAAAGTTGGCAGATCCCAAGATCTATGGTTTTGCCCTGTGCCTGCCTAATTTCAGGCAACTCCATTGAACAGTGGCAAAGTTATTAAGGTGCAAATTTTCACCATTTAACCTTAAATGGGGTACTCAACCCTAACTATGGTAGCACTACTGTGCTACCATAATATATCAATATATATATATATATAAATATATATATATATATACAATATATATATATATATATATATATATATATATATATATATATATATATATATATTCATGGCAAAAACTCTGTTTAATGCATCAGTTAGGGTTGTTCCACAGCTACAAAAGTGAGAAATTCAATGTTAGAGTTGAAAGCCCCTTGCACCCCCAGCCCGACCCCCAACTGGCATCGGGGTGTGCATTGGGTCATCGACCCTAACTCTCACCCCATTCTCCTATACCTCAGCTTGTTTACACATGTTATGGGGTGAGAGTTAGGACCGACGACCCCAATGCACACCCTGATGCAGGTTGGGGGTCGGGCTGGGGGTGCAAGGAGGCTTCAACCCTAACATCAAATTTCCTCACTTTTCTGCCATGGAACAACCTAATTTCCCTTCTTTGAGAATGAGGACTATAAATAGTGAATGGAATGTGGTGGTGAGAGCGTGGGCCCTTCAGGCACTGCACTCCCACCACTTGATTTTTTGTGACATAGTAATGGTAACTACAATGCAAATGCAAGTGCTAACAGTTACGCACATGGTGATGCAAACATAAATGGTAAAGCAAATGTTAATAGAAACGCAAGCACAAAGTGATGCTAAAGCGAACAGTGACACAAACAGAGATGCAAGCACGTATGGAAACACAACTGGTAACGTGCCCGGTCACAGTACCACAATTGCAAATGTAAATGGTAATGGTTACAGCAAAAATAACGCCAAAGGAAACAAGCGCCAAATGCAAGCGCTCTGAAATACAAACCGTAGCTGTGCTTACGGTCCATGTACCGCAATTGTAAACACAAATGGTAATGGTGACAGCAACAATAATGCCAAAGGAAACAGAAACGCAAGCGCTTTGTAACAACCCTAACTGATGCATTAAACAGAGTTTTTTTCCCATAAAAAAAAATATAGATATAGATATAGATATAGATATAGATATAGATATAGATACCCTGCAGTTATGCTATCCCCAATACTCAACCCGGGAGGGTCTTATGTGGATGATACAGTGAACCAACTCATCCTAGACCCGCCCTAACCAGGGGTCAGATGACCTGAACCATGTGGAGGGGGAGAGAAAGGAGGGGGGATAGGATGGGGAGGGGGGATGGAGAAGGGAGGAGGAGGGAGGGAGGCAAGGGGGGTAAGATAGGCATACCCACCTGCTGGTAGTTGGAAAATCACCCTAAAGAGGGGGGTGCACCAGGCCTGGGAGGCAGAGCACAGAAGCGTAACTACTGAGCCTATAACTGCCATATGCTGGAGGTAAAGGAAATATGAATGGGAATGAGGGGAGTAAAAACGCCCCGAAGTTCCTCTTCGAATGTTACTAGGCCACATATAGGGCCATAGCTTAACACATATTACTACATATGCATGGCCTTAACCAATCCATGTAGTGGGGTAGAGGAGGGGGGAGGTACACTTATGGCCACTGGTTTCTGACATATTGTATTATACCCATAGCCACACCCATTGCATGAAATAAACAAATAAAGAGGGGAGGACGTGGAAGAGGGAATCAGACGGACACCCCCATCCCATAGCAGATTAATGCAAAATAAACATTCCAAAGTTCCAGTAGTTTGGCATTCAACCATCTCAGGAGGACTCTGAGGAGTACATCCAAGATCCAGGGGTGCCTTCACCGCTGCAGCCATGTAGCAGATAAAACCAGGTTGCACAGCGGAAAAGGTGTCCACTAATTCCACTAACGAGGTCTCTGGAAGGTCAGCCCAGGCTGTCGAGTGCTCAGTGTCCATATCTTGGGGTCCAGTAGTAGTCTGACCTAATACAGGAAAGGGATCTTCTCTGGAGATCATGGCAGGCAGTGCTGCTGAGAATTTAGAAAGTGAGTGTCTCTACCTAGTCTTGGGTAGCAGGTTTAGCCCCTGTTGAGGGAGAGAGGAATGTGTAGTGGAAGTCTGTGAGGCTGGGATCGGTGTGTTGGCATTAGAACAAGCAGACTGGGAGACAGGCTTCGATGGTGGACTGTATTGGAGTGGGAGCTGTCATGCTGGTAAATGAGGTGCATGGGAACCATAAGTGGAAAAAAGGTTCCTATCAAGAGGCGCTGCTGGGGGGGGGGGCTCCCAAAGCCTCTTGGGATTTGTAGAAGGGCACTGAAGGATTGGCCATAATCTAGTGAAGCAATGTTTAATGTCCCCAGGGTGATCAGCAATAATTTCATGTCCTTCCTTGATGACGTGTAATCTGGTATGATTTTTGAATTTAAATCTGAAGTCATGTTGGTAGAGAAATCTTTTAATGGCCCCAAATACTCTGCGTTGTGCAGTCATTTCCTGGGCGAAGTCCCTGTATATGGTTATTGCAGATCCTTGCCAAGAAAGTTCCCCTAGATCTCTAGCAGCATGAAGAACTGTCTCCTTGGTGGTGTATCTCAGCAGATATGTCACTATTGGTATTGGTGTGTTAGAATGTTTACTTGTGCGGGCAGAGACCCTGTGAGCCCATTCCACTTCAATTAGTCGTCTCCACCGGTCCCCTAGTATACGAGGAAGATGCTCATTAAGGAATTGCTCCATTGACTGTCTTTCTGTCCCCTCTGGGAGCCCGACTATCCACAGGTTATTGCAACGGTTCTGGTTTTCATGGTCTTCGGCCCTCTCCCAGGGCATAGCGAGCCACTCTTCATGCTGTTGGAGGCATTGCCAAACCCGAGCCTGTTGGACTTCGTGGGCTTCAGCCCTTTGCTCTGCTACATTCATTCTGTCCTGTAAACACTGCACATCCATCACAGTACCCATCAAAGAAAGACTTATTTCATCCACTCTAGTAATGAGTGTTTCCAAGAGTCTAATGATATGTTGCAGGGACTCCCCGACAGATGCTGGTTGATCCATTTTCAAGTGGAGGCCATCTGGTACCGGGGATGACATGGGAGAGTTGTAAATTATAGCCAGCAGGGTAAAAGGAGGCACCCAGACTAGAAACAGCATCCAAGAGAGGGGAGCAGCAGTGTAGGCAGATATGCAGGCTGGCCAGTCTGTGGTACAAAGGTGTAGGGCCTGTGCGTCCTAGGTCTAGTTGAGCCAAAGTGGTTTCAGGTCATGGCGCCACCGGAATAAGACTAATGCTCCGAAATCAGCTGAAAAGGACATGCCGCCCAGCCAGTAGGTTAATATCCATGCATAAAACCATTAATTTATAAAGGAGACTCCATGGGATTGCGGCATCCAAGCGCGGATGGACTAAGGTCTAGATAGAGCTTTAGAGTTATGCTGCTATCTTGTCGGTGGCTAGACCACACCCCAGCTGCAGTTTCTAGTTAACCAACAGACCACTTCCTCCTACCCTTCACTATAATTGCCTTACGTCTGTCCCATGCATTCTTGAATTCCTACCACTTTTTTTGACCCAACAACCTCCTTAAGAAGGTGGTTCCATGCGTCCACCACCGTCTCCATTAAAAATACTTTCTGACATTGCCCCTGAGCCATCGCCCCTCTATCTTCAAACTGCACCCCCTTGTTCTTTAGAATCTCTTTCTCTCAAAGATTCTCCCATCTTGGAATTTGTTGGTTTCCTTGAGGTACTTGAATGTTTGTATTATGTCCCCTCTCTCTCTCCTTTCCTCAAGGGTGTACATATTAAGCTCTTTCAGGCTCTCCTCTTATGTCTTCTGTTGCAGACCCTGCACAATTTTAGTTGCCCTCCTCTGAACCGCCTCCAGCATGTCTATGTCCTTACGGAGATGGGGTCTCCAGAACTGCACACAGTACTCTAAATGGGGTCTCACCAACTTGCTGTACAGAGGGATAACAACTTCCTGTTTTCTACTGGTGATGGCTCTCCTTATGCATCCCAGTATACCTCCAGCCCTCCTTACTGCCTTCTCACATTGTTTGCCTACCTTAAGGTCATCTGATATGACTACCCTGAGGTCTCTTTCCATTTTTGTTGCTAGTTTTATCCAACATCACAAATGGTTACCCCAAGCCTCCTTATCACCAATGATAATAGTGCAAGTTTCTTCAGTCTAGTTTTGTATGGGTAATTTCTTATGTCAGATAATAATTCTGTAGTTTTCTTCTGTACCTTTTTTCAGTTGGTTTATGTTACAGCTTTAATCTGGACAGCAGAACTGGGTTGCTTAGTCAAGTTGCAGCTTGACATATGCTCTGTACAGGGGAGAAGGATACATTTGTCCCTGGATGTTGTGCTGTTTTTAATGACCCACAGCATCTTGTATGCCTTAGAGACAGCATTGTTACAGTGTTATAGCGTCATCAAGGTCTCTACTTATACTGATACTCAGATTCCTTTCTTGGATAGTTATAGATAATATTGTATTGCACATGTAAGTTTGTAGAATATATCTTTTTTCTTATATGCATAACCTTGGATTTTCCTAAATGAAATTACCTTTCCCATTTTGTGCCCAGGCTGAAATTAGGTTCAAGTAATTTTTGATGCTATTTCTCTGCGCAGAGGTTGCACAAGATCTGGCTATTTTAATGTCAGCCACATACTTTATGGCCTAATTGGATGGATTTACTGTAAGTTTTACAGTATTTACTGTATGACAGTGTCAGTGGCTCAGTAGGTAGCACACTCGCCTCTGAGGCCAGGAGATCAGAGGGCTGTGAGTTCAGTTCCCACATCTGGCATTTGGGTTAATATCCCAGTACTGACACTGTAGTGCAGCATGAGAGAGGTGCTGCACTTCAGAGGTGCCGTCTTTCAGACGAGACATTAAACCAAGGTCCCATCTGCCTGGATTGGTGGTAGTTCAGGTGGATGTTAAAGATCCCATGGCACTTATTGAAAAGAATAGGGGAATTTCCCCAGTGTCCTGGCCAAATTTCCCTCATTCACTAAAAATACCACAAACAGCTTAATCTGGTTCAAGGTCAGTTGGCATTCATCTGTATCCCCCTCCCTGGGTCGTTCCTGAAAATAGGCAGGATTTGTCTAGTGCACTTACCCGGTCAACAAAAAATAAATAAATAAAGTTCTGAAATGAAGATTTTGGAAAATCACTAGCACAAGTACTGATCCCTGAAGCACACCCACTAGTCATCATCCCACATCTGGAGTGAAAACCATTATTATACATTGGCAAGAAAGAATGCTGGGCTCTGACTGGTTAGTCTAAGGCTGTACCAATGATTTTATCCTGGCATAACATCATGGATCTAGCCCCAGCACACACATGACCGCATAACATGTTAGAGAAAACATTTCACTACCCATGTTCAAAGTGCCACAGTAGACGTCACTAGATTACCTTATGACAGTACTTCTGTACTTTTTTATAAACTACATTTCTGTTTCCCAGACTGTACTTCACCCCAAATCCCTACCACATTCCCCAAACACATTTATTAAACAGAATTCCCTGAAGAAAAAAAGATGGCATGAAATGAAGCAGTCAGTTTGATTGGCTTCATAGTTTCTGTCTGTGCACTTTACACCCGTGTGTCACCACATTTGTTTTAAAAGAAGCACAAAGTATTATTTTACCGTGTAAAATAAACAGAAAAAAGAATTTAAAATACAGCTGCTAAACCGTGGTGTGTTTAGATGGCAGGCGGTAACGTTACAGCCTTGAAACCATTTCTGTAACTGTTGTAGAAACCACCTCCTAACAGGTTTCTACAATGGTTATGAAAACGCCAGCTGTAACATTACCAGTGTAAATGCACGCCATTACTGATGCAGTTTACACCCTTTGTAACGTTACAGAAGGGTTTTCGGGCTGCAGTGTGGACAGGGCCTATGAGAAGCATCGATAAGAAGGAGCCTTCTGAGCAACTCTTGTGAGGAACTATGGAACTTCTGGCCTTTCTGGTCAGAACATGGTCTGCGTTAACTGGATGTGCTGTGTATACCCCGAGAGTCCTGGAGATCTGTTGGGATTCCTGAATTTCTGGTGGCCAGTGTGAGTGTTGGGGGCGGGGCTGCTTCACCTCACCGGAGGACAGCTGCTGTGCTTGATCATCATGGCAGGCATCAGTCTGGCCATGCTGAAGGGCGTACGTTTGTTCCTGCTGCCTCTTAGTTTTCTGGGGTTGTCTGCTGGGTGGGCAGACATGGCCCCAGGGTTGTAGTGTAGGGATCGTTTGTGCAGGTATGGCTGCCTTTTGGGGGGTGGGTGTTCCTGGAGCCCCTTTCATGCTCTTGTTCTGTGTCCCTACTTGTGGTTTGTGTGGAGCCCCAGTGTTGGCTGTGGAGGTAGCAGCCGCTGGGGAGTTCTGCACAGGGTGGTGGGCTAATATTTAGTGGTTTAGAAGTGAAGAATATCCCGATTAAGGAGAGTGGGCAGAAGATATCAATAGCTCCCATAGCGGTAATGGAGGAAGGAATCCGAATTTATCATCTTTCTGGTCAGATTTTTGGGCTTGTTATAATCTGTATATTGGAAAGCAGTGAGAGAGCCTTTATGTACTGTTTCTTTGAGACAAATCTGCATCATTTCATTCTTATGAGACTCAGACTTTTTTACTTTATTATTAGGTCACTTTGTATATTATGGGCAGTGAGAATGCCTGTTAGAATGGTTGAACCCTGATAAATTTGTGCGGACTTTCCTATGCCTAAGTGAGAGGTAGTGCTAGTGAAAGATTCCTATTCTGGCTGTTTCCCCAAAGAGGTGGGAGCTTTTTAGTCCCACAACTCAAATTTGCAGAGACTCTATAGTGACTGCTTTTGCTATTTAATATTTTTATGTTATTTGTTTAATCTGTTGTTAGGTTATTGGTGCGTATGGTGTGTAAGAGTGTTAAGTGTGATTAGTACTGTTGTTTGTTTGCTGCATGTGAAGTACTGATTTGGGTTTGGTTGGACTGTCTGCTGCTACTGTTTTGTGATTTGTTGGGATGGAAAAGGATGGTCAGATGCTATTCTCCCAAAGGCTCTGGGATCTCCACCCTTTAGATTGTCCCCCTTTGTCAGCTGAGGTATATAGGAGTTGTTGTGCCTTGGATATAATCAGATGAAGAAAGAAGGGGAGGACTGAACCTGGTTGGAGAATGGAGAGGAGTGGGCAGATTAGTATGTGGGGACAAGGAGACGCCCTGGGGTGAAATGGGACCAGGATAGGGGTCCTCCTTGCCTGGTTCCCATACCCAAGGGCTCAACTGTGTGCAGGCAGGTGGCACTGTCTTGCTCGACTACTCATCCTACTAAGGCGGTGTTATGCAACACCAAGTCCTTTACAAACTGAACTGCAACAATAGCAGATCTTGTTGGAATATCAGATCTGGTATGCATCACAGAGACCTGGATGGATGAAAATGCAGGCCCAGTATTGGCTTCAGCTGTCATGCCTGGGTACTCTGTGATACACCGCTTGAGAATGGATCACATGGTAGGGTGTTCAAATATCTGTTTTAGATCAGAACTGGGTATGGTGGATGTTCAAGTGGGGTCCACCAGATCCCGTGAGTGTATCGTGGGTGCGGGGTGCAGAATACTGCTCATCTACCATTCACCCAGGGATGGGAAAGAATTCCTGCAGGAAGTCACAGACTTCATTGTTGACGTGGTATTGGGATCCCCCAGATGGTTGATTATGGGGTATTTCAATGCCTGCTTCGATGATGAACTCTCGCATTTTGATCAGGACTTCCTTCAACCTATGACTTTGTTGGGCTTCACACAGGTAGTTACTGCTACAACCCATATTTGTGGTCACTCATTGGACCTGGTGTTCCTCCTGGGGATGGAGATCTCCGATTTGGTTGTGAACTAGTCAGGTGGTCTGACCATCACACCATGGGGTTCAGTTTCATGGCTCCCCAAATAGGCCAGCCCCTTTGGAGATGGTCAATACTACCCTTTTAGGGGCATGACCCCACAGGGTCTAATAGCAGTGCTGGACCTATCGAGTTTGCCGAGTCAATGCATGGATCCAGGGGATCTGGTACTTGCCTATGATAAGGCAGTGACAGAGGCCCTGGATTCAATTGCTCCTGTTCATGTTCATCCCCTCACTCTACGACCAAGGTCCCCATGGTCTGATGGGTCCTTCAAAGAGCTGAGGAGAGTGGGTCAAAGGCTAGAGAGGGCTTGGTGGAAATTGGGAATGGAGGTTGACAGGCTTAGATTGATGGACCATTATACTGTCTATCAATTGATAATCTCCCTTAAGAAGGCAGAATTCCTGTCCAGGGAGATTGCCACTGAACAAAATCGGCCAGCTCAGCTCTTTCGGACCAGTAAAAAATTGTGCAATCCAATCTCTCTTCAGCCTGAGAGAGCTTTTTCACAGGAGAAGTGTGATGAGTTTGCTAGTTTTTTTGCAGATAAGGTTGCCACCATCAGGTCTGGGATTTGCCCAGCTCTCCTTAATAGGGGTTGTGGAGGTTGGCAGGAGATTGTGAGCACCAGGATTGCTTGGTCTAACTTTGGCCAACCAGAATTCATGGACATCATAAGGCATATCCAGATGCTGCGGACAACCAGCTGTAGTTTGGATCCAGGGCCAACGCGACTCCTTGTGGGTTGCATTGATGACATACTAACATACTAACATACTAAAATGCCAGCAGAATAGGCCTAATGGTCTTTCGTGTCTGCTCGTTTGGTCAGCCCCCACCCTGGGTGCTGACCTTGCTGTCCCCCTCGCCTTCTCTGGCTTCTCCCTTCCCAGTTCCGGATATTCTTGCTGCATTGGATTTTGCTTCCTGAACCCTTCCCCTGTACCTGTCCCACCCCCTCTTGAACCCCTCCACTGTCTCTGCCTCCACCAGCCCCTAGGTAGTGCATTCCATGGCTCTACACCACTCTCTCAGTGAAGTAGCACCTCCTCCTTTCTCCCTGAATCTTCCCCTCCAGCTTCCACCCATGCCCTCTAGTGGCCCCTCCTCCTTCCTTCGAAGCACCCTCACTGTTCCTCCCCTATTTACCCTCTTCATGTACCTGAAGACCTCTATCATGTCCCCCCGGTCCCTTCTCTCTTCCAAAGTGTACATATTTAGCTCTTCGAGCCTCTCCTCATAGGTCCTGTCCCCCAAGCCCCAAATCATTTTGGTTGCCCTCCTCTGGACCCTCTCCAGGAGGTTAATATCCCTCTTTAAGTGCGGCCTCCAAAACTGCACGCAGTACTCCAGGTGCGGCCTCACCAAGCAGTTATACAGAGGGAGTATCACTTCCCTCCTTCTGGAGGTGATCCCCCTAGCGATGCATCCCAGCATCCTGTTGGCCTTGGCTGCTGCCCTCCTACAAGTCTCAGAGTTGTTCATCTTGACATCCACCACCACCCCCAGGTCCCTCTCAGCCATTGAGACTTGTAGTATTCCCCCAGGGTGTACTTGGCCTGGGTTTCTGGCTCCAGGTGGAGTACCTTGCATTTCCCTGCATTAAACCTCAGCTTCCACTTTCTTGACCATCTTTCCAGAGCTTCAGGTCCCTCTGCAGGGCCACCCTCCCCTCCTCCCCATCCACCACCGCCCCCAGTTTGAGTCATCTGCAAAGAGACTCATCTCACCCTGATTCCTGTCCTTATGTCAGATCGTGGCGTTGAACAGAAGGGCCCAGGACTGATCCTGTGGGACCCCACTAATGACCCTCCTTGGGGAAAAGACTATCCCACCAACTACGACCCTCTGGGTCCGGTCCTGGAGCCAATTGCCTATCCATCGGATCATCTGGTTTCCCACCCCCATTGTTCCTAGTTTATCCAACTGGCCCATGTGAGGAACAGAGTCAAATGCCTTGCTGAAGTCTAGAAAGAGGACATCCACTGGTCTACCCAGGTTCAAGGCACTTGTCACCCAGTCATAGAACTCCACCAGGTTTGTCTGACACGATTTCCCTGGGATGAATCCATGCTGTCTATCGTCCAGGCACCCTGACTTATCCAGGTCCCCCCCAGCCTCTCCTTGACAATGCCCTCCATCACCTTGCCCACCACTGATGTCAGGCTGACAGGCCTGTAGTTCCCTGCCACCTCCCTTGATCCCCTTGTGGATGGGCACTACATGCGCCACCTTCCAGTCTTGGGGCACCCACCCTGTCCTCAGAGAGATGGTGAAAAGCTCTGCCAGGGGTTTCGCCAGGACATCTGCAAGTTCCTTCAGCACTCTAGGATGTAATTTATCCAGCCCTGATGCTTTCTCCGTCTTAAGGGAGCTGAGGGCTTCCCTCACTCTCTCTGCTGTGATTTCCACTTCCAGTACCTCTTCTCCCTGCTTAGCCCTCCCCCCACCTGCCAGTGATGCCCCCCCTCCCCAGACCTGACAATTGGTAAGGGGCCCCCCCTCCTCATTATCTCTGTCTCCTCCCATGTATGATGCAGCATCCCCATTTTCCCTGGTGAAAACTGAGGTGAAGTACTCATTTAGTACCTCAGCCTGCTCCTCTGGGTCTTGTGCCCATCTCTTCCCTGATTTAATCCTGCTAATCTGCCCCTTCACCCTTCGTCTTTCCCCAATGTATCTAAAGAACCCCTTTTTCCCTCTCCTAATTTCCCTGGCCAGGTTCTGCTCCTTCCTTGCCTTAGCCACCCTCACCCCTCCAGTGGCCCTTCTAGCCATCAGCTCATACTCCCCTCGATCCCTTTCACTCCTTGAGCACTTGAATTTCTTATAGGCTGCTTTCTTTCCCCGCACCACCTCCTGGACCTCCCTGGTCCACCAACAGGGTTTTTGGGCCCTACCGCATTTTAGTCTTACTCTTGCACAGGTGCTGGTAGCATCCTGCACCCCTCTCCTGATGATTTCCCACCTACTATCAGCGTCCATGTCTGACCCAATCCCATCCAAATGCTCCTTAAGGATCCTTCCCATTTCCTTAAAATCCACCCCCTGAAGTCGGTTACTTACGTCTTTGTGCAGCCTTCTACCCCTCCTAGGTCCAGGCAGAACCAGACCGTGGCATGGTCACTCCCCGCCAATGGGTCCCTTACCTCCAGGCCCCCAATCTGGTCACTGTCTACCAGGACCACATCCAGTACCCGTGCCTCCCTGGTCGGTTCCCTCACCTGCTGAGTTAGAAACGCGTCTTGAAAGACATCCAACAACCTCTGTTCCCTGGTCACAGAGGATGTCGTAGTCTCCCAGTCTGTTCCTGGCATGTTTAAGTCCCCTAACACCACCACCTTTCCTCTGCCCAGTCTGCAGTGTCTCCTAACATCTGCCACCAGACTGTCCTCCAGCTCCTCCGTCAGGGCAGGGGTCTATACACCACTCCTATTTTTACTCTCTTGCCCCCCCTTGTTATCAAGGTGACCCAAATCGCCTCCACTGTTCCCTCCGCCTCCTCTACTCCCCCTATGCCAATGCAGTTTTTGACTATCATTGCTACCCCTCCTCCCCTTCCCTCCCCCTGTCCTTCCTGAACATAGTGTAACCCTCCAGGTTCAGGTCCCAGTCATGTCTTGCAGTGGCCCAAGTCTCAGTGACCGCTGCCACATCCACTGCTCCCTCAGTTAACATCGCCTGGAGCTCAGGCATTTTTTACAAGCTCCTGGCATTTAGCAGGACTACCTTCCACCCTTTCCCTATAGTTCCATTTTCCCTGCTCGTGTTCCCTAGGGGATTCTGTATTCTCCTGGTCTGCACTTTGCCAGTTGGTCTTTTCCTGCAATCCTCCTGGTCCCCAGGGGGGTGGAGACAGAGTCCCTCCTTTATCGGCATCCCCTTGACTGCCTTTTCTCCCATCCCACCCCCCTTCACAAGTTTAAACCCCACTTTTCACCAATGAACTCCTCTATTTTCAACTTAAGGATTCCCCTTCCCTCCAAATTGGGATGTAGTCTATCTCTAGCATACAGCTCCTTATCCTCCCAGGTCTCCCCCCAATCCCCCATCAACCCATACCCTCTGGTCTCACACCACTCTCTGAGCCACTGGTTTATCTCCCTAATTTTTCTTTTGTGTTCCCCACTAGCCCTTGGCACTGTCATCACTTGACATCAGTCTGGTCCTTGCTGACATAGTCTGGCATTCATTGGAGAGGGGGATCTTTCCAGATCCCCTAAAGGAGGCAGTTGTACGACCGCTACGAAATTAACCCTCCCTTGACCCTGACTGTCTGTCTAGCTACAGACCTGTCTCTAACCTGCCCTTTGTGGGCAAGGTTATTGAGAAGGTGGTTGCTCTGGTTGCACTTCAGTTGGATGATCATCTTTCCACCTACAATATCTATGATTCTTTTAAGTCTGGATTTCAGAAGTGGCACAGCACCGAGATGGTCCTTGTTCTGATACTTAACGATCTCTTAATAGCGAGAGTTCAGAGGAGTTATTCCATCCTGGTCCTCCTTGATCTCTCTCTGCTGCGTTTGACACCATAGACCACGGTGTTCCATTGGAGTGCAGGAGGCTCATCTGTGGACTGTCAAATACGGTCCTCAGATGGTTTCGATTATTCCTCAATGGTAGGACTCAGAGGGTGGTCACTGGAATGTTTTCCTCTGATGCCCCCCCCATCCTGTGGGGTTCCGCAAAACTTCATTTTGGCACCCATGTTGTTTGTGGTACATATGCTGCTGTTGGGAGACATTATTAGGTGGTACAGTTTCAGGAATCACTGTTATGCAGATGATACCCAACTGTGCATGTCCTTTGTACCTGAGAAGGATGATGTTATCTCGGTGTTTAACAACTTCCTTGCTGAGATCCAAGACTGGATGAGTGCCAGCTGGCTGAGGTTAAACCCAGCTAAAACCAAGGTGTTGGTGGTGGACCCAGATCATCGGGATGCAGGTTTGTCAGCTAGATAGCCTTCTAGGTTTTGGCTTGGGCATGTTCAGCTGGCTACCTGAGACTGGGTGTGAAACCTAGGCATTATTCGTGATGACAATTTGATCCTGAAATCTCAGGTGTCTGCCATTGGTAGGACCTCATTTTACCATCTAAGCAGCATCACCTGGGTGAAACACCTAGTTCCTCCTGATGATCTTTCAACATTGGTCCATGCCTTTGTGATCTTCCACCCTGGCTACTGCAATGCCCTATACCTGGGGCTATCGGGGGTTGATATCCGCTGCTTGCAGCTGGTGCAGAATGTGGTGGCCATTCTTGTGACTGGTACTTCTAGGGCCAGTCACATTATGCCTGTGTTCTGCAGACTGCACTGGCTGCCTGTACAGTGGCAGATCACCTTCAAGGTCAATTTGCTGACCTACAAAGCCCTACATGATCAGGGACTCCGCTACCTACAGGATCTCCTTTCTCCCTACTGCCCCTTCTATCCCTTCCGATCCACCGACGAGGGATTGGTAGAGATTCCCAGGGTGTGATAAAGACATCTGGGGCTAGATCTTTTGTGTTTGCAGCCCATACCATGTAGAATTCTCTACGTCATCGGGTAAAAGAGTGCCTGTCTGTCCAGAGTTTTAAATTTTATCTATTTATTTATTTATTGAAATGTTTCACCAGGAGGGCACACTGAACAAGTTGCTCATCTCATGGTGCAACCTGGGGGGAAGAGTTACATGGGGTTGTTAAGGATGATCCGTTACAATAGTATGCGGGTAGTACAAACAATACAACACTGTAAGATTGTGCAACAGTTGGAACACAAGGTATTGTACAATAAACAGTAGTGGAACATTCAGTAAATTACAATACATGTCCAAAATCATACAAAAGAACCTATGAAAGTACAAAATAGTAATAATGCGACTGAATCATTTATAGTGTGTGAGTGTACCAGGAGCTGGCTTGAGGTAGTACACAAGTGCTGTTGGAGTAAAAGGGTTTGGGGTCAGGTTGTACACACTGGTGACCCAGAAGGGCAGATGGAAAAGAGGGGGGGGAAAGGCAAGAACTGAATATGAGGAGTAGGGGTAGCCATTTCCTGATTTCCCCCTTCAGGATGTTGAGAACCCTGCTGGGGGGAGGGGGGTCATGGTAGGATGGCAGAAACTGGGATAGGTGTTAAGGTGGGTTAAAGCACAAACAGCTGAGGGAAAGGCAAATCAGCCATCAAAACTCATTTGTTTAGCTTAGCATTCCCAGAGGGGTCTAACTGATGGGATTTTAGTATTTAAAATTGCTTTAATTATAAGTTTTATGTATGATTTTATTGTCATCGATTTTAGTGGGTTTTGTGTTTATTAATTGTATGGAAAGCACCTTGATCTTTGGAAAGACACTTTAAAAAATAAAGCTGATTCGATTTGAACAGTTAATGCAATACTTTTCACATTTTTATATTACTGTTTTTTGGGACTTTTACAATATTTTACATTATTCTGTGACTTTCATTGATTGATGTCACTATGATGTTATATTTATCTGTATTAATTTATGATGTCATCATATTGTGTACATTTTATATGGGGATATAAGGGGTATATTATGATTGTGATTGATTCTTTTGTTAACCCCTGCACCCCCATCTTTCTGTGCTATAGTCTTTCCCATTCTTTTTATTGTGCTTTGCTACGCCCTTGTGAAGTTTCACCATAGGATTTTGCTGTCTCATTAATTCCAGTATTAAGTGGCTTCCTTTAGTCAGTATTTAACCAATGAGGACAGAGATGTGTTGTTTATAATGTCAGTGTGTGATCACTATATATTTGTATGTGTAACAATTGTTCCCCAGCCTTTGATAAGGGACTGTACTATCCTTGTCCGAAGCACGTCAGACAGGATGCATGCAGGGGTGTTTTCTACACTCCTGATTTGTGTCAATAAAATGATTTTTTTAATCTTCAACTGCTAAAGCTATGCAGTGTCTGTCCACTGGAGCTGGTGAGTGTCTGAATGTGTGATGAAGAGATAGACTTCTTTTGTGAGCACCTTTAACCCTTGCATGTACTTTTTCCAGTTTTGTAATACAGGAAAACCTGAATAAATTTAAGGATCTGCCTGATAACTTTCAGAAACTAAAACCAACTCTAGAAAAACTTTAAATCACTGTGGATAAAGAAATTACGTTGGTAAAAGGAAAAATCTGATATTGAGGACTCGAATCCAACATTAAAAGAATTAAAGCAGCTAAGAAAAGAACAGACACGATAAAAAATCAAACGGGAAGACTATGAGACTCAGGCAAGAAGAAACAAATTAAGAATATTTTTTCTTTCTAACATCCTGGGAGAACATCTTCTTTCTTAGAGAGTTAGTGAATGAGCTCTTCCAGGATCTGTTAAAAGCTAATTCCAACTTGTCAGAAAAAAAAACATTCACTGGGTCGGAATAAAACCAAAAGATGGAGATGGGAATACTTTGACTGCCTTAATAGTTAAACAAATGACAAGTGACGACAAAGAGGAACTGATAAAAGCAATAAGCCAAAAAAAAACCTTGAGATGGATTTTCAAAGGGTGGTGCAGGACGTGCATCAAGCCATGCATCAAACCCTTTCTATATGCCATTTCCGTTTGCTGCAGCTGCGCTCAATTTTTTAACTTGGCCGCAGTTAGAACAGTCAACCTACTTCACATCAGCTTGCACCTCATCTTGGGCCCAAGCACTGTGAAAATGGTCCCCAGGATTGATGCAAGCCGGCCCACAAAAAAGTTATTTTAGCTTGCATTCATTGCTGGATGGATTAGAAAATCCCATTGTCCCATGCCTCCCGAATTAAAACTCTCACCACACCTGCTAGACTGTCTGCTTGCTGGCAGTTATTAATTTGGCACACAGATAATATTAACAATCCCACATTTCCATAAATTATAACATTAACAATAGGGTAGACATATCAGTCCATTTCTTCCATCTAGAACTTTTCTTCCCTCTTGGTTCTCTTTGCCTTGCATGCTATACTTCATGGTCTAGACACTGTGATCCGGCCGCCTCTCCCATCACCAGAACTAGGTGCCAGCACTTACTCAGACCCCATCCCCTCTAGGTCCAGAGTCAGACACTGTGATCCAATCCCTAGCTCTGTCCCCTTCCCCCTTCCCCAATTACTCCCATGCCTGGGTTCCACATGGTGGCATCTGGCCATCCCCTGTCCAGACACATCCAGCCTATGCCTGCCAATTGCACAACCATGGTGGCGTGGCCCACCCCCTCCTCCCACCTCTCCACCACATACTGCTTCACCTGCTCCTCCCCCCAGGCCAGTTCTACTGTATCCCATCTATATTTTGCCCCAAATTCCTAAAATCCTGCCCATGCACTTTCATAGGTCCTCAGGGTGTTGGCCAACCAGGAACTCCTGTACAATGCCCTGACCGTATCCCTCCAATCTCTTATAGCCAGCCCAGGACCCTGGTCCTGTGTGGTGCTGCATGTGGCACCAGCTCCCAGAACTTTTCCAGCTGTAAATGGGAAAGACTGCCAGCCACTTCATTTTTGAGCCCTTCAATATGCAGTGCCTTGAATGATAAGTTCAACTGCAACCCCAACAGCAGCATGCAGTGCAGAATTCTGCCCACTGATTCCGTACTACCACCTTGCCTGCTCAACACTTTCACCACTTCTTTGTTATCACACCAGAACAGGATTCGCTTCCCCCTCATTCTGTCCCCCCCACACACACCTCCAGAGCTACCCAAATGGGAAAAATCTCAAGAAAGGTAATGTCCTTGAGTACCCCACCTTCCTTCCAATGCACCAGCCAGACTTCCGACATCCACTTCCCTTGAAATATGCCCCCCTTCCTAGAGCCCCGGAGGCATTGGTGTATAGTTTCAGCTTTGTATTACATGCCCACTCCATATCCTGCAATGTACTAATCCAAAAATTGCCTCCTGCCACTATGAAATGAACAGTCTAGCATATAAAATGTAAAAAACAAAAACAAGGCACTGCGTCAGCATGTGGTCTAAAAGCAAAACAAAATGGTTATATTAAATGCACGCTGAAAATAGAAAATAGAGTTAAAAATCTATGTTTCAACCTTAGGTCTGCTTCAGGAAATATCCAAAAGAGAAAAAAAAAAGTTAGTGTAGAGGGGAGGTAAAATTATATATACATATATATATGGGGAAAGAAGAAAGGGGAGGCTCAGGGAGAAGAAGTGATGAAGGGTAAGATTAAAAGAGAATCTGTGAAACAAAAAGGTGATGATGGGAAAGATAAAGCATAATAGGAGTGAAAGAGCTAGGGAAGTTCCCAGGTGGGGACTAATTAACAGGGCATAGTAAGAAGGCTGAAAGGTGACAAATGTGTGGCAAGGAGACAGAGATGGAGGCTTATGGTGAAAATGAAAAAGAAATTAAATGAGTACAAAAACAAATAGACTTTAGGGAAAAAAAGGGGTGGCTGAAAGATGTTAGTGGAAAATAAGTCTATCATTTAAACCAGAGGGCTGCTGGGAGCCAAGGCGAATGATCAGCTTAGCTTCCATGTTTTTTCTATGGTCAGGATCCCAGAAGCCCTGCTGAAGGACACAAACAGAAAGGTCATTGACACTGTGGTCCCTGGAGATAAAGTGAGATACAATGAGTTTAGCAGTGTCACCGTTCCTGACTGCTCTGTAATGTTCCCTGAAACAGTCAGCAAGGCGCCTACCAGTCTCTCCGATGTAAATAGCTGTACACGTCCTGCAAAGAATACAATACACCACATTAGTGGAGGTGCATGAGAACTCCTTGGTGATGTGAAAAACACCTGTAGGCCCCCAAATTTCAGTCACACTGGAAATAAATTTGCAGGTGTAGCAGCAAGTCCTGTTGCAAGGTTTGGTATCTGGGAGGGAGAAATTGTTAGGGGTAGGTAGGCTGCTTTTAACCAGGAGATTCCACAGGTTAGGTGGCCGGCGGTAGGAGGCAATAGGTGATTCTGTAAAGGAAGCACCAATGTTAGGGCCAGTTTGTAAAATGGGAAAGTTACTGGTGATGATCCTGTGAAGAGAAGGTGTGCTCTGACAGAAAGGAAGCACTAGTGGAATTCACAGCTGTTCTTGTGTGACAGTATCCTTCCTGCGGGGGTCAAGGTTACGGGGCATGTTACTGACCCGGGAGAGTGCTCCATCCACTGTGCTTTTAGGGTATCCCCTGTTGATAAAAAAACTATGCATTATTTGGGTCTGCTCAGCAAAATCATCCTCTTCACTGCATAACCTGCGAAGTCTAAGAAACTGTGAATAAGGCATTCTTTTTTTTTTTTTTTTTTATTTAGTATACTTTTTTCACACTTTTCAACAACATCCATATAGCACCATGGATTACTAGGCATATGCATTATTACATGATAATGTGAAACATGCCATGATAGCCTTGTGGTTACATCGGCTAAAATAAACACATTATATTCTAACATCCACTACATTGTCCCAAGCTAAGAAACCCCACACCCTCTTCCGAATCCTCCATATTCCCCAGTTACCCCTCTACCCTCCCCCATGTCAAGTGTGTATATTATTCTTGAAGATACCACCTTGGGTTCTACCTGTTAGCCAATGGATCCACTAATTATTGGGTCAGTGTGGATTATAAGCGGTAAGTAAGGCCTCCAAGTGGCCCCATCTGGGCTGATATAAGTGCGATCGGTTGCCCATATACAGAATGTGTTTTTATAATTACAGAGCTGTAAGTATCTCCTTATACCACTCCCTCACAGACAACTGGGCTTCTTCTTTCCAGTGTCTCATAACAATGAGTTTGGTTACTGCCGAGACTAAAGCAATATGTGCCTTCCTGGTTTTAGGAATACCTTTTGACAGCAAATATAATAAACATATTTCCGGGGTAAAGAGGGAGTCCAGACCTAGCCACGGATCCAGCAGACATCTAATAGCCTGCCAAAAAGTCTGAACAAGTGGACAACCCCACAACATATGGTATAGCGAGCCAGGGGCGAGGCGACACCTGGTGCATACAGGAGAAGAGGCACGCCCCACCTTATGCAATCTGGCTGGTGTGAAATACAAATTATTCATAATATTGAACTGTAGCATTTGTAACCTGTCCTGCTTGACAAAGGAGTAATTCTTCCTCCAGGCCCGCCCTCAAGTCACTACATCAGGTGAAATTGACAACTCCTGGACCCAGTAATAGCCAACCCCGCGGGGTAGACTGATATCCCAAAACCTGTAATTCTTTATAAGTCTTGGACACTGCATGGGATTCACCCGCTGCCTGCAAGAGCCTATTCAGTTTCTCCGAATCTGCACAGTTGGTGTCGCCTCTCCCCATGTGTCTCTTCATCGCCACTACCACCTGCCTAAGTTTGAAGAAGTCCGTAATTGGAACCGAGTAACGTACTTGAAGGGTTGAAAATGACATCAGTTGTTCGCCCTCAAGGAGGTCAGCGACCTTCCTTTCAGTTAGGAGCGGCCGGAATCCGGGCGATATGGGTTTATGGTCCATTTGAAAATGGGGATTACCCCACAATAGGCTGATCCGAGGATGTATGCCAGTTGCATGAAAGAAATGTTTGTATCTGCTGGAGGGCTCGAACTGACCATCCTATGGAAGTATTTTTCAACTTACTGGGGAGCTTCGAGGGACTGACATAAATCAAAGAAGTGAGCTTACCCTGAAACTGGGAACTTATTGACTGTTCTATATCTAGCCACAAGGGAGTATACGCCCGATTCTCCCTGTCTGGTCCTGTTATTGACCAATGAGCTACCCTACTGAGGTGGTAGGCACAGTAACAGGTAAAAAAGGAGGGTAGAGCTAGTCCGCCTTGTCTTTTGGGCCCTGTAAGTTTGTGGTATGTGCGTCTGGCTTTCTAGCCCTTCCACAGAAAGGCAGTTATGACTGACTGTAAATAGTTAAACCACTTTTTGGGAAGATAGAACCCTAACATTCCAACTGGGTATAAAACCCTGGGAAGGACATTCATTTTTACTATGTTAGCTCTTCCCCACAGAGTGAGCGGGAGATTGCTCCATCTCTCCAAATCCGATTTAATAACCCTGAGTATTTCTGCGAGATTCAGTTTCATCATGACGGGGAGATCTCTAGCCACATGAATGCCTAAGTAGGTAAGAGTATCTAGTGCCCATTCCAATCCGGTGCCATCTATGGACGCTCGGATGGTCCTGTCATTTAGGGGAAAGACTTTGGATTTGGATACATTTAGTTTGTAGTGGGAGACCTCTCCAAAAGACTTAATCAGCCTCAGAAGTGCAGGGATCCCGACTACCGGCTCTTCCATATGTATCAGCAAGTCATCCGCATAGGCAGATAAAGTATACCAATGTTCCCCTAATTTAATTCCTCTAATTTGAGGAGAGACATTAATTTTCTTGAGGAGGGGCTCCAAGTAAAGGTTGAATAGGAGAGGGGATAGTGGGCACCCCTGTCTTGTCCCCCTCTGAAGCCAAAAGGGGCCAGAAAGGATGCCATTGCACCATACCTGTGCAGATGGGGAGGAGTACAGGACCCACTTGATGAATTCAGCTGGGAGACCATATCCTGCCATTGCTTGGAATAAAAAGTCCCAAGAGACCATATTGAAGGCCTTCTCAGTGTCCAGGGACACCAAGACCACCGTGGAATCGGAGTCCCTGGACACCGAGAGGATATGCATGATCTTTCGCATGTGGTCAACAGATGTTCTCCCTGCCATAAACCCAATTTGCTCCCGCCCAATGAGGGTAGCTAGCACTGGACTTAATCTATTGGCCAAGACCTTCGCTAAGATCTTGACGTCAGAGTTGATCAGCGAGATAGGACAATAGCTGGCTGGATTAAGGAGGTCCTTCCCCTGCTTGGGGATGAGAATGATCAACGCTTTTAAAAAACTGTCTTCCGACGTGCCCTCAGAGTGCCAATGATTGAAGACCTCTGTGAGCAGGAGGGCAAGCTCAAGCGTATAAGCTTTGTACAGGTTGTTGGGGAGACCATCAGGTACTGGCACTCTATCCAGTGCGAGCTGCTGGATGGCCTGCGTGACCTCCTGTACCATTATCGGTTTGCCCAATACTTGGGCACTCTGAGGGGTCACTGTCGGCAACTCTACTGTAGCTAAATAATTACGAATGGTCTGGACATTGGGACGGCTTACCTGATCGACTGAATACAGTCTCATATAGTAATTCTTTATCTCCTCCACCACCTCTTTGGGTGACGTAATAAGGTGGTTTCCCACTTTGAGACCAGCAATGAAGTGTGAAGC
This sequence comes from Neoceratodus forsteri, assembly GCA_016271365.2. NCBI lineage: Eukaryota > Metazoa > Chordata > Ceratodontiformes > Ceratodontidae > Neoceratodus > Neoceratodus forsteri. The sequence goes on from CM057455.1 coordinate 57,430,643, forward strand.
CTCTATCTGCCTAAGCCTCAGGGCTAACAATTTCCCAGCTTTTTCCCCAGCATCAAGATATTTGATTTTGGTACGTCTCAGTGACAGTTCTACCTTCTGAGTGATTAGGGCTGAGTACTGGGCTTGTAGTCTATGCAGAGTTGCCCATTCAGCATCAGGGGACTTGTTAGTGAGAGTAGCTTCCATCCTCCGGATGTCTGAGAGCAATTTGTCTTGCGGGGCTCTATGTTGCCTGGATCTGACAGACGCCAGACGTAGGCATTCTCCTCTCAGGGCACATTTTGCTGCCGCCCAGACTATGTCAATTCTCGAGACTGAGCCCCTATTTATTGAAAGGAAGTTGGTAAGAAAATCTCTTATCTGCTGTATGGTCTCAGGCTTCTGGAGTAGCTGGTTGTTAAACCTCCAAATGAATTCCCTCCTATATGCTTCCCCAAAGTGAAATGTTAATGAGACAGGCGAGTGATCAGAAATGACCCTCTCATGGATTTCAGAGCAAACTATATGTGGGAGTGAGTGGAACTTAATAATATAAAGTCAATGCAGGATAGTGATTTATGGGGAGAGTAAACGTGTATTAGCGCCCATAGGGTGCAGCACACGCCATACATCTAGGATATTTGCACCATTCATCAGATCATGGCGCCCTTTGTGTTGGGAGGTCCCCATCTTCGAGGTCAGATCTGTCCAGTCGCGTGTCCGGCACCACATTCCAATCCCCTCCCATTATAGTTGTCACCGGTGGGTTAGTGACTACCATACTCAATAAACGAATAAAGAAGTCAGGAGCCTCTCCATTTGGGCCATATATTGCTCCCAGTAGAATTGGATTCGGCCCTATACTGCCCAGAAAGATGATATATCTCCCATTGGGGTCGTATGTTTCCCTCTTTAGTATAAAGGGGATATTCCTGTTTATGAGGATGATAACTCCTCCACTATTACTAGACCCCCAGCCCTGAAAGCCTGTCCCACCCAGGCTTCGATAAATAATTGAGCATCTTCCCGTTTCATGTGTGTTTCCTGAAGGCAGGCTATACCCGCCTTTAATTGCTGCAGGTGTCTGAGAATAACCACCCTTTTGCCCTTGTCCTGGGCACCCTTGACGTTCCAACTGATAACCTTGTAGTGACTAGTCATTGCCAGCAGATAAAAAAACTCTGGGGGGTTGCTCCCTTACTTAACCCAATAACCCAATTAGGTTTAGTATGATAACCTGTTCCATGACATATCGCCTCAGCCACTTTAGCCACACTTGACATCCTCCCCCAATAGGTCCTTTTCATTATTTATCGCCCTTATCCCTCCAGTTTTGCCCTCCCCTTTCAAATAGAACATTTTCCTTAATCCCCTTAGATCTCCCCCAGTTCCCGGGAACTGCAGCTCCCAAAACACCACGGTGCGCAATGTCTTCTCACAGAATAATACACACCATGCCCCCCCCCGCTCCCCATCCTCCATTATACAAAAAGTATGCCCAACCCAGGTGAATTAGACAATCTCCTTAACCCGAAATTAGTATGTAAACATTATGTAAATCAGAACAGACAGAACATAACCATGCATAATAAATGTTAGGGATTTAAGGTCACTTGCTTCCCATTGTCGAGATCCCCTAACAGAGGATGGCATAGGAGAAGCAAAGTAATAACACTGAAAAGAAAAAATAGGAGGTCTAATTATTGCAATAAGTCTCCATATGATTATTCTTATTGCTCCCGGTAACTGGATTCAGCTAGCGCATGAACTATAGACCCCCATGCCTCCGGCCACTACATATCCCAGCCAGAAGCTACGGAAGCCATCAGGTGGCCCAAATGACTCGTGAAACACTCGCCACTCCCAGGGTTGCTTCTGGATCAGTCCCGTTTGTTCTCCCTTACTGTATGCACCTTCCAGTCAGACAGCCCGCTGGACAAAATGGGAGAGGCCCAAATCAAATTATAACCGGAATATAGTTCTCATCTCTGTAATAGCAAGAGGCTCAAATGGGAATAAAGCCGACGATTCCACCGGCCAGGAGCAAAATAAAAAACCCAAGGGTCTAACAGATAGTGCCATTGTAATGTTTCTCCGGTCCTCATGTCCTGCTATTATAGACAGAAGATTCCCACCATCACCAGATGCAATCCTTCCTGGCCCAAAGAAAAAGAAGCCCTTGGTTAATCCACAACTGTTCCAAGATGCACCCACTAAAGAAAAAGGCCTGGCTCCAAGAACCGCTCCCTTAGAAATCACTGATGGGTAGACTTAGAACACCTTCCGTGGCCTCCCATGACCACTGTCTGTAAGAAAGAAAAACAAGAACCAAAAACCCAGGCCACCTGCTGAAATTCACACTATTTCCATGTCCCGGGAGTCATTAGTTAGACCAACGAAGTACTAATGTGTCCAGACACTCTGTCACTGTGAGCTTTCATCAGGTGCATCGTGCTCCCCTTATCACTCCATTCCTTTGAACAGATCCAGGAATAATTCTCGGAGCTCTGTCAGGGCTTGCTCTTTGCTTTCAAAAGAGATCCATTTATCTTGATGTTTAATCTGGAGTACTGCAGGATATCGCATTCTGAAGGGTTTACCCGCTGAGATCGATTTAGAGACAATAGAATGCATTTCTTGCCATGTTGCTCTGACTGACTGGGGCAGGTCTTGCATAACCCTAAGCCAGTGTCCTTCCCAGAGTAGTTCTTGTAGATTTTTGATTTTAATCAGGATATGCTGCTTATCTAAATAGTTGAGCAGGTGACAGATCAGGGGTTGTGGGGGGGAGTTGGAGGGCAGGAGAGGTCGTAGCGTCCGGTGTGCTCGCTCAATAACATACGCCGCTCCATTTGGAGAAGGCCCCGCTATTTTTTCAAAGAATTTCTGGAGAAATAGGATTGGGTTCGAGCCTTCTTCTTTTTCTGGCACACCAAAAATTAGTAGGTTATTTCTCCTACTCCTCCCTTCAAGATCTTCTAACTTTTCCTCGAGTTTTTTCACTCTTCTCCCAAGTTGTGTAATCATTGCGTCATTTCTGTCTTGTTTTCTCTCTAATGAAGTGATCTTAACTTCTGAATCCCCCACTCTCAAACTCAGGGCCTGCACTGAGGTTTTAATTTGCTGCATATCTTCTGCCATCTCTGAAATGCTCTCTTGGAGTGGCCTCATTACCTCCAGGAATCTCTCCTCTGATAGAGCTGTAGAGGAGGCTGAGTTTTTGCTGTCTTTCGCCTGCTGGTGCCGAGGCCTCTTTGCGGCCTGCTCTTTTTCCGGCGTCGTTGCTGGAGAGTGTCTCTGCATCGGTTTCTTCATAAAGATGTCCATTCTAAAAGGACGGTTGTCCACTACCAAGTTCTAGTGACCTTAGGGTATAGGTAAGGCACACTATTTGTGATGAGATTTGACAAAAAATAAAGTTTACTCAATCGGAGATGCAGAGCTACGGGAGGTTGCTGCTGCCCTTCACCCTGTCATCATGTGACCCAAAGCAGGCCATTCTTGACATGTTTAGGATGGAAGGAGCTGTGGAGGAGGAAACTGTGGGAGTCAGTGGGTTTGTAATAAACTGATATCTTCAGACCAGTGTTCTGGACTGACAGCTGGATATCCAGAAAAGGCAGTGTAGAGGAGGATACTTAACAGTGTATTGAATGGAAGGATGGGCTGTGGTAAACTTGTGAGCTATATCTTAAAATGCACCAACCAATCACATCAATTGAGTGCAGAGCCAGGATCACGTGTCGCCCAGTGGAAAGGCTTGGTGCTGACATTCAACTGCAAATTAACTTTTAAAAACTCCAGTTGGAACGCAGCTGGCGTTCGTCAGTCATAGGACCCCAACCAGTAAGATGGGGGTCAAGAGGAGCAGTTCTCGAACTTTGTGACACCCTTCCCCCACCAACATCTTTAGCATATGAATCACACAGGGCAATAATTACGTTCAGTAACTCCCTAACCTTTTCTTTCCTTTGTTTTTCTTTTTAAACCATAAGAAAATCCCAGGCTCTACATGGCCTCAGACCTGGGATTCCCTGGGCACAAACCATACAACAATAATTCCTACCACTGAACCAGATTAATCAATAGCTTCCCATTAAATACAACCTCACTAAAGTAGACTCCTTAATAATGAAACACAGGGCTCCACATGGCCTAAAGGCGTAGGATTTCCCTGGCAGTGCCGTACCTGCTTAGATTGCCAACGATGTGATTCAATGAAGCAGATTTTTATCTGCAAGAAGGAGGGCTCCCTAGGGGTTACCAGCCCTTAAATACCCCCTAAGGAGCCTTGCTTAGGACCCCTGCTAGTCCCTTCCCTTAACCAATGGCCAATGAGTCCTGCGCCCTGGTCATTTTACCCCTCTACTTTGTCACTGCTGATGTCACTGTTCCCCTTCCCCTTCTCCCCCTTCCCCACCTCCTCCCTTTGTCTCTTTCTGGCTGGCGCCTCGAGACAACCTGGCTTGCCTTTTAGTGGCAAGCTTAATTAGATTGTCACAAGCCTGGTGCTCCACATGTTTGGCATACCTAGGCTTGTGGCAGTCTTGGAGTTCTAAAGATCTGGCCCCTTAGAAGTATAGAAACACAGAATTTATCATCAGATAAGGCCAACCTGGTCCACCTAGTCAACCCGTTTTTTCCTCCTGTGTGCTTAAAGGGCAAATAATTTCCATAAGGCAGGACTTCTCACAAAAAGTGAAAAAGTAAAGGAAGAAATATTCACATATCCAATAAGTGTTATGGAAGGCAACATTAAAATCAATTGTTTATCTTGCTAGCTAAAAGTGTTCCTAAATGATCAAATAATCCAGCATGACAACCGTGAGAATGCTGACCGTGACCTCCAAATCAAGCTATGTCGGGCATGTAATGCATGTGTATATCTGCAATGAAATTCACTTTTGTGGCAGGCATTTGATGCCTTACAGGAACATGGGTGTGGGGAGACTGTACTCTATGTGAGATATCTTGAGGGGGAAAGATGGAATAGCTGGCACAAATGGCAATGTGCCCAGTGTCTTTATTTATTGATTGATTGATTGTTTTTGGCCTGGTATTTGCCATTGGCATTGGAGTAGAAAAGGGAATGGGACCATTTCTGCAACATATTATTTTTTCCATTTTATATTTATATTTTTGAAAAGGACAGAACACAGGTACACTCTCAGACAGAAAAGTAAGCATAGTTATAAAATATACCATAAAATGAGATATATCTTAAAATGCACCAACCAATCACATCAATTGAGAGCAGAGCCAGGATCATGTGTCGCCCAATGGAAAGGCCTGGTGCTGACATTCAACTGCAAATTAACTTTTAAAAACTCCAGTTGGAGCACAGCTGGCGTTCGTCAGTCACAGGACCCCAACCAGTAAGATGGGGTCATGAGGAGCAGTTCTCGAACTCTGTGACACCCTCCCCCCACCAACATCTTTTAGCAGCTGCTGACTGCAAAGAACCCCAATCAGATCAATCAAGGGTGGAGCCAGGTTCATACATCAGCCTATGGGAAGGATTGGTACCAAAATTCAAATGCAAACACCCTTTTAAAAACTCCTCTTAGAGCATGCCTGGCACTCACCAGTGATGGGACCCCAGTGAGACAGGATCAAGAGGTAAGTTCATAGAACTTTTTTTTTTTTTTTTTAGTTGTTTAACCAGGAGTAGCACACTAAGCTGAAAGCTGTTTTACAGGTGCGACCTGGGAGCACAGGGAAGTTAAGTGACTTGCTCAGGGTCACACAGTATGCAAGTGGAAGCTGTGGGATTCAAACCCGGGTCTGGTCTGCTGGAAGTCACCAGATTTGCAGCTCACAGCCTTAAACCACTGCACTATACTGCCTCCAGCAGGGCTATACTGCCCTCCCCCATTGAACACCTGCATTAGTCCTTGACTACAAAAAGCTCCAGTGGACTGCAGTACTGTGCATTGACCAACTGGGTGGATCAAGGGCACTGCCAGGTTTGTGCATCAGCATTTGCGAGGCTTGGCAACAAAATTCAAATGCAGCTGTCTTTTACAAATTCCTCTTCAAGCACCGCTACTTCTCTCCAGCTGGTAAAATCACAGCTAGCCAGATGGGGTTATGAGGGGCAGTTCTAAGACCTCAGGAAACCCTCCTCCCACCAGATTCGCCCAGCAATGACCCCCACCAGACTCGAGGACTGTGCGCTGACAAGGCAAGACAAGGCAAATTTTATTTTTCTGGTGCCCAATCCCAGAGGCTCTGGGTGCCATACAAAAATATGAACATTTAATTTATTAATAAAAATATTAAAACACACTCAATTGTTATATATAAATTCACCCACTTTAGTTTACACAGGACTGATAACAATAGTATCATTGGTATCAATGTTGTCATACAGAATCTGCCAAGGCCTGTCTAAACAAATAAAACTTAAGGCGGGCCTTAAAAACCTCTACCAACAGGGCCTCCCTCACCAATGGTGGAAGCGAATTCCACATAACAGGGCCAGTGACACTAAAAGCTTGATAGCCGGCCATTTTCGGTCTTGTCCTGGGAATTGCCAAGAGGTCCGGGGTGACATGGCAGTATTTTGACAAACCAGTCAGCAACCTGGCAGCTGCATTCTGCACCAGCTGCGGTCGATGGAGGGTACCTCCAGACACCCTGAGGTACAGCACATTATAGTAGTCAAGCCTGGATGTTACAAATGCATGTACCAAGGTGGGGAGGTCCAGGGGCGGAATCAGGTGTTTAATCCTGACGATGTTTCTCAGATGGAAAAAACTTACTTTGACAACGGCAAACACCTGATATTCCATCGTCAAACCGCTGACAAATATCATGCCAAGATTACACACCTTAGAGGAAACCATCAATGGGACAGACCCTAGAACTAGTCCAGAATCTGCCCTAGAGGGCAACCCCTCATGCCTCCTGTTCAACTCCACCAACAGTACCTCCATCTGATTGGGGTACAGTCACAACCAGCTAGAGGCCATCCAGTCATTGATCTCTGCCAGACAGTTGTTTAATACTTCCACCACATTGGATGTTCCAGGGGCAAAGGATAAGTACAGCTGGGTATTATCAGCATAACAATGAAACCCCAAGCTGTGCTTCCTAATGATCTCTCCTAGGGGCAGCTTATACACGGCAAATAACATTGGTGACAACACCGAACCCTGAGGTACCCCACAAGACAGAAGGCTCAAAGATGAGGAAAAATTCCCCATCAATACCCTCTGTCTTCTGTTTGTCAAAAAGGACTCAAACCAGTGAATGACAGAGCTGGTGAGTCTGCAGAAGTCCCTCAGGTGATCGTATAACACCTGATTGTCCACTGTGTCAAAAGCAGAGGAGAGATCAAGTAGAATGAGAATTGTTCCCTTCCCTCGATCCCTCACCCTGAGGAGATCATTGTGCACCCGAACTAATGCAGTTTCTGTTGAGTGTCCTACATGAAACCCTGACTGGAATGGCTCATAAATATCAAATGCCACAAGGTGATTTCCCACCTGTTGCGCCACAATAGCTGTAATAATAACCTTCTAATAGACTCCCAGGGGGACCCCAAAAAATTCTGGTCCCATATTAAGTTCTTCCTGGGATCAAACCAGTCATCCACTCCAAATTATAGTACTCTAAATGGCACCCATTGCAACAATCCCCTCACTATTGCAAAATTCTTTAACAGGCAATTTGCTGACCTCACTCAATATACCTCCACTTTCCCTACTTTGTCCTACCCCATCTCACCTGCAAACTCTTCCAAGCCTACTTTCCATTTCAAGTCCGTCCCAACTAGTGTGGTTCTCCGACACTTAAGAAACATCTCGGAGCATACAGCTGTTGGGTCTGATAACTTGGAACCGAATCTCCTTAAAATGGTTGCATCCCACATAGCAGCTCCCCTTGCTAAAATCTTTACCCTCTCTCTGTGTCAAAGTTCTGTCCCGGATATTTGGAAGTTGGTCAGAATTACCCCCGTCTTCAAAAAAGGTAACTCACTTGACCCATTGAATTACCATCCCATTGCCGTCCTACCTGTTCTCAGTAAAATACTTGAGAAAATAGTTGCTACCCAGACCACTGACTTCCAATTGAAACATGACCTCCTAACTAGAGCACAACACGGTTTCCACAAGGGTCATAGTACCACCACTGCACTACTCAAACTCACATCTGACACCTTAGTGGCTATGGACTCTGGCAGGCTCACTGGGGCCATTTTTATTGATATGACTAAGGCATTTGACCTTGTCAACCACTCCATCCTCATTGCTACTCTAAACTCCCTAGGTTTCTCGCTAAATGTTGTAAGCTGGTTTGATAGCTATCTCTCTGATAGGTCTCAATACATGAAACTCAACTCCACCCTCTCCGACAAGGCTACCATCAGCAATGGCGTACCTCAAGGGTCAATCTTAGGTCCTCTGCTTTTCACTGTTTTCATAAATAGTATTACCATAAATCTCCTCCGCACCTCCTCCCTACTATATGCTGATGACATTGACCTGTACTGCAGTTCAAATAACATCAAGGACATAAACACAAAACTCTCCAGTGATTATCAGCTCTTACAACAGTGGCTTGTAAATCACAAACTAGTACTGAACACAGCAAAGACCCAAGCTATGTTATTTGGCTCCAGCCTCATGCTCAAACACTCCAAAATACACTTTAATGTCTCCTCCCTTGACAACTCCTCTGTCGGGGTGGTAAATTCATTCAAGTATCTCGGGGTCATTCTTGACCCATCCCTGAGTTTCGACCTCCACATTCATACTATTTGTAAGCAGGTTCACTCCAAACTAGGGATCGCTTACCGAACAAGCTATACGCTCACACTTTCAGCTAGACTTGCTATAGCCCGTGGGATACTACTTCCCTCTCTCACTTACGGGGTTGCTACGTATGCCTCTGCCAGCAATTCAAGTCTCCGTAAGTGGGACATTACTTACAATAACATCTGTTGCTTTGCATCCAGCTCCCCCCGGCTCAAACATCACTGCTTCCTATACGCGGATCTAGGATGGCTTCCACATTGGAACAAAGGTCCTACGCGCTTGGGACCATTACTGACAACATTATCTAATCCCATATCCCAAACTCATTGGCCTGTCTCCTTCCCTACCAGAAAACAAAATTTGTCTTGTGCTCCGCGGTAGATATCCCTGTCCTCGTCCTGAGACATCGCACCAATAAAGGTGGTCGTGCCTTTGCCTGTTATGCTCCCAATTTCTGGAACTCACTTCCTGTAACACTACGCCAATCTCTATCTCACAACTCCTTTAAGAAAGAACTTCAACATTATCTCCTCTCCTCCTACACATGCTTCTGCTTCAAACCACCCTAGCCCACACCCTCTAATCCTGCCCTCCACTTGTCATAACCAAGGAGCCTAGGGCCCACCCCTGTCAGTAAAACTCTCCCTCTCAACTTTTACTTCCTCATTTCTTTCATTTTCTTTTCCCCCACTTCCTCCTCTTCTTTCCAGGTTATCCAATCATCCATCCCCACCTTCTCTCCAAAGCTCCTCCCTCTATCTATCTCTGCCTGGTAGCTATCACTGCCACTGCTCCCTATTTCCTTACTTACTTGCAGTTACCTGGCCGGATAATTTGACCTTAATGTATTGTCTTGTGTAAATATTAATGCTGTACTTTTGTCTTCCTACCTCAATCTCCTATTTTGACCCAACTGTATTTTGTCTCACATTAACTTAAATGCTTGAATGTTTATTTCTGGCCTAACTACCTCAATACTTTGTGACACTGCTGATGATATGTAATTTGTACTATGTATCATATTGTTCCTGTACTTTGCACTATGTATCATTGTTCTCGTAAGTTTGTCTCTGTACTCTCCTGGGTCATGCCTGAAAATAGTCTTTCTGGCTAGTGCACCTACCCGGTAAACAAAAACTAAATAAAAATAAAATAAAAATTTTCCACAACCTTTCCCAAAAATGGAAGGTTGAAGACCGGTTGACAATTCGCCTTGATGTCAGGGTCCAAAGATAGCTTCTTCAGAAGGGGTCTCACCAACGCCTCCTTCAAGGCATCTGGGATGACCCCCTCTGACAAGGAGCACTGGACAATCAAGGTGAACACCAGACCAACAGCATCGACACATCCCACTAGGAAACGTGTCGGCACCAGATCCAGTTCACAATATGTGTGCTTCAGCTTTGAGATTACCTCAGTGACATCAGGCACCTCCACTGGTTTAAACTCCCCCCAAGTTGAATGCCTTTGGCACTTGAAGTATCTCAGAAAAAGTTACTGATCTTCCTGTCCCCTCACATAATTGTCCTAGTTCCTCAAACCTCCTCTGGACTATATCTACTGTCTTGTCAGCCAGGTCGTTCGTCCCAAGATGTATAATTAAATAAGGGTTGTCCCTACCCCTTCTAGCATATTTCAGAACAGATTGTCCCACCCTTTCCACTGTCATTCCTAGTATGGTCTCCACCCAAATGCAACTATGCCTCTCCCCCTTGCTACCCCACCTGACTCCTCTTAGTATTGAGTCCCCCAGCACTAAGATTTGGCCACTCTTACTTCCTGCTTGCTTCCATTCATCTCCCTCCCTCATTTCCAGCTCCTCTTCTTCCTCCTCCTGCACATTATTTCCCCCTTTTGCCTCTGTTGCAGTTCTCCCAGCAGAACTCCCCCCCGCTCCAGTTTGGTCCAGGCATTTATCAATTACTCCTCTAATTTCATCACTTCCCTCCTCCATCGTCTTCCTCTCCAGCAGTGCAAAACTATTTTCTGAAGACCCTTCACAAATGCTCAATCACTCTCTCTTCATAGTAACCTGTTCTCTCGTTTCCACTCCATGACTTTTGCCACTTCTTCACCTCCCCTCCCAAGTCCCTATCTCCTCCTTCCATTTGTCTTTTGTCTCCTGACCTGGTTTCCCTGGCAATCATTCTTCCTGGCCTGGGCCCCCTTGTCCCTTCTTCCCTTCTTCTGACCCACTCCTCACCACTGTTGGCTTAAATCACCCTCCCTCATCTCCCATTCTTCCTCCCTCCAGTATTGGGCTAAACCCACCCCCAGTCTGCCTTTGCCTGTCTTAGTTCTTCCTGCAGACCCTCAATCTCCTTTCTGAGTTTCTCTATGTGGTTGCACACTAAACATCCTCCAGGCAATTTTTAGAAAGATTGGTGCACCACAGTTGTTGCAGCCTACCACCCTACCCATTGCTGTCATTGCCCATCAGTGACCCCCCCCAACCCTTCCAGATACAGGATACCAAACACTCCCCCAAGTTTCCCCTCTCCCCCCTCTATCAGTGCAAAACATTCTTTTCTTAATTTCCCTTACCCCTTTTGTTGTACACATTTAGATAGATTGAGCAACTGCTTTTTACATAACTAACCTTCCTAGCCAAACTCAAAAAGAGACTTTAAGTAGCTATTGCACAACCTTCTTCAAACTCCTACTCCTCCTTTCCACAATGCAATAGCAATGCAAAGAAGTAACAATGAAAGCTGCTAGATTTGCAGTTGCTTCCCTTCCACATAGATAGCAGTCACCTCTTCACTCACTGCTGTTCCTTTCCTGGATGTCTGCTTCTGCTATGACAGGTGCATATCCTTTGCCCATTTGAGGAAGTGATGTCAGAACCCCTGGTATAAAGGAAATCATGGACCAGGGGTAGGTGGGGTGAGGGGTTGGGGTGGGACCAACCCAAGTCTTCCAGAAACAATCAGGTAGCTGAGGCCCCTGGACAGACCATTAGCACCCTTCCCCCACTATGCACTAACCTTTGCAGCTAGTGAAGCCAGCAAAAATGAATCACAATTCTACTCAAAGCCCCCAAAATAGGTTTGCTACCAAAAGAAACAGGTCTCCAATTCAAACAGCTTCACCAGCAACACATCAAAATAGGCTTGAAATTAGAAGATATAGGTCTCTAATTCAAAGAAACAGCCCTAGTTAAATCACACCAAATAGGTTTTAAATCAGAAGAAATAGGCCTCTACAAATGCAACCTGCTACACAGTGAAACATCAAACAAATGAGCCCACTTATAGTCACCAAACAGTTTTCAAAATTCCAACAGCCCCAAACACTACCCTGCTAGCCCCTTAGAGGTAGTAAGAAAGAAAAGAAATAACCTTCTACCAAGTAAAATCCACACGAAACAATGTAAAAACAACAAGAAGCTACTGTACTGTAACAAATCTGAGCCTTTCCCTTCTAATTCCTTCTGAGAAATAAGATTACTATGGTAAGTAATTTTTTCTTCTAACCCCAGTAATTCTCAGGATATTCATAACTTTATGCAGACTACAAAGCAGTACCACTGGAGGTGGGCACAAAACTTCTTTTGGAAACAGATTCTGCAGGACTGCTGTGTCAAACCTGGCATCATTCCTGGATAAAATATCCAGGTTATAGTGTTTTGTAAAGGTGTGTATAGTTTTCCAGGTAGCTGCTTTACAGATGCCCACCAAGGGAATCTCCCTGGCAGCTGCAAGAGTAGCAGCTGTTCCTCTTGTAGAATGCACCCTCAACCCAGTTGGGGGCTCTTTACCTGCCTTATAGTAGTAGAACTGAATACAATGGACTATCCACCGAGCAATGGATCTTTTCGAAGCTGGCTTACCTTTTCCTACATCCCCATATTTAATGAAAAGTTGCTTTCCTATTTCCCTATGGTCTTTAGTGGCTGTCATGTAGTAGCTGATAGCCCTTCACATCTAGACTGTGTAATTTTCTTTCACCAGAACTGGTATAATCTGTGAAAATGACAGGAAGAGTAATTGACTGGTTCAGGTGAAAGTCCAAAACCACTTTAGGGAGAAACTGTTAGTTCTGAGGACTACCTTATCTCTGTGAAATGAGATATAGTCTTGATCAATGCAGAGAGCCTGGAGCTTGCTAATTCTCCTTGCAGAAGTAAAAGCCACTAGGAAGACTGTTTTCAAAGTAAGGTATTTCAAGTGGGCAGTAGCCATGGGCTCAAAGGGAGGACCCATGAGCTTGGCTATACACACATTCAAATCTCAAGCAGCCACAGGTGCCCTGTGAGGTGGATGTAAATGCATCAATCCTTTAAAATATCTTTTGAAAATGTTATCAGATGCTACTGATACCTTGGTGCCCACAGAAAAATAGGCAGATACCACTGCCAAATGAACCCTTAGGGAACTGGGTTGCAAACCTTGTGAATGCAGATGAGTGAGATAGTCCAGGACAACTGAAACTCCAGCTTTTCATGGCATAAGTTTCATGCTGGAACACCAGAGAGAGAATCTCTTCCATTTGGAAGAATACATTTTTTGTGCTGAGGGTTTCCTATAACTCTTTAAAATGTTTAGGACAGCTTCTGAAAGGTTTAAATCTGCATATTCTTATTCCTCGAGAGCCATGCCTTGAGATGAAGGGACTTGAGATTCGGGTATAACAATGTTCCCTGATTGGAAGTCAGGAGATTGTGTCTGAGGGGTAATTTTATTGGTTTGCTGACAGACATGGAGAGCAGAAGAGAGTACCATGTCTGCCAGGGCCAATCTGGAGCGATCAAGATCAGGGAAGCTGATAGGGATCATAGCTTCAGTAACACTCTGAAAACCAGAGGGAAAGGGGGGAAAACACACAGGTGCTTGCCTTTCCAATCTAGAACCAGGGCATCCAAAAGAACTGTGCCCTGTGCTGGTGGTCTACAGCAATATTGAGGTAGCTGGTGGTTCTGGTGGAATGTGAACAAGTCTATCTCTGGAATGCCCCACCTCTTGAAAATTACATGTACCACCTGCTTGTTCAGAGTCCATTTGTGGTGGGCCTAATTGATACAGCTCAGTGCATCTGTCAAAGTATTGCCCTTTCCTGGCACGTGAATTGCTTGTAAGGAAGTGTTTAGGGAGTATGCCAGTGTCCAGATTTTCATGGACTCTGTACATAAGATGCCTGACCTGGTGCTTCCCTGTTTGTTTATGTAATACATTGTGGTGGTATTGTCTGTTCTGATCTGAACCACCCTGCCCATTATCAGTGAAGAAAATGCCTTTAAGGCTAGTAACACTGCCCTTAGCTCCAATAAATTTATGAGCTGAAGGGACTCTGCTGCTGAACAAACTCTTTGATTCATGTGCTTTCCTAAGTGGGCCACCCAGCCCAATAGGGAAGCATCTGTTGTGAGTACCAGAGAGAGGGTTTTCTCTCTGGAAAGGCACTCCTTACCTTAAATTGGATTCCTGTTTCCACCACAAGAGGGCTCTTAAAACTGGCCTTGTCACTGCTATCAGCTTTGAAAAGGGGTCCTTTTTCTGACTCCAGTGGGCCCTGAGATGATACTGGATGTGTCGCATGTGGAATCTGGATCCTTGGACTGTGCCTGTTGATGCAGCCATATGACCTGAAAGCTGCAGGAACTGCCTTGCAGTTTTTGGGCTGTTCAGGAGAAAATAATTTGATATTGACTGAAGACATTGCACCCTGTCTAAGGGTAGAAAGGCTCTGCCCTGAAGTTTATTGATTTCTGCCCTTATAAACTGTAAGATTTGTGCAGGGGTTAGGACTGATTTCTTTTGGTTTATTATAAAACCCAGGGACTCTAAGAGAACTTGGGTGATTTTTAAGGAGTTCCTCACTTAGTCTGGTGAATTTCCCACCACCAGCCAGTTGTCCAGGTGATGGAAAACAGTCAGTCCTTGTTTCCTTAGATATGCCACTACCACAGCTAGGCATTTTGTGAATACCCTTGGTGCTGAGGAGAGACCGAAAGAAAGAGTTGACAAACCGATAGTGGCCAGAAGGAAGTCTGAAACTGAAATGTTTTCTATGAGAATCTTTTATGGGGATGTGGAAATAAGCGTCCTTCAAGTCCAGTGATGCCAGCCTGTCCCCTTTTTGGATTGTTGGCAGTATTCGAGCCAAAAGATGCTTGTTCAAAGCTCTGAGATCCAATATTGGCCACCACTCCCAACTTTTCTTTGTTGTTAGAAAGTATCTGGAGTAAAAAAAACATTTTTCTCTCAGGGTGGTAGGGACTAATTCCACTACTCTGAGATTTAACAGTTTCTGAACCTTTGCATCTAATAAAGCCTTCTCTGCTAGAGGAGAAGAGCAGTAAACCCTGGTCCTTTGTGGAGGAAAAGATTTGAAGTCCAGAGACAGACCCTGACCCACCACTTCCAGCACCCACTTGTCTGTGGTGATGCTTAGCCAAGCCTGGAGAAAGTGGGAGAGTCTGCCTCTGACAGGGAAGGAGGAGGCGGCCTGATCCTCAGGGATTTTGCTTTGGTTGGGGTTGAGGTTGGGCTTGAGAACCCCCTCCTAAAATCCCTTCTATCCCTACCCCTAGAGTATCCCTGCTGTGGATACTGCTGGTGCTGGGGCCCGGCTACTGACTGGAAAAAAGGTATGGTTATAAAAGACCTTCCCCTGCCCCCCCCTTCCATAGGGCCTAGTGGATGATGAAGAAAGCTCTTTAGCTCAGTTGCTTCTATAGGTTGCTTTATATTCATCCACTTTTTTCATGTATACAACTGTGGATTCCCCAAAAAGAGAATTTCCCTCTAAGGGAAAATCTACCGCCTTGGATTGGGTATCCTGAGTAAGGTTAGTGGCCCTGAGCCAAGCAAACCTTCTCTGTGCCACAGTGTTAGCCATCCATCTGGCTGCAGTGTCATTAGACTCAGCAGCCATCTGAAACTGGTACTTAGCTGCCTTCAGCCCAAACCTGGCAGTTTCAGCCAGGTCTTCAGACAAGGGTGAGGGGGCTTTCATGGACATGACCTGTACCGACTGCCACAGGGATTTCTGATACTGGGCAGCATAAGCTTGGAAAGAAGCCTGTCTCATGGCCAAAGAAGCTGATAAATAACCTTTTTTGGTCATACTATTTTTCTGGAGTCATTTTCGGGGTGGAGGACAGGGGGACTCTGGCCTTCTCACAGGCTGTCTGCTGTATAACCCCTTGATGGTCAGGATGGGAAAAAAGAAAATTATCTCCCATCCTGTCCAACTGGTACTTCTTATCTATTCTCCTATCAATAGGAGGAACAGAATTAGGGGTTTGTAAAAGTTTCAGGGCGTGCTTTTTGAAAAATGTGTACACTGGCAAGAGAAGGGCTTTTGTGGGTGTCAAACCCATCATATTTAAATATTCAATCTTCTCCTCATCCTCAACCTGTTCTGTGGTAGCAATGTGCCTGTGACATAGACAGCCAGTTCTGAGTGCTGTATCAATTTTTTTTATTACTTATAAAATATGTAATGGGAAGGTCAGTTTGAGGAAAATGCTGTCTTGCTGGAACTAACACATCAAGACCCCTCAGGGATAAATTCAAAGGACAGGACATAGCTAAACTTCAGATATCTGGGGTGCAATTATCTTGTCAATTTGCTTTGATCCCAGGAAATAAAATTAGCCATTCGTGATGTCCTTAGGGAAATCCTTTGATCTGCACTAGATATCCTGAGAAAAGGGACACTGGCCAGTGTTATGAATAACCTTCCAGGAAACCAGCTAATTTCATCAAAGAGGTTGATGTATGGGCCAAGCAGAATCCAGACAAATTTGGAAAGACCAATATCCATTCCCGGGAAACCCTTGAATTGCATCAGAGAGACCTTTGATGTGCAGATGCCAAGGCCCAGATGGATTAAGGACTCAAATACACTTCTGCTTTGAATACAGTGACTTATATCAAAGAAAACGTTTGATGGGTATGTGTAGCACAGCACAAACCGGTTTTGTCTGGTTAACATACAAACATATGAAATTTGCCAGCAGATAAAGGCCTAGAGGTCTATCAAGTCTGCTCAATTGTGCAGCTAGCACCCCTTATTCTGTAGCTGTCCCTCCCTTCCACCCTTCCCCTTCATTAACCCTCCCCCTTGTCCTGTCCCATCCTCGTTTGAAGCAGTCCACTGTTCTACTGCATACCACTTCTGCAAGTAATGCATTCCACCCAGCCACCACCCTCTGTGTAAAAAAGTGTCTCCTCATCTCCCTCCTGAACCTTCCTCGCTCCAGTCTCATATCATGGCCCCTGGTGGCCCTCCCCTCCCTTACTTTGAACAGCCCCTCTGTACCCATCTTGTTTATTCCTTTCATGTATTTAAAGGTTTCAATCATGTCACCCCTGTCTCTCCTCTCCTCCAGTGAGTACATGTCCAACTCCTTCAACCTCCTCTCATATGATAAGTCCCCCAGCCCCTTGATCATCTTTGTCACCCTGCACTGCACCCCCTCCAGTAATTTAATGTCCCTCTTCAGATACGGCCGCCAGTACTGCACGCAGTACTCCAGGTGTGGTCTAACTAATGACCTATACAGTGGCAGAATCACCTCCTCCCTCCTTGAGGATATACCCCTTGCAATACAACCCAGCATTTTGTTGGCCTTTGCAGCTGCCTTCCTACATTGTACCAAGTTGTTCATTGACCTTGTAATGAGCACACCCAGATCCTTCTCCTCCTCTGTCTGAGCTAGCTGCACTCCCCCTAGCTGGTAACTCCTCCTTGGGTTCTTCATCCCAAAATGCAGCACCTTGCACTTTTTGGCATTAAACCCCAGTTGCCAGGTGTCAGACCAGGTTTCAAGCTTTACCAGATCATCCTGCAACCCCTGCCATCCCCCTAGGTCATCCACCACTGAGCCTACCTTGGTATCATCAGCAAACAGACTGCTCTTGCTCTTGATGTCCCATGAAACAGTATGTCTGCAATGAATATCCCAAACAACACTGGTCCCAACATCGAGCCCTGTGGAACACCGCTAGTCACTGCCCTTGGGTGTGAGAGCTTCCCACCCACCACCACCCTCTGTTGCCTTCCCTGCAGCCAGTTTCCTACTTATCTCACCAGCTTTGCACCCGCCCCTGTGCCTACTAACTTCCTTCCCAGCCTTCCATGGCACTGAGTCAGATGCCTTACTGAAGTCCAGATACAGGACATCCACTGCATGGCCCCTGTCCAGTTGCCTAGTTATCCAGTCATAGAACTCCAACAGGTTGGTTTGGCAGGATCTGCCATGTATGAAGCCATGCTGTCTGCTGTCCTGTAGTCCTTTGGCCTCTAGAAGGGCCACCAGCCTCTCCTTCAGGATAGTCTCCATTAGCTTACCCATGATGGATGTGAGGCTCACTGGTCTGTAGTTTCCTGGTTCATCCTTGGGGCCACTCTTGTGGAAGGGAACCACATGAGCCATCCTCCAGTCCTGAGGTACACACCCCGAATGTAGTGAGGTATTAAATAGGTCTGCCAAGGGTCCTGCAAGGACCTCTGCCAGCTCCTTCAGTACCCTGGGGTGGATGCCATCTGGGTCTGGCACCTTGTCCACCCTCAGTGCCTTCAGACCCTCTCAAACTCTGACCTCCATGATTTCCCCATCTGTCACCACTTCCCCCCCCGCTTCTGACATTTCTCCCACCTTGGGTGTCACCCCCCATCTTCTCTTTAGTAAATACTGAGCATAAGTACTCATTTAGTGCTTTCGCCGTATTGCACCCTGCTTCCACCCAACCCCCCTCCTTCCTAATCCTTACTATGTAGTCCTTACAGCTCCTTTTCTCCCTGATGTACTTAAAGAAGTCTTTCTCCCCGTTCTTAATGCCTTGTGCCACCCTGAGTTCCATAGATGCTTTGGCTCCTCTTACTGCCCTTGTCACCTCCTTTGAGTCTGTCAAGTACTCCTCCCTGTCCTCCCTCCTCCCTGTTTTTTTGTACTTCCTAAAGGCAGCTGTTTTCCTCCGTACCTTTTCCATGACCTCCTTGCTCAACCAGCTCGGTTTCTTAGCCCTAGCCTTCTTGCTCTGGGCTTTGCAGCAGGTTTTGGTTGCCTCCACTATCCCCAGCTTTATGAGCTCCCACCTCTGGTTAGTGTCCATACTAGACTGAAGTCTGGCCAGGTACTCTTTTACCACTTCCCCCATCCTCCCAAAGTTGGCCCTCCTGAAGTCCAGCACTCTTGTGCCAGATTCCACTCCTTCCTTGCCCATATCCAATGTGAGCCATACTGAGTGGTGGTCACTCCCAGACAGTGGTTCCTCTCCTGTAAGTTCTCTCACAAAGTCTCCATTTGCCAGCACAAGGTCAAGGGTATTCCCTAACCTGGTTGGTCCACTGACCATTTGCAGCAGGAAGCTGTCCTGGAAGGCATCCAGCAGTACCTGCTCCCTTCTGTTCCTGGTTGTTGGGGTGCTCCAGTCCACTCCTGGCATGTTGAAATCCCCCACAATCACCACACCACCCTTCTCGCGGGTCCTCCTGATCTGTCCCGCTAGTTCCTGTCCAACTCCTCCATCTGAGATGGTGGCCTGTACACCACTCCAATTCTAAGAATCCTATTCTTGGAATCCTGGATTTGCATCCAAAGTGACTCTGTACTACCCTCCTCCCCTTCCTCCCTCACACACTTCAGTCCTTCCTTCACATATAGTGCCACCCCACTCCTTTCCCAATCATCCTGTCCCTATGAAATAACCTGTACCCTGGTACAGACAGGTCCCAGTCATTGTATTGGGTGGCCCATGTTTCCATGATGGATGCAATGTCCACCTCTCCCTCTGCCATGAGAACCTATAACTCTGCAGTTTTCCTCCCAAGGTCCTACCATTAAGGGTAACCACCTTCCACCCTTCCCCCCCTCCCATCCTGCCCTCCTTTCCTAGCATCACCAATAGTACTTGCCATTTGTCCTCTGTCACTCTTATGGGGGTTAAGCTCATATGGTTTCCCAACCTGTGGTCTCTGCATATCTCTTCCCCAACTGCCACCCCCCACTCCTAGTTTAAATTCCCAACTTCCTCTATGTACTCCTCCATCCTCAGTTTCAACACCTTCTTTCCCTCCTCACTCAAGTGTAGTCTGTCCTTGGCATAGAGACTACTGTCCTCCCAGGTTCCTCCCCACCCCCCCAACAGCCCATACCCTTTAGCACAACACCAGGTTCTAGCCATCCGTTAAATTCCTCTATTCTCAGCTTTCTTGTTGTGCTTGCCTTTGGCGCTGGAAGTATCTCTGAAAAAGTTACTGATCTTCCTGCCCCCTCACATAATTGTGCTAGTTCCTCAAACCTCCTCTGGACTATATCTACTGTTTTGTCAGCCAGGTCGTTTGTCCCAAGATATATAATTAAATGAGGCTTGTCCCTACCCCTTCTAGCATATTTCAGAACAGACTGTCCCACCCTTTCTGCTGTCATTCCTGGCATGGCCTCCACCCAAATGCGACTATGCCTCTCCCCCTTGCTACCTCACCTAACTCCTCTTAGTATTGAGTCCCCCAGCACTAAGATTCCGCCCTCTTACTCCCTGTTTGCTTCCATTCATCTCCCTCTCTCATTTCCAGATCCTCTTCTTCCTCCTGCACATTATTTCCCCCTTTTACCCCTGTTACAATTCTCCCAGCAGAACTTCCCCCCGCTCCAGTTTGGTCCAGGCATTTATCAATTACTCTTCTAATTTCATAATTTCCCTCCTCCACCTTCTTTCTCTCTAGCAATGCACAACTATTTTCTGAAGACCCTTCACAAATGTCTGCTCCCTCTCTCTTCATAGTAACCTGTTCTCTCCTTTCCACTCCATGACTTTTGCCACTTATTCACCTCCCCTCACAAGTCCCTATCTCCTCCTTCCATTTGTCTTTTGTCTCCTGACCTGTTTCCCTGGCAATTGTTCTTCCTGGCCTGGGCCCCTTTGTCTCTGCTTCCCTTCTTCTGACCCTCTCCTTACCACTGTTGGCTTAAATCACCCTCCCTCATCTCCCCTTCTTCCTCCCTCCAGTACTGGGCTAAACCCACCCCCAATCTGCCTTGCCTGTCTTAGTTCCTCCTGCAGACCCTCAATCTCCTTTCTAAGTTTTTCTATGTGGTTGTACACTAAATATCCTCCCACACTCCAGGCAATGTTTAGAAAGACTGGTGCACCGCAGTTGTTGCAGCCTACCACCCTACCCATTGCTGTCGTTGCCCACCAGTGACCCCCCCACCCTTCCAGATGCAGGATACCGAACACTCCCCCAAGTCTCCCTCTCCCCCCTCTATCAGTGCAAAACATTTTCGTTATTTCCCTTACCTCCTTTGTTGCACACGTTTACATATATTGAGCAACTGCTTGTTATATTCCTATCCTTCCTATCCTCACTCGAAAAGAGACTCTAAGCAGCCACTGCACAACCCTCTTCAACTCCCACTCCTCCTTTCCCCAATGCAATTTCAATGCGAAGAAGTAATAATGAAAGCTCCTAGATTTGTATTTACTTCCCTTCCACTGAGAGAGCAGTCACCTCTTCACTCGCTGCTGTTCCCTTCCTGGATGTCCACTTCTGCTATGACAGGTGCATATCCTTTGCCTGTTTGAGGAAGTGATGTCAGAACCTCTGGTATAAAGGAAATAATGGACCAGGGGTGGGTGGGGTGAGGGTTTGGGGGTGGGACCAGCCCAAGTCTTCCAGAAACAATCAGGTAGCTGAGGCCTCTGGTCAGACCATTAGCACCCTTCCCTCACTCTGCATAAAACTTTGCAGCTAATGAAGCCAGCAACAATGAATCACAGTTCTACTCAAAGCCCCCAAAATAGGTTACCTACCCAAAGGAACAGTACTCCAATTCAAACAGCTTCACCAACAACACATCAAATTAGGCTTGGAATTAGAAGATATAGGTCTCCAATTCAAAGAAACAGACCCAGTTAAATCACACCAATTATGTTTTAAAACAGAAGAAATAGGCATCTACAAATGCAGCCTGCCACACAGTGAATCAAGCAAATGAGCCCACTTATAGCTACCAAAACAGGTTTCAAAATTCCAACAGCCCCAAACAATACCCTGCTAGCCCCTTAATAGTAAGAAAGAAAAGAAATAACCTTCTACCAAGTCAAATCCACAAGAAACAAAGTAAAACAACAAGAAGCTACTGTACTGTAGATCTGATCCTGTCCCCCTTCTAGTTCATGAGGAGAGGAAAGTCAGTGAGATCACCTATTATGTTGTTTTAAATGTCTTATTTGGACATCCTGTGTTATAAAATATAGATTTTGTTACACCAAGGTGGAGTTAGGTGACCTCAGAGAGAAGGCTGGCTCAAGACTGTTCTTAAATCTACTGCAAACCTTGAAAGGCACACAATATTATTTCTGACTGAGAAAAGAGAAACATCTGAGCACTGGAAGATTCAGAAGTAAGGACTTTAGACAAGATTAGTCTGAGAGTTATTATTTGTAAGAATCTGCACTTTTAACCTGTTTGTTTTAAGGCTGTATATCTTGGGATATTTTTGTTCTGTAATATTTTTCTGTTTTCTTATTTTGTTAAAATGAAGATATATATTTTTAAATGGAAACTACCTGGTGTGCCTTGACATTTCTTTTTATTTAAGTGAAGCTTTTAAAGGTTATAGTTGACACTGTGTTTAAGCTTATTGTTATACCAAACTGGGAAATGGATAGAGTTCTCTAAGGTCTTGCATAGAGTTCTCAGGGTTCATTTTGTAGACCTGATCAGGTGCCTGTAGGCAAAGATATCTGGCTCCCCTGAAGACAGAATTATCTGATCCTGATAACTGGGTATGCTAACAAGAGGTTATCAGTTTGAATCCCTCCAGAACTGGAGAATAAGGTGACTCGAACCCTCACAACAGACAAGACAGTTACCTTGTACTGTTAACTGTCCACAAATCCTACGCTCAGAGGTTGGCACTTTGAGAGTAGAGGGCTGACCGGCTGAGTGAGTTTGTGATAGTGCCATCTTTCTAACGAATGTAAAATGAGAGGAATAATCCTCTGGCACCTTAGGAGGAGAACCAAAATCTTGCTTAGGAGATACCTCTGGAGGAATTGGTTCATCATCCTGAGAAGGATCATCCTCCTCCTCAAAATATTGCTCCTACTGAAAAGGGGGCAAGACACCACTGCGGACCTGGGGACCCTGAATAGGGGCAGGCTGCTGTGGGACAATGTTCTGCAGTGCCTGGATAATTTTAAAAGCATGGGCTATTTCTTGAGCTGAGGGCATAGCAGGCATCTGCACAGAATTCCCTAGTTTAGCGGGGGGGGGGGGATTCTGCATGCTTAGTCTTTTTAAGCTTTTTTGAGGGAACCGGGGAGTCAGCTGGTTCTTTTCCTCTTTTTGGCCCTTTATCACCCGTATCAGGGGCAGGGGTAGGCAAAGTTGTTGGTTCAGCCATAGTAAATTGGGGGTGTCAGCTGGTCAGAGCCAGAGGGGCCCCTAGGAAGTTTCTCATTTAGCCTTTCAAGGTATTTTTCTAAGGTTTTCCCTGGAAAAGTTTTGCAACCCTCACACTCCTGGTCCAGATGTTCAAATCCCAGACAAGCTACACACAAGGTGTGCTTGTCTGCTTTGGCAAATACATCTCCAAATTGTAAACAATTTTTGAAACCAGGTTCTCCGGTTCTCTTTTTGGGTTTCTCTAGCATGGTAATATACAAAAAACACCAGCTGCTAAATAAAAGGCAAACAAATGCAGTTGTTTTAAAACTAAACCCCCTTTTTTTTGTGGTCGGTTCCAGAACTGATAGGAACCAGAGGAACTGAACCAGGAGATGCCCAAATGAACCGGTTCAGCGGTTCTGTAACCAAAGAAAAACAGTTATGATAAGCTTTTAAAGGACCAAAATTAGATGCAAATAACAGGTTCTTAATCAGAGAACTGAAAATAAACCTAAACTCACTCGGATCTCTCACGGTTATCCCGAACCATGATGAACCGAGAAAAATAACTAACTTAAGCAATAAACAAGATTTTAAACTAACAATAAGTAGAGGTAGTAAAAGAAATGAAAATATTTACGGTTTTGACAATTTTTATCTTTCTTCACGTGAAAGGGGGGTGACAGAAAACTCTAAGTGACCAGACTTTCAGGCAGAGAGAAAAACCTGAAGAGGTTAGAACACTACAATTGGTAGAGGCAGTATTTGAAAGATGCTCACGTGCAAAGAATTCTACTCATTTGCATGTGTTCCATCTCTCTGGGCAGTCCAACCCTCCAGGCTTACTGCATAAAGTTATGAATATCCTGAGCATTACTGTGGTTAGAACACTGCCTTCTTATGGTTGATTGCCCCCTGGTAAACACCGTAGTGTGCACATAGGGCCAGTTTGTCCACCTCCAACCCGGACCTCCACCAGCAGTGCTCTAACCTCCGATCCTTGATCTTCAATGCCTTGAGCTCCCCATCAAACCATGGGGACCTCAAGTGAGAAGATCTGGGTTGTACACGGACTGGTGCAAGGGAGTCGAGTGGCTCAGTCACTGCCTTTTTATAGGCATCATCTGCCTCACACACACCTCTCCTGCATACACTGTCTACACTAGAAAGGTTCACCATCACTAAAAAACCCTCTGGAGTCAGTCCCTTCAAAGGGTGGTAGCTCACCATCTCTGCAGGGGGAGGGATCTTGGAGGGGGCCCTGAGCAAAAACTCCACCATGCAATGATCAGACCAGATGACCCAATCAGTCCTGAGATTCTCAGTCTCAAGCCCCAGCAAGAAGACCAGGTCCAACATGTGGTGACCCTGGTGGGTCGTAGTGGTAACTGCTTGCGCCAGGTACAGTGATGTCATCAACTGGAGGAAGTGGTGACCTAACCTGGTTGACTCTTCATCAGCCCATACATTGAAGTCCCCCAGAACTAAACATCTGGAGGACTCCAGTGTCTCACCAACCACAAAGTCACCCACTTCCTGCAGGAATTCTCTGACCACCCCAGGTGGGCAATATATCGGGAGAATCCTACATCCTGCGCCCGGACCCCCATGAATGGCCAGATATTCAAACAAACCCAGTGCTCTCACTGGGTGCACAGTGAAGCTAAACTCAGCTCTAAAACAGATAGCCACTCCTCTGCCCCTGCGTTCCACTCTGGGGCAGTGCACAACGGAATAGCCCGGGAGGACGTCGGCCTCTAACACTGGCCCAGCGTTATCCCTCAACCAGGTCTCCGTAATGCAAGCTAGGTCAACTGATGAAATCAGATCCGCAATAGTTGCAGTCTTATTATTGATCGACCTGGCATTGCATAGCACCACCCTCAGGGGATTGGTAGACAGTGCAGTCCTTTTAGTTACCTGCCCACTAGATCTCGTGGGAACCCTGGGAACAGGAATTAACTCCATCTGGCCTCTCTTCAAACCCCGTCACTTTCCAGGGCACCTTCTGCACCCAAGTACCTCAATTCTATTCCCAGTCAGGTGGTTTGAGTGTGGAGCCATGTTTATAGGTATGCCTGTGGGAGACATGGTGCTAAAATTCAAATGCAAAGTCTCTTCAAAAAAATTATCTTCAAGCACGGCCAGGGATGTCCAGCCACAGGACTCCCAATCAATCAGAAGGGTTGCTAGGGACAGTTCATAGATTTGTTGAACCCTTCCCCCAACAAACACCTCCAATAGCATCAAATGCAACCAACCCCATTGGAGAGGACTCTGCACCACCCAACTGAGTAGATTGAGGGAGGAGCCAGGTTCACATCTTAACTCCCACATACTCCTAAGTGGCCCTCTGCACTGTGTTCCAGAGCTCTAAGGACCACAGGACAAAGGGCGCTAAGGGAGTCTGTCAGTAGGGAGTCAGCCAGAAAAAGTAACCAGAGGTCAGGAATGCTTCACAAAGTTCTGGTAAGAATAATTGTACCTTTGGTTGAAGGAATGTTTTCTGCCATGGTGTGAATTGTTTCTCAGGTTCGTTCACAGTTCTACTACATAAATTATGCCTATCATTGTTCATATTGCTCTTGTCAGGAAATGAACTTCAAGTGCCCCACCAACCTACCTCCTCACAAAGTAGCAGCAACTCTCTAGCTGGGCTCTGCCCGCATGCGCTTTAACACATAGAAACATAGAATTTGATGGCAGATAAGGGCCTCTTGATCCACCTACTCTGTTCATTTCTTTATCTAGTGGATAAGCTGCAGATCCTAGTTAAACAACTGCCTACTTCTTAATAATAATAATAACTTCATTTTTAAAGTGCTTTTCAAAGTATCAAAACATTTAATGTCAAAAATGCACAATATCAAATATCACATAAAACATATAAATACAATAAATACATAGCAACATCACATATTAAAAACCAACAATAAAATCATCCACACAATCTAAAAAAATAATATTGATACTCAGATATCAGTTAATCGTCCAAGAAGGCGCTTCGCCACAGGTAGGTTTTCAAATTTTTCTTAAATACCTCCAAGGAGGTGCACTCCCTTAACTGGCGGTAGAGAATTCCAAAGTGGGAGCTGCATAAGAAAAAGCTCTACTGCCAAGAAGATTTTAAAACTCACTCTTGGAATCTCTAACAAACCCCTCGTCAACCCGAGCGTATGATTGGCCGAGCAATGGGCACAAGTTCTTTCAGATAGAATTCGGACCCTGATGGTGAAGGGCTTTAAAAGTCAATAAAATGACTTTAAAGGTGATCCGCCACCGTATGGGAAGCCAGTGCAGTTCGCGCAGTACCGGGGTAATATGACTGGATCTCCTTGTCTCAGTCAACACCATGGCTGCAGTGTTCTGCACCAGCTGAAGGTGATGGATTTCAACCCCAGAAAGCCCAAAGTAAAGGACGTTGCAGTAGTCCAGCCACGAGGACACAAAGGCATGGACCAACGTTGGCAAAGAGTCAGACGGAACAAGGTGACGCACCCTGGCAATGTTCCTGAGATGTTAAAAGGAAGTCCTGACAATGGTCGACACTTGAGATTGCAAGGTCAGCCTGTCATCTAGGACAATCCCCAGGTTGCGCACCCATTCAGAGGTCGGAAGCAACACGCTGTCAAAAAAAATTCCAGAGGGCGAGCCATCATTCGGCCTCATTATCTGACCACCATGGTCCATCACCAATACCTCTGACTTCTCTGTGTTCAACTTCAACCAACTAGAATCCATCCATCCTTGGATTTCTTCCAGACAGTTATTAAACACTGAGCTCCATCCTGGTCAGGTGCAAAAGACAGGTATAGCTGGGTGTCATCTGCATAGCAGTGAAACCTCAGCCCATACCGTCTTATAATGTCTCCGAGGGGCAGCATATACACTGCGAGTAACATGGGTGACAACACTGAACCCTGAGGCACCCTACACAACAAAGAAGTTGGGGCAGAGGAATGAACCCCCAACACAATGCTCTGTGATCTTCCAGTAAGGAATGAAGTGAACCATTTTAAAACAGTTCCCGACATTCCACATATTTGCCTCAGGTGTGCTAACAACACCAGGTGATCCACAGTGTCAAAGGCTGATGAGAGACCAAGAAGAACTAGAAGAGAATATCTCTTCTGATCTCTCACCCTCAGAAGATCATTAAGCACCTGAACCAGCACAGTCTTGGTGCTGTGTCTTTTACGAAAACCAGACTGGAAGGATTCATAGAGATTATGGATGGTTAAATGGTCTTCCAATTGGGCTGCCACTACCTTCTCAATAACCTTCCCCAAAAAGGGGAAGGTTAGAGATAGGTCTGTAGTTTGAGAAACAGTCTGGGTCCAAAGTAACTTTCTTCAGTAGAGGTGTAACCACTGCTTCTTTCAGGGAGTTAGGAAAGACACCTGACTCTAAGGAACACCAGACTATCTGCACCATAACTGGGCCAATGATCTCAAGACAACCCAAAATTAGGGAATTTGGTCCGGGATCTAAACTACAGCTCGTAGGCCACACACTATGGATGATCCTCATAATATCCACGACCTCTGGTTGGCAAAAGGAACTCTAAGAGAAACTAGGCATTGTGAACTCGCACTGCTCCACAACATCACCCTTAGAGATTGCTGGACGCAAGCCCGCCCTGATGTCGTCCACCTTAGTTGCAAAGAACGGAGCGAGCTCCTCGCACTCCATTTGCGAAAAAGCTTTCCGGACTTGTAGACAGGCTGGGTTGCACAGTCTGTCCACAGTCAGAAACAGCTGAGCCAGTCAATTCTGTGCAACTGCAATCTCCCTGGACAGAAATTCTGCCTTTTTATGGGTGATTGCAGATTGATAGATAGAATAATGTTCCATCAATCTAAGGTGGTCGGCATCAAAGGCGGACTTGCGCCAGCACCGCTCTAACCTTCGACCCTGTCTCCGCAACTCCCTCAGTGTCCCATCAAACCAAGGGGACCTGGGGTGAAGGGATAAGGGGCGCTCATGAACAGGAGCAATAAAATCCAGGGCCACCGTAACGGCTGTATTATAAGCTGACACCAGTTCCCCTGGATTACTGCTAGCCAACACGGGGGATGAGAGATCAAGGACCGCAGCAAGGCCCTGTGAAGTAACATTTCATAATGGGTGGTACCTGACCATCTCCACAGGGGAAGGCCTTCTAAGGGGGGGGTGCAAAAATTGAACCTCATGGTGTGGTGGTCAGACCAAGCAACTGGTTCCACCCCCACGTCAGATGAATCAATCCCTAAGAGAAAGACTAAATCCAGAGAGTGCCCAGATCTATGTGTAGCAGTGGAAACAACCTGTGTAAGGCCCAAAGAAGACATAAGTTGGAGGAAGTGGTTACTAAATTGTGAGAGTTCATCATCGATCCAGGCGTTAAAGTCACCCAGAACCATCAGTCTGGGAGACTCAAATGACATATCGACGAGGAGGTCTGCTAGTTCCTGTAAGAAACGTTTCCCATCTCCGGGTGGACGGTAGATGAGAACAATTCGAACACCTACACCTGCTGCAACTGTGCACTCAAAAGATTCAGCCTCACCTACTACCACGTTCGTGAGGCCCAATTTAGTCTTGAAACAGACTGCAGCCCCCCCCTTCCCTGCGGTCCAATCTCGGGCGGTATATCACCGAATACCTGGCCAGAACCATGGCCTCCAATATGGGGCCGGAGTTTTCATCCAGCCAGGTCTCGGTGATTCTTCTTACCTCCCCCCAAATTGCCTTAGGTCTGTCCCATGCATTCTTGAATTCCCCCTCTGTTCTTGACTCCACATTTCACTTTGCTATACTGCTGCTAGTTACACATGCAGTTCTGTGATGAGTAGTAGCTTCACCGAGTGGTCATGACTACTCCTTATCTGGGTCGGCCTATATAACTGTTTTCATTTTGATTACCTCACAAGATATTTATTTTGATGTTGGCAATAGCATAGCCGTAGCTACTCCCTTGATGGTTCTGCTTACCCGCCTGTATTTATCTGGTGTTATAACTGCATGCTGCTTGTTTTATTTGATGGTTTCCCCACAGGGTCCTGATTACTCCCAATCTGGGATCTGCATATTACCTTGTTCCGTTTGTTGCCTTAATCACAAGGTACTCGTTTTTTGCTGCCGGTAGCATTATACTGCCGTGGCTGTCCCTTAGCTGGGTCTGCCTAATGATGTAACTGGATAATGTTGTCTTCACTTGATGCTATCACTGCAGTGACCACCTACAGTACAGAGGTGTGCAAAGTCAGCTAAACTTACTTCGTGGATTATTTCACAACACTGCTGTAATTCATGAAGTTAACCCACCTTGCAAAGTTCCAGTTCACAGGACAGGGCTAACTTCACAAATAATGAATTTGGTAACTTCGCCAATGGAGCCAACAGCTTTTCCCGTGAAGCTGAGCCCACAGGCAACATTTGCTTTTTACCATGGAACTGGAAGTCACATGGTATTGAAATGAGCTGTACTGTACTATATGACAGGTATTCAGTGCAGTCTTATGGAAAGAGCGTTGGAGAGAAGTCTACCTTTGCACGCCTAAGCAAAAACCTTTACAACTGCTCAAAAAATGGAGTGCTTTGAACCAAATTCCTTACAAAAAATAAAATGCCATTTGCAGCTAGATTATGGTTGGTTATTCATAGCTTTGCAGATTTATTTAAAGCATTTCTTTTGTTTGGCTAGGAGCAGAGATGTGTAGGAAAAGGGAGAGTATCAGTTAACTAACAAGCAAGGCAGTCCTGTGAGCTCTAGTTTGATGCGTTTCATCAGTCTTTCTTCTTTGTTTATTTCAAAGTTTTACCAAGAAAGGCATGCTGAGCAAGCTATTGCTCGATTCCAGATGCGTCTGTGGGGTGAGGGGACATGTGACAGCATGCAGGATATATATACAAGCACAGTGTATAATGAAAGTACAAGAACAATCACAGAATATCTACAGTACAGAGTCAGTTAAGTTAGACAAGCACAGTAACGTCAATTTAAATAAGACAAATACAATCACATGGAGTTACAATCTGCAGCCAGTCCATTGTGGCCAGCCTTGGTGGCTTCATAAGCACAAGAGGAAGGTGAGCAACAAGACAAATATTTACAATAATGTCACAAAAGTCAAGAGGTACAACACATGGAATTAAAATTGGCAGCTAGACCACAGTGCCTGGTTCAATGACTACACCTGGTTAGCATAACCTGCCTACCTTGCCCAACCCAGTGTGTAAGGTGGAGTCTTAGGGAGGTAGAGTGTAGCATGCACTGGAGGAGCAGAAGTGTGCCTTGAGGAGGGGGATGGTGAGTGAAGGAGGCATGGCGAATGGCTGAGTGGAGAGTGTTCCACAGTTTAGGCATGTGATATGAAAAGGCTGCCTGGCCTGTGGAGGTGGACTTGTGGGGGACCGACAGGAAGCGGGTGTCATAATTTCTGAGTGAGTGTATGAGAGAGGGGAGATAGGGCAGAGAAGAGGTACAGGGGCAGAGTCTGGGACCAGAATTTAGCTGTAAGCCTAGCACACTGAGAGTGCCTCCAGTCCCACAGTGAGGGGAAGCCCAGAGTTGGCCCAGGGTCTGGCAAAAGATGCAGTTATGAGTGGTGGGGTGGCAGTCGAGGGCAAAGTAACAGAAGGAGTAGAAGAGGGTATCCAGTCTAGCTAGGGCAGATTTGGATGTGGTACTGTAGACTATATTGCCATAGTCAAAAATGGTGAGAATAATTTTCTATACAATTTCGCGATCGGACAGAAACAGGATGCAGCCATGGTTGCAGAACAGGGCACCCAGTTTGGGGTGCACCTACCTATGGATGGCCGCAAAGTGTACAGAAAAGTCAAGGTGCTTGTCGAGCCATGCGCTGAGGTATCTAACAGGGGTACAATCCTTCAGCTTTGTCCCAGCCACGGTGTGGAAAGTGGGGAAGGAGGGGAGCCAAGAAAGTCTATGTCTTGTGAGGAAGGACATGGAGACAGTTTTCTTGGCATTCAGGAAGAGTTGATTAGAGCAAAACCAGTGCTGTACGTCATTGAAGTTTTGCTGAAATCTTGACGCTACATCAGAGGTTGAGGGGCCAGATGTATACAGGACTGTGTCATCTACATAGATGTAAATGGATGTGTGTGGGTAGGCAGAGAGCAGATCACTGAGGAAGATGGAAAACAGGATTGGGCAAAGGACTGAGCCTTGGGGCACAGTCGAGACAAGTAGGGTGGCAGAGAGGGAGTTTCCAATCTTGATAGCTTGGGTCCTTCCTACAAGGTAGGAATAGAACCGACTGGTGGCCTCACACAAGAGCCCAACTAAGGAAAGCTTGGACAGGAGGAGTGGGTGAGAGACTGTGTTGAAGGCCTTTATAAGGTTGACAAAGATGGCAGAGGTGATGTGGCCCTAGTCCATGCCAGTAAGAATAGGATCAATGAGCCTTAGGAGGGAAGCAGTGGTGGAGTGGGACTTCCTGATCCCAGACTGGTAAGGTGTGAAGAAGGAGGTGGAGTTGAGGAAGGAGGAGAGCTGGGAGAGGACTAGGTGTTCCTGGAGTTTGGCGAGGATGGAAGGGAGGGAGACAGGATGATAGTTTCTGGGGGAGGAAAGGTGGATGACTGCATGCTTCCATTCAGGTGGGATAGAGGCGAGAGAGAAGGAGAGGTTGAAAAGCGAGGCTGGGGGCTGTAGATGGCATAATAGATTTTGCCTATGATCTGTGATTTGCCATGTCACTTCTGCAGTACAGTTTTGTCTGGTTAAGTGAATTATTTTTCCAGTCTGTTTCTATACCAACTGTACTTATTTTGTTTTGTTCTTGAAGTGATGGCAGTACTTGAAGTATCTTTATTTTCCATCACCTCTGTGCTACTTACTGATACACTCCAGCACAGCCAACCTTAAAAAATGAGGAAAAGTGAAACAAAAATGGAGAAAACATATAACAGTAGTGTGAGAGACCCCTGACCAATTAAGGCTAATCAGATAGGGATGCAGAGTGGAAAAACAGGTCCAGTCACCCAAAAAACACTTTAAAATTTGCATTTTATTTTAATTTTTACAATCAGATCTTTAAATCTATCCTACATTTTGGGGAATAATCTTTCCAATCCTAAGGGAGTCTGGTTTGACAATATTCTTTCTCTACTCTGAGTGCTCTTTAAACTTTTTTATTCAGTATTTATCTTTTTTTTGTGGCTACCTGCTCATGATGAACTGGGATTCCAATGCACAATTTAACATTTTTCTTTCCTCTTAATCTTTTGTATTATTTCTTTTTTTTTTGCCCCTATGTGCTCACGGCCACCACTCCTTCGGGCTTACCAAGGCTGACCTCCGACACACCCGTCCTCTGATCCTCCACCTCAAATCGCAGCCAACCCCCAGGGTGACCCAGTGTAATCCTTTGCCAGATGGGTCCCTCTCCTCCGAGGGGGAAAGCACCAGCCAAGGGTTGGGGGGCAGACCAGCGCAACACTTAGCCCCAGGGGTGCTGCTGAGATGGAGAGCTCAGTAGGACCTAGATGGCCTCGGAGAGCCAGGCAGCTGTCATCCGGCTGTTGTGTAGTGGTGTTTCCACTTTTCTAGGTGATCCCTCCTACATGTGTTGGCAGTGCTCCTGGTCTCCACCAGAGGCCACTGTGGCATAATGACAACCCACTACCCACCCCAGGAGAGGAGAGCAGTCCGATGGATGCTCGATCCTCTCCCGGCCCTGCCAGCCCCCAGTGTCCCGAGTCCATTCCCGAACCCGGGTCTCCGGCGTGGGTTGAGGTAAGGCACCAACGCCTCAACCCTCTGCTCCACTGGGCCGGCGTACCTCTTAATCTTTTGTTGAAGTGTGGTTTAGCATTTCCCTTCTATCACTTAGGCAATCTTAATGTATAAAATGACTAGAAAAGATGCTCAGATAAAATGAGATGTGCTGATGAGGCAGAAAAGAAGTGTATAGGTTCGGTCAGGTAAAAGGACCTGTGCCAGTGAAGCAGCCAAAAACTGCATAGGAGCTCTGGAGCTGGCTCTGTTTCATGGAGCATGAGGAGATCCTTGCTCCTTTCCTTGATTATTTGGAGGACACATGGTTGGGCCATCCTGTCCGCAGTGGCCACTGCAGCAAGCCACTGTTCCCCATCCCTGTGTGGAACTGCCATGCTTATATCACCAAAGAGATTCCCCACATAAACAACGCTATTGAGGGCTGGCACAGAGCCTTCAGTGCCCTGCTTGGTGCAGCACATTCCACACTATGGCACTTCCTGGAGGTCCTGTGGGGGGGACAGTGGCTGACAGAGGTTAAGAGGCAACAGGTGTTCTCTGGGCAGGTGGTGGGGTGCTCCTGTAGGTGTTGGAGGGAATGTGCCCGCTGGATCACCGGCCTCGTCACCAAGTACAGCACCTGTAGCCGCAGGGACTACCTCATGGGGCTGGCGCTCAACATCAGCCACCAGATCTGACCACCAGGGTGGGGGCCACTGGCACCAGCTGCCAGTGCAACCTCCCATGGCTGGCACCTGCTGTCTATGTTGCTCCATCCCCTGGCACCCCTGTCTGTGTCCATACCAGGGCTTGCAGCAGTGGCAACACCCCACTATGTGTCTACAGGGGTCTGTATAGTGATCCATGTGCCTCAGCTGGTGTCTGCTATCCTACTGTGTGATTGGCAATGCCGGTCACCATTGGGCACCATTCTGTCTTCGGGAGGGGGTCCAGTGTGTGTCTTTGCCTTGCTGTACGCCGGTCTGGTCTTCTGCTTTTCCCTGTGGGCCACCATGCTTCCTGCTGCTGTCTGCCTCCCTTCAAGCATGTCGGCCCACTTACAGTCATGGTCTGGGATGCAGGGGGGAAGGGTCATTCACCATGCCATGGTGCTCCTGGTGGTGTTGGTCTGTGGTGCACCGTACTGTGGCCAGTCATGTCGGTGGCTGTAATTATGTCCATGTCGGGTGCTGAGTTGGTGGCCTGTCTGTCGATGTCCTTTGCATCGGGGATCTTTTCAACATTGCCCTGGTGTCACTGTGGGGGATGTTGGCAGGGTGTCCATCGCTGCTCTGTGGTGCTTCCGTATCTGTGAATCCTCTTGAGTTAACTGCTACTCAGCTGCTAAAGGTGCCAAGTCCAACTGTTTGGTAGCTCAGCACCCAGAAAGGTCATAGCATGCTTTTGGTGCACCACACCAAATACCCAC
The DNA here is from genome assembly GCA_016271365.2 of Neoceratodus forsteri. NCBI lineage: Eukaryota > Metazoa > Chordata > Ceratodontiformes > Ceratodontidae > Neoceratodus > Neoceratodus forsteri. The sequence goes on from CM057455.1 coordinate 57,464,886, forward strand.
CCAATCATGCTAGTGCATGAGGAACTGAGTACAGCAACTGATCTACTGCCATTCTTTTTTGAAGAAAACAAAGGCTTTAGAAGGCTGATGACATGCACCAGTTCAAAATGGCAAATTCCCTCACAAACTAACTTCTTCACCCACATCATTGTTTAACTGTATGGGACAGTGCTATACATGGAGACCTATGCCCTGCTGCATTCAGCATCCCCACACATACATCTCAGTATGGATATGTGGGCCAGTGTCAAAACAGCTGATATGTATCTGTGCATTAAAGCACACAAATTGGGTATAAGTACCTGGGGTAGTATTCAACTTTGACTGGAGGAAAAATTGTACTAAGACCGATTGCAGTAGTACCAACACTGCAGGCATTCGTCAGCATGCCATGTTGGCAGTGAAGAGTGCAACTGGGTAACGCAGGGCCCAGAAAGGGTTAGATTTGCTCCTGGCTGAGATTGAGTGGATACAGTCTATGGTGGTGGTGGTGGTGGTAGTACCATGGGGTGGAGATGACACAGGGGCTTCTGGCTGCTGCCAAGACTGGGGAAAGGGGAATGCTGACTGTAAGGCACTTGTTTATCACTCAGTAGGGTTATGTTGACCTAATTTTGCCTTGGTGTACCCCGTCTGCAAAGTTAGAGGCAAAGTTGGCAGGTGAAGTTACTAAAGGTGAATTTATTTTATTTTTTTAATTTATTGAAATATCAGATTTACAAACCTTTGAGTCAGAGACTCATTTACAAAGGCTCCATGTCAGAAGAATAACAGTGAATACAGTGCAAGATGACAAAGTGATTACATAGCAAAAATAATATACAAACAAACAGTGCAGGATACAGTACAAGTACTAATACTGAGACAGAGTCATACAAGGTTGTGCAAACAGTGCTTAGTAGGGCACAACAAACTCCAAATAAACAGTGGTAAGGGAGAACACAGAGGGGAAGAGAGCAGGTCAAGAGGGACTGGTGAGAAGAGAGACAGTCTGATAGAGCCTTGTCACACAGTGAAGAAGGAAGTATGAGGTAACTAGGGAGGGGAGAGGGACTGGGGAACCTATATAGAGGTTTTAGGATGGAGGTGGGAATAGAGGGAGACTGAGGGAGGAAGAGCAGAGGGGAGGGAGAAAGGGATTGCTGGGAAACCATAGAAGGAGGAAGGAGACACGGAGAGTGGAGAGTAGGGAGGCAGAGAGCAGGCAAAGGAAATATAAACTCTGGGGAGAGTCAGGGGAGGGCATTTATTTATTTAAACATATCGGAATTGCAAACCTTTGAGTCAAAAACTCATTTAAAAAGGCTCCACGTCAGCATAATAGTGTATAATACATAAGACAGACGATCATCAAAGATCATGTGCAATGAGTTACAGAGCATGGAGGTCATAATAAGGCATTGTTACAATCAGGTATGTAGTTTCTAGAGAGAGATTAGACAATGGTTATTAGTCTTGAGGGTGTAGCAAAGGTAGGGTTAAACAGGATTAACTAGTAACTAACTAGTAACTAGTAACTAACATTGTTCACTTGGGAGCTTAAGCAACAGGTTGGTAGAAAAGAGGCCAGGAGTTATATTTTGTTTTAAACTGAAATATTTGATTAGTTTGTTAGTGAAATTAGTTCTATGTGTTAAAAATTATTACCTTGAATTTGAACTGATACTTGGGCTGTGATATTGTAGGTTTGGGGATAGATGTTTGGCAGGGAAAATTAGAAGGTAATTTAAATGTGTTTGCCTGGTGTTTGGAGGAGGGACATTAGCTGCAATTAACTTGTCTTTAAACAGGAATTACTGTGGCTTTCATTGTTCACTTGGGAGCTTAAGCAACAGGTTGGTAGAAAAGAGGCCAGGAGTTATATTTTGTTTTAAACTGAAATATTTGATTAGTTTGTTAGTGAAATTAGTTCTATGTTTAAAATTATTACCTTGAATTTGAACTGATACTTGGGCTGTGATATTGTAGGTTTGGGGATAGATGTTTGGCAGGGAAAATTAGAAGGTAATTTAAATGTGTTTGCCTGGTGTTTGGTAAGAGTCCTCCCACCCACCCTGTTTTGTAGGCTTACTTAAATACTGAAAAGCCACTGGGGGTTGGGATTGAAGGGCTGAGTATTTCTGTTTGGGACTGAAATTTTGAAGCAACAGGAGTTGGTGGGCCTGTGACATCATACGGTACCTGGAGTCTGCTTACACACACTGTTAGTGGGACTGAACACATACTGGACTGTATGTGTTTGTGAGACTAGGAACTTTGTTGGTGGGGTTGAAATTGGGTTTGTAAATAACTACAGTCAGTATAGAGAAACTGTACTCCAGGGAAAGGGACTGAGAAAAGGGGTGTGCTATTATAAACAGAGGAGGATAATCAGGGTGGCCATATTCCACCATGGCAGGCATCTTCGGAAGGGTTGTAGGCTGCACAGGCTGTGGGATGGCAATAATTCTAAATTGGGCCTGGAGAGAGGGAGGCTGCCCACTCTGTAGACAGCTATCTTGTATCAGGAGTGAGGTATATTGGTTAAGGAGTAAGCTGTGGGAGCTGGGGGGGGTGTCCAAGGATAAGGGGTGTGGATATGGGCAGCAGAAGGGTGGGGCTGAGGGGAGGCTGGGGCAACGCTCTGAAATTACAGGACATTATGCTACAGCAAGCAGAAGGGGGGGATATTAGGGACAGAGGACCCTTAGATAGGGAAGTTGATGCTAAAGGAAGCGTACAGGGTGAAAATTCTGAATTCAAAGGAGACTGGAGGAAAAGTCAGGAGGGGCTGTGTCAGGAAGCCTAAAACAGCAGACTGTGGGAAGGAGCTCCTAAGGTGAACAGTGCAAGAGAGGAAGAAGAGGGTCAGTTTAGAGATGCAGTCAGGGGAAACTCGGGTTACTTGATGGAGGCTGACATAGAGTGTCACAATAAATTTGAGATACTAAGCATCCTAGAGGGAGGAAGGGTTGGTGGAAATGAGAAACTTATTCAGAGGCCGGGGAGAGTCAGATACCCATAGGGCATCACAGAACAGCTATGGAAAGGATAGACATAGTCCCAGAGGGAGAAGGAGAAACATATATGTTAAGCAAATGGGAGATGCAACATATTCCAGACATGAGGGAGGAGAGCATGATTGAGAGGAACTGGGAGACAAGGAGGTGGGAGAGGAGCCCCTTCAGCAGGAAGGTCAGTACCAAGGATGGGGCCCTAGCTAAAGGGACCACAGAGAGCCTCTGGAGACAGGGTACTATTACAAGGGGGATGAGGGTGCGGGGAAGGGAAACCATCAGGGCCAGGATAAATGGTTCAGATAAGAGAGGGTTAAAGGGACACCTATTCAGAGGGGTTTGAGTTAAGTGGGCAAAATAGCAAGGGAGGCAGAAAGGAGGGTGACAAGGGGTCTCTAATAAGGCAGGAAGACTCCCATGAAATTGTGATCATGAATAAAGTGGGGAGGGGCTGAGAGGCATAGTGGAGGTAACCATAAGGATGATGGCGGTGTTAAGGTTCTGTTACTGGGAGACTCGATGATTAAGGGTATCCATTGGGAGGACAGGGGTGGATGCCATAGCCAGGTGAAGGTAGTGAGTATCTCTGGGCTGACAGTGCACAGAGCAAAGTTCATGGTGTATGAAATGGTTAGGGATTGTGGAGGAAACCGGATTTCCTGGTGCATTTGGGAACTAATGATCTAGAGGAAATAGCATTATGGAAATCAAGCAAGGTTCCAAGAACTTGCCAGAGTCTGTCGGGATAATGGATGCAACATTTCCTTTTCGGAGATATTGCCAGTACCAAAGGCCTCAGTGGAAAAAAAATGAACTCACAGAGGTTAATGAATGGCTCAGGAAGTGGGGTGAAGAGAATGGGTTGGGGTGTTAGGGAACTGGAATGGAGTTTGGGAGGATAAGGGACTATATGCCAAGGACAGGTTTCATCTTGCCCCATTGGGAAGGAAGTCCTTAAACAGGGATGGCTGACTACATACAAGAAAGGTGGGGTTTAAACTTGTAAGGGGAAGGATAAGGAGGGGCTGACCAGCCTCCCCTCCAGATAGGGAGTAGCCTTCAAGCCCAAGGGGAGGGGAAACAGACTGGAGGTGGAGGTTTCAGGAGGAGCAGGGGAGGATGGAAGTATAAGGAATCTGGGTGGGGTTCGACAAAAAGGATCAGGGATAAGGGGTGGGGGTTAGTGTTAGTAAATGCCAGGAGTTTGGGAAACAAGTTGCCAGAGTTCCAGGCCATGCTGTTCGAGGGGGTGGATGTGGCGGCAGTCACGGAAACGTGGACCAACAAAAACCATGACTGGGACCTTAATGTACGGGGGTACACTATGCTTAGGAAGGATAGAAAGGAGGGCAGAGGGGGTGGAGTGGCTATGTTCATTAGAGATGACATAGAAATTGCTATGGTAGAAGAGGCAGAGGGAAACGTGGAGGCCTTATGGGTCACCTTACGATCCCCAGCAGGAGATAAGGTCAAGCTGGGTGTAGCATATAGGCCCCCCGGGATGAGTGATGTTCTAGAGGATGGTTTGCTGGACAACATCATTGCCCAGTGTGGTCCAAAAGGGAAGGAGTGGTGTTGATGGGGACCTTATATGCCAGGTACTAACTGGGGAACCATGTCCTCTAAGGTGGCCAAGGAGCAGAGGCTGCTGGATGGCTTCCAGGATGTGTTCTTAACACAGCATGTGATGGAGCCCACAAGGGAGGGCATGTCCTGGATGTGGTTCTGGCAGATGGGGATCTGGTAAGGGACATGGTTGTACAGGACCCTGACTGGGAGTGACCACAATACTGTCTGGTTTCAAATAAGCATTGGGGGAGTGGGGTGAGATCTAGGACACTGGCAGTGGACTTCAGGGGGCAGACTTTATGGGCATGGGAAATATTCTCAAGGATCACTTGAGGGATTACCTCAACAACAAGTGTGGAAAGGAGATGGGAGGTCATAAAACAGGGACTTCAAGAGGCAGTCAGGATCTGCGCTAAGTTGAAGCGTAAGGAGCAAGGTCACATAAACCATGCTGGTGGTCCAGTGAGGTCCAGGTAGCAGTCAGAGAAAAAGGCGGCTTACAAAAATATAAAACAACAAGAGGGATAGGGATAAGGAAATGTACCAGCTTGCATCTAGAAAAGTCACCCGTATGGTGAGGGAGCAAAGTCAGTAAAGAGCATCGGCTGGCACAGGGATACATGGAGGGAAAGGGTTCTTCCGGTACATTGGGGGCGGAGAAAACTAAGGCCATCTCAGCAGATTGAGATCAGAAGGAGGGTGGGTGGAAGAGGCGAGGGACCAGGCAGAGGTATTTAGCAGTACTTTGCCTCTGTGTTCACTAGGGAGGGATGGGATATCTACAAAGCAAGGCACAAAGGGATAGAAGCGGCAGGGAGTGGGATCAGGGAGCAGCAGAAATGGAGCAAAAGGAGGGAAAGGTACCCCAGGGTGTCACATCTGGATAAGGATAAAAAGACCAGTAAGGTGGAGGGGACGGATGATGCCATCCCACCAAAGGGTGTGGTTTGCCCTCAAGGCCCTAAAGAAAGACAAATCTCCTGGGCCGGATGGCATTCATCCGAGAGTACTATGGGAATTGGCGGACATACTGGCTGCACCCCTGGCGGAGCTTTTCAACAGGTCACTTGAGACAGGGAGGGTACCTAGGGATTGGCGAGAGGCACATGTGGTACCAATCCATAAAGGGGGGTCGAAGGAAGTACCAGGAAACTATAGACCCATCAGTTTAACCTCGGTGGTGGGAAAATTAATGGAGAGTATACTAAAGGAACGATTGGGGGTTTACTTGGAGGAGGTGGGAGGTCTGGATAGTCGGCAGCATGGGTTTGTGCCAGGTAGATCATGTCAAACCAACCTTGTGGAGTTCTATGAATGGGTAACATCAGAACTGGATAGGGGTAAGCCTGTGGATGTATTATTCTTGGACTTCAGCAAGGCGTTTGACTCTGTCCCCCACAATGGTCTGGTGGAGAAACTGATGGGGTTAGGGTAGGCCTTTGATGGTCAGATGGATTGAAAACTGGATAGCTGGGCGCACTCAGAGTAGTGGTCTGTGGGGCTCTCGAACCCTACAGAGGTTGGTAGTGGGACACCACAGGGCTCGGTCTGGGTCCAATCCTGTTTAATGCATACATATCAGACATCAGGGATGGTATAGGGTGTGAAATGAGTCTCTTCGCGGATGACTCAAGATGGGAGCAGTAGTTGAGGGAGAAGAGGAGGTTGGCCCTGCAAGGGACCTGGACACCCTGGAAAGCTGGGCTCACACATGGAAATTAAATTTCAATATCACAGTGCAAGGTGTTGCATCTTGGTCGGGAAACCCTAAACACAGGTACACCTGGGAGGAGGTGCTGGAAGCCTCAACAGGGGAAAAGACCTAGGGATCATGGTGGATACATGTATGAATAACACTGAGCAGTGCAGGAGAGCAGCTAGCAAGGCAAACAGGATGTTGGGATGCGCCATAAGAGGGATCACCTCTAGGAGCAAGGAAGTGATTCTGCCACTGTACAATGGACTGGTTAGACCACCTTGAGTACTGTGTACAGTACTGGAGACCACACTTGAAGAGGGACATACAGCTCCTGGAGAGGGTACAGAGGAGGGCAACAAAGATGATACGAGGGCTAGGGATTTGACTACGAGGACAGACTTGAGGAGCTCTGCCTGTTTTCATTGGAGGAGAGGAGAGACAGGGGACATGATTGAGGTCTTCAGCACCTCAAGGGAATAAATAGGGTAAACATGGAGGATCTTAGACTAAAGCAGGAGGCATCACCAGAGGGCATGGTTTGAAGTTGGAAGGTGGAAGGTGAGGGGAAAGAGGAGGAGGTTTTCACTGAGAGGGTGGTGGACCCTTGGAATGCTCTGCCTGGTGAGCTGATTCAGAGATCCACAGTGGAGAGCTTTAAGAGAGGGTGGGACAGACACAGAAAGTGGATGTATCAGATGATGGCCTATCCCGGGGGGGTGGGGATGGATGATAGGGGTTTCTGGAGCACAAGGGATGGGAGGGTCTCGGCACCCAACTAAGGATCTAGGTTCGAGCAGACTTGATAGACCATAAGGCCTAATCTGCTGGCAAATAGTATGTTAGTATGTTAGTATGTTAGTAGAAATCAAGCTGGATAGGTGTCCGATGAGACACTAGTCATTTGTCTGAGATAAAAGTGATAAAAATAATGAACAGTAGGTAGGGTGGGGGTATGGGGTAGTGGTTGGGGTGAGTTGGCATAGGCATAAGTGGAGGATACATGCTGTGTGATGGAAAGCAATGCTAGAAGCAATTACAGCTGTTTAGAGATAGTACGTGTTGCCATAATTTAGGTTTTAACAGTCCTATTTTATTTACAGAGAAAATCTCAGGAGGTAAACTGTTTAACCAGAGAGGAGCATTGTGCATAAAAGCATGCTGACCATGAGCAGTTTGGCAAAATGGAATGTGTAAGGAGACATTAGTGGAACTTCTGCTGGCTCTGGGAGCAGGAGCGGCAGTGAGGAGCTGCCGGGCAGTCAGTTGTGATGGACTAAGGGTAAACTTGCATTCCAGCAGACAGGTATGGTATTGAAGCCTCCCTGTACAAATCAACCAGTTTGCTTGTTGCAGGTGTGGATGAGTCTATGACCATTTACTACAAGGTGACATATTTTATTAAGGGCACCCTTAACCCTATATAGCGTGGTGTCATTTGCAGTGCTGCAGATCACAATACCATAGTTTACAATGGCAGCGACCAGCTTGAGGGCATCAATGGTGAATCAAGACCAGTGCCTATAGAGCAGGCCAGTTCTAGTGATGACAGCTTTACAGACCTGGTTGACATGCTCCTGGAAGAAGAGGGAGGGCATCAGAAGTATTGCCAAGGTACTTAAGGTTCATGACCAGCTCCAGAGGCTGGCAGTGGCTACTGAGAATAGTGAGAGACACATCCTTAGGTTTATTCTGGGAGTTAGCAAATGGCATCACTTTGTTTTTCTTATAGTTTAAGATGAGTTTGTGTAAGGTGAACCAAGACTAAATTACCTCGAAGTTCTTTTGCAAATTGCCTTGCAGGGGGAGAGGGGATGGGTGACTAGAGTATAATGGCTTCATCCACATACAGGAGCAGGTTGCCAGAGCATGCTGAGGCAAGGGAATTAAGGAAGAGTCTGAAAAGTAGTGAACCTAGTAAGGACCCTTTGTGATACCCCAGACTGAACTGGTATGCTCGAAGAGAGAGTGTCAAGGATTGTTACTCATTGAGATCTCCTGATTAGGTAGTTGGAAAACTGGGCAATGACTTCTTGGGAGAGGCCCAGTGCTGAGAGGGACTGTAAAAGGAGAGCATGATTGACTATGTCCAATGCTTTTGTTAGGTCTATAAAAGTAGACCCCAGCTAAATTACCTCGGTCTAGGGCTTTTTGAGTAAAATCTGTAAAGTGTAGCAATGTGGTGGTGGTGGTGCTGTGCCCCTCCTTCCTAAAACTGCATTGCTATTTACATTGTAGATTGTACTTTGTCGATGAGCTGGTCAGTCACTATCCGCTTAAGGGCTTTAGAAATGGGAGGGAGGATCGAGATGGGATGGAAGTTACTACAAGAGGTTCTATCACCACTCTTGTTTACTGGAGTTACCACCACAGCCTTCCACCTCGTCAGGAACTGGCCGAGGGAGAGTTTTAGAATTTTTGTGAGCAGAATTAGAGCAGAATAGCCTAGAGGTTAGATTAATAAGATGTGAATGAGTTTGGTACATCCAGTAGATCTGGGTTTGATTCCCACAACCTCCACTTGCGTACTCTGTGACTCTGAGCAAATCACTGAACCACCTCAGTGCTCCCAGGTTGCCCCTGAATACAGGCACTGGTGCCTAGTGGGCCTTACTTACCAAAGAAGTAAAAAAAAAAAAAACTACATCCAATGCCAAACAGAGTAGCTTAGGTCTAAAGGGTCTCCACTAAATTTGGATTTTTTCAAAACCTGAGTTTGGTACAATATTGCTTCCCTATGGGTGATTCACCTAAATTAGAAAGGAGTGGTGAGCATGGGGCCTAAGGTAGGTAAATGGCCATGATTATCACAGAAAAAGTCAGGGGGGAGCACACTACTGTGGCCAGTGAATGCATCATTAAATGTGCTGGCAATACACCGAGGGACCTGGGGGTTGACACCATTGATATTTAGTAGGAAAGGTGGGGGGGGAGTTGAGCTTCCTGGTGAGTTCCATTATATTATCCCAGAGCATCCTAAAATTTCCCAGGATAAGGAGAAGATAGTTTTGAAGTGGGTAGCCTTTGCCAGGCCAATTTCACAAGTACACTTGTCTCTGGCAGCTTTGTAGTGTTGTCTGTCAGCTGGGAGACCAGTCACTATAGCTTTGTGCCAGAGGTTATCACACATACCCATGAGATGTGGGAGGACTGGGGTGATTCAGGGGTTACTGGAGCCTTTGATTATGCATTTGGAGAAGGTGACAAAAATATCGCAGGGAGAGTTCGAGGTAGAGATGAAGTATCCAAAGGTATTATCTACACAGGTAGCTGAGACAATAAGGAAACAGTCATATTTGTGAAGCAGGTCCTGGCACATTGGAGCATGCCTTTCTTGTGGGCATGCTGATAAGTTACCTTACAGGAAATTTTGGGGAGCGATGGGTCCAGTGGCAGAGGATAGGAGAGAGGTCACTAAATGTATCTGGTAAGACCACGATATTAGACAGCCTCTCAGGGTGGTTGGAGAGGATGAGATCAATCAGAGTACTGGTACCTGTCCTGTCATTGATACTGGTGGGAGAGGACACAACCTGGATAAGGGAACAGTAACAAACAAATCCTTATAAGGAGCAGCGTCAGAAGCCAACCAGTTGATGTTAATGTCTCCCAGCAGGACCATCTCATACCGGTTGGAAAGATTAGAAACAAAGTCAATAATGGAGATGAAGCCATGTTTGGTGTCATGGGGAGGGATGTAGATTGACAGTACCATAAGTGACTTTTCCTTACACCGCACAGCAATTTTCATAGCAGGGGCCTGGGCAGTATTACCCGAGGTGAACTTTAGAAGTACTTGTCCCTTGAAGGAGTCAAGAAGATAGATGGTGTACCCCCCCTTTTTCCTCACCCTATCTTTTCTGTAAAGGATATAGCCATTTAGAGAGACAGCAGTGCCAGGTTTCTTTGGTGAAAGCCAGGTTTCAACTACCACTAGGACATCAGGCTTAATTTGAGCAACCCAGAATAGGTGAATTTCCTATTGAATAGAAAAACAATGGCTAAATTATTTGTGAGGTCCAATTTGATGAATTCACCTCAACTTCAGTGGTGATATAAAATGTTGTAATAGTTCTGCTGCCTACATAGCACAACTACATGATGGTGCAATTACAAGGTGTTTGTATTTGCTGTTGGTATTATTATAGTGCCCTGGCTACTCCGTACTGACCACAGGTCTGCAAAGTTAGGCTCGAGAGCCACATATTGTCTTTGACTATTCATATGGCTCAGCAGCTCTGTACCCCTCAAAGGTCCAACATTTATGTTTTTTAGTATCTTTGATACTGTGCTCCATAAACACAAGATTTCAAACATTGACTGCTGGTTATTTGGCATTATAGGGATGTGGTAGCACCCTTATATTTAGGCTCAGAGCTGAGTTCTATATTTGTTTCTAATCGTTTGTTTGCTACTTACACAAAGATGGTGTTACAGATTTACATGACACACTGGAATTTTTTGCTTGCAGTAGAACCTAGAATCCCTGAAAGTTTCATATAAATCAGTTCACTATGTTTAGAGAAATTGAAGTATAAACTGTCCCGGTGATGTAAAGGGTTGAGGTATCTAACCTTACCTTGTGTCACGCCGGTGACCCAGGTTTGGGAAGAACCTTGGGTCATTGGGAAGTCTGTTGGGGGGAGGGTAGGAGCAGGATTGAGCCACCTACAGCAGCTCTCCTCTCCTGGGGTGGACACAGTCCCTCCCAAAGTCCCATCACCAACAAGTGGCTGCCTCATGGTGGTGCAGGCGGAGGAAGAAGTTAGTAGGGTGGGGTGCTCAGCAGTGCCTGGAAAGCACATGTCTCCAGTCCACATGTGTATGTCAGAGCCCTAGATGTGGGCAGGAAGGGATGGGTGAAAAAGAGGGAGAAAACTCTATAAAAAATGTAAATAAAGAAAGAAAATGAAGTATGAAAAAATGTACTTTTCTTCAAGTTTCAAAAGTGTTTTCTGATTTTTTTTGTGCTCATCTGGGGGAAAACTGTATCTTTGTAAAGTAATATTTTGTGTAGCTGTATGTTTATTTATTTATGACTTTGGTAACCAGTTAGGTGAGCTGATCCCAGGGACCATTTTCCGGCACGACCTGAGCCACATACTGTGTCACAGAGTAGATCTATTGCAGCAAACAAGTACAGAGGAGCAGTAAACACACCCTGAGTAGAAGGTTACACTAGTACAACTGAATACACAAATGGCAGCTCTAAGTGACACCAAACAGGAAGTGGATAAATCACAATGTATACAGGAATGACAGTGCAAAATTCAACTAAGTTATAGAGAAGTGTTAGGAGGAAGCAGAAAGCAGGCTGGAGACCAGCCAATTGCATTTAGGGTACACCAGAGGATAGCATAGCAAAAGGTTGGTGTGGGGTGGGGGGAAGGGAGAAAGAGGAGAAGGATGAATATTGTAAGAGGGGAGAGGAGAGAAGACAGCCATAGGGAGGAGAGTGGACAGGGGTAAGGGGGGCTAATCAGGAAAAGCCGTGACACCCATTCCTCACTGCACTAGTGTGCTACAGCCAGAACCAGAAACAGAAATTCCTCCTGCGGTGGCAGCCAGATCAAAGCTCCAACAGAAACTGTTATTTATTCTGCTTTTTGTGGATATTTATTTAAACAAGCTTCCTATGTAATACTAACAAATGGCATTAATTAGGTAATGAATGGAAGTTTTTTTTGTTTTATGAATGTGCATATGTGTCTATTTAGGTGATTTATCTGTGTAATGATTTGCACTAGTTTATCACTTAGTAATTATAGCTACAGTTGGATCACCTGAGCTATTATTTCCATGGTTTCAGACATTTAATGATGACATCATATTGCATGTGCAAAAGGTGACCCAACTAGTGACCAAACATGTCCTTTGATAAAGGAGATTATCTAAAATGTATTAAGGTGTGTTTTTGTGGTACCTCAATAAAACTGGCATATTTTGTTTTCTACAAATATTCAGGACCAGCATCTTTTTCTAAGGGGTGGGGAGTGCTAGATTTTGTTGGCTGACATCCCTGGAGTGCCCGGTTCAACAGGTTTGGTGAATGATAGTAGCAGCTTTGAACCTCTATGGAGCTGAGTGGTGGGTGTGACCCATAGAAAACTGCAGGATTTTCCACCTTCACATGTGGACCCAACATATCTCAGGTGGCGTAGACAAAATCTATTTTTCACAGTTTTGTACTAAGGGGGTTGTCCAATTTCAGCACTTTCAGAACCAATATGGCATTGCTAGGCAGGGATTCTTTTAGGTACCTCCGGGTTCTTCATTACCTTGAGTCTCTCCCACCTAGGGAGAAGGACCTAGCTCCTGCTCACTTTGGTTCGGCATGCAGTCATAATGTTGTGGTCAAAACTGTGCACCACAGCAATGCTGCATGCAAAGCAGTGTGTGGCAAAATAATGTCTGTGCAACATGGCAACCACCCCATAATAAGTGCACACCAGAGGACTTTGTTTTTGCAGGGGGCTATGCCCCTGACACCACAGGACTAATTATAATCAACTCGGGGGTGGTGGTCATAGACTTCAGAGAAACAATAAAATCATACTAGGAGGATTTTTTTTAAAGCCACAGCAGAGCAGGAACTGGGGAGAACCAAACCTCAGCCTCAGGGCCCTGATGCCGCTAGAGGAAGGTGCTCTAGCCACACCACCACCATGGGAGCGACTCGGTGACACACTGCCCCAGCAGTATGCTTCACCTCCAGTACTGGCAGCCTGCACCGACAGAGGTAGTGGTTCTTACCACATGCTGAAAAAAACCCTGTCATTGTAGTACCATTATCTTTTCTTATAGTGCTGTATTTCACGTGCAGTTTTATCCACAGTATATTGACCGGGTACCCTTTGGTTCATGCCTTGATGACACACATTAGAGCTTCGATTGCTTCACCCTCATTCTCACCTTTGCTAGGCACTTTAAGCCACACAACTCTACAGTGTCCTATATATTGCAGCAAAATGGGGTGAGGAACTGGGGCAAGCTGTAGACTAAATAGATGGGAGAGAGGTTGTTCAGAGTGGAGCAGAATCACCTCATCTCATATCTGGTAGAGGTATGCCTGGAAGGATCTTCTCTCCTATTATAAAATCCTGGTAATTATCGCTAAACATAGGGGAGGTACCATGGTACATCCTGCTGGAGGCACTGTGATGAGCAATGGGTGACCCATACTCACATTACGTGGGCCTGCCTGGTAGTGAGATCCTTCATAGGGGAACTAGAAACAGCACTGGCTGAGGTACTACATTTAAGGATTAACACACGAGAGAGCCTGGGTCTACTTGAGAATTAATCCATGCCTGAAGGGAGGTTGGTGCATAAGACTACAGGCCAAGTGCCTCCAAGCACCTAGGCATGGATTAATTCTCAAGTTGACCCATGCTCTTGAGTGGGATAATTCAATTGTAACATGGGGAAGAGAAAGGGTTCAACTCACTTTGCCTTCTGCATGTTACAAGTGCTGGTAGGGATCAGGACCACTGTTACAAAGCCGCTTGCTGTACTGTTGTGGAGAACTACTGCTGCCATCTGACAGTAATCCTCTTGTGACATGGCTGACAAAAAAGGTTCCAAGAAGATCGACTGCTTTTTGTGAGGCATGTTACAAATGCCTGCTGACACACCTAAATATTACAACACTTCCATGTACATGTGGAGATGGGTTGGGTTATTGGGCTAGGACAGGAGCTAGAAACTGAGCAACACCACAGGAGTTCAGTGGCTACAACACCATGGGAGAGGATGACTACACTGTTGTTACGATTTATTTATTGAATCTTGTTGACCCGGTAAGCCGACTGGGCCTAGAAGTTCCTTTTTCAGGGGTGGCCGGGGAGGGGGGACCCAGATGGTAAGCAACTGAAATTGAACCAGATTAAGCTGTTAGTGGTATTTTTAGTGAGTGGGAGAAATTTGGCCAGGACACCTGGGAAATTCCCCTACTCTTTTTCGATAAGTGTCATGGGATCTTTAGCATCCACCTGAACTACCACCAATCCAGGCAGATGGGACCTTGGTTTAATGTCTCATCCAAAAGATGGTACCTCAGAAGTGCAGCACCCCCCTCATGCTTCACTACAGTGTCAGTATTGGGATATTAACCCAAATGTCAGATGTGGGAACTGAAGCCACAGCCCTCTGATCTCCCGGTATCAGAGGCGAGTGTGCTACCTGTGACGTAGACAGCTCATTCTGAGTGCTGTATAATATTTTTTTGTATAAAATGTATTAATGACTGTCTGCTGAAAAATCAAATGCTCTAGGAATGATCTCACTCATCTCTCCCCCCCCCCCAGATTTCAACTGACAGATGCAGGCCAAGAGAACTGCTGACAGCATGTATCACACACTCAGTTTTTAGAGACAATGTGTTACATGGAAGACTTTAATCAAGGATCCTGTTTCTCTGAGTTAATTACAGAGTTGTTTAAATTAACTTTGTTAAGAGGGAAAATCATAAAAAAGGTTTATGACGTTGAAGAGAAAACACAGGTTGTTACACAGAGGTGAGAGGTTATAAATGTTCATATGAAGCCTGTGTGAGGAGGGTACAGCATGAGATCAAAGAAAGCGTCATTTGAAACTTGAGTTATGCTAAGGTTGCAGAATTAATACTTTGAAATTGCATCCTGTTGTTATATAGAAATATATATTTTTTAGATATTTTGACAGGGAGGAGCTACAGTAGATGACCTCATGAAAAAGAGGTGGGCAAAACCAGCTTTTAAAGATTATTTTGTTTCACTACAGAGACACACTTTTATCTGACACTGACCAAGAAAACATCTGAGCACTGAAAACAGGTATTTAGAAAACTAGACAAAATCTAAATATTGTTGTAGGAACTGCACTGTTTTAAACCTTGTTTTGTTTAAAGATATGTATGTCTTGTGATATAAGAGTTCTGTATTTTATGTTTGACATATTATTATAAATTTTAGTAAAAACTCAAATTTTAGAGCAAACCTGGTCTGTCTTTGAATTGATTTCTTTTGCTAAGAAATGCTTATGGTTATAGCAGACAGCAGACATAAGCTTGTATGGTGGTACCAAACTGGAAGAGAAGCGTTTTAAATCTGAGGTTTTTATTAAAGTTTTAAAGGGTTCATTTCTAAATACCTGGTTAGGTGCCTGTAGGCAAAGATATATGGCCCTCCGAAGACAGATGTATCTGAGCCTGTGCATTGGGTATGCTAGCAAGAGAGGTTTACAGTTTGAATCCCTCCAGAACTAGAGACCAAAGGTTGATCCGAACTCACAAAAACAGACAAGAGGGTTACCTTGTCTGTTCCACTGTTCACAAGATTGCACTCAGAGGTTGGCACTTTGGGAGTAGAGGGCCTGACCTGCTGAGTGAATCTGTGACACTACCTACTGAGCCACTGACATTTACAAATAGGATGATAGGAGGAGTGGCTATTAATGCTTCCTTGGGAGAGCCTGCTTTTAAGCGGGAGGTATCACTCCATGACTTAGAGAATGACAGAATACGTGGGACACATACTGGGGACAGAGCACAGTCCTTCATGCAACAATAGGAGGAGAGGTTATTAAGTCATCATTGCTCCGGTCATTTAATTCATCTTTGAACTAGTCATGCTGTGCATACCTCTGGTCCTGGGACAGAGCGCTGACTCCTCCACTCACACTGAGACACAAAATGGCACAAGAGAACACTGACTGCAAGTGGAGGGCGTGGAGTGGTAGGGACAGATACAACTTCTCAAGTCCCTCTGCCAACTGGCTGTTCTTAGGGCTTGCTACTCCATTCCATTGTCTCTCTCTCTCTCTCTCGATAACACTGATCCCCAATCCTCCAGTCACTACACTGACTGCCCATTCCAGGGGTGTGCTGCTTTGTTGATCTATCTTTCCCTTAGTCTGTCTCTCTGTCGGCAGAGTGGTAACAGTCCTCCATGGACACTGAGACACAACACACTGCTGCAGGACACTGACGGCAAGCATAGGGTGTGGAGTGTCAAGGAGATACACAGCTCCTCTGATCTCTCTGCCAATTGCCCATTCCAGGGGCACACTGTTCTGTTACATTGTCTTTCCCTCACTCTGTCTCTCTCTCACTCTCTCCGACAGTTTTTTTGCTGGTGGATGAGGAAGCAGTGCATAACTGGTGGCAGGGACAATCTCAGTCCCCTGAGGTCTGCATGGTGGGTGGGTGAGAAGGGACACAGTGAGTAGGGGTGAACATTCAATTAATCAAAATCAATCAATCAAAACCTTTATTTATCCAGGTGGGCACCACTGAGCACAATGTGGACCTGGTCATGAATACATCAAAGTACAGTACAGAAGCAGGTATACAAAAAGCAATAATATACAAGGAAGAAAAAGTATATACAGTGTATACAGTACAAGGTTGAAATAAATAAATAAATAAATAAAACAGCATTATTTTACAATTGAAGAAGTCAGCAGATATACAATCAACCATAGGCATACAGGGGTTATAAGCAGAGATCTTTTGAGGTAGGCAGCCAGCAACTTCACATATAGGGGAAAGAGGCCATGTATGGGGTGGCAGGTTAGAGAGGTGAAGAAGAGGAGGGATATATTACCGACGGCTGGGGGAAAAATTGGGCTAAAACCACAGAAAGTGATGATGGCTGTCATGTACTTGTTTATTATGATAATGACAGAGGAGGGGTAGATAATTGGGACACTACTATGGATGGGGTGGGACTTTAGCCAGGCTGGAGCGGACAGGGAAGCGTGGTGCAGCAGGAAGAGTTATTAGGGAAAGAGTGAGAGCCAGGGGTAGAAACATGGTGAGCGTCAGGATGGAAAGGGGGAGTTGCAGAATTAGTGGGCTAGTGGTGAGGAAAACATTTGCAAGGTGCTTTCATGTAGCGATTGTAGAGCGCCTTGAAGATATTCAGGCTAACAGGGCAGCTCAGCTTCAAGTTCCTTTGTAAACCGTTCCACAATGTGGGTAAAGAGAAGCTTAGAGCAGCTTTGCTGAAATGAGTTTTGACCCTTGGAACTTGGAGGGCCATTAGGGAATAGCTCCTTAGAGCGTAGGGCCTAATACACTCCAGGGACTACAATCTGAGATATATGAGGGGAGCTTGTTGGTCACCGCTCTGAAGGCTCATAGGGCGGCGTTTGTATTCCTTCTATAGTGAAGGAAGTCCAGCCTAACGATGAGTACAGGGAGCAGTGGTGTGTGGAAAGTGGAAGGTCAGTAATGAACCTGATAGCTCTGTGGTAGAGGGTGTCCAACTAGCCAATGCAGAGGCAGCCAGTGGCTGTAGAGCAGGTCCATAATCTATTAAAGATAGGAAGGTAGCTTGAACCAGTTGAATCTTGGCCTCCTTTGTGAGCAGGTGGTTAATTCTGGAGAATAGTCCTAATCTTTGCCTTAGTTTCTTCTGTAGTTCTTGAGATGGTCAGTGAAGGAAAGTTTATGTCGAGCCAAACTCCTAGATATTTGAATTTAGCTGCATACTCCAGTGTTTCTCCAAGAACAGTGGTAATTTGTGGGATAGCACCCCCCCCAGCAGGAATTGCTGCATGCAAGGAGGGGGAGAAGAGCATGGCTTTTGTCTTTTTCGCATTGAGCAAAAGCTTTTTCTTTATGAGCTGGTATTGTAGAAGGTTAAATTCAGCTTGGAGGTCTTCACAGGCTGCTTCCATTGTGGGATGACTCAGGTACAGTACGGTGTCGTCTGCGAATAAGTGGATGTTGACTTTTTTGACGGGGTCATTGATGTTATTAATGTAGACTGCATAGAGGAGGGGACCAAGGATAGAGCCCTGGGGCATGCCACTCAGCATAGGTTTTAATGGAGAAAGATCACCTTCAGCTTTAACCTTCTGTTTCTGTTCTCCGAGGTAGTCTGCAAACCAGCACATAGATTTATGGTCCAGGCCTAAGGTGCTTAGGGAGGAAAGAAGCAGGCTGTGATTGACTGTGTCGAATGCCTTACTAAGATCCAGGAAAACGGCACAGACATGCTTCTTGTTGTCAAGGTCTAAGAGCCAATCATTAGTCACCTTAGCTAGGGCTGTTATGTTGCTGTGCTTTGCTCTGAATCCAGACTGAACCGGGTTTAATAGGCTTCTGGATTCTAAGTATGCCCCTAGCTGGCCACACACTATTTTTTCTAGTAATTTAGACAGGATGGGGTGGAGGGAGATCATTCTGTAATTATTTAGATCACAGGGATCACCTGCTTTTAGTAGAGGGATGACATGGGCTATTTTCCATTGAGGGGGGAGGCTACCCTGGGAGAGTGACATGTTGACTAGGTGGGTGATTGGCACCCCAAGCACATGGTAGGCACATTTCAGATAGTATGGCTCTATGAAGTCGGAGCCTGCTCCCTTCCTGGTGTCCAGTTGCAGCAGTAGGTCTTCCACCTCTTTCAGAGACACAGGCAGGAGGGAGAAGGCCTCCTTGGTAGAGGGGGACTCATGGGCCCTGAGCTGTGTGGAGGTCATTGGCAGGGAAAGTATTAAATGCTAGCCCTGCTGTTGCAAAATGGTTATTGAGGGCTTCCAATATCTCAGATCGGTTAGAGATAACGCTGTCATCGGACTTAAATTTTGCTGGAATGGAATTACCAGGTGCATGTCCAGACATGTCTTTTAATGTTTTCCAGAGCTTTGAAGGATTTCTTGAGGCAGAGGCTAGCTCCGAACAATAGTAGGTGGCCTTGGCTGCTCTGACTAACTTGGTGCACTTGTTACGTGCTCTCTTAAAAAGACACCAATCTGAGTCATTCTTGCTTCTTCAGGCTTTTTTCCATAAAGTATCCCTTTCTAACAGGGAAGCTTTGAGCTCAGGTGAGAGCCAACAGCAGGTGCTGCTCCTGACCCGCACCTTAACCAAGGGTGCATGCTTATTTAAAGCCTCACTTAAAATATAGTAAAAAATAGTATATGCCCTGTTAACTGTTTTGGCTAGGAAGAATTCCTGCCATTGCAGTGAATGTTTCAAGTCGTGGACATATGCAAACAAATTGAAGTTGCGTTTGCACCTCTTGATAGAGAACTTTGCCACAAACTGTGGGTTGTGCACGGATCTAATGGTGGTGATTATGCAATGATCGCTAATGTCTGAGAAAAATGTTCCGACATGAGAGAACAGGTGTGGCTTGTTAACCAAAATTACATCCAATAGGGAGCTGTTGTTAAGGTTCTTTTTATTTGGGCGAGTAGGCTCGCCAATGAGTTGCACCAGCCCTAGGGTGTCACAAAAGGATTTCAAGGGAGCTGATGCACTTGATAGCCAGTTGTAGTTCAGGTCGCCAAGAATAATGGTTTCCAAGGAACTGAACCCCAGTACAGAACTGAGGTGAGACAGGAGATGAGGCCCGGCAGAAGGGGGCCTGTAGCAGCCTATTACACAGAGTGCACTGGAAGGAGAAAGTTTGATCTTTAGGGTCAAGCACTCTAATTCTTTGGGGGAGGATGATGCGTCTATGAATGCGGCTGAGTATTTGTCCATTACATAAATTGCCACCCCCACATCCTCTTGATTGCCTGTCCACTCGGAATAGTAAATAATTTGGGATATTGATTTCATTGTCTGGGGTGACTGGCCTAAGCCAGGTCTCAGTGATCACTAGGATGTCAGCTAGGATGTGGCTCACCCAAGCCTGGATAAGGGTGAACTTTTTCAGCAAACTACAGACATTAAGATGCATAAAAGACATTCCTTTGATACCTGCCAGGTCTGGTGGAGAAGCAAGGGTATCTAATGGTCCTGGGTTGAGTTCGACATTGCCTGAGCACAATAGTTAAAGAAGCAGGATTCTTTTTAAGGCAGCGAACTGTAATTTGTAAACACTATTTTTTGGGTGAGAGGGGAGACGGTGTTGATGGGTAGGCCTGTACCCACTCCTGGTGTTATACTGGCCAAGTGTTGCAGCCACTAGTGTCCTGGCAGGAATTTGCCATGAGTAGGAAGTCTCGAGTCTGGATGGGGGAGTAATCTGCAGAGGCAGCTCGGGAGATGTCACACTTCCCAGCAGAGACAGCTGAGAAGCCCAATAGTCCAGAATGGCTACCTGAAAGGAGCTGTTGGACGCAGGACAGGGAGAAGCGCTAGGGTCATTCCACTTTAGGGAGGGATGAGGGTTCTGAAGAATTGAGCTGAGCGCTAGTAAAGCTAGTGACACACCAAGGAACCAGCTGTAACTTCCCATGGTAGATCTAAATGCCACAACAGCCAGCAGTAAAAGTCAGTAGAAGCCTAGACCAATCGGCGATCAGGTGTCATAAGTTCAAAATCCTTTTGTTGGCTGAGAGGCAGTTTTGGCACTGAACGTACCTGTGGAGCAACTCTTTGCAGCTGAGCCAGTGAGGTGGTTCAAGGCTGCAATCCAGTGTTGCAAGATTGGTCTGTAGCTTTCGTTTCTGTTTCTGGCCCTGCTCCACCAGTACAGAATGGGAGTGGGGGCAGGTGTTCAAGTTTTTATTTAGTTGTTTAACCAGGAGTAGAACACTAAGCTGAAAGCTTTTTTACAGGTGCGACCTGGGAGCACAGGGAAATAAAGTGACTTGCTCAGGGTCACACAGTATGCAAGTGGAAGCCGTGGGATTCAAACCCAGGTCTGGTCTGCTGGATGTCACCAGATTTGCAGCTCAGAGCCTTAAACCACTGCGCTATACTGCCTCGTCAAGTCAAGTCCACCAAGTCTTGCAGCCTTAGTGGATGAGAATGGTTCGGCCTGAGAAACAGGCAGAAAAACCCCAGGGATGGTCCTCAGAAAGAGAGGTGTCCCAGGTCCACTAGAGCAGAAGAGGACGTAGTAAATATAATGTGTTTCCTCTTTAACAGAAGAGACAGCTGTTGTAGCCCTCTAGTGGCTATGTAGTATAATTTGCAAATGAGAAAGTAGACACACACACAAAAAAAGTGAAATTCTTGCTTTACAAAAAGAGGATAGTCCCAGGGTCAGCAGCGCTGATAACGTCTCTAATGAAGCAAGGTAAAATGGAGGCCAGCAGGAAGAAGTCAGTGAGGCTGAAATCTTCCAATCAGAGTGTTGGCACTGAAAATTCAGAATGTCCAAAGTAGCCAAATACCAACATACCTGAGAGGGAATACGGCTTTTGGCTGTTTCTGTAGATTTCTGGGCCTTGCAACGAACCGGAGTTTGGAGGTTCCCGGGCGGCAGTTTCAACAAGGGAAGAAAGCCTCAGGGTCTGCTAATTTGCAGTAGCAGAATCATGGGTTGCTTCCCAGGACGAAACTGTATCTTTTCCTCTGGCGGCGAGTGCAGGCCCCAGGTGGGCACGGCACACCTGAGGGGGAGAGGAAAGGAGATGGATTAAGGTGGGGGCAGGCAGGGGAGGTGTGGCTAACTCAAACAAAGAAACAGGGTGGTCACTATTATTTGGAAGGAGAAGGCTAAACTACAAAGTGGGTAACAGAAACAGGGAGGAGACGTAAGTGGGTTAGAGGGCAGACAGGTGGCAAAGCAAGAGGCAAGGATTGATTTAAATTTAGGATGCTAGGCAGTACACTGAAAAGTCTGGTCAATATAAAACTACAGCTTTACACAGAAATTAATTCTAAAAACGATTCAGCTGTTCGCTTACAATAATAGTGCAGTACAAATCTAATAAACTTAAGACTTTACAGTTTTACACTCAGAATTAATAATAACAAGCATTTGTCAATGCCGAACGTTCGCTTGCAGGTATTTGCAGTAGTGTTTGGCACGTATGGTGCTTTACCCTAATGCCCTGTGCGATTGCTGGTATTTGCACAATAAATTTTCAGCATGTCCTTTTTGTTACCCCCATTGTGCGCTACATAGGCGGAAACACGTTTTGGGCAGGATGTGAAAAATGACAGCTGTACTGCTCATAAGGAAGTGTGGTAAAATGGCAATGTTGAAAATCTGGAGTGGAAATATTGAAAATTATGAAACATACAGTGCGTGGGAACTGTGTAGCATGCGCTCGTAAAAACAGTCATTGTTAGGAATTTTTCACCAAATTTTCAACATTGGCATTTAAAACCTCTGCTAATGAACAGTGTCACTGTATTTTCTTACTGTGTCCCTACATTGATTCGCACACCGACTGCGCCATTGTACTTTTCCTTAGGCGGAAACACGTTTGGGCAGGATGTGAAAATGACAGCTGTACTGCTCATAAGGAGGTGTGGTAAAATGGCAATGTTGAAAATCTGGAGTAAATATTGAAAATTCACAAACATCACAGTGTGCGTAGGAACACTGGCACACTCATAAAACAGTTAATTTTAGGAATTTGTTCACCAAATTTTCAACATGGCCATTTTAAGATCTCTGCTCATGAACAGTGACACTGTGATTTTCTTAATGTGTCCCATACACTGAGTTCGCACAGCGACTGTGCCATTGTGTGCTACATGGGCAGAAACACGTTTTGGGCAAGATGTGAAAAATGACAGCTGCACTGCTCATAAGGAGGTGTGGTAAAATGGCAATGTTGAAAATCTGGAGTGAAAATATTGAAAATTCACAAACTTACGAGCGTGCATAGGAACTGCGCAATGAACACTCGTAAAACAGTAATTTTTAGGAATTTTGTCACCAAATTTTCAACACAACCATTTTAAGACCTCTACTCATGAACAGTATCACTGTGACTTTCTTAATGTGTCCCATACATTGAGTTTGTACACCGATTGCGCCATTGTACGCTACATGGGTGGAATCACGTTTTGGGCAGGATGTGAAAAATGAAAGCTGTACTGCTCATGAGGAGGTGTGGTAAAATGGCAATGTTGAAAATCTGGAGTGAAAATATTGAAAATTCACAAACTTACGAGCGTGCGTAAGAACTGCGCAACGCACACTTGTAAAACAGTCATTTTTAGGAATTTTTTCACCAAATTTTCAACACAGCCATTTTAAGACCTCTGCTCATGATCAGTGTCACTGTGATTTTCTTAATGTGTCCCATACGATCTAGACACCGACTACGCCCATTGTGCCTACATGGGCGGAAGCACGTTTTGGGCAGGATGTGAAAATGACAGCTATACTGCTCATGAGGAGGTGTGGTAAAATGCCAATGTTAAAAATCTGGAGTGGAAATATTGAAAATTCGCAAACGTACGAGCGTGCGTGGGAACTGTGCAATGCACGCTCGTAAAACAGTCATTTTTAGGAGTTTTTTCACCGAATTTTCAACATTGCCATTTTAAAACCTCTGCTAATGAACAGTATCACTGTGATTTTCTTACTGAGTCCCATATATTGATTTCGCACACCGACTGCACCATTGTGCACTACATGGGCGGAAACACATTTTGGGCAGGATGTGAAAAATGACAGCTATACTGCTCATAAGGAGGTGTGGTAAAATAGCAATGTTGAAAATCTGGAGTGAAAATATTGAAAATTCGCAAACTTATGAGCGTGCGTAGGAACTGCATAACGCATACTCGTAAAAGTTATTTTTAGGAATTTTTTCACCAAATTTTCAACATAGCCATTTTAAGATCTCTGCTCATGAACAGTGACACTGTGATTTTCTTAATGTGTCCCATACACTGAGTTCACACACCGACTGTGCCATTGTGCGTTACATGGGCGGAAACACATTTTGGGCAAGATGTGAAAAATGACAGCTGCACTGCTCATAAGGAGGTGTGGTAAAATGGCAATGTTGAAAATGTGGAGTGAAAATATTGAAAATTCGCAAACTTACGAGCGTGCATAGGAACTGCGCAATGAACACTCGTAAAACAGTCAATTTTAGGAATTTTTTCACCAAATTTTCAACATTGCCATTTTAAGACCTCTGCTCATGAACAGTGTCACTGTGATTTTCTTAATGTGTCCCATTCATTGATTTCACACACCGACTGCGCCATTGTGCGCTACATGGGCGGAAACCCATTTTGGGTAAGATGTGAAAAATGACAGCTGTACTACTCATAAGAAGATGTGGTAAAATGGCAATGTTGAAAATCTGGAGTGGAAATATTGAAAATTCGCAAACCTACGATCGTGTGTAGGAACTGCGCAACGCACGCTCGTAGAACAGTCATTTTTAGGAATTTTTTCACCAAATTTTCAACATGGGGTTTTTGGGATCCCTTCTCATGAATGATGTCACTGTCATGGTTTTATTCAGGCCTGAATGGTGATCTCACGCAGTGACTGCGAAATCACCCTTTGGGCCCGAATAATGCCGTGACAGTGACATCATTCATGAGAAGGGATCCAAAAATCCCCAGGTTGAAAATTTGGTGCAAAAATTCCCAAAAATGCCTGAGATATGCAATAAAGTTGAAAACCCCTATCTAGCCCATTATACAGCTTACGGCATTTCCTCAGTTCACGGTCGGCTTTGAAGAGTGCAGAGCGTG
The DNA here is from genome assembly GCA_016271365.2 of Neoceratodus forsteri. Taxonomy (NCBI): domain Eukaryota; kingdom Metazoa; phylum Chordata; order Ceratodontiformes; family Ceratodontidae; genus Neoceratodus; species Neoceratodus forsteri. Next base: position 57,489,493 of record CM057455.1, read on the forward strand.
TTCGGTCCACGAGATCATCGCGCGAGGCTCCGGAGGCAAAGTGTGGGAGTGACGGGGGGTGAGGAGGCTGGGTGCACAGTGGGTGGGTGCGGGTTGTGGGAGGGGGACTGGGAGCGCCGTGGGACCGTTTTCAATTTACAGGTAAAAAAAAAAAAACAGGCGGCGTGGGGCGTTTGCCACACTGGGGTGGGCTCCCAGCATGGCAGAAGCATGGCTGGGGGCGGGGAGCCGATGGGGTTAGGCCCACCTGGCAGACAACTCAGGACATTGCCATGCTGGGGTGGGCTCCCAGCGTGGCAGAAGAGACACCAGGGGTGCCATGGAGCCCGGCGGGGATTGGGCACCCCGTAAGCAGATGATGTGGGACATTAAACCACGCTGGGGTGGGCTCCCAAGCGTGGCAGCAAAACACAGGGGTGGCGTGTGTCTGCTCTGTATGACAGCAGTGGTTTCTTTGAAGTGAAGACCACCGCTGTCATACACAACTCCACACCCATTGGTGCAGGACTGCCAGCCTGCTCAACAGAGCAGTGGATTGAAAGGGAGAGGCACACCTCCAAAGTGTGCTACTCTCCCAAAACGTTCCTTGCGCATGCGCGTAAGTGAACGTAAAAAGGATTAGGCTGTAGTTTTAGGATATTAAGGAGTGCAATAAAAGGTCAACTTAAAACTCTTCAGCCTTTCACAGATAATTAATTCTAAAGAGGGATGTAATCACAGGGAATTCAGAGCAGGTAAATCACTTTAAACAATGGCAGTGTATCACTGAATGGCCTAAACTGGATTGATAGATGAGGAGAGAAACAGTGTGTGGGGGGGGTGGGGCTTTCATGCCATTCTAGCTTTACAAAAAAGAACAATTTCTTACAGTGTTACAGTGTTGTCTGTCAGGAGTTGCTAGCCACATGTTTGAAAACCAGTATGAGGAGCTGGTAGTCTGCAGCAAACACAAGCCAAGTACCAGCAGTCACACATGGGACCCCTGCTGCAGCAGGGAGAGAGAGAGAGACACACACTGAGAGGGCCGAGGAACTAGGGTAATGTGCTCTGTCTCTGTCTGTCTCCATTCGGCCTTCTGTCTGTCTGTCTGTCTCTCTCTCTGTCTTGCAACTACTGAGTGACTGTGACACACTGCTTCTGTGACTGTTTTGTTGCTGGTGGATGAGCCTAGGAAGCAGCACATAACTGGTGGCAGGGATATGCTCATTCACCTGAGATCTCCGGGGCAGGTAGGTGGCAAGAGACACCATGAGCAGAGGCACAAAATTACAATGTTGTCTTAGAGACATCACAGAAGGACAACACAGGAATGAAGGACAGTCCTGAAGTCAAGTGTAGTTATGACAACATGGCTGCACGTCTCACTTGTAATTTGGGGAAGACAGAGCAAAAGCCACAGACAACAGTGGCTGGTATGGGTATTGCAGCAGCAACCATGGATTAATTCAGCAGGAACCATGGATTAGTTGAGAATTAATCCATGGCCAGCTGCTGCCATTGCACCAGTGAGGCACAGCCCTTTCTCTTCTCCATGTTACATACCAGGATAATACTCATCCTGGAGGTATACCTGTTGCACCAGTACCCTAGGGCCCTGAAAAATAGGAGAAATATCTTATTGGTGTCATGCTCCTAGCAGCAAGAAAACACATCACTCTTCAGTAGCTTAGGAATCGGGGGATGGATCTAGTTCACTGGAGTTATACAGTGAATTACATGTATCATATAGAAAGGATCACATTTGTCCTTAAGGAGCACTCTGAAATTTTCACATCTCAATGGAACTCTTGGGTGGGAAATGTTATGTAACACTATGCAAACTTTTTTTCATGCTCACATGGTTTATTGGCCGAGGAGATGCAATGGGGAGTGGGAGACAGTGTGGGTAGGTGGAAGGACTGCCTGGGTGTAGGATGTTGAGGCAGAGTGTGGGTGAACTGATGGCCCCCCCGTACCCCACTTTCTGTTTTATATGATGTCACTAGCACCTGCTGGTGGATTTTGCAGTTTGGTTGGATTCTCTTCCCCCAAAGCTGTGTTGGGAGATATGGGGAGCTCATGGTCAATGTTATCATAAGAACTGGAATTTGGGATTGGGTGTTATACTTACCCTGTACCACACCTTGCTGCTTGTCTATGTATACAGAGATGTGGATGTGCAACTTGTTTGTTTCAATAAAAAAAAATATTTACAAATAAGTAGACAAAAGAATGGTTTCTTGCTGGTGACAGTAGGTAACCCCACTGTAGTGATAGTATAATATGTTGATTATTGTCACTCCATTTTGTATGCTATTTCATGTAATGTATGTCATTTTATACTCCATTTTGTATTGTGTGACTCCATTTTACATGCTGCTTCATTTAATTGGTGTTTTGCTCTTTAGATAGCCTCATTATTATGTTTTGCTTCAGACAGTGTATTTTGCTAACTTGAAGGTTGCATATTATCAGGCAACCTGTTTTTGTAGTTTTGTTTAAACTTCTGCTTAGCTCATAGTGTTCTAGGCACCGGCCAGTGTTTGGAGCACAGTGACCCAGCAGGTGTAGGGAATTCTGAGCAGTCCTTATGGTGTGAATTCGCAGCATCCTGGGAGCCCGGCCAGCTTCTAGAATGTGGGAAAACAACACTATGAAGGCTGCATGGTTATTTTTAGCATAGAATAAGATATAAATGTAGCTTTCTCAATGCCTGGTTAGAAGCCTCACCTGCAGGGTGGACGCATCGCTGTGGGGCCAATTCCTGGTTCGTGAGACTCCTAGCCAGGCTGACAAGGGGCTTCCCAGCCATTGGAACAGGCTTGGATGTAGCTTTTGAATCGGTGATGTATAACTTTTGTATTATATTTTGCTATAATAAAGCTTTGGCTTGTTGTACTTATTGTAACCTTTTATATTATATTTTGCTATAATAAAGCTTTGGCTTGCTATACTTATTGTACTGTTATTGTGTGTATGTGAGTGTGAATGGCAAATAGCTGCTTGGTTTGAGTTGGCAGAACATTTTTGGCGTAGTCGGCAGGATTCGAAAATAAAATGTCTATTTTTAGGAAAAAGGATGAGTTCTTTTTTTAAAGGTGTATTAAGGCTCAAACAAGCAAGGGCAACTGCCCTTTGTACTTGTAATTTGTGCTTGCTGCAAGTATATACTGTTAGAGCCAATGATGGCTTTCACAGTTCAGGCTGCTTTTAGGAGAAAAGCAGCGGCTGGTTAAGTAAAGTTAGATAAGCAACATCTAGAAAAAGAAAAATAAACTAACTGTGGATGTCGCACAGTAGGTGACTACAGAGCAGGATGATTTGAAAATCCTCCCCCATGTTGCCTATCTGTGTAGTTTCAAGTTTTTCTGTATCAATTTCAGCTCCCTTGCCTCCTATAGAGGCTGAAACATTTGATCCTAAACCCAAGTACTGGGGACCTCTACCAGATGGATCTCAACCTAGTACTGTTAGAGATTTTTGTTTGTTTTGTTTTTAAACTGCAAACCAGAGCTCTGGAAAAAGACTTGGTTTGGCAGGTTACTAAAATGGCCAAAAGAAAACCTTTGAAAGGTTAAAACCTTTGAAAGAGTTAATAGCTGCAGCGTTTGGAAATTATCACGAAGGTCCTGCAGTCAGTTTTCTTACTTAGACTAGTATATCGGAAAAGAAGAAGAAAAATACCTTGGCACCGGGTAAGTCTGAATTTTTTTTATTCAAAGTTGTTTTATGTCTGTCTGTTTTATTTCTGTAATACGTATACTAAACAAGGTAATGCTCCGTCTTTCTCATGCATATTTTCTAGCTTATATCTATGTTCTGTAATTATGTTCTATTGTCAAGGTTGCGAGATAGGATTGACTGCCTTCAGTGCACAACATGTTACAGAAAAAAAAAGAAAGAATAAGCTTCTTTGCCTCATAGCTGACTGTTTTAATTGGCTTTATTTGTAATGGAACATTTGTGCTGCCTAGATAGGGTCAGTGAAAAACTTTTGTTTGTAGTTGTTGCTTGGAGCAGGTAGTGTTGATGGTGAAGAATTATGACGTCATATAGATTGCAATGTGCAGAAAGAGTTGTAGTTTGCAAGCAACGCGCCAAGCCACTGCTAGGTGAAAATGTAATGTGTTAACAGCTATAAATGGCTTTATCATACTTCTAGTTAAAACCAGAAACTTTTGCAAAATGGCAGAGTGCCATATTTTAGTTATGTGCCAAAGGTGTAATCATGTTATACGAGATGTGTTCACTTACAGATGATGTGTTTAAACAGTGTTTTGTTCTGGAAAGATTTGGCATGGCAATATGTATAAATGTGTTGGTTTAAAATTGTCAGTGTTACAAGACAGGCAGGAAGCAGCACATATATCTAAACCACGTACAGTTTTCTAATGGAACTATGGGCATTACCTCAGCAAATTGGTGTGAAACAATGTCAGTCTTATTTTGTGTTAAGTATTTCTTTTTGTGTATGTGTATGTGTGTGTACTGTCTTGGCCAGCAGTCTCATCATATGCTCTATTGTTATTTAAAGATATTTTAATATTGGTGGTGTTCAAGGACACTACAGGAATGGCTGGGTTTGAATGACCCTTGCATGCACACTGTGACCTTTTGCACGTTATTTGACCTTCTTGTGTTTCAACATTTTATGTTACTACCAGTTCAAACTTGATGTGTATTCCATGCCTAAAGCACAACTTTTCACACAAAATGTATGTTTTCATGAAAGCACACCAAGAGTGAACCATGTAATTTGACTTTTATTGCAAAACTAGTATTCTAAGTGAAGAGGAACAAACTTTTACAATTTTGAAAAAGGACTATTACAGCTGTTTTGAGAGTTTACCATCTACAGAGATACGTCGTACGGTATTACCATCAATCTGGACATTTTGTCATGCTTAGGATAAGGGAACCCAGGGACGCTTGGCTTCTTTTTATCCTATGGAAATAATCTTGTTTTATTTTAAACTGATGTGTGTTTGTTTTGTTGTTTGTCTGTGTTTCACAGCTAACCTTTTTATTGCTATAGTATTCGAGCTGTCTCTTGCACCTCGAGCTGTGTCTTCCACCAGTAGGAGCTTGGAGGGAGGGGGTAAGCTACCCTTCCTCCCTTCCAGTATAATACCCACAAAGGTTGCAAGGTACATGTCATATTTATATTGATTCATGGTCTGTAGCCAATGGTTTAACAACCTGGCTGCCCACTTGGGCTAAGGATGAGTGGAACATTTATTTGAAAGAAATATGGGGAAAAGAACTGTGGCAGGAAATATGGACTATGGTGCAAAATACTCAGACCACTGTATTTCATGTTGATGCTCATTGTGCTTCAGATACACTAGAACGATGGTATAATTCTATTGCAGATGAAAAAGCTAAGATTCTTCAAGTGGATATTGAAGAAACTCAAAGTCAGCAGTTATCAGGGCTGGCAAAATGGGCACATCAAAAATGTGGACATTTGGGAGAGAAAGCCACTTACAGGTGGGCATATAGTAGGGTGTACCCCTAACATTGGATTTAGTTAAAACTGTTGTTGCTCAGTGTCCTATATGACAACATGGGCAACAAAGACCAATCCCTCATATTGTGAAAGGACAATTGGGAGGGGAAAATTACGGGACAAATTTGGCAGATTGACTGCATTGGACCTCTACCCTTAGTGGAGGATGTCGATATGCTTGCACAGTTGTAGATACATATTCAGGGTATTTATTGGCATACCCTTGTAAACAAGCTACAGAAAAACACCATTAAGGCAATTAACTTAATTATGTTGTACTATGGAATACCCTTGCAGATACAAAGTGACAATGGTTCCCATTTTAGGGAAAATGGTACAAGCTTATGCTCAAGCCCATAACATACAGTGGGTATTTCACATCCCTTATTACCTGCAGGCAGCAGGGTTAATTGAGAGAATGAATGGATTGCTTGAAAGAACAGTTTAGGAAATTGGGGAGAGCCACGAAAATGGAAAGAGAATTTGCATGAAGCATTACAGATTTTAAATAATAGACCAATTGGAGAATCTGAGACCCCTTAATGCTAATGATAACTTCTAATTTGCAAGTGCAGGCTTACTCAACTACAGAAACAGTGTTATATTGGGAAATTACACCAGGAGCTCTGTCTCCTTGCAGGGCAACCAGAAGCTGCTGGACTTGATTTACATGCCCTTCAAGAATACAGAATAAACAGCAGAAACATTCAAGTGATAGAAACTGGTATTGGAATACAAATTCCACCGAGACATTTTGGTTGGATAGCACCTAAATCAGAACTAGCCCTCAAGGAATACAAATTTTGGGAGGGTGATTGATTGTGATTACCAAGGAGAAGTGAAAGTAATTTTGTTGAATAGTAGAGAACAAAATCTGTTAATTCAACAGTATGACAGAGTGGCTCAATTGTTAATTATTCCAGTTAACAAAGTGACCCTATAAAGGGACAAGCCCCACACTCTTAACAGCAAGGGAGGATAAAGGTTTTAGATCTACAGGAGGTTTTAACAATGGTGCCAAAATATGGGTTACAAACCCAAATGGCCCTCCTGAACCAGCTGAGGTGATAGCCACGGACGAGACAACACAGTGTTAATTATCAGGTCAGGGAAAGAGAGATGGGAATATGTACCAGCGAACACATGTTATCTTCGAGAATAATCAGTCTGTGTATTTTCTAGGTTCTTCAATGGATTCTAAAAGGAATAACACTCTCTTTCTCACGGTCCATTTGGTAAAGCCTATTACCCCAGGTGGAAGAATATTGAAGCTTGATGACCCACTTGTACAATGGGGTTGGAAATCTTCCACCAGCTTACGGGTGCAAGACAACTTTACTTGCCCTGAAAACCAAGGATGTCCTATAGTGAACATTACTTTTTCACCAGATGTGAACATTTGGAAACCAGTTGAGACAATGGCAGGACGATTATATGTCCAACCTATGCAGGACACAAATTGGATTAAATTACAGAACCAGACTGCTATTAGATGCTGCAACTTACCGAATAGTTGCATGGTGACTGTACAACATAGACTTGATTGCTACATGAATCAAACAGACATTTTCAATGCAAGTATTACTTTGATTGACATAGACACGTTATTCTGCATGAATGCTACTGCAATAACTAATAGAACTACTTGGGCAGATCACATTACAGTGTTGAAAAATCATCCTGTAATTAGCAATGATAGTATAGTTAAGGTTCCATCCACATGTACATCAGTAGCGCTAGCGGTATCAGAAAAATGTAATCCATTTTGACATAACGTTTATGTTTAGTAGAAAATGCAAATATAAAGAGCTTGGTATGATACGCTATTAGGTGGAGCAGGGACAGGCATGGAATTTTAAATAGTGTTGATATAGAAACACTGACTAACAGGCTTCAGGCAGTAGGAATTGATGTATTTAGCTTAATTAACTTACAAGCTCAATGGATGCCAACTGTTTTCTTACCCCAAAGATTAACTTTGAATTATGATTTTGAGTTCTTGCAGTTATTTAATGCTTCACAGGTATGGGGAATGGGAGTAGCAGAAAATATTTCGCGATTTATTGATTGGACAGAATGCACAATGCGACATATGTATTCTATAATGCAAAGAAATAAGGCCCAGAGTGATTTAATGAGTAATAATGAATATGTGTGGAGGACCATGTTCAAATCATGGATTCCTAGTAATCATTGGATTGTAATGTCATCCACCACAGTAAAATGCACAGATACCTATTGTTCAGGGCAATTGGTACATTATAATGTTAGTGACCCTGAAATATATGTAAATATGTAATATTACCTGTAATTTTGGTCCCCATTATTTGATCCTGAGTTTGGGTACCACATTTTAACGGAGATTATATAGATAGTCAGAACACCACCCATGACTTAAGTCTGTGTTCAAAAACAGCTGATGGAATACTATGTGGACAGCATTCCAGACTGTATGAACCTTGTTTACTGGAGCATTCGATAAATTTGTGTCAATGGACAATTTTACCATAACCTTTACCATGTTTACAGAAATAGGACCCCAGTATGTTTGTATAGTAACTAATCAGGAGAATACTGTTAGGATGTATAACTTAACTCGTCCCTTTTCAGGTTGTTTAAGAAATGTGACTCATTTGTGGTGGGAAAAACTACTTACACCTTTGTCCCTGATAATGAGCAGAAGCTTATTTTGTATTGGCAGCCCAATATTTTAGATCAATCAAGATTGAGTATCTCATTAAATAAAATTAAACAGATAATTCAGGAAACAGATGTAATGCAGGCTCATTTGGCAATAAGAAATAAATCATTAGTGCAAAGTCAGGTGCAAACTACGATAGTTAAAAATAAAATGATTGATTTAAGTTCCAAGATTCAACAAGAGACTACTCATTATTGGTGGGATATTTTTACAGGATGGTCTCCATCAGCTACAAAAGTGTTAAATATTCTGATACATCCTATCATAATCATTGCTGTAGTGACAATTATCTTGCTTATTTGGACTTGTTACTTATCATGTTATATTAGTAGTAATTTTGCTATGGTACCAATATCATACAAATCGTATTCACAATAATCAAAGGACTGAATGTAGTGATAGTATAATATGTTGATTATTGTCACTCCATTTTGTATGCTATTTCATGTAATGTATGTCATTTTATACTCCATTTTGTATTGTGTGACTCCATTTTACATGCTGCTTCATTTAATTGGTGTTTTGCTCTTTAGATAGCCTCATTATTATGTTTTGCTTCAGACAGTGTATTTTGCTAACTTGAAGGTTGCATATTATCAGGCAACCTGTTTTTGTAGTTTTGTTTAAACTTCTGCTTAGCTCATAGTGTTCTAGGCACCCGGCCAGTGTTTGGAGCACAGTGACCTAGCAGGTGTAGGGAATTCTGAGCAGTCCTTATGGTGTGAATTCGCAGCATCCTGGAAGCCCGGCCAGCTTCTAGAATGTGGGAAAACAACACTATGAAGGCTGCACGGTTATTTTTAGCATAGAATAAGATATAAATGTAGCTTTCTTAATGCCTGGTTAGAAGCCTCACCTGCAGGGTGGACGCATCGCTGTGGGGCCAATTCCCGGTTCATGAGACTCCTAGCCAGGCTGACAAGGGGGCTTCCCAGCCATTGGAACAGGCTTGGATGTAGCTTTTGGAATCGGTGATGTATAACCTTTTGTATTATATTTTGCTATAATAAAGCTTTGGCTTGCTGTACTTATTGTAACCTTTTATATTATATTTTGCTATAATAAAGCTTTGGCTTGCTATACTTATTGTACTGTTATTGTGTGTATGTGAGTGTGAATGGCAAATAGCTGCTTGGTTTGAGTTGGCAGAACACCCACCCAATCTAAATGTAATTTTAAAGTTACTTCCCCCTCTGCCTAATTACATACATTAAAATATGCTACAGGCAATTACAACCAAATGCCATTTTTCAAAAATAGGTGTCTTATATTGGGGTTTCAGAAAGGAAAAGGGAGGCTCTTCTAATTCTCATGCTTACATATAATATGAACTAATTAAACCTCATGAGTTCTACTTCTTAATGGGAGCATTAACAATCCTGTTTACAATTTTTGTAATATTATTATAAATTGAGGCATGCATGAAATCTGCTTAGAACCATAGAAACCCAGACACCTATTCTATACCCGCAGACTCTGTCTCGTGTCCAGCGACCCTCCCAGCTTCTGTTGTAATATACTTCTTTGTTTATTGCATGCATTCTTGAAGCCCTCCACTATTCTAGCCTCCTCCACTTTGTCTGGCTGTCGATTCAATGAATGTACCACCCTTTCAATGAAGAAATATATCCTCACATGCCTCCTGGCCACCCCACTTCAGCTTCATTGCATGTATCCTAGTCCTGGAGATCATCCTCATTTGAAACAGACATCCCTTCTGTACCCTGTTCACCACTGTGAGGTACTTGTAAATCTCGATCATGTCACCTCTCACTCTCGTCTCTTCCACGGTGTGTCTGTTGAGATCCCTCAGTCTCTTCAAGCATGGTTTCCCTTGCAACTTCTGCACCATTTTGGTTGCCATCCTCTGGACTGCCTCCATCCTGTTCAAGTCCTTTCTGAGGTGCAGTCTCCAGAACTGGATACATTCTCCTGTTGTTGTTCTATAAAAACACTGTAAGGTTTTAGGTAGCCACACCCTCTGAAGAAGAGGTAGTTTTTACCTCAAAGTGCTGGGGCTTGTCAGTTTGGTGGTTAAAATGAAGGTAGATTTGTCTTTGTTTTATGCTGTACACTTTTTTTAATTATTTACTAATACAGTGGATTGCTTGTCATGTTGTTTTTTTACTTATGCCCTCAGTGCACAATTTTATGCTTTTTGGCATTGAACCCTAACTGCCACGACCTTGACTACTCCTCAGGTTTCCCTAGATCCCTGAACATTTTCTCCACTCTCTCCTGAGTGTTGACCCTTTCGCAGATTTAGGTGTCATCTGCAAAAAGTCATACTTTCCCCTCCAGTTTCTCTGCATTGTCCCCTATGGATATACGGAAGAGGACTGGTCACATTACAAAATGCTGAGATACCCCACTGGTTACTCTCCCATCCTTAGAATGTGTTCTATTAACCACCATCCTGTTTCCTCTCCATTAACCAGTTTCAGACTCAATGTACCCATTTGGACCCCAGAGCTGGTCAACTTCCTAATCATCCATCTCTGTATCACAGTGTCAGAAACCTTGCTGAAGTCCAGATAGGTTATGTCCACTGACCTACCATGGTCTATATCCTGGTGACCCAGTAAAAGAAATATATCAGATTATTTGCCATGACCTTCCACCCTTGAGTATATACTGCTCATGGTCCTGCAACCCGCTGGATTCTAAATGTTTTACCAGCCTCTCCTTTAGTAGGGTTTATTAGCTTCCCCACCACTGACGTTAGGCTGACTGGTCTGTAACTGCAGGCTTTCTCCCTGCTGCCACTCTTATGTAATGGGACCATGTCAGCCCTTCTTCAGTCTTCCAGAACCACTCCTATGTCCAGTGAGCTGTTGAACAACATGAACATGTGAACATACGAAAATTTCCAGCAGCAAAAGGCCATCATGGTCTATCCAGGCTGCTTGTGAATGTAGCTAGCTCCCTATTCAGCAGCTGCCCCTCCCCTTATTACCCTTTGTCCCTCCTCTTTGTCCTGTCCCACACCCTCTTGAAGCATTCTACAATGATACATGCCACCACTTCAGCTGGTAGTGCATTCCACTTTGCCACCACCCTCTCCATAAAGAAATGCCTCCTCACCACCCTCCTGAATCTACCCCCCTCCAATCTCATGTAATGACTCCTTGTGTCTCTCCCCACCCTCCTCCTGAATAGACCCTCTGTGTCCATTTTGATTATCCTCCCGTCCCTCCTCTCCTCCAGTGTGTGCATGTTTAACTCTCTTAATCTGACCTCCTGTGGCAATTCCCCAGGCACTGAATCATCTTCATTGCCCTATGCTGCACCCCCTCCAGCAGCCTAATGTCCTTTTGTAGGTATGTGTGCTAGTACTGCACACAGTATTCCAGGTGGGGTTTAACCAATGATCAATGCTGTCAAAGTGGCAGCTAACTCTTCCCTGAGCTCTTTCCATAACCTGGGGTACATCCCATCTGGTCCCATAGCCTTCTTCAGGGCTATGAGTCATGTCAGGAGTCTTCCTCTGAAAATGGACTTGTGTCAACTCCCCTAGTCCCATTTCTCCCTGGTGTTCCATCTCCCTCTCTCTATTGTGAATACTGAGCAGAGGTACCTGTTTAAAATTTAAACTTTTTCTTGTTCCTCTTGTGCACAGTCTTCCCCTTCTGCCCTTCTAATCCTGACTAACCCATCTCTTGCTTTTCTCTTCTCACTTACATACAAACATGCACAATCACTGCCAGAAACAAGCCCATAGGTTTTTTCAAGTCTGCCTGAGTGTGCAGCTCACCCCTTTCAGCTGTTCTCCTCAAGTAGTTCCTCCTCATCTTCTTCTGAACCTCCCCCCTTCCAACTTCAGACTGTACCCCCTTGTGACCCCCCCTTTAAGCCGGTCAATCCTCCTGTACTGACCTTATTTATGCCTTTTAAGTATTTGTCTCTGTCATGTCCTCCCTCTCCCTTCTGTCCTCCAGGGAGTACTTGTTGAGCTCCCACAATCTTTCCTCATATGGCATCTCCCCTAGCCCCATGATCATTTTTTTTGCCCTACGCTGTACCCCCTCAGTACTCTTACATCCTTCTTGAGGTAAGGGCACCAGTACTGCACACAGTACCCAAAGAGCGGCCTCACCAGTAATCTATACAAGGGCAGGATGGCCTCCTCCTTCCTGGAGGTGATACCCCCTGGCAATGCACCTCACCATATGATTGGCCATTGCTGCTACCCTCCTACACTCTGCCGATACCTTCATGTCCCCTGTGACTAGCACCCTTAGGTCCCTCTCCTCCTCTGAAGCTGGTACCTGCACTGCCCCCAGTCAATAGCTGGTCCTGGGTTTTCTGGTTCTGAGGTGCATGACCTTGCACTTCTTAGCATTAAACCCCAAGTGCCACTCCTCTGATCAGTGCTTGAGTTTAGCTAGATCATCCCTGAGTGCCTTCCTCCTTTCCTCACTGTCTACTTCTGCACAAATCTTTGTGTCATCGGCGAACAGGTTGATCTTACTCATGACCCCTGCTGCAATGTCCTTATAAAGACATTGAATAAAATAGGGCTGTGCACAGAACCCTGCAGTACTTCACTAGTTACGGATCTTGGCTTGGATGTCTCTCCCCCTTATGACTACCGTCTGCTGTCTGACCTAAAGCCAGTTCTTAACCTACCCCACTAGTTTATTTATTTATGATTTGGATTACACCTTTGAGCAGAGCTCTTTTACATAGATTCAGTGTAAAATAACAATGAACAAGTACAATAACAGTGGAGATCTAAAGGACTAACAGCAGGAGATGTTATGAAAGTTAACTACAGCAGCAACAACAACAATAGATACATTGCAAAATGGAATAATTCCTACACAAAAGTATGAGAGAAGACAATCACATGCTATTTGGAATAGTTATGAGAGCATTATTAAGTGTGTTAGGGGTAAGTACCCTGAAATCTAAGTGCTAGAAAAAAAGGGGGGGTAGGAGCAGAGGGGGAGTAAAAGGTGGAAGAAGCAGGAATCAGCCCAGAGGCCTTGTCAGTTAACAAAGTAGCAAAGGAGAGGCAGTTCATTGAAGGCAGATGCCAGAGCATGGTTCAGAGTGGACAGGGTATACATTATGTGAGGTGCAGAAGAAAGGGGGGGATAGAGACAGGAATCAGCCCAAGATGCCTTGTTGAGTAGCAAGGTGGTGGAGGAGAGAGCAGACCATTGAGCGCATCCATGAAGATATATAACAGGGGCAGTCTAAGGATATGGGTAGGGTTACCTGAGGTGAGAAAACCAGATAGTGAGGGATGAGGTGAGGCAGGGGAGGGCAGGGGGGAAGGGGACAGGGGTGTGAATTTAGTGTCAGATGAGAAAGAGGCAGGGTACCAGGAAGTAACAAATAATGTTAACACCTGTATGGAAGTTAGCGGTAGCAGTCACAGCTGGACTTGGATACCAGATCCGCTTTTAGCATTTTTTTGAAGGCACCCAAGGTCTTGGCAGATGGTATATCACTGGCAAATGAGTTGAACCAGAGGGGGGCATGGTAGGCAAAGGAGCGCTGACCCTTTGCGGTGCAACAGCATGGGATCTTGAAAGAGGAGCACCCAGATCTTCTTGTGTGCTGAGTTTCAGTGCTGGCAGTAAGGAGCTCCTGGACCCTTGGTGGCATGAAACAACAGCTGACTTTCTCAGCTATGAGACAGGTCTAATAGGATAGTCTGCTACTGAACTGTAGCCAATTATCCCGTGACTACAAGTCACAGGTATGGGTCAGCCAGTCTGCACCAGTGAGGAGTCAGCAGGCCTTGCTGAGTGCCATTTTTATGCGCTTGAAGGATGTGTCTGTGGCAGATCCATAGATGATGAGCCCATAGTCTACCAGCGATCCCACTGAGCTGTGAATGGCCATGCTGAGGGCTGTAGGGGTCAGGCAATGCTTGTGTCTGTGCAGGAGCCCAATCCACCTATTAATTGCCTTGGAAATATTGTTGACATGCTTAGGGTGTTGTCCACCATGATCCCAAGGTATTTAAAGTTAGAGACTATCTCCAGGGGGCTCCAACATCATTTACTATGGAGATGGGGTAGTGTCTATGCTTGCTTTGTGGGTTGGAAAACAACATGGTTTTTGGTTTCTTATAATTTAAGATTAATTTGTGATTGCTGAACCATCCTTCTGCAACAGCAAATTTTGTTGAAGTTCCGATTCAAGAACCTTGGGGTGATGGCCACTGGAAAACAAAATGGCATCACCGCATAAAGAAGGACACATTCCAGGATGGAGAGGGGAAAGGTATTCAGGAATACACTGAACAGAAGGGGGTCCAAGATAGAGCCTTGTGGGACCCCAGACAGAACAGGCTGACTGTCAGAGAGGACGGTATCTATCTTTACTAGCTGTGAACGGTTTTGAAGGCAACAGATTCAGGTGAGAGACCAAAAATTGCTAGTTGTTCAGCCGGGATGACATGATTAGCCATGTCAGATGCCTTGGTTTTATACTGCACCAACCAGTTGACCTTGGTCAAGGGATTTATAGATGAAACCCATCAATACGAGCAAGGCAGTGGTGGTATGGTGCCCGGACCTGAAACCATGCTGTTGAGGACAGAGTAGTTGATATTTCCCTATGTAGTCAACAAGCTGGTCAGGTGCTGGCCCCGTGGTGCTAATAGTTGAGGCACTTATTACCACACCTTGTGCCACACCCGCGACCCAGTTTTGGTGATGGATTTGGGTTGTCAGGGGTTGGCCAGGGGGGAGAAGGACTGAGCACCCAATTGCTTGCTCTCTTACTCCAGAGAGGGGTGGGAGCTAGCACCACATGATACTGCCATCTCCTGGGTGACCACAGGTATTGGCAGTGCAGTCGGGGAAGCAGAGAACAAGGAAGGAACTGATGTCGGCTGAGGACCTGAGTGGAGGTGCATCGCAGTGTGCCTCTGTCTCATTTATCCTCCCCGAACGCAGATGTCGGCAGAGGGATGGGAGCAGAAACACGGACAAAATACCCCAGCCGGTCCTGGCAATGAGCTCTCTGCACTATGCATCCACAGATGAACTGGGGGCAGACTCCACTGTGCACACTCTCCTGAGGTCCAAGGACGATAAGTGGAGCACCTTCCTCACCCTTCCTGGGGGTGTTAATTGGGGGCTGTAGAAACAATGGAGTGGTGCACTCAAGGAGCAGACTCCTCGGTCCTCGCCATGGAATGCAATGGTGCTTGGGGGCCCTGAGAGAGAGAGGACAGAGTGGGGCAGTGGAGAATTAACAAATAGAATGAAAAAAAAAACAAGCTGGGTAGTATCTTCCCTACCCCCAGGTCCCTCAGCTTGCCCAATAACCTCCTGTGTGGCACCGAGTAGAAAGATTTGCTTTGCTGAAGTCCAGTTACAGGACACCCACAGCATGGCCCTGGTCAACCGCCCTGGTGACTAAATTAAGGAAGTCTATTAGGTTAGTCTGGCAAGATCTTCCTGAGACAAACCCATGCTGTCTCTTATATTGTAGTGCATTCTTATCCATAAAGGTTATCAACCTCTCCTTTATAATGGTCTCCATTGACATCCCCACTATAGAAGTCAAGCTTACTAGTCTGTAACTGCCAGGTCTGTCCTTAGGCCCAGTCTTGTGGAGGGGCACTACTTGAGCCATCCTCCAGTCCTGGGCACATTCTCTGTCTCCAAGGAGGTGTTAAACAGGTCTGCCAGAGGGGCTGCCATCACCTCTGCCAGTTCCTTCAGGACTCTTAGATGTACGCCATCTGGTCCTGGTGCCTTGTCCATCAGTAAGGCTTTAAGGTCTTTTAGAACCCTATCCTCCTTGATGACCCCATCTGTTATATCTGCACACATGCGCGCACACACACACACACACACACACACACACATATACACCCACCCCTCCCTTCTTTCCCTTGTGATATTGGACCATCCTTTTCTTTCATGAAGACTGAGAAGAAGTACTTTTTGAGTGCCTCCACCTGGTCTTCCCCTTTTTCTGCCCATCGCCCCTCACTCTTGAGCCTAACAATTTCATCTCCACAACTCCACTTCTCCCTTATGTATTTGAAGAACTCCTTCTCCCCCTCTCTGATGCCCTGAGCCAGTCTATGCTCCCTTGCTGCTTTGGCTGCCCTGACTGCCCTACTCACTTTCCAAGATGCTTTTGAGTACACCTCCGTGTCTTCCTCCTACCCAGATTTCTTGAACCTGTTGAAGGCCAGTCTCTTGCCACTCATCTCTCCCACCACTTCACTGCTGAGCCAGCTAGGTCTTTTTGAACGGGACTGCTTATATAGAGACTTGGCACACATGTCTGTGTCCTCCTTCAGTCCCTTTTTTATGATTGACCACTTCTGTTCAGCATTCATTGCTGGGTAAATTCCAGTAAGATGCCCCTCTAGGATGCTGCCCATCCTGGTAAAATCTGCCTTCCTGAATTCACCACCATTGTTCTGGTCTTCGGCAACTCTGTCCTTGTGTCGAGGAAGAACCACACCAAGTGGTGGTCACTTCCTGTTAGTAGGTTCTGTACGACCACTTCCTGGACTTAGTCACCATTTGCTAACACACTATCCAGTATGTTCCCTTCCTTGGTGAGCTCCATCACTCCCTGCTTTAGGTAGCTGCCCTGAGTAGCCTGAAGCAGTATCTGTTCCCTGGCATTTGAGGTAGTAATGGTCCACCAGTCAGTTCCTGGTAGGCTGACGTCAACCACTATAACCATACCCCCTTTGCACTGACTTTTCTGATTTGCTCCCCCAGCTCGCTGTCAATCTCCTCATTTTGGGAGGGGGGGGGGCCTGCACACCACCTCCAACCTAATGCTCTTACCTTTGAAGCTTTGAAGCAGTACCCATATGGCTTCTGGCCTCCCCTCTTCTCCCTCTTCCCTGGTACACAATATCCCAACCTTAACATAAATAAGCACCCCTCCTCCTCTTCACCCCTCCCTGTCATAGAAACATAGACTTTGATGGCAGATAAGGACCACTTGGCCCACCCAGTCTGCCCATTTCCCTACCTATTGAATAAGCTGCAGATTCTAGTTAAACAGCCTACTCTCTGCAACCCCCCACTATAACTGCCTTATGTCTGTCCCATGCATGTCTGAATTCCCCTACTGTTTAGACTCCACAGCCTCTCCAGGAAGGCAGTTCCATGCGTTTTCCACTCTCTCCGTGAAAAAGAATTTCCTCACATTACCCCTGAGCCGTCCCTCCTCTAACTTTAAATTGTGCCCCCTTGTTCTTACACATCTCTTTTTCTGAAAGATGCTACCCTCCTGGACTTTGTTGATTCCCTTGAGGTACTTAAAAGTTTCTATCATGTCCCCCCTGTCCCTTCTTTCATCAAGGGTATACATATTAAGCTCTCTTAGTCTCTCTTCATATGGTTTCTGATGTAGACCCTGCACCATTTTAGTTGCCCTCCTCTGGACTGCTTCCATCCTGTCTATGTCCTTGTGTAGACGAGGTCAACAAAACTGCACGCAGTACTCCAGATGGGGTCTCACCAACTGTTTGTACAGAGGGATAACCACTTCCCTTTTACTACTTGTGATGCCCCTCCCTATGCATCCCAGTATCCCCCTGGCTCTCCTTACTGACTCCTTGCATTGCTTACCCCCCTTTAGGTCATCTGATATGACTACACCCTGACCCCTTTCCATTATTGTTGTTATCAGTACCTCCCTGCTATTGTGTACTCTTCTTCTGGATTTTTATTTCCCAGGTGCATTACTTTGCACTTCTTTGCATTGAATCTAAGTTGCCATATGTCTGACCATTCCTCTAACCTTGCCAAGTCCCTTCTCATCCTTTCTACCCCTCTCTGTCTTTGCAGCATACCCTGTATCCATGGATCGTGAGATCCCAGTCATGGTATTAGGTGGCCCAGGTTTCTAAGATGGCAGCAGTATCCATCTCCGCTTCCACCATCATAGCCTGGAATTCTGTTACCTTGTTTGCCAAATTCCTAGCTTTCAAAGATACAATAGTCCACCTTGTGCCTTGCCCCTCCCCTCCACTCCTCTCCTCTCCCCACCTCTCCCTTCTACTTTTGTTCCTTGGTATATTCCACTCACTACCTTCTTCTCTTTCTGGGGGATGAGGCCTTCTGGTCTCCCCTGCTAGGTGACTTCTTTTTGCAGCCCCCCTCTGCCCCCTTCTCAGTTTAAAGTTATTTTAGTTGTAATGTAATTCTCCAGCTCCTGTTTCAAAGTCTTTGTACCCTCATTGCTGAGATGCAGCATATCCCGTGCATAGAGCCCCCTCTTACTCCATGTCTCGCCCCATCCCTTTACTAGCCCAGATCCCATTTTTGTTCAACACCACCTGTTTATTTATTTATGTATGTATTTATTTATTTATGAGGTCTAGGATTACAATACATTTGAGCTAAGGCTCTTTTACAAAGGTTCCATGTCAGAGACAACATTTCAGAAAAAAAAAAAAGTTGAGGAAAATCAACACAAAATGGTTACGACACAAAAACAAAAAATAGAACAACCAATAAGGGTGGGGTGGTCTGAGTACATAGGCAGCCAGAGGCATTTGTCATGTGAGAAGGTAGCTAGTAAGTAACAAGTAAGTGCATGTAGTTGGGGAAAAGAGAAGGGAGAGAATCCCGAGGTGTTGGCCTGATGTACCGAAGGGGAGAGCCAGGTACAGAAAGGAGTACAGAAAGAGGAGAGGGGGGAAAGTAGGGGTACCGGGGGGAGTGGGGAAAAGTAGAGGGTTTAGGACAGGAGGAAAAAAACAGGGGTCTAAAGGAGAAATTTGTCGGGGGGAAATGTGATAGGTGTCATATCACAGTGGAAGACATAGTGGGAACAGGGAAATTAGCTGTAGCAATCACAGGAGCTAGTGGCAGCGAGATGATTCTGGAGACTAGCTTTGAATGCACCAAGTGTGTTTGCTGAGGAGATGGTGGGGTTAAGGTTATTTAGCCAAAGTGGTGCTCTGTAGGCAAAAGATCATTGTGACTGGGAGGTGTGACAGTAGGGGATTTTTAGGAGCTGCTGATTCAATCTCCTAGAACGCCGACAGTTTGGGCTTATCTGCTGAAAGGTTGAGACACCTGGGGGCACATTCCCCAGACAGATTTGCTTTGCCAAGGTACAAGTGAGATACTTTATGTGATTTGATAGGTGAAGCCATCCAGACTGTGCATATAAGTCACAGGTGTGGGTGAGCTGGTGAGCACCTGTAAGAAGTCGATAGCCTTGTTTAAGGTAGTTTGCACCCGTCTGAGGGCTGTCATCATGGCAGAGCCGTAAATGATGAGACCATAGTCAATGATCGAGACCACAGAACTCTGTACGGCAATCTTTAGTGCATCTAGAGTAAGACTTTGTCTGTGTTTGTATAGAAGACCAAGTCGAATGTTTGCAGTTTTTGCAACATAGTCAGTGTGTGCCCCGTAGGAGATGCTAGGGTCAAGCAGAATCCCAAGATATTTGAAAGATTGCACCTGTTCCAAGGTGCTTCCCTGTGCAGTGGAGATCGACAAGTGGTGTTGCTTGTGCGGATTTTGAGAGCTGTGAAATAGCATGGTTTTTGTTTTTTTGTGATTTAGTACTAGTTTGTGATTGTGGAACCAAGACTCAGTGGTGCTGAAACCATGCTGAAGGTTATCCTGTAGAGCCCTGGGGTCTTTATGGGAGGAGAATACCACTGCATCATCAGCGTACAGGATGGTGTTTTCAGGGCAAGATTGCGGTAGGGAGTTTAGGAAAAAACTAAACAGGAGTGGCCCCAGTATGGAACCTTGGGGTACATCTGAGCAGACCAGCAAAGTGTCAGAAAGAGTGTTTGCAATTTTTACTCTTTGCATCCAATTTTTGAGGTAGCTACTAAACCACAGAACACAGTCAGGTGACAGTCCGGTATTTAGTAGCTGGTCAATAAACAGCCCATGGTGGACTGTGTCGAAAGCTTTGGAGAGATCGATAAAGACCACACCTGTTAGTTTGCCGTGGTCCAGAGAATTATGGACAGCCCCAGTGAGCTCTAGGAGAGCAGTGTTGGTACTGTGGCCTTTCTGGAAGCCATGTTGCTTGTCACATAGAATGTTGTATTTGTCCAAATGGTTGGTGAGTTGGTCTGCCACGATACGCTCAAGTGCCTTAGAGAGTGGGGGCAATATTGATATAGGACGGCAGTTTGAGTAGATGGTCTGGTTACCGCCTTTGTGGATTGGGGTCACTATTGCAGTTTCCATTTGTCAGGAAAGTTCCCGCTGCTGAGAGAGAGGTTCAGTATTTTTGTAAGGGGATGAAGAACCTGATCTAGGGTAAGTGACAGGAGCTTGAGAGCCAGAGTGTTACTACTATTTCTGGATTTAGAGATGGCAGTGGCAATATAGCGGTGTGCATCCTTTAGGCTGACCTCCCTAAAGTAAAAAAGGGGGTGATCCGATTTGGGCTGAGTGGGGCCAGCGGTGGTAGCTTTATCTTCGAAGTAATCTGAGGAAAGGACAGCACTGAGGTCTGTAAAAGCCAAGTTAAAGGAGTTAGCTATGACATCATGCTCAAGGGTGATTGATCCATCAACAGATAACATAGCCGGGATTTTTTTGGCTTCTTCCCTGTGATTTCCTTGATGTTTTTCCAGAATGCTTGACCACTCCTCAGGTGTTAGTGAGAGCATTTTTATAGTAAGTATTTTTCATAAGTCTGATGGCTTTTGCGCAGGCATTTCTGGCTTGCTTGTATTTTTGAGTATCCAGCTGGTTTCTGGTTTCCTTGGCAACAGCCCAGAGGTGATCCCGCAGTTTTAGCCAATTTAGCAGTTTCCCAGTGATCCATGGATTACAGAGCATTTTTGATTTCCATTTTTTGATCGGGGCAAAGAGCTCGCATGCCCTATTGAAAGTAGTGATGAAAGAATCAAGGGCCTGGTTAACATCAGTCGTCATGTATATAGGTGACCAGTCTTGCTGAAGCAGGTAGTGTTTGAAGTGGATGAGTTTGCCATGGGGAAGGACTCTGCTGGAGATGATTTATGGAGGTGGCTTAAGGAATTTATTTGACCATACACAGGTAACTGGTGAGTGGTCACTGAGGGAGTCTGGGAGAACTGTTGTGTGGGAGATCCTGGTGGGATGGTTGGTGAGTACCTAGTCTAGGAGGGTGCAGGTACCCGTTATGTAGTTGGTTCTGGTAGTGGATGAAACCATCTGTGTAAAGTTGGCTGCAGCAAGGGAGTCTTTAGGGGCACTTGCCTCTGATCCTAGCCAGTTAATGTTGAAGTCTTATAGTAGGATTAGTTCAGAGTCAGTGGGCTGCGAGTCAATGAAATTTAGAACTTTGTGAGGCCAAGTTTTTGATCCTTTGGTGGAATATATACAGATGCGATACTTAAGGCTTTCTGGTTTGCGCCAAGTATGATTTTTATTGGCAGGATTTGTGCTGAGGTGGTCTGTAAGGGAGCACCTAGGGGGTGCCACGTGAGAGTGTCTCTGAAAAGAATGGTGCATCCTCCACCTTTTTTAGAGACCCTGTCTTGCCTGAGAATATTGTAGCCTGGAAACGTTAGTGTCTGGTCCGGTCATTTTGGTGCCAGCCAAGTTTCAACCAGTGCCAAGATATCAGGGTTGTGTTGGCAAATGAAGGCTTGAAGGGCATCGTTCTTTGGTAGCAAGTTGCAGATATTAAGGGTGGCCAGGATGAGAGACCCCGAGGTTTTCAGGGAGCAGGTGCTGAGGGGACCAGGGTTCGGGTGGACATTTCACGAGATGAGTGAGAGAAGAAGGAGGAGTTTTAGGGTGTATAGGCATAACCCCTTGGGTGATACTCTATGTCATTTATTATGGTAATGCAAGTAGGTGGTGGTCAGTGGGGCATCCCAGTGTGGTCCTAGAGATAGTTCCATGCATGGGGTTTAACACGATAGATGAAAGACTCTTCAGTTCGAGTGGGTGGGCCACGCGGTGGGCAGGGTCTGTAGTGGAGTGTTCCCTGGGAGCAGTAGTTTTGTATCAGGAGACTGGAGGTGTTATATTGTGGCATACGTGTTTTGTTGGGGCTTGGAAGGGAGAAAAAGGGGGGTAGGGTAAGGAGGAGTAAGAGTGGAAGGAACAGTGCGCTGGCGGCCATATTGCCACAAGGTCCGGGTGGACTGTGAGCAGTTTGCAGGTCAAGAAATGTGATAAGATGGGAAATGCACTATGTATGTAAGAGGAGGAGGAGGTCCTGAGAGGAAAGAGCCAGTAGGCAGGAGGGGGGCGGTGAGAGTATGCGGGTGGGTGGGGTTAGTAGTGTAGTTAATTAAGGTTGGAGGGGGGAGGGGGTGGGTGCAATTTTTAGGCAAAACCTATAGAAAGCCTATGGGCGCAGTGCTCAGCAAGCAGAAAAAGCAGAGAGAAACAGTGCCAGCCAATCGGCGGCGGTCCAGTGGAACAGGGGTCCAATCAGGCAAGGCAGCGCACAGCAACCAATGGTGGCCGTTTTCAGCTTCACCGGCTCCAGAGGGGACTTCTTACATGGCGTTCCGAGTCCTGAAGGCAGGTTGCAGGTGGTGGCTGAGGTGGCTGGCTGTTGGAGCTGCGACCGCACTTGACGCTCCTCACGAGGGCTCTGGTCAGGGGCTGGAGCTCTGAAGGAGAGGAGAGGAGAGAGAGGAGAGTAGAGTATTAGTAGGGCGAGGCAGAGAAAGGACAAAGGGATGACACTGCAAGGCTAAATCGGGGGGCGGGGGCTAGCAGGCAGACAGCCCGGGGGGGATGTGGAGACAACCAAGGGGAGACAAAGACTGAGAAATGGTAATCTCTGGCCCTGGTGCCACAGAAAGGTTGGGCGTGAGACAGGGGGAGCTAGGTGTTGAAAAAGTAGCATGCAGTCAGTTTAGGGTCAGGGGGAGGGACAGCAGAGAGGGAGAAAATACAAAAAAAACAAAAGCAAAATACAAGCAATCAAGCCTAAATGCAGGCATGTGGTACACAGACACAAATACAATTCACAGTTTAACAATTAGCAGTCCTAGGTTGTGCAGTTTGTAAGCAGAGAAACAATTTTTCGGCAAAACCTATAGAACGTCTATGGGCGCAGCCCACAGCGAGCAGAAAAAGCAGAGAGAAACAGTGCCAGCCAATCGGCGGTGGTCCAGTGGAACAGGGGTCCAATCAGGCAAGGCAGAGTGCACAGCAACCAATGGTGGCCATTTTCGGATTCACCAGCTCCAGAGAGGACTTCTTACCTGGCACTCCGAGTCCTGAAGGCGGGTCGCATGTGGTGGCTGAGGCGGCCGACTGTTGGAGCTGCGGCCACGCTCGACGCTCCTCATGAGGGCCCTGGTCAGGGGCTGGAGCTCTGTTGAATTCCCCTATTTTTAGTTTCCTAGTGGTATTTGCCCTAGGTACTAGGAGTACCTCAGAGAATGCCACTGATCTGCCCACCTCAGTGCAGATCCTATCAGAGAAAAAGTCTTATCCCCTTAGACACCACTTTAGTAATCCTTTCTTCTGTCTGTGCCTCTGCTCTCCTAAACATCTTAACTGCCGCCTCCTTCTCCCTGGCTTGGAACTCTTCTTGTCCTTCTATCACTAAGTTTCTTTATAGAGTACCGCTTGAATGCCAAACCTTTTTTCTCTCAGCACCTTGCCACTTCTTGATAGAACCATAACAGTCTCCTTTTCCTTCTGCTCTGCCCTCCTCTTTCACACAGAAGTTTGTTGCCCTTTGTATTCCCTCCTTTATTCTTTCCCACTCTGTCGCTACTCCTCCCTGGCAACTCCCCCCCCCCCCAAAGACATTTTCTGAGGAAGCCTCCCCTTTTAGTTTTATCACTGTACTGTTTTGTGAGTTTGTTTTGAAATACAGTGAAGCCCTGTATTAGTACAGCCTTTTTCCCATCCAGTATTTATTTACTTTAATTCCTTAGCAGTTACACAACACAGCGAGATCAGCTGAGCTGAAGATTACAAAGCTGCAGAAGACAGTGAAGTTGACTTTAAGGATCACTGTGTTTAAGGACCCTCCCCCTGGTTGCAGCACTAAATGAATATTAATGAGCTGAGTTGAATGGTGTGGGGACTGATTTTACAGGCAGACAGGAAAAGCACTTGGTCTCCCAGATCTAAAGACTGGAGAAACCAGGGGGGGCTGCACTGAAAACCTGTCTATCAGCGATCTTTGACTGTACTCTTTCTAGTGCAAAACTGTGCAAATCAGAAGCTGCTTGCATCTGTAACCAGTGCAGTCTTTATTATTGCAAGAAGGGACTGTAGTCTGAAACCGAGGATCATGAAATTGGAGGTAAGGAAAACTGAGATGCTGTGTAAACAAATCAAAGAGAGGCTAAACCAGAACAAAATGGAGACAGTTTGATGTGTGGCTTATCCTTTCCTTTCATAATTTTGCATATTCACTTAAGAAACTCAATTACAACATATACCCTGGCACATAAGATACAGCATACATCAGTGTGCTTTTCATACTGCTGTAGAGCTACAATTACAGGAAGTAACCTGGCACAGAATATACTGTATACATCAATGTGCTTTTTATACTGCTGTAGAATTAGAAAGGGGGGTTACTAGTGGGGTACCGCAGGGTTCAGTACTCTGTCCGTTCCCTTTTAATGTCTTTATAAGTGACATTGCAGAGGGACTGGAAGGAAAAGTATGCCTTTTGCAGACGATACAAAGATCTGCAACAGGTTTGATACACAAGGTGGGAGTGAAAAGGACGAGAAGGGACTTGGCAGGGTTTGAGGAATGGTCAGAAGTATGGCAGCTTGGATTCAATGCAAAGAAACGCAAAGTAATGCACCTGGGAAGCCAAAACCCATTGGAAGAGTACACAATGGCGGGGAGTAACAAAAACAAAAATGGAAAAGGACTTGAGGGTAATCATATCAGATGACCTAAAGGTTAGCAAGCAATGTGAGAAGGCAGTAGGGATTGCTGGGGGGATACTGGGATGTAAAGGGATAGGCATCACCAGTAGAAAACAGGAAGTTGTTATCCCTTTGTACAGACATTTGGTGAGACCCCATCTGGAGTACTGTGTCCAATTCTGGAGACCCCATTTCTGCATGGACATAGACAGGATGGAGGCAGTCCCGAGGAGGGCAACTAAAATGGTGCAGGGTATGCAACAGAAGCTATATGAGGAGAGACTAAAGGATCTTAATATGTATACCCTTGAAGAAAGGAGGGAGAGGGGGACATGATCGAAACTTTTTAGTACCTCAAGGGAATCAACAAAGTCCACGAGGGTAGCATATTTCAGAAAAATAGATGTGCAAGAACATGGGGATGCAATTTGAAGATAGAGGGGGGACTGCTCAGGGGCAATATGAGGAAGTATTTTTTCACAGAGAGGGTGGTGGGTGCATAGAATGGCCTTCCTGAGGAGGTTGTGGGGTCAAAAACCATGTGAGAATTCAAGAATGCATGGGCAGACATAAGGCAATTCTTGTTGGGTGTAGGAAGAAACAGGCTTTTGGTTAACTAGAATCTGCAGCTTATCCAGTAGGTAGGGAAATGGGCAGACTAGGTGGGCCAAGCGGTCCTTATCTGCCGTCAAAGTCTATGTTTCTATATTTCTATGTATTACAACAAGTAACCTGGTACAGAATATACAATATCAATCAAGGTGCTTTTTATACTGCAGTAGAGTTACAATTACAACAAGTAACCTGGCACAGAATATACAGTATACATCAATGTGCTTTTTATACTGCTGTAGAGCTACAATTACAAGCAACCTGGCACAGAATATACAGTATACATCAGTGTGCTTTTTATACTGCTGTAGAGCTGCAATTACAACAAGTAACCCGACACAGAATATACAATATCCATCAATGTGCTTTTTATACTGCTGTAGAGCTACAATTACAACAAGTAACCTGGCACAGAATATACAATATCCATCAATGAGCTTTTTATATTGCTGTAGAGCTACAATTACAGCAAGTAACCTGGCACAGAATATACAGTATCCATCAATGAGCTTTTTATACTGCTATAGAGTTATAATTACATATAACCTGGCACAGAATGTACAACATACATCAGTATGCTTTTTATACTGCTGTGCAGCTACAATTACAAGTAACCTGGCATAGATTATACAGTTGTAACCACTAGGTGGCGCTATCCCAAGGGCTACTACCTCTGCCTGTTTGGCTACTGATAGGTTGCAGGGCCTAGGTTCTATGGCAGGTGCCTCCACCCAGAGGTCAGGGTTGGTAGTGGTTAGACTAGCTTGAGCACAGCCCTCTGGGACACTGTGACCCCCCCCCTTACATCCCACTAATGGCCTTCACAGTACATGGGAGTTACCTTCCCAATACCCCACAAATACACACTTCTTACCCATACAGTAACACTTACCCTCAGGACTGATGTCTTGCAGCACGTCTCTGAGAACCCCCCTGAAAAACAAGGTTAGGCAATATACACAAACACAATGCAATGCTTTTCTACCTATACTGACACCACAGACAGCATATAGTTCAATAACAACAAATCTGATTTATTAGAGGGGGCAGTAACGGGGGGGGGCAATCAGGTTAATTTAGTTTGGAAATATTCAAATCTCAGTACTGTGCATGCATATAGGGTCCAAACTGTCACTCTTTGGGTACCCAGGATGGTGGGGGGCTAGTCAGGGTCAGTGCAGCTGGTTGGGGCCCTTTGATGGAAAAAACACATGTACACACAAATTGTAATCCGGAGCCCTGGGGCTCAGTTCATGAAGAAATGAAACAGCAATAATCAGATGACACACTTGTAATCGATAAAAGGTTGCAGGGAGATACCCAGATTTGTACTCACAATACCAAAGCTGAAAGCTGGATGGAGGATGGTTTAGATGGATTGCCAGAAAAACAAGGTATAGAGTCAGGGTCCTTGTGGCTGGGCCCAACTGCAGTTGATAGCAAGCGGATTTAGTCAGACTCAAGCTGGGATCTGCTTCCAGCTTTAGCACACAGCTCATAGAAATAGGGGAAATAACATTGCGATCCCCCACAAGCACTACACACATTTATATGTAAAAGGAAAGTACTATACCAGGCAGCTGCTTCTCAATCCCGATCGCAAACACTTGCAAATTACCCGGGAGCACACACAGCATCAGCAGTCCCCGACAGGCTGATCGTACTTCAGCAAATCTTCGGTCTCTATGGGCAAGCCTGGTTATACACACTGCTTCCTTCTCTTCAAAACTCGGATTCAATCTGAACTGGCACTTACAAACGGCTGCAGGCCAACTTCAGGGCCTCCCATGAGCTTCCTGCACGAACTGCAAGCCGCATCAGAAGCAGGGCTCCTTCTCTCTTCACTGTCACTACTGATCTGAGCTTTCCAGTAACAGAGCAGGGCATTTCCTTTGAACTCCTCCCAGTTTGGTTGGCTAGTTTGGCTGTCACTTACAATAGGGCTCCCTCTGTTGGTGCAAAAAGGCGGCAAGGTCCAAACTACATTTCCCAGAGGCACTGGCCATACAGTACATAGGTGGCTGGCTCCACAATGAGAGTCCAAGTTCTGATTTGCCAGCAGCAGGCTCCATTTTAAAGGTCCCCCCACACTTATTGGTCCAGTTCAGCAGTTCAAAACCAGAATGGAGGGCTAGGCAAAAACAGTTCAGACTGCAAAGAAAAGCAGGTTAGACAAACTGTATTTTCATTATTACTCTAAACAATTCCTGGCAGATTGTTACACCTTTTGAAAGAGCTCCCTCTGCGCATTTAGCGACGGCAGAAATGGAGCGAGTTGACAGCAGCCCGAGCGGGACTTGGGCATTAAAACACACAATTCCCCTTCTAAATTAATTATTATGTCTGCAAAGCAGACAGCTCTTAAAGAGACAGTACGTGGAGGCTCAGATAGCTCTCACCTGGAACCACATTTAAACAGCTTAGATGCCGAACACCTCCAGGCTTGGAGCATTCCTGCAAGCTCCTGGAAGACTTCTAGGAACCCCCATTTGCAGGGAGGTTACACCCTTCCTGGTCTGGAAAAACTTGGCATCTGCATCAAGTAGGTACCCTTATAACATTTTAAAAACAGATTATCACATTTGTTCATATCACCAACAGTTCAGGTCTGCATCTTTTTAAACAACAGTCAACATATTAAATCATTGATATAGCTATACTTATTCTGTAATTCACAGTTTACTACTGGTTACACAACATTGTACATGCAAACATTCTGATATCAGGTCATTACTTCTTGTACATGAAACCTGAAGAGAGGGGGCCCTTCTCTATCAGCTACTTTGGGGCTGAATGGGGCAGGGGCACCATACTTAGAGGGCAAAACCAATAACTTGGAGTTAGCACTTATGCTCAGTTTGGGCAATGAGCTCGAGGACACATACACTCTCTATGGACCACATTAAGAGGCAAGTCCACAGGTCTTCCAGGAGAATCATAGCTTAAGCACACCACAGGCTTCACAGCTTGACCAGTCTTTCTAGGGGGAACTGTTACAGTCTCTGCACTTTTAGGCTCACTTTCAGCACTGTCTTTACTGGCCAGGGGAGTTTCCATTGGGGTAGAGAGACTAGAACTGGGGGCACTTTCAGCTTCAGGAGTTGCAGTCTCTGAGTCCACAACACTTGGCTCACACGGGGAGTTTTCTGACACTGGCAGTGAACCATCAGGGCACTCAAAATACTCTTCTTGTTCTGGTATATTACCAGTCTGTTCCAGTTCATCATTTTTCTCCTCTGAAAGCTCATACAGTTCCACCATATACAGTGATTCCATGTCATCCGACTTGATACTTTGCACTTCACTTTCTGGGAGCATTGGCTCCAAGGACAAAGCTGGGGGCTTATGCAGTCCAGAAGGCCCAGCTTCATCTCCATAATTGACTAGGGGATTGCCTTGAAACAATTGACTCAGTTTGTAAGAAGGGTAGTATTCAAAGTTACACTCATTTTCCCCTGAAGTGGACAGGCAGTCAGGTTCAGTGGGGGTTTGTTGTAGAGAACACTTTAACTCAGCATCTGTAGGTGCAGCCTTTCTTTGCTTTTGCTTAGCAGCAGCTCTGGTCACTGGTCCAGAGGGAGCACTTTCTGGGAGCTCAGACTCAATCAAGATTTGGCCAATGGGCAGCAAATGATTTCGATGCATTGTCTTAACATCTTTTGAATGATTCTCAGGCCTTACTTTGTACACAGGCAGACCATCCAGTTTGAACACTACAATGTGAGGGAGATGGTGCCAC
Organism: Neoceratodus forsteri; assembly: GCA_016271365.2. Classification (NCBI taxonomy): domain Eukaryota; kingdom Metazoa; phylum Chordata; order Ceratodontiformes; family Ceratodontidae; genus Neoceratodus; species Neoceratodus forsteri. The sequence continues at coordinate 57,518,822 of CM057455.1, forward strand.
CTGCCAGCAATCTTGTGTTTGCCATGCAGTCCCAGATTTCTTAGCAATACACAATCTCCCTCCTGGAGTTCCTATGCTTTCACCTTTTTATCATATCTTTTTTTGTTGGCCAGATTTCTTTTGGCAGCCATGGTTTGAGCCAGTTGGTACGCATGATTCAGCTGGGCCTTTAACATTTGCACATACTGTAAATGGTTATCAGCTCGAACCCTATCTGGAGAAACTCCGAAAAAAACATCTACCGGTAGTCGGGCCTCTCTTCCAAACATAAGGCAGTAGGGGGAGAACCCAGTGGCATCGCTTTTGGTGCAGTTGTAGGCATGTACCAAGGTACTAATTTGTTGGCTTCATCTAGGCTTGTTTTTTGGGTGTAGGGTGCTTAGCATATCCAACAGAGTGCATTTAAAACATTCAGGCTGTGGGTCCCCCTGGGGGTGGTAAGGGGTTGTTCTAGACTTTCGCACTCCCCTCAGAGAGAGCATCTCCTTGATCAACTGACTCTCAAAGTCTCTCCCTTGATCAGAATGGATTCTTTGTGGAGCCTCATAGTGAACAAAAAAGTTTTCTACAAGTACTTTTGCCACGGTGGATGCTTTCTGGTCCTTGGTGGGGAAAGCTTGAGCATATCTCATAAAATGGTCAGTGACCACCAGCATATTACTGATATTTCTTTGGTATGGCTCTAAACTGAGAAAGTCAATACAGACCAGCTTCATGGGGCACTGGTGGTGATGTTAACAAGGGGGGCCGCCCTCTGAGGCAAGGCTTTCCTCTGTAAACAGCGACTACAAGTTCGAATGTGTTGCTCAACATCAGCCCCCATCTTAGGCCAATAGAATCTGGATCTCACCAAGTCAAGTGTTCTGTCTATACCAAGGTGCCCCATGTGGTTGTGTAGGGACCTCAGTACCAAGTCTCTGAAGGCAGTGGGCAAAACTAACTGTTGTTTGTCTATTTGTCCCCCTCTGTCTACTGTTTCTCTGTATAACAGTCGATTAATCAGTTTCAACTCAGGACCTTCGTTGTATAACAGTGCAGTTCTTAAATCAGTGGAGCGTAACTTGGACACATCTTTCCCTGCATAGAGGGCTTCCAAAGCTGGTTTATCATAGGATCTCGGGATTGAGCCTGCTGAAGACTGTCATTGTCTAGCTGAGGCAAAGCACCAACATCTAATGCAGAAAAGTGGCAATAAGCAGCAGGAATGCAATTCTCAGAGGGCCCCAAACAATCCACCAGACAGTCCACTGCTCCTGTGGACACTTGTTCCTCTCTGTCAAACTTCTGGCAGAGTGCTCGAATATCAGGTCCTGACAGTCTGACCCAGTCATTCCGGGAAACAGGCCTCCGGGAGAGAGCATCAGCATCTATGTGGTTCAGGCCTGCTCTGTATTCAACAGCACAGTCGTATGTAGATAATACAGAGAGCCACCTATGGCCAGTAGCATCCAACTTAGCTGAAGTCTGCACATAGGTCAAAGGACTATTGTCAGTTTTTACTTGTATCTTAGCCCCATACAAGTACTTGTGGAACTGGTCCACAGTGGCCCACTTCAAAGCTAGGTACTCTAACTTATGTACAGGATAGTTCTTTTCGGATGGGGTCAGGCTTCTACTGGCAAAGGCCACTGGTCTCAGGCCATTCTCGTGCTCTTGCTACAATACAGCCCCCAAGCCTTGCGGACTAGCATCAGCGTGCAAGACATAGGGCTTCGCTGGATCTGCATAGGCAAGGATAGGAGCGTGGGTAAGTTGATATATAATCTCATGAAAAGCAGCTTCACAATCAGGTGTCCATCTTGCTCCAAATACTTCATTGGGATGAAAATACACTGTCTTAGTCTCAGGAGAAGCCGACCTCTTATATTTTTTGTTAGTAGGAGGGTAACCTCGAGTAAGATTAAACAAAGGACAAATCACTCTTGAATAGTCCTTGATGAACCAGCGATAGTAACCACAGAAGCCGAGGAATCTTTGCAGTTCTTTCAGATTGTGGGGCTGTGGCCAGGTGGTCAAGGCCTCTGCTTAGCTCGGGTCTGTTTCTGTTCCCTTGGTGGATATGATATGTCCCACATACTTTACAGAAATTTGGAAGAACTGACATTTATCAATGGATAGTTTAAGGCCAAAGTCTTCCAGTCAGTCCAACACCTTGAACACCCTGCTCTCATGTTCTTCCAGTGAGCTGCCAAACACAATAACATCATCTAGGTATACCAGGCACTCTGATAAGTTCATGTCCTCCACTGCACGCTCCATCAGTCATTGAAAGTTGGCTGGGGCACCTGAAATCCCTTGAGGCATCCTCATGAACTCATAGAAACCAAGTGGGCAGATAAAGGCTGTCTTCTCATGGTCTTCCAGGTCATCGGGATCTGGTAGTACCCACTGTGAAGATCCAGCATGGAGAACCGCTTCCTACCGTTCAGGCAGTCTAAAGCATCCTGAATGCGGGGCATTGTATACTGATCAGGGATAGTCCGCCGGTTGAGGGTGCGATAATCCACGCACATCCTTACTGTCCCATTCTTTTTTCTCACTACCATGATAGGTGAAGCATATGGGCTTCTGGATTCTTGTATTACACAAGCAGCAAGCATCTCTTGCAGATGTCGTCTCACATCATCTATTTCAGCAGGCGTCAGGCATCGAGGCCTCTCACGAAATGGCCTTTCATCATGCAGCTGGATATGGTGCTCAGCTCCTTGCACACATCCTACGTCCCATTCCCTTAAAGAAAACACCTGGTCTCTCTGGGCAAGCTTCTCAGTGATCCTCATTTTCCATTCAGCTGGCAACGGAGAGTCACTGAAATCGAACAAGTCGGGCGTCACTCTGTCACTCTTACCAGAACACTTGTTACTGGGTAACACTGCAGTATCTGCACAATGTACATGAGCCAGGGTGCAACCTCTATTTACTCGAATCTCTCTGTCAGACACATTATGAACTTGAACCATTACCCTTTTGGCATAAGCATGGGCTCTGGCAGGTAAAATACTTGGCTTGACCAGCAGTCCTTCCAGCAGTTTCCCATCGCCTGGTGCATCCAGCATGAGTATTTTATTCTTAACATCCTTTCTGATACGGACTTCCCCCTGTAAGGTACACTGGGCATTTGGCACCAAAATCAGAGACTCAGGATCCTTCTTTCAGACAATTCCAACCGGTTCTTCTGGGTCCACTTTTTCAGCATCTCTCTGTGCCTCAAAGGCCTTCTTGATCAAGGTTGGAATTCTCAAAGCTCTACCAGTCCTTGACCCTTGTTTCTCATAACACAACTGTGCCAACCGTCCAAACATATGCGCATTCATCCTAATTAGTAGAGGAATCCCATCATACAGTCTGGTAGGGGGACACACTAATGCCAGGGTCTCTACTTGATCGGCCACTCCAGCCACAGAGGTGGGAAAAGACAGCCAAATTTGGATATACCCGGAATAGGGGTAGGCCTTCTCACTTAACCCCCAGACATGCAGTCCTTCCAACGGTTGTAAGGGCACATCAGACAGGTGCTTCTGATACCAGTCCTGAAACATAATTGTCCTTGGGAGCCAATGTCCAATACAGCTCTTGTAGACACTCCATTCACCTTCACACTGGTCTCCATGGAGGGACTCACAATTCTGGACCAGTCTGGAGAGGTGGTAGCAAGGGCCTGGGTAGATGATCATCTAGCCACAGAAGGACGTGAGTTAGCATTTCTGGGACCCTCACTGCAATCATTTCATGCACCTCTTAACCACTGATTTGTTCTCCGGAGCTCTCCTTGTAGCCTATTTGCAACTTTGTCTGTGTCTTTTGGGGACCTGCATTCTCTCTTCATGTACCCAACCTTCCCACAATTATAGCAAGACATACCTTCCTGAGATTGAGATGGCTGAGGCATCACACTGGGTGCCGGGGCAGGGGTACTTCCAACAGAAAACCTTGGTCCCGCCTCTGTCAGCGGTGTGGTGAGCATTTGGAGACATCTCATCAGTTTCCTCACTTCCATAGTCAAGACATCAGGTTTTGAACTGTTATCAACATGAGGTGCCTGGGTGGGCACCCCCACCTCCATAGCAGATGCAGTCTGATAAGGATCAGAGCCTGTACTTTTAGGGGGGCCTTCATAAGGAGACTGTTTTTTCCTTCCCTGAACTCCCTTAGCAGTTTGTCCCAGGGCGGGACATCCGTAACCGTCCCTCTCTGACTGGCCCCCCTTGGCTAACATGGGGATCTCGGATTGTGTCATGAGATTTTGATGATTCCTGATCATCAGCATCTGACCCTGCACCTGGAGCAGGGGATGTAGCAGCTACAACTGCGCAGGACTCTGACAAACCTTCCTCCTCCTCAACTTCCCGTACCTCCCTCATCAACACATGGAAAGGCAAGGGACTGGATTTCCTTTGATGCAGTTGCAATTTGAGTAACACCCAGCTGGAGTGCCGGGCAGAGCAGAGTATATGATCCAGCCTTACCTGGTCCACTTCACTAGAGGTACAGCCCCCCTTCCAAAAAATGGTTTGTAAGATCTCCTCTAATTGATCCATATAGGCAGATAACAATTCCCCTGGCTGTTGTCTAACATCTTTAAGTCTCCATTTCAAGGCCTCAACACTAGTGGTACCCCCAAACACATTCTCAAGGGCGACTATGTACTCTTGGGCTTTGGCGTCAGGGTTAGAGGACCTCAGGGAGCGAAAGGTACGTTGGGCAGGTCCTTGGAGGCTTTCCCCTAGATGGGCCCTTTTTTTGGCCTCCGAGCATTGCCAGTCTTGTACCGCAAGAGCTGCAGAATCTATCCAGGTCTCCAGATCAACTTCCCTATTTGGAGTAGGGCGAATACCAGAGAATACTTTGAGTTTGCGGTAAGGTCCATGACTGCTTGCTGGCTCAGGGGCTGGAGCGGGTGTGGATGTTGGGGGTGGTATGACCCCAGGTGGCAAGAACAGTTTCTTTAGGTCCTCCGTAGTTTTCCCTTCCTCCCACAACAATTTAGCAAATTTCTCTTCAAAAGTTTCAGATAGTGGGGGGGGGTTCATTCTCCCTGGGGTCTTTACTGTCTTTAGTTATCACTCTCCAGGCAGTGAGGGCTCCCCCTGGGGTAATAGTCTGTGGCACTTTAAACTGTCTATAGGGTCTTTACACTCTGTTAGGGCCATGAAAGTTTGGGCGAGCAGATCAGCCTGTCGCCCCACCACCACAGGGTTTCGTAAACATTCGACCTTGGAAAGTACTCCCTCTACAGTGTCCGTACTGGTACCCAGCAGGATATCCAAGATAAGTATAGCATTTTTGGGGTCGATCTCCTGCCCAGTGTACCACCTCACCAACCGATGTACAGCCACTTCTGTTGGGGTATCCATTTATTTTTAACAGTAGTTCGTAAATGTGGCCACTAGAGGATGCTAATCCCAGCAGTGCCTCCAAGATGTAACCCCTAGGTGGCACTATCCCAAGGGCTACTACCCCTGCTTGTTTGGCTACTGATAGGTTGAGGGGCCTAGGTTCTATGGCGGGTGCCTCCACCTAGAGGGCAGGGTTGGTAGTGGTTAGACTAGCTTGAGCACAGCCCTCTGGGACACTGTGACCCCCCCTTTGATCCCACTAGTGGCCCACACAGTACATGGGAGTTACCTTCCCAATACCCCACAAATACACACTTCTTACCCATACAGTAACACTTACCCTCAGGACTGATGTCTTGCAGCACGTCTCTGAGGACCCCCAGTAAAACAAGGTCAGGCAATATACACAGACACAATGCAATGCTTTTTTCTACATGTACTGACACCACAGATAGCATAGAGTTCAATAACAACAAATCGGATTTATTAGAGGGGGCAGTAACAAGGAGGGAGGCAATCAGGTTGATTTGGTTTGGAAATATTCAAATCTCAGTACTGTGCATGCATATAGGGTCCAAACTGTCACTCTCCAGGTACCCAGGATGGTGGGGTGCCAGCAAGGGTCATTGGGGCCCTTTGATGGAAAAAACACATGCACACACAAATTGTAATCCGGAGCCCTGGGGCTCAGTTCATGAAGAAATGAAACAGCAATAATCAGATGACACACTTGTAATCGATAAAAGGCTGCAGGGAGATATCCAGATTTGTACTCACAATACCAAAGCTGAAAGTTGGATGGAGGTTGTTCTAGCTGGACTGCCAGAAAAACAAGGTATGAGGACAGGGTCCTTGTGGCTGGGCCCAACTGCAGTTGATAGCAAGCAGATTTAGTCCGACTCAAGCTGGGATCTGCTTCCAGCTTTAGCACACAGCTCACAGAAAAAGGGGAAATAACATTGCGATCCCCCAAAAGCACTACGCACATTTATATGTAAAAGGAAAGTACTATACCAGGCAACTGCTTCTCGATCCCGATCACAAACGCTTGCAAATTACCCGGGAGCACACACAGCATCAGCAGTCCCTGACAGGCCGATCGCACTTCAGCAAATCTTCGGTCTTCTACGGGCAAGCCTGGTTCTACACACTGCTTCCTTCTCTTCAAACTCGGATTCAATCTGGACTGGCACTTACAAACGGCTGCAGGCCAACTTCAGGGCCTCCCACAAGCTTCCCACGTGAACTGCCCGCCGCATCAGAAGTGGGGTTCCTTCTCTCTTCACTGTCACTACTGATCTGAGCTTTCCAGTAACAGAGCAGGGCATTTCCTTTGAGTTCCTCCCAGTTTGGTTGGCTGGTTTGGCTGTCACTCACAATAGGGCTCCCTCTGTTGGTGCAAAAAGGTGCCAAGGTCCAAACTACATTTCCCAGAGGTACTGGCCATACAGTACATAGGTGGCTGGCTCCACAATGAGAGTCCAAGTTCTGATTTGCCAGCAGCAGGCTCCATTTTAAAGGTCCCCCCACACTTATTGGTTCAGTTCAGCAGTTCAAAACCAGAATGGAGGGCTAGGCAAAAACAGTTCAGACTGCAAAGAAAAGCAGGTTAGACAAACTGTATTTTCATTATTACTCTAAACAATTCCTGGCAGAGTGTTACACATTTTGAAAGAGCTCCCTCTGCGCATTTAGTGACTGCAGAAACGGAGCGAGTTGACAGCAGCCCGGGCAGGACTCAGGCACTGAAACACACAATCCCCCTTCTAAATTAATTATGTCTGCAAAGCAGACAGCTCTTAAAGAGACAGTACATGGAGGCTCAATTAGCACTCACCTGGAACCACATTTAAACAGCTTAGATGCCGAACACCTCCAGGCTTGGAGCATTCCTGCAAGCTCCTGGAAGACTTCTAGGAACCCCCATTTGCAGGGGGGTTACACAATATATATGTAACCCCCCTGCAAATGGGGGTTCCCAAAAGACTTCCAGGAGCTTGCTTGAATGCTCCAAGCCTGAATGGTGTTTGGCGTTTAAGCCATTTATCAGTGAGTGTTTTTAGAGCCTCTGGTACTGTCTCTTTAAGAGCTGTCTACTTGCAGACATAATTAGTTTGTATGGGGGGACTGTGTGCTTCTCTGTTTGAGTACCACTCGAACTGCTGCCAATTCACTCCATTTTTGCAGTCACTAGGAGTGCAAAGGAACCTATCTGAAAGATGTAACTGTTTGCCAGAAATCATTTACAGTAATAATGAAGTTACAGTTTGTCTAACTGCTTTCTTTGCAGTCAGAACTGTGTCTGCCTAGTTCCCCATTCTGGTTTTGAACTGCTGAACTGGACCAATCAGTGTGGGTAAGCTAGCTTAAATGGTGCCTTGACGAATCAGAACTTGGACTCATAATCTGAGCCAGCCACAAGAGGATGTGTATTAGACAGTGACTCTGGGAGATGTAGTTTAGACTTCGCCTCTTTTGGACCAACAGCAGCAGTCTTGTGAGTGACAGCCAATCCAGTCAAGAACTGGGAGGAACTCAAAGGAAGTGCCCGGTTTTGTCTGTTGGAGTTTCAGTTTTAGCTCTGGAGTGAAGGAAGAAACCCCGTGCTCCTTCAGTGCACAGTTTCAGTCAAAAACGTGTGTAAGGCCCAGGTTCCGGTCTGCAGCTCGTGTAACTGCTTGTTAGGACTGAATCGTCCTTGAAAAGAATCAAAGGATCTCTGAAGAGTAGAAACCAGGCTCACCCTGTAGAAGACTGGAGAAATTGTTGAATTGCACTCGGTCTGTCAGGAACTGAATCTGCTGTGTGTTCTCCGGGTGACATGCAGTAATTGCGTTCGGGATAGAGAAGCAGCCTGCCTGGTATAGTACTTTCTTTTTTTACCATATAAATGTGTGAAGAGTCTCTTGGAGCTCAAGAGTAGCCCTGCTGATATTGAAGGACCCTATCTTATTTGGAGGTCGTGAGTACTAATTCAGGGTCGCTCCCTGTTGAATTGCCACATTAAATCCAAATGGAATTACTGTACTGCTGACTGTTTAATTTTCCTTTTTTCTGTGTGAAAGGGCCCCTACCAGCTGCCACGGTTTGGACTAGCCACTAGGGCTTGGGTACCCAGGGACAGTAACTGATAGGGATAGGCCTGTGCACAGAGCCATAGGTAGATGATTAGAGTGATAAGCTAATTAACCTGATTTCCCCGTCCTTGTTATATCCCCCTAAATAAATCAGAGCTGCTTGTTTCAGCAAAGTTATACTGCCTGAGGTATTTGTCTATGTTAAAGTACTGTACTGTGATTGTTGCACTGTATCTTATTTCACAGGAGGTCCCAGTGCGGAACCAGTCCTGGGGTAAGTGTATACTGTGAAGGTAATTTGATATATTGTGTGGGCCACTAGTGGGAAGAAAAGGGGGTTGCAGTGTCCCAGAGGGCTGTGACCAAGTTAGTTTAACTATTGCAAACCCTGACCTCTGGGTGGAGGCACCCGCCATTGGATCCAGGCCCCTCAACCTGTTAGTGGCAAATCAGGCAGGGGTAGTAGCCCCTGGGATAGCGCCATCTAGGGGTTACATATATCAAAGTGATTTTTACATTGCTGTAGAGTTACAATTACAAGTAACCTGGCACAGAATATACAATATACAACAATTAAGCAATAAGGCACGACAAGGTGTGGTATATCATGGGATATCATCATGCCTCGGGTGGTTGGGCACGAGGCCGAGTGTATCCAACCACCTGAGAAGTGACGATATCCCATGATATACCACACCCTGGAGTGACTTATTGCTATTATGAACTGAGTTTCAAGTTGTATCGGTTTTAAAACGTTTTATGAATTAATTTTTGGGTGGTGTAGGAGTACATTTTGAAAAAAATAGTTCTCATACAGTAGAGAGCAAGGAGGCTGGTGGCACCGGAACTTTTTTGAAGCCGTGCTGATGTTGCCTGATATCATCACAGCTTAAAAGAGCTCTCGGCCAATCAGATTCCTCTATTTACGATCCTCAGTTCATAATGTGCTTTTTATACTGCTGTAGAATTAGATAGTTACAATAAGTAACCTAGCACAGAATATACCATATACATCAATTAAGCAATAAGGCACGAGAAGTGACGATATTCCATGATATACCGCACCCTGGAGTGACTTATTGCTTTTATGAACTGGATCAATTGATATTTTATGCATTTAATGTAAAAAAATAAAGTTTTAAAATATTTTAATACTGGTTTTATGTGAGTGTAGGTAGACATTTAAAAAGAAAAGTTTGTGTATGTCATGTTTTGGGCAGTAGGTGGTGCTGTTTCCATTTGTTGCTCCCCATCAGAATGGTGTGCTGCTGTTTGGTACCAGCCCTTGTTGTGCTCGTGTTCCACACAATTACTCCCCCCCCCAATTGCTGAGTTTATTTTGGATTTCAGGGCTTTAGAAAGAAGGAAGGAGTAATCTGGTAAGTCTAGCAAGAGTTGGTGGTTTGCAGTATGTAAAATATGCTGGTTAAACATTGGAGCGCTGTCCTCGAGCACCCCTCCTTACAAACTGAGTGTCACTGTATGCAGCTAAAAGTAGAAGTAGTGGTTGAACCGTGGGGTGAAGTGAAGGGGAGCAGCCATTCACTGAATGAACCGGAGGAGCTGGCATTTGCTACAAGCGAGTGGGACCAGTCATTGCGTAGTCTGCGACAGGAGCGGGTGGGTTGAGGTGGTGTTAGCTTGTTAGTCGGCAGCATTTTCTTTCAGTCAGCAGGAGACAGGATTCGTGGCAGCGCGTAAGGAGCTGCTGTTTCTGTACTGCAGTACATGGTGCTCTGAAGGACAGCAAGAGGTTTTTTTTTCCTGTGGAGAGCAGGTGCTGTGGGTAAAATGTAAGGGGGAGGGGGAACAGTTGTCAAGGTTTCGTTTTTTGTTTCAAATAGTGGCTGACTGCGAACTGTGGGAGACTAGAAACATTGCGCTGAGTGTAAGAAGGCTAGTGGCCGGAGCTTTTTTGAAACCGTGATGATGTAGCCTGATATCATCACGGCTTCAGAAACCTCTCTGCCAATCAGCTTCTGGTATTTACAATCTCCAGTTCATAATGTGCTTTTTATAGTGATGTAGAGTTACAATTACAACAAGTAACCTGGCACAGAATATACAATATACATAAATGTGCTTTTTATACTGCTGTAGAGATACAATTACAGCAAATTACCTGGTACTGAATATACAAATACATCAATACACTTTTTATACTGCTGTAGAGTTACAATTACAAGTAACCTGTCACAAACTATACAATATACATCAATGTGCGTGTTATATTGCTGTAGATCTACAATTTCAACAAGTAACCTGGCACAGAATATGCAGTATACATCAATGTGCTTTTTATACTGCCAGAGAGTTACAATTACAAGTAACCTGCACAGAATATACAGTATACATCAATGTGCTTTTTATACTGCTGTAGAAATACAATTACAAGTAACCTGGCACAGAATATACAGTATACATCAATGTGCTTTTTATACTGCTGTAGAGTTAGAAAGGGGGTTACAAGTGGAGTACCACAGGGTTCAGTACTGGGTCCCGTCCTTTTTAATGTCTTTATAAGTGACACTGCAGAGGGACTGGAAGTAAAAGTATGCCTCGCTGCAGACAACACAAAGATCTGCATCAGGGTTGATACACAAAGGAGGGTAAAAAGGATGAGAAGATACTTGGCAAGGTTGGAGGAATGGTCAGAAGAATAGCAGCTTGGATTTAATGTAAAGAAGTGCAAAGTAATGCAACTGGGAAACAAAAACCCAGGGGAAGGGTACACCATTGGGGGGAAGTAGTAACAACAAAAATGGAAGAGAACCTGGGGGTAATCATATCAGATGACCTAAAGGTTAGCAAGCAATTTGAAAAGGCAATAGGGATGGCTGGGGGGATTCTGGGATGTATAGGGAGAGGCATCACCGGTAGAAAACAGGAAGTTGTTATCCCTCTGTACACACAGTTGGTGAGACCCCCATCTGGAGTACTGTGTACTGTTCTGGAGACCCCATCTCTGCAAGGACATAGAATAGAAGCAGTCCAGAGGAGGGCAACTAAAATGGTGCAGGGTGTAGTGCCCCAGGGAAATTGGAAGCACCACAGAAAATAGGGGATCCTCAGAGATATGAGGGGTCAGACAGTTATGGGGACCCTGGAAGCTTAATGGGGAACCCTTGAAAAGCTTTGGTGACCCTCTGAAACACAGAACAGGCCCAACTCCAGCAAACAGTCCTAGTATTCTAAATTCAGGGTTTTAAAAGAAAACCATTTTTTTTCTTTCCTTCCCCTTCCCCCTGCTCAAGACCAACACCCAGCCAGCCAAACCAGTTGGGCAACATTCCTGTCCCCAGTGGAGAAGGAAGCCAGGCTGAGCCCTCTCAGCCAATCCCTGTGGCCAGGGTAGATTCAAATCTGGAGATTTTTTTTTTTTAAGCCACTGACCCAGCTTTAGGAGGCTGACCTCTGGATGAAGGAGCCGATCCCCTGGCAGGTAGCCAGGACTACCCCAGCCCAGAGGAGGCTCTTCACAGACTGGAGAGAGGCAAGAAAGAGTTTGACCAGGGAGGGTGAAGGACAGCAAGGCAATGAATGTCGGCTTCCCTGTTAGGTTGAAGTGAATCCCCTGGGTCCCTTTGGTGTAACTCCTTCCAGAAGACCCCCAGTAGCAGCCTTGGTCGATTTTTGCAGAAATCTGCCATCTAGTCGGGTCCCCCAATGTGTTGAGTCAGTTCATTTGGCTGGGAAACAGACCCAGTGAACCTTCCATGCAGCAGTCTCCAGGAGAAGAAGCCTTATCAGTCCTTCTTGGTTGTGCATTCACCAGAGGACAGAAATCCTGTTTAAACTCCAGAGGTGAGTAGGCTGTTGGCCAGCATTTCCTTTAATAATTAGTCCTAGCTAGACTTGCTTCAGCCAGGGGAAGGTTTGTTTGTTTAGCAATTGTATTGTTGCACTGTGTAATTATTGTTTAAAATTGTTAAATTGCTTCCATTGTACCCCCCCCTGGGTGGAGGAAGCTGCTACCTTGTCCAATTGTATAGAGACAGAGGGAGAGAAATGAGAACCAAAAAGGCAGAAGCTAGAAGGGTTCAAACCAAATCATTGTTAGACCAAGATTAAAGGTGTTTGTGAACTCCTCTCTTGAAAGAATCTCTGCTAGTTTAACGTATTCTAGGCAGTCTGTGGTCCATAAAGAGAGACTTGGGCACTCCCTCTTAGCCTAGAATCAAAGAAGTGCTAGGTAAAACGAGGTCAAAGTATTATTGATGAGAATGTGCATTTCCTGCTGAATTTCTAATTGTTTAGCTGTAAGAAGCTAATTACTAAAAGCCTGGCAGAGCCTTATTGCATGCTTTGCTCAGAGTTCTAGGGTACTCTAAGCCCAAGTAATGGAAAAACGTAGTCCTTTGTCCATGTAGTAGAAGGGCGTGGCAGCCCATAGCTGGGACAGAGACACTAGGTACCCTGGCCTCCATATTCAGAAGGGGGGTGGGTCATCAAACTGTCTCAATGCCCATGAAGCAAACTGTATTTTCTTTATCTGCCTGCAATTTCCTGTTGCTTGCCTGCCCCTCAGTTGTTCCTGATTTTCAGGGATGTCCCTGATGTTGCCTCAGAAACTTCTTCTGTCCCTCTTATGTCTGGCATTTCTGGCACTAAAGAGTAGGGATTGGGATCACAGAATAATGCCAGCCATTGATGTTACAGTCTCATTCTCATTAAGAAAATGCTATTCACACTAAGAAACATGTGGGATACAGCTTCTGGGACTAATATTACTGTTTTATCTGCTGTGTTCCTGATTTTGGTCATTTGTCCCTGCCCTATGATGAGGGAGGTTAAGTATACTGCTGTAGAGTTACAATTACAACAAGTAACCTGGCACTGAATATACAATATACATCAATGTGCTTTTTATACTGCTGTAGAGTTACAATTACATCAAGTAATCTGGCACAGAATATACAATATACATCAATATGTTTTTTATACTGCTGTAAATTTACAATTACAAGTAACTTGACACAGAATATACAATATATAAGCAATAATGCACAGCAGGGTGTGGTGCATCATGAGATATCATCACACCTCAGGTGGTTGGGCACAAGGCCATAGGCCGAGTGCATCCAAACAGATGAGAAGTGATGATATCTCATTATATACTACACCCTGGAGTGCATTATTGCTATTAAGAACAAACAGTAAATGTTTTGGAAATTAAATATTATAAAAAACAACTGTTGAACCTTTAAAAAATAGATTTTTATGCTAGTGTAAGGATACAGTTAGAAAAAATTAGTTCTAGGAGACAGCAGGTGGTGCTGTTGTAGGTGGAGCTGGCAGGAGAGGTGTAGGTATTGTGGTGGTGTGACCTATGAACTCTGTTTCTGTTTTCTGTCCCTGAGTGCTGTCTTTACATTTATTGTTATTATAAGGGAATACTTTGCTTTGTGTTCTTTTTCTGTAGCATCTTTATCAGTTGGCAATTACAGTACTGATGTGAAATAATAGTAGCAGGTCTGGTCTTTGAGCATCAGTGGCCGTTGCTGTGTGACGAGTTCTGAGATGCAGCCTGAGTCACTCTACAGAAGTTTAAGTAAGCCTGTTAGATACATGGGATGTTTAGTGAGTAAGTTTGTGTGAACGACTGGATTTCTCAGAGCTTGAAACTGCCCTTTTCTTTGTTTGTTAGCTGCCGCATGGTCGGCAAATCAGGGTATAGGCGTGCGAGTGGCAACGAGTGAGAAGCTGCCCCTATTGAGCACACCTTTAGTGCGGCTGTATTTGTTGCCATTGTGAGTGAGCAGATCAGTGGCCGGAGGCTTTTTGAAGCTGTGATTATGTAGCTAGATATCATCACGGCTTCAAAGAGCTGTCGGCCAATCAGCTTCCTAGATTTTTGATCCCCAGTTCATAATGTGCATTTTATACTGCTGTAGAGTTACAATTACAAGTAACCTGGGACAGAATATACAATATACATTAATGTGCTTTTTATACTGCTGTAGAGTTACATTTACAGCAAGTAACCCGGCACAGTGTATATAATATACATGAATGTGCTTTTTGTACTACTGTAGAGTTACTATTACAACAAATAATCTGGCACAGACTATACAATATACATCAATGTGCTTTTTATATTGTTGTAGAGTTACAATTAGAAGTAACCTGACACAGAATACACAGTATACATCAATATACATTTTATACTGAAGTAGAGCTACAATTACAGTGAAACTACCTCTGGCTGGAAGCTGCAATAATGAACATAGGATTTGCAAGAAAGCGAGTTGTGCTCACAACAGAGGGAGGTGAACCTTACAATTGTCTTTGGTTTGTAGCAGATATTCTGCAGGTGAAGGCTACTTCTAACTGAAAGGTGAAATAAGGAACTTAGAATTATCAGGAAAAGATAGTCTTTCAAGCAACAGAGGGAGGTGGATCTAGCTTTACTTTTGTTCCAATTCTTAAGATTTTCAGTGCAGGAAGAGTTTAAACCCTGGGCTAAGAATTTGTCATAAGTCTTGAAATAAGTGCAGGTACAGGTTGTGTATTTGACCCAGACAGTGCCCTAGGGGGTGGAAACTGTTTTTTGTGTTTATCTTTGTGTGCCTTAAAAGGCCAGACCAGACTTTGTCAGGAAGTGCTTACATCATAGCTACTTATCAGCCAATAGCTTTGGTAACAGACCTGAGAACAATAGTATTATAAGCAAGTGTTTTATAGCAAACTCATCAGAATAGCTAATATTCTTCAAGTGAAACTACCTCTGGCTGGAAGCTGCAATACTTAACATAGGATTTGCAAGAAAGCGAGTTGTGCTCACAACAGAGGGAGGTGAACCTTACAATTGTCTTTGGTTTGTAGTAGATATTCTGCAGGTGGAGGCTACTTCTAACTGAAAGGTGAAATAAGGAACTTAGAATTATCAGAAAAGACAGTCTTTCAAGCAACAGAGGGAGGTGGATCTAGCTTTACTTTTGTTACAATTTTAAGATTTTCAGTGCAGGAAGAGTTTAAAGCACAGCTGACTTATTTTGGGGCTGACTGCTTTCAGAGCACAAACCACCAGGCTGTTTTGGGGCTGGGGAGGTTTACCTGTGTCTGACTTGGATGTCTGGATTTTTCTCTGTTTGATTAGCAGGGTATTTTCTCTGTCAAATTGTTGTGTAGGGCAGCTTGCTGACAGGAAGACACTCATCGCAGTGGTGGGTCAGAGCTTTTAGGTGATTGTTTTGTGAGGGCACAGTTTAGGTGAAGGTGGACAAAGCAATGGTGCCTGATGGGATTCATCCCAGAATTCTAAAAGAACTAAGGGTAGAACTAGTGACACCACTGACTACCCTCTTAACAAATCATGGGAGGATGGGTGGTACCCGAGGACTGGAGAAGAGCAGATGTGATTCTCTCACAAAAGTGGGAGCAAGGCAGAAGCAGGAAACTACAGACCTGTTAGTTTAACCTCAGTGGTAGGGAAAATGATGGAATCACTTGAAGGAAAGAATTGTCGAGTATCTAGAGGCCAGAGGGCACAGGACCCAAGGCATGGATTCACAGCGGAAGGTCATGCCAGACAAATCTGATAGATTTCTTTGACTGGTGACCAAAGTAGTAGATCAGGGAGGGGCTGTGACATGGCCTACCTAGACTTTTAGCAAGGTATTTGACACAGTCCCACACAAAAGATTAATATACAAGTTAGCCAGCCTGAGAGTGGGTCCCAAGATGACAGCCTGGTAAAGAATTGGCTGGAGAATAGGACACAGAGAGTAATAGTAAATGGAGTCCACTCTGAAGAAAGGGGGTTACTAGTGGGGTACCGAGGGTTTAGTATTAGGACGTCCTCTCAGTGTCTTTATGTTTACATTGCAGAGGGACTGGAAGGAAAAGTATGTCTCTTTGCGGATGACACAAAGATCTGCAACAGAGTTGATGCACAAGGTGGGGTGGAAAGGATGAGAAGGGACTTGGCAAGGTTAGAGGAATGGTCAAATGTATGGCAGATTAGATTCAGTGCTAAGAAGTGCAAGATAATGCACCTGGGAAACAAAAACCCAGGGAAAGAGTACACAATGGGGGGTGAGATACTAACAACAACAAAAATGGAAAGGGACCTGGGGGTAGTCATATCAGATGACCTAAAGGTGGGCAAGCAATGTGAGAGGGCAGCAAGGAGGGCTGTGGGGATACTGAGATGCATAGGGAGAGGCATCACCAGTAGAAAACAGGAAGTTATTATCCCTCTGTAGAGACAGCTGGTGAGACCCCATCTGGAGTACTGCGTGCAGTTCTGGAGACCCAATCTCCGCAAAGACATAGACAGGATGGAAGCTGTCCAGAGGAGGGCAACTAAATGGTGCCGGTCTGCACCGGAAGACATATGAAGAGAGACTTAAGGAGCTTAATATGTATAGCCTCGAGGAAAGGAGGGAGAGGGGGATATGATAGAAACTTCAAGTACTCCATGCTAATCAACAAAGTCCAAGAGGGTAGCATCTTTCAAAAAAGAGAGTGCAAGAACAAGGGGCACAATTTGAAGATAGAGGGGGTAGCTCAGAGGTAATTTAAGGAAGTATTTTTTCACAGAGAGGGTTGTGGATGCATGGAACGGCCTTCCGGAGGAGGTTGTGGAGTCAAAAACAGTGGTGGAATTCAAGTATGCATGGGACAGTCATAAGGCAATTCTAGGGGGTGAGGGTAGGAAGAAGTAGGCTGCTGGTTAACTAGGATCTGCAGCTTATCCATTAGGTAGGGAAATGGGCAGACTGGGTGGGCCAAGCGGTCCTTATCTGCCGTCAAATTCTATTTTTCTATGTTAAGTAACCCGACACAGAATATACAGTATACATCAATGTGCTTTTTATACTGTTGTAGAATTACACGTACAAGTAACCTGATGCAGAATATGCAGTATACATCAGTGAGCTTTTTATATTGCTGTACAGCTACAATTACAGCAAGGAACCTGGCACAGAATATACAATATATATCAATGTGCTTCTTATATAGCTGTAGAATTACATGTACAAGTAACCTGATGCAGAATATGCAGTATACATCAGGGAGCTTTTTATATTGTTGTACAGCTACAATTACAACAAGTAATTTCTCAAAAGCTAAAGCACACGCTCACCCATAGATAATCAGACACGGAGCTTTATCAATAAAATCCAATTTATTCAGCACCCAGATGCGCTTGATGCGTTTCGGACTAGAAGGTCCTTCCTGTTTGACAGTATGAAGGGAAAGATCATTGAAACACATTAGTTTCATCAACCTTGAAAGAACCAAAATAAAAAACTTTCCTCCCCCTTGGCTGCTGGATTTCTGAATCCAAGCATGGAGGAAGGAAACTACTGAAGACTACAGGAAGTTCCTGTCCCAGAACAGGAAGGGCGAGAGTTGTAAGGGCATATAGGCAGTAGGAAAGTAAGTGTAAAAATACACAGTGGGAGGAGACAGTAAGCATACAAAGCAACAGGAGAGGGGACACAAAATAAGTCAAGATGGGAGTGGTGCAGTACAATGGCTGTGGGGCAGCAGTGTTCCGAGAGACATTCTGGAGGCTGCGATGCTGCCCTGTTTGCAGGCACCTCTCTGGACTGACGGAGGAGGTTACCCGTCTCCAGGCTGACGTGGCTAGGATTCGTGAAACCTCTTCCCCCACCTAGAGACCACCATGACCACCACCGATACCTCAGAAGTTGCCAAGAAAGAGGAGCAGTTGGACCAAGGTGGGCTCAGGGAGGGAGAGGGTGGTGGAACAGAGGTGCATCCCTCCAGTTGTACCTCTCCACAATTCATATGCTGTTCTGGCAAAGAGTGGTTCCTCTATGAAGGCACCTGCAATGGAGACCAAGGAGGATGCTGGGAACATCCACAAATGAGACCCACAGGAGGGTGGCACGAGACCCCACAGGGGAAGGAAACAACTCCTGGTGGGGGACTCGATCATTAGGGGGGTAGAAGTGGGGGAGGAAGGGGATAGGGAGGTAAGGTGCCTGCCTGGTGCCATGGCTCGGAGGGACAGGAAGCGAATCCTTAGGATCGCGGGAGCAGCTGCACGAGGGATGGAGCTGGATGTCATTGTCCACCTAGGGGCAAATGACCTGGCTGTGAATGGGATCAAAGCAGTGCAAGAGGAGTTTGTGGAGTTGGGGAGGGACCTTAGACAAGTAGCATGTACAGTAACCTTCTTGGAGGTGCTGCCTGTCTATGGCAAGGATGATGCTAGGGTATTCCGCACTATAGGATTCAATGAATGGTTGAAAGACTGGTGTGGAGCTCAGGGTTTTGGCTTCATTGGGGACTGGGGAGCAACCTGGAGGGATGCAGGCTGATACTGGCGCGATGGTCTGCATCTGTTCGCGGGGGGACCAGGAT
The DNA here is from genome assembly GCA_016271365.2 of Neoceratodus forsteri. Lineage (NCBI taxonomy): Eukaryota > Metazoa > Chordata > Ceratodontiformes > Ceratodontidae > Neoceratodus > Neoceratodus forsteri. The sequence continues at coordinate 57,537,576 of CM057455.1, forward strand.
CCTAGATGACAGGTTTAAATGCTTCATTGGTAAGCATTTAAACTAGCCAAAGGGGAGGCACTGAAAAGGAGCAGAGAAATCCCAGCCTCCCCCCACAAAACACAGTAGTTAGAGAGGTAAACACCAAGGTAGAGAAGTCAGTAGGGAGCAGGACATGTGTAAATGCAGAAAAAGGCAGTACGAATGGGGATGGGGCTAAAAGGGTTAAGGCCATAGAAAATAAATGGAATGTGATGAGTACCAATGCCTGCAGTCTGTGCAACAAGCTCCCTGAACTAGTGGCCTTGATGGAAGAGGGATGCCTGGATATTGTGGCAGTCACTGAAATATGGTACACAGAGAACCATGACTGGGATGTCAGCATACCAGGATACACAGTCTACAAGAGGGACAGGGTGGGTAAAAGAGGAGGAGGAGTAGCTCTCTATATAAGGGAAGGGATTAAAGCAACAGAACTAAAGAGTAAACATAAAGTTGATGGGTCACCCTGGAGACAGGAATGGCACCACAACCCGCATGGGTTGTGTACAGACCCCCATCTCAGGGGGAGAAATGGACAAGGAAGTGATAGAAGGCATCCTTAAAATGGCAGAAAAGGGGGAGATATTGTTGATGGGGGACCTGAATATGCCAGATGTTAACTGGAGTACCTTTGCTGCAGGCACATCCAAGAGCAGGGTCATTCTTGATGCCCTACGGGGGCATGCCTCAAACAGCTAGTGTTGGAAACCACTCGGGAGGGAGCAATCTTAGACCTGGTACTCTCAAATTAGGAAGGAGAAAGGATCTCAGATTTAGAAGTGGGTAGCCATCTGGGAACAAGTGACCACCAAACAGTGTGGTTCACAATAAACACAGCCATAGAGTCAAGCCATACAAAAACAAGAGTATTGGACTTTAGGAAGGCTGACTTTGGGGAAAATGTGAGAGTGCCTCAGAAAAGCACTAGCAAACGGGCAAGAAGGAGGGGTGGAAGAACAATAGGGAATAATCAAAACAGCCATCGCAGAGGCAACAAGCCTTTGTGTGAAGCAAATCAACAAAACATAACGAAGAGAAAAACCACTATGGTTATCAAAAGAGGTGGCAGGGACGGTCAAGGAGAAAAGGATAGCATTCAGAAAATATAAGGAAACACAGAAGGAGCAGGACAGATAATTTTATAGTTAAAGCAGAAGGAGGCAGGGAAGGCAGTCAGAATAGCTAAGGCACAAACTGAGGAAAAGATAGTCAACTCTGTTAAGAAGGGGGATAAAACCTTTTATAGGTACATTAGGGAGCGAAGAAAGACCAAGGGAGGGATACAAAGACTTAATAAAGGGGAGGAAATGTGGGCAGAGGGTGACAGTGAAAAAGCAGGGATACTGAACAAATATTTCTGCTCAGTATTCACAATGAAAGAGTAGGGGGAGGTCCCTAAACCAAACAAGAGAGAAACTCTGAATAGGGGGGTCGATACCAGTCCATTCACAGAAGAAAGGGTTTTGAAAGAACTCTTGAAACTGAGAGTGGACAAAGCAATGGGGCCTGATGGGATTCACCCAAGAATTCTAAAATAACTAAGGGTAGAACTAGTAACACCACTGACTACTCTCTTTAACAAATCATGGGAGGATGGGTGGTACCTGAGGACTGGAGGAGGGCAAATGTGATTCCACTCACAAAAGTGGGAGCAGGGTAGAGGCAGGAAACTACAGACCAGTTAGTTTGACTTCAGTGGTAGGGAAAATGATGGAATCACTTCTGAAGAAAAGAATTGTTGAGTACCTAGAGGCCAGTGGGTCACAGGACCCAAGGCAGCATGATTTCACAGCAGGGAGGTCATGTTAGGCTAACCTAATAGATTTCTTTGACTGGATGACCAAGGTTGTAGACCAAGGAGGGGCTGTGGATATGGCCTACCTAGATTTTAGCAAGGCATTTGACACAGTCTCGCACAAAAGATTAATATACAAGTTAGCCAGCCTTGGAGTGGGTCCCAAGGTGGTAGGCTGGATAAAAAACTGGCTGGACAACAGGATGCAAAGGGTAATAGTAAACGGAGTTCACAGTGAAGAAAGGAGGGTAACTAGTGGGGTACCGCAGGGTTTGGTACTGGGACCAGTCCTCTCTAATGTCTTTATAAGTGACATTGGAGAGCACCTGGAAGGAAGGGTATGTCTCTTTGCAGATGACACAGAGATCTGCAACAGGATTGACACACAAGGTGGGGTGGAAAGGATAAAAAGGGACTTGGCAAGGTTGGAGGAATGGTCAAATGTATGTCAGCTTAGATTTAATGCTAAGAAGTGCAAGGTAATGCACCTGGGAAACAAAAACCCAGGGGAAGAGTACACAATGGGGGGGTGAGATACCAACAACAACAAAATGGAAAGGACCTGGGAGAATATATCGGATGACCTAAAGGTGGACAAGCAATGTGAGAGGGCAGTAAGGAGGGCGGGGGGACACTGGGATGCATTGGGAGAGGCATCAACAGTAGAAAAGAGGGAGTTGTTATCCTTCTGTACAGACAGTTAGTGAGACCCCATCTGGAGTACTGCGTGCAGTTCTGGAGAGCCCATCTCCGCAAAGACATGGAGAGAGTGGAGGCTGTTCAGAGGAGGGCAACCAAAATGGTGCAGGGTCTGCACCAGAAGATGTACGAGGAGAAACTAAAGCAGCTTAATATGTGTACCCTTGAGGAAAGGGGGGGCATGATAGAAACTTTCAAGTATCTCAAGGGAATTCACAAAGTACAAGAGGGTAGCATCTTTCAGAAAAAGAGATGTGCAAAAATAAGGGGGCACAATTTGAAGATAGAGGGGGGATGGCTCAGAGGTAATGTTAGAAAGTATTTTTTTCACAGAGAGGGTTGTGGATGCATGGAACATCCTTCCTTAGGGGGTTGTGGAGTCAGGAACAGTGGGAGAATTCAAGAATGCATGGGACAGGCATAAGGCAATTCTAGTGGGGGTAGGAGGAAGTAAGCTGTTGATTAACTAGAATCTGCAGCTTATCCATCAGGTAGGGAAATGGTCAGACTAGGTGGGCCAAATGGTCCTTATCTGCCATCAAATTCTATGTTTCTACCTGGCACAGAGTATAAAGTATACATCAATGTGCTTTTTATACTGCTGTTGAGCTACAATTATAACAAGTAACCTGGCACAGAGTATACAATATACATCAGTGTGTTTTTTATACTGCTGTAGAGTTGCAATTACAACAAGTAACCTGGCACAGAGTATACAATATACATCAGTGTGTTTTTTATACTGCTGTAGAGTTGCAATTACAACAAGTAGCCTGGCACAGAGGGCCCATTGAGGTTGGTGCAGTCAGCCAACAAACGCCACTTGCACCAATCGCAACTGCAACATTGACCCTCTGCCCTATTCTAGAAGGGGCAGGGTCTCCTTGTCTAAGTCCTGCAACTTGCGACATGTGGCCAGGTATGCCGAACAGAGGGTGCACCTGGCGAGCATGTTGCAAGCTGCAACAGGTCCAACACAGGTCACAGGTGCCCCCCATGCCACATTGGGTCCCCCGCAGGGCTGCCCACACCCCTGCCCCCAAAGTGTACATTAGGTACCGCAGGGCTGCCCATACCCTGCCCCTCAAGTGTACATTATCTGCCCCGCAGGGAGCGCTCACACCCTTCTGCCCTGAATCTCCCATTGCAATAGTGCCCCACAGGTCGAAGCAGTCAACCCCACCACCTGGTGCCCGACCTCGACTCGCAGCTGCAAATGCAGCATTTACCCAGCCCAGCCTGATAGTCTAGTGGCCCCCACCCAGCCATGCCTGTCCTCCCAGCACCCCCACCCATCCCCAGCTGGCGACGGCACAGCCCACCCTCTTACCTCCATGGCCAACCGCCGACCGGAGCTCCCGTTGAGCGATTGTAAAGACGACTCAGAAATTAATTTCTGGAGCACGCCATGCTGTTCGAGGGGTGGATGTGGCGGCAGTCACGGAAACGTGGGCCAACAAAAACCATGACTGGGACCTAAATGTACGGGGGTACACTATGCTTAGGAAGGATAGAAAGGAGGGCAGAGGGGGTGGAGTGGCTATGTTCATTAGAGATGACATAGAAATTGCTATGGTAGAAGAGGCAGAGGGAAACGTGGAGGCCTTATGGGTCACCTTACGATCCCCAGCAGGAGATAAGGTCAAGCTGGGAGTAGCATATAGGCCCCCCGGGATGAGTGATGTTCTAGAGGATGGTTTGCTGACAACATCATTGCCCAGTGTGGTCCAAAAGGGGAAGGAGTGGTGTTGATGGGGACCTTAATATGCCAGGTACAAACTGGGGAACCATGTCCTCTAAGGTGGCCAAGGAGCAGAGGCTGCTGGATGGCTTCCAGGATGTGTTCTTCACACAGCATGTGATGGAGCCCACAAGGGAGGGGCATGTCCTGGATGTGGTTCTGGCAGATGGGGATCTGTAAGGGACATGGTTGTACAGGACCCCTGACTGGGAGTGACCACAATACTGTCTGGTTTCAAATAAGCATTGGGGAGTGGGGTGAGATCTAGGACACTGGCAGTGGACTTGTGGGGGCAGACTTTATGGGCATGGGAAATATTCTCAAGGATCACTTGAAGGGATTACTCAACGACAAGTGTGGAAAGGAGATGGGAGGTCATAAACGGGACTTCATGAGGCAGTCAGGATCTGCGCTAAGTTGAAACGTAAGAGAGCAAGGTCACATAAACCATGCTGGTGGTCCAGTGAGGTCCAGGTAGCAGTCAGAGAAAAGAAGGCTTACAAAAATATAAAACAACAAGAGGGATAGGGATAAGAAATGTACCAGCTTGCATCTAGAAAAGTCACCCGTATGGTGAGGGGAGCAAAGTCCAGTAAAGAGCAATGGCTGGCACAGGGGATACATGGAGGGGAAAAGGGGTTCTTCCGGTACATTGGGGAGCGGAGAAAAACTAAGGGCCATCTCAGCAGATTGAGATCAGAAGGAGGGTGGGTGGAAGAGGCGAGGGACCAGGCAGAAGTATTTAACGAGTACTTTGCCTCTGTGTTCACTAGGGAGAGGGATGGGATATCTACAAAGCAAGGCACAAAGGGATAGAAGGCAGGGAGGGATCAGGGGAGCAACAGAAATGGAGCAAAAGGAGGGAAAGGTACCCCAGGGGTGTTCATCTGGATAAGGATAAAAGACCAGTAGGAGGGGACGGATGATGCCATCCCCGCCAAAGGGTGTGGTTTGCCCTCTAGGCCCTAAAGAAAGACAAATCTCCTGGCCAGATGGCATTCATCCAGAGTACTATGGAATTGGCGGACATACTGGCTGCACTCCCTGGCGGAGCTTTTCAGCAGGTCACTTGAGACAGGGAGGGTACCTAGGGATTGGCGAGAGGCACATGTGGTACCAATCCATAAAGGGGTCAAGGAAGTACCAGGAAACTATAGACCCATCAGTTTAACCTCGTGGTGGGAAAATTAATGGAGAGTATACTAAAGGAACGATTGGGGTTTACTTGGAGGAGGTGGAGGTCTGATAGTCGGCAGCATGGGTTTGTGCCAGGTAGATCATGTCAACCAACCTTGTGGAGTTCTACGGAATGGGTAACATCAGAACTGGACAGGGGTAAGCCTGTGGATGTATTATTCTTGGACTTCAGCAAGGCATGTTGACTCTGTCCCCACAATGGTCTGGGGAGAAACTGATGGGGTTAGGAGTAGGCCTTGATGGTCAGATGGATTGAAAACTGATAGCTGGACGACTCAGAGAGTAGTGGTCTGTGGGGAGCTCTCGAACCCTACAGAGGTTGGTAGTGGGTACCACAGGGCTCGGTCCTGGTCCAATCCTGTTTAATGCATACATATCGGACATCAGGGATGGTATAGGGTGTGAAATGAGTCTCTTCATGGATGACTCAAGATGGGAGCAGTAGTTGAGGGAGAAGAGGGAGGTTGGCCCTGCAAGGGGACCTGACACCCTGGAAAGCTGGGCTCACACATGGAAATTAATTTTAACATCGCCAAGTGCAAGGTGTTGCATCTTGGTCGGGGAAACCCTAAACACAGGTACACCCTGGGAGGAGGTGCTGGAAGCCTCAACAGGGAAAAAGACCTAGGGGTCATGGTGGATACATGTATGAATAACTCTGAGCAGTGCAGGAGAGCAGCTAGCAAGGCAAACAGGATGTTGGGATGCATCGCAAGGGGGATCACCTCTAGGAGCAAGGAAGTGATTCTGCCGCTGTACAATGGACTGGTTAGACCACACCTTGAGTACTGTGTACAGTACTGGAGACCACACTTGAAGAGGGACATACAGCTCCTGGAGAGGGTACAGAGGAGGGCAACAAAGATGATACGAGGGCTAGGGATTTGACTTACGAGGACAGACTTGAGGAGCTCTGCCTGTTTTCATTGGAGGAGAGGAGAGACAGGGGGGACATGATTGAGGTCTTCAAGTACCTCAAGGGAATAAATAGGGTAAACATGGATGGGATCTTTAGACTAAAGCAGGGAGGCATCACCAGAGGACATGGTTTGAAGCTGGAAGGTGGAAGGGTGAGGGGGGAAAAGAGGAGGAGGTTTTTCACTGAGAGGGTGGTGGACCCTTGGAATGCACTGCCTGGTGAGCTGGTTCAGAGATCCACAGTGGAGGGCTTCAAGAGAGGGTGGGACAGACACAGAAAGTGGATGTATCAGATGATGGCCTGTCCCAGGGGGGTTGGGATGGATGATAGGGGTTTCTGGAGCACAAGGGATGGGAGGGTCTCGGCACCCAACTAAGGATCTAGGTTCGAGCAGACTCAGTAGACCATAAGGCCTAATCTGCTGGCAAATAGTATGTTAGTATGTTAGTATGTCTTTACAGTAGTGCTCGTAGTGAACTCAGTCGGTGGCTGGCCGTGGAGATGAGAGGTGGGCTATGCCAGTCGCTGGCTGGGGATGGGTGGGGGGTGCTGCGTGGACTGGCACAGCTGGGTGGGGGCCACTAGACTGCCAGGGCTGGACTGGGTAATGACTTTGAGGCCTCGACTTGGGTCGGGCTGGGTGGGTGGTTGACTGCGCCGCCTATGGGGCATATCGCAATGGAGGATTCGGGGCAGGGGTGTGACTTCATGGGGCAGATAATGTCCACTTTGGGGAGCAGGGGGTGTGGGCAAAGCTGCGGGGCATTCACTGGGGTATGCAGGGCATGGGGGAGGGCAACTGTGGATTGACTGCTGGGCTGCTGGCGGGTCTACAGGACCCCCGGGTGGCATCCGTAAGTTACACCAGCTAAAAGTCGTTGCCGGTTCTCCTCTGGGGGTTCTTCTAGAATCCCGACATTGGGGACTTTGTTGTTGCCCTTCTGGAATGGGGAGCAACTGCTGCCATAAACCCTAGCGCCGCCATGGCAGGGGATTTATGGCGCAACTGTTGGCGTAACAGCTCTTCAGCGCAAGTGGCCTGCCGCATGTCGCAAGCCACATTGTAGAATTGCGCATGTCGCAACTGCTGCTACTTGCGCCATTCTACTTGGTGCAAGTGCTGTTACGCTAGGTGTAACTTTTCTAGAATCAGAGCTGGAATGTACAATATAGATCAGTGTGCTTTTTATAGTGCTGTAGGGTTACAATTAGAACAAGTAACCTGGCACAGAATATACAATATATATCAATGTGCTTTTTATACTGCTGTAGAGTTACAATTACAACAAGTAAGGAGGCAGTATAGCGCAGTGGTCTAAGGCTCTGAGCTGCAAATCTGGTGACATCCAGCAGACTAGACCTGGGTTTGAATCCCACAGCTTCCACTTGCATACTGTGTGACCCTGAGCCAGTCACTTAACCTCCTTGTGCTCCCAGGTCGCTCCTGTAAAAAAGCTTTCAGCTTAGTGTGCTATACCTGGTTAAACAAAAAAATAAATAAAGTAACTTGGCACAGAGTATACATCTATGTGCTTTTTATACTGCTGTAGAGATACAAATACAAGTAACCTGGCACAGAATATACAGTATACATCAGTGCGCTTTTTATACTGCTGTAGAGTTAGTTACAAGTAATCTGGCATAGAATATACAACATACATCAGTATGCTTTTCATACTGATGTAGAGTTACAATTACAGCAAGCAGGGCCGGCGTCAGGGGGGGTGCAAGGGACGCGACTGCACCAGGGCCCAGAGAGCACCGGGAGCCCATGATTGCCCCAGCCAGAGGCTTAGAATTGGCTGCACCGCGCTGCTGTGGTGTTGAACTTGTGTGTGTGTGTTCTGATCCGACTGCCGCCTGCCCGCCTCATGTGACTACGCAAGTCCAATCCATTTAAAAATTAAACCCCTGCTTTCCCTGCACAGTTGGCTGAGGTCTGGCTTTCATCCGATCATCCCACAGAGACAGAGCGACATACCTTAAGTGTTGAAGCTGCAAGTTCACTTCTCTGATCCCTCCCACCGGCACCAACTGTTCCAACCATGGGTCCTGCTGCCTCGGTAGCTCCTCCTCCATGCTGGCAGTGGCAAATGTTGCTCGTCGCTCCTCCTGACGCTGTGCTGCCGCCCCCGCCTGCCCTGCTATAAGCTCACATTAGATTTGCCGATGACTCGCTCACACTCCTCCCTTAGTCCTGCCTCCTCCCGGCCAGTCCCTCCCCGTGTCCCCTCCTCTAGCCTCTGCAGTGCTGTCTGATTTGCTGGCTGCCTGTGCTGGACTGGACTCGGAGGCGGAGCGCTCGCCGCTCGCTCAAAACAAAGCTGCTGCAGCCCAGCCTGCAAGTGTTTTGAATTAGTCAAGTCTGCTGTTGTGGGCGGGGCCAGGGCTGGGGAGGAGGAGGAGGCGGAGCGAGCATCGTCGATCTCTCATCTCGTGAGAATCTGCGACGATTGTCTCACAGTCTGTGGCAGTTGGCGGGCAAACTAAGAAGGAGTGAGTGGATGTGGAGTGGGGATCGTCGTCGGGCAGCGCTGCACTGTAGCAGCTCATAACTAATTAACTTAACTAAAACTAGACACAAACAGAACAGTACACATATAGTTGGTGGGGGTCTGGGGGAGGCAGCTAATAGAAATTATATATTACTTTACTCAGGACAGGTCTCAGGAAAAAATAGCTAGCTGGAGTGGCCTGGCAGCAAGCAGCCACAGGAAGGAGTGAGTACTGTGGCTGCCCCTAGCCTGTAGGGCCCCAGCGGGTGGCGGTAGCGGCAGACCTGGCTGGCCTGGGTCAATCAGTTTGATTGAATGAACTTTCTTTTGTCTCAAGAACTTAGAAGTAAATATATATGAAAAAAAATATATAACCCAGAGAGTTGTTTGAGTTGTGTTGTGACACTGTGTCACTGACTGCTGGGGGTGGGGGGCTAGTAGGGCTACAACTCTACTGTCAGTTTGTGTTGTTGTGACTGCCTGTGTCATGATTACTACTTCTCCCTCAGATATAATGAAGAACTTTAGGCAGGCAGATTAAGCAGGGAGTCACTAGTCAGGGAGAACTGTCTTGGGGGGGGGGGGGAAGTAAAATAAAAGAAGATATTCTACCCTCTTATGCATAATGCTGCTGCAGCCTTGAATGTGTTTTATTTGTGAAGTTAAATAACACGAATTCTTCAGACAGGACTCAGGAGGATGGGATCAGTGTAGTGATTGATTGAGTTAGGAAGTCGTGACTCGTGAGTGACGTTAGTGTGCGTCACTCAGTCTGGTCTGTACTGTCTGACCAAGTCCAAGAATATAATATATCAATTTTTTCTGAGTGAGTTACTGTATTGGCATTAAAATAACAAGATATTCTCTGGCTCTGCTGTGCCTCTGGCCTACCTAGTCTTGTTCGGAGTACGCCAGCAGCAAGCACTATAGCCAGCCTAGTACTGACTGTGTAGGAGTCCCTGTTAGGCATTAAAATAACAAGATATTCTCTGGCTCTGCTGTGCCTGTGGCCTACCTAGTCTTGTTCGGAGTACGCCAGCAGCAAGCACTGTAGCCAGCCTAGTACTGACTGTGTAGGAGTCCCTGTTAGGCATTAAAATAACAAGATATTTCGGTCTCGCTGTGCCTGTGGCCTACCTAGTCTTGTTTGGAGTACGCCAGCAGCAAGCACTGTAGCCAGCCTAGTACTGACTGTAGGAGTCCCTGTTAGGCATTAAAATAACAAGATATTCTCGGGTTTCTGCTGTGCCTGCGGCCTACCTAGTCTTGTTCGAGTACGCCACACAGCACTGTAGCCAGCCTAGTACTGACTGTGTAGGAGTCCCTGTTTGGCATTAAAATAACAAGATATTCTCTGGCTCTGCTGTGCCTGTGGCCTACCTAGTCTTGTTCGGAGTACACCAGCAGCAAGCACTGTAGCCAGCCTAGTACTGACTGTGTAGGAGTCCCTGTTAGGCATTAAAATAACAAGATATTCTCGGGCTTTGCTGTGCCTGCGGCCTACCTAGTCTTGTTCGGAGTACGCCAGCAGCAAGCACTGTAGCCAGCCTAGTACTGACTGTGTAGGAGTCCCTGTTTGGCATTAAAATAACAAGATATTCTTTGGCTCTGCTGTGCCTGTGGCCTCACGTAGTCTTGTTCGAGTACCAGCAGCAAGCACTGTAGCCAGCCTAGTACTGACTGTGTAGGAGTCCCTGTTTGGCATTAAAATAACAAGATATTCTCTGGCTCTGCTGTGCCTGTGGCCTACCTAGTCTTGTTCGGAGTACGCCAGCAGCAAGCACTGTAGCCAGCCTAGTACTGACTGTGTAGGAGTCCCTGTTTGGCATTAAAATAACAAGATATTCTCTGGCTCTGCTGTGCCTGCATGCCTACCTCCCTGTTAAGCATTAAAATAACAAGATATTCTCTGGCTCTGCTGTGCCTGTGGCCTACCTAGTCTTGTTCGGAGTACGCCAGCAGCAAGCACTGTAGCCAGCCTAGTACTGACTGTATAGGAGTCCCTGTTAGGCATTAAAATAACAAGATATTCTCGGGCTTTGCTGTGCCTGCGGCCTACCTAGTCTTGTTCGGAGTACGCCAGCAGCAAGCACTGTAGCCAGCCTAGTACTGACTGTGTAGGAGCCCCTGTTTGGCATTAAAATAACAAGATATTCTTTGGCTCTGCTGTTCCTGCGGCCTACCTAGTCTTGTTCGGAGTACGCCAGCAGCAAGCACTGTAGCCAGCCTAGTACTGACTGTGTAGGAGTCCCTGTTTGGCATTAAAATAACAAGATATTCTCTGGCTCTGCTGTGCCTGTGGCCTACCTAGTCTTGTTCGGAGTACGCCAGCAGCAAGCACTGTAGCCAGCCTAGTACTGACTGTGTAGGAGTCCCTGTTTGGCATTAAAATAACAAGATATTCTCTGGCTCTGCTGTGCCTGCGCCTACCTCCCTGTTAGGCATTAAAGTAACAAGATATTCTCTGGCTCTGCTGTGCCTGTGGCCTACCTAGTCTTGTTCGGAGTACGCCAGCAGCAAGCACTGTAGCCAGCCTAGTACTGACTGTGTAGGAGTCCCTGTTTGGCATTAAAATAACAAGATATTCTCTGGCTCTGCTGTGCCTGCGGCCTACCTCCCTGTTAGGCATTAAAATAACAAGATATTCTCTGGCTCTGCTGTGCCTGTGGCCTACCTAGTCTTGTTCGGAGTACGCCAGCAGCAAGCACTGTAGCCAGCCTAGTACTGACTGTGTAGGAGTCCCTGTTTGGCATTAAAATAACAAGATAGCCTTTCATTTTTTTCTGACAAGAAAGAAAGACAACACATCAAGATTATAACTGCAAAAAATACTTTATTTTGCAGAATCAGTAAAGAACACAGAACAGCAATACATTCTTTTCTTGACTGGCTCTGTTTTTCATGCCCGCTGCTTCAAATTAAAAGTTAGACTTAGGCATAGACTGCAAGCATAGGACTACTCTGGAGCAGCACATCTATACATTTTTCTACACAAATGAGCCTGCTCAGTGCTCTTGCGCCTGTTTGCTAGTGCCAAGTGAGCCACCCACGACCCACCTGCTGTAACGTCTCATAGATATTATTGAACTTTAAACTATCTAGTCAAAGTACAGTTTGTATTCATAAAAATAAATACATAGACATAGCTTGCCTTAGCTAGCAAGGTAAACCTTACATGACAGAAAGGAAAGAAAAGAAATCTGATATGATGTCGAATCCTGTAGCACTACCAAAGTACAAGTCTGGTTCTGCAAACGAAAGAACAAAAAGACAGCTAGAGTTGACTCAAAAGAAGCAGAAAATGCTAACAAAATATTTTGTAAATGGTTAGTTGTCCGCTGGCAACAGTATCCAAATCTGGTGAAAGTACAAGTGAGCAAAACCATCAACCTCATCACATGAAACAGCTGTAGAGGCAGTAATAGAGGGGAGAGACTGGGGTGGAGTTGGGAAAACATGATGAATCGGACTCAACTCAGAAAGAAATGTACAGCTAGACCAAGAAGAAATATATGATGATGAAAGACATATACAGCAAGAAGAAATACAACAATGTATTGAACTGAATCAGGTTATGACATAAACCCTGAACCCAGTAGTGAACCACCTTTCATTTATAATTTTTATGACCCAGCTACCTGGCCTGAAAGTTTTAGTTCAGAGTTAGAGCGCCTCAGGGTTGAAATTATGCAGCATAAGCCCCTGCAGCTGAAGGAAACTGACACTGAGTTCCCTAAAACAGCTGGTCGCCGGTTTACTTCAGCAAACTATGAGCGTAAAGTGGATCCTCAAAGATTCACAGGCCTTGGTTAGTTACTCCAAGTCTGCTGATGCTGTATTTTGTTTCTGCTGTAAGCTTTTTGGTGAGGATAGTGGCGGTTTACACAAGGTTTCTCCAACTGGCAAAATTATCACAAAGGCTGAGTCAGCATGAAGCTTACCCATCACACATGGAGAATTACTACAAATGGAAACATTTAGAATTAGGGTTAGAGAAATGTGCTACTATAGACAGGAGTTTGCAAGAAAAGCTGGATAAGGAAAGGAACGTATAGCATGCTGTGCTTTGTCGAATTTTGACTGTGTTTTATATTTAGCAGGCCAAAACTTAGCCTTTAGGGGTTCAGTAGATTGTCTGTATGTGAACAACAATGGTAATTTTCTGAAATTGTTGGAACTGTTGTCCTGGTATGACCCTATTATGGCTGATCACTTGCAACGTGTTCAGAGAGGAGCAAATGTTCATTATTTAAGCAAAGATAGCCAGAACGAATTTATGCAGATGTTAGCTAAGGCTGTGACTAATAAGTGTAACCCCTAGATGGCGCTATCCCAGGGGCTACTACCCCTGCCTGATTTGCCACTAACAGGTTGAGGGGCCTGGATCCAATGGCGGGTGCCTCCACCCAGAGGTCAGGGTTTGCAATAGTTAAACTTACTTGGTCACAGCCCTCTGGGACACTGCAACCCCTTTCTTCCCACTAGTTGGCCCACACAATATATCGAATTACCTTCACAGTATACACTTTACCCCCAGGGTGGTTCAGGCACTGGGACCTCCTGTAAATAAGATACAGTGCAACAATCACAGTACAATACTTTAACATAGACAAATACCCTCAGGCAGTATAACTTTGCTGAAACAAGCAGCTCTGATTTATTTAGGGGATATAACAAGGACAGGGGAAATCAGGTTAATTAGCTTATCACTCTAATCATCATATGTGGCTCTGTGCACAGGCCTATCCCTATCAGTTACTGTCCCTGGGTGCCCAAGCCCTAGTGGCTAGTCCAAACCGTGGCAGCTGGTAGGGGCCCTTTCACACAGAGAAAAAGGAAATTAAACAGTCAGCAGTACAGTAATTCCATTTGGATTTAATGTGGCAATTCAACAGGAGCGACCCTGAATTAGTACTCACGACCTCCAAATAAGATAGGGTCCTTCAATATCAGTAGGGTACTCTTGAGCTCCAAGAGACTCTTCACATTTATATGGTAAAAAAAGAAAGTACTATACCAGGCAGGCTGCTTCTCTATCCTGATCGCAATTACTGCACAATACCGGGAGAACACACAGCAGATTCAGTTCCTGACAGACCGAAGTGCAATTCAACAATTTCTCCAGTCTTCTAAGGGTGAGCCTGGTTTCTACTCTTCAGAGATCCTTTGATTCTTTTCACAGGACGGATTCAGTCCTAACAAGCAGTTACACAAGCTGCAGACCAGAACTCTGGGCCTTACACACGTTTTTTGACTGAAACTGTGCACTGAAAAAGCACAGGGTTTCTTTCCCCTTCACTGCCAGATCTAAACTGAAACTCCAACCGACAAAACCGGGCACTTCCTTTGAGTTCCTTCCAGTTCTTGACTGGATTGGCTGTCACTCACAATAGACTGCTGCTGTTGGTCCAAAAGGCGCTGAAGTCTAAACTACATCTCCCAGAGTCACTGCCCATACAACCTCTTGTGGCTGGCCCAGATTACGAGTCCAAGTTCTGATTCGTCCAAGGCACCATTTTAGAGCTAGCTACACCCACACTGATTGGTCCAGTTCAGCAGTTCAAAACCAGAATGGGAACTAGGCAAACACAGTTCTGACTGCAAAGAAAGCAGGTTAGACAAACTGTATTTTCATTATTACTCTAAATTATTTCTGGCAAACAGTTACATCTTTCAGATAGGTTCCTTTGTACTCCTAGTGACTGCAAAAATGGAGTGAATTGGCAGCAGTTCGAGTGGTACTCAAACAGAGAAACACACAGTCCCCCCATATAAACTAATTATGTCTGCAAGCAGACAGCTCTTAAAGAGACAGTACCAGAGGCTCTAAAAACACTCACTGATAAATGGCTTAGACGCCAAACACCATTCAGGCTTGGAGCATTCAAGCAAGCTCCTGGAAGTCTTTTGGGAACCCCCATTTGCAGGGGGGTTACACCCTTCCTGGCCTGGGAAAGCTTGACGTCCGCGTCAAGCAAGTACCCCCATAAGTTTTAACTGCAACCATATACATTTGCATTAGGCTCACACATGTAATCGTCAGTCAGTATATCATTTTACCAAAAACACATTTCTGAAACATTGCAGTACGTCACTCTTTACATAGTATTACACATACATTGTACCATAACTCAAGTTATTACCTCTTGTACATGAAACCTGAAGAGAGGGGGCCCTTCCCTATCAGTTACCTTGGGGCTGGACGTGGCAAGGGCACCATACTTAGAGGGCAACACAAGTAACTTGGAGTTAGCACTGATGCTCAGTTTGGGCAATGAGCTCGGGGACACATACACTCCTTTATGGACAACATTGAGAGGCAAGTCCACAGGCCTCCCAAGAAAATCATAACTGAGGTGCACCACAGGCTTTACAGCTCGACCAGTCTTTCTAGGGGGAACTGTTACAGTCTCTGCACTCTGAGCCTCATTTTCAGCATTGTCCTCACTTGTCAGGGGGGTCTCCATGGGGGTAGAGAGGCTAGTACTTGGGGCACTTTCAGCTCCAGGAGTTACAGTCTCTGAGTCCACAACATTTGACTCGCATGGAGAGCTGGACACTGGCAGTGGACTGTCAGGGCACTCAAAATACTCTTCTTGTTCTGGTGTATCACCAGTCTGCCTCAATCCATCATTTTCCTCCCCTGAAAGCTCAAACAGTTCAACCATGCACAATGATTCCATTTCATCTGATCTGATGCTTTGCACTTCACTTTCTGGGAGCATTGGCTCCAGGGACGAAGCTGGGGGCTTAGACAGTCCAGAAGGCCCAGCTTCGTCTCCAGTATTGACTAGGGGATTGCCCCGAAACAATTGACTCAGTTCGTAAGAAGGATAGTATTCAAAGTCACTCTCACTTTCTTCTGATATGGACTGACAGCCATACTCAACTGGGACTTGTGGAGGGGAACACTAACTTTGCTTCTGTAGGTGCAGACTTTCTTGATCTTTTCTTAGCAGCAGCTCTAGTCACTGGTCCAGAGGGGGCATCTTCTAGAGGCTCAGACTCAATTAAGATTTGTCCAATGGGCAGTAAATGATTTCTATGCATTGTTTTACATCTTTGAATTATTCTCAGGCCTTACTTTGTACACTGGCAGATCATCTAGTTTGCCCACTACAATGTGAGGGAGATGGTGCCATCTGTCAGCAATCTTGTGCTTGCCATGCAGTCCCAGATTTCTTAGCAATACCGATCTCCCTCCTGGAGTTCCTGTGCTTTCACCTTTTATCATACCTTTCTTTGTTGGCCAGATTTCTTTTGGCAGCCATGGTTTGAGCCAGTTGGTACGCATGAGTTAGCTGGGCCTTTAACTTTTGCACATACTGTAAATAGTTGTCAGCTTGAACCCCATCAGGAGAGACCCCAAACACACATCTACTGGTAGTCGAGCTCTCTTCCAAACATCAGGCGGTAGGGGAGAACCCAGTGGCATCACTTTTGGTGCAGTTATAAGCATGTACCAGGGTGCTAATTTGTTGGCTCCATCTAGGCTTGTCCTTTGGGTGCAGGGTGCCTAGCATATCTAGCAAAGTGCGGTTGAAACGCTCAGGCTGTGGGTCCCCTGGGGTGGTAAGAGTGGTTCTGGACTTCGCACTCCCCACAGAGAAAGCATCTCTTTGATCAGACGACTCTCAAAGTCTCTCCCTTGATCAGAATGGATTCTTTGTGGAGCCCCATAGTGAACAAAAAGTTTTCTACAAGTACTTTGGCCACAGTGGATGCTTTCTGGTCTTTGGTGGGAAAGCTTGGGCATATCTCGTGAAATGGTCAGTGACCACCAGCACATTACTGATATTTCTTTGATCTGACTCCAAACTCAGAAAATCAATACAGACCAGCTCCATGGGTGCACTGGTGGTGATGTTAACAAGGGGCAGCCCTGTGGGGCAAAGCTTCTGTAAGCAGCGACTACAAGTTCGAATGTGTTGCTCCACATCAGCCCCATCTTAGGCCAATAGAATCTGGATCTCACCAAGTCAAGTGTTCTGTCTATACCAAGGTGCCCCATGTGGTTGTGCAAGGACCTCAGTACTGAGTCTCGAAGGCAGTGGGCAGCACTAGTTGTTGTTTGTCTACTTGTCCCCTCTGTCTACTGTTTCTCTGTATAACAGTTTATTGATCAGTTTCAACTTAGGACCTTCTTTGTATAACAGTGCAGTTCTCAAATCAGTGGAGCGTACTTGGACACATCTTTTCCTGCATAGAGGGCTTCTAAAGCTGCTTTGATCATGGGATCGCGGGATTGAGCCGCACGAATACTGTCATTGTCCAGCTGAGGCAGTGCACCAATGTCTATTGCAGAAAAGTGGCAATAAGCAGCAGGTATGCAATTCTCAGAGGGTCCCAAGCAATCCACCATGCAGTCCACTGCGTCTGTGGACATTTGTTCCTCCCTGTCAAACTTCCGGCAGAGTTCCCGAATGTCAGGTTCTGCCAATCGGACCCAATCATTCTGGGGAACAGGCCTCCGGGAGAGAGCATCAGCATCTATGTGGTTCAGACCTGCTCGGTATTCGAGAGCATAGTCATATGTAGATAATGCAGAAAGCCACCTATGGCCAGTGGCATCCAACTTAGCTGAGGTCTGCACATAGGTCAAAGATTATTGTCAGTTTTACTAGTATTTTAGCCCCATACAAGTACTCATGGAATTGGTCAACAATAGCCCACTTCAAAGCTAGGAACCTAACTTATGTACAGGATAGTTCTTTCGGATGGGGTCAGACTTCTACTGGCAAAGGCCACTGGTCTCAGGCCATTCTCGTGCTCTTGGTACAACACAGCCCCCAACCCTTGCAAACTAGCATCAGTGTGCAGGATGTAAGGTTTTCTTGGATCGGCATAGGCCAGCACTGGAGCATGGGTAAGTTGATATATGATCTCATGAAAAGCAGTCTCACAATCAGGAGTCCAGCGGGCCCCAAATACTTCACTGGATGAAAATACACTCTTTCAGTCTTGAGGGACGCTGACTTTTGGTATTTTTTGTGGGTTGGGGGATACCCTTGAGTAAGGTTAAGTAAAGGGCAGATCACTCTTGAATAGTCCTTGATGAAGCTACGATAATAACCACAGAATCCCAGGAATCTTTGCAGTTCTTTTAGATTTTTGGCTGTGGCCAGGTGGTCAAGGCCTCAACTTTACTTGGTCGGTCTCTATTCCTCGGTGGATACTATGTGTCCCACATACTTTACTGATGTTTGAAAGATTGACACTTATCAATGGACAGTTTAAGGCAAAAGTCCTCCAGTCGGTCCAATACCTTAAATAATCTGCTCTCATGCTCCTCCAGTGAGCTGCCAAACACAATAACATCATCTAGGTATACCAGGCACTCTAGTAAGTTCATGTCCCCCACTTTACGCTCCATCAATCGTTGAAAAGTGGCTGGAGCACCTGAAATCCCTTGAGGCATCCTCATGAATTCATAGAAGCCAAGCGGACAGATAAAGGCTGTCTTCTCACGGTCCTCTGGGGCCATAGGGATCTGATAGTACCCACTGCAAAGATCCAACACAGAGAACCACTTGCTCCCGTTTAGGCAGTCCAAAGCATCCTGAATGCGGGGCATTGTGTACTGATCAGGGATAGTCCGCCGTTTAAGGTGCGATAATCCACACACATCCTTACTGTCCCATTCTTTTTCCTCACTACCACAATGGGGAAGCATAAGGGCTTCTGGATTCTTGTATTACACCAGCAGCTAACATCTCTTGCAGATGCCGCCTCACATCATCTATGTCAGCAGGTGCCAGGCGTCAGACCTCTCACGAAATGGTCTTTCGTCATGCAGCCGGATATTGTGCTCAGCTCTTGCACGCATCCTACGTCCCATTCCTTTAAAGAAAACACCTGGTCTGTCTGGGCAAGCTTCTCACTGATCCTCACTTTCCATTCAGCTGGCAACGGGGAGTCGCCAAAATCAAACAAGTCAGGCGTTACTCTGTCATTCTTCCTCGAACTCTTGCTGCTGGGTAGCACTGCAGTGTCTGCACAATGCACATTAGCCAGGATGCAACCTCTATTTACTCGAATGTCTCTTTCAGACACATTATGAACTTGGACCATTACCCTTCTGGCATAAGCATGGCTCTAGCGGGCAAAATACTAGGCTTGACCAGCAGTCCCTCTGGCAATTTCCATCGCCTGGTGCATCCAACATTAATATTTTATTCTTAACATCCTTTCTGATACGGACCTCTCCTGTAAGGTACACTGGGCATTTGGCCAGGATCAGAGACTCAGGATCCTTCTTCCATACAATTCCAACCGTTCCTCTGGTTCTATTTTTCAGCATCTCTCTGTGCCTCATAGGCCTTCTTAATTAAAGCTGGAACTCTTAAAGCTCTACTAGTTTTTGACCCCTGTTTTTCATAACACAACTGTGCCAGCCTTCGAACATATGAGCATTTGTTCCAATCAACAAAGGGACACCATCATACAGTCCCGTGGGGGGACACACTAAGGCTAGAGTCTCTACTTGTTCGGCCACTCCAGCCACAGAGGTGGGGAAAGACAGCCAAATTCGGATATACCCGAATAGGGGTAGGCCTTCTCACTTAACCCCATACATGCAGTCCTTCTAATGGTTGTAAGGGCACGTCTGACAAATGCTTCTGATACCAATCCTGGAACATAATTGTCACTTGGGAGCCACTGTCTAATACAGCTTTGTAGACACTCCATTCACCTTTACAGTGGTCTCCATGGAGGGACCCACTATTCTGGACCAGTCTGAGAGGCGGTAGTGGGGGCCTGGGCAACTGACCTTGCCACAAAAGGACGTGAATTAGCATTTTGGTGCCCTCACTGGGATCATGTCGCACCTCTTAACCACTGATTTGTTCTCCAAGCTCTCCTTGTAGCCTATATGCAACTTTGTCAGTGTCTTTTGGGGACTGGCATTCCTTTTCATGTGCCCATCCTTCCCACAGTTATAGCAAAACATACTTTCTGGAGTTTGAGCTGGCCGAGGCGCCACGCTGGGAGCCAGGGCGGGGGTATTACTAACTGGAAACCTTGGTGCCATCTCTGTCTCGGCGTGATAAGCATTTGGAGACATCTCGTCAGTTTCTCCACTTCCATGGTCAAGGAATTGAGTTTGAGCTGTTATCAGCAGGAGATACATGGTGGGTACCCCACCCCATAGCAGATGCAGTCGGATATAGGTCGGGCCCGCATTGCAGCGTGGCCTTCATAAAGGGACTGTTTTGAATTCCGGATCTCTCTCAACAGTTCGCCCATTGTGGCATATCTTTTCCTTGTCAGAGCACTCATTGACTGCCAACCTCTGCCCCTGAACTTCACTTGATGGGCCACCCTCAGTCACTCGGGTCGTAGCCGCAGCTATTGGTGCAGATCCTCCCGAGGTCGCCTTTTCTCAACTCCTCAATTTCTCTCATTAACTCATCATAGGAGGGTGGGATTCCAGTCGATTTGCCAGGCGTAACTGAAGCAACAGCAGTTCTGAGAAGGGGCAGACTTAGGATCCTGTCCAGCCTGGTTCGGTCCAGTTCAATCGCTGGCAAACTACCCTTTCTGAGGCATTCTTGCAACAATTTTTCCAGCGAGATACATACACAGACAACAACTCCCTTGGTACTGTTGTGCATTTCTTACTCTCCCATAGATCCCCATCAGAATCTGGGCTCCATACACATTCTCCAAGGCCTCAAGATAGGCCTGTGCAGTCACTTTAGGTTACTGGCCCGCTTAGCACGGATGGTAGCCAGGGCAGGACCCGGGAGGCTCTCACTAACCCTCTTCGCCGGCTTCCGAGCATTGCCATTCTAGCACTTGGGGCAACATAGTCTATCCAGGTCTCCCAGTCATCCTCCCTTGGGGTGGGGAAGGTGCCAGAGAAGATCCTCAACCCGGTAAGAGTCGTGACTAATGGCAGGTGCAGAAAGGAGTCTGCATTGGTTCAGCCACCATTACGGGTACTGGAGCGAGACAGGGTGTTGGGGGAGGAACACCCCCAGGTGGCAAGAATAGTTTCTTCAAGTCCTCCACAGTTTTCCCTTCCCCCAGCAACCATTTAGCAAATTTCTCCTCAAAAGTTTCAGACAGTGGTGGGGGCTCATTCCCCACCGGCTCTTTACTGTATTTAGTTATCACTCTCCAGGCAGTGAGGGCTCCCTCTGGGGTAATGGTCTGTGGCACTTTGGAGCTGTCTATGGGATCCTTAAACTCTACTAGGGCCAGGAAAGTGTGGGTGAGCAGATTAGCATGCCGACCCACCACCACAGGGTTTTGTAAACCTTCCACCTTGGAAAGTACTCCCTGTACAGTGTCCGTATTGATACCCAGGGGATGTCCAGGATAAGCATAGCATTTTGGGGTCAATCTCCTCCCAGTACACCACTTCACCAGCCTGCACAGCCACTTCTGTCGGGTACCCATTTTTTTCTTAACAGTGGTTCGTAAATATGGCCACTAGAGGACACACAATCCCAGCAGTGAGCCTCCAAGATGTAACCCCTAGATGGCGCTATCCCAGGGCTACTACCCTGCCTGATTTGCCACTAACAGGTTGAGGGGCCTGATCCAATGGCGGGTGCCTCCACCCAGAGGTCAGGGTTTGCAATAGTTAAACTTACTTGGTCACAGCCCTCTGGGACACTGCAACCCCTCTTCTTCCCACTAGTGGCCCACACAATATATCAGATTACCTTCACAGAATACACTTACCCCAGGGGTGGTTCAGGCACTGGGACCTCCTGTAAAATAAGATACAGTGCAACAATCACAGTACAATACTTTAACATAGACAAATACCTCAGGCAGTATAACTTTGCTGAAACAAGCAGCTCTGATTTATTTAGGGGGATATAACAAGGACAGGGGGAAATCAGGTTAATTAGCTTATCACTCTAATCATCTACCTATGGCTCTGTGCACAGGCCTATCCCTATCAGTTACTGTCCCTGGGTGCCCAAGCCCTAGTGGCTAGTCCAAACCGTGGCAGCTGGTAGGGGCCCTTTCACACAGAGAAAAGGGAAATTAAACAGTCAGCAGTACAGTAATTCCATTTGGATTTAATGTGGCAATTCAACAGGGAGCGACCCTGAATTAGTACTCACGACCTCCAAATAAGATAGGGTCCTTCAATATCAGCAGGGCTACTCTTGAGCTCCAAGAGACTCTTCACACATTTATATGGTAAAAAAAAGAAAGTACTATACCAGGCAGGCTGCTTCTCTATCCCGATCGCAATTACTGCACAATACCCGGGAGAACACACAGCAGATTCAGTTCCTGACAGACCCAGTGCAATTCAACAATTTCTCCAGTCTTCTACAGGGTGAGCCTGGTTTCTACTCTTCAGAGATCCTTTGATCCTTTTCACAGGACGGATTCAGTCCTAACAAGCAGTTACACAAGCTGCAGACCAGAACTCTGGGCCTTACACACATTTTTTGACTGAAACTGTGCACTGAAAAAGCACAGGGTTTCTTTCCCCTTCACTGCCAGATCTAAACTGAAACTCCAACCGACAAAACCGGCACTTCCTTTGAGTTCCTCCCAGTTCTTGACTAGATTGGCTGTCACTCACAATAGACTGCTGCTGTTGGTCCAAAAGGCTCAAGTCTAAACTACATCTCCCAGAGTCACTGCCCATACAATCCTCTTGTGGCTGGCTCAGATTACGAGTCCAAGTTCTGATTCGCCCAAGGCACCATTTTAGAGCTAGCTTACCCCACACTGATTGGTCCAGTTCAGCAGTTCAAAACCAGAATGGGGAACTAGGCAAACACAGTTCTGACTGCAAAGAAAGCAGGTTAGACAAACTGTATTTTCATTATTACTCTAAATTATTTCTGGCAAACAGTTACATCTTTCAGATAGGTTCCTTTGTACTCTAGTGACTGCAAAATGGAGTGAATTGGCAGCAGTTCGAGTGGTACTCAAACAGAGAAACACACAGTCCCCATATAAACTAATTATGTCTGCAAGCAGACAGCTCTTAAAGAGACAGTACCAGAGGCTCTAAAAACACTCACTGATAAATGGCTTAGACGCCAAACACCATTCAGGCTTGGAGCATTCAAGCAAGCTCCTGGAAGTCTTTTGGGAACCCCTATTTGCAGGGGGGTTACATAAGATTAGGAACAAGATATACACTGCTCTCTACTATAGTGTGCTGATGGACTGCACTCCAGATATTTCTCACAAGGAGCAGTTATCACTAATGATTCGTTATGTTGAAATCAATGGTGATCAAGTTGAAATGCGGGAGAGCTTCCTGGAGTTTCTCCATGTTGAAAATACAACAGGAGAGGCTTTGGCTGAATTATTGCTAAATCGGCTTACTGAACATGGCATTAACATTGAAGACTGCAGGCCAGTGTTACGATAATGGGGCTAACATGAGAGGTATCCATCGAGGAGTTCAGCGAGAATCGACAGGTGAATGAACGTGCAGTATATGTTCCTTGCTGTCCTCATAACTGGAACCTTGTGTTAGAACATGCAGCTGAATCCTCCTTGGAAGCAAAGAATTTCTTTGGAGTACTACAGCGGGTTTACAGAATCTTCTCTGGGTCCACCAAATGTTGGGACATCCTTGTCAAGCACATGAAACGATATACCCTCAAGCCACTTTCAGAGACTCAATGGAGTGCCCATGCTGATGCTGCAAAAGCAGTCTGTGAACAACTGACTGAATTGTTGGATTCGTTGCTGGAAGTATCAGAAACTGAAAACTGTGACAGTGAAACACTGTCTGACATCACAGGCCTTGTGAAAACACTGGAATCATTTCCATTTATTGTATCTTTACTTGTGTGGAATGAAGTCTTAGTGCCATCAATCGGGTGACTGTGATTTTACAGTCACCTGCTTTGAGTCTTCCAAACACCATAGATGTGGTTTCCTCCATCAAGGAACAACTGTCTGATTATCGAAGACAGGGATTCAGCAGAGTGGTAGAGGAAGCAAAGCTGCTAGCCCAAACCATGGACATTGAACCGACTTTTCCAGAAAAACGCACCAGACGGCGAAAACGCATGCCAGGAGAGCTTGCCGCAGACGAACCCTTAACTGGCCAAGAAAGCTTTGAAGTGAATTTTTTCAGTTGCCTATTGGATAAAGTACTGATGGAAATTGAGGAACGATTCCAATTTCTGCATGACTTTCAGTCACTTTTTGGTTTTCTGTTCAACATCAAATCATCTGGACATGACGAAAACCTTGAAGTAGCATGCAAAGAGTTGGCCCGATTTCTTGGGGATATAGATGGTTCGGACATGTCTAGAGAAATTACCTTGCTGGCTCGACTGTTACCTGATGATGTGAAATGTCCATTTGAAGTGTTACAGTACCTGGTACAGAGAGACCTGAGCAGAGGATTTCCAAACACTCAAATTGGACTGCAAGTACTGCTTACAATTCCAATTACAGTTGCCAGTGCTGAGCATTCTTTCAGTAAACTGTCCTTGATAAAGAATTACCTGTGCTCCACAATGTCACAGGAAAGACTGCCTGCATTGGGTGTACTTTCAATTGAAAATAGACTTGCAAGAGAAGTAAACTTTTCTGATGTGATTGAAACATTTGCTGCAGCAAAAGCCCGCCGTGTACAACTTTAACTTCACAAAATGGAAAAAGAGCAGCAATATTCTTTTGGTGGTGGTGGCTGGGAGGCCCCTCCTGGGGTGGGGGGGCATGCTGCATGGACGGAGGGGGGCCCACTACAAAGTCTTGCACCAGGGCCCAGTACATCCTGGAACTGGCCCTGACAGCAAGTAACCTGGCACAGAATATACAGTATACATCAATGTGCTTTTTATACTGCTGTAGAGCTACAATTACAAGTAACCTGGCACAAAATATACACTATACATCAATGTGCTTTTTATAGTGCTGTACAGTTACAATTACAAGTAACCTGACACAGAATATACAATATCTGTCAGTGTGCTTTTCATACAGCTGTAGAGTTACATAGATACATAGATACATAGACAGTGTCGGCAGATAAGGGCCTATGGCCCACCCAGTCTGCCCATTTGAGCTTGTAAGTTCAGTTTGTTTTCCTAGAAGTCTGTTGCCCTCACCCTGACCTCTAGAATTCCTTTATGTCTATCCCATGCATTCTTAAATCCGTGATTGTTTCAGCCCCACCACTTCCTCTGGCAGGGTGTCCCACTTGTCCACCACCCGTTCTGTGAAGAAATTCTTTCTCATGTTTCCTCTGAATCGTCCTCCTCCAACTTCATCCCATGCCCTCTAGTCCTGGAACATCTTTTTCGCTTAAAAATAGTGTTTTCCTGCACCCTGTTCCTCCCTGTAAGATACTTGTATGTCTCTATCATATCCCCTCTCTCCCTTCTCTCCTCCAGGGAGTACTTGTTCAGTTCCTTCAACCTGTCTTCATAGGACTTGTGATGCAATCCATGCACCATCTTTGTTGCCCTCCTCTGAACCTTCTCTACCCTGTCTATGTCCTTACGTAGGTATGGTCTCCAGAACTGTACACTGTACTCCTGGTGGGGATTCACTAGTGTCTTGTATAATGGAATTATGACTCTCTTTTCCTGCTGGTGATGCCCCTGCCTATACATCCCAGCATCCTATTTGCTTTACCTGCTGCCTTGTCACACTGTTTCCTACCTTGAGGTCGCCAGAGATGACAACCCCAAGATCCCTTTCCTGCTTGGTGCATGCTATATCCTCACCCCCCAACTGATATATTGTGCCAGGGTTTTGTACCATATGCATTATCTTGCACTTTGCATTGAATTTCAACTGCCAAACCCTTGACCATTCTTCAAGTTTCTGCAGGTCGCTTCTCATTCTGTCTACACCCTCTGGTGTGTCTACTCTGTTACTGAGCTTTGTGTCATCAGCGAACAGTGAAATTCTGCCTTCTAGGTCCTGCGCAATGTCACTGATGAAGATGTTGAATAGGACCGGTCCCAGCACTGATCCCTGTGGTACTCCACTGGTCACTCTTCCCTCTGTGGAGTGACAGCCATTTACCACCACCCTCTGTGTCCTGCCACCCAGCCAGTTACCTACCCACCACACTACTGTCCTGCCCACACCCATATTCCCCAGTTTGTGTAATAGTCTTCTGTGTGGCACAGTGTCAAAGGCCTTGCTGAAGTCCAGATAGGCCATGTCCAGTGCCCTCCCCTGATCCACCTCTCTAGTCACCCAGTCAAAAAATTCAACGAGGTTGGTCTGACATGACCCCCCCGGTGAAACCATGCTGCCTTCAGTCCTGTAGTCCATTGACAACCAGATGTTCCACCAATCTCTCCTTCAGTAGTGCTTCCATGATCTTCCCACTACTGAGGTGAGGCTGACTGGTCTGTAGTTCCTGCTTCCTCTTTGTTCCCACTTTTGTATAAGGGACTACATCTGCTGTCCTCCAGTCTTTGGGTACCTCCCTGTTTCAGTGATCGGCTAAACAGGATAGCCAGAGGTTCAGCCACCACCTCTCTTAGTTCTTTAAGGACCCTGGGGTGCACCCGTCTGGCCCCATTGCTTTATCAACTCTTATTACTTCCAGTTCCTTCAGGACCCTTTCTCGTGTAAGGGACTTGTGTCCATTTCTGCACCATTCTCACCCTTGTACTCCTTCAGACCCATTACCCCTCTTCCTCAGTAAAGACTGAGCAGAAATACCTGTTCAATATGTCAGCTTTACTGTTGTCATCCTCCACTGCTCCCATCCTCCCCTTCAGTCTCACTATCCCTCCCTTTGTCTTTCTTTTTTCTTATGTACCTGTAAAGGTTTTGTCCCTCTACCCACTAATTTTGCAATGTGTTCTTCTGTCTGAGCTTTGGCTTCCCTTACTGACCTCCCTGCCTCCCTTTGTTTCTCCTGGTACTTCTCCCTATCCCCTTCTGCCTGTGTCTTTTGTATTGCCTGAATGCAATCTTTTGGCTTTCACTTTCTTTGCTACCTCTTTGGAAAACCATAATGGTCTCCTCTTCCTTTTCCTCTTACTAACCTGCTTAATGCATAATTCTGTTGTTCTTGTAATCCCCATTTTAAATACTGCCCACTGTTCCACAACCCTGATTCCTGTTCCATTCCCTTAATGCCTCTTTCAAGTATCTCCCCATTTTCCCAAAGTCTGCCCCCAAAATCCAGGATACGTGTTTTGTGTGATTTGGTTCTGCTCTTTCTGTGATTTCAAACCACAATGACTGGTGGTCACTGTTACCCAGGTGCTCCTCACTGTTACCCCATCACACTGTCCCTGTTTGTGAGCACAAGGTCCAGTATTGCCTTCTGCGAGTTGGTTCCATGACCAGTTGCTGAGGAAGGCACCTGAAGGAGTCAGGATAAATGTGCTCCTAGTTGATGCTGCTGCTGGGATGCTCCAGTCCACATCTGGAATATTGAAGTCTCCAACCAGTACTACCTCACCCTTGTCTGCCATCCTTTGGATGGCTAGCATCAGCTCTCTATCTGTTTCTTCCTCCTGGGCTGGTGGTCTATAGACCACACCTGTGCGGATGGCTGTCCCCATTTTCCTTTCCAGCTTAACCCACAGTATCTCTCCCCCATTTTGTTCCTCCTGGATCTCTGTGGCCCTTATGTCATTTTTCACATACAGTGCCACCTCCTCCCTTCCTGCCTGCTCTGTCTCTTCTGAATATGTTGTAGCCAGGTATGGCCATCTCCCAGTCATGGTTATCATTACACCAGGTTTCAGTGATGGCCACAATGTCCAGGTCTGACTGTACCATGACAGCCTCCAGATCTTCCATCTTGTTGCTAAGGCTTCTGGCATTTGCACACATGGCTTTCCATGATTTGACCTCCCTAGACTGCTTCACTGTTCTACTCTAGCCCCTTCCTTGGTTGTCATTTATCCCTGTTACAATTAAAACAAATGACCTCGCACAGAATATACAGTATACACCAATGTGCTTTTCATACTGCTGTAGAGCTACAATTACAACAAGTAACATGGCACAGAATAAAGGAAATAATGCACGACAGGCTGTGTGCCATGCTGGGATTATATCACACCTCAGGTGGTTGAGCATGAAGCTGCTGGCTGAGTGTTGCCAACAACCAAGAAGTGACATTATCTCAGCACGACATACAGCCTAGAGTGCAATATTCCTATTATACAATGGCTCATTTATTTAAAAAGAAGAGAAAATGGGGAAAAAATATAACATTTTTTCTTGTTACTTTTTCTTGAGGGAGGTAGGTTTACTAAGTGAAAAAAGAGTCCTTAGTTTTTCTTCTGTGCAGCAGGTGGCGCTGTTGCTATACAAGTGCATCTATGCAGCTTTATGGTCTATGTTTGTGACTGCTTCTGTGTGGTCTGCTATTCTTTCATTGCTATGTCTTGACCTTTTCTGACTGTATTTCTGTCCCTCCCCATTCAATTCATCTTTGTGTCAGATTCTCCCTTTTTTTATTTCAGTCCCTCTGTCTTTTTACGAACATACAATATATAAATCTGCCGGCAGAAACAGGCCAAGTCGTCTTTTAAGTCTGTTCAGTTGTGAAGCTAGCACCTCTAAACTGCAGCTGCCCCACCCCTCACCCCCTCCCTTTGACCCTCCCCCACGCACTCTGTCCCATTCCCTTGTAAAGCAGCCCACTGTCCTGCAGGAAACTACCTCTTCTGGCAGTGTGTTCAATTTTCCCATCACTCTCTCTGTGAATGCCTCCTCATCTCTCTTCTAAACCTACCACCCTCCAACCTTAGCCTATGCCCTCTCATTTCTATTCTGCTTCTCAGCCTTAGCATCCCTTCTGTGCCCGTCTTGTTGATCCCCTTTAAGTACTTGAAGGTTTCAATCATATCTTCCTGATCTTGCCTCTCCCCCAGGGTGCACAAGCCTAACTTGTTAAGTCTGTCCTTGTAGGTCCTGTCCTCCAGTTCTTTTATCATTTTTGTAACCCTATGCTGCACCCCCTCCAGCAGCCTGATTTCCTTCCTAATTTAAGACGGCAGTACTGTATGCCATACTCAGAGTGTAGCCTAACTAGTGACCTGTACAGTAGCATGAGCACAACCCTTTGCCTAGATGAGATACCATGTGCTATGCACCCCAGCATCTTGTTAGCCTTGGCTGCTGCCTTGTTGCACTGTGCTGAGTTGCTCTTGTTCTCCGTTACGAGCTCCCCTAGGTCCTTCTCTTCGTCGGTGACCCATAACCGAACTCCCCCCAACCAACAGTCCTTTCCTGGGTTCTTCGCTCCAAAGTGCATAACGTTGCACTTCTTTGCATTGAATCCCAACTGCCACTTCACCGACCACTCCTCCAGTTTAGTCAGATCTTCCTGTAGCCCCTGCCACCCTTCTCTGTCATTCACCACTGTTCCCATTTTAGTATCATCCACGAACAGACTGATCCTGCTCTTATCTCTGTGTTAGATATCAGATATGAACAACCCGCACAGCACAGAGCCCTGCAGCAGCACCCCACTCATCACTGCCCTTGGGGAAGAGAGTCCCCCCCCCACACTACTACCTGCTGCTTCCTCCATATGGCCAGTTCCTGATCCATTTTGCCACCATCCTTGGGCCTACCCCTACATATTTCAATTTCCCCCCATCCTCCCCTGAGGCAGGGAATCAAAGGCATTGCTGAAGTCCAAATACAGGACATCCACTGCATAGCTCTGATCCATCTCATTACCCGATCATAGTACTCCATTAGGTTGATCTGGCATGATCTTCCTGAGATGAGACCATGCTGCTGATCGTCCTGGAGTCCATTTTCCTCCAGAAAGGTCACCAGACACTCCTTCAGGATCTCTTCCATAAGTTTACCAACAATGGAAGTGAGGCTTACAGGTCTATAGTTGCCGGGTTCATCCTTTGGGCCACTCTTGTAGATGGTCACCACATGAGCCTCCCTCCAGTCTTTGTGGGATGCATCCTGTGTCCAGGGAGGTATTGAACAGGTCTGCCAGCAGCTCAGCCAATACATCTGCCATCTCCCTCAACACCCTGGGGTGAATACCATCAGGACCTGGTGCCTTATCCACCCTTAGTGCTTTCATCCCCTCCAGTACCCTTTTTTGTTTCTATTTACCTATTTTTTCTAGTCCCCTGCTCTACTCCTTTTGTGTGCCCGTGGTGGTGGAGTGGTATGTGAAGCCAAGTGCTGCATGGCAGCCATTTGAAATGGTGCTCCATTGGACAGCACAGTCATCTAGGGTAAAGCCAAACTGAACTTACGGCAATGGAAAGAATAGAGCGAAGTATCGTAGGGAAGAAAAAAAAACAGACGCTTGTCTCTTGGTGTGCTTGTGAAATTGTTTGATGGGTTCATAACTGTCTTTATGGAAATGCATTGTTACTATACCACAGAGCATAGCAATAAGTGTAGGAGGGTGGCTTCAATTTACTTTTTTTGTTTTGTTTTCTGTCTGGTTTATGGACTGAACAACTAATAGTGAGCTGTGCTGGAAATGTTGACTCGCTGTGTACAACTGGACTTAAATAAGCAGGGTACCGAGTGCTTGGTAGTGAAGCTGAGCCGATCATAGAAGGTGGTGGTAGGGATGGCTGTGGATGGATTTTTTTAAAAATATTTAAATGCAGTCATGAGTGAGCTGGGACTACATCTAGGTACTCAGCAATTTTTTCTTTCAGAAGTGATTCCATCAAATACTACTTTGATCACCCAGTCAAAGAAATCTGTTAGATTCATCTGACACGAACTTCCCGCTGTGAATCCATGCTGCCTTGGGTCCTGTTCCCCCATTGGCCTCCAGGTACTCAACAATTCTTTGTTTGAGAAGTGATTCCATCATTTTCCCTGCTACTGAGCGGGAAACTACAGACCTGTTAGCTTGACTTGAGTGGTTGGGAAAATGATGGAATCATTTCTGAAAGAAAGAATTGTTGAATATCTGGAGGTCAACAGGGCATGGACCCAAGGCAGCATGGTTTCACAGCGGGAAGGTCATGTCAGATGAATTTAACAGATTTCTTTGACTGAGTGACCAAAGTAGTAGACCAGGGACGGGCTATGGACATGGCCTACCTAGACTTTAGCAAGGCATTTGACACAGTCCCACACAAAAGGTTAATAAACAAATTAGCCAGGCTGGGAGTGGGTCCCAGGGTAGTAGCCTGGGTAACAAACTGCCTGGACAACAGGACACAGAGAGTAATAGTAAACAGAGTACACTCTGAAGAAAGGGGGGTTACTAGTGGGGTGCTGCAAGGTTCAGTACTGGGACCGGTCCTCTTTAATGTCTTTATAGGAGACATTGCAGTGGGGCTGAAGGAAAAGCATGCCTCTTTGCAGACGACACAAGGGGAATGTGGAAAGGATGAGAAGAGACTTTGCAAGGTTGGAGGAATGGTCAAAAATATGGCAGCTTAGATTCAATGCAAAAAAATGCAAATTAATGCACCTGGAAAACAAAAACCCAGGGGAAGAGAACACAATGGGGGGAGGGGTGGAGGTACTAACAACAACAACAAAAATGTAAAGGGACCTGGGGGTAGTCATATCTATTGGATGACCTTAAGATAGGTAAGCAATGTGAGAAGGCAGTAAGGAGGGCTAGTGAGATACTAGGATGTATAGGGAGAGGCATCAGCAGTAGAAAACAGGAAGTTGTCATCCCTCTGTACATGCAGTTGGTGAGACCCCCATCTGGAGTACTGTGTACAGTTCTGGAGACCACATCTCTGCAGGGACATAGAAAGGATGGAGGCAGTCCAGAGGAGGGCAACTAACATGGTGCAGGGTCTGTAACAGAAGCCATAGGAAGAGAGACTAAAAGTGCTTAATATGTATACCCTTGGGGAAAGGTGGGGAAGGGTGGACATGATAGAAACTTTCAAGTGCCTCAAAGGACGCAACAAAGTCCAAGATAGAAACATCTTTCAGAAAAAGAGATGTGCAAGAACAAGAGGGCACAATCTGAAGATAAAGGGGGGACTGCTCAGGGGCAATGTGAGGAAGTATTTTTTCATGGTGAGGGTGGTGAACAAATAGAGCTAGCTTCCTGAGGAGATCGTGGGATCAAAAACAGTGGGGGAATTCAAAAATGCACAGGACAGACATACGGCAATTATAGTGACGAGTAGGTGGAAGTAGGCTGTTGGTTAACTAGAACCAGAAGCTTATCCAATAAGAAGGGAAATGAGCAGACTAGGTGGGCCAAGCAATTATTATTTGCCATCAAAGTCTATTTTTTTTAATGTTTCTATCCATAGTTACTGTTACATTCCTGCAAGTACCCATTTCTGTAATTATGTGTTTAGTATTTACTGCGGTGTATTCCCCTATCTGTAGCTACCGATACATCCCTGATAGTACCCGTGCCTGCAAATATGCTTTTAGTATTCCCTGTGATGTATTCCCATATCCATAGTAACTGTTACACTCCTGCTAGTACTCATGCCTGTAAATATGTGTTTAGTGCTTACTACAGTGTTTTTCCCAATCTGTAGTTACAGTAACATTCTTGCTAATACCCATGGCTGTAAATATGTGTGTAGTGTTCACTATGATGTATTCCCCTATCTGTAGTTACTGTTACATCCCTGCTAGTACCCATGTCTGTAAAAATGCTTTTTGTGTTTTACTGTAGTGTATTCCCCTATCTGTAGTTACTGTTACATCCCTGCTAGTACCTGTGCCTGTAAATATGCTTTTAGTGCTTACTGCAGTATAGCCCCCTATTTGTAGTTATTGTTACATCCCAGCTAGAAGCTGTGTCTGTAAGATCATTAAAAGACAGAATACAGGAGCACTACATGGTTATACATAGACATGACCTGTCACACCCCATAGGCAAACCCCATACAGACGTTGACAGTTGCACGGATCATTGTGTAGCTCATGCTCCTTTTATATTGCGAGGGGGTGATGGGTTTCTGGTACTTGACAAAAAAGAATCTATGTGGATTTGTAAATTAAAAGCTTTGAATCCCAGTGGCTTCAATGATCAAATGGAATGGCAGTCATATATTTTTTACCAAAAAAGTGATTGGGTGTTCTGTTTTTTCTGCCTCGAGTGCAGGGCTGTGCCTAGATTATAGAAATTTTTTTTTAGGGAGGGATAAAACTGCCTGTATGAAACTGATGAAATCACATTTTGGAGGTAAATTAATGTGAAAAGAAAACAATATGGCATAAAATAGGTTTTACCATGCCACTGCGACAGCTATCAGGGAGACATCCCCGACAGCAACAGCCGCAGTGCCGACTGTCAGCATTGCAGTGTTGGGGGTGCCTCCGTGTATCCTTCGGGTTCGGGACTCTGCCCCCCACACTCCCCGGTCTCTAGGATTCCAACTCCGAGTCAGAGTTGGACTGGGGGGGGGGGACACACCCAGCGAGGCAGTCTCGGCCACTGCACAGACAATCACAGCGATGTGCGGGTTTTGCCCAATTCCTGTCACTGTGATGGTCTTCGTGGCATCGGAGTCACTGCAGTGACGGTATACCCATAAAATATTCTGTTATAAATTTGAAAATGTTGAAAAAAAAATTTTTTTAGAGTATCAAGTAAATGATGGCGCCATAGTACATTCAGTAGACGTTTTTTAAAATTCATTGTACAAATTCACTTATGCATGTCATTCAGCTTGCAGGCATTTGATGCACTAGCAGTACAGCTAGCAGGCAATTAGGAAATTTCCTTTGAATTTATGTTGCCATGCAGCAGCACTAAAGAGAGCTTGGACATCATAGCCTACGTAACAGTTGAATGACAGGGTTTTAAATGCTTGGGTTTAATTAATTATATGAGAATTGGTGTTGTGCACCTGAGTTCTCTTGTATTTTAAATACTGTTGCAATGTGGTTGGTCATGCCTCCTAAATAAGGGATGGCATAACCCTGAAGAGCAAAGGTTGGTTGGAGTATGAGAGCAGCTTAATATCACACTGTGTGCCTTATTTCTTTTTTTTTATTTTGTAAGTATTACAAAAAATAAATATTCTCACTGAATTTTCTTGGATTTTGGAGTGCTGGTTTTGCTTTTTCATTTTTGACGTTTTATATTTTTTTCCAGCACCCACTTTATCCTGGGAGCACAACTTTATTTTTCATCACACCTACCAGCACTCATGCCTGGAAATATGCTTTTAGTGTTTACTGTGACGTAGTCCCCTATCTGTACTAACTGCTGCCTTATCTGTAGTTACTGTTACATCCCTGCTAGTACCTACGCCTGTAAATATGCTTTTAGTGTTTACTGTGCTGTATTCCCCTATCTATAGTTACTGTCATATCCCTGCTAATATCCATACCTGTAAATATACTTTTAGTGTTTGCTGTGACATATTCCTCTGTTTGATTAGCAGGGTACTTTCTCTGTCAAATTGTTGTGTAGGGTATCTTGCTGACAGGAAGGCATTCATCGCAGCGGTGGGTGAGAGCTTTTAGTCGATTGTTTTGTGAGGACACAGTTTAGGCCCAACCCCTTCCCACCCCTGGAAATAGTTCCTTTATACCTGAGGTTCTGACATCATTTCCTAGGTGCAAGGTGCATTTCACTGTCATATCCTCTCTAGCACACTGCACTGATAATATAAGCATACACGTTGTATAATATATATATATATATATATATATAAACAAATCACACACGCACGCATGCACACACACACACACACACACAAATACAATAATAAAAAAATTAAAAAACTAGATAAACATGTGGGGAGTAGTGCAATGTAATGGCTATGGGGCAGCAGTCTTCAGGGAGTCTTTCTGGAGGCTGAGATGCTGCCCTATTTGCAGACAACTATCTGCCCTGAGGGAGGAAGTTGCCCGTCTTCAGGCCGCACTGGACAGTAGTAAGGAAACCTTCCCCCAGGCCACACTGGACAGTAGAAAGGAAACCTCCCCCATCCAGGGAGCACTAGCGCCACCACCACTACCTCAGAAGTTGTGAAGAAAGCACAGCAGTTGGACCACAGTGGGCTCAGGGAGGGTGAGGAGGGTGGAACAGAGGCACACCCAGTCAATTGTTCCACTCCACAATCCATACACCATTCTGGGGGAGCATAGCTCCCCTGTGGATGCACCTGCAGAGAGGACTGATGATAACTGTCACAAGGGAGGCCCACAGAAAGGAGGCAGAGGACACCAAAGGGAAAGGAAGCAGCTCCTGGTGGGGGACTCAATTATTAGGGGTATAGAACTGGGGGGAGCTGGGAAAAATGAAGTAAGGTGCCTGCCTGGTGCCATGGCTTGGAAGGACAGGAAGCGCATCCTCAGGATCACGAGAACAGCTGCAAGGGATTCCGAGCTGGACGTAATTGTCCACCTATGGACAAATGACTTGGCTCATCATGAGATTAGAGCAGTGCAGGAGGACATTGCAGAGTTTGGGAGGGACCTAAGACGAGTAGCACACACAGTATCCCTCTCAGAGGTGCTGCCTGTCAGAAGCATGGGGGAGGCAAGGGTAATTGGCACCATGCAGTTTAATGAATGGTTGAAAAAATGGTGCGGAGCACAGGGGTTTGGCTTCATTGGGGACTGGGGTTCCACCTGGAGGGACACCAGCCTATACTGGCAGGATGGTCTGCATCTGTCCAGGAAGGGAACAAGTCTTTTGAGCAATCGGTTTAAATGCTTCATTGGCAAGCTTTTAAACTAGTCAAAGGGGGAGGCACTGACAAGCAGCAGGAAAATCCCAGTCTCTGCCTGCAAAACAGGGTACTAAATGAGAAAAGACTGAGGTAGAACGGCCAGTGGGGATGCTGCAACAGAAGGTAAAGCCATCAAAAATGGAGAGCAATGAGTACTAATGCCCGTAGTCTGGGTAACAAGCTTCCTGAATTAGTGGCCTTGATGGAGGAGGAACATCTGGATATCGTCAGTCACAGAAACATGGTACACAAAACCATGACTGGGACATAAACATACCAGGATACACTGTCTACAGGAGGGACAGGGAGGGTAAAAGAGGAGGAGGGTAGTTCTTTACATAAGGGAAGGAATAAAAGCAACAGAACAAAAGGGTAAACAGGAGGAGAAGAAGCACTGTGGGTAAATTTGGAGACAGGCAATGGCACCACAATACGCAGACAGGGGTTAGAGACAGACTTCTTCCTCAGGGAGGAAATGGACAGGGAAATGATAGAAAGTATACTTAGAATGGCAGAAAAAGGGGAGATATTGCTGATGGGTGATCTGAATATGCCAGATGTTAACTGGAGTGCAGTTGCAGCTGCCACTTGAAGAATGCAGTTATTCTAGATGCCCTACAGGGCATGCCTTAGACAACTAGTACTGAGCCCACTCGAGAGGGAGCAATATTAGACTTGATTCTCTCAAATGGAGATGAGAGAGGATTACAGATGTAGAAGTGGGTAGCCATCTGGGAACTAGCGACCATCGAACAGTATGGTTCACAATAAACACAGCAATAGAGTCAAGCCATACAAAGGCAAAAGTACTGGACTTTAGGAGGGCTGACTTTGCCAAAATGGGTGAGTGCCTCTGGAATGCACTAGCAAATGGGCAGGAAGGAGGGGTGGAAGAACAATGGGGAATAATAAAAACTGCCATCACAGAGGTAACAAGCCTTTTTGTGAAGCAAATAAACAAAACAAGGCGATGTAAGAAACCACTATGGTTCTCAAAGGAAGTGGCAGTGAAGGTTCAGAGACAAAAAGCATTCAGGAAGTACAAGGAATCGCAGAAGGAGCAGGACAGATAACTGTATCAGTTAAAGCAAAAGGAGGCTGAGGCAGTCAGAACAGCAAAGGCCCAAACCGAGGAAAGATAGCCAACTCAGTTAAGAAGGGATAAAACCTTTTATAGGTACATCAGGAGCAAAGGAAGACCAAGGAGGGATGGAGAGCTTAATAAAGGGAGGGAGGGAGGGTGGGCAGAGGGAGACTGTGAAAAGGCAGAGATACTAAACAAATATTTTTGCTCAGTATTTACAAATGAAGAGGGGGAGGTACATAAAACAAACAGTAGCAACACTCTGGATACAGAAGTTGATACCAGCCCATATACAGAAGAAAGGGTTCTGAAAGAACTCTTAAAACTGAAGGTGGACAAAGCAATGGGGCCTGATGGGATTCATCCCAGAATTCTACAAGAACTAAGGGTAGAACTAGTGACACCACTGTTTACCCTTTTTAACAAATCATGGGAGGATGGGGTGGTACCCGAGGACTGGAGGAGGGCAGATGTGATTCCCCTTCACAAAAGTGGGAGCAAGGCAGAAGCAGGAAACTACAGACCTGTTAGTTTAACCTCAGTGATAGGGAAAATGATGGAATCACTTCTGAAGGAAAGAATTGTCGAGTATCTAGAGGCCAGAGGGGCACAGGACCCTAGGCAGCATGGATTCACAGCGGGAAGGTCATGCCAGACAAATCTGACAGATTTCTTTGACTGGGTGACCAAAGTAGTAGATCAGGAAGGGGCTGTGGACATGGCCTACCTAGACTTTAGCAAGGCATCTGACACAGTCCCACACAAAAGATTATATACAAGTTAGCCAGCCTGGGAGTGGGTCCCAAGATGACAGCCTGGGTAAAGGGTGGCTGGAGAATAGGACACAGAGGTAATAGTAAATGGGTCCACTCAGAAGAAAGGAGGGTTACTAGTGGGGTACATGAGGTTCAGTATTAGACCGGTCCTCTTCAATGTCTTTATGTGACATTATGGAAGGACTGGAAGGAAAAGTATGTCTCTTGCAGATGACACTAAGATCTGCAACAGAGTTGATGCACAGGGTGGGGTGGAAAGGATGAAAGGGACTTGCAAGGTTAGAGGAATGGTCAAATGTATGGCAGCTTAGATTCAATGCTAAGAAGTGAGGTAATGCACCTGGGAAACAAAACCCAGGGGAAGAGTACACAATGGGGGGTAAGATACTAACAACAACAAAAATGGAAAGGGACCTGGGGTAGTCATATCAGATGACCTAAAGGTGGGCAAGCAATGTGAGAGGGCAGCAAGGAGGGCTGGGGGGTTACTGGGATGCATAGGGAGAGGCATCACCAGTAGAAAACAGGAAGTTATTATCCCTCTGTACAGACAGCTGGTGAGACCCCATCTGGAGTACTGTGTGCAGTTCTGGAGACCCAATCTCTGCAAAGACATAGACAGGATGGAAGCTGTCCAGAGGAGGGCAACTAAAATGGTGCAGGGTCTGCACCGGAAGACATATGAAGAGAGACTTAAGGAGCTTAATATGTATAGCCTCGAGGAAAGGAGGGAGAGGGGGACATGATAGAAACTTTCAAGTACCTCAAGGAATCAGCAAAGTCCAAGAGGGTAGCATCTTTCAAAAAAGAGTGTGCAAGAACAAGAGGCACAATTTGAAGATAGAGGGGGCCTCACAGGTAATTTAAGAGTATTTTTCAGAGAGGGTTGTGGATGCATGGAATGGCCTTCCGGAGGAGGTTGTGGAGTCAAAATCAGTGGTGGAATCTGCATGCATGGGACAGTCATAAGGCAATTCTAGGGTGTGGGGTAAGAAGAAGTAGGCTGCTGGTTAACTAGGATCTGCAGCTTATCCAGTAGGTAGGAAATGGGCAGACTGGGTGGGCCAAGCGTCCTTATCTGCCATCAAATTCTATGTGTAACCCCCCTGCAAATGGGGGTTCCCAAAAGACTTCCAGGAGCTTGTTTGAATGCTCCAAGCCTGAATGGTGTTTGGCGTTTAAGCCATTTATCAGTGAGTGTTTTTAGAGCCTGTGGTACTGTCTCTTTAAGAGCTGTCTGCTTGCAGACATAATTAGTTTGTATGGGGTACTGTGTGCTTCTCTGTTTGAGTACCACTCAAGCTGCTGCCAATTCACTCCATTTTTGCAGTCACTAGGAGTGCAAAGGGAACCTATCTGAAAGATGTAACTGTTTGCCAGAAATCATTTACAGTAATAATGAAATTACAGTTTGTCTAACCTGCTTTCTTTGCAGTCAGAACTGTGTCTGCCTAGTTCCCCATTCTGGTTTTGAACTGCTGAACTGGACCAATCAGTGTGGGGTAAGCTAGCTCTAAAATGGTGCCTTGGACGAATCAGAACTTGGACTCATAATCTGAGCCAGCCACAAGTGGATTGTATGGGCAGTGACTCTGGGAGATGTAGTTTAGACTTCGGCGCCTTTTTGGACCAACAGCAGCAGTCTGTTGTGAGTGACAGCCAATCCAGTCAAGAACTGGGAGGAACTCAAAGGAAGTGCCCGGTTTTGTCTGTTGGGAGTTTCAGTTGAGCTTTGGCAGTGAAGAAGGAAGGAGCCCTGTGCTTTTTCAGTGTGCAGTTTTAGTCAAAAAACGTGTGTAAGGCCCAGAGTTCCGGTCTGCAGCTTGTGTAACTGCTTGTTAGGACTGAGTCCGTCCTGTGAAAATAATCAAAGGATCTCTGAAGAGTAGAAACCAGGTTCACCCTGTAGAAGACTGGAGAAATTGTTGAATTGCACTCGGTCTGTCAGGAACTGAATCTGCTGTGTGTTCTCCCGGGTATTGTGTAGTAATTGTGATCGGGATAGAGAAGCAGCCTGCCTGGTATAGTACTTTCTTTTTTTTACCATATAAATGTGTGAAGAGTCTCGTGGAGCTGAAGAGTAGCCCTGCTGACGTTGAAGGACCCTATCTTGTTTGGAGGTCGTGAGTACTAATTCAGGGTCGCTCCCTGTTGAATTGCCACATTAAATCCAAATGGAATCACTGTACTGCTGACTGTTTAAACTAATTTTTTTTTTTTCACTGTGTGAAGAGGGCCCCTACCAGCTGCCACGGTTTGGACTAGCCACTAGGGCTTGGGTACCCAAGGACAGTAACTGGTAGGGATAGGCCTGTGCACAGAGCCATAGGTAGATAGTAAAGTGATAAGCTAATTAACCTGATTTCCCCTGTCCTTGTTATATCCCTAAATAAATCAGAGCTGCTTGTTTCAGCAAAGTTATACTTCCTGAGGTATTTGTCTATGTTAAAGTACTGTACTGTGATTGTTGCACTGTATCTTATTTCACAGGAGGTCCCAGTGCGGAACTAGTCCTGGGGTAAGTGTATACTGTGAAGGTAATTCTGATATATTGTGTGGGCCACTAGTGGGAAGAAAAGGGGTTGCAGTGTCCCAGAGGGCTGTGACCAAGTAAGTTTAACTATTGCAAACCCTGACCTCTAGGTGGAGGCACCACGATGGATCCAGGCCCTCAACCTGTTAGTGGCAAATCAGGCAGGGTAGTAGCCCCGGGATAGCGCCATCTAGGGGTTACATCTTGAGGCTCACCGCTGGGATTGTGTGTCCTCTAGTGGCCATATTTACAAACCACTGTTAAGGGAAATAAATAAATAAATAAATGGGTACCCCGACAGAAGTGGCTGTGCACGGCTGGTGGAGTGGTGTACTGGGAGGAGATCGACCCCAAAATGCTATGCTTATCCTGGACATCCCCCTGGGTATCAATACGGACACTGTGCAGGGAGTACTTTCCAAGGTGGAAGGTTTACAAAACCCTGTGGTGATGGGTCGGCATGCTAATCTGCTCACCCACACTTTCCTGGCCCTAGTAGAGTTTAAGGATCCTTAAGTCTGCCCCCTTCTCAGAACTGCTGTTGCTTCAGTTACGCCTGGCAAATCGACTGGAATCCCCAACCTCCTATGATGAGTTAATGAGAGAAATTCGAGGAGTTGAGAAAAGGCGACCTTGGGAGGGACCTGCACCAACAGCTGTGGCTACGACCCGAGTGACTGAGGGTGACCCATCAAGTGAAGTTCAGGGGAAGAGGTTGACAGTCAGTGAGTGCTCTGACAAGGAAAAGATATGTCACAATGGAGCGAACTGTTGAGAGAGATCCAGAATTCAAAACAGTCCCTTTATGAAGGCCACGCCTGTAGTGACGGCCCTGACCTATATCCGACTGCATCTGCTATGGGGTGGGGGTACCCACCCATGTATCTCTCTGTTAACACGCTCCGAACTCGATTCCTTGACCATGGAAGTGGAGAACTGACGAGATGTCTCCAAATGCTTATCACGCTCGCAGACAGAGATGGCACCAAGGTTTCCAGTTAGTAATACTCCGCCCTGGCTCCCAGTGGTGGCGCCCGGCCAGCTCAAACTCCAGAAAGTATGTTTTGCTATAATTGTGGGAAAGATGGGCACATGAAAGGGAATGCCGGTCCCAAAAGACAGTGACAAAGTTGCATATAGGCTACAAGGAGAGCTTCGGAGAACAAATCAGTGGTTAAGAGGTGCAAAATGATCCCAGTGAGGGCACCAAAATGCTAACTCACGCCCTTTGTGGCAAGGTCAGTTGCCCAGGCCCCCACCTATCGCCTCTCCAGACTGGTCCAGAATAGTGGGTCCTCCATGGAGACCACTGTAAAGGTGAATGGAGTGTCTACAAGAGCTGTATTAGACAGTGGGTTCCAAGTGACAATTATGTTCCAGGATTGGTATCAGAAGCATTTGTCAGACGCACTTTACAACCATTAGAAGGACTGCATGTATGGGGTTAAGTGAGAAGGCCTACCCTATTCCGGGTATATCCGAATTTGGCTGTCTTTCCCCACCTCCGTGGCTGGAGTGGTCAACAAGTATAGACCCTAGCCTTAGTGTGTCCCCCACTGGACTGTATGATGGTGTCCCTTGTTGATTGGAACAAATGCTCATATGTTCGGAAGGCTGGCACAGTTGTGTTATGAAAACAGGGTCAAAGACTAGTAGAGCTTTAAGAGTTCCGCTTTAATTAAGAAGGCCTATGAGGCACAGAGAGATGCTGAAAAACAGAACCAGAGGAACCGGTCG
Source organism: Neoceratodus forsteri (assembly GCA_016271365.2). NCBI lineage: Eukaryota > Metazoa > Chordata > Ceratodontiformes > Ceratodontidae > Neoceratodus > Neoceratodus forsteri. The sequence continues at coordinate 57,579,137 of CM057455.1, forward strand.
GAATTGTATGGAAGAAGGATCCTGAGTCTCTGATCCTGGTGCCAAATGCCCAGTGTACCTTACAGGGGAGGTCCGTATCAGAAAGGATGTTAAGAATAAAATAATGTTGGATGCACCAGGCGATGGAAAATTGCCAGAGGGACTGCTGGTCAAGCCTAGCATTTTGCCTGCTAGAGCCCATGCTTATGCCAGAAGGGTAATGGTCCAAGTTCATAATGTGTCTGAAAGAGACATTCGAGTAAATAGAGGTTGCATCCTGGCTAATGTGCATTGTGCAGACACTGCAGTGCTACCCAGCAGCAAGAGTTCAAGGAAGAATGACAGAGTAACGCCTGACTTGTTTGATTTCGCGACTCCGCTGCCAGCTGAATGGAAAGTTAGGATCAGTGAGAAGCTTGCTCAGAGAGACCAGGTGTTTTCTTTAAAGGAATGGGATGTAGGATGCGTGCAAGGAGCTGAGCACAATATCCGCTGCATGACGAAAGACCATTTCGTGAGAGGTCTCGACGCCTGGCACCTGCTGACATAGATGATGTGAGACGGCATCTGCAAGAGATGTTAGCTGCTGGTGTAATACAAGAATCCAGAAGCCCTTATGCTTCCCCATTGTGGTAGTGAGGGAAAAGAATGGAACAGTAAGGATGTGTGGATTATCGCACCTTAAACCGGCGGACTATCCTGATCAGTACATAATGCCCGCATTCAGGATGCTTTGGACTGCCTAAGCGGGAGCAAGTGGTTCTCTGTGCTGGATCTCCGCAGGGTACTACAGATCCCGATGGCCCCAGAGGACCGTGAGAAGACAGCCTTTATCTGTCCGCTATTTCATGAATTCATGAGGATGCCTCAGGATTTCAGGTGCCCCAGCCACTTTTCAACGATTGATGGAGCGTGCAGTGGGGACATGAACTTACTAGAGTGCCTGGTATACCTAGATGATGTTATTGTGTTTGGCAGCTCACTGGAGGAACATGAGAGCAGATTATTTAAGGTATTGGACCAACTGGAGGACTTTGGCCTTAAACTGTCCATTGATAAGTGTCAATTCTTTCAAACATCAGTAAAGTATGTGGGACACATAGTATCCACCGAGGAATAGAGACCGACCCAAGTAAAGTTGAGGCCTTGACCACCTGGCCACAGCCCAAAATCTAAAAGAACTGCAAAGATTCCTGGGATTCTGTGGTTATTATCGGCGCTCATCAAGGACTATTCAAGAGTGATCCGCCCTTTACTTAACCTTACTCAAGGGTATCCCCCAACCCACAAAAAATACCAAAAGTCAGCGTCCCTCAAGACTGAAAGAGTGTATTTTCATCCGAGTGAAGTATTTGGGGCCCGCTGGACTCCTGATTGTGAGACTGCTTTTCATGAGATCATATATCAACTTCCCCATGCTCCAGTGCTGGCCTATGCCGATCCAAGAAAACCTTACGCCCTGCACACTGATGCTAGCTTGCAAGGGCTGGGGCTGTGTTGTACCAAGAGCACGTAGAATGGCCTGAGACCAGTGGCCTTTGCCATTAGAAGCCTGACCCCATCCGAAAAGAACTATCCTGCACATAAGTTAGAGTTCCTAGCTTTGAAGTGGGCTATTGTTGACCAATTCCATGAGTACTTGTATGGGGCTAAAATACTAGTAAACAACTAATAATCCTTTGACCTATGTGCAGACCTCATATAAGTTGGATGCCACTGGCCATAGGTAGCTTTCTGCATTTTCTACATATGACTATGCTCTCGAATACAATGAGCAGGTCTGAACCACATAGATGCTGATGTCTCTGCCGGAGGCCTGTTCCCCAGAATGATTGGGTCCGATTGGCGAACCTGACATTCGGGCACTCTGCCGGAAGTTTGACAGGAGGAACAAATGTCCACAGACGCAGTGGACTGCATGGTGGATTGCTTGGGACCCTCTGAGAATTGCATACCTGCTGCTTATTGCCACTTTCTGCAATAGACATTGGTGCACTGCCTCAGCTGGACAATGACAGTATTCGCGGCTCAATCCCGCGATCCCATGATCAAAGCAGCTTTAGAAGCCCCTATGCAGGAAAAGATGTGTCCAAATTACGCTCCACTGATTTGAGAACTGCACTGTTATACAAAGAGGGTCCTAAGTTGAAACTGATCAATAAACTGTTATACAGAGAAACAGTAGACAGAGGGGGACAAGTAGACAAACAACAACTAATGCTGCCCACTGCCTTTCGAGACTCAGTACTGAGGTCCTTGCACAACCACATGGGGCACCTTGGTATAGACAGAACACTTGACTTGGTGAGATCCAGATTCTATTGGCCTAAGATGGGGGCTGATGTGGAGCAACACATTCGAACTTGTAGTCGCTGCTTACAGAGGAAAGTTTTGCCCCAGAGGGCTGCCCCCCTTGTTAACATCACCACCAGTGCACCCATGGAGCTGGTCTGTATTGATTTTCTGAGTTTGGAGTCAGATCAAAGAAATATCAGTAATGTGCTGGTGGTCACTGACCATTTTACAAGATTTGCCCAAGCTTTCCCACCAAAGACCAGAAAGCATCCACTGTGGCCAAAGTACTTGTAGAAAACTTTTTGTTCACTATGGGGCTCCACAAAGAATCCATTCTGATCAAGGGAGAGACTTTGAGAGTCATCTGATCAAAGAGATGCTTTTCTGTGGGGAGTGCGAAGTCCAGAACCACTCCTTACCACCCCAGGGGACCCACAGCCTGAACGTTTAAACCGCACTTTGCTAGATATGCTAGGCACCCTGCACCCAAAGGACAAGCCTAGATGGAGCCAACAAATTAGCACCCTGGTACATGCTTATAACTGCACCAAAAGTGATGCCACTGGATTCTCCCCTCACCGCCTGATGTTTGGAAGAAAGCTCGACTACCAGTAGATGTGTGTTTTGGGGTCTCTCCTGATGGGGTTCAAGCTGACAACTATTTACAGTATGTGCAAAAGTTAAAGGCCCAGCTAACTCATGCACGTACTAACTGGCTCAAACCATGGCTGCCAAAAGAAATCTGGCCAACAAAGAAAGGTATGATAAAAGGTGAAAGCACAGGAACTCCAGGAGGGAGATCGGGTATTGCTAAGAAATCTGGGACTGCATGGCAAGCACAAGATTGCTGACAGATGGCACCATCTCCCTCACATTGTAGTGGGCAAACTAGATGATCTGCCAGTGTACAAAGTAAGGCCTGAGAATAATTCAAAAGATGTAAAACAATGCATAGAAGTCATTTACTGCCCATTGGACAAATCTTAATTGAGTCTGAGCCCTAGAAGATGCCCCTCTGGACCAGTGACTAGAGCTGCTGCTAAGAAAAGATCAAGAAAGTCTGCACCTACAGAAGCAAAGTTAGTGTTCCCTCCACAAGTCCCAGTTGAGCATGACTGTCAGTCCATATCGGAAGAAAGTGAGAATGACTTTGAATACTATCCTTCTTACGAACTGAGTCAATTGTTTCGGGCAATCCCTAGTCAATACTGGAGATGAAGCTGGGCCTTCTGGACTGTCCAAGCCCCAGCTTAGTCCCTGAGCCAATGCTCCCAGAAAGTGAAATGCAAAGCATCAGATCAGATGAAATGGAATCATTGTGCATGGTTGAACTGTTTGAGCTTTCAGGAGGAAAATGATGGATTGGGTCAGACTGGTGATACACCAGAACAAGAAGAGTATTTTGAGTGCCCTGACAGTCCACTGCTAGTGTCCGAAAGCTCTCCATGCGAGCCAAATGTTGTGGACTCAGAAACTGTAACTCCTGGAGCTGAAAGTGCCCCAAGTTCTAGCCTCTACCCCATGGAGACTCCCTGACAAGTGAGGACAATGCTGAAAATGAGGCTCAGAGTGCAGAGACTGTAACAGTTCCCCTAGAAAGACTGGTCGAGCTGTAAAGCCTGTGGTGCACCTCAGTTATGATTCCCCAGCCGGCCAGTGGATCTGCCTCTCAATGTTGTCCATAAAGGAGTGTATGTGTCCGAGCTCATTGCCCAAACTGAGCATCAGTGCTAACTCCAGTTACTTGTGTTGCCTTCTATGTATGGTGCCCTTGCCCCGTCCAGCCCCAAGGTAACTGATAGGAAGGGCCCTCTCTTCAGGTTTCATGTACAGGAGGTAATAACTTGAGTTATGGTACAATGTGTGTGTAATACTGTGTAAAGAGTGACGTACTGCAATGTTTCAGAAATGTGTTCTTGGTAAAATGATATATTGACTGATGATTACATATGCAGCCTAATGCAAATGTATATGGTTGCAGTTGAAACTTATGGTACTTGCTTGACGGGACGCTGCTTTCCCAGGCTCAGGAAGGGTGTAACCCCCTGCAAATGGGGGTTACCAAAAGACTTCCAGGAGCTTGCTTGAATGCTCCAAGCCTGAATGGTGTTTCGTGTTTAGCCATTTATCAGTGAGTGTTTTTAGAGCCTCTGGTACTGTCTCTTAAGAGCTGTCTGCTTGCAGACATAATTAGTTTGTATGGGGGGACTGTGTGCTTCTCTGTTTGAGTACCAGTCGAGCTGCTGCCAATTCACTCCATTTTTGCAGTCACTAGGAGTGCAAAGGGAACCTATCTGAAAGATGTAACTGTTTGCCAGAAATCATTTACAGTAATAATGTATTACAGTTTGTCTAACCTGCTTTCTTTGCAGTCAGAACTGTGTCTGCCTAGTTCCCCATTCTGGTTTTGAACTGCTGAACTGGACCAATCAGTGTGGGGTAAGCTAGCTCTAAAATGGTGCCTTGACGAATCAGAACTTGACTCATAATCTGAGCCAGCCACAAGAGGATTGTATGGGCAGTGACTCTGGGAGATGTAGTTTAGACTTCGCGCCTTTTTGGACCAACAGCAGCAGTCTATTGTGAGTGACAGCCAATCCAGTCAAGAACTGGGAGGAACTCAAAGGAAGTGCCCGGTTTTGTCTGTTGGGAGTTTCAGTTGAGCTTTGGCAGTGAAGAAGGAAGGAGCCCTGTGCTTTTCAGTGTGCAGTTTTAGTCAAAAACGTGTGTAAGGCCCAGAGTTCTGGTCTGCAGCTTGTGTAACTGCTTGTTAGGACTGAATCTGTCCTGTGAAAAGAATCAAAGGATCTCTGAAGAGTAGAAACCAGGCTCACCCTGTAGAAGACTGGAGAAATTGTTGAATTGCATCTCGGTCTGTCAGGAACTGAATCTGCTGTGTGTTCTCCCGGTATTGTGCAGTAATTGCGATCGGATAGAGAAGCAGCCTGCCTGGTATAGTACTTTTTTACCATATAAATGTGTGAAGAGTCTCGTGGAGCTGAAGAGTAGCTCCGCTGACATTGAAGGACCCTATCTTGTTTGGAGGTCGTGAGTACTAATTCAGGGTCGCCCTGTTGAATTGCCACATTAAATCCAAATGGAATCACTGTACTGCTGACTGTTTAAACTAATTTTTTTCACTGTGTGAAAGGGCCCCTACCAGCTGCCACGGTTTGGACTAGCCACTAGGGCTTGGGTACCCAGGGACAGTAACTGGTAGGGATAGGCCTGTACACAGAGCCATAGGTAGATAGTAAAGTGATAAGCTAATTAACCTGATTTCCCTGTCCTTGTTATATCCCCTAAATAAATCAGAGCTGCTTGTTTCAGCAAAGTTATACTCCTGAGGTATTTGTCTATGTTAAAGTACTGTACTGTGATTGTTGCACTGTATCTTATTTCACAGGAGGTCCCAGTGCCGGAACTAGTCCTGGGGGTAAGTGTATACTGTGAAGGTAATTCTGATATATTGTGTGGGCCACTAGTGGGAAGAAAGGGGGGTTGCAGTGTCCCAGAGGGTTGTGACCAAGTAAGTTTAACTATTGCAAACCCTGACCTCTGGGTGGAGGCACCCGCCATTGGATCCAGGCCCCTCAACCTGTTAGTGGCAAATCAGGCAGGGGTAGTAGCCCCTGGGATAGCGCCATCTAGGGGTTACATATGTTTCTATGTTTCTGTGTTACCCGTGCCTGTAAATATGCTTTTAGTGTTTACTGTGATGTTTTCCCCATCTGTAGTTACTGCTACATCCCTGCTAGTACCCATGCCTGTAAACATGCTTTTAGTGTTTATTGTGGTGTATTCCCCTATCTGTAGTTACTGTTACATCCCTGCTAGTACCTGTGCCTGCAAATATACTTTTAGTGTTTACTGTGGTGTATTCCCCTATCTGTAGTTACTGTTACATTCCTGCTAGTACCCATACCTGTAAATATGCTTTTAGTGTTTGCTGTGACATATTCCTCTATCTCTAGTTACTGTTACATCCCTGCTAGTACCTGTGCCTGTATATATGCTTTTACTGTTTACTGAGGTGTACGCCTGTCTATAGTTACTGTTACATCCCTGATGTTATCTGTGCCTGTAAATCTGCTTTCAGTGTTTACTGTGGTGTAGTCCCCTATCTGTAGTTACTGTTGCATCCCTTCTAGTACCCGTGTCTGTAAATCTGCTTTTAGTGTTTACTGCAGTGTATTCTCCTATCGGTAGTTACTGTTACATCCCTGCTAGTGCCCCTGCCTGTAAATATGCTTTTAGTGTTTACTGACGTGTATTCCCCTGTCTGTCATTACCATTACATCTTTGCTAGTAGCTTTGCCATTAAATATGCATTTTGTGTTTACTCTGGGGTATTCCCCTGTCTGTAGTTACCTTTACAGCCCTGCTAGCACCTGTGCCTCTAACTATGCTTTTAGTGTTTTCTGTGGTGTATTCCCCTATCTGTAGTTAGCGTTACATTCATGCTAGCACCCCGTCTGTAAATATGCTTTTTTTGTTTATTGTGGTGTATTCCTCTTCCGGTGGTTATCATCACGTTCCCTGCTAGTACCGGTGTCTATAAATATTCTTTTAGTGTTTACTGTAGTGTTTTCCTCTATCTGTAGTTTCTGTTGCATTCCTACTGTCTCTTGTCTTCTTTGTGACACTCCTGGAAATAAAACGTTATGCTCCCTGTTCTCTCCTGGCCCAAACTTTAAATAAAAATATTTTTTAAAACTTCTTGCTTTCCTTGGTTGTACACTCCCTCTGTCTTTGTTCCTCACCAGCCTCCAATTAAGATCATGTCTCCTCATTCCTGTTGAAAAGTTGCAGATTTTTCAGTGTGCAAAGTTATATGAGGAATAACTAAACACAGCCCCTGTCCTTTCAGGTACCAGAATCCTTTGAAGATGTTGCAGTTACTTTCTCTGAAGAGGAGTGGAGGACACTGAGTCTGCAGCAAAAGCAGCTGCACAGGGAAGTGATGCTGCAGAATTACGAAACCATGACTTCAGTAGGTAAGTAGGAATACAGGTTTGGATATGGCAAACTTTATTCAGGAAAGGGGTTTGTGACTTTAAATGTCAGTGTATCAAAATATAGGTAGTGTGGGTTTATTGATGATGTGTCAGGTGTTGGGTTGAATGGGAGGGCACAAATTTCAGCTATTACATTTTCATTGCCGGCGGCTTAATAAACAGCACACTTATTTCTGGCACTGGAAGGTCTGATGTTTGTGGGTTCTGAACCCACATCAGGAACTCTGATTACTACCTAGTACTGATGCACTTATCAACAGTGTCTCCAAACCACCTAAATGTTCTGTGGTCAGGTTGGGGCTGGTTTGCTTACTTTATCTAGCTGATATCAGTCTGGTCATGACTCCTTTCAAGGCTGCTCACTTCTTAACCTAGAACAGCCAAATGTTCACCAAATACAGACCTTCCTTGACATAGGAACTACGTTTGTTACTCTAAGCATGCCATACCCCACTCTGTATCAAAATAAGGTTTACTTTTTAATTTGGCAGTGCTTTCTTAGAAGTGGAGCAGCAGAATAGCCTATAGAGTAGATTACCTGTGCTTACTGAAACACTGCAGTTTCCAATGTACTATATAATGAAAAACCTATATTAATGCACAAATTAGGGTTTATTTTTAAAGCAAAAAAAAATAATTTTGAGCAAAATGTGGACACTTGTGATGGAATGGAGAGAATGAATAGGGATATTGGGAAAAACATGGAATGGTCAAGACCATGGCAGTTGGGGTTCAATGGCAAAAAGTGAAATATCATGCACCGTGGGTATTGGATCCCAGATGCCGAGTATAGGATGATAGGATGTACTGACAGTCACTAAGCAGAAAAGCGACCTTGGGGTTATCATATCTGATGACCTCAAGGTGGCACAGCAATGAGACTGTGCTTGAGCACCTGAGGTGATGGCAGCTTGAGAGTTACACTCTCTCAGCATTTGTGATTTAGTTTAAAAATGCATTTTTAAAAGTAGATTCTACCTAGTTTTCCGACTGGAATTTGTTAGAGTTCATTGTGAAAAATACAAAATCTGCATTTTCAACCAATTTGATGTTTCTTAAAGTTATTTTTTTGTTTGTTTCACTTACTGCTGCTTCAGTGCAGTGGCCCTAAATGGCAAAAGTAGAGTGGAGAGCTTCAACAGGCAGAGCAGGGATTCCCCAACAAGACTTCCAATCGCTTCAGGTAAACAAGAGGACAAGCCAGATAAGCAAGATATGTATTTTATTAAGGGAATTGTTAAATAATTTAATTTAGACATTTCTTGTCTGAAAAAAAGAGGCAGATGATAACAAGAAAAAAGTTACTGAATCAGCACTTAATACACCTTATTTAAGGAGAGAGTCACTTTAATTTAGGAGTCTCATACAAAAGTTGAACACTTATGTGAAAGTAATGCAAACATCACTAATAACTTAACTAACAAGATGAAGGATGTGGAAAACAGAGGTAGGCAACATAATTTAAGGTCAGTGAGGATTCCTGAGGACATGAAAGACAAAAACATGATTTGTTTTTTACAAGACTTTCCACCAGCCCTCTTTAATTATCAGTGTATAAATTATTTTCCAGTATCCTGTTTCTCTATTTAGTCTATAAACCCCTTCTTGTTCCGGATCATGGATACATAAATAAATCAGTTCTGGGTCAAAAAGTTATTTTTGTCTTTGAAAATCTTTCAGAGAATATTTGTTGTGTGCACTCCATTATTTTCCAGCCATTTAACATCACTTTTTTGTTTGCTCGTGCACATGTGCAAGAAACATTATGTGGCAGCTTAGGAGAGAAGTGGATTGTGGAGGTGCGGCACTGTGGCAGCCAACGGAGGCATTGCATTTGGGGGCTTGGCACTGGTGGACCAATGGAGGCACAGTGTGCTGATGACACTGGCTTCCAAAAGTGCTACCAAGTTGTAAAGCTTTCCCCGCAGCAATCGGGGGCCGCCTCATCATTGCAGCGGCAGCCATTCCGCTGCAATGAGGGAGTGACCTGTCATTGCAGGGCAGAACGTTACCTAGTGTAATATTGTTTGAGAATGTGGCGGCAAGCTGCCGCCACGTTCACAAACATTATTATTCAGCTCCCACTGCCGAGGGGGTGCCCTCTCCCCCTCAGCAGCATGCACCCCCCAAACAGTCTTTGTTTGCTGACAAGGGGCCCAATCCCCATCAACTTCAGTCCCCCCAACCCAGTTTAATTTGTCAGTGGGGAACCCACTCCCCATTGGCATAATGCCCCCCCCTCAAAAAAGTTGGTTTGTGCCGAGGGGGGGTGCCCAATCATCCTCTACTCTTGCCCCCCCTCGGTATGTGCTGATGGGGGTGCCCAATCCTCCATCGGCTACAGCCCCCCCAATAAAACACTCGGGTGGCATGCTGGGAGCCCACCCCAGCATGCCAAATGTCCCTGTTAAAAGAAAATCCGTCCCGCGATGTTCCCCTCGAATCAGAAAATGGTTCCTTGTTGAGTTCGGTGGCCCTGCCCCCAACCCGCACCCACCCTCTGCACACCCTGCCTCCCATCACCCACCTCACCCCATACTTACCTCTGGAGCCCAGCGCGACGATCTTCAGTGGACTAGGAACACATCTGCACTCTTCAAAGTCGACCGTGAACTGAAGAAATGCCAGTTAGCTGCATAATGGCATAAATAGGGTTTTTTCAACTTTAGTGCATATCTCAGGCATTTTGGGGAATTCTGGCACTAAATTTTTAACATGGGGTTATTGGGACCCTACCTCATGAATTCAGTCACAGTCTTGGCGTTATTCGGTCCCGAAAGGTGATTTTGCAGTCACTACACGGAATCACCTTTTGGGACCGATTAATGAAACAACAATGAAGTGTTCATGAGGTGGCCTCTCAAAAAGTCTATGTTGCAAATTTGGTGGAAAAAATCCAAGAAATTACTGTTTTATGAGCATGCGTTGCACAGTCGCTACATGCTCGTAATTTCACGAATTTGAAATATTTTCACTCCAGATTTTCAACATTGCCATTTTTCCGCACCCCTTATGAACAGTACAGCTGTCATTTTTCACATTCTGGCCAAAATGTGTTTTTGTACTTCCGGCTCAGAATAGCGCAGTCGCTGTGGGAAATCAGAATTCAGGACACATTAAGAAAATTACAGTGACACTGTTTATTAGCAGAGGTCCTAAAATGCCTATGTTGAAAATTTTGTGACGAAAGTCCATAAAATGACTGTGTTACAAGCGTGCGTTGCACAGTTTCCATGCACACACGTAACTTCGCACATTTGTAATATTTTCACTCCAGATTTTCAGCATTAACATTTTACCATACCTCCTTATGAACAGTATAGCTGTCGTTTTTCACATCCTGGCTGAAATGTGTTTTTGTACTTCCGGCTCAGAATAGCGCGGTCGCTGTGGGAAATCAGAATTCAGGACACATTAAGAAAATTACAGTGACACTGTTTATTAGCAGAGGTCCTAAAATGCCTATGTTGAAAATTTTGTGACGAAAGTCCATAAAATGACTGTGTTACAAGCGTGCGTTGCACAGTTTCCATGCACACACGTAACTTCGCACATTTGTAATATTTTCACTCCAGATTTTCAGCATTAACATTTTACCATACCTCCTTATGAACAGTATAGCTGTCATTTTTCACATCCTGGCTGAAATGTGTTTTTGCACTTCCGGTGCAGAATAGCATGGTCGCTGTGGGAAATCAGTGTTCGGGACACATTAAGAAAATCACAGTGACACTGTTCATGAGCAGAGGTCCTAAAATGTCTATGTTGAAAATTTGGTGATGTAAGTCCATAAAATGACTGTGTTATGCGCATGCATTGCGCAGTTTCTGCGTATGCTCGGAAGTGCAAGCATTTTTAATATTCCCACTACACATTTTCAACATTGCCATCTCTTCACACCTTCCTATGGATGGTACAGCTGTCATTCTTCACATCCTGCCTGATCTGTGTTTTCGTACATGTGGCGCAGATTAGCACGGTCGCTGTTGGAATTCAAAGTTTGGGACACATTGACAAAATCACTCTGACATCTTCGTGAGAAGAGGTCCCAAATGCTTTCATGAGGAGGGGTCACAAAAAGGCCATGTTGAAAATTTGTAGTGCAAATACCAACAAATGCCCAAGGCGTTAGGGTTTCTAACCATGTCGTCCCACCCTGTATAGACTGACAGGCATCGGGGTGTGCCTTTGGATTGCTGACTGTACCGCTCATGCCATCTTACCCTCACCCCCCTGCCACTGATAGGCATTGAGGTGTACCTTGGACTCTTTGGCCCCAGACTTCACCCCATTCTCCTATGCTGCACCCATTTCAGCGTATGTCCTTATGGAATGGGGTGACTGTAAAGCAAAACACCCCAAGGCACACCTCAGCACGTGTCGGTGTCTGCAGAATAGGGTGAGGTGACATGGCATAACCATCATGGGCAACGATCCAAACACTTACCCCAGTGCCTGTCCATCTCTACAGGATGGAGGTGAGGTTGGCGTGAAGTTCAATACTTCAGTGACATGCTTTTTCTGCCTCTGTCTAACTCCTGCATTTCCAATGTTAATACCAGCAAGCAAACATTCAGCATTGACAAATGATTGTTTATATATATCCAACGTTTCAAGGTTTGTATACCTCTTCATCAGGGAATAATGGCTCTGTATTAGGTGACCCAAGTGCACGCAGATCCTAATAATTCAGCAATTTTATTTCTCCTTTCATCATTTAATATATTATTCTTTCTCTGACTTTTATTTCCACTGTTGTCCATTCATTTTGGACTTTTAAAGCCTTTTTTTTTTTATTATTATCTTGATTGCAGTTATCAATGTTTATTTCATTTTAAATGTGCAGCCCCATGTTTTTCTTTTTTATGTAGCTGTGCTAACTTAATTGCAGCTACATTCAGATGCTTCTGTTCTGGCATCCATTATGGAGTTGAAAGTACAGAAACATCTGAATGCAGGCCCCCTTCCCTGGAGAAGGAGAGCAGTGCCTGGTATGCTTAATCCTTCTCCTCCCCTGCCAACCCCTGCTCATTCCCGAACATAGGTCCCTGGCGTGGCGTCCAGCGCCTCAACCATCAGCGCCACCAGGCCTGCCCCTAGCATCTTTTTGAATACATTTCTGACTCGCTTCCGGAGGGCTTACATGGATTTTCCTTCCCTCTTATTTCCTATGTTTCTCAGTTTCTGCCCCATATCATAACTCTTTTTCTGGCTACCTTGCCTTTCTGCGAATCCCTCTGTGTAGGTATTTGACTCCCTTGCATAAATATGACTCTTCTTTTCATGTTAGAATTGCTCTCTGCACTCCTACTCGTACTCTGTTTTAACAGGGGCGCTATAACTTTCCCCAGGTTCCAATCACTATAGTTCCTAACCCTCCCAACCTGCTGACTTTAGTTTCTCTAACCTTGTTGCCACATTACAAATTATGCTTGACTTCAACCTCCTCCTATTCCCTAAGGGTTGCACATTCTATGCAGTGGCGACACTCAAAAACTACCTACTGCCAGCCTGGTGGCACTGAAGGTTGAGGCACTGGATGCCATGACCAGGGCTTCAGATATTTATTTTTTTTTTGGTGGAAGTCAAATACTTCCATGGGTTGAAATTTGGAAGTCATTTCAGTTTTACTGGAGTCAAAATACTCCAGCTGTCAATTTTTTGGAAGTCAAAATAATTCCAGTCGACAAATTTTGGCAGTCAGAATACTCCAACTCCTATAGTTTTAGAAGTCAACTCATTGGCCTTCTGAGTACATTACTGTAATCCATGCTACATCCACATAAATACATTTCTTAATGTTAAGAAAGGGAAACGTACAGTACACAGTAATCGTCTGCAGACAATATGTATTTATGTCATGAGTTGTTTGTTTTTGCAGTTCCATCAAGTAACTTCCATTATGCTAGTATGTTAAGTTGCTTGCAGACAGATGCCTGCTGTATCAAAGTCTGGTAGATAAATCTCTCTCTCTCCTTCCTATTAAAGCTGACTAGCCTGACTGTCATGTTTTAATATCAGATCTCATTTGTACTATATAGGGAATACATAACGGACTGCACAACTCACCAACACATCTAGACTACTATGTGCCCCATCAGCAGCAACATAGAAGAAATGAGCTGCCTACACACCACTTGGCACCACTACCTCCTCTGTTGTGTTCAGGCACCCCCCCCACCAGAGAGGCCATCCACTCCTCTCCCTTGATACCTGGTGTCCACTAGATACAATCCCTAGCCCAAGCACAGGCAAAGGTGTCAGGACTCCACTGGTTCCCCTTCCCAGCCCCAGCTCAAGTTAAGGTCAATGGTATCTTCTAGCTAATCACCTTTTCTATCCACAGCACAGGTAAAGGTCCTTTGTTGTGCCTAGCAACCCTCCTCCACCCAAAATCAACCCTAATAAATGTCCAGGCTGCCCCTGGTGTCCAGAGGCTCCCTCTTTAGCCCCAGCTCAAGTAAAGTCTCTGGTGTCACTGTCCAGTGGCCCCCTGAGCCTCCCTACCACAGACCAAGTTAAGGTTCCTGGTGTCCAGCATCCCCCATCCCTAACACTAGACCTTGTAAAGGTCCCTTGTGTCTTGTGAATACCCCCATTCCTAGCCAACACAGCCCAATTAAAGGTCCCTGGTGTCTAGTCACCCCCTCCTTAGCTCCATCACAGGTAAAGGACCCTGGTGTCTGCTGAGTGACCCACTCCCTACCACCAGCCTAGTGAAAGGTCCCTTCCAGGTGTCCAGGCCCACTCCCTAGTCCCAGCCCAAGTAAAGGTCCCTGGGGTCCAGTGGATCCCCATCCCTGTTATTCCATATGGCTGCCGGCCACCTGTGCTTCTAATTACTGCCCCCCCCGGCACTGTCAGGCACTCTGTAACGGCATCCTTTAGAATTAGTTTACGGTATCACTAGTATGTAATAAATAATGTAACTTCACTTTGTGAGGGACACACCATGCTGTACAACATCAGTAACAAGAAAGTAATCCCTTCTTGTGGTGCTTATGATGTTCCAGAAACCACTGAAGTATGATACTACACTGCCACCAGAACCCCAAGTAACTAGTTCTTTTGTAATTCATTGTTATACAGTATATAATACCTTTATTATTTAACCCTTAGGCTGCCGCTGACAAGATATCTTGTCCTAAAAACCTAGGCGTTCTAAATCTTCCGGCAGCCTAAGGGTTAATATGCATCATCCATGCCACAGTTACATTTGCAATTTTACCCAGGCAGGTATCTATCACATGGAATTTCTCTGTGCTGATAGAAAATGGTGTACACCTTGCTAGACTGCTAGTTGCCAACCTCAGAGTCCTGCATTTCCAGACAGTATAGCAAAAGAAACTGCCTGACTGAGATAAAAATCAAACAGTTAGACAAGAAAATGAACTTTTTTCCTTTTTCCTACAAAACATTTTACCTGGCCTTGGCCCTTGAGTCATTTGCAGTCGCTCCTCTGCCCTCCTGCAGGCTGCAACTTGACTACCTCCCTGCTTCTGCACTCCCTCTTCCAGATGATGCCTTGGCTCCTCAACAGACAGGCAGGCAGCAGCAGCAGCACACTCCTCTCCATCGCCACGCGGTCCACAGAGTCCACCTTCAGACCGTCACTCATGGCGTGTCCAACTTCAGGCTGTTCCTGACTAGTCCTCAGCAGGCTGAGGCTCCCTCCCAGACAGTCCCAGTCAGACAACTGTCCACAGTCCACCCTAAGCTCCTCCGCTCAGTTCAGCCTCCATCTGTGACCACCAAGCCACGGGCGTCCCACACCACCGTTGCACCTGTGGTGGTTTGACTTTGTGGCCCACGGCCCTCTCCCTCTTTTCTGCGGTCGGATCCTCAGCAGCCCAGGCCACAGTCAAAAAAATATCTGAGGGTCGGTGTGTCGACCTGGCCAGGTGTCCCTTCCGAGAGTCCTGAGTCATGGTCCTCCTCTCCCAGCTCACTCCATCTAGGCTAACTGAAGGCACCAAACAGTCTGTGTAGACTGTGCATGTGCATGCGTGAACACGCTGCCGGGAGTTTGCACGCGGTGGGGGAGGTGCAGCACAAGAACTATGAGAAAAAAAGATGATTGCCATGGCAACCAGGATGGCAACCCATCCACAGGATTGAAAAAAAAAAACCCTTAAAGACATAACCTCCACACAATGAAAAAAGGATGTCAGTCTTATGCAAGGTAAATGTTACTGGACGTCAGTGACTCCAGAGGCTACATTTTTGGATGTTTTGAGCAAATTCTTGGATGTAAAATACGTCCAAAATAGACTTATCTGAAGGGCTGGCCATGACTAACGCTAAGATGTCAGAACAAAGGCTTATAATATCACTTTTTATAATAATGCACTTAGAGTCACCTTGGGCCTTACCCAAAAATTATTTCATAAATTACCAAAAATAATAAAAATTCAAATATGATATTATCCTGTGGATTCCAGATTCAAAAATGATGGTGAAAAACAGTGTTGCCACACTTTAGATTATATAAGTGATAAATATATACTTCATGCACTTATGTTCAAGTCCTAAATATTCATAATTAGTATAAATATCAAGCATAATTAAAAAATAATGTAAACATAAACTGTAAGGTAAACAAAACAACAGGTTTTAGAAAATCAAGTAAATCAAATAAAACAAATAGCACAAATTTCAGCAAATAGTGCAAATGAGTAAGCAGTATTCAGCACAATAAATTACAGTTTATACTATTTCTTCAGCATACTTATAAATATCATGACCTTTTCTTTTTACTATGAGAACTTGCAACTCATTCCACTAGTGTCTCAGGTTGTATCTTTGTATAAGAATCGTTTTAAACTTTAGCATGTAAAATTTATTTTCTTTACATCTCAGTTCTAGCTTAACTATATACCCAAGGTTTTGGAGCTAAAATGCACTATGTTATCACTCCAGAGAGCCAAATAAAGGTACTAAAAGTGGAATAATTAAAGGAATACTTGTTTTAGTTATCTGTAGGTGCGCTCTTCTACTTTTTAGCTTTCAAAATCTTGGTGAGAACTTCTGATTTTGGATGAAAAAAGTCCTTGGTGGTGGACTTGGCTTTAGTCTTCTGTCTTTTCCCCTTGAACTTGGAACTCTAGACTCTTCTGACATCAATGAAGCAATGCAGGTTGGATCCTTCTTGCTTGACATCACAAATCATCGAAAGTCACTTCAGGATTTAGTGGAAAAAATCAGACAGCAAGATCTTAGCAGTTCAGCACAGTCTGTAGAAAGATCTCTCTCTGTGGACAGCAATGTTGTTTTGGGTAACTGGACTCTGTGACTCTTTTCTGTTTCAGTTAATTTCTGCTCTTGAACCTGCAACTCTGGAGTCACTGCTATTTAACAGCATTGCAGGCTTGCTGGCTGGTAAATTTCAAAGTTAGTCTCTTGTTCCGGCTTTTAACAGAAAATCCAAAACATTACTTTAGTCCAGATTTTCGGTATGCAAAACATAGGCCTTACTTCATCCAATATTGGGAATAGAGTCCTTCCTGTAACAGGCAGTTTTAGCAGCTGGACTTTGTTGCAGCACTGTGCAGGCTTTCAAGCTGATTTAGCACCCTCCCCCTTGCTATGGCAATGTTACAACCCAAATGCTGGTTCCAAACTGGCGTGGCTTCAGGCTTTTGGCCTAGTACAAGTCCCAAGCTCAACCAAAATTGTCAGGGCAGCCAACACAGGTCCTCACACACCAAAGGATCAGGCAGTTCTGGGCCGGCTTTGCCAGCATCCCATTTATGTCCATCTTGCTGGGTGAAACCACCATCAAATTATGATTGGTCTGAGTACTCTTTGAGGGTGTTACTGCTAGCCCCACCTAAACCATTTTTTCATCAATATGACCTAGTCTTCAAAAACTATTTTTGATCTAAAACAATTTTTCTTTTTTGCATCTACGTGCACCTTGTTACAAATGTAAAACCTCCATTTTCAGATGCAGCTAAAAGAGAGGATACATTTGAGACCAAACATGTTGGTGTCAATCCTAATATAAAATCTATAATTTATAAAAACATTATTAAACTTTTTCCTTCATAGATCTCTAAAAAGTATTTACAGATTTCACAAGTACATTTTTTCCTGTTCAAAATGATGTTAGTTTGGCATAGCTGCTATCATTAGGAACTTTATAATCTTATCAAACGTCTTTAAGACAGGGATTTCTTTTGTTCATGGTTAAGCAAGCAATAATACCCGACAGGGTGGGCGGTATTGGGCAATACTGGACCACTGAGGGGCGTAATGAGGCCCGATGCCACAGGCGGAGGGCCTTATAGCCCCTGGAAGGTCCAGTATTGCCCATGCCACCCACCCTGGGGGGTATTATTGCACTTAGAAAATTGGCTTTATTTATTATTTTTTTTTAATGACAGTGATTTCTTAAAGAAAAAAGAGTGTGAAATATTAATAAAAGCTATTAGAAGCAGCATCTTCTTTAAAATAGTGCCTTGACTGAAACACCACTAGAGGGTGCTGCTGCTTTTAATAGCCCCTGTTTGTACTTTGCAATGTATCTCTTTAGTTGATTGGTTTTCACTCAATAACCCCTCCCCCAGTTTACTCGCACGAGCGCTTGATATTTTTTTTTCACATTAAAAAAACTGTTGATTTCGTTGAGTTATATCAGTGGGGAGTGATCTGGCGACCGGTAGAGCAAGGAAGCCAGGCTGCAATGGAAGCGGGACATGGAAGTACATCGCAGGTTAAGGAAGCTGTGTTTCAAAAGAAAAAGATCACTACTTTATTTAGGTATTTTGTGCTGTGTCTGCTGGGCAGTTTTGAGCAGGGTGAGCTCCGCAGGATCGAGAGAATGTGGCCTAGTTGCAGTTACTGCTGTTTCCTGAGTTCTGGTTCCTGCACATGGAGACACATTGTCAGCTTGGTGCAGCTACTTGATCGGCCGGCATTTGGGGTAGCGTAGGGCAATGTGTTTTTTTCAGTGACAGGAAAAGTAAAGAGAAAAAAAATGTGTTGTACTTGTAAATGGAACGTCTTGTGAGACGGGGGGCCGGGAGAGACACACTGGCTAATATCAGACGCTCGGTAAATCATGGTTACCGAGAAAAAAATGGCGGCTTTCAGTTTGAAATTGGTGGTGCCCTTTGATATTGGTTATGTGGCATGCTGGCAATGGCACTTTTTCTAAGCCGGGCTTCTGTTGAAAGTTAGTGTACCCTCCGCTAGAGTTTTCAGCCAATGACAGAGCTCCTATTATCATGCCCATTTTTTAATGATCCATGACTTCATGTTGCCTTGGATTTCATTAAGAAAGCTTACAAACCTCACAACTAGGTATTGCTTGTTAGATAAACACTCAAGACTCATTCCATTGAAAAGATGCTAAGGTCAATTTATTTTAGTCACCACATTTGTCAATACATTTTAAACAGTTTGGGGGCTACAGAGTTTTATAAATAGCTCACACTACACTTTGCTGATAGGTTTAAACTTAATCACTGTGTAGGTTCATGCATTTCTAATAACCTGTATAATTCTGCAATGTATCAGAGTTTGTGTATATTTTCTATAAATAAAAGTCTTAATTTCTTAAAGCTAGTCTCTTTCAGTCTCTGTTAACTTCTGGTACCTGGGGCTGGCTGTTACGACAAAAACAGACTCAAAAATTATGTCAAGTTTCCATGACAATGATCTCTTAGTCTCAGCTTCAAGCTCTTCTGCTAATAATTGGGATAGGGGCCATTCAATTTAAACAGACTTGAAAAATTTTTCTCCGAAGTTGTCCATGTGTGCTATATCCTTTTATTTTCATGGCATCATTCCTCCATTTCAGCATTCAAGCCTTAAGCAGCATTGTCCTTGTTTTAGAGTTCATATTATAATATTTAATAATTATGCCAATATAAGGATATAGAATAGCAATTAAAAATATAATAAAATTCTAAGAATAAACTATTGTAATCAAATTAGTTCTGTTCTTACAATGCCAGTGACCTTGGTTCGGGGATGGACCTGGGTCACCGGGGGTCAGCTGGAGGAGGAAGGACTGAGTGTCCCCGTGGATGCTCTCCTCCAGAGAGGGTGGGTTACTGGGCAGCGATGCCCACAAGTGTTGCTGCCTGTGGAAGCATGGGCAGCAAGGTGCAATGGCTCCTCAAGAGAGTTGGGGTGGGGAGGGTGCTGTGGACCCTTGACAGTGGCATGCACAAGCACGCTGTACATCTGGATGTAAGTCCTTCGTGTTGGTGCCCTCAGGGATAGGAACAAGCAGGGAGAAAAACCAAAGGCAAAAAATCTCTTGTTAGTGAACATCATGATGCTGGGGTCGCAGTATGTCAGGGCCCAGCTGACAAGACCAAAGGATAAACAGGTTCCTCCAGGCTGAGACCAGGAGAAAGTAAAAAAAAAAAAAAAAAGAAAAGCAACTACTGAGTCATCTGATTCCTTCACCGTTTTGCCACCATAAACAGTGGTTCCTCACCATCTTAGCAGTCCTTCTTGCAGGAGATGTCGAACTGAACCTGGGTCCACCTGCCCATTTCTCCTTGGCTGACATCTCTACAGTCTCTAGCAAAGGGCTGTTTATTGTACATATGAGCATCGGAAGCCTGTCCCACAACTTCACTGAGCTTGATGCATGGGTTGGTGTCTACAAGCCTGATATACTCTGTTTATCTGAAACTTGACTTAAGCTGATTATCCTTGACTCTGTATGCTAACTGGTTAACTACTCCCTTATTCATAGAGATAGGCTCTCCTCAAAGCATGGAGAAGGGGTTGCCATGTACTACAAAGCACATCTCAACATAATGCCCATCCCTGCCACTGCCTCCTCCACCTGTGAATCCCTCCATGCAACTCTCACCTTGGGAGCCAAGAAACTCCACGTTGTCTGCACTTACAACCCCCTAATGGGGGTGCTTCAGGACTATAGGAACTGCTGAATTAAACCTCCTCTCACTCCAAACAGGACAAGGTCATTCTGTTGGATGACCTTAACCAAAATTTGCTGGGGAATGCCCAAAGCTCACTGCTGTCACTGACATAAAGTTATAACCTTCACCAGCTACTATCTGAGGCCACCAGAGTTACTCCATCCCTAAAATCCTCTACCTTCATTGAGTGGGTATTAGTAAACTGGTATACTCATATGTATATTCAGCAAGTACCTTGGCTGATGTGCTTATGGATCTCTCCCCTATTTTCTGTATTTGGATCCCCGAGGTTGCGCCATCCCCCCGCTGCACAATGTCACCTTTACCAATTTTGCCAACCTAGATACTAAGGCTAAGGCTTTCTGGCATTATTTCTCGAAAATAAACTGGGCTGGAATATATAATTCCTGTAGTGCTGAGTCTGCATTGAGTATTTTTCTTGATAAATTCCAGGCCGTACAGTACAAGCATGCTCCCAAGGTAACCCGGAGGGTTGGGGTAAACAAATGAGTTGGCTTCACAAAGATTTGCTGAAAGATTTGTGTATTAGGGCAAAAGTTGGAAAAAGTACAATGAATGAGGGAGATTCCTTGTTTCTTATTGGCTAATGGTATCAATTAGCCGGTTGGATATTAGACAACAGAGACCAGGAAAGAGTCCCCGGCTCTGAATGCCTGAGTACATTCCAAAATTGCTGTGCCAATGGAATTTTTAATTTAAAAAATCAGCCATGTTTTTTTCTCTTACTTAGCGAGAGACAACCCCATCATGCTGTTTTTTTAATCCACTGTACATGTAAATAAATAAATAAAAATCTGTCTCCCCCAGCGCCATTACTATCCCACAAATGGCTTTTTTCTTTTTTGCCTTTTGAATCATCGAGCCATGCAAGGTTCCATTCATTTCAACTGCCCTCAGAGGGAGCGAGAGTGAGAGATGGCAGCCCCCCAAACAAGCCATTAGCCATATTAATACAGAAATGTCCTTTGTATAAAAAAAACATCTGGCACACACCATCCACATTGTGCCGTTGCCAGTGTTTATATTTTAAAATAACAGCATCAGTTCATTGTGTGCTGAGTGCTACTGAAAAGAATGTTTCCCCTTGCCCAGGCGCCACCCTCCCGCTCCTCATCGCTGCCTGTCACTGGAAAACAACATTTTTAATTTAAACAGTTATGGGGGGGGGGTTAAATAAATAGGTACCAGCACACACTGCATTAATTGCCAGCATTGCTTGAGCTATCTCACTCTGCTCCCAATGTTGCTGGTACTTTAGTGTAGCTGTCAGACAGCTTATTGCCAACTTTCTTCTGACGTCCTGTTCCCACTTTAGAGTCAACTCGCAGTGCACTTGATGCTTCCCTCCAAACAAGTCTAGCAGTGACAGGAATATTACAAAAAATTAGAACAAAATAATTTGTATTATAAGCTTAAAAATGAAATTGAAGTTGCTGCACTGCTGCCGCTCCCTATTTCCAAGTTGACGGAGCGGCGGTACTGAGTGGCTTAACAGAGCAGGCTAAGAATGGGGGCTACAGAGAGTCTGAGAAGGCATCAGAAAGAAGAAATATAGGTAATAAAGGAGAGTCTTTTGTCTTGCCTCGGGTCAGTGGGTGGGGGTGGGGTGTGGAGGGTGAGATGCACTTTGAAAAGTCAGTGCAAAACTATTGAACACAGACAGCAGTGCTCTCTACTGGCAAACATGCTAGTAGAGGGACTACTTTACAAGAAAAGTGATTTTTATGTTTGCATTTTTACTCATGTTTACATTTTTTTTTATTATATTATATAACAGTGTCACATGTTTACCCATTTTCTAAGTGCAATAATACCCTCCAGGGTGGGTAGTATTGGGATATACCCGACCTTCCAAGGGCTATAAGGCCCTCCACCTGCGGCGTCGGGCCTCATTGCACACCAGGGCAGCCCGGTATAGTCCAATACTGCCCACCCAGTTGGCTAGTATTGCATACTTCTACCCCTAGTGACATGATATTAAATGGTGTACATTGCAACAACTCCAACTCCATGACTGATTCCTTCAATCAAATGTTCTTGGATCTATCTCCATTTACTTCCACCTTCCCATCATCTCAGGCAGCTGCTCTGCCATCCCCCTGCCTCAGTCCACTACCCCTAGCCCTCCTTCTCAACAACAGCCTAATAATCCCCTGTTCCAGTTTAGGGCAATCTCAAGGACTGAGTTCCTAAAACTATTGTGGACTATCGCTGACAACACTAGCTCTGGATCTGATACATTCAAGCCTCGGCTCCTGAAACTAGCGGAACCCTACATAGCCTTCCCTCTAGCAAAAATATTCACATTGTCCCTCTCACTAGTCAAGTTCCTGACTTCTGGAAGATATTTATTTATTTATACCTCAGAGCACAGAGGCTCTTTTACAAAGGTTCCATGTCAAGTGGCGAGAAACGCAAACAAAAGGTCATAGTAGACCAGTAATGCACAACACCTGGGTAAGACAAACCGGGTTCTAGTAACTGACACCGAAATACTATCAACTAACACTGTATAAATAAGACATCTAATACTAATAAAAACATTTTTCACAGTATCATAAGATTTACGATTAGGCTGCAGTTTATTCCTTTTTGCCATGTGCTGAAAACCACTTATAAAACTCTTGGCATACTGCCTTTGAGGGGCAGTTCATCACGAGATTAAGGACTAGGGTAAGAAGGAAAAAAGTAGCTACCAGGCACAGGTGTTGTCAGAGGAGGGTGAAGGGGAGTATGAGAATCGGCTTATTTCATCAAAGAGGTTAAAGTTAGAGCAAGGAAGAGAGACCAGGGAGGGAGAAATGAGGTAGTGAGCTGAGGGACTGGTTATGATTTGTGGTATGAAATGGCATTATGAGTTCTACAAAGTAGCTGCCTTATTACAGGTATTGTCAGAGAAAGAGAGGGGAAAACGGGGCCGGGGGGGAGTGGGGTGTGTGTGCCAGCAGGTAGTCATCATATGGCTAGTGTTGTATTAGGCAAGCGCAAGGGTTCATTTGGGCCAATAGTCTATGCAGGTTCTTCTTGAAGATGCTAGCTTTTTTGCACTCAGCAACACGGGGAAGATCATTAAACCATTTAAGTCCCCTAAATGAGATAGCACACTGGGCAAAGGTACAGTGCCTAATGGGTACCTGAAGTACTTCTTTAACCATTCTCTGTGTTGCCTTTTCATAGATACATAGATGCTGTCAACAGATAAGGGCCTATGGCCCACCCAGTTTGCCCATTTGAGTTTAAGTTCACTTTGTTTTCTTAGAAGTCTGTTGCCCCTTACCACTGACCACCAGAATTCCCTTATGTCTATCCCATGCATTCTTAAATCTCGAGATTGTTTCAGCCCCCACAACGTCCTCTGGCAGGGTGTTCCACTTGTCCACCACCCATTCTGTGAAGAAATTCTTTCTCACGTTTCCCCTGAACTGTCCTCCCTCCAACTTCATCCTATGCCCTCTGTCCTAGAATAATCTTTTTCACTGAAAAATAGTGTATTCCTGCACCCTGTTCCTCCCTTGTATGTCTCTATCATATCCCCTCTCTCCCGCCTCTCCTTCAGGGAGCACATATTCAAGGCCTTCAAACTGTCCTCTTAGTACTTGTGATGCAATCCATGTACCATCTTTCTTACCCTCCTCTGAACCTTCTCTACCCTGTCTATGTCCTTACATAGGTAAGGTCTCCAGAACTGTACACTGTACTCCAGGTGGGGCCTCACTAGTGTCTTTTTTTCCCCCCAAACACTATTTGTTGCACCGGCACCCAGGGAACTCTCTCGGGCATCCACTAATCCCTGCAGCTTTACCTCTGGACCTGAAACCCCTCCATCTCCTGGCACCAGCCTGGCTATCTCCCTCAGTTCTGAGCCCCCCGGGGGTAGGGCCAGCCTATCTGTCCAGGGCACTCTATCTGACAATTCAGGCTGGGCTGGGCTTGGGCCAGGAGAAGAGCAGATCCAGTCAGTGGAGTGTGGCTGAGGGAGATGGTGCCGTCGCCTATCCTTGGTGACGGGCATATCTACTTTTAGGTCCGCCCCATTGGCTGAGACATGCAATGCATCCTCGCGTAGGCACACACGCTCCCGTGCATGCCTATAGAGTCGCTGCCACAACCAATTCCCTTACACTTCCTGGTTTGGGGCTGCCGTGCTCCCAGCCGATGCTAGGAGTCCCGAGCTCCCCAGGATGAGTCCCTCCCTTCCTCCCTCCTGAGACAGGAGAGCAGTCTTCCGGACACTCAATCCTGTCCCTCTCCTGCCAGCTCCCAGTGGCCGAAACTCATTCCCAAACTGGGGTCGCTGGCATGGCGCGAGGTGTGGCATCCAGCGCCTCAACCCTCAGCGCCACTGGGCTGGCCTCACTAGTGTCTTGTATAGTGGAATTATGACCTCCCCTTTCCTGCTGGTGATGCCCCTGCCTATGCATCCTAGCATCCTATTTGCTTTACCTGCTGCCTTGTCGAACTGTTTCCCTATCTTGAGGTCATCAGTGGTGATAACCCCAAGATCCCTTTCCTGCTTGGTGCATGCTATATTTTCACCCCCCAACTGATATGTTGTTCCAGGGTTTTTGTGCCCCATATGTGTTATTTTGCACTTCTTTGCATTGAATTTCAACTGCCAAACCCCTGACAATTCTTCAAGTTTCTGCAGGTCCCTCCTCATTCTGTCTACACCTTGTGGTGTGTCCACTCTGCTACAGAGCTTTGTGTCATCAGCAAACAGGGAAATTCTGCCTTCTAGGTCCTGTGCAATGTCACTGATGAAAATGTTGAATAGGACTGGTCCCAGCACTGGTACCTATGGTACCCCACTGGTCACTCTTCCCTCTGTGGAGCAACAGCCATTTACCACCACCCTCTGTGTCCTGCTGGCGCAGCCAGTTACCTACCCACCGCACTACTGGTCTGCCCACTCCCATATTCCCCAGTTTATTTAATAGTCTTCTATGTGGCACAGTGTCAAAGGCCCTGCTGAAGTCCAGATAGGCCACATCCACTGCCCTCCCCTGATCCACCTCCCTTGTCACAGTCGAAAAGTTCAGTGAGGTTGGTCTGACATGACCTTCCCCTGGTGTAACCATGCTGCTTTGAGTCCCGTAGTCCGTTGGCAACCAGATGTTCCACCAATCTCTCCTTCAGTAGTGCTTCCATGATCTTCCCCACTACCGAGGTTAGACTGACTGGTCTGTAGTTACCCACTTGCTCTTTGTTCCTGCTTTTGTATAAGGTGAATACATCTGCTGCCCTCCAGTCTTTGGGTACCTCCCCCATTTCCAGTGATTGGCTAAAGATGTCCGTTTAAAGATGCAGCCTGTAGAGGTAGGTGTAAGCCCTAGTAGGGATATCTTTCCAAGTAGGCAGGCCTGATAAGTGACTCTTTGTTGCAGAGTCAGGAAATATTCACCCCAACCCAGGCCCCACCACCCATAGTCAACAAACATCACACCAAGGGCTGTGCATAGCTGCCATGAACATCTGCAGCCTTCCCAAAAAAACTGCATCCCTGCAAAGTTGGCTAGTGCAATACCTGCCAGATGTCCTTGTGCTCACAGAAACCTGGCTGTCTATAAAAACCCCTGACTCATTCATCACCTTCCCTGTCCTCACTCTATACACAGCAGACAGAGTGGGTAAACGGGGTGGCGGATGTGCCCTCTATGTTTGAGACTACCTTCTGAGCCAAGCTCTTCCGGCCCCCTCACTGGACCACGGTGCCCAAGCCCTGTCAATAAAACTTACCCTGGACGCCCTCCAGGGCTCCTCCCGCCATCACAGCTGCATATGTTCCCACACGGAACCAAGCAATGGTCATACAATCCCTTGCAAACTACATTCCCCCTTTCCCACCCAAAATGGAACATATCCTGGTTGGTGATCTTAATGTAAACTGGCTTGCCAATTTGGCAGCTGCTGTCAAGGACAGCTTTACGGTGCTTAGCCTGACCCAATTGGTTTGCCAACCCACCAGGGTGAAACCCACAAACGGCTCCCAGACCCTTCTAGACATACTACTAACCAACCGGCCCCATAGAATCTGTGATCTAGAGATCCTTCAGTACTTTCTGAGTGACCACTCCCCCATCCTCTTCTGATCATGTTACCTGCCTAAACCTCAACCTAGTGTATCCACTCGTAGGCGCCTACGGCCTGGAGGCCTGAAAAAAATCAGACAGTATCTGGCCCAGTGGGACTGGTCCCCCATATCCCAGGCCCCAAACATTGACACGGCCCTTGATTACTTCACACGCTCATTCAACAAAGTGTGTGACATTTATGCCCCTCATACAAAAACTCAATCTGTAAAATTATAATGTCCCTTGGATCTCGCCTTTATTATGGCAACAACTGAAACAAAGAGATGATCTTTGGCACAGAGCCATTGAATCTGGCTCACAGGCAGACAGGCAAGCCTACAGAGCTTCACACAATAGGTGCACCTGGACCATACGCAAGACCAAGGCTGATTACTATAAAGCCACCCTGGCCTCCTCCTGGGGGAGTGAGTGGAAATTTTGGGACAACATTAAAGAACCAAATGGAAAAACCCACCTCTCCCCCCCAGCTTTGCATCAATAATGCCACCTCTACAGACCCCCAGGCCATTGCCAACTGCCTCAACTCCACCTTTTCCTATCTTAGCACAATCCTCCCGAGTAACTTCTTTGACCCTATTCCATCTACCCCGAGCCCAATTTCCAGCACCCTCCTTTCTACCTTAGAGTCATTACAATGTGGGAGGCCAAAACCTACCTCTCCAAAGCTCTCAGTGGCTCCAACTACTGCAAAGATTCTTTTGACATGAAAATCCTTTACTGGGTCCTTGACACTGTCCTCTCCATCCAACTGACCTCCTTAACTGCTCCCTATGCCTGGGGCAGTTCCCAACCACCTGGAAGACTGCTACAATTACCGCAATACTCAAAAGTGGAGATATCGCCAACCCCAACAACATCAGCCCACCTCCACCCCCCAAAAAGCCCTAGAAAAAATCATGGCTGATCAACTCACCAAGTACATGCTTGCCCACAATTTACTATATAGAGAGCAACATGGCTTCAGATTGGGCCATAGCACAACCACTGCCCTCATAGAATTCTCTAATTTCATTCACTCTGCCCTGGACAGAAAACATCTTGCCAGAGCCATCTTCATAGACCTCTCAAAGGCCTTTGATACTGTCTCTCACCTTCTCCTCCTAGACACACTCCACCTTACCGATCTATCATGCGGTCCCCTCTCCTGGTTCACCAGCTACCTTACAGCTAGATCCCAATGTGTCAAGATAAACAACACCCTATCTACCACCCTGCCTGTCCACTCTGGGGTCCCCCAAGGTTCCATTGTGAGCCCTTTGGTCTTTAGCATCTACTTAAATGCCCTACCCAAATCCTGCTTCAGTGGCTTACTGCTATATTTATTTATTTAGCTTTTGTTGACCGGGTAAGTGCACTAGACAATTTCTGACTATTTTCAGGCACGACCCGGGGGAGGGGGATACAGATGAATGCCAACTGACCTTGAACCAGATTAAGCTGTTGGTGGTATTTTTAGTGAATGAGGGAAATTTGGCCAGGACACCGGGGAAATTCCCCTACTCTTTTCGAGAAGTGCCATGGGATCTTTAACATCCACCTGAGCTACCACCAATCCAGGCAGATGCTGATGATGCGGTCCTCTGTGCTTCGCACTCCAGCCCACTGTCCTACAGTCCTCCCTCCAAGACTCTTTCAACCAGATTGAAAGCTGATTCACTGACTGCAGACTCGTGGTCAATGTCAAAAAAACAAAGGCCATGCTGTTTGCCCACAGGCAAAGCAAGGCCAAAGACGTGGAACTAAAAGTCCTCTCCCATGCTCACCTGCCTCAGGAACAGGTTCCTACCTATAAATATCTCTGCCTTATCTTTGACACCTCCCTGTTCTTCCATGCCCATGTTAACAATCTGTCTTTAGCCATTAATGCCCACATAGGCCTTCTCTACTGGCATAAGGACTGCCTACCACCAGAAGCACTCAATCTGGCTGTCACCTCTTCTGTTCTTTCTCTCTCATTGACTATGGGCTTCCCATCTATGCAGCCACTGACCACACCACCCTGAACACAATTCACCTAGCTATTAACAAAGCATGCCGACTCCTCCTAGGAGCAGAAAACCCTCCCATACTTGCACTGTCTACACCCCCACCAACTTTCTCACTCTGGAGGAAAGACTACAATATCAAACAAAAAAATTCACGTGGGGCTGTCCGCCCTGGGGGTCTCTGCCTCCCTACTCTCATGCTCCCCCACTGCAACCACTTGTTCCACCATTAAACACATGTGGACCATGCCCAGGGTCAGGACATCCCTAGCGCAGCGATCCTTCCCTTAGGGAGCCCCGGTATGGTACAACAAACTTCCCCCATCCATTATCTCCCTCCCCAAACTAGGGTACTTTAAGACTACTCTAAAAAAACACATTCTTGCTTTGCACTACCGCCAGTGTAACTGCTAATCCTCCTCTCTGACTTAGCCCATCCCAGAGCTGCCCCAGACAATGTCTTCTCCTAGATGGCACCCACTAACTCAGTTTCCCCAACCTACAGATCCACAGACTTCTCAAGCTGACCTAAGTGCCAGCACTTGGGCTTCGCTGTCCATACCAATATGTACTACTCCCAACTGTTATTTACGACTGAATCTGTATTCAGTGCATGGTACTACTATCCACAGCTACCAACTGTATAGGACAGTTTTTGTTACTGATCATTGTATTCTGCTATCTGACAACACCCATGAGGCTGCACTTGCTCTGTAACTAATTTCATTTGTGATTACATTCAATACCCTAGCTACTACATGTGTAGATCAACAGACATTTAGCTATTGTATGTAAAATACCTCTGTATAAGATGTGATTGTTATACTCCTGTCCTGTACCATTGTGTGCGTGATTAATGTTTGAGCCTTTGTAAATGAGTCTACGACTCAAAGGGTTGTAATTCCTATAATATGTTTTAAATAAATAAATAAATGTCCACTGCCTCTGTGCGTCATGGAATGCTTGCGTCTGTGTAGGATCCCTAATTTGATATTTGCCAGTTTGGTAACATGGTCTGTATGTCCCGTGAAGGTTAGAGTATCATCAATATGAATTCCCAAGTACTCAAAAGTGTGGACCTGTTCTAGAGCATCACCCTTGCTACTACGGATACAGAAGGGGGCCTGCTTTCTTTTTGTTTTGCAGGAGTGAGAAACCCATTATTTTTTGTTCTTTTACAGTTTAGTAGCAATTTGTTTTGGCTGAACCATGCCTGTTTGTAAAATACTGCTGAAGGGCAGTGTTGATGATGGAGGTCTGTACTCCAGGGGCAGAGATGACAGTGTTATCCACGTATAGTACCATGTTAGCAGGACAGACAGATGGTGATGAGTTTATAAAGAGGCTAAACAGCAGTGGGCCTAGTATGGACCCCTGAGGCACCCCCAGGTCCACACCTTTAAGGTCAGATAATGCTCCAGATATTTTGGTGCATTGTGACCTTTGTGACAGATAGCTGCCGAACCAATTCACTGTATCATATGATAAGTCTATTCTCACTAGGTTGTCCAGCAGTACCTGATGGTTTACAGTGTTGAAGGCTTCTGTAAGATCTATGAAGATAGATCCCTTCAACTTGCCGCTATCTAGGGCATCATACAGGTGACTGATGTACTCCACAAGTACGGTGATGGTGCTGTAGTTTATTCTGAAACGATGCTGTTGTTCACACAAGAGGTTGTATTTGTTAAGGTATTCGACTACTTGATCTGCTACAATTCTTTCAGGGCCTTCAATAGTGGGGGTAGAATTGAGATAGGACACTAGTTACTCATTTGTGTCCTGTCCCCATTTTTGAAAACTGGTGTGACATAGGCAACCTTCCACTTGTTTGGGAAGATGCCTGTCCTTAGTGACATATTAAACAACTTGGTGAGGGGAGGGCAATTTCATTAAGGGTGAGAGCAATGAGTTTCATGTCCAGCATGTCACTGGCAATCCTAGTTTTAGCAATTGCTCTTTTAATGTATTTTAAGGCTTTCATCATGATTACTTCTGTGAAATAGAAAAGTGGTTTACCAGTGTCTCTCTAGCAGGATGAGAGCCTTAGTTGCTGTACTTTCTAGTGGGTGGGCTTGCTAGATACTCACGTGGCAGAACTGAACTCAGGTCCATGAAGGCTACATTGAATGCATTTGCTATATGTTTTAGATCCTGTAATATGCTAGACTCTGTGGTAATCAGTTCAGGTGGTGCCTTGGAGACTTTGCCAGTCAGGGTTTTTAGGTTGTTCCAGAACAATTTTCCATTGCCCCATGTACTACTCAACCGTTCTCTAAAGTAACTTGCTTTGGCATTTCGAACAAGACTTGTATATTTGTTTCTTGCCTCTCTATAGGCATTAAGGTCATCCATCCTCCCAATGGCATGGGCTTTGTGCCAGAGATTATCCTGTTGTTTCATAAGCACTATGATGGGGTCAGTTAGCCAAGGGTTGGTGGGTCCTTTTTGTTTGGATGATTTGTAGGGTGTGAAAGTGTCACAAGCATTATTAAAGATGCAAGTAAAGTATGCAAGAGCCTGATTAGCATCTTCAATGTAGTCTAGTGGCGTCCAATCTGCATTTTTCAGTAAGAATTTAAGGTTATTTAACTGTTCTTTTTTAAGGGACTGGTTTCTTGTTAGTTTAGGATTGTTTTTTAAAACTTATTAGACCATGTAAAAGTGACTGGCAAGTGGTCACTTAACGAGTCAGAGTGCACACATATATTCATGTGCTCGGGGCATGAGGCGAGTAGCCAGTCAGTGAATGTGGAGGTGCCAGTTTGATAATTTCTTCCTGGTTATTTGAGTCACTAGTTGTGGGAGATACAAGCTAGCTATCTGGTCCCTGGTTTCCATTGTATCGTGTGCTAGCCAGTCCGTATTGAAATCTCCCAGAATAACGTGTTCCCAGTTTTGTTTGCATTGCTTACAGAAGCTAATAAAGTGCTCCATCCCTTTCCTTTGACCTCCAGGTGGTAAGTAGACTGTGGAAAGTAGGATTTTTTTTTCTCTGCCTACCTATTGTGAGTTTAAGGAACAGTATCTGGGTTTCCTTGGTTGAAAGACTGAGACACCATGTGACCCAGGAGATCATTACGCAGCTACACCAGACATCCACACCCTCTCTTAGCTAGCCTGTCAAGGCAGAAAATATTACAGCCTTCAAGGAATACCGCTGAATCCGGTATCTTCGGGGACAGCCACGATTCTGTAATAGATATGATACCTGGGCACTGCTACACCACCCAGGCCTGGAATTGGGGGAATTTAGGCATCAGGCTCCCTACGTTGATGGAGGCTATTTTGAAGCTCCCAACCTATTGGTTATATGGTTTGGTGGGCCAGGGTTAGGGTGTACATTCCACCGATAGTAGGAGTAGTGTGATTATTATTCTTTTTATGAGGTGTTTCCAGTAAGATTTGGTTCCAGTGGAGTTCAGGTGACTGTGATAGCCATGGCGTTTAATATATCCAGTGGAAGAGAGCTGTTGCAGCAGTTTTGTGAAGGTTGCAGTGGCTATTGTAGCTTGCCTAGGGGTTTGCATGAATTGCATATTGAAAGGTTGCTCAAAATGAGTTTCAGCAGAGGTCACGGTTCTGCCTTGTGGCTTTAGTGTTATCTTTATAACAGTGGGCGGCTCAGGAAGAGGAGGTGTGGTTGATGCTGCACCATTCACCTTTTCCCTGCTAGCTATTATCATCAGCAGAATTAGGCTGAGTAATCTGGTTTTCCTCCATGGCAAATACATCATTTTTGGAGGTTGCATCAGGCATAGTGGTATGAAACCACAGCAAGACTGTCTGCTGCTTTAAATGTAGGTGTGTGTCAGTGTTTCAGTCGTAGGGATGGGAGGTGTGGGCAGACTGAACATTTGTGCCAGAGAAGCAGCAAAGACACAATTAGGCAGGGGCCGCATTTCTAAAAAGCCAGAGCCAATTCAATAGTGGAGCCAAGTAGTGCTAGCCGATCCCCATTCCTCTGTCTCAGGACAAATGTCCTATAAGGAGCACAGTTTTCAGTCACGGCTCCTGCAAGCAAGCTCCATCCGTACCTAGAGAGGTTTAGCTGGGCTTCAGGTCCTTGGGTGTGGCAGGCAACCAGTAGGTTCATGGCTGGCTCTGCTTCTGGGTGGGAGCCCGATCACGGAATGTCTGGAATGGAAAACAATACAGAGGGTAAGGACTTATACCATAGGGGGCACAGTGGGTTAACTAACAAATGAGGAGTACAAGTTTTCAGTTTAGTGTGCCATGCCTTGTTAAACAATTAGAAAAAAAAATCTGGGGAGGGGCGTCTGTGTACTAACAATAGATAGTGATTACAGTGTAGTTACAGTCTGGGGTAGCCAGAGACAGCTGAGTGTGACGTGTCTGTATTAATTGCCATGGAGAGGGGAAAAATGGAAACTGTATTTATCCATTCCCTGAGATGGCGAGCTTTTTTAAAGAAAAATTGTGGAGGGGGGGGAGATGAGAAAAAGAGGCTTGCTTAACACGGCCCTGAAATGACGGGCTAGGGACTAATGTGTGTGGGTGGGAGAAAAAACCGTGGCTAAGCGAGCATTTAAAAACAGTAAAAAAAAAAAGAAAGAATCCCTCTAAATAGAACTGGGGAAGCCACCTTCGAACCAACACAGCATTACAGTAAAAAATACACTTTTCTTGCTATTAACTGCACAAGCTAAGGAGATGTCCCCACATTTTTACACACTATTGTCTAACATCCCAAAAAATATCATCGTAACTGTTTTATCAGTTACAGTAGTCAAATACATGAACGTGTCAGTGTTTCAGTCATAGGGATGGGAGGTGTAAGGTGTGGTCTTGGGGGGAGGAGATTTATTTAATTATTGCTGGGGTTGGGGTAGGTGGGCAGGCCGAACATTTCTACCAGAGAAGCAGCAGAAACAAAATTAGGCAGGAGCCACGGTTCTAAAAAACCAGAGCCGATTCAAAAGTGGAGCCAAGTAGCGCTAGCCAATCCCTGTTCCTCTGTCTCAGAACAAATGTCCTATCAGGAGCACGGTTTTCAGTCATGGCTCCTGCAAGCAAGCTCCATCCGTACCTACCTGGAGAGGTTTAGCTGGGCTTCGGGTCTTTGGATGCGGCGGGCAGCCAGCAGGTTCACGGCTGGCTCTGCCGCTGGGTGAGAGTCTGATCACGGACTGTCTGGAATGGCCCGTGTAATGCCTGTTTTTAAAAAAAGGTGATGCCTAGGAGATTGTGAACTACAGACCTATAGCTATCCTGTAGGTCCTAAGTAAAAAATTGTTGCAGATCAAACCATTGACTACCTGACAAAGTACAACCTGCTCTCTGACACTCAGCATGGCTTGCGGAAAGGTGACAGTCCCGCCACAGCTCTCCTAAACTTCACTTCTGATGTGCTTTCCAACATGGATGCTGGTCTACTGATGGGGGCCATATTTACAGACATTATTAAAGCCTTTGATCTCATTGATCACCCCCTTCTCCTCTCCACTCTTTGCAATCTGTGCCCCCCCCCACGTTGTTGCCTGGTATGGAAGCTTTCTATCAAACAGAACTCAGATTGTGAAATTCAACTCCTCCTTATCTGAGGATGCTATTATAAATAATGGGGTCTCCCAGGGCTCCATTCTGGGACCCCTTCTTTTCTCACTCTTTATCAATAATATAGCTGAGGTCTTTCATTCATGCTCATCTATACTCTATGCGGACGATCTTGTACTCTATTCAAGCTCTGACAATGTCACCAGCATTAATGCATCCCTCTCCTCAGATTTTGTGAATGTTTAATGTTGGCTGTTTCCCATAAGCTTGTACTCAATGCTAAGAAAACCCTAGCCATGTTACTTGGATCTGCCCCTAAACTTAGGACATGTCAAACTTCCCTGCTTGTGAAAGACCTCTCTGGTGCGCAAACAGAGTGTGTAACATCATTGAAGTACCTGGGAGTTCTCCTGGACCAATCCCTGGATTTCAACTAACATATCAATCAATCAGTCAATCAATTAAAATCTTTATTTATTCAGGCGAGCATCATTGAGCATAGCTCATTTACAAGATGGACCTGATTGGTCATAACAATATAAAGGTACAATTTTTTACACAAATACAAGATATAGATTGAATACAAAAACAAGGACATTATAAATGAACAAAACGCAAGAATATTCACATATATACAAGGCAATGAGTCAAAGAAACTGGGTTATGATAAAAAGGAGCAAAATAAGACAGTAATGAAAGATTAAAGCGAGGGAGGTAGGATTTTGGGAATAAGGTCAGGTATGAGTTAAGTGGGTGAAGGCTACAAAAACAAATTAAGGGTGGAAGTGTGAGGAAAAAAAGGGGTGGGAGAAAAAGTGGGTTGTGGTAGGACTAGGCCTTGTGAAAACAGTTGCATGGCTCTGGAAAGAGACTAGTGTATAGCTTTTTGAAGGATGTTAATGGAATGAGGGTATTCAGCTTCAGGATCTTTTGAAGAGAGTTCCAAATAAGTGCTAGAGAGTAGCTGATTGCTGCCCTCCCATGCTGGGTACAGGTAATAGGTATCTTCAGCATGATGAGTTTGTTGTTCCTTAGGTCATATGGTCTGGATATGACCTGGTAAAACAATCTGAAATGTAGGATGGTAATTTGTTTGTTAGAGCTTTGTAGATCCATAGAGCAGCATTATTGTTTCTTCTATGATGTAGGGATGTCCAGCCGACTGCAGTATAGAGAGAGCAATGGTGGGTGCTGAAAGGAAGGTCTGTAATGAATCTAAGAGCTCTATGATACAAGGTATCCAGCTTGTGTAAGTGGGAAAGGGAGCAATGACTATACAGGAAATCAGCATAATCAATGAGGGATAGGAATGATGCCAGGATTAATCTTTGTTTAGAATCTCTGGTTAGGTAATGTTTTATTCTGTAGAATAGGCCAAGTCTACATATACATATACAATCCACCTTTTTTTTTTTTTTCCTTTCCAATTGTTTAACCAGGTGAGACACACTAAGCTGAAAGCTTGTCTACAGGTGCAACCTGGGAGCACAGGGAAGTTAAGTGACTTGCTCAGTGTCACATAGTATGCAAGTGGGGGCTGTGGGATTCGAATCTAGGTCTCCAGATTTGCAGCTCAGAGCCTTAAACCACTGTGCTATACTGCCTCCCTTGCAAAGCAGTTAACGCCAAACTGGGATCGCTTATAGGATCAGCTTCGTGCTAACTCCCTCTGCAAAACCTGTTATTGTCAGAGGCATATTACTCCCTGCCCTCACTTATGGTGCACCCACCTTTGCTGCTGCATGCAAAACCACCCTTCATAAATGGATGTCACCTACAACAATATCTGTAGGTACGCCTCCTCGTCACCTCGGCTTAAGCATCATTGTCAACTGTATGGAGACCTGGGTTGGTTATCCCCCTCTGCCTGCCGGCAATACTCTCTTTGCTCCCTGATGGACTTGGTACTTAGAAACCAAACCTCTTCAGTGCTTGCAATATTGCTGGTACTGTACCTCAAACCTCTGTGGTGCTTGCAATATTGCTGGTACTGTACCTAAGACCTCTGTGGAGCTTGCAATATTGCTGGTACCGCAGACCTCTGCCTTTGGGATATGTAGTAGTAATAGTGGTATTCTTTTTATTTGTTCAATCATAAAAAAGATTATTACAAAAGATTAGCACAAAACTGACATATTAAAAAACATTGATAAATATAAGTTAAGGACATACAAAACAGATATGTTCTGTGCAAAATATAGCAGAATACAAAGAGCCATATGTAATAACATTTATTTTTATTTATTTATTTCAATAGTTCGGAAAACACATTTGAGCAAATGTTCTTTTACAAAGGTTCCACGTCTGTACATCAACATACAATCAAGTTACAGGAATAGACAGAAAATACAACAAATGCTATACAATTAGTACAAAGACAAATTGCATGACTGCTATAAATATTTCAACAATGCCTGATGATTACAATAACAAATTCGGTAAAGGTGAAAAATACATTCTGTGAGTAGAAGAAAAAAACAAAAAACAACCAGTTACTGACATCCATCAGGAGATGAGTGTTAAGGGAGCACAGTGCAGAAAAAGGGGTAGCAGCCTGGAGGTCAGGCTTAGTCAAAGGTCCTAGAAGGGGGAATGAGGTCATGACCATGCTAGTGGAGAGAAGGGCATGGGTCAAGGGAGCTGATGCCGGGGGGGGCAATGAATGCTTGATACGAGTGGGACCACGAGATAAGAGGAGTGGAAAGGTGCAGGGAAAATGCAGGTACAGTACTGGAGGCACTAGTCAACAGGAACAACAGTGTAAAGGTTCACAATAAATACAGCAATAGAGTCAAGCTATACAAAGGCAAAAGTACTGGACTTCAGGAGGGCTGACTTTGCCAAAATGGGTGAGTGCCTAAGGAATGCACTAGCAAATGGGCAGAAAGGAGGGGTGGAAGAACAATGGAGAAAAATAAAAACTGCCATCACAGAGGTAACAAGCCTTTGTATGAAGCAAATAGACAAAACAAAACGATGTAAGAAACCCTTATGGTTCTCAAAGGAGGTGGCAGTGAAGGTTCAAGAGAAAAAGAAAGCATTCAGTAAGTACAAGGAATCACAGAAGGAGCAGGACAGAGAATTGTATCAGTTAAAGCAAAAGGAAGCTGGGAAGGCAGTCAGAACAGCAAAGGCCTGAACCAAGGAAAAGATAGCCAACTCAGTTAAGAAGGGGGATAAAACCTTTTTTAGGTACATCAGGGAGCGAAGGAAGACCAAGGGAGGGATAGTGAGGCTTAATAAAGGGGAGGAGGTGGGCAGAGGGTGACAGTGAAAAGGCAGAGATACTGAACAAATATTTTTGTTCAGTATTTACAAATGAAGAGGGGGAGGTACCTAAAACAAACAATAGAAACGCTCTGCATACAGAGGTTGAGACCAGCCCATTTACAGAAGAAAGGGTTCTGAAAGAACTCTTAAAACTGAAGAGGGACAAAGCAATGGGGCCTGATGGGCTTCATCCCAGAATTCTAAAAGAACTAAGGGTAGAACTAGTGACACCACTGACTACCCTCTTTAACAAATCATGGGAGGATGGGGTGGTACCTGAAGACTGGAGGAGGGCAGATGTGATTCCCCTTCACAAAAGGGGGAGCAGGGCAGAAGCAGGCAACTACAGACCTGTTAGTTTAACCTCAGTGACAGGGAAATGATGGAATCACTTCTGAAGGAAAGAATCGTCGATACCTAGAGGTCAGAGGGCACAGGACCCAAGGCAGCATGGATTCACAGTGGGAAGGTCATGCCAGATGAATCTAATAGATTTCTTTGACTGGATGACCAAAGTAGTAGATCAGGGAGGGCTGTGGACATGGCCTACCTAGACTTTAGCAAGGCATTTGACACAGTCCCACACAAAAGATTAATATACAAGTTAGCCAGCCTGGGAGTGGTCCCAAGATGATAGCCTGGGTGAAGAATTGGCTGGAGAACAGGACGCAGAGGGTAATAGAAAATGGAGCCCACTCTGAAGAAAGAGGGGTTACTAGTGGGGTACCGCAGGGTTCAGTATTAGCACCGGTCCTCTTCAATGTCTTTATAAGCAACATTGCAGAGGGACTGGAAGAAAAAGTATGTCTCTTTGCAGATGACACACAGATCTGCAACAGAGTTGATGCACAAGGTGGGGTGGAAAGGATGAGAAGGGACTTAGCAAGGTTAGAGGAATGGTAAAATGTATGGCAGCTTAGATTCAATGCTAAGAAGTGCAAGGTAATGCACCTAGGAAACAAAAACCCAGGGGAAGAGTACACAATGGGGGGTGAGATGCTAACAACAACAAAAATGGAAAGGGACCTGGGGGTAGTCATATCAGATGACTTAAAGGTGGGCAAGCAATGTGAGAGGGCAGTAAGGAGGGCTGGGGTGATACTGGGCATAGGGAGAGGCATCACCAGTAGAAAACAGGAAGTTGTTATCCCTCTGTACAGACAGCTAGTGAGACCCCATCTGGAGTACTGTGTGCAGTTCTGGAGACCCAATCTCTGCAAGGACATAGACAGGATGGAAGCTGTCCAGAGGAGGTCAACTAAAATGGTGCAGGGTCTGCACTGGAAGACATATGAAGAGAGACTAAAGGAGCTTAATATGTATAGCCTCGAGGAAAGGAGGGAGAGGGGGACATGATAGAAACTTTCAAGTACCTCAAGGGAATCAGCAAATTCCAAGAGGGTAGCATCTTTCAAAAAAAAAGATGTGCAAGAACAAGGGGGCACAATTTGAAGATGGGGGGGCGGCTCAGAGGTAATGTAAGGAAGTATTTTTTCACAGAGAGGGTTGTGGATGCATGGAACGGCCTTCTGGAGGAGGTTGTGGAGTCAAAAACAGTGGTTGAATTCAAGCATGCATGGGACAGTCATAAGGCAAATCTGAAGATCGAAATTTCAACTCAATAAACTGATAGCACCCAAACTACCTGCAATTACAGGCAGCTGCCTCAGAGAGATGTATATTCAGCTCAGCCTTGAAGGATGGTAGGGAGTAATTGTGGAATATATGCACAGGGATTTGATTTAGCCAGAGGGGAGCTCTGTACACAAAGGAGCGCTGACCTATTGCTGTTTTCATGAATGGGACAGCCAACGAACACCTTGCCTTTCCTCTGGTCTGGTGGCTAGAGCAAAATTCTGTGAGCATCTTCTTGAGGCTGGGGGTGGATTTTCTTAGTATAGGTTTCTTACCCAAGAGGCATGTTTGATATTTTATTCTGTTTCTGAGGCTGAGCCATCTGGTTTGCTCGTAGAGTGAGCAGGAGTGAGTTAGGTTGTCAGCTCCAAGGGTGAGTCTGCAGGCCTTTTTTAGGGCCATCAGTACCCGCTTGAGTGCAGTGTCATTTGGCACCCCACACACT
The DNA here is from genome assembly GCA_016271365.2 of Neoceratodus forsteri. Taxonomy (NCBI): domain Eukaryota; kingdom Metazoa; phylum Chordata; order Ceratodontiformes; family Ceratodontidae; genus Neoceratodus; species Neoceratodus forsteri. The sequence continues at coordinate 57,618,299 of CM057455.1, forward strand.
ACCAAGCCATAGTCAATGACTGATAAGATGGAAGAGGAAAACAGACAAGCGCAGGGCAGCAGGCATAAGGTATTGTCTGTGTCTGTACAGTACACCAAGTTTAGAGTTCACCACTTTTATGACTTGATCAATGTGGAGTACAAACAAGAGTGTGTCATCAATGGTGACCCCAAGGTACTTGAAAGACTGTACCTGTTCTAGAGGTACATCCATGTTGTTCGTGATGGACAAGATCGGGGATGATTTCTTGTGGTGGGGGCTGGAGATCAGCATTGTTTTAGTCTTCTTATAGTTAAGAAGAAGTTTCTGTGTACTGAACCAGTTTTCCGTAGGGGAGAAAGTGGATTGCAGCTCCTGCTGCAAGTGATCCAGCTGGGCACTGCTGCTCATGATGGCTGTGTCATCTGCATACAGGATAGTTTTACTTGTGCATGCCTCTGGTAATTTCTTTAAAAGCAAACTGAAAAGAACGGGGCCCAGGATGGATCCTAGGGGAACCCCAGGTGCAATTTCCCTAGGGGAGAAGGTCGTAGTTCCAATTTTTACACACTGGTATCTGTGGGAAAGGTAGTCCTTGAACCAGTGGACTGCATCCAAGGAGATCCCCAAGTTCACCAGTTACTATAGCAGGATGGGGTGCTTGATGGTGTCAAATGCTTTAATGAGATCTATGAAGATAGATCCCACTAGTTTACTACCGTCCAGAGCCTTGTGTACAAAGTCAGAGAATTCCACTAATACTGTGGTTGTACTGTGGCACTTATGAAATCCATGCTGCTGCGGGTACAGGAGGTCGTAATTTTGTAGGTTCTCGGATATCTGATTGGCTACTATCCTCTCAAGGGCTTTTGATAGGGGGGGAGAGGATGGATATTGGTCTGTAATTGGCTGTACTGGTCCGATCTCCACTTTTTAGCACAGGGGTGACCATTGCATGCTTCCATTTGGCTGGGAACTTAGCTAGGGAGAGTGATTTGTTAAACAGTTTGGTGATAGGTACCAAGAGCTCTTTCAGTGCAGTTGCCGGCAGCATCATATCCAGGTTATCACTGCCAAGCCTTGTCTTACCTAACACTTTGAGTATGTAGGTTCTGGCTTCCTTAGGTGTGATGCTTCTAAAGTAGAAATTAGGGTGGTTAAGGCTTCCAGTAGTGTTTGGCGAGGGTATTTCAGGCTGGCTTCTACTAGTGTTCTGCACAGGTGAGCCAGGGTGGTTGAGGTAGTCAGGTGGGAGGACAGCACTGAGATCATAGAAGGCCGAATTAAAGGATTCAGCAATGGTATGTGGGTCAAGGGTCAGGGTACCATTGATTATTAGCATGGTAGGGTGCTTCTTATCCTTTTTACCAAGCAGTTCCTTGATATTCTCTCAGAAACTTTTACCATTACTCCAACTACTGTCTAGTTGTTCCTTGTAGTAATTTGCTTTGCCTGTCTGGTGAGGTTGGTACACTTGTTACGAGTGTTTCGGTACCTCTGGTAGTCAACTGGATTACCAGTGCATCTGGCCATACTCCCTTGATGGTCCCTGTCCTTTATCTGGTCCAGAAGGTCTCTTGTAATCAATCCATTTGGGGATCCCCTTATCTTCCTTCTCCTCACTGGGGCAAAAATATCACAGCTGCTATTGAACCAGTCAAAGAAGAACTGAAGTGCTCGATCTAGGTAATTAAGATTGTCCAAGGAGGACCAATCAACAAGGGATAACGCAATTTTGGACATGTGGGCACAGCCACGCCATAGGACACATCTTAGAATAGTGACAGCAGGAGCGTTTTTGTCCTTAAAGACCCAGTGGCATGCAACTGGCGAGTGGTCACTTAGACAGTCAGCCAGCACAGTAACATTTTTTATCCTAGAAGGGGTATTCGTGATGAGCCAATCCAATAGGGTGCCCTTGCCAGTCCCTACCACTAAGTCTTGTGTTCTCAGAGACCATCTGGGGAAGGTATATATCAGCTACCTGGTCTTTTTGTGTGTCTATATCCTTGCTAAGCTAGTTTAGGTTAAAATCACCAGTAATGATGATTTCCGAGTTCTTCTTCAGCTTATATAGTGCTTCCAGGACCAAGCTGAGTCCAGGCTTTGCCTTGATGGGTGGGAGATACACTGAGGCAATGGTGAGTGCCTTGCTTTGCCTACCAATGAGGAGCTTTAGGGCCAGCAACTCATGCTTAGTGTTACTGATGGGGATCAGCTACATCGTCCCCTGTAGGGATTCTTTGATGTAAATAAGGCAGTCCCCTCCCCGTATTCCTACTCTATCAAGCCTGAAAATAACACACCCCTGCAAGGCTATCGAGGTATCTTTCACTTTTGGAGTTAGCCATGACTCTGTCAGGCTAATGATATCAGGGTTGTGCAGCTGAACCCAGGCTTGGAACTGAGCTATCTTGGGGAACAAACTGCAGATATTAAGGGCAACAATCTTCAAGCCACTTTGTACTTCACAGTTTGTGGACCAGCCTGTAGAAGGTCCTGGGTTAGGATGAACATCCCCAGAAATTAATAGCAGAGAGAGGAGAAACATTTTAACAGCAGCCAGTGTACAGCGTTTAGCCAAACCCCATTTCCTATCACGCCTGGGGATAGAGGAATACTGCCTTATCCTACCAAGTGGCACATACAGCTGGGCTAGGATGAGTGAGCTGCTGTAAACTGTGAATAAGGTTTTATGCAAAAGAGCAGGACTCGGTGTCTTGGCACTTGGTTCATGTTCGCATGTTCCATGTTGTAACTTATAGGTGTAAGGGACCATGTGGCTTTGTCCCTGGTCAGCTGGCATTGAGATATAGAGGTACTGCCCCACTTGAGGTGTGATACCAAGTAGAAGTACGCAGGATGTAGCTAGTGCCCTGGCCATCATGTTTGCCAAATTAATTGAGATGGAAAGAAATTGGATATTCAGCGTCATGAGTGGCGATACCAATGGAGAAATTGTGGCCTGATTTTCATGCACCACTATTATTTCCTTGAGACTGCTTTATGGGCGTGGTAAAGTGCTGGGAAAGCCTGAGGTGCCTGACCAGTAGATTGTAAAGGGAGAGGCACTTCAAGGATTTAATAGAGGTCGGGGCCGGGGTGGGGCAAAATTATAGAGTAATGCACTGGGTAGACAAAGTCACTCAGAAGGGATGCCACAGCTAGCAGATTTGGAAAGGAAAACAAAGAATTGAAAAGAAATGAAAGGGCTGCAGCGGTCAGTGGGTGGCCTGCTGCAGCGCAACTTGTCCAATCAAATTGTAGGCTTTCGATCCTTGGATGCTCCAAGGGAGCTGGGGAGCATACCTGCACTTGCTTGTTGCGGGAGGGGCGGGCAGAGATCCAGCGAGGTTGAAGCAGCATGGAAAGCTGGTGGAGCTGCTCATGGGAGGGCTTTCTTGATGAGTCGTCAGCCAGTAAGGCATAGTGGTGGACCAGTGGGTCTAGTGGGAGGTCTGTAACCAGCCACTGGTGAACGTCCAGTGGTGCTGCTGCTGGTATGAAGCCCACGTGGGCTAGGAGCTGCGCTTGCTTCTTGCGGGAAGGGCGGGCAGAGATCCAGTTACACTAGATAGGGAACGTGCTTGGCAAGAAACAGTGTTGCTGTCACTTCAAGCTTGAGGAGCTGGCCAGCAGTAGCCTGTAGGAGTGAGCTAGTAAGCCAGGGTGGGGTTTAAGTGTATTTAAACAGGGTCCCGGTGGGGGTGGGTGGGTGTGCCGAACAATCAAGCTCCTAGGGCTCCCTTCCTGGAGGTAATCAGTCCCCGAGGGAGAGTCTGTACGTGGGCTTCTGTGAGGGGCTGGTGGCTTCAGACCCAGACCACGGATAGCAGTCTGGCAGATCGGGTTCATCAGAGGACCACGGCTGTGGCTCTCAGACCAACCTGAAAAGAGAAGGACAGGGGGAAATTAAATAGGAGAGGCAGAGGGGTTGGGGCTGTCCATGGAGCTAAAATAAAATTCAAAATCCTTAAACAGGGGTGGGTTGCAGACCAAAATGTTAGGCAAGGTGCCACAAGGTTTGAGAGAGTAAAAGCAGGGCTAATTAAAACACAATACCAAAGTAAAAAAGGTGAAAAAGAGGGGCATGAGTTTAAGACCTGAGCTGAGATCGCTGCTGGGTCTTAAGAGGAAACACACTACAGGCACTTTGATTAAATCAGCAAAACTTGAACTCTAAAATACTAGCAAGACAGTATTAACAGGAATCAAAATGCAGTAAAATATGTAACCCCCCTGCAAATGGTGGTTCCCAAAAAAGTCTTCCAGGAGCTTGCTTGAATGCTCCAAGCCTGAATGGTGTTTGGCGTTTAAGCCATTTTTCTGTGAGTGCTTTTAGAGCCTATGGTACTGTCTCTTTAAGAGCTGTCTGCTTGCAGACATAATTAGTTTGTATGGGGTGACTGTGTGTTTTCCTGCTTGAGTCCCACTCGAGCTGCTGCCAAATCACTCTGTTTCTGCCATCGCTAAGTGGGCAGGGGGAGCACTCTTCAAAGATGTAATTGTTTGCTTGTAACCTGTTAGAGTAATAATGAAAATGCAGTTTGATTTAACCTGCTTTCTTGTAGCAAGGACAGTGCACAGCAAGCTCCTCACGCTGGTTCTGAACTGCTGAATTGGACCAATCAATGGGGATCCTTTAAAATGGAGCCTGCTCCCATGAAATCAGAACTTGACTCTCCTCTGAGCCTGCTGTAAGGGGATTGTAAAGGCAGTGACTCTGGGAAATGTAGTTTTGACTTCGGCACCTTTTTTCCACCAACAGGGGGCGTTTACTGTGAGTGACAGCCAAGCCAGCCAACTGAACTGGGAGGAACTCAAAGGAAATGCCTGGCTCTGTCTACTGGAAAGATCAGATCAGTCTGGGCTGTGAAGAGACAGGGAGCTGTGTACTTCTTCGGTGTTTAGTTTTAGTGCGGGGATCCCGTGTAAGGCCCTAAGTTTCGGTCTGCAGTTTGTGCAAGCGCCTGTTCAGACTGAAACTGACCTGTGAAGAGAATCAAGGAGCTCTGAAGAGTAGAAACCAGGCTCACCCTGTAGAAGACTGGAGAAATTGCTGAATCGCGCTCGGTCTGTCAGGAACTGAATCTGCTGAGTGTTCTCCCAGGTACTGTGCAGTAATTACGATCTGGATAGAGAAGCAGCCTGCCTGGTATAGTACTTTCCTTTTACATATAAATGTGTGTAGTGCTTGTGGGGAATCGTGTTTCAAATCACCTGTACAGTGAGTAAAGTGCATGAAGCTGGAAGTAAACCCCAGCTTAATCCAGACTACATCCATTTGCTCTAAACTGCAGTGGGGTCCAGTCACAAGGACCTTGTCCACATGGTCTGCTCCTCCTGGCAATCCAGGATAATCTGCCTTCCATCCAGTTCCTAGCATTGAGTTTGTGAGTACAAAGCAGGGTAACTCCCTGCCATCTGTTCATTGAATTGCAAGTGTGTCATCTAATTGTTTTTTTTTTTTTTCATTTCTTCATGAACTGAGCCAACCGGCCCCGGATTACAATTTGGGTATTGTGCCAGTGTTTTTTCCATCACAGGGCCCCAACCAGCTGCAACCGATCCTGGCTAGCCCCCCCCCAATCCTGGGTACTCAGTGAAAGTGACAATTTGGGACTCTGAATATGCGCACAGTACTGTGATTATTAATGTGTTTAACCTAATTAACCTGATTTCCCCCTTCCTTGTTACAGCTCTTAAATAAATCAGATCTGTTGGTTTCAGCAAAGTTACACTGACTGATGTATTCATTTATGTTAAAGTATTGTACTGTGGTTTTTGCACTGTATCATCTTGTTTTGCAGGGGGTCTCCGGGATCCAGTCGACGGAGCCAGTCCTGGGGGTAAGTGTACATTGTGAAGATATTCCTAATGCATTGTGTGGGCCACTAGTGGGAAGAAAAGGGGGTTACAGTGTCCCAGAGGGCTGTGACCAAGTTAATTTAACTACTGCAAACCCTAACCTTTGGGTGGAGGCACCCGCCACTGGACCTAGGCCCCTCAATCTGTTAGTAGTTAAGCAGGCAGGGGTAGTAACCCTTGGGATAGCACCACTTAGGGGTTAAATCTTGGAGGCCCACCGCTGGGATTAGCGTCCTCTAGTGGCCACATTTATGAATTACTATAAAAAACTAAATGGGTACCCCAACAGAAGAGGCTGTACACCAGCTGATGAAGTGGTGTACTGGGGAGGAGATCGACCCCCAAAATGCTATACTTGTCTTGGATATCCCGCTGGGTACCAGTATGGACATTGTAGAGGGAGTACTTGCCAAGGTCGAATGTTTACAAGACCCTGTGGTAGAGGGGCGACAGGCTGATCTGCCCACCCTAACTTTCATGGCCCTCACAGAGTGTAAGGACCCTGTAGACAGTTCTAAAGTGCCACAGACTGTTACCTCTGGGGTAACCCTCACTGTCTGGAGAGTGATAACCAAAGACAGTAAAGACTCCAAGGAGACCGAGTGTCCCCCATTATCTGAAACTTTTGAGGAGAAATTTGCTAAATTGTTGTTGGGGGAAGGGAAAACTGTGGAGGATTTAAAGAAACTATTATTGCCACCTGAGAACGTTCCTCCACCAACACCCTCTTCCCCTTCAGCACCCGTTATTGCCCCTCCTTCTGTGCCAGAGCAAGCCCCTATGTCTGTACCTGCTAATAGTCACGACTCTTACCGCAGGTTGAGAATTTTCTCCGGCACCATCCCCACCCCACAAGGGGAGGATGATTGGGAGACCTGGATAGACTGTGTTGCCTTTTTGGTATCTGAGTGGCAGTGTGCAGAGGCTGAGAAACGGAAAAGAATCCTAGAGAGCTTGAGAGGTCCCGCTCTAGAAGCCATTAAGTCTTTGAGGTCCACAAACCCTGAGGCATCCGCCCAAAAGTACCTAACTGCACTTGAATGCAATTTTGGGAGTATTGAGTAAGGGGAGAGCTAGATGTGGAAGTTTCAAGGTACAAAACAATGGCCAGGGGAAAGTTTATCTGCATATGTTACTTGTCTGGAAGGAACGCTACAGAGGGCCTACAGGAAAGGGGGGTGGCTGTCAGTGACTTAAACCGTGTGAGGTTGGGGCACATATTGCAACATGCAAAGCACTCAAAATTGCAGCTCCTTCAGTTGAGGCTTCATGACAGGAGAGATAACCCACCGGATCACTGTGATCTGATGAAAGAAATCCAGGAAGTTGAGGAGGAGGAGGATTTCTCAGAGCCCCGCCTAGTTGTGGCTGCTACAACCTCTACTCCAAGGGTGGGGTCGGCTGCTGATGGCCAGGGATCACCAGAAACCCATGATGAAAGTCAAGGATTAAGTGCCTGCCAAATGGGGATGGCTGTAAACACCCCGCACTGGGAGGAGTTGCTGAGGGAGATTAGGAAAGTAACAGACAGTCTCATCATGAAGGATACTCCTATGAGCATGGGCACTGACACTTGCCCAACTGCTTCTGCTATGGGGGTTGGGGTGCCCACCCAGGCACCTCATGTTGACAGCAGTTCGAGACTTGATGCATTGATTATGGAAGTGAGGGAACTGAAGAGATGTCTCCAAATGTCCAACCCACCACTGGCTGAGGTGGCACCAAGGTTTTCTATCGATAGTACCCATGCCGCAGCCCCCATAGTGATGCCTCGGTCACCCCAAACTTCAGCAGACATATTTTGCCATAATTGTGGGAAGGATGGGCACATGAAGAGGAATGCGGTCTCAGAAAGACTTAGAAGAGTGGTGAGCGGCTACAAGGAAAGCTTCGGAGAACAAGTCAGTGGTTAAGAGGTGCACAAAATGGTCCCAGTGAGGGTCCCAAAATGCTAACTCGCTGGCCCTCTGTGGCAAGGTCAGTTGCCCAGGCCCCCGCCACTGCCTCCAGACTGGTCCAGAATAGTGGGTCCCTCCATGGAGACCACTGTAAAGGTGAATGGAGTGTCTACAAGAGCTGTATTAGACAATGGCTCCCAAGTGACAATTATGTTCCAGGATTGGTATCAGAAGCATTTGTCAGGACGTACTTTACAACCATTAGAAGGACTGCATGTATGGGGGTTAAGTGAGAAGGCCTAACCCCTACTCGGGTATATCAGATTTGGCTGTCTTTCCCCACCTCTGTGGTTGGAATGGCAGAGCAAGTAGAGATCCTGGCCTTAGTGAGTCCCCCTGCTGGACTAGATGATGGGGTTCCTTTACTAATTGGGACTAATGCACATATGTTTGGATGGCTGGCACAGTTGTGTTATGAAAAACAGGGGTCAAGGACTAGTAGAGCTTTAAGAATTCCGGCCTTGATCAAGAAGGCCTATGAGGAACAGAAAGATGCTGACAAAGTGGAACCAGAGGAACCGGTTGGAGTTGTCTGGAAAAAGGATCCCGAGTCTTTGATCCTGGTGCCAAATGCCCAGTATACCCTCCAGGGGGAAGTCCGTATCAGAAAGGATGTCAAGAATAAAATCCTCTTGTTGGATGCACCAGGCGATGGGAAATTGCTGGAGGGACTGCTGGTCAAGCCTAGTATTTTGCCTGCTAGAGCCCATGCTTATGCCAGATGGGTAATGGTTCAAGTTCATAATGTATCTGACAGACAGATTCGAGTAAATAGAGGTTGCACCCTGGCTAATGTGCATTGTGCAGACACTGCAGTGCTACCCAGTAGCAAGAGTTTGGGGAAGAATGACAGAGTAACACCTGATTTGTTTGATTTCGGTGACTCCCCGTTGCCAGCTGAATGGAAAGTGAGGATCAGTGAGAAGCTTGCCCAGAGAAACCACGTGTTTTCCTTAAAAGAATGGGACACAGGATGTGTGCAAGGAGCTGAGCACCATATCCGGCTGCATGATGAAAGGCCATTTTGTGAGAGGTCCCGACGCCTGGCACCTGCTGACATAGATGATATGAGACAGCATCTGCAAGAGATGCTAGCTGCTGGTGTAATACAAGAATCCAGAAGCCCCTATGCTTCCCCCATTGTGGTAGTGAGAAAAAAGAATGGGACAGTAATGATGTGCGTGGATTATCGCACTTTAGACTGGCGGACTATCCCAGATCAGTATACAATGCCCCGCATTCAGGATGCTTTGGACTGCCTGAACGGTAGCAAGTAGTTCTCTGTGCTGGATCTTCACAGTGAGTACTACCAGATACCGATGGCCCCAGAAGACCATGAGAAGACAGCCTTTATCTATCCGCTTGGCTTCTATGAATTCATGAGGATGCTTCAAGGGATTTCAGATGCCCCAGCCACCTTTTAGCGACTGATGGAGCGTGCAGTGGGGGACATGAACTTATTAGAGTGCCTGGTATACCTAGATGATGTTATTGTGTTTGGCAGCTCACTGGAGGAAAAAGAGAGCAGATTGTTCAAGGTGTTGGACCGACTGGAAGACTTTGGCCTTAATCTGTCCATTGATAAGTGTCAATTCTTTCAAACATCAGTAAAGTATGTGGGACACATAGTATCCACCAAGGGAATAGAGACCGACCCAAGTAAAGTCGAGGTCTTGACCACCTGGCCACAGCCCAAAAATCTAAAAGAACTGCAAAGATTCCTGGGATTCTGTGGTTATTATATGGCATTTCATCAAGGACTATTCAAGAGTGATCCGCCCTTTACTTAACCTTACTTATGGGTATCCCCCAACCTACAAAAAGTCAGCGTTCCTCGAGACTGAAAGAGTGTATTTTCATCCAAGTGAAGTATTTGGAGCCTGCTGGACTCCTGATTGTGAGACTGCTTTTCATGAGATCATATATCAACTTACCCATGCTCCAGTGTTGGCCTATGCTGATCCAAAAAAACCTTATGTCCTGCACACTGATGCTAGCTTGCAAGGGTTGGGGGCTGTGTTGTACCAAGAGCATGAGAATGGCCTGAGACCAGTGGCCTTTGCCAGCAGAAGCCTGACCCTTCCGAAAAGAACTATCCTGCACACAAGTTAGAGTTCCTAGCTTTGAAGTGGGCCATTGTTGATCAATTCCATGAGTACTTGTATAGGGCTAAGATACTAGTAAAAACTGACAATAATCCTTTGACCTATGTGCTGACTTCAGCTAAGTTGGATGCCACTGGCCATAGGTGGCTCTCTGCCTTATCTACCTATGACTATGCAGTTGAATACAGAGCAGGCCTGAACCACATAGATGCTGGTGCTCTCTCCCGGAGGTCTGTTCCCCAGAATGACTGGGTCAGATTGTCAGAACCTGATATTAGAACACGCTGCCAGAAGTTTGACAGGGAGGAACAACTGTCCATGGTCGCAGTGGACTGTATGGTGGCTTGTTTGGGACCCTCTGAGAATTGCATGCCTGCTGCTAATTGCCACTTTTCTGCAATAGACATTGGTGCACTGCCTCAGCTGGACAATGACAGTATTCAGTGGGCTCAATCCCGAGATCCCATGATCAAATCAGCTTTAGCAGCCCTATATGCAGGGAAAGATATGTCCAAATTACATTCCACTAATTTGGGAACTGCATTGTTACACAAAGAAGGTCCTAAGTTGAAACTAATCAATAGACTGTTATACAGAGAAACAGTAGACAGAGGGGGGCAAGTAGACAAACAACAACTAGTGCTGCCCACTGCCTATCGAGATTCAGTACTGAGGTCCTTACACAACCACATGGGGCACCTTGGTATAGACAGAACACTTGACTTGGTGAGATCCAGATTCTATTGGCCTAAGATGAGGGCTGATGTGGAGCAACACATTCGAACGTGTAGTCGCTGCTTACAGAGGAAAGCTTTGCCCCAGAGGGCTGCCCCCCTTGTTAACATCACCACCAGTGCACCCATGGAGCTGGTCTGTATTGATTTTCTGAGTTTGGAGTCAGATTAAAGAAATATCAGTAATGTGCTGGTGGTCACTGACCATTTTACGAGATATGCCCAAGCTTTCCCCACCAAAGACCAGAGGGCATCCACTGTGGCAAAAATACTTGTAGAAAACTTTTTTTTCACTATGGGGCTCCACAAAGAATCCATTCTGATCAAGGGAGATACTTTGAGAGTCGTCTGATCAAAGAGATGCTTTCTCTGTGGGGAGTGCAAAAGTCCAGACCCACCTCTTACCACCCCCAGGGGGAACCACAGCCTGAACATTTCAACTGCACTTTGCTAGATATGCTAGGCACCCTCCACCCAAAGGACAAGCCTAGATGGAGCCAACAATTAGCACCCTGGTACATGCCTACAACTGCACCAAAAGTGATGCCACTGGGTTTTCCCTCCTACCGCCTGATGTTTGGAAGAGAAGCTCGACTGCCGGAAGATGTGTGCTTTGGGATCTCTCCTGATGGGGTTTGAGCTGACAACTATTTACAGTATGTGCAAAAGTTAAAGGCCCAGCTAAATCATGCGTACCAACTGGCTCAGACCATGGCTGCCAAAAGAAATCTGGCCAACAAGGAAAGGTATGATAAAAAGGTAAAGCACAGGAACTCCAGGAAGGAGATCGGGTATTGCTAAGAAATCTGGGACTGCATGGTAAACACAAGATTGCTGACAGATGGCACCATCTCCCTCACATTGTAGTGGGCAAACTAGATGATCTGCCTGTGTACAGAGTAAGGCCTGAAAATAATTCAAAAGCTGTTAAAACAATGCATAGAAATCATTTACTGCCCATTGGACAAATCTTGATTGAGTCTGAACCCACAGAAAATGCCCCCTCTGGACCAGTGACTAGAGCTGCTGCTAAGAAAAAATCAAGAAAGTCTGCCCCTACAGAAGCTGAGTTAAAGTGTTCCCCTCCACAAGTCCCAGTTGAACATGACTGTCAGTCCATGTCAGAGGAAAGTGAGTGTGGTTTTGAATACTACCCTTCTTACGAACTGGGTCAATTGTTTCGGGGCTATCCCCTAGTCAATTCTGGAGTTGAAGCTGGGCCTTCTGGACTGTCTAAGTCCCCAGCTTTGTCCTTGGAGCCAGTGCTCCCAGAAAGTGAAGTGCAAAGCATTAAGTCAGATGATATGGAATCATTGCGTATGGTTGAACTGTTTGAGCTTTCACAGGAGGAAAATGATGGACTGGAACAGACTGGTGACATACCAGAACAGGAAGAGTGTGTTAAGTGCCCAGATAATTCACTGTCCGTGTCAGAAAGCTCTCCATGTGAATCAAGTGTTGTGGACTCAGAGTTTGTAACTCCTGGAGCTGAAAGTGCCCCAAGTTCTAGCCTCTCTTCCCCATTGGAGACTCCACTGACAAGTGAGGACAATGCTGAAAATGAGGCTCAGAGTGCAGAGACTGTAACAGTTTCCTCTAGAAAGACTGGTCGAGCTGTAAAGCCTGTGGTGCACCTCAGTTATGATTCCCCTGGGAGGCCTGTGGACTTGCCTCTTAATGTTGTCCATAAAGGAGTGTATGTGTCCCCGAGCTCATTGCCCAAACTGAACATCAGTGCTAACTCCAAGTTACTTGTGTTGCCCTCTTGGTATGGTGTCCCTGCCCCATCCAGCCCCAAGGTAGCTTATAGGGAAGGGCCCCATCTCTTCAGATTTCATGTACAAGAGGTAATAACCTGAGTTATGGTACAATGTGTGTGTAATAATTTGTAAAGAGCGATGTACTGCAAAGTTTCAGAAATGTGTTTCTGGTAAAGTGATATATTGACTGATGATTACATGTATAAGCCTAATGTGATACTGATGTAAATGTATATTGGTGTATTGAAACTTATGGGGGTACTTGCTTGACGCGGACGCCAAGCTTTCCCAGGCCAGGAAGGGTGTAACCCCCCTGCAAATGGGGGTTCCAAAAAAAGTCTTCCAGGAGCTTGCTTGAATGCTCCAAGCCTGAATGATGTTTGGCATTTAAGCCGTTTATCTGTGAGTGCTTTTAGAGCCTCTGGTACTGTCTCTTTAAGAGCTGTCTGCTTATAGACATAATTCGTTTGTATGGGGGGGGACTGTGTGTTTTCCTGCTTGAGTCCCGCTCGAGCTGCTGCTAAATCGCTCCGTTTCTGCCATCACTAAGTGGGCAGGGGGAGCACTCTTCAAAGATGTAATTGTTTGCTTGTAACCTGTTAGAGTAATAATGAAAATGCAGTTTGATTTAACCTGCTTTCTTGTAGCAAGGACAGTGCACAGCAAGCTCCCTCATGTTGGTTCTGAACTGCTGAATTGGACCAATCATGGTGGGGATCCCTTAAAATGGAGCCTGCTCTGGGCGAATCAGAACTTGGACTCTCCTCTGGAGCCTGCTGTAAGGGGATTGTAAAGGTAGTGACTCTGGGAAATGTAGTTTTGACTTTGGCGCCTTTTTTCCACCAACAGGGGGAGTTTACTGTGAGTGACAGCCAAACCAGCCAACTGAACTGGGAGAAACTCCAAGGGAATGCCTGGCTCCGTCTACTGGAAAGATCAGATCAGTTTGGGCTGTGAAGAGACAGGGAGCTGTGTGCTTCTTCGGTGTGTAGTTTTAGCGTGGGGATCTCGTGTAAGGCCCTAAGTTTCGGTCTGCAGTTTGTGCAAGCGCCTGTTCGGACTGAAACCAACCTGTGAAGAGAATCAAGGACATCTGAAGAGTAGAAACCAGGCTCACCCTGTAGAAGACTGGAGAAATTGCAGAATCACGCTTGGTCTGTCATGAACTGAATCTGCTGTATGTTCTCCCGGGTATTGTGCAGTAATTGCGATCGGGATAGAGAAGCAGCCTGCCTGGTATAGTACTTTCCTTTTACATATAAATGTGTGTAGTGCTTATGGGGAATCCTGTTTCAAATCACCTGCACAGTGAATTGAGTGCGTGAAGCTGGAAGTAAACCCCAGATTAATCCAGACTACATCCATTTGCTCTAAACTGCAGTGGGGTCCAGTCACAAGGACCTTGTCCACATGGTCTGCTCCTCCTGGCAATCCAGGATAATCTGCCTTCCATCCAGTTCCCAGCATTGAGTTTGTGAGTACAAAGCAGGGTAGCTTCCTGCCATCTGTTCATCGAATTGCAAGTGTGTCATCTAATTGTTTTTTTTTCATTTCTTCACAAACTGAGCCAACTGGCTCCGGATTACAATTTGGGTATTGTGCCAGTGTTTTTTCCATCACAGGGCCCCAACCAGCTGCAACTGATCCTGGCTAGCCCCCCCCCCCCATCCTGGGTACCCAGTAAAAGTGACAATTTGGGACTCTGAATATGCGCATAGTACTGTGATTATTAATGTGTTTAACCTAATTAACCTGATTTCCCCCTTCCTTGTTACAGCTCCTTAAATAAATCAGATCTGTTGGTTTCAGCAAAGTTACACTGGCTGAGGTATTCATTTATGTTAAAGTATTGTACTGTGGTTTTTTGCACTGTATCATTTTGTTTTGCAGGGGGTCTCCGGGATCCAGTCAACTGAGCCCGTCCTGGGGGTAAGTGTACATTGTGAAGATATTCCTAATGCACTGTGTGGGCCACTAGTGGGAAGAAAGGGGGGTTACAGTGTCCCAGAGGGTTGTGACCAAGTTAATTTAACTACTGCAACCCCTGACCTCTGGGTGGAGGCACCCGCCACTGGACCTAGGCCCCTCAATCTGTTAGTAGTTAAGCAGGCAGGGGTAGTAGTCCTTGGGATAGCGCTACCTAGGGGTTACAAATATACTGTAGAACTGATTATATTTGCGGGTGCCCAGAATTCGTGATCAGCTGTGCATTGACTTAATCGCGGTTGATTGACTTAGCACATGTAGCAGCCTCTGTTGTGCTGTGTTTGACTCAGCGCTAACCAGAGGTCTGGGAGTGGGATTCAGAGAGGAGATTAGTAAAGTAGAGCCAGCTGCCAGCCAGACCCAGAGAGACTTGGAGAGTAGGAGGGGAGACCCACCACTGGGAGTAGTAGACGGAGCAGAGGAGTTCTTTGTCTATGGTCAAGGGGGGGATCCGGTGTGGAGGCCAGGGCCTGGGCTGGTGGGTGGCAGAATAGGTGAATAAATCATCAGGAGTTGACTTGTCTGATTCAGATGGAGTGGAGGGGAGGACTGGACTAGCACCCTAAGCACCGTGAGACCTCCGTAACTGCCGGTGGCCTGACTTCATGTTCTTTGTGGGTGGCTGAGGGCTGAGTGAGCTCTGCAGTACTTGCCTGGTTCTGGTGTCTTTTCCTCACTAGAGTCAGAAGAATGGAAGGAAGAACCCCTGGCTTACTGGCAAAAAAGTAAGTTTAGTGCTCTCTGTCTCTCTCTCTCTGCTCTGTGCTCTGCTCACACACTCATGATAATGACTTTGCTATGTATAAGTTACTGCAGGCTGGGGGTCGGAAACTGTGACTGTCTAAGCAAGCCAGTGATGATGATGATCAAAGAAGTGGCACAAGTTTTTTTCCAGTGCCTTGATTGTATTAAATAAATGGACTTTAAGTTGCTGTAATTACTGAATTAAACTCTTTTTTAAATCATTTAGTAGCTCTGCTTCCTCATCATTACTGATGGTTACAATTTCTAAATTAAATTGCTTTCCTTTTATTTTCGCTGTAAACTAAAGATAGCAAATATAGCGAAAATAGACTGAGTGTGATTATAATCAGTTCTACAGTAATTTGAGCATTAACAGTGCAGTGCAGTGCAAAGCTATACAGAGTCAATTGGAGTGCTCCTGGGGCTAACTGCAGCCAATGGGTCACAGCAGGAATAGACGCCGGACTTAAACCCAGAAACAGTAGTTCTCATGTAAACAAGAAAAATCAAGCTCTTAGGGCTCCTTTCCTTGAGATACTCAGTCCCAGAGGGAGAGTCCGTACCTGGGCTTCTGTGAGGGGCTGGTGGCTTCAGACCCAGACCATGGATGGCAGTCTGGCAGGTCGGGTTCGTCAGACAACCATGGATTTGGCACTTGGACCACCTGGGCTTCTGTGAGGGGCTGGTGGCTTCAGACCTGGACTACAGATGGCAGTCTGGCAGGCCGGGTTCATCGGAGAACCACGGCTGTGGCACTCAGACCACCTGGACTTCTGTGAGGGCTGGTGGCTTCAGACCCAGACCGTGGATGGCAGTCTGGCAGGTTGGGTTTATCAGAGAACCGTGTCTGTGGCACTCTGACCACCTGGGCTTCTGTGAGCGGCTGGTGGCTTCAGACCCGGACCACGGATGGCAGTCTGGCAGGTTGGGTTTATCAGAGAACCATGTCTGTGGCACATGGATCACCCGGGCTTCTGTGAGGGGCTGGTGGCTTCAGAACCGGATCGTGGATGGCAGTCTGACAGTTCGGGTTCGTCAGAGAACCACAGCTGTGGCACTCAGACCACCTAATGCTGTATAGTGCATTCAATCCTTTTCCTTATTTTCTGTATGTTGCAGAGATACAGGGCAGTATTTTTTATAATTTGTTCATCTTCCGAGACAAAAAGAGTGCTTAATATTGTATCATTAGTCAATTTATTAGAGATGCCAGGATGGATCCCAGCCATCTATGTCTTGCTGCCTGATACCACTGGCATCTCAGAATTACATGTTCAAGATCTTCTTTTTCATTGCTACCACAAAACCAACAAGCACTCATTGGATCCTTGTTTTTGTCAAATCTTCATACAAGAACATTAGATTTAAAGAATCCAGTTCTAAACTATGCAAATACTCTACGCATGTTTGGACATTCCAGAAATTCCAGATAATAATGAAGATAGTGGGCACAGTCATTCTGAGAATACCAGATCAAAAACCTCAATATCATTATACATTGTAAATCAAAAAACTTATATTCCCTAATTATAAGTTTTTTGATGTTTTATAACTATCTGAGATAATTATATTTTGTGTTGTAAGATAAAACAAATTTAGAAGGCCCGCCAATTTCAGTATACCTTTTACAGAAGTGAGTCATTCTGATTTTTCACAGTCAATCAAATCCCAGTGAATTTTCTCATTTAGGCACTTTTTGGCATGATGTTGATCTGGTAAGAAATTCAGTCTAATCCAGGGGTTCTCAAATGGTGAGGCCAGCCTCCCTTGGGAGGCCCCAACCTGTTCCAGGGGAGGCTCAAGCAAGTCAGAAAAAGTACTGTATTTAAATTTTGAATTTTATGTATTTTGTGTGAAGAGATTAAGCAAACTGAAAGATGATAATAGTAGGGGAATTTTATGTATTTATTTACTAATAGGTGGCAAGGAAAGGTGAATGAGCCAAAGCTCATTTCAGGTGTACCCAGGGAAGGGTAGGTAGTGAATACATTTCAAAAGGTAACTGCAAAACAATCAAGAAATACACAGTGAACAGTAATGCAAACAAATATGAACAATAAACTAATAATGAGTGGTGGTAATTGATCAATTTGTAGACTGATGGCAGAACAGCCCAAATATAAGGGTTGTGCATAGAAGTGCTGAGAGCAATAGTAGGAAGGAGCAAAGTAATCCAAGAGAAGTTGCTTAGAAACAGGGAAGGAAGGGGAGAGGCAAAGTATGTAGGAAAGTTATTTTATATAGAGAGGAAACAGAGAAAGTAGTCTGACCCATGAAGGTACTGCAACAAGGGGTA
The DNA here is from genome assembly GCA_016271365.2 of Neoceratodus forsteri. NCBI lineage: Eukaryota > Metazoa > Chordata > Ceratodontiformes > Ceratodontidae > Neoceratodus > Neoceratodus forsteri. The sequence goes on from CM057455.1 coordinate 57,635,729, forward strand.
ACAATGGTTCAAGAATGAAAACAGTGGAGCAAGTATGCTGGCCTGTGTGTGTGTGTGTGTGTGTGTGTGTGTGTGTGTGTGTGTGTGTGTTGGGGGTTACAATAAGCTGAATAATAAAATTTTATTTTATTTATTTGTTATTCAGATAACACTTTTGAGCACAGGAACTCTTTTTTATTAACTTTTTGTTTATAGATTTTATGCAAATACATAACATTAATACTTCCTGTACAATGCAGTACATCATTAAGGATATGCAGATATATAATCCATTGTAACAAGTGGTACAAGAGTAGGGGGCACAGGAGCTCTTTTTCCAAGGTTCCACATCAGTATAAGACAAAGAACTGAATGTGAGCCAAGTACTCAAAGGGGTTTCAATTTATTCATGTTGTACTGCGTAAAGTGCAGTATGTTATTTTTCTTTGGGGAGGCCCAAGATTATTTCAGTTTTTGAGGGAGGCTCAGAATCTTTTCCATGGATTTGGGGAGGCTCACTGTGACAAAGTCTAAGAACTATTGGTCTAATCCAAAAATGTATAATATGTGATTCAGCATAAGCTACTAAATTAGGAAGATCTGATTCAGCTCTGACAAACTGAGCAAGGGTCGATTTGGGAAAACCAGTAGCCCCTCTAAGGGTTTGAATTACTGGTTTTTCAAGACTGGTAAGATATGAGGAGTCACGTGATGCAGTGCACCGATTAGCAGCTCATCTTTTCTCTCCAGCCACCTGGGATTTAAAATAAGATTGTCTGTGTTCTCTGCCAGTTCTAACTACTCTACACTGTGTCGGAACACCCTGTTGACTACCTGAAGACAAAATACAAACATATGAACAAGCCAGCAGGAGAAGGCCATTTGGTCTATCAAGTCTGCTCGTATTGCAGGGTCCACAGCTTGAGCTAATGTCCCTGCCCTCCCTTCCCACTCCTCCCATCCTCCCTACCCATGATTCTTATCTTCCCCCTATGCCTATCCCAGCCTCTCTTAAAGCTGCTCACTGTCTTTAACGAGATGACCTCTTCCGGCAGCGCATTCCAAGTGCCCACCACCCTTTCTGTGAAGAAGTGCTTCCTGACATACCTCCTAAACCTCCCACCCTCCAGCTTAAGACTGTGCTCCCTCGTGATATGGTTGCCACTCAGCTTAAAGAGACTTTCCTTATCAGCATTATTTATCCCTTTCAAGTACTTGAATGTCCCAATCATGTCCCCTCTCTCTCTCCTGTCTTCCAGGGAGTACATGTTCAGTGCCCTCAACCTCTCCTCATATGCCTTGCCCTGCTGACCGGCTGTCATCTTTGCAGCCCTCCTCTGTACCTTTTCCTTGAAGTGTGGGCACTAGTACTAAACTCCATACTCTAGATGCGGCCTTACCAGTGACCTGTACAAGGGTAGTATAACCTCCTCTCTCCTACTACTGATCCCCCTAGCTATGCATCCCAGAATCTTGTTTGCCTTTGCTGCTGCTTTCTTGCACTGCGTGGAGTGCTTCAGGTCACTAGTGTTCATCAATCCCAGGTCCTTCTCCTCCTCTGATGCAGCTACTCACACTACACCCAGGTAATACTCTATCCTGGGATTCTTGGCTCCAATATGCATAACTTTGCATTTCTTGGCATTAAAGCTAAGCTGCCAGATCCTGGACCACCTCCCCAGCTTTTCCGGATCTTCCTGTAGGTCCCGTGTCCCTTCAGCTGTATCCACTCTCCCACAGAGCTTGGTGTCAACTGCGAATAGGCACATTTTGCCTTTAATGCCATCCCCAATGTCACTGATAAAGACATTGAACAACACTAGCCCCAGCATGGAGCCCTGTGAGATCCCACTGGTTACATATCTGGTGCCAGATAACTCTCCCACCACCACCACCATCTGGGTTCTGTCCCTCAGCCAGTTTTCCACCCATCTGGCCATCTTCTCCCCAACTCCAAGATCCACCAACTTTCTGGTCAACCTTTTGTGGGGCACAGAGTCAAAGGCGTTAATGAAATCAAGATAGAGGATATCTACTGCTTGGCCCTGTCTACTGTCTTAGTGGGCGGTACTCACGTTATGGATGCAGAAATGCAGAAAGCACCACTAAAACACACACCGCCAACCACGCCGTAGAAATCTGGCATGAAGGCAAAGGCCAAAGCTTTGGCGGACAGCTCCGACATTACTACTACTGCTGCAGAGTCGGAACCTTTAACGGTGACAAGATTTCTGGCAGAATTCAAGCTTTTAAGGAGGAACTGCACTCACTTACATCCAAATTCAAGGCAATGACCTCAGCCCTGGGTGATATCTCCAAATGTACTGGGGACAATGAGGCACGTCTGATATCCCTGGAGAAGAGATCGGATAAAATGGAGCCAGAACTAATTGCTGCTCGCCAATGGATGCCCTGGCTAGAGGTTAAATTAGAAGATCTTGAAGGCTGTAGTAGATGAAATAATGTAGTTATAATAGGTCTTCCAGAAAAAGAAGAGGGATCGGACACCAAACATTTTGTACAAAAATTGATAGTGAAGCTGGCTGGCCCATCCCCATTTGGGCCCACATACACCACTGAAAGAGCCCACTGAGCCCTTAGACCTATTCCACCTGGAGGCGCAGCTCCGCAACCATTTATTTTCTGGTTTCTTAACTACTTGAAGAGCCAACATTTTCTAAATAAAGTCAGAGACCTACAAGAAATTAAATGGGAGGGTACTAAGTTACGAGTGGCACAAGATTTACCAGCTTCTGTCAGACAAAGAAGAGTAACCTTCCACCCTCTTGTCACCAAACTTATTGCGGCAGGAATAAAGTTTCGTATGGGCTATCAGGCATGTTTTTAAGTCCAGATTTCAGGTTCATGTTTCACTTTTGAAGATGCTGAGTTGGTGGCCAAAGAACTTAAGTCTGCCCTGCCCACCCTTTTCAAGGATCGCTGACTGGATGCTAGTGGATACCTTGGTCTCTGGGCTATTAAAGGCATTGAATTGTAAGTTTGTTTAACTGTTCACTGGATGAACTCACAGTAACATTATTTGGCTTGTTTTGGGGTTCAGAAAGAAGAGTTGTGCCCCCCTGCATGCCTTGGTTTTGTTGCTACTCACAATAGCTGCGATTTGCAGGAGGCTATGACTTCATTTATTCCTCTGCAGCAGCGGTTTGACGGATTCTGATGGAGAGGAAGACTACCACATTAGTACCCCTTACTTTCCACATGAAGGGTCAGTTCATAGCATTTTACTTTCAGTGGGGTTTGGCCCTAATTTCAAGGGATTCTGATACTTCCAGCTTAGCTTTAAGCACTGTGGGGGTGGACTTCCAGTAGGGCTTTGATGGTGTGTCACACATTTGTGCCTTTGCACTACTCATCCTCGCATGGATATTACAGGAGTGAGGGCGCAAAAGAGTAATTTTGAATTCCTTGGTTTCTGGCTCATGACACCTGGGCAAAACTAAACCTGCTATCCCTAGGTCAAATATTAGTGATTCTGCTCTTCCTGATACTGGGGAGGACAATATCAGCGCTGAGTTAATCAGCAGATGCCATTCAGTTCATTACTAACTTAGAGAGATTGAGACTAAAATGAGTCCCCATTTTGTTTTCCCCACCACTGCTGTCTAGGTGGTCAATTTCAATTTTATGCCCTGCTGGCAGTTTGGCCTATGTACCTTTTATTTTTGATGTATAATTATCGAGACTTTTTGTGGCACTTCCCCTTTAAACGGGGAGTTGGATTCACAGTGTTTCAGCAGGACGAAGCCTAGAGAGGTGACTCTGAACTTCTGTGGGTGTCTGGCTTTAAAAATACCCCTATTTGAGGACAATTAATCCTTATAACTCTGTCTAAGTTAATTTTGGTCAGCTGGGCTGATGGGTGTTAAACGGAGTGATTGTGCATGGACCAAAGATTACATTTGTTGGTAGGAAGGGGGTTATAACGATTGTTGTCTGGGCTATGTTACATTTTATTGTTATGGCAATAACACACAATTCTGTGGGTTGTTAATGTTTATGTTGTGGTTTTGGTGGGTTAAGGTAAAGAGGGGTAGTTTCTTGTGGGGGGGGGGACTTGGGAGAAGCACATGGTATCAGGGTATACAGTTTATGCATATGGGACTGACGTTGTTACCCAGTTGGAGAATCCCAGGATACCTGTCAGTCTTAGGTATGGCTAATAATCTTAAGGTCATTATATGGAATGTTAGAGGGGCCAGACAGAAAACTAAACAGTACAAAATTCTTAAACATTTGCAACTTCCCAGGAGTAACATAGCTTTACTTCAAGAGATGCATTTGTTAGAGACGGAAGCAACACAATTTTGGAAACAGTATGTAAGACAGGTTTTCTCGGCTGACAACAATACTCAGAGTAGAGGGGTGGCGATCCTGATAGCTTGCTCTATGCCTTTTGTCTGCACACAATGAATCAGTGACCCTAATGGTAGATACCTTTTCCTTAAGGGCTCTCTAAATACAGTAGAGATCCTACTGGGAAACATATACGGTCCAAATGTGGACTCTCCCTCTTTTTCTATGCAATTGATTAATATATTGTCCCCATTTCTCTCTCTTCCAATTGTCCTTGGTGGGGGGACGACTGGAATATACCATTTGATTCTGAGATGGACAGGTCGGATAAATGCAGAGCAGGTTTGTCTCCTGCCCAACAAGCTCTAGGGGATTTGATTGATCACTTAGGGCTCTGTGACCCCTGCAGGATGATAAATCCTACCTTCCAATAATATACATTTCAATTGGTGGTGCATGGCACATCCTCCCAAATTGACGATTTTCTTTCCAGCCAGACACATTTGACCAGAACTCTCGACGTTAACATAGCTCTGGTAGTGATCTCAGACCATGCTTTAGTGTCTTATAAGTTTACCCTATCTCCTCTCCACAAGAAGGAAACGGTCTGGAAATTAAATAATGCATGGAACCGCCTTCCTGGAGAGGTTGTGGAGTCTAAAACAGTGGGGGAATTCAAACATGCATGGGACAGACATAAGGCAATAATAGTGGGGGGTTGCAGGAAGTAGGCTGTTGGTTAACTAGAATCTGCAGCTTATCCAGTAGGTAGGGAAATGGGCAGACTGGGTGGGCCAAGTGGTCCTTATCTGCCGTAAAAGTCTATGTTTCTATGTTAAATTCCTAAAGAGGCCGGTGTGGTCAAGCAAATTTCAGATCAGATAAACGACTTTGTATCCATAAACTTGGGCACCACAGGAAAACTAGATGTTGAATGGGGTGCACTGAAGTGCTACCTCAGGGGGGGTGTTAATAAAAATAGCAGCCACCCAGATGCACAAGCCTTATCCATTTTATCATGGTTAAGAAGCATAGAGGCGCACCTCTCACAAAATGCTGATGAGAGCTCCAGTTGAGAGCTTATTAAACTCTGTAGCCAGTATAAAGAGATTCTCCATGAGAAAGCGGAATATGCCATATTGAGGACTAGGGTCAGGTATACTGATCATTAAGAGAAGGCTGGCCACTCACTGGTCCTTAGAATCAAGAAACAGGAGGCTTCGAGGATAGTTAAACCTACTCAGTCTTCCACAGACGGTTCAATTAAAGCCACCCTTCATAAGATTGTCACAGAACTTGAATCATATTACCGTACCCTTTACAGCCAGATACCTAGCCTTCCCTCCATGAGTAAGATTGATGAGTTTTTTAGCACCATCCAGCTCCCCACTTTGTCTGAGGCACAGCAACAGTCCCTCCTAAGGCTTGTCTCAGTCACGGAAATTTTGGGAGTGATCTGAAACTTCCCGTCCGAGAAAGCACCCGTACCAGATGGCTTCTTCCCAAATTTTTACAAAGTATTTGCTGAGAAACTCGCCCCTATACTTCAGAATCTATTCCAAACTATTTTGTCATCTAGTATGATAGATAATTCCTTATTTGAAGCATTAATTATAGTCCTTCACAAACAGGATAAGGCAGAGGAGCAAGTCACGAGTTATAGGCCGATTTCACTGTTAAATTATGACATTAAGATCCTGGCAAAACTTCTGGCAGACAGAATAAATCTAGTACTTCTCTCCTTAATTGGAGCAGAACAAGTCAGATTTATGGAGGGTCGGTCCTCTGTAGACCATCTTAGGAAACAAACTCACAACTTCTCAGTGTCAAGGGATGCCGACTACTCTACGGTGCTGGTGTCTCTGGATGCAGAGAAGGTCTTTGGCAGAGTTTGCTGGCAGTTCATTCTCAGGACATTTGATCAATTTGGCTTCCCCTCTAAGTTTACACAGAGGATAACGGCCTTATACGCGTACCCTAGCACCCGAGTATATTGTAATGGAGCCTTCTCACACCCAATTGCACTGCAGTCCGGTACCAGGCAAGGTTGCTCATTTTCCCCTCTACTATTTAACCTCTATTTAGAACCCCTAATAATAAAGTTAAATGGATGTCTTTCAATTCAAGGTATCAAATTAGGGTCGCAGACAGTGAAGATCCCCGCCTATGCAGATGACATACTGTTACATCTCTCCCACCCTCAAGACTCTATTCCTCCTGTTCTAGATATTATTAAAAAATACAGTCAACTCTCCAACTACAAGATTAACCTGGAAAAAACATTGGTTTTCCCCCTAAATTCCACAGCTCTGAAAAGCGAGGTATTAGATTCCGGTTTAACATGGTCCCCTAAGAGTCTTTAGTGCTTAGGCATTCACCTCACCAGATGTGATCTGCAACTTAGGAAACTTAATTTAGTTGACACTTTAAATGCAGTGCAGCAAGAGTTATCAAGATGGAGAATGCTATCACTTACACTCTGGGGTCACATCAATCTAGTGAAAATGAACATTCTCCCACGACTATTTCACCCGATAAACCTCCTGAACCAGTGGCTGCCCCTGCAATGGTTTAAGAAAGTCCATTCCTGTATTAACAACTTCATCTGGTTGGGCAAGGTTCCGAGAAGGGCATATTATAAACTGGCAGCTCCCAAAACTAAGGGTGGCCTTAAGCTCCCCATTTTGGTCTGTATTATTGGGCAAGTCATGCTAGTAAGTACTGTCGCTGGTTCCAGACTGAGGAGCAGCTAAATTCCCTTGCATATTTACCTTCCTGGCTTAAGGTGGAAAAAGAGCTCCTACATAATAATGGCCTGTCCCCTATAGTGCTTTTGCACCTAAAGTTCAGGGACTTACCCCCTACTGTGTGCCCCACCTGGATAGGGATTTCTGTTAGGGTCCATACACAATTATGTTCCTTTTTGCAATTTGCTAACTCCCATGCTCCCAGCCAAGCACTGATCGGCAACCCTAATATCAAAATTGGGGGTAAAACTATCCCCCCCACATTAGATCCCACAATTGTCTTTAGTGGAGATGGATCATTTAACAAACAGGGATGGCACTTGGTTATTCTCAAGCGACGTATTACAGCAACACAGCATCGATAGAAAGGATATATTTGAAGTCCTTCAGCTTCAACATATGCTGATATAATTCTTCCAGAGCCCCTGGAACAAGAAAGTGCAGGTGTCTTCCTGCATGTCATTCAAGCCCTGGCAGCACTACCACATGCAGTATCCAAGATTTACGTTGCTCTGTATGAATGGTCTTTCCCTTCAGTAGATGGAGTTTCTAAATTTTGGATCTCCCAATTTCCTAATTCAAATTTTGACTGGGTTAAAATATGGAAGTCATACCACACCTATGTTACCCAAGACAGACTGCAGTTGACACAGTTTCAGATACTCCACAATATGTATATGACTCCTGTTAAGTTGGCTAAAATGGGTAGACTGTCATCCTCTCAGTGCATGTGTTGTCAGCAAGCAGAAGGCACTCTTACATATTTTCTGGGTCTACCTCAAAATAGCTCACTTATGGTCAATCATTCAGGAAAGAGCAGATCCATTACTAGGGTTGGAGGATCTCTTTACCCCTGACATTTGTGTAGTTGGTGACCTTGGGTGCATTTTAGTGAAAGAGTGGAGATTTTTCATTACCCTAATTTCACTGTCGGTCAAAAAACTAGTGCCCTGTCACTGGTTAGATGGTGACTGCATATCTTACACAGAATGGGTTCAGGAATTATTCCCAAATCTTAGCACTGAGAGAATGATTGCCAGTCTCAGTAATCATCTCCACAGATTTGAAAAAGTGTGGGGTAAATTACATAGTCTGTACTCTCTCTAAGCCAACCTACCATAGCTGAAAGGGTTCTCTTTAGACTTCAGGCTGCTAGATATTCACAGGAATTATGATGCCGTGTGTGGGGGAAGGGGTAAGGAAGGTGGGATTGGTAGTTGTGAAGCATTATTACTTAATACTTCCATATCATTTATACATGTATTATCTGTGTAAAATTGAATAAAGAGTTAAAATTAAACAAAACAAAAAACAGATTGGTAAGTTATTTGTGGTCCCAAATTTCAATGCCGTATAAGACCTGGGCATTATATTTTACCTCTATTGTTCTTAAGAAGGGAAGTAGAGTCCTTTCCATCATATTTATAATTGAAGCCTTTCAGTGCCATAATAATTCTCGAGGCCTGTGGGCTATGCTCAGTTGATAAAAACATCAAAAGGCTCCGGTGCCTTCTATCACTTGGCTGCTAAGCTTTGAAACTCTCTCCCTCAAGCACTTATACTATCAGGATCCCATGACAGCTTCAAAAGGGAGCTGAACCTTTACCTGTCTCTTACTGATCCCTGCACATGCTTTAATCCTCCCTAATCCCCTCTATCCTCCAGCTGCTCATCATTCACCTTCCACCCCCCATCCCCAGTGCTACTCACCCTTTGCCATTGCCTTGCTTAACTGCTTCGAGAATTTTCAGTGTTACTGATCAATCTAACTAATATGTTTCTAGTTGCTGAATTAAATGATCTTATATTTTTTTTTATTTTCTCCTTACCTGTCAGGGTAATTCTACCCTGATCCTACGTACGATCTGTTAGAGTGTTATATTTCTTGGCTGTATGTATTTCTAGTACTGACTGCTTTGACTTTACTGACCAACACTATATGTAATCCTTCAATGTTATTGTACTTGTCTTTGATTGTTGTACTCTTCCGACTTTTGCCTGAAAATAGTCATTCCATGGCTAGTACATCTACCCGGTTAACAAAAACAAAATAAATAAAATGAATAAATGGACTGCTATTGCAAATTCTGAGAAAGTGGCTGGCAGTATAGCCTAGAGGTTAAAGTAGCAACCTGTGAATGAGCTTGGTACATCTATCAGACCTGACCTGGGTTTGAATCTCACAACCTCCACTTGCATACTGTGTGACTCTGAGCAAATCACTTAACGGCGCAGTGCTCCCAGGTCACCCCTGAAAACAGGCACTTGTGCCTAGTTGGCCTTATCCGGTTACTAAAGACTAAAAAAAAATATATCTATGGTAAAGATTTCGGAGGGTAACCCTTCTTTTATGGTCCATGGTTTTTTGATGGAGCTGTAGCATGGGAGCACAATTTTAGCCATCTTGTTTATTTCAGTTTAGCTCCAACCTGCTTTTAACTTTACACAAGTGCCTTCCAGTAGGTGAGCTGGATGACATGGCGGTGTCTTCCCCTTCTGTGTATGGCAAAGGCGGATAGTTGCAGATGTACCAACACTGCATTCTGAGTTTAAATGGGATTGTTATCCATATTGGAAAATGCATGGAAATAGTGTGTGTGGATTAACAGTGTGAATCCTGGATGCCTGCTTTGTGACTCTTAGCGAGCTGGGGGGGCACATTGTGACCATATACTGTAGATTTCATAAGCTTAAAAGCAAGCATCTAGCAAGACAAACATAGTACAGATGGCGTTTGTTACTGCTAGCTAGCTAGCTCCATTTGTAAATCACATTCTTGTGTCTGGTCCAGATGTACCTTGGAGGGGGTTTTATTAACTTTATCTTGCTCCATTTGTAAACCACATTTCTTTTGTCTTGACCTGACATACCTGTGGGAGTGTTTTGTTACCTGGCCCCATTTGTAAGTCAGATTTTTATTTTTTTTTATCAATGTGTAGGATATGAAATCCCAGAGGGGCACTTGTTATCCTTGATAGCGAGGGATGAGGAACTCCCTGTTGAAGTAAAGGAGGAAGAGACTGAACAGCACGAGGATCACCTTGAGGACACCCTCAGCAGTAAGTAGAGAGCTAGATTTGTGGCTTCTGCAGCATTTCGGATGAAAGCAAACAATCACTTAAAGATCAAAGGCAAACATGAATGAATTTCTCTCCTTTTTTATGTTGGCTCATGCTTGCGCAGCCAACATCTTGCAGTAGTAGCAGATTTGGAGGCACGGTCACTGTTGGGCGAATGTAGGGCACACATCAGTAGGTGCGTCCCTCATTCCCCAATCAGCCAGCAGCAGGCGCTGACCTCATGCATCCCTAATGTGGCCACCAGAACAAAGAAAAGGTCAGCTGCAATGAGAGCGAAGCTGTCCTAGCAGAGGGACAAGAACATGCCTGCCGAAGTGCAGGCAACATGGCGGCAGTGACTGCCGCCGCTCATGTCACAGTAATCCCCCTCCCATTTAAAATGTATGCAGAGGGGGTGCCCAATCCCTCTCTGCATTATGTGCTCCCCAACAGTTTTTCATTGCCGATGGGGGGGCCCAATCCCCGTCCGCGTTTATCCTCGCCCCCCCAACAGTTTTTCTTTGCCGACAGGGGGCCCAATCACTGTCGGCATTTATCCCCATGTGTCGTTTATTTTGCCAGTGGGGGAGCCCACTCCCCATCAGCATGTGTCCTCCTCCCCCGCCTTAGTTGTGTCCCGAGGGAACTGCCCAGTCCCCTTCGGCTCGTGCCCCCATCCCTTTTGGTATGTGCCGACGGGGGTGCACAATCTCCCGTCGGCTGCAGCATCTCCCTCCCCCCCCAAAAAAACACTTAGGTGGCATGCTGGGAGCCCACACCAGCATGCCAAATCCCTCTGAAAAGGAAACACCATCCCGCAATGTTTTTTTTGTTTACCTGTAAAAAAGAAAACAGTCCCTCGCAGTCTCCCTGCCCCATCCCACACCCTCGTGCCCACCCACTGTGCACTCTGCCTCCCCACACCCTCCCTTTTACTTCATACTTACCTCCGGACTTCAGTGTGATGATCTTCGGTAGACCGGGAACACGTCTGCACTCTTCAAAGTCGACTGCTAACTGAGGAAATGCCGGTAAGCTGTATAATGGCATAAATAGGGTTTTTCAACTTTGCTGCATATCTCAACCATTTTTGGTAATTTTGGCACCAAATTTTCAATATGGGGTTATTGGGACCCCTCCTCATGAATTCAGACACTGTCATGACGTTATTCTGTCCCGAAAGGTGATTTCGTGGTCACTTCGCGGAATCACCTTTCTGGACCGATTAGCAAAACGACAGTGCCACTGCTCATGAGGGGGGCTCTCAAAAAGCCTATGTTGCAAATTTGATGGAAAAAAATTCAAACAATGGCTGTTTTACGATCATGCATTGTACAGTTTCCATGCACGGTCGTAACTTCGTGAATTTGTAATATTTTCACTCCAGATTTTCAGAATTAGCATTTTCCTCACCTCCTTATGAACAGTACAGCTGTCATGTTACATATCCTGGCCGAAATGTGTTTTCGCACATCCGGCGCTGAATAGTGCGGTCACTGTGTGAAATCAGTTTCCGGAACAGTTTGAGGAAATGACAGTGACACTGTTAATGAGCAGAAGTCCTATAATGCCTATGTTGAAAATTTGGTGATGAAATTCCATGAAATGACTGTGTTACACGTGTGCATTGCGCAGTTTACATGCACCCTTGTAACTTCGCAAATTTGCAATATTTTCATGCAAGATTTTCAACACTGGCATTTTTTCACACCTCCTTACGAACAGTACAGCTGCCATTTTTCACATCCTGCCCTAAATGTGTTTTTGCACCTGTGGCGCACAATGGCGTGGTCACTGTGCAAAATCAACGTTTTGGACAAATTAACAAAATCACAGTGGCACTGTTCATGAGGAAAGGTCCCAAAATGCCTATGTTAAACATGTGGTTAAAAAAATCCCCAAAATAATTGGGTTACGGACGTGTGTTGCACAGTTTCTATGCATGCTCATAACTTCACCAATTTTTCATATTTTCACACCAGATTTTCAACGTTGCCATTTTTTTACATCTCCTCATGAACAATACAATTGTCATTTTCCACATACTGCCCAAAATGTGTTTTTGTCCCTGTGTCGCCAAATGGCATAGCTGCTGTGCAAAACCACCTTTCAGCTAACAAACTGATAGTGCCGCTTTTCATGAGGTGGGCTCACAAAAAGCTCATGTTGAAAATTTGGAGTGAAAATACCAACACATGCCTACACTGTTACAGTTTCCAACTGTAGCACCCCACCCTGTACAGACTGACAGATGTCAGGGGTGTGACTTGGGATCATCGGCTGTAATGCTCACGCCATTTCACCCCACCCCCACCCTGCACCAGTGACAGGCATTGTAGCATGCCTTGCACTGTTCGGCCACAAAGTTCACCCCATGCTCCTATACTGCATCCACCTCAGCATATTTCCTAATGGAATGGGATACGTATAATGCCCACAGACCACAAAGCACACCACGACACTTGTCAGTGTCTACTGGTTAGGGTGAGGTACGATGGCATAAGCATTATAGCTGATGACCCAAAGGCACACCCCAATGCCTGTCGGTCTCTACCGGGTGGGAGTGGGGTTGGCGTCACTTCAATACTACACTGCCATTCCTATTATGCATCTCTGACTCCGGCACTACCAATGCCAATGTCAGTGAGACAGCATTCGGCATTGACAAATGCTTGTTATGTTACTGTATGCTAGAGAAATAAAAATAGCCTTTTCAGAATGGGACATTGTGTCCTGTATTTGTTTCTTCATTTAATATTCATTTTATGACAAATTAGTGAGCCTGATCCTAAGCTGGAGGTTTTTATTTTTCCTCTGAGTTACCTCTGCTTAAATCTTTTCATGAAGTCAAACAAGAAGTGACGTGTAGTTAGAACAATCTGACTCAACTAGAACAATTTCAGTTCTGTCAGCAGAAGGATGATTCCTGTCTAATGTTCATGTGATAACCTGCTTATTCACTTGAGGTAAGAGCAGAAACTTAAACAGAGACTTCTCCTAAAGCAAAGGAAAGTAAAAAAAATAAAATAAAATTTCTAGATAAACCCCATTTCAGAGTGCAGCATTATGATCAGCTGTTCAGACTCCAGTCGTGCTACATTTGGCTGCTGATCTAGCACTGTGTATGATTTATTTTTAGAAGAAATCTGTTAAGACTCACCTCACTCGTATATTGGGAGCGTTGCTTCACAGTTGCAGGAAACGGCATGCCTACTGACCTCAGTGGTAGCACCTCCCCCTTCAATACATCAGTGTGTAATCACATGTTGTGACAGGTAACAGGGGTGTAATCAGTGCCTCTGTATTTGGGAAGGGGGTGTTGGTCATCATGTCATGTTACGTTATGTAATCAGTGCCTCTGCATTGGGGAGGGGGTGTTGGTCGTCATGCTATGCTATGCTAAGCTAAGCTAAGGAGGCAGTATAGCGCAGTGGTCTAAGGCTCTGAGCTGCAAATCTGATGACATCCAGCAGACCAGACCTGGGTTTGAATCCCACAGCTTCCACTTGCATACTGTGTGACCCTGAGCAAGTCACTTAACTTACTTGTGCTCCCAGGTCACTCCTGGAAACAAACTCCAGCTTAGTGTGCCTTTCCTGGCTAAACAATTTCCCCCATGTAGTGATTATATACTGTCTTATCTCAATCTGAAATATAAACAAAAGAAATCTGAGCCGTTGTCACCCAAGGCACGTTGTAGATGCTGATAGAAGAGGGGTCTGTTTGTGAGCTTTCCACTGTCTAGTTCGATGGTTTTGTGGTTCTGGCTGAAGTAGCCGCAGATGCACTACTGTATGCATGCATGGCAGCTGTCCCCATATCACTTATTGCAATGTGAAGAGTGCCCACTCATGCAGTAGTTTCTTTTACAAATAAATCATACAGTTAAATCAATTGTCTGATGAAGCGGGACTGATGTCTAAACTGCTGACTGTAATGGATGAATGAGAGGCTGCACTCTGCTGTTGCACTCTGAAATGTAGTTAATTTAAAATGTTTTTCTGGTTTTGCTTTTCTTTCCTTTACAACCAGTAATTTAAGTTTCTCCTCACACCTCCAGTGAATAAACAATCTGACATGAAATTAAAATAGGAATCTGCCTCCTGCTGACAGAACTGTAGTTTCTGTAGCCAAGTCAGATTGTTCTGACTGCAGGTCACTCCTGTTTTGATGTCATGAAGAGACTCACATGCCTCCAGCTTAGGGCTAGGCTCACTAATTTTGATTTCACTTATTTATTTATTGAAAGCTTTGGAGATTAACTTTGAGCACAAGTGCTCATTTCCATTTATAATGGTTCCTCATCAAATAAATAGTCACAAAAAAAACAATTACAAGTGCAGTAAGCAGCTTCAGAAGAGATACACTGGAGTCGAGCACAAAACTCAAGACAGAACAATTACGTATAGTTTTGAAGAATCTGTTCAGATTGTTGTATTAAAAATGTCGAAATACGAAGGTCACGTGATGGCAGCCTAGAGGAAAGCAGCGACCTTGTGTAGCTCTGCTCCCTACCAAGTTTAAAACTTCACGTTTTAGATCATCATGAAACTACAGAGTGTTGAAAACTATTTCTGAGGATACATAGATCCATTTCTGGCAGCTTGGATCGTTCAAAGATGGAGGCATATATGAAAAAACAGCTCCAAAGCACACCCCGCCGCCATCGCCGGAGAAAGAGCAGGCCCCGAAATGACCTCAGCAAGGGCCTACTAAAGCAGTCTCGGGATCCACAGCCTTAACTGAGGAGCATTTCCTGGAGATAATTATGCCTTTGCAAAACGCAATCGAGGAAATCTCAACCGAAGTGCACAGTTTCAAAGTGTCTTTGGATTCATTAACTATTCAGGTCAGAGATAATGAAACACGCATTAAGTCCGTGGAAATGAAGATAGACAAGCTTGAATTAGCGTGGGTTTCCACAAACAGGAGAGTTAAAAAAAATTGAAGAGAAGCTTGAAGATCTGGAGGGGAGGAGTAGAAGAAGCAATATAATCATCATCGGTATTCTGGAGAGAGAAGAGGGCATATCTCCGATACAATTCATACAGAAATTATTTGAGAAAGTTGCTGGCCCATCCCCAAATGGGGCAAGTTACATTGTTGAGCGAGCCCACAGAGTTCTTCGCCCCCCCTTCCACCGGTTTCGCAGCCCAGACCGATGGTGTGTAAATTATTGAACTATCTTGATAAACAACATATCCTGGCGAAAGTAAAATCCCTGCAAGAGGTGCTCTGAGAAGGCAAGTGGATTAGGATAACACATGATTTGCCACGGTCTGTAAGGCTCAAACGTCAAAAAATGCACCCCTTGGTCTCAAAATTAATTGCGGCGGGCAAACAATTCTGAGTAAAGTACCCGGCTCTGTTGCAAGTGAAAATAAACGAACAGTGGCACTCGTTCGAAAGCTTGGAAGTGGCACAGACTGAGCTCAAGAAGTTGCTGCCCGATTTACTCAAGTGACTAGATGGTGCTACTGGAAGGGTAAAAAGAAGTTGCTGTAAGCCATTGATGCTTAGTTATGGTTGATCCATCTTGTTCTGAGTCACGGAAAGAATCGTATATCGGTAGAAGAAATGTCCCCGGTAGAAGGATATGAGTGTGCTTAAAAGTAGTAAATGGACCTAATAAGCATGACAATACTCCGGGAACACAGTAGGCATTGGCATCCCCCTAGTATAATTATAAAGGGGGTGAGATCGGATCTTTCATAAAAATCCACAGCCTTGAAAGAACACGGACTCAACTTGCGAGTGCTTGGATGGAAGAGAGAAGCAGTTCTTGAATTCACTGCGGACAGTTTTATCTGCGTCAGGGTCTCAAATTACCAGCAGTCATAAGTGCAAATGACACTCACTAAGCAAGCATCAATTTGTATGACTCATGTTAATTTGCTTAGTATGAGTACCTCTGCAGACTGGGGTAGATAAGGTTATATCCTGTATGGTACTCGAACTGAAAGAATATGCTGGAGCTTATCTCAATCCACAGGAGCATAAATGTTTTTTTTTTTTCTGTTCTTTTTTCAAGTGTTCTTATTTTGTTTTTTCGACTTAGCAGCATAGGTCTTCACTCGCAAAGACAGCGAATGATACAGCATGAATATGAGTTATTGAGGAGTCTGACAGCACCATGTAAAATGCAGAGTGTGCTGTTAATATTGTCCTTGCCTTTTTTCTATCTCTTGCCACCTTGTTTGGGGGGTGGAATGCAGTAACAACTCCTGGGGTTTAAGGGATGATTCTTGGAGGGAGGCAGGTATCTGCAGAACTAGTGGAAGGAACTCCTAGATTAATGTGATGGAGCTCTAACTGGAGTGGTAACTGCCTATGTAAAATTAGCGATTAATATCTCCCTGTGACTCGGGGAAGGAAAAAAGCAAGGAAATTCTTTTATATCCGAAGGCAACAAATAAATGAATGTTAATCTAATTATAATGATTGCATGAATGAGAAGGGTAAGGTATATACGGTTTATTCGTTTCGGAACGTTGATAAGCTGCTGGGGATAAATGAGTAATAGTAATAGTAATACCTCATTTCATCCGCTAGAGGGTGAGAGAGGGTTGCAAAATGTTAATTCCCTTTAGGAACTTCGTCTTTTCCAGTTGTTATTATAAAGATAGGGATACTCTCTGTGAGTTTTACAAATTCAATAAGTATAGATGGTACAATTTGTTCTGAAAATAGAGGTTACGCATCTCGGGGCAGAATATTTAGTTAAGAATGTTGATCACTTATGATCGTATGTACAATTTTAGTGGAATAATGTTAGATGTGATAAGCACTAATTGACTCTGTAACTGGGATATGGGGGCGGGTTAGCTTTCTGCTTGGTTGGGAATTTATATCACCTGACAATTTAGAAAGGTAGTGCGGTTGATAGAACTGGGTGTAGTGTTTAAGAATGTTAGCTATAATCTTGTTGGCTTTGGGGGGAGTGTAGGGGGGTTGGTGGAGGGAGGACTTCTCTTGTTTTGGTATTGTATTGTAGAAGGAACCAAATTCAGATGTATGCAGAGATATACACTAACTACCGCTGGCAGGGGGCCCAGCCACCTTGGGTTAGTTAGCAATGTTAGGGAGCACTTAATATTCTAAGCTGGAATGTTAAGGGAGTTCGGGATCAGTGCAAAAGGCAAGTTGTGTTAAAGCATTTATCTACTCTGAAAAGTGATGTCATTTGTTTACAAGAAACTCATCTTAAAAGGGAGGACACTCATTTGCTTTGCAAATACTGGGTAGGTCAGGTGTTTGGGGCCGGGGTTTCTACGAACAGGGGCAGAGTAGCTATCTTATTCAACAAAAAAATACCTTTTCAATTAGAGCAGGAAGTCTCAAACAGAAACGGCCATTACATTATCCTGATGGGCACTCTGATATCACAACATGTATTAATAGGCTCGGTATATGGACCAAATATTGATTCTCCACAATTTTTTACGCAGCTGTTGGCTAATTTAAATAACAACTCTTCTAAAGTAATTCTGCTTGGAGGTGACTGGAATATTACACCGCAATTACAACTTGATAGATCGGACAATAAGCGTGCGGGGTTGTCACCTTCCCAGAGGGCACTCAAGGAGCTTATGGAAGGGGCAGGTCTTGTTGATATCTGGCGAGTTCTTAATGCGGAGTCCAGACAGTATACTTTTTTTTCAATTCCACATAAGACATGCTGAAGAATTGATTACTTTTTAATTAGTATCCACTCCCTTGCTTCTGTTCTTGATGCATGTATACATACAAAGGTATTATCAGATCACTCCCCAGTTACTATTACATATGCGATAGGCCCTAGGTTAAATAGAGATTTCTTATGGAGATTTAACAATCAGTTACTACAAGACTCCCATACTTATGAGCATTTGAAGCAATTCGTCTCTCACTTCTTTATCCATAACGTGGGTCCAGTTTTCAAAATTGATATTGTCTGGGCAGCCCTGAAGTGCATGTTGAGGGGGGAATGCATCCGAATTACTTCTACCAGACTCAAAAAAAAATAAAACACTAACTAATAATCTTATTAATTCCATTAAGGCCATTGAGTGTAATACTGGTCAACACTCGACTGAATCAGACTGGATCCAGTTGCATAAACTACAGTCGCAGTTCTCCTCAATTATGTTGCAAAAGGCTGAGCTTGCTCTTAAGAGAACAAGACTTAAGTATCTAGAAACTGGTGAGAGAGCAGGCAAGCTACTGGCACTCAGGCTCCGACAGTTGGACTCCAGTAGGTATATCGTGGCCTTAAATACTAGCCCAGAGGGAACACTAGTCAAAGACCCTAGAGAAACTGCAGCAGCATTCCGACACTACTTTCAAAAACTATACACAATCCCAACAGCAGACAAAGCAAAGCTCAAGGAGATCCAGAGGTTTTTAGAGTTGGTTACCCTTCCCCAGATTTCCAGTATAGAGGCAGGAAGCCTTGGGCTTCCTATACAGGAATGGGAAGTTAAACAAGCCATCGCCCAACTTTCTCCTGATAAGTCCCCAGGACCTGATGGTCTTTCCGCCAATGTGTATAAAGCAATTGAGAAGGAGATTGTCCCCATTTTAGTAAAGCTATACAACTATTGGTATCTTGAGGGTTTTTCCGAAGGTGGCTTTCTTGATGCTCTTATTACTCTTATCCCCAAGCCAGATCGGGATCTTTTATGTCCTGGAAACTACTGACTGATATCACTACTAAACGTGGATGTTAAAATACTAGCCAAGGTATTAGCCAATCGGCTCAGTCCTTTAATATGCAAGGTAGTTAGTGAGGTACAGGTAGGCTTTATGACTGGTAGGTCTTCCAGCGACCACATGTGTAAACTTCATCATTTAATAATTCATGCTAAAAACATTTGTCTAGATTTGGTTTCCCGGATGGATTCCTGAGATGGATTAAATTGTTATACGACTCTCCATTGGCTTGGATGTGGTGCAACGGTGTTCTATCAGATTCATTCCCTCTTTCTTGTGCTACCAGACAGGGCTGCCCACTCTCCCCACTTCTATTTAATCTCTGTCTGGAGCCTCTGATCTGTAGGTTATTAGCCTCTCAGGGTATGCAAGGAATACAGATAGGCAATAAGAGATACCTAATTTCAGCTTATGCAGATGATCTGCTCCTGCACATAGAGGAACCGGAGACTAGTATACCTGCTATTTTGCAAGAAATCGAGCAGTTCTCCAGAGTGTCGAATTACAAACTCAACATATCTAAGATGAAGCTTTTCCCTCTAAATGGCAAATGTTTGCCAAGTATAGCTGGGGAGTTTGGTCTCAGTTGGGAACCCAAATCCGTGATGTATCTAGGTATTAAAGTTTTGAGGGATATGGCCATAATGGTTAAAGAAAATCTAAATAATCTGGTTAACACAATAAAGTTAGACTTAGATAGATGGAAGTTGCTACCTATCTCATTGTGGGCAAGAATAGAAACAGTGAAGATGAATGTGCTACCAATAGTTCTTTATCCCCTGAGCATGCTGGGGTTCTAGTTACCCAAATCATGGTTTTGCAATTTACAAAATGTACTTAATTATTTCATCTGGAAGGGGAGAAGTGTTAGAAGAGCATATTCAAAACTCACAGGCCCAAAAAGGAAGGGAGGTCTTGCACTCCCTTCTTTCTTTAATTATTATGTAGCATCACACATTAGTAAGCTGATGTTTTGGACTTGGCTACCACATTCAACAGACTCCAATCCCTATGTGCCCCTCTGGGTTCCCATTGAGAAGCACCTGATTACCAAGTTCTCTGGGACTCTCAATTCTGCCATTTACATCGCCCCGAGATTTCTTCCCAAACCACTTAAAAATACACCTATCGGCTGGTCTTTAAAAGCACTGCACCAATTACAAATGTCGCTGGGAGTGGATTGGCATAAATCCCTGGAACAACCCCTAATACACAATATACATTTCCAAATTCAGAAAGCTCCAATTCCTCGAACATTCTGGGAGCCGATAGTCGGGTTGCGCTTGGGAGATTTAGCCCCACAGGAAGAGCCGTTACCGTATGCGCAATTTTGTTTGAATATTCCTGAGGCTGAGGGGAATGCCTTTAAATACTGGCAAATTAGGTATGCAGTGAAAGCCTACCTTCAGAACTCGAAACCCATGGAAGCAAATAGAACAGAATTGTCTTCTTTGTTACGGATAGCAGATCAACCTCACTCGGTATCCAAAGTATACCATGAAATACAGAGGATTGATTTAGAATTGCCATTGGGTATTTGCTTTTATTGGATGCAGAAATTAGAAATAGGTGAAGATCAAAGATTATGGGATCAAATCTGGAATAATATATATAAATTCATAAGGGAAGATAGGTACAAGTTACATCAATTTAATATTATGTATAATTTATACTATACACCAGCTAAACTATATAAAATTGGTAAAATATCATCCCTCCCAGTGTTGTAGATGTAAAACTGATAATGGGGACCTACACCATATGTTATGGGAATGTCCTAGGATTCAGCCACTTTGGAAAGCAATTCAGAAATCTTTAAATTCTTTTCTTGGATTGGATTCTTTTTTCACACCTGAGATTTGCTTAGTTAATTATTTTCCCAGGGACATGAGTAAACAGAGGAAGGCATATATGGCTATTATTTCAGCTGCAACCAAGGCGATTATATTGCGACATTGGATTGAGGAGTTAACGCCTTCAGTCCTAGAATGGTACAAAGAGATCTTGCTTGCCTTACAGCTGGAGTTACTGTACATATAGCTAAGATGCACAATAGGGTACAATGATATAATGCCAAATGGGGTCCCCTTGATGCTGTTCTTATCACTTGGAACCCTAAGATATCAAGGTGGAATGGTCTCCCTGAGATTTGGAGACCCTTAGAGTTTGGCTAGGGTAATTTTTGTGTGGTTCCTTCTAAAGTGAAAGTATATTGCTGGGGGGGTGAAAGGGGAAGGGTTTGGAAATGATGTAAGGATGCTATTTTGATAAAAAAAGGAAAAAAGCTGTAATGCCCAGTATTGTACATTGTTGGCCTCCAATCCACAAAATATTGGGGTAAATGTTTGAGTTGGAGGCCTTGTTGTTGGTGGTCTGATTTTATTGTAATGTGACATTGCAAATAAAGCATATTTAAATAAAAAAAATGTAGAAATATATGCACAGAGAAAAAAATAAATACAAAACGTTAAAGGTTACAACTGCCAAGTGAAGCATGACTGAAGTCTGAACAGCTGATCATTATGGATGAATGACAGGCTGCACTCTGGTGCTGCACTCTGAAATGCAATACATTTAAAATGCTTTCTTTCCCTTACAAGCAGTCTGCAATGTAAGTTTCTTCTTATACCTCAGGTGAATAAACCAGCTGACATGAAGTAAGCAGCAATACCCGACAGAGTGAGTAGTATTGGACAATACCGGATTATCCAGACCGTACTGAGGCCCAATAACATCCACCCTGGAGGGTATTGTTGCACTTAGAAAATGGACCACATATGTCCTTTTTTTATAGAATAAGAAAACTAAAGTAATTCTCTTAAAAAATTACATCTTTGTCGTGTTTGGTAAATTTTTTATTTATTTATTGTCTTATCTTGTAGTAATACCTTTGAGCTACAAGCTCATTTACAAAGGTTCCATGTCATAACAAAGAGCAATTACTGGTACAGACAGACAGCTGGAATACAGTGTAATGTACAGAGGTATACATACAGTGGAATACAAATGTGGTGAACTTACTAGATTACACAAAAACATTCAGGTGGATATAATTGCAGTAGGCACATTGTGCAGGCAATCAGAGTTGACCTTATCAAACCAGGGGATAGTTGGGGGTGGGAGGGATTATAATGGGAATGTGAGTGGTGAAACTAGGAGTAAGTGGGTGGGGAGGTATGGTTGCATAGGTTGGCTAGGCTTGACAATCACAACTACATTGGGAGGTAAGGTGCTGGTGGAGTTTTTTTCATAAATGGCCCTAGTTTAGTTTCATTAGTTACATCAAAAAGGAGATCACTAAGTCAGCTTGGAGCTATGTAGACAAAGGATCTCTGCTCTAGTGACAAGAAGCAGAAGGGGACTTTGAGTGAGTGTCTGGTGATTCCTGTGGTCCTGTGCAGGTTGGAGTTTGGGAGTAGGAGGTTTTGGATTGCTGTTGGGGTTAGCCTGAGGTAAGACTTTTTCCCAAGGAGGCAGACCTGGTATTTCACCCTGCCTTGGAGGTTTAGCCACTTGGTCTGGGCATATAACTAGCAGGTGTGGGTTAGTCAATGCATGCCTGTGACAAGTCTACAGGCTTTATTTAAAGACGTCCTGACTTTTTAAAGGGCTGTGTCTAAGGCCGCACCGGAAATCATGAGTCAGTAGTCGATGATAGAGAGGATGGAGTTATTTATGGGTAGCGATAGTGCATCAGGGGTCACACTTCCTCGATGTTTATACAAGAGGCCTATTCGAGGGTTAATGACCTGGACGGCTTGGTCCACGTGGTGGGTGAAGAAGAATGATGTATTGAAGGTAACACCCAGGTATTTAAAGGTGGCCACTTGATCTTTCTGAACATGTTTGTTGTTGAGGATCATTAATTGATTTGTTTTATATTTACTCTGGGGGATTGCAAACATCATGATCTTTATCTTATAGTTCATAAGAACGTTGTTTTAAAAAAAACAGTCCTTGACTGTGACAAAGTTTTTTGGAGGTGTGTTTCTTGTGTGTGCAAATCAGGATATTTAGTGAAAATGACAGCATCATCTGCATAGAGAAGTATTTTTTAAGTACATGCTAGGGGAAGCTGGTTAAGGAATAGGCTGAACAGGAGGGTGCCCAGGATAGACCCTTGCAGCACACCCGTGCTCACCCGCCTAGTGTCAGAAAAGACACTACATGCTGAGTTCTGTTGCTTGAGTAGCTTCTGAACCATCCCACTGTTTCTGATGAAAGGCCAGTGGACTGGAGTTTACTGAGCAGTAGGTTGTGGTTGACGGTGTTGAAAGTTTTGGTGAGAGATCAATATAAACTGCTTCCACCCGCTGGCTCTTGTCTAGTGCCTCACGTAGAAAACTGGAGTATTCGAGAAGTGCTGTTGTAGTACCGTGTGCCTTCAAAAATCTGTGTTGTTGTGGACATTGGATGTTGTATTTATTGAGGTAGTCTACAAGCTGATTGGACGTTATGTGGTCTAGGACCTTGGAGAGTGGGGGTAGGGTGGAGATTGGGAGGTAATTAATGCAGTGTGCTCAATCACTGCTTTTATGAACCAGTGTAACTACTGCAGCTTTCCACTTCTGTAGGAATTGTGTTAGCCTGAGTGATAGACTGTTGTTGTGAGCGGCGGTAGGACTTCATCCAGGGTGAAGGATATCAATTTTAGGTTGAGCAAGTTATTGCTGTGTCTGGATTTTCTTAACAACCGTATGAAGTATCGTTTGGCCTCGGTATGAGAAATTTCCTTAAAGTAGAAGGGGGGGCAGCAGTTCCCTCTGTGTTTTTATGTATACTGTCTGCTGGGTTTCTCTTGGTTGCATCAAGGAATTCTGGAAGGAGTAAGTTTCTGATATCTGAAATTGCAATATTGAACGTATCCGTATCCACTATCTTTTTTGGATCTTAGGTGATTTCCCCATTTACTAGTATCATGGAGGGAGATGCCTTGCTAGCTCTTCTGTAAGATACTTTAGGTTTTCCGCAAATTTTTTTACCATCCCTCCATTTTTTAGTAAGGCAGTCTCTGAAGTAGCACGTTTTTGCCAATCTGTCCTCTCAGGCACAGGTATTTTGAGCTGTTCTGAACTGCTGGATCAGACTGTTTACTCATGGCCGTGGGCCTTTGCCATAGGTAGTTCTTAATTCCCATGAGGTTTAGCAGAACTGTGGTGATTCAGGACTTGTTGGATCCCTTCAATTTCCATTTTCTTTTTTTTTTAATTGGGACATAAATGTCACATGCTGTGTTGAAGGCAGATATAAAATGGTCAAGAGCCTTGTCCACATTGCACTGGGAGTCCAGTGGGGACCAGTCAGTTTGTTTGAGGTGGGACTTAAGCCCATCGAATTGCTTTTTGCTTAGGATATGACTTGTGACGTATATGCGGGGGGGGGGTGCTTTGTTGGTCTGTTGGACCTAGCGGCACTTGAATGGGGAATGATCGCTGAGAGAGTCAGCAAGGATGGTTGTTTCAAATATTCTCCCAGGGTTATTTGAAAGGATCCAGTCCAGAAGTGTTTATGACCCCATCTAATAGTTGACTGTAGTGGGTGAGTCTACCATTTTAGTGAGATTTATACTAGCGAAGGTCTCCTTACACTGGGCTGCCTCTTGGGACATCCAATTGACATTGAAATCTCCTAAAATTACTACCTCCCAGTTTTGACATAGGCCTTTTATAAAGTTGATGATCTTGTGAAATCCACGGGGCTTGCTCTCTGGGCAAAATGTAGATGGAAACTGCTGTGAGGTATTTGCTCTGCACGATGAGCATGATTCTGATGATGGCAAGTGGCTGCGTCTTGTTTCCGATGTCTATATGGGGGTTGGCATGGCCCTTTAATGTCTGTGATACAGCCTCCACCCCATTTCCCCAACCTATCCTGTCTGAAGTGGGTGTAACCATTTAGTGCTATGGCTGATTCAGAGGCCTTTGGTGTGAGCCATGTTTCCACTATGGAGAGCACATCTGGGTCATGTTGGCACACCCATACCTGGAGTTGGTCTATTTTGGGCAGTAGGCTACAGATATTTATTGATGCCAGCTTGAGAAATCCATGATTATTGACATCACTCCGCATCACCCGGGTAGGTAGTCCCTGTACAGCTGGCAGCAGTTGCTTTGCTAGTCGTCACTAGGGGGAGCTGTTATGTATGATTGCAATGATAATGG
The DNA here is from genome assembly GCA_016271365.2 of Neoceratodus forsteri. NCBI lineage: Eukaryota > Metazoa > Chordata > Ceratodontiformes > Ceratodontidae > Neoceratodus > Neoceratodus forsteri. Next base: position 57,660,680 of record CM057455.1, read on the forward strand.
CTCACTGTTCACTGCCTGTCCTGCTTCATTATTTTTCCTTTCATTTTTGTTTCTTTACAGTTTCCCAGTCCTCGCTGCCTGCCCCGAGGACCGGGACCGAATCAGATTGTTTCCATTTTGTTTCTGGTCCCCGCTTCAGATTGTTTCCATTTTGTTTCTGGTCCCCGCTGCCTGCTCTGGGAATTTGAAGTCGAGGCTTTGTTGTGTTTCTTTTTTTTCTTTTTCATTTTCCCAGTCCTCGCTGCCTGCTGTGAGGACCGGGACTAAGTTATTTGGGTCTCACCTGAAATCGAGCCTCTGCTCAGTGTGCCTTTCCCGGTCACCAATTTCAAACAAATAAAATAAATAAATACATATTATTCTTTTCTTTGTTGATGTTTTATGGTCACTGGTCCTTGGTGCCTGCTTTAAGGACTAGGAATGTAAAGAGGAGCACCTTTGGAAGAATGAGGGAGCCAGAGGGTGGTGCGCAGCTGCCGAACTGGAGGAGCTCCAAAAGAGAACATCCAGTGAAAACATTAGGTACTTTTTTAACTAAGTAGGTAATTGTGCAGCAGGGATGCAGGTGTAACCCTTAGTTGGTGCTACCCCAAGGGACACTACCCCTGCCTGTGTGACTGAGAGCAGGGTGAGGGGCCCGAGTTCTAGGAACAGGTGCCTCCACCCAGAGGACAGGGTTATCGGTAGGGTAGCTGCCCTGGGTACAGCCCTCCAAGACACTGTTATCCCCCTCTTTTCCCTCTAGTGGCCTAGACTGTTCACTAAATACACAGTTGCAATTAACACCTGAATGCAAATTCAACCCCACACTTGTTGCATTTACCACCAGGGCTGGTTCAGCTGGCTCGGTCCTGGAGACCCCTTGTAAAATAAGGTTTGGCACAACAACAAACAGTATTACAGTGTTATCTATACAGAGGTACACCACAACCAGTTTAAGTGCAGAAAGATTCAGATTTGATTTATTTGGGGGCATGAACAAGGAAGGGGCGTAATCAGGTGCTTGATTCTTGTACTGATTGAATCAGGTTAAGCATGCGTGCCTCTTAAAGTCCCTGTATCACAGTCACATACACTCTGGGTATGCAGTTGGAGATACAGGCTAGTCTGAAGCATTGCCTGGGGTAGGCTTGTGTTGCAACTGTTGTTGGAGCCCATAGGGAAAAGAAACGCAACATGCACTTTTAACCCAATATTTGTATTCTGGAGCTGGAGGGCTCAGTTTGTGAAAATCAGTCAAAACAATTAAATCAGATGACACACTTGGATTAGATTTTTGTTGTTGCAGGGAGCTAGCCTGTGATTTACTCACATTACCCAGGCCAGGTTGCAGGATGAACAAAATGGAGACCTCAGGAAGAAGTACTGGTTTGCCAAGAGAAGCAGGGTCCATATGATTCACCTTGGTGTCGTTCCTGTTCGATGATGTTGAGCAGGGAGCCAAATCCCTGGGTGGGTCTCTCATCGATCGAAACTCTGCAGTGTGAGCGGCAATCAGGGCTGTGGTGTTGAGGCCCAGACAAGTTAGAGGAAACGGATTTGGTCCGGTTAGAGTTGCCGGATACTGCTTCCAGCAAGCATGACACATTCAAGCAATGGGGAACCAAATCGTGACCCACTATCAGCATTCAGCATACCTAAGTAAAAGTAAGGCAATACCACAGTTCGGATGACAGTCCGTTTGCAGTACACAGGATCTTCTGTGCAAACCGTATGCTCTACGGTTGTGGTTAAAGTCCTGACAGGCTGATCGCACAAAAGCAAGATTTCGGTCCTCTTTAGGTGAAATTTGTCACAAATTCAGGTAGAAAGTAGCAAGTTTGGATCAAGTCAGATTCTATGCTTAAGTTTTCTTCACTTAGGAAGATGGTAGCAGGCAGGCCAGGCACAGTCTTCCCGCCGATTTCCCCTGCACACCATGCAGGAGCAGCTGCTCGAATACCTCGAGCTCCTCTCACTCTCAACTCCAACTCTACACTGACTCACTGCTGCAGGCAGCTCACAACTTTCCCAGTGATTCAAAAGGTTCAATTTGTTGATCCATCTATCTGTCACAGCAAGGGTTTCCCCTCCAGGCCTTTCTGGACTACTTGTCAACCAGAAGAAAACAATCCTCTCCCCACTAAATGTGAACTGCAGCAGGCATTGCCTGTCAGGCACAGAGATTACTTGGGCACCACAAGGCTTCTCATACCTAGGCATCTTCATCCCCTCAGCGTGGAAGGATTTGGAACAAGCCAATTTCTTTCATCTTCCCTCTGCCCTAACAGCTGAGATTCAGCATTGGCGTAAGCTCCAGCTGTCGCTAAAAGGCAAAGTTGAGGCTATACGCATGTTTGTGCTCCCAAGAGTCTCCTTCCTCCTGAATAATCTCCTAGTCTCTTTGTCCCCCAAGATTTTCTCTTCCCTTGACAAACTTACCTCCTCCTTTTTGTTGGAGGGTAAGGCACCTTGCTGGGAACAAATGAAGTTCAGAGTGCACTGGTCCAGAGGTGGCCTGGGGCTCCCTTAGCTTGTTGGCTATCGACTGACCTTTCACATGGTGCAAGCCACTACCTGGTTCACCCTGAGTCTCCTCCCCCGCAGTGGGTCACCTTGGTATCCACTCTCGCTCTGGATGGTTCTCTCTTCTCCTTGTTGGCAGGTAGGAAGATCCCAGAGGGCCAGCTGACCCCAATTATGTCTGAAACATGCAGGGCCTGGAAGCAGGCTAAATTTCTGACGGTCACCCCTATTTCGGCCCATTCCCCCCCAGTATCCTATGCCCCCCTTTGGGGACACAGCATGATCATGGTGGATAAGAAACCCCTTTCATGCCCACAATGGGCTGTTAAGGGTATACGGACAGTGGGAGACCTTCTTATCCCCTGACACCACTACTCTAATGTACTTTGAGCAATTAAAGGAGCACTACAGCCTAGAGACTCAGGACTTTTGGAGATATCTCCAAATGAGGAGTGCGGTCCGCCTTTTCCTGTTACAGCAGCCTATCGAGGAGCGATGGCACTATCTGGCTAATCTTCATAAGCCAAGACAGGGGCAGGGTCTGGCAGGGATAATCTATAAAGTGCTGAGAGACTCACTACCAGACACCACCTCTAAGTGCAGGGTGGCCTGGGAGGTGGAGCTTCAGTGCTCACTCTCACAGGAACAATGGGCCGCTCACTTAAGGGCAGCTCACGGAGCATATGAAGATGCTAAGAGCCAGCTGATACAGTTGAAGATCTTCCTTAGATGGTATAGGACACCTGCCAGGCTCTATGAGCTTAAACTACTGAGACATGACAAGTGTTGGCAGTGCCATGGCTCCCTAGCACACATATCCCATGTCCTATGGATGTGCCCCACTCTGCAAATATTTTGGCAGGCTGCCTTGGAAAACTGCTCCAAAATAGTAGGCAAGAGGATCCCGCACTCCCACAGGCTCCTTCTACTGGGTGACACTTCCTTACTGGACCCCTTACCTCTACCATATAAACTATGGGTCCTTACTGCCATTATGGAAGCTAAGAGATCTATCCTGATGAAATGGGGACAACCCACTCCCCCTTGGCATGCAGCCCTGGCTCGGCTAGCAATTTTTGAATGGCTTACTGCTGCAGGGCAAGGGAGGCTCCCCAAGTACTACAAAAAATGGAATGCCTATCTACATTCTCAAATTTGCACAGTTCTCCCTTCTCTGCCCGATAACCCTCCTTTAGGCTGAGCTCTCTCCCACCTATTCCCTCTTTACTGTACACAGATGATGGAATACTCCTACTACATATATTAGTACTTATTACTCTCTTTTTTCTTCCCCTCCCAACCTCTTTGAACCCTTCCTTTTAGAACATATTGCTTGTTCACTGGAGAGGTGTATGACCTCTACATGGCTGTGGAATCGTCGTACTCTGGCAAGTCCCTTGTTGAAGTATGATCTCCTGTGGCTCAGTTCAGACTGGCTGGCTACAGATGTACAGTCCAGTGTTAGTTCTTATCATATGATGCATGTCTGGTTTTCTTGTCACCTATTTCCCAGCATGGATTAATAGTGCTTTTTACATGTTAGCAGCAATGTTCTTTCCTGTCAACTTTATATATTCTGAGTGATGTTGTCACCCTGGTTATATTGACCTGTTAAAATTCAAAAGTCAATAAAATTTTTCATGTTAAAAAAAAAAAATGATGGCAGGCGAGTGTAAAAAAAATTTGGAGTGGCTGAAGGATACCCTAATTAATGAGTCACTCTGAATTGGCACTTGTTTTTATGGTGCTCTCTGGAAAAATAAGTGCATGGCTGGACATGGTGTTCAGCCAATTAGGATGCTTTATTTTTCAAGCCCATTTTCTAAAGTAAGATTTGAATCGGCCTCCTACAGACAGAACTGTAACTTCTCAAGCTGAGCCAGATTGTTCTGACTATACGTTTCTCCTTGTTTGACGACATGAAAAGACTCAAATGGATCTGACTTGGAGAAAAGATAAAAACCTCTGGTTTAGGATCAGACTCACTAATTTATTTTATTTATTTATTAAAAACTTCAGAGATTACCTTTGAGCAGAAGTGCTCATATACAGAGCTTCCACAAGTACATTGTCACAAAATATTGCAAGTACAGTGAGCAGTTTCAGAGGAAATGCAGCTGAGTCCGCATCAAAGAACGTGAGACAGGACAACTGCATAAAGTTCTGAAAAATCAGTATAGATGGTTGCATAAAAAGTCACAGGTTATACACTGAGAGAACCAGAATAAAACAGTTTAATGGTTACAACTGCATTGGACTGCAGAGGCAGACCACAAAGAGCTCTTAAACATGATTAAACTTGGGGAGAGTCAGTAGTGTATCAAGACAATTTGGTTACCCAGTTTGTGACCTGACAGCAAATGACTGCTTGCCCAGCTGAGTATGACAGAAAGGAAGCTTAAAGACATTCCTTGCCATGTTCCTGGTGTTGTATTGGTTGGAGATGGTGTGGACACAATGTGTTAAAGCAGGGGGTATCAGGCCCAGGAGCACCTTTTTTTGGGCAACAAACATGTCTGGAGCTATATTCTGCTGGATAAAGGTAACCATAGCCTAGAGCCCAAACTGTAAATGAGCTTAGTATATCCAAGCAGACAGACCTGGGTTTGATTCCCACAGCCTCCATTTGCATGCTGCTTCCACAGCCTCCACTTGCATACTGTGCGACTGAGCAAGTCCCTTAACCTCCCCAGTGCTCCCGGATCACCCCTGAAAACAGGCACTTGTGCCTAGTGGGCCTTACCCAGTTACCAAAGAATTAAAAAAAAGAAAAAAACAGGGAGTGCATAAAGAGTACAACTATGAATGTGGTTATCTGCACCAAGTGCAAAGCAGCACACCTTGTTACAGATCAGCTTTCTTTCTGCTTAGCACTGTATCACAGGCAGCTGCATAGGCAGAAAGGCCATAATCTATAAGTGACAGAATGGAGCTCATAGGATTCATAGGATATCTATAGAGCTAAAGGCAAAGTCCATTAAGCTCACTGTTACTACTTATTTTATAGGCCCTTAATAAAAGTCATCCAGCCTGTGTTTAAAGGTCTGAATAGCAGCGCTTCCCACTACCTCTGTTTGTAGTCTATTCCATACATGGACCACCCTCTGGTTGAACCACTTGCTAGTTCTTGCAAAGTGAGTGTATCTTGCTTCCAATTGCATTGCATGTGTTGTATCTATTTTTTGCTTGATTCAAAGCCTAAGGTCTCCCAGAGGTCATTTTCAGGCCATGCTTTTTTTTTACCAAGCACAGGTCCCCCCTTTTTCTCCTGTACTCCAAGGAGCACAGGTTCAGCTCCCTCAGCCTAGTCTCATATTCCAAACCTGTGATATTTTTGATCCCCCCTTTTTGAACCCACTCTATCATTAACACATCACTCTTTTTATAGGGTGCCCTAATCTGTTCCCCATATTCCAAAATGGGTCTCACCATGGATGTGTACATTGGTAAGATCACTTCTTTGTTTCTTGCTAAAATATGTGTGAAGATACAATTTAAGACTCTGTTCCCCTTGCGAGTAATATTTTTACAATGTGTAGAATATTTCAAATCTTGGGAAACAATAACACCTAGATTTCTTTGTGAGCTTCAGTGAGATTGTTCTGGTTATGGTACAGGGCACCCTGTCTTCTGTTAACTATGGCTACCAGACTGTCAACATGGGGGACAAAAGATGAAGTGTCACCCAACATTACATCAAGGTACTGTTCAAGGTTTTGTCCTTAGACATTTTGGATGATAAATGGTGGAATTTTCCTCTTCTGTGGAAGGGCAGAAAAGAGAACAGTCTTTTTTTCTTTGTAATTGAAGACTAGGTTTGTGTTGGAGAATGAGCGTTCTACTAACCTAAAGTTAATTTAGAGAGTGGTGGTAAGGCTGTAAAAGGTCAGGGTTTTGGAATAGATGACAGCATTATCGGCATAAAGGAGTACATTGGCTGTCTGACAGGCATCGGGCAGGTGATTTATGAAGAGGCCAAATAGGAGTGTGCCAAAGATGGATCCCTAAGTGACACCGGTAGTTACTACTCAAGTGTCTGACAAAGATTTATCAATCTCCATATGCTGGGAGCAATTAGTGAGACAGCTATAGAACCACTCAGCTGTGTTCTGTTACACTTCCTTTTAAAACTGATACTAACTGAAGAAAAAAATAGCACAGGAGACATTGTCATGATCTGAAAAGGCAGTTTTTATTGCACTGGGGTACAGTAACCTAAATTGGAGAGAAATTAATTAAAACACTTGCTTTTGATCTTGAGTTGAAATGTTCTTGCTGTCGGACACTGTCCTGTTTACCACAGGAATTACGGGGTACCCTGGGTAGTAGAGTGGGTAGGGATCCCTACAAATTAGTACATTTGCAGAGTCCTGCTTACCAAGGCAATCACAGGGTACCCTGGATTGTGGAGTGGGTGGGGGGATCCCTGTAAATTAGTATGTTTGCACAGTCCTGCTTACCAAGGGAATTGCAGGGTACCCTGGGTAGTAGATTGAGAGGGGGATCCCCATAAATTTGTACATTTCACAGTCCTGCTTACCAAATCAGTTACAGGGTACCCTGAGTAGCAGAGTAGGCAAGGAAGCCCTACTAATTAGTCTGTGTGCACAGTGCTGCATACCAAGGGAATCACAGGGTACCCTGGGTAATACAGTGGGTGGAGATCCCTATAAATTAGTATATTTGCACAGTCCTGCTTACCAAGGGAATTGCAGGGTACCCTGGGTAGTAGATTGAGAGGGGGATCCCCATAAATTTGTACATTTCACAGTCCTGCTTACCAAATCAGTTACAGGGTACCCTGAGTAGCAGAGTAGGCAAGGAAGCCCTACTAATTAGTCTGTGTGCACTGTGCTGCATACCAAGGGAATCACAGGGTACCCTGGGTAATACAGTGGGTGGAGATCCCTATAAATTAGTATATTTGCACAGTCCTGCTTACGAAGAGAATAACAGGGTATGATGGGTAGTAGAGTGGGTAATGGATCCCTATAAATTAGAATGTTTACACAATACTGCTTACCGAAGGAATCACAGGGTACCGTAGAAGTAAAGTGGGTGGGGATCGCTACAAATGAGTACATTTCACAGTCCTGCTTACCAAGAGAATTACAGGGTACCCTACGTAGTAGAGTGGGAAGTGGAGACCTATAAATTAGAATGTTTACACAGTCCTGCTTACCAAGAGAATCACAGGGTACCCTGGGTAGTAGAGGGGGTGAGGACCCCTATAAATTAGTACATTTCACAGTCCTACTTACCAAGGGAATCACAGGGTACTGGGCGTGGTGGAAAAAACTCCACTCGCTGGTTCTTGGCAATGATAGAGATGCAAAGAAGTCACAGACAAGTTGCATATCAGTGAAAAGTCTTGTTTATTACTACCAAAAGGAATATCACAGTTGTCCTAAGCAGTTCTTACCATTAGGAACTGTGAGCCAATGCTAGCATTCCCTATACCTCGAGGTGTGTAGAAGTCTCTTGGGTCTTCGAGGTAAAAGATGTAATGTCCTACATTATATACTATGATAATTACCATGACTGCCATAATATAGAAACATTGCTAGTTACAAGCGATGAGCCCTATTGGCTAAAATAGTGGTGGCTCCACAGTTATAGATAACGTTATACAATTGTGCTAAAGTCATCACTTCTGAGAAGAAAGAAAGTATAGTCAGTGTATATAGCTGTGAAATTATACAGAAATATCAGAAGATTGCAGTGCTGACTCATATAGTTCATAATAACAAGGGCATGAATGTCCTGGCTTCTTACATTGCAAATTGCATATATTAGCAAAAGCAAAGTGAACAACAATCATGTGTATACATATCCTGACATCTGCTGTTGTACAGTAGATGCCCTTGCCCTATATGTTAGTATAGAAACATAGAAATATAGAATTTGATGGCAGATAAGGACCGCTTGGCCCACCCAGTCTGCCCATTTCCCTACCTAATGGATAAGCTGCTGATCCTAGTTAACCAACAGCCTACTTCTTCCTACCCCCACCCCCTAGAATTGCATTATGACTGTCCCATGCATGCTTGAATTCCACCACCGTTTTTGACTCCACAACCTCCTCCAGAAGGCCGTTCCATGTATCCACAACCCTCTATGTGAAAAAATACTTCCTTACATTACCTCTGAGTTGCCCCCCACCCATCTTCAGATTGTGCCTCCTTATTCTTGCACACCTCTTTTTCTGAAAGATGCTACCCTCTTGGACTTTGTTGATTCCCTTGAGGTACTTGAAAGTTTCTATCATGTCCTACCTCTCCCTCTCCCTCCTTTCCTCGAGGCTATACATATTAAACTCCTTAAGTCTCTCTTCATATGTCTTCCGGTGCAAACCCTGCACCATTTTAGTTGCCCTCCCTGACTGCCTCCATCCTGTTTATGTCTTTGCAGAGACTGGGTCTCCAGAACTGCACGCAGTACTCCAAATGGGGTCTCACCAGCTGTCTATACAGAGGGATAACAACTTCCTGTTTTCTACTGGTGATGCTTCTCCCTATGCATCCCAGTATCCCCCCGGCCTCCTTAATGCCCTCTCACATTGCTTGCCCACCTTTAGGTCATCTGATATGACTACTGCCAGGTCCCTTTCCATTTTTGCTGTTGTTAGTATCTCACCCTCATTGTGTACTCTTCCCCTGGTTTTGTTTTCCAGTGCATTACTTTGCACTTCATAGCATTAAATCTAAGCTGCCATACATTTGACCATTCCTCCAACCTTGCCAAGTCCCTTCTCATCCTTTCCACCCCACCTTGTGTATCAACTCTGTTGCAGATCTTTGTGTCATCTGCAAAAAGACATACTTTTCCTTCCAGTCCCTCTGCAATGTCACTTGTAAAGACATTGAAGAGGACCGGTCCTAGTACTGAAACCTGCCGTACTCCACTAGTAACCCCCCTTTCTTCAGAGCGGACTCCATTTACTATTACACTCTGTGTCCTATTTTCCAGCCAGTTCTTTACCCAGGCTACCATCTTGGGACCCACTCCCAGGCTGGCTAACTTGTATATTAATCTTTTGCGTGGGACTGTGTCAAATACCTTGCTAAAGTCTAGGTAGGCCATGTCCACAGCCCCTTCCTGATCTACTACTTTGGTCACCCAGTCAAAAAATCTATTAGATTCGTCTGACATGACCTTCCCGCTGTAAATCCATGCTGTCTTGGGTCCTGTGCCCTGGCTTCTAGGTACTGACAGTTCTTTCCTTCAGAAGTGATTCCATCATTTTCCCTATCACTGAGGTTAAACTAACAGGTCTGTAGTTGCCTGCTTCTGCCCTGCTCCTACTTTTGTGAAGTGGAATCACATCTGCCCTTCTCTAGTCCTCAGGTACCATCCCATCCTCCCATGATTTGTTAAAGAGGGTAGTTAGTGGTGTCACTAGTTCTACCCTTAGTTCTTTTAGAATTCTGGGATGAATTCCATCAGGCCCCATTGCTTTGTCCACCTTCAGTTTTAAGAGTTCTTTCAGAGCCCTTTCTTCTGTAAATGGGCTGGTATCAACTTCTGTATCCAGAGTGTTTCTGTTGTTTGATTTAGGTACCTCCCCCTCTTCATTTGTGAATACTGAGCAAAAATATTTGTTTAGTATCTCTGCCTTTTCACAGTCACCCTCTGCCCACCCCACTCCCCTTTATTAAGGCTCTCTATCCCTCCCTTGGTCTTTCTTCACTCCCTGATGTACCTATAAATGGTGTTATCCCCCTTCCTAACTGTGTTGGCTATCTTTTCCTCGGTTTGGGCCTTTGCTGTTCTGACTGCCTTATCAGCTTCCTTTTGCTTTAACTGATACAGTTCTGTGTCTTGCTCATTCTGTGATTCCTTGTATTTCCTGAATGCTTTCTTTTTCTCCCTAACCTTCCCTGCCACCTCCTTTGAGAACCATAGTGGTTTCTTACATTGTTTTGTTTTGTTTGTTTGCTTCACACAAAGGCTTGTTGCCGCTGTGATGGCAGTTTTGATTATTCGCCATTGTTCTTCCACCCATCCTTCCTGCCCATTTGCTAGTGCATTCCTTAGGCACTCACCCATTTTGGTAAAGTCAGCCCTCCTGAAGTCCAGTAACTTTGCCTTTGTATGGCTTGACTCTACTGCTGTGTTTATTGTGAACCATACTGTTCCATGGTCACTAGTTCCCAGATGGCTACCCATTTCTAAATCTGTGATCCTCTCGCCATCTCCATTTGAGAGTACCAGGTCTAAGATTGCTCCCTCTTGAGTGGGTTCCAATACTAGTTGTCTAAGGCATGCCCCCTGTAGGGCATCTAGAATGACCCCACTCTTAGAAGTGGCAGCTGCAAATGTACTCCAAGTAACATCTGGCATATTCAGATCCCCCATCAGCAATATCTCTCCTTTTTCTGACATTCTAAGGATACTTCCTATCATTTCCTTGTCCATGTCCTCCCCCTGAGATGGGGATTTGTATACAACCCCTGTGCGGATTGTGGTGCCATTGCCTGTCTCCAAATTGACCTACAGTGCTTCCTCTCCTCCCTGTTTACCCTTTTGTTCTGTAGCTTTAATTCCTTCCCTTATGTAGAGAGCTTCTCCTCCTCCTCTTTTACCCTCCGTGTCCCTCCTGTAGATAGTGTATCCTGGTATGTTAACATCCCAGTCATAGTTCTGTGTGTACCATGTTTCTGTGACTGCCACGATATCCAGATGTTCCTCCTCCATCAAGGCCACTAATTTTGGAAGCTTTTTAACCGGACTATGGGCATTAGTACTCATTGCTCTCCATTTTTTGATGGCTTTACCTCTTGTAGCACTATCCCTGTCCTCATTAACTTTGCTTTTTCCATTCACCCCTGTCCTGCTCTCTACTGACTTTTGTACCTTGGTCTTTCCCTCATTTAGTACCCTGTTTTGTAGGGGGAGGCTGGGAATTCCCTGCTGCTTATCAGTGCCTCCCCCCTTGACTAGTTTAAAAGCTTGCCAATGAAGCATTTAAACCGATTACCCAGAAGATTTGTTCCCTTCCTGGACAGATGCAGACCATCCTGCCAGTATAGGCTGGTATCCCTCCAGGTGGAACCCCAGTCCCAATGAAGCCAAACCCCTGTTCTCTGCACCATTTTTTTAACCACCCATTGAATTGAATGGTGCAAAGTACCCTCGCCTTACCCTTGCCATAGACAGGCAGCACCTCCAAGAAGGATACTGTGTGTGCTTCTTACCTTAGGCCCCTCCCCCATCTCCACATACTCCTCCTGCACTGCTCTAATCTCATGTTGAGTCAAGTCATTTATCCCTAGGTGGACAACGATGTCCAGATCAGTCTCCTGTGCAGCTGTTCTCGTGATCCTGAAGATGCGCTTCCTGTCTCTCCAAGCCATGGCACCAGGCAGGCACCTTACTTCAGTTTTCCCTGCTCCCCCCGTTCTACCCCCCCTAATGTTTGAGTCCCCCACCAGGAGCTGCTTCCTTTCCCTGTGGTGTCCTCTGCCTCCTTCCTTTGGGGCTCCCTTGCAACAGTTGTCCACAACCTCTTTAGTCTCCTCTATGGATGCATCCACAGGGGAACTATGCTCCATCAGAATGGTGTATGGATTGTGGAGTGGTACAGTTGACTGGGTGTGCCTCTGTTCCACCACTCTCACTCTCCCTGAGCCCACTGTGGTCCAACTGCTGTGCTTTCTTCGCAACCTCTGAGGTAGTGGTGGTGGCTCTGGTGCTGCCTGGATGGGGGAAGTTCCTTTACTACTGTCCAGTGTGGCCTGAAGCTGGGCAACCTCCACCCTCAGGGCAGAGAGTTGTCTGCAAATAGGGCAGCATCTCAGCCTCCAGAAAGACTCCCGGAAGACTGCTGCCCCACAGCCATTATATTGCACTACTCCCCACATGTATGTCTACCTTCTTGTTTATCCTGTTTAATTTTGTTTTTTGTGTGACTGTTTTGTTCTATATAAATATATATATTATACATATATCTTACGCCTAAATACCAGTTGTCTGCGGTGTACATTGGGGTATCAGTCAGGGTGCAAGGATCTCATGTAGCAGTCTCCTCCCTTGTTGCCTTACCGAAAAGGCAACAACAAGCTAGGGAAGATGGGATGGGATGGAGCATCTGTCATTTACAGACCTGACGTGAGAGCCTTGTAAAGGAATTTGAGCTGCTCACAGTGCTGTTTAAGCATATACTGTAGGCAGCAGAGCAGAGCATAATAATGAGAAAAAAGATCAGAAATGCTTGTATAATAACAAACCCTTTAAATGTGATCTCTAACCAAGTGTTAGTTAAGTGCACTATTAAAATCACTATCATTAATAAGAGCATTGATTGCTTCATTTGCCAGTGAGATTATTGCTGATGTGGATGAGATGTGTGTCTTTCCTTTTTAAAAGAGATTTAAGTGTCAATGTGAGTGAATCTATATGTACGTTGAAAATGGGTAGGTATTCGGAGAGGGAAAGCAGATATTCTGGGTCACCATCAATAATGTCTGGTTCCGCAATGGGAACAGGGGTTATAACTGTGTGCCCTATCACAGTAGTTTGATAAGGAATAAAACAAAAGTTAGGTTGAGTAATACTGCATACCATTTAACCATAAGTAAAAGAGACGTGGTTTGTAACCACGCAGTATTCGCCATCAGAATTAAATTGCATTTTAACAGTAGGCAACCTCTGTTTCTGTAGTTGCACTGGTCAGGTGTAGGTCTGGTTGGAAAGTTGAGTTGTCAGCTAATGTACCTCCTTCCGGTATGCCTGGTAGAGTTGGGTGTAGTCTGGAGCAGATGGTGCTGATTGTGTACCTTGGGATCCTGTGTCATTGGCAGTGTTGTCCTCATCCATGGTGAAGGACCAGTCAATACTGTCTGCAGAATAGCCACATACAGGTTTAATAACACCAAATATATCACAATGACACAGATAATGATAACCCATTTTCACATAGCAGTCCGTGTGTGGGGAAACCCACACATCCAGCAAAGGATGAAAGACCAGAAGAGGTGACAAGTCGATGCGTTCTCTGTAAATATCCTCATCAGGGTGCCCAATGGAGTGAACAGTAGCCAGTTTATCAAATAAAGCTGTATTAGGATCAAAACGCGGTAGCGAAACAGTAAAAGACACAAGCATCATATCCTTAATAATACATATCTTAGAAGTAAAGCAAGGTCCTGTATTAGGATGCCTGGTAACAAAACCTAAATTCCTAGCAGTGGATATAGGTATAGCAATAGCTTGAGACATACACACGGCAATACATGCAGAGGATTTGCAGTTAGGGCAATATCATTTAGAAATACATCTGTAATGCATAATATCAGGAATCCGGCCAGATTCCAGATCATGGAACAGGTTATTAACGGTGGTTATGACATAGGAGCCATAAGCAGAGCAAAGGATTTCTCTAGCAATATACTGTTTAACCGCCTGCCTGTTGTTTTGTGCAATGAGTTCATTAATTTTATCTTTAGAATCAGTAAATGCCTTTGCTATTTCGTGCATGTTGTATACAGTGTACCTTTCTTCTTGGCTAAGGTCATCCACACCATGCAATAATGGGGGTATAATGTCATTGATTATACCAACTTGAAATTTTTGTGAGTGTGCTTTGATAGTAGCAATGTCTGCTTTGTTCCAAATGAACATAGTAGTACCAAAGAGACCAGTAAGGGTACCTGTGGCATCTGTGATATCAGAGGTGTCACATTTTGTCTTTCTATGAGGATGTGTTTTATGCTTTGGAGAACTTAGTTTAGTTCTAAAATAACCCTTATGCTCGGTGGAGTGTACCCCAGAAATAGGATCTCAAATATGGATTTGAAATGCTGCTAGACTACCCAGCAGTAATGAACTGAGAAACTTAGAGGTGTTAATAGTATGAAACATTCCAAATGCTGCCATATTTCAGTAATTTAAATTAAACAAAACAGGTATATGCATATACTGTAAGTTATTAATAAGAGTACCAGGTAAAGAGGTAGCAGTTAAACCACTATGAGGGCCAGGTTATTGTGGGGGACATTCGAGAAGTTCTGCTTCAGTTGGGGGAATAACAGCTAAGTACATGGCAGCAGAGGCCATGGTATGTAAGGAAAAAAATTCCTTTGCGGAGTCTTTGGAGAATCTCTCACAATAGGAGGGGTCAATGAGATCTGTTAAGTTGTATAACCCTGAGTGTCTCTGACTGGTTTGTTGTAAGGACAAGGTACCATTCGGGGAAAGTTTGGCATTTGGCCAGCCATGAAAAGTTCCTTTGCCCTGTTTGGCCACTGGGAGAGCTTGTCCTTGAAAATTAGTTTGCCATTCAATTTGGAGGGTAGATTTATCAGGAGAAACAACCGAGGCAGTGAGGTAGGCATCTTTACCTTCCTGTACAGTAACCAATTTTTTGGAGATAGTGATAGATACTCCTTCTGGGTTGGCAGCAGGAGGATGAACAAGGTGTGGAAGGATGTGCTTTACCTTGCCTTGGATACAAGGGAGAACTCCTAAGATGAGGAGAATCAAGTACAAGATAGCCAACGTGTCAGAGTACCTGTAAGGAAAAATAAAACAGTAGTAATCATCTGGTACAATTCCGACCAATGGGGTTGGGAAAACTAATTATACTCCTTTGTACAATTTTAACTGGTTTGCATGTAACCATTTGCCAGTCAGATTTTTGTTTTGCAGGAGTCTAACTTGATAGACTGCGGGACTGAGTTTATTGACAGTGGGGTAGGGTCCTTCCCACTTATTGGAGAAGGGATGTGTAGTGTGAGCAAATCTGAGAACCATCACCTGATCTCTGACTTGCCAAACCACTTCCTGTGCGCGCTTGTCAAATTGGATTTTGGACTGTTGCTGGGCCTTGCCCATGCAGTGAGCTGCATATGCTGTAAAAGTGTTTTAAGTAAATCTTCCTTCAATTTTGCCACATACTTGTCCACAGAAACTCTGTCTGCTGTGTGGGTATTCAGGTCAAACAACAAATGTTCAGGTAATCTCATACTTCTACTAGTTATCATCTCGAAGGGTGTTTGTTAATTGAGTGGTGGCTGACAGTGTACCCCTAATTGCCATAAGGAGTAAAGGCAGTAGGGAATCGCAGACCTTGGGATTATTATCTGTTGGCTCTCTCTACATGACCTGAGGATTGAGGGTTGTAAGGTATGTTAAATTTCTGATGATCTCCCAAGAGTTCCAAGGCTTCTTTCATCAACTCACTTGTAAAACTAGTTCCTTTATCAGAGTCTGCCATGAGAGGTAGGCCCCACCTGGAGAAAATCTGTTCCACCAGGATTTTGGCAGTGGCTTTTGCTGTGCATATTTTAGTGAGAAAAGCCACAACCCACTTGGAGAAAAGGTCAGTGACCACAAGAGCATATTTATTGTTTTTACTGGTATTGGTCAGAGGACCAATGAAATCAATGTGGATGGCATGCCATGGGCCAGAGTGTCTTTTTGTAACAGTTTGGCATTGCATTTTGTGGGAATGGAGTTGTTTTGTGCACAGATGAGACCATTATCAATGTATTATTTTACATCTTTGGTGATGCCAAGGCACCAAGCGGTAGTCTTGAGTCTCTGGAGTGTATTTTCTAATCCCTGATGTCCACCAGTAGGGGTGTCATGCACCTGGTGGAGGAATTCGGGCCTAAGATGATGGGGAATCTCCCACAATTTATTGAGGGAACATCTAGTTGATACAAGCTCAATTTGTCATCTGGTGACAGGTGTAACTTACCTTCATGTCTCTTGTAGGGGCTATGAGTGGTTAGGTTCTGTTCAGTTCCTTTGTCCAGGAATCTAAACACATCTTTAAGCTTGGAGTCAGTATGTTGTGCTTCAGACACATCCAAGGGGGAGAAGGGTTCAGGCTTTTCCTGATAGTGGATATGTGCACAGCTGCTTGGGCATCTGGATGGTCCATCATCGAGGTGCCCCCCCAGCACCCGGTTTCACAAGTTTTGTCATTAAAGGTATGATAGGGATCTAACTTGGAGTGTGCCATAACCTTGTGTATGAAACATTTGTGTGCAAAGGTTTGGGACAATGTGTGAATGTATATCACTAGTTCCTTATATTTCACAGGGGTGCCATCAGAAGATGCAAAGGAGTTCTTCTGCCAGAATGGTAAAAACTCAGTGAGAGAACATCAGACCCAATTGGAGTCTGCAAAAATGATTGTGTCCTCGGTTCTGTGCTGGATGAACTTGAGGGTGCAAGCCATGGCTGCCAGTTCTGCATACTATGATGAGGCTACACTACAATATTTGAAGATTCCAACAGTATTACCATTGGGATACACTACCAGCACTCCCAATCCTGCTACTTGCTTTCCTTGATAGTAAGAAGCAGAGCCATCTGTGAACACACAACACAGTGAGGTATCCTCAAGTAGTTTGGGGGTGGCAGGAAGGAAGGGACCTGGGTCTGGCAGATCAGGTGGTTGCAATGTGCAGTCATGGGGTTCTCCTTAATAAAAGAGTCCATGGGTCAGCATAGATGGCATTTTGGCAGGGTGGACCTGTATACAGTATCACGGTCCTGGAGGAGAAGGGACCAGTGTGTCAGTCTGGTGTTGGATACTGATCCATCCTTTACTCTGTCTGAAAGCAAAAACTTGGTAGGTGTATGTTTGGTGTTGATAATAATAGGTGAGTACTCAATGATATACAAGAGGTGCTTGACTGCCCAATAAGTGGACAGAAGGTTCCTTTCACAAAGGCTGTATTTCTGTTCCACTGGGGTCAAGAGCTGCACTGCATATGCAATAGGTCTCAAGGTACCATTGACCTCTTGAGCCAGCACTGCAGACATGGCAATGTCTGAAGTGGCAGATTCCAAATAGAAAGGTAGAGCTGGATTGGAGTTTATGAAAGCTGGAGCAGAGGCTAGGGCCTGTTTCAGTGACATCACATCTTGTGTATGTATGAAGCCCCAAGTCCAGGGAACATCCTTCTTCAGAAGTTCATACAATGGATTAGTCTTCTGAGCAAAATCACAAATAAAATCTCGGGAATACTTTACCATACCAAGGAATCTCCTAAGTGTCGCCACACTGGTGGAAAGTGGCAGATCTTGCAGTCCTTGGAATTTCTTCCAGGCAGGGCTCCTGCCTTTCTCTGTTATTTTCAGTCCAAGAAAGAGGACCTCTTTCTGGCACCGTTGTACTTTTGCAGGGTTACATTTGAGACCTGCTGTCTGTATAAGGGTTAGTAATTCATCCAAGAAATCCAGGCGTTGGTCCTGGGTTGCTGTTGCCAGCAATAGATCATCCACATACTGAAAAAGGCATTGGGGTGCAGAGAAACCCTCTAGGGTGTCCATCATGTGTAGATGGAAAAGGGAAGGGCTATTGTGGAACCCTTGGGGTAGACCAGTCCATGTGTACTGCCTACCTTCAAAGGTGAAGGCAAATTTGTATTGGCTCTTAGGGGCCAAAGGCAGTGATCAAAAGCCATTGGAGATGTCAAATGCGCTGAACCACTGGTAGTCAGGGGTCAGCAGCCTAAGCACATCAGGTGCTGATGCCATTGTTGGTGAGCAGCTGGGGGTGACTTGGTTAAGTCTTCTGTAGTCAATTGTAAGTCTCCACATGCCAGTGGGTTTCTTCACAGGCCACATGGGGGAGTTGGCAGTAGAAACACATGTCATGATCACACCCTGTTTGAGAAGTGATTTTATTGTCTCTCTGAGTGATGGCAAGGCCTCAGGAGGGAAAGGATATTGCCTTTGCCTCTCATGAGCTGAGCCTGGAACTTCAATAATGGTATGCATTCTACCACAGTCGTGCTTGTTGGTGGTAAATGCCTCCAGATGGTTTGCAGGATGGGGAGAAGTTTTGCGATTAAACTCATGGTTTTTGAACAATTCTATGACATCATACTCTTTGTCATTCGCAGTGATTGCTGCAACCATATGCAAGTCAGGAATCATGATAGTGTGATACTGTCCTTGGATTTGTATCAGTAGCATGTTAGCTAGATCCACCTCACAGCCATGTGGTGCCAAGAAGTCAATTCTCATAATGTTTGGGTGATCATACACTACCATAAGTTGGAAGGTATGGTAGGCCTGTACGTGACCTATTGTCACTGACAGTGGTATTGAGAAAAACATGGCTAGCTTTGTGCCATCCACGCTGGTGGTGTTGGTCCACCGTCTGGTGGACCAAGGTGAAATTGCTGCATTATCATCGTGTAATACAGACACAGCCGCGCCTGTAACTAGAAGCAGTGTGAGTAGGTAGCCCCCAACCTTGGCCGCTGCAAGGCCTTCCATTTGTGTCCAAGGCCAGCTTGTTAACAATACAGACTGAGGCCTCTAATTGTCAATCCATGGCATCAGCGTAAGGATGCTCTTGGAAGAGCATCTGGGCCTGGTCCCTGTGGACCTCCTCACCATGCTGAACTGATGCTATGTAGGGGGTTGCGTCAGGATTCAGGCCTCTATCGGCCTGATGTCCTGTACTTTCAGTGACCCCATGGCCTGTTGAGGCCTGACCTCCTGGTTGTATGGTAGCTAGAGCTCTTGTAAGGACTGCATCCGTGACGGAGTAGATCCACCTGAGAAGGTCTCGGAGGTCCCTGTTTTCCTCCGCAATTTCTCTGTACAAGGGGCCTGGATGATTATATCGACCCTTCTTGGACTTTGAGTGTTCATGTTTTTTATTTTTATGATGGTTGCTGGTTATCCACGGGGAGGAGCTGTTTCTCCTGGGCCTGTCCCTCCATGGTGTAGTGTGTTGTGGCCTCCTCGGTAGATTCCATTGCTGCCACTTTTTGGATCTGGAGTTTGAATCATGGATATAGAGTTGATAAACTCTCTCAGTTTTCCGAAGAATGTCGGCAAACTTATCCGTAGTACAGAAAATGGTTGGCTTTACCTTCTCTCGGACAGCAGGGATCATATTCCGGAGAAACAATTTTTTGTACTCAATTAAATCCACATCCGCAGCTTCCCCTGCAAGATTCTTGCCTGCTTGCTAGGCCATCCAAAGTCTCTGGTGAAAAGTCACTAGACTTTCTTTCGCATTCTGTTTCACAGGATATGCGAGCATAACTCCTACCACACCTGGGCTATGTGCGGCAATGAGTGCAGCTGCAACTTCATCAAAGGTAGCTCAGCAGTCCTGATGGACAGCATCAGAGAGTTTCACCCACAGGCCAGGATCGATGGTCTGGCAGAGGATCTACACTTGCTAATCTCCAGCTAGGCTAAGCATCTCACATTTGGATTGTACCTTGTCCAAATGGCAAGTGAGGTTGTCGAACAAGCTCATCAGACCAATGCTGTCCACTATCTGCTGGACAGAGTGGGCCATTTGTAGGGGATTGCTGGGATGATCGGTCGGAGTTGGAGTATCTCAGGTGCCCGGGAGGGCTGCCTCCACTGCAGCGTCGGCCACAGTGTGAATCATAGTTTCCCAGGTAGCACTCTTCTGCAGCATCTGTTTGATCTGTGTCCAGCGGGCCTGTTTGCCTTTTTCAGGAAGGTTCACATTGCTTAAAGCATTTTCAATCATTTTCTCTATCTCTTCCCTATCACCCACAGAAATAATAGCGATCGGTGGTGCTGTTGGTAGGCCTAGCCCCCTCCCCATCATGGGGGGTTGCCATATTGGCAGTGCACATGATACTCATTGCGTTGATGATGTATGGACATGGTGTCATAAGACAGGGACCCACCATCTTGCGGATAGTTGGGTTGGGTCACTGGGCCATTGTAGGGGTGTGACATGGCATTGTACTGGGAGATGTCATTGTCTGACGCATCCTCCTCCGATGACGTTACTTCGATGGGGGCGAAGCCACCCATAGCTTTAACATGGCCAGTCAAAACCTCCCACTGATGGTACAGTTTCACCATCTTGGATTCACATTCATCATGACTAACTTTTGCAACATTCTCTTTCACTCCCTGCTATATCTGCTTTTGTAAAACTCTATACGCAGCACTCAATTCATGATTGTCCCTAGATACCCTATCCAATTCGGTACGTACCTGTTGTATGTTGTCCTGCATCTCCCCCAACTCCTCACAGAAATGGTCATTCATTCTACTCAATATATCATTCATTTGCAAAGCCTGCCTCTTATCCTGTCTCAAACTTTGACATTCATTCTTCAACATGCTTAATCCTTGCTTATTTTCCTGAACAAAATAGTGCAAAAGAATATCTTTCTCATTTCGCAGGGTCTGGAGTTCAGTCTCCAAGTCCTGCTCCCTTTTCAAATTGTCGGTAGCCTGCAGTCCCATCTCTTGCTTAAGAGAGGAGATCTGCAGTTTGAAGGTTCGGAACCTCACTTCGGAGGCTTCCAAAGCACCATAGAGAGCCGCGGCCAACAGCCCTTTAGCGTCACACCTTCTGGCTGTTTGTCTCATCTCAGAGTGCTGGGTTGAAATCCCAAGCATGGGATTGTCAGATTGACTTGTGTTCAGCGTGAAGTCAGCCTATCCTCCATGGGAGGCAACAAAATTAGAGACGTCAAGTCTCAAGTCTGCAGAGATATTCGACATGGCCATGGTACCAGTAATAATAGGGAAGCTCAAAATTTGAACCTGTGTGAAGGCACCGTGCCATGTATCGATCCACAGCAGGGGCATTTACAAACAGGCAGGCTACTGTGCTCTCACAGCTTGCAATTCAAAACTGCCGGAGCGGTAGAGTCAGCACTCGACTAAGCCCAGTAAGCAGCCAGACTTTATGAGTTACTAGAGTATTGAAAAGGGAGAGGTGATGCAGGTGTGCACACCTATCCCCACTGAGAAGGGAAAAGTTATTCACAAGTGAACTTTGCAAACCCCAAATCACCTGCACACGGTTGCCAATTTGTTCGGGTTGGCCAAATCTCCACTCTCAGCTTCTTGGCGATGACAGAGATGCAAAGAAGTCACAGACAAGTTGCATATCAGTAATAAATCTTGTTTATTACTACCAAAAGGAATATCACAGTTGCCCTAAGCAGTTCTTGCCATTAGAAACTATGAGCCAATGCTAGCATTCCCTATACCTTGAGGTGTGTGGAAGTCTGTTGGGTCCACGAGGTAAAAGACATAATGTCTTACATTTTATACGAGGTCCCATCTGCCTGGATTGGTGGTAGTTCAGGTGGATGTTAAAGATCCCATGGCATTTATCGAAAAGAGTAGGGGAATTTCCCCGGTGTCCTGGCCAAATTTCCCTCATTCACTAAAAAAAAAAAATACCACCAACAGCTTAATCTGGTTCAAGGTCAGTTGGCATTCATCTGTATCCTCCTCCCCCGGGTCGTGCCTGAAAATAGGCAGGATTTGTCTAGTGCACTTACCCGGTCAACAAAAACTAACTAAATAAATAAATAATTATCATGACTGCCATAATATAGAAACATTGCTAGTTACAAGTGATGAGCCCTACTGGCTAAAATAGAGGTGGCTCCACAGTTATAGATAACAGTATACAGTTGTGCTAAAGTCATTACTTCTGAGAACAAAGAAAGTATAGTCAGTGTATATAGCCATGTAATTATACAGAAAGATCAGAAGATGGCAGTGCTGACTCATATAACCATACTAACAAGGGCAAGAATGTCCTGGCTTCTTACATTGCAAGTTGCATATATTAGCAAAAGCAAGGTGAACAACAATCATGTGTATACATATCCTGACATCTACTGTTGTATGGTAGATGCCCTTGCCCTATGTGTTAGTATATCTTATGCCTAAATGCCAGTTGTCTGCGGTGTACATTGGGATCAGGGCCGGATTCAGACATAGGCAACATAGGCACAGGTCTAAGGCCCCTGCCTGCCAGGGGGCCCCCAGCAGTCCCCAACATATATTTACTATATATCCTTTCTTCTGTCTGAGCTGCATTTTTATGGCTGCTGTCGGTGGAACCTGCAGATGTTTTGCATGTACAAAAGGGCTGATGTCATGTTTTCTGTTCGTGGAACTGGCTGAAGGTGTAAATAGTCTCCTCCGCCTTACCGTCCTCCAAGAAATGCTTTCCCCCCTCAAATAAATATGCTTTCATGTTAGTCAATGGTTACAGGGCACTATTTTTTTTCTTAATTTGGAGGAACAAGTACTGGAACCTGAGTAATGGGAGGCAACATTAGTCCTTTTTTTTGTAAGATCCACCCCCACCTTCACCTGAGCAGCTCCTAAAGATCCACCCCACCTTTTTTTGGTTCATGTGGGAAGGACCTGAGGTGGATCTATCATGTTGGAACATCTGACCATCAGAGCTGCCTGGGGCATCAGAGCTTAAGGTTCAGAAGGAAAGAAAAAGTAATTAAGGAATGCCTGAAACTGCATCCTGGAATTAGAGCACCTGAAGAAAAACAAACACAGTGCTCTGACTCAAGCTGAAAGAGCCACAGTTTTTTCTTAAACATTTTAAATAATACTAAACACATAAAGCCAAGCCCTTTCGATGGACTAAAGCACCAGACACACTAGTTTGGGACATGGACTGAGCAACAGAACAAGTTTGTGGAGTGATCGAGTTGTGGAGCCCCTGCATTTTTCTAAGCACTAGAACAGAAGATATTTAACATCTTCAAATTGCCTTAAAAACCCTTGGAACAAATGATTGTCAGAGCCACCTGATGCCTCAGAAGGAAAGAGTAATTAAGGAGTGCCTGAAACTACAGCTCCCAAGGAAAACAATAGACACAGCATTCTGATTCAAGTTGAAAGAGTCACAGGTTTTTCTTAAATATTTACATACTAAAAACATAAAGCTTAAAGTTCAGCTTTTGGGATTAACAATATTTGTTTCCCATATTTATTTTATATATATATATATATATATATATATATATATATAATATATATATATATATATATATGTGTATATATATATATATATATATATATGTATATGTATGTATGTAGAGGTTGTTCAGGAAAGAGGTTTGGTTTTATCTTCTGTTTTAACCAAAATATTTGAATAGTTTTGTATTTGAAATTAGTTCTGTGTGTTAAAAATTACTAATTTGAGTTAGAACTGTTACTTGGGCTGTGATATTGTAACTATTGAGGCTTGTGTGCTGGGTGTGGGAACACTTGTTTGGCAGTGATAATTAGAGTGAAATTTAAATGTGATGTTTGCCTGGTGGTGGTAGAGCCCTCCCATCTACCCTGTTTTGTAGGCTTTCTTAAATACTGAAAAGCCACTGGGGGTTGGGATTGAAGGGATGTGCATTTCTGTTTGTGACTGAAATTTGAAGCAACAGGAACTGGTGGGCCTGTGACATCATACGGTACCTGATGTCTGCATACACACACTGTCAGTGGGACTGGACACACACTGGACTGTAGGTGTTTGTGAGACTTGGGAACTTTATTGTGGGGTTGAAATTGGGTTTGTAAATAACTGCAGTCCGTAGAGAGAGAGAGGCTGTAATACGGGGGAAGGGACTGAGAAAAGGGGTGTGTGCCATTATGAACAGAGAGGGACAAACAGGGTGGCACGTCACCATGGCAGGCATCTTTGGAAGTGTTGTATGCTGCACAGGCTGTGGGATAGCCAGCAAAAAGATTCTCAGTGGGCCTGGAGAGAGGGAGGCTGTCCACTCTGTAGACAGCGATCTTGTATAAGGAGTGAAGTATATTGGTTAAGGAGTAAGCTGGGGGAGTTGGGGGGGTGTCCAAGGATAAGGGGTGTGGATATGGGCAGCAGAAGGGTGGGGCTGAGGGGAGGCTGGGACATTGCTCAGAAATTAGAGGACATTATGTTACAGCAAGCAGGAGGGGGATATTAGGAGCAGAGGACCCTTAGATAGGGATGTTGACGCTAAGGGGAAAACATATGGGGTAAACATTCTGAATATAAAGAGAGTGGAGGGGAAAGAGTCAGGAGGGGCTGTTGTGGGGAAGTCTAGAAGAGCAGACAGTGAGAAGGGAGGGGCTGTTGTGGGGAAGCCTAAAAGAGCAGACTGTGGGAAGGGAGCTCCTAAGGAGAACAGGGCAGGAGGGGAGGAAGAGGGGCAGTTTAAATTTGAGCTACTAAGCAACCTAGAGAGGGAGGAAGGGGTTGGTGGAAATGAGGAAACTGATACAGAGGCTGGGGAGAGGGAGTCTGATACCCATAGGGCATCACAGACCGGCAATGGAAAGGATAGAAATAGTCCCAGAGGGAGAAGGGGAAACATAAATGTTAAGCAGATGGGGGAGATGCAACATATTGCAGACATGATGGAGGAGAGCACGACTGGAGAGAAACTGGGAGACGAGGTGGGGGAAGGGGGTCTGTACCAAGGATGGGTCCTAGGTAAAGGAGACCCACAGAGACCCTCTGGAGGTAGGGGTACTATTACAAGGGGGGAAGATGGCAGTGTGGGGGGGAAGGGGAAACCTTCAGGGCCAGGATAAATGGTTCGGATAAGAGAGGGTTAAAGGGGACACCTGTTCAGGGGGGTCTGAGTTAAGTGGGCAAAATAACAAGGGAGGCAGAAAGGGAGGATGACAAGGGGGTCTCTAATAAGGCAGGAAGACTCCCATGGAATTAAAATCAGGAATAAGGGGGGGAAGGGGGGGTTGAGAGTGCATAGTGGAGGTAACCATAAGGATGATGGCGGTGTTAAGGTTCTGTTATTGGGAGACTCGATGATTAGAGGTATCCAGTGGGAGGGACGGGGTGGATGCCATAGCCAGGTGAAGGTAGTGAGTATCTCTGGGCTGACAGTGCACAGAGCAAAGTTCATGGTGTATGAACTGGTTAGGGATTGTGGAGGGAAACCGGATTTCCTGGTGCATTTGGGAACTAACGATCTAGAGGGAAATAGCATTTTGGAAATCCAAGCAAGGTTCCAAGAACTTGCCAGAGTCTGTTGAGATAATGGATGCAATATTTCCTTTTCAGAGATATCGCCAGTACCAAAGGCCTCAGTGGAGAAAAAAATGAAGCTCACAGAGGTTAATGACTGGCTCAGGAAGTGGGGTGAAGAGAGTGGGTTGGGGGGGTTAGGGAACTGGAAAGGAGTTTGGGAGGATAAGGGACTGTATGCCAAGGACAGGCTTCATCTTGCCCCATTAGGGAAAGAAGTCCTTAAACAGGGGGTGGCTGACTACATTCAAGAAAGTGGGGTTTAAACTTGTGAGAGAGGGAGGGATAAGGTAGGGCTGAGCAGAAGCCCTCTCCTCCAGATGAGGGGAGTAGCCTTCAAACCCAAGGGGGGGAAGGGGAACAGACTGGGGGAGGAGGTTTCAGGAGGAGCAGAGGGAGGATGGAAATATAAGGAACCTGGGTGGGGTTCAACAAAGGGGAACAGGGACATTTAGTATTTTTCATGATTTTCTGCAGGACACAGCTGCCCAAATCAGGACTGTCCTGCGAAAATAGGGACAGGTGGTAACCCTAAATATGGATGCAAGATAACAGGGCAGAAAATCAGAGAGATGCAAAACTATGTTCCTGTACAAGAAAAAGTAATGCAGATTTAAAACATGTAATTTTTTACTGTCATTGGTACAAGAAGCCTAGAAATAAATGGATCATACCAATCTGTAGAACTATTTAATCTGATGATCAAGAGTTGTTATTAAAAATGTTGTTTACGACAAACGATGAAATTATTATTAAGTCCACTGCAAGATATTTGGAAACTATTGTAAAAATTCGAAGGAGGATTACAAGAACACAAACATGAATGCAGGGTTGATGTGAACTATTGATAGGGATTTTATAGTTTTATTTTAAATGTTATGATTAGTATTTACGTAGTGAGAATGATGTTAAAATGAAATGTATTTTTCCCTTTTTTTTAAAGAATGAAAAGAATGTTGTACATTTTTGTATTTTTATCTATAAATGTTTGCAATGGTCTGTGATCGAACAAATAAATAAATAAAATTCAAGAAAGGGTGGGACAGACATAGAAAGTGGATGTATCAGATGATGGCCTGGCCCAGAGGGGTAGGGATGGATGATAGGGATTTCTGGAACACAAGGGGGGGGAGGCCTCTGCACCCAACTAGGGATCTGAGGTTCGAGCAGACTCGATAGACCGTAAGGCCTAATCTGCTGGCAATTAGTATGTTAGTGTGTGTGTCTATATATATATATATATATATATATATATAGTCTTTTTAGTCGTTTCAAAACTTTGAAAGCATTGGTGTTAGTGATGCATTTAGAAATACATGTTTTAATTGTCTTTGCAGTTAAACATGCAGTTTCATGTGAGGGCACATTTTTAAGGGAGGGGGTTCAAATTATTTTAATCATAGGCATAGTACTTGGTAAAGACAGATCATTTGATGATAAAGTGTATTTTTTCCTTTAAGTTTGAGAAGTATGTATTATATGTAAGTGTAGCAGTGTTGTAAATAGGACTGGGGAATGAATAATAGTTAAGTGCTTAGAATTGCTTTTTAATATAATTGAGTTTATATTTGGCAAATAGGTAGGGGATAGTGTTTTGAATGTGGTAGTAGGATATATTTGTTAGGATAAATATATGCTATCTTGTAAATAAGAAAAAATTGTAAGGGATGCATTTTGCAAAACAGTGATATATATATCATAGGGTTTTCTTTTATGTATTGTTGGAAGAAATAGCCATGGCTCATTTTGTACTATCAGTAAAAGGAGAGAAGAAAACATTGAACAAGAGAACAACTGGTGATTTTAAAAGCTATTCTGATCAAAGCTGACATTAAAAAAAAATCACAACTGTATTTTGTGTTTTATTTTCAGGGACGCTAAAAACAGGATGTTTGAACGCATCAGCAAGCACTGATGCCATTTGTCTGTTTTAGGGAAGTTGTGGGTGGAGTTGCTTTGCACATGTTAAATGATACCGGCTGCGGTTAACAACTACTTGTAGAAGCAAATGGCTGAGTGTTTTTTCCCCCTGCTTTCTTTTCACTGATATTATAAACTGAGCCAGGAAAAAAGTAAGACTGATCAGATCAGAGCTGACATTAAAGAAATGTGATGTTCCTAATGTCTGTTGCATGCCCCATGCTTTCATTTTCAGATGTCCATCAAGTCTAAAAAAAATGTATTTTTGGTATAAAATGCGTCTCTCTTTTTGATTTCTTAAGTAGTTCTGTGGGTTTTAACACGTTTCAGCTGGTTCTAAAAATTTAAAAATGAAGTGCATTCCTCCTGCCTGTCAGATAATAGGAACACTGATAAAAAGGGTGATCTGTTTTGCTTTTTATTAAACTCTGATTCAGATAATCTTGCATATATTCTTGCAGTAAAGAGAGATTGTAGCTGAATAGGTCCTTGGAAATCATGAGGCTGGGTAGTTTAATATCTTCTATTGGACAAACGTCTTGCAAATAGGTGGTACAACACATACTTTTTTTTTGGAGGGGGGGGCACACCAGCCCCTTCATTAGGTGCAGTACCACTCTGAACAGAAGAAGGTGAATTGTTTTTCAGAATCTTCCTTTCTGTTCCTGTTACAGACCTGCTCTTTCAGACACTGAAGTTAATCTATCAAGTGACTTCTGCTTTCAACAGCAGGGTGCTTAATGACCCTCCCCAAACATCCTTTAATGTGGCACACTGGGAGCCCACCCAGTGTGCCAAACCCTACTTTTGTGTTTCTGACACCAGGATGCTCACTCCGGTGTCAGATGCACCCCCCCCACACACACACACACATGTCTTCCAACCTCAGGGTGTCCAATCCCTGGGTTGACATTGATATCCCCAGTAACGTGGCACACTGGGAGCCCACCCCAGTGTGTCAACATCTAGGTTTCTCTATCAAAAAAATGGACCTAGAATGTCTTTTTTTTTAACCTGAAATACAAGAAAACAGCCCCTTGTTGTTGCCAGTGACTGCCTCACCCAACCCACACCCTCCCTATGCTCACCACACTTCTCTGCATGTCCCCCCATTCATACTTAAATGCAGAAGTTGGGAGCAGCGATCTTCAGTGGACCAGGAACATGTCTGCACTCTTCAAACGCTGACAACAAACTGAAGAAATGACAGTAAGTCCTATAATGGCAATCAGTGTGTTTTGGGGGGGTTCAATTTAGGTGGATGACGCAGCCATTTTGGGGAGTTTAGTCCCAAATTTTCAACATGGGGTTCTTGGGACCCCTCCTCATGAACACAGTCACTGTCATTTCTTTATTTAGTCCCAAAAGGTTATTTCATGGTAACTGCATGGAATCACCTTTTGGGACTGGTTAATGAAACAACAGTGCCACTGTTCATAAGATGTGCTCTCAAAAGGCCTATGTTGCAAATTTGGTGAAAAACATCCAAAAAATAACTGCTATGAGTGTGTGTTGTGCAGTTCCACGCACACTTGTAACTTTGGCAATTTTTTATATTTTCACTCCAGAGTTTCAACATTGCCATTTTTTCACACCTCCTTATGAACAGTACAGCTGAAATTTTTCACATGCTGCCCAAAATATGTTTGCTCAAATGTGGTGCACAATGGCATGGTGGTTGTGGGAAATCAATGTTCAGGACACATTAACAAAATCACAGTGACACTGTTCATGAGCTGAGGTCCCAAAATGCCTATATTGAAAACTTGGTATCCCATTATGTGGGTGTTGGGTGAAGGGCACAGACAATAATGGTGAATCCCTCCCCAGCGCATTTCAGGATGGCGACAGCGGGATATGACAGCCAGATCGGGTGCGTGACTGTAGTGACATTCTGTCACTATATGTATGCACAAAGTGAGGGATGTGGGGGTGATGCCATGGTCAGTTGCCGTGCCTACCCCATGGCATGGTGGGTGGGTTGCTGACATCGGTCAGCAGGGTACCAGGTTTGGTTCCGGGCACTGTTGTGTTTTTGTTATGCTCGGCCCGAACCTTTATTTTTCAGTGTTTTCACCCCCTGATATGCACCTCCCCTGGAGTTGAGAATCCTATAGTAGGAGGGTGCGGGGTGAATCCTCACAGTGGGGACACAGCCCCGCATAAAACATTAAAAAAGTAAGTCCCTGGTGCCATTTTACTGTGCGCCAGGGTGTCAGAGTGACAAAAAACATTTTCAGCACTTTGACTTCATGATAATGGCGATCTCCTTTAGGTTTTTGCCGTTATCACATAGAACTGAAAATTTGGTTAAGAAAATCCCCAAAATAATTGTGTTATGGACATGCATTGCACAGTTTCAATGCATGCTCGTGACTTCAATTTTTCATATTTTCGCTCCAGATTTTTTAGCATTGTCATTTTTTTATACCTCCTCATTAATAGTACAGTTGTCATTTTTTGCATCCTGAACAAAATGTTTTTCCACACCTGTGGTACCACATAGTGCAGGCGCTGTGCAAAATCACCTTTTTAGCTAATGAACTGATAGTGCCACTGTTCACGAGGTGGGGTCACAAAAAGCCCATGTTACAAATTTTTAGTGCAAATACTAACAAACACCTGGGGCATTAGGCTTTCCAGCCACAACGCCCCACCCTGTAGAGACTGACAGGAGTCAGGGGTGTGACTTAGGATTGCTGGCTGTAATGCTCACACCAGTCCATGCCCAACCCCACCTTGCAGCCAGTGAAAGGCATTGAGGGGCACCGTGGGCTCTTTAGCCCCAAAGTTCACCCCATTCTCCTATACAGCACCCATTGCAGCACATTTCCTTATGGAATGGGGTGAGTGTAAGGCCCGAAGAGCCCAAAGCACACTGCAACATTTGTCGGTGTCTGCAGGGTAGAGTGAGGTGAAAAGGCATGAGCATTATGGCCAATGACTCAATGCCTGTCGGTCCCTGCTCTGTGGGTGTGGGCGTGGTATCAGTTCCATACTTCACTGCCATTCCTATTATGCATCTATCTAACTCCTTCACTGCCAGTGCCAGCAAGACAACATTCAGCATTGACAAATGCCAGTTTTTATTTGAAGCTGTGGCTTTAAATCCTTGAAAGCCGTTAGTACAGCCCTAGCCTGCTTAAGTCAAATGAACCAAAACAGCGGCAATTTAGGAGCAACCTTTGTTAGAAATAAAATGCTTTCAGGATAGCCCACAGCTGATAAATGACAGCCCTCCTTATGAATTCTGGGAATCTCTTATCTGAGTAGGCTGCACTAGCTATCATTTCTGATTAAGGAAAGAGACTGTACGATGGAGTTCAGCCTCAGAAGTTTGATTTGAACATAGGGACAAATTAATGTATGCCATAACCAAAGAGGTTCTGTTAACAAAGGGAGTAAAATTAATATAAATACAATATTTCTCAGCTTATAAATACAAGGTCATGAGTGCACAAGTGTGCTATACACACACACACACTTTTCTGCAGTGTTATTCATTTTACGCACTTGGCAGCAGACCAAAAATATAAGTTCTCAGTAGAGCTGCCCAACCTCTGGCAATTACAGCACTGCTGAGACTGATCATGCCATGTTGTATTTTAGGCATGCTTTTTATGTTTGCCTGTGCGCATGCACAAGAAACATGTGACAGCTTGCTGGCGTAGCAGTTTGTGAAGGTGCTGTCATGTTGTGGCCAATGCCCCCACTGCTTTGTGGGGCTTGTCTCTGTGGCAACAATAAATGAACATGCTATCTATGACAGCAGTGTAAAAGCATGCCACCAACTTCAAGGAATTTTGATGCTGCAATGAGGGAGCACCACCTCATTGCTGGGTGTGCTGTGACTGGTGTAACATTTTAATAAACATGGCGTCGGTTGTCACTGTTGCCATCTGCCTCTAGTCCCCAGAAAGCTGATGTCTGGGGGTGCCCAATCCCCCCCCCATCAGCATGCCCCCTCCCTAGTTCATTTGCTGATGAGTGAGCCCAATCTCTATCAGCATAATGGTCCCCCTGTCCAATAATTTGTCTGCTGAGGGGGGAGCCCAGTCCCTCATGGCATCATGCTCCCCAAACAAAGACCCTTTTTTCTTTGCCGACAGGGTGCCCAATCCCTGTCGGCTCCAGCTCCCCCAACAAAACACCTAGGTGGCATGCTGGGAGCCCACCCCAGCTTGCTAGATGTCCCTGTAAAAAAAGAAAACTTTTCTGCAAAAGTTTTATTTTGTTTAACTTGTAGACAAGGAAAATGGTCCCTTGTTGTCTGCGGCCCCCCTCCCCCAACCTGCACCCACCCACTCACCCTCTGTGCACCCCACCTCCCCACTCCCTCACCCTATAATTAACCTCTGGAGCCTGGTGCAATGATCTTCAGTGGAGCAAGAACACATCTGCACTCTTCAAAGCCGACCACAAACTGAAGAAATGCCAGTAAGCTATATAATCCTAGCATGGATAGTCTGGTGCTTCTTGGAAACAGGTGAGTTTCCTAGCTCCCTGAAGGAGGCAATGGTAACACCCCACTTAAAGAAAGCTTCTTTGGATCCAGACTGCCATGCAAAGTACAGACCAAACTCTAACCTTCCCTTTTTATGGAAGGTGATTGAGAAAGTAGTGGCTGTGCAGCTGGAGAACCATTTGAACATCTATGACATCTATGAACCTCCCCAGTCTGGATTTCAAAAGAGACATAGCACTGAGTCAGCATTGGTTTGAGTGCTCAATGCATGGGTCAACCTTAACCTTCTTTTGCACTAACCAGCAGGATAAGTTGATTCAAAATTGCACTAGCCCTTAATTACAATGTCAAATTGTGATCACTTATACAGGAAACAATGCAAGCAAAGCCAAGAAATACTCTGATTATTTCACATTTATCCTGCTCCCACATTGCTTCAGGCTCCACAGCAGAAAAAAAAAGAGTACAGTGCCATCACAGGCAGTGAGCCCCCCCCCCCATTGTTTTGTACCATGGCCTCCTCTCTTCCTGCCCCCCCACACCAAACAGAGAGAGGACATAACAACAGCAAATGTTCAGTCAAGCAGTCCTAGCTCTGTGCACACAATAGCTGACATCATCATGCACCTCACCACACTGTCACCACCACCCACAGGGCAATAAACAGAGTCAGGCAGAGAAAGACACTCTCAGCCCCCACCCTGTAGTCAACTGGAAACCTGCACTTCTGAAAGTTTTTGTACAGTCTCAAGTGAGCCAGGAGCACATTTAAGGTTTCTTTGGGGTGGGGGCTAGACAACCCTAAGGGGCTTGGGAAATAGAAAACTATGACATTTTTATTTGTAAAAGCATTGATTTTAATATGCTCTGCCCCAACAACAACATATTTTTCTTTAACATTCCCTTTTCATCAGCCCAGGGGAAACAGTACACAGGCATAATGCTGTTCTATCTCTGTTTCTGTATAGGATGATCTATGCAACCCAGGAATGCCTATATCAAGGTTTCAAAATATGTATTTTATCAAGGTTTATTTTTGTACCATACATGATCCACAGCTTTGTTTTTAGGCTGAAATGACATGCTGAGTGGGATACGGGTGGAATTGTATGGATGGTGATGGCTGGCGTGGTCCGTTTAGAAGAGCTGGGGAAGGGGACTCAGTTCAGTGCTTTGTAGTTTAGCACCGGTCTTCTCAGCGCCACTGATTTCAGTGTGAAAGTCAGTGACAGCGGTCTCAATTCAGCGCCTGTCATGTCCGTGGTAAATCGTGGACAGTTGTCACAATTCTACACTCGACAAGGAGTTCCCCGAAAGAGATAAAAGTTCTTGAGCATAGATATGAACAACATATACCTGCCCCTCTGACGGTTGCAATATTTTGACTGATCGTTTCTTTGTTACCCATTTCTCCATACCACCATGAAGCAAGCACTGATTTAATTAGACATTGAATTTTATTATTAAATGACAGTACATGTCAGGGAAACGTGAACAGCAGCTTCTGAAAACTGTTTAGACTTGAAGCTAACTAGTTGATTAAATCTCTTTACAACCTTTATGCACTCTATATGACTACAGAGTACATGAGGAACACACCAAGGCAGTAAGAAAAAACTGTATGAAAAACAATTCTCATATCACTCTCTAACTTCCCTCCCATCAGTTTCCACATCATGTACTCTTGCTTACATCTAACTAGTTGATTAAATCTCTTTAAAATCTTTATGAACTCTGTATGACTACAGACACTGTCATATAATGTTTTTTCGCTATGAGCGTGGATATGGCAGGCACTATAAGACAGCGCTCTGTTGTGTGGCGCTAGAGTGACAGCGCTGCACTGAACGGCACTTGATGACAAGTGCTTAACTGGGCTACACCCGAGCTGGGGACCGCCTACACTTGCCAGTAATGACAGCTATGGATCTATGGATGATCACTTCAGAGTCTGGTCTGCAGTGGTGTCCAGGGAAAGAACAGAGTTAAGAGATTTGGAAGGGAGAGGAAAGTCATGGTGAGGCTGGAATAAAACCCACCAGCTCCAGGGCCAATCCTATATACCTCTTTGCATTTTGTTACTGAAATGTTGGATACAAACACTCAAAATGTAAAGAAATGAGGGGCACTGGTCTTAATAGTATTGGACAAATTGTTAGATATAGACACATTCAGAAAACTGGAACCTAGTGACTTAACAGCACTCTACCCTTGATCACACCCTGGACACTAGCTGAAAGTCTTAGCAGTGGAGTGATAATGACTCACATTGTGTCTTTTATGGGACCCTTTTCTTGAACTGACAGATAATTGCAGCTCTTAATGAGCTGTTAATCACACCTGACCATCTAGAACATTGGGAGAGATTAGCTTGAGGATTAGAGAATGCTAAAGTAGAGACTGTTTTAATTTCATTAACAGCCATGAAAATCTGCACTAGTCAAGACAGGCAAGTAGAGATTTAGCTGCATTAGCCCTGGTCAATTTGCATTAGTGTTTGGGCTAGTAAAGCAAGGTTAAGATCGACCCCTGGCTCAATGATCTCCTGATGGCTAGAGATTGGAAAAAACATTCCATCTTGGTTCTTCCAGATCTCTCATCAGAATTTGATGCTGTGGACCATGAGGTTCTGCTTGACTGCCTGAGGTTCATCTGTGGATTGTCAGGTCCAGTCCTCAGGTGGTTTACATCTTTCCTTACTGGAAAAACTCAGAGAGTGGTGTCCAGGGTTTATTCCTTGGACTCAGTTTCTCTGTCTTGTGGAGTTCCTCAGGGTTCAGTGCTGTCCCCCATGTTGTTTGCAGTGTACATGCTGCCCCTCAGACACATTGTAAGAAGGTATGGGCTGAGGTTTCACTGCTATGCTGATGATACCCAGCTCTACCTTTCTTTTGCACCCAACCAAGATGGAGCTCTCTGTCTTTAATAGCTGCATCACAGAAATCCAGGAGTGGATGGATTCCAGTTGGCTAAAGTTGAACTTGGAAAAGACTGAGGTGTTAGTTGTAGATCAGATTGTGCCGGATGGGGAGTCGGGGGTGGGTTCACCAACAGGACTTTTTCTTGGTGGTGTATCACTCCCGACCTCTGAATGGGTGCAAAACCTGGGGGTAATCTTTGACGAAGGGCTGACTCTGCATTTGCAGGTGTCAGCCATTGTCAAATCTTCTTTTTACCATCTTAAGAATATCTCCAGGATTAAGCACCTTGTTCCGTATGGTGATCTTCCTACGCTGGTCCACACCTTTGTGTCCTCGCGCCTTGATCACTGCAAGTCCCTTTACCTAGGGCTACCTGGGGTGGAAATCCTGCTGCTTGCAGCTAGTGCAGAACGCTGTGGCCCAGCTTTTGTTGGGAACATCTAGATCCTGTCATATTATGCTGGTACTGCACGGACTGCACTGGCTGCCAGTACCGTGGTGGATCACCATCAGAGTCAGTCTTCTAACTTTTAAAGCCCTACACAGACTAGGCCTGGACTACCTGAAAGAGCTTTTGGTCTCCTACTGCCCTGGACAATTGCTCTGCTCAGCTGATGAGGGGTTGCTAGAGATTCCAAGAGTGTGCTTGAAATCTTCAGGGGCCCATGCATTTATGCACGTGGCTCCAACCCTCTGGAATTCTCTACCCCATCGGTTACGGGAGTGCATGACTGTGGAGGGATTTAAGCAAGCTTTAAAAACACGCCTGTGGGTTCAAGCTTTCCGTGAATAAATAATTTTGTATTTGGATTATCCATTTATACTATTTTAATGATCTGGATGCCTGATGTGTTCTTTTAAATTTGTTAGGCACCTTGATGATTTGTGGCGCCCTAAAAATAAAGTTATTATTATTATTTACATTATTATTATAATGGCATACAGTAAATGTTTTCTTTTTTTAACTTGGGTGTATATCTCGGCCAGTTTTGTGACTGTTGGCACCAGATTTTCAATTTGGGGTTTTTGGGTTCCCACCTCATGAATTCAGTCACGGTCAGGTCATTATTCGGTTCCAAAAGGTGATTTTGCAGTTACTGTGTGAAATCACCTTTTGGGACCAATTAACAAAATGACAGTAACTGTTCATGAGGGGGGCTCCCCAAAAGCTTATGTTGCAAATTTGGTGGAAAAAATTCCAAATAATTACTGTTATGAGCATGCATTGCACAGTTTCCACGCACGCTCGTAACTTCGAGAATTTCTAATATTTTCACTCCAGATTTCCAACACTGCCATTTTTTCATACCTCCTTATGAACAGTACATCTGACATTTTTCACTTCCTGCCCAAAAGGTGTTTTCACACACCTGGCACACAATGGCATGGTTGCCATGGAAAATCAATGTTTGGGACATATTAAGAAAATCACAGTGACACTGTTCATGAGCGGAGGTTCCAGAATGCCTATGTTGAAAGTGTGGTGCCAAAATTCAACAAAATGACTATGTTATTTATTTATTTATTTAAAGTTTCGGAATTACAACCTTTGAGTCAGTGACTCCTTTGCAAAGGCTCCACGTCAGGGCAAACAGACATGTTATGCAAGATAAACCAACAATAATTAATACATATTAATATACAGAGGTGATTACAATAAGACAGATACAAAATTACATGAATTGGGTATTTACATTTGGAGTTGCTATTGCATCCCAGGTCAATAGAACATGCAGCATTTATGGAAACTTGTGAGTACTTTCCAAATGTGTTTAACAACATTGCAGACAACAGACCTTGTCTCAGGTTGGATAATCAACCCTGCGTCTAGGTGGCGTATCGTGCTTAGGTGCAGCTACATGTCTATGAATCTAGGAGGTGCCTCTTGATGCTGGCTTTGAACAGGCTTATACTTGGGGCCTGTGAAATGGGTGGGGGGAGTTCATTGAGCCAGGTGGGTGCCCGATAACCAAATGACCTTTGGCCTAGCGTGGTCCTTCTAAGGGGGACTAAGGTATGTGTTTTAGCTGGGTGTCTTGGGGTGATCCTGTGAGTGTTAAGTTTTATTAGGGAGTGGAGTCCAATGGGTGCCATCCCCAATTGGATTTTCTTGGCTTGGAGGCAGGTGTGGTATTTTAGCCTGCCTGTGAGTGTGCGTTGTGCAATTTCCATGCGCACTTATGACTTACAGAATTTTTTATATTTTCACTCCAGATTTTCAAAATTGGTATTTTTGCACACCTCCTTATGAACAGCACAGCTGTCATTTTTCACATCCTGCCCAAAATGTGGTTTTACACATCTGGCGCACAATGGGGGTGGTCACTGAGTGAAATCAACATTCAGGTCAGGTTAAGAAAAATCACAGTGCTGCTGTTCATGAGTGGAGGTCCCACAATGCCTATGTTGAAAATCTGATGTAACAAATCCCCAAAATAATTGCATTATGGGTGTGTGTTCCTCAGTTTCTACCCAAGCTCATGACTTCATCATTTTTTTTATATTTTCACTACAGATTTTCAATATTACCATTTTTTTACACCTCCTCATGAACAGTACAGCTGCCATTTTTTACATCCTGTTCAAAATTTATTTTTGCACCTGTGGCACCAAATGGCACAGTCACTGTGCAAAATCACATTTTGGCTAATGAACTGATAGTGTCACTGTTCATGCGGTGGGGTCACAAAAAACCCATGTTGAAAACTTGGGTTGAAAATACCAAGAAACGCCCATGGCATTAGGATTTCTGACTGTAACACCCTACCCTATAGGGACTGACAGGCATCAGGGGTGTGACTTGGGATTGTCAACAGTAATACTCATGCCATTCCACCCCATCCCCACCCTGCAGCCAGTGACAGGTATCAAGGTGTGCCATTGACTCTTCAGCCCCAAAGTTCACTCCATTCTCTTATATTGTACCCATTTTAGTGTATTTCCTTATGGAATGGGGTGAGTGTACAGCTTGAACACCCCAAGGCACACCTCAACACTTGTTTGTGTCTGAAGGGTAGAGTGAGATGAAATGATGTGAGCGTTATGGGCAACGACCCAAAGGCACACCCCAATGCCTCTCCATCTCTGCAGGGTGGGGGTGGCATTGGCATAATTTCAGTACTTCACTGCCATTCCAGTTCTGCCTGTCTGTCTGTCTCTCTCTCTCTGTCTGTGTAATTATCTGTCTTTCTATTGATTGCATGTATCGCTATTTTTACCTGTTTCTAAAACAAACCTGCATATCACATTTGCCTGCACTCTGAGAACATAGTTATGAAATTGTGCATATTTGTACTCCACTTCTGCATAGACCTCATACTCTCATAATATTCCCATTTTTTTATTTTATTTTTATTTTATTGAAATCTAGGATTATAAATACCTTTGAGCAGGAACTGCTCATTTACAAAGGTTCCACGTCGAAGGAATGGGGGGTATACATACATACAAAGGTCAACACAATAATACATAGTTACACAATAGAAAGAAGTAAGAGACTGAGGCTTAGGAAATTCCAGTAATTCAAAATGTGCCAAATGTTAGGTAGCGTGACATACCAGCCAAGGGTAGTCTTAGAAATAAGCACTGCAGGTGAGAGGGAAGGGGGTATGCAGGCAGGAAGACCATTTTCAGAGGGTAGAGGGTGAGGGTAAGAGCTCTAAAGGGGAGGAAGGGGAGGGATAAAAGTCAGGAAATGCCCGGGGGGGAGGAAAGGGAGAAGGGGCAAAGGGGTAGGCAGGTAGAAGGGGGCAAGGCAGGGAGAGGTAGACTGAAGTGGAGGGCAGTAAGTGGTGGGCCCCTGATTAGGCGAGGCAGTCACAACGGCTAGTTGAAATGAGATGAAATCAGAGTTGTCTCTTAAAAGGGCCAAGAGCAGCAGCAGTAAGAGTTTCTTTGTTTAGAGTATTTTACCACTGTGATGCTCTGTGGGCAAAGGCCCTCTGGCCCATGGTAGTCCAGCATCTGGGGACAAGGAAGGTTAGTTGTTGTGAACTTCTAGTTCGCTGGGTGCTGTGGTGGTCAATGAGGAGCTTTTCAATGCCTGGGGGGCATGACCCCGAGGAGGACTTTTTTGGCTAAGAGACAGGTTTGATACTGTATCCGGCTGATGAGAGGAAGCCATCCTGCCCGAGTGTACAGGTCACAAGTCTGTGTAAGTCGGTCAGCCCCAGTTAGCAGCCTGCATGCTTTGCTGAGTGCAACTGTAATTCTGCGGAGGGCAGAGCCGGAGGCAGTGCCATAAATTGCTAGCCCGTAATCAATGATGGAGGTGACAGAGCTGTTGATAGCCAACCAGAGAGTATCAAGAGTCATGCAGTGTTTGTGCCTGTAGAGCAGGCCTATACGGATGTTGGTGGCTTTGGCAACAGAATCTATGTGCCCGATGATAGGAGAGTGAGCTGTCCAATGTGACACCTAGGTATTTAAAATCAGGAACGTGTTCAAGTAAGATCCCTGTTTGGTTTAGGATGGTGAGGTCGCGGGATTTGTACTTGCTCCTGACGTTGTAGAAGGTCATAACCTTTGTTTTGCTGTAGTTCATGACCAGTTTGTGTAACTTGAACCATTCTTCGATGCACATGTATTGAAGCTGTGATTGTTTCTCGAGGAGCTCTGCATTTTGGTGGTTGGTGAACAGGACTGCGTCATCGGCGTAGAGCAGTAATTTCTGGTGGCAGACACTGGGAAGGTCATTGAGGAAGAGGCTGAAGAGTAGTGGCCCTAGGATGGACCCCTGAGGGACCCCTGAAAGGACTGGCTTTTCTTCCGAGGTGACACCGGCAGTCCTAATTCATTGGCAAGCTTTTAAACTAGTCAAGGGGGGAGGCACTGATAAGCAGCAGGAAAATCCCAGCCTCTCCCTACAAAACAGGGTACTAAATGAGAAAAACACCGAGGTAGAAAGGTCAGTGGGGGATGCTGCAACAGAAGGTAAATCCATCAAAAAATGGAGAGCAATTAGTACCAATGCCCGTAGTCTGTAACAAGCTTCCTGAATTAGTGGCCTTGATGGAGGAGGAACATCTGATATCGTGGCAGTCACAGAAACATGGTACACACAAAACCATGACTGGGACGAAACATACCAGGATACACTATCTACAGGAGGGACAGGGAGGGTAAAAGAGGAGGAGGAGTAGCTCTTTACATAAGGGAAGGAATCAAAGCAACAGAACAAAAGAGTAAACAGGGAGGAGAAGAAGCACTGTGGGTAAATTTGGAGACCGGCAATGACACCACAATCTGCACAGAGGTTGTATACAGACACCCTTCTCAGGGGGAGGAAATGGACAAGGAAATGATAGAAAGTATACTTAGAATGGCAGAAAAAGGGGAGATATTGCTGATGGGTGATCTGAATATGCCAGATGTTAACTGGAGTGCAGTTGCAGCAGCCACTTCGAAGAGTGGGGTTATTCTAGATGCCCTACAGGGGGCATGCCTTAGACAACTAGTATTGGAGCCCACTCGAGAGGGAGCAATCTTAGACTTGGTTCTCTCAAATGGAGATGAAGAGAGGATCACAAATGTAGAAGTGGGTAGCCATCTGGGAACTAGCAACCATCGAACAGTATGGTTCACAATAAACACAACAATAGAGTCAAGCCATACAAAGGCAAAAGTACTGGACTTTAGGAGGGTTGACTTTGCCAAAATGGGTGAGTGCCTAAGGAATGTACTAGCAAATGGGCAGGAAGGAGGGTGGAAGAACAATGGGAATAATAAAACTGCCATTACAGAGGTAACAAGCCTTTGTGTGAAGCAAATAAACAAATCAACGATGTAAGAAACCACTATGGTTCTCAAAGGAAGTGGCAGTGAAGGTTCAAGAGGAAAAGAAAGCATTCAGGAAGTACAAGGAATTGCAGAAGGAGCAGGACAGAGAACTGTACTGTTAAAGCAAAAGGAAGCTGGGAAGGCAGTCAGAACAGCAAAGGCCCAAACCGAGGAAAAGATAGCCAACTCAGTTAAGAAGGATAAAACCTTTTATAGGTACATCAGGCGCAAGGAAGACCAAGGAGGGATAGTGAGGCTTAATAAAGGGAGGGAGGGTGGGCAGAGGTGACTGTGAAAAGGCAGAGATACTAAACAAATATTTTTGCTCAGTATTTACAAATGAAGAGGGGGAGGTACCTAAAACAAACAGTAGAAACACTCTGGATACAGAAGTTGATACCAGCCCATTTACAGAAGAAAGGGTTCTGAAAGAACTCTTAAAACTGAAGGTGGACAAAGCAATGGGGCCTGATGGGATTCATCCCAGAATTCTAAAAGAACTAAGGGTATAACTAGTGACACCACTGACTACCCTCTTTAACAAATCATGGGAGGACGGGATGGTACCCAAAGACTGGAGGAGGGCAGATGTGATTCCCCTTCACAAAAGTGGGAGCAAGGCAGAAGCAGAAAACTATAGACCTGTTAGTTTAACCTCAGTGACAGGGAAAATGATGGAATCACTTCTGAAGGAAAGAATTGTCGAGTATCTAGAGGCCAGAGGGGCACAGGACCTTAGGCAGCATGGATTCACAGCGGGAAGGTCATGCCAGATGAATCTGATAGATTTCTTTGACTGGGTGACCAAAGTAGTAGATCAGGGAGGGCTGTGACATGGCCTACCTAGACTTTAGCAAGGCATTTGACACAGTCCCACACAAAAGATTAATATACAAGTTAGCCAGCCTGGGAGTGGGTCCCAAGATGACAGCCTGGGTAAAGAATTGGCTGGAGAATAGGACACAGAGAGTAATAGTAAATGGAGTCCACTCTGAAGAAAGGGGGGTTACTAGTGGGGTACCGCAGAGTTCAGTATTAGGATCAGTCCTCTTCAATGTCTTTATAAGCGACATTGCAGAGGGACTGGAAGGAAAAGTATATCTCATTGCAGATGACACAAAGATCTGCAACAGAGTTGATGCACAAGGTGGGGTGGAAAGGATGAGAAGGGACTTGGCAAGGTTAGAGGAATGGTCAAATGTATGGCAGCTTAGATTCAGTGATAAGAAGTGCAAGGTAATGCACCTGGGAAACAAAAACCCAGGGGAAGAGTACACAATGGGGGGGTGAGATACTAACAACAACAAAAATGGAAGGGGACTTGGGGTAGTCATATCAGATAACCTAAGGTGGGCAAGCAATGTGAGAGGCAGCAAGGAGGGTTGGGGGATACTGGGATGCATAGGGAGAGGCATCACCAGTAGAAAACAGGAAGTTATTATCCCTCTGTACAGACAGCTAGTGAGACCCCATCTGGAGTACTGCGTGCAGTTCTGGAGACCCAGTCTCCTCAAAGAGATAGACAGGATGGAAGCTGTCCAGAGGAGGGCAACTAAAATGGTGCTGGGTCTGCACCGGAAGACATATGAAGAGAGACTTAAGGAGCTTAATATGTATAGCCTCGAGGAAAGGAGGGAGAGGGGGGACATGATAGAAACTTTCAAGTACCTCAAGGGAATCAACAAAGTCCAAGAGGGTAGCATCTTTCAAAAAAAGAGGTGTGTAAGAACAAGGGACTCAATTTGAAGATAGAGAGGGGTGGCTTCAGAGGTAATTTAAGGAAGTATTTTTTCACAGAGAGGGTTGTGGATGCATGGAACGGCCTTCCGGAGGAGGTTGTGGAGTCAAAAACAGTGGTGGAATTCAAGCATACATGGGACAGTTATAAGGCAGTTCTAGGGGGTTGGGGTAGGAAGAAGTAGGCTGCTGGTTAACTAGGATCTGCAGCTTATCCATTAGGTAGGGAAATGGGCAGAATGGGTGGGCCAAGCGGTCCTTATCTGCCGTCAAATTCTATGTTTCTAACCCGCTGGACCCTAT
Source organism: Neoceratodus forsteri (assembly GCA_016271365.2). Taxonomy (NCBI): domain Eukaryota; kingdom Metazoa; phylum Chordata; order Ceratodontiformes; family Ceratodontidae; genus Neoceratodus; species Neoceratodus forsteri. The sequence continues at coordinate 57,703,086 of CM057455.1, forward strand.
CCCCAAGGCAGCTTGAAAACCAGAGCAGCACTTTATTGGAGAGCCCAATGTTTGATAATTGCTTGAGTAGGAGTGGTTGGTTCACAGTATCAAAGGCTTTCATAAGGTCGATGAATACTGCCCCTACACAGTTTCCTTGATTGAGCGTGGTATGGATGAAGCCCATAAATTCTAATAGTGCAGTGGTGGTACTGTGCCCTTTTCAGAAACCATGTTGCTCAGGATACTGGATGTCATATTTTTCCAGGTGCTTGACTAGTTGGTCTGAGGCGATGTGCTCCAGGGCCTTAGACAATGGAGGGAGGATGGAGATAGGTCTGTAGTTGGAGTGCAGTGATTTGTCTCCACTTTTGTGTACTGGTGTGATGGTTGCCTGTTTCCAGCAAGATGGAAACTCGGACATCCTTAGTGATATGTTGAGGACCTTTGTCAGGGTTTCAAGGACTTCTTCAAGGACAAGTGCTAACAACTTCAGGTCAAGGGAGTTACCGCTGTAGCCTGCGTTTTGAAAGGCCTTCCGAATATAGGTTCTGGCTTCATGCACTGGGATCTCCTTGAAGTAGAATTGTGGGGCAGGATGTAGGAGAGGAGTAATTGCAGGAGGGTTACTACCAGAGGGGGCATCAAAGAAATTAGAAGGGAGTACACTATCCAAGTTGGAGAACACCTTGTTAAAGGTGTTGGTGATTGTGTACAGGACAGATGGTGTTCCATTTATGTTGAGCATGGTGGATGGTGACTTGGAGTCCTTGCCTGTTAGGTCTTTCAGGTTTCTCCAAAATTTTTTTCCAGCACCCCAGGAGTTGGAGAGAGCTTCCTTGAAGTATTTGCTTTTGGCACTCCTAACTGCCCGCGTGCACTAATTTCTGGCAACTTTATATTTATGAATATCCCCAGGTTTGGATGTTGCACGGGCACAGTGCCAGAGGTGATCCCTGTTTGAGTAAAGTGATTAGATCAGGGGTTATCCAAGGGTTAGCTCTGCCCCTGACCTTCAGCTTTTTGAGAGTTGCAAAGATATTGCAGGCCATAGTGAAGTGGCTGATGAAAAGGTCTAAGGTTTGGTTTACATCCATGGTAGAGTCGATTGGTGTCCAGTCCAGGTGACTTAGGTGTCTTAGGGTCTTTAGTAGCTCAAGGTACCCCTGCTTTAACACTCTGGTGTGGATTATTTTAGGAAGGGGCTTAGTGAATCTGTTTGTCCAGGTACATGTGACTGGTGGGCGGTCACTGATCCCATCAGGGAGCACTGAGACTTTTGAGATTCATTCAGGGTGATTAGTAAGGATCCAGTCCAGAAGTGTGTGTGACCCTGTCCTATAGTTGCATCTGGGGGGGGGGTGGTAACAAGCTGGGTGTGGTTCTGTGACGTGACAGCATCCTTGTAGTTTCTGGCCTCCAGCGATAGCCATTTTATGTTGAAGTCGCCTAGTACTACGAGTTCAGAGTTACGGAGTAATCCTTGTAGGCTTTCCAATATGCTCATAAATCCATTGGGCTGATCTTTATGGGTAGGTACACGGAGGCAATGGTGAGCTCCTTGTTGTGCGCCCCAAGTAGAACTTTAATAGCGAGAACCTGTGAGGGTGGTTTAGGGTTTGAGAATGGGAAGACTTGACCCAGATAGGAACTCCTCAGGTAGATGACACAGCCCCCACCTCATTTGGAAACCCTGTTCTGCCTGAATATAGAGTATCCAGGGATGGTGACTGCAGCGTCTGGTATCTTGGGGTTAAGCCATGTTTCGACAACAGAGAGTACATCAGGGCTTATCACAAGCATAACTACCTTACCCTTATCAACAGCAACCCCCTCTAAAAAGTTACTATCACTTTTTCTCTGCTAACAGTCCATCATTACACTTGACTTCCTGACATCAACACATTGCTTAAATATAATGTACATCACCTCATGGACAAAAACCCTGTTTCTCTCTAAAAAAAAAAACTGTATAAATAATCCCAAGGCTGAACATTTGCCAGCCATTGCTTTTTCATGTAATACCACCTTCTGTGCCATCATGAGGATTTGCATATGTTTCCCATGATGCTTTGCATTATTTGGGGTATGAGCAACTGTGTTTTCTTTAAAGTATCCAACCAATATTGTATTTATTTATTTAGTTTTTGTTGAGCGGGTAAGTGCACTAGACAAATCCTGCCTATTTTCAGGCACAACCTGGGGGAAGGGGATACAGATGAATGCCAACTGACCTTGAACCAGATGAAACTGTTGGTGGTATTTTTAATGAATGAGAGAAATTTGGCCAGGACACCGGGGAAATTCCCCTACTCTTTTCGATAAGTGCCATGGGATCTTTAACATCCACCTGAACTACCACCAATCCAGGCAGATCGGACCTCGGTTTAACGTCTCATCCGAAAGATGGATATCATCTGGGATAACACATACCTCAGTGGGGTTCTTTTATAAACTTATATTGCTTCCTATTCCTTCCATTAAAATGCGCACCTCCATATATTTTCCTAATAACGTGTATGCCTTCCTTAGAACAGAAACTAAAACAAATCTTACTACTTACAAATCACTGTGTTGTTTCTCCATACCTCCTTAACAAGTCTACACAACTTCGCTAACTTCATTATGCAGCCGTAGTGTATCTGGCCGAAATTTGTTTTTTTTGTAAAGGACTCATCCACTTAGTAATCTAAGCAAGGCAGGGCTGAACTGTGACATGACTCTCACCTCCCTGATTAGGTGCTAAGTGCTGCTGATAACTTCAGGGGCCCTGGCCAGGCTTAACTTTAAGGCGTGAACAGGCCCATTTCCTCTGCATTGTCTCCCACCCCACTTGGAATCCGCACTTAGAATCAAGTATTTCTCTAGCAGTACAGTTCAGTGTGTATGCTTTATATTTAATCTCACTCCTAACATTAGGAAATCTACAATGCCGCTAACCAATCGGAACGCGAGCGCTGGCCTCCAATTGGCTCCTGCAGTCTGTGTCTGTATTTCCTTGAAAATTCAGCTAAAACTGAACTTGCTTACTGAACCTTGCACAAAAAAGCTGTATTTACTTATTTTCCAATTGTTAAAGTTAAATTTTCCCACTGTTTAGAGTGTAAAGGGCTAAGAATTTATGTGATTAAGCTCCTTTCTGAATCTTTCTGTGTCTTCCAGACTTTAGGCGCCAAGGGAATACACATCCCTTTGTCCCGCTAATTTGGCTCTCCTGTTGGTATCGGTCCTTTGTCCGTGGCCAGCATTTAAACTTATCCTTTTTCCTCTCTCCCAGCCAAGAACAAGCTCTCCAGGGGCTCCTGCCCCAGAGGCACAGGCTCTCAGACACCGGGCAGTCAGCACTTCCACAGCCGCAGCCCGAGACCTCAAGCCCGGACTCGCCTCGCTGCCTGTATGGTAAAGCCACTAATTTCTTGCCCACCCACCCATCCCCACCCTTCCACTTATTAAATACACTGTTATCCCACCCACTTCCAAAAGCATGTCCACGAAGTTCTTCGTTGACCTTTCCAATTCTTCAGTTGTCCAATTAGGAATGCCCCTAAGATAGCCAGCCACTATCATAGGTGCCTTCTGACACTGTTATTGAGGATCCTTTGCCCCCAGACTGTACTTAACATTACCTCTTATTGAGTATGGGGGGGCTTAGATGGCACCCTTACGAAGGGCTCCTCACTAATATCTCTACTAATTATCTTCTGTTGTGCCCAGGTGGCATTTTACCCTCAGAAACCTGTGCATGCAGAGACTGACCCCTTAAAGTTTTGTTCTCCGAACACTGACTTACCTGCTAGTTCTTCATGTGCCGTGCAGATAGCACTACTGTTTGAGCACAACCTGGGTACCCATCATGATGGTATCCATATTGAGCCACCTCCTCAAGTTAGCCCTACTGTTCCATATTGTATTAGCCACCCCCTGCACTTCTCAGTCAGGATATTGTTTCACCTAGTATTAAGGCGGTACACCCTTAGGGGTGGTGATAGACTTACCCAACATATCAAGAATCATAGGTGTACCAGGGTCAGGCTTCTCAAACTAACTTTTGATGCCTTAATGAAGCTGCTACTTCTCTTACTGATATGTTTGGGTAACATCGAATTAAACCCTGGTCCCATCTCTCCCCTGTCTTCTCCATCAGACACGGCCACTCTTAAATGAATGAGTTTCTGCATGTCAATGTCTGTAGCCTCTTAAAAAAAGCTCACTATAATACAGACGTGGATCAGCCATGCTCAACCTGATGTTCTTGTAATTTCTGAATCGTGGCTCAGGCCAGCTTCCCAGGAGAGAGATTAGCATCCCCTTCTACCAGCTATTCAGAACTGATAGATCCACTAGGGGAGGTGGAGTGGCAATATATGTCAAGGAAAGGTTTGCAATGTCCTGCATGGATTCAGTCTCTGTTAAAATCAGGTCGAATGTCTGACACTTAAGACTGAATAATCTACTTCTGTGGCCATCAGAGTGATTGGTTGTTATAGACCCCCATCTGTGGGAACACTACTCCTGTCACACCTTGGTACTGTCATTGAGAAAGAGAATCTTGAAACAATTATACTTGGGAACTGTAATTTTTGACTAGCTCTCCAAGGCTGCTTCACCCCATAACACCTTTTGTGATGCTCGTGGGTTAGTGCAGCTAATTCAAGAACCTACACGTCCTAATAAAAAGAACCTTTGTAATAGTTCATTATTGGATGTTATATTAGTTGATAAGCCACATGTTTTCATGTACTCTGGAACATTCTTCACCGACGTCAGTGACCATTATTTCATTGCTGCAGTTAGGTCACTACATCACACAGGCCCTTCAGCTAAATTCATCACTAAAAGAACACGGCGCAACTTTGATGTGGCCACCTATACATATGAACTGGGATACTCGCCACGTTGGCAAGACTTCTACCTAGCCACCAAGGTCAACACGGCGTACAATATCTTTAGTCATATTCTGGCAGGAGCCCTAGATGTACATGCCCCTACTGTAAAAATCCAAGTAAAAAACAAAGCTTGTTGCTGGTTCACACCTGAACTGAAAACCACCTTGCTAGGTAGGGATAAGCTGTGGAAAAAGGCGCAGCAGACGAAGCTGGACTCAGATTAGTGCCACTTTAGGAAGGCACGCAATGCATGTACAAAAATGGTCAGAGACGCCAAGGCATCATTCTATCTTAGGGAGCTGGACTGTGCTGCAAAGTGCTCCTGTAAATTCTGGAGGACAATCATGGATATCCCTCTGTACAGACAGCTGGTGAGACCCCATCTGGAGTACTGCATGCAGTTCTGGAGACCCAGTCTCCGCAAAGACATAGACAGGATGGAAGCTGTCCAGAGGAGGGCAACTAAAATGGTGCAGGGTCTGCAGCGGAAGACATATGAAGACAGACTTAAGGCGTTTAATATGTATAGCCTCGAGGAAAGGAGGAGGGGGGGGCATGATAGAAACTTTCAAGTGCCTCAAGGGAATCAACAAAGTCCAAAGAGGTAGCATCTTTCAAAAAAGAGGTGTGCAAGAACAAAGGGGCACAATTTGAAGATGGGGGTGGCTCAGAGGTAATTTAAGGAGTATTTTTCACAGAGAGGTTGTGGATGCATGGAACAGCCTTCTGGAGGAGGTTGTGGAGTCAAAAACAGTGGTGGAATTCAAGCATGCATGGGACAGTCATAAGGCAATTCTAGGGGGTTGGGGTAGGAAGAAGTAGGCTGCTGGTTAACTAGGATCTGCAGCTTATCCAGTAGGTAGGGAAATGGGCAGACTGGGTGGGCCAAGCAGTCCTTATCTGCCGTCAAATTCTGTGTTTCTATGATATGTCCAGTTATACCCCAGGTAACTCCTTGCCACCAAAAATCACATCCGAGTGGAAAACTATATGTGATAAACAGGGGATCTTAGAAGCATTCAACAATCATTTTGCCACAGCTGGTCTAGCCTTTGATAATTCCCCTGTAGCCCTGGCCCGTTCCCAGCTAAGTGTCCCTTGTGTAGATACTACTGCCCCGGTACCTGGCTTCTCTTTCCAACCTGTATTATTGAAGGAGGTTGAAGACCTGATACTTCCGTTAGATGTAAAGAAGAGTGCTGGAGCTGATTCATTGGTCCCTACTTTCTAAAAATCGCTTATCATGTCCTTGCTGTTCCTATCACCCATCTATTTAATTTACCACTCTCCCAAGTGTCCCTTCCTATAATTTGGAAAACTGCCCATGTCATCCCATTGTTTAAATCTGGGGATACTTGCGACCTCAACAACTATAGATTGATTGCCTTACTGCCAATCTTGTCAAAGCTCCTGTAAAAGGTTGTCAGCGATCAACTTGGAGCTTATCTGGAAGTTAACAATTTACTAAACCCTATGCAATTGGGCTTTAGGTCTAAACATAGCACTATCTTGGCCCTTGCCAAAGTAACAAACGACTTGTACAGTGATCTAGATAGCATGAACTTTGTCTGTGCAGTATTTCTAGACCTTAGTAAGGCTTTCGATACTGTGGATCATAGCCTGCTAATCTCCACTCTGAAGAGCACAGGTATTGACTCTGCATCCTTGCACTGGTTTACGGAGTACCTGATGATGATAAAACTTTATTTTTATACAGGAAATTCTAGTCATTAGGATTATACAATCCTGTTCTCAAGATAGTCCTGTTTGTATTTCACTTAGTTACAACTAAACATAAAATATATAGCAATACTCACATAAAAACAAAACATAAATAATAAACAACTTTTCAATTATCCAACATTACCTTAAAACACAAATACTACTAAAAGAAATTACAGAAGCATAAACAATCTGGTAGGACGTCAGCAATAAATCAAAGCTGAGGGGGGAGTTATCCCCACTCAAACCTCTTCTGAGGGGAGTGCTACAAGGATCCATACTTGGTCCGCTGCTCTTCGCTATCTGAAAACAATATTGATGTGGGCATCAACAAGGCAAAAATACACCTGTTCGTTGACGACACAGTGGTATACATAAGTAGTCCGACTGCCAAAGCAGCCTGTGCAGACCTACAGGAAGAATTATACCTGCTTCAGACTCAGCTCCTCCACAAAAAACTTCTTTTAAATGCAAAAAAGACAAAGGCAATGCTGTTCTCACCCTATAGCCGTGTGACAAACCCTGCCAGCTCTGGGGCACTGCCTCTGATCTCCACAATTCTGGGAGAGAAATTGGAATTTATCCCAAAGTTTAAATACTTAGGAGTATGGTTAGACCAGAGCCATTCATTTTCTGAGCATGTTGAAGACCTGGCAAAGAAGTTAAGGCAGAGGTTGGGTCTGTTCTATAGAATTAGCCAGTTCCTCACTCGTGATGCCAAACTGCGACTAGTCCAAACTACTTTTCTCTCCCTAATCAACTATGGAGATTTTCTATATAGTCACTGTCCCAAAGCCTCACTTATCAAGTTGTATACGCTTTATCATAGGGCCATCGGGTTCATTACCGGTCTTCCCTTCTCTACTCATCACTGCTTATTGTAGAAAGTTATAGGATGATCCTCGCTTACATTCAGGCGCGAAAGAAATGCAGTCCTTTGGACCTACAGAGCTATCTTAAAAGGCTTCCACATTATATTTCTGAATGTCTTCCCCTAAGTGAGCTGGGACCATATGGCTCGATAAGTACCTGCTATATCTCCCTATGCATCCCTAAAGCTACCACCTGCTTTGGCAGAATGGCCTTTAGCTTCACACTGCCATCCTTGTGGAACAAAATGCAAAAACTACTGAAACTAAGCTACCTCCAAAATATTAATGCTTTCAAGTCATTATATGCTCAAGGTGTGTGTGAACCTTGCTACTGTTTCCCCAGCTCCTAATCACTAACTGCTGGTAGCTTGCTCCCTCAAGACTGGCCTTAGCCATGAGTGGCCTTATCCCAGATTAATTTGTGCATGTTTTTAATAATCCTTAAGTATTTATTACTTTCCAGTTCCTGTACCCCTCTTGCTAGACACAAGCACGTCTTATAGGGGCATCTGCACCTAAAGCGCAAAATCTCTAGCTCCCAGGTGGTTGTACCTTTACAAGCCACCATCCAAAACCATTCACCTGGATTCATCTCCAGCAAAGCACTGCTAAAGCCGCCAACCAATCGGATTGTGAGCGCCTTCCGGCCCTTGCTCCTGACTGGCTTCTGAGGTTCACTTCGGTGATCCTTCCAATTCCAGCAAAAATTGAATGGTCTGCCTGTACTCTGCTAAAATAGCTGTAACCGCTTCCTTCCCTGACCGATGAGGTCCTCTCCCCTATGGCTGAAAGAGTAATTCTCGGGAGCATGAGTGATTATGCTCCTCTTTGAACCTTTGCCTGAGACTGGCCCTAGACGCCCTAGTGTATTCATACCTTACCTGCCTTGAGACCTTCCTGTGGCCTGATGGTCCATTGGACATGGACAGCCAGCGCTAGCACCTCAGTACCACGCTCACACCTTCTATCAGCAAGTCACGGTACAGCCACCTCCCAGTCCCAATGTGAGCGCTCCATGGGGCTGCCGTTGATGGTGCCAGGCAGGCTGCCTGCTCCCTTTCTGACCTAACTATACCTGTTTATTCCTTTGTGAACTGTGTCAAGAGGAAAGCTGTTATCATTTATTTTGTCTGACTGTTATGACAGCGATTCCTAGGTTTCGCTTGTGTTTTTTAAGAAAATTACTGTAATAACATCCATCTCAGTATCTCTGTGGACTAGCCTGTTCCCACTATTTCATACTGTTCACTTTGTCTTATTGATGATCCTGAACGAACTGTTATGCTATGCATGTCTGTGTGTCCTGATTTGCACTTCTACTATGTTTTATTCACATTGTAAATATAGCTGTTTGTAATATAATCGGGACTTAACCAGATCCATCTTGTAAATGAGCTTGCTCAACGTTGTTCGCCTGGATAAATAAAGAGTTGAGTGATTGATTGATTGAATGGTACAATTAAAAATTGTACTCTCTTTTTAATTCCTTCATCGAACTCATATTGAAGTTATGACCTTGATATAGCTCCGTTTTTAGGGTGAATCAGTGAACATTTTTACAGATTTTCTTCAATAAATCTTGCTTATCAATCACAGAAATGTGTGATCCCAGGAATGATTTCTTCCAACAGTCACCCACTTTGTAACATAATCTCAACAGTTCATGACTCCTCTAGTAAACCACCAATTTAACTCCTCGACCACCCAGGACCCAACCTCTTTTAGAGGTGGGTAACTACTCTACCCAACAAATCTCTCACATCCTGGTTCGTACTGCATGACAAGACAAAATGATAATAACCAGACTGCGAAAAGTATGTGTGTTTGGGGAGGGTTGGCTTCGGAGAAACTCTGACACGTCCCAACTCATATTTACCAGGCCAGTTAGTAATTATTTTATTTTCTCTGAATGATCAACATTCAGACTACTGCTATTTTTCCACAATGATATTTAGTTTCATTAATTTTGAAGCATTTTAGTTTGGTTATTTATGTTTTATGCCACTTTTTAAGGATGGTAAGATTTTTTTTTTTCAAGTTTCAGTAACTGATATGCAATGGCCAATGGGTACAGTCACAGTCAAGGGGCATGGTTGCGGTGAGGGGGGCCCCAAGTTGCCTTAATCTGGCCCTGATTGGGGTATCAATCAGGGTGCAAGGACCTCATGTAACAGTACCCTGGGAGTAGAGTGGGTGGGGATCCCTGTGAATTAGTATGTTTGCACAGTGCTGCACACAAAGACAATCACAGGATACCCTGGGTAGTAGAGTGGGTAGTGGATCCCTATAAATTAGAATGTTTACAGTCTTGCTTACCAAAGAAATTACAGGGTACCTTAGGAGTAGAGTGGGTGGGAATCCCTATAAATTAGTACATTTGCATATTCCTGCTTACCAAGGGAATAATGGGTTACCCTGCATAGTAGAGTGGGTAGTGGATCGCTATCAATTAGAATGTTTACCCAGTCCTGCTTACCAAAGAAATTACAGGGTACCTTAGGAGTAGAGTGGGTGGGGATCCCTATAAATTAGTACATTACACAGTACTGCTTACCAAGGGAATCACAGGGTATCCCGGGAGTAGAGTGGGTGGGGATCCCTGTAAATTAGTACATTTCACAGTACTGATAACCATGTGAATCACGTGGTACCTTGGGTAGTAGAGTGAGTTTAGGATCCCTATAAATTAATATGTCTGCACAGTCCTGCTTACCAGGTGAATCACTGGGTACCCTGAATAGCAGATGATGGTGGAATCTCTATACATAGCACATTTGCATAGTCCTGCTTACTAAGGGAATCATAGAGTACCCATGGTAGTGGAGTGGGTGGGAGATCCCTGTGAACTGGTATGTTTGCATAGTCCTCCTTACTAAGAGAGTCACAAGGGCCATGGGTAGTAGAGTAGGTGGGGGTTCCCTATAAATTAGTATGTTTCTACAGTCCTGCTTACCAAGGGAATAACAAGCTACCCTGCAGTAGTAGACCGGATGGAAATCCCTGTAAATGAGTATGTTTGCACAGTACTGTTTCCCAAAGGAATCACAGGGTACCCTTGGTAGTGGAATGGGCAAGGCATCCCTAAAAAATAGTACATTTGCACAATCCTGCTTGCCAGGTAAATCACAGAGTACCACAAGTAGCAGCATGGGTGGGGATCTCTTAATATTACTATGTTTGAACAGTCCTGCTTACCATGGAATTTCAGGGTATCCTTAGAAGTGAAGTTGGTGGGGATCCCAGTATATTTACACAGTCTTAATTGCCAAGGGAACCAAAAGATGCCATGGGTATCCCACCTACAGTCTAGTAAAATCCTTCCCACCCACTTAGTACCTTATCTCCTATTTACCCCCCCCCCCCTTTGGTGCACTGCCTCAGAATGAAAATGTGAAGCTGTTGGAGATGGCTAGAGGCACAGGTCCTTCTCTCACTACCATGACTGTCCATGGCTACAGGCACAGTCCTACTCTCACTACCATGACTGTCCATGGCTACAGGCACAGTCTCCTTCTCACTACAATGACTGTCCATGGCTACAGGCACAATCCTACTCTCACTATCATAACTGTCCATGGCTACAGGCACAGTCCTACTCTCACTACAATGACTGTCCATGGCTACAGGCACAGTCCTCCTCTCACTACCATGACTATCAGTGGTTCTCCAAGGCTACAGACACAGTCCTTCTCTCACTACCATGACTGTCCATGGCTACAGGCATAGTCCTTCTCTCACTACCATGACTGTCCATGGCAACAGGCACAGTCCTCCTTTAATTAACATAGCTGTCCACAGCTACTGATGTACTGGTGCAATTTTAGGAAAGCCAGGAATGTGTGCACCGAAATGATAAGGCATCCTTTTATCACCTGGAACTGGATTCTTTTTGGAAGTCCATTAAGGATATGTCTGGACATACTCCAGGAAATACCCTGCCTGCAAAGATTACCAATGGCAGTGCCACTATCTGTGACAAAATGGAAATCCTGGTTGCCTTTAACAACCACTTTGCCACCGCAGGTCTTGCTTTCAACAACTCTCCTGCATGTTCCCTACGCTTCCATTGGATATGCAAACTCTCTGAACCTTTCCTAACCAAGTCAGTCTTTTCACTCCAGCATACTTCATTGAAAGAGGTAAAAGAACTCCTATTAAAGTTGGACACTAAGAAAAGTGCGGGCATCGACTCTCTTGGTGTTTACTTTCTAAAGGTCACCTACCATGCCTTGTCTGCACCAATTACCCACCTATTCAATTTTTAACTGTCCCACGGAATCCTCCCACCTTTATGGAAAACAGCTCACATTATCCCTTTGTTCAAATCAGGGGACCCTTGTGATCTAAATAACGACAGACCAATTTCCTTACTACCTATACTGTCTAAACTACTGGAAAAAATTGTAAGCAAGCAGCTGAAAACATATGTAAAAACTATGAATCTTCTAAATCTTATGCAGTCTGGCTTTAGAGCACAGCACAGCACTATCACTGCCCTAGCTAAAGTGACCAACGACTGGCAGCGAGACCTGGATAATAGAAAATTTGTCTGTGCAGTGTTTCTAGACATGAGCAAGGCATTCAACACTGTTGATGATGGCCTGCTCCTTTCCTCCCTAAAGGCAATAGGACTGGACTCACTATCCTTACATTGGTTTACTGATTACCTCTCTGGTCGGTGGCAGCAAGTAAAGGCAGAAGGTGAACTTTCTCCCCTAAAACCTCTGCAAAGAGGAGTCCCTCAGGGATCGATTCTGGGTCCACTACTGTTTGCAGTCTACGTAAACAACATTGACAATAACATAACTAAGGCCAATATTCATCTGTTCACAGACAATAGTATCCTCTATCTAAGCTGTCCTTTACTTGAAACAGCCTGCAAAGACCTACAATCTGAATTCAGTCTTCTTCAGGGCCAACTCGTAAACAAAAAGCTGCTATTAAATGCAAAAAACCCCAAAGCAATGCTATTTTCTCCTTTTCTCCATGATGCTATCCCAGCCGCTGTTGGCTCCGTCCCACAGACTACCACAATCCTGGGTGAAAATCTAGAATTTGTTAGCAAATTCAGGTATCTGGGAGTGCGACTTGACTATAAACTTTCTTCACATCGAAGACCTCCTAAAGAAATTAAGACAGAAGCTTGGCCTCTTTTTCAGGATTAATAACTACCTCACCAGCAATGCCAAATGGCGGCTGGTACAAACCGCATTTCTCTCCTTGGTTGACTATGCTGACTTTCTTTATAGTCACTGTGCCGTCTCTCATCTCGCTAAACTGGATATGTTGTATTACAGGACTCCGAGATTCATTACTGGATTACCTCATGCCACTCATCATTGTGCCCTTTACGCAGCCGTGGGGTGGCCCTCCCTCCATTTCAGGAGAAACAGAAATGCTCTATTCTGGACATTCAGAGCTATTATCAAGAAACTTCCCCTGTATATCTCCAGTTGTCTTCTGCTATGTGAACCTGGAAACTATGCACTGAGAAGCTACTCCTTCATTTATTTAATGGTACCTAAGCTAAGAACACACTTTGGGAGAATGGCTATAAGCTTTGCGCTGCCATCTCTGTGCAATACAATGCAAAAAACACTGAAGCTTAGTTCTCAGATCAGCCTATCCTCCTTCAAGATCTTATATGTCCATTCAGTTAAAGAAATTTGGAACTGCTTCCCCCGACTGTAAACCCCCCTGCATTATGACTGACTATGTTAGCATGGTCTCCACGTTACAACCTGGATTGAGTGGCTCCCCTCATTTTCTCTAATTACCAGTTGTGTTCTCTGCCCACCTGTCATGTGCCCTTTCTGAGGCCTTTCTGTCCTGTAGGCTATCCCCTTCCTCTGTGTGTGTACCGTTCATGCCTCAACTCTGATTCCCTCTCTTGCGGCCCTATGTCCTGTCATTATTCTCCCCTTAACCCACTGTCTGCCTGGTTCCCTATAGATAAGCATACAGTATATTCAAAACTACTCTGTTATCTGTTACATCTCAGCTTCTGAACTGGCCATAATTATCCTATTAATGAATTGGATCTTTGTTCCAAACTATTCTCCACTCATGTATATGTTTACTAATGTACACCAATTTTGTATAGTATCACTGTTTTGCTATGATTGTAACTGTATATATTGTGCATTGTCTTGATTTCAACTGTTATACTTTGTATATCATGGGTGGGATAGTCAAAGGGGTTGCGCATGGCGCAAGAGTGTAGCATCATGCGCAACCCACTGATGCACCCCGGTGTGATATTCAAACGGGGATGTTGCACTGCACTATTCCCATTGCGCAGGGTGCACCAGTAATGTATGCGGCGCAAATGCAGCAGGCATGCCCATGCATATGTGGCACATCCCGATATTCAGCCCGGGATGTGTGGTGCATATGCAGGCATAACCCTGCCTTGCGCCGCACAGGGGGGTGCAAAGATCCGCCCGTAAAAAGCAGGAGCAAGGCCTGGCCATCCACAGGTGAGCTGCTGTATTACAGGGCGCAATACAGTAGCCGCCAGCTGTGGGTGGCCGCCCAGCTTCCAGAGGCACAGTCCGGGCGTCATTGCCCCCCCCTTGCCCAATCACGGGCATAGACTTACAGTATCCCTGGTGGTCCAGTGGACCGGCTCCCCTGCCCGATCATGGGCTTTTGATATGTTAAATATTCCTGGTGGTCCAGTGGACCCACTCCCCTGTCTGATCACGGGCCTTATCTTAAATGAACCTCCCTGGTGGTCCAGTGGCCTGATCCTCAGTCTCATCGCGGGCTTCAGTAGTAAATAAATTCCCAGGTGTGCCATCAGTATCCCCCACCCCACCCGCCCATGCAGACCTGCCACCCGCTCCCCAAGTCAGCAGCGGGTGGCAGCTTCCTCCCGCAAGCCACCAGGCCGCCCGCCGACTGACAATGTACAGTACAGCTGTGCGCCCATTGGTCACTGTGTGGGCCAATGGGCGTGTTGACCGACTGTACTACACAGTCCCAAAATGTGAATGGTTCATTCACATTTTGGGACTGTATTATACAGTACGGGCTGCATGCCCATTGGCCCACGCAGTGGACCAATGGGTGTACAGCTGTACTGTATGCTATCAGTTGACGGGCGGTCAGGTGGCTTGCGGGTGTGGAGCTGCCTCCCGCTGCTGACCGGGGGGGCAGGGTGGCAGGTCTGAGTTGGCAGGTGGGGAGGTACCGATGGCCCACCTGGGCATTTATTTACAACTGAAGCCCACGATTGGGTTAGGGATTGGGTCCACTGGACCACCATGGAAATTAATATATTCATCTGCCCGCAATCGGGCTGGGGATCTGGTCCACTGGACCACCAGGGAATGTATATTTCACAACAGCCCATGATCGGGCGATGGGGTAGGGTCCACTGGACCACCAGGGACTTTAACTTTACCCACAGCCCACGATCGGGCATTGGGGCGCATTGTCCGCTGAGGGGCAGGGGGTGTCAGTCCCCGACGGCTGCAGCCTGGCAGGGCACCAGGCGCAAGTCGCCAGGGATCGGTGCACCTGCATGCAAATGGGGCCATAATGACATGCAAATAGCTCCATTTGCACCTTGCATGCATAATGGCCTCGTTTGGCATGCCCAGCATTGAATATCATGGTTGCTGCACCCTAGTGCACCTGCACTTGCACTGGTGCATCCCCCTGCTCCTCACTTGCACTGGCACAGTGCCACTGCGACGTGCGTAATGCGGGCGGCCCCAGTGCCATATTCAATGGTGCTGAGTCAAGGTGCAGCACCATTGAATATCGCACGGGCCATGCCCTAGTGCATCCCAGTTGTCTTGCGCCAGGCTTGCGCCCATGCCTGTTGCATTTCTGAATATCCCACCCCATGTGTACCAGGTCCATCTTGTAAATGAGCTTGCTCAATGGTGATCGCCTGGATTAATATACTTGATTGATTGACTTGATTGATTGCTACAGGCACAGTCCTGCTATCACTACCATGGCTGGCCACAGCTACAGGCACAGTTCTGCTATCACTACCATGGCTACACACAGCTACAGGCACAGTCCTCCTCTCACTATCAGTACTGAACACAGCTACAAAGACATAAACAGCCCTCCTTTCACTATCAGTACTGAACAAATCTACATATACAGTTTTGCTATCACTACCATGGCTGAAAACAGCTACAGGAACAGCCCTCCTCTCACTATCATTGCCGAACACAGCTACAGGCATAGTCCTCCTCTCACTACCATGGCTGGTCACTGCAACAGGCACAGTCCTCCTCTCACTACCATGGCTGTCCACAGCTACAGGCACAGTACTCCTCTCACTACCATGGCTCTCCACAGCTGTAGACACAGTCCTCCTCTCACTACCATGGCTTTCCAAAGCTACAGGCACAGTTCTCCTCTCACTACCATGGCTGGTCACTGCAACCGGCACAGTCCTCCTGTCATTACCATAGCTGTCCAGATCTACAGGCACAGTCCTCCTCTCACTACCATGACTGGTCATTCACTGCACAGGCACAGTCCTCCTCTCACTACCATGACTGTCTACAGCTACAGGCACAGTCCTGCTTTCACTTTCATGACTGTCCACAGCTACAGGCACAGTCCTCCTCTCACTACCATGACTGGCAAAAGCTATAGGCACAGTTCTCCTGTCACTAACATGGCTGTCTACAGCTACAGGCACAATCCTCCCTTCACTACCATATCTGTCCATGGCTAAAGGCATAGCCCTTCAGTTACTTTCATTGCTGGCTATGGCTACAGGCACAGTCCTCCTCTCACTACCATATCTGTCCACAGCTAAAGGCATAGTCCTGCTCTTACTTCTGTTGCTGGCTATGGCTACAGGTACAGTTCTCCTGTCAATAATGTAGTTGTCCACAGCTAAAGGCATAGTCCTGCTTCTACTTCCATAGCTGGTTATGGCTACAGGCACAGTCCTCCTCTCACTACCAGTGCTTGCCTTGGCTACAGGCACAGTCCTGTCACTACCATGGCTGGCCGTGGCGACAGGCACAGTCCTCCTCTCACTTTCGTGGCTAGACATGGCCTCAGGCACACTCCTCTTGCTACTAGTGCTGGCCTTGGCTGCAGGCACTGTTGGCCTGTCACTACTATGGCCACAGCTACAGCCATAGTCCTTCTTTCAGTACCATGGTCAGCAGTACAATATTTGGTTATATTTTTGAAACCATATACTGCAGGATGAATGATTGAAACCATTACTATCATAAAATGGAGGATCTGAAGCACTGTACAAGTTGACAAGTGTATGAATTAGAAGAGTGCGCCAGCGGGGCATTGGACTCAAGGCAGCATGGATTCATAGTGGGAAGGTCATGTCAGATGAGTCTAATAGATTTCTTTGACTGGGTGAGCAAAGAAGTAGACCAGGGAGGGACTGTTGATATGGTCTACCTAGACTTTAGGAAGGCATCTGACACATTCCTGCACAAAAGATTATTAACCAAGTTAGCAAGCCTGGGAGTGGGTCCCAGGGTGGTAGCCTGGGTAAAAAAATTGACTGGACAACAGGATGTAGAGGGTGATAGTAAACAGAGTCCACTCCGAAGAAAGGGGGGTTACTAGCAGGGTCCTGCAGGGTTCAGTACTGGGGCCAGTCCTCTTTAATGTCTTTATAAGTGACACTGCAGAGGGACTGGAAGGAAAAGTATGCCTCTTTGCAGATGCCACTAAGATCTGCAACAGGGTTGATACACAAGGGGGGGAGGGTGGAAAGCATGAGAAGGGACTTGGCAAGGTTGGAGGAATGGTCAAAACTTTGGCAGCCTAGATTCAATGCAAAGAAGTGCAGAGTAATGCACCTGGGAAACAAAAACCCAGTGGAAGAGTACACAATGAAGGGGGGGTACTAACAACTACAAAAATGAAAAGGGACCTGGTGGTAACCATATCAGATGACCTAAAGATAGGCAGACAATGTGAGAATGCAGTAAGAAGGGCTGGGGGGATACTGGGATGCAGAAGGGAGAGGCATCACCAGCAGAAAACAGGAAGTTGTCATCCTCTATATAGACAGTTGGTGAGACCCCATCTGGAGTACTGCATGCAGTTCTAGAGACCCCATCTCTAGGACATAGACAAGATGGGGGCAGTCCAGAGGAGGGCAACTAAAATGTTGCAAGGTCTGCACCAGAAACCATACAAAGAGAGAGACTAAAGAAGCTTAATATGTATACCCTCAAGGAAAGGAGGGAAAGGGGCATGATAGAAACCTTACAAGTACCTCAAGAGAATCAACAAAGTCCAAGACGGTGGCATCTTTCTGAAAAAGAGATTTGCAAGAACAAGGGGGTACAGTTTGAAGATAGAAGAGAACGGCTCAGGGGCAACGTGTGGAAGTATTTTTTCACAGAGTGAGTGGTGGACGCATAGAATGGCCTTCGAGGTTGTGAGGTCAAAAACAGTGGGGGAATTTAAGAATGCATGAGACTGACATAAGGCAATTATAGTGACGAGTAGGAGGAAGTATGCTGTACGTTAACTAGGATCTGCAGCTTATCCAATAATGAGGGAAAAGGGCAGACTGGGTGGGCCAAGCGGTCCTTATCTGCCATCTAAATCTGTGTTTCTATGTTTTCTATGAGAGGGAGCCCAGCTAGAAATTGGAGATGAAGGAGGCACAATGAGTGAGGCACCTATAATCAAGCGAGGGCATTGAGAGGGAGGGAGGACTACTGGGAACACTGGTGGGTTCTGAGGAGGCAATCCAGGGCACAGTGTCAGAAAGTGGCAAAGAGGGGATCCAGCTTGGCAAAGGTGGATGTGGAAGCATCATCACATATGGTGTTGCTATAATTGAAGATAGGTTGAGTCACCTTCATACCATTGGCCTGGTGGCGCTGAGGGTTGAGGCGCTGGATGCCACACCACATTGGCGACCCAGGTTTGGAAGTGAACTCAGGCTGCCAGGGGTCGGCAGGGGAAGGAGAGAATTGAGCATCTGACACAACTCTCCTCTCTCTGAGTGGGTGGGCATGTCATCCCACTCCTTGGCTGCCCACACGGTGGAGGATGAGGAATAGTGCCAGACCATGGGGGACAAGTAGTGCAGTGATGCACACATACCTCCACGGACAGTATATGTATTAATGGCTGTGAGGGGGAAGGGACACAGAAAAAGTGAGAAAAATGGCTTCTGACTCTGAGAAGTCCCCACCAGCGTGTACCGCCCCCCAGACTGACTGTAATTGCCAAGTAATCAGGGCTCTGGGTCTGGGGGAGGACTGCCGAGCCAGAAGGGGGGGCGGATATCATCGGCAGGCTGGGAGGATAAATACAGTATGGAAAGAATCATCTTCATGACATCCTCTCGCTACAGACAGGAAGCAGTATACCTGCTTTTTTCCTGTAAAGTGCCACAAGTTTTGGGGGTAGATTCTGGTGGATGTCATCCAGGTGAGCAAGTCACAATTATAGTTCAACCATACACTGAAGGATTCAGACATTCCCAATCACAACACCACCATGGATCTGATAGAAGGTGGAGGGGAGAGCTTGGCAAGTCTCTGCCTAGTGGCAAAGGTCATGGAATCCTTTTTTTGGCATTGAGGGACAGCTGATTGGCCTGAAACTAGTGCTGGATGTTGTTGAAATTCAGTTGGAGTCAGGTCATTTGGTCCGAGGCAAAGAAACCATAGGGATGGAGAACTGTGCTGTCTGCATACATGTGAATAGACATAGAGGAACTGGTAGGAAGGGGGGGTCATTTAGGAAGATGGAGGATAGGATAGGGTCAAGGACATATCCTTGGGGAGTGTCTGAGCAGATGGGGAAAGGAGGGAAGTAGGCATCACCAGTATGGACAGCTTGAGCCCTAACCCCAAGGTATGGCAAAACCACTCAACAGAGGAGGAGAACCCAGCAGCTGTTAGCTTGTCCAGGAGGATGGAGTGGGTAACAGTGAGTCAAAGGATTTGGCTTCATCAACAGGGATGGTAGATGAGACCAGCCCCTAGTCCATGCCAGAAGGAACAGAGTCAGTGAGCCTAAGGAGGGAGGTGGTGGTGGTGGAGTGGGATTTCTTGAATCCAGACTGCTACTAAGTGAAGAAGGAGGGGTTGTTAAAGAAAGGGGAGAGATGGAAAAGAATCAGGTGTTCCTGAAGTTTAGCCAGGGTGGAGGGATATGGGGTGCTAGTTACCGGGGAGAGAGGGGTCACCCTCTTTAGGAAGTGGGTGACTATAGTCTGCTTCCACAGATCAGGGACTGAGACAAGGGACAGGAATTGGTTTAAGAGGTGGGTGATGGCAAGGGCAGTGGTCGAGGCAGAGACAAGCGTTTAGGGTCAAGACCATCAGGGCTCTCTCCTTTGCATGGGTTAAGAACTAAGAAGGCCTTGAGGGTAGCAGAGAGAGTGGTAGGGGAGAAGGAGAAGGGATAGTAGGGGGAGAGGGGTGAAGCAAAAAGTGAAAGTGTGTGGGGGAGATGGGACGAGGGAGAGAGAGACTGCAAAGGTGGTGAAAAAGGAGTTTAAAGCTGAGGCAACTGCTGCAGTATAGGAGATACCCACTTTTAGAATGGGGAAAGGGGCAGGGAAGGCAGGGAGAAGAGGGTGTGAATGACATTCCAGAACATTGATGGGGTGGTTAAGGTTGTTCTGGAGTGTGGATGCAAAGTGTTCAGTCTTTGCAAGTCCAGTAGCTCTGGTAGAGGTGTTACAAAGTGACTTGAATTTAGTAAGGTCAGGTGGGGATCCAGTGAACTTGTGGGTCCTACAGGTAAGGTGACATGCACGGTGATAGGCTAACAACTCCGCCATGCCCCAAGGGAGGTGTAACCATCTACCCCAGTTTTCCTCAAGGGGCCATGATTATCCCAGGCTGACAAAAATCTGGAGTTAAAAAACTCGAGAACAATGTTAAAGTTGCTGGCAGCTAGTATGGGAGACCACTTAGTCGGATCAGACCAGCCAGTAAAGAGGATAGGCTGGTGTACAAAAGGGTAGTCAGCACCTGCTAGTGGTTATGATTGGCTTTTACATACACTTGAAACTTGAAGACTTTGAAAGAAAAGGTTGCATACCTCATTTTTGTTCCAAAAACATGCTTAACTTTATTGAAGTGGCAGAAGTGCTGGATACGCACACAAATTTGCAAAAAGCCTGGAACCGAGGAGCCCTTTACAGATGCTATCCTTCCCTCTTCACACAACAAACAATACACATCACCTGATGCATTTTACTCATGTAGAGCTTTGTCAACGGTAGACGTGATTCAGGTAACACTGCTCATTTACATAAATTTGCAATGAAAAATTAAAGACATATACCTGCTTTATAAATTGACATAAATATTTAAAAACAGTGCAAATTATACTGTGCAATTTATGTGGTGAAAGCCTATGTCAGAACTTTATGCATAAAACAGTGCATTGGGCTACAGGTTTTAAGATGGGCCTTTATAAATCTCCAATATCTATTGTCTGCTAAGTTCCCGTCATGTCTTGATTGGGAGCGCCAGACTAGTACCTGAGTAGGTTTGACATTAATTCATTTACCCATGTCCTATGGGACTTTTAACTACCATCTGTATTTATTCAGTATTTTTACTTTCAGAAATTCATGTGCCTGTTACAGTGAAGATTTGCACTGTTTTTAATTATTTATGTTTATTTTTAATGTGTGTGTATGTCTTTAATTGTTCATTGCAAATTTGTATAAAAGGGCAGTGTTACCTGAAGTTCGTCAGCCTTTTTTTGCAGTTAATCTTTTTATTGAAACTGTTAAACATGGCGTAGTACAGCACAAAAAGGATTATACATATTAAGATCTGTGGTATAATATATAATAATAAAGAAAAGGTAACCTGATAAAAATGTTATATATTACAAGATTATAGTAAGGCTGTATAATATATTGACTCTCTTATTGTGTGTAATATTGGCTATACTACACAAGGTTAAAGGGTTTTCCAGAAACAATCACAAACATCAAACAACCAGAAAGAAGGAGCTGCAAATATGTAGCAGTAAAGAGAAAAGAAAGAAAAAAAAAACATGTTATTATATATAAATGTTTTTTAAGATTGAAGAAAGTTCAAATAGCTCTGCCAGCAAAGATAATACTCATCGAGTCTGTCAGTAATTAGATAGGAGATTCTTTCAAAAGAGGAGATGCGAGTTAGGTGATTTAAAGTATCCATCAGATTAGAGGTTAGATGAGATTTCCAACGAATTAAGATCAGTCTCTTGACTTGCATGAAAAGTATCTGAAGCCATTTATGCTGATATTTTGTTAAAGTTAAATTGTTATCAATGATACTTAGAATATATAGTTTAGGATCAAATGGAATAACACTGCCAATGATTTTGATAGCAAATTGATGAATAGTTTGCCATAAGTTAGAGATGGGTTTACATTACCATAATATATGTAGAATGTCTCCATTAGGAGCATTGCAACGCCAACAGTTATTATTGGGTAGTAAACCAATCTTGTATAGATGAGCTGGAGTTTTATACCAAAGGTGTAAGATTTTACATTGTATTAGTCTGCTTTGTGCATCTTTGAACAAGTCATGGCAGAGTTTCCAAGATTTGTTCCAATGGAAATCGGATATATCAGTATTAAGTATCCGGTTCCATTTATCTCTAGCCAAGAGAGATTGATTAGGGAGCTTGTCCCTGATTAATTTATAAACAGTACTGGTTAAGCTATAAGGAGTATTAATCCATTTGTTGATATGTGGATGAGTTCCCAGCGAATTATAGGGTTTTTGGGTAAAAAGAGTTATGGCAGATCTGATTTGTAGGTATTTCCAAAATTCTGTTTTGGGGATGCTCCATTTGGCTTGTAAGTTACAAAAGGTATCTAAAGTGTTGCTGTTATCCATTAAAAGGTCGCTAAAAAAGAAAATATTTTTTTGTGCCCAAGATTTACAGTATAGTGGTTTATTCTCCAATGTAAGTTTTGGATTTCCCCAAATAGGTGTATATTGTATAGGTGCCGGGTCAATGTTAAGCCATTTGTGCATTTTAAGCCAATAATATATCGATGAATTAATAACAGGATTTTTCTTAAGTTTAGGTACCGAAGTGAAATAAATGAAAGAATTAGGGGTTAGACCAGGAGATAATGAAGTTTCCATATCATACCATAAGGGAACATTGCAATCGGGTTTAAAAAACCATTTAACCGTTTGTGAAGCTCTAAATGCCCAGAAGTATGCAGTAAACCAGGGTAAACCGAAGCCTCCGTGAGTCCAATGAGATCTTAATTTAATGCGACTAAACCTAGGTACATGTCCTTCCCATAAGAAGTTCCCCATCAATTTATCGATTTTGTATAGAAAATGGGAAGGAATTTTAAGTGGGATACAAGCAAATAAATAAAGAATATTTGGTGTGATATTCATTTTAATAGCAGATATTTTACCAGGAAAAGATAGATTGAGACTTTTCCATCTATCTAGATTAGTTTTGATGTTGATTAATAATGGTTGTATATTTAGATCCCAGATTTTATTCAAGTCAGATGATATTTTAATGCCTAAATAAGTGATACTTTGTGATGCCCGTCGAAATTGAAGGTGAGCTTTTGTGAGAGTATCATAGTGGTCATTTAATGGGAGTATTTCAGTTTTTTGATAGTTGACATTGAGCCCGGAAAGTGTAGAGAAAAAGTTAAGTAAATTATAAAGAGGTTGTTGGGATAGTTCAAAGTCTTCTAGTAGTATAAGCATATCGTCAGCATATGATAATGAAGTATATTGTCTATGACCAATAGAGATACCATTTATATCACTATTTTGTCTAAGAGAGATAGCGAGAGTTTCAAGAGCCAGAATAAAAAGAGATGGAGATAAAGGGCAGCCTTGTCGCATGCCTCTTTCTAGTTTGAATGACTGAGATAATGTAGAATTAGTAAGCACTCTTTCATGAGGATTAGTATAAATAAGTTGAATCCAGGAACAAAAATGATCGGGAAGGCCGAAGCGAGATAACACCGGATAAAGAAAGTTCCAGCTTAATGAATCAAATGCTTTTTCAAAGTCTATGGAGATGGCAACTGCAGGGGAGGGAAGAGATTTTGCCTTATGTATTAGATTAATTAAAGAACGTAAATGATCAGAACCCATTCTTCCTTTGATGAAACCAGTTTGGGATCTATGAATTAACTTAGATATGAATGGTTCTAGATGGATGGTTAAACTTTTAGGAAAAATCTTACCGTCAGTGTTAAGTAGTGATATGGGGCGATAACTGGCCGGGATGGTAGTCTCTCTCTCTTTTTTTGGAATAACCGTTATGATAGCTTCAGTCATCGTATTCGGTAACTTTCTGATTTTTGTGGATTCTTGAAAAACGTTACATAACAGGGGGGCTAATTGATCAGCCAGGATCTTATAAAAATCAACAGGGAAACCATCTCCGCCTGGAGAGCGACCGGGTTTTAGAGAAGAAATAGCTTTCTTTACTTCTTCTATGGTAAGTGGTGCATTTAAAGAATGTATAGCTTCCTCTGATATATGGGGAAAAACAAGCTTATCTAAAAAAGAGGGAATGTCTGAAGAATTTATAATGGGAGGAGAGGAGTAGAGATTTTTATAAAAGGTTGTCATAATATTGTTAATAGAGTATTCACTGGTACAGATATTCCCTGAATGGTCCTTTAGAGCAGTAATATATCTTTCCATTTGCTGCATTCTAAGTCTGTAAGCAAGAATTTTGCTACCTTTTTCTCCTCCTTCCCAAAATTTATGCTTTATTCTTAATAATGCTAATTCTGTTTTTCTAGAAGTAAGTTAGTTGATTTGCATACGTAGTTGTAAAATTTCATAATGTAAGGGTGAGGAGGGATCAGGTTTAGGACTATTTAGATAATCAGTTTGTTTTTGTTTAAGTAGTTTTTCAAGATTGTTAATTTTTTGCTCCCTAAGTTTCCTTCTATGAGTCGCAAATCCAATTATTTTACCATGTAATGTGGCTTTAAGTGCTTCCCAGGTAGTGCCCATAGAAGTATCAGTAGGGTCGTTGAATTACATATATTCATTTGTTTGTTCTTTGATCCAGGGCAAAAATTCTGGGTCCCTTAACAAGAGGGGATCTAAACGCCATAAAGGAGGTTTGGTGGAGGAAGAGCCCCAAGTAAACAAAAGTTTAACAGGAGAATGATCAGATATAATTAAGGGTAGAATTTCAGTATCGATTGTATTAGCAGTAATTGAAGGAGATGTCAACAAATAGTCGATTCTACTGTAAGTTTGGTGTCGAGAAGAATAAAAAGTGTATTCTCTATCTCTGGGATGGAGAATTCTCCATATATCGGATAATCCGAGGTCTTGCATTATTTGGGATACCATAGCAGAGCTTCTAGGATGACTATCTAAAGAGCCGTTGCTCCTGTCCATATGTATATCCAAGGTGAGATTAAAGTCTCCACCAATCAATAAAGGGGAGTTCACTAGATTTAATGAAATTAATGTATGTAAAAGGTTTTGAAAAAATGAAGAGTCATCGGAGTTAGGGGCATAAATATTAACAATGGTAATAGGGCCTAAGGGGGTATCAAAGGTTATAACAAGCCATCTACCATCAAAGTCTTTCTGAATAGTAGTAGGTGTCCATTTCAAATTTTTATGAATCAGTATAGCAACTCCTCTTTTTTTGGATGTGGCAGAGGCCGAAAAAGCTTGACCCACCCAATTACTTTTTAGTCTAAAATTATCTTCATCCAACAGTTTAGTTTCTTGTAATAAAGCAATTTGAATTTTATTTTTTTTAAGATGGTTAAATACTTGTTTGCGTTTAATTGGTGTGTTGAGCCCTCTGACATTCCAAGTACATAATGAAATATTAACTGTCATTTATAAAATATATTAATAAGAAGTGGAATAGTGAAGGTGTCAGGGGGCTCAAATACACCATAATAATAGGATGAAGATATAGACATCATCATATGATAGATATATCCAAAGAGTAACTTGCTGGCAGAGCTATATGTAGAAATTAAAAAAGGAAAGTAAATAAGCATCAGTTGTACACAAATCGTGCAGCTCACTTCTAACAATATAGTAATTACATAACTATATACAAAGATTATATAGTAACAAGATAAGGTAGGTACCATCTAAGATGGACTGAGAAGTAAAGGTCGGTCAGATATAGGGAAAAATGGAGGAAGGAAGGAATAAACAAAAGAGGGTAACGGGAAGGACCAAGACCATTTCTCAGTTCTCTAGGACGTAGCTAAATTTAAAAAAGAAAAAAGATTGTTGTTTCCCAAGGGCAGAATATAACAAGAAGTGTATAACAATACAAATTGTGGTAATAAATACAAGGCCTTTAAGTGGGAAATAAAGTTTGTTGATCTTATCAATTAAATCTGACGAAATTCAAAAAACATCATTAAATCCAGCATCATAAGTAATAGACTAATATAGTTGAGATCAATAGCCTAGGAGTAGCCAATTGCTACCTTGGAAGGGGTGGGAAGGAGGTAAAAACTAAAAATTAAGATAATAGTAAATATTGTTTACTAATGGGGTGTATTATTATTATACAATGATGGTAAGAGTTGTGACAATTATACATATAATGATTTATTAAAATTCTAATGGAGGTCATATGAAAAGTTAAACATTCTGAATTCAATGAATTGTTAGACCATATATTGACATCGTCAGTACGGATATTGGCAATATATATTAAGATCAGTATAATTGTCACATCACTGGATTGGTTATGCAGAAACATCCTGAACAGTAGATTACGATGTAAATATATTAATTATATATAGATCTAAAAAAAAAAATGTAATATATCTATAACTACATAATAGGAATAAAAGAGGAGTAGAATAGTGATCCCTAATTTGCATAGGGTAACATTATGCATTTTATATATTATGAGTATATATAGCACAACATAGTATTTGCACCACTATATGTGATATACAATAGATGAAGGGCGCAATGTCAGGTGAAACCTCATGAGACAAAGGCAGTACGTTCCCTATAGTGAGGTCAGCAGTATCCCCGAGGCTCAGGTGAAAATGACCACGGACAACACAAGGAACGTCACCATTCCACCAGCTCTTCGCGATGTTCTTCCCATTCATACCCGCAGAAGGATCAGCTGTTCAAATGGGAAGCTACCTGCACAGCACGACCAAGAGTGGCTTTCAGAGTTCGATTCCGTTGCGTGTATAACGAATCAGCAAAATTACCAACCACAAGAACCCCGAATTAGGCGATCCATAAAAGGTGAATAGTTGCAGGACAAAATAATACCGGAGCAGTAGGAGCGATATTGCAGAAGGCGATCAGGATTAAACTGTTAAATTATGTTGAGAAGCCATAAAAAAAAAAAATCGCCCTGGGGGGTCAGGAACAACAGACCCATTAGCCAAATGCAATGAATGCCATCCAAAACAACACCAGAGATCGTATGTAAGTCAAAAACAAAACAAAAAAAAAGACAGCACAGGGTTAGTGTTGGTCGGGGAAACAATAGCTATGTATAAAATAACAGCTGGGAGAGTTGTGAGGGTTTCAAATTAACGGAGGTTTGAAAAGAATAAATAAGATAATTTAACTTGAGGGATAAATTAAATTAAGAAGAGTAATATCGCCCAGCTAATTAGATCAGAGGTGCATCAGTGACTATAGTAGATGTGTTCACTAACACTTGCAAGGAGTGTCGCCTCTCTGTCGGTTCTTCCCACGACGTCCTTTCTTTGGAGGTTCAGCTGCTTTAAGTGGAGAGTTACCCGCACTGCAAGACCAAGAATGGCCCTCCAAATCTCGATCCTCCTCCAGTTCCTGTGAGTCGGCTAGATTTCCATCATTAAGATCACCCGTGGTGGATAAATTTTGAAGGGGTGAGTATCTATTAGATAAAGCAAGACCGGGAGTAGTAGAGGCGCTATTGCAGGAGGAATTAGAAATTATATTGTTTGAAGAACAGTCCGGTTTAGAGATTTTTTGAGTTATAGAGGCTTGAATAGGGTTAGCTGTGGGTTCCGATGAAGTTGTTTTAGAAGGAACAGGAACAGCAGATGCGTTGGCTGAATGTTCCGTAATGTTGTGTAAAACGGTACTGGTAGTCATGTGAGAGTCAGCACAGCATTGGGGTTGATTTGAGTCGGGGAAATAGTGGCAATATGCAGGGTGACAACTGAGGAAAGCAGAGAGGGATTCAGGATTGCAGAAGTCTTGAAAAGAGTTATCCAGGAAAACTCTCATAGTGGCAGGATATCGGAGTGAAAATCGGAGACCCGCTTTGTGCAGAATACGACGAATTGGAGTGTATGCTTTCCGTTTATCCGAAACTTCCTTAGAGAAATCGCGGTAAATATAGATGTTAAACCCTTGCCAGGAAAGTTGTCCGATTTCCTTCGCTCTTTCCTCATAATGAGCTCAATACTGGTATAGTTTAAGAATTTGACAATAATTGGTCTCGGTCTGTGTTCTGGAGAAGGCTTTGGGCCTAGAGATTGATGGGAGCACTCTATAGTAAAATCTGTATTGGCGTGAAGGCCCAGAATTTGCGGTAGCACAGATTGTAGGAATGCAGTGGTATTTTTAGCTTCTGTATCTTCAGGGAATCCGAAGATTCGAAGGTTATTTCTACGATTTCTGTTTCTAGGTCTCGGATTCTGGATAGTAATTCTTTGATAGTGCGATCTTGGGATCTGATGGTAGATTTTAGTTCCTGAATTGCATCTTCTGCTATATATACTTATTTTCTGTAAAGGAGAGCCTGGAGCCGATAGTTTCCATAGTTTGAGTATTTAATTGAGTGGCAGATTTTAATTCTTGCATATCCAAAGTTAGTTTGTTGAACATTACTTCAATATTTTTTAAAGAGTCAGTTTGTTTGTTAGAGTAGGCCATATTGAATTGCAGCAGTCACTGAATCTATGAGGTGCTGGTTGTATGAGAAAGATAGGGCTATCCGGA
Source organism: Neoceratodus forsteri (assembly GCA_016271365.2). Lineage (NCBI taxonomy): Eukaryota > Metazoa > Chordata > Ceratodontiformes > Ceratodontidae > Neoceratodus > Neoceratodus forsteri. The sequence continues at coordinate 57,731,457 of CM057455.1, forward strand.
GCAGAAAAAAGGTATCATATAGGTAGCAGAGGTGTAATTGTTCGTTATTTACCTCTATATCATCGAGAAATTATCTTAGATGAAGTAAGATGATGCTGGATTTGAGTTATGAGGAAGAGCTCAGATTCTAAGCTTCCATCTTGCTTGGAGCCGGGCCACGCCCCCGAAGTTCGTCAGCCTTTGATAAAGCTCTACACGAGTGAAATGCGTCAGGTGTTGTGTACTGCTCATTGTGTGAGGAGGGAGAATAACATCTGTACGGAGCTCCTCGGTTCCAGGCTTTTTACAACTTTGTGTGTATATCCAGCACTTCTGCTACTTCAATAAAGTAAAGCATGTTTTTGGATCAGACAGGAGGTATGCATCCTTTTCTTTCAAAGTCTCTGAGTTTAAAGTGTTTGTGAAAGTTAATCACAACTACTGGCATGTGCTGGCTAACATTTTGTACACCAGTTGATTGATTACCATAGTGTAGTACTGCATCTCCCCAGGTGCAACTCTTCAACTGCATTTTACTCTAAAGAGGCTAGATCCAGGGATTGGAAGGATCTAATCTGGATGAGTTCAGAAGCTTTAGGGCAGAGAATCTTATGCACACAGCAGACCACATGATGGTTACTGAGGGTATCAGGGAGGGTACCAGCATCAAGAATATGGCGGGGGAGGGGAGGAGAAGATTGAGTCCATTAGAGAGTAGTTATGGGTTTTGGGGTTGAGTGTGGTGAGATCACAGCTCAGTTGAGTAAGCAGGAGAAATGCTATGTTTAGGAATAATATATATTAGGAGAATGAGAGGCAATTTAAATTAAAATCACCTAGGATGAGCATCTTGATGGTGGAGGCATCGGAAGACAGGGTGGTGAGGAGCTCAGTGACGGAGGGGATATTTAGTTGATGCCAGAAATTAATATGGGAACAGAGAAGGGGAAGTAATTTCTGGAGGAGCATTTTGTAAGAGGAAGGGGGAGGAGATGGATAGCATGGGTTAGAATTGGGTGCGGGAGGAAAGATAAGTGGCCATACATCCACCCCCTCTTATGATGATTTTCTCAGATGAGTGAGAAGCCAGGGATGACTATGACAGTATTCAGGATCTTGGGGGACAGCCAAGATTCTGAGATCACCAGCATGTCAGAGTTGAGGTGTAAGGGTTGTAGAACATCAATTGTAGGGAGGAAGCTGTGGAACTTAACATTGGCTACTCTCAACCCTGTGGGGACGAGGAGAGGAGAGGCAGTGGTCAGGCCAGGACCTGGGTTGAGTTAAATATCATCTTCTAGAAGGAAAAGCATAGAGATAAGGAGCCTAAGGGAGCCTGTGAGAAGCTTGAGTGAAGTGGGGAGAGAGAGAGGAGGGGGAGAAGGAGTGAGGGAGAGGGATGGAGGAGACATTGAGCCCTTGAGTGCATCAAAGATGGATCCAGCTGGAAGGCTGCACGTGACAGGCCAGGGAGAGTATTGGGGGGGATGGCCAGTGGAATGGTGGGTGGGAGAGGAGAGAGGAAGGGAGAAGGAGGTGGGGAAGGAAAGGTAAAGGGGTAGGGGGAAAAAAGGGTCTAGGTGGGGAGGAGTCTGAAGACAACTAACAGCCTGATGGGAGGTAGTAAGCAGAGGCCCTGATTACTTTAGAGGGCATATGGATGCTGTTGGAACTGTAGGGACAAAACTTTGTTGTTAAAATATTTTATTATATTTTTTATCGTCATTATTATTTTTGCATTATTTTAATTACTAGTCTATAGTCTTTACAAGTGCTTAATTATTAAGGTTAAGGGAGGAACTAGAGGGGTGGAGGTATGGCCATTTATCTTTCCTCCTGCACCCAACTCTAACCCATGCTGTCCATCTCCTCCCCCTTCCCCCTACAAAACGCTCCTCCAGAAATTACTTCCCCTTCTCTATCCCCATATTATTTTCAGGCTCCTAGGTTGCTAGTGGGGTACTGTAAGGTTCAGTACTAGGACTGGTCCTCTTTAATGTCTTTATAAGCGACATTGCAGAGGGACTGGAAGGAAAAGTATGTCTCTTTGCAGACGACAAATAGATCTGCAACAGAGTTGATACACAAGGTGGGGTGGAAAGGATGAGAAGGGACTTGGCAAGGTTGGAGGAATGGTCAAATGTATGGCAGCTTAGATTCAATGCTAAGGAGTGCAAGGTAATGCACCTGGGAAACAAAAACACAGGGGAATAAAATACTAACAACAACAAAAATGGAAAGGGACCTGGGGGTAGTCATATCAGATGACCTAAAGGTGGGCAAGCAATGTGAGAGGGCAGTAAGGAGGGCTGGGGGGGATACTGGGATGCATAGGGTGAGGCATCACCAGTAGAAAACAGGAAGTTGTTATCCCTCTGTACAGAGAGCTGGTGAGACCCCATCTGGAGTACTGTGTGCAGTTCTGGAGACCCAATCTCCACAAAGACATAAACAGAATGGAGGCAGTCCAGAGGAGGGCAACTAAAATGGTGCAGGGTCTGCACCGGAAGACATATGAAGAGAGACTTAAGGAGTTTAATATGTATAGCCTCGAGGAAAGGAGGGAGAGGGAGGACATGATAGAAACTTTCAAGTACCTCAAGGGAACAACAAAGTCCAAGAGGGTAGCATCTTTCAGAAAAAGAGGTGTGTAAGAGCAAGGGGGCATGATTTGAAGATAGAGGTGGGGCAGCTCAGAGGTGATGTAAGGAGGTATTTTTTCACATAGAGGGTTGTGGATGCATTGAACGGCCTTCCGGAGGAGCTTGTGGAGTCAAAAACAGTGGGGGAATTCAAGAATGCATGGGACAGTTATAAGGCAATTCTAGGGGGGTGGGGGTAGGAAGAAGTAGGCTGTTGGTTAACTAGGATCTGCAGCTTATCCATTAGGTGGGGAAATGGGCAGACTGGGCGGGCCAAGCTTTCCTTATCTGCCATCAAATTCTGTGTTTCTGTGTACTATAAACCTCTGGTCAAAACTGCTGTCTACATGAGTCTTCTAAAAGCAAGAAGAAAACAACACAATGCTCAAATGAGTCTTTGGAAGAAAAAAAGTCTGCATTCAATTTTAAAGTGCACCTTGTCTAACATAAAAAGGACATAGCATCCATGCCATTAGTCAGCAATAACCCACAACAGGGTGTGGGGTTAAAGACATTTAATCCACGCCTGGCATGCGTTGTGAGGCATGAGGATGCAGGTAGAGTGTCGTCACAGCACCCCAGGCAAGGATTAAGTAAGCAATAAATCACAACAGCTGTTAGTGGGGATTAATGCATACCCGGGTGCATTGTGAGGCACGAGTCCACAGGCTAAGTGCCTCACTGCACCCAGGTGAGCATTAATCCCCAATAACAGCACACCCTGGAGTGGGTTATTATGTTTATAACATAGGGTGTTTGAAAAAAAGAAAAGAAATTAAGAGAAAATACTTAAAAAAAAAAAAAAAAAAAAAACTGGAAATACAAGAAATCTCTATGTATCCTTCCGACCTGTCAAATGGTTCCCAAGGAGTACTGCAGTTGTCAGTGAAGTCAACACACAAATGTGAGAACATCACTGTCACAAACCCACTCCTGAGGGTCAGGTCCACTGAGCTCACAGTGCCCACCCCTAAGTGCAATCCGCAAAAGGGAGGGGGAAATGGGGAATACACTCTTTGTGTCCTTCTATAGTGCTTGCTGTGTTCATAACTGAACACCCATCACAAGGTCCCAGGGTTCTCTCTGTACTGTGGATCAGGGTTCAGTACTAGTCTCATGTCTTGTAGCCAAATATAAACCCATCTTGGTTGATACACAAAGGGGGAATATCCAGGTGTTACATCCTCTTCAGGGTAGCATTGTAACCCTGATTCTGCTTTCTTCCACAAGGTGAGCAATAATCTGGTTCAAATCTACACAAATTCTACACTTAGACTTGGGTATTCCCCATATCTTTATCCAGACTCCCTGGTGTGTCCTAACTTTTAGGCCAGTAGATGTCACTCTTGTGCTTTCCCAACAACACCATTTTCTGGCTACCTTGTGATGTCATACTTCCCTGACAGTTATGGCACCTTTAAGAGGATTCACAATAGCCTTCCAGAATGGACGTTTCTGTTCTTTCCTTTTATCTCATCAAAGGCAATATACCATGGTAGTTTTCCTAGGACCAACGCATCCTGCATTTGAGGTGAAAAGGGGCTATCTCCGGAACATTTTGTTTACTCTGTTTCCCTCCCTTTTAACCATGGAAACACTCTTTGATCAGCTACCCCCAAACCACTGACAAGTAATTGCCAGCTTCATGGCAAGCAAGCTGGTTCCTCTCAGGTCAGAGGAAGGTCAAACATTTTAAAAGAAATCCAGTCTCTCACTATCCTATGAGACCTTTCCTTAACACTTGCATTCTTGTGGCATGTACACATACACAAAATATAATAGAATATGACACCATATGTCTGTACATCAGACTCACAGTGGCATAGCTTGCCACAGTCACTATTTCCATGATTTATGAGCATACAAACATATGAAAACAGCAGCAGAAGCAGGCCTTACAGTCTATTGAGTCTGCTCGATTGTGCAGTTAGTCCCTCAACTTGCAGCTGCTCCACCTTCCCCACCCCTCTTCATCATAATCCCTCCCCACTCCTCACCCTATCCCAACCCTTCTTAAAGCCACCCACCATTCTATAGGACACCACCCCCTAGGGCAAAGCATTCCACTTGTCCGCCAGCCATTCGGTGAAGAAATGTCTCCTGATTTCCCTCCTGAATCTTCCACCCTCCAGCCTCAATTGATGCCCTTTTGCATCCCTCCCTCTTCTAAGTTTGATAATCCCTTGTGTTAACCTTATTTATCCCATTGAGGTATTTAAACGTTTTAATTATATCCCCCCATACCTCCTTTCCTCCAGGGAGTACATGTTCAGCTCTGCTAAACTCTCCTCATAGGACTTCCCCTCAAATCCCCAGATCATCCTTGTCACCCTAAGCTGCACCCTCCCCAGCAACTTGATGTCCTTCTTCATGAACGGGTGCCAGTACTGCATGCAGTACTCCAGGTGAGGCCTGACCAAAATCCTGTACAGGGGAAGGATCACATCCCTATTCCTGGAGGAGATTCCCCTCACTATAAGCCCTAGCATCCTATTGGCTTTGCCACCTCCTTCCAGCACTGAGCCAAGTTGTTCATGCTGCCCATTATAGTCACCCCCAGATCCTTTTCTTCCACACTACTTACCAGTTGTACCCATCCCAGCTGGCATTAAACTCCAGCTCCCAAGTTACTGACCACTCCTGTTGTTTGTTCAGGTCCTCCTGCAGCCCCCTCCAGCCTTTGGTGTCACCTGTCACAGTTCCCATCTTTGTATTGTCCGCAAACAGACTGATCCTACTCCGGATCCCTTGTGAGATATCAGCTGTGAATATCCCAAATAGCACTGGTCCCAGCACCCGTTCCCTGTGGCATCCTGCTCATCACTTCTTTGGAGACGAGAGCTCCCCTCCCACCGCCACCCTCTGCTGCCTTCCAATCAGTCAGTTGGCAATCCAATTTACCATCTTTGTACCCACCCCTATGTTCTCTAGCTTCCCCCCAGCCTCCCATGCAGCATGGAATTTAAGGTCTTACTGAAGTCCAGGTACAGGACATCCACCAAATGGCCCTTGTCCAGTTCCCTGGCCACCCAGTCTTAATACTCTATTAGATTTGACTCTCAGGATCTGCTGGAGACAAACCCATGTTGATGACCATCCTGGAGACAATTGACCTCCAAGAAGGTCACCAGCTGTTCCTTTACGATTGTCTCCATGAGCTTTCCCACAATTGATGTGAGGACCACTGGCCTGTAGTTGTCCAGCTCATCCCTAAGGCCGCTTTTGTGGATGGTCACCACATGAGCCATCCTCCAGTCCTGTGGCATGCTTCCTGTGTCCAGGGAGGTATTGAACAGGTCAGTCAGCAGCCCTGCCAGGATCTCCACCAGCTCCCTGAGTACCATAGGCTGGATGCCATCTTGTCCCATTGCCTTGTCAACCATTAATGCCCTCAATCCTTCCAGAACCCTTTCCTCCATAATCCCTAAGTCAGTCACCCCTCCTCCACTACCCACCCTGCCCCCCCTTGGGGTATCGTCCCCCCTTTCTTTTCCGTAAACACAGAACAGAAGTATTCATTTAATGCCTCTGCCTGTCCTCCCCTTCTCCTCCCACCCTCCATCTTTCCTAATCCTCACAATCTAGTCTTTGCTTTTACTTCTTTCTCTAATGTATCTGAAGAAGTCATTTTCTCCATCCCTAATGCCCTATGCCAGTCTCAGTTCTCCTGAGACCGTGGTTGCTCTGACTAGCCTGGTAGCTTCCCTGGACCTCTTTGAATACTCTTCCTTCTCATATCCCCCCCCCCCCGATTTCTTGAGTTTCCAAAATACCATTCTCTTGGCACTTACTGCCTCCACAACCTCCCGACTCAACCAACTTGGGATCTTTGCCCTTCCCTTCTTACTCTGTGCCTTTGTACCTGCCCCAGTGGCCTCTGCCAGACCCCTTTTAATAATCCCCCACTTTTGACTAGCATCCATTGTGACGCTTGGCCAGCTGGTTATGATTACTGAATGATATTTGTAATATAAAAATATAGTACGTGATTGTCTGACATAAGACAACCTGTGCTTCCATGGGTGCCCCCTCCCCCCCAGGTTTCAGTGAAGCTACAGGATTTATGTTAACTGACCAGGAGATCTCTGTAATGTAATTAACTTCCTTAAGAAATTGCAATTTATGGCCTTTTACATGACCTGTTGGTGCTTTGAATTTAGGAAGCTAAATATACATTTTATTACAGGACAGGACATAATTTAGCTGATTCCTGTTGGCTATATCGCACGTAGGTAAAGGATTGCAGGGTTGTAAATCCTCAAAAGGAACTGGCTTATGAAAGACTCATAATTTGGGCAATAAGTTTTTGCTGATGTCACATTATTTAATATACCTCCTGATAGGACATCATGTTTGTGTTTTTCCTAATTCTAAAAAAGGAGGAGCTAGATGACTAACCAATAGGGTGGGGAAAGGGGGTTGAAATGTATCCTTGTAACTGAGGAATTTGTCATATCTTTTTGGGCTCTTAAGAAACAAGATCGCTGATTTAACTGCACTTACAGAGGTAATAATACATTAGATAGAAAATATCTAACTGTATGTTGGTAGGAGTTTGTTCTGTAGTTTTCCTTGTTTTTATTTCATGTGATTGTGATGCTCTTTGATGTATTGTTCTGTGTTTACATGTTGTTATATTTTTATCATCTTTTAGTAAAGCATCTTTTATTTGAAAGACTGTCTGGGTGTCTACCAAGTTCTTTTTGCATGTGACGTATAGATGGTTAAGTTTGACAACTGTTTAAGGGCTTAATGGTATTACTAAACTGGGAAAAGGTAAGAATATACCTAAGGTCTCTATTTATAGAGTTTTAAGGGTTCATTGCAACTGCCCTGGCCCCCTCCCCATCCTTCCGCGCCTGACCAGCGGCTCGGCCTTTGCTAGTCTGGCTTACACTGCCCCTGCGCTGCCTCTCACTCCACTCACTGTTATTCCCTCCTAATCTCTCCTTCCCTTCCCCATTCCTAAATAACCCGCACTTTTCAGCCTTACTCACAGCTACTGTTCCCTCTCCTTCCCCCCGCCTCCACGTACCACCCCATCCTCTCCTCCAACTCCTACTGTCAACTTGGTGCATCTTGCTTCAGCTCAAGTCCAGTTACTGGCACTCAAGTTCTGATACTGGCACTTAAGTAATCATGTATTGCCCTTGATGTGTACCCATGATATGTATACACTCGATGTGTACCCATGATATGTATACCCTGTCCTTGATGTTCATGTTCTGTACTGTTCTCCTTATGTAAAAAGGGCTAATGTAATCCCACCCAACTATGTACATTATCTGTATCGCGCTGTTTCTAAATTCAACTTTTGTCTGTATACCTGCCTCCATTGTAACCCCTCCCCACAGGTCGCACCGTGAGATGAGCATCTTTTTGCTCAGTGTGCCTTTCTTGGTGAAACATTTTCAATAAATAAATAAATAAATTTTGGAAGTCTGGCTTGGTGCCCCATGTGAAAGATTGTACTGCAATGCCCAAAGAGGGTACGTATCTGAGCCTGTACATTTGGGTACGCTAGCATAAGGTTCACAGTTTGAATCCCCCCAGAACCTGCGGCTAAAAGGTGATTCTGACCCAAAAGTAGACAGGAGGGTTACCCTGTCTGTTACTTGTTCAGACATTGTGCTCTGAGGTTGGCACCATGGGAGCAGAGGGCCTGACCTGCAGACTTCGTTTGTGACATCCATGTCCTGACAAATGCCTACCATAGAAATGTAGAAACACAGACTTTGATGGCAGTTGAGGACCGCTTGGACCACCTAGTCTGCCCATTTCCCTACCTACAGGATAAGCTGTAGATCCTAGTTAACCAACAGCCTATTTCTTCCTACCCCCTACAATTGCCTTATGTCTGTTCCATGCATTCTTGAATTCTCCCACAGTTTTAGACCCCACAACCTCCTCAGGAAGGCTGTTCCATGTGTCCACCACCCTCTCTGTGAAAAACACTTCCTCACATTGCCCTTGAGCAGCGTCCCCCCATCTTCAAATTGTGTCCCCTTGTTCTTGCACATCACTTTTCTGAAAGATGCTACCCTTTGGACTTTGTTGATTCCACTGAAGGTGCTAGTTTCATCATGCCCCCCCCCTCTCCCTTCTTTCCTCAAGGGTATACATATTAAGCTCTTTTAGTCTCTCCTCATACGGCTTCTCTTGCAGACCCTGCACCATTTTAGTTGCCCTCCTCTGGACTGCCTCCATCCTGTCTATGTCCTTGCGGAGATGGGGTCTCCAGAACTGGATGCAGTACTCCAGATGGGGTCTCACCAACTCACTGTATAGAGGGATAACAACTTCCTGTTTCCTGCTGGTGATGCCTCTCCCTATACATTCCAGTGTTCCCCCAGCCCTCCCTACTGCCTTTTCACATTGCTTGCCAACCTTAAGGTCATCTGATATGATTACCCTCAGATCCCTTTCTATTTTTGTTGTTGTTACTACCTCCCTGCCTCCCCCCCCCCATTGTGTAATCTTCCCCTGGGTTTTTGTTTCCCAGGTGCTTTCTTTTGCACTTCTTTGCATTGAATCCAAGCTGCCATACTTCTGACCATTCCTCCAACCTTGCCAAGTCCCTTCTCATCCTTTCCATGCCTACCTTGTGTATCAACCCTGTTGCAGATCTTTGTGTCATCTGCAAAGAGGCATACTTTTCCTTCCAGTCCCTCTGCAGTGTCACTTATAAAGACATTAAAAAGGACTGGACCCAGTACTGAACACTGTGGTACCCCACTAGTAACCCCTCTTTCTTCAGAGTGGACTCCATTTACAATTACCTTCTGTGTCCTGTTGTCCAGCCAATGTTTTACCTAGGCTACCACCCTGGGACCCACTCCCAGGCTGGTTAATTTGATTATTAATCTTCTGTGTGGGACTGTGTCAAATGCCTTGCTAAACTCTAGCTAGGCCATGCCCACAGCCCCTCCCTGGTCTACTGCTTTGGTCACCCAGTCAAAAAAAATCAATTAGATTCATCTGATATGACTTTCCCACTGTGAACCCATGTCGCCTTGGGTCCTGTGCCCCACTGGCCTCTAGGTACTCAACAATGCTTTCCTTCAGAAATGATTCCATCACTTTCCCTACCACAGAGGTCAAACTGACAGGTTTGTAGTTTCCTGCCTCTGTCTTGCTCCCACTTTTGTGACAGGGAATCACATCTGCCTTCGTCCACTCCTCAGGTACCACACCATCCTCCCATGATATGTTAAAAAGGGTAGTCAGTGGTGTCACTAGTTCTCCCCTTAATTCCTTTAGAATTCTGGCGTAAATTCCATCAGGCCCCATTGCTTTGTCCATCTTAAGTTTTAGGGGTTCTTTAAGAACTCTTTCTTCTGTGAAAGGACTGGGATCGATCCCCCCTATCCAGAGTGCTTCAGTTAATTGGAATAGGCACCTCCCCCTCCTCCTCTTTTGTGAATGCTGATCAGAAGTATTCATTCAGTATCCCTGCTTTTTCACTGTCCCTCTCTGCCTACCCACTGTCCATTCTATTCAGCTTCACTATCACTCTCTTTGCCTTTCTACACTCACTGATGTACCTATAAAAAAGTTTTATCCCCTTCTTAACCAAGTTGGCTATCTTTTCCTCTGTTTGGGCCTTTGCTATTCTGACTCCCCCCCCCCCGCTTCCTTCTGCCTTAACTGATACAGTTTTCTGTCCTGCTGCTTCTGTGCTTCCTTATACTTCCTAAATGCTATCTTTTTCTCCCTAACCTTTTTCTCCCTCCCCGACACCTCTTTTGGGAACCATAGTGGCTTTTTCTTTCATTTTGATTCATTTATTTGCTTCACACAAAGGCTAGTTGCCTCTGTGATGGCAGTTTTCTTGTTACCCCATTGCTTCTCCACCCCTCCTTCTAGCCTGTTTGCTAGTGCTTTTCTAAGGCTTTCTACCATCTTACCAAAATCAGCCCTCCTGAAGTCCAGTACCCTCACCTTTGTATGGCCTGACTCTGTGGCTGAGTTTATCATGGACCACACACTGTTTGGTGGTTTCTTATTCCCAGATGGCTACCCACTTCTAGATCTGAGATCCTCTCAGTGTCCCTATTTGAGAGTATGAGGTCTGAGATTGCTCCCTCATGAGTGGGTTCCAAAACTAGATGTCTTAGGCATGCCACCTGTAGGGCATTGAGAATGGCCCTGTTCTTGGATGTGGCTGCAGCAAAGGTGCTCCAGTTAGCATCTGGCATATTCTGGTCAGCCATCAACAGTATCTCCCCTTTCTCTGCCATCCTAAGGATGCCTTCTGTCATATCCATGTCCATTTCCTCTCCCTGAGATAGGGGTCTGAATACAACCCCTGTGCCGATTGTGGTGCCATTTCTAGTCTCTATGGTGACCCACAGTGCCTCCTCTCCTCCCTGTTTACTCTTTTGTTCTTTTGTTCTGTTGCTTTTATCCCTTCCCTTACATAGAGAGCTACTCCTCCCCCTCTTGTCCCCTCCATGTGACTCCTGTAGGTTGTATACCCTGGTATGTTAACATCCCAGTCATGGTTCTCTGTGTATCATGCTTATTCAAAATCTCCCCCATCCTACTAAAGTCTTCCCCTTTACAATCAATTAATCACCCTGGTTTCCGTACCCCCTATTTCCCTATTCATAGTAAGCGTGAACTACACTGAGTGTTGGTGACTCCCAGAGAAAGGGTCCTCCACCCTCCAATCCCTTACAGCCTCCACATTTGAAAGTACAAGGTACAGAGTCCTATCCAGTCTAGTAGGCTTATACACCAACTGCTCCAGGAAGCTGTCCTGAAAAGCCTATAGTAGGACCTGCTCCCTAGCACTTGTGGTGGCTGAAGTACTCCACTCCACACCAGGTAGGTTGAAGTCTCCCACCACCATAGTGCTCCCTTTCTACAGACCCTTCTGATTTGCTCAGCTAGCTCTCTGTCCAGGTCCTCCTCATGCGCTGGAAGTCTGTTTACTATCCCCATCTCAGTGTCCTACCTCTTGAGTCCTGAAGCTGCATCCATAGTACTTTTATTCTACCTTCCTCCCCCTCCTCCCTTGTACACCTTATCCCGTCCTGTACATATATTGCCAGGCCCCCCTTTTCCCTTTAACCCTATCCTTCCTGAATGTTTTGTACCATGGGATCATCATATCCCAGTCCTGGTACTTGGTAGCTCATGTTTCCATGATGGCTGCAATGTCCACCCTCCTCACTGCCATGAGAGTCTGCAAATCAGCTAATTTATTACCTAGGGTCCTAGCATTCAAAGTGACCGCCCTCCAGCCTGTATCCTTCCTTGCATTACCCTGGGTTTCCTCCACCCCCCCCCCGGAGCCTCTACCCTGACTACTCTCCTGTTGTCCTTGAGGGTAACTTATTCAGCTCCCCTCTCTGGGTACGTTCCCTAGCAGCTGTCCACTTGCAACCCACCCCACCTAGTTTAAACTCACCTTTGCTGCTATGTTCCCCTCTATCCCCTGTTTTAATAATCCCTTCCCCTCCCTGCTCAAGTGCAGCCTATCTCCTGCATATAGATCATTGTTCCAGGTTCCTTCCTAGCCCCCCCACTAACCCATACCCCTTGGAGCGACACCATTCCACCAGCCATGTGTTGAACTCCCTAATTCTCCCTTTTCTCACCGTACTTGTGCACAGCACTGGAGCACCTCCAAGAAGGCCACCAATTCCCCTAGTTCCTCACACACCCTGCCCAGTTCCTTGAATCTCTTCCTCACCACTTCCACCATTTCACACACCAGGTCACTCGTACCCATGTGCACCACAAGATGTGGTTTCCTCCTACCCCTTCTTGCACACTTCAGAATTGACTGCCGCGCCCTGCCTGTCATTAACCCAGGTATGCATTCCACCCATATACGACTGTGCCTTCCCCCTTACTGCCCTACTTGTTGTGCTATCCTACTATCCCTGCCCTCCAAGCAAAGGAGTAAACTTATAGGACAGTGACAAAGTTAAGAATGCAGTCCTACTTTAAGATACAGCTCAAGATGCCACACACTCTCCCCCGGCCCGTAAACAAAATAGTAACAGTCTGACTCACCAACTGCATTCAGCCACCCCCTTTAACCAAAATAGTAACAGACTGACTCACTATATGCATTCAGCCAGCATCCTTAAGTCCAGGTAGCGTTCAGATCCGTCACCTAGAAGGCGGCATCTTCTGTTGCTCTCTAGCCCTTGGCTCCTTGCTGCTCTGCTGCTCTGGATCCTCCCACCTTGACCTTTTATTAGAGGTCGGGGCCGGGGATGGTGGGCGGGACAAGACACCCTCTGTTGAGAGCAATACCTCTGCTCCCACGCCGGCTTCTGAGCAGCCTCTGCTTTTGTTAGGCAGAGCTGGCCCCTAACACTATTAAAGCGGCTTCTGCCAGACTCTGCTCCATGCTGCCATGACTCTACTTGAGTAGCTCCTGCCACTCTCCTCCCAGTCCCTGACTCTCCAGCGTTGCCCTATGCCCAAGTGCTCACTCCACAGCCTACAATATAGTGGCTGGGCCCAGCTCTTTATAGTCCAGTCGCTCACTTAAATCAGGCGCTGCTCTACCCAATTGGCTCCTGTGCACACATCCTGATTGGTTCCCCCCCCAGTGCTGCCCGATTGGCTTGCACTGGGAAACCAAGCTCTGCTCCCAAAAATCCCCTCCACTCTTCTCCCAAAACAAATTTTGAGAGCAATCCCTCTGCTCCCACGTCTGCTTCTGCGCAGCCTCTGCTTCTGTTAGGCAGAGTTGGCCCCTGACGCTACTCAAGCCGCTCCTGCCACACTCTGCTCTGCATTGCTGTGACTCTAGTTGAGCAGCTCCTGCTGCATTCCTCCCTATCCCCGACTCCCCAGCATCACCCTCCATCCGAGCGCTCACTTGCTGATCACTGCACAACTGTCAGCAGTGTACTCTGGCAGTGCTGTATAACACCCAGTTACAGGATCACAGTTTCTATTACTTTCTTTTCTCAATACTGTGCAGGTCTACACTTCACCTCCATGCCACCCCGAAGTCTCTCTCCCAGCATCACACCTACATCCCCAAGCCCTGTCTCACCGTGTACAATGCAAGCATGAGACAGACATAGAGAAACAGCGGAGAATGTAGCAAATTGCCTTTATGCTGTGTCTGTCCCAATCACTCACTCTTTCTCTCTCTGTCTCTCTCATCGGAACACTTACTCACTGGTGCCGCTCACCACATCTCTTGCACTCTCTCTCTCTCTCTCTCTCTCAGGAAGCTGGGTGGGGGGGGGCTGCAACAAAACAGCATCAGTGTCCAGTCTCTCTACAGTCCAGTTTTTTGAAACCCACTGTCAGTAATACAATGATGCCAGATACAGACTGTTGGGGGGGGGGGAGAGAGTCAGAGAGAGATCAGAAAACATGGCAGTGGACATGACAGCAGAGACAGAGGGAGGTGGCCCGGTATGCGGAGATCGATGGTGTGGGTAAGACAGAGACAGACGTGGACATGTCAGTTCACTCTCTCTCTCTCCCTCTCTCTCTCTCTCTCTCTCTGAGTGTCTCTGTTCTGCGCTGTCTCTTGATTACAATATTGTGCCATTGCACACTGCCGATTGGCACCTGATATCTGTCTTTCTCTCTGTCATGCTGCCCTCATATCGTCAGAAGTGGGTCTACAGGGACAACCTTATTCTCTCTCTCTAATGCCACTCGTGGAGATGACTGGGGGACTGTCTCAATACCTCTGCCACTCCCTGTCTGTATGCTATGTTTCTCTACTGTGTGGTACTCTCTGGGGTGGGAGAGGAAACTGCTACATGACAGCTGCTTTTGTTTCTCTCGCTCTCTCTCTCTCTGTTCAAGCTACTAACAGCAACTTATAAGATGGGATAGGGAGAGGGACCTGTCTGATTCATGGGCTGCCACAGTCAGTATATGGAGATCCGTGGTGCAAGTGGGTATGCAGAGAGCAGGGATAATGATACATGCTGTAGCGCTTGCTAAGGCGCCCCCCCAAAATTGTTGCAAAACTCCAGTCTCTGCTAGGTGCTCGCTGAGAGAGAGAGAGAGAGAGACACACACACACACACCCCTAGGAACTTTCACTTGATAATGTCTGTGTGCCTGTCATGGATTCTCTGCAGCCTGTCTCGCTCTCTCTCTTCCCTCCTCACTCACTGTCCTGTGAGTACCATGGCTGTTTGTCTGCATCCCCTAATGTCCTGCCTCTCTCTGCAAAATAGCAAGGTAGCGGCGGCAAACACTATCTCCTTGAACAGCCTTGTACTCAGATGCTTCTCGCCATTGCTCTGTACCGCATCTCTCTCACTGTGCCTACAGAAATGCACACAGACAGGATTCCTCCAGTAATTGTGCCCGCTGTCTCATCTCTCTCTCTCACTATCTACCTCTCTCCTTCTCAGGAGCACTCCCTCTCCCCCACCCAGTGTGCGTTATCCAGTGATCTGCAGGGCACATTGGTGGGAAGGACAACAGAAATATTGTCCCACTGACAGGCAGGGGAAGGCAGATCTCCCTCTCTCCCATTCCACCACACCTGTAGTTGTTCTGTAGTGGACAATACTATTGCAAAGCCATTGGAACTTGCTTAGCGACGTTTGCAAATGGCTGCCTTTACAAAATTATTTTCCCCAACACAAGTGCAGGTTTGCCCAGGGATCTCCCTCAGACCTCTTCACAGTCACTGTGCTGATAAGGGTGCATTAATGAACTATCACCTGACACCTATCGATAAATCAGCAACCTCCCTCTGTCTACCCCATGATATAAATGCCTATAACCCACCCACCTGGAGTTGGTTATTGAACTTATAACACGGGTTGCATGAAGGACACAAATAATGATCAAAAAGGGTGATTTTAAGGCTGGAAAAGGCAATTTTATTGTGCATCTTTCCATCAAAAACAAGCATTTGTCAATGCCGGATGTTTGCTTGCTGGCATTAGTATTGGAAATGCAGGACTTAGACAGATGCAGAGTAGGAATGTCAGTGAAGTATTGAACTTCATGCCAACCCCACCTCCACCCTGCAGAGATGGACAGGCATTGGGGCATGCATTTGGGTTGTTGCCCATAACGTTCATGTCATTTCACCTCACCCTATCCTGCAGACACTGACAAGTGTTGAGGTGTGCCTTGGGGTGTTCGGCGTTACAGTGGCCCCACTCCATAAGGACATATGCTGAAATGGGTGCAATATAGAATGGGGTGAACTGTGTGGCCGAAGAGTCCAAGGCACAGCTCGATGCCTGTCAGTGGCTGCAGGGTGGGGGGTGGGGTTGGAATAGCATGAGCATTACAGTTGGCAATCCAAAGGCACACCCCTGATGCCTGTCAGTCTGTACAGGGTGGGATGTTATGGTTAGAAACCATAATGCCCCAGGCATGTGTCGGTATTTGCAGTATAAATTTTCAGCATGGGCATTTTGTGGCCCCCACCTCATGAAAGCTTTTGGGACCTCTTCTCATGAACAGTTGCACTCTGGTTTTGTCAATGTGTCCCAAAATTTGAGTTTCCACAGCAACCGTGCCACTGTGCGCCAGATGTACGAAAACACAGATCGGGCAGGATGTGAAGAATGACAGCTGTACCATTCATAGGGAGGTGTGAAGAGATGGCAATGTTGAAAATCTGTGGTGAAAGTATTAAAAATGCTCAAATCTCCGAGTGTACATGGAAACTGCGCAATGCATGCGTGTATGCGGATGATGCTGTTGTCTTTTCTATGCACAAGTACCTTTCACCACTACAACACAGTCTCCAACTTGGATTCAGTGCCATTGAAACATGGTTCTCCAATCATAAACTAGTCCTCAGTCACAAGAAAACCAAGTCATTGCTATTCTGCAGTTCACATAATTGTTACAAGCAACACCCCCTTACCATCTCCACCAAGCAGGGGACTGTCCTTGAACACGTTTACTCATTCAAATACCTAGGGATTCTGCTTGACCCCAATCTCTCCTATATGGCTCACATTGACAGCGTGGCTAAAGCTGCCAACACACGCCTTGGTTTATTCTACAAGCACAGGCAGCACCTCACCCCAGAGGCCCTGAAGATTGCCGTCCAGAGCTCTGTGGTGTCAGTTATTGATTATGGTCTCATTATCTATGGCTCTGCCATGATGTCCGCCCTCCGACATATAACAACTGCACTTAACAAAGCATGCCAGCTCACAACTGGTGCCCATTACCTCACCCACACATGTGCCCTTTATGAACAATCCAGATGGATCTAACTATCCAACCGTATAAAGTATCTCACATGTGCTATGGCGGGAAAAATCAACCATGGCCTTGCACCCCCTGGTGTTGCCACCTTGTTATATCAAAACACCAACCAACAGAACACCAGGAGCTCAACAACCCAGATTCTACAAGTTCCTTGCTGTTGAACTACACAGGGCCAACGCTCCTTCGCCTATAGGGCTCCTCTATGGATGAATGATCTCAGCCACACCATCTCCTCTGCCTCAACACTAGCTCTGTTCAAAACCAGGCTCCAGGCCCATCTCATTGCCTCAAGCTCCTGTGACCGCCTCTCCCTAGCTGATGACCTACACAGCTTTAATCCTAACTTATATACTGCTTACCCCAGGCCCCATCAGTCCTCCTCCCCTCAGCTCCTGAGGTGCCACTTCAAATCTCAGGTCTTCTTACCACCTCATTAGTCTCTCATTGCCCCATTATAGCACTTATCCCCCCTCACCCTGCCCCCTTTTTATCTTCTATCACTCCTTCCCATTTATTTTTTGACAAATGCCTCTGGCTGCATCTTCATCCTCCTCCTCTCCTCTCATCCCTGTTTCTCTGCTGCCCCCGGGCGCCTGACCCTACCCATTCCTTGTGGGCACATGCATCCTAGCTGTGTTCACCATTTTACTATAGCTGCCTCTGTTAACTACCTACACTTTCTCCTCCTCCTCTACACCTTACTCTTCCTATAATTGACCCCTTTCAATGGCACTGTTTGTACATGAATTGTTTACTGTTATTTCACTGTTGCTTCTTTGTTGTTTATTTCTGTCGTGGAACCGTTGTAAAAGAGCCTTGGCTCAAAGGTACTTGTAATCCTAGAAATAAAAAAATAACTAAAGTAACACAGTCATTTAGCGGAATTATTTTACCGAATTTGCAACGTAGGCATTTTGTGACCTCAGCTCATGAACACTGTCACTATGATTTTCTTAATCTGTCCCAAATATTGATTTCCTGCAGTATTCTGTGCCAGATGTATAAATGCATATTTCGAGCAGGATGTGAAAAATGACAGCTGTACTGTTCATAAGGAGGTCTTAAAAAATGGCAATGTTGAAAATCTGGAGTGAAAATACTACAAATTTTCAGAGTTATGAGGGTGTGTGGAAACTACATCACGCATGCTTGTAACACAGTCATTTTATGGATATTTGTCACCAGATTTTCAACATAAGCATTTTAGGACCTCTGCTCATGAACAGAGTCACTGTGATTTTACATATGAACATATGAATCTGCCAGCAGATCACACCAGTTGGTCTATGTAAGTCTGCCAAAGTGTGCAGCTACCACCCTAGATTGCAGCTGCCCCAGCCTCCTCCCCTTCAGTTACTCCCCGCTTGTCCCAGCCCCTGCCCCCTCGACTTTTCCTCTTGCTTTATCCCACTCTTTCTTAAAGCTATTGACTGTCCTACACATTACCACACCCTCTGGCAGTGCATTCCAACTAGACACCATCCTCTCAGAGGAGTAGTGCCTCTTCATTTCCCTCTTGAAACATCCCCATTTCAACCTTAGTCCATGCCCTCTCATCTCTCTTCCACTCCTCAGCTTAAACACCCCCTCGGTGCTAGGTTAAGTTACCCCCTCAGGTATTTAAACACTTCAGTTATATCCCCCTTATCCCTCCTCTGTCCCAGTGTGTACATGTTCAGGTTCTTCAGCCTAACTTCATATTTCTTTCCTTCCTTTCCCTTTAGCATTTTTGTTGCCCTCCTTTGCATCCCCTTCAGTAACTTTATATCTCTCTCCTCAGGTATGGCCTCCAGTATTGCACATAGTACTCTAGGTGCGGTCTGACTAATGATCTGTAAAGAGGTAGGATCACATCCCTGTGTCTGGATGAGAACCCCCTTGTGATGCACCCCAGCATCCTGTTTGCCTTCGCTGCTGCTCTTGTGCAGTGGGCTGAGTTGTTCATGCTCCCAGTTACCAAGACCCCTATGTCCTTCTTCTCCTCTTTGATCCCAAACCAATAGTCCCTCTTCTGGTTCTTAGCCCTGAAGTGCATCACCTTACACTTCTTTGCATTGAATCCTAGCTGCCACACCACCGACCATGTTTCTAGTTTGGTTAGGTCCCCCTGAAATTTTCCCCATCCATCCTATTCGTCCATCACCGCCCCCAAGTTGGTATAATGTGTGAACAGACTAATCCTGCTCCCCACTCCCTGTGCTATATCGGAGATAAAGGCCCAAATAGTACAGGACCCAGCACTGACCCCTGCTGCACCCCGCTTGTCACTGCTCTGGGTGCCAAGAGCTCCCCCACCAGCACCACCCTCTGCACCCTCCCCTGTAACCTGCTCTCTGTTCATTTAGTCAGCTTTTTCCCCACCTCCACTGCCATCAGCTTCCCCCCAGTCTCCCATGAAGCACTGTATCAAAGGCCTTACTGAAGTCCAAGAACAGGACATGTGCCACATGGCCCCTATCTAACTCCCTTGTCACCCAGTCACAATAATCTGTTAGGTTGGTTTGACAAGACCTCCCTGAGATGAACCCATGTTGCCACCCATCTTGGAGGCCATTACTGTCTACTCTTCTTCAGTATCGGCTCCATAAGCTTACCCACTATGGACGTGAGACTTACCGGCCGATAATTTCCTGGCTCCTCCCTAGGCCCACTCTTGTGTATGGGCACCACATGGGACACCATCCAGTCCTGGGGCACACACCCCATTTCCAGGGAGGTGTTGAACAGAACTGCCAGTGGCTCAACCAACAACTCCGCCATCTCCCTCAGCACCCTAGGGTAGATGGCATTGGGACTTGGTGCCTTGTCCACCCTTACTGCTCTCAGCCCCTCTAGCACCCTACTTCCTGTGATCACTTTGTCCATCACCTCCTCTCCCCACCGCCTCAGCCCATTCTGATAGTGGGCCATTCCTCTCCTTAGTGAAAATGGAGTAGAAGTACTAATTTAGAATTTCTACTTGCTTCTCCCCCTTTTCCAGCCAATCCCCTCCTCACTTTATTCTCACAATATGTTCCTTGCACTTCCTCTTTTCTCTGACATACCTATAAAAGTCCTTTTCCCCCTCCTTTTATGCCCTGTGTGGAACTTAATTAAGTGGAGGCCTTAGCTTTTTTCATCCTCCTGGCAACCTCCCTTGACCAACTCCTGAAAGCCTCCTTATTCTCTGCCTTCCCTGTTCTCCTGTACTTCTGGTATACAGCTGTCTTTGCCATCACCCCTTGCAGCATTTCCTTGTTCAGCCAGCATGGTTTCTTGCCTCTGCTCTTCTTACTCCGGGCCCTGGTGCAGGCTACTGTGGCCTCTGTTAGCCCAGTCTTTATGACTTCCCACTTTTGTTCTGCATCCATCCCTGGCCTTATATCCTGGAGTCTTCCTTGCAGTATTTCTCCCATCCCCCCAATGTCCACCCTGATAAAGTCCACCACTACCTGTGCCTCCTGTCTCCCTGCCCAGCGCGACAACAAGCCGCACTGTTTGGTGGTCGCTACCTGCTAGTGGGTCCTCCACCCTTACCTCCCTCACCACCTCCTCATTTGCCAGTACTAGGTCCAGAGTGCTACCAAGCCTTGTGGGCCCACTTATCAACTGCATGAGAAGGTTGTCCTGAAATGCATCAAGGAGCACCTGCTCCCTGGTACTGCTAGTGACAGGGTGCTTCAGTCAACCTGTGGTAGGTTAAAATCCCCCACTATCACCATACACCCCCTTCTACACCCTCCTTATCTGCTCTGCCAATTCCCCATCCAGTTCCCCAGATTGGGCTGGTGGTCTGTACACCACTCCCAGCCTCAGCTTTTTGCCCTTGGAGTGCAGGAGCTGCACCAAAAGTGCCTCTATCCTCTCCTCTTGTCCCTCATCCCTTATGCATTTAGTTCCTTCCCTCACAAAAAGTGCCAAGCCCCCCCCTTTCCAACCCCCTAGTCCCTCCTGTATATCCTGTATTCCAGGATTGCCAAGCTCCAATCATGGTACTCTGTGGCCCAAGTCTCTGTCACTGCAGCAATGTCCACCTTCCCCTCTGAAAGGAGTGCCTGAAGCTCTGCAGTTTTGTTCCCCAGGCTTCTTGCATTGAGAGAGACCATCTTCCACCCGTACCCCTCCTTCTCCTGAATCTTCTCCTCCTTGGCCTGTGTCCCTCCTCCTGGTAGTCTGCAACCTTTCTCCTCCTTATTCTTACCGTGTGGTGGTGCCTTCTGTATTACACTCAGACCACTCTGCCTGCCCCTTCCCAAGGTTACTACTCCTCCGCTTTTACCTATATCTGGGGGGGGTGAGCTCATTAGGCTCCCCTGTCCGGATCTTTGTACTAACCTCAGTCTTTTGGCCATCCGATCCCCTCACTAGTTTAAATCCACCTTAGTAGAGATATACCCCTCTAATCCTGCCTTTAATACTCCCCTTCCCTTCCTGCTTAAGTGTACCCTGTCCCCCACATACAAGTCACTGCTTCCCCAGACCCTACCCCAGTTAGTCACTAACCCATAATTTTTTGTGTGGCACCAATCCCTCTGCCCCTTGTTGAACTCCTCAATCCTACCCTTCCTCCCCATGCTTGCACATGGTACAGGGAGTAACTCAGAGAATGCCACCGAATACCTCACCCCCTCACACCGATTGCCCAACTACTCGAACCTCCCCCTCACTACTTCCACAGTTTCCCCCGCTAAGTTGTTTGTGCCCACATGCAACAGTAAATGAGGTTTCTTCCTTGCCCTCGCTGCACACTTGAGCGGTGCCTGCCCTGCCCCTCCTGTAGTCAACCTGGGGATAGGTTCAACCCAAATATGGCTGTGCCTTCCCCCCTTCTGCCCCATCTCACCCGTTTCAGTATACAATCCCCTAGGACGAGTACCCCCCCGTCCCTTAGCCCCTTTCACTTCTAATGCCCCTTCCACCACCCCAGTATTCGATCTTCCCTGCCCCTTACCCCCGCCAGCTGCACCCTCTGTGGCTTCTGTATCGGTACCCCCTACTTCCATCTCACCCTTTTTCTCTGACTTATTCCTCCCATCCCCCTTGAACCACTTCCCAGCCTGATTACTTCCTACTGGGCTTCCAATGTCGACATCCCCTCCTCCCCTGCTGATTTCCAATGCCTCTCCTATCCCCGCTGTTGTTGATTTAGAACACCTATTCTCTTCTTCCCCAATAGTGATGCCCCTCCCATCCTTCCCCCTTCCCGTAGCATTCTATCCTCCAGTCACCACCCCCTCCTTCCTTACTAGCTCGTATTCTACCCTTTTGTCCTCACTATCTCTTCCCCTAGCTGTTGCCATCCCTTTTATGCCCCACTTGTCCTCCCCCCCTTCAGTATGTTCCTGCTCCCCCTCTCGCTCCCATTGCAGAGGCTCGAATCTGTTCCTAGTCGATACCCCTCCTACATCTCTTCCCTATTGGTTCCCTCCTATTTGTTCCTCCATGCCACCTCTTGGTCCCTCCCTGCCCACAGCCACCTGCCTCTCCTGGTACTCCTTGTGGTATCTTCTTCTTCCAACAGGAGGCACCCCTTCTATCCTTTCATCATCACTATCTCTTCACCTAGCTGTTGCCATCCCTCTCATGCCCCACTTGTCTTCCCCTCTTCAATATGTTCCTGCTCTCCTCTTCTCCCATAACAGAGGCTCGAATCTATTCCTAGTTGATACCCCTCCTACACCTCTTCCCCTATTGGTTCCCCCCACTTGTTCCCTCCGTACACCCCGCCTCCCTCCCTCCCTACCCAGAGCCATCTACACCTCCCCTGGTACTCCTCGTGGTCTCTTCCTCCCCAACAGGAGGCCCCCTCACCTCGGACCCCCCCCTATCCTCCACAGTTCCTCCCTCAAACTAGCCAGTCATCTACAGACCATATACCCTCCCATCCTCCAAGCCCAGTCCAGGATCATAGCGGACCCACACCCTGTACACCCCACCACTCTTCCAAAGATGCCAACCCTATTGACATGTTGCACCTGCCCCATTTTGGCCCCCATCTTATGTTACGGGCTCTTACTCCCAGGTTCTGTACCCTATTACAACTGTTAGGCCCCTATTAACTCAAATTCATGTTCCCCCCCACGCTAGTCCCCCTACTGGCCCCTTGCCGACTGGGATAATTCAGTCTCAGATCTCATAGATACTGTATTACTGTAGCAATCCTGAAGCCTCCTTGTCCATTTTTCACCCCTCAGCTACCGTACTTTTTGTTCTCAGCTCTCATATAGTTTCATGTAGCCTAGTTAGAAATCGTATTGCACTCTAATTATTACTCAGCTCAGTTAGAGAAATAAACAGAACAAATAAATATGTATTATTACAGCAATCATAACAGTATAGCTCAGTACTTAACTCAGTTAGAGAAATAAACAGAACAACTAAATCTGTATTATTACAGCACTCCTCAAAGTATCCAATCATTGCTTTTTTCTCCACCCCAGAGACCCTGCTGTACTATAGGACCAAAGAGGACCCTGGGCGGGAGGGTGGACATTTCTAAAGTTCCAGCAGAGCTCCGTTGAGCTCACTCTCTCCAACTCTCTTACTCATTCTTTCTGTTTCTCCCGGCACTGCAGGCTGCCCTTTTGTACTGGGTTCCTGCCTGCGTTGGCATCTTTTTCTGCCCACAAAGAAGTTCACAGCTATCCCGACAGAGCTCCGTTGACCTCGCTCACTCCCCCTCTCTAACTCACTCCTTCTATTTCTTCCAGTGCTGCAGGTTGCCCTTTTGTACTGGGCTTCTGCCTGCACTGGCACCTTTTTCTGCCCACAAAGAAATCCGCAGCTGTCCCGACAGAGCTCCATTGAGCTCGCTCACTCCACCTCCCTCACTTGCTCATTCTGTTTCTCCTGGCGCTGCAGGCTGCCCTTTTGTACTGGGCCCCTGCCTGCGTTGGCGCCTTTTTCTTCCCACAAAGAAATCTGCAGCAGTCCCGACAGAGCTCCATTGAGCTCACTCACGCCCCCTCTCTCACTCACTCGTTCTGTTTCTGCTGGTGCTGCAAGCTGCCCTTTTGTACTGGACTCCTGCCTGCATTGGTGCCTTTTTCTGCTCACAAAGAAATCTGCAGTAGTACTGACATAGCTCAGTTGAGCTCATTCACTCCCCCTCCCTCACTCGCTCGATCTCAATGTGTCCCAAACGCTGATTTCCCACAGTGACTGTGCTATTCTGTGCCAGAAGTGCAAAAACACATTTCAGCCTGGATGTGAACAATTATAGCTGTTCTGTTTATAGGAGGTGTGAAAAAGTGCTAGTGTTGAAAATTTGGCGTGAAAATATTAAAAATTTGTGGAGTTACAAGGGTGCATTGAAACAGCGCAATGCACGCTTGTAACGCAGTCATTTTATGGACTTTTGTCAGCAAATTTTCAACATAGGCATTTTAGGACCTCTGCTCATGAACAGTGTCACTGTTATTTTCTTACTCTGTCCCAAACACTGATTTCCCACAGTGACCGCACTATTCTGTGATGGAATTGCGAAAACACATTTTGGCCAGGATGTGTAAAATGACAGCTGTACTGTTCATAAGGAGGTGTGGAAAAATGCCAATGTTGAAAATCTGGACTGAAAATATTACAAATGTGTGAAGTGATGAGCATGCATGGAAACTGTGCAATGCACGCTCGAAAAACAGTCATTTTGGGATTTTTTTCACCAGATATGCAACAGAGGCCTTTTGAGAGCCCACCTCCTGAACAGTGGCACTGTTATTTCATTAATCGATCCCAAAAGGTGATTCCACGCAGTGACCAAGAAATCACCTTTCAGGACTGAATAACGCAATGACAGTGACTGAATTCATGAGAAGTCCCAAGAACCCTATAGTGAAAATTTGGTGCCAAAATTCCCAGAAATGCCTGAGATATGCAGCAAAGTTGAAAAAACCCTATTTATGCCATTATACAGCTTACTGGCATTTCTTCAGTTCATGGTCGGCTTTGGAGAGGGCAGACGTGTTCCTGGTTCACCGAAGATCATCGCGCTGGGCTCTGGAAGTAAGTATTGGGTGAGTGGGGTGTGGGTAGGCAGGGTGCACAGAGGGTGGGTGCTGGTTGGGGGAGGGGCCAGCGGATTCTATGAGGGGCCATTTTCTGTTTTACAGGTTAAAGAAAAAAAAAAAACATTGTGGGACTTTTTTTTTTTCAAGGACTTTGGCACACTGTGGTGGCTTCAGCGTGCCACCTGAGTGTTTTTGGGGGCGATGACGGGATTGGGCACCCAGTCAGCACATACTGAGTGGGGGGAAGAGCCGAGGGATTGGGCACCCCTTGGCACATAACAGATTTTGTGGGTGGGACATTATGCCGACGGGGAGTGGGCTCCCCCGTCTGCAAATTTACTGAGAAGGGTGGGGACTGAAACTGATGGAGATTGGGCTCCCCTATCAGCAAAGAAAGACTGTTGGGGGGGCTCATGATGCCGAGGGGGATGGGGCACCCCCTCAGCATACAACAAATGGGGGAAGGGGACCACAGTATGCCGATGGGAAGTGGGCTCCCCCGTCGGCAAATGAACTAGCGGGGGCACCACGGCAAGGTACCGCCCTGCAATGATGGGTCGCTCCCTCATTGCAGCGGAATGTCTGATGCTGCAATGACGAGACAGCCCCTGATTGCAGCAGCAAAAATGTTTCAACTTGGTGGCACTTTTGCAGAACCAGCGTAATCAAGACACTGGGCCTGCATAGGTCCATCAGTGCCAAGAACCCAAATGCAGTGCCCCCATTGGCTGCCAGAGTGCCGCACCTCCACAACCCTCTTCTCTCCTAAGCTTCCGCATAATGTTTCTTGCTCATGCGCGCAAGCAAACATAAAAATAGTTCCACATGCAAACTGAGGATAAACATTCTGTGGTTAAGGTTTTTTTTTTTTTCCAATTGTTTAACCAGGAGTAGCACACTAAGCTGAAAGTTTGTTTACAGGTGTGGCCTGGGAGCACAGGGAAGTTAAGTGACTTGCTCAGAGTCACACAGTACGCAAGTGGGTGCCATGGGATTCAAACCCAGGACTCTAGATTTCCACTGCACTATAAGTTAAACATTTTTGTATAGTACCAAAAGCACTGTAGACAAATTACTGCAAAAGATCCCATGTAAACTGAGTGAAACACTATATGTGGATGTTGCAGTGTGAGGTAATAAACTTCAGATGAGGCAAATTTACAGGTTTAAAACACACCTTGGTGTGATTTTTTTTTTTCAAAAGTTCAAAAAATAATAAATGAAAACAAAAAAATTGCAAAGAAAATCACTACTTAACATAAGTAGTTTCTCACACAATACGGTCCTGGATTCTAGAGCTCCTGAGACCTTTCTCATCTGCATTCAACAATTTGTCTGCAGTAGCACCTCTCTCCTTCACTCTCAAGACTGAACTCTACAGCCGGCCCGGTGGCGCTGAAGGTTGAGGCACTGGATGCCACACCTCGCACCACGCCGGTGACCCGGGTTCAGGAGCAAACTTCCGGAGTCGTCGGGGTCAGCCGGGAGGGTTGAGGATGAGTGCCCGCGTGGTGCTGTCGTCCTCGGGTAGCATGGGAGGGTTGTCTCAGTGTGCTGGTGACCTCCGGTGGAGACCGGAGGCACTACAGCAGCCAGACATGCACATAACCAGCATGGATGACGTCGGCACGGTTGCCGTGTGCCAGTGTGTCGATGTGCACCATGCAGGGAGGGAGGGAGTGAGGGAGTGGGGGAAGCTCACAAGAACACGGAATACATCAGCGCTCTGGGTGGGCGATGGCACCGGTCCATCATGTCCTCCACCGGGCCTACCCCGACTGACCTTCCAGGTCCTCCGCTCCTCAGCCCTACCTGAGCCAGAGTCTGACTCATAAGTGCACCCAAGAGGAGAGGGAGACCCACGCCAGGCAGGTTAAACCGGGGGTACTGGCTTTGGAGAGGGGGAGGAGAGAGGAGGTGCAGATTGGGGAGGCTTCAGGCTAGGCAGGAAAAAGGACCAAGTTGCCTGAGAGAGGACCCAGGGTGCCGCAACCGGAGGGAAAGAAAGTTGAAGAAAAAAAAGACTGAACTCTACTAGACTGAACTGAAGTAAACTCTGTGCAAACGTTTTTATATCTTTTTAGTAGGGTCACCTGACTGAGCCCTTACATGTCTGGACATTTTTCAAAACCAAGGGGGAGGAGATTGTGTCAGGGGATTTCCTAGTTCAGTTAAAGGTACAGTGTATATAGTCACAGCTACTGACTTTCTATTTTTTTTGATGGAAAGATACACAAATCAAATCTTAAGGCTTCTATTGCCCATTTAGCTGCCAAAGCCTCCTTCTCTACAGTGGAGCACTTTTGCTCCCTTTCATATAGTTTTCTTGATATGTTCAAAACTGGGTATTATTCCTCATCAGTTGTTTGGCTCAACATTGCCCCTATTCCTGTCTCCGAGGCATCCGTATGTACCTCGAAGTCCATCTCAAAATTAGGACTCTTTAGTACAGGGGATGAACAGAGGGCAGCGCTGATGGTTCAAAAGGCCTCATCACAATTAGGGTCCCACTGTACCATGTTGCTACACCGTTTCTTTGTCAGTTCTGTCAGTGGTGTAGCAATTGATGCAAAGTTTGGGGTAAAGCATCAGTAATACCCTGCAAGCCCTAAAAATGACCTCACATGTTTCTTTGTAGTGGGGATGGGGCACTTCGCCACTGCTTGCAGCTTATCTATTTCGGGCTTGACTTGCCCATTACCTAATTGAAAGCATAGATAGCGGGTCTTGATCATGGCAACCGCACATTTTGGGGGGTTAATATTAAGCCCTGCTGTTTTTATTGATTTAACCACCTCAGCCAAGTGTGCCATATGTATATTCCAGGTAGGACTGTATACCACCACATCATCTGAGTAGGCTGAACAGTATCCAGTATGTGGTGCCAGTATACAGTCCATGTACTGCTGAAACATAGCTTGAGCTCCGTGCAACCCAAACAGCATTGTAACAAATTCGTACAACCCCACATGGGTACTGGGCTGGCAGTATAGCCTAGAGGTTGGAGTAATGAGCTGTGAATGAGCTTGGTACATCTATCAGACCAGACCAGAGTTTGATTCTCAAAACCTTGACTTGCATATTGTGTGATGCTGAGCAAGTCACTTAACCACCTAGTGCTCCCAGGTCACCCCTGAAAACAGGCACTTGTGCCTAGTGGGCCTTACTCGGTTACCAAAGACTTAAATAAAATAAATAAGAATTTTTTTCCCTTGCCTGTGGGTCTAATGGAATCTGCCAATACCCCTTGGTAAGATCCAATGTTGTGTTGTGTCCTGCATTCCCTATGCGGTCTATGATGTCATCAATGTGGGGCATGGGATATGCATCAAACTGGGACACTTGTTTCTTCCTTCGAAAATCTAAACAAAGGCAGATTCCACCATCTTTCTTTGGGACATCCACTATCGGTGACCCCCCAGCACTAGTGGACAGTGTTATGATCCCCAACTGTCTCATCTTGTCAGTTTCTTTCTTGAGTTCTACCCTGACTCTTTTGGGTAGCCAGTAAGGCTTCTGCTTGATGGGAGGGGACTCAGTCCTGATACAGTGTTTTACCCCATCGTCCTTCCTGGCACACTTGTGAAGGTCATCGGAAAAGAATTGATCAGACTCTCTACTTCCTTTCTTTGGGCATCTGACAGTGCAGGGTTTATTTTTATATAATTGTGTCCCTCATAACTCTCCAATCTCTTATAGGCAGTATCCAGTTCAGATTCCCTTTCTGGCATCACTGTCATACCCAGATGTACTGCTGACTTCTTTTCTAGTTTCTCATGCCACTTTTTCAGCAAGTTGGCATGGTACATCTTTCTATCCGTACACTTGTCTGGGGTCTCAGTCTCATATGTGACGGGGTCTGCCTGACGTACTACAGTATATTGCCCTTGCCATTTCAATAACAATTTCTGCTCTGAGGAAGGCAACAATAATAACACCTTCTCCCCTGGATTAAATGTCTTGTTTCCCACCTTCAGGTCATATTGTTCCTTTTGGATCTTTTGTGCCTCCGTACAGCTTTGATGGGCCTTGGTGGTGTAAGTGATCAACCTCTTTTGCAACTGTCCCATATATTCAACAAAGTTTAAATGTCACACATCAGTCCCTTCTTCCCAAAATTCTTTAACTACATCTAATGAGCCTCAGGGATTGCACCCATATAACATCGAGAATGGGGAATAGCCTGTTGAGGCTTGGGGCACTTCCCTATAGGCAAACAAAAGAAATGGCAAAAGGTATCCCAGTTCCTCCCTTCCTCATGCACAAAGTTATGGAGCATTTGCTTCAGTGTTTGATTGAACCCCTCCACTAGTCCATCTGACTGGGAATGATTAGGGGAGGTTCAAACAGCCACTATCTCCAGTAACTTGTAGAGCTCTTTTAACAAGGTTGCATTGAAGTTTGTGCCCCTGTCTTTAAGTATCTCTTTTGGAATGCCCATGAGACTAAACACCGTAACCAACTCCTCGGCTATCCGTGGTGTAGTGACTGTACACATTGGTATGTCCTCTGGGTATTTAATTTCGTAGGCACATATTACCAAGATGAATTGATTCCCCCTAGAACTTTTTAACAGGGGTCCCACAATGTGTATACCTATTCTTTCAAAACTGTTGGTAACCAAGAGTAGGGGCATAAGGGGCATCATGTCCTTTTTGCCTGTTTGGGCAACTTGTTGGCACTCTTTACATGTTTGGCAAAACCTGGCTCTTTGATCATACTGTATAGCCCTGGCCAATAAAATCTTCGTAGAATGCGTTTCAGGGTGTGATCCTGCCCTGCATGGCCAGCCCATGGGAGATCATGCCCTAAAAACATTATTGGCTCTCTATACTTCTCAGGCTCCAATACCTGTTCGACACTTTCTCCAGTGTCTGGAGAGGTACATAACCTGTACAATGTATCATTTTTCAATATAATCACAGGGGCCCCTTTTGACAGTTCCTGTCTGTGACAGGGAACTCCTGCCACTCTTGAGGACCGACCTTTTCTAAATCTGTTGCAACAGTTTTTCTGTTTCTAAGCCTAATCTATCCTTTACTATTTCTAGTACATAAGGTTGGCAACCTATGGGCATCCCCTCCCTTTTCATGACTATGCTATGGTGTCCTCTTTAATTTTCCTTTTCCCTCTCATATCTTTGTACAGGGAGGTTATTGTGGTGACCTCCAAGTGTATGTAAAACAGGTTGTATTTATTGTTGTTGAATTTAGTATGTAATAGCACTATGTCATAAAATACCTTGATGTATATACCTCATGTTTATGAAACCTGTAAATGTTGAAAATACCATGGCAATAGGTGTTTATGATAATTGTAAAAAGTACTAGGTGACTATTACAGAAATTAAGTTAGATGTGCTGTTTAAAATGCATGTAAATTGCTGTAAACTGAACAACTCTAAACATCATGGTGATTTGCATATCTCCCATGATGCTTTGCATTATGGAAGTATGTATGATGTTGTATTTCTTTGAAACTTGATTTGTTGCCAATGCCCTTTGCGGTAACCTTTCTTTCAGTGATTCTGCATTGAGGTTCTTTGTATATAGCTTGTTTTGTTTTCTTTTTGGGCCTCCACTAACCAAGCAAATGGGGCCCACATAGGGGTGGACGTTGCATCGCAACAGGGGAGTTAGATCAGAGATCAGTGTCAGTAAGTGCTGGCAAAGTGCAGAGAAAGGACATAGATAGTCTGTTGCTGCAAACTGATGTATTGAAGGAGGAATATGCCATTGCTGAAGGTTATTTCCTTTTTTTTTCAATAAACATCACACCGAGATTGTGTGTTGAACTTGAAGTTAGGTGTCTGGTCCATTTGTTATCCAACAAACCCTTCACAGACTTGGTGTTAGAAATGGGATAACATGCTGGAAGTATCTGGACTGGCTGAAGAGGGACATTTTCTGGTGGCAATTGCCCAGATATCCCAGGTGGACTGATGCATCAGGAGCTGCCAGAAGAGAACCCAGAGAAGAAAGTTTGTGGAGTTCTGACCACAACCATGACTGACAGATGGAGAGAAGCTGCTGCCTAGACTGGACCCAGGGGCTTGGAGGAAGGCCAAGCCTGAAGATGACAAAGAGATGCAGGTCAAGGCAGACTGGAGGTGTGAGAGACAACACCCAGGAGGTGAAGACCCTGATGAGGATGATCCACTGAATGAGTGGGCAATGGCTGGAGGCAGACTGACTATGCAGAGAGGTGGAACACTGGTGCAAGGTGCTCAAGAGGTTCCTGCCGGAGAGTTTGGACAAAGAGTCGGATAATTTTTTGTGGGCTCAATTTGAGAAGGACCCCCTGACTGAGCAGGGTATTCCTTTGTTCCCAGGATGTTACATGTTGGAGATCAGAGATGTAAGTATGGAACTTAAATGTGAGACCCCAGGTAAGACTGTGCCTAGTGATACTGTGCTGGGGTTGAAGACTCCAAACAAGCAAGAAGAAGCCTATGAGGCTAAAGGGATTTTTCTGGTATTGATACAGCTAAATCTGTTAACAGTATTGACCGGGGTATACTGCAGGCTAAAGATGCTAATGTTGCCAAACTGTTACAGTATTTTAAGGTTAAGATGGTAGAGGTCATTAAAGAAAAAAAGTCACCCTTGGAAAAAGGAAAACTCTTACATAGGTCACAAGGTAATAGATGGATGAAAATAGCACAGTGATTAAAAAGATGTTTACTAAGACACCCCAGAGTTAAATGGTTTGGGAACCTGCTGTTTATCATTGCAGGGTATTCAGCATAGGAGGTTCCTTAGCTTCCTGTAGGTTTCTGTAGAGACCTGCCTGGTGATAAGATGACCAAGGATTTTGGGTCATAGGTTGTAAAAGGTTGAAATAGGAGAGTAGAATCTATTATTGATCACTATGTGTAAGACAGAGGCATCAAGTTAGTTGCAGGCAAGGCTAGATGTGGCTCTGCAGTAGTCCCTTTCTGTAGGCAAAAGTGTACCATGTTTGGTCAGGGGGCGGGCCTGATGTCAAAGAAAGAGGTACCCAAGGACAGACAGGGAGTCTGATGTGGTATGTGTGTTTTATTCTTTTCTGAGTGAAAACCTACAAAGGAGAAGTTCTTTTCAGAGTGAAAACCTACAAACGAGAAGTGGGTGGAAAATGGATTGGAACCTGTGCTGGCATAACACCTTGAGTGTCTACCCTCAGTTGTCTATATCTGTAACAAGTGAAATGAAGCAAGAGTCATAGTGGGTTTATGGAGAGGGGTTGAACCTGGGTCTGGGCCCCTGCTTAAAACTGACATATCTGATGGGGTTGGAGCAGGTAATTACTCACCCCAGAGAAAGTTTCTGTACAGTACTGGACTTTACAGATGTCCAGATTTTTGGTTAAATATGACAGACTTTCCCTAAAAGGAGATGGGAAGGTACCGTTGGTCTCTGTTGAGAAATGTGTTAATGCTCCATGGTAAAGAATGATGATATCTACTATGTTTATGATAGAATGTTTATTATTAATAGGGACCCTGAGACAGACCTTCTGAAGCTGGATGGGTGGAAGCTCCATCCCTTCCTGGGACAGGAAGGTGGTAAGCAGTCTGCAATAACTGATTCCCTCTTAAGGTGGGGGGATATGTGACATGGAGTTCCTGCCATTCTTGAGGACTGATCTTTTCTTAAATCTGTTGCAACGGTACTTCTGTTTCCAAGCCTAATCTATCCTTTACTATTTCTAGTCCATGAGGTTGGCAACCTATGGGCACCCCCCCTTCCTTTTCTTGACTATGCTATGGTGTCCTCTTTAATTTTCCTTTTCCTTCTCAGGTCCTCGTACAGGGACATTATTGTGGTGACCTACAAGTGTATGTAAAACAGGTTGTGTTTATTGTTGTTGGATTTAGTATGTAATAGCACTATGTCATAAAAATACCTTGATGTATATACCTTATGTTTATGAAACCTGTAAATATTGAAAATGCCATGGCAGTAGGTGTTTTGATAATGATAAAAAGTACTAGGTGACTATTACAGAAATTAAGTTAGTTGTGCTGTTTAAAATGCATGTAAATTGCTGTAAACTGAACAACTCTAAATGTCACGGTGAGCTGCATATCTCCCATGATGCTGTGCAATATGGAAGTGTGTATGATGTTGTATTTCTTTGAAACTTGATTTGTTGCCAGTGCCGTTTGGGCTAACCTTTCTTTCAGTGATTCTGCATTAAGGTTCTTTGTCTATAGTTTGTTTTTGTTTTTTTCTTTTTGGGCCCCCACTACCCAAGCAAATGGGGCCCACATAGGGGTGGAGGTTACATCGCAACTGGGGCGTTAGATCAAAGATCAGTGTCAGTAAGTGCTGGCTAAGTGCAGAGAAAGGACATACATAGTCTGTTGCTGCAAACTGATATACTGAAGAAGGAATATGCCATTGCTGAAGGTTATTTCTGTTTTTTTCAATAAACATCACAAAGAGATTGTGTGTTGAACTTGAAGTTAGGTGTCTGGTCCATCTGTTATCCCACAACCCCTCCACACTGTCCAACCTGTGAAAAAAAGGTTTTAAAGAAACATCACATTTCTGTTCAGCAGCTATATCAATGCTATTAAACATAGCCTGGATTTTTCTCTCAGAACGTCCATGTACAGTTTGGTTCCATTGTTTCTGTTGTGTTTTTCTTCTGGTTCAGGGGTTTCCTATCCTTATCAGGGTCCTCAATAGCATCCTTCAAAGGGAAGGTTTCTCTCAAAGTCCGCTCTTTCCTGTATTGGGCCTGGGAGTCACGGCTGTGACTATCACTTGCTCAGTCATCATTGTTGGAAAGTTTGGGAAATCATGACCTATAACCATAGGCACCAGTAGGTTGGGCACCAGTCCTGCTGTGACCATCTGGTTCTGTCCTTCAACATCCACCACTATTGTAGCAGTTGGGTAGTGGTGCATGTCCCCATGGACACATACAATTCTTATGTCTTGCTCTCCTGGTAGTATATCAGTCACCAATTCTGGACAAATCAAAGTATTCTTACTGCCGGAATCAGTCAGGCCCAATACAGTTCGATTGTTAATACAAATGTCTCTCACAAAGTAACCATTATTCAACAATGACAAATTGGTGGCATCAGCTCTAGGTCAGGTACAAAACCTAGCAAGGTGTCCTTTGCTCTGACAATTCCAGCAGAGGGGGTTTGGATTATAAGGTCTGGCTCCTTGATTCAGCCTCCCCTCTGTTCTATGAGTATATTCATTGGGGGCTCAATTAACAACAGGGGCTTTCGCTGTTTGGGGGGCAGGTGCAATGGGATCTGTTCTGTAACCTTTTCTCACAGGCTGCCTTGCAGATAAAAAGTCTTCTGACAAAGTGATGGCTTACTCGACTGTCTCAGGGTGATGTTCCCTCACCCATATTTGTACTTCAGTGGGCAATATTTGGAGATATTGTTCAACTACTAAAGTCTCAATAATGTCTATGACAGATTTCCCCTCAGGCTGTAGCCATTTTAAACATAGTTCCCTTAGCCTGGTAAAGGTTTCTCTAGGGGAATCATTCTGATAGTGTTTAAGGGAACGAAACCTCTGCCTGTAAGTCTCTGCATTTATATCATATCTTTTCAGAATCTCCTTTTTTACCAGGTCATAATTTTCAGCATGCCTGATGTCCATATTGCTGCATGCTAACTGCATCCACCCAGTAAGGTACGGAGCAAGGCGAACTACCCAATGTCTCTGATCCCACCCACAGGCTTGGGCAACCCTCTCAAACATAGTTAAATACACTTCTACATCATTGGTTGCTGCCATTTAAGTCAATGTAATGTCTTTTGATTATTATCTGGTGGTCCTGCCCCTGTGGTCCTTGTCCAGTCAGTTGGAGAGCTTGCAAGGTGTCCGTTCCACCTCTGGTCCTGGCGACTCCATTCCCACTCTTTTGTCTCTCCATATCCAGTTGCTTAACTGCCAACCATTTCAACAAGTTACTGATGTCTTCAGGTGGTGGGTCCTCATACAGTGGTTCCTCCTCCCCATCCTCTCCAACTCCTACACCCATCATCATCTCCGCACCATCTTCTTCTTCATTCCTCTGAACTCCAGGCCAGGTAGAAGGTCCTGTCCGGTCCTCAACACCTGCATTCTGGTATGAACGCCTGGCAGACCTTCCCTCCTTCAGACCTTTGGCATCCAATGATTTCTGGAGATCTTCCATCCTGCTTGTTGCCCCTATGTCTGGATACCAGGAGAGCTATCTAGGTACTGGTCTCCCCTTGTTTCCTGGACAACCAGTACTATCCCACTTCCTGACACCAAGTTTGTCACAGGCTTGAGGGAATAAACTTCAGACAAGGCAAATTTACAGGTTTAAAGCACACCTTGGTGTGATACTTATATTTTAAAACTTTGAAAAATAATAAATGAAAACAAAAATTGCAAAGAAAATCACTACTTAACATCAGTAGTTTTTCACACAATACAGTCCTGGATTCTGGAGCTCCTAAGACCCTTCTCATTTGCATTCAACAGCTTGTCTGCAGTAGCACCTCTCTCCTCCACTCTCAAGACTGAGCTCTACTAGACTGAATTGAAGTAAACTCTGTGCAGAGGTTTTATATCTTTTGGATGGGTCACCTGATTAAATCCTTACATGTCTGGACATGTTTAAAACCAAGGGAGGATTGCATCAGGATTTCTTAGCTCATTTAAAGATACAGGGCTGGATATTCAAACTGCGCCATTCTGAGGCGCAAGCCCTTGCGCTGCGCAAAATAGTTGTGCAGGGGTGTGGCCCAGGCGATATTCAAAGGAGTTGCGCTATTGAGCAACTCCTTTGAATATCACCCCCCAGCCACAGCCACTGTGCATGGCGCAGTGAAACTTGCGCCACCGCAAGTTGTCAGTGTGGAGCATTCAACTTGCGGTGGCCAAGTACCATTGCGCCATGCGCAAAATCACGATATTCAAAAGGTGACATGCAAATGGGGCCATAATTCATGCAAGGCACAGGGGGGGCCATTTGCATCTGATTATGGCCCCATTTGCATGCCATTAGCATGTAGGTGCGCCGATCCCTGAGGACTTGCACCTGGCCGCCCTGCCAGGCAGCAGCCGTCGGGGACCGAAGCACCCTGCAGCCCAATCGCGGGCAGCAATGTGGCTCCCCCACCTCCTCCTGAACATCTCCCTGGTGGTCCAGTGGACCATAATGCCCGATCGGGGACAGAATGTAAAATGAACCCCCCCCCACACCCCGAACATGTTCCTAGTGCCCGATCGCGGGCATAATGTGAAATGAACCCCACCGAACATGTTCCTTAGTGCCCGATCGTGGGCAGAATGTGAAATGAACCCCTAACATGTTCCTAGTGCCCAATCACGGGCAGAATGTAAATTGACACCCTCCCCCAAACATCTCCCTGGTGGTCCAGTGGACCATAATGCCCAATTGCAGGCAGAATGTAAATTAACACCCCCACCCAAACATCTCCCTGGTGGCTAGTGTCCTCCCCACCCACCCACCCACGAAGCCCCACTACCTGCTCCCGGCAGCCGCGCAGTGCAGCATCCCACTCGCCTGTCGCTGCTGCCCGCCGACTAACTGCCGGTAGGGGCTGCACCCATTGGTGCAGAGCAAGAACCAATGGTGTAGCTCATATCATAGATATGACAGTCCAGATTTGTGAATGAATCATTCACAAATCTGACTGTCATGTACGGTAGGGGCTGCACCCATTGGCTCTTGCTCTGCACCAATGGGCGGCAGTCTTACCGGCAGTCAGTCGGCGGGAGGCGGGCGGCAAGCTGGTGGATGCTGCCGCCCGCCGCCGCCGGGGGAGCGGGTAGGGGTCGGGTGGGTGGAGGCCACTAGCCACCAGGGAGATGTTTGGGCGGGGATGTCAATTTACATTCTGCCCGAGATCGGGCATTACGGTCCACTGGACCACCAGGGAGATGTTCGGGGTTCATTTACATTCTGCCCGCGATCGGGCACTAGGAACATGTTCGGGAGGGGTTCATTTTACATTCTGCCCGCGACAAGCACTAAGGAACATGTTCGGGGGTTCATTTCAAATTCTGCCCATGATCGGGCATTTCGTCCACTGACCACCAGGGATGTGAACGGGAGGGGGGAGCACATTGATGCCCGCGATCAGGCTGGTGGGGGTGGGACACTATGCCCGCGATCGGGCTGGGGGGCACAGGACTGAGTTGGGGCCAGCCACAGGTGGCAGCTGCTGTGTTGCACCCTGCAATACAGCAGCTCACCTGTGGGTGGCCTCACTAAGCCTTTTTTGGCTCAAGGTCCTGTAGGCTCAGATTGGGGTTACGCCAGACAGAGTCTGCACAGCCCGACTGAATATCGGGCTGTGCAGTTTATGCATGGTTCCTCCCCCTCCTGTTGAGCATGCATTCATTTGCATTGCGCTGTTGCTCAGCCTGTTTTCAGTGGCGCAACTGCCTCCTGCTGAATATCGCAGAATGGCGTAATGTAGGACTTGAGCATGCGCAACCCTGTTGAGCATGGCGCAACCCTTTTGAATATCTGCCCACAGTGTATATATCCACAGATATTGACTTTCTATATCTCTGATCCACAGGACTAAGTTCTTTATACACAGAACTTACACAGTAACAGGTTTATAGTGTGAATTTGTGAAAATACTGTAAGGATTTCTTATAACTGTATTAATCATGAAATTACTATTGTTTTATATGACATCTGAATCCTTTTTTCTTTAAAAAGGTTTTATTAATTGTATTCATTCCTGCTATCTCATATAGCCTCTATGCTTTTTTGTACACAAAAAATGCACTTTACACAACATCACTCCAGGTGTTTGGCACCATTCCAGGGACTGAATGGATCGAAATGGAAAAAGAATGAAAGGAGAGAACTAGTAGGAAGTTTAGTAGGGAGAGTAAAGAGCTACACTAGGTGGCCAACCTACGGTGGGGGTGGGAGAAGAAAAGCAAGAGAAAGAGTTAACTGTTGTGCAACAGTTGTTTTGGTAGCTAGGAAATAATGAGACGGAAAAGTGGTCCATCAGTCACAGCCGTGGTGTAGCCTAACTCTGCCACAGTGGAAAATACAACTGTGCACTGGCAAGCTTGATGTGCACTGCACAATTCTGTGGGAAACTTGTTCTATTTTTAATCAGTAGCAGAATAACTGTGTAATACTTTTCCTAACATATTCACTTGCCTGCTGGACTGTATGAGTATTGTTTATTTATATTGCAGTGATGTAAATACTTTAATACTTCTTTTTAGTGTTCAGATACATGAGAGCAAAGTAACACAGCTCCTTTCCTAAAGTAATCGATAAAACATGTTAGAACATCCATTTTACTTGCTTTTTACCATGTACAAGCCTACTTTACTTCCATGAATTGCAAGCACTGCATTATGGGTATGAAAATAATATGGGTTAGGCAGTAGCTCTGTCATTCTCTGAGAAATAAGCTTCTGAACAGTAGCTCATATGAAAAGTGATAAACAGCAGATATCTGGGAAATCTCTTTGTAATTAACATACAAACATACTAACGTGCTAAAAGCCAGCAGAATAGGCCTGACAGTCTTCGTGTCTGCTCGGTAGCCAGCCCCTGTTGGTTGCTAGCTCCTCCTCCTCCCTCCCTAGCCCCCAGAGGGTCCCCTTGGCTTCAGTACACCCATGAATCTGTCCCTCCCCTCTTGAAGCCCTCCACAGTGCCTTGCTTGACTAGACTCCCAGGCAATGCATTCTATGGCTCCACCACCTGTCAGTGAAGTAATGCTTCTCACGCCTCTCCCTGTAGGTTCCTCCCTCCAGCTTCCATTCATGGCCTCTGGTCATACCCCTTGCTTTAGCCTGAGTATTTCCTTGGCTCTGCCCTTGTTAATCCCTTTCATATATTTGAATACCTCAGTCATGTCCCACATCTCTCCTCTCCTCCAGCTAATACAGCCTAAGGGCTTCCAACCTTTCCTCATAGGTCCTATCACTCATGCCCAGGGTCATCCTGGTTGCCCTCCTCTGGACCCTCTCCAACAGTACTATGTCTCTCCTAAGGTGAGGTCTCCAGAACTGCATGCAATACTCAAGATGTGGCCTGACCAAGGCATTATACAGAGGTAGGATCACCTCGCTCCTCCTGGACGTTATTCCCCAGGCTATGCAGCCCAGTATCTTGTTTGCCTTTGCTGCCGCTCTTCTGCAGTTCTCACTGTTGTTCATTCTGGTGTCTACCACCACCCCAAGGTCCCTTTCACTCAAAGTGGCTTGCAGTGGGACCCCCCCAGTGTGTATACATGCCCTGGGTTTCTGACCCCCAGATGCAACACCCTACACTTCCCCGGATTAAACCTCAGCTCCCACCTCCTTAACCAACCCTCCAGGGTATCCAGATCCCACTGGACCGCCACCCTCACTTCCTCCCCATCAGCCAGTACTCCCAGTTTAGAGTCATCCACGAAGAGGCTCATCCTACTCCCAACCCCCGTCCCTATATCGGAGACATAGGCATTGAACAGGAGTGGTCCCAGTACTGAACCCTGGGGCACCAACTGGAGACCTTCCCTAGGAGGAGACTGTGTTCTATCTATGACCAGTTTTCCACCCATCTAAGCAACTGTCTATCCACCTCATCCCCCAACTTTGCCAATAACCCAAAAAGTGGGGTACCGAGTCAAAACGCCTTTACTGAAATCCAGATATAAGACATCCACTGTCTCTGTCTGTCCAGGGCCCCTGTCACCCAGTCATAAAAATCTATGAGGTTGGTCCGCACATTCTCCTTTAATAGTCATTCTTTGTACTCAGTCCTTGGCCTTAATGTGTTATGATTTTGTATGTGTGGTTTTAAATGGCTGCCACTTACCATTCACATTCTGGCTAGATGACAGGATCTGGCAGGCTCAGGGATACTACACAGGGTTGCATCATCCTAACTGTGATGGTACAGGCATTTAATCAATGGTCAGGTGGTGCTTCCTGACCAATTAGACTTCTCCCTCAGGACACCCACATTATAATGATGTGTAGCTGTCACTATGCTGAAATTACTTACTGTATACATCACTGCATCATATGTAACATGTATTCATTGGCCTCAGATGGGTAAACATCACTCTTGAATATTCTTATACGTGTCACTGCATTTATGTAATTTGCATCACTCACTCTCTTGTACCTGTTATTTTATCTTGCTGCACCTGTTACCCTGTATCATGCATGCTGGTGCCTTTAGCTTGCGTCATCCTATTGTTTGCACTTCCGTATCCTTGTTCCTTAAATTGTCTCACTAAGCTCTGTACTGTACTGTACCAATGGAAGTATTATAATTATGTCATGTGTTCAGAGTTGAATCTTGCTTGTAACCTCCCTGGTTGTGCCTAAAAATAGGCAACAATCTAGCTAGTGCATCTTACCTAGTAAGCAAAACTAAATAAAATAAAATAAATACATGGGGTGGTTCTGACTCAGTGCAGGACAATACCTTCCTTCCCAGAACAGGGCAGAAGCCTCATTCCTAAACTCATGAGGATTTATATCATGGCTAGGGTACATATGAGGCTATAGGTCTGAATGCCATTGCTGTTCCCATAATTCCCTTAGCCAGGCTGCACATTTGCATTTTTCAGTGAACATTCAGGGTGCAATGGGACCAAAGCATGGATGAATTAGATCGATTAGTGCTGGTCTCCTCCCCAGACCACAAGTTGCTCCAGTGGTGGATGGACCCTCAGAACCTCTTGATAGGGGTCCCATTTCAGATTCCCCCCCCCAGCAGCTGTTCACCATGGATGCCTTGAGTTCAGGCTGGGGAGCACATCTGTGTCCATTCCAGACTCTGGGATCTTGGTCCCTGATGGAATTCTCCCTTCATAGCTAATCTCCCGGAGATGAGGGTGGTTCTGTATGCCATGCAGGTCTTTCAGAACCATCTTCTTCCAGCCCAGCTGTTGGTCCCAATGAACATTTGCAGTATTGTCTATTATATTAACAAGCAAGGGGGTACTCACTTGTACCCCTGTGCAAGGAGGCCATGAGAGTATGGTGCTGGGCCATAGACTGTAGTCTGATCCTCTTGGCAGTCCACATCCCTGGCATTCAAAACACACTGGCCAACAGCCTCAGCAGGACTCAGTCCAGCATGCATGAGTGGGAGCTTCTCTCATCCATTGCAGAAGATTTATTTGCCAGATGGGGTCATTCAGAATTGGACCTTGTTGCATCCCCACACTATGCGAAACTTCCCAGTTACTGCTTGCTAGATCCAGGGCCTGGAGTTTTCTGATGAAAGGTGGTGTTCTCTCCTGAATGGGAGGTTCCTTTATGCTTTCTCTCCATTTACTCTGATTCAGAGGGTGTCAAGCTGCAAATGGAGGGGCAGCATGCTCTTGATAGGACCATTCTGGCCATGGCAAATATGGTTTCCATTACTGCAACATTTAGCAAGAGCCTTTGGTTCCTCTGTCCCTCTGTAAGGGATCAGCTTATGCAGACTCAGTGTTCTGGGACACCCCAATCTCAGGTCTCTTCATCTGCACAGTGGCTCCTGATGACATAGCCATTGCCCAGTTTGAGTGTCCCAGTGGGTGGAGGCATCCTCGTTGAAGCTTGAAGCCTCCACTAGAGCCACATATGCCACCAAGTGAAAGAGGTTTGCCATGGCTGCTGCCAGTCATCTCCGGATTCTGGACTACCTGATATTTCTATTGGATTCTGGTCTCAGTGCTCCTCCCTTAAAGTGCACCTTTCAGCTATTGCTGCTTTTCATGAGCCAGTGAGCAGCCACACTGTGGCTCCGTTGGATGTGTCCCATACCTTTCTCATGTGCATCCTGCACCTGAAACCTCAATCTATTCCACTGTCCTGGCATGGGACTTAAATTTTGTTTTGGAAAAGTTGACCCTGTCTCCTTTTGAGCCTTCTGCAACTTAAGTAGCTATGCTTTCTCTTGAAAAGCATTATTTTTGGTCACCATTACTTTTGCATGAATGATTTATGAGTGTCAGACCCTCTGGTGAGAGGAACCTTATTTGATTTTCCACAAAGACATGGTGTCTTTGCACATGAATCCTAACTTTCTTCATAAGGTAGTATCTGAATTCATCCTGAACCAGTCTGTCCACCATCAAGTTTATTTTCCAGAGAGTTACAATCCTGGGGAAGCACAGCTCAATATGTTAGATGTATGCAGAATTTGTAACTATTATTTGCTCCAGACTAAAGAGTGCAGAAAGCCAAAGCAGC
This sequence comes from Neoceratodus forsteri, assembly GCA_016271365.2. Classification (NCBI taxonomy): domain Eukaryota; kingdom Metazoa; phylum Chordata; order Ceratodontiformes; family Ceratodontidae; genus Neoceratodus; species Neoceratodus forsteri. The sequence continues at coordinate 57,773,439 of CM057455.1, forward strand.
TTTCTGTTTCTTTCACCCAGGTAGAGAGGGCATTCAGGATTCTAAATGTTTGATCAAATTGTTGGCACATTTTATTCCATTCTGCTGTAACAAGTATGGCAAACAGTTGCCATTAGCAGGGAAAGCCCTCTCCACAAGGGGCATGGCTACCTCTGAGGCCAATTTCAAAGGGGTCTCAGCAGCAGACATCTGCGCTGCTGCCACCTGGAGTACTGTCCATACTTTCACGAAGCACTTCAGTCTGGATATAGCCTCTAGAGCCTGAGCAGACATAGGACGGCCTGTCTTGCAGGGTCTCCTCTTTCAGGCTGTGGTTGCTCCTCCTCCCAGACTATCATACTGCACCTGTAACTGCATGGGACTTGTTCCTACTGTGTGACCTGATGAGTGAGATACTCCCTGATACAAAGAGTGAAAATAAAGACAAAGAGTGAAAATAAAGGCTGCAGGCTGTGCCTAATTTGAGACAGCTGATAACTTTGGAAATCTCAAAATAACCAGATAAGGGGAGGCAGACGTTACTCCACATGTTTGAATTTAAAACTGCATTATAGGGGTCATCCAGGTAGGGTTTAGTGAGATAACTAGCACAGGTTGATTAGAACAAATATATGGGCCAGCAAGTTAGCATGAAGCTGTAAGTTATTAAATTCCTGGTAGGGGTTGGTGAAAAGGTGTTCTTTATGAGGTTGCCCAGAAGGAAAAACTGTAGTTACTGACACAAGCTGGATGAATGAAACACTGTATAGGGACCACCCAAATATGGTATAACATTAGTTGCTTAATGGACTGGGTAAAAGTAAAACTAGAAATGAGCCATGCAGATATGTTGTAACTGTACTCGCTGTACTCGCTAAATGGACTGGGTAAAAGGAATAGTAGAGTTGGGCCATCCCGATATGGTGTAACAGTGGCTGTTGATTAGGATGGGTAAAATGAACCAGAGAGGCAGTCAGATATGGTGTATAGAAACATAGAAATTGATGGCAGCTAAGGAAAGCAAGGCCCATCCAGTCTGCCCATTTTTTCTACCTTATGAATGTGCCATAGCCTTTTACTCTGTCAGTGGCCTATCTATTCATATGCATCTTTATTGCTCCCTTATGCCTATCCCATGCCTGTTTGAAGCCCCCCACTTTATTAATATCCACCACTTCCTGAGGGAGGCGATTCCATGCATCCACCACCCTTTCTGTGAAAAAGAACTTCCTTACATTACCCCTTAATCGGCCTCCCTCTAATCTCATGCTGTGCCCTCCTGCTATTTTTCATATATTGAAACATGTTAAGACTCTTTCACCTTGTTAATGCCCTTAAGATGTTTGAATGTTTCTATCATATCACCTCTCTCTTCTCTTTGGTCTAGGGTTTACATAATGAGCTCTGTTAATCTGTCCTCATATGTTTTCTGTTGCAGTTCCTGCACCCTTTTGGTTGCCCTTCTCTGGACTGCCTCAATTTTGTTAATGTCTTTGTGCAGGTGCGGCCTCCAGTACTGCATGCAGTACTCCAGATGGAGCATAACCAGTGCCTTCTAAACAGGGATTATTACCTCCATCTTATGACATGTGATATCCCTACTAATACATCCCAACATCTCTCTAGCCTCACCTACTGCTTTAGTGGTCTGCTTGGATGATTTCAGATCATCTGTGATGATGATGATAAACAAGTCTCTTTCTTTCTTTGTGATTGCCAGCAACTCCCCTCCCAACCTATAGGTAGCTTCAGGGTTTCTCTTCCCTAAGTGCATGATCTTGCACTTCTTGTATTCAACCCAGTTGCCACTCTTCCTGACCATTTGCCAGTTTTCCAGATCTCTTCATTCTGCCTACCTCATCTGGATCATCTACTCTGTTGCAGATATTGGTGTCATCTGCAAACAGGCAAACCTACCGCCCAGTCCACCTGCAGTATCACTAATGAAGATATTGAAAGGACTGGCCCCAAGGCTGATCCCTGAGGTACCCCACTTGTGACTTGCATCTCTTCTGACTGTATACCATTTACCACCTTTCTACCCGCCAGCCAGTTTGCCACCCAGTTGACCAACCTCTGACCCACCTTGAGCCTACCCAGCTTATTAATCAATCTTCTGTGTGTACGCCCGGTGGCGCTGAGGCTTGAGGCACTGGACGCCACACCTCGCGCCACGCCGGTGACCCGTGTTCAGGAACGGGCACGGGTTGCCATGGGTCGGCGGGGAGGAGATGGATTGAGCATCCATGGGACTGCTCTTCATGTCTGGGGAGGCGGGATTTGGGTGGCGGTGCTTGCCTGACCTGGCGGAGGCTGGGGGTCAGCGAGCGTGTACAAGCTATGGGGCGGGGACATGGCTGATTGGGGCACGTGCGGGAGCGTGCAGTACCAGTCGCAGGCGTCATTGCACGCCAGGACCCGCTGGGGAAAAAACAGTGGAAAAGAGAGCCTGGCAGTATGAAGTTGTTCTCACGGCCAGTCCTCTGGAAGGGCACCTTCCTGGCATGGATCCATTTGGGGTGGGTTGAGTCGCCCCTCCACCCTACCGTGAAGGTTAAGTCGCTGGTGCAAAGGGAGGGGTCTGATCTTCGGGGATGGCGCTGGGGAACAACGGATGGTGGGGGTCCACAGCCAGAGCTCTGGAGAGGAAAAAAATCTTCTATGTGGAACGGTATTGAAAGCTTTGCTGAAGTCAAGGTAGACATCAACTGCACCCCTTGGTCCACCACTTGGTTACCCAGTCAAAGAAATATATGAGATTAGTTTGACAGGAACTTCCTGTTGTAAATCCATGCTGTCTTGGATCTTGTGCTTTAATGGATTCCAGGTGTTGCACCATCCTTTCCTTAAGTAGTGCCTCCATAATATTGCCCATTACTGAGGTAAGACTAACTGGTGTGTAGTTCCCTTCCTCCTCCCTGCTGCCACCCTTGTAGAGCAGGATCACATCAGCCCTTCTTCAGTCTTCTGGAACCTCTACTCTGCTCAGAGACTCACTAAACAGTTCTGCTAATGGCTCTGATAGTCCCACCATTAGCTCCTTTAGTACCCTGGGATGTATACCATCAGGTCTCATTGCCTTGTCCACTCTGAGCTTAGCAAGCTCTTGTAGGACCCTTTCTTTTGTGAAGGACTTGTGCACACCTTCCTTCCCCTGTGTCCATGGTGCTTTACTGTGGGCCCTGCCCTACCTTCTCCTCAGTAAATACTGACTAAAAGTATCTATTTAGGATAAATGCTTTTCCTTGGTCCTTGTCCACACACTCCCCCTTATCTACTTTGGTCTTAGCAATACCCCCTCTGGACTTTCTCCTTTCACTAATGTATCTATAGAAAGTCTTGTTCCCTTCTTTTGCTGTTCTTGCTAGTGTTTCCTCAGTTTGGGTGTTTGCCTACCTTATTGCCTTCCCTGCTTCCCTTAGGGAAGTTTAGTATACACCCCTATCTTCATCCTGCTACATTCCCTTATATTTCCTGAAGGCCAACCTTTTGGCTCTGATCTTTTCTGCTACTGTTTTTGAGAACCAATGTGGTTTCCTCCTTCTTTTGCTCTTGTTTTTCTCCCTAACACAATGGGATGTTGCTTCAAGTATTGCATCCTTAATGCTTTCCCACTCTGCCTGTACCCCCTCACCTGTATTTCATCTTGCCAAGGCTAGCTTAACTCTGTTGGCCATCTTATCAAAGTCAGCTCCTCTGAAATCCCATAGTTTTGCCTTGGAATTGGATGATTTAGTTCTAGTGGCCAAATTGAAACATACCATGTGATGATCACTGGCCCCCAGGAGACCTTCTAGCTGGAGATCTGTGATCCTTTCCCCATTAGTCAGTACTAGAGCTAGGATAGCCCTGTCTCTTGTGGGTTGTTGTACCAGTTGTTTGAAACCCTCCGCCTGCAGGGAATCCACTATGTATATAATTCTGGTGGATGTTCCTGCTGGTATTGAGCAATCTGTATCTGGCATGTTGAAGTCTCCCATTAGCAGAACCTCCCCTTTAGCTGTCATGTTTTGTATATCTTCTAACAGTACTGTGTTTATGTCCTCCCCCTGGTCTGGAGGCCTGTAGACAACCTCTGTTCGTATGGCTGTCCTATTTCCTGTTTCCACGGCAACCCACAGTTCTTCTGGCTCCATATGTGTATTTTTAATTTCCATCGCTTTGACATTTCCATTGACATAAAGGGCCACTCCCTCCTTTGCACCTCAGTTTCTTCTGAACAGTACATAACTGGTACTGAAGTCACCCAAGTGTGGTTACTGGTGAACCATGTCTCACTAATAGCTACTATGTCCAGTTCTGCCTCTGTCATTATTGCCTCCAGGTCTGAGATCTTGTTTCCCAGGCTGTGGGCATTTGTGTACATGATTTTCCATTGGTCAGATTTCAGTGTGTTAGTTGTTGGGGGAGGTCCAGTGTTTCCCCTGCACATTGTGTTGGGAGCTGGACCTTTTTCCTTAACTGGTGATTCAAATTAACTACAAACATGCTGAACTCCTGTTTGATCACTAGCTGAGAGGGGAGGGGTGTTCTTCCTGTTTGATGCATTAAGTGCTGCACCCTCTCCCAATTTGCTAGATTAAATATTCTGCAAAGACATCAAACTTCTGCACTGATTCCTCCTTAGTCAGATACAGTCCATCAAATTTAAAGAACTTTTACTCCCAAAACTGTTGCCAGTTACCTACAAATTAGAGTCCTTTTTCCTGGCACCAGCCCCTTGATCCACATGTTTAGCTCCCTATCTCCCTCTTCTGACTTCCGTCCATCTCTCCTCCTCTCCCAGACTGGCAGGGTTTCAGGGAAGGAGATGCCAGACAAAATGGATGGCAGTTTGTCTCCCAGCATGGATAGGTGTTCCTTGGTCTCCACAGCTGACTGACTGGCGAGATCGTTAGTCCCTATCTGTACCAGGACGTTGATGTTTTCTCCTATTTCCTGCACAATTTTAGCAATGCAAACAGTGTCTCTCTATGCTGATGTACCTAGGAGACATCTGACCACTACCCCTGGCCGGTAGTAGATATCAGCTACCCGAATCATGGAGTCTCCTATGATCAGAAGTGTTTGAGATTTCCTTCTTGCTTTTTTTGTTTTGGTCCCTGTTTAGGGCAAGTTCTGTAGTGTTCGCTCCTGTGCTTCAGTGTTCTGCTCTGCAGTGTCTTCTGCCCCTTTGTTTGATTTTGGAGATAGAGGCAGATACCTATTTGTAGTTTTTATATGGTTTGTGGAGGTGATACGTTGGTAAGCATTGAGTGATGGGGCATCCGATTTGCCCTCTTAGCCACCTGCCAACCTACTGTACCAACTACCTTTGCAGTTGAGGTACTTCAGTTGGATGTTGGGGAAATGGTGGACAATTCTTGTAATATATTTCCTCCTGCATATGTGATTTGAGGAGCACAATCTCTGCCCATGCTGCCAGGAGCTGAGCCCTTAGATCTCTTATGGTCCAGCATGTAGGACAGTGTCCTAAATCCTTTATAACTTCTTTTGAAAAGTGTCCCCACAGTACCTGCAGTTAATAATATCCATTCCAGTTGAGTTACCGGGTGTATAACCTGGTCCAAATAATTAGAAAGAAAATGAAAGCAATTTTTTTTTATTATTTTTTTGTTTGTTTTTGTATAACTATTTATAACAAGTTAAATTAAGTATGCCCCCTTAAGTGAGGTCACTGTGTGGATACCCCTCTGATCCTCATCTTCCTACTTTGCTACAATAAATGTCATGACTATGCTACTCTATAAAAGGAGTGTAGCATGGGGTGGTTGGCGATGGGGGTGGGTGGTTTGGCCTTTCTCCTTCTGAAAAAGAACTACAGACAAATGAAACAAGGAGGTAAGAGCAGAAACAATCAACTAACAACAAATGCAGTCACTGTCCCTCAATTTGTATCTCTTATGTTTATTTTTTAGTTGTTTAACCAGGAGTAGCACACTAAGCTGAAAGCTTTTTTACAGGAGCAACCTGGGAACACAGGGAAGTTAAGTGACTTGCTCAGGGTCACACAGTATGCAAGTGGAAGCTGTGGGATTCAAACCCAGGTCTGGTCTGCTGGATGTCACCAGATTTGCAGCTCAGAGCCTTAAACCACTGCGCTATACTGCCTCCCCGTGCTCCTATTATTAGCCCTGAAAGCTTAGCCTAATGATAGATAAAACTGTAAAACCTGTAAGCACCACCTGTAATAATTTCACTGAAGATATATCCTTCAAAATACAAATAAATCAGTGAAAAAGTAACAACACCTGTAAGCACAACCTGCAGAACACTTTAACAGAAGATATTCCTTTCAAAAACAAAATGAATCAGAGAAGATTACAGCAGTAACAGTACTTGCTGAATGGGATTGGGTTAAAAGAACAATAGAGATGAGCCTGCCAGATATGGTGTAATAGTACTTACTAAATGTGATGGGTTAAATGAACAGTAGAGGTGGGCAGTCCAGATATGGTGTAACAGTACTTGCTGAATGTGATGGGTTAAATGAACAGTAGATATGGGCCTTCCAGATATGGTGTAACAGTAGTTGCTGACACAAGCTAGATAGGGACCAGTGCAATTGGGAGGGACAGCAGCTACAAGCACTGGGTGATTGCTTAAAAGTGACTGGTAACACAAAACACTATGGGGTCTCACAGTTATGGAGAAACAAAGGATACTAACACTAGGCTGGCTATAGAACTAAATGTGAGGGCTACCCAAGAAGGGTGCAACAAAAAGACCTCAGCACCATCTTAGGACACACTATCTGACTACATGCTCCTGGTAAATCTGGCCACAAGTAGCAATGGTCGGTGTGCTGGTCTTTATCCACCCTCCCCAGCCACCCTCCCACACTAAGGTAGCCTTCATTTTAAAAGAACATCAGAAGTGCAAAAAAATAATTAATGAACTTTTATACCTCTACTATGTGGCAACTTGGTACACCCCTCTTGATCCTTGATGGCTTTGTACACTTGGAGTTCCCCAGAACTAGCAACTTAACCTCCTGAAACTAGTTCAGCTGGAGCCAGTATTACTTACTGAACACTACAGCACAGACCCTGCAGTTAGACTATCAACTACTAACCATACTACCATCATCACCCACGACCTTGGGAAACCATTCAGAAGCAGTTACTGCAGTCACAGTATCTTTTTCTGTTGGTACCTGCCCAAGTTGACTGTTTTTTATGTACTATAATCTTCCCTCTATCTTATTACATTCTGCACTTTCCTCTCTGCCCACCCCCCACTCCTTCATCTCATTATGTGGACCCTAGTCCCTTTCTGTCTTGGTTTGCTCTCCCTTGCATCTGTTCTATCACCCCTCACTCTCCTCCCCTACCATACTTGTCCTCCTCTACCCTCTTCTCCACTACTCACTTCACCCTCCCCTCACCACCTCTTCCTACACACCTTCATACTACTGGGAGTAATGTGCTCCCCTTTGCTAAACCTACAGTAGAAGCATTAAACCGCATCTGTTGTCCTACATTTCTGCCCTGCTGCCTCCCCACCTGACCCCTTAAAAGATGGGAAAAAAACTCCCTTCTCCCCGTACTAATTAGCCTATTGCTTTTCTCAGGTTACATAGAACCCAGGGTTTTAAATAATTGATTAGCAGTTTTTTCTTGGGGCAATACTAACTGTACAGAAAGCATTTATATAGGTTTACTAGCAGTGTTATGTTTGTTAAATACAGTGAGGCAAGTGCTATGCAATTTCACAATATTTTAGAACTTTTATGAGCAAAATGCTAATCAATTTTTAGAGTTAAATAAAACCCTTGAACCCAACCCTGGTCTGCCTTCCCTGTCCTCCCCTCCTGCTCTACTGAAGGGTCTTAAAAGATTCCACTTCAGTGCCAGGAGTCTTCTCCCCAAACTAGATGCCCTGAAAGTCTGGACTACCCAGCACACCCCTGACATACTTTGAGTCTCCGAAACCTGGAACCTGGCTGTCCTCCAAGATACTCCAAGATACAAGTGTCAGTGGCTCAGTAGGTAGCACACTCGCCTCTGAGGCCAGGAGATCAGAGGGCTGTGGGTTCAGTTCCCACATCTGGCACTTGAGTTAATATCCCAGTACTGACACTGTAGTGCAGCATGAGAGGGGTGCTGCACTTCTGAGGTGCTGTCTTTCAGATGAGATGTTAAACCGAGGTCCCATCTGCCTGGATTGATGGTAGTTCAGGTGGATGTTAAAGATCCCATGGCACTTATCGAAAAGAGTAGGGGTATGTTTATTAAAATCATAAAAAGGCACAAAAACAATATACAAAAGAAATAAATCAAACAGATATAATACAAAAAATTATACAATGAGTTCAAAGAAAAAGAAAACCATAGAAAAAACCTTTGTTATCCTAAACAAGATAAGAAATATAAAACAATATGGATACAAGCAAAATACAGTCAAAAATAGGTAACTAGTTTAATAGAATTTCCAATATCGTTCCCAAATATTCTGTTTAAGGAGTTTCCTTTCTCCTTCCTTAAGACGATCGATATGAGCCTCTACTTTCGAAAATAATTCTTCAGGGGTGAGAGAACGTTGTTGAAATAAAAACCAACACCTAACCTGCCACACCCAATACAGTATCACAACTGCTATGAGATTTAAGGTACTAGAATTACACTCGTCCCATGAAGCCGGAAATAGACCAAAAAACAATGCTCTCTGATCCCACTTACGCCATACGTGATTCCAAAAGCGACGGTGCCACAAACACCAAAATTTCATAATAAAGGGACAAGAAAAATATAAGTGAACCATAGTCTCTGTAAGGGTCGAACAGGAAGTTCGAAAACAATACCAATCCTCCAATTGTTTATGTTTGTGATTGCCTCGTATGTTAATCTTACCATGCACTCCCAACCAAGCAATATCCCACAGAGCCACAGGGATCCTGGTATCAATAAGTTGATGTCCAATCTGAGCCTTTTCCAACAGAATAAAATCCGGAAAAACTTCTTCTGAAAAATAAGACTCTTATCACTGCATACAACTTTTTACGAGAAAACTCCGTAACCATGGATACCGTAATACTCCATTGTCTAAGCATATCAAACACCATTACCCAATCCAAGGGTAAAACATATTTCCATTTATTTTTATGTATGAATCTCTCCTGAAAGTCCATACCTCTCAACTGTCCCTGATTTTCAGGGACTTGATTTGTCTAAAAATTTTACTCTGCCCTCCTAAAATTGTGTTTCTGTGACTAAACAGTGGGGTTATAAGTATAAAATAATATCAAACATAAAAGTTACAGACTTGTTCTTTCTTAGTTGATTTTTTTAAGCCTTGTCCCTGATTTATGAGGGGAGGTTGAGAGGTATGCCTGAAACCATTCTTGGAAAATCTCCGAAATTGAAACACGTACTAAAAGAATCCAAAGCTGTGAGGAATTAATAACTAGGGGCTTTAAATTAGTGGAAAAAAAAAGAGAATAAAAAAATACTATTGGGTGAACCATGTTTACCCCCCCGTTGATAATTATTCAACAAATAGTTCCTTTTGACCGGATTAAGGCGGCTACCCCAAAAACAAGAGAGAAAAAAAGGCTCAAAAGGGGCACAAAAAACTGTTTGGGTAAAGGAAAAATATGTGCTAAGTGTAAAAATAAAGGCAACAAGCAAGTTTTAATCAAAAAGATCTGTTTCTTCTTCCCCCATAAACCATTTATTCCATTTACAAACCTTTTCCCTGCCATTATTCAGGCATATTTCCCAGTTATACTGGGCCATATCTGGTACACCAAAATAAATACCCAATAATTTATGTGGAGAGTCTACTAACCAGATACCCCCAATGGAAGAAACCTCCACCACAGTTGTAGCCAAATTAAAACACACACTGTTCCGTAAGTTTAGACTTGAACCAATAATAGATAAAAAAACAAAAACAAAAGAAACGCACATAATAAACATCCCACCAGTCTAGTTGGCACCAAAACACATAAATCATCAGCATAACAGATTATTTTCTGGTTACTAAAACCGGGACCCAAAATTCCCAATAGTCTGGGGGATCTATAAAGTAATCTAATAATGGGGTCCAATGCTATGACAAACAATAGTGGGCTCAAGGGACAACCTTGGCGGACTCCCCGACGAATGTAACAGGTTGGTCCAATCCACCCATTTACATAAGGCCTAACATAAGCTAATGAATAACATGAAGTAAGCCAATTAATAAAAATCTGAGGAAACTCATAAGCTCGGAGAGTCAACCAAATAAATTCTCGTGATACCCCATCAAAAGCTTTTGATAAATCAAAATTAAATAACCCTGTAGAACTCCATTATGTCCCTGAGAAAATAATTATCTTACCAAAAGCAAAGCATCTCAGATGAACCTACCTGAAATTGAACAATACTGAAATTTCGAAATCAAAAAAGGCAAAAATTTCGAAATCCTATTCCCCAATAATTTTGAAACATTTTTATAATCTATATTCAATAGGGTAATTGGCCTCCAATTCCCCAAATCAGATTTATCACCCTTTTATAAAGAAAAAGCATCAAACCTTCGTACATTTGGTCCAATAAACGATCCTCAGTTAAAAAAGCATTAAATACAGTTAATAACTGGGTCGACATAAATGTCCATAAAGAGTTATAAATTTCAGCTGACAACCCATCGGAGCCAGGAGCCACCTTATCTTTAAGACCACAAATAACCACCTTCACTTCCTCCAATGTAAAAGGGGCTACAATCTCCTGCTGCTGAGTTAATGTTAAGGTAGGGATATCCGATGCTTGCAACAATATTGTCATTTCAGGGGATTCCGATACTGGAGATTCAAACATTCGCATCACATATTGTGTAACATAATCCATAATTTGTAACTTCCCTTTAACAAGCTGCCCTGATTATCAAGAAGTTGAGACATCTGTTTATCACGAAATTTCTCCCTAGCAATGTCAAAAGGGTTGAATTGACTCTGCTTCCCAGAAGTCCGAAATTTTTGTTCAAAAACCATAGGTTTCTGTCTATCATACTGTACTTTCATCAAGGCTGCTTTAGCCTCTTTTATACGGCTAGTACAATCAGAATGAGATAAATAAGATGTCGTAAATAATGCAAGTAATTCGGTTCGAAGGAGCCGAGCGGTATGGTGTCTAGTATCTGCCAACAGTCTAGAATAAAATTTAAAATAGGCCGCTAGACACCTTTTGGTATCAATCCACCAATCAATCATGGAGTCATAGAGGAAAAACCACAGAAGTGCAATCCAAGATCAATTCTAAAAAACCTTGATGAAAATCCGGACCGAATAATAATGACGTATTAACCCTCCAAACCCCAGGCCCCTGTGTGAGCACTTCCCCAAAATGAATCTGTAATCCCAATAAATGATGATCTGAAGTTGCCATAGGTACCACTACACCCTTAACCTCCCCGACAGTCCATGAACACAACCGAAAATCTATCCTAGATGACAAGCTACCTTTCGAAAATGTATGTAGCAAATTATGAGCAAACACATCAACTAAATCCATCTCAGCAATAAGAGTACGCAATGCTTGGGTGTCACAATGTACTTTTTTAGTGGGCAGAACATCTAAACTTGAGTTAAAGTCTCCACCCCATAGGATTATCCTATTGGTAAACAAATATGGCTTAATTAACCGGAAAAGCTGCACCCTAGCAGCTTTCTGTTGTGGAGCGTAAATATTAATAAACCGATAAGGCAAATCATACCATAAAATGTCCAACAATAATACTCTTCCTGGAACTAAATCCACCAATTTCTGCAAAATAAACTCAGACGTGGTAAAACAATACCCAATACCGGAACAAAGGTCCTGGCCTAGAGACCAATAAGAGGGTCCTAACCCCAATCTCTTGTGGCTGTAGCAGCCTCCCCAGTAGTATAAAGCCTAACATCCTGCAAGAAAAACCCTCATAAGATAAACTATGTAAGACTGCAAAAGTAGCTGTACGTTTATACTGTGATCGAATACTATTAACATTTAAACTAGCTAAACGAACAGAAGTCATAAAAAAAAGAAAAAAAGGAAAAAAACTGTAATGAAAAGGACCAAATCATTTCTATCTCCTAGTTCTATTAGTTTTCTTTTTCAAGGTAGTCCCAGAGTTATCTATCGGGGGTAATGGTGCAGGGGAAGCCACGGGAATAGAAGAAGGAAGGGAGTCCACCAACTCTTCCTCATCCATAGCATCACCCCAACTCTGCAAGGGTTCATAGGGATTAGCTACTGGAACTGAAAACGGAGACACTTCCTCCACCAGCTTGGTGGAACGAAGTCGCCTAGCAACTGGGGGTGAGATTTCCAAAACCTCCCCTGTCTCCAACTCCTCAAGTATTTGGGGAGGAGGGGACTGAACAGGGGTAGGAACTGAAACAAGAAGTGAAGGAGGTGACTCTTTGGGGAAGGGGTTCGGGGCAGCTAATTGGCTCAGAATGTCTGGAACACCAATTGAGACTGGAAAAAAAGGGTTTTTTAACTTAGAAGTGCGAACCGGACCTGAACCAGGGGGTGGAGGGGAGAGGGGAGAGGTCCGAGAAGAAGTAAAGGACTTAGCAAGATAAGAATCATGTTCAGCATAATCAGAGGTATTATGGGCTGCCCAGGGACAAGCCACAAAAACATGGGTACTTTCACCACATAAATTACAAGTAGGGGGGACAGTACAAGACAAAACCGAATGTCCCAACATCCCACAAGATGCACATTTCAGTTGGTCACAATCAGAACTCAAATGAGACAGTGAACCACATCTATAGCAAGAGCATGGTTGACCTGGATCAAGCAGAATACCACGGTCCCTCCCTACGCAAGAAACGAGTTAGAGGCGCGCACCTCCCATGGATCTCGGCAGATATTATCAAGCTTTGCCACACAAGGGACCATGCCTGGAAAGCTTTCAAGAAGCTAGGAAGTCAGCAGCACCTCATCACCTACAGATCCCTATGAAATACCTGCACAAACTCCATCCGCCAAGCTAAAAACGACTACTTCCTCTCTGCTTTTAGCGATAACATAAATCATCCAACCGACTTCTGGAAATCTCTAAATCCTCTTATTCCCCCACTCAACCCCCACCCCCACACTACCTGTCCAGGGCTCCCTCATCTCTGATCCCCTTGATGTAGCTGAAATCTTAAACTCTCACTTCTCCAGCTGCGCAGATAAACTCCTGTCCTCCTTCTGTTATACTCCTCCCTCAACCCCCACCTTCACTCATGCCCCCAAACGCTGTCCACCCTAGCCTGCCGTTCTCTTTCCATCCAATAACTGAAGCAGAAGTTTTCAAATCATTACGGGCTTTAAACCCCAACAAAGGGAAATGCCCGACGTCCCTGGACACCAAGATGCTTTTCCTATTCACCCTAGTCATAGCTGCTCCTTTAGCCGACCTTTTTAACCTCTCTTTCTCTCTGGGCAAGCTCCCTACGGCCTGGAAGCAGGCAACCGTTATCCTGCTGCCAAAAGGAGGCAATCCATCCTCCCCAGGAAATTATAGACCCATCTCCCTACTCCCAATACTGGCCAAACTACAAGAACGTTTGGTCCTGTCACAACTCACGCCTTACCTGGATGAAACCTCCTTCTTCGCCTCATTCCAATTGGGTTTCCGCAAATCCCACTCCACCATCACATCCCTGCTACGAGTCTCCGGCGACATTCTCACGGGTGTGGACAAAGGACACATCACCATGGCCATCTTTATCGACCTGGCTAAGGCTTTTGATACTGTTTCCCACTCCCTACTCCTCTCCAAACTCACCGAAGCAGGGCTCGCTAAACCAGCCACAAATTGGTTCCAAGACTACCTAGTGGGTAGGACCGAAACCATCAAACTCACTGGTCACACCTCGAACCCACCGCCAGTCCTATCCAGCGTCCCCCAAGGATCTGTCCTAGGTCCTCTGCTCTTCTCCATTTTTCTAAATGACCTCCCATCTACCTGCAAACACTCATCTATCCAGATGTACACAGACGACACTGTCCTCTATGCTTCTGGCCCTTCACCAACTAGTGTAGCTACCCTCCTCTAAGAGGATTTGTACGCAATCCAGCACTGGTTTAGGGCCAACCAGTTATTTTTAAACTAAAAAAAAACTGTATCCCAAACCTTTGGGTCCCAACAAAGACTCTCCCGTCTATCCACCAGCACCTCTTTTAAAACTCTAGACAGGACCCCCCTGAAGACTTGCACTAGCTACAGGTACCTAGGTGTTTGGATTGACCAACACCTAGACTTCTCCTCCCACATCGAATCTTTGCATAAAAAGCTCCTCCCAAAGCTCGGCACTCTATACTGGAACAAAAGCTGCCTCTTTCCACAGTCTAGGAAAGCCATTGTCCAAAAAATGATTCTGCCCGTTTTAGACTACGGTGATATAGTATACACCACTGCCCCCGCGTCCACCCTGGCCAGCCTCGACACCCTGTTCCACTCTTTCTGTCAATTTATCCTCGACTGCCCACACTCGACCCACCACTGTAACCTTTACACCTCTCTAACCCTGCCATCCCACCACGATCGGAGACAAATAAATTGTGCCAGGTTCGCAGCCAAATATTGGTCCCTCTCCCTCCCACCCTACCTGTCCTCTTCCCTCTCCCAACAACCTCCACCTGATGACTCCCTCAGGAGCAAGGACCCTAGGCTACTGCATGTTCCGTTCATGCGCACTAAAAAAGGCCAGGCCGCCTTTAACTACCGTATCCCTCAAATCTGGAACACTCTCCCTGCCCACATAAAACATGCCCCCAACCCCTACCAACGAAATTGCCTTCTCCGCAGGCATTTCTCCTCCAGCTGCACCTGTTTCAATTAATTCAACCCCACTCCTATAGTGGAATAACTGCTCCCAAGTTGTCCACCCTCCGATTCTCTCTCTACCCTAGGTATGCATTACCTCTGTCTGTAACCATTCTTTTTTCACTTTAAGTGGTAACGTGTTGTTTGTTGTCCCATTTTTGTACTTTGTATGAAAACCAATTTCTTCTGAACCTACATGTTTGCATTTGGGTCTTGGCCCCCAGGTCGCATCTGGAATCGAGCATGTTGCTCAGTCTGACAACCTGGTAAAACTTGTAAATAAATAAATAAAATAGAAACAATTAGGGAGATGCTGAATCCCAGCCTCATTCATTTTAAGTTGTGCATTAAATTTCCACTCTCCCGTCCAAAACCCATTATCATCTATCAGGGCATGAGGCACCCCATTAACTGTACAGCGTTGCTCCAACCAATACAAAATATCTAAGACATTTACGCCTTCATTTCGAAAAAGAACAGTAATTATTTTAGCAGTTGGTCTCGTAATGGGTATAACCACAAAGGGTTTCCAAATAAGGTCTGTACAAGCAGCATAATATGCAGTCCAAAATTTATATAATAAAGCTGCAGAACGAAAAGAAATGTCAAAATTCTGGTCTCCAGAAGAATGAATAAAGGCATAAACCTCTGAAGGCCTAATTCCCAAAGAGTCAATGATAAGAGATTTACCCACATAATTATGATCTGGGGGGAGATCCAGACCCCCTTTATAATATATACGTGCTACAAAACGTTTTCTAGCAGGGACATCAATATTTTTAAATAGAGAGGCATAACTAGCTGGTTTTGCAGAATCTGTCCGAAGGGATCGATGAGCTGCACTGCCTATAGGATCATCCAGTAGAACTGCTCCCAAAGGCTGGAGACACTGACCTGAGAAAGGAACCGCAGTCCGGTGATCCGGGGAGCTAGGAAGGGTAACATCAGTAGCAACCATCTCATGGGCCGAAGAAGCAGGTAAAACTGAACCCGAAAATGGAGACTCCAAACCAGATCCAGGAACGACCAAAACGAGATCCCCAGCGTCGGGACAAGCAGGTGGAAGTGACGACATGGCATGGTCCGGTTCCGAAACAAGCACTCCCTCCATAGCCTGCAACTGCAATGGTTCCATCGGCTGATTCAGTCCTTCCCTCGGCAAAGGGATACTCGGGTCAGGAATCCAGGCAGTCGGGGTTTTCACCCAACCTGCTCCTTCCAAAGCTGCCTCAGGAGACCAGGCAGCATGCCGAGCTGAAAATGGGAATAATTCATCCTCCGAGGTAGCAGCTGAGACACCCGCCTCGTCACTCGTCGGGTTTTCTGCTGCAGTCACATTACTCTTTTTCGCTACACCAAGAGGGGCTATATGGCAACATTCCTGGCATTTCCTGTTCTTGTCATCCTCCGTGGACAAAACTGCAAATGGGTCAGGCACAGCGATATCCAAAGGACAAGCCATAGCACTAACAGGCTGAGACGAATCTTCCCCAGGTAAGGGATCATTCAATACATCCATGTCGTCCATCAAAACAGGTTCCTCAGCAAGAATCGCCACTAGATCCATAGAGCACTCTTCCAACACCTCCTCACACTCCACTGACTCAGACATACTGAGCCCAGTCCAGTCATCACAAGGAGGCCCCCTACCACAAGAGTAGAGGAATTTCCACGGTGTCCTGGACAAATTTCCCTCATTCACTAAAAATACTACAGACAGATTAATCTGTTTCAAGGTCAGCTGGCATTCATCTCTATCCTTCTCCCCCGGGTCGTGCCTGGAAAATAGGCAAGATTTGTCTACTGCACTTACCTGGTCAACAAAAAATAAATAAATAAATACTCGATTCCCAACTCGCTCTTACAGAATTTAACCTTTTGCACCAGGACAGGGGTAAACATAGTGGTGGGGTAGCCCTCTACATTGGCCACTTTCTCACTTGCTCCATCTCCCTTTGCAAATCCCTCCCCTCCACTCATGAGCTAATTATAGCCAAGCTGAACATCCCTGCCACTCTCTCAGTACATATTAGGGAAGTATATGCCACCCATAGATCCTAACCAGCCTCATTAGTTACTTGTATCTCCTCTATCACCTCGCACACAATCTCTAAGGAGCTGATCCTGCTCAGGGACTTCAGTTTAAATTGGCTCTCTGCTGCCTCCAAGTCCACATCACACAACATTGAACTGCTGAATCTTACTCAGCTCATAAAGGAGCCAATATGTCTTAAACCCTCACCTCCCTAACCACTCTCTATTAAATTGGGTGTTCTCCAACCCCCACTGTGTCCCTGCAGCAAGCACCCTCCCAGATATCTTTAGTGATCATTGTATGACCTTTGGGTCAGGAAGTTAACATTCCTTCCAGTCACTCACTAAATGCATATATGGAATCACTTCCTCAGGGTGCTTGATAGCAGTGCCCTTCTACAAGACGTTTTTAATGCTAACTGGTCCCCTTTTTTCTCTGTTACCAATGTTGACTCAGCCCTCAACTCATTTATCAGCAACTTCACCAGAGTCTGGAACACTCATGCACCCCTAAAAAATGTGAGGGTAAAACGTATCTACCACCGCTGGATCAATGCCAGCCTAATTACCCAGTGTAAACTGTGAGATAGCACATTACCTACCAACAAATTCTGTCTGACCCAGGCCATCCTCAAAGCATATAGGACAGTATGAAACACATGCACAAAGGCAGTCCAGACAGCCATGGCAAACTATTTCAAGGATCTCTTCCACTCTAACCATTCCTCGCCCTCACATTTCTGGAAAACCAGCCACTCATATCAACCCCCCCCCCCAGTCAACCACCCTCATCCACTCAATGGATGGTTCTCTCATCTTAGACACTTCCTGTATAGCTGACACCCTAAACAAATACTTTATCTGATGTGCACTTCCTGATCTCCCCACAACAGCCCATTTTGGCCCCCCACTCTGCACTCCCCTAGTGGCTACCATTTCACCCTGTCTTCCAGCAGGAGGTCTACCATGCTCTGTTGTCACTAAACCCAGCTAAAAATAGCACTGATGGCATTAACCCCAAGCCCCTTTTATATCTCCACCCCTAACATTGTCCCCCCCACACACACCTGTTAAATCTGTCCCTCTCCTCAGGCACAGTCACTTTGGCCTGGAAAATGGCCAAGGTCCTGCCTCTCCACAAAGGTGGTGACCCATCCTGCCCTTGGAACTACTGCCTCATTTCCCTCCTTCCTTCCCTTGCCAAGCTCTAGGAGTTCCTACTCTACATTAGGGTTGCTTACTTCCTCACTGTCACTAACAGTCTCTCCCAGGTCCAAGCTAGTTTTAGAAAGAACCACTCTACTAATTCCTCCTTACTGCGGGTCACAGATTTCATTCTCTCAGGCATGGATCTGGGACACATACCTGCTGCTGTCTTCATTGACCTGGTGAACGCATTCAACTTAGTGACCCACTCACTCCAGCTAAGCTAGCTGCACTCAGTTGTCCTGGCAGCACCAGCAGTGAACTGGTTCAGTTCTTATCTCACAAGCAGGAGTCCGTCCATTCAGGTGGGCACCACCGTATCATTTCTACTCTCAGTCCTTGTGGCGCCCCCCCCAAGGCTCAATCCTGGGCCCTGTCCTGTTCTCTTTTTCATCAGCATCCTCCCCTTAGTTTGCTTGCATGCACAAATCCACATGTACGCTGATTATATGGTCATTTACATTTCTGGTCCCTAAATCCCTGACATGGAGTTCCCTCTCCAGCATGATTTTAACAGCATACTAAGTTGATTCCAGGCAACCCAGCTGAGGGGTAAATACAAAGAAAACTTTCCCTATGACCTTTGGTTCAAGACAAAAACTCTCATCCCACTCATCTTCTCCACTCCAGATGGTTCTCACCTAGAACTTGTTTCTGCCTTCAAATTCCTTGGGGTATGACTAGACAACATTTCTCAGTCCATATAGACACCTTGCACTTGAAACTCCACCCCAAACTTCAAGTAATGTACCATAACAAAGAATGTCTCTCTCCTCCTGTACATCGCCAGCTGGTTACTAAAACAATCCTGTTGCTCAATTATGTGGACCTCATCTACGGCACTACTTCTGCCTCTTTCCTCATCAAATTAGACACCCTCCAAAATACTTTTTGCCATTTTGCCACAAACTCCCCATTCCACACTCACCACTGCTCCTTCTACTCATCTCAGTCTATTCTCCGCCTCACTCACTGTTGTCAGGCTCACTCCCTAGCCTTTATTGCTAAATTCTGGTTTGGACTTCTCCACTCCTATCTCTCCTCCCTCCTATCCCCTGCTAGTCCCTACTCCTTCCCACTCTGCTCCAGGATGTCCTGATGCATCTCTCTCCCCCACCCTCACGCTATATCTGGTCAGTCTGCTTTCTGTTTCTGTCTATCCTCCCTCCTGAATCAACTTCCTTCTACTTACCAGCAGGACACCTTACTCTCCGTGTCCAAGCACCTGTTCAAACATGCTGCCACTGCTACTTGTAACAGCCCTTAACTACTACCTTATTCTTAGCTCTGATTTAACTGCACTCAGGCTGTATATTATTTTTCTTTTTGATCATACAAATGTCAATATTTTAGTGTGCTTGTATAAATGCAATATGAGCTCTGAAACAGGCTGTATTTTGTTGTAGCTATTATCATGCCAAGTGTTTCTTTTGTATACATTTCCTTTTTACCCAAATGTCCTCAGAGTCACACCTGAAAACAAGCCCTGGCTCAGTGTGCCTGTTCCCAGTTACTAAACTTTAAATAAATAAATGTGAGGGCTGCCCAATAAGGGTGCAACAGATCACAATATATTCAGTCAAGTGGTTAATGCTGAATAATGTTTTGCTTCCTGGTGGTTATGTTACTCCTTAATTAAACTAATACAGAGGAGTCCACCATGTTACACCCCTGCATGTATTTGCAGGCTTCTCTCATATTCCTCTCACTCCGATACTCTTGAGAACATGTGTTTAGACTGTTTAATATTTTCTAATAGGTCCTACCTTACTGCCTTGATTTGCACGTAGTTAAGTAAAATGCAACGAACTACATCATATTTCCCTAGCCAAGTTTATATTATAAAGCATTTGCTTCCCTGTATTCAGTTATATTAGACTAACTGGAAGTTTATGTAGGTGAATTTATGTCATCTGTTATTTTGCATTCTTTACTTTATCTAACGTATCTGAAAACTAAATCAAGAAATATTTATTTTTCTTCTGATTCTAGTCACCAAATCTTCTGAATCTGAGAATGATCATTTGCAACTTCCTGCACACCAGCAACGTGTCACAGGAGAGAGCATTAAATGTTTATCACATAAGAAGAGTGTTCCAGATCTACCGACATTTGTGAAGCACAAGAATAGAGAATATCAACATGGGCACAAAAGAAAGAGACTCAAACAGTCACATCTGACACAAAAACGTAATTTATCTGCAACTACAGGGAAGAGATTTATACCACAAGGACAGCTGTCAGTACATAGATTACTCCACAGTTGGCAGAAACCTTGTAATTGTTCTGAGTGTGGGAAGCAGTTTAGATGGAAGGAACAGCTCACACATCATCAGAAGGTACACATGGAGATGGAACCTTCTAAATGTACTGAGAGTGGAAAGAGTTTTAAACAGAATACCAGGCTGTTACATCATCAGAGGATTCATACAGAGGAGACAACTTTTATGTGTCCAGAGTGTGGAAAATATTTGAAAGATGAGAAAAGACTTTCAGACCATCTGAGGATTCATACAGGGGCAAAACCTTTTAAATGCACTGTGTGTGGGAAGAACTTCAGATGGCATAATCAGCTCTCACGCCATCAGAGGATTCACAAAGAGGTGGAATCTTTTAATTGTACAGTGTGTGGGGAGAGTTTTAAAATGAAGGAAAGCCTAACACACCATCAGAGGATTCACATTGGGCAGACATTTGCCTGTGCAGAGTGTGGAAAGAGCTTCAAAACTGTGAAGTATTTCACTAAACACCAGAGGTGTCATACTAGAGAGAAGGATGATCTGCAAATACATCAGCAAAGACACTCTGGAGAGAGGCTATATAAATGTGCTGAATGTGAGAAGAGTTTTACCTGGAAGAGTCAGCTTGTAAGACATCAGCGAATTCACTCTGGAGAAAGACCATATAAATGTACTGAATGTGACAAGAGATTTACCTGGAAGAGTCGACTTGTAACACATCAGCGAATTCACTCTGGAGAGAGACCATATAAATGTGCTGAATGTGACAAGAGTTTCACCTGGAAGAGTCAGCTTGAAACACATCAGCAAATTCACTGTGGAGAAAGACCATTCAAATGTGTTGAATGTGACAAGAGTTTTACCCAGCAAAGTAACCTTGTAACACATCAGCAAATTCACTCTGGGGAGAGACCATATAAATGTTCTGAATGTAACAAGAGTTTTAACTGGAAGAGTCATCTTGTAACACATCAGCGAGTTCACTCTGTAGAGCGACCATATCAATGTGCTGAATGTAATAGGAGTTTTACCCGGAAGAGTCAGCTTGTAACACATCAGCGAATTCACTCTGGAGAAAGACCATATAAATGTACTGAATGTGACAAGAGATTTACCCTGCAGAGTAGCCTTGTAACACATCAGCAAATTCACTCAGTAGAGAAACCATATAAATGTGCTGAATGTGACAAGAGTTTTACCTGGAAGAGTCGGCTTGTAACACATCAGCGAATTCACTCTGGAGAGAGACCATTTAAATGTGCTGAATGTGACAAACGTTTTACCCGGAAAGGTCCACTTGTAACACATCAGCGAATTCACTCTGGAGTGAGACCATATAAATGTGCTGAATGTGACAAGAGTTTCACCTGGAAGAGTCAGCTTGAAACACATCAGCAAATTCACTGTGGAGAAAGACCATTCAAATGTGTTGAATGTGACAAGAGTTTTACCCAGCAAAGTAACCTTGTAACACATCAGCAAATTCACTCTGGGGAGAGACCATATAAATGTTCTGAATGTAACAAGAGTTTTAACTGGAAGAGTCATCTTGTAACACATCAGCGAGTTCACTCTGGAGAGCGACCATATCAATGTGCTGAATGTAATAGGAGTTTTACCCGGAAGAGTCAGCTTGTAAGACATCAGCAAATTCACTCCAGAGAGAGACCATATAAATGTGCTGAATGTGACAAGAGTTTTACCCGGAAGAGTCAGCTTCTAAGACATCAGAGAATTCACTCTGGAGAGAGACCATTTAAATGTGCTGAATGTGACAAAACTTTTACCCAGAAGAGTCCACTTGTAGCACATCAACGAATTCACTCTGGACTGAGACCATATAAATGTACTGAATGTGACAAGAGTTTCACCTGGAAGAGTCAGCTTGTAACACATCAGCAAATTCACTCTGGAGAAAGACCATATAAATGTGCTGAGTGTGACAAGACTTTTACCCTGCGGAGTAGCCTTGTAACACATCAGCGAATTCACTCTGGAGAGAGACCATATAAATGTGTTAACTGTGACAAGAGTTTTACAGACTCAGGTGGCCTAACACGCCATCAGCGAATTCACTCTGAAGAAAGACCTTATGAATGTGCTGAATGTGACAAGAGTTTTACGCTGCAGAGTATCCTTGTAGCACATCAGCGAATTCACTCTGGAGAGAGACCATATAAATGTGCCGAATGTGACAAGAGTTTTACCTGGAAGAGTCAACTTGTAATGCATCAGCAAATTCATTCGGGAGAGAGACCGTATACATGTGCTGAATGTGACAAGAGTTTTACCTGGAAAAATCAGCTTGTAATGCATCAGCAAATTCACTCTGGAGAAAGACCATTTAAATGCACTGAATGTGACAAGAGTTTTACCCTGCAAAGTAACCTTGTAACACATCAGCGAATTCACTCTGGGGAGAGACCATATAAATGTCCTGAATGCAACAAGAGTTTTAACTGGAAGAGTCATCTTGTAACACATCAGCGAGTTCATTCTGGAGAGCGACCATATCAGTGTGCTGAATGTAACAATAGTTTTACCCGGAAGAGTCAGCTTGTAAGACATCAGCAAATTCACTCTGGTGAGAGACCATATAAATGTGCTGAATGTGATAAGAGTTTTACTCGGAAGTATCAGCTTGTAAGACATCAGAGAATTCACTCTGGAGAGAGACCATATAAATGTGCTGAATGTGACAAGAGTTTTACCTGGAAGAGTTATCTTGTAACACATCAGCGAATTCACTCTGGAGATAGACCATATAAATGTGCTAACTGTGAAAAGAGTTTTATAGACTCAAGTGGCTTAAAATGCCATCAGCGAATTCATTCTGAAGAAAGACTATATGAATGTGCTGAATGTGACAAGAGTTTTACCCTGCAGAGTTTCCTTGTAACACATATGCAAATTCACTCTGGAGAGAGACCATACAAATGTGCTAACTGTGACAAGAGTTTTATAGACTCAAGAGGCCTAACACGCCATCTGCGAATTCACTCTGAAAAAAGACTGTATGAATGATGATAAGAGTTTTAGACACTGACAAAACTACATAAAACAACACATTTATGGGGCTAATCAAAAATAACTTACAGGCCCATCTAAATATGCTACCAATATCTGTGACACTCTCTGAACTATGAAAGGAAGCCATTCTGAGGATGCTGTGCATGCTGAGAAGAGCGCTGCCAGCAAACAGCAAAGACTCATACAGTAGTGATTTTCTGATTTTTGAATATGCCCTAATTTAAGAATGGGGTTTGTTCTCATCACTGCACTAGAAATCCCTGAACATTTGATGACACTTACCCTGAGACAGAAGCCTATCAAACGTACTAAATGTGGGAAATGTTTCAGATGGAATATTCAGCTCTCCCATCATCAGAGGCTTCACACAGGGAAGGCACCTTTTAATCATACTGCTAGTAGGGAGAGTTTTAATGTAAAGGAAAATCTCTCTGTCCATCAGATGACTCATACAGGGGAGAAATCTTTTGATTGTGCTGCATGTGGGAAAACATTTAGATGGAATAATCAACTTTCAACCCATTGGAGAAGCCATACAAGGAAGAAAATATTTAACTGTAAAGAGTGTGGTAAGAGTTTCTTAACTGAACTTAGTTGTACCTGAACACCAAATAATTCACTATTTAGACAGGTGAGAAACCTTTTAAACAAACAGAGTGTGTGAAGAGCTTCAGACAGAATACACAACTCTCGCACCATCAGCGGATTCGCACTGGGAACACAGCATTTAATTCTACACTGTGTAGGAAGAGTTTCAAAGTCAAAAAAAGCCTCTTGCTCCATCAGCGAATCCATACAGGGGAGACACTTTTTAAATGTACTGAATGTGAGAAGAGTTTCACAACTAAATTATATTTTGCCTAAGCATCAGGTGATTCACACAGGAAAAATTACCTTTGAAATGTACTGAGTGTGGGGAGAGGTTTACATGGAATAACCAACTCTCACACCATTAGAGGAGTCACACAGTAGAGACCCCATTCAATTGCACAGAGTGTGGAAAAAGTTTTAAAAACAAAAATAAACACCTCTTACTCCATCAGAGGATTTACAAGGGAGAGACACTATATAACTGTACAGTGTGTGGGAAGAGATTCTCAACTAAAAAGGCATTTACTACACATCAGAGGAGTCACAAAAGGGAGAAAACATTTACATGTAATGAATGTGGGAAGCATTACAGATGGAAGGAAAATCTGACCCAGCGTCAAAGGGCAGACACTGGGGAGGAACCATTTAAATGCAGGAGGCAGTATAGCTTAGTGGCTTAAGGCTCTGATCTGCAAACCAAGAGACCTGGATTTGAAACCCAACTTGCATACTGTGTGACCCTGAGCAAGCCAGTTAACTTCTTTGTGCTCCCAGGTCGTACCTGAAAACAAGCTTTGGCTTTGTATGCCTTTCCTGGTTAAACAGTTTTCCCTTTCCCTAAAAGCACTAAATGTGGGAATAGTTTCAGATGGAATACCCAGCTCTCACACCATCAGATTCTGACTCACACAGGGGATACAACTTTTAATTGTACAGAGTGTGGAAAGAAGAGACAAGTCTCTCACAGCATTGGAGCATTCACACAGTGGAGAAACCATATACATTTATTGAGTGTTGGAAGAGCTTTATATGGAGCACTCAACTTCACCCCATCAGGAGATTCATACTGGGGAGCTGTTTAATTGTACAGTGTGTGGAATGAGTTTTAAAGTGAAGGAAAACCTCTTGCTCCATCAGAGAATTCACTCAGCAGAGAAATCTTTCAGGTGTAATCTGTGTGAGAAGATATGCACAACTAAAATATATTTTACTTACCACCAGATGATTTAAATAGAAGAGACATATTTTAAATGTACTAAGTGTGAAAAAGAGTTGTACAACAGTCTTATTTTATTAAACACCAAATTATTCACACCAATCATGAAATACCAAGATATGCAAACAGAAAGCAAACTGATGTAGAATAAGGACACACAAAACATTTCAAAAGCACTTGGGGGAACAGGGCTAATCAAAAAGAACTTTCAGGCACATCTAAATATGCTACCAATATGCGTGACACCTTATAAACTACAAAAGGAAGCCTTCCTGGGGATGCTGCACGTGCTTAGAAGCAAACATCAAAGACTAATAAAGTACTGATTTCCTGATTTTCTAAATATGCTGTGGCATTAAAATGAGGTCCTTTCCCATCATTGCCTGTAAATCCCTGAAGGAGTATTTTGAAATCCCAACACTCACAATACCAAGAGTTGTGATCCTGAGACTGATATCCCAAAACTCAAAAACCTGATATTTGGTATTTGCCTGTGGCAGAGTTTATTTTAAATAAGGGTGTATGTGGGGGGGTGAATCCTCCCACATCGGGGGGTGCAGGGGAGAAACCCATTGGAAACCACCACCACAGGCAAATACAGAGTATCAGGATACCGAGTTTTGGGATATGTCTCAAGATCCCGACACTCGATATTGTGAATGTTAAGATTTTGTGGTAAATCCATCCCTGAACATTCTGAGACACTAACCCTGGGAGAAATCTTTTAAATGTACTTTTTGTGTGAAGAATATTAAATGGAAGGTTAATCTTAAAACTACCTGAGTGTACACACAGGAGAAGCCCTATAAGTGGACTACGTGTGGACAATTTTAACAAATAAATTTCATATGATTCATACAGAGAAGAAACTATTTCAATATAATATGTGGAAAGAGTTTTATATGGATGATGCAGCCTACAGGTCATCAGATGATACACACAAGGGAAGAACCTTTCACAACATACTAAATTTGGGACTTGCTTTAGATGTGAACACTGAACAGAAGTATTTGTTCGGGATGTCTGTCTTTTCTTGGTTCCCCTCTGCACAGTCCCCTCTTACCATTTTAACCTTACAGTTCCTCCTCTGTTCACTTACATACCAACATATGTCTTGTCATCTTTCCACACAGTCACTGTGAGCTGATGAGGAACAAGTGGTTATACAATTGCAGGCTTGGTTGCACTTTGGGAAAGGTATGCTGTTGTTGTCTAAAGGCAATAAATACATATTTACTGTACCATTTGGTTTCTTGGTGGCTTTCCACTTCTTCTGTGGTTCTTTTTGGCCCAAGCCATCCTTGCCTGGTGTTGGTGAAGTGATGGTACCAAAGAGTCAGCATGCTGGTGGGCTGGAGTCCCAGCAGGACAGAAAGACTGCGAGCTGCAGGAACAAGACCACATAAAGAATCAGGAGTTGGAAGCCAGAGACTCAGAGTCAGGGTGATGATCTGTAGCTGGCATAGTGTGATATGGACTCAGAATCCTTGCAGAGCCCAGTATGTTAAAGTCCCAAAAATAAAAGGATGGAATGGTTTAAAATAAATGTACTAAACAGAGTGAAGAGCAAACACAGATACAAATAATAATTCACAAACTGTTGCTGGTTTGAGGTTGTACCTAGACAGCAGATTGCATTTTACATAAACCTAACTGCCTGATTGTTATTTTTTTTATTTTATTTATTTTATTCAAATCTCAGATCAAACACCTTTGAGCAGAAAGCTATTTACATAGTACAGTGCAAACATGATACAAACTCAGGCAAATGACAACTTAAACTAGTATAGCAGACAAGAACAACAGTGATGATCAGGAGGCAATTGTACACAGTAAAAGGGTGAAGTCAAATATGCACAAAACCAAGCAGCAGATACATATAATTGAAAAAGAAAGGATAATCAGCCCAGAGGGTGTTGTCAGAGGTAAGTAGGGGAATGGAGGGTGACTGGGTTAGATCAAGCACTGAAGTGTGAAGTGGGGTGAAGGGACAGAAAGTAAAAAAGGAGATGAGGGCACAATAGTGGGGTGAGGCAAGAGTAGGAGTACGGAAGAGATATTGTAGAAGGAGAGGAGGAGTATGACAGAAGAGGGAATAAAAGAGGATGGGTATGAGACAGGGAAAGGAATAAGGGGATGGATGCAAAGAAGTTGTGACAAAAGAAAGGTTGGCAGGGCAGGGATGCAGTGAAAATAAAAGAAAATTGTATTG
Organism: Neoceratodus forsteri; assembly: GCA_016271365.2. Classification (NCBI taxonomy): domain Eukaryota; kingdom Metazoa; phylum Chordata; order Ceratodontiformes; family Ceratodontidae; genus Neoceratodus; species Neoceratodus forsteri. Next base: position 57,800,737 of record CM057455.1, read on the forward strand.
GCTGGTAACGGTGGGACAAGGAGTGGAAGGAGATAAGGGAGATGCAGGGAAAGGGACAGGCTGGTGGTCCAGAGAAGAGATATGAGAGTGAGAACAAACATGGGATGGAGAACATAGGGAAGATTAATAAGTGCATTGACAGTTAACTGGGGGGACATGGGGAAGGAGAAAGGGAGGTGCAGTGCAGGAATGGGGGTAAGGGTGGAGAACTAGGGGAGGAGAAGAGTGAGGTAGGGCATGGGGGTAAAAGGAAGAAATCAAGTTGTGGCAAGAAGGAGGATGTATGTTCTAGGGCATTGGGTGGGTTAATAAGTACAGAGTCTGGTGACCAGGACAACAGACTAATTTAGTGGAAGCAGATGCAGGTGGTAGTTGATGTAAGATGTTGATGAAGTTTTCACTTAAAAGCACTAAGTGTGACAGTGGAAGCGATATGGGAATGTTTTCCTTGTGATGTGCAGCAGTGTAGGATCAAAATATTATAAATAAGTACATTCTATATAAATTAATGGAAAATAATGTTTTTTGCAGTGGTATAGGGAACATGAACCTAGCAAGAATATTTTTGTCAGTTTTGCTAGGGCAGAATGTTATCCATGTCCTCAGTTTTAAAAGCAGTTCTCAATACACTGTATGAACACATACATTTGGGAGTTTAATGAAAAGCTTTTTATACAGTTATAACCATTTTGAGGATACTGAATATTTTGTTCTCCTGCTCGGGGCCCCTGTAGCCTCACTCCTTTGGACATTACCATGTTGGCTGTACTCTGCCTGTTGGACTTGATCTGCGGTACTGTACCTGTCTTGGCTTCCCCTGAAGTTCTGCTGACATTCCCCATTGTTGGCCCAACTTATCCCTGCTGGGGGTTCCCTGAGGTGGTAACGAGAGGGAGAAATCGCCTGTTGCATCAGGAATGTCGGTCGGTTGCAAGGCACTATGCTTTAGCTGGTTGGTGGCAGGAAGGAGGCCTACTGAAGGCCATCATCTAGTGCTGCATGTGGTCATTTTACTCTGTTCTTTGGCACCCTCCCACTTCTGTGATGCCTGTGACTATAATGGCATCCTTGGACGGGGCACTCAATAACATGTGGTCACCCATGCCTCCAAGATCATCTCCATAAGCCACCACCAAGAGTTACTACTAACTTTGGCCCTCCCCTGGGAGGGAAACTTCCAAAAGATACTATCCACTTCTCCCTGCTGGCCTCTGCTCCTGGTGTCCAAACTTGGGGCATGAACCCGGACCCACAACATGTCTTAGCAATGTCCCATCACTCAGCACCCTGGAACCAGCATACTGAGTATTTGAACTTTATATTTGGATGTTTTAAAATATTTTAAATTACTTTTTTTTTTGCACCACAGAAGGGTCACATGACACATCCAAGCCACTTGCTTCCTGTATAGAAAAGGTCTGTGTGCTATGACCAGGTTACCCATGATTGTTACATATAATACATAAATTGCAAAAAGCTGTGTTAATACACCAGTAAGGGTCAAAAATAGAGAAATGTGGCGTTAAGGTTTCCAAACCTAACACTCCACCCCACCCCTCACCTCCACCCTGCAGGCAGCAACAGGTGTGGAGTGTGTCTTGAGTTGTCATCCCTAACACACACTCCATTTCATGAGTAAATAAGCTGAGATGAGTACAGAATATAAAGATGGGGTGAGCATTTTGGATTGACTATCCCCAAGGCACACTCCATGCCTATTGCTGCCTGCAAGGTGGAGGTGGGGGTAGGGGTATAGTGTTACTGTTGGAAACCCTACTGCCACATTTCCCTACATTTGTCACTTTAACCCTAACTGCATTAACAAAGTCTTTTGCAATGTATTTCCTTACTTTTTGAAATAGAATAATTATATCCTCATGTTGCAGTGGGAGCACAAGGTCCAAAGGAACCAGAGCTGCCACGTATACACATATTTGTCATAATTTAGTTTTGAAATTGAAATTTGTATGTTACCTAGTGTCCAATGAAACCCCCAACCTACAACTGTGCCTGGTCCCCATTAGTGGCCCTAGTGTCGAGTGGCATCCCCCACTCTCCCATGTCCCCTCAACCTATAAATACAAAAACAGTCCGTCGCACACCTCTCAACACTGAAATGATGGACATGGATACTTAAAATGATGGACAATGAGAGACAGTGGACAACACATTACGGCGGCCACATTCTCAATTATGGAGATACATGCTCACAATACTGTGGAAGCCATTGTGTTTACAAGTACAAGGTGTACGTACAACATAACATAATAGAAAATTATGAATTTCTCTTTTAAAGTCTACATTTACTGCACAATATCTATGTGGACAGAATGAGGGACAGATGAACAGAACAATTTAAAGGGGCAAAATGAGGGACATCCCTTGTAATCAGGGACAGTTGAGAGGTTTAGTCCCTCAATTGGTTTAAGTAATCCCACCCAAAAAGAAACATCCACCACAATTCCCCTCACCATCCAGTGTTTCCCCATCCCCCTGTATCATTGGTGTCCAGTGGTACCTCCACCCTCCCATGTCCATCTGAACCTGTTAGTGCAGTCATTGTGGGTCCATTTTTTCATTATTTAATGATTTTTTAGTACTGGAATATCATTGGTATCCCGTGGTACCCCCACCCTCCCATGTCCCTCTGAACATGTAACAAATAAAACGCTCCCTCAGTGTCTTCATTTTTGTCTTCTAAACCTGTAAAAAAGGTCTGACACTCATAACTGTACCTCCCACCCAACCTCCCACTGTGCACCCACCTACCAGCACCCCCTGCACCCTCCCCACACAACCTCACTCACCTGTCGTGCTCACATTCTGTCCACTATCCACTATCAAATTGAAGACGCATCTTTCTGCTGGAACTGTTGACTGCTGTTAAGAAACATAGAAACATAGAATTTGATGGCAGATAAGGACCACTTGGTCCATGTACTCTGTTCATTTCCCAACCTATTTGGTGGACCACAGATCCTAAATGGTCTGGGGCTTATCCTCTCTTTCCTATCATTAGGGTTCAGTTATGTCTTCCCATGTGTTTTTTAATTCTCTTACCATTTTGCCCCTTCAACTTCTATCAGGAGGCTGTTCCGTGGATCCAGTACCCTTTCTGTGAAAAAATACTTTCTCACATTACCCCCTAAGTCTAGCTCTCTACCTTCATATCATGGCCCCTTGTTCTTGAACATGTTTGACAAATGAGGTTACTGCGGTTATCTTATTTGTCAGCAGTTGCTAGTTCTAGCAGCAAGATATGTCTTCTATCAGAGGGTGTATCTTCACAGTGTGAGCATGTTAGATAAGTGAGGGTGTAGGGGGGATGCACTGGAGGGCGGTGCACTTTGGGAGGTTGGGTGAGGGTGCTGCTGTGAGCAGTGGTGAACTTTTTTACAGGTTTATGGGGTTAAAATTAAGACATCAAGGGACTGTTTTCATAGCTACAGGTTTAGAGAGACATGGGAGGGCATATCACTGGATACCAATGATATTACAGTACTAAAAAAATCACTATTTATTGCAAACATCAAGGAGCTGTTTTTTTATTTACAGGTTTTGATGAACATGGGATGGTAGGGGGGGTGCCACTGGATACCAATTGAATAGATAAAAATAAAACCATATATGGGAATCAGAGGGTGGGGAGGGTGCCACTAGACACCAGGGATACAAAATATAATAAAAGGGGATGGGGAAAAATTGGAGGATGGGGGTACTACTGGACACCAGGAATAAAAATAAAAAGGCACAGAGAATTAGGGGAAAATCCTTCCCATGATATGAAATCATTTTTTACCAGCATTTTTTGTTCTGGTGAAAAAGATTTATTGTCATGGAAAAGGATTTTGGACTTAGTTTTTTTTTTTTTAAATCCTTTTCCTTGAGTGAGGATCCTTTTTCACAAAACCTTTCTCATGGTCATAGAAAATGACCCATGTCACGAATAAAGATTTCAGACTTCATTTGATTTAAATCATTTTTTGTGAGCTGGAATCCTTTTTTATGAATCATTTTTGTGTCTTTGGAAAAGGATCCAGAGTCACAAAAAAGGATTTTGGTCATATTTTATTTAAATCCTTTTTCATGAGATGCAATTCTTTTTCATGAGAATGAAAAAAGCATTCATGATAAAGGATGTTAGCGAGTTGCGACAATGGATTTAAACAATAAAAAAACAAGTTCTAGGGGCATGGGAGCTGTTAAAAATTGCAGAATGAAGCTCATCAAGTCCCGATCAGCAAAATACACTTTATTTATTGAAACATTTCACCAGGAAAGGCACAGTGAACTACAAGTTGCTCATCTCACAGTGTGACCTGGGAGGTACAAATAGATATAAAACAGAGATTATACATACCATTACAGTTAACATACATAAGGATTTAGGTACAGAGATTTACAGATGAGGAAATATGGCACAGTGGTTTAAGGCTCTGAACTGCAAATCTGGAGAAGTGGGTTTGAATCCCACAGCTGCCACTTGCGTATTGTGTAACCCTAAGCAAGACACTTAATTTCTCTGTGCTCTCAGGTCACACCTGTGAACAAGCTTTCAGCTTAGTGTACCACTCCTGGTTAAACAGTTGGGGGCAAAAATACAACTCTGTCACCAACACGCTGCTGGAATGGCATTACAGTTCACAGACAGGTGAACAGTGCAATTATGCAATTTAAGTGCTAGGGGAAGGTTGAGCAAGAGAGACAAGGGAAGTCAGCTGGGGGAATGAGAAGCAGATAAAGCAGGAGGAGCTAGGATGTTGCCATTGAGAATGAATGCAAAGTCAAGTTGTGTGAGGCAATTTACCCAGGACTAGGGTGAGCTAAAGTTGCAGTTCAGACAGAACAAAAAGCAAGGGCAATTTAGTTTAGTGCATATAGGTGCCAGAGCTTTCTATTTAAGTGCAGTAGGGTAGAGTGGAGGGACTAAAGGGGGTGGGATTAGATAAGGAAGAGGAATACCTAGACTAACCCCTCAGGGTGCTGAGAACTCTGCCAGGGACTGGGCTGGGTGATGACATTCGCTTGAGGAGATAGAGGAGAGTGGGAGTAAGTCAGAGAAATAGCAGGTTGGGTAGACAGGAAGGAGAGGGAGAGAAGGGAAGGAAGGGACATGTATAGAGCTAACCCCTCCAGGATGCTGAGAACCCAGCCGGGGGCAGAACCAGGCAATGACATTGGGAAGAGAAGATGGAGGAAGGAATAGGGCAGAGGTATAGGCAATGGATGGGGTAAGAGGGTGGGGGGATAGGGAGATGCACTGGGGAACAGGGTCTAAAGAAAATGCTGAGGAGGATTAAAATAGTAGCAGCTAAAGGTGAGATAGTTATGTAAGGCAGAGGCAAGACAGTAGTAGTAGGAGGAAGAGTGTCTTATTTTGGCAGGAGAGAGTTCCAAAGTTTTGGGAAATAATGGGTGAAACCAGACTGTCCAATGAGTGTGGACTGACAGGGGACCAACAATGTATGAGTGTTAGTGGATCTGATGGAGTGGGAGGGAGGAGGGACGTTGAGAAGGAGCATGAGGGGTGGGGGGGGAGTTCCCTTAGCCAAAATCTAGAAGTGAGGTTGGCACAATGAGAGAAGCACCTGCTGGCAAGTGGGGAAAGGACATGGCTGCTAGAGGTTACAATGATGAGTTTGGGATGGATCCTCGAGAACAAAGCAGAAGGCGTTATAAAAAGAGTGTCCAGTCTAGTCAGGGAGGATTTGGAAGTGGCACCATAGACTGCACTGCAGTAGTCAAAAATTGGGAGTATCGTCTCCTGGACAAGTTCACACTGTGCTGTAGAAGGGATACAGCTATAGTTCCTGAAAAAGGCACCAATATAGAAACATAGAAACAGAGACTTTGATGGCAGATAAGGACCACTTGGCCCATCTAGTCTGCCCATTCCCCTACCTAAAGGATATGCTGCAGATCCTAGTTAACCAACAGCCTACTTCCTCTTACCTTTCACTATAATTGCCTTATGTCTGTCCCATGCAGTCTTGATTTTCCCCACTGTTTTTGACCCCACAATCTCCTCAGGAAGGCCGTCCCATGTGTTCACCACCCTTTCTGTGAAAAAATACTTCTAGGGACATGGATATGTTGTTCATCCACACTGTCTGGCAGGTATCCTTGCCGCTTTCAATCTTGCCGGAAGGTCTTCAAGCTGGCTCCTCCCACCCACCCGGGTGGTAAAACTCTCAGCTCCGCCCCATGACGCTAGATCTTCCTTACCGCTTGGAAGCTCAGGTTCCCTCCTTAACGCTCTGCGTATAAGACTGGTTCCTAATTCTTCAATTTTTTCGAATTTAAGAGTTTTTGCTTAAAGACTTGACGGTCTTCTCTCCCTCATGACTCACGATGGACAAATCGACTCCCAGTTTCCGGAGATGCCCTTGCGGGCAGAAGATGTCTCGGATGGATCCGCACTCCACGTGCGTCTACTGTCTAGGCCTGGAGCACGACCCTCAGGCCTGCGACCTGTGCTCTTCCTTTTCGGCCTACGTCCTCGAAGACCGTGCTGCCCGTTTACAACTGGGGCATCCTGAGAAGCATTTTCCTCCGGTGAAGTCAAAGGAGGCCCGGTAGGCGGTTTCCACGGCGGAGGGCTTGGCGGATCAGCTCGAGCAGATGATCACCCTCGAAGAGGAGGCGGCGCAGGCCGCTTCTATCTCGGCTGCGGCATTTGTCCCACTCTCTCTCGGTGCCTCTTACTCAGCTTCTTTTAAGGAGCTTTGTCTGACCCTCTCTACTAAAGGTGAGGGACCAACCTCTGCTGGACCATTTTCTCGGTCCAAAAAGAGAGACAAGGGTAAGTCCCACCGTCGACGCTCTTGGGAGTGGGAAAGATCCCTCTCCCCGAGTTGTCTGCCGTCGACTTCGGTCGACCGCTCAGCTTCGGCCACTGGTCTCACGGTGTCCCCGTCAGGCCAGTTGACCGAGACTCCCATCGACGTGGTCGAGATTTTTCTCGACCCGTTGGACGGGTTGTCGGCAGGAGAAGCCGAGAATCCTCTCCCGGTTCCCCGGTGGGAGTTGAGGACCCTGCTGGCTTGTCTGTGCCTCTGGTTCCGAGCCTGTTGACTCCTCCGAACCGAGGGAGTGCCGTTCCCTCGACACCTCCTCGCACTGCCCCTGAAAAGCCGAGGTCTCGGTCTCGGACTTCTTCACGGTCCAGCCAATCCGCGCTGTCATAGGAGGTCTCGGTCTCGGCACGCGGCAAGTGGCACCGCCGCTCCCTCTTCCTCCTCCTCAGACAAGGGAGGCTTAGGCGTAAGTTCGTCGACGATATGAGGAGACCTCATGTGGCAACAGCTCCTTCTGACCGGGAACAAGCCCACACCATAGCCTTCCCGGCCATTAATCGACTGTCACGGAGTGGCGAAACAACCCTTGTTTTATCCGAGACCTGTTCCCAGGCCGGTTGTTCGGCCAAAACCAGCTGCCCCATCGATTCCGGTGGAACCTCCGCCTCCACAGCCATTATTTGGGGCCCTGACCAAGAATTCTCGGTCGGCTCAGGGACTGCCCCATAGGCTGTCTGTCACCGTCACTCCCGATCGACCTCGGCAGGTGGAGGGTGGCTCAGGCCCGAGGCAGCTCTTCGAGGACTCTTCCGAGTCCGAAGACGATTCCTCCCTTTTCTCCAAGCAATTGGACTTGGAGTCCTCAGGAGGACAGTCGGTGGACGATAGCCCTTCGTCCTTCCTGGGATTGCTTCGGCTCATCTCGGAGTCCACTGGGATGAAGCTCGAACCTGTTTCTAAGCGGGCCAGGTATCCCCTCACAGAGATTCTGGACCGAGGGGACTCCCTACAGAGGCCTTTCCGGTGGCCGAGGCCATAGTGGGCCCAGCCTTGGAGCTCTGGCAGCGCCCTGCTTCCTGCCCTGCGCCTTCGGCCAGGATGGCCAGGAAGTATGCGGTCCCTACCGGTTCCTTGTCCAGTTTTTCGGAACACCCCTCAGCCGAGGGGTTAGTTACCAACAGCGTTTTCCAGTGCGCTGGGAATGCCAGGGATGTGGACAAACCTCCCGACAAGGAGTCCAAGAAATTGGACTATGCCGGGTGAAAAGTCTACGCTGCATCCTCCCTCGGCCTTCGCCAGGCCAGTTCGGCTGTCCTCATGGCACATTTCTCTCACGCCCTGTTGGGCTCCCTGGACGAGGTCGTCCCTCATCTTCCCACGGATCTGCAGACCACGGTTAGGTAGGTGTGGGACCAGGGCAGTGCAGTGACCAAACAGCAGCTTCAGACTGCTTTGGACATTGGGGACTCATGTGCCAGGTCTGTGGCGGCTGCAGTGGCTATGCATCGTCGGGCTTGGCTGAGGATATCCACCTTCACTTCAGATACCCAGCACAAGTTGGCGGATGTCCCCTTCTTGGGGACCGACCTCTTCGGCCCTGGGGTGGAAGGTCACCTGCAGAGGATCAAGAAGTCCAATGCTACCTTGGACTCGGTCTCATCCGCTCAGAAGGACAAAGACCGCAAACCGCAGCCTAAGCCCTGTCGTCCCTCTGCACCTGCGGCACATCCGGCCCAGCAACGTCAGGGCCAGTAGGCACGAGCTTGGCATCCCAAGCCCAAGCCGTTGGCTTCCTCCAACAGGAAGCAGGGAGGTAAAGGCCCAGGAGGTCCCTCGGCTGGTCCCTCCTCCAAGCCTGCCCAGTGACCGGGTTGAGGGTGTCGCCCCAACCCGTGCACCTCACCCCAGGTTCCCCTTGGGGGACGGCTCCGCTTCTTCCTTTCCACCTGGTCCGTTATTACCACGGACAGGTGGGTGTTGAGGTGGTGGGAAAAGGCCTGCCTTGAATTAAGCAGGCCCCGCCTCAGAGCCATTGCACTCGGGGCATCGGGATCCGCAGGCCTCACTGTCAGCTCGCCGAGCCGACATCACTCTCCTCCTCCAAAAGGAGGTGATCAGGGAGGTGGCGGACCCCCTCAGACCCTGGGTTTGTGTCCAGGTACTTTCTGGTTCTGAACGGACAGGGGTTGAGCCCCATTCGACCTACACAACTCTAAACAAGTTCCTAAGGTCTCGAACCTTCAGGATGGTCACTCTGGCTCAGATAATACCACCCCTGGAACCCGGCATGTGGTTCTGCTCTCTGGACCTGCAGGACGTGTTCTTTCACGTCCCTATCCTTCCGTCACATCAAAGGTTCTTTCACTTTCGAGCGGAGGGATCCCTTTTCGAGTTCCGAGCCATGCCCTTTGGCCTGTCTCCAGCTCCCAGGGTCTTCACCAAATGCATAGCAGTGGTGACAGCTTTACTGCGGCGCTGAGGGGTCCGGGTGTACCCTTACCTGGATGATTGGCTGATAGCAGCCCCCTCCAGACAGGAGGTGGAGAGGTCCAGAGATCTGGCCCTCCAGGTTTGCTCTCAAATCGGCCTTCTCATCAATGAGGCCAAGTCGGAACTCGAGCCGAAGCAGGTGATTCTTTTCATCGGGGCAGAGCTCGTCTCTCTTCGAGCCAGAGCACGGCTCCCGGCGGACAGGGCCAAGGTTCTTTCCTCCTTTGCCCAATCATTTCTGGTTGGGCAATCGCACCCTGCCCAGGACTTCCTGCGCCTCCTGGGTCTCATGGCGGCCTGCACCAGCGTGGTCCGTTGGGCACGCTGGCACATGCGCCCTCTTCAGTGGGGGTCTGTCCAGCCAGTGGTCACAACGCTGCGATCCATTGGACCAGCTAGTGACGGTGACCCAGGGGATGTGGAACGCTCTCCGATGGTGGACCGTTCCAGTTCATCTGCAGGAGGGCATCCCGTTTGTCCACCCGAGCCGCGGTCTCTCTATCGACCGATGCCTCTCTGTGGGTTGGGGTGCCCATCTGGGGAACATTGGGTATGGCCTCTGGTCCCCGTGGGAGTCCCGATGCCACATCAACTCCGTTGGAGCTCCCGAGCGTCCGCCTAGCTCTTACCGCTTTTCTGCTTCTCCGGGTCAAGTGGTTTCGAGTCCAGATGGACAATACCACTCACCATGTACTCATCTAAGCCGCCAGGAAGGGACGTGCTCCATGCTTCTATGCAAGGAAGCTCTCCGCTTTGGTCACTGCACAGCCTGGAGGTGGATCTCCGTCCATTCATGGCAGGAGCCTCCAACACCCTGGCTGATGCCCTAGCTGGATAGGGGCTATCCACAGTGGTCTCTCCTGCGGGGTAGTACAAGATCTGTTCTCCCATTGGGGCACACCTCAGGTGGACCTGTTTGCCTCCAGGGAGAACGCGAAGCTGAGGCTATTCCATGCCCGCCTGCCTCAGCAGGGCTCGCTGCAGGGGGATGCCTTCTTGAGGCCGTGGACCCCGGGCCTCTTCTGTGCCTTCTCCCCATTTCCCTTGATACACAAGGTGCTTCTCAAAGCAAGGAGGGACAAGGCACAGGTGATTCTGATAGCCCCGGACTGGCCCCGCCAGTTCTGGTACCCAGATCTCCTCAACCTCAGCTCCAGGCTCGGTGGCAGCTTCCAGCTCGCCCGGACCTGTCTCAGTCAATAAGGGAAGGTGTTCCATCCGGACCTTCAGTCCCTGCACCTGATGGCCTGGTTCCTGAGCTGCTAGAGTTCCAGGCCTTGGGTCTTCCAACGAGGTCCTCAATGTAGTTGAGGCGTCCGTGAAGGAGTCAACCAGGAATGCTATGCCTTCAAATGGAAGAGGTTTTCCATTTGGTGTCAGGGCAAGGGCTTGGACCCTTCCTCCTGTTCCTTGGCAAGTATCTGACTCATTTGGTCCCTTTCTTGTCAAGGGCTTAGGTCGACGCACCCTAAGGGTGCACCTGGCAGCCATCTCTGCTTAACGGGCGCGGGCCGGGGAGCAGTCGGTGGCACAGGAGAAGGTGGTCTGGTGCTTTTACAAAGGCCTTGATCACATTTCCCCTCCGGTGCGAGAACCTCCACCTCTGTGGGATTTACTGCTGGTACTGGCAAAGCTCATGGGCAAGCCATTCGAAGCAATGCACAGGTGTGAACTCTCTCATCTGTCATGGAAGACTGCCTTCTTGGTGGCTATCATGTCAGCCAGAAGGATGGGAGAGCTCCAGGCACTCTGCATCGAGTCTCCTTACCTGGTCTTCCACAAGGGACAAGGTTGTCCTGCCCCCACCGAAATTCCTACACGGTGGTGTACGAGTTTCACCTTAACCAGGTGTTGACTCTGCTGGTGTTCTACCCCAATCTGCACCTAGTTTCTAATACAGGCTCCATACTTTGACCCTAGAAGGCGCCCGCTATTATAAGGAGGCACGGGCTGAAATTCGGGGAGAGGTTTGCCAGCTGTTTGTCACCTATGCTGAAGCCGCACCTGGCAGACCTGCAGCCAAGCAGACGATAAGCAGGTGGGTCACCTCCTGCATAGATCTCTGCTATAAGTTGGCGGGCATGGAACCTCCCAGAGGGATAAGAGCTCATTCTACCCGCCATACTGCTACATCGGTGGCTGCTTCCAGGGACATCCCTATCCAGGATATCTGCAGGGCTGCTACCTGGAAGTCAGCACACACCTTTATCACCCATTACCACATCGACCTTGAGTCACGCCGGGATGCTGGTTTGGGGCTTCAGCTTCTCAGTCTTTATTCCCTAAGTAGGGGGTGTGCTTTGCCTCCCTCCTCCCGGAGAACTGCTAGAGTCTGCCAGACAGTGTGGATGAACAACATATCCATGTCCCTAGAAATACAGGTTACTCACCTAGGCAGGAGTTCTAGGAATGGTATATAGTTCATCCACATGACCCACCTGACCTCCTTGGCTGATGCAAACCCTGAGCTTCCAGTGGGCCAGATCTCAGCCATGGGGCGGAGCTAAGAGTTTTACCACCCGGTGGTGGGAGGAGCCAGCTTGAAGACCTTCCGGCAAGATTTAAAGTGGCAAGGATACCTGCCAGACAGTGTGGATGAACAACATATACCATTCCTAGAACTCCTGTTACAGGTGAGTAACCTGTATTTTCTGACGTTGCCCCTGAGCTGCCCCCATTTTATCTTCAAACTGTGCCCCCTTGTTCTTGTACATCTCTTTCTGTCAAAGATGCTCCCATCTTGGACTTTGTTGATTCCATTGAGGTACTTGAAAGTTTCTACAATGTCCCCCCCCTCCTTTCCTCAAGGGTGTACATATTAAGCTCTTTAAATCTCTCCTCATGTGGCTTCTGGTGCTGATCCTGCACCATTTTATTTTCCCAATCATGGGGTGCAGTTTTTTCAGGATGGCATCAATGTGGCCAAAGAAGATGAGGTGCTGGTCCAGCCAAACCCCAAGGTATCTGAATGAGGATGTGTCCTCAAGGATAGTCCCATCCAGGGTGTGGAAAGAGGGTTAGGGATGTAGCCTACAGAATCTCTGCTTAGTGCCAAAGGTCATGGACACAGTCTTCTTGGAATTGAAGAATAACTGATGTAAAATTAACCAGAGCTGAATCTGGCAGAAGTCATGCTGTAGGGTGGTTGCTACATTGGCAGGGCATTTGCTAGAGGTGAACAGGACAGTGTAATCAGCATAAATGTGGATAGAAGAGGAGGAGGAGCAGAGTGAGGACAAATTGTTGAGGAAGATAGTGGGAGAGAATGGGACTAAACCCAGAGCCCTGTGGGACTCCTGTGGTGATGGTGAGGGGAGGACAGATTGCATCCTAGTTCTTGTCTGATTGTGTTCTGCCTGTAGGATAAGCTCTAAACCAGTTGTGGGCAGGTGTACTGTCCAGCTGTCATAAGGGAGTCAAGAAGCAGGACTTGGGAGACTGTGTGAGGTCAACAAAGATGGCAGAGGTAATAAGAACATTGTCCATCCAGGTGAGGATGGAGTCAATAAGCCTGAGAAGGGAGGTGGTGGTGGTGGAGTGCTTCTTCTGAAAACCAGTTTGGAATGGGGTGAAAAAAGGAGAAGTAAGAGAGAAAGGAGGTAAGTTGGGAGAGAATTAGGTGTTCTTGGAGATTGGCAAGGGTGGGGAGGACCATGATTGGGCAATAGTTGCTAGGGGGCAAAGGGATCACCAGTCTTTGGGAGAGGGAGGACCATTGTATGTTTCCAGGGTGAGGGGACAGAAGAGGATGAAAAGCAGAGGGTTAGGATTAAGGAGAGTGGGTAGGCAATGGCTGGAGCTGAAAGATAGTGAAGTTTATGGTCAAGGCCTTCCAGTGATGATCATTTGGAAGGATTGAGATAGAGAAGGGCAGTGAGTGTTTCATCAGGGAAGACAGCAGAGATGGAGAAGGAGGGGTGGGCAATGGGGAGTTAAGCAGAGGGGGGAGAAGGGAGGTTAGTGGGGAGGGACTTTAGGAGGGCCGAGACACAGGAAGTATAATAAGAGTTATACTACTTGGCCACTAAGCATGGGTTGGATACTAATAAGTTAGTTATTTTAAGCACTGGGTGGGGTGGGGGTGGGGAGGAAGAGGGCATGGATCACTTTCCAGAGTTTGGAAGGGGTGCTGATATTATTAAGGAAAACTGATTTAAAATATCCAGACTTGGCTAGTCTGGCAACTTTGGTGCAGGCATTTCTTAACATGTGGTATGATGCATAAGCTGATGGAAGCTGAGTGGTCTTATATTTTCTCCAGGATTTGTCTCTTTCCATGAGACAGGTCAGTAATTATGGGGTGATTCAGGGATGATGGTTGTCGCATACTGTAGTAGTTTGAAAGGGGCAAATGAGTTCTAGATAGCTAGGAATTTTCTTTGAAATAGGTGAGAACTTGTTCAACAGAAGGGGCAGAGGCTAACAGTGTCCAATCAGAAATGGCTGTGTCATAGAGAAAGGGGTTAAGCTCTAAGGAGTTGAAGGGGAAAGCTGCAAAATTTTGTGAGGTGATTTGGGTCTGTGGACCTTCCTGACTAGGAAAATTGGGTGGTGATCACTGATGGCATCCGGAAGGATGCCTGATTTAATTTATTTATTTATTTAGTTTTTGTTGACCGGGTAAGTGCGCTAGCCAACAAGTGACTATTTTCAGGCACGACCCGGGAGGTACAGTTACAGAACACAGTGATACATAAGAGATTACACAAAGCAGGATACATTTGCAGGATACATAAAAAATTACACAGAGCAGGATACATTTGCAAAGGACAAAGTCACACAGTGTAGTCAAGCATAGCAATAAGGATAAAATTACATGTATTCAGTTGTTGAGAACTAGGGGAGAGGTGGTAGGGGACAGGTGTAAGGGTAGGGCAGGAGGAGACGAGGGGTGGTAGGGCGAATAGCAAAAAGGGAGGACAGGACTGAAGGTTAAAGCGCCAAGTCCGGCATTAGCGGAGAAGGTTACCACCTGTGGCGGGCGGTGGAACCGGGAGTCGGGCAAGAGAGACGGAGAGGTCGGGAACAGGACAGTGAAGCCATGGGTGCAAAAACAGAGAGGGGGAGAGGGTGATGTGCAGGGAGGGCGGTGGGGGACTAGGTGCAAGGGTGAGGAGGAATTTGAACTAAAGGAATGGGGGAGGGGAAGGGTAGGGTGGGAAGGGCAGGTATAGGGAAAAGGGATGAAGGGGCACGGAACAGATAGGGAAATAAGGGGGTAGGGAGATAGAGTGCACCTAGTAAGAGTGCAGCGGAGCAGAAGAAGGGAGGAGGACAAGAGGTGAGGTGGTGAAAACTGCATTGGCGGGGTAGAGAGTAACCTGCGGCCGAGCCGGTGGAACTACGAGACGGCAGGAGAGAGAGGGAGTCACGCAAACTGGTGGGAGGCGGATAAAATAGGAGAGGGGAGGGTGAGGACTGAGCATAGGAGAAGAGGGAAGAATAAAGAAGGAGGGAAAGCTGGCAGGAGAGGGCAGAAGGTGAAAAGAAGGTAGGAAGGTGGCGGCAAGTTACGGCATTAGCGGTGCAAGGTAGCAACTGTTACAACATGGAACCAAAGACGGCAGAGAGGGGGAGGGAGGGCGGTTAGAGGGGAGTGAGGTGGCAAGAGCAGGAGAGGAAGGCAGGAAAAAGGAGGGGTAATGGCAGGGGGACTGGAGAAATGGCTATGGGAAGGGAAGAGAGCGGGCTGGGAAAGTAAGTGTTACAGGAACAGAGGGTGCAGGATAAGGAATGAAGGTGGGGGAAAACCGCTCAGGAGCGAGGGCAAGCTAAGGGCAGTAATTGGAGAGCTTTACAATTGGCATCAGAACAACAATGTTATACAGTATCAACAAACATGAAACATAAAAGCAAAAAACAACCAAGAATAAAAAAAGCGCAAGTGCCTATAATACATAATAGGGGAGGGGAGGAGAACAGGTTAGGAGCATGGGATTCAAGAAGGATCAAAACAAACACATTTGTCCATCGAGGTAAGGAAAGCTCTGAGATTGTGCTTAAATGCATAGTGAGAAGGAGCATTACTTAGTCCCTGGGGCAGCAAGTTCCAAAAGTGAGGGGCAGCATAACTGAAGGCTCCTGAGCCCTTTTTTGTGCGGCAGAGAGGAATATTCAATAAGGACTTGTCAGAGGATCTAAGGTCCCGTGAAGGTATAACCGGTTGGAGTAGTTTTGAGAGCTCAGCTGGCTTTGATGCTCTGATGATGGTGTCCGAAAGGTTGCAGAGGTAATATTGCCTGGTGGAGGAGGGAGATAGCCAGCCCAGGTCTTCGATATAGCTGACAATGGTGCTTCAGGGCGCTGTGCTTTAGCCGCATACCTGCAAACATTGTTGAAGGTGGTGTCCCATTGGTACAGAGCAGTTTTGCTGGCCATGGTTAGGATGGGAGCACCGTAGGTGAGGGTTGGTAACAGGATTCCTCTAGCAATTGCCAGTTTAGCGGCAGGGGTAAGCAGGTAGTTAGTGACTCAGTGGGGGTGGTAGGTGAGAGCCAAGTCTATAAGGGAGTGGTTTAGGGTTTTAAGATTTAGGCAGGTGTGTTTGAGGATGAGTTGGGAAAGACTGAGGATGATAATGTCATTACAAACATTGGAAGAGGTGGGAAACAAATTAAGGTTTACATCACCCAGCATGTACAACTCACATTTATGGGAGAGGTAAGTTATAGAGGTAATGAGTTTAGTTGTAACAGAGGGCTTGATTCCAGAGTGACAGTAGATTCTAGCTATGAAGATATGGGAGGAGAAAGGCAGGGCAATGTTTATGACAAGGGCTTCATAATTGGAGGGTAAGGAGGATGACAGAATGGTTGTGTATTGAAGTGTGGACAAGGATATACGTGGCTAAACTGTCTCCTCTGCCACCCCAGTCCTGCCTGATTATGAAGTAGCTAGAGATGTTGATGAAGTGGTTTGGTATTTTGTCATTTATCCAAGTTTCAGTTATAATTAAAATATCAAGCATGAGGAAGATAACCATAGGTTACAATAGGTCAGTTTCTGTAATGAGACTGCAGATGTTTAAGTTGAGGATTTTCAGGCCATTTGGAAGGGTTGAAGGAGTATAGGAATTTGGCATGATAGAGACAGAGGTGCTACAGGCAGGGGTGGGGGCTGTGGGTCCAGGGTTAGGATGAATATTTCCTGATGTGAGTAAGAGGAGTGTGATTATGAGTAGGTGGAGTTTGTGGCTTTTGTGGAGGACTGAGTATTTGGGAATTGTTTGTGGGAAGTGGGGACTAGGGAAGAAGGTGATTAGGAGATGAAGGAAAGCAAGGTAACTAGACATTGAGAGTAAAGTGGTGGTGGGGGGAGTGATTCTAAAGTACTATAAGAGGTGCAAGTGTAATGGCAAGAATAGAGGTAGGAGCTAGGGGAATGGAGGGGAAAGGTGTGTCAGGTTTATTAGGCTGGGGTATTTTGAGAAGCTGGGGTATAAAAAGTAGAAATGAGAAACAGAAGTAAGGGAATAGAGGAAGGAAGGGTAAACACATTGGAAGTAGGCAAGGGTACTAATAGGACTGTGTGAACAGGGTATGCAGCCAGGGAGTTGTTACAAGGAGCTTAAATGAAGAATAGTGGTGCAAAAGGAAACTCTAGCAACTGACCTGAGAAAGTTTGTAAGATCAGAGAGCCACCTAATGTTGAACCAATAAGCAATAAGTGGGAGAAACTAGTAGCGGCTTAGAAGTATTTGATTAAGGCCAAGGTTGGAGAAGATGGGCGGGACAAAATATAGAGTTCCTGGAGTAGGTTTCAGATGGTTAGCAGTGCTCAGGGCGAGCCAAAAGTGAAGGAATGCTTTGAGGACATAATGTCCAATCAGAGGCAAAGCCATAAAGAGCGTCTGCCAATAGTGGACCAGAACTGGAAGGCAGAGCCATTCGGAGACCCAACAGGAAGTCCCAGTGTACACATTAGTGTACAAAGTTATGACTGTTGTGTGGAAAAACTAAAAACGAGATGGCGACTCACGAAAAAGGAATTTTTTTTTCACACAAAAAGATTGGTCCTCTCAGGAAAAAAAAAAAAAAGAGTCCTTTCTCATGAGACCAAATTCCTTTGCTGTTCCAGAAAGCTATTCAAAAGACTGTACTGTTCAGAACCTGACACTTTAAAATTACATAACTTTGCAATGGAGTAACATTTTTTTCACAAACCCAGCAAAAAGCACTTCTGTGGGAAAGGTCCTATGTACTTTGAAATTTTTGGACCAGAATTCCAGACTGCCTGGGTGCAGCACAATGACAAAAAAGTGCAAAAAAGGTGAATTTTAAACTCAAAATCCACCAATCCAGTCAAAATGAAACTTGGCAATCAAGAGATCTACCACACAAGACTGCGCATGCAACATTTTGTGCAAATCCGTTAAATGGTTGCAAAGTTATTAAAGTGCAAAATGTATGGTTTAACATTAAAGTGCCTACTCAGTCCTAACTATAAGGGCACAACTGCACCCCTATAATATATATGCATGTTCTAAACTTTTGCATGTTAATAATTTTGGACCCATTCAATGGATTTGCCTGAAATTTGGTATGCGCAGTGGGGCATGGTAGATCTCTTGATTTACCAAATTTCGTTTTGGTTGGACTTACGGTCTTTGCGCATGAAAACGCTGAAAAATGCAAAATTATCCCTTTTTGGAGGCAGCTTTTGAGATTCTGTATGTGGTCCTGTGCAGCCATAGTGTGACATGCCACTCTGTAAGGTAGCTTGCTTGAAAGAGCTTTGGTGGCTGAACACGCCGCTTTTCATTTGGTGAAAACATATTAAGGCATTCAAAAGTTATGCCACTTTTAAGTTCCCATTATAAGTCAATGGGAAAATTGATATGTATGTTTTGCAAACAAAGAATGGGGTTCTGGCCATCTCGTCCCACCTGGTAGTCAAAGAATTTGCAGCCTCGCCGTTCAAGAATCTTTGTCCCCAAGAATTCTTTGATTGTGAGGTCCGCCATCTTGTTTTTAGATTTCCGATCATAAAACCAAAAATATCTCAGCTCAGGGCTCTCTCCTGAAGTAAAACTTGTATGGGTTTTACTCATGGGGCTCCAATCAATCGAGCCAAGCCTTTGGTCTCATCCAAAATGGTAGCAAAATAGAATTAGAACTGATGACCCCAACGCACACCCCGATGCCTGTTGGTGGGGACGGGGTGGGTGTGGGGTGCAAGGTGTGGCAACCCTAACACTGAATTTCCTCACTTTTGTCACTGTGGAACAACCCTAACTGATGCATTAAATGGATTTTTCTGCCATGAATAAATATATATATATATAGAGAGAGAGAGAGAGAGATTTATGCAACAGAGGTTGTGATAAAAACTGTAGCATAAAACCATTTTTCTATGATACTATGGAGATAAATTATCACCATAGTATCCATTAACCACACAGTTACTATGTCACAAATCTCTTCTGAATTCATTTAGAATGTTTGGTCTCAGAAGCAGTACTAACCATATGCAAATGGGAATAACTTTAAAATGAAAACGGATGCCATGGTAGTATGAGCATGAAAATTGTTCAGCACAAAATTATCTACAAAAAGAGTGGTGTTTAATTTATAGATACTTTATATATTTTTTATGATTAGCGAGAAAACAGAATAACAATTCTGTGTTCACTTTTTTGACAAATGTGAATAACTTTAAAAATATGATAGCATGGTACTGTGAGTGCAAAAAATGTTCAGCACAAACATATCTGCAAAATAAGTGGTATTTCATTTATAGATACCATTTTTTTATAATTAGCAAAACACAGCATAACTTTCAATGTTCTTTTCCCTTTTTTGACAGATTATTTACACCTACTAAAATCAAAATGTTCACACAACATCTAAACCTGTTGCATCAATGGAATATGCAGTGGTTCAGTGTGTGATGATGCATTTATCTTGTACAGTTTCCAGTGACCTCTCATAACTCTCACTCGTGCCTTCAGCACTCATGAGGTTACTTGAGGTCACTGAAAACTGTACATATATATTTTCCCGGCAAAAAAATTCCATTTAATGAATCAGTTAGGGTAGGTCCACAGTGACAAAAGTAAGACATTTCGATGTTAGGGTTGAAAACCCCCCCTTATTCCCTGCCCTACCCTCCCAACCAGCATCAGGGTGTACTTTGTGGTCATCAGTCCTAACTCTTACCCCATTCTCCTATGCTTCACCACCTCAGCTTCTTTACACATGGGATGGGGTGAGAGTTAGGACTGCCAACCCCATCGCACACCCCGATGCCGGTTGGGGTGGCTGGGTGGGGGGCAAGGGGGGTTTCAACCCTAACATTGAATTTCCTTACTTTTGTCACTGTGGAACAACCCTAACTGATGCATTAAACTGAGTTTTTTGCCATGAAAATATAATTATAATATGAAACATACATTATTCCACACTTGGACTATGGATCTCCACTATGGTGTGCTTTTAAAAAAAAAAAAAAAAAAGATGTGCTCACTATAGAGAGAATTCAAAAAAGGTTTACTAAGTCTGTAAAAGGGCTAAGAAATCTAGAATACAAGGATAGGTTGGATCATTTATAACTTTACCCACTGGAGACAAGAAGGTTAAGGGGTGATTTGCTCTTAATGTACAAGATGTGCAACAACTCTGTAATGAGGAACCAATGTGGTATCCAGTTCCAAACTAAAATTAAACATATGAGATTGTTGTCTAAAGTCTTGTCTCGGAGTCTGCCAAGAAACATTTGTAAACAAGCAAGGAGTACTAATAAAGTTTATTATGCTACTTACATCAAGAATGTGACAGAGAAAATCACAAGGGAGATGGGATTATCACCATTTCTGAAGAATGTACATAATCTTCAGAACTGTAGATCTTAGGTTCTCTAAGATCTTGTTCTGTCTCTCCCCACGCTCCACCTCTCTGCTGTTCTAGAGAAGTTACAGCAGTGTCTCGAGAGAGCCAAAATGGGTTGTGGACAGCTAAATACTACAGATAACAGCATAGCAACAGAGATTACAACATAGTTACAGATATGAGAAATAATATGTATTGGTCCTAAGTCATTCTCCATTGGAGAATGACTTAGGAGACAGAATTACTAATGAATATCATATGAGACAGAATATGCTTTCATTAGCATTATAGCTCAGACAAAAGAAACGCTGACAGTTTAAACTACATTTCTTGCTTATGTACAATATAAAATATAGAGACATTATAAAGCTGTCTCTCTCTGTGTCAGCTTGCTTAGACAAAGAGAACTGCTGACAGGTATATCTGCCTGAGTGTAAAATACACTACATATAATTATATGAGAATATGAGTATACAATAATCACTGATGATCTCTCAGAGTCATCTTATTAGTGATTAGGAAGATTATATATATGCAACATTTATGAAAGACAAACATAATGTAGATACATGTATTATAGTGAGGTATAATGAATCATGCATGACAATATTAGCATATCTTAGCAGCAAAGCTTGTTCCTAGCACCCATGCTTATATATAAGTGCAAAATAGCAGTATTACAGTATAACAGACCAGGAATACAGTGTGAGGTGTATGTGAGATGATAGGGGGCATAACCCAGGCGTAACAATCTTTATTTAAAACAAAAAGTGAGAAATGTTTGTTGTGAAACATAAAACAAATCATTCCAAGTTCTAAAATGTGAAATTTAAAAATCACTGGAATGTGCATGAACTGCACATTATTAACTAGGGTACCTGGTTTGGACGTGGCTGTTAAGACCACTGGGTGGGCCAGGGTTCTGTTTTGGCACTCAATATTAAGTGTCACAAATTATAAAGCATCATAGGGTTAAAAACCTTAAGATTTAATGGCCTTTATTGCCATATAATTTTGGATGCAAAATCCCTGATTATTAATAAAATGTAAGGGTGCCTTCCTCAAGCAACTGGTCATGGAACCAACTCGGCAGAAGGCAATACTGGACCTTGTGCTCACAAACAGGGACAGTGTGATGGGGGTAACAGTGGGGGAGCACCTGGGGAACAGTGACCACCAGTCATTGTGGTTTGAAATCACAGAAAGAGCAGAACCAAACCACACAAAAACACGTATCCTGGATTTTAGGGGGACAGACTTTGGGAAAATGGGGAGATACTTGAAAGAGGCATTAAGGAGAATGTGACAGGAATCAGGGGTTGAGGAACAGTGGGCAGTATTTAAAATGGGGATTACAAGAACAACAGAATTATGCATTAAGCAGGTTAGCAAGAGGAAAAGGAAGAGGAGACCATTATGGTTTTCCAAAGAGGTATCAAAGAAAATGAAAGCCAAAAAGATTGCATTCAGGCAATACAAAAAGACACAGGCAGAAGGGGATAGGGAGAAGTACCAGGAGAAGCAACAGGAGGCAGGGAGGTCAGTAAGGGAAGCCAAAGCTCAGACAGAAGAGCACATTGCAAAATCAGTGGGTAAAGGGGACAAAACCTTTTACAGGTACATAAGGGAAAAAGAAAGACAAAGGGAGGGATAAGAGACTGAAGGGGGAGGATGGGAGCCGATGGAGGATGACAACAGTAAAGCTGACATATTGAACAGGTATTTCTGCTCAGTCTTTACTGAGGAAGAGGTAATGGGTCTGAAGGGAGTACAAGGGTGAGAATGGTGCAGAAATGGACACAAGTCCCTTTACACGAGAAGGGTCCTGAAGAAACTGGAAGTAATAAGAGTTGATAAAGCAATGGGGCCAGATGGGGTGCACCCCAGGGTCCTTAAAGAACTAAGAGAGGTGGTGGCTGAACCTCTGGCTATCCTGTTTAGCCGATCACTGGAAACAGGGGAGGTACCCAAAGACTGGAGGACAGCAGATGTAGTCCCCTTATACAAAAGTGGGAACAAAGAGGAAGCAGGGAACTACAGACCAGTCAGCCTCACCTCGGTAGTGGGGAAGATCATGGAAGCACTACTGAAGGAGAGATTGGTGGAACATCTGCTTGTCAATGGACTACAGGACCCAAGGCAGCATGGTTTCACCAGGGGGAGGTCATGTCAGACCAACCTCATTGAATTTTTTGACTGGGTGACTAGGGAGGTGGATCAGGGGAGGGCAGTGGACATGGCCTATCTGGACTTCAGCAAGGCCTTTGACACTGTGCCACATAGAAGACTATTACACAAACTGGGGAATATGGGTGTGGGCAGGACAGTAATGTGGTGGGTTGGTAACTGGCTGGGTGGCAGGACACAGAGGGTGGTGGTAAATGGCTGTCACTCCACAGAGGGAAGAGTGACCAGTGGGTACCACAGGGATCAGTGCTGGGACCAGTCCTTTCAACATCTTCATCAGTGACATTCTTGAGGATCTAGAAGGCAGAATTTCACTGTTACGCTGATGACACAAAGCTCTGTAACAGAGTAGACACACCAGAGGGTGTAGACAGAATGAGAAGCGACCTGCAGAAACTTGAAGAATGGTCAGGGGTTTGGCAGTTGAAATTCAATGCAAAGAAGTGCAAGATAATGCAAGTGGGGCACAAAACCCTGGCACAATATATCAGTTGGGGGTGAGGATATAGCATGCACCAAGCAGGAAAGGGATCTTGGGGTTGTCATCTCTGATGACCTCAAGGTGGGAAACAGTGTGACAAGGCAGCAGGTAAAGCAAATAGGATGCTGGGATGTATAGGCAGGGCATCACCAGCAGGAAAGGGAGGTCATAATTCCGCTATACAAGACACTAGTGAGGCCCCACCTGGAGTACAGTGTACAGTTCTGGAGACCATACCTATGTAAGGACATAGACAGGGTAGAGAAGGTTCAGAGGAGGGCAACAAAGATGGTGCATGGATTGCATCACAAGTCCTATGAAGACAGGTTGAAGGAACTGAACATGTACTCCCTGGAGGAGAGGAGGAGAGGATATGATAGAGACTTACAAGTATCTTACAGGGAGGAACAGGGTGCAGGAAAACACTATTTTAAGCAAAAAGATGTTCAGGACTAGAGGGCATGGGATGAAGTTGGAGGAGGGGCGATTCAGAGGAAACATGAGAAAGAATTTCTTCACAGAACAGGTGGTGGACAAGTGGAACACCCTGCCAGAGGAAGTGGTGGGGGCTGAAACAATCACAGGATTTAAGAATGCATGGGATAGACATAAAGGAATTCTAGAGGTCAGGGGTAAGGGGAAACAGACTTTTAGGAAAACAAACTGAACTTACAAGCTCAAATGGGCAGACTGGGTAGGCCATAGGCCCTTATCTGCTGACACTGTCTATGTATCTATGTATCTATATATCTATGTATCTATGTAAACAGGAGTTTAGATCAAGTCTTTTTTTAGAATTGATCCAAAGCAATGATCATAATGTTCCATAGGGCCTCACTACCCTTCTGGACAATGAACATGTCTTTTAGGACTTTAGTGTGAATTCCACAGGATGTAATTAAATCATGTGGGCTTGTCAGGTATTTTGCTTCAACAGTCTGTTTAGGATAGGTCACTGGTTCTTATCTACAATAAAATGTACAGTTTGGACTTGTAAGAAGATCCATACTTTTAAAAAGAATAATAAGCAAAAAAGCAAGCATTTCTCTCTCTCTCTCTCTCTCTCTTTCTGGAACCTAAAAGAAAAGAGAAGAAGAAAAACATAGTTTAGTACTATTCCACCCATTGGGGTGTGGAAAAGTAATTTAATTTCTATTAAACAGGTTTATTTGATTGGCATTTAGCCATTTATCAATGACTGTTATAGTGAGGCAGTCTAACTTGGTAGACTGTTGGACTGAGTTTGTTTACAATGGGATAGACTTGTTATTAAGCCTTGCCCATATATCGTGAAGCAAGCAAGTGTACCTTTTGGATGTCCTGTTTGAAATATTTAACATATTTATCTACTGATGCTTCATCAGCAATGGCAGTACACAGGTCCAGAAGTAAATGTTTTGAGAGTTTTATGGACCGTCTGGTCATGATTTCAAAAATGGGGTACGCTGTGTACCTGCAGAGGGGTGTCCCTCTTATTGTCATAAGGAGTAAAGGCAATAATGAATTCCAGTCCTTTTGGGTTTTCTGAACAAGTATGGATAACATAACTTTGATTTGTCTTAGCCCATTTTACCTGTCCTGATGACTCTGGATGGTAAGGGATAAGAAACTTTTGTTTTACCCATAACAAATCCAGAATTTTCTGCATTACTTTGGCTATAAAGCCAGATCCCTGTAATCGGAATTTACCTTTGGGGGTAAAACCCTACCTGGTAAATAGCTGGTTAACCAAGACATTTGCAGTCGCTTTGACTGTGTTGTTCTGTTTTGGGATAGCTTTAAACTGTTTGGAAAATAGGTCGGTGATCACTAGTGCAAACTAGTTGCTCTTAGTGGTTGGCATAAGGCCAATGTAGTTAAACTGGATATTGTTCCAGGGCCTTTTGCCTCTGTGGTAACAATGCATTTGTTTTAGCTGGTATAGGATTGTTTTGTTTACAGATCAAACAGTTAGTAATGTAGTGTTCTACATCATAGAAACATAATTTTTTATGTGTGGACACGACAGAGGATTTTAGTTTGTCTAGGGTTTTTATTGACTCACTGGTGTACACCAGTTGGAGTACTATGTATTTGGTATAGTTGATAAAATCTACTCTTAGGTGTTTAGGAATTACCCATAACTTTTCATGAGTGCTACAGCAGTGATGTTTTAAATGAGTAGGCCAATACTGGATAGGTGAATGTCATTTTTACTTTTTTATAAGAGTTATTTATGGAAGTTATTTTTTAGTTCCTTTATTAAGGAACCTATACACTGCCCTTAAATGAGGGTTCTTCTTATGGAGCATAAGGTTCACATTTTACAATATGCTCGAACCTTATGAATATACAGTATTTGTAAACTGTTAGGTTGTGACATACACAAGCAAGTCACTGTATTTTACAGCGATACTATAGAGTACTGGAACAGAAGTTTGTTTTCTGCCAAAGAAATTTAGTTTAGAGAGAAACAGTCCCAATTAGAAACTGTAATGAAACATTGTATTTGCAGTGCTTTTTGTAATTATTTTAAGGACATTTCTTGACGCAGGCAGAACTTAACCCTCTCATGGAGTGCTGGTATGATTTTACGCAAGGAAAAATATTTTTAATTTTTTCTTAACACAAGCTGTGTCTTTTTTTAAGGATGTTCCTGCTCTCTAAACCATTTACAAATATTTGTGGTAATTAGGAGACTCCTTGCCTCCTTGCTTTTCATTTTATCTGCTAGGCGTGTTTTAACACTGCCTGTGAATCGTACATATATGATGATGCAATTACTAGCCATGCACACTCTGTCATCACTAGGATGTAAAATAAGAATTCCAAACCCTGCTATCTGACCCTTGTTGGTATGTGTGGCTGAGTCATCAGTCAAAACATGACACACAGTGGTGTCTTTTAACACTTTCTGAGGTTTTGTCAGAAAGGGCATTGGGACAGGTAGGTCAGGGGGTTGGAGTGAACATTCATGGGTCTCTCCTGTAAATTGCAGGCCATGGGCCAACAAGGATGAAGTTTGGATAGGAAGGACAGTGATGTCATGATCTTGTAAAATGAGAGATCAGTGTGTAAGTCTGGCATTGGATACAGAGTTATTTTTACTCTGTCTGACAACAGAACATTAGATGACAAATGACTGGAATGCAGCACAATGGGTGCATGTCCAATGATGTACTTAAAGTATTTTACTGCCCAGTATGCAGCCAAAATATTTTTTTTACAAAGGTTGTATTTAAGCTCCACTGGGGCAAACATTTGGGATGCATAAGCAATGGGTCTGATGTGTCCATTGTATGTTCGGGCTAAAACTGCTGAGATTGCTTTATCTGATGTGGCAGTTTCAAAATAATGTCCTAAAACTGTTTTAGGATTAATTAATGCTGGGGTTATGATCAGTGATTCCAAAAGAAAAGATAATGATATCAGTATTAAGATACCTTGTACCTTCTTACCTGTAGTGACTGCCATTGCAGCTATAGTATGGGATGATTTAGGTGTCACTGATGGAGTGGGTTCTGCATCATGTGCTGGCACTATCAAGGGTGCCTGCACAGTGGAGAAAAGTGTTGTGCAAGCTGCATGTAGTTTTTTAGCTATGGATTGTGGTTTAGTAGCCATCAGAGGTGGAGAAAGTAGTGCTGAGACAGCTGTCAGCTCTGGTTTAGAAATCAAACCTGTAACCCTCCTCCCCAACTTGGTCTGTGATGCTGAAAATATCACAGCCACGGGGCTTTCAGAATTAGGGTTGTAAAGACCTTATTTCGCTGTCGCTATTATGTTGTCTAAACACTTTTGGTGTGTAAGGTAAACAATAAAAATAATAATAATACAAATTCTTGTGTCTCAGAGTCTGCCAAGAAACATTCGTAAACAAGCAAGTAGTACTAATAAAGTTTATTATGCTACATACGCCTAGCATATGACAGAGAACATCACAAGGGAGATGAGTTTCTCACCATTCCTGAAGAATGTACATAATCTCCAGAATTGTAGATCTTAGGTTCTCAAAGATCTTGTTCTATCTCTCCCCAAGCTCCAGCTCTCTGCATTTCTAGAGAAGTTACAGTAGTGTCTCGAGAGCGCTACAATGGGTTGCAGACAGCTAAATACTACAGATAACAGCATAGCAACAGAGATTACAACATAGTTACAGATATGAGAAATAATATGTATTGGTCCTAAGTCATTCTCCATTGGAGAATGACTTAGGAGACAGAATTGCTAATTAGTATCATATGAGACAGAATATGCTTCCATTAGCATTATAGCTTGGACAAAAGAAATGCTGACAGTTTAAACTACATTTCTTGCTTATGTACAATATAAAACATAAAGCTGTCTCTCTCTGTCTCAGCTTGCTTAGACAAAGAGAACTTCTGAGAGGCATATCTGCCTGAGTGCAAAATACACTATATATAATTATATGAGAATATGAGTATACAATAATCACTGATGATCCCTCCGAGTCATCTTATCAGTGATTAGGTAGATAATATATGCAATATCTATAAAAGACAAACATAATCTAGATAAATGTATTGTAGCAAGGTATAATGAATCATGCATGACAATATTAGCATATCTTAGCAGCAAAGCACGTTCCTAGCACCCATGCTTATATATAAGTGTAAAATAGCAGTGTCACAGTATAACAGATCAGGAATACAGTGTGAGGTGTATGTGAGACGATAGGGGGCATAACTCAGGCATAACAAGATACCATTGTAAACAAATTGTAATACCTAGGGTACGTACTTCAACATGTTTTAACTTCCTTAATATACACACCACCAGGAGGTGGAATGCTTTGCCCAATCACATCATGGAGGCATCTTCTATTGATATGTTTAAATCCAGGTTAGATAAATATTTATTGGGACATAGAAGATCATGATATACCCACTGGGGTGTGGGAGACAATTAAATGGGCATAAGTCTACTTTGTCTACTATTACCAAGTTATATAATATCTGTATTTAATAGCTATAAGGAACTATAATAGCTCATTTCCAGATCACCCTGGGGGGAGGAGGAAGGGAGTATAATTTGTATACATAATTCAAGATCCAAAAATGAAACAAAATAAGATTACATACTATGTTATAAATTTGAGACAAGTAAGTATAGCTTCAACCAGGATAAATAAACATATACTATTATATAGATCCAAAGCAAGAAAGGCTATGACCAGCTTATTATGTGAAAATGTTCAAGCAGTAGTAAAAAAAGTATTTATTTATTTATTGAAATCTTGGATGACACCTGTGAGTGGATGCTTGTTGAGAGGTTCCACATCAGATACATTAACACAAGAAGACACACTATAGTTACAGTAAATTATACATACAGAACACAAAAAAAATCAACAGTACATGGGTTGCAATGACAAACAGTTACGCAAACTGTGCTAAGGCATAGTACATGGTATCCCAGCATCCTGTGGAAGAGAGAGAGAGACAGACCGAGGCAGACTGTTAGAGTGAGCTAGGAAGGGTCAGTGGGAGCTGGGGTAGGAAGGGCAGAGGGAAAGAAAGAGCCAAGTGGTAGGGGGTGGGAGGTGCTAGGGCCAAAGCGGATAGGAAGCAAGTGCTTGGGCAAAAACTTAACTTGAAACAAATATTACAGATACTACATGAGGTTGGAGGATAAGCTATTTGTAGAGACAGAATAGGTTGGGGGAAGAAGAAGAACACAGCCAGGCTGATTGAAGAATGGGACAGAAGAAGGGATAGAGTAAGGAGGGGCAGACCACCCACCCACCAGGATGTAGACCCTGCATGGTTCAGTCTCAGCCAAAAGCAACCTGAAACTTGAGAACAGGGTACCCAGGTTTGCAGGAACAGAGATAGTGTAGGAGGGAGGAAAGTAAGCCCCTTTTCACCCTCTGGAGTGGAAGTTTCACAAGGGTCAGACACTGCCTGATGCTCACACAGTCAGTGTCATGGGGTACCAGCTTCCCTGGGGAAAGGCAGATGTGGTGATCATCCTTCTACCTTCACAAGAGAGTGAGGGTAGAAAGGAGAAATGCAAGCATCAGTCCTCTGTAGCAGAACCCCACAAGGGTTTGAGCACTACTCGATCCAAATCCAGCCAGTGCCATGTGATTCAAACCTACCTGGAGAGAGGAAGGGAGAGGGGAAGGGGAGGAGTAGATTAGGCACAGCAATGGAAAAAAGGTATCAAAAAATAACTGGATACTTCCGATGTACACAAAATATACTCTATTGAACATACTGTAGGTTTAGCAAACATCACTTATAATCCATATGTGGAGGAAAGACAGACAAGATGATGATGCAAAAACAGGCACAGAGGTAGTAAATTTAAGGACTACGCAGTGCTTCACCTCATAAGGGAGGCTTCATCTGGGGTACATTGCCACAATTTTAAGAATCTATAAATATCTGTAAGTGCCCAAGATTTACTTGCAACAATAATACAATTAAATATCCATATAATTAACTTTATAAATAGCAATAATAGATGCCCAGAAAATACCCATTAAAATCACAAGTGTAAAATTAAACAAACAAAAAAAATGAATTAATTTACAGTCTACAGTTTCAGCAGTGCATCTTCCATGTACAAAAACTATTAGCAGATGCATTATACTGTATATACAGCCATGTTTTCAACACATGACTAGCAAAGGGGAAGTAGTGGTTGTAGGAGACCTGAACCTGACAGATAGTTGAGGTGCTCCAGTGGCCAAGAGTACCAGGAGTCAGGCCTTGCTGGATGCCTTCCAATACAGACTACAGGACCAGCTACTTAGGGAATCCACCAGGCAGACCACGATCCTTGATGTGGTGCTCACCAACTCAGAGATAGTGGGAGCTGTGGGTATAGGGGAGCCACTAGGTAACAATGAACATAAACTCTGTTTAGCTTGAATTGGCCCTCAGGGCCAGCAAGCCACAACTGAGAACTAAAGTTCTTGACTTTAGAAGGTCAGACTTTGATAGGGTGAGGAAACTGGTCAGAGATAAGTCAGTAGAGGTGGGAGACATAGATGGGGTGGAGGAGAGATTGGACAACTAAGGGGGCAAATCCTTGAGCATTATGCCCCATTTATAGGAATATCAACAAAGTGACATACCTCCCTGTTTACAAAATCAACTCTTTGCTGACAGGTTGCTGTGTTGGTGTGCCTGAGACAGGGGCACATTGTCTCCTGTTCCTGCACCCCCTCCCCAAATCAACTCTGACCCAGAATTGGCAACCTTTAGCTCTGGGAGTGCAGGGGTAAGAGCCCCCCACATGGATTCAGGGGCAAAGCCTCCCATTACCAAAACAGGACTGGGAGACATACAGGATTTATGTCAACTGCAACTTGTGGTCAATATAAATTCCATCGCTGAGATGCTGATCGACAAAAATGTTGTTGAACCAGCATTGTGGAGCCTCCTTGAGCCATCTAAGGTATGCATAAGAACAGTAACAAAGAAAAACAGGTTTAAGAGATAACTATTGTGCTCAGAAAGGGTAAGGGAAGTGGTAAGGGTAAAACAGAAGGCCTTCTAAAAATACAAAGTAAAGCAGGGGGAGGTAAAATTCGAGAGTTATCTACAGAAAAATATGAAAAATATTGTGATTTTTTTTTTACCTTTTATTGAACAAAAAAAAGATAAAATGATTAAGCCTTCAAACTCAGAGTCCTTTATCAGAAACATGACAGTTAAGAAAAGGTATCACTTTAAGTACTCAGAATAGAACTAGTAAAAAAACAACCATGTGTAAATAAGCTAAGGTGGTGCAGTGTAGGAGAATGGGGTGAGAGTTAGGCCCGATGACCCCAATGCACACCCCCATTGCCTGTTGGTGGGGGCAGGGTGGGCGTAAGGTGCAAGGGGTGGCAACCCTAACACTGAATTTCCTTGCTTTTGTCACTGTGGAACAACCCTAACTGATGCATTAAATGGAGTATTTTGCCATGAATATATATATATATATATATATATATATATATATATATATATATATAGAGCACGAGCCGCGCCTATATAGTTAGGGTTATGAAGCCACTTCTATGTTAAACTCAAATTTTTGCATGTTAATAACTTTGCACCCATTCAACGGATTTTCATGACATTTGGTATGCATAGTGGGACCTGGTAGATCTCTTGACTTGCCAATTTTAGGTTTGGTCAGACTTACGGTTCGTGCACAGCAAAATGCTGAAAAATGCACTTTTTACCCATTTTGTGGCCAGTTATTTGGATTTTGTTTGTGGTGCTGCATAGCCATTGTGTGGTGTGCTGGTCTGTAGCTTGGCATGTAGAACAAGCTTGGTTTCAAGGAATATGCCACTTTTTGTTTGGTGGAAAAATATGAATCCATTAAAAAGTTATAAAACTTTTTAGCTCCATTGTAAGTCAATGGGAAAATGTATATGGTTATTTTGCAAAAGAAGAATGGGGTTTTAACCATCTGGTCAGTCCTTATGATTAAAGAATCTTTGCTCATGAGGAATTTATTGATCGTGATGGCTACCATCTTGTTTTCAGATGAAAAAATACAAATATCTCAGCTCAGGGGTGACTTCTGAAGTAAAACTATGATGGGTTTTGTCAGGGGTCTTTCCTCTATCAAGCCATGACTGTGGTTATATGTAGTTATGTCAAAAAATAGAGTTTTAAAATGTTTAATTCTTTGATCATGGCTCACTAATGATCTTTGATTGCGAGCCTGCAAATTCTCTGATCACGAGATTCCTTGATCGCGATCTTTGTTTGCAAGAGAGGGATGAGATAGCCAGATTTCAAAATCAAATATCTCAGCCCTGGGGTGACTTACGAAGTCAAACAAGGATGGTGTTTGCTCAGGGGGTTTTGTTCTATCAAGTGATGCCTCTGGTTTCTTGTAATTATGTAAAAAAGATGAGTTTTAGCATTTTTTATTCTTTGATCATGAGCCTGCAAATTCTTTGCTTGCGAAGCTGCAAATTCTTTGATCAAGAGATTCTTTGATCACGATCTTTGTTTGCAAGGGAGGGATGAGATGGCCAGATTTAAAAATCAAATATCTCAGCCTTGGGGTGACCTATGAAGTCAAACAAGGATGGGTTTTGTTCAGGGGGTTTTGTTCTTTTGAGCAAAGCCTCTGGTTTCTTGTAGTTCTGTAAAAAAGATGAGTTTTAGAATTTTTTATTCTTTGATCATGAGCCTGCAAATTCTTTGGTTTGGGAAGCTGAAAATTCTTTGATAAAGAGATTCTTTAATCATAATCTTCATTTGCCAGGGAGGGACAAGATTGCCAGATTTAAAAATCAAATATCTCTGCCCAAGGGTGACTTATGAAGTCAAAGAAGGATGGGTTTTGTTCAGAGGGGCTCGCTCTATTAAGTCATACCTCTGGTTTCATGTAGTTCTGTGAAAAAATTGAGTTTTAAAATTTGTTATTCTTTTATCACATGCCTACAAATTTTTTGGTCGTGAAGTTGCAAATTTTTTGATCACGAGATTTTTTGATCGTGATCTTTGTTCATCAGGATGGGACAAGATGGCCAGATTTGGAGGGACCAGATAGCCCAAATTTCATGACCAGATGTCCCCTCGCAATCAAAGATGATCTTTGATCACAGAAATATCTCGGAAATAGTTTGGTCTTTTGACTTGAAATTTGGAGGGTGTTGAGGTGATGTCCTGTAGATGTGAATTATGGTGTTTGGGTGTTACAAACTTATTTTTTAGCAGAGATATGGCATGTTCATTTTTAAGTTTTGTGGATAGCATTGTGCTTTGTCCTAGCTGCTTGAAATTTATAGGGTGGCTAGCTTTAGTGTCACAGAGGGAACTCTAACTGGTTAGGTGTGTGAAATGTAAACAGGTGCAGAAATGGACAAGTTGGTGTGAGTGTGGGGTTTGAAGGGCCCCGTGCTCTCAGCAGTATGTATGATTTTCAGTAGTTGTAGTGCGATGTTAGTGGGAAGTGCAGAAGTTGGTGCAAGGGTGGGGCCCAAAGGGCCCTGTACTCCCAGCAGTACATTTGAGATTTAGTACTTGTGCTGTGATGTTAGACAGAAATGAAGAAGTTGGTGGGAGTGTGGGGCTCGAGTGGAGAGCCACAGGCCAACTAAAGACATGAGTGGTATACCTCCCAGATACCAACTGCACACAGGTGAGGACACTGAGGAGTTTCATGGCCTCAGCCAGCCAATGCCCCCACCCCCTGAGACTAGGTGCTGGATCCTGA
Organism: Neoceratodus forsteri; assembly: GCA_016271365.2. Lineage (NCBI taxonomy): Eukaryota > Metazoa > Chordata > Ceratodontiformes > Ceratodontidae > Neoceratodus > Neoceratodus forsteri. Next base: position 57,833,697 of record CM057455.1, read on the forward strand.
GTGCAGAGCCACAGCCTGAATAAAACCATAAACACTAATGGTATACCTCCCTGATACCAGCTGCACGTGTTAGGACACTGACAAGTTGCATGGCCTGAGCCAGTCAATGCCCCCATGGCTCCTAGACCAGCTACTGGGTTTTGAGTGCAGAGCCAGAGCCCAACTAAAGCCATGGACATGAATGGTATACCTCCTTGATACCAGCTGCAGACATGTTATTACACTGAGGAGTTGTATAGCGTCAGCCAAGCAATGCTCCACCCCCAAGACCAGGTACTGAAACCTAAGTTGAGAGCCACAGTCTGACTAAAACCATGGTTATCATTGGTATTCTTCCCTGATACCAGTTGCACACATATTAAGACACTGAGGAGTTGTATGGGCTGAGCCAGGCAATGCCCCCAGTCCCCGAAACCAGGTACTGGATCCTGAGTACAGAGCCATAACCTGACTAAAACCATGGACATCAATGGCATACCTCTTTGATACCAGCTGCACACATGTTAGGACACTGAGGAGTTCCACGGCCTCAGCCAGGCAATGCCCTCACCCCCCAAGACCAAGTACTGGATTCTGAGTGCAGAGCCACAGCCTGACTAAAACCATGGACATCAATGGTATACCTCCTTAATTCCAGCTGCACACATGTTAAGACACTGAGTAGTTGCATGGCCTGAGCCAGGCAATGCAGCCATGCCTCCCCGGCCGAGCTACTGGGTTTTAAATGGAGAGCCAGAGCCTAACTAAAGCCATCAACGTCTATGATATGCCTCCCTGATACCAGCTGCAGACATGTTAGAACACTTAGGAGTTGCACAGCATCAGCCAGGCAATGTCTCCACCCCACCCCCGATACCAGGTACTGGATCCCAAGTGCAGAGCTACAGCCTGACTAAAACCATGGACATCAATAGTATAGCTCCCTGATAACAGCTGCACACATGTTAGGACACTGAGGAGTTACACGGCCTCAGCCAGGCAATGCCACCATCCCTCCCGAGATAAGGGACTGGGTTTGAGTGCAGAGTCAGAGCCAAAGTAGAGCCATAGACATCTATGGTATATGTCCCTGATACCAGCTGCAGACATGTTAGGGCACTGAGGAGTTGCATGGCCTTAACCAGGCAATGAGCCCCTCTGAGACCAGGTACTGGATCCTGAGTGCAGAGCCACAGTGTGACTAAAATCATGGACATCAATGGTATACCTCAATGATACCAGGTGCACACATGTTAAGTCACTAAGGAGTTGCATGACCTCAGCCAGGCAATGCCTCCTTCCCTCCACAGATCATGTACTGGGTTTTGACTGCAGAGCCAGAGACTAACTAAAGCCATGAACATCAATGGTGTACCTCCTTGATACCAGCTGCAGACATGTTAGGACACTAAGGAGTTGCATAGCCTGAGCCAGGCAATGCCCCCATCCTCCGAGACCAGGTACTGGATCCTGAGTGCAGGGCCAGAGCCTGGCTAAAACCATAAGACATCAATAGTATACCTCCCTGATACCAGGTGCACACATGTTAGGACAATGAAGAGTTGCATGGCCTGAGCCAGGCAATGCCCCCACCCCTTGAGGCCAGGTACTGGATCCTGAGTGCAGAGCCAGAGCCTAACTAAAACGATGGAGATCAATGGTATACCTCCATGATACCAGCTGCACACATGTCATGAAACTGAGGAGTTGCATGGCCTCAGCCAGGCAATGCCCTCATCGCCCAGACCAGGTACTGGATCCAGAGCCTGAGAAAAACCATGGACATCAATGGTATACCTTCCTGATACTAACTGCAGACATGTTAGGACACTGAGGAGTTGCATGGCCTCAGCCAGGCAATGCCCCTCCCCCCAAAACCAGGTATTGGATCCTGAGTGCAGAGCCACAGCCTGACAAAAACCATGGACATCAATGGTATACCTCCCTGATACCAGCTGCACACATGTTAGGACACTAAGGAGTTGCACGGGCTGAGCCAGGCAATTCCCCCACTGCCCAAAGACCAGGTAATGGATCCTGAGTGCAGTGCCACAGCCAAAGTAAAGCCGTGAACAACAATGGTACTCTGCGGAGGTGGATAGCATGAGTGAGGCAATGCTCTCATCTCTGAAGAACAGGTTTTGGACCCTCAGTGTACAGCCACATGGTAACTAAAGCCATAAATATTGACATTAAACCTCTCTGCTACTAGGTAAACTCAAGTTATGAGAGTGTCTGTTTGTATGGAGTCAGTGACCTGCATCTGTCAAGAGTAGGTACAGGATGCTGAGCGCAGAGGAAGTTTCTAACCAAGGATGCAAACATGAATGGTGTACGTTTTTGATAGCAAGTGAACACAACGTTTTGTATTTGTAAGAAGGAGGCAAATACGTCATTGTGAAAGAATAATGTTTTACTTATAAAAATACTTATTTTTCATAAAAATATATTTTTTCAAAATTATATCAGAAAAAGTTGTAAAATAAATAACTGTTTCTTCACACGGGGAGATGAAAGGGATAATAAATAAAACATATATAAAATAAAAGCAGTAAAATAAATGAAAGTTTTGTTTCACACAGGATGGGGGGCTATAACGCATAACAAAAATAAGATTATTTGGGGGAAAAGTATTAAAAAAATGACCAGGAGTGACAGGGAAGTGCTGGCCGTTCAGGCTGTTGTGCCTTGGGGAGATGAGGAGGAAGAGGAAGACTGTGCAGGAGGTGTTGGGACTTGGTGCCCCTCATCGGTAGGTGGTGGTGGTGTTGTGGGAGGGGCACCTTCGAGGGGCTCTTGCTATTGCTGAGGAGGGTGGGTCATCCTGAAGGTGCCGCAGGTCCTAGTGGAGGAGATGGTGGCTGACCTCCATGGCCTCCAGCTGGTTCTCAGCCAGCCGCATCCTGAGGCCGTGGGTGGTCTCGAGAGATGCAACAGAGGCCTCCTCCATTTTCTCGTAGTCATCTTATGGCTTGGGTGAGGCCCCTATTGCTGTTCTCAAGACCACGGGTGGCAATTAAGACCGCATGCCCTACATGTCCATGTCGCTGCAGCAAATCTATTATTGCAGAATTTTGTTCAATGATATGGTCAAAGTTTGCTGCAGCAACATGGGTGTGCTGGGTTGCAGCCCTATTGCCACCACAGCCTCAAGCAGCTGACTGAGAGTGGTGCTGATTGTTTGAAGAATTGCAAGAGACTGTGGAAAGAAAAATGAGAACAAGACACATGTCAGTAAACTGAGCTGTTCTGTACTCTTATGTTAATGTACTATACTGAAATATATTTTTAATTAATGCACAGAGCCACTGTATTTACATCTATGGTAGATTAGTATAGCTGTCTTGATTTCATAATACTGTAATTAAAGTGCGTTGCTGCTAGAATTGATTTCATTATAAGGGGATACATGATAATTAGTTATGTGATGTGTGATATATCAGCACGAGTGGCAAGTGTGGTAAGGGGTTATCATGAGAGGCATAGCCAGAACGGATTGAACTCTGAGCTCACTTGCCAACAGTTCTGATATTCAGGAATCACATGAGTAACTATTGCTTTGCTATTCTACTTCACATGTTGATTACCATGCAGGATATGATACAAGCACATTTTAGTACATTTTACATGCATTGCTATGGAGGAGGTGGAATTTTGTAGGTAGGTGGCTATTGCATGTGTGCTCTACAAAGACATGAGGTGATGATAATGGTGAAGTATTTGCAAAAGCAAGTGTTCATAGTTAAAAAGATGCAAGGTTCCTTACTGTTATCACATGATGTTTTCAGATGGCTTGATGTTCATGGATAAAGAACAAAAATAATATGTTACTAAAAATGCATGAAGAATTCTTATAAGTTAATATATTCAGGTATCGTGATATTACATTATATTGTGGTTTATATTGTTGACATGGTGGTACACATTGTAACTGACTGTTTTTTGTAGCATGAAGTGGGAGGGGTGTTATCATCTGTCGTACTTGCTAGGCCAATGGTAAACCTCTTGAGCTGTGCTCCTGAGGTTTACTGATACCCTAGCAATCACTCAAGGTGAATGTTCCATGGTTATCACCTGTACATCTGGCATTATCATCTATATGTGAGTGACTATGTGCAGGAATGGGTGGTGTTATAATCGCTATTTGTATATCTTCAAGATATCTACATAGTGATGACATCATCAGCCATTTATCTACTTAGTGACTTCATCACTAAGCACAACCATGTGTACTGCGTAGTCAGTAGTACTGCATCCCTGTTTCACTTTTACCTTCTCAAAGTAGTGTTTATAAAGAAAGTTATCACAGTCCTAGAGACTCAGAAAATGCAGAGCTTAACCAACTTTCTCTCAAGCCAGAAAGACATTTTAAATTGAAACACTGTTAATCCCCCCCCAAAAAAAAAACATATTTAATGTCTTTCTCACCAGAACAAACCTGAAAATGAAAGACAGAAACTAGGGGCAAAGAACAAAACATGGATACGAACTTAAGAGAAAAATAATATATAACACAAGTCAACTCGAAAAGCCCAGCTACATAAATTATATATGCATGGTGTATTTGTGGGATTATGAAGTTATTTGTCAAGTAGCCTGTGAAGTGTCAGTGGCTCAGCAGGTAGCACACTTGCCTGAGGCCAGGAGATCAGAAGACTGTGGGTTCTATCCCCACACCAGGCACTTGGGGTTAATATCCCAATACTGACAATGTAGTGTAGTATGAGGGGTTGCTGCACTCCTGAAGTGCCGTCTTTCAGATGAGATGTTTATTTATTTATTTATTGGTTTCTTTTTTTTTTTTTTAAGAAAATTATCTGAGGATCAGTGGCAGGATTTTTAGGACAGTAAATTAACAAAAAGGGAACTAGGAGAGCTTCAGTAGCAGACAAGTAGTGGAATAGCAGTATAATTGCAGTATAATGTGGGGAGTGGTGCAATGCAGTGGCTGTGGGGCAGCCATATTCGAGCAGACCTTCTGGACACTGAAGGTGCTGCCCTATCTGCATGCATCTCTCTGGACTGCGGGATGAGGTAGCCAGACTCAGAGCAGAAGTAAACTGGGTCAGGAGTACCATCACCTCTATCCAGAGACCACCCAGTCCAATGCAACTGCCTCAAAGGATGCCGAGAATGAGGAGCACTTGGATGATAGTGGGCTCAGGGAGGGTTAGGGCGGTCAGGCAGAGGCACATCCCAGATCCTATTCCACTCAAGAACTCATATGCCACACTGGCAAACGAGGACAACCAAATAGAAGTACTCAGAGTAGTGGAAGGAAAGGATGTGGAGGTTAGCCAAGGAGGTGACCTAATCGGGGAAAGCAGCGGACCCCAGAGGAGGAGGAGGAAGCGAATCCTGGTGGGGGACTCTATCATAAGAGGGATCCAGCTTGGAACACAGGACGGGGAGGACAGGGAGGTGAGGTGCCTACCAGGTGTCACGGCATGGAGGGATGGAAGGAAGAACGTGGGGATCACTGGGAAAGCAAGACGGGAGGGTGAGCTGGATGTCATTATCCGCCTAGGTACTAATGACCTGGCAAATGGGGAGCCAAAGGAAGTTCAGGATGAGTTTAGGAAATTGGGGAGGGGTCTCAAGCAAGTAGCTACTTCTGTCACTTTCTCAGAAGTACTTCCTGCGAGAGGCAAGGGACAGCATAGGAGTGCATGCACCAGGAACTTTAACTCACGGTTGAGGAACTGGTGCTGTGAGGAAGGGTTTGGATTCATTGGTGACTGGGGACCCACCTGGAGGGATGGAGGTTTGTTCAAGCCTGATGGCCTGCATCCATCCTGGAGGGGAATCCAAGCACTCAATGATAAGTTTAAATGCTACATTGACAAGCATTTAAACTAGCAAGGGGGCATGGCAGGCCAGCAAGGAGGGCACCTACATGCTGCTAGCAGTGGAACCAGTGAACCAGAGGAGTGGCTATCTCTGCAAAGCAGTGTGCAAAAGATGGAGATTAGTGCCCAAGAGGTGGATAGGCAGAAAAGGGGCAACATTTCAGCAAAAGGGAAGACAGCAAGGAGAACCAGGGATAAAGGACAACCAAGGAAGAGACTGGAGTAGAACAGCAAAACAGTCTAGGGAACGTCAAATCATGGAAAGCCATGTGTGCAAATGCCAGGAGCCTTAGCAACAAGATGAAAGATCTGGAGGCTGTCATGGTGCAGTCAGACATGGACATTGTGGCCATCACTGAAACCTGGTGTAATGATAACCATGACTGGGAGATGGCCATACCTGGCTGCAACACATTCAGAAGAGACAGAGCAGGCAGAAAGGGAGGAGGAGTGGCACTGTATGTGAAAAATGACATAAGGGCACAGAGATCAGGGGAACAAAATGGGGAAGAGATACTGTGGGTTAAGCTGGAAAGGAAAATAGGGACAGCCATCCACTTGGAGTGTGGTCTTATAGACCACCAGCCCAGGAGGAAGAAACAGATAGGGAGCTGATGCTAGCCATCCAAAGGATGGCAGACAAGGGTAGGTAGTACTGGTTGGAGACTCAGTATTCCAGATGTGGACTGGAGCCTCCCAAGCAGCATCAACTAGGAGCAGATTTATCCTGGACTCCTTCAGGGTGCCTTCCTCAAGCAACTGGTCATGGAACCAACTCGGCAGAAGGCAATACTAGACCTTGTGCTCACAAACAGGGACAGTGTGATGGGGAGTAACAGTGGGGAGCACCTGGGGAACAGTGACCACCAGTCATTGTGGTTTGAAATCACAGAACCAAACCACACAAAAACACTATCCTGGATTTTAGGGGGCAGACTTTGGGAAAATGGGGAGATACTTGAAAGAGGCATTAAGGGGAATGGGACAGGAATCAGGGGTTGAGGAACAGTGGGCAGTATTTAAAATGGGGATTACAAGAACACCAGAATTGTGCATTAAGCAGGTTAGCAAGAGGAAAAGGAAGAGGAGGCCATTATGGTTTTCCAAAGAGGTAGCAGAGAAAGTGAAAGCTAAAAAGATTGCATTCAGGCAATACAAAAAGACACAGGCAGAAGGGGATAGGGAGAAGTACCAGGAGAAGCAACAGGAGGCAGGGAGGTCAGTAAGGGAAGCCAAAGCTCAGACAGAAGAACACATTGCAAAATCAGTGGGTAGAGGGGACAAACCTTTACAGGTACATAAGTGAAAAAAAAAAAAACACAAAGGAGGGATAGTGAGACTGAAGGGGTGGATGGGGAGCCACGTGGAGGATGACAACAGTAAAGCTGACATATTGAACAGGTATTTCTGCTCAGTCTTTACTGAGGAAGAGGAGGGTAATGGGTCCTGAAGGGAGTACAAGGGGTGAGAATGGTGCAGAAATGGACACAAGTCCCTTTACATGAGAAAGGGTCCTGAAGGAACTGGAAGTAATAAGAGTTGATAAAGCAATGGGGCCAGATGGGGTGCGCCCCAGGGTCCTTAAAGAACTAAGAGAGGTGGTGGCTGAATCTGGCTATCCTGTTTGGCCAATCACTGGAAACAAGGGAGGTACCCAAAGACTGGAGGACAGCAGATGTAGTCCCCTTATACAAAAGTGGGAACAAAGAGGAAGCAGGGAACTACAGACCAGTCAGCCTCACCTCGGTAGTGGGGAAGATCATGGAAGCACTACTGAAGGAGAGATTGGTGGAACATCTGGTTGTCAATGGACTACAGGACCCAAGGCAGCATGGTTTCACCAGGGGGCGGTCATGTCAGACCAACCTCATTGAATTTTTGACTGGGTGACTGGGGAGGTGGATCAGGGAGGGCAGTGGACATGGCCTATCTGGACTTCAAGCAAGGCATCTCGACACTGTGCACACAGAAGACTATTACACAAACTGGGGAATATGGGTGTGCAGGGACAGCAGTGTGTGGGTAGGTAACTGGCTGGGTGGCAGGACACAGAGGGTGGTGGTAAATGGCTCAACTCCACAGAGGGAAGAGTGACCAGTGAGGTACCACAGGGATCGATGCTGGGACCGTCCTATTCAACATCTTCATCAGTGACATGGCTCGGGACCTAAAAAGGCAGAATTTCACTGTTCAGCTGATGACACAAAGCTCTGTCAGAGTAGAGACACACTAGAGGGTGTAGACAGAATGAGAAGGAACCTGCAGAAACTTGAAGAATGGTCAGGGGGTCAGTTGAAATTCAATGCAAGGAAGTGCAAGATAATGCATATGAGGCACAAAACCCTGGCACAATATATCAGTTGGGGGTGAGGATATAGCATGCACCAAGAAGGAAGGGATCTTGGGGTTATCATCTCCTGATGACCTCAAGGTAGGAAACAGTGATGTGACAAGGCAGCAGGTAAAGCAAATAGGATGCTGGGATGTATAGGCAGGGCATCACCAGAAGGAAAAGGGAGGTCATAATTCCACTATACAAGACACTGGCGAGGCCCCACGTGGAGTACAGCGTACAGTTCTGGAGACCATACCTATGTAAGGACATAGACAGGGTAGAGAAGGTTCAGAGGAGGGCAGCAAAGATGGTGCATGGATTGCATCACAAGTCCTATGAAGACAGGTTGAAGGAACTGAACATGTGCAGTACTCCCCAGAGGAGAGGAGGGAGAGAGGGGATATGATAGAGACATACAAGTATCTTACAGGGAGGAACAGGGTGCAGGAATACACTATTTTTAAGCAAAAAAGATGTTCCAGGACTAGAGGACATGGGATGAAGTTGGAGGGAGGATGATTCAGAGGAAACATGAGGAAGAATTTCTTCACAGAATGGGTGGTGGACAGAGTGGAACACCCTGCCAGAGGAAGTGGTGGGGGCTGAAACAATCACAGGATTTAAGAATGCATGGGATAGACATAAAGGAATTCTGGAGGTCAGGGGTAAGGGGCAACAGACTTCTAGGAAAACAAACTGAACTTACAAGCTCAAATGGGCAGACTGGGTGGGCCATAGGCCCTTATCTGCTGACACTGTCTATGTATCTATGTAACTGAGGTCCCGTCTGCCTGTTCTGGTGGTAGTTCAGGTGGATGTTAATGATACAACAGCATTTCTCGAAAACAGTAGGGGAAAATTTATTGAACACAAAAACTACATAAGAAAACAATAATACTACAGTCCAAAACAAAGAGAGAGAAAAAAAACAATAATAAAAACTGAAAGCAATACTTAAAAGGAAAACTTCAGCACAGAAAATACCTGTACATAATGTACCAAGGAGGAAAAACTGCAGGTGGAACAAATCTGAAAAAGAAAAGGGAGAAAAAAACACACAAGCAAAAACAGTATATGGAAAACTGTCAGACTGACAATAACCTACTGTGTTCCTGAGGCTTCAGAAACAACCCTTATGTAATTGGGACTTCCGAATCAGTGATCCAGTATAAATCATTCCATTTTCAAAGCCAGAGCGCCTTCTGTAATGATTGTCTCTCCTTCAAATACAAGGCTTTAAGATCCTTAGTACTTCTCCCCATTAATTCAGAGTAAGTACAGTGTTTTTGCTGTAAAGAAAATAAGCAGTGAGCATTCCAAATATGCCATTTACAAATGGTAAAAATCAAACAGAGCATGTCTCCCTTCCACACCCGCCACAGTCCATTGGTCTCCCCATACATAAGATTCTCCCAAGACATACTAGCAAAAATGGGAGCCCCCCAAGGCACCGCTAAAAAAGACCAAACATTTTTAATAAATGAACAAAGAAAAAACAAGTGATCAGTAGACTCAAGTTGTGCCACACATTCCAGTCTGCAACAAATCCTCTCCTCCATCTGTTTATGCTTGTGATTATCCTTAACATTAATTTTATCATTGCAACTAAGCCAATGAAGATCCCAGATGTGAGGAGGAATCCTGGGGTTACATAACTGTGTAAGCAGAGCCGGCTCATTACCAGCCGGACAATAATTAAAAATCTGGGTAACAGGGCATACTTTGCCCAGTAAGGCAGTATACAAACTTTTCCTCTGTAATGTAATAATGCCACGGGTGGTGACCTTCCACTGCCTAAGTCTAGTAAAAGTATCCCGCCAATAAGGAGGGGCAAACAGCAGTTATTTGACAATTTTCAAAGCATTACTGTCCCATAACCGAAACCAGTGATATACAGTATCAAATACACATGGTTCCCACCCTTTACTCATATGAACCAAAAGAGGATGTATATTGGCCATCAAAAAAACACAATTAAAAGACAATAAAGGGTGGACCATATTCAAACCTCCCTGACTAATCAGGAGATATAAGATATTCTGTTTTATTGGATTAAGTCGACTTCCCTACACAGCCTGGAAAAAGATGCCCAATAAGCAAGTTTCCAAAGATTTGGGAGGTGGAAAAATATAACTTAGGAATAAAAATACTGGAATCAGGAACATTTTAATCAGATAGACCCTTTTCCTTTTCCCCATCTTCCAGCCAGAAACCTTGCATTGGGCAATAGCCAATTTGTTTTCCCAGTTATAAATATCTGGATGTTCTACGCCAAACTGAACACCCAAAATCTGAATAGGGCCTGCCGGCAGCATAATCCCACCCACTGAAGGAAGGGCACCACCATGCAAGCCCAAACACTTCCCTATGCATTTCAACACGTTAAGCCTGGCCCCAGACACAGACCCAAAAAGACAGCATATGCATAAGGCTTCCAAAATAGAGGCTTCATCATTCAACAAAAGGCACATATCATCTGCATAAGCCAATATTATAGGGGCTCAGAGTACCACTGTAGTACCCAGAGGGGACAGGAGTGGAGAATGTTGAACCAACCTTAATAAGGGGTCCAAAAAAAACATATAGGATAGGACTAAGGGGGCACCCCTGTCATACCCCATGTTTAATCCCAACCATGGGACTTCTCCACCCATTAACAAAAGGAAAAACAGTTACAGTTTTATAGAGCAAACAGAGCCAATGAATAAAGCCAGAAGGAATCCAAACCATTTCCAGACGACCCAAACTGCCTTTATCAAATACCTCACGTAATATAATTAAATGATACTGAATGCATTGGCCAGGAACAGAAGATGTTTGAGCTTCTGAAATAACCCCTTTTGCAACGGACAGTAATCATTTAGCCAGAATCTTAGACAAAATTTTAAAATCAGTATTCAATAAGCTAATCGGTCTCCAGTTGGATAAAGACTTCCTGTCACCTTTCTTATATAAATAAAGCAAAGACCCCATATTAAACTGAAAGGGTAGATCTGGACTTGGTAACAAACAATTAAACATCACAGTCAATTCATCTCCCAGTTCAGTGGCTAGAAATTTATATACCTAAGAAGGCAGGCCATCAGGACCTGGAGCCGTATTATTGTGCAGGGTACTGATCACATCCAGGACCTCAGAGACCTGAATAACCTGACCCATCAAATCACCCTCCACATCTGAAATCCCTAGAAAAGCAACCTGGGAAAATAAGACGTCAGACTGGGCCATATCAAAAGCCATAGGCCCATATTTCACACCAGAATAGGCAACAACTACTTCCATGATCTCAGCATTGGTGTCAACCGTGCAACCCTCTTGATCATATACAGCCAAAATGTCTTTCATCCCCCCCCTTAAATGGCATGTTTCATATGGACAGTCTGATTCCACAGATCTGGATGTACCAAACTGCTGTTGACATTGCAGAGAACAAGCTTTTTCCAAATGGAACATACTCAACTAACGCTTCAAAACCTGAATTTGGGATACATAGTCCTGTCTTGTCAACACCGATAAAGACATCAGCTGCTGCAATTGAGTCCTAGTAGCCAAATAATCTTTGTAAGTGGATTGTCATAAAGTTCTGCTATAACCTTTAAAAAATTAAATCAAATCTCATTTAGTATCTAACCACCAATGCACAGCCTCATTATAAAGAATACAAATTGACTTCCTGGCTTGTAAAAGATCAAGAAAGGAAGCTTGAAAGAGGGAGTCCAGTAACAAGGAAGCATTCATGTTCAGGTCCCTGGACCGTTCTTAATGGAGGATACTGCCCCCAGCATGACAGATAACATATTGTAGTATGAAAATTCAGCCACAGTCACCTTAGCTGCTTGAATGAGCAACCACTGGGAAATAAAAAGAAAATCAATCCTTGTTGCCAAGGAATCTTTGTGAAAAGTAAGCATATGTAGACCAGTATGAGAACGATATGCATCCTTCATGAGTGCAGTTCCCAACATGGAGGACAAAAAATTAGAATCAGAAAAAATCTTTTTAGTACTAGAAGTCACAGTTTTGTCCTTCAGTGAAAGGCCATAATTCAGGTCTCCACCAAAGATGACAAAATGTGAGGTGTGCAAAAAAGTTTGGATCAGCTTAAAGAGCTCCACTGTCAAAGCCTTAGTCTGAGGGGCATAGACATTAATCAGTCGATATACAAAATTACCAAACATGACATCCAGAATTAGAACCCTCCCTGGAACCAAGTCATACAGCTTTACCAGGGCAACATCCATGCAATTAAACAACATACCAATCCCAGAACAGGATTCCTGGTCAAAAGACCAAAACAAGGGGCCGAGGTATCATGCCCTAGAAGCTAGTGAAATCTCTTGTAAAGAATGACAATGAACATCCTGAAGAAATGCAATCCCCACTGCATGCATAATCAAATAGGAAAAAAACAAATCATGTTTATCAGGGTTCTTAATACTATTAACATTAACAGTATGGCATGCAAAATGTATAGAAATCATTCAGGGAAAAACAGAAAAGAGGAACAAGAAATCCATCTTCATTTCAGGCGTCCACGGTGAATGACTGACTCTTTGTGCTTAGTTTTGGCTTTGCATTTTTGAGGACCACAGCAGTCCCGGGCCACCTCCGTGTCCGTTGTTTGATCAGGGATGGAGGATTGCAAAGAAAAAGAATCGGAGTCACTGCCTGTATGATCACCCACCATCTGCAAAAGTTCTTATTGGTTGTGAGTGGGAACTATTTGGAGAATTCACCCGAGATGAGTCACTGAAATGTTTACTCTGAGTGATCCTGGTCATTGGAAAAGATTGTCCAGAAGAAGCAGAAGGGGGGAGGTTTCATCACCTCCACATCATGGGGCCCCCTAGAAACCTGTACAATGGAAGACTGAGGTGTAGCCATTACGTCAACAGTTGATGTCTGCAAAGGCAGAGGAGAACTGTCAGACCTTGCCATCTCTACCCCAAGGGGCAACACTGGGCGGGGGGGTAACTCCTCTGTAGGCCGCTGGGGAGGCAAAGGTAAGGTGCCCTCATGTAGGGGTGGTATGACCAGTAAACCATCATCAAAAAGTAGAACATCAGGAACAGAAGTGTCATCTGGTCTCGGTTCTTCATGAATAAAAATCCTCTGTTTCTGTGCCAAACTAATATAAAGCCATTATTCAGCACCATCAGCCAACTCACGCTGATTATGAGTGGCCCACTTGCAAGTTTGTAAATTATGGCCAAGCTCATCACACAAGTTGCACCTCTCTTGTTCCACACAATGGAAGCCAGAATGACCCAGAGAACCACAGATCATGCATTTCGCCTGGTCAGATGCACTACTCAGATAGGCCACAGAGCCATATCTGTAGCACGCCTTCTGTTGTCCTGAATACAATAGGACACTTTGGTCTCTACCCAGAAAGAAACTGTTCAGGAGGTGAAGGAGACCAGTATCAGACATTTTTAACATCACTCTGACCCACCATCCCCCCATCCATAAATGTTCAGAAACAAAGATAGCTTCAGGGTATGAAAGCACCGTGCAACGTGCCTTAAGCCAGTGTGTCAAATCATTCATATTGACCCTTTCACTGTGAAAAAGGACAGTAATAGTCTTCTTAGTAGGCTGGTACAAGGGCAGTACAGAAAAGGGGGTCCAGAGAGGGGACGTCTTTAACTGTTGATATTTCAGCCAAAAACGTTAAAGACCCAGTTGAGTTTTAAAACTGACATCAAAAACAGTTTCTATGGAGACATGAATCAAAGCATGTATCTCACTGGCAAAAACTTGAGGGAATCCTTAAGAAGGACTCTAGCCACACATAGTCTATCAGGGGCTTCAACTATGCCATCCAGGAAGCGCAAGCGAATGGCACTGTAGTGTTCAGCAGGGTGCATGGGAGCCCAAGGGAAACGTGGATGTGATTTGGGAATATTCTGGGCAGTAGCTGCTGAGTAGGAAAGTTGAGGAGCAGAAGCCCCTGTAGAAGAAGTTTGTGGAACCAGAAGCCTAGAAACAACAGGGGGAGGAGTGGGCTTGGTATGTGGCAAAAGCAAAATCAGATTTTGCATCAGTTCCAACTCAGGAGGAAGAACCAAATTCTGGGATTCTCCAGGCAAAGGGCAAACAGACAAGTCAGCCACCTGAACATCATGATTTGCACCAGGGATATGAATAGGGGATGACCCCGAAACTCATTGCCCACCAGTAGCATCCTGTTCCCATCCTGCTGCCAGCAAAGCTTTCTCAGCAGTCCAGGAAGTATCCGGAACAGGGTCAGTAACTAATTGTTCAGGGAGCAGCAAGACCAGCTGCTCTATAGCCTTCATCTCCTCAGACACCACACCAGCAGCTTCAAGCCGAGTTCCAGCAGTAGTAACAGAAGTTTCAGAGGTTACGGGGCAATGGAGGCTGGGTCACATACCTGTATTAGCCAGTCCAATATCAGTCCCCACAATTGGACCCTCAGTAGAAACACAGCAAGAAAAAATTTCTGTACCAATCATTAAGTTCGGTAAAGGAGAGCTTAGCTCAATAGTCTGGTGTGGTGTAAACTTCTGAGGGCCAGCAGTTATGCTCAAAGGGATTGCTTGATCAGCATTAACTCAATCACACACAGGGACAGCAGGCAGAGTCAGTTGTGTGAGTAAATCATGTCGGACAGCCAAATGCCATTCATCTTCAACTTAATTAGATCCTCCACAGTTGGATTAGAAAACACAAGATAGCTGGCAACATCAGGTTGAGCTCAATCCTTCTGTTCCCAATTTAAAATCTGAGCCATAGGATCTTCCACAAGACCAGACATCTCCTCATTCAAACAGATTCCTTCATTGAATTCCATAGGGGTCTCGAGCAAAGACAAGACAGGAGAGGAGACCATCTCCCCTATCTCCACAACTTCCAGCCAGACTCCATCCACACTGGATGACATCTTGGGTCAGAAGACCAGGATGTTAGGTTCCCCTACCTGTGAGTAGGGGAATTTCCCCAGTGCCTTGGCCAAATTTCCCTCCATCACTAAAAATACCACCAATAGCTTAGTCTGGTTAAAGGTCAGCTGGCATTCATTTGTATCCCCCTCCCCGGGTTGTGCCTGAAGATAGGCAGAATTTGTCTAGTGCACTTACCTGGTCAACAAAAATGAAATAAATAAATAAAGTGTTGGAAATGGCTTTGCCATTCACGAGGTTTCTCAAGGTGAGAGGCTAGTGTTCATATAAATTGGTTGCCACACAGGTGCCACACACATATCCCTTGTATATATACACAAAGACTGCTTTGTCATTTAATTTTTCCTTTTAGAAGATGCACAGTAGTATTATACAATGGTGTTATCTGCTACAATTACTAAATGTTATACCTGTGGGGGAAAAGAAAAGTTCAGCAAAATAAAACAAATTAAATAGCTGTAATTAGATTTGTAACTGTTGAAATCACGTACTCACATGTGTTATTGTGAAACAACTTGTTATTGATATGCACACCTGGAAATATAGTTTTGATGTTAATACTCTGAAGCATATCATTATGCCAAGTGGATGATTCATGAAATGCAATATGGCGGCATCATAGCATTAACTGCATATGTATTGGTGTTACAAGACTGTATCTGTGGTTAGTATTTAAATCTCTAATGTGCAACCTCTGTTGTTAGGTGGAATGTGTTAGGTAAAGTGCTTCATACAGTAAAGAAGTAATGATATCTGATGGTGTGAGAGATGGTGGAGTACATTGTGGTCATTTTAAAATTACATTGAAGTGCTTGTGAATGACCAATGGAAAATCATGTACACAAATGCTTGCAGTCTCGGGGAACAAGAGCCAAGACCTGCAGACAATAATGACAGAGGCTAAACTGGACATAGTATCTATTAGCAAGACTTGGTTTACCAGTAACCACACTTGGTAGACATCAGTACCTGGCTATGTATTGTTCAGAAGAGACTGAGGTGCAAAAAGGGAGGTGGAGTGGCCCTTTATGTCAATGAAAATGTCAAAGCTACAGAAATTCAGAATACACATAAGAGGCCAGAAGAACTGTGGGCTACTCTGGACACAGGAAATGGGACAGCCATACAAACTGGGGTTGTGCACAGGCCTCCAGACCAGGGGGAGACATAGACACAGTACTGTTAGAAGACATATAAAACATGAAAGCTAAAGGGGAGGTTCTGATAATGGGAGACCTCAACATGCCAGATACAGATTGGTCAATACCAGCAGGAACATCTGTCAGAACTAGACACATAGTGGATTCACTGCAGGGGGAGGGCCTCAAACAACTGGTACAACAACCCACAAGAGACAGGGCTATCCCAGATCTAGTACTGACCAACAGGGGAAGGATCACAGATCTGCAGGTAGAAAGTCACCTGAGGGCCAAAGACCATCACATGGTATGGTTCAATTTGGCCACTAGAACCAAATCATCTCATTCCAAGGCAAAAATATGGGACTTCAGAGGAGCTGAATTTGATAAGATGGCCAACAGAGTTAAGCTAGCCTTGGCAAAAACAAATACAGGTGAGGGGGTACAGGCAAAGTGGGCAAGCATTAAGGATGCAATACTTGAAGCAACATCCCATTGTGTTAACATAGAAACATAGACTTCGACAGCAGATAAGGACCACTTGGCCTACCCAGTCTGCCCAAAGAAAAAGGAAACCACTTTGGTTCTCAAAAAGAGTAGCAGAAAAGGTCAGAGCCAAAACGATGGCCTTCAGGAAATAAAAGGGAACTCAGCAGGATGAAGATAGGGAGGCAAACCAAACTTCCGTAAGGGAAGCAGGGAAGGCAGTAAGGCAGGCAAAGGCTCAAACTGAGGAAACACTAGCACAAACAGTAAAAGAAGGTGACAAGACTTTCTATAGATATATTAGTGAAAGGAGAAAGTCCAGAGGGGGTATTGCTAAGATCAGAGGGGATGAGAGGGCATGTGAGGAGGAGGAGGACCATGTAAAAGCATCTATCCTAAATAGATACTTCTGCTCAGTATTTACTGAAGAGAAGGCAGGGCAGGGCCCACAGCTCAGCACCATGGACACGGGGGGAGGGAGATGAGCACTAGTCCCTTCACAAAAGAAAGTGTACCATAAGAGCTCAATATGCTCAGGGTGGACAAGGCAATGGGATCTGATGGCATACATCCCAGGGTACTAAAGGAGCTAAGAGTGGAACCAGTAGAGCCATTATCAGAACTGTTTAGTGACTCTCTGAGCACAGGAGAGGTCGCAGAAGACTGGAGAAGGGCTCATGTGATCCTGCTCCACAAGAGTGGTAGCAGGGAGGAGGCAGCAAAATACAGACCAGTCAATCTCACCTCAGTGGTGGACAAGGTTATGGAGGCACTCCTTAAGGAAAGGGTAGTGCAACACCTGGAATCCATAGGAGCACCGGATCCACACAGCATGGGTTTACAAAAGGAAGGTCCTGTCAAACTAATCTCAGATTTCTTTGATTGGGTAACTAGAGTGGAGGACCAAGAAGGAGCAGTTGATGTCACCTACCTTGACTTCAGCAAAGTTTTTGATACTGTTCCACATAGAAGATTGATTAACAAGCTGTATAGGCTCGGGGTGGGTCAGAAGTTGGTCAACTGGGTAGCAAACTGGTTGACAGGCAGAAAACAGAGAGTGGCGGTAAATGGTATGCAGTCAGAAGAGATGCAAGTCACAAGTGGGGTACCTCAGGGATCAGTTCTGGGGCCAGTCCTCTTCAATATCTTCATCAGTGACATTGCAAATGTACTGGAGGGTAAGGTGTGTCTATCTGCAGATGACACCAAGATCTGCAACAGAGTAGATGATCCAGATGGGGTAGGCATAATGAGAAGAGATCTGGATAAACTAGCAAAATGGTCAAAAGAGTAACAACTGCGGTTTAACAAAAAGAAGTTCAGGATCACACACATAGGGAAGAGAAACCCTGAAGCCACCTATAGGCTGGGAGGGGAGTTTCTGGCAGTCACAAGGGAAGAAAGAGACTTGGGTATCATCATCACCGATGACCAGAAATCATCCAAGCAGACCACTAAAGCAGTAGGTAAAGCTGGGGAGATGTTGGGGTGTATTAGGGGTATCACATGTCGGAAGAGGGTGGTAATAATCTCTCTTTACAAGACACTGGTTATGCCCCATCTGGAGTACAGCATGCAGTACTGGAGACCACACCTTCACAAGGACAGTAACCAAATTGAGGCAGTCCAGAGAAGGGCAACCAAAATGGTACAGGTACTGCATCAGAAAACATATGAGGACAGATTAAAGGCGCTCAATGTGTATACCCCAGAGCAAAGGAGGGAGAGAGGTGATATGATTGAAACATTCAAACACCTTAAGGGCATTAACAAGGTGAAAGAGTCTAACATGTTTCAATATAAGAACGCGCATTTGTCAATGCCGAATGTTGTCGCGCTGGCATTGGCTTTGGTAGTGCAGTGCGGAAACACTGTTTGGGCAGGATGTGAAAAATGACAGCTGTAGTGTTCATAAGGTCTAAAAAATGGCAGTGCTGAAAATGTGGCATGTAAATATTGAAAATTTGTGAAGTAACAAGGGTGCATGGGAAATGCGCAATGCACGCTTGTAACACAGTCATTTTATAAACTTTCAGCACTAAATTTTCAACGTAGGCATTTTAGCACCTCTGCTCATGTACAGTGTCAGTGTCATTTCCTCACACTGTCCCAAAAAGTGATTTTGCACAGTGACCACGCTATTCTGTGCCGGACATGCGAAAACACATTTCAGTCAGGATATGTAAAATGACAGCTGTACTGTTCATAAAGAGGTGTGGAAAAATGCCAGTGGTGAAAATTCAGAGTGAAAATATTATAAATGCTCAACGTTATGAGTGTGCATGCAAGCTGCACAACACATGCTCATAACACAGTCATTTTAAGGAGTATCTTCACCAAATTTTCAACATAGGCATTTTAGGAACTCTGCTCATGAACAGTGTCACTGTCATTTTCATAATCTGCCTCAAACACTGATTTCCACAGGGACCGAGCTATTGTGTACCGGAAGTGTGAAAATACATTTTGGCCGGGATGTGAAAAATGACAGCTGTACTGTTCACAAGGAGATGAAGCAAAATGACAATGTTGAAAGTCTGGTGTGAAAAATATTGTGAATTCACAAAATTACGAGTGAGCGTAGTAACTGCGCAATGCACACTCATAAAACAGCCATTTTTTTTTATTTTTCCACCACATTTGCCACATAGGCTTTTTGAGATCCCACCTCATGAACACTGCCACTGTCCTTGCATTAATCAGTCCCAAAAGGTGATTCCATGCAATGACTGCAAAATCACCTTTCCAGACCGATTAATGTCATAACAGTGACAGAATTTATGAGGAGGGGTCCCAAAAACCCCATGTTGAAAATTTGGTGCAACAATTCCAAAAAATGCCTGAGATATGCATCAAAGTTGAAAAAACCCTATTTATTACATTATACAGCTTACTGGCATTTCCTCAGTTCGCAGTCGGCTTTGAAGAGTGCAGACGTGTTCCCGGTCCAAGGAAGATAATCCGCTGAGCTCTGAAGGTAAGTATGGGGTGATGGGGGGGTGTTGGGAGGTAAGTTGCGCAGTGGGTGGGTGTGGGTGATGGGTAGGGAGACTATGAGGGACCGTTTTTTGTTGACAGAAGTAAAAAAATAAAAACATTGCAGGTGGTTTTCTTTTGTTACAGGTGTTTTGGGGGATACAGTAGCCGACAGAGTTGGGCACCCCGTTGACAAATAGGGAATGGGGATACTACCTGAGGCGGGTACCCCTCAGCACAGAAGAAGGGGGAACGCTATGTTGATGGGGAGTGGGCTCCCCCCTAGGCACATTAAAATATGAAAGGGGGTAACACATGCCGATGGGATTGAGCACCCCCTCTGCAAACAACGAAAGCTGGGGAAGTCAGCAGTTAGTGGCTACTGTGTCACCATGTTTGTAGCGGCAAAGCACGTAGGAAGATGCGCTACATGTGACGAGCTTTGCTCGCATTGCAGTGGACCTTTCCTTAGATGTGCTCACCGCATTAGCTATGCATGGTGTGACACCGGCATGCTGGCTGATTGGGAAATGAGGGATGCACCTACTGGTGCGTGCCCTGCATTTGCCTAACAGCGACCATGCCTCCAAATCTCCACTGCTGCAAGATATTGGCTGCGCAAGTGCGCCAACATAAAAATAGCAGGACAAGAGAACACAGCATGAGATTAGAGGGGGGCTGATTAAGGGGTAATGTGAGGAAGTTCTTATTCACAGAAAGGGTGGTGGATGCATAGAATGGCCTACCTCAGGAAGTGGTGGATATAAATACAGTGCAGGGCTTCAAACATGCATGGGATAGGCATAAGGGAGCAATACAGATGAGTATGAATAGATAGGCCATTGACAGAGCAAAGGCCGATGGCACATTCATGAGGTAGAAAAAGAAATGGGCAGACTGGATGGGCCTTGCAGTCTTTATCTGCCGTCAGCTTCTGTGTTTCTATGTTTCTAATTTTCTATGTTACAGAACATACAAGGAATGGGTAAATGTCCAAGTAACTCTATCAATCGCTGCCTTTATTGTAGCCTTGTAATCATGTCTACTTTCTCTGTACCATGTACTACCAGACTGTCTTGTACTGCACTGCTAACCTGGGTCGCCCCTGAAAAAGGAACCTTTGAGGCTCAATGGGCCTACCCAGTCATCAAGATTCAATAAATAAATAAATAAATAGAATGTGTTGGTTTTGATTCTTTCTATAGGTCACAGCTTCTTGTGTGCTGTTGTTTAATGTCAAACAGAAGAATATTCTTTCTAATGGATATGTTAATTAAGCAATAAGGCATATGAAAGAACACATTCTAGTTCACTGTATGTTTACTCATTCCTTGTATGATCTGTAACAAACCACACTCAAGCAGTATTTGCTAGTGAGAAATGCTGCAATGTTATTTTAAGATCTGCACAATGTACTCCAGTGTATTTCATATCATCAGATATGACAGGATTTACCACAGCTGCAGTGGTTTGCCTACAAGGTGCAGCTGAGTGGGTAAATCCTCACTAGGCATGGTAAATCCCCTGATAACGCACATGTTATGGGTACCTTATTGAGATTAGACCTATGTAGATTCTTGTTTGTTATCATAAAATACAAATATTTAAGAAATTGCTCAGTTTTTTTTATTTTTTATTGTATTTATTTGTATGGTCCAAATGTAATAGATGATATAGTTATCTACAGTGATTGGTTATCAGAGGATTTACAATAGTGGGAAACTGGCAGTCTAATTATTTGATTGACTATTCAGTTATGTCCATGGTATAATTGAAGTTACTTACCTGTAGGCCCAGACAGACCTGCAGCACTTGGTGGATGACCTGCTGCTGGAGCCATTGGTGGTTCCTCCACAGAGGGGTCGATTGTTAGGATTTTGACCTCCTCTGTGGGCTGATCTGCTCCAGCAGCTCCCTCTGCTGATGGTTCATCCTCTGTGAAAAACATAGAAAAAGTGAAAACATGATTTGTCTGTAGATGTTATGTGTGTCTACCTCTGTGGTACCAGTTGTACTGAATTTAAAATACTGAGGAGTTTAATGGAATCAGTCAGGCAATGACCCTACCTCCTGAGATCAAGTAGTGAATGTGAGTGGAGAGCCACAGTTCAGCCAAATATCTTCACCTCCCTAGACCAGGTACTGGATCCTGAGTGGAGAGCCACAGCTTAACTAAAGCTATGGACAGCGACGGTATAGCTCCCTGATACCAGATGCACACAAGTTAGGACACTGAGGAGTTGCACAGCTTCAGCCAGACAATGCCCCCACCCCACCAAGACCAAGTAGTGGATCCTGAGTTCAGAGCTACAGACAAACTAAAGCCATGGTAATAACAGTATAGTTCACTGGTACCAGCTGCACACAAGTTAGGACACTGAGGAGTTACACAGCCTCATGTAGGGAATGTCTATACCTCCCTAGAACAGGTACTGGATCTTGAGTGCAGAGCTACAGGCCAATGAAAGCAATGACATCAGTGGTATTCCTCCCTGATAGCAGCTAAAGATGTGTTAGGACACAGTTTGAGCTAGGGAATGTCCCTGCCCCATGCAAATCAGCTACTGGATTTTGAGTGCAGAGCCACAGCCCAACTAAAGCTGGGGACATCAACAGTATATCTCACTGATATGAGATGCACATGTTAGGACACTGAGGCATTGCACACCCTGAGCTAGGCAATGACCCCCCCGACCAGGTACTGGATTATGAGTGCGCAGCTACAGCCCAACTAAAGCCGTGGACAAACTCAGTGGACAGTGGCCCCTAGACCCTCAAGATCAGGTATAACTTCCTGAGTACAGAGCCACATCTGAAATAAAGCTGTAAACATTAATATTATATAGTGTATGGTGGAATGCGGTTGTGTAGGGAAATCTATACACCACAAAATGTTGTTCTGCTGCAGTAGTGACGTCCTCACTAATGCAGAATAACTTTTAGGGAAAAGTGAGTCTCTTTTTGTCTTGTTTTCGGGCACCATACACTATAAAGAACAGTATGTGGTTACCCAAACACTACTCAGCTATTCTTTCACCTCGTAGATACAATGCTGACTTGGAGACCTCTCAAGCTTCGCTCTCGATTTCATCAGTCAGCATTGTATCCACTCGGTGGAAGAATAGCCTTGTAGTGTATGGGTAACCATACACTATCCTATATATTTCTCTGATATGAGGTGACACAAGCTACAACATTGAATAGCTGCATGGTCTGTGCCAGGCAATGCTGCCAGTGGGGAAGAGCACATACTGGACCTTCGGTAGAAAGACAGATCCCAGTATATCATTGTGACTCACCAGCAGAGTCGAGCACTAGCAGCTGCTCAACTGGAGCCCCTCAGAACTCACCTTGCAGGAGTGGTACAAGATGGGCTCAGGAGGAAGCAGAGACAGTCTCCATGGCAGCTGAGGGAGAAAAAACAAATATTGAATGTTTTTTATATGTGTGTATACTGTGCAATTTCACTTTAGTAGTACTTGAAGGTGTGTTTGCATTGTTATTTAAATATTCTATTACACTGTATTAGTATGTGTTACATGTCGATGTAACACAGTAATAATTAACACACAGAGGTGCTGCCTGTCTATGGCAAGGGTGAGGCGAAGATACTCCACACTATGCAATTCAGTGGATGCTTGAGAAAATGGTGCAGAACACAGGGTTTGGCTTCACTGGGGATTGGGGTTCCAACTGGAGGGATACCAGCCTATACTGGCAAGATGGTCTACATCTGTCCAGGATGAGAACAAGTCTTCTAAATGATCAGTTTAAATTCTTCATTTGAAAGTTTTTAAACTAGTCAAGGGGGGAGGCAGTGATAAGCAACAAGGAATTCCCAGCCTCCCCACAAAAAACAGGGTACTAAATGAGGTAAAGACCAAGGTAGAACAGTCACTAGGAAGCAGGACAAGGGTGAATGGAGTAAGCAAAGTTAATAAGGACAGGGATGGTGCCACAAGAGGTAAAGCCACCAAAAAATGGAGAGCAATGAGTACTAATGCCCATAGTCTGGGAAACAAGCTTCCTGAATTAGTGGCCTTGATGGAAGAGGAACATCTGGATATTGTGGTAGTCACAGAAACATGATACACACAGAATCATGACTGGGATGTAAACATACCAGGATACACTATCTACAGGAGGGACAGGGAGGGTAAAAGAGGAGGATAAGTAGCTCTCTACATAAGGGAAGGAATCAAAGCAACAGAACAAAAGGGTAAACAGGAAGGAGAGGAAGCACTGTGGGTCAATTTGGCGATAGGCAATGGCACCACAATCCACATGGGTTGTATACAGACCCCCATCATAGGGGGAGGACATGGACAAGGAATTGATATAGTGTATCTTAGAATGGCAGAAAAAGGGGAGATATTGCTGATGGGGGATCTGAATATGCCAGATGTTAACTGGAGTGCATTTGCAGCAGCCACTTCTAAGAGTGGGGTCATTCTAGATGCCCTACAGGGGGCATATCTTAGACAACTACTATTGGAACCCACTTGAGATGGAGCAATCTTAGACCTGGTACTCTCAAATGGAGATGGCAAGAGGATCACAGATTTAGAAGTGGGTAGCCATCTCGGAACTAGTGACCATAGAACAGTATGGTGCATGATAAACACAGCAGTAGAGTCAAGCCATACAAAGGCAAAAGTACTGGACTTCAGGAGGGCTGACTTTACCATAATGAGTGAGTGCCTAAGGAATGCACTAGCAAATGGGCAGGAAGGAGGGGTGGAAGAACAGTGAGGAATAATCAAAACTGCCATCACAGAGGCAACAAGCCTATGTGTGAAGCAAATAACCAAAACAAAACGATGTAAGAAACCACAGTGTTTCTCAAAGAAGGTGGCAAGAAAGATTAGGGAGAAAAATAAGCATTCAGGAAGTACAAGGAATCACAGAAGGAGCAGGACAGAGAATTGTATCAATTAAAGCAAAAGGAAGCAGGGAAGGTAGTCAGAACAGCAAATACCAAAACCTAGGAAAAGATAGCCAACTTAGTTAAGAAAGGGGATACAACCTTTTATAGGTACATTAGAGAGTGAAGGAAGACCAAGGGAGGAATAGTGAGGCTTAATAAAGGGGAAGGGGGGTGGACAGAGGGTAACTGTGAAAAGGCAGCAATACTAAACAAATATTTTTGCTCAGTATTCACAAATAAAGAGGGGGAGGTACCAAAACCAAACAATAGAAACACTCTATATATTGGGGTTGATACCAGCACATTCACAGAAGAAAGGGTTCTGAAAGAACTCTTCGGACTGAAGGTGGACAAAGCAATGGGGCCTGATGGGATTCATCACAGAGTTCCAAAAGAACTAAAGGTAGAACTAGTGACACCACTGACTACCCTCTTTAACAATTCATGGGAGGATGGGGTGGTACCTGAGGACTGGAGGAGGGCAGATGTTATTCCACTTCATCAAAGTGGGAGCAGGGCTGAAGCAGGAAACTACAGACCTGTTAGTTTAACCTCAGTGATTGGAAAGATGATGGAATCACTTCTGAAGGAAAGAATTGTTGAGCACCTAGAGGCCAGAGGGGCACAGGACCCAAGGCAGCATGGATTCACAGCAGGAAGGTTATGTCAGATGAATCTAATAGATTTCTTTGACTGGGTGACCAAAGTAGTAGATCAGGGAGGGGCTGTGGACATGGCTTACTTATACTTTAACAAGGCATTTGACACAGTCCCACACAAAAGATTAATATACAAGCTGGCCAGCCTGGGAGTGGGTCCCAAGATGGTAGCCTGGGTAAAGAATTGGCTGGAGAATAGGACACAGAAGGTAATAGTAAACGGAGTCCACTCTGAAGAAATGGGGGTTACTAGTGGGGTACTGCAGGGTTCAGTACTAGGACTGGACCTGTTTAATGTCTTTATAAATAACATTGCAGAGGGACTGGAAGGAAAAGTATGTCTCTTTGCAGACGACACAAAGATCTGCAACAGAGCTGATACACAAGATGGGGTGGAAAGGATGAGAAGGGACTTGGGCAAGGCTGGAGGCATGGTCAAATGTATGGCAACTTAGGTTCAATGCTAAGAAGTGCAAAGTAATGCACCTGGGAAACAAAAACCCAGGGGAAGAGTACACAATGGGGAGTGAGATACTGACAACAGCAAAAACAGAAAGGGACCTGTGGGTAGTCATATCAGATGACCTAAAGGTGGGCAAGCAATGTGAGATGGCAGTAAGGAGGGCTCGGGGGATACTGGGATGCATAGGGAGCAGCATCACCAGTAAAAAACAAGAAGTTGTTATCCCTCTATACAGACAGTTGGTGAAACCCCATCTGGGAGTACTGCATGCCGTTCTGGAGACCCAATCTCCACAAAGGCATAGACAGGATGGAGACAGTCCAGAGGAGGGCAACTAAAATGGTGCTGGATCTGCATCAGAAGACATGTGAAGAGAGACTTAAGGAGCTTAATATGTATAGCCTCGAAGAAAGGAGGGAAGGGGGATACTTGATTGAAACTTTCAAGTACCTCAAGGGAATCAACAAAGTTCAAGAGGGTAAGAGGGTAGCATCTTTCAGAAAAAGAGGTGTGCAAGAACAAGGGGGCACAATTTGAAGATTGGGTGGATGGCTCAGAGGAAATGTGAGGAAGTATTTTTTCATGGAGAGGGTTGTGGATGCATGGAACAGCCTTCCTGAGGAGGTTGTGGAGTCAAAAACAGTGGTGGATTTCAAGAACGCATGTGACAGATATAAGGCAATTCTAGGGGGTGGGAGTATGAAGAAGTAGGCTGTTGGTTAATTAGGATCTGCAGCTTATCCATTAGGTAGGGAAATGGGCAGACTGGGTGGGCCAAGCGTCCCTTATCTGTCATCAAATTCTGTGTTTTTGTGTCTGTATAGATATGTTGTGGACGTATGCTATAGTACTTTTGTATATGTTTTCATGATTCATTTGCACTAATACTCTTTTTCTTTTCTGTTTGTTAGGAGACTGCTACAGAGAAAATAAGTGATGTGATTCAGATTTTGCATCATGACCATTTACCATAAAGTTAAGGGACACACACTTAGCAGTAGGTGTACTGGTGGTTCATTGTCATACCATGCAAATACTAAAGCTGTAAAATGTACACAGAAGAAAAAACATTTATTTTGTTTCATGTGCACATATCAAGAGACATGCAATGTGAACAAACACATGAGATCTCCTAGTCATTTAAAAATTAAGATTTTTTAAAGGTGCTAGATACATAGACAGTGTCGGCAGATAAGGGCCTATGGCTCACCCAGTCTGCCCATTTGAGCTTATAAGTTCAGTTTATGTTTTCCTAGAAGTCTGTTGCCCCTTACCCCTGACCTCCAGAATTCCTGTATGTCTATCCCATGCATTCTTAAATCCCGTGATTGTTTCAGTCCCCACCACTTCCTCTGGCAGGGTGTTCCACTTGTCCACCACCCATTCTGTGAAGAAATTCTTCCTCATGTTTCCTCTGAATCATCCTCCCTCCAACTTCATCCCATGCCCTCTAGTCCTGGTACCTCTTTTTCACTTAAAATAGTGTATTCCTGCACCCTGTTCCTCCCTGTGAGATACTTGTATGTCTCTATCATATCCCCTCTCTCCCTCCTCTCCTCCAGGGAGTACATGTTCAGTTCCTTCAACCTGTCTTCATGGGACTTGTGATGCAATCCATGTACCATCTTTGTTGCCCTCCTCTGAACCTTCTCTACCCTGTCTATGTCCTTACATAGGTATGGTCTCCAGAACTGTACACTGTACTCCAGGTGGGGCCTCACTAGTGTTTTGTATAGCAGAATTATGACCTCCCTTTTCCTGCTGGTGATGTGCCTGCCTATACATCCCAGCATCCTATTTGCTTTGCCTGCTGCCTTGTCACACTGTTTCTCTACCTTGAGGTCATCAGAGATGATAACCCCAAGATCCCTTTCCTGTTTGGTGCATGCTATATCCTCACCCCCAACTGATATATTGTGCCAGGGTTTGTTCATGCCGGGAACAGACACCAGATCTGAAGCATTATGCTAGCCAAGCTACTAGTGACTTAGTCCTCCATGCCACAGGAGTAGCTTAAGAAGTAAGTGCCTCAGCCTGGGACTTGAACCCAGGCTGGCCAGAATACCGTTCCAATTGCGCTAACCAGCTGTGCCACTAAGACAACTGGAACCTGGGCTGTCCCCAAGCACATTACTCTTTCTCAAATGCACAACCCAATGGCAACACAAATATTTACTTGTAACAATCACACAGGAGTGTGGTGTGCATATTTTATGGAACACATATAAACAGGGATGAGAAAGAAGTAAGTGCCTCAGCTGAGACTTGAACCCAGGCCACCTACAATGCCATTCCAATTGCACTAAACAGCCGCTCCACTGAGACAACTGAATTTTTGTGCTCAACAATGTCCAGCACTGTCAACAATGAGTCATATGTCTGTGAGATGGAAACAAAATGTTGGATGTGTGACTTCTGCTACTATACAGCACAGTATAACAAATTTTTTTTAGAAGACTTGTTCATCGTGTTAAAAGTGATTATCTCATCTCAGGTATCATGAGATGCAAAGGCAAGGAACTGTGCAATAGGGTTGAATTAATGAAGTTACAATTGACAGTAACATGTTTTGTCAATGTGGCTGCTGCAATTCGTTCTCAATTATGGGCTGTGATGATGTCAGCCATTGATAAATTAAATGCAAAGATTGAGGAGATGAGAAACAAACTCTTGTCTTTTGAACACCTGAAGAAGGAAAATATATCTGTGGTGTTTCAAGGAGATTAGTTGCACTCTGAGCATTCAGAAGCATTCTTCTGGGAAGAAGCATACCATGTACACAATACAAATGTTAGTTTGACAATGGATGTACATGGTAAAGTGCAAAATATTT
Organism: Neoceratodus forsteri; assembly: GCA_016271365.2. Taxonomy (NCBI): domain Eukaryota; kingdom Metazoa; phylum Chordata; order Ceratodontiformes; family Ceratodontidae; genus Neoceratodus; species Neoceratodus forsteri. The sequence continues at coordinate 57,862,269 of CM057455.1, forward strand.
TAGTTGTCTCCGATGAGAACATTAAGTTTGGTGATGAGACTGAAATATCACAGGTTAAAAGTAATCAAAAGTCATCTGCTAAGAAGTGGCCATGTGACAGTATGTGCCATATCAGGGAAGAATCAGTGGTGGAAACTGAAACTTTCCTGTTGTCGTTTGTTAGCACAAAGAGGTTTATGTGACATAGGTTGATTGTTAATATTGACAAGTGAGAGATTCAATCTCATACAGGCCTGATGGGCCGTTCTCTTGCATGCTTGGAGAATAGCAACTGTGGTAGTGTGTTTCATCATTTTCATGTAGTAGCAGTACATTACTCTGGCACATGAAGATTTGTACAAAGATTATATCAGGTCAGATCTGTTGTCCATGATTTTATGCACTTTCAATCATTGCTGGATGGTGGAGATGTAGACACACTTATGGAGTTCATCAAAGATTTGCAAGCAAGTCATAAGTTGAGGTCAAATGCTGCTGTTGATGAATGTGCAAATATGATGCACACGTCAGTAGTGCAAGAAGGTTAGCTTCTGAGAAAATTTGGCACTGAGTTTGCTAAATTCAAAATTAGCAAGACATAAAAATTTGAAGTTGTTTGTGTATGTTTTTTCTATTAATATTTTATTAGTTTCAAACCACAAACTTACAATATAATGATCGTTAGATTATTGGATACAAAGACATTAATAAAAAGAAAGAAGCATTAATCAGATAATAAAAGGTTACATAAACCCTAACTTAATCAGACTAATAGGACAGAAATTTAAGGACTAAGATCAAGTGACAAAACCATAGCATGCAGTAAAATGAAAGCATACAACCTTGCAAAGCAAATGGAGAAGATATACAGTATGTCACACTACCAGTTCTAAAAAGAGGGTCCCCATATCTAAAAACTCTGATGACTGATTGAGCAGTAGATAATATTATTACACCATTCAGACAGGGAGGGTACAGCCTGTTCTTGCTACTTAGAAAGTAAAAGCCTCTTATTTATTTATTTCATTTTTGTTGACCAGGTAAGTGCACTAGACAAATCCTGCCTATTTTCAGGCACGACCCAGGGCAGGGGGATACAAATGAATGCCAACTGACCTTGAACCAGATTAAGCTATTGGTGGTATTTTTAGTGAATGAGGGAAATTTGGCTAGGACACCGGGGAAATTCCCCTACCGCACAGTACAGTTCTTTAGACAATTAATTGTTACTTAGTTTTTGGAAACATATTAACTGGATTACTTAATTTTCTGTGTTTTGTGTCTCAGGCTTTCCTTTTATAGATTGTTACACATGATTTTCTTACTGTCGGTATTTCTTTAAAAAACATAAGATTTGCCTTTTTTAGTTTTATTTGTCTTAACTACATTTGTTTTTTGTTAATTTGATGATATTACTATGATTTGTGTTTTCTGATGTATGGTTTATTTTCTAATAAAAAAAATTCCCCTACTGAACAGCAGGGGGAGAGTTGGTCTCCCGGACTGTCATCCAACATGGCTGACTTGCACGTTGGTTGTCAGTGGCAGGAAGCAATGGAGTTGGAGATTGTGAATGCACCACTGAATGTCTCTTCTACTGCTGGTTTGCAGTATGACCAGATTGTTCCTTCAGGGGAAGTGGTGGCACATGCAGTGATTTCAGAATTACCTACTGAAGTTCGGATGGCTACTGATTCAGAGCCATGGCAAAAGTGGTATGTCGAGCCGAGATATCGCTACTACAGCTGATGTGGTGTTTTCTTCTGAACGAGTTGTTGCTAGTATGGAGGAAGCTGAATTACTTAAGGTTTTGGACACGGAAGAATGAGCGTTCTTATACCGTAAGATGCAATTAAAGAAGCAGCTGACGGAGCTGAAGGCTGGTAAGGGGCTGAGGCCTATTTTTCCTTCTTGTGGGAGTGCACCTGACAATCACATGGCTTTACTGTGCACTTGGGTGGAGACCATGGAACGGGAAGATTGTTTGCATGTACCACTAACTCCGCAGCTCGGGGTTGATGCAGTGGAAATGGCGACGAGTGGCGATATGAAACCTGGTCATAAAAGCTTTGGAAGTCAGTCAGTGTCTAGGGAAATGGATGGAAAACAGTGGTCAGTGGATGAGGCCCTTCTTGGAGCCAGCTGGGAGAAGGCCACCACCTCAGGTCAGTGGGTTGCAGGGAGTTCCCCTATATGTATGCCTAGTGTGCGAGGGGAGTCTCAGAATTCTGCATTAGATATACCCGAGAAAATGAAATTAAAACAAAACCCAGTTTTGCCACTTGTTTGTTGGGCTCAGCCTGATAATATACCGGCCTACTAAGCAACACCTGAGGCACTCCCTAGTACTGCATTGCCTAAACCACAGGGGACATTGAACATAGTGCAAAGGGATGCCCTTTGATCCTATTCTTCTTTGTTCAAACTGCCAATTTATCCAGCTAAATGGCACAATGCTGTCCATTTGTCATATATTGGTGGCATGCAGGATCCACCAGAATGATTATTGGTGGCAAAAACTCTATTAAAAGACTCAATTAAGTTTTTCACCACTGAGCTTTACGGTCTGATACATGTTTCAGGGGAAAGTTCATTTGATGTGAGTTTCACGTCTGTCTTGGGCCTGGAAAGTTTCTGGATGAAATATTCTCAGCTGAAAAAATCCCCTTTATGGGCACCATTTATTGCGATACTCCTTTCTAAGCCAGCACAGAAGGTTATCACAATTCTGTTTAGGAATGAGGGTGTAGGCGTTAATGACCTTATCTACTGGTTGAAGCAGAGATGCACCATTATAGAAGACCCTGAGGCAATTCTTGACTCTGAGCATATTTGGACAGGGGGGGTGGAGGGTAAATGTTCTGCTTAAAACTTCAGATACTGGGGTGAGACATTTGCCTAATTCTTTTTTTCTGGGGTAAGATCATTGGTATTTTGTTTTATGCAGGACAACCTAAAATGTGTTACCGCTGTGGATCACTGGCGCATATTAGTAGTGTATGTGATCAGGCAAGATGTAATGTCTGTGGAGAATTGGGGCATTTGGGTACGGATTGTGTTAATGAATGTAGGTGTAACCTATGTGATATGCTTGGTCACACTTCTCAGAACTGTAAATGGGTGGCACATAATCTTCTTAATCAGGCTGATGGCGATAAGCAGCGTCTGCTCATCACCCTGACACAGAAAAATGTTGGGGTAACAAACAGGATGTAATGGCTATGCAGCAGACCAGGGTGCAGACCCCTACTGCTCAGCTTCTGTCAGATGCTGCTGGGGTTGGTGCTACTTCGAGGTCAGTTTCTGAACAGGAACAGGAATCTCTGCCTCAACAGATATCTGTTGTACAGGATGATTCTCAGGTAGTAGAAAGTACTCTAGCTGCTGCATCCACTTCTGTGTTAGAAGTCCCAGTAAACCTTATGCCCCCACCTCTACAGCCTCCGGATCGGCTGGAAGGTTGGACTCAAGTTTCTAAACATAATACTAGGGCTTCTGCTTTAAAATACGAGGAAACTTCTGTTACTGTTCCTACAAGTAATACATTTGATATCTTGCATTCTGATCTTACTGGTGAAGACTCTGATGATTCTTCAATCGCATTTTCTTTGCCGGATTCTGAACAACAGCTGTCTGTGAGAGGTCCTCAGAAGGGGAAAGCAAAATTGAAAAGGCAGAATACTAGATGGGGTAAATTTAAATGAATGGTTTAACAGATGCTTGTTCCTTTTGCCTGTTATACCCACAATGTTAACAGTATTAAGAGGGGTAGCAAGCATAGGATAGTTTTTTCTTTTCTGCAGTCTCTCTCCTTTGGTATTTATTTTTTGCAGGATGTGAGATTTCACACTTTGTCAGAGGTGAAACTGGCCTCTAGAGAGTGGATGGTTGGACCTTCTTATTGGTCCTTTGGGCTGGAGGTCTGTTCTGGAATAGGGATTCTATTTAGATTGTCTGAAATTAAGTTGTTAAAAGTTTATAATTTGTTACCAGGTAGGGCTCTTGTTCTGGATATTGTCATACAGGAAGATGTATTTCATTTGATTACTTTATATGTACCCCAAACTAAGGCAGGCCATTGTGATTTACTTAAACTAATACAACCATTTTTGTTCAAGTCCCACCATTTGATTTTTGCAGGTGATTTTAATTGCCCTCTGATTGCCTAGTCCCCGAAAACATATTGTGATTCCCATTTACTATATAATATAGAAACATAGAAACATAGACTTTAACAGCAGATAAGGACCACTTGGTCCACCCTGTCTGCCCATTTCCCTACCTACTGGATAAGCTGCAGATTCTAGTTAACCAACGGCCTACTTCCTGCAACCCCCCACTATAATTGCCTTGTGTCTGTCCCATGCATGTTTGAATTCCCCCACTGTTTTAGACCCAATGACCTCCTCAGGAAGGCTGTTCCATGTATCCACCACTCTCTCCATGAAAAAAAAAATTCCTCACATAACCCCTGAGCCGTCCCCCCTCTATCTTTAAATTGTGCCTCCTTCTTCTTACACATCTGTTTTTCTGAATGATGCTGCCCTCCTGGACTTTGTTGATTCCCTTGAGGTGCTCAAATGTTTCTGTTATGTCCCCCTGTCCCTCCTTTCATCAAGAGTATACATATTAAGCTCTCTCAGTCTCTCTTCATATGGTTTCTGCTGCAGACCCTGCACCATTTTAGTTGCATTCCTCTGCACTGCTTCCATCCTGTCTATGTCCTTGCATAGATGAGATCTCCAAAATTGCACACAGTACTCCAGATGGGGTCTCTCCAACTGTCTGTATAGAGGGATAACCACTTCCCTTTTTCTACTTGTGATGCACTTTCCTGTGCTTCCCAGTATCCCCCTGGCTCTCCTTACCGACTTTTCAAATTGCTTACCCACCTTTAGGTCATCTGATATGACTACCCCCAGGTCCCTTTCCATTTTTGTTGTTGTTAGTACCTCCCCTGCTATTGTGTACTCTTCTCCTGGGTTTTTGTTTCCCAGGTACATTACTTTGCACTTCTTGCATTGAATCTAAGTTGCCATATGTCTGACCATTCCTCCAACCTTGCCAAGTCCCTTCTCATCTTTTCTACCCCCTTGTGTATCAACTCTGTTACAGACCTTTGTGTCATCTGCAAAGAGGCATACCTTTCCCTTCAGACCCTCTGCAATGTCACCTATAAAGATGTTAAAGAGGACTTGACCCAGTACTGAGCCCCGAGGTACTCCACTAGTAACCCACCTTTCTTTGGAATGTGTTCCATTCACTATTACCTTCTGTGTCCTGTTGTACTGAGCCCTGAGGTACTCCACTAGTAACCCACCTTTCTTTGGAATGTGTTCCATTCACTATTACCTTCTGTGTCCTGTTGTGCAGCCAGTTTGCTACCCGGGCTACCACCCTGGGACCCACTCCCAGGCTGGCTAACTTGATTATTAATCTTTTATGTGGGACTGTGCCAAATGCCTTGCTAAAGTCTAGGTAGGCCATATCCACAGCCCCTTCCTGGTCTACTACTTTGGTCATCCAGTCAAAGAAATCAAAAAGATTCATCTGACATGATCTTCCTGCTGTAAATCCATGCTGCTTTGGGTCCTGTGCCCCGTTGGCCTCTAGGTACTCAACAATTCTTTCTTTCAGAAGTATTCCATCATTTTCCCTACCACTGAGGTCAAACTTACAGGTCTGTAGTTTCCTGCTTCTGCCTTGCTCCCACTTTTGTGAAGGAGAATCACATCTGCCCTCCTCCAGTCCTCAGGTACCGCCCCATCCTGCCATGATTTGTTAAAAAGCGTGGTCAGTGGATTCACTAGGTCCTCCCTTAGTTCTTTTAGGATTCTGGAGTGAATCCCATCAGGCCCCATTGCTTTGTCCACCTTGAGTTTTAGGAGTTCTTTCAGGACTCTTTCTTCTGTGAATGGACTGGTGTCAACCCCCCTACCCAGACTGCTTCTATTGTCTGGTTTAGGTAACTCCTCCTCATCTTCTTTTGTGAACACTGAGCAAAAGTATTCATTCAGTATCTCTGCCTTTTCACTGTCTCCCTCTGCCCAACCCCCCTCCTTTATTAATCTTCACTATCTCTCCCTTAACCTTTCTATGCTCCCTAATGTACCTATAAAAGGTTTTATCCCCCTTCTAAACCGAGTTGGCTATTTTTTCCTCGGTTTGGGCCTTTGCTAGTCTGACTGCCTTCCCCACTTCTTTCTGCTTTAATTGATACAGTTACCCGTCATGCTCCTTCTGTGATTCCTTATACTTTTTGAATGCAACCTTTTTCTCCTTAACCTTCCCTGTCACCTCTTTTGAGAACCATAGTGTTTTTTTACTCCGCTTTGTTTTCTTTATTTGTTTCACACAAAGGCTTGTTGCCTCTATGATGGCAGTTTTGATTTTTCTCCATTGTTCTTCCACCCCTCCTTTTTGGTCATTTGCTAGTGCATTTTTCAGGTATTCACCCATTTTGCTAAAGTCAGCCCTTCTGATTACACAAGTGCATTTGAAGGATTCCTTTTATGCATTTATGAAAAAGCATGTTCCTACTTTTCAGAAAGGTTTCCTGACATCTATTCTTGATTATATTTTTATGTCTGGCCATATACCTATTTTGGGGGCAGAGAATTTTCCTCTAGAATTCTCAGACCATAGGCTTGTGGGTATTAAAATAGGAAACCCTTTGATTGTTCAAAGGGGACCTGGATTTTGGAAATTGAATATTTCTTTTTCTTCCCGATACATATTTTCGACACCTTCTCCAGGATTGTATTACTGCTAGAAAATTGGTATTTGATTTTCTTATTGATCCATGTCTCTGGTGGGAAGATACCAAAAAAGATCTCCAGCAGCTGTATAAACAATTTGGTAAACAGAACTCACATAAATCTTATTTTGATTATCTGCAAAATAGACTGCAGCTCCAATGCTTGCTTTCTCTTTCTGTTGAGAAGGGACATACTTTTACTGCCCAGATAGACAAGGTGATTATGGCTATGAAACAATTTCATGATGGTAAAGCTAGATCAGTGGAATTTCAGCACAGGTTTGGGACACGGGGATGGGTGGGGGTGGTCTGTCCATCTGAGAATTTTGCTATAACAAAAAAAGCTAAAGATATGACATCTCTTATGGTGCCGGATGGCAAAATTTATACAGATAAATCATCCTTCTTAAGTATTGTGGAAGCCTATAATAGAACTCAGTATGCACCTTTAATTTTGGGTACTGAGACTATATCTGACTATCTATCTGATGTGGTTATTCCACCCTTAGATCATGCCCTTCTAGATGCTGTAATCAGGCCAGTGCAGGAGTCTGAAGTCTCAGACGTTTTGAAAACTTTGCACAATGGTAAATCACTGGGACCTGATGGTTTGTCCAATGAAATTTTACAACTTCTATTACCAGAGTTACTTTCGGAATTAACTAAAGTGTTTCATCATATTTTGACTACTCAGACTATTCATCTTTTGATGAATATGGGGACCTTGTCTTATCTGTTTTAAAAAGGGGATGCCAAAAATGCTAGAAAATTGGAGACCTCTTTGTTTGTTAAATTCAGACTTTAAAATGATGGCTAAATTATTGGTGACTAGGCTGCAGCTTATAGCTTCAGAAGTTATTACCACAGAACAATCTTATGCGGTTGCAGGCAGACGTATACAAGATCATCTGTTGCTTGTTCAGGAAATAGTTGAGACAGGTAAACGGGGCATGGAGGATGGTTTTCTGGTTTCACTTGACCAGGAAAGAGCTTTTGATAGGGTTAGTCATGATTTTGTGTGGAAAGTTTTATTACACTATCATGTTCCGCCCATGATGGTAAATTGGTTGCAATGTATTTACAGAACTGCTATGGTTGTTCCAGTAGTTCAAGGCTGGAAAGGATGCATAGTACAGTTGCAGACTGGTGTGAGGCAGGGATGCCCACTTAGCCCTAGTTTATATGTATTTTTTTTGGATCTGTTGTTAAGAAAGTCGAACGATTCTGCTTTTCTTCTTCCAGTTACACTTCAGAGCATCTCCTGTCCATACAAGGTGATTTCTTATGCTGATGATATGAATCTTGTGGTTCGGAATGAGACTTCTTTAACTCAGGCTATTGGTATTTGTGCTCAATTTGGTGCAATCCCTGGTGCCTCTCTGAATTTGCAGAAGTGTAAGGGTTTATGTTTGAATTTTTCACTGGAATATTCGGGAACTCTAGCACATGTAAGTATTTCTATGGACCCTATCTCTATTTTGGGAATTCTATTTTGGTGGGATGATTTGGATAGTATAAATTGGAGACATAAATTAGATTTGGGTAAGAGGAAGGTTGTGTTTTGGAATAAATGGAAATTGAGTAAAAAAAGAGCATTTATCTTAATAAAACTTTTTTGATTCCTATTTTTTTATTTATTAGTTATATATTTCACCCTCCTAAACATATGGAAATGGACTTGCTGAGCATATTTTTTCAAGCTCGTTGGGGTAGCTGACTCATCCCAGTAAAAAGGAATGTTTTATATCTCCCCCTGAAGAGGGGAGGTTTAAATATGGTGAATACTGTTCTGTTCTTTAATAGTTTCTTTATTCACACAAACATTAGGCCATTACTGGTTGTTCAAGGAAATGGTTGGGAATCTGTGCTTAAAAGTAAGTGTGCACAGTGGTTAGACTTGTGGAACTCCAACAATCTTAAGGTTGTAAAATGATCTCCAGAAGTACCTGAATATCTCAGATGCACTTTTCTTAATCTCAAACAATGGAGATTGATGGAGGGTCAGCTTAGGTCATTGCCTAGAAGATAGTTATATATTTTTTTCTGGATGTGGTTTGTAATGAGAATGTGTTTTTTTGACACTGTCCACTAGACTACTCGACATGTTTGCTACAGTTTCTTAACAATAAAAAAGTTCCTACTAAGATGTGGGATTTCCTTTGACTCTCATTTCATAACAAAATCAATATCAAAGCAAATCAGAAACATAAAAAACTTGAGGAACGTTTCTGTAGTAGAGTGACTTGTTTTCAACAGGTGGAAACTACGTTACATTTATTTTTTAATTGTTCTTTTATTAGGGGTTTGGGGGAATTTTTAGCAGACAAATGGGGTTCAGGCATCTGGAGTTTGATAACTCTGGATAATTTGATGTATGGGATGTTTTTGGATGCTTGGAGTACTTGGAATTCCTACACCCTACAACTAATTATGGTTGTCTTAAAATTGAATATTTGGTTATCTAGATGTGGGTGTACATTACAGCAAAAAGAGAGTACATTTATAGAAATTTATTCTAGTTATGCTGGATTTGAGGTCTTGTTATATTGTAGATAAACAAAAGTTAAACAAGAGACAATTGTTGAAATCTTGGAAAGGTTTGCCGTGGGTAACTACTACTGATGCCCCAATTACATGAACTCATACTATCAGTTAAAGAAGTGTATTTCTACTGTTTTGATTTATTTTGCTTGTGTCTGTGGGGCATATTCTTGGAAACGTTCATGTTTACTGACATATTGACTTAATCCTCTGTGTCATTTTCTGTTCTTTTGTTTTGAATTGATTATATGACTGTCTGTTTTGTATTATTGTTCCAATGTTTTGTTCAATAAAAAATTCCCCTACTCTTTTCAATAAGTGCCATGGGATCTTTAGCATCCACCTGAACTACCACCAATCTAGGCAGATGGGACCTCAGTTTAATGTCTCATATGAAAGACGGCACCTCAGAAGTGCAGCACCCCTCTCATGCTGCACTACAGTGTCAGTACTGGGATATTAACCCAAGTGTTAGATGTGGGAACTGAACCCACAGCCCTCTGATCTCCTGGCCTCAGAGGTGAATGTGCCACCTACTGAGCCACTGACACTGCACTATGGGCCATGGTTGCTGACAGAATCCAGTTAATCTGCTTCTTCTGAAGTGGAACTAGTTGTGAGGACAGCCCCAATACAAAAGTCAAGGAGACAGCAAGATTTTAGTCCCTGTAACTATGTTCCCAAAGCTGATTCACCTGAAGGCAGCTCCACAACATGTGTAAGAGGTCAGCATGAGGCTTATTGCATTTCCAGCATTTACTTCCAGGGCAGAACCCCATTTTCTCCAACCTGCTCAGGGAATAACAGTAATGATTATAAAATGTTGTATTGTATGGTTCTCCCCTGAACCTCTTTGAAAGCTTGATGAGCATTTCTACAAGCATAATCCCAATTCTCTAAGGAGATATTCAGACCAAGAGTGGATTGCCATTTAGATTTAGCATTTTCATTGTGAAGAGAACTGTCAGTGTTACTACATACTAATTTGTAAAGCTTTGATAACCCACCTTTAGAGCCAGTTACTCCACAAATCAGAAACCAATCATGACCCTCATTAGGTAGCAGCAAATTGAGGCCTAAAACAGTATCTGCCAGGGCTTTTCTAACCTGCAGATAGGTCACAAAATGAAACTTAGGGAGATTAAACTCCTGACTAAGCTCCTGGGATGATTTTAGTACCCCAGAACAGTGATCAATTAAGTCACCTACCCTGGAAATGCCCCTTCTGAATCAATCAGCATTTTGCAATTCTTTTCCCCCCATCTGTCTATTAGGATTAGACCACAAACCTTCTAGATGTGAAGATAATCTGTCCAGTGATAATTTGTCTTGGAGCAACTTGATTGCTTTTACTGAGCTGAGAATACAAGGGTTAGAAGTATAATACCTTGAACTTGTTTTGAATAAAAGATCAGCTGGTTTCCCTGGTTTGCATAGCTGACTTTCCAACTCAAACTGAAGAGGGAAATCAGTAGATGGGGGCAAAAGACAAAATACAGCTTCCTTAAAAAGAAAGGCTAGCTGATATATTTCCCACCTAGGAAGTCCGAGGCCACCTTGTGACCAATGGGGCCTGAGTTTTGAAAGGACAGCCTGGGTGCTGTGGAGCCCCACAGGAAATTTCTAACCATAGATGTAATTTTCTTAAATTTAGAGGTGCCAAATGCTAATGGGATATTCTGGAATTAATAAAAAAGCTTGGGGGCCAAAATCATTTTGACAGAATTATTTCCCCCCACCCAGAGACAAGGATAACTTGGCCCATTTTCCAAGGTCATCCTTTATTTCCTTCAATAACAGATCTAGGTTAATATCCACTATAGTGTTAATATTGTTTGGGATTTTCAGTCCTCAGTACAAAAGAGAATCTGTCTTCTAACACTCTTTCTCTAGAATATTATTTTTCCCATCTAGTCTACCTTCCTCATAAATCTGCAACACCTGCGTTTTTTTCCAATTAACTGAAAGTTCAGAGAAGCCAGAGAATTGAAGTACTGTTTTATGTTCTCTGATGGAATTTCCCAAATGCGATAAAATAAATAGTAAATCATCTGTGTATGCAAAGGTCATATTAATTACTAGACCTGTTTTGAAGCCCTGAATATTTGGATTTGATTGGATAAGTTTAATAAGTGGCTCTAATGCCAGAAAAAAACAAATATGGAGAAAGTGGGCATCCCTGCCTTGGCCCTCTGTAAACTAAATGAAGATGAGATTTTCCCATTCCTTATTACTTCTGCCATGGGAGCATTATAAAGGGTCTTAGTCCACTGGACGAAACCCTTCCCCACATTATATATGTCTAATACCCTAAATAAATAGTCCCATTCAAGGGTATCAAAAGCTTTAAAAAAATCTATAGCTAGAACAGTTAAGGGCTTTTTGTCTTTCTTAGCTGAAAATATCACATTGAGGAAATGCCTAACATTCTCCATGCCAGACCTGCCTAGGACAAAACCCACCTGCTCCCCACCTACCATTTTAGTTACCAGGCTGTAAATTATAAGGGACAGGGCCTTCGCCAAGATCTTGTAATCTCCATTCAACAATGATATTGGTCTGTAACCATCACATGACAAGGGGTCCTTCTCTTTTTTAGGAATCAGGGTGATAAAAGCTCTGGTGAGAGATTCAGGTCATTTTAATGCTTCAGGAACTACCTTACATAAATACTTAGGAATCAGGTGGCCTATTACTTTGTAAAGTTCCCCTGGTAATCAGTCAGGTTCTGGGGCCTGGTTATTAAGTAGGTTTTTAATAACCTGGGAAATTTCTTCAACTGAAATTTGCCTATCTAAAACCTTTCCATCTACATCATCTAAGGGGTTCAAATGTGTGGTGCCCAAGAAATTGGCCAACTGATCACACTCTGCTGTGGCAGGAATAGTGTATAATTCTTTATAGAACTCAGTGAATACCTTGTTAATATCTTGATTTGCCACTTTAATACAGCCTTGACTCTTATCCCTGCAATCAGATTCTGGTTAGACCTTTTTTTAAGTGGTTTGCCAGACTTTTCACCCAACTCCCAGAATTTTCTCAGTAATTGCCAGTGCAAATTCAGCCTTTGCAGAGAGTATCTTGTTAACTTCAAACTCAAATGCCATAATCTCATGAAGTCGGGCTGGAGTCCTGTTCCTCCCTTGTTTAAACTCATTTTATATCTCTCCAAGTTTTTGCTCTTTAGTTTCCAAATCCTTATGTGCTTTCTTTTTTTTTTTTTGTGGGATGCAAATGATATTATTCTCCCCTGAGATATGCCTTAAAGGCATCCCATAGAATAGCGTAAGATATGTGTCCATCATCATTGCTCTTGAAATAGTCAAACACAGTCCCCTCAAGAAATTCCCTGAAAGCTTTGTCCTGCAAAAGAGATGTGTTGATCCTCCAATGCCTATCTGGGTTAAAATCCCTGTCCACCATAAGTTGTGCTGTCACCATGCCATGATCTGAGATTGCACCACTCTTAATATCTGCTGAGGACAAGGCCATGCTCAACCCCTTAGATACCAACAAATAGTCTATCTTACTATATGAGGAGTGTCTATACGAGTAGAAGGAATAGCCTCTTCCATCTGGGTGAAGTGTCCTCCAGGTATCTATCAGCCCCAAGTCTTCTTTTAAATTGACCAGGGCTCTTCTGGGACTTGGCATCAACTGCTGTATCCTAACATTGGATCTATCAAGGAATGGGTCGAGCACTTCTTTAAAATCTCCCCCACATATAATCTCAAAATCATTGTACGAACTTAACTGGAGAGCAAACTCATTGAAAAAACTGCTCTGGTCTCTATTGGGGCATACACATTACAAATGATCACTTTTTTCCCTTTTAAAGTACCCTCCAGAAACTGAAAGCACCCTTCTGGATCAGCTATATGATTACTCTTAAAAAAGGAGACCCCTTTTCTGATTAATATAGAAGTACCCCTTTTTTCGAGGAAAAACAGCTGTATTCGGTTTGCCCCACCCATGCCCTGACTAGTTTTGCTGCTTCCTCCAGTAGGAGATGTGTCTCATGAAAAAGGGCTATATCCACTCTCAATTTCTAAAGGTAACTCAGAATTTTCTTTCTCTTAATAGGTGATCCTAAGCCTTTAACATTCCATGAGGTGATGCAAATGTTATTAAAAGACATGGAGTAATAACTTACTAAAATATGTATTTATAAGCTATCTGATCTGATGTGAACACAAAGAAGAGCAAGTTCAATAAATTTACAGGATCCTATATAACATATAACAACTTTATAGGTTTATCAGTATACTCAGATGAGTACAACAGAATGTAGTTAACATTTCTAACACTTAGTCTGGTAAGCAATTACCCCCTTTCAGCATATGCAACCAACTATCAGAAGTATAGCTGAAAAGGAAAGGTCAATTACATCAATTAATGTATATAGTATTGAGTAACCCTAGTATCAAGTAGCCCGTATCCAAACAATTAAAATTCTATATCTAAACTTAGATTATAAAAAGCACCTAATAAGGATATATAAAAAAAATAAATAAATATCTAACACAAAAGCACTCAGTCAATTGATAATTTTTATAACTGGAAAATGCAATTCTAGTAAGTAATACAATAAATTGTCTCAGTAATTTAACTTCAAAAAATAAATAATAATCATATATAACCCCAAAACAGGAAGAAGAGAAAAATAAATTTTTAAGGGGGGGTGGCAAAATGGATGGAAGTCCACTTCGGTACTCTTACTTTACTGGATCAATAATCCAAGGTGATACGTTAACCTGCAGTACAATGAGACTAAAATGACCAAAAAGGAGGGTAGAAAAGGGGGTCCCAGTCTGAAACCATATTATGTAAGAGGGGAAATATTTAAAACAACTTCACGACAACAGCTCAGTTAACAGTAGTGGGCAACCATTGTTGCCATCATATTGCCCATTAATAAATGACTGTATTCCTGTTAAACCTGCAGAGACTCCCAGATACTGCCAGATGTAACATAGCTTAGGTCCATTATATATCTAATAGGCCCTGTTCTCCTGTCTCAGTCTCCCTTGACCATTAGTGACCAATACTAACAACGCATGGAGTCTCTATTCACTCAAGACTGTGTTAAAATATGCTAAGGCAATTTGCTGTCAGCTGTATATTCACATCAGTTGAGCACTCAGTTATGATGGCTTTACTGGGATCTACCAACTGAGCCTGGCTCCCCAGGCTGGATTGATACTCCTTCCATGTAGGAATAGAAGAGTTACTGGTTAGTGCACCAGACTGTGTTCTGATGAGGGGTACACCTGACTCCCCAGATCACCCTATCACCTTACCCATAAATGCACCTAAGACTATCTTTTACAGTGTCTTGTGGGATCTATCTGCATAAGTCAGGCTCTCCTTGCTCTGAGATACTCTTTCCTGACACCTTCCTTCAGTGAGCTAATCAAGTTGTTTGATCATTGCCCCTATAAAGCATGTAACCAAATAACAGTCTGTAAGCGGAGAGATCTCCCTAGCATTCCAAAGTTACCTGTCACCAAACATGCCTTTAGTAAAACTGAGTCAGACAAAAAGAAAAGGCAGAATCAGTAAATAAAATACTGTATAGGCAGCCATTTGTGAGCATTCCCAGTTCAAGGAAGACGTTACCAGTCATTATCAACATATCTGAGGAGAGGGGAAGGGTAACAGCACAACAAAGGGAAATCCTTTAATACAATCTGGAAGAATTAACATTAGGTCTTTTGTTCACAAATACATTCAGCATACAGATGGAATTTTCTTTATATAGTTTGATATCTTGAACTGAATATATCACTTGCAACAATTTCACATTCTCACAAAATAATAATTCTGACAGTATCTAATGTTATATGGATTAACCTATCTATAGCAGTATTCTGTCTTAAAGAGAAAAAACCTTAATGCATGAAATACATCCTACTCTCTATATCATGTATATGCATACCCTCAATTGGCAAATCCCATATGTAAAAATATATGTCCAGCAACTTTAAAAACTTCTTTGTCAGTAGATGAATTTCCTCTGTAATTATTTCAAATGGGAGTAGCTGTCCAGCCATGACTTTGCACTGACAGATGTACTTTAAAACATGGTGTTCAGCTTACTAACTCATTCCCTTAGTAAAAACGCTTGAAATCGAAGTGTTGCACAGCCAGTACCTTACAATTTCATACGAAGTTCTCCATTCAGGTTTCCAGAGTAACTCCTTGCTCTGATGTATGCTACCCAGCAGGAAGTACACCCACAACAGTTGTTTTGTTCCTTAGTTCCTCTTCTACAAATGGTTCAGAAGCTGTTGAAGTGGGGGCACATAATTCAGTGACCATCTCAGTCACTTCCTCCTCCTCCAGTCCACATGGTGAGGAAGCATTAGAGTAAATAGGGCTTTCTCTGCTGGGACTGTGTTTTTTATTGTTTTTACTAGTACTGGTGAGCTTGGAGTAGATTTGTGATTGCATTTGAGATGGTCTTAATTTTCTCTGAATCCCTGGAGATCAATTACCCTGCCTATCATTCCTTTGTTTAGATGCTGAAGGGCTCAGGTAAGCAGATGAGCAGTCTGTGTGTTTTGGAGGGGGATTTTTCAAAGCAGGACTTTGGGACATAGTACATTGATTTTTGTGTGGTGCTGTGCCTCATGCTAATAGCTAGTGCGATCACCATTCGAGATGTCACACGTGGATTTTGAAAAAAAAACTGTTGGGGTTTAGAGATAAACTTTAGCTGTTCCTTGTGACTCTCCAGTCCTAAGAGCAGATATCCCCAAACATCAGCTGCTGTTGAACAAGAAATATTACTGCTTTTCCCTTCTCTTATTACTAATGTTGCAAGATATTTAAAATGATACTGCTCCCCAACTTTAGATAGTTATTCTTTTGCTTCATAGAATTCACATCTCTTCTTCATTAAAGCCCCTGAATTAACCTGAAAAAATAGAATTTTATCCCCATTAAGAACAAAGACGTCCTTTCCCTAGCTAACTTCAGGACTTGTTCTTTGACTGAGAACTTTGAAAAATAAACAATTATTGGTCATGGTTTGGCTCCTGTTTGTGGCTTAGGACCCAGAGATCAGTGAGACCTTTCTATTTCTAAAGAGTATGGCCACTGATATTGGAGTAAATCAGGAATAAACCTTTGAAGAAAACCAGGCATATTAATGCCTTCCCAGCCTTCGGGTATTCCTACAATCCTTAAGTTATTTCTGTGACCCCTATTCTCAGTATTATCTACTTTGTTGGTCAGGAAGTCAATCTGCTTAGCCTGAGTCCTGGCTAACTCTTTGAGTAGGGCCACCTCTCTTTGTAATATAAGCAACTGCTTGTTATTATCATTCAGTTTATTCATCATAGTGTGTGTGTGTCTGACCTGAGAGTACAGGTGCAGGTTTTAATCTCATCCATGCTAATTTTTAGCTCTGCCATCATCCTCGTTAGTTGATTTGTGTCCTCTTTACTTGCTTGCATATTGTTAAGGTTATTTGAGCCACCTGTCATTTTTTTGGCCTCTGTGGGTACTTCCCCTGTTGATATTAGTGTTTTTTTTTTCCATTAGCCCCATTTGACATTGTGAAAGGTTTTCAATGAAAGCCAACTCTTAATTTGTGGTAGAAATGTTACCCCAAGGTTTCTGGCTACTGCTACTGACTTTTTTCCATGTCAGATTTGCCACAAAGAAGTTTAAATAAATAAAATAAAGGTTTCAGACTGGGAGCACTCATTCAAATAACCGCCATTTCCAGTGTCATTGTTTGTGAATCATGTGATATAGGCCTACAAAACATTAGACACTGGAATGTTATATGTGGGGGTGTGTTGTTGCATATCTGCTTTTAAAGACAGATTTTAATGAAGCTGAAACTGTGTCACTGTGTCCTTACTGTTGTAACAAGATTAAGAGTGACACTTTACCTCCTCACTCTGTTCTAAATAAAAGAGATATTGAAGCAACTCCTGGTGAGATTGCAGTCTTGAACTTGTTTGAATGAATTCTAATTCAGACAATGAAGCCATTTCAAACAATTATCAGGCTTAATGCAAGCATGCGAGACCTACCAAAGAAAGAACTGGTACGGCCTCTGAAAGGCTCTGTTGTGTATTTGCCTTTGCAAGAAAATGTGAACGCTGTTTCTCAAGATAATAGTGTTGCGATTTTAGTGAATGGTGTCCCAACTAAGGGAAAAACTATATGGCAAGAGACAGTCAATATTGAGAAGGTGAAGCATGCTTTGCAGTACCTAAAGGAGCATAATGTTTTTTATGCTGACATTGATACCGACACATTTGTTAGTCTTTCTACAGAGACTGCTGTGGAAGTCTCTGACAAGGCAATTTTGGAGAAGGTTGACATTGCATCTACACACAATGTTTATGAACAATTCACCATACACCCACTGCATGGGAAGGATCCAGTGGTGGCTAACATTGACTTGTATCAGATGAAGCAAGTGGAGGGCAATCCTGTTAGCATATGGAAGGCTACACTTGAGGCACGTTGTTTTCCATATCTATTTCCACTTGGTACAGGTGGGCGATTAGACAAGTGAAAAGTTTGTGTTCCAGGAGCTGAGTATAGGACCTCAAGAGTTCTACATAAGGATGGCAAATTCCATAGAATCATTGCATAACTGTTCCATCTTTTTTGGGAGAGTGAACTTAGTGTCTTGTCTGCTAGTATTGCTCATACATTGAGACTTGGCACAGGGTTCAGTAATATGACAGCTGCACAGTTACTACAGAAGTTGCAGAACAAAGATGAGACACTACAAGTCAATCTTTCTTCTATTCTGTCCAGTATGCATGATAATAAAAAATATTGGTACAGATGACACTCTGAGGTGATGTGCATGTTGAGGGAGTTTAGACTAGCAACTTGGTTTATCACACTGAGTTGTGCTGAATACTATTGGGATGATCTACTTGATCTTCTCAGATGGGCAAACTCTGATGTTGATAACATACAGAATATGACTCTGATTGACTTGTGCTCACTTGATACAGTGTCCATATCATGTTACTTCCACCACCAGTTCTAGGCTCCTTTGACGTTCATTCTGCCTAAAACAAACCCTCCTGTTGGGGTTGTTGAACACTACTTCTGAAGGGTTAAGTACCAAGCTCATGGAGCTCCACACATACATATGTTGTTGTGGATTAAAGATACCCCACGCATTGGTGACAGTGAGATAAGTGAAATTCTGGAGTTCATTTTGAGATATGTTACATGCGAGATTCCAAACAAGTATGACAGTACAACACTTTGCGAGTTGGTTCAGAAATCCCAATTACACTTGTGTCAAAAGTACTGTCGTAGAAAAGTTAAAAACAGGGAACAGTGGTACACATGGTGCCGTCTTGGTTTTCCAAGATAAGTTTGTACTGATGCTTGTTTGAAAGATGCATTTTCTGTTATATGACACTATTTAAAGACAAAATCAACAAAGTGAGTGTATGAGCTCTCTCACAGGGAATCAGAAGTCTATATCAATGACTATAGTCCTCTTCTGTTGATGTAGCAAGCAAATATTAATGATAAGTATGTTGCTGACAACTTAATGACTTTGGTGAGGTATGTGACATCATACATCACTAAGTATGAGCAGACATGCCTGCAAGAAATGTGGGAAGAGTTGTCAAACTGTAATAGATCAATCTCTTCCAGACTGTGGTCACTCAGGCTTAGGACTCTTTCACATCATGACTGTGGAGCTTATGAAGCAAGTGACTGCCTTACAGGGATATGTCTGTAAGGAAAGTCAGACTCTGTTCATTATATGAATGTGAACTACAAGCAGAACAGATGCTGAGTGCTTAAGAGCCATGATGAGATTAAGGATCTGGCTGCTACAAGACCAGCATCCACTAATACTGAAGAGCAACATAATTGACAACTACTATCCACAGCGCCACAGTGCAATGGAAGATCTGTGTCTATTTGAAGTTGCTCAATGGTAGGATTATAAGTAGGGTGTTTCTTCTGACCCTGAGAAGAACATATGTAAGGTTACTGTTTTCAATGGTTCACTTGTGAAGAAGCAAAAAGCCATGGCTAACTGACCACTGCAAACTCAGCTTGAATACAACAGAAAGCAAGGAGCATTAATATGTTGCTCTATTATTTCTCTTCAAGTCTTGGAGATCAGAAACTGAATTGAAAGGATCATCTGACACATATGAGCAAGAGGTCATGCTGACTTATGATTCTTTTAAGAGTGAGGTGTCTGAGACTTACATTTAGAGACTTGAAATGGAGAAAAATCAGCGGGAGAAAGCAAGTCAGGTTTTGAATGATGATACCCCAGTAACATCACAAGATATGCTTGATGTTGAGGGAGAAAGGACACTTGGTGTGTCTCTTCCTCCTAATGACCCAGCTATGCTGATGACAGAGGTAGAAGGTGCAATGCAACAAAACATGCAGTTGTCAGAGGCAACTGCAAATATTGTTGATGAATTGAATTCACATCAGAAAATTGTGTATCAGTCTGTGCTGCATGGTGTTTGCCATGCTATACAGCACAGTAGCAGAGATTGTGTTTGCGACAAATGGAACCCAGTCAGGATGTTTGTCAGTGGTGCTGCTGGGACTGGGAAAAGTTTCTTAATTAAGGCTATTAGCAGGGGTGTGCAGGACCTTACTAATTCTGCAACTTCTGTTATTGTGGATGCTCCCACAAGCTTGGCAGCTTATAACATAGGTGGTGTCACTCTTCATAGGCTGTTTATGTTGCCAGTTGAACAAGACAAAAGTGGTGATTATAGAAAATTGTCCTTTGAGGTTGCATCTGAACTGAGGTCAATGTTTGAGAAAATGCAATTTCTGATAATAGATGAGATCAGCATGGTTTCAAATGTTCTCCTTACATATGTCCACCTATGCCTACAGGAGATACTTGGTACTGATGATGAGATACCATTTGGTGGCAAGAATATTCTTGTTTTGGGGGACCTTCTACAGCTGGCTCCTGTGAATGGCAAGCATGTTTTCTGTACTCTTTCTGTTGAAGAGGCTAAGAAAAGTATTGGACATATAGGTGGTGTCGATCTGTGGGACTTCTTCTCAAATGTCGAACTGTTACAGAATATGAGGTAGCAAGGTGACATGTCTTACAAAGCACTGCTTGATGAGGCTCAGATTGATGTATTGTCACCCATTCATCTTGAAATGCTAAGACAGTGCATGGTCTCCAGAAATAATACTCCTATTCAGGATGCGTGTGATGTTTTTGCGCACGTGCAGAAATCTGGGGAACATGTTGTACATCTATTTCCAAGCCTTAAGCAGTGTGCAGAGTTCAATGAGATCATGATGCAGAGAGAACAGGAAACTATCATGACTCTTACTTCATTAGATACTATAGATGGTGTTAGTCTAGCATGCACAATCGTATGAAAAATGGTTGAGCATCTGAGAGACCTCACAAGTGATGTGTCGTGTACTGCTGGTTTGAAAGCTGTATTACCACTGTGTAGGAATGCACGGGTCATGCTTCACAGAAACATAGAAACTGACAGCAGATAAGGACCACTTGGCCCACCTAATCTGCCCATTTCCCTACCTAATGGATAAGCTGCAGATCCTAGTTAACCAACAGCCTACTTCCTCCTGCCTTATGTCTGTCCCATGCATTCTTGAATCCCCCCACTGTTTTTGACTCTATGACCTCCTCAGGAAGGTTGTTCCATGTATCCACAACCCTCTCTGGGAAGAAATACTTCCTCACATTACCTCTGACCCATCCCCCCTCTATCTTCATATTGTGCCTCCTTGTTTTTGCACATCTCTTTTTCTGAAAGAAGCTACCCTCTTAGATGTTGTTGATTCCCTTAAGGTATTTGAAAGTTTCTATCATGCCCCCCGCTCCCTCCTTTCCTCAAGTCTATACATCATTAATTCCTTTAGTCTTTCTTCATATGTCTTCTGATGCAGACCCTGCATCATTTTGGTTGCCTCCTCTGGACTGCTTCCACCCTGTCTATGTCTTTGTGGAGATGGGGTCTCCAGAACTACACACAATACTCCAGATGTGGTTTTAACAACTGTATGTACAGAGGGCCAACAACTTCCTGTTTTCTACTGGAGATGCCTCTCCCTATGCATCCCAGTATCCCCCCAGCCCTCCTTACTGTCTTCTCACATTGCTGGCCCACCTTTAGGTAGTCTGATATGACTACCCCCAGGTCCCTTTCCATTTTCGTTGTTGTCAGTATCTCACCCCCCATTGTGTACTCTTCTCCTGGGTTTTTGTTTCCCAGGTGCATTACCTTGCACTTCTTAGCATTGAATCTAAGCTGCCATACAATTGACCATTCCTCTAACCTTGCCAAGTCCCTTTTCATCCTTTCCACCCCACCTTGTGTATCAACCCTGTTGCAGATCTTTGTGTCATCTGCAAAGAGACATACTTTCCCTTCCAGTCCCTCTGCAATGTCACTTATAAAGACATTAAAAAGGACCGGCTCCTGTACTGAACCTTGCAGTACCCCACTAGTAATCCTCCTTTCTTCACTGTGGACTCCATTTACTATTATCCACTGTGACCTGTTGTCCAACCAGTGTTTTACCCAGGCTACCACCCTAGGACCCACTCCCAGGCTGGTTAATTTGTTTATTAATCTTTTGTCAAATGCCTTGCTAAAGTCTAGGTAGGCCATGTCCACAGCCCCTCACTGGTCTACGGCTTTGGTCACCAGGTCAAAGAAATCAATTAGATTTGTCTGACATGACCTTCCTGCTGTGAATCCATGCTGCCTTGGATCCTGTGCCCCACTGGCCTCTAGGTACTCAACAATTATTTCCTTCAGAAGTGATTCCATCATTTCCCCTACCACTGAGGTCAAACTGACACGTCTGTAGTTTCCTGCCTCTGTCTTGCTCCCACTTTTGTGAAGGGGAATCACATCCACCCTCCTCCAGTCCTCAGGTACTACCCCATCCTCCCATGATTTATTAAAAAGAGTAGTCAGTGGTGTTACTAGTTCTTCCCTTAGTTCTTTTAAAATCCTGGGGTGAATCCCATCAGGCCCGATTGCTTTATCCACCTTCAGTTTAAAGACTTCTTTCAGAACCCTTTCTTCTGTGAAAGGACTAATATCAACCCCCTTACCCAGAGTGCTTCTATTGACCAGATTAGGTATTTCCCCCTGCCTTTCTGTTGTGAATACTGAACAGAAGTATTTGTTCAGCATCCCTGTTTTTTTACTGTCGCTGTCTGCCCAACCACCTTCCTCTTTGTTCAGCCTCAGTATCCCTGCCTTAGTCTTTCTTTGTTCTCCATTGTACCTATAAAAGGTTTTATCCTTCTTCTTAACCGAGTTGGCTATCTTTTCCTCGGTTTGGGCCTTTGTTATTCTGACTGCCTTACCCACTTCCTTCTGCTTTAACTGGTATATTTCTCTGTCCTGCTCCTTCTGTGTTTCCTTATACTTCCTGAATGCTATCTTTTTTTCCTTACCTTCCCTGCCACTTTTTTTGTGAACCATAGTGTTTTTTTTTTCATTTTGATTTGTTTATTTGCTTCACACAAAGACTTGTTGCCTCTGTGATGGCAGTTTTAATGTTTTCCCATTGTTGCTCCACCCCACCTCCTAGCCTGTTTGCTAGTGCTTTTCTGAGGCACTCTCCCATTTTGAAAAAATCAGCCCTCCTCAAGTCCAGTACCTTCACTTTTGTGTGGCCTGATTCTACAGCTAAGTTTATCGTGAACCGCACTGTTTGGTGGTCACTTGTTCCTGGATGGCTGCCCACTTCAAGATCAAAGATCCTCTCTTCATGCCCATTTGAGAGTACCAGGTCTAATATTGCTCTCTCCTGAGTGGGTACCAAAACTAGCTGTCTGAGGCATGCCCCCTGTAGGGCATCGAGAATGGCCCTGCTCTTGGATGTGGCTACAGCAAAGGTGCTCCAGTCAACATCTGGCATATTCAGGTCCCCATCAGCAATATCTCCCCTTTCTCTGCCATCCCAAGGATGCCTTCTATCATTTCCTTGTCCATTTCCTCCTCCTGAGATGGGAGTCTGTATACAACCCCTGTGTAGTTCCAGTCTCCAGAGTGACCCACAGTGCCTCCCCTCCTCTCCTCCCTGTTTACCCTTTAGTTCTGTTGCTTTTATCCCTTCCCTTACATAGAGAAAACATTGATGTTGACCATGGTCTTTTAAATGGAGCCATGGGGTAAATTCATAAGTTCCAGTATAATGTGCAGAAGACAAGTCTGGAGTTTGTGGTTGTTAAGTTTGACAACTGTGATATTGTTCTACCAATAAACAGAGTGACGGTCAAGTTTGAGCTTGTCAAAAACATATATGTGACACAAAAACAATTTCCAGTGTGTACTGCTTATGCAGTCTCTATACACAAGTCACAAGAGCTTAGCCTTGATAGTGCCATTGTAGATATAGGCACTGGTATATTCAAGGATGGCATGCCTTATGTTGCTTTGTTTCATGTGAGATGGTTGTCTGGACTACACATGGTGAATTCTTGCAGAAAGTAAGATACATGCTGATAGTAAATGCATTGTTGAGTACAACAGATTACATATGTTGTACCAACCAAATGCTCCTTTGCTCCCAGTTCCCAGATATGCATCAGCAACAGATGTTCCAATAGATGAAGGGCATAAACTAAAGAGGAAGCACACTAAGACGCCACAGTCATCACCACACCATTCTATTGGTAATCAGTCTCTACATCAACAGACCAAATCTCCACCTGTTAAGAAGTGCATTGGGATTCAGACAATGCCAATATTTGACAACAGCACAGGAATAAACTGATTTGCTAATGCTACAATACAGGCACTTCTGCATATGCCTGAGTTTGTTGATGTTTTGAACTCAAGTCAGTCAACACCTCTGTCGGAAGCACTGAAGAGAGTAATTAGAGGTGGTCAAGAAGAGTTGCCCAGTTGGCAAAATTTGACTCCTCTGCGACTCTCACAAACTATTCAGTACAAGCAATGTTTTCTGACAACGCACGACAAGGTGCCACAGAGTTCATCATGGGAATCATAAACACTTTGGCAGATGATGGTTTTGATCTGTGCCAACACTTTCAAGCTGATTATGTGTGCAAGTACACATGTTTGTCATGTGGACACAAAGAATCACAAGCAACTTATGACATGCTGTGGTTGTCTGTCTACGTTCCTGAACAGAGATCTGTAAAGTTTCATAGGTTGTTTGCGATTGCAGAAACTGGGTGGCTGTGTCAAAGATGTGGTTGGTCTTGTGTTTGCTCTTTGAGAGTTACATCTTTCAGTTCATACATTATGATTGTATTACAATGTTTTAACTCTCAAGGCATGAAAGTCACAACATCAATTTCTGACTTCATTGCTGGAAGAACTGTGTTCTCAGGAAGTCAGTTTGACACACATACTATTATTTTCTATCATGATCTATCTATTCACTTTGGACACTATGTCACATGGTGAAGATTCAGATAGGAATGGGTGGAGTGTAACAATACAATATACACTATGAGAGAAAATTACCAAGGAATCTAAAAGATGCATATGTTATCATTCTCTGTTGCACAAATGTTGCATGAAATGTGGAGAAGTGATGGTATCTGGACATGGCAGCTTACTTAACCAGTACATTTGCTGATAGGTTGTCCTGACTGTATATTATGGGTACATGTCTGTTTCCCTTTTTTTAAATATATATTTCTATTTGCTAGAAGAGTTTAAACTTTTGAAGTGAAACAACCACTGTGCAATATCAGTAATGGTGACCAAACTCTTTTAGATCTTCTGCTGTTTGAATACAGCCCATGTGTATTAGTCTAATTTTCCTGTCATTGCTGGATAGAACCACAATAATGCACCTATGTAACAGACTGTTGTAGACACTACCTTGTTCATCTCAGTGTTGTGCTGACACGCTGTACACAAAACATAATAGTTTTGTTCATTTATAGCAATACAATTTCTAGAACGATTTGTATTGTTATATGAAGCATTTGCAGCTTTGATGTACATGCTGCAATGACTGCTGTGTTACTGTTCAAGTCGACTTGAGGGTATTGAGCAGTTATTATTTGACAGAAAGTAATATCTTTTTGCAGGTGTTTCAGTTAATCTTGTATGTTTTTCATGTCAGTGTGTATTCAGTTGTTTCGCAGTACTGTGTTACATGGTAATGATGGAATCAGTAATATTGTCATCTGATTATGAGAGTTTTAAGTACTCTTCTCTACATATTGTGTGAGAAGTTGTGCTTCTTTCAACAGTCCACATCAGGTTAAGTTACAACTTCTTTTCTTGTTGTTGTCTACATTTTTGACCTTGACTATAATACTTACTGAGCTGACTTCCTCCAAATCCAAGAGACTCAAGGGTGTTGGATATTACACAAATGTCACTCAGTAAGTTATGTCTTGGCAGATGTAGTTCTGTGACTCATATTTACATAATGACTTTCTATATTATAATGTCATCTGTTTGCAGTGGGCTACATTTGTTGAACTCTGTGTGACTGCATTATCTCTCACTGTTCTTGGAATATGGTGTTAAGACTTGATATGACAACTTCTACCAATACAATGTAACTCTGTTTTGTACATATGTATATAATGCTGAACTGCAGATTTATGCAACAGTGCTTATATTGCTTCTTAGTTTTTTGTTTGTTGAGAAAACAAAAAAAGAAAAAAATACATGCATCTTTAAATTTACTGTTCTGAAAATGTTCTATTAATGCATTTAATGTTATTGCATTGCATTGAGTGCTCCTGCTGAGGTTGGTCATCACTGAACATAGAGAATATACATGTGGAAATCTGTCCTATTTTCAGTGTATGTATGCATTTCTGTATCCCTGTGCAGATGTGTGCAACTCATTGATTGACAGGTTATGACAACAGTGATTGTGTACTTCTGTACCACAATGCAAACTACTTGTATGCTCCTGCCTTTATAGAATCATCCATATTTTGGAGGTCAGATGAGGAATTGTTCCCAGTTAAAATAATGTTAAATAATAATTTGTATATGAACCTACCTTTGCAAGCATGTGTCATGATACAGCTGTGATATGTGGTATGTTTACCACAGCATGATATTATCAAGAATTTTTACAGTATTTTATTTTGTTACTGAGTTAGTTACAGTACAGCAATTGCTATGTATTTGTCTGCCATTGTATATTACTTTTACTTACTCTTTCTATATATACTGTTAACGTAATAGATGCCTCTTCACATTTGAAGACCAGAAGAATAGATTGATGTGTACCATACAATGTTTGTGTCACAGAGACAGTGTCCGATTTATTTCTCTTTGTTTTTTGTCTTTTGACTTCTTGCTATTTGTTGATTCAGTTTCAAATACATTACCAGCAGGGCCCCGAGTTTTCCACGATTCCGCGGATGCAGCAAACCGCAGAAATATCCGAGGAATTTGCCATCACCCATGGAATTCGCAGCCGCCAGCGGAACAAATGTCCGCTTCATTTGCCAACGGGGGTGCCCAATCCCCCGTCGGCTTCACTGTCCCCCCTCCAAATGCTTACATGCCACGCTGGGATCAAATTTTGTTGTTTAGCTTGGCCAAAAATGTTGTTGTGTTGCCGCCATCTTGTTTCTAGTTAGAGAGAGAGACAAAATGCTATAATTAAAAAAATGCTGCACTTTACAAAACAAAAGCCATTGGGTTTTCTTAATTGGGCCCCAAGGAACATGCCTGGCATTACTTTTTCACCACATGGTCCGGAAATATGTTTTTTTAAATTTTCCAGTTTTTGATCATGCAAACACTTTTGTTTACGCATAAATAATCATGCTAACTACAAAATGTAACTGTGCTAACATAGTTTTGCACACACTAACATTTCTATTATAGAGATAGGATAATTACGCAAACATGAAAGTAATCGTGCTAACAGTGCACAAACAAATTTTGCTAAATGCTGTTTTCTTTGTCACTTGATTGGGGCAAGCTGGATTGTGATATGGGACTGAAATGTTCAGGGTGGCAAGCCCTAGTCCCACAGATGTGCCTTTAGGTGGTTTGCTGTGGAAATATTGAACAAGCTGATAGTTACACCATTCCAAATTTCAGAAATTTCCCCCTAAGATAACATTGCAGCAGTTTTTTTTTTTTTTGTCATTTCACTGTGGCAACGTGGTTTGTGCTATTGACCTGAACCTTTCAGGGTGAAAAGCCCTAGTCCCACAGGTGTGCCTTTTGGTGGTTTGTGATGGAAATGTTGAACAGGTCCATAGTTACAGCATTCTGAAATGTTCCCATGGGATAACATTGTGGCACCCGTGATGCCTTTCAGGGCCTGAAGCTTGAAAACGGTTCGAAATATTAACTTTTTGTCACAAAAATTCAAAGGGAGACTAAGCACAGAAGTGGGTTGGAAATCCATGAATACCATGGATTTTGAATTTTTTTTCTACCTTGTACGGTTCCAGAGATATTTGCAAATTAGTGTTCAAATTGCTCATTTTCATGTGTGTAGGCCACTATTATGCCTTCAGAGTTAGCAGCTACAGCACATTTCAGTGCCCATATCTCAGAAAGTGTATACAACATGGATTCAATCGACTTATGTTGCGAAAACTACTCACTCTCATGATTCCAACCGCAGTTCAATTTTTTTCGTACCTGCTACGGTTCCCGAGATATGGGCAACTTTCTGTTACAAGGGCTCCTTGCCTTATAGGGCTGGTGTATGGATCCATACTTATATGTAACTGGGAGCCAGGAACCTGGAGGGCCCGCACTCCTATAGGCACTTAGTACACACTTAGTAAAGCATTTGACTTGGTACAGCACAGGAAGTTTTTAGAAGAAGAAGAAGAAGAAAGAAGAATCAGTATTTATATAGCGCTTTTCATACATCCAAAGTGCTTTACAAGCAATGCTAGACTGGTAGTGAAGTGACTGAATGTGTGGTGGCAGCCATATCGCACATCATCACCCACACACAGCCTGGATAATTGCATGAACCGGTTTATGGGAAGGGGAATGTTGGCCAGGACACCGGGAATGTTCCCTACTCTTTGCGAAGAGTGCCCTGGGTTCTTTTACTTCCACCTGGACACCCACCAGGACAACACCAGGATGGGTAGAAGGGACCTCGGTTTAACATCTCATCCGAAGGACGGCACACCCCAGCAGTACAGCACCCCCCAATACTGCACTCGGATGCCAGTGATTTTTAGGTGCAAGTCCAATCCCGGTGTGGGACGAGAACCCATGACCTTCTAGTCCAGAGGCGAATGTGCTACCAACTGAGCCACACTGAAAGGATTTGGCAGGTAGGGGTACAAAAGGGCTCATTGCAGTGGTTTGCATCCTACGTGGCTGGCCGTAAACAATGTGTGGCAAATGGAGCAGAAATGTTGTACCTTGGGGAAATAAACTGGGGGGTTATTCAGGGATTGATTTTAAGCCCTCTGATGTTTAATGCTTATGTTAACAACCTGGTGCAAACCATTAAATATGGGGAAATTAGAATGTATGTGGACGATACAGTGCTACTAGTCTCAGCTAAAAATATGGGGGAATTAGAACAGAAGTTGCAGGGGGGCCTTTACCATCTGGAAAGCTGTATGAGTGATTCTGGACTGCTCCTAAATTCTAAAAAAACTCAGTGTATGATTTTTCACTCAGGTCAAGAAGAAAGTGAATCACAATTGCACATCCAACTATCAAGTGGTAATAAAGTGACAGAGGTCAATGGATATAGATACTTGGGTGTGCAAATGGATTCACACATGACTTTTAAAGAACATATTAATACCCAGGTTAAGAAAGTAAATCAAAGGTTGGGGGCTCTTAAGAGAGTGGCGGGAGTACTTTCAACGGAAGCCAGAGCGAAGCTGGTTAAGCAGATGATGTTACCAGTTCTAGAATATGGAGCACCTCTTTACATGAACTCTGCCCAAAAATTATTAAATAAGGTAAACCAAGTATACTATAGACTGGGTAAATTCATAACTAAGAATAAAAATAAAATACATCACTGTATATTTTATAACCAGTTACAGTGGCTAAATCCAGAAGCACAAATAATTTATATCTGGTTAATCATTTGTCATAAAATCATAAATATTAAAAATAATCATTCCCTAGCAAAATTTGTAATATTTCACCAATCAAATAATCTGAGATATCCAATAAGGGAAATTAATATTAAAGTTCTAATGTTAAAATACTATAGCAAACTTGAAGAGACAAAGTTGTAACTTAAAATAGCCAGCCATTGGAACAAATTACCAATAAATTTAAAGAAAATAAACAATCTGTCCACTTTTAAAACAGTATTGAAGGAATATTTGCAGACTGAATGTACATGCTAAGTATGCTGATGGTATTAATATGTAGACTTGAAGTCTGTATACTGTATGTTAATGTTTGTAACCAAGGTTTTTTGTATTGGTTATTTTATTATATTTATATTTGTATGTAAAGAACATGGACCTTGGTTGAAAACAGGGCCTTTGGTCCTAATCTATTTGTTCCTGTATAAAAATAAAGTTTTATCTATCTATCTATCTATCTGTCTGTCTGTCTGTCTGTCTGTCTGTCTATATCGTTATGCACAAATGAGCAGCTTGGTGGGGGCCCCGCATTCCCACCAACACATACCATTTATTATTTATGTTACACTTTCTCAAAAAGAATGGAAATTCCTTGCAAAAACTTCATTAATGCATCAGTTAGGGTTGTTTCCACAGTACCAAAGTGTGGAAATTCCACATTAGGGTTAACACCTCCCACCCTCCACACACCAATAGGCATCAGGGTGTGCATTGGGGTGGTCATGCCTAACTCTCACCATGTTCTCCTATACTGCACCACCACAACTTTTTTACACATGGAATGGGGTGAGAGTTAGGCTGATGTCCTGAACACACATCCTAATGCCTGTTGGTGTGTGGATGGTTGGGGGGGTGGGGGGCAGCCCTAACGTGGAATTTCCACACTTTTGTCAGTGTGAAAGCAACCCTAAATGATGCATTAACAAAGTTTTTCCAAAGAATATTTATATATACATGTGTGTGTGTGTGTATAGATATTTATATAATGGGGTGGGAACTCCAAGTTGATAATAAATCCAGGTATTTTCACTGCAATGTGATAAATGGTGATGACATCAGCAGAGTTAAAATAAATGCTGTTTATACATACTGTGCTGATGTCACCACTGATTCACTGTAGCCTGCATGCTATATGGAGCATCTTCAAAAAAAGTTTCTCTTTCTCACTGCTACCTGCAACTTACTCAGTTAGCACTGCAAAGGACACTCACCTGGGCTCCACAGTGTTTCTGAGACTCCCATCCCATTCAGAAAAACTCACACACACTCAGACCGCACACAGAAAGAGCAGAAAGTGCACATAAACAGGAAACGAACACAGGAAAACATAACAATATTTCTGGATCTTCCACCACCATTGTATACATAGCACACATGATGTGCAGATCATGTGCTATGGAAAATATTCTCACTTCTGCAGAGTGAGCTCTGCCTATATCCAGAGTTCTCTCTACAGGAGTGAGAATATTTTCCATATCACACTTCTGCTCATCAGGTAATATATATGTAGGTAAGGTTCATGTCCAGATGGACTCAGTTTGAATAATTAAAAGCACCCCCAGCCCTCACTCTCTTCTGCCCATTGTTGGCCAGGTGGTCATGTATATTCATATATATATACATAAATGATTTATTTGTTGTTGTTGTTTAATTAAATCCCCGGTGTCTGATGGTCCCCAGCCCCCTCACCCCCACTGATCGCTGGACACAGTTTAAATAATTAAAAGCACCCCTAGCACCCAAACACCCCAGCAGATCACCAATCAATCAGCCAAAATGTAAAAATATCATATACATTTCTTAAATAGACAGGGACCACATTATATGCTAGAACTTCTGTGCCCCTATCACCCCCTTTGCCTACTCCACTCCACCGGCGAGGGCTTGCTAGAGGTTCCAAGTAAGCTATATAATCCCTGACACAGGAGGGATCTATTAGGGATCAATGCCTGGTTGGGGGGGTGGTGCACGGGACCACAGGCCGAGTGCTTCCAACCACCAACCAGGCATTAATCCCTTAGTAGAGCCCGACTCTGTAGGGGATTAATACTCTTGTAACATGGGCAATGTGGAAGGGGGTACTGTTGGATTGCTTCCTGTAATATGTTACATGAAAAGATATATGCAGTGTTGAAGAAAATGTGTTTTGGAATACAAATATAGAGAACTTGTGATTCTGTGAGAGCCACATTTATTGTTACAGTGGTGTTTTTGTTCATAAATATTTAAAGCTTTCTGATTGCAAGGGAACACAATGGTTAGCTGAATCATGTGTTTTCTTTAAATAACTATGCATGCAAATCTTTTTTATTTCACTCGTTATATGGTGTTATCCATGTCAGTTGCTAATGGTACAATGCAATACTACCTAGTTTGTATATTTTGTGCATGTCGGCACTCCACACGTAGGTTTTTTCCAGCTGAGCTACTTGCCTGATAGTGTTATCTACTTTGCTCACATTGCTGATGGATGCCACGACTGCTGCATATCAGTTGACTTATCAGTCATTTGGAGGTACATTTCTCTATTTCATGTGTGTGGATCCGTATTTGTAGTACCGTGGCTATAACAACATCGCTCGTGGGGCAGGGGAGCATGACATCTTACTTGCTGTGCTCTACTGGTGCATTCTGCTACTTACTGCGAGAACAGGGACTATTGCATGAGCCCTTGATGTTCAGTGCCTGTGTGAGGGATAGCAGGAGTGGGAATTACTGTGGCATTAATACCCACTGGAAACTGATCAGCTAATCTATTTCAGCCTATCTGTCTGCTCATTTTCACTTGGCATTAATACCTGTAACGGGGAGACCCCAATGGGATCTCCGAGGAGGGGCTGGCTCCCTCTCTCAATACTCTCTATTAGACCACCTAGATGTATACTTACAGGCCACATGGAGAACGGAGGAGATTTAATGAAGCTTTATCTGGTCAAGATACAAAATTTAAGCTGGTACAAAGTTTGTAGCTTCAGTTACCAAAATAAAAAGCAGTTCTGTTCTTAGGCAGAACTTACAAAGCTTATATACAATTGAACACGTGCAGGATGTATATCCTGTCTCTAAACAAGGCATTATTGGTATATTTGCTCTGTAATTGGAGTATCTACCCCTGCAATTTCTGTTGTTGAAAACCTCTGATTGGACATACATGTGTCTGCAATTCCTGTTGTCATTAAATGGACTATTATGCATTGTAACAAGCATAAGCTTTGTTGAAATTTGGTGGCTGCAATAAATGTTAGTCCCCACAAAATGGCAGCATTGTAGAACTAATGATATAATGCATTTGCTAACTACATTAGTGCAGTTTGCTTTTAGCAAATTCTCCATTGACATACATACACTTAGGCTTAACACATACAATGGCTGGTTTTGTTGTTCATCCACTATTATACTCTGTGTGCACTTAACTGTGCCCTTTCTCTACTATACGTAAAACATAAAAATTGCATTGCAGTTTAAACTATAGCATTAACAGGATATATTCCTATAAACAGAGTTTGAGTTTTCTGATAGACTTATGTACTCTTAAGCAAGCACAGGATAGAAACATAGAAACATAGAATTTGATGGCAGATAAGGACCACTTGGCCCACCCAGTCTGCCCATTTTCCTACCTACTGGATAAGCTACAGATCCTAGTTAACCAGCAGCCTACTTCTTCCTACCCCCAACCCCCAAAACTGCCTTATGACTATCCCATGCATGCTTGAATTCCACCACTGATTTTGACTCCACAACCTCCTCCGGAAGGCCATTCCATGCATCCACACCCTCTCTGTGAAAAAATACTTCCTTAAATTACCTCTGAGCCACCCTCCATCTTCAAATTGTGCCTCTTGTTCTTGCACACCTCTTTTTGAAAGATGCTCCTCTTGGACTTTGTTGATTCCCTTGAGGTACTTGAACGTTTCTATCATGTCCCCCCCTCCCTCCTTTCCTCGAGGCTATACGTATTAAGCTCCTTAAGTCTCTCTTCATATGTCTTCTGGTGCAGACCCTGCACCATTTTAGTTGCCCTCCTCTGGACAGCTTCTATCCTGTCTATGTCTTTGCGGAGATTGGGTCTCCAGAACTGCACACAGTACTCCAGATGGGGTCTCACCAGCTGTCTGTACAGAGAGATAATAACTACCTGTTTTCTACTGGTGATGCCACTTCCTATGCATCCCAGTATCCCCCCAGCCCTCATTGCTGCCCTCTCACATTGCTTGCCCATCTTTAGGTCATCTGATATGACTACCCCCAGGTCCCTTTCCATTTTTGTTGTTGTTAGTATCTCACCCTCCATTGTCTACTCTTCCCCTGGGTTTTTGTTTCCCAGGTGCATTACCTTGCACTTCTTAGCATTGAATCTAAGCTGTCATACATTTGATCATTCCTCTAACCTTGCCAAGTCCCTTCTCATCCTTTCCACCCCACCCTGTGCATCAACTCTGTTGCAGATCTTAGTGTCATCTGCAAAGAGACATACTTTTCCTTCCAGTCCTTCTGCAATGTCGCTTATAAAGACATTGAAGATGACCGTCCTAATACTGAACCCTGAGGTACCCCTAGTAACCCTCCTTTTCTTCTGAGTGGACTCCATTTACTATTACCTCTGTGTCCTATTCTCCAGCCAATTCCTTTACCCAGGCTGTCATCTTGGGACCCACTCCCAGGCTGGCTAACTTGTATATTAATCTTTTGTGTGGGACTGTGTCAAATGCCTTGCTAAAA
The DNA here is from genome assembly GCA_016271365.2 of Neoceratodus forsteri. Lineage (NCBI taxonomy): Eukaryota > Metazoa > Chordata > Ceratodontiformes > Ceratodontidae > Neoceratodus > Neoceratodus forsteri. The sequence goes on from CM057455.1 coordinate 57,896,321, forward strand.
TCTAGGTAGGCCATGTCCACAGCCCTCCCTGATCTACTACTTTGGTCAGCCAGTCAAAGAAATCTATCAGATTCATCTGGCATGACCTTCCGCTGTGAATCCATGCTACCTAGGGTCCTGTGCCCTCTGGCCTCTAGATACTTGACAATTCTTTCCTTTAGAAGTGATTCCATCATTTTCCTATCACTGAGGATAAACTAACAGGTCTATAGTTTCCTGCTTCTGCCTTGCTCCCACTTTTGTGAAGGGGAATCACATCTGCCCTCCTCCAGTCCTCGGGTACCACCCCATCCTCCCATGATTTGTTAAAAAGGGTAATCAGTGGTGTCACTAGTTCTACCCTTAGTTCTTTTAGAATTCTGGTATGAATCCCATCAGGCCCCATTGCTTTGTCCACCTTCAGTTTTAGGAGTTCTTTCAGAACCCTTTCTTCTGTAAATGGGCCGGTATCAACTTCTGTATCCAGAATGTTACTACTGTTTGTTTTATGTACCTCCCCCTCTTCCTTTGTAAATACTGAGCAAAAATACATGGTTCAAATTCTATTAATATCTTAGCAGACAGTTACAAAAGAAATGCAATATACTTTTAAAACCATATATGTATACTCTTTTCCTTAGCAAGCTGCTGTCACATTCTGATAGGTCACTGTGTAACTATGACAAATAGGAGCTATGACAAATATGACACACAGCATTTATAAGAAATGCCTACATCATTTTGGGGAAATGCAGCACTTAAGTTTTGTTTTGTCCACCATTTCACACACATAAGTTTTGTTTTTAACCACCATTTTGTAGAATGTCTGTGTTGTAACTGCGTTGTGTATACATACCTTTTTATACTCTGTCTTTTCATATATTTACTCATGCACCCATTTACTGGCTTTATCAGATTGTACTTGGGGTTCTGTAGCCTGTCCCTTGCCAACTATTAAAATTTGTGTAAAGACACACATTATAGTAAAATTACTTACTACAGTTCCTCCTTTGGGGCTTTGCCACAAATTTTGTTATTATTTATTTGCACGTCATGCCTTATGTATATTTATGCCATTGCTGGCCAGAGGTAAACAATATATTACTCTCCCACCCTACACTAATAATAGGGTTTGGGACAGAGACTCCAAACCTAGTTGGCAGCCTCTGTATTGGCATTTCTTTCCCTTGTGTATATTCCTGCTTAGGACTTAATACACCACAGGCACACTGATCACAGCCACATGACAGGAAATTGGTACCATAATCTATTTAAGAACTTTACAGGTACTCGGCCTAATTTAAGCATAGGCATACAATTGATAAAGCCACCAAATGTAGTGCATTAACATTTTAAGAACACAATTATGTGAGGGGGCAGGAAAATCAGTAACTTCTTCAGAGATACTTCCCATGCCAAAGGCAAGCACAACAAGAAAGCTGAGAATAGAGGAATTTAATGGATGGCTAAGAACCTGGTGTTGTGCTAAAGGGTATGGGCTGTTAGGGGGGTTGGGAGGGACCTGGGAGGACAGTAGTCTCTATGCCAAGGACAGACTACATTTGATTGAGGAGGGAAAGAAAGTGTTGAAATGGAAGATGGAGGAGTACATAGAGGAAGTTGGGAATTTAAACTAGGAGTGGGGGGTGGCAGTTGGGGAAGAGATATGCAGAGACCACAGGTTGGGAAACCATATGAGCTTACCCTCCATAACAGTGACAAAAGACAAATGGCAAGTACTGTTGCTGATGCTAGGAAAGGAGGGCAGGATGGGAGGGGGGAAAGGGTGGAAGGTGGTTACCCTTAATGCTAGGAGCCTTGGGAGGAAAACTGCAGAGTTACAGGTTCTCATGGCAGAGGGAGAGGTGGACATTGCAGCCATCACAGAAACATGGGCCACCCAATACAATGAATGGGACCTGTCTGTACCAGGGTACAGGTTATTTTATAGGGACAGGGTGATTGGGAAAGGAGGGGGTGGCACTATTTGTGAAGGAAAGACTGAAGTGTGTAAGGGAGGAAGGGGAGGAGGGTAGTACAGAGTCACTTTTGATGCAAATCCAGGATTCCAAGAATAGGATTCTTAGAATGGGAGTGGTGTACAGGCCACCATCTTAGATGGAGGAGTTAAGACAGGGAACTAGCGGGACAGATCAGGAGGACCTGCGAGAAGGGTAGTGTGGTGATTGTGGGGGACTTCAACATGCCAGGAGTGGACTGGAGCACCCCAACAACCAGGAATAGAAGGGATCAGGTATTGCTGGATGCCTTCCAGGACAGCTTTCTGCTGCAAATGGTCAGTGAACCAACCCAGTTAGGAAATACCCTTGACCTTGTGCTCGCAAATGGGGACTTTGTGAGAGAACTTACAGTGGAGGAACTGCTGTCAGGGAGTGACCACTGCTCAGTATGGCTCACATTGGATATGAGCAAGGAAGGAGTGGAATCTGGAACAGTAGTGCTGGACTTCATGAGGGCTGACTTTGGGAGGATTGGGGAAGTGGTAAAAGGGTACCTGGCTAGAATTCAATCTAGTATGGACACTAACCAGAGGTGGTAGCTCATAAAGCTGGGGATAGTGAAGGCAACCAAAACCTGCTGCAAAGCCCAGAGCAAGAAGACTGGGGCTAAGAAACCAATCTGGTTGAACAAGGAGGTCATGGAAAAGGTAAGGAGGAAAAGAGCTGCCTTTAGGAAGTACAAGAAAACAGGGAGGGGGAGGACAGGGAAGAGTTCTTGACAGAATCAAGGAGGTGACAAGGGCAGTAAGGAGCCAAAGCATCTACAGAACTCCAGGCTGACACAAGGCATTAAGAAGGGGAGAAGGACTTTTTAGCTACATCAGGGAGAAAAGGAGCTGGCGACCACATAATAAGGATTAGGAAGGAGGGGGTGGGTGGAAGCAGGCAATAAGGGTGGAAGCACTAAATGAGTACTTCTGCTCAGTATTTACTAAAGAGAAGAGGGGTGACACCCAAGGTGGGAGAAATGGCAGAAGCGGGGGGAAGTGGTGACAGATGGGGAAATCATGGAGAGCAGAGTTCAAGAGGGTTTGAAGGCACTGAGGGTGGACAAGGCACCAGGCCCAGATAGTATCCACCCCAGGGTACTGAAGGAGCTGGCAGAGGTCCTTGCAGGACCTTTGGCAGACCTATTTAATGCCTCACTACATTTGAGGTGTGTACCTCAGGACTGGAGGATGGCTAATGTGGTGCCCCTCCACAAGAGTGGCCCCAAGGATGAACCGGGAAACTACAGACCAGTGAGCCTCACATCCATCATGGGTAAGCTAATGGAGACTATCCTGAAGGAGAGGCTGGTGGCCCTCCTAGAGGCCAAAGGACTACAAGACAGCAGACAACATGGCTTCATATGTGGCAGATCCTGCCAAGCCAACCTGGTTGAGTTCTATGACTGGGTAACTAGGCAACTGGACAGGGGCCATGCAGTGGAAGTCCTGTATCTGGACTTCAGTAAGGCATTCGACTCAGTGCCACATGGAAGGTTGGGAAGGAAGTTAATAGGCACAGGGGCGGGTGCAAAGCTGGTGAGATGGGTATGAAACTGGCTGCAGGGAAGGCAACAGAGGGTGGTGGTGGGTGGGGAGCTCTCACACCCAGGGGCAGTGATGAGCGGTGTTCCACAGGGCTCAGTGTTGGGACCAGTGTTGTTTGGGATATTCATTGCAGACATATCATGGGACATCAAGAGCAAGATCAGTCTGTTTGCTGATGATACCAAGGTAGGTGCTGTGGTGGATGACCTAGGGGGATGGCAAGGGTTGCAGGATGATCTGGCAAAGCTTGAAACCTGGTCAGACACCTGGCAACTGGACTTTAATGCCAAAAACGGCAAGGTGCTGCATTTTGGGATGAAGAACCCAAGGAGGAGTTACCAGCTAGGGGGAGTGCAGCTAGCCCAGACAGAGGAGGAGAAGGATCTGGGTGTGCTCATTACAGGGTCAATGAACAACTCGCACAATGTAGGAAGGCAGCTGCAAAGGCCAACAAAATGCTGGGTTGTATTGCAAGAGGTATATCCTCGAGGAGGGAGGAGGTGATTCTGCCACTGTATAGGTCATTAGTTAGACCACACCTGGAGTACTGCGTGCAGTACTGGCATCCGTATCTGAAGAGGGACATTAAGTTACTGGAGGGGGTGCAGCGCAGAGTGACAAAGATGATCAAGAGGCTGGGGGACTTATCATATGAGAGGAGGTTGAAAGAGTTGAACATGTACTCACTGGAGGAGAGGAGAGACGCGGGGACCTGATTGAAACCTTTAAATACATGAAAGGAATAAACAAGACAGGTACAGAGGGGCTGCTCAAAGTAAGGGAGGGGAGGGCCACCAGGGGCCATAATATGAGACTGGAGCGAGGAAGGTTCAGGAGGGAGATGAGGAGACACTTTTTTACAGAGAGGGTGGTGGTTGGGTGGAATGCATTACCTGCTGAAGTGGTATGCAGTAGAACAGTGGACTGCTTCAAACAAGGATGAGACAGAACAAGGGGGATGGTTAATGAAGGGAAAGGGTGGAAGGGAGGGGCAGCTGCAGAATAAGGGGTGCTAGCTGCACATTTGAACAGACGTGATAGACCTCTAGGCCTTTATCTGCTGGCAAATTTCGTATGTTCGTAAGAATACAAAATGTATTCAAGATATCAGTACCAGTGACGCTGCTTTAACTAGTTTAAATTTACATAAGCAAAAGTGACCCATGGGGCAGTCCCATTGGGGTGTTTTTAACTTGCAATCTAAAAAACTATATTATCTTGTATAAAATGGATAGCAAATATAGCAGCACTTTTGATAATATTATGGTTTGTAATAAAAGAAAAAAAAGAAAACAAACTGTTGAAATAGCAGAACTGACATTGAATTCTTGTATCATTATTTTACTTAGATTAGCGTTTCACCTTCCCTTCTTTGAGCAATTTTGGTTATTATTCTTTATCTAGTCTGCAGTTCATCTATCTCATGGGTTAGCATAATTACTCTTTTCATCAGATGACACTGCCATAAGAGAAGTATAGTTAGGCCTAATACCACTGCTCCCACTACCACCAAGGTTGGGCTGATTCCAAATACACTGATTGTCCAATTTGTCAGGAAGTCCCACCATGATAAATAGGGTAGGTATTTGGCCTTTTTTTTACCTTCTCATTTGCTTCTTTTATCTGCCATAGTAATACCTGACCTCTCCTAGCTTTAGTTTTAAGACTCTCCATCTCAAAGGGGGTAAATTTTGGTATTGTTATTTCTGGTAGGTCAAAGATGATAGCGAGTCCCTCTAGCCACTGGCCTGAATGTTAAAATAGGGCCAGTTGGTACCTAGGAATTTGACTTGATGTTGGGGGCCTAGTAGCACCTACATATGTATTATAATTTAGAGATAGCTAGTGTTTTGTAGGAGTTAATTGATATGATACTGGTTAGCTTCAGCATGGCTTGTAGTTGGTTCCAAATGTTTGGGAGGGCATATGAGACAGCTCTTTGGCCAGTTGTGGTACGTGTCCTGGGAACATCTAGTAGGATAAGATCAGATTTTCTTAGGGAGTAGGCACTATGTGAGATGTGTATGAGAGACGTTAAATAGACAGGCAGTTTGTGGAGTAGTAATTTGAGGGTCCAAATGCCAGCATGCAGGATGTGTCTGGTGGCAAGAGAGGTCCGCCCAACTGCTGCATAAAGATCACAGTGGTGGGTCCCATACGCAGAGTTAGTAATGAAGCGAAGAGCACAGTGATAGAGTATGTCCAGTTTAGATAGGCTCAAGGTTAGGGAGGAGATAAAGATAATGTCTCCGTAGTCAAGCAAGGGAAGGAATGTTGCTTGGACAAGTCTTTTGTGGGTCACAAGAGAAAAGAGGGTCCTATTTCTAAAGAAGAAACCCAAGCGTGCTTTAAGCCTCTTTGATAGATCCTCGATGTGGTCGTTGAAGGAAAGCTTGTTGTCTATCCACATACCTAGATATTTAAATTTAGGTACGACTTGCAAGGGTTCACCAGGGGGAGGTAACTATAAAGTTTTTAGATGGGGTAGGTAGGGCACCAGACTAGGCAAGTCTCGAGAAAATCATTGTCTTGTTTTTTTTGACATTTAAGAGAAGTTTGGCATTGATAAGGTTGCTTTCTAACTGGATAAAGTCAGCTTGGAGTGCTTTCCTGACTCCAGTTAAGGATGAGCTTGATGCGTACAAAACCGTATCGTCCGCAAAGAAATGTATGCTAGAGTTCTTTATGTGGGAGTCAAGGTTGTTGTACAGGGAAAAAAGGATTGGTCCTAGGATGGAGCCTTGAGGGACTCCTCTGGCAATTGGAAGGGGGGGCAGATAGTAGGCTATCAGCTTTGACTTTTTGTATCCTTCCTGTGAGATAACTGTTAAACCACTGTAAGGTAAGTGGAGTGGCACCTATGTAGGCAAGACAGATGATTAGGAGGTGATGGTCTACATTGTCAAAGGCCTTACTGAGGTCTAGAAAGACTGCACCAGTAACCTTCTTGGTGTCCATAGCATGGATCCAGTCATTAGAGACTTTAGCCAAGGCTGAGATGGTACTGTGTTTTGACCTGAAGCCAGATTAGGCTGGGTTTAGGAGTGAATGCACTTTAAGGTGATTTTTTTAGTTGGTTGTATATAAGTTTTTCCAGCACTTTGGAGAGAACGGGCAAGATAGAGATAGGATGGTAGTTGTTTAAGTCACAAGGATCTCCTGATTTGAAGAGAGGAGGAATATGGGCAGATTTCCAGCATGATGGAACAGTGGCTGTTATAATAGAGAGGTTGAAGATGTGAAGGATGGGGGCTGTGAGCTGGGCATAGCCTAACCGCAAGAAAAATGATTCAAAGCCATCGTCCCCTGTACTTTTCTTGGTGTCAAGGCTAAGAATGATGTCTTCGACTTCTTTGTAGCTAAACAGGCAGAACTAGAAGGGATGAGTTGCAGTAGCATGTGTAGTATCTGGGCTAATGTTGCTATTCACTCTGCTAGTGTATGGGAAGGAGCTGAATGCCAACCTGGCAGTGGCAAAGTGAAGGTTAAGTTCTTCGAGGATTCGCAGTTTATTTTCAACCATCCCATCCTTGGCCAGAATCTTGGCAGGAAGGGAGGAAGCAGCAGGATGGCCTTCAATGGATCTCAGTGTCTTCTAGATTTTTTGGGAGTACCCTTTGGCCTGCTCCAGAGTGGAGATGTAGAAGTTTGCTTTAGTAGCACGTACACTTTTAACACAGGCATTTCTGGCAGTTCTAAATGCCTGCCAGTCTGCTGGGTCCTTTGTGTGCCTGGCCCTAGCCCATAGCTTGTCTCTATTGGTAAGTGCAGATTTGAGCTCTTGGGTGAACCAAGGATGCGAGATTTTCCGCACCCTCATTTTAATAAGAGGAGCATGTTTGTTAATTATGGTGGTGAGGTTGTCATTTAGGACAGATATGGAGACATCAGCAGATTTGGCAAGATATAGGTCTTGCCACCTGATCGTAGCTAGATCGGTTAGGAAGTTTACTGAGTTGAATTTACAGAACAAGCGTTTGAGTCTGAATTTAGGGTGCTGCTGGGTTTTAGATTGGAATCTTGTGCATACAACGATACTGTGGTTGCTCATGTCATTATGGAAAACTCTAGAATGTGAGATTTTATGGGGATGTGAAGTTAAGATGACATCTAAGAGTGAGCTGTTGGCAGAGTTAGAAGCATTGATTCTTGTGGGTCCAGTTACTATCTGTGTAAGACCCAGCTCATCATAGATGGCTTTTAGGGAGTGGGATTTAGCAGTGAGCCAATCCATATTGAAGTCCCCTAAGATTGTTGTTTCTGTGTTAGCAGCCAAAGTTATGGATTTCAACACGTTAAGAATTTCTGTGTCTCCTGATGGGGGTCTATAGCCACCAATGATTGTGATGCACTCTGAGGATGGATGGTGAAGTTTAAGCGAGACAATCTCGTATTCCTTGGGCTTAGTTTTACAGGAAATGCTGCTAACATCAAATTTTGATTTGGCGTATACAACCACTCCCCCCCTCGAATCTCTATCAGCCCTAAAGAACTTGAAGCCCGGTATAGTAATTTGTGGATCAGTGTTGGTCTTTTTTAGCCATGACTCGGTAATTATAATCAGATCTGGGTCAGTGTGGGCTGCCCAAACTTGAAGATGATCAAGTTTTTTGAGCAGGCTTAGAATATTGACCATCATTGGTTTCATCCCAGGAGCAGCTGCAAACTCCAACGGAGAAGTGATTTGAGTTGGGGGACCTGGATTTAGTTCGACATTGCCTGAACAGAAAAAGAGAATTAGAAACATTTTCTTGAGAGCATTTATCAGGTAGAAGTGGGCTCTTTTCATATGGGTTCTTGTGTGGTGTTCAGTCATTGAGGTACGTCTAGCTAGGGCATAGGAGATGCTGACATGGCCGTTCAAGGCTAGCAGGGGAAGTGCACGGAAAGACATTGGTGAAGGGAGGAGGGCCAGAGGAGAGGGATGAGAATTAAAATGAAAACCCGACAGATTAAGAGTAGGGAAGCAATATGAAGATGCAGCAGGAACTATGATTGTGGGTTCCCAGGCTGGGATGACTTCTGACTTAGCATGGATCAATGCTTTATAAGTCATAATTTTTGCCAGGATTAGAAGTAGAATGATAATGCAGGCCATATTGCCCTTGATTGAGTACAGTGATTTGTGTAGAAAGACCAAGAATCCCTCTAGTGGCAGGTCTGTATAAACTGCTAATGGAAAACTAGCCACTTAAAAAAAAAACTTTCTGTTACACAGTTTAAATGTGCTTAGTTCTATCGAAAATCTATTTGTAAAAAGTGCCAGGTGGCTGAAGCAGGGAAACGTCCTGGCCAATCAGAGCGGGTTTGCTAGAAGCGCCCGTGTTCCGATTGGCTGCGCTGTTCCGTAACTTCCAAGGAGCTGCAGGCGGGTGTCCTGGTCTCGGTTGGTGGCTGGCTGGGTGCTGGCTGACCGTGGGGGAGCTGAAGCAGCCCTGTTCAAGGGCAGGCAGCTTCCAAGGAGCTGCAGGTGGGCGTCCTGGTCTTGGTCGGTGGCTGGCTGGGTGATGGCCGACCGTGGGGGAGCTGAAGCAGCCCCTTTCAAGGGCAGACAGCTTCCAAGGAGCTGCAGGCGGGCGTCCTGGTCTCAGTCAGTGGCTGGCTGGGTGATGGCTGACCATGGGGGAGCTGAAGCAGCCCCGTTCAAGGGCAGGCAGCTTCCAAGGAACTGCAGGCGGGCGTCCTGGTCTCAGTCGGTGGCTGGCTGGGTGATGGCCGACCGTGGGGGAGCTGAAGCAGCCCCGTTCAAGGGCAGGCAGCTTCCAAGGAGCTGCAGGCGGGCGTCCTGGTCTCGGTCGGTGACTGGCTGGGTGACGGCTGACCATGGGGGAGCTGAAGCAGCCCCGTTCAAGGGCAGGCAGCTTCCAAGGAGCTGTAGGCGGACGTCCTGGTCTCGGTCTGTGGCTGGCTGGGTGCCGGCTGACCGTGGAGGAGCTGAAGCAGCCCCGTTCAAGGGCAGGCAGCTTCCAAGGAGCTGAAGGCAGACGTCCTGGTATCGGTCAGTTGCTGGCTGGATGCCAGCCGACAGTGGGGGAGCTGAAGCAGCCCCGTTCAAGGGCAGGCAGCTCTTGCTTGCATGTGGTCTTCCAGTAACTCTATCAATTTTTCTTCATCTTGTGTACCTTTTACCTTTAGTTTAACTGCAGGGATCATCTCCTTCTCATATGCTTGTATGAGCAAATCTCTCATAACCTCATCATCTAGATTAGGAGTCTCCACTTCTCCATATTTTTTATATACTTCATGTAACCTTGAGATGAACACCCTTGGGCTTTCATCCCTCAAGAGTGTTGTCCCCAAGATTTTACCCCAGTTACTTTTTGTTGGTTCCTTTTTGTCTATTAGTTTTTGTAGTTCCTTGAGCATGTCTTTAGGTTCTGCCCATTTGTTTGGGTCTTTTGCCTTAGTAAAATCACCTGTGCAAGTTCTTGATAGTTTCTTCACTATGTTTCCTGGGGCTACTGCCATTAAGATCCTACACATGTCTTTGTTGGTTAATTGGTATACTTTTTCCCATTTTATTATTGTTTTTAGGACTTGATCCCATTCTGTGTTCCTATTTAGGTCCCCCAAATCCTTACTGAACTTCTGTATGTCCTTTGTTTCTAAATCTGTGGCAGTTTCTCCCTCTCCATCCAGTGCTGTGTCTACCTGCCTCGGTAATACTCTTCTACCTTCCCATGTTCTAGGTGATCCCCTTTCACCACCCTCCTCATTCCATTCATCACTTTCTTCGCCACTCGTGTTTAAGGGTGATGGTTGTAGTTCTTTATTTAAGTCCCAATACTGTGTGGTTAGTTTATCTCTTTTGGCTTCTAACCTTTCCTTTTCCTTCCATTGCCTTTTTTCTTCTGCTTTGTCTATTTTCCTAGACAAGAAATGTATCATGTCACTTAGGTCATTCACCTGATCAGTGGTTTTGTCAACCCTTTTATCCGTTTTTCCTTTTCCATTTTTAACTGTATATGGGGCCATTGGTATTTGGGATTTATTTTTGGTTTTGATTTTGATTGTCTCTTCTGTATCAATTGCAGCCCTTGGTAATTCAGGATAGATTTTAACTACCTCTGCCACTTGGGTTGCTGTGGCTGTTGTCTCATCTCTCTCTCTTTCTCTATCATTTGTAATTTTTTCTTTAAATAATTTTTCTCTTCTGTATTATTATATTAGTCTTGCAGCTCTTTTATTTTCCTGAGCTCTTCCTGTTGCTTATAAATTTGGTTTTCTAATCTTAATTTTTCTGCCTCTTTTTCTAGTTCTTGGTTTTTTATTGTCATAAGCCTAACATTCTGACCCCATCTGTCTTATAAGGCTTTTAATTGATCCTTTATTTCTAGTACCAATATTTTATTCCCCTCTTTTGAGGAAGCCAGTAATTCTTTTACCTCCTCGTGTCCAAGATTAGTGGGTGACCTGATTAGGCAGTAGGGATGTATCTTGGACTGGGGGAACCTGGTGGCTCACCCAAGGAAACCTACTTGGAAGGGGATGGAACCACACAGCATTAGGGCCGGCATCTTTGGGAGGGTGGTGGGGTGCACAGGGTGTGGAGCAGCCATGATACTGGACTGGGCTTGCAAGTTTGGTGGTTGCCCAGTGTGCTACAGCTAGCACAGCTTAGGAGGAGCTTGGGGATTAGGAAAGCTGGGGAAGAGGGGTGGTATGGTTGGGGAAGGGGGCTGGGAATCTCCCACAGGGTTGCACCAAGCACTGGGGGTGGGGGTATAGGGAAAGGAGTGCAGGAGAATACTCAGGGGTCACATAGGGAACCTGGCAGAGGGGGTCCAAAAGGACACTACCAAGGAAGCAGGCAGGTAACTGGGGGCCCTCACAAAGGAGGGACAGAGGGACAACATTCTCAGGGATGTAGGCAGATGGCCAGGGCTGGACAGAAAGAAGCAAGGTGGGGAGGTGGATCAGACCTTACACTCAGTAACCGCTTCAATTCTCTTCTTCTGCTCGAGGATGAGGGGGTGATGTAGCCATGACAGCTGTGGTTAGAGATGGAAAGGGAGTGGGGGGCAGGAGGCAGGGGCCAGATATCAGGAGAACAGGGGGGGAACCTGGAATGCAGGAAAATGGGGGAAGCAGTGAATCAGAGCAGGAGGGGCAGGGGGCAGAGGGAGGAAAGTGCAAGGAGAAGGACCAGTTGGGAGGAAAGGTACAGGAGAAGGACCAGAAGTACAAGGAGGATTCAGTAAAGGGAGCTGAGGGTTTAGGCCAAGGGAGCACAACAAGCAAGGAGGGACTAAATGGAGACAGCAAGGAAGGAGGACAAGCCAGGCTAGTTTAGCAGATGGGGAGAAGGACCAGTTGGAAGCAGTGAGGGGAGTTAGCAAGGTACAGAAGGATACTCAGGAGGAGAAGAGGCATAGGATTGGAGGAGGGGTGGCCAGGGTAAATAAGGAGGGGGTGGCATGTGGCACCCAGATAGGGGGAGGAACAAGGAGCCGGCTGGATGAAGGGGCTGGTAGAAAGGATGAGGGACATGGAAGGGGGGAAATGGAGGAAAAGGAGTGGTCAGAGTGCTCCTGTTGGGGGATTCTATGATCAGGGGTATCAAATGGCATAGGGAGGGAGAAGCCTGGCCAGTTAGAACAAAATGCTTCCCTGGACTAACAGTGCACAGGGCTAAGCACGGGGTGTATCAGCTGGCAAAGGATTGTGGGGGTTCCTTGGACATACTGGTCCACCTGGGTACAAATGACATTGAGGGAAATAGTGAGCTAGAGATACAGGCAAGATTCAGGGAGCTTGCCAGGGTCTGTCATGACATAGGGTGCATGATTTCCTTCTCAGAAATCCTGACAGTGCCAAGGGCTAGTGGGGAACACAAAAGGAAGATTAGGGAGATAAACCAGTGGCTCCGGGAGTGGTGTGAGGCCAGAGGGTATGGGTTGATGGGGGATTGGGTGGAGACCTGAAAGGATAAGGAGCTGTATGCTAGAGATAGACTACATCTCAATTTGGAGGGGAAGGGAATCCTTAAGTTGAAAATAGAGGGGTTCATTGGTGAAAAGCGGGGTTTAAACTTGTGAAGGGGGGAGGGATGGGAGAAAAGGCTGTCAAGGGGGTGCTGATAAAGGAGGGACTCTGTCCCCACCCCCCTGGGGAGCTGGAGGATTGCGGGAAAAGGCTGACTGGTAAAGTGCAGACCAGGGGAAAACAGAATCCCCATGGGAACACGAGCAGGGGAAATGGAAATATAGGGAAAGGGTGGAAGGTAGTCCTGCTAAATGCCAGGAGCTTGGGAAATAAAATGCCTGAGCTCCAGGCGATGCTAACTGAGGGAGCAGTGGATGTGGCAGCAGTCACTGAGACTTGGGCCACTGCAGGACATGACTGGGACCTGAACCTGGAGGGTTACACTATGTTCAGGAAGGACAGGGGAGGGAAGGAGGAGGGTGCAATGACAGTCAAAACTGCATTGGCATAAGGGGAGTAGAGGAGGCGGAGGGAACCGTGGAAGCAATTTGGGTCACCTTGATAACAAGGGGGGGCAAGAGAGTAAAAATAGGAGTTGTGTATAGACCCCCAGCCCTGGCAGAAGAGCTGGAGGAGAGTCTGATGGCAAATGTTCGGAGACACTGCAGACTGGGCAGAGGAACTGTGGTGGTGTTGGGTGACTTAAGCATGCCAGGAACAGACTGGGAGACTATGACATCTTCTGTGACCAGGGAACAGAGGTTGTTGGATGTCTTTCAAGACGCGTTCCTAACTCAGCAGGTGGGGGAACCGACCAGGGAGGCACGGGTACTGGATGTGGTCCTGGCAGACAGTGACCAGATTAGGGGCCTGGAGGTAAGGGACCCGTTGGCGGGGAGTGACCATGCCACGGTCTGGTTCTGCCTGGACCTAGGAGGGCTAGAAGGCTGCACAAAGACGGAGGTAACTGACTTCAGGGGAACGGATTTTAAGGAAATAGGAAGGATCCTTAAGGAGCATTTGGATGTGATTGGGTCAGACATGGATGCTGATAGTAGGTGGGAAATCATCAGGAGAGGGGTGCAAGATGCTACCAGCATCTGTGCAAGAGTAAGACGAAAATGCGGTAGGGCCCGAAAACCCTGCTGGTGGACCAGGGAGGTCCAGGAGGTGGTTCAGTGAAAGAAGGCAGCCTATAGGCAATTCAAGTGCTCAAGGAGTGAAAGGGATCGAGGGGAGTATGAGCTGATGGCTAGAAGGGCCACTAGGGTGGTGAGGGCGGCTAAGGCAAGGAAGGAGCAGAACCTGGCCAGGGAAATTAGGAGAGGGAACAAGGGGTTCTTTAGATACATTGGGGAAAAATGAAGGTTGAAGGGGCAGATTAGCAGGATTAAATCAGGGGAGAGATGGGCACAAGACCCGGGGGAGCAGGCTGAGGTACTAAATGAGTACTTCACCTCAGTTTTCACCAAGCAAAATGGGGGTGCTGCATCATACATGGGAGGAGACAGAGATACTGAGGAGGGGGGATCCTTACCGATCGACAGGTCTGGGGAGAGGGGGAGGCATCACTGGCAGGAGTGGGGAGGGCTAAGCAGGGAGAAGAGGTACCGGAAGTGGAAATCACAACAGAGAGAGTGAGGGAAGCCCTCAGCCCCCTTAAGATGGAGAAAGCACCGAGGCCAGATAAATTACATCCCAGAGTGCTGAAGGAACTTGCGGATTTCCTGGTGAAACCCCTGGCGGAGCTTTTCACCATCTCTCTGAGGACAGGGTGGTTGCCCCAGGACTGGAAGGTGGTGCATATAGTGTCTACCACAAGGGGGGATCAAGGGAGGTGGCAGGGAACTACAGGCCTGTCTGCCTGACATCGGTGGTGGGCAAGGTGATGGAGGGCATTGTCAAGGATAGGCTAGGGGGGTCCTGCAAAAGTCAGGGTGCCTGGACGATAGACAGCATGGATTCATCCCGGGGAAATCGTGTCAGACAAACCTTGTGGAGTTCTATGACTGGGTGATGAGTGCCTTGGACCTGGGTAGACCAGTGGATGTGCTCTTTCTAGACTTCAGCAAGGCATTGGACTCTGTTCCTCATGTGGGCCTGTTGGATAAGCTGGGAGAAATGGGGGTGGGGAACCAGATGATCTGATGGATAGGCAATTGGCTCCAGGACTGGATCCAGAGGGTTGTAGTTGGCGGGATAGTCTCATCCCCGAAGAAGGTCATTAGTGGGGTCCCACAGGGATCAGTCCTTGGGTCCCTCCTGTCCAACATCTATGTCTCTGACATAAGGACAGGAATCAGGAGTGAGATGAGTCTCTTTGCAGATGACTCAAAACTGGGGGCGGTGGTGGATGGGGAGGAGGGGAGGGCGGCCCTACAGGGGGATCTGGAGACTCTAGAAAGATGGTCTAGAAAGTGGAAGCTGAGGTCCAATGCAGGGAAATGCAAGGTACTCCACCTGGGGACCAGTAACCCAGGCCAAGTGTACACCCTGGGGGGGAAATGCTACAAGTCTCAATGTCTGAGAGGGACCTGGAGGTGGTGGTGGATGTCAAGATGAACAACTTGGAGACTTGTAGGAGGGCAGCAGCCAAGGCCAACAGGATGCCGGGATGCATCGCTAGGGGGATCACCTCCAGAAGGAGGGAAGTGATACTCCCTCTGTTTAACTGCTTGGTGAGGCCACACCTTGAGTACTGCATGCAGTTTTGGATGCCACACTTAAAGAGGGACATTAAACTCCTGGAGAGGGTCCAGAGGAGGGCAACCATAATGATTTGGGGCTTGGAGGACAGGACCTATGAGGAGAGGCTCGAAGAACTAAATATGTACACATTGGAAGAGAGAAGGGACTGAGGGGACATGATACAGGTCTTCAAGTACATGAAGAAGGTTAATGGGGAGGAACAGTCAGGGTGCTTCGAAGGAAGGAGGAGGGGGCCACTAGAGGGCATGGGTGGAAGCTGGAGGGGGGAAGATTCAGGGGAGAAAGGAGGAGGTGCTACTTCACTGAGAGGGTGGTGGAGCCATGGAATGCACTGCCTAAGGGGCTGGTGGAGGCAGAGATGGTGGAGGGGTTCAAGAGGGGCTGGGACAGGTACAGGGGAAGGGTTCTGGAAGCAAAATCCAATGCAGCAAGAATATCCAGAACTGGGAAGGGAGAAGCCAGAGAAGGTGAGGGGGCAGCAAGGTCAGCACCCAGGATGGGGGCTGACCAATCGAGCAGACTCGAAAGACCATTAGGCCTATTCTGCTGGCATTTTAGTATGTTAGTATGTCTTGTATAAAGATGGTCTAAATATTGCACTGCTGCCTGTAATGCATTGGCACACTTTTCTTTCTCATTTTTGCAGCTTGCGTTTCTTTCTAAGACACATTTGTTAAAATATGGTCTTAATTGTTGGTCCCTTGTAGGATTTTCTTATGGACCTGACTTACCATGTTTCTCTACATGTTTATTGGTTAGTTCCTCCATCTTGTTTATAGTCTGTCCTGGTCTCACACACCCAAGATGAGACTCTACGCCCTCTCCCTAGGGAGGCTTTGTGCACACTTAATAAGGCCTTCACTATTACACTTACTGTCTAAGTGTCTCTATTAGGTCTCTGGGCATCACCTTCGACCTTCTGTGTATTCTGCCACTTTATTAGTTTGATTACTCCTAGTCACACAGGCATGGCCAAATTAATGGATGTGAGGGCCCTACTCCAAGTCATATCTTGTGGCTTGGGGGGCCCCTAAATGCCAACATTCCACTCTTCTGCAGTAACGACCAGGGTACTCAAGCAGGACGTGGTTTATAATGCTATGTGTTATGCCACATGACTTGACAGGTCACATGCCCTTGATTATAAACAACACAATTCAGAAAGGCCAATTACTGCACAAAGAAACATTTTATCAGAACAATACTAACATTTTGTAAATTTTCACTTTTTAGTTACCTTTAACTCATCTTGTTTTTCCCTTGTCACTACTGTACCTTGTAACTATTTTTGTTACTAATAATTATGGATCCTCTTTTCTTCCTCTTTTTTTCTCTCCCCGAGACACACCTGGACATTAGACTTCCATTAGTGTGCCCTGCCTTTCCAGATACCAAATTCAAATTCCACATAAATATATGAATAAAAATGGGGATTGTAGCTGCCATGATCTCTCTGCACATGTCTCTTTGAATACCTATTCTCTCTGCCAAAACCAAAAAAACTGAAGCATGTACTGAAGCAGTTAGTGGGGTTCACAGCTCCCTCCCATTATTTCTCCACTCAGGACTCCTTCGAGCTCCAAACCTGAGACATGCTCAAGCGCCTTGCCTCTGCAATGCATCTGCCACAATCACCCTCTGTGCAGCTATCTTTGTCCTCAGTTCTGTCTGTTCTCCCACTGTCTCCTCTCCTCTGTCTCCATTGTCATTTATAGTTTTGTTGTCAACCTAAAAGTTGCTTTGCTGCCAATGCTGAGTTGCCACATCCTTGCCCCCACTCCAAGTCATTGATGCCAAAGCAGCTAAACGGAGTTGTGCCAAAAAGACTGAACATTAAGAACCCTGCAGGACCTGCAGGTGTTGACTGCAGTCACTTCAGAAATTAAGTTTCCTACAGCAACCTGCTGCAACTTCCCAGTAATGTATATGACTCAAATCAAACCAAGACAAAACTGTGCCAGCAAGAGCAAGTCGCACAAGTTAGTTCCCCTCAGGTGACTTACTAGCATTCCATGGTCCACTTAGTGCCAAACTCAAATTATATTAAAGACTCAGTACACTACTCAGGTTACTGAACACTTACAGACAGACCATGACCAGAGGCAGCCACAACTTAGTTTGTTTCTCCAATGCAATAAAACTAGTTATTTCTGCAGCACAAATGACTTGGACACTGCAGCACACGGATGACTAGTCAGCACAACATACCTGGTGCGGCCTGACCGATGTGAATGCGAATGTGATGAGTCCAGTCTGTCCTCTTGATTGTTTTCTCAAGATCACACAGGTGGTGGTGGCATGACTCAGCCTTGCAGCATGGCCCGGCATGGGAGGACTTCTCATAGCCACAGCAGGACCAAAGGCCAAACTAGCAGCAGCACTGACTGACCCTGGCTAGTGGCTACACTAAAAACACCAGCAGCACATGATGCTACACTGAAGCCAAATCTGACTCCGGGTGACCCCCCGTGGCCTACTCAGACTCTCTCTTTACTTTTCTGTCTTTAGACAGAGACTCTTCTTTGATAGACGAGACCAACCACCGGCACCGATGACTGACCGCCACAGCTCTCTCTCATCCTCCTTCTCCTCTACTCCTCTTTACTGCCCAGCCACATGCCCTGATGCCATGCACATGCACACACTGATTCCTGCTCCCCAGTAGCTACACCTCCAGAGGACCTCTGATGGACATGATTGGTTGTGTGTGGTGGGGTCAGGGTGGATCAGAGGTGAAGTTGGAGCAGCCGTCAGAGAAACTGAGAGGCTCACTTGCTCAGAGCAGCTGCGGGGAAGGGGGTCATCATTCACCAGGCTGACTTAGTGAGGTGAGGGGGCTGACTGACTCACTCCAAGGAGAGGGACTGCTTTTGGGGCAATTTGGCCTGTCAGCGGTTGTCCAGTACAGCCAGAATTAAATAAAGTAGCTGTAAATAAGTTAACAGTGAGGGCCCTCCTGAACCTTGGGGCCCTACGCCATGGCGTAATTAGCATACAGGTTAATCCAGCCATGCACACAGGCAAAGTGCCTTCGTCTGGTAGGTTTAAGACCTACGCCCTTACACTATTGTCCTGGTATGATTAATTAAACTATTATTCTGAAACTGTTCAGGTATATTAATAATTCACCAAATAATAACTAAACTAATAACAAAGGAAATTACTAAAATAAAAAAATCCCTTTCCTTATTACAAGTCTTCATTTAGATAGTATACTAATACCTGGTCTCTTGCATTTTACTTTGCCTTCTGTTTGTTGCAGTCTGTCACTCAGTGAGTTGATCAGTCTCTCCACAGACAGACTACTTCGATACGGAAAAAAAAGAGTTTTGCCAGCAACAACAAAAAAAAATTATCGAATGGTCATAAGTTCTAGGTGTGTTTTACCTTTGGTTCAGCCCTTTGGTTGACAGTGGCTTCAGCGATCTGAGTCATGGCCACAAATGTAACAGGGAGACCCCAACAGGATCTCCGAGGAAGGGCTGGCTCCCTCTCTCGATACTATTAGACCACCTAGATGTATACTTATAGGCCACATGGAGAACGGAGGAGATTTAATGAAGCTTTATCTGGTCAGGATACACAATTTAAGCTGGTACAAAGGTTGTAGCTTCAGTTACCAAAATAAAAAGCCATTCTGTTCTTAGGCAGAACTTGCAAAGCTTATATACAATTGAACAAGTGCAGGATGTATATCCTGTCACCAAACAAGGCAATGCTGGTATATTAGCTCTGTAATTGGAGTATCTACACCTGCAATTTCTGTTGTTGAAAACCTCTGATTGGACATAAATGTGTTTGCAATTGCTGTTGTCATTAAATGGGCTATTATGCATTGTGACAAGCATAAGTTTTGTTGAAATTTGGTGGCTGCAATAAATGTTAGTCCCCACAAGATGGCAGCATTGTAGAACTAATGATATAATGCATTTGCTAACTACATTAGTACAGTTTGCTTTTAGCAAATTCTCCACTGACATACAAACACTTAGGCTTAACACATACAATAGCTGGTTTTGTTGTTAATCCACTATTATATTTTGCACACACTTAACTGTGCCCTTTCTCTACTATACATAAACATACAAATTGCATTGCAGTTTAAACTATAGCATTAATAGGATATACTTCCTATAGAGTTTGAGTTTTCTGATAGACTCACATACTCTTAAGCAAGCACAGGATACATGGTTCAAATTCTATTAATATCTTAGCAGACAGTTACAAAAGAAATGCAGTATACTTTTGTAACCATATATGTATACTCTTTTCCTTAGCAAGCTGCTGTCACATTCTGATAGGTCACTGTGTAACTATGATAAGTAAGAGCTATGACAAATATGACACATAGCATTTATAAGAAATGCCTACATCATTCTGGGGAAATGCAGCACATAAGTTTTGTTTTGTCCACCATTTCGCACACATAAGTTTTGTTTTTAACCACCATTTTGTAGTATGTCTGTGTTGTAACTGCATTGTGTAGACATACCTTTTTATACTCTTTTTGTATATTTACTCATGCACCCATTTACTGGCTTTATCAGATTGTACTTGGGGTTTTGTAGCCTGTCCCTTGCCAACTATTAAAATTTGTGCAAAGACACAAATTATAATAAAATTACTTACTACAATACCCATGTTACAAGGGCTTGTTTGAAGACCTCTGGTGCCAGGCATTTGCATTTATGGTCCCTACCTGGTGGAACACTCTACCTTGTCAGATAAGGGAGTGTCTGACTGTGGAGAGTTTTAAATCTGCCCTAAAAACACATCTCTTGAACCATGCCTTCTTGTACTCTGAATGAATGATTGTATACTGGTTGAATGTATGTTGTTGCATCTTAAATTGCTATGTATGGTTTGACTGCTGAATCTTTTTATCATTCTGTACAAGCACTTGGATATTTGTTTGACTTGCTCTTTTTACAAATAAATTTGAGTTGAGCCGAGTTAAATTCAATCCCTGGTGTCTAGTAGAATCTGCCCCCCCTTCATGTCAGGAAGTGTCCCACCTAGTGGTGGGTGAAGTGGCCCCAATTCACTCTGCAAAGTGATCCATGGAGTGAAGGCGAATTTTTGGAGTGCTCCACAATGCAAAGCGGAGTACTTCACATGATTAATGGGTAACGAAAAGTCCACTGAAAACAATGACTTCACATTACTCTGCCTTCCCAAACCATGACTCCACCAATTTTTAAGGTGAAGTACATTGAAAACAATGTACTTCGCCTCACTTCACCTTGTTTTTAAGCTTCAAAAGCAAATTTTGCAGTGATTCATGGGATTCCAGGTCACATGGGCTCTAGATTGTTCTGCACAGCCTCACTTTGGGGTAGTGTGTGTATGTAGGAAAAAATCTGCTCTGAGAATTTTGCAATTCAGACCTTCTAAAAGCTGTTAAAAAGCCTTTTGGGGTCATTTGTTTTGCTGAAACTTTAGTTCTTCAATTATAGGAAACCCTCCTGTGCTCATATCATCAAGCGTTTATTGTTTGTGTGTGGATTTTGAATGTTAATGTACAATATTCAGTCTGTGTACTGAGAGACAGTGGAAGTGTGCTTTGGGGGAAGGGTGTATCTGTGGTTTAGGTAGATTAAATTGGAGAAAAAGACAGTGCTTTCTGTTTTGGTGATATTTTTCTTGTATAACTGTGTTAATGTACACACAGTAATATTTTCAATAATTCTTGCCATTTTTTTGCTGATTGTTGTGGTGCAGCAGTGCAAAATTTTAGTTTGTTTAAAATATGTGGTTATATTACTGAAGTTTTCAATTTGCTATGCATTACTTAGTAAGTGTGTGTAAGTATGTGTGTAATGCATGTCATCAAATCAGACACCTTTTATTGTGCCACATAATTTCAGCAATGTGAACCTGCTATCCACTGCAGCTGTGTAATGTTTGTACTTCTTTGTGGTATCTTTACTACTACTAGTGCCCCCTCCCCGCAGCCCACCCCAACTAGCAAAGGAATGCTTTTCCAGATTTGAATTTCTGATGGTGAGCACTGGTTAGGTGTTGTGCCTTTCCATCTGCATCTCTTCAGTGAGCAGCGCAATCTTAATCTGTATGTGCATTTGCATCTCTTTAGGACTTAATCTCCATCTGTAATTTAAGTCACAGTTGTTTCTTTGGCTTCCCTTCAGCATACTGGACAGGTGTGGTGCATAATTCTGCATGAACCTCGTACTCATTAATATGCGTTTTTAAGTCAGGACCATCATCACGAGTCACTCATGATACAAATCACATTCTTCATCATCACAGTCACAAATGCAGTGACAAATCACAATTTATGATCACGTCACGAATCACAACATTAGTCTTTCTTAATAGTTACTAGGATGTATTCTAAGCCTGTTTTGTAGTATCACTCCATGCTTCGCCACCCCACCATTGTACCATTAATGAGTGTTTTTAAGTCTGGCAGTTTTGTGCCACACCTCTTCGGGGCCCGGGGAAGTACAGCCATAGGTATTCACATTTCTTCATCATCACAGTCACAAATGCAGTCACAAATCACGATTTATGATCATGTCACGAATCACGACATTATTTTTTTTAATAGTTACTTGGATTTAAGCCTGTTTTATAGTATCTCTCCATGCTTCACCACCCCACCACTGTACTCATTAATGAGTGTTTTTAAGTCAGGGTGTTTTGTGCCACACTTCACTGGGGCCCGGGGAAGTACAGCCGTAGGCATTCGTGTTTCTTCATCATCATGGTCACAAATGCAGTCACAAATCATGATTTACAATTACGTTACGAATCACAACATTAATTTTTTTACTAGTTACTTGGATGTATTGTAAGCCTATTTTGTAGTATCTCTCAAGGTTTCACTATCCCACCACTGTACTCATTAATAAGTGTTTTTAAGTCAGGAATTTGGACAGTGTCTGCAGTACATAAACAGACTGGGAAGAAGACTGACTGCACACAAGCAGTTTAGCACAGTATACTTGCACTGCTCAGAATACAAAGTGTCATGCATATGGAAGACAACAAAAAAGGGCATAATTATATACAAGGGTCAGGGATGGTGGAGAAATACATTTTATAACACAGCAAGGAAGGTGTGGGGGCACATGGTGTGAGAAAAAAAAAACTAATGTGGGATCCCATGGTGATCCAGCAGCAGTTCCAGCATTGACATAATTTGCAACTGATGTCCCTCTATGCGATCCTGGTGGAGAAGCAGGTACTGCTGTAGCCCTCCTCTTCTTAGGGATGCTGCCATGCACAGTTGCACCCTCTGCCACAGAATGGCCAGCAGGTGCAGGCATGGTCCATTCTGTGGCAGCCTACCACTCCATCTGGTGGTGATTGAGCATATGGGTGTACTGGCCCCCAGTCCCCAAGTGAGTCCCCTGGAGGGCCACGGTGCACCTCCACCTCATATAGGCAGCACCTGACCACACTGCTGTCCCCCACAGACACAGTCAAAAAACTGCCAAACAATGGAGGTGCAGGGAGAACCAGACATAGGCAGGGGATGGCCAGATAAACTGGCAGCTGACTGGTCATGGTGCTGAACAGGCATGGGATCCACACCTGGGCCTGGGGGAACAGGCACATCCTGCTCCAGAGGAACTGGTGCTGGACTTGGTGGTGGTGGATCAACTGCCTCAGAGTCAATACAGTAGGCAGTCCTGGTCCTGCTTCCAGGGGGAAGGGACAAACAACTAACTACTTGTAAAGGTAAGAAAAATAAAACTTACAGAAAGAACAAATTAAGTAAAAAAGAGTACAGAAAAGACAAAAAAATGTAGCCTTTTAAAAAAGCTGTTGGGTCTAAATCAAAGTTTAAATCTCCTTCTCTCTCTGATCTCAAAGTATCAGCAGTCACAAAACACACTCCTCTCTCTCTGTCTGCACAGGAGAAAGTAAAAGTGTCTGCTTGTATGACTCATCTCCTTCCTGCCTAGCTAAAGAGCATGTGACTTACAGTACTGTAAGCCATGTGATGTGTGGGGGGCTGCCAAATCTGAAACACCAAATGGATCACTTAGAATCATAATGAGGAACGCGAAGTCCATTAAAAATAATGACTTTGCCTTACTTCACATTGCCATTCTGCCTTAACGTGAAGTAGTAATGACAAGGTCATTGTGAGCACTTTGCATTGCCCACTCTGCAATGAGAAGTGCCCACTTTGCATTCACTTCACCAATGGAATTTAAATTTGCTGCATCTCTAGTCCCACCACACCACACCACTCCCTCACATCCCAACCCCTAGTGGGCCACCAGTACAGCCCTCCACTCACCTCCATGGCTGGCTGCCTGCCTGAGCTCATAATGAATAATTGTGTGCTTGTAAAAGCATGTGCTCATTCATTGACAGATCTCCGTCATTTTAAGTAGTTTTTCAAGGGGGAGGGTAGAGAACTCGGAAGGCTGCTTCAGTCACAGGCAGGAGATGGGGAAATGTGGCCCACAACATTATTCCCCCATTCTGCCCCCCACTGGCAACCGCAGCAGCCCCCTTCTAATCTCTTGACCCACAGAAAAGCACGGGTGCTGACCTGATAGAGTCATACTTCCTAAAACTGGCCTATTTTATTTTGGCTCCCTCCATTACTCACCTTTTCAGCCTGTCACTATCCAAAGATACTCTCCCATCAATCTGGGAGACAGCATATGTCATTCCTCTGTTTAAATCTGGGGATTCCTGTGACCTAAATAACTCAACCTATTTCTCTGCTCCCTGTCCTGTCCTAACTACTGGCAATGATGGTCAATGTGCAGCTCTGATTGTACTTGGAAAACTCCAACTTGCTAAACAAGGCCCAGTCAGGTTTCCATCCCCACCACAGTACCATCACTGCCTTAGCCAAGTTTATGAATGATTGCCAGATTGCTCTTCATGCCAAACATTATGTATGCACTTTGTTTCTTGACCTTAGCAAGGCCTTTGGTACGGTGGACCATGATCTTCTATTAGTGCCCCTAAGAAATTTAGGGGTGGACAACCTGGTGCTAAAATGGTTCTCCAACAATCTATGAACATACACCAACAGGTTAAGACTGACGGTGACCTGTCACCTATACAAATACTGCTAAGAGGTGTGCTCCAAGGGTACATACTTGGCCTGCTGCTTTTTTCCTATCTATAGAAATCATATAGACAATAGTATCACGTCTGCAAATATCCAACTATTCACTGATGATATAGTACTTTACATTGATAGACCAACATCTGAGTGAGCCTGTAATGACCTACAAACTGACGTTGATGTCCTACAAAATAAGTATTACACATGAAACTTCTAAAAAAGCAAAAAAATAAATAAATAAAGCTCTCCCTCAGTCCTCCCTTCCTCCAAAAAAATAACCTCTCTAGCATGGTTCCTCAGATAAACACTTCCTTAGGTGAAACCTTGGAATTTGTGGCAAAATTCAAATATTTGGAGGTCTGGATAGACTCCAAACTGTCCTTCCGCAACCACATAGATGAGCTAAGAAATTGAGACAAAGACTTTTTTTTTTTTGCATCAAGTACTCCCTGACTTCAGAGGCCAGACAACTGCTAGTCCAAACTACTTTCATGCCACTCCTGGATTATGCTGATTTCCTGTATGGCCACAGTACTAGCACAGCCCTCTCCAAGCTTGACACCCTCTATCATATAGCACTCAGATTTATCTCTGATGTTCCTTATTCCACTCACCACCGTACACTCTACTCTTCCATAGGCTGGAGCTCTCTCAGCTTCAGAAGGCAGAAGAATGCTGTCTTATGGACCTACAAAGCTATCATCCATAAGCTCCCTCAGTATTTCTCAGATTGCCTACCTATTTGTCCTCCCGGTATTTACCCTCTGAGAAGCCTTACTTATATATCCCTTATTATCCCTAAGGTCAGATCGCATTTTGATTGAGCTGCAATAAGTCATGCCCTCCCCATACTTTGGAACAATATCCAGAAAACATTAAGGCTTGCCACCCCTGTAATGTTCTCCCTCTTCAAAGCCCTGTTCCTGAGGTCCTTCTCAGAGGCCTGCAATTGTTTCAGATAAGGGTCATAGCACTGCCTTATGCCTTACTTCTCCATCGTGATGTTGCTCTCCCTAGGGCTCCATTCCTTAGATTAATATCATATGAGATACTTACTTCTTCCACTTACACCATCTTCTGATGGTCTTCCTCCCTCCCTTTAGCTCCCCTTCTCCTTTTAGCCCCCTCCCTTCTCTGGCCTGTTTACACCTGCTCATGTGCACTCTCCTTCCTTCAATCTCTCGTGCACTCAGCTCTGCTTCTCTTACTTTCCTCTTCCTTCATGCCCACTGCCACAGACTGAAGCGTGCTAGCTGGAGTGCACTGTGCTAACTAACACTATGTATGTAGTTTCAATGTATGTACCATACCTATGAGTTGGCTTCCAATGAAATGTATTACACTGTTGACCTATTGATGGCATATTGTCTTATCATCTCCCTTCTGGAAATCTGTACATATGAATCAAATTGTTGTCTGTGGATGTATTATAGTCTGCATCTTCCTGGCCTGTATTTACTTGCACCTGTGCTTAAGTAATTTTTCATTGTGTATGTGATATATGCTTGTCTTCGCATATGTTCTAATGATTTGTCTCATGCTGTTGACCTACTGTCTGTACATATATTATCCTTGCCTTGTATAAGTTATTATATGCTTGATTTATGTTATACGTTGTTATATGCTTGATTTATGGCCTTTGTGGCTACTGTACTGTTCCCAGTTCCATCTTGCAAATGAGCCCTGCCTCAATGGTGTTCTGCCTGGCAAAATAAAGATACTGATTGATTGATCGATTGATCTCTATCCCCCCCAAAAAACTACCTAAAATGACTGCAAGTTGTCAATGAATGTGCATGTGCTCCTTTATTAAGAGCTCAGTTGAGCTGTGAGCCATGGAGGTGAGTGGAGGGCTGTGCTAATGGTCTGCTTGCAGTCAGGATGGAGGGGAAGCAGAGTGGTGTCTGTGATGGGACACTACCTGATGAGGTGTGGGGTCCACTAGACAACAAGGATTTAATTTAAAAAATTGAAATAGATATTTACATTGTGGCTGACTGCC
Organism: Neoceratodus forsteri; assembly: GCA_016271365.2. Lineage (NCBI taxonomy): Eukaryota > Metazoa > Chordata > Ceratodontiformes > Ceratodontidae > Neoceratodus > Neoceratodus forsteri. The sequence continues at coordinate 57,922,556 of CM057455.1, forward strand.
CGGCAATCAGTGGGAGTGGGTGGGTGTTGGGGCTAGAGATAATTTAAATTATTAAAACTGTCTCCAGTAATTGGCAAGGGAGAGGAGCCCTAGACACCAGGGTTTTAATTTAAATATATGTGTATATATATATATATATATATATATATATATAAAATATCATGGACAACTGGCTGGCAATCAGTGGGGGGTGGGTGTGTGTTAGGGCCAGAAATAATTTTAATTATTAAAACAGTCGCCAGTAATTGGCAAGAGAGGACCCTAGACACCAGGGTTTTAATTTAAATATATATATATATATAAAATATCATGGACAACTGGCCAGTAATCAAAGGGGTGTAGAAGCTTGCAGTGATTTTAAATATTTAAATTGTGGCTGGTGAATGGTGTGGGGGGGGGGGCAGCTAGATACCAGGGATTTATATACTTTTTTTACATTGTGGCCAAAGTTTGTGTGTGAAGTGTAGCATTTTACCCGTGAAATACCACGCTTCACATTCCATCTGGTGCTCCGAGAATTGGCGAACTTCATGAATTGCATTTTGTGTATTGAGCGTAATTCCCAAAATATTTTATGTTGCAAAGTTTGAACTTCACACATCTCTAGAGAGAATATAGGCAGGAGGATAATGGGCATACTGGGTGGGTCTAGCAGCCCATATCTGCCATCAGATTGTATGTTTATATGTTTCTGTGATAGTCTGTGAGATATGCATTCCATCTACACCACCTTCCCTAAATCTGTAAATTTTCATTGTTAGAGAACAGCAAGCCCTCCTCAGATTCTAGATGGTAATAAACCAGCAGAAGAAAGGACAGGCAAGTGGTAAAAGCAGTACTAATATACTAATTGCCAGCAGATTAGGCCTTACGGTCTATCGAGTCTGCTCGAACCTCAGATCCCTAGTTGGGTGCCGAGGCCCTCCCCCCTTGTGTTCCAGAAACCCCTATCATCCATCCCCACCCCCCTGGGCCAGGCCATCATCTGATACATTTGCTTTCTGTGTCTGTCCCACCCTCTCTTGAAGCCCTCCAATGTGGATCTCTGAACTAGCTCGCCAGGCAGTGCATTCAAAGGGTCTACCACCCTCTCAGTGAAAAGCCTCCTCCGCTTTCCCCGCTCACCCTTCCACCTTCCAACTTCAAACCATGCCCTTTGGTGATATCTCCCTGCTTTAGTCTAAATATCCCCTCCATGTTTACCCTATTTATTCCCATGAGGTACTTGAAGACCTCAATCATGTCTACCCTGTCTCTCCTCTCCTCCAATGAAAACAGGCAGAGCTCCTCAAGTCTGTCCTCATACGTCAAATCCCCTAGTCCTTGTATCATCTTAGTTGCCCTCCTCTGTACCCTCTCCAGGAGCTGTATGTCCCTCTTCAAGTGTGGTCTCCAGTACTGTACACAGTACTCAAGGTGTGGTCTAATCAGTCCATTGTACAGTGGCAGAATCACTTCCCTGCTCCTAGAGGTGATCCCCCTTACGATGCATCCCAACATCCTGTTTGCCTTGCTAGCCACTCTCCTGCACTGCTCAGAATTATTCATACATGCATCCACCATGATACCTAGGTCTTTTTCCCCTGTTGAGGCCTCCAGCGCCTCCCCTCCCAGGGTGTACCTGTGTTTAGGGTTTCCCCGCCTAAGATGTAACACCTTGTACTTGGTGATATTGAAATTTAATTTCCATATGTGAGCCCAGCTTTCCAGGGTGTCCAGGTTCCCTTGCAGAGCCAACCTCCCCTCTTCCACCTCAACTACTGCTCCCATCTTGGAGTCATCAGCGAAGAGACTCATTTCACACCCTATGCCCTCCCTGATGTCCGATATGTGTGCATTAAACAGGATCGGACCCCGGACCGAGCCCTGCGGTACCCCACTACCGAACTCTATAGGGTTTGAGAGCTCCCCACTGATTGCCACTCTCTAGGTGATTCCAGCTAGCCAGTTTTCAATCCATATGACCATCAAAGGGCCTACTCCCATCCCTGTCAGTTTCTCCACCATACCATTGTGGGGGACAGAGTCAAACGCCTTGCTGAAGTCCAAGAATAATACATCCACAGGCTTTCCCCAGTCCAGTTCTGATGTTACCCATTCGTAGAACTCCACAAGATTGGTTTGACATGATCTACCTGGCACAAACCCATGTTGCCGATTATCCAGACCTCCCACCTCCTCCAAGTACACCCACAATCGTTCCTTTAGTATACTCTCCATTAATTTTCCCACCACCGAGGTCAAACTGATGGGTCTATAGTTACCTGGTACTTCCCTTGACCCCTTTATGGATTGGCACCACATGTGCCTCTTGCCAATCCCTAGGCACCCTCCCTCCCTCTCTCAAGTAACCTGTGAAGAGCTCTGCCAGGGGTGCAGCCAGTATGTCCACCAATTTCCATAGTACTCTCGGATGAATGCCATCTGGCCCAGGAGATTTATCTTTCTTTAGGGCTAACCAGACCCTTTCAGTGGAGATAGCATCATCTGTCCCCTCCACCTTACTGGCCTTTTTATCCTTATCCTGATGTGACACCCCGGGGGTACCTCTCCCTCCCTCTTGCTCCATTTCTATTGCTCCCCTGATCCCACTCACTACCGCTTCTATCCTCATCGTGCCTTTATTTGTAGACATTCCATCCATAACTTGTTTATTACTTACAAGGATTAGACTTACACCCTAAATAGTATCTTCAGCCAAGTAGATACTGGGAGCCACAGTTTCTCATCCCCACAAGACAGTCTCCATGAGACTACATAATGCAACAGTCTTATAATGAGAAAGTGACTATGGCAACAGATAGTTCATATGTATATTATAATTACTGTTAGAGTTACAGACAAGCCCTATTGACAAAAATAGCTAGGTGACTCCACAGTGCAGATAACATTATACAAAAAGTGTAATGTCAGCTGAAATTAACAAAGAGCTTATACAAGTACAGGAAAAATATGTGCACTACTACATAATAAGTGTAGTATTACACAAATACAAAAGATGGCAGTGCAGACTGTATAATATCCTAAAAGATAACAAAGACACAAGCATCTTGGCCTACTACATGCTGTTGCTAAGCAGAATAAAATGGAATCACCATAATATTTCCCAGACACTTACACTTGTACAATATGTGCCAATGCCCTGTATGTTAGTAGTGATTTGTCATAATATGTATAACATAAGGCTGGTCTAAGGTTCACAGTGTGATGATAATTAGGGTGTGGAGACTAAGTGTAACAACATGGTTGCTTTACTATGTGGCTAATCTGGTGTTTAGGAAAAGACTGGTCAGTTGGGAAACTTTCCCTCATTCTGTACCATTAAATGCTGCTCACCTATATGAATCCTGACAATGTGAGAGATGTGGTTTCCATTGAAACCAAGTCCCACACTTAGTACATTTAAAAGATTCCTCCTCTGTGTGTATCATCCAATGACCTGTGAGCCGAATCATCCACATGAATCTTTTTCCACACATTATATTAAAATGGTTTCCACTCTGTGTGAATCATCTGAAATTTATTTGTGAAATGTTCCACACTTAGTCCATGTAACGGATTTCTCTTGGGGTTTGTATCTCCAAATATTCTATAAGATTTACCGTCTGTCTAAAAATCCTTCAGCTAAAAAGTACATTTAAAAGGTTTCTCCTCTGTGTGAATAATATGGTGTTTAATAAAATGAGACTTTGCTGAAAAACTCTTTCTCACACTCAGTACATTTAAAATGTGTCTCTCCTATGTGAATCATCTGGTGGTGTTTAGTAAAACATAATTTAGTTGTACGTATCTTCCCACACACATTACACTTAAAAGATTACTTTTGGGGTTAGTGTCCCCAACTGTTCAGGAATTTTTAGTATCATGATGAGAATGGACCCCATTCTTAAGCCAGGGATTATTCAGAAATCAGGAAATCAGTACTTTACTTGTCACTGATGTTTGCTGAGAGCCTTTTTCTCAGCACATGCAACATCCCCAAGATGGCTTCCTTCTACAGTTCATAAGGTGTCACAAATATCGGTAGCATTTTTAGATGTGCCTGAAAGTTTTTTTTGATTAGTCCCATTGCTACAAGCACTACTGGAACAATTTGTGTGTCCTTATTCCACATCAGTTTGGTTTCTAACTGCATATCTAGGTATTTCATGATTTTGTGTCATTCTGTACACAGGACGCTGTAGTCACTAGGGGTAGTTATTTCAATCAGCAATGTTACCATTGTTCATTTTTCTTGTATTACAAGATCTAGTTTTCTCACTTCCACTTTCTTGGCAGTTGGTATTGTGTGATCCCATGTAATAATTATTTCTTCATTATCTGTAATTGTTTGTGCTTCATGTTTCCAGTGTTTCTCTGCTACCTGTATGTGTCATCAAAAACTAAATAAATAAAATAAAAATAAATATAGTGTCTGCACAGTTTCCAGTGGATCACTCTTGCTATGTTGTTGTGTCTTTTAGTATACAGGCCTTCTGTCATGTGTAGTGAGAACAGGGGGGCACAATTTGAAGATAGAAGGGGAATGTCTCAGGAGTAATGTCAGGAAGCATTTATCCACAAAGAGGGTGGTAGATTCATGGAATAGCCATTGCAGGGAGGCTGTGGGATCAAAAACAGTGGGGGAATAAAAAAATGCATGGGATAGACATAAGGCAATTCTTGTGGGAGGTAGAAAGAAATAGGCTGTTGGTTAACTAGGATCTGCAGCTTATCCAGTAGCTGGGGAAATGGGAAGACTAGGTGGGCACAGTGGTCCTTATCTGTCATCAGATTCTATGTTTCTTGACCCTATGACCTCCTCAGGAAGGTGGTTCCATGCATCTACCACCCTTTCTGTGAAAAAAATACTTCCTCACATTGCCCCTGAGCTGTCACCCCTCTATCTTCAAATTGTGCTCCCTTATTCTTACACATTTCTTTCTGAATGATGCTCCCCTCTTGGACTTTGTTGATTCCTTTGAGGTATTTAAAAGTGTCTATCATGCCCCCCCTTCCTCAAAGATATACATATTAAGCTCTTTTAGTCTCTTTTCATATGGCTTCTGTTGCAGACCCTGCACCATTTTGGTTGCCCTCATCTGGACTGCCTCTATTCTGCCTATGTCCTTGCAGAGATGGGGTCTCCAGAAATGCATGCAGTATTCCAGATAGGGTCTCACCAACTGTCTATACAGAGGGATAACTACTTCTTGTTTTCTACTGGTGATCCTCTCCCTATGCATGCCAGTATCCCCCATATCCCTCCTTATTGCCTTCTCGCATTGTTTGCCTACCTTGAAGTTATATGATATGACAACCCTAGGTCCCTTTCCATTTTTGTTGTTGTTAGTGCCTCTTCCCTACTGTGTACTCTTGCCCTGGGTTTTTGTTTCCCAAATGCATTACTTTGTACTTCTTTGCATTGAATCTAAGCTGCCATATATTTGACCATTCATCCAACTTTGCCAAGTCCCTTCTCATCCTTTACTACACACACACCCCTTGTGTATCAACCCTGTTGCAGATCTTTGTGTCATCTGCAAAAAGGCATACTTTTCTTTCTAGCCCCTCTGCAATGCCTCCTATAAAGATATTAAAGAGGACCGGTCCCAGTACTGAACCCTGTGGTACCCCACTAGTGACCACCTTTTCTTCAGAGTGTACTTTGTTTACTATTATCCTCTGCATCCTGTTGTCCACCCAGTTTGTTACCCAGGATACCAGACGGGGACCAGCTCCCAAGCTGGCTAACATGTTTATTAATCTTTCATGTGGGACTGTATCAAATGCCTTGCTAAAGTCTCGGTAGGCCATGTCCACAGCGCCTCCTGGTCTACTACTTTGGTCAGCCTGTCAAAGAAATCTAATAGATTCACCTGACATGACCGTCCCACTATGAATCCATGCTGCCTTGGGTCCTGTGCCTCGCTGGCCTCTAGGTACTCAACTGTTCTATTTTTCAGAAGTGATTCTTTCATTTCCCTACCACTGAGGCAGGAATGTACTGCGACTGTCATTTTTTTGGGGGGGGTTGGGTCTGCTCACAGTATGCAGATTAGTCAGTCACATAACTTATTTGCATAATGGTTTCTGGCCTCCTGGCTCCACCCACCATGGTCAAGAAACAGACCAAGCAATGAATCTGAAGGCAATCTTGCCAGGCAGAAGAAGAAGTGTACACAAAATCAAGGCAATCTAAACCGGCACCTGCATTGCTGGCTGAAATTAAAGGATAAAATCAAGGTGTCTACTTTTTACAATAAATCTCTCCAGAACGTCATCTGCTGACAAAAGGACATTGTCATGACCAGCAAGTAAAGCTCGGCCATTCAGTCTCTTCTGCGATGCGATTTCTCCTCTTTGTCTTGATGCAATCAATCATAGAAAATTGTACGTTCAGCTTCTGAAATAGTGACTGGGAGTGTCACAAGGATTTTTAATAAATTGTAAATGTTTGGATAAAAGTTTTGGTCACAGCTAGGCAAACCATCAATAGCTGTAATCCGGAATGGATTCTTTCCTGTCTTTTGCATCAATCCACCTGTCATGCCAACGACGGAATTCACTCTGTATAAGAAGAATATTATCAAGGAAAACATCGCTGTAGACATTTTTCAGTTCTGACAGAAATTCCACCTCCACAGTGTTCAAGGAGCGATCAGGGATGACTTTTTCAAGGGAAGTCAGGATTTTCCTAAGTGTGAGAAACCAGTCTGTCATTTGCTGTTCGAAGAAATCTAGACTTGGACTGAACACAGTTGTTCTGTAGTGTTGTTCTATTTCTTGCAAACTCAGTCTTATTTGTGAATTTCTTAAGACTGTAATCTCAAAACTAAACTCTTGAGCTAATGCAAAGTTCTGAAAACTGCATTTCTGCATCGTGACACATGGTATGAATCTGTTTCAAAGCATCATCAGCTGCCTGAACACACATGGAGAGATCTGTTTGAACCTTGTGTAGATTTATTGATAGTACACACATAACTGAGAGTAGTTTCTCTGAAACAACTAAATCACCTAGAAAACATCCTTTCTCAATTGTGTTCCAGAGCTGCGCAGCCTTAGATGAAGCATCATCTCTCCAAGTATTAGATTTCTCGTCAAAAGTGGCAACTACTGCAGGGAACAGATCTATGAAGGTGAACACTGCTTTGTGAAGTTCTACCCATCGTGTTTTACAAAGACTGACAAGCCTTTTCTTTTTCTCAGTTGGTTAAAGGCTTGCTATTTTGTTCCTAAGAACTTTGCTATGTTTAGCAGAATTCTTAAAACGTGTGCAGCAGTCAGAAATTGTAAAACAATTTTAGATGGAGTTCACTGAATAGGTTTTTGAAACCACCAGATTCAGTGAGTGGTTTGCACAGTGAACATACATAGCTGTTGGATACTCATCAGCAATTTTAACTTGTACACCATTTAACCTACCATTAAATGCAGCCACTCCATCACAATCCTGCCCCCTGAGATCACTAAGATTTAATTTTAAAGTTGTTAATGTTGACATGATAGTATTGGCCAGACATTCACTAGTCAAGTTTGTAACCATCAGGAAAGTGAGGAAGTCTTCCTTAATTTGTGGCTTTTTCCCCTTCAGACTCAGTGTCAACATATCACATGCAGCTACACAGTTGTTCTTTGTTGCTAACATCTCTCATTTCATCAGCTAAAACAGCAAAGGGACCACAGTGTTTTACTCTTGTGAATGTTTTCTCAATCAATATATCCCTAATAATAACAATTATTTAATTCTAAATTTTTGGACTAAGGTATGTGGTGTCACTGGAGTTGCTTTGTAGCTATTTTCATAGTACTTCATCTCCGTGATTTGCTCTATACCAGATGAGGGTCCTGAAATTTCCATAATTTTATTTCCGGTCTTCAATAGTCAGTGACCGTGAATTTTCATTTCCACAGAGTGCAATCTCCTGGCAGCCGCATAAAATTATTGTATCTATCACCGGAAGTATCTTATTATGATTCTCTAGTGCTAGAGTTTTTCAATAGGAGTCTATTTGTTCTGTAATGCCTGCTGATTCACCTCTTGAGATGTGACAAAAATTCTCAGCTTTTAATTAACTATTTTTGTGATACTCAGTATGAGAATGTAAGTCAAAATGCTCTTTATCTTTTTTCCAGTTTCTTAAAGGTTCACAGATAAGCTGTCCAAGACGTTGATGACTTCCTTTACCTACTTCATCATTGCAGAAAATAACACATATCTTACAGTAAGCACCATCTGTTATAGTCGAATATGCAATCCAATTGTACTGCGAAAACCAGTGGTGTTGGAAATGGAGATTTATCTTGCCACTTGCAAGAAACTTGTAATCACTGTTGGGTTTATGCAATGCACTCATTATTTTAAACTGTTCCTCATTAGTAAGTTTTGTCCCTATGTATTCACTTATATATTTACCAATCTGAGTTGCAGCACTGGGTGTAGTAACAGTATGACTGGGTGGTTGTCTGCAGCATGCAGTGGTTGTAGTGGATGAAAGGGAAGTTTCAGTACTAGTGGTCAGTGACACTGCAGCAGAGCCAGAAGTGCTTTTAGATTCAGAATCACAATATCCTGAATGTATTACATGTACAGCTTCACTTTCAACTGTTGTGGAAACAGTGCTTCCCACATCCACACATCCTGCTGCTTTGTTGACCACACTTTTGGTAATGGACTTAGCTTTCTTTCAACTTGCATGAAACATATCAAGCAGAGACATTTGCCTTTTAATTTTTATTCATTTATTTTTTTCCTTTAATACTCAGAATGAGAGTAAGGGTCGGCTCAGGGACAGGTGATGTTCAGGGTCAGTGAGTGAATGTTATGGTATAGTATGTTTCTTTTTGTACTGGATGGACACTACTATACTAGACTAGTCCATCCTGTTTTGTACAATGTGTACCACTGGCCATGACAGAGTGACAGTGGAGTGCCAAGACGATAATATAAACTCAGCCTGAAGTGTGGAACACAAGATAATTATTTCTTTTTCTTACTTAAATAGTAACTATTTCTTTCCTTTTTTTATACCAGAAACTTTCAAAGAACATGAACCAGATGAGAAACAGAAGGGCAGGCACAGAGACAGAGCAGCACACACCGATCAGAATGGCATTGGTAAGGCTAAGGTGCCAGAGCCAGTGTGACAGGAGTCGATGACCAACCAACCAAAAACAGTGTTACACTACCTGGGTTTTTAAAAGTCTGGGAGGAAAAAGAAGAGAATGAATATATTTGGGATTGTCTGGGATGGGAAATAAACTTTAGGACAATGTGGATGGATGGAGGGGAGCTAACTAATAATTAAGAGACAGTTGAATTCACTACAGACAAGTTTACTTGAATAGTATATAACTTCTCTCTTTAATAAACTTTTTTTTTGGGAAAAGTTAACTTGTCTCCTGTCTTGTCTGCTGACACGTATTTTTTACTCCAGACAGGTCTCAGCTCTCTTCCCTGAAGTTCCCTCTCTCTTTCTCTCAGTCTATATACTCTGACTGACTGTAGTTCTTCTACTATCTGTCTGATTCTGAACTTCTACTAACTCTCTGATTTTGAAGTCCTACTATCTCGCTCTCTGAAGTCTCTCTTCATACACTAGTTCATACACACACACATGGCACGGATAGTGCTCGCTGTCTCACTTATAGGATCAGAAAAAATTGGCAAAGGCTTCACTTGGTAGTCAACTTACTACACAAACAGTCACAGTGCAGATAGTGCTGTGATGATCTATTCTCTCTCTCAGTTTAATCAGAAAAAATCTGGCAAGGCAAGAGGGCTTGGTGGTGTCTACTTAGTACACATACAGACAGTGCAGATAGTGCTCTCTTACACTCAGTTTAATCAGAAAAAAATCTGGCAAGGGCTTAAAGGGGTGGTCTACTTAGTACACACAAATAGTTACAGTGCAGATAGTGCTCTGATCTGTCTCAGTTTAATCAGAAAAAATCGGGCAAGGCAAGAAGACTTGGTGGTCTACTTAGTACACACTCAAACAGTTACAGTGCAGATAGTGCTCTGATCTCAGTTTAATCAGAAAAAATATAACAAGGCAAGAGAGGGCTTGTGATCTCCAGTTAGTGCACACACAGACAGTGCAGGTAGTGCTTGCTCTCTCAGTTTATCAGAAAAAATCTGCCAAGGCAAGAGGGCTTGGTCTACTTAATACACACACTGATCACAGTGCAGATACTACTTGCTTGTGCTCTCTCACTCTCAGTTTAATCAGAAAACAAATCTGGCTGGCAAGGGCTATGGAGGTCTTCTTCAACTTAGTACATACACAGACAGTAGTGTCAGTGCAGGATCATATAATGGAGTGCTCTGTGCTCTCTGGGGCTGTAGCTGCACAGTGCCCCCGACAACACACCATCTTTCTGTCCTGACTCCTGCTGCCCAACTTTTCTCTTGCCTTTACTTTTTTTATATACATGAAGTAAATAAATATATTAAAATGTTATGCTGTAGAGTACACCTGAGCTACTACTACTAGTATTGTATGGTATGTTCATTTTTCCCCCTGACCCTCACAAACAGTCTTCACAAAGTCCACTGCAAGCATCAGCTGCCTGAACAGCTACTCCCTCCAGTCTGTATTTCCAGTCAGCTAGTTACGAATATAATGAGCCCCCCAAAATTCAGAATACTCTCATCCCCCACTACAACCATGACTCCACACACAATGTAAGGTCTGAACTGTTATCTGGCCCCTCACATTCTTTCCAGTCTTCCAGGCACTACTCAGACAACTCAAAAGCTCAATATATTTGAACTCTGACTGATAGATGATCAAGAAAACATTAAAGATTCATCTATCCTAGTCCCTCCCCTACATTTTATTTATAGAGTCAAGCAAGTTGGAGCAACAAATCTGGCAAAAACTCAGACAGCTAGTAGCTTTTCTAAAATGCAGAGTCGCAGCATGAGCCAACTGTTCAGTGGCAGTCTACAGTGGAGGCTGAACTGAAGTAAATGTCTTGGACTCGTGCTGCAGTGTAGTGTTGTGCCATGTCTGCATGCTCTGGGAGGAGGAGGAAGGGCTCACTGCAGGCTTACCTTGTTGCCATTCAGCATCCATGTTGCAATGGGCTCTTCCTCTTCTCTGGGCTGGTCAAGTTTAGTGTCAGTCAGCCGCTGGGCACTGTGGCACAAGGAGGGAAGGCAGAGGGAGGACTAGTCCTGGATGCAGCTTCCAGATCCATTCCCTCAATCAGCTGACATTCCTTTGATCAGTCTGTGAGCCATGTGACCAGCCCAGAAAAGCAGCCACTCACAAATCCCAATTGCCAGATGCCTGCCCACAACTCTGCCTTAAAACTCATGATGGGCACTCGAAAATGCACTGGGGCGCAACTTGTATATTGAGAGCTGCAAAGATTTTGGGGGGATTTTAACCCTGAACCCCCCCTTCAGTGCATCCCTGCTGACTGAGGTCAAACAGGTCTGTAGATTTCTGCCTCTACCTTACTCCCACATTTGTGAAGGGGAATCACATTCGCCCTCCTCCAGTCCTCAGATGTCACACCATCCTCCCATGATTTGTTAAAAAGGGTAGTCAGTGATATCACTAGGGCTCCTCTTAGTTCTTTTAGAATTCAGGGGTGAATCCCATCAGGCCCCATTGCTTTGTTTACCTTGAGTTTTAGGAGTTCTTTCAGGACCCTTTTTTCTATGAATGAACTAGAATCAACCCTCCTGTCCAGAGTGCTTCTATTGTTTAGTTTAGGCACCTTCCCTTCTTCTTCTTTTGTGAATACTGAGCAAAAGTATTTGGTCAGTTTTCCTGCCTTTTCGCTATCACCCTCTGCCCAAATCCCCACCCCTTTATTAAACCTCACTTTCCCTCCCTTGGTTTTCCTTTGCTCCCTGATGTACATATAAAATGATTTTCCCCCTTCTTAACTGAGTTGGATATCTTGACATCCAGCCACAAGTTGTGCAACTGTTTCTAATTCTGTACTACAGAACCTGCACTTATCTGTTTCTCCCATTTTGTCTAAGGATTTTGTGAACCATCGTGTGCATAGTCCACTATCTTAGGCTACCATTATCAATCTCTCATCTCATGACCTAACTTCACCTCTTTTTAACCACTCCCTGGTCAGGTCTTGATCGACCTGTGGTTGATCCAATAGCTCCCTGTATTTTCCACTGTAATGATCATCTTTCCAGTTGTTCTTTCTTTTCTGTTGGTCTTTGTCCTTATATTCCTTTTTCTGATTCTTGCACTTTCTGTTGCTGGCTTTTCCTCATCTACTAGTGGCTTAACATCCATCTCTGCTGCCATCCTGAAGGCTTCTCCTGATTTGATGAGTGAATTCATCATAGGCTTGCTTTCTTCATGATGCAGGACCTTGACTATGTTTGAGTCCAAGGATGTCAGTAGTTATGTATGTAGCTCCACCATTGTGGACTTGTATGTGTAATCAATCTCAAGGAAGCCCATGGTTCCCTCAGACTTGGATTGTGTAATCTTGGCATGCACTGGGTTTTGTATATTAACCAGCAAACATGAAGCAATTTCCTCATTTTTATATCTAGCTCTCTCAGGGTTAGTGTCTCCAAATGTTTTGGGATTTACAATACCATGATGAGAATGGACCCCCATTCTCAAGCCAGTGTATTTATTTTCAAATCAGGGAATCAGTACTATACAAGTATTTGATGTTTGCTGAGAGTGCTCTTCTCAGCACATGAATTGTCCCCAGGATGGCTTCTTTTTGTAGTTCATAAGGTGTCATGCATATCGGTAGCATATTTAGATGTGTCTAAAAGTTCTCCAGAGGGATTCTTCTGATGGTGTGTTAGGTCACGTGCATGAATAAAACACTTGTCACACTTAACACATTTATATGGTCTATCTCCAGAGTGGATTCGATGATGTGTTACAAGACAATGCTTCCAACTAAAACTCTTGTCACATTCAATACATTTATATGTTCTCTCTCCAGAGTGAATTCGCTGATGTGTTTTAAGGCTACTTTGCAGGGTAAAACTCTTCTCACATTCAGCACATTTATACGGTCTCTCTCCAGATTGACTTTGTTGATGTGCTACAAGTTCACTCTTACAGGTAAAATGCTTATCACATTCAGCACATTATTGTGGTCCCCCCCCCCATAGCAAAGCATAACATTTAAACTTTCCACTGCCAAAGTTGACTATATTTACTTCAAGCTCCATGTGAGGAGAGGGTCCTCTTAGTTTCAGACTGGAATTCCAATTTGAGTAGGCTAAATCATGAACGTAAAGGTGGGGCCCTTCGATTTAGTCCTGAAACTAAGAGGAACCTCTCCTCACATCAAGTCAGCAAAGACTGTGGTGTTGATATGTTTTTGAGGGTGTGTGGTGAATATTAGATCTAGGAGGGAGCTTTTCCCTGTCCTCAGGTTGGCTCTCATTGGGGAGGTCACCAGCTAGGAGATGTTATGTACTGCAATGGCATCTTTAAAGTGGGTGGCTTCAGGGGCCAAGCAGTTGACATTAAAATCTCCCATAACAATTACCTTAGATTAATTTGGTAAGCTGTTCAGGTGATCAATCACCTTATTGATACCTGATTTGTTTTATGGGGAGGGGGGATGTAGACAGCAAATACATACAGGGTTTTACCTCACTGCCCAATAAGAACTTTTATCCTTAGTATTTGGGAGTGATTAGCTAGGGTAGCATGGAGTAAAATCTGTCCATTTGGGGAGTTCTTCAGATAGATAGTATAACTCTCTCCCCTTTTTCCAACCATATCTAGTCTGAACAGGGTTTTTGCTCTGACTCACCTACTAGCCTCGAGTCCAGTGACCAAATATGAACCTTTTTGCTAGCACACCCAGTTAACAGACTCAGATATGTACCCTCTTCAGGGGATGAAGTACAATACTTCACCCAGTGGGTAGCCAGCCAGGTTCACAAGTCTACCCTTATGACCCAATTTGAGACCTATGTATATTTCCACCTTAGCAAGAAAAGTAACACTTTTGTTTAAACCCTTAACAGTTGTCAGGATTATTAACACTTTTCCAGCATTCACATGCAAAAGGAAACGAGAAGGCACAGGCAGAATTTCAAGGAAATAATGTTTACTAAAAACTGAAATTAGATAAAATATGAAACACAGAACATATAACATAAATACTTACAGTCAAAATAAAAAGGAATTTCAGAAACAGATATGCCTGTAACTGAATTTCTAGTCTTAATCTAGTTTTCTAGTTGGTATTACCCAATTGTACAGAAGTGCCTTTTTCTTTCAGAACACAGTGTGTGTGTTCTCTTAGGGGAGTCCAAAGATAACGTCTGCCCTGTCCCCTCACATGCTGGGCAGTAATGAAAGTCAGTTTCTCCACCTCCTTGTGATGTCACAGCACATGAGGTCACTGTTAGTCCAATTAATTTTGTAATCAGACCAAGAATATTCAAGAGGGTGTCATTTTACTGTTGGCTAGAAATATGCAAAGTTAGCAATATTCAAAATATGACAATCCTTTTGATCAGAACATTTCCTTTGATGTTTTCAGAACACACATGCTTCAAATATTGGACTTAAACCCCAACCATTGCCTCTGGCATCTGTCGTGTTCTCCCTTTGAACAGTCCTACCTCTCTAAGCCATCATATCCAACCCCCTCCTATCTCGGCTGACCTTCCGTCGTCATTCCCTATACCCCCCTTCCCATCCTACTTGCCAGGCCATGCCTACAGTACTTATCAAAGGACTCTTACATCTCAATCTTCTTCGCACTTTGACGCTAAAGGAACTGCCACTGCTGCTCACTATGACTCCTCCAATGATGTTTATGGTATAAACTTTAGCTCATAATCTTACATCCATATATCTGTATCCATGCAACTGTATTTAAATGGCACTACCTCCTGTTGAACCTATTGCTATGTTCTGGTGCAAATATCTTGTCACGTGTGATGGTTATACGTTATTATGTTGTTATTATTACAATGTAATTTTTATGTATGTTCACTCAACCTGTGATGTCTTAACCCTGTTGGCAACAGTTTTACCCCAGGTCCATCTTGTAAATGAGCTCATCTCAATGATGTTCCACCTGGCAAAATAAAGATTTTGATTGCTAGACTGATTGACACATCCTGCCAACAGTTCCCTTCTAGGTGTGAAAGCCAAGAGGAATCAGTCAACTGTTTCCCTTCCTTCATGGGTTATAAAATGCATATCTTGTCCCCAGCAGATCAGAGTAGGAATATTTTATGATGTTAAAACCAGGCATTTTGGAAAGAAGCTCTATGTCTCAACAGAAAAGGAAACTAGCCACCTGATTTCTGCAATTACTGTGTTAGGGGTCAGAAGGTCAGGCCCCTACAACTGCTAGATGCTTTCCCCTAAGCAGATATTCTCATAACATCATATTTATATCACAAATATTATACAACATAGTGATGAATAGATGGCAGAGCGTCAAACTGACACAACCCACCTTCTGTACTTCTTATTTACTGAAGTTTATGCATCCAATTTGAACTGTTTTTCTTGCCTCACTATTTACTACACTCTCCAGTCTGTACAATTTAGCCTCTAAATGAATCAGTATACAGAGGCCAGACTGTCTGTATTCCTCTGTATAATATTAACCAGTAATTGGATTTATTTCTACTTATGTATTTATTTCATGTGCTTCTGTAATGTATTTATTTTATTTTGTATACATTTTTGTGCCTTTGTAATTCCCTGTATTCCCCTGTCCCCAGGTCACACCTGGAAATGAGGCTCAGCTGTGTGCCTTTACTGGTACCAAATGTTTAAATAAATAAATAAGTCAGGAAATCCTAATTGCAATCCAGGACAGCTTCATAACTCAGTGTGTGCCTGATGCTATCAGGGAAGGGGCAATCCTGGACATAGCGCCCACCAATGGGGATCATGTACAGGAGATAGAAGTTAATGAACCCTTGGGTCAATGTGACTACAGTTCAATGTGGTTCAAGTTTGGACATGGGCAAGGATAACACTCCAACCAAGACCGGAACACTGGATTTCAAAAGGGCAAATTTTAAAAAGATGAGGGAAGTGCTAAGAAAACACCTGGAAAGTATGGAAGAGGCATGGGGGTGGACTGATTGTGGTCCATCATTAGGGGGCTATTCAGAAGGACACAAGCAGTTGTATCAAAATGAGGAGGAAGAAATTGAAAGCCAGACCACCAAGCTGATTTAACAGGGCAGTGACCAGAGTGTTAAGAGAAAAGAGAGCAACCTATAAAAATTTCAAAAGAACAGCAAAGGAAGAGGATGAGGAAGAATACTAAAGACCGGCTAAGGTGCAAAAAGGGAGGTGCAGCAGATAAAGGCACAAAAACAACTACAAATAGCCAAAGGAATAAAGAATTGGGAAAAAGCCTTCTTTCACTACATAAGTGAAAGGAAGGACAAGAAGGATGCCATTGTTGGGCCGAAGAACAGTGATGGCTGGGTTGATGAAGATGGGAGCAAAGCAGAGGTATTAAATTAATACTTCTGCTCCATCTGTACAAAGGAAAAGGATAGACCAGTGCCAGGCAACCAGAGAACTGTATAAAAGTTGGATCCAATTTATATATTCAGCATGAATGTTGAATTTGTTCTAAACAGCAAAAAAATAGGGCCAGGAAGCACTATCAAATACTTTTTCAGCACTGAGGGGAACCAAGGCCATAGGACTCTTGCTCTCCCTTGACACCTAAATAAGATAATTTCATTTTCATAGATGATTGCTTGAGAGATGCCCTTTCATGAAGCCTGCCTGCACTGGACAAATATGAGTATCCCAGACAGAAGCCAGACTATTGGAAAGCATCTTAGACAATATCTTCAAATCTGAATTGAATAGGGAGATGGGCCTATCATTACCAGTGCGAGTGTCATCCATACCCATTTTTTTAATAAGGGTTATCCATGCCTCCATGGAACAGAAGTCAGAAAAGTCAGAAGAGAACCAATATTTATATAACCTTGCAAGAAAGGGGGCTAGCTTTAAAGGGCAGGCCTTATAAAAATTGGTGCAGATCCCATCCGGCCCAGGCACCTTGCCAATGGTAACCGTCTTATGGCATCTGAGATTTCCAAGACAGATATAGGATGAATGATCTGAACACAGTGTAGAGGAGAAAGAGTTGGGAGAGGGAGGGCGTCCAGGTAAAAGATATATAATCTTCCAGGGTGGGATCAAGAGATGAGTCATTTGAATAAAGAGCGAAGTAAAATGAGTGAAAGGACACAGCAATATCTCTAGGATGTGTCACCATCGCTGCATCTGGGCTTGACCAGATACCAGGGATGATTTTAAAGGATACAAGTTGGTGTAACATAAGAGCCACAGCTTCCTGGCCCTCTCCCCTGACTCTAAATACTACATCTTGGTGTGCTGAATTACTAAATCAGGTTTTGGGGCTAGTAAATCTGTATATTGTACCCTGAGACCATTTAAATGGGTCTAAACACCATTCAGCATGTCCATACACAGAGAATGCTCCAACAAGGCTGGTTTGGCATGATCTTTCCACAACAAACCCGTGCCGCTGACTATCCTGGAGACCATTTTCTTCAAAGAAGCTCACCAGTGGCTCTTTAAAGATGGTTTACATGAGCTTCCCCCGACTGATGTGAGACTCACTGGTTCATAGTTCCCCAGTTCATCCTTTGGGCCACTTTTGTGGATGAGTACTACATGGGCCATCCTCCTGCCCTGTGGTACACATCCCATGTCCAGGGAGGTATTGAACAGGTCAGCCAGTGGCCATGCCAGGACCTCTACTAACTTCCTTAGCATCCCAGGATAAATGCCATCTGGTCCGGGTGCTTTGTCCCTCCCACTAATGCCCCCTTAGCCCTTCCAGTACCCTATCCTCTGTGATCCTTATATCTGTTTTCTGCTCTCCCCCTTACCACCCCCCCTTGCCTGAGGTATTTTCCATCCTTCTCCTGAGTGAATACAGAGCAGAAATACTCATTCAGTGCCTCTGCCTGCTTCATCCCTTTCTCTGTTTCTCTCAAGAAGGATGGGGGGGAGCCCATCCTTCTTAATCCTCACCAGGTGGTGTTTGCTCCTTCTTCTCTCTACAGTGTAATGTAATGGGAGAAGTCTTTTCTCCAGTTTTGATGCCCTGCACCAGCCTTAGCTCCTTGGAAACCTTGGTTGCCCTGGACCATTCTGGTAACCTCCCTGGGCTTCCCTGTATACATTATCTTTATCCTCCTCCCTACCTGAGTTTGTGTGTTTTCAAAACGCTGCCCTCTTAGCCCTCACCCCTTCCATGACCTCCTGTGTCAGACAACTCAGTTTCTTTGCCCTACACTTCTTACTTTTGTTCCTAGTGCATGATTCCATAGCCTCTTCCAACCCTTCCTTTATAATGTTCTATTTCTGGCCTCCATTCATGTGTGGTTGCATGCCTGCCCCAAATTTCCCCAATTTTCTTAAAGTCTGCCACCTTAAATGTAATCACCCTTGTGTCCATTCCCCCTGTTTCCTGCCCCATATGGAGTGTGAACCACATTGAATAGTGATCACTCCCAGTTAGTGGTTCCTTCATCTCCAAATTTTTTTACTGACTCCAAGTTCTCTGGTACAAAGTCCAGAGACCTCTCTAACTGAGTCAGCCCCTGAACCAGCTGTGTAAGAAAGCTTTCCTGAAATGCCTCTAACAGGACCAATTCCCTTGCACTCGTGGTGGATGCTGTGCCCCACTCCACCCTCAGTGGGTTAAAATCCCCCACCACCACTGTACTCCCCTTCCTGGAGATCTTCCTGATTTGCTCAGCCATTTCCCTATCCAGGTCACTCTCCTGATCTGGTGGCCTGTACACAACCCCCATCCTCAGTGCCTTATTCTTTGCATCCTGAAACTGCATCCATAGAGCTCCTGTCCTCCCCCACTCCCTTACATACTTTATCCCTCCCTTGCATAAATTGTCACCGACCCCTCCCATTAGTCCTATCCTTTCTGTATATCCTAAACTCTGGGATCATCATGTCTCAGTCCTGGTAATGGGTGGCCCATGTTTCTGTGATTGCCACAATGTCTACCCTCTCCACCACCAGGAGAGCCTGTATCTCCACTACCTTATTCCCCAGGCTTCTTGCATTCAATGAGACCACCTTTCAACCTGCCTCCTTTCTCTCTTTACCCCTATTCTTTCCCCCTTTTTTCTCCCAGTGTCCCTTCCCTACTAACTTCATTCATACCTAGGGGGTAAGCTTTCCAGGCTCTCCTTTTCAGAGCCTCTCCCTACCAATGGTCCCTTCCCACAACCTCCTCCTAGTTTAAATACATATATATATCTATATATCTATATATATATATATAGATATATATATATATATATATATATATATATATATATATATATATATATGATATAGATAATATATATCTATCTATCTATATATATTTATCTATATATATATATATATATACACACACACACACACAAACACACACTTCTTACCCCTGTTTCAGTACTCCCTTCCCACTCATATTCATGGTCCTGGATCTGGGAGCTTGGCTTCAATGCCAAGAAATACAAATTATGCATACTGGAGCCAAGAATCCAAGAACAGAGTACTACCTGGGTGGAGTCCGAGTACCTGTATTAGAGGAGGAGAAGCAGGACCTGGGAGTGATGATCACTAGAGAACTTAAGCACTCTACACAATGCAAGAAAGCAGCAGCAAAGGCAAACAAGATGCTAGGATGCATATCTAGGAGGATCAGTAGTAGGAGAGAGGAGGTTATACTGCCCTTGTACTGGTCACTGGTAAGGCCAAATCTAAAGTATGGAGTTCAGTACTGGTGCCCACACCTCAAAAAGGACATTAACCTACTGGAGAAGGTTCAGGGGAGGGCTACAAAAATGATAGCTGGTCAGCAGGGTAAGGCATATGAGGAGAGGTTGAGGGCACCGAACATGTACTCCCTGGAAGACAGGAGATAGAAAGGGGACATGACTGGGACCTTCAAGTACTTGAAAGGGATAAATTAGGTTGATAAGGAGAGTCTCTTTAAGGTGAGTGGCAACTATAACATGAGGGGGCACAGTCTTAAGCTGGAGGATGTGTGGTTTAGGAGGGAGGTCAGGAAGTACTTCTTCATAGAGAGGGTGGTGAACACATGGAATGCGCTGCCAGAAGAGGTAAACTCATTGAAGACAGTGGGAAGATTTAAGAGGCCGGGACAGGTACAGGGGAGGAGTGAGGGTCATGGTAAGAGTAGGAAGGAGAGGAGGCAGGATAGTAGCTCAAGCTATGAACCCTGCAAAATTAGCAGACTTGATAGACCAAATGGTCTTCTTTTGCTGGCTTCTTCGTATGTTCGTATATTCAAGTGTAACCTGCCTCCTGCATATAGGTCACTATTGCTCCATACATTACCCCAGTTTGACACCAATCCAAACTTCCTCGTCTGGCACCATCCCCTCAGTCACTCATTGAATGCCTGTATCCTTTTTGTCCTTGCTGTACTGGCACAGGGAACTGGGAGTACCTCTGAGAATCCAACTGAGCCCCCCACTTCCTCACACTGCTTTCCCACATCCTCAGACCTCCCCTTTACCACTCTACCATCTCCCCCACCAAGTCATTTGTACCAACGTGCACCACTACATGAGGTTTCCTCCTCCCCTTCATTCGCATTTGAGAATTGTCTGCCCCACCCTTTCCGCTGTCAGCCCTGGAATAGCCTCTACCCAGACACAACTATGCCTTTCTCCTCTTCTTCTCTATTTGACCCCTTTCAGTATAGAATCCCCCAGCACTAGTACACCCCTTCTTCTTGACTTATACCATCCCTGCTGCTATTATGCATATCCTCATATCCAGAATCCACTCCACCCTGCTCCTTATTAACTCTATCCTCTACATTTGTGACTCCCACATCCTCCTCACCTGATACCTCCCTGCCTGGTGTTGCCTCTCCCTCTACCCTTCTCCTCCTCCCCTTACTCCCTATCTCAGTCTGACTCCTGACCCCTTGACACTTATCTCCCTTCACCTCCCCCCCTCCACAGAGCTCTGATACCTCCTGTTCTTCCTCCGAGGTCAACACTGCAAACCTATTTCCTGCTACCCCTGCAGTGGTGCCCATCACCCCCTTCCCTCCATGAACTGCCCCTTCACTCTCCTTATCCCCAACCCCTCTACCTTCTCACCAGATCCAGCCCTGATGTTCCTCCTTTGCTCACTTCAACTGTTCCTCTCTGGGGTCCAGCCTACCCCCTGCCCCTCCCCTCATCCTTCCCAGCATCTTCCAGAGTCCCTGTACTTCTTCTCTAGCCTTCTCAGCCTGTAACAAATAGGACACCCTCCTAGTTTTCAAAGTATAGTCATCCAAACTGCCGCCCCACATCCATTACATCCCGATATCCGCCCTGTGCCTGCCACCCTCACCCCATGATACCCTCCCTCCCATCCACCATTGTGCTACCTCCAGCCACACTTATACATGATCCTACACCCCTGAGTGCTGTCCCCTTTTCCTTCCCTCCATTTTTAGTCAGCCCAAACTGAATTTGAGTAGCTTCTTTCACCCAAATAGCTTGCTTCTAAAACCTAACTTACTATATTGGTCCTGCTTTCTATATCAGTAACATAGTTTAACACAGTGCTACCCTAATCTTGTACATTAGCATCTTATATCAGTGCCCTAATTTATATGAACATATGAAATGCCAGCAGAAACAGGCCTCACTGTCTGTTGAATCTGCCCGATTCTTCAGCTAGTCCCTCAACTTAAACAGCAGAACAGAGAAAGGCCCCTTCATAAATTTAAGCAGTTTCACTCCACACCCCCCTCACAGTTTCTAACCTACCCCCATGCTCAGTCTTACTATAAGAATTGTATCACTGAATTACTAACACTCAGGCTATCCCACAATCATTAGCTGAATCTCTTAATAATCCCTTATTAAAACATGCTTCTGAAACCTAACATACTACACTGGACCTGAGTATATTAGATCAGTATATCAGACATTTAGCAACATCATTTTCATACCATTTTACACAGAGTCACAGTTTCTTAGACAGTCCTAGTGTTCAATTATTGCAGAGCTCAGCTTTGTTGCCGAGCTCCTCCTCAGTGAGTTCCCAGTCCTGTTTCACTTCACCCCCATTTAAAAAGGTCATGGTAGAGGGGGTGGATGGGGGGAGCTTTTAAAGCCACTCATCCATCAGCTCCAGTCCTATTGCTTTGGTTGCAGAGCTGACCTCGGGGGGGGGACCACCTCCAATGTGGGGGGAGCACAGCAGTGCTCACTCCTATCCCTGATTTGCCGCTGGTTGCTGATGTGGGGGGAGCACATAAGCAAGTTCTCTTTCTGACCCCTGAGTCCTGCTCTTGGCTGTTGTTGATGCAGACCTTAATGCAGTTCTGATGGGAAATTCATTGTCTGTTGTATGTGATGAGAGCATAGCTGCAGTCATGATCAAGGCCACTGATTTACGGTGAATAAAACAATGAAATTCCAAGACTTCAGATTCAGGAATTGCACCAGTAATTGTTACTCTAATTTCCAGATTTTACCGGGATTCTGCTATCATTCTTTTAGTATGTGCATAAAGAATCAGCATTAAAGAAAGCTTAATATACAGAGTCTTAAATAAAGCAAACTGAAACTAGTACAGGAAGGAATTATCAGAAAAATACAAGTTTTGTAGATTTACTGATCTGATATAAAATGCCAGATTCCATGAAATCTTTGTTTTTACTGGTTTTCAGGCAGCCTTAATTCCGGAATTTTACCAGGTTTTCTGGTAAAAACCGAAAAACAGTGGCCTTGGTCATGATGCATTCCCAATGTCATCTTTGTGCTGGAAGGGGGTAAGACATTCCTTGACAATAGCACAGGACTAGAACCTGTAAACCACTCCACGGTGGCTCAGGTTGTCCTGAAAACTTTCCAGAGTTATAATATTGACTTTATGAATGTAGTTTCATTTGTCAGTGACAGTGCTTGTTACATGATTACATTTTTTAATGATGCACTTCGTGGGGTTGTTGGGGACCATGTTGTGCATGTTTGTATGATGGGGTAGAATAGGACCCTGTCCCATTTGTTCTGGAGAAAGAGTTTAAATGCAAGGATCTTTCTTCTCCTGTCTATTTCTCTGTCTGGTTGTACAACCAAATTTTCCTTGTGAGACTTTGGACTTGATCAACCCGAACAGTCTCACAATTCTTTGCCTCTCACCATCTCAGCTTTCTCTCGCTGTCTGTTTTTCTCCCTTGCATATTTATATCAGTTAATATAAGATTATATCCAAATCAATGTATGGAATGGAACTGATAATAGGATCACTTTTGTTTAGAAAATATTTAGTATTACTGTTGAAAAGTATAGTAATTGTATTTTGACATGACTTGAAAAAGCTAGAGGTTACTTGAGTGCAAATGCTTGAGTCTTGCAAAAGCTGGAGGGGCCTCAGGAAGCATACTGTGTTCTAGCAACTCCTGATGTTTATGAGAACAAAACATTTTGGAAAAACAGGATGCTTGCTAAGGATGGGGGTTGAAAATACATGGAAGAGCTGAGCTGAACTGCAATTAAGAAGATTACAAGAAACATTTTATTTTGCCTGTGTACACAGTTATTATGAACTAGTGTAAATATATGTTACTCCTACTATAAATAAAGTTTTAATGAATTTTACAACTGCTCCTGGGTTTTTCCTATACTTCCTGACCTGTGCCTCGATGACAGTTTGTTGTTGAACACATCTTGTCACTTGTTGAGGATACATGGCTGCACCATTTCAAAAACATAAAAGAACTAAGAAACATACAATTTGATGGCATATAAGGACCACTTGACCCACCTAGTCTGCTCATTTCCCTACCTAACTGGTTTCATTGGTAAAATATGCCTTTTAGCAATTGCTAAAATGCAAGAGAGAATTAATTATGTTTTTGGAGGATATGGAAGTTCCGAGGGACTTGATTACTTTGCCACTGGTTCCTCTTCTAACAAGATGGAAGACATGGTTTACAGCTGTGGCATACCATTCAACACTACTGCAATGCTTGATGGGACTTTTTCAGGGAGGATGCTAGTGATGCCATTTCAATAAACAATCTAAAGGCATTATTGGATAGAAACATAGAATTTGACAGCAGATAAGGACTGCTTAGCCTACCTAGTCTGCCCATTTCCCTACCTAACGGATAAGCTGCAGATCCTAGTTAACCAACAGCCTACTTCCTCCTACCCCCCACTAGAATTGCCTTATGTCTGTCCCATGCATTCTTGAATTCCCCCAGTTTTTGACTCTACGACCTCCTCAGGAAGACTGTTCGATGTATCCACAACCCTCACTGTGAAGAAATACTTCCTCACATTACCTCTGAGCCATCCGCCTCTATCTTTAAATTGTGCCCCCATTTTTTTGGCCATCTCTTTTTCTGAAAGATGCTACCCTCTTGGACTTTGTTGATTACCCTGAGTTATTTGAAACTTTCTATCATGTTTCCCCTCCCTCCTTTCCTCGAGGCTATACATCTTTAGTTCCTTTAGTCTAGTTTATGATGAATGATATGATGAGCTACAAGCACAACTGCATTCACTACAGAGAATTCAGCTGACATTATTGCTGTAATAGAACTTTTCCAGTGGAAGAGAAACCTCTTGCGGCATCAACGTATGACACTCTAATGTCAGTTAAGATCCAGTTTAAGGCTGGAACAACTAAGCATGATGGCTTTGGTGAGAAGACACAGATGTAACTCTGTCAGTTGAGGAACAAAGTACAGGATGAGAACTTCAAAATGCTCAAAAATGCTTTCAAGAACAGAGTGGAGAAACTGTCAAAATATCTGCCATCAAGCCCATCTGTACCATTTCTCAAGGCCTGCTGAATTTTCAACGCACTCAACCACCCCAAACCCAGTACGGACTTCCAATTATAGTTGCCCTGTATCCCAATGTTCATGTTACACAATAAGAATGCACTGTTAAAGGACTAAGAGATCTACATACTGCAGAATGTCTAGGAACTACCATAGATCGGATCATTTGATCTTCACCAGTACTGGATCTCAATGTCCTCACAGGTACTAACTCTGGCTAAGGCAGTCCTTCAGGCCATCTGTGTACCTGTGTCCAGTGCAGATGAGGAACGGTCACTTTCTGCACATGGGCAAATCCCGACCAATGGAGAAGCCTGACTGTGGACAATTTAAAATTATTTTTAGTGCTGCTATTTAATGAGTAGACCCAGAATCTTCCAGCCTTGTTTGCATGATTGCAGTTCTGATATAATATTGTAGAAAACAAAATGGTGTTCCACTGTGCAATAACGTGTAGACATGCAGTATGTAGTACCTTTGCATTATGTAGCTATAGGTTAGATTCTAGTTGTCATTCACCCAGTTTGTTCTTTTAGTTTATGTGGCATATTAGTCGTTAACTGTCTATGTTCAGTAGCCAGTACTTAAACTGATTTGTGGTTTTTTGCATGTGTTTATCTTTGTAAATGTACTTAAAACACTAATTGCATTTTAGTTTGGAGAAGTTTTATTAAGAATATCACAGAACATGAATTACATAGTCAACATAAAAACAAAGACTAGACTTTAGTGTCTATTTTGTACAGAACTGACATCAAAATTGGTTCCTCCTTGTTAGAAAAATGTTACTGTTGCCATGAGTCCATTTGATTTTACCTGCTGGCTTGTTCCGAGACAGTAACATTTTAAAAAGTGTGCTGGTTTGGCCAATGGAGTTCCACAGTAACTAGCCTTGCTAGCTGATAGATGCAAAACATGGGTAGCTATACAATAACATGAAATATTATTATAATTACTGGCTACCATTTTTTTCCATAGAGAAAGCCAGTTATAATTTGCCATTATAACCAGCAAACATGCACCAGCTTTCTCTATCAGAAGCACAAGACACAAACACCTGCAAAAGAAGCTGCTTTAATCACTCACGCTCTGTCAGCCACGTTTCCCCTGTTGGCTCCATCCCTCCTTTCAGCGGTTCAGCTCAAAACTGAAATAGTGAGGCAGTCTCCATAAAAATCTTTAACTGCCCAGCAAGGAAGAAGCGACAAAAAAAAAAAAAACTTCTTCTCGATCATTCACAAGAAGATGACTAAACATAACAAAAACACTGCAGAAAATGTTAACAAGAACCCTAACCCACACTATCCTACTCTCCTTCTCTCCTCATGCAACACGAGATCAATGGCGAACTACCTGGCAACACTATAGAAACTGGAGCACTTTCTAGCAACCCCAGACCAACCGGAACCCTCCAGACTGAATTGAAAACAGGACTTTATACTTAAAACTTTTAAAAAGTATTGCTAAAAAAGTTAAAAATGTTCACACACTTCAGCAAAAACTTTCAGAACTGGGGAAAAAAATGGCAACCGCCACAACGTTACTCCATAAACGACTGTAAGTTTCAATATATCCAGGCTTTAAATAAGACATCTACTGAAAGTGTTTCTTTAGAAAACAATTTTATTGTTTGAAACACAAAGTATTAAAATCAGTACATTGTCTCTTTACTGCAATAAAAACCTTAATAAATTACCATACTACAGTTCTCTTAATCATAGCTTTTACAGTCATGGGGGGGTGGCGCGGCAAAAAAAATGGAAGCCAGTAATTATAAAAATTAATGGGGTGGTGGTTATTAACTCAAATTTTATACACACCCTTGGTGTGGGATGCCTTAATAAACCTCGGGGTTTATGTGTCATCCCACACCTCAGGTGTGTGTAAAATTCACCTCCCCATACATTATTCTCTATATAATAATAATAATCATTATTTAATTAAGCGCATCTCAATGCATCAAGGTGCTACACATAAAAGTTAATAAAATCAATAACAAAGTTATAAAACAATATAAAACAGTCTGTTAAAATCCTTTTCCATAAGATTAATTAAGATAGGCCTGGTGCCATAAAAACATTCTGAGTGCCTGTTTACCCCCCCCCACCGTCGCACACTCCCTAAGCTGGCATGGTGGAGAGTTCAAGAGGGCTGGGGACACATACGTAAAAGCACGGGTCTCTGAAGATTTTAAAGATACCCTCAGAATCTCTAGCAACCCCTCATCAGCAGAGTGGAGCCATTGCTCGGGACAATGAGGTATCAGAAGCTCTTTCAGGTAGTCAAAGCCATGTCTGTGTAGGGCTTTATATGTCAGTAATCCAACATTGAAGGTGATCTGCCACCGAATCGGCAGCCAGTGCAGTACACACAGCACTGGTGTACTGTGAGATGATTGGGAAATCCTCATCAACAACTGGGCTGCAGCATTTTGCACTAGCTGCAGGTGGTGGATATCAACCCCAGGTTGCCCTAAGTAAAGGGAGTTGCAATAATCAAGGCACAAGGTCACAAAGGCGTGGATCAGTGTGGGAAGGTCACAGGATGGAACAAGTTGCTTGATCCTAGTGATGTTCCTAAAATGGTAAAAGGAAGACTAGATGACTGCTGACACCTGGGAATACAGTGTAAGCCCATCATTAAGCACTACCCCTAGGTCCTGCACCCATTCGGAGGTAAGGAGCTGGGAGCCCCCAAGAAAAAGTCCCAAAGGCTGACCACCCCCCGTCCCCTCTATCCGATGACCTGGATCCACAACCATCACCTCAGTGTTTCCCCGAGTTCAACTTCAGCCAGCTGGAGTTCATCCAATCCTGGATTTCAGTGAGGCAGTTATTAAATATCGAGAGAGCACTATCCTGGTCAGGTGCAAAAGACAGATAGAGCAGGGTATCATCAGCATAGCAGTGAAACCTCAGTCGACACCATCTTACAATGTCTCCGTGGGGCAGAATGTATAACACAAACAACATGGGGGACAGCACTGAGCCCTGAAGAACCCCACATGACAGTGAGAGAGGGTCAGAGGAATAAATCCCAGACACCACACTCTGAGTTCTGCCAGTGAGGAAAGATTTAAACCACCTGAGGACTGTACTAGTCAGGCCACAGATGAGCCTCAGGCACTCAAGCAGCACCTCATGGTCCACGGTGTCAAGAGCTGGAGAGAGAGATCGAGGGGCACCAAGATGGAGTGACTTCTCTGATCTCTAGCCATCAGGAGATCACTGAGCACCTGAACCAGCGCAGTCTCAGTACTATGCCTCTTTTGAAAACTGGATTGGAGAGGTTCATAGATGTTATGGATGGTCAAGTGGTTCTCCAGCTGTACCACCACTACCTCCTCAATTACCTTCCCTACAAAGAGAAGGTTTGCGATTGGTCTGTAGTTAGCCAGAGAGTCTGGGTCCTAAGATGGTTTCTTCAGGAGGGGTATCACAACCGCTTCCTTCAGGGAGCTAGGCAACTCACCTGGATCAAGGGAGCACCAGACTATCTGTGCCAGGATCGGGTCGATGATGTCACAACAACCCATGAACAGGGAAGCTGGGCCTGGGTTCAAACGACAGCACACAGAGCACACACCCTGAAGAATGCACATGACATCCACAAACTTCAGCCAGTCAAAGGTACTCCAGGAAAAGAGAAGGACAGTGGCCAAGCACTGATCAGTAGTGTCCCCCATAGAGTGACTCAGGTGGATCTCCGCCTTGATGTCAACCACCTTATTCTCAAAGAACCAAGCAAGCTCATCACACTTTAATTGTGAAAAAGCTCTTCGAGACTGCAAGCAAGCTGGGCTGCACAACCTGTCCACAGTTCAGAAGAGCGGAGCTGGTCAGTTCTGAGCAGCAGCAATCTCCCCAGACGAGAACTCTGTCTTCTTACGGGAGATTATTGATTGGTAGATTTAACAATGTTCTAACAATCTAAGGTGGTCAGCCTTGAAGGCAGATTTCTGCCAGCACTGCTCTAACCTTTGTCCTAGTGGCTACAACTCCCTCAAGGTACCATCAAATCAAAGGAACCAAGAGAGAGAGGACGAACAAGGACAGGAGTGATACAGTCCAGCTTTGTGGAGATGACCTTATTATAGGCCAGCACCAGAGCCTCTGGATTCCCGCTTGCCACAGGGAACACCGAGAGGTCAAGTACTGCCGTAAGGCCTTCAGGGATCACATCCCATAAAGGGCAGTATCTGACCATCTCCACAGGGGTAGGCCTACGAAGGGGGGCACAAAAATTGAACCTCATGGTGTAATGATCAGACCAACTGACAAGTTCCACCTCCAAATCAGAGGCTCTGATCCCCAAGAGAAAAACCAGATCAAGGGAGTGACCGTGTTTGTGAGTAGGAGAGGTAGCAATCTGTGTAAGGCCCAGTGATATCATCAACTGGAGGAAGTGTTGTCCAAATTGCAAGAGTTAATCATCGACCTAGGACCATCAGTTTGGGTGTTTCAAATGCCATGTCGATCACAAAGTCCGCTACTGCCTGAAGGAATCGCTTCTCATCCCTGGGTAGACGATATACAAGCGCTATCTTACCTACACCTGCTACTATAGCACACTTGAATGACTCAGCCTCTTCAATAGGTACACTCATGAGGCCCAATTCAGTCTTGAAACAGACTGCAATCCCCCCCCAGTTCAATCTTGAACGGTGTATCACCGAGTACCAGGCCGGAATTGCTGCCTCCAGTGGGGGGGGGGGCTAGAATTTCCATCCAGCCAGGTCTCAGTGATGCAAGCCAGATCAGTTCTGACAAGATCTGCAATAATTCCATTCTTGTTCTTAACTGATCTGACATTGCATAACATCGCTCTAGTTGGATGGGTCTCTGGGGCCGCCCCAACTACTTGCCCACCAGAAATGGTGGTGCCCTTGGGTATGGAGACCAGACATGAAGGACCACATTCCAGACTCCATTTCACCCCAGGGCATCTTCTGAATGTAACTACCACAATGTGAGGGCCTGCTCATTTGTCTCCCAAGCTGTCCGTACACCCCCCAAGGGCAATACCCCTGCACTCTACAATGCTGGTAATATGAGATTACATGTTGTTGTTTTCTTCTTATGTAACTTAAAGCTGCATAAAAAAAAAGATAAAACACTGACAAATTTATTCATTAAAATGTGTGAAAAATATTCTGTTTCAGATTACTGGTAAAATCCCGGACACTGTATTCTGAAACTCTGGTAACATTGCAGAATCCAGGATGATCAAAACATAATTTCATGTTTCCAATCACTGTAAAACATTGGCGTTGATTAATGGTTTTTCACTCAAGGTATGTGATTGTGACTAGTGGTGTGCTTCAGGGATCAGTACTTGGGCCAGTGAGTTTCCAAATCTTCATTTCAGAACTTACAGTAAATCTGTTCAATTAGGCCATAAAATATGTGGATGACACTAAAACAGCCAAGCCTTCTGCAACCGCTGAGCAGAGAAATAGCATCCAAAATGGCTTGAACCTAATTTCAGCCTGGGCACTAAATGAGAAATGTCATTCAATTCAGGCAAACCTAAGGTTATGCACGTAGGAAAAACACAGGTTACTCACCTGTAACAGTAATTCTAGAAGTGGTATATGTTGTTCATCCACACTCTCTGGCATGTTCTTTCCCCTTTAAGATCAGCTGGAAAGTCTTCAAGCTGACTTCTCCCATCCACCCGGGTGGTAGATCCCTCAGCTCAACCCCATGATGCGAAATCTTACCTGCTGGAAACAGTGGTTTTACATCGAAGGCGGGGAGGTTGGGTGGGTCTGTGTGGCTAAACAACATATACTACTCCTAGAATGTACTGTTACAGGTGACTAACCTGTGTTTCTAGGGATGTGAATATGTTGTTCTATCCACACTGTCTGGCAGGCTTCTAGCAGTTCTCTTGGATGAGGGACGCAAGTCGCACACCACCTACTTAGGGAGTAGAGATTGGAGAACTGAGGCCCCAAAACCAGCTAGGGTTTCCACCTGTCCTGCATTTCACAGGACAGTCCTGATTTGGGCAGCTGTGTCCTGCAAAAAAACATGAAAAATACTACATGTCCTGAATTTTTAATAGAAAAAATATTTTCTTTCATCTAAATCCTGTAGAAAACTATAGTTCCTTAACTAAACTACAATAAAAATTATATGAAACCATAGAAGCAACCAATAAACTACAATACTTAGCCTTAATTCTGATTATATAGAGAAAAAAAGTCTGGTGCAATAGTCGAGGTTATGTACTGTCCTGTGAAAAATCATGTGTTAGTGAGAAATGTCCCACTTTGGGCTTCTTAAAAGGTGGTAACCCTAAAACCAGCATCCTGGCATGACTCTAGGTCAGTGTGGTAATGGGAAATGAAAGTGTGCGCTGACTTCTAGGTAGCAGCCCTGCACATTTCCTGGATGGGGCATCCTTAGAAGCGGCCACCGTTGCTGTGGTATGGTTGGTGTAATGAGCCCTTATCCTTCCTGGAGGCTCCCTACCTAACAACCTACAGCAGAGATCAATGCAGGAAGTGATACACCTGTCAATTGTCCACTTGGCTGCAGGTCTGCCAGGTGCAAATTCAGTGTAGGTGACAAACAGTTGTAGAACCTCTCCTCCTACTTTAGCTGTGCGCTCTTTATAATAAGCAAGTGCTAAGCTCAGGTTCAAAGAATGGATCCTGTGCTTGGCCTCTGAGGTGTGATTCAGGAAGAACACCAGCAGAGTCATCACCTGATTCAGATGAAACTCCGACACAACCTTTGGGGGGAACTTTGGGTTGGGGTGCAGGACAACCATGTCCCTGTGGTAGACCAGGTAAAGAGACTCCACAGAGAGCACCTGTAGTTCACTGATCCTTCTGGCTGATGTGATAGCCACCAAGAAAGTGGTTTTCCACTACAGGTGTGACACCTGTGCATCAGTTCAAATGTCTTGCCAATGAGCTTTGCCAAAACCAGCAACATGTCCCATGGTGGTGGTGGTGGTTCATGCACCGGAGGGGAAATGTGGCTGAGTCCTTGGAAAAAGCATCAGACCACCTTCTTCTGTACCACCGACTGCTGACCAGCCCATGCCTGGTAAGCAGAGATGGCTGTCAGGTGCACCTTAGGGGTCATCGATTGAAGTGCCCCCCTGGGAGAGAGACCACTGATAGTCTAGAATGCTAGCCACCAGAGAGGCCAAAAGGTCCAACCTCTTGCCCTGACACCAAATATAAAACCACTTCCATTTGA
The DNA here is from genome assembly GCA_016271365.2 of Neoceratodus forsteri. Lineage (NCBI taxonomy): Eukaryota > Metazoa > Chordata > Ceratodontiformes > Ceratodontidae > Neoceratodus > Neoceratodus forsteri. The sequence goes on from CM057455.1 coordinate 57,954,598, forward strand.
AGGCATAGCATTTCCTGGTTGATTCCTTTCTAGATGCCTCAACAATGGTGAGGACATCTCCAGAGAGACAGAAAAGGCTGGAACTCTAGCCTTTTAGGAACCAGGCTGTTAGGTGCAGGGACTGAAGTTCCGGGTGGAGTATCTTCCCCTGATTAATGGTGAGTAGGTCCAGGTATGCTGGAAGACACCTCAGGAGCCTGTTGCTGAGGCTAAGATCAGGGTACCAAAACTGGTGGGGCCAGTCCAGAGCCATCAGGATCACCTGTGCCTTGTCCCTCCTAACCTTGAGAAGCACTTTGTGGGTCAAGGGAAGTGGAGGGAAGGCATAAAAGAGGCATGGGTCCACAGTCTTGAGGAAGCATCCCATGTAGAGAGCCCTGCTGAGAGAGGCAGGCACAATATAGTCTCAGCTTTCTCCCTGGAGGCAAACAGGTCCATCTGAGGGGTGCCACACTGGGAGAACAGACTGTGCACTACCTCCAGCTGGAGAGACCACTCATGAGATACTTCACCCACCCAGCTGAGGGCATCTGCCAGCTGGTTGGAGGCTTCTGCCACATAGATGGCTAGGAGATCTGCCTCCAGGCCATACACGAGGGTCCACATGTGGAGAGCTTCCTTGCATAGAGGCAAAGAGTGCATCCTACTCTGCTTATTGAGATAACACATAGTTGTGGAATTGTCCGTCTGGACCTGACTACTTGACCCTTGATAAACTGAGCAAAGGCAGTCAGGGCTAGCTGAACCACTTGGAGTTCTAGCAGCTTGATATGGCATCAAGACTGCTGGGGGGTTCAGAGCCTGTGGACTCTGTGTTCCCCCAGGTGGGCACCCCAGCCTGTGAGAGAAGCATCTGTCATCAGGATAACTAGAAGTTTGGGGCAGATAAATGGGATCCATTCCTGCAGATGCTCTGGGATGATCCATCACTGGAGGGTGTCCCACATCCTATGGGTCACAGTGACCAGCTGATCAAAGTGACCTCTGTGCTGAGACTACCATTGCAGGGAGTGCATATACCAATGGGCCTATCAGACCATACTGGTGCAGGCTGCCATGTAACCAAGAAATAGGAAGTCATGGGCAGGGTGCAAGTGCCCAACCAGAAATGATTTGGCAAAGGAGGAGAGAACCTTCACCCTGTCCACTAGGAGCTGAGCTCTTGCTCGGCAAAAGCTGAGCTCTGTCACGATGAAGCTGATCATCTGCAATGGCATGAGTTATGACTTGGACTTGCTGATCAGGAGGCCAAGGTTGACACAGGTCTGGATGGCCAGGTCCCTGGACCACTCCACCTCCTGCATGGAGGAACCTGTAGTCAACAAGTCATCCAGGTAGGGGTACAACCTGGACCCCTCAGGTAAGCTGCCTCCACTGCTATGCATTTGTGAAGACCCTGGGGGCTGAGGAGAGGCAGAAAGGCATGGCTTAGATCTCATAAAGGGCTCCCTCTGCTCAGAAGTGAAGGAACCTTCGGTGGGATGGATGGATTAGGACAAGAAAGAACAAGTCCTGAAGATCCAGGGAGCAAAACCACACGTCCTGTTCCAGGGCTGGTATGATCTGGGACAGCGTTACCATCCTGAAGGTGGGAGACCAGAGGAATTGGTTCAAGTCATGCAAATCTAGAATGGGACACCAGCCACCGTCCACTTTTGCACCAGAAAGTACCTGGAGACAACCCCTGGATATACTGGAGGATCCGCAACCCTGACCATGACCTCATTGTGGAGGAGCTGGGTTGTCATCTTGAAGAGCCAATTGAGTGACTGTGAGAACTAAGCCTTCCCATGAGGTGCAGGCTCAGCTTGGAGGGTACCTCTCCAATTCAAAAGACAGACTCTGACTGGCCACTTCCAGAACCCACCTGCCCATGGTAACAACAGGCCAGATGGAAAGGAATTGGTGGAGCTGGCCCCCCTACAGGAGGACCCAGAGAAGGTGTGACAAGCATAATGGCAGCATCTCCATCCCACCACTCAGCAGGCTTGAAGGAGGATCCGGTCGAGGAGCCACCTGGTCCCTTCCCTCCAGGCTTATGGACTGCTGAGGCCACGTACTTGGCCAGAGGTCACCAGGACTGAGCCTGCTGGACTGACTAATGCTGGGCTTGTTTTGCCACAGGAGTGGAGGACTGAAAGGGCTTATTACCCTTCTGCTGCTCGACGGCCTTCTGGGCAGATGTCACAGAGTCCAGGGTGCCACTGGACTTTTCAGTGCACTGGCAGTGACTCTACACATCAGGCCCAAAGAGGTCAGTGCCCAAAAAGGGGATATCTGCCAGATTGTGCTGGGTACCCACTGTGAAAGTTGAGATCCGCAGCAATGCCCTATGGTGCATGGCAACTACAGCAGCCACTGAGTGGGCACAAGTATCACCAATATCTTGAGCTGTCTGGAGTTATTTCACCACTGCCTTACCCTGGTCCAGGACCTGCTTGACTGTGGTCTGAAGGTTGGCAGGAAGATGAAGAATCACCTCATCCGGGGAGCCTAAAAGGGCGTGGAAGAAGTGTGCCATTAGGATGGCCAAGCTCGCCTGTCGGAGACCAAGTGAAGAGGCAGCATAGACCTTTTTGGCTGAATGGTCCTATTTCTTGGCTTCTTTGTCCAGTGGTCTACTGACATCCCCAGTGTTGCCAGAGCACCAAAACATGGAGTCAGTCACCAACCCCTCAGCCAAGGGATGTTCCATGAACCCTGAAAGGGTACTAGAGGGCACCACATATTTGTGGGCCATCCGAGCTGAGGGCACAGGGCATGAAGTAGAGTGATCCCAAAGCTCCAGAGCCAGGCCAGCAATGGCTTTGACCACAGGGAAGGCCTCCATCAAAGAATCCCCTTTATTGAGGATTTCTGTAAGGGGATAACAAGCCCACTTTTGAATGGGCTCCAGCTTTATCTCCATGGACTCAGATGAGGCGGAGAATGCTCATGAATGAAGTGGGGCCTTTGTCCATGGAAAGATCCCAGACTGACTCCACGTCCAAGGGATGGGAGTGCAAGGAGGAATCCTCAGACTCTGAGGAGTCCACATAAAGTGGGCGACCACCCGTGTCACCCTCATCCCTCCATGGACCATCAGGCATAAGGGTGACAGACAGTCAATGGGGAAGCCCCTTGGCTGGCCGAGACTCTTTGCTCAGAGCCCCAGTCATTGGTTGCTTGGGTGGTAGCTCCACCACAATCATTGGAGAAGCCTGCTTTGGCCGAGCTGATGTGGTCTGAACCAGCTCGGCAGGGGGAGGAATGGTGTTGGCCAACCCTGATGAGGGAGTCGGCGTTGGCCTCTCAGGTGGCAGCCAAGTAATGGCTGGGGTTGTTGCTGGGGACAGCTTTGACCCAGACAGGACCAACCACGAGGTCTTCATAGCGTCAACACTACTTAAGTCTCCCCTCAGCCAAGGAGGATGAAGATGAGTAGCAGTGGTGACACTTACATTGGTGCCAAAAGCAAGACTGCCAATGTGGGTGGGACCTGCTTGACCCTGAAGATGAAGATGACTGACAGCCTGACCCTGGCCATTGGTGGTGCCGATGGATGGCCTCAGGGGAGCTGTGGAGTTCTATGGCTCCTCCTGGTCAGGGTCAGGGATTGGTGGGTCTGGCTCAACAGGCTGGGCCAACCCATCAGTATTCCCTGGCAGGACCGGAGTCCTGAAAAGACACCAGTCGAACTCTTCAGATGACAACCAATTGACAGGGTCGAGAAACATCTTGGCTGTGTCGTCGACTGGTGTCTGAGCCAAGTGGTTCAACAGGGTCACCATGAAGCCAGTGGCCAAGGCTGCAGTTTCAATAGTAGTCAAAACTAAAGTCTTCTGAGAGTGGGAGCATTCTAGGTCCCAGGAGTGTCGATCATGAGTCTCCTCTTTATCCTTCCTGGACTCCTTGCGTGAGCAGGAACCATGCATATCAGAAATGCCCTCTCCTTTGGTCAAAAGGGACTGGCAGAGTTTCTTCAAGGAGGCTGAATATGTGGAGCCCAACTGGAGTGGAACGAAGGCAGAGGCTGAAGAGGATTGAGCAGTGGTCAGGGCCACCTCCTCCTCCTCGAAGACTTTAAGCTGTTCTAGCTGCTCGGCAGACCCCACAGCTAGGGAGAACACCCAACGGGCATCCTTAGATTTGACCGGTGAGTAATGTTTTTCTAAATGGCCCAACTTCAGGCGGACAACACGGTCATCGAGAACATTTGGAGAAAATGACCAACAAATGTTGCAGGCCTGCAGATCATGATCGTGGCCCAGACAGTAGGCGCACGAGGCATGACGGTTCATTTGGGACATTTTCTACCTGCAAGGGCACCAGCGAGACCCGGGCAAGGACTTGTCCGCCATTGCGTTCGCAATCAGAGATCAAGTTGAAGATGAAACTCTGATGAGTTTTAAAGTAAGTTTAGGAAGTAAATACGAAGATTTGAGCACCAGGGCCTACTCAACTCAGGAGCAGTAAGGATGGAATTTGGTTCTTCCAACAGAAAGGAAGATCTGTTGTCATGGGGCGGATCCGAGGGATATACCAACCGGTTGGGTGGGAGGAGCTTGCATGAAGACTTTCCAGCTTATACTGAAGAAGAAGGGACATGCAAGACAGTGTGGATGGAACAACATATCCACGTACCTAGAAAATAATATTCTACAAACTTACATGAACAAGACATCATCTATAATCACCAAAGAAAGGGATCTGAGTATCAGTATAAGTAGAGATCTTGAAAACACTAAACAGTGCAACAATGCTGTCTCTAAGGCATACAAGATACTATGGGTCATTAAAAACAACATGACATCCAGGGACACATGTATCCTTCTCCCCCCTGTACAGAGGACATGTCAGGCTGCAACTCGACCAAGTAACCCAGTTCCGGTGTCCGGATAAAAGCTGTGCAGAAACAGACTACAGAATTAATATCTGTGATAAGAAATTACCCAAATGAAATTAGACTGAAGAACCTTGCACTAACATCATTGGAGATAAAGAGGTTCAGGGGCGACCTCTTGCAGATGTTTAATATAATACACAACCCAGTCTTGTTTGATGTAATGGATTTTGTCTTTAATCAAATTCAGAACGACACTCTAAGAACATCTGGGCAAAGATTTAATAACCTAAAAATAAAGTTTTACTTCACTATAAGAGTACTTAGCCCATGGAATTCCCTACCTACTGATATAGTAATCAGCAGCAGTAAGACAGAATTAAAATATAAATTGGATATATTATAAATATAGGTTGTTTAACTTAATGTTAGGGGAGCCAGAATGGGATTTATGCCTCAGCACTTCTATAAGACCTTTGTATGAACCTTTGAATGAACAAAAGAGATAGCAGGGAAGAGGCTGGAAACTAAAGGCCAGTCATCCTGGCATAGGTGGTGGGAAACTTAATGGAAAGACTGCTGAATGAAAGGATTGTAGAATACCTTGAATCCAAGGGGGTTACAGAACCTGAGAGAGCAACTGTTCAGAAGGGAAGAGTTCATGTCAGCCAAATCGGGAGGCAATATGGCGCAGTGGTTTAAGGCTCTAAGCTGCAAATCTGGAGACCTGGGTTTGAATCCTACAGCCCCCACTTGCATACTGTGTGACCCCTGAGCAAGTCACTTAACTTTACTGTGCTCCCAGGTCGCACCTGTAAAGAAGCTTATAGCTTAGTGTGCTACTCCTGGATAAACAATTCAGGGAAAAAAAATCTTTTTTTTAATAGTATGCCTTTTCACTGGAATCCCCATCAGCCCTTCCTTGGCCGTAGATTTCTTTGACTAGGTGACCAAGGAATTAGATCAGGAAGGGGTGACAGATTTTGCCTACCTAGATTTTACCAATGCTTTCAACAATAAGCCACGTAGGAGACCAGTGAGCAAGTTGGGTGGCTTAATGGTGGATAAAAAGGTGGCTAACTGGGTATGAAACTGGTTGGGGCATAGGTGACAGATGGTGTTCTGGAACAGCATTCGCTCAGAGGAAGGGAGAGTGAACAGTGCATATCACAGGGATCACTGCTGGGATAAGTCCTCATTAATGCATCTATAAATGACATTGCAGATGAGCTGGAAGGGAAGGTCTGACTCTTTGTGGATGACACCAACAGGATGGACTCTCCATGGGGTGAAGAGATCAGAACCCCCCCCAAAAAAAAAAACTTGAGCAGTTTTCAAGGGTATTGTAGCTGGGTTTCAATGTGAAAAAGTGCAAAATAATGCACTTGGGGCAAATAAATCAAGGGGCATAGTACAAAATGGGCAGAGTGGTACTGATGACAACCAAGCTGGAAAAATACCTTGAAGTAATCATATCAGATAACATAGAGGTGAACAGGCATGTGTGACAAGGAAATTGGAAGGGCTTGTGGGATGCTGGCATGCAGAGGAAAGGGTATAACAATCAGGAAGAGGGAGGCATTTTTTCCCCTGTATAGATTATTGGTAAGACCTGACCTTGAGTGCTGTGTCCAGTTCTGGAGGACATGTCTCTGGAAGGAAATAAGAGTCGAGGTGGTCCAGAGGAGGGCAACTAAAATGGTGCTTTGTCTGCATCAAAAGCCCTACAAGCAGAGACTAAAGGATCTCAATATGTACACTCTAGAAGAGAGGAGGGAGAAAGGGGATATCATAGAGAACTTTAAATACCTCACAGAGTAAATAAGGTACAGGAGGACATATTTTTTTCAGACATAAAAAGGTGCTCAGGAACAAGGGGACATGATATGAAGCTGGAAGGGAGAAGATTCAGGAGAGATGTGAGAAAGTACTTCTTCATAGAAAGAGTGGTGTATTCCTGGAACAGCCTTCCAGTTGAGGTGGTGGCAGGGAAAACAATTGTGGGGTTCAAGAATGCAAATCCATACATTTACATGGCTGCTCTACTGTGTGGCTTATTTGGTGTTTAGGAAAAGACTGATCAGTTGTGAAACTCTTCCCACATTCTTTACCATAAAATGCTGCCTAGCTATATGAATCCTTTGATAGTGTGACAGCTGGAGTTTCCATTTAAAAGAACTGCCACACTCAGTATGTTTAAAAGGTTCCTCCCTTGTGTGTACCTTCTGATGACCTGTGAGATGCATCTTCCATATAAAACTCCTTCCGCACATTATACTTGACATTTCTCCTCTGTGCGAATCATCTGAATTTTTTTTTAACTCAGCTTTATTTAGAGCTTGATAGTGATATACATCAGAATCCAATATTTGCAGATACATACAGTATATCCAAATGTGTACAATAGAAGCCCAGTGCATCAAGTCGAAAAAAGGTTCTGAGCACAGCCACTAAGTACATTAAGAATCAATACCAGTATTTAATAAATTGTGAACCTTATACCCATCTAAACATTATACAACAGTATAGTATAATAACATTATAGCCTGGGGTGTCTAGAAGTCCTTAATCATTATCTTATTAATAAAGTAGTTTACTTAATTAGTCTGGTAATATTTACATATAGTTTAAGGAGGTATTATATTATTTGTTATGATTAAGTTCTACGTGTAAGTTAAGTTAGGTAGCTGATTAGTTGATTGATTGGTGAGAGTATTGCATATCTGGGTCACTTTCAGGGGAGCAAGAAATGATCTAGGTTTCCTGCCGGGTCAGGTCTATTGCTCTCCATTGTCCTACATAGTCTGTTCTCGGGATAATGGTCTGGTTTATGTCAAAGGGTAATCCTCCAACCACTGGGACTACGATTCCCAGGTCTCCAGGAGTTTGTCCTCTCTAAGATGGATTCTAGTTAGGAGTCTCTCCATTGATTGGATTTGTTGGACTCTGCTATACAATTCCTTTATAGTTGGAGGGGGGTCTGTAACCAATGAGAGGTAAGGCATTTTACAGCAGCTGCCATAAAAATCAGGCCAAGTTTCCTCTGGGGTGATGGAAACCCTAAAACCACTGACAGTCTTAACACCCAGTTCAGACAATCAGAGGGGATATCCTGTAGCAATATCTGTTGCACACTTTCTGTTATTTGATCCCAAAAAACCCTTATAACTGGACTCTCCCAGGATATATGCAGGTGAGTTCCCCTATCACCACACTGTCGCCAGCATCTGTCCATCCAGGATGTTCCAAAGTGTTGGTGACCACGGGTGTGCAGAAGAACCATAAAATCACCTTCCAAAAACATTCTCTCCAATATGGAGAGGAGGTAACTCTCCATCCAATCCTGAATCTTTTATTCCAGACATCTTGTGGTACTGGGATAGCCAACTCCTTCTCCCATGCTCCCTTAATCAAATTCAGAGGTTCCAGGCTCAGGTCTCCCAACAATCCATAGAGCACAGAGGTGCACCTAATCTTTACTCTTAAAGTAGTTAACCATATATAAAGTCTTCCCAGATAGACGTCTGTTTCTGCAACAGTGGCAACCTACCTTCGCTCATCACAAAATGGTGAATTTGAAGATAGCGGAAGAAATCCATGTTGTCTAAGTGGAATCTCTCCTTTACTTGGTCAAAAGAGAGAAACTCATCCTGCTCAATCAGTTGAGTGAACCTGGTGAGGCTCCTGGACTCCCATCTGCTACAACCAATGTTTAATCTAGGGGGATGAAGTCCACATTAAGTCTGATTAAAGATAAGGGACCAAGAGAAGGGTGTGAGGCCAGCCTCTGTCTAACCTTGTTCAGCATACACAGTGAATGTCTAGTCCAGACATTGGGTGTCAGGGCCTGAGGGTGAGCCTGATAATCTAGACATGCAAAAGTGAACAAAGGTTGTAACAGTCCTGCCCCTTCCTCTTTTTCATACCAGACTGACTCTCTGCGCTGTTTTGCCCAGGAACAGACTGGAGCCATCTGGCTCACCAGATAATATCTGCATAGGTCAGGCAGGGCCCAGCCTACCTCAGTCTCTAGGCTAGCACAAGATGGTCCAGGCAGTCCTCAGCCTCCTACCATTCCAGATAAACTGCTTGAGGCCCTGTTGGACCTTAGCCCCAAATTGTACAGGTATAGGAATAGGTATAGGAAGGGCTGAAAAAAGAAACAGGAATCTTGGGAGAAGATTCATTTTTATAGATGACACCCGACCAGCCACTGAGAGTGGCATAAGGGTCCACCTAGCCATGTCCTTCTGTAAGGTGTTCCAAAGTCTGTTGTGATATGGAACAGGGTCTCATAATGTGTAGCAATTTGGATTCCTAAATATTGAAACTGATAGTGTTTCACCCATGCAAAGGAGAAGCCTGCCTGAAAAAGTGGGGGTCACTGTTCACTCAAGAGCAGGGTCTCTGATTTCATCAGATTGATCTTGTAGCCAGATATCTTACTAAATGTCTCTAACAGTGCTAACAGCCTGGGTAGTGATATTTCTGGCTGATGAATAAAAAAGACAGAATCATCAGCATAAAGGGCCACCTTTTGTTCCTGCCCCCCAGCCATGACCCCTAGAATATTTGGGTCCTGACAGACCATTGAGGTAAGAGGTCCCAAAAACAACACAAACAATAGGGGTGAGAGTGGACATCCTTGCCTTGTACTCCTACCCACCGGGAAATAGCCCAAATTGACACCACTGACTCTAACTTGATATCGTAGCATGGAGTACAAGTTTGAAATGATCTCTAAAAATTTGGAGCTGAATTTTATTCTCTCCATGGTTGTTTTTAGAAAATGCCAATTGACCCTATCAAATGCCTTCTCGATGTCCATGGAGATTGCTAATTGAAAGGCCCCCTGCCCCCATTGTGCAGAGATAATATTCAGTAATTGTCTGATATTGTCCTACATAAATCTACCAGATATAAACCTCGTTTGACAGTGATGTATAATCTTTGGAGCCACCCACTGAAGGTGGTCTGCCAGGATCCCCATAAAGATCTTTAGGTCTACATTGAGCAACAAAATGGGATGATGGGAACCACACAACTGGGGGTCTTTTCTATCTTTAGGTATAACAGTGATCAGAGCAGAACACCAAGAGTCTGGGATCCCCCCCACCCTGCAGATAGTCATAACAGGACAACAGTAGAGGCACCATTGTATCCTGCAATACTTTATAAAATTCAGAGGGGAGGCCATCTAGTCCTGGAGATTTACCTGATTTAAAATGTTTTTATTTCTGTCAGTACCTCCTGTGTAGTGATTGGGCACTCCAAGAAGTCACAGTCTTCCTGTGTAAGGGTTGGAAGGCTCAACAAATCTAGAAATGTTTTTATGAGATCTGATTCTCCCAGAGGGTGTGCCCTCTGTTATAAAGTTTTATAGAAAGCGGTAAAGGAATTCACTATCAAGAGAGGGTCTATAATCATCAGAAATTTGTGAAAATTGTCCACACTTAGTCCAGTTAAAGGGTTTATCCTGTGTGTAGCCTCTGATGGACTTTAAGGTTTACCTTCCATCTAAAATCCTACACCCAATAAGTAAATTTAAAAGGTTTCTCCCAGGGTTAATGTCTCAAAATGTTCAGGGATTTATAGTGCCATGATGCAACTGGACTCCATTCTTAAGCCAGGACATATTTAGAAAATCAGCTCTGTATTAGTTTTTGATGTTTGCTGAGAGCACTTTTCTCAGCCAACACATTGTCCCCCGGATGCCTTCTTTTTGTGGGTTGTAAGGTGTCACTCCTATTGGTAGCATATTTAGATGTGCATGAAAGTTTTTTAATAGCCCTATTGCCTTGAGAACAATTGGAATGATTTGTGTGTCCTTATTCCACATCAGTTTAGCTTCTCTTTGCATGTCTTGGTATTTCATAATCTGTGTGAGTAATCTTGTGTTTTAAGAAAATAAGACTTTTTTGTTAAACTCTTCTCACACTCTGGACATTTAAAATGTGCCTCTTCCATGTGAATCATCTGGTGCTTAGTAAAATATAATTTAGTTGAGCATATTTTCTCACACACATTACACTTAAAAGGTTGCTCCCCTGTATGAGTTTTTTGATGTAGTGAAAGGTTTTCCTTCACTTGAAAACTAATTCCACACACTGTAAAATTAAACACCTCCCAAGTATGAATCTTCTGATGAGGGTGAGAGTTGGGTACTCCATATAAAGCTCTTCCAACACTCAGTACATTTATATGGTTTCTCCTCTGTGTGAATTCTCCAAAGATGTGAGAGGCTGGTCTCTTCTTGTGAAACTCTTTCCACACTCTGTACAATTAAACATCTTCTCCCCTGTGTTAGTCAACATCTGATGGCATGAAAGTTGGGTATTCCATCCCAAACTCTTCCAACACTCAGTGCATTTAAGTGGTTCCTCCCTGCATGTACATTGTGATGCTGGGTGAATGTTCCATCCATTTGTAGTGATTCCAACACTCATTACATTTAAATGGGTCATCACTTGTGTGACTCCTCTAATGTTTAGTAAATGCCTTTTCAGTTGGGAATCTCTTCCCACACAATGTTCAGGTAAATGGTGTCTCCCTTTGTAAATCCCTCTGATGGAGTAAGATGCATTTCTTTTTTAACTTTTTCCACACAGTGCAACTGAATGGGGTCTCTACTGTGTGAATCCTCTCTCATGGTTTGGGAGTTGGTTATTCCATCTAAACCTCTCCCCATACTTGGTACATTTAAAACGTATTTCTTGGGGTTAATGTCTCCAAATGTTAGGGATTTATACTGCCATGATGAGAATGGACCCCATTCTTAAGGCAGGGCACATTTTAAATTCAGGAAATCAGTACTGTATTAGTCTTATGTTTGCGGAGATCTCTCTTTTCAGCATGCACATCGTCTCCAGGATGGCTTCTTTTTGTACTTCATAATGTGTCACACATATTGGTAGCATATTTAGATGTGCCTGAAAGTTCTCTTTGATTAGCCCTCTTGCCCCAAGCACTGTTGGAATGATTTGTGTCTCTGTATTCTACATCAGTTTAGTTTCTGTTTGCATGTCTTGGTATTTTACTATTTTATGTGTCTCTGTATGCAGGACACTGTAATTGCTAGGGATGACTATTTCAATCAGCAATGCTACCTTTGTTCTTTTTTCTTGTATTACAATATCTGGTTTTCTTGCTTCCACTTTCTTGGCAGTTGATATTGGGTTATTCCATGTGATTTCTTTATTCTCTGTGATTCTTTGTGGTTCATGTTTCTTCTGTTTCTCTGCTACCTGTATGTTATAGTGCTTGCATAGTTTCCAGTGGATCAGTCTTGATACATAGTTATGTGTCTCAGAATACAGGCCATCTGCCATCCAAGATCATTTTCAGAAGCAGCACCTACACAGACAAACCCAGTATTTTAGAACTCAACAACCACTTTGCCACTGCTGGCTTAGCCTTCAACTCTTCGCCTGCAAGCAAGCTTCTTACACAGCAGAGCAGCAGTGAACCGCCCTGCCTTCACCACATGAATAACCCTCACCCAACCTACTTTAGTTTCAGTCCTACATCCTTTAAACAGGTTGAGGACCTTTTAATCACCTTGGACATTAAGAAAAGCACAAACACTGACCAAACTGAACCCATCTTTCAGAAAATAGAATATTTTTATAGGACCTTTTCAATCACACACCTCTTCAGTCTATCCATTTCCCAAGGCAGTCTTCTTGCTATCTGAAAAATAGCACATCTAAATCCTCTCTTCAAATCCAGTGACACTTGCAACCACATCAACTGCTGGCCTATTTCTCTGCTATCTACCCTGTCAAAATTATTGGAAAAGCTAGTCAATTCCCATTAAGAGAGTTCCTGGAATCAAATAATATGTTTAATCCTATTTAATCCAGTTTTAGAGCTAAGCACAGTATGGTTTCTGCCCTCACAAAGGTCACCAATGACTATCAAATTGCTCTTGATTCAAAGAAACATGTCTGCATGCTTGTTTTGGACTTAAGCAAAGGGTTTCGACAAGGTCAACCATGGCCTACTACTGTCTATGCTGCAAGACCTCGGTCTAAACATTACAGCTTTAAGTCGGTTTGCCTGCTACTTTATAGGAAGAAAACAGTAGGTTAATGTACAAGGTGATCTCTCATCACTTAAAATCTTGCAGAGAGGAGTACCACAGGGATCGATCTTGGGACCCCTTCTTTTTGCAATATACATAAAAATACTGGCCTCAAAATCAGCTCAGCAAATGTGCGTCTATTTGCAGATGACACAGTACTTAACACTGCTAGGCCTACCCTTGATCCTGCCTGTGAGTAGCTGCAATATGAATTTGTTCTCCTCCAACTTAATCTTCTATGGCTGAAAATGTTGCTCAATGCTAAAAAGACAAAAGCCATGTTTTTCTCCCCATACACAAAAGCAATAACCACCAATGCAGGAAACAGTAAATTACAGATTTGGACCCTCCTGGAGGAGCCACTTAAAGTAGTTGACAAATTTAAATATCTGGGCTTCTGGCTTGACAATAAACTTTCCTTCTTAACTCACACTGATGAACTGGCCAAAAAATTAAGACAAAAGCTGGGCTTTTCTACCATATCAAACGCTTACTAAAATAGGAAGCAAAAATTAAACTGGTTCAAACCACCTTCCTCCCCCTGCTGGACTACATCGATGTCCTGTATAGCCATGGCCCAAAAACCACCTCAACTAAACTTGCCACTCTGAATCATGAAGCATTTCAATTTATTACTAATGCCCCATTTAATACCCACCACGTCCTATATGCGCAACTTTGGTGGGCATCTCTTAGCAAAAGGAGGTGGAGAAATGGCTCCCTTTAGAGCTACAGAGCTACCACATATAAACTCACCCCTTACATTACTAACATTTTCCCATGTGCTTCTGAGACCTACTCCCTGAGATGCTACTCCTACGTCCTGTTCGATGTCCCTAATACAAGAACATGTTATGGCGTCTCCTCCATAAGCTACGCCCTTCCAACTTTGTGGAATAACATTCAAAAATCACTAAAGCTTACCCAAACAGTAGGGTTATCCATTTTCAAATCCCTGCTAGATCAGCAACTGAAAGAAAGATGTAACTGCTACTCCTAATGTAAACCAAAGCTGTACCTGTAAACACCTCAGACCTATCTCATTTTCCTCTGCATGTAACACCATTTTTTCTGGTATCCAATCCCCTAAATTGCTTCTTTTTGTAGTAACTTCAATTTTTACTTGAGTCCCTCGAATCCCCTACCTCACTTGTTCCCCCACGTCACCCCATTCGGTGATTAACCCCCCCTTATCATTCTACACTCTCCCTCTACTCCAGTTCCACACTCTGACCCCTCTTACCTTCCTCCCGCTACCCATGACTTCTTCTTGTCCTTCTCCCTCCCTCAACCTTGACCACCCACCCCTCAGACTCCCCTCCCTCACCCCCTTCTCTTCCTCGGTTTCTCTAGCCAGTGTGGGTGCCTTTTTTCCCCTCTCTGATCCATGTCCACATATTACCATATGCACTCTAAAATCCCTTCTACTACCTCTACATCAAGAGCACGTGTTCCACAGTTACTCTTGCCTTGTCTCATATACACCCTTTTATGTCACAGTCCTCCCTGTAAGTAAAGTATTGTAAAATTGCATATGCCGACTGGACAATGACTCCAAGATGGCGAAATCCCTCACAGTGACAATCTCAACAGGTTTCTAGATTGTCTCTGTGAGGGACCCCAGGGTGAAAATTCACCTTTTTGCCATCTTTCAACCAATTTCCCTTAAAACAACTCCAACTCATAGTTAGTTATCTTAAGAAAGGGGGGCACAGCGCCCTAATAGATGATACACAACGTCTTACAGGCATTTTACATGTTGACAATGGGGATCTTGTCATGCTGAACTTTGACACCATTCTCGTCATTTCGGTATAGGTAAACCATGAAACTGTAACCCATGTATCCTCTGTAAACATAATGTATTTTACTGTTATTCCTCTTGTAGAATGTGAATTTGTTGTTGCTCCAAAATGTATGCTTAGGTATATCACTTTGTCACTGTATTGCTATTGTAACTTGTGTACTTACAGGACCACCTTGTAAATGAGCTCACTCAATGGCGTTTATCCTGGTTAAATAAAAATTGAACTGGAATTAAATTGAATGAGTACTTCACATCCTACTACAAGATGCGTAACTGTTTCTAATTCTGTACTACAGAACCTGCACCTGTTTTTCTATGGATTTCATAAACCATCTTGTGTGCAGTTCACTGTCTGGAATCGACAAAGTTCAAGAGGGTAGCATCTTTCAGAAAAAGAGATGTACAAGAACAAGGCGACACAATTTGAAGATACGGGAGGGTTCAGGGGCAATGTGAGGAAGTATTTTTTCCACAGAGGGTGGTGGACACATGGAACAGCCTTCCTGAGGAGCTTGTGGGGTCTAAAACTGTGGGAGAATTCAAGAATGCATAGGACAGACATAAGGCGATTTTTGTGGGGGGTAGGAAGAAATAGGCTGTTTGTTAACTAGGATCTGCAGCTTATCCTGTAGGTAGGAAAATTTGGAGACTATGTGGCTAAGCAGTCCTTATCTGTCATCAAAGTCTATGTTTCTACCACTATCAAGCTCTAATCTTGTGGCTTGAATTCACCTCTTTTTAGTCACTTGTGAGTCAGTTTTTGATCGACTTGTGGTTGTTCCAGCAACTCCCCATATTTTCCACTGAGGTATAGACTTTAACAACTACTGATATTTTTAACTGTTTTTACATTATCTGGTTTATTTATTACTGTTTTACTTATGTATGCGTTGTATTCTGTATGATTACTTTTACTCATTTGTAAGGTGTCCAGAGCCTCCGAGATTGGGCACCTCAAAAAATAAACTTTGCCTTGCCACTACAATTACGGATTTTCTCTTTTTATCTTTATCATCATAGTTTTTTTTTCTGCGTCTTTGTATTTTCTGTTGCTGGTTGTTCTTTTTCTTGGGTTAGTGTCTCCAAATGTTTAGGGATTTCTGATACTGTGACAAGAATGGACTCCATTCTTTAGCCAGGGCATATTCAAAACTCAAGAAATGAGTATTGTATTAGTCTTTGATGTTTGCTGAGAGTGCTCTTCTTAGCTCATGCAATGTCCCCAGGATGGTTTCCTTTTGAAATTCATAAAGTGTCACAACATAGAAACATAGACTTTGATGGCAGATAAGGGCCACTTGGCCCACCCAGTCTACCCATTTCCCTACCTACTGGATAAGCTGCAGATTCTAGTTAACCAACAGCCTATTTCCTGCAACCCCCCCCCACTATAATTGCCTTATGTCTGTCCCATGCATGTTTGAATTCCTCCACTGTTTTAGACCACACAACCTCTCCAGGAAGGAGGTTCCATGTATCCACCACTCTTCTCCATGAAAAGGAATTTCCACATTACCCCTGAGCCGTCCCCCTCTAACTTTAAATTGTGCCTTGTTCTTACACATCTCTTTTCTTGAAGGATGCTACCCTCCTGGACTTTGTTGATTCCCTGAGGTACTTAAAAGTTTCTATCATGTCCCCCCTGTCCCTCCTTTCATCAACGGTATACATATTAAGCTCTCTCAGCCTCTCTTCATATGGTTTCTGATGTAGACCCTGCACCATTTTAGTTGTCCTCCTCTGGACTGCTTCCATCTTGTCTATGTCCTTGCATAGATGAGGTCTCCAAAACTGCACACAGTACTCCAGATGGGGTCTCACCAACTGTCTGTATAGAGGGATAACCATTTCCTATTTTCTACTTGTGATGCCCCTCCCTATGCATCCCAGTATCCCCCTGGCTTTCCCTACTGACTTCTCACATTGCATACCCACCTTTACATCATCTGATATGACTACACCCAGATCCCTTTCCATTACTGTTGTTAGTACCTCCCCTGGTATTGTGTACTCTTCTCCTGGATTTTTATTTCCCAGGTGCATTACTTTGCATTTTTTTTTTGCATTGAATCTAAGTTGCCATATGTCTGACCATTCCTCCAACCTTGCCAAGTCGCTGCTCATCCTTTCTACCCCCCTTGTGTATCAACTCTGTTACAGATCTTTGTGTCATCCACAAAGAGGCATACCTTTCCTTCCAGACCCTCTGCAATGTCATCTATAAAGACGTTAAAGAGGACTGAACCCAGTACTGAGCTCTGAGGTACTCTACTAGTAACCCCCCTTTCTTCAGAATGTGTTCCATTCACTATTGCCTTCTGTGTCCTGTTGTGCAGCCAGTTTTCTACCCAGGCTACCACCCTGGGACCCACTCCCAGGATGGCTAACTTGATTATTAATCTTTTGTGTGAGACTGTGTCAAATGCCTTGCTAAAGTCTAGGTAGGCCATATCCACAGCCCCTCCCTGGTCTATTACTTTGGTCACCCAGTCAAAGAAATCGATTAGATTTGTCTGATATGACCTTCCTGCTGTGAATCCATGCTGCTTTGGGTCCAATGCCCCACTGGCCTCTAGGTACTCAACAATTCTTTCTTTCAGAAGTGATTCCATCATTTTCCCCACCACTGAGGTCAAACTAACAGGTCTGTAGTTTCCTGCTTCTGCCTTGCTCACACTTTTGTGAAGGGGAATCACATCAGCCCTCCTCCAGTCCTCAGGTACCACCCCAACTTCCCATGATTTGTTAAAAAGTGTGGTTAGTGGTGTCACTAGGTCCTCCCTTAGCTCTTTTAGGATTCTAGAGTGAATCCCGTCAGGCCCCACTGCTTTGTCCACCTTGAGTTTTAGAAGTTATTTCAGTACTCTTTCTTCTTTAAATGGACTGGTATCAACCCCACTATCCAGAGTGCTTCTACTGTTTGGTTTAGGTAATTCCTCTTCTTTTGTGAATACTGACCAAAAATATTCATTCATTATCTCTGCCTTTTCACTTTCTCCCTCTGCCCACCTCCCCTCTCCTTTATTAATCTTCCCTATCCCTCCCTTAACCTTTCTATGTTCCCTAATGTACCTATAAAAGGTTTTATCCCCCTTCTTAACCGAGTTGGCTATCCTTTCCTCGGTTTGGGCCTTTGCCTTTCTAACTGCCTTCCCCACTTCTTTCTACTTTAATTGATACAGTTCCCTGTCGTGCTCTGTCTGTGATTCCTTATACTTTTTGAATGCAGCCTTTTTCTCCTTAACTTTCCTTGACACTTCTTTTGAGAGCCATAGTGTTTTTTTATTCCGCTTTGTTTTCTTTATTTGTTTCACACAAAGGCTTGTTGCCTCCATGATGGCAGTTTTGATTTTTCTCCATTGTTCTTGCACCCCTTTCGGGCCATTTGCTGATGCATTCCTCAGGTATTCACCCATTTTGCTAAAGTCAGCCCTTCTAAAGTCCAGTATCCTTGTATTTGTATGGCTTGTCTCCATGGTTATGTTTATTGTGAAGCACACTGTGCAGTGTCGCTTGTTCCCAGGTGTCTACTGACTTCTAGTTTGTGATCCTCTCTCCATTTGAGAGTACCAGGTCTAAGATTGCTCCTCCTGAGTGGGTTCCACCACTAGCTGTCTAAGGCATGCTCCTGTAGGGCATCGAGAATGACCCTGCTCTTGGATGTGGCTGCAGTCCATGTTGCCCAGTTAACATCTGGCATATTCAGGTCCCCATCAACAGTATCTCCCTTTTTCAGCCATTTTGAGAATGCCTCTATCATTTCTTGTCCATTTTCTCCCCTTGAGATGGGGTCTGTATACAACCCTGTGCGGATTGTGATGCCATTCCCTGTCTCCAATGTGACCCAGAGTTCCTCTTGTCCTCCCTTTACCTTTTAGTTCTGTTACTTTGATCCCTCCTTATGTAGAGAGCCTCCACCTCCTCTTTACCCTCCCTGTCCCTTCTGTAGATTGTGTACCCTGGTATGTTGACATCCCAGTCATGGTTCTCCATGTACCATGTTTCTGTGACTGCCACAATATCCAAGTGTTCCACTTCCAACAGCGCTACTAGCTCTGGAAGCTTGTTTCCAAGACTAGGGGCATTGGTACTCATTGCCCTCCATTTAATGTTGGCTTTATCCTTTTTTACCCCATCCCTGATCTTATTGCCCTTGTCCATTTTTCCATTTACTCCTGTCCTGTCCTCTGTCAAGCTGTCTACCTCAGTGTTAACCCTACTACCTGCCATGCTTTGTGGGGGAAGGCTTGAACTTTCCTGTTTCCTATCAGCACAAGTATTGGTAGCATATTTAAATGTGCCTAAAAGTTCTGCTTGATTAGTCCCATTGCTCCAAGCACTATTGGAACAATTTTTGTGTCCTTATTCCACATCAGTTTGATTTCTGACTGCATATCTTTTGATTTTGGGTCTCTCTGTACGCAGAACACTCCAGTGTGAATCATCTGATGTTCAACAAAATGCAGTTTGTTTGTGAAACTCTTTCTACATTCAGTACATTTACAACGGTTCTCCCCTCTGTGGATTCAGTGATGGATCAAGAGGTTTTCCTTGACTTTGAAACTCTTCACACACACTGTAGAATTAAATATTGTATTCCCACTGTGAATCCTCTGATTGTGCACGAGCTAGGTATTCCATATGTAACTCTTCACACACTCTTTTCATTCAAAATGTTTCTCACCTGTGTGAATAGTGAATCATCTGGTGTTTAGGTAAAAGTCTGTTCAGTTAAGAAACTCTTGCCACACTCTTTACAGTTAAATGTTTTCTTCCTTGTGTGAATTCTCCAATAGGTTGAAAGTTGGTTATCCCATCTAAATCCCGGCCCCCACACACACAGCACATTCAAAAGGTTTCTCCCCTGTGTAAATCACATGATGGACTGATTTTCCTTTACAGTAAAACTCCTCCCACAAACTGTACAATTAAAAGAAGACTTCCTTGTGTGAAGCCTCTGATGGCAGAAGAGCTGATTACTGCATCTAAAACATTCCCCACATTTAGTACATTTGATAGGCTTCTCTTTCAGGATAAGTGTCACCAAATGGTTAGGTATTTCTAGTGCCATGATGAGAATAGATCCCACTCTTAAGAGAAGGCATATTTAAAAATTAGGAAATCACTACAGTATTGGTCTTCAGTGTTTGCTGACAGCACTCTTCTCAGGATGCACAGCATCCCCAGAATGGCTTATTTTTGAAGTTCAAATGGTGTCACAGATACTGGCAGCATATTTAGATGTGCCTGGAAGTTATTTTTGATTAGCCTTATGAATTTGTTTTTTCTGTAGTTTTGTCAGTGTCTCAGTCTCATTATACTCAGCACATTCTCATGGTCTTGTTTTCAAACTTATTTTGCTCATGGTGAGTTAGGCCACTTGAGTCTATAAAACTCTTGCCACAGTACATTTTCATGATCTTTCTCCAGGGTGAATTCACTGATGGCATGTTAGGGCACCTAATTCTGTAAAACTCTTGTCATATCATATTTGTATGACTTCTCTCGGAGTTAATGTCTCCAAATGTTCAGGGATTTCTAATACCATGGAGAGAATGGACTCCATTCTTTAACCAGGGCATATTCAAAATGCAAGAAATTACTACTGTATTGGTCTTTGATGCTTGCTGAGAGTGCTCTTCTCAGCACATGCAACGTTCCGAAGATGGTTTCCTTTTGACATTCATAAGCTGTCACAAGTATTGGTAGCATATTTAAATGTGCCTGAAAGTTCTTTTTGATTAGTCCCATTGTTCCAAGCACTACTGTAACAATTTATTTATTTATTTAGCTTTTGTTGACCGGGTAAGTGTACTAGACAAATCCTGCCTATTTTCAGGCACGACCCGGGGGAGGGGGATACAGATGAATGCCAACTGACCTTGAACCATATTAAGCTGTTGGTGGTATTTTTAGTGAATGAGGGAAATTTGGCCAGGACACTGGAGAAATTCCCCTACTCTTTTCGATAAGTGCCATGGGATCTTTAACATCCACCTGAACTACCACCAATCCAGGCAGATGGGACCTCGGTTTAATGTCTCATCTGAAAGACGGCACCTCAGAAGTGCAGCACCCCTCTCATGCTGCATTACAGTGTCAGTACTGGGATATTAACCCAAGTGCCAGACGTGGGAACTGAACCCACAGCCCTCTGAGCTCCCGGCCTCAGAGGCGAGTGTGCTACCTACTGAGCCACTGACACTGTCTGTCTTTATTCCACATCAGTTTGGTTTCTTTTTTTATCATAGAAGATTTTAAGAGTTTCAGTTTTACATCACACTTCCATATTCATTTCTCTCATACATGTATAAAGATTCTCAAGATCCATAGTCTTGCAATATACAGTATTAGGCTAGGTACATATAACCAGAATCTATACTTTAATATATAAATATAGCCTGTCTTTCTTAATTGTAGCTACTCATTTGTTAATAGGGTACCTTGGGTATGTAAAGTGGTCTATCTACAAGCCAGTAGTAGGAGGAGGGTTACACAGGGGGGAGAGGGGTTTTACACAGTGGTGAGTTAAAATAAGAATCCAACTTTTTATGGAAGTAAACCAGCTGATCTCGGTGCGCATAGGTCAGCCTTTCCAGCAGTGCTAGTTTAGCTATAGCCGAGTGCCATAGTCTTATACTTGGACTGTTGACTTGTCTCCACTGCATTAAGAGGAGCTGCTTGGCCTCTAATAGGGCCATCATTACCCACTCCTAGAGGGCCTTTGGCAATGTAGAAAGGCTAGACATGTCCCCCAGTAATAGTTTAGGGATTAGCTGGAGATTCCTTATAGCCAAAACTAAACAGCAATCCCATCTAATTGCATCTTAGAAAGCAAAGAGTTGTGAACATTCCCACAATATGTGAAAAAGGCAGGCTCCAGGTTGTTGACATCTCCAACAGTTGGAATGCGGCAACAGTCTTGCTGAACATAGAACGGCCGGAGTTCTGTACCAGCACAGCAACATTTTTAACTGTATTAGTTGGCTTTTAGAATCTTTATTCAGCTTATGCACATTTTGAAGACACCCGGCCCATGTAGTGCTAGGTATAGTTACACCCATCTCGGCCTCCCATCTGATTCTACAGTGTTCTGTGGGGTCAGATTGAGAGTATCTACTTATAGCATAGAATTTACTTATCCGACCACGTGAGGAGGTTTCCTTATGTAGAGTGGTAAGCCACTTCCATTTATTATCTGGTCGTATTCGGGCAGAAAGGGCACAGATAAGGCTACACATTTGGGGATACCGCCTGAAATCGGTATTTGGAAGACTAAATTTATTCTTTAACTGGGCAAAGGATAATAGTGTATTCAAGCCAGGCATCATGAGATCCATTACATAGCAAATACCCTTTTGCTCCCAAGCAAGCCAATTAAGAGGTTGTCCCTCTAATGTTATAAAGGTGTTACGCCATAACCCTGCACAAGCCAGAGGTGGGGCCCACACATTCTTGGGTGTATGGGAGACAGTCATAATGTGACGCCAGGCATATTGGAAGTGACATATGACCAGAGAAAGGCCCTTTTCTGTAGAGCCACTAGGGCTCAGCAAGGACCTAAGTGGGGTTGGGGCCGCCATATCTGTTTCAAGGCCAACCCATGTTGGACAAGATGTATTGGGTGGTACAAACCACTTTGTTATTTGAGCCGCAGTACAAGCTAGATGATAGTTCTGAAACCAAGGGGTCCCAAGGCCTCCTTTAGTTCAATGTGCCCTAAGCTTGTTTTTTCCCTCCATCTATGTGCCTTCCTCTCCCATATTTGAGTAGATACCATCTTTTCAAGGGAGGCAAAGAGTTTGGGAGATATTCGTATTGGAAGATTATTGAATAAACATAATACCCTCGGAAGCAATAGCATTCGTACCGAAGCCACTATACCCATCAGAGATAAGTGCAATTTTTGCCATCGCTCCATTTCTACATTTAATTTTTTTAACAGAGGGGAGAAGTTAGTTGATTCAAAATGTGCCCAGTTAGAAGGTATGTAGATCCCCAAATAGGAAAAACCTTGCAGAGCCCATTTAAGTTCTGTGCCATGAAGGCATTCCCGTATGCAGAGTGAATTCAATGGGGCCAATACAGTCTTCCGTTGATTACCTGTAGACCTGATAATGCCGTAAAGCTTTTAAGGACTGAGAGGGCTATTGGTAACAAATCTTTGGGATTCGAGAAGGTAAGTAGCAGATCATCTGCATAAGCTGCCACAGTATAGGATTTGCCATGTGCTAATATGCCTGTAAGTCCCTCTGTAGTGTCAAGAGCACACAGTAGGGGGTCCAGGGCAATTAAAAAAAGAAGGGGGAATAGGTGACAGCCTTGTTGGGTGCCCCTGTATAGTGGAAAAGAGGAAGAAATGGCAGAGTTAGTAAGGATCTTGGCCTTTGGGGAATTATAAAGGGTTGAGACCCATATGCAGAATTGGGGACCAAATCCATACATATGAAGAACCTCATGGAGATAATTCCACCCTACGGAATCAAAAGTCTTTTCAAAATCAATGGCTAGGGCAGCCATAGGGGTTTTAGCTCTACTTGCCAGCCACTTCAGATTCAACAACAATCTGGTATTGTCTGAGCCCACCTTTCCAGGCATAAAACCAACTTCAGATGGATAATATAGCCAAGAATATTCTGCAGTCTGGTAGCCAATATTTTAGCCAGGATATCTGTAACCACTGGTAGTAATGATATGGGGTGGAAATTAGAACAATTCAGGGGATCGTCAGATTTTTTAGGTATTACTGTAATTATGGTCTCATTCATTGTGGTGGTGAGGGAACCTAAGGAGTGGGCATATTGAAGAGCGAGTAACTGGGGGGGTCACAATTTCCTGATCCAGGGCTTGATATAGCTCAACGGTCATTCCATCTGGCCCTGGGGCATTCCCTTTGGCCATGCGAAATAGGGTCTGTCGCACCTCAGTCTTTGAAATAGGGCGGTCTAAAAGGTCAATTTGCTCCTGAGATAATGAGGGTATTGTAAACCTTGGCAAAACTGGTGCAATTTATGTAAAAGCTGTTCTCTCGTGTCTATGGATTTAGATTGGTATATGGTCTGATAATAATTTTTCATGGTCTCATTAATGTCCTTCAAATCACTAACCACAGAACCTGTGGGAGTGCAGAGGGCATGTATCTTTTAAGATGCTTGCTGCTTCTGCAATTGGTAGGCAAGGAGCTTCCTCCCTTTGTCCCCTCCCTCCCAATATTGATGTCTAACCCTAAGCAATGTCCATTCTGCCTTATGATGTAAGAGTGAGTTTATACAATATTTAAGCTCCACAATACACCTCATCAATGAGGGGTCTCTAGTAGCAGTGATCTGGGAGACTTTAAAATGACCTTGGAGGGCAGTGAGTTCTGATTGCAACAGCTCCATCTCTTTTTTCTGGGCTCTGTTCCAGTTTGCAGTGAAGGCAATGATATGGCCTCTTAGAGTGGCTTTAAATGCCTCCCAGATCATACCAGCCAAGACTTCTCCAGTCTTATTGAAAGTAAAATATTCCCGAGCTGCTTTCTGCATCTCTTGTTGAAATTCAGGATCTTTAACTAATAAGGAGTTACATCTCCATCTTGTACCAGTGGTTCGACTTTCGGGGGCAGAGTAAGTAAGCGATACCGGTGCATGGTCTGATATAATTATGTTGCCTATGTCATTATTCAAGATGGCACTCGAAGCTGGCAGGTTAGCTAACCAATAGTCAATGCGACTATAGACGTCATGCGGAGAGGAGTAGATACGTGTAGTCACGGCTCGATGGGTAATCACGCCTCCAGATATCCACTAAGCCCCATTCTGTTATTTCTTGCAAACCAGCATGTGCCTTCGTGTGGGTTTGAGGGGTAGGATGGGATTTATCCAAAAATATGTCCGGTACTAAGTTAAAATCTCCTCCTATTATCAAGGGAATAGTGGAGTCGGACTGTGCTAGCCCAGCAATATTTTGGCTCAAATTTGGAAAAAACTCCACTTGGTCCACATTTGGGGCATTAAGGTTGCATTATATCAATTTGTCCAGACCAGATTTTAGTTTAACTATTACCCACCTCCCCTGTTTGTCAGAACGAGACTCCTCCATTACCCAATTACTCGATCTATGAATTAATATAGCTACTCCCCTTGATGTAGAAGATGCTAAGCTAGCATGTATAGTGCCAACTCATGATTTCTTGAGCCAAGGAATGGATTTATTGAGGAGATGTGTCTCATGCAGAAGGACCATATCTGTGTGCATGGAACGCAAATGCTGAAGCACCTTAGTTCTTTTAACAGGTTGGTTAAGGCCCTTTATGGTCCATGACACTAGACGTAGACCCTGTACAATAGCTGGGGACATAGTAATGAATATGTCAGGAACCTATGAACTTCCTCTAATATGTTTGAAAGGGATAGACACTTGATGCCCTATTTGAGAGCTACTACTTAAGAAAACCTACTATGACCTGTTATCAAATATCTAGAGGATACTACACTATGAAACACAAGAGAGATTATTGACAATAACAGCCGCAGGAAGTGTATATGCTAACAATGGTATCTAACCCAACTAGAACTAAGTACTTGTAAAGACTAAAAGCCTATGCTAGTCAGGCTTAAATGCAAAATTCTATAGCCCAAGAGCAATTAATTGCTAACTGCTACAGATGTTTCAGGGAAGAGGATAAACAAAAACTGTATCCTCAACTCCACTTATGTCTGTGCTCAGAGGTTAACAAGGAGAGTCACACCCTAACTGGGCTTGTCTGTCCTCATCCGAGGAGTAATCCCAAGGAAAGTATAATCGGGGGGGGGGCATAAACCAAATAGGGAAAGGGGAAGGGGAAGGACGGATTAATGGTAAAAAGAAAAGGGGAGGGAGTGGCAGATAAACTACCCTAATCGAAAACATACAGGCCAAGCCCCCTGTAACATTTGCCCATACAGTACCGGTTCGTTACTAATCTAAACACTGAACTATAAAGATTGGTTAACTTCAACATTTGTTATACTTCCCAGTTACCAGACTTAGAAGGTTGTGGTGTGGGGGGGAAGGATGGGGGGAAGAAGACCCTTCTTTGTCAGGGCAATATAACTCATGGAGTTTCAACAGCCACAGAGAAAATGAAACTCTGTCGTGTCTCCATATTATCATTAAACCAAGCCAGTGAGACATCATACAGTAAGGTATTGTGAACTGCAGTCAGTACAGTCAAAGTTCAGCCAGGGAATTCTCCATCGTGAGTCCTTGTTTGTTGGGAGCAGTTGCTAAAAAACAGGAACATCTTTGGATGCTACTGCTGCTGCATATGATTTAATCCCTGGTTTGAGCTGACTGGAAATGTCCACCACTTCCAAAAGAGAAGAGTCTGGAATATCAGCCCAGTACATGTGACTCCCTTGTCTAGGCGAGGAGGGCTCTGTTATATCTGCAAGGCAATCTGAATAGGACTCCAAAGGCTCATCTCTAGGCATTTTCACTGGTGGGGCCGTTTTCTGCAGCTCAGGGAATAGCTGTTGGCCACTCCTAGATCGCTGTCACTGTCTTGAAATCGAGCTGGTGTTTCTAGGAGGAAGGAAAGGCTGACTCAAATCAGCAGCCGCTGCAGGTAGAGGCATAGTGCTAGTGTAGGTAGACCTTTCCCCTGTGGGGCTCATCGTACCAAGGACCTGGTCTCATAACACATCCACCCTCTGGATTCCATGGCTGGTGATTTTGGTTCCTAGTTCTGGTATCAGAGGGTTCCTATAGCCTTCTGGGGGATAAAATTTGAAAGAGTAAGTTGGGCCAAAGCTTAGAGGCCCATATTTCAAGTTCCTCAGGAGTATCCGCTAGCAATTCTCTTCCTTCTTTAGAGACCAACAGTCTGGTGAGACCATTGAATCTATACTGAAAATTATGGGCTGAGAGTACTTTCTTAATAGGGCCATAAGCTCTGCGCTTATTCACTGTCTCCTGTGCGAAATCTCTATATATAGAAATCAGCACTCCTTGCCATTGAATTTCGCCCATATCTCAAGCAGCACTTAGAATACGTTCCTTTGTAGAATATCTCAAAAAATATGCCAAGATTGGCCTTGGGGCTAGTTGCTGTTTCTCTTTCCTTCCGATGATCTGATGAGCTCTTTCAACTTCAACTGGGCCTCTCCAGCAGTCACCTAGCATCTTAAGGAGCGTCTCATTGAGCAACTTTTCCATGGATGTTCCCTCAGAGCCCTAGGGGACTCCAACAATTCAGAGGTTGTTACATCTCCCCGTTTTCCTGGTCTTCTACTCTGGCAAGCAATGTTTCCAATTGTAGATCTTGCATTCACATTCTCTGTATCAGTTTAACTTGCTACATTTCCAAAGTTTCCACCTTTTGCTCCGCTACATTTAAATTATCTTGTATTACATGTACCTCTGCAGTGGTATTTGTTAGTGTAGTATTGATGGTATCGACTCACAGCAAAACCGTCTCCAGCATTCTGGTAATATACGTTAGCGATTCAGTCACTGATGGCAATTGCACACTCGAATCTTGTATTGGATAGATTATAGGCAGAGGAATCTCAGTCGTCAACTTATTCGGGGTCGATTGGGCTGGGAGGGATGTTGATGCAGACACCATCTGCAAGCTGTATGGAGCAAATACCCATGAGACTCGAGGATTAGTCCTGCAATTTATGTGGCCTAGCTGAGCAGCACCACTCGCGGATAACCGGTGTAATTTAGCAGCTTTATGATACAGTTCTATCAGAAAAAAATACACGGGACGATTCAGAGCAGTTCCCCAAACAAGTATTTAGCAATGAAAGAAGATTTACATCCCAGGATTAGACTGACCCGCCACAGGTTTTTCTCAGAGAGGAAGCAGCCCAAGAATTATGCCGCTATTTCCTTGGCGGTCAAGCCACGCCCCCCCCCCATCAGTTTGGTTTCTGACTGCATATCTGAATATTTCATGATTTTGTGTCTCTCCGTACACAGGACACTGTAGTCACCAGGGGTGGCTAATTCAATCAGCAATGCTACCTATGTTCTCTTTTCTTGTATTACAATATTGGGTTTTCTTGCTTCCACTTTCTTGGCTGTTGGTACTGGGTGATCCCATGTGATCATTACTTCTTTATTCTCTGTGGTTCATGTTTCCAGTGTCTCTCTGCTACCTGTATGTTATAGTGTTTGCACAGTTTCCAATGGATCAATCTTGCTATATTGTTTCTCTCCAGAGTGACTTTGCTAATGTGTTGCAAGGATACTATGCATGGTAAAACTCTTGTCACATTTAGCACATTTATATAGTTTCTCTTGGGGTTAGTGTTAGTTTCTCTCCAGAGTGAATTTTCTGATGTGTTACAAGCTGACTCTTCCAGGTGAAACTCTTGTCACATTCAGCACATTTATATGGTCGCTCTCCAGAGTGAATTCGTTGATGTGTTACCACCTGACTCTTCTGGGAAAAACACTTGTCACATTCAGAACATTTGTATGGTTTCTCTCCAGAGTGAATTCGCTGATGTATTATACGGTTACGCTGTGTGGTGAAACTCTTGCCACATTCAGTACACTCATATGGTCTTTCTTTAGAATGAATTCGCTGATGGCGTGTTAGGCCACTCGAGTCTTTAAAACTCTTGCCACAGTTAACACATTTATATGGTCTCTCTCCAGAGTGAATTCGCTGATGTACTACAAGGTTACACTGCATTGTGAAACTCTTGTCACATTCAGCACATTTATATAGTCTCTCTCCAGTGTGAATTTGTTGATGTCTTACCAGAATACTCTTCTGGAAAAACCTCTTGTCACATTCATCACATTTGTATGGTCTCTCACCAGAGTGACTTCGCTGATGTGTTATAAGCTGACTCTTCGGGGTAAAACTCTTATCACATTCAACACATTTATGTGGTCTTTCTCCAGAGTGAATTCGCTGATGTCTTACAAGGCTATTCCGTACTGTAAAACTCTTGTCACATTCAGTGCATTTATATAGTTTCTCTCCAGGGTGAATTTGCTGATGTGTTACAAGCTGACTCTTCCAGGTGAAACTCTTGTCACATTCAGCACATTCATATGGTCGCTCTCCAGAGTGAATTCGCTGATGTGCTACCAGATGACTCTTGTGGGCAAAACATTTGTCACATTCAGAACATTTATATGGTCTCTCTCCAGAGTGACTTCGCTGATGTACTACAAGCTTACACTGCATTGTAAAACTCTTGTCACATTCAGCACACTTATATAGTCTCTCTGCAGAGTGAATTCGCTGATGTGCTACAAGGTTACACTGCATTGTAAAACTCTTGTCACATTCAGAACATTTGTATAGTTTCTCTCCAGAGTGAATTCGCTGATGTGTTACAAGGTTATAATGCGTGGTGAAACTCTTGCCACATTCAGTACATTCATATGGTCTTTCTTTAGAATGAATTTGCCGATGGCATGTTAGGCCACTTGAGTCTTTAAAACTCTTGCCACAATTAACACATTTATATGGTCTCTCTCCAGAATGAATTCGCTGATGTATTACAAGGTTACACTGCATTGTAAAACTCTTGTCACATTCAGCACATTTATATAGTCTCTCTCCAGAGTGAATTCGCTGATGTCTTACCTGCTGACTCTTCTGGCAAAACCTCTTGTCACATTCATCACATTTATATGGTCTCTCACCAGAGTGAATTCGCTGATGTGTTATAAGCAGACTCTCTGAGGTAAAACTCTTATCACATTCAGCACATTTATGTGGTCTCGCTCCAGAGTGAATTCGCTGATGTAGTAGCAGGTCACCCTTCTTTCTAGTATGAAACCTCTGGTGTTTAGTAAAATACCTCATAGTTCTGAAGCTCTTCCTGTACTCTGCACAGGCAAATGTCTGCCCTGTGTGAATGTTCTGATGGTTTGTGAGACTTTTCTTCTTTTTAAAACTCTTTCCACACACTGCACAATTAAAAGATTCCATCCTTTTGTGAATCCTCTGATGGCATGAGAGCTGGCTGTGCCTTCTAAAGTTCTTCCCACATACAGTACATTTAAAATATTTTGTTTCTGTTTGAATCCTCTGATGGTCTGAGAGTCTTTTCTCATCTTTTAAAAATTTCTCACTCTCTGGACACTTAAAAGTTGTCTTACCTGTGTGAATCCTCTGATGATGTAAGAGTCTGGTATTCTGTTTAAAACACTTTCCACATTCAGTACATTTAAAATGTTCCACCCCCATGTGTAACCTCTGATGTCGTGGAAAATGTTCCCTCCATCTAAACTGCTTCCCACAGTCAGTACAATTACAATGTTTCTGCCCTTTCTGGCATAATCTATGTACTGACATATTTCCTTGTATATCTCTCTTCACTGCAGTGGTAGATAAATGAAGTGTTTGTGTCACATTTGACTGCTTGTGTCTCTTTCTTTGGTAATCATGCTGACATTCTCTATTCTTGTACTCCGCCAATGTCAGTAGATCTGGGACACTCTTCTTATGTGGGGTACATTTAATGCTCTCTCCTGTGACAAGTTGTTGGTGTGCAAGAAACTGCAACTGACAGTTCTCAGATTCGGAACATGTGGTGTCTAGAATCAGAAGGAAAAATAAATATTTCAAGATTTAGTTTTCAGAGACTTTAGATGAAGAATACAAAAATAACAGATTGCATGAATTCATCTATATAACCTTCCAGTTAGTCTATAATAACTGAATACAGGAAATGAGTACCGAGTAATCTAAACTTGGCATGGAAATATGATGTATTTAGCTGTATGATATTTAACTATGTGCAAGTCAAGGCAGTAAGGTAGGACTTATGAGAAAATATGATACAGTCTAAACATACAGTATGCTCTCAAGAGGACAGGAGAGAAAAGGACATGAGAGCAGCCTGCAAACACATGCATAGGTGTAGGATGGTGGTGGTCTCTGTGTTAGTTAAATTAAGGAGTAACTCAGCCACCAGGAAACACAACATTGTTCAGCATTAATCACTAGACTGAATATATTGCAGGGTTTTAAATAATTGATTGTCAGTTTTTTTCTTCGGACAATGCTAACTGTACAGAAAGTATTTATATAGGATTTCTAGAAGTGTTATGTTTGTTAAACACAGTGAGACAAGTGCAGTGCATTTTCACAATGTTTTAGCACTTTTATGAGCAAAATGCTAATCAATGTTTAGAGTTAAATAAAACCCTGTACTGTTGTCAGCTGTTGTTGCACCCTTACTTAGTAACCTTCAGATTTGTTTATTTATTTAAACTTTGGTAATTGGGAAAGGCACTCAGAACAAGGGCTTATTTTCAGGAGTGACCCAGAGGACATTTGGGTAAAAAGGAAATATATACAAAAGAAAAACTTGGCATGAGAATAGCTACAACAAAATATAGCCAGTTTCAGAGGTCACAGTAGTTATACAAACACACTAAAATATTAACATTTGTATGTGCAAAAAGAAAAATATATCACCTGAATGCTGTTAAGTCAGAACTAAGATTAAGGTAGCAGTTGGGGCAGTGGCAAGGAGCAATGGGAGCACATCTGAGCAGGTGTTTGAATGCTGGGAGTGATTTGGCCTGCTGGTAAGTAGATGGAAGTTGGTTCCAGAGGGAGGGAGGGCAGATGGAAGAAAAAAGCAGACTGACTAGATGTAAAGTGAGGGTGGGGGAAGGAGAAGGATAGGGACATCCTGGAGCAGAGTGGGGGAGAAGGGGGGGCTAGCAGGGGATAGGAGGGAAGAGAGACAGGAGGGGAGCAGTCCGAACCAAAATTTAACAATAAAGGCTAGGGAGTGAGCCTGACAATGGTGAGTGAAGGGGCAGAATAGACAGGAGTAGAGGAATCAGTGGTAAGTGTGGAATGGGGAGTTTGTGGCAAAATGGCAAAAAAAGCACTTAGGAGGGTGTCTAGTTCGGTGAAGGAAGAGGCGGAAGTAGTGCCACAGATGAGGTCCACATAACAGCACAAGATGAGGATTATTTTAGTAAACAGCTCACAATGGACAGAAGGAGAGAGGCATTCTTTGTTATGGTACATTACTCCAAGTTTTGGGTGGAGCTTTGAGTGCAAAGTGTCTATATGGATTCAGAAATCAAGCTTGTTGTCTAGCCATACCCCAAGGTATTTCAAAGCAGAGATAATTTCTTGGTGGGAACTATCTGGAGTGGAGATGATGGGGGTACGAGAGTGTTGAGAGTTTTTGTCTTGACCCAAAGGTCATAGATTATGTTTTCTTTGTATTTATTCTCATCAGGTTTGACTGGAACTAATTTAGTATGCTGTTAAAATCCTGCTGGAGAGGGATTCTACATAAGGGGTTGAGGGAACAGGAGTGTAGATGATCATATCATCTGCGTACATGTGGATTTGTATGTGCGAGCAAATTGGGGGGGGGGGAGTCATTGATGAAGATGGAAAACAGGACAGGGCCCAGGAAAGAGCCTTGGGGGACCACCGCAAGGTTTGGAAGGGGAGATGATAGGGCAGAGCCTACCTGAACTGTCTGACTCCTGCTCATTAGGTAAGAACTGAACCAGTTCTCTGCTAGTGCCATTAGGCCAACTGAGTGCAGTTTGCTTTGCAGGAGTGAGTGGGAGACCCAGT
Organism: Neoceratodus forsteri; assembly: GCA_016271365.2. NCBI lineage: Eukaryota > Metazoa > Chordata > Ceratodontiformes > Ceratodontidae > Neoceratodus > Neoceratodus forsteri. The sequence goes on from CM057455.1 coordinate 57,986,867, forward strand.
CAAATGCCTTCACCTGGTCGATTCAGATGGTGGCAGTGATGTGACCCAGATCCCTGCCTGAGAGAATGGAATCTGTGACCCATAGTAAAGAAAAAGTAGTACAGTGGTTCCTCCTAAAACCAGCTTAGACTGGAGAGAGAGAGAGAGTGTTGTGACAGTGAGAAAGTAAGCAACCCTAGTGTAGAGGAGGGATTACTAGAGTTTGGCAAGGAAAGGGAGGAGAGAAATGGGTCAGTAGTTCCCAGGCCAGGACGGGTTGACATTTTTGTGGACAGGCAGGACTTTGGCCATTTTCCAGCCCGAAGGAACTGAGCCCAAGGTTATGAAGAGCTTAAGCATGTGTGTAAGGGGAAGGACAATGGCAAGGACAGAGATAAAAAGGAACTTGGGGTCAATGCCATCAGGGCTATTCTTAGCTGGGTTAAATGACAACAGAGCATGGTAGACCTCCTACTGGGAGATATGGGGAAATGGTAGCCACTAGGGCAGTGCAGAGTGGGAGGGTCAGAATGGGCCATTGTGAGGAGGTCAGAAAGTGCACGAGATGGTATTTGGTTAGGGTGTCAGCTAGGGAGGAAGGGTCAGGTATGAGGGAACCATCCATTGAGAGGACATGGGTGGCTGACTGGGAGGAGGGATCAATGAGAGAGTGTACGGTTTTCCAGAAATTTGAGGGACAGCCTTAACTAGAGTGGAGGAAATCCTTGAAGCAGTCTTCCTTTGCTGTCTGGACTCTCTTTATGCATGAGCTTCATAGTGTAGTGTATGCTTGAAGGTTGGCCTGAGTCCGAGAGGATTTGTAGGTAGCCTATGCACAAATCTCGCAAGTTTACACTGGGCAATTAGGTTGGCATTGATCCAGGGGTGGCGGATACATTTTGCTTTCACTTTCTTGTGGGGAGCATGAGTGTTCCAGATTCTTGTGAAGTTGCTGAAAAATGAGTTGATGGCTGAAACAACACTGGTAGCAGAGAATACGGGGGCCCAGTTGGCTCTGAAAATGTCTTGTAGAAGGGCATTGGTGTCAAGCAACCCGAGAGTCATGCCATATATATTTAGGGGCTGAGTGTGATGAACACACCTTCCTGACTCAGTAGGCCATGCAATGATCACTAAAAATATCTGGGAGGGTGCCTGCTGCAATGATATGGTGGGGGTGGGAGGAGAACGACCAGTTCAATATGGAGTGGTTAAGGAAGCGAGGGTTTAGACATATTGGATCCTTTATGGGCTGAATAAGATTCAGCAGTTCAATGTTGTGTAATGTGGGCTTGGAGGCTGGGAAGAGCCAATTTAAACTGAAGTCCCTGAGAAGGATCAGCTCCCCAGAGATTGTGTGCGAGGCGATGGAGGAGATACAAGTAGCCAGTGAGGTTAGTGAGAGTCTCGGGGGCATATAATGCCCCAGTGTATACAGGGAGAGTGGCTGGGATGTTCAGCTTGGTTATAATTAGCTCACAGGAGGAGGGGAGGGATTTGCAAAGGAAGATGGAGCAAGAGAAGATTTGATGAATGTAGAGGGCTACCCCACCACCACATTTGCCCTTGTCCTGGTGGAAAAAGTTATAACCTGTAAAAACAAGGTGGGGATTGAGTACTTTGGAGGACAGCCAGGTTTCAGAGACTCAAAGCATGTTGCAGGAGTGCTGGGTAGTTCAGACTTTCAGGGCATCTAGTTTGGGGTGATGGCCCCCAGCACTGAAGTGGAGCCTTTTAAGATCGTTCAGTAGAGTAGGAAGGGAGGATGAGAAGGCTGACAAAGGTTGGGTTCTATGTCTCCTGAAAAAAGCAGTAGGAAAATTTGTAAGCGGAAAAGGAAGGGTTTTTTCTATCCTTTACAGTGTCAGCTGGGGAAGTGGCAGGGCATAAAGGGTGGGGCAAAAGATGCAGTTGAATGCTTCTAGGTTTAGCAAAGGGGAACACATTACTCCCGGGTGTATGAAAGGGTGTAGTAAGGGGGAGGGAGTAGTTGAGAGAAGGGTAGAGGAGGACAAGTAGGGAATGGGAGGAGAGGGAGGGAGCAGTGATAGAACAGATATGAGGGAGAGCAGAAAAAACAGAGAGGGACAAGGGTCAACATTTGGTGATGAAGGAATGAGGGGCAGAGAGAAATGTGCAGAATATTTTAAAATAAAGGGAAGATTATAGTACACTACTTTCAGGCAATTAGGGCAGGCACCAACAGAGAAAGATACTGTGAATGCACTGACTGCTTCCAGGTGGTTTTCCTGGGTCATGGTTGATGATGGTAATATGGTTTGTAGTTGACTGGCTAACTACAGGGTCTGTGCTGTAGTGCTCAGTAATACTGGCTCCAGCTGAACTAGTTCCAGGAGGTTACGTTGCTAATTCTGGGGCACTCCAAGTATATGAAGCCAGCAGAGGTCCAGAGAGGCATACCAAGTTACCATGCAGTAGGAGTGTAAAAGTTAACTGATTGATTTTGCACCTGTGATGTCCTTACAAAATAAAGGATACCTTTGGGTGGGATGGTGGATGATGAGGGTTGATGAAGCACAGCCCAGCACAGACAGCTGCTACATTATGGCCAGATTCACTAGGAGCATGTAGTCAGATAGTGTTGTCCCAAGAGGGACAGGGGTCAACATAATGTGATGAAGGGGTGGGGGGGCAGAGAGGAATGTGTTGAATATTCTACAATAGAGGGAAGATTATAGTACACTACCTGCAGGAAACTAGGGCAGGTACCTACAGTGAAGGATACTGTGACTGCAGTAACTGCTTCCGATTGGTTTCCCTAGGTCATGAGTGCTATTGGTAGTATGGTTAGTAGTTGACAGGCTAACTGCAGGCTCTGTGCTATAGTGCTCAGTAAGAAATACTGACTCCAGCTGAACTAGTTCCAGGAGGTTAAGTTGCTAGCTCTGGGGAACTCCAAGTGTATGAAGCCAGCAGGGGTTGACAGGGGTGTAACAGGTAACCATGCAGCAATGGTGTAAAAGTTCAGTAACTTTTTTTGCACCTATGGTGTCTTTATAAAACAAAGGGTACCTTCAGGTCTGGAGGGTGGCTGGGAAGGGTGGATGAAGTGCAGCACAGCACAGGCTGCTGCCACTTATGGCCAGATTCACCAAGAGGCTCTGGTCAGGTGGTGTGCCCCAAGATGGCACCGAAATCTGGCCAGTGGAAAATCATGTACACAAATGCCTGCAGTCTGGGAAACAAGATCCCAGACCCACAGGCTACAATGACAGAGGCTAAACTGGACACAGTAGCCATTAGCGAGGCATGGTTCACCAGTAATCACACTTGAGAGAATTCAGTCCCCAGCTATGCATTGTTCAGAAGAGACCGAGGTGCGAAGGGGGAGTGGTCGTCTAAGTCAATAAGAATATCAAAGCTACGGAAATTCAGAATACACATAAGGAGCCAAAAGAACTGAGGGTCACCTTGGTAACAGGATATGGGACAGCCATACGAACTGGGGTTGTCTACAGGCCTCCAGACCAGGGAGAAGACATAGACACATTACTGTTAGCAGACATACAAAACATGACAGCTAAAGAGGAGGTTCTGATAATGAGAAACTTCAACATGCCAGATACAAATTGGTTAACTCATTCTCACCACAAGGGCTGTTTGAGACTTCCACCACTTGTGCCCTGTATACTCTTAGCACTGCATCCTGGGCATTTCTAAGTAAAATCAAGCCATAATCAGCATGCCACAAATAAGTGTGAATACCTCTTGAACCGTAAATGCTTCTCACAAAGTACGAGAGACAAAGTTGCTCAGCATAACATTACCTTTCCAATGGTGCTATACAATCAATTGTAATCAATTTTGTTTTTATTTTATATTAACTGAAATACCAGACAATTGTGTTCTTTCTAGATTTTTTCAAGGTGCTTAGGAAAGGCTTCAGAGACAAATGTCAGCCATGCACACCATACCTTAAACAAATGCGAATAACTTCTAAAGTATATGTGATAGACACAAAGTATCAGTGGCAAAATTTTTTGGTACAAAATTACCTTTCTATCGGTGCTATGCAATCAATTATAATCCATTTTGTTTTTATTTTATACTAGCTGAAATACCAAACAACTGTGTTTCTTTTTAGGATTTATTCAAGGTGCTTAGGTGAGGCTTGAGAGACAGATGTTAGCCATGCACACCATACCTTAAATAAATGTGAATAACTCCTAAAGTATACATGATAGACACAAAGTAGCAGCAAAATTGTTCAGCATGAAATTATCTTTTTAACAATTCAGTTTAACATTTAGGTAAAAACTGTTGGCTTCCTCAGACATTTCCAGGCCTGAGTATAAGTCAGCTGATTATGTCTACAGGCATTATTGGCCTGAGTGGCTATTCTTTCAGACACTGCCTACAGGCATATCTAGGCCCGAATGAGTTAATACCAGCAGTAACATCTGACAGAACTAGACACATAGTGGATTCCCTGCAGGGGAGGGCCTCAAACAACTGTTATAACAACCCACAAGAGACAAGGCTATCCTAGATCTAGTACTGACTAACAGGGAAAGGATCACAGATCTCCAGGTAGAAGGTCGCCTGGGGGCCAGTGACCATCACATGGCATGGTTCAATTTGGCTACTAGAACTAAATCATCCATTCCAAGGCAAAAATATGGGACTTCAGAGGAGCTGACTTTGATATGATGGCCAACAAAGTTAAGTTACTCCTGGAAAGAAGAAATACAGGTGAGGGGGAAAAAATAAAGTGGGCACACACTGAGAAAGCAACACTTGAAGCAACATCCCATTGTATTAGGGAGAAAAGCAAGAGCAAAAGAAGAAGGAAACCACTTTGGTTCTCAAAAACAGTAGCAAAAAAGGTCACAGCCAAAAGGTTGGCCTTCAGGCAATATAAGGGAACACAGCAGGATGAAGAAAAGAAAGCATACCACATTTCTTAAGGGAAGCAGGGAAGGCAGTAAGGCAGGCAAAGACCTAAACCTAGGAAACACTAGCACAGACAGTAAAAGAAGGGGACAAGACTTCCTATAGATACATTAGTGAAAGGAGAAAGTCCAGAGGGCGTACTGCTAAGATCAAAGGGGATAAGGGGAAGTGTGTGGAGGAGGACCAAGGAAAGGCATCTGTCCTAAATAGATACTTCTGCTCAGTATTTACTGAGGAGAAAGTAGGGCAGGTCCCACAGCTCAGCACCATGAACATGGGAGGGGGGTATGCACAAGTCCCTTCACAAAAGAAAGGGTCCTACAAGAGCTTGCTAAGATCAGGGTAGACAAGGCAATAGGACCTAATGGCATGCATCCCAGGGTACTAAAGGAGCTAAGGGTGGAACTAGTAGAGCTATTATCAGAACTGTCTAGTGAGTCTCTGAGCACAGGAGCAGTCTCAGAACACTGGAGAAGGGCTCATGTGATCCTGGTACACAAGAGTGGTAGCAGGGTGGAGGCAGCGAACTACAGACCAGTCAGTTTTACCTCAGCAATGGGCAAGATTATGGAGGCACTCCTTAAGGAAAGGATAGTGCAACATCCGGAATCCATAGGAGCACAGGATCCAAAACAGCATGGGTTTACAACAGGAAGGTCCTGTCAAACTAATCTCATAGATTTCTTTGGGAAACTAGAGTGGTGGACCAAGGGGGAGCAGATGATGTCACCCACCTTGACTTCAGCAAAGCTTTCGATATTGTTCCACATAGAAGATTGATTAATAAGCTGGGTAGGCTTGGGGTGGGTCAGAAGTTGGTCAACTGGGTGGCAAACTGGTTGGTGGACAGAAAATAGAGAGTGGTGGTAAATGGTGTGTAGTCAGAAGAGATGCAAGTCACAAGTGGGGTACCTCAGGGATCAGTCCTGGGGCCAGCCCTCTTCAATATCTTCATCAGTGACATTGCAGATGTACTGGAAGGTAAGGTTTGTCTGTTTGCAGATGACACCAAGATCTGCAACAGAGTAGATGATCCAGATGGGGTAGGCAGAATGAGAAGAGATCTGGATGAAATGGAAAAACTGTCGGAAGATTGGCAACTAGGGTTTAACGCAAAGAAGTGCAAAATCATCCACACAGGGAAGAGAAACCCTGAAGCCACATATAGATTGGGAGGGGAGCTGCTGGCAACCACAAGGGAAGAAAGAGATTTGGGCATCATCATCACAGATGACCTGAAATCATCCAAGCAGACCACTAAAGCAGTAGGTTAGGCTAGAAAGATGTTGGGGGTGTATTAGTAGGAGTATCTCAAGGTGTAAGAGAGAGAGAGGTAATAATCCCTCTTTACAAGACACTGGTTAGGCCCATCTGAGTACTCGTGCAGTACAGTGAGAGCCCACCTGCACAAGGACATTAACAAAATGGAGGCGGTACAGAGAAGGGCAACCAAAATGGTGCAGGGACTGCATCAGAAAACATATATGAGGACAGATTAATGGAGCTCAATATGTATACCCTAGAGCAAAGGAGGGAGAGAGGTGATATGCTCAAAACATTCAAACATCATAAGGGTATTAACAAGGTGAAAGAGTCTAACACGTCTCAATATACAATAAGAAAAATAGCAGGACAAGTGTACACAGCATGAGATTCGAGGGAGGCCAATTAAGGGGTAATGTGAGGAAGTTCTTTTTCACAGAAAGTGTGGTGATGCATGAAACAGCTTACCTCAGGAAATGGTGGATATGAATACAGTGCAGGGCTTCAAACATGCATGGGACAGGCATAAGGGAGCAATACAGATGAGTATGAATAGATAGACCACTGACAGAGTAAAGTTCTATGGCACATTCATAAGGCAGAAAAAATGGGTTGACTGGATAGGCCTTGCGGTCCCTATCTGCTGTCAACATCTGTGTTTCTATAATGTCTTTTTGCTGCACTGTTCTTGGGTAGCCCTTCACATTTGTTGCATGCTTTTTGGGTAGCCCTCACATTTAATTCTATAGCCAGCCTGAGTGTTGGTATCCTTTGTCTCTCCATAACTGTGAGACCCCTTCACAGCATCTTGTGTTACCAGTTAGTTTTGGGAAATCACCTTGTGCTTAACTCTACTGTTCCTCCCAATTTCGCCAGTCCCTATCTAGCTTGTGTCAGCAAACACTGTTACACCATATCTGGCTGGTCCATCTCTATTATTCCTTTTATCCATCCCATTCAGTACGTACTGTTACAACATTTTATTTATGTATATATGTATATATGCATGTATTTATTTATTTATGTCTGATTTCTGGGTAAGTGCACTGATCCAGAGAACCATTTTCAGTCACAACCTGGGCCACAGTGTGGCAGTCAATACAGAGATCTCAGCAGCACATACAAGTAGATACAATCCATGCAGTAAATTCGCACCTCAGGCACGAGGTGGTGTGGAAAAAAATAAAGTAATAGTACAAAGGACATAGGGTAGGCAAAGGCCAGACACATGCAGTGGGAAGTAGGGCCTTATAGAGCAGCAGGAGACATGAGACACAGGAGAATACAAGGTACAGAAGAACATAAGTGGCTATAGGAGTATGACGTGAGATCAGTTAGCAAGGCCAACAGGTTTAGGTGGGTTTAGAGAGACAACGCAGTGAGAGGGGAGATGGGAGGAGAGCTGGAGACAATGGGATGAAGACGAAGGCATCAGAGTGTCAAAGTATTGATTACCAGACACAGAGGCAATCTGCACCATCCAGAAGCCAGTGTTTCATTGCCTGTTTGAAAGCCTAGTGAGAAGAGGATGATTGGACAGACTGTGGGAGCTTGTTCCACTGGGAACAGAGAAAGCTCTGCATCCCATTGTCATGGAGATGAGAGGAGCCTCCAGAGGGGAGGTTGAGGATGCTCTGGATGTTCTAGGAGCTACTCTGTTGGTCAGGAGGAAAGAGTAGAGGGATAAGTGTTGTTACCATAGCGCATTATCCACTAGGCAGCCCATGGCATAGTCAAAGTGATCTTGTATAGGGAGCCAGCCCAGGGATTGGTAAAGAGTGCAGTGATGGTTCAGTGGGGAGCTTGAAGGATGAAATGACAGATAAAGTTGTAGGAAGTGTTTAGTTTTGACTTCAAGGAGGGGGATACGAGGGAGCAGATGGGGAGCAGTAGTCAAGTACGGCAAAAGGTTGCCCTGGGCGATGGCAAGGTGTGCTTCAGCAGATAGGAAGTATTTGTCTGTAGGCAGTGTGACATGGACAGCCAGTTCTGAGTACTCAATCATTTTTTGTAATATAAAAATGTGTTATTGACTGTCTCTCATGAGACATGCTGAGACATCATGTGAGATGACACACACACACACAGGTTTTAGATACAAGATGTTACCTGGAAGGCCATGAGATAATTACAGGCTGGAAGAGGTTTGTGTTGAGAATATCCTGTCTATCTAGCTTTATTGTAGCCTGCCAGCTGCTAGGCTAGAATCATAAACTTTTATAACATTTAGAGGAAAAAGAGCAGGTTATAGCACACTTGTGTGAAATCATAAAAGCTTTGATGTCTGTGTGAGAGAGGATACTGCTCATAGACGAAAAGAGATTTACAGACATGATTGGGGAAGTCCCATGGGGAAAGGAGTTTCTGCTGATGTAACCTTAATTAACTTAACTTTTAAAATGATAAAACATCATGGGTGTATGATTTTTAATAAACAGAAGAGGAGCTAGGTGACCTCACGCAAAGGGGTTGGCAAAGACAGTTTTTAAAACAGTATTCTGTTTTCCTTCACACACAGATGTTTGGACTCTGAAAAAGAAACATCTACAGCACTGTGAGATAAGAATACCTTAGAACAGACAATTCTAAGAGTACTGTGGTAGGAGATTTTGCCTGCACTTTTAAATCTGTTTTGTTTAAGTGATTTGTATGTTTGGTGATATATGGTTCTGTACTTACATTTTACATTTTTATCTATCTCTAAGTAAACATCTCAATTTTGAGACTACTGGTGTGCCTTTTACATTCTTTTCTTTGCAGAGTGAAGCATATATGTTTAAAGTTGACACTACACAAAGCTCGCTGGTTTACCAAACTGGAAAAGATAAGACTTTATTCTTGGGTCTTTCATAGAGTTTTTAAGGGTTCATTTTTGTACACCTGGTTAGGTGTCTGTAGGCAAAGATATCTGTCCCACCGAAGACAGAATTATCTGAGCCTGTATACTGAGAACACTAACAAGAGGTTCACAGTTTGAATCCCTCCAAGACTTGAGACCAAAGTTTGATTCGAAACCAAAAAACAGACAGGAGGGTTACCCTGGTCTGTTAACTGTTCACAAGACTGCGCTTGGAGGTTGGCACTGTGGGAGCAGAGGGCCTGACCTGCTGAGTGGGTTTGTGACAGGCAGCACCAAGTTTATGGTGAATTCCCCACACAGTGTTGTTGACATACTCATTGAAAGAGAGAGAGGGATCAAGAGTGACACGTAAGTATTTAAAAGATGGGACATTTTCAACCAGGGGGGCCTGCTGGAGTGCTTACTAGGCAGGAGGAGTTGGATATGGTGGCTCTGGCGAGGAAGGCTTTTGAACCAAAAAGCATTGACTTAGTCTTCGTTTCATTGACTAGAAGCCTGTTGGCTAGGAACCATTTATGAGCAGAGCCATAGTTGTGTGTAAGGATGGAGGCGATGGGCTCAAAGGATCTGTCGCAATGGTAGAGAACCAGATCACCGCATAGAGGAGCACTTGGCAGCCGAGGCTTTCCCTAGGGAGTGCATTAATGAATATGGAGAAGAGTAAAGGCCCAAGTATAGAACCTTGGGGGACTCCAGTGCATATGGGAAGGGCAGCAGAGGAGGCTTTGTTGATGATGATGAACTAAGACCGACAGGATAAATAGCTGAGGAACCAGGCTACTGTTTCTCTGGAACAACCAAAAAGAGGCAGGGTAGAGTGGAGGAGGTGGTGGTCAACAAGGTCAAAAGCCTTTGATAGGTCTATGAAGACAGCTGCTGTGGCTTTGCCATGGTCCATATTTTGCAGCACGTGATCAGAGAAGAGGGCCAAAGCAGAGGAGGTGCTATGGTAGTTGCGGACACCATGCTGAAGAGGACACAAGAGGTTATACTTTTCAAAATGCTCTGAGAACTGGAGATACATAGATACATACATAGACAGTGTCGGAAGATAAGGGCTTATGGCCAGCCAGTCTGCCCATTTAAGTTTGTAAGTTCAGTTTATGTTTTCCAAGAAGTCTGTTGCCCCTTAACCCTGACCTCCAGAATTCCTTTATGTCTATCCCATGCATTCTTAAATCCCGTGATTGTTTCAGCCCCCACCACTTCCTCTGGCAGGGTGTTCCACTTGTCCACTACCCATTCTGTGAAGAAATTCTTCCTCACGTTTCCTCTGAATCATCCTCCCTCCAACTTCATCCCATGTCCTCTAGTCCTGGAACATCTTTTTCACTTAAAAATAGTGCTTAAAAAGAGATGCATAACTTTTTCAAGCAGTATGGTCAGGTGAGGGAGTAGGAAGATGTGCCTGTAGTTATCAAGGGTTTGAGGGTCACCATTCTTGAAGACAGGAACTACATTTGCACGTTTCCAAGTGTTGGGAACTGTAAAGGATATGAGGGCGAGGTTAAAGAGGAAGATGGCAGGTTCAATCAATGCGGGACCAATGAGTTTAAGGAAAGCAGGGTATAGTCCATCACTGCCAGGACTGCCTTTGGCCTGGAGAGACTTTAGGAGCTTAACAGTGTCTGTATGCCCAATGTCTTTGAAGTGGAATGGAGGGGGTAGAGTAGTGGCAGAAGAGGGTGAGGTGGGAGGTGGGTTGTTCAGGACAGGGGACGCCTGCAGTGGGAACTTGCCTTGATAGGGGGATAAGTCAGAAAATTTTATGTTGAAGATGCTTGCAATCTCTGTGTTATTAGAGATAGGACCAGAGGGGGATGACAGCTGCGTTAGTTGACTCCTGGATTTCGAGTTAAGGATAGACCCAACGGAGGCCCAGAAATTGTGCGGTTTGCCAAAGTTTTCTTTCTGTTGATTAATGTAGAATTTACACTTGAGTGATCTAGCAGTCTGCTTGCAGGTATTGCACAGCTGTTTGTAGGCATGCCAGGGGAGGGTAGAGGATGCAGCCTTGTAGACTTTCCATTTGTTGTCCCAGGCATTAATAAGTGTCAGCAATTCCTTTGACAGCCAGTTGGTGCAACCCCATCTTATCCTTCTGGTGGTGACTGATAAATGGACGTCCTGCAGGTGTGAGATTTTGGATGTAAGGTAAGTGGCCACATCAGATACACTGTTTAGACTGTAGAAGGTTGACCAATCAATTGCCCTAACGTCACTGAGGACAAGGCTAGGGTCCAGGCAGCTAAAGTTTCTGAAGGACAGGAGTCTGTGAGGTGGTTGGACAGATTTGGTGGACAGAATAGCAAAGGTAGGGGTGTGGTCACTTATGGAGTCAGACATAGTACCTGCTTGGAGGACTGAGTCGACTCAGTTTGTGATGACACAGTCAATCAGGGAGTGATTTTGTGTGCGACTGTTATGTCTGGTGGGGGAGGAGGTAATTTGCTCTAGGTTGTGTTCCTTCAGTGCACTAGAGTAGTCCCGCGACATGTCATCCAGCTAGCTTAGATTGAAATCCCCAAACACTATTGTGTCTCTTTGGGGGTCACACTCTTCATGCCATGTAGGAAATTAGAGAGGCCTGGGATACCTCCTTGGGGGGGGGGGTTGTAGCAGCAACCCAGGTAAAGTTTCTTGGAAGCACCTAGAATTACCTCTGTGAGAATCCACTCACTCTGAGAGGTGGGAGGGGAGCAGCTGATGATACTGGCAGGAAGGTGGTCCTGCACATACAATGCCATGCCCCCTCCCTTCTTTCGTCCTGGTCGTCCAGTCATAGGAGTGAACAGCTGTCCAGGTTGAACAAGGAGTTAGTGTGGTGGGGTTTCAGCCAGATCTCTATGAGACCCAGTGCCTGTGGCTTGTAGAGAGATATCCATGCCTCAAGCTCATGGAACTTTGATGGGAGGCTACAGGCATTCATATGGGCAACTTATAGTCCATGATGTCCTGACCAGGCAGTCTCTGTGTGGTCAATGTGGGTGTTTGTGGGGCCAGAGTTATGCTCTACATCACCAGAGAGGAGAATCAGTGTAAGTAGAGGGCAAATAGGAGGGAACCAATAGGGGGATTTAAGGGTGAGGGAGTGCACATACAGGCCAAGCTGCTGGCGTTCTTAGATAGCGGTGCCAGGAAGGTTGTGCTCGTAAGGGTGCTTACATGACCGTTCGCAAAGCGCAAGGTGTGTGAGAAAGTGAATGGTGTTGGGGAGGGGCTTAGTTTGAGCAGCTCCAAGGCTAGTATAGATATGCAGGCATCAGTCACCAGTAGCAACGTGGGCATGGAAATTAAAATAAGGAGTAGCCTGCAGGCGTTCATTTCTAGGAGGTATCTAGAAGCCTATAGTAGGAGATGAGAAGTGTGCAGCAGATGAGAGTGGCATGAGAGAAGTCCCGGTTTAAGTAACACAAGGGTGAGAGGAGGGCCACAGGTGCTGAAATTGACAAATGGGATGTAAGATCGCTGAGAGAGGAGGAGCAATAGGGTATTTAAAGGAGGACTGGGTGGGGGAGGGGGGGTGGAAGTAAAACCCCTGAGTAGGTTTAGTGGCAGACCGAAGCCAAAAGTCCCACTGTTAAGTCAATGATACACAGCGCTCCAATCGGCTTCTGCCTTCCCTGCAAACTGTCCAATTGGATTCAGCTACCAGAAAGCCACACCAATCAGAGGTTTCCAGCATGAGATGGCTTGGGGAAAAGCTTGGCGGTAGTACCTGGTTATGGGATCCACAGGGGAGGACAAGGAGGGTGGCCAAGAGGCGTGCTCTCAGTTGGTTGGCGGTGGCAGCAGCAGATGTGGCTAGGGCAGGTCCAGAAAGGTGCTGCTTGGCGTGGGTCCCTGGGGGGCAGAGAGGAACACAAATTAAATACGGTTTAGCCAGGGGCAGGTGGCTGGCTGCAGTTCATCAGTGGGGGGTTGGGGTGAGAGATCAACAGACAAAGGCAGTATCACAGGGAATGGTTGGGGTGGGGTCAAAGACAGTTGAAAACAAAGAGCAGAGGGAGGGAGTAGAAGGACAAGGAGGTGCAGGTAGCAGGAGAATGGGGGAAGGGTTACAGAAACAACTTACAGCAAGAAGGGAGCCTTGTTAGAATGGTAAAAAGTCCATATCTGGCTGGTCCATCTCTACTGTTCCTGTTACCCAGCCCATTCAGCATGTACTGTTACAACATATCTGGCTGGTCCATCTCTACTGTTCTTTTTACCCAGCCCATTCAGCAAACACTGTTACACCATATCTGGATGGTCCATCTCTACTGTTCCTTTTACACATCCCATTCAGCAAACACTGTTACACTATATCTGGATGATCCATCTCTATTGTTCCTTTTACCCATCCCATTTAGCAAACACTCTTACACCATACCTGGATGGCCAATCTCTACTGTTCCTTCAGCATGATCCTATATAGTGGGCAGTCCCCTTGTCCATCTTCCAGTTCTCCTGCCAGAGACCTCCAAGGAGGTGTGACAGGAGAAATGATAAGAGGTTCTGGAGCTCAGAATGAGCCCAAAAAGAAAGAGCAAAAATGATAAGAGGGATGGAGGGAGGGAAAAGGTTACCTACTGCAAGAGCCTAGCTAGAAGATCTAATGTTACGTTAAGTTCTTACATGACTGTAATATCTTACTTCAAGAGGGCTCTTGCAGTAGGTAATCACCTTGAGGACTGAGTCCCAAGCAGTGTGAATCAAAAGAAAAAACTGAAACATGGGAGGCAGGAACTGAAAACCTGCTAACGGCACAGAAAATTTATGCCAGGAGGCTATGAAGTACAGCTAGGTCAAAACCTGCCCTGTGCCTAGAAGCAATGTCCAGACTGTTATGCGTTGAGAAACTGTGGACTGAACTACAAGTAGCCGAGGCACAGATGTTAGCAGCAGAAACATTCCTGAAACAAGCAACTGAGGCAGCCATGCCCCTAGTGGAATACCCCTTGATTTCCACTGGAAGGGTTTTACCATGCTTCTGGTAAGAAAAAGTAACACAGTTTGCCAACCATTTGGATAAACACTGTTTGGTAACTGCTGCACCTTCTCTCTTGGGTGCAAAAGAAACAAAAAGCTGATCCCTTTTTGGACAGACTTTGTGCTGTTTGTGTAACAGTGCAAGATTCTGTGAACAGCTAACATGTGGAGAAGCACTTCTCCCTGATTAGAATATTTGGGGTAGTACACTGGTACTTGAATCGACTGGTTCAAAGTAAACTCAGAAACCACTTTGGATAAAAACTTAGGGTTGATAAAAAGATTCACCCGATCTCTGTGAAAAATTAAATAAGGCTCTTTACAAATCAGGGCCTGAAAGTTCTGAAATCCTTTGCGCTGAAGTGACTGCCACTAAAAACAGCACTTTCCAAGATAAATAGTGCACATCACAAGAACCATTCAGTTGAAAACGAGGCAAGATCTGCCACGGGGAAGAACCCTCTAATATTATTATGGTATGATATTGTATTATAAATAAATGAGCTGTGTATGTAACTGTCTCACACAAGTTAGCAGGTTGGCTTTTAACCTTTAAGGTGTCAATGAGGATGTCATTAAACTGACCAGAGAAAAACCTAATTAATACCTTCCTGCCTTCCAAGGGATATTTTATGGCCCTCATAGCCTGTGCTGCATTTGATGTTGGTTTCCAAATTTACATTTTATGACATCAGGAAGGGACGTCATTTTGGCTGATTACCGTTGGTTTCCTCACACCTTAGTGACAGATTGTGGGGTTGTAAACTTCAAAGGAAACATTGATCAAAGGCTGTCATATTTGGGAAATGGCTTTTTTGCTGATGTTCATGTTTATTAAAATACCTCCGTGTAGATAACTATGTTAGAATTAATTCTAAGGGAGGATCTAGCTCATCTCACCAAAAGGGGGTGGGGAAAGGGAATGTTGAAATGAAACATTGTATCTAGGAAATGTGGCATATGATTCTTGGACTCTGAGAGAGATAGTTCTCTGAATTAAAAAGCACTTAAAGGTAGACCTGCCCGGTGGCACTGAGGGTTGAGGCACTGGATGCCACACCTCACACCGTGCCGTCGACCTAGGTTCCGGAACAAACTCTGGTCACTCGGGGGCCGGCGGGGAAGGCAAGGATTGAGCATCATAGCTTCTCCTTCCTCAGGGTGGGCGGGTCTGTGCTGCAAATGGCACAGCTAGTGGGGCTTGCCTACACCCAGGGTGCTTGGTTGCCTCCGTGGAGGTGGAGACAGCTGCTGCACCCATTGCACAGTGCACAGGTGCAGAAACAGTGAAAAGAAGAAAAATCCCCAGCAGCAGGATGATGCCCAATTCCCACAGGCACTGCTTACAGGACGGGCATAAGGTAAGCCCCAGTAATTCAGAGGGGAACGGAGCTGGGGGGGGTCGGACAGAAGGGGGCTGTCAGAGGGGGAGCGTAAACAGCAGTAGTGTTAAAAAAAAGGACTTAAAGTTAACACTTAAAGAAGAATCAAGTGTTTGTGGTAGGAGTTTGTATTCTGTAACTTTCCTTTTTTTTGTTATATGACTGTGACATCTGTGATATAATTTGTAATGTATTTTATTTCACCTGTTTTACCATTTTTCTAGTAAACCACCTTTTTTTTAATATACTGCCTGTGTCTTCTCAGTCCTTTTTGCATGTGATTGCTGAGCCTGCGTTAAAAGTCTGACAGCTGTATGGGCCTGAATGTGTTACTAAGCTTGCTTAAAAAGGTAAGAAATACCTAGGTCTCTTATAGAGTTGAAAAGGGTACATTTTGGAAACCTGGCTGGGTGCCCCTGGCAAAAGATTGTACTGTAGTCCCGAAGAGGGTACATATCTGAGCCTGTAATTGGGTATGCTAGCATAAGGTTCACAGATTGAATCCCTCCAGAAGTCGGGCTAATAGCTGATTCAGAC
This sequence comes from Neoceratodus forsteri, assembly GCA_016271365.2. NCBI lineage: Eukaryota > Metazoa > Chordata > Ceratodontiformes > Ceratodontidae > Neoceratodus > Neoceratodus forsteri. The sequence goes on from CM057455.1 coordinate 58,002,773, forward strand.
CCAAAGCAGGAGCCTGAAGTAGTCTCAATAAGGCAGAGACTTAGAAAAACAGAGAAGAAATTGGAAGACCTCGAGGGATGTTCAAGGCGCAATAATTTCGTTGTTCTGAGTCTATCAAGGGGAGGAAGGCACTGCAGCTACACTTTTTGCCCAGAAGCTCTGTGAAAAATTGGTTGGGCCTGCTCCAAATGGTCCAGCATATGTGATTGAGCGTGCGCATTGTTCCCTGAGGCCTATGCCATCGTCTGACTCACCACCCAGACCCTTCTTGTTTAAAATACTGAATTTTCTTGATGAACAGCACATTTTGAATAAATTGAAGGAGGTTAAAGAGATTCAGTGGTCAGATAAAAAGATACGCATTGCTCAAGAGCTACCATATAAAGTGTGCCAAAAAAGGTCTGCCCTTCACCCCACTGTTAACGAGCTCGTCTCCGCTAACATCAAGTTTAGAGTCCGCTATCCAGTGATTCTACAAGTGCTCAAAAATGGGCACAAGATGTCTTTTGACACTGTGGAAGTTGCCAGTGAAAATTGCAGGGCAATGTTTCCGGATCTGTTTAATCTCTTTATTCATGATATGGATATTAATTCTAATAATTATTTATCAAAGTTTGCAGATGATACAAAACTTGGTGGTAGAGTTGACACCTTAGTTAACTTCAAACTTCTCGAACAAGATCTGTATTCCATTGAGCAATGGGCCAAAGAAAACACAATGTTTTTTAACATTGATAAATGTAAAATTTTACACTTTGGTAGGAATAACCCATTTCATAAATATTACCTAAATAGGCAAGAACTGGAATCATCCAATTGCGAAAGAGATCTTGGTATTTTGGTCAACAACAAATTGTCATCAGGCGACCATTGTAGTAAAGTAGTCCGAACAGCTAACATAATTGTAAAACAAATAAAAAAAACCTTTATTAGCAAATCGGAACACTACTTAGTACCCTTGTATAGAACTTATGTTAGACCACACTTGGACTACGGTTCTCCTTTTTGGAGCCCTTACCTCAAAAATGATGTAAATCATCTTGAGCGAGTTCAAAGGAGATTAACTAAATCCATCCCCAGACTAAGAAATAATTGCTACAAGACTAGACTTAGGGAGACAAAGCTTTATCCACTGTCAGTGGGAAGACAAAGGGGAGATTTGCAACTTACTTATTTATTAAATTCTGGTGACCGGGTACGCCCACTGAGCCCCGAAGGTCCCCTTTTCAGGGGCGGCCCGGGATAACAATACAAGTTATAAGAATGAACAAGGACATAAGGAACATTTGAGGCATTGTGAGTTACATCATGAGGTGGCTACAGTAATGAAAAATAGCGGATACAGGCATGGTAAAAGGAAAGCAGTGGATACAGGCATGACTTACAGGCACGGTAAAAGAAAAGCAGTGGATGCAGGCATGGGTACAGGCATGGTTATCATCATGACATGTAAGCAATTGGTAGTACTTTGCATATAGTTTATTCAGGGGTTACATGTGGCCTCTGGTGAGCAGTCTGTGTAAGGCAGGTAGTAGGAAGGTTAAGCTAGGAGATCTGAGTTGGAAAGGAGGGGAGTACCTTAGGAGCTTTAAGTGCCATGACAGTGGCATGTGCTTGAGGGCAGCAGATGGGACTTAAGCCTGGTGCAGAAGTTCATGAGTGAGGAGGAGGCTTGGGTCTGGGGAGGGAGTTTGTTAAATTGGCAGGCTGCATGGGAAGAAAAGGATCTTCTGCCAGCATTTGTCCTTACCCTAGGGATTTCTAATAGCGTTCTATCTGAGGTCCTTAGGTTCCTTGGGTTGTGTTTGAGGGTTATGGTCCCGGCAATGCTTGGCGGAGTGTGGGGTTTGAGAAGTTTGTAGGCCTGGACAAGCAAGGGGTGTTGGAGGCGGGCGACCAATGTGGGCCAATGAATATTGGCCAAAGTGTCACAGTGGTGATGTCTCAGGTGGTCTAACGTTGCGAAACGAGCTATTTTATTATATAGGGTTTGCATCCTGGTAATCTCTTGTTTAGCCATGCCCTGTATAATAGGGGCCGCAAAGGTCAGGTTGGGTAGAAGGATGCTGGTAGCTATGGAGTCCCTGGCTTCAGGGATGAGTTGGTCCCTGAGTCAGTACAGGGTGCCAAGTTTCCGATGTAGGGTCCTGGTGACCTGGTCCATGTGTTCCTTGTATGTGATATTCTGATCCAACCTGAGGCCTAAGTATTTAAGGGAGGAGACTACGTTAATGGCTTTACCAGAGAGTGAGGTTAAAGAGAGGGATGAGGACCTGTCAAATCCCAGGGATCTTGGCCTGAATAGCGTTGCCTTGGTCTTGTCAGCATTTAGTACCATTCTGTTCTTACATAGTTCAAGTTCGAGTTTATTGCAGGAAAACTCCATTAAGCAAGCTCATTCACAAGGAGGTGCTGTGACATAAACACTTAAAGTACAAACACAGATAGGTAATAACAGTATATACATGAAATACACGTTACATGATACAGGCTGGATATACATACAAGGGTACCACACAGGGTGACCGCAGGTGGTAAACATTGATATGAGACAGGGAAGCGACTTACAGGTCGCATACTGATAAATGAAACATGATGACTGGTGTGCAATACATATACAGTATTTTGGCTGCTAGAACAAACAACAGTCTACAACTGATATGGGGGGGAGGATAGATTTGATAGAGTAGCAGTGGAGCAAAAGCAAAGACAAAGCCAGGAGTAGAAGGAGAAGGGGAAGGGAAAGCAGTTAATATGACAAATCAATTATACCTTACCAGTGGATAAATATGGCACACATGGGGAAGGAAGAGACTTAAGGACAGTTACAGGTGTCTTTTATTTTGGCTGAACTTAGCAATTTGTAGAAGTTTATTGAAACTGTGCTAGTTAGTTTCAATACAGTTTGTAATTGGTTCCAAATGGAGGGAAGGGCATATGACAGCACGCTTACCAAAGGAAGTCTGCGCCCTGGTATGTCACATAATAAAGTCAGATTTTCAGAATCTAGTATGCACTATGTGAGATACTAATAAGGGAAGAGAGATAGCTTGGCAATTTCTGCAGGAGCAGTTTAAGAGTCCATAGCCCTGCATGGAGCAGGCATCTAGTAGTAAGGGATGTCCAATCAACAGCTGCATATAAGTCACAGTGGTGCGAACGGTAAGGGGAGTTGGTAATGAACCGTAACGCACGGTGATAAAGGATGTCCAGTTTACTTAGATTTGCAAGAGTGGTGGAGGAATAGATTACATCGCCATAGTTGAGTAGGGGGAGAAAAGTGGCCTGTACAAGCTTGTTTCAAGTTTCAAGGGGGAAAAGGGGCCTATTTCTGTAGAAGAAACCTAACCTTGCTTTTAACCTTCTGGAGACATCTTCGATGTGGTCACTGAAAGATAATTTATTGTCGATCCAGATACCTAGATATTTAAATTTGGTTACAACTTCCAGAGGCTTGTTTAGTGTGGTGACAATGAAGTCTTGGGCAAGAGTATTGGGGGGGCCTGAGACAGCACTGTGGGAGAATATCATCGCTTTAGTCTTCTTAGCATTGAGCAGAAGCTTTGTCTTTATTAGATTATGCTCAAGTTGTGTGGTCCACTTGAAGCGCTCCCTTGACTTCAGATAACGATGAGCCAGAAGTATACAACACAGTATCATCTGCAAAAAAGTGCAGATTGGACGTAGATATGTTAGCATCTAAGTCATTGATGTACAGAGAAAACAAGATAGGGCCTAAGATGGATCCTTGGGGACTCCTCTTGCAACTGGCAAGGCAGCAGAAAAAAGCCTCCGCCTTTACTTTTTGGAATCTTCCAGTTAGGTAGCTAGAGAACCACTGGGTGGTATGGTATGTGGCCTAAACTTTGCAAGGCAATTGACTAATAGTTTGTGATCAACAGTATCAAAAGCTTTGCTGAGGTCCACAAAGACTGCACCAGTTACCTTCTTAGCATCTATAGCAGAGATCCAATCGTTGGTTACTTTGCTAGTGCAGTGATTGTGCTATGATTGCAGAAGCCAGATTGAGCTGGGTTAATGAGAGAGAAGGTTTCAAGTGAGATTTTAACTGAATATGGATCAGTTTTCAAGAACTTTAGAAAAGGATAGGCAATATAGAGATAGGTCTATAGTTGTTTACACCATGGGTCACTAGATTTAAATAGGCGGAGGATATGTGCTGATTTCCAGCAGGGCGGCATAGCAGCAGATGTAATGGAAAGATTGAAGATGTGGAGAATTGGGGCAGTGAGATGGGCATAGCCCGACCTTAGAGAAAAGGGTTCAAGCCATCGTCCCTGCGCTTTTTGGTGTCTAAGTTAAGAAGAGAATCTTCTACTTCTATATAAGTTATCTCGCGCAGTTGGAAGGGACTGGGTGCAGGACTAGATGTGGCGGGAGGGTATGCTGGCTCACTGCAGCACCAGCATAAGGTGGCGAGTCAAAGCTAATCCAGCTGTGGCAAAGTGGGAGTTAAGTTCCTCCAGGATTAGGACTTGTTTCCACAATCTTGCCACTTGCAACTATCTTTGTTGGGACAGAGGGGGCCATGGGCCGTCCTTCTATAGCTTTGATAGTCTTCCATATTTTATGAGGGTTACCTTTAGCTTGTTCGAGAGTAGAAATATAATAGTTTTAGCAGAGCAAAGTTTTTTCACACAGTTATTCCTGGCTGTTCTAAAGGCCTGCCAATCCAAAGAGTCTTTGGAATATCTAGCTTTAGCCCAGAGCTTATCTAGAGCTATAAGGGCTGCCTTGAGATCCGAGGTGAACCAGTGATTGGAATTGTTCCGTGCCCTTACTTTGATGAAAGGGGCATCCTTATTTATTATTTAGTGAGTTTGTCATTAAGGATGCAAGCTGCCTTGTTGACATCTTTGGCTAGGTAAAGATCTTGCCATCTGATCATGCTCAGGTCAGATAGGAAGTTTACTGCACTGAATTTGCGAAAGGATCTTTTTGTTATAAAGATGGGTTGCTGAGGGGCCTTAATTTGAGATCTTATGCAAGCAACAATTCCATGATCGCTCATGTCATTGTGAAACACTGCCAAATTATATATTTTGTGTGGATGGGTGGTTAGTACCACATCTAGACTGGAACTGTTGGCAGTATTTAGAGTGTTGTTCCTAGTAGGTTCTCTGACTAATTGCCCAAGACCTAGCTAGTCACAAAGGGATTTGAGGCCGTGTGATTTAGGTGACAGCCAGTCCATATTTAGATCTCCTAGAAATATTGTTTCAGTTTTGCATCTCTGAACATGGATTTCAAAGATTAAGGACTTCATCACCACCAGACGGGGGTCTATAGCCACCTAGGACAGTGATACATTCTGAGGAAGGGAGATGAAGGCTCAGCGAAACTAACTCAAATTCCTTGGCTAGAGATTTGCAACTAATATTGGTGACCAAGTACTTAGATTTGGCATAGATAACCACACCCCTGCCTCTAGACTCTCTATCTGCTCTAAATAAATTGTAGCCCTGCAGTGATATTTGTTGATCAGTGTTCGTCTTTTTTAACCACGACTCAGTAATTATGATAAGGTCTGGGTTAACGTGTGCAGCCCAGGCTTGCAGCTGTACAAGTTTTTTAGGCAGGCTTAAAATGTTGACCATCATCATTTTGAGACCTGTGGCCTCAGCAAAATCGATAGGCGGGTAAGTTGTGGGGGTGGGGGGCAGGGTTGAGCTCCACATTTCCTGAGCAGAGAAGAAGCAGAAGTATAACTTTCTTTAAGGAGCTTATAAGAATGGAGACTGCTTTTTATTTCTTCAGCGCAACCCATATTGTGTTGCAAGAGGCGGCGCCACTGTAATGACAGTTGATTGTGATCAATGTAAGTGCTTGGGTAGACATAGGTGAGGACAGTAGCACGGGTGTAGGCTAACCGGGGAATAGGCCAAGGGAGAGGAGACGACAGAGTGTCTGTAACGTGTAGACTGTTATAACATTAGGTATTGATAAGGTACATTGAGAACTGAATTGCATTGAGGTATTTCAATTGCACTGTATTGCTGAAAACTCTGCACCTTAGGGCAATAAAAACACAATAAGGAGAGCCATGGTCCCAGATTGAGTGGTCTCGTGATTTGTATTAGTGCAATATTTTCTGGGCAAGAAATTTGCCCACCTAGGTACCCATTTAAAACCTAGATGAGAAAATACAGCAGAAAGGGGAACAAGGAGATCAGGAGCATCTTAGTTAGTGGCCATCCACCCTTAGACTCAAGTCCCCTTGTAGCAGAACCAGGAAAGAAGTAGAATGATAATGCAGGCCATATTGCCCGCGATTGAGTACAGTGATTTGTGTAGAAAGACCAATGATCCCTCTAGTGGCAGGTCTGCATAACCTACTAATGGAAAACTAGTCACTTAAGTACACGCTAGTCCATAGTCCTATGCTGCTTAATCTATATGGGCTATCACCAGCCAAAAAGAGAATTGTGGGAAGACTACACACCAAGCAATTAAAAATTGAGTGGACTAATAACAAAAAATATGATAATTTTTTCAACGTAAGAGCAGTAAAATGCCAGAACTCCCTGCCTCGCACTATTGTAGAGGCAGATAACTTCAATTCCTTTAAATTTAGGCTTGATTCATGGCTATTCTCTCAATAATCTGTTTAATATCCCACTTTTGTGGGAGGACAATCCAGATGGACCTTGTGCCTCCTTTTGTCCTATTTCTATCCAGTAAATATTTTCAAAGGTTGATTAACCTAATCCTGCTAGGTGTGGACGACACCCTGTGGCCATTCAGAGGAGCTGCACATCTGTGATCTTAACAGGGACTGGCTGAGGAGTCCTGTGCATTCTACAGCTCTCCTTCCTTTAATCAAGGTCCTATTGAAATTGGTTGGATTGACTGCAGGTTATTTGCTGTGCCCTGCTGGTCTTTGCAATACTGGCATTTTTATTTTCTTTCCTTTTCTCTGTTCTTATTCCAGTGTCAATGGTGGGACTGTGTGACTATCGCCTGCTCCCCTATTACCAGGGCCTCATGCAATGCCAGAAGAGACTTTTGAGTTTATTTCCTGATAAGGGACCATTATGTTACTTGGTCTAACTGCTTAATTTCTGATTATGAGACTTTATTGTATCCCACCACCACATGTTTTAGGTTGGGCTTTGGTTTACCAGCACTGGGCCTTCTTCGTTTGAGTTTTTAGCTTTGAGATTTACAGTTACTCTGTTGGGGTAACCAGCTTTTCTTTTTTAAGAGTAGGCCCTACATTTCCAAGTTTGTTTCCTTCACAGATTTAACTGTGGTTCCAGTGTTGCATTACTGTGTTAATCTTGAGGTTACTATAAGATATACTTCAAGCATCTCATTGGGGGTGGGTGGCGAGGGTGGTAGGGAGGGAATAACTGACGGGTAGCATGGTCATCATCATGCCAAGTGTGAAATACGGAGAGCAGTCTCTAGGACTAGGGGTGATGTTTATCTACTTTTTCTGGTATCCGAGTTACACATGTCTTACTTGTTGTTGTATTTGGGGGGGTGGGATTGGTCTTGTATTAATATCTCCACTTGGTGGGTCACCTAGGGGGCCAAAGGTGGGGGGCTAGGGTGGGGGAGAGGGGTAAGAGCCACTCCACTACTGCTGCACATCTGGTATAGTCACTTGGTTTGTTTTCCACTGGTACTAGTCATGATGTAATACCCCAAGAATGAAAATTGTGTCCTGGAATATTAAAGGGGCCCACCACTCACAGGTAAAGTGACACCAGATACTAAACCATCTGGCCTTAATGTGATGTCATATAGCATTTTTTCAAGAAACGCATCTGTTAGAGACAGAGAAAAACCTGTTCTGCAGTGGTTTCATTGGGGCGGTTTATGCTGCTGGGACCTTCACCTCAAAATGTGGGGTAGCAAACCTGTTTGCCAGAGGGGTACAGTTTTTGGAATTACAACGTGTTGCTGACCTGCAGGGTAGATTCATTATTCTCAGGGGGGTGTTGGACCATAGTGAACTCCTGATAGACTCAATATATGGTCCAAACAGGGATTCCCCTGACTCCTTTATCAACCTTTCCCTTATTTTGGCCCCCTTTAGCAACCTCCCAGTTATCTTATCAGGAGACTGGAACCTTGCGGTAGACACTACTTTAGATAGATCCTCCTCTAATGGCCCCAGGCTTTCCCCAGCTCAGAGGTTGCTTTGTGACCTGATGGAAACTTACGGGCTATATGACCCCTGGTGTCTTCTTGATCCCCACACTCGGGCTTACACTTTTTTATTTACCTCTACACAAATCCCTTTCCTGTATTGATTTCTTTCTGGTGAGCCAGAGAGTGCTGGTGGGTTTACTGGGTTGTGGTATATCCCCTAGAGTCTTATCTGATCGCTCCCTCATCTGGTTTGAAAGCAATTTGGCTCCAGATATTCAGAAGGATACTGTCTGGAATTTAAAATCACAGTTATCGGCTCAGGATGAGATAGTACCCCAGATTAAAAACCTCATAACTCAATTTATGGTCAATAATGATGGTTCCCATTCCTGCTTTTGACCAAATATGGAGTTCTTTAAAATGTGTGCTCAGAGGTGAATTTATTTGGGTTGCTGCCACTAAAAGGCATAAGGTTGATGCAAAATCTAAATCCCTCCTGGAGGATATAAGAAGTCGGGAAGCAACCTTAATAGATTCCCCTACTGAGGAAGACTTGTTGCGCCTGATATCACCAAGAAATCAATACACAGAGATGTTAAGGGAGAAGGCTGAGTACACCCTTTTCAAAACCCAAGCTCGGTACATTGAACAGGGGGACAAAGCTAGTCATCTCTTAGCGATGAGACTCCGGAGGCAGGAGGAGTCCCGTCTTGTTGCTTCCCTTTCCTCCCTGGACTCCAACAAAATCCTAACAACCCCCAGAGAGACTGCCAAAGAATTCGAGCAATACTATAAGCAGCCTTACTGCCCTCCTGAAGTTGCTCCTCCGGATGGTGATATTCAGAATTATTTTACTGATATCGCTCTTCCCTCACTTGATGGTGTGCAGCAAGCTATTCTTGCTCGGCCTATCTTGGAACTGGAAGCAGGAAGGCTATTCGATCCCTTCCGAGAGACAAGACCCCAGTCCCGGATGGCTTCCCCTCCACCTTCTAGAAAACCTTTGAAAATCAGTTGATGTATTCTTCTCTGGTTATTCTGGTTAATTTGTGAAAGTGGGGTCACGGATCCTACACTTTTGGAAGTGGTCAAAGTTGTTTTAACGAAACCCAGTAAGGCCAAGGATAAGGTTACAAGCTATTACCCTATCTCACTGATGAACTATGACGTTAAAATTTTTGCTAAGATTTTAGCTTCTTGGATTGCATAAGTATGGGAGGGACTCCTCAGTCCAGAACAAATAGGATTTGTTCAGGGTAGGTCTTCGTTGGCTCATATTCATAAACTAGCCCACATATTCTCTGTCTCCAAGGATGCCACTCACCCAATGGTGCTGGTATCCCTGGACACAGAGAAAGCTTCTGATCGGGTGAGCTGGCCCTTCCTCTTTGCCCCTTAATTCCTTTATGACCCAAAGCGTGATTATTCTTTTCTCTATGGTCTGGGATACCCATCTTAGATATTTAGGTATTATACTGTCTCCTTCTGCTTTTTTGATGAAAAACTTTAATCTGGATAATCTCATTTTGAACATTAAACAGGATTTAGGTAGGTGGTCTCTCCTATATTTGTCCCTCCAGGCAAGAGTTAGCATCATTAAAATGAATGTGCTGCCCAGAGTGTTCTATCCATTAAACATTTTAAACATCTACCTTCCATTGACCTGGATTCACAGGCTTCATAGCATTATCTCTCAATTTCCATGGAAAAACAAACTACCACAGTGGACATATACCCGACTCAGTGCTCCACGCAACCATGGGGGTCTTAAACTCCCCAACATCTACTACTATTATTTGGCAAGCCATGTGGCCAAATATATGCATTGGGCTGTTATCCCTCAGGATGAGAGAGATTCCTCATATACTCTAATTTGGTAGCACGTTGAAAAACACCTAATTTCTGCTGAACGGATTTCCTCTGTTAGTCTCATACACGACACCTCAAAAGTTGCAAGTTTCCTTTCACAGTTCGGTTATATATACCTTGATACGAACATACGCACAAACAAAATTTGCCAGCAGATAAAGGCCTAGAGATCTATCAAGTCTGCTCAAATGTTCAGTTAGCACACCTTATTCTGCAGCTGCCCTCCCTTCCATCCTTCCCCTCCACTGAACTCCCTTTTGAAGCAGGCCACTGTTCTACTGGATTTCACTTCTACAGGAAACGCATTCCACCCAGCTACCACCCTCTCTGTAAAAAAGTGTCTCCTCATCTCCCTCCTGAACCGTCCTCCCTCCCTCCCATCTCATATCATGGCCCCTGGTGTCCCTCACCTCCCTTACCTTGAACAGCTCCTCTGTACTGGTCTTGTTTATTCCTTTCATGTACTTAATTGTTTCAATTGTGTCCTCCCCGTCCCTCCTCTCCTCCAGCGAGTACATGTTCAACTCCTTCAGCCACCTTTCATATGATGACTCCCCAGCCCTTGATCATCTTTGTCACCCTGTGCTGCACCGCCTCAGTAACAATGTCCTTCTTCAAATACCAGTGCCAGTACTGCAGGTGCGGTCTAACTAATGACCTATACAGTGGCAGAATCACCTCCTCCCCTCCTCAAGGATATACCCCTTGCAATGCAACCCAGCATTTTATTGGCCTTTGCAGCTGCCTTCCTACATTGTGCCGAGTTGTTCATTGACCCTGTAACGAGCACCCCAGGATCCTTCTCCTCCTCTGTCTGGGCTAGCTGCACTCCCCTCAGCTGGTCAATCCTCCTTGGGTTCTTCACCCCAAAATGCAGCACTTTACACTTTTTGGCATTAAACCCCAGTTGCCAGGTGTCTGACCTGGTTTCAAGCTTTGCCAGATCATCCTGCAACCCCTGCCATCCCCCAGGTCGTCCACCACCGCTCCCATCATAGTATCATCAGCAAACAGACTGATCTTGCTCTAGGCGTCCAATGATATATCTGCAATGAATAACCCAAACAACATTGGTCCCAACACCCAGCCCTGTGGAACACCACTTGTCATTACCCTTGGGTATGAAAGCTCCTCACCCACCACCATCCTCTGTTGCCTTCCCTGAAGCCAGTTCCATACCAATCTCACCAGCTTTGCAGCCACCTCTGTGCCTTCTAACTTACTTCCTAGCCTCCCATGCATCACAGAGTCGAAAGCCTTACTGAAATCCAGATACAGAGCATCCACTGCAGCCCCTGTCCAGTTGCCTAGGTACCCAGTCATAGAACTCCACCAGGTTGATTTGGCAGGATCTGCCATGTATGAAGCCATCCTGCTAGCTGTCCTGCAGTACTTTGGCCCCTAAGAGGGCCACCAGCCTCTCCTTCAGGATAGTCTCCATCAGCTTACCCACGATGGATGTGAGGCTCACCAGTCTGTAGTTCCCCGGCTCATCCTTGAGGCAACTCTTGTGGAGGGGCATCCCATGAGCCATCCTCCAATCCGGAGATACACACCCTGAGTGTAGTGAGGCATTAAATAGGTCTGGCAAAGGTCCTGCAAGGACCTCTGCTAGCACCTTCGATACCCTGGGGTGGATGCCATCTGGGCCTGGTACCCTGTCCACTCTCAATGCCTTCAAACCCTCCCGAACTCTGCCCTCCATGATTTCCCCATCTGTCACCCCCCATTTCTGTGATTCTTCCCCCCCTTGGGTATCACCCCTCTCTTCTCCTTAGAGCAGAACTAATCATTTAGCACGTCTGCCTTATCGCACCCTACTTCCACCCAACCCCCCCTCCTTCCGAATCCTTACTATGTGGTCCTTACAGCTCCTTTTCTCCTTGAAGCACCTAAAAAAACTCCTTCTTCCCTCTTCTTAATGCCTTGTGCCAGCCAGAGTTCCATAGATGCCTAGGCTCTCCTTACTGCCCGTGTCACATCCTTCAATTCTGTCAGGTACTCCTCCCTGTCCTCCCCCATCCTTGTTTTCTTGTACCTCCTAAAGGCAACTCTTTTCCTCCTTACCTTTTCCATGACCTCCTTGCTCAACCAAGTTGATTTCTTAGCCCTAGCCTTCTTGCTCTGGGCCTTGCAGCAGGTTTTGGTTGCCTCCACTATCCCCACCTTTATGAGCTCCCACCTCTGGTTAGTGCCCATACTAGGTTGAATTCTGGACAGGTACCCTTTTACCACTTCCCCCATCTTCCCAAAGTCGGCTGTCCTAAAGTCCAGCACTCTTCTGCCAGATTCCACTCCTTCCTTGCCCATATCTAATGTGAGCCATACTGAGTGGTGGTCATGCCCTGACAGTGGATCTTCCTGGTAAGTTCTCGATAGAAGTTCACAATCAATTATGTAAATCCTTAAAATATGATAACCAACATGACCCCTCAAAACTATTGTTTGGTAACCCTAATTTTCGTTTAGGTGGCTTGACGGTTTTCCCTCCGAGTAAGAGTGCTGTTATGCACACCTTGTTAAGCGATTTCCTAGTGGATGACAAAATAAGTGCCACTCCTGAATTATTGGGATATTTTCAGTTACCTAGAAAATGCTCTTTTTCATGTTCCTAATTAAACACATGTTAATCAAGTGGTATGGCCTGGGTCTGTGGTCAGGGCATCGTACTGCTCCCAGTCAGGATTTCCTTGCCCTTGTCCAGCAGCATCATGTCATTTCCCACATGGTCTCTCTTTTTTGGTAAACTGAATCCCACTGTCTCTGGCCACTCTCACTATTGGTCTAGTCTCTTTCCAGACCACAATTACTCCTGGCATAAGATCTGGCAAGGAGTCTACTCATATATGGCTAATGACAGACTGAGATTGCTGCAATTCCATATATTGCACAATATGTACTATATGCCCATAAAAATGTATATGGGTAGACTCCAAAACCAGGCCTGTTATAGGTGTGGCCAGGATCCAGGCTCCCTGTTCCATGTACTGTGGGATTGCCCTAAAGTTGCCCCTCTTTGGCACCTCATACAGGATAAAGCTGACCCCCTGTTAGGTCTCCAGGGCCTAGTCACACCACAAATATGTTTAATGGGGGATTATTCCTCTATACCAGTGAGGGACAGGCATTTCCACTATACTCTCATATCTCTAACAACTAAATAGTTGGTTCTTCGGCTCTGGAAAGACCTGCAAGAGATCCCCTATGTAGAATGAGTTAATGAACTCTTTCAGAATCTTAGGCTTGAAAAGGTGATTGCCAGCCTTCAGGGAAAGCAATCTTTGTATCGAGCTAGATGAGAAAAGCTTCTCACTTTGTAGTCCCTCAATACTCCCTAGCAGAATGGCCTCTCAGTATTACCGGTCACTTCTAGTAGGTTGTAAGTCATCAAGGGTCCTAATTTGTTACCTAGCTCAGTGGGCTCTCTATTATACAAGCCCTGGTGCAGGGGGTTCGTGGGACCCCTTTGTATTGATTGTCTTCTTTCCCTATCCTTTGGAATGCAAACCATCTGAGGTAGGGTAAACTCCACTGGATTTGCCTCGGGGGGAAGGGAGGGTGGAGGTGGTTGGGTCAATGGGTGGTGGGGTATTAGGGTTGGGGGGAAGGGGTTGTAAGGAGTGGGATTGTGTGCTTGAAATGGTATCACTTTAATTATATGCTTTCCATTGCATATTCTGTATATGTGTGTTTTCCATTGGCACATGTACTGCATTTCTCAGTGTTACTTGTTTTTGAATAAAATACAGTATATTAAATAAAAAAAGGTATGGCCTAGATTAGAAACACAGAAGCAGGTCAGGAGTTTTCTGGGGGACAGCAGGGTACTATAGGAAATTTGTACCCGATTACAGTGCCCTGGCCACTCCCCTATCTGACTGGTAAAGAAAATGAAGCCTAACAAAGTTACCTGTGAAAAAGCCTTTACCAGACTGAAGGAGGCACTGTGCAGTGCTCCTGTATTGATAAGTCCTGACTATAGCAGACCCTTTATAGTCCAGACTGATGCCTCAGATGTGGGTATTGAAGCAGTGCTGAGTTAGACCTTCAACCAAGGGAAAGATCACCCATAGTGTACCTGAGTAAAATAATACTTCCCAGGGATCAGGCTTACTGTACTGTGGAAAAAAGAGTGTCTTGCCATGACATGGGCCCTAAAGAAACCCCCTAATATTATTAAGGTATGATACTGTATTATAAATAAATGGTCTGTGTATGTAACTGTCTCACACAAGTTAACAGTTTGGCTTTTAATGTTCAAGGTATAAGTGAGGATGCCATTAAACTGACCAGGGAAAAACCTAATTAATGCATTATTTCCAAAAGAATATTTTATAGCCCTCATAACCTGTGCTGCCTTTGATGTTGGTTCCCAAATATATACTTTATGACATCAGGAAGGGTAGTCATTTTGGCTGATTCCCCTTGGTTTTCTCACACCTTAGTGACAGATTGTGGGGTTGTAAACCTCAAAGAAAATGTTGATCAAAAGCTGTCATATTTGGGAAATGGCTTTTTGCTGATGTTCACATTTGTTAAAAAATACCTCCTTGTAGATAACTATGTTAGAATTAATTCTAAGGGAGGATCTTGCTTATCTCACCAAAAGGTGGTTGGGAAAGGGACAGTTGAAATGAAACACTGTATCTGGGAAATGTGGCATATGATTCTTGGCCTCTGAGAGAGAGTTCTTTGACTTAAAAAGCACTTAATGAAAACACTCAGAGAATAAGTGTTTGTGGTAGGAGTTTGTATTCTGTAACGTTCCTTTTTTTTGTTACATTACTGTGAGATTTGTGATATAATTTATTCTATATTTTATTTCACTTGTTTTGCCATTTTTCTAGTAAACTACGTTTTCTTTAACATACCGCTTGTGTCTTCTCAGTCCTTTTCGCATGTGACTGCTGAGCCTGCATTAAGTCTGACAGCTGTAGGGGCTTGAATGTGTAAATAAGCTTGCTTAAAGGGGACAGGAAATGTGTGCTAATTGGCAGCTGTTTAGTATAAAGTTCTTATTCTCAGAAATGCTATGCATTCTCCTAAAGTATCAATATTTAACTGTACCCGAATAAAAAGTGATTGGTAAAAGTATAGTTTGCATTGCTGTGTTTTTATGGGCTGCATTCTGTTACAGTTCACTTCATGGAATCACCTATGTGGAGTTTTTACTATGTCACAATTTGTGTACAGAATGCTAATTATGAGCTGCTGACCTATCAGAACCCTGTTTAGAGTTCTATGCACAAACCATGGCATAGTTAAAACTTCAAATTTCCGGTTACATGAAAAGAACTGTAACAGAGTGCTGTCCATAAAAACAAGACAATGCAAAATACTGCTT
This sequence comes from Neoceratodus forsteri, assembly GCA_016271365.2. Lineage (NCBI taxonomy): Eukaryota > Metazoa > Chordata > Ceratodontiformes > Ceratodontidae > Neoceratodus > Neoceratodus forsteri. The sequence goes on from CM057455.1 coordinate 58,018,107, forward strand.
TTTATATCACTTTTTTATTCAGGCACAGTTAAATATGTATAATTTAGGTGAATGCATATCATTTCTGAGAATAAGATCTTTATAAACTGCTGCCAGTTAGAAATGATTTCCTGACCCCTTTAAAAAGATAAATACCTAGATCTCTTATAGAGTTGAAATGGGTAAATTTTGGAAACCTGGCTGGGTGCCTCTGGTGAAAGATTCTACTGCAGTCCCAAAGAGGATACATATCTGAGCCTGTAATTGGGTATGCTAGCATAAGGTTCACAGTCTGAATCCTTCCAGAAGTCGGGCTAATACCTGATTCAGACCCAAAGCAGACAGGAGGGTTACCCTGTCTGTTACCTGTTCACACTATTGCACTCTGAGGTTGGCACTATGGGAGCAGAGGGCCTGACCTACAGAGTGCGTTTGTGACAGGGTCAACTTTTCCAAAATAAAATTAAGGTCCCACGGTGGTGCGGGGCTGTGCACTGGGGGTTTCAAGTGTAAAGTCCCGAAAGTCTTTGAGACTTCTAACTGGGCCAGTGTCCTGCCATCAATCAAGGTATGGTAGGCAGACACGGATGACAAATCAACCTTCAGCAATGAATAGCCTAGGCCCTGTTCATAGAGGTGCAGAAGATTTCCCATGACCAATGGAGGTGGATATGAGAAAGGATCCCAGCCCTTAGCAATGGCCCAAATAGATATACACTTCCACTTCATGGCATAAGTGGTCCTTGTGGACAGCTTTCTGGCCTCCACTAGAACCTAGGTCACTTTGGAAGATCAGTACAAAAGGTTTGCAGCTCAACCCCTGTATTTACAACACAACTTAGGGTTCCTGGTGTGACCAAGTAGAAACATACAGTTAAAGTACCAGGGCACCCCCCCACCACCACCATTTTGCTGCATTAAAGCTTTCAATTTTAAAACAATAACCCAGTGTTCTTACTTTTCATACATTTCAGAGGGTTTCTTGGTTCCCACTATCCAGCTGAGCCATGATTAAGCCTGACCACCTCGCCAAAGTGGTAGAGTCAAGCCATACAAAGGCAAAGGTACTGGACTTCAGGAGGGCTGACTTTGCCAAAATGGGTGAGTGCCTAAGGAATGCACTAGCAAATGGGCAGGAGGATAGGGTGGAAGAACAATGGGGAATAATCAAAACTGCCATCACAGAGGTAACAAGCCCTTGTGTTAAGCAAATAAGAAATCCCAATGGTTTTCAAAGGAGGTGACAGGGCAGGTCAGGGAGAAAAAGAAAGCATTCAGGAAGTACAAGGAATCACAGAAGGAGCAAGATAGATAATTGTATCAATTAAAGCAAAAGAAAACAGGGAAGGCAGTCAGAACAGCAAGGCCCAAACTGAGGAAAAGGTAGCCAACTCAGTTAAGAAGAGGGATAAAACCTTTCATAGGTACATCAGGGAGTGAAGGAAGACCAAGGGAGGGATAGTGAGGCTTAATAAAGGGGAAGGGGTGGACAGAGGATGGCTATGAAAAGGCAGAGATACTAAACAAATATTTTTGCTCAGTATTCCCAAATGAAGAGGGAAAGGTACCTAAACCAAACAATAGAAACACTCTAGATACGGGGGTTGATACCAGCCCAATCACAGAAAAAAGGGTTCTGAAAGAATTCCTAAAACTGAAGGTGGACAAAGCAATGGGGTCTGATGGGATTCATCCCATAATTCTAAAATAATTAAGGTTAGAACTAGTGACACCACTGACTACCTTCTTTAACAAATCATGGGAGGATGGAGTGGTACCTGAGGACTGGAGGAGGACAGATATTATTCCACTTCACAAAAGTGGGAGCAGGGCAGAAGCAGGAAACTACAGACCTGTTAGTTTAACCTCAGTGTTTGGGAAAATGATGGAATAACTTCTGAAGGAAAGAAATGCTGAGTACCTAGAGGCTAGAAGGGCACAGGACCCAAGGCAGCATGGATTCACAGCAGGAAGGTCGTGTCAGACGAATCTAATAGATTTCTTTGACTGAGTGACCAAAGTAGTAGATCAAGGAGGGGCTGTAGACATGGCCTACCTAAACTATGGCAAGGCATTTGACACAGTCCCACACAAAAGATAAATACACAAGTCAGCCAGCCTGGGAGTGGGTCCCAAGATGGTAGCCTGGGTAAAGAACTGGCTGGAGAACAGGACACAGAGGATAACAGTAAACAGAGTCCACTCTGAAAAAAGGGGGGTTACTAGTGGGGTACTGCAGGGTTCAGTACTAGGACTGGTCCTCTTTAATGTCCTTATAAGTGACATTGCAGAGGTACTGGAAGGAAAAGTATGTCTCTTTGCAGATGACACAAAGATCTGCAATGGAGTTGATACACAAGGTGGGGTGAAGAGGATGAGAAGGGACTTGGCAAGGCTGGAGGAATGGTCAAATGTATGGAAACTTTGATTCAATGCTAAGAAGTGCAAAGTAATGCACCTGAAAAACAAAACCCAGGGGAACAGTACACAACAGGGGTGAGATATTAACAACTACAAAAATGGAAAGGGACCTGGGGGGAGTCATATCACATGACCTAAAGGTGGGCAAGCAATGTGACAGGGCAGTAAGTAGGGCTGAGGAGATACTGGGATGCATAGGGAGAGGCATCACCAGTAGAAAACAGGAAGTTGTTATCCCTCTGTACAGACAGCTGATGAGACCCCATTTGGAGTACTGCGTGCAGTTCTGGAGACCCAACCTCCGCAAAGACATAGACAGGAGGGAGACAATCCAGAGTAGGGCAACTAAAATGGTACAGGGTCTGCACCAGAAGATATATGAAGAGAGACTAAAGGAGCTTAATCTGTATCACCTCGAGGAAAGGAGGGAGAGGGGAGAAAAGATAGAAACTTTCAAGTACCTCAAGGGAATCAACAAAGTCCAAGAGGGTGACATCTTTCAGAAAAATAGGTGTGCAAGAACAAGGGGGCACAATTTGAAGATTGAGGGGGGGTGGCTCAGAGGTAATGCGAAGAAGTATTTTTTCACAGAGAGGGTTGTGGATGCATGGAACTGCCTTCCTGAGGAGGTTGTGGAGTCAAAAACAGTGGTGGATTTCAAGAATGTATGGGACAGTCATAAGGCAATTCTAGTGGGGAGGTAGGAGGAAGTAGGCTGTAAGTTAACTAGGATCTGCAGCTTATCCATTAGGTAGGGAAATGGGCAGATTGGGTGGGCCAAGCGGTCCTTACCTGCCATCAAATTCTATGTTTCTATGTAAAGTGACACCTCTATCGGTCAGGTAAAAAGCATCACATTTTAACTTGCCGCATCAGAGCTGAGGTCTCCTTGCTTCCTCTATTTTTAATGCAGAGACCACTCAACTGGCTTCATTACTTATAGTGTAGCTCTGGCCAATGAACGTCTCACAGGTGTTTCATGGGTAGCAAAATGTATGAAAGGTAAGAACATTGGGTTATTTTTAAAATAAATGCAGGCTTTAATGCAGCAAAATTGGGGTGGGGAAGTGCACTGGTACTTTAACTATATGTCTCTGCTTGGCCAGAGCAGGAGCCACCCCACACATTTTACTAAGTTGTGTTGTAAATACAGGGTCTGAGCTTGAAAACCTCTTGGACTGATTTAAATCTAGGAGAATTGTGACCTTCTTCTAATTGCCAAGCTCCCCATTACACACTTGTGAGCCTTTCACTGGCCAGAGCACACTATAAGTAATGAAGCCAGGAGCGTGGTCTCTACATTAAAGACAGAGGAAGCAAGGAGACCTCAGCTCTGATATGGTAAGTTAAAATGTGATGTTTTTTACTTGACCGATGGACATGCCACTTTGGAAGATACCCCAAAGCGTGAAGCGGCTATGTCCTGAGGTGTCACACATGAAGGTGAAGGGACTTCAGTTGCAGATGGACCAGCATGCTTGCCTCCTGGGTCAGGAGGTAATTGTAGAGAGGCAGGGGAACCAGAGATTCCACTACAAGCTGCTGAAGCAGTAGAAACCAAAACTGATGGGGTCAAAAAGGGCATTCAGAATCACGTGGGCTCCTTCCGACGTAGCTTGAGCAGCGCCCTCTGTAGAACCAGAAAAGGAGGGAAGGTGTATCAGAACCTCCTTATCCAGCAAAGAGATAGCACATCTCGCCAGAAAACACCATACCCTGGAGCAAGCGAGCAAAACTTGGGAAGTTTTGCGTAGTATGAGGAGGCGAACAGATCCAGTTCCGTCCATCCCCACAGGTTGAAGATGGAGTCAACCACCTCTTGTTTTAGCTCCCACTTGTGGGCTCTGACTATGGTGCAGCTGGGACTGTCCACTAGGATGTTTTGCACACCCGGAACGTGTACGGCTGTGAGGTGAATCCGATGCAGAACAGCCCAATTCCACACCCGCATCGCCTCCCTGTATAGGTGGGATGAGCGGGTGCCTCCTTGCTTGTTGAGATATCAGACTATGCACATGTTGTCTGAGTGGACTAGCAGAGTGCCCTAGAGAAGCTAGTGTTGAAAAGCTTGAAGTGCGTACACCACCACTCTCTTTTCCAACACACTGATGTGTAGAGAAGACTTCACTAGGGACCACGTGCCTTGAGTCCTGAGGTCTCCCAAAAATGAGTGCCCCATACCATCCCTGATGTATACGTTGACAGGGTCCGTGAAGGAGGAGAGGACTGAAAAAGAACCCCCTTGGTGAGATTGGAAAGCTCCTGCCACCACATGAGATCTTTCTGCATGGAATTGGAGACCATGACCATCTGGTCTAGGTCATCCGACCTCTGATCTCACTGTGCCCTGAGAGTCCACTAGGAGGTATGCATGTGAAACTTGGCTAAAGAACTGTGAGAATGGTTGCTGCCATCAGGCCCAACAGTTGAAGAATCAACCAGGCTGAGACCTTGCGGCTGGAATCCACTAAATCAGCCTGCCTCTGCAGGGTGTCTGTCCTGTTCTCAGGGAGGAAAGCCATACCCTGTACTGTATCCAACACCGCACCAATAAATTGCAAATGTTGGGAAGGAACAAGCTGAGACTTGGGAAAACTGACAGTAATCCCAACCTGTTGAAACAGATCCAGGATTGCAGAAAGGGAGAGTTCCAGCTGCTCTCTCGATGGGGCTGACAGAAGCCAGCTGTTGAAGTAAGGGAACACACAGTGACCCTGGCGCCTCAGGGCCACCGCTACTACAACCACCAGGCACTTTGTGAAAACTCGAGGTGCAGAGGAGAGACCAAAGGGCAGAGACCTGAACTGGTAATGTTCCCCCTGGAAAGAGGATCAGAGGTAGCGATGATGGGTCCTGAAGATAGGGATGTGCAGGTAGGCATCCTGTATATCCAGAATGCAGAGCCACTGACCCTTGTGCAGAAGGGGCAGCAGACCCGGAAGGGTCAGCATCCAGAACCATTTGTACTCTATAGATACAGATTCAGGCTGCTGAGATTCAAACTAGGATGCAGATGTCCCATCATTTTGGGGACCAGACAGAATTGGGAGCAACATCCCTTTCCTATCTGATGCAAAGGAACAAGTTATATTGCTCTTTTCTGTAATAGAGCCTGCATTTCCTCCCCAAGGGAAAGAATGTGCACCTTCAAGTAATGAGACTGAACTGGTGGCATGTCTGGAGGTTTCAAGAGAAATTTTTAGAGTATGGCCATGCTCTGTGAGCTGAAGGACCCATGAGTATGTTGTTACTGCCCACCACCCTTGCAGGTGACAAGCAAATCTTCCACCCACCTGCTCCCCTGCTGGATTTTGGGGGTAGGGAGCGGATGGCAGTCATGCGGGGATTTGAAACTCCACCAGAAGCTCTCTGGGACCTAGCCTGGGTGGCAGCCGAGGCTAACTGTGCCCTATGTTTATTTTTATGTCAGAATGTCTGCTGCTGCTTTGGCTGCCACGTGGCACCGAAATGGCTTCTTTTGTTGAAACTTCGGGTGGTACATTGCCTGTACAGACCGAAATGCTGTTCCTTTATCTTGTAGGGTGCTGATGATGTCTTGAGTATCCCCACTGAAGAGGACAGATCCCCTGAAAGGTGCATCTTGGATTGCACTCTGGACATCTTGTGCCAAGCCTGACACCCTCAGCCAAGAGAAGAGACATAGGCCGACAGCTGTAGCAGCTTCTGTAGCAGAAGAGTCTACTGCATTGTAGATGGCTCTCAGTGAATACCTGCAGACTACTTTAGCAGAATGGATCGAGTCTGCCAATAGGAGTTTCTAATCTGAATCTGGTAGTGCCTGAATGGCCAGTTCTAGCTGGGCAAATAAGGATTTCTGGTAAACCAGGATGTGCCTGACATAATTAGGAGCCCTCATGGCCAGAGTGGAGGAGGAATAAAATGTCCGACCAAACTGGTCCAGTTGCTTTTGACTCCTTGTCTGGTGGGGAGGTGGTCATATGCCTGGGCTTAGAGGATTGATCATGAGTAGCTGCTATGATGACTGAATTGACCTTGGGCTGCACCCTGAGGTGATCCTTCTCCTCTGGCTTATGGTATATACAGTTAGCTTTCTTGGCCATTGCTGGAATACAGGAGGACATCATCCAAATGACTGATGCCAGGTCCTCATGTGGTTCATGCCAGGGTGGTTTAAGGATTGGTGCCACCTCCTGCATGTCCAGGTGTCCTGCTAGACACTGCTTTTTTGGATCCTGGGCATCCAACTTCCAGTCATACACCTCTGCAATGTTTGTGAAGAGGTCCACAAATGAAGGATGCTCTGGAAGAGACTTGGGGGATTCTTTGGGCTGAGGTTCCCCTATAGACGGGGGTTTCAAAACCCAATCCCAATGACTCTGAAGAGTCCGATTGTACATCCTGGTATGAATTGGAAGATTCTCAGGGTTTAGATGCTGGTTTGCCTTAGGGCTTTGCTGGCGTTGGAGCCTTTTGGAGAAGCTGGTGTCAGCTGAAGCAGTGGAACCTGTCTTCGTTGCTGGACGTCAGGGCTCTTGGTGGGGGGTCTCTGGGAGGCTAATGGTTGTCTAATTCTGTTACCAAATGGGCCTTGGTCTCTGACCACAAGGACTTCAAAATTAACTGGAAGTCTCCTGGAGGTTGAGGAGCAGAAGTAGGAGGAGGCTGGTAAGCTGGAGAATAATGCGGGAAAGCCGGGATATGGAAAGGCGGGTATTCTGGTGGAGGGTAGGCTGGAGCATATCCTGGTGTATGAACCCTAATGGGGGATAACCCAGTGGGTTATACGCTGGTGCCTGAGGCATTGGATACCATGAAGGTGGGAACCATAGAAGGAGGTCCCAATGGAGGGTACCCTGACAGAAGGTCCAACAGAGGGTAACCTGACCGAAGGCCCAACGGGTGAAACCTTGACTGAGGGCCCAACAGAGGCAAACTCGGAGGGGCTGAGTGCGGGTCTGAAGGCCCTGATGGAGGCACTTGCAGAACACTGAACCTTGACGGTCATGGTAGGGTTAGGTTTTATGGGGGGACAAGTCGGCAGCACGACGGCCTCTGACGATGGAGGAGATGGCTAGGAACCATTCAGTATGTTGCTGGCTCCTATCACCAGGTCCATAGGTGTATCTGGGACTCCTGACAAAAGCTCCCTAACTCCCATCCCTTGATCAACAGGCGAGTGAGGGTGACCACATCCAGTGGAGTGGGGGAGGCCCAGTAGGGAGGACTCTCCAGGGATAGCTTAGGTAGTTCCAGCAGCTGGGATTCATCGGGGCCATTGCCTGACCTCGATGCCAGATCAGTCGGGCAGGCATTAGCAGAGCCAGTATCTGACTAATTGTCCAACGTGACCATGCGATCGTCAGGCTGGCCTATGTTCGACTTAGGGGTCGAAGCCAGGTGGGCTTCAGAGGCTCCGGACACCACAGCTTGAGCTTGGCATTTGTCAGATGGCATCAGATGGTCTGACAAGTGACTTAGTGGTCCACCTCGGTGCGCTAGACCCCCCCATTGAGATGGGTCTAAGTGCAGCCGAGACTCCAGCTTCAGCCAAGGTTCCTGTGGCCACCAGGACCAGTGGCGGTAGGGGGTCCCGAGGACTGCTGTTTGGGGGGAGCAGGCTGGGTTGCGGCAGCCAACTTCTTGGAGGAGGCCAGTCGGCACTTTTCCGAAGGGCCTGTAGGTGACTTTGGACATGATGGGGACAGGTCCTGATCCCTGCGCTTCTCCTTCTACCTCTTTTTCTCATGCTTGGACTCAGTGGGTGAGGTGGAAGCGCTGCACAATTTTTGCAGCTCTTTCTCCTTGGTGCCATCCTCTTTTTTAGCAAATGGGCCTCTAGTGCCTGCTGGCAGTGCTTCTCTGTGATTAGATTGAAGCTGGTACAGGTCTTGCTGTTGTCAACCTTGTACTCCAGGCCTAAGCAAAAGAGGTAGAGGGAATGCAAATCTCTGTGCAGTAATTCCACACCGCACGAAGCACACTAATTTTTGTGCTTGATGATCAGGGCTAGAAATAACTTTTTGTGAATGGCTGTCAAAGGGACAGGTGCAATATTCATGTTGAATGTTCCACAGAATTTGTAGCTGTCCTTTTGATTTTTGTTCACTAATCCTATATTTCTGTTTCCAAATATGAGCTAATAATAACTAGCGTGCCCCCTGGCTGGTGCAGTGCCCTGAAAAGGGCTTAATAACTGATGATGCCCTAAAAAGGGCTAGAAACATAGAATTTGACAGCAGATAAGGACCACTTGGCTGACCTAGTCTGCCCATTTCCCTACCTAATGGATAAGCTGCAGATCCTAGTTAACCAACAGCCACTTTCCTCCTACTAGAATTGCCTTGTGTCTGTCCCATGTATTCTTGAATTCCCCCACTGTTTCTTGACTCCACGACTTCCTCAGGAAGGCCGTTCCATGTATCCACAACCCTCTCCATGAAGAAAGTCTTCCTCACATTGCCTATGAGCCATCCCCCCTCTATCTTCAAAATGTGCCCCCCTGTTCTTGCACATCTCTTTTTCTGAAAGATCCTAGCCTCTTGCACTTTGTTGATTCCCTGAGGTACTTGAAAGTTTTTATCATGTCCCCCCTCTCCCTCCTTTCCTTGAGGGTATACATATTAAACTCCTTTAATCTCTTTTCATATGTCGTCTCATGCAGACCCTGCACCATTTTAGTTGCCCTCCTCTGGACAGCCTCCATCCTGTCTATGTCCTTACGGAGATGAGGTCTCCAGAACTGTACGCAGTACTCCAGGTGGGTTCTCATCAACTGTTTGTATAGACGGATAACAACTTATGTTTTCTACTGGTGGTGCCTCTCCCTATGCATTCTAGTATTCCACCAGCCCTCCTTACTGCCTTCTCACATTGCTTGCCCACCTTTAGGTCATCTGATATGTCTACCCCAGATCCTTTCCATTTTTGTTGTTAGTATCTCACTAACTACATATTACCTGCTGGCTGGTATATGGCCCTGAAAATTTCTTCACAAGTGTGCCTCCAGTGCACTGTCCTGATAAGGGTTTTTAATTTACTTCCCCTTCCTCCTCAGTAGTAGCTCTGACAAGGGCACTTAGCGCTCTACCCTCATAAGCCAATAAGCGTTTCTTGCTCCTGTGTATAGCCTAGACACTATGTCTCCCCACCTACTTAGTAACTCACAGAAGGGTTTTTAAGCAGCCCCTCCGTCTCTCGTCTCCAGAGCCCTTCCTCCCCTGACAGGGGTTTTTAAGTTGTTGTCTCTGCCCTTTACGTTTCTCTCCTTATCTCTAAATACTGTACTGAATCTTGTGCTCTTTCTGCCTTGACTGTCTGCCCTGAAAACGGCTTTCAAAAATGGTTTTCTAGTCTTTGCAATGGCCTTTAATCAGCCTTACCTGGCCACTCTTAATTAACAGACAGCTCTGAAAATGGTTTTCAATTTACATCCCCAAAACTCTGCTGCCTGTAAACAAGAGTTAGTATTCGGCTGCTACTGCAAGTAAAGCACACAGAGAAATGTGGTGTGCAGAAAGCAAAAAGACCAGTAACTGCACAGGCATGATAACAAGGAACACATGCACACCTGTTCCTTCCATGGCTTGGTTTTCATTTCTGATGCTTGACAAAACTGCTGACTGCATAGAAGAGCCCCTCCTGGGATGCTGGGTTGACTGAACATCTTACAACATGTGACACCATAAAGTTAGGGTATCTGTAGCCGAAACTTACAGGGAGCAGCAACTCCAGGAATGTGGCTCTCATGCTTTTTCACTTGGTGCCTGTCCCAGGGACAGGCAGAGAAATTAAACCAACTGTCCCTGTGGAAAACTGGGTGTCTGGGACAGGCAGACAGGTGGTTATTTCAACCACTGTTGACAATGGAAGACGACGACATGCACAAAAAACTAAATAACTGTTGGTTTGAAAGAAAGAAAAATGGACACATCCTAATAGCAGTCAAACTGCAGCGTACAATCTCCATGAGGTTTGACTGTTCAGGTCGACAGCAGGAAAGAAATAGAAGGGACCACCCACTATATAGGATCAGACTGATGTCAGTCACGTGACATCAGGTAGATGGTCCCCCATCAGATAACTACTGGCTAAAGTTTCTGTGTGGCCCTGACACCAGGGGTGCATTCCTCAAGGTGATTACCTACTGCAAGAGCCCTTTCTAAGTAAGATCTACTGTTACACCATATCTGGATGGCCCATTTCTACTGTTCATTTTACCCAGCCCATTCAGCAAGTACTATTACACCATATCTGGCTGGTCCATCTCTACTGTTCCTTTTACACAGCCCATTCAACACTCACTGTTAACTTTAACTGGACAGCCCATCTCTACTATTCCATTTACCCAATCCATTCAACAAGTACTGTTACACCATATCTGTGTGCCTCATTTCTAGTTTTACTTACATCCAGCTCATTAAGCAACTACTGTCATACCATGTTTGGGTGGTCCATGTATCGTGTTTCACTTATCCAGCCTGTGCCAGTAATTACATTTTTTCCCTCTGGGAAACCCTATATAGCACCTCCTTTTACCCAACTCATTCAGCAAGTTCTGTTATACCGAATCCAAGTGGCGTATTTATAGTTTACTTTTACCCAGCTCATTCAGTAACTACTGTTTACTGTATTTAGGTGATCCCTGTACAGTGTTTCACTTGGCCAGCTTGTATCAGTACCTACAGTTTTTACATGTTGGCAACCCCATAAAATACCTCTTTTTACCAGCCCATGCCAATAACTTACAGCTTTATGCTGGCTAGCTGGACAATATATTTTGTTCTAATGAATCAGCCTGTGCTAGTTACCTTACTCCACCCTAGCTGGATGACCTCTATAATGAATTTTTAAAGGCAGACATGTGGAGTAAAGTACAGTTATGTAAGAATTTACCGTAACAGTAGATCTTTGAGTGAGGCTCTTGCAGTAGGTATTCACATATAGGACTAAGCTGCCAGGTGTCAGGACCCCACAGAAAAATTTCTAGCCAGCAGTCTCTGGCAGAAGACCACCCCACACATCAAGTGACCGGTATCATGTGACGTTGGTATAAAAGGGTGGTCCCCCACGCCCGCCTTCCAGTTCTTTCCTGCCAAAGGAGGCAAGATGAGAGAGAAGAGGATAGTTCCCCCCCATGGAAATAAAGTAAAGAAACTCAGGGGGATGGAGGGCGAGAAGGCAATACCTACTGCAAGAGCCTCTCTCAAAGATCTTCTGTTATGGTAAGTTCTTATGTAACTGTACTACCTTACTTTCAGAGGGCTCCTGCAGTAGGTATTCACATATAGGACTGAGTCCCAAGCAGTTTGGAACAAGAAAAAGCCCTCTGGAGGAGGACTATGATCCACAGCATGGAACCTCAGATTTGAATGGGTCTCATGAAAGGAGACCTTGTAGGACAGCCAATCTGAAGCATGCTCTACGGTGAGAGGCAATGTCCAAACTGTAGTGTTTCATGAAGGTTTGGACAGAAGTCCAAGTTGAGGCTGCACAGATGTCTGCCGCTGACACATCCTTAAAACAAGCTGCAGAGGCAGCTACTCCTCTGGTGGAGTGACCTCTGACTTGACCCAGAAAGGTCTTGTTGTACTTGTCACAACAGAAAGTGATAAATTGTGCCAACCATTTGGATAGGCATTGCTTAGAAGCAGCATTACCTTCTCTTTTGTGAGCAAAAGACACAAAAAGCTGATCAGTCTTCCTGGGATCCTTCGTCTGACTGGAGTAATATCTCAGGATCCTCTGAACATCCAAAGTATGCAAGAGGTACTCCCCTTGATTGGAATGTTGTGTAAAGAAAGCAGGTAGCTCACTAGATTGATTCAGCATAGATTCAGCCACCACCTTAGGGAGAAAATTAGGGTTGGTGCATAGAGCCACACGTTCCTTGTGGAATATCAAGTACTGGATGATGCACATCAAGGCCTGAAGCAATGGCCACTAGGAAGAGTGTCTTCCAAGAAAGGAACTTCAAATCAGCTGTAGCTGCCGGCTTGAAAGGAGGCAGAGTAAGCTTCTCCAGGATAAAATTCAAGTCCCAAAGAGGGGCAGGAATGAAAATGCGTGGGTCTCAAATAGAGAACCCCTCTGAAAAAAGTCTCGGAGACTTCCAACTGAGCAAAAGTCTTATCTCCAAAGGGAATATGATAGGCTGAGATAGCTGCCATGTGGACTTTAAATGAGGAATGGCTGAGACCCAGATCAAAGAGGTGATGCATGCAGTCCAGGACTTTACTGACTGGGAACGAGAAAGGCTCGAAGTCTTTCCAGTTTGCCCAAATAGAAAATCGCTTCCACTTCATGGCATAGTTGGATCTCGTGGAAGGCTTTCCTCCACTAAAACGTCCACTACTAGAGGAGAGACTCCAAAGCAGGCTTTAGCTACATCTGTTGGAGCAATGCAAAGAGATGAAGGGATCTGAGACCTGGATGAACAAGGGTCCCCTGATCCTAGGTCACCAATTGCTGCGACAGAGGAAGTGGAGGTTCCTCTGAAAACTGTTGCAGAAGAGAGAACCAAACTTGCCTGGGCCAGAAAGGAGCAATGAGAATCATCTGAGCTTCCTCCGATCCGAGTTTGTTCAGGACCCTGAAAATTAAAGGAAACACTGAAACATAGAAGTTGACGGCAGATAAGGACCGCAAGGTCCATCAGTCTGCTCATTTCTTTTTCTACCTTATGAAATATGCCACAGGCCTTTGCTCTGTCAATGGCCTATCTATTCATACTCACCTTTACTGCTCCCTTATGCCTATCCCATACCTGTTTGAAGCCCTGCACTATATTCATATCCACCACTTCCTGAGGTAGGCCGTTCTATACATTCACCACTCTTTCTGTGAAAAATAAATTCCTCACATTACCCCTTAATCGGCCTTCCTCTAATCTTATGCTCTGTCCTCCTGTCCTGCTATTTTTCTTATATTGAAACATGTTAAAACTCTTTCACCTTGTTAATGCCCTTAAGGTGTTTGAATGTTTCAATCATATCACCTCTCTCCCTCCTTTGCTCTAGGGTATACATATTGAGTTCAGTTAATCTGTCCTCATATGTTTTCTGATGCAGCCCATGCACCATTTTGGTTGCCCTTCTCTGGACTGCCTCAATTTGGTTAATGTCCTTGTGAAGATGTGGCCTCCAGCACTGTACACAATACTCCAGACGGGGCCTAACCAGTGTCTTGTAAAGAGGGATTATTACCTCCCTTTTCCGACTTGTGATACCCATACTAATACACCCCAACATCCCTCGAGCCTTACCTACTGCTTTAGAGGTCTGCTTTGATGATTTCAGGTCATCAGTGATGATGACGCCCATGTTTCTTTCTTCCCTTGTGAATGCCAGCAATTCCCCTCCCAGCCTATTGGTGGCTTCAGGGTTTCTCTTCCCTATGCGCATGATCTTGCACTTCTTTGCGTTAAACCCCAGTTGCCACTCATCCAACTGTTTTTCAACTTTATCCAGATCTCTTCTCATTCTGCCCACACCATCTAGATCATCTTCTCTGTTGCAGATCTTGGTGTTATCTGCAGACAAACCTTACCCTCCAGTATATCTGCAATGTCACTGATGAAGATACTGAAGAGGACTGGCCCCAGGACTGATCCCTGAGGTACCCTACTTGTGACTTGCATCTCTTCTGATTGTATACCATTTACCACCACTCTCTGTTTTCTGCCTGTCAACCAGTTTGCCACCCAGTTAACCAACTTCTGACCCACCCTGAGCCTACCCAGCTTATTAATCAATCTTCTATGTGGAATAGTATTGAAAGCTTTGCTGAAGTCAAGGTAGGCAACATCAACTGTTCCCCCCTTGGTCCACCACTCTGGTTACCCAGTCAAAGAAATCTATGAGTTTAGTTTGACAGGACCTTTCTTTTGTAAACCCATGCTGTCTTGGATCCTGTATTCCTATGGATTCCAGGTGTTGCACTATCCTTTCCTTAAGAAGTGTCTCCATAATCTTGCCCACTACTGAGGTAAGAGTGACTGGTCTGTAGTTCCCTGCCTCCTCCCTGCTACCATTCTTGTGGAGTGAGATCACACGAGCCCTTCTCCAGTCTTCTGGGACCTCTCCTGTGCTCAGAGACTCACTAAACAGTTCTGATAATGGCTCTGCTAGTTCCACCCTTAGCTCCTTTAGTACCCTGGGATATATTCCATCACGTCCCATTGCCTTGTCCACACTGAGCTTATCGAGCTCTTGTAGGACCCTTTCTTTTGTGAAGAGACTAGTACATACCTCCCTCCCCCTGTGTCCATGGTGCAGAGCTGTGGGCCTTGCCCTACCTTCTCTTCAGTAAATACTGAGCAGAAGTATCTATTTAGTATAAATGATTTTACTGTACGTGGTCCTCCTCCTCACATGCCCCCTTATCCCTTTTGATCTTAGCAATACCCACTCTGGACTTTCTCCTTTCACTAATGTATTTATAGAAAGTCTTGTCACCTTCTTTTACTGTTCATGCTAGTGTTTTCTCAGTTTGGGCCTTTACCTGCCTTACTGCCTTCCCTGCTTCCCTTAGGGAAGTTTGCTATGCCTCCCTATCGTCATCCTGCTGCGTTCCCTTATATTGCCTGAAGGCCAGCCTTTTGGCTCTGACCTTTTCTGCTACTGTGTTTGAGAACCAAAGTGGTTTCCTTCTTCTTTTGCACTTCCTTTTCTCATTAACACAATGGGATGTTGCTTCAAGTATTGCATCTTTAATGCTTGCCCACTTTGCCTGTACCCCTCACCTGTATTTCTTTTTGCCAGGGCTAGCTTAACTTTGTTGGCCATCTTATCAAAGTGAGCTCCTCTGAAGTCCCATATTTTTGCCTTGGAATGGGATGATTTTGTTCTAGTGGCCAAACTGAACCATACCACGTCATGGTCTCTGGCCCCCAGGTAACCTTCTACCTGGAGATCTGTGATCCTTTCCCTGTTAGTCAGTACTAGATCTAGGATAGCTCTGTCTCTTGTGGGTTGTTGTACCAGTTGTTTGAGGCCCTTCCCTGCAGGGAATCCACCATGTGTCTAGTTCGGGCAGATGTCCCTGCTGGTATTGACCAATCTGTATCTGGCATGTTGAAGTCTCTCATTATCAGAACCTCCCCTTTAGCTGTCATGTTTTACATATCTTCTAACAGTAACGTGTCTATATCCTCCCCCTGGTCTGGAGGTCTATACAAAACCCCAGTTTGTGTGGTTGTCCCATTTCCTGTTTCCAGGGTGACCCACAGTTTTTCTGGCTTCTTATGTGTATTCTGAATTTCTGTAGCTTTCATATTTTCATTGACATTAAGGGCCACTCCACCCCTCTTTTTGCACCTCAGTCTCTTCTGAACAGTACATAGCCAGGTACTGAAGTCACCCAAGTGTGGTTACTTTTCACTAATGGCTACTATGTCCAGTTTAGCCTCTGTCACTATTGCCTGCAGGTCTGGGATTTTGTTTCCCAGACTACGAGCATTTGTGTACGTGATTTTCCATTGGTCAGATTTTGGTGTGTTAGTTGTTGGGCAAGGTCCAGCATTTCCCCTGTGCATCGTATGGGGAGCCAGACCTTTTTCTTTACCTGGTGATGCAAGTGAACTACAAATATGCTGAACTCCTGTTTGACCACAAGCTGAGAGGGGAAGGGTGTTCTTCCCATTCGACGCTTTGGGTGCTGCAACCCTCTCCCCATTTGCTAGTTTAAATATTCTGCAAAGACATCACACTTCTGCCCCAATCCACTGACTCCCTCCTTAGTCAGATGCAGTCCATCAAATTTAAAGAACTTTCGTTCCCAAAACTGTTACCAGTTCCCTACAAATGTGTGTCCTTTTTCCTGGCACCAGCCCTTGAGCCACATGTTTAGCTCCCCTATCTTCCCTTCTCTGACCTTCCGTCCATCTGTCCCCCTCTCCCAGACTGGCAGGATCTTAGAGAAGGAGATGCTGGACGAAATGGATGATAGTTTGTCACCCAGCCTGGTTAGGTGTTCCTTGATCTCCACAAATGACTGGCTGGTGAGATCGTTAGGCCCTATGTGTACCAGGACATCAATGTTTTCTCCTGGAAGGGAAAGCATAAACTAATCTGTCCTTCCAAGTGAGACACAGAGCGTCCCGCCTAAAAATGTCTCACCCTAAAGCGAGTGAGCAGAAGGCGGGAACGTCTTGCATTTTGGAGAAAGGTGAAGAGGTCTATCTGAGGTGTTCAACATCGCTGAAAGATGTTGTTTATGACTTCTTGATCCAGCTCCCATTCATGGGACCTGGCTGAGGACCGACTGAGTTGGTCTGCCAGTGTGTTTTCCACTCCCAGAATGTGAACCACGGTCAACTGAAGGTGGAGTTGGTCTGCCCAACACCAGACTCTCATCGCTTCCTGAGACAGAGGGTAGGAATGTGTTCCTCCCTGCTTGTTGAGGTACCAGACTACGCATTTGTTTTCTGACCATATGAGGAGATGAAGGAGAGTAGAGCCTGAAGGGCATAAAGAACTGCTCTCAGTTCAAGCACATTTATGTGCAGGTTTTGTTCGAACTTGGGCCAGCTGTCCTGAGTCCTGTGAGACCCCAGATGGTCACCCAGCCTTCTCCTGACACATCCGTCGTCAATGTCTGGGAGGGCGGATCGATGCAGAAATGAACTCCCAGGCACAGGTTCTCCTGAACCATCCACCACTGCAAGTCCCTGATCATGGGATCTGATCCTAGTACATCTTGGTCGAGATTGTCCCTGGTTTGGTTCCATTGAGACCGAAGCATCCATTGAGAGATCCTCATATTGAGCCGAGCGAATGGGACTATTGGAATAGCAGCCGCCATTAGCCCGAGAAGGTGGAGGACTGACCTGGCTCTGACCCTCCTGCAACTGGACAGAAGACTAGCCTGGTTCTGAAGGGTGTCTTCCCTGTTCAGAGGGAAGAAGGCTTTGCCAGTGGTCATGTCCAGAACTGCCCCTATAAATTGGAGGCAGTGGCATGGGACCAGATGTGACTTGGCCTGGTTGATGGTGATACCCAGGCTGGTAAAACCTGCAGGGTAAGGGAAAGGGAGTGCAGGAGTTCCTCACTGGACAGGGCTGCCAGGAGCCAATCATCCAGATATGGGAATACCAGTACTCCCTGGTTATGCAGGTAGGACGCTACCAAAGATAGGCATTTGGTAAACACTCGGTGGGGGGCGAGGAAAGACCAAATAGGAGGGCCTTTAATTGGTAGTGGTCCCTCTGAAAGCAAAACTGAAGAAATTTGTGGTGGGAAGGGTATATAGGGATATGCAGGTAGGCATCCTGCATGTCCAGAGCACACAGCCACTGTCCCTGCTGAAGTAGTGGTAGAAGGCCCTGCAAAGAGAGCATTCTGAAACATTTGTACTCCATGAACATATTCAGGGAGCCGAGGTCTAGGACAGGCCTCAGATCTCCAGTCTTCTTTGGAACTAGAAAGAAATGGGAATAGTAACCTGTTCCCCAAAGATGGGTGGGAACTGGCTCTACTGCTGCCTTCGCAAAAAGGGAGATGATTTCCTCTAGGACCAGAGGAAGATGTTGCAGGGAGTAAGATGACTGGGGGATGGTCTTTTGAGTGGTTTCTGCAGAAACTCTACTGAGTGTCCTGCAGATATTAACTGGAGCACCCAAGTGTCTAATGTTATCCTCTCCCAACCCGGAAGATGGGAGGAGAATCTCCCCCCTACTGGTCCTCTGGAATTTACAGAGGCAGTGGGAGAGGCAGACAGTCAAGAGGTGTGGGGCAACACAGCAGCTGAAGCTCCCATGGCTTTTTTGCTGGGTGGAGTCTTGGTTGCTGGAGGGACCCAACATCTGTTGGCACGTTTGCCCTGTGGTTTTTTTCTTTGTCGGTTTTGGTGACGAAAAGGACGCTGCTGCCCGTGAGGGGGCCTGTACATATTCTGGACTGGCCTGAGTGCAGTACCCTTCTCCTACAGTTCAGTAATGATATCCTTGACATCCCCAGTGAACAGCACCGAACCCCCTAAAGGGAGCATCCTGTATGGCGGATTGCACTTCAGGGACCAAACCTGACACACAGCCAGGCATGATACCATAGGCCTATGGCAAAGGCTGAGCTCCTTCTAGCTGTGTCCACCAAATTGTAAGTGGCACGTAGCATGTGCCAACAGGTTGAGTGAGCAGAACGGACAAGGTCACCCACTTCCTGCTTAGTTTGTGACTCAGGTAGGGAGTACAATTTCTATTCCACCTGGCTAAGGATGGTCTTCTGGAAATCCCCCATATGTGCCACATAGTTAAGGACCCTGATGCCTACGGTAGAAGAGGAGTATATCTTCTTCCCGTACTGATCCAGAAGCCAGGATTCCTTATCAGGTGGAAGTAAGCTGAGGTGTTTAGGACTGTCGGAGAGCGACACTGATGACGACTGAATCCACCTTGGGGTGAAGGCTAAGAAAGTCTACACCCTCTGGAGCCTGCTAAAGCCTGTCTGCCTTCCTTGGAAGGGGGGCTAATGCAAATGGTTGTTTCCAAATGGTGGAGACAAGATCTGTGTGAGGCTCTATCCAGGGTTGAGTCAGTGTAGGAGCAGTCTCGAGCAGATCCAGATGAGCAGCGAGTTTTTTTACACTGTGGGTCTCGCTTCACCGATTGCCACTGATGAACTTCCTGGATTTTCCTTAGTAACTCCAGAAAAGAAGGGTCCTCTGGAGGAGACTTCGGAGGATCCCTCGCCCTAGGGTGTTCTGGAGTATGGGGCTCATCCTCGGGGTCAGAGTGGCTGGTCTCCGTGTCTGTGACTGAAGATGAAGCAAAGGAAGAAGACTCCTCCCTGTGATGGGAGGGATGGCCCCTCTGGGGAGTTTCCTGGAGTGCGTATCCTCCCCACCTCAGGTGCCAGAGGGCTCTCCTCTGGTACTGGGTAGGGGGGAGGGAGTCTCTGATGTAGGGGATCCTGTATAGGATACTAGAACAACAAAGACCGCACCACTCAGAGCTCCAAAAAGACGGCAATTTTAATGATAAGAAAACCGCAAATATAAGTTCATGCAGGTAAAACGAGTGACACCACCTCTACCGGTTTCGCACAGTTTGCGTCATCAGGAGGATGACCATCCCTCTACATAGACCCCTTTTATACTAAATTAGCAGCCAAAATTTAAAGTGCCAATACAACAATATATAAACACATAACATGAGATCCATTTGTTAATGGTCCTATCTTTTTATCTACCAATAAAATACTATAAAAATAATTAAAACAGAGATGAGAAATTTATACACCATCTATAAATATCCTTCAACACCAAACAGTGTATTGCATATCAAACATCCGTGATTTGGAAACAAATATCTAACAATAAAAAAATAAAAATACAGTAACAAAACCATTATATAAATATATATAATCTTAGGGGCCAAAATCATTGCAAATGCAATAAAAATGAAAACAATAAATGAAGAAGCAGAATCAGAAGATATGCACATTTCCACTGTAACCTGAAAAGTAAACAAAAAAAGTTTTATAATATAACAAACCATTATCCTTCAATTAACTATTTCCTATATACAAACATCTTATATATATATAGTTGATTAACTGTATACCATACAAAAAAATCAATGAAAAACCAAAGAAATATCTTATATAATTAATACAGGTTCTAATCACACCAGGGGCCACTGAATCCAAAAAAGACATTTACTTTCTCCTAATACAGGATAAAAGTTCAATCCTATCATTCAGACCAGGAAATTTTAAAGCTCCCAAAGTATAAATCCAAAAAGATTCACGATAAAGTAATTTTTCATCCAAGTTCCCACCACGTGGTCCTAACACCACCCTTTCAAAGGCACAAACTTTGAAACCATGCTTGCCACCTCTTGCATTGTCAATATGGACTGCTAATGCATTCTTCACATCTTTGTTGACAATAGAACGAAGATGTTCGCCTACCCTTATTTTAAATTGTCTACCAGTTTGCCCACATAAAAGACCCACACTCATATAGCCAAGTATATAACATTATTATTATTACAATTAAAAATTCCTTAATCTGGAATTCTTTCAAATTGCTATCGTACTAAATTTATCAGTTTTCAAAATATAAGGGCAACACTTACAATTTCCACAGCTGAAACTTCCAGCTGGTAAGGTGGCAACCAAGTTTGAACGAGGTACTGCTTTATCAACAAAGTGACTATGTACTAGTCTGTCTTTAATGTTTCTACCCCATGAAAAACAAAACTAGGTTTTCCTTCACATCCTCACACAAGTGAGGCTCATGTTCCAAATGTGCCAGTTATTTAACACAATCTGCTGAATCTTATGGGACTGTCTAGTATAATTAGTGACAAAATTCATCTCCGAGATTCCACTGATTTTACTTTCCCCAACAATAATGTTTCCCTTTTAATATCCAAGTATCTTTAAAAGTTTGATCTACATACTTAGATGGATAACCCTGGCAATAAATCTACTGCACATCTCACTGCCTTGGACAAAAAAGTCACTATCTTCAGAACAATTTCTCCGAGCTCGATAAAATTGTGCCTTTGGAATATTTTTAATCAAATGGTGAGGATGAAAACTAGATGCTAACAAAATAGAGTTTCGATCAGTAGCTTTACAAAATAAATCTGTTTTCAGAGTGCCATCTATGTTCTTTGAAATTTTCAAATCCAAAAAAGAAACACTATCAATGTCACTATGTACTGTAAATCTTAAATTAGGATTAGTTGTTTCCAAAAATTCAACAAAATGACCTAATTCTACACTAGTACCAGTCCATACCATAAAAAATATCGTCGATAAAACGACGCCAAATGTCAATTTTATCCTAAAAGGATTGTTCTTGCATCATAAATATACATCCTTTCCCATCGCCCTAAGTAAAGATTAGTATAGTTAGGCAAACGCTGTTCCCCATAGCTGTACTTTTATTTTGTCTATACATATCTTTACCAAAAGAATACATATTCTTAGTCACATGTTTACTACAAGTCAATAGAAATTGTTTCTTAGAATCTGTGACATTCAAGTCCAAGGACAGCCAATAATCCAATGCCTCTATACCACCCGAATGGGGTATATTAGTATAGAGGGAGGCTATATCCATAGAAACCAGGAGCCATTCTCTCTCAATCTGCATTTCCCCCAGTATACCCAGCATCTGAGTAGTATCTCTAATAAAAGAAGGTAAGGCCATAACATAAGGTTTAATATGCATATCAACATATGTGGGCAAAACTGGTAGACAATTTAAAATAAGGGTAGGCGAACATCTTCGTTCTATTGTCAACAAGGATGTGAAGAATGCATTAGCAGTCCATATTGACAATGCAAGAGGTGGCAAGCATGGTTTCAAAGTTTGTGCCTTTGAAAGGGTGGTGTTAGGACCATGTGGTGGGAACTTGGATGAAAAATTACTTTATCGTGAATCTTTTTGGATTTATACTTTGGGAGCTTTAAAATTTCCTGGTCTGAATGATAGGATTGAACTTTTATCCTGTATTAGGAGAAAGTAAATGTCTTTTTGGATTCAGTGGCCCCTGGTATGATTAGAACCTGTATTAATTATATAAGATATTTCCTTGGTTTTTCATTGATTTTTTTGTATGGTATACAGTTAATCAACTATATATATAAGATGTTTGTATACAGGAAATAGTTAATTGAAGGATAATGGTTTGTTATATTATAAAACTTTTTTTGTTTACTTTTCAGGTTACAGTGGAAATGTGCATATCTTCTGATTCTGCTTCTTCATTTATTGTTTTCATTTTTATTGCATTTGCAATGATTTTGGCCCCTAAGATTATATATATTTATATAATGGTTTTGTTATTGTATTTTTATTTTTTATTGTTAGATATTTGTTTCCAAATCACGGATGTTTGATATGCAATACACTGTTTGGTGTTGAAGGATATTTATAGATGGTGTATTAATTTCTCATCTCTGTTTTAATTATTTTTATAGTATTTTATTGGTAGATAAAAAGATAGGACCATTAACAAATGGATCTCATGTTATGTGTTTATATATTGTTGTATTGGCACTTTAAATTTTGGCTGCTAATTTAGTATAAAAGGGGTCTATGTAGAGGGATGGTCATCCTCCTGATGACGCAAACTGTGTGAAACTGGTAGAGGTGGTGTCACTCGTTTTACCTGCATGAACTTGTATTTGCGGTTTTCTTATTAAAATTGCCGTCTTTTTGGAGCTCTGCGTGGTGCGGTCTTTGTTGTTCTAGTGTACATTTGTTTTGACTCGCACACTCTGTTCACTGGATGAGCGGTCTTGTAGTTTTTTATGAAAGTTTTTTCTGACTCGCTCACAGTGAGAGTCTCCTGTTTCGGTTGTCTTTTGGATTATGTATATTTACCGCATATGAATATTGACGGCTATTGTGGTGCTGTTGACTTTGTCTGTGATTTTTTACAAGTCAAGATTATCCATTCGGTTGGAATATTGAATTTTATTCACCACAAATTGCCTATTAACGAAGGAATGTCTGAGGTGCACTTTACAGATACATTCCTTGGAGCTACTGCAGGTACGTGTGCTGATAGTGTCTTTTTGCCTATGGGAGAAAAGGAATTATTTCGTGATTTGGATGTAAATGTGAATAATTGGATGGAGCCAAATGCAATTAATTCGGCCACTAATGAAGGGACTGTGGATATTAAAACAGCATTCGTCTCACCGAAAGAGCAATTATCAGAGGGAGACGTCATTATTGGTGCAAGACCACTCTGGAGGCTTATTTAAAAGTGGGATGCTCGCCAAGGGGTTTGAGGGTCATTAAGTATCCTGGTTATGGTTTGGAGAGAGAGTCACTTATGTTAGACTGGAAAAAAGCTCAACAATCAGCCACTGATGAGTTCATGCGAGTGCTTATACGCGACTATGAAGCTCAACAACCGGAGGTAACAGCTGATATTACTACTAAAGAGAATCTGGTCTTACAATTTAAGGATCAAGCTGATTTTGCTGTGTTTCAGGAGAAATTGAAAGATCAAGTAAAAAGGGAAGGCAATAAACTGAAACAAATTAAATTACAGAAATTTGAGCGTGATAGAGCAGATTATTTCTATAATCGGGTTTTTGATTGGAATTGGAATAAAAATCGTTTATCTGGACTCAGAAAGGGCAGTAATGCTGTCGCCAGTGGCAATTTGAAACAAATTGGTACACCAAACCTTAAGTCTATTCTTAGGAATAGGAATAATTCCTCTACGTATACCACAGATAATAGTGGCTCAGAAGCAGAAGTAGAAGATAATTTTTTAGAACTGATGCAGACAGAGGAGTTCAATCTACAAAAGACAGTTCAATTTCAATTACCCAAAAACAACAAAAGCAATCGATCAAGAGGTCGTGGATATTATCGGGACATCAGGAACACCAGGGACCAAGGAAGAAGACACGACATGGCGGGAGAAAACATTGGCAGTCGGGTCAGAGGGAGACGTCTTGTTTAACATCTATAGAATTGCAGCCGGAGGAAAACATCGTTATTAATATTTCTGGACAAGAACTTTCATCGGACCAACTAAAAATTTTACAGAAGGGATTATCCTTTGTCCTACTCAGGATTCTCATCCTTTGATTTATAATGGATTTACATCGGTTTACAAGACTATTGAATCTGAGACATATTTCAATAAAATCGAAATGTGTCGGGCAATTCCTCAATTTTAACAGGTGGGGTTATTGATCAGAAAAGGTGAGTCCATTTCAGATTCCATCTAATTTCATGCCACCAGGTAATGAGACAGTACGTGTATTTGAGAGAGCCTGTGAAAGTGAATTTGAAGCTATGTTGACTTCAGATACATCAGCCAAATATATAAATATTTCTGGAATGTAAGCTGCAGCTTTAAAAGAACTTGAACAGAATGAAGACATAGTAATTAAGCCGGCTGATAAAGGAGGCTCAATAGTGATACTGTCTAGAGACAAGTATGTAGAAGAAATTACTAGACAGCTTAATGATTTGGACTTTTATACTCAACTTAGAAGTGACCCTACATGGAAATTTAAACAAGAAATAGATATGTTTATTAGTGATGCTTTGTTTTCTGGGGTGATTTCCACTAGTGAGGCTCATTTTCTCACTGTATCTAAACCAGTTAGAGCTAGTATCTATGTTTTGCCTAAGATCCATAAAGATTATTATAATCCACCAGGAAGGCCAATTAGAAGGGAATAGGTTCACTTACTGAACCTTTGTCTAAATATGTTGATATGCATATTAAACCTTATGTTATGGCCTTACCTTCTTTTATTAGAGATACTCAGATGCTGGGTATACTGGGAAATGCAGATTGAGAGAGAATGGCTCTGGTTTCTATGGATATAGCCTCCTCTATACTAATATACCCCATTCGGGTGGTATAGAGGCATTGGATTATTGGCTGTCCTTGGACTTGAATGTCACAGATTCTAAGAAACAATTTCTATTGACTTGTAGTGAACATGTGTTGACTAAGAATGTATTCTTTTTTGGTAAAGATATGTATAGACAGAATAAAGGTACAGCTATGGGGCAACGTTTGCCCCCAACTATGCTAATCTTTACTTAGGACGATGGGAAAGGATGTATATTTATGATGCACAGAACAATCCTTTTCGGGATAAAATTGACATTTGGCATTGTTTTATCGACGATATTTTTATGGTATGGACTGGTACTAGTGTAGAATTAGGTCATTTTGTTGAATTTTTGGAAACAACTAATCCTAATTTAAGATTTACAGTACAGAGTGACATTGATAGTGTTTCTTTTTGGATTTAAAATTTCAAAGAACATAGATGGCACTTTGAAAACAGATTTATTTTAAAGACTACTGATCGAAACTCTATTTTGTTAGCATCTAGTTTTCATCCTCACCATTTGATTAAAAATATTCCAAAGGCACAATTTTATCGAGCTCGGAGAAATTGTTCTGAAGATAGTGACTTTTTTGTCCAAGGCAGTGAGATGTGCAGTAGATTTATTGCCAGGGTTATCCATCTAAGTATGTAGATCAAACTTTAAAGATACTTTGGATATTAAAAGGAAACATTATTGTTGGGAAAGTAAAATCAGTGGAATCTCGGAGATGAATTTTGTCACTAATTATACTAGACAGTCCCATAAGATTCAGCAGATTGTGTTAAATAACTGGCACATTTTGGAACATGAGCCTCTTGTGTGAGGATGTGAAGGAAAACCTAGTTTTGTTTTTCGCAGGGGTAGAAACATTAAAGACAGACTAGTACATAGTCACTTTGTTGATAAAGCAGTACCTCATGTCAAACTTGGTTGCCACCCTTACCAGCTGGAAGTTTCAGCTGTGGAAATGAGTGTTGCCCTTAATTTTGAAAACTGATAAATTTAGTACGATAACAATTTGAAAGAATTCCAGATTAAGGAATTTTTAATTGTAATAGTAATAATGTTATATACTTGGCTATATGCTAGTGTGGGTCTTTTATGTGGGCAAACTGGTAGACAATTTAAAATAAGGGTAGGCTAACATCTTGTTCTATTGTCAATAAGGATGTGAAGAATGCATTAGCAGTCCATATCGACAATGCAAGAGGTGGCAAGCATGGTTTCAAATTTTGTGCCTTTGAAAGGGTAGTTAGGACCACGTGGTGGGAACTTGGATGAAAAATTACTTTATCGTGAATCTTTTGGATTTATACTTTGGAGCTTTAAAATTTCCTGGTCTGAATGATAGGATTGAACTTTTATCCTGTATTAGGAGAAAGTAAATGTCTTTTGGATTCAGTGGCCCTGGTGTGATTAGAACCTGTATTAATTATATAAGATATTTCTTTGGTTTTCATTGATTTTTTGTATGGTATACAGTTAATCAACTATATATATAAGATGTTTGTATATAGAAATAGTTAATTGAAGGATAATGGTTTGTTATATTATAAAACTTTTTTGTTTACTTTTCAGGTTACAGTGGAAATGAGCATATCTTCTGATTCTGCTTCTTCATTTATTGTTTTCATTATGGGTATAATTTCTATTGCATTTGAAATGATTTTGGCTCCTAAGATTATATATTTTTATTGTTAGATATTTGTTTCAAATCACGGATGTTTGATATGCAATACACTGTTTGGTGTTGAAGGATATTTATAGATGGTGTATAAATTTCTCACTGTTTTAATTATTTTTATAGTATTTTATTGGTAGATAAAAGATAGGACCATTAACAAATGGATCTCATGTTATGTGTTTATTTATTGTTGTATTGGCACTTTAAATTTTGGCTGCTAATTTAGTATAAAAGGGTCTATGTAGAGGGATGGTCATCCTCCTGATGACGCAAACTGTGCGAAACCGGTAGAGGTGGTGTCACTCGTTTTACCTGCATGAACTTATATTTGCGGTTTTCTTATCATTAAAATTGCCGTCTTTTTGGAGCTCTGAGTGGTGCGGTCTTTGTTGTTCTAGTGTACATTTGTTTTGACTCGCACACTCTGTTCACTGGATGAGCGGTCTTGTAGTTTTTTATGATCCTGTATAGGGTCCGGCATCAGGAGATAACTCTCAACCTCCCTGGTGAGTTGAGCCTTGGCCTCAGCCCACCAGGAGGCCAAGGTCTCCTTCAGATCTACTGGCGGCTGAGGAGTGGGCATTGGATGTGAGGGGTATGGATATTGAGGGTATCTGTAAAAGGATTATCCATAACCTGACAGCAGATAGCCCAGTGTCGGGGTACTGCAGCGCTGGATATTGTGGCATTGGGTTTTGGGGCGCCAGCTGGATACTGAGGGGCCGGGTACTGTGGCACCTGGTAGTGCAGTGTCGGGTTCCCGGTTGCCAGGGGCTCTGATGGAGCAGAGGGACCTGGCAGAGGTCCTGCTGGCAGGCCAGATTGTGGAAATGTTGGCCCCATGGGTGTCAGGCCTGGTGTGGATATACCATTGAGCAGGTCCGACAGTCCTGATGGAGGAATATCCTGTCATCAGGTCAGCTGGCATCGGGACTAGCATCTGAGGATCCAGCGTCAAGGGGTCCAGCATAGGAGGAGGGAGCCCTGACAGCAGCATCTCAATGTCCTCGGTGATGACTGGGGAAGGAGGGTTATAATTCCCCGGGGTCAGTTGAGAGGACACGGGGACCTCAGAGGGCAATGTAGTGAGTCGTTGCGGAGAGCCTGGGGTGTCAGACTGTTCGATGGGATCTGGTTCAGGCTTCTTGGCCAGGTGGGAATCAATGTAGCCGGCGTCCGATTTATCGGCTGAATATGGGCGGATGTCAGAGGAGCCGGCGTCCAACTTATCGGACTCCCTTCCTGAGGAAGGTCACAAAGTGGATGTGGCCTCGTCAGGAGGCATTTCAGCTGGGTGCTTCCCCGAAGGGATAAGCAACTTAGCAGCCTTGTCCAGGCATGCGTTGGTGGGACCGACGTCTGACTTAGCGGACCGACTCTGACTGGAAGGCCACGAGGAAGAAGCGGCCTTCAAGGGAGCAGAGGCCTCCTTTTTGCCCCGGAGGATCCCGAAGGGCCCGAGCCAGAAGGGAGGGGCCATGCCTTCTTGATAACCACCAAGACAGCTGTCGTGCAGCAATCCCCCAGAGGGGATGTTACATTGAGTGCCGTGACTTCAGCCGAAGTCGCGGCTGCTGTAGAAACCGATTCTGCTCCCAGTGCTTTTCCTTGTTGCGCTTTTTCTTATAACCTTTGGGGAAAGTAGACACCTTCCTAAGCTTTTTTAACTCTTTTTCCATGGTGGCCATTTTCTTCTTAAGGATGTGGGCTTCCAGGGACTGCTTCCTTCTCATGAGGACAGTGGAGCTCAACTTCTGGCAGTGCTAGCACTTCTCCACTGGGTGGTCTGGGCCCAGTCAAAAGAGGCACAAGGAGTGGTCGTCCTTGTGTGGAAGTTGGGAACCACATGAGTCACACTTGTATTTATGTGATTCAGAGGGAGTCAGAGACAACATGCACAGCAAATTGTTTTAAAAATAAAAAATTAGAGAAAATGGGATGAAAGGTTTGAAAACTTAGAGACCAATGAATGACTAATGAGTGTTGTTCTACCATGAGGAACTTTCACAAGCCGACAGCAGGAAAGGACTGGAAGGCATGCATGGGGGACCACCCTTTATACCGTTGTTGCATGACACTGGTCACCTGACGTGGGGGCGGACCCCAGCCAGAGACTTCTGGCTAGACATTTTTACGTGGGGTCCTGACGCCTGGTGGCTTAGTGCTATATGTGAATACCTACTGCAAGAGACCTCTCGAAGTAAGATCTTCTGCTTCCCCTTATTTGGTCATTTTGAGATATTCTAAGTTATTAGACATCTCAAATTAAGCACAGACATTTATTTTCACTCTTTGTATAGTAAGCACACAAGACAACTGGTTGAAGGTTTACAATTATTTGTGGCTTTCAAAGGTTCGTGTCCTGGCCTAATCAACTCATTATTTTTATTACTTAATAATTTCCCTATTTAGTTTGTGCTAGATGCTGGTAAGAAACAATCCCTTTAATCTTAGTCACATGTAAGTAATTGCTCCGTAGAAAGTCAATTGTCCTTAATTTGGCCTGACACCCAAAAAGTACATCTGCCTGCCAGATCACAGTCTGTGGCCCTCACCTGACTTTTGTAATGGTACTTAGAACAGTTACATAAGAACTGACTGTAACAACAGATCTTTGACAAGATCTCAATCACCAGGTCACACCGTAGAAACTTCACTATCGATGAAACAGGATCCACTAGGAAGATTTTCAGCAGTACCACTGTGGCTGCCCTCGCTGATGTCATCTGCTCATGTCACCAACCCTTTAAAGGTGTGAGCGGCCCTGCTCCCTCCTCAGTTCTTTCCCTGGATACTAAAGGAGCATATCAGTGCCATGGGGGACCAGGGAGAGGGAGGGAGAGAGAGAAAGATAGAGAGAGATGCCCAGGCCAAAATAAAATGCTGGATACACCAGATAACCATTTCATGTCATTTATTTGTTATTCTTGTAGGCCTGATGAGCAAAATGCCCATTTTCACAGGCGACAAGTGGGAGTATACAGAAAACAAATATAACAATATAACTTCAAATCACAAATACATAACAGACCTGGTTGGTGACATGAGCAGATGACATCGGCGAGGGCAGCCACAACGGTACTGCTGAAAATCTTCCTAGTATATCCTGCATCATCGATAGTGAATTTTCTACGATGTGACCTGATGACTAAGAGCCTATCAAAGATCTGTTGTTACAGTTAGTTCTTACGTAACCGTCCCTTTATGCAGTTCTTATGTAACTGTTCCTTTATGCAGATCTAGTACCTTACAAGCTGTCTACGCATTATTCTCTCTCTCCTCTTCTCATACCACGTCTATATCCATTTATCCCTTCTATGAATGTCTTGTTCTGGCTGCTGTGACCACATAATACACCCGCACTGTCACCTGTTCATGACCTTCCTTGCCCTGACTTGACATATGCATTTAATACCAAAACAAACTCTAGACCATTTTACCACCTGCCCTTGACCTCATCTGTTAACCCCAATCTAGCATTTGCACTAAATCTGCTCCACTTTATCAGTCCTCTTTAGGCTCTTCCACCTCCTCTTTCCTTTGTCACGTTCCCTGGCATCCACTTACTGCTTCCACTTTTCCCCCAGGCATCATCCTAAGACCCTGTTCTGTATTATTATTTCCTCTTCCCTCCTCTGTTAGCCCTAGGCTTTTTCACCTGTGTACAGTTTTTTTACAATCATTGCATAAATCACTGAAATGTCTTCTACTCTGTAAATATTATGTCTATGTTTAGCTGTACTATCAATCTGTTTAGTGCCATTACTATGCCATTTTCAACTTTGAATTGTTGTCTGCTGTACCCTATGTCTATGTATTCTTTCCAGGTCCATCTTGGAAATAAGCCTTGCTCAATGATGTTCGCCTGGTAAAATAATGATTTTGATTGATTACAATATTAGCAGCATAAACAGACATTATATAAAGTAATAAAGAAAAACAAAAAATCTAAAAAAATTACTTCTTACAAAGACAAAGCTGTAGATCTTTCAAAAACAGCATCAATCCCCTTTTGTAATGAGCTACTGATTTAGAATTCAGGCGTTCATGATGTAATGGATTAAAATACCTGCAAAAACGAGATTGGAACTATTATATGAAATTTCCTGCATCACAGTTTATCTCCTATAAGGGAGGGCAGAGTGTGTTATGTGATTCTCCTGAGAAAGTCTGGAAAATGCTTACTACCAGGAACATTAACACTTCAACTAAGGTACAAAGTTCAGTTGGAAATTCAAAACAATTAAAATGCCTCCCTTGCGCAGCTGCTACAACCCCATCTCATCCCTCGAGACAACTACCAAACCCAACTTCTGCACCTGTGCACAACTCAGAGCTCAGACCTCTGCTTATCACAGCTACTTACAAGCAAACAACTCTCAGCAATAGTGCCAGCTCCTGGGGACCACCTTCGCCGAGTTCTGCTCACCACTATAGTCTCCAGAAGTTTCATCCACTTGACTGGGGCTCCGACTTAATGATAAAAAACAAGATTCCTCCAGAGGAGCTATTTACAGTACCTCAAAGAATTCAGAACCCCAAAAAGCACTCCCACAGTAGGAGCAGGGCAGGTAGGCTCTCATCTAGTATTGGTTCTTCTGTGGACTTGGATTGTCAAGACATCCCGTTCAGTGGTCCAGAGGAAGAAATGCCTACGCAGAGCTGGACTTATCTGTGAGACAACTCTATGGAGTGGAATGCCTCCAATGTTTTGGCAAGTTCTGCTGACTGCTGGGTACGTTGCTCAAATCTCGCTGTTTCCCGAGCTTCTGTAGTTCCAGTGACATTTGACCTTCCATCTGCAATGTAGATGGCCTTCTGGTGCCCTGCAACTCGGAGTTTTCATCTTTGATCATTGCCATGTTTTTGTTTATTATATTAATGGCTTTTAAGTTTATATAAGTAAGCTACTTTCTCTTTTAAGCAGAGCACGCGCGTTATCTCTGAGATGTGCTGAAAGGGTGATTGTGATGCCTTGGAGAGATCAAATTGGTGAATTTTGCCTGGCGCTGTTGATCCGGAGGGGGGGTGGGTGGAGATGAACAAAAAGGCTGAATGGAGCAGAGAGATCTCGGCTCTTCTCACCGTTCAGATAGGTTGTTTTGTTAATTTGCTACACTCCTTCAGTTAATTTGGTTATTTAATCTTAGTAAGGAGGCGATTCTCTCTCTCTTGTTACTACCTGGATTTAGTAATGTGCGCCTGTGCTGGATCATGACTGTCTAGTGGCAATTTAGTTCAGGTGCTTATCCTTCCCATTATTCCACAACTTCTCTGGACTCGCTCTGACAGTTACCAGTGCAATATAAGGTGCCTATCTGTGGCAACTGGCAATATTTTAGTTGTGACGCTGTGCCCCTTGCCTATGATTATTGTGTGATATCGGTATTACAAATACATGGTTTGTATATGACATGTCAGTGTGTGAGGAATTTGGCCAATAATTTCAAAGTGTCAGTAGCTGAAAACCAGGAGGTATTAAAACAGACCAGAAGGAAACAGTTAATGGGAACATCCTCCAGAGACAGTTTATTGCCTGCTGCTGCCTTTGATGCTGGAAACTAAATACGAGTTTTATGACATTAGGGAAAGGACGTCATTAGGCCGATTCCTGTTGGCTTTTTAACACCTTGGTGCCAGTGTGGGATTGCTACATTCACAGAGTACATGTTTAATTAAAGGATGCCATATTTAGGAAATGTTTTTTCTTCTAATGTTACCATTTAATTTTAATATACCTCCTGACAGGAAATCTTGTTTGTAAGAATTAATTTTAAAAGAAGGCGCTAGATGACTCACCAAGGAGGTGGGGAGATAGAGCTGAAAAATGTATCCGTGTGTCTGAAATGTGTGATATAATCTTGGGCTCTCAAGAAACAAAGTTCTCTCTAGCTAAATCAGCTCTTACAAAAGGTAATACTTTGATAGCAAAGATCTAAAAGTATTGTGGTAGGAGTTTTCTTTTCTGTAATTGTCTCATTTTCTTTTGTGAATGTGAGCTCATGCTATTTGTTCTGTATTTTGTTGTACTTATTTTACATTTTTTTAGTAAATAACCATTTTCTTGAAATGCTGCATGGGTGTCTTCTCAGTTATTTTTGCATGTGATTGTTGAAACTTGTGTGTAAAGCTGACAGCTAGATGGTGTTACTGAGCTTGCTTAAAAGGGTAAGAATATACCCAAGGTCTCTTACAGAGTTTTAAGGGTTTATTTTGGAGACCTGGCTACATGTCCCTGGCAAAGGATTGTAGCGCAATCCCCGAAGAGGGTACATTTCTGAACCTGTACATTAGGTATGCTTGCATAAGGTTCACAGTTAGAATCCCCCCAGAACTTGAGACTAACAGGTGATTCAGACCCAAAGCAGACAGGAGGGTTACCCTGTCTGTTACCAGTTCACACTATTGTGCTCTGAGGTTGGCTTGGTGGGAGCAGAGGGCCTGACCTGCTGAGTGTGTTTGTGACAACATTTAGCTAATACACTATCCCAAAACCTGGCTGTTTATTGTGGATTAGAAAATCCAGTAAGTTGACTCAGTAGAAGGCTGTAGTCCCTGTGCTAGGGGATCAGCAGTATGAAATCCATGCTCTCACATGAGGCAGTGGAGCTATTTGTTTGACCTAAGCTTAGGATTAAGCAATTCAAGGCTGTGTGATGTCCCTCTCAAGGCAGAATATGGGTACATGGGTGGTGTATACTAAAGTCTGGTTTTTAATAATGAGCAACATTCCTAGACTTCTAAGCAGTAGGTTTAGGGGACACCTAATGCATTGCTTGCCCTGTAGATTTCGCCTTGCTTATTCTGTATGCACTCACTCACGTACAGTTATACCAATGTAAACATTGAAACATAGACTTTGTCGGCAGATAAGGACCACTTGGCCCACCCAGTCAGCCCAGTTCCCTACCTACTGGATAAGCTGCAGATTCTAATTAACCAACAGCCTACTTCCTCCTACCCCCCCCACCAGAATTACCTTATGTCTGTCTCATGGATTCTTGAATTCTCCCACTATTTTTGACCCCATGTCCTCCTCAGGAAGGCTGTTACATGCGTCCACCACCCTCTCCATGAAAAAATACTTCCTCATGTTGCCCCTGAGTTGTCCCCTCTCGATCTTCAAATTGTGCCCCCTTGCACATCTCTTTTTCTGAAAGATGCTACGCTCTTGGACTTACTTGATTCTCTTGAGGTACTTGAAGTTTCTATCATGCCCCCACCCTTTCCTTGAGGGTATACATAATAAGCTCATTTAGTCTCTCTTCATGTGGCTTCTGGTGCACATCCTCTGAACTGCCTCCATCCTGTCTATGTCCCTGTGAAGAAGGGGTCTCCAGAACTGCACGCAGTACTCCAGATGAGGTCTCACAAACCATCTGTACAGAGGGATAAGAATTTCCTGTTTTCTAATGGTGATGCCTCTCCCTATGTATCTCACTATCCCCCAAACCTTCCTTACTGCCTTCTCACATTGCTTGCCTACCTTTAGGTCATCTGAAACGATTACCCCAGGTCCCTTACCATGTTTGTTGTTATTAGAACCCCCATTGTGTACTCGTCCCCTTGGTTTTTGTTTCCCAGGTGTATTACTTGGCACTTCTTTGCATTGAATCTAAGCTGCCATACTTTTGACCATTCCTCCAACCTTGCCAAGTCCTTTCTCATCCTTTCCACGCCTCCTTGTGTATCCACCTTGTTGCAGATCTTTGTGTCATCTGCAATAGGCATACAGTACTTTTCCTTCCAATCCCTCCACAATGTCACTAATAAAGACATTAACAAGGACTGGTCCCAGTACTGTGGCACCCCGCTAGTAACCCCCCCTTTCTTTGGAGTGGACTCCAGTTACTATTACCCCTCTGTGTTCTGCTGCTCAGCCAATTTCTTTACCGAGGCGACCACCCTGGAACCCACTCCCAGGCTGGCTAACTGGTTTATTAATCTCTATGTTAGACTGTGTTACATGTCTTGCTAAAGTGTAGGTAGGCCATGTCCACAGCCTATCCCTGGTCTACTACTTTGGTCATCCAGTCAAAGAAATCAATTAGATTTGTCTGACATGTCCTTCCCACTGTGAATTCATGCTACCTTGGGTCCTGTGCCCAGCTGGCCACTAGGTACTCAACAATTATTTCTTTCAGAAGTGATTTAATCATTTTCCTACCACTGAGGTCAAAGTAACAGGTCTGTATTTTATTTATTTATTGAAATGTTTCACCAGGAAGGCACAATAAGCAACAAGACGCTCGTCTTCCGGTGCAACCTGGGGGGAAGGAGTACAATACGAATGAGACATAGAAACATAGAATTTGATGGCAGATAAGGACTGTTTGGCCCACCCAGTCTGCCCATTTCCCTACCTAGTGGATAAGCCCAGATCCTAGTTAACCAACAGCCTACTTCCTCCTACCCCCAACCCCTAGAATTGCCTTCTGTCTGTCCCATGCATTCTTGAATTACCCCACTGTTTTTGATTTCACAACCTCCTCAGGAAGGCCATTCCATGCATCCACAACCCTCTCCATGAAAAAAATACTTCCTCACATCTCCTCTGAGCTGTTCTGTATTCAAATTATGTCCCTATGTTCTTGCACATCTCTTTTTCTGAAAAATGCTACCCTCTTGGACTTTGTTGATTCTCTTAAGGTACTTGAAAGTTTCTATCAAGTCTTCCCTGTCCCTCCTTTCCTCGAGGGTATACATATTAAGCTCATTAAGTCTCTCTTCATATGTCTTCTAGTGCAGACCCTGCACCATTTTAGTTGTTCTCCTCTGGACTGCCTCCATCCTGTCTATGTCGTTGTGGAGACTGGGTCTCCAGAACTGCACGCAGTACTCCAGATGGAGTCTCACCAGCTGTCTGTAATGAGGGATGAAAACTTCTTGTTTTCTACTGGTGATGCCTCTTCCTATACATCCCAGTATCCCCCCAGCCCTCCTTACTGCCCTCTCACATTGCTTGCCCACCTTTAGGTCATCTGATATGACTAACCTGAGGTCCCTTCCTGTTTTTGTTGTTGTTAGTATCTTACCCCCCATAGTGTACTCTTCCCCTGGGTTTTTGTTTCCTATGTACATTACTTTGCACTTAGCATTGAATCTAAGCTGCCATATATTTAAGCATTCCTCCAACCTTGCCAAGTCTCTTCTCAACCTTTCCACCCCACCTTGTGTATTAACCCTGTTGCAGATCTTTGCATCACCTGCAAAGAGACATACTTTTCCTTCCAGTCCCTCTGCAATGTCACTTATAAAGACACTGAAGATGACCGGTCCTAGAACTGAACCCTGCAGTACCCCATAAGTAACCCCCCTTTCTTCAGAGTCAACTCCGTTTGTTATTGCCCTCTGTGTCCTGTTCTCCAGCCAATTTTTTACCCAGGCTACCATGGGACTGATCCCAGGCTAATAACAATGTATTAATCTTTTATGCGGGACTGTGTCAGTTGCCCCCCCACAAGCATAGAACTAGACTCGCACTATCCCCTCATTCCTGGTCCCACTGTAGAACATCCTTGGGCAAAGATCATTCGCCACCATGCCCCTCTGTGGCTAAAACACTCTACCCCCTTATCTCTCAGACCCTTAGCTCTCCCAATTCAAATCAGCCTCAGAGTACAACTCCTGAGTCAGAAAATGCGACTGTGGCTAATCTCCTGCCTCTCTCTGGTATTTTCATACCTCAATAAAATGACACAGGGTCTCAATAGATCCCAAGGGTCACCATCATTTACCTCTCTGACAAGGGTTATCGTGTATCGATGCCTACTACTACCACCAGTTAACTAAGATTATGCCTGGACTGCACTTGCAGTACTGTTTTATGAATTTCTACCTGTTTACTGTGCATTCTCTGTATTTGTCTACCCTCCACCCTCTGTAACCGACGTGGAGCCTTTGCAAAAGAGTCTGCAACTCAAAGGATTGTAATTCCAATTGTATCCAATAAAATACAAAAAAATGCCTTGCTAAAGTCTAGGTAGGCCATGTCCACTGCCCCTCCCTGATCTACTACTTTGGTCACCTAGTCAAATAAATCTATTGGATTCTTCTAACATGACCTTCCTGCTGTGAATTCATGCTGCCTTGGATCCTGTACCCCTCTGGCCTCTAGGTGCTCAACAATTCTCTCCTTCAGAAGTGAATCCATCAATTTCCCTATCACTGAGGTCAAACTAATGGGTCTGTAGTTTCCTGTCTCTGCCCTGCTTGCACCTTTGTGAAGTGGAATCACATCTGTCCTCCTCCAGTCCTCAGGTACCACCCCATCCTCCCATGAATTGTTAAAGAGGGTAGTCAATAGTGTCACTAGTTCTCCCCTTAGTACTTTCAGAATTCTGGGATGAATCCCATCATTCAGAACTCTTTCTTCTTTGAATGGGCTAGTATCAACCCCCCCCCCCATCCAGAGTATTTCTGTTGTTTGGTTTAGGTACCTCCCCTTCTTCACTTGTGAATACTGAGCAAAAATGTTTATTTAGTATCTCTGCCTTTTCACAGTCAGCCTCTGCCCACTCCCCTCCTCTCCCCTTTATTAAGCCTCACTGTCCCTCCCTTGGACTTCCTTCACTCCCTGATGTACCTATATAAAACATAATACAACTTTATAACCTTGGCTGTTTCTGATTTCTTCCCTTAGCTTCACCCTTGGCACGGGTGCGTCTGCTGCTTCAAGCAGCCGGGCGGACCACTTCTGTCTGCCGGCTTCCTTCCTCACTGCACTGCCCGCTGTTCACCAGACCGAAGGTACGCTGCAGAAACTGGACTGTCCAGAACCATCAACTCTGCCTGCTGACAGGCTGCTGCAGTTCTTTAATTCTTTGCTACTGCTGTTTCCTCTCTGGACCTTAAGCTAATGTTATATTCTGAATGTGGTACTTGTTAAGTCTCTCCAAATTATCTTGTAAATCCTAACTTAAACGCAAATCTAAGCTTGTTTACAGCAATTTTGCACTGTAAGGGTAGTTTGAAGTGCAAGTTCATTTAGGCTGCAGGTTTGTAGATTGTCAAATCTTTTTGTTTTAAGGTCCAGTGGTAAGCTACCCTGGATCAGAAAGTAAGTTAAAGTGATACCGTTTTTTCTGTTTAGACCAGATTCCATTTGGGTCACAGTTGTAAGCTTTGCCCTGCAAATAATTCAATTCTCTTTCACTTTCTGTCCTTCTGTCTCTTGCTGCTTGAATTTTTACGCCCACCCCCATCCCCACCTCCAGCCTTTATTAAATACCCCTCCCACAACCCCTAGCAATGTTCATCTCTCCCTCCCTAATATTGCAACTGCTCTTAAAGATACAGAGTGACATTCTTGCCTTTACAGACATTTTCCTATTTTCAGCAGCTGCTTGCCCATCAGCATTGTTTAGTTCCTGCTCTATCTGCTGTCCCAACGCCTTCAACTACTGCAAGCTGCTGACGAGAGGAGAGGAGGCGTGGGTGACCTACACCGAGGGTCTCCCCCAAGCGCACTAGTTGCAGTGATCTGTTCCTTTTGGGGCCCTACCATACTGGGGTGTCCTGGTTTGCCCCTTTTACAGGTTTCCAGGAGCCCTGGTTTGCTCCTTTTCTAGGTCTCCAGTTGCCTATAATCTGTGGGGTGGTTACTACTGTCCTTACCATGGAAGTACTGGAAGCCACCTCTCCTATGTTCAGGAGGGTGCGGCAGATCGGTTTTAAGACACTAATAATTATGATACTGGCCCTGGGGCTAGTCCTCCTTTATTGTGCTACCTCGACTCCTAGCCTATTTATTGACCCAGGGTTGTGGCCTCCTCCCATGATGATATTGATTTCTCCTTTTCCAACCTACTTGTAACTAAGGTAATGCACTACGGTAGTGTCCTTAGCCTTGACACTAGATGCCTTATGTGTACAGTCAGGGTGAAGAAAGTCTGAAGCATGCACAGGCCTGGATGTAGGCCGCTCGTAAGATTGCTCCTCCTGGCTAGCCCTACTCTCACTTCTCATGGCTGGAGATATTGAGCTCAATCCTGGGCCATCTAAGCTGATCTCTAATATTCCCGCCACCTGGAATGGGAATAAGGGACTAAAAATAGTAGCATATGAATATTGGGCTTCTTCTAACTGAGACAATCTCCTAAGCGTGGACTGAGCTATACAAGCCAGACATCTTAGGGATAACTGAGACTTGGCTCAAACCTCGATTCCTGACTCTGCCTGCTTCCTAACAGGGGTACTGAGTTCATCTGCCTAGACAGGACTGGGGTAGAAGGGGTGGCACCTCATCTACTACAGATCCCATTTGAAAATCTCCTGGTGGCACAGAGTAAACCTGATCATCCACCTTGTGAGTTTCTTCATGTTTTCCTGCTGCTGGGCGATGCTAAGAAGCTGCAGTTGGTGTGCGCCTATAACCCTCCTAGGGGGGTTCTGACAGGACTCACTTACCTCTTAGATGCAGTTAGGCCCAGTATAGGTGACAATGAACTCATTATTTTGGGCGATATCAACATGAACTGGGAGGTGCAATATTAGGAAATGCGTAATCACAATTTGCCTGCCTATCCCTTTAACCAATTAATCCATGACCCGACGAGACAGGCAGCCAATGGTTCCTCAAGTTCCCTGCTGACGGGATCCTGACCAACCGCCAGAGAGATTGCCTCATCAGGCCACGCTATCAGACTCCATATCTGACCACTCCCCGTATACTGTGTCTGGAAAATCCCTCCCTAGAATTCCACACAAAATCATTCAAGTCAGAAAATACTCCAGTTTTGACCCTGAGGCTTTCCTGGCTGATCTAGGGTGTACTGACTGGACCAGGGTTCTTGAAACCTCTGACCCCTCAGTGGCAGCCTCCTGTTTCATACATTCCTTTGGTGTTCTCCAAGATAGACACGCCCCCACGGTCACCCGGAGGGTGACAGGAACAGCCACCTTATGGCTGAATGGTGACTTACTTGCCCAGATGCGGAGAGAGACAAATGCTGGGCAAGTACTCAGGGTTCCAGAGATCCTGCTAATCTCCTGAGATATCGCAACTCAGGAATCGTGAAAAAGCCATTAGGGCTGCCAAAAGTAACTTCTATAAATCGGCACTACTTAGCTCTGTCAGAGATCCTAGGAGGTTCTGGAGGAACATTAAATCCCTCGTCAGTGGGCCCTCTCACTCTGGTGTCGTGGACATGATTATTGATGGAGTCTCGTGCAATAATCCCCACACTATAGCCGACCACCTCAATCTCCACTTCTCCGACCTTTCGGCCCTCACCTCTCATTTCACGACCGATGGGGGTCGCTCACTTAATATCCCTCCAATGCAGAGTGAACATCCTTCTCGGAGAGTATTTAATCTTGTCTGTCCTTGATGTTCGGAACCGCTTGGCTGCCCTCTCCCAGCACTCCAGTGCAGGGCCTGACAACCTTGAGCCCAGACTTCTCAAGCTGGGAGCAGCTTACATTGCCCTCTGATTGCCCATATCTTTAACCTATCCCTCAGCTCAGGATAATCCTGACATCTGGAAGGAGGCAAGTATAGTCCTGTTCTGAAGCAGGGAAATCCCAAACTCCCTGACAACTATCGCCCTATTGCTATTCTCCCATCCCTTGGTAAACTCCTGGAAAAGGTTGTGGCAGAGCAACTCTCAGAGAACGTGGATACCCATGAGCTGCTTTCTGGGGCCCAACATGGTTTCCCGAAGGGTCATAGTACCACTACTGCCCTGATTACTGTAATCTCTAGTATTAGATCCGCCATGGATCAGGGCAAACTGTCAGGTGCTATATTTATTGACTTGTCATAAGCTTTTGACCTTGTCAACCATGACCTGCTGGGGGAGCAGCTCAGGGCTCTTGGGTTCTCTCCGCATGCCATGAGTTGGATGATGGGCTACCTAACGGGTAGAAAGCAGCGCACCTGCTTTAACAAGGTCCTCTCAGAGCCTAGGCTGTGACCATGGAGTTCCCAGGGATCGGTACTTGGACCTCCTATTCTCACTTTTTATTAATCAACTCCACGGGTGACTCTCTGCCAAGTCACGCTTTATGCAGATGACCTTGTGCTAGTGGCCCATGCTTGTAATGCTGCTGACCTTAACCAGTGCCTATCTGAAGACTTCAGCAGAGTCTCGCCTGGATTACCAACCATAGACTGGTATTGAATCCTAACAAAACTCAGGCCATGCCTTCTGGTTCCATGGCTAAGTTAAAAGCCCCATCAGCTATACTTAGAATAGCTTGTGATGGAGGCCCCTGTTGCCAACAGCGAGCTCAATTAAATATCTTGGGGTCACCTACCCACAACTTGACATGGGAAGCATATCCAAAACATCTGCAGAGCCACCAGGTGTAAGCTTGGCCTTGCCTACAGGGCCAAATACAACCTGACTCTGGGAGCTTGTGGTTGGCACTTGCAAGGGAGTGCTTCTCCTCCCTTAGTTATGGATACCACCCATTTGCCAGGTCACCTCAAATCCATCTTAACCGGTGGAACACGGCATATAATGATATCTGTCGGTTTGCACTTGCTGCTCCCAAACTCACCCACCGATGTGAGCTCTATGACAAACTCAACTGGCTCCCCCCTGCGGAATTCCTGATCCTTGGTGTAGGAAACATCACCAGGAAAGTGCTTGCCACGGGCATACCGTCGGGACTGGCGCATCTCCTCCCAAAACTGGACGTCATCCCCTACCAGCTCAGGTCACAGACTGCCGAGTCGCTTAAAGTTCCCCCTACCCGGACCCTTATGGGGGATCGTGACTTTACCGCTTTTGTGCCTAGGCTCTGGAACTCCATTCCGGACTCTGTTCGCTCTGCCCCTTCCCATGGCACCTTTTGCTCCTCCCTGTGGTCCCACCTAAAACAAACGACAAGATGTGACTGCTCCTAGTCTCTGTAATGTAATACTCTGCAGTCCACTATTGTCCACTCTGAGTCCATGATGGTCTATGAAATATATATTCAGTGATTCTAATGTCTATGTCCTGTAACAATTTGTACTATGTGTGGCAGTATCTCTGCCCTTATACAAGCGTTGTTATAGCTGTTTTTTACTGTATCATGCTGTTTTTCCAATGTTGCCATGTATGTATACTGTATGTTTTGTGCTCTCCCGGGTCGTTCCTGAAAATAGGCATACTACTTGTCTAGTGTACTTACCCGGTAAACAAAAGCTAAATAAATAAATAAATAAAAGGTTTTATCCCCTTTCTTAACTGAGTTGGCTATCTTTTCTTTGGTCTGGGCTTTTGCTGTTCTGACTGCCTTCCTTGCTTCCTTCTGCTTTAATTGATACAATTCTTGGTCCTACTACTTCTGTGATTCCTTGTACTTCCTGAATGCTATATTTCTCTCCCTAACCTTCCCTGCCACCTCCTTTGAGAAACATAGTGTTTTTTTACATCATTTTTTTTTTGTTTATTTGCTTTACACAATGGCTTGTTGCCTTAATGATGGCAGTTTTGATTATGCCCCATTGTCCTTCCACCTCTCCTTCCTGCCCATTTGCTAGTGCATTCCTTAGGCACTCACCCATCTTGGCAAAGTCAGCCCTCAAAGTCCAGGACCTTTGCCTTTGTATGGCTTGACTCTACTGCTGTGTTTATCATGAACCATACTGTCCAATGGTCGCTAGTTCCCAGATGTCTACCCTTGTCTACATATGTGATCCTTTCTCCATCTCCATTTGAGAGTACCATGTCTAAGACTGCTCCCTCCCGGGTCGGTTCCAATACTAGTTGTCTAAGGCATGCCCCCTGCAGGGCATCTAGAATAACCCCGCTCTTTGATGCGGCTGCAGCTAATGCACTCCAGTTAACATATGACATATTTAGAGTCCCTATCAACAATATCTTCCCTATTTCTGCCATTCTAAGGATACTTTCCATCATTTCCTTGTCCATTTCCTCCCCTGAGATGGGGGTCTGTATACAACCCCGGTGCAGCTTGTGGTGCCATTGCCTGTCTCCAAGTTGAATTTCAGTACTTATGCTCCTCCCTCTTTACCCTTTTGTTCTGTTGCTTTCCTTCCCTTATGTAGAGAGCTGCTCCACCTCCTTTTTTATCCTCTCTGTCCCTCCTGTAGATAGTGTACCCTGGCATGATTACATCCCAGTCATGGTTCTGTGTGTATCATGTTTCTGTGACCGTCATGATATCCAGATGTTCCTCTTCCATCAAGGCCATTAGTTCAGGAAGCTCATTACCCAGACTACGGGCATTGGTACTCATTACTCTCCATTTACTGATGGATTTTCCTCTTGTAGCCCCATCCCTACCCTTACTGACTTTGCTTTCTCCATTTACCCCAGTCCTGCTCCCTACTGACCTTTCTACTTTGGTTTTTACCTCATTTGGTACCCTGTTTTGGAGGGGAAGGCTGAGAATTCCCTGTTGCTTATCAGACATTAAACAATCAATTTACAAGAGTAGCACGTCAATTCAGCACATCAATTCCAGCGAGTCATTTACGGCGACTCAATTACAGTGCTTACAATTATAGCGAGCAGGTAATATGGGTGACAAACGAGTATAGCGTGACAGGGGATAGATAACCTACCTCTGAGGTCTAGGTGTGCCTTGGAGGATGTTAATTTAGAATTAGCGGGGGGTTTGAGGCGTAGCCCCCCCTGCATAACACTTAATTGGGTTCTTATTGCATTTATAAACACCTGGCTCAGGGAAAAGGCTCGAGAAACAGAAAATATCCTTCAAGTCTAAATGTAATTCTTTCTTGGACTGGCAGCAGCATTTGC
The DNA here is from genome assembly GCA_016271365.2 of Neoceratodus forsteri. Taxonomy (NCBI): domain Eukaryota; kingdom Metazoa; phylum Chordata; order Ceratodontiformes; family Ceratodontidae; genus Neoceratodus; species Neoceratodus forsteri. The sequence goes on from CM057455.1 coordinate 58,061,223, forward strand.
TAATGCCACTTTGCTGAAAAACACCCCAGAAAAGGCATAGTCTAAACTATTAACTTTGCTTACCATAGGAAGTAAAGTATGCAAGGCAATGAATGCAAATCAGAAGCTCCAAAGGCTAGCAAAGGAAACAACTCTCCCCACTGACTCTCTTTCTATAACTAAATTACCTAAAGTTTCAATGGAAATGAGCTGTACTTGCATGCACTGTGACTAATGGTTGCCATAATTCCCATCACTATAAAATAGTCACTGAAATTGTATTCACTAATGTTAATTCATTGAATTTATATGGAACCTTTACAAGATCAAAGTGCTCCCAGGTCACCCCTGAAAACAGGCAGTTGTGCCTAGTGGGCCTTACCCGGTTAAAAAATCAAAAAAGAAAAAATATTAACATACAGTTGTAAGGCAGGTGTTACAAATAGTGTTACAACAGTGTTGCGCATAAAGGTAGAAAGAGTGGACAATAATAAGAGCCGGGTTAACAAGTAAAGAAGTGCTTACATGAAAGAAAAGGAGAAGGAGGGGTAAGGTGGTGGGAGGGGGAAGAGTTGTGTCCCTGAAGACCCCTTCAGGATGCAAGGAACCCTGCAAGGGGACTGGGGGAACAAAAGAGAAAGGGGGATAAGGCTGTAGGTATTTAAAGAGGAAGGAGGAGGTGTGACTTAATGCTAGGAGGGGGAATAGGACCTAACCTAAGAGAGGACCCTTCAGGATGTGGAGTACCCTGCAAGGGGGTTGGGGAAGGTCAGTAGATAGGGATTAGGAGAGTGATAGCAGAAGGAGAGAGAATTAAACCCTTGAGGGGAAGAGAATTCATACCTGTGGAGGGGTTGAGGCCTAGTCCATCAGGATGCATTGGACCCTGTTAGTAGTCATGGAAAATCAAGATAGTGGCAAGATAGAGTAGGGGGAAGGTCAGTAGATATGCTTGGGCTCAGTAGGACCCCCTCAGGATGCTGAGAACCCTGCAAGAGGGCATGTGAAGACTAGGGAGAAAAGTAGATGGGGAGGGGAAGGAGAGGAGACAAGCCTAGGCACAGTAGGATCCCTTTAGGATTCTGACAACCCTGCAAGGGGACTGCAAAGGCTAGGGGGACAGGAAGATGGGGAGGGGGAAGGAGAGGCGACAAGCCTGGATGCAGTAGGACCCCTTCAGGATGCTAAGAACTCTGCAAGAGGACTGCAAGACTAGGGAGATAGTGTGGAAGGGAGTAGATGAGAGATACAAACCCCTCTGGGGTGGAGTAGGAGAGGGACCCATGGAGTGCATTCAGAGTCTCTTACGTTCTGTGAGAGATCAATGGAGGCCAGTAAGTGGGAGCACTTTGGGGGAAGGGGAAGAGTCTGTAGTTTCCTGCCTCTGCCTTGCTCCCACTTTTGTGAAGGAGAATCACATCCGCCTTCCCCCAGATCTCAGGTACCACACCATCCTCCTACGACTCGTTAAAAAGGGTAGCTAGTGGTGTCACTAGTTCTCCCTTTAGTTATTTTAGAATTATGTGGTGAATCCAGTCAGGCCTCATTGCTTTGTCCACCTTTGGTTTCAATTCTTTCAGGGCCCTTTCTTCTGTGAATGGACTGGTATCACCCCCCCCCTCCGATCCAGAGTGCTGCTACTAATTGGTTTAGGTAACCCCCTTCCACTTCTTTTGTGAATACGTGAATACTGAAACGAAGAGGACAAAAGAAGAGGAATCACTTCTAATGGAAAGAATTATTGAGTTCCTAGAGGCCAGTGGGGCACAGGACCCAAGGCAGTATGGATTCACAGCAGGAAGGTCATGTCAGACCTTCCCTGTGTCAGACGAATCTAATAGATTTCTTTGACTGGGTGACCAATGTAGTAGACCAGGGAGGGGCTGTGGACATGACCTACCTAGACTTTAGCAAGGCATTTGACACAATCTCACACAAAAGATTAATATACAAGTTAGCCAGCCTTGGAGTGGGTCCCAAAGTGGAAGCCTGGGTAAAAAATTGGCTGGACAACAGGATACAGAGGGTAATAGTAAATGGAGTTCACTCTGAAGAAAGGGGAGTTACTAGTGGGGTACCACAGGGTTCAGTACTGGGACCAGTCCTCTTTAATGATTTTATAAGTGACATTGCAGAGGGACTGGAAGGAAAAGTATGTCTCTTTGCAGACGACACAAAGATCTGCAACAGGGTTGATACAGCTAGTGGGGTGGAAAGGTTGAGAAGGGACTTGGCAACGTTGGAGGAATGGTCAAAAGTATGGCAGCTTAGATTCAAGGCAAAGAAGTGCAAAGTAATGCACCTGGGAAACAAAAACCCAGGGGAAGTGTACACAATGGGGGTGAGATACTAACAACAAAAATGGAAAGGGACCTGGGGTAGTCATATCAGATGACCTTAAGGTGGACAAACAAGGTGAGAAGGCAGTAAAGAGGGCTGGTGAGATGCTGAGATGCACAGGGAGAGGCATCACTAATAGAAAACAAGAAGTTATTATCCCTCTGTACAGACAGTTGGTGAGACCCCATGTGGAGTACTGCGTCCAGTTCTGGAGACCTAGTCTCCGCAAGGACATAGACAGGATGGAGGCTGTCCAGAAGATGGCAACTAAAATGGTGAAGGGTCTGCACCAGAAGACATACGAAGAGAGATTAAAGGAGCTTAAAATGTATACCCTAGAGGAGAGGAGGGACTTGATAGAAACTTTCAAGTAATAATAATAATAATAAATGTTATTTTTATGGCGTCTTTCAAAACCAAAGCACCTAACAAAAGTAAAATCACACAATTAAAAATTCCACAACAACATAATCAGTAACACATCTCAAGGCCAATAATATAATCATAAAATCTTAAACTCTTTCCATCCATTAAATGCCATAGGCTTGACTCCATACCCAGGTTTTCAGTGCTTGTTTAAAACCTTCCACTGCCATGTGCTCATGTAACTGACTGGGTAGAGAATTCCAGAGGGTAAGGGATGCATACATAAATGTTCTGGCTCCAAAAGATTTCAAGCATACCCTTGGAATCTCTAGCAACCTCTCGTTGACTGAGCGGAGCGATCACTTGGGGCAATGTGGAACCAGGAGCTCTTTCAGGTAGTCTGGGCCAAGTCCGTGCAGGGCTTTAAAAGTCAGCAAACCGACTTTAAAGGTGATCCGACACTGAACTGGCAGCCTGTGCAGTCCGTGCAGCACTGGCAAAATATGACAGGACTGTGAGGATCCCATCAACTGCTATACCGCAGCGTTCAGCACTAGATGCAAGCAGCACATTTCCACCCCAGGTAGCCCTAGGTACAAAGAGTTGCAGTAGTCAAAGTGCGAGGTCATGAAAGCGTGATTCAGAATAGGAGGGTCATCGAAGGGAACAAGGTGCCTGATCCTAGCGATATTCCTCAGATGGTAGAATGAGGAACTGAAGACAGCTGACACCTGAGAATGCAGGGTTAGCCCATCATCAAAAATTACCCCCCTGGTTCCACACCCATTCAGAGGTTGGGAGTGGCTCACCCCCAAGATATAAACCACAGGGTGAGCCCCCCCAACCTCTCTAGCTGACGACCAGGATCTACAACCAATACCTCGGTCTTACCAGAGTTCAACTTTAGCCAGCTGGCATTCATCCACTCCTGGATTTCGGCAAGACAGTTATTAAAGACCGAGATAGCTCCATCCTGATTGGGGGCCAAAGAAAGGTAGAGCTGGGTATCATCAGCATAGCACTGAAACCTCAGCCCATACCTTCTTACAATGTCTCCGAGGGGCAGCATATATACTGCGAACAACATGGGGGACAGCACTGGTCCCTAAGGAACTCCACACTTTAACAAGACTGGATCTAAGGAAAAAAACTCTGACACCACCCTCTGAGATCTTCCCGTGAGGAACGATGTAAACCACTTGAGGACTATAGCCAACAGTCCACAAATGAACCTCAGGCGATCAAGCAGCATCCCATAACCCACAGTATCAAATGCTAAAGAGAGAGATCTAGGAGGACCAAAATAGAATGGCTCCTCCCATCTCTAGCCATCAGGAGATCATTGAGCACCCAAATCAGCGCTGTCTCATTACTATGCTTATTTCAAAAACCGGACTGGAGAGGTTCATAGATGGCATGGATGGTCAAGTGGTCCTCAAGCTGTGTGGCACAACTTTCTCAATGACCTTCCCTACAAAGGGAAGATTAGAGATTGGTCTGTACTTAGCAAGGCAGTCTGGGTCCAAAGAAGCTTTCTTCAAGAGTGGTGTTACCAACGCCTCTTTTAGGGAGCTTGAAAACTCACCCATCTCCAGGGAGCACCAGACTATCTGAGCAAGGACCGGGCCAATGACATCACTACAACCCAAAATTAGGGAAGTAGGTCTCAGATCCAAACTACACCATGTAGGGCACTCACTCTGCACAATCCGCATGACATTCATGAAAGCCGGCCGGCCAAGGTACTCCAAGGAAGACCAAGATATGCGAACCTGCACTGATCCACCACAGCACCCATAGAGTGTGCTGGATGGAAAGCTGATCTGATGTCGGCAACCATATTTGCAAAAAAACAAGCAAGTTCATCGCACTCTTCTTGTGAAAACACTTTTCGAACTTGTAGACAGGCCGGGTTGCACAGTCTGTCCACAGTTCGGAACAGCTGAGCTGGTAAATTTTAAGCAGCCGCAATCTCTCCAGACAGGAACTCTGCCTTCTTATGGAAGATTTCAGATTGATATACTTGGTAATGGTTCATCAATTTAAGGTGGTCTGCGTCAAGAGTGGACTTCCGCCAGCAACGCTTCAACCTTCATCCAAGTCCCTGCATCTCCCTCAAAGTCCCATCAACCATGGCAATCCAGGGTGAAGGGAGAGTGGATGAACACGCACAAGAGCAATGATACCCAGAGCCACTATAGTGGCCAAATTACAAGCCACCATGAGTGCTTCTGGGTCACTGTTTGCCTCTGGGAATGATGAGAGATCCAGGACCGCAAGTACCTCAAGGGAATCAAGAATCCAAGAGAGTAGCATCTTTCAGAATAAGAGATGTGCAAGAACAAGGGGGCACAATTTGAAGATAGAGGGGGGACAGCTCAGAGGTGATGTGGATACATGGAACAGCCTTCCTGAGGGGATAACTGAGTCAAAAACAGTGAGGGAATTCAAGAATGCATGGGACAGACATAAGGCAATTGTAGCGGGAGGTAGGAGGAATTAGGCTGTAGGTTAACTAGGATCTGGAGCTTATCCATTAGGTAGGCAAATAGGCAGACTAGGTGGGCCAAGTGGTCCCTATCTGCCATCAAATTCTATGTTTCTATGTAGGAGGGGAGGTACCTATACCAATTAAATACCAATACAATTCTATCTCTCTCTTTCTGTCTCCTTTCCTCTCTGCCCTTTCTGGATCTAACCTTGATAATAAGTGGCTTTTCAATCCTGATTGATGCAGATCTACAACACTGTGATGACAGGCTTAGTCTAAGCTCTGCTATTATTACTTATTTAGTGTGCACTTCTGCTGGTGCATTGGTGTTTACTAGCACAACAGCACCCTAGTGACTTTTGGCTGTTTATTCCCCTACCCAGGTTCCGCTCATTCTTTATATTTCTATTTTGTTTGTACTGTTAACCTTCAAACACCATATTTATTTATTTTATTTATTTATTTCAATCTAGGATTACAATACCTTTGAGATGAGGCTCTTTTACAAAGGTTCCACGTCAGCGTGTGCTACAGTCATCATTTTTGGTTACAAACATATAGTCACTGACTTACAGACATATAATAACCATTACAAAGACTTGAACTACGAGCAAGACAAGGGAAGGGGGGGTGGTGGGGGAAATGAAGGTAGGAGATCGAGGAGGGGAAGGAGGTGCAGGGGGTAAGGGGGGGTATGGGAGGTGGTTGGGTGGAGGCAGGAGTGGAGATATAGGGGGGAGGTGGGTGAGGGTGGGAGACAGTGCAGCCAGGGGACCTTGTTGAGGGAATATGACAGGTAAGGTGCTAAGGGTGCAAAGACTGATTTAAGTGCTGGATGCTGGGGCATTTGCAGCTGGAACAGTGGAAATGTTAAGATGGGTAGTCGCAGGATAAAAGCAGTGAGAGGCGCAGCTTGGACTTGAAGAAGCTGAGTGTTTGAGCGGTCGCTATGTTGCTGCTAAGAGAGTTGAGCCAGTTGGATGCCTGATAGGCGAATGATCTTTGTCCTTGGGTCGTGCGACATCGTGGGATATGTAGTAGATGGAAATTGGATCTCCTTGAGGTGATGTTCCTATGTCTAGGCTTAAGTAGGGCACAGACAACAGGCGGGGCCAGACCCATTATAATTTTCTTGGCCGTGATGCAGGTTTGGTATTTTATGCGTTTGTCCAGTTGAAGCCATCCAGATTGGGAATAAAGATCACATGTGTGGGTACGGCCATGTGAGCCAGTGATGAGAGGACAAGCCTTATTCAGGGAGATTGCAATACGCTTGAGAGCAGAGGTAGTTGCAGACCCATATATGATAAGACCATAATCTATGATGCTGACGATGGAGCTTTGATGATACTGCCAGTGCTTCTGGGGTTAGGTGTTTCCTGTGCCGGAATAATATGCCTAACCTCGCACTGGCAGACTTTGCAACACTGCTGATATGGACAGCGTATGAGAGGTGGGGATCAAGGGTGATGCCTAGGTACTTGAATGATTGTGTTTGCTCTAGGATGGCTCCTTGTTTGGTTGCAGTGGACAGGTGGAGTTGTGTTTTTTTTTTTTTTTTGTGGCGGCTGCAAAAGACCATAGACTTGTTTTTTTTTTCTGATTGAGAAGCAGTTTATGAGTTAGAAACCAGGATTCGATGGAGGAGAAGGCATGCTGTGGTTTATTTTGTAACTGGATTGGATCAGGGTCCAAGGTGAGGATCACAGCATCGTCGGCGAAGAGAATTATTTGTTCTGGGCAGCTGTCTGGTAGTGAGTTTAAGAATAGGCTGAAGAGGAGGGGTCGCAGAATGGAGCCCTGGGGCACTCCCGAGTGGACCGGTCTAGGGTCTGAGAGCGTATCAGCGATTATTACTGTTTGGGACCATTCTTCAAGGTAGCTCTTAAACCTACTAATGGAGTTGGTTGACAGCCCAGTGTTCTGAAGCTGGATTGGCAGGAGGTGGTGATTGACGGTGTCGAAGGCTTTAGTTAAGTCAATGTAGATTGAGCTTAGTAGTTCACCGGAGTCAAGTGCATTGTGGATTGCGCCGGTGAATTCAAGTAGGGCTGTGGAGGTACTGTGACCTTTGTGGAACCCGTGTTGTTGCTTGCAAAGGATGTTGTACATATCCAGGTATTCTCTGAGCTGGTCCAAGATGATGTGTTCTAGTGCCTTGGGGAGTGGGGGTAGTAGGGAGATAGGTCTGTAGTTATCGTGGGCAGTTTTGTCACCACTTTTATGAATTGGGGTGGCAGTGGCAGATTTCCATCTGTCCGGGAACTGGCTAAGGCTGAGGGAGAAGTTGAAAACTCTGGTCAGAGGACTAAGCACTTCATCAAGTGTGAGAGACAAGATTTTGAGATCGAGGGAGTCATTACTGAATCTTGATTTACCAAGGGCTTTGGTTACATATTTGCATACTTGGCAAGCCTTGACTGCTTTGAAGTAGAAGCAGGAGGAGCTGGTGGGAGTAGTGTTCATTGCGGACAGAGGAGCTTCACCATCTTTGAAGTAGTCCTGGGGTACGACAGCGCTGAGGTTGGTAAAGGCTTTGTTAAAGGTATCCGTAATGGTTTTTGGGTTGAGGGTTGTGGTTCCGTTGATGCTGATTATTGATGGGGGGGTTGGGTGGATTCCCGGTGAGTTCCTTTATGTTCTTCCAGAATTCCTGACCATTGCCCCAGGAGTTTGTGAGGGCATGCTTATAGTACACAGACTTCATTTGCCGGATGGTTTTGGTGCAGTCATTGAGGGCACATTTGTAATTTTGGATGTCATTTTGCCTTCCAGTGTTTCTGGCCAGCTCCCATAGGTGGTCTCTTGTTTTTAGCATCCTGAGGAGGTCACCTGTGAGCCAAGGGTTACTGAGTGATTTGACTCTGCATTTCTTAATAGGAGCATACATGTCACAGGCCACAGTGAAGATGTTTATGAAGTGGTAAAGGGCAGTGTTTACATTGGTTGCATTGAAGATAGCAGACCAGTCTTGATCTAGGAGGTGGGATTTGAGTAGAGGAAAGTGACCACTGGGTAGAATCCTGCTGATGTTAGTTTTTGGTGGTTGTTTGATGAATTTATTTGACCAGGTGCAGCTAACAGGGGAGTGGTCGCTGAGAGAGTCAGGGAGGACATTAGTGTTAGATATCCGTGATGGGTGACTGGTAAGGATCCAGTCCAAGAGTGTGCTGGTGCCGGTCCTGTAATTTTTCCTGGTTGGTGAGTCAACCATTTGTGTGAGGTTCGCTGCAGCAATGGTATCCCTGTGTGCACCAGCATTGTCCACAGGCCTGTTGATGTTGAAGTCACCTAGGAGGATGGATTCAGTGTCCAGTGGGAATGATTTTACAAAGTCACGAACAGCTGTTAGACCAGTTCCTTGTTCTTTAGAAGGGATGTAGATGGTGGCAACAGTGAGGGTTTTGTTTTGGGCTCCCGAGGAGGATTCTCACTGGCAGTATCTGAGCAGTAGTGGGTTGGAGTGAGGTAATGATGTGGTGCCCCTGAATGGAGTCTTTTAGGTAGAGAGTGCAGCCCCCACCTCTTTTGGAGAGGCGATCCAGCCTAAAGATGTTGTAGCCAGGAAGGCTGATTGCATGGTCTGGTACTGATGGCGTGAGCCAAGTTTCGACAACCACCAGGATGTCAGGGCAGTGTTGGCTGGTGAAGGCTTGTAGGGCATCCATTTTAGGAAGGAGGCTGTAGATGTTGATTGATATGAATGAGAGGGCACCCCGAAGGCTTGCTCAGATTAATGGCTTTAGAGAAGAATGGGCTAGGGTTTGGGTGCACGTTGCCTGACAGCATTAGAAGGAGGAGGACTAGCCTCAAGGAGCTGCGGTGTATTTTTTTAAGGGAGTGCTTATATAATAATACAAAAGTTCTTGGTAATTTTTTTTTTTTTTTAATTTATTTCTACAGAGCAGATCAGTTCGGTTACCTTTAGATCCTGGGTATTAGCTTTTAATTTGACTGTGTGCAATTGAGATATAACTCCAGAAATACATATGTCTTTGTGTTTACTCGATACTCTGTTATTGGTGAAGTATTACAGTATGTCTTCTGTTAACCTCTGCATCGCCTGTGGAATGTAAAAGGTTTAGGGTCACTCATCAAGCAGAATAAAATACTGAGTTACCTCCAAAAGGAGAGAGTGGATGTAGCCCTCTTCCAAGAGACATATATTCTGCCAGAAAAGGCAGCAAAACCAGCTAAGGCATGGGTGAGACAAACTGAATACAGCTGTTTCAGTAAAAAAAAAGGCACCCCATATTAATTCGAAAAGGGGTCCCATTTTTTAAGAGTAATCACATAGCAGACTCAGAGGGGCATTTCCAGTTTCTGGAGGGTACTTTAAATGGGAAACAAGCGGTCATTTGTAATATCTATGCCCCCAATAGAGACCAAAGCAGGTTTTTTTAATGAAATTGTTATTCAGTTAAGCTTGTATTCTGATTTCAAAATCATATGCAGGGGGGGGAATTTTAATGAGGTGCTTGATCTATTCCTAGACAGAACTAATGGTAGAACTCAATATCTGATGCCGAGTCCTAGAAGGGCCCCGGTTAATTTAAAAGAGGACCTAGGGTTGGCGGACATGTGGAGAACACTTCAAACAGATGGAAGGGACTATTTTTTCCTATTTCAGCTAGGCACTCTTCTTATAATAGAACAGACTACTTACTAGTCTCCAAGGGATTGAGTTTTGTGTTACCCTCAGCAGATATAAAGAGTGGAGTGAGTTCAGATCACGGTTTGGTAACAGCACACTTTATAGTAGACGGGGATATCAGCATTGCTAGGCACTGGAAGTTTAATACCTCACTTTTTCAAGACAAAGCCTTTAAGGAATTTCTTGAGGGGGCTGTATCAGAATATTCTTGAGAGGAATGATGATGGACATTTTATGCAATTCTATGGGATGCCTTTAAGACCCATCACAGGGGGAGAACAATCTTGTTTGCAACAAACAAAAAGATGACTGTGCTCAAGGATTTAGCCATAAAAGAGAACAAACTCAAAGAGTTGGAGAATAAATTTAAACAGGAAAAAAATAGAACACAAAATAGGCATCGTGAGATTTTAGCACTTTAGTATGAAGTTAGTAAGATATTCTCTGCTAAGGCTGAATTTTCCCTGGCTGTTACTAAACAGAAGTTCTGTGAGTCAGGTGAAAAATCAGGCAAATTACTTGCATATAGGCTTTAAAAAAGATGTAACCAAGAGGGGGTGGGGGGGGCACTGTGGAGTCTGAGCAAGATGGCGGCTATTTGAGAGAGCTCCGCACTTCGAGAATAAATATTGAAATAAATTAAGTTGTATTTTCTGTTTCAATTGGCTCAAAACTTGTGGGAGTTTATATTGGAGCCTCACGGCTGCAGAATGGGATATCCCTGTAAGGAACATGTGCATGGCTTGGGTACTAAATCCAAAACCAGCACAGCAACTCCAGCCATGAGGTCCGCCCAAGTCCGAAGTGAGGAGTTAGCCAAGGTGGCGGGAGAAGAGACCCTACAGTCAACAAGGGAGAAGCTCTCTTGTCTGATTGCTTTGGTAGCTAATTTCTCCAACAAGTTCAATGGGCTTACAAATACAGTGGCAACTCTGGAGACTGCAATGGAAGTAGTCCAAACCACTACAACAAATGCAGCAAAACAAGCTGACTCGGCCATGGGAGCAGTCTCTACTGTTATCAAAGAAAGCTCCCAATGGAAGGCACGACTAGAGATGCTGGGAGAATTAGGTTAGAGCTCCCAATATCTGTATCCTGGGAATGTGAAGGAGATCATATTTTAATGCTCCCCCTGGAGTGGTTCATACAACATCTAGGGGAGGAGATCACAGTTAAAACCCACTCTTTTCAGAAAGCCTACCGAGCAAATCAAAGGGGCAGACAGGATAATCCAGATGCACCGAGAGTGATCATCCTTGTGACAGACGGTGCAGTGCTGGCACCAGATACTCACTCTGGCTCAGTGTTGGGATCATTTGCTGCAGGGTAGTCAGCGAATTCAACTGTACCCAACCATCAGCTATACAATGTGTCAGAAGAGGAAGAGATTTGATGGTGCGAGGGTCCTGCTTCGTGAGGCCTCCATACAACATGGCTTGCTTTTCCCTGCTTGTGTACACGTAGCGCATAGAGGAACAATCTACTGTATGTGTTCTCTGATCCTAATGAAGCCCTGAAATGGAGCTAAAAATATGCAGCCCCAAGAGACTGTGTTAAGCTTTCTGATGCGGGAACATCAGATGAAGAGGGCACATGAGGGTAACTCTTTTTGTCTCCATATTGTTGCCCTAAATATGGCTTTATTTCAGCACTGAGGTATGATGAATCAATTTAATGACTGAGACATTGGAGAAAACTATGGAAATTTACTAACTTTTGGATTTATTAAATAATTATATATAAGAACCTCTGATTGTCTATCTTTTGTCTTATTAATAAAAAAACTAAGCTGAATCAAAGGCCATTTAGATATATATTCACATGCTCCCTATTCATAAAGTTTATAATTTGACAGAGGACCTCAGTTTTCCTGTTATGTCGTGATGGGTTTAATCAGTGTGGTATTACTTGTTGATGTGTGTAATGGGGAATTGGGAGCCATATACAGTAAAGCATCGTTAATTTAGTTAGCTGGTTGACTTGGAAAATAGCAACTTTAGAGCTTTCTTCATTCTTGTAAGCACATTTGTGCTACAACAAGCGTATGCATGGTATTTTTCATTTCCCTCTTTCGAGGGACTGGACATTGGGACTCATAATATTCTTGGACTTTAAGGGATGTTTACCATGCCACTCATGGGCTTGAATCACAGTTTAATGTCTGATATAATAAAGATTTATACCAATGATAAAGCCCTCAGGGATGTAGCTTATAGAGAAGGCACAATTCCTGAGTATAGTAAGAGGAGTGGCGCCCGCATATGGTTTAATGTAAGAAATGTAGGACTTTGCTAGTAATCGAAACTGTATGTTTTTTTCTATAAAATAATAAACAAAGTTGAAAAAAAAAAGATGTAAGCAAAACTTGATTGCAGGGGTAAGGAATAAGCAAGGAAGATTTAAGGTAGCAAACCAAGACGTTAACAAGATAGTCCCATAATTCAATGAAGATTTATATACTAGCTCGGCCATAGCAGAGAATGACCTGTTATCAGAATCCTTGGGCGCCTCTAAGTTGCCACCTCTAACGGATGATAAGGATGCCTTAGATAGGCCAATTTCGATTGAAGCAATAACTCAGATTATTAGAGATTCTCCCAATAATAAGGCTCCAGGACCGGATAAGTTTCCTGAAGAACTTTACAAGGCCAAAGTCCAGGAGGGCCCCATGATCTGTGAACTTTACAAGGCTCTGGGCCCATCAATGAGAAAGTATTTGTGCAAAGTGTTTGCCAAAACCTTTTTTTAACCAGGAGAGACACACCGAGCTGCAACTTGCTTACAGGTGCGACCTGGGAGCACGAAGAAGTTAAGTGACTTGCTCAGAGTCGCACAGTATGCAAGTGAGGCTGTGGGATTCAAACCTAGGTCTCCAGGTTTGCAGCTCAGAACTTTAAACCACTGCACTATACTGCCTCCTTAAACGACCTCGTCTGAGGTGGGAAAATTGCCTGAGTCTCTCACTAGGGCCTACATCACCCTGATTCTTAAGAAAGAGCAGGATCCCCTTATCTGTGAGAGTTACAGACCTATATCATTACTGAATGGAGACTACATGATCTTGACAAAGGCCCTATCCTTTAGAATTCATAAATTGGTTACTTAAATGGTAAGTTTTTTACAACAGGTAGGGTTTTCTCAGGCAGGTCTGGTATTAGAAACGTTAGGCATCTCCTTAATGTGATATACACAGCTAGGATGGCCAAAAAGACTTTAACTGTCCTATCTATAAACTTTTTTAAGGCCTTTGATACCTTCGAGTGGGGCTATTTATTTAAGGTACTTGAAGCATATAATGTGGGGAAAGGTTTCATTCAGTGTATTAAAACAATTTAATTAATGGGTCATGTTTTTTCCCCACTGAAAAAGCCGTGTATTAAATGCCATAATACACATATGTGTATTATGGCATTTTTTAATATATGGCTCTTTTCAATGTAAAAATGCATGAGCCATACTGTGGCGCATGACCGCCAAAAAGCACTTTCCCTGTTCAACTTTCTCCCACAAAAGCACTCACCTCAGGAGCCGGTTAACCAGGAGATTGTTGAGTGATAGTGTTTGCAGTTCCGAGAACAGTGAGTGGTCGGGATCCATGCTGCCATAACGTTACCCTATTTTTTTTTTTTTTTTTTAAATACTTTCCAACACTCATCTGTGGTGTCCACAAACAGAGCTGCATGCTCGCACTCTGTGTTGGGCCAGCCAAGAGAGAAGCATCGAGAGCAGCAAAGCCTCCAAGTCATTTCTACTACTGCCTGTCTCCAGTGCCTGTCACCAGCAAACATTTCTTGCCTCCTCCTCCTCTAACTTCACCCCAGGCCAGGGCGGTGAGTAGGCAGTAACACCACTGGCTAGGTGCTGACCGACTGAATTTAAATAAATAAAAAATATATATATATATATATTTTCACACTGCACAAGCATATGCAGGGGCAGAAGGAGTCAGCAAACAAACCACGACCCCTTAAATTAAACAAAACAAAATATAGGGTGCAGTGCGTTAAACTTGAATTTAACACACACCCTCGTTGTTGGATGGATATGTGCCATCCAACAACTCAGGTGTGCGTTAAATTGTCGTAACACACTGCACCCCATACTTTATCCTATGTATATATTGTTCTCCTTCTGCAGAGGTTATAACAAATGGGACAGTCTCCTCATCATTTAGATTATACACAGGAACAAGGAAAGGGTGTCCGCTGTTACAGTCTTTGTTCATTCTGGCTTCAGAACCACTTATTAGACTTATTCAATCAAACTGCAATATATGGGGCTTTAAAATGGGCTTGATAACTACTAAGACTTTTGCATATGCGGATGACCTTTAGTTCACCTCATCTCATTTTGGTAATTCCCTTAGAAAACTTAACTTTATTTCAGCAGTTCTCTAGCACCTCAGTATTATCAGTTAACTGGAAAAAGTCACAGGTGTTACAGGTATTTGATGGGGGAGGATTAGGTGTGAGTGACAGTTTTCTGGAGAATGAGTGCTGGAAGGCAGGCTTAATTCTTTGTCTGGGACTGCAGATTCCGAGTAATACCCACACTATGGTGGCCATTAAACTAGCTCCCCTTTTGGAAGAAATAAATGGTGATCTGGGGAAATGGGCAAGTCTATCTTTGTTCCTCTGGGGAAAAATCAATTCTGTTAAAATAATGGTGGCTCCTCTAAAATTTAAGAAAATGACATCTATGGTCAGACATTTCCTGTGGGGTTCTTTAGCGCCCAGACTATCCCTATCCAAACTCAGGTCCCACTGGTCCCAAGGGGGCTTTGGACTCCCTTGGTGGAAGACACAGCAATTGGCTTTTCATTTCAAGCAAGCTGTATTTTACTTTTTGCCCCATCATCTGTCAATTCACCCATTTGGCTTGAACTGCAACATCAGCTTTGCAAGCCAGTTAAGCTGCCTGATCTTTTAGTCAAGACAAGTTCAGGCTTATGCACAAAGAATCCCAGTATTCTCAGCTCTGTAAAGGTTATTAAGTTACTTCAAAAAAAAAAAGTTTCCTTTGACGGGTTGCCACCACATTTGGAAGGCCTGTGGTCCAACCCTAACATACAGATGGGAGGCAAATCCCTGCTAAACTCTGATTGGTACAGGCTTGGCGTCTCCAATGTGGGAGATCTAAGTGACCCAGATACTAGGGTATTACAGTATTTCCAGAAGCTCAGTCAAGATTACAATCTCCCTAAATTTCATTTTGTGATATATCTGCAGATTAGAAATGCCTTAGCAGATACCATTCTAGAACTCAACTAGGAACTACCTAGTGGGGGGGGGGGCAAAAGTGGTCCACCAACATGTAACACAGCTCCAAAAGAGGAGCATCACAGCTGACAAGCTAATGTGTAACAGCACTGACAATCCTGATTGTAATGCATCCTCAACATCTAAATGAATATCCACCCTTGGCTTGAGTATCTCTTCAAAAGACTGGGCCTCTGCCTGGAAAAACACCCATCAGGCATTCAAGGAAGTTCAGGGTAGAACTACACAGTACAAAATCCTGCATCAATATTATTATTTCCCAGACAGGCTGGATAAAATGGGGTTCTGTCCTGGTGACAACTGTTGGAGGTGCAATGAACCACATGCTGACCTCCTGCACATGTTACAGAGTTGCCCTCAGGTGTATCAGTTATGGTAGCCTGGTCATAAGATCTGAGAGACTGTTTCAGGGTCCAAGATCTTGTTGTTACCTCAGACTTTTACACTGGGTCTTTCCTTGCAGCTAGCACCACTCCCAAGAAATCAGAACAACTGGCCCTGGCCCTAAAGAAGCTATTACTTTCAAACTGGTAAGTAGAGTCCATGCCATCCCTGTCTGAATGGTATAAAAATATGTCAGTTTTAGCACAAAATGAGAGAATTTGCCACTTGTTGCTCAACCAGGCAGCTAAATTTCTTGAAACATGAGACCCTTTCCTGGATTTGATAGTGTGACACCTAGACAGTTTTACTTATCTGCTTTTATATAAGGTTGGATATTATCGTACACTGCCTGTTTGGCTTTGCCTCATAGTCTTTTATATTGAAATTATTTTCCTTAGTATGAATGTATAAGTTGCTGGCCTAGTGACATTTTGTAACCGATTTTCTCTGTATTTTAGGATTGATGCTATGTTTCATCATCCAGTGCTATGTATTACTGTATTTGTGTTACAAAAACTAATAAAATATGAATAATAAAAAAAAGTGTTGGAGTACCCTTGTTCTACATCCTACACTATCAATGCCAAAGATATGATGGCTAGTTTACAGAAGTTTAACCAAGCACTATACTCTTCCCAGTTTTGACTTCATCCCAAAGGTCCCTTATGGAAGATTTCTTGGACTGCGCACAGCTACCCTGTTTCTCCACGGACCAGCAATACCTATTATTTGGCCCAATAACTGTGGCTGAAGTGAACCATGCACTCTCTTCACTTCCATTAGATAAAGCTCCAGGACCAGATGGATTTTCCTCACTGTTTTATAAAACTTTCAAGGAAGAGTTACTCCCCTTACTTATCAACTTATTTAACTTTTGGGGTATGTCTACCATAAAATAAAAGTCCCTCTTCAAGGCCAGGATCATTCTTCTCCCAAAACCAGGGAAGGATCCCATCAAACCAGAGAATTATCAACCCATTTCTTTATTAAACAATGATGTTAAGTTGTATCCCAAAATATTGGCCCAATGACTCTCCAGAGTTTGGTTTTCCCTATTTGGACCACAACGAGTGCTGGTTCAGTTGCTGGTCATAATGCCAGCGATATTTTTGCAAGCTTTTTCACCTTTTCTCTGCGTCCAGAGACACTGAGGTAGAGGTGGCGTTGGTATCTCAGGATACAGAGAAAGCTTTTGATAGGGTGGCTTGGTCTTATTTGATTGAAGTCCTCAGCAGCTGTGGCATACCGGGGGAATTCATACAGAGAATTCAAGTCTTGTATCTGGTTTCATGACGTAAAAAGTGCATGAGCATTGACACTGGGACCACAGACAGAAGCCACCAATATCTCAGAAATGTATAACCTGGTGTGCAGTCGAATATACTGCCCCTCATTTACTGGGTAAATGGGAGTACTCCTGTATTAGCTGGAAAAGGACAAGTCGAGCCACCAAACCACTAACCCCCATGTTTGTTACTATTGCTGCCCCATGAACCTGTCCTACCAATTCTCTCAAGAAGTAGTGGATATCCTCCCTAGTCAGATGGGTTTCTTGTAGGCTAGCAATCCCCACTTGCAATGTCCTAAGGTGACACAGCACCATGTGGCACTTACACTTGTTCTGAGCACCTCCAACATTCCACATTATCAACCAACGTGATCCTGCCATACCCTTATATGATCAACCCAATGCTGTGGGTTATTCCCACTCCTTTGGAAAAAGATTTGAACTTCCCATTGGACTACTGGGACATACAACCCTCTGCCATCCACCCAATGCCCACGATAACCATGTTTGTAAAGAATCAATCTAGATCAGATAGTGGAAGTACCCCCAAAAAACCCTGACCAAACAAAAACTTCCAAAAAACTAATCAAATACAATAACTATGACATACTCTTCAGAAACAGGAAAAGCCCAGATATTCCAAAAACAATCAAAACAGCACAAATTCCCCGCCCAAATGACCATACACCCACACACTGTGGGTCCATGATGAGTTACCCACTTCACCCAACAACCAATCCATATCCCCCTCAAACTTCAGATATAACCAGGAAACAAGTAAGGCTAAGAAGAGTGCATAGTTTTAAGACAACTGTCTAAATACAGTTCTCAAATGGCCAAGATTATTGAAACAAACACGTTAATGAATTATGAGAGACTAGAAAATGCTACAACAACTGGGCATAACAAATTCAGTCACGATAACAGCATCCATTTATTTATTTATTGCAATTTCGGATAAATACCTATGAGCCAGTGGTTCTTTTACAAAGGTTCCATGTCAGTATACAAAGAATCCCTGTGTGAGATTAGCAGGCAAGCAGTTGGAATACAAATTTCAGTACAGGGTATACATGGTCTAAAATCTACATGTAGTATAATTAACAGTTAGAACAACACAACACAACCAAGCATACATTTAAGAATGATGAGTCACAGCAAACAATATTTACATGAATTAAAGCTGCCAGAAGGGCACTGTCAACGGGAAAGGTGGAGTGGAAAAATTGAGTTGCTCCAGTTGTACCAGGCAGTGTAGGTAACTGGAAGGAAGGTAGAAAGAGAGGTGGGAGGGAGGCAAGGATCGGGTAACTTGTGCAACAGTGAGTGGGGTGAGCACATTAGAAAAGGGAGAGGGGAAGGGAGTTGAAGGAGGGTAAGAGAGGAAGGTGTTGTACCAGGACTAGGGAGAGAGGCAGAGGAATGGGGGAGGAGGGTGGTAGCAGGCAGAGGTGGGGATAGTAGAGATGTGCGAAGAACAACAGTGATTGACAGGGAGGTTAGGAGAAACAGTCACAGGTGACTCTGGACATAAGCGTTTGATGTAGCTTGTGTTTGAACGAGCAGAGGGTGCCTAAGTTGGCGAGTTCGCTGCCCAGGGAGTTAAACATCTTAGGGACTCTACCTGCAAAAGACCTTGGGCGGTGAGACAGCAGGGAAGAGATAAAGGATAGCTGTCAGAGTTTCTTGTGTAATGGGAGTGGCTGGCTGGGCTTAGGAGAGAATGAACCCCAGGGGGCATGAGTCCCATCAATGACTTTTTTGCCAGTAGGCAGGTTTGGAAAGCAGTCCTTCCCTGAAGTTGCAGCCAGTTTGACCGTTCGTAGAGGTCACAGGTATGCGTGCAGTGGGCAGCGTCAGTAAGGAGTCTGCAGGCCCTATTCAGTGCTGTAATGATATGCCGTAGTGCTGTAGCTGTGGCTGCTCTGTAGATAACAAGCCCATAATCAATCATGAAGACAACAGAGCTGTGTATTTTGCTAGTTGAAGGGTGTCAGGCAGTGTCTATGTTTATTGAGAAGGCCTAAATAGATATTTATGAATTTCGTAACTGAATTGATATGGCTAGAGAAGGACAGAGTAGGGTGCAGGGTTACACCAAGGTATTTGAAAGTCTGTGTCTGGTCCAGGGTCACACCCGAGCTGTTTTTGATAGACAACTGTTGGTGCTTATGTTTGTTACGCGTGCCATGGAATAACAGTCTTTTTTTTTTTTTTTGTAATTTAGCACTAGTTTCTGTGAGATGAACCAGGCCTCAACTTGCGTGAAACTTTCCGGCAGTTGTTTCCGAGCACTTTAAGGAGGTATTTTTTGGCATCCCTTTCAGTAACTGCCTTGAAATAGAAATGTGGATGATTTGTAGCCTGAGTCAGTTGATAGTGGGAGGCCGTGGTTTGGTTGGTGTCAAAGAAGTTAGAGGGATGCACGTGGCTGAGGTCGGTGAATGCCAGATTGAAAGTGCTGGCAATTGTGTCCAGGGTGTTGCTGCCGTCAACGTTTAGCACATTAGCAGCTGCTTTGGACTCTTTTCCTATGACTTCAGAGAGGCTTTGCCAGAATTTCCTTCCATCCATCTGACCATGAGTTTGATAGGGTACTCCTGTAGTGTCTGGCTTTTTCAGTGTGAATAGCTCTGCAGGTTCAGGCATTCTTGGTGGCTCTGTATGCCTGAAATTCTGCCTGGTTGCCAGAGACTGTGGCACAAGCTCATAGAAGGTCCTGAGCTTTTAGTTGGTTTAGGAGTTTGCCTGAGAGTCAAGGGTTGTCAAGGCCTTTAATTTTGCATTTCCAGCCATCCCAGTGGCGTAGAGGGTTGAAGCGCTGGACATCACACCTCACGCCACACTGGCGACCCGGGTTTGGGAACAAGCCTGGGTCATTGGAGGTCAGCCAGGGGGAGGAGGGAGAGGACTCAAGCTGGCAGCTGACAGGCAGCCCTCTACCTCAGGGATAGAGGTAGCAGGTATCTCGGAGCTTGGCCACCCTCTGGTGAAGGCCAGAGAAGTGGTGCCTCTCCAAGGACCTTCAGCATTAGGCCATTCGGGGGAGGGGGGGAGGAGACCCCATCTGGTGCTGTGGTACGCATGTGCACCTCCATGCACATGTGTTGCCACTTCCGGGGATCTCGGGAGTAGGTCCACGGGGAGAAAACAGAGGAAAAAAGTGGGGGTCAACCAAGGATGATACCTCCGTACTGGCTCTGGGGATCTGCCGGGGCATGCATGGTGCTACAAGCCCCCGAAAAACCCTGAGTCCGGTAGGTTGGTGGACGATGATGGAGGACCTGCCACAGGAGGATAAAGGGAGTTAAAAAAATA
Source organism: Neoceratodus forsteri (assembly GCA_016271365.2). Lineage (NCBI taxonomy): Eukaryota > Metazoa > Chordata > Ceratodontiformes > Ceratodontidae > Neoceratodus > Neoceratodus forsteri. The sequence continues at coordinate 58,081,322 of CM057455.1, forward strand.
AATAATTTTGCGTTTCTTAAAGGGGGCATGGATATCACACACTGCATTGAACTTTGAGATAAAGTATTGAAGTGCAGCATCAATATCCGGAGCAGTGTCAATCGGGGACCAGTGTAAGAAAATAAACTCTATAACACTCCAGCCATGGTAAAACAATAAATGTTATCACAAAAATAATACTAGAGCCCCTCTAAGCTGGACTAAGTCAATGATTAACTAATCTGGCATTAAGACTGCAGTCTCTGTAGCATCGGTATGAGTAAAGCCAGTAAAAGGAGGGTTGCAGTAGGACAGTCTTTTAAAAGTAAAAAATTAAAAAAGGATACCCCAAACAAGTACTGACACTCAGGATAGCCAACCGTCCTGATCCCGATGTTGAAAAGTACTGTTGGACAAGAACAAAGGATCAAGCACACTGCCCACAAGTCAGAGACTTCAGCAATGCCATTATTATGAAAAAGGTTATTTAAATATCAGTCTAGCATTCGATGGAGAGAAGATGATGGGATAATCTGCCTCTCTCAATATCTGTTCACTAGGATGTACTACCTGACTTTACAATGAAGATGGCATAAAATGGTAGTGTACTACGACCAAAGATTTGGCTCCACTGCATCAAATCCAGAAATGTTGTTCAAGCATAAAAGGAGCCAGAGCAAAAGAGAGGTGCAGAGAGGGTCTCACCTCCCACTCAAAGTATAGTTCTCCCAGGCATCCCAAAGCTGAGATAAAATACCTCTACTGGATGAAGTGGTCCACAGTAGCATGGCAGTCCACAGCATTAGACGAGCAAAGGAAACTACAGAAAAAATTAACAGACTACATCTTCAACAGGAATCAGATGAAGCTCACAAAATCCCTTGGGAGACTTTCCAAAAATGATCAGTCTATTTCAGGAGAAATGGCATTTAGTACATCGAGCTGACTTTAAGCTGGTGATTCAGGCAGAGTGCAGATCTTAAGCAGGAGAGTCAAGTCATGGCTTTAAAGAAGACTGGGAACACCCTGACAACTTGCACCTTGACTTGCTCCTGTGTGTCAAAGCCTTTAGTGGTTCCTTGATATGAAATTTGTAGCCTGGCCGGATACAGCATCCTATATCGGTTTTGGGCAGCCAGCAGTTTTGAAACAATGGGGTTGTAGGCAGCCCGCTTCATTCTGACTGTGTGGGGAAGATCCTATACAATGTGGACTATGTCCCTCCAGGCAATTTCCTGGAGCCCCCGAATTTTGGACAGAAGATGAAGTTGGTCTAGAAATTTTAAAAAACCTAAAGATCAGAGGGCTGGGGTTTGATCCTGGTGTGTGGGGGTTGGGGTGGTGACGCATAGCCCTATGTGCCCACTCTATGATATCTGGTAGCCCGTTAGGTGAGGGGCCTGCTATCTTTTCACAAAATTTCTGTGTGAATAAAAGAAAGTTCTGGCCCGCCACTCCCTCTGGAAAGCGTATTATTACAACATTATTGTGTCCACTGCACCCTTCAAGGTATTTTAACCTATCCTCCAGGCGACAGACTCTTTGCCGTAACAAAGCCATCTCTGGTTTATGATGATCCCTCCAGTCCTACACAAAACTGATCTATGCTTCAGTGTCATTGATCTGATGAGAGAGATATATATATTTTTTCTTACATGTCATTTTCTATGCCTTTTTCACCTGACTAGCCCCCATCTGACCAACCCATCCGGCCCCGTCCCCCAGAACTACCGGGGCTCACCTTATGCCCAGCCCAAGAGCAGTGCCTGCAGGGAGTTGATCACCACCCTGCCACCAGTGATGTTTTTCACCTCCATTTTCTCCCAGGGGCCCCTGAAGTAGGTATGCATGTGTGTGGAGGCATGCATTAGTCCCACAGCCCCAGTAACAGGCCCTTTCCTTTTTTTTTCCCCAATGATTTAACCAGGTGAGACACACTAAGCTGAAAGCTTGTTTACAGGCGCAACCTGGGAGCACAAGGAAGTTAAGTGACTTGCTCAGGGTCACACAGTATGCAAGTGGGGGGCTGTGGGATTCAAACCCATGTCTCCAGATTTGCAGCTCAGAGCCTTAACCCACTGCGCCATACTGCCTCCAAACCAGTATGGCGCAATACTTTCCTCCCACCCCATTGACCTAGCAACTGGCTAGTCTTGGCCCGTGCTGTCCCCAGCCTCCACCAGGTGGCAGCCATTAGCTGACAGGTGCCACCCCACCTCCCCAGAGAGGCATGATATGAGGTTAGATGTCCAGCACCTTAGCCCTCAGCACCACCGGGCTGGCTTGATGACAGATATTTTCTGTAGTTGTGTGGATGCTTTTAAGATCAGAACACGCTCTTCAGGAGTAACGTGATGCTATCAAGCTGAGAGCAACCTGATTACCTAGCTCTATCCCTAGCTGCAATTCGTTTGGTAAATCTTACCCTTCTGCTGTCATTCTCATTCATCTGCAAGTGGAGACATCTGTGACATAACCAGCAAGCAAGAAGTGAACAAATCTGGCCCTCTAGCCAAGAAGAAATACAAATTGTTGGACTCTCCTCCTTCCTGGGATGATCCCCTTGGGCCTCAGCCAATTGCGTAGGTGGAAAAAGAAATGGAACTAGGCCTCCTAACTTGTGAACTTGGTGAGATTAAATCTTTTATAAGAGGCATTCGCTCTAACCTGAGCCACATAATGGTGCAATTGACAGCCATTCGGGTTTCAGTGGAGGCTATGGGGATAGGGGTTCTACCATGCCGCAGTGACAGCGGTTACGGAGACATCCCCAACAGCGACAGCCGCACTGCTGAGTGTGGGTAATGCGGTGTCGGGCATGCCTCCGTGTTTCCATCGGGAGGCTCCACCCCCCCCCACACACCCTGGTCTCTAGGATTCTAACTCCGAGTCAAAGTTGGACTGGGGGGGGGGTGAAACACCCTATGAGGCAATCCCCTGACTGTGCAGAGATCATCACAGCGACACATGGATTTTGGCCATATCCTGTCGCCGTGATGGTCTTCGCCATTGGGGAGTCACTGCGGCGTCGGTATACGGGGGATAGGATAGACCAGTCTGACTCCTGGATTAGTGAAATTGAGGATTGGTTTTGGTCGGTGGAACAAAGGATGGGTTTTGCCGAGAGAGATCCAGGAGCTGTGGGAGAAGGTGGACAATCTCAAGGTGCGGCACCGCTATACGGGGGAGCAATGTCCCAATTTTCGGGTTACCCGAGGTAGTTCAGGGAACAAACATGATCACCTTTCTCCAAAAATACCTACCAGTCTAGCTTAATTGGGACTTATCAACTGTTCTGGAGATTGAAAGGGCCCAAAAAGTTCCCACAGACCCACCACCGATAAATGCGGCTACCCGTCCTCGCCCAGTCATTTTTTAAACTACTCCGATATCCAGATAAGGAGTGTGTCATGAGAGACGCCTGCTTTATTAAGTAGATACAGCATTATGGCTGCTGTCTCACCTTCTCTTTAGATTTTCCAAAATAGGTCCTTCAGCACTGGAAAGACTTTGATAAAATCTGGGATCAGGCGAGGAAGCAAGGTGTCCAGTGTTTTCTACTCCGCTCCTGCAACCTTAAAAACTGTGGCTGGTAATAAAGTGCATTATTTTACCACCCCAACTGATGCCTTGCAGTACTTGAAGATCTGCTGCCCCAGGGACCAAGTGATGGATTGGAGAGGACCACAACAGGATTAAACCCCACTTCTGCCCCCGAGGAGAAAAGACTGGGACCAGGGAGATAGCGGTCTATATGCAGCCACTTCAGATTCTGCAAGGACATCCCCCTCTCCTACTGCACTAAAGACAGATTCCCAGCCTTAAGATTCTATGGACTGATGCGAGCCGGTGGCGGGAGATTTTTTCTCTCTGATCCATGGAACAGCTCATATATGGAGACAGTACACCACCGGCTGTCCGTTTCTAATTTGTGGAAAATGTTTTTTCAGCTGTACTACTTCATAAGACCAATTTACCTATGGTTAGTACTTTTATTTTTGTGATAGACAGGTCAGGAGCATTTGAGCAATTTTCTTTCCTAAGGGCATAATTGTCTGGGAGCTGTTGTCTGCAAGGTGGGGGGTCTTGCTATTACTGCCATGCTATGATGTGGTCAGCTTCTTTATTCAGCTGATTTGCGATTGAAGGTGGATGGCACACAATTTGGGGATTACCAGGGGGATCCACGGCTTCCTGGGGGTAGGGATTGTGGGTCAGTAGTTATCTGCATGAGGAGGTCACTGGCTATCTAATGGCAGAGTTATGGCACTGCTTTTCACCTGCTTCATTTTTTTTTCTTTTTTTTCTGTTATTTAGCCATGGGTGGGGGGATATAGAGAGCAGCTACTACCACTAAGCCTTTTGTAGGTGAGACGGCAGGCAGATTCTGTTTTTTTGGAAAATACCCTGAAGTGGGCAAGGCTGTGTTTTAGAGGTGTCATGGTAGGGGGGAAGCTTCCCTGATAGCCTCTTGAACCGGGCTCCTGAAGGGGACACGCTGAGATGTTCTGATACCCTCCTTTAGCAACGATGGGCCATGAGGGTTGGGGGGAAGGGTTATCTTTCCCGTCCCAGAACTGGAGAGCCCCTATTTCTTTGTTGGGCCATCTGAGGAATAACATGTTGGAGACTCCCCTCCTTCAGACTGGGTTTTTAGCCAGCCTAGAGACCGTCGCTCCCCCTTGGTAAGAGAGGGCAGGAGGGGCTGTGAATGTTACGAACAGTCGGGCTTCCTCCATGCTGCACCCTGCTCATGCTATCCTCACGGTTGCCTTAGTGGATTATTAGGCATTGGTTAGAGTTATGCCTCAAATCTCCTGAGAGGGTCAGACTCCTCGGGGGTTGTGTTTGTTTTCACTGGTGAGTTTTGGGGACCTATCAATCTTAAAATTATATTACTGGGCTTCTCAGGGGGAAGGAGAAGGGGAGCTAGGCATGACTGTGAGGAATTCAGAGGCTAAGGGTGTGAATGATAGATGAGGGGTTCATACATGGAACGGAGGGCATGGCTTGGAGTGCACCAGGTGTGTGTATTCTTCTATGACATGCATTATTCTGCATTAATTCTTCTTTGTCTGCATATAGTTCAGGATCTTTGGAGGGTGGGGCAGGTTTATGTGAGAGCCTGCTGGGTGTCTGTCCTATTTTGAATTTTTTGGGATTTTCTTTTTATATGGGGGAGAGGGGAAAAGGGAAGACTTGGAGGCCCAGGCATGTTTTCTATTGCACAGTGTCAGTTTATAAGATAATGTCCTGAAATGTGCGGAGGGTCAGTGGGCCAGTGAAGAGACAGAGAGTCCTTACTCATATTCAGAAACTGGAAGGGCATACTGTTTTCCTCCAAGAAACTCATTTGCTAGCTAAAGAGGTAAAATGCGACAATACTGGGCACGACATGTTCATTGCTGTGTCATGTATGTCCAAAAGATGGGGTGATGTTCCTGGTAGGAAAAGGGATTAACTGGATCACTAATCAAACCTAGAGGGTTCCAAAGGGGAGGTGGTTGGTAGTCACAGGTTTATTAGAGGGCAAGCCCTTTACCTTGGTTTAAGTGTATGGATCTAATGAGGATGGTACCTACTTCTTCCATGGGCTCTCAAACATTGCAGAATAAAATCATAGGCTCTGTAATTGTTTGTGGGGACATGAATGAGGTCATGGATCCAACGTGTGATCGGAGTGGGACCCCGGTCTGGCTGATCACGTTGAGCTCTAGAGCACTGTCAGATATGTGCAGCAAGCATGATCTAGGGGATGCGTGGCGACTAGATCATCCAGAAGGGCAAGTCGGTACTTCTTATTCCTCAGTCCCCCAATCTTATAGCCAAGCTGATTTGATTTCGGCATCACGAGATCTGGTGCAGCACACCTCCCAGACAGACATAGAATCTAATTTCAGATCATAGCCCCTTAACTTGGTCCTTCTCACTTCCATCAGAAAAAGAGGGATCACCCCACCTTGGCATTGTAAAGTATAGTTATGTAAGAAATTACCATAACAGTAGATCTTCAAGACAGATTCCTGCAGTAATAATGATAATAATAATAATCTTTATTTCTATGGCGCCTTTCAAACACCAAAGCACCTAATAAAGTTTAAAACACATCAGATAACTCAGTGTCCTAAAAATATAAAATAGCAATAAAATAACAGGAACAGTCAGAGGAAGAACTTAACCACCAAACGCTTGACTCCACAAATAAGTTTTTAAGGCCTGTTTAAATCCCTCCACGGTCACGCACTCCTGTAACTGATGAAGTAGAGAATTCCAGAGGGTAGGGGCCACAAACATAAATGCCCAGGCCCCAGAAGATTTTAGGCACACCCTCGGGATCTCTATCAGCCCCTCGTCAGCTGAGCAGAGTGATCGCCCAGGGCGGTATGGAACCAGGATCTCTTTCAAGTAGTCCAGGCCCAGTCCGTGTAGGGCTTTAAAAGTCAGAAGACCGACTTTAAAGGTGATCCACCACTGTACTGGCAACCAGTGCAGTCTGCGCAACACCGGCAAAATAAGACTGGACGAGAAGTTCCTGTCAAAAGCCAGGCCGCTGCATTCTGCACCAGCTGCAAGCGGCAGATTTCCACCCCAGGTAGCCCTAGTAAAGGAATTGCAATAATCCGAGTGCGTGGACACAAAGGCATGGACCAGTGTAGGAAGACCACCAGATGGAACAAGGTGCTTAATCCTGGAGATATTCCTTAGGTGATAAAAAGAGGATTTGATGACGGCAGACACCTGCAAATGCAGAGTTAGCCCTTCATCAAAAATTACCCCCAGGTTCTGCACCTGTTCAGAGGTCAGGAGTGATAAGCCCCCAAGGTATAGCCTGAGGGCAAACTAACCCCCGAACCCCCGATCTGGCGCGCCTGATTCCCAACCAACACCTCAGTCTTATCCTAGCTCAACTTCAGCCAACTCGAGTCCATCCACTCATGGATTTCTGTAAGGCAGTCGTTAAAGACCGAGAGAGCTCCATCCTGGTCATGTGCAAAAGAAAGGTAGAGCTCGGTATCATCAGCATAGCAGTGAAACCTCAACCCATACCTTCTTATAATGTCTCCGAGGGGCAGTATGTACACTGCGAACAACATAGGGGACAATACTGAACCCTGAGGAACCCCACAGGACAGAGAAACTGGGTCTGAGGAATAAACCCCAGACACCACTCTCTGTGTTCTTCCGGTGAGGTAAGATGTGAACCAACTGAGGACTACACCAAATAACCCACAGATGAACCTCAGATGATCAAGCAATACCCCATGGTCCACAGTGTCAAATGCTGATGAGAGATCTAGGAGAACCAAGATGGAATAATTCTTCTGATCTCTAGCCATCAGGAGATCATAGAGCACCTGAACCAGTGCTGTCTCAGTACTATGCCTCTTTCGAAAAACAGACTGGAGGGGTTCATAGATGTCATGGATGGTCAAATAGTTCTCCAGCTGTATGGCCACTACTTTCTCAATCATCTTCCCTAAAAAGGGAAGATTTGAGATTGGTCTGTAGTTTGCATGGCAGTCGGGGTCCAGAGAATCTTTCTTTAAGAGGGGTGTTACCACCGCCTCCTTCAGAGAGCTAGGAAACTCACCTGTTTCCAAGGAGCACCTGACTATCCATGCGAGAACCAGACCAATGGAATCAACACAACCCAAAATCAAGGAAATTGGTCCAGGATCCAAACTACAGCACATAGGGCGCATACTCTGGACAATCCGCATGACATCTGTGAATTCCGGTCAGTTGAAGGTACTCCAGGAAAGCTGAGGAGCAGCAGTCACACGCTGGTCTAGAGCAACACCCTTAGAGTGTGCTGGATGGAGTGCCGCCCTGATGTCGGCCACCTTATTTGCAAAGAATCAAGCAAGTTCATCGCACTCTACTTGTGAAAAGGCTTTTCGAACTTGTAGGTAATCTTCCTGGACAGGAACTCTGCCTTCTTACAGGTGATTGCAGATTGATAGGCTTGATATTGCTCCATCAATTGAAGGGGGTCAGCATCAAGGGAGGATCTCTGCCAGCAACGCTCTAACCTTCATCCTAGTTGCTGCATCTCCCTCATGGTCCCATCAAACCATGGGGACGAAGGGAGCGAGGACGAACACGGACAGGAGCAACAACATCCAGGGCTGCCAATATAGCCGTATTATAGGCTACCACGAGGGCCTCTGGGTTGCTGTTTGCGACTGGAAGGGATGATAGGTCAAGTACCGCCGACAGGCCTTCAGAGCTAATATCTCGTAAAGGGAGATACCTGACCATCTCCACAGGGGTAGGTCTACAAAGGGGGGTGCTAAAACTAAACCCCACAGTGTAGTGGTCGGATCATCCAACTGGTTCCACCCCAAGATCAGAGGCCTCAATCCCCAGGAGGAAGACTAAGTCAAGGGAGTGACCTTGTTTATGGTTAGCAGTAGTAAGTATCTGTGTAAGGCCCAGAGATTACATTAACTGGAAGAAGTGTTGTCCAAATGGCGAGACTTTGTCATCAACCCAAGCGTTGAAGTTGCCCAGAACCATCAGTCTGGGCAACTCAAACGCCATGTCAATGACAAAGTCCGCCACTTCCTGAAGGAATTGCTTCTCATCTCTGGGTGGATGGTAGATGAGAGCAATGCTACAACCTACACCTGCTACCATGGTACACTTGAATGACTCAGTCTCCTCAACTGGTACACTCGTGAGGTTAAGTTCAATCTTGAAACAGACTGCAAACCCCCAATTATCCAGTCTCAGGCAGTGGCTCACTGAGTACCTGGCTGGAATTAGAGCCTGCAAAATGGGGCCAGAGTTCTCATCCAGCCAAGTCTTGGTGATGCAGGCCAGATCCACCGTTCCTACAAGATCTGCAATAATTGCAGTTTTGTTTTTAATGGACCTGGCATTACATAACACCACCCGAGCTGGATGAACCTCCAGAGCTGCCCGAACCACCTACCCACCAATATTGGTCATGCCCTTCGGTATGGAAACTAGACATGGTGAACCACATTCTTGGTTCCATTTCGCCCAAGGGCGTCTCCTGGATCTCACAACACCGATGTGATGGCCCCGCTCATTCACCCTCCACTGTTCATGCCCCATGCCCCCCCCCCTTGCAAGCGTTACCCAGTGCCCTACAGCACTGGTATGTTGTAAACTGCAGTGGGGGAAGAAAAAGGGACAGAGAGCAGAGGGCGAACAGCGCACAACCGTGGGGGCAGGCCTCCGACACATTCTGGCAATCACTTTATCAGACAACTCTTACTTAACTAATTACCAAAACAAAATAACACAAAACACCACAAAATATAAACCTACAACACTTAATTAAAATGAGATAACCCAAAACTCCTATCCCCTGTCACAACATAGAAAATCCTCAGTAAGCCCTCCCCAAACATAAACTACTAAAAGAAAATATAATATAAGCAATTCAGTATCTTGGGCTGAAATAAATCTGATTAGTCCAGACTTAAGTCATAAGTAAATAATATACTCTGATATTATTAATAAAATCCAAAACAAAGAAACAAGTTAAATAAAATAACCAGTGTCTTCAGTAAGTATCTTCAATTACCCAGGCCCTCTCACTGCCTCGGGGAATTATTGTCTGTTAGAAGATAAAACTGAAGATAATGTTTCCAGTTCCAAGGCCCTCTCATGGCCTAAAGATCCAGATGAAATACATGTGCACTCACTGCCTGCTTAAACAGTATCAATGAAACATAATAGTAAAAGTTTAAAATAATAAATAATAATAATAATAATTATAGTTTTATTTAAAATACAAGCATTAAAATCCAATATCAGCCAGTCCGGTGGCGCAGTGGGTTGAGGTGCTGGATGCCACACCTCGCACCGCGCCGATGACCCGAGTTTGGGAGCGAGCTCGGGAGTCGGGGGTCGGCAGGGGAAGGAGACGGACTGAGCGCCCTCTGGGCAGCTCTCCTCTCCAGGTGGGAGCGTTAGGGATGCCCAGTGCTCTGGCAATCCCCAGTGGAGACTACACAATCGAGCCGTCGGGTTGCACGTAAGAGCATGGCTGACGTAGGCAGAGTTGCCATGCGCCGGCGTGAGATGTGCCCATGCAGGGGGGAAGGGGGATCTTGGGGCTATCTAGCAAAAATACCCCCTCCAGCACTGGACAGGTGACGGCCCCTGCCACAGCCAGCTGCCACACTCCCAATGCTGGTTCCCCACCATTGCCACCGCAGTCTCTCTGGGTTGACCTCCCCGGCCCAGGGAACCGCAATGACCTTGAAGATGATCGGGGAACACAATGGGAGGTAGAGCAAGCTGGCATGAGCAAGAGGCCTGAGAGAGTTCCAGGCTGAGGAGCAAGAAACATAGCTGAAAAAAAAAAATCTAAAATCAGACACAAATAAAATGATAATACGATCAGCTGTTTCTAAACAATCAATTTTCTAGAAAGGCCATTTGCCAGATGTCCCCCATGTCAGGGGGAAGGAATGGACAAGGATATGATGGAAGACATTCTTAGAATGGCAGAGAAAGGGGAGATACTGTTGATGGGAGACCTGAATATGCCAGATGTTAACTGGAGCACATTTGCTGCAGACACATCCAAGAGCAGGGCCATTCTTGATGCCCTACAGGTGGCAGGCATTAGACAGCTAGTTTGGAACCCACTCGTGGAGGAGAATCTTAGACCTCGTACTCTCAAGCGGGGCAGTGAGAGGATCTCAGATCTAGAAGTGGGTTGCCATCTGGGATAAGTGACCATCAAACAGTGTGGTTCATATTAACCTCAGCTACACAGTCAAGCCATACAAAAGTGAGGTACTGGACTTTAGGAGGCTGACTTTGCAAGATGGAGAGTGCCTCAGAAAAGCACTAGCAAACAGGCTAGAAGGAGGTGTGGAGCAACAATGGGGAATTATCAAAACTGCCATCACAGAGGCAACAAGCCTTTGTGTGAAGCAAATAAACAAATCAAAACGAAAGAAAAAGCCACTATGGTTCTCAAGAGAGGTGGCTGTGAAAGTCAGGAAGAAAAAGACAGCATTCCGGAAGTATAAGGAAACACAGAAGGAGCAGGACAGAGAGCTGTACCAGTTAAGGCAGAAAGAAGCAGGGAGGGAAGTCAGAATAGCAAGGCCCAAACTGAGGAAAAGATAGCCAACTCGGTTAAGAAGGGGATAAAACCTTTATAGGTACATCAAGCGACATAGAAAGACAAAGGGAGGGATAGTGAGGCTGAACAGAATGAATGGTGGGTGGGCAGAGGGGGACAGTGTAAAAGCAGGAATACTGAACGAATATTTCTGCTCAGTATTCACAAAAGAGCAAGGACTGGAGGAAGGCGGATGTGATTCCCCTTCACAAAAGTGGAACCAAGACAGAGGCAGGAAACTACAGACCTGTCAGTCTGACCTCTGTGGTAGGGAAAGTGATGGAGTCACTTCTGAAGGAAAGAATAGTTGAGTACCTAGAGGTCAGTGGAGCACAGGACCCAAGGCAGCATGGGTTCACAGTGGGAAGGTCATGTTAGACGAATCTAATAGATTTCTTTGACTGGGTGACCAAAGTAGTAGACCAGGAAGGGGCTGTGGACATGGCCTACCTAGACTTTAGCAAGGCATTTGACACAGTCCCACACAAAAGATTAATAGTCAAATTAACCAGCCTGGGAGTGGGTCCCAGGGTGGTAGCCTGGGTAAAACATTGGCTGGACAACAGGACACAGAAGGTAATTGTAAATGGAGTCCACTCTGAAGAAAGGGTGGTTACTAGTGGGGTACCGCAGGGTTCAGTACTGGGTCCAGTCCTTTTTAATGTCTTCATCAGTGACATTGCAGAGGACTGGAAGGAAAGAAGTATGCCTAAAGATATGCAACAGGGTTGATACACAAGGAGGCGAGGAAAGGATGAAAAGGGACTTGGCAAGGTTGGAGGAATGGTCAGAAGTGTGGCAGCTAGGATTCAGTGCAAAGAAGTGCAAAATAATGCACCTGGGAAATAAGAACCCAGGAGAAGAATACACAATGGGTGGGGAGGTAGTAACAACAACAAAACAGGAAATGGACCTGGGGGTAATCATATCAGATGAACTTAAGGTTAGCAAGCAATGTGAGAGGGCAGTAGGGAGGGCCGGGGGTATACTGGGATGTATAGGGAGAGGCATCAGCAGCAGAAAACAGGAAGTTGTTATCCCTCTGTACAGACAGTTGGCAAGACCCCATCTGGAATACTGTGTCCAGTTCTGGAGACCCCATCTCCATAAGGACATAGACAGGATAGAGGCAGTCCAGAGGAGGGCAACTAAAATGGTGCAGGGTCTGCAAGAGAAGCCGTATGAGGAGAGAGACTAAAGGAGCTTAATATGTATACCCTTGAGGAAAGAAGGAGAGGGACATAATAGAAACTTTCAAGTACCTCAAGGGAATCAACAAAGTCCAAGAGGGTAGCATCTTTCAGAAAAAGACTTGCAAGAACAAGGGGACACAATTTAAAGATAGAAGGAGGCGGTTCAGGGGCCATGTGAGGAAGTATTATTTCACAGAGAGGGTAGTGGATGCATGGAACAGCCTTCCTGAGGAAGTTGTGGGGTCTAAAACGGTGGGAGAATTCAAGAATGCATGGGACAGACATAAGGCAATTCTTGTGGGGGGGCAGGAATATATAGGCTGTTGGTTAACTAGGATCTGCGGCCTATCCTGTAGGTAGGGAAATGGGCAGACTAGATGGGCCTAGCAGTCCTTATCTGCCGTCAAAGTCTATGTTTCTATGTTTCAAACCCCTCTTAAATTCCTCCATCAGACCATGTGCAGGAAGGCAGGAGATCTTTAAACCAAAAATCCTCAGGTCTCAATCCATATAGCAGAAGGTAAAAACCACTTACAGTGGACATAAAATATCCTCAGCCGCTTCCTCAGTTTACCGACAGCACCAGCACACCGGCTGGCCCCTGAAGAACCTAAGGGAATCAGTAGCCCATTCTGCCGGTTACCCAACAAGGCTATGGCCCAATTCCCCGAGCAGCCCCGGATTCCAGCCACTGATCACCCCACGGAGTCGGGTCCATCTAGTCCAGTAGAAAACTGGCTCCTGCGCTCTCCAAGAGCGCCAACTGTAGATTCAACCACAACTGGGTTCAAATCAAGCAGAACAAGGATTCCACAAACTCTTCTGCATGCTATATCAGTCCATGGAAAACTTTCAAGTAGTTCACACCAGTCCTCAGCTCCGCTCCTCTCCTCAGGATGCCCTTCCCCACACCAGCCTAGAAAACAGCCTGAAGCAAATCAGGCCACAGATCAATATGTCCTACTGAGTGCCAGTATAATAAATAAATCCCAATAGGGAAGATAGAAAAATTACAAAGTTCTTCGTAAAATGTAAAAGCAGGACGACAGCGGACCAGACGAATGGTCCACATAAATAGCCCCAATGAACACTATAGAGTCGTTGGATGGACCCGTTATTGCTCCACGAACTAACGGCAGGCAAAGACCAACTGGCCAACCAGATGGATAGAGAAATGAATAAGAAAGAAAAACAAAGCAAGATCAAATCTTGGTTAAAATCTAATAGAACTGCAGAGACTACAAGAACAGTCTTTTCAGCACGCCCAGCCTGGTGGCCATCTTCATTTTCAGTTAAGCTGTAGATCATAACATGTAGGACTGTGCCCCCCCTGGCATCAAGACCACATGACAAACTTTTGCTAGCAATGTCTGGTGGGGGACTGCCCACCTGATGTCAGCGTGACCCTATATAGTGGGCAGTTCCCCCGCACCAGCCTTCCAGTTCTCCCACTGGAGATCCAGGGAGGATGAGACAGGAGAAATGATGGAATCCTGGAGTCCAGTTCAGAATGAGCTGAAAGAAATGCAGAAACCGGGGGAAGGAGGGAAAATGTGACCTACTGCAGGAACCTCTCTCGAAGATCTACTGTTACGGTAAGTTTTTACATAACTACTATCTTACTTCGATAGGGTTCCTGCAGTAGGTCATAACATGTAGGATTGAATCCCAAGCAGTCACTCTCAAAGAGACCGAGAGAATCAGGGGAGGAGGAGCAACTGAAAAATGGACCAGGACCGGCCTAAGACAGTAGGCCCTGCTGTACGGCGAGGCCAAACCTGCCTCTACACCTAGAGGCAATGTCCAGACTGTAATGCTCTTCGTAAAGGTATGGACCGAACTCCAGGTTGCTGCCACACAAATCTCTGCTGCAGAAACATTCCTGAGGAAAGCTTTAGAAGTAGCCATGCCCCTTGTAGAATGACCTCTGACTTCCCTCAGAAGAGGTTTGTTGTACTTCTGATAACAGAAGCGGATGCAGTTAGCGAGACACTTGGATAGGCGCTGCTTAGAAACTGTCAGTCCCATGGATTTGGGGGCCAAGGAGAAAACAAGCTGGTCAGACTTTCTGGATTCTTTGGTTTGGTAAATGTAACATCTCAGTATCCAATGTACGTCCAATATTTGAAGGAGAGCCTCATCCCTACATGAGTGAACTGGGTACTAGACGGAGTTCAACCGTTTGGTTCAGGGTGAATTCAGAAACTGCCTTGGGAAGAAACTTAGGATTTGTATGCAGGACCACCCCGTCCTTGTGAAAAACCAAATAAGGCTCCTTATGCATCAGGGCCTGAAGCTCAGAAATTCTACGAGCAGAAGTAATAGCAACCAAAAAGAGCACTTTCCAAGATAGCTAGCGCATATCATAGCTTACCACTGGTTCAAAAGGAGGAAGAATAAGCTTTTCCAACATAAAATTCAAGACCCAAGATTGGGTGGGACTGCAAATGGGGTGGTTCAGATGCAGGATCCCTTTCAGAAAGGTTTTAGAGACCACCAATTGGGTAATGGGTTTCCTGTCCACTAATAAATGGTAGGCTGAAATAGCTGACAAGTGGACCTTAAGAGGGGAATAACACAGGCCAGAATTAGATAGGTGCAACACATATTCCATGATCTGTGGAGCCGAGCAAGTAAAGGGATCCCAGCCCTTAGATGTTGCCCAGATGAAAAAACACTTCCATTTCATCACATAGATGGACCTGGTGGAGGGTTTCCTAGCTTCCACCAGGACCTGAGCGACCCTCTGAGAAACCCCAAAGCATGATCTGATTATGTCTGAAGGAGCCATGCATGAAAATACAGAGTCCTGAGTCCTGGATACACCAATCTGCCCTGATCCTGCATCAACAAAATCGTGGTTGAAGAGGGAGGGGGACTGGGGGTTCCACTGCAAGCTGCTTCATTAATGGAAACCAAATCTGCCTCGACCAGAGGGGAGCTATCAGGATCATCCGAGCCTCCTCTGCCTGAAGTTTGAGAAGCACTCTCTGCAGAATGGGAAAGGGAGGGAAGGTGTTCAGGAACTTCCCTGTCCAACATAGCAACAATGCGTTGTGCCAGAAAGCACCAGGCTCTGGAACAAGCGAGCAAAAACTAGGAAGTTTTGCATTGGATGGGGGGGGGGGGGCAAACAGATCTACTTCTGGATGACCCCATCAATGAAACAGTAAAACGGACACTTCCTGACTTAGTTCCCATTCGTGAGCTAGAGGAGATGTTCAACTGAGGCTGTTCGTCAGGACACTGTGAACGCCTGGAACAGAACGTGCATGACTATGAGAAACAAGTCGTGATGGACTGCCCAGTTCCACACCCGCATCACCTCACTGCACATGGGGTACGACCAGGTGCCTCCTTGCTTGCTGATATACCAGACCACTGACATGTTCTTCGTCTGGACTAGCAGTGTTCCCTTCGATAGGACGGGCTGAAAAGCCTGAAAGGCATGTAGGACTGCTCTTATCTCCAATATGTTTATATGGAGTAACATCTTCAACTGGGACCACAAACTATTTGTTCGGTGGTTCCCCAGGTGAGCCCCCCCCAGCCAGACCAGAGACTGTGACAAGGGTCCAAAGAGGTGGAGTGCTTCAGAAGGGAAACCCCCCCGAGACAGATTCCAGGGATCTTCCCACCAGGAAAGATCCATCTTGAGCACGCTGGAGACTAGGATAGGATGGTCCAAATTGTCCGAGCGCTGATCCCGTTGGATGCGTAACATCCATTTGGTGATCCTCCTGTGCAACCTGGCTAAGGGGACCGTAGAGATAGATGCTGCCATCAGGATGAGAAGGCGTAACAATGCTCTGGCCAGAATATATCTGGAGGAAACAACTAAACTGACCTGCTCCCGGATAGCCTACACCCTGTCCAGGAACAGGAATGCTCTGCACTGGACCATGTCCAAGACCGCCCCGATAAATTGAAGATTCTGGGAGGGAATCAAGGACAACTTGGGAAGGTTGAGTGATCCCAGTCTGAAAAAAGGTCCAGAGTGAAGGAGAGAGATTCCAGAAGGCTGTCCCTGAACAGGGCCACCAAGAACCAGTCATCCGGGTAGGGAAATACTGCAAAACCCTGACAGCGTAAGGCTGCTGCCACCACCGCTAGGCACTTGATGTACACCCTGGGTGCCAAGGAAAGACCAAAGGGGAGGGCTGCAAACTGGAAGTGCTCCTCCTGGAAGCAGTAATGCAGGAACCAGCAGTAGCCCAGGAACACTCACTGGGACATGCTGGTAAGCATCCTGCATGTCCAGCGCACAAAGCCAGTGGTTGTTTTGCAGAAGGGGCAGAAGGTCCTGTACAGTCAGCATGAGGAACCTTTTGTACTCCATGAAAAGGTTCAGTCTGCCAAGGTCCAGGATGGGTCTGAGGTTGCCATCTTTTTTGGGACCAGGAAAAATGGGAGTAAAATCCTTTTCCCCTCTGAGACAGAGGAACCGGTTCTATGGCTGCCTTCTGTCTTAGTGCCCTGATTTCCTCCTCGACCAGTGGAGCCTGGTATGGGAAGTAATGCGAGCAACCTGGCAGAGAGTCTAGAGGGAACTCCAGAAATTCTATGGTGTGTCCTCTGGAATTGAGCTGCAGGACCCATGTGTCTGAGGTGATGCCCCTACACTCCTGCATGTGATGGGCGAATCTGCCTCCCACTGGCTCCACATTTTGAGGTGGAGGAGAAGGAGGGCTGCATGAGTCAGGAAGCTGAGGGACGAGAAGAGAAGACCCTCCTGATGCTTTTTGGGTCTTTGAGGCAGAGGGAGAGATGAAAGAGGAACCTGTGGCTCACCTCTTGGTCTGTCATCTAGAAGCAGGCTGTTTCCCCTGTCACTTGTACTGGCACCAGAAGAGCTGTTTCTTCTGGAAGCCCATTTGGTACATAGATCTAACCAATCTAAGAGCCTGGCTACTATCTTGGAGGCCTGTGATAATATCTTTTGCATCTCCCCCAAAAAGGATAGATCCCCAGAAGGTGGCATCCTGGATCACTGCTTGTACATCAGCGAAAAAGCCCCGAAATTCATAACCAAGCATGCCTCCTGAGGCAAACAGCTGTGGCAAAGGAACTAGCTGCCACATCCACAGAATCGTAGGTGGTCCTAAGTGCATGTCTACAAGAAATCTTAGACAGGTTTAGCTCTTTTGAGTGTTCCTCTTTAAGCTGAGAGTCCTCCAAGGACTGAATATGTGCTTCAAGCTTGGCCATGGCGGCCTTCTGGGAAAAAAAAAAATGTGTGCCACATAGTTAAGGGAATGGAGGGTGCACATGGAAGAAGAATACAGTTTTGTTCCAAATTGGTCCAGTTGACTGGATTCCTTATCCAGAGGGGAGGTGCTCATATGCTTCGGGGTGGCCGAACGATCATGAGCGGCAGCTACAACAATGGAGTCCGCCTTGGGATGGGAATCCGGAAAAGAAATGCCCTCAGGTGCATGATAAATCTGGTCCGCCTTTTTGGGGACGACCGGACTAAAGTGTGGCAACTGCCATATAGTAGTTGTGAGGTTCTAGTGGGGAGCTGTCTAGGGAGGAACCAGAATAGGGGAGACAGTCTCCAAGTCTAGATGTTCTGCGAGATGCTTTCTCTTTGGATCTTGTTTCTTTGCATTCCAACCATTAGACTGTTGGATGTTACGGAGGAATTCAGTGAAGGAGGGACCCTCCGGGGGGGAGGGGCGGGGATGTCTTGGGTGACTCTCTGCCCTTAGGAGTAGAAAAAAGCTCATCTTTTTTTTTTTTCCAATTGTTTAACCAGGTGAGACACACTAAGCTGAAAGTTTGTTTGCAGGTGCATTTGCCGAGGACTTAGAAGAATTGTGGCTTGAGTCTGGGGATCCTCTCCCTCAGGGGTCCTGAAGTCCGGCAAGATGATCTTCTGTGGGGTTGCACCAGACATATCCACTGTAGAGTGCAGCGAGCTGGCAGGCGACGAGGAACAGGGAGGAGGGATGACTACCCGGCCTGGTAGCCTACATTCCAGGTCAGAAACCAGTTGGGATCTAGCATCCTTCTACCAGAACTATATCATGGTTTGAAAGTCCTGTTGAGGAAGTGGCAGAGGAGGGGCAGGCGAGGATGATAAAAGAGTTGATGCACAAGGTGGGGTGGAAAGGATGAGAAGGGACTTGGCAAGGTTAGAGGAATGGTCAAATGTATGGCAGCTTAGATTTAATGCTAACAAGTGCAAGGTAATGCACCTGAGAAACAAAACCCCAGAGGAAGAGTACACAATGGGGGGTGAGATACTAACAACAACAAAAATGGAAAGGGACCTGGGGGTAGTCATATCAGATGACCTAAAGGTGGGCAAGCAATGTGAGAGGGCAGTAAGGAGGGCTGGAGGGATACTGGGATGCATAGGGAGAGGCATCACCAGTAGAAAACAGTAAGTTGTTGTCCCTCTGTACAGACAGCTGGTGAGACCCCATCTGGAGTACTGTGTGCAGTTCTGGAACCCAGTCTCTGCAAGGACATAGACAAGGTGGAAGCTGTCCAGAGGAGGGCAACTAAAATGGTGCAGGGTCTGCACCAGAAGACATATGAAGAGAGACTAAAGGAGCTTAATATGTATAGCCTTGAGGAAAGAAGGAGAGGGGACATGACAGAAACTTTCAAGTACCTCAAGAGAATCAATGAAGTCCAAGAGGGTAGCATCTTTCAAAAAGAGGTGTGCAAGAACAAGGGGGCACAATTTGAAGATGGGGGGCAGCTCAGAGGTAATGTAAGAAGTATTTTTCACAGAGAAGGTTGTGGATGCAAGGAACGGCCTTCCGGAGGAGGTTGTGGAGTCAAAAACAGTGGTTGAATTCAAGCATGCATGGGACAGCCATAAGGCAATTCTAGGGGGTGGGGGTTGAAAGAAGTAGGCTGCTGGTTAACTAGGATCTGCAGCTTATCCATTAGGTAGGGAACTGGGCAGACTGGGTGGGCCAAGAGGTCCTTATCTCCCGTCAAATTCTATGTTTCTATGAGAGCCCAAATACGGATACTGATGAAGAGGGCACTTCTGGTAATAAGGGTAATTGGGGTTCTGATACCCAAGATAGAAAGCCTGGGGGAAAGAGCCCCTCGCCAGACCAGATGGCAGAAAATCTGGTGCCTGGGGCCTTGGAAAGGGGAGATACCCAGATCGGGGAGCCTGACCTGTTGGTGTTGAAGGATCAGGGAGACTATCCAGCATCAGAATGACTGACTGACGTTGGAATAGCCGTCATTGGGACAGACGATGTAAGCAGAGCAGACGTTGGGATGGGCAACATCCGGGATGAGACATCGATCCTGTCATAGTCAGAACCTGCGTCAGGGGCAGGTGTGAGAGCCCCAACAGAATGAAGCTGTGAGTGATATCCAGTGATGCCCGATGCATCAGAGAGGGGGCTCCTGACAGGGGAGGTCCCGACATCTGGGCTGAGAATGGGCCCAGCATTGGGGATGAGAAGCCAGAGGCCCTTGAAAAGATGGGATCTGGCACAGCTGACCCCAGAAAGGTATCCTGGGGAACTACCACTGGAGTAGGCAAGGGAAAAAAACACATCCGGGGCCCCTCTTCCTCCTTCATCCCAGGAGTAGGGTCTGGGATAGGAGGTTCCACTGGGGGAAGTGGAGAGGAAGGCTCCCGTCCAGAAGGGTCCTGGGGGGAGGGCTAATTCAGGGAGGTCAGTGTGCTTGACCGGACGTCAGGAGTAGTGGCGACAGCCTCCAAGGGGTGAGCAATGCCTGGGCAACTGACTAATCAGATGACAGATGGACTGGGTAGAGAAGGGGAGGACCCTCGACCAGCTTATCTGTCGTTGGGTGGATTCCCACTTGTTTAAAGGGGTCTGACTTATCGATCACCAGGCGTGCCCCAGAGGAGCTGACATCCAACTTAGCGGTAACAACTGGACAGTCACCAGAGGACAACATACCGGTAGAAATTGGGTGAAAAGCAGCAGAAGACATAGAGGATGTCATGGATGGGGCCTGGATCATCACAAGAGCAGGCGGCAGGGAAACAGCCTCACTGGTTGAAGGCTTACTGGAGGAAACCCAGACCCGGTCCTCCACACACTTCCATTCCCTGTGCTTCTCTTTGTCCTTCTTTTTCTTCCATTTGGACTCCAATGAAGGAGAAGAAGCGGTGCCCCTCAATTACTGCATCTCCTTTTCAAGGGTGGCCATTCTGGACTTTAGTAAGTGGGCCTCCAGAGCCTGCTGTCGTCATTTGCATGTGGTCTGGCTGAAGGGCTTGCAATCGGGACAGGCTGTGGTATCATGGTTGGAGCCTAGGCAGAAGAGGCAGTGACGATGTCCATCTTTGTGAGGGATTTGAGCCCCACACTTCTCACACTTCTTCTTAGCCTTCGGGGTCGTAGGTGTAGAAGACATAAATGAGCTGAAAAATGGACTGAAAATGAGAAATAACGAGCTCAAAATGGTGATCGACTGAGCAAAGTTTACCGCAAAGTGTTGGCAGGTTGATGGCGGGAAAGAACAGGAAGGGACCGCCCATTATATAGGGTCACGCTGATGTCCATCACATGACGTCGGGTGGGTGGTCCCCCACCAGACATTGCTAGCAAAAGTTTGCTGTGTGATCCTGATGAAAGGGAGCACAGTCCTACATGTTATGATCTACTGCAGGAATCCTCTCGAAGTAAGATCGTTAGTTTTTTGACTGAATCTTTTTTTAAAGAATGGCTTCGGGGGAGATGAAGGAATTTTTGGACCTGAATATTTTTGATGAGATGGGCCAACAGTGGGTCTGGAAAAGCTTGAAATTGGCTATACAGGGCAGATTGATATCTTATGCAGCAGCCCATAAGAAAGCCAGGTGTGCTAAAATTTGAGCCTTGGAGTTACAGTTAGAAGATCTGGAGAAACGGTACAAATCAGGGCAGGGAGGCCCATCCTTGATATATGACATAAGGAATGCGAGCTTTCAACTTCATGCCTTGAATACCCAACAGGCAGAGCTGAATTTGTATAGGGCTCACCAGGCCTACTGGGAAGGGGGAGAAACAGTGGGCCATCTGTTGACATTCCAGCTCAAGAAATTGGAAACTGCTAAACTTATACAAGGCATTATCATGAAGATGCCATAGTAACAGACCCCAGAGAAGTTAAAGCTTTTCATGAGTTCTATCGCAGTTTTATACCTCTAGGAGGAACCCTGGCAAATCTAACAGGGATATCAGAGACTTTTTAGGCCCCCCCCCTTTGCTGAGCCTGTCTGAATCACAGTGAGGCACCGTCGATGCTCCAATTTCCCCTCAGGAACTCCAGACTGCGATGGGTCAGTTGCAAGGTGGAAAAGCCCCTGCCCCAGATAGATTTCCCATCTAATTCTATCGGGTTGTGGAGGATCTGGTCATCCCTTTATTGGTTAGGGTGGCAGACAAGGCTGGGATGACTGGCTTGCTCCCTCCAACGATGTACAAGACAGAAATCTCAGTCTTGCTCAAACATTACAAGGATTCCTAACAGTGTGGCAGCTACCGTCAGGTATCTCACCTCAACATTGACTACAAACTAATCGCAAAAGTCCTGTCCAATTGGGTGTCTAATGTTCCGGCCTACCTGATTCACCCAGACCAAGCGGGCTTTGTGGGGGGCAGGGATGGGGCTGACCACCTTCACCAGCTGGCCGACCTTCTCTCTATCTCAAGTTACACTACGACTGGAGGAGCTTTGGTGGCATTGGATACAGAGAAGGCCTTTGATTCGGTGGAATGGCAATACTTGTTAGCAGTCCTGGAGAAATTTGGGTTTGGGCCTCATTTTATTTATTGGGTGCAGGTCATATATATTTGGCGCTGACGGCATCTGTCCTTACCAATGGAAGGCTTTCCCCCCGGCTTTTTTCTCTTGAGAGGGGAACCTGTCAAGGCTGCTCTCTCTCCCCAGCCCTTTTTCTTTTAGCAATTGAACCACTGGCCCCAAAAATCAGGGATTCAGTGGACATCAAGGGAATTCAGGTAGGCCTGACCATAACAATGCTATGTTGTTTGCAGATGACAGTCTGCTTACTTTAAGAAAGGTCAGTTTCTCTCTCCCTGCTTTGATCCAGCTATTAGGCAATTTCTCCTCCCTATCTGGACTGAGAATCAGCTGGTCCAAGACTGAAATGAAGCTGGTTGGCCTTACTAGGGATGTTATTCCTCAGTTATCCCCTGGGTCTGGAGTTGTCGGTGGGCCCTGTTCGATATTTGGGAAATCAATCAATCAATCAATCAAGTCTTTATTTATCCAGGCGAACACCACAGAGCAGGCTCATTTAAAAGGTGGACCTGCGTTAGACAAGGTCAAGAATAACACTTTTATGTACAGAGAATAAATAGACATAATTATACAGAAATAGAAAAAAAAATACACAGAGCAATAACAAGTATTTCAGGTATAGGGTTAACAAGGTTAGGGAGAATGGTATGAGATGGGGAATTAAAACATTCTGAAACAGCCAGCATATCAAACAATTTTCAAACAGCATGGCATATCATTGGTCAGGACATATACAAACTTAAGGGGCAAATATGGAGGGGAGGGGTACAGGACTGCAGCTGTTCTAGGAAGGGTGCTACGGCAGATGGTCTGGGGACATATATGTTAGGAGTCTGAGGGTAAGAAAGGCAGTGGATAAGCGGAAAAAAATGGAGGGTATAGGTGGAGATAATCAAGGGGCCAGATTAGCTGAAGATGTAGTGAGCAGGTAAGCAGTAGGCATCCTAGCACGCTAAGCATGCTGGAAACAGCAGTATAGCTCCTTAACAGCCTTGGCATACAAGGTCTTGAAGGTGGAAAGACCAACAGGAAGACTCAGTTTCATAGATTTCTGAAGTTTGTTCCAGAGTGAGAGCAACACAAAGCCTATGTCCGCTCTCCCAAAGAGTGTATTGGCCCTAGGTACCTTCAGTAGAAGCAGAGAATAGCTTCTCAGTGCATAGTTGCCTACCACGTATAACGGCAAACAGTCAGAAATGTATTGTGGTAATTTGTTGATAATAGCTCTATAAGTCCAGAGAGCCACAATTCTATTCCTTCTGTACTGAAGGGAGGTCCACCCCACAGTTGCATATAAGGAGCAGTGGTGGGTGCTGACAGGTAGGCCAGTTATGAATCTCCAGGCTCTGCGGTATAAGGTGTCCAGTTTAATAAGACAGGAGGCATTACACTGACTATAAATGAAATCAGCATAATCAATTAGGGATAGAAACGTGGATTGTACTAACTGCATCTTGGCATCTTTGGTCAGGAGGCAGTTTATTCTAAAGAAGAGACCAAGCCTCTGCCACAACTTTTTTAGCAGATCCTCAACATGCTCTACAAAGGACAGTCTGTGGTCTTGCCAGCCCCCTAGGTACCTGAAGTTTGTAACACATTACTACCTCTTTCTCCTAGTAAAGTGTTTATGGGAGGTAAGGAGCTAAAGATAGCAGGATTCACCGAATGAGTAGCAGAAAAGAACAGCATAGCTTTTGTTTTTTTGGCATTGAGCAAGAGTTTTTTTATTCAGGAACTGATTCTGCAACAAGCTGAATTATGTTTGTAAATCTCCACAAGCAGCTTCCGGAGTTGGGCAGCTTGGTACAACACCGTATCATCAGCAAAAAGGTAAATATTGGCCTCCTTGATGCCAACATCAATATTGTCTCTATAAATGGCAAACAGCAGAGGCTCCAGGATGGATTCCTGTGGAACGCCTTTTTAGTGATTTGAGTGGAGAGAGCTCTCCTTCAGCTCTGACCTGCTGAAGCCTATCTGTAAGGTAATTATTGAACCAGCACAAAGAGGTAGGGTCCAGACCTATGACTTGTAGGGTGGAAAGAAGCAGGCAGTGGTCAACAGTGTTGAAGGCCTTGCTAAGGTCCAGGAACACGGCACATACAAATTTTTTGTTTTCCAGCTCTCGTTGCCAATCATCAGTCACTTTGACCAGAGCTGTAATGGTGCTGTGCCTGGCTCTGAAACCAGACTGCATAGAGTTTAGAAGGTTCTTGTTATCTAGGTAGGTTCTCAACTGAGCATTCACAATTTTTTCCAGCAGTTTAGACATATTGGTAGGAGAGATACTGGCCTGTAATTATTTAGGTTGCAGGGATCCCCTGATCTAAACAGAAGAATGACGTGGGTAATTTTCCATAGGTGTGGAAGAGTCCCCTGTGACAAGAACAAGTTAAATAGGTGTGTGACTGGTACAGGTAGGATGTGGTATGCAATCTTTAAGAAGTAGGGGTAGAGAGAGAGTCAGCACCAGTGCTTTTCTTGGTGTCCAACTGTAGAAGGAAGTCTTCAACCTTTTTCAGCAAAGCAGGAAGGAATGAGAAGACCGCATTAGTGGTGCTAGGTTCAGGAATCTGTGCACTGACCTGAGAACGTAACACAGATGCTGGTGAATTGTCGAATGCTAGGCCTGGAGAATCTCCTTGCTATTGTTGATAGTAACATTGTCAGAGATGATTTTCATGGGAAGTACATTTCCAGCTGTATGACCAGACAGCTCTTTGATTGTGGACCAAAATTTAGCTGGGCACCTTGAGGCAGAGTCAAGCTCAGAACGGTAGAAGTTGGCCTTAGCTTCTCTAACCAATTTGGTGCAGGAGTTCCTAGCCTTCCTGAAGTGGCACCAATCCGAGGCAGTTTTTGATTTGCAGGCTTTTTTCCAGAGTTTATCTCTCGCTAGTAATGCAACTTTGAGTTCAGCAGAGAACCAATGGCAAGTTCTGGTCTTTACATGGACTTTTACCAAGGGAGCATGATTATTTATGGCACAAGACACTATTTCATGAAAAATGTCATATGCCATACTGATCGATTTGGCTAGGTAAAAGTTCTGCCAGTGTACAGACTATTTTAGCTCATCAATGTAGGCAAATGGGTCAAACTTGCATCTGGACTTTCTGGTGGAGAACTTAGATGTGGAGGGGGGATTGGAGTCAGATCTTACACTGGCGATGAAGCAATGATCGTTGATATCTAAGAAAAATATTCCAGCATAGGAAAAGGACTGTGGCTTGCTTGTAAGAAAGACATCCACTAGGATGCTATTCCTGGGGCTTTTCTTGTTAGGATGCGTAGGTTCTTCAATGAGTTGTGTAAGCACAAGAGAGTCACAGAAGGATTTATGGGGTAAGGAAGCCTTGGATAACTAGTAGTAATTGAGATCCCTTAGAATAATAGTTTTGAGGGTTTCATGTCCCATAATTGTCGACAGGTGAGACAGGAGCTGGGACCCAGCAGATGGAGGCCTGTAACACCCTATAACCCTGATAGCCATTGAGCGAGATGTTTCAACCTTAAGGGACAGACATTTGAAGCCATTTGCGATAGATGAGAAGTCAATTCTTATTACCTCTTCTCACTCGGAGTGGCTGGCCTTAAATTTGTGACCTCTGTTGGCAACTCTGAGGAAGTGTATATACTTAGATGGAAACATTTGCATTTTACTTTATGGGGTAAAATACTGTCAGTCTGCATGATGTTCCTGCCAAAGATGCTTTACATCTTACAGTACCTCTCCCATAAGATCTCGGCTTCCTGGTGACAAAAGTTCCAGGGAGCTCTATCTACCATTTATTGGGAAGGACAGATGCCTCGTTAGTCCATGGCTCCCTTAATGGCACCCAGTGGGTGAAGGGGGGGTCTTGCAGCATCATAGCTACATGGCTATTACATTGCAGCAGGTCTCTGTCAGATCTGGCTGTGGTTGCATGCTGGAGATTGGAAATCTTCAGTTCGATGCTGGAGTTGGAATTGGATTGGTCTCCTTTGGGCTTCCCTGTGCTGGTTCTTTGGCAAAGCCCCCTCATCCCAACTTCTTACCACCTAGGACTATGCATTGGATACTTGGAAGCTAGCGAAGTCCAATTTGGGGAAGACTTGGGATGTCCCACTTCACCTTTGGCCACTAAAGTATCATCCTAACTTATGTGTGGGTGGCTCACCCATGACCTGGCCCTAGTGGAAAGAACAAGGCATTATACGATTAGGGGACTTATTCTCCTAGCCGTAGGGTCATCTTTGCTCCTTTGGGGAACTTCAGCAGTGTTTTTCCCTCCCCTCAAATCACCACTGGTACTACCTCCAGATATGACACGTTACAGTCCAGGACAGGTGGATCCTTAAGCTTGCCTTCTATATGCCTTTGGGAAAGTACTTTGGGCAAAAGCGAGTCGGCCAAGTCTGCACCAGCACCCCCCCCCCCGACTGGGTGGCATTTACCGAGCCCTGGCAAAGACTAGAGCAGCTGACATGGGAAATGTACAGGTGAGATGAGAACATTTACTAGGGCATTCTCTAGGCGAGGAAGAATGGAAGGTTATTTGGTAAAAGGGGTACACTCTGGGAAAATACCTGATAGGTAGGTTTACTCAGTTAAAAACTATGTTGCTCTGGTACTGCCCTCTGGCTGTCCTGCACCGGATGAAACTCCTCCAGCATTCAAGAT
Source organism: Neoceratodus forsteri (assembly GCA_016271365.2). Taxonomy (NCBI): domain Eukaryota; kingdom Metazoa; phylum Chordata; order Ceratodontiformes; family Ceratodontidae; genus Neoceratodus; species Neoceratodus forsteri. Next base: position 58,108,035 of record CM057455.1, read on the forward strand.
GCCAGGGCTGCAATGGAAATACATGTACATTATTGCATATCTTGTGGACTTGCCCTAGGATTACCTCTTGGCAGTGAGTGTTGTATTTGGTGGTCAAAAACAAGTACCTTAAACACATCAAGGTCTTGCTAATAAGAAAAACATGCCACACAGAAATCTAGGCCTTCTCTGTTTACCTCTAGTCAGCACAAACAGCAATGGACAACTTATCTCAACACACAGAGGAAAATTCATAGCTCACAGGAAGTACATTTCTTAAAGCTGCACTACACATAACAATCCCTCCTGACTTAGCTAGCAAGTACGTATGTAAATAATTCAGAAAAGAGTATGAAGTTATTACTGCGATGTCCCTTTAGTTAATCTATGTCAGTAGGCTATATCTCTACAAGTCCATGCTCTTTGGTGGACGTCTTATACGTCCTGGATAACATAGTAGGACTAAAGGCTGTTGTTCTGAAATCTGATTTGCATCAGCCACATCTTGTCTCAAACACTGTGGTTCCACTATCTGTTCCTGTTCTTGTTCTAGAACAATTAATGCTGGATAACTACCCTGAATCTGGGTATCCCTTTTCTGTTCTGTCTCAATTCCAGTACGTAATTGGTCCACATGTTTTTTTCACTCCTCTCTGGTTAGTCATTCAAACACTATAGACAACATTTCCAAACTTTTTTACCACCATGCCTTCTATCCATCTCTTCGGGCCAACATACATCCTGACCACACAAGATCACTAGGTTTCAAGAATCTGGTCTTAGGAAGCATTTCAGTTACTGACTTATAGCCTAGAGGATGAAGAAGGTCCAACTGAGTTCGAATCTGATGTCCAAACAACAATTCTGCAGGGGATATTCTCGTGACACAATGTGGTGTTGTTCGATACATTGCAAGAAAGTTCCAAAAGGGCTATTTGTATTGCTGTCGGTGTAGTAGGATTAGCTTTGTCCATACTCTTTTTAAAAGTCTGAACCAGGCGTTCCACTTCACCAGCTGAACTTGGATGGTAGAGAGGTGAGAAAATATGGTGGATACCATGTTGCTGACAAAATGCTTGGAATTTAACAGACATGAACTGTGGTCTGTTAGCCAAGACAATCACATGCCGGAAACTATGATTAGCAAAGATACATTTCAGCATTTTAATGGTACTCTCAGTAGTTGTCGAAGACATTTGATGAATTTCTGGCCATTTACTATAAGCATCAGTTAAGAGTAACCACATGTAATTTAAATAGGGTCCTGCAAAATCAATATGCAACCTTTTCTAGGGTTTGTCAGGTTGTTCCCAATGGTGAACTGGAGCTCTTTCTGGATTTCCCATCGATACAGCACAACCTTTGCATCTTTGCACAACCTGGTGTCTCTGTCAATGGAAGGCCACCATATGGGAAGTCTGGCCAGGGATTTCATTTTAGCAATGCCTGGATGGCCAGCATGCAAAACAGTGAACACATCTGAGTGATAACATTGGGGTACTATGACACGCAATCCCCACAGAAGATACCCCTCAGCAATGGACAACTGCTGTCTCTCTGTATAATAAGGTTGCAGTGTAGTTGAACAAGTAGTGCCTTGTGGCCAACCCTCAAGCATATACTGATATACTTGTTTCAAAATTACATCTTGACTAGTCACTTTTGCAACGTCCTTGGCTAGTACTGGAAGCTGATCTAACTGTTGTAGCTCCACTGCACACACAACAGTAGAGTCCTCCATTTCTTTGAACTGCACTGAAAAACTGTCTGGCCCCACCTGGCATGCTAATGGCTCCTCTTCAAGTCCCACATTGAACTCCATTTCTCCAGATATTGGTAACCTCGACAAGGCACCCGTATTTCCATGCTGGTCTGTTGGTTGGTATGTAACCTCGAAATTATAGGCTGACAAAATGAATGCTCATCATTGAAGTCTTCTAGTGGCTGTCTCTGGAATTCCTTTTCCTGGACTGAAAATTATCACTAGTGGCTTGTGATCCGTCTTCAGGTGAAACTTGCGACCTAGAAAGTATTGACGAATTTCTGGACTCTGAACACAACTTCTAATACCTATCTCTGAATCTGAGCATAATTCCTTTCAGCTACAGTGAGTTTGCATGAAGAATGGGTTATCAGCTTCTAGACTGTATGGAAAAGGACAGATCCTATACCCACAGGACTAGCATCACAGGCCAATGTGATAGGTAAGTTTGGGTCAAAATTAGTTAAATTATTCACATTGGTTAGAGAGAGCTTGATGGCTTGAATTGCCTTACTGTAGCCCTTGGTCTACTTCCACAGAGTACCCTTATGTAATAGTTCATTTAGGATAGCACATTTAGTGGCTAAGCCAGGTATGAAACAGTCATAGTAGCACACCATACCCAAGAATGAGCGCAACTCTGAAACATTCTGCAGTTCAGACATGTGCACAATGGCTTCCACTTTTTTATCATTCAAACAAATTCCATCTTCGTCAATAGTGTTACCTAAGTACATGACACTTGTTTGACAAAACTGGCATTTTTCTCGCCCGAGTCTGAATCCACTCTATTACAATCTCTCTAAAGTCTTTTGTAAGTTAAGTGAATGTTTTGCTTCTGTCTTACCCGTGACAATGATGTCATCCAAATAACAAGCAACACCTGGTATATCACCCACTGTTTGCTCAATCACTTTTTCAACAATAGCAGGTATAGAACTAAGGCCAAAACATAACCATTTATACTTGTACAGTCCTTGGTGTGTATTAATCACTACCAATTTCTGAGAGTCTGTATCCAACTCCACTTGAAGGTATGCATCAGTGATGTCCAGTTTAGAGAACCACACACCACCACTCAGTCTATGAAAAAGTTCCTCTGGTAAGGGTAAAGGAAATACATCTGTGTTAAGTACTGGATTAAGTGTCACCTTAAAATCTCCACATATTTGAACCGTACCACCTGGTTTAGATACCACGACAATTGGAGTGGCCCAATCTGAACCTGAAACCTTTTCCAACACACCTGTTTTTTACAGTCTGTCCAATTCTACCCAAACCACCAATTTTAAAGCAAAATGAAGTTTCTGTGGTTTACAAAACTTAGGGACTGCATTAGGCTTTGTGACAAGCTCGGCTTTAGCTGTTGTGCATGTCTTTCCACAACTTTGAATACATGTCTAAAATCTCCCAACTCTTGGGCGGATTACTGTTTGGGGTACCTGAACAGCAGCAAGTAGGCCAGAATCTGCTGGATCAATATGAATGTTTAGAAGAACCTGAGCGTCTTTGCCCAAAATGTTGACATCCTTTTTTGAAACCAGAAAAGTTAAAGGTGTACTAGGAGAAACGGTCCTGCGTACTAAAGAGGTAAATGAGCCCAGTGGCTGAATTGGTTGCCCTTCAAATGCATGCAGCAACTTACTACAAAGAGGCAATGGTGGTTTATCCAGATCAGACCATGTTTGATGGTTAATAAAAGTAACTGGTGAAGCAGAGTCAACCATTAAACGCAACTGATGCCTCAGTTGTGGCAACTGAAGTAACACATAGAAAGGAGGAACATCTTTAGTCTGCATTTGTGGTGCAATAGAAACCACTACACTGTCTGTGCTCTGTGAACTGATCACTGCAGTTCTCCTGCTCCAGCAAAGCTCAGCAATATGACACGGACATTTACATGCATGACACTGAATTTCTCTGAATTTGCACTAGTTCCTGCTATAATGTGAAAACCCATATGATGCACATTTGTACTGCCCATGCAGTTTGGGTGGAGTGGTTGAATTTCTCTTTGAAAACAGTGGTTTAGACTTAGGTTTGAGCTGTTTCAATTTGCGGTTTACTGCAGACACTTGTACTTCATTTTTAGTGTTCATCTAGCATGTGTTTCATTTTCTGTAGCCTCATACATTTGTGCCATCTGTAAAAGTTCCTCAGCAGACTTCTTGAGACTTACAGAATGTAACTGCGGAATACGATGTTCATTATTCAACCCCATAACAAATTTATCTACTAGATTAAATTCAAGATGATCCCTGCTCCACTCATATTTGAGAGCAAAGAGTTTGATCTCAGCCAAATAAGATTGTAATGACTGACCTGGTATCTGGTGGTAACTGTAGAATTTATAACGTTCAGCCCTTGGGAAAGTTGTTAAACTGTATTGTGCATTCAATTTAGCCTTTAGCTCTTAATATAACAAATCCTCCAACCAGTCCGGTGCACACAGACTGCATAAAGGTTTAAAGGTTTCACTCCCCAAGAAAGTATAAAAAGCAGCTCGAATAACCATATCATGTTGCTGTTCAACATTTGCAGACTGTATGGCAGGATTAAGTAATAACCACTGATCAAACCATATGGACCATATATCCCAGTCTGTTCCTGTAAAAATCTCAAAGCTGGTTGAAGTTGCCATTTGCACAGTCCCAAATTGCTTACTTGCCTCCAATGCAGAAAGTCACAAAATAGTGTAATTCAATAAACTGGAGCTATGAACATTTCCACCATCCGTCGTTGCCAGTTTGTTGTATTTGGTGGCTAAAAATAAGTACCTTAAACAGATCAGAGTCTTGGTAATAAGAAAAAACATACCACACAGAAATCTAGGCCTTCTCTGTTTACTTTTATTCAGCACAGACGCAAGAGGATAACTTATTTCAACACACACAGGAAGATTCACAGGCTCACAGGAAGTGCAATTCTTAAAGCTGTACTGTCTAACATTTCTTAAACCTGCACTACACATAACAGTGAGGAATTCTGGGTGACTGAGGTGGTGGTGGCGGGGCCTATTTTGTTCATGTTCTTTGAAGGCTGAGGTACTCCTTTGTTTCATTTATGTATTCCATTTCTCATGTCTGGCTAGTTGCCCCCTTGGTTTGGTGTACTTAATGATATAATAAAAATCTCTTAAATTTCAAAAAAAAAAAAAATAACTGAGGAATTCTTAGGATCATGGAAACTACTCTGGGGTTTAAGGTACCAGGCGATTCCTCCCTTCTTTTCCTAGAGAATATGCTGCTCTAAACCTCAAGCCAATAGAGTTTAAAAGGATTTATAAATTACAGCAATTAAAGAGGCCAAGTGGCGCTTGCTTTGGCAGTGGCAGTCGAAGGAAGTCCCTACCAGAGACCACTGGGTTGAAAGTATGCTGCAGGTGGCCAGTTTTGAATGAGTACACTACATTGTTTCAGGGAAATAGGAGGCTGTTGCCCATGCCTGGTTACCCTTTTTAGGCCACCTGGGAATACCCTTCCCATCTGGATGACTCTGGTTCCCTACTCGCACAGCTCCAGACCTATACCCTGACATTTAGGGGAGACCCCTTGAGTTCTCTCCATGAGGAGTTACTCTTTGAGGGGTTCTGATGGAACCCTGCTTGGAAGCCTCTCACACTTCCCTTCCCTCCCCTCCCCCCTTTAAGTTCCCCCTTATCTATGTATCCTAAGTATGGATCACTGAATGGTGCAGAAGGTGGGATGGCAGAGATCCATCTACACCCTTTCCATGGGTGGCACAGATGGTTTAGTACTGCTTTACTGATTCATGTATTTAGGTGGGGGAGGGACAATCTTGCTTTTTTTTTTTTTTACTTTTGTAGGGACAGACACCCAGCACAGGTTTTTTGGCTGGGTTGGTTTTGTGGAATTGGTTTGTTAATTCTATTGTGTTTGTTAATCTGTGGTTAGGTACTCTTACATTGTATTTCCAAGGCATTTTCACTCCAGCTAGACACATGGAATCGCTGTTATTGTGTAGCTGTTTTTGTATATCTTGTTATATCATTAATAAAGTATGATTAGAAAAATAAAAGAAATGAAAGCACTCTTCAGTTAAGACGTCCAACGAGGGGGATGGACTTGTGGAGCTCAGCATTAAGGCCTTGGAATGTCTGGAACCCTTCTCGGATGTGGGAGGACAAGTGCAGTACACAGCCACTGTCTTCATCTCTAAGTACATGGTTCCCAACACAAATTACTATAGCTGGTACTGGAAGAACAAAGCAGGTATGAACAAACACATTTTTCTGGAAATTCCAAGTTTGTTGCAGGGAAAGGTAGTGAAAGTCACAGGTACAGAGGAGAAGAGTCAGCTCAAGCTACCTAATTGATGGGGGTAATCACGTGACTCCATGAACTAAGTAAATTGAAAGCACACCCACTGTTTATGACTACAGAAAGGGAACTTAATAAAAACCTTGATATATCTGAAAAATAAATAATAATAAAAAAGGAACCAAACACTAAAGGGACTTACAAGATTACTCAACAGGACAAATCTTTATCTGGGATCGACCAGTTAGATCATCAAGCAGGGGACCAAAGCGTAGTGCCAGTGGTTCTCGGAAAGGAGGACATAGCAGCAGCAGCAGTAAAAACTGGAAAAACCAAAAATCAGTGTGGTTCAGGTTAAATATGGGGAATGAAGGAGTAGGATTGGGAACAAGGGTGTTAGACTTCAAAAGGGCTGACTTCAGGAGGATGAGGGAAATAGTACAGGGGTATTTGGCCAGGATCAGTTTAGAAATGGCCACTAATCAGAGGTGGGAGGTCATTAAACAGGTATTAAGGAGGCAATTACAACATGTACAAGGGTCCAGAGTGAGAAGGCTAAGGCCAAGAAGCCTAGCTGGGTGAGCAGGGGAGTCATGGAGAAAGTAAGAAAAAAAAAGAGCCATTTTTAGATGGTACAAAAGAACAGGGAGAGGGGAGAACAGAGAGGATTACCTGAAGGAATTAAGGGAGGCAACAAGAGCAGTCAGGACAGCTAAGGCATGCCAGGAACTCAGACTAGCACAGGGCATTAAATATGGAGAGAAGGACTTCTTCAGGCACATCAGGGAGAAACAGTGCTATAAGGACCAAATAGTAAGGATAAAAAGGGATGGGGGTGGGTGGATAAAGGGTCAGGAAAGGCAGAAGCATTAAATGAGTACTTCTGCTCAATATATATGAAAGAGAAAGGGTAAGCAATACCCAAGAGGACTGGGGGTGGGCATGGGAGGTGAGGAGGAGACAGACAGGGAAATCCCAGTGGGCAGGGTACTGGAGGGCTTGAGAGCACTGAGGGTGGACAAAGCACCAGGGCCGGATGTCATACACCTCAGGGTGCTAAGGGAGCTAGCAGAAGTCCTGGCAAAACCCCTGGCCGACGTGTTTAATGCATCCCTGGAATCAGGGAGTGTTCTGCAGGACTTGAGGATGGCACACATGGTGCCCCTCCACAAGAGCATCCCCAAAGATGAACTGAGGAACTACAGACCAGTAAGCCTCACATCCATTGTGGGAAAGCTGATGGAGACAATACTGAAAGAGAGGCTGGTTTCCCTCCTAGAGGCTAATGGACTGCAGGGCAGCAGTCAGCATGGGTTGTCTCGGGCAGATCCTGTCAGACCAACCTAGTGGAGTACTGTGACTGAGTAACCAGGTAATTAAATAGGGACCATGCAGTGGCTGTCCTGTTCCTGGACTTCAGTAAGGCATTCGATTCGGTGCCACATGAGAGGCTAGGTAGTAAGCTGGAAGACACAGTGGTGAGGGTGAAGAATGTGGGATGGATAGCTAACTGACTGCAAAGGAAACAGAAGAGTGTGATGGTGGGAGGAGAGTTCTTATCGCCCAGGGCAGTGACAAGTGGCATGCCACAGGGCTCTGTACTGGGGCAGGTGTTGTTTGGGATTTTCATAACAGACATCTCAATAGGTATCAAGAGCAAGATCAGTCTTTTTGCAGATGACACCAAGATGGGAGCAGTAATGGATGACTTGGAGGGATGGCAGGGGTTGCAAGAGGATCGGCCAATATTGAAGGACTGGTTGGACACTTGGCAGCTGGGGTTCAATGCCAAGAAATGCAAGGTGCTACATTTCAGAGCAAAAAACCCAAGGAAGAACTACTAGCTGGGGGGGATTCAGCTAGCCAAACAGAGAAAGAGAAGGATCTGAGGGTGATCATAATAGGAGCAATGAACAACTCCACACAGTGTAGAAAGCCAGCTGCAAAGGCTAACAGGATGCTGGGTTGTATTGCCAGAGGCATATCCTCCAGGAGGGGGGAGGTGATCCTGCTACTATATAGGTCACTGGTTAGACCACACCTGGAGTACTGTGTGCAGTTCTGGTGTCTGTACCTGAGGAAGGACATTAGGTTACTGGAGGCGGTGCAGTGCACAGCAGCAAAAACGATCCAGGGGCTAGGGGACTTGCCAAATGAGAGTAGGCTGAGGGAGTTAAACATGTAATCCCTGGCGGAGAGGAAGGAAAGGGGGTGACATGATTAAAATCTTCAAGTACATCAAGGGAATAAATAAGGCGGTCACAGAGGGGCTTTTCCAATTAAGGAGGGGAGGGACACCTGAGGGCACAATCTAAGACTGTGGGGGGAGAGGCTCAGAAGGGAAATGAGGAGACACATTTTTTTACAGAGAGGGTAGTGACAGGGTGGAATGAACTACCAGAGGAAATGGTATCCTGTAAGACAGTGGGATGCTTCAAAAGGGGATGGACAGGGTAATGGGAGTTTCAATGGAGTGGGGAGGGGCAGGAGGGGCAGCTGCAATGTAAGGGCTGCTAGTTGCATATTCAAGCAGACTTGATAGCATGAAAGACCTTTATCTGCTGGCAGGTTCATATGTTTGTATATTAATAAATCCACTGTACAAGCTGCAACAAACTCTGACAAAGGGCTGATTACTTAAGAGACTGCTAAAAACAGCCGGCCCGCCGCTGCAGCGGTTGGATTTCCGCATGCGATGCCGGCGACCTGGGTTTTGAAACAAGCCCAGGTCCTCGGGAGGCCCGACTGGGGGAAGAAGGATCGAGCATCCTCTGGACTGCTCTCCTTCTCTGGGGGTTGGGGGTTACTGCACTTGGTGTGAGAGTGACACCTAGTGAAAACTGGGTATCTCACCCTGAGCACCGATGCATGGTCGAGGGGCACTGAGGTGGGACAGATGCAGGCGTCCCTGTACGTCTCTTCTCCAGCTCACAGGGGATAAACTCCCTTCCTCACTGGACGTCTGTATGACGCCCTGCCCCCAGGGCTTCAATTAGCCGCTTGACCGAGGGCTCTCCCAGCCAGTTAAATTACACAGCGGCAACTCCTGCTGCAGTGCTGTGCCCCACTTCCTGAGGTTGGGGGGCAAGCCAGGAGTAACAGGGGGAGTGAGTGGCTCATGAGGTGGTGGGAGCATCAGGAGCACCCTGACCAGGGCGGATCCTTGATGGAAGGCGAGGAGGACCGAAAAGAGGGTAAAAAAAAAAAAAGAGATAGATAATTTAAAGCACCCACCAAGAAAAACAGACGGAATCCATGGTCCTTGATTTAAACCATTTATTTGAAAGCAGTGCTATATAACAAAAAAATAACTAACGTTTCGAAAGGACAGCGCCCTGCTTCATCAGAGTTAAATTTCTTCATTTTCAACCACCTGGACATTGTATTATATCTGGTAATGGATGGCTTATGGAACCATTATCCATCTTTTTGGATGGGTTCTTGCAACCTTTTGTTACACAAATAAGGTCCTATCTGAGGGACTCAACGCAGGTTATCAGTTTAGTTGAAGAATTAGATATGAAGCAGGAATGGATGTTTGCCAGTTTAGATATTGACTCATTGTATACAGTAATACCACATACGGAAGGATTACAAGCATTAAAGTATTTTTTGGATCAAAGAACTGAGACACAACAAGTTAGAATGCCTTCACAGTATTTATTACAGCTTGCTGATTTGATACTGATGAAAAATATATTGATTTTCCAGGGAATATATTACAGACAGATTAGAGGAACGGCAATGGTATCACCAAGCTATGCAAACGTATATGTAGCATGGTGGGAACGAATTGTTTACAGTCCTTGTACAAATCCTTTTTTTCAATATTTAGATTTTTTGGAAGCGTTATTTGGATAATATATTGGTTGTATGGAAGGGAAGCTGTGAACAATTTGTGGAATTTGTCTCCTGGTTGGAAAGTACCAATGTTAGCTTGAAATTTAAATATTTTTTTGATCAGCATCAGACAATATTTTGGGATTTATTGATATACAGAAATGCTGAAAATAATATATGTACAACATTATACCAAAAGGAGACAAACAGAAATAGCTTATTGCTATATAACAGCTGGCATCCAATGCATGTTAAGCGAAATATACCTAAAGGGCAACTTATTAGAACAAAGCGTAGTTGCACAGAAGAAGATGAATATGGCAAGAAATGTGAACATCAGGAGGAGATTTCTACAGAGAGGGTACAGTAATCAGATTAAACAGAAAGCTATTCTGGATGTGGAAAATATAGAGAGGGTGGATACTTTAACCCCTAGGTTAAAAGAAGAAAAACAAAATATGTTATGCCCATTTGTAACTATGTTTTCAAATGGATCTGCTGCTGTAAGTAATATTATCCATAAAAACTGGGATATTTTAGAGACCAAACTGCAAGAAGTTATGAAATATGCACCAAAAGTAGTTTTTAAAAAAGCAAGAACTATTAAAGAATGGATTGCACCGAGCGATCTTGTTTCAAAGGTGACTGTGCAATCTGGTTGGTTACTCCCCTCCCAAAAGGGATGTTTTAGATGTGGGAAGTGCTCCTTTTGTAAATATGTTAAGCAAGGAGCAAATTTTACTCACCTTGTAACGCATAAAGAAATTAAGATTCACAGTTTTATTACTTGTAGCAGTGTGGGAATTATTTATGTTCTCTATTGCATTTGTGGACACTTCTAAGTTGGAAGGACAATACGGCAATTCAGAATGTGAATGGGAGAGCATATAAGAGTTGTCAGTAATTCGAATACTGCCTATGCCATTGTTAAACATATTTTACAATATCTAAATGGCATACATGAAATTAGTTTTATGGGAATTGATAAAGTATTTGTTAATCCCAGAGGTGATAACTTTGAAAAAAAGTAGGGCAGTGTGAAAGCTTTTAGATATATTACCGTGGAGCTAGAAATGATGGGGGGGGGCTAAATGAAAATATAAATTTGTCAGCCTTCCTAACCAAGTTATGAATGTAGTGGGTATGATAGAAATTTATGGTTATGAACTTGACATAAAATAGCAACTTTCTGATACAAGGATGCCCCACACTTTAGACCCTATTGATGCTGAGTTTGTAACATTTAGTAATTGCCGTTAATAGCGTATAATGACATGATGTGAATGTCGTCCCTTTTTAAATACGTATCAAACAAGTGCTGTGTATCTATTTAAATGAATCTATGATTAGAATTAGATCATGGATGCTATTTAAATGTATGGCATAACATGCATTTTAATATGTATATGTTTCATGATTGAAGAACAGTAAATTTAATTAGATTTTAAAGATAGAACTAACTTATAGATTGTTCTGGGTGCCACCTATTGTTTAACTGAAGTGAAATTTTGGGTGTTATTTATTATGGTTAAGTAATTAAGGTAAATAACACAACACGTGTTGAATTTTAATGATCTGCATTAATGCTGGGTATAAATATAATGGTTGAAAATGAAGAAATTAACTCTGATGAAGCAGGGCGCTGTCCTTGCGAAACGTTAGTTCTTTTTTTGTTACACAGCACTGCTTTCAAATAAAATGATTTAAATCAAGGACCATGGATTCCATCTGTTTCTCTTGGTGGGTGCTTTAAATTATTTATTTCGTATTAGTGTTGGTTTAATCAGCAACACCAAATTTATTCGGGTGCTCGGCGTCCCTGTTTTTTCCTTAAAAGTAAAAATGCATTTTTTTAGAATAGAAAAAGCAAAAAATTATCAAAGAAAAACAATGAGAGGGAGAAGAGGTGGGGTGGGGGGGGATGTAAAAGATGGATCCACCAAGAGGCAAACTTGATCAAAGAATCCAAAGAAATAACCTGAGTAATTTGAAATGTAATGTACATGAAGTGTTTTACATAATGGCCGATGGGCACGTACTAGTAACTGTACTGGCTTGAGTACAGTTGAGTTGGCAGCTGGCCATGGCAGGGTGAGGTGGACCGGTCTAGTCGCCGGCAGGGAATGGGATGGGGGCTGTGAGGTGGGGCTACTGCCTACCAGGGTAGGGGGTGGGGGCACACTTCACTATGGAAACAAGTGGGAGAAAAGTAAACCTACACTGATTGGGGCTGGGGTGGAGGGTGCCCTACATTATGGAAAATAGGGAGGGGAAATTTTACAGTGATCGTGGCCAAGGTGAGGGGTGTCCTACTCTATGGAAAATGGGGAGGGATATTTTACAGTGATCGGGGCCAAGGTGAGGTGTCCTACTTGGAAAATGGGAGGATATTTACACATTAATCAGGGATCGGGCTGTGATTTTTTCTATGCAGAACCATGCTCTGCCAGTCCAAGAGCCCCAATGTTGGCATGCCTTCCTCATCGCTCTCTTTTTCTACTATAATCTGTTGCGCAACAGTATCTTTCTATACTATACTTCACCTTTTTCTGTCTCTGGCATGGACTGGCCATCTACGTCAGTCTTTTCTATTTCTTACTAAATCTTTTTTCCTACTGCCTTTATTTCTAGTTTCCATATTTCCATCCCTCACCAATAACTCCCCAAAATAATGCACCAGGCTAACTGCCAGGAATTAAATTAAGTGCAATTATGGCATTAAATGCCAGAGATATAAAGTGTCTTTAAGTATATAAGGTGCTGGCCCTTCAGGTGGCCCTGAGGGTTGAGGCACTGAACGCCACACCGGCAACCCGGGTTCGGGAATGAGCCTGGGGCATCGGGGGTAGGCAGGTGAGGGTAGAGATTGAGCATCTGGAGGACAGCTCTCCCTCCCTGGGTGGGGGGGTTCCATGTTCCCACAGTCTAGCGGCATCTGGTGGTTCTGGTTCACAGCAGTTGGGAAACCTGTGGACATGCTCGGGAGCAAGCACGCAGTGCACCAATAGGGGTGAAAGCACAAAAAAATCCCCTACCGACAGGTGAGGCGATGGTGACCATCAGGTGTCCCGGCCACATGCCCAATGACTGCCACAACTTCCATCTCTCCGCCTTGGGACTCGCAGGCCTCTCTTTCAGGTCAAGGGAGCCCAGAGTCCTGATCCCGATGTAGCAATGGGAGGAAGCAGTTCAGGCAGGTGATGAGGCCACGGAGCAGAATATGGGACCCTGAGAGATGCCCTGGTCAGGTAGAAGCATAAAGAGAGTTAAAAAAAAAGAAAGTATATAAGGTGCTGGTTGAATAAAGTGCATTTTTTAAATAAAATGCATGGTGTTCATTTGGTGCCACTGTATGAGTTTAAAGTGCTGCAGTGCTTAATTAAGTTAATGCTTATGCCATTTCTATGTTTGCTTGTGCGCATGTGCAAGAAATATTATGCGACAGCTTAGGAGAGAAGTGGGTTGTGGAGGTTCAGCACTATGGCAGCCAATGACGGCACTGCATTTGTGGGCTTGGCAGTGCTCACACAATGCAGGCCCAGTATCCTGATGACACTGGTTCTGCAGAAGTGCCACCAACTTATAACGATTTCGCCACTGCAATCAGGGGTCGCCTCCTTATTGCAACATCAGCCATTCCGCTGCAATGAGGGAGCGACCCGTCATTGAAGGGTGGTACCTTGCCTGGTGTAACATTTCCAGAAACATGGTGGCAGCTCTATCCCACCACCTCAGAGCCCAATGAAAGCTGACAGAGGCGTCCAATCCCCCTGTCAGCACGCCCCCAACCCAGTTTGTTTTCCAATGGGGAGCCCACTCCCTGTCAGCATAATGTCCCCCTTCCCCAATTTCAGTTGTGTGCTGAGGGGGTGCCCAATCCCCCTCAGCATCATGCGCCCCCCACACACACACACACACATTTCTGTGTCAGCGGGGGCCCATTTCCCATTGTCTTCAGTCCCTCTTCCCAGTTCAAATTGCCAACAGGGGAGCCCACTCTCCATTGGCATAATGGCCCTGCAATGATTTAAAGGCCCATGCTGAAGGGGTGCCCAATCCCCCTTGACAACATGCACCCGACCCATTTCTATGCTGACAGGAGGCCCAACCCCCATCAGCTTCAGTCCCCCTCCTCACAAATGCAGGTGGCACACTGGGAGCCCACCTCAGTGTGACAAATATTCCTATAAAAAAAGAAAACCGACCTGCATTGTCTGTTTTTTTTTTTTAACCTGTGAAATGAGAAAACTGTCCATCAGCATGTCTGGTGCCCCTTCCCCAACCCACGCCCACCATCTGCGTACCCCACCTCCCCACACACCCTCACCCCATACTTACCTCCAGAGCTCGACGCAATGATCGTCGGTGGACTGGGAACACGTCTGCACTTTTCAAAGCCGACTGCGAACTGAAGAAATGCCGGTAAGCTGTATAATGACATAAATGGGTATTTTTCCCCAACTTATGTGGATATCTCGGACATGTTAGGGAATTTTAGCATCAAATTTTCAACATGGGGTTATTGGGACCCCTCCTCATGAATGCAGTCACTGTCATGGCATTATTCTGTCCCAAAAGGTGATTTTGTGGTCACTGCGCAGAATTACCTTTCAGGACCGATTAATGAAACAACACTGCCACTGTTCATGAGGTGGGCTCTCAAAAAGCCTATGTCGCAAATTTGGTGAAAAAAAAAAAATGACTTTTACGAGCATGCATTGCACAGTTTCCATGCTCCCTCATAACTTCACGAATTTGTAATATTTTCACTCCAGATTTTCAACACTGGCATTTTCCACACCTCCTTATGAACAGTACAGCAGTCATTTTACACATCCTGGCTGAAATGTGTTTTCATACTTCTGGCACAGAATAGTGTGGTCGATATGGAAAATCAGTGTTCAGGTTAAGAAAATCACAGTGACACTGTTCATGAGCAGAAGTCCTGAAATGCCTATGTTGAAAATCTGGTGACAAAAGTCCATGAAATGACTGTGTCACAAGCATGCATTGCACAGTTTCCACATATCCTCATAACTTCACACATTTGTAATATTTTCACTCCGGATTTTGAACATAGTCATTTTTTTCACACCACCTTATGAACAGTAAAGCTGTCATTTTTCATATCCTGGCCTAAATGTGTTTTCGCACTTCCATAACAGAATAGCATAGTCACTGTGGGAAATCAGTGTTTGGGATAGATTAAGAAAATCACAGTGACTCTGTTCATGAGCAGAGGTTGTAAAATGCCTATGTTGAAAATCTGGTGACAAACGTCCATAAAATGACTGTGTTATTAGTGTGCATTGTGCAGTTTCCATGCACCCTCGTAACTTTGCAAATCTGTAGTATTTTCACTCCCGATTTTCAACGCTGGCACGTCTTCAGACCTCCTTATCAAGAGTACAACTGTCATTTTTCACATCCTGGCCAAAATGTGTTTTTGCACTTTTGGCCCACAATAGCGCAGTCACTGTGGGAAGTCAGTGTTCAAGTCAGATTAAGAAATCACAGTGACAGTGTTCATGAGCAGAGGTACTAAAATGCCTGTTTTGAACATTTAGTGACAAAAGTCCATGAAATGACTGTGTTACGAGTGTACATTGTGCAGTTTCCACGCACCCTCGCAATTTCCCACATTTGTAATATTTTCACATCTCCTTATGAACAGTACAGCTGTCATTTTTCATATCCTGCCTGAAATACGAGTTTACACATCTGGCGCAGAACAGCGTGGTCGCTGTGGGAAATCAACGTTCGGGACAGATTAAGAAAATCAAAGTGACAGTGTTCATGAGCAGAGGTCACAAAATGCCTATGTTGAAAATTTGGTGAAATAATTCCACTAAATGACTGTATTACACACATGCGTTGAGCAGTTTCCACGTACGCTCAGAAGTTCATGCATTTTTAATATTTTCACTACAGACTTTGAACATAGCCATCTCTTCACACCTCCCTATGAATGGTACAGCTGTCATTCTTCACATCCTGCCCGATCTGTGTTTTCATACATCTGGTGCAGAATGGCATGGTCGCTGTGGGAACTCAAAGTTCGGGACACATTAACAAAATCACAGTGCCACTGTTCATGAGAAGAGGTCCCAAATGCTTTCATGAGGTGGGGGTCACAAAAAGGTCATGCTGAAAATTTGTAGTGCAAATATCAACAAATGCCTGGGGCATTAGGGTTTCTAACCATAATGTCCCACCCTGTACAGACTGACGGGCATCAGGGGTGTGCCTTTGGACTGCCGACCATAATGCTCATGCCATTCCAGCCCTATCCCCCCCCCAACCCTGTAGCCCGTGACAGGCATTGAGGAGTGCCTTTGACTCTTCGGCCTCAGAGTTTACCCCATTCTCCTATACTGCACCTATTTCAGCGTATGTCCTTATGGAATGGGGTGACTGTAAAGCCGAACACCCCAAGGCACACCTCAACACTTGTCTGTGTCTGCACGATAGGGTGAGGTGAAATGGCATGAACATTTTCGGCGATGACCCAAATGCATACCCCAACACCTGTCCATCCCTGCAGGATGGAGGTGGGGTTGGCATGAAGTTCAATACTTCACTGCCATTCCTATTCTGCATCTGTCTAACCCCTGCAGTCCCAATGCTAATACCAGCAAGCAAATATTTGGCTCTGACAAATGCTTTCTGTGTATGTGGTGCAGGAATGTTTAGAAATGTTTAAAATAGCTATTAAGTAAAAAGAGAAGTCCACTTGAATCGGTGGAACATGAGTACAACGGAGTGGCATTATGTTTCTATTTTAAGTTTTGCTTTGCTGCCACTCCGTAGTTATATTGGAATGGTGCCAAAGAAATCCTGCATCGAGGCTGGAACTGTCTGAACTGAGCAGCAAGCTTTTCTTTGACTTTTGCTGCTGCTCAGTATTTATGTAAATAATTATACGTGTCCCTGTGTTCATAACACTCCCAGCTGCTGGCTTTATCTAAAATTACACTGTAGAATTTTGCGAGCTAGCTGTGGAGGAGTCCGGGACATGTATGCAGCCTATCCAGGGTGCTAGAGAGGCAAACTTTCACTTTCAACTGCCCTGCTTCCCCCCGAGTATGCTGTGCACTCTGAAAAGCGAGTGCTAGAAATGTATTTATTTATTAGGATCTAAGATTAAACACCTTTGAGCTGAGAGCTCTTTTACAAGGTTCCATGTCAATAGGAGGGAAGACATCATTACAAGGGTATAACCAACATAGAGTATAAAATATATACAGTATTTACAATAATTACAAGGGATTGTACAAGCAGGTTAAAATAACAATAGAAAAATATAGAGGGTAAAACACCCTCAGGGTTGCGTTGACAGTAAGTTATAGGAGAGGATAGTTGCAGGTAGTATAAGGTTGGAGTCAGTTCAAAGAGGCAGAAGTTAGTAGAGACAAGGAGAAGGCAGTAGGGAAGCGGGGTCTAACAAATGATGGGAGGGGGCAGTAGGAGGGGGAAGTGGAGTTGCTGCAGTCAAGGACCTTGTCAGGAGAGACGTAAGGGTCGGGGGGGATCACGTGATGCAGGTTCATGAGTAGACGCACTCTAAATGTCTCCCGCTCGTTTGGTCATTAAACTTATATTAATCTCAATTTTCAAAGTGGTAATTAGCAGTGACAGTAGCCTTTGGGAAGCAGGAGCTGTTCTGCAAACTGAATCTGCAGTGTTCCAATATAATATGGAAGCAGAGATGAGGCAATCTTTGCCTAGACACATGTCTCCCCCCACACGCGGGAAAAAATTACCAAGAAGAATAGGCTGCAACCTACCTCAGCCAAAAGTACAGTGCAAGTACAGGATTCCAACGTTCTCACTATGGATAGTTTCTTGCAAGAACTCAAGCTTTTCCAAGAAGAGCTGTGCTCGGTAACATCAGAATTTAAATCCATGACCTCGGCTCTGGATATTATTACTATGAGAGTCGGAGATAATGAAGCACCTGGGTAGAATAAAACCGGAGCTGGTATCAAACAGGCAAAAAATGGCTCGGTTAGAAGCTAAAATTGAAGATTTGGAAGGGTACAGCAGGCACAATAACATTGTAATAATTGGCCTGCCAGAGAAAAAAGAGGGTTCGGAGGTTATTCTCTTTGTTCAAAAACTGGTATTAAAACTGTCTGGTCCTTCTCCGTATGGTGCCAATTATTAGATCGAAAGGGCTCATAGATCTTTGAGCCCCATGCCTGCAGTGAGTGCTTCCCCTAGACCATTGATTATGCGTTTTCTTAATTATTTAGAGAGGCAGCACTTTCTGAATAAACTTCGTAGTATGGAAGAAATTAAATGGGGAGAGGCTCAGCTGAGAATTACACAAGATTTACCCATCTCCGTACGTCAGTGGAGAGCCCAATTTCACCCATTAGTGAATAAATTAATTCCTGCAGGAATCAAGTTTAGGAAGTTATATCTGGCAAGACTACAGGTACAAATTGAGGGAATGTGGTCTAGCTTCGAGGATCCAAAGGCTGCGGAGGTTGCTTTAAGAGCCAATCTACCCAACCTGTTTAAAAATAACTGAATGTGAAATGGAACAAAATTCAGGCTACATTTACTTTGTGGCGTCTTTCAAATGCCGCTGAATCTGCTTGGGGATAAGATACTGTTCATTAGGTCACCTACATAATCTGCCGAATAGTTCAAAATTGAGAACTGGACCGGGATGGCTTTGCTCCCGAACTGCTTTGGTGTGCAAGTGCGAAGATGTGCTTTTCTTCTCGGGACTTGTTATGTGCATATAGCAATCCCGGATCACCGGGACATAAGGCTTGGAGCCCTGTATCTTTTAGTCTTTTATTTATTTTCATTTATGTTTGATCAGATTAAAGCAAGCAGACGGATACGGCTGGTTGGATCCTGAACTGGTGTATTGTTAAAGCGTAAGGATGCACCTTTTCTTTTTGGCATTTCATACATGTGCATAGAATCCTGCAGCTTGCTGAGACATTTTATTTGAAACCCTGAAAATGAAGGTTGTGTAAGTTTATAAGGGCATATGGAAAGCTGGGTTAATGGTAATTCTGGCGCTGACAGCAGAAGCGCTCTGCGCACTGTAAATCGCAAGGAGGCACTTGCTGTTAACTGTCAAACTTTATTGGCTGATTTGTACAACGTTGTAGCACATTACTTTATTTTACAGGGGACAGATATATGAAAGAGGGAGAAGGGTAAGTTGTTTAAAGAGTTTGTAGATCCTATACTTCTTCTTTAGCATTCTATACAGTGCAGTTAATAATATTACTGTTTTGTATAATCTTATAGAGACAGGAATAGAAATGCTTTGTCTGAATGTAGGGGATTTCAGTACGGACAAGTGTGAGGGAGGGGTGGGGATCTTTCTACCTGGTAATCATGTACCATAAAAAATCTAAGTTGGTAGGGAGGGGGGAATGTGTATTCACTTTACAAACTATACATAATTTACGGTGGAAATCTTATGGGATTATGGGTAATTCTAGTGGAACCTTTTGTTTTGTTTTTCAAGGATTTGGGGTATTAAAGGGGGTCGGGGTGAACACGGCTGGCTGCAACTACTAGTTTGGGGCAAAACGTTCTTTAGGGCTTTAAAATTGATGGTACATGGGATTTTATTATGGCAAATAATATGAAAATGCTGCCACCTGGAATATTAGGGGGGCCAGGAAAAAAGTTAAGAGATACCAGATTTTGAAACATGTACAGCAGCTTAAAGGTTCTGTCATCTTTCTGCAAGAAACCCACTTGTTGGAATCAGAAGGTTCCCTGTTTAGAAGACAATTTGTAGGCCAAATATTCAATGCTGGGGACAGTACTCAAAGTGGGGGGGGGTAGTCATATTATTGGCAAGAAATGTACAGTTTGTATGTGAACAATGTATCAGAGACCCCAATGGCAGATATTTAATTCTGAAGGGGGATCCTGGCTCGCACCGAGTTGGTATTGTGTTGTAGTTATGGTCCTGACTCAGACTCTCCGGCTTTTTTTTTTTCCAATTTATTAGTAACCTTGCTCCCCTATGCCTCTGTTCCTCTGATTTTGGGGGGAGACTGGAATCTTTCTTTTACTCCTGATCTTGATAGATACGGGGTGGTTAGCTCGAGCCTATCATGAGCACAAAGGGTACTTAGGGACCTGGCTGATCAACTCGGTCTGGTAGATCCCTGGAGAGTCCAGCTTCCCTTAGAGAGGGAATATACATCTCACTCAAGTGTCCATGGGGCATCTACAAGAACCGACTACTCTTTAATTAGTCATACTTTTTTTGTCTGGAATTTTAGACAGTGCTATAGCTCTGGGCACCCTTTCTGGTCACGCGGTAGTGTGTTGCTTATTAAACCTTTCCCCAAATGTGCCGCTGAAGTCTAAGTGGAAACTGAATAATCAGTTACTAAAGGAAGAGGCAGTGATAAGTGACATTTCAGAGGCTATTAAACAATATACGGCTACTAATCTTAATTCTACTGGTAGAATAGACCTGGAGTGGTGTGCTCTGAAATGAGTACTGAGGGGGAGACTGATTAGAATAGCGTCTTACAAAAGAAAATTAGAGAGCGTAGAGGTCTTACTTTACTTAGTGACATACGTTTGCTAGAAAATAATTTATCACCTGTTACACCAGAAAGTGTTAGAACTAAGTTGTTGGGTCTTAGAGAGCAATATAACTCTATTCTATGTGAAAGAGCTGAATATGCTATAATGAGGACAAAGGTTACTTATCTAGAACATGGTGATAAGGCGGGAAAAATTCTGACTCTACGACTAAAGTCACTTGAAGCCTCTAGAGTAGTAAAAGGCATCAGATCCAGGCAAGACAACTCCATGCAGGTGAATCCTAAAAAGATAGTTCAAGAGTTTACTAGCTACTACCAGGATTTATACAGTCCAGTGCTCAATCCTCCGGGCAGACAAATGATTAAGAAATATCTAGAACCTCTTTCTTTGCCAACCCTCTTGGAAGCCCAGGAGGTAGGGTTGCTTGCTCCTGTGACAGAATCAGAAATAGCTGAAATAATTAACTCTCTTCCCTTGGACAAGGCTCCTGGACCTGAGAGGTTCACCCCCAATTTCAACAAAACATTTTAGAAGCAGTTAGTGTCATGGTTAGGTAGACTATACAACTGGTTCCTGGAGGCAAAGGAGATGGATTCCAGCTTGTTGGAGGCTTTAATCATTGTGTTGCATAAACCAGGGAGGAAGACGGAAGAAGTTACCAGTTGTAGTCCCATCTCGTTACTGAATTATGACATAAAAATTATAGCTAAATTATTAGCAAATAGAGTGGCGAGGGTCTTACCCCATATGAAGGGCAGAACCTCCTCAGGTCATCTGCGTAAAATATCGCATATTTTCTCTACATCCAGGGACTCTGATATACCAGTGGGGTTGCTGTCTCTGGATGCGGAGAAAGCTTTCGATAGGGTGAATTGGGAATTTTTATTTAGCACAATGGACCAGTTTGGGTTTCCTAAGAAATTTATTGGGTGGGTCTCTCACTTTTATAAGAACCCAGCAGCCCATCTGTATTGCAATGGGGTCTTTTCAGAAAAATTTCCTCTTCACTTGGGGACTCGTCAAGGTCGCCCACTATCTCCACTACTTTTCATCATTTATTTGGAACCGTTGCTCTCTAAACTCAGAGGTACTCCTCTGATATCTGGCATGCCCATTCTAGATCTAAATTTTAAACTCTCAGCATATGCAGACAGCATTCTGCTTCACTCTTAATCCAGTAGAGGCTTTTGGGGTGGCTTTGCAGGTCATTTCTGAATTTGGTTCATATTCTAACTATAAAATCAACAAGGACAAGAGTATGGTTTTTCACCTTAATTACAGAGTAGTAAAAACAGATATGACTCAATTGGGCCTTACCTGGTCTCCTAAAGGTCTGAAGTATTTGGGTATTTTCCTTGCCAAACCAGTCCCTCTGATGCAGAAGTTAAACTTCAAGGATACCGTCCAGAATATTCAACAGGATTTAAACAGATGGTCAGTCCTTCCTATTTCACTCTGGGGTCGTATAAATGTTGTGAAGATGAATGTGTTACCTAGGATGTTTTATCCTTTGCATATGCTCAACATCTGGTTACCCATTAAATGGTTTAGAAAAGTACAGTCTATCATTTCCTCTTTCATATGGACGGGCAAGCCACCTAGAAGGACCTACCAGAAGTTAATAGCTCCCAAGAACAGAGGGGGTTTGAGGCTTCCACATATCACTGGTTATTACTGGGCACGTCAGATTAGTAAATAAATGAAATGGCTAACTGGTGATGAAGCATTGTCTCTAATGAATTATGTTCCATCATGGCTAACATTAGAGAAAAAATTGATGGAGGCAGCAAAGTTGCTGATATCTACGTTACTCCATTGCAAATTGAACAATCTCCCCTCTAATTTCATTCACTCCCCCATGGGGTCTCTATTAGAAGCCATATACAATTTTGTGCTTTTCTCAAATATGATCATACAAGGGATTGGAATCAACAGCTGGTAGAAAATCATAACTTTAAGATAGGTGGGAAAAAGATACCCAAGAGCTGGATTCCCCAGTGTCAGACTGTTACAATAAGGGAGTTCTTTAATAATGGAGGGGAGTGTCTCCCCATGACGGCTCTAGTTAACAAGTTTTCCCTAAAACAAGGACAGATATTCCATCCTTATCAGGTAATTCACCTTCTACATGGGCTCAAAAAAAAGATGGTTAAAGAGGATAAGTTCAAGGAATTTTTTAGCTCGCTGGAGACCATAATTCACCTTCCACATGCGATATCTCAGATATATAGCTCTCTTTTGGATTTGATATCCCCTATGCATTACAGTAGGCCTACGTATTGGGCGGCACAATGTCAAGACCCTAACATAAGTTGGAGCAAGATTTGGGAGGAAACTTATAGATATATATCCCAGGACAGGCTCAGACTCACACAGTTCTAGATCCTACATGACATGTACTGGACCCCTCAAACTTTACAAAATTGGTAAAGAAATGTCCCCATCATGTATGAGATGTAAGTCCGGAGAGTGTACCCTCAAACATATTTTCTGGGAATGTCCTTCCATACAAAATCTTTGGATGGAGATCTGTGACAAGGCTAATCCAATCTTAGGCCTTGTAGAACTATTTACCTCAGAGGTTTGTCTTATTGAAGACTATTCCAAGATAAGGGTTAAAGTACATAGATACCACATAGCGTTGATTGCTCTATCACTTAAAAAAGTAATATTAAGGCATTGGATTGATGCTTAGAAGATCACTTATAGTGAATGGCTCCAGGAATTGCTGAGCAACTTGAGGGTGGAGCAATATAAGCTTGGATGGGGATGCCCTTCACCTAGATATCAGAAGATTTGGGCAGGTTTGCATACAATTTATATGCTCCAAGGTAGTATTAGGGACAGCCAATAACTGTTCAGTTTAAAGGTGACGCTCTTATATTGTATGTCTGATTTTTTTCCCCTTTCCTTGGCCTCAATCCAATGCCTTCTTTTGTAGGGGATTTTGCCCTTACAGTGTATGGATTTATAAGTTGCACAGCAGCCATAGTTCGGGGGAGGGGGAGGTTAGTGTAAGAATATTGGGAGTAGTACGGGATCAAGGATGGGGATGGGGGATTGTTAAGAGGGGGGACATGTCACCGTGATAATTGCTTACGATTCTTTTGTATGTCAATGAATCCTTTTGGCACTCGTGTATCAGTGAAATGTCATTTATGGTTGTAATTGTGAAAAAAATGAAAAATAATAAATTAAAAAAAAAAAAAAAAAAAAAGGGGAGATGTGAGGGTCGATGCAGGAGGCAGGTGGCCAAGCAGGGTTTTAAGCCACCAAGTGGAGGTAGGGAGTGATAGAGATAGCCTCGATATGTGAAGGTGGAAGAAAGATAAAGGAAGGTCAGAGCCCTGGGCAGAGGGGACTAGTGGAAACAGTCACAGGCACTGGAGATGGCAATCTGCTGGTGCAGTAGTCTCTTGAAAGGGTCCAGGGTAGGTAGAATGAAGATGTCCTGGCTGAGGGCATTGAACCAGAGTTGTGCTCTGCAGGCAAAAAATCACTGATCCTGCGTTGTTCAAAGATGAGGAACATGGAAGAGGTGAGTGCTAGCACTTTGTGTCTGTTTAAATTGCTGCTGTGTGGCTGAAGTAGGTTTGCTGTGCCGGGGGAAAGAATTCCTAGTAGCGCCTTTTTTGCCAGCAGGCAGGTTTGGTAGTGTAACCTCCCACCAATTTGGAGCCAGCCCATTTGCGCATAGAGGTCACAGGTGTGGGTGAGTTGCTCAGCTCCTGTGAGCAGCCTGCAGGCCTTGTTCAGTGCTACCGATATTCTGTGGAGGGCGGTGGGGCTAGCAGCACCATAGATGACCATACTGTAGTCTATGACAGAGAGGACTATGCTGTCCCTAGACATAAACAGCTAAAGCCCTGAATTAAAATAAATGAAGAAGGGCTTACCGAATCCATACAGAGCCCCAACACAGAGTGACTAAATAAAAGATTGTCTAGCAGTCTGCAGCTCAGTTACAACATAGAAAACAAATGATTTAAAGGGACAAGAACATTCCTATGTATGTGGAAATGCTATACAGTTGAAGTAGCCCTCATACTAAGGAGAAGGCTACAGGATAAAGTAAACAAAATGAAGAAATTAAACAAACTAAAGAACAGAGACTGCAGGTTTCTAACAGTGGCAACCCCCAAGATGAACCCCATTTTTAAAGCACTCTGCAGTATGCTGCAACAGACCTACTGAATAAAGCAATGTAATTTCGAGGGCAATTAGGCCCCTTTGTCACGCAGGAACTGTGGCATTCACTTCATCCTGGCAGTGTCACATTTTCCTGAATGACAATAGGGACTAATTCCCATTGAAATTACATTGCTTTGAGCTGGCCCAGAGGGGCTAAGTTTGAGGCATTGGATGCCACACCTCGTGCCACGCTGGCAACCCATGTTCGTAAGTAGGCATGGATTGCCAGAGGTTGGCTGGGAGGAGGAGGAGGAGGAGGAGAACTGAGCATCCCATGGACAGCTCTCCTCCTCCGGGGTGGGTGGGTAGAGAGGTCCGCCGAAGTGCCAGCTCCTGGTGGCAGCTGGTGCACCTTTGAGGCTGACTGGATGGGTCAGCATGGGCAGTGTCAGACATGCAACATACAGTGTAATGCTCTGCCACCTGTTTATTGTTACAGGTATCATACTTGTAGTTTTAAATAAATGTGTATGTGTTTGGGACTGTCTGCTTGGCACACAAGTCAGTCAGTGTGCAAGAGGCTTGACCTTTGACCAAAAAATGTGTCAGTGTCACTAAAGCAGCAGGCTGTCATAAAACCAGGTTGGGGAAAAACTAATCAAAGGTTTCCTGTCCTGCCTTAACAGAGGGTTTCCTGCCATATGCCAAGAAAGAAAACATTGTAAAATGTTATGATCCTGCAGGAAGAGACAGTTTGGTTACAGATTCTTGTTAACATCATAAACCTAAAATCTTTCTTGCAAAACAGGAAACCAGCAGAGAGATCAAAAGTGAGGCTTTGATGAAAGAGGCTCATATTTAAAAAAAATGCTAACTGTTGATTTCCACAGTAGAAATTAAATCTATGGGAGGCTCTAACTATGACCTCACCAAGGGGGTGGGGAGATGGAGTTTGAAATGGTCAGGCATCTATGGAAACATTGCTTTTTATCTCTGGACTTGACAAGGTGAGACTTTTGTCTCTAGACTTAAAACAGGCACTTCTGGTGCCATCCAGCTAAGCAAGATCTTCTAAGTATTTTTGCAGGAGTCTTTTTTTTGTTCTGTAATTTCCCAATTATTTTATTGACTGTAAGTTATTAATGTATATGTTCTGTGTCTGATAGTTTACAATTTTTAGTAAACAATATTTTCCTTGAAATTCTGCCTGTGTTTCCTCAGTTTTCTTTTGCATGTGAATGCTGAACCAATATTTAATTCTGACATCTGTTAAGAGCTCAACCAGGTGTGTTACTATTTGGCAAAAAGGTAAGAATACACCTAGGCCTCATATTGAGTCGTAAGGGTACATTTTGGGAACCTGGCTGGATGACACTGGGCGAAGGATTATATTGCATTTCCCCAAAGAGAATATAGATCTGAGCCTGTTAACTCAGTATGCTAGCATAAGGTTCACATTTGACCCCAGGACTTAAGACCAGTAGGTGATATGTACCCAAAACAGACAGGAGGTTTACCCTGTTCGTCACCTGTTCACACTATTGCACATCGAGGTTGGCACTGTGGGAGTAGAGGGCCTGACCTGCGAAGCGCATTTGTGACATATGGAAGCATGTGTTGCAGTGTCACTGACACCACTGCACACCCATGCTGAGGGGGGGTTGGGAAATATACAAAAATCCCTCAGCAGCATGACGGCTGCCTCAATCACGATGCCATGGTCGTGCCCAAGTCAGCTCCCTCCTGTGCCTGCCCTCCAGGCCTTTGCAGTGGTGGGGTATCTACCTGCTGTGATGCGGCCTGGGAAGGGCTGTGGTGGGGGGGTGAGCTCTGGCCATGACCAGGGCAGTGGAAGTGAAGGTGGCTGGAAGGGGAAAAAATGTACAACCCTCCAGCCGAGGAAATAAAGAAATAAAAAAAAAGAAGAACTCAAACTGCTTTATTCAGTAGGTTTGCTGCAGCATTGTGCAGAGTGCTGCACAATGCCGCAGAATTGGATTTTATCCTGGGGGATGCCACTGTACATAGAGTCCTGAGATATAAAGGGCCAGTGTCCATACTATAACAATACAGCACAATTATAAAGGAAATAAATGTTTGCACTGTTTGCAAATAAAATAGGTGCTGACCTGTTAGAAAGAATTCAGGAAGAGGATTTTCTATAGGGAGACAGTGGCCCCTAGAGGGTTGTATTTATACTCTGTGAGCTAACACCTCATTATGTAACACAGGAGGAGTTTCCCTATTTAGGGACCATTCTAGAACTGACTGAATATTTTGGAAGGGACTGCCTATAAGTGGGAGGGCTATATAAGCCCCCCTCAAACACCAAGAGTCAGATTAGCTGCATAGCCAGTCTCACTTACCTGGATAAAGATAAGCAGAAGGACCTGTACCTGAACAGGAAGTTATCTCTAACAGCAGGAAAGCTGAAAAATTGTTCTGCTATACCTGATATAGCCTTGAGCTATTGTTTACTTTCTTGTTCTGTTTGAACAGTTTTATTTATATTTATTTTTTCTATTTTTGTATAAAATAAAGCACACTGCAGGAGTGTTGTACCCTATTACTATGTCCAGTGTTATCTTTCGACCCACATACCTGTGACAGTGTGTCACACACTGCTCTGGGGGAGTTGCCGCCACTAGATTTACAGTGCAGAAACAGGACCAGGCTGCGGGAAGAGCTAAAGGACAGGAGGACAAAACACGGGGCAGTAAACTACAGCTTTAACTTGGGCAACTGTGTTGGTATTGTGTGCTTCTTGGCAATTGGCAAGGGGAATAAGTGACTAGAGGACAGGGGAAGAGGAGTCCTGGGACTCATTGATCCTGATCATGTCCAGAGATCACTGGTTAGTCCCCCTCTCCCCATCACACCCACCATGAGCTCATCCTGATGTATGGGGGGTGAGCAGGATCCTGTTCTGAGGCAGCATAGAGGTGGGAACAGTCCACTTACTGAATGTATGCTTGCAGGTCAACTCAAACGAAGCTACACACATACAGAAAGGCATAGTGTGCAAGCAGGTAAATTAGAGCAAGCGAGAGAGAAAGAGAGAGAAAACTGAAGGCAAACATTAAAGATCAAGGTGAGGAGGCCTTACTTTGTGATACCTAGTCGGATGGAGGGACCCAGAGACTATGGCAGGAAGAATGCATATGGAGAGGCATTGGAAGGAAGGAAGCATGGATGCAGAGCAAGAGAGGATACAGGAAGGATAGTTAATTACGACAGCTGTGGGGAAGCCTTCTTCTTAGGGATTACGTGGAGGGCTGGGGGTTGCTTGATGTGTAGGCAACTAAAGGAGTTTAGGGATGAGATCGGAAGGCTGAGAGGCGTACTGTGGGGATGGAATGACTGGGGGGACCCTATGAAACCATGGGCACAGAGAGGAGCTCTATTGAACAGTATTGATGGCAGATTCAGGGCAGAGCAGGGAGGGAGGACAAATGGAACAAAACCACAATCTTCTCAGGAGAGAGTGGGAGTAGAGTGTGGGAAGTGGACAATGGTTACGAATAGGGGGAAATCAAGACCTAGGGCAGGGCATGTACGGTTGTCTCAGTACAAGGAGCCAGGAATATCTAAGGGTGCAGGGAGGGAGCAGAGCAACAGGTTCTCAGTGATAGTTACCCTGGATGAATGGGGGGGGGGCCAGCAGGAGACATGGGTAATAACAACAACACTGGGGGTTGGCAGTCAGGCAGCAAGTGGGGGCAGGGATTCAATTGGTGGCTGTAGAAGGGGGAACTTCAGACGCAGGAGGGGAGGTGACCTCAAATATGGGAGAGTGGGAACAGGTGGCTACTGGTATGGGGGGTGAAGATGATGGGCCAGGTAGAAGGAGAAGGACAGGAGAGATGGGAAAAGGGCAAACTAGAGGGAGTGGGAGGCAAGAGGGAGCAAGGACCAGGACTGTGACCAGAATAATGAGGAACATCTGGAGGGGGGAAGCAGGGGATGGGGGGGACAGAGTCATTATTCCCTGATTGTTTTTATTTCTTTTTATTTTTATTTCACATTTAGATAAGGTAGTATGTGATTACTATATATCATGACATGACAACCGACCCCCAAATGTATAGGCACTGATTTCACACCCACTACCTGTCACAACATGCGATTCCACACTGTTGTATTGGGGTGGGGGGGGGGAATGCTACTAATGAGGTCAGTGAGCATGCAATTTCCTGCAACTCTGAAGCAACGCTCCCAATACATGAGCAAGGTGAGTCTTAAAAGATTTCTGTTAAAAATAAATCATACACTGTGCTAGGTCAGCTGCCAAATGTAGCACGACTGGAGTCTGAACAGCTGATCATAATGAATAAATGAGAGACTGCACAGCTGCTGCTGCACTCTGAAATGAAATTTGTTTAGAAAGCTTTTTTTTTTTTTTTTTAATGTTCCTTTTTGAACAGTCTGGCCCAGATATTCAAACTGCGCCAGGCTATGGCGCAAGCTTGGGCGCAGCGCAACTTGGCTGCACAGGGGCATTGACTGGGTGATATTCAACAGAGCTGTGCCATGGCACAGCATCACTGAATGTCATACCTGGCCACCAGCAGTGTGCATGGGCGCGCGGTGGCAAAGTGGAGCAGGGGATGCACTAGTGCAAGTTCCATTCGCTGTCTTGCTTCTACAATATTCAAAGTGCACATACAAATGGGGCCATTTGTGTCATTATGGTCCCATTACATGGGTGTGCGATCCCAGCGACTGCGCTGGCACCTTGCCAGACAGCAGCCGTTGGGGACCGACGCCTCTTGCACAGTGCGGCAATGTGCCCAACAGACCGATCGCGGGCTTCAGTATAAATAAAAAAATCCAATATCCCTGGTGGTCCAGTGGACTTCTGTCTGCCCGATTGCGGGCTTAAGTATAAATAAGTAGATTCCCATATCCCTGGTGGTCCAGTGAACCGCTGTCAGCCCAATCGCGGGCTTAAGTATGAATAAGTAGATTCCAATATCCCTGGTGGTCCAGTGGACCGCTGTCTGCCAGTCGTGGGCATTTGTAATAAAAAAAAATTATGTACCCAATATCCCTGGTGGTCTAGTGGTACTCCTCCCACCCGCCCACTGATCCCACCACCCTGGTCCCTCCTCGGTCAGCGGTGGCAGCACCAACCTGCCTGCCACTTCCCGCCGACTGACTTACCGTAGGTAAATTTCTTAGCCCGATAGTCCACAGCGTGAGTCAATGGCGTGCAGCTTTACCATACTACACATTCCAGATATGAACAGCTGGCCGGAGGAGGGAGCGGGGCAGTGGGGCTCAGTGGGCAGGTGGGTAACGCTAGACCACCAGGGATCTTGGAATCTACTTAGTTATACTTAAGCCCGTGATCGGACAGACAGCAGTCCACTGGACCACCAGGGATATAGGGGATGGGGGGCACCGCCAGGTGCAGCTGGAGCTCAGGTGACCACCCACAGATGGCAGGTGCTGTGTTGCGCCCTGCAATGCAGCAGCTCACCTGTGGGTGGCCATCCGTTGTTCCTTTTTTTGTTTGGATCAACTTTGTGCTGGCGCAGGTAGGGGTTGTGCATGCATGGCTTTGCACATCCCTGGCTGAATATTGGCCATTGCAGAGTATGCATTGGCACCCACACACCTGTGCCTGCATACATTACTGATGCGCTCCGGCACATCGGGATTTGTGTCGTGCACTTTTCCCTTTTGAATATCGTGCCGGGGCGCATCAGTGGGTTGCGCATGGTGCAACCCTTTTGAATATCAGGGGCTCTGTGTTTAATGCTTCTGCTTGTACCTGAAGCGAATAAACAGGCTATGACATGAAAATTTTAATAGGAATCATCCTCCTGCTGACAGATCCGTAACTGTTCAAGTTTAGTCAGACCATTCTGATTACACATCACTTCTTGTTTGACTTCATAAAAAGATTTAAACAGAGCTAACTCAGGAAAAATAAAAACATTGAGCTTTGGATCTGGTTCCTAAATTTAAAACAAGTACTAAATGAAGTAAAAAAAACACAGGAAACAATATTCTGTTCTGAACAGACAATTTGTATTCCTCTAGGATACAGTAACATAACAAAGGAGAGAAATTAATTAAAACATGTACCTTTACTCTATAAATTATTTTTCTTTTCATCTAAAATGTTGCAAATTCTGCAGAAACCATAAATCTAGCTCTCTACTTACTGCTGGGGGTGTCTTCAAGATGATCCTTGTGCTGTTCAGTCTCTTCCTCCTTTACTTCGACAGGTAGTTCCTCATCCCTTGCTATAAGGGATAACAAGTGCTCCTCTGGAATTTCATATCCTATACATTGATAAAAAAGCAAAAACAACAAATATGATTTACAAATGGAGCCAGAGAAAGGTAACAAAAACCCCTCCCAGGTGTGGATGGTCCAGTTAAAAGTAATGCGATTTATAAATGTGATTTAGGAGGCAGTAGGGCGCAGTGATTTAAGGCTCTGAGATATACACCTGGAGACCTGGGTTTGAATCTCATAGCCCCCACTTGTATACTGTGTGACCCTGAGCAACTCACTTACACTTCCATGTGCTCCCAGGTCGTGCCTGTAAACAAGCTTCAGCTTAGTGCATCTCTCCTGGTTAAAAAATAAAAATAAATGGAACAAGCTAAAGATAACAAAACCCCCTGTAAGGTATGCCTGGATTAAATACAAAATTGTGATTTACAAATGGAGCAAGCTAAAGGTAACAGAACACCATCCCAGGTATATCTGGACCAGATACAAGAAATGTGATTTACGAAAGGAGCAAGCTAAAGATAACAGAACACATTACAAGGTATGTCTGATCTAGATACAAGCAATGTGATTTACAAATAGAGCAAAAGAAATGTAACAGAGCACCCTCACAGGTGTGTCTGTGTGACAAGGTTAAGCAATGAATATTGCGTTTTTTTTTTAGCAACACAGTTAGACCATGTCCCCTAGCTAAGAAAAGGATTGATTTGCTCCTTTTGATTGTTATTATAATAGAAATGAATGTTGCACACTGGGCAAATCATTTTCATATCTGACTTTACTTTTTATGGTTCCAAGAATGCTACAAAGTCTCGGTGTGGGGGCATAAAGGTTGTTGTTAATATAAGCTGGTGATGTAATATTATCTTTTTTTGCATACCAAGAATTTTCAATGAAGTATATGAATTTGAAACAAAAGAATGTAGCTTACAAATGGAACAAGCTACAGGCAACAAAACACCCTCCCAGGAATGTCTGTACCAGATACAGGACAAGTGATTTACAAATGGAGCTAAGGCAACAAAATACCCTGCCAGGTGTGTCTGTATGACCGGGTTAAATATAACACTCTCCCTTTTGTTATGCAAAAAGAATTAAAAAGCAAGGATCATTCTTATCCTTTCCCTTTTTGTCTCTTGTCTGTCAGATTGTGCAATCAGATTTTCTTGTGAGATCTTGGGTATGAACACACTGATGGTCTCGCTGTTCTCTGCCTTTTCTTCCTCCATGCTTATCTGTGGTTGTAAAATACATGTGAATATGTGTGTGAAATTGGGATCCCTTTGTATGCCAATGTATATAACTGTATTGTTGAAATAATTGCAAAAAGCTATTTGGAACGCATGGGGTTAACCCTGAGATGTCACAAAAGCTCCTTTGCAGAGTTGTCAACAGGAGATTAGTTTTAGGACACTATATTCTATTTTGTTTACCTGCCAAAAAGAAACTAACAAGAACTTTGATACATTTTGTGAGAAAACTGGATGTCTCTTAACGAGATCAGGATGCAGAACTTAGCCCAGGAAAGACTTCTTCAAAACAGAGTGCAAACTTTTATTAGAGAGAGAGACTGAAATTCAGAATTAAAGAGACCCTCAGAGGAAGGATTTTGTTCTGTTTGAAATGCTTATGTTAAAAAAAATGTGAACATTATTTAATATTTTAATTCTATGGCTATGAAGAATAAAAAATGCTACTTGCGAGTTTTAGGTTCCATGTGATGATGGCGATCGCTAAATAGCGATTGCCATTACATCAAGTGTACATCACCAAAAAGCAAAATACGGAACCATGATGAAGCACCTTCTGTGGCGAGACATTCCAATACAGCAGGTCATTCTGTTTCTAGCCTCAGATTTGGGGGGCTAGAATATGTTCAAGAACCAGTAGAAAAGGACATAACCTGGGACAATATTCTTCACAAAAGGGAGGTCTACTGGATCTTTACATTGTACAGTATGAATCGAAGATTTGGCTTAAATGAATTATGTGATTGGAATGTTTATAATTAATAGAGAACATAAAAGGATATATCTTGATGCAATATAAAATAATATTTAAGATCCTTGATCTTTGTTAACTACCCCAATTATGCAACCATCTATTTGTCACAGTGGGAGAAATCAACTGTATAAGATTCTGATAAAAATCATTTTTTGATTCTCTCATTTTCTACACATGATATTTGGATGATATTTTTATCATCTGGCAAGGCAATCAAGAGGAATTATTCTTGTGTGTTCAATATTTGGAAATGACAAATAGTAATTTACATTTCTCAGTTAACAGCTAGCCTCATTGAAGTTTCGTGTTTAGATGTTACAGTTAAAAAAGTTGGAGAGTGGGGTCCAGTTACTGACTTATTCAGAAGGACTACTGACAGAAATGGTATACTTCATTTTTCTAGTTGCCATCCTAAGCATGTGGCCTCAAATATACCAACTGGCCAATTTATGAGGATAAAAAGGAATTGTAGCACTGAAATGGCGTATCAGAAAAACTGTACTATTTGGCTGAATGATTTAAAAAGAGGGGGCATAATAGACAATGTGTATGGGTGGCAAAAACAAAAGTTGATTCAATGATTAGAGATAATTTGTTAACAGTAAAGGATACAATTGAAAAAGCAAAAGACAAATATGAGTATTCTGACTGTAATTTTGTTACTGCTTTTAATACACATGCAAAAGAAATTGAGAATGTGATTAAAAAGAATTGGCATATTCTGTCCTTGGAAGCCAGCTTGGAGAAATTGATAGAAAATAGATCACATTTTTCCTACTGAAGGGCAAAGAACTTGAAAGATATTTTGGTCCATAGCTGGAGTGAAACACCAAGGATGGAAAATTGGTTACATTTACCAAAGGGAAATTTTAAATGTGGAAAATGCATTGCATGCAACCATACTGGTGTGGGGAAAAATGTTTTGTTATGCCTCATTCAGGAGAGGCAATATGGCCGAATGCCTTTATTTCATGTAGCGCAGAAGCAATTGTATATGTAGCTATATGTAAGTGACAATATTTTTACATTGGCAAAACAGTGAAGAAGTTTAAGACTAGAATATGGGAACATCAGAGACATATAGGTTTGGGCTCAACTGAGAATGCATCGGCAAATCATGTTAGTTTAAAAGGGAACAAACGTGTTTTTACATTTTTTGGTTCGGAAAAAGTTAGTAATAATAAAAGAGGGATGGACTTGAACAATAAGTTGATGTATAGCGAGACTTCCTGGCAATTTAAACTAAAAGCTGGTAAATCTCCAGGTTTAAATGGACATTTTCAATTGGCACCACACCTCACGAAGAGATAAGGAATATATCTTTGATTTGCCATTGCCTTTTCGGTTGAGATGCAGAACCCATAATATTGTATGCAACATGAAATGTTATGATTTTATGGTATTGTGCAGTTAAAATATTACAGTCTCAGATACAGCTGCATTTGTATATGAATTTATAGATATATTGCTTAGGGCAGAAGCAATGTAACTGTTTCTGGTTGTTTTTTTTGTAATTATGCATAATAGTATAGGGTTGCTTCTCTGTGCACTATTGAGAATTTTATTCTTGTAACTTTTTTTCTATCTTTGCCATTATATGATGTATTAAGTTTTTTTTTTTGCATGATTATTGTGAATTTTATTCCGGAGTATCTTTACTATTCAACTATTTAGGAGCATTAATTGTTCAAGTGGAACAGGAGGCAGTATAATGCAGTGGTCTAAGGCTCTGAGCTGCAAATCTGGTGACATCCAGCAGATCAGACCTGGGTTTGAATCCCACAGCTTCCACTTGCATACTGTGTGACCCTGAGCAAGTCACTTAACCTCCTTGTGCTCCCAGGTCGCTCCTGTAAAAAAGCTTTCAGCTTAGCGTGCTGTACCTGGTTAAACAACTAAATAAAAATAAAATAAAAGTATTTTGTGATGGTAATTCTAATTAGTAACATACAATCATAGTAAGCACATGGATTTTTCAAGTAACATCATGAGATATACCTGCTCCTTCTGTTGGACTACCGGTTATCAATTACCTTATCAATTACCTTATTTTATTAATTGCGATCAAGGCACTATATGAGGCATGTTTTTGTGAGCATTTTGTTATCTTGATAAAGCATCAAGTGTGATGCAAAACAGATGTTTGTGTGAGGGGTGCTACATTTTGTAATAAACTTGTTGTTTTAAGGATATTATACAGTATTTTCTGTTGTTTACT
Organism: Neoceratodus forsteri; assembly: GCA_016271365.2. Classification (NCBI taxonomy): domain Eukaryota; kingdom Metazoa; phylum Chordata; order Ceratodontiformes; family Ceratodontidae; genus Neoceratodus; species Neoceratodus forsteri. The sequence goes on from CM057455.1 coordinate 58,143,043, forward strand.
CTGGATCTGGGTGAACCAAGGGTTCTGTTTTTGTCATTCTTGTCTGGGTTTTGTACCTTGGCTCCACTTCACTCAGATCGTGAGCTTTTTTTTTTTCTTATTTGTATTAACTACAGTTTCCATAACACCCACTTCAGTTTGGGAGGGTGGTGTAGCACAGTGGTCAGGGCTGCGGGCTTCGAACCTGGAGATCTGGGATTGAATCAAGCAGCCTTCACAAACATACCATTATCACTGATGTCACTTATAAGACATAAACCTCTGGTGGACACACTTTAAGAAATAAGGCAAACAGTGTCAGTGGCTCAGTAGGTAGCACACACGCCTCTAAGGCTGGGAGATCAGAGGGCTGTGGGTTCAGTTTCCACATCTGGCACTCGGATTAATATCCCAGTACTGACACTGTAGTGCAGCATGAGAGGGGTGCTGCACTTCTGAGGTGCCATCTATCAGATGAGATGTTATACCAAGGTCCCATCTGCCTGGACTGGTGGTAGTTCAGGTGGATGTTAAAAATCCCATGGCACTTATCAAAAAGAGTAGGGGACTTTCCCCAGTGTCCTGGCCAAATTTCCCTCATTCACTGAAAACACCACCAACAGTTTAATCTGGTTTAAAGTCAGTTGGCATTCATCTGTATCCCCCTCCCCCGGGTTATGCCTGAAAATAGGCAGGATTTGTCTAGTGCACTTACCTGGTCAGCAAAAACTAAAAAAAGAAATATTAAAACAATAAATAGATGGTATATGGAATGTGAATATATACTATCTCTCTAGGATACAGCAAATGTATAGCCTATTCTCCCTCCACCTAGCTAGGATTCCTCTACCGGTCCTTTACAGTCTTAAGAAGTGAATTTTTGTAATCAAATAAGGACCAATAAATGAAATATTTTCTTTAGGGGAAAGAGAACAAAATTAGGAACTTGGTGCTATAAGCCCTGGTGGAGGGTGAACCACTGCCCTAAGGAGCACTGAAACGCTTGAAAATCTCTACCATGACATCCATGTTTCAGCGCTAATTATGGTGCTCCTTTTGATGTGGCTTCCACAATGACAGCACTCTCTGAAGGTGAAGACAGACTGGCGACGTCACATATGACATCCTTCTTCACCCCACCTTGAAGCAGTATTTAAACTGCGTGAGCTGAAGCGATGGTGGCTACAGAGTAGCAGGCAGAATGCCACAGAGAGAACAGTATGAGAAAGAACAGTTTATGAGTAAGTGCACACTTACAACTTTGCTGGGAGCAGTTTTATTTGACTGTGCATACAGCAAAGAAATTAAAAGGCCCCTTTGTATCTCTCTGCAGAATAACTTAGTGCTGTCTGAGCACATCGTTGATTGGGACAAGAATGTTATGAAAGTAAGTGCTCAGGTTTTAAGAAATGGGTCAATTAAGGATATTTTTTAAAGAAATAAGGTTTACAGTGGCAGTGAGACCTTATTTTTATGCCTTTATTCTAGAGGCGCAGTTTACGGCGCATGACAAGAAATATGGGCATGTGAATTAAACAATATGCAATCGAGTGAAGAATTTTGATTTATTTAAATCTAGGATTACAAGTACCTTTGAGCCAAGGCTCTTTTACAAAGGTTCCACGTCAAGTGATGAATAATACAAAAATGACAAAAATTTGAATAAAACAATACAGAATACAGTAAACATACAATTTAAAGCAGTTGAATAACATACATTTGAGGGAAGGTGGGAGCCAGGACAAAATTTGAGTAAACAATGCAGAACACGGTATACATACAATTTCTGGCAGTTGAATACATAGATCTGAGGGAAGGTGGGAACCAGGACAAAAATTTGAGTAAACAGTGCAGAACATGGTATACATAAAGGTTCAAGCACTTGAATACATACAATTGAGGGAAGGAATGTACCTGGACAGGGATAGGTGAGATATTGAAGGGACATAAACGAGAGGTGCAGCCTTGGGCATTGTCAAATCATTTGAATTGGCATTTTATACAATTCAGTATTTGAACACTAGAATAGTTGGTATAGATAAAATATTCTTTTGAAATCCTAACAGATGTGTTTTAGAACACAAGGCAAAGAGGATACAGCATTGTTTGGGAATCTTGACATCTAAAATCAGCTGAGAGACCTTTTAAGGAGCTTAACAACTGGAAAGAATTGTATGTATACATATTTTTGAGGCATTTTGTAGGAGGATGAAATATGGAAAATATATATATAGCTTAAAAGGACCAAGCTTTTTTTTTGGAAGATGTAGAGAGTCACCTTTTGTGTATATATAATATTTGAACTGAAATAAGTAAACAGTTTGTAACTGATTGTGTTTGTTGTATTTAGGAGAGAATAAATAGAAGGGGTTGAGGAAATGGAGTTTCCACAAAACGTCCCCCAAGGAATAAATCTGTTAAAGAATAAACTTTTGCTATAAGCAACTGAATTTGAGTGGGGTTCATCCTTTATTTTGATTTGAAATAGATTTCTGGGTTTTTTTTGGATGACCCAAGAATTAGAAGTGTTTACCCTTAAGAGAGAGGGAGGGCAACATGAATCCCTAATTGTAAAGTGTAATGCTTTCTGACTTGAACAGTTCCTGAACCTGCACCTTGTTTATTCCATTTAGAAACTAACCATTAGGAAATAAGGAGTAATTAGGTGGGACAGCAGAAGGATCACAAAAGCGGGTGTACCCAAGGGAAGGAAGTGATGACTGGAGGAGGGTCAGACACAGCAGCATGACTAAGACTGGGTCAGAACAAAGATATCAGCCAGTGGGGCGGAGGACTGGAACCATTCAAGGAAAGGAGATTAGCACTGCTAACAGATTCTCAGTGTTAGCTAATCCAGAAGATCAGGTAGCAGTGATGAGGGAAGTTACAGTGAAGGAGCAGGAGAGGACTCTACAGGGGAAATGGTATGCAGTGGGGAGGCAGTACACCAAGGAGACATAATGGCGGGGGGCAGCTAGGAGATGGTGATACAGTCTCTCCGGAGTGAAGGAAGGAGCAAGAAGACATGAGGATGGGGGAAGCGGCAGACATCCCAGGGAAGGCTATGGATAGGGAGAAGAGGGGAGTCCGAGTGGGGGAGGACCACATTTCAGGAAAGATATGGGGAAGTAATAGCAGAGGAGGTGTTAGCATGGTGGACCGATCAACAAGTGAATGCAAAGGAGAGATTCCACAGATGGAAAATAGTTTGGCAGTGGAGGTCAGTAGCCCGGTCATAATTTCAAGGGGAAGGAGAAGTGGACAGGACAAGGGTTAAGGAAGGCAAAGGGGGACCAAGACAGTGGGGATGAGAGGGACTCACAAGTTGGAGGTCAGGGGAGTGGAGGGCAACAAGATGGTGAGCAGGATAAGCATCAGAGAGTCATAATCATAGGGGATTCTATACTTAGGGGTATATGATGGGGGGAAGAGGTGCCAGAAAAAGTAACATCTGGGTAGAGTGCATGCCAGGCATGACAGCAAGTAGAGTGGGGCAGCATATGGGCAGATATGTTTAGAAGGTGGGGGCTGCACATTGTGGTGCACCTGGGAATGAATGATCTGGAAGGGAGAAGGCTAGAGGAGGTACAAGACAGCTTCAGGGAAGTGGGGAAACTATGCAGCAAAGAAGGAACAACAGTAGCCTTCTTAGAAGTTCTGCCAGTGCCAAGGGCTAGAACAGACAGGAAGAGAAGAATTAGTGACTTCAACAAGTGACTGAGGAAATGGTGTGGGACCAAGGGGTATGGATTGGTGGAGCACTGGGGTAGCACATGGGATAGCACAGATCTTTATGCAGGGGATAGGTTACACCTCAGTAGGGCAGGTTCACAGGTGTTGAAGTAGAAGCTGGGGGATTTCACCAATGAGAGGTATCATTTAAACTAGGTAGGGGGGCACTGGAACTTGGAATCACCAGGAGAGGGGGTCCCCTGGACCTCCCACCACCACAGGGATAGATTCAACCTTAGGCGAAATAGGGGTTGGAGTGAAGGGTAATGAAGCACAAAGGACAGGAGCAGCATGGAAATTGGTTTCTTTAAATGCTGGAAGCCTGGTGAACAAGCTGGCAGAGTTGCATGCATTGATGGCAGAGGGAGAGATGGACATAGATGCCATTACTGAGACATGGGCAACCAGGCACCATGATTGGGACCTAACCATCCCAGGGTACAAACTATACAGGAGGGATACAGATAAGGGAAGGCTGTGGGTTTGCCATTTATGTAAGGGATGGGATCAGATGTAATAGGGAGGATGAGGAAGAGGGCAGGACAGAAGTAATCTGGCTGCAACTCCACAGCCAGAAAGGGACCAAGATCTGTCTGTTTTTTTTTTTTTTTTATAGACCTCTGTCCCAGAAGGAGGACACTGAAAGGGAACTGGAAGAGCAGATAAGGAGGCATGGTGGCAAAGGGAGCACAGTGGTAGTGGGGGACTTTAAATCTACCAGGAGTGGATTGAAGCATCCCAGCTACCACTTATGCCAGGAAGTAGATCCTCCTGGAAGAATTCCAGGATGGCTTCCTTAACCAGAGGGTAATGGAGCCAATGAAGGAGGGGAATATACTAGACCTGGTACTGGAAGATGGGAAACAGGTCAGGGATGTAAGGGTGGAGGAACCTCTGGCAAGCAGTGACCACTGCACTGTGTAGTTCTCAATCAATCTGAGTAGGGAAGCAGCCACTACAAAAAGTAGGGTCCTGGACTTCAAAAGAGCAGACTATGGCAGGATGGGAAGCATACTGGAAAGTCATATGGCAAGCAACTGCTCAGAAATGGACACAGAACAAAAATGGTCAGTCATCAAGACAGGACTGGCTGAAGCCACTAAAACTTTTGTTAAGTCTGAGCAAGAAAACCAGGACCAAGAAACCAAGTTGGTTGAGTAAAGAGGTAGTGGAGAAGGTGAGGGAAAAGAGGAATGCATTTTGGACCTACAAGAGATCCAACAGGGAAGAAGACAAAGAAGAATATGTGAAGAAATCCAGAGAAGTGAGCGGAGTGGTAAGGGCAACAAAGGCAGCTAGGGAATGGAGGTTAGCGCAGGGGATTGAGAAAGGGATTTCTTCAGATATATCAGAGAGAAGAGGAAGAGCAAGGATCAAATTGTTAGGATCAGGAGCGGAGAGGGATGGACCTGTGCCTGAGAGGAAGGGAGAGGGTGGGGGAGAAGCAACCATGGATGAGGAAATCATGGTAGAAAGGGTGAGGGAGGGCCTTAAGTCTCTGAAGGTGGACAAGGCACCTGGTCCAGATGGAGTCCACCCTGAGGTGCTGAGACAGTTGGCAGGGGTCCTGGCAGGACCATTGGTGGACCTGATCAATACCCCTCCGAACTCGGGGTGCATGCTCAGCGACTGGAGGGAAGCACATGTGGTTCCTCTCCATAACAGTGGGCCCAAGGATGAACCGGAGGACTACAGACTGGATCTTCCTGAGGCAAACCCATACTGCCTGCTGTCCTGGACATTGTTATACTCAAGAAACTGCACCAGTCTTTCCTTGAGGATAGGCTCTGTCAGTTTTCCCACAATTGCAGTAAGACTCATAAATGCTTCATTGGAAAGCATTTAAACTAGCCAAGGGAGGAGGCACTGAAAGGGAGAAGGGAAATCCTAGCCCCCTTCCCAAAAATCGGGGTAGTTAGTGAGGTAAACGCCAAGACAGAGACGTCAACAGGGAGAAGGACATGGGTAAATGGAGAAAGACAAAGGCAGTAAGGAATGGGATGGGGCAAAAAGGGGTGAGGCCATTAAAAAATGGAGGGGAATGGGTACCAGTGCCCGTAGTCTAAGTAACAAGCTCCCTGAACTGGTAGCCTTGATGGAAGAGGAATGCCTGGACATTGGGGCAGTCACAGAAACATGGTACACAGAGAACCATAACTGGGATGTCAACATACCAGGGTACACAATCTACAGGAAGGACAGGGAGGGTAGAAGAGGAGGAGGAGGAGTAGCTCTCTATGTAAGAGAAGGGATCAAAGCAACAGAACTAAAGGTAAACTGGGAGGAGAGGAGGCACTGTGGGTCATTCTGGAGACTGGAAATGGCACCACAATCTGCACAGGGGTTGTACACAGACCCCCGTCTCAGGGGAAGGAAATGGACAAGGAAATGATAGATGGCATCCTTAGGATGGCAGAGAAAGGGGAGATAGTGTTGATGGGGAACCTGAATATGGCAGATGTTAACTGGAGCACCTTTGCTGCAGACACATCCAAGAGCAGGGTCATTCTCGATGCCCTACAGGGGACATACCTCAGACTGCTAGTGTTGGAACCCACTCGCGAGGGAGCAATCTTAGACCTGGTACTCTCAAATGGGAACAGAGAAAGGATCTCCAATCTGGAAGTGGGTAGCCATCTGGGAACAAGTGACCAGTAAACAGTGTGGTTCACGATAAACTCAGCTGTAGAATCAAGCTATACAAAAGCAGAGGTACTGGACTTCAGGAGGGCTGATTTTGCCAAAATGGGAAAGTGCCTCAGAAAAGCACTAGCAAACAGGCAAGAAGGAGGGGTGGAGCAACAATGGGGAAACATCACAACTGTCATCACAGAGGCAACAAGCCTTTGTGTGAAGCAAATAAACAAATCAAAATGAAAGAAAAAAACACTATGGTTCTCAAAAAAGGTGGCGGGGAAGGTTAGGGAGAAAAAGACAGCATTCTGGAAGTATAAGGAAACACAGAAGGAGCAGGACAGAAAACTGTACCAGTTAAAGCAGAAGGAAGAGGGGAAGGCAGCCAGGATAGCAAAGGCCCAAACCATGGAAAAAATAGCCAACTTGGTTAAGAAAGGTATTACAGGGTAGAAGAGGGCCCTGTCCCATTTGTTAGAGAAAAAGTGTTAAAATGCAAGGATCTGTATTCTTTCCCTTTCTCTCTCCTCTTACTGGTTGCACAACCAAGTTTTCCACCGAGACCTTCGGACTTGAGCAACCCGACCAGTTTCGCAATCCTTTGCCTCTCACTGTCTCTCTTTTCTCTTGTTGTCGTTCCTCCCTTGCATATCTAGATCTGGTAATATAAAATAAGTGGGAATCAACGTATGTAAATATAGCTGATAATGAGATCATTTTTATTTAGAGAATTGTGTTGCTGTTGAAATGTATATATTATAATATAAGATAACTGCAAAAAGCCAGAGGTTATTTGAGTTCAAATGCTTGAGCCTTTTGCAAAGGCTGGACGTACCACAGCAAGATCTCAGTATTCTAGCAGCACCAGAAATTAACAAAGAACAGGATGTTTGCAAAGGATGGGGGTTGGAAAAGATATAAGAACAGCTAAACTGAGCTGCAAGGTAGATTTTTGTTTTACAAGAGATTTTATTTTGCTACTGTACACAGTTATTCTGATCATATTTATTTTATTTTACTACAACTACAAATAAACAGTTTTGTGGAATTTTACAACTGCACCTGGGTTTTCTCTGTGCTTCCTGACCTGTGCCTCAATGACAAAAGGGAATAAAACATTTTATAGGTACATTAGGGAGCGAAGAAAGACAAAGGGAGGGCTACTGAGACTGATTAAAGAGGGTGGGTAGGCAGAGAGGGACAGTAAAACAGCAGGGATACTGAACGCATGCTTCTGCTCAGTATTGACAAAGGAAGAGGAGGGGGAGGTACCTAATCCAGTCAATAGAAGCACTCTGGATTGGGGGGTCATTATCAGTCCTTTCACAGAAGAAAGGGTTCTGAAATAACTCCTAAAACTGAAGGTGGACAAAGCAATGGGGCCTGATGGAATTCACCCCAGAATTCTAAAAGAACTAAGAGGAGAACTAGTAACACCATTGACTACCCTTTTTAACAAATCATGGGAGGATGGTGTGGTACCCGAGGACTGGAGGAGGGTGGATGTGATTCCCCTTCACAAAAGTGGGAGCAAGACAGAGGCAAGACTCTATAGACCTATCAGTTTGACCTCAGTGGTAGAGAAAATGATAGAATCATTTCTGAAAGAAAGAACTGTTGAGTACCTAGTGGCCAGTGGGGCACAGGACCCAAGGCAGCATGGATTCACAGCAGGAAGGTCATGTCAGATGAATGTATTAGATTTATTTGACTGGGTGACAAAAGTAGTAGACCAGGGATGGGCTGTGGATATCACCTACCTAGACTTTAGCAAGGCATTTGACAGTCCCGCACAAAAGATTAATAAACAAATTAGCCAGCCTGGGAGTGGGTCCCAGGGTTGTAGCCTGGGTAAAACATTGAATGGACAACACAACACAGAGGGTAATAGTAAATAGAGTCCACAGTGAAGAAAGGAGTGTTACTATACTGGACCTGGTCCTTTATAATGTCTTTATAAGTGACATTGCAGAGGGACTGGAAGGAAAAGTATGTCTCTTTGCAGATGACACAAAGATCTGCAACAGGGTTGATAAACAAGGTGGGGTAGAAGGATGAGAAGGGACTTGGCAAGGTTGGAGGAATGGTCAAATGTATGGTCATTAGATTCAACACAAAGAAGTGCAAAGTAATGCACCTGGGAAACAAAAACTCAGGGGAAGAGTACACAGTGGGGGAGGGGGGGTGAGATACTGACAACAAAAATGGAAAGGGATCTGTGGATAGTTATATCAGATAACCTTAACGTGGGCAAGCTATGTGAGAAAGCAGTAAGGAGGGATGGGGGACATTGGGATGCAAAGGGAAAGGCATCAACAGTAGAAAACAGGAAGTTGTTAGCCCCCTGTACAGACAGTTGGTGAGACCACATCTGGACTACTGCATGCTGTTCTGGAGACCTCATTTCCTCAAAGACATAGACAGGATGGAGGCTGTCCAGAGGACGGCAACCTAAATGGTGTTGGGTCTGCACCACAAGACATACGAAGAGAGACTAAAGAAGCTTAATATGTATACCCTCGAGGAAAGGAGGGGGAGGGGGGACATGATAGAAACGTTCAAGTACCTCAAGGGAGTCCACAAAGTCCAAGAGGGTAGCATCTTTCAGAAACAGATGTGCAAAAACAAAAGGGCACAATTTAAAGATGGGTGGATGGCTCAGAGATAATGTGAGGAAGTATTTTTTCATGGACAGAGTTGTGGATGCATGGAACAGCCTTTCTGAGGAGGTTGTGGAGTCAGAAACAGTGGGGAAAATTCAAGAATGCATGGGACAGACATAAGGCAATTCTAGTGGGGGGTAGGAGGAAGTAGGCTGTAGGTTAACTAGGATCTGCAGCTTATCCATTAGGTAGGAAATGGACAGACTAGCTGTGCCAAGCGGTCGTTATCTTCCATCAAATTCTATGTTGCTAGTGGTCCTTATCTGCAGACAATTTCTACGTAACAAAACACCCTCACAGACAGAGATGCAGCTAAATTAAATTTTGCTGGCGAAACTCTGGCAAAATAAAGGATTTCGCTGACAAATTTTGCAGGTTCAAAATGTGGAATTCCACTGGCAAAATTGTGAATTTCACCCACAAATGCAGAATTTCACCTATGTGCAGCAGAATTTCACTATTCTGGGGCAAAATTCTACCTTGCAAGTAAAATTCTGCATTTCTCTGCAAAATTTGAGACTTCAACGGCAGAATTTTGCATTTCACCCCCACAAAATATTACAAGAAACAAGTGAATTTCTTGAAATATTTTGCATAATGAAATTCACGGATTTCACACATCTCTACTCCCAGGTATGTCTGGTCCAGATAAAAGAAATGTGATTTACAAACGAAGCAAGCTAATGATAACAAAACACCCTCTTAAGTATGTCTGGGTGACAGGGTTGAATATATCACTGTACCATTTGTCAGCCAAAAAGTATTTAAAGCAAGGATCTGTTCTGTCCTCTCCTTTTCTGTCTCTTGTCTGTCTGATTACTTAAACTGTCTTGCAAGACCTAGGAAATGATCACACTGATGGTCTTGTTATTCTCCACCTCCTGCGTCTCTCTGCCTTTACTTACAGTTTCTGACTTTTCTTCCTTCATTCTTATCTGTGGTTGTAAAAATACATGTGAATCTGTATGTGAAACTGGGATTCCTTTGTATACCAATGTATGTAACTGTATTGTTGAGCTTAGTGCAAAAAGCTATTTGGAACTCATGGGGTAACCTTGAGATGCCACAAAAGCTCCTTTGCAGAGTTATCAACAGGAGATTAGTTTTAGGACATCATATTCTATTTTGTTCACCTGCAGGAAAGAAACTGACAATGTTCTGATACATTTTGTGTGAAAACAGGATGCCTCATAACGAGATCAGGATGCAGAAGTTAATTGCTGGGCAAAGACTTCTTATGAGGCAAGGCAAATTTTGTTTTTGAGGTGCCCAATCCCAGAGGTTCTGGGTGCTATACAACCAAAATACATCAAAAATCAGTTGAAACACAATAATTTAAATACTATACATATCAATTTAAAATATAAAAAGCAGACTGCCCCAAATGGGAGGCCTGGTTTAGCAGCACATTCCTAAAGGGGCTATTCTTCCAGAATGTCCAAGAAGCATCATCAAAAAGGCAGCGTCTGGGAAAGCCTGGCTAAATAAGAAGGCCTTGAGGTGGGCTTTGAATGCCTTAACTGAAGGGGCCTCCCTTACTGATGGAGCAGGCGAATACTACAGGGTGGGGCTGGCAACACTAAAAGCTCTGTCGCCAGCATTTTTTAACCTTGTCCTGGGAATTGCAAGGAGGCCCCTAAAGGAGGACTAATGGGAACGGATCAAGGCAGCAGGTGTTAGACGGTCAGACAGGTAGCAAGGGCCCAGTCCATGTAGAGCCTTAAAGGTGATCAACCCTCCATCAAACCGGCAGCCAGTGCAGTTCATGAAGTACCAGGGTGATGTGCCAGTATTTTGGCTGCCCCATCAATAGTCTGGCAGCTGCTTTCTCACTAGCTGCAGTCAGTGGAGGATACCTCCAGAGACCCCAAGGTAGAGCTCATTACAGTAGTCAAGCCTTGACATCATGAAGGTGTGTACCAAGGTGGGGAGGTTATCTTTATAACAAGAAAGCAAACTTTTGTTAGAGAGAGACTACAGTTCAGAATTAGAAATACCCTCACAAGGAAGGACTTTGTTCTGTTTGAAATGCCTATGTTAACCATTCTGCACATTTTTTTCTATTTTTATTATACTGATATTGAGAATAACAAAATGCTACTTGCAAATTTTATAACTGCTCCTGGTTTTCCTATGTTTCCTGGCCTTTGCTTCAACGACAGTCCAATCCAGACACACAAAACATGTGATTTACAAATGGAGCAAGCAAATGGTAACACAACACACTCCCAGATATATCTGGACCAGATGCAAGAATGGCTTTTTACAAATGGAGCAACTTAGCAAGCAATAACACAACAAGGTGTGGGTTATCTCCTGATACAAGCATGCCCAGCTGTGTTATAAGGTGCTGAGTGCCTTATGCACCTGGAAGTGCTCTTATCAGGAGATAACCCATACCTCAGAATGTGTTGTTGTGCTTATAAAATGGCCCCCCAACAAATTTTTTAATGGGTAAAATAAAAAATAAAGAAATAAAATATAAAAAGAGGTTTAAGTATAAAAAAAAAAAAAAAAATAGTCCACCTACTAAGTCTCTGTTAAAGTGTTTCATTGGCAGTATAGGGTCCCTATGTATCTCTATGTGCTTCTGAGATTGTCTGTCTATCAATATTGCTTTTATTATTTTAGGTCTGCCTCTCACATTGTGTTTTTTGTTTTGTTTTTCCTGTTTAAATGGTGACAGCAGCATTTACTTGCCACTGAGCATGCAGTTTAAGTGACAGCTGCGACGTGTCTGCCGATTTTTCTGCGTCTGAATCTCACCACCCCCCCCCCCCACAGCCGGAGTCAACAATACACAGTGGTCGAAAGAGAGAGTGCTTACTTTGTTCATGTTTTGTATGAAGTTTTTTTTAAAGTGGTAGAGAAATCGGCAGCAGTATTTGGGAGTGATCATACCCCTTACCGGCCGCTGTTCGACCCCATTCTGCACGAGATTTTATTTTTCTGTGTGTAGTTGTCTTCTGCATTTTTTCCTTTTCTTAGTTTCACTTAGTTTGTAAGCAGCAAAAAAAGGCCAAATCCCAAAAATAGCTCCTTAAGAAAGAATGTAATACTGCATATTTCCACCTTCAAAGAAGGTACTTGTCTAATCCACTTTTAAATTGGTCTTTAGTAGAAATCATTATTATTTGCGGTGGTAGTCTGTTCCACAAGTTTGTAGTACGCAAGGTATAGAAATGTTTACTTTTGATTGTTTTAAATCTCTCTGTTTTTACTTGTAGTGAGTGACCTCTTACACCAAGGTAATCATCCTTAAATTCAATGTTCAGTTCAGTCATTAACAATGGGTCATTCATGATGTCATAATAAAGTAAGAAGTCCACTCTTTGCCTCCTTGTTTCCAAACTATATAAACCTAACGTATCTAGTCTTTGAGAGTAACTATCGTGTTTCATGTTTGATATTAGTTTTGTGTAACCTCATTGGACTTTCTCTAATTTGACTACTTCTGTTATTTTATATGGTGACCATACTTGACTACAAAAGTCCAATAGAGGTCTAACGTATGATAAATATAAAGGAAGTAAGACTTCTTGGTTTCCGCATAGTATATTCCTTTTTATAGACATGATGGTTCTATTTGTCTTAGATATTATAGATGTATATTGCTCCTTAAATAATAATTTATTATCTAATATAATGCCCAAGTCCCTTTCTGAGTTACTTTGTGATAATATTTTTCCATGTAGTAGGTACTTGTGTTGTTTGTTTTGTTTACCCATATGAATGATACGGCATTTGTCTGTGTTTAATTTCATATCCCATTTCATTGTCCAGACTGCTATGGAATTTACATATTTTTGTAAAGACTCTCTTGTAGTAGATGAATTACAAGGGGCACACAGTGTTGTATCATCTGAGGATTTAATTATTTCATTATTAATGTTTACATCTAAGTCGGCTATGAATATATGGAATATGACAGGTCCAATAACTGATCCCTGTGCTACACCACTTGTCACCTGACCTTCAGTTGAGAGATGACCACGTACTGATACTACTTGTCTTCTATTTTGTAGCCAATTTTCCACCCATTTTATGAAGTTTGCATTCATTTCGTATTTAGAGAGTTTGTCACTAATAGCCCAGTGTGGAACTAAATCAAAAGCCCTGCTTAAGTCAAACAGTGCCACATCCAGTGGTATTCCTTCATCCAATGATTTCTTATTTTGTTATAAAAACATATCAGGTTGGTGGTGCATGACCTACCTCGCCTAAAACCATGTTGATTGACATCAAATATTGGATTTTTATTTAGATGTTCTACTATTTTGCTTTTTATGGGTGACTCTAGTATTCTGCATGGTATAGAAGTAAGGCTTATGGGCCTATAATTAGAGACATACGTGTCATTTCCTTTCTTAAAGATTGGCATTATCTTACATATTTTCCAATCAGCTGGAATGAGACCATAATTTAAAGATTTTGCATATAATATTTTTAAGGGTGCAGAGTTTTCTTTTAGATTATCAATCTGCTGAAGAATCTCTTTTGTGAATTTAAATAATAATAATAATAATACTTTATTTGTACTGCACCTTTCCAAACCCAAGGCACCTTAACAATAAAACATCACTTAAAACAGTAAAATAAACGAAAAAACAATAAAGGAGTCACGTGATGCTGTCGTTGTGCTAGCTGCGCTCTCCATAGGCTCCGATGACCCCTGCCTATTTAAAGTAATTATTCGCACAATTTGACGCGTCTGTATCTCAGTGCGACTCTATTAGGGTTGTGAGTGACCGGAGACATCATTCGTTTCTTCATGGAGGAGGAGATGCCAAAGTCTTTGCCTTGGAGGACACCGCCCGCCACCCCAGAGAAGGCCGAAAAGAAATCGCGGGCCTTGTCTGCACAGCCATCCCAGTCCTGCAGCTCGTGGCGGGAGGATATACACCGCTAACACTGGCAAGATTCCTAGAGGAGTTCGACCTTTTAAAGAGGGATGGACGATATGGTGGCAGAAATTAAGAATGTTACGGTGCTTTAAATGAGCTGACAAAAAGAATGTCGGATAATGAAGCTCGGATTTACTCGCTGGAAAGTAAGGTGGAGAAGTTAGAAGGGGCCCTTACTTCAGCTAGGCAACGGCTGACCAAACTGGACATGAAAGTGGAGGACTTGGAAGGGAGAAGTCGGCGAAATAATGTAATCATAATAGGATTACCAGAGAGGGAAGGGGGTGACCCTGTTAAATTTTTTCAGCGACTTGTGGAAAAAGATAGCTGGCCCTTCTCCTTTTGGCCATGCTATAATATTGAGCTGACGCCATCGTGCATTGAGACCCATTCCCGAGCACCTCCTCGTATCTTTATCGCCAAGTTTTAAATTTCCAGGAAAGGCAACTGTTCATGCAAAAGGTCAAGAAGGTCAAGTCTTTGCAATGGGAAGGTATGAATCTTAGAGTGACACAAGATTTGCCATTGACTGTGCGGCAGTGGAGGGCCACTTTCCACCCTTTGGTTTCTAAACTGATCGCTGCGGGCATTAAATACAGGATGATATATCCTGCGAAATTGCAAGTCATGGTGGACAATACCTGGAAGGCGTTTGAGGATGCAGATTCTGCCCTGGAAACACTGCAGAGGGTCCTGCCTAATTTGTTTAAGTTAAAATAAGGGTCCTTCCGAATCCTCCCAAGGGGCCTGGTTCCTGCTGGTGTTTTTGTGGAGCATATAATCTATAGCTGTGTCTTGGAAGGATGTCCTCCTTTAATACTCTGTCTGCTGGAAATGGGGAAGCTTTATTTTAGAGAACTCTGGAGTGACTGTTAGTTATCACCTTTGCTATGCCTCAGCCTGGGTATTGGAGGACTTAAGGGCACGTCAAGGGCCTGCATATTTGATAGAAAGTTCTGTTTTATAATAATTGCTGTAGGGAGGGTTTATTATTATTTTGAAAGCTGGGAAACTAAATGGCTTTCAGCAGACCCCTACAATGGACCTTGGACAGTCTGGTTAGGTTTGATATTTTGGATCTCTATAATGTGCCTTTTGTTTACTTTGGGGGGTTAGCTTATAAGCTTATGGGATTGTTGTGATGAAAAAAAATGTAAAATTATAGGGCTGAATTTAAAGCTCTGGTTTCTTTCCCCCTTTCCCTCCCCCCCTTTTTTTTTTCTAGCATAAGCATCATATTGTTCTAGAGATGAAGGTCTGTTACGAGAAGGGCAGCCTGTTTTTACATTTTTTATAGCCAAGTGTTATGTTAGATGGAAATAATAGCTTCAGACAGTTTGTAAGATAGGTGTAGGGTGGTAGTTAGGTTACTGTTCTGTTTATGGTCAATGTGTTCTGCAAGGTTGAGGGTAATCTTGCCCCTCCAGAAGGTTGGCTTTGGATGGGTTGAATGGTCCTGAGCAGGGTTGTTCCGGAAGAGGGGATTGGCGGAGTGGGAGTAGTGATGGCGGACCGAGCTGTCATCATGGACCGAGACGATGAGAGTGGGTTTGTTAGGGGAATTATGAGATTTACAGGGTTTTGTTTGTTGCTTTGGGGAGTTTGGGGGAAAAGGGTGTGGGGGGTGGGCTGCACAAGGCTCTGAGGTATTAGTAGGGTAATAGAGTGTTGAATACGTATAGGTTATATGGGTTTTTTGTTTGGATCAATGGTAGCCGGTAGAGTTTTTAAATTTCTGAGTTGGAATGTTAAGGGGGCAAGGAAAAAGTTCAAGCAATATAAAATATTGAAACATATAGGGGCTTTAAATGCAGATATTGTTTTCCTGCAAGAGACCCATTTACTAGAGGTGGAGAGTAATAACATGAGGCGCCTCCAGTTTGGGCAAATTTTCGCATCGCAGGGGAGCTCACAAAGCAGAGGGGTCATGGTATTGGTTCATAGGGCCGTTCCCTTCACTCCCCTTCAGGTAATAAGAGACAGGATAGGTAGATATGTCCTGGTTTTAGGGATGCTACAGACCTTAAAGATCTTAGTTGGGTCAATATATGGTCCCAACTCGGAAACTCAGGATTTCTTCGTGCAACTTTTGGAGGACATGGCACCCTTTGCTAATGTTCCCATCATTGTCGGGGGTGATTTTAATTTGGTAATAGAGCCCTTGTTGGATAAATCCAGACCCATTGGCTTTGGTCTTTCCCCAGCTCAAAGAGCGGTGAGGGACTGGATAGATCAACTGGGTCTGGCAGATGTGTGGAGGGTTTTACATCCTGGTGACCGTGAATATACTTTTATCTCTCCTGTTCATGGTACAGCTTCTCGTATTGACTACCTTATGCTCTCACATAATCTCCTCCCTGGGGTGTTGGAGTCAGTAATACAACCGGGGCCTCCCTCCGATCATGCAGTAGTTTCGGCTTCGTTGACTTTTGATGCACTACCTAAACATAATAATAGGTGGAAATTAAATAATCAAATTCTAAAGAACCAGAGTCTAGTCAGGTACATTTCCTCGCAAATTGATGAGTTCGTTCTGCACAACATGAAGGAGGATGCCCGCCCGGATATACTCTGGGGGGCGTTTAAAGCATTTATAAGGGGAGTGTTGATAGGACAGTCGGTTAAAAAGAAAAGAGAAAGGGAGGGCCATATGCTGGAACTATTGTCCTAAATAAGACATAAAGAGATCATATTCTCTCACAACTTTTCAGAGAATGATAAACAGGATCTAATTAGACTAAGGAACTCCTACCTTACTATTTTAGGGGAGCAAGCTGAATTGGCTTTGATAAAAACCAAAGCTAGTTACGTGGATCAGGGAGAGAAAGCGGGTAAGCTGTTAGCCAGGCGTATTAAACAACTTGAAGCTTCCCGTACTATTCAAGCAGTACAGTCAGTAAAAGATGGTAGAATACTAACCTCCCCGAGGGAGATAGTGGATGAGTTTAAGGGTTATTTTGAATCCTTGTACAGTCCAATGGCTAACCCTCCCACGGTTGAGGACACATTGTCCTCTCTTGAAGTGCTAAATATTCCTTCTTTGTCTGAACAGCAGCAAAAACTCCTCACAGAGGAGATCGCCCAGGAGGAAGTAATGAGGGTCATTAAGGGGCTCCCTTGGGACAAAACACCAGGGCCAGATGGTTTTTCACCCAATTTTTATAAGGTTTTCTCCAAGCAACTGGTGCCTCTGTTGGTGTCCCTATTTAAGTGTATTCTTGGAGGTCAAGTGATGGACCAAACCGTATTTGAGGCACTTATTGTTTTAATTCCAAAACCAGATAAACCTCCAGAGCAACTTGCCAGTTATAGGCCCATTTCCTTACTCAATTACGACATTAAAATATTGGCGAAGGTTTTGGCCGATCGTTTAAATAAGGTCTTGCCTGATTTGATTGGACCAGAACAGGTGGGCTTTATGCAAGGTAGGTCAATTGGTGACCATTTGAGAACGGTGGCGCACGTCTTCTCCACCTCCGAAGAGAGTGGGGACACTATGGCCCTGGTCTCTTTGGATGCGGAGAAGGCGTTCGATAGGGTTCATAGGCGGTATTTGATAACAACTATGGGAAGGTTTGGGTTCCCTGAGTTATTTTTGCAATGGGTTGGTTCCCTTTATCTCAACCCCACGGCTAGGATTTCCTGTAATGGTGTAATGTCCGGTATCTTTAACTTGTATGTTGGTACTCGCCAAGGGTGTCCGTTGTCCCCTCTTCTTTTTAATATATATCTGGAACCTCTTATTAAAAATATTTCACGTAATCAGGGTATAAGGGGTATTAGGATACAAGATAACATTGTTAAGGTAACAGCGTATGCTGACGACCTCCTGGTATATATTTCCCGCCCGAATAAGTCGATTCCTGCCCTATTAAACACGATTGAAGAATTTAGTTCTCTGGCTAACTACAAATTGAATTTGGGTAAAACTGTAGTGTACCCTCTTAATAGGAGGGTATTTAAGCGAGAGATTACAGAGTGGGGTTTGATATGGAATTCGGAGGTCATTAAATATCTAGGTCTGTCGTTATCGAGGGATTTGAAACGAGTAAGACAGTATGATCTAGATGCTTTGGTCCACACAATCGATCTAGATTTCAAGAGATGGGCAAAACTCCCAATCTCGTTGTGGGGGAGGGTAAACTTGGTTAAAATGAATGTGTTTCCCAGGATATTTTACCCTCTTAGCATCTTAAATATTCCATTATCACAGGTATGGTTTAGGAAAATTCACGGGATTATTGCTAACTTTATATGGGGTTACAAGAAAGCAAGAATGGCCTACCACAAGCTGGCTGCCCCTAAATTAGTGGGAGGACTTAGGTTACCGCACCTAGGACTCTACTACTGGGCAGGGCAGGCTAACAAATATTTGAGATGGGTCAAGGGTGTGGAGACCTCGTACTTTCCCATATGGTTACAGATCGAACTAGCGCTTATTAGGAAAGCAGGTCTCTATCCGGAAGCATTACTACATGTTACTCCTAATCTATTACCAAAATTTCTTAGCACTCTCCAATTGGGTTTTCTGTGAGAGTCCACTCTCAGCTGTGTGGCTTTCTGAAATACTCCCACATTAGGGATCCAGCTCAACCTATAAGGGGCAACCCGCGGTTTCGTACTGCGGGTAGACTTTTGAGGGCTACTTGGTTAACACAGGAAGGTGAATGTTGTGTTAAAGATTTAATTACGGCAGATGGAAAAGTTCTCTATGGGCAGAGATATTGAATAAGTTCAACTTGCCAGCCTCGGCAATTTTTCAGGTATACTAGCTCCGTCACCTATTAATTAGTAAGCTGGGCAAGTTGACAATGCACTTCCCGAGCATAGAGTTCTTGGAGAAATTAAGGCCTATGGTGGGTATACCTCACGCAGTTTCCAATATTTATGCTGTACTGTTTAATTGGGTTTACTCTCAGAATTTAGCACCATCAAATTACTGGGCATCTGTATTTCCAGGGAGGGATTTGGACTGGACAGCGTTGTGGCACTGTTGTCACAAATTGCTCTCACAGGATCGTTTGAAGCTGATCCAGTTCAAAATTCTCCACAATATCTACTATTCTCCTCAAAAGCTGGCTAGGTTGAAGATAACTGCCACGGATATTTGTGTGAGGTGTCAACAGGGTGTGGGGGACTTATTGCATATTTTCTGGAGTTGTCCGAAGATAGCTCCGCTCTGGGCTCGTATTAAGAATGAGACTGATCCTTTGTTAGGTCTGGGGGATTTGTTCACACCTGAAATATGTTTGTTGGGAGACGTAATGTCTATTCCATTTAAGACAAAGAGGTTTCATATCTCCATAATTTCATTATCCCTGAAGAGTGTCGTGCTTAGACACTGGAAGGATTCTGTTCTGATTAGCTATTCGGAATGGCTAGAAGAACATCTCGCTAATCTTAGAATTGAGCGTATGATTGCCATTCTTCACAATAAACTTTCTAGGTTTAATAAAATGTGGGGCCCCCTTTATACCTGCTTCTCCTTTTAGTCCGGGTTGCTATGGTCTGTAGAGAATAGATGGGACCTCAGAGCCTTGTGCAGGGTCTGGGTGGATGAGGGGGGTTGGGGGGGCTGGAGGGCGTTCCGTTACCTTATGGTTCTGTCTTTGTATGTGTTTTATTACCTGTAGTCTTAGTTTATGGATATGCTCTCTGTATTCAAAATTGTTAATAAAAATTTTAATGGGAAAAAAAAAAAGAAAAAACAATAAATATTAAGTTCCTAAAATACAATACAATATCATCAGGGACATGCCATTAACCATAGATGGGTCTTTAAGGCCTGTTTAAATTTCTCCACAGACGTGCACTCCCAAAGCATATGGGGTAGAGAATTCCAAAGGGTTGGTGCCGCGTACATAAAAGCATGGGCCCCCAAGGATTTTAAAGAAACCTTCAGAATCTCTAGCAACCTCTCGTCTGCTGAGCAGAGTGATCGCCTATGGCAGTAGGGTACCAGAAGCTCTTTCAAGTAGTCCAGGTCCAGTTCATGTAGGGCTTTATAAGTCAGAAGACCAACTTTAAAGGTGATCCGCCACTGTACTGGCAGCCAGTGTAGTTCGCGCAGCACTGGAGAAGTATGACAGGTACGGGGAGTACCCGTCAACTGGGCCGCAGCATTCTGCACAAGCTGTAACCAGTGGATATCAACCCCGGAAGCCCTAGATACAGGGAGCTGCAGTAATCAAGGTGCGAGGTTCTATGTTAGTTTAATTGTTTGTTTTATATCCAGTGTTATTTTGAACATACTGAACAAAAACAGGAGTAACAATTATCTGTAATTTATTTGGGGTCTGTAATACATTATTTTCTATAATTGTTATTGATTCCCCAGTTCCCTTTTTCAATGAGTTTATGTAACTATAACACTTTTTTTTTTATTGGTTTTATTTGCTGTCTTTGCCAGATAAATTTCATACTCTTAACCAATTTATTTCAGTTTTGTTTTTCATATATTGACCATATATCCATTTTGGTTTCTGACCCTTCCTAGTATATTTCTTTACCAGTTTCACATGTTTCCATGTTATACTGTGAGTTATAGATTTTATATTTTCCCAGCACTCATCTATTGTTATATTTTTTAGTTTAATTTCCCAATTTATCTTTACTAAGCCATTTTTTATGCCCTCTGGATTAGCAGTTTTGAATAAATAAAGCTCAGTACAATCTTCAGTCATTTGATTTTGAATCGTAAAATACAGTGTGTTATGATCACTACTACCAACAGGTGATTTTATATTACACGTAAGCATAGTGATGTCTTCAGTAGTAATTACTAGGTCTAATGTATGTTCTAGTCTTGTTGGAGTATTTACATGCTGTACTAAATTATTTTCTAGGCAAAAATCTGAAAAAATCTTTGCTTTATTTATTAATTGCTTCCCCTGTGGTCCAATTAATATCTGGGAAATGACAACTGCCTGCTAGAATAACTTGTCACTTTTCCAATGCTTGATACACTTCCTCTAGGATTTCTGTATTTATTTCTACTCTAGTGTCCAGTGGTCTGTAAAACAAACCCAATATATGCTCTTTTCTGTTGTTGTTCAGAATTTGTATTCACAATGTTTCTGTGTTATGTCCACATACTTTTTGTTGATAAATGGCAATTCCCCCTCCTTTCTTACATTTCCTATCTTGGTGTATTATGTTATATCCTTGAATGTTTTTTCCCCCAGTTATCTTTGTTATCTAGCCATGTTTCAGTCAATAGTGCAATATTGATTTTTTTCATAGTATAATACATATTCAAACTCATTAAATTTCTTTTGCAGACGTCTCATATTGCTAAGAAGGAATCTAACACTGTTTCTTTCTTTGCATGTAGTTTTTTTTATTTCTTGACAGTGAGATACAATCTATTTGCTGCCCATCCCCCTTTGAACTTAGTTTAAAGCTGTTATTTCCAGTCTGTTTTTTATTAGAGTACCCAATAAATCTGTGCCGTTGTTACTTAGGTGAAGGCCATCTGTACTATAAAGAGTCCTTCTTCCAATGAAATCATGCCATGTGTTAATAAAACCTATCTGTTCTTGGTTACACCAGTGTTCCAATCTGGCATTAAACCTTGCAATAGTTTTGTTATTTTTCCTTTACTGCTCTAGGTACAGGTAAGATCCCAAATATAATGACCTCTGTTCCTAATGCTTTTACACATTTTGCTGTTTCAATAAGCTCAAAGCAAATGTTTTTCTCGTGATTTTTCCCACGTTATTAATTCCTGCATGGATTGTAACAATTTGTTCGATGTCAGCTTTTTTTTTTTTTTAAATGACCTTATGTACTTCTCCCTGTATGTCCGCAACTCGTGCTCCTGGGTAACATAGTACCATTGTTTTTTCTTTGCCCTGACCACATATCTTTGTATCACATTTTCTGATAATCGAATCACCCATTACAATCATTTTGACATGTTTTGGTCTGACTGACATTAGCACAGCGGGGTCACATTTTCAACTGGGAGGCTACTAAACCGATTTTGTTATGTTATTTCCTGTGATGTTAGTGCTCTTCTGCCCTTTTTTAGACTTTTTCCTTTGTTTATTGTGCACCATCCATTTTCTAAGTCTATTTCTGTTTGTTTCTGTCTCTTATTACTATTTATTGTGTGTTCTATTGAATCGTTTTCTGGTGCTTGTAGATTGGAGTCTTCCCTTATCCTTTTTTTTGACTGCAGGTGTGGATTTAGTAATGGGCTTGGTTCTACAATTTTATTCTGGATATCATAGTCTTGTTCTAACTTTATGATATATTTTAAATTTTGTATTTCCCTTAGGTCATTGTCTAATCTGTATTTTGTGATTTCTTATTGTGTACATTTATCACACTCTTGTATGTTATCAGATTGTTTACTTACAGGGTATTACGTGTCACATTTATAGCATTTTATTGAGTCCCCAGTTTCACACATTTGTTTCCAGATGTCACTATGTTCATTCTGATTATCCATTTATATATTAGTTTGGGGTTATGCAATGTCCTTGCACTCTATATTATTTCTGATACTATGGAGACTTACAGACTTACCTCCTGTCCTCTAGCATACGCCGGACATGCCAGATACACGACACGCATGTCTCAGCGCACGTTTCCATGCATGGAAAATGAGCGTGCCATGCTCGGAGTGAGCTAAATTTAAATCTCTATGTGACCCGGATGTAGTCCCGTGGGTCAATCGCTCCAAATATCAGAGGGATTTCTTTTAAAATATCAAGTAGTTATAAAAGCCCCTCATTCTGAGCACTTTTAAGTAGTATATTTGCCACAGTGGTTGCTTGAACAACTAGTTTGTCCCTGTTTAAATAGTTCAGATAACTGAACTCCCTTCCTGTTTCCATTTACTTCAAAACAGGGCTCCAATTTAAATAATGTCCACACAATGTTAGATGTTTCAATAAAAATCCACACAGTATATTTAGCCTAGTGTTTCCTAAGCCTTGCAGCACAGTGGCTGCAAAATGTCAAACCAGCCTGCTTTCAAAATGGGATAGATTTATCTGTAAGATTTACTGACCACAGGATGGAGACAACCAACACAGAGTTACTTCAGGTTCGCTGGTGAACTTTGGAAATCGTGGTCGGTACTGTGGTGAGGTTTTGTGATGTGATGAATTTTCATATGGTCTTTTTTTTCTTTTATGGAAAGGGGACTAGTGACATGGGTTTTACATTTAGCCCTGACAGCTTAGGGAGCCAGCCTTTAAGGATCAACTTCTAGTTTTGCAGATGGCTTCAGAGGTCAAGGTCGGGTTGTGGAACAGAGAGGGTTTCCATGAAAATCGTGACTCCATTTTGGTAACCGCTACAACTGCGATCTAATTATAGTGAATTACATCTCAGCAACCAGCATACATTGACGAAACGCTCGTAACAGCACCACTACCTGCCAAATGCTTAACCACAATTGCAACTGAACAAAATAGCACCTCCGTTGGTAGCTGGGCTCAGTTGCACTCTGGTCAGAATGAAGTGCTCAAACAGCACAATAGCGACTTCTGAATACAGAAAAAAAACAAGTCACATTGACTTGGTGTGCTCTTCTGCACATATTTCTTTATTATTGCCTTTATTGTTGCCGCCATTAAAAGTTGAACTATGCCTGTTCCTTTGTACCATTCCCTTCATCACTGTGGTTCCTGCGATAGGGTGTCAGTGTGTGTGGGGGGGAAGGGTTAGATCAGACCTGGAACTGAAAACTGTAGGTGAGCTCACTTAGGTAACAGTATCTGCTCTTCTGTGAGTACCCCCCCCCCCATCGAGACAATCCGCTCATTCATATCTTTGTACTTTTCCTCACACCGGTCTCCGCAGCAAGCACCATCTGCTCAACTTTCATTTCTGTTAGCCTCTGTTCCTCCTTTAAGCTCTATATCAGCATCCATACACAGTACTGGGGTGACAGGCTCCTAGGCAACTGTTAAATCCATGATGCCGCCCCTCAACATCATTGTGTGTGCATGCTAACCCCCCAAGGTGGCATTGTAGTAATTCCACTGTTCTGGTGGAAATAATGCCATTCTGTGGCCAGAATGGTCCCTGCATTTTCCTACCCATGTCATCGCAAAATAATCAAGCAGAGGCAGAAGAATGTCTGCATTTGTGTCACAAAACTCCCATTCTCTCATGGTATTACATGTTGCCAGAATGTTGTCTGTTGGGATGAAAGTCAATAACAAAAGCATTTTTCATGCATGAAGGGGTACTTTTATATCTTGCGCCAAATGGCTTGCGTGAAATGGAAAAAACATCCCCATATTTCTGTATCAGGGAAAGAGGAACAAAAAGCTCGCCAGGCTGATTTTTCAAAATCCATTAATGCTGTTTCAGGATTTAAGGGGCAGCACAATCCCAGCAGCTGTGCATAAACCCTGGAATAGGCAGCAGTTAATCTTGAACACGTGTGTACATACAGTGCTGTCACCACTTGCCCTGACTTAATACAATGCACTGTATACAGCTACTCAAACAACGATGGACTGAATTTAAAGAGCCCCTGACACCGTTAAAAAAACTTG
The DNA here is from genome assembly GCA_016271365.2 of Neoceratodus forsteri. Taxonomy (NCBI): domain Eukaryota; kingdom Metazoa; phylum Chordata; order Ceratodontiformes; family Ceratodontidae; genus Neoceratodus; species Neoceratodus forsteri. The sequence goes on from CM057455.1 coordinate 58,167,475, forward strand.
GAAAAAAATGTGAAATTTAGACAGTCCAGTTTATATTTCATGTATTTTCTATAATAATCATTTTTCTTTATTACCAAGGACAGCTGCATGAAAGAGGCTTACTGTCCCTTATACTTTATCTGCTCTTTCTGCTAGCCTACATATGACATCACAATCCGGGCTGCACCTGGAAATAAGCTTCTGGTCATGGTGCTTTTTCCAGTTAACAACTTTTAAATAAACGAAATAAATAATCCCCCATTTATGGCATCATAATTATCCTCACAGCAATGGACTGTGATATCATAAATGGAACTGTAATGTCATCTGTAGACAAGCAGCCAGATCACATAGGGCAGTGATCCTGTTTACATGAAAGTGTCCTCAGTAATAAAGAAACATGATAAATACAGAAATAATATTAAAATATAAGCTCATTTGTGCTAAATGTTACATTTCCTCAAGTTGTCATGGTGGTATCAGGGGCTCTTCAAAGGTCCCATTAATTATCCAACTGCTACTTTCCTGCAGCATTTTCAGATTTGCATCAGTAGCAAACATTAGAAACCGGTCCTTTTCTTTGCCACTATCGAACACAAGGAATGGGAGTCCAGCTGTGGTGACCCTGAACTCTGCTGGTATGTCAAGCTCCTCAGCCGAGGAAGAAGTGGCTGGACAGCCACGTTCAATTTGCCTTATTCTCTGAATAGTCCTCTTGAGCAGTGGCATGCCAGGCAAATGGCCTGTTACAGCATCTGGGGCAGATGTGGTACACTGCACAACTTCCTGTGCAGTTGTTTCCATGCTGTTTCTGGCTCGCTGTCTGACGTCTGCCATGATCTTGCACACCCCAACATCCCCTGCATCTGGAACATGGGTATGTGCCTTCTTCTGTGCTGACACCTGGTTGCCCACAGTATGCATTCTTGAGTGGCAGCTGAATTTATGGGCATCAGCACATCTCCAATCAATCTTTTCCCCCTTTTCTTTGTCTTCTTGGTAGATATAGCCACATAAACTGCCAATGGCTTACCTTTTTTGCTTGCGATGATTTCAAACTCCATGGCGGTGAACTCAGACGTAGAATAAAGCAAAAGGCAAATAGGGGAAGCAAACAACAGTTGGCCAATTTAATGTTTGGGGAAAAGTGGAATCAGGTGTGTATTGCACTGTGGGTACAAGGAAGTAGAATGATGTGCTGAGACACTGTGGAGACCAAGGAATAAACACAGAGGCCACTGAGTGAGTGAAGATAAATGGATGCACGAATGTGAGTAAACGATAAGCGCCGATCATCGCTATTTTGATGCAATGCAAAATTGTGTAGCGCTATTGTGTTTGGCCGCGATGCTGGTGATCGCCATTATGTGCACACTATCATTTCAATCGCGATTATGGGGCCGCGATTTTAACATGGAACCAAACGGAGATTGGTGCCCGCATTCGGAAAAAGTAAAGGTAACTGCTTGTAGATATTTTGCTGTTGTTGGGTCCTTTTGGGAACCTTAGTGCTGGCTGGCATCGTTACCAGCAGATAAGGACACGGCTCAGGAGCCCTTTTAACCAACTGGATTTAAGGATTTGCATTGCCCATTTTATAAAAGGTAACAAAACACCATCCCAGGTACGTCTGGTTCAGATACGAGAAATGTGATTTACAAATGGAGCAAGCTAAAGCTGAAAAAAACACCCTCTCAGGTTACCTGGTCCACATACAAAGAATGTGATGTACAAACAGAGTGAGCTAAAGATAACAAAACACCCTGACAGGTATGTCTGCTCCAGATACAAGAAATGTGATTTACACATGGACTGAGCTAAAGGTAACAAAACCCCCTTCCAGGTATGTCTGGTCGAGACACAAGAAATGCGATTTGCAAATGCAAAATCAATTAGTACAAGCCACCTTTTTTCCTTTATTAAACTAAGCAGACATTCTGTACTCCATCTGCCCAGCAGTTTGCCTCCATAAACTGGACATGCTTTACTATCGGACGCTTCATTTTATATTAAATGCCCCCTCATCAACACCTCATTGTTCATTATATGTAGCGGTGGGTTGGACGTCACTTGCCAACAGAAGGAGGAGGATGCATAGCTGTATCTGGGTGTATAAAGCCATGTTGAATAAACTTCCCACCTATCTCTCTTTCCTATTCCATCAATCGCTTAGTTCCTACTCACTTAGGAAACATTCAATTATCTTATTAGACATTCTCAAATTCACACCTGTTTTGGAAAACCGCAATCAGTTATGCCCCATCTTCTACCTGGAATAAACTCCAAAACACCCTTAACCTCTCCAGTTATTTCTCTCTGAACATGGTCAAAAATCTGATAAGTAATGCCGTTAAAGAAGACTGCCACTGCTACGCTAGCTAAATGGGCCACCAAATTCTTACGTCCCCCAACTACGACTGAATTTAAGCTCTCTATCAGATATGATGGGATTTTCTGTTCTAACCCCATCCCCTCTGCTGGCTGGAAAGTTATTGTCAAGCACCCAGTGTTGAAGTTGTGATGTTCAATGCATTTTATATATTTGGTTCCATGTTTTTAATGTCATTTAGTTACCTTCCTGAATAACTTGTTCTGCAGTGTATCCCACTCTGAATTTGTTCTGTTTCATGCTCTGTATGTATCTGCTGTTTGTGTTTTGCCGGTGGAAGGACCTCCTTGTAAATGAACTTGCTCGGTGGAGCCTTCCTGATGTAATAAACTTGAATCTGAACTTGAAATGTAGCAAGCCAAATGTAACATACCCCCTCCTAGGTATGTCTAGTCCACATACACGAAATATGGTTTACAGATGGAGCGAGTTAAAGGTAACAAACCTTCCTCCCAGGTATGTCTGGTCCAGATACAAGAAATGTGATTTAAAACAGAGAAAGCTAAAGGTAACAAAGCCTCCTGCCAGGTATCTCTGGTCCAGATACAAGAAATTAGATTTATAAATGGGACAAGCTAAAGCTAACAAAACCCCCCTTCCAGGTCTGTCTGGTCCAGACACAAGAAATGTGATTTACAAATGAAAAGAGCTAAGAATAACACAACACCATCTCGGGTATGGTCTGCCCTCTACCTCATCAACAATGTATCAACTGCAGTTAGTTTCTTCATAAATGCCCTCCTTCAGATACAGGACCCCACTTCCCTCTCACTACTCAGAGGGTGAGAGGTGGCTGTAGACCCTGGATATCCAAGGTGTTATAGTCCCTCTCCTTCATCAGGGAAAGTAAGTGGAAAGCTTATAAAGCATCCCCTTCCCCCAACTCTGAAATGTTTATAGGTGCCTACGCAACAACATTTAAGCAAACTGCCAAATCTCTTGAGTGTAATTTCTACCTAAAACTACAAGGAGCAACCTTGGTAATCCTCATTGCTTCTGGGCCTCAATCGGGTCCTTGATCAACCACGAGACCCAAAGGCAAGTCAATTAACTTGCCTCCCCCTTGGTACCCCTGATTGATCCCTCTGACATTGCGCAGACTATTAAGAAAAACAATTTCCAACCTCTCTATCTTAGCAAGCTTCCCTCCCAGTCAACCCCTAGCCCTGTCAGGCAAACTACTCCTCCTCTGCCACCACCCCCTCCTTCTACTTTAGAGCCATCGGTCCAAGTGTTACCACCAAGCATCTGAAGTCCCTCCCTACCAGGCATAGCCCCGGCAGTGATGGGCTTTTCCCCTTGTAACGTAGGCCCATCTCCCTGGCAATCATTGAAGCCCTCACCTTCATATTTAACCTTGCTCTCTCCTCATTCTCAATGATGGACTCTTGGAAACATGTTAATGTTGTGCCTGTTTCAAAGCAGGCAATCCCCTTTCTCCTGATAACTATAGGCTTATCTCCCTCTTCCCCTATCTGATCAAGTTCCTGGAAAAATAGTGCACTTCCAGCTCTCAAAGCATCTTGGAAAGTATAATCTACTGTGCCCCCAACAGCACAGCTTCTGTATGCACTACAGTACCACATCTGCTTTAGCCCACTTCTCCAACCATGTCCTCAGAAACATGGTAAGGCCACTGGTGCTGTATTTGTGTCTCTGACCAAGGCCTTTGACCGCATCTACCACCTCCTTCTCCACTCTCCTCACACCTTGGCTACTTCTCCGAGACAACAGCATGTTTTAGAAGCTATCCTGAAGGCAGGTCCCAGGATGTTGCAATTGGTACAGCCTCCTCCCCTGCCAGTATCCAAAGGGGTTCCCCGAGGCCCCATCTTTGGCCCCCTACTATTTTTCATTTTTATTAATGCCTTCCCAGCTGAGAGTCTCTCCAGTGAGGCTCTCCTCTATGCTGGTAACCTTGTTCTATACCTCAGCAACAATTCCCTTCATAACATCTCCTCCATTCTAACACCGGACTATGGTGCTGCCTACAATTGGTGTCATTACAACAGGCTCTTGGTAAATAAAAACAAAAAACAAAGTCAATGCTACTCGGATCCAAACCATTCCTTACCAAGGTCTGCAAGACCAACTCCTCCCTCCTAGTATGCACACATGTAGGCCCCCCCTCCCAAAAAATGTCCCAAGTTTCAAATACTTAGACGTTACTCTGGACCCCTCTCTTATGTACACCGAACACGTCAATAATTCTGTTAATCAAAAGCTTGGCACTGCCTACCACCAAAAACATTTCCTGTCTAGTGAGGTGCACCTAGCAATTGCACAAGGCAACCATCTACCCCTTTTTGACTACTGTTCTCCCATCTATTCCCTCATATAATCAGCCCTGCGCTCAAGACTGAACTCCGGCTACAACAGTATCTGTCGCTTTTTCCTCCATGCTCCCTAGTCTACCCATCATTGTGTGCTGTACCAGTCACTTGGTTGGCTCCCACTGCAAGGACAGTTCAACTATGCCCTTGGCTGCTTGGTTGATAATGCTCTGACAGGCGGTCACCTGTCCCCATACTTAACCCTCCTCAGGGGCAGAGTGGCATTTAGGAGCCTCTGTGAATCATCCATTCCACCCTCCCTCGCTGTGTTCATCCACCTCCCACCTCTCTTTCAAAAACAAGTTCAAAGACTGGCTTCTGTCTGAAGCCAAATGCCACTGTTCTCTCAAATTCTAATGGCCAAGGCCATTAATAATTAAGGAGGGCCAGTAAAAAGTCTTGTAAAAAAATGAATCCTGTTTTTGCCTTCCATGCTCTCAGGCACCCCCACTAGCTGTAAATTATTTTTGCCTACATCTGTTTTCCACATCATTCACCTTCATAGTTAATTAATTAGTGATGTTTGCATTACTTTCAATTAGGTCTTCAGCTTTGTGAGAGTCTCTTTGATTAAAAATTAGTCTCTCTAACGGTACCCCCCCATTATTAAGTACAGTTACTTTTTTCTGCCTTTGTCAGTCTCTGTTTCAGATAGGAAATGTCTAATTTGATTGATTTAAGAACTTCCATAAAAAAATTCATAACTTCCTTATCTGGCTTGTCCTGTTTCTTTGAAGCAACTGGATGTCTTGTTGAAGAAGCCCCACTCTGCCCATTAAAATTCCATACTCTGCTCTTGTCATTCAGCAACAAACGTATCGAAGGGTCAGTAAGTGAAAAAAAAATTACTTAAAGAAACACCAACTTGGTTGAAACTGCAGATTTCATTTTTTCCACAATGAACTCGAATGAATTCCGATCACAAAACCGGGCAAAATCAACTTTAAAAAATGTTTCGTTTTTAAGTAGGTAACAAATGGTGAGGGGGAAAGGGGAAATTGTTTAACCAGGAATGGCACACTAAGCCAGAGTTTGTTTCCAGGTACGACCTGGGAGCACAAGGAAGTTAAAGAGCCCATGTCACCGTTAGAAAAACTTGGAAAAATGTGAGATTTAGACAGTTCAGTTTATATTTCATGTATTTTCTATAATTATTTACCTTTTTTCTTTTTTACTGAGGACAGCTGTACAAAAGAAAAGTTCTGTCTCTTAGACTTAATTGCTCTTTCAATTATCCTACATCTGACATCATAATCCGGGCTGCACCTGGAAAAGAGCTTCGGGTTGTGATGCTTTTCCCGGTTACCAATTTTTAAATAAATAATCCCCCCATTTATGGCATCGTAATTATCCCCACAGCAACAGACAGTGATGTCACAAACAAAACTGTGATGTAAGATGTAGGCAAACAGCCAGAACAGATGGAGCAGTGATCCTGTTCACATTCAAATGCCCTCAGTAATAAAGAAGAATGAGAAATACAGGAACAATATTAAAATATAAGCTGACTTGTGCTAAACATTACATTTTCTCAAAGTTATCACAACAGTGTCAGGGCTCTATAAGTGACTTGCTCAGGGTCACACAGTAAGCATGCAGGAGCTGATGGGGTTCAAACCCTGGTTTGCAGCTCAGTGTCATTAACCACTACACTATACTGCCTCCTAGTGAGAGAGTATAACTCTTAAGCTGCAATCACCTCAAGTGCCCATGCACACTTTCACTGGCCTGCCACTTTGAGGTAATTAGATATGATAAACTAAAGGTCCCTTTTCTGCTTTTTATTTATTTATTTATTGAAATATTCAGAAAGATCTTTGAGTCAGCGACTCATTTAAGAAGGTTCCACGTCATACATAAAAGGATACATGGACAGAACTTGGAATATAGATTACAGTACAAGTACAAATAACAGTTAGTGAGGTTACATAGTTGTGCAGTTGTTGAATAACAGCAAGTTTCATTTCTTAGTACAGCCATAATAGTTACAGAGGTTCTGTAGAGGCTTATGGTCATAGGGTTTCATAGTTACAATCTGGTACGGGGAGTCCAACAATAGTTAGTTTGATAGCTGTATACGTCAATCTGGTGTCAAGGGCAGTCACATTGGCTAGAGGTATGAAGGTATTTCCGTAGCTTGGATTTATAAGGGCCAAGCCTTAATTCATTTCTTATATAACTTGGGAGGGTGTTAGTCCAGGAGGGGGCCCTGTAAGTGAAGGTTCGCTGGAATTGGGAAGTCCGGCCACGGGGTACCCTTCACAGCTGCTTGTTTGAGCTGTGGGTTGTTTTGACTGGGGGAGTTGGGTGGATGATTTGGTTTAGGGTAGGTGGGTGAGGCCTAGTAGTGTCTTTTTGGTCATAAGGCAGGTGTGTACCTGATTCTGCTATCTAGGCTTAGCCAGTTTGTGCTGCTGTAAAGTGAGCAGGTGTGTAAAATGATCACATCCAAGGATGAGACAGCAGGCTTTGTTTAAAATGAGTGGTCTGCTTAGGGTGGTGGATGGAGCGGCACTATAGATTAGGATGCCGTAGTCTAGCAGGGAGAGGATCGTGGAGTTTATGGTAAGTTGTAATGCTTCAGGGGCGAGGCAGTGTTTGTACCAGTACAGTACCCCTAGTCTGGAGCCAAGGACTGTTGGTAGGTGTAGGATATGTTGTTTAAAGCTGAGGGCGGGGTCTAGAGTGATCCCTAAGTATTTAAAGCTGCTTACTTGTTCTAATGGGGTCTCCATGGCAGTGAGGAATTGGGAGAAGAGGTTCTTGAGTGGGTTCTGGGGGTGGGTGAAGAGCATGACTTTTGCCTTATTGTAGTTGATAATAAGATGTTGGGTGGTGAGCCAGTCTTCGACTTCATGGAATGAGTGTTGAGAGTTTGGTGGAGCTTAGGGGGGAGACGGGTCAGAGGCGAACAAGACCGCGTCATCTTCGTATAGGAATTGATTTTCAGGGCAGGATGCTGGGAAGGGGTTGAGGTATAGGTTGAAAAATAGGGGCCAAGTATGGAGCCCTGTGGGACACCGGAGCAGATAGGGAGGTGGGAGAGAGGACAGGGCCTACCTTGACTATCTGCGTTTTATCGGAAAGATAGCTGGTGAACCAGTTTAGGGTGTCACTGGAGAAACCCGTGAAAGCCAGGGTGTTAAGCAAGAGGGCATGGTTTACGGTATCGAATGCCTTAGATAGGTCCACGAATATGGCGCCTGTGAGGTGACCGTGGTTCAGGGTTGAGTGGACACGGGAGATAAATTCAAGAAAGGCGGTGGTGGTACTGTGGCCCTTACAGACACCGTGCTGCTGTCCAGATAGGTTATATTTGTTAAGGTGGTCAGTAAGTTGGTCGGCGACTATGCGTTCTAGTGCCTTAGACGGGGGGGTAGGATAGAGATGGGGCGGTAGTCGTTTGTGGACATGTGGTCACCACTTTTATAGATGGGTGTGATGTAGGCCAATTTCCAGTGAGTAAGGAATTTCCCTTGACAGATGGAGTGGTTTAGAATGTGGGTGAGTGGAGCTAGGACTTCCTGGAGGGTAAGACGGAGAAGTCTGAGGTCCAGGGAGTCATGACTATAGTAATTTTGGCTAATAGCTTTGGTTAGGTAGGGTTTGGTAGTCTCTGGGGTAAGGACTTGCAGGAAGAAGGGTGGAGCAAGGGGAGTATGCAGGGTGTTATGGGCAGGCAGGGGACTGAAGAAATTAGGGGGCAGCACATGGGAGAGATCAGTGAAAGCAGTGTTAAGGGCTGAGGCTATTCGGTGGGGGTCAGAGGAGAGGCAGCCATCTATTAGAATTTGGTCAGGTGGCAGGTTTTGGGCTTTGCAACAGAGTTCCTTAATGTTTTCCCATAACTTACGACCAGAGCCCCAGGTGGAGGTTAAGGTGGCTTTGTAATAGTTCGCATTGCCAGTGCGTATGGCCCAGGTGCACTTGTTTTGGGACTCCCGATAACGTTGCCTGTCCAGAGGCCGTTGGGTCTCATTGGCAAGGTGCCATAGTGCATCACGCTGACTAAGTAGGCCTTGGAGGTAGTCCAAGAACCATGATGCATGATTCCCTTTGGTCATTGTTTTGGTGGGGGGGGGCAAATTTGTCACAGGCTGCGTTAAAGGTGTTGGTAACTAGTTCAAGGGTGTGTTATGGGCACGGGATTGAAGAAATTAGGGGGCAGCACATGGGAGAGATCAGTGAAAGCAGGGTTAAGGGCTGAGGCTATTCTGTGGGGGTTGGAGGAGAGGCAGCCATCTATCAGAATTTGGTCAGGTGGCAGGTTTGGGGCTTTGCCACAGAGTTCCTTAATGGTCAAGCGTGTTAGTTAGGGGTGTCCAGCCCCATTCTCTGAGGTGGGCCTTGAGTAGGGCTAATTTACCAGGCCCTAGTTTGCATTTTGCAATAATTTTAGGCGAGGTTTTGGGGGGGTACCAGACCAGTTGCACAGAACTGGAGAGTAGTCACTTAGGGTGTCGGGGAGGACTTGGGAGCTGGTTATTTTGTGAGGGTGGTTTGTGAAAACTAGGTCTAGTAGGAAGGATGACCCCGTGTGAACGTGTAGCCGGGTGGGGGTTTTGATGACCTGAGTGAGATCGAAGGTTGATGCCTCATTGATGTATAGGGCAGCTGTTTTGGCCAGCCAATTTATGTTGAAATCCCCTAGTAGTATTTTTTTGTGCTTTGGGGGTAGGGTGGCGAGGTAGGACATGATGGCTTGGAAGGCTGGCTTCTGAACTTGGGAGGGACATAGGCCATCGTGAGGAGGAGAGGGGATGTTGACTTACCTAGGGTTAATTTTAGGGTGAGGACCTGAGCCCTGAACATTAGTATGAGCAGAGGGAGTAGGTGGCCAGAGAATGAGTCCATGAGATAGACAGCACAGCCACCCCCTCGCTTTCCCACTCAGTTGGCACGGTAGAGGCAGTAACCAGGAAGGTTGACTGCTGAGTCGGGGACAGATGGGGAGAGTCAGGTTTCACTCAGTGCAATGATATCAGGGTGATTCTGGAGTACCCAACCCTGAAAGGAGTCCCATTTAAAAAAAAAAAATGTTTAGTGAGGCAATGCGCAAGCCATTTCCTGGAGATGGGTGGGATGTTGGGGAATTTAGAGGGCCAGGGTTGGAGTGGACATTGCCTGTCAGAAGGAGGAGGAGAATGAGTGACCTGAGGTGGTTTCTGTTAGCTCGAATAGTAGGTCTTTGGCATTTATGTTGTGCGTAGCCGATGGTGGGTATTGGTAGTTTCAGGGTAAGGGGGGCAGATAGGAGGAGTAAGTGGGGAAAGTGGGGGATTTGTTGTGTTGCAGATGTGGAAAGAGGTTGGCCAGAGATGAGGGGACTCCAGTGGGTTACTTGGCCCATGAGATGGTATCCAGGGTGGGGGTGGAGATGTCTATGTATGTTTGTAGAGGGAGGGTGTAGATGATGGTTTATCAGTCTGGGTTTGTAAGGCTGGGTTCAGCTGCAGTAGGGGTGGGAGTGCGGGGCTGGGCTGGGCTGGGCGTGCCAGGCTGCGTGCTGACAAGAGGTTTCATTTTTGCATCCCAATTTTGCATTGCGAGTGGTTGGCGAAAGTGCCTGAGGAAATTGCATGAGGAGAGTGATGAGGGTAAGTGGGAGCATGGTAGGATAGAGAGTTACGCAGTGAGTGAAAGGACTGGAGAAAGAAGACAAAAAAAGGCAAGCGGGCCTCTAGTGGTAGGAAAAGATAAGCTGCAAATGAGAAAGTGGACTGAAAGGTTATTTTGCATCATATGACAAGAAATCAAGCTATATATTCGAATGCCGACCAAGGGTGGTGGTGGGGGTGGCGGGGCAAAGTCAGGGCTCCAACAAACAAACAGTCGCGATCAGGCGCACAACTCCTTTAGTGACTGGGGCAATCTTTAACCTAGGCTCCGTTTTCAGAGTGGGGAGAGCTTAGCTGAGCAGCCCTCTCGACCGCCAGTATGCTGGGGCAATCTTTAACCTGGGCTCCGTTTTCAGAGTGGGGAGAGCTTAGCCAAGCAGGCCTCTCGACAGCCGGTATGCTGGGGCAATCTTTAACTTGGGCTCCGTTTTCAGAGTGGGGAGAGCTTAGCCAAGCAGCCCTCTCGACAGCCGGTATGCTGGGGCAATCTTTAACCAGGGCTCCATTTTCAGAGTGGGGAGAGCTTAGCCAAGCAGCCCTCTCGGCAGCCGGTATGCTGGGGCAATCTTTAACCTGGGCTCCGTTTTCAGAGTGGGGGAGAGCTTAGCCAAGCAGCCCTCTCGATAGCCAGTATGCTGGGGCAATCTTTAACCTGGGCTCCATTTTCAGAGCGGGGAGAGCTTAGCTGAGCATCCCTCTCGACCGCCAGTATGCTGGGGCAATCTTTAACCTGGGCTCCATTTTCAGAGTGGGGGAGAGCTTAGCTGAGCATCCCTCTCGACCGCCGGTATGCTGTGATTGTCAGTACATCCTCCCATCCTATACCCAAGGTGCATGATTTTGCACGGCACTGAACCCCAACTGTCATGCTCTTGACCACTCCTCGTATTTCCCAAGATTGTCATTCATTCTCCCCACTCCATCCAAAGTCTCCACCTTTCTGTCAAAATTATAAGTACATCATCAACACATCTGAAGTATGGGATGGACAGAGTTTATTAACGTAACTGACAACAATCTCACTACAGCTCAATGGGTGTGCTGATGCAGTGGCTTCATGAGTGATCCATGAAGCCTGCTACAGACTTGGGACAATGTCTGATGTTGCATGGGCTTCCTGTTTCTCACAACATATGGGGCAGTGTTTGTCATGGGGTGCAACTGTATTCTATGTACTAGGTTATCTTTTTATGATGTGAAGCATCTGTATTAAACCTGGGTTGTGTTTTGCCACTCAGTTCACATGAATGGTGTAGGAGGATGGAGTTAGAGATCAAAAACTTCTAACACTGCATTTCTTTTGTTTTTTGCTAATAATAAATCTCAATTTGTGCAGTAAAGTAGGTTTTTCAATTGACTTAAATATCAGTTCAAGAGCTATCTATAATATGTATCATGTACAATATACACAGATTTGCACTGCTCACACATTACTCAGCCCATCACTCTTCCTTTACTCAGTCTCTCGTCTGGCTATCCCTACAGGCCAAAAAAGGCCTCCTTCTTAGTTGCACAATGGAAAAGGCCATCAGGGATGGGGGCAGGTCACCTCTCTTCCCCCTACTAAAACCTAAGCGCTGCCCCTGAAACCTCTGCAACTCCTCCAGTCTTCTGCTGGAAACCCTCCAGATGGCCATATGCCTGGGCGGTAGGTAAATATGGAATGAACAACCCTCCTCAATCTGCTCCCTGGACTCATATCGCTTATTTAAGTCACGCTACAAAGAAACTCTACTGTGAACTACCACTTGTCAGTGCCCCCCCCCAGGTGACCATTGTATAACTACTGTGTATCTTAATAAGCTATTGTCCATTATGCACAGAAACCACACCTAAACATTTCTTCCCAGGAATGACGTATAAACATTGTCAGTATCTATCAATACTGTAAATATCCCAGCTCCCTGTAATGCAATACATTTGTACAATGTCCTCTATGTGTCTTCTTCTCCTACAAAGGAGCTCCTGAAATGCAATGAGTATCTTGTAAATTATTTTTTATTACTTTTATATATTTTCTTACTTCTGTAACACTGTTGGCATCTTTAAAGCCTGGGTCGTGCCTGAAAACAGTCCAGTAGTGTTTCAAAAAGTACAGGTAACCTACTGTATAGGCTAGTCTGTTAATCCACCTCTAAGAAGGCAATACCGGCTTGGAAAATAAACCTTATCCTGATACAGAGAGGGGCACAGCATGCCTAGAGTAACTAAGGTAGTTCATATGTACATGAAGCTCTGTATTCAATGAGCATTAGGCTATGCTGGGGCAAGAGGGGAGTAGCCTTAAAGGTAGTCATGATCAGGTTGATAGCAGCTAGATAAAGTAAGCAAACCAGTCCCAACCTGACCACACTGGGTTTATACGGCTTAGAGACGCCACTGATAAGTGTATCAGTACTGAGTAGTACAGTAATCAGAGTTCCTGGTGTGGGACCAGAACCCACAAAAATCAGATCATCCAGTGCCAGAAATAGGTGTGCCCCTCAGTAACCACTGACAGTGAAATTGTGACAACTGAAGTCTGTTTCCTCCCATCCAAACCAACACCTGAAACATCATCAATGAACCCACACTGCCTACATATTGATAAACTGGGGTTTAAAGTCATGAATTCCTTCTCCAAATAGTGTTTGCCTTATACAAAGCTCTCTCCTTACCCACTGAAATCATGGTTTCATAATTCTGCAGCATCACTTCCCTGTGCAGCTTTTTTTTGCTGTGCACTCAATGTCCTCCACTCCTCTTCAGAAAAAGCAACAGCAACATCTTCAAAGGATTCTGGTAACTGAAAGGACAAGAGCTATGTTTAGTTATTCCAGGTATAATTTTACACACTGAGAATTCTGCAACTTTTCAACATGAATGAGGAGACATGGTTCTAATTGGCAGCTGGTGATGAACAAAGACAGAGGGGGTGTACAAGAAAGGAAAGAAGAGTTTTAAAAAAATGTGTTTATTTAATGTTTGGGCCAGAAGAGTAAAGGGAGCATAAAAGTTTATTTCCAGGAGTGGCTTAAAGGAGACAAGAGACAGCATGGACACAGCAGTAACAACAAATAGAGAAATACACCACAATAAGCACAAAAACATATTTACAGTCACTAATAACAGTATGAATGTTACATTAACTACAGCTAAGGGAATACGCTAGAATAAACACAAAAAACATATTTACAGGAATAGGTACTAGCAGGGAATACAACAGTAACTACCATTAGATGAATACACCACAGTAAATACTAGAAGCATATTTACAGGCACAGGTATTGATAGGGATGTAACTGTAACTACAGGTAGGGGAATACACCACAATAAACACTAAAAGCATATTTACAGGCACCAACACTAGTAGGAATGTTACAGTAAATACAGACAATCGAATATACTAGAGTCAACACAAAAAGCATATTTACAGACACCGGTACCAGCAGGGATATAACTGTAACTATAGCTATAGAAGTTCACTGCAGTAAACACTAAAAGCAAATTTACAGGCACGGGTGCTAAAAGGGATTTAATGGTAATCACAGTTAGGGGAATACACCGCATTATACATTAAAAGCACACAAAAAGCATGGTGCTAGCAGTGATGTAATGGTAACTACAGATAGGGGGATACACCACAATAAACACTATAAGCATATTTACAGACATGGGTACTAGCAGGGATGTAACAGTAACTACAGACAGAGGAATACACCACAGTAAACACTAAAAGCATATTTACAGGCACAAGTACCAACAGGGATGTAACAGTAACTAAAGATTTGGGAATACACCACAGTAAACACCAAAAGCACATTTGCAGGCACAGGTACTAGCAGGGGTGCGACGGTAACTACAGAATTTTAAAATCCTCCCACCACTATCTGTGGCTATGCAGTAGATGCATGCTTATGGCATATGTGTATACCCCCCCCCCATGCAAGTATAGCCACCTGTAGATCACAGCGGTCCCCACACATCCGCATGGCATCCAGATGCTGCATAGTGCATGCAGCCATGTGAGGTGTGTCACTGCTGTTGTACCATTCAGTTGCACGCACACAAACTTGGTCGGAAAACATGTGTGCCACATGCTGGCCCTGCTATTCGGCATGGCTGAGTCCCAGTGTGAGCTCATAATGATGTACGGCACGGCTGTTGCGCGTTGTGTCATCCCAGCACATTCCCATCTCTATGGTGTCCATTTGTGTACAGGCATGAGTCCACCCCTGTGCCACAGGCCACACATCAGGACCTCGTACATCATCTAATGATGGCACGGAATTAATGTGAACCTCACTCTCCCTGCAGATCCCCACATGTCCCGGAGCAGCACAGTGCTCATTGTGGCCAGCAGTGTTGTGTTATGTAGCCATGTATACCGTATATTCTGTGTCTGGTTATTTGTAATTGTAACTCTACAGCAGTATAAAAAGCACATTGATGTATACTGTATATTCTGTGCCAGGTCACTTGTTGTATTTATAGCTGTACAGCAGGATAAAAAGCACAGTGATATATATTGTATATTCTGTGTCTGGTTATTTGTAATTGTAACTCTACAGTAGTATAAAAAGCACATTGATGTATATTGTATATTCTGTGCCAGGTTACTTGTAATTGTAACTCCACAGCAGTATAAAAAGCACATTGATGTATATTGTATATTCTGTGCCAGGTTACTTGTTGTAATTGTAACTCTACAGCAGTATAAAAAGCACATTGATGTACATTGTATATACTGTGCCAGGTTACTTGCTGTAATTGTAACTCTACAGCAGTATAAAACGCACATTGATGTATATTGTGTTTCAGGTTACTTGCTGTAATTCTAACTCTACAGCAGTATAAAACGTACAATGATGTATACTGTATATACTGTGTCAGGTTACTTGCTGTAATTCTAACTCTACAGCAGTATAAAAAGTACATTGATGTTTACTGTATTTTCTGTGCCAGGTTACTTGTTGTAATTGTAACTCTACAGCAGTATAAAAAGCACATTTATCTATATTGCATATTCTGCAGGGATTTATTTAACTCTAAAAATTGATTAGCGTTTTGCTCTTAAAAGTGTTAAATCTTTGTGAAAATGCATAGCTCTTGCCTCACTGTGTTTAACAAACACAGCACTTCTAGAAAATCTATATAAATACTTTCTGTACAGTTAGTTTAGACCCAAGAAAAAAACTGCTAATCAATTATGATTATGTGAGAGAAGGTTCAGAGGAGGGCAACAAAGATGGTGTATGGATTGCATCACAAGTCCTATGAAGACAGGTTGAAGGAACTGAACATGTACTCCCTGGAGGAGAGGAGGGAGACAGGGGATATGATAGAGACATACAAGTATCTTACAGGGAGGAACAGGGTACAGGAAAACACTATTTTTAAGCGAAAAAGATGTTTCAGGACTAGAGGGCATGGGATGAAGTTGGAGGGAGGACGATTCAGAGGAAACATGAGAAAAGATTTCTTCACAGAGCGAGGTGGTGGACAAGTGGAACACCCTGCCAGAGGAAGTGGTGGGGGCTGAAACAATCACGGGATTTAAGAATGCATGGGATAGACATAAAGGAATTCTAGAGGTCAGGGGTAAGGGGAAATAGACTTCTAGGAAAACAAACTGAACTTACAGGCTCAAATGGGCAGACTAGGTGGGCCATAGGCCCTTATCTGCTGACACTGTCTATGTATCTATGTATCTAATTATTTAAAACCCTGTTCTGTGCCAGATTACTTGTTGTAATTGTAATTCTACAGCAGTGTAAAAAGTACATTGATGTATATTGCATATTCTGTGCCAGGTTACTTGTTGTAATTGTAACTCTACAGCAGTATAAAAAGCACATTGATGTATATTGTATATTCGGGCCCGGATATTCAGAAGGGTTGCACATGGCGCAATAGTGTTGCGCCATGTGCAACCCACTGATGCACCCCGGCGCGATATTCAAACGTGGATTGTGCCTGGCACAAATCCTGATGTGCTGGAGCGCATCAGTAATGTATGTGGCGCAGGTGGAGGGTGCATGCCCATGCATACTCCGCACATCCCGATATTCACCCTGGGATGTGCTGAGTCCATACATGCACAACCCCTACTTGCACTGCACACAGGTGAACCCCCCAAAAAAAAGGAACAATGGCTGGCCACCCACAAGTGAGCTGCCATATTGCAGGGCGCAACACGGCAGCTGCCACCTGTGGGTAGCCACCCGAGCTCAGCTGCACTTACGTGACAGCGCCTCCCATGCCGATTGCGGGCATATGTTTTTAATGCTCACGTCAATATCCCTGGTGGTCAGAGGGCCGCTTGCAGCCCAATTGCGGGCTTCAGTATGCAAGAAAATAGTCCAATATCCCTGGTGGTCCAGCAGTACCCCCCCAACCTGCCCACTGAGCCCCACCGCCTTGCTCCCCCCCTGTCAGCGGCGAGCAGAAGCACCACACCCGCCTGCCGCCCCGCCGCCCGCCGACTGACACCGTAGGTAGTGCTGTACGCCCACTGATCCAAAGCATGAGCCAATGGGCGTGCAGCTCATACCGTACTACACAGTCCAGATATGTGAATGGATCCATTCACATATCTGGACTGTGTAGTAAGGTACAGGCTGCACGCCCATTGGCCAATGCTGTGGACCAATGGGCATACAGCCCTACCTACGGTGTCAGGCAGATGAGGTGCTGCCGCTCGCCACTGACCGGTGGGGGGGAGCAGGGTGGTGGGGCTCAGTGAGCGGGAGGGGGGGTACCGCTGGACCACCAGGGATATTGGACGATTTTCTTACATACTGAAGCCCGTGATCGGGTTGCGAGCGGTCCAGTGGACCGCCAGGGATACTGGACGATATTTTTACATACTCAAGCCCGCGACTGGGCTGCAAGCGGTCCACTGGACCACCAGGGATATTGGACGATTATTCAAATCAACATATGACCGCGACCAGGCAGTGGGGCACACTGCCGCGCTGTGCAGGGGGTGTCGGTCCCTGACAGCTGCTGCCTGGCAGGGCGCCAGGTGCAAGTCGCCAGGGATCAGCACACCTGCATGCACATGGGGCCACAATGACATGCAAATGGCCCCATTTGCGCCTTGCATACATTATGGCCCCATCTGCATGTGCACTTTTGAATATCACAGTTGTTGCGAATAGCGCAACAGAACTTGCACTAGCGCATCCCCCTGCTCCAATCTGGCCACTTGCGCTGGAGCAGTGCTACTGCGCCATGTGCACTGCGGGGTGGCCAGGGTGCGATATTCAACGATGCTGTGCCATGGCGCAGCTCCATTGAATATCACCCTGTCAAAGCCCCTGCACAGCCAAGTTGTGCTACGCCCAGCCTTGCGCCACAGCCTGGCGCAGTCTGAATATCCAGGCCTCTGTGCCAGGTTACTTGCTGTAATTGTAACTCTACAGTAGTATAAAAAGCACATTGATGTATACTGTACATTCTGTGTCAGGTTACTTGTTGTAACTGTAACTCTACAGCAGTATAAAAAGCACAGGGATGTATATTGTATATTCTGTACCAGGTTACTTGCTGTAACCGAAGCTCTGCAGCAGTATAAAAAGCACAATGATGTATATTGTATATTCTGTGCCAGGTTACTTGCTGTAATTGTATATCTACAGCAGTATAAAAAGCACATTGATGTATACTGTATATTCTGTATCAGGGTACTTGTTGTAACTGTAACTCTACAGCAGTATAAAAAGCACATTGATGTACATTGTATATGTAACCCCTAGGTGGCGCTATCCCAAGGGATACTACCCCTGCCTGCACAGCTAGGCGCAGATTGAGGGGCCTGAGTTCTGAGAATGTGTGTCTCTGGGTACAGCCCTCCAAGACACTCATACCCCCCCAACCCCTCTAGTAACCTATACTGGTCAGCAAATAGACAAAGAAATTAACACCAGAATACAATGTTAGACCCACACTTGGCACACTTACCACCAGGGCTGCATAAGCTGCAATGACCCTGTAAAACTAGACCTGCAGTAGAGAAAGGCAATAGCAACAGAGTGTCTCCACCACAAAGGTACACAATAGCCAGTATAAATGCAAAAAGATTTAGATCTGATTTATTTGGGGGACGTGAACAAGGGAGGGGCAGTAATCTGGTGTTTGATTCTAGATCTGATTTAGACAGGGTAAACATGCATGCCTAAGAGTCCCTCCAGCATAGTCACACACACTCTGAGTATCCAGTTGTT
Organism: Neoceratodus forsteri; assembly: GCA_016271365.2. Lineage (NCBI taxonomy): Eukaryota > Metazoa > Chordata > Ceratodontiformes > Ceratodontidae > Neoceratodus > Neoceratodus forsteri. The sequence goes on from CM057455.1 coordinate 58,186,001, forward strand.
ATGCAGGCTAGCCTAAGTGGCAACTGTTGTTGAGGCGCTTAGGAAGAAAAACACAACATGCACTTGAAGCCGCAATTTGTATTCAGCAGCCGGATGGCTCAGTTCATAATGATCAACCAAAACAATTAAATCAGATGACACACTTTGATTTGAGCTTTGTTGCAGGCAGCTACCCTGATGTTTACTCATGCTACCCAGACCAGGATGCAGGGTTGATGAGATGAAGACCTCAGGATGGTTTGCCAGGGGAAGCAGGGCCCACACGACACACCGTGGTGGTTGAATCCTGTTCGATGGTGTTCAGCAGGGAGCCAAATTCCTGAGCTGCTCTTTCATCAGATGAATCTCTGTGGCATAAAGAGCAATCTAGGCCGAGATGGTGAGGCCCAGACCAGGTGAGCAATTCAGATACAGTCCGGTAAATAGCTGGATGCAGCTTCCAGCTAGCGTGACACATTCAAACAACATGGGGAACCAAACTGCGACCCACACTACACATTCAGCACAATTATAAAGCATCAAGAATCCCACAAAAGTAATACAATAAGCATTTTAAGCCTCCCTCCCCTGCTGCTCCATAGCGGGCTATGGAGTTAGCAAAGTCAGAAAACTGGGAAGACTACCAAGTTACACTTGTACCCACTCAGTCGGGGACTGGCTTAAACTTCCATATTCGCCGAAAAGTTTCAGCAGTATGGTAAAACGTGAGGATTAATTTGAAAATATTACCAAAAGCAGCCCCGGACTCCTGCCGCCACTGGCAAAGGTATATGGGACGTGAGCAGGCTGCAGTAATCATTTTGCAGGTCACCTTAAAAGTGAATATGGAACATTATGAAAGGAAAAGATAAAGTACACATAAAACAGATTCCATTTTGTTCTGGTTTAGCTTCTCTTTGTTTATACCGCAGTTCAGTGTTCCTTACCTCCAACTTCATGATCATCTCTTGCAGTCTCCTGCTCCCCTCACATTAAAGAACCTGCACTGGTTACAGATGAAAGCAGCTACTGTTTTGCACAGTTCAAGAATAGAAAAAAGTACAATCAGGAATTGTTCACAGACAGGTTTCCACTACAGCCCCTGCTTTCTCATATCTCCAGCCCTGGGACACAACATCTACTTCCTGTCCGCCTGTAAATTCAGTCCCCACAGCATTCAACTCAGCTCATTAATATTCAGCGATTGCTGTAGCCAGGGGGAGGGTCCTTAAACACAATAATCCTTAAAGTGGCAAGATAGCAACATCTATGTTTAGAGAAGGATTGGAAGAACGTAGAAAGGTTTTTATTCCAAATTATGAACAGTAACAATGTTGCTCACATGCTTTCTTGCAATTGTATGGTTGGTCCCATCCGAAGTCGGTTTTATCACCCGGCTGTATTGCTTTGTGTGTTTGTTTTGAAATAGTCCTATTTTTCCTTATTTCAGGCTTCATGTTAATGCAACCATTTTCCCCACCCAATATTATTTTTTTTTTAAATACTTTGGAGTTCTGGAAACCAATGACATCAGCTGAACCAAAACCTACAATGAAATGGAACACAGTGACATCAGCTGAGCCAAAAACTCCAATGCAGTGGTACACAGTGACATCAGCTGAGCCAAAAACTGCAATAAAATGGAACACAGTGACACCAGCTGAGCCAAAACCTACAATGCAGTGGAGCGCAGTGACATCAGCTAAGCCACAAACTACCACGCAATGGAACACAGTGCCATCAGCTGAGCCACAAACTGCAATGCAGTGGAACACAGTGTCATAAATTGAGCCAAAAACTACATTGCAATGGAACACAGTGACATCAGCTGAGCCAAAAAATACAATGCAATGGATCACAGTGACATCAGCTAACTCACAAACTACCATGTAGTGGAACAGGGTGACATCAGCTGAGCCAAAAACTACAATGCAGTGGAACACAGTGACATCAGCTGAGCCAAAAACTACAATGCAATGGAACACAGTGACATCAGCTGAGCCAAAAACTGCAATGCAATGGAACCCAGTGACATCAGCTGAGCCATAAAACGGAAATGCAATGGAACACAGTGACATCAGCTGAGCCAAAACCTATAATGTAATGGAACACAGTAACATCAGGTAAGCCAAAAATTACAATGCAGTGGAACACAGTGACATCAGCTGAGCCAGAAACTAGAATGCAATGAAACACAGTGACATCAGCCGAACCACAAACTGCGATGAAATGGAACACAGTGACATCAGCTGAGCCGAAACCTATAAAGCAGTAGAACACAGTGACATCAGCTGAGCCAAAACCAATAATGTAATGGAACACAGTAAATCAGCTAAGCCAAAAATTACAAATTAGTGGAACACAGTGACATCAGCTGAGCCAAAAACTGCAATGCAATGGAACACAGTGACATCAGCCGAGCCACAAACTGCGATGAAATGGAACACAGTGACATCAGCTGAGCCAAAACCTATAATGCAGTAGAACACAGTGACATCAGCTGAGCCATAAACTGCAATGCAATGGAACACAGTGACATCAGCTGAGCCAAAACCTATAATGTAATGGAACACAGTAGATCAACTAAGCCAAAAATTACAATGCAGTGGAACACAGTGACATCAGCTGAGCCAAAAACTGCAATGCAATGGAGCACAGTGACATCAGCTGAGCCACAAACTGTGATGAAATGGAACACAGTGGCATTAGCTGAGCCAAAACCTATAATGTAATGGAACACGGTGACATCAGCTAAGCCAAATATTGCAATGCAGTGGAACACAGTGACATCAGCTAAGCCAAAAATTACAATGCAGTGGAACACAGCGACATAAACTGAGCCAAAACTACACTGCAATGGAACACTGTGACATCAGTTGGGCCAAAACCTATAATGCAATGGAACACAGTGACATCAGCTGAGCCAAAAATTACAATGCAGTGGAATACAGTGACATCAGCTGAGCCAGAAACTGCAATGCAATGGAACACAGTAATAGCAGCTTAGCGGGCGTCATAGTGTTCTACATCACTGAAATCTTCTTCTCAACTGATGTCACTGTATTCTGCATCACTGAAATGTTCAGCTCAACTGATGTCACTGGGTTCTGGAACTGCTAAGTCTTTAAAATAAATAAATATTGGATTGGAAAAGGGCTGTATTAATAGAGAGCCCTAATTTAGGAAAACAGGACTATTTCAAAACAAACACACAAAACAATACAGGGATAGCATTAAAATACTGAAGGAGACTGCCTCAGAAAATGTCTTGGGGGGAGGTTGTCAGGGAGGAGTAGAAACAGACTGGAAAAGAATAAGGGAGGGAATACGTAGGGCAACAAACTTCTGCATGAAAGAGGAGGCTAGGAGCAGAAGAAAAAGGAGACTGTTATGGTTCTCCCAAGAAGAAGCAAGGTAGATGAAAGAAAAAAGTTTGGTAATTCAAGAGGTATAAAGAAGCGTAAAGGAAGAAGGACAAGAGGAGTTCCCAGTTAGACAGAAGGAAGCAGGTAAGGCAATTAGGAGAGCAAAGGTGCATACAGAGAAAAGGATCTAGTAGTGTCTAATGAGGAAAATATGTTTTTCAGATACATAAGTGAGAAGAGACAAGCAAGAGAAGGAACACTGAGGATTAGAAGGGTGTTAGGGGGAGACTGTGCAGAAGGGGACCAAAGAAAAGATGACATTTTAACCAGGTATGTCTGCTCAATACTCACAGTAGAGGGAGAAGGATGGGCCACCAAGGAGAAACAAGATGGGGGGTGGACACAAATTCATTTCAGAGAGAGAGTCCCGAAATGACTCACAGCCCCAAAGAAGGCTTCAGGACTGGATGGGATGCACCACAGCCTTGCCCAATAACTCACCAGATGCAGGAGTGGTTCTGGAGGATTAGAGAAGGGCTGTTGTACGCCCTCTAAATAAGTGCGGCAGCAGGGAGGAAGCTAGAAATTACAGACAAGTCAGGCTAACATCAGTGGTGAGGAACTAAAAAAACCTATTAAAGGTGAGGGTGGTTGAACATCTGGAATCTAATGGGCTACAGGACCACAGGCAACATGGACTCGGGGGTCATGGCAAGTAAACCTGCTACATTTCTTTGACTGGGTGACCTGTAAAATTTAACATGGAAGGTCAATGGCCGTAGCCTATCTGGACTTCCGCAAGGTCTTCGACACTGTGATGCACAAATTAAGAAGTTGACCAGCTACGGGGTCCAGATAGTTAACATGGGCTTGATATTGGTTAGCAGATAGGAATCAGAAGATGTTAGTTAATGGAACACATTCAAAGGATCAGAGAGTAACCAGTGGGGTATCATAGGGTTTGGTAATGGGACCAGTCCTCTTCAATATATTCCCAAAGGACATTGCAGAGAAACTAGAAGGGAAGGTACTGTATGACTTTGTGCAGCTAACACCTAACTTTTGGCACAATGCTTGGATGTCAGGCTCAGACAACTTGACCCAATCACTCTTGGAAGTGAGCCTTCGTGACAGGGTGTCAGCATCAATATGGTTCAGTGCCGGTCTGTATTCAACAGCATAATCATAGGTTGATAAGGCAGAAAGCCACTGGTGCCCAGTGGCATCTAACTTAGCTGAAGTCTGTACCTAGGTCAATGGGTTATTGTCGGTCTTCATCAATATCTTTGCCCCATAGAGGTACTCATGAAACTGGTCAACACTGGCCCATTTCAGGGCAAGGAACTCCAGCTTGTGCACATGTTAGTTTCACTCTGACAGGATCAAGCTCCTACTGGTGAAAGCCAATGGTCTCAAACCATCTTCATAGTCTTGATACAGCACAGCTCCTAGGCCCTGCAGACTAGCATCTGTATGCAGCACATAGGGCTTGGTAGGGTCAGCATAGGTGAGGATGGGGGCATGGGTGAACTGGTACATGACTTCGTGGAAGGCTACTTCACATTCAGGTGTCCAGTGGGGCCCAAAAGATTCACCTGTGTGGAAGTACACTTTCTCTGGTTCTTTAACAGCCCCATTCTTGTATTTGCCATTGGTGGTGGGGGGGGTGACCCTGGGTAAGATTCAGGAGCGGGTAAATCAGCTTTGAATAGTCTTTTATGAACCTGCAGAATTAGCCACAGAACCCCAGAAAATGTTATAGTTCTTTCAAGTTATGGGGCTGGGTCCAAGTGGTCAGTGACTCAACCTTACTGGGATCAGTCTCTGTCCCTTTCACGATAATATGTGCCCCACATACTTCATGGAGGTTTGAAAACCTGGTACTTGTTGATGGACAGCTTGAGGCCGAAGTCTTCCAATCGGTCCAGCACTTTAAACAGTCGGGTCTCATGCTCCTCTAAGATGTGTTCAAACACAATGACATCATCTAGGTACACTAGACATTCCAGCAAGTTCATATCTCCCAACGCACATTCCATCAGTTGCTGAAAGGTGTCTGGAATGCCCAAAATCCCCTGTGGCTTTCTCAGGAATTTGTAGAACCCCAAAGGACAGATGAAGGCTGTTTTCTCATGGTCCTCCATGGCCATTGGAATTTGGTAATATCCGCTGTGAAGATCCAATACCAAGAACCATTTGCTCCCATTCAAGCAATCCAGGGTATCTTCTATACGAGGCATGGTGTATTAATCTGGGATGGTCCACCGGTTCCGACTTCGATAATCAACACAAATCCTCACAGACCCATTCTTCTTATGCACAACCACAATGGGAGAGGCATATGGGTGCCTTGATTCTTGTATTATGCCAGCAGCTAACATTTCCTGCAAGTGTCTCCTCACATCATCTATGTCCACTGGAGCGAGGTGTCGAGATCTCTATCGAAATGGCTGGTCATCATGCAGGCGTATATGATGCTCTGCACAATGGACACACCCCACGTCTTTAATGAAAACACTTGGTCTCTCTGGGTGAGTTTCTCAGTAATTCTAGCCTTCCATTCAGCTGGCAAAGGGGAATCACCAAAGTCAAATAAGTCCAGTGTCACTTTCTCCTTTTCGCCAGAGTACTTGTTGCTGGGCAACATGGCAGTGTCTTCCCAGTGTACTGTAGCTAGGGTGCACTCTCTGTTCACCTGGATCTCCCGATCTGACACATTCTAAATCTGGAACATCACTCGTCATGCATAGGCGTGGGCATGGGCAGGCAAGATGCTGGGTTTGACCAACAATCCTCTTTTCGGAGGCAAACTTCCCCGTGAATGGTATACTGGGTATTGGGTGCCAGTACCACAGATTCAGGATCCTTCTTTTACACAGTCCCCACAGGTTCATCCTGGTCTACTTTCTTGGGTTTCCATTGAAAATCATAGGCCCACTTGACCAGAGCCGGAATTCTTAGGGCCCGCCCAGTCCGTTTCCCTTGCTTTTCATGACAGAGTTGTGCCAGTCTCCCAAACATGTGGGTGTTTGTCCCAATTAACTGAGGAACACCCTCATATAGTCTGGTAGGGGGACACACTAAGGCAAGTGTCTCAACTTGTTCATCTACTCCAGCTACTGAGGTAGGGAAAGGCAGCCAAATCCGAATATATCCTGAATACGGATAGGACTGCTCGCTCAACCCCCACACATGTTCCACGGGTTGTAGGGGCACATCTGGCAGATGCTTGTGATACCAATCTTGGAACACTATGGTCACTTTAGACTCACTGTCAAGCACAGCCCAGGCGGATACACCGTTCACTATCACTGTAGTTTCCACTGAAGGGCCCACCACCTCGGATCATTCTGGTGGGACAATAGCAGGGGCTGTTACAGACACTGCAGCCACAAAAAAGTTGGAGTTAGGATTTCCTGAGCCCTCACTGTGGTCATTTCCAGCACCCCTCGGCCATTGTTTTGCTTTCTGGAGCTCCCCTTGAAGTCTGTATACAACCTTTCCTAAGTCTTTTGGGGACTGGCATTCTTTCTTCGTATGCCCCTCCTTCCCACAATTATGACAGAATATGCTTTCTAGAGTCTGGCTTGGTCGGGGAATCACATTGGGGCTGAGGCGGTGGTACCGCCAACAGAAAATCGTGATTCAGCCTCTGTCCTCTGTCTTGTGTGTGGAGAGCATGGGGAGACACCTCAGTAATTCCCTCAGTCCCAGTCAATTCATCAATCTTTGAGCTGCTGTCAACAAGGGATGCCTGGGAATGCACCCCCACCTCCATAGTGGACACTCTCTGAGAGGGGTTTGGGCCTATTGTATCTCTGTAATGGGCATGTAGGGAAACGGTAGCCCTCAAGTCTCTGACCTCTTGCAGTATTTCACCCCAGGGCAGAGCGTCCTTGATAGCCTCCAGATGTTCAACTGGCACTGTATTTCGCCCCTGAGCATCACTCGCATGGGCGTCCTTGGTCACCTGGGCGGCAGCAATAACAGATACAGGAGGCGGGCCCCATGTGGCTGCCTCCTCTCAATCCTCAAAATTTTCTTCATCAGTCCATCATAGGTAGGAGGTGCATCCAACCTAGCAGCAAAGGCGTAGTTGGAGCAGCAATATTTCAGAGAATGGGGCTGACTTAAGAAGTTGGTCCAACCTATTCTGATATAACTTAGCTGGGACCATGTTACCTTTCTTTAGGCATTCCTGTAGCACCACTTTGAGTTGAGGCACATACCTAGATAAGGGCTCCCCTGTGTATTGCTGAGTGTTTTTGACCCTACCCCACAGGTCCTCATCTGAATTGGGACTCCCATACACATATTCCAATGCATTCAAAAATTCTTGGGCATCCGTTTCTGAATTACTAGCCTGTGTAGCATGGATAGTAAGTTGAACAGGGCCTCTGAGGCTTTCAACCACCCTTCTCCTCTTCTGTGATTCGGGGCATTGCCATTCTCGGATTTGAGGGGCAACATAGTCTATCCAAGTCTTCCAACTCTCCTCCCCCTGGGGTATGGGAAGGGTGCCTGAAAACATCCTCAACCAGTGATATGAGTCATGAATAACTGCAGGCATGGAGGTGAGCACAGGAGCGGGTGAAGGAACAGGCACGGGAACTGGAAAGGGTGTTGGAGAAGGAACACCCCAGGTGGCAAGAATAACTTCTTAAAGTCCACTATGGTTTTCCCTTCCTCCAGCAACAACTTAACAAATTTTTCCTCAAAAGTCTCAAATAACGGTGGGAGTGCATCCTCCCCATGGTCTTTACTATCTTTTATTATCACTCACCAGGTGGCTGGGACCCCTTCTGAGGCAACAGTCTGTGGCTCTTTAGAGCTGTCCATGAGGTTACTACACTCTACCAAGGCTATGAAAGTTTGGGCGATCAAATCAGCCTGTCGACCCACCACAATAGGGTTTTTTAAACATTAAACTTTGGAGAGTGCTTCCTCTACAGTGTCTTTACTGGTACCCAGCGGAATATCCAGTATAAGCAAAGCATTTTGGGGGTCGATCTCCTGCCCTGTATACCACCTCACTAACTGGTGTACTAATGACTTATGGGGGCAATCTCGAGCCTAGGCATAGCAAGTCCCTCCATTTTGTCATCTGTTCTAAACATACCAGGGTAATTCCTACCTCTAGCCACTAGAAGGCACAAAATCCCAGCGGTTAGCCTCCAAGATGTAACCCTGAGGTAGCACTATCCCAAGGGCTACTACCCCTGCCCGCTTGGCTAGTAGCAGGTTAAGGGGCCTGGGTACTGAAACGGGTGCCTCCACCCAGAGGTCAGAGTTGTTAGTGGTCAAGGTAACCTGGGCACAGCTATCCGGCACACTGTAAACCCCCCTCTTTCCCTTCTAGTAGCCTGAACAATACACAATAATACTTCCACAATTACTCATTCATCAGGCAATTACCCACACTGTTTGCACTTACTGTACCACCAGGGGTGGTTCCTTTAGCTCTACCCTGGAGACCCCCTGTAAAACAAGGTTATGCACAGCAACAGTACAGTACTTTTGACACAAACTGGAACCACAGTCAGGTTAAGAGCAAAAAGAGTTAGATCTGATTTATTTAGGGGACTTGAACAAGGGAGTGGCGTAATCAGGTTGATTTGCTTAAAGGCGATGTCAGTCAGACAGTTATGCATGCACTTCAGAGTCCCTACACAGTCACACACTCTGGGTACCCAGGTGGAGAAGAGGTGGGCTAGCCAGGAATGTGGCCCGGGGTAGGCCAGCATAGCAGTTGGGTGGGGCTCTGTGATGGAAGAAAGCAACATGCGCAACACACACTATTTGTAATCCGGAGCCGGAGGGCTCAGTTCGTGAAAGAAAGACAACAAAGCAATCAGATGACAACATTTTTAGACTTAGCTGTTGTTGCAGGGAGCCATCCTGATGGTTACAACCGATACCCAATACTGGACACAGGCAGGACGAAACTGAGACTGCAGGTAGTTGAGCTGGAGTGCCAGGAGATCCAGGGCCTGCACAAATCACTGAGGCATCATTCCTCTTCAAGCGTTGAGCAGGAGGCTGATCCCCAGTCAGATCTCTCATTGATGGCATTCTCTGTGCAGCGGATAGTCTGACTGGGCCAGTGTGGCAAGGCCCAAGCCAAATGGAGATGAATTCGGATGCAGTCCGTTGGGGCTGGATGCAGCTTCCAGCAAGCAGAACACAGTTCAAAACACAGTGGGGAACCAAATCTTGACCCACTAGCTGCACACAGCACATTTAATGTAAGGAAATTCTACTGTACCAGGCAGATTACTATCCGGTCACAATTACAGAGTTTCTGCACAAACCAGGAGTTCAAAGGTGGCTGGAAGTCCTGACAGGTTGATCGCATTCAACAAATCTTCGGTCTTCTTCAGGTTTCAAACCTGGTCACAGTTTAGTGGCATTAAATCATTCTCACAACTCAGATTCAGTCCGAATAATCTCCCTTCTAGCTCTCTCTTAGGGACAGCAGGCAGAGAGGCAAACCAAAAGTCAGCCCTTTCACAGCCCTCGTGAATTACACAGGGGCTGCTGGTTGAATCACTCAAGCTGTTACCTCTTTCACTTCCCAACCCAGACTGAACTGAAACTGCAAGCAGTCTGGGACTTTTCCCAGGATCCAAACGGTTCGGTTGGCTGATCTGTCTGTCAGTCACAACAAGGGCTCCCCCTCCAGGTCTTGGCACCAAGATGCAAAAACTACAATTCCTACAGAATTTTGTTCCCACAAAGCCCCTGTGGACAGGCTCCATTTTAGAGTCCCCAAAGGTACTGATTGGCCAGTTTCAGCAGTCCAGGACCAAGGTGATGAAAACAAACAGAACTGTCCATGCTGTAAAGAAGGCAGGTTAGAACAAACTGCAATATTATTACTACTCTAACAAATGATCAACAAACAAGTACATCTTCTAACAGAGCTCTTATAATTTACAATTGTCTTTGGTTTGAAGCAGATTCCTTAGGAAAGTTAATATTCTTCAGGTGGAGGATACTTCTAACTGAAGGGTGAAATAAGCAACTTAGAAATATCAGAAAAGGCAGTCTTTCAATCAACAGAGGGAGGTGGAGTTTACTTTACTTGTGTTACAAATGTTAAGGTTTTCAGTGCAGGAAGAGTTTAAACCCACAAAGGCTAAATACTGTTTTCTGTGTCTGCCCTTCTGCACAGCTGACGTGTTTTGGGGCTGACTGTTTTCAGAGCACAAGTCACCAGGCTGTTTTGGGGCTGGGGAGGTTTGCCTGTGTCTGACTTGGATGTTTGGATTTTTCTCTGTTTGATTAGCAGGGTATTTTCTCTGTCAAATTGGTTTGAAGCAGTATTACAAATTGTCGTGTATGGCATCTTGCTGACAGGAAGGCACTCATCGCATCGGTAGGTCAGACCGTTTAGCTGATTGTTTCGTGAGGGCACAGTTAAGGCCCAACCACTTCCCACCCTCACCCCACCCACCCCTGGAAATAGTTCATTTATACCTGGGGTTCTGACATCATTTCCTCAAGAGGGCAAGGTACACATCACTGTCATATCCTGTATAGCACACTGCACTGACAATATAAGCATACACATTATATAAATACATATATTTCTATATAATGCACCAATCTCACACACACACAAAAAAAAAATAAACAAGGTAGACAGTTATGTGGGGAGTAGTACAATGTAATGGCTGTGGGGCAGCAGTCTTCCGGGAGTCTTTTTGGAGGCTGAGATGCTTCCCTGTTTGCAGACAACTATCTGCCCTGAGGGAGGAAGTTGCCCATCTTCAGGCCACACTGGACAGTGACAAGGGGAACCTCCCCCATCCGGGAAGCACCACAGCCACCACCACTACCTCAGAGGTTGCGAAGAAAGCACAGCAGTTGGACCACAGTGGGCTCAGGAAGGGTAAGGGTGGTGGAACAGAGGCACACCCAGTCAGTTGTTACACTCCACAATCTATACACCATTCTGGGGGAGCATAGTTCCCCTATAGATGCACCCGCAGAGGAGACTAAGGAGGGTGCAGACAACTGTCACAAGGGAGGCCCTCAGGAAGGAGGCAGAGGGCACCACAGGGAAATAAAGCAGCTCTTGGTGGGGGACTCAATTATTAGGGGGATAGAACTGGGGGGGCAGGAAAAAGTGAAGTAAGGTGCTTGCCTGGTGCCATGACTTGGAGAAACAGGAAGCGCATCCTTAGGATCACGAGAACAGTTGCACGGGAGTCTGAGCTGGACATCATTGTCCACCTAGGGACAAATGGCTCATCATGAGATTAGAGCAGTGAAAACGACTTTGTAGAGTTGGGGGAGGGGCTTAAGACAAGTAGCACACACACTATCCTTCTCAGAGGTGCTGCCTGTCAGTGGCATGAGTGAGGCGAGGGTACTTTGCACCATGCAGTTTAACAAATGGTTGAAAAAATGGTGTGGAGCACAGGGGTTTGGCTTCATTGGGGACTGGGGTTCCACCTGGAGGGACACCAGCCTATTCTGGCAGGATGGTCTGCATCTGTCCAGGAAAGGAACAAGTCTTTTGGGCAATCGGTTTAAATGCTTCATTGGCAAGCCTTTAAACTAGTCAAGGGGAGGCACTGATAAGCAGAAGGAAAATCCCAGCCTCCTACAAACAGGGTACTAAATGAGAAAAGACCAAGGTAGAAAGGTCAGTGGGGTTGCGCTACAGAAGGTAAAGCCATCAAAAAATGGAGAGCAATGAGTACCAGTGCTCGTAGTCTGGGTAACAAGCTTCCTGAATTAGTGGCCTTGATGGAGGAGGAAGATCTGGATATTGTGGCAGTCACAGAAACATGGTACACACAGAACCATGACTGGGATGTAAACATACCAGGATACACTATCTATAAGAGGGACAAGGAGGGTAAAAGAGGAGGAGGAGGAGTAGCTCTCTACATAAGGGAAGAAATCAAAGCAACAGAACAAAAGGGTAAACAGGGAGGAGAAGAAGCACTGTGGGTCAATTTGGAGGCAGGAAATGGCACCACAATCCACACAGGGGTTGTATACAGACTCTCTCAGGGGAGGAAATGGACAAGGAAATGATAGAAAGTATACTTAGAATGGCAGATAAAGGGGAGATATTTCTGATGGGTGATCTGAATATGCCAGATGTTAACTGGAGTGCAGTTGCAGCAGCCACTTCTAAGAGTGGGGTTATTCTAGATGCCATACAGGGGGCATGCCTTAGACAACTAGTACTGGAGCCCACTTGAGAGGGAGCAATCTTAGACCTGGTTCTCTCAAATGGAGATGAAGAGAGGATCACAGATGTAGAAGTGGGTAGCCATCTGGGAACTAGCGACCATCGAACAGTATGGTTCACAATAAACACAGCAATAGAGTCAAGCCATACAAAGACAAAGGTACTGGATTTTAGGAGGGCTGACTTTGCCAAAATGGGTGAGTGCCTAAGGAATGCACGAGCAAATTGGCAGGAAGGAGGGGTGGAAGAACAATGGGGAATAATAAAAACTGCCATCACAGAGGTAACAAGCCTTTGTGTAAAGCAAATAAACAAAACGAAACAAGGTATGAAACCACTATGGTTCTCAAAGGAAGTGGCAGTGAAGGTTCAAGAGAAAAAGAAAGCATTCAGGAAGTACAAGGAATCACAGAAGGAACAGGACAGAAAACTGTATCAGTTAAAGCAAAAGGAAGCTGGAAAGGCAGTCAGAACAGCAAAGGCCCAAACTGAGGAAAAGATAGCCAACTCAGTTAAGAAGGGATAAAACCTTTTATAGGTACATCAGGGAGCAAAGGAAGACCAAGGGAGGGATAGTGAGGCTTAATAAAGGGAGGAGGGTGGGAAGAGGGTGACTGTGAAAAGGCAGAGATACTAAACAAATATTTTGCTCAGTATTTACAAAGGAAGAGGGAGGTACCTAAAACAAACAGTAGAAACACTCTGGATACAGAAGTTGATACCAGCCCATTTACAGAAGAAAGAGTTCTGAAAGAGCTCTTAAAACTGAAGTGAACAAAGCAATGGGGCCTGATGGATTCATCCCAGAATTCTAAAGGAACTAAGGATAGAACTAGTGACACCACTGACTACACTCTTTAACAAATCATGGGAGGATGGGGTGGTACCTGAGGACTGGAGGAGGGCAGATATGATTCCCCTTCACAAAAGTGGGAGCAAGGCAGAAGCAGGAAACTATAGACCTGTTAGTTTAACCTCAGTGGTAGGGAAAATGATGGAATCACTTCTGAAGGAAAGAATTGTTGCGTATCTAGAGGCCAGAGGGCACAGGACCCAAGGCAGCATGGATTCACAGCGGGAAGGTCATGCCAGACAAATCTGATAGATTTCTTTGACTGGGTGACCAAAGTAGTTGATCAGGGAGGGGCTGTGGACATGGCTTACCTAGACTTTAGCAAGGCATTTGACACAGTCCCACACAAAAGATTAATATACAAGTTAGCCAGCCTGGGAGTGGGTCCCAAGATGACAGCCTGTGTAAAGAATTGGCTGGAGAATAGGACACAGAGAGTAATAGTAAATGGAGTCCACTCTGAAAAAAGGGGGGTTAGCAGTGGGGTACCACAGGTGTCAGTGTTAGGACCGGTCCTCTTCAATGTCTTTATAAGTGACATTGCAGAGGGACTGGAAGGAAAAGTATGTCTCTTTGCAGATGACACAAAGATCTGCAACAGAGTTGATGCACAAAGTGGGGTGGAAAGGATGAGAAGGGACTTGGCAAGGTTAGAGGAATGGTCAAATGAATGGCAGCTTAGATTCAATGCTAAGAAGTGCAAGGTAATGCACCTGGGAAACATAGAAACATAGAAACATAGACTTTGACGGCAGATAAGGACAGCTTGGCCCACCTAGTCTACCCATTTCCCTACCTAGAGGATAAGCTGCAGATCCTATTTAACCAACAGCATATTTCTTCCTACCCCCTCAAAAATTGCCTTATGTCTATCCCATGCATTCTTGAATTCTCCCACAGTTTTAATAGAAACATAGGTTTGACGGCAAGTCGTTGAGCAGTTGGAGGCTTACATGGACAATCTTTTTGAAACTATAGTACATTTATGACAGAAACAACACAACAGGTGAATCTACTGAACCCTGTGAAAAGGAAGTGGGGAGGGTGGAGGCACACAAACTGCCAACAGCAGTTTTTTCAAAGGAGGGGGAAAAAGAAAAGGGGAAGTGAAAATGAATACACAAATGAGGATGCCCCCATCAAAGATTTGGGAAATACCCCATCATTGGCACTAGTATAGTGGAGAAGGGAGCAAAAGAGGAGGGTGATAGATGCGTTTCAACTACCGTTGGTAAATAATTATGACCCTTTAATTAATATAGAAATAGAACAAAAAAACACAGGAGCTAATGCAGGAAGAATAAATGCAACCTAACAATTGGTCCAGACCAAGAAGAAAACAGGATTATAAATCAGGAACAGGAACAAGTGGGAAATCCAATGGAGGGGTCAGGGAAAGAAACTTAGAAACACAGAATTTGACAGCAGATAAGGACTACTTGGCCCACCTAGTCTGCCCATTTCCCTACCTAATGGATAAGCTGCAGATCCTAGTTAACCAACAGCCTACTGCCTCCTACCCCCACTAGAAACATAGAAACATAGAATTTGATGGCAGATAAGGACCGCTTGGCCCACCCAGTCTGCCCATTTCCTGCCTACTGGATAAGCTGCAGATCCTAGTTAACCAGCAGCCTGCTTTTCCTACCCCCATCCCCAGAATTGCCTTATGACTGTCCCATGCATGCTTGAATTCCACCACTGTTTTTGACTCCACAACCTCCTCCGAAGGCCGCTCCATGCATCGACAACCCTCTCTGAAAAAATACTTCCTTAAATTACCTCTGAGCCGCCCCCATCTTCAAATTGTGCCCTCTTGTTCTTGCACACCTCTTTTTTGAAGATACTACCCTCTTGGACTTTGTTGATTCCTTGAGGTGCCAAAGTTTCTATCATGTCCCCCTCCCTCCTTTCCTCGAGGCTATACATATTAGCTTCTTTAGTCTCTCTACATATGTCTTCCGGTGTAGACCCTGCACCATTTTAGTTGCCCTCCTCTGGACAGCGTCCATCCTGTCTATGTCTTTGCAAAGACTGGGTCTCCAGAACTGCACGCAGTACTCCAGATGGGTCTGACCAACAAAACCCAGGGAAGAGTACACAATGGGGGTGAGATACTAACAACAACAAAATGGAAAGGGACCTGGGGTAGTCATATCAGATAACCTAAAGGTGGGCAAGCAATGTGAGAGGGCAGCAAGGAGGGCTGGGGATACTGGGATGCATAGGAGAGGCATCACCAGTAGAAAACAAGATTATTATCCCTCTGTACAGACAGCTGGTGAGACCACATCTGGAGTACTGCGTGCAGTTCTGGAGACCCAATCTCTGCAAAGACATAGACAGTATGGAAGCTGTCCAGAGAGGGCAACTAAAATGGTGCAGGTCTGCACCGGAAGACATATGAAGAGAGACTAAGGAGCTTAATATGTATAGCCTCAAGGAAAGGAGGAGAGGGGGACATGATAGAAATGTTCAAGTACCTCAGGGAATCAACAAAGTCCAAGAGGGTACCATCTTTCAAAAAAGAGGTGTGCAAGAACAAGGGGAACAATTGAAGATAGATAGAAAGAGCGGCTCAGAGGTAATTTAAGGAAGTATTTTTCACAGAGAGGTTGTGGATGTATGGAACAGCCTTCCAGAGGAGGTTGTGAGTCAAAAACAGTGGTGGAATTCAAGCATGCATGGGGCAGTCATAAGGCAATTCTAGGGGGTGGGGGTAGGAAGAAGTAGGCTGCTGGTTAACTAGGATCTGCAGCTTATCCATCAGGTAGGGAAATGGGCAGACTGGGTGGGCCAAGCGGTCCTTATCTGCCATCAGATTCTATGTTTCTATGTTTCCCTCTGCACAAGTAGCGATGGCAGAATGAAGCAGTTATCTGACAGCCCGGGCAGGACTCGAGCATATAAACACTCAGCCCTCCTCCCAGATTAATTATAACTGCAATCTAGGCAGCTCTTATAGAAACAGTATATGGATGCTATACAGGCACTCTCTGGCAATAACGTTCAAACTGCTAAAACGCAGAACACCAGCCTGGCAATGAGCATTTAGGCAAGCTCAAGGAAGACTTTTCAGGAACCCACACTTGCAGGGGGTTACACCCAGTGTTGGGTAAGTTACTTTTTCTATTACTTTCTATTACTTTTGGAAACTTGTTCCAGAAAGCACTGTGCAGTCACTAGCAAGGATGGAGAAGTACTGGAAAATGTAATACATCTTACAGTTACAATTACTTATGTCTTTTTATACAAAAGAAATACATAACTGTAACTGATTACTTTTATTTGAAAGTAACTAGTAACTAACCTATTACTTTCAAAAAATATAATCTTTTATAGTTATTTATTATTTTGGAATTGTTTTTGTATAAAAAGAAATAAGTAACTCTAATTGTAAGGTTATTACTTTTTTTAGTATTTCTCCATCCTTGATAGTGACTGCACAGAGCTTAGAAACATAGAAACATAGAATTTGACTGCAGATAAGGACCACCTGGCCCACCCAGTCTGCCCATTTCCCTACCTACTGGATAAGCTGCAGATCCTAGTTAACCAGCAGCCTACTTCTTCCTACGCCCACCCCCCTGAATTGCCTTATGACTATCCCATGCATGCTTGAATTCCCCCACTGATTTTGACTCCACAACCTCATCCGGAAGGCCGTTCCATGCATCCACAACCCTCTCTGTGAAAAAATACTTCCTTAAATTACCTCTGAGCCACCCCCATCTTCAAATTGTGCCCTCTTGTTCTTGCACACCTCATTTTTTGAAAGATGCTACCCTCTTGGACTTTGTTGATTCCCTTGAGGTACTTGAAAGTTTCTATCATGTCCCCCCTCTCCCTCCTTTCCTCGAGGCTATACATATTAAGCTTCTTAAGTCTCTCTTCATATGACTTCCAGTGCAGACCCTGCACCATTTTAGTTGCCCTACTCTGGACAGCTTCCATCCTGTCTATGTCTTTGCGGAGATTGGGTCTCCAGAACTGCACACAGTACTCCAGATGTGGTCTCACCAGCTGTCTGCACAGAGGGATAATAACTTCCTGTTTTCTACTGGTGATGCCTCTCCCTATGTATCCCAGTATCCCCAGGCCCTCCTTGCTGCCCTTTCACATTGCTTGCCCATCTTTAGGTCATCTGATATGACTACCCCCCGGTCCCCCTCCATCCTTGTTGTTGTTAGTATCTCACCCCCCATTGTGTACTCTTCCCCTGGGTTTTTGTTTCCCAGGTGCATTACCTTGCACTTCTTAGCATTGAATCTAAGCTGCCATACATTTGACCATTCCTCTAACCTTGCCAAGTCCTTCTCATCCTTTCCACCCCACCTTGTGCATCAACTCTGTTGCAGATCTTAGTGTCATCTGCAAGAGAAATACTTTTCCTTCCAGTCCTTCTGCAATGTCGCTTATAAAGACATTGAAGAGGACTGAGTCCTATCTGAACCCTGCGGTACCCACTAGTAACCCTCCTTTCTTCTGAGTGGACTCCATTTACTATAACTCTCTGTGTCCTATTCTCCAGCCAATTCTTTACCAGGCTGTCATCTTGGGACCACTCCCAGGCTGGCTAACTTGTATATTAATCTTTTGTGTGGGACTGTGTCAAATGCCTTGCTAAAGTCTAGGAGGCCATGTCCACAGCCCTCCTGATCTACTACTTTGGTCACCCAGTCAAAGAAATCTATCAGATTCGTTTGGCATGACCTTCCCACTGTGAATTCATGCTGCCTAGGGTCCTGTGCCCTCTGGTCTCTAGATACCGACAATTCTTTCCTTCAGAAGTGATTCCATCATTTTCCCTACCACTGAGGTTAAACTAACAGGTCTATAGTTTCCTGCTTCTGCCTTGCTCCCACTTTTGTGAAGGGGAATCACATCTGCCCTTCTCAGTCCTCGGTACCACCCATCCTCCCATGATTTGTTAAAAGGGTAGTCAGAGGTGTCACTAGTTCTACCTTAGTTCTTTTTAGAATTCTGGGATGAATCCCATCAGGCCCCTTGCTTTGTCCATCTTCAGTTTCTGACTTCTTTTCAGAACCCTTTCTTCTGTAAATGGGCCGGTATCAACTTCTGTATCCAGAGTGTTACTACTGTTTGTTTTATGTATCTCCCTCTTCCTTCGTAAATACTGGCAAAATATTTGTTTAGTATCTCTGCCTTTTCACAGTCACCCTGCCCACCCTCCCTCCCTTTATTAAGCCTCATTATCTCTCCCTTGGTCTGCCTTCGTTCTCGATGTACCTATAAAGGTTTTATCCCCTTCTTAACTGAGTTGGCTATCTTTTCCTCGGTTTGGGCCTTTGCTGTTCTGACTGCCTTCCTAGCCTCCTTTTGCTTTAACTGATACAGTTCTCTGTCCTGCTCTTCTGCGATTCCTTGTACTTCCTGAATGCTTTCTTTTTCTCTTGAACCTTCACTGCCACTTCCTTTGAGAACCATAGTGGTTTCTTACATCATCTTGTTTTGTTTATTTGCTTCACACAAAGGCTTGTTGCCTCTGTGATGGCAGTTTTTATTATTCCCCATTGTTCTTCCACCCCTCCTTCCTGCCCATTTGCTAGTGCATTCCTTAGGCACTCACCCATTATGGCAAAGTCAGCCCTCCTAAAGTCCAGTACTTTTGTCTTTGTATGGCTTGACTCTATTGCTGTGTTTATTGTGAACCATACTGTTTGATTGTCGCTAGTTCCCAGATGGCTACCCACTTCTACATCTGTGATCCTCTCTCCATCTCCATTTGAGAGTATCAAGTCTAATATTGCTCCCTCTCGAGTGGGCTCCAGTACTAGTTGTCCAAGGCATGCCCCCTGTAGGGCATCTAGAATAACTGCACTCTTCGGAGTGGCAGCTGCAACTGCACTCCAGTTAACATTTAGCATATTGAGATCACCCATCAGCAGTATCTCCCCTTTTTCTGCCATTCTAAGTATACTTTCTATCATTTCCTTGTCTATTTCCTCCCCCTGAGAAGGGGGTCTGTATACAACCCCTGTGCGGATTGTGGTGCCATTGCCTGTCTCCAAATTTACCCACAGTGCTTCTTCTCCTCCCTGTTTACCCTTTTGTTCTGTTGCTTTTATTCCTTCCTTTATGTAAAGAACAACTACTCCTCCTCCTCTTTTACCCTCCCTGTCCCTCCTGTAAATAGTGTATCCTGGTATATTTACGTCCCAGTCATGGTTTTGTGTGTACCATGTTTCTGTGACTGCCACGATATCCAGATGTTCCTCCTCCATCAAGGCCACTAATTCAGGAAGCTTGTTACCTAGACTACGGGCATTGGTACTCACTGCTCTCCATTTTCTGATGGCTTTACCTTCTGTTGCAGCATCCCCCACTGACCGTTCTACCATGGTCTTTTTCTCATTTAGTACCCTGTTTTGTAGGGAGAGGCTGGGATTTTTCTGCTGCTTGTCAGTGCCTCCCCTTTTGACTAGTTTAAAAGCTTGCCAATGAAGCATTTAAACCAATTGCTCAAAAGACTTGTTCCCTTCCTGGACAGATGCAGACCATCCTGCCAGTATAGGCTGTTGTCCCTCCAGGTGGAACCCCAGTCTCCTTCTTGCAGCAGCATGAGTCATCGGCCCAGGGGAAGCAATTTCTGATGCTTCAGCCTCAATGATAATTTGGCTGATAGGCAGCAAGTGGTTACAGTGCATGGTCTTGACTGCTTTGGAGTTATTCTCTGGGCGCACCTTGTACACTGGTGGATCATCTAATTTTCCAATGACTACATGGGAAAGATAGTGCCGCCTATCAGCAATTTTGTGTTTGCCACACAGTCCCAAACTGCATAACAACAAACGGTCCCCGGGCCGTAGCTCTTAAGCCTTTACTTTCTTGTTATGCCTCTCTTTGTTGGTGAGGTTTCTCTTGGCGGCCATGGTCTGAGCCAGTTGATATGCATGGTTCAATTGAGCTTTCAATTTCTCTACATACTGCAGGTGGTTTTTGGCTTGGACCCCATCTGGAGAGACTCCAAAGTAGGCATCAACAGGCAGTCAGGCCTCCCTCCCAAACATGAGACAGTAAGGGGGAAAACTCAGTAGCTTCATTTTTGGTGCAATTGTATGTGTGTACCAAGGTGCTAATCTGCTGGCTCCATTTATGCTTGTCTTTTGGATGGTGGATGTCCAGCATGTCTAGAAGGGTGCAGTTAAAATGTTCTGGTCAAAGATCCCCCCAGAGGGTGATATGGGGTGGTCCTTGACTTTGCACCCCCCGACAGAGAGACCATTTCTTTGATTAGCCTACTTTCAAAGTCTCTACCTTGGTCAGAGTGATCCGCTGGGGGGCACCATAGTGGACGAGTAGTTTTTCCACTAGCACTTTGGCCACGGTAGAGGCCTTTTGATGTTTAGTTGGAAAACCTTGTGCATACCATGTGAAATGATCCGTAACCACTAACACATTGCCAATATTCTGTTGATCAGGTTCTAAGCACAACAAATCTATGCAGACCAGTTCCATGGGGGTGTTGGTAGTGATTTTGACAAGGGGGTCAGCTCTCTGGGGCAGGGCTTTTCTTTGGAGGCAATGACTACAGGACTTTACATGGTGCTCAATACTGGGCCCCATTTTGGGCCTGTAGAATCGAGATCATACCAGGTCGATGATGTACTGTGAAAAAGGGCACAGAAAACAAAATTGGATTCTGACTGGCTGGCCTTTCGGGTTGCCAGGAATCCCTGCACAAACTTGTTAGAACTGAAAAATCAAGTTATTTCATCTGAGTTTGTTTTTTCCAACAGGGAATGAAAGTGACCCAGTATGCCAAAACCAGCAGAAGGAGGCCTATAACAAGTAGATATTAAGTGGGCCACTCCAGAAGATAAGGTCAATTTAACAGCTAGGCAATCAAATTCCTTCGGTATAGAGGTGCAAACAATATCAGAGACAGAGAGACTGGTTTTGGTACAGAAGGCAACTCCACCTCCCCTTGTTGGCCTGTCGCACCTGAATAAATTATAACCGTGAATGTTAACAGTTTTGTCAGGAATGTTGTTCATGAGCCATGTTTCTGAAAACATAGTGATATCTGGAGCCACATGTAGTAGCCAGGCTTGGGCCATGTTGAATTTTTTAGGCAAGCTACGGATATTCATATGTAGAAAGTTGAAACCTTTTAGCTGAGGGAGGTCCAAGGGTGCATCTATTAAAAAGGGGGGAACTGGGGTTTAATTCTACACTCCCTGAGCAGAGTAAAAAAAGAACTAATAGTTTCCTAAGGCAGTTTATAATCATTTTTAATGTGAGTTTATTCTGATGCTTCGTGTGCAAGGTTTTGCGGTTTGCATTGCTGGGGGTAGCAAAACAACGAGAGAGGGGAAGGGCATAGATCGCCACTCTAACAATGGTGTGGTCACAGTGGGAAATCAACTTTCGGGACAGATTAACACAATCACAGTGCCACTGTTCATGGGGGAAGTCCCAAAATGCCTATGTTTCTATGTTTCTATGTTTCTATATGTTCTATGTTTCTATATGTTTCTATGTTGAAAATGTGGTTAAAAAATTCCCCAAATAATTGGGCTGCGGACGTGTATTGTGCAGTTTCTATGCATGCTCATAATTTCACCAATTTTTCATATTTTCACTCCAGATTTTCAATGTTGCCATTTTTTTTACACCTCCTCATGAACAATACAGTTGTCATTTTTCACATTCTGCCCAAAATGTGTTTTCGTGCCTGTGGCGCCAAATGGCACAGTTGCTGTGCAAAACCACCTTTCAGCTAATAAACTGATAGTGCCGCTCTTCATGAGGTGGGGGTCACAAAAAGTCCATGTTGAAAATCTGGAGTGAGAATACCAACAAATGCCTATGGCATTAGGGTTTCCAACTGTAACACCCCACCCTGTAGAGACTGACAGGGGTCAGGGTGTGACTTGGGATCATTGGCTGTAATGCACATGCCACTCCACCCCTACCCTGCAGCCAGTGACAGGCATCGAGGTGTGCCTTGGAGTGTTTGGCCCTAAAGTTCACCCCATTCTCTTATACTGCACCCATCTCAGCAAATTTCCTTATGGAATGGGGTAAGTATAAGGCCCAAAGACCCCAAAGCACACCACGACACTTGTCAGTGTCTACAGGGTAGGGTGAGGTAAGATGGCATGAGCGTTATAGCTGACAACCCAAAGGCACACCCCAATGCCTGTCAGTCTCTGCAGGGTGGGGTTGGGATTGGTGTCAGTTCAGTACTTTACTGCCATTCCTATTATGCATCTCTAACTCTTGCACTACCAATGTCAATGCCAGCGAGACAACATTCGGCATTGACAAATGTTTGTCTGCTTTTACCCCTGTATCCTTTCTCTGTTTGACACTCCATAGCTGTTCTGTCTCCCTTTCACACTTGTCATATTCCCTCTCTCTCTCTCTCTCTCTCTCTCTCTGGATTCCTCTTTTTTTACTCTGTGTCCAGTTTTCCCTGTAACACTCAGTGTCTCCTCACTGTCTTTCTCTTTCTGTGTTCCCTGTCTCCCTTTTACATTCCATGTCTCTACTGTCTCCCTTTCACAGTCTTTGTCCATTTCTTTATATCATACTCCCTCAAAATTCATATCCCTCTCTCCCTTTTGTATCCCCGTCCTAGTTTCACGTGTCCCCTACATCACTGTTACTTGTTTTCATTTCATGAGTAAAAGCAATATGAGGTTGGCCAGCCCACTGGTGCAGCAGTAGCACTACCACTTGTGACACTGACAGCCAAGGTTCAGGAACATGCTCTGCATGTGCATCAGAGGGCTGGTTGGGGGGGGGATAGCAACATGAGGTCAGCCAGGCACTGGTGCAGTGGTAGCACTACCACTCATGACACTGACAGCCAAGGTTCAACAACGCACTCTGTGCATCAGAAGGCTGGCTGGGGGGGAGGAATAACAACATGAGGTTGGTCAGCCCACTGATGCAGCGATAGCACTACCACTTGTGACACTGATAGCCAAGGTTCAGGAACAAGCTGTATGCATCAGAGGGCTGGCTGGGGGGAGGTTGGATGAGCATCCCATTAACTGTTCTCTACCTCCGGTGGGGACGGATGGTGATGAGGAGACTGGGTGTACACCATGCCTGGAGCACAACAGAATGGTGACAGCAAGGGCAAATATCTGCTGGGTATGCATGGAAGCATGCATGCCTGCATGCTTGCTGATATCCTTGCACATCTGCACCTTGGGGAAACTAACGCAAGGTAAAAACTCCATGCGGTAGCGCTTCATGATGATCCTTGACCTCTGATAAATGATATTGGGAAGCACAAGTTCTGCGCAGGCTTCAGGTGGATCACAGTCACCTCCTAGGGAGCCCAACCATAGAGGGAAAGCTATGGGACCTCCAATCTGGGTGGCTGAATGGGGGGATGTCATTGAGAGGTGAGTGGGAATAAAATGGGCTAAGTAGCCTGCCTTCAGCCAGTTCAAAAAAGCAACATGGAGAAGGATGAAGTGGAGGAAAGTGTCATCACCAGGACAAGTGTCCCACAGTGAGTGCCACATTGTAACTTCCTCACCCTACATCTCAGCTGGGATTTATCTCCTACAGCGATCCCCACTGCTTATGCTGACCGCCATCATCTACTGTAACATCTGATACTGTCCAGTGAAGTTACAAAAAGAAACACGTATACTGTGCAGCAAAAGGTTCTGCCTTTAGTAAAATGCAATACTGTAAAACAAAAAAGGTGCTAACAATTATGAAGATACTGTGAATTAGATCCGAATCCTGGAGCCAACATTGGCCATCAGAATCATGGGCTGCAATCCAAGGCATTTGCAATTAGTTCCGACTGTCCTAAATTGCAGCCATAATTGAGTGGAGTTGTAGTGTTCTGAAGTTGATGACTCTGAGGCTGTGGTTTTATGAATATGCAACCCACGTAACTGTAAGGGCACCGAGACATTGAGGGAAGGCCCCCTGCTGTCACGTGACTAATTTATAGCATAATTGCTCTAGTCTGGTTCTGTGAGCAGCCAGGTGAAACTGAGTAAAAAATAAATTCTGGAATCATTCTCCACTTCAGGATAACAGGGACTGGAACACAGAAACATCAGGCTGTGAGCATCCGAGCTGCTGTCACCATCACAGCCGCTGCTGCAGTAGTTCTTAGTGATGTAATGTGGGACCACTGAGGGACAGCAATGATCAGAACTGGGTAGCAACAGTGGCAAAACATCTGCTGAAACTGAGGCATCCAAATGGATCCGAACCTTGAGTTCAGGGATTCCCATCTTAAAAAAGAATTTTAGCCATGTGGCAAACTTGTTTAACTATAGAATTTGGGATGATACATTTCAAAGGTGCACACTGGAGCTGCTGCAGTTCTTATCTAGAAAATAGGACTGTCAATCCATTTGCCAAATAATCTTACCCAGATCAAATCAAACATATTATTGTGGAGAAACATTTTTCAAGTGAGCACTGTGTAATGGATTGACAATCCTATTTTTCAATGGAATGTGAAGTTTGTCTTCATTAGGAAAATAAACTTAATTTTCTTCACTATGCATCCTTAAATACAATTCTATAGCTAGGTAATTTTTTATCAAAGTGCCCTATATGGTCCGTAACCCATTGTATATATAGCCAGTTTTGCTTCCCGCAATCGATAAATTCCTAGATAAGAAGAAGAATCAGCATTTATATAGTAATTATCATATACAATGTACTCCAAAGTGTTTTACAAGCAATGCTAGACTGGTAGAAGTGGGTTGCCATCTGGGGACAAGTGACCATCAAACAGTGTGGTTCACGTTAAACTCAGCTACAGAGTCAAGCCATACAAAAGTAAGGGTACTGGACTTTAGGAGGGCTGACTTTGGCAAGATGGGAGAGTGCCTCAGAAAAGCACTAGCAAACAGGCTAGAAGGAGGTGTGGAGCAACAATGGGGAATTATCAAAACTGCCATCACAGAGGCAACAAGCCTTTGTGTGAAGCAAATAAACAAATCAAAACGAAAGAAAAAGCCACTATGGTTCTCAAGAGAGGTGGCTGTGAAAGTCAGGAAGAAAAAGATAGCATTCCGGAAGTATAAGGAAACACAGAAGGAGCAGGACAGAGAGCTGTACCAGTTAAGGCAGAAAGAAGCAGGGAGGGAAGTCAGAATAGCAAAGGCCCAAACTGAGGAAAAGATAGCCAACTCAGTTAAGAAGGGGATAAAACCTTTACAGGTACATCAGCGAGTGTAGAAAGACAAAGGAGGGATAGTGAGGCTGAATAGAATGAATGGTGGGTGGGCAGAGGGGACAGTGAAAAGCAGGAATACTGAACGAATATTTCTGCTCAGTATTCACAAAGAGGAGGGGAAGTGCCTAATCCAATTAACAGAAGCACTTTGATAGGGGGTCGATCTCAGTCCTTTCACAGAAGAAAGGATTCTGCAAGAACTCCTAAACTGAAGGTGGACAAAGCAATGGGTCCTGATGGAATTCACCCCAGAATTCTAAAAGAATTAAGGAAGGAACTAGTGAAACCACTGGCTACTCTTTTTAATAAATCATGGGAGGATGGTGTGGTACCCGAGGACTGGAAGAAGGCGGATGTAATTCCCCTTCACAAAAGTGGGACCAAGACAGAGGCAGGAAACTACAGACTTGTCAGTCTGACTCTGTGGTAGGGAAAGTGATGGAGTCACTTCTGAAGGAAAGAATAATTGAGTACCTAGAGGTCAGTGGAGCACAGGATCCAAGGCAGCATGGGTTCACAGCGGAAGGTCATGTCAGACGAATCTAATAGATTTCTTTGACTGGATGACCAAAGTAGTAGACCAGGAGGGCTGTGGACATGGCCTACCTAGACTTTAGCAAGGCATCTGACACAGTCCCACACAAAGATTATTAGTCAAATTAACCAGCCTGGGAGTGGGTCCCAGGGTGGTAGCCTGGAAAACATTGGCTGGACAACAGGACACAGAAGGTAATTGTAAATGAAGTCCACTCTGGAGAAAGGGCGGTTACCAGTGGGGTACCGCACGGTTCAGTATTGGGTCCAGTCCTTTTTAATGTCTTCATCAGTGATATTGCAGAGGGACTGGAAGGAAAAGTATGCCTTTTTGCAGATGACACAAAGATCTGCAACAGGGTTGATACACAAGGAGGCGTGGAAAGAATGAAAAGGGACTTGGAAAGGTTGGAGGAATGGTCAGACGTATGGCAGCTAGGATTCAATGCAAAAAAGTGCAAAATAATGCACCTGGGAAACAAGAACCCAGGGAAGAATACACAATGGGTGGGAGGTAGTAACAACAACAAAACAGGAAAGGACCTGGGGTAATCATATCAGATGACATTAAGGTTAGCAAGCAATGTGAGAAGGCAGTAGGGAGGCCAGGGTATACTGGGATGTATAGGAGAGGCATCAGCAGCAGAAAACAGGAAGTTGTTATCCTCTGTACAGACAGTTGGTGAGACCCCATCTGGAATAATGTGTCCAGTTCTGGAGACCCCATCTCTGCAAGGACATAGACAGGATGGAGGCAGTCAGGAGGGCAACTAAAATGGTGCAGGGTCTGCAAGAGAAGCCGATGAGGAGAGACTAAAGGAGCTTAATATGTATACCTTGAGGAAAGAAGGAGAGGAGGGACATGATAGAAACTTTCAAGTACCTCAAGGAATCAACAAAGTCCAAGAGGGTAGCATCTTTCAGAAAAAGAGACTTGCAAGAACAAGGGGACACGATTTAAAGATAGAAGGAGGGTGGTTCAGGGGCAATGTGAGGAAGTATTATTTCACAGAGAGGGTAGTGGATGCATGGAACAGCCTTCCTGAGGAAGCTGTGGGGTCTAAAACTGTGGGAGAATTCAAGAATGCATGGGACAGACATAAGGCAATTCTTGTGGGGGGCAGGAAGATATAGGCTGTTGGTTAACTAGGATCTGCGGCCTGTCCTGTAGGTAGGGAAATGGGCAGACTAGATGGGCCTAGCGGTCCTTATCTGCAGTCAAAGTCTATGTTTCTATGTTTCTATGGTAGTGAAGTGACTGAGTGTGTAGTGACAGCCATATCGCACATCAGCACCCAATAGAACCTGAACAATTTCATGAACCAGTTTTATGGAAAGGGGAATGTTGGCCAGGACAACAGGAATGTCCCCTTCTCTTTGCAAAGAATGTCCTGGGTTTTTTTACTTCCACCTGGACACCCACCAGGACAGCACCAGGGACCTTGGTTTAACATCTGATCTGAAGGGCAGCACACCCCTACTGTACAGACCCCTCATAATACTGCACTTGGGTGTCAGCATTTAGTTTAGAGTTCAATTCTGGTGTAGGACAAGAACCCATAACCTTCTAGTCCAGAGGTGGATGTGCTACCAACTGAGCCACACTGGCACCCATTCACCTGCTTGGTAAAAACAGAAGGTAGGATTGGAGAATGGCTACTACAAGGGGGCATACGGTATATCCACAGGTCAGGGTTAAAGCAGACAGGAGGGGCCAACTCACGTGCCTGATGTAAGGCACTTTACTCTTATGAGGGGTTGACCAGCGTTCATGTGGTGAGTCTGGGATTCCCAGCTGGACCAACAGAGAGTAAATGTATGCACCAAGCCTCCAGGGAGGGACTGTAACAAGTGCCCCCTGGTGTTCGAGGGGAAGGGTCATAATTGGTGGTAAACTGGAGCCTCCTTTTACCAGTCTTCTAGAACTATGCTACACTTAGGTAACATCTCCCTACACAGGCTCCTGCTCTCTCTCCATCAGCTTGCACCACTCAGGGATCTCCCCATTCCTGGGGGGGGGGGGGATTACTGACTACCACAGTTGGGAATCCCTCACCCTGTACCAGAGGACCTGAATGGATGTAGAAGCCATGGGTATAAAAGATGGGTATAGGGGAAAAAGAAGGATAAACTAGACAAAAAGAAATAACAATAAAAACAATTATAGGCCATCCCAGTGGCACAGGTGGTTGAGGCGCTGGCACCTTACCTCTCATCATACTGGCGACCCAGTTCAGAAACAGACTCAGGTGCTGGTGGGTCGGCAGGGGTAGGAGTTAGATCGAGCATCTGGAGGATGTGTCTCCTCTCCTGTTCTGGGGTGGGCTGAGGAAAGGCATCGCTCTATAGTGGCCCCCAGTGGAGACCAGAGGAAACACAGAGGTAACACAAGCTGGGGAAAGCAGGAGGAAAAACACAGAAAAATGGCATCTCCACCCAACAGAATGATGGCTGCCCCAGGCCAAGTGCCTCCACGGACTCCGCTATGATGGACCACAGCAGCACTCAGACCCAATGCCTAGGCCGCCAGGCCCTTTCTCCTCGGAAGAGGTGGACCCACCTGACAAAGTGTTACATTGGGGTACTCAGCGGTGGCTGCAATATGCGGTCAGGTGGCGGAGACGAGAGGGGTACAGGTCTTTGGAGCAATTGGCCCGAAGGGGGGTGAGTGGACGGGCTAAATAAATAAAAAATTATGACAACATACTATCGTTTAAAAAAAAAATGTCAATGTGCACCAAACCTCATTCTCCCCCCCCCCATGCCTAATGGTTGGGACTGCATGAACACAAGAATGAAGTATGTGCAGGTTCAGACAAGGCAGGCAGGCAGTAGGTAAGGAGAGAAATCCAGTTGAGAAGAGGATTGATAATTTACAGATGGTTGGATCTAAGCTGACCAATGGGTTACAGTTACAGCTGATCATCCTACTGGTTGGTGCAGAGCCAGAAAAAAAAATGTACCAGTTCCAAAAGTACAGCTGAGATCTACCTTCAGGTTTGCAGATGCCACGGGAGAACATGCTGTCGGCACTCAAGTGCCGGGACACCAGAGCATCAAGCTGGTGACCATCGTTTGGTAAGTGACTGGATATGTGGAGGTAGTAGCTCAAGCAAGGCAGTACTTGCGACTTGGCACAGCTAAAGCAGCAGTGCCCGGCCCCGAGATGTTCAATCCACTTTTGGTTATTATTTTCAGCATTGTTTTGCACAGGTCAGCTGTTTCACAAAACATACCCCTCGACCTTGCATATGTCTCTGTGCAGTGGAATCATTAATTGAGGGGGTCTCTAGTAATTTTTTTTACTTTATGTTTATTAGCTTGTATGAATCATACAAAAAAAACAGTATTTCCTCATATATGGCCATAGGAACACGCCTGCAATAAGTAGCACACATCAGTTACATTTGATATACAATTAAGAATCCCAAGTAGCCAATTAAGTACAATATATAGGTTACATAGGTAATACTGAGCATATAAAGACATAAGTCCATTAAGCTCACCATTATTATGTTAAGGATAACCCCAGATACCCTTGCTTACAATTAAGTACAATTAAGTACCCAAGGTTAAATCACACTTTGGTAGAGTGGCCATAAGCTTCATGCTGCTCTCTCTGTGGAATAAATTAAAAAAAACATTGAAATTGAGCATCCCTGTCAGCCTGACTACCTTCAAGACATTATATGCCCATTCCGGTAAGGAACCTTGCAACTGCTTCTCCCATCCCTAGTCAGCCTCTATGTCTGCTGTGTTATTTTATCCTGCCTGGCTCCTTATATCGTGTCAAAGTCTCTTGGTTCCTGTTCCCCTCTTCCTCTTTTCTAGTACCTTTCCTATTCTTTTCTCTTATCATTTCTACCTGACCTTTGTCAGTGTTATCCCTTATTTCTGCTCTGCTCTTTATATAGTAATTACCTGTCTTCCGTTATAGGGTTCTTCATATTCGATGGTTGAGACCTTTCCCTCTTGCCCCGATGTCTTTATTATTCCCTGTGACATCTTGTGGTCCCTCAATATTACCCCCTGAAACATCATCCCCACTCTCCTGCCTCTATTCCCCCTTCCTCCTCCTTCTTCTCTATAATCCCGCTGGTATCCCCTTCCTGTGTTGAACACATTGGTTGTCCGGGCTTGTACCAGGTGATATATGTATCTATAGTGTCTGTCATCTACTGATTTTGATTAACCATGCATCTATGTTAATTTCATGGGATGGTGTTCACTGCTTGACTGACCCCTGGTGGTGGTTGGAGGCTGGCACAGCAGACCCAGAATGTAGGGGGCGGATGCGGGGCAGATGCCCAGTGTGCCATGCACAGAAGTGTGCGCAGCTCAGCCACTGGCATCACTGCACATCTTCTCTCTGTGCTTGGGGACGAGAAAAAGGAAAAATGGGAAAAAGGAACCCCGACCGGCAGGATGATGCTGACCTCCTGCAGGTACCACACCCAGCCAGCTGGCATCTTATGAGGCAGAGGTGAGTCCAGTGGATGCCGGGGTGATGGGGTTGGGGAGGCTGGTGGGAAGCTGGCTGGGGGAAAGAAGGCAGAGGGTCAAAATAAATGGGGTGACATCTGGTGAGGGCATGGTCATTAGCAGGATCCCTCAGAGATTGGTGTTGGGGCCCCTACTATTCAATCTATTTGTTAGGGACATTGTGGAGGGCCTTGAAGGTGATGTGAGCCTGTTTGCAGATGATCTCAAGATATGCAATGGGGTAGGCACTCAGGAAGGGGTAGAAAAAATGCAGAGAGACCTAAGGAGGCTAGAGGCATGGTCAAAGAGGTGGCAGTTTTCATTCAACACAGAAAAGTGTAAAATCGTGCATCTGGGTTCCAGGAACCGGAGGGCAAGGTACTGTATGGGGGGGGGTTGAGATCTGGAGGTAACGGAACAAGAAAGTAACCTGGGTATCACTATATCAGGGGACCTGAAGGTAGAAATGCACTGTGGGAGAGCAATGGCTAGGGGCAGCAGAATCCTGGGATGCATTGGCAGATGGATCACCAGTAGAAATAGGGAGGTCATAGTGCCCTTGTACACCCATCTGGTTAGACCACATTTGGAATATGAAGTCCAGTTCTGGAGGCCATACCTCAAAAAGGATGTGGGGAGGCTGGAGCGAGTTCAGAGGAGGGCAATGAAGATGGTAAGGGGGCTCAGCCACCTGTCCTATGAAGAAAGGTTGAGAGATTTAAACATGCACTCCCTGGCCTGGAACAGAGGAGGGAGAGGGGTAACATGATTGAGACATTAAAGTACCTTAAGGGTATAAACCGGGTGCCAGTGGAAAGTATCTGCCAGCTGAAAGGTAATCAGAGGATGAGGGGGCATGGCCTGCAGGTGTGGGGGGGCAGTTCAGGGGTACCATAGGAAGTATTATTTCACAGATAATGTGGTGGAAAAGTGGAATAGGCTCCTGGAGGCAGTGATTGGTGAGGAGACAGTGAAGGGATTCAAAAGGTCATGGGACAGACACAGGGGAGTGTTGAGGATGGGGAGGGCATGTCCTAGCAGATAGCTGGACTAATGGGCAGAATAGGTGGGCCTGTCAGTCCTTTTCTCCTGTCATACTTCTATGAAATCTATGACAACAGGATAGAGAAGGTGCATGAAGAATATTTGGCAGCTGAAAAAGAGGACATCTGGTAATCCTAATTCCTGTATTTTAGTCTAAAATTGACTGTCCAATATGAAATCCTTATGGGACTCCTTTTATCCCATGTTTTTGTGTTAGGCTTCTCAAAGACTCAGAGTCCCAGTTTCCTTAGTGGCCGGAGTTAGCCGCAGCACAGCGCACATGCATGTGGGATGATCAGGAACGTTAATACAGAGCGAGAAGCATGGGTATGTGTATGCCTTACACATGCGCTGATGCGAAATTCATCATTAAACTCCACGAGTTTGCATTTATTTATTCTGCAAAAAGCAGAATGACTTCAGCAAGTGCTGCAAGATTCGTAGTGGCGTGATCTGATATGACTGGCCTGCTGGCGCTGAGGACTAGCAATGATTGCATGCATATGCTGTAGAGGCAGCGGTTGCCCACTGGGCCTGGTCCTTGCGTGGCCCCATCGGACTCAGAGGGAAAGGGGAAGAGAGAAGGA
The DNA here is from genome assembly GCA_016271365.2 of Neoceratodus forsteri. Lineage (NCBI taxonomy): Eukaryota > Metazoa > Chordata > Ceratodontiformes > Ceratodontidae > Neoceratodus > Neoceratodus forsteri. The sequence continues at coordinate 58,218,252 of CM057455.1, forward strand.
AAGCAAAAGCTGCCCTGGGTCTGGATGGCCTGAAATTGGAATTATCACATCAGTCTTGGGAGACAGAGAGGAGACTAAGAAAAAGTAAGTGCTTGTAAGTGGGTGCTATTCTCCACACTAGGATACTACAAGGGGAAGGGGTGTCAGCTTGGCTTGGGAGTTCGAGGAAAAGGAGGCTGGAGTGGAGGAGAGGTTCATGGTAGGTAGGGTTGCTGGCGATGGCACTGCATGGGAGGGGAGTCGGCGGGACTACCAGTGAAAGGTCAAGGTCCTGGATAGAGGAGACAGTGGATCAAGGTGAACCGAAGTACTTCAGTAAACCTGACAAATCACCGACTGATGCTGGGGCTCATGACTGTGATTTACGATTTACGGACAGAAAAAAATCCACAATAACACAGTAACATTTTTTGTTAAAGGTTCACCATTTAAGTGCTGGCATTGCTAAATAAATCACTGAATTAGGGACCCACGCTGATGAGGAACTGGTATTTTGCCAAAGCTAAGTTTACACTGTACAATGAATGGGTGGGGTCTGAGAGCAAGCTGCCTTGGGCTTTTGGGTTTGTCTCTGCTTGCTGCATGCTATACACCCTTCTTGTGTGTGTGTGTGTGTGTGTGTGTGTGTGTGTGTGTGTGTGTGTGTGCCTTGGGGTCCCCATATTTTTGAAATTCAGTGTTGGCAGCCATACTTCTGACCCGCATAACCAGATACTTCTGGGTTGGGGAGGGGAGGTGTGGGGTTGAGCTAGTGATGGAGAGGGAATAGTGCAAGGTTGTGTCTTGACCAGCAGCAGCACGGACCTGGTGCAGGTGGGAAAGATGAGGTAAAAAGAGTTATGGTAACCAAAATATAGACTGCAACTAGTGGGTGCCGATAAATGTCAGGGATACATATGATAGAGTGGGTTTACGAGGATGCAGATTAGGAATGGGAGGGTAACAACAAATGGGATGGGTGACTCGGGATATGCTTATTTGGATGGGAAAGGGTCTGTACATACAAAGGGGTTGTAGATGTACCAACTGAGGGCCATGTCAGGAGATGGGGGGGTCACACAAGATTAACTTGCTGTCTGAGAATATGTGTGTATTTCTGTTTGCGTGTAAGGTGCCTATTGTTTATCGCAGGGGTGGGTGTGTGAGTGAGCATGCCTAAGGGTGAGTGATTGTATATTAGCTTATAAAGTTATTGAAATTGGTGAACAGTAGATGAGCCAAACAGAGACACGTGGTTCAAATTGTTTTTATTAGCACAGGTAAATTGTGTAGAATAAATTTTTTTTTTACTCCCCCCCAACTATCACTCACATGGAGAGAGGCTTTGAACCTACTGTATGAGGGCAAGATTCTGGGAAAACAAAGGCTAAGAGGATGTAAAATTACAGTTTTTTTAAATAGTAATGGGATTGTATCAGGTAAATTGGGGGAGGGATCGGTTTGCTCAGTTGTGCAACTAGCCCACTAACTTGTAGCTGCCCCACCAACCCCTCCTCTCTTCATAATTACCCCCTCACTCTGTCACATCCCATCTTAAAACAATCTACCATGCTATAGGCTACTACCTCCTCAGGCAGAGTATTCTGCTTATCCACCACCCTCCCAGTGAAACGTCTCCTGGCTCCTTTCTGAATCCCCCCCTCCAATCGTGGCTGGTGCCCCCTCATGATCCTCCCCTTTCTAGTCTCAAAAATGTCTTCTGTACTAGTTTTCTTTATCCCCTTTAAGTATTTATTTAAATGTTTGATCATGTCCCCCTATCCCTCCTTTCCTCCAATGAATACATGTTCAGCTCGCTCAGCCTCTCCTCATTGGAGTATCCCTCTAATCCATGGTTCATCTTTGTTGTCCTCTGCTGTACACCTTCCAACATTCTGATGTCCTTTTTCAGGAATGGGCACCAGCACTGCAAGCAGTATTCCAGGTGTGGCCTGACCAGTGACCTGTAGAGGGGCAGAATCACCTCCCTATTTCTGGAGAAGATTCCCCTCGCTATACACCCCTGCATCCTGTTGGCTTTTGCTGCCACCTTCCTGCACTGATCTGAATTGTTCAACCTTCCCATTATAAGCACCCCCTAGATCCTTCATTGCAGCTGTACCCCCACCGCTGATAGCTCCTTCCCAGGTTGTTAGCCCCGAAGTGCAATACCTTGCACTTTTTGGTGTTAATTCTCAACTGTCATGCTTCTAATCACTCCTGTAGTTTGGTCAGCTCCTTTTGCAACCCCCACCACCCTTCGATGTCATCTACCACAGCGCCCATCTTTGTGTCATCTGCGAAGTGACTGATATTACTCCTGACCTGATGGGAGATATTAGCTATGAATATCCCAAACAACACTGGTCCCAATACTGATCCCTGTGGCACCCTGCCCGTAGAAGGGATAGAGGTTTCACCCAGAAAGTAGTAAACCTATGGAACATGCATCCACACGAACTGCCGTAAGTGAGTCAGTATTACAATAATTTTTCCCCAAGGTTTCTTTATCCTCTGTGGCTAGATGCCCACTTCATGCTTCTACTGGCAACCATAAAGTCCAGCTGCCAGTTCCTACAGTAGCAGCTACAGACATTGCCAGCAATTTCTAGATATTTTGTGAAATTTCTAAAGAGTTTCTCTCTGCTGCCCCTACTGTGGAAATGGAGAAAGCATGAGATATCTCTGGAAATATTGTGGAAATTTCAGGAAATAGCAGGCAGTGTCTGTGGCTGCTACTGTAGTTCCTCAATGGCTTGTTCCTGCAGCCTGGCCTGTGGTGGAGATCCCTACCTTCTATGATGGTGACAAAATCTGGTAAGCAGTGTCTGGAAGTGAAAGGTGAGTGTGCTCTTGATGAGTACTCTGAACTGAAGATACTGTAGACAGCCTTGGTATGCCCCATGTGTGGTGACACTAACAGTGAAAATGGTGCAGACGACATTGATGTTTTCATCGTAATAGTACACGTGAAACCTTACACTCTGTCTCCTGGTTCCACACCCCCTCCCTGATCCAACTCCGACTCAGAGTTGGAATCCTATAGCTTGGGGGCTGTCAGGGGCAGAAAATAAAAGCTGGGTCTTCAGTTGCAATTTTTGTCAAATGCAAGTTACAGTCGACATAAATCTGTCACTGATGGTGGTCAACAACCTGTTCTCAATATTTGAGTAACAACAGCAAATGGTCCTAGCCCAGACCAGGTACCAGGCCAGTAGGAATGGAAATCAGTGTGGGATGTCACTTCCTGCCAGAAGCTCATGAAGAGGACCAATGCTTTTGTGTTAAGATGAGGAAGGAGCAGTCATCAAAATGAAGGGAGCTATGGCAGCCTCTCATTTTAGAGGTGGTTTCATTTCTGAGTATGTTTTAGTGGGCGGCAAAGGCAGGAGTGAAATATCCCTTAAGGTGGGGTCACCAGCAAGCTCAGTTGATGTCAGCAAGCCCCAGTAAGGTGTCCTCATGTGCCCTCTATAGTTTAGATCACAAGGGGAGGGTGAACATAGTGATAAATGCCCCATAAAAAAAAAGTGCTTGTCTGTAGTTAAAAAGCTTTTTTTTCCTTATTGCAGCTGGCACAACCCAGTGTCACATCTACAGTAAGGTCCAGCTTGCACTGGACAGCTGGTTGTTAGGGACTCAGCATCCCGAATGCCAGGGTCAATACTGAGAGTGGTCAGTAATGGCCATTGGGGGAGTTAGAATTGACTGTGAAGGAGAACAGTCAGGGTACTTCAGGAGCCCAGAAGACAAAAAAACATGAAGAAAGTGCGGCAGAAGGGAGAGGGGACACAGGGAAGTAAATTTAGAGCAAAGGGTAGTACCTGCAGTCCTTCTCTCATCTCTGTGTCAATCTCAGTTGTCCAAGCAATGTCAGTGGTCAAACAGTTGTGGCGGTCCCCAGGATCAGCAGTTGGCAGCCACAGTCTGGGTTCTGTTTAGTCCTGTCTGTTTTTTTGTAAAGAAAAAGTAAATGCCAGTCCCTTGGCAGTGGCCCCCAAAAGTGAGAAAGCATCATTAGATGAACAAGCATCAGGTGAGCTAGCTACCCATCAAGGGAAGACCTCCCACTTGTTCGCAGCCAGCAGGGCATCCAGTGTACACTTAACCCACCTCCTGTCTCCTCAACTTCTCCTCGGTTTGGGGCAGTAAGTCAATGACGGTGCTATAAAGCAGGCACTGTCCACCTGAACTAATACTGAAACAAAAAAAGATGTTTCTTTTCACACAGTGAGTGCAATACAGTAAAGGACAGCTGTGGATGTTAGTGTGGTCTGGGCAAGGGACTGCCAAGGGTGGATCTACAGTATTTAAATGTACTTAAAATTGGTCCAGGAAGGGAGCATGTGGTGAGATGGTGGCCTTATTCAAAATTACATACATTTATTTAACTCATGCTCCTAAACGGAGCATGGGGTGGGCAGCATTCAAATGAAGTAGCTATCGGAGATGGCACAGATGGGAGGTAGGCCCTAAATTAGATAGTGAACAGGGTGCTAGAAGGAGCAACGGTAGAGTAAAGCCCCAGTTATAGCCAAGCTAGCCAGTTGGGCTAGTGAATAATTGCTAGCTGTTCCAGAGATTTTTTTGGCAACAGATTATAAAGTCAGAGTGCCCCAGGATGATACAGGTGACTAGTAGCCAAGCTGCCTCCAGTAGTCAGGTTAGTGTTATGGGGGTCTCTGAATCAGTTACTCAGGTTACTAGCCCTTTGCTAGGGCTGTGGCAACTATGCTGGTCATGTGGGAACTGCCTGATCCACTCCCTTCTCCTTGAGCCTGACTAAAACTGATACCCAAGAGCACTTTAAATCAGTAAATACTACAATTTCACAACACTAGTTTGGCTACTGTTTGCCACTTAGCTACAGCCACTATTACCACCCTGGATACTCTCACTTTATACTCCGGGTTTTACTTAATCTAACTGGTCCCTGGTGCTTATATCTGAATACATTTATTTATTTTATTTGTTTATTTATTTTAATTTTAGTCTTTGGTAACTGGGTAAGGCCCACTAGGCACAAGTGCCTGTTTTCATGGGCGACCTGGGAGCACTGAGCAGTTAAGTGACTTGCTCAGAGTCACACAGTATGCAACTGGAGGTTGTGAGAATCAAACTCAGGTCTGGTCTGCTGGACATATCAAGCTTGTTCACACCTCGTTCCTCTAACCTCTAGGCTATACTGCCAGCCATTATTGAAAAGTTTCACCAGGAAAAGAAAACTGAATAAACAAGTTGCTCATCTCCCAGTGTGTCCTGAGGAGAAGGTAGTGGAAAACACAATTATGCACAATTAAACAGGTCATACAAGTTGAATGGGAAAATTGATTAACCAGGAGAGGCACACTAAGCTGAAGCTTGCTTCCATGTGCAACCTGGGAGCACAAGGAAGTTAAGTGACTTGCTCAGGGTCACAGAGTATGCAAGTGGGGGCTGTGGGATTCAGACCACGATCACCAGGTTTGCAGCTCAGAGCCTTAAACCACTGCACCAAACTAGCCGCCTATGACTGCCATACCCATAAACAATATATTTACATAGAAACAGAAGAATAAACAAAAAGAAACTTCTTGGCCAGTTAATTCACTATTCCAAACTGTAACATTTCTGAACTGTTTGCTATTCATGTGGGACTCCTATTGTCCCATATTTTGTGGTTGCCCCCCCCACACTATTTAAAAAAAACAGTGTCCCAAGATCCATAGTAGCTGTAAGCTTTTGAGCGCATGCACGCGACAACCTGACTCAGCATGGGACATTAAAGAAAGCGGAAGAGAAAGAGAAGTGGCCTGCTTCTGTGACTTGAGTCAAGCTGCCTTGCCTGCCTGTGGCTCTGTAAGTAAATTGCTCATTGTTGTTCATTTTTTTCATCGGTCTGTTTGTGACTCCAGACTTCAACCCAACCAGATTCAACACCAAAAGGAGGATGAAAATAAATTTAAGGAGCTGCGCTTCCAGCCGTTGGGCACTGGCTTGCCTTGGAGAAGCCTCTTACGACTTGGCTTGATGTTGATTTTTGATTGGACAATCATTGGGGGCCTGTGGGAAGTCAGTGGGACAATGATGGTGAGGTCTGTGGATACCGGTGTCATTGGAGTGGGAGTCGGACCCGCCGGCTCGGAGGAGCGTAACAGGAGAGAAAGGACAGAGCAGGAGCCGGAGGACTGATCAGGGCCTTCTTGGGGAACAGGAGTCAGTGCTGGCTTGCTGGCAGCTGCACTGCTGCAGCCTGTGAATGAGTCAAAGAAGTCCTGAGTCTTCTTCAGTTCAGAATGAGCAACAAGGAACTTTGGGGGTCAACTCGACTAACTGAATAAAAGAAGTGATGCAGTTGCACAGCAGCTGGTTGGGCTGCTGCCAGGCTTGGGGAGGGTGCTGTTGTGCTGGGTCTGAGTCAGTGCATTCAGATTTTGGAACTCTGGGGTACTAAGAGGAGGCAATCACACAGTACAGCAGCACACAGACACAGGTGCCTATTAGTTTTTTTTTTTGGGGGAGGGTTCCTTGAGCTGAGATAAGAACAAGAAGCTGATACAGTAACAGTTGTGGCCTGGCATAAAGCCAAGGTGTGGTGATGTGAGAGGGAATGGGGCAGATGGTGGTATCAAATTACTTTCCCTCACCAAAGCGGAATACTTCATTTAGTCTTTAAGCAGTAATTAATTTGTCTTTTAAGACTAAGTTTAGTCATTTTTAATCTTCTGTAATCATCAGAAGAATACTGCCTATAGGAATACCTAATTTTAAGAAGTTCAACTGTAATTGTTTTTTAAGAGTAAATTACTACTAAATGAATATTATATACTGATTTTAGAAGTAAACATTCTTGAACACTTTTGAATGATAAATGAAGACTTTTCAATACTTCTTTTGTTTTATATGCAATGTTGTTAATTTTCATTCTGATCATGGAGCATAACCTTGATTATTTTGCACTGTGGATGGTAGGAGAATACATGGGCTTCATTCGCCTTCTAGCTCCTTCGTTACCTTAGTAAGATCCTTAGTATAATCACTTCTTTTATAATAACTTTTGCTCTATCAAGAATGCTAAGGCATTAGTACTGCTCTATCAAACTGTAATGCTCTTCAAAGTACATTTTTTTAATACTACTGAATCATAAATGAAGACTACAGTCAGACTAAGACTTAGTTTGGCTAAGCAGATTTACTGTGTGGTGGTGTTTTTATTTTTTACTCACAGGGATTGCTACTGTTTGTTGCTAACATTTCATTGATTTATTTTTCTCTGATTCAAACTGTTGTTGCTGGTATACCTTCTTCTGCATTATTACAAGGTGTGCCTACAGGTGTGTGCTAACAGATTACTGCTGTAATCTTTTGATTCAAATTGTCTTTTGCAAGGTATATCTTCTGTTACTGCTTTATTTTTCTCTGTAGCAAAGTGTTTCTTACAGGTATATCTTCTCTGAAATTACTGTATTACAGGTGGAGCTTACATTTTTGTGACTTTTTTATCATTGGGCTAAGCAAAATTACTGTTTGACACTGTGTTTTATTTTATTCTTGTTTTTTTGTTTGTTGAAAAGGTTTGTTGTCTCAGAGGTGTTTCAGTCTCCTTCTCACATTGAAGGAGCTAATTGCTTTCCTCCCACAGCTCTTCCAAAGGATTAGGGCCCAGATATTCAAAAGGATTGCGCCATGCGCAACAGGGTTGCGCATGCGCAGCTCCAAAAATGCGCCATTCTGCGATATTCAGAAGGAGCCAGCTGCGCCACCAAAAACATGCTGAGCAACAGTGCAATGGAAATGAAGGCACGCGCAACCGGAAGGGCACGGGTCCATGCATAAACGCGCAATCGCAAGAGTGGCGCAGCCAGAAGTTGTGCAGTAGCGGAATTGAGCCAAAAAAAAAAGGCTCAAGGAAGCGGCGCAAGAACCCTAGCAGGCCACAAACTGGGGAAGAGAGACACAGAGACAGAGAGAGAGAGACAGAGCTGGAAGGGCAGACAGGGACAGTGTGCCCAGTAGGACAGAGAGGCCAGCGGGGGGTGCCCAGTGCAGTGGAAGCAGCAGTGAGGGCAGCGGGGGTAACACAGCAACAGCAGCCAGGGGGGCAGAAGCCAGGGAGATGGACAGTGCCAGCTTCCACATGGAAGCTGTAATGAGGGGGGTGAGACACCTTGCTGCAGGGGGACATGGCCGCAGAGGGGCCCATTGGTGGTATGCCCCCGACAGGCGGTATCGTGCCCGCATCAGCTTCGAGCTGTACACAGATGTTGAGATCGGGGCCGGTACTGCCTGAACAGGGCAATACTGAGATGGCTCTGTGAGCTGTGCAGTGATGTGATGCAGGCACCCTCACGGAGTCACGCTCTGTCTGTGGAGACCAAGGTGACAGCCTGCATGTGCCTGCTCACCACGGGCACCTTCCAGAGGCCGACAGGGGACACCACAGGCATTACGCAGTCGGCCACGTCACGCATCCTCACCCAATTCCTCAGCGCACTGCTGCCTCATGCTGCGGAGTACATCCATTGCCCCTGCACCGCGGCAGAGTGTACAGCAAACATGCAAGAGTTCCACAGGGTAGCACGTATGCCTGGCGTGCTAGGGGCCATAGACTGCACCCATGTGGCCATTCGCACGCCACCTGGCCCCGACAGCCAGGCATATCGGAACCGAAAGGGGTTTGTCCAGTGTCAACTGCCAGGTGGTGTGTGATGCCACTGGGCGCATTATCAATGTCTGTGCCACACACCCTGGCGGAGCACATGATGCCTTCATATGGCACCAGTCTGCACTGTGCCATCGATTCGAGAGTGGGGACATCCCCACAGGACATCTAGTGGGTGAGTACACATGTATGGAATGCAAATTCTGGGCAAGGGTGGGAATGACACAGGTGCCATGGTAGTGGCACACAAGGATATGGGCAATATGGACCTGACATGACACTGCTCTCCACTATCTCCACACAGGTGACTGCGGATACCCACTCCGTCCCTGGCTGCTCACACTGTACCGGCACCCCACGACCCCAGTGCAGCTATGCTTCAATGAGGCACATGCCGTAACATGTAACATCATAGAGTGGGTGTTTGGGATGCTCAAGGCACGCTTCCGATGCCTAGACACCTCCGGTGGTGCCCTACAGTACAGCCCCCAAAAGGCCTGTGGGATATTCCTGGCCTGTTGCATCCTGCACAACATGGCCAAAGACCATGGGATAGCCATATAGGTTGAAGAGGGGGACAGCGATGGGGACGCCAGTGGCGCCGGTGATGTTGGTGATGAGCAGCCCCCCCTAGGACGGAGGGACCCCCGACTGACCCGGCAGGCTCAGCTGCACCGGGACACCATTGCAGAAGAGCACTATGCCCAACACAGGTAAGTCAAGGGGACATGTGCAAGCCACACTGTCCATGCACAAACCACAGGCACACAGGGGAACACACCGTGCATGAAGGTCAGGGGAGTTGAAGGTTCCAGGCATACCAACACACCATCAGGGAGGGGTGAGCACCCATATGGACACATACACACACCAGGCAGCATACATGGGAAGAAGCACAGCACTGCAGAAACGACATTGCCAACACACAGCACCACCGACCACCCCCACCATCTGTACCGTCCAAGTACGTGTGTCAGGACCTGGGCACCCTTGCACCTTGGTGTACAGTGCAATGCAGGCATCATCATGCACACACACCTGTGGACAGCAGTTGGGAGAGTGTGCAGGTGGTCCGTGTGTCAGTGTGGTGAGCAGAGCACCCAGCAGTGCACTGCCCACCATGACACACATTGCACACAGGGCAGCACCAGACAGGGCCCGCACTGGGAGACAGCTCAGTCAGGTAGCACTGTCCGACGGCCACCACGGATGCGTGGGCAGCCCCACCATGGCCCACCAGCACTGGCAGGCTGAGCAGCGGCCACATGGGGTGGTGCTGTTGCACTACCAGGGGTCCCACTGTGCGAATGTGACCTTGCCCGCACAGGGGTCTGCATCATGCCGAACAAACGTGCACCAGGGGTGCTCGGGATGCCCACAGCAGAACCCGGCGTCGACAGGCCTGGTGTCGCACGACGCCGGGAACGGGGAGCGGAGAGCGCACTGTGTGGGGTGTGTGGTACAGGGGCACCTGACAGTGTGCCCAATGCGTCTGCAACAGAGACCACTGCCTAGGTCAGCCTGTCAATGGCGGCAGTCACATCCGTCCGCATAAGGACCAGCTTGGCTCAGTCCTGAGCACACTCCCTGCTGTGCCGTTCCACGGACACAGACAGTGCCTCCACGGACCTTGCAACCCGCCCCTGCAGCTGTACTGATTCCTGCAGCAGGCGGGTGTGCATGTCCAATGGGTACTGTGCCCCAATGGCATCGTGACCCCCAGGGTGTGGACGGTCCTGGTGCACAGCACCCCTTGAGGGGTGGGTGCTGTTCACCAGGACCAGGTATGGGCAGATGAAAGGGTGGTGGACATGTGCCACTGCTTGACACTGTGCCCCCAGACCTGGTGTGTGACTGCTGCTGCCACCCCTCCAACTGCTGAGCCCCCAGGTCCACCTGTTCCACCTCCGTGCTGGCAACAGTGCCGGACACCTGCACAGCCACCGGTGCTGCCTCACCGGTGCTGACAGGCACAGCCTGGGACTGTGCCAGCATGCTGGTACACAGGTGTGAACCAGGAAGTCCCAGGGGCACGTGCTGGCCTGCCATGTGTCCATCATGGGACACACACCCATCACTGCCCATTGCAGGGCTGCTATCATCAATGGTGCAGGTACGTGTCACTGCCATAGGCACAGCATGCTGGCATACCTGCATGCCAGACTGCTGAGACACAGGCTGTGCACCCCCTGCACCCGTATCACTGACACCAGAGTTGTTGGCCCAGCGTGCATGCTGCTGCAGTGCCTGCTGGCTGGTGGCGGAGGTGGATGGTCCCTCCTCCACATCCAGCAGGTCTGCATCACTGTCTGGACCCACCACCACCACCGTCTCCTGAAGACGAACAGGATCTGTAACAGAAAGAGAGTACATGTGAGTGCATGTGAACAACCCCCCAACACCACCACCATGTCATACCGTGCAGTGATGGGCTTCCACCTGTCTGGAATCCTCTGCCTGGTACACCCGCAATGGCACTCGGCTGCATGGCTGCGACCAGTGTCTCCTCTGTTGGGGTCAGCTGCAACACCACTGGCGGGCCCCCACCAGTGCCAGCACGTGCCGCCCTGAAGGCTGCCACCTTCTCCTTCAGCTTCCTGCGGTCAGTCCCCATCTTCTTCTTGCATTCCTGCACGGAGTGCTGGTGGCTTCTGTGCAGGTTGATGGCCCGAGCTATCCCCTCCCATGCAGCTGCAAGTTCCTGAGGGGTGCCCCTCCGTCCACTCAATAATGGCTCATCCTCCAGGTAGGCCTGGAAGAGGGCCTCTGTCTCTGCAGCTGTGAAGTTCGGCCTCCTCCTATGCCTGCCGTCCTCACCCTCACCTTGTCTCTGGTCAGTCATGATGATCTGTATGGGTGGAAGTGGACACCTGTCACTGTGCAGTCTACAGCATTTCCCCATGAGCATAGGTGCAGGCCCGGGGGGGGAGGAAGCCCCCCACGTTTCTTCTCCGTATGGCAGATACTAATAGAAAAAGTGCCCTTTGTCCCTTTCTAAGTGCCCTTTTGATTCTCAGCCCCCTCAGCCTTTATCATCCTCCGGCACCCCTGCCCATGAGCATTGTCCTGAGCATCACAAAGCATGTAACTCACCTCTCACCTGCAGTAACCAAATCTGGCCAGCACAACCCACTGTCGCATTTTCATAGCTAACACATGCAAATGAGGTGGCGCAACTAATGACATGCTAATCGCGCACTCGCTTTGAATAGCTGATCGAATGATTTGCATATGTCGGCTGAATATCGCGAATTTGCATTTTGCGCAATACGGAAGGTCCGGCTGAGCCAATGGCGCAGGTTTGTGCCTGCATGCTACACTGCATTGTGCATGCCCAGACAGCTTACGTATGCGTCTATCGCGCTGTAGACCTGCTGAGCACGATCGGCAATTCAGGCCATGGCCACCATTGTGCCAGTGGAGCTACAGCACTGGGCACTATATGGCGCTGTGGCACTACTGCGCGATGGTCCACTGTGGCACTGGTATGCAGCTTGGCAGTCACGCAGGATGCCTATACGTCCGATGGTGCTGTGTGTAGCCTTGCGTCATTGCCGTGACCTTGTGTGCCCTTTGCCCCTGGCAACCGCGCTACCCGTAATATGCGTCCTATTGCAGTGTCTGGTGACAGCGCTATGTGGAGTGACGGCGTTGTTTAAACAGCGCGATTGGAGCCTGTGGTGGTCTATTGCGCAACATTTCCACGTGGGGTTCCAGTGCAGCGGAGCGCCATATTGCCTGCTGTAAACTGGCTGGGATGGCTAGGAGGAGGGCAGTGAGTTGGATCCCACTGGAGGTGGCCAACCTGGTGGCTCTGGTGGAGCCCCACTGTGAGGCACTCTATGGTGAGGCCCCCCTCACCATGGCGAGGACGCAGGTGTGGCAGCAAGTGGCCATTGACCTGGTGGAGGTCACTGGACGGGGCCGGTCTGCTGAGCAGTGCCGGCACTGGTACAGTGACCTCCGCTGGAGGGAGCCGGACATGTTGGCCAGACTGCGGGCACGTGCCAGGTGGGGCATGGTGCCTAGGCCAGGTGAGTGTACCATCTATGCACCTATATTCTCTGTAGGGGTGTGTGTGTGCTTGGGTGGCTGTGCATAGGTGCCGGCTCGGACACGGTTGGCTGTGTCAGTGTGTGCAGCTGTGCGATGGATGGTTATGGCTGTGTGGGCAGGCACTCTCACTGGGGCAGGGGGCACTCTGCTTTTGAGTCACACTGATGTTTGTCTCAACATATGTCTCCACAGGCCGAAATCCGAGGATGCAGAGGCGGGGTGGTGGGCCATGCCAGGGCCCGCGGAAGGAGGTCACCCCGGATGGGGCATCGCCAGCAGCCCGCAGCAACAGCAGCAGGGGCAAGAGCGGATGATGGAGCTGCTTGAGCAATGTGAGTATCATGACTTCATGGATGCTACTGCATGCTGGGGAGGTCCACTAGCCCTGCACAATACAGCCATGCAGGATAGGAGTCATATTTCCACCATACAGGACACTAGTGAGGCCCCACCTGGAGTACAGTGTACATTGCGGAGACCATACCTACATAAGGGCGTAGAGTGGCCAGGGAAGGTTCAGAGGAGGGCAACACGGATGGTGCATGGCTTGCATCACGGGTCCTATGACAACAGGTTGAAGGAACTGAACATGTACTCCCTGGAGGAGGGGGAGAGAGAGGATATGATGGGGACATACAGGTATCTTACAGGGGGGATCAGGGTGCGGGACACACTGTTTGAAGTGACAAAGATGTTCCAGGACTAGAGGGCATGGGATTAAGATGGAGGGGGGACGATTCAGGGACACATGGAGAAGGACTGTCTTCACAGAGCGGGTGGTAGACCAGTGGAACACCCTGCCAGAGGACGTGGTGGGGGCTGACTTGATCACGGGATTTAAGAATGCACGGGATAGACATAAAGGAATTCTGGAGGTCAGGGGTAAGGTGCAACAGACTTATAGGAAAAGAGAGTGAACTTACAAGCTGAAATGGGCAGACTGGGTGGGCCATAGGCCCTTATCTGCCGACACTGTCTATGTATCTATGTATGTATGCACGACACAGGTGACATGCATCACTGTGCAGTATCACACGTCTGTGTATGCATCACTGGTGGTCAGGCATGCACTGGGCACATAGCTGTGTAACTGGCATCACCACGTTGCCACATCACTTGACAGCCTTGTTTGTGCTGTGATGGACATGGGCATGTGTGTGTGCAGTGGTCTAGCTAGTGCCGCCTGTTTGTGATGGCCATATGCATGTTCACTGTGGGTGGGTGCATGCCATCACAGGTGCGGGACATTGGGCTATATGGCTTGCAGGTTGGGTGGTGTTCAGGGTTGTGGTCAGTCTCAGCCATTGACTGTGTTCCCATTTTCCTAGGCCTCGAGGTACTCAGGAGGATTTCGAGGGATATTCGGCACCTCACCCAGATTGGCATGGACAACCAGGCGATACTGCAGGCCATACAGTGCCATGGTTCTAGGAGGAGGAGGCACAGGACGGGGCACCAGCAGGGGGAGGTCCGGCAGCCAGCTGGGCCATAGGCCACATTCCCTTCCCACTTCTCCCATCCCTATCACCCTGCCTTCCCTCTCCAGGTTTTTATTCCCTCCCCCTTGAACACCCCTGCCTTTTACCTGTCCCCCCCACTTGTACATAGTTTCACCTGTTTTTCTGTTAATCCTTTAAATATACATTTCTATTTTGATATGACTGCTGTGTTGGTCTCTGATTTGCAGCTGGCTATGGGTGCTCAGTTGCAGGGGTGTACATGCCATCTGGGCTGGTATGGTCCTGGGTATATGTGTGTGTGTGTGTGTGTGTGTGTGTGTGTGTGTGTGTGTGCATGTGTGTGCATGTGTGTGCATGGGAGGTATCTCCAGCATGGCAGTGACTTTCGGTTGGTCTTGCCGTCTGCTGCCACCCACTGCTGGGTGCACAGGGTGTGTCTGGCTTGTAGGTTTCTGTGTTGCACGGGGCTGACGAGTGCTGGGGGGAATGCATGGTTTCCTGCAGTGCCAGTCACTGCACATGGGTGGTGTCTTGGGGTCACAGTGCAGGGTGTGCTGTGCGTATGGGGGGCTGATGTGCACTGTGGTTGTCAACCCCCTGTGTGTGGCACTCTCCGCCTGCCAGTGGTTGTGCTGGGGTGTCATGGCTCTGCTATGCTTTGTTGGCTTGTCCCCATGGGCAAGTAGATCATCTGTCCCACCCCCAGTGATGCTGTTCTTGGGGTGCGCAGGTGTGGTGTGGGTTCTGCAGTGTGTTCCTGTGCCCATGTGTGGCATGGCTGGCGGTGGGCCCCAGCCTGCCTCCCTGGATGTGCAGTTCCATTGCTCTGGGGGCTGTGCTTGTGCTATGGCAGCTCTGGAATGCTCAGCTGAGCTTCCCTGGTTGCTCCATAGCGCAACATTTTGGCTCAGCTTCTCCTTCCTGGTTGCGCGATGGCGCAGTATGTGCGCTATTCAGACGTTGGTTGCTTGCGCAATTTGCTCTGCTCCATGTTTGAATATCGCACCTGTTTCGCATTTGCGCAACTGGTTTGTGCTTGCTCCTGCTGTTGCGCTAGTTTTGAGCGCAGTTTGAATATCTGGGCCTAGGTGTGTATGTGGGGGGTGGAGCTGGCAAACTGTCAGTAATTTCCAACAGAAAGAAGGGTTAAAAAGTCAGGTTAGTTGATATCTTGGAGGTAGAAGAGTTGGTTTGCAGGACAAGGCACCTAGCTTCACCTGAGCTCTTTCCTTCTAAGACTGATTGAAAGGCAGAGTAGAGAAACTTACCAGAGCAAGGGAAAAGGATTAAGACTTATTTTGGCTAAGCAGATTTACTGTGTGGTGTTTTTATTTTTCACTCACAGGGATTGCTACTGTTTGTTGCTAACATTTCATTGCTTTATTTTTCTCTGTAGCAAAGTGTTTCTTACAGCGTATATCTTTTCGGAAATTATTACAGGTGGTGTTTTACAGGTTTTACAGTTTTATCGAACATAAGGATAAGCTTTCAGGGTTACTGCATTTGTTGTTGACTGATTGTTTCTGCTCTTACCTCCTTGTTCTTTTGTCCATGGTTCTTCTTTTTTGGCAGGGGAAAACTTGGGAGACTTGAGTACCTGGCTATGTATTGCTCAGAAGAGACCGAGGTGCAAAAAGGGGGGGGGGGAGGAATGGCCCTGTATGTCAATGAAAATATCAAAGCAACAGAAATTCAGAATACACATAAGGAGCCAGAAGAACTGTGGGTCACCCGTGAAACAGAAAATGGGCCAGCCATAAGAACTGGGGTTGTCTACAGGCCCCCGGACCAGGAGGAGGACACAGACACATTACTGTTACAAGATATATAAAACATGACAGCTAAAGGGGAGGTTCTGATAATGGGAGACTTCAACATGCCAGAAACAGATTGGTCAATACCAGCAGGAACATCTGCCAGAACTAGACACATAGTGGATTCCCTACAGGGGGAGCGCCTCAAACAACTGGTACAGCAACCCACAAGAGACAGGACTATCCTAGATCTAGTACTGACTAACAAGGAAGGGATCACAGATCTCCAGGTAGAAGGTCATCTGGGGGCCAGTGACCATCACATGGTATGGTTCAATTTGGCTACTACATCTAAATCATCCCATTCCAAGGCAAAAATATGGGACTTCAGAGGAGCTGACTTTGATAAGATGGCCAACAGAGTTAAGCAAGCCCTGGCAAAAAGAAACACAGGTGAGGGGGTACAGGCAAAGTGGGCAAGCATTAAGGATGCAATATTTGAAACAACATCCCATTGTGTTAGACATACAAGGAAGTGCAAAAGAAGAAAGAAACCGTTTGGTTCTCAAATACAGTAGCAGAAAAGGTCAGAGCCAAAAGGCTGGCCTTCAGTAAATATAAGGGAACACAGCGGGATGAAGATAGGGAGGCATACCAAACTGCCTTAAGGTAAGCAGGGAAGGCAGTAAGGCAGGCAAAGTCCCAAACTGAGGAAACACTAGCACGAACAGTAAAAGAAGGTGACAAGACTTTCTATAGATACATTAGTGAAAGGAGAAAGTCCAGAGGGGGGTATTGCTAAGCTTAATGGAGAAAAGGGAGCATGTGAGGAGGAGGACCCTGTAAAGGCATCTATCCTAAATAGATACTTTTGCTCAGTATTAACTGAAGAGAAGGTAGGGCAGGTCCCACAGCTTAGCATCATGGACACGGGGGGAGGGAAGTGAGCACTACTCCCTTCACAAAAGATAGATAGGGTCCTACAAGAGCTTGCTAAGCTCAGGGTGGATATGGCAATGGGACCTGATGGCATACATCCCAGGGTACTTAAGGAGCTAAAGGTGGAACTAGCAGAGCCATTAGCAGAACTGTTTAGTGAGTCTCTGAGCACAGGAGAGGTCCCAGAAGACTGGAGAAGGGCTCATGTGATCCCACTCCACAAGAGTGGTAGCAGGGAGGAGGCAGAGAACTACAGACCAGTCAGTCTTACCTCAGTAGTGGGCAAGATTATGGAGGCACTCCTTAAGGAAAGGATAGTGCAACACCTGGAATCCATAGGGCACACGATCCAAGACAGCATGGGTTTACAAAAGGAAGGTCCTGTCAAACTAATCTCATAGATTTCTTTGACTGGGTAACCAGAGTGGTGGACCAAGGGGGAGCAGTTGATGTCGCCTACCTTGACTTCAGCAAAGCTTTTGACACTGTTCCACATAGAAGATTGATAAATAAGCTTGGTAGGCTCAGGGTGGGTCAGAAGTTGGTCAACTGGGTGGCAAACTGGTTGATGGGCAGAAAACAGAGAGTGGTGGTAAATGGTATACAGTCAGAAGAGATGCAAGTCACAAGTGGGGTACCTCAGGGATCAGTCCTGGGGCCAGTCCTCTTCAACATCTTCATTAGTGACCTTGCAGATGGACTAGAGGGTAAGGCTTGTCTGTTTGCAGATGACACCAAGATCTGTAACAGATTAGATGATCCAGATGGGGTGGGCAGAATGAGAAGAGATCTGGATAAACTAGAAAAATTGTCAGAAGAGTGGCAACTGGGATTTAATGCAAAGAAGTGCAAGATCATGCACATAGGGAAGAGAAACCCTGAAGACACTTATAGGCTGGGAGGGGAGTTGCTAGCAGTCACAAAGGAAGAAAGAGACTTGGGCATCATCATCACTGATGACCTGAAATCATCCAAGCAGACCTCTAAAGCAGTAGGTAAGGCTAGGGGGGGTGTTAGGGTATATTAGTAGGGGTATCACAAGTTGTGAGAGGGAGGTAATAATCCCTCTTCACAAGACACTGATTATGCCCCATCTGGAGTACTGCATACAGTACTGGAGGCCACACCTTCACAAGGACATTAACCAAATTGAGGCAATCCAGAGAAGGGCAACCAAAATGGTGCAGGGACTGCATGAGAAGACATATGATGACAGATTAACAGAGCTCAATATGTATACCCTTGAGCAAAGGAAGAAGAGAGGTGATATGATCGAGGCATTCAAACACCTTAAGGGCATTAACAAGGTGAAAGAGTCTAATGTTTAAATATAAGAAAAATAGCAGGAAAAGAGGACACAGCATGAGATTAGAGGGGGGCCAGTTAAGGGGGAATGTGAGGAAATTATTTTTCACAGAAAGGATGGTGGATGCATGGAATGGCTTACCACAAGAAGTGGTGGCTATGAATACAGTGCAGGGCTTCAAACAGGCATGGGATAGGCATAAGGAAGCAATACAAATGACTATGAATAGATAGACCACTGACAGAGCAAAGGCCAATGGCACATTTATAAGGTAGAAAAAGAAATGGGTAGACTGGATGGGCCTTGCGGTCCTTATCTGCCATCAACTTCTATGTTTCTATGTAGCAGAGTAGTTTTAGGATTTAAATTAGCCAATCAAGGCTGGGTACCTTACCATGCATTTCAGTTCTACTAAGCAAGGAGACAGATTAAACAACCAGCAACGCCACTGAATTTTAGAGAAGGTAACCCTTTAAAAATCTATACTTGAACTACATTTCCCATAAGTCTACTCGGTCAGTGAACTACATTTTCCCAGCTCACTTCCTGTCTATGTCCCGCTTGATGAAACTGCACGAGCACTCAGTGGTCTCCATTTTTGAACAACTGGGGTTTCCTGCAGCAAAGATTTACATGTTAAGGAAAGAGCTTATGTTTAAAAAGTACATCTTTTTTTTTTTTTAAATCTTCTTTATTGTGATTTTTATGTGTTCCAACAGTATGCATATACACACATATCCCAGGGTTGGACCCTGGCCCACATCCCCAAACTGGATATGGATACTATATACATCCCCACAACTATTTACAATCACAGTTATATCTTATCAAGACTGTAGGTTTGGGTCCAGTTTTGCCTAATGTCACCTTCCATACTATTCCTTGAAATTTGACTTTAATCTAGTCTACTACTTAACTTGAATTTTCTTAATAGTATCTTCCCAAATTTCAAGGCATGTCCTGTCTTCCCCGGACATAACTCTAATAACTGTGTCCCTAGGAGAGAGAGAGAGAATCCATCCATATCCGCCAAAGGTAGTAACATACTAATCCAGAAAGAGACCATCTCCTGAGAGTATTATGACTCCATTAGTACAAAAGTTACACTATACAGTGTCCTATATTTCCATACAGTCTTATCCCAATCTCCCATTTTACTGAGAGAAACCATCCAACAAGCTAAACTCCTTCAGACAGGCAGATCTGTGTCCGGGCACTCCTCAGTTGTACCGAGTATACTGCCTCTAGCACCCTCCATCTTTTATCATATACATTCTTTTTCCCCTCTATTACCATTTGCCTTTTAAGTCTGTCCAAGACTTGCAGTAGGTCACTAACCCATTGGTCATAGCTATAAATAATATCACTTTTCCAGTGCCTAAGAACAAAAGCTTTAACCAGGGAGGACATCAAAGACACATATTTGGCTCAACTTTTTAGTACCATTTGCATGTCCCCTAACAAGCATATCTCTGGTTTGATATACTCGGAATAATTTAGTAATGGGCCCATTTTTTGCCCAATTTGAGTCCACAATGGCTGAATTAAAGGGCAGCTCCACAATACATGCATCAGATCCCCTGATTCTACTCCACATCTAAAACACAGGTCTGTCTGTCTGAGTTTTCTAGAACATAATTTAACAGGAGTATAGTAGATATTTGAACAAATAAAAAACTGCATGGTTTTATACTTCGGTATGGGCAAGACCTTAATATTTCTCCAGATTTCCTTCCATTCAGGCTTCACGGGGGATAAAGTTTTCTCCCAGTATCCTATCTGAGCTTTGACTTCCACACTCATAAAGTCCAACAACACCCTATAAACTTTTGAGAGGGGATGTTGTAGGAGGTCTATCTCTTTCAAATGGTCCCACGTAAATAGTATTTGTTCCCTTTCCTTATTGTCCTGTATAAATTTCTGAACTAGATTTGTAACTTGAATCCTTTTAAAAGGATCCCATGCTCTGGCTTGCTCTGGTAGTTCCACCCTATCTTCTACTATCAAGTCTGACAGCATTCGGCCGGACAGTTGTGGAGCCCATTGACTACTAATTACTTGTCCCCCTACACGAAAGTTAGGGTTTCCTATTACAGGCTGATTTCTGGTTCCCTTCTGCGCCTTCCTCTGAATCATGTTCAGCAGATCCCACCATGCTTTAACTGATTTGTAAATTGGTGACTGCTTTCCCCCTTCCGGCAAAGCCTCCGGGTCTGTAAACAGCATTGCAGCGGGGGAAAACTTTAGGTCCTTTAGCACAAGCTGTTCCAGCTGAAGCCATGTTGGTGTGTATCCCCCTACTTCCTCACTCCTTGTCCATCGCCCCATCACACCCAGCTGACCTGCTACATAATATAGGAAGAGGTCCGGGAGCTTAATCCCACCCTTAGAGTAAGGGAGGCATAGAACAGCGTGCTTCCTCTTAGGAGATTTGGAATCCCACAGAAATTCTGAAATGACCCTCTGTATACTGCTAAACCTCCCCTTCGGAATGCTATAGGGTGAGAGATAGATCGGGTATAATAGTCTGGGTAGAAGGTTCATTTTAATCAGTCCCAGTCTAGCAGTTAAATCTAAAGGAAGTTTATTCCACCTTAAAATGTCAGTTTTAATTGTAGCTAACAGGTTATCCACATTTTCCTCCACACCATTCTCCAATCTAGAAGTGATCCAGATTGCCAGATACTTAATTTTTGCCCCAGCCCAGTTAATTTTCAGGTGTTCGAAATCTGCTCTGTGCATGTAAACAGTAAGTGGGAGAACCTGAGTTTTGCTTAAGCTTAATTTATAGTTAGATGCCTCCGAAAATTTCCCAATTATTTCCAATGCCTTTTGGAAACTAGCAGCAGGGTTGGCTAAATGTAACAAAATATCATCGATGAATACCGAGAATTTAAGCTCAATCCCCTGAGTCCTGGGCTCCATATTTAGTGCTCTTAATAAAGGTTCCAAGTAAATGTTAAATAAAATTGGTGACAAGGGGCAGCCCTGCCTAGTCCCATTTCACAAAAGAAACTCCTTTGATAAATAACCATTACATAAGACTCTGGCTGTAGGGGCCTTGTAGAGATTTTGGAGACCTCTAAAAAAACCCTTCGGGAAGCCCTTTCTCTCCATTGTAGAGAATAAAAAATTATGGGAGACTCGGTCAAAAGCCTTTTAAGGCATCAAGTGCTATCAGGGCCATAGCAGATTTTGTGTAGGAAGCCCTGTGCAAAATGTGGTGCATCTTTCTTAACGCGTCCTGTGCCCCCTTCCCTGGCATGAACCCAACTTGGTCCCGACTGATTAATAAAGTTGCAACTTTAAAAACCCTATTAGCCAGAATCTTTGTAAGTATTTTGATATCTTGGTTGATTAAAGCAATGGGTCTATAGTTACCTGGCAGGTCCCAAAGCTCATCCGGCTTAAGGATCAAGGTAATGTAAGCTTGGTATAAGGGAGGGTGGGGAACTCCACTGTTCATAATGTTTGAGAATAAATCCATTAGTAGAGGGCTTATTGTCCCAAAGTGGACTTTATAGAATTTTGCAGACAGGCCATCTGGCCCTGGCGCCTTACTGTTTGGAAAGTCTCTGATTACTTTCCTGATCTCTAGTTCTGAGATTGGTGCTTCTAATGCCCGGGCTTGCTCTACTTCCAATTTGGGTAACAGTATATCCTTAAGGAACCTTTCAACTGCTACCTCCGTACTGGTACCCCCCCTTGATAAATCCCTGAATAATAATCCGCGAAAGCATCCGTCATTTTCTGCGGTTCTGAAATAATCCCCTGCCCCGAAATTCACTGCCATGATCATTCTTTCCACCTTCCACTCCTTAATTCAATGAGCCAATACACGACCAGGTACATCCCCCTGCAACAGATGTTTAGCATTTAGTCTTTCCAGCCAGCAATCTGCCGTAAGGTTCAATATACTTCTGTGTTAGTCTCTCAAATCCCCAAAGTCCTTGTCCATTTCTATACTTGAACCTTCTAAAGGTAGTAATGATTTAATGGCCTCAACTAAAAATTCTTCCCGGCTGTATTAAGTTTGTTCCACCTAGAGGTATACTCCTGCGCCATTCCTGCATATAATACCTTACAAGCTGGCCAAGCTAGTTTCTTGTCCTCTAATGTTGTGATTTGAGTTTGAATGATCCCCTTAAGTACCTCCTCTAACTTAAACACCATACTGTCCTCCGCAAATATCCCTTCATCTAGTCGCCATCTAAATGGCCTTGGGGGAATATTATCCAGCTCCCATAGTAGCTGGATCGGAGAATGATCAGATAGGACCCTATTACAAGTATTCAAGCCTTTGATACCTCTCAACCCTTCCCTATTAACCACAAAAAAATCAATCCTAGTATGCGTCTTGTGGACCCCAGAGTAGAAAGTCATCTCTGTATCCCCTTTCCTATACATTCTATATGGGTCTACCAGTGCTGTTGCTTCTAGGAGTCTGTTTAATGCTCTCTGTGGGGGAGAAGATGATTTATTGGAGACAGGGCTCCTGTCCTTCCTATTATCAAAGCAGATATTCCAGTTTTCTGCCATGATAAGTGGAGTCTGGGGGAGTGTAGCAATATCAGCTTCTAACGAGGCAAAGAATTCTGACTTAGCTGGAGTAGGGCCATAGATTGAAGCACACGAAAATGGGCATCCCAAGATCGAACCCACCACATATATCCCCCTGCCATCCTCTCTTGACTGGGTTCGTTCAATTACATATGGGCATATTTTCCTGATTAATATTGCCACTCTCCCCGATGTTTTCATTTTCCCAACTCCCACTACCTTACCTACCCAACCCCTCTTAAGAAGGTTTACCTCCTCAGACAGTAAGTGAGTTTCTTGCAGTGCAGCAATATGCACACCCAGTTGATTTATATACTGCAGCACGACCAGTCTTTTTTCCTCCCCCTGAGACCTTTCACATTCCATGAAAGAAGTTTAAGTGATACCATCTTCTATATCACCGCCCCAGATAATCACTCTCATATGTTGTATCTTCTTTACCTCATGCTTTATGGATTCTCTCTCACTCCTTACCCCCCAGAATCCCCCCTTCCTATCTCCCTCGATCCTTCGATCACCCTCCTCAGTCCTCATGAAACATGTATGAGTCAGCCCTCAAGATATCTCTGAGCCCCCCCTCAAATCCCAGCATATCATCCATTGAATGACCCCCCCACATATCCCAACCCGACATTAAGATTTAACTTTGTCTATCACCTTCTAGAACTTTTCGCTCAATGGCCAAAAAGGAAAGGGCTTAACAGCCCCAACACCAATACATAACCCAGCTTGGTAATAGTCAGTGAGCCTTTCCCCGACAAACCATTCACTCGTGTCTTGCTCGAGTAACAGTACCCCTGAAAAAAAAAGGGGGGGTAGGATAACTAGCCATATAGCCACACTAGCTTTGATCCACCCCTTCTTGACACTTTCAATGAACAAAGTAGAACAGTAGTGAAAAACAGTTAGACTAATTTTCTTCAATCCGAAAGTTAGTCGAGATCAGGAATTACGTATCCCTGCCAGTTCTCACAAAATTTCCCTGGTGTTGCTAATCACACTCGCCGCTGCATTGCCAGCGTTCTTGCCACACCCTCTTTATTTCAAGTCGGCGACTTGAATAATTCTGGTAGTTCAATTCTGAGACTTTCCAAAGCTTCAGTTGCTGTAAAATAGCATTTATCTCCTTTCGGAAGTTTTACAGTTAGTGTAGCTGGATGTTGCAATCGAAATTTCAGACCCGCTAAATACAGCTTCTTTTTTATCTCCACATATTCTTTTTGTTTCTCTCTCACCGAGGGCACTAAGTCTTGAAAGATCCATATTGAAGTCCCATTCCAATGCAAGGATCTATTTGCTTTCGCTTTATTCAGGACATGAATCTTTACCTTGTAGTTTAGAAACCTCATGATCAGAACTCGAGGTCGGGCTCCAGGTGGGGGTATTTTTCTCAATGACCGGTGGGCCCTCTCCACATTACATGAGTCACCATATGGCGAAGGACCAAATAGCTTCAGGAGAAAGTCCTGCATAAAGGTTACACAATCCGAGCCTTCCGTTTTTTCAGGTAGGCCTGCAATTATTAAATTGTTTCTCTTACTACGTGACTCTTGGTCCTCCAAATGCTCTTCAAGCTTTTTAACTTGCCTTTTGAGCCCGATCATTTCTAGGTCTATGGCCCCCCGGTTTTCTCTCCTTGAAGCCACTCTAGCCTCCACTCCCCCACCCTTTGTGTTAAGGCATGTAACGCGGGTTTTAGTATGGTAAAATCTGCAACTAGTCCCTGCAAAAGTTGTTTGATTTCGCAAATATCCTGTGAGGTTGAGTACCCTCCTTGGGCTTCTGTTTTCAGATCCTCAGCATCATCTGGAGACGGAGAGTGGGGCTTGGAATGCTTAGTCGCTGGTACTCTTGCCGAGAGAGGCTCGGGGCTTTCGATTTCTAACTTGCCCATTTCGTTCTCCTGGCCCGCCGTTGCTAAATTGATCTGCTCCCTCCTACGATTAAGCCTGAGGCGATCACCACTACTTAGGGCATGCCTAGTCATCAGGGATCCTTGCAATAACAGATTTAGGGGGTCAAATAGAGCTTAAATCTTTTATTTTATCCACTGAAACTCGAGCGCGATCTCGGAGACGTCTGACCCCTGCTAGCTCATCACGTGATATCAAAAGTACATCTTTTTAATTACCTGAAATTTTAAATACAGTAAGGGAATTATCACTCAGGTTCTTTTTCTTTTTCAAAATGAATTGCTGTGCAGGTTTCACTATCAATGTTTTGCCATGAAGACATTTTCTCTGCTCTGAACTCATGTGGCTATTTGAAATACACAGTTTATTTTCCATCATATCCCACCCTTAAAGTATCTAATATGAATTGTGCCTCTAGATTACTTGTTACTTGTGGATTTTTTGCTGATTTAGTTACTTTAAAGTAGTGTTGAGGACAGGGGATTAGCAGGAAGATTGTATAAATGAGCAAATTCAGAATGCATTTTCTGCATCTCCATTCAGTAACCTATTTAACTATATTTACAGAGAAAAGATTGCAACTTTTTTAATTTGAGAAAATCTGGAGTTACCTGCAAACGAAGGAAGAATTATTTACTGCAGATATTTGAGTGTGTTTGTGGGGGAACTGTGTTTTTTTTTTTTTGCATTTAATATTTGTATTTGCTTAAAACAGTTGCATGTGTTAATCCATTTTGTAATCTGTGGATCAGTGTACTTTTTTTTCTTTTGTTGAAGACTGCATCTATTTTATATGTTAGTGTCACATACTATTAGTATTTTTTTTTTTTTAATACTATGTTGAGAAGTATGGGGTCCATGGTTGCGGAAGGGTGATTGGGGGTGGGGTCTAGGTGTAGGGAGGGTGGTCAGGGGGAGGTTCTACTCTGGGCAGCAGGTGGGTCCAGCTTTTGGAAAGGATGTCCAGCTCCAGGTAGGTTACTTAACCTGTGGAGGGGAGGGGGCTGTTCTGTGGGTGGGAATGAACACAGGGGTCCAGCTACAGGGAGGGTTGTCTGCTGGGGGAGGCTGGTCCAGGGCATGAAAGAGTGAGCCAGCAGCAGGGAGGGTGGCTGGTGGGGCTAGTTTGAGGTTGGAAGTGAGGTCCAGCTGCAAGCTGGGTGGTAGGATGGTGAGGCTGGTATAGCACTTCTGGTGGATTTAGCTGTAGGTTGAGTGATTGGGTGGGGGACTGCTGGTCTAGGGGCTTGAAGGAACAGCTTCAGATATGTGGTTTGGTGGAGTGGAGGTTTGGGGTGGTGCTCCAGCTACATGGAGGTTGTATAGAATGTAGTTGGAGGCTGGTCGGTCCAGATGTACGGAGGGTGGCTGGCTGGGGAAGAGGCTGGTCCAGAGCCTGTGTGGTGCTCTAGCTCCATTGAGGTTGCTCATCATGTGAGAGGCTGGGGCTAGAAGGGTTGTCCAGCTGCATGAAGGATAGTCTGGTGCCTGGAAGGGTGATCTAGCAGAGAGGAGTGTGGTTAAGTGTTGGGGGGGGTTGGGCGAGGCTAAAGATATTGATCAGCCTAGGAGGGATCCAGAGTGGTGAAATTAATTAGAAACTGGGTAACAAGTCAACCCTTTAACTCAACAGTAGTGCTATGGCCTGTGGCAGAGGTGACCTGAGTTCAGGAATGAGCTTACGACAGTGGATCTCTGGGGAGAGGAGGAGGATCAACTGATATACAAGAGACTGTCTTCTGGGGAAGGAGGACAGCCACCTCCGCTGTAGTATTTATTTATTTCATTTTTGTTGACCTGGTAAGTGCAGGGTTTTATTTAACTCTAAAAATTGATTGGCGTTTGCTAATAAAAGTTCTAAAATATTGTGAAAATGCATAGCACTTGCCTCACTGTGTTTAACAAACATAACACTGCTAGAAAACCTATATAAATGCTTTCTGCATAGTTAGTATTGTCCCAAGAAAAAACTGCTAATCAATTATTTAAAACCCCTAAGTGCACTAGACAAATTCTGCATATTTTCAGGCACGGCCTGGGGGAGGGGGATACAGATGAATGCCAACAGACTTTGGACCAGATTAAGCTGTTGGTGGTATTTTAGTGAAATGGGGAAATTTGGCCAGGGCACCGAGGAAATTCTCCTACTCTTTTCGAGAAGTGCCATGGGATCTTTAACATCCACCTGAACTGCAACCAGAACAGGCAGATGGGACCTCAGTTTAATATCTCATCTGAAAGACAGATTACCAACTGAGTGACCACAAGTAGCAGTGCAGGCGGGAGCAGCTCATGGGTGGGCCAAGACATTGACTGGTGCTGCGCCACACATGCCTGTGCACCCTTGCCGCTTATGTCCTAGGGGATGGAAGAACATGCAAAAGTATCCTGGCTATAATCTGGGCAGCTCCTCCACATATTGGATTCATTCTACAGTGGAGCAAGTCCTGGCAGATGCCAGAGTGATGGTGTTGTGGTAGCTGAACCAGAAGGGGGACGACCACAGATGCAGGTTGGAAAAAAGAGTAGTAGCTGGGGGTTGGGGATTAAGGTGTCAGAGGGTGATGGTCAATGGCACTCACTGCAGTGATGGGACAGTGAGTAGCTCAGCTCAGTACTGGCGCAGATCCTATTCAGTATCTTCATAAGTGACACTGCAGAAATACTGGCAGAGAAGGCAATGTCTTTTTGCAGACAATACCAAAATCTGTAGGGCGGGCACTAAGAAGGGAGTAGAGAGCATGCGCATGCCTCTTGGAGAAACTCAAAAAGTGGTCAAGATCATGGCAGCTGGGGTTCAATGACAAAGTGCAGAATCGTGCACCTAGGGCATGGGGATGCAGGAGCTGCTTCATAGGGCTGGAGGTGGTACTGGCAGTCATTACGTGGGGGGCAGACCTTGGGGTCATTATGATCTTAAGGTTGCTGGGCTGTGTGACAAAGCAGTGGGTAGGGCTAGGAGGATGCTGGGGCTGCATAGGGAGGGCTATCTTCAGCAGGAGGAGGGAGGTGCTGGTGTTGCAAGTAATCCCTTATTAGTGAGATCTGACTTAGAGTACTGTGTCCAGTTTTGGAGGCTGCACCTTAGAAAGGCCATAGGGTGGAGGCAGTATAAAGGGCAACTAAAATTGTACATGGGCTGTGGCAAGAGCCCAGTGAGGAGACTGGGAACTCAACATGTAAACCCTGAAAGAGAGGGGACATGATGGGAGACCCACAAGTACCTTACAAGGATGAACAGGGTGTGGGGGGAGGCTTCTTCAAATAGGAAAAAGGATCGGGGGTACGTGATGAAGCTTGTGGTGGGGGTAAGATGGACGTGAGGAATTACTACTTCACTGAAAGGGTAGTAGACACCTGGAACAGACTGACAGCATTATAGTGTTGGAGGTCAGGAGTGAAAAGCGGTGGGGCGGGCTTAAAACATGTTTGGCATACAGACATAGGGGAATATCAGTAAATAAGCGGGGAAGAGGAAGGGCCATAAGGGCCACAAGAGACCATTTAGAGTTTGCAGAGAAGGACTTCACCGGAGCCTCTGGTTGCAGTTGTAGCGAGGTCTGGAAACCAGAGCAGAAGTGTGACCTAGAGTGAGGGCTCATCAGCAGTTGGGTTTACGAACATGGAGTTTAAGGAATAACATATCTGACAGTTTCTCTGTGCTGGGGGAACTCTGGTGGCAGTTGTAGCGAGGTGGGGAAAC
Organism: Neoceratodus forsteri; assembly: GCA_016271365.2. Classification (NCBI taxonomy): domain Eukaryota; kingdom Metazoa; phylum Chordata; order Ceratodontiformes; family Ceratodontidae; genus Neoceratodus; species Neoceratodus forsteri. The sequence continues at coordinate 58,246,563 of CM057455.1, forward strand.
CAGAGTGGAAGAGTAAGAGTGAGGGCTTATCAGTTTTTGAAGAAGCACTTAAAAAAGAAAAAAGTCTGTTTTGTATATCGAGGTGCGGAGAGGACACAGCAGCAGCAGCATGCAGAGGAGTGTGACAGCTGGAGCACAGCTTGGAGCAGCCAGTTGAAAAAGGTTTGGTAAAAAGCAAAAAACTAAAACTGTTGAACAGAAACAAATGATCACTGTATCATAGTGGGGAGAAGTATGACTAAATGGCAGATGGTATGGCTGAGGTACAGGCAACTTGGAAGAAACAAAACTAAAGACAAGACAACAGTAAGTAGTGCCAAATCGTGAAGGTGAGTGTTGGGGATGAGTGATGCAGTCCTCTATGTACATTAATCAAGGATGACATAATAACTATATGTATAAATGCAGGATTCTGCATGTATACACATACTCATATAAATGGATTCATCACACTCCATTTATGACCACCCGTATTGCATCAATTTACTTATATTTGTAGCCCAACAGGGCTCTTTCTGTTTACTGCCAAGTGTTTTTAATTGTAACCTCCCTACAAATGAGGGTTCCCGAAAAGTCTTTCTTGAGTTTGCCTAAATGCTCACTGCCCGACTAGTGTCCTGCGTTTTAGCAGTTTATATGTATTACCAGAGAGTGCCTGTATAGCCTCTGTGTACTGTCTCTTTAAGAGCTGCCTGGATTACAGTTATAAGTAATCTGAGAGGGAGTTCTGTTGAAAGATGTAACTATTTGCTGAAAATCATTTATTAGAGTGTTAATGATAATGTAGTTTGTCTAACCTGTCTTCTTTGCAGCAAGGACTGTCTTGTTTATCCCCACCATTCGGCCCGGGACTGTGAATTGGACCAATCAGTCCTGGTGAGAGCTAAAATGGAGCCGGACTACAGGAGCTGTCTGAAGTCAAAATCTGTAGGTATTGTAGTTTTGGGCTTTTGGAGCCTTTTTACAACTGAAGGGGGAGCTCTTGCTTTGACTGATAGCCAAATCAGCCAACCGAACCTTTTTAATCTGAGAGAAATCCCCAAGCTGTCTGCTGTTTAGGGCAGATCTAAGTTGGGAGCTGAAGAAGCAAGATGCTTGAGACAGTCTCTGTGGAAAGGCCTGAGATTTGGCCTGCATGTCTGCCTGCTACCTGAGGGGAAAGAGAATTGTTTTCGGACTGAATCCAAGTTGTGTGATTAAAGTAATCTACTGAAGCGGGCCAGGCTCAACAGGAAGAAGACCGAAGATTTTGCTGAATGCGATCGGCCTGTCAGGAGTTCCAGCTACCCCAAGCTCCTGGTGTGTGCAGAGACTTTTCAATTGTGACTGGGGAGCGTTTTGCCTGGTACAGTAGAATTCCCTTACATAAAAAATGTGCTGTGAGCTGCTAGTGGGTTGTGAATTAGTTCTGCACTGTGTGAACTGTGTTCTGCTTGCTGGAAGCTGTATCCAGCCCGAAATGGACTGCATCCAAATTTGTCTCCATGCGGTCTGGGCCTTGCAAGACTAGCCTAACCAGACTACCCACTGCACAGAGAAGCCATCGACGAGAGACCTGCTTGGGGATCAGCCCCCTGCTCCACGCTTGAACAGGAACGACGCCTCTGCAACTCGTGTGGGCCCTGCTTCTCCTGACATTCCAGATCAACCACCTGCAGTCTCGATTTTCATCCAGCCTGTGTCCAGTCTTGGGTGTCATGAGTAAATACCAAGGTAGCTCCCTGCAACAACAGCTTAATCTGAGTGCATCATCTGATTGTCTTGTTGTTTCTTTTCCTTTACGAACTGAGCCCTCTGGTTCCGGATTACAAATAGTGTGTACTGTGCATGTTGTGTTTTCCATCACAGGGCCCCAACCAGGTGCAACGCCAGCCAACCCTGGGCAATGGACCTGGCTAGCCCATCTCTTCTCCACCTGGGTACCCAGAGGTGTGACTGTGTGGGGGGACTCAAAGCGCATGTATAACTGTTTGATTAATATAACCTTTAAGCTAATTAACCTGATTTCACCCCTCCCTTGTTCAAGTCCCCTGAATAAATCAGATCTAACTTTTTCTGTATGTAATCTGACTGTGGTTCCAGTTTGTGCTCAAAGTACTGTACTGTTGCTATTTGCTGTGCATAACCTTGTTTTACAGGGGGTCCCCAGGGTCGAGCCAGAGGAACCAGCCCTGGTGGTAAGTGCAAACAGTGTCAGTACTTGTCTGGTGTACCAGAGGTATTGTGAAAGTGATTATTATACAGTGTTCAGGCCACTAAAGGGGAAAGAGGGGGTTTACAGTGTCCCAGAGGGCTGTGCCCAGGTTAGCTTGACCACTACCAACCCTGACCTCTGGGTGGAGGAACCCGTTTCAGAACTCAGGCCCCTTAACCTGCTAGTAGCCAAGCAGGAAGGGGTAGTAGGCCCTGGGGATAGCTCCACCTAGGGGTTACATCTTGGAGGCTCACCACTGGGATTTTATGTCTTCTAGTGGCCGAAATTATGAATTATTGTCAAACATAAATGGCTACACCAACAGAAGTGGCTGTGCAACAGTTGGTGGGGTGGTGTACAGGGCAGGAGACTGACCCTCACAGTGCCCTGCTTGTATTGGATATTCCCCTGAACATTGGTAAAGATGCTGTAAAGGAGTACTTTCCAAAGCTGAATGTTTAACAAATACTGTGGTGGTGGGGTGACAGGTTGATTTGATCACCCAGACTTTCATGGCCTTAGTAGAGTGTAGTGACCCGGTGGACAGTTCCAAAGTGCCACAGGCTACTGCTCGAGAAGGGGCCCCAGCCACCTGGAGAGTGATAACTAGAGACAGTAAAGACCCCAGGAAGGATGAGCTCCCCCTATTATCTGAGACTTTTAAGGAGAAATTTGCTAAGTTGTTGCTGGAGGAAGGGAAAACCATAGAGGGCTTAAAGAAACTATTCGTGCCACCTCTCCAGCACCCCCTCCCACTCCAGCACCTGTTACTGCCCCTCCTTCTGTGCCCATGCCAATGCTGGCCCCTATATCTGTACCTGCTATTAGTCATGACTCCTACTGAAAGTTGAGAATCTTCTAGGGCACCCTCCCCACCCCCAAGGGGAGAATGACTGGGAGACCTGGATAGACTATGTTGCCCCTCTAGTACTTGAATGGCAATGCTCAGAAGCACAGAAATGAAAAAAGTTGAGTGAGAGCCTCTGAGGTCCTGCCCTGGCTACCATCCATACCAAGCAGGCTAATAACCCCAAAGCAACTACACAGGACTTTCTTGATGCATTGGAGAATGTGTATGGGAGCCCAGACTGAGATGAGAACCTGTGGTGGACAGCAAGAAATGTCCAGCAGTACTCAGGGGAGCCATTGTCTGTGTATGTACCTTGGCTTGAAAAGCTGCTACAAGAGTGCCTCAGAAAAGGTAGTTTGCCGTCAAATGGATTAGATCGAACTAGGCTGGACCGGATCCTTAAGTCTGCTCCATTTTCAGAATTGTTACTGCTTTAGTTGCACCTCGCCAACCGACTGGAATTGCCCACCTCTTATGACAAGCTAATGAAAGAAATTTGGGGGGTTGAGCAAAGGGGACCCAATGGGGGAATTTCACCAATATCTGCTGATACTGCGCAAGTGACAGAGAATGATCAGCCAAGTGGGGTTCAGGGGCAAAAGTCAGCACCTAACAAGCACTCTGAGAATGCAAATGACTTCCCACCCTGGGCCCATTTTTTGAAAGTCGAGCTATTAAAGGAAGTCCGAGAGTTGAAGGTGGGTGCTTCTGCAAGGGTTCCCCCCATGCAACAAGATTCTGGTTCCTCTCAGGACGTGACTGCCATGGGGGTGGGGGTGCACCCTCAGGCATCCTCTACTGAGGGTAGCACCCAGGCTGAAATCAAAGAATTACTGCCACCCTAAAGGAACTATTGAGACACGTTGCACCCCTCTCACCACTGCAAGGAAATATTGGACCCTGATCCCTTACTACTACTTCAGCTCTTCATGCAATGTTCTCTCCAAGGATGACCCAGGAGTCTATCATTTGTCACAACTATGGAAAGGAGGGTCATATGAGGAGGGAATGCCAGTCTCAGAAAGACTTAGAGAAAGTGGTGAACCAGCTTCAAGGAGAGCTTCATAAAACAAATCAGTAGTCAAGAGGTGCCCGAAATAACTGCAGTGAAGGCTTCGGACATCCTAATTCAAACCCCTTTGTGGCTAAGTTGTCCATCCAGGCCCCTGCTGCTGTCCCTTCAGACTGGTCCAAAATAGTGGGCCCTTCAATGGAGACTACCATGGCTGTGAATGGTATTCCTACTCAGGCTGTGCTGGACAATGGGTCACAAGTAACCACTGTATTTCAGGACTGGTATGACAAACACTTATCTGCTGCACCCTTACAGTTCCTGGAAGGCCTACATGAGTGGGGGCTGATTGACAAGTCTTATCCCTACCTAGGATATGTCCTCCTCTGGTTGTAATTTCCTGCAGGTGTAACTGGTGTAGAGCAGCAAGTCAAGGCACTGACCTTAGTGTGTCCCCCTACTGAACTGTATGATGGGGTCCCCATGTTAATTGGGACTAACGCCCATATGTTTGGGAGACTGGCACAACTCTGTCGCGAGAAACAAGTGCACCGGACTGAAAGGGCCCTAAGAATTCCCGCTCTGATCAAGAGGGCCTATGATTTGCAACAGAACCCCAAGGGAATGGACCAGGATGAACCAGTAAGGGTTGTGTGGAAGAAGGTCCTGATTCAATGGTACTGGCCCGTATCACCCAGTGTACCATTCAAGGGGAGATCTGCCTCCGCAAAGATGTCAAGAACAAAATACTGATGTTGGACATGCCAGGCGATGGAAAATTGCCGGAAGGATTATTGGTTAGGCTCAGCATCTTGCCAGCTCATGCTCACGCCTATGCATGATGAGTGATGGTCCAGATTCATAATGTGTCAGATCGCGAGATCCGCGTTAACAGAGGATGCACCCTAGCTACAGTACACTGCGCAGACACTGCAGTGTTGCCCAATAACAAGCACCCTGGCAAGACAGATAGAGAGACTCCCGACTTGTTTGAGTTTGGTGACTCCCCGTTGCCAGCTGAATGGAAGACGAGAATTATCCAGAAACTTGCCCAGAGAGATCAAGTGTTTTCATTGAAGGAATGGGACATGGAATGTGTCCAGGGTGTGGAGTATCACATACGCTCGCATGATGAACGGCCATTTCGAGAGCGGTCTTGACGCCTAGTCCATGCAGACATAAACAATGTGAGAAGACACTTGCAGGAAATGCTCACAGCTTGTGTGATGCAAGAATCCAGGAGCCCATATATTTCTCCCATTCTGGTTGTGCATAAGAAGAATGGATCTGTGAGAATGTGTGTTGATTATCGAACTCTTGAATCGGCGGACCATCCCCGATTAATACACCATGCCCCATATACAAGATGCTCTGGATTGTTTGAATGGTAGCAAATGGTTCTCGATATTGGATCTTTGCAGTGGATATTACCAGATTCCGATGGCTCCAGAGGACCATGAGAAGACAGCCTTCATCTTCCTTTGGGGTTGTATGAATTCCAGAGAATGCCACAGGGGATATCAGGTGCCCCAGCCACCTTTCAGCAACTGATGGAATGAGTGGTGGGAGACATGAATTTGCTGGAATGCCTGGTGTACTTGGACAATGTCATTGTGTTCGGGAGCTCCCTAGAGGAGCATGAGAGTCAACTGTTCAAAGTACTAGACCGAATTGAAAATTTCAGCCTAAGCTGTCCATCGACAAGTACCCATTTTTCCAAACCTCTGTGAAGTATGTGGGGCAAATAGTGTCTACAGAGGGGAGAGAGAGAGAGAGAGAGAGAGAGAGAGAGAGAGAGAGAGTTGAGGCCTTAAATACTTGGCCCCAGCCCCACAATTTGAAAGAACTACAACGTTTCCTGGGATTCTGTGGCTACTACCGTTGGTTCATAAAGGACTATTCCAAAGTGATTCAGCCACTCTTGAATCTTACCCAGGTTTACCCTCCTACCAATTGGGAATACAAAAAAGGGGTCTTCAAAGAACCAGACAATGCATATTCTGCCCAGGTGAACTTTTCAGGTCCCATTGGACCCCTGACTGTGAAGAAGCTTTCCACGAAGTCATGTACCAGCTCACCTATACCCCCATTCTCACTTACGCTAATCCCACCAAACCCTATGTGCTGCATACTGATGCCAGTCTGCAGGGTCTAGGAGCTGTGCTGTATCAAGACCATAAGAATGGTTAGAGACCAGTGGCATTTGCCAGTAGGAGCTTGACCCCATCAGAGCAAAACTGCCCTGTGCACAAGTTAGAGTTTCTGGCATTAAAATGGGCCATTGTCAACCAGTTTCATGATTACCTCTATGAGGCGAAAATGTTGGTGAGGACTGACAATAACCCATTGACCTATGTGCAGACTTCAGCTAAGTTAGATGCCATGGGGCACCGGTGGCTTTCTGCATTGTCAACATAGGATTATGCTGTTGAATACAGACCGGTCCTGAATCATATTGATGCTGATGCCCTATCCTGGAGGCCCATTTCCAAGAGCGACTGAGTCGGGCTATCTGAACCTGACATCTGAGCATTGTGCCAAAAGTTTGATAGAAATGAACAGATGTCTACGAACACAGCCGACTGCTTAGTAGATTTCTTGGGCCCCTCTGACACCTGCATAACGGCTGCGTATTGCCACTTCTCTGCTCTAGATATAAGTGCACTGCCTCAGTTTGACAATGACAGCATTCAAAGGGCTCAATCCCGAGATCCTATGATTCAGCCAGCACTTGATGCCCTTCATGCAGGAAAAGATGTGTCCAAGTTGCGTTCCTCTGATCTGCGAACCACTTTATTGTTTAAAAAAGGCCCCAGGTTGAAGCTGCTTAATCAGTTTTTGTATAGTGAGACAGTAGATTGGGGTGGCCAAATAGACAAGCAACAATTGGTCCTGCCCACAGCCTTCAAAGATTTGGTACTGAGGTCCCTCCACAATCACATGGGCCACCTTGGTATCGACTGGACCCTTGACCTAGTACAATCTTGATTCTACTGGCCCAAGATGGCGGCCAATGTTGAGCACCATGTAAGGACCTGTAGTCACTGCCTGCAGAGAAAAGCCCTGCCTCAGAGCGCTGCCCCCCTTGTCAACATTACTACCAGCACTTCAATGGAACTAGTCTGCATAGACTTCTTGAGTTTAGAGCCTGATCAGCAAAACATTGGCAATGGGTTGGTGGTTACGGACCATTTCACACAGTGTGCACAAGCTTTTCCCACCAAAGATCAAAAAGCATCTACCATGGCCAAGGTGCTAGTGGAAAATTTATTTGTCCAATATGGCGCCCCGCAGTGAATTCACTCTGATCAGGGCCAGGACTTTGAGAGTCGGGTAATCAAAGAAATGTTCTCTCTATGGGGGGGTGCAAAAGTCAAAAACCACCCCTCATCACCCGCAGGGGGATCCTCAACCAGAATGTTTTAACCACACCCTGCTAGACATGCTAGGCACACTCCACCCAAAAGATAAGCATAAATGGAGCCAGCAGATTAGCACCTTGGTACACGCATACAATTGCATGAAGAATTAAGTTACTGGGTTCTCTCCCTACCACCTCATGTTCGGGAGAGAGGCCCGGCTGCTTGTTGATGTCCATTTTGGGGTTTCTCCTGATGGGGTCCACGCCAAAGATTACCTGCAATATGTACAAAAGCAGAAAACTCAATTGAACCATGCCTATCAACTGGCCCAGACAATGGCTGCCAAAAGAAATCTAGGCATCAAAGAGAGATATAATAGAAAAGTAAAGGCTCAAGAGCTTAGGCCTGGAGACTGTGTGTTGTTGCAAAATTTAGGATTGCATGGTAAACACAAAATTGCTGATCAATTTCCCCATGTCACAGTTGGAAAGTTGGATGATTTGCCAGTGTACAAAGTGTGCCCAGAGAACAACTCCAAAGCTGTCAAGACCATGCACCGTAACCACTTGCTACTTATTGATCAAGTTATAATTGAGGCTGAACCCACAGAGATTGATTCCCCTGGACCAGTGACTCGTACTGCTGCAAGAAAGAGAAAGAGTCAGCCTGTCCCTGTGGTTGCTGATTTCAGACTTCCCTTGCAGCAGGCCCAGAATGATAGTGACTGCCAGTCTAACTCGGATAACAGTGAGTGTGATAATGCCTATTACCCCTCATATGAACTGAGTCAGTTGTTTTGTGGAAATCCTATGTTGAATTATAGGGATGAAGCTGGGCCTTCTGGACTGCCTAACCCCCCGGCATCATCCTTGGAGCCAATGCTCCCTGAAAGTGAAGTGCAAAGTATCACATCTGAGGATGCTGAGTCTTTGTGTATTGTGGAACTGTATGATTTGCCTGAAGGAGAGGCTGATGGTATGAGATGGTATGAGTCTGGTGACATGCCAGAACTTGAGGAACATTATGACAGTGCTGACAACCCCCCCCCCCCAGTACCAGAGTGTCTTCAAAATAAGCCAAGTGTTGTAGAAACAGAGCCTACAGAGCTAGGGGCTGACAGTGCTCCAAGTTTGGACATTCCTACCCAGGCAGAGGCAACCTTCGCAAGTGATGAAAGTTCCAGAACCAGTATTGAGAGTACAGATACTGTGGTTGTTTCCCCAAGAAGGACTTTCCAAGTTGTCAAGCCAGTAGTCCACTTAAGTTATGATTCTCCTAGGAGGCCAGTGGATTAGCCTCTCAATGTGGTCCACAAAGGGTTTATGTTTCTCAGAGCTCACTGCTCAAACTGAGCCTAAGTACCAATTCCAGGTTAATTGTTCTGCCTTCTAGGTATGGTGCCCCTGCCCTGTCTAGCCCCAAGTTAGCTGATAGGGAAGGGCCCCCTCTGACATTGTTTAATGCACAAGAAGTTATTACATGATTCTGCATAGTAATATGTAAATTACCTGTGAGAAATATGCCTGATGTATTGTCAGAATGGGTATAGTATTATGAAGTGTAGTGAAAATGTATAGTAAAGTAATACGTTTATATTAACTGATGCAGGATGGTACAAACTTGATGTGGACTTCAAGTTTTCTCCAGAAAGGGAAGGGTGTAACCCCTTTAGAAATGAGGGTTCCCGAAAAGTCTTTCTTGAGCTTGCCTAAATGCTCACTGCCCAGCTGGTGTCCTGCGTTTTAGCAGTTTATATGTATTGCCAGAGAGTACCTGTATAGCCTTTGTGTACTGCCTCTTTAAGAGCTGCCTGGATTGCAGTTATAAGTAATCTGAGAAGGAGCTGTGTTGCAAGATGTAACTATTTGCTGAAAATCATTTATTAGAGTGTTAATGATAATGTAGTTTGTCTAACCTGCCTTCTTTGCAGCAAGGACTGTCATGTTTATCCCCACCATTTGGTCCGGGACTGTGAATTGGACCAATCAGTCTTGGTGGGACCTACAATGGAGCCAGACTACAGGAGCTGTCTGAAGTCAAAATCTGTAAGTATTGTAGTTTTGGGCTTTGGAGCCTTTTTACAACTGAAGGGGGAGCTCTTGCTTTGACTGACAGCCGAATCAGCCAACCGAACCTTTTGGATCTGAGAGAAATCCCCAAGCTGCCTGCTGTTTAGGGCAGATCTAAGTTGAGAGATGAAGAAGCAAGATGCTTGAGACAGTCTCTGTGGAAAGGCCTGAGATTTGGCCTCATGTCTGCCTGCTGCCTGAGGGGAAAGAGAAATGTTTTCAGACTGAATCCGAGTTATGTGACTAAAGCAAGCTACTGAAGTGGGCCAGGCTCAACCTGAAGCAGATCGAAGATTTTGCTGAATGCAGTCGGCCTGTCAGGAGTTCCAGCTACCCCTAAGCTCCTGGTGTGTGCAGAGACTTTGCAATTGTGACCGGGGAGCGTTTTGCATGGTACAGTAGAATTCCCTTACATGTAAATGTGCTGTGAGCTACTAGTGGGTCGTGAGTTAGTTCCCCACTGTGTGAACTGTGTTATGCTTGCTGGAAGCTGTATCCAGCCCGAAACGGACTGCATCCAGATTTGTCTCCATGCGGTCTGGGCCTTGCCAGACAGGCCCAGCCAGACTACTCGCTGCACAGAGAGCCATTGACGAGAGACCTGACTGGGGATCAGCCCCCTGGTCCATGCTTGAACAGGAACGACACCTCGGTGACTCTGTGGGCCTTGCTTCTCCTGGCATTCTAGATCAACCACCTGTAGTCTCAATTTTCTTCCAGCCTGTGTCCAGTCTTGGGTATCATGAGTAAATACCAGGGTAGCTCCCTGCAACAACATCTTAATCTGAGTATGTCATCTGATTGTCTTGTTGTTTCTTTTCCTTTACAAACTGAGCCCTCTGGCTCTGGATTACAAATAGTGTGTACTGTGCACGTTGTGTTTTCCATCACAAGGCCCCAACCAACTGCAACGCCGGCCAACCTCAGGCAATTTTCCTGGCTAGCCCATCTCTTCTCCACCTGGGTACCCAGAGGTGTGACTGTGTGGAGAGACTCAAAGCGCACGCATAACTGCTTGATTGATATAACCTTTAAGCTAATTAACCTGATTTCACCCCTCCCTTGTTCAAGTCCCCTTAATAAATGAGATCTAACTTTTTCTGCATGTAGTCTGGCTGTGGTTCCAGTTTGTGCTCAAAGTACTGTACTGTTGCTATTGCTGTGCGTAACCTTGTTTTACGGGGTCCCTAGGGTCGAGCCAGAGGAACCAGCCCTGGTGGTAAGTGCAAACAGTGTGGGTACTTGTGTGGTGTACTAGGGGTATTGTGAAAGTGATTATTGTATAGTGTTCATACCACTAGAGGGGAAGGGGGGGTTACAGTGTCCTGGAGGGCTGTGCCCGTGTTAGCTTGACCACTACCAACCCTGACCTCCGAGCACCCATTTCAGAACTCAGGCCCCTTAACCTGCTACTAGCCAAGCAAGCAGGGATTGTAGCCCCTGGGGATAGCGCCTCCTAGGGGTTACATAATTATGGGCTGTCTGACACCTTATGCTGTTCTTTTTCTCCCCCAAATCCTTTTGTTAGCCCCTGGCATTTTGACATTAGCTGCTGTGCAACTCTACTGTATGCAGTGCTTGCTGTTTCGTGTTCCCATCAGGGAGCCAACTGATTTCCCTTGCTTGCCTCCCACCCACAGATTCTTTTAAGCCAATTTCAGGCATTGACCTTCAGCTACACTGTGGATTTCCCTTTGTGGCCCAGTCCTCTGCATTTGCTCTGCCAGTCCCTTTCTACCAGGTCCCTCAGGGCACCTATAGTCTGCCACCAGGCAGCTTAGCTAAAGGTTCCTGCCACCTACTGCTGGCTGCCCACCCTCCAGACCCTCTTAACCTGCACCTAGGGGTTATTCACATGCCACTTTGTGGCTGATAGGTAGAGGGAGGCATATTTGCTCTAGCCTCCTTTCCCTCCCAAAAGTCTCCCATCTTTTTACCCCACATACATGGAGCAGGTTACAGCCTGAGCTCTGTGGGCTAAATCACAGAAACACAGACCTCGATGGCAGATAAGGACTGCTTGTCTCACCCAATCTGCCCATTTCCCTACCTAGTGGATAAGCTGCAGATCCTAGTTATCCAACAGCTGACTTCCTCCTACACACCAATAGAATTGGCTCATGGCTGTCCCACGCATTCTTGAAGTCCCCCACTATTTTTGACCCATGACCTCCTCAGGAAGGCCATTTCATGCGTTCACCACCCTCTCTGTGAAAAAATACTTCCTCATGTTGCCCCTGAGCTGTCTCCCTCTATCTTCAAATTGTGCCCCCTTATTCTTGCGCATCTCTTTTTCTGAAAGATGCTACCTGTCACAAATTCACTCAGCAGGTCATCCCTCTACTCCCAAAGTGCCAACCTCTGAGTGTAGAATTGTGAACAGTGAACAGTACAAGGTAACCCTCTTGTCTGTTTTGTGGGTTTGAGTCACCTTAGTCTCAAGTTCTGGAGGGATTCAAACTGATAACCTCTTGTTAGTGCACCCAATTATCAGGCTGAGATAATTCTGTCTTCAGGGGGCCAGATATCTTTGTCTATGGGCACCTAACCAGATCTACAAAATGAACTCTTAGAACTCTATGCAAGACTTTAGAAAACGCTATCCGTTTCCCAGTTTGGTATCACAATAAGTTTATACACAGTGTCAACTATAACCTTCAAAGCTTCACTTATAAAAAAAAAGAAATTTCAAGGCACACTAGGCAGTTTCTGTTTTTAAAATATATATCTTTACTTTAAAATAAGTAAATATGAAGACAGTAAAATACAGAACAAAATATCCCAACACATACAGCCTTAAAACAAACAGGTTAAAAAGTGCAGATTCCTACCAATAATAACACTCAGACTAGTCTTGTCTAAGGTCCTTACTTCTTAATCTTTCAGTGCTTTGTGGTCTCTCTTCTCTCAGTCAGAAATATGAGTGTGTGTCTTCTAAGGTTTGCTCAGTAGGTTTAAAAAAAGTCCTGAGCTGGCCTTCTCTCTGTGGCCACCTAACTCCGCCTTGGTGTAACAAAATCTATATTATGAACTGGAGATCGTAACTACAGGAAGCTGATTGGCCAAGAGGTTTTTGAAGCCGTGATGACATCAGGCTACATCATCGCGGCTTCAGAAAACCTCCAGTCACCAGCCTCCTCACTGACTGTGCAGTCTTCTTCATCTCCAGGAGTCCGCAGTGAGTCAGACTTCCAGTCGGCTGCTATATGAAAAAAAAAAACTCCCACCAGCTGCGTACACAACAGAATTCAGCACAACGGAAGCTGCTGGGAGCAATACTTTCAAAAGCAACATATCCAGCAGCATGCGAGTGGCAGCAACGGATGAATAATTGTTTTTTCTCTGGAAAGGACAAACGACAGACCCGCGCATTGTAGTCATTCTCACACAAACAGCGGCTCCCCCTCAAAAAGAAAGCTGCGTCCCAGCCACATAGAAAAAACTGCCAGTCTTGTCTCAGACATTCCTAACCATTCTATAGTAGCTCTTACGATAACAGTCCTGAATGAATTGCACCAAGACTCTACCTTTTTCTCATTCGTTCATCATTGGCTTGCCTCTCCAACTTCTCTCTCAGCTTACCAGTCCTCAGCATCCAATTTCCAGAACAAAAATAATAAAAATAAAGTGCACTGTGAACGGAGAACACTTTAAAAAAAAGAAAACTGCAATGGTAAGGAGCGGGTCACCGAGTCACAAGAGCTCCACTTCCTCTGACACAGCCAACAGCTCCACCTGCTGCCCAAAGCCCTCCAGGAACTATTTTATTTAAATGTATTCCTCCGACACCCCCAAAACACATTTTTAAAATGTTTCTATTTTTTTTTACTTTAAAAAATATTTAAACCACTTCATATTATCAATAATGCACTCCAGGGTGTGGTATATCATGGGATATTGTCACTTCTCGGGTCATTGGATGCACTTGGCCTGCGGCCTCATGCCCAACCACCAGAGGCGTGACAATATCCCATGATATACCACACCCTGTCGTGCATTATTGCTTAATTTTACAACACATGATGGTCTACTAAGATATTTAAAAAAATAATAGGTGATGTAATAAATTGCCTCTCTTTATGTAACTAGTCAAAACCAGTCTGTGATCTGTTTCCACATGACATCAAAAGTCTCTTTTATGTAAGTTACTATATATTCCATGCAAATGTATATTGGACTCCTTAATTTTGTCTGGGACCTAGTATCTAGACATCAAAGGTCTCTTTGATGAATTGAGCTGGCTTTTTGGGAGGATACCCATAACACTGGCCTTGTGTCCCTTTTTCTCCTGACACCTAGTGCACATCAAAGGATTTCCCTGAGGGCATTATAAAATGGATATCTTGGTTCCTGCCTTCAAAGCAAACTAGCAAGATAATTGCAACTTAGATATCTGCAATTTAAGCTACAGTATGTCCCGTCCTTTGAATTTTTCCCTGGGGAGTTTTGATGTGTCAGTTCCAGCAAGACAACATTTTCTATTGACACAGTCCATCACACATTTTTTTATAGTTACAAAAAATGATACAGGGATCAGAACCAGCTGTCCAAGTGTGACACTACTCTTTTGGACTTTGTTGAGTCCCTTGAGATACCTGAAAGTTTCTATCATGTTGCCCCCTCCTTTCCTCAAGGGCATACATATTCGGCTCATCTCTCTTTTCTTCTGGTGCAGACCCTTCACTATTTTAGTTGCCTTCCTCTGGGCTGGCAGTTGAAAGTGCCTGCCATAAGTGTCACTGTTGTTCAGTAGCACTAAACTGGCTGCCTAGCAACAGCTGCAGCATTTCTGGTCAGCAGTTTTCTGAACAGCCTCCTGCCTGCTACATACAATCTGGGCCCAAGGATATCCCCCCAACTAGATGCCAGGGAAAGAGAAAAAAAATGCCACTGTCCACAAGGGAGTTGGCCCATTACACCACCAGAGCTATACCTTTTAAACTACTGGCCTCCTGGGACAACTCAAGACCCCTGAACCACCAGTGTCCCCTTCCTATAGATGCCATATGGTGTCTGAACCATCCATTGCTGAAATGGACCCAAAATGGCCACCGGAAGCAAATGAGTTAAATAATATAGGGGCCACTAGACCAAAAGCATCCCCACCTACTCATCTGGATTACTTCTTAAATTTGCTGGCTACCTGCAGGTCACCTAGGGGCATAAGGGGGGTTTGCTGAGTCCCAAATATCACTTTTTTCTCTGTTCTTAGCTGTCTGCATTTTTTTCTATCTCTAGTTTCTTTACTTTGGCCTAGTTTGTCTTTACCTCTAAAACTCCTCTTCCTTTGCTCCTGTGCTATACTGTGCCCTTTTTGTATCTCTCTGCTCTTGCTTGTATAACATCTCCATACTGACCTATTTTTCCCTTTATTTCTACGGGTCTGGCCATACATACCAACCAGATAAGTATCTTTGTTTAATTCTAACACCCAAACCTCTCCTCGAGCACCTCAGACCCTTTGTCTCCCCTCAACCTTCTCCGTTCTTCCCTTTCAGGTCCTACCAGAAACCAGACAAACTAGGTGAAAGTAAGGAAACTAGAGATAGAAAAAAAATGCAGACAACTAAGAACAGAGAAGAAAATGATATTTGGGACTCAGCAAAACCCTGAACCAAGGACACCCTGATTCTGGTGGAGCAGGTAAGTCCTAATTACTTAACTGCCTTACAATCATAGAAATCTGGAGGCAGAAAAGGACCACTTTGGCCAATCGAGTCTGCCCCTTACCCCCCTCACGCATCTCCTTTGTCAAGAAACACCCACTCTGCCCATTGGCCAGCTCCTGGTGTCTGTCCCATGCCCCCTTGAATCATTTCACCATTTTTACACCCACCACCTCTTCTGGTAGTCTGTTCCAGAACTCCACCACCCTCTCAGTGACGTAATGTCCCCTCGCATTGCCCTTAAACCTTCCTTCTTCTAATTTTACTTTTGGGATCCCTAGTTCTATCACTTAATTTCCTTGCAAATAAGCTTCCCACTCTCACCTTACTAGTCCCCAGTGGGTACAGATCCTATTCCCTCCACCTCTCCTCATAGGGCTTCTTGTGCATAGTGTGCATCTTTTTGGTTGCCCTTCTCTGAACCCTTTCAACCCTGTCTTATATCCTTGTGTAGGTGAGGCCTCCAGAACTAAACCCCATACTCCAGGTGAGGCCTCACCATGGATTTATAAAGGCACATCAGCACCTCCCTCTTTCTGTTTTATACCCCTCCCTATGCACATCAGCATTCTATTCACTTTGCACCACTGTGCTGCACTGGTTCCCCACCTTAAGGTTATCTGGAATTATAATCCCCAGATCTCTGTCCTGCTGAGTTTCCTTAACCTCCCCCCCCCCGGTGTGTAAATGGTTTGCGGGTTATTACGCCCATGTGCATTACTGTACACTTTTTGGCATTAAATGTCAGCTGCCATGTTTCCGACCACCTCTCCAGAATCTTTAGGCCCTCCCTCACTGCCTCCACCTCCCCTCCCAGGCTGTCTACCCTATTGCAGATCTTCATATCCTCTACAAATAGGCATACCTTCCCCTGCAGTCCCTCTGCTATATCGTTGCTAGAGATATTAAAAAAGGATAGGTCCCAGCACCAACCCCTGGGGCACACCACTCCCACCCTGGAATGTACCCCATTTACCTTACCACTACCCTCTGGCTTCAGTCCTTAAACCAGTTCTCCACCCACCTTATTTTCTGTCCCACCCCTAAGCCTTCCAGCTCATTTGCCAGCCTTCTATGTGGCAAGGTGTCAAAGGCCTTGCTGAAATCTTGGTAGGCCACATCCTCCCCCCACCCACCTTCTTGTTTACCCAGTCGAAAAACTCAAATTAGGTTTATCTGGCACAACCTCTCTCCCATAAAACCAAGCTGCCTTGGGTCATGGAGGTAGTATAGCACAGTGGGTTAAGGCTCTGAGCTACAGATCTGGAGACCTGGGTTTGAATCCAACAGCTGCCTAGGTGCATATATGAGATCCTGAGCAAGTTACTTAACTTCCGTGTGCTCCAGGTGGCATTTGGAAACAAGCTTCAGCTTAGTGTGCTACTTCTGGTTAAACAATGTTCCCTTCTCCTGTAGACCACTGACAACCAGGTGTTCCACTATTCTTTTCTTCAGCAGTATTTCCATGACTTTTCCCACTACTGAGGTCAGGCTGACCAGTATGTAGTTCCCGCATCCTCCCTGTTAACACTTTGTATAGTGAGACCACATCAGCCCTCTTCCAATCCCTGGGCATGTCACCTGTTTACCATGACAGGGTAAACAGGGTAGTCAAAGGCCCTACTAACACCTCCCTTAGCTCCCTCATTATCCAGGGGTGCACCCTATCTGGCCCCATAGCCTTACTGCTGCCAGTTCCATGAGGATCCTTTCTTTTGCCAAGGGACCTGTGTCCATTTCTGTGATCTCCCCATCCTTATTACTTAATGCTGACCCATTTCCTGCCCCCTCCTTTGTAAAAGCTGAACAGAAGTATTTGTTCAGTATTTCTGCCTTTTGGTGGTCATCCTTTACCCTCCCTCCATCCTCCCCTTTCAGACACTCAATATCTCTCCTTGCCTTCCTTTTCTCCCTGATGTACCTGCATGTAAAAGGCTGTGTCCCTCCTTACCACTGCACCCACTGGCTGGATTGTGCCAGGGGTCCCACACAAGTGTGGGTTTGGTGCCAATGTGCACTTTGCACGTGGAGCCATTTTGGTTTGCCTGCTGTTCGCTGTAGTGTAGTGGATTATGGTGAACTGTTTTTTCTTGATTCTGCACTGACAGCTTCATTTTAAGCAGATCCTGATGTCCTCTGTGGTGGTGGCTGTGGGAGATTGTCCTACAGTGCATGTTAAGAGTTTATATAGAAACATAGAAACATAGAAGTTGACGGCAGATAAGGACCGCAAGGCCCATCCAGTCTGCCCATTTCTTTTTCTACCTTATAAATGTGCCATTGGCCTTTGTTCTGTCAGTGGCCTATCTATTCATAGTCATTTGTATTGCTCCCTTATGCCTATCCCATGCCTGTTTGAAGCCCTGCACTGTATTCATAGCCACCACTTCTTGTGGTAAGCCATTCCATGCATCCACCACCCTTTCTGTGAAAAAGAATTTCCTCACATTCCCCCTTAATCGGCCTCCCTCTAATCTCATGCTGTGTCCTCTTGTCCTGCTATTTTTCTTATATTTAAACATGTTAGACTCTTTCACCTTGTTTATGCCCTTAAGGTGTTTGAATGCCTCGATCATATCACCTCTCTCCCTCCTTTGCTCAAGGGTATACATATTGAGCTCCGTTAATCTGTCCTCATATGTCTAGGTATATAGACATATAGGTGACATATATATAGGCTCTCATCGTTTGTTTACTGGCCCCACTGTACTCCTTGGGTTAAGTTCTGACATGGAGTGACTTATTCCCTTGAGTTGAGCAGAAATGGAAAACATCTGATCAGAGATTGTGGAAGCACAAATGTGCTCTGCAGGCTATTGGAGCTTCTATTGCCTGTTGCTCTGGTGCCAGCTGCAGGGAGTCCTGTTACTGGTTGTGGCTATGGATATCTGCTAAGAGATGGTCACAGTTGGCCTGCTGTGGTCTGCTATACTGCAGTGGATGGTGGTTGGAAATTCCAAATCAAGGGGGAAATTTAGAGGAAAGATTAGGAAGTACTTCTTCACTGAGAGGGTGGTGGACAACTGGAATGGGCTGCCGAGGGAAGTGGTGGGGGAGAGGATGGTGGGAGGGTTCAAGAGGGCATGGGATAAGCACAGAGGGCAACTGGCATTGGGGGAGAACTACAGAAAAGACCTAGTGGATATCTTGGCAAACTAGGCAGACTAGGTGGGCCTGGCGGTCCTTTTCTGCCATCACATACCTATGTTCCCATGTATTCTATAGGCAGATTGGGAAGAGGGAGGGGGGATCCACTACGTCACCCGTGAAGCATTAATTGTGCCTTGAATATCTGTCCCTTGGTGTCTTTATCCTGTCTTGTGTTGGTTGATGTGTGGAGCAACATGGCCTCCTACCCCCAAAAAAAGATCAGTTCTAGGGGCACAGGGCAATGAGTCTTCTCCCTGCCTAAGCCATGACATACCCTGATTGACAGAGTCCATTCTAAAAGCCAGATTGATGGTGTGGTACAGGTCTAGTATCTCCCCACGCACACACATACACCCACAGACACACCACTTTTTTCTTTTGTTTGCCCTACATAGTTTGCCATATAGTAGTTCATGACAAGCTGCAGATCCTTTGCGAGCACATTGTTCTTCTTGTCGGTATGAATGGCTGCCATGTGAGGCACTGGGTTGGAGCTGTACCTTCTGCTTTAAAAAGGAGGCTGGGGGGGTAGGAGATGGGCATTAAGGTTGGGGACTCCAAGGAACACCACACAACCAATTTGCCAGGACTCGTGAGGCTCACACCCTGTTTTTCATTTTCTTGCTTTGTGTGCTTTGCATTCTAATGCCTGCATTAATGTAGTGTTTTTGTTTTGCAACAAGTACATCTATCTATCTATCATATATAACACACACACTCACACACACACACACACACACTATGTGGTGGGGACATTGCGCTGTTTTGGGGGTACTCAGGCACCATATGCTTGAAGGCAGAGCACTGAGCAGCAAACATAGACACAGGTTTGAATACCACAGCCCCCGCCCACTTACACACTGTGTAACCATGAACAAGTAACTTAACTTTCCCTATTACCAGGAAATGGAGCAGATGTTCCCCAAAATTCTAAAAGAATTAAGGAAGGAACTAGTGAAACCACTGGCTACTCTTTTTAATAAATCATGGGAGGATGGTGTGGTACCCGAGGACTGGAGAAAGGCGGATGTGATTCCCCTTCACAAAAGTGGGACCAAGACAGAGGCAGGAAACTACAGACCTGTCAGTCTGACCTCTGTGGTAGGAAAGTGATGGAGTCACTTCTGAAGGAAAGAATAGTTGAGTACCTAGGGTCAGTGGAGCACAGGATCCAAGGCAGCATGGGTTCTGGCCGGAAGGTCATGTCAGGCCAGATCTAATAGATTTCTTTGACTGGGTGACCAAAGTAGTAGACCAGGCGGGGCTGTGGACATGGCCTACCTAGACTTTAGCAATGCATTTGACACAGCCTCACACAAAAGATTGATAGTCAAATTAACCAGCCTGGGAGTGGGTCCCAGGGTGGTAACCTAGGTAAAACATTGGCTGGACAACAGGGCATGAAAGGTAATTGTAAATGGAGTCCCACTCTGAAGAAAGAAGTGGTTACTAGTGAGGTACAGGAGTTCATATTGGGTCCAGTCCTTTTAATGTCTTCATCAGTGACATTGCAGGGGACTGGAAGGAAAAAGTATGCCTTTTGCAGATGATACAAAGATCTGCAACAGGGTTGATACACAAGGAGGTGTGGAAAGGATGAAAAGGGACTTAGCAAGGTTGGAGGAATGGTCAGACATATGGCAGCTAGGATTCAATGCAAAAAAGTGCAAAATAATGCACCTGGGAAACAAGAACCCAGGGGAAGTATACACAATGGGTGGGGAGGTAGTAACAACAACAAAACAGGAAAGGGACCTGGGGGTAATCATATCAGATGCCCTTAAGGTTAGCAAGCAATGTGAGAAGGCAGTAGGGAGGGCCAGGGGTATACTGGGATGTATAGGGAGAGGCATCAGCAGCAGAAAACAGGAAGTTGTTATCCCTCTGTACAGACAGTTGGTGAGACCCCATCTGGAATACTGTGTCCAGTTCTGGAGATCCCATCTCCGCAAGGACATAGACAGGATAGAGGCAGTCCAGAGGAGGGCAGCTAAAATGGTGCAGGGTCTGCAAGAGAAGCCGTATGAGGAGAGACTAAAGGAGCTTAATATGTATACCCTTGAGGAAAGAAGGAGAGGGGGACATGATAGAAACTTTCAAGTACCTCAAGGGAATCAACAAAGTCCAAGAGGGTAGCATCTTTCAGAAAAGAGACTTGCAAGAACAAGAGGACACAATTTAAAGATAGAAGGAGGCGGTTCAGGGCAATGTGAGGAAGTATTATTTCACAGAGAGGTAGTGGATGCATGGAACAGCCTTCCTGAGGAAGTTGTGGGGTCTAAAACTGTGGGAGAATTCAAGAATGCATGGGACAGACATAAGGCAATTCTTGTGGGGGGCAGGAAGATATAGGCTGTTGGTTAACTAGGATCTACGGCCTATCCTGTAGGTAGAGAAATGGGCAGACTAGATGGGCCTAGCGGTCCTTATCTGCCATCAAAGTCTATGTTTCTATGTTTCTATGTTTGTGCTATGGTGATCTACAGACCTCCAGCACACATGGAGGAAATGGACAGGGTTCTACTGGAAGCCATCCATAAGATGGCAACTAAAGGGGAGGTGCTGCAGGTGAGAGACTTTAGTCTGCCAGATGTGGACTGGAGCATCCTGGCTACAACTTCAGCTAAGAGTGTGGATATCCTGGACTCGATGCAGGGGCATTTTTAAGAAATTGATAAATGAGCCCACTCATGAGGGAACAATTTTTACCTAGTACTCACCAATGGGGACAATGCTGCTGATGTCATAGTGGGTGGCTACCTGGGGACCAGTATTGTTGAATGGTGTGGTTCAGTATAAGAATGGGTGGAGTCGAACCACACAAAGATGGTGGTCCTGGAATTTGGGAGGGCAGACTTTACAAAGATGGGGGATTGCCACAGGGATGCCCTGGTGGGGGGGGGGAGAGAAACTAGGGAGTAGTAGATGAACAGTGGTTGAAATTAAAAAGAACTATAATGAAGACGTTAGAAATGTAAACAGAAGCAAGACAGAAAAAAAGACCACTATGGTGTCCAGAGGAAGTGCTGGAGAAGGTTATGGCAAAAACATTAGCATTCAGGAGGGTCCCTATTTGTTGAGCAGTGGCTTTCATTTTCTATCATAGGTTGCTTAAATGTCTGTAAAACCATTTTAAAAATGAGCCCCATAGACTTGTATGGAGCGTTCCACGTGCCCTCTCTGGAGACATCACGTAATGTCAGAATGTAAGGGCAGAGCAGGCAGACCGGGAAGTGGAAAGGGGTTGGCTGGACAGCAGTTCACCAGAGTTACCATCCCTTCCCTCCCTTACAGGACAGCAGTAAATTTTATAATTTCTGCATGGACAGATCACCACTGTAGGATGGGCTTGAAGCCCAATACAGAAAGTCACACCTTTATTTTAAAAGGCAATGACGGATCATAATTAAACATGACAAACTATGCAAATTAAAGCAGAGCAGCCAATGAGAGAGCCAGGTACATCACTCATGATTAATCATGGCCAAATATTACAAGCCTATTTATATTTTGTTTATTGAATTTTGTCGACCCAGTAAGCCCATTGAGACTAGACATCCTTTTTCAGGAGTGACTGTGGGGGATACAGATGGTAACCAACTGAAACTGAACTAGATTAAGCTGTTGGTGATTTTTTTTTGTGAATGTCTACGACCAAGTATGATCTTTGAAGCAGACTCTGATTGGCTACCAATAATCTGCATCAGGTATTGATTAACTATGATTAATCATGATAAAAACAAAACGCCGTCAGCAGTGAAAGAAAAGTTATGGTTTATGGTGACTTCGGGTATTAATCAATAATGATAAATAATGATTTAGCATCACTAAAAGTATTGATTAAAAATTAGTAAGATTGAGCAAAACTGTTGCATGTGTGATCCTTATTCTGCAGCTGCAGACCTAAGTTCTGTGGGAGCTGGTGAGGGGGGAGACAGGCATGGGGAGCCAACGTGGAGGGTGTGAGAGGCATTCATGGAGAACTGGGGGGAGGACCTGATGTCAGTATGATATCAAGGATGGGGGGGAACTAGTGGGAGGATCTTGAGTGGTCGATGTCATACCACATGAGAACCACTGTACTAACATGTGCTACCCCCTGATTACCAATAGCAGTGGTAGTGCAATGTCATCATTGAGCTACCAGCATCCCCTTAGAGAACCATGGCACTACCATTGCACACAGATGGTACCACAGTGTCACCAATGGTATGACAATGGAATTGAAACAAATCCATTATGAGACCAATTTCAATGGTGTTGCAATGGCAGCTCATTGTGTTACCATTGGAGATGGAAATCACCCCTGTGTTACCACTGCGGTACATGGTACTATTGTGGCAGCAGTGGTAATACACTGGAATTGAAATAAATCCACTGTGTTACCAACAGCAGTGGGAATACAATGGTGTGTGTTTGAGCCATTGTGGTACCATCTATGCACACATTCTCAATGTGATACCACTGTCCATGTGGTACCACAGTGGCAACAATGGTATTACAATGGGACTGAAACAAATCCAATGTGTTACCAGTCAAGTGGATACAATGGTACTGCAATTGAATTTACAATGGTATGGAAATGGTGGACAAATGGTAATGCTATGGTTTTCCGAGGATATTTTGGTAAGGGTGCACCTGTCTGTAACAATAGCTAAAGGAGATGGAAAAGTAAACCATAGAAAAGTATTTTCACTTGAAATATTTAAGCTTCTGTACTGGTGAAACTTGTACTTGTGATAACAGTAGGTTTTGACCAAGTTGTTTCTCATTTTGAGCCACATTTTTTACACCAGTGGGTCTAATTTTACCCTTGTTTTAAAACCCCTAGCACTGTTACTGGGGGCACGGGAACAAGCATTTGTCAATTCCGAATGTTGTCTCACTGGCATTGGCATTTGTAGTGCTGGAGTTACAGACGCATAATAGGAATGGCAGTAAAGTATTGAAGTGACGCCAACCCCACCCCCACCCTGTAGAGCCCGATTGGCATTGGGGTGTGTCTTTGGGTCGTCAGCTATAACGCTCATGCCATTGTACCTCACCCTACCCTGTAGACACTGACAAGTGTCGTGGTGTGCTTTGGGGGTCTTTGGGCATTATACTTATCCTGTTCCATAAGGAAATACACTGAGCTGGGTACAGTATAGGAGAACGGGGTGAACTTTGTGGCTGAACGGTGCAAGGCACACCACGATGCCTGTCACTGGCTGCAGGGTGGGGGTGGAATGGTGTAAGCATTACAGCCAATGATCCCAAGTCACACCCCTGATGCCTGTCAGTCTCTACAAGGTGGGGTGCTACAGTTGAAAACCCTAATACCATAGGCGTGTGTTGGCATTTTCACTCCAAATTTTCAACATGGGCTGTTTGTGAGCCCACTTCATGAAAAGTGTCACTATCAGTTTGTTAGCTGAAAGGTGGTTTTGCACGGCGGCTATGCCATTTGGTGACACAGGGACAAAAACACATTTTGTGAGGATGTGGAAAATGACATCTGTATTGTTCATGAGGAGGCGCAACAAAATGGCAATGCTGAAAATCTGGAATGAAAATATGAAAAATTGGTGAAGTCTTGGGCATGCATAGAAATTGCGCAACACACAACCAAAATCCAATTATTATGGGGAGTTTTCTAGCTACATTTTCAACACAGGCATTTTGGGACCTCCCCTCATGAACAGTGGTGCTGTGATTTTGTTAATCAGTCCCAAAAGTTAATTTCTCACAGCGACCGCGCCACTGTGCGCCACAGGTGCGGAAGCACATTTTGGGCAGGCTCTGAAAAATGACAGCTGTATTGTTGATAAGGAGGTGTGAAAAAATGCCAGTGTTGAAAATCTGGCATGAAAATATTGCAAATTTGCGAAGTTACAAGGATGCGTGGAAACTGCACAATGCAAGCTTGTAACACAGTCATTTTATGGACATTCGGTACCAATTTTTCAACATAGGCATTTTAGGACCCTGTTCATGAACAGAGTCACCATCATTTTCTCAAACTGTCTTGAAAACTGATTTCGCACAGCGACTGTGCTATTCTGCGCCGGACATGTGAAAACACATTTTGGCCAGGAAATGTGAAATGACAGCTGTACTGTTCATAAGGAAGTGTTGAAAAATGCCAATTTTGAAAATCTAGAGTGAAAATATTACAAATTTATGAAGTTATGAGCGTGCGTGGAAACAGCGCAACGTACACTCGTAAAACAGCTATTTTTTTTAATTTTTTCACCAATTTGCAGCATAAGCTTTTTGAGAATTCCCTTCATGAACAGTGGCACTGTCATTTTGTTACTCGGTCCTGAAAGGTGATTCCACGCAGTGACCACAAAATCACTTTTTGGGACTGAATAACACCATGACAGTGTCAGAATTCATGAGGAGGGGTCCCAATAACCCCATGTTGAAAATTTGGTGCAAAAATTCCAAAAAATGGCCAAGATATGCACCAAAGTTGATAAAACCCTATTTATGCCATTATACAGCTTACAGGCATTTCTTCACTTTGTTGTCAGCTTTGAAGAGTGCAGACGTGTTCCCAGTCCAATGAAGATCATCGTGCCAGACTCCAGAGGTAAGTATGGGGTGAGGGAGGTGTGAGGAGGCAGGGTGCTCAGAGGGTGGGCGCGGGTTGTGGGAGGGGGCAGGGAGACTGTGAGGGACCGTTTTCTTCTTTCACGGGGATAAAAAAAAACATTGCAGGATTTTTTTTGCAGGGGATTTGGGATGCTGGGGTGGGCTCCCAGTGTGCCACCTAAGTATTTTTGTGGGGTATGCTGTAGCTGATGGGGGATTGGGCACTCCCTTAGGCACACAATGAAAGTGGGGGGGCAATAGTTGAGGTTGATTCAGCACCCCCCTCAGCACATAACAAATGAGGGACAGGGAGATTGGGCACCCCAGAAGTTGGCATTATGGCAGGCAGTGTGCCACCATGTTTCATTTATTTTTTCACCAGGGCAAGCACATCAAGAGGTGCCACTGCATATGATGAGCTTTGCTCACATTGCAGCAGACCTTTCGTTAGATGTGCTGCCCACATTATGTATTCCTGGTGTGGTGCCAGCATGCAGGCTTATTGGGGAATGAGGGACACACCAACTGATGTGTGCCCTGCATTTGCTCCTCAGTGACCGCACCTCCAAATCTGCTACTTCCGCAAAATGTTGGCTATGCATGCACAAGCCAACATAAAAAATGGCTACAGACCAACAGACTGGAGGGAAGTAAAGTTGTGACCGGGGTGAGGGAGATATACAGAACTGCTATCAGGTTCTACGGCAGGGTTATAAGAAGACTATATTGAACATTTGGAGATCAGAATAAAACAAAAGTTCAGGAGGTACACTGACATTTTTTCAGTGCTCACTCAAAACTCAATTTTCAGCATAGACATTTTTTCAGTCTGTGCCATGTAAGTGCTGGGTGTTGTTTTTTTTTTTTCCAAATCCTGGCAAACATGGATTTTTATACTTGAGGCGGGATATAACATTCTGGCCGGGAATTTAGCATTTTCACTTACCCGGTTCATGAGGCGGGGTCTTAAGACTGCTGAAAATTTGGGTTCAAAATGTCACCCCAAAAAATTATGAAGTAACATGTTTGCAGAGACTGCCATTGACCCAGGGGGGACCTTGCCTTCCTCTGCCAGTGACCTGAGTTTGGGTAAAACCTGGTGAGCCAGTTGAATGGGCCGAGGCTGGGTGAAAGGCACTGTTGTGTGTGGCACTGACCCAAGCCTGAGGAGGGATAGAGCAGGTGCACATAAGGCACCTTGTGGTGGGCAAGGGAGCCTTCCTTCTCAAGGGGTTGACATGCGTATTGAGACCTGATGGACCCACACACTGCATCAGGACAGGGGTGGAAAAAAATTTGGGAAGACTGTACCTGGTAGGATGACCAGTCTGGTCACTGCAAGCCCCATACCAATGACTGGCCCCCTACTGCATTCAGCTGCCCGCACCATTACTTTTTGTCTCAGGAAATTACCTGTACTAATTGGTACTCCCCCACACAAATTCCCCCCACGACGAGGATAGGAAAGGGATGAAAGTCTGCCCCCTGACTGTCTGCCACGTTTGCAGTCTTTCACTCTGTCCATGTTGCAGGCACACGAATGTTGATGGCTCCATCCTGCCCTGGAGCGAGTCAATGAGTGGAGCAGCATGCACCCTTCCCAGAGGAGAGAGGACCCAGGGATACCAAATTCTGTCTGTATCACCCACGCTGACATCCACAGCAGCCCTAGTCTGTTCCCAAACTCAGGTCACTGCTGTGGTGCCGGTATGTACCCTCCTGACCAACAAACTTTAACCCCCCAATATACAATCACTGTCACAAACCCACTCAGCAGGTCAGCCCTCTACTCCCAAAGTGTCAACCTCCGAGCACAGTCTTATGAACAGTTAACAGAAACAGGGCAACCCTCCTGTCTGTTTTGGGGGTTTGAATCAACCTTTGGTCTCAAGTCTTGAAGGGATTCAAACTGTGAACCTCTTGTTAGTGTACCCAGTGTACAGGTTCAGATAATTCTGTCTTTGGGGTGCCAGATATCTTTGCCTACAGGCACCTAACCAGGTGTACAGAAATGAACTCTTAAAAAATGTAACAAAAGACCTCAGATTTAAAACACTTACCTTTTTCCAGTTTGGTATCACGATTCAAGCTTATGCACAGTGTCTGCTTTAACCATATATACTCCACTTGTAAAAGAAAAGAAATCAAAGACAGACCAAGTAGGCTCTAGTTTTACTAAAATAGAAACAAAATATGTAAAACATAAAATACAGAACTATTATATCACAAGACATACACATTTATTAAAAGAACAAGGTTTTAACAGTACAATTCCTACTATAGTACTTAGATTTGTCTCTGTCTCTCTAAATACCTGCTTAAAGTGCTCAAAGATGTTTCTTTGTCAGAGTCTAAATAAAAGTGAGTTCTCTTATGCAGAGGAACTTAATCAAAAAGGAGAAACTTAAGCCAGAAGGAGTGAGCGTAAGCAGTTAAAATATTAAAGAATATTTAGAAGTTGGTATTAGAACCTTTAATTATAAAAGTAAAATGATGGCTATGAGACCAATAGGGGAATACTATGATTATGTTTTCACAGACTACAAAGAACACTAATTCCACTCTAAGAAGCTCACAGCCTCCTTTAAGGTATGCTGTTAACAAAATAAGTGAATAGAAACCACAATGTGGCCACATTATAATATTAAACAACATAATAACAGCAAAGCTTTACAAAAAATTATGTTTATGTCATTACAGGCCCAAAATTATTCTTTACAAGAAAGAAAGACAAAAAGTTTTAAGTAATATATATAAGGTATGCTGCAAACCAAGAAACATGGGGAACAAGCCTTACAGGCAGTAGTTACACCTTGTTCCAAGTTGTTAGCGGCGCTGTGTTCACTAACATACTGTGTATGTCTTTTTAGGATGCAACTTAGGATCTAAACAAATACAAATAAATTAACCCTGTGAAAAATTAAGAATATATACAAGGGTGCACAAGCAATAATCTTTATTGAATGGTATGTGTATACACCAAAGAATTCAAAATGTAACAATATCATATTACAAAAATGCAGATCAATGACATAAAATAAATGTATTTACAGATGCGTAACAAAGAATAAACCCCGTGAACAAGCTCCAAGTTGAGTGAAATGTAGGGGGAAGAGAAATTAAAAGAAAGATTGAAGAACAATAACTTCAGCAAAGAGTGTTTACTTCAAAGGGCCCCCCAACAGTTCCTATATTATTTCTTGCATTTGAAAGCCTAGATTGGGGGCTGAAGAACCTAGAAGAGAACCATTACCCACTAAACAATATTTACACTTTGAGATTAGGCTGTTGTTGCAGGGAGCTACCCTGATGATTACTCATGATACCCAAGACTGGACACAGGCTGGACGAAAATCGAGACAGCAGGTGGTTAATCTGGAGTGCCAGGAGAAGCAGGGCCTACACGATTCACTGAGGCGTTGTTCCTGTTCAAGCATGGAGCAGGGGGCTGATCCCCAGGCAGGTTTCTCATCGGTGGCTTTCTCAGTGCAGTGTGGTAGTCTGGCAAGGCCAGTGTGGCATGGCCCAGGCCGAATGGAGACGAACGTGGATTCAGTCTGAGTAGGCTGGATAAAGCTTCCTGCAAGCAGAACACAGTTTACACAGTGGGGAACCAAATCACGACCCACTTTCAATACACAGCACATTTACATGTAAAGGATCCTATGGTACCAGCAAGCAGAACACAGTTCACACAGTGGGGAACCAAATCATGACCCACTTTCAATACTCTGCACATTTACATGTAAAGGATTCTATGGTACCAGCAAGCAGAACACAGTTCACACAGTGGGGAACCAAATCACAACCCACTTTCAATACACAGCACATTTACATGTAAGGAAATTCTACTGTACCACGTAAACCGCTCTCCTGTCATGATTGCAAAGTCTCTGCACAAACTGGGGATTGAAAAGCAGCTGGAAATCCTGACAGGCCAATCGCATTCAGCAAAATCTTCAGTCTTCTTCAGATATGAGCCTGGCAAAAAATCAGTGGCTTGCTTTGTTCTCACCAACTTGGATTTAGTCCAAAATAATTCTCATCTCTCCCTCTCAGGGGGAGCATGCAGACATGCGGGCTACAACTCAGGCCTTTCCACAGTTCTCCCATGCGAAACTACTCAGACAGCGGCTTGAATGTTTCAAGCTATTGCTTCTGCAGCTCCCAACTTAGATCTGACTCAACTGCCAGCAAGCCTGGGACTTTCTCCAGAATCCAAAAGGTTCGGTTGGCTGATCTGTCTGTCAGTCACAACAAAGGCTCCCCCTTCAGGTGCAAAAAGGCACCAAATGTCCCAAACAAAAGTTCCTACAGATTTTGACCCCAGACATCTCCTGTAGTCTTGCTCCATTTTATGTCCCACCAGTACTGATTGGTCCAATTCGGCAGTCCAAGACCAAGATAGTGGAGATAAACAAACAGTCCTTGCTGCAAAGAAGGCAGGTTAGACAAACTACATTATCATTATCACTCTAAATGATTTTCAGCAAATAGTTACATCTTTCAACAGAGCTCCCTCTCAGATTACTTATGACTGCAATCCTGGCAGCTCTTAAAGTAGCTGGCAGTATAGCCTAGAGGTTAGAGGAATGAGGTGTGAACAAGCTTGATACATCCAGCAGACCAGACCTGAGTTTGATTCTCACAACCTCCACTTGCATACTGTGTGACTCTGAGCAAGTTGCTTAACCACCCAGTGCTCCCAGGTTGCCCCTGGAAACAGGCACTTGTGTCTAGTGGGCCTTACCCGGTTACCGAAGACTAAAATAAAAAAAAATAAATAGACAGTACCCAGAGGCTATACAGGCACTCTCTGGTAATCACATTTAAACTGCTAAAATGCAGGACACCAGCCTGGCAGTGAGCATTTAAGCAAGCTCAAGGAATACTTTTCAGGAACTCCCCATTTGCGTGGGGGTTACAAGTGCATTAGAGGTGTTGATTCAGTATGCTAATTAACATAATTCATACACACTGAAAAAACAACGAAACACTGCTTCAGGCAGTGTTGCTGCCCCAGCTCTGCTTACTGCAGTATGTGCACAGTATGATTGCAGTGCTAATTAACATAATTCATACACACTGTGTCACCACTGCATGCACACCAACAGAAACCTACAGGTGCACTAATTAAACACTCATGGAGTACACAATGGAATAAAGTGCGCAGGAAGTGTACACTGCCACAATAACACTGAAATATCACCATGTAGTGACTTTTTGGACACTTCATTTCCCTCTGGATAATCTGCTCTTGCCCAGTTTGTGTTTTATTTGATTTTCTCCACTGACACTGGACAGCAACATTGTGCTATGCAGAGCACCCAACAGTGGCGTTGTCGCTGTGGAAGAGGCTGCCATCCTGCTCCACAACAGCGGAAAGTAATGCACCAAATCAGGATGCATTTTCTGTCTGCAGGACACTGTGTGCAATTCACCCTAGAAGTGTTTTACAACCAACAGAACAGATAGACAGTGAGAGATACTGTCATATAAGAAGGACTGCACAAGTGCTGCTGCCAACAACCCCATAACTACAGTGTTGGAAGAAAGTTAATATAATATTAACTGAGCCTTAACTGGGAAAAAAAAATGGTGACCCTGCTCCAGGCCTACGTTATGATGCAGAGTCAAAGTCTGGCTAGTTTTGTTGGCTCAATCAAGAGTGTGCTTTTTGCTGGTAATTTGTGCTGGGGATCATATTATTTCTACATTTCTTTTATGCAGAAATCAGTGCAACTATAGTCGCTTAGTTTATTTTGACTTGTGTGGTCTCTGCTCAGGTTGGGACACAAAGCAACTGTTTATTTGGCTGTTGAGGAAGTTGTCCAGTTGCTGAGTTGCTGGAGGGGTGAGGGGGAGTTGCAAGGGTGGGGGAGGCTGTGGCGATCAGTTGTGGGGGGCAGTTCTCATATATCACAACTGTCTCTATACAATGAATGTCCTTCAGTTTACCCCTGCCTTTCCCTAAATGCAGATTAGGGCAAATGAGAACACTTTGGGAGGGGGGGCTCTAGCTGCTTGAGCGTGGGATTTCT
Source organism: Neoceratodus forsteri (assembly GCA_016271365.2). Lineage (NCBI taxonomy): Eukaryota > Metazoa > Chordata > Ceratodontiformes > Ceratodontidae > Neoceratodus > Neoceratodus forsteri. Next base: position 58,277,486 of record CM057455.1, read on the forward strand.
GCTGCATCGACCAGCATGGACAGCAGCCTCTGGAGCTCTTGAGTACTATTAAGTCCTGGTGGTAGGCTCCTGATCTCCATATATTACTCCCTACTATAGTCCATGGCCTTGGGGGCAGCCTTCAGAGCCCCAGCCAGGGACAGGAGGCTCTTGAGCACCAACCATCAGTGACAGCAGCCTGCAGAGCTCTTGAGCACCCCAAGGCCTGATGGCAGGTTGCTGAACCCACCCCCTTCCACCCCTCTCAAAGAAAGACCCTGTTTGCAGTGTGTCCTTGCTGCCCATTTCTGGCCAACAGGATGACTTGCTGTGCTTTTAGGTAGGAGGTTGCTGCTGTCTGGCTCCTGCATCCATGTGATACAGCCCACCTAAAATTAACCTTTTATTACATTTTTAACATTATAACAGGACATAGCACAAGTCTCACATGAAGATTAACAAGATGCACAACATATAATTCAAAGGCAACAGTGACATGTCCCCCCTCCCTCCACCCCCCTCCCTCACTACCCCACCATGGCTTAGATAACCAAAGAACGAGCTTATTGACTACCCACAAAAACACTAAGAAGGGGAATTATCTTTGGGGGTTCCTTAATCTGGATGAACGCCAGTTTGAAGAACGTAGATTGTATGCATACCAGCCCCGATGGTATTATATCTGGAAGAGGAGAAACCCGGACCCGTTTTAAACTGTTCCACACTCATAGAAACACAGAAACATAGACTGTGACGGCAGATAAGGACCGCTTGGCCCACTCAGTCTGCCCATTTCCCTATCTGATGGATAAGCTGCAGATCCTAGTTAACCAGCAGCCTACTTCTTCCTACGCCCACCCCCCAGAACTGCCTTATGACTGCCCAATGCATGCTTGAATTCCACCACTGATTTTGACTCTACAACCTCCTCTGGAAGGCAGTTCCATGCATCCACAACCTTCTCTGTGAAAAAATACTTCCTTAAATTACCTCTGAGCCACCCCTTCTATCTTCAAATTGTGCCCCCTTGTTCTTGCACACCTCTTTTTTTGAAAGATGCTACCCTCTTGGACTTTGTTGATTCCCTTGAGGTACTTGAAAGTTTCTATCATGTCCCCCCTCTCCCTCCTTTCCTCGAGGCTATACATATTAAGCTCCTTAAGTCTCTCTTCATATGTCTTCCAGTGCAGACCCTGCACCATTTTAGTTGCCCTCCTCTGGACAGCTTCCATCCTGTCTATGTCTTTGCGGAGATTGGGTCTCCAGAACTGCACGCAGTACTCCAGATGGGGTCTCACTAGCTGTCTGTACAGAGGGATAATAACTTCCTGTTTTCTACTGGTGATGCCTCTCCCTATGCATCCCAGTATCCCCCCAGCCCTCCTTGCTGCCCTCTCTCATTGCTTGCCCACCTTTAGGTCATCTGATATGACTACCCCCAGGTCCCTTTCCATTTTTGTTGTTGTTAGTATCTCACCCCCCATTGTGTACTCTTCCCCTGGGTTTTTGTTTCCCAGGTGCATTACCTTGCACTTCTTAGCATTGAATCTAAGCTGCCATACATTTGACCATTCCTCTAACCTTGCCAAGTCCCATCTCATCCTTTCCACTCCACCTTGTGCATCAACTCTGTTGCAGATCTTTGTGTCATCTGCAAAGAGACATACTTTTCCTTCCAGTCCCTCTGCAATGTCGCTTATAAAGACATTGAAGAGGACCGGTCCTAATACTGACCTCTGCAGTACCCCACTACTAACCCCCCTTTTTTCAGAGTGGACTCCATTTACTATTACCCTCTGTGTCCTATTCTCCAGCCAGTTCTTTACCCAGGCTGTTATCTTGGGACCCACTCCCAGGCTAGCTAACTTGTATGTAACCCCCTGCAAATGGGGGTTCCCAAAAGAGACTTCCAGGAGCTTGCTTGAATGCTCCGAGCCTGAATGATGTTTGATGTTTAAGCCATTTATCTGTGAGTGTTTTTAGAGCCTCTGGTACTGTCTCTTTAAGAGCTGTCTGCTTGCAGACATAATTAGTTTGTATGGGAGGACTGTGTGTTTCTCTGCTTGAGTACCACTCAAGCTGCTGTAATCACTCCATTTTGCAGTCACTAGAGTGCAAAGGAACCTATCTGAAAGATGTAACTGTTTGCCAGAAATCATTTAGAGTAATAATGAAAATACAGTTTGTCTAACCTGCTTTCTTTGCAGTCAGAACTGTGTTTGCCTAGTTCCCCATTCTAATTTTGAACTGCTGAACTGGACCAATCACTGTGGGTTAAGGTAGCTCTAAAATGGTGCCTTGGACGAATCAGAACTTGGACTCGTAATCTGAGCCAGCCACAAGAGGACTGTATGGGCAGTGACTCTGGAAGATGTAGTTTGGACTTCGGCGCCTTTTTGGACCAACAGGGGCAGTCTATTGTGAGTGACAGCCAATCCAGCCAAGAACTGGGAGGAACTCAAAGGAAGTGCCCAGTTTTGTCTGCTGGAGTTTCAGTTGAGCTCTGGCAGTGAAGAGGGAAGCAGCCCTGTGCTTTTTCGGTGTGCAGTTTTAGTCAGGAAACGTGTGTAAGGCCCCGAGTTCCGGTCTGCAGCTTGTGTAACTGCTTGTTTGGACTGAATCCATCCTGTGAAGAGAATCAGAAAATATCTGAAGAGTGGAAACCAGGCTCACCCTGTAAAAGACTGGAGAAATTGTTGAATTGCACTCGGTCTGTCAGGAACTGAATCTGCTGTGTGTTCTCCCGGATATTGTGCAGTAATTGCGATCGGAGTAGAGAAGCAGCCTGCCTGGTATAGTACTTTCTTTTTACCATATAAATGTGTGAGGAGGCTTGTGTAGCTCAAGTGAATCCTGCTGCCATTAAAGGACTTTTGCCTGTTACTATTTATCATATAAATGTGTGAGGAGGCTTGTGTAGCTCAAGTGAATCCTGCTGCCATTAAAGGACTTTTGCCTGTTGCAGTTTGTCATATAAATGTTTGGAGGTCGTGAGCACTAATTCAAGGTCACTCCCTGTTGAATTGCCACATTGAATTCAAATGGAATTACTGTACTGCTGACTGTTTAACTAATTTTTCTTTTCTCTGCGTGAAAGGGCCCCTACCAGATGCCACGGTTTGGACTAGCCACTAGGGCTTGGGTACCCAAGGACAGTAACTGGTAGGGATAGGCCTGTGCACAGAGCCATAGGTAGATGAGTAAAGTGATAAGCTAATTAACCTGATTTCCCCCTGTCCTTGTTATATCCCCCTAAATAAATCAGAGCTGCTTGTTTCAGCAAAGTTATACTGCCTGAGGTATTTGTCTATGTTAAAGTATTGTACTGTGATTGTTGCACTGTATCTACTTATTTTACAGTGGGTCCCAGTGCCTGAACCAGTCCTGGGGGTGAGTGTATACTGTCAAAGTAATTCTGATATACTGTGTGGGCCACTAGTGGGAAGAAAGGGGGGTTGCAGTGTCCCAGAGGGCTGTGACCAAGTTAGTTTAACTATTGCAAACCCTGACCTCTGGGTGGAGGCACCCACCATTGGATCCAGGCCCTCAACCTGTTAGTAGCAAATCAGGCAGGGGTAGTAGCCCCTGGGATAGTGCCATCTAGGGGTTAGATGTATATTAATCTTTTGTGTGTGACTGTGTCAAATGCCTTGCTAAAGTCTAGGTAGGCCATGTCCACAGCCCCTCCCTGATCAACTACTTTAGTCACCCAGTCAAAGAAATCTATCAGATTTGTCTGGCATGACCGTCCCACTGTGAATCCATGCTGCCTTGGGTCCTGTGCCCCCCGGCCTCTAAATACTCAACAATTCTTTCCATCAGAAGTGATTCCATCATTTTCCCTACCACTGAGGTTAAACTAACAGGTCTGTAGTTTTCTGCTTCTGCCTTGCTCCCACTTTTGTGAAGGGGAATCACATCTGCCCTCCTCCACCCTCGGGTACCACCCCATCCTCCCATGATTTGTTAAAGAGGGTAGTCAGTGGTGTCACTAGTTCTACCCTTAGTTCTTTTAAATTCTGGGATGAATCCCATCAGGCCCCATTGCCTTGTCCACCTTCAGTTTTAAGAGTTCTTTCAGAACCCTTTCTTCTGTAAATGGGCTGGTATCAACTTCTGTATCCAGAGTGTTTCTACTGTTTGTTTTAGGTACCTCCCCACTTCCTTTGTAAATACTGAGCAAAAATATTTGTTTAGTATCTCTGCCTTTTCACAGTCACCCTCTGCCCACCCTCTCTCCCCTTTATTAAGCCTCACTATCCCTCCCGTGGTCTTACTTCACTCCCTGATGTACCTATAAAAGGTTTTATCCCCCTTCTTAACAGAGTTGGCTATCTTTTCCTTGGTTTGGGCCTTTGCTGTTCTGACTGCCTTCCCAGCTTCCTTTTGCTTTAACTGATACAGTTCTCTGTCCTGTTCCTTCTGTGATTTCTTGTACTTTCTGAATGCTTTCTTTTTCTCTTGAACCTTCACTGCCACTTCCTTTGAGAACCATAGTGGTTTCTTACCTCGTTTCATTTTGTTTATTTGCTTTACACAAAGGCTTGTTACCTCTGTGATGGCAGTTTTTATTATTCCCCATTGTTCTTCCACCCTCCTTCCTGCCCATTTGCTAGTGCATTCCTTGGGCACTGACCCATTTTGACAAAATCAGCCCTCCTAAAATCCAGTACCTTTGTCTTTGTATGGCTTGACTCTATTGCTGTGTTTATTGTGAACCATACTGTTCGATGGTCGCCAGTTCCCAGATGACTACCCACTTCTACATCTGTGATCCTCTTTTCATCTCCATTTGAGAGAACCAGGTCTAAGATTGCTCCCACTCGAGTGGACTCCAATACTAGTTGTCTAAGGCATGCCCCCTTTAGGGCATCTAGAATAACTACACTCTTAGAAGTGGCTGCTGCAACTGCACTCCAGTTAACATCTGGCATATTCAGATCACCCATCAGCAATATCTCCCCTTTTATCTGCCATTCTAAGTATACTTTCTATCATTTCCTTGTCCATTTCCTCCCCCTGAGAAGGGGGTCTGTATACAACCCCTGTGTGGATTGTGGTGCCATTGCCGGTCTCCAAATTTACCCACAGTGCTTCTTTTCCTCCCTGTTTTCCCTTTTGTTCTGCTGCTTTGATTCCTTCCCTTGTGTAAAGAACTACTACTCCTCCTCTTTGACCCTCCCTGTCCCTCCTGTAGATAGTGTATCCTGGTATGTTTACATCCCAGTCATGGTTTTGTGTATACCACGTTTCTGTGACTGCCATGATATCCAGATGTTCCTCCTCCATCAAGGCCACTAATTCAGGAAGCTTGTTAGTCAGACTATGGGCATTGGTAATATTGCTCTCCATTTTTTGATGGCTTTACCTTCTGTTGCAGCATCCCCCACTGACCTTTCTACCTTGGTCTTTTTCTCATTTAGTACCCTGTTTTGTAGGGAGAGGCTGGGATTTTCCTGCTGCTTATCAGTGTCTCCCCCCTTGACTAGTTTAAAAGCTTGCCAATGAAGCATTTAAACCAATTGCTCAAAAGACTTTTTCCTTCCTGGACAGATGCAGACCATCCTGCAGTATAGGCTGGTGTCCTCCAGGTGGAACCCCAGTCCCAATGAAGCCAAACCCTGTGCTCCACACCATTTTTTAACCATTCATTAAACTGCATGGTGCAAAGTACCCTCACCTCACTCATGCCATTGACAGGCAGCACCTCTGAGGATACTGTGTGTGCTACTTGTCTTAGGCCCCTTCCCAATTCTACAAAGTCCTTCTGCACTGCTCTAATCTCATGATGAGCCAAGTCATGTGTCCCTAGGTGGACAATGACATCCAGCTCAGACTCTTGTGCAGCTGTTCCCGTGAACCTGAGGATGCACTTCCTGCCCCTCCAAGCCATGGCACCAGGCAGGCACCTTACTTCAGTTTTCCCTGCTCCCCCCAGTTCTATCCCCCTAATAATTGAGTCCCCCACCAGGAGCTGCTTCCTTTCCTTGTGGTGTCCTCTGTCTCCTTCCTGTGGCCTTCCCTTGTGACAGCTGTCCTCAGCCTCCTTAGTCTCCTCTGTGGGTGCATCCATAGGGGAGCTATGCTCCCCCAGAATGGTGTATGGTTTGTGGAGTGGAAAAACTGAATGGGTGTGCCTCTGTTCCATGATCCTCACCCTTCCTGAGCCCACTGTGGTCCAACTGCTGTGTTTTCTTCACAACCTCTGAGGTAGTGGTGGTTGCTAGATGGGGGAGGTTCCCTTCCTACCATACAGTGTGGCCTGAGGGAAGGTTCCCTTACTACTGTCCAGTGTGGCCTGAAGACGGGCAACTTCCTCCCTCAGGGCAGAGAATTGTCTGCAAATAGGGCAGCATCTCTGCCTCCAGAAAGACTCCCAGAAGACTGCTGCCCCACAGCCATTACATTGTACCACTCCCCACATGTTTATCTACTTTTTTCTTTTTGTGTGTGTATGAGATTGGTTTGTTATATAGAAATATATATATTATACAATGTGTATGCTTATATTGTCAGTGCAGTGTGCTAGAGAGGATATGACAGTGATATGCCCCTTGCACTCTTGAGGAAATGATGTCAGAACCCCAGGTATAAAGGAACTATTTCCAGGGTGGGTGGGGTGAGGGTGGGAAGGGGTTGGGCCTAAACTGTGCCCTCACAAAACAATCAGTTAAAAGGTCTGACCCAGTGCTGCAATGAGTGCCTTCCTGTCAGCAAGATGCCCTACACAACAATTTGACAGAGAAAATACCCTGCTAATCAAATAGAGACAATCCAGACATCCAAGTCAGACACAGGTAACCCTCCCCAGCCCCAAAACAGCTTGGTGGTTTGTGCTCTGAAAGCAGTCAGCCCCAAAATAAGTCAGCTGTGCTTTACACTCTTCCTGCACTGAAAATCTTAAGAATTAAGCCAATTGATTGACTAGTGACACCTGTGATGTAAGCAGGCCTTTCAATGTAGGCAGGCTGCTATGTCTGATTCCAAATCACAAAATCTTTCAGTGAAACCAGGGATAAAAAACTTAACTACTCAGCCAGCAGGACACTTTTAAAATGTTGCAAAAATATCCTTCCAACCCCTAGGTCTCAACCCCAACAATCAAGCAAATTCAGTTGTATCTCACTCCCTCTGGTTATAAAATTACTACACTTTTAATGGAATCCTGCAATTATCTGCTTAATGCCAATAAGGAACAAAAAAATGAAACTTTTTGAAGAAAGAGTAGCTCCCCTGTTTTACAATATTATGCCTTACCAAGTTTCCAGCTCCTAAATGAAGTTATAGTCTGTTCTTTGCAGTGCAGCAAGGTTCTCTGATTCAAATGAGGAGCGGTTGGACCACAGTGGGCTCAGGGAGGGTGAGGGTGGTGGAACAGAGGCACATCCCTCCAGTTGTACCTCTCCACAATTCCTATGCCATTCTGGCAAAGTGTGGTTCCTCTGTGGAGGCACCTACAGTGGAGACCAAGGAGGATGCTGGGAACCTCCACAAAGGAAACCCACAGGAGGGTGGCAGGGGACCCTGCAGGGGAAGAAAACAAATCCTGGTGGGGGACTCCAATGTTAGGAAGGTAGAACTGGGCAAGAAAGGGGAGAGGGAGGTTAGGTGCCTGCCTGGCACCATGGCTTGGAGGGACAGGGAGCGAATCCTAAGGACTGCCGGAGCACCTGCACAGGGGAGGGAGCTGGATGTCATTGTCCACCTAGGAACAAATGACCTTGCTAAGAAAGGGATTAGAGAAGTGCAGGAAGAGTTTGTGGAATTGGGGAGGGGCCTTAGTCAAGTAGCATGCACGGTAACCTTTTCGGAGGTGCTACCCATCTATGGCATAGGAGAGGCTAGGGTGTTCCATACCATGGCATTCAATCAGTGGTTGAAAAACTGGTGTGGAGCTCAGGGATTTGGCTTCATTAGGGACTGGGGGTCCACCTGGAGTGATGCAAGCCTATACTGGCATGATGGGCTGCATCTGTCCAGGAGGGGAACCAGAATCCTAGGTGATAGGTTTAAATGCTTCATTGGCAAGCTTTTAAACTAGCCAAGGGGGGAGGCACTGGAAAGGAGCAGCAAAATCCTAGCCCCCCCAAACAATCACAGTAGTAAGTGTGGCAAACACCAACATGGAGGTGTCGATAGGGAGAAGGGCAGGGGTAAATGGAGAAAGTGACAAAGGCAAGAAGGACAGGGATGGGGAAAAAGGGGGTAAGGCCATCAGGAAATGGAGGGTAATGAGTACCAATGCCCGTAGTCTGAGCAACAAGCTCCCTGAGCTGGTGGCCTTAATGGAAGAGGGATGCCTGGATATCGTGAGCAGTCACAGAAACATGGTACACAGAGAACCATGACTGGGATGTTAACATACCAGGGTACATAACCTACAGGAGAGACAGGCAGGGAGAAGAGGGAGGGGAGTATCTCTCTATGTAAAGGAAGGGATAAAAGCAACTGAACAAAAGAGTAAACAGGGAGGAGAGGAGGCACTGTGGGTCACCTTGGAGACTGGAAAGGGCACCACAATCCGCACAGGGGTTGTGTACAGACCCCCATGTCAGGGAGAAGGAATGGACAAGGATATGATGGAAGACATTCTTAGAATGGCAGAGAAAGGGGAGATACTGTTGATGGGAGACCTGAATATGCCAGATGTTAACTGGAGCACATTTGCTGCAACCACATCCAAGAGCAGGGCCATTCTTGATGCCCTACAGGTAGCAGGCATTAGACAGCTAGTTTCAGAACCCACTTGTGAGGGAGCAATCTTAGACCTCGTACTCTCAAACGGGGGCAGTGAGAGGATCTCAGATCTAGAAGTGGGTTGCCATCTGGGGACAAGTGACCATCAAACAGTGTGGTTCACGTTAAACTCAGCTACAGAGTCAAGCCATACAAAAGTGAGGGTCCTGGACTTTAGAGGGCTGACTCATAAGATGGGAGAGTGCCTCAGAAAAGCACTAGCAAACAGGCTAGAAGGAGGTGTGGAGCAACAATGGGGAATTATCAAAACTGCCATCACAGAGGCAACAAGCCTTTGTGTGAAGCAAATAAACAAATCAAAATGAAGAAAAAGCCACTATGGTTCTCAAGAGGTGGCTGTGAAAGTCAGGAAGAAAAGATAGCATTCAGAAGTATAAGAAACACAGAAGGAGCAGGACAGAGAGCTGTACCAGTTAAGGCAGAAAGAAGCAGGGAGGGAAGTCAGAATAGCAAAGGCCCAAACTGAGGAAAAGATAGCCAACTCAGTTAAGAAGGGGGATAAAACATTTTACAGGTACATCAGTGAGCGTAGAAAGACAAAGGGAGGGATAGTGAGGCTGAATAGAATGAATGGTGGGTGGGCAGAGGGGACAGTGAAAAAGCAGGAATACTGAATGAATATTTCTGCTCAGTATTCACAAAAGAGGAGGGGGAAGTGCCTAATCCAATTAACAGAAGCACTCTTGATAGGGGGGTCGATCCCAGTCCTTTCACAGAAGAAAGGGTTCTGCAAGAACTCCTAAAACTGAAGGTGGACAAAGCAATGGGTCCTGATGGAATTCACCCAGAATTCTAAAAAGAATTAAGGAAGAACTAGTGAAACCACACTGGCTACTCTTTTAATAAATCATGGGAGGATGGTGTGGTACCCGAGGACTGGAGGAAGGCAGATGTAATTCCCTTCACAAAAGTGGGACCAAGACAGAGGCAGGAAACTACAGACCTGTCAGTCTGACCTCTGTGGTAGGGAAAGTGATGGAGTCACTTCTGAAGGAAAGAATAATTGAGTACCTAGAGGTCAGTGGAGCACAGGATCCAAGGCAGCATGGGTTCACAGCGGAAGGTCATGTCAGACGAATCTAATAGATTTCTTTGACTGGGTGACCAAAGTAGTAGACCAGGGAGGGGCTGTGGACATGGCCTACCTAGACTTTAGCAAGGCATTTGACACAGTCCCACACAAAAGATTATTAGTCAAATTAACCAGCCTGGGAGTGGGTCCCAGGGTGGTAGCCTGGGTAAAACATTGGCTGGACAACAGGACACAGAAGGTAATTGTAAATGGAGTCCACTCTGAAGAAAGGGCAGTTACCAGTGGGGTACCACAGGGTTCAGTATTGGGTCCAGTCCTTTTTAATGTCTTCATCAGTGACATTGCAGAGGGACTGGAAGGAAAAGTATGCCTTTTTGCAGATGACACAAAGATCTGCAACAGGGTTGATACACAAGGAGGCGTGGAAAGAATGAAAAGGGACTTGGCAAGGTTGGAGGAATGGTCAGACGTATGGCAGCTAGGATTCAATGCAAAAAAGTGCAAAATAATGCACCTGGGAAACAAGAACCCATGGGAAGAATACACAATGGGTGGGGAGGTAGTAACAACAAAACAGGAAAGGGACCTGGGGGTAATCATATCAGATGACCTTAAGGTTAGCAAGCAATGTGAGAAGGCAGTAGGGAGGGCCGGGGGTATACTGGGATGTATAGGGAGAGGCATCAGCAGCAGAAAACAGGAAGTTGTTATCCCTCTGTACAGACAGTTGGTGAGACCCCATCTGGAGTACTGTGTCCAGTTCTGGAGACCCCATCTCCGCAAGGACATAGATAGGATAGAGGCAGTCCAGAGGAGGGCAACTAAATGGTGCAGAGTCTGCAAGAGAAGCCGTATGAGGAGAGACTAAAGGAGCTTAATATGTATACCCTTGAGGAAAGAAGGGAGGGGGACATGATAGAAACTTTCAAGTACCTCAAGGAATCAACAAAGTCCAAGAGGGTAGCATCTTTCAGAAAAAGAGACTTGCAAGAACAAGGGGACACAATTTAAAGATAGAAGGAGGGCAGTTCAGGGGCAATGTGAGAAGTATTATTTCACAGAGAGGTAGTGGATGCGTGGAACAGCCTTCCTGAGGAAGTTGTGGGGTCTAAAACTGTGGGAGAATTCAAGAATGCATGGGATAGACATAAGGCAATTCTTGTGGGGGGCACAAAGATATAGGCTGTTGGTTAACTAGGATCTGCAGCCTATCCTGTAGGTAGGGAAATGGGCAGACTAGATGGGCCTAGCGGTCCTTATCTGCCATCAAAGTCTATGTTTCTATGTTTCTATGTTTCAAATTGAACAAGAGATCTTGAAGCCACTCCATATAAGTGAGCTTTGATGTGTCTATCCAGTGCCTTAATACAAGCTTCTTCAGTGTCATTGCAATCATTGCTATATGATATCTACGTATCTTAACCCTGACCCTGGAATAGTCCCCAATAAGACATATTTCTGGAGTAAAATGGTCTTCCAGACCTAACAAAGGATCAGTTTTATTCTGAATTTCAACCCAAAGAGACTGGACCAGAGGACAATTCCAAAAAATATGTTTTAACGAGCCTTCAGCTTGTTTACATCTATTACAAACTGAAGTAGCTACCTTGCCGATCTTGAAAAGTCTTAAGGGTGTCCAGTATAAATTATGTAAAAATTGAAATTGTGTAAGTTGCAATCCATCTTGAGATATATATATATGTAGGTCTCCTCCCATATCTTATTCCAGCTAATAACAGAATCAGGGAATTGGCCCGCCCAGTATTTGGGGGCATTCTCCTGGTTAATAGGAGAAAACTCTAAAAAGGACCCATATACTCTGGCAATTGCATGATGGAGATGTACTACTTCAGCTGTGGCATTAAAAAAATCATAAAATGTATCCTCCATGACAATTTGACAATTGAGTCAGCTTAGCAAATGAGAAATTTGGAACATCTTAAAACCTATCCCGATCCTAGGGAATATTTATTAACAATAGTAGAAACTGGAATAAGTTTTCCCACTGGATCTAGGAAGTCCCTAATCTTTGTATTCTGGAACTGGGGAACCCATGATTTGGGAATCTTCCTGCCACCTATGTTCAAATTCAGATTCTCCATCAGAGGTTGGTTCCAGTCTTGGGTATGTTTGTATTTTAAATACACACATAACTGATTATGTTCTCTTACTGAAATCCCTATAGGGAATGAGAAATACTTAACGGTAAGTTTTTAACTGTACTGTGTAGTACCATTGGTATAGACAAATGCTCTGTAGCGAGCATTCTTTTCTCCAGAATTAACCATTGTGGTACATATAGTTGCCAGCATAGTATTTCTTCACTAGACATCCACTTCATATATTTAGCCATCTGACTGGCCCAATAATAACCCCCTATATATATGTAGCAGTCTCAAACCACCCTTGATCTTGGTTGCCGTCAGTTTTAAATAAGCTCTTCTCAGGGGTTTGGCAGCCCAGATAAAATTAGAAATGATGGAGTGGACTTTCCTGAACCAACACATGGGTAACCAAACATTAAGCATACTCAACAAATAGAATATCCTGGGTAAGATATTCATTTTAGCTATATTAATGTGCCCCCAAAGGGAGATAGGGAGGGGTAACCACCTAGAACAATCTTGCTGAATAATCTGAAGGGTGTCATCGAAGTTGAGTTTTTTCATCAGGGAATCTGTTCTAGTTAGATAAATACCTAAATATTTCAAACATTTTGAGGTCCGCTGAAATCCTAGATGTGAAATGTATGTTTTCAGTAATCTATAATTTCAGAGGAAAACCCTACTTTTATCCAAATTAATTTTGTAATTAGAATAAGTGCCAAATTCTAAAATAAATTGCAAAGCGGTTTTAAACACCACATCAGGATCAATGGAGTGTAACAATATATCATCTACATAAGCAGACAGTTTAAAATCGAGCCCATATATAGAGATTCCAGTGATCAAAGGGGAACCCCCTTAATTTAAGAAGTAAAGGTTCTAAATGAATGTTAAAAAGGAGTGGAGATAGCAGACACCCTTGACCCATCCCCAAGTGAAGAGGGAACCTCTCTGAAAAAGTTTCATTACAATAAATGCGAGCTTGGAGATTCTTATAAAACAAAAAAATCCAATCAATAAAAGCTTTGGGGAACCCAAATTTATCCACTGTAGAGAATAGTAAATCCCAGTTAACCCTATCAAAAGCTTTCTCTGCATCTATGGACAACAACCCAGCTGGGACCTCAGAGTCCCTACACGCGGAGAAAATATGCAATAATTTCCTCAAATGATCTGAGGAACTCCTCCCTTTCATGAAGCCTACCTGATCCAGGTGAATTATGGAAGGCAGTACCACCACCAATCGGTTTGCTAGCAGTTTGGCTATGATTTTCATATCATAATTTAATAGGGAGATAGGTCTGTAGTTAATGACCTCTTCTGGATCCCTTCCTGACTTATGTAAAACTATAAACTATGATATGGGCTTCTAAAAAACTATCATCCATTTCTTTCCCCTCTAAGAACCACTTATACAACCGACTTAACCACGGAATTAACTGCTTCTTGAAGGATTTATAAAAATTAGAGGAAAACCCATCAGGTCCCGGAGCTTTATCTGAAGCAGAGATCCCACTATACTTTCCAGTTCTGCCTCTGTTATAGGAACCAATAGGCCTTCCCTCTGCTCTTCTGATAATTGTGGCAATAAAAGGCCATCCAGGCAATTATCCAACTTCTGTTTCTCTGGGGAGGATTAACCATTGGGCCATAGAGATTTTGATAATAGGTAACAAATTCCTGGGCTATTCTCTTAGGGTTTACCTGTATCTTATTATCCTTCCTGGATCGAATGCCTTTAATAATTCTGGAAGCCTCCTGGGATTTCAACTGTAAAGCCAGCAACTTACCAGCTTCTTCCCCCTGATCCACATAATTGACTTTTGTGCGCATTATAGCATACTCAGATTCACCAAGTAAAAGGGAGCTATATTGTGTTCTTAGGCACATTAATCTAACTATCCTCTTCTGGGATGGAAGGTGACAAACCTTTTTCTAGTTGACGAATCTGATTTAATAAAGTAAGGGCTTTTTGTTGTTTCACTTTTTTCCTGTAAGAAGCTATTTTAATCACCTCCCCACATATAACGCACTTCAATGCGCACCATTCCAAGTCAATTCTACCTGTCGAACCAAGGTTAATTTCTGTATATTGGTCAATTAATTTTGAAATATCTTTGAGGCTACATCTTCACGCAGTAGTTGGTTGTTTATCTTCCAACTAGTTTCTTTAGGAATATTAGAAATCAAATTTAGTGAACACCAAACCACTGCATGATCCGAGATAACTCCCGGCTCAATAGCACTGTCGGTGAGCCCTGGCAGAAAACTATGACTAAGTAAAAAATAGTCAATTCTGGTAGATGTACCATGGACTGCCGAGCGGAATGTAAATTCCCTCAAGGAGGGATACAATACCCTACAGGGATCAAACAATCCCAACTGATCAGCTAAGTCCCTAAGAGTTCTCTGTGCTGGGGAGAGACCAGATTTTTTAGTTCTTGATCTGTCCTGATCAGGAGTAAAAGGCAACTTCCAATCTCCTCCCATAATCATAGGAAAGGAAACATAGGGAAGTAGCTCCATAAGTAATTTAGAGAAGAAAACCGGAGAGTCCATATTTGGTCCATATATACAACACAACACCACCTCTGTACGGTCCAATAAACCATTCAAAATTAAGTATCTCCCTCCCAGATCTTGTATACAGACCATACAAATAAAGGGTACATGACGAGAAAATAATATGGCTACTCCTCTACTTTGGGTACTGTCCCCTGCATTAAACACTTGCCCAATAAATTGTTTTTTAAGAAGCGAGCCCTCCGAAACTAACACATTATTTATTTATTTATTGGAGATTCGGAAGTACCTTTGAGTCAAAGACTCCTTTACAAAGGTTCCATGTCACAAGTATTACATACGAGAAGAGAGGTTACAAAGCAGTACAGCAGTACATAGTCAGGTAGTTACATTAACAGTTGTTACAGAGGCATTTGTGGGCCTCGCAGAGGAGACCTAGGCCAAGATAGGGCAAACAAGCAACTTTGCGTTTCTTGTAAAAATGCGATTGTTCCCCTTAAACAATTAACATGCTTCAATATCTGGTAACGTTTAACTTTTTTCCTTGCACCCCTAACATTCCATGTAATCAGTTTTATATTACTTGCCATCTGATATTATTTGTGTCAGGACCATGAAAGACATTATACACAAACAGCAGTCCAACAATAATATACTAAAGCCGTGGTTACCCACCCATCCCTCCCCAGATATAGCCCATCAAGAAACAGCAGTGCTCGTCAGTCCCAACACAAGTAGCCCATTACACAGAGTGCCTTGCTTCTACCTGTGAGATGGTGTGGGATAATGATAAGGGATAAAAAATCAGCGCTACCATGGGCTGCACCTTTTCTATACTTTATAGTAAACCTATATGGTTGCATCGCTAGGTACCATCACATTATACGAGGGTTTTTGTCCTTCATTACATGAAGCTAACAAAAGGGATTATGGTCAGTCCATAGTTCAAACTCTCTACCCCATAAATAGAAGCATAAGGCTTCTATTGCCCATTTGATGGCTAGACACTCTTTCTCAATAACTGAGTAATTTTTTTCTCTTTCATGTAACTTCTGACTTATAAAAATTATGGGATGTTCTTCTTCTTGTACCATCTGTGTGAGCACTGCTCCTATTCCAAAGTTAGAGGCTGTGTTTATAATATAAATGGTTGAAAAAAGTCAGGTGTATATAAAATAGGTGAGGAACATATCTTGGCCTTGAGACAGTGGAAGGCCTCATCACACTCAGGAGTCCATTTTATTCTCTCTGGTTTAGATTTTTTTTGTCAAATCAGACAGGGGTGCAGCTATTGTTGAAAAGTAAGGTATGAAATGTCTGTAATACCAAATAAGTCCCAAGAATGATCCAGATGTTGCATATGTGCTTCCCATGAGTGACTGAATATTACCACATCATCTAAGTAAGTGGCACTGTATGCCACATGAGGTTGTAATATGTCATCCATAACTCGTTGAAATGTAGCAGGAGCTCCGTGAAGTCCAAAAGGCATGACCGTAAAGGTCTCTGGGTGAATGTAACTACATGTCTGGGAGGACCTGTCAACCCAAGGCTTTAACAAATTCGCATGGTATACCCGGTGTTTGATTTATTTTTCTGGCAGTTCGACCTCATAGGTTACTGGACCTACCTGTTTTATAATCTTGTATGGACCTTGCCACTTCATTAGCAATTTATTGTCAGAGGAAGGTAGTAACAGTAGGACTTTATCCCCTCCAATAAATTCTTTATATTTTGTTCCCTTATCATAATATTCTTTCTGTTTTGATTGTTGGTGTAAATTAGTTTGATGGGCTTTTTGCACATAGGATATTAACCTCTGATGTAGCTGCTGCCAGTATTCTAGGGGTTGTATCTTTTGCTTACCCTCTCTGTCTTCCCACTTTTCCTTTATGACATCTAAAGGACTCCTTGGGTTATGGCCGTATAGTAATTCAAATGGGGAAAACCCTATGGATGCTTGAGGCACCTCTCTGTAGGCAAACATCAGGTACAGCAGATATTCATCACATTTTTTTCCTTCCTCTGTTACATATTTTTTTAACATTCTCTTTAATGTCTGATTAAAACGTTTGACTAAACCGTCTGTTTGAGGATGGTAGGGTGTGGTAAAAATAGCTTCAACACCTAAAGCTTGGTATAGATGTTGTAACATGTTTGAGCAAAAATTGGCTCCTCTATCGGTTAGAATCGTTTTTAGGAATACCCATGTGACTAAATATTTTTACCAATTCCTCAGCTATTCTGGGAGCAGTGATCGTACGAATGGGAATCGCCTCTGGGTATTTTGTGGTATAGTCCACAACCACTAATATGAAACGATTCCCCTTTGAACTTTTGGGTAGTGGACCTATAATATCCATGACTATTCTTTCAAACCTGTTATTCACTAAAGGCATTGGTAACAAAGGTACTTTATCTTTTCGTCCAATTGCGGCTACTAATTGACAATCAGGACAGCTTTTACAATACTCTGCCACCTGCTCATGAATTCCAGGCCAAAAAAAAAACTATACAAAAGGCGTTTTAGTGTATGGTCCCTGCCTAAATGTCCAGCTAATGGAATATCATGAGCAATGGTCAACAACTTAGAACATTATTGTAATGGTACCATCAGCTGTTCTACAATTTCTCCAGTTTGATGATTGATACACACCCTATGCAACAAGTCATTTTTGATTTTAAAATAAGGTTGATTGGGTTCAGATTTCTCATTCACCTGTGAAAAAAATGGCATTAAAGTTACATCACTTTTCTGCATATCTATAAACTCTTTGTTAAGGGATATACTTTTTTCAGTCACTATATCAAGTCCAACATTTCTCTTAGTCCACAGGTTTTTATCCTGTCTTTTTTTGTTTTATTTTTTCTTTCTTTACCCATAGTCCTATACACATCATCCTCAAAAGGAAATAATTGTCCCAACTCTGTTTCTTGTTTTTGTTGTGACTGGGTGGTGACAAGTCCAATGTTAGTGGATAACAAAGAGTCAAAATAGGGGTAATCGTGTCCAATTATCACAGGAACTGGCAACAGAGGTACTATACCTATTTTCATTTTCAGAAGTGTTCCATTTATTTGCATCACAGTTTCTCTTAGTGGGTACCGGTGTATATCCCCGTGTGTACACTTAACCCCTGTAGTTGGTTCGCCAGGCTCTACATTTTTCATTAAAGAGGCATGAACCAAAGTCTGCTTACTACCGGAGTCAATAAGACCAGATACCTTTGTCCCTTCAATTTCCACACTTGTTAAATACTGTCCCCAATTAACAAGAACTAAGTGTATTGCATCCATTTTCTTCTTTGGGCAGAACCTAGCAATGTGTCCTTTGGCTTTACATTCATGACATATAATATCACGACTATATGTTCTAATAGTTCTACCCTCAGTGATACTGCTGGCTTGTGGCACAGTTGTAGTACTTGGGGAAATAGGTTTTACCACAGCTGGAGGACCCCTATAGTTTGTAGGTATCCTAGGTCTTTGAGGCCTAGTGGTCATATAATCTTCTGCCAATCGTATAGCTCCTTCAGCAGTTTTGGGCCTGTGTTCTTTTACCCATAGTTGTACATCTTGGGGTAACACCGAATAAATTGTTCTAGAATAATACTCTCCAATATTTGTATTACAGTTCTTGTATTGGGTTGCAACCATCTGTGACACAAGTCTTTTAAACGAATATACACATCTTGAGGTGTATCAGCAGGCTGAAATTTATATGCTCGAAATCGTTGCCTATATGTTTCAGTACAGATGTCATATCTTTTAAGGATGGCTTGTTTAATATAATCATAGTCATTGATATGCCCAATATCCGAATGGCTATAGGCTAGTTGTGCTTTACCAGTCAAATTGGCTGCCAACCTAACAACCCACTGATCGCGAGGCCATGCACATGCAGTGGCTACCCTCTCAAATGTCATAAGATATGCCTCAATATCATCGGATTCAGTCATTTTTTACTAGTTTTATATCTGTTTGGCCTACCATAGGTGTCGCTGGTGATCTTGTTGTACTCAGTGACTGAATGGCACGCAGGTATCAGTCCATCTGGCAGCATTCTCTGCTCTCTCTCTACCTTTCTTCTCGGTCTCTTTCCCTCTCTTTCTCCATCTCGACTTGTTGCAAACATAACCAATGAAGTAATTCCTGGGGGCTCTCCAGTGGTTCTTCCGTCTTGGCTCCGGCTGCTTGAGCGCCCCCTCTAGTAGGCTTGCTTTCATCCATCATGGGAATATCTTCGTCAGCGTCTTTCTTAGCCACTTTTCTGTGAACCACATGCCTAAACCGGTTAGTAGAGGTAAACCCAATTCCTGTACAACAGACCTTGTGGCTACGACCTTCCGCTATTCTGCCTTATCTGAGTGCATGCCATAGTAATCTGAGCGCAGATCCCATAGTAGATCTTCAACAACCAACTATCCCACTGCTGACACCAAATGTGAGATGGTGTGGGATAATGATAAGGCACTCAGACAATATTAGCAGAAAATAAGCGAAAATTTATCTTACAGCGAACTTGAAATGACTTAAAAGAAAATAAAGTTACATCAAGTAGTACATCAGCTGCCAGAGCTAGAAGAAGCTAACTCAAGGTCAGAATGTTACCAGGTCAACATCCTAAGTTATACTGACTGCTTTCAAAGGAAGACAATATTTATAGACCTTACAGTCATGTAACCCATTAACCCCTCCCCTAGTATTAGAATAATACATCTTTAAGAAAACAAAAGTGTTAATACATTTTATTTTTCCATACCAATATTTTTATACAGAGCTTTAACATTTCAGCTCCTAGAAAAAGCTATTATTTTCTCCTTTTATTAGTTCCAACCCATTTAGAAGAGAAACGGAGGGTCCGCCCCTTCTGAAGCAGTATAACTTCAGAGTGTGTTTGGCCAGCTGGCTCTTAGTAAAACATCTGTGCAGGAAGAGACAGGAGCCCTTGTTCATTGCGGTGAATAAGGTAACAGGGGAAAGGTAACCACATTAGTTCTCTAGGTCCAGACGCTCCCTGTAATTTCAGTTCAAATTATTCGACTTTTTATTGTAAGCAGAGCTCCATTATCTTAAAGGAATTCCTTTGCAATAGTGCGAGCGTTCACAAAGGAATTACCGGAGCTCTGCACTATCGCTAGATATTTATTTTAGCCTGACAATAGATAGGTGCTTAAAATACGGAGCGAAACCCACAAGCACAGCAGTTATTTTAATTTTATTTAAGTGGACAATGTTTCCAGAGCTCCTCTATGGGTTCCTTGTAATGAGCGCAAATTCAGAGTGAGAAAGCTCTGCACAGTGGCTCTCAAACAACAGAAGCCGCGTTTTATTCGGTAATATTAATTCAACACATTTCTTCATACAAAAACCAAGAAATACAATTAATTCATCTGTTTTAACTTTTAATAAAGTACTGTTTACTTATTGTAATATTTTTAAAAAGTGAATTTTACTTAAAGGGGAATCTAGAGAGTGCAAAAAAGGGAAGAGACATGGAACAGTGCATAAAACAAAATGGGTGGCCAGCCCAACAAACAGGACATTCAACAGCACACTTCAACAAGACTACACACAAGAAGGGATGCACACTCCAGATTATACATAAAAGAAATATTATATTTACTGAAAGGAGAAGGGGGGGCAAGACCTCTGTCACATTCCTCCCCACCAAGAACCAAACATATTTTGTTCGGTTTTATCTACTCTCTATTTTCTTGTTTTCTTTTTTTTTTTTTAATTCTATCTGTCATCAGATCTCATTTCAATGAGATGGAGCCAAAGCCCACCCTCACCAGGGCTCCACCTCGGGGTCCCTAATAAATATAAGAGCACATCTTGAGAGACATCATTTCATTACACAAATAGGCTTATTCATTACCCCGAGGTCTGTTGACAGATAGAGGTGTCTCCTGAGCCATATCGGGATAAAAAATCAGCGCTGCCATGGGCTACACCTTTTCTATACTTTATAGTAAACCTATATGGTTGCATCGCTAGGTACCATCGCATTATACGAGGGTCTTTGTCCTTCATTACATGAAGCCAACATAAGGGATTATGGTCAATCCATAGTGCAAACTCTCTACCCCATAAATAGAAGCGTAAGGCTTCTATTGCCCATTTGATAGCTAGACACTCTTTCTCAATAACTGAGTAATTTTTTTCTCTTTCATGTAACTTCCAACTTATAAAAATTACGGGATGTTCTTCTTCTTTTACCAGCTGTGTGAGCACTGATCCTATTCCAAACTTAGAGGCATCTGTTTGTAATATAAATGGTTGAGAAAAGTCAGGTGTATATAAAATAGGTGAGGAACATATCTTGGCCTTGAGACAGCGGAAGGCCTCATCAAACTCAGGTGTCCATTTTATTCTCTCTGGTTTAGATTTTTTTGTCAGATCAGACAGGGGTGCAGCTATTGTCGAAAAGTTAGGTATGAAACATCTGTAATACCCAATAAGTCCCAAGAATGATCTAACATCTTTTTTTGTTAAGGGCTGTCAGCTACTGCCTCTACTTTGGTTACTTCTGGTTTTACTATTCCGCTTCCAATTTGGAATCCAAGGTATTTGGTTTCTTTCATGGCCAAGGAACATTTGGAGGGATGTATTGTCAACCCGGCTTCAGAAAGAGTTGACAAGACTGCCTCCAGATGTTGCATATGTGCTTCCCATGAGTGACTGAATATTACCACATCATCTAAGTAAGCGGCACTATATACCACATGAGGTTGTAATATGTCTTCCATAACTGATTGAAATGTAGCAGGAGCTCCGTGAAGTCCAAAAGGCATGACCATAAAGTGGAACAAGCCTATTGGTGTGCTAAATGCAGTTTTTTCTTTATCCTTTGGGTCTAACAGAATTTGTCAATACACCTTAGACAGATCTAATGTACTAATGTATTGAGCTTTACCTAAATGATCCAAAATATCATCAATTCGGGGCATCGGGTAACAATCAAATTTAGAGACTGCATTTAAACGTCTAAAATCTAGGCAGATTCTGATGCCTCCTTCCTTTTTCCCTACCACTACCATGGGAAAATTCCATTCACTGTGGGAGGGTTCAATAATTCCCATGTTATACATCTTTTTAATTTCCCGTATAACATCATTCCGTACCTTTTCAGGTATTCTATAAGCTTTTTGCTGTATGGGTAAGCTGTCTGGTACCATAATATGGTGGACAGCATTTTTAACTTTTCCTGGTGTTCCTGTGAAAAGGGCCTGAAAGGGTTGTAGGAGTGTTTGCAGGGTAGCAGCCTGCTCAGGTGTTAAGTTTGGATTGATCTGTACTTCTGATAAATTTCCTGCATTTTCAATTCTTTGGTACGCTATGTCTAATTCTGACACAAAGGTCTCCAGGTGAATGTAACTACATGTCTGGGAGGACCTGTCAACCCAAGGCTTTAACAAATTTGCATGGTACACCCGGTGTTTGATTTATTTTTCTGGCAGTTCGACCTCATAGGTTACTGGACCTACCTGTTTTATAATCTTGTATGGACCTTGCCACTTCATTAGCAATTTATTTTCAGAGGAAGGTAGTAAAAGTAGGACTTTATCCCCTCCAATAAATTCTTTATATTTTGTTCCCTTATCATAATATTCTTTCTGTTTTGCTTGTTGGTGTAAATTAGTTTGATGGGCTTTTTGCACATAGGATATTAACCTCTGACGTAGCTGCTGCCAGTATTCTAGGGTTGTATCTTTTGCTTACCCTCTCTATCTTCCCACTTTTCCTTTATGACATCTAAAGGACTCCTTGGGTTATGGCCACGGGGAAAATCCCGTGGATGCTTGAGGCACCTCTCTGTAGGCAAACATCAGGTACAGCAGATATACATCCCATTTTATTCCTTCCTCTGTTACATATTTTTTTAACATCCTCTTTAATGTCTGATTAAAACGTTTGACTAAACCGTCTGTTTGAGGTTGGTAGGGTGTGGTAAAAGTAGCTTCAACAGCTAAAGCTTGGTATAGATGTCGTAACATGTTTGAGCAAAAATTGGCTCCTCTATCGGTTAGGATGGTTTTAGGAATACCCATGCGACTAAATATTTTTACCAATTCCTCTGCTGTTCTGGGAGCAGTGATCGTACGAAGGGGAATCGCCTCTGGGTATTTTGTAGTATAGTCCACAACCACTAATATGAAACGATTCCCCTTTGAACTTTTGGGTAGTGGACCTATAATATCCATGACTATTCTTTCAAACCTGTTATTCACTAAAGGCATTGGTAACAAAGGTACTTTATCTTTTCGTCCAATTGCGGCTACTAATTGACAATCAGGACAGCTTTTACAATACTCTGCCACCTGCTCATGAATTCCAGGCCAAAAAAAACTATACAAAAGGCGTTTTAGTGTATGGTCCCTGCCTAAATGTCCAGCTAATGGAATATCATGAGCAATGGTCAACAACTTAGAACATTATTGTAATGGTACCATCAGCTGTTCTACAATTTCTCCAGTTTGATGATTGATACACACCCTATGCAACAAGTCATTTTTGATTTTAAAATAAGGTTGATTGGGTTCAGATTTCTCATTCACCTGTGAAAAAAATGGCATTAAAGTTACATCACTTTTCTGCATATCTATAAACTCTTTGTTAAGGGATATACTTTTTTCAGTCACTATATCAAGTCCAACATTTCTCTTAGTCCACAGGTTTTTATCCTGTCTTTTTTTGGTTTATTTTTTCTTTCTTTACCCATAGTCCTATACACATCATCCTCAAAAGGAAATAATTGTCCCAACTCTGTTTCTTGTTTTTGTTGTGACTGGGTGGTGACAAGTCCAATGTTAGTGGATAACAAAGAGTCAAAATAGGGGTAATCGTGTCCAATTATCACAGGAACTGGCAACAGAGGTACTATACCTATTTTCATTTTCAGTAGTGTTCCATTTATTTGCATCACAGTTTCTCTTAGTGGGTACCGGTGTATATCCCCGGGTGTACACTTAACCCCTGTAGTTGGTTCGCCAAGCTCTACATTTTTCATTAAAGAGGCATGAACCAAAGTCTGCTTACTACCGGAGTCAATAAGACCAGATACCTTTGTCCCTTCAATTTCCACACTTGTTAAATACTGTCCCCAATTAACAAGAACTAAGTATATTGCATCCATTTTCTTCTTTGGGCAGAACCTATGCAATGTGTCCTTTGGCTTTACATTCATGACTGTATAATATCAACTATATGCTTCTAATAGTTCTACCCTCAGTGATGCACTGCTGGCTTGTGGCACAGTTGTAGTACTTGGGGAAATAGGTTTACCACAGCTGGAGGACCCTATAGTTTGTAGGTATCCTAGGTCTTTGAGGCCTAGTGGTCATATAATCTTCTGCCAATCGATAGCTCCTTCAGCAGTTTTGGGCCTGTGTTCTTTTACCCATAGTTGTACATCTTGGGGTAACACTCGAATAAATTGTTCTAGAATAATACTCTCCAATATTTGTATTACAGTTCTTGTATTGGGTTGCAACCATCTGTGACATAAGTCTTTTAAACGAATATACACATCTTGAGGTGTATCAGCAGGCTGAAATTTATATGCTCGAAATCGTTGCCTATATGTTTCAGTACAGATGTCATATCTTTTAAGGATGGCTTGTTTAATATAATCATAGTCATTGATATGCCCAATATCCGAATGGCTATAGGCTAGTTGTGCTTTACCAGTCAAATTGGCTGCCAACTAACAACCCACTGATGCGAGGCCATGCACATGCAGTGGCTACCCTCTCAAATGTCATAAGATATGCCTCAATATCATCGGATTCAGTCATTTTTACTAGTTTTATATCTGTTTGGCCTACCATAGGTGTCGCTACGTGATCTTGTTGTACCCAGTGACTGAATGCGCACGAGGTATCAGTCCATCTGGCAGCATTCTCTGCTCTCTCTCTCCCTTTCTTCTCGGTCTCTTTCCCTCTCTTTCTCCATCTCGACTTGTTGCAAACATAACCAATGAAGTAATTCCTGGGGCTCTCAGTGGTTCTTCCGTCTTGGCTCCGGCTGCTTGGCGCCCCTCTAGTAGGCTGCTTTCATCCATCATGGGAATATCTTAGTCAGCGTCTTTCTTAGCCACTTTCTGTGAACCATGCCTAAACCGGTTAGTAGAGAAACCCAATTCCTGTACAACAGACCTTGTGGCTACGACCTTCCGCTATTCTGCCCTTATCTGAGTGCATGCCATAGTAATCTGAGAGCAGATCCCATAGTAGATCTTCAACAACCAACTATCCCTGCTGACACCAAATGTGAGATGGTGTGGGATAATGATAAGAGCACTCAGACAATATTAGCAGAAATAAGGTAAATTTATCTTACAGCGAACTTGAAATGACTTAAAAGAAAAAAAGTTACATCAAGTAGTACATCAGCTGCCAGAGCTAGAAGAAGCTAACTCAAGGTCAGAATGTTACCAGGTCAACATCCTAAGTTATACTGACTGCTTTCAAAGGAAGACAATATTTATAGACCTTACAGTCATGTAACCCATTAACCCCTCCCCTAGTATTAGAATAATACATCTTTAAGAAAACAAAAGAGTTAATACATTTTATTTTTCCATACCAATATTTTTATACAGAGCTTTAACATTTCAGCTCCTAGAAAAAGCTATTATTTTCTCCTTTTATTAGTTCCAACCCATTTTAGAAGAGAAAGCGGAGGGTCCGCCCTTCTGAAGCAGTATAACTTCAGAGTGTGTTTGGCCAGCTGGCTCTTAGTAAAACATCTGTGCAGGAAGAGACAGGAGCCCTCGCTCATTAGGTGAATAAGGTAACGGGAAAGGTAACCACATTAGTTCTCTAGGTCCAGACGGCTCCCTGTAATTTCAGTTCAAATTATTCGACTTTTTATTGTAAGCAGAGCTCCGTTATCTTAAAGGAATTCCTTTGCAATAGGGCGAGCGTTCACAAAGGAATTACCGGAGCTCTGCACTATCGCTAGATATTTATTTTAGCCTGACAATAGATAGGTGCTTAAAATACGGAGCGAAACCCACAAGCACAGCAGTTATTTTAATTTTATTTAAGTGGACAATGTTTCCAGAGCTCTCATGGGTTCCTTGTAATGAGCGCAATTCAGAGTGAGAAAGCTCTGCACAGCTGCTCAAACAACAGAAGCAGTTTTATTCAGTAATATTAATTCAACACATTTCTTCATACAAAACCAAGAAATACAATTAATTCATCTGTTTTAACTTTTAATAAAAGTACTGTTTACTTATTGTAATATTTTTAAAAGGAGTTTTACTTAAAGGAGATCTAGAGAGTGCAAAAAAGGGAAGAGACATGGAACAGTGCATAATACAAAATGGGTGGCCAGCCCAACAAACAGGACATTCAACAGCACACTTCAACAAGACTACACACAAGAAGGGATGCACACTCCAGATTATACATAAAAGAAATATTATATTTACTGAAAGGAGAAGGGGGGGCAAGACCTCTGTCACATTCCTCCCCACCAAGAACCGAACATATTTTGTTCGGTTTTATCTACTCTCTATTTTCTTGTTTTCTTTTTTTTTTTTTTTAATTCTATCTGTCATCAGATCTCATTTCAATGAGATGGAGCCAAAGCCACCCTCACCAGGGCTCCACCCGGGTCCCTAATAAATATAAGAGCACATCTTGAGACATCATTTCATTACACGAACAGGCTTATTCATTACCCCGAGGTCTGTTGACAGATGAGGTGTCTCCTGGAGCCATATCAGGATAAAAATCAGCGCTGCCATGGGCTACACCTTTTCTATACTTTTATAGTAAACCTATATGGTTGCATCGCTAGGTACCATCGCATTATCATTGAGGGTCTTTGTCCTTCATTACATGAAGCCAACATAAGGATTATGGTCAATCCATAGTGCAAACTCTCTACTCCCATAAATAGAAGCGTAAGGCTTCTATTGCCCATTTGATAGCTAGACACTCTTTCTCAATAACTGAGTAATTTTTCTCTTTCATGTAACTTCCAACTTATAAAATATTACGGGATGTTCTTCTTCTTTTCACCAGCTGTGTGAGCACTGATCCTATTCCAAACTTAGAGGCATCTGTTTGTAATATAAATGGTTGAGAAAAGTCAGGTGTATATAAAATAGGTGAGGAACATATCTTGGCCTTGAGACAGCGGAAGGCCTCATCAAACTCAGGTGTCCATTTTATTCTCTCTGGTTTAGATTTTTTTGTCAGATCAGACAGGGGTGCAGCTATTGTCGAAAAGTTAGGTATGAAACATCTGTAATACCCAATAAGTCCCAAGAATGATCTAACATCTTTTTTTGTTAAGGGCTGTCAGCTACTGCCTCTACTTTGGTTACTTCTGGTTTTACTATTCCGCCTCAATTTGGAATCCAAGGTATTGGTTTCTTTCATGGCAAGGAACATTTTGAGGGATGTATTGTCAACCCAGCTTCAGAAAGAGTTGACAAGACTGCCTCCAGATGTTGCATATGTGCTTCCCATGAGTGACTGAATATTACCACATCATCTAAGTAAGCGGCACTATATACCACATGAGGTTGTAATATGTCTTCCATAACTGATTGAAATGTAGCAGGAGCTCCGTGAAGTCCAAAAGGCATGACCATAAAGTGGAACAAGCCTATTGGTGTGCTAAATGCAGTTTTTTCTTTATCCTTTGGGTCTAACAGAATTTGTCAATACACCTTAGACAGATCTAATGTACTAATGTATTGAGCTTTACCTAAATGATCCAAAATATCATCAATTCGGGGCATCGGGTAACAATCAAATTTAGAGACTGCATTTAAACGCCTAAAATCTGAGGCAGATTCCAGATGCCTCCTTCCTTTTCCCTACCACTACCATGGGAAAATTCCATTCACTGTGGGAGGGTTCAATAATTCCCATGTTGATACATCTTTTATCTCGCATAACATCATCTGCACCTTTTCAGGTATTCTATAAGCTTTTTGTTGTATGGGTAAGCTGTCTGGCACCATAATATGGTGGACAGCATTTTTAACTTTCCGGTGTTCCTGTGAAAGGGCCTGAAAGGGTTGTAGGAGTGATTGCAGGGTAGCAGCCTGCTCAGGTGTTAAGTTTGGATTGATCTGTACTTCTGATAAATTTCCTGCATTTTCAATTCTTTGGTATGCTATGTCTAATTCTGACTCAAAGGTCTCCAGGTGAATGTAACTACATGTCTGGGAGGACCTGTCAACCCAAGGCTTTAGCAAATTTGCATGGTACACCCGGTGTTTGATTTATTTTTCTGGCAGTTCGACCTCATAGGTTACTGGACCTACCTGTTTTATAATCTTGTATGGACCTTGCCACTTCATTAGCAATTTATTTTCAGAGGAAGGTAGTAAAAGTAGGACTTTATCCCCTCCAATAAATTCTTTATATTTTGTTCCCTTATCATAATATTCTTTCTGTTTTGCTTGTTGGTGTAAATTAGTTTGATGGGCTTTTTGCACATAGGATATTAACCTCTGACGTAGCTGCTGCCAGTATTCTAGGGGTTGTATCTTTTGCTTACCCTCTCTATCTTCCCACTTTTCCTTTATGACATCTAAAGGACTCCTTGGGTTATGGCCACGGGGAAAATCCCGTGGATGCTTGAGGCACCTCTCTGTAGGCAAACATCAGGTACAGCAGATATACATCCCATTTTATTCCTTCCTCTGTTACATATTTTTTTAACATCCTCTTTAATGTCTGATTAAAACGTTTGACTAAACCGTCTGTTTGAGGTTGGTAGGGTGTGGTAAAAATAGCTTCAACAGCTAAAGCTTGGTATAGATGTCGTAACATGTTTGAGCAAAAATTGGCTCCTCTATCGGTTAGGATGGTTTTAGGAATACCCATGCGACTCAAATATTTTACCAATTCCTCTGCTGTTCTGGGAGCAGTGATCATACGAAGGGAATCGCCTCTGGGTATTTTGTAGTATAGTCCACAACCACTAATATGAAACGATTCCCTTTGAACTTTTGGGTAGTGGACCTATAATATCCATGACTATTCTTTCAAACCTGTTATTCACTAAAAGGCATTGGTAACAAAGGTACTTTATATTTTAGTCCAATTCATGGCTACTAATTGACAATCAGGACAGCTTTTATAATACTCTGCCACCTGCTCATGAATGCCAGGCCAAAAAAAAACTATACAAAAGGCGTTTTATTGTATGGTCCCTGCCTAAATGGCCGGCTAATGGAATATCATGAGCAATGGTCAACAACTTAGAACGGTATTGTAATGGTACCATCAGCTATTCTACAATTACTCCAGTTTGATGATTGGTACACACCCTATACAACAATTCATTTTTGATTTTAAAATAAGGTTGATTGGGTTCAGATTTCTCATTCACCTTTGAAAAATATGGCATTAAAGTTACATCACTTTTCTGCATATCTAAAAACTCTTTGTTAAGGGATATACTTTTTTCAGTCACTATATCAAGTCCAACATTTCTCTTAGTCCACAGGTTTTTATCCTGTCTTTTTTTGTTTCACTTTTTCTTTCTTTACCCATAGTCCCATACACATCACCCTCAAAAGGAAATAATTGTCCCAACTCTGTTTCTTGTTTTTGTTGTGACAGGGTGGTGACAATTCCAATGTTAGTGGATAACAAAGAGTCAAAATAGGGGTAATCATGTCCAGTTATCACAGGAACTGGCAACTGAGGTACTATACCTATTTTCATTTTCAGTAGTGTTCCATTTATTTGCATCTCAGTTTCTCTTAGTGGGTACCTGTGTATATCCCCATGTATACACTTAAACCCTGTAGTTGATTCCTCAGGCTCTACATTTTTCATTAAAGAGGCATGAACCAAAGTCTGCTTACTACCAGAGTCAATAAAACCAGATACCTTTGTCCCTTCAATTTCCACACTTGTTAAATACTGTCCCCAATTAGCAAGAACTAAGTGTATTGCATCTATTTTCTTCTTAGGGCAGAACCTAGCAATGTGTCCTTTGGCTTTCACATTACAAGACATATAATATCACGACTATATGTTCTAATAGTTCTACCCTCAGTGATACTGCTGCTTCTGGCACAGTTGTAGTACTTGGGGAAATAGGTTTTACCACAGCTGGAGGACCCTATAGTTTGTAGTATCCTAGGTCTTTGAGGTCTAAGCGGTCATATAATCTTCTGCCAATCGTATAGCTCCTTCCAGCAGTTTTGGGCCTGTGTTCTTTTACCCATAGTTGTACATCTTGGGGTAACACTCAAATAAATTGTTCTAGAATAATACTCTCCAATATTTGTATTACAGTTCTAGTATTGGAGTTTGCAACCATTTGTGACATAAGTCTTTTAAACCGAATATACACATCTTGAGGTGTATCAGCAGCACAAATTTATATGCTTGAAATCGTTGCCTATATGTTTCAGTACAGATGTCATATCTTTTAAGGATGGCTTGTTTAATATAATCATAGTTATTGATATGCCCCAATATCGACTGTGCCTAGTGATACTGTGCTGGGGTTGAAGACTCCAAACAAGCAAGAAGAAGCCTATGAGGCTAAAGGGATTTTTCTGGTATTGATACAGCTAAATCTGTTAACAGTATTGACCGGGGTATACTGCAGGCTAAAGATGCTAATGTTGCCAAACTGTTACAGTATTTTAAGGTTAAGGATGGTAGAGGTCATTAAAGAAAAAAAAAGTCACCCTTGGAAAAAGGGAAAACTCTTACATAGGTCACAAGGTAATAGATGGATGAAAATAGCACAGTGATTAAAAAGATGTTTACTAAGACACCCCAGAGTTAAATGGTTTGGGAACCTGCTGTTTATCATTGCAGGGTATTCAGCATAGGAGGTTCCTTAGCTTCCTGTAGGTTTCTGTAGAGACCTGCCTGGTGATAAGATGACCAAGGATTTTGGGTCATAGGTTGTAAAAGGTTGAAATAGGAGAGTAGAATCTATTATTGATCACTATGTGTAAGACAGAGGCATCAAGGTTAGTTGCAGGCAAGGCTAGATGTGGCTCTGCAGTAGTCCCTTTCTGTAGGCAAAGTGTACCATGTTTGGTCAGGGGCGGGCCTGATGTCAAAGAAAGAGGTACCCAAGGACAGACAGGAGTCTGATGTGGTATGTGTGTTTTATTCTTTTCTGAGTGAAAACCTACAAAGGAGAAGTTCTTTTCAGAGTGAAACCTACAAGCGAAAGTGGGTGGAAAATGGATTGAACCTGTGCTGGCATAACACCTTGAGTGTCTACCCTCAGTTGTCTATATCTGTAACAAGTGAAATGAAGCAGAGTCATAGTGGGTTTATGGAGAGGGTTGAACCTGGGTCTGGGCCCTGCTTAAAACTGACATATCTGATGGGTTGGAGCAGGTAATTACTCACCCCAGAGAAAGTTTCTGTACAGTACTGGACTTTACAGATGTCCAGATTTTGGTTAAATATGACAGACTTTCCTAAAAGGAGATGGGAAGGTACCGTTGGTCTCTGTTGAGAAATGTGTTAATGCTCCATGGTAAAGAATGATGATATCTACTATGTTTATGATAGAATGTTTATTATTAATAGGGACCCTGAGACAGACCTTCTGAAGCTGGATGGGGAAGCTCCATCCTTCCTGGGACAGGAAGGTGGTAAGCAGTCTGCACAACTGATTCCTCTTAAGGTGGGGGATATGTGACATGGAGTTCCTGCCATTCTTGAGGACTGATCTTTTCTTAAATCTGTTGAGCAATTGCTTCTGTTTCCAAGCCTAATCTATCCTTTACTATTTCTAGTCCATGAGGTTGGCAACCTATGGGCACCCCCCCTTCCTTTTCTTGACTATGCTATGGTGTCCTCTTTAATTTTCCTTTTCCTTCTCAGGTCCTCGTACAGGGACATTATTGTGGTGACCTACAAGTGTATGTAAAACAGGTTGTGTTTATTGTTGTTGGATTTAGTATGTAATAGCACTATGTCATAAAAATACCTTGATGTATATACCTTATGTTTATGAAACCTGTAAATATTGAAAATGCCATGGCAGTAGGTGTTTTTGATAATGATAAAAAGTACTAGGTGACTATTACAGAAATTAAGTTAGTTGTGCTGTTTAAAATGCATGTAAATTGCTGTAAACTGAACAACTCTAAATGTCACGGTGAGCTGCATATCTCCCATGATGCTGTGCAATATGGAAGTGTGTATGATGTTGTATTTCTTTGAAACTTGATTTGTTGCCAGTGCCGTTTGGGCTAACCTTTCTTTCAGTGATTCTGCATTAAGGTTCTTTGTCTATAGTTTGTTTTTGTTTTTTTCTTTTTGGGCCCCCACTACCCAAGCAAATGGGGCCCACATAGGGGTGGAGGTTACATCGCAACTGGGGCGTTAGATCAAAGATCAGTGTCAGTAAGTGCTGGCTAAGTGCAGAGAAAGGACATACATAGTCTGTTGCTGCAAACTGATATACTGAAGAAGGAATATGCCATTGCTGAAGGTTATTTCTGTTTTTTTCAATAAACATCACAAAGAGATTGTGTGTTGAACTTGAAGTTAGGTGTCTGGTCCATCTGTTATCCCACAACCCTCCACACTGTCCAACCTGTGAAAAAAAGGTTTTAAAGAAACATCACATTTCTGTTCAGCAGCTATATCAATGCTATTAAACATAGCCTGGATTTTTCTCTCAGAACGTCCATGTACAGTTTGGTTCCATTGTTTCTGTTGTGTTTTTCTTCTGGTTCAGGGGTTTCCTATCCTTATCAGGGTCCTCAATAGCATCCCCTTCAAAAGGGAAGGTTTCTCTCAAAGTCCGCTCTTTCCTGTATTGGGCCCTGGGAGTCACGGCTGTGACTATCACTTGCTCAGTCATCATTGTTGGAAAGTTTGGGAAATCATGACCTATAACCATAGGCACCAGTAGGTTGGGCACCAGTCCTGCTGTGACCATCTGGTTCTGTCCTTCAACATCCACCACTATTGTAGCAGTTGGGTAGTGGTGCATGTCCCCATGGACACATACAATTCTTATGTCTTGCTCTCCTGGTAGTATATCAGTCACCAATTCTGGACAAATCAAAGTATTCTTACTGCCGGAATCAGTCAGGCCCAATACAGTTCGATTGTTAATACAAATGTCTCTCACAAAGTAACCATTATTCAACAATGACAAATTGGTGGCATCAGCTCTAGGTCAGGTACAAAACCTAGCAAGGTGTCCTTTGCTCTGACAATTCCAGCAGAGGGGTTTGGATTATAAGGTCTGGCTCCTTGATTCAGCCTCCCCTCTGTTCTATGAGTATATTCATTGGGGCTCAATTAACAACAGGGCTTTCGCTGTTTGGGGGCAGGTGCAATGGGATCTGTTCTGTAACCTTTTCTCACAGGCTGCCTTGCAGATAAAAGTCTTCTGACAAAGTGATGGCTTACTGACTGTCTCAGGGTGATGTTCCTCACCCATATTTGTACTTCAGTGGGCAATATTGGAGATATTGTTCAACTACTAAAGTCTCAATAATGTCTATGACAGATTCCCTCAGGCTGTAGCCATTTTAAACATAGTTCCCTTAGCCTGGTAAAGGTTTCTCTAGGGAATCATTCTGATAGTGTTTAAGGAGCGAAACCTCTGCCTGTAAGTCTCTGCATTTATATCATATCTTTTCAGAATCTCCTTTTTTACCAGGTCATAATTTTCAGCATGCCTGATGTCCATATTGCTGCATGCTAACTGCATCCACCCAGTAAGGTACGGAGCAAGGCGTACTACCCAATGTCTCTGATCCCACCCACAGGCTTGGGCAACCCTCTCAAACATAGTTAAATACACTTCTACATCATTGGTTGCTGCCATTTAAGTCAATGTAATGTCTTTTGGATTATTATCTGGTGGTCCTGCCCCCTGTGGTCCTTGTCCAGTCAGTTGGAGAGCTTGCAAGGTGTCCGTTCCACCTCTGGTCCTGGCGACTCCATTCCCACTCTTTTTGTCTCTCCATATCCAGTTGCTTAACTGCCAACCATTTCAACAAGTTACTGATGTCTTCAGGTGGTGGGTCCTCATACAGTGGTTCCTCCTCCCCATCCTCTCCAACTCCTACACCCATCATCATCTCCGTCACCATCTTCTTCTTCATTCCTCTGAACTCCAGGCCAGGTAGAAGGTCCTGTCCGGTCCTCAACACCTGCATTCTGGTATGAACGCCTGGCAGACCTTCCTCCTCCTTCAGACCTTTGGCATCCAATGATTTCTGGAGATCTTCCATCCTGCTTGTTGCCCCCTATGTCTGGATACCAGGAGAGCTATCTAGGTACTGGTCTCCCCCTTGTTTCCCTGGACAACCAGTACTATCCCACTTCCTGACACCAAGTTTGTCACAGCGTGAGGGAATAAACTTCAGACAAGGCAAATTTACAGGTTTAAAGCACACCTTGGTGTGATACTTATATTTTAAAACTTTGAAAAATAATAAATGAAAACAAAAAAATTGCAAAGAAAATCACTACTTAACATCAGTAGTTTTTCACACAATACAGTCCTGGATTCTGGAGCTCCTAAGACCCTTCTCATTTGCATTCAACAGCTTGTCTGCAGTAGCACCTCTCTCCTCCACTCTCAAGACTGAGCTCTACTAGACTGAATTGAAGTAAACTCTGTGCAGAGGTTTTTATATCTTTTTGGATGGGTCACCTGACTAAATCCTTACATGTCTGGACATGTTTAAAAACCAAGGGGGAAGGGATTGCATCAGGGGATTTCTTAGCTCATTTAAAGATACAGGGCTGGATATTCAAACTGCGCCATTCTGAGGCGCAAGCCCTTGCGCTGCGCAAAATAGTTGTGCAGGGGTGTGGCCCAGGCGATATTCAAAGGAGTTGCGGCTATTGAGCAACTCCTTTGAATATCACCCCCAGCCAAGCCACTGTGTATGGCAAGAGGAAACTTGCTTCACCCCAAGAAGTTGTCAGTGTGGAGCATTCAACTTAAGTGTGGCCAAGTACCATTGCACCATCGCCAAAATCACGATATTCAAAGGTGACATGCAAATGGGGCCATAATTCATGCAAGGCACGAGGGGGGCCATTTGCATCTGATTATGGCCCCATTTGCCTCTAAATGCTTTTGCTCATAGGTCACGCCGATCCTGAGGACTTGCGCCTGGCGCCCTGCCAGGCAGCAGCCGTCAGGGACCGAAGCACCCTGCAGCCCAATCGCGGGCAGCAATGTGGCTCCCCCACCTCCTCCTGAACATCTCCCTGGTGGTCCAGTGGACCATAATGCCCGATCGGGGACAGAATGTAAAATGAACCCCCCCCCACACCCCGAACATGTTCCTAGTGCCCGATCGCGGGCATAATGTGAAATGAACCCCACCGAACATGTTCCTAGTGCCCGATCGTGGGCAGAATGTGAAATGAACCCCCCAACATGTTCCTAGTGCCCAATCACGGGCAGAATGTAAATTGACACCTCCCGCTCAAACATCTCCCTGGTGGTCCAGTGGACCATAATCCCAATTGCGGGCAGAATGTAAATTAACACCCCCCACCCAAACATCTCCCTGGTGGCTAGTGTCCCTCCCCCCCACCCACCCACGAGCCCCACCACCCTGCTCCCCGGCAGCGGCGTGCGGCAGCATCCCACCCGCCTGCCGCCCGCTGCCTGCCGACTAACTGCCGGTAGGGCTGCACACCATTGGTGCAGAGCAAGAACCAATGGGTGTCAGTCCATACCATTACATGACAGTCCAGATTTGTGAATGAATCATTCACAAATCTGGATTGTCACTGTATCGACTGACTGCCTTCATAAGCTCTTGCTCTCGCACCAATGGGCGGCAGTCTTACCGGGCAGTCAGTCGGCGGGAGGCAGGCGGCAGCGGGTGGATGCTGCTCGCCCGGCTGCCGGGGCGGCGTGGAGGGGCTTCGTGGTGAGTGGGAGGCCACCAGCCACCAGGGAGATGTTTGAGGGGATGTCAATTTACATTCTGCCCGAGATCGGGCATTACGGTCCACTGGACCACCAGGAGATGTTCGGGGTTCATTTCACATTCTGCCCGCGATCGGGCACTAGGAACATGTTCGGGAGGGGTTCATTTTACATTCTGCCGCGACAAGGAATTAGGAACATGTTCGGGGGTTCATTTCAAATTCTGCCCATGATCGGGCATTTCCGTCCACTGGACCACCAGGGATGTGAACGGGAGGGGGGGCCACATTGATGCCCGCGATCGGGCTGGTGGGGGTGGGAGTACACTATGCCCGCGATCGGGCTGGGGGGGCACAGGGACTGAGTTGGGGGCCAGCCACAGGTGGCAGCTGCTGTGTTGCACCCTGCAATACAGCAGCTCACCTGTGGGTGGCCCTCTACTTAAGCCTTTTTTTGGCTCAAGGTCCTGCAGGCTCAGATTGGGGGTTACGCCTGCACAAGTCTGCACAGCCCGACTGAATATCGGGCTGTGCAGTTTATGCATGGTTCCTCCCCCTCCTGTTGAGCATGCATTCATTTGCATTGCGCTGTTGCTCAGCCTGTTTTCAGTGGCGCAACTGCCTCCTGCTGAATATCGCAGAATGGCGCAATGTAGGACTTGAGCATGCGCAACCCTGTTGAGCATGGCGCAACCCTTTTGAATATCTGGCCCACAGTGTATATATCCACAGATATTGACTTTCTATATCTCTGATCCACAGGGACTAAGTTCTTTTATACACAGAACCTTACACAGTAACAGGTTTATAGTGTGAATTTGTGAAAATACTGTAAGGATTTCTTATAACTGTATTAATCATGAAATTACTATTGTTTTATATGACATCTGAATCCTTTTTTCTTTAAAAAGGTTTTATTAATTGTATTCATTCCTGCTATCTCATATAGCCTCTATGCTTTTTTGTACACAAAAAATGCACTTTACACAACATCACTCCAGGTGTTTGGCACCATTCCAGGGACTGAATGGATCGAAATGGAAAAAGAATGAAAGGAGAGAACTAGTAGGAAGTTTAGTAGGGAGAGTAAAGAGCTACACTAGGTGGCCAACCTACGGTGGGGGTGGGAGAAGAAAAGCAAAGAGAAAAGAGTTAACTGTTGTGCAACAGTTGTTTTGGTAGCTAGGAAATAATGAGACGGAAAAGTGGTCCATCAGTCACAGCCGTGGGTGTAGCCTAACTCTGCCACAGTGGAAAATACAACTGTGCACTGGCAAGCTTGATGTGCACTGCACAATTCTGTGGGAAACTTGTTCTATTTTTAATCAGTAGCAGAATAACTGTGTAATACTTTTCCTAACATATTCACTTGCCTGCTGGACTGTATGAGTATTGTTTATTTATATTGCAGTGATGTAAATACTTTAATACTTCTTTTAGTGTTCAGATACATGAGAAAAGTAACACAGCTCCTTTCCTAAAGTAGTCGATAAAACATGTTAGAACATCCATTTTACTTGCTTTTTACCATGTACAAGCCTACTTTACTTCCATGAATTGCAAGCACTGCATTATGGGTATGAAAATAATATGGGTTAGGCAGTAGCTCTGTCATTCTCTGAGAAATAAGCTTCTGAACAGTAGCTCATATGAAAAAGTGATAAACAGCAGATATCTGGGGAAATCTCTTTGTAATTAACATACAAACATACTAACGTACTAAAAGCCAGCAGAATAGGCCTGACAGTCTTTCGTGTCTGCTCGGTAGCCAGCCCCTGTT
Organism: Neoceratodus forsteri; assembly: GCA_016271365.2. Classification (NCBI taxonomy): domain Eukaryota; kingdom Metazoa; phylum Chordata; order Ceratodontiformes; family Ceratodontidae; genus Neoceratodus; species Neoceratodus forsteri. The sequence continues at coordinate 58,314,551 of CM057455.1, forward strand.
GGTTGCTAGCTCCTCCTCCTCCCTCCCTAGCCCCCGAGAGGGTCCCCCTTGGCTTCAGTACACCCATGAATCTGTCCCTCCCCCTCTTGAAGCCCTCCACAGTGCCTTGCTTGACTAGACTCCCAGGCAATGCATTCTATGGCTCCACCACCCTGTCAGTGAAGTAATGCCTTCTACGCTCTCCCCTGTAGGTTCCTCCCTCCAGCTTCCATTCATGGCCTCTGGTCATACCCCCTTGCTTTAGCCTGAGTATTTCCTTGGCTCTGCCCTTGTTAATCCCTTTCATATATTTGAATACCTCAGTCATGTCCCCCCATCTCTCCTCTCCTCCAGCGAATACAGCCTAAGGGCTTCCAACCTTTCCTCATAGGTCCTATCACTCATGCCCAGGGTCATCCTGGTTGCCCTCCTCTGGACCCTCTCCAACAGTACTATGTCTCTCCTAAGGTGAGGTCTCCAGAACTGCATGCAATACTCAAGATGTGGCCTGACCAAGGCATTATACAGAGGTAGGATCACCTCGCTCCTCCTGGACGTTATTCCCCAGGCTATGCAGCCAGTATCTTGTTGCCTTTGCTGCGCTCTTCTGCAGTTCTCACTGTTGTTCATTCTGGTGTCTACCACCACCCCAAGGTCCCTTTCACTCAAAGTGGCTTGGTGGGACCCCCAGTGTGTATACATGCCCTGGGTTTCTGACCCCCAGATGCAACACCCTACACTTCCCCGGATTAAACCTCAGCTCCCACCTCCTTAACCAACCCTCCAGGGTATCCAGATCCCACTGGACCGCCACCCTCACTTCCTCCCCATCAGCCAGTACTCCCAGTTTAGAGTCATCCACGAAGAGGCTCATCCTACTCCCAACCCCCGTCCCTATATCGGAGACATAGGCATTGAACAGGAGTGGTCCCAGTACTGAACCCTGGGGCACCAACTGGAGACCTTCCCTGGGAGGAGACTGTGTTCTATCTGTAAGCCAGTTTTCCACCCATCTAAGCAACTGTCTATCCACCCCCATCCCCCCCAACTTTGCCAATAACCCAAAGTGGGGTACCGAGTCAAACGCCTTACTGAAATCCAGATATAAGACATCCACTGGTCTCTGTCTGTCCAGGGCCCCTGTCACCCAGTCATAAAAATCTATGAGGTTGGTCCGGCACATTCTCCCCTTAATAGTCATTCTTTGTACTCAGTCCTTGGCCTTAATGTGTTATGATTTTGTATGTGTGGTTTTAAATGGCTGCCACTTACCATTCACATTCTGGCTAGATGACAGGATCTGGCAGGCTCAGGGATACTACACAGGGTTGCATCATCCTAACTGTGATGGTACAGGCATTTAATCAATGGTCAGGTGGTGCTTCCTGACCAATTAGACTCTCCCTCAGGACACCCACATTATAATGATGTGTAGCTGTCACTATGCTGAAATTACTTACTGTATACATCACTGCATCATATGTAACATGTATTCATTGGCCTCAGATGGGTAAACATCACTCTTGAATATTCTTATACGTGTCACTGCATTTATGTAATTTGCATCACTCACTCTCTTGTACCTGTTATTTTATCTTGCTGCACCTGTTACCCTGTATCATGCATGCTGGTGCCTTTAGCTTGCGTCATCCTATTGTTTGCACTTCCGTATCCTTGTTCCTTAAATTGTCTCACTAAGCTCTGTACTGTACTGTACCAATGGAAGTATTATAATTATGTCATGTGTTCAGAGTTGAATCTTGCTTGTAACCTCCCTGGTTGTGCCTAAAAATAGGCAACAATCTAGCTAGTGCATCTTACCTAGTAAGCAAAAACTAAATAAAATAAAATAAATACATGGGGTGGTTCTGGACTCAGTGCAGGACAATACCTTCCTTCCCCAGAACAGGGCAGAAAGCCTCATTCCCTAAACTCATGAGGATTTATATCATGGCTAGGGTACATATGAGGCTATAGGGTCTGAATGCCATTGCTGTTCCCATAATTCCCTTAGCCAGGCTGCACATTTGCATTTTTCAGTGAACATTCAGGGTGCAATGGGACCAAAGCATGGATGAATTAGATCGATTAGTGCTGGTCTCCTCCCCAGACCACAAGTTGCTCCAGTGGTGGATGGACCCTCAGAACCTCTTGATAGGGGTCCCATTTCAGATTCCCCCCCCCAGCAGCTGTTCACCATGGATGCCTTGAGTTCAGGCTGGGGAGCACATCTGTGTCCATTCCAGACTCTGGGATCTTGGTCCCTGATGGAATTCTCCCTTCATAGCTAATCTCCCGGAGATGAGGGTGGTTCTGTATGCCATGCAGGTCTTTCAGAACCATCTTCTTCCAGCCAGCTGTTGGTCCCAATGAACATTTGCAGTATTGTCTATTATATTAACAAACAGGGGTACTCACTTGTACCCCTGTGCAAGGAGGCCATGAGAGTATGGTGCTGGGCCATAGACTGTAGTCTGATCCTCTTGGCAGTCCACATCCCTGGCATTCAAAACACACTGGCCAACAGCCTCAGCAGGACTCAGTCCAGCATGCATGAGTGGGAGCTTCTCTCATCCATTGCAGAAGATTTATTTGCCAGATGGGGTCATTCAGAATTGGACCTTGTTGCATCCCCACACTATGCGAAACTTCCCAGTTACTGCTTGCTAGATCCAGGGCCTGGAGTTTTCTGATGAAAGGTGGTGTTCCTCTCCTGGAATGGGAGGTTCCTTTATGCTTTCTCTCCATTTACTCTGATTCAGAGGGTGTCAAGCTGCAAATGGAGGGGGCAGCATGCTCTTGATAGGACCATTCTGGCCATGGCAGATATGGTTTCCATTACTGCAACATTTAGCGCAAGAGCCTTTGGTCCCTCTGCCGCTCTGAAGGGATCTGCTGACGCAGACTCAGGGGACCCTGGTCCATTCCAATCTCAAGTCTCTTCATCTGCACAGTTGGCTCCTGATGGCATAGCCATTGCCCAGTTTGGAGTGTCCCAGTGGGTGGAGGCATCCTCGTTGAAGCTTGGAAGCCCTCCACTAGAGCCACATATGCCACCAAGTGAAAGAGGTTTGCCATGGCTGCTGCCAGTCATCTCCGGATTCTGGACTACCTGATATTTCTATTGGATTCTGGTCTCCAGTGCTCCTCCCTTAAAGTGCACCTTTCAGCTATTGCTGCTTTTCATGAGCCAGTGAGCAGCCACACTGTGGCTCCGTTGGATGTGTCCCATACCTTTCTCATGTGCATCCTGCACCTGAAACCTCCAATCTATTCCACTGTCCTGGCATGGGACTTAAATTTTGTTTTGGAAAAGTTGACCCTGTCTCCTTTTGAGCCTTCTGCAACTTGCGAGCTATGCTTTCTCTCTTGAAAAGCATTATTTTTGGTCACCATTACTTTTGCATGAATGATTTGCGAGTGTCAGACCCTCTGGTGAGAGGAACCTTATTTGATTTTCCACAAAGACATGGTGTCTTTGCACATGAATCCTAACTTTCTTCATAAGGTAGTATCTGAATTCATCCTGAACCAGTCTGTCCACCATCAAGTTTATTTTCCAGAGAGTTACAATCCTGGGGAAGCACAGCTCAATATGTTAGATGTATGCAGAATTTGTAACTATTATTTGCTCCAGACTAAAGAGTGCAGAAAGCCAAAGCAGCTTTCTGTTTCTTTCACCCCAGGTAGAGAGGGCGTTCAGGATTCTAAATGTTTGATCAAATTGTTGGCACATTTTATTCCATTCTGCTGTAACAAGTATGGCAAACAGTTGCCATTAGCAGGGAAAGCCCTCTCCACAAGGGGCATGGCTACCTCTGAGGCCAATTTCAAAGGGGTCTCAGCAGCAGACATCTGCGCTGCTGCCACCTGGAGTACTGTCCATACTTTCACAAGCACTTCCAGTCTGGATATAGCCTCTAGAGCCTGAGCAGACATAGGACAGCCTGTCTTGCAGGGTCTCCTCTTTCAGGCTGTGGTTGCTCCTCCTCCCAGACTATCATACTGCACCTGTAACTGCATGGGACTTGTTCCTACTGTGTGACCTGATGAGTGAGATACTCCCTAGATACAAAGAGTGAAAATAAAGACAAAGTATGAAAATAAAAGGCTGCAGGCTATTGCTAATTTGAGACAGCTGATAACTTTGGAAATCTCAAAATAACCAGATAAGGGAGGCAGAGCGTTACTCCACATGTTTGAATTTAAAACTGCATTATAGGGGTCATCCAGGTAGGGTTTAGTGAGATAACTATCACAGGTTGATTAGAACAAATATATGGGCCAGCAAGTTAGCATGAAGCTGTAAGTTATTAAATTCCTGGTAGGGGTTGGTGAAAAGGTGTTCTTTATGAGGTTGCCCAGAAGGAAAAACTGTAGTTACTGACACAAGCTGGATGAATGAAACACTGTATAGGGACCACCCAAATATGGTATAACATTAGTTGCTTAATGGACTGGGTAAAAGTAAAACTAGAAATGAGCCATGCAGATATGTTGTAACTGTACTCGCTGTACTCGCTAAATGGACTGGGTAAAAGGAATAGTAGAGTTGGGCCATCCCGATATGGTGTAACAGTGGCTGTTGATTAGGATGGGTAAAATGAACCAGAGAGGCAGTCAGATATGGTGTATAGAAACATAGAAATTGATGGCAGCTAAGGAAAGCAAGGCCCATCCAGTCTGCCCATTTTTTCTACCTTATGAATGTGCCATAGCCTTTTACTCTGTCAGTGGCCTATCTATTCATATGCATCTTTATTGCTCCCTTATGCCTATCCCATGCCTGTTTGAAGCCCCCCACTTTATTAATATCCACCACTTCCTGAGGGAGGCGATTCCATGCATCCACCACCCTTTCTGTGAAAAAGAACTTCCTTACATTACCCCTTAATCGGCCTCCCTCTAATCTCATGCTGTGCCCTCCTGCTATTTTTCATATATTGAAACATGTTAAGACTCTTTCACCTTGTTAATGCCCTTAAGATGTTTGAATGTTTCTATCATATCACCTCTCTCCTTTCTTTGGTCTAGGGTTTACATAATGAGCTCTGTTAATCTGTCCTCATATGTTTTCTGTTGCAGTTCCTGCACCCTTTTGGTTGCCCTTCTCTGGACTGCCTCAATTTTGTTAATGTCTTTGTGCAGGTGCGGCCTCCAGTACTGCATGCAGTACTCCAGATGGAGCATAACCAGTGCCTTCTAAACAGGGATTATTACCTCCATCTTATGACATGTGATATCCCTACTAATACATCCCAACATCTCTAGCCTCACCTACTGCTTTAGTGGTCTGCTTGGATGATTTCAGATCATCTGTGATGATGATGATAAACAAGTCTCTTTCTTTCTTTGTGATTGCCAGCAACTCCCCTCCCAACCTATAGGTAGCTTCAGGGTTTCTCTTCCCTAAGTGCATGATCTTGCACTTCTTTGTGTTAAACCCCAGTTGCCACTCTTCTGACCATTTTGCCAGTTTTTCCAGATCTCTTCTCATTCTGCCTACCTCATCTGGATCATCTACTCTGTTGCAGATATTGGTGTCATCTGCAAACAGGCAAACCTACCGCCCAGTCCACCTGCAGTATCACTAATGAAGATATTGAAAAGGACTGGCCCCAAGGCTGATCCCTGAGGTACCCCACTTGTGACTTGCATCTCTTCTGACTGTATACCATTTACCACCTTTCTACCCGCCAGCCAGTTTGCCACCCAGTTGACCAACCTCTGACCCACCTTGAGCCTACCCAGCTTATTAATCAATCTTCTGTGTGTACGCCCGGTGGCGCTGAGGCTTGAGGCACTGGACGCCACACCTCGCGCCACGCCGGTGACCCGTGTTCAGGAACGGGCACGGGTTGCCATGGGTCGACGGGGAGGAGATGGATTGAGCATCCATGGGACTGCTCTTCATGTCTGGGGCGCGGGATTTGGGTGGCGGTGCTTGCCTGACCCTGGCGGAGCTGGGGTCAGCGACGCATGGCACAAGCTATGGGGCGGGGACATGGCAGGCGGCAGTTGGGGCACTGCGGAGATGTGTGCCAGTCGCAAGCGTCATTACGCGCCAGGACCGCTGGGGAAAAAAACAGTGGAAAAGAGAGCCTGGCAGTATGAAGTTGTTCAGGCGGCCCCGTCCCTGGAAGGGCACCTTCCTGGCATGGATCCATTTGGGGTGGGTTGAGTCGCTCCCCACCACCCTACCGTGAAGGTTAAGTCGCGGGGTGCAAAAGGGAGGGGGTCTGATCTTCGGGGATGGCGCTGGGGGAACAACGGATGGTGGGGGTCCACAGCCAGAGCTCTGGAGGAGAAAAAAAAATCTTCTATGTGGAACGGTATTGAAAGCTTTGCTGAAGTCAAGGTAGGTGACATCAACTGCACCCCCTTGGTCCACCACTCTGGTTACCCAGTCAAAGAAATATATGAGATTAGTTTGACAGGAACTTCCTGTTGTAAATCCATGCTGTCTTGGATCTTGTGCTTTAATGGATTCCAGGTGTTGCACCATCCTTTCCTTAAGTAGTGCCTCCATAATATTGCCCATTACTGAGGTAAGACTAACTGGTGTGTAGTTCCTTCCTCCTCCTGCTGCCACCCCTTGTAGAGCAGGATCACATCAGCCCTTCTTCAGTCTTCTGGAACCTCTACTCTGCTCAGAGACTCACTAAACAGTTCTGCTAATGGCTCTGATAGTCCCACCATTAGCTCCTTTAGTACCCTGGGATGTATACCATCAGGTCTCATTGCCTTGTCCACTCTGAGCTTAGCAAGCTCTTGTAGGACCCTTTCTTTTGTGAAGGGACTTGTGCACACCTTCCTTCCCCCTGTGTCCATGGTGCTTTACTGTGGGCCCTGCCCTACCTTCTCCTCAGTAAATACTGACTAAAAGTATCTATTTAGGATAAATGCTTTTCCTTGGTCCTTGTCCACACACTCCCCCTTATCTACTTTGGTCTTAGCAATACCCCCTCTGGACTTTCTCCTTTCACTAATGTATCTATAGAAAGTCTTGTTCCCTTCTTTTGCTGTTCTTGCTAGTGTTTCCTCAGTTTGGGTGTTTGCCTACCTTATTGCCTTCCCTGCTTCCCTTAGGGAAGTTTAGTATACACCTATCTTCATCCTGCTACATTCCTTATATTTCCTGAAGGCCAACCTTTGGCTCTGATCTTTTCTGCTACTGTTTTTGAGAACCAATGTGGTTTCCTCCTTCTTTTGCTCTTGTTTTCTCCCTAACACAATGGGATGTTGCTTCAAGTATTGCATCCTTAATGCTTTCCCACTCTGCCTGTACCCCCTCACCTGTATTTCATCTTGCCAAGGCTAGCTTAACTCTGTTGGCCATCTTATCAAAGTCAGCTCCTCTGAAATCCCATAGTTTTGCCTTGGAATTGGATGATTTAGTTCTAGTGGCCAAATTGAAACATACCATGTGATGATCACTGGCCCCCAGGAGACCTTCTAGCTGGAGATCTGTGATCCTTTCCCCATTAGTCAGTACTAGAGCTAGGATAGCCCTGTCTCTTGTGGGTTGTTGTACCAGTTGTTTGAAACCCTCCGCCTGCAGGGAATCCACTATGTATATAATTCTGGTGGATGTTCCTGCTGGTATTGAGCAATCTGTATCTGGCATGTTGAAGTCTCCCATTAGCAGAACCTCCTTTAGCTGTCATGTTTTGTATATCTTCTAACAGTACTGTGTTTATGTCCTCCCCTGGTCTGGAGGCCTGTAGACAACCTCTGTCATGTATGGCTGTCCTATTTCCTGTTTCAGGCAACCCACAGTTCTTCTGGCTCCATATGTGTATTTTTAATTTCCATCGCTTGACATTTCCATTGACATAAAGGCCACTCCCTCCTTTGCACCTCAGTTTCTTCTGAACAGTACATAACTGGTACTGAAGTCACCCAAGTGTGGTTACTGGTGAACCATGTCTCACTAATAGCTACTATGTCCAGTTCTGCCTCTGTCATTATTGCCTCCAGGTCTGAGATCTTGTTTCCCAGGCTGTGGGCATTTGTGTACATGATTTTCCATTGGTCAGATTTCAGTGTGTTAGTTGTTGGGGGAGGTCCAGTGTTTCCCCTGCACATTGTGTTGGGAGCTGGACCTTTTTCCTTAACTGGTGATTCAAATTAACTACAAACATGCTGAACTCCTGTTTGATCACTAGCTGAGAGGGGAAGGGTGTTCTTCCTGTTTGATGCATTAAGTGCTGCACCCCTCTCCCAATTTGCTAGATTAAATATTCTGCAAAGACATCAAACTTCTGCACTGATTCCCTCCTTAGTCAGATACAGTCCATCAAATTTAAAGAACTTTTACTCCCAAAACTGTTGCCAGTTACCTACAAATTAGAGTCCTTTTTCCTGGCACCAGCCCTTGATCCACATGTTTAGCTCCCTATCTCCCCTTCTCTGACTTCCGTCCATCTCTCCTCCCCCTCTCCCAGACTGGCAGGGTTTCAGGGAAGGAGATGCCAGACAAAATGGATGGCAGTTTGTCTCCCAGCATGGATAGGTGTTCCTTGGTCTCCACAGCTGACTGACTGGCGAGATCGTTAGTCCCTATCTGTACCAGGACGTTGATGTTTTCTCCTATTTCCTGCACAATTTTAGCAATGCAAACAGTGTCTCTCTATGCTGATGTACCTAGGAGACATCTGACCACTACCCCTGGCCGGTAGTAGATATCAGCTACCGAATCATGGAGTCTCCTATGATCAGAAGTGTTTGAGATTTCCTTCTTGCTTTTTGTTTTTGGTCCCTGTTTAGGGCAAGTTCTGTAGTGTTCGCTCCTGTGCTTCAGTGTTCTGCTCTGCAGTGTCTTCTGCCCTTTGTTTGATTTTGGAGATAGAGGCAGATACCTATTTGTAGTTTTTATATGGTTTGTGGGGTATCGTTGGTAAGCATTGAGTGATGGGGCATCCGATTTGCCCTCTTAGCCACCTGCCAACCTACTGTACCAACTACCTTTGCAGTTGAGGTACTTCAGTTGGATGTTGGGGAAATGGTGGACAATTCTTGTAATATATTTCCTCCTGCATATGTGATTTGAGGAGCACAATCTCTGCCCATGCTGCCAGGAGCTGAGCCCTTAGATCTCTTATGGTCCAGCATGTAGGACAGTGTCCTAAATCCTTTATAACTGCCCTTTTGAAAAGTGTCCCCACAGTACCTGCAGTTAATAATATCCATTCCAGTTGAGTTACCGGGTGTATAACCTGGTCCAAATAATTAGAAAGAAAATGAAAGCAATTTTTTTTTATTATTTTTTTGTTTGTTTTTGTATAACTATTTATAACAAAGTTAAATTAAGTATGCCCCTTAAGTGAGGTCACTGTGTGGATACCCTCTGATCCTCATCTTCCTACTTTGCTACAATAAATGTCATGACTATGCTACTCTATAAAAGGAGTGTAGCATGGGGTGGTTGGCGATGGGGTGGGTGGTTTGGCCTTTTCTCCTTCTGGAAAAGAACTACAGACAAATGAAACAAGGAGGTAAGAGCAGAAACAATCAACTAACAACAAATGCAGTCACTGTCCCTCAATTTGTATCTCTTATGTTTATTTTTAGTTGTTTAACCAGGAGTAGCACACTAAGCTGAAAGCTTTTTACAGGAGCAACCTGGGAACACAGGAAGTTAAGTGACTTGCTCAGGGTCACACAGTATGCAAGTGGAAGCTGTGGGATTCAAACCCAGGTCTGGTCTGCTGGATGTCACCAGATTGCAGCTCAGAGCCTTAAACCACTGCGCTTATACTGCCTCCCCGCGTGCTCCTATTATTAGCCCCTGAAAGCTTAGCCTAATGATAGATAAAACTGTAAAACCTGTAAGCACCACCTGTAATAATTTCACTGAAGATATATCCTTCAAAATACAAATAAATCAGTGAAAAGTAACAACACCTGTAAGCACAACCTGCAGAACACTTTAACAGAAGATATTCCTTTCAAAAACAAAATGAATCAGAGAAGATTACAGCAGTAACAGTACTTGCTGATAGGTTAGGTAAAAGAACAATAGAGATGAGCCTGCCAGATATGGTGTAATAGTACTTACTAAATGTGATGGGTTAAATGAACAGTAGAGGTGGGCAGTCCAGATATGGTGTAACAGTACTTGCTGAATGTGATGGGTTAAATGAACAGTAGATATGGGCCTTCCAGTTTGATTTATTTTTCTGGCAGTTCGACCTCATAGGTTACTGGACCTACCTGTTTTATAATCTTGCATGGACCTTGCCACTTCATTGTAATTTATGTCAGAGGAAGGTAGTAACAGTAGGACTTATCCCCTCAATAAATTCTTTATATTTTGTTCCCTTATCATGATATTCTTTCTGTTTTGCTTGTTGGTGTAAATTAGTTTGATGGGCTTTTGCACATGGGATATTAACCTCTGGCGTAGCTGCTGCCAGTATCAAGGTTGTATCTTTGCTTACCCCTCTATCTTCCCACTTTTCCTTTATGACATCTAAAGGACTCAGCAGGTTATGGCCCACAGAGGAAAATCCCGTGGATGCTTGAAACAGCTCTGGCAGGGAAACATCAGGTACGGCAGATATACATCCCATTTTCTTCCTTCCTCTGTTACATATTTTTTTAACATCCTCTTTAATGTCTGATTAAAACGTTTGACTAAACCGTCTGTTTGAGGATGGTAGAGTGTGGTAAAAATAGCTTCTACACCTAAAGCTTGGTATAGATGTTGTAACATGTTTGAGCAAAAATTGGCTCCTCTATCGGTTAGGATGGTTTTAGGAATACCCATGCGACTAAATATTTTTACCTATTCCTCAGCTATTCTGGGAGCAGTGATCGTACAAAGGGGAATCGTCTCTGGGTATTTTGTGGTATAGTCCACAACCACTAATATGAAACGATTCCCCTTTGAACTTTTGGGTAGTGGACCTATAATATCCATGACTATTCTATTCAAGCAGTTATTCACTAAAGGCAGTTGGTAACAAGGTACTTTATCTTTTCTTCCAACTGCGGCTACTAATTGACAATCAGGACAGCTTTTACAATACTCTGCCACCTGCTCATGAATGCCAGGCCAAAAAAAACTATACAAAAGGCGTTTAGTGTATGGTCCCTGCCTAAATGGCCGGCTAACGGAATATCATGAGCACTGGTCAACAACTTAGAACGGTATTGTAATGGTACCATCAGCTGTTCTACAATTTCACCAGTTTGATGATTGGTACACACCCAATACAACAATTCATTTTTGATTTTAAAATAAGGTTGATTGGGTTCAGATTTCTCATTCACCTGTGAAAACAGCAAAAAGTTACATCACTTTTCTGCATATCTAAAAACTCTTTGTTAAAGGGATATACTTTTTTCAGTCACTATATCAAGTCCAACATTTCTCTTAGTCCACAGGTTTTATCCTGTCTTTTTTTTTGTTTCACTTTTCTTTCTTTACCCATAGTCCCATACATCATCCTCAAAAGAAATAAGTGTCCCAACTCTGTTTCTTGTTTTTGTTGTGACCGGGTGGTGACAAGTCCAATGTTAGTGGATAACAAAGAGTCAAAATAGAGGTAATCATGTCCAATTATCACAGGAACTGGCAACTGAGGTACTATACCTATTTTCATTTTCAGTAGTGTTCCATTTATTTGCATCTCAGTTTCTCTTAGTGGGTACCGGTGTATATCCCCGTGTATACACTTAACCCCTGTAGTTGGTTCCCCAGGCTCTACATTTTTCATTAAAGAGGCATGAACCAAAGTCAGCTTACTACCGGAGTCAATAAAACCAGATACCTTTGTCCCTTCAATTTCCACCTTGTTAAATACTGCCCCAGTTAGCAAGAACTAAGTGTATTGCATCTATTTTCTTCTTTGGGCAGAACCTAGCAATGTGTCCTTTGGCTTTACATTCACTGACATATAATACCACAACTATATGTTCTAATAGTTCTACCTTCAGTGATACTGCTGGCATGGCACAGTTGTAGTACTTGGGGAAATAGGTTTACCACAGCTGGAGGACCCCTATAGTTTGTAGGTATCCTAGGTCTTTGAGGCCTAAGCGGTCCTATAATCTTCTGCCAATCGTATAGCTCCTTCAGCAGTTTCGGGCCTGTGTTCTTTTACCCATAGTTGTACATCTTGGGGTAACACTCGAATAAATTGTTCTAGAATAATACTCTCCAATATTTGTATTACAGTTCTTGTATTGGGTTGCAACCATTTGTGACATAAGTCTTTTAAATGAATATACACATCTTGAGGTGTATCAGCAGGCTGAAATTTATATGCTCGAAATCGTTGCCTATATGTTTCAGTACAGATGTCATATCTTTTAAGGATGGCTTGTTTAATATAATCATAGTCATTGATACTCCCAATATCCGAATGGCTATAGGCTAGTTGTGCTTTACCAGTCAAATTGGGTGCCAACCTAACAACCCACTGATCGCGAGGCCATGCACATGCAGTGGCTACCCTCTCAAATGTCATAAGGTATGCCTCAATATCATTGGATTCAGTCATTTTTACTAGTTTTATATCTGTTTGGCCTACCGTAGGTGTTGCTGGTGATCTTGTTGTACTCAGTTACTAAATGGCACGCAGGGTATCAGTCCATCTGGCAGCATTCTCTGCTCTCTCTCTCTCCCTTTCTTCTTGGTCTCTTTCCCTCTCTACTCTCCATCTCGGAGCTTGCAAGACATAACCAACAGAAGTAATTCCTAGGGCTCTCGGTGGTTCTTCCGTCTTAGCTCCGGCTGCTTGTCGCCCCTCTAGTAAGCTTACTTTCATCCATCATGGAATATCTTTGTCAACTTCTTTCTTAGCCACTTTTCTCGAACCACTGGGCCTAAACTGGTTAGTAGAGGTAAACCCAGCTCCTGTACAGCAGACCTTGTGGCTCGACCTACAGCTCTTCTGCCTTATCTGAGTGCATGCCATGAGAATCTGGGCGCAGATCCGTAATAGGTCTTCAACAGCCAGCTATCACTTCTGACACCAAATGTGAGATGGTGTGGGATAATGATAAGGCACTCAGACAATATTAGCAGAAAATAAGCGAAAATTTATTTTACAAGCCGAACTTGAAATGACTTAAAAGAAAATAAAGTTACATCAAAAGTACATCAGGTGCCAGAGCTAGAAGAAGCTAACTCAAGGTCAGGATGTTACCAGGTCAAAATTCTAAGTTATACTGACTGATTTCAAAGGAAGACAATATTATAGACCTTACAGTCATGTGACCTATAACCCCACCCTACTATTAGAATAATACATCTTTAAGCAAACAAAATGTTAATACATTTATTTTTCCATACCAATATTTTTATACAGAGGTTTAACATTTCAGCTCCTAGAAAAAGCTATTTTTCTCCTTTTATTAGTTCAACCCATTTAGAAGAGAACGGAGGTCCGCCCTTCTGGAGCAGTATAACTTCAGAGTGTGTTTATGGTTGAGTCTTAGTAAAACATCTGTGCAGGAAGAGACAAGGAGCCCTCGTTAGTTTCGCGTGAATAAGGTAACAGGAAAGGTATACATTAGTTTCTCTGGGTCCAGGCGCTTCCTGTAATTGCAGCGCAAATTATTCGCCTTTTATTGTAAGCAGAGCCGTTTCTTAAAGGAATTCCTTTGCTATAGTCACAGTATGAAGGAATTGCGGGCTCCTGCACTATCGCTAGATATTTATTTTAGCCTGACAATAGATAAGTGCCTAAAATACGGAGTGAAACCCACAAGCACAGCAGTTATTTTAATTTTATTAAAGTGGACAATGTTTCCAGAGGTCCGCTATGGGTTCCTTGTAATGAGCGCAAATTCAGAGTGAGAAAGCTCTGCACAGCGGCTCTCAAACAACAGAAGCCGCATTTTATTCGGTAATATTAATTCAACACATTTCTTCATACAAAAACCAAGAAATACAATTAATTCATCTGTTTTAACTTTTAATAAAGTACTGTTTACTTATTGTAATGTTTTTAAAAAGTATTTTACGTAAGGGAATCTAGAAAGTGCAAAAAGGGAAGAATCGGAACAGTGCAACATACAAAATGGGTGGCCAGCCAACAAACAAGACATTCAACAGCACACTTGAACAAGACTACACACAAGAAGGATGCACATTCAGATTATCCTAAAATAAATACTATATTTATTGAAAAGGAGAGGGGGCAAGACCTCTGTCACATTCCTCCCCACCAAGAACGAACATATTTTGTTGGGTTTTATCTACTCTATTTTCTTGTTTCTTCTCATTTTTTTAAATTCTATCTGTCATCAGATCTCATTTCAATGAGATGGAGCCAAAGCCACCCTCACCAGGGCTCCACCTCAGGGTCCCTAATAAATATAGAGCACATCTTGAGAGACATCATTTCATTACACGAACAGGCTTTATTCATTACCCCGAGGTCTGTTGACAGATAGAGGTGTCTCTGAGCCATAAGGATAAAAAATTAGTGCTACCATGGAAACTGCACCTTTTCTATACTAGAGTAAACCTATATGGTTGCATCACTAGGTACCATCGCATTATATGAGGTTTTTGTCCTTTTACATGAAGGCAACATAAGATATTATGGTCAATCTATAGTTAAAACTCTCTACCCCATAAATAGAAGCGTAAGCTTCTATTGCCCATTGATAATGAACACTCTTTCTCAATAACTGAGTATTTTTTCTCTTTCATGTAACTTCCGACTTAAAAAATTACGGGATGTTCTTCTTCTTGTACCATCTGTGTGAGCACTGCTCCTATTCAAAGTTAGAGGCATCTGTTTGTAATATAAATGGTTGAGAAATGTCAGGTGTATATAAAATAGGTGAGGAACATATCTTGGCCTTGAGACGGCGGAAGGCCTCATCACACTCAGGTGTCCATTTTATTCTCTCTGGTTTAGATTTTTTGTCAAATCAGACAGGAGTTGCAGCTATTGTCAAAAGTTAGGTATGAAACATCTTGTAATACAATAAGTCCCAAGAATGATCTAGCATCTTTTTTTGTTATGGGCGAGGGCTGTCAGCTACTGCCTCTACTTTGGTTACTTCTGGTTTACTATTCCGCTTCAACTTGGAATCCAAGGTATTTGGTTTCTTTCATGGCCAAAGAACATTTGGAGGGATGTTGTCAACCCGGCTTCAGAAAGAGTTGACAAGACTGCCTCCAGATGTTGCATATGTGCTTCCCATGAGTGACTGAATATTACCACATCATCTAAGTAAGCAGCACTGTATGCCACATGAGGTTGTAATATGTCATCCATAACTCGTTGAAATGTAGCAGGAGCTCCGTGAAGTCCAAAAGGCATGACCGTAAAGTGGAACAAGCCTATTGGTGTGCTAAACGCAGTTTTTTCTTTATCCTTTGGGTCTAACAGAATTTGCCAATACCCCTTAGGCAGATCTAATGTACTAATGTATTGAGCTTTACCTAACTGATCCAAAATATCATCAATTCGGGGCATCGGGTAACAATCAAATTTAGAGACTGCATTTAAACGTCTAAAATCTAGGCAGATTCTGATGCCTCCTTCCTTTTTCCCTACCACTACCATGGGAAAATTCCATTCACTGTAGGAGGGTTCAATAATTCCCATGTTATACATCTTTTTAATTTCCTGTATAACATCATCCCGTACCTTTTCAGGTATTCTATAAGCTTTTTGCTGAATGAGTATGTTGTCTGGTACCATAATATGGTGGACAGCGTTTTTAACTTTTCCTGGTGTTCCTGTGAAGAGGGCCTGAAAGGGTTGTAGGAGTGTTTGCAGGGTAGCAGCCTGCTCAGGTGTTAAGTTTGGATTGATCTGTACTTCTGATAAATTTCCTGCATTTTCAATTCTTTGGTACGCTATGTCTAATTCTGACTCAAAGGTCTCCAGGTGAATGTAACTACATGTCTGGGAGGACCTGCAACCCAAGGCTTTAACAAATTCGCATGGTATACCCGGTGTTTGATTTATTTTTCTGGCAGTTCGACCTCATAGGTTACTGGACCTACCTGTTTTATAATGTTGTATGGACCTTGCCACTTCATTAGCAATTTATTGTCAGAGGAAGGTAGTAACAGTAGGACTTTATCCCTCCAATAAATTCTTTATATTTTGTTCCCTTATCATGATATTCTTTCTGTTTTGCTTGTTGGTGTAAATTAGTTTGATGGGCATTTGCACATAGGATATTAACCGTCGTAGCTGCTGCCAGTATTCTAGGGGTTGTATCGTTTGCTTAGCCTCTCTGTCTTCCCACTTTTCCTTTATGACATCTAAAGGACTCCTTGGGTTATGGCCGTATAGTAATTCAAAAGGGGAAAATCCCGTGGATGCTTGAGGCAGCTCTCTGTAGACAAACATCAGGTACGGCAGATATACATCCCATTTTCTTCCTTCCTCTGTTACATATTTTTTTAACATCCTCTTTAATGTCTGATTAAAACGTTTGACTAAACCGTCTGTTTGAGGATGGTAGGGTGTGGTAAAAATAGCTTCTACACCTAAAGCTTGGTATAGATGTTGTAACATGTTTGAGCAAAAATTGGCTCCTCTATCAGTTAGGATGGTTTTAGGAATACCCATGCGACTAAATATTTTTACCAATTCCTCAGCTATTCTGGGAGCAGTGATCGTACGAAGGGGAATCGCCTCTGGGTATTTTGTGGTATAGTCCACAACCACTAATATGAAACGATTCCCATTTGAACTTTTGGGTAGTGGACCTATAATATCCATGACTATTCTTTCAAACATGTTATTCACTAAAGGCATTGGTAACAAAGGTACTTTATCT
The DNA here is from genome assembly GCA_016271365.2 of Neoceratodus forsteri. Classification (NCBI taxonomy): domain Eukaryota; kingdom Metazoa; phylum Chordata; order Ceratodontiformes; family Ceratodontidae; genus Neoceratodus; species Neoceratodus forsteri. The sequence continues at coordinate 58,331,297 of CM057455.1, forward strand.
TTTCATCCAATTGCGGCTACTAATTGACAATCAGGACAGCTTTTACAATACTCTGTCACCTGCTCATGAATTCCAGGCCAAAACAAACTACACAAAAGGCGTTTTAGTGTATGGTCCCTGCCTAAATGGCCGGCTAATGGAATATCATGAGCAATGGTCAACAACTTAGAACGGTATTGTAATAGTACCATCAGCTGTTCTACAATTTCTCCAGTTTGATGATTGGTACACACCCTATACAACAATTCATTTTTGATTTTAAAATAAGGTTGATTGGGTTCAGATTTCTCATTCACCTGTGAAAAAAAACGGCATTAAAGTTACATCACTTTTCTGCATATCTAAAAACTCTTTGTTAAGGGATATACTTTTTTCAGTCACTATATCAAGTCCAACATTTCTCTTAGTCCACAGGTTTTTATCCTGTCTTTTTTTTTGTTTCACTTTTTCTTTCTTTACCCATAGTCCATACACATCATCCTCAAAAGGAAATAAGTGTCCCAACTCTGTTTCTTGTTTTTGTTGTGACGGTGTGGTGACAAGTCCAATGTTAGTGGATAACAAAGAGTCAAAATAGGGGTAATCATGTCCAATTATCACAGGAATTGGCAACTGAGGTACTATACCTATTTTCATTTTCAGTAGTGTTCCATTTATTTGCATCTCAGTTTCTCTTAGTGGGTAGCGGTGTATATCCCCGTGTATACACTTAACCCCTGTAGTTGGTTCCCCAGGCTCTACATTTTTCATTAAAGAGGCATGAACCAAAGTCAGCTTACTACCGGAGTCAATAAAACCAGATACCTTTGTCCCTTCAATTTCCACACTTGTTAAATACTGTCCCCAGTTAGCAAGAACTAAGTGTATTGCATCTATTTTCTTCTTTGGGCAGAACCTAGCAATGTGTCCTTTGGCTTTACATTCATGACATATAATACCACGACTATATGTTCTAATAGTTCTACCTTCAGTGATATTGCTGGCTTGTGGCACAGTTGTAGTACTTGGGGAAATAGGTTTTACCACAGCTGGAGGACCCCTATAGTTTGTAGGTATCCTAGGTCTTTGAGGCCTAGCGGTCATATAATCTTCTGCCAATCGTATAGCTCCTTCAGCAGTTTCGGGCCTGTGTTCTTTTACCCATAGTTGTACATCTTGGGGTAACACTCGAATAAATTGTTCTAGAATAATACTCTCCAATATTTGTATTACAGTTCTTGTATTGGGTTGCAACCATTTGTGACATAAGTCTTTTAAGCGAATATACACATCTTGAGGGTGTATCAGCAGGCTGAAATTTATATGCAAATCGTTGCCTATATGTTTCAGTACAGATGTCATATCTTTTAAGGATGGCTTGTTTAATATAATCATAGTCATTGATACTCCCAATATCCGAATGGCTATAGGCTAGTTGTGCTTTACCAGTCAAATTGGGTGCCAACCTAACAACCCACTGATCGCGAGGCCATGCACATGCAGTGGCTACCCTCTCAAATGTCATAAGATATGCCTCAATATCATTGGATTCAGTCATTTTTACTAGTTTTATATCTGTTTGGCCTACCGTAGGTGTTGCTGGTGATCTTGTTGTACTCAGTTACTAAATGGCACGCAGGGTATCAGTCCATCTGGCAGCATTCTCTGCTCTCTCTCTCTCCCTTTCTTCTTGGTCTCTTTCCTCTCTATCTCATCTCGAGGCTTATGCAAAACATAACCAGTAATTCCTGGGGCTCTCGGTGGTTCTTCCGTCTTGGCTCCGGCTGCTTGTGCGCCCCCTCTAGTAGGCTTGCTTTCATCCATCATGGGAATATCTTTGTCAGCTTCTTTCTTAGCCACTTTTCTGCGAACCACTGGGCCTAAACTGGTTAGTAGAGGTAAACCCAGCTCCTGTACAGCAGACCTTGTGGCTACGACCTACCGCTCTTCTGCCTTATCTGAGTGCATGCCGTAGGAATCTGAGCGCAGATCCCGTAATAGGTCTTCAACAGCCAACTATCCCACTTCTGACACCAAATGTGAGATGGTGTGGGATAATGATAAGGCACTCAGACACTATTAGCAGAAAATAAGCGAAAATTTATTTTACAGCGAACTTGAAATGACTTAAAAGAAAATAAAGTTACATCAAGAAGTACATCAGGTGCCAGAGCTAGAAGAAGCTAACTCAAGGTCAGGATGTTACCAGGTCAAAATTCTAAGTTATACTGACTGATTTCAAAGGAAGACAATATTTATAGACCTTACAGTCATGTGACCTATTAACCCCACCCCTACTATTAGAATAATACATCTTTAAGCAAACAAAAATGTTAATACATTTTATTTTTCCATACCAATATTTTTATACAGAGGTTTAACATTTCAGCTCCTAGAAAAAGCTATTATTTTCTCCTTTTATTAGTTCCAACCCATTTAGAAGAGAAACGGAGGGTCCGCCCCTTCTGGAGCAGTATAACTTCAGAGTGTGTTTCGCCGGTTGGCTCTTAGTAAAACATCTGTGCAGGAAGAGACAGGAGCCCTCGTTCGTTGCGGTGAATAAGGTAACAGGGAAAGGTAACCACATTAGTTCTCTAGGTCCAGACGCTTCCTGTAATTGCAGCGCAACTTATTCGCCTTTTTATTGTAAGCAGAGCTCCGTTTTCTTAAAGGAATTCCTTTGCTATAGTGCGAGCGTTCGCGAAGGAATTACCGGAGCTCTGCACTATCGATAGATATTTATTTTAGCCTGACAATAGATAAGTGCCTAAAATACGGAGTGAAACCCACAAGCACAGCAGTTATTTTAATTTTATTAAAGTGGACAATGTTTCCAGAGGTCCGCTATGGGTTCCTTGTAATGAGCGCAAATTCAGAGTGAGAAAGCTCTGCACAGCGGCTCTCAAACAACAGAAGCCGCATTTTATTCGGTAATATTAATTCAACACATTTCTTCATACAAAAACCAAGAAATACAATTAATTCATCTGTTTTAACTTTTAATAAAGTACTGTTTACTTATTGTAATGTTTTTAAAAAGGGTATTTTACGTAAAGGGGAATCTAGAGAGTGCAAAAAAGGGAAGAGACACGGAACAGTGCAACATACAAAATGGGTGGCCAGCCCAACAATCAAGACATTCAACAGCACACTTGAACAAGACTACACACAAGAAGGGATGCACATTCCAGATTATCCCTAAAATAAATACTATATTTATTGAAAGGAGAAGGGGGCAAGACCTCTGTCACATTCCTCCCCACCAAGAACCGAACATATTTTGTTCGGTTTTATCTACTCTCTATTTTCTTGTTTTCTTCTTTTTTTTAAATTCTATCTTTCATCAGATCTCATTTCAATGAGATGGAGCCAAAGCCCACCCTCACCAGGGCTCCACCTCGGGGTCCCTAATAAATATAAGAGCACATCTTGAGAGACATCATTTCATTACACGAACAGGCTTATTCATTACCCCGAGGTCTGTTGACAGATAGAGGTGTCTCCTGCGCCATAACGGGATAAAAAATTAGTGCTACCATGGGCTGCACCTTTTCTATACTTTAGAGTAAACCTATATGGTTGCATCGCTAGGTACCATCGCATTATATGAGGGTTTTTGTCCTTCATTACATGAAGGCAACATAAGGATTATGGTCAATCTATAGTTAAAACTCTCTACCCCATAAATAGAAGCGTAAAGCTTCTATTGCCCATTTGATGGCTAGACACTCTTTCTCAATAACTGAGTATTTTTTTTCTCTTTCATGTAACTTCCGACTTAAAAAAATTACGGGATGTTCTTCTTCTTGTACCATCTGTGTGAGCACTGCTCCTATTCCAAAGTTAGAGGCATCTGTTTGTAATATAAATGGTTGAGAAATGTCAGGTGTATATAAAATAGGTGAGGAACATATCTTGGCCTTGAGACAGCGGAAGGCCTCATCACACTCAGGTGTCCATTTTATTCTCTCTGGTTTAGATTTTTTTGTCAAATCAGACAGGGGTGCAGCTATTGTCGAAAAGTTAGGTATGAAATGTCTGTAATACCCAATAAGTCCCAAGAATGATCTAGCATCTTTTTTTGTTATGGGCCGAGGGCTGTCAGCTACTGCCTCTACTTTGGTTACTTCTGGTTTTACTATTCCGCTTCCAACTTGGAATCCAAGGTATTTGGTTTCTTTCATGGCCAAAGAACATTTGGAGGGATGTATTGTCAACCGGCTTCAGAAAGAGTTGACAAGACTGCCTCAGATGTTACATATGTCTTCCCATGGTGACTGAATATTACCACATCATCTAAGTAAGCAGCACTGTATGCCACATGAGGTTGTAATATGTCATCCATAACTCGTTGAAATGTAGCAGGAGCTCCGTGAAGTCCAAAAGGCATGACCGTAAAGTGGAACAAGCCTATTGGTGTGCTAAACGCAGTTTTTTCTTTATCCTTTGGGTCTAACAGAATTTGCCAATACCCCTTAGGCAGATCTAATGTACTAATGTATTGAGCTTTACCTAACTGATCCAAAATATCATCAATTCAGGGCATCGGGTAACAATCAAATTTAGAGACTGCATTTAAACGTTTAAAATCTAGGCAGATTCTGATGCCTCCTTCCTTTTTCCCTACCACTACCATGGGAAAATTCCATTCACTGTAGGAGGGTTCAATAATTCCCATGTTATACATCTTTTTAATTTCCTGTATAACATCATCCCGTACCTTTTCAGGTATTCTATAAGCTTTTTGCTGAATGAGTATGTTGTCTGGTACCATAATATGGTGGACAGCGTTTTTAACTTTTCCTGGTGTTCCTGTGAAGAGGGCCTGAAAGGGTTGTAGGAGTGTTTGCAGGGTAGCAGCCTGCTCAGGTGTTAAGTTTGGATTGATCTGTACTTCTGATAAATTTCCTGCATTTTCAATTCTTTGGTACGCTATGTCTAATTCTGACTCAAAGGTCTCCAGGTGAATGTAACTACATGTCTGGGAGGACCTGCAACCCAAGGCTTTAACAAATTCGCATGGTATACCCGGTGTTTGATTTATTTTTCTGGCAGTTCGACCTCATAGGTTACTGGACCTACCTGTTTTATAATGTTGTATGGACCTTGCCACTTCATTAGCAATTTATTGTCAGAGGAAGGTAGTAACAGTAGGACTTTATCCCTCCAATAAATTCTTTATATTTTGTTCCCTTATCATGATATTCTTTCTGTTTTGCTTGTTGGTGTAAATTAGTTTGATGGGCATTTTGCACATAGGATATTAACCTTTGACGTAGCTGCTGCCAGTATTCTAGGGGTTGTATCGTTTGCTTATCCTCTCTGTCTTCCCACTTTTCCTTTATGACATCTAAAGGACTCCTTGGGTTATGGCCGTATAGTAATTCAAAAGGGGAAAATCCCGTGGATGCTTGAGGCACCTCTCTGTAGGCAAACATCAGGTACGGCAGATATACATCCCATTTTCTTCCTTCCTCTGTTACATATTTTTTTAACATCCTCTTTAATGTCTGATTAAAACGTTTGACTAAACCGTCTGTTTGAGGATGGTAGGGTGTGGTAAAAATAGCTTCTACACCTAAAGCTTGGTATAGATGTTGTAACATGTTTGAGCAAAAATTGGCTCCTCTATCGATTAGGATGGTTTTAGGAATACCCATGCGACTAAATATTTTTACCAATTCCTCAGCTATTCTGGGAGCAGTGATCATACGAAGGGGAATCGCCTCTGGGTATTTTGTGGTATAGTCCACAACCACTAATATGAAACGATTCCCATTTGAACTTTTGGGTAGTGGACCTATAATATCCATGACTATTCTTTCAAACATGTTATTCACTAAAGGCATTGGTAACAAAGGTACTTTATCTTTTCGTCCAATTGCGGCTACTAATTGACAATCAGGACAGCTTTTACAATACTCTGTCACCTGCTCATGAATTCCAGGCCAAAACAAACTACACAAAAGGCGTTTTAGTGTATGGTCCCTGCCTAAATGGCCGGCTAATGGAATATCATGAGCAATGGTCAACAACTTAGAACGGTATTGTAATGGTACCATCAGCGGTTCTACAGTTTCTCCAGTTTGATGATTGGTACACACCCTATACAACAATTCATTTTTGATTTTAAAATAAGGTTGATTGGGTTCAGATTTCTCATTCACCTGTGAAAAAAAACGGCATTAAAGTTACATCACTTTTCTGCATATCTAAAAACTCTTTGTTAAGGGATATACTTTTTTCAGTCACTATATCAAGTCCAACATTTCTCTTAGTCCACAGGTTTTTATCCTGTCTTTTTTTTTGTTTCACTTTTTCTTTCTTTACCCATAGTCCCATACACATCATCCTCAAAAGGAAATAAGTGTCCCAACTCTGTTTCTTGTTTTTTGTTGTGACCGGGTGGTGACAAGTCCAATGTTAGTGGATAACAAAGAGTCAAAATAGGGGTAATCATGTCCAATTATCACAGGAACTGGCAACTGAGGTACTATACCTATTTTCATTTTCAGTAGTGTTCCATTTATTTGCATCTCAGTTTCTCTTAGTGGGTACCGGTGTATATCCCCGTGTATACACTTAACCCCTGTAGTTGTTTCCCCAGGCTCTACATTTTTCATTAAAGAGGCATGAACCAAAGTCAGCTTACTACCGCGGAGTCAATAAAACCAGATACCTTTGTCCCTTCAATTTCCACACTTGTTAAATACTGTCCCCAATTAGCAAGAACTAAGTGTATTGCATCCATTTTCTTCTTTGGGCAGAACCTAGCAATGTGTCCTTTGGCTTTACATTCATGACATATAATACCACGACTATATGTTCTAATAGTTCTACCCTCAGTGATACTGCTGGCTTGTGGCACAGTTGTAGTACTTGGGGAAATAGGTTTTACCACAGCCGGAGGACCCCTATAGTTTGTAGGTATCCTAGGTCTTTGAGGCCTAGCGGTCATATAATCTTCTGCCAATCGTATAGCTCCTTCAGCAGTTTCGGGCCTGTGTTCTTTTACCCATAGTTGTACATCTTGGGGTAACACTCGAATAAATTGTTCTAGAATAATACTCTCCAATATTTGTATTACAGTTCTTGTATTGGGTTGCAACTATTTGTGACATAAGTCTTTTAAACGAATATACACATCTTGAGGTGTATCAGCAGGCTGAAATTTATATGCTCGAAATCGTTGCCTATATGTTTCAGTACAGATGTCATATCTTTTAGGATGGTTTGTTTAATATAATCATAGTCATTGATATGCCCAATATCCGAATGGCTATAGGCTAGTTGTGCTTTACCAGTCAAATTGGGTGCCAACCTAACAACCCACTGATCGCGAGGCCATGCACATGCAGTGGCTACCCTCTCAAATGTCATTAGATATGCCTCAATATCATTGGATTCAGTCATTTTTACTAGTTTTATATCTGTTTGGCCTACCATATGTGTCGCTGGTGATCTTGTTGTACTCAGTTACTGAATGGCACGTAGGGTATCAGTCCATCTGGCAGCATTCTCTGCTCTGTCTCTCCCTTTCTTCTCTGTCTCTTTCCCTCTCCTTCTCCATCTCGACTTGTTGCAGACATAACCAACGAAATAATTCCTGAGGGGCTCTCCGGTGGTTCTTCCGTCTTGGCTCCAGCTGCTTGTGTGCCCCCTCTAGTAGGCTTGCTTTCATCCATCATGGGAATATCTTCGTCAGCTTCTTTCTTAGCCACTTTTCTGTGAACCACTGGGCCTAAACCAGTTAGTAGAGGTAAACCCAATTCCTGTACAGCAGACCTTGTGGCTACGACCTTCCGCTCTTCTGCCTTATCTGAGTGCATGCCATAGGAATCTGAGCGCAGATCCCGTAGTAGGTCTTCAACAACCAACTATCCCACTTCTCACACCAAATGTGAGATGGTGTGGGATAATGATAAGGCACTCAGACAATATTAGTAGAAAATAAGCAAAAAATGTATTTTACAGCGAAATTGAAATGACTTAAAAGAAAATAAAGTTACATCAAAAAGTACATCAGGTGCCAGAGGTAGAAGAAGCTAACTCAAGGTCAGGATGTTACCAGGTCAACATCCTAAGTTATACTGACTGCTTTCAAAGGAAGACAATATTTATAGACCTTACAGTCATGTGACCCATCAACCCCACCCCTACTATTAGAATAATACATCTTTAAGAAAACAAAAGTGTTAATACATTTTATTTTTCCATACCAATATTTTTATACAGAGCTTTAACATTTCAGCTCCTAGAAAAAGCTATTATTTTCTCCTTTTATTAGTTCCAACCCATTTAGAAGAGAAAAGGAGGGTCTGCCCCTTCTGGAGCAGTATAACTTCAGAGTGTGTTTAGCCGGCTGGCTCTTAGTAAAAGATCTGTGCAGGAAGAGATAGCAGCCCTCGTTCATTGTGGTGAATAAGGTAACAGGGAAAGGTAACCACATTAGTTCTCTAGGTCCAGACACTCCCTGTAATTGCAGTGCAACTTATTCGACTTTTTATTATAAGCAGAGCTCCGTTTTTTAAAGGAATTCCTTTGCGATAGTGCGAGCGTTCGAGGAGGAATTACCAGAGCTCTGCACTATCGCTAGATATTTATTTTAGCCTGACAATAGATAGGTGCCTAAAATACGGAGTGTAACCCACAAGCACAGCAGTTCTTTTAATTTTATTTAAGTGGACAGTGTTTCCAGAGGTCCGCTATGGGTTCCTTGTAATGAGCGCAAATTCAGAGTGAGAAAGCTCTGCACAGTGGCTCTCAAACAACAGAAGCTGCGTTTTATTCTGTAATATTAATTCAACACATTTCTTCATACAAAAACCAAGAAATACAATTAATTCATCTGTTTTAACTTTTAATAAAGTACTGTTTACTTATTGTAATGTTTTTAAAAAGGGTATTTTACTTAAAGGGGAATCTAAAGAGTGCAAAAAAGGGAAGAGACACGGAACAGTGCAACATACAAAATGGGTGGCCAGCCCAACAAACAGGACATTCAACAGCACACTTGAACAAGACTACACACAAGAAGGGATGCACACTCCAGATTATCCCTAAAATAAATACTATATTTACTGAAAGGAGAAGGGGGGCAAGACCTCTGTCACATTACCTTTTTTCTAGCCCATCAACATCTTCTTGTGCTGGAGTAGGGGAAGGGTAAATGGCTGATGGTGCTTGGCTGTCCTGCCTGCACACCTCCAGCTGCCAACTTCCACATTCTTCAGATTTTCTGACACTTAAATGGTCTAGCTTTTCACGGCCAGTGGGTCCCCCTGTGACTGTCAAAGGAGGAATGTTCCTGGACCACTAGGTGGAGGTGTCTGCTGCATGGTTCTAGAAGGCCAAACAGCATGGGGGACTTGAATGGTCTTAACTTGGCATGTGGGATCAGTATTTTCCTTTTTTCACTGTTCTTTTATCCAGTGATATTGGCATCTTACCCTCCTCCCCCCATTGTAGTGGTGCAAGGCTGATGCTCAGCTTGGTGGAGGATGGTGCTTACCTTGTGGGGGAGGGTGGTCAGCTGGTGGGGGTGTTCTCACTGCAGAAAAAGTGGTCATGGGGTAGATGGCTTGACTGAGTGATCTGAAAGAGGTCCAGATGCAGAGAGGGTGATTGGCTGAGGGGAATGCAGGTTTGAGGACTATGGTGTAGTCCAGGGTGGGTTAGAAAAACTTAGGGGAGGCTGGTTCAGGGGTTAGGAACAGGGTGGTCCAGTTGCTGCATGTAGCACAGCATGGATTTGGCAGTGCATGTGGCACTACACTATTAGCGGTGCTGGAAATGTAGTCCAGTAATGGAGTGTGGTTGGCTGGATAGACAGGCTGGTCTGGGGTGGTAGCCGGGGTGTTCAGATCAAAACTTTTAGGACTTGCCCAGACATGACTGTAGCTGAATTTCACCTGTCCCTATTCATTAAAATAAAATTAGCTTTCTTTTTGTACTTGCCATTCAAGGAAATTTACTTGCCCAGACAGCTAGCACAGCGGGGGTTTCAAACATGCTTGGGATAGGCATACCAGTGCCCTAGATGTAGGGAAGAGGGACTAGGCTGACAACCAAGTAGGGTCACCAGCCAACATTACAGGTAGGGAAAAAGACAGACTGGATGGGCCTTGTGGTCTTCAGTCTGCTATCAACTTTCTATGTTTCTGTGTAATAGGATTTGCATACCCCTGGTGGTAACTCGGATGTAGGTTTTCAGTGAGGTTGTTGGGGGTTGTACAAAGGCCATACAAAGGCAAAAGTACTGGACTTTAGGAGGGCTGATTTTGCCAAAATGGGTGAGTGCCTAAGGAATGCACTAGCAAATGGGCAGGAAGGAGTGGTGAAAGAACAATGGGGAATAATAAAAACGGCCATCACAGAGGCAACAAGCCTTTGTGTGAAACAAATAAACAAAACAAAACAATGTAAGAAACCACTATGGTTCTCAAAGGAAGTGGCAGTGAAGGTTCAAGAGAAAAGAAAGCATTCAGGAAGTACAAGGAATCACAGAAGGAGCAGGACAGAGAACTGTATCAGTTAAAGCAAAAGGAAGCTGGGAAGGCAGTCAGAACAGCAAAGGCCCAAACTGAGAAAAAGATAGCCAACTCAGTTAAGAAGGGGATAAAACCTTTTATAGGTACATCAGGAGTGAAGGAAGACCAAGGGAGGATAGTGAGGCTTAATGGGGGGCAGAGGGTGACTGTAAAAAGGCAGAAATACGAAACAAATATTTTTGCTCAGTATTTACAAATGAAGAGGATGTACCTAAAACAAACAATAGAAACACTCTGGATACAGAAGTTGATACCAGCCCATTTACAGAAGAAAGGGTTCTGAAGAACTCTTAAAACTGAAGGTGGACAAAGCAATGGGGCCTGAGGGATTCATCCCAGAATTCTAAAAGAACTAAGGGTAGAACTAGTGACACCACTGACTACCCTCTTTAACAAATCATGGGAGGATGGGGTGGTACCCGAGGACTGGAGGAGGGCAGATGTGATTCCCATTCACAAAAGTGGGAGCAAGGCAGAAGCAGGAAACTACAGACATGTTAGTTTAACCTCAGTTATAGGGAAAATGATGGAATCACTTCTGAAGGAAAGAACTGTCGAGTATCTAGAGGCCAGAGGGGCACAGGACCCAAGGCAGCATGGATTCACAGCAGAAAGGTCATGCCAGACGAATCCGATAGATTTCTTTGACTGGGTGACCAAAGTAGTAGATCAGAGAGGGGCAGTGGACATGGTCTACTTAGACTTTAGCAAGGCATTTGACACAGTCCCACACAAAAGATTAAAATACAAGTTAGCCAGCCTGAGAGTGGGTCCCAGGATGACAGTCTGGGTAAAGAATTGGCTGAAGAATAGGACACAGAGAGTAATAGTAAATGGAGTCCACTCTGTAGAAAGAGGGGTTACTAGTGGGGTACCGCAGGGTTCAGTATTAGGACCGGTCCTCTTCAATGTCTTTATAAGCAACACTGCAGAGGGACTGAAAGGGAATGTATGTCTCTTTGCAGATGACACAAAGATCTGCAACAGAGTTGATGCACAAGGTGGGGTGGAAAGGATGAGAAGGGACTTGGCAAGGTTAGAGGAATGATCAAATGTATGGCAGCTTAGATTCAATGCTAAGAAATGCAAGGTAATGCACCTGGGGAAACAAAAACCCAGGGGAAGAGTACACAATGGGGGTGAGATACTAACAACAACAAAAATGGAAAGGGACCTGGGGGTAGTCATATCAGATGACCTAAAGGTGGGCAAGCAATGTGAGAGGGCAGCGAGGAGGGCTGGGGGGACACTGGGATGCATAGGGAGAGGCATCACCAGTAGAAAACAGGAAGTCATTATCCCTCTGTGCAGACAGCTAGTGAGACCCCATCTGGAGTACTGCGTGCAGTTCTGGATACCCAGTCTCCACAAAGACATAGACAGGATGGAAGCTGTCCAGAGGAGGGCAACTAAAATGTTGCACTGGAAGACATATGAAGAGAGACTTAAGGAACTTAAAATGTATATCCTCGAGGAAAGGAGGGAGAGGGAGGACATGATAGAAACTTTCAAGTACCTCAAGGGAATCAACAAAGTCAAGAGGGTAGCATCTTTCAAAAAGAGGTATGCAAGAACAAGGGGCACAATTTGAAGATAGTGGGGGGCAGCTCAGAGGTAATTTAAGAAGTATTTTTTCACAGACAGGGCTGTGGATGCATGGAACGGCCTTCCAGAGGAGGTCGTGGAGTCAAAAACAGTGGTGGAATTCAAGCATGCATGGGACAGTCATAAGGCAATTCTCGGGGGGGGTAGGAAGAAATAGGCTGCTGGTTAACTAGGATCTGCAGCTTACCCATTAGGTAGGGAAATGGGCAGACTGGGTGGGCCAAGCGGTCCTTATCTGTTATCAAATTCTATGTTTCTATGTTGTCCAGCAGTAGGGAGGATGGTTCTGATGAGCAAGGAAGGGTGGAGGCTGGCCCACTGGTGGTGAGGGGTCCAGCTGCCGGGGGGGGTGAGATCTTCAGGATACTTTCACCAGGAAAGAGGGCACTCCTAGACTACCAGTTTTTTAACTGAGTTTGGTAGCTGGGGTCCCAAGTTTCCTAAATTTAAATTAGCTCATGCAAGTGTTAATAATGACTGAACCCCAGTCCAGTGATAGCCAACCCATGGTGGAGATGTAACTCAGTGAAGCTCAAAACAATACTAACCACAAAAGCGCAGCCCCTTTTCTCCCAAAGACAGCAGCAAACACTTACCCTGTGCAGCAGTCTCTGTCTTGGACAAGTAGTCACTTACTTTATACAGATAACTTTTTTCATATTATAGTCACTCGGGTATAACACAAGTGACCATACTTGTGTAGGGCTTGCATTAGCACTAATAAAGCTGGTGTCAGCTTGACCCTCTGCTTCAAATGTTGAGGATCAGACCAGAAAATTTTGGGGTGACAAATTTGAGTGGCTTTTCTATAACATCGGATACTTCCTCTGCTAATGATATTGGTGCAAGCCAGTGTTGGTGCTGAAGCACTGCCTTTAGTTTTGTGCTTCAAAATCCTCAAAATTCCCATTTGAGGACTTTGGTAGGGGGTTAACGCAAGGCCTGCTTGTGTGGGATGTTGGCCAGCTGCACAGGTGAGACAAGTGTAATTGCAATGTACACTGCTATCCCAGTGTTGTGCCAAGGGCCCTGTCGTGCACTACACACTACACTTTATCACATGTACTGCCAACTCCACACTACCATGTGCACCACTGACCCCACACCATCATGTACATTACCAGCACTCCACAGTACCATGTGTACTGCCAACTCTGCCCTATACTACGTGCACTGCCAGCGACACAGTGCCACATGCACTGTCATCACTGTGTGTTGCCACATGCACTGTTGTCTCTGTGTAGTTCCTCGTGTGCAGCTGCGCTCATGCTGTGCCTTGTGCAGTGCCGACATGGTGCAGGTAACAACACATCTGTGTAGTGAATGCCTCAGAGTGCTGCATTCACATATGTCTCTGTGGAACACTCACTACCACTGAAAAGTGAAATGAATGACCCCACACCCATGGTCCATTGACAGCCAACCTATGCTCTTCTGATTCTGAGACAAATGTGCACTGTCACTGCACTGAGAAGCAATTCCCCAAAAGCTGCCTATTCCCCACACAAGACCAAGTGCCCATCATTTGCCATTTTTCTTTTCTTTTTTTTTTCCACATTAATTGTCATCTCCAGTTTCTTTTGTAATACCCTTCCACCTTTTGGTGCTGTTTTTGCAAGCACCACACTGCATGATTTTCATTTAAAGAGTTGACACATTGCATTCTGCAAGACGCACCATGCACTGTTGATCTATACATTTTTTTTCAGTCCGTACCAATTTTGAGGATCTGCCATCAATGCTTCTCTGGTGCTAGTGCGCCCCCCCCCCAGTCACCATCCCAAAGGTAAAATGGAAAGTTTCCTGGTGTCCGGTGGTCCCACCACCTGCCGATTGCCAATCCAGAGTTAAATATGAAAGTGTCCCTAGTGTCTAGTGTAGCTCCTCCCCAGTCAACCACCAGCCTGAAGTGGTAGAAAAAATTGGGATTCCCTGTGTCCAGTGGTTCCACACCCCACATGCACCCATGCTCCATGACTACAGTAGTAATCCTTGATGTCTAGTGGTTCATCCACCTGACAACCGCCCACAGAATACAATCTACATCTTTCCCAGTGTCTAGTGGACATCCCACCCTGGCAGATAATGCTGCACCACCCTGGTACTCCTTCCCAAGCTGGTGCCTGGCACAGGCCTCTTCTCTCCATAATGGTTTGCCACTGACTGTGCTGTCAGTGAGTGCGTACTGTGTACAGTAGGTGCTCACTGACAGCCCAATCAGTGGCCAGTCATGATTGTGAGTGGAGAGTTGTGCCAGTCGTCGGCTCTGGGATGAGATGTGGGGAAACGGGATGGTAGGGCACTACTTCCAGGGTAGGGGGTCCACTAGTCACCAGGGAAAGATACAGATTGTATTCTGAGGGCAGATCGGGATAGACAGAGGGGTTCCGCTAGACTACCAGGGAAGCATTCAATGTATCGCAGTGGGAGACTGGGCATAGGGAGAGGGGGTCTGCTTTTCTGATACAGGGGATCAGGATGGGGGGATACACTGAACACCAGGGAATTATTTTATTTTTTTTATGTCAGGCAGCAATGGGGGAGAGAGGACCACTAACACCAGGGAATTTTTAATAACTAAATTTGGACCAGGGATGGTATGTGTGTGTGTGTGTGTCACCACTGGACACCAGGAATCATGCAGTTTTACTTTTGGGATGGCGATTGGTGGGGGGGGGGCACTAGTGCCAGGGAAACACTGTTGTCTCACTTCAGGGATGGCAATCAGCAGGGTGGCGGGGACACTAGATGACAGAGACTACTGAATTTCAGTCGGGAACAGTGACAGTGTTGGAGAAGTTTAAAACATGGGTCAAATTGGACCCGCTGGTATAAAAAATGTGGATCTAAAGAGGAACCTACTGGGTCAAAACATAATCGGTGGCAGATTTTGCACAATTCCCATTCCCGTTAGATACTGTTACAGAGTAGGTGCAGGCATCTCAGAGGGCATCAGCCACATAATCAGCCTATTTGTGGATGACACCAAGATGGGAGTGGTGGTAGATGACCGGGGGGGGGGTGGTGGTGGCTACAGGAAGATCTGGCAAGGCTGGAGGCATGGTCTGACATATGGCAGCTGGGGTTCAATGCAAAAAAATGCAAGGTGCATGCATTTCGGAACAAAAAATCTGAGGAGAAGCTATCATCTGGGGGGACAGCAGCTAGAGGTAACAGAAGAGGAAAAGGATTGGGGGGGTGCTCATCACAGGAGCAATGAACAATTCCACATGATGCAGAAAGGTAGTGGCAATGGCCAACAAAATACTGGGGTGTATTGCAAGGGGAATTATCTCGAGAAGAAGAGAGGTTATTCTACCATTGTACAGATCATTGGTTAGACCCTATCTGGAATACTGTGTGCAGCACTGGTGCCCGTACCTACAAAAGGACATTAGGCTGCTGGAGGGGGTGCAGCATAGGGCAACAAAGATGATTCAGGGCCTGGGGGCATTGCCACATGAGGTCGGACTAAGATTTAAACATGTACACACTGGATGAGAGGAGGGATGGGGGGATATGACTGAGACCTTTAGATACATGAAAGGGATAATCAAACTGGACACAGAGGGTCTATTTAAGAGGAGGGTGGGGAGAGAGACTGGGGTCATGACAGATTGGAGGGGGGTAGATTTAAGAGGGAGGTGAGGAGGCATTTCTTTACGGAGAGGGTGGTGGCAAAGTAGAATGCACTACCAGCTGAAGTGGTGGCATGTTCCATAGTGGAATGCTTCAAGAAGGGGTGGGACAGGGCAAAGGGGAGGGTAAAGGGAGGTGGGGCAGTGGGGCAGCTGCTAAATAGGGAGCTAGCTGCATTCACGAGCAGCCTAGACAGACCATGACGGCCTTTTGCTGCTGGCAATTTTCGTATGTTCATGCATCAGTTTGGACCCTTTGGCAAAAGGAAGAGGTGTCATTTCTGGTCAGGATGCAGCTTTTGTCCTTCTGGTGCATGTTGGTGCTGTCCCTGCTCAGGGGGGCACCTCACTTCCTCCACCAACAGCTAGGGTTGAGTGGGAGTAAGTTGAGGTTTGGATTGGCAGTATGCACGCTGCACAAGGGGACAGAGCAAAATGGCCTTGCATGGTGCACACACTCTTGATATTAGGTCCCTGCCCCTTCATTTGCATTGCACCCCTTGTGAATATTACCCTGGTGCAAACAGAGTTTGCCTGTGCTATCCAGTCTTTTCAGTATTGCCTATCCATGCAAAACCTGGTTTGCATGGGCAAACTCTGTTTTGCACCTGGGCAAAGTTTTGAATATCAGGCCCCTGGTGTCTTCATCCTACCCTGTGTTGGTCGATGGATACAGCAACATGGCCCTCCCACCCCAAGAGAGGTATCATTCCTAGAAACACTGAATCCACTCCCATGATGTCCCGAGTCCATTCTAAAATCCAGGTTGATGGTGTGGTACTGTTCTGGTATCCCCCCACATACACCACTTTTCTTTTCAGCTTCTACAAGTCCTTCCCAACTGACCCAGCTGATCAGTATTTTTATTCTATATACCGACTCATTTTCCTTTATACATCTACAGGTCTGACAGGATGTTGCCCTACGTGTAGGAGGGCACTGAGCGTATGTATCAGACAATATTGTTTTTGTGTTTACCCTACATTGTTTGTCATAGTTCATAAAGAGCTGCAGATCCTTTGTGACCCCATTGCTGTTCTTGTTTTGCAGGTGTAACTGGCTGTTCCCCTGAGACTACCTTGTCCCAGGCTCCACAGAAGTCAGGTAAGAGATCGGTTATCTGTGCTAAGCTGTTAACCTGTCGTGGGGCAGCTCCAAGCATTATGACACTAGGCTTTCACTTGTTAGGTGGTTGATGATGCAGGGTTTGAAATATTTCCACTATTCTGTTACAATTCGACTATCACAAAAGGAGGGAAATTTACTGCAAAAAACAAAAACAAAAAAAACCAGCATTAATGCAGACATAGTGGAAGAATGCAAAGCACTCTTAAGTACATAAAAAGAAAAAAAAATAGAGTTTTGAGTCTTAGGAGTCTTGATGAATCAGTGATGTGGCCTTGGGGGTTGTCCAGAATAATGCCCACCCCCTCCCTTGAGCAAACATGATCTCTTGCATCACGCATCACACAAGTCCCTGTAGGAAGAAAGCTATGACTGACTCTGTTGGCCACATGTGCCAAGCCATACGTTTTCTTCAGAGTAAATACTTCTGAGGCAGTGGGTTGGAGCTGTACAGTATGTACCTTGTGCTTCAGACAGGAGGCTACAGGCTAGGAGGAGTGGGTGGTTATTAAGGTTGGCAGCCCCAGGGGACACCACACCATCGATTTGCCAAGATTCCTGAGGCACAAAACCCTATTTCCTTCTTTGTGCGCTTTGCATTCTTCAACCCTAATGTCTGCATTAATATTTTTTGGCAAATAACTTATCTGTTGTACTGCAAGAGCCACGCATTGTCTTGTTTGCTGTATTGCTTGAACCACATAATGGTATTGCGTATTAACAATTGATGAAAATTGTCATGTGTAAGGTACCTTAGTAAGTTATTGTGTGTACTACTGTTTTTCTGTAACCCTTGCATATCTCTTACTCTGCTATTTTTGTACTAGCTGTAGTTAGCTCTGTCACCCCTGAAAAGCTGACAGCTTGTTGGGCTCAGTGGGCCTACCTGGTTACCGAAATTAAAATAAATGAATATACCATATGTATATATGGAGGGGACATGTGTTTTTGGCACTCGGTGGCCATAAGCAAGAAAGGCGCTAGTATAGTGTAGTGGATAAGGGCACTGAGCTGGAGACCTGGGTTTGAATCCCATCAGCCCCCACTTACATACTTAGATTGTGACCCTGACTGAGCAAGTCACTTAACTTCTTTGTACTCCCAGGTTGCTCCTGGAAACAAGCTCCAGCTTAGTGTGCCTTTCCTGACTGAACTATTTCCCCTTCCCTATAGGTAAGTTATTCTGCACCACTAACAATAGAGAAGTGACGTACCAGTGTCACATGATTTAATTTTTTTATATCTATTCGCTCTGTGATTGTCAGGTCGGGGGTGGGGGCTTGGATTGTAGTTGGTATTCAGAGTCTCTCTCTCTCTCAGCTGTTTAAAATTCCCTGTGCAACAGACAGCAGCAGCATTACTTTCCTTCACTCTCCTAGATTGCAGAAAGGAAGCACTCCAGACAGCAACAGATTCAGTTCAAAATTAATGTTACTTAGAAGTTTTATAAAACAAAGTACATACAAACAGCAAGCTCAGTATTGAACACTAAGTGCCAAAAGCGCTGAATTGCAACCCCCCCCACGTGTATATGCTCTGCTGAGGCAGACATGTGTTGAGGCAGAGCATACACATGTGTGGGGGTCGCAGTTCAGCACTTTTGGCACTTTATTTGTCCGCAATGCTGAGCTTACTGTTTGTAATACTTTGTTTTATACTGCTTCTCAGTAAAATTAATTTTGAACTGGATCTACTGCTGTTTGGAGTGCTGGTTTCCCATTGGCACAACTGCAGGTAACTGCAGGATGAGTGCTTCTGTCTGTGGTGCCAGGAGCCCAGGTAGCAGTCATCTGCCACCACTACAATTGCTTTCCATAGGTGCCGGGGGACTGAGACTGAATAAGCAAATCACTTTCTAAACACGGCTGGAAAAATAAACGTTTTTAGCATCAGCTGTGGGATGTACCTGCAGCAGTTTAGGAGCAGAAGTATCCACAGTGTTGGAGGACAGCAACAGCTAAAGGCAGAAAAGCAAAGCAGAGACTGAGAGAATGTGACAGCACAGATTTGTGACATGCGGAGATAAAACAGGACTCATTGGACAGTGGTAAACTAATGTTCAATTCTGTATGTGTGAACCCCACCACCATTTGCACAGTGTTAGTCAGGACTTTCACAGCCTTTGCTTGGGCAGGGGTCCAGGACTCTGTGAACAAGGAAGAAGAATTTCACAGTTTCCAGGACTGATAGTCTCTCATTTTTCACCAGCACTAAAGATCATATTTTGGGTATGTCTGCATTGTACCAGCACACACTGTATTGGAGTGGAGGACTTTAAACTCAAGTTCTATCAGTCCTTCACTGATTACTAGCATTAAATGTACCACAGTGTGCTCTGTACTGGACTCGAAGTGTATAGGACCCTAGATAAACTGAGAGCTGCGTGCTTGTGCTGTAGTGTACCTGGCATGGAAATGTAGACAGCGATGGCAGGAGACCAATGGTCCATCCATTCTGCACTAATACCCTATCATTCCCCAAGACCTTCTGTCAGTATGAGCTATTTACCACCTCCTTTGCTCCCTGACTTACTGCTCCCCCTCCCAAGCAACTGTTAGCCCATAACTCTGTCCCAGCCATGCGTGAAAGCATCAATGGTTTGCTGTCCGGGGGAGAGAAGAGAGAGAGAAAGGGACAGGGAGAAGGGGAAGGGAGGGAGGAAGATATACATGCAGAGCAACAGAAAGCTCTGAGTTGAGGCAGGGTGTTTTCATCTTCAATTTCTGTGGCCATTTTGCCCCCATACCACATTTTTCTAAGTTACAGCTCTCTGAATGTGTGTCGATGTTGCAAGTACATAAATAACATTCTACAGTGGGGGGAGTTGAACAAATTGGTTGAAGTTTCTTCATTCAGTTGCAGTCATAAATCTTAAATTGGTTGAAAAAAAACAGTCAAAATGGGTTACAAGTCAAGCCGACCCGGGGGCACAGAGGGCTGAGGAGCTGGCACCTTACCTGGAACCACACCAGTGACCCGTGTTCAGGAACGAGCACAGGCCACTGGGGGTCAGCAGGGAATCAGAAGGCTTGAGTGCCCAATGGCTGCTCTCCTTCTCTGGAGTGGCCAATCTGCAAGCCTCGTTGCAAAACCGCCACCTGGGGGAACTCAGGTGGTAGGTGCAGTATGGGGTGACTGTAAAGCGGAACACCCCAAGGCACACCTCAACACTTCGATACGGTGTGGTTAAATGGTGTGAGCATTAGGCGATGACCCAAAGGCACACCCCAATGCATGTCCATCTCTGCAAGGTAGGGGTGGGGCTGGCATCACTTCAGTACTTCACTGCCCTTGCTATTCTGCACCTGTCTACCTCCTGCACTTCCAATGCTAATACCAGCAAGCAAACATTCGGCATTGACAAATGCTTGTTATTAACAGTAATCTTTCTGTATCACACAGGATCCAATATAATAATAATAATAATAATAATAATATGAATTAATGTGATGATGGATGGGGAGGAAAGGAAGAGGAGAAGAAAAATGGAAAAGAGGGAAGAGAGGGGAGTGATGAGGGAAAGGAGGCATGGGGTGGGGGTTGGGAAGCTGGGAAGAGGATGTGGGAAAGGGGGGGAAGGGGAAATCAGAAAAGACAAAGGAACAAAAGTATTAAGACAATGTTATAGATTACAGATTCATTTTTTTAACTTTCACAAATGGTTTGAGATCCCATCTTTCACTGAGGCCAATTGGCTTCACTGTGAAAATCCAGAAACATTCATGTTGTAATTAACTGATTTTGTCTCTTACCCCCTCTTATAGGGCCTTTTTACCCTTGAATTTGACACTGCTTGGGTCTGAATCATGTACTTGTTCAACCTCCAGAGTGATTCCTTTTCCTTAAATAAAGTAATTAAATGTTTGTTTTTAAAAAAAAATGACAGCATAAAAGTGATCAAATAGATTAAAACATTTTTTTTGTAGATATGTTTGTATAACATTATGGGATTAGGTTAAGTCACATGATTGTGTGATGCCATGATATGAGGAATTTAAAAGGCACTGTTTGCATGGTTCACCCCCCCCCCCCGAAGGCATACTAACAAGGCGCAAGGGGTTTATTACCTTTGAGAGAATAAAACAAGCAACTTTGCTTTGAAAATTTACTTGTCATGGATTAATTTTGCTGAAAAGGTAGCGGTGTTAATTTGAAACTATACGGAGCCGAAGCTTGCGGAGTAAAAAACATTCTAATTTGGAACTCCCACAGTCTTATTATTATAAATCTATTTTACAAGTACCTCTCTGTACGTCCAATGCCATAGTTAGGACAGAGTTGGGTAGAAAACCTACTGCATACATAATAAACCTTTGTTACTCTCATACTGGCTTAAAATGATAAATAATTTGTGTAATATTATCCCTTTAGCCTGTTTAACTGGAAATATACTTTGGCTCAAAACTGAATTCTCTTCGCCCTGGTTAAAGGCACGTAAGTTTTGAATAACATAAATACTTCACACTTTTGGAATGATTATCAAATGGGTATGACAATATATTTAGCATACAGAACTGGAATTAAGGCAGAAATATTCTCTTTAGCCCCGAACACAGAGATGGATCAAGTTAGATCCCCAAAAACAGGCCCTTTGGTCTAGCTGAAACAAAATTGATTCAGCTATAGAGAATTACCTGACGTCACCAATAACTCCAAAAACATGGAAGTTAATAACATGGGCTACATTTTTTTATTACTACTTCTAAATTTACTTATTTTAATCAACAAACCATGTATGATTCTCCTCAAGACTATAGATGTATGTGTAATAAAGGCTTTCAGGAGACTTTATTCCACATCGTAATTCAATGTCTTCTTTATAACTGTTACAGGGACAAAATATTAAAAGAATTCTTGCTTAGGTAAGCAAACATGGATTACAATATACTATTTATCCTTATGCATCCTATAGTTAAAGAAGATGTGGAAACAACAGCCAAATGTTTGTCTTTGGTGATTAGTTCCAAACAAAAAAAGATTCCTGTGTTAAGAAAAGTCACCAGAGATAGTGCTCCCATTTAACATCTTTGATATTATGCGTGTATTTACTTTTGTACATATGTCTCTTTTTATTTTTAAATGCTGTATATGTATATTGTAAACATGAAATGTATCCTGTTATGCATATTTTATTGACTTTTTATTCAACTGTATTTTTGTAATGTCCAAAACTATCATGTCTTGGAAGAACAATAAACTTGACTTGGCCAATCTGTTTGCTCTTTATTTCACACATACACTTCTACTAGTGACACTAGAACTCAAAATAAATTTCCTTTTAAATGTCCACTTTTCAAAAACTCATTTGGACAGAGGTCGCTGCTCTACAGAGACCCCCCCCTTTTTATTAAATTAGCTCCCCCTAAACTATTGAACTGTAGTACAGAATGGAGTTTTAAAACTAGACGTAAAAAGCACCTTCAATCCCAGCAGGAATACACTTGTTAATTTTATAATTATTGTTGTTTCCTATATTGTCCTGTATATTCTAAGTATATATAATTATTTGTATGAATTGTTTTTACGTTATTTGTAACCACTTGTTTGTGAAAACAGGCAGTAATGCTCATCGAGCTTATAAGCATAAAAAACAAAATGAAAAGAAAATGCTGCCGTCGTACATGGATGATGGGACTTGTAAAATACTGCTGTTGTCGTATCTGGATGATGTAAGTTGTAAAATGCTGCCATCGTACCTGGATGATGGGAGTTGTAAAATGCTGCCACAGAACCTGGATGATGGAAGTTGTAAAATGCTGCCATAGTACCTGAATGATGGGAGTTGTAAAATGCTGCCACAGTACCTGGATGATGGAAGTTGTAAAATGCTGCCACAGTACCTGGATGATGGGAGTTGTAAAATGCTGCCATAGTACCTGGATGATGGGAGTTGTAAAATGCTGCCGCAGTACCTGGATGATGGGAGTTGTAAAATGCTGCCACAGTACCTGTATGATGGGAGTTGTAAAATGTTGCCACAGTACCTGGATGATGGAAATTGTAAAATGCTGCCGTAGTACCTGGATGATGGAAGTTGTAAAATGCTGCCACAGTACCTGGATGATGGGAACTGTAAACTGCTGTCACAGTACCTGGATGATGGAAGTTGTAAAATGCTGCCACAGTACCTGGATGATGGGAGTTGTAAAACGCTGCCACAGTACCTGGATGATGGGAGTTGTAAAATGCTGCTGTTGTCGTACCTGGATGATGGAAGTTGTAAAATGCTGCCGTTGTACCTGGATGATGGGATTTGTAAAATGCTACCATTGTACCTGGATGATGGGAGTTGTAAAATTCTGCCGTAGTACCTGGATGATGGGAGTTGTAAAATGCTGCCACAGTACCTGGATGATGGGAACTGTAAACTGCTGCCACAGTACCTGGATGATGGAAGTTTCTAAAATGCTGTCACAGTACCTGGATGATGGGAGTTGTAAAACACTGCCACAGTACCTGGATGATGGAAGTTGTAAAATGCTGCCACAGTACCTGGATGATGGGAGTTGTAAAATGTTGCCATAGTACCTGGATGATGGGAGTTGTAAAATGCTGCCGCAGTACCTGGATGATGGGAGTTGTAAAATGCTGCCACAGTACCTGGATGATGGGAGTTGTAAAATGCTGCCATAGTATCTGGATGATGGGAGTTGTAAAATGCTGCCGCAGTACCTGGATGATGGGAGTTGTAAAATGCTGCCACAGTACCTGGATGATGGGAGTTGTAAAATGCTGCCACAGTACCTGGATGATGGAAATTGTAAAATGCTGCCGTAGTACCTGGATGATGGGAGTTGTAAAATGCTGCCACAGTACCTGGATGATGGGAACTTTAAACTGCTGTCACAGTACCTGGATGATGGAAGTTGTAAAATGCTGCCACAGTACCTGGATGATGGGAGCTGTAAAACGCTGCCACAGTACCTGGATGATGGGAGTTGTAAAATGCTGCTGTTGTCGTACCTGGATGATGGAAGTTGTAAAATGCTGCCGTCGTACCTGGATGATGGGATTTGTAAAATGCTGCCATTGTACCTGGATGATGGGAGTTGTAAAATGCTGCCATAGTACCTGGATGATGGGAGTTGTAAAATGCTGCCACAGTACCTGGATGATGGGAACTGTAAACTGCTGCCACAGTACCTGGATGATGGAAGTTGTAAAATGCTGCCACAGTACCTGGATGATGGAAATTGTAAAATGCTGCCGTAGTACCTGGATGATGGGAGTTGTAAAATGCTGCCACAGTACCTGGATGATGGGAACTGTAAACTGCTGTCACAGTACCTGGATGATGGAAGTTGTAAAATGCTGCCACAGTACCTGGATGATGGGAGTTGTAAAACGCTGCCACAGTACCTGGATGATGGGAGTTGTAAAATGCTGCTGTTGTCGTACCTGGATGATGGAAGTTGTAAAATGCTGCCGTTGTACCTGGTTGATGGGATTTGTAAAATGCTGCCATTGTACCTGGATGATGGGAGTTGTAAAATGCTGCCGTAGTACCTGGATTATGGGAGTTGTAAAATGCTGCCACAGTACCTGGATGATGGGAACTGTAAACTGCTGCCACAGTACCTGGATGATGGAAGTTGTAAAATGCTGCCACAGTACCTGGATGATGGGAGTTGTAAAACACTGCCACAGTACCTGGATGATGGGAGTTGTAAAATGCTGCTGTTGTCGTACCTGGATGATGGAAGTTGTAAAATGCTGCCATAGTACCTGGACGATGGGATTTGTAAAATGCTGCCATTGTACCTGGATGATGGGAGTTTTAAAATGCTGCTGTCGTACCTGGATGATGGGAGTTGTAAAATGCTGCCATCGTACCTGGATGATGATAGTTGTAAAATGCTGCTGTTGTCCTACCTGGATGATGGGAGTTGTAAAATGCTGCTGTTGTCCTACCTGGATGATGGGAGTTGTAAAATGCTGCTGTTGTCATACCTGAATGATGGGAGTTGTAATATGCTGTTGTCGTACCTGGAGGATGGGAGTTGTAAAATGCTACTGTTGTCATTTCTGGAGGATGGGAGTTGTAGATTGTTGCTGCTGCCTTCATACATGGAGGATGGGAGCCTTAGGCTGTTGCTGCTGTTGTACCTGGAGGATGGGAGTCGTAGATTGCTGCTGCCTTCATACCTAGAGGATGGGAACTGTAGGCTGCTGCTGCTGTTGTACCTGGAGGATGGGAGTTGTAGGCTGCTGCTACCATGTCACCTAGTAAGTGATATTGTAGGCTACTACTGCTGTCGTATCTGGCCAATGGGAGTCGTAGAATGCTGCTGCTGTATTATTTGGAGGATGGGAGTTGTATATTGCTGCTGCCTTCCTACCTGGAGGATGGGAGTCGTAGGCTGCTTCTGCCCATCTCACCTAATGGATGGTGTTCATAGGCTGCTGCTGCCATCGTACCTGGAGGATAGAAGTTGTAGAATGCTGCTGCCATCGTACCTGGAGGATAGGAGTCATAGATTGCTGCTACCACCATACCTGGAGGATGGGAGTTGTAGATCGTTGCTGCCATCTCATCTAGTAAATGGTGGTCGTTGCCTGCTGCTGCTGATGTACCTGGATGATGGGAGTCATAGGCTGCTGCTGCCATCGTACCTGGAGGACTGGAGTTGTAGGCTGCTGCTGCTGTCATACCTGGAGGATGGGAGTCATTGTCTGCTGCCATTGTACCTGGAGGATGGGAGTTGTAGGCTGCTGCTGCTGTCATACTTGGAGGATGTGTGAGTCATAGGCTGCTGTTGCAATTGTTCCTGGAGGATGGGAGTTGTTGGCTACTGCCATCATACCTGGAGGATGGGAGCTGTAGGTTGCTGCTGTCATACCTTGAAAATGGGAGTTGTAGACTGCTGCTGCCATTGTACCTGGAGGGTGGGAGTCATAGGATGTTGCTGTTGTACCTGGATGGTGGGAGTCGTAGGCTGTTGCTGTTGTACCTGGAGGATGGGAGTTGTAGGCTGTTGCTACTGCTGCTGTCGTACCTGGAGGATGGGAGCTGTAGGTTGCTGCTGTCATACCTTGAAAATGGGAGTTGTAGACTGCTGCTGCCATTGTACCTGGATGGTGGGAGTCATAGGCTGTTGCTGTTGTACCTGGAGGATGGGAGTTGTAGGCTGCTGCTGCTGCTGTCATACCTAGAGAATGGGAGTCGTAGGCTGTTGCTGTTGTACCTGGAGGATGGGAGTCGTAGGCCACTGCTACTGTCATACCTGGAGGATGGGAGTCATAGGCTGCCACTGCCATCATACCTGGAGGATAGGAGTCATAGGCTACCATTGCTGTCTTACCTGGAGGATGGGAGTTTTAGGCTGCTGCTGCTGTTGTACCTGAACGATGAGAGTCATAGGCTGTTACTGTCATTGTACCTGGAGGATGGGCTTCACAGGCTGCTATAATCGTACCTACAGGATGTGAGTGGTAAGCTTCTGCTGCCATATCTGCTGGATGGAGACCATAGGCTGTGGCTGCTGCTGTCATAGCCAGATGATAAAAGTCATGGAATGCCATATCTGAGGGATCAGAGTCTCCCATTTTGTTACTTGAATTCTCTCTTCAGGCAGATTGGCGGAACACACTACTAATTTTGTTTACCTTTAGATTGTGATTTCAGTATTAAGACTTTCTGCCTTCATGATGTCTGTCACTCACTGAATAAGAAAGCCAAGCCCTGCTAAGCCTTTGCTAAGGAGTGTGCCCTTCAGTGCAAATCTAAAGGCCTCTGCAAGGATGAGGGAAACTTTCTGCCCATACTGCAGCCATGTCCTGGATCATACTAGAAAGGACACAGTAAAAGATAATTTGATGAGTTAGATACACACTAGGAATAAGGAACAAGCTTGCTAGTGAAGGAAAACAAGCAAGAGAAGTGACCCTAACCAGCAGTTTCTGAGCTGCAACAGAATCGTCCATAGCAAGAAATGAGTTGGTCATGGACACAGTGAAGGCATGGGGTGCAGCAAATATCCTGTTGGAGTATCTGAATCATCTACAGCTGAAGGAATGTATGTGCAAGTATGTGAAGGGAGTCGAGCACTGTTGAAAGTAGGCACCCTGAGGCAGTTCTATCTACCTAAGTTAAGAGAGCAACAAAAAACAATGGCCATGATCCTCTCCCCATCCTCCTCTTACGACATGGGGACACCTGGTACCCCCAGATCATCACCCTCCTTGTTGAACCATTAGAAATAGTGGACAAATTCAAATATCTGTGAGCCTGGTTGGGTAACAAACTCAATTTCAATGCACATCTAAGTGAATTAACAAAAACGTTAAGACAGCACCTTGGTATATTCTACCGCATAAGACACCTCCTTACTCTGGAAGCTAGAAAGAGACTGGTTCAAACAACCTTTCTTCTATTGCTTGACTATGCCGACTTCCTGTATAGTCACTCCCCCCAGCATGTGCTCCAAAGGCTCTATACACTCTATCATTGCGCTTTGAGATTTGTTCTTGGCCTGCCATTGCAGACTTGCCACTGCTTGTTGTACAAAGCACTAGACTGGCCATCCCTCCTGAAGAGGAGGCAGATAAATGCCCTCATGTGACTCTTCTGGGCCATGTCCAACAAAGTAACAACCTATATCTGTGATCTGTTTGTTCACTCAAAAGATGCTTATGGCCTAAACAACTCTTCCCTTGTCCTCCTTAAGCAACTATGGACCAGGACACATCTTGGCTCAATTGCCATTAACTCCTATCTACCAATGCTCTGGAATAACATGCAAAAAGCACTTAAACTCTCCCTTCTGCCTAGCCCCTACATATTCTGACAGCTGCTCTAACGTTACCTGAAAACAGCATGTGACTGCTTCAGGTAAGCACTACTCTCCTGGACTAAACACAGACCCGTAGGTCCTGATCTCCCTGGCCTTCTTATTCCCCCTGTTGGCCGGCCTCCCAAAAGAGTAACTATCCCCCCCACTGAGCTTTCTCCATTCCTCTCTGAACCAATTCCTTTGGGGGACCTCCCAAATTGTAGGCTCCCTCTTCCCTCTTCCTTTGTGCCTTGTCATCCCCGTTCCCCTGCCCTCCACTGTGTCTTCCATCCTCTCCTCCCTATATACCCTTCATACCACTACCAGTATATGCTGAAATGTCTATGCAGGTATGTTTGTATATATTTGCCATCCTAAGTTTGTTCCAATGCCTACTGACTTTGTATTCTGTTACATGCTGCATTATCTGTTGTACCATGTGTTGTTGTATTATCGTAACTGAACATGTCCTATGTGCCAAGGACCATCTTGAAAATGAGCTTGCTCAATGATGTAACTGCCTGGTTAAATGAAGTTTGATTGATTGATTGAACTTATGAACATATGAAATTGCCATCATAAACATGCCACATGGTCTATCAAGTCTGCTCAAGTGTGCAGCTAGCCCCTCATCTTGCAGCTGTCCCTCCTGCTCCCCCATCACAGTATCCCTTACCTTTAATCTGTACCAACCCCTCTTGAAACTGCCCACCCATTTACAGGACACCAGCTCTTCTGGTAAGGTGTTCCACTTGTCCGCCACCCTTTCTGTGAAAAAATGTCTCCTTACCTCCCTCCTAAATCTTCCCCCTCCAATCTCAGTCCATGCCCTCTCATGTCCCTCCTCCTTCTCAGTTGGAAAATTCCCTCTATGTTGGTCTTGTTTATCCCCTTCAGGTATGTAGAGATCACTATCATATCCCTCATCTCCTCCAATGAATACATTTTTAACTATCCCAGGCTGTCCTCATAGGGCTTGTCCTCAATCCCTGGATAATTTTTGTGGCCCTGTGTTGCACCCCTACAATAAGCATGCAGTACTCTAGGCGGGGCCTGACCAATGATCTGTACTGGGGCAGTATAACCTCCCTTTTTCTGGATGAGATCCCCTAGCTATACACCCCAACCCTTTTTATTGGCTTGTGCTGTCACCTTCCTGTACTGAGCAGAGGTGTTCATGCTCCCCGTTATGACTATCCCAGGTCCTTTTTCTCTACAGTGCTACCCAACTGTACTCCATTCAAGTGATAGTTCCTTGCCTGGTTCTTTGCTCCAAAGTGCAGAACCTTACACTTCTTGGCATTGAACCTTAACTGCCATGTTTCTGCCCAATCCTGCAGCTTAGTCAGGTCCTCCTGTAGCCCCTTCCACCTCTTAGTATCATCTACCACAGCTCCCATTCTGGTATTGTCTGTGAACAGACTGATCATACTCTGGATCCCATATGAGATATCAGCAATAAATATCCCAAACAGCACCAGTCCCAGTACAGATCCCTGTGGTACCCCGCTCATCACCCCTCTTGGGGATGAGAGGTCCCCCTCCACTACCACCTTTTGCTGGCTTCCCCTCAGCCAGTTCATAATCTATTTCACTAACTTTAGTCCTGCCCCATATATTCAAGCTCCCCTTCAACCTCCCATGCAGTACTGAATCAAAGGCCTTTCTGAAGTCCTAATACCCACTGCATTGCCCTTATTTAGTTTCCGCATTACACAGTCATAGTACTCTACAAGGTTGGTCTGGCATGATCTTTCCACAGCAAACCCATGCTGCTGACTATCCTGGAGACCATTTTCTTCCAAGAAGCTCAACAGCGGCTCTGTAAGGATGGTTTCCATGAGCTACTCCCAATTGATGTGAGACTCACTGGCCTATAGTTCCCTGGTTCATCCTTTGGGCCACTTTTGTGGATGGGTACTACATGGGCCATTGTAACAGGGTCCTGTTATGAAGAGAAATATCAAGAATTTACAAGATGCCACCCCCCCATACTTTTCAATTTTCACTCTATCCTGTCTGCTTCTATATTCATATCTATCCTAATTTTCTTGTCAGGGTGGCCAACCTGGCAATCTTTAAACCTTTCTTTACTGTCCCTGATTATCTTTAAAACAATCTGGCATCCAAATCTTGATAAGCTGAAAAGCAGTCAGCTGAAATTCTAGCTGTGAGGAATTTCATAAAAACAAGCATTACTAGCACATATAAAGAAAATATGTTAGAGGAGACTACTGTGTAAAAAAGATTTACTAGAATTGTTGTCTTAAATAAATGCATGTTTACTTCTGGCAATTACATTTAAAAGCAAATAGAATCCTGAAGCCTTGCAAGGAAGACAGAGTGTACCCATCTGTTTTCCTTGCCAAGGCTGCGATTTTAATTCAATCTTAACAAGTGTTTCTTTTCTTCTGTATTAAAACAAAATGAATGTGTACCTGAATGTCTTGCTTCTCCTGCTGAGGTCCTGCTATAGGGATGGCAGCCTACAAAATGGCTGCTTTTATAGTATTCAGGTAATGTGATGTCACAATAGGGAGGGGCTCAGTTCAAGACACACCCTTCTGGAAGTATATAAACCCTCCACTAGGAGACCTGTTTAGATGGCTAGAGAGGAAGTCAGTATTCGACTGACCACAGAGCAAGAAGGTTGTGTGTGTGTTTCCACACAAAGTGCTGTACAGATAAAAGGAAAGGAAAAGGCAATTCAGGAGTCTGTGGAAAGAAGTATTTCCTGTTTTTGGGTGTGAAGACTAACACCGATTGTTTTCCTTTCTATGAACTTTAAGTTAAGAATATTTTTTTGTTTTGTTTTGTTTTGTTTTTGGAAATAAATTAACAAACGCATACCTTTGCATTTTTTATGCATCTTAAACCTTTGGTCTGGAAATCTGTTATTTCCACGCTTCTACACTGGTGTTAGAAGTGGATATAACGAACTGTCGAGACTGCCTGGGAGGCGTTGCCAGGGGTACTGAAGTTAAGTACCCTAACAGATGGAGGAAGAGGACCTGACAAAGAAAGATGTATATCATGTCACTAGAGCAGTGACTGAAAAAACTGGTATTCAGTTATTGCCTGGCCTAGAACCTGGAGCAAGGCCTAAAATGAGAAGAACAGAGGAGGAGAATATGGATACAGAACCCTGAAGCAGGAGGCAGCCCAGGTGACCCCAGTACCAGATGACCCGGAGAATTATTAAAGTGGCTGTGTATTCACCAGATCAAAATGGATCATCAGAGGGAGAGGATCGTCACCAGAGAGAGGATGACATCGCCAGAGGGAAGAGGACAGGCGTGTCCAGGCTGAGGAACGTCGGCGACAGGATGAGAAATGGACGGATACCCTGAAGGCTATTCAGGCACTTGCACAAGGTCAGTCTGATCGAACTATACCCAGAGACATTAAATTAACAAAGCTGTCAGAGAGTGATGATATAGAGGCATACCTCACCACTTCGACCGGATTGCCCAAACTGCGCTTGGCCCCAAGATCAATGGGTCATAAGACTGGTCCCATATTTAACTGGTAGAGCTCAAATGGTGTATAGCCAGTTAAGTGGGGTGGACTCAAATAATTATGATCGAGTAAAGAAGAGATATTGCTAACTATGATATTAGCGTGGAAACCTATAGACAGCGGTTTCGTCCAGAGAATGACTATTCATGATACACGAGAGAAATCTATGCAAAATTAAAGGACTATGGTGGAAATGGCTACAACCTTTAGTAAAAACTAAAGAGCAGATGATGGATATGATTGTCATTGAACAGTTTATTCAGGTGTTACCTCATGATGTCCAGCTATGGGTGAAAGAACATCAGCCTGAATCTGCAGAGGATACAGTGAAGCTGGCAGAGGATTATATAGCTGCTGACCCACTAGACCCAGAGGAGCAAAATACCCCACCTCAGACATCAGAAATGGTAAGGCCTTTTTATCCTAATGCACGCCAGAATAATTACAGCAGGCGAGACAGAGGGGAAGAATACCATATTCTGAACTGATTTGTTATGGTGTCTTGGCAAAGGCCACATAATGAGAAACTGTCCAAATAAGAAAAGAACTGACATGACACACCTAGCATTGGCTAATATTGGGTATGTTGCAAATGTGGGGATTGAGACCAACAGACATTGGGTTTATTAGATACAGGAGTAAGCAGACCCTGCGAGAGGCAGATCTGGCCCCGGACAGTAAGTTACCTCAAATGATACAACAGTAATGTGCATACACGGGATATTCATCAGTATTACACTACAGTGGTTGAAATGACTGTCAATAATGGGCACCACTGTATGACTGTTGGCCTGGTACCTCGATTGCCAGTTCCAGTGATTATAGGCCAAGACTTTCCCCACTTTAACTCACTGTGCAAGAACAACAAGACTACGTAAAATCAGTAAATGTGGTAACCCGTGCCAAACAAAAACAACAGTCAGAGCCAGTGTTTTCTTTTGAAGAGGATTTCTTTGAAGGAGCTGAAGGTTCAGGAAACCCAGAAAATAAAAAAATCAGAAGAAAAAGAGCAGAGAAGTGGGCAGAACAACAAAGAACAGTATTGCTGGCATTTTGCCAGAAGTACCTTTAAACATTATTAAGGAACAACAAGCTGATGTTTCCTTAAAACCTTTTTTCACAGGCTCAACAAGTAAAACACCCTGGACAATCTCATTTTATTGTGAAAAATAATATCTTGTATAGAGTCACTGTTGATACTACCACAAATGAACCTGTAGAACAGCTAATGGTACCAAAAATGTATAGAGAAAGGTCATGTAGTTAGCGCAGCAATATTCCAATGGCAGGCCATGAGGGAGGATCGAACCTTGCAAGATTACTTGCGGTTTAGCTGGCCAGGTATACATCAGGATGTGGCTGAATATTGTCGTGCCTGTAAAGAATGCCAATTGGTTGCACAAGGCGGAAAAGAGATCAGGTGCCCTTCAGCCAATACCTTATGTCACTACCCATTTGAACGAATCGCAATGGATGTTGTAGGCCCTCTTACCAAAAGTTCTAAGGGTAACCGGTTCATATTAGTGGTATGTGATTCGCCCACACAGTACCCTGAAGCTGTTCCTATATGCAACAGTTACTGCACCTGATAGCTGAAGAGTTAGCCAAAATATTCAGCAGAATGGAATACCCAGGAGATTCTCACAGACAGAGGTAGTAATTTTACTTCTGTTATGTTGAGGAGTTATACGCCTCCTAGGGGTATCTGCTGTGCGTACTTCACCTACCACCAAACAGATGGTCTTGTGGAGAGATGTAACAAAACCTTAAAAAATGCTACAGAAGTATGTTCAGGAAGAAGGTAGAGATTGGGACAAATATCTCCTTACCTCCTGTTTGCCTACAGAGAGGTACCACAGGCTACAACTGGGTTTCACCTTTTTCCTTACTTTATGGTAGAAACCTAGGACCCTTAGATGGGTAAAAGAACACTGGGAGGATGGTAAAATGTTGGCTATAGTAACATCATAGATTACATGACTGCATTAAGAGAAAGATTGGTCAAATATGTAAATATGGCTCATTTAAATGTACCCAGAAACAAATGGGACAAAAAGAAGCATATGACGTGGGGTTAAGTGTAAAAGTTTTATACCTGGAGAAAAAGTGTTGTTATTATTACCTCAACAGAGAACAAACTGTTGATGCACTGGTAGGGTCCCTTGATGTAATCAGACAAACAGGAAGTGTCAACTTTGAAATTGGAAATGCCTGGTCATCGACCAACTAAGAGGGTATACCATGCAAATCTTTTGAGGAAATGGATAGAAAACCCCAGGTCCAAGCACTCTACATTCACCCTGAGCCCCAGCAGACAGAATGGAATTGCTTAGGAGAGGCAACTGGCCCATG
The DNA here is from genome assembly GCA_016271365.2 of Neoceratodus forsteri. NCBI lineage: Eukaryota > Metazoa > Chordata > Ceratodontiformes > Ceratodontidae > Neoceratodus > Neoceratodus forsteri. The sequence continues at coordinate 58,364,837 of CM057455.1, forward strand.
AATGATAAAAGTATACAAATAAATCCTAATCTAAGCCCTGAACAAAAGGTGGAGATAGATCAATTGTTACACTATTTTCAGGACACTTTCACATCCACCCCAGGACGAAGCTAAGGGGTAGAACATGACATTAAGGTCAACCAGCAGAAGCCCATACACCAAAAAGCCTATAGATTACCAGAAAAGATTAGGCAAGAGGTAATTGATGAGATAAAAAATGGAACAGTTGGGTGATTGTCCTTCCAAGAGTGCATAGTCTTCCCAATGGTAGTAGTGAACAAAAGGAAGGAGGAATAAGAGTATGTTTAGACTTCCGAAAAATAAATTCTATTTCAGATTTTGATGGGTACCCATGCCCAGAATAGATGATCTGTTAGATAGAATAAGAAATGCCCACTAAATCAGCCGTTAGATTTAACCAAGGGGTACTGGCAAATTCCCTTGGCCCCCACTGCCCAAGCAATAACAGCTTTTCCTACACCAATTGGATTGTACCAATTTACCACTATGCCATTTGGACTCCATGGGGCACCTGCCACATTCCAACGGTACATGGACCACATCCTAAGAGCACATGCCCAGTACAGTTCAGTGTACTTGGATGATGTAGTCATTTTCAGTCATGACTGGCATTCACATTTGGTGCATTTAAGTGCAATTATTCAGACCATTAAGGATGTGGGATTAACAATAGACCCTGCTAAGTGTGCCATAGCAAGGACAGAGACCAGATATTTGGGTTTCATAATTGGGAAGGGATCCTTGAAACCAGAGATTGATAAAGTGGAGGCAGTAGCCAACAGACCCACCCCCATTACAAAGAAACATGTTCGATCTTTTTTGGGTTTAGCAAATTATTACCGTCGATTTATCCCAGATTTTGCTACTCTGGCAACTCCCTTAACAGAGCTGACCAAAAACAAATATCCTAATAAAGTTAAATGGACGTAAGCATGTGAGGAGGCCTTCAGGAACATAAAAGCGGTCCTTTGCTCAGCCCCTGTGCTAACTAGCCCAGATTTTACAAGACCGTTTGAAATTCAAACAGATGCCTCAGAGACAGGTTTGGGGTCTGTGTTAACCAATATGATGAAAAGGGGAACATCCAGTATTGTATATTAGCAGGAAACTTCATGAGCGTGAAAGGAAGTACTCTACGATAGAGAAGGAATGTTTGGCACTGAAGTGGGCCATAGAGTCCCTTAAGTATTACTTGTGGGGAAATGATTTGTAGTGATGACAGATCATAATCCGTTGTGTTGATAAACCAGATGAAAGATAAAACGCACGGATTATGAGATGGTATTTGTCTCTACAACCATATAAGTTTACCGTAAAACACAGGTCAGGAACGAAGCATTTAAATGCTGATTTTCTATCTCATATGGTGCTGCAAGAATACCAAAGTAAAATGAATATTGGTGCTAAGTAAGCACTAGACACCTCAGGGAATTGTTTTGTACAGTAGTTCTGATAAGACAGTAAATATTGTTTCTGTACAGAACTAATTATAAGGGTCCCTGAGGTGGAACTCTGAGAGTGGTGGGCGGAAGTTCCAACCCTTCAAGGTGAAGGGTCTCAGCCAACAAATAAAAACTTATTATGTTGCCTTCTTGTGGTGGGAGTGTGTAACAGGGTCCTGTTATGAAGAGAATATCAAGAATTTACAAGATGGCCCCCCATACTTTTCAATTTTCACTCTATCCTGTCTGCTTCTATATTCGTATCTATCCTAATTTTCTTGTCAGGGTGGCCAACCTGGCAATCTTTAAACCTTTCTTTACTGTCCCTGATTATCTTTAAAACAATCTGGCATCCAAATCTTGATAAGCTGAAAAGCAGTCAGCTGAAATTCTAGCTGTGAGAATTTCATAAAAACAAGCATTATGCAGCACATATAAAGAAAATATGTTAGAGGAGACTACTGTGTAAAAAGATTTACTAAATTGTTGTCTTAAATAAATGCATGTTTACTTTCTGGCAATTACATTTAAAAGCAAATAGAATCCTGAAGCCTTGCAAGGAAGACAGATAGGGCGCCTCATCTGTTTTCCTTGCCAAGGCTGCAGATTTAATTCAATCTTTAACAAGTGTTTCTTTTCTTTCTGTATTAAAACAAAATGAATGTGTACCTGAATGTCTTGCTTCTCCTGCTGAGGTCCTGCTATAGGGATGGCAGCCTACAAAATGGCTGCTTTTATAGTATTCAGGTAATGTGATGTCACAATAGGGGAGGGCTCAGTTCAAGACACACCCTTCTGGAAAGTATATAAACCTCCACTAGGAGACCTGTTTAGATGGATAGAGAGGAGGAGAGTATTGACTGACCACAGAGCAAGAAGGTTGTGTGTGTTTCCACCCAAAGTGCTGTACAGATAAAAGGAAAGGAAAAGGCAATTCAGAGTCTGTGGAAAGAAGTATTTCCTGTTTTTGGGTGTGAAGACTAACACCGATTGTTTTCCTTTCTATGAACTTTAAGTTAAGAATATTTTTTTTTTTGTTTTGTTTTGTTTTTGGAAATAAATTGACAAACGCATACCTTTGCGTTTTTTATGCATCTTAAACCTTTGGTCTGGAAATCTGTTATTTCCCACGCTTCTACAGCCATCCTCCAGTCCTGTGGTACACATCCCATGTCCAGGGAAGTACTGAACAGGTCAGCCAGTGGCCTTGCCAGGACCTCTACTAACTCCCTTAGCATCCTAGAATTAATGTCATCTGGTCCGGTCGCTTTGTCCACCCTTAATGCCCTTAGCCCTTCCAGCACCCTGTCCTCTGTGATCTCTACATCTGTTTTCTCCTCTCCCCCTTACCCACCCCCCATTGCCTGAAGTATCTTCCATCCTACTCCTGAGTGAATACAGAGCAGAAATACTCACTCGGTGCCTCTGCCTGCTTCATCCCTTTTTCCATTTCACTTAAGAAGGATGGGGGGGCATCCTTCTTAATCCTCACCAGGTGGTGTTTGCTCCTTCTTCTCTCTACAGTGTAATGTAATGGGAGAAGTCTTTTTCTCCAGTTTTAATGCCCTGCGCCAGCCTTAGCTCCTTGGAAACCTTGGTTGCCCTGGACCGTTCTGGTAACCTCTCTGGACTTCCTTGAATACATTATCTTTATCCTCCTCCCTCCCCGAGTTTGTGTGTTTTCAAAATGCTGCCCTCTTAGCCCTAACCCCTTCCATGACCTCCTGTGTCAGCCAACTCAGTTTCTTTGCCTACACTTCTTATTTTTCTTCCTAGTGCATGATTCCATAGCCTCTTCCAACCATTCCTTTACAATGTCCTATTTCTGGTCTCCATTCATGTGTGGTTGCATGCCTGACAGATACCTATCCCAGAATTTTACCCATTTTCTTAAAGTCCACCCCCTTAAACTTAATCACCCTTGTGTCCATTCCCCCCTCTTTCCTGCCCAATACAGAGTGTGAACCACACTGAATAGTGGTCGCTCCCAGTCAGTGGTTCCTTCGACTCCAGATTTGTTTACTGACTCCACATTCTCTAGTACAAAGTCCAGAGACCCCTCTAACTGAGTCAGCCCCTGGATCAGCTGTGTAAGAAAGCTTTCCTGAAATGCCTCTAACAGGACCATTTCCCTTGCACTCGTGGTGGATGGTGTGTCCCACTCCACCCTTGGTGGATTAAAATCCCCCACCACCACTGTGCTACCCTTCCTGGAGATCCTCCTGATTTGCTCAGCTATTTCCCTATCCAGGTCACTTCCCTGATCTGGTGGCCTGTACACAGCCCCATCCTCAGTGCCCTATTCTTTGCATCCTGAAATTGTATCCATAGAGCTCCTTTCCTCCCCTTCTCACCTTCATCCCTTACATACTTTATCCCTCTCTTGCATAAATCATCTCCCACCCCTCCCCTTAGTCCTATCCTTTCTGTATATCCTAAACTCTGGGATCATCATGTCTTAGTCCTGGTACTGGGTGGCCCACGTTTCTGTGACAGCCGCAATGTCTACCCTCTCCACCACCATGACAGCCTGTATCTCCACTGCCTTATTCCCCAGTTTTCTTGCATTCAATTAGACCACCTTCCAACCTGCCTCCTTTCTCTCTTTACCCTATTCTTCCCCCCTTTTTTCTCCCCGTGTCCCTTCCCTACTAACTTCATTCATACTGGGTGGGGGGCAGGCTTCCCAAGCTTCCCTTTTTGGAGCCTCTCCCTACCAATGGTCCCTTCCCCCCTACCCTCTCCTAGTTTAAATCCACCTTAGTTTATATATATATATATATATATATATATCCTTCTAACCCCTGTTTCAATACTCCCTTCCCTCTCATATTCATGGTCCAGGATCTGGCAGTTTGGCTTCAATTCAAACAAATGCAAATTATGCATACTGGAGCCAAGAATCCTAGGACAGAGTACTACCCAGGTGGAGTCTGTGTACCTGCAATAGAAGAGGAGAAGAAGGACCTGAGAGTGATGATCACTGGAGACTTATGCACTCCACACAATGCAAGAAAGCAGCAGCAAAGGCAAACAAGATGCTGGGATGCATATCTAGGGGGATCAGTAGTAGGAGAGAGGAGGTTATACTGCCCTTGTATTGGTCACTGGTAAGGCCGCATCGAAAGGATGGAGTTCAGTACTGGTGCCCACACCTCAAAAAGGACATTAACCTGCTGGAGAAGGTCCAGGGGAGGGCTACAAAAATGATAGCTGGTCAGTAGGGTAAGGCATATGAGGAGAGGTTGAGGGCACCGAACATGTACTCCCTGGAAGACAGGAGATAGAAAGGGGACATGACTGGGACCTTCAAGTACTTGAAAGGGATAAATTAGGTTGATAAGGAGAGTCTCTTTAAGGTGAGTGGCAACTATAACATGAGGGGGCACAGTCTTAAGCTGGAGGATGTGTGGTTTAGGAGGGAGGTCAGGAAGTACTTCTTCATAGAGAGGGTGGTGAACACATGGAATGCGCTGCCAGAAGAGGTAAACTCATTGAAGACAGTGGGAAGATTTAAGAGAGGCCGGGACAGGTACAGGGGGAGGGTAAGGGTCATGGGTAAGGAGGATGGGAAGAGTAGAGAGGAGGCAGGGATAGTAGGTCAAGCTATGAACCCTGCAAAATGAGCAGACTTGATAGACCAATTGGCCTTCTTTTGCTGGCTTCTTCGTATGTTCGTATATTCAAGTGTAACCTGCCTCCTGCATATAGGTCACTATTGCTCCATACATTACCCCAGTCTGCCACCAATCCATACTTCCTCGTCTGGCACCAACCCCTCAGCCACTCATTGAACTCCTGTATCCTTTTTGCCCTTGCTGTACTGGCACAGGGAACTTGGAGTACCTCCGAGAATGCCACTGACCCCCCCACTCCCTCACACTGCTTTCCCACATCCTCAAACCTCCCCTTTACCACTCTACCATCTCCCCCACCAAGTCATTAGTACCAACGTGCACCACTATATGAGGTTTCCTCCTCCTCCTTCATTCGCATTTGAGAATTGTCTGCCCCACCCTTTCCGCTGTCAACCCTGGAATAGCCTCTACCCAGACACAACTAAGCCTTTCTCCTCTGCTTCTCTATTTGACCCCTTTCAGTGTAGAATCCCCCAGCACTAGTACCCCTTTCTTCTTGCCTTATACCATCCCTCCTGCTATTACGCATATCCTCATATCCAGAATCCACTCCATCCTAGTCCTTATTAACTCTATCCTCTCCATTTGTGACTCCCACATCCTCCCCACCTGATACCTCCCTGCCTTGTGTTGCCTCTCCCTCTACCCTCCTCCTTCTCCCCTACCCTTACTCCCTATCTCAGTCTGACTCCTGACCCCTTGACACTTACCCCCCTTCAACTCCTCCCTCCACAGAGCTCTGATACCTCCTCTTCCACCTCCAAGGTCAACACTGCAAACCTATTTCCTGTTTCCCCTGCAGTGGTGCCCATCACCCCCCCTCCATGTACTGCCCCTCCGCCCTCCTTATCCCCACCCCCTCTATCGTCTAACCAGATCCAGCCCTGATGTTCCTCCTTTGCTCACTTCAACTATTCCTCTCTGGGGTCCAGCCTACCCCCAGCCCCTCCCCTCATCCTTCCCAGCATCTTTCAGAATCCCTGTACTTCTTTCGCCAGCCTCCTCAGCCTGTAACAAATAGGACACCCTCCTAGTTTCCAAAGTATACTCATCCAAACTGCCGCCCCACATCAATTACATCCCACTACCCTCCCTGTGCCTGCCACCCTCACCCCATGATACCCTCCCTCCCATCCACCTTTCTGCTACCTCCAGCCACACTTATACATGATCCTCCAACCCCCCCCGAGTGCTGTCCCCTTTTCCTTCCCTCCATTATTAGTCAGCCCAAACTGAAGGTGATACCTTTTTTCACTCAAATAGCTTGCTTCTAAAACCTAACTTACTATATTGGTCCTGCTTTCTATATCAGTAACATAGCTTAACACAGTGTGACCCTAATCTAGCACATTAGCACCTTATATCAGTACCCTAATTTATATGAACATATGAAATGCCAGCAGAAACAGGCCTCATGGTCTGTTGAGTCTGCCTGATTCTTCAGCTAGCCCATCAACTTTAACAGCAGAACAAAGAAAGGCCCCTTCATAAATTCAAGCAGTCTCACTCCATACACCATCACAGTTTCTAACCTACCCCCATGCTCAGTCTTACTATAAGAACTGTATCCCTGAATTCTTAGCACCCAGGCTGTCATGCAAACCTTCCCCTTCACTCAGTCTTACTATAAGAACTGTATCCCTGAATTACTAACACCCAGGCTATCCCACAATCATTAGCTGAATCTCTTAATAATCCCTTATTATAACATGCTTCTGAAACCTAACGTACTACACTGGACCCTAGTGTATTAGATCAGTACATTAGACATTTAGCAACATCATTTTCATACCATCCTACACAAAGTCACAGTTTCTTAGACAGTCCCAGTGTTCAATTGTTGCAGAGCTCAGCTCTGTTGCCAAGCTCCTCCTCCCTGCTTCTCCTCCTCAGTGAATTCCCAGTCTTGTTTCACTTCGCCCCCATTTAAAAAATCATGGTGGAGGGGGCAGGTTGGGGGTGAGCTTTTTAAAAGCCGCTCATCCACCAGCTCCAGTCCTACTGCTTTAGTTGCGGATCCAACCTCAGGGGGAAAAAAGAACCACCTCCAGTGCAGGGGCAGCACAGAAGTGCTCACTCCTACCCCTGATTTACTGCCGCTGGTTGCCAATGTGGGGGGGGGAGCACATAAGTAAGTGCTCTCTCTGACCCCCAAGTCCTGCTCTTGGCTGTTGTTGATGCAGACCTTAATGCAGTTCTGATGGGAAATTCATTGTCTGTTCTATGTGATGAGAGCATAGGTGCACAGTTATGATGCATTCTCAATGTCATCTTTGTACTGGAAGGGGGTAAGACATTCCTTGACAATAGCACAGGACTAGAACCTCTAAACCACTCCACGGTGGCTCAGGCTGTCCTGAAGACTCTCCAGAGGTAAAATATTGACTTTACGAATGTAGTTTCATTTGTCAGTGACAGTGCTTGTTACATGATTACATTTTTTAATGATGCACTTCGTGGAGTTGTTGAGGACCATGTTATGCATGTTTCTGTGACAGGGTAGAATAGGGTCCTGCCCCATTTGTTACGAAGAAAGTGTTTAAATGCAATGATCTGTCTTCTCCTGTCTATTTCTCTGTCTGGTTGTACAACCACATTGTCCCTGTCAGACTTCGGACTTGATCAACCCGAACGGTCTCACAATTCTTTGCCTCTCACCGTCTCTCAGTTTTCTCTTGCTGTTTATTTTTCTCCCTTGCATATTTATATCAGTTAATAGAAGAATATATTCAAATCAATGTATGGAATGAAACTGATAATGGGATCACTTTTGTTTAGAAAATATTTAGTATTACTGTTGAAATGTATATTAATTATATTTTGACATGACTTGAAAAAGCTAGAGGTTATCTGAGTGCAAATGCTTGAGTCTTGCAAAAGCTGGAGGGGCCTCAGGAAGCATACTATGTTCTAGCAACTCCTGATATTTATAAGAACAAAACATATTGCAAAAACAGGATGCTTGCTAAGGATAGGGGTTGAAAAGACATAGAAGAGCTGAGCTGAACTGCAATTAACAAGATTACAAGAAACATTTTATTTTGCCTGTGTACATAGTTATTATGAACAAGTGTATACGTGTGTGTGTATATATGTATATATGTGTATATATATATATATATATATATATATGTTATTCCTACTATAAATAAAGTTTTAGTGAATTTTACAACTGCTCCTGGGTTTTTCCTAGGCTTCCTGACCCTGTGCCTCAATGACAGTTTGTTGCTGAGCACATCTTGTCACTTGTTGAGGATACATGGCTACACCATTTCAAAAACATAAATGAGCTAAGAAACATCGAATTTGATGGCATATAAGGACCGCTTGGCTCAGCTAGTCTGCCCATTTCCCTACCTAACTGGTTTCATTGGTAGAATATGCCTTTTAGCGGTTGCCAAAATGCAAGAGAGAATTAATTATGTTTTTGGAGGATATGGAAGTTCCGAGGGACTTGATTACTTTGCCACTGGTTCCTCTTCTAACAAGATGGAAGACATGGTTTACAGTTGTGGCATACCATTCAACACTACTGCAATGCCTGATGGGACTTTTTCAGGGAGGATGCTAGTGATGTCATTTCAATAAACAATCTAAAGGCATTACTGGATAGAAACAGCATTTGACAGGAGATAAGGACTGCTTGGCCCACCTAGTCTGCCCATTTCCCTACCTAACGAATAAGCTGCAGATCCTAGTTAACCAACAGCCTACTTCCTCCTACCCCCCACTAGAATTGCCTTATGTCTGTCCCATGCATTCTTGAATTCCCCCAGTTTTTGACTCTACGACCTCCTCAGGAAGGCTGTTCCATGTATCCACAACCCTCTCTGTGAAGAAATACTTCCTCACATTATTTCTGAACCATCCCCCGTCTGTCTTCAAATTGTACTCCCTTGTTTTTGCACATCTCCTTTTCTGAAAGATGCTACCCTCTTGGACTTTGTTGATTCCCTTGAGGTATTTGAAAGTTTCTATCATGTCCCCCCTCTCCCTCCTTTCCTCGAGGCTACATATCTTTAGTTCTTTTAGTCTAGTTTAGGATGAACGGTATGATGAATTACAAGCACAACTGCATTCATTACAGAGAATTCAGCTGACATTATTGCTGTAATAGAACTTTTCCATTGGAAGAGAAACCTCTTGAGGCATCAACGTATGACATGCTAACGTCAGTAAAGATCCAGTTTGAGGCTGGAACAACTAAGCACGATGGCTTTGGTGAGAAGACACAGATGTACCTTTGACAGTTGAGGAATAAAGTACAGGACGAGAACATCAAAATGTTTAAAAATGCTTTCAAGGGCAGAGTGGAGAAATTGTCAAAATATCTGCCATCAAGCCCATCTGTACCATTTCTAAAGGCCTGCTGAATTCTCAACCCCACTCAACCTCCCCAAACCCAATAAGGACTTCCAATTATAGTTGCCCTGTATCCCAATGTTCATGTTACACAATAAGAATGCACTGTTAAAGGATCAGGAGATCTGTATACTGCAGGATGTCCAGGAACTACCAGAGATTGGATCATTTGATCTTCACCAGTACTGGATCTCAATGTCCTTACAGGTACTAACTCTGACTAGGGCAGAACTTCAGGCCATCTGGATACCTGTGTCCAGTGCAGATGTGGAATGGTCATTTTCTGCACACGGGCAAATCCTGACCAACGGAGAAGCCTGACTGTGGACAATTTAAAATTATTTTAAATGCTGCTATTTAATGAGTAGACCCAGAATCTCCCAGCCTTGTTTGTGTGATTGCAGTTCTGGTGCAATATTGCAGAAAACAAAATGGTGTTCCACTGTGCAATAACGTGTAGACATGCAGTATGTAGTACCTTTGCATTATGTAGGTATAGGTTAGATTCTAGTTGTCATTCATCCAGTTTGTTCTTTTAGTTTATGTAGCATATTAGTCATTAACTGTCAATGTTCAGTAGCTAATACTTAAACTGATTTGTGATTTTTTGCATTTGTTTATCTTTGTAAATGTACTTAAAACACTAATTGCATTTTAGCTTGGAGTTTTATTAAGATTATCACAGAACATGAATTACATTGTCAACATAAAAACAAAGACTAGACTTTAGTGTCTATTTGGTACAGAAATGACATCAAAATTGGTTCCTCCTTATTAAAAAAATGTTACTGTTGCCATGAGTCCATTTAATTTTACCTGCTGGCTTGTTCCGAGACAGTAACATTTTAAAAAGTGTGCTGGTTTGGCCAATGGAGAGTAGTATAAGTTCATATATCTCTTTAAATGTTAAATTTCAGCCAGTCAGTGCATGCCACATCATTTGACAGGTGGGCGTGGCCTAAAATGGACCAATCAGAATTGCCCCTTGTTAAACCAGAATTCTCTCCCTAAAATGTGCTAGCCCCGCCCACTTCCACTGGAAATGACATAAGCTCAAACCCGCGTCCCACACCTTGTGCAGGAAATGACCCATGCTGAAACCCTGGAAGTGACATAGCACCACCATTTTGTAGGCGTCCTATGCCCCTCGTTCTCATACACTCCTCGAACCCCTGCTACCCACCATTTTGTAAGCATCCTATGCCCCTCCTTCTCGAACACTCCTTGAACCCCTGCCACCCACCATTTTGTAAGCATCCTATGCCCCTCCTTCTCGTACACTCCTCAAACCCCTGCCACGTCATCCTGGCTGAAACCCAAGTCCCACTGTGCTAGCTTGAACTCCTGTCCTCTCCTCCTTTCTCCTGCACCCCCACCATCCTGGCTCGAACCCCTGTCCCTCTTCACCACAGTGCCCCACCCCGAAAAATAAGGGTTTATGTAGTGTTATGTGCCCCCTGTCGGCTTGGGGTTATAATTGCAGGGGCATGTGAGTGTTTTTTGATTAAGAGCCTGATCATGCAGAGGTTTCACAGATCTATTTGGGGACCCCCCCCCGAGGGAAATTCCTCTGCCTGTGTAAGAACCCCTTTTTCTGTTTTTTAACAAGGTATGAAGTAATTAACAAGCATCTTTAGGACTGTGTAAAACTTGTACCAAAAGGATACCTTTATGTATATGCATGTAACATTTATAAGCAAAAACAGGGATCTGCATGTAAATAAGATGGTTCAACAGTTTCTCTGGATAGCACTGCAACATGCTGGCAGTATGGTGTGTGGTGTGTGTGTGTGTGTGTGTGCGCGCGCGCGCATGTAATTATTCTATAGCAATCACAAACTAATCATTTTACCCCATCTTGAATTACAGAACAGAATATATCACAAAAAAATGAAGACGCATTCCTATAGTTCTTCCCTCAGCTCTGTGTAGTATCAAGATTTTTGGATTACAGGGTCCCTGTATTTACAGTGATCTGTAAAAATGTAGCTTTATGCTTTTGTTACAAAATAAATGTCTATAGTTACACTATAAAAAAATTAAAAGTCATGTAGTAGGTTTGTAACCATTACCTGTATAATGTTTCTGTACTTTGTCTGACTTGGAACCTTTGTAAAACAGCTCATGGCTCAAAGGTATTAATCAGAAGCTTAACTAAATAAGAAAATAAATAATATGTTGCAAAGAAAGACAGAATGTAAAATGATAATGTTTCTCAGAATGATTTCAAAGCACACAGTCTTCTTAAAATGTATCTACAGCTTTGCTTAGTCAGTGCAAAAAGAATACATGCTTTGTGTGTGTGTGTGTGTGTGATTATTCTATAGTAATCACAAAATGATCATTTATGCTCCATCATGAATTACAGAATAAAATACATTTCTCTTTGGAGGGGTTTGCAAGTATGTGTTTTAAGACTGAGAAAAAAATACAGGTTACTCACCTGTAACAGAAGTTCTAGGAATGGTATATGTTGTTCATCCACACTTTCTGGCAGGTATCCTTGCCGCTTTAAATCCTGCCAGAAGGTCTTCAAGCTGGCTCCTTCCACCCACCCGGGTGGTAAAACTCTCGGCTCCGCCCCATGACGCCAGATCTGGCCTGCTGGAAGCTCAGGTAATGCGTCGAAGCGCGGGAGGTCAGGTGGGTCATGTGGATAAACAACATATACCATTCCTAGAACTCCTGTTACAGGTGAGTAACCTGTATTTCTAGGGACAAGGATATGTTGTTCATCCACACTTTCTGGCAGACTCCTAGCAGTTCTCTGGGAGGAGGGAGGCAAGGCGCACACCCTCTACTTAGGGAATAGAGACTGGAGAACTGAGGCCCCAAAACCAGCATCCTGGCATGACTCAAGGTTGATGTGGTAGTGGGTAATAAAGGTATGTGCCGAGTTCCAGGTAGCAGCCCTGCAGATATCCTGGATAGGGTCGTCCCTGGAAGCAGCTACCGATGCAGTGGTATGATGGGTAGAATGAGCTCTTAGCCCTCTGGGAGGCTCCATGCCCGCCAACCTATAGCAGAGATCTATGCAGGAAGAGACCCACCTGCTTATTGTCTGCTTGGCTGCAGGTCTGCCAGGTGTGGCTTCAGCATAGGTGACAAACAGCTGGTGAACCTCTCCCCGAATTTCAGCCGTGCACTCCTTATAGTAAGCGAGCGCCCTTCTAGGGTCCAGAGTATGTAACCTATATTTGGCCTCCAAGGTGTGATTGGGGTAGAACACTGGCAGAGTCAACACCTGGTTAAGGTGAAATTCCAACACCACATTCGGAAGGAATTTTGGGTGAGGGCACAGGACAACCTTGTCCCTGTGGAAGACCAGGTAAGGAGACTCGATGGAAAGCACCTGGAGCTCTCCCATCCTTCTGGCTGACGTGATAGCCACCAAGAAGGCGGTCTTCCACGATAGGTGAGAGAGATCACACCTGTGCATTGGTTCGAATGGCTTGCCCATGATCTTTGCCAGTACCAGCAGTAGATCCCACGGAGGTGGAGGTTCTCGCACCGGAGGGGAAATGTGATCAAGGCCTTTGAAAAAGCGCCAGACCACCTCCTCCTGTGCCACCAACTGCTTCCTGGCCCATGCCCAGTAAGCAGTGATGGCTGCCAGGTGCACCTTTGGGGTCATCGACCTAAGCCCTTGCTGAGAAAGGGACCATAGATAGTCCAAAATGCTTGCCAAGGAACAGGAGGAAGGGTCCAGGCCCTTGCCCTGACACCAAATGGAAAATCTCTTCTATTTGAAGGCATAGCATTTTCTGGTCGACTCCTTATGGGACGCCGCAACTACATTGAGGACCTCGTCGGAAAGACCCAAGGCCTAGAACTCTAGCCACTCAAGAACCAGGCAGTCAGGTGCAGGGATTGAAGGTCCAGATGGAACGCCTTCCCCTGATAGACAAAGTAGGTCCGGGCGAGCTGGAAGCTGCCTCAGGAGCCTGGAGCTGAAGCAGAGGAGATCTGGATGCCAGCATTGGCGGGGCCAGTCTGGGGCTACCAGAATCACCTGCACCTTGTCTCTCCTTGCTTTGAGAAGCACCTTGTGGATCAAGGGAAATGGGGAAAAGGCGTAGAAGAGGCCCGGGGTCCACGGCCTCGAGAAGGCATCCCCCTGCAGTGAGCCCTGCTGGGGGGGCAGGCATGGAACAGCCTCAGCTTTGCATTCTCCCTGGAGGAAAACAGGTCCACCTGTGGTGTGCCCCAATGGGAGAACAGATCTTGTACTACCTCCATCAGGAGAGATCACTCGTGGGACACAGCCCCTATCCGGCTTAGGGCATCGGCCAGGGTGTTGGAGGCTCCTGTCAAATGAATGGCTAGGAGATCCACCTCCAGGCTGCGCATGAGTGACCAAATGTGGAGAGCTTCCTTGCACAGAGGCATGGAGTGTGTCCCACCCTGGCGGTTTAGGTAGTACATGGTCATGGTATTGTCCGTCTGGACCTGAACCATTTGACCCCGTAGAAATGGAGCAAAGGCAGTGAGGGCTAGATGAACTGCCTGAAGCTCCAGCAGGTTGATATGGCATCGGGACTCCCGAGGGGACCAGAGGCCGTGCACTCTGTGCTCCCCCAGATGGGCACCCTAACCCATCAGAGAGGCATCGGTCGATAGAGAGACCATCGGCTTGGGGTGGACAAATGGGATGCCCTCCTGCAGATGAACTGGAATGGTCCACCACTGGAGAGCATTCCACATCCCTTGGGTCACCATCACTAGCTGGTCCAACGGATTGCGGCTTTGTGACCACTGGGCCAGTCCCCACTGAAAGGGACGCATGTGCCAGCGGGCCCAACAGACCATGTTGGTGCAGGCCGCCATGAGACCCAGGAGGCGCAGGAAGTCCCGGGCAGGGCGCGATTGCAAAACCAGAAATGATTGGGCAAAGGAGGAAAGAACCTTGGCCCTGTCCACCGGGAGTTGTGCTCTGGCTCAAAGAGAGTCGAGCTCTGCCCCGATGAAAAGAATCACCTGCTTCGGTCCGAGTTCCGACTTGACCTCATTGATGAGGAGGCCGATTTGAGAGCAAACCTGGAGGGACAGATCTCTGGACCACTCCATCTCCTGTCTGGAGGGGGCTGCTCTCAGCCAATCATCCAGGTAAGGGTACACCCAGACCCCTCGGTGCCGCAGGAATGCTGTCACCACTGCCATGCATTTGGTGAAGACCCTGGGAGCAAGAGGAAGGCCGAAGGGCATGGCTCGGAACTCGTAAAGGGATCCCTCCGCTCGAAAGCGAAGGAACCTCTGGTGAGATGGACAGATAGGGACGTGAAAAAACGCGTCCTGTAGGTCCAGAGAGCAGAACCACATGCCGCGTTCCAGGGATGGTATTATCTGAGCCAGAGTGACCATCCTGAAGGTCCAGGACCTTAGGAACTTGTTTAGGTCACGCAGATCAAGAATGGGGCGCCAGCCCCCAGTCCGTTTTGGGACCAGGAAGTACCTGGACACAAACCCCGGGTCTGAGGGAGGGTCCGCCACCTCTCTGATCACCTCTTTCTCGAGGAGCAAAGCGATGTTGGCTCGGTGAGCCAACAGCGAGGCTGTGGACCCCAAGGGCCCCATCGGGGAGTGATGACTGAGAAGGGCGGGGCCTGCTCGAACTCCAGAGGCACGCCTTTTCCCACCACTTCCAACACCCACCGGTCTGTGGTGATAGCAGACCAGGTGGAAAGGAAGTGGGGAAACTGTCCCCCCATGGGGTGAACCTGGGGTGGGATGACGAGGTTGGAGGCGATACCCCTCAACCCGTCACTGAGCAGGCTTGGAGGAGGGACCAGCTGAGGGACAACCTGGGCCTTTACCTCCCTGCTTCCTGGAAGAGGAAGCTGCGGGCTTGGGTTTGGGATGCCAAGCGCGAGCCTGCTGGCCCTGATGCTGCTGGGCCGGACGTGCCGCAGGCACAGACTGACAAAAGGGCTTGGGTCGTGGTCTGTGGCCCTTGTCCCTCTGAGCAGAGAAGATTGAATCCAGAGTGGCATTGGACTTTTCGATCCTCTGGAGGTGACCTTCCACTCCAGGGCCGAAGAGGTCGGTCCCCAAGAAGGAGACATCCAACTTGTGCTGGGTATCTGCTGTGAAGGTGGATGTCCTCAGCCATGCCCGATGGCGCATAGTCACTGCGGCCACTACTGACCTGGCGTATGAGTTACTGATGTCCAAGGCAGCCTGAAGTTGCTGCTTGGCCACTGCCCTGTCCTGGTCCCGCACCTGCTTAACCGTGGTCTGCAGGTCAGCTGGGAGATGAGGGACTACCTCATCCAGAGAGACCAACAGGGCATGAGAGAAGTGCGCCATCAGCACAGCCGAGCTGGACTGATGAAGGCCAAGGGAGGATGCAGCGTAGACTTTTCGCCCGGCGTAGTCCAACTTCTTGGACTCTTTGTCGGGAGGCTTGTCCATGTCCCTGGCACTTCCGGCACGCCAGAAGATGCTGTCGGTAACCAACCCCTTGGTTGAGGGGTGTTCCGAAAAACCGGACAGGGAGCCAGTAGGGACCGCATACTTCCCTGCCATCCTGGCCGAAGGCGCAGGGCAGGAAGCAGGATGCTGCCAGAGCTCCAAGGCCAGGCCCACAATGGCCTCAGCCACTAGAAAGGCCTCCGTAGGAGAATCCCCTCAGTCCAAAATCTCAGTGAGGAGATACTTGGCCTGCTTGGATACGGGCTCGAGCTGCATCCCGGTGGACTCTGAGATGAGCCTAAGCAAACCCATGAAGGACGATGGGCTATCGCCCAGTGACTGACCTCCTGAGGACTCCAAGTCGACCCACCTGGAGAACAGGGAGGAATCGTCTTCGCATTCGGAGTAGTCCGCAAAGAGCTGCCTTGGGCCTGAGCCATCCTCCACCTGCTGAGGGTGATCCAGAGTGAGGGTGACAGACAGCCTATGGGGCAGACCCTGGGCCGACCACGAATTCTTGGATGGGGCCCCAGACAACAGCTGTGGAGGCGGAGGTTCCACCAGAATCGGTGGGGCAGCCGGTTTTGGTCGAGCAACAGGCCTGGGAGCAGGCACCTCAGCCAGAGCGAGGGGTTGCTTCGGCCACTCCAGTGACAGCCACTTGATAGCCGGGGAAGGTGACGATGTTGGCTTGCTCCCGGACAGAAAAGCTGTTGCCACATGAGGTCCTCGTAGTGCCGACGCAACTTGCGTCGAAGCCTCCCCTCATCCGAGGAGGAGGACGAGGACGAGCGGCGATGCCACTTGCCACGGTACCGAGACCGAGACTGCCTATGACGGTGGGATCCGCTGGACCGAGAGGAAGTCCGAGACCGAGACCTCGAACCTCGGCTTTTCCGAGGAGGGTTCTGGGGCAGAGCAGGGGAAACCCACTCTCCCCTCGGCTCGGAGGGTTCAACCGTGGACTCTGGAACCGGAGGCATGGGCAAGTCCACGGAAACCTTAATCTCCACTGGGGGAACCGGGGAGTGAGGGTTTTCGGCTTCACCGGTAGACAACCCATCCGACGGGTCGAGAAAAATCTCGACTGCATCGACGGGAGTCTCGGTCAACTGACCTGATGGGGATGCTATGAGGGCAATGGCCGGAGCCGAAGGATCAACCAAAGTCAATGGTCGACTACTCGGTGAGAGGGACCTCTCCTGCTCCCAAGAGCGTCGATGGAGGGACTTACCTTTGTGGTCCTTCTTCTTGGACTGAGAGGAAGGCCCTGAAGATGTTTTTCCCTCTCCCTTGGTGGAAAGGGACAGGCAGAGCTCCTTAAAAGAAACTGAATAGGAGGATCCCAGGGAGAACGGGATAAAGGCCACGGCCGAGGAAGACAAAGATGCGGCCTGCACCACTTCCTCCTCGAGGGCGATCATCTGCTCAAGCTGTTCTGCCGAGCCAGCTGCCGCGGAAACTGCCAAATGGGCCTCCTTCAACTTTACTGGTGGGTAATGTTTCTTGGGGCACCCAAGTTGTAAACGGGCGGCGTGGTCTTCCAGGACGTAGGCCGAGAAGGAAGAGCACAGGTCGCAAGCCTGCGGATCGTGCTCAAGGCCCAAGCAGTAGACGCACGTGGAGTGCGGATCTGTCCGAGACATCTTCTGCCCACAAGGGCACCTCCAGAAACCAGGAGTCGATTTGTCCATCGCAGCCACGAGGGAAATATTTGACCAAAGTCTTGAAAACCTTAAACTTAATTTCAGGTAAACCGAAAAATTAGGAACCAGTCTTATACGCAGAGCGTTAAAGAGGGAACCTGAACTTCCAAGCGGTAAGGAAGATCTGGTGTCATGGGGCGGAGCCGAGAGTTTTACCACCCGGGTGTGTGGGAGGAGCCAGCTTGAAGACCTTCCAGCAAGATTTAAAGTGGCAAGGATACCTGCCAGAAAGTGTGGATGAACAACATATCCATGTCCCTAGAACATTTGTTTTCACTGACACACCCCAGAATCATTTGTAACCCACCATGAATTACAGAATAAAATAGATCAGAAAAAATGGAAGACTTTTATGTGTGTGTTAAGCTGTATCTTTTGAAGGG
This sequence comes from Neoceratodus forsteri, assembly GCA_016271365.2. Classification (NCBI taxonomy): domain Eukaryota; kingdom Metazoa; phylum Chordata; order Ceratodontiformes; family Ceratodontidae; genus Neoceratodus; species Neoceratodus forsteri. Next base: position 58,382,800 of record CM057455.1, read on the forward strand.
AGGTGTGAGCTATGTTACACTAAATTACTGATTTAATAGATGCGACTGTTTTAGGAAAAGTCACAATTTCCATTTTGACTTTTAAAAACATTATAACTAAGTTGGGCATGCAAGTGACCTTATTATAAAACTGTGTCTTAAGACTGAGAAAAAACATCTGTTTTTAATTTACAGATAGTCATTAGTCTTTCTAGACCACTACTGTGTAAAAGAGAAAAACAGGTGATTCTCATGCTGTACTTAACAAAAAAAGTTTTATCTTCTGATTAGCGGAAATGTAAGCTGTTATACTGAATTACTAATTTAAAGGACGCAGCTGTTTAGAAAAAGACAAGATTTTCATTATACATTTTAAAAACTAACTAAGCTATAAGATTATTTGGATTTAAAGAAGCAGTTTGCATACCTTTTAATTAGACTGTGACCAAAGTTTTAGCCAAATGGTAAAAGCAGGAAATGCCTTCCAGATGTCGCAGGAAGTGAAAACAAAGATTGCAATGAGCAGCCTAGGACTTATATATTTTCCCATGAAGAAGTGGAGGGGGAGGGTTTTTTTGATGGACAGTACCAGATGTTCAGAGGTTTTTCAATACTAGCCATATACTTGGGGTGGGGATTTACACATTTTATATAAGTGTTCAAGATACTGGGAGCTGAAGACAAAAGAACAGAGCAAGACTGCCAAAAATACATTTTTAAAAATATTTAACAATCAATAATGGAGCCATGGGGTGGAAATGAAGCCCTTTTCTGATTAATTGAAGAGCTGAATAATGTACAGTTTACCACTACAGAAGGTGTGTATTTTTATTTTTAACTAGGAAAAAGGCTGCAACTTTTAGATTTGAAATTTCTTTTACAGTATAATGCTGAAAATGGGAGACTGGGGGGGGGGTTAAAAAATGCTGCAAGTTTTTAGAGTTGAAATTTTGTCTTACAGTATAATGCCAAAAATACAAAAGTAGTGACAGGGATGTATTTTCTGTTTTTACCAACAGCACAAAGAAATCCTGCAGGAGAGAGAGGGAAAAAGAGCCAATTACTTGAATGTGAAGTTCTTCAAAAGTGCTCAAAAGTTTCTGCTGGTGTGAGTCATGAGCAAAACAGATCTTGTGTAAAATTTAAATGATGGCATACAGCCATTTATGAGCAGTAGCAGCAGCGCAAGCATTTCTGACAAAGAGTTATTACACCCAAGGTTTCAAGAAAGGGACATTGACTTAGTGAATGTAGGAAAAGCATGTATTCTTAATGCAGTTGATTGTTCAATGGCATGGTAATTGAGAGCAGATTATCTAGTGAGGATTACGATCATCAGATTTTTAAATCTGAGTTTCGGTATAGTTTCTTCATTATGTGCAGCTAAGTTCTCATGCTCAGAGCTGAAACAGATGGCAAATGTGGTCCACATGTTTGAAAAGTACAGGAGAATGGAGGAAATGCTGTCCAAATACAAAAATAAAATTATAAAGTGAAAGCACAGAAGCTCTCACAAGCTAAGTAAAAAGGGTGACAGCACTAACAAAATGAAAAAAAAAATAACAAATGGGGTCAAAAAAGAAAAATCTTGGTAAAAAATAAAATAATCCAAGAAAATTTGAAAAGTAAAGCGTGACAGGAAAATGTTACATCGTAGGGTATTACAGCATGTTGCTGCATATATGCAAGATGATGATGATGAGCGGGCAAACAGGGCGCCCCCTACAGTATTTTTAGAATTTGTGCAGCAATATGAATGTGTTTTAAAAAAATTTAACGCTACAGAATTTCATGAATGATATAGTTTTGTAAATCTAGATAAAATAAAATCTTTCACAGAGGCCATCACTGCAATGCACCAGGCTATACAAGAAGTGCCGGACAGGGTGATGAGACAAACGCACCGTGGAGACATTATACAGTTAAAATTAAATGCTGCTTCTTTAAATCACCCCTTATTTTCATGGAAAACACGCCCTAATGAGTTAAATGCTGCCACCTTCTTAGATCAGGTAGTGGACATGCTACAGAGCAATACTGAAGTGATTGCAGATGACACTATACATCTTGTGGTAACTACTATCAGGAATCACCAGGGGGTGGAGGTGGGGGGGGGAGATGGCCACTGAGCTCCATCTTGTATAGTAGGATTTTACAAAAAAAGAGACGACACTTGATTGATTTAAATAACAGAGATAATAGTTTGTGTTTCAGTGGCTCCATAAATCCACATATGAGTGACAGTAAGTTGATGAATAAGGTTAAAATATTGCACACCGAGCAAGGTTTGTCAGACCAAACCCCTGTCACTTTCAGTGATGTGCCCCAGTTTGAACATTTTTTAGGAGTCAGATTTTATATTATAATGAAGGAAACTGGCAAACATTTTCGACAGGGCCAGAAAGACTTCCTGAAACACTGTTTGTATTACTTCATGACAATCATTAGTATGGTCTAAAAGATGTAAAGAAATTAATTGGTGCTAGATACCTATGTGAATACTATGACGTAGTCTACAGCCACAAGGAACATCACATCTGTGCACAGCAGTGCAAAGTTTACTTTGACCCAAATTTTCTTGAACAGGAAACTGACACTGCATCCTGCCCCTACTGTAATAAGATTTGTAGGTCTTTAGCATGCCTAGAAAGGCATTTAGCAAGAGCTGATGGGAGTACAGGGTCTTGTAAATCCATGAAACTGTGTGAAAAATGTTTTGTCTTTTACAAGGGATCTCATACATGTAAACTGATTCAGTGTAACAGATGTGGTTCTTTCATGACTGCAGACAAGCATCTGTGTTATATGTCACCACTCACAGATGTAAAAATCTCTGAGAAATATATGGTGTTTGATTTTAAGGCCAGACAAGAAACGGGAGAACACATGCCAAATTGTGTGTATGCTAAGCAATTAGATGGAGAGAGGTCCTGGGAATTTGAAGGGGAAGATTATATAAAAGATTTTTGAGGACATTTTATTGATGCACCATTTAGACACTACACATTTATAGCACACAATGCCAAAGGCTATGACAGTTATTTTATCACTAACCAGCTAATCAAGGAAAGAATTGATATTAAATTGCTCACACGAGGAGGAAAATTACTCTGTGAAACAGTGACATCCCTACACATCAGATTTATTGACAGCCATTGTTTTCTTCCTTTTAAACTAGCAAAAATCCCTGCAGCCCATGGATTTAAGAATGAGATTGCTAAAGGTTACTTTCCCCAATTTTTTAACACCAAGGCTAATGAAAATGATGTAGGCCCCCTGCTCAATGCTCAGTTTTATGGTTCTGAGTATACGCTGCCTGCAGAAAAGCAAGAGTTTTTGCAATGGTCCCTCCTAACCGACATAGAGAATTTGATCTGAAAAGAGAGCTTCACTACTATTGTCAGTTAGATGCTGAAATTCTTCGAAAAGCCTGTGACAGATTTAGGAAAGAAGTGATGACAGCCAAAAGTGTTTTAAAACAGACGGTGATACAGTACAGTATGAAACAGTATCCTTAGACCCTTTCCAGTACGTCACAATAGCCTCAGTTTGCATGGCCATGTACAGATTTTTATTTTTGAAATAATGCACTGTCGCTGTTCTCCCCCCAGATGACTACCACAGAGAACTAAAGAGATACTCCACACCTGCTATTCAGTGGCTTATGAACATATCTGAGAAAGAAAACATTTCTATTCAGCACACACTAAGGGGTGTTGAATTTAAGGTTGGACCATACTTTTTGGATGGCTGTTCTGTCATAAATGGAATACCCACAGCATTTGAATTTAATGGTTGTTTTTTTCATAGCTGAGACATCTGTCACTGTGAGAAAGATAGAAACCACAAGACAGGGACTAGCTTCGGACAGTTATTCAATAGGACCATGCACAAATTTCATTTTCTAAAAAGCAAGGGTTTTGCCATTAGAGTACTGTGGGAACATGAATGGAAAGCAATGTTGGCTACAGATCAGGGTTTGAATAATTTCTTGAGGGACAGGCAGCTACCACAGCCACTCGAACTTAGGCAGTCACTGTTTGGGGGAGAACAAATGCCATTTGTCTGTGCTATAAGACACAGTCTGATGAGAAAATACACTATTATGATTTTACCAGCCTCTACCCTTTTGTTAACAAAACAAAACAGTATCCAGTCAATCGTCCTGACATCATTTATGACAATTCTGATGACCTCACTCAGTACTTTGGTTTAGCAAAAGTAAAAGTCTTACCCCCAGAGGCCTATTTTTTTCAGTGCTACCATCCAGGATTGGTAAAAAACTTGTGTTTACATTATGTCGCACGTGCGCCGAAAACAGACTTCAAACAACATCGTGCACACACAATGAGGAGGAAAGGGTACTTACAGGTACCTACTGTACTGTAGAACTAAACCTGGCACTGGAAAAAGGCTACAAAATCATTAACATTTATGAAGTTTGGCATTTTAAAGAGTCATGCACGCAGCTTTTTGCAGACTACATCAAGCTGCATCTAAAAGGCAAGCAAGAGGTGTCTAGTTTCCCCTTCATGGGTAAAAACTGAAGCAGATGAAGTCAGGTACATACAACAGTATAATGAAAGGGAAAATGTACATTTGAACCCTGTGGTCATAGCTGTTAACCCCGCAAGGAGACAGATATAAACTGTTTTTAAATTCTCTTTGGGGTAAATTTGGTCAGAGAGTTAATTTGTTGACCACATGCATAGTAACAGACCCCGACAAACTCTTTCAGTACATATTTGCCCCTTACTATGATACAGCCTCATTCTTTTTCATCAATGATGAAACAGCTTGTTTAAGCTGGAAATATATAAAGCGATCATTACCCACATTCTAATAATACCAACATGTTTATAGCTAGTTTTACAACAGCATATGCCAGAGTGGAACTCTACAACCTGCTAGATAAGTTACAGGACAAGTGCCTTTACCACAACACTGGCTCTGTCATTTTTGTGTCCAGAAAGGGTGACTGGACCCCACCTCTGGGTGATTATTTAGGGGTGCTACCCAGTGAAGTTCCTGCAGATGAACACATTACAGAGTTAGTTTCAGCAGGCCCAAAAACTTATGGCTACCGGCTGTCCAGTGAAGAGGTTGTTCTTAAAGTGAAAGGGTTTACCCTTAATGTAGCCAGCAGTAAACACATTAATTTTGAAAGTCTGAAGGACCTGGTCTTTGATGATACAGTGTCACAAATCTCTAAAGAAATTACCATGAGTCAACCCAGCATTGTTAGGAATAAAAAGCAGTGGGCCCTTGAAATGCTGTCCGAGACCCAGAGAGCAGTTTAAGACAAGCGAGTTTTGCAAGCCAATTTTAAAACACTTCCTTGTGGATACTGATTGTGAAAAATGGATATCAGGTTGCAGCATCCCTTTACTTGTCTGTTGGCTGGCCTCTCTAATAGTGGGAAGAGCTTCTTTATAAAACAGTTGTTGGAACATGCTGATGCCACTTTATCACACAAGCCTGAAAATATTGTCTACAGCTGTTGGCAACCTTTGTATAATGAATTGTTGTTAAAGTTCCCTCAGATTAAATTTGTGGAGGGGCTACCGATGTCACTAGCTGACAATGATCTCTTACCCCCCTTGGAAGGTAAATTTTGTTGTTATAAATGATTTAATGGACTCTGCCTGTCAAAATAGTGAAGTCGAGTATGGGTTTACCAAGTACAGCCACCATAAACAGTTGACAATATTTTTAATTGTCCAGAATGTGTTCTGTCAAGGTAAAAAAAAAAGCAGTTTGACATTATTGATTCCTGAAAATGAACCAATATCTGAAACCCCTGCAGCTGCTGAGATAGCTTCTGCACCAAGTACTATGGAAAAATACATTTCAAGTAGTGTTTCTCATCGATCTAAAACCAACGCTGAACTTTTGTTAAAGCATATGGCAAAGAACAAGAATATTGTTTTTTGGAGTGATAAGGGGGAATTAATGTATAATGGTACTGTTGTTTCTGGGTCTCACATGGTCGATTTGGTAAGAGTGGCTACAGCCACTCACACAATCCCTGACCACAGAAAGACAAAGGGCTGGGATGTTTTTGTCAAAGCAATGGCTGAGTCTAACATACCCACCTCAGTGTTTGCTCATTCAGTAAACAAGAGCCATGTGGAAAGGCTAAAATCGGCAGCTGGTGCAAAACAGACACAGCCATCTCCAGTTAACCAAAGGTCAGTGACGCCCAAAAGATGAAAGTGTTTTAAAAAACCTACGTGATTCACTATGCAAAACTTAAATGCCATCTCTATGTATGAATGTTATATACCCCAGTGACTGTTGTATACAACCTCTGTTAACCATTTACCTCATATTAAATACGTAATCCTACCTCAGTGACTGCTGTGTACAGCCTAAGTTAACCAATTACCTCATACTGAATATGTAATCCTGTTTTTACAAAAAAAGTGTTTACATTGATGCACGCTAGCCTACCTCATAGTTAGGTATAACATGTTTTTAGAAAGAGGTGCTTATCATAATTCTACTTCAGTGCTGTCATATATAGTGCACATTTTTAACAGGAGATGCTTCTGTTTATTATATCTTATCCATGATGTTACCACAGATAAATGTATTTTATTGACATGTTTTTTTTACAATAAATACCTTTATATTTATATATTTTTGTCATTATTGAATACATTGCATATCTGAAAATTTTAAACACAGGTGCCCCCCAAAAGTTTAAACACAGGCCCCCAGAAAAACTGACTGAGACACACAATTATGAGTGCTTATATATGATTTTATAAGTGACTGGTTTTGAATAAAATTACAAGCAGTTGCATATTTTAAATTCATTACAAAGCAAACACATCTGAACATGTTGCCACCTCACTGATACATGCCTTGACATGTTTAGATGTCTGAAAAGGCAATGTACAAAACTAGTTACCATGGCATCATTTTTCAGCAAATCATTATAGTACATTTTTAGAATTTGATCATACAAAAGTCCTTTGCATCTGTGGTGTAAGAAAGGATTCAGTGAAATCCACAGGTGGTAGAGAAGGTATCTTGTAACTGTGTGTTTTGGTACAAAAGGTTCTTTGCATTTCTGTTTAAAAAAAAAACAATAGTTTGTGCATGATTGTAAGGATAAAAACCGTAGCTGTCAAAGAACTCCCCAGTCCCATTTTCTGAAATGTATACAGTAACCAGTGCTGTCCTGGGAAGTGATGGGGGTCAGTATTTAATCCCTAAATTTCCTCTTTTTGCAGTAACTTTCATTTTTTCTTGTGTCCCTCGAACCCCCTACCTCACTTGCTCCCCGTCATCCCACTCGGTGATTAACCCCCCTTATCATTCTACACTCTCCCTCTACTCCTGTCCCACACTCTGACCCCTCCTATCTTCCTTCTCCTTCCTCCTGCTACCCATGGCTAGTTCTTGTCCTTCTCCCTCCCCACCCCAACCGCCCACCCCTCTTACCCCTCCTCACTCCCTTCTCTTTTCCTCCATTTCTCTAGCCAGTGTGGGTGCCTTTTTTCCCTCTCTGATCCACGTCCACCTATTACCATATGCACTCTAAAATCCCTTCTACTACCTCTACCTCAAGAGCACATGTGTTCCACAGTTACTCCTATCTTGTCTCATATACACCCTTTTATGTCACAGTCCTCCCTGTAAGTACCCTATTGTACAATTGCATATGCTGGCCAGACAATGACTCTGGGATGGCAAAATCCCTCACAGTGACAATCTCAACAGGTTTTGAGACTGTAGCTGTGAGGGACCTGAGGGTGAAAATTCACATTTTCACCATCTTTCAACCACTCCCCTTGAAACAACTCTGATTCAGAGTTAGTTATCTTAAGAAGGGGGTGGGGCACAGCACCCTGATAGAAGACATACAATGTCTTACAGGCATTTTGCATGTTGACATTGTGGATCTCATCATGCCGAACTTTGACACCACTGTTGTTATTTTGGCATAGGTAAATTGTGAAACTGTAACCCATGTATCCTCTGTAAACATAATGTATTTTACTGTTATCCCCCTTGAGGAATGTGCATTTGTTGTTGCTCCAAAATGTATGCTTATGTATATCACTTTGTCACTGTATTGCTATTGTAACTTGTGCCCTTACAGGACCACCTTGTAAATGAGCTCACTCAATGGTGTTTATCCTGGTTAAATAAAAATTGAACTGAAATGGAGTACTTCACATCCTGCTACAAGGTGTGCAACTGTTTCTAATTCTGTACTACAGAACCTGCACCTGTCTGTTTTTCTATGGATTTCATAAACCATCTTGTGCACAGTCCACTGCCTGGAATCAACAAAGTCCAAGAGGGTAGCATCTTTCAGAAAAAGAGATGTGCACGAACAGGGGACACAATTTGAAGATGGGGGGGCAGTTCAGGGGCAATGTGAGGAAGTATTTTCCACAGAGGGTGATGGACATATGGAACAGCCTTCCTGAGGAGGCTGTTGGGTCTAAAACTGTGGGAGAATTCAAGAATGCATGGGACAGACATAAGGCAATTTTTGTTGGGGGTAGGAAGAAATAGGCTGTTGGTTAACTAGGATCTGCAGCTTATCCTGTAGGTAGGGAAATGGGCAGACTAGGTGGGCCAAGCGGTCCTTATCTGTCGTCAAAGTTTATGTTTCTATGTTTCTACCACTATCAACCTCTAATCTTGTGGCTTAAATTCACCTCTTTTTAGCCACTTGTGAGTCAGTTTTTGATCGACTTGTGGTTGTTCCAGCAACTCCCCATATTTTCCACTGAGGTATAGACTTTAACAACTATTGATATTTTTAACTGTTTTTAAATTATCTGGTTTATTTATTACTATTTTACTTATGTATGTGTTGTATTCTGTATGATTACTTTTACTTATTTGTATGGTGCACAGAGCCTCCGAGATTGGGCACCTCAAAAAATAAACTTTGCCTTACCACTATAATTATGGATTTTCCAGTTGTTCTTTCTTCTCTTTTGATCTTTATTCTCATAGTCTTTTTTTCTGTCTTTGTATTTTCTGTTGCTGGTTGTTCTTTTTCTCGGGTTAGTGTCTCCAAATGTTAAGGATTTCTGATACTGTGACAAGAATGGACTCCATTCTTTAGCCAGGGCATATTCAAACCTCATGAAATGAGTATTGTATTAGTCTTTAATGTTTGCTGAGAGTGCTTTTCTCAGCACATGCAATGTCGGCGGATGGCTTCCTTTTGTAGTTCATAAGGTGTCAAAAGTATTGGTAGCATATTTAAATGTGCCTGGAAGTTCTGTTTGATTAGTCCCATTGCTCCAAGCTCTATTGGAACAATTTGTGTGTCCTTATTCCACATCAGTTTGGTTTCTGACTGCATATCTTTTGATTCTGTGTGTCTCTGTACGCAGGACACTCTTTCTACATTCAGTACCTTTAAAATGTTTCTCCCCATGTGGATTCACTGAGGGATCAAGAGGTTTTCCTTGACTATGAAACTCTTCACACACACTGTAGAATTAAATATTGTATTCCACCGTGAATCCTCTGACGGTGTGTGAGCTGGGTATTCTGAATGTAACTCTTCACACACTCTGTTCATTCAAAATGTGCCTCACCTGTGTGAATAGTGAATCATCTGATGTATAGGTAAAAGTCTGTTCAGTAACTCTTGCCACACTCTTTACAGTTAAAAGTTTTCTTCCTTGTGTGGATTCTCCAATAGGTTGAAAGTTGGTTATCCTATCTAAATCCCCCCCCCAAAAAACAGCACATTCAAAAAGGTTTCTACCCTGTGTAAATCATATGATGGACTAATTTTCCTTTACATTAAAACTCCTCCCACAAACTGTACAATTAAAAGAAGACTTCCTTGTGTGAAGCCGCTGATGGCAGAAGAGCTGATTACTGCATCTAAAACATTCCCCACATTTAGTACATTTGATAGGCTTCTCTTTCAGGGTAAGTGTCACCAAATGTTTAGGCATTTCTAGTGCCATGATGAGAATAGATCCCACTCTTAAGACAAGGCATATTTAAAAATTAGGAAATCACTACAGTATTGGTCTTCAATGTTTGCTGACAGCCCTCTTCTCAGAATGCACAGCATCCCCAGAATGGCTTATTTTGGAAGTTCAAATGGTGTCACAGATATTGGTAGCATATTTAGATGTGCCTGGAAGTTATTTTTGATTAGCCTCACAAATTTGTTTTTTATGTAGTTATGTCAGTGTCTAAAAGTCATTACATTCAGCACATTCTCATGGTCTTGTTTTCAAAATTATTTTGCTCATGGTGAGTTAGGCCACTTGAGTCTATAAAACTCTTGCCACAGTACATTTTTATGATCTTTCTCCAGAGTGAATTCACTGATGGCGTGTTAGGGCACCTAAATCTGTAAAACTCTTGTCATAGCATATTTATAAGATTTCTCTCCAGAGTGACTTTGCTGATGTGTTACAAGGATACTGTGCATGGTAAAACTTTTGTCACAATTAGCACATTCATATGGTCACTCTCCAGAGTGAATTCGCTGATGTGTTACAAGCTGACTCTTCGAGGTAAAACTCTTATCACATTCAGCACATTTATGTGGTCTGTCTCCAGAGTGAATTCGCTGATGTATTACAAGGCTATTCTGTACTGTAAAACTCTTGTCACATTCAACACATTTATATAGTTTCTCTCCAGAGTGATTCTGCTGGTGTGTTACAAGCTGACTCCTCCAAGTGAAACTCTTGTCACATTCAGCACATTCATATGGTCGCTCTCCAGAGTGAATTCGCTGATGTGTTACCAGCTGACTCTTCTGGGTAAAACACTTGTCACATTCAGAACATTTGTATGGTTTCTCTCCAGAGTGAATTCGCTGATGTGTTACAAGGTTACGCTGCACGGTGAAACTCTTGCCACATTCAGTACATTCATATGGTCTTTCTTTAGAATGAATTCGCTGATGGCATATTAGGCCACCTGAGTCTTTAAAACTCTTGCCACAGTTAACACATTTATATGGTCTCTCTCCAGAGTGAATTCGCTGATGTATTACAAGGCTATTTTGTACTGTAAAACTCTTGTCACATTCAGTACATTTATACAGTTTCTCTCCAGAGTGAATTTGCTGATGTGTTACAAGCTGATTCCTCCGACTGAAACTCTTGTCACATTCAGCACATTCATATGGTCGTTCCCCAGAGTGAATTCGCTGATGTGTTACCAGTTGACTCTTCTGGGCAAACCTCTTGTCACATTCAGCACATTTATGTGGTCTGTCTCCAGAGTGCATTTGCTGATGTCTTACAAGGCTATTCTGTACTGTAAAACTCTTGTCACATTCAGCACATTTATATAGTTTCTCACCAGAGTGAATTTGCTGATGTGTTATAAGCTGACTCTTCCAGGTGAAACTCTTGTCACATTCAGCACATTCATATGGTCGCTCTCCAGAGTGAATTCGCTGATGTGTTACCAGATGACTCTTGTGGGCAAAACACTTGTCACATTCAGAACATTTATATGGTCTCTCTCCAGAGTGACTTCGCTGATGTACTACAAGTTTACACTGCATTGTAAAACTCTTGTCACATTCAGCACACTTATATAGTCTCTCTCCAGAGTGAATTCGCTGGTGTACTACAAGGTTACACTGCATAGTAAAACTCTTGTCACATTCAGAACATTTGTATGGTTTCTCTCCAGAGTGAATTCGCTGATGTGTTACAAGGTTATACTGCGTGGGGAAACTCTTGCAACATTCAGTACATTCATATAGTCTTTCTTTAGAATGAATTCGCTGATGGCATGTTAGGCCACCCGAGTCTTTAAAACTCTTGTCACATTCAGCACATTCATATGGTCGCTCTCCAGAATGAATTCGCTGATGAGTTACCAAATGACTCTTGTGGGCAAAACACTTGTCACATTCAGAACATTTATATGGTCTCTCTCCAGAGTGAATTCGCTGATGTACTACAAGGTTACACTGCATTGTAAAACTCTTGTCACATTCAGAACATTTGTATGGTTTCTCTCCAGAGTGAATTCGCTGATGTGTTACAAAGTTATACTGTGTGATGAAACTCTTGCCACATTCAGTACATGCATGTAGTCTTTCTTTAGAATGAATTCGCTGATGGTATGTTAGGCCACCCGAGTCTTTAAAACTCTTGTCACATTCAGCACATTCATATGGTTGCTCTCCAGAGTGAATTCGCTGATGTGTTACCAGATGACTCTTGTGGGTAAAACACTTGTCACATTCAGAACATTTATATGGTCTCTCTCCAGAGTGAATTCGCTGATGTACTACAAGTTTACACTGCATTGTAAAACTCTTGTCACATTCAGAACATTTATATAGTCTCTCTCCAGAGTGAATTCGTTGATGTCTTACCAGAATACCCTTCTGGAAAAACCTCTTGTCACATTCATCACATTTATATGGTCTCTCACCAGAGTGAATTCTCTCATGTAGCAGCAGGTCACCCTTCTTTCTAGTATGAAACCTCTGGTGTTTAGTAAAATACCTCACAGTTCTGAAGCTCTTCCTGTACTCTGCACAGGCAATTGTCTTCCCTGTGTGAATCTTCTGATGGTTTGTGAGACTTTTCTTCTTTTTAAAACTCTTTCCACACACTGTACAGTTAAAAGAGTCCATCCTTTTGTGAATCCTCTGATGGCGTGACAGCTGGGTGTGCCTTCTAACTTTCTTCCCACATGCAGTATATTTAAAATATGTTGTTTCTGTTTGAATCATCTGGTGGTCTGAGAGTCTTTTCTTATCTTTTAAAAATTTCTCACACTCTGAACATTTAAAAGTTGTCTTACTTGTGTGAATCCTCTGATTATGTAAAAGCTTGGTATTCTGTTTAAAACTCTTTCCACATTCAGCACATTTAAAAGGTACCACCCCCATGTGTACCTTCTGATGTTGTGGAAGATGTTCCCACCATCTAAAATGCTTCCCACAATCAGTACAATTACAATGTTTCTGCCCTTTGTGGCGCAATCTATGTACTGCCATCTTTCCTTGTGGTATAAACCTCTTAACTGCAGTGGTAGATAAATTAAGTTTTTGTGTCACATTTGACTGCTTGCATCTCTTTCTTTGGTGATCATGCTGACATTCTCTATTCTTATACTCCACCAATGTCAATAGATCTGGGACACTCTTCTTATGTGGTGTACATTTAATGCTCTCTCCTGTGACAAGTTGTTGGTGTGCAAGAAACTCCAACTGACAGTTCTCAGATTCCGAATATTTGGTGACTGGAATCAGAAGGAAAAATAAATATTTCAAGATTAGTTTTCAGAGACTTTAGATGAAGAATCCAAAATAACAGATTACATTAATTCATCTATATAACCTTCCAGTTAGTCTAAAATGACTGAAAACAGGAAATGAGTACTGAGTAATCTAAACTTGGCTTGGAAATATGTATTTAGCTGTATGATCTTTAATTATGTGCAAATCAAGGCAGTAAGGTAGGACCTATGAGAAAATATTATACAGTCTAAATATACAGTATGCTCTCAAGAGGACAGGAGAGAAAAGGACATGAGAGCAGCCTGCAAACAAATGCATAGGTGTAGGATGGTGGCCTCCTCTGTGTTAGTTAAATTAAGGAGTAACACAGCCACCAGGAAACACATTGTTCAACATTAACCACTTGACTGAATATATTGTTGTCAGCTGTTGTTGCACCCTTACTTAGTAGCCTTCAGATTTGTTTATTTATTTAAACTTTGGTAATAGGGAAAGATACACAGAACCAGGGCTTGTTTTCAGGAGTGACCCAGAGGACATTTGGGTAAAAAGGAAATACATACAAAAGAAAAACTTGGCATGAGAAGATCTACAACAAAATATAGCCAGTTTCAGAGCTCATTGTGCAGTTATACAAACACACTAAAATATTAACATTTGTATGTGCAAAAAGAAAAATATAACGCCTGAGTGCTGTTAAGTTAGAACTAAGATTAAGATCACAGTTGGGGCAGTGGCAAGGAGTGGTGGGAGCACGTCTGAGCAGGTGTTTGAATGCTGGGAGCGATTTGGCCTGCTGGTAAGTAGATGGAAGTTGGTTCCAGAGGTAGGGCAAATGGAAGGAAAAAGCAGACTGACAAGATGTAAAGTGAGGGAGGGGGGGAGAAGGATAGGGACATCATGGAGCAGAGTGGGTGGGAGAAGGGACTAGCAAGGGATAGAGGGAAGAGAGACAGGGGGGAGAAGTCATAACCCAAATTTAGCAATAAAGGCTAGGGAGTGAGCCTGATAATGGTGAGTGAAGGAGAAGGATAGATAGGAGTAGAGGGGTCAGTGGTAAGTGTGGAATGGGGAGTTTGTGGCAAAATAAAGCACTCAGGAGGGTGTCTAGTTTGGTGAGGGAAGAGGTGGAAGTAGTGCCACTGATGAGGTCCACATAATAGCACAAGATGAGGATTATTTTAGTAACCAGCTCACGATGGATGGAAGGAGAGAGGCATTCTTTGTTATGGTACATTACTCCAAGTTTTGGATGAAGCTTCAAGTGCAAAGTGTCTATATGGATTGAGAAATCAAGTTTGTTGTCTAGCCATATGCCAAGGTATTTGAAGGCAGAGACAATTTCTAGGTGGGAACCATCTGGAGAAGATGGGAGTACAAGAGTGTTGAGAGTTTTTGTCTTGACCCAAAGGTCATAGTTTGTTTTCTTTGTATTTATCCTCACCTGGTTTGACTGGAACTAATTTAATATGTTTTTAAAATCCCGCTGGAGAGGGGACTCCATGTTATGAGTCGAGGGAACAGAAGAGTAGATGATCATATCTGCGTACTTGTGGATTTGTATGTGTGAGCAAACTGGGGGGGGGTCACTGATGAAGATGGAAAACAGGACAGGACCCAGGATAGAGCCTTGGGGGACCACTGCAAGGTTTGGGAGGGGAGATGATAGGGCGGAGCGTACCTAAACTGACTGACTCCTGCTCATTAGGTAAGAACTGAACCAGTTCACTGCTGGTGCTACTAAGCCAACTGAGTGCAGTTTGCTTTGCCAAAGTGAGTGGGAGACCCAGTCGAATGTCTTCACCTGGTTGATTCAGATAGCGGCAGTGATGTGACCCAGATCCCTGCCTGAGAGAATAGAATCTGTGACCCACAGTAAGGAAAAAGTAGTACCGTGGTGTCACAAATTCGCTCAACCAGTCAGCCCTCTACTCCCAAAGTGCAAACCTTTGAGTGTTTGATTTGTGGACAGTTAACAGTACAAGGTAACCCTCTTGTCTGTTTTGTGGGTTTGAGTCACCTTAGTCTCAAGTTCTGGAGGGATTCAAACTGATAACCTCATGTTAGTGTACCCAATTATCAGGCTCAGATAATTCTGTCGTCGGGGGGCCAGATATCTTTGCCTATGGGCACCTAACCAGGTCTATGAAATGAACCCTTAGAACTCTATGCAAGACCTTAGAGAACTCTATCCATTTCCCAGTTTGGTATAACAATAAACTCATACACAGTGTTAACTATAACCTTTACAGCTCCACTTATATAAAAAGAAATTTCAAGGCACACCAGCAGTTTCTGTTTTAAAATATAAATCTTTACTTTAAAATAGGAAAACAGAAAATATTACAGAACAAAATATCCCAACACATACAGTCCTAAAACAAACAGGTTAAAAGTGCAGATTCCTACAAATAATAACACTCAGACTAATTTTATCTAAAGTCCTTACTTCTTAATCTATCAGTGCTCTGATGTTCCTCTTCTCTCAGTCAGAAATATGAAAGTGAATGTCTCAAGGTTTGCTTAGTAGATTTATGACAGTCCTGAGCCGGCCTTCTCTCTGAGGTCACCAAACTCTGCCTTGATGTAACAAAATCTATATTTTATAACACATGATAGCCTACTAAGTTATTTAAAAAAAATAAGAGATGACATAATAAATCTCCTCTTCTCATGTTGTCTGGTCTAAACCAATCTGCGCTTTGCTTCACACACACATCAAAAGTTCTTTGATATAAGTCACTGCATATGCAAAGCAACAGTGTATTTGACTCCTTAATTACGTCTGGGCCCTGGTCTCTATACATCAAAGGTCTCTGATGAAATGAGCTGGCTTCCTGGGATGTTATTCATAACACTGGCCAGTGTCCCTTTTCTTAGGACATCTAGTGCACATCAAAGGATGTCATGAATAGCTAATTTTATTTCCTTGGATCAAAGCAAATTGACAAGGTAATTGCATTTTAGAAATCTGCAGTTAAAAATACCTCTTGTCCTTTTAACTTATCCCTGAGGGGTTTTGTGTCAACTTCAGCAAAACAGTGGTATCTCCTGATGTAGTACATCACACATTTTTTTATATTTACAAAAAATGATACAGGGATCAGAACCAGCTGTCCAAGTGTGACAAGTGGTTCCTCCTAAAACCAGCTTAGACTGGAGACAGAGTGTTGTGACAGTGAGGAAGTAAGCAACCCTAGTGTAGAGGAGGGATTACTGGAGTTTGGCAAGAGAAGGGAGGAGAGAAATGGGTCAGTAGTTCCCAGGCCAGGATGGGTTGACATTTTTGTGGAGAGGCAGGACTTTGCCCATTTTCTAGCCCAAAGGAACTGAGCCTGAGAATATGAAGAGCTTAAACATGTGTGTAAGGGGAAGGACAATGGCATGGGCATAGATAAAAAAGGAACTTGGGATCAATGCCATCAGGGCTATTCTTAGCTTGGTTAAGTGACAACAGAGCAAGGTAGACCTCCTACTGGGAGATATGGGGAAATGGTAGCCACTAGGACAGCGCAGAGTGGAAGGGTCAGAATGGGCCA
Organism: Neoceratodus forsteri; assembly: GCA_016271365.2. Classification (NCBI taxonomy): domain Eukaryota; kingdom Metazoa; phylum Chordata; order Ceratodontiformes; family Ceratodontidae; genus Neoceratodus; species Neoceratodus forsteri. Next base: position 58,399,543 of record CM057455.1, read on the forward strand.
TTGTGAGGAGGTCAGGAAGTGCACATGAGATAGTACTTGGTTAGGGTGTCAGCTAGGGAGGAATGGTCAGGGAGGAGGGAACCATCCATTGAGAGGACATGGGTGATTGACTGGGAGGAGGGATCAATGAGAGAGAGGATGTTTTTCAAGAAATTTGAGGCAGAGCCTAAGCTAGAGTGGAGGAAATCCTTAGAGTAGTCCTCCTTTGCTGTCTGGACTCTATGCATGAGCTTCATAGTGTCCTGTATGCTTGAAGGTTGACCTGGGTCAGACAGGATTTGTAGGTAGACTATGTGCAATCTTGCAGTTTACACTGGGCAATTAGGTTGGTATTAATCCAGGGGTGGTGGATACATTTTACCTTCACTTTTCTGTGGGGAGCATGAGTGTTCCAGATTCTTGTGAAGTTGCTGAAAAATTAGTTGATGGCTGAATCAACACTGGTAGCAGAGAATACGGGGGACCAGTTGGTTCTGAAAATGTCTTGTAGAAGGGCATTGGTATCTAGCATCCTGAGGAAGTCATGCCATATATATTTAGGGGCTGAGTGTGAGGGATGCACCTTCATGATTCAGTAGGCCATGCAATGATCACTAAAAATATCTGGGAGGGTGCCTGCTGCAATGATATGTTGGGGGTGGGAGAAGAATGACCAGTTCAATATGGAGTGGTTAAGGAAGTGAGGGTTTAGACATATTGGATCTTTTATGGGCTGAATAAGAGTCAGCAGTTCAATGTTGTGTAATGTAGGCTTGGAGTCTGGGAAGAGCCAGTTTAAACTGAAGTCCCCAAGAAGGATCAGCTCCCCCGAGATTGTGTGCAAGGCGATGGAGGAGATACAAGTAGCCAGTGAGGTTAGTAAAAGTCTTGGAGGGGGCATTTAATGCCCCAGTGTATACAGGGAGAGTGGCTGGGATGTTCATCTTGGTTATAATTAGATCATGAGAGGAGGGGAAGGATTTGAAAAGGAAGATGGAGCAAGAGAGGAATTGACGAATGTAGAGGGCTACCCCGCTGCCACATTTGCCCTTGTCCTGGTGGAAAAGGTTATAACCTGTAAGAAGAAGGTGGGAATTGAGTACCTTGGAGGACATCCAGGTTTCAGAGACTCAAAGTAAGTTGGAAGAGTGCTGGGTAGTTCAGACACTCAGGGCATCTAGTTTGGGGAGATTGCCCCTGGCACCAAAGTGGAATCTTTTAAGATCTTTCGGTAGAGTAGGAAGGGAGGATGGGAAAGGCTGACAAAGGTTGGGTTCTATGTCTCCTGAGAAAAGCAGTAGGAAAATTTGTAAGTGGAGAAGGGAGGTTTTTTTTCTATCCTTTACAGTGTCAGCTGGGGAGGTGGCAATGCATAAAGGTGGGGCAACAGATGCAGTTGAATGCTTCTAGGTTTAGCAAAGGGGGGCACATTACTCCCAGTTGTAAGAAATGGTGTAGGAAGGGGGTGGTGAGGGGAGGGGAGTGTTGGGGGGAGGCAGTAGTTGACAGAAGGGTAGAGGAGGAAAAGTAGGGAATGGGAGGAAAGGTAGGGAGCAGTGATAGAACAGATACAAAGGGACAGCAGAGAAAAGCAGAGAGGGACAAGGGTCAACATAATGTGATGAAGGGGTGGGGGGGCAGAGAGGAATGTGCCAAATATTCTACAATAGAGGGAAGATTATAGTACACTACCTGCAGGAAACTAGGGCAGGTACCTACAGTGAAGGATACTGTGACTGCAGTAACTGCTTCCAATTGGTTTCCCAAGGTCATGGGTGATAATGGTAGTATGGTTAGTAGTTGACAGTCTAACTGCAGGCTCTGTGCTATAGTGCTCAGTAAGTAATACTGTCTCCAGCTGAACTAGCTCCAGGAGGTTAAGTTGCTAGCTGTGGGGAACTCCAAGTGTATGAAGCCAGCAGGGATTGAGAGGGGTGTACCAGGTAACCATGCAGTAGCGGTGTAAAAGTTCAGTAATTGTTTTTTTTGCACCTATGGCATCCTTATAAAACAAAGGGTACCTTTGGGTCTGGAGGGTGGCTGGGAAGTGTGGACGAAGTGCAGCACAGCACAGAACACTGCCACTTGTGGCCAGATTCACCAAGAGGCTGTGGTCAGGTGGTGTGTCCTAAGATGGCACCAAAGTCTGGCCAGTGGAAAATCATGTACTCAAATGCCTGCAGTCTGGGAAACAAGATCCCAGACCTGCAGACTACAATGACAGAGGCTAAACTGGACAAAGAAGCCATTATCGAGACATGATTCACCAGGTTTAAATACTTCGTTGACAAGCATTTAAACTAGCCAAGGGGGGAGGCACTGGAAAGGAGCAGGGAAATCATACCCCCCCTTAAAAAATATCAGGGTACTAAGTGAGGTAGACACCAACATAGAGATGTTGATAGGGAGAAGTGTAGGGGTAAATGGAGAAAATGACAAATGCAATAAGGACAGGGATGGGACAAAAAGGGGTAAGGCCATCAAGAAATGGAGGGTAATGAGTACCAACACCCGTAGTCTGGGCAACAAGCTCCCTGAACTGGTGGCCTTGATGGAAGAGGGATGTCTGGATATTGTAGCAGTCACAGAAACATGGTACACAGAGAACCATGACTGGGATGTTAACATACCAGGGTACACAACCTACAGGAGAGACAAGGAGGGCAGAAGAGGGGGGAGTAGCTCTCTATGTAAGGGAAGTGATTAAAGCAACTGAACAAAAGAGTAAACATGGAGGAGGGGAGGCACTGTGGGTCACCTTAGAGACTGGAAATGGCACCACAATCCGCACAGGGGTTGTATATAGACCCCCATGTCAGGGGGAAGGAATGGACAAGGATATGATAGAAGGCATACTTAGGATGGCAGAGAAAGGGGAGATACTGTTGATGGGGGACCTTAACATGCCAGATGTTAACTGGAGCACCTTTTCAGCAGCCACATCCAAAAGCAGGGCCATTCTTGATGCCCTTCAGGTGGTATGCCTCAAACAGCTAGTTTTGGAACCTACTCATGAGGGAGCAATCTTAGATCTCGTACTATCAAATAGGGACAGTGAGAGGATCTCAGATCTAGAAGTGGGTAGCCATTTGGGAACAAGTGACCACCAAACAGTGTGGTTCATGATAAACTCAGCTACAGAGTCAAGCCATACAAAAGTGAAGGTTCTGGACTTCAGGAGGGCTGACTTTGGCAAGATGGGAGAGTGCCTTAGAAAAGCACCAGCAAACAGGCTTGAAGGAGGGGTGTAGCAACAATGGGGAAATATAAAAACTGCCATCTCAGAGGCAACAAGCCTTTGTGTGAAGCAAACAAATCAAAATGAAAGAAAAAGCCACTATGGTTCTCATGAATGTCAGGGAGAAAAAGATAGCATTTAGGAAGTATAAGGAAACACAGAAGGAGCAGGAGAGAGAACTGTACCAATTAAGGCAGAAGGACGCAGGGAGGGTAGTCTGAATAGCAAAGGCACAAACTGAGGAAAAGATAGCTAACTCGGTTAAGAAGGGGGATAAATTATAGGTATATCAGGGAGTGCAGAAATACAAAGGGAGGGATAGTGAGGCTGAATAGAATGGATGGTGGGGCAGAGAGTGACTGTAAAAAAGCAGCGATACTGAATGAATACTTCTGTTCAGTATTCGCAAAAGAGGAAGTGGGGGAGGTGCATAATCCAATTAACAGAAGCACTCTGGAGAGGGGGGTTGATCCCAGTCCTTTCACAGAAGAAAGGGTTCTGAAAGAACTCCTAAAACTGAAGGTGGACAAAGCAATGGGGCCAGATAGAATTCACCCCAGAATTCTAAAAGAATTAAGCAGAGAACTAGTGACACCACTGACTACCCTTTTTAACAAACCATGGGAGGATGGTGTGGTACTTGAGGACTGGAAGAAGGCAGATGTGATTCCCCTTCACAAACGTGGGACCAAGACAGAGGCAGGAAACTACAGACCTGTCAGTTTGACCTCTGTGGTAGGGAAAGTTATGGAATCACTTCTGAAGGAAAGAACTGTTGAGTACCTAGAGGCCAGTGGTGCACAGAACCCAAGGCAGCATGGGTTCACAGCGGGAAGGTCATGTCAGATGAATCTAATTGATTTCTTTGACTGGGTGACCAAAGTGGTAGACTAGGGAAAGGCTGTGGACATGGCCTATCTAGACTTTAGCAAGGCATTTGACACAGTCCCACACAAAAGATTAGTAGTCAAATTAACCAGCCTGGGAGTGGGTCCTAGGGTGGTAGACTGGGTAAAACATTGGCTGAACAACAGGACACAGAAGGTAATTGTAAATGGAGTCCACTCTGAAGAAACCAGGGTTACTAGTGTGGTACCGCAGGGTTCAGTACTGGGTCCAGTCCTTCTTAATGTCTTTATAAGTGACACTGCAGAGAGACTGGAAGGAAAAGTATGCCTCTTTGCAGATGACACAAAGATCTGCAACAGGGTTGATACACAAGGAGGCGTGGAAAGTATGAGAAGGGACTTGGCAAGGTTGAAGGAATGGTCAGAAGTATGGCAGCTTGGATTCAATGCAAAGAAATGCAAAGTAATGCACCTGGGAAACAAACACCCAGGGGAAGATTACACAATGGGGGGAGGTAGTAACAATAACAAAAATGGAAAGAGACCTGGGGGTAATCATATCAGATGACCTTAAGGTTGGCAAGCAATGTGAGAAGGTGGTAGGGAGGTCTAGGGGGATACTGGGATGTATAGGGAGAGGTATCACCCGCAGAAAACAGGAAGTTGTTATCCCCCTGTACAGACAGTTGGTAAGACCCCATCTGGAGTACTGCGTCCAGTTCTGGAGACCCCTTCTCTGCAAGGACATGGACAGGATGGAGGCAGTGCAGAGAAGGGCAACTAAAATGGTGCAGGGTCTGCAAGAGAAGCCATATGAGGAGAGACTAAAAGAGCTTAATATGTATAACTCTGAGGAAAGGAGGGAGAGGGGGGACATGATGGAAACGTTTAAGTACCTCAGTGGAATGAACAAAGTCCAAGAGGGTGGCATCTTTCAAAAAAGAGATGTGCAAGAACAAGGGGACACAATTTGAAGATGGGGGGATGGCTCAGGGGCAATGTGAGCAATTATTTGGTGGATGCATGGAACAGCCTTACTGAGGAGGTTGTGGGTTCTAAAACTGTGGGAGAATTCAAGAATGCATGGGGCAGACATAAGGCAATTTTTGTGGGGGGTAGGAAGAAATAGGCTGTTGGTTAAATAGGATCTGCAGCTTATCCTCTAGGTAGGGAAATGGGCAGACTAGGTGGGCCAAGCGGTCCTTATCTGCCATCAAAGTCTATGTTTCTATGTTTCAGTAATCACACTGGAGAGAATTCAGTCCCCAGCTATGTACTGTTCAGGAGAGACCGAGGTGCAAAGGGGGGTGGCCATTTATGTCAACGAGAATATCAAATCTACAGAAATTCAGAATGCACATAAGGAGCCAGAAGAACTGTGGGTCAACTTGGAAACAGGAAATGGTACAGCCATACAAACTGGGGTTCTCTACAGGCCTCCAGACTAGGGGGAGGACATAGACGCATTACTGTTACAAGATATACAAAACATGACAGCTAAAAGGAAGGTCCTGATAATGGGAGACTTCAACATGCCAGATACAGATTGGTTAATACCAGCAGGAACATCTGACAGAACTAGACACATAGTGAATTCCCTGCAGGGGAGTGCCTCAAACTACTATTACAACAACCCACAAGAGAGAGGGCTATCCTAGATCTAGTACTGACTAATGGGGAAAGGATCACAGTTCTCCAGGCAGAAGGTCACCTGGGAGCCAGTGACCATCACATGGTATGGTTCAATTTGGCCACTAGAACTAAATCATCCCATTCCAAGGCAGAAATATGGGACTTCAGAGGAGCTGACTTTGATATGATGGCCAACAATGTTAAGCTACCCCTGGCAAGAAGAAATACAGGTGAGGAGGTAAAGACAAAGTGGGCAAGCATTAAGGATGCAATACTTGAAGCAACATCCCATTGTGTTAGGGAGAAAAGCAAGAGCAAAAGAAGGAGGAAACCACTTTGGTTCTCAAAAACAGTAGCAGAAAAGGTCAGAGCCAAAAGGTTGGCCTTCAGAAAACATAAGGGAATGCAGTAGGATGAAGAAAAGAAAGCATACCAAACTTTCCTAAGGGAAGCAGGGAAGGCAGTAAGGCAGGCAAAGACCTAAACCTAGGAAACACTAGCACAAACAGTAAAAGAAGGTGACAAGATTCTATAGATACATTAGTGAAAGGAGAAAGTCCAGAAGGGGTACTGCTAAGATCAAAGGGGGATAAGGAGGAGTGTGTGGAGGAGACCAAGGAAAGGCATCTGTCCTAAATAGATACTTCTGCTCAGTATTTACTGAGGAGAAAGTAGGGCAAGCCCCACAGCTCAGGACCATGTACACGGGGAGGTATGCACAAGTCCATTCACAAAAGAAAGGGTCCTACAAGAGCTTGCTAAGCTCAGGGTGGACAAGGCAATAGAATCTGATGACATGCATCCCACAGTACTAAAGGAGCTAAGGGTGGAACTAGTAGAGCTATTATCAGAACTATTTAGAGAGTCACTAAGCACAGTAGCGGTCCCAGAACACTGGAGAAGGGCTCATGTGATCCTGGTCCACAAGAGTAGTAGCAGGGTGGAGGCAGAGAAATACAGACCAGTCAGTCTTACCTCAGTAGTGGGCAAGAATATGGAGGCACTCCTTAAGGAAAGGATAGTGCAACACCTGGAATCCATAGGAGCACAGGATCCAAGACAGCATAGGATTACAACAGGAAGGTCCTGTCAAACTAATCATATAGATTGACTGGGTAACTAGAGTGGTGGACCAAGGGGGAGCAGATGATGTCACCTACCTTTACTTCAGCAAAGCTTTCAATACTGTTCCACATAGAAGATTGAGTAATAAGCTGGGTAGGCTCGGGGTGGGTCAGAAGTTGGTCAACTGGGTGGCAAACTGGTTGGCGGGCAGAAAACAGAGAGTGGTGGTAAACGGCATACAGTCAGAAGAGATGCAAGTCACAAGTGGGGATGCCCTCAGGGATCGGTCCTGGGGCCAGTCCTCTTCAATATCTTCATCAGTGACACTGCAGATGGACTGGAGGCTAAGGTTTGTCTGTTTGCAGATGACACCAAGATCTGCAACAGAGTAGGTGATCCAGATGGGGTAGGCAGAATGAGAAAAATCTGGATAAACTGGCAAAATGGTCAGAAGAGTGGCAACTAGGGTTTAACACAAAGAAGTACAAGATCATGCACATAGGGACGAGAAACCCTGAAGCCACCTATAGGTTGGGAGGGGAGTTGCTGGCAATCACAAGGGAAGAAAGAGACTTGGGCATCATCATCACAGATGACCTGAAATCATACAAGCAGACCACTAAAGCAGAAGGTATGGCTAGCAGGATGTTGGGGGTGTATCAGTAGGAATATTTCAAGTCATAAGAAAGGTAATAATCCCTCTTTACAAGACACTGGTTAGGCCCCATCTGGAGTACTGCGTGCAGTACTGGGGAGCCCATCTGCACAAGGACATTAACAAAATGGAAGCGGTACAGAGAAGGGCAACCAAAATGCTGCAGGGACTGCATCAGAAAACATATGAGGACAGATTAATGGAGCTCAATATGTATACCCTAGAGCAAAGGAGGGAGAGAGGTGATATGCTCGAAACATTCAAACATCATAAGGGCATTAACAAGGTGAAAGAGTCTAACGTGTCTCAATATACAATAAGAAAAATAGCAGAACAAGAGTACACAGCATGGGATTAGAGGGAGGCCAATTAAGGGGTAATGTGAGGAAGTTCTTTTTCACAGAAAGGGTGGTGGATGCATGGAATGGCCTACCTCAGGAAATGGTGGATATGAATACAGTGCAGGGCTTCAAGCAGGCAAGGGACAGGTATAATGGAGCGCTATAGATGAGTATGAATAGATAGACCATTGACAGAGTAAAGTTCTATAGCACTTTCATAAGGTAGAAAAAATGGGCTGACTGGCGAGGCCTTGTGGTCCTTATCTGCTGTCAATGTCTATGTTTCAATAAAGTCTTTTTGCTGCACCCTTCTTGGGTAGCCCTTCACATTTGTTGCATGCTTTTTGGGTAGCCCCCACATTTAGTTCTCTAGCCAGCCTGAGTGTTGGTATCCTTTGTTTCTCCATAACTGTGAGACCCCTTCATAGTGCATTGTGTTACCAGTTAGTTTTAGGAAATCACCCTGTGCTTAACTCTACTGTTCCTCTGGTCCCTATCTAGCTTGTGTCAGCAACCACTGTTACACCATATCTGGCTGGTCCATCTCTACTGTTCCTTTTACCCACCCAGTTCAGCAAGTACTGTTACACCATAGCTGGATGTCCCACCTCTACTGTTCATTTAACCCATCCCATTCAGTATGTACAGTTACACCATAGCTGGATGTCTCATGTCTATTGTTCCTTTTAATCATCCCATTCAGAAAGTACCATTACACTATATCTGGATAGTCCAACTCTACTGTTTCTTTTACCCATCCCATTCAGCAACAACTGTTACACCATATCTGGATGGTCCATCTCTGCTGTTCCTTTTACCTATCCCATTCAGTATGTACTGTTACATTTTATTTATTTATTTATGTCTTTGATTTCAGGATAAGTGCACCGATACAGAGGACCGTTTTCAGTCACGAACCGGGCCACAGTGTGGCAGTCAATACAGAGATCTCAGCAGCACATACAAGTAGATACAATCCATGCAGTAAATTCACACCTTGCGCATGAGGTGGTGTGGAAAAAAAATAAAGTAATAGTACAAAGGACAGAGGGTAGGCAAAAGCCAGACACATGCAGTGGGAAGTAGGGCCATAAGGAGCAGCAGGAGACATGAGATACAGGAGAATACAAGGTGCAGAAGAACATAAGTGGCTATAGGAGTAAGAAGTAAGACTAGTTAGCAGGGCCAACAGCAGAGCTGAGTGGGTTTGTATAGTCAGAAACTACCAACAGGTTTAGGTGGGTTTAGAGAGATACCGCAATGAGAGGGGAGATGGGAGGAGGGCTGGATACAAGGGGATGGAGACGTAGGCATCAGAGTGTCAAAGTATTGATTACCAGACACAGTGGCAGTTTGCACCATCTAGGAGCCAGTGTTTCTCTACCTGTTTGAAAGCCAGGTGTGAAGGGGATGATTGGACGGACTGTGAGAGCTTGTTCCATAGGGAAGGTGCAGTGATGGAGAAAGCTCTGCATCCCACTGCCGTGGAGATGCAGGGAGCCTCCGGGGGGGGGGGCCTGAGGATGCCCTGAGTGTTCCAGGAGCTACTTTGTTGGTCAGGAGGAGAGAGCAGAGTGATAAGTGTCGGTACCACAACACATTATCCACTAGGCAGCCCATGGCATAGTCAAAGTGATCTTGTATAGGCAGCCAGCCCAGGGACTGGTAAAGAGTGCAGTGGTGGGTCTGGTGGGGAGCTTGAAGGACGAAATGACAGATACAGTTGTAGGTAGTGTTTAGTTTTGACTTCTAGGTGGGGGATACGAGGGAGTAGATGGGAGAGCAGTAGTCAAGTAGAGGCAAAAGGTTGCCCTGGGCGATGGCAAGGCATGCTTCAGCCGATAGGAAGTATTTAAGTCTGTAGGCAGTGTGAAGTGGACAGCCAGTTCTGAGTACTCTATGATTTCTTGTAATATAAAAATGTGTTATTGACTGTCTCTCATGAGAGATGCTGAGACAGCATGTGAGATGACACACACACACACACACACACACAGGTTTTAGATACAAGATATTACCTGGAAGGCCATGAGATAATTACAAGCTGGAAGAGGCTTGAGTTGAGGATATCCTGTTTATCTAGCTTTATTGTAGCTTGCCAGCTGCTAGGCTAGAATCATAAACTTTTATAATGTTTAGAGGAAGAAGAGCAGGTTATGGCAGAGGATACTGCTCATAGACGAAAGGAGATTTACAGCCATGATTGGGGAAGTCCCATGGGGAAAGGAATTTCTGCTGATGTAACCTTAATTAACTTACCTTCTAAAATGATAAAACATCATGGATGTATTCTGTTTTAATAAACAGAGGAGGAGTTAGGTGACCTCACGCAAAGGGGTTGGCAAAGACAGTTTTTTAAACAGTATTCTGTTTTCCTTCACACACAAATGTTTGGACTCTGAAAAAGAAACATCTACAGCACTGTGAGATAAGAATACCATAGAACAGACAATTCTAAGAGTACTGTGGTAGGAGATTTTGTCTGCACTTTTAAATCTGTTTTAAGTGATTTGTATGTTTGGTGATATATGGTTCTGTATTTACATTTTATATTTTTATCTATTTCTAAGTAAACATCTCAATTTTAAGACTAATGGTGATCCTTTGATATTCTTTTCTTTGCAGAGTGAAACATATATGTTTAAAGTTGACACTGCAAAAAGCTCACTGGTTTACCAAACTGGAAAAGATAAGAGTTTATTCTTGGATCTTTCATAGAGTTTTAAGGGTTCATTTTTGTATACCTGGTTAGGTGCCTGAAAGCAAAGATATCTGGCCCCCCGAAGACAGAATTATCTGAGCCTGTACATTGGGTATGCTAACAAGAGGTTCACAGTTTGAACCCCTCCAAGACTTGAGACCAAAGTTTGATTTGAACCCACAGAACAGACAGGAGGGTTACCCTGTTCTGTTAACTGTTCACAAGACTGCGCTCAGAGGTTGGCACTATGGGAGCAGAGGGCTTGACCTACTGAGTGGGCTTGTGACATGCAGCACCAAGTTTCTGGTGAATTCTCCACACAGTGTTGTTGACATGCTCGTTGAAAGAGAGGGAGGGATCAAGAGTGACACGTAAGTATTTAAAAGATGGGACATTTTCAAGAGGAGGGCCTGCTGGGGTGCTTACTAGGAGGGAGGAGTTGGATTTGGTGGCTTTGGCAAGGAAAGCTTTTGAACCAAACAGCATGGACTTATTTCATTGACTAGAAGCCTGTTGACTAGGAACCATTTATGAGCAGAGCCATAGTTGTGTGTAAGGATGGAGGCGATGGGCTCGATGGATCTGTCGCAATGGTAGAGAACCATTTCATCAGCATAGAGGAGCACTTGGCAGCTGAGGCTTTCCCTAGGGAGTGCATTAATGAATATGGAGAAGAGTAAAGGCCCAAGTATAGAACCTTGGAGGACTCCAGTGCATATGGGAAGGGCAGCAGAGGAGGCTTTGTTGATGATGACAGACTGAGACCGATAGGATAAATAGCTGCGGAACCAGGCTACTGTTTCTCTGGAACAGCAAAAGAGAGCCAGGGTAGAGTGAAGGAGGTGGTGCTCAACAAGGTCAAAAGCCTTTGATGGGTCTATGAAGACAGCTCCTGTGGCTTTGCCTTGGTCCATATTTCGCAGCATGTGATCAGAGAAAAGGGCCAAAGCAGAGGAAATGCTGTGGTGCTTGCGGAAACCGTGCTGAAGAGGACACAAGAGGTTATACTTTTCAAGATGCTCTGAGAACTGGGAGGTGCACAACTTTTTTAAGCAGTTTGCTCAGGTGAGGGAGTAGGGAGATGGGCCTATAGTTATCAGGGGTTTGAGGGTCAACGCTTTTGAAGACAGGAACTACATTTGCATGTTTCCAAGAGTTGGGAACTGTAGAGGATGTGAGGGCGAGGTTAAAGAGGAAGGTGACTGGTTTAATCAATGTGGGGCCAATGAGTTTAAGGAAAGCAGGGTATAGCCCATCACTGCCAGGACTGCCTTTGGCCAGGAGACACTTTAGGTGTTTAATAGTGTCTCTATGCCCAATGACTTTGAAGTGGAATGGAGAGAGTAGAGTAGTGGCAGAGGAGGGTGGGGTGGGAGGTGGGTTGTTCAGGGCAGGGGACGCCTGTGGTGGGAGCTTGCCTAGATAGGGGGATAAGTCAGAGAACTTTATGTTGAAGATGTTTGCAATCTTTGTGGGGTCAGAGATAGGACCAGAGGGGGATGAGAGCTGCATTAGTTGACTCCTGGATTTCAGGTTAAGGATAGACCCAGTGGAGGCCCAGAAATTTGTGCGGTTTGCCAAGGTTTTCTGTCTGTTGATTAATGCAGAATTTACGCTTGACTTATCTAGCAGTCTGCTTGCAGGTATTGCATAGCTGTCTGTAGGCATTCCAGAGGAGAGTAGAGGGTGCAGCCTTGTAGACTTTCCATTTGTTGTCCTGGGCTTTCATAAGTGTCAGCAATTCCTTTGACAGTCAGCAGGTACAGCCCCCTCTTACCCTTCTGGTGGTGACTGGGAAATGGACGTCCTGCAGGTGTGAGAGTTTGGATGTAAGGTAAGTGGCCGCATCAGATACGCTGTTTAGACTGTATAAGGTTGACCAATCAATTGCCCTAAAGTCACTGAGGACATGGCTAGGGTCCGGGCAGCTAAAGTTTCTGAAGGACAGGAGTCTGTGAGGCAGGTGGACAGATTTGGTGGACAGAATAGCATAGGTAGAGGTGTGGTCACTTATGGAGTCCAACATAATACCTACTTGGAGGACTGCGTTCACTAAGTTTGTGATGACCCAGTCAATCAGGAAGTGATTTTGTGTGCGATTGTTATGTCTGGTGGGGGAGCAGATAATTTGCTCTATGTTGTGTTCCTTCAGTGCACTAGAGTAGTCCCGCGATACATCATCCGTCCAGTTTAGATCAAAATCACCAAAGACTATTGTGTCTCTTTGGGGGGGTCACACTCTTCATGCCATTTAGGAAATTAGAGATGCCTGGGATACCTTCGGGGGGTGGGGGTTGTAGCAGCAACCCAGGTAAAGTTTCTTGGAAGCACCTAGAATCACCTCTGTGAGAATCCACTCACTCTGAGAGGTGGGAGGGGAGCAGCTGATGATACTGGCAGGAAGGTGGTCCTGCACATACAATGCCATGCCCCCTCCCTTCTTTCGTCCTGGTCTGTCCAGTCGTAGGAGTGTATAGCTATCTAGGTTGAACAAGGAGTTAGTGTGGTGGGGTTTCAGCCAGGTCTCTGTGAGACCTAGTGCCTGTGGCTTGTAGAGAGATATCCATGCCTCAAGCTCATGGAACTTTGATGGGAGGCTACAGATATTCATGTGGACAACTTTTAGCCCATGATGTCCTGACCAGGCAGTCTCTGTGTGGTCAGTGTGGGTGTTTGTGGGGCCAGGGTTATGTTCTACATCACCAGAGAGGAGAATCAGTGTAAGTAGAGGACAAATAGGAGGGAGCCTATAGGGGGATTGAAGGGTGAGGGAGTGCACATACAGGCTGAGCTGCTGCTCATAGATATGCAATGCAGGAAGGTTGTGCTCGTGAGGGTGCTTACATGACCGTTCACAAAGCGCAAGGTGTGTGAGAAAGTGAATGGTGTTGGGGAGGGGCTTAGTTTGAGCAGCTCCAAGGCTAGTATAGATGCCCAGACATCAGTCACCAGTAGCAACGTGGGCACAGAAACTAGAAAGAGGAGCAACCTGCAGGCGTTCTTTTCTAGGAGGTATCTAGAAGCCTATAGTAGGAGATGAGAAGTGTGAAGAAGATGAGAGTGGCGTGAGAGAAGACCCGGTTTAAGTAACACAAGGGTGAGAGGAGAGCCAGAGGTGCTGAAATTGGCAAATGGGATGTAAGATCGCCGAGAGGGGGGGGAACAACTGAGTACTTAAAGGAGGCCTGGGGGGGAGGGGGGAAGGAAAACCTCCCAGTAGGCTTAGCGGCAGACCGAAGCCAAAAGTCCCAATGTTAAATCAATGATACACAGCGCTCCAATCGGCTTCTGACTTCACTGCAATCCATCCAATCAGATTCAGCTACCAGAAAGCCACACCAATCAGAGGCTCCCAGCACGAGACGGCTTGGGGAAAAGCTTGGCGGTAGTACCTGGTTATGGGATCCACAGGGGAGGACGAGGAGGGTGGCCAAGGGGTGTGCTCAGAGTCGGTCGGTGATGCAGCAGCCGCCATGGTTAGGGCAGGTCCAGAAAGGCACTATTCGGCGCGGGTCATGGGGGGAAGAGAGGAACACAAATTAAATATGGTTTAGCTAGGAGCGGGTGGCTGGCGGCAGTTCATCAGCTGGGGGTGGGGGTAAGAGATCAACAGACAAAGGCAGTATCACAGGGAATGGTCAGGGTGGGGTCAGAGACAGTTGAAAACAAGAGCAGAGGGAGGGAGTGGAAGAACGAGGAGGTGCAGGTAGAAGGAGATTGGGGGAAGGGTTACAGAAACAACTTAGAGCAAGATGGGAGCCTTGTTAGAATGGTAAAAAGCCTATATCTGGCTGGTCCATCTCTACTGTTCCTTTTACCCATCCAATTCAGTATGTACTGTATATCTGGCTGGCCCACTTCTACTGTTCTTTTTGCCCATCCCATTCAGCAAACACTGTTACACCATATCTGGATGGACCATCTCTACTATTCTTTTTACACATCCCATTCAGCAAACACTGTTACACCATACCTGGATGACCTATCTCTACTGTTCCTTCAGCATGATCCTATATAATTGGCAGTCCCCACGCCCGCCTTCCAGTTCTCCTGCCAGAGACCTCCAAGGAGGTGTGACAGCAGAAATGATAAGAAGTCCTGGAGCTCAGAATAAGCCCATAAAGAAAGAGCAAAAATGATAAGGGGGATGGAGGGAGGGAGGGAAAAAGGTTACCTACTGCAAGAGCCTAGCTAGAAGATAGTACAGTACCGTAAGAACTTACTGTAACAGTAGATCTTCGAGAAAGGCTCTTGCAGTAGGTAATTTCATATAGGACTGACGCCGGCCAGTGGCAGGACCCCACGGAAAAATTTTAGCTAGCAGTCCCTGGCGAGGGACCACCCCCCCAAGTCAGGTGACCGGCATCATGCGACGTCGGCATAAAGGGGCGGTCCCAGACACCCGCCTTCCAGTTCTTTCCCGCCACAGGCCCGGAAGGCCCGGACGAGAGAGAGAGAAGCAGATGTTTCCATTCCTGGAAAAGGAGCTGAAAAAGCCTAGGGGGATGGAGGGCAGGAAGGTATTACCTACTGCAAGAGCCTCTCTCGAAGATCTACTGTTACGGTAAGTTCTTACGTAACTGTACTATCTTACTTCGAGAGGGCTCGCAGTAGGTAATTACATATAGGACTGAATCCCAAGCAGTCTGGAACAAATAAAAGGCACTGGGAGGAGGAAACTACTCCTGAAAGTAGCATTAGCCTTGCAGGCCTCAAGACAGGAGGCCTTTTAGCAAACAGCTAGTCCGAAGCCTGCTCTCACGGCGAGAGGCAATGTCCAAACTGTAGTGTTTCGTAAAGGTATGGACGGAAGTCCAGGTGGTGGCAGCGCATATGTCTGCCACAGACACATTCTTGAAACGAGCTGCAGAGGCCGCTACTTCTCGGGTGGAGTGACCTCTGACCTGACCTAGGAGGGTCTTGTTGTACTTGTCATAACAGAAAGTGATGCAATGAGCTAACCACTTCGATAGGCATTGCTTGGAAACGACATTGCCTTCCCTTTTGTAAGCAAAAGAGACGAACAACTGGTCAGTCTTTCTGAGATCCTTCGTCCTGTTGGTGTAGTACCTCAGAATCTGGTGAACATCCATGGTATGGAGTAAATATTCTCCTTGGTTGGAGTACTGCGTGAAAAAGTCAGGTAACTCTATAGACTGATTTAAGGTAGAGTCTGCTACCACTTTAGGCAGAAACTTAGGGTTTGTGCAAAGAGCCACTTGTTCTTTGAGGAAAATCAGGTATGGGATTTTACACATAAGGGCCTGGAGCTCGGAAATTCTTCGAGTGGAAGTAATGGCCACCAAGAAGAGCGTCTTCCACGAAAGAAACTTCAGATCTGCAGTGGCCGCAGGTTCGAAGGGAGGAAGGGTAGGTTTCTTGAGAACAAAGTTCAAGTCTCAAGGAGGAGCAGGAGTCCAGATGGGGGGCCTCAGATGGAGGACCCCTCTAAAAAAAGTCTTAGAGACCTCTAATTGGGCAAATGCTTTATCTGTGAAAGGGACATGGTACGCTGAAATAGCGGCCATGTGCACTTTCAAGGAGGAATGACTGAGACCCAGGTCAAAGAGGTGACGTAAATATTCCAGCAGAATGGCCACTGAACAGGAGAAAGACTCCACATTCCTAGAGGTGGCCCAAACAGAAAATCTCTTCCATTCCATGGCATAAGTGGACCTAGTGGAGGGTTTCCTAGCCTCCACCAGAATCTCTGCCACCTTTGGAGAGACACCAAAGCATGATTGAGCTAGGTCTGCAGGAGCCATGCAAGAAGTTGTAGGGACTTGAGTCTCGGATGGACCAGGGTCCCCTGATCCTGGGTCAGCAAACCTCAAGATAAAGGAAGAGGAAGGGGAGGAACCTCTGAGTACTGTTGTAGAAGAGAGAAACGAGATTTGCCTGGGCCAGAAAGGAGCGATCAGAATCATTCTCGCTCCTTCTGTTGATAGTTTCTGCAACACATGAGGAACCAGAGGAATTGGGAAAAGCATAGACAAATCTGCCCTTCCAGCTTAGAGACAGAGCGTCGTTCCAGAAAGCGTCTCGCTCTGGAACGAGCAAACACAAGTTGGGAAGTTTTGCGTTTTGGGAAGAGGCGAACAGGTCTAACTGTGGAATCCCCCAAAGGTGGAAGATGTAATTTAGCACCTTTTGGTCCAACTCCCACTCGTGTGGCAGGGCAGAGGAGTGACTTAGCTTGTCTGTCAGAGTATTGTCGACTCCTGGAACATGAATCGCTGTGAGGTGAAGGTTGTGCTGAGTTGCCCAGTCCCAAACCCTCATTGCTTCCCTGCATAGATGGTAGGATCGAGTCCCTCCCTGCTTGTTGATGTATCACACCACGCACATGTTGTCCGTCTGGACTGCTAGGTGACTGGGAAGAATGTATTGGTGAAGGGCCTGGAGAGCATACACTACTGCTCGAAGCTTGAGCACACTGATGTGGAGAGCTAGTTCCAATCTGGACCATAATCCCTGGGTTCATTGAGGACCCAGATGGGCTCCCCAACCTTCGTCTGATGCATCTGTGGTCAGAGTCTGGGAGGGGGGAAGATGACAGAAGGGGACTCCCCCGAAACAGGTTCTCTCAAACCATCCACCATTGCAAGTCTCGTGCCATCAGCAAGGAGATCAGAACTAGATGATCTAGGTGGTCTACAAGTTGATCCCACTGGGAGCGAAGAGTCCACTGAGAGATCCTCATGTGGAACCGAGCGCGGGAAACTGTCAGGATGGCGGCCGCCATGAGCCACAAGAGATGGAGAACTGACCTCACCGGAACCTTCCTGCGTTCTGATAGCAGGGAAATCTGTGACTGAAGAGAGGCCGCCCTGTCCAGAGGCAGGAAGGCCTTGCTCACCGTTGTATCGAGGATAGCCCTGATAAACTGTAGTCTCTGGGAGGGATCCAGATGAGACTTGGAATGGTTGATGGTAATACCCAGGCAAGTGAAAACCTGCTGGGTGAGGGACAGAAAATGCAGGAGCTCCTCCCTGGACGAGGCCGCCAGGAGCCAGTCATCCAGGTAAGGGAACACCTGGACTCCCATCGTATGCAGGTGGGCCACTACCAAGGCCAGGCATTTGGTAAAAACTTGGGGAGCCGAGGAAAGACCAAAAGGGGGTGCCCGGAACTGGTAATGGTCCCCCTGGAAAGTAAACCGAAGGTCTTTGCGATGAGAGGGGCGAATGGGGATGTGCAGATATGCATCCTGCATATCCAGCGCACAAAGCTATTGACCCGGCCAAAGAATGGGCAGAAGGGTCTGTAGGGAGAGCATCCTGAACCTTCTGTATTCCATGTAAAGGTTCAAAAAGCTGAGATCAAGAATGAGTCTGAGATCTCCCGGCTTCTTTGGGACCAGGAAGAAATGAGAATAGTAACCCGTCCCTTGAAGGTGAGGGCGAACAGGTTCTATGGCCTGCTTCACAAGGAGGGCAGAGATTTCTTCCCGGACCAAAGGAAGATGGTCCCTTGCATAGGACAACTTCAGAGGGGGGTGGCGGAGTGGTTTCTGTAGAAACTCTATAGAGTGCCCTTCCACTATAATCTGAAGCACCCATGAATCCGTTGTTATCCTCTCCCAACCCGGAAGGTGGAGGAAGAACCTCCCTCCTACCGGTTCCTCCAGTGTGCCCGGAGGCAGTGGGAGAGGGGAGGAGTCAGGTGATGTGGCGGGGCAGCGCCGCAGCTAGGGCACCTGCTGCTTTTTTGGGCAGGGGGGCCTGGCAGCTGCGGGGGCCTGACGTTTAGTGGCCCGCCTTCCTTGGGATTTCGCTTGTGGCCGACTGCGTCTCTGAAAAGGACGGTGCTGTGGATGATGGGGATGGTACATGGAATCCACAGATTTCAGACTCATCCCCTTCTCCTGCAAGTCGGTGATGATGTCCTTGACATCACCGCTGAAAAGCACCGAACCCCTGAAAGGTGCTTCCTGGATCGCTGACTGCACCTCTGGGACAAAACCTGACACGCAGAGCCAGGCATGATGCCGAAGACTCACAGCGAAAGTGGAGTTCTGCCCGGCAGTGTCCACTGCATCGTATGTCGTCCGCAGAATGTGACGACTGGCCGAACGAGCAGAACGGACTAAATCAGCTAACTCCTGCTTGACTTGGGAGTCAGGTAAGGAGTCAATCTTAGATTCCACCTGGGTAAGGATGGCCTTCTGGTAATCCCCCATATGAGCAACGTAATTCAGGGCCCGAATTCCCAGTGTGGAAGAGGCATATATTTTTCTTCCATACTGGTCCAGGAGGCGAGATTCCTTATCCGGAGGAGATGAGCTTAGATGTTTGGAATGCGCTGACCGGCCGTGAGCGGCACTAATCATGACCGAATCTGCACGAGGGTGAGAGTGCAAAAAATTGACACCCTCAGGAGCCTGGTATAGCCTGTTAGACTTCTTAGGAAGCGGGGCTAAAGCCAACGGTTGTTTCCAAATAGTGGAAACAAGGTGGGCGTGAGGCTCAATCCACGGTGGCACTAAAGTAGGAGCTGTCAGAGGCAGGTCCAGATGTTCAGCGAGTTTGACCCACTGAGGATCTGGTTCCAATGAGCACAACTGATGTACTTCCTGGATTTTTCTGAGCAACTCCGTGAAGGAAGGGTCCTCCGGAGGAGACTTCGGAGGAGTTCTCAGCCGGGGCTTGGACGGAGAGCGAGGCCCGTCGTCTCTCTCGGAGCATCCGTCGGAGGAATCCGAGAGGGAAGAAGAAGAAGAATCAGAAGCAGAATAAGACTCCCTGACACAGCTAGGGGGAGGAACGGGTTCCTTGGGGGGGATCCTTGGGCGCATGTCCTGCCCCTCTTGGGATCCAGAGGCTGTGAGGAGTGTGCTGTCCTCGGTGTACGGGGTCTGGGGCGCACCGGCCACCGTAAGGTGGCTCTCTACTTCCTTGGTGAGCTGAGCCTGGCCTCAGCCCACCAAGAAGCCAGAGTCTCCTGCAGATCCACCGGCAGCTGAGGGGGTGATGGAGGTGGAAGAGGAGGGGGAAAAGAATACGGGTTGTATCCGTAAGGCGAGTATCTGAAACCTGGCTGCGGGAAACCAGTGCCGGGTATTGAGGCGTTGGGTACTGCGGCGTCGGAGGGACCGGCGTCGGGTACTGTGGCACTGGATACTGTTGTCCCGGGTACGACGGTGTCAGATAAGACGATGGGTACCCGGGCACTGGAGGAGCTGCTGGAGAAGACGGCCCAGAAGTTGGCCCCACGGGCGGGTCAACATTGAGAGGCCTGAGGAGGGCAGGGCCTGACGGAAGGGGAATATCCCCCGCCAGTGTCGGTGGGGCCAGGGTCACAGCCGGCGTCAGGGCCGGCATCTGGGGGGCTGGCGTCAGATCCGGTTCCTTAGGAGGAGGGTCTGACGGAGGTGGAACATCCCTCGCATCGCCCGGGGATGGGGGGGAATCCCCGGGGTCAGGCTGGGGTGACTCGGGCTCCCCGGATGGCAGCGAAGCCTGTGGGGAACCGGGTACGACGAGGGTTCGAGGGTCCATCGTAGGTTCCATCGCCCGGTGCACATTGGGGGAGCTGACGTGCGGCTTAGGGGCTAGGTCCCGGTGGGCACCAGAGAAGCTGGCATCCATCTTATGGGGTCCCTCGTCGGAGGCAGGCTGAGGAGGGGGAGCGGCCCGGTCCTAGGGGAATGAGGTCATGCGCTGCCCCAAAGAGTCAGGTGTCTTATCAACCTTCTCCCGGCGGACGTCGGAGGAGCTGACGTTCGACTTATGGGAGTCACCCGCACCAGTAGGCCGCAAGCCTGCGGTTGAAATGGGGGCGGAGGCCTACTTTTGCCTGGAGGCACCCGCAAGGCCCGAGCGCAAGCCAGACGGGCGGGCCGATGCCTCCTCCAAAGCCTTGGAGGCTGCCGTCAGACGGTCCCCCAGAGGGAATGTTACCTGGACTGCGAGTCTGGACGGAGTCGCGGGCGAGGATGCCTTCTCCCGGTGCCTCTCCTTGTCCCACTTTTTACGATGCCCTTCTGGAGAAGCCGATGCCTGCCTGAGCTTCTTCAATTCTTTTTCCATCGAAGACATCTTTTTCTTTAGAAGATGGGCTTCCAGTGACTGTTGGCATCGTCTGCAGGTAGCCGCATTGAAGTGAAGGCAATGCGGGCACCTGTTGACCGGGTGGTTGGGGCCTAGGTACAAGAGGCAGAGGGAATGGCCGTCCTTGTGTGGCAGTTGGACGCCGCATGAGTCGCACATGTTTTTGTGCTCGGAAGGAGTAGGGGATGACATACACTGACGATGACCTGGCGAAAAGAAGAAAAAATACTGAAAATTCTCGGTAAAACGGACGAAAGAGCAGGGCTGACTAAGCACGAACTTTACTGCAAGGTGCTACACGAGCTAACGGCAGGAAAGAACTGGGAGGCGGGCGTCTGGGACCACCCCTTTATACTGACGTCGCATGATGCCGGTCACCTGACGTGGGGGCAGTCCCTCACCAGGGACTGCTACCTAGAAAATTTTCAGTGGGGTCCTGCCGCCGGCTGGCGTCAGTCCTATATGTAATTACCTACTGCAAGAGCCCTCTCGAAGTAAGATCTACTGTTACGGTAAGTTCTTACATAACTGTACTATCTTACTTCGAGAGGACTCTTGCAGTAGATAATCACCTTGAGGACTAAGTCCCAAGCAGTGTGAATCAGAAGAAAAGACTGAAACACGGGAGGCAGGAACTGAAAACCTGCTACTGGCACATAAAATTTATGCCAGGAGGCCTTGAAGTACAGCTGAGTCAAAACCTGCCCTGTGCCTAGAAGTAATGTCCAGACTGTTATGCTTTGAGAAAGTGTGGACTGAACTACAAGTAGCCGCGGCACAGATGCTAGCGGCAGAAACATTCCTGAAACAAGCAGCTGAGGCAGCCATGCCCCTAGTGGAATGCCCCTTGATTTCCACCGGAAGGGTTTTACCATGCTTCTGGTAACAAAAAGTAACACAGTTTGCCAACCATTTGGATAAACACTGTTTGGCAACTGCCGCACCTTCTCTCTTGAGTGCAAACGAAACAAAATGCTGATCCTTTTTTGGACAGACTTTGTGCTGTTTGTGTAATGTCACCCCTGCTCTAATCCAGCTCCAAGACTGTCTCCTCTTCCCCTCCCCATATTTTTCCTTCTCTTTGTAAATAACTTCTTGACTACTAGCTCTCTTCCTTCTCGAACTTTGTTGCTGACCATCCACTGTTGTTTTGCCAATTACTACCCCTGACCTTCCTTCTGTCAGTCTTTCTTGTTATGTTTGAACATTCCTCATATTTCTCTCTATATAACCTTACTATCGTATTAACCCTTTCACTCCACAGGCTGGGTCCATGGTTTCTGCACTTATTATATATCTTACTGCCATTATCTGTATAATGCTTGCCATTATTTTTTGTTGTTTCGACCTATTGTATTTTTGTAGCACTGCTGTACTGTTCCTCTATTTGTATTATTGTACCCATGTTGCTGTTGTTCAACTGTTCTCCTTTTGTTGTACTCTCTCGGGTCGTGCCTAAAAATAGTCATTTTATAGCTAGTGCACCTACACGGTTAACAAAAACTAACCAAATAAATAAATAAATAGTGCAAGATTCTGTGAACATCTAACGTGTGGAGAAGCACTTCCCCCTGATCAGAATATTTGGGGTAGTACACTGGTAGTTGAATCGACTGGTTCAACATAAACTCAGAAACCACTTTGGATAAAAACTTAGGGTTGATACGAAGATCCACCCAATCTCTGTGAAAAAATACATAAGGCTCTTTACAAATCACGGCCTGAAGCTCTGAAATCCTTTGCGCTGAAGTGACTACCACTAAAAACATTACAAGAACCAGCCAGTTGAAAAGGAGGCAAGGTTAGTCACAGGAAGAAACTTCTAATATTATTATGGTATGATATTGTGTTATAAATAAATGGTCTGTGTATGTAATTGTTTCACACAAGTTAGCAGTTTGGCTTTTAACCTTCAAGGTGTCAGTAAGGATGTCATTAAACTGACCAGGAAAAAACCTAATTAATACCTTCCTTCCAAGGGATATTTTATGGCCCTCATACCTGTTCGGCATTTGATGTTGGTTTCCAAATATACATTTTATGACATCAGGAAGGGACATCATTTTTGCTGATTCCCATTCATTTTCTTACACCTTAGTGACAGATTGTGGGATTGTAAACCTCAATGGAAATATTGATCAAAGGCTGTCATACTTGGGAAATGGCTTTTTTTGCTGATGTTCACGTTTTTTAAAATTCCTTCTTGTAGATAACTATGTTAGAATTAATTCTAAGGGAGGATCTAGCTCATCTCATCAAAAAGGGGTGGGGAAAGGGAGTGTTGAAATGAAACATTTATCTGGGAAATGTGACATATGATTTTTGGACTCTGAGAGAGCTAGTTCTCTAAATTAAAAAGCACTTAAAGGTAGGCCGGCCCGGTGGTGCTGAGGGTTGAGGCGCTGGACGCCACACCTCGTACCGTGCCATCAACCTGGGTTTGGGAATGGACTCAGTTTGCTCGGGGGCTGGCAGAGAAGGCAAGGATTGGGCATCATAGCTCTCCTTCCTCAGGGTGGGGGGTCTGTGCTGCGAATGGCACAGCTAGGGGGGCTCGCCTACGCCCAGGGTGCTTGGTTGCCTCCGCAGAGGTGAAGACAGCTGCTGCACCCATTGCACTGTGCGCGGGTGCAAAAATGGTGAAAAGAATAAAAATTCCCGGCTGCAGGATGATGCCCAACTCCCCGCAGGCACTGCTCCCGGACCGGGCATAAGGTAAGCCCTGGTAATTCCTGGGGACAGAGCTGGGGGGGGGTCGGACAGAAGGGGGCTGTCGGAGGGGGTGTAAACAGCAATAGTGTTAAAAAAAAGCACTTAAAGTTAACACTTAGAGAAGAATTAAGTGTTTGTGGTAGGAGTCTGTATTCTGTAACTTTCCTTTTTTTTGTTGTACGACTATGAGATTTGTGATATAATTTGTTCTATATTTTATTTCACCTGTTTTATCATTTTCCTAGTAAACCACCTTTTCTTTAATATACTGCCTGTGTCTTCTCAGTACTTTTTGCATGTGATTGCTGAGCATGCGTTAAAAGTCTAACAGCTGTATAGGCTTGAATGTGTTACTAAGCTTGCTTAAAAAGGTAAGAAATACCTAGGTCACTTATAGAGTTGAAAGGGGTACATTTTGGAAACCTGCCTGGGTGCCCCGGCGAAAGATTGTACTGCAGTCCCAAAGAGGGTACATATAAGAGACTTTAATGGGTATGCTAGCATAAGGTTCACAGTTTTAATCCCTCCAGAACTCGAGGCTAATGGGTGATTCGGACCCAAAGCAGACAGGAGGGTTACCCTGCATGTTACCTGTTCACACTATTGCACTCTGAGGTTGGTACTGTGGGAGCAGAGGGCCTGACCTGCGGAGTGCATTTGTGACACATTAGGTTGGCAACGGTGTGATTTAAGAAAGTAATGGTAACACAAGCTTTAACAGTTCAGTGTGTCAGATTAATACTGTACAACTCACATGCAAAATAAGGCAGTGATTTATTTTTAAAAAGTAAACAGAACTACATCATTTTTCTTACAGTCAAAGTTCCTACCTGTTTTATTTTTTTCCAGTGCAACTTAGAGTAGCCGTAGTTAAGTGAAGAAGATGGTTTCCAACTACAGCGGTTACACTGCAGACTACTTGAGGCAGTTGTGCCAGGACTGAGGAGTCCAGTATGATGGGAAAGCCAACAAGCAGAACCTCGTGGATGCTCTGGTGGCAGTAGATGCCCAGATCCTCAAGTCACAGTCTGTGACTGAAAAGGACAGAACCTTGTGTGTGGAGGGGCCAGGGTCCATTGCAGTGTCAGGATCCAGTGAGGAGGACAGCAGGGCCAGTGTAAGCCGAGGGCCACAGCAGCAGGGGAAGGTCACCAGCATTCTGGAGCCAGAAGTGATCAAACTATAGATTGAGTTGCGGAGAATGGAGCTGGGCCCTCAGCTCTGCACCATGGACACGGGGGGGGGGGAGGTGTGCACTAGTCCCTTCACAAAAGAAAGGGTCCTACAGGAGCTCAATAAGCTCAGGGTGGACAAGGCAATGGGACCTGATGGCATACATCCCAGGGTACTAAAGGAGCTAAGGGTGGAACTAGCAGAGCCATTATCAGAACTGTTTAGTGAGTCTCTGAGCACAGGAGACGTCCCAGAAGACTGGAGAAGGGCTCGTGTGATCCTGCTCCACAGGAGTGGTAGCAGGGAGGAGGCCGGGAACTACAGACCAGTCAGTCTTACCTCAGTAATGGGCAAGATTATGGAGACACTCCTTAAGGAAAGGATAGTGAAACACCTGGAATCCATAGCAGCACAGGATCCAAGACAGCATGGGTTTACAAAAGGAGGGTCTTATCAAACTAATCACATAGATTTCTTTGACTGGGTAACCAGAGTGGTGGACCAAGGGGGAGCAGTTGATGTTGCCTACCTTGACTTCAGCAAAGCTTTCGATACTGTTCCACATAGAAGACTGATTAATAAGCTGGGTAGGCTCGGGGTGGGTCAGACGTTGGTCAACTGGGCTGACAAACTGGTTGACGGGCAGAAAACAGAGTGGTGGTAAATGGTATACAGTCAGAAGAGATGCAAGTCACAAGTAGGGTACCTCAGGGATCAGTCCTGGGGCCAGTCCTCTTCAATCTTGTCATCAGTGACATTGCAGATGGACTGGAGGTTTGTCTGTTTGCAGATGACACCAAGATCTGCAACAGAGTAGATGATCCAGATGGGGTGGGCAGAATGAGAAAAGATCTGAATAAAGTAGCAAAATGGTTGAAAGAGTGGCAACTGGGATTTAATGCAAAGAAGTGCAAGATCATGCACATAGGGAAGAGAAACTCTGAAGCCACCTACAGGCTGGGAGGGGAGCTGCTGGCAGTCACAAGAGAAGAAGGAGACTTGGGCGTCATCATCACCAATGACCTGAAATCATCCAAGCAGACCTCTAAAGGAGTAGGTAAGGCTAGAGGGATGTTGGGGTGTATTAGCAGGGGTATCACAAATCAGAAGAGGGAGGTAATAATCCCTCTTTACAAGACACTGGTTATGCCCCATCTGGAGTACTGCGTGCAGTACTGGAGGCCACACCTGCACAGAGACATTAACCAAATTGAGGCAGTCCAGAGAAGGGCCACCAAAATGGTGCAGAGACTGCATCAGAAAACATATGAGGAGAGATTAACTGAACTCAGTATGTATACCCTAGAGCAAAGGAGGGAAAGAGGTGATATGATTGAAACATTCAAACACCTTAAGGGCATTAACAAGGTAAAAGATTCTAACATGTTTCAATATAAGACAAATAGCAGGACAAGAGGACAGAGCATGAGATTAGAGGGAGGCCAATTAAGGGGTAATGTGAGGAAGTTTTTTTTACAGAAAGGGTGGTGGATGCATGGAACAGCTTACCTCAGTGCAGGGCTTCAAACATGCATGGGACAGGCATAAAGAAGCAATACAGATGAGTATGAATAGATAGGCCATTGACAGAGCAAAGGCTGATGGCACATTCATAAGGCAGAAAAATAAATGGGCAGACTGGATGGCCCTTGCGGTCCTTATCTGCCTTCAACTTCTATGTTTCTTTGTAGTTCCAGAGAGAACAGCGACAAATTCAGCGAGAGGTGGAGCGAGAACAGTGAGAGGCAGAGCGAGAACAACAAGTAGCTGAGCGAGAACAGCAAAAGGCTGAATGACAGCAGTGAGAAGCTGACCATGAAGAGCGTGAGCGCCAGAGGCAACATGAACTAGAGAAGCTATGACTCCAAACACCAGCACCAGAGCAGGTAAGTGGCCTGGGTTTAATTGGAACTACAGGACTAGGGTACAAATTAAATTCTAAATTGATAGCCTAATTTAAAGGGGGGGGGGGGTATGGATGTCTTTAAATTCATTTGAAAAAGTTTGCATTCAGGCAAATATTCCTAGAGGGTCCTGGAGCTTCCAGCTATCCCCGCTGCTTACTGGGAAAGCTCGAGATGCATTGGTTAATATGAACAATGAGGACAGTAATGATTATAGTAAACTTAAAGCTGCACTTTAAAAAAAAAAATATGAACAAACAGCAGAGGCATACAGAGCTAAATTCCGTAAGCTCAGGGGAAGCCCTGATATGATCTAAGAGGAGCTAGCCATGAAACATCAGTTTTTAAAACGTTGGTGGGAAGGAATTGAAGCAAACTCTGTAGATAAAATTGAAAATACTGTACTGTTAGAGCAGTTTTTTGGGGCATGCCCAGCACAGCTGAAAATCTGGCTGGAGGACCGAAATCCAAAAACAGTGCAAGAGGCTGCTGAACTCTTGGACCACTATGCCATGAGCAGACCTGCTCTGAGAGTGAATGGGGCCAGCGTGGAAGTGCAGAAAGGGAAAAGCACTCCTTCAGGGCAGCTAAAACCCTCACTGCCTCCACCGAAACCAGGTAGCCCCAGGTTTCCAAGAAAAGTTTTACCTGAGAAAAGGAATGAATGTTGGGTTTGAAAAGAAACTGGGCACATTGCCAGACAGTGTCCCAAAAGGACAAGCAGTACACAAAGTAGTGCTCAAAAAGAAGTGGGTTGTTTGTGCATCCCTGAACGCATGCTAGTCAACATGAGGGAGCACAGGCACCCAGTCACTGTGAGTGGTATACAGACACACGGGTTAAGAGACATGGGGGCATCCCTGACTTTGGTAAAAGAGGATCTGGTAGAGCCTGGTCAGCTTATACCCAATCAATCTGTGACTGTACGAGGATTCACTGGGGAGGAAAAAACCTTACCACTTGTTAGTGTCCTCCTAGACCGGGGTGAGACAGGAGGACTGAACAAAAGGTTGCCGTAGCTGAAACCTTAGCTGTTGATGTAATCGCTGGCAACAATCTTAAACAGAGAATGGTGTATGCAGTTACCTGCAGCCAAGTGGTAAAGGAAAATTGTGGTTCCCTGGACACCATAGAAGCCACTGTGGAAACCACTGGGAGGCTGATTCCCCAGCCTGGGTCTCCTGATATGGAGACTAATGAAAGTGGGGTAGAAATTTCCCCAGTATCAGTTAACCAAGCAGCTACGGAGGGTTACTCCAAGGAAGATGGGGTGACCCATTGTCAGAGGGTTAGGGATGGCAGTGATCCTGAGGGCCCTGATGCTAGAGTGAGGGACCCCAGTTTAGACACTGAAGGAGACCTGTCCCATGCCTTGGGAATGTGTAAGGAGTATGGAGCTGCTCAGAAAAGTGACCCTAGTCTAGAGAAGCAGAGGACGTGGGCAGACTCTGACGCAGCACAGGGAGGTGATGGGAAGCATAAAGTTTATTGGAACAATGGACTGATGTATATGCAGGATGCTAAGACAGAGGAAGGGGTGATAGGCAGGCAGCTTGTCATTCCCCAGGGGGTACCGTGAGCAGTTGCTCAAGATTGCACATGATATTCCCATGTCTGGTTATCTAGGAATCACGCGCAGTATGCAGCAATTGGCCCAGAATTTCTACTGGCCCAATTTCACCCAGCAGGTGAAGGAGTACTGCAGATCTTGTCACCGGTGTTAAGAAATAGGGAAGGCAGGTAAGAAAACCCAAGCCATCCTAATTCCATTGCCCATAGTGGAGGAGCCATTCCAAAGGGTAGGAATGGATTTTGAGGGGCCTTTAAATACCTCCAGCTCATCTGGGAAGAGGTTCGTCCTGACTGATGGATTATGCCACTTGGTACCCAGAGGCAGTCACCCTATCCAAACTGAGGACAGACAAAGCTGCAGATGCCTTGCAAGGGATTTTCTCCTGTGTTAGGTTTCTGCAGGAGGTTATCACCGATCGAGGGGGTTCCTTCATGTCAGACCTAACTAAATGTTTGTGGGAGAAGTGTGCGGTGGTGCTGAGATGCACAACACCTCATCACCCACAAACCAGTGGGCTTGTGGAAAGATTTAACGGTACCCTTAAATCAATGCTCCAAGCATTTGCTGAACAGCATGGGAGGGACTGGCAGAAATACCTTCCCCACCTGTTTGCATACAGGGAAGTGCCCCAATAGTTGACAGAGTTTTCCCCCTTTGAGCTCTTGTACAGACACAGGGTACGTAAGGCCCCTAAACTTGATCTGGGAGGACTGGGAAGGCAAGCACACCACCCAGGGAACTCCCACAGTGGATTATGTCCTTAGGTTTAGGGAAAAGTTGAAGAAGCTTCTGGGGACAGCCCAGAGCAACCTAGCAGTGGCCCAACAAAAACAGAAGGTGTGGTACGACTGCAGAGCCAGAGCTTGCTCATACACGGTGGGTCAGGAAGTCATGGTCCTAATCCCTGTCCAGAAAGACAAGCTGCAGTCTGAGTGGGCAGGACCGTACAAAGTAGTCAGAAAGGTAAATGATGTAAACTATAGTATAGTTACCTGACAAAAGACATACACAAAGAATGAACCATGTCAACATGATGAAGCCATATGCTAATAGGGCTGACATGGCATTTGCAGTGTGTAGTCCTGGGGAGGGGATGGACGAAGGAAAACCCCTTCTGGACTTGCTGGAAGAAGCCAAGTGGGAATCCTCTGTGGAGGCAATTAAAATGTCACCCCAATTGTCCTCGGACCAGATCCAGGAAGTAACGGAGGTTTTAACAGACTTTTCCCCACTGTTTAGCGTGAAGCTTGGACTAACCCCCTTAGTGACGCACGATGTGGAGACAGGGACACAGGCGCTCATATGGCAGACAGCATAATGGGTGTCAGAGGCTGTACAAAAGGACATTAGGAGGGAGGTGGAGGTAATGCTGGATTTAGCGGCAATCCAGAAATCCCACAGCCCCTGGACCTTACCTGTAGTCCTTATGCCCAAGCCAGATGGCTCTTCTCATTTTTGTGTGGACTGTCGTGGACGCAATGCAGTCACGAAGTCAGATGCCCATCTGATGCCACGGATGGACGAACTCCTGGACAAGTTGGGAGGGGCGACATACCTTACAACTATTGACCTGACAAAGGGGTATTGGCAGGTAGAGTTAACCTCCAGAGCTAGGGAGAGGTCGGCCTTCATCACTCCGACAGGGTTATTTGAATTTAAAGTAATGCCTTTCCGAATGAAGAATGCTCCAGCCACTTTCCAAAGGCTGGTGAACCAGGTGTTAATTGGTGTTGAGGAGTATACTGTGGCATACCTGGATAACATTGCCATCTTTAGTGCCAGCTGGGAAGAACATCTGTCCCACCTTAGGGAAGTGCTGGGCACGATACAGGTGGCCGGGATCACTGTCAAAGCTGAGAAGTGCCAGGTGACCATGGCTGAAGTGGCATACCTCCGGCATGTTGTAGGCCGGGGACAGCTCCGTCCTAACCAAGTAAAAATACAGGTGATCAAGGCATGGCCCAGACCACTTCCGGCATGATGGATACCTGATAGGATGCTCGAGGTAGTGGCTCCCTTGGATGATCGAGGTAGTGGCTCCCTCATTGCACCCACTCCTGTTCTTAAAATAACCCTGATTATCGACTTCTCTGCATGGGTGCTAATTATTAAGGCATCGTAGTCTTCCCGGCACAACATTTTAGCCACATATCATCCATTTGTTCAAGGACGCAGAGATGGAAAAACCGGCATTGAGACATACCCCGCTGACAACGCCAGTGAAAGGCAAAGCTACTAAACGATCCAAAGCTCAAGAGAAGGAGGACCTAGCACCATACTCCTGCCCTCCAGAGGTACTCACCGAAAATAAATTCTTGGAAGAACTCGCATCGATGAAAGACACACTGCAAATGATGGCATCTGAGTTCCGAAGTTTGCGTGCCTCCCTAGAACTGCTTGCCACTCGCACTACTGACAGTGAGGCCTGTATTTCATCTCTGGACAAAAGGAGACACAGGCTGGAGCCTGAAGTAGTCTCAATAAGGCAGACTTAGAAAAACAGAGAAGAAATAGGAAGACCTCGAGGGATGTTCAAGGTGCAATCATTTCGTTGTTCTGAGCCTATCACAAGGGGAGGAAGGCACTGCAGCTACACTTTTTGCCCAGAAGCTCTGTGAAAAATTGGTTGGGCCTGCTCCTAATGGTCCAACATATGTGATTGAGCGTGCGCATCGTTCCCTGAGGCCTATGCCGTCGTCTGACTCACCACCCAGACCCTTCTTGTTTAAAATACTGAATTTTCTTGATGAACAGCACGTTTTAAATGAATTGAGGGAGGTTAAAGAGATTCACTGCTCAGATAAAAAGATACGCATTGCTCAAGATCTACCATATACAGTGCACCAAAAAAGGTCTGCCCTTCACCCCACTGTTAACAAGCTCGTCTCTGCTGACATCAAGTTTAGAGTCCGCTATCCAGTGATTCTATAAGTGCTCAAAAATGGGCACTAGATGTCTTTTGACACTGTGGAAGTTGCCAGTGAAAATTGTAGGGCAATGTTTCCAGAACTTTTCAAAGGTTGATTAACCTAATCCTGCTAGGCGTGGGTGACACCCTGTGGCCATTCAAAGGTACTGCAAGTCTATGATCTTAACAGTGACTGGCCGAGGATTCCTGTCTATTCTACAGCTCTCCTTCCTTTAATCAAGGTCCTATTGAAATTGCTTGGGTTGACTGAAGGTTATTTGCTCTGTCCTGCTGGTTTTGGCAATATGGGCATTTTTATTTTCTTTCCTTTTCCCTGTTCTTATTCTAGTGTCAATGGTGGAACTGTGTGACTATCACCTGCTCCCCAATTACTGGGGCCTCATGCAATGCCAGGAGAGACTTTTGAGTTCATTTCCTGATAAGGGACCATTGTATTACATGGTCTAACTGCTTAATTTCTGATTATGAGACTCAATTGTATCCCACCACCACATGCTTAGGTTGGGCTTTGGTTTACCAGTACTGGGCCTTCTTTGTTTGAGATTTCAGCTTTGAGATTTACAGTTACTCTGTTGGGGTAGCCAGTTTTTCTTTTTACGAGTAGGCCCTACATTTCCAGGTTTGCTTCCTTCACAGTTTTAACCGTGGTTCCAGTGTTGCATTACTGTGTTAATCTTGAGGTTACTATAAGACATACTTAACACGTCTCGCCGGGGGTGGGTGGCAAGGGTGGTAGGGAGAGAATAACTGATGGGTAGCATGGTCATCATCATGCCAAGCGTGAAATACGGACAGCAGTCGCTAGGACTGGGGGTGATGTTTATCCACTCTTTTTCTGGTATCTGTGTTACACGTCTTACTTGTTTTTGTATTTGGGGGGATGGGATTGGTCTTGTATTAATATCTGTTTGTTGGGTCACCTAGAGGGCCAGTGGTGGGGGGGCTAGGGTTGGGGAGTGTGGGAAGAGCCATTCCACTACTGCTGCATGTCTGGTATATTCACTTAGTTTGTTTTCCACCGGTACTAGACATGATGTTATACCCTAAGTATGAAAATTGTGTCCTGGAATAATAAAGGGGCCCGCTTGTGGGCAAAGCGACACCAGATACTAAAACATCTGGCCTTAATGCGATGTCAAATAGCGTTTTTGCAAGAAATGCATCTGTTAGAGACAGAGAACAACCTGTTCAGCAGGGGTTTCATTGGGGCGGTTTAGGCTTCTGGGACCTCCACCTCGAAATGTGGGGTAGCAATCCAGTTTGCCAGAGGGGTACAATTTTTGGAATTACAGCGTGTTGCTGACCTGCAGGGTAGATTCATTATTCTCAGGGGGGTGTTGGACCATAGTGAACTCCTGATAGGCTCAATTTATGGTCCTAACAGGGATTCCCCCTGACTCATTTACCAACCTTTCCCTTATTTTGGCCCCCTTTGGTGATCTCCCAGTTATCTTATCAAGAGACTGGAACCTTGTGGTAGACACTACTTTAGATAGATCCTCCTCTAATGGCCCCAGGCTTTCCCCAGCTCAGAGGTCACTTTGTGACCTGATGGAAACTTATGGGCTATGTGACCCGTGACGTCTTCTTGATCCCCACACTCGGGCTTACACTTTTTTTCACCTCTACACAAATCCCTTTCCCGTATTGATTTCTTTCTGGTGAGCCAGAGAGTGCTGGTGGGTTTACTGGGTTGTGGTATATACCCTAGAGTCTTATCTGATCACTTCCTCATCTGGTTTGAAAGCAATTTGGCTCCAGATATTTAGAAGGATACTATCTGGAAATTAAATTCACAGTTATTGGCTCAGGATAAGATAGTACCCTGGATTAAAAACCTCAACTCAATTTATGATCAATAATGATGGTTCCCATTCCTGCTTTTGACCAAATATGGAGTTCTTTAAAATGTGTGCTCAGAGGTGAATTTATTCGGGTTGCTGCAACTAAGAGGCATTAGGAAGATGCAAAATCCAAATCTCTCCTGGACGCTATAAGAAGTCTGGAAGCAAACTTAACAGATTCCCCTACTGAGGAAGACTTGTTGCGCCTGGCATCACTAAGAAATCAATACACAGAGATGTTAAGGGAGAAGGCTGAGTATGCCCTTTTCAAAACCCAAGCTCAATACACTGAACAGGGGGATAAAGCTAGTCATCTCTTAGCGATGAGACTCTAGAGCCAGGAGTAGTCCCGTCTTGTTGCTTCCCTTTCCTCCTTGGACTCCAATAAAATCCTAACCTCCAGAGAGATTGCCAAAGAATTCGAGCAATACTATAAGCAGCTTTACTGCCCTCCTGAAGTTGGTCCTCTGAATGGTGATATTCAGAATTATTTTACTGATATCCCTCTTCCCTCACTTGATGGTGTCCAGCAAACTATCCTTGCTCAGCCTATCTTGGAACTGGAAGTCAGGAAGGCTATTCGATCCCTTCCGAGAGACAATGTGCTGGGCCCGGACGGCTTCCACTCCACCTTTTACAAAACCTTTGAAAATGAGTTGATGTATTCTTCTCTGGTTATTTTGGTTCATTTGTGAAAGTGGGGTTATGGATCCTACACTTTTGGAAGTGGTCACAGTTGTTTTACTGAAACCTGAAAAGGCCAAGGATAAAGTTACAAACTATTACCCTATCTCACTGATGAACTATGATGTTAAAATTTTTGCTAAGATGTTAGCTTCTCGCATTGCACAAGTATGGGAGGGACTCCTCAGTCCAGAACAAATAGGATTTGTTCAGGGTAGGTCTTCGTCAGATCATATTCATAAACTAGCCCACATATTCTCCGTCTCCAGGGATGCCACTCACCTAATGGTGCTGGTATCCCTGGACACGGAGAAAGCTTTTGATCGGGTGAGCTGGCCCTTCTTCTTTGCCACCCTGGCTAGATTGGGTTTCCCGGTGTCCTTTAATACCTGGATTGGTTCCCTATATTCCCACCCAAATGCTAAGGTTTTCTGTAATTGGGTTTTGTTGGCCCCTTTACCCTTGAAATCAGAAACCAGGCAGGGAAGCCCATTATCTCCTTTCTCATTTAATTTGTATTTAGAACCCCATCTGCGACAACTAAATACATCCCCATCTCTTAAGGGCATCAAGATTGGGCCTTACCATTTGAAACCGTCTGTCTATGCTGACGACATCCTGCTTCACTTGAGTGACCCTGGTAATTCTATTAGGGCACCTCTTCATATCATTGGTTTGTTTAGTCAGGTGTCCAATTACAAACTTAACCTCGGCAAGTCTGAGGTGATGCCCCTTAATTCCTTTAGGACCCAAAGCAAGAGTATTCTTTTCTCTATGGTCTGGAATACTCATCTTAGATATTTAGGTGTTATACTGTCTCCTTCTGCTTTTTTGATGAAAAAGTTTAATCTGGATAATCTCATTTTGAACATTAAACAGGATTTAGATAGGTGGTCTCCCCTATATTTGTCCCTCCAGGCAAGAGTTAGTGTCATCAAAATGAATGTGCTGCCCAGAGTGTTCTATCCATTAAACATTTTAAACATCTACCTTCCTTGACCTGGTTTCGAAGGCTTCATAGCATTATCTGTCAATTTCCATGGAAAAACAAACTGCCACAGCGGTCATATACCCAACTCAGTGCTCCACGCAATCTCGGGGGTCTTAAACACCCCAACTTCTACTACTATTATTTGGCAAGCCATATGGCCAAATATATGCATTGGGCTATTATTCCTCAGAATGAGAGAGATTCCTCATATACTCCAATTTGGTAGTACGTTGAAAAACACCTAATTTCAGCTGAATGGATTTCCCCTGTTAGTCTCCTACATATGACGCCTCAAAAGTTGCCAGTTTCCTTTCATAGTTCAGTTATATATACCTCGATATGAACATACAAAATTTGCCAGCAGATAAAGGCCTAGAGGTTTATCAAGTCTGCTGGAATGTGCAGTTAGCACCTCTTATTCTGTAGCTGCCCCTCCCTTCCATCCTTCCCCTCCACTGACCCTTCCCTTTTGAAGCAGGCCACTGTTCTACTGGATTTCACTTCTGCAGGAAACGCATTCCACCCAGCTACCACCCTCTCTGTAAAAAAGTGTCTCCTCATCTCCCTCCTGAACCTTCCTCCCTCCCGTCTCATATCATGGCCCCCGGTATCCCACCCCTCCCTTACTTTGAACAGCTCCTCTGTACCTGTCTTGTTTATTCCTTTCATGTACTTAAAGGTTTCAATCATATTTCTCCTGTCCTTCATCTCCTCCAGTGAGTACATGTTCAGCTCCCTCAGCCGCCTCTTGTATGATGACTCCCCCAGCCCCTTGATCATCTTTGTCACCCTGTGCTGCACCGCCTCCAGTAACTTAATGTCCTTCTTCAAATACCAGTGCCAGTACTGCAGGTGCGGTCTAACTAATGACCTATACAGTGGCAGAATCACCTCCTCCCTCCTCAAGGATATACCCCTTGCAATGCAACCCAGCATTTTATTGGCCTTTGCAGCTGCCTTCCTACATTGTGTCGAGTTGTTCACTGACCCTGTAATGAGCACCCTCAGATCCTTCTCCTCCTCCTCTGTCTGGGCTAGCTGCACTCCCCCCAGCTGGTAACTCCTCCTTGGGCTCTTCACCCCAAAATGCAGCACCTTGCACTTTTTGACATTAACCCCCAGTTGTCAGGTGTCTGACCAGGTTTTAAGTTTTGCCACATCATCCTGCAACTCCTGCCATCCCCCTAGGTTGTCCACCACCACTCCCATCTTGGTATCATCAGCAAACAGACTGATCTTGCTCTAGGTGTCCAATGATATATCTGCAATGAATATCCCAAACAACACTGGTCCCAACACCCAGCCCTGTGGAACACGCTCGTCAGTACCCTTGGGTGTGAGAGCTCCCCACCCACCACCACCTCTGTTGCCTTCCCTGAAGCCAGTTCCATTCCCATCTCACCAGCTTTGCACCCACCCCTGTGCATTCTAACTTACTTCCCAGCCTCCCATGTGGCACCGAGTTGAAAGCCTTACTGAAGTCCAGATACAGAACATCCACTGCATGGCCCCTGTCCAGTTGCCTAGTTACCCAGTCATAAAACTCCACCAAGTTGGTTTGGCAGGATCTGCCATGTATGAAGCCATGCTGTCTGCTGTCCTGTAGTCCTTTGGCCTCTAGGAGGGCTACGAACCTGTCCTTCAGGATAGTCTCCATCAGCTTACCCATGATGGATGTGAGGCTCTGTAGTTCTCTGGTTCATCCTTGGGGCAACTCTTGTGGAGGGCACCACATGAGCCATCCTCCAGTCCTGATGTACACATCCTGAGTGTAGTGACGCATTAAATAGGCCTGCCAAAGGTCCTGCAAGGACCTCTGCCAGCTCCTTCAGTACCATGGGGTGGATATCATCTGGGCCTGGTGACTTGTCCACCCTCAGTGCCTTCAAACCCTCCCAAACTCTGCCCTCCATGATTTCCCCATCTGTCACCCTCCCCTATTTCTGCCATTCCTCCCCCTTGGGTATCACCCCCCTCTTCTCCTTAGTAAATACCAAGCAGAAGTAATCATTTAGCGTGTTTGCCTTATCGCACCCTGCTTCCACCGAACCCCCCCTCCTTCCTAATCCTTACTGTGTGGTCCTTACAGCTCCTTTTCTCCCTGATGTACCTAAAGAAATCCTTCTCCCCCTTCTTAATGCCTTGTGCCAGCCTGAACTCCGTAGATGCCTTGGCTCCCCTTACTGACCGTGTCATCTCCTTCGATTCCATCAGGTACTCTTCCTGTCCTCCCTGTCCTTGTTTTCATGTACCTCCTAAAGGCAGCTCTTTTTCTCCTTACCTTTTCCATGACCTCCTTGCTCAACCAGCTTGATTTCTTAGCCCTAGCCTTCTTGCTCTGTGCCTTGCAGCAGGTTTCGGTTGCCTCCACTATTCCTAGCTTTATGAGCTACCACCTCTGGTTAGTGCCCATACTAGGTTAAATTCTGGCCAGGTACCCTTTTACCACTTCCCTCATCCTCCCAAAGTCGTCCCTCCTGAAGTCCAGCACTCTTGTGCCAGATTCCACTCCTTTGTGCCCATATCCAATCTGAGCCATACTGAGTGGTGGTCACTCCCTGACAGCGGATCTTCCACTATAAGTTCTCGATAAAAGTTCACAATCAATTATGTAAATCCCTAAAATATGATAACCAACATGACCTCTCACAACCGTTGTTTGGTAACCCTAATTTTCGTTTAGGTGGCTTGACGGTTTTCCCTCTGAGTGAAAGTGCCGTTATGCACACCTTGGTAAGCAATTTCCTAGTGGATAACAAAATAAGTGCCACTCCTGAATTATTGGAATGTTTGAAGTTACCTAGAAAATACTCTTTTTCATGTTCCAAGTTATACACATGTTAATCAAGTGGTATTTATTTATTTTTTATTTATTTAAGAATCAGTTTACAACCTTTGAGCCAGAGGCTCGTTTACAAAGGTACTTCGTCACATAAAGACATACATTGCGTTTCAGATATGGCCTGGGTCTGTGGTCAGGGCATCGAACTGCTCCCCTTCAGGATTTCCTTGCCCTTGTCCAGCAGCCTCATGTCATTTCCCAAATGGTCTCACTCCTTTTTGGTGAACTGAATCCCACTATCTCTGTCTAGTCTCATTATTGGTCTAGTCTCTTTCCAGACCACAATTACTCCTGGGATAAGATCTGGCAAGGAGTCTACTCCTATATGGCTAATGACAGACTGAGATTGCTGCAATTCCAAATATTGCACAATATATACTATACGCTCATAAAAATGTATATGGGAAGACTCCAAAACCAGGCCTGTTACAGATGTGGCCAGTATCCAGGCTCCCTATTCCACGTACTGTGGGATTGCCCTAAAGTTGCCTCTCTTTGGCGCCTCATACAGGATAAAGCTGACCCCGTTATGTCTCCAGGGCCTATTCACACCCCAAATATGTATAATTAGGGATTATTCCTCTATACCAGTGAGGGACAGGCATTTTCACATTGCTCTTTTATCTCTAACAACTAAAAAATTGGTTCTTAAGCTCTGGAAAGACCAGCAAGAGATCCCCTACGTAGAATGGGTCAATGAACTCTTTCAGAATCTTAGGCTTGAAAAGGTGATTGCCAGCCTTCAGGGAAGGCAATCTTTGTATCGAGCTAGATGAGAAAAGCTTCACACTTTGTGGTCCCTCAATACTCCCTAGCAGAATGGCCTCTCAGTATTACCGGTCCCTTCCAGTAGGTTGTTAAGTCATCAAGGGTCCTAATTTGTTACCTAGCTCAACAAGCTCTCCATTATACAAGCCCTGGTGTAGGGGGGTTCTTGGGACCCCTTGCTATTGGTTGTCTTCTTTCCCTATCCTTTGGAATGCAAACCATCTGAGGTAGGGTAAACTCACTGGATTTGCCTCTGGGGAAGGAGGTGGGGTGGTGGGTCAGTGGGAGAGGTATTAGGGTTAGGGGGAGGGGGGGTTGTAAGGGGTGGGATTGTGTGTTTGAAATGGTATCACTTGAATTATGTGCTTTGTATTGCATATTCTGTACATGTGTGTTTTCCATTGGCACATGTACTGCATTTCTCAGTGTTACATGTTTTTTGAATAAAATATATTAAATAAAAAAAAAAGCATGGCCCAGATTAGAAAGACAGAAGCAGGTCAGAAGTTTTCTGGGGACAGCAGGGTACTATAGGAAATGTGTACCCAATTACAGTGCCCTTTCCGCTTCCCTATCTGACTTGGTAAGAAAAGGATGCCTAACAAAGTTACCTGGGAACCAGCCTGTGAAAAGGCCTTTACCAGACTTAAGGAGGCACTGTGCAGTACTCCTGTATTGACAAGTGCAGACTATAGCAGACCCTTTATAGTCCGGACTGATGCCTCAGATGTGGGTGTTGGAGCCGTGCTGAGTTAGACCTTCAACCAAGGGAAAGATCACCCCAAAGTGTACCTGAGTAAAATGTTACTTCCCAGGGATCAGGCTTACTCTACTGTGGAAAAAGATTGTCTTGCCATGGCATGGGCCCTAAAGAAGTTAGAGCCATACTTATATGGGCAGCATTTTGAGGTACAAACTGATCACAACCCACTGGTTTGGCTGACACAAATGGATAAGATGAATGGTAGACTACTAAAATGGAGTCTTGCCTTGCAAGGGTATGACATGATGGACTCCCACAGGGCTGGGAGTGCCAGTGAAAATGTGGACGGTTTGTCCCGTTGTTTTGAAGTGTAAACTAAATTTGTGGAACTCATCCCATGTAGGAATTGATCTCCCAAAATTCAGTCTAAGGAGGGACGGATGTCATGGCAAAAACCCTCTAATATTAGTAAGGCATGATATTGTATTATAAATAAATGGTCTGTGTATGTAACTATCTCACACAAGTTAGCAATTTGGTTTTTAACCTTCAAGGTGTCAGTGAGGATGTCATTAAACTGACCAGGGAAAACCCCAATTAATGCATTCCTTCCAGAGGGATAGGTTATGGCCCTCATAATCTGAGCTGCCTCTGATGCAGGTTCCCAAATATATATTTTATGACATCAGGAAGGGACTTCATTTTGGCTGATTCCCCTTGGTTTTCTCACACCTTAGTGACAGATTGCGGGGTTGTAAACCTCAAAGGAAATGTTGATCAAAGGCTATCATATTTGGGAAATGGCTTTTTGCTGATGTTCACGTTTATTAAAATACCTCCTTGTAGATAACTATGATAGAATTAATTCTAAGGGAGGATCTTGCTGATCTCACCAAAAGGGGGAAGGGAGAGTTGAAATGAAACATTGTATCTGGGAAATGTGGCATATGATTCCTGGACTCTGAGAGAGATAGTTCTCTGACTTAAAAAGCACTTTAAGGTAACACTTAGAGAAGAATTAAGTGTTTGTGGTAGGAGTTTGTATTCTGTAGCGTTCCTTTTCGTTAGCATGCATGTGCAAAAGAACGTTTTGGGAAGAATATACACTTGGAGGTGTACCTCTCCCATCCAATGCACTGCTCCCTTGAGCAGGCATGGCAGTCCTGCACCAATGGGTGGGAGCTCAGCTATGACAGCGGTGTTCCTCTGCGCCAAAGGAAAACACCACTGCCATACTGAGCGCCGCCATCCCCTCGTCACGTGCTCCCTGCCGCATGTCATGCCACCCCAA
The DNA here is from genome assembly GCA_016271365.2 of Neoceratodus forsteri. Taxonomy (NCBI): domain Eukaryota; kingdom Metazoa; phylum Chordata; order Ceratodontiformes; family Ceratodontidae; genus Neoceratodus; species Neoceratodus forsteri. The sequence continues at coordinate 58,439,468 of CM057455.1, forward strand.
GCTTTCCTGCCCGCTGGAGCCCACCCAGCGTGGCAAGCGTGTTTGTTTTGCCGACGGGGTGCCCAATCCCGTCGGCTCCACGGCCCCCCCAAGCCAGCCCTGCTGCCATGCTGAGCCCACCCAGTGTGGCAAACCATTCATTTGTTTGCCAATGGGTGTGCCCAATCCCTCAATCGGCTCCTCGGCCCCAGCGTGGTTTGCTGGCGGGGTACCCAATCCCGTCAGCTCCTTGGCACCACACATCTTCTGCCACACTGGGAGCCCACCCCAGTGTGGCAAGCGTCCACATCGTCTTTTTTTTCCCTGTAAAACAAAAAGCGGTCCCGCTGTGCATCTCCCAACCCCACAACCCGCATCACCACTACTTTTAGCTTCCCACCCCATACTTACCTCCAGACTGCGGCGCGATGATCTTTGGTGGACCGGAAACATGTCTGCACTCTTCAAAGCCGACCGTGAACTGAGGAAATGCCGGTAAGCTGTATAATGGGCTACATAGGGGGGGTTTCAACTTTATTGCATATCTCAGTCATTTTTTGGAATTTTTGCACCAAATTTTCAACATGGGGTTTTTGGGGACCCTTTTCATGGATGATGTCACTGTCATGGCGTTATTCGGGCCCGAAGGGTGATTTCGCAGGCACTGCACAGTCACGGTGCAAAATCACCATTTGGCCTTGAATAACACCATGACAGTGACATCCTCATGAGAAGGGGTCCCAAAAAAACCCATGTTGAAATTGAGGTATAAAAATAAAAAAAATGACTATTTCTGAAATGTTGCGCGGTTCCTCGCAGGCTCGTGAGTTCGCAAGTTTCAATATTTTTCACTCCAGATTTTCAACATTGCCATTTTATCACACCTTCTTATGAGTTGTATAGTTGTCATTTTTCACATCTCACCCAAAACGTGTTTCCGCCCATGTAGCGCATAATGGCGCAGTCGGTGTGCGAAATCAATGTATGGAACACATTAAGAAAATCACAGTGACATTGTTCATGAGCAGAGATCTTAAAATAGCTATGTTGAAAATTTGGGGCAAAATTCCTAAATGACTGTTTTACGGTGTCGTTACTGCGCGGTTCCTCATACTGAATGCGTTCAATTTTCAATATTTGCACTCCAGATTTTCAACACTGCCATTTTACTACACTTGTCATTTTTCACATCCTGCCCAAAATGTGTTTCTGCCCATGTAGCGCACAATGGTGCAGTCGGTGTGTGAACTCAATGTATGGGACACATTAAGAAAATCACAGTGACACTGATCATGAGTAGAGATCTTAAAATGGCTGTGCTGAAAATTTGGTGAAAAAATTCCTAAAAATGACTGTTTTATGAGTCTGCGTTGCGCAGTTCCTACGCACGCTCGTAAGTTTGCGAATTTTCAATATTTTCACTCCAGATTTTCAACATTGCCATTTTACCACGCCTCCTTATGAGAAGTACAGCTGTCATTTTTCACATCCTGCCCAAAACGTGTTTCCGCCTAGGTAGCGCACAATGGGGGTAACAAAAAGATCCTGCTGACAATTTATTGTGCAAATACCAGCAATCGCACAGAGCATTAGGGTAAAGCACCATACATGCCAAACACCACTGCAAATACCTGCAAGTGAACGTTCGGCATTGACAAATGCTTGTTTTGTTATATGACTGAGAGATTTGTGATATAATTTGTTCTGTATTTTATTTCACCTGTTTTACCATTTTTCTAGTAAACTACCATTTCTTTACTATACTGCATGTGTCTTCTCAGTCCTTTTTGCATGTGACTGCTGAGCCTGCGTTAAGGTTGACATCTGTAAGAGCTTGAATGTGTTACTAAGCTTGCTTAAAAAGATAAACACCTAGGTGTCTTATAGAGTTGAAAAGAGTACATTTTGGAAACCTGGATGGGTGCCTCTGGTGAAAGATTGTACTGCAGTCACGAAGAGGGTACATATCTGAGCCTATAATTGGGTATGCTAGCATAAGGTTCACAGTTTGAATCCCTCCAGAACTCAAGGCTAATAGCTGATTTGGACCCAAAGCAGATAGAAGGGTTACCCTTGCTGTTACTTGTTCACACAATTGCACTCTAAGGTTGGCACTGTGGGAGCAGAGGGCCTGACCTGCGGAGTGTGTTTGTGACAGGGTCAATTTTTTCCAAAATAAAATTAAGGTCTCATGGTGGTGTGGGGCTGTGCACTGGGGGTTTCAGGTGTAAAATCCCGAAAGTCTTTGCGACTTCTAACTGGGCCAGTGTCCTGCCATCAGTCAAGGTATAGTAGGCAGTAGCGGACAACAAATCAACCTTCAGCAATGAATAGCCTCGGCCCGATTCATAGAGGTGCAGAAGATATCCCATGACCAATGGAGGTGGACACGAGAAAGGATCACAGCCCTTAGCAGTGGCCCAAATGGAAAAATGCTTCCACTTCATGGCATAAGTGGTCCTTGTGGACACCTTTCTGGCCTCTACTAGAACCTGGGCCACTTTGGAAGATCAGTACAAAAGGTTTGCAATCTCAACTTCTGTATTTACAACATAACTTTGTGGAATGGCTCCTGGTGTGACCAAGAAGAGACATACAGCTAAAGTAGCAAGGCACCCCCCCCATTTTGCTGCATTAAAGCCTGCAATTTAAAGAAAATAACCCAATGTTCTTTCTTTTTATACATTTCAGAGGGGTTCTTGGTTCTCACTATCCAGCTGAACCATGATTAAGCCTGACCACTTCGGCAAAGCAGTAGAGTCAAGCCATACAAAGGCAAAAGGTACTGAACTTCAGGAGGGCTGACTTTGCCAAAATGGGTGAGTGCCTAAGGAATGCACTAGCAAATGGGCAGGAAGGAGGGGTGGAAGAACAATGGGAAATAAGCAAAACTGCCATCACAGAGGTAACAGGCCTTTGTGTGAAGCAAACAAAACAAAACAATGTAAGAAACCACTATGGTTCTCTAAGGAGGTGGCAGGGAAGGTTAGGGAGAAAAAGATAGCATTCAGGAAGTACAAGGCATCACAGAAGCAGCAGGACATAGAATTGTATCAATTAAAATAAAAGGAAGCAGGGAAGGCAGTCAGAACAGCAAAGGCCCAAACCGAGGAAAAGACAGCCAACTCAGTTAAGAAGGGGGATAAAATCTTTTATAGGTACATCATGGAGTGGAGGAAGACCAAGGGAAGGACAATGAGGCTTAATTGGGGGGGGGTGGACAGAGGGTGACTGTGAAAAGGCAGAGATACTAAACAAATACTTTTGCTCAGTATTCACAAATGAAGAAGTGGAGGTACCTAAACCAAACAACAGAAACACTCTAGATACAGGGGTTGATACCAGCCCATTCACAGAAGAAAGGGTTCTGAAAACATTCTTAAAACTGAAGGTGGACAAAGCAATGGGGCCTGATGGGATGCATCCCAGAATTCTAAAAGAACTAATGGTAGAACTAGTGACACCATTGACTACCCTCTTTAACAAATTATGGGAGGATGGGGTGGTACCCGAAGACTGAAGGAGGGCAGATGTTATTCCACTTCACAAAAGTGGGAGCAGGGCAGAAGCAGGAAACTACAGACCTGTTAGTTTAACCTCAGTGATTGGGAAAATGATGGAATCACTTCTGAAGGAAAGAATTGTTGAGTACCTAGAGGCCAGAAGGGCACAGGACCCAAGGCAGCATGGATTCACAGTGGGAAGGTCATGTCAGATGAATCTAATATATTTCTTTGTCTGGGTGACCAAAGTAGTAGATCAAGGAGGGCTGTGGACATCACCTACCTAGACTTTAGCAAGGCATTTGACACAGTCCCACACAAAAGATTAATATAAAATTCGACCAGCCTGGGAGTGGGTCTCAAGATGGTAGCCTGGGTAAAGAACTGGCTGGAGAACAGGACACAGAGGGTAATAGTAAATGGAGTCCACTCTGAAGAAAGGGGGGTTACTAGTGGGGTACCGCAGGGTTCAGTACTAGGACCGGTCCTCTTTAATGTCTTTATAAACGACATTGCAGAGGGTCTGGAAGGAAAAGTATGGCTCTTTGCAGACAACACAAAGATCTGCAACAGAGTTGATACACAAGGTGAAGTGGAAAGAATGAGAAGGGACTTGGCAAGGCTGGATGAATGGTCAAATGTATGGCAGCTTAGATTCAATGCTAAGAAGTGCAAAGCAATGCACCTGGGAAACAAAACCCAGGGTAAGAGTACACAATGGGGGTGAGATACTAACAACAACAAAAATGGAAAGGGACCCGGGGTTAGTCAAACCAGATGACTTAAAGGTGGGCAAGCAATGTGAGAGGGCAGTAAGGAGGGATACTGGGATGCATAGGGAGAGGTATCACCTGTAGAAAACAAGAAGTTGTCATCCCTCTGTACAGACAGCTGGTGAGACCCCATCTGTAGTACTGCGTGCAGTTCTGGAGACCGAGTCTCTGCAAGGATATAGACAGGATGGAGGCTGTCCAGAGGACGGCAAATAAAATGGTGCAGGGTCTGCACCAGAAGACATACGAGGAGAGATTAAAGGAGCTTAATATGTATACCCTCGAGGAGAGGAGGGACATGATAGAAACTTTTAAGTAATAATAATAATAAACTTTATTTTTACGGCGCCTTTCAAAACCAAGGCACCTAACAAAAGTAAAATCACATAATTAAAAATTCCACAACATAATCAGTAACACATCTCAAGGCCAATAATATAATCATAAAATCTTAAACTCTTTCCATCCTTCAAATGCCATAGGCTTGACTCCATAACCAGGTTTTCAGTGCTTGTTTAAAACCCTCCACAGTTGTATGCTCATGCAACCGATGGGGTAGAGTATTCCAGAGGGTAGGGGCCGCATATATAAATGTTCTGGCCCCAGAAGATTTCAAGCATACCCTCTGAATCTCTAGCAACCTCTCATTGGCCGAGTGGAGTGATCGCGCAAGGCAATGTGGAACCAGGAGCTCTTTCAAGTAGTCCAGGAAAAGTCCGTGCAGGGCTTTAAAAGTCAACAAACCAACTTTCAAGGTGATCCGCCACTGAACTGGCAGCCAGAGTTGTCTGCGCAGCACTGGCGAAATATGACAGGACCGTGAGGATCCCATCAACAGCCATGCCACAGCATTCTGCACTAGCTGCAAGTGGTGGATTTCCACCCCAGGTAGCCCTAGGTACGGGGAGTTGCAGTAGTCCAAGCGCGAGGTCTCAAAGGCGTGAATCAGAGTAGAAAGGTCATCGGATGGAAAAAGGTGCCTGATTCTGGCGATATTCCTCAGATGGTAGAATGAGGAACTGATGACAGCTGACACCTGAGAATGCAGGGTTAGCCCATCGTCAAAAATTACCTCCCAGGTTCCGCACCCATTCAGAGGTTGGGAGTGGCTCACCCCCAAGATATAAACCAGGAGCCCCCACCAACCTCTCTATCCGGTGACCAGGATCCACAACCAATACCTCGGTCTTATCAGAGTTCAACTTTAGCGAGCTGGCATTCATCCACTCCTGGATTTCGGCAAGACAGTTATTAAAGACCAAGACAGATCCATCCTGATCGGGGCAAAAGAAAGGTAGAGCTGGGTATCGTCAGCATAGCAGTGAAACTTCAGCCCATACCTTCTTACAATGTCTCCGAGGGGCAGCATATATACTGCGAACAACATGGGGGACAGCACTGATCCCTGAGGAACTCCACACGTTATCGAGACCGGATCCGGGGGAAAAACCCTGACACCACCCTCTAAGATCTTCCCATGAGGAACGATGTAAACCACTTGAGGACCGTACTCGACAGTCCACAAATGAACCTCAGGCAATCAAGCAGCACCCCATGATCCACAGTATCAAGCGCTGATGAGAGATCTAGGAGGACCAAGATAGAATGGCTCCTCCCATCTCTAGCCATCAGGAGATCATTGAGCATCTGAATCAACCCTGTCTCAGTACTATGCTTCTTTTGAAAACCAGACTGGAGGGGTTCACAGATGGTATGGATGGTCAAGTGGTCCTCCAGCTGTGTGGCCACTACTTTCTCAATCATCTTCCCCACAAAAGGAAGGTTAGAGATTGGTCTGTAGTTAGCAAGGCAGTCTGGGTCCAAAGAAGCTTTCTTCAACAGTGGTGTTACCAACGCCTCTTTTAGGGAGCTTGAAAACTCACCTGTCTCCAGGGAGCACCAGACTATCCGAGCTAGGACTGGGCCAATGACATTACTACAACCCAAAATTAGGGAAGTAGGTCCTGGATCCAAACTACAGCATGTAGGGTGCACACTCTGGACAATCCGCATAACATCCATGAAAGCCGCCCAGCCAAAGGTACTCCAAGGAAGACCAAGATATGCGAACCCGCACCGGTACACCACAGCACCCATAGAGTGTGCTGGGCAGAAAGCCAATCTGATGTTGGCAACCTTATTTGCAAACAATCGAGCAAGTTTATCATACTCTTCTTGCGAAAAGGCTTTCCGAACTTGTAGACAGGCTGGGTTGCACAGTCTGTCCACAGTTCAGAACAGCTGAGCTCATCAATTTTGAGCAGCTGCAATCTCCCCGGACAGGAACTCTGCCTTCTTACGGGAGATTTCGGATTGATAGACTTGGCAATGGTCCATCAATCTAAGGCGGTCGGCGTCAAGAGCGGACTTCCGCCAGCAACATTCCAACCTCCGTCCAAGTCGCCGCATCTTCCTTAAAGTCCCATCAAACTATAGGGATCAAGGGCGAAGGGAGAGTGGGCGAACACAGACATCAGCAATGATATCCAGAGCCACCGTAATGGCTGAATTATAAGCCATCACGAGGGCTTCTGGGTCATTATTTGCCTCTGGCAAGGACGGAAGATCCAGGACTGCAAGTACATCAAGGGAATCAACAGAGTCCAAGAGGGTAGCATCTTTCAGAAAAAAAGGTGTGCAAGAACAAGGGTGCATAATTTGAAGATGGGGGGTGGCTGAGAGCTAATGTGAGGAAGTATTTTTTCTCAGAGAGGGTTGTGGATACATGAAACAGCCTTCCTGAGGAGATAATGGGAGTGAAAAACAGTGGGAGAATTCAAGAATGCATGGGACAGTCATAAGGTAATTCTAGCAGGAGGTAGGAGGTAGTAGGCTGTAGGTTAACTAGGATCTGCAGCTTATCCATTAGTTAGAGAAATGGGCAGACTAGGTGGGCCAAACAGTCCTTATCTGCCGTCAAATTCTATGTTTCTGTGTAGGAGGGGGAGGTACCTTAACCAATTAAATACCAATAAAATCTTTTCTCTCTCTTCCTGTTTCTTTTCTTCTCTGCCCTTTTTGGATGCGACCTTGATAATAAGCAGCTTTTCAATCCTGATTAATGCAGATCTGCAACACTGTGGTGACAGGCTTAGTCTAAGCTCTGTTATTGTCACCTACTTAGTGTGCGTTTCTGCTGGCACATTGGTGCTTACTGGTGCAACAGCACCCGAGTGACTTTTGGCTGTTTATTCCCCTACCCAGGTTCTGCTTATTCTTTATATCTCTATTTTGTTTGTATTGTTAACCTTCAAAAGCTATATAATATAAAAGTTCTTGGTAATTGTGTTTTTTTTTTTCATTTATACAGAGCCTATCAGTTAGATTACCTTTAGATGCTGGGTATTAGCTTTTAATTTGACTGTGTGCAACTGAGATATAACTCCAGATCTAGCCACCTGCCTGTTTATTTCCCGGGGTGTGCCGGTCCAGGGGAGGCGCTGCTCCGTGCTTTAGATGTGTGCAGCATTCTGAAATATTATCTGCTGCAAACTAAGGACTGCAGGAAATTAAAGTAGTTTTTTGTTTCTTTCACCCAGGGAAGAGAGGGTGCCGGGGTTTCTGGGCAATGTTTGTCAAAATGGTTGGCCAATTAAATTTTGTTCTGCTATAACAAGCATGGTAAGGAGTTGCCGGGGCAGTGAAGGCCCACGCCATATGAGACATGGCTACCTCTGTGGCCTGTTTCAAGGGGTCTCAGTTGTTGAAGTGTGCTCTGCTGCTGCCTGGGGTGCTGTCCATACTTTCGCTGGGTACTATAGTCTGGACGTTGCTTCTAGAGCTAGGGCAGGCTTCAGCCAGGTTGTCCTGCTGGTTCTCCTGTCCTAGGCCTCGGTTGGCCTACCTCCCAGACTATATTGCAGCACTTATAACTGCTTGGGACTCATTTCTATGGTGTGGCGGGATGACTGAGATACCCCCAAAGAAGATAGGGCAGTTATGTGGGAACTTGCCATGGCAGTGGATCTTGGAGGCGATCTCAGTCATCAGGTCTGCCTTCCCCCCACCATCCCCCATTTGGGTCTCTGCCTCAGACTGGCTCTCTAGTGTATCCAGCCTTTTATTTTGGCCTGGGCACCTCTCTCTTTCCTTGGTCCCCATGGCAGGAATTTTCTCCCTTAGTCTCTGGGGGAAAGAACTGAGGAGGGAGTGGGGCCACTCATGCCTTTATAGGGTTGATGACATCGACAGGTGAAGTCGGCATGGGCAGACCCAGTTGTACTGCTGAAAAATCTTCTGTGTGGATCCTGCTTCACCTTCAGTGAAGTTCGAACAGTGTGACCTGATGGCTGAGATCCCCTCAGGAGTCTGCTGTTGTGGTGGGTTCTTGTGTAACTGTTCTTTCAAACCACATGGAGTCTTGCTGTATTCTGGCTGTTGCGGCTGGCCCCAGCACTTGGGCTGCCCCGGAGATAGAGGGTTGGTTTTCTGTGCGAAGCATGGAGCGTTGGGCTTGGGCTCAGTTCGGGTCTCTGTCTGCTGCACTTGGAAGCACAACCATCAGATTCTTTACTCTGCCTAACTGAAAGGTCACTCCGGAGATTTCTCCTTTGCTCGCGGTTCAAAAGTCGGTTAAAGTCCTCGGTTTACATACGGGGATGTAGGCAGAGGAAGACCAGCTACCAAGAGAACTATTTCTTGTTGGTTGGTCTCTTGTATTAGGTTCTGCTATGAGAAAGCTGGTCAACAACCTCCAGTGGGGCTCAGGGCCCATTCCACTAGAGGCACTGCAGCCTCACTTGCAGCAGCAAGGGACATTCCCCTATTGGATGTCTGCAAAGCAGCTACCTGGAAATCTGTGCACACCTTTGTGAAACACTACAGTTTGGATGTGCAGACCAGATCTGATGCCAAATTTGGCAGGGCAGTTCTGCAGAGCCTCTTTCCTAAATAGGTTTTCTGCCCGCCTCCCACTTGGTACTGCTTGGTAGTCTACAAAAAGTTACTGATGCTAAAGGACTCCTGGGGTAAGAAGAAAAAATTACCCAACGCAGTAATCTTCTTTCTTCCATGGGGTCCTTTAGCATCAGTATGCTCCCATCCTCCCTCCCTGGTTCACCTGTTGGAGAAGGGCTCTTATGTCACCTTTTGCCAAATTTGGCATTTGTTCTTGATGAGTTTTTACCTCGTGTTGCTGTTTCTATTTCCACTTGTGGACATTTGCATGTTTTTTGAATCCTGTTAATTCTTTTTCAGGGCATTTGCCCTCGTTCTTTCTTTAAAAAAATTCTGAAGCAGTCAACAGCTTTCACTCAGTTCACTCCCCCTCCTGTCTTTTGATTGGCTAGCCCTACGCTCTTTAAAAAATCTCTTAAAGACACACCTCCAGGGCAATTGCACCTAGCCAGCTAAGTTTACTATGTCTAGTTCACTGCCTAGTACTTACTGTACCACAGACAGAGATCTGAACCGAAACTTGCGAAAAATAATCGGTAAAACTGAGGACTTTGACTTACGAACCGTGAGCAAAGGAGAAATCTCTAGAGCAGCTGTTCAGTTAGGCGGAGTAAAGAATCTGATAGTTGCGCTCCAAAGTGCAGCAGATAGTGGCCTGAACTGAGCCTGAGCCCTACGCTCAACGCTCTGCACATAAAACCAACCCTCTACTCTCCGGGGCAGCCTGAGTGCTGGGGCTAACTTTAACAGCCTGTCACAGCAAGACTTCATGTTGTTTGAAATTAAAGGGAAACTCCAGAAAACCCAGAAAGTGCAGCAGCTGCTGCAGAAATGCCTAACCAGGGCCTTCAGCATTCAATGGCATCCCTGATGCACCCCCTGCATTCGTATTTGACCCTTAAAGAACCGAGCTGTAAACAATGGCTGCAAACCCCCATATTAATTCAAAAAGGGGTCCCACTTTTTAAGAGTAATCACATAGCAGACCCAGAGGGGTGTTTCCAGTTTCTGGAGGGTACTTTAAATGGGGAAACAAGTGATCATTCGTAATCTCTATGCCCCAATAGAGAGCAAAGCAGATTTTTTAATGAAATTGCTATTCAGTTAAGCTCGTACTCTAATTTCGAAATCATATGCGGGGTTTTAATGAGGTGCTTGATCTATTCCTAGACAGAACTAATGGTAGAACTCAATATCTGATGCTGAGTCCTAGAAGGGCCCTTGTTAATTTAAAAGAGGACTTAGGGTTGGCGAACATGTGGAGAACACTTCAAACAGATGGAAGGGATTATTTTTTCCTATTTCAGCTAGGCACTCTTCTTATAGTAAAACAGACTACTTACTAGTCTTCAAGGGATTGAGTTTTGCATTACCCTCAGCACATATAAAGAGTGGAGTGAGCTCAGATCACGGTTTGGTAACAGTGCACTTTATAGTAGACAGGGATATCAGCGTTGCTAGGCACTGCAAGTTTAATACCTCACTTTTTCAAGACAAAGCCTTTAAGGAATTTCTTGAGGGGGCTGTGTCAGAATATTTTGAGAGGAATGATGATGGACAAACATGTTATGCAATTCTGTGGGATGCCTTTAAGACCCATCACAGGGGGAGAATAATCTTGTTTGCAACAAACAAAAAGATGACTGCGCTCAAGGATTTAGCAATAAAGGAGAAGAAACTCAAAGAGTTGGAGAATTAATTGAAACAGGAAAAAATAGAACACAAAATAGACATCATGTGATTTTAGCACTTTAGTATGAAGTTAGAAAGATATTCTCTGCTAAGGCCGAATTTGCCCTGGCTGCTACTAAACAGAAGTTCTGGGAGTCAGGCGAGACATCAGGCAAATTACTTGCATATAGGCTTTAAAAAAGATGTAACCAAGAGGGGGTGGGGGCACTGTGGAGCCTGAGCAAGATGGCGGATATCTGAGAGAGCTCCGCACTTCGAGAATAAATATTGAAATAAATAAGTTGTATTTTCTGTTTCGACTAGCTCAAAAGTTGTGGGAGTTTATATTGGAGCCTTACGGCTGCAGAATGGGAAATCCTCATAAGGAACATGCTCATGGCTTGGGTACTAAATCCAAAACCAGCGCAGCGACTCCAGCCATGAGGTCCACCCAAGCCCGAAGTGAGGAGTTAGCTGAGGTGGCAGGAGAAGAGACCCTACAGTCAACAGGGGTGAAGCTCTCTTGCCTGATTGCTTTGGTAGCTAATTTCTCCAATAAGTTCAACGGGCTCACAAATAGAGTCGCAACTCTGGAGACTACGATGGAAGTAGTCCAAAGCACTACAACAAATGCAGAAAAATGAGCTGACTCAGCCATGGGAGCAGTCTCTACTGTTATCAAAGAAAGCTCCCAATGGAAGGCACAACTAGAGATGCTGGAGAACAAGGTTAGAGCTCCGAATATCCATATCCTGGGGATGCCTGAGGAATGTGAAGGAGACCATACTGTATTGTTCCCCCAGGAGTGGTTCATACAACAGCTAGGGGAGGAGAACACAGTTAAAATCCACTCTTTTCAGAAAGCCTACTGAGTAACTCAAAGGGGCAGACCAGATAATCCAGATGCACCAACAGTGATCATCCTTGTGAAAGGTGGTGCTGTCACCAGAGAGTCAGTACTCACCTTGGCTCAGCATCAGGGTTCTTTGCTGCAGGATGGTCAGCGAATTCAACTGTACCCAGACATCAGCTACACAACGCATCAGAATAGGAAGAGATTTGATGGAGTGAGGGCCCTGCTTCGTGAGGCCTCCATACAACATGGCTTACTTTTCCCTGCTTGTCTATGCATAACGGATAGGGGAAAAATGTATGTGTTCTCTGATCCTAATTAAGCCTTAAAATGGAGCCAAAAATATGCGGCCCCAAGAGATCGTGTTAAGCTTTCTGATGCGGGAACATCAGATGAAGAGGACACCCTCCATAGTAATGATATTATCCCTTTCATTAAAACCAGCTCCAACAAATCAGTATGTAGAAACAAGCAAACATTACATCTTTTCTTGATTAATGCTCGTAGTCTGTCTAATAAAATTGATGAATTAAAATATATCTTAAAGTGAGATAATATTGCAATTTGTGGGGTAACAGAGACGTACGTGGTTCTCAGATCAATAATGGGATTTGAAATCCCCGGTTATACTCACTATTATAAAAACAGAGATAACAAAAGAGGTGGAGGTGTAGGACTATATATCTCCAGTAATCTCATATCCCATAACAGTACTCCAGATGATATTATCAGTAGTAAAATTGAAGCTGTCTGGGCCCAAATTAATTTATATAATAATCCTTTAGTTATCGACCTTTGCTATAGACCCCCTAACTCTAGTTTAGTTGATAATAATGAATTTATAGCAACATTACAAAAAATTGACACTGCCCACAATTACATCCTAATGGGTGATTTAAATTTTCCCAGAATTGACTGGTCAGCACTTACAGACCATGGTTATATTGAATCTGTTTTTATTGACTTAACCATAAATCAAAATCTCTCTCAAATTGTTAACAAGTGTACAAGAGAAAACTCTATCTGATTTGATCTTAACTAATATGGAAGAAAAACTTTCTGTGCCAACTACTGACATCCCACTGGGAGATAGTGACCATAAAATGGTGAAAACCAATATTGATCTAAATTATGACTTAATAAATGGAGTAACCAGTACAAAAGATTTTGCTAATGCAGACTACAAAAAAAATAATAAAATATTTATCTAACTGGGACTGGGAGACAGAATTCCAAGGCCTTAATTTAAATCAAATCTGGGAACATCTATGGAATAAGACTGAATACTGTATGGACACATGGGTCCCAAATAGACAGAAATATAAAAAAAGGCCTTAGAACACCAATATGGTGGAACAAACATATAAAAAGGGGTATAAATAATAAAAATAAATATTTTAGAAAATATAAAAAGAATCCCACAGCAACTAATTGGAATTTATCTAAAGAAAAAACAAAAAGTGTTAAAAACAGAATAAGAAAAGCTAAAAGAGAATTGGAATTAAATTTGGCTAATAGAACTATTGACAACCGTAAAACTTTCTGTAATTATATTGGCTCTTTAAGAGGTACTTCCAATGTAGTTGTCCCACTTGAAACAACTGATGGGATAGTAAGTAATGAATTAGAAATGGCCAATGAATTAAATACATTTTTTTTTCTAGTATATTTATGCCATTAGAAGCTAATGTAAACATAATACCTTACAAAATAATCAACATTCTCAAATTAGTTCTAATGAGGTAAAAAAGTTACTACAAAATCTCAAAATTCATTCTTCCCCAGGTCCAGATAATATTCACCCAAGATTTCTTAAAGAAACAGTTAATGTTGTAAGTGGACTATTAGCCTACTTGTTTAACGCCTCTTTGAATCAGGCCTCAACCATCCAAACATGGAATGAAGCATATGTTACTCCAATTCATAAATCCGGTAGTAAAAAAGATGTAACTAATTATCGACCGATTAGTCTTACATCTATTATTGGAAAAATATTTTAAAGATTACTATTGGTAAGAATAGAAGATCATATTTCAAATAATAATCTGCAGGATCTAACACAGCATGGTTTATCCCAGGGAAGATCTTGTTTAACTAATTTGTTAAACTTTTTTGAAAAAAATGTCAGTGCAGCCCTTGATAAAGGGCTTCCTGTGGATAGAGTTTTTCTTGATTTTTCTAAAGCATTTGATAAGGTCTCACATCAAGCTTTAATAAAACAAATGTATGAGTTTAAATTTCCCTCAAACATCACTGATTGGGTTATATCTTGGTTACGTAACAGATGTCAACGTGTGGTTATTAGAGGCCATCATTCACGATGGGAAGCTGTCAGTAGCAGGGTACCATAGGGATCTGTCTTGGGCCCCACTCTCTTTAATATTTTGATATTAACAATGCAGCCATCTAGCAATACTTGGATGACCAAGTATGCTGATGACTGCAAACTGGGATGTATAATTAATGATATACAGGCTGCTAATGATTTTCAGTCTGAACTAAATAGGATTAGTGCTTTGGCTACTGAAACAAAAATGTTCTTTAATGAACAAAAATTTAAAATTATGCACCTGGGATACAATAATTTGAACTTTAAATAGAAGCTAAATAATGTACAACTTACTGAAACAACAAATGAAAAAGATCTGGGAGTGCTAGTAAATAACAAGTTAACTTTTGATACACATACCCTACTAAAGGTAAAAAAAAATGCCAAAAACTACTTGGATGTATTTTTAGACACAGAAAAAGCAGAGATTCAAAGGTGATTGTTCCTCTATATACAACCTTAATGAGATCACAACTAGATTATTGTTCACAATTCTGTATGCCTACTACAAACCATGGAAAGAAATTAATAGAAGGCATACAGAGAAAGGCAACAAAACAAATAAAATCTATGAACAATCTCAAACATGAGGAAAGGTTAAAAGTTATGGACCTCTATTCTATGGAATATAGACAATTGTGAGGAGATCTGTGTTTAACATGTAAAGCTTTTCAAGACCCTCTATTGTTTGAAACACTGGGTTTAAAAAGAAATACATCTAGCACTATTACTAGGATGCATAACTTGAAATTAAGAGGAGACGATTATAAAACACATAAAAGAGGACTTTGGTTCTCTCAGAGGGTTGTATCCCAGTGGAACTTACTACCTAGGGAGGTAGTCATGAGTAACACCATGGATATGTTCAAAATTAATTTGGACATACACATGGGTGTTAGGAAAATATCATATTTAGGATAAATATTTAATCCACCTATTTGGTGGGGAGCTTTATTAGGGGAATTTTGCCTCCTGAGCTCGTTGTACACTATGAAACTATGAATCAGGGTAACTCTTTCGTCTCCATATTGTTGCCATAAATATGGCTTTATTTCAGCACTGAGGTATGACGAATCAATTTAATGGCTGAGATATTGGAGAAAACTATGGAAATGTACTAACTTTTGGATTTATTAAATAATTATATATGTAAGAACCTCTGATCGTGTATCTTTTGTCTTATTAATAAAAAGACTAAGCTGAATCAAAGGCCATTTAGATATATATTCACATGGTCCCTATGTATAAAGTTTATAATTTGACAGAGGCCCTGAGTTTTCCTGTTATGTCGTGATGGGTTTAATCAGTGTGGCATTACTTGTTGATGTGCGTAACGGGGAATTGGGAGCCGTATACAGTAAAGCATCGTTAATTTAGTTAGCCGGTTGACTTGGAAAATAGCAACTTTAGAGCTTTCTTCATTCTTGTCAGCACATTTGTGCTACAACAAGCGTATGCGTGCTATTTTTCATTTCCCTCTTTCGAGGGACTGGACATCGGGACTCGTATTCTTGGACTTTAAGGGATATTTACCATGCCGCTCATGGGCTTGAATCACAGTTTAATGTCTGATATAATAAAGATTTATACCAATGATAAAGCCCTCAGGGATGTAGCTTATAGCGAAGGCAGAATTCATGTGTATATTAAGAGGAGTGGCGCCCGCATGTGGTTTAATGTATGAAATGTCGAACTTTGCTAGTAATCCAAACTGTATATTTGTTTCTATAAAATAATAAACAAAACTGAAAAAAAAAGATGTAAGCAAAACTTGATTGTGGGGGTAAGGAATAAACCAAGAAGAATCAAGGTAACAAACCAAGACATTAACAAGATATTCACAGAATTCTATGAAGATTTATATACTAGCTCGACCATAGCAGAGAATGACCTGTTATCAGAATCCTTGAGCGCCTCTAAGTTGCCACCTCTTAACAGATGATGATAAGGATGCCTTAGATAGGTCAATTTCGATTGAAGCAATAACTCAGATTATTAGATATTCTCCCAATAATAAGGCTCCAGGACCGGATGGGTTACCTGAAGAACTTTATAAGGCTGAAGTCCAGGAAGGCCCCACGATCTGTGAACTTTACAAGGCTCTGGGCCCATTAATGCAAAAGTATTTGTGTAAATTGCTTGCCAAAACCTTTTTTTTTTAACCAGGAGAGACACACCAAGCTGCAACTTGTTTACAGGTGTGACCTGGGAGCATGAAGAAGTTAAGTGACTTGCTCAGGGTCACACAGTATGCAGGTGGAGCTGTGGGATTCAAACCCAGGTTTGCAGTTCACAGCCTTAAACCACTGAGCTATACTACTACTGCCTTAAACTACCTCCTCTGAGGTGGAAAAATTGCCCGAGTCTCTCACCAGGGCCTACCTCATCCTGATTCTTAAGAAAGAAAAGGAGCCCCTTACCTGTGAGTTACAGACCTATATCTTTGCTGAATGGAGACTACAAGATCTTGGAAAAGGCCCTATCCTTTGGAATTCATAACTTGGTTACTAAATTGGTAGGTTTGGAACAAGTAGGGTTTCCCAGGCAGGTCTGGTATTAGGAACGTTAGGCATCTCCTTAATGTGATATACACAGCTAGGATGGCCAAAAAGACTTTAACTGTACTTGAGGCATATAATGTGGGGAAAGGTTTCATTCAGTGGATTAAAACAATATAATTAATGGGTCATGTTTTTTCCTATTGAAAAAGCTGTGTATTAAATGTCGTAATACACATATGTGTATTACGGCATTTTTTAATACATGACACCTTTCAGTATAAAATGCATGAGCCACACTGTGGCTCACGACTGCCAAAAGGCACTTTCCCTCATCAACTTTCTCCCACAAAAGCACTCACCTCAGGAGCCAGATAACCAGAAGAGATTGTTGAGTGATAGTGTCAGCGGTTCCGAGAACAGCAAGTGGTCGGGATCTGTGCTGTTGCCATAACGTTGCCCTGATTTTTTTTTTTTTTTTTTATTCTTTCTGACTCTCACCATGGCATCCACAAACGGAGCTGCACACTCGCACTCTGTGTCGGGCCAGCCAAGAAAGAAGCATCAAGAGCAGCAAGGCCCCCCCAGTCGTCCCAACTGCTGCCTGTCTCCAGTGCCTATCGCTAGCCAACATCTCTTGCCTTCTCCTCCTCCACTAACTTCACCCCAGGCTGGGGCGGTGAGTAGGTGGTAACACCACTGGCAAGGTGCTAACCGACTGAATTGAAATAAATAAAAAAAAACTATTTCCCCACCACACAGCATATGCAGGGGCAGATGGGAGTCTGCGAACAAACGCGACCCCTTCCATGCAACAAGTCGGGTGTGTGTTAAATTCTCATGACACACTGCACCCCATACTTTATCCTATATATATACATACACTGTTCTCCTTCTGCAGAGGTAATGACAAATGGGAAGGTCTCCTTGTCATTTAGCTTATACAGAGGAACAAGGCAAGGGTGTCCGCTGTTGCATTATTTGTTCATTCTGGCTTCAGAACCACTTATTAGACTTATTTAATCAAACTGCAATATATAGGGCTTTAAAACAGGCTCAGTAACTAATAAGACTTTTGCAAATGTGGACGACCTTTTGTTCGCCTTATCTCACTTTAGTAATTCCCTTAGAAAACTTAAAACTTTACTTCAGCAGTTCTCTGGCACCTCAGTATTATCAGTTAACTGGAAAAAGTCACAGGTGTTTCAGGTATTAATGGGGAGGATTAGGTGTGAGTGACAGTCTTTTGGAGAATGAGTGCTGGAGTCCGAGAGCGGCGCCTGAGGGGAGTCGATCGCCATCCTGCCTCCGGTGATGTTTTTCACCTCCATTTTCTCCCAGGGGCCCCTGGAGTGGGTATGCATGCGTGTGGAAGCATGCATTAATCCCACAGCCCCAGTAACAGCCCCTTTCCTCCCTCCCCATTGACCTAGCACCTAGCTCCTCTCAGCCCATGCTGTCCCCAGCCTCCACCAGGTGGTAGCCATTAGCCGAGATGTGCCACCCCACCTCCCCGGAGAGGAGAGCTTGCCTGTCAGCAGCTCCATCCAGCTATGCCTCTCCCATGGCCTGGGCTCATTCCCGAATCCAGTTTGCCGGTGTGACATGAGGTTAGGTGTCCAGCAGCTTTGCCCTCAGTGCCACCGGGCTGGCTTGATGAGAGATATTTTCTGTAATTGTGCGGATGCTTTTAAGATCAGAACAGGCTCTTCAGGAGTCACGTGATGCTATCAAGCTGAGAGCAGCCTGATCACATAGCTCTATCCCAAGCTGCAATTTTTGTTTGGTAAATTTTTAACCTTTTGCTATCATTCGCATTCCTCTGCAAGTAGAGACATCAGTGACATGACCAGCAAGCAAGACGTGAACAAATCTGGCCCTCTAGCCAAGAAGAAATACAAACTGTTGGCCTCTCCTCCTTCCCGGGATGATCCCACTGGGCCTCAACTGATTGTGCAGGTGGAAAAAGAAACGTAACTAGGCCTCCTGACTTGTGAACTAGGTGAGATTAAATCTTTTATGAGAGGCATTCGCTCCAACCTGAACCACATAATGGTGCAATTGACAGCCATTCGGGTTTCAGTGAAGACTATGGGAATAGGGTTTCTACCACGCCGCAGCGACAGCGGTTACGGAGACATCCCCGACAGCGACAGCCGCATTGCGGTAGCGGCAATGCAGTGTCGAGATTCCTCCGTGTTTTCGTGGGAGGGCTGCCCACCCCCACACACCTGGTCTCTAGGATTCTAACTCCGAGTCAAAGTTGGACTGGGGGGTGAAACACCCTGTGAGGCAATCCCTGACTGTGCAGAGACCATCACAGTGACATGCGGATTTTGGCCAAATCCTGTCACTGTGAGGGTCTTCGCCATCGGGGAGTCACTGCGGCATCGGTATACGGGGGATAGGATAGACCAGTCTGAATCCTGGATCAGTCAAACTGAGCACTGGTGTTGGTCGGTGGAACAAAGGATGGGTTTGGCCGAGAGAGATCCAGGAGCTGTGGGAGAAGGTGGACAATCTCAAGGCGAGGCACCGCTGGAGCAACGTCCCAATTTTCGAGTTACCTGAGGTAGTGGAGGGAGCAAACATGATCTCCTTTCTTCAAAAATACCTACCAGTCTAGCTTAATTGGGATTTATCAACTGTTGTGGAGATTGAAAGGGCCCACAGAGTTCCCATTGGCCCACCACTGATAAATGCGGCTACCCATCCTCGCCCGTCATTTTTAAACTACTCCGTTATCAAGATAAGGAGTGTGTCTTGAGAGGCACCCACTTTATTAAGTAGATACAGCATAATGGCTGCTGTCTCTCCTTCTCTAAAGATTTTCCAAAATGGGTCTTTCAGCGCCGGAAAGACTTTGATGCGATCTGGGATCAGGTGAGGAAGCAAGGTGTCCAGTGTTTTTTACTCCCTCCTGTGACCTTAAAAACTGTGGCTGGTAATAAAGTGCATTATTTTACTACCCCAGCTGATGCCTTACAGTACTTGAAGACCTGCTGCTCCGGGGACCAAGTAACAGATTGGAGAGGACCACAACAGGATTGAACCCCACTTCTCCCCTCGAGGAGAAAAGACTGGGACCAGGGAGATGGTGGTCTATATGTGGCCACTTCAGATCCTGCAAGGACATCCCCCTCTCCTGCTGCACTAAAGACAGATTCCCAGCCTTAAGATTCCATGGACTGATGTGAGCCAGTGGTGGGAGATTTTTTCTCTCCGATCCATGGAACAGCTCATACATGGAGACAGTACACCACAAGCTGTCCGTTTCTAAATTCTGTTACATTTTTTTTTGGCTGTACTACTTCATAAGACCACTTTACCTATGGTTAGTACTTTTATTTTTGTGATAGTCAGGTCAGGGGCATTTGGGCAATTTTCTTTCCTAAGGGCATAAGTGTCTGGGAGCTGTTATCTGCAGGTTGGGGGATTGCTATTACTACCATGCTATGATGCTGTCAGCTTCTTTATTCAGCTGACTTGCAATTGAGGATGGACTGCACAGAATTTGGGGATTACCAGGGGGATCCACGGCTTCCTGGGGGCAGGGATTGTGGGTCAGTAGTTAGCTACATGTGGAGGGCACTGGCTATCTTGTGGCAGGGTTATGGCACCACTTTTCACCTGCTTCATTTCTCGCTCTTTTTTCTGTTATTTAGCTGGGGGATAATATTTTATTTATTTATTTATTGCAATCAGTTTACAAACCTTTGAGCCAAAGGCTCATTTCCAAAGGTACCGTCAACAATGGTAGATAATACAGTTAATACAGAAAACAGGGTACATACAAAGAAGAGCATCAGTATAAACAGACACGCATTAATGGCACATGATTACAGCAAACATTGGTGGTGTAATACAGAGCAAAATATGGTATAATTGACAACAGTAGGATAACAGGGTTTAGCAGCATAATGGTATGTCATGGAAGTGTGATAACAGCCAAACAGGTCTACAGTGTCAGATTCCAAGAAACGTACGGTATGAGACAGGAGCCGTACAGGTAACTCGATAGGGCAGTCACACCGGTCACTAGATATCAGATTACACAAAGTGTAGGGCCTGGGACAGGAGTAGTACAGACGGGGTATGATCCGTATAGAGCTGGGTAGCAAATAAGTTATGCATAGGTAGCATAGGGAATGCAACGTGGTTCTACCAATCAGCAGCGATACAGTTGGTAGAGGGAAAAAATGGAAGTAGTGAGGTTGTTAGGAATAAGGAGGCGAGGGATGGAGCAGCCCAGAGGCATTGTCAGAGAGGAGGGGGTTAGAGCATCCTTAGGGCACAGGAGCAGCAGCGCTTGCTGAATAGCTCGCTTTTGAGGGCAGTTTTGAAAGTGGAGATGGTGGGGGAATCAGTGATGGCCCGAGGAAGAGTGTTGTACCAAGCAGAGGCTCTATGGCAGAAAGATCTCTGACCAAGTGAAGTCCTAGCACGAGGAACCACGAAGGTGGCTTTGCAGGAGGTCCGGGTGCTGACAAGGGGTTGTGCTGGGAGGAGGGAGGAAGTCAGCCCAGGGGGAGAAAGTCCTAGTAAGGTTTTTTTTGAAATGATGCACGTTTGGTATAGTAGGCGTTCATCAAGGTCAAGCAATGTTGCAAGGTCATAGAGTTGGCAGGTATGAGTGAGCTTAGGGGCCCCTGTGATTAGCCTGCAAGCCTTATTTAGGAGGAGGTGAATTTTGTTGAGGGCCGTCATGTTGGCAGCCCCATAGACAGGTAGCCCATAATCCACCAGGAGAGTATGGAGGGAAGTAACCACAAGCGAGGAGGCGTCGGGAGACGGATTTTTATGGCTTGGGTGCAGGATGCTAGGTGGGATGTGGTTACAAGCCGGGTGCGTCGATGTGGGTATGGTAGGAGAGGCTGGGTCAAATAAGATCCCTAAGTACTTATAGGATTGGACTTGTTCCAGTTGTAGTCTAGAGCCGGAAAGGATACGGAGAGGGGTTGGATGATTTATTTTGAGGGTGGGCGAAGAGCATGGTTTTAGATTTTTAAGATTTCATGACAATCTATGCTCTTTAAGCCAAGCTTCAAGCAAGCCTCATAGGCCCTTTGTGAAACCTGGAGGGAAGTGGGGTTCTGGTCAGTGGCAAAGGGCGGTATCGTCTCGCGTGCAGCAGTATTTTCCCATGTACGCACTGGGCAGGGTGTAAGGTACAGAAAGAGAAGGGCCCCAGGATGGAGCCCTGTGGAACCCCTGAGGAGGATCGAGCGTGGGTCAGAAAGAGTCCACTAATTTTGACTCGTGGGAAATGGGCGGAAGGTAGCTGGAGCACCAAGCCAGTGGTCAGAGGCAAAACCAGTGTGACAGAGGGCTTCCAGTAGTAGGGGTGGGAGACCGTGTCAAAGGCCTTGATAGGTCAAGGAACACAGCCCGCCAGGAGCCAGTATCCAATGAGGAGTGAAGGAAGGAGGCTAATTCAATAAGAGCAGTGCTAGTACTGTGTCCTGCGTGGGAAGCTGTGCTGTTCAGGGCAGAGGATGTTGTATTTGGTCAGGTATTCAGTTATTTGTGCAGCAACTAGTTTTCCAGTGCCTTGGAAAGGGGTGGGAGAATGGAGATCGGTCGATGGTTCCAGCTAAGGACCTGTCCCCCCTTATGGATTGGAGTAACGTTGCAGTTTTCCAAGAAGAGGAATTGTCCCAGGCAGAGGGATTTGTTAAGAAGGCAGGTGAGTGGGGTGAGGACTTGATCAAGGACCAACCGGAGAATTTTGTGGTCAGGAGATGCCACTGGGACTGTTGCCTTTTAGTGCAGGGTCAGGTGCAGTCTGGCTTCCTGGGTAGTAACCCTCTGAAGGTGGAAGCAAGGGCGGTGGAGGGCAGGGGTAGGATGGGGGGGTGGCTGATCAAAGAAGTTACTGGGGAGGATAGGGCTAAGGTCTGTAAAGGCAGTGTTGAGGAGGTTTGCAATGTCGGCGGGGTCTGTGATGGTGGTGTTGTTGGTGGTAATCTGGGATGGGGGCGGGTGTTCCCATTCAGTTGTTTGACCTTATCCCAGAAGGTACGGGCGCTCCCCCAGGAGGCAGTGAGGGTGGCCTGATAGTGGTCGGCTTTGGCCTTCCTGATTGCCCATGTACACTTGTTCCGCGCAGCACTGTGGAAGCCTGTCTGTCAGCTGGGCGCCTAGTTTCAGTGGACGGTACAAAGATCGTCCCTGTGCCTGAGCAACAGTGAGAGAGCAGGGGTAATCCAGGGCAGGTTAGGTCTTTTGCAGCGGACTGACAGAGGGAGCAAAGAGATGCGCAGGCTTTATTAAGGTGGAGGTAAGAGGCAGAGGCGGTATCTATATCAGGCGCATGGAGAATCGGGGACCAGTCTTGCAGTTCAAGGTACTGCTTAAGGTTTTTTAGGCCATAAGGTCTGAAACGCCGGCGAGGAACACGCTGTGCAGTGGGTCGGGGTAGGGTGGTCAACCAGCGGAACAGCATAGGGGAGTGGTCACTGAGTGAATCAGGGAGGACTTGGATGTCCAGAATTTTAGGGGGGCGGTTAGTGATGATGACATCAAGGAGGGTGCTAGTACCTCTCTTGGGGTTCACACGAGTGGGTTGGGAGACTAGCTGGGTTAGATCCAGCGCTGTGAAGGAGTCCCGAGTGGGGGAGGATGAGGGACAAAGCCAGTTCACATTGAGGTCCCCAACTATGATTTTGTCAGCATTGTGGGGAAGGGTGGCAAGGTAGTCAGTGAGGGATAATAGAGATGGGTTTTTGAGTCTGGGTGGTATGTAGGCAGTGGTGAGGTAAAAGGGGGATCTGGTGGGGTCCGAGGTAAGCTTAATGGTGAGGGCTTGGGCCCCATTTACAAGGACCGGTGCAGGGAGGGCGATACCAGTGAGGGAGCTCCTGGTGTAGATAGCGCAGCCACCCCCACGTTTGGTTACTCGATCCTCACGAAAAAGGGTGTTGCAAGGGAGTCAGGGGTGGAATTGGATAGCCACGTTTCCACCAGCGCAATGATGTCTGGTTTGTGCTGTGAGACCGAACATTGGAGGGAGTTGAATTTTTTCAGGACGCTGCATATATTCATGGAGGCAATCAGCAGTCCGGGACACCCTCCTGCTGAGGTGGTCCTGGTGGGTCCGGGGTTAGGGTGGATATTGCCAGATAAGAGTAGTAGAAGGACAACAGTTCTGGCGGGGCACGGTGGTACAGATTAAGCCTCGGCTAGGAGGAGTTAGGGGTGGGATCGTGGAGAGCAGGGATAGGTAGGGAATTAACGGCAGGAGGGCAAGGATGGTGAGCTGTCCGAAAGGGGGAGTGGGCGAGGAGACGGAGTTGAAGGTCAGTGTGCATGGACATAGTAGGGTGAGTAGGAACTAGGTTGGTGGGAATTAAAGGTGAAATAGCCTGTAGCCTAGGGGAGATAAATGGCTGGAGGGAGGGGGGAACCAGGAGGATGACAGGGAGGGAGTTTAACAGTAGGTGAGCAAGCATGGTGAACAGGTGGTAGAGGAGTAGGGAGTTAAGATAGCTGAACTGCCTCCTAGAGAGTGTGGCTGCCACTTTAGATTAGTGGCAGTGACACGGACTCTGGTGGTCAGGTACAGGGTTCAAGTCCCAACTAGGCAGCACAGAAATATGCCTGGGAGAGGGCGGAGGCCGTAGTCAAGGGACAACGGGCTGGGAAATGGGCCTCCATGAGGTGGTATGTAGTGACTCCTAGTGGCCACTGGGCATAGGTACGGGGAGGGAGGGTGGGTCTAAGGGTGGATGGGTATTTGGAAGACAAAGGGGAAGGTGAGGATGGGGTGGGGCAGAGGAGGGTATTGGCGGGGTGGTGCAGGAGAGGTGAAGGGAGGATTCCAGGGTAGGTAGGCAGACAACAGGAAGTGCAACAGCAGTGGGGTCCCTCTAGTGGTGTGCTGATATAATCTGCAAATGAGAAAGTGGGGAGATAGAAATATTAGGAGACAGGAAGTGATGTCAGGGACCGGTGCCTATAAAGGAAATGCCGGCCCAGAGAGCAGCTACTACTGGTAAGCCTTTTGTAGGTGAGATGGCAGGCAGATTCAGTTTTTTTGGAAAATGCCCCGAAGTGGGCAAGGCTGTGTTTTAGAGGTGTCATGGTGGGGGGGCTTCCCTGATAGCCTCTTGAACTGGGCTCCTGAAGGGGACACGCTGAGATGTTCTGATACCCTCCTCAAGCAATAATTTGCAATGAGGGTTGGGGGAAGGGTTATCTTTCCTGTCCCAGAACTGAAGGGGCTCTGCTTTCTTGTTGGCCAGCTGAGGATTAACATTTTGGAGACTACCCTCCTTCAGACTGGGTTATTAGCCAGCCTAGAGACCGGCGCTCCCCCTTGATAAGAGAGGGCAGGAGGGGCTGTGAATGTTACAAATTGTTGGGCTACCTCCATGCTGCACCCTGCTCATGCTATCCTCATGGTTGCCTTAGCGGATTATTATGCATCGGTTCGATATATGTCTCTAATCTCCTGAGAGGTTCCAATTCCTCGGGGGGGGGGGGTTCCCCTCTGGTGAGTTTTGGGGGCCTACTGATCTTAAAATTACATTGCTGTGTGTAACCCCCCATCACCCGGGGTTACAAGAATCCCATTTAGATCAAGCTGCAGGCAGGGAAAGGCACCTTGTGAGACTCCAGTTAAATGGGTTTCACACAGTCTCACTCTGTTCTCAGTCTCAGCTGAGCTGGAGGGATGACATCATATAAAATTCTCACAGCAGCATAAGCCACAATGGAATGTTGCAGCAGGGTGTTAGGTAGAACACTGGGGTTTTCAAAGTCAGTGTTGTGCAGTTTGTAGTAGAAGGCAGAGGTGCACTGCAGTGGCAGTCCCTCAGAGCCCTCAGCTCTGACCAGAGCTACTAAATGTGCGTGTGTGTTCTCACCCTAGGCAGAGTCACAGAAGACAACTGTTTGGAAGTGGTAGAGACTGTCTCCCAGTTGCTCCAGGGCCCCATCCCTGAGAGGGATGAGAGGATCCAGACCAGCTCTCAGGGGTAATCCCCTGGCCCTGCTGACAGAAGAGAAGCTGCCTTAAGACTTGTGTTCTGCACCAAAATGTACTGTGCAGTCCGCACAGCACTGGCGAAATATGACTGGACCGAGAAGTTCCTGTCAAAAGCCAGGCCGCTGCATTCTGCACCAGCTGCAAGTGGCAGATTTCCACCCCAGGTAGCCCTGGATAAAGGAATTGCAATAACCCAAGCGCATGGACACAAAGGCATGGACCAGTGTAGGAAGATCGCCAGATGAAACAAGGTGCTTAATCCTGGAGCTATTCCTCAGGTGAGAAAAAGAGGATTTGATGACGGCAGACACCTGCGAATGTAGAGTTAGCCCTTCATCAAAAATTACCCCCAGGTTCTGCACCTGTTCAGAGGTTGGAAGTATAGGCTAAGGTACAGCCCGAGAGGACAAACCAACGCCGAACCCCTATCGCGCTGCTGGATCCACAACCACCACCTCAGTCTTATCTTAGTTCAACTTCAGCCAACTTGAGTTCATCCACTCCTGGATTTCTGTGAGGCAGTTGTTAAAGACCGAGACAGCTCCATCCTGGTCAGGTGCAAAAGAAAGGTAGAGCTGCGTATCATCAGCGTAGCAATGAAACCTGAGCCCATACCTTCTTACAATGTCTCCGAGAGGCAGCATGCACATTGCAAACAACATGGGGGACAAAACTGAACCCTGAGGAACCCCACATGACAGAGAAACTGTTCTGAGGAATAAACCCCAGACACCACTCTCTGTGTTCTTCCGGTGAGGTAAGATGTAAACATACTGAGGATTACACCAGATAATCCACAGATGAACCTCAGATGATCAAGCAACACCCCATGGTCCACAGTATCAAATGCTGATGAGAGATCTAGGAGAACCAAGATGGAATGGCTCTTCTGATTTCTAGCCATCAGGAGACCATAGAGAACCTGAACCAGCGCTGTCTCAGTACTATGCCTCTTTCGAAAAATGGACTGGAGGTGTTCACAGATGTCATGGATGGTCAAATGGTTCTCCAGCTGTATGGCCACTAGTTTCTCAATCTTCTTCCCTAAAAAAGGGAAGATTTGAGATTGGTCTGTAGTTCGCATGGCAGTCGGGGTCCAAAGAAGCATTCTTCAAGAGGGGTGTTACCACCACCTCCTTCAGGGAGCTAGGAAACTCACCTATTTCCAAGGAGCACCAGACTATCCATGCGAGGACCGGACCAATGGAATCAATACAACCCAAAATCAAGGAAGTTGGTCCAGGATCCAAACTACAGCACGTAGGGCACATACTCTTGACAATCCGCATTACATCCATGAATTCCGGTCAGTCGAAAGTACTCCAGGAAAGCTGAGGAGCAGCAGTGACATGATGATCCAGAGCAATACTCTTAGAGTGTGCTGGATGGAGTGCCACCCTAATGTTGGCCACCTTATTTACAAAGAATCAAGCAAATTCATTGCACTCTACTTGTGAAAAGGCTTTTCGAACTTGTAGGCAGGCTGGGTTGCACAGTCTGTCTACAGTGCAAAAAAGCTGAGCGGGTTGATTCTGAGTAACAGCAATCTCCCTGAACAGAAACTCTGCCTTCTTACGGGTGACTGCAGATTGATAGGCTTGATATTGCTCCATCAATTTAAGGTGGTCGGCATCAAGGGAGGATCTCTGCCAGCAATACTCTAACCTTCGTCCTAGTCACATCTCCCTCACGGTACCATCAAACCATGGGGACAAAACACAAAGTGAGACAGAACGAGCATAGACAGGAGCAACGACATCCAGGGCTGCCAATATAGCCATATTATAAGCTACCATGAGGGCCTCTGGGTCACTGTTTGCTACTGGAAGGGATGATAGGTCAAGTACTCCCGACCGGTCTTCAGAGCTAATATCTCGTAAAGGGCGATACCTGACCATCTCCACAGGGGTAGGCCTACAAAGGGGGGTGCTAAAACTAAACTCCATGGTGTAGTGGTCGGACCATCCAACTGGTTCCACCCCCAGATCAGAGGCCTCCATCGCCAGGAGGATGACTAAGTCAAGGGAGTGACCATGTTTATGCGTAGCAGTAGTAACTATCTGTGTGAGACCCAGAGATGACATTAACTGGAGGAAGTGCTGTCCAAATGGCAAGACTTTGTCATCAATGCAGGCACTGAAGTCACCCAGAACCATCAGTCTGGACAACTCAAATGCCATGTCGATGACAAAGTCTGCCACTTCCTGAAGGAACCGCTTCTCATCTCTGGATGGATGGCAGATGAGAGCGATCCTACAACCTACACCTTCTACCATGGTACACTTGACAGACTGCAACCTCCCCCCCATGATCCAATCTCGGGCAGTGGCTCACTAAGTACCTGGCTGGAGTTAGAGCCTCCAGAATGGGGCCAGAGTTCTCATACAATCAGGTCTTGGTGATGCAGGCCACATCCACCGTTCCTACAAGATCTGCAATAATTGCAGTCTTGTTTTCAATGGATCTGGCATTGCATAACACTGCCCGAGTTGGATCAACCTCCAGAGCTGCCCGAACAACCTACCTACCAATATTGGTAGTGCCCTTCGGTATGGAAACCAGACATGGCGAACCACATTCTTGGTTCCATTTCGCCCCAGGGTGTCTCCTGGATCTCACAACCCCGATGTGATGGCCCCGCTCATTCACCCTCCACTGTTGACGCCCCCTTCCCCCCTCTTCCCCTTGCGAGCGATACCCAGTGCCCTACAGTGCTGGTATGTTGTAAACTGCAGTGGGGGAGGAAAAAAGGGATGGAGAGCGTGGAGAGCAGAGGGTGAATAGCTCACGACCGTGGGGGCAGGCCTCCGACACATTCTGGCAATCACTTTATCAGATGACTCTCACTTAACTAATTACCAACACAAAATAAAGTAAAACAAAATAACACAAAACACCACAAAATATAAACTCACAAATACTTAGGTAAAATTAGATAACCCAAAACTCCTATCCCCTGTCACAACATAGATAATCCTCAGTAAGCCCTCCCCAAACATAAAATACTAAAAGAAAATAGAATATAAGCAATTCAGTATCTTGGGCTGAAATAAATCTGATTAGTCTGGATTTCAGTCACAAATAAATAATAAACTCTGATATTATTAGTAAAATCCAAAACAAAAAAACAAGTTAAATAAAATAACCAGTGTCTTCAGTAAGTATCTTCAATTCCCATGCCCTCTCACTGCCTTGGGGCATTACTGTCTGTCAGAAGATAAAACTGAAGTTAATGTTTCCAGTTCCAAGGCCCTCTCACAACCTAAAGAGCCAGATGAAATACATGCACTCTCACTGCCTGCATAAACAGTATCAATCAAACACAATAGTAAAAGTTTAAAATCGGACCGTGTGCAGGAAGGCAGGAGATCCTTAAACCAAAAATCCTCAGGTCTCAATCCACATAGCAGAAGGTAAAACCCCTTAGAGGGGACCGCAGCCAGAAAATATCCTCAGCCGCTTCCTTGGTTCACCGACAGCACCAGCCCACCAGCTGGCGCCCCCCAGAGAACCTAAGGGAATCAGTAGCCCATTCTGCCGGTTACCCGACAAGACTACGGCCCAATTCCCCAAGCAGCCCAGGATTCCAGCCGCTGATCACCCCCGTGGAGATGGGTTCATCTAGTCCAGTAGAAAGCTGGCTCCTGCGCCCTCCAAGAGTGCCAATTGTAGAATCGACCACCACAGGGTTCAACTCAAACAGAACAAGGATTCCAGAAACTCTTCTGCGCACTATATCAGTCCATGGAAAAATTCCAAGTAGTTCACACCACTCCTCGATTCCGCTCCTCTCCTCAGGATGCCCTTCCCCACACCAGCCTGGAAAACAGCCTGAAGCAAAAAATCAGGCCACAGATCAATATGTCCTACTGACTGCCAGTATAATAAATAAATCCCAATAGGGGAAGATAGCAAAATTGTGAAGTTCTTCATAAAAAGTAACAACAGGATGACAGCGGCCCACATGAATGGCCCAAATAAATGGCCCCAATAAACACTATAAAGTCATTGGATGGACCCAGTATTGCTCCACGAACTAACGTCAGGCAAAGACCAACCAGCCAACCAGAAAGACAGAGAAATGAATAAGAAAGAAAAACAAAGTGAGATCAAATCTTGGTTAAAATCTAATAGAACTGCAGAGACTACAAGAACAGTCTTTTCAGCAAGCCCAGCCTGGCAGCCATCTTTATTTTTAGCTAAGTTGAGGTCATAACATGTAAGACTGTGCCCCTGGCATCAGGACCACATGGCAAACTTTTGCTAGCAATGTCTGGAGGGGGACTGCCCACCTAACGTCATGTGACCGACATCAGCATGACCCTATATAATGGGTGGTTCCCCCGCACCAGCCTTCCAGTTCTCCCACCGGAGATCCAAGGAAGATGAGACAGGAGAAATGATGGAATCCTGGAGTCCGGTACAGAATGAGCTGAAAGAAATGCAGAAACCGGGGGAAGGAGGGAAAAGGTGACCTACTACAGGAACCTCTCTCGAAGGTCTACTGTTACGGTAAGGTCTTATGTAACTGTACTATCTTACCTTGAGAGGGTTCCTGCAGTAGGTCATAACATGTAGGACTGAATCCCAAGCAGTCACTCTCAAAGAGACCGAGAGAATCAGGGGAGGCGGAGCAACTGAAAAAGAGACCAGGACCAGCCTAAGACAGTAGGCCCTGCTGTACAGAGAGGCCAAACCCAGCTCTACACCTAGAGGCAATGTCCAGACTGTAATGCTCTTCGTAAAGGTATGGACCGAACTCCAGGTTGCTGCCACACAAATCTCTGCTGAAGAACATTCCTGAGGAAAGCTTTAGAAGTAGCCATGCTCCTTGTAGAATGACCTCTGACTTCCCCCAGAAGAGATTTGTTGTACTTCTGATAACAGAAGCAGATGCAGTTAGCGAGCCACTTGGATAGGCACTGATTAGAAACTGCCAATCCCAAGGATTTGGGGGCAAAGGAGAAAAAAAGGTGGTCAGACTTTCTGGATTCTTTGGTCCGGTAAATGTGATACTGTATCTCAGTATCCAGTGTACGTCCAGTATTTGAAGGACAGCCTCATCCCTACATGAGTGAACTGGGTAGTAGACTGGGAGTTCAACTGTTTGGTTCAGGGTGAATTCAGAAACTGCCTTGGGAAGGAACTTAGGATTTGTATGTAGGACCTTGTGAAAAATCAAATAAGGCTCCTTATGCATCAGGGCCTGAAGCTCAGAAATTCTATGAGCAGAAACAGTAGCAACCAAAAAGAGTGCTTTCATTTATTCATTAGAAATTGAGTTTAAGACCTTTGAGTCAAAGACTCATTTACAAAGGCACCTTGTCGCAGGGGGGCAGACATCAAGACAGTTATTACAGTGCAGATTAAAACAGAGGATAACATTACAGGTGCAGTAAAAGGAACACTTAACATAGATACACTTAGGTTACATAATGTAGTAGTTT
Organism: Neoceratodus forsteri; assembly: GCA_016271365.2. Taxonomy (NCBI): domain Eukaryota; kingdom Metazoa; phylum Chordata; order Ceratodontiformes; family Ceratodontidae; genus Neoceratodus; species Neoceratodus forsteri. The sequence continues at coordinate 58,470,406 of CM057455.1, forward strand.
GTATGTTACTTAGGTTACATAATGATACAAAATTGTGAGTTACACTCATGGATATAGTAGGTCCTCAGAGAAGACAGCGGGTTATATCCCTGTTTGGACCTAATAGGTAAGGAGTGGGTCTGGGGGAGGGAGAGACTGTCCAGTGGACGTTGCTGAGCCAGGGGACAAAGCAGGTGGGTACCACAGGTTACAACAGGGGGTTAGTTGCACCTACAACAATGGGTATTAAAGATATGACTCCGAAGGGCTGTTTTGAAGGAGCCAATTTTTAGCAAGTTGGAGATGCAGCTAGGAGGGAGTTGAACCAGGTGGGGGCTCGGTATAGGAAGGATCTTAGGCAAGAGAGACCTTGGTTCTGGGCACCTTGAAAGTGGCCTTAACAGAGCTATGGGTGGTGATGGATGATGATGACTGCTGTAAGGAGGTGGAGACCCCCTGTGGGGGGAGTCCTAAAAGTGATTTCTTAGTGAGAAGGCAGGTTGGGTAGAGCAGTCGCTCCTCAAAGTTAAGCAGATTGGTGGTAGTATAGAGAAGGCAGGTGTGAGTTCGGCTGTGGGCACCGGTCAGGAGCCTACAGGCTTTATTGATGGAGAGTTGGATTTTGGAAAGAGCAGTGTTGTCAGCTGCGGCATAGATGGGCAAGCCATAGTCCATGAGGGACAAGACGGAGGAGGTGATGGCCATCCTGAGGGCAACCTGAGGCAGGCAGTCCCTGTGCCAGTATAGCAGGCCAATCCGAGAGTTAATGACGGCTGACAGCGCATTAATGTGGGTGTGGAAGGAGAGGGCGGTATCGAACGTGATGCCTAGGTACTTGTATGTGGACACTTGTTCTAGCAGGAGCAGAGTGCGGAGGATAATCAAGAGGGGGATATTTTTAGCTTTATTGTGGTGGTGGGAGAAGAGCATTGATTTGGTTTTCTTTAGGTTAATGACCAGTCTGCGGTTGCCGAACCACCTTTCAGCTTGGTTGTAAGCTAGCTGGAGGGATAACTGGAGGGAGGTGGGATTGGGATGTGAGGCAACGAGGACTGCATCGTCGGCATAGAGGAGCATTTTACCAGTACATGAGCTGGGGAGGTTGTTGAGGTAGACACTAAAAAGTATTGGACCCAGGATGGAGCCCTGAGGGACCCCGGAGTGAACGGGAAGAGTGCTGGAGAGAGAGTCGCTCATCTTGACATGCTGGGATCTGGCAGAGAGGTAGCTAGAGAGCCAGGAAATGGACCGCCAGAGAAGCCAAGTTGGTGGAGGGAGTCAAGTAGAAGGGGTTGACAGACAGTGTCAAAGGCCTTGGAAGGGCAATGAACACTGCTTCTGCTAGGCTGCCAGAGTTGAGAGCAGCATGCAGGTGTTGGGAGAATTCCAGGACAGCAGTGGTTGTACTGTGTCCTGGGCAGAAACTGTGCTGCTCTGAGCACATAATGTCGCACTTGGTTAAGTATTCAGAGAGCTGAATTAACACCACTTTTTCTAGGGCTTTAGAGAGTGGGGGGAGGACGGAGATCGGCCGGTAATTGTTGGGGGTGGACCGGTGCCCACTCTTATGTATGGGTGTGATTTCAGCAGTTTTCCAAGCACTTGGGAACTGACCCAGGCATAAACACCAGTTTAGAAGGTCAGTCAAGGGACTAGGACTTCATCCAAGACCATACGGAGGATCTTGGAGTCTGGGGGGCACTGCTGAGGTTATTACTGCCTAAGGCTTTTAGCAGGTGTGGCCTGGCTTCTTGGGGGGATAGGGTGCGCAGGTAGAATGGTGGGTGATGCAGGATCAGAGGGAGAGAGGTGGGGAATGGGTCAAAGAAGCTGCTGGGGAGGACTGAGGGTGCCATGGATGGAGAGCTGAGATGGTGGGGGGAGTGGGTCTTCCCATTTAGCTCTTTCATATTATCCCAGAAGGTCCGGGCTGAACCCCAAGTGGAAGTGAGGGTGGTCTGGTAGTGCTCTGCCTTGGCCTGCCTAATGGCCCAAGTGCACTTATTGCATTCTGCATTGTAAGCCTGTCTATCAGACGCCTTTCCAGATTCTACAGCAATGTGCCAGAGATTATCTCTGTTTTTGAGTCTCTGGAGGAGGGGTTGGGTGATCCATGGGCCACTGCACTTTTTGGAGCGGATCCTGGAGAGGGGGGCGAAAAGGTCACAAGCCTTACAGAAGGCATTTGTGAAGTGGTCAAGAGCTGAGTCAATGTCAGGGGCGTGCTGGATAGGGGACCGGTCTAGCTGGGCTAGGTATTGTTTTAATTTTCTGAGGCCACCAGGGTGTAAACGGCAGCGTAGAGTGGTTGAATTTCCTGGGACACTGGCTTCAGAGTGGAGGATAACCAGAGACAGAGGACTGGAGAGTGATCGCTAAGAGAGTCGGGGAGGACAGTGACATCCCGGATTTTGTAGGGGCAATTAGATATAACAACATCTAGGAGAGTGCTGGTGCCAGTAGAGTGGTTGAATTTGGTGGGCCTGGTGACTAATTGGGACATATCCAGGGCAGCACAGGAGTCCCTTATATGGGAGGAAGTGGAGGCAAGCCAGTTAACATTGAGATCACCTAGGATGACTTGCTCCACTTTGTAAGGGAGAGATGTGAGATAGTCAATGAGGGACTGGACCGCTTGGTTTTGATTCCTCAGGGGTACACAGGAGACCGTGAGGAAGACAGGGCCTTGGGCAGGGTCAGGTGTGACTTTTAAGGTGAGGGCTTGGGATCCAAAATCAAGTTTAGGAGCTGGGAGCGCCTAATGTATAAGGGAGTCTCGTACGAGTAGTGTGCAACCACCATCGCGTTTGCCTACTTGGTCTTCCCTGTAGATGGTATATCCAGGAAAGGTGATAGTGGAGTCAGGGGTGGACTTGGAGAGCCAAGTCTCTACCAGTGCAATTATATCAGGTAGATGTTGAACGACCCAGCACTGGAGGGCAGCAGATTTCTTTAGCAGACTGCAAATGTTTAAGGATGCAAAGCGGAGGCCAGTTGCAGTACAGGGTTTAGAAGGGCTGGAAGCAACAGGTCCTGGGTTTGGGTGTAAATTACCAGATAATAATAATAGCAGTGTAATTATTCTGGTTAGTGGCTGGTGGCGATGGAGACCCTTGGGTCAACACCCAGCTGAGGACTTTACAATCAGGGTGCATGGGATAGATAAAGTGCAAAGGGTGGGAATGGCAGGGGAGAGCTGGGTTCAGGTCGGGCTTTGGAGGGTGGAGGGAATGGGGGAGTTGGCAGGGTGGGGGTGTTAGGGGGTCACGGGTGTGTCGAGGGTGGGGAGGGCTGAGTCACCGTTGGGTAGTCTGGAGATGAGGTGCCTAGTGTGGAAGAAAGGTGCTCTGGTCGGTGTGAGGTCTGTACCAATAGGGTGAAGGAGAGCAGACTTAGTAATGGAGTGTAGGTACCCACAGCAGCTGAGCAGTAAAGGAAGAGTGTCCAGGAGTAGTAAAGAGTAAGGAGATGTAAAGCAGCTTTGGAATGGTTGGAGAAAACCCCTCTAGTGGGCGAAGAGTATAAGCTGCAAATGGGAAAAATTAGTATCAATCAGTAGAAGAGGGAAGGGGCAAAGATTGATGAACAGTGATAGACTGACCACACAATAAGTTAAATGAGACAGGAACTGTACTGTGTTGGATTGGGTAAGTATGCTTATAACTGGGCCCTCTAGTGGCTAAAAGATATAATCTGCTAATGGAAAAGTCAGCACTTAAACACAAGATAGGTAGCGCATATCACAGCTTACCGCTGGTTCAAAGGGAGGAAGAGTAAGCTTTTCCAACATAAAATCCAAGATCCAAGGTGGGGTGGGATTGCAAATGGGGGAGGGTTCAGATGGAGGATCCCTTTTAGAAAGGTTTTAGAGACCTCCAACTGGGCAATGGGTTTCCCGTCCACTAATAAATGGTAGGCTGAAATAGCCAACAAGTAGCCTTAAGAGGAATAACACAGGCCAGAATCAGATCGGGGCAACACATATTCCATGATCTGTGGAGCCGAGCAAGTAAAGGGATCCCTGCCCTTAGATGTCACCCAGATGAAAAAATGCTTCCATTTCATCACATAGGTGGACCTGGTGGAGGGTTTCCTAGCTTCCAGAAGGACCTGGGTGACCCTCTGAGAAACCCCAAAGCATGATCTGATTATGTCTGAAGGAGCCACACATGAAAATACAGAGTCCTGAGTCCTGGATGCACCAATCTGCCCTGATCCTGCATCAACAAAATCGTGGTTGAAGAGGGAAGGGGACTGGGGGTTCCACTGTAAGCTGCTGCATTAATGGAAACCAAATCTGCCTCGACCAGAGGGGAGCAATGAGGATCATCCGAGCCCCCTCTGCCTGAAGTTTGAGAAGCACACTCTGCAGAATGGGAAAGGGAAGGAAGGCGTACAGGAACTTCCCTGTCCAACATAGTGACATCGTGTTGTGCCAGAAAGCACCAGACTCTGGAACGAGCGAGCAAAAACTGGGAAGTTTTGCACTGGAAGGGGAGACAAACAGATCTACTTCTGGACTACCCCATCACTGGAACAGTAAATCGTCCACTTTCTGACTTAGTTCCCATTCGTGAGCTAGAGAAGATGTTCAACTGAGGCTGTCTGCCAGGACGTTGTGAATGCCTGGATCGTGCATGGCTGTGAGAAACAAGTCATGATGGACTGCCCAGTTCTACATCTGCATCATCTCCCTACACAGGGGGCACGACCAGGTGCCTCCTTGCTTGTTGATATACCAGACCACTGAAATATTGTTCATCTGGACTAGCAGTCTTCCCTTTGATAGGACGGGCTGAAAAGCCTGAAGGGCATATAGGACTGCTCTCATCTCCAATATGTTTATATGGAGTGACATCTTCAACTGGAACCACAAACCCCGAGTTCAGTGGTTCCCCAGGTGAGCCCCTCCCAGCCCAGACCAGAGACTGTGACAAGGGTCCAAAGAGGTGGTGTGCTTCAGAAGGGACACCCTCGAGACAGATTCCGAGGATCTTCCCACCAGGAAAGATCTGTCTTGAGCACACTGGACACCAGGACAGGATAGTCCAAATTGTCCGAGCGCTGATCCCATTGGACACGTAACATCCATTTGGTGATTCTCCTGTGCAACCTGGCTAAGAGGACCATGGAGATGGATGCTACCATCAGGCTGAGAAGGCATAACAATGCTCAGGCCAGAATATATCTGGAGGAAACAACTAGATTGACCTGCTCCTGAATAGCCTCTGCCCTGTCCAGGGGCAGGAATGCTCTACATTGGACCATGTCCAAGATCGCCCTGATAAATTGAAGCTTCTGGGAGGGAATCAAGGATGACTTGGGAAGCTTGACAGTGATCCCAGTCAAGAAAAAAGGTCCAGAGTGAAGGAGAGAGATTCCAGAAGGCTGTTCCTGAACAGGGCCACCAAGAACCAGTCATCCAGGTAGGGAAACGCTGCAAAACCCTGACAGTGTAAGGCTGCTGCCACCACCGCTAGGCACTTGGTGTACACCCTGGGTGCCAAGGAAAGACCAAAGGGCAGGGCTGTAACCTGGAAGTGCCCCCCCCCCCGGAAGCAGAAATGCAGGAACCAGCAGTGGCCCGGAAACACTCACTGGGATATGCAGGTAGGCATCCTGCATGTCCAGCGCACAAAGCCAGTGGTTGTTTTGCAAAAGGGGCAGAAGGCCCTGTACAGTCAGCATGAGGAACCTTTTGTACTCCATGAAAAGGTTCAGTCTGCCAAGGTCCAGGATGGGTCTGAGGTTGCCCATCTTTTCTGGGACCAGGAAAAAGTGGGAGTAAAACCCTTTTCCCTTCTGGGACAGAGGAACCGGTTCTATGGCTACCTTCTGTCTTAGTGCCCCGATTTCCTCCTCGACCAGTGGAGCCTGGTGTGGGGCGTAATGTGAGCAACCTGGAGGAGAATCTAGAGGGAACCCAAGAAACTCTGTGGAGTGTCCTCTGGAATTGAACTGCAGGACCCATGCATCGGAGGTGATGCCCCTCCACTCCTGCACTTGGTGGGCGAATCTACCTCCCACCGGCTCCATATTTTGAGGTGGAAGAGAAGGAGGGCTGTATGAGTCAGGAAGCTGAGGGATGAGAGGTGAAGGACCTTCCTGATGCTCTCTGGGTCTTTGAGGCAGAGGGAGAGATGAAAGAGGAGCCTGTGGCTTGCCTCTTGTTCTGTCATCTAAAAGATGGCAGTTTCCCCTGTCACTTGTACTGGCGCCGAAAGAGCTGTTTCTTCTGGAAGCCCATTTGGTAGACACATCTAACTGATCTAAGAGCCTGGCTACTATCTTGGAGGCCTGTGATAATATCTTTTGTATCTCCCCCAAAAAGGACAGATCCCCGGAAGGGGGCATACTGGACCGCTGCTTGTACGTCAGCGAAAAAGCCCTGAAATTCATAACCAAGCATGCTTCCTGAGGCAAACAGCTGTGGCAGAGGAACTAGCTGCCATATCCACAGAATCGTAGGTGGCCCTAAGTGTGTGTCTACAGGAAATCTTCGACAAGCGTAGCTCTTTCAAGAGTTCCTCTTTAAGCTTGGAGTCCTCCAAGGATTGAATACAGCTTTAAGCCTGGCCATGGCAACCTTCTGGGAAAAAAAAAACATGTGCACCACATAGTTAAGAAAACAGAGGGTGCACATGGAAGGAGAATACAGTTTCTTTCCAAATTGGTCCAGTTGCCTGGATTCCTTATCCGGAGGGGAGGTGCTCATATGCTTCGGGGTGGCTGAACGATCATGAGCGGCAGCTATAACAATGGAGTCTGCCTTGGGATGGGAATCCAGAGAAGAAATGTCCTCAGGTGGGTGATAAATCTGGTCCGCCTCTTTGGGGACGACCGGAATAGAGTGTGGCAACTGCCATATAGTAGTTGTGAGGTTCTCAGGGGGAGCTGTCCTGGGACGAACCAGAATGGGGGAGACAGTCTCCAAGTCTAGATGTTCTGCTAGACGCTTTCTCTTTGGATCTTGTTTCTCCGCATTCACACCATTAGACTGTTGGATGATAAGGAGGAGTTCAGTGAAGGAGGGATCCTCCGGGGTGACTTGAGTGACTCTCTGCCCTTAGGAGTAGAAGAAAGCTCATCTTTTTTTTTTTTTCAAATTGTTTAACCAGGTGACACACATTAAGCTGAAAGCATGTTTACAGGTGCATCTGACGAGGATTCGGAAGAATTGTGTCCTGAGTCTGGGGGATCCTCTCCCTCAGGGGTCCCAAAGTGCAGCATGGTGATCTCCTGTGGGGTTGCACCAGACATATGCACCATAGAGTGCAGGGAGCTGGCAGGTGACAAGGAACAGGGAGGAGGGATGACTACCGGGCCTGGTAGCCTACATTCCAGGTCAGAAACCAGTTGGGATCTAGCGTCCTTCTACCAGGACTGTATCATGGTTTGAAAGTCCTGTTGAGGAGGTGGCGGAGGAGGGGTGGGCGGAGGATGATAAAAGTGAGAGCCCAAACCCGGATACTGATGAAGAGGGTACCACTGGTAATAAGGGTAACTGAGGTTCTGATACCCAGGATAGAAAGCCTGGGGGAAAGAGCCCATCGCCAGACCAAATGGCAGAAAATCTGGTGTCTGGGGCCTTGGAAAGGGGAGATACCCAGATGAGGGAGCCTGACCTGTTGGTGTTGAAGGATCAGGGAAACTATCCAGCATCAGAATGATTGACGTTGGAATAGCCGTCGTCGGGACAGCCTATGTAAGCAGAGTGGACGTAGGAATGGAAGACATCTGGGGATCAGACATCAATCCTTTCATAGTCGGAACCTGTGTCGGGGGCAGGTGTAAGGGCCCCAACAGAGGGAAGCTGTGAGTGATATCCAACAGTGCCTGATGCATCAGTGAGGGGGCTCCCGACAGGGGAGGTCCTGACATCTGGGCTGAGAATGGGCCCGGCGTTGGGGATGAGAAGCCAGAGGCCCATGAAAGGATGGGGTCTGGCACAGCTGACCCTAGAAAGGTATCTTGGGGAACTACCACTGGAGTGGGCAAGGAAAAAAAACACATCCAGGGGCCCCTCTTCCTCCTCCATCCCAGGAGTGGGTCTGGGATAGGAGGTTCCACCGGGGGAGGCGGAGAGGAAGGCTCCCATCCAGAAGGGCCATGGAGGGAGGGCTGATTCAGGGAGGTCAGTGTGCTCGACCGGACATCAGGAGTAGTGGTGACAGCCTCCAATGGGTGAGTGACGCCCAGGCGACTAACTGATCAGATGACAGAGGCAGAGAAGTGGAGGACCCTCGACCAGCTTATCAGTAATCATCAGGTGGATTCCCGCTTGTTTAAGGGAGTTTGACTTATCGATCACTGGGCAGTCCCCGGAGGAGCTGGCGTCCAACTTAGCGGTGACAACTGGACATTCACCAGAGGATGACATACCGGTAGAAATTGGGTGAAAAGCAGCAGAAGACCCGGAGGATGTCACAGATGCAGCCTGGAGCACCACAAGGGTAGGCGGCAGGAAAACAGCCTCACTGGTGTAAGGCTTACTGGAGGAAACCCAGACCCAGTCCTCCAAATGCTTCCATTCCCTGTGCTTCTCTTTGTCCTTCTTTTTCTTCTGTTTGGACTCCAATGAAGGAGAAGAAGCATTATCCCTCAATTTCTGCATCTCCTTTTCAAGGGTGGCCATTCTGGACTTTAGTAAGTGGGTCTCCAGAGCCTACTGTCATCATTTGCATGTGGCCTGCTAAAAGGGCTTGCAATCAGGACAGGCTGTGGTGTCATGGTTGGAGCCTAGGCAGAAGAGGCAAGTTCAAGTTCAAGTTTATTGCAGGAAAACTCCATTGAGCAAGCTCACTCACAAGGAGGTCCTGTGACATAAACACTTAAAGTACAAACACAGATAGGTAATAACAGTATATACATGAAATGCACGTTACATGATACAGGCTGGATATACATACAAGGGTACCACATAGGGTGACCGTGGGTGGTAAACATTGATGTGAGACAGGAAGTTTTACTGTACGATACTGATAAATGAAACATGATGACTGTGTGTGCAATACATATAAAGTATTTTGGCAGCTAGAACAAACAACAGTCTACAACTGATATGGGGAGGAGAGATTTGATAGAGTAGCAGTGGGCGCAAGCAAAGATAAAGCCAGGAGTAGAAGGGAGGAAAGCAGTTAATATGACAAATTAGTTATACCTTACCAGTGGATAAATATGGCACACATGGGAAGGAAGAGACTTAATGACAGTTACAGGTGTCTTTTATTTTGGCTGAACTTAGCGATTTGTAGAAGATTAGTGAAACTGTGCTAATTAGTTTCAATACAGTTTGTAATTGGTTCCAAATGGAGGAAGGGCATATGCAATAGCACGCTTACCAAAGGAAGTCCACGTCCTTGGTATGTCAGGCATAATAAAGTCAGATTTTCTTAACGAGTATGCACTATGTGAGATACTAATAAGGGAAGAGAGATAGCTTGGCAATTTCTGCAGGAGCAGATTAAGAGTCCATAGCCCAGCATGGAGCAGGCATCTATTAGTAAGGGATGTCCAACCAACAGCTGCATATAAGCCACAGTGATGCGAACGGTAAGGGGAGTTGGTAATGAACTGTAACGCACGGTGATAAAGGATGTCCAGTTTACTTAAATTTGCAAGAGTGGTGGAGGAATAGATTACATCGCCATAGTCGAGTAGGGGGAGAAAAGTGGCCTGTACAAGCTTGTTTCGAGTTTCAAGGGGGAAAAGGGGCCTATTTCTGTAGAAGAAACCTAACCTTGCTTTTAACCTTCTAGAGACATCTTCGATGTGGTCACTGAAAGATAATTTATTGTCCGATCCAGATAACTAGATATTTAAATTTGGTTACAACTTCCAGAGGCTCGCTTTAGCATGGTGACAATGAAGTCTTGGGCAAGAGTACTGGGGGCCTGAGACAGCACTGCGGAGAATATCATCGCTTTAGTCTTCGTAGCATTGAGCAGAAGCTTTGCCTTTATTAGATTATGCTCAAGTTGTGTGGAAGTCCGATGAAGCACTCCTTGACTTCAGATAACGATGCGAGCCAGAAGTATAACACAGTATCATCTGCAAAAGTGCAGATTGGACGATAAGTTAGCATCTAAGTCATTGATGTACAGAGAAAACAAGATAGGGCCTAAGATGGATCCTTGGGGGACTCCTCTTGCAACTGGCAAGGCAGCAGAAAAAAAGCCTTCCGCCTTTACTTTTTGGAATCTTCCAGTTAGGTAGCTAGAGAACCACTGGGTGGTATGGTATGTGGCACCCAACTTTGCAAGGCAATTGACTAATAGTTTGTGATCAACAGTATCAAAAGCTTTGCTGAGGTCCAAAAAGACTGCACCAGTTACCTTCTTAGCATCTATAGCAGAGATCCAATCATTGGTTACTTTTGCTAGTGCAGTGATTGTGCTATGATTAGCCCGGAAGCCAGATTGAGCTGGGTTAATGAGAGAGATGGTTTCCAAGTGAGATTTTAACTGAATATGGATCAGTTTTTCAAGAACTTTAGAAAGGACAGGCAATATGGAGATAGGCCTATAGTTGTTTACATCGCATGGGTCACCAGTTTTAAATAGAGGGAGGATATGTGCTGATTTCCAGCAGGACAGCACAGCAGCAGATGTAATGAAAAGATTGAAGATGTGGAGAACTGGGGCAGTGAGACGGGCATAGCCTGACCTTAGGAAAAAGAGTTCCAAGCCATTGTCCCCTGCGCTTTTTTTGGTGTCTAAGTTAAGAAGAGAATCTTCTACTTCTTTATAAGTTATCTCGCGCAGTTGGAAAGGGCTGGGTGCAGGACTAGATGTGGCGGGAAGGGTATGCTGGCTCACCGCAGCACCAGCATAAGATGACGAGTCAAAAGCTAATCCAGCTGTGGCACAGTGGGAGTTAAGTTCCTCCAGGATTAGGGACCTGTTTTCCACTAACTTGCCACTTGCAACTATCTTTGTTGGGACAGAGGGGGCCATGGGCCGTCCTTCTATAGCTTTGATAGTCTTCCATATTTTATGAGGGTTACCTTAGCTTGTTGAGAGTAGAAATATAATAGTTAGTTTTAGCAGAGCCAAGTTTTTTCACAGTTATTCCTGGCTGTTCTAAAGGCCTGCCAATCCAAGATTCTTTGAATGTCTAGCTTTAGCCCAGAGCTTATCTCGAGCTATAAGGGCTGCCTTGAGATCCGAGATGAACCAGGGATTGAATTGTTCCGCACCTTACTTTGATGAAAGGGCATGCTTATTTATTATTGTAGTGAGTTTGTCATTAAGGATGCAAGCTGCCTTGTTGACATCTTTGGCTAGGTAAAGATCTTGCGATCTGATCATGCTCAGGTCAGATAGGAAGTTTACTGCACTGAATTTGTGAAAGGATCTTTTGTTATAAAGATGGGTTCATGGCAGGCCTTAATTTGAGATCTTATACAACAAAATTCCATGATCGCTCATGTCATTGTGAAACACTGCCAAATGAGATATTTTGTGTGGATGGGTGGTTAGTACCACATCTAGAATGGAACTGTTGGCAGTATTTAGAGTGTTTTTCCTAGTAGGTTCTCTGACTAATTGCCCAAGACCTAGCTCATCACAAAGGGATTTGAGGCCGTGTGATTTAGGTGACAGCTAGTCCATATTTAGATCTCCTAGAAATATTGTTTCAGTTTTTGCATCTATGAAGATGGATTTCAAAAGATTAAGGACTTCATCACCACCAGATGAGGATCTATAGCCACCTAGGATAGTGATACATTCCGAGGAGGGGAGATGAAGGCTCAACGAAACTAACTCAAATTCCTTGGCTAGAGATTTGCAACTAATATTGGTGACCAAGTTCTTAGATTTGGCATAGATAACCACACCCCCGCCTCTAGACTCTCTATCTGCTCTAAATAAATTGTAGCCCTGCAGTGATACCTGTTGATCAGTGTTCGTCTTTTTAACCCACGACTCAGTAATTATGATAAGGTCTGGAGTTGTGCAGCCAGGCTTGCAGCTATAAAAGTTTTTAGGCAGGCTTAAAATGTTGACCATCATCATTTTGAGACCTGTAGCCTCTGCAAAATCGATAAGGCGAGGTAAGTTGTAGTGGGGGCAGGGTTGAGCTCCACATTTTCTGAGCAGAGAAGAAGCAGAAGTATAACTTTCTTTAAGGAGCTTATAAGAATTGAGACGCTTTTTTATTTCTTCGCTGCAACCCATATCGGCCATGCAAGGTGGCGCCACTGTAATGACAGTTGATTGTGATCAATGTAAATGCTTGGGTAGACATAGGTGAGGACAGTAGCAAAGGGGTGTAGGCTAACCGGGGGGAATAGGTTAAAAGGGGAGAGGAGAATGACAGAGTGCCTGCACGGTAGACTGTTATAACATTAGGTATTGATAAGGTACATTGGAGAACTGAATTGCATTGAGGTACTTCGAATTGCACTGTACTGCTGAAAACTCTGCACCTTAGGAGCAATAAAAACACAATATGAAGAGCCATGGTCCCAGATTGAGTGGTCTCGTGATTTGTATTAGTGCAATATTTTCTAGGCAAGAAATTTGCCCACCTAGGTACTCACTTAAAACCTAGATGAGAAAATACAGCAGAAAGGGGAACAAGGAGATCAGGAGCAGCTTAGTTAGTGGCCATCCACCCTTAGACTCAAGTCCCCTTGTAGCAGAACCAGGAAAGAAGTAGAATGATAATGCAGGCCATATTGCCCACGAAAGAATACAGTGATTTATGTAGAAGACCAAGAATCCCTCTAGTGGCAGGTCTGTATAACCTGCAAATGGAAAACTAGCCACTTGGTGTGGGGGAGTAGTTAGACTTATCGGCACCAAGGCAGAGTGCTTGGATGGGGGCGCTGCAAGAAGAGCAGTCAGACAGAAGAGGTGTAAGCAATTTAAAACAGTAGTAGAAATTGCAATCCAGCTAATACAGTAGAAAAACTCCTAATAACACAGTAGAAATGTGCTTAGTTCTATGGAAAGTCTAACAAAGTGCCAGGTGTCTATAGCAGGGGAAAACTCCTGCCAATCAGAGTGGGTTTGCTGGAAGCACCCGTGTTCTGATTGGCTGCGCTGTCCCGTACCTTCCAAGGAGCTGCAGGCGGGTGTCCTGGTCTTGGTCAGTGGCTGGCTGAGTGCCGGCCGACCGTGGGTGAGCTGGAGCAGCCCTGTTCAGGGACAAGCAGCTAGAGAGAAGAAGACAGAGCAGGTCTTAAATAGCATAGAGGTAAAGGGGGGTTAGATTTGAGCATTTAGTAAGACAAAAGGTAGTTAGACTTATCGGCACCAAGGCAGAGTGCTTGGATGGGGGCGCTGCAAGAAGAGCAGTCAGACAGAAGAGGTGTAAGCAATTTAAAACAGTAGTAGAAATTACAATCCAGCTAATACAGTAGAAAAACTCCTAATAACACAGTAGAAATGTGCTTCATTCTATGGAAAGTCTAACAAAGTGCCAGGTGTCTATAGCAGGGGAAAACTCCTGCTAATCAGAGTGGGTTTGCTGGAAACACCCGTGTTCCGATTGGCTGCGCTGTCCCGTACCTTCCAAGGAGCAGCCTTATTCAGGGACAAGCAGCTTCCAAGGAGCTGCAGGCGGGTGTCCTGGTCTTGGTCGGTGGCTGGCTGGGTGCCGGCCAACCGTGGGTGAGCTGGAGCAGCCCTGTTCAGGGACAAGCAGCTTCCAAGGAGCTGCAAGCGGGTGTCCTGGTCTTGGTCGGTGGCTCGCTGGGTGCCGGCCGACCATGGGTGAGCTGGAGCAGCCCTGTTCAGGGACAAGCAGCTTCCAAGGAGCTGCAGGCGGGTGTCCTGGTCTTGGTCGGTAGCTGGCTGGGTGCCGGCCAACCGTGGGTGAGCTGGAGCAGCCCTGTTCAGGGACAAGCAGCTTCCAAGGAGCTGCAGGCGGGTGTCTTGGTCTTGGTCGGTGGCTGGCTGGGTGCCGGCCGACCGTGGGTGAGCTGGAGCAGCCCTGTTCAGGGACAAGCAGCTTCCAAGGCAGCGACGATGTCCGTGTTTGTGAGGGATGTGAGCCCCACCTTCTCACACTTCTTCTTAGCCTTTGGAGTTATAGGTGGAGAAGATGTAAATGAGCTGAAAAAATGGACTGAAAATAAGAAATAAAGAGCTCAAAATGGCGAGCGACTGAGCAAAGTTTGCCACGAAGTGCTAGTGCAGGTCAATGGCAGGAAAGAGCGGGAAAGGAATGCCCACTATATAGGGTCACACTGATGTCCGTCACATGACATCGGGGTTGGGTGGTCCCCCACCAGACATTGCTAGCAAAAGTTTGCTGTGCAATCCTGATGACAGGGGGCACAGTCCTTCATGTTATGATCTACAGCAGGAACCCTCTTGAAGTAAGATTGTTAATTTTTTTGCTGAGTCTTATAAAGAATGGCTTCGGGGGGAGGTCAAGGAATTTTTGGACCTGAATGTTTTTGACGAGGTGGGCCAACAGTGGGTCTGGAAAAGCTTGAAAGCGGCTATATAGGGCAGGTTGATCTCTTATGCAGCAGTCCATAACAAAGCCAGGTGTGCTAAAATTTGAGCCTTGGAGTTACAGTTAGAAGATCTGGAGAAACGGCACAAATCGGGGCAGGGAGGCCCATCCTTGATATATGCCATAAGGAACGTGAGCTTTCAACTTAATGCCTTGAATACCCAACAGGCAGAGCTGAATTTGTACAGGGCTCACCAGGCCTACGGGGAAGGGGGAGAAAAAGTTGTCCATCTGTTGGCATTCCAGCTCAAGAAATTGGAAACTGCTAAACTTATACAAGGCATTAACATGAAGGTGCCATAGTAACAGACCCCAGGGAAGTTAACAAAGCTTTTCAAGAGTTCTATCCCCAGCTTTATACCTCTAGGAGGAACCCTGCCATATCTGACGGGGATATCAGAGACTTTTTAGGTCCCTCCCCCTTTGCTGAGCCTGTCTGAATCACAGTGAGCCTCCCTCGATGCCCCAATTTACCCTCAGGAACTCCAGAATGCGATGGGTCAGTTGCAAGGTGGAAAAGCCCCTGGCCCCAGATGGATTTCCCTTAGAATTTTAATTGGGCTGTGGAGGATCTGGTCATCCCTTTATTGGCTAGGGTGGCAGACAAGGCTGGGATGACTGGCTTGCTCCCTCTGACAACGTACAAGACAGTAATCTCAGTCTTGCTCAAAAATGATAAAGATCCCTAACAGTGTGGCAGCTACCGTCCGGTATCTCACCTCAACATTGACTACAAACTAATCGTAAAAAGTCATGTCCAATTGGGTGTCTAATCTTTTGGCCACTCTCCCAAAGCATGTATTGGCCCTTGGTACCTTCAGTAGAAGCAGAGAATAGCTTCTCAGTGTGCAGTTGCCTACCACGTATAACAGCAAACGGTCAGAAATGTATTGTGGTAATTTGTTGATAATAGCTCTGTAAGTCCAGATAGCCACAATTCTATTCCTTCTGTACTGAAGGGAGGTCCACCCCACAGTTGGATATAAGGAGCAGTGGTAGGTGCTGACAGGTAGGCCAGTTATGAATCTCCAGGCTCTGTGGTATAAGGTGTCCAGTTTAATAAGACAGGAGGCATTACACTGACTATAAATGAAATCAGCATAATCAATTAGGGATAGAAACGTGGATTGAACTAACTGCATCTTGGCATCTTTGGTCAGGAGGCGGTTTATTCTAAAGAAGAGACCAAGCCTCTGCCTCAACGTTTTCAGCAGATCCTCGACATGCTCCACGAAGGAGAGTCTGTGGTCTAGCCAGACCCCTAGATACTTGAATTTTGTAACAAATTCCAACCTCTCTTCTAGTAAAGTGTTTATGGGAGGTAAGGAGCCAGAGATAGCAGGGTTCGACGAATGAGTAGCCGGAGACACCAGCATAGCTTTTGTTTTTTTGGTATTGAGTGAGAGTTTTTTTATTCAGGAGCTGATTCTGCAACAAGTTGAATTCTGTTTGTAAATCTCCACAGGCGGCTTCCAGAGTTGGGCGGCTTAGGTACAACACCGTATCATCAGCAAAAAGGTGACTATTGGCCTCCTTGATGCCAACATCAATATTGTTTATATAAATGGCAAACAATAGAGGCCCCAGGATGGATCCCTGTGGAACACCTCTTTTTAGTGGTTTGAGTGGAGAGAGCTCCCCTTTGGCCTTGACCTGCTGAAGCCTATCTGTAAGTTAATTATTGAACCAGCACAGAGAGGTAGGGTCCAGACCTATCACTTTTAGGGTGGAAAGAAGCAGGCAGAGGTCGACAGTGTTGAAGGTCTTGCTAAGGTCCAAGAACACATCACATACAAATTTTTTTTGTTTTCCAGCTCTCGTTGCCAGTCATAAGTCACTTTGGCCAGAGCCGTAATGGTACTGTGCTTGGCTCCAAAACCAGACTGCATAGGGTTTAGAAGGTTCTTGTTATCTTGGTGGGTTCTCAACTGAGCATTCACAATTTTTCCTGCTGTTCAGACAATATTGATAAGAGAGATACTGTCCTGTAATTATTTAGGTCACAGGGATCCCCTGATTTAAACAGAGGAATGACGTGGGCAATTTTCCATAGGTGTGGAAGAGTCCCCCTGAGACAAGAACAAGTTAAATAGGTGTGTGATTGGTAAAGGCAGGACGTGGCATGCGATCTTTAAGAAGCTGGGGTTGAGAGAGTCAGCACCAGCGCTTTTCTTGGTGTCCAACTGTAGAAGGAGGTCTTCAACCTCTTTCAAAGAAGCAGGAAGGAATGAGAAGACCGCATTAGTGGTGCTAGGTTCAGGAATCTGTGCACTGACCTGAGTACGTAACACGGATGCTGCTGAATTGTCGAATGCAACCCGGGTTTGAGAATGAGCCGAGGCATCAGGGGTCGGCAGGGAAGGGTAGGGATTGAGTGTCCGGAGAACAGTTCTATCTCTCCCTTTTCCATGCTCCCACAGTGTAGTGGCCTCTGGTGGTTCTGGGGGCTCACAGCAGTTGGGAAGCATGCTCGGGAGCAAGTACGCAGCATGCCAGTAGGGGCAATAGCACAAAAAAGTTCCCTACCGTTGGGTGAGGTGACGGCAACCATCAGGTTCCCCAGGACACACGCCCAATGTTGGCCACAACTCCCAACTCTCCCCCTGGTGACTCGCGGACCTCTCCTTGGGGTCAGAGGAGCCCAGAGTCCTGATCTACGTAGCCATAGGGTGGCCCTTCCTTCAATACAGGCATTACAGAAATGCAGCCCAATGGACGCTCCGTGCCCTTACCAACAAACTCCCACAATACATTGTTGACTGTCTCCCCCTTAGTCCTATTAGGAACTATGCCTTAAGATGTCAATCGCAGATTTCTTTGAATGTCCCAAGGGCCAATACTCACTTTGGAAGAGCCGCCATAAGCTATACCCTGCCTACTCTCTGGAATAGTATACAAAAATTGTTGAGACTTAGCTCACCTGTCAGTCCTGCCTTCTTTAAGACCCTCTATGACAAAACGTTTGCTAAAATCTGTAACTGCTTCTCTCACTCCTAGCAGCTTGACTATTGTT
This sequence comes from Neoceratodus forsteri, assembly GCA_016271365.2. Classification (NCBI taxonomy): domain Eukaryota; kingdom Metazoa; phylum Chordata; order Ceratodontiformes; family Ceratodontidae; genus Neoceratodus; species Neoceratodus forsteri. The sequence goes on from CM057455.1 coordinate 58,487,870, forward strand.
CCTCTCCTCTTCAACACTAGTCCCAGCTGCTTCTCCAAATCAGCCCTTGCCACTACTACTACCCCCTCCTCTGACCCCACTTGCCCTTAGCACCCTTTGCATCCTTTATATTCACCCCCCCCTTCTGCCGCATTTACCTAAGGCTTACACCTGTTATGCGACCTCCATAGCTTAGGAATTTCCATCTAGGCCTGTAACGTGTTTCTGCTGGACAGGAATATAAATAATCTTTGTTTTTCTTCTATGGTTTATATATGACATCTATACACATCCTGCTCCTGTGGAACTGTGTATATATATATATATATATATATATATATATATATATATATATATATATATAGATAGATAGATATATTTATAAAATGGGTAAGATGAAGATAATGAAGATAATCAATTGCTGCAATGGCATTGGACAAACATCATCACATGACGTATATATCAGAGCACGACTGCACACCTGCATGTTTACCCCTCAAAAACAATTTTGATATTTTATAAGATAGATAAACCACTCTGAGGTGTACGGTGGGCTCTGATATACTTACCTTGGCGTTGATGCACACCAAGGCATATGATATCAGAGCGTGACCGCATACTTCAGAGTGGTATATCTATTACACATATATAAATATATATATATATATATATATATATATTACGCTCGAGGTTGTGTTATGTATATCTTTCTTGTACATGTGACCTGGAATGTAAATACTCTGCTCCTGTCAGTATTGTAAACATGTTGTTTCTGTTGTATTATGTATATTTATGTGTAACTGTACAATTTTCCCTGACAACAGCAGGACCACCTTGTAAATGAGCTTGCTCAATGGTGATCGCCTGGATAAATAAAGACTTGATTGATTGATTCCATATTTAGGGACCATTCTAGAACTAACTGAATGTTTTGGAAGGGAATGCCTATAAGTGGGAGGGCTATATAAGCCCTCCTCAAACACCAAGAGTCAGATTAGCCGCATAGCCAGTCTCACTTATCTGGATAAAGATAAGCAGAGGACCTGTACCTGAACAGGAAGTTATCTCTAACAGCAGGAAAGCTGACAAATTGTTCTGATATACCTGATATAGCCTTGAGCTATTGTTTACTTTCTTGTTCTGTTTCAACACTTTCATTTATATTTATTTTTTTCTATTTTTGTATAAAATAAAGCACACTGCAGATGTGTTGCACCCTATTACTATGTCCAATGTTATCTTTAGACCGACATACCTATGACGGTGTGTCACACACTGCTCTGGGGAGTTGCTGCCACTAGATTTACAGTGCAGAAACAGGACCAGGCTGCGGGAAGAGCTGAAGGACAGGAGGACAAAACACGGGGCAGTAAACTACAGCTTTAACTTGGGCATCTGTGTTGACATTGTGTGCTTCTTGGGAACTGGCAAGGGGAATAAGTGACTAGAGGACAGGGGAAGAGGAGTCCTGGGACTCATTGATCCTGATCATGTCCAGAGATCACTGGTTAGTCCCCCCTCTCCCCATCACACCCACCATGAGCTTATCCTGATTTATCGGGGGGGGGGGGGTTCTGAGTAGGATCCTGTTCTGAGGCAGCATAGGGATGGAAACAGTCCACTAACTGAATGTATGCTTGCAGGTCAACTCAAATGCGACTACACACAGACAGGCATAGTGCACAAGTAGGTAAATTAGAGAGAGAGAAAACTGAAGGCAAACATTAAAGATCAAGGTGGGGAGGCCTTACTTTGCGATACCTAGGAGGATGGAGGGACCCAGAAACTATGGCAGGAAGAATGCATATGGAGGGGCATCGGAGAGAAGGAAGCATGGATGCAAGGCAAGAGGAGATGCAGGAAGGGTAGTACGTTATGACAGCTGTGGGGCAGCCTTCTTCTTAGGGATTACATGGAGGGCTGGGGGTTGCTTAATGTGTAGGCAACTAAAGGAGTTTAGGGATGAGATCGGAAGGCTGAGAGGGGTACTGTGGGGAGGGAATGACTGGGGGGCCCTATGGAACCATAGGAAAAGAATGGAGCTCTATTGAACAGTATTGATGGCAGATTCAGGGCAGAGCGGGAGGACAAATGGAACAAAATCACAATCTTCTCAGGAGAGAGTGGGAGTAGAGTGTGGGAAGTAGACAATGGTTACGAATAGGAGGAAATCAAGACCTAGGGCAGGGCAGTGTCTCAGTACAAGGAGCCAGGAATATCTAAGGGTGCAGGGAGGGAGAAGAGCAACAGGTTCTCAGTGATAGTTACCCTGGATGAATGGGGGCCAGCAGGAGACATAGGTAATAACAACAACACTGGGGGTTGGCAGTCAGGCAGCAAGTGGGGGCAGGGATTCAATTGGTGGCTGTAGAAGGGGGAACTTCAGACGCAGGATGGGAGGTGACCTCAAATAAGGGAGTGGGAGAACAGGTGGCTACTGGTATGGGGGGGTGAAGATGATGGGCCAGGACAAGGAGAAGGACAGGAGAGATGGGAAAAGGGCAAACTAGAGGGAGTGGGAGGCAAGAGGGAGCAAGGACCAGGACTGTGACCAGAATAATGAGGAACATCTGGAGGGAAGCAGGGATGGGGGACAGAGTCATTATTCCCTGATTGTTTATTTTTCTTTTTATTTCACATTTAGATAATGTAGTATATGATTACTATATATCATGACATGACAACCGACCCCAAATGTATAGGCACTGATTTCATACCCACTACCTGTCACAACATGCGATTCCACACTGTTGTATTGGGAGTGCTACTAATGAGGTCAGTGAGCATGCAATTTCCTGCAACTCTGAAGCAACGCTCCCAATACATGAGCAAGGTGAGTCTTAAAAGATTTCTGTTAAAAATAAATCATACACTGTGCTAGGTCAGCTGCCAAATGTAGCACGACTGGAGTCTGAACAGCTGATCATAATGAATAAATGAGAGACTGCACAGTTGCTGCTGCACTCTGAAATGAAATTTGTTTAGAAAGCTTTTTTCTTTTTTAATGTTCCTTTTTGAACAGTCTGTGTTTAATGTTTCTGCTTGTACCCGAAGCGAATAAACAGGCTATGACATGAAAATTTTAATAGGAATCATCCTCCTGCTGACAGATCCGTAACTGTTCCAAGTTTAGTCAGACCATTCTGATGACACATCACTTCTTGTTTGACTTCATAAAAAGATTTAAACAGGGCTAACTCAGGAAAAATAAAAACCTCCAGTTTAGGATCGGGCTCACTAAATTTAAAACGAGTAATAAATGAAGTAAAAAAACACAGGAAACTTGATATTCCGTTCTGAACAGGCAATTTGTATTCCTCTAGGATACAGTAACATAACAAAGAAGAGAAATTAATTAAAACATGTACCTTTACTCTTTAAATTATTTTTCATTTCATCTAAAATGTTGCAAATTCTGCAGAAGCCACAAATCTAGCTCTCTACTTACTGCTGGGGGTGTCTTCAAGATGATCCTTGTGCTGTTCAGTCTCTTCCTCCTTTACCTCAACAGGGAGTTCCTCATCCCTCGTTATAAGGGATAACAAGTGCTCCTCTGGGATTTCATATCCTACACATTGGTAAAAAGCAAAAACAACAAATATAATTTACAAATGGAGCCAGAAAAAGGTAACAAAAATCTCTCCCAGGTATAGCTGGTCCAGATAAAAGTAATGCAATTTATAAATGTGATTTAGGAAGCAGTAGAGTGCAGTGATTTAAGGCTCTGAGCTGCACACCTGGAGACATGGGTTTGAATCCCACAGCCCCCACTTGTACACTGTGTGACCCTGAGCAACTCACTTCACTTCCATGCACTCCCAGGTTGTATCTGTAAACAAGCTTCAGCTTAGTGCATTTCTCCTGGTTAAAAAAATAAAAATAAATGGAACAATCTAAGGGTAAAAAAATAACCCTGTAAGGCACGCCAGGACCAGGTACAAGAAATGTGATTTACAAATGGAGCAAGCTAAAGGTAATGAACCACCCTCCAAGGTATGTCTGGTCCACATACAAGAAATGTGAGTTATGAAAGAAGCAAGGTAAAGATAACAGAACACCTTACAAAGTAAGTCTGATCCAGATACAAGCAATGTGATTTACAAACAGAGCAAGAGAAAGGTAACAGAACACCCTCACAGGTATATCTGTGCGACAGGGTTAAATAATGAATACTGTGTTGTTGTTTTTTAGCAAGACGGTTAGACCATGTCCCCTAGCTAAGAACAGGATTGATTCACTCCTTTCAATTGTTATTATACATAGAAATGAATGTTGCACATTGGGCAAAATCATTTTCATATCTGACTTTATTTTTTATGGTTCCAAGAATGCTACAAAGTCTCAATGTGGGGGCATAAAGGTTGTTGTTAATATAAGTTGGTGATCTAATATTAAGTTTTTTTTGCATACCAAGAATTTTCAATGAAGTATATGAATTTGAAAAAAAAGAATGTGACTTACAAATGGAACAAGCTAAAGGCAACATACCACCCTCCCAGGTATGTCTGATCCAGATACAGGAAAAGTGATTTACAAATGGAGCAAGCTAAAGACAACAAAACACCCTGCCAGGTATGTCTGTATGACTGGGTTAAATATAACACTCTCCCTTTTGTTATGCAAAAAGAACTAAAAAGCAAGGATCTGTCTTATCTTCTCCCTTTTTATCTCTTGTCTGTCGAATTGTGCAATCAGATTTTCTTGTGAGATCTTGAATATGATCACACTGATGGTCTCGCTATTCTCTGCCTCCTTCTATCTTTCTATTTTTACTTGCGGTTTCTGTCTTTTCTTCCTCCATGCTTATCTGTGGTTGTATAATATACTGTATGTGAATCTGTATGTGAAATTGGGATCCCTTTGTATGCCACTGTATATAACTGTATTGTTGAGATAATTGCAAAAAGCTATTTGGAACTCATGGGGTTAATCCTGAGATGTCACAAAAGCTCCTTTGCAGAATTGTTAACATGAGATTAGTTTTAAGATACCACATTCTATTTTGTTCACCTGCAGGAAAGAAACTGACAAGAACTCTAATACATTTTGTGAGAAAACAGGATGTCTCTTAACGAGATCAGGATGCAGAAGTTAACAGCCCAGCAAAGACTTCTTCAAAAAGAGAGCACAAATCTTTATTCGAGAGAGAGACTGAAATTCAGAATTAAAGAGACCCTCAAAGGAAGGATTTTGTTCTGTTTGAAATGCTTATGTTAAAAAAAAATTTGCACATTATTTAATACTTAAATTCTATGGTTATGAAGAATAGAAAATGCTACTTGCGAGTTTTAGGTTCCATGTGATGATGGTGATCGCTAAATAGCAATTGCCGTTACATCAAGTGTACATCACCAAAAAGCAAAACGGCAATGTACACACCCCAGTGAGGACAAGAACAGTGATGAAAATAGACTAATATATCTATGCAGGGGGTTCTGCCCCAAGCACCACTCCTCGTGGGGTCTTCACCCCCTGCACTCCCTTAAATTAGATGCTCAACACCAGGGGTGCATGCTGGGAAGGAGGAGAAATTAAAATATAAAAGTCAAACACCCGCACACACTGACATAAAAAACTGTACCCCTACCCAGCCCCAAACCCTGAACCTTCTGCACTGCAGCCAGTCACCCTCAACACCACACCACACCACACAGCCAGCTTGGCAACTCCACGCAACACAACCTCCCACATACCTCCGTCATTATCCGTCCTCTTCGATTCGCCCTCCAGCATACTTGCTATTCTTCCCCTTGATCTGTGCTATAACTGCACCTTGCTACCCTTTCAGGGTAGCTCACATAAAGAGTGCTCAAACTGAGTTGCTCATTTTGACTCACCCATATAATGTGCTACCCAAATTTTATAATTGCTCTTGGTTTTCCTATGCTTCCTGACCTTTGCCTCAAAGACACTCTGGTCCAGATACAAAAATGAGGTTTACAAAAGGAGCAAGCTAAAGGTAACAAAATACCCTCCAATGTATGGCTGGTCCTGATACAAGAAATGTAATTTACAAATGGAGCAAGGTAAAGGTAACAACACCACATCCCAGGTATGTCTGGTCCAGATACAAAAAATGTGATTTACAAATAGAGCAAGATAAGGATAACAAAACCTCATCTCAGGTATGTCTGGTCCCAGTGCCATTCATTACCGTTCATGTCCCTCAACATTGTAATGACATGTCCTGTGTCTTTAATGTATGCACTCATTTTTTCTACTTCCAGTTGTATATGATAGTTTATATACTTAGATAACGGTGTCAGTATAGAATTAATTCCCAAGATAAGGCATCCAGGAGGTGACTGCATCTATGTGGGCAAAACCTCAAGAGATTTAAGGACAAGGATTAGCAAGCATAAAAGTAAAATGAGGAATCATGATGAAACATCTTCTGTGGCGAGACATTTCAATATAGCAGGTCATTTTGTTTCTAGCCTTAGATTTGGGGGGCTGGAATATGTTCAAGAACCAGTCCGAAAAGACATAACCTGGGATGATACTGTTCACAAAAGGGAGGTCTACTGGATCTTTAAATTGGACAGTATGAATCGAAGATTTGACTTAAATTAAGAATGTGACTGGAATATTTATAATTAATAGAGAACATAAAAGGGTATACCTTGATGAACTATAAAAATAGTATTTAAGATCCTTGATCTTTGTTAACTACCCCAATTATGCAACCATCTATTTGTCACAGTGGGAGAAATCGGCTGTATATGATTTTGATAAAAAATAATTTTTTGACTCATTTTCTACAAACAATATTTGTTTGATATTTTTATCATCTGACAAGGCAATCAAGATGAATTATTCTTGTTTGTTCAATATTTGGAAATGACAAATAGTAATTTACATTTCTCTGTTACAGCTAGCCTAACTGAAGTCTTGTTTTTAGATGTTACCGTTAAAAAAGATGGAGAGTGGGATCTAGTTACTGACTTATTCAGAAAGTCTACTGACAGAAATGGTATACTTCATTTTTCTAGCTGCCATCCTAAGCATATGGCCTCAAATATACAAACTGGTCAGTTTATGAGGATGAAAAGGAATTGCAGCACTGAAATGGGGTATCAGAAAAAACGTACTATTTTGGCTGAACAATTGAAAAAGAGGGGGCATAGTAGACAATGTGTATGGGTGGCAAAAACAAAAGTTGATTCAATGATTAGAAATAATTTGTTAACAGTAAAGGATAAAAAAGAAAAATCAAAAGACAAATATGAGTATTCTGATTGTAATTTTGTTACTTCTTTTAATACACAGGCAAAATACAAATTGAAAATGTGATTAAAAAGAATTGGCATATTCTGTCCTTAGAACCCAGCTTGGAGAAACTGATAGAAAATGGATCTCATTTTTCCTACCCGAAGGGCAAAGAACCTGAAGGATATTTTGGCCCATAGCTGGAGTGAAACACCAAGGATGGAAAATGGGTTACATCTACCAAAGGGAAATTCAACCATACTGGTGTGGGGAAAAATGTTGTTATGCCTTATTCAGGAGAGACAATATGGCCGAATGCCTTTATTTCATGTAGCACAGAAGCAATTGTATATGTAGCGATATGTAAGTGCTAATGTTTTTACATTGGCAAAACAGTGAGGAAGTTTAAGACTAGAATAATGGAACATCAGAGACATACAGGTTTGGGCTTACCTGAGAATGCATCGGCAAATCATGTTCGTTTAAAAGGGAACAAACATGTATTTACATTTTTGGGTTGGAAAAAGTTAGTAATAATAAAAGAGGGAGGGATTTGAACAATAAGTTGATGTGTAGGGAGACTTACTGGCAATTTAAATTAAAAGCTAGTAACTCTCCAGGATTAAATGGACATTTTCAATTGGCACCATACCTCAAGAAGAGATAAGGAATATAACTTTGATTTACCATTGCCCTTTCGGTTGAGATACAGAACCCACAATAGTGTATGCAATATGAAATTTTATGGTTTTATGGTATTGTGCAATTCAAATATTACAATCTCAGATATATTTGTATTTGTATATGAATTTATAGATATATTGCTTAGGGCAGAAGTAATGTAACTGTTTTTGGCTGTTTTTTGTTATTGTGCATAATAGTATAGGGTTGTTTCACTGTGCACTATTGAGAATTTTATTCTGGTAAAAACATTTTTCTATCTTTGCCATTATATGATGTATTAAGGCTTTTTTGCATGATTATTATGAATTTTATTCTGGAGTATCTTTACTATTCAACTATTTAGGTGCATTAATTGTTCAAGTATTTGGTGATGGTAATTCTAATTAATAATATACAATCATGGTAAGCACATGGCTTTTTCAAGTAACATCATGAGTTATACATGCTCCTTCTGTTGGCTCACCAATGATCAACTACTTTATTTTATAAATTACGATCAAGGCACTATATAAGGCATGTTTTTGTGAGCATTTTGTTATCCTGATAAACCGGACACGAAACAGATGTTTGTGTGAGGGGTGCTACATTTTGTAATAAACTCATTGTTTTAAAGATATTATACAGTATTTTCTGCTGTTTACCCTGGGGTTCTGTTTTTGTCGTTCTTGTTGTCTGTTTTTTTGTATCTTAGCTCCACTTCAATCAGACCTTGAGCCATGTTTTTTCTTATTTGTAGTAACTACAGTTCCTATAACAGCCACTTTGGTTTGGGAGGGTGGTGTAGCACAGTAGTCAGGGCTGTGGGCTTTGAACCTGGAGATCTGGGTTTGAATTGAGCAGCCTCCACAGCCATACCATTTTCTCTGATGTCACTTATAAGCTTTATAAACCTCTGGTGGACACACTTTAAAAATAAGGCAAATAGAATATTAAAACAATGACTAGATGGTATACGGAATGTGAATATATATTATCTCTAGGATACAGCAAATGTATAGCCTATTCTCCTTTCACCTAGCTAGGATTCCTCAGCCACTCCTTTACAGTCTTAAGAAGTGAATTTTTGTAATCAAATAAGGACCGATAAATTAAATAAATATTTTTTAAGGGAAAGAGAACAAAATAAGGAACTTCAGGTGGTTAGCCCTTGTGGAGGGTGAACCACTGTCCTAAGGGGCACTGAAGCGCTTGAAAATCTCCACCACGCCATCCATGATTCTGTGCTAATTGTGGTGCTCATTTTGATGTGGTTTCTATAACAGCAGCGCTCTCTGAAGGTGGAGACAGGCTGGTGACATCACGCATGACGTCCTTCTCCCCCCCACCTTGGAGCAGTATTTAAACTGCGTGAGCTGGAGTGATGATGGCTACAGAGTAGCAGGCAGAATGCCGAGGAGAGAACAGTGCAAGAGACAGAGATCAGTTTATGAGTAAGTACACACTTACAACTTTGCTGGGAGCAATTTTATTTGACTGCCCATACAGCTAAGAAATTAAAAGGCTCCTTTGTATCTCTCTGCAGAATAGCTTAGTGCTGTTTGAGCACACCGTTGATTGGGACAAGAATGTTATGAAAGTAAGTGCTCAGGTTTTAAGAAATGGGATAATTAAGGACATTTTTTAAAAACTAAGGTTTACAATGGCAGTGAGCACTTATTTTTATGTATTCTAGAGGCACAGTTTACAGCGCATGGCAAGAAATATGGGCATACAAATGAAATAGTATGCAATCGGGTGAGGAATTTTTATTTTATTTATTTATTTGAATCTAGGATTACAAGTACATTTGAGCAAAGGCTGTTTTACAAGGGTTCCATGTCAAGTGATAAACAATACAAAAATTACAAAAATTCGAATAAAACAATACAGAATACAGTAAACATACAATTTCAAGCAGCTGAATAACATACATTTGAGGGAAGGTGGGACAAAAATTTGAGCAAACAATGCAGAACATGGTATACATACAGATTCAAGCAGTTGAATACATGCATTTGAGGGAAGGTGGGAACCAGGAAAAAAAAATAAGTAAACAGTGCAGAACATGATATACATACAAATTCAAGCAGTTGAATACATACAATGGAGGGAAGGAAGGTACCTGGACAGGGAGAGGTGAGACACTGAAGGTACATAAACGAGAGGTGCAGCTGTGGGCATTGTCGAATCATTTGATTTGACATTTTAAATAATTCAGTGTTTGAATGCTAGAATTGTTGGTATAGATGAAACATTCTTTTGAAATATTAACAGATGTGGTTTATAACAAGGGAAACAGGATACAGCATTACTTAGGAATCCTTGACGTCTAAAATCAGGTGAGAAGTTTTTTAGGAGTCTAACAACTGGAAAGAATTGTATGTATACATATTTTTTGAAGCATTTTGTATAAGAATGAAATATGGAATATTATATATGTATATAGCTTAAAAAGACTGAACTTTTTGGGGGAAGATGTAGAGAGTTACCTTTTGTGTATGTATAACTTTTGAACTGAAATAAGTAAACAGTTTATAAATGATTGTGCTTGTTATATTTAGGAGAGAATAATTAAAAAGGGCTAAGGAATTGGCTTTTCCACAAAACGTTCCCCAAGGAAAAAAACTGTTGAAGAATAAACTTTTGCTATAAGCAACTGAATTTGAGTGGACTTCATCCTTAGTTTTGATTTGAAATAAATTTCTGTTTTTTTTGGATGACCCAATAATTAGAAGCATTTACCCTTAAGAAAGAGGGAGGGCAACCTGAATCACTAATTGTAAATAATAATAGTAATAATAATAAAACTTTGTATTTAAAGCGCATTTCAAAAAAACCAAGGTGCCGTAGAAATAGAACATTTAAAATTTCACAATTTACAGCAACTCAGTAAATATAATCAAATTCCAAATGCATGCATCCACAGACACGATTTTAGGCCTTTTTTGAATCCCTCCATGGTCGTGCACTCCCATAATTGGTGGGGTGGAGAATTCCATAGGGTGGGGGTCACATACATATATGTACGAGCCCCAGAAGATTTCAAAGACACCCTCGGGATCTCTAGCAACCCCTCGCCAGCTGAACGCAGCGATCGCCGAGGGCAGTAAGGGACCAGGAGCTCTTTCAGGTAGACTGGAATAAGTCCATATAGGGCTTTGTAAGTCAGAAGACTGACTTTAAAGGTGATCTGCCACTGCACCGGCAGCCAATGCAGTCCGTATAGCACTGGCGAAATATGGCTGTACCAAGAGGTACCAGTCAAAAGCCAGGCCGCTGCATTCTGCACCAGCTGCAGGTGGCAGATTTCAACCCCACAAAGCCCTAGATAAAGGGAATTGCAATAGTCCAGATGTGTGAGGACACAAAGGTGTGGACTAGCGCAGGAAGACCACCGGACAGAACAAGGTGCCTAAACCTGGAGATATTCCTGAGATGGTAAAATGAGGACTTGATGATGGCAGACACCTGCGAATGCAGAGTCAATCCCTCATCAAGAATTACCCCCAGGTTACGCACCCATTCAGAGGTCAGGAGTGAAACACCCCCGAGATAAAGTCCAGAGGGTGAATGAACCCCAGACCCCCCACTACCGATACCTCTGTCTTTTCCAAGTTCAACTTCAACCAACTCAAATCCATCCACTCCTGGATCTCGCTAAGGCAGTTATTAAAGACCAAGAAAGCTCCATCCTGGTCGGGTGCAAAGAAAGATAGAGCTGGGTATCATCAGCATAGCAGTGAAACCTCAGCCCATACCTTCTTACAATGTCTCCGGGGGGGTAGCATGTACACTGCAAACAGCATGGGGGACAACATTGAGTGCAGAGGGACCCCAGAAGACAGAGAAACTGGATCTGAGGAATAAACCCCAGAAACCACTCTGCGTTCTCCCAGTGAGGTAAGATGTAAACCACCTGAGGACTACATCTGATAGTCCACAGATAGACCTCAGACACTCAAGTAGAACCCCATGGTCCACAGTGTCAAAGGCTGATGAGAGATCTAGAAGAACCAGGATAGAACGGTAAAGTGTAATGCTTTCTGACTTGGAACAGTTCCTGAACCTGCACCTTGTTTATTCCATTTAGAAACTAACCATTAGGAAATAAGGGGGAATTAGGTGGGACAGCAGGAGGATCACACAAGCGGGTGCACCCAAGGGAAAGAAGTGATGACTGGAGGAGGGTCAGACACAGGAACATGTCTAAGACTGGGTTGGAGCAAAGATATCAGTCTGTGGGATGGAGGACTGGAATCATTCAAGGATAGGAGATTAGCACTGCAAACAGATTCTCAGTGTTGGCTAGTCCAGAAGACCAGGTAGCAGAGAGGAGGGAAGCTACAATGAAGCAGCAGGGAGAGGATGCTACAGGGGAAAAGGTATGCAGTGGGGAGGCAGTAGATAGTACACCAAGAAGACACAATAGCAGAGGGGTGCTGCAAGGTGATGGTGATACAGTCTCTCCGGAGGGAAGGAAAGAGCAAGGAGACATGAGGACGTGGGAAGCTGCAGGCAGCCCAGGGAAGGCTATGGATAGGGAGAAGAGGGGACTCTGAGTTAGGGAGGACCACATTTCAGGGAAGACAAGGGGAAGTAACAGCACAGGAGGTGGTAGTATGGTGGATGGAGTAACAAGTGAGTGCAAAGGGGAGGTTCCATAGATGGAAAATATTTCAGTGGTGGAGGCCAGTAGCCCAGTCATTGTTTGAGGGGGGAAGAGGATAGGACAAAGGTTAGGGGAGGTAAAGGGGGACCAAGACAGAGGGGATGAGAGGGACTCGCAAGTTGGGGGCCAGAGGAGTGGAGAACAACAAGACAGTGAGCAGGATAAGCATCAGAGAGTCATATCAGAGGGGAGTCTAACATACTACATACTAAAATGCCAGCAGAATAGGCCTAACGGTCTTTTGCATCTGCTCGTTTGGTCAGCCCCCACCCTGGGAGCTGACCTTGCTGCCCCCCTCGCCTTCTCTGGCTTCTCCCTTCCCAGTGCTGGATATTCTCGCTACATTGGATTTTGCTTCCAGAACCCTTTCCCTGTACCTGTCCCACCCCCTCTTAAATCCCTCCACCGTCTCTGCCTCCACCAGCCCCTAGGCAGCGCATCCATGGCTCCACCACCCTCTCAGTGAAGTAGCACCTCCTCCTTTCTCCCTGAATCTTCCCCCTCCAGCTTCCACCCATGCCCTCTAGTGGCCCTCCCCTTCCTTGAAGCAGCCTGACTGTTCCTCCCATTTACCCCTTCATGTACCTGAAGACCTCTATCATGTCCCCCCGGTCCCTTCTCTCTTCCAATGTGTACATATTTAGCTCTTCGAGCTTATCCTCATAGGTCCTGTCCCCCAAGCCCCAAATCATTTTGGTTGCCCTCCTCTGGACCCTCTCCAGCAGTTTAATGTCCCTCTCTAAGTGTGGCCTCCAAAACTACATGCAGTACTCGAGGTGCGGCCTCACCAAGCAGTTATACAGAGGGAGCATCACTTCCCTCCTTCTGGAGGTGATTCCCCTAGCAATGCATCCCAGCATCCCATTGGCCTTGGCTGCTGCCCTCCTACAAGTCTCCGAGCTGTTCATCTTGACATCCACCACCACCCCTAGGTCCCTCTCAGCCATTGAGACTTGTAGCATTTCCCCCCCAAGGGTGTATACTTGGCCCAGTTTCTGGCCCCCAGGTGCAGTACCTTGCATTTTCCTGCATTGAACCTCAGCTTCCACTTTCTAGACCATCTTTCCAGAGCCTCCAGGTCCCCCCGTAGGGCCACCCTCCCCATCTCCCTATCCACCACCGGCCCCAGTTTTGAGTCATCCGCAAAGAGACTCATCTCACTCCTGATTCCTGTCCTTATGTTAGATACGTAGGCATTGAACAGAAGGGGCCCAAGGACTGATCCCTGTGGGACCCCACTAATGACCCTCCTTGGGGATGAGACTATCCTACCTACTACGATCCTCTGGGTCCGGTCCTGGAGCCAACTGCCTATCCATCGGATCATCTGTCTCCCCACTCCCATTCCTCCCAGCTTATCCAACAGGCCCACGTGAGGAACAGAGTCAAATGCCTTGCTGAAGTCTAGAAAGAGGACATCCACTGGTCTACCCAGGTCCAAGGCACTTGTCACCCAGTCATAGAACTCCACAAGATTTGTCTGACATGATTTCCCCGGGACGAATCCATGCTGTCTATCTTCCAGGCACCCTGACTTTTCCAGACCCCCCCAGCCTCTCCTTGACAATGCCCTCCATCACCCTGCCCACCACCGATGTCAGGCAGACAGACCTGTAGTTCCCTGCCACCTCCCTTGATCCACCCTTGTGGATAGGCACTATATGTGCCACCTTCCAGTCCTGGGGCACCCACCCTGTCCTCAGAGAGATGGTGAAAAGCTCCACCAGGGGTTTCGCCAGGACATCTGCAAGTTCCTTCAGCACTCTGGGATGTAATTTATCCGGCCCCGGTGCTTTCTCCATCTTAAGGGACCTGAGGGCCTCCCTCACTCTCTGTGCTGTGATTTCACTTCCGCTACCTCTTCTCCCTGCTTAGCCTTCCCTCTCCTGCCAGTGATGCCTCCCCCTCTCCCCAGACCCGCCGATCGTTAAGGGTCCCCCCTCCTCAGTATTACTGTCTCCTCCCATGTATGATGCAGCACCCCCATTTTCCTTGGTGAAAAATGAGGTGAAGTACTCATTTAGTACCTCAGCCTGCTCCCCTGGGTCTTGTGCCCATCTCTCCCCTGTTTTAATCCTGCTAATCTGCCCCTTCACCCTTCGTTTTTCCCCAATGTATCTAAAGAACCCCTTGTTCCCTCTCCTAATTTCCCTGGCCAGGTTCTGCTCCTTCCTTGCCTTAGCCTCCCTCACCACCCTAGTGGCCCTTCTAGCCATCAGCTCGTACTCACCTCAATCCCTTTCACTCTTTGAGCACTTGAATTGCCTATAGGCTGCCTTCTTTCCCCACACCACCTCCTGGACCTCCCTGGTCCACCAGCAGGATTTTCAGGCCTTACCACATTTTCGTCTTACTCTTGCACAGGTACTGGTAGCATCCTGGACCCCTCTCCTGATGATTTCCCACCTACTATCAGCGTCTATGTCTGACCCAATCCCATCCAAATGCTCCTTAAGGATACTTCCGATTTCCTTAAAATCCACCCCCCTGAAGTCAGTTACCTCCATCTTTGTGCAGCCTTCTGGCCCTCCTAGGTCCAGACAGAACCAGACCGTGGCATGGTCACTTCCCGCCAACGGGTCCTTTACCTCCAGGCCCCAAATCTGGTCGTTGTCTGCCAGGACCACATCCAGTACCCACGCCTTCCTGGTCGGTTCCCCCACCTGCTGAGTTAGGAACACATCTTGAAAGACATCCAACAACCTCTGTTCCCTGGCCACTGAGGATGTCATAGTCTCCCAGTCTGTTCCTGACATGTTTAAGTTCCCCAACACCACCACTCTTCCCCTGCCCAGTCTGCAGTGTCTCCCAACATCTGCCACCAGACTCTCCTCCAGCTCCTCCGCCAGTGCAGGGGGTCTATATACCACTCCTATTTTTACTCTCTTGCCGCCCCCCCGTTATCAAGGTGACCCAAATCACCTCCACAGTTCCCTCCGCCTCCTCTACTCCCCTATGCTAATGCAGTTTTTGACTATCATTGCTACCCTCCTCCCTCCCCCATCCTTCCTGAACATAGTGTAACCCTCCAGTTCAGGTCCTAGTCGAGTCCTGCGGTGGCCCAGGTCTCAGTGACCGCTGCCACATCCACCGCTCCCTCAGTTAGCATCGCCTGGAGTTTGAGCATTTTATTTCCCAAGCTCCTGGCATATAGCAGGACTACCTTCCACCCTTTCCCTATAGTTCCATTTCCCCTGCTCATGTTCCATGGGAATTCTATTTTCCCCTGGTCTGCACTTTACCAGTCGGCCTTTTCCCACATTCCTCCAGCTCCCCAGGGGAGTGGAGACAGAGTCCCTCCTTTATCAGCACCCCCTCGAAGGGTATAAGAAAGGAGTAGGGGTACCAGAAAAAGTAACATCTGGGTAGAGTGCATGCCAGGCATGACAGCAAGTAGACAGGGGCAGCATATGGGCAGATATGTTTAGAAGGTGGGGGAGCCGCACATTGTGGTTCACCTAGGAATGAATGATCTGGAAGGGAGAAGGATAGAGAAGGTACAAGACAGCGTCAGGGAAGTGGGGAAACTATACAGCAATGAGGGAACAATACTAGCCTTCTCAGAAGTTCTGCCAGTGCCAAGGACCAGTACAGACAGGAAGAGAAGAATCAGTGACTTCAACAAGTGACTGAGGGAAATGGTGTGGGACCAAGGGGTATGGATTGGTGGAGGACTGAGGTAGCACATGGTATAACACAGATCTTTATGCAGGGGACATGTTACTCCTCAGCAGGGCAGGGTCACAGGTGTTGAAGCAGAAGCTGGGGGATTTCATCAATGAGAGGTATCATTTAAACTAGGTAGGAGGGAGGCAATGGAGCTGGAAATCACCAGGAGAGGGGGTCCGATGGACCTCCCACCACCACAAGGATAGATACAACCTTAGGCTAAATAGGGGTTGGAGTGAAAGGTAAGGAAGCAGGAAGGACAGAAGCAGCATGGAGACTGGTATCTTTAAATGCTGGGAGCCTGGGGAACAAGCTGGCAGAGTTGCATGCATTGATGGAGAGGGAGAGGTGGAGATAGATGCCATTACAGAGACGTGGGCATCGAGGCATCATGATTGGGACCTAACCATCCCAGGGTACAAATGTTTCTGGAAGGATAGAGATAAGGGAAGGCTGTGGGAGGGTGCCATTTATGTAAGGGAACGGATCAGATGTAATAGAGAGGAAGGGTAGGATGGAAGTAATCTGGCTGCAACTACATGGCCAGAAAGGGACCAAGATCTATCTGGGGGTTGTTTATAGACCTCTGGACCAAAAGGAGGACACTGAAATGGAACTGGGGGAGCAGATAAGGAGGCATAGTGGCAAAGGGAGCACAGTGGTGGTGGGGGACTTTAAATTTATCGGTGGTGGACTGGAGAATCCCAGCTACTCCTTGTGCCAGGGAGCAGATCTTCCTGGAAGCATTCCAGGATGGATTCCTTACCCAGAGGGTAATGGAGCCAATGAGGGAAGGGAATATACTAGACCTGTTACTGGAGGATGGGGAACAGGTCAGGGATGTAAGGGTGGAGGAACCTTTGGCAAGCAGTGACCACCACACAGTGTGGTTCTCAATCAATCTGGGTAGGGAAGCAGCCTCTACAAAAAGTAGGGTCCTGGACTTCAAAAGAGTGGACTTTGTCAGGATGGGAAACATACTGGAAAGTCACATGGCAAGTGTCTATCCAGAAATGGACACAGAACAAAAATGGTCAGTCATCTAGACAGGACTGGCTGAAGCCACTAAAACTTTTGTCAAGAGTCAGAGCAAGAAAGCCAGGACCAAGAAACCAAGTTGGATGAGTAAAGAGGTAGTGGAGAAGGTGAGGGGAAAAAAGGAATGCATTTTGGACCTACAAGAGATCCAACAGGGCAGAAGACAAAGAAGAATATATGAAGAAATCCAGAGAAGTGAGCAGAGTGGTAAGTGCAGCAAAGGCAGCTAGGGAATGGAGGTTAGCGCAAGGGATCAAGGAAGGAGAAAAGGATTTCTTCAGATATATCAGAGAGAAGAGGAAGAGCAAGGATCAAATTGTTAGGATCAGGAGTGGAAGTGGGTGGGTAGAAAAGCGGGCTGAGCAGGCAGAAGTACTTCATGAATACTTCTGTTCAGTCTTCACCAAGAAGAGGGATGGGCCCTTGCTTGAGAGGGTGGGGGAGAAGCAACCATGGATGGGGAAATCATGGTGGAAAGGGTGAAAGAGAGCCTTAAGTCTCTGAAGGTGGACAAGGCACCTGGCCCAGACGGAGTCCACCCCAGGGTGCTGAGAGAGTTGGCAGGGGTCCTGGCAGGGCCATTGGTGGACCTGATCAATACCCCTCTGAATTCGGGGTGCATGCCCTTGACTGGAGGGAAGCACATGTGGTACCTCTCCATAACAGTGGGCTCAAGGACAAACCGGAGAACTACAGACTGGTGAGCCTTACTGCAATTGTGGGAAAATTGATGGAGACAATCCTCAAGAAAAGACTAGTGCAGTTTCTTGAGGATAACAATCTCCAGGACAGCAGATCCTTAAGGAGCATTTGGATGGGTTTGTCTCAGGCAGATCCTGCCACATGAACTTGGTTGATTTTTATGACTGAATTACAAGGGCACTGGACAGGGGACATGTGGTGGATGCCCTCTACCTGGATTTCAGAAAGGCCTTTGACTCGGTGCCACATGGTAGGCTGACCCGCAAGTTGAAGAGTCTGGGAGCAGGAGGGAAACTGATCAGATGGGTCGAGAAATGGCTGCAGAGTAGACAGCAGAAGGTAGTAGTGGAGTTAGAGGCATCTAAACCCAGGTCAGTAACAAGTGGTGTACCATAGGGCTCAGTGCTGAGACTGGTTCTGTTCAACATTTTCATAGCAGACATTGCAGTAGAGATTAAGAGCAAGATCAGTCTCTCTGAAGATGATACAAAGATGTGTGCCAAGGTAGATGGGGGGGGGGGGGAGAACAAGTACTTCAGGAGGATTTGGCAAAACTGGAGGATTGGTCTCACACTTTGCAGCTTAGTTTCAATACCAAAAAGTGCAAGGTGATGCATCTATGAGGCAAGAACCCAGGACACAATTACTGGCTGAAGGGTGTCCCATTAACAAAATCCAAGGAGGAGAAGGATCTGGGAGTGCTGGTAATCGGGGAGATGAACCACTCTGCTCAGTGCAGGAAGGCAGCAGCAAAGGCAAACAGGATGCTAGGGTGCATAGCAAGGGGGATTACTTCCAGGAGTGGGGAGGTCATCTTACCCCTGTACAGGTCCCTGGTGAGACCGCACCTAGAGTACTGTGTGCAATTCTGGCACCCCTACTTGAAAAGTGACATCAAACTACTGGAGGGGGTACAGTGCAGGGCAACAAAAATGATCCTGGGGTTTGGGGACAGACCATATAAGGAGAAACTGAGACAGCTCAATATGTATATCCTAGAGGAAAGAAGGGAGAGAGGGAATATGATTGAGACCTTGAAGTACCTGAAGGGTTTGAACAGAGTAGACACCAGATGTATGTTCAATCTGAAGGGTGGAAGGGAAATGAGGGGACACTCTATGAAGTTGGAAGGGGACAGGTTCAAGAGGGAACTGAGGAGGTAGTATTTCACAGAAAGGGTGGTGGCAGGGTGGAACGCTTGGCCAGAGGAAGTCGTAACGCTGCAGAGAGTTGGGGGCTTCAAGAGGGGCTGGGAAAGTTTCAAGGGGAGGGTACAAACCGGGAGGGGGCAGGAGATTGGGGGGCATATGAGGGAGAGGGGACAGTTGCAGTCTAATGGACTGAGATGCTGCACACTCGAACAGACTAGATAGACTGAATGGCCTGTATCTGCTGGCAATTTCATATGTTCATATGTTTACAGGTCTCAATCATGTCTCCCCTCTCACTCCGCTGCTTCAGGAATCACATGTTTAAGTTCTGCAGACACTGTTCATAGTTTTTGTTCTGTAGGCCATGTATCATTTTTGTAGCTTTCCTTTGCAATGTGTCCAGTCTGTTGATATCCTTTTTCAGGTGTGGTCTCCAGAACTGTATGCTGTACTCCAGGTGTGGCCTCACCAGAGAGCTACAGAGTGGCAGGACGACCTTCTTTTTCTGCTGGTGATTCCCCTACCTATGCAGCCCAATATGCCATTCACCTGCAGTGCCGCTTTCTTGCACTGTTTGGACATCTTTAGGTCATCTGTTATTCTCATTCCCAGATCCCGTTCTTGTTTGGAAGATTTCAGTTGTACTCCCCCCAGGTAGCAGTCTTCTCCTGGGTCGGCCCTTCCTAGGTGCATGACCTTGCATTTCTTTACATTACACTTTAGTTGCCATGTTTCTGATCATTTTTCCAGAGCCTTAAGGTCGGTCTTCATCTTTTCTACCCCACCTGGAATGTCTACCCTATTGCTTATTTTTGTATCATCTGCGAATAAGCTCACCTGCTTCTCTAGTCGTCCATTATGTCACTAATAAAAATATTGAATAGGATCGGACAGAGTACTGATTCTTGTAGCACTCCACTATCTACTCCTCTTTCTTCTGAAAGTGGGCCATTTATAAGCACCCTCTGGGTTCTTCCAGTGAGACAATTCCTTACCCATTTCACCACTTGCTGCCTACTCCCATTCTGTCCAGTTTGTTGAGTAGCCTTCTGTGTGGGACCGAGTCGAAGACTTTGCTGAAATCCATGTATACTATGTCTACTGCTCCTCCCTGGGCTGTTATTTTAGTCACCCAGTTAAAGAAGGCTCTCAGATTGGTTTGGCAAGTCCTTCCTGTTGTAAAGCTATGCTGTTTTGTGTCTATTTGTTGTTTTCTTCTAGAAAGGACATAACGCTGTCCTTCAGCAGGGATTCCATTATTTTGCCCACAACTGAGGTTAGACTTACTGGTCTGTAGTTGTCTTCACTTTCCCTGCTTCCACTTTTGTGCAGAGGAATAACTGTTGCCTTCTTCCAGTCTTGGGGGACCTCCCCCAGCTTGAATGATAGGTTGAAAAGATCAGCCAGGAGCTCTGCCAGCTCACCTCTTAGTTCTATTACTAATCTATGGTGAATTTCATCTGGCCCCATGGCCTTGTTTGTACTGAGTTTCTCCAGCTCCTTTAGGATCCCTTCTTTTGTAAAGGGACCCGAGTGTACTGCGACTCCTCCCTTGTTGTGTGTTGCATTGCTGGGTCCACATCCTTCTTCCTCCTTGGTAAATACAGAGCAGAAGTAACTGTTGAGGATTTTAGCCATGTCATTTTCTGTGATCTCCCCATCCACCCTTGTGAGTCTAACAATACTTCCTGATGTCTTTCTCTTCCCACTGACATATCTATAGAATGTCTTGTCACCCTTTTTGACCTCCTTGGCTAACATCTCCTCAGTTTTTGCCTTCACTGTCCTGGTCACTTTTTTTGTTTCCTGCTGTGTCTCCTTGTATTCTTCTCTGTCCTTGTCAGATCCAGTTTGTTTGTATTTCCTGAAAGCCATTATTTTCTCCCTGATCTTAGTGGCTACTTCTTTAGAAAAGCAGAGAGGAAAGAGCTAAAGGTAACCAGCCACCATCCCAGGTCTATCTGGTCCAGATACAAGAAATATGACTTACAAGTGGAGCTAGCTAGAGGCAACAAACCACCCTCCCAGGTATATTTGGTCCAGATGCTAAAGATAACAAAACACCCTGCCAGGCATGTCTGATCCAGATACAAGAAATGTGATTTACAAATGGAACAAGCTAAAGGTTACAAAACACCCTCCCAGGTATGCCGTACATAAAAAAAGGATATAGCTCTACTAGAAAGTGTTCAGATAAGACTGACCAGGTTGATACATGGTTATAAATCTCTGACATATGAACAGAGACTTAACAATCTGAAGATATTTAGTTTGGAACAGAGAAGGACTCGGGGACATAGTCTCCTAATGTTCAGGATAATTGGTGATGCAGACTTGATGAATGCGTTGGATACTGAATTCTAACCAAAATGGGCAGGATTAAGGGCACATGAAAAACAAATTAGATTAGAAAAATGTAGCAATATGAAGAGGTTCAATCGTTATACCCACAGAACTGGAAGATTATGGAATGCACAACTAACTTAATAGAATGTAGCATCCTAGACAGTTTCAAACACAGATTAGAGGAATTCCTGTTAATTGAGAGCAGTATTTGGACCTGCTAGTTCAGGTAGACAGACTCAATGGGCATTCAGCCTTTTTCTGTCTAAACCCAAGAATGAATACCAAGAATGAACACCTGGTCAAGATAAAAGAAATGTGATTTATAAACAGAGCAAGCTGTCTTACTCCAGCTGCCCATCTTAGCCTAGCCAGGGGGGGTCCTCCTACCCACACTATGCTATGGTCTTGTAACCTTTGCTCACACCACAAAATCCAGTCTCTTTAAATGGGATACAGCATACAACAGCATCTGTCGCTTTCCACCCTCAGCCCCCTGCCTCACCCTCCACTGTGAGCTCTACTCCCGGCTTGAGTGGCTCCCACCAGACCAGCACCGCACCTTTGTCTTGGGCAACATCATCGACAATGTTGTTCAAACTGCCACCTCTTTTGCCTCACATTATCCCTCATACCTGCCACCCCTTCCTACCATCTAAGGTCCAGTGACTCATGTCCTCCTGGCTCCTAAAAGTCGCACACTTATGGGAGAATAAGCCTTCACTGCATACGCACCCCAGCTATGGAACACCCTTCCAGCAAGCACTCGCTCTTCCACCTCCCATCCCTCCTTTAAAGCCTCCCTCTGGGGATTCCTCAGATCGGCCTCTGCCTGCCTCTGCACTTAATGACTGGCTGAGCTGATACCCAATCTCTGCTTAAGGTTGGAGGGGTTCTGCCCCTTACTCACAAGTGAGCTTACAGCTACTTAGTTGATATGATTGTGCCGTGTCCACTTTGGCCCTCCTGCTTATTAATGTGTTCACTGCCCCACCCCCATGTTTTGCCTCATGTGTTGACTTGGCCTCTCCATCCCCCAATTATACTAATTTGAGTTTACCTGCTTATCTTATCCTTCTGGGGCGTTGTTTGCCCTGGCATGTTGACTACTGCCTTTATTGCCTGGACCATGCTGTCATGTAAAACCTGATGTTCTCGTATTGCCCTTGCACTCTTTGATTTCTCCTGATCATACCTTGTACTTGTGTTTGCCTGATGTTCTTGAATGTACCTCTGTAATCTCCCGGGTTGCACCTGGAAATAGGCACTTGGTTGTCTAGTGTGCTTACCTGGTAAACAAAAGCAAAAAAATAAGTTAAAGGCAAGGCCCCTGGAATTCTGCGGTTCTGCGGTTGCGGAATTTGCAGCAGAATTTGCATCATGCCGCAGAATATATATAGTGTCACAGACTTCATTGTTTTTGGTGAATTCTCATATAAATATACTATTTTTCCATAGTGTCAGGCTTTCCTTCCCACCTCGTTTATCCTGAAGCCCCTCCTCTATGCTCAGCATATGATGTCATCAATGACATCACATCATATTTAGCCAATGACAAGACTGCATTCTGCCAGAGAAATGAATAAATTATGCCGCAGAAGTCAAGGAGCCCTTCTGCAGAAATCAGAAAATTCTGCCGCAGAACACCAGGGGCCCTGGCTAAAGGTAACAAAACACCCTCCCAGGTTTATCTGTCCCAGAAGCAATAAATGTGATTTGCAAATGAAGCAAGCTAAAGGTAACAAAGCCCCCTCCCACTATGTTTGGTCCAGACAGAAGAAATGTGATTTACAAAATGAGTGAACTAAAGGTAGCAAACACCATCCCAGGTATGTCTAGTCCAGATACAAGAACTGTGATTTACAAACAGAGCAAGCTAAAGGTAACAAACCACCCCTATCAGATATGCCTGGTGCAGATACAAGAAATGTGATTTAGAAATGGAGTGAGCTAAAGTTAATCAACCCCCCTCCCAGGTATGTCTAGGACAGATACAAGAATGTGATTTAGTCCATTAAAGGTAACATAAGGTTCCATGTTATAACACTGACAATTTTATGGTGACTTGCAAAACAGCAAGTACATGCCACCGAATTCCAATCAGCTAATCACTATTCTCAGCAAAAAACAATTCAGTGCACATTAAAATGAATGTTTTATGTGGAGGGCTATGCCCCTCCACACCCCATATTAAAATAATCATCTCCAGTGGAAGGCGGACACTGAGGAACAGGAGATTACAACGGGGGGGGGGGTTAAGCAAACAGGAGCAATAGAACCAGACGAAAGAAAAAACAATTCCAACAACAATAAAAATACAAATAATCTACCTGTAGGCAGTCCTGAACCCAAGACCATCAACACCGAAGGCAGCATCCATACCCACCTCACCAGGAGGCCAGCTTGACAGCAGCAGGCTGAACTCTTCCATTTAACCCATAACAGCATGCAAACCCTCATCATTCACTGCAGTTCTGTCCCTAGTCACTCAGTATTCCCTTCCCATACAATATCTTCACCGTTGCTGCTCCTTTTTGTGACCAAATCTTGTTCCAGTTCTATATCACCTAAGAGAGAGAGTAACTGAGTCGTATCTGTGAAATAAAATCTCAAAATCTGTGCTGCACGTTTTGTATGACTGTCCACAAAATGAGCTAGGGGTTCTGAAAGGGAGTCACTGCTGGCAACAATTGGTCTTGCAGGTGGTTTTGTCACTCTTTTATGAATTTTTTGTAATCCATACATAACAGCTTTAACTGGATACCTGATCTGCAAATAGTCAAAGGTATGTTTGTCAATAGTCCCACAGAGCATGCCATCATATAGTAAAGTGTCAATTTCCAATGTAAACACATTTATAGGATCCACTGATAAAACAGCGTAATATTTCATATTATTTAAAGGGTCACTGTCAACCTCTTAGGTCTCAAAGTGTCCCTAGTTTAAATAACACATTTTATGACTGCCAACATTCTGCAAAGACTGCTGATGTCACTGGTAGTTTGATTCTGATTCTTTGTTTCTTTAAAAAGTGAAAAACAAAGTGCCTACCATACTGGTGTTACCACACCAAAACATGTTTGTTTACATTCCTTGATCAACTCCAACTGCATCTTTCCTGGATTTGGGAACACCCACAACACAGTCTAATCACTCATAATGCAGTGAGAGTTTAGGAGGCTATTGCATCATGAATGACTACACTATTTAGAGGTGTTTCTAATGTTCAGGAAGCATGCAGTAAGAACAGATCCAGGAAAGTAAACAAAACAAGATTGTTTATAAATATACATTAGCATGCATTTCGGTTCTATCAAACAAGGAGACAGACAAATCAAACAGCAACATCTATGAATTTTAGAGAAGATAAGCAATCATAAAATGTAGCTTCTAACTAGAAATAATATGATGAAAAACAGGTTGACAGTGCCCCTTGAACTGACTTAGTATCTTGGGTTCATAATCTTGTTTTGATCATACCACAATGGCCCCACCTCTGTCGACTGCCTTAATTATAATGTTATCGTTCTCTCTTAATTTCTTGATTGCTGCCTGCTCAGCCCTGATGCAGTTGTAATATTTCGCATGGGGAACATTCAACTTTTCAAAGTCTCTAATACATGTTTTTTCAAATACCGATACAGTGGGATTAGAAGGTGGTATAAAAGAGATTTTAGTTTAAAGGTGCCTGTTGCATTAGATCCACTAATGCGGATACTGGAGCCATGCACAGAAGATGACAATGCAACTCGAATATCCTCAAACTCCTGAAGTTCTTTATGGAAAAAAAGCTTTCAAGTTTAGTTTCCAAGTGAATGTATGAACATCGACAACTGTATCAAAAAGATTTATATTTCTAGTAGGAATGAAGGAAAAACCTTACTGAAGTGCTTTGATCTCATCACGAGATAATAGATAGTCTGAAATGTTAACCACTAAGGAATTATTATCAGTTATAGTGTCTAATACCTCTGTCCGCCCCTGGGGTTCCTGAGTTGGTTCTCCAGTGGACTGTAATAGTCCCTCACCATGCTCTGTCTGTTATATAGTTGGATTACACAGGGTCCTTTTTTGGGTACCCTGTTCTGTTAAAACAATCATTTTTACTTATTGTTTATTCACTTATGTTGATATTTGAATAGTAATGTATGCCTGAGCACTTTAGGTATGTCTAAGCACTTTAATTCTGGATATATGTATGAGCACCATATTATTTCTTATTACAAGCTTGAATGGATTCATTGTAGCTTTAAAAACATTTAGATAAATAGGTTTGTAATTCCAAGTCTCGCCAGGCTTGAGAAAGCGCTGTTGCACAAAAACATTTGGCATGAGACTTGGTTCCTTACGGGAAGGGGACTGGCAGCTTTGGTTTGGCATTCGTTTTCCTTTCTACCATGGATTGTGTACCGGTGGATTAATAAAGAACAATTTTTTTAACTTGGAAGTTCTTGTCCAGATTACCTTATTGTGGCAGCGGTATTACTACATCCAGAAACGGGGTCCCTGCTGCCGACTTTTTGTTTGTAAGTACTGTCTCTGGTTTGTTTGGTGCGGGCCTTCCCGTACTGCAGCCGCCTTTTCACTGTCTTGCATTGTTGAGACTTAGGAAATGATCAATCTGATGGTCTCACTGTTCTCTGCCTCCCGCTATCTCTCTACCAGCACTTGCTGTTTGTGATTTTTGGGATTTACTATGACAGTCCAACACTGACTATCCCAAGTGTCAAGAGCCCGAGACTAAGGTCCCAAAACTCGGACTCCTGACACTCAGTATTTGGCTGTGGCAGAGGTTTATTGAGGGCTTTGTCTCCTGCACCTTCTTATTCATTCTAACTAACTCTGCTGTGGACAAATACCTAGTGTTAGGAGTCCGAGTTTTGGAAACTTAGTCTCAGGCTCCTGACACTCGGTATTGTCTGTGTCGGGATCCTGTAATACTCCTGCATTTTCTTCCTCCTTGTTTATCTGTGGTTGTAAAAATATATATGAATCTGTATGTGATACTGGGATCATTTTGTATGCCACCTTACATAAGTGTATTGTTGAAATAATTGTAAAAGCTATTTGGAACTCAGATGATTAACCTTGAGATGACACACAAGCTCATTTGCACAGCTATCAACAGAGGATTAGTTTTAGGACACCATATTCTATTTTGTTCACATGCAGGACAGAAACTGTCAAGAACTCTGATACATTTTGTGTGAAATCAGGATGTCTTTTAATGAAATCAGGATATAGAAGTTAATTGCCAGAGAAAGACTTCTTACAAAAAGAGAGCAATATTTTGTTAGACAGAGACTGAACTTTATAATTAGAGATACCCTCAGAGGAAGGACTTGGTTCTGTTTGAAATGCCTATGTTAAAAAAAACATTCTGCACAATATTTTTTTTATTTTTATTCCATTGTTATTAATAATACTAAAATGCTACAAATGAATTTTATAATTGCTCTTGGTTTTCCTATGCTTCCTGGCCTTTACCTCAGTGACAGTCCAATCCAGATACAAAAATTGGATTTGCAAATGGAGCAAGTTAAAAGGTAACAAAACACCCTCCCAGGAATGTCTGGTCCAGATACAAGAAATGTGATTTACGAATGGACTGAGCTAAAGGTAACAAAACACCCTTTGAGATATGTCTGGTCCAGATACAACAAACGTGACTTATAAACAGAGTGAGGAAAATGTAACAAAACCCCCTTCCAGGTATGTCTGGTCCAGATACAAGCAATGTGATTTAGAAATGGAGTGAGCTAAAGGTAACAGAACTCCCACCCAGGTACATCAGGTCCCGATACAGGAAAAGTTATTTACAAATGAAGCAAGTTAAAGGTAACAAAACACCCTCTGACATACATCTGGTCCAGATACAAAGAATGTTTATTTATAA
Source organism: Neoceratodus forsteri (assembly GCA_016271365.2). NCBI lineage: Eukaryota > Metazoa > Chordata > Ceratodontiformes > Ceratodontidae > Neoceratodus > Neoceratodus forsteri. The sequence continues at coordinate 58,515,189 of CM057455.1, forward strand.
ATGGAGCTAGTGACAGGTAATAGGAATAGAAAGATAAGAATCTGACTAAGCTAGAGGAGTGGTCAGAGAAATGCCAACTTCAATTCAACCCCCCAAAAATGTAAAATCATGCGCATAGACTGCAAAAACCTCAGGCAAAATACTGGCTTGAGGGGAGCACTGGAGGTTGCAGAATAAGAACAGGGCCTGGGGATGATGACTAAGGCAGTAATAAAATCACGGGCCGCACGGAATTCACGATTACCGTGAAACAGGCAGACGTCCGTGTAATCCCCATTTTTGGTAAATGTAGCATGAAATTTAGTAAAATATCTGATTGATGCTTTTATAACAAGATTAAATCCCTGAGGGTGCATAGGCAGATAGAATGTGAGACTGGGCTTTATTCCCTTAAACAGCATACAGTCTACTCTTTGCTAGCGGGACAAGCTGGCTGGCGGGGGATGCTTCACAGTACCAGACATTCCAGGGTCTGGGGACGCCTGCTTGTCACTGCCCGCTGCACCCGCAGCTCTTCCAAGACTCTGCATGCTTGATGTAGACTACCTAAGGTTGTTGTGGGCCATCCCAGTTCTGCCCAGGTATATCTAGGGGTGGCGTATATTGCCCAGGTTTCCACTGAGGATGACCAACCATCTTCACACTCCTCTGTTTCTTATTTGCTGTACATCCTCTCCCCCACCCCCACGTAGCTCGAGGAGCCTGCAGTGCACCTGGCACTCACATATCCTATATCCTCCTACTCTACATGACCAGAGCGTTATAAGCATCACTTTATTCCATCAATTACACGTTTTTGTAATCTTCTTTTATTAAGAGTTTTTGCCGTGCAGCCTCCGTGAAATTTGCTCAAAAAATCGTGAAAATAATACTGCCTTAATGATGATTTCTGACGAAGGTTAGGAATCAATGTGACACGGCAGTGGAGAAGGCAACCAGAATGTTGGCATGCATAGGGAGGGGCCCTACAAGCAGGATGAGGGAGGTGATCATGCCACTTTACAAAGCAATGATCAGGTCACAGCAAGAGTACGGTGTCCAGTTCTGGAGGCCACAATTGCAGCGTGACAAGGACAGGCTGGAGAGAGTCCAGAGAAGAGCAGCCAAGATGATTAAGGGGCAGCGTGGGAGCCCACAGGAGAAGAGGATGAAGGAACTAGGTCTGTATACACTGAAAATGAGGAGGGGGGTATGGTGGAGACCTTCAAATAACTGAAGGGAATAAATAGAGTGAGAAGAGGTAGCCTTTTAAGGTTGAGTGAGAACAAATCCATAGGAGTCGTGCATTCAAGCTGGAAGGGGGTAGATTTTGAGGAAACGTAAGGGGCGGTTTTTCACAGAGAAGGTTATGGTTCCATGGAAGGCTACCTGAATGGGTTGTGGGGGTGGATATTTTTTATTTAATTTTTTTATTTAGTTTTTGTTAAAAGGGTAAGGGCACTAAACACAGAGTGACTATTTTCAGGCCCAAACCAGGAGGTTACAAGATACAGGTAGGCAATTTGGAGACACATAACAATGAATAACAAATTTGATACAACACAGCATACAAGGTTACAGCATTTTGATTACAATACAGAATATGAGGTTACAGCTATTTCAGAGGGTAACATGTTCACAGAGGATATAAGTGCTAAGTCCAGGTATGCTAAAACAAAGGACAAAAGACAAGATCTTTCAAGTTTAAGTGCAGCGCCTGACATGAGAATCCTAAATTCCAGGAGAAGATAGGATAAACCAATTTAAGGAGTCAACTTGGGAGGGGTGGGTAGGTAGGCAGGAAGAGAGGGGAGAGGGATGATTAATGTGACAAGAGGAGTATAGCAGACTAGAGTCAGAGTGGGCATACATGGGCTAGACTTAGGGATCAGGGGATGAGGCGGCAGAGGCGAGTGGTTTAGGAAGGATTGAAGCAAATACAGGGGGAAAAATTCCCAAGAAAAATCCAGAGCCGTTTTTTTGCAGATTTTGAATATGGTGGGCAAATTCAAAAGAGCCTGGGACAACAACATGGGTCTAAACAAATGGGGAGGGGTAGGGTACAGAGGGGCAAGATGAAGGAGGTGGAAGGGGGTTGTTCCAGGCAGACTGGGTGGGCCTGGTGGTCCCTTTCTGCCAGCAGATTTCTATGATTCTATGACTCTGTGAATAAAACCCCCTCCCAGGTATGTCTGGTCCAGATATAAGAAATGTGATTTACAAATGGAAGGTTAAGGTGAAAAAAATACCCTCCCAGGTATGTCTGGTTCAGATACAATGAATGTGATTTACAAACAGAGTGAGCTAAAGGTATCAAACCACCCTGCCAGGTATGTCTGGTCCAGATACAAAGATTTAGATTTACAAACGGTGCAAGCTTAAGGCGAAAATATACCCTCTCAGGTATGTGTGGTCCAGATAAAAGAAATGCAATTTACAAATTTAAATTCAGTTCAATTTCAATTGCGTAACCAGGAGTGGCACACTAAGCTGAAAGCTTGTTTACAGGTGCAACCTGGGAACACAGGAAAGTTAAGTGACTAACTAGAAGATCAGACAGTCTAACCTTTATACCTCGCTGTTGGACCTCTCAAGCTCAGCGTTCTTACCTTGTCAGAGCCTCCACCTGCTTCAACTTGCTACCTACAGAAATCTCAAACATTGCCACAAAGTGTAAACTGCATCAACTCCTCGTGGCTAGTGCCTTCTGTGATTACTTCTTATAATCCCCTTCAGGCATACTACCCTCAAGCATCCCTCCTCACTGCCTCAGCTCCTCCTCCTCTCCTACCCCACATTACTGGGTATAGGTTGAATCTGTCTCCTTTTCATTTACATCCCCCCTTTCCTCCTCCCTTGCTGTTTCCCATCTACCACATACCAATGCAATGCCTTCCCATTTCTCCCTCCTCCTCCCTCTCTCTGTCTCCCATACCACCCTCACCACCACGCTTCTTTCTCTTTCCCAGTAACCCACTCCTAACAAAGCTTCACTGAGCCACCTATGACTTGTACTGTATAATTAACTCACAACACAATTCCTTGACAACGCCTTTGGCTGTTATTATTGTAACCTTATTTGTCTTTTTGTTTTTGTAAGTTCCATTGTAATGATCATGTAATGTTTTGTACCTTATTGTCCTTATTGCCTTGACGTGGAACCTTTGTAAAAGAGCCCTCGGCTCAAAGGTGTCATCCGAAATACAAATAAATAAATAAATAAGTGACTTGCTCAGGGTCAGAGTATGCAAGTGGGTGCTGTGGGATTCAAACCCAGGTCTCCAGATTTGCAGCTCAGGGCCTTAAACCACTGTGCCATACTGCCTCCCACATGAAGCAAGCTAAAGGCACAAGAAAAAGAGGAGGGCTTACAGGCAGACTGGTGGAGCTTTAAGGGCACGGAGACAGTACGAAAGTAGGAAAAAAAATAATATTAAAAAAATAAAATAAAAAGAAAGAGGAAAGACTAAGTATACAAAACAACAGTTAAGGGGCCACAAATAAGACATGATGGGAGTGGTACAGTGCAGTGGATGTGGAGCAGCAGTCTTCTGAGAGACATTCTGGAGGATGCAGTGTTATCCCATCTGTAGACACCTCTCTGGGCTGAGGGAGGAGGTTGCTCATCTCCTAGCTGAGTTGGCCAGGATGCAGGGGAGCTCCTTTTCCACCCTGGTGGACCCTGGGCCACTGCCGCTGCCTCAGAGGTTGCCAAGAAAGGGGAGCGATTGGACAACAGTGGGCTCAGAGAGGGTGAGGGTGGTGGAACAGAGGAGAATCCTTCCAGTTGTACCTCTCCACAATTTATATGCCGTTCTGGCAGAGCGTGGTTCCTCTATGAAGGCACCCACAGTGGAGACCAAGGAGGATGCTGGGAACCTCCACAAAGGAGACCCACAGGAGGGTGGCATGGGATCCCACAGGGGAAAGAAAAAACTCCTGGTGGGGGACTCCATTATTAGGAGGGTAGAACTGGGGAAGGGAGGGGAGAGGGAGGTAAGGTGCCTGCCTGCTGCCATGGCTTGGAGGGACAGGGAGCGAATCCCCAGGATCACGGGAGCAGCTCCATGGAGGTGGGAGCTGGATGTCACTGTCCACCTAGGAACAAATGACCTGGCTGGGAAAGGGATCAGAGCAGTGCAGGAGGAGTTTGTGGAGTTGGTGAGGGGCCTTAGACAAGTAACACACATGGTAACCTTCTTGGGGGTGCTGCCTGTCCATGGTAAGGGTCAGTCTAGGGTGCTCTGCAACATGGGATTCAATCAGTGGTTGAAAAACTGGTGCAGAGCTCAGAGTTTTGGCTTCATTGGGGATTTGGGGTCCACCTGGAGGGATGCAAGCCTATACTGGCACGATGGTCTGCATCTGTCCAGGAGGGGAACCAGGATCCTAGATGATAGGTTTAAATGCTTCATTGCCAAGCATTTAAACTAGCCAAGGGGGGAGGCACTGAAAAGGGGAAGGGAAATCCTCGCCCCCTCCCAAAAATCAGGGAAGTTAGTGAGGTAAACACCAAGACAGAGAAGTCAATAGGGAGAAGGGCAGGGGTAAATGGAGAAAAAGACAAAGGCAGTAAGGACTGGGATGGGACAAAAAGGGGTGAGGCCATCAAAAAATGGAGGGGATGGGTACCAGTGCCTGTAGTCTAGGTAACAAGCTCCCTGAACTGGTGGCCTTGATGGAAGAAGAATACCTGGACATCGGGGCAGTCACAGAAACATGGTACACAGAGAACCATGACTGGGATGTCAGCATACCAGGATACACAGTCTACAGGAGGGACAGGGAGGGGAGAAGAGGAGGAGGAGGAGCAGCTCTCTATGTAAGGGAAGGGATCAAAGTAACAGAACTAAAGGTAAACTGGGAGGAGAGGAGGCACTGTGGGTCACTCTGGAGACTGGAAATGGCACCACAATCCACACAGGAGTTGTATATAGACCCCCGTCTCAGGGGAAGGAAATGGACAAGGAAATGATAGATGGCATCCTTAGGATGGCAGAGAAAGGAGAGATACTACTGATGGGGGACCTGAATATGCCAGATGTTAACTGGAGCACCTTTGCTGCAGACACATCCAAGAGCAGGGCCATTCTCGATGCCCTACAGGGGGCATACCTCAGACTGCTAGCATTGGACCCACTCGGGAGGGAGCAGTCTTACACCTGGTACTCTCAAATGGGGACAGAGAGAAGATCTCCGATCTAGAAGTGGGTAGCCATCTGGGAACACGTGACCACTAAACAGTGTGGCTCACGATGAATTCAGCTGTAGAGTCATGTCATACAAAAGCGAAGGTACTGGACTTCAGGGCTGATTTTGTCAAAATGGGAGATTACCTCAGAAATGCACTAGGCAAGAAGGAGGGGTGGAGCAACAATGGAGAAACATCAAAACTGCCATCACAGAGGCAACAAGCCTTTGTGTGAAATAAATAAATCAAAATGAAAGAAAAAAAGACTATGGTTCTCAAAAGAGGTGGAGGGGAAGGTTAGGGAGAAAAAGACAACATTCTGGAAGTATATGGAAACACAGAAGGAGCAGGACAGAGAACTGTACCAGTTAAAGCAGAAGGAAGAGGGGAAGGCAGTCAGAATAGCAAAGGTCCAAACCAAGGAAAAAATAGCCAACTCAGTTAAGAAGGGGAATAAAACCTTTTATAGATACATTAGGGAGCGAAGAAAGATAAAGGGAGGGATATTGAGACTGAATAAAGAGGTTGGATAGGCAGAGTTGGACAGTAAAACAGCAGAGATACTGAATGAATGCTTCTGCTCAGTATTCACAAAGGAAGAGGAGGGAGAGGTACCTAATCCAGTCAATAGAAGCACTCTGGATAGAGGGGTCGATGTCAGTCCTTTCACAAAAGAAAGGGTTCTGAAAGAACTCCTAAAACTGAAGGTGGACAAAGCAATGGGGCCTGATGGGATTCACCCCAGAATTCTAAAAGAACTAAGGGGAGAACTAGTAACACCACTGACTACTCTTTTTAATAAATCATGGGAGGATGGTGTGGTACCCGAGGACTGGAGGAAGGTGGATGTGATTCCCCTTCACAAAAGTGGGAGCAAAACAGAGGCAGGAAACTACAGACCTGTCAGTTTGACCTCTGTGGTAGGGAAAGTGATGGAATCACTTCTGAAGGAAAGAATCGTTGAGTACCTAAAGGCCAGTGGGGCACAGGACCCAGGGCAGCATGGATTCACAGCAGGAAGGCCATTTCAGATTAATCTAATAGACTTCTCTGACTGGGTGACCATAGTAGTAGACCAGAGAGGGGCTGTGGACATGGCCTACCTAGACTTTAGCAAGGCATTTGACACAGTCCCGCACAAAAGATTAATAAACAAACTAGCCAGGCTGGGAGTGGGTCCCAGGGTGGTAGCCTGGGCAAAACATTGACTGGACAACACGACGCAGAGGGTAATAGTAATTAGAGACCACAGTGAAGAAAGGGAGATTACTAGTGGGGTACCACTGGGTTCAATACTGGGTCCAGTCCTTTTTAATGTCTTTATAGTTGACACTGCAGAGGGACTGGAAGGAAAAGTATGTCTCTTTGCAGACGACACAAAGATCTGCAATAGGGTTGATAAACAAAGTGGGGTGGAAAGGATGAGAAGGGACTTGGCAAGGTTAGAGGAATGGTCAAATGTATGGCCGTTAGATTCAACACAAAGAAGTGCAAAGTAATGCACCTAGGAAACAAAAACCCAGGAGAAGAGTACACAGTGGGGGCTGAGATACTGACAACAAGAAACATGGAAAGGGACCTGGAGGTAGTTATATCAGATGACTAAAGGTGGGCAAGCAATGTGAGAAGGCAGTAAGGAGGGATGGGGGGGGACACTGGGATGCAAAGGAAGAGGCAACAACAGCAGAAAACAGGAAGTTCAAGGAACATAGATTGGTGATAAATCTTAAAAAAACAAAAACCATGTTCTTCACTCATCCCCAAAACAAGTCCTGCAACTTCAAACTCCTCATTCACTCTGGGTCCTCTTTCCCACTCGAATAAGTTTGCTCCTATAAATACCTAGGGATCCATTTTGACCCCTCCCTCTCCTTCCATGGACACATCTCTGCCCTAGCCACTGCCACTAATATCCGATTGGGCATCTTACACGGTATAAACACTGCCTCCCGGGAAGCTCTTGACTTCATGATCACCTCCTCTATCCTGTCCCTAGTGGACTATGGACTGCAGGTGTATGGTGCTGCTGATCAGACCGCACTCCATAAAATTCGCACTACTCTGAATAAGGCCTGCAGGTTAATTACTGGAGCACCTAGGCTGACACACACCTGTCTACTGTACGCTAAAGCGCTGGTACTTGATCTTGACGAGTGCCTCAAATATCTGACCTGTACCCTTACAAAAAAGACCCTCCTTGGGCTATCCCCACCAGGATTGACCACTAGTTCATACTCGAACCTCTGGGAAAACCTCTCTTGTTATCCCTAGAGCTAGGACCTCTCACGGCCAAAGAGCCTTCAGCTTTAGGGCCCCCTCCTGGTTCAACACACTGCCCCCCTCCATCTCCGAAGCTCCAATTATATCGTGCTTCAAAACTTCACTACGTAACAGGGATTTATTTAACTCTAAAAATTGATTAGCGTTTTGCTTATAAAAGTGCTAAATCTTTGTGAAAATGCATAGCACTTGCCTCACTGTGTTTAACAAACACTGCACTTCTAGAAAATCTGTATAAACACATTCTGTACAGTTAGTATAGTCCCAAGAAAAAAACTGCTAATCAATTATTTAAAACCCTTCGTAACCACCTTATTAACACCCGATGCTGTAATTGCCACTAGTCAAAGCCGTACTCAATACTTATGACAAAGCTTATTACTAAGCTGCTAAGGACAACATAACTCTGGTATTGTTTGCATCAATCCTACCTGTACCAGCTTGTTTGTATCTATGTCTTAAGTTACTGTTATACTTATGTGTTGTACTGTTATACTGTGTATTTTCGTTTGTCTTACTGTGACAAGGTACCTTTGTAAATGAGCCTATGGCTCAAAGGTTTTCCAAACTGCTGTTTAAATAAAATAAATAAAAATAAAGTTGTTAGCCCTCTGTACAGACAGTTGGTGAGACCACATCCGGAGTACTACGTGCAGTTCTGGAGACCTCCTCTTTACAAAGACATAGACAGGGTGGAGGCTGTCCAGAGGAGGGCAATCAAAATGGTGCAGGGTCTGCACCACAAGACATATGAAGAGAGACTAAATAAGCTTAATATGTATACCCTCGAGGAAAGGAGGGAGAGGGGGAACATGATAGAAACTTTCAAGTACCTCAAGGGAATCAACAAAGTCCAAGAGCGTAGCATATTTCAGAAAAAGATGTGCAAAAACAAGAGGGCACAATATAAAGAAAGAGGAGGGATGGCTCAGCGGTAATGTGAGGTAGTATTTCTTCATGGACAGGGTTTAGATGCATGGAACAGCCTTTCTGAGGAGGTCGTGGAGTCAAAAACAGTGGGAGAATTCAAGAATGCATGGGACAGACATAAGGCAATTCTAGTGGGGGGGTAGGAGGAAGTAGGCTGTAGGTTAACTAGGATCTGCAGCTTATCCATTAGGTAGGAAAATGGGCAGACTAGGTGGGCCAAGCAGTCCTTATTTGCCATCAAATTCTATGTTTCTAGTGGTCCTTATCTGCAGACAATTACTATGTAACAAAACAACCTCCCAGACAGACATGCAGCTAAACAAAATTTTGCTGGCGAAACCCTGGCAAAATCGTGGATTTCGCTAACAAATTTCACAGGTGCAAAATGTGAAATTCCACTGGTGAAATCGTGAATTTCACCCATAAATGGAGAATTTCACCTTCATGCAGCAGAATTTCACTACTCTGGTGAAATTCTACCACTCGCAGGTAAAATTCTGCAATTCTCTGCAAAATTCATGACTTAGATGGCAGAATTTTGCATTTCGCCCCTACAAAATCTAACAAGAAACGTGACTTTCTTTAAATATTTTGCATAATGAAATTCACGGATTTCATACATCTCTACTCCCAGGTATGTCTGGTCCAGATAAAAGAAATGTGATTTATAAATGAAGCAAGCTAATGGTAACAAAACACCCTCTTAGGTATGTCTGGGTGACAGGGTTGAATATATCACTGTCCCATTTGTCATCCAAACAGTATATAAAGCAAGGATCTGTTCTATCCTCTCCTTTTCTGTCACTTGTCTGTCTGATTGCTCAATTAAATTGTCATGCAAGACCTAGAAAATGATCACTCTGATGGTCTTGTTATTCTCCACCTCCTGCCGTCTCTCTGCCTTTACTTACGGTTTCAGTCTTTTCTTCCTTTATTTTTATCTGTGGTTGTAAAAATACATGTGAATCTGTATGTGAAACTGGGATCCCTTTGTATACCAATGTATATTGTTGAGATGATTGCAAAAAGCTATTTGGAACTCATGGGGTTATCCTTGAGATGCCACAAAAGCTCCTTTGCAGAGTTGTCAACAGGAGATTAGTTTTAGGACATCATATTCTATTTTGTTCAGCCGCAGGAAAGAAACTGACAATATTCTGATACATTTTGTGTGAAAACAGGATGTCTCATAATGAGATCAGGATGCAGAAGTTAATTGCCAGGCAAAGACTTCTTATAAGGCAAGGCAAATTTTATTTTTCAGGTGCCCAATCCCAGAGGCTCTGGGAGCCGTACAATCAAAATACATCAAAAAGCAGTTAAAACACAATAATTTAAAATACAAAACATATCAATTTAACATATAAAAGAGCAGACCACCCAAAATGGGAGGCCTGACTTAGCAGCAGATTCCTAAAGGGGCCATTCTTCCAGAATGTCTAAGAAGCATCAACTAAAAGGCAGTGTCTGGGAAAGCCTGGCTAAATAAGAAGGCATTGAGGCGGGTTTTGAATGTCTCAGCAGAAGGGGCCTCCCTTACTGATGGAGCAAGCGAATTCCACAGGATGGGGCCGGCGACACTAAAAGCTCTGTCACTGGCATTTTTTAACCTCGTCCTGGGAATCGCAAGGAGGCCCCTAGAAGAGGACCGGAAGGAAAGGGTCAAGGCAGCAGGTGTTAGAAGGTCAGACAGGTAGCAAGGGTCCAGTCCATGTAGGGCCTTAAAGGTGATCAAGCCCACTTTAAAGAGAACCCTCCACTGAACAGACAGCCAGTGCAGTTCACGCAGCACCAGGGTGATATGGCAGTATTTTGGCTGCCCCATCAACAGCCTGGCAGCTGCTTTCTGCACTAGCTGCAGTTGGCAGAGGGTACCTCCAGAGACTCCGAGGTAGAGCGCATTACAGTAGCCAAGCCTTGATGTCATGAAGGCATGTACCAAAGTGGGGGGTCCTCTTTATAACAAGAAAGAAAACTTTTGTTAGAGACAGACTACAATTCAGAATTAGAAATACCCTCACAAGGAAGGACTTTGTTCTGTTTGAAATGCCTATGTTAACCATTCTGTACATATTTTTTTTCTATTTTTATTCTATTGATATTGAGAATAACAAAATGCTACTTGCAAATTTTATAACTGCTCCTGGTTTTCCTATGTTTCCTGACCTTTGCCTCAATGACAGTCCAATCCAGACACACAAAAAATTAGATTTACAAATTAAGCAAGCTAATGGTAACCCAACACACTCCCAGATATATCTGGTCCAGATACAAGAATGGCTTTTTACAAATGGAGCAACTTAGTAAGCAATAACACACAACAAGGTGAGGGTTATCTTCTGATACAAGCATGCCCAGCTGCGTTATAAGGCGCCAAGTGCCTTAAGCACCTGGATGTGCTCTTATCAGGAGATAACCCACACCTCAGAGTGTGTAATTGTGCTTATAAAATGGATCCCCAACTAATTATTTATTGGGTAAAAATAAAAAAATATAAAGAAATAAAAAATATAAAAAAGGAGGTTTAAGTACCTCAAATAGTAAAAAAAAAAAATAGTCCACCTACTAAGTCTCCGTTAAAGTGTTTCATTGGCAGTATAGGGTCCCTATGTATCTCTGTGTGTTCCTGAGGTTGTCTGTCTATCATTATTGCTTTTATTATTTTAGGTCTGCCTCTCACATTGTGTTTTTTGTTTTGTTTTCCTGTTTAAATGGTGACAGCAGCATTTCCTTGACACTGAGTATGCAGTTTAAGTGACAGCTGCGACGTGTCTGCCGATTTTGCTGCATCTGAGTCTCACCCCCACCCCCACAGCCAGAGTCAAAATACACAGTGGTCGAAAGAGAGAGTGTGCTTACTTTGTTCATGTTTTGTATGATTTTTTTTTTTTACAGCGGTAGAGAAATCGGCAGCAGTATTTAGGAGTGATCATGCCCCTTACCTGCCGCTGTTTGACCCCGGTCTGCTCGAGAGTTTATTTATTTTTCTGTGTGTAGTTGTCTTCTGCATTTTTTCCTTTTCTTAGTTTCACTTAGTTTGTAAGCAGCAAAAAAGGTCGAAGCCCAAAAATAGCTCCTTAAGAAAGAATGTAATACTGCATATTTCCACCTTCAGAGATGTACTTGTCTAATCTACTTTAAATTGGTCTTTAGTAGAACTCATTATTACTTGCAGTGGTAGTCTATTCCACAAGTTTGTAGTATGCAAGGTATAGACATTTTTTCTTTTGATTGTTTTAATTCTCTCTGTTTTTACTTGTAGTGGGTGACCTTACACCAAGGTAATCATCCTTAAATTCAATGTTCAGTTCAGTCATTAACAATGGGTCGTTCATGATGTCATAATAAAGAAATAAGTCCACTCTTTGCCCCCTTGTTTCCAAACTTTATAAACCTAACTTATCTAGGCTTTGAGGATAACTATCTTGTTTCATATTTGATATTAGTTTTGTGTAACATTGTTGGATTTTCTCTAATTTGACTATTTATGTTCTTTCATATGGTGACCATACCTGACTAGAAAAGTCCAATAGGGGTCTAACATATGATAAATATAAAGGAAGTAAGACTTCTTGGTTTCTACATGGTATATTCCTTTTTATAGACATGATGGTTCTATTTGCCTTACATATTATATATGTATATTGCTCCTTAAACAATAATGTATTATCTATTATAATGCCTAAGCCCTTTTCTGAGTTTCTTTGTGATACTATTTCTCCATGTAGTAGGTATTTGTGTTTGTTTTGTTTACCCATATGAATGACACAGCATTTGTCTGTGTTTAATTTCATATCCCATTTCATTGTCCAGGCTGCTATGGAATTGATATATTTTTGTAGACTCTCTTGTAGTAGATGAATTACAAGGGGCACACAGTGTTGTATCATCTGCGGATTTAATTATTTCATTATTGTTTATGTCTATGTCAGCTATGAATATATGGAATTTGATGGGTCCACTAACTGATCCATGTGGTATACCACTTGTCACCTGACCTTCAGTGGAGAGAGACGACCACGTACTGATACTACTTGTCTTCTATTGTGTAGCCAGTTTTCCACCCATTTTATGATTTTTACATTAATTTCGTATTTAGAGAGTTTGTCACTAATAGCCCAGTGTGGAACTAAATCAAAAGCCCTGCTTAAGTCAAACAGTGCCACATCCACTGGTATTCCTTCATCCAATGATTTCTTATTTTGTTATAGAAACATATCAGGTTGATGGTGCATGACCTACCTCACCTAAAACCATGTTGATTGATATCAAATATTGGATTTTTATTTAGATGTTCTACTATTTTGCTTTTTATGAGTGACTCTAGTATTCTGCATGGTATAGAAGTAAGGCTTTTGGGCCTGTAATTAGAGACATCTGTCTTATTTCCTTTCTTAAAGATTGGCGTTATCTTAGATATGTTCGATTCAGCTGGAATGAAACCATAATTTAAGGATTTTGCATATAATATTTTTAAGGGTGCAGAGTTTTCTTTTAGATTATCAAGCTGCTGAGGGATCTCTTCTTTTGTGACTTTAAATGTTCCTGGTTCTATGATAGTTTTATTGTTTATTTCCAGTGTTATTTTGAATATACTGAACAAAATAGGAGTTAAAATTATCTGCAATTTATTTGGGGTCTGTAATACATTCATTATTTTCTATAATTGTTATTGATTCCCCAGTTCCCTTTTTCAGTGAGTTTATGTAACTATAATACATTTTATTATTGGTTTTATTTGCTGTCTTTGCCAGATAAATTTCATACACTTTTTTTTTTTGCTTTATTAATTTTACTTTTGCATTTTCTTTGTATTTTTTTTAAATATAATCAATTTATTTCTGTTTTGTTTTTCATATATTGACCATATATCCTATTTTTTGTTTAATCAGTTTTGCTATACCGTAACATAGCCTTTTTGGTTTCTGATCCTTCCTAGTATATTTCTTTACCAGTTTCACATGTTTCCGTGTTATACTGTGAGTTATAGATTTTATATTTCCCCAGCACTCATCTATTGTTTTATTTTTTTAGTTTAGTGTCCCAATTTATCTTTACTAAGTCATTTTTTATGCCTTCTAGATTAGCATTTTTGAATAAATAAAACTCAGTACAATCCTCAGTCATTTGATTTTGATTTTTAATCATGAAATATACAGTGTTATGATCACTACTACCAATAGGTGATTTTATATTACACGTAAGTTCAGTGATATCTTCAGTAGTAATTACTAGGTCAAATGTATGTTCTAGTCTTGTTGGAATATTTACATGCTGTACTAAATTGTTTTCTAGGCAAAAATCCGAAAAATCTTTGCTTTGTTTATGAATTGCTTCCCCTGTGGTCCAGTTAATATCCGGGAAATTAAAATCACCTGCTAGAATAACTTGTCCCTTTTCTAATGCTTGATATACTTCCTCTAGGGTTTCTGTATTTACTTCTATTCTAGTGTCCAGTAGTCTGTAACATAAATCCAATATATGCTCTTTTCTGTTGTTGTTCAGAATTTGTATCTGTCATGTTTCTGTGTTGTCAGTTTTTTTTATTTCATGTGTGATGTCCACATACTTTCTTTATGTTGATAAATAAATGGCAATTCCCACTCCTTCCTTACATTTCCTATCTTGGTGTGTTATGTTATATCCTTGAATGTTTTTTCCCCAGTTATCTTTGTTATCTAGCCATGTTTCAGTCAATAGTGCAATATCAATTTTTTCATAGTATAATACAGATTGAAACTCATTAAATTTGTTTTGTAGACTTCTCATAATGCTAAGAAGGAATCTAACACTGTTTCTTTCTTTGCATGTAGTTTTTTTATTTCTTGGTAGTGAGATACAATCTATTTGCTGCCCAACTTCCTCTGAACTTAGTTTAAAGCTGTTGTTTCCATTTTGCTTTTAATTAGAGTACCCAATAAATTTGCACCATTGTTACTTAGGTGAAGGCCATCTGTGCTATAAAGAGTCCTTCTTCCGATGAAATCATGCCACGTGTTAATAAAATCTATCTGTTCTTGGTTACACCAGTCTTCCAATCTGGCATTAATCCTTGCAATAGTTTTTTTTTATTTTCCCTTTACTGCTCTAGGTACAGGCAGGATCCCAGATGTAATGACCTCTGATCCTAATGCTTTTATACATTTTGCTGTTTCAATAAGCTCAAAACAAATGTCTTTCTCATGATTTTTTCCCACATCATTAATTCCTGCATGGATTGTAACAATTTGTCTGATGTCAGCCTTTTTTTTTTTTTTATGACCTTATGTACTTCTCCCTGTATGTCCGCAACTCGTGCTCCTAGGTAACATAGCACCACGGTTTTTTTCTTTGCCCTACCCACATATCTTTGTATCACATTTTCTGATAATAGAATCACCCATAACAATTATTTCGACTTGTTTTGGTCTGACTGACATTAGCTCAGCGGGGTCACATTTTCAACTGGGAGGCTACTAAACTGATTTTGTAGTGTTATTTCTTGTGATGTTAGTGCTCTTCTGCCCTTTCTTATACTTTTTCCTTTGTTTATTGTGCACCATCCATTTTTTAAGTCTATTTCTGTTTGTTTCTGTCTCTTATTACTATTTATTGTGTGTTCTATTGAATCGTTTTCTGGTGCATGTAGATTGGAATCTTCCCTTATCCTTTTTTTTTTACTGCAGTTGTGGATTTAGTAGAGGGCTTGGTTTTACAATTTTATTCTGGATACCACAGTCTTGTTCTAACTTCATGATATCTTTTAAATGTTGTATTTCCCTTGGGGCATTGTCTAATCTGTATTTCATGATTTCATATTGTGTTCATTCATCACACTCTTGTATGTTATCTGATTGTTTATTTACAGGGTAGTACATGTCACATTTATAGCATTTTATTAAGTCCCCAATTTTGCACATTTGTTTCAAGACATTACTATATTTATTTTGATTATCCTTTTTAATTTTGGTTATGCAATTTCCTTGCACTCTATATTAGTTCTTTTTTTGTGTGTGTTATTTCTTTTTCCTCTCCTATGTGCTACTGCCTGAGCCACTCCTTCAGGCTGTGCCAAGGCAGCTTCTGACCCGTCTTGTTCCTGAGCCCCCGACCCTCATACTGCAGTTGTCCCCAAGGTAACCCGGACGCAACCCTTCGGCGGGTGGGTCACCCTCCTCCGAGAGGGAAGGCACACTTAGAGATAGGGGCTAGCAAAATACTTGGCCCTGGGGAACTTCTGAGGGACCAGGAGCTCCAGGACATTGACAGCCTCAGATCGGCAAGCAGCCGTCATCCGGCTGAACATGGAGCCATTTTCCATTTTTCTGGTGACGTTCCCTTGCATTGCATCTGCACTTCCCCCGGTCTCCACCGGAGGTCACTGCACAGCGATACCTCCCCACTACCCACCCCAGGAGAGGAGAGCAGCCTTTAGAGATACTCAATCCTCTCCTTCCTTTGCCAGCCCCTAGCATCCCGAGTCTGTTCCTGAACCTGGGTCACCAGCGCAGCCTGAGGTAAGGCGCTAGCGCCTCAGCCATCTGCACCACCGGGCCGGCCCTGTATTATTTCTGATAATATGCACACTTACAGACTTTTAACTCCTGTCCTCCATCTACGCAAGACCCGCCAGACACATTACGTGTGTCTCAGCGTGCATCTCTGCACATGAAAATAGAGCACGCCCTGCTCACAGTGAGCTAAACTGAAATCCCTATGTGACCTGGATGTAGTCCCGTGGGTCACTCACTCCAAATATCAGAGGGATTTCTTTTAAAATATCAAGTAGTTGTAAAAGCTTATAAAAGCCCCTCATTCAGAGCACTTTTAAGTAGTGTATTTGACACAGCGGTTGCTTGAACAACTAGTTTGTCCCTGTTTAAAAAGTTCAGAGAACTGAACTTCCTTCTGGTTTCTATTCACTTCAAAACAGGGCTCCAATTTAAACACACAACATTAGATGTTTCAGTAAAAATCCACACAGTGTATATTTAGCCTAGTGTTTTCTAAGCCTTGCAGCACAGTGGCTGCAAAATATCAAACCAGCTTGCTTTCAAAATGGGATAGATTTATTTGTAAGACTTACTGACCACAGGATGGAGACAACCATTACAGAGTTACTTCCAGTTCTCCGGTGAACTTTGGAGATCGTGGTCAGTGCGACACTCAGACAGCTGGTTCTGATTAATCTACAGTTTTTGTAATATAAAAATGTGCTATTGAGTGTCTCTCATGAGACATGCTGAGACAGCCTATGGATTGACACCCCCCCCACCAGCTTTTTAGCTACAAGGTGTTACCTGGAAGGCCAGGAGATAATTACAGACTAGAAGAGACCCAAATTAAGGATCTCCTGTTTCTCTGGCTTAATTGTAGCTGCCAGCTGCTAGAATGAAACTCATAAAAGTTTATGACGTTTAGAGGAAGAAACAGCTTATGTCACTTTGGTGCGAAGTCATAAATGCTCTTTGCTGTCTGTAAAAGCAGGATGCTGCTCATGGATGAAAGAAGGACTTAGAAATTAACCTTATTTAATTTACCTTCTGAGTGATGACATCCTGGTTGGATAATTTTTAATAAACAGAGGAGGAGCTGGGTGACATCATGGAAGGCAGGTTCAAGACAGTGTTTTAATTATGCTGTGGCAGACCTTTAGACACACACACACACACACGCACACGTTTGAACTTTGAAGAAGAAACCATTTACTCTAGCACTATTAGAAGAGATACATTAGATATATAAGTCTAATTGCCTGGAGGTAGGAATTTTGCACTTTTTTTTAACCCTTGTTCTTTTAAGTGATTGCATGTTTTTGTGATATATTGTTCTGTATTTTCATTTTACATTTTTATCTATTTTTTAGTAAACCTCTATTTAAAGAGACTACTTGGTGTGCCTTTGAAATTCTTTATTTGACAAGTGAAGCATATATGGTTAAAGTTGACACTCTGCAAAAGCTTACTGGTTTGCCAACTTGGAAAAGGTAAGAATTTTTCCTACGGTCTTTCATGCAGTTTTTAAGGGTTCATTTTGTACCTGGTTAGGTGCCCTAGGTGAGAGATATCTAGCATCCTCTGAAGAGCAGAATTATCGGAGCCTGTACGTTGGGTACGCTAGCAAGAGATTCACAGTTTGAATCCCTCCAGAACTTGAGACCAAAGTTTGATTCGAACCCACAAAACAGACAGGAGGGTTACCCTGTTCTATTCCTGTTCACAATACTGCGTTCGGAGGTTGGCACTGTGGGAGCACAGGGCCTGACCTGCTGGGTGGGGTTGTGACAGTTGGCACTGTGGTGAGGTTTTGTGATGTAATTAATTTTCATATGGTCTTTTTTTTTTTTTTTTAATGGAACAGGGACTAGTGACTTGGTTTTTACATTTAGATCTGACAGTTTAGTGAGCCAGCCTTTAAGGACCGACTTCTGGTTTTGCAGTCAGCTTCAGAAATCGAGGTTGAGGTCGGGTTGTGGAACAGAGAGTGTTCCCATGAAAATCGTGACTCCATTTTGGCAACTGCTACAATTGCAATCTAATTATAGTGAATTACATCTGAGCAACCAGCATATATTAGCGAAACACCCAAAATAGTACCACTACCTGCCAAATGCTTAACCATAATCGCAACTGAACAAAATAGCACCTCTGTTGGTAGTTGGGCTCAGTTGCACTCTGGTCGGAATGAAGTGCTCAAACATCACAATAGCGACTTCTGAATACAGAAAAAAACAAGTCACAGTGACTTGGTGTGCTCTTCTGCACATATTTCTTTATTATTGCCTTTATTGCTGCCTCCATTAAAATTTGAACTTTGCCTGTTCCTTCATACCATTTCCATCATCACTTTCGTTCCTGCAATAGGGTGTCAGTGTGGGGTGGGGTCAGATCAGACCTGGAACTTGAAAAGTACAATGAGCCACTAGATAACAGTATCTGCTCTTCTGTGAGTACCCCCAATCGAGACAATCCGGCTCATTCATATCTTTGTACTTTTCCTCACACCGGTCCCCACACCAGGCACCATCTGCTCAATTTTCATTTCTGTCAGCCTCTGTTCCTCCTTTAAGCACTGTATCAGTTTCCATACAGTACTGGGGTGACAGACTCCTAGGCAACTGTTAAATCCACGATGCCACCCCTCAACAGCATTGTGTGTGCATGTTAACCCCCTCAAGGTGGCATTGTAGCAATTCCACTGTTCTGGTGGAAATGCCATTTTGTGGCAAGAATGACCCCTGCGTTTTCCTACCCATGTCATCGCAAAATAATCAAGCAGAGGCAGAAGAATGTCTGCATTTGTGTCACAAAACTCCCATTCTCTCATGGCATTAAATGTTGCCAGAACGTTGTCTGTTGGGATGAAAGCCAATAACAAAAGCATTCGCAAGTGAAGAGCAAAATCTGGATCTGCACAATATTTTTTGTGGTTGATGGGGTACTTTTATATGCTGCACCAAATGGCTTGGGCAAAATTTAAAAACCATCCCCATATTTCTGTATCAGGGACAGAGGAACGAAAAGCTCACCAGGCTGATTTTTCAAAATCCATTAATGCTGTTTCAGGATTTAAGGGGCAGCACAATCCCAGCAGCTGTGCATAAACCCCAGCATAGGCAGCAGTTAATCTTGAACACGTGTGTACATACACTGCTGTTACCACTTGCCCTGACTTAATACAATGCACTGTATACAGCTACTCAAACAACGATGGACAGGATTTAAAGAGCCCCTGACACCATTAGAAAAACTTGAAAAAAATTTGAAATTTAGACAGTTCAGTTTATATTTCATGTATTTTCTATCATTATTAATCGTTTTTCTTTATTACCGAGGACAGCTGTATGAAAGAGGCTTACTGTCCCTTAGACTTTATCTGCTCTTTCTGCTAGCCTACATATGACATCATAATCCGGGCTGCACCTGGAAATAAGCATCTGGTCATGGTGCTTTTCCCAGTTACCAACTTTTAAATAAAAGAAATAAATAATCCCCCATTTATGGCATTGTAATTATCCCCACAGCTATGGACTGTGATGTCATAAACAGAACTATAATGTCATATGTAGGCAAGCAGCCAGATTAGACAGGGCAGTGATCCTGTTTACATGCAAATGTCCTCAGTAATAAAGAAGAATGATAAATACAGAAACAATATTAAAATATAAGGGGCCAGATATTCAAAACTGTGCCCCGGGGCAAAATTAGCACTGCCCAGCGGGCAAACTTAGCCCAGAGCACAGAGCAAGCTATATTCAAAAGGAATAGCCCAGGGCAAACAGCTTCCGAATATAGCATGGTAATGAGGCCATGCAAACTGGGTTGGGAGTGCAGGGCAAACATAGCCCTGGAATAAGACAGCACTGAATAAAGCAACCAGGAAGTGCAACCCACAACAACAACACAGTACAAAGCAATGTGAGGGCAGGTACAGATGAACTACATGGCCAATGTGTGTGCCAGCAAATGCATGGACTCAGTACAGCTGCAGGAAGCAGCAGATATGAAAGAACAGTGATCAAAACTGTATAATATTCCCTGTACCATTAGCGCCGCGCTAACACATTAGCGCGGCATTAGAATGGAGCTAAGCAATTAGCCAGGAGCAAACAAGTTTGCCCGGAGCTAAAATGTGCCATATTCAAAAGTGCCATGCAAATGAGCCTACTTAGGTAGTCTCTGGGCAAACAACCAGATTAGCATCTCTTTATACCCTGATTTGCATGCAGTTTGCCCAGCATTACTGCAGGATCCCACAGAGCCACCTGTAGGTCAGTCTGGAAGTACAGGGGCTGACCAGGTCCAACCGCAGCTCCATCTGTAGGTCAGTCTGGCAGTGCACGATGGTAGCTGCAGGCTACATGTAAACAGTACAGCATAGCATAGCATATTGTACCCCAGGGGACAAGACAACATAGGCACAGGTGGTGGTGGTGCTACATGCAACTGTCATACTGTAGGGCATGCTACAGTGCACAGCAGAAACTACAGTAGCAAGGGGGCCAGTAGTGTGTGGACACAGCAATGCCTATGGTGTGTAGGGCAGTGATGATGACTGCACTATACACAGTGACAGGCCCAACCTGCGGATGTTTACTGACAGTGGACATTGCTGTTACTCTGTTGTGTGACCCACAGATGCTGCACCTGTGGCATGGATGCTCACAGCGACATGTACATCTCTGGCTCTGTGTGCTATGGCAATTGTACAGCTGTGAGGTATGTGGCCGGGGGGGGGGCATATATTATCCGAAAAGGCACACTGGTGTTGGGGTATTCCCAATACTGAATACTGGCCCATGTACACTGCATGATGTGTCCCAGCCTTGTGGCCACACCTGGTCTGTAGCACAGCCTCGCCACCCATACATGCTCCCCTCAACATCCTCCATGCCCACAGTGCTGCATGTGTGTGCTGGCATCTGTTGGTGTCCATGGAAGTGCGGTCCGCAGGTGTGTGCTGTATGGTCACACTGCCATGCTGTCCACTGGTGACAGGGTCACCACTTACTGCCTGGCATGGCTGGGACTGGTGGCAGATGATGGCATCAGTGTGATGCCATCAGTTAGCAGCATGCTTCTTCTATGTTTGGCTTTATCTATGTGTCATATTTATTTGTTAGGGTCACGCAAAATCCACGCTAAACCCACGTAAACACCGCGCAAAGCCATAGTGTCATGCAAAGCTGATTGCCCAGGATTAAGACAAGCTTTTCCTGAAGCGTGTGTCATGCCAGCTAAGTGTCCCTTTAAAGTCGCGGCACAAAACCACTTAGCGCGGTGCTAGTCGCTGAATATAGCATTGCGCCTGTATTCATGTCAGTTTGCCCCTTGCATACATTATAATTTTGCCTGGCGCTAATGCAGTTTGCCCGCGCTATTTGGCCTTTTGAATATAGCAGACCCGTGCTAATCCCACGCTAAATCTGCGCAAATGGTTTTTGACCGGTGCAAAGTTTAGAATATCTGACCCAAGATCGCTTGTGCTAAATGTTACATTTCCTCAAAGTTGTCATGGTGGTATCAGGGGCTCTTTAAAGGTCCCATTAATTATCCAACTGCTACTTTCCTGCAGCAATTTCAGATTTGCATCAGTAGCAAACATTAGAAACCGGTCCTTTTCCTTGCCACTATCAAACACAAGGAATGGGAGTCCAGCTGTGGTGACCCTGAACTCTGCTGGTATGTTAAGCTCCTCAGCCGAGGAAGGAGTGGCTGGACAGCCAAGTTCAATTTGCCTTATTCTCTGAATAGTCCTCTTGAGCAGTGGCACGCCAGGCAAACAGCCTGTTACAGTGTCAGGGGCAGATGTGGTACACTGCAAGGGTGTAGCTACTGATACTCCAAGTAAGCCATGGCGTACCAAGTTTAGTAGCGGGGGTAGCAAACAAGCTGGCCAGCATTGCTCTGCCCTCTCTAGTCCATCATGTATAAATTCCTTTGGCTTCTCCGGGCTTCTGCTTTTCTTTCAGTTTTGTTTGGGGGAGGTGGCGGGTGGCAGAGTGGACCATGGATGTTGAAGCTGAAGGTCTCAATTAGGTCCACATGGTCCGCCTGCATAATGATTGGCTGCGGCATCTGGTAGGGGGTGTGGCAAGTCCGGGGTGGCGAGTTTAAATACCTTAGCAAAGTTTGAAGCCATACTACTAGTTCAATTGGACTGGGAGTGAGAGAAGAAGTAGAAGAACCGAGGAGCAGCAGACAGAAGAACAGACTCAGAGCCAGCTAAAAGAATGAAGACTTCATGTGGAGTGAATCTGCCTACCTGTGGGGGAGAGAGAAGAAATTTCTGCCATGGTCTTGGACTCCTGGTGCAGTCAGTGGCATTTACCAGTGGGCACCAGGAGCTGAGCACCACACTAGCAGTGCAGACAGCAGATGTAACGCTGGATTCATCCGATCGGAGCCAGAAACCTTGGATTTGAGTGATTGGAGGGGGCAGGCATGAACAACAGTGGGGGAGGGGGAAGCAGTGTGGCAGGTTGGTGTGCAAATCTGAAATGCCTGGCTACACCCCTGGTACACTGCACAACTTCCTGTGTAGTTGTTTCCATGCTGTTCTGGCTCACTCTCTGACATCTGCCATGATCTTGCGCACCTCAACATCCCCTGCATCTGGAACATGGATATGCTCCTTTATCTGTGCTGACACCTTGTTGCCCACAGTATGCAGTCTTGAGTGACAGCTGAATTTATGGGCATCGGCACATCTCCAATAAACCTTTTCCCCTTTTTCTTTGTCTTTTTGGTAGATATAGCCACCATAAACTGCCAATGACTTACCTTTTTTGCTCGAAAAGATTTCAAACTTCATGGCGGTGAGCTCAGATGTAGAACAAAGCAAATGGCAAATGGGGGAAGCAAACAAAAGTTGGCCAATTTAATGTTTGGGGAAAACTGGAATCAGGTGTGTATTGCATTGTGGGTACAAGGATGTAGAATGATGTGCTGAGACATTGTGGAGACCAAGGAATGAACACAGAGGCCACAGAGTGAATGAAACATAGAAACATAGATTTTGACGGCAGATAAGGACTGCTTGGCCCACCCAGTCTGCCCATTTCCTACCTATTGGAGAAGCTGCAGATCATAGTTAACCAGCAGCCTACTTCTTCCTACCCCCACCCCCTAGAATTGCCTTATGACTGTCCCATGCATGCTTGAATTCCACCACTGTTTTTCACTCCACAACCTCCTCCAGAAGGCCATTCCACGCATCCACAACCCTCTCTGTGAAAAAATACTTCCTTAAATTACCTCTGAGCCCCTTCTATCTTCAAATTGTGCCCCCTTGTTCTTGCACACCTCTTTTTTTGAAAGATGCTACCCTCTTGGACTTTGTTGATTCCTTGAGATACTTGAAAGTTTCTATCATGTCCCCCTCTCCCTCCTTTCCTCGAGGCTATACATATTCAGCTCCTTAAGTCTCTCTTCATATGTCTTCCGGTGCAGACCCTGCACCATTTTAGTTGCCCTCCTCGGAACAGCCTCCATCCTGTCTATGTCCTTGCGGAGACTGGGTCTCCAGAACTGCACGCAGTACTCCAGATGGGGTCTCACCAACTGTCTGTACAGAGGGATAATAACTTCCTATTTTCTACTGGTGATGCCTCTCCCTATGCATCCCAGTATCCCCCCAGCCCTCCTTGCTGCCCTCTCACATTGCTTGCTCACCTTTAGGTCATCTGATATGACTACCCCCAGGTCCCTTTCCATTTTTGTTGTTGTTAGTATCTCACCCCCATTGTGTACTCTTCCCTGGGTTTTTGTTTCCCAGGTACATTACCTTGCACTTCTTAGCATTGAATCTAAGCTGCCATACATTTGACCATTCCTCTAACCTTGCCAAGTCCTTCTCATCCTTTCCACCCCAACTTGTGCATCAACTCTGTTGCAGATCTTTGTGTCATCTGCAAAGAGACATACTTTTCATTCAGTCCCTCTGCAATGTCGCTTATAAAGACATTGACGAGGGACTCGATCCTAATACTGAACCCTCGATGTTCCCCACTAGTAACCCCTTTCTTCAGAGTGGACTCCATTTACTATTACTCTCTGTCCTATTCTCCAGCCAATTCTTTGCCCAGGCTGTCATCTTGGGACCCCTCCCAGGCTGGCTAACTTGTATATTAATCTTTGTGTAGGACTGTGTCAAATGCCTTGCTAAAGTTTAGGTAGGCCATGTCCACAGCCCTCCCTCATCTACTACTTTGGTCACCCAGTCAAAGAATCTATCAGATTTGTCTGGCATGACCTTCCACTGTGAATCCATGCTGCCTTGGGTCCTGAGCCCCTCTGGCCTCTAGATACTCAACAATTCTTTCCTTCAGAAGTGATTCCATCATTTTCCCTACCACTGAGGTTAAACTAACAGGTCTGTAGTTTTCTGCTTCTGCCTTGCTCCCACTTTTGTGAAAGGGAATCACATCTGCCCTTCTCCAGTCCTCAGGTACCACCCCATCCTCCCATGATTTGTTAAAGAGGGTAGTCAGTGGTGTCACTAGTTCTACCCTAGTTCTTTTAAATTCTGGGATGAATCCCATCAGGCCCCATTGCTTTGTCCACCTTCAGTTTTAAGAGTTCTTTCAGAACCCTTTCTTCTGTAAATGGGCTGGTATCAACTTCTGTATCCAGAGTGTTTCTACTGTTTGTTTTAGGTACCTCCCCACTTCCTTTGTAAATACTGAGCAAAATATTTGTTTAGTATCTCTGCCTTTCACAGTCACCCTCTGCCCACCCTCTCCTCTTTATTAAGCCTCACTAGCCCTCCCTTGGTCTTCCTTCGCTCCCTGATGTACCTATAAAGGTTTTATCCCCCTTCTTAACTGAGTTAGCTATCTTTTCCTCGGTTTGGGCCTTTGCTGTTCTGACTGCCTTCCCAGCTTCCTTTTGCTTTAACTGATACAGTTCCCTGTCCTGCTCCTTCTGTGATTTCTTGTACTTCCTGAATGCTTTCTTTTTCTCTTGAACCTTCACTGCAACTTCCTTTGAGAACCATAGTGGTTTCTTACATCATTTTGTTTGGTTAATTTGCTTCACACAAAGGCTTGTTACCTCTGTGATGGCAGTTTTTATTATTCCCCACTGTTCTTCCACCCCTCCTTCCTGTCCATTTGCTAGTGCATTCCTTAGGCACTCACCCATTTTGGCAAAGTCAGCCCTCCTAAGTCCAATACTTTTGCCTTTGTGTGGCTTGACTCTATTGCTGTGTTTATTGTGAACCATACTGTTCGATGGTGCTAGTTCCCAGATGGCTACCCACTTCTACATCTGTGATCTCTCTTCATCTCCATTTGAGAGAACCAGGTCTAAGATTGCTCCCCTCGAGTGGGCTCCAATACTAGTTGTCTAAGGCATGCCCCCTGTAGGGCATCTAGAATAACCCCACTCTTTGAAGTGGCTGCTGCAACTGCATTCCAGTTAACATCTGGCATATTCAGATCACCCATCAGCAATAGCTCACCTTTTTCTGCCATTCTAAGTATACTTTCTATCATTTCCTTGTCCATTTCCTCCCCCTGAGAAGGGGGTCTGTATACATCCCCTGTGCAGATTGTGGTGCCATTGCCGGTCTCCAGATTTACCCACAGTGCTTCTTCTCCTCCCTGTTTACCAATTTGTTCTGTTGCTTTGATTCCTTCCCTTATGTAACGAGCTACTCCTCCTCCTCTTTTACCCTCCCTGTCCCTCCTGTAGATAGTGTATCTTGGTATGTTTATGTCCAGTCAATGGATGCAAAAATGTGAGTAAACCATAAGCACCGATCATCGCTATTTTGATATAAATGCAAAATTGTGTAGCGCTATTGTGTTTGGTCGCAATGCTGGTGATCGCCATTATGTGCACAGTATCATTTCAATCGCGATTATGAGGTCGCGATTTTAACATGGAACTGAACGGAGATTGGTGCCTGCTTTGGAAAAAGTAAAGGTAACTGCTTATAGATATTTTGCTGTTGTTGGATCCTTTTGGGAACCTTAGTGCTGGCTGGCATCGTTACCAGCTGATAAGGACACAGCTGAGGAGTTCTTTTAACCAACTGGATTTAAGGATTTGCTTTGCCCATTTTATAAAAGGTAACAAAACACCCTCCCAGGTTGCCTGGTCCACATACATAGATACATACATAGACAGTGTCGGCAGATAAGGGCCTATGGCCCACTCAGTCTGCCCATTTGAGCTTGTAAGTTCAGTTTGTTTTCCTAGAAGTCTGTTTCCCCTTACCCCTGACCTCTAGAATTCCTTTATGTCTATCCCATGCATTCTTAAATTCCGTGATTGTTTCAGCCACCACCACTTCCTCTGGCAGGGTGTTCCACTTGTCCACCACCCGTTCTGTGAAGAAATTCTTTCTCATGTTTCCTCTGAAC
This sequence comes from Neoceratodus forsteri, assembly GCA_016271365.2. Taxonomy (NCBI): domain Eukaryota; kingdom Metazoa; phylum Chordata; order Ceratodontiformes; family Ceratodontidae; genus Neoceratodus; species Neoceratodus forsteri. The sequence continues at coordinate 58,541,417 of CM057455.1, forward strand.
GTCCTCCCTCAACTTCATCCCTGCCCTCTAGTCCTGGAACATCTTTTGCTTAAAATAGTGTTTTCCTGCACTCCGTTTCTCCTGTAAGATACTTGTATGTCTCTATCATATCCCTCTCTCCTCCTCTCCTCCAGGAGTACATGTTCAGTTCCTTCAACCTGTCTTCATAGGACTTGTGATGCAATCCATGCACTATCTTTGTTGCCCTCCTCTGAACCTTCTCTACCCTGTCTATGTCCTTACATAGGTATGGTCTCCAGAACTGTACACTGTACTCCAGGTGGGGCCTCACTAGCGTCTTGTATAGCGGAATTATGACCTCCCTTTTCCTGCTGGTGATGCCCCTGCCTATTCATCCCAGCATCCTATTTGCCTTACCTGATGCCTTGTCACACTGTTTCCCACCTTGAGGTCATCAGAGATGACAACCCCAAGATCCCTTTCCTGCTTGGTGCATTATATCCTCACCCCCAACTGATATATTGTGCCAGGGTTTTGTGCCCCATATGCATTATCTTGCACTTCTTTGCATTGAATTTCAACTGCAAACCCTTGACCATTCTTCAAGTTTCTGCAGGTCCCTTCTCATTCTGTCTACACCCTCTGGTGTGTCTACTCTGTTACAGAGCTTTGTGTCATCAGCGAATGAAATTCTGCCTTCTAGAGCCTGCGCAATGTCACTGATGAAGATGTTGAATAGGGCTGGTCCCAGCACTGATCCTGTGGTACCCCACTGGTCACTCTTCCCTCTGTGGAGTGACAGCCATTTACCACCACCCTCTGTGTCCTGCCACCCAGCCAGTTACCTACCCACCACACTACTGTCCTGCCCACACCATATTCCCCAGTTTGTGTAATAGTCTTCTATGTGGCACAGTGTCAAAGGCCTTGCTGAAGTCCAGATAGGCCATGTCCACTGCCCTCCCTGATCCACCTCCCTAGTCACCCAGTCAAAATTCAATGAGATTGGTCTGACATGACCTCCCCTGGTGGAACCATGCTGCCTTGGGTCCTGTAGTCCATTGACAACCAGATGTTCCACCAATCTCTCCTTCAAGTGCTTCCATGATCTTTCCCACTACGAGGTGAGGCTGACTGGTCTGTAGTTCCCTGCTTCCTCTTTGTTCCGCTTTTGTATAAGAGGACTACATCTGCTGTCCTCCAGTCTTAGGCACCTCCCTGTTTCCAGTGATTGGCTAAACAGGATAGCCAGAGGTTCAGCCACCACCTCTCTTAGTTCTTTAAGGACCCTGGGGTGCACCCCATCTGGCCCCATTGCTTTGTCAGCTCTTATTACTTCCAGTTCCTTCAGGACCCTTTCTCGTGTAAGGGACTTGTGTCCATTCTGCACCATTCTCACCCCTTGTACTCCCTTCAGACCCATTACCCCCTCTTCCTCAGTAAAGACTGAGAAGAAATACCTGTTCAATATGTCAGCTTTACTGTTGTCATCCTCATCAGACTCCCATCCTCCCCCTTCAGTCTCACTATCCCTCCTTTGTCTTTCTTTTTCACTTATGTACCTGTAAAGGTTTTGTCCCCTTTAACCACTGATTTTGCAATGTGTTCTTCTGTCTGAGCTTTGGCTTCCCTTACTGACTTCCCTGCCTCCCTTTGTTTCTCCTGGTACTTCTCCCTATCCCTTCTGCCTGTGTCTTTTTGTATTGCCTGAATGCTATCTTTTTGGCTTTCACTTTCTTTGCTACCTCTTTGGAAAACCATAATGGTCTCCTCTTCCTTTTCCTCTTGCTAACCTGCTTAATGCATAATTCTGTTGTTCTTATAATCCCCATTTTAAATACTGCCACTGTTCTTTAACCCCTGATTCCTGTCCCATTCCCCTTAATGCCTCTTTCAAGTATTTCCCCATTTTCCCAAAGTCTGCCCCCCTAAAATCCAGGATACGTGTTTTTGTGTGGTTTGGTTCTGCTCTTTCTATGATTTCAAACCACAATGACTGGTGGTCAATGTTACCCAGGTGCTCCCCCACTGTTACCCCCATCACACTGTACCTGTTTGTGAGCAGAAGGTCCAGTATTGCCTTCTGCCAAGTTGGTTCCATGACCAGTTGCTTGAGGAAGACACCCTGAAGGAGTCCAGGATAAATCTGCTCCTAGTTGATGCTGCTGCTGGGATGCTCCAGTCACGTCTGGAATATTGAAGTCTCCAACCAGTACTACCTCACCTTGTCTGCCATCCTTTGGATGGCTAGCATCAACTCCCTATCTGTTTCTTCCTCCTGGGCTGGTGGTCTATAGACCACACCTGTCTGCGGATGGCTGGCCCCATTTTCCTTTCTAGCTTAACCACAGTATCTCTCCCCATTTTGTTCCTCCTGGATCTCTGTGGCCCTTATGTTATTTTTCACATACAGTGCCACTCCTCCTCCTTCCTGCCTGCTCTGTCTCTTCTGAATATGTTGTAGCCAGGTATGGCCATCTCCCAGTCATGGTTATCATTACACCAGGTTTCAGTGATGGCCACAATGTCCAGGTCTGACTGTACCATGACAGCCTCCAGATCTTCCATCTTGTTGCCAAGGCTCCTGGCATTTGCACACATGGCTTTCCATGATTTGACCTCCCTAGTCTGCTTCACTGTTCTACTCCAGCCCCTTCCTTGGTTGTCATTTATCCCTGGTTCTCCTTGCTGTCTGCCCTTCTGTGTGATGTACAAACAGAGTCAGCTAAAGATAACAAAACACCCTGACAGTTATGTCTGCTCCAGATACAAGAAATGTGATTTACACATGGACTGAGCTAAAGGTAACAAAACCCCCTCTCAGGTATGTCTGGTCAAGACACAAGAAATACAATTTGCAAATGCAAAAACAGTTGGTACAAGCCACCTTTATTCCTTTATTAGACTATGCAGACATTCTGTACTCCATCTGCCCAGCATTTTGCCTCCACAAACTGGACATACTTTACTATCGGACGCTTCATTTTATATTAAATGCCCCCTCATCAACACCTCATTGTTCATTACATCTAGTGGTGTGTTGGACTTCACTTGCCAACAGGAGGAGGAGGATGCATAGTTGTATCTGAGCGTATTAAGTCATGTTAAATAAACTTCCCACCTATCTCTCTTCCCTATTCCATCGATCGCTTAGTTCCTACTCACTTAGGAAACATTCAATTCAAAAACTCATTTTTATCAAATTGCCTTCTTGAAGTATTGACTGTGTTTAAGCTGCTGATTAGATTGTAGTTTTATCTGTGTTTTATATTGAATTATAATGTTTGACTTGTATTACTTGTTTGGTACAGCGCCTTGAAAATTGAAAGGCACTTTAGAAATAAAATTTATTATTAATTATGTTATTAGACAGTCCCAAATTTTACACCCATTTTGGAAAACCGCAATCAGTTATGCCCTATCTTCTACCTGGAATCAACTCCAAAACACCCATAACCTCTCCAGCTATGTCTCTCTGAAAGTGATCAAAAATCTGATAAGTAATGCCATTAAAGAAGATTGCCACTGCTACGCTAACTAAATGGGCCACCAAATTCTTATGCCCCCAACTACGACTGGATTTAAGCACTCTATCAGATATAATGGGAATGTCTGTTGTAACCCCATCCCCTCTGCTGGCTGGAAAGTGATTGGCAAGCACCCAGTGTTGAAGTTATGATGTTCAAAGCATTTTATATATTTGGTTCCATGTTTTCAGTGTCAGTTTGTTACCTTCCTGGATAACTCGTTCTGCAGTGTATCCCAATTTGAATTTGCTCAGTTTCATGCTCTGTATGTATCTGCTGTTTGTGTTTTGCCTGTGGCAGGACCTCCTTGTAAATAAGCGTGCTCAATTGAGCCTTCCTGATGTAATATAATGATGTAATTCCAGGATCTGGCAGCTTGGCTTCAATGCCAAGAAATGCAAAGTTATGCATATTGGAGCCAAGAATCCTAGGACAGAGTACTTCCTGGGTGGAGTCCGAGTATCTGCATCACAGGAGGAGAAGGACCCAAGAGTGATGATCACTAGTGACCTGAAGCACTCCATGCAGTGCAAGAAAGCAGCAGCAAAGGCAAACAAGATGCTGGGATGCAAATCTAGGGGGATCAGTGGTAGGAGAGAGGAGGTTATACTGCCCTTGTAGAGGTAACTGCTAAGGCCGCATCTAATGGAGTTCAGTACAGGTGCCCACACCTCAAAAAGGACATTAACCTGCTGGAGAAGGTCCAGAGGATGGCTACAAAGATGATAGCTGGTCAGCAGGGTAAGGCATACAAGGAGAGGCTGAGGGCACTGAACATGTACTCCCTGGAAGACGGGAGGGGGGCATGATTGGGACCTTCAAGTACTTGAAAGGGATAAATAAGGTTGATAAGGAGCGTCTCTTTAAGCTGAGTGGCAACCATAACACGAGAGGGCACAGTATTAAGCCTGAGGGTTGGAGGTTTAGGATGGAGGTCAGGAAGCACTTCTTCACAGACAGGGTGGTGGACACTTGGAATGTGCTGCCAGAAGAGGCAGTCTCATTGAAGACAGTGGTCAGCTTTAAGAGAGGCTGGGACAGGTATAGGGGGAGGGTAAGGGTCATGGGTGGGGAGGATGGGAAGAGTGGGAAGAGGGGGCAGGGTTAGTAGCTCAAGCTGTGAACCCTGCAACATGAGAAGACTTGACAGACCAAATGGTCTTCTGCTGGCTTCTTCGCATGTTCATATGTATGCTCGGAATATATATGAACTTGAACTAGAAATGCAGCAAGCTAAAAGTAACAAAACCCCCTTCCAGGTATGTCTGGTACAGATACAGGAAATGTGATTTACAAATGGAGCAAGTGAAAGGTAACAGAACACCAAACACGGTATGTTTGGTACAGATAAATGTAATGTGATTCAGGCTCTTTCCCCTGCTGCAGCTGCTGTCCTCCAGCCATCCCTCTACAGCCAAGGATACCAACACCCTCCCTCAGAGCCTCTCTCATTCAGGCTCTTCCCCTGCTGCAGCTGCTGTCCTCCAGCCATCCCTCCACAGCCAAGGACACCAACACCCTCCCTCAGAGCCTCTCTCATTCAGGCTCTTCCCCTGCTGCAGCTGCTGTCCTCCAGCCATCCCTCTACAGCCAAGGATACCAACACCCTCCCTCAGAGCCTCTCTCTTTCAGGCTCTTTCCCCTACAGCAGCTGCTGTCCTCCAGCCATCCTTCTACAGCCAAGGATACCAATACCCTCCCTCACAGCCTCTCTCATTCAGGCCCTTCCCCTACAGCAGCTGCTGTCCTCCAGCCATCCCTCTACAGTCAAAGTAGATACCAGCACCCTCCCTCAGAGCCTCTTTCTCATTCAGGCTCTTTCCCCCTTCTGCAGCTGCTGTCCTCCAGCCAGTGTTGGAATTACGCTGGGGCTCGGCCCTGGTGCCTCTACAAGGAACCCCAGCACCTTTAACAAATGAATCTATGCTACCGGGCCGGGGCTTTGGCACCAGTACCTTTTCTTTCAATAGGGCTTTAGCCCTGGTAGTTCAGAGTGGCCTCCTCCTCAGTCATGCAACTGTAACTTAAGCTGGGCTTGTTGACTGAAACAACAAAGCTCTGACATACCCTGCATACCAGCCATATCTCTCTGCCATAAACTGAAATGCAGCAGCTAATTGGTACCAGCCATGACAGTCAGGCTTGGCTCAAGTGAGTCTGGAGTGATAGTAGCCACAGATTTACGATATAATTATATCATGACCAATTGGTCCAGCAGTCCTGCTTTCATGTGTATCTCATGCACACAATATGGCTAGTGGAGCAGCTGGACCAATCAATAACGATTCTTCCTCAGGAATGTTATTTTAACTTTTCCTGCCACTGACATGCTGTACCGGTCTCTTCTAAGGTGGGGGTAAGAGGGCTGCAGGGTAAGCCATTATACCTTTTTGTAGGGTTTTATTTTTGGTCACGTCTTTGCTTCTTGAGCTGCTAGCCTTAGTCTGCCTCTTTGCTATCCTGCCAGCCATGCCACCGCTGCTGCCAAAAGTTGCCCCTTTGCAAGTGCCTATAGGCTAATTGGTTGTTTTTGTGTCAGCAGCTCCGGTACCTGCAACTCTGCAGATTGCTGCTCCGAGTCCAACTTCTGCCTTTATTGCCCCGGACCTGTTCTGTGTGCTACTGTGGCCTGCACTACTGATCCCATCCTCCCTTCCTTCTGATTACCCAATCCACTCCAGAGTCCCCTGATCCACTACTGCAAGATCCAGTGCTAGTGCTGCTGTCTTCCTTGATCTTCGGAGTCCCCCATCTACTGGCCATAACTGAGCTTCCAGGACCCTGGCTGCTGCAAGCTGAAGAGTACCTCATCATTTTCCAGTCCACCTTTGCATCAGGTTAGTGACAGTGAACTTCTGAGTGTAATGCTGACAGTTCTGATGGGTAGAAAAATAGTGCAGCTTGCACAACAGGGCATTAAAACAAAAGCCAGTTTAGTCTTTAGATGCCCAAATCCCATAACTGTGAGTGCTGTGTCCAGGCAAAGCAATATGATAAATACTGGGAAAAAGGCACAGGACATAAGAGTTCCACCGGGAGTTCGACCAGTGATCCCTCTTCATGTTCAGCAGAAAGTTGTAACTTTTAACACAGAATTCGTTTGGGCAGGGGTTCTCCTAATGAATTCTGTATTAAACATTACAAACTTGTCCCCCATGGAGTTTTATTTGTTAATTTATGTGGAATACTCCACATAAACAAACAAAACTCCATGGGGACAAAGTTGTTAATGTTTAATACAGAATTTGTTAGGAAAATTTCTGCCAAAATGAATTCTGTATTAAAAGTTACAACTTTGTGTCAAAAATGAAGTTGAAGGGGGGGCGCTGTGGAGCCCGAGCAAGACGGCAGCACTCAATAACAGCTCCAGCTCAATTTTGCTAAACTATCTAAAAAAACCCTCAATCGCTGATAAAGAGACCCAAAACAACACTGCCATTCGAAAGAGGATCCCTCTAAACATAAAATGGGAAATCCTCGAAAAGATAAAGGAGGAGGATCGGGGGCTAGGATGCCTGATACGTCGCAGCAGTTGAGAAAACCCCACGAGGCATGAGCCCGCGTGTCAGAGAGAGCCCGAGGAAACCATGACCTCTTTGGGACTTAAGCTGAACAAAATACTCTCCTCTATGGCCGACTTGAACAGCAAACTCGATGCCTTTGGATCGAGAGTCTCGGCTGTTGAATCCACGATGGAGGAAATGAAACTAGAGTCGGAAAAAATTAAAAAACAAGCGGAGGCCACGTCAACCGCAACTGCACAGCTGGTGAAGGAGAATACACACCTCAGAGCTAGGCTCAAAACATTTGAGAACCAGGCCCGCTCCTCGCATGTCCGGGTATTAGGCCTCCCGGAGGGGATCGAAGGGGACCATCCCCTAATGTTTATGAGGGAGTGGTTGGTGGAAAAGCTGACCCCGGAGGACCACGGCACTGAATTCTCCCTGCAGAAAGCTTACAGGATCACACCCAGAGGATACCGCGAGGACAATGAAACCCCTTGGACTCTCCTATTAATAACCGATGGTGTGGGCACTAGGGATCGTATCCTACGATATGCGAGACAGATGGGGCCTATCCTGCAGGACGAACGAGTTATCCATTTTTTCCCAGACATTAGTTACGCTACCCGCCTCAAGAGGAAGAGATTTGATTCAATCAGGGCAAGGCTAAAACAAGCAAACATCTCCCATGCACTGATATTTCCTGTCCGACTGAGGATAGTACATGAAGGAAAGGTCTGGGTCTTTTCGGATCCCAATGAAGCCAGTAAGTGGGCCTCAAGGTTTGCAGAATCCAGTAGAAAACGGCGGAGAGATCGAGGTGCAGACTCGAGCGGGTCGGAGGACCAGGAGGACACCTGAGGAGCGAGTAGGCCAGATTCTCAAACACTAACTGTGCTCTATCCTGAGTCTATTTAACTGACTGTTTCCAAATACTGCTACCTAAAAAGTTAAAAAGCGTGTTGTGGTCACCATATTGGTCTCTCTGAACTGGGGTCATATGGAAATTTAGAAATATAGCGTTTTTTTTTTTTCTCTTATTTCTCCTTCTAGGTCTTGGACAGACCACGAGCATACTAGCGGTGGTACTTTTCTCATTCCTAATTTAGAGAAATGGCAGGTTTTCTGTTAGAGGGGGATCGCTGGGGTGCTGCCTATATTTCTTTTACAGGAGGACTTGGACTTTTAGATTTATAGTGTGGCAAGATTAACCCCTAATTTAGGGGCAAATAGATGGGCAGATAATGCTTCAACTTAAGTTCTTAATCGAATTAGCCACACTGCTCTTGGGCTCACTTTAAACAGCTTTACTTTTGAATACACAAATGTAAACGTTTAAATGGAAGTACCCCTATATGCTGTATCAAAATATTTGGGAATCACTAATCCTAGGATTAATAAGGGGATAAGTTTCCCTTTTGTGGCTATGTATTAACTATACTGGTATGTCCTAAATATGGATCTGTATCTGTGAAAAGATATAAGGAAACAATAAAAATAAAAGTTTAAAAAAAAAAAAAAAAATGAAGTTGAAGGATCACCAGTTGAACTTCCCTTTGTCTTGTGGGACATAATTCCCAAAAAAAAAAGACTGCATAATATGTGAATCTCTCTACAGAATATCATTTGTGATTTTTTTTAAGCAGTTTGATTTAAATGTGTGTCATGGGACTAACTAGATTAATATATAGTACATGACATTCTACATTTATGCCGTGGTCCTGGGTTCAAATCCCAGTGAGAGTCACACTTTTCCTTTCAGTTCTACAACTGGATTTCTACATTTATACCAGAAAATAAAACATACTGACATTATATTTTTATTTCCCTAAACCTGGTGTAAGGCAGCTAAAATGTTTACCACAGTTTAGCCACATCTTCACCAACGTATTGTATTTTTTATTCTTCTTTAATCATGAAAGTATGTTCATTAACATCTGCATTTATGGAAAAGTAGAAAATGCTGAGCAACTGGAAAGACATGAGGCTGATTAAAACTTGTTCAGAGTAATTACAAGAAAACACCCTCATGACTTTAGTCCCTAAGCAGAGACAATTAGTGTAATAAATAATTTGACCTCTTTGCAATTAGAGTGATTTCCTGTACAAGTTAATCAAAAGTACCAGAGAAGTGAATCAGTCATTACTTTTTATGTTGGTGCGCTTGCGCAGACAACATGGTGGGACACTGCATCTTTGGAGGTGGGGTCACTGTTGGGCGAATGCAGGGCACGCACCAGTAGGTGCGTCCCACATTCCCCAATCAGCCTGCATACTCGCCACACCATGCATATATAATGTGCGTGACACATCTGAAAGGTCCACTGCAATCCAAGCAAAGCTTGTCATATGCAGCGGTCCTTTTCTTGCCGTGCTCGCCGCCATTATGTGCATGGTCGGCGAGCGGGCGGCCGCCTAACTACTGCCGACTTTGGGTGCCCAATCCTCTGTCGGTTAACCCCTCCCCTACTTTGTGTGCCGACGGGAGACCACTCCCCATCGGCATAAACGCCTAATTGTTGAATGCTGAGGGGTGCCCAATCTCTGGCTCATGCCCCCCCACTTTCTTTGTGTGCCGATGGGGGTGCCCAATCCGTGTTGGCATTACTTCCCCTTCCCGTGTTGTGTGCCGACGAGGGTGCCCAATCCCCCATAGGCTACAGACACCCTCCCCCAAACAGTTGGGTGGCACACTGGGAGCCCACCCCAGCGTACCAAATCCCCTGCAAAAAAAAAAAAAAACTGTCCCACGATGGGTTTTTTCATTTGTTTTTTTCCTGTAAAATGAAAACGGTCTCTCGTAGTCTCAATGCCCCCTCCCACCACCTGCACCCACCCTCTGCGCACCCTGCCTCCCATCACCCCCCCACCCCATACTTACCTGCGGAGTCCGGCGCGATGATCTTCTGTGGACTGGGAACACGTCTGCACTTTAAAGCCGACCGCAAATTGAAGAAATGCCGGTAAGTTGTATAATGGAATGAATAGGGTTTTTCAACTTTAATGCATATCTTGGGCATTTTTGTGAATTTTGGCCCCACATTTTCAACATGGGGTTTATGGGACCCCTTCTCATGAATTCTTGCACTGTCATGGCATTATTCGGTCCCGAAAGGTGATTTCGCAGTCACTGCACGGAATCACCTTTTGGGACTGAGTATCAAAATGACAGTGCCACTGTTCACGAGAGGGGCTCTCAAAAAGCCTATGTTGCAAGTTTGGTGGGAAAAATCCAAAAAATGACTGTTTTACGAGCATGCGTAGCAACTGCGCAACGCACGCTCGTAAGTTAGCGCATTCGTACTATTTTCATGCCAGATTTTCAACACTGGCATTTTACCACACCTTCTTGTGAGCTGTACAGCTGTCATTTTTCACATCCTACCGAAATGCGTTTTTGCCCTTCCGGCGCAGAATAGCGTGGTCACTGTGCGAAATCAGTGTTTGGGACACATTACGAAAATGACAGTGAACTGTTCATGAGCAGAGGTCCTAAAATACCTATGTTGAAAATTTGGTGACAATACTCCATAAAATGATTGTTTTACGAGCGTGCATAGCAACTGCGCAATGCATGCTTGTAAGTTAGCGCATTTGCAATATTTTCTCACCACATTCTCAACATTGGTATTTTACCACATCTTCTTGTGAACCATACAGCTGTCATTTTTCACATCCTTGCCGAAATGTGTTTTCGCACTTCCGGCGCAGAATAGCGCGGTCACTGTGCGAAATCACTGTTCGGGACACATTACGAAAATGACAGTGACACTGCTCATATGCAGAGGTCCTAAAATGCCTCTGTTGAAAATTTGGTGACAATACTCCATAAAATTACTGTGTTACGAGCGTGCATTGCGTAGTTTGCACTCACACTCATAAGTTCGCAAACTTATATTTTCACTCCACGTTTTCAACAGTGCCATTGTTCTACACCTCCTAATGAACAGTACAGCTGTCATTTTTCACATCCTGACCAAAATCTGTTTTCGCAGTTCCAGCGCACAATAGTGCGGTCGCTGTGGAAAGCCTGTGTTCGAGACACATTATGAAAATGGCAGTGACACTGTTCATTAGCAGATGTCCTAAAATGCCTATGTTGAAAATTTAGGGACAAAGTCAATAAAATGAGTGTTTTACGAGCATGCGTTGCACAGTCTGCACGCACGCTCGTGACTTTGTGAATTTGTAATACTTTCACTCCAGCTGTTCATCAGTACCATTTTTTCCATACCTCCTTATGAACAGTACAGCTGGCTGAAATGTGTTTTCGCACGTCCAGTGCAGAACTGCACAGTCACTGTGCGAAATCACTTTTTGGGACACTTTCAGGAAATGACGGTGACACTGTTCATCAGCAGAGGTCCTAAAATGCCTATGTTTAAAATTTGGTGGCGAAAGTCCAGACAATGACTGTGTTGCAAGCGTGCATTGCGCAGTTTCCACGCACCCTTGTAACTTCGTCAATCTGCAATATTTTCATGCCACATTTTCACCACTGGCATTTGTGCACACCTCATTATCAACAGTCCAGCTGCCATTTTCCACAGCCTGCCTAAAACGCGTTTCCGCAGCTCTGCCGCACAGTGGCGTACTCGCTGTGCAAAATCACCTTTTGGGACACATTAACAAACTCACAGCGCTATGCCTCTCCACCTCTGCCACTGCCAATGCCAGCGTAACAACATTCGGCATTGACAAATGCTTGTTTTAAAGCGGATTGACCATGATAAAGGGCTTTATGCAGTGTGCTGCAGGGAAAATTGGCCCCTGTGATGTGCGCTGAAGTATGACTAGCATGGAGAATCCATGCTGAGACTGGGGACTGGGTGCCTCAGTAAATATTGTGCAATCCTGTCATCCCTGAGAGTGCTAGATTTGGGATTCAGTTCAGTAAATAAGTCCTGTCCTGTATAAGGCCATGCAACTATATATGCAGAAAATCAAAATCACCTTCTAACCACTCTGTAACAGACTGCATTTTTTGTCAATTAGCTGCAGAGACCTAGAGCACTTGCAGAGCTGAAATTATGTGGACTAATTTAGGCAACAGTCAAAATCATGATACGCAAACAGGACCAACGTGTGTTTAACTCCTAAAATGCATGACACTGCAGATATCTAGTTTACATCTCTTCACGGCATACGCCATGATAGCCGCAGCTCAGTTCTATTAACAGAATGACAGCAGTACAAATCACTAAAGGATTATGGGATATGACACATGCAGTTTGTTTGTTTGTTTGTTTTTTTACCAGGAAAAGGCTCCACTGAGCAAGTCTCATTTTCTAGCAGGTCCTGGGTAAGACAGAATGATGCACAGCAAATGAAACGAAAGTATACAGAACAGATCATATAATACAAAGTTACAAATTGATACAGGTACAAATAATCAGTTCTTCGCTAGTACAGGAACTAACACAATGAGAGAGAGCATTTTGCTATAGGAGTTACTGTATAGGAAAAAGAGAAAACATATTACTATTTTGTAAATAGTACAAGAATTAATTGATTTCTAACAGCAAACACATTTTGATCAGATGTTCAGAACAAACATTGGTGGAGGAGTATGAGGAAGCCAGCAACCTGTCTATTACATTGTACCTGATCTGTGCATAAACAGACTTACATCAGTTCCTCACCATTTGTTAAGTTTACCTTACTAATCAGCATTAAAACAGACAATGGGCATTAAACTATTTTTGTTGCTATATAAGCAATGACAACTCCTTGTTTTCATAAGCAGATGCATTTCTGATCACGAGAACAGCTGCACGGGAGTCTGAGCTGGACGTCATTGTCCACCTAGGGACAAATGACTTGGCTCATCATGAGATTAGAGCAGTGCAGGAGGACATTGCAGAGTTGGGGAGGGGCCTAAGACAAGTAGCACACACAATATCCTTCTCAGAGGTGCTGCCTGTCAATGGCATGGGTGAGGCGAGGGTACTTTGCACCATGCAGTTTACTGAATGGTTGAAAAAATGGTGTGGAGCACAGGGGTTTGGCTTCATTGGGGAGTGGGGTTCCACCTGGAGGGACACCAGCCTATACTGGCAGGATGGTCTGCATCTGTCAAGTAAGAGAACAAGTCTTTTGAGCAATTGGTTTAAATGCTTCATTGGCAAGCTTTTAAACTAGTTAAGAGGGGAGGTACTGATAAGCAGCAGGAAAATCCCAGCCTCTCCCTACAAAACAGGGTACTAAATGAGAAAAACACCGAGGTAGAAAGGTCAGTGGGGGATGCTGCAACAGAAGGTAAAGCCATCAAAAAATGGAGAGCAATGAGTACCAATGCCCGTAGTCTGAGTAACAAGCTTCCTGAATTAAGTGGCCTTGATGGAGGAGGAACATCTGGATATCGTGGCAGTCACAGAAACATGGTACACACAAAATCATGACTGGGATGTAAACATACCAGGATACACTATCTACAGGAGGGACAGGGAGGGTAAAAGAGGAGGAGTAGCTCTTTACATAAGGGAAGGAATCAAAGCAACAGAACAAAAGGGTAAACAGGGAGGAGAAGAAGCACTGTGGGTAAATTTGGAGACCGGCAATGGCACCACAATCCGCACAGGAGTTGTATATAGACCCCCTTCTCAGGGGGAGGAAATGGACAAGGAAATGATAGAAAGTATACTTAGAATGGCAGAAAAAGGTGAGCTATTGCTGATGGGTGATCTGAATATGCCAGATGTTAACTGGAGTGCAGTTGCAGCAGCCACTTCGAAGAGTGGGGTTATTCTAGATGCCCTACAGGGGGCATGCCTTGAACAACTAGTATTGGAGCCACTCGAGAGAGGGAGCAATCTTAGACCTGGTTCTCTCAAATGGAGATGAAGAGAGGATCAAAGATGTAGAGTGGGTAGCCATCGGAACTATCGACCGTTCGAACAGTATGGTTCACAATAAACACAGCAATAGAGTCAAGCCATACAAAGGCAAAAGTACTGGACTTTAGGAGGGCTGACTTTATAAAATGGGTGAGTACCTAAGGAATGCACTAGTAAATGGGCAGGAAGGAGGGTGGAAGAACAATGGGAATAATAAAACTGCCATCACAGAGGTAATCGAGCCTTGTGTGAAGCATATAAACAAAACAAAGGATGTAAGAAACCACTATGTGGTTCTCAAAGGAAGTGGCAGTGAAGGTTCAAGAGAAAAGAAAGCATTCAGGAAGTACAAGGAATCACAGAAGGAGCAGGACAGAGAACTGTATCAGTTAAAGCAAAAGGAAGCTTGGAAGGCAGTCAGAACAGCAAAGGCCCAAACCAAGGAAAAGATCGCCAACTCAGTTAAGAAGGGGGATAAAACCTTTTATAGGTACATCAGGGAGCGAAGGAAGACCAAGGGAGGGATAGTGAGGCTTAATAAAGGGGAGAGGGTGGGCAGAGGGTGACTGTGAAAAGGCAGAGATACTAAACAAATATTTTTGCTCAGTATTTACAAAGGAAGAGGGGGGAGGTACCTAAAACAAACAGTAGAAACACTCTGGATACAGAAGTTGATACCAGCCCATTTACAGAAGAAAGGGTTCTGAAAGAACTCTTAAAACTGAAGGTGGACAAAGCAATGGGGCCTGATGGGATTCATCCCAGAATTCTAAAAGAACTAAGGGTAGAACTAGTGACACCACTGACTACCCTCTTTAACAAATCATCGAAGGATGGGGTGGTACCCGAGGACTGGGGGAGGGCAGATGTGATTCCCCTTCACAAAAGTGGGAGCAAGGCAGAAGCAGGAAACTAACCAGACCTGTTAGTTTAACCTCAGTGGTAGGGAAAATGATGGAATCACTTCTGAAGGAAAGAATTGTCGAGTATCTAGAGGCTACAGGGGCACACGACCCAAGGCAGCATGGATTCACAGCAGGAAGGCCATGCCAGACAAATCTGAGAGATTTCTTTGACTGGGAGACCAAAGTAGTAGATCAGGGAGGGGGCTGTGGACATGGCCTACATAGACTTTAGCAAGGCATTAGACACAGTCCCACACAAAAGATTAATATACAAGTTAGCCAGCCTGGGAGTGGGTCCCAAGATGACAGCCTGGGTAAAGAATTGGCTGGAGAATAGGACACACAGAAGAGTAATAGTAAATGGAGTCCACTCTGAAGAAAGGGGGTTACTAGTGGGGTACCGTGAGGTTAAGTATTAGTCGGTCCTCTTCAATGTCTTTATAAGCGACACTGCAGAGGGACTGGAATGAAAAGTATGTCTCTTTGCAGATGACACAAAGATCTGCAACAGAGCTGATGCACAAAGTGGGGTGGAAAGGATGAGAAGGGACTTGGCAAGGTTAGAAGAATGGTCAAATGTATGGCAGCTTAGATTCAATGCTAAGAAGTGCAAGGTAATGCACCTGGGAAACGAAAACCCAGGGGAAGAGTACACAATGGGGGGTCAGATACTAACAGCAACAAAAATGGAAAGGGACCTGGGGGTATTCATATCAGATGGCCTAAAGGTGGGCAAGCAATGTGAGAGGGCAGCAAGGAGGGCTGGGGTGATACTGGGATGCATAGGGAGAGGCATCACCAGTAGAAAACAGGAAGTTATTATCCCTCTGTACAGACAGCTGGTCAGACCCCATCTGAATTACTGCGTGCAGTTCTGGAGACCCAATCTCATAAAGACATAGACAGGATGGAAGCTGTCCAGAGGAGGGCAACTAAAAGGTGCAGGGGTCTGCACCGAAGACATATGCAAGAGACTTAAGGAGCTTAATATGTATAGCCTGAGGAAAGGAGGAAGGGGTGCATGATAGAAACTTTCAAGTACCTCAAGGGAATCAACAAAGTCCAAGAGAAGTAGCATCTTTCAAAAGAGGTGTGCATGCAGAACAAGGGGGGGCACAATTTGGTGAGGGGAGGCAGCTCAGAGGTAATTTAAGGAGGTATTTTTCCAGAGAGGTTGTGGATGCATGGAACAGCCTTCTGGAGGAGGCTGTGAGTCAAAACAGTGGTGGAATTCAAGCATGCTGGGACAGTCATAAGGCAATTCTAGGGGGTTGGGGTAGGAAGAAGTAGGCTGCTGGTTAACTAGGATCTGCAGCTTATCCATTAGGTAGGGAAATGGGCAGACTGGGTGGGCCAAGCGGTCCTTATCTGCTGTCAAATTCTATGTTTCTATGTTAATCACTTGCAATCTATGAGGGATTCAATTTATTTTAACATCCATAGTTGGCAGTGGTGGATCTAGGGGATGGCAAAGGAAGCGACTGCACCCCCCATTGTAACATACTTGCTTGCTGCTGCTGTATTTCACTTTTTTGACAACGTCTGATTTAGTGTTTGTACAAAAGTTTATATTAAAAACTACTGATTGCATTTGTAGTTTCTGTCAAAAATGTACTGAAAAGGATAAAAGCAGACAGCAGAAATGATTAATAAAAATTTAAAAATGCATATTAAATATGCCCCCCGCCATTGTAGCATCCTGGATCTGCCACAGCATAGCTGATAAGGTAGCACTGTCTGATAACCAAATGCAGCATTCCCTGTGTCAGTCTTTGGCACGTCTAAACATTCTGCATTTGCTACTGCCATTATGTGAAAAATAAATTGTATATAGATTTTACACTAAGATATACTTTGACTTTGTTAACATTCCTATTGGAATAGCAGCTGCATCTTTTTTCTTTGATTTTGGACATATTTGGAAGCCAGATTCTGGATGTAGTAAATGAAGCATGGAAGAAGCTAGTAATATACATTGTCCGCACAGGCAGCAGCCCAGAGCAACAGCCACCCTTCCCTTCAGCAGGCCGTGCTTGTATGTTTCTAGCTGTAGGCCTACCCTCTCTTTCTAGCAACTGTGAATACACAATGAGAACATTAGGAAAATAATCTGGCAAGAATTGGCATTTTGTTTGAGTCTATAGGATTTTTTTTGTTTTCCAGTGTGTTCCCCGATCATCAGCTGTCATTTTTAGTTGATCTGTGTGTACCTTCTTCATTTTAAAGCAGCTGTGATGTCTCTTGTGTTGCCCCCTTAGAATAATCTGTCTCATGATCCTAGACGCGAGTGTATTCTCAGTGTTGCTGTAGTCGGCTGTGTGAACCTATGTTTCAAGTGTACTAGCCTAGCTCTATTTCATTTCATATGTTGCTGAAAGAATGGAACACATAATGGCCCCGTCCACACTACACCACTTAAAATCTGTTACGGTTCCAAACTGTTATAGACAGTAAACGGTACAGTGTGTCCACACTACCAGTGAACAGTTTGATAAAGGATTGAAAACGGTACAGCCTGTCCACATTGTGTGTGACAGCATGTGTGGTCCCAACCCCGTCGAAGCAGAGCATATCCCATGGTGCACCTGGTGAGGACAGCTTAGATGAGAGGCACCCACCCGCAATACATATGGGGTAGTATGCATCTGTACAAGCCATAATGTGCAACATACAGTATGGCAATGATCTGTTACACACCTGTGGTGAGGAGGCGGCAGGGAGAAGGTGCGGGGGGGGGGTCTGCATGGTGGATACAGGGAGGTACTGCTGTGAGAGGGAGGGAGAGTGTGTGACATGGCAACATATCCAACAGGGGTAGGGCACCAGGGCATGACAGCCGGTAAGGTACTGCTGCCAAATGGCAGATGACAGTCTCTCTCCACTACTGCCATCGGTGTACCCCACCACTCCCCTGTACACAGTGCCACACATATATTGGCCACCGCAGCAGTGTTACACAATGCACTCAGGAGCTCAACCGCTGTATGTGTGCACTACTGGCACCATTCCACAGGTAGTATTGATGCCACAGCTCTGATGGGCAGGCGGGGCACTCCCAGTGTCCGTCTACAGTGAGAGGCATCATCATGGACAGTATATGGATACTTCAGGAGGCGCTCTCAGGGAGGCATGTGAGGACAGGGAGTAGGTCAGAGGGATACATGGGTAACTCCAGGGGTGGGCATACGCTGTAGGGTTGGGTTACCCTGCTATGGAAGCTGCCAGTATTGCAGCCCTGGCTCGTGCCTCACACTGCGCTGGTGTGCGTCGACCTCCGCCCCGCATGCATTACACCAGTGCTGCAATGCATGCAGGTATGGTGGGGGACTGGAGGCTACACGGTGAAGCGTTTAGACACACTCCAGTAATGTTACAGAACTGTAACTGTTACAGGGACCGTTGTTGAAACCACCTTACAACAGGTTTCTATAATGGTTCCGAAAACACCTTCTGTAACATTACCAGTGTAAATGCAAACCATTACGGTAACGGTTTAAGCCCTCTGTAACGTTACCGAACAGTTTTACTGGTGTAGTATGGACAGGGTCTTAATTAGATACTGGATTGTTTCCTGCTGTGTAAGATCCCTAGACCCGAGTGAATGCTGCGGTCAGTTCTGCTGGTTTATCTTTGTTTGTATTGCAGGTCAATGTGTGCCATATAACACATTTCACATAAGGAATGTCTGTCTAAGACCCTGTCCACACTACACCACTAAAACCCTGTAACGGTTTCAAACCATTACACACAGTAGACATTACAGTGTGTCCACACTGTCAGTGCACTGTCATGATAACGGTTCGGAACCGTTACAGCCGGTCCACACTGTGGGTGACAGGAGACCGTTACGGTGGGCATCCTATCCCACAATGCAGTTCATGCTGCACTGAGGGTAATGCTGGGG
Organism: Neoceratodus forsteri; assembly: GCA_016271365.2. Lineage (NCBI taxonomy): Eukaryota > Metazoa > Chordata > Ceratodontiformes > Ceratodontidae > Neoceratodus > Neoceratodus forsteri. The sequence goes on from CM057455.1 coordinate 58,560,053, forward strand.
CTACACGGTCATGCATCCACACTACAGCTGGTAACATTACAGAGGCAGAACCGTTTTCGTAACTGCTGTTGAAACCACCTCATAAGTGGTTTCAACAACAGTTATGAAAACGCCTCCTGTAACGTTACAGGTGTAAACAGCAAACCGTTGCAGTAATGGTTTGGACCCTCTGTAACGTTACAGAGGGGAGTTTTCAGTGTAGTGTGGACAGGGCCTAAGACTATCAGAAAACTGTTTAAAACTAAAGAACTGAGCCTTCCCAGCTTTCTGTATCACTGTTACTATTCTGAAGAAAAACAATGAACCCCACCAATACACAACAAAATGCTGAAAATAATATTTTCAGTTGTGTGATGTTTTTTTCAGCATCAGCAAGTTGCACATGGGGACTTAGTCAAATAGCCATGCCAGGCCCTTTGGAAATTAGATCCTGCGCTCTAACCTGAGGTATGCTCTTGTTTCCAAGGATGACAGGTTAATGTACTTGTTTTAGAAACTGGGTAGGGAGAATTTGTTGATTCTGATTGGCTACAAGTCTTTCTGTGCTGTAGTGTAACATTTTGTGGTACAACATTTATTTTAGTGCAACCTTTTATAATAGGTAGACTGAGTGTTGAAGTATTTTGTAGGATGTTCTAGTATAATTTTTTATACTGTATAACCAAATGTGTTTACTTAATTAGTTAGCTGTGGGTAATACAGCTTTCTCACAAGACTTTTAGTTACATGTCTTGTGATGCTATAGTCTTGAAATGTCAACATGAAATGTAATAACATGTTGTCAAGTAAGCTAAAATAGTCTTGGAATGTCAATATGAAATGTCCTATAGTTTGCATAACATATTTTCTAGTATTTATGAATAAACATGTTGCCAGTCACACAGTCTATATATAACTTCTTTTGCAGAAAATAAAACATCACAGCTTAAAATACATGTGTTCATTGTTTTATGATTGCTTTATACTGAAGTGTTAGTGTTTTTAAGATAAGAGTTTTGTATATAAGACTGCATGTGAACTGAATATGTAGCACCAAACCAGAAGCAAGAAATACATGTATTGAAGTTGATGAGAATTGCAAACAGAAATAAACCAGAGAAAAAAACATTCATTTGGTGTGACCTGAATTATTGAAGACAGAAAAACAACGCAGCATATCTTTTTAATCCTTACATGTGTAATGCTTGTTGAACATTTCCATTTGCTCCCCCCACCACCACCAACTTTCCTTTCAGAAACTAGTTGCCATTATGGAATAATTCTAGTCATTTACGGAAGTGTCACCATGATTATAGGAGGTATGGTGGGACACATTTAAGAGAACAGCAGATAGACGAGGTAAGACAAACTGTGTTTATCGCAGATACTAGTACCGTTTAGTGCAGTGTGCCTTCCATCTGACCCATTGACACGCTTTGCATACTGATGTGAAACGCCGCAGGTGGTCCCTGATCCAAAAATTATAGGGCCCTGGTAGCTCTGAAAGTATCATTCAAACACTGCCTCCAGCCATCCCTCAACAGCCTGGTTAGTGTGTCTGATTGTTTTGTTTGGACCTGCGTTTAAGACTGTTTGCCTGCATTTACTGAACTTTGTAAAGGTGCTTTAAGACTAAATCAGTGCTTCTGCCTGTATTATCTGTAGTTTATTTGGTCATGTGACCCCTCTACCAACTGAGCTCCGCAGAAGGTGTCCTGTGCTGCACTGTTTACATAGGTGTTTCAGCGTCTCTGCCAGTATTGTTTCTTCTCTGTTCTGCTTCACATGGCCATCTTAGGTCATGGGCTGCTCTCTCTCCCTCCCCACCCACCCACCCCTTTGTTCCCATCCGCTGTGACCTCTTAATCCCCTGTGTGTTCCAACATTCATTCTCTTTTTCCCCTCCAGGATACCAACACTCTCCCTCGCTCCCCTGTTGCAGCTGCTGTCCTCCAGCCATCCCTCTAAAGCAATTATGCAAGTCTGCTGTTTCTTATCACCCAATAGTGGTTGTACTTTTATACCTGCCAGAACCCGTCAGCCCGCTTTTGCCCCCCCCATCTTCACTCCTTCACTCCCACTTGGTGTAGCTCACCCAGCCCTTGAAGTAACATTGTAGACACTCCCTCTGCCCCACTACCTTTAATACCATACCCTAAATGACTGCTGGACTCCTCCCCTCCATCGCCAACTTCCCCTTCCCACTACTCTTCTTCCCTCCCATGTACTCTTTTGACACCACTTGGCTATTGAGTCATGCTTCCCTCCCCCATCCGGGTTCTCCATTGAAAGTCCTAATCCTCCCTCAGGTACTGTTATAGTCAGGGCTCCAGCTAAACCTAAGGCAGCAATACCATCCTCCAGACCACAGAGCCCTATTGCTGTCATCATTGTCTTTTGATCTACTTGAATCATGGCTGTCCTTAAAGTCCATCTAAACAGTAACTGTGCCCAAGTTTCTTTGCTTAAATTGATAATCACTTCCCCTCAGCATAATCCAACTGCTGTCCCCTCAGCATTAATTTAATAAGTTAACCCCAGCCCCCTGTTTTGAAACCACTAATTGCACTGGCTGCTTGCTCCAAAGTCAATTACACCATCCACTAGGCCACTGAGCCCTTTGAAGTTAATAACTTTTTTATAGCTTTAATTTAAACAAGCTCCAAACCCTTAAGGTTACCATAACAGTCAATCTGGTTTTGGCTGTTAAGTTCCTTTAGCTCTCCTGTACTTGACCCCTTCTTCCCTTGCCTCTGCCCCCTCCTGCATTCTTTTCTCATCTTCTGCTATAGCTGTACTCACCGTCTTTACTCTGGTCCCTCATCTCCTCGATGCTCTCTCATCCCTCCTACCTCTCTCTCCTAGCCTCTCCTACCATAGTTGCTAACCACTTATTGTTACCCCTCTCCCTCATCCTGCTCCTTGCTTGCAATCCTTCCTACTTCAGGAATCTTGTCTCCTATGACTAGTACTACTTCTTCTGGTCTCTGCCTCCCTTCATTCTTCCTCCCCTCTCCTCTCCCCCCTTTTCTAGCCCGCATCCTCCACTCATGTCTTCCACTCAACTCCTTTTCTTCTTGCTTCTTTCTCCCCACCTCCACTGTTACTTCCTCCTCCTCCTCCCAGCACCTACCTTGCTTCCCCACCCCACTCCCCTATTTCTTGCTTCTTACCCCTGTCCTTTCCCTCCTCCACCTTCACCTTCCTTTTTGTTTCTTGCAGAACCTGTGTTGTTCCAATATCTTAATTTTTAAACCCTCCCACCTCCACAATAATAAGCCCTGTTTCCTCAATACCAGCAGCACCAGAATCACACTTCTCCGCCTGTTCCTCTCAGGGACGGTACACCCAAACCCCAACCCTGCCAAATTGTCTCCCCCACTGGCTCCTATGGTGCTAGTAGCCCTGGTGCTAGTAATTGGGGCAAGGGTAATACATTTATTAACATCGTCTAACTCAACATGCAAAGCCTCCTTGCCAAAAAGGATGCTTTCTAGGCATGGGTCGAAGTCAATTATTTCAACATTATCGCACTCTCTGAGACATGGCTCACGAATAAAATCTCCTTAGGGGAAGTCGAGTTTGGTGGCTTTACCTCACTTAGGAAAAACAGGCCTGGGAGGAAAGGTGGGGGCTGCATGTTCTATGTGGCTAAAAATTTTTCTTTCACAGAATTCTTTCCCATCAGTAACTCCCTCTAAGCTTGAGTCCCTCTCAGTCCGCCTTCTTCTTGGTGATAACAAAAGTCTTACTGTTACCATTGCTCATCTCCCGCTTGGTACCCCCTCTCCTGACCTTGATTCTATTCTTAGCATCAGAAATACCCTCTCCCTTAACAGAGAATGGATTCTACTTGGGGATTTTAACATAATCTGGTCCTCTTGCCACTCTGATCATGCCAAATCTGTTATCTCTGACCTTGGGCTAAAAAAAATTATATCCTCCCATACTAGGACAAACTACAAAACTGGTTCCCAGTAAGTGATTGACTGGATCATTGTCTCCAACCTGCCAGAATCCTCATTTCTGGGACACTATCTGACTGCCTCAGTGACCACTGCGCCACTTATTGCCATTGGTCCACACATTCCCCCAGATCCTCTCCCAACTTTATTTACTCAAGATGCTTAACAGATAGTGCCCTAGCCGAAATTTCTTAGGCATTTTACCACGTTGACAGGTCTTTTACTATGTCCATGGACAATATTGATGCTGTTTTTGACCAGTTCTCTTCCATCTTTAATGGGGTCTATGATAAATTTGCACCCATAAAAAAAATGTGGGTCTGAGGTCACATCAGTGAATGGGTCACCAGAGATATCCTCAACTAATGTGGGAAAGGGACCGGGCCTGGAGCAATCAGCACGGTGACCCTGCTGTACTCACTTTATACAAAACCCTTCATAATAAGTGCGGGGCTGCTGTAAGGTCAGGTAAGGTCAACTTTCTCCACAGCATTCAGCTTGGGGACAACACCAATTTCAGGCAACTCTGGGGCACCCTGAACAACCTTTTTGGTAGGGTCAGGAAAGCTGAACCCATCACCCTCTGTCATGGCAATTAGCTAACTTGTGATCCCTCTGCTGTTGCCAACTTGTTCAAAAATTTTTTCGTGGACTTGGATAAATGCAAACCTTCCCATCTCTCACCCCACCAAGCTTCTGCTGAATCACCCTCCCATAAGTCCCACTCAACTCACTCAGGGAATGTACCAAATTTCTGCTTTTGGACCCCGACTCCCTCTCACACTATAAAGCTTATACACTCAAATAACCCCATACCTTTAAAGGAGCAGACAGGATACACAGTATAACAAAATCCTTAAAATTCTTAAACTCACCATTACCCCCCGTGGTTCCACTCACTAATATATTTAACCTCTCCCTCTGTTGTACTGGCTCCTTTCCCCAGATCTGTGAAACAGCCATTGTCAAACCCCTGTTCAAATCTGGCTCCAGAACAGAGGCTGGTAACTATAGGCCTATCTCCCTCCTTGGCCTCCCCTTCAAGATTCTGGAGAAGGTGGTCCACATCACCAGTCTCGCCTGGAGAACACACCATTGCACCCTATACGAGGCCCCTGACTGGCTTCCCATTGAGGGGCTTTTCTCCAAAAAAAAGTTTGTCCTTTGTCCACAAAATTCTGCCTGAAACTTCCGCCTGTTGTGACCTCTATTTTCCCTATGTCCGTTCCTGCCCACCTAACCAGGAGTGCCTCCAGCAATATATTTAAAATCCCTTCTTTCCACACACCTCTCTTGCTCAAAATTCCTTTGCCTATAAGGGCACAAAGCTCTAAAACCAGCTCCTTCCCATGCTTCTTACCTGCAACTCTACCCATGCTTTTCTCAGATACCTCAAGATTCACCTCCTTACAAAGCTCTCTTGCGCTTTTTGCCACATCCCCCGCGATATGTTACTTCTGATCTGCTCTAACCCCCCCATTTACCCCCCTCAACCCTATTCACTTTTCTGTTCTTGAAACTGCCAATAATTACTGTACCCTGGTCCTCTGAGCTTAATTTCCACTGTGTAATTCCTGTATACCTTATGCTGTCAATCACTGCTTGTACTCATGTTTGCATTTAAGTAACTTTATTTATAATGTTATGCTCGGGACTTGTTGTCTATTCCATTGTTTATTTTGTTATACACTACTTGTATATACAATGTACTGTGCATATTGTTTATTTTTGTATTTTTTTAATCTTTGTAACAATTTGTAAAACTGGATGTTTGTGAAAATTGGCATTTTTGCTTACATACCTTTTCCAGTATAAAATAAACTTGATTGGAAATAAACTTGATTGATTTGCAAATGCAAAAACAATTAGTGCAAGCCACCTTTCTTCCTTTATTAGACTATGCAGACATTCTGTACTCCATCTGCCCAGCATCGTGCCTCCACAAGCTGGACATACTTTACTATCGGGCTCTTTATTTTATATTAAATGCCCCCTCATCAACACCTCATTGTTCATTATGTGTAGTGGTGGGTTGGACGTCACTTGCCAACAGGAGGAGGATGCATAGCTGTATCTGGGTGTATAAAGCCATGTCGAATAAACTTCCCACCTATCTCTCTTCCCTATTCCATTGATCCCTTAGTTCCTACTCACTTATGAAACATTCAATAATCTTATTAGACAGTCCCAAATTTCACACCCATTTTGGAAAACTGCAATCAGTTATGCCCTATCTTCTAGCTGGAATAAACTCCAAAACACCCTTAACCTCTCCATCTAAGTCTCTCTGAATGTGGTCAAAAATCTGATAAGCAATACTGTAGGCCTGCTACTCCTCTGGTCCCCCATACCAAATATAACATCATGATAATATGATGGGAGATCATTAATTTAATCCAGTGTAGTTTAGGATTAATACCTTTGAGTCCTGGGACTCATTTACAAAGGTTCCAGGTCATGCAAAACAAAAGTTAGCCAAACATATAGGTTGCAGACATTAGAACAGTCTGAGTTAAAATATATTGAATGAACAGTTTGTTTCAGTCAGGTTACAAATATAACTGGTGGACAGGGTTACGAGGGAATAATGCATTTCAAAAAAGAAAGAAACATTCAGGATACAACTCATATAAGGAAACAGTTACAAAGAAAGTGCTTTAGATTGTCAATATAGGGTCATTAGGCCCCAAGGAGTGCTGGCCACACAGCTGGGGACTAGCTATACAGAGGGGGAGTGTGTGAGGGTGAGCAGCCCGAGGACGGCATTGTCATTTTTGTGGGAGGGTGATGGTAGGGAGATGGGAGAGGTGTTGTTGCAGTAAGCCAGCAGTGGGGGAAGGGGCAAGCTGGATCTTAGTGGGAATTAAGTGGGGGGACACAGGAGTGGGAGAAACTAAGGAAGGGGTACAGGTGAGGGGAGGTGGGGAGATAACAGCAAGGGAGGAAGATAGTGAGGTAGAGGAGGGGGTGTGCAGGAGGGATAACGGTGGAATGTTAGGGGCAGGAGAGGGTGGGGTTGGATGGATTAGGGAGGATAGTGCAGGAGGGGATGAGGTGGGAAGGTGGGGGGAGGGTTGCTCGTGCTATAGAGTCCTGTAGTTGGCTAGCTGAAGCATACACAGGCCAGTTCATGCTGCAGGAGAGTCCTGAGGCCTGTTTTGAAGAGGCTAATCTTATTGCTTTCGATGAGTGATGCTGGTAGCCCATTATATTATTTTGGTCCTTGGTACGAGATGGGTTTCTGTGCCAGGGTGGTCCGCTTAAATGGTGCCAGGAGCCCACCTTTCTCTGCACTCCTGATTGGCTTAGATGGTCTAGCCTGCTGGAAGAGTCCACACAGAGATGGAGGTGCTAGTCTTAATTGAGCTTGCTTGACAAGTAGGCAGGTCTGGTATTGACCTTTGAGACGGAGAGGAAGCCATCCAGTTCCCGTGTAGAAGACTTAGGTGTGGGTTGAAGATTTGGCTCCTAGGGTCACCCAGCATGCCTTGTTTAATAGGGGTTTTATTCGATTGAGGGCAGTGCCGGTGCCAGCCCTGAATATTGGCAGGCTGTAGTCAACAGATGCAAGGACCGAGCTGCTTGTGGCTAGTTTTAGTGCGTCAGGAGTCATAGAGTGCCTGTGGCAGTATAGCACTCAAAGTTTCATACTGACAGTTTTGACCACATGGTCAATATGACCAGAAAAGTGGAGAGTGTCATCAATGTGAATTCCAAGATATTTAAAGGACTAGACTTGCTCTAGAGCATCTCCATTAAGGTTCCGTATCAGCACTGGGTGGAACTTCTTTTTGTTCTGTGGGGCAGAGAGCAGCAAGCTCTCAGTTTTTTTGTGGTTTAGCAACAGTTTTTGTTGCTGAACCAAGATTTTAGCTTATGGAAGCTGTTGAGTTGGGAGCGGATGGTCAACTGGTCCCTGCCAGGGGCAGAAATTACAGCATCATCTGCATAGAGTACAATGTGTGCTGGGCAGGTTGAGGGTAGGGTATTGATGTCGACACTGAAGAGGAGTGGCCCTAGGATTGAACTTTGGGGGACTCCAATGCATATCATCCTGGGAGCTGATAGGGAGCCTCCAATTCTGAAGCTCTGAGTCTGATGAGCGAGGTAACTGCTAAACCATGCCACTGTGTCTAGGGATAGTCCTGTTGAGAGCAGGCTGGTAAGAAGAAGGTGTGATGGTTAATGGAGTCAAAAGCTTTCATGAGGTCTATGAATAATGACCCCACCATCATCCCTTTGTCTAAGGCATCATCTAATTAGGAGGTGTATTCTACTGGGACCGTTAGGGTGGAGTGGTGTTTCTGGAAACCATGCTGTTGGGGGTACATTTTGTTGTATGTCTCAAGGTATTCTGTGAGTTGGCCAGAGACCACCCTCTCTAGGGCTTTTGGGGAGTGGATACTGGCCCGTAGTTGGACGTGTTGGTTCTGTCTCCAGATCTGAGGACAGGGGTGACTAAGGTCATCTTCTAGGTGTCAGGGAACACCTGGTGGTGGATGGGGAGGAGGGGAGGTTGACCCTACAGGGGGACCTGGAGGCTCTGGAAAGATGGTCTAGAAAGTGGAAGCTGAGGTTCAATGCAGGGAAATGCAAGGTACTCCACCTGGGGGCCAGAAACCCAGGCCAAGTGTACACCCTGGGAGGGGGGGAATTCTACAAGTCTCGATGGCTGAGAGGGAGTGGGGGTGGTGGTGGATGTCAAGATGAACAACTCTGAGACTTGTAGGAGGGCAGCAGCCAAGGCCAACAGGATGCTGGGATGCATCGCTAGGGGGATCACCTCCAGAAGGAGGGAAGTGATACTCTTTCTGTATAACCGCTTGGTGAGGCTGCACCTTGTGTACTGCATGCAGTTTTGGAGGCCACACTTAAAGAGGGACATTAAACTCCTGGAGAGGGTCCAGAGGAGAGCAACCAAAATGATTTGGGGCTTGGGGGACAGGACCTATGAGGAGAGGCTCGAAGAGCTAAATATGTACACACTGGAAGAGAGAAGGGACCGGGGGGACATGACAGAGGTCTTCAGGTACATGAAGAAGGTAAATAGGGATGAACAGTCAGGTGCTTCAAGGAAGGAGGAGGAGGGGCCACTAGAGGCAGGAGGAAGCTGGAGGGGGGAAGATTCAGGGGTGAAAGGAGGAGGTGCTACTTTACTGAGAGGGTGGTGGAGCCATGGAATACACTGCCTGGGGGGGCTGGTGGAGGCAGAGACGGTGTAGGGGTTCAAGAGGGGGTGGGACACGTACAGGGGAAGGGTTCTGGAAGCAAAATCCAATGCAGCAAGAATATCCGGAACTGGGAAGGGAGAAGCCAGAGAAGGAAAGGGGGCAGCTAGGTCAGCACCCAGGGTGGGGGCTGACCCAACGAGCAGACACAAAAGACTGTTAGGCCTATTCTGCTGGCATTTTAGTATGTTAGTATGTTAGTAACACACCTGACCTGAGTGAGGCATTTAAAACCGGTGTGAGTGGTTCGGCAAGCTCATTTAAGAAAAGGGCGACCAGCTTCATATCGACATGGTCACTTCCCATCCTTGTCTTTCCAAGGACGCACTTGATGTACTTGATTGTCTCAGCCCTAGTGACTTGTTCAAAGTAAAACAGCGGTGTCCCAGTTCTTGATGATGAGGGGTGGGCATGATTTGATGACAGCGCTGAAGCTGGATTGAGATAGTTGGTTGGTAGCACACCTGTGAGATCAGCAAAGGCTGTGTTGAACTCATTGGCTATGTCTACTGGTTCCTGGAGTGCCTCTGTAGAGGTTGTAATCAGGAATGGTGGTGCTATGGTGGCCCTGCCTGTGAGGGTTTTCATGGAGTTCCAGAAGTCCTTACCTAAGACCCAGCATTTGGTGAAAACGTGTTTATAGTACATGGCTTTAGCTGATCGGAGGAACCTAGTGCAGTAGTTTCTAGCTGTTCTGTATACAGTAACGTTGGCTTGTTTCCTGGATGACTTGGCCTTTATGCCACAAGTTGTCACGGTTATGCATTAGATCAACTAGTGAGCTGGAGAGCCAGGGGTTGATGGTTCCTTTCACTTTTTTGGTTTTGAAAGGTGCAAAAATGTCACAGGCTCGACTGAAAGTCACAACTAGAAAGTTCAGGGCTTGGTTACCATCAGTGGCTCTGTCGAGTGGTGTCCAGTCTATCTGTTTCAGATATCACTTGAAGTGTCTAGTAGCCCTGGCCTCAGGGCTCTATTTCTGGAGACCCTGGGTGGGCATTTTGAGAACTTGTTGGCCCAGTTGAACTGGACTGGGAAGTGGTCACTGAGTCTGTCCAGCAGGATAGGTACTCCAGATATGTGCTCAGGGTGGGAGGAGAGGAGCCAGTCAATGAGGGTAGTGGTACCAGTTTTGTAGTTAATCCTAGTGGCATGACTGACCAGTTGAGTGAGGTACAGACTGAAAATGAGGTCTCTGGTCTGAGTGTCTTTCTGAGGCTGCCAGTTGGTGTTAAAGTCTCCAACAATGACTTGTTCCCAATTTGTGCCCAGCTGTTGCCGATTATAGCAAGGGTTACTGACAATAAATGACAGTATGTGAGTTTGCTTATGCCTTGTTACACTTGCTATATAATCACTCATTTCCAAGTTCTGTAACCGTGCCACATTATAATAGTGATCTGAGGTGACCTCTTGTGTCCTTTGCAAGTATAACACCTTTTCTTATCATTTCGACAGAACATTTATTATTTACCAGAATGCTTAGCCTTGCAGAAAATTGTATACTGTAGATAACATTCACCATGCCGGAGATGCCCACAAACTGAATAATGAGACTGTTATTGGCAATGTACGGATCTTCTGTAACTACAGCAACTAGTGCTGTTATCGCACGTATATAATATCATGCAATTGCATTACTTCTCCGAGTTCTTTTCTTCTACCTGAGTTAGACTGTGATCTTTATGGCTCCTGGCATGGTAAGCTTAATTTTAGTGTTGTCTTATAGAAAACCAGTAATAAATGTTATTACTAGTTACTCTAGCACTTGTCACTGGTCATCTTTTACCATATGGTTACAAATTTCAGAGACTGAGGGTCTCATTAATGCCATGAAAGAAGACTGCCACTGCTACAATAATGAATTGGGACTCCGAATTCTTATGTCCCCCAACTATGACTGGATTTGAGTTCTCTTATTGGATATGATGGGAATGCTTATACCCATTATTGTGCACTTATTGTACACCCCCATCCTCTCTGCTGATTGGAAAATGACCAACTAGCACCCAATGCTGAATTTTTGATGCTCAAGGCATTTTAAATATTTGGTTCCATATTTTCTGTGTTATTTTGTTACCCTCCTGGATAACTCATTCTGCAGTGTATCCCATTTTGAATTTGCCCAGTTTCATGCTCTGTATGTACAGTATCTGTTGTTTGTGTTTTGCCTGTGGCAGGACCTCATTGCAAACTAGCTTGCTCGATGGAGCCTTCCTGATGTAATAAACTTGAACTTGAAATGTAGCAAGCTAAATGTAACAAAAACAAAACCCCTTCCCAGGTATGTCTGGTTCACATACAAGAAATATGGTTTACAGATGGAGCGAGTTAAAGGTAAAAACCCCCCTCTCAGGTATGTCTGGTCCAGATACAAGAAATGTGATTTAAGACAGAGCAAGCTAAAGGTAACAGAACCTCCTGCCAGGTATCTCTGGTCCAGATACAAGAAATGGGGTTTATAAATGGGACAAGCTAAAGCTAACAAAACCCCCCTCCCAGGTATGTCTGGTCCAGACACAAGAAATGTGATTTACAAATGAAAAGAGCTAAGGATAACACAACACCATCCCAGGTATGGTCTGCCCTCTACCTCATCAACAATGTATCAACTGCAGTTAGCTTCTTCACAAATGCCCTCCTTCAGATACAGGAGCCCACTTCCCTCTCACTACTCAGAGGGTGAGAGGTGGCTGTAGCCCCTGGATATCCAAGGTGTTACTCTCCCTGATGAAGGAGAGGGACTGTAAGTGGAAAGCTTATAAAGCATCCCCTTTCCCCAACTCTGAAATGTTTATAGGTGCCTACGCAACAACATTTAAGCAAACTGCCAAATCTCTTAAGTGTAATTTCTACCTAAAACTACAAGAAGCAACCTTGGCAATCCCCATTGCTTCTGGGCTTCAATCAGGTCCTTGCTCAACCCCGAGGACCAAAGTCAAGTCAGTTAACTCGCCTCCCCCTTGGGACCCCTGATTGATCCCTCTGACATTGCGCAGATTTTTAAGAAAAACAATTTCTAACCTCTCTATCTTAGCAAGCTTCCCTCCCAGTCAACACCTAGCCCTGTCAGGCAAACTACTCCTTCTCTGCCACCACCCCCTCCATCCCCTCCTTCTACTATAGAGCCATCGGCCCAAGTGTTACCACCAAGCATCTGAAGTCCCTCCCTACCAGGTGTAGCCCTGGCAATGATTGGCTTTTCCCCTTGTAACTTAGGCTCATCTCCCTGGCAATCATTGAAGCCCTCACCTTCATACTTTACCTTGTCCTCTCCTCATTCACAATGATGGACTCTTGGAAACATGTTAATGTTGTGTCTATTTCAAAGCAGGCGATCCTCTTTCTCCTGCTAACTACAGACTTATCTCCCTCCTCCCCTATCTGATCAAGTTCCTGGAAAAAATAGTGCACTTCCAGCTCTCAAAGCATCTTGGAAAGTATAATCTACTGTGCCCCCAACAGCACAGCTTCTGTATGCACCACAGTACCACATCTGCTTTAGCCCACTTCTCCAACCATGTCCTCAGAAACATGGTAAGTCCACTGGTGCTGTATTTGTGGATCTGACCAAGGCCTTTGACCTCATCTACCACCCCCTCCTCCACTCTCCTAGGTGTGGTAAAATGCCAATGTTGAGAATCTGGCATGAAAATAGTGTGAATGCACTAACTTATGAGTGTGTGTTGCGCAGTTGCTACGCACGCTCATAAAACAGTCATTTTTTGGATTTTTTCCACCAAACTTGTGAGCCCCTCTCATGAACAGTGGCACTGTCATTTCGTTACTCAGTCCCAAAAGGTGATTCCACGCAGTGACTGCGAAATCACCTTTTGGGACTGAATAACACCATGACAGTGCAAGAATTCATGAGAAGGGGTCCTAAAAACCCCATGTTGAAAAATTTGGGGCCAAATTTGCAAAATGTTTGAGATATGCGTTAAAGTTGAAAAACCCTATTCATTCCATTATACAGCTTACCGGCATTTCTTCAGTTCACGGTCGGCTTTGAAGAGTGCAGACATGTTCCAATCTACCAAGATTGTCGCGCTGGACTCGAGGTAAGTAGGGGTGGGGAGGCTGGAAGCAGAGGGTGGGTGCGGTGGGGAGGGGTATTGAGACTCACGAGGGGCCATTTTCATTTTACAGAAAAACAAACAAACAAAAAAACATTATGGGACAGGTTTTTTTTTTTGTAGGGATTGGCACGCTGGGGTGAGTTCCCAGCTGCCATCTAACTGTTTGGGGGTGTCTGTAGTCAATAGGGATTGGGCACCCTTGTCGGCAGACAACACGGGAGGGATGGAATGCCGACAGGGATTGGGCATCCCTGTCGGCAAGCAAAGAAAGGAGGTGAGCTGAGGGGATTGGGCACCCCTCAGCATTCAACAATGGGTGGTTTATGCCAACGGGAGGGCTCCCCATTGGCACACAAAGAAAGTGGGGGTTAATTGACAGGGGATTGGGCACTCTGAAGTCGACAGTAGTTGCGCGGCCGCCCGCTAGCCAACCATGCTCATAATGTCGGCGAGCACGCAGGAAGGGTCCGCTGCATATGACGAGCTTTGCTCGGATTGCAGCAGACCTTTTCTTAGATGTGCTCACCACATTATATATGCACGGGGTGGCACCGGCATGCAGGCTGATTGGGGAATGAGGGATGCACCTACTGGTGCGTACCCTGCATTCGCCCAACAGCGACACCACCTCCAAAGCTGCACTGTCCCACGATGTTGGCTGCGCAAGCATGTCAACATAAAAATACTTAAACACCAACTTGGTTGAAACTGTAGATTTTATTTTTTCACAATTAACTCTAATGAATTCCGATCACAAAACCAGGCAAAATCGACTTTAAAAAAATTAATTTTTTAAAATAAGTAAAAAATGGTGAGGGGGGAAGGGAGAAACTGTTTAACCAGGAAAGGCACACTAAGCCAGATCTTGTTTCTAGGTACGACCTGGGAGCACAAGGAAGTTAAAGAGCCCCTGACACCATTAGAAAAACTTGGAAAAAAGTGAGATTTAGACAGTTCCATTTATATTTCATGTATTTTCTATAATTATTTACCTTTTTTAATTTTTACTGAGGACAACTGTATGAAAGAGGCTTACTGTCTTTTAGACTTAATTGCTCTTTCGATTATACTACATCTGACATCATAATCCGAGCTGCACCTGGAAAAGAGCTGCTGGTTGTGGTGTTTTTCACAGTTACCAATTTTCAAATAACTAAATAAAATAAATAATCCCCCATTTATGGCATCGTAATTATCCCCACAGCAACAGATTGTGATGTCATAAACAGAACTGTGATGTCAGATGTAGGCAAGCAGCCAGAACAGATAGGGCATCGATCCCGTTTACATGCAAATATCCTTAGTAATAAAGAAGAATGAGAAATACAGAAACAGTATTAAAATATAAAGACAAAGAACCTCAGCGCACAAACACTGAGCCAATGGTTACTCCAAAGGGCACTGGCAAGAAAGCCAAGTTTCAAAGAAATAAAAAATCACACATACTCCCACAATGCAAAGCATCATGGCATGCATATGCAAACCCCACAGAATGAATTAAAATATAAGCTGACTTGTGCTAAACATTACATTTTCTCAAAGTTAACACAACAGTGTCAGGGCTCTATAACTGACTTGCTCATGGTCACACAGTATGCATGCAGAAGCTGATGGGGTTCAAACCCAGGTCTCCAGGTTCGCAGCTCAGTGCCATTAACCACTACGCTATACTGCCTCCTGGTGAGAGAGTATAACTCTTAAGCTGCCATCACCTCAAGTGCCCATGCACGCTTTCACTGGCCTGCCACTTTGAGGTAATCAGATATGATAACCCAAAGGTCCCTTTTCTGCTTAGTGATTGTCAGTATGTCCTCCCGTCCTATACCCAAGGTGCATGATTTTGCACGGCACTGAACCCCAACTGTCATGCTCTTGACCACTCCTCGTATTTCCCAAGATTGTCATTCATTCTCCCCACTCCATCCAAAGAATCCACCTTTCTGGCAAAATTATAAGTACATCATCAACATATCTGAAGCATGGGATGGACAGAGTTTATTAACGTAACTGACAACAATCTCACTACAGCTCAATGGGTGTGCTGATGCAGTGGCTTCATGAGTGACCCATGAGGCCATTCATGAAGCCTGCTACAGACTTGGGACAATGTCTGACGTTGCATGGGCTTCCTGTTTCTCACAACATATAGGGGCAGAGTTTGTCATGGGGTGCAACTGTATTCTATGCACTATGTTATCTTTTTATGATGTGAAGCATCTGTATTAAACCTGGGTTGTGTTTTGCCACTCAGTTCACATGGGTGGTGTGGGTGGATGGAGTTAGAGATCAAAAACTTCTAGCACTGCATTATTTTTACTTTTTGCTTTAATGATAAACCTTAATTTAAGAAGTAAAGTAGGTGTTTCAATTAACTTAAAATATCAGTTCAGGCGCTATCTATAATACGTATCATGTGCAACGATATATACAGATTTGCACTGCTCAACACATTGCTCAGCCCATCACTATTCCTTTACTCAGTCTCTCATCTGGCTATCCCTACAGGCCAAAAATGACCTCCTTCTTAGCTGCACAATAGACAAGGCCATCAGGGACGGGGACAGGTCACCTCTCTTCTCCCTACTAAAACCTAAGCACTGCCCCTGAAACCTCTGCAACTCCTCCAGTCTTCTGCTGGAAACCCTCCAGATGGCCACATGCCTGGACGGTAGGTAAATATGGAAACAACCCTTCTCAATCTGCTCCCAGGACTCACATCGCTTATTTAAGTCACGCTACAAAGAAACTTAACTGTCTATTACCACCTGTCAGTGCCGCCCAGGTGACGACTGTATAACTACTGTGTATCTTAGTAAGCTACTGTCCATTATGCACAGAAACTACACCTAAACATTTCTTCCCAGGAAGGACGTATAAACATTGTCAGTAGCTATCAATACTGTAAATAACCCAGCTCCTTGTAATGCAATACATTTGTACAATGTCCTGTATGTGTCCTCTTCTCCTACCCAGGAGCTCCTGAAATGCAATGGGTATCTTGTAAATTATTTTTTTTTTTGAGTTTTATATATGTGTGCTCCTTAGTAAGCACTGACAGTGAAAATGTGACAACTGAAGTCTGTTTCCTCCCATCCAACCCAACACCTGAAACATCATCAATGAACCCACACTGCCTACATATTGATAAACTGGGGTTTAAAGTCATGAATCCCTTCCCCAAATAGTGTTTGCCTTATATAAAGCTCTCGCCTTACCTACTGAAGTCATGGTTTCATAATTCTGCAGCATCACTTCCCTGTGCAGCTCTTTTTGCTGTGCACTCAATGTCCTCCACTCCTCTTCAGAAAAAGCAACAGCAACATCTTCAAAGGATTCTGGTAACTGAAAGGACAAGAGCTATGTTTAGTTATTCCAGGTATAATTGTACACACTGAGAAATCTGCAACCTTTCAACATGAATGAGGAGGCATGGTTCTAATTGGCAGCTGGTGATGAACAAAGACAGAGAGGGTGTACAAGCAAAGAAAGAAGAATAAAAAAATGTGTTTATTTAATATTTGGCCAGAAGAGAAAAGGGAGCATAAAAGTTTACTTCCAGGAGTGGCTCAAAGGAGACAAGAGACAGCATGGACACAACAGTAACAACAAATAGAGGAATACACCACAATAAGCACAAAAAGCATATTTACAGTCACTGATAAAGGCAGGAATGTTACAGTAACTACAGGTAAGGGAATACACTAGAATAAATACAAAAAAAATATTTACATGAACAGGTACTAGCGATAACTACCATTAGATGAATACACCACAGTAAACACTAGAAGCATATTTACAGGCCTGGGTACTAGCAGGGATGTAATGGTAACTCCAGATAGGAAAACACACCTCAGTAAACACATAAAGCATATTAACAGGCATGGGTGCTAAAAGGGATTTAATGGTAATCACAGTTAGGGGAATACACCGCATTAAACATTAAAAGCATATAAGAAGCACGGTGCTAGCAGTGATGTAATGGTATCTACAGATAGGGGAATACACCACAGTTAACACTAAAAGCATATTTACAGGCACAAGTACCAGCAGGGATGTAACGGTAACTACAGATTTGGGAATACACCACAGTAAACACCAAAAGCACATTTACAGGCACAGGTACTAGCAGGGGTGCGACGGTAACTACAGAATTTTAAAATCCTCCCACCACTGTCTGTGGCTGTGCAGTAGATGCATGCTTATGGCATATGTGTATACCCCCCCCATGCAAGTATAGCCACCTGTAGATCACAGCGGTCCCCACACATCCACATGGCATCCAGATGCTGCATAGTGCATGCAGCCATGTGAGGTGTGTCACTGCTGTTGTACCATTCAGTTGCACGCACACAAACTTGGTCGGAAAACATGTGTGCCACATGCTGGCCCTGCTATTCGGCATGGCTGAGTCCCAGTGTGAGCTCATAATGATGTACGGCACAGCTGTTGCGCGTTGTGTCATCCCAACACATTCCCATCTCTATGGTGTCCATTTGTGTACAGGCATGAGTCCACCCCTGTGCCACAGGCCACACATCAGGGCCTCGTACATCATCTAAAGATGGCACGGAATTAATGTGAACCTCACTCTCCCTGCAGATCCCCACATGTCCCGGAGCAGCACAGTGCTCATTGTGGCCAGCAGTGTTGTGTTATGTAGCCATGTATACCGTATATTCTGTGCCAGGTCACTTGTGGTATTTATAGCTGTACAGCAGGGTAAAAAGCACATTGATGTATACTGTATATTCTGTGCCAGGTCACTTCTTGTATTTATAGCTGTACAGCAGGGTAAAAAGCACAGTGATGTATACTGTATATTCTGTGCCAGGTCACTTGTGGTATTTATAGCTGTACAGCAGGATAAAAAGCACAGTGATGTATACTGTATATTCTGTGCCAGGTTACTTGTTGTATTTATAGCTGTACAGCAGGATAAAAAGCACAGTGATATATATTGTATATTATGTGTCTGGTTACTTGTAATTGTAACTCTACAGTAGTATAAAAAGCACGTTGTTGTACATTGTATATTCTGTGCCAGGTTACTTGTTGTAATTGTAACTCTACAGCAGTATAAAAAACACACTGATGTATATTGTATATTCTGTGCCAGGTTACTTGTAATTGTAGCTCCACAGCAGTAGAAAAAGCACACTGATGTATACTGTATATTCTGTGCCAGGTCACTTGCTGTAATTGTAGCAGTACAGC
Organism: Neoceratodus forsteri; assembly: GCA_016271365.2. Classification (NCBI taxonomy): domain Eukaryota; kingdom Metazoa; phylum Chordata; order Ceratodontiformes; family Ceratodontidae; genus Neoceratodus; species Neoceratodus forsteri. Next base: position 58,578,518 of record CM057455.1, read on the forward strand.
AGTATAAAAACCACATTAATGTATATTGTATATTATGTGCCAGGTTACTTGCTGTAATTGTAATTGTACAGCAGTATAAAAAGCACATTGATGTACATTGTATATTCTGTGCCAGGTTATTTGTTGCAATTGTAACTCTACAGCAGTATAAAAAGCAAACTGATGTATATTGTATATTCTATGCCAGGTTACTTGTGATTGTAACTCTACAGCAGTATAAAAAGCACATTGATGTACATTGTATATTCTGTGCCAGGTTATTTGTTGCAATTGTAACTCTACAGCAGTATAAAAAGCAAACTGATGTATATTGTATATTCTATGCCAGGTTACTTGTGATTGTAACTCTACAGCAGTATAAAAAGCACATTGATGTATATTGTATATTCTGTGCCAGGTTATTTGTTGCAATTGTAACTCTACAGGAGTATAAAAAGCACATTGATGTATACTGTATATTCTATGCCAGGTTACTTGCGATTGTAACGCTACAGCAGTATAAAAAGCACTTTGATGTATATTGTATATTCTGTGCCGGGTTACTTGTAATTGTAGCTCTACAGCAGTATAAAAACCACATTGATGTAACTGTATATTCTGTGCCAGGTTACTTGTAATTGTAATTGTACAGCAGTATAAAAAGCATAATGATGTATATTGTATATTCTGTCAGGTTTCTTGCTGTAATTGTAACTCTACAGCAGTATAAAAAGCACATTAATGTATATTGTATATTCTGTGCCAGGTTACTTGATGTCACTGTATTTCTATAGTAGTATAAAAAGCACATTGTTGTATATTACATGTTCTGTGCCAGGTTACTTGTAATTGTAACTCTACAGCAGTATAAAAAGCACATTGATGCATATTGTATATTCTGTGCCAGGTTTCTTGCTGTAATTGTAAATCTACAGCAGTATAAAAAGCACATTAATGTATATTGCATATTATGTGCCAGGTTACTTGATGTAACTGTATTTCTATAGTAGTATAAAAAGCACATTGATGTATACTGTATATTCTGTTCCATGTTACTTGTTGTAATTGTAACTCTATAGCAGTATAAAAAGCACATTGATGTATACTGCATATTCTGTGTCAGGTTACTTGTTGTAATTGTTGCTCTACAGTAGTATAAAAAGCACACTTATGTGTATTGTATATTCTGTGCCTTGATACTTGCTGTAATTGTAACTCTACAGCAGTATAAAAAGCACATTGATGTATATTGTACATTCTGTGTCAGGTTACTTGTTATAATTGTAACTCAACAGCAGTATAAAAAGCACATTGATGTATATTATATATTCTGTGTCAGGTTACTTGCTGTAATTGTTGCTCTACAGCAGTATAAAAAGCACACTGATGTGTATTGTATATTCTGTGCCAGGTTACTTGCTGTAATTGTAACTCTACAGCAGTATAAAAAGCCCATTGATGTATAATGTATATGTAACCCATAGGTGGTACTATTCCAAGGGATACAGCCCCTGCCTGCGTGGCTAGGCGCAGGTTGAGGGGCCTGAGTTCTGAGAACGTGTGTCTCTCCACCCGGAAGGTCTCTGGGTACAGCCCTCCAAGACACTGATACCCCCCAGTAACCTATACTGGTCAACAAGTAGACAAAGAAATTAACACCAGACTACAATGTTAGACCCACACTTGGCACACTTACCACCAGGGCTGGACAAGCTGCAATGGCCCTGGAGACCCCCTGCAAAACAAGACCTGCAGTGGAGAAAGGCAACAGCACAGAGTATCCCCACCACAAAGGAACACAACAGCCAGTTTAAAGGCAAAACAATTTAGATCTGATTTATTCAGGGGACGTGAACAAGGGAGGGGCAGTAATCTGGTGGTTAATTTTAGATCTTTTTCAGTCAGGGTAAACATGCATGCCTAAGAGTCCCTCCAGCATAGTAACACACACTCTGGGTATCCAGTTGTTATGCAGGCTAGCCTGCGGTATTGCTTGGGGTTGGCCGGCATTGCAGCTGTTGTTGGGGCCCTTAGGAAGAAAAACACAACATGCACTTTAACCCACAATTTGTATTCAGGAGCCGGATGGCTCAGTTCGTAATGATCAACCAAAACAAATCAGATGACACACTTTGAATTGAGCTTTGTTGCAGGGAGCTATCCTTATGTTTACTCACGCTACCCAGACCAGGATGCAGGGTTGATGAGATGAAGACCTCAGGATGGTTTGCTGGTTTGCCGGGGAAGCAGGGCCCACATGACACACCGTGGTGGTTGAATCCTGTTTGATGGTGTTGAGCAGGGAGCCAAATCCCCAAGCGGGTCTTTCGTCGGATGAATCTCTGCAGCATGAAGGGCAATTTAGGCCGAGATGACAAGGCGCAGACCAGGTAAGCAATTTGAATGTAGTCCGCTAAATGGCTCTATGCAGCTTCCAGCTAGCGTGACACATTCAAACAACGTGGGGAACCAAACTGCGACCCACACTACACATTCAGCACAATTATAGTAACACCGGAATGGGACGTTGCTGAAAATATTAATTAAAGTATCAAGAAACCAGCACAAGTAATATAATAAACATTTTAAGCCCTCCTCCCCAGCTGCTCCATAGAGGGCTATGGTGCATGCAAAGTCACAAAACTGGGAAAACTCCCCAGTTACACTTGCACCCACTCAGTTGGGAACTGGCTTAAATTTTCATATTTGCCTAAATGCTTCGGCAGTACTGTAAAACGTGAGGATTAATTTGAAAATATTACTGAAAGCAGCCCCGGATTCCCACCACTGCTGGCAGAGGTATGAAGGACGGGAGCGGACAGCAGTAATCATTTTGCAGGTCACCTTTAAAGTGAATTTGGAATATTCTTTTTTTTTTCACTTTATCTTTTTATTGAAATTTGAGTATATAAGAAAGCACACATCTAATACAATAGAAGACTATCCTCCATATAAGGCATAAAATATCACTTAACAAAAAACATTATTTAGAGTAAACATATTGGAGAAGCCTTATATACATGTATTGATAATGTAACCCCAGGCTGGTATGCTGTTTGTATCTGACAGCAATACCAGGTGGGCTGGGTTTGGGGAGGAATATGTCACTCGGCACATAGGCTAGCTTTGGCTACTCTGCACATGGGCACCCAAGTAACTCCGGACAAAGGAAGCAATAACTGTAATGTCTAATACTAGAAGCGGGATTCTAAACTGTGGCTTTTATTCACATCCAAACAGAATAAACAAAGCATAGATGGACCCCCATGGGGCTACACTCCTGATAATGCAGATTAAAGGAGACCAAAACACATCCTCATCACTTTAGCCCTCAGGCTCTGAAACACACTGGGCACACAGCCCTAACGCGTACACTGCTCTAGGATTTCCCTGGCTCGGATCCCTTCCCAGCCACTTGGACACTTTCCATATATCATGGAAACATTTACTGGTGGCTCCCTAAACCACCTAAGAGCACCTCTGCTCCATAAGGGAATCTTCCTCATCAATCCCATGTCTGGGTATTTTCCTCAGGCACTGGCCAAGTACCTGAGAGAAAGCCACAGGTGTCTCAGAGCAGATCCGTAGAGGTGAATTTGGTTACTTCTGATGGGGGTCTCCCACCTCTCGCTCTCACAATTCATACTCGGCCATTTCTCTGGATTGTAACACCTCATCCTTTAAAACACTTTGCTGTGTAGATTCCTTATGTCTTTCACATTCAATCTACTGTCTTTTCTTCCCATTTGTGCTGGACTTGAACATACTTATAAGTGGTTTTGTCCATTACTCTAACCACCCCAGAGTTAAGCAGTCCAATCCCCACAACTTCCAACTGTACTTGGCTGTCTTTTCCTGACCCCACAGTACCAGTCCCTTTAGTTTAATTCTGTTTCAGGTGAAAACACTTGGCCCTTTTGCAGAGCGAACTCACCCTTTGCTTGCAGGTGCCTCACAGGCATTTCGTCCTCAAGGAAATCTTCCTCACTGAGTTTCTGGTGCCTCAGCACAAACTTAAACAGGCAACTTCTTTCCTTAGCCGGACCGGTGGGGTTGCCCCTGGAAAACAGGCTGATACCTTCCCCCCATCCCCTCAGGGATGGGGCCCTGAACCATTGAGAGCGGTCTCCACCACTTCAATTGCAGTTCCTGTGTTCCTCTTCAGGTGGAAACACACACCTAAAACAAAAGTAGCTCTTTAACAGAGCTTAAAGCTCTGAGAGCCTGCACACACTCTGCTGCACTACAGACTCTCACTCAGACTCTCCCAGACTGGCTTCAAATTCCCCAACATTCTACTCTAACCTCCAACTGCAACATTCTAGTGTGGCTTATGCAGCTGCAACAGTTCTAAATGATGCCATCCCTCAGTCTAAGCTGAGACTGAGAACAGAGTGAGACAGTGTGGAATCCATTTAACAGGAGTTTCACAAGCTGCCTTCCCTGCCTACCACTAGGTCTTACTGGGATTCTAGTAATCCCGAGTAACAGGGGGGTTACACTCACCCTAGGCAGGAAAATGACTGCCCACAATCATTAATCACCCGGCTTAGACCATCTCACCCCATGTGTTGACTACGGGGAGGTAGCGCTACCTTCTCCCCTATCATGTGCTAGCACAGACAGGCAACACTAAGGGCCTAGAGGCCTTTGGCTGACATATCAGCCTCCACTCTACCCGCTGACTATGGGTACCTAATGGCTCTGGTAGGACTGTCCAGAGCATAGCCCTAATAGGTCAGCACTGTGGCCCCTATGGCCATTCAGGACCACAGCCTGTCTATCCCCCCAGCTCTCTAGGGAAAACCTGTCTGCCTCTAACTCAAAACTCCCAAAACAAAACAAACAGGGGACCTCCCCGACCCCAGACACCATGCAACCACACACCAGGAGCTAATACCATACCCTATGCATTACTGCCACACTCCCCCACAACCATACCTGTGGAAGGAAAAGTTATGCACAGTCACAACAACAACAACAGTACTTTAAACACTACACTCTAAAGTACTACTGAGGAACTCCGCTGAGTCCCTCCTCCTCTTCTTGTCTTCTCTTCTAACTTCTTCAGGAACACCTGCAAGAAAAAGAAAGACAACACACACTCCTAATCTGCATACACAGTCTATCTAAACCCCTACCATTAAAACACTGGAGAATTCCAAAAATATTTTTTTTTTTAGAAAAGTAGAAAAACTGTTTGAACATTAGAAAACAGTAGAAAACAATGACATTGTTTACAATACACAATATTTCAGGTATGGAGTGCCCTAAAAGTCCCATCTAGTGACCACAGTGCCCGAAGGCAAGCCCATTAAAGAGTCTCTCCTGGGCCGAAGCACAGTTATAGCAGGCCAAAGTCCCAAAGGGGAGAGTCTTTGAGGACAGTTCAGACATCTGGAGTCTGCTAGTGTAGAGTGTGTACTGCAATGTCATAAGAATAGAAAAGTCTGGACTTACCAGTCCCTTGTAGAATGAAAATGGCACCAGACCTGGTCCTCAGCCGAAGACTCTCCCTGGCAGCATTCTTCCGATACAGCTGGGTGGACATCTTCCGGGAAACAACAGGAGGGCACATCTGGAAACTGCTGGGATTATGTCATCTCTAGAGATGAAACCTTGGAACAGGAAAAAAAAGGAAAACAGCTGGTCTGAAGTCATCCGATACCCAGGCGATGAATCAGGATACAGCTGGGCTGGTGTCCTTTCTGGATCTGAAGTCATCTGGTGTGCCAGTCGATTGATTCTGGGAAGTCAGTATACTGCAGAACTGATGAATATGGGGCACCTGAGTCCTGGACGTCCAGACTGGGGGAACAACATAGGTACTGCAACAGCTGGAGTAGCAGCACTGGCTACCACTGCTCTGCTTTCCATTTGGTAGGCATGGGCACATTCACAGGAAGGTCTTTGCATTGTGGCCAATAGCACAACAGGTCAGGCGCTTGAATTATTACCCTATCTGTGTGCTCATAATTCACACTGTGAAAGGTTTCACGTCCCTCTCTATCCACTATTCGAACAGTGCCCATTAACAGTGTCCTGCCTCTTTTCCACTGGCTGTATTTTTTGTGAAACATTCTGTTCCTGACATGCTTGTTTGCACCAGAATGCACACATTTCATTGCTTCTTCCCAAATCCAGGATTTCCTGCTGTTTTCAATCTCCTCCCAGACTCTCCGAGGAAAGGTAGGAAAGGACATCCCGTAGATTTCATTCGCCTTCCTACGAACCAGTCTTTTCTCTTTACTAGCTTTGGTCAACCTGAGACCTCTGGCCTGACCTGGGGGTGGCTAGTCCTGGTTCTGCCAGCTACGCATTCTTAATGACACAAAAAATGGATCCCTGGCTTCTTCTTGCACAGCCAGGGCAGTGGAATCACCACTCTCTTCCATGCGTTCCTCTGAGGCAAGAGCTTGAGGCTGTGTACCAATTCCTTTTTCACAAGGCCACATAGGTTCCCCCTCTTCTTCTTCCTCACTGAGAATCTGTGCCCAGGAGTGAGCAGTCGTCCTCACTCCTGAGACTACCCACTCTTCACTGGGCAAGGAGGTCAAAACCTCCCATTCAAAGGCCTCCCTCATCTCGTCTTCTCCTATGAGACCTGGGCTAGGCCCTGCTCTCCACAGGTCTACTGATGCTCTTCCTGATAAGTCTCTCTGCAACTCAGAATCCGAAACATCAGCACATTGTTCTGTCTGTAAATCTGCACCCTCTAGCTTTGTGCCACATTCCCCTGAGGGGCCTTCTCCAACAGGCTCCACCTGGTGCTGTATGCTGCTAACTGCAGATTCTTGAACTTTTGTCCATGTGGGAGCCAAAAGAATCTTGGGCACTTTAAACAAACCATATCTCTCTAAGCACCCAGAACAGTGAGGTACCATGAAGATGTCCCTGCCAGCATTTAAGCACATCAAACATACTTGCACTGGATATTCACGAATCGCCACATGAGGAGGCAGTCATCCTCCATAGTAACATCTCTCAATGTCCCTTAACTTGTTAACTTCTACTGCTATCACAGCCCAGGCATGATCCGGGTAGCGGGCTGGTCTGGAAGCCATGACTGCAGAGAAAAACAAATCAACTCTCACTGTTATTTTAAGTCTCATTTCACTGAAAACTTTCTTTCTTCTTCAAAATAGCTCCTCTGCTGCTATGTTTACATTACTACCCCACCCTGTAATGGCGATGGCAGCACTTCTACGCATCAACATTCTGTAATTGGATCAAGCCACTGTGCATCCGATTTATACACTCTACTAATAACTTTGCTCAAACCTGCACTGTTCTTTTTCCTAGCACATTTATATGATTCACCATGGACTTTTCACTTGCTGAAGACATTGCTCTAGCTTACAGTCCCTTAAAGCCTCAGTATTTCATAGCACAGGATTGCCTGTAACTCTTGCTGCATATCTGATACAACTCGCAGTCTCTCTCATGGCTTTGAAACTTATACTGATGCTGAACCTATAATTATGCTCACAGTCAATAGCTTAAAATGCTTGCTTTTGCTGGTAAAAACTTAACACGGTCCTTATTTGCAAAGCAATTACACTGCTACACACAGGTTCAGTTGGCTTTTGGCAAAATCACTTAGTTTGAGCAATTATTTCTGTTAGTACTCACTGTTATCAGTAGCTGTTTGCTGCAATGGAAAACGGCCTGCAGCCAGTCTTGGAGGCCTCTGGAAAGAAGTGGGTTGGCAGTCCTGCCGATTGTCCCTCTGAACACCACACTCACAGTTCAGTGAATTGAGATGCGGGTTGAGCCCGAATTTAAACAGAACAGTTAGTTTTTAAACTTTTTACAGCACTTTCAGTCACCGCAACGCTCCCCCTGTAAGCCAGTTCACACACTCCAGTCCCTCTCCCTCTCGAATGCTGTGCAGTCACTCTAGCTTGGGGGAGGGACTGATTGCAGTCTCACCAATCACTCAATGCCATGCAAATGAGCCTCTTTTCCTCTCAAGCTCTTCTCCTCACGGCAATCATAGAGCAGGCAAATTTAAACTGCAAAACCACACTTTTATTTTTTAAACTGACTCCATTGCAGGAGCCCATTTCAACCATTTTTCATGATCATTAAGCACAACAAGTCTCTCAGTTCACAAGAAAGCATTTCCAACATCTAGGGCACAATTTTCCTTTTGCTACCCACAGTTTTCCACACTTTTCCTTGTCACAAACAGTTTTAAAAGCTGGTAAACACTGTAAATTTGATGCAGGACAAGGGCATATACTTTCAAGCTTTACTGCTCCTTGGTAAACAGTTTACATTTTAATAGTAGCACATCGATAACAGCACATAGCAGCACATTAGTTAGCATTGTTTCAGCTTTTTAGGCTACCCACTGCCAGATAACCAAAACACTAACCCTTGCCCGAGCAACCTTTCTCACATTCCTTCCTAAATTCCAAACCCAAATCCTCAGCGGTGCCTCCATTTTTGTAACCCCAGGCTGGTATGCCATGTATCTGACAGCAATACCAGGTGGGCTGGGTTTGGGGAGAAATATGTCACTCGGCACATAGGCTAACTTTGGCTACTCTGCACAGAGGCACCCAAGTAACTCCGAACAAAGGAAGCAATAACTGTAATGTCCAATACCAGAAGTGGGACTCTAAAGTGTGACTTTTATTCACATCCAAATAGAATAAACAAAGCACAGATGGACCCCCATGGGGCTACACTCCTGGTAATGCAGATTAAAGGAGACCAAAACACATCCTCATCACTTTAGCCTTCAGGCTCTGTAACACACTGGGCACACAGCCCTAACGTATACACTGCTCTGGGCTTTCCCTGGCTCTGCTCCCTTGCCAGCCACTTGGACACTTTCCATACATAGATACACAGACAGTGTCGGCAGATAAGGGCCTATGGCCCACCCAGTCTGCCCATTTGAGCTTGTAAGTTCAGTTTATGTTTTCCAAGAAGTCTGTTGCCCCTTACCCCTGACTTCCAGAATTCCTTTATGTCTATCCCATGCATTCTTAAATCCTGTGATTGTTTCAGCCCCCGCCACTTCCTCTGGCAGGGTGTTTCACTTGTCCACCACCCATTCTGTGAAGAAATTCTTCCTCATGTTTCCCCTGAATCGTCCTCCCTCCAACTTCATCCCATGCCCTCTAGTCCTGGAACATCTTTTTCACTTAAAAATAGTGTATTCCTGCACCCTTTTCCTCCCTGTAAGATAGTTGTATGTCTCTAATATATCCCCTCTCTCCCTCCTCTCCTCCAGGGAGTACATGTTCAGTTCCTTCAACCTGTCTTCACAGGACTTGTGAAAACAACATGGAAACATTTAATGGTGGCTCCCTAAACCACCTAAGAGCACCTCTGCTCCATAAGGGAATCTTCCTCATCAATCTCACGTCTGGGTACTTTCCTCAGGCACTAGCAAATTACCTGAGAGAAAGCAACAGGTGTCTCAGAGCAAATCCGTAGAGGTGAATTTGGTTACTACTGATGGGGGTCTCCCACCTCTCGCTCTCATAATTCATACACGGCCATTTCTCTGGACTGTAACACCTCATCCTTTAAAACACTTTGCTGTGTAGATTCCTTTTAAATGTCTTTCACATTCAATCTACTGTCCTTCCTTCCTATTTGTGCTCGACTTGAATATACTTAAAATAAGTGGCATTGTCCATTACTCTAGACTCCCACAGAGTTAAGCAGTCAAATCCCCACAGCTTCCAACTGTACTTGGCTGTCTTTTCCTGACCCCACAGTAACAGTCCCTTTAGTTTCATTCTGTTTCAGGTGAAAACACTTGGCCCTTTTACAGAGCAAACTCACCCTTTGGTTGCAGGTGCCCCACAGGCGTTTCCTCCTCAAGAAAATCTTCCTCACTGAGCTTCTGATGCCTCAGCACAAACTTAAACAGGCAGGTTCTTTCCTTAGCCGGACCGGGGGGGGTTGCCCCTGGAAAATAGGCTGATACCTTCCCTCCATCCCCTCAGGGATGGGCCCTGAACCACTGAGAGCGGTCTCCACCACTTCAATTGCAGTTCCTGTGTTCCTCTTCAGGAGGAAACACACACCTAAAACAAAAGTAGCTCTTTAACAAAGCTTAAAGCTCCGAGAGCCTGCACACACTCTGCTGCACCACAGACTCTCACTCAGACTCTCCCAGACTGGCTTCAAATTCCCCAACATTCTACTCTAACCTCCAACTGCAACATTCCAGTGTGGCTTATGCAGCTGCGACAGTTCTAAATGATGTCATCCCTCAGTCTAAGCTGAGACTGAGAACAAAGTGAGACAGTGTGAAATCCATTTAACTGGAGTTTCACAAGCTGCCTTCCCTGCCTACCACTAGGACTTACTGGGATTCTAGTATCCTCGGGTAACAGGGGGGTTACAATAATAAAACACAAACCTAGACAGGATGTAAGTGGAGACCAGAAGGGTTCCAATCAATAGGGTATTATAGGATCAGAAATAGCAACCATGTACGAAATACATGCTAGGGCAGGCTATGGCAAGGCATTCAGTAAATTGCAAAAAGTGATAAATGTGGTAATATGAACAATGTTCAGTAATGGAGAGGTGAAGATAAGAGAAAAGTGTGCAAGGAAGGAAAGAAAGAATAGAGAAAAAGGCAAGGAAGAAGGGAAGGAGTGATGGAGAAAACAGGGAAGAAGGGAAAAAAGAGGAGAGATCTGTGCACAAAAGTTTCAAGAAAACCTAATCTGAGAGCAAAATAAGAAGGAGGCCTAAATATCCCTAAGAATTAGGGTCTAGAAGAACTAGGTTCATGTACTTGAAGTAATCCTGCCAGCATCTGTCATATACAGTGAGTCGGTTATGAGTAACATGAGATAATACGTCTAGAGAGGCATACTGAGAGAGGCTTTGAAGAACATCTGAAAGAGAAGGCACCAGAGTCGATATCCATTTCATAAGAATCAGATGTTTGACCAGAAGACAAAGTATGTTTAGCCATCTAAAATGTGCACATGAGTGGAGAGAGCTATTGGGGATAAGGATGCCTTGAAGAAATAGCTTGGGGTCAAAAGGTAGTTTTTGTCCTGTTACTCTGGAGGCAAGTAAACAGACTTTATGCCAGATCTTATTAATGGGAGCGCAAGACCACAAGATATGAAGTAGATCCCCGTTGGCCAAATTACAGTGCCAGCAGCTATTATTATTTAATATGCCCATTTGTTGAAGCACAGAGGGAGTTCTATAGCAAAGATGTAGGATTTTAGTTTGTATTAAAGAACTACGGGCTTCTTTAAAGGTATTATGTGCAATACGCCAACACTTACTCTATTGTGCGTCTGAAATATTGCAGTTAAGAAGAGTACTCTATTTCTTTTTGGCCTGTATAGACTGATCCGGTAGATTATCAATAATGCCTTTGTAAATGGAGCTATTTAATTTTACTGATAAATGAGTCCAGTGCAAGAAATATTGAATATTCTGAAAGGAAAGGATAAGCTACACATAAAACTGATTCCATTTTGTTCTGGTTGAGCGTCTCTTTGTTTATACAGCAGTTCAGTGTTCCTTACCTCCAACTTCATGATCGTCTCTTGCAGTCTCCTGCACCTCCTCACAATAAAAAAACCTGCACTGGTTACAGATGAAAGCAGCTGCTGTTTTGCACAGTTCAGGACTAGAAAAAGTAAAATCAGGAATGTTTTACAGATAGGTTTCCACTACAGTCCTGCCTGCTTTCTTGTCTCCAGCCCTGGTATACAAAGTTTACTTCCTGTCCGCCTGTAAATTCAGTCCCCACACCATTCAACTCAGCTCATTAATATTCAGTGAATGCTGTAGCCAGGGGGAGGTTCCCTAAACACAATGATCCTTAAAGTCGGAAGATAGCAACAGCCATGTTTAGAGAAGGATTGGAATAATGCAGAAAGGTTTTTATTCCAAATGAACAGTAATAATGTTGCTTACATGCTTTCTTACATTTCTATAGTTGGTCCATCTGAAGTCCATTTGATCACCCTGCTGTACTGCTTTGTGCGTTTGTTTTGAAATAGTCCTACTTTTCCTTATTTCAGGATTCATGTTAGTGCAACCATTTTCACCATCTAATATTATTCTTTTTTAAATACTTTGCAGTCCTAGAAACCAATGACATCAGCTGAGCCAAAACCTACAATGCAGTGGAACACAGTGACATCAGCTGAGCTACAAACTGCGATGAAATGAAACACAGTGACATCAGCTGAGCCAAAAACTACAATGCAATGGAACACAGTGATATCAGCTGAGCCAAAAACTACCATGCAATGGAACATAGTGATATCAGCTGAGCCAAAAACTACCATGCAATGGAACACAGTGACATCATCTAAACCACAAACTACAATGTAATGGAACACAGTGACATCAGCTGAGCCAAAAATCACAATGAAGTGGAACACAGTGACATCAGCTGAGCCAAAACCTATAATGCAATGGAACACTGTGACATCAGCTAAGCCAAAACTTACAATGCAGTTGAACACAATGACATCAGCTGAGCCAAAAACTACTATGCAATGGAACACAATGACATCTGCTGAGCCAAAAACAACAATGCAATGGAACACAGTGACATCTGCTGAGCCAAAAATTATAATGCAGTGGAACACAATGACATCAGCTGAGCCAGAAACTGTAATGTAATGGAACACTGTGACAGCAGCTTAGCCAGCGTCACAGTGTTCTACATCACTGAAAACTTCATCTCAACTGATGTCACTGTGTTCTGCATCACTGAAATGTTCAGCTCAACCAATGTCACTGGGTTTTGGAACTGCTAACTCTTTAAAATAAATAAATATTGGATGGGAAAAGGGCTGTATTAATACAGAGCCCTAATTTAGGAAAACAGGACTATTTGAAAACAAACACACAAAACAGTACAGGGATAGCATTGAAATACTGTAGGAGACTGCCTCAGAAAATGTCTTGGGGGAGGTTGCCAGAGAGGAGTAGAGGCAGACTGGAAAAGAATAAGGGAGGGAATACGTAGGGCAACAAACCTCTGCATTAAGAAGGAGGAGTCTAGAGCATAAGAAAAAGGTGACTGTTATGGTTCTCCCAAGAAGAGCAAGGCAGGTGAAAGCAAAAAGTTTGGTAATTAAAGAGGTATAAAGAAATGTAAAGGAAGAAGGACAAGAGGAGTTCCAAGCTAGCTAAAAGAAAGCAGGTAAGGCAATTAGGAGAGCAAAGGTGCATACAGAGAAAATGATCTAGTAGTGTCTAATGAGGAAAAGATGTTTTTCAGAAACATAAGTTAGAAGAGACAAGCAAGAGAAGGAACACTGAGGACTAGAAGGGTGGAAGGGGAGACTGTGCAGAAGGGGACCAAAGAAAAGATTACATTTTAACCAAGTATGTCTGCTCAATATTCACAGTAGAGGGAGAAGGATGGACCACCAAGGAGAAGCAAGATGGGGGGGTGGACACAAGTCCATTTCAGAGGGAGAGTCCCGAAATGACTCACAGCCCCAAAGAAGGCTTCAGGACTGGACGGGATGCACCCCAACTTATGTAAAGAGCTTAGGGAAGTGTTAGCTGCTACTCTGGCAGCCTTTTCCAACAACTCCCTGTATGCAGGAGTGGTTCTGGAAGACTAGAGAAGAGCTGTTGTACTACCTCTAAATAAGAGCGGCAACAGGGAGGAAGCTAGAAATTACAGACCAGTCAGCCTGACTTCAGTGCTGGAGAATTAATAAAACCTACTAAATGTGAGGGTGGTTGAACATCTGGAATCTAATGGGCTACAGGACCACAGGCAACATGGACTCGGGGTGGGGGGGGTCATGCCAAATAAATCTGCTAGATTTCTTTGACTGGGTGACGAGTAAAATTGACCATGGAAGGTCAATGGCCATAGCCTCTCTGGACTTCAGCAAGGTCTTCGACACTGTGATGCACAAATTAAGAAGTTGACCAGCTATGGGGTCCAGATGGTTAACATGGGCTTGATACTGGTTGGCAGATAGGAAACAGAGGATGTTAGTTAAAGGAACACATACTAAGGATCAGAGAGTAACCAGTGGGGTATCATAGGGTTTGGTAATGAGACCAGTCCTCTTCAATATATTCCTAGAGGACATTGCAGAGAAACTGGAGGTGAAGCTATGACTTTGTGCAGTTGACACCTATCTCTGCAATAGGGTCAACACTCAGGAGGAAGTGGAGAAAAGTAGCTGGGATCTAGGGAAACCTGAGGAGAAGTCAAGGACATGACAAGTGAGGTTCAATGCCAAAAGTATAAAATCAGGCACTTAGAGCACAAGAAAAAAAAACACGATAACCATCCCTCTGTATTGGGAAATAACAAAACAAATCTGTGCACTGCATGAAACAAAGACAAATCTACCTTCACTAAAACCACCAAACTGACATAAATACATAGATGTCAATGGGAGATAAGGGCCTAAGGTCCACCTAGTCTGCCCATTTGTGCACATAACTTTGCTTCTTCAATCAATCAGTCAATCAAATCTTTATTTTACCAGGCAAAGCACTGTTGAGAAAAAACTCATTTACAAGGTGGACCTGAGCAGGTCAAGGTACAAATACAGTAAATTAACATTAGCAAAGTAGCTTGAGAACACATATGTACATATAAAACAGGGGAATCTACAAATGAGTCACTGTAGAGAAAAGACATACAATACTTTGGAGATGCACACTCATAATCTATATACATATATACAATAAAACCACGTAGGTTCAAGCTTCAAGCATCCCCAGAACTAGGTTGTCTCTTTCCCCCAACTACCATGATTCCATTATGCCTATCCCATGCATTCTTGAATCCTGTAAACATTTCTGCCCCCACTGTTTCCTCTAGCAAGATGTTCCATTTGTCCACCATCCTCTCTGTGAAGAAGTACTTCCTCACGTTCCTTTTGAACCTCAAGTTTCATCCCATGCCCCCTAGTCCTGGAACAGTTCCATGTCAAATGAGCACAGGAATTACACTGACTGAAATCTGAACGACAGCATTTGGGCTAAAGTTAAAACAGCAGTGGCATATTTGGGCACCCTACAGTGAGGACGACAATTACAGTACTGCTTTTCTGTGAAGGGGGAGTGCTCTGCACCTGCCATTGCAGGGAAGCTCTGCCTCCTGCACCCCACTTACTTATATAGCTGACTTCAAAGTCATAGCACCTTCAGGGAGGGGGAAACAATTATCGCCCGTACTATAGGGTGCCCAAATGTGCGATCACCATTTTAATGTTTGCCCAGATGCCATTGCGCAAATGTCAGTCACTGTAATTCCCATGCTAAGTTGACATGATACCATCCTGGAGCATCTTTTTCTATGGAAAATTGTGTTTTCTTGCACTTTGTTGATCCCGTTAGGTACTAATATGTCTCTATCACATCCCCCCCTCTCCCTCCTGTCCTCCAGGGAGTACATATTTAAGTCTTTCAACCTGTTCTTGTAGGTTCTGTGATGCAGTCACTGCACAATTTTGGTTTTCCTTCCCTGAAACGCCCCCACCCTGTCTATGTACTTTTGTAGGTAAGGTCTCCAGAACTGGACATTGTACTTGAGGTGTGACCTCGCCAGTGTTTTGTATAGTGGAACTATGACTTCCCTTTCCTGCTGGTGATACCTATGCATCCCAGCATCCTGCTTGCTTTTCCTGCCACCTTGTCTCACTGACTCCCCACCTTGAGGTCATCAGAGATGTATTTATTTATTCGGATATAACTTTTGAGCAAAATGCACTTTTACAAAGGTTCCACGTCAAATGACAAACATGGGCGCAATTCACATTAAAGGGTTCACATATCAATAAGAGGAGAACATATTACATTGGAACATATCATAGTTAAGCATTATTTAGAGAAAACACAGTCACTGCTTACATGAATTAGTTACTGTTTTGGCTAAATGAGAGAACAATGAGTAGGTAATAAGACATGACTAGAAACTGGAGCAGCCATGTAAAAGGCTTTGTCAGCTGTGTTCGTCTGGGGAATGTTATGCAGAAGAAGAATAGGGGTAGTAGGGTACAATGTGTAAGTAGAAGAGGGGATGGAAATACTGGATAGGGTGATAGGTCAGTCAAGTTGTGTGTGTGTGTGTGTGTGTGTGTGTGTATGTGGGGAGGGGGGTTAGGGAACCAAGCAGCTGAGAAAAGGTAATAGAACATAAGAGCATATTGTTGGCAAGATGAGGGGAAGCTGTAGAAGGGGGTCAGGAGGTAGGGGACCAGAGCAGCTGGGAAAGGTAATAGAAGGTGAGTGCATTTTGTTGGTGAGATGAGAGGAAGCTATAGAAGAGGGTATCAGTGCGTTAATTGTCAGTACACTGGGAGGCGATAGTGTCAGGTGAGAGAGCCATTTTGGGGGTGAGTAGGGAGGTGTATTAACAAGTGTAGTAAATAAGCAGCGACTCAAGAGGCTAGGGTAGCGCTGGTAAAAGCCCACAGGTTGGAGGGGTAGCTTCAGGTCAGGGAAGAGGGTCAGGTGGGAGGAGTGCTTGTAGCTAAAGTGCTAAACTAAGGAAAGGTGTAAATGTAAGGAATTAAGGAGTATAGAATTACACCTTGAAATCACAGTTATGAGGTCTTAGTGCACAAGGAATTGGAGTCATGTTTCTTTCCAGCACTTGCAAGCACTGGAACTGAGTAGATGTTGTTTCGGTTCCAGTCTGAGGGTTTGCTGGCTGCTGGCATTATTTATTTCCGTTGGAAGCTTGTTCAGCCAAAGAGGAGCCCTGTACATGAATGAGCGTTGGCCAAGCGAGGCTCTTTTGAAGGGTACATTGAGCGTGCACTGAACTTCACCCTTCATAGTGTACTGGGAGTGTAACACTTGGCAAAGACTTAAAATGCCGGTGGGGGATCAGCCTAATAAGGTTTTTTTTTTCCCCAGGAAGCATGTCTGGAACTTAATCTTGTCACTCAGGTTAAGCCAATTAGTCTGCTCGAACAATGCACATGTATGGGTCAGCTTCTCTGTGCCGAGGGAGAGCCTGCAAGCCTTATTAAGAACCATAACAACCTATTTGAGTCCCGTTTCCAAGGCCGCTCTATATACCACCAGTCCATAATCTATTACCAACAGGACTGAGCTGGAGACATTTAGGCACAGGGCTGTGCGCATCAGGAATTGGCTGTGCCTATAGAGCATACCAAGTCTGATACTGACGGCTTTTACCACCTTGTCAATATGCTGTGAGAATGAGAGGGTGTCATCAATCATGACCCCAAGATACTTAAAAGAGTGGACTTGTTCTAGAGGATCCGCCTTTTTGTTTGTGGTTGTCTGAAGGGGGTAGGTTCTTCTTAATTTGATAACTAGAAAGAAGCATTGTTTTTTTTTTATGATTAAGTAGCAGTTTTGTGTGCTAAACTGTTCCTCTAACAGGTGGAAGGTGGACTGTAGGTGATTTTGAAACGGGCCAGTATTGCAATTGCTGTTTAGGATGACTGCATCATCAGCATAAAGTATTATTTTACTTGTGTGGCCTCAGGCAAAGCATTCAGGAACAAACTGAACAGGTGAGGGCAAAAGCTACACCCTCGAGGGACACCCAGGTTGACTTTACTAGTGGCACAGACAGCTGTCCCTATTTTCACCCTCTGTGACCTGTGCATAAGGTAATTCTGAAACCAAAGAACAGAGAGGGTAACCAGTGCCACTGCCATCAATTGCTGTAAAACTAGAGAGTGGTTAACAGTATTAAACGCTTTGGTTAGGTCTATAAATATGAACATACGAAAACTGCCAGCAGAAAAAGCCTATTGGTCTATCGAGTCTGCTCAATTTTGTAGCTAGCAGCCCTATTCTGCAGCTACTCCTCCCTCCTTAGCTCCTCCTCCCTTGATGCACCCTCTCACCCTGTCCCAGCCCCTCTTGAGGCAGCCCACTGTTCTACAGGCTACCATCTCTGCTGGTAGCGTGTTTCACTCTGCCACCACTTTCTCTGTAAAAAAGTGCCTTCTCATCTCCCTCCTGAACCTTTCACCCTCTAATCTCATGTCATGGCCTCAAGTGTCCCACCCTGCCCTTACCTTGAATAGTTCTTCCGTGCCAGTCTTGTTTTTTCCTCTCAAGTACTTGAAGGTCTTAATCATATTCCCCCGTCCCTTCTCTCTTACAGTGAGTTCTTGTTCAACTCTCTCAGCCTACTTTCGTATGGTAAGTCCCCAGGCCCTGGATCATCTTTGTTGCTCTGTGCTGCACCCCCTCCAGCAATTTAATGTCCCTCTTCAGGAACGGGCACCAGTATCAAACACAGTACTCCAGGTGAGGTCTAACCAGTGATCCATACAACAATCACCTCCCCACTCCTTGAGGTTACGCCCCTCAGGATACAACCCAACATTTTGTTGGCCCTTGCTGCTGCCTTTCTACACTGTGCAGACTTGTTCATTGATCCCGTAATGAACACCCCAGAGCTTTCTCCTCCTTAGTCTTGGTTAGCAGCACTCCCCTCAGTTGGTAACTTCTCCTTGGACTCTTTGCCCCAAAATGTAGTACCTTGCATTTCTTGGCATTGAACCCCAGTTGCCAGGTATCCGACTAAGTCTCCAGCCTTGTCAGATCCTCTTGCAAACCCTGTTACCCCCTTAGTGCATCCACCACCACTCCCATCTTGCTGTCATCAGCAAATAGATTGATCTTACTGTTGATACCCTTAGAAATGTCTGCAAAAAATATCCTAAATAACACTGGCCCCAACACCGAGCCCTGCGGAACCCCACTCATCACTACCCTTCGGGATGAGAGTTCCCCTCCAACCACCACTCTCTGCTGCCTTCACTGTATCCAGTTCGCCACAGATCCCATCATTTTGGCACCTGCCCCATGCCTTCTAGTTTTTTCCTCCCAAGTCTCCCATGCGGCACTGAGTCAAATGCCTTACTAAATTCCAGGTACAGGACATCCACCGCATGGCCCTTGTCCATTTGCCTAGTCACCCAGTCATAATATTCTACCAGGTTGGTCTGACAGGATCTACTCACGACAACGCCATGCTGTCTATTGTCCTGCAGCCCATTGGACTCCAGCAGGGTCACCAGCCTCTCCTTCAGGATTCTCTCCATTAATTTTCCCACAATGGACATGAGACTCACTGGTCTATAGTTCCCCAGTTCATCCTTGGAGTTGCTCTTATGGAGGGGGACCACATGAGCCATCCTCCAATCCCGAAGTATGCATCCCGAGTCCTGCAAGACATTAAATAGGCCTTCCAAGAGCCCCACCAGCACCTCTGCTAGCTCCTCTAAAGATAGGCCTCATCAGCTTGCCATCATCCAGTAACTTGTGGACATAATCTGTTAAATCTACCAATGCAGTAGATGTGCAGTACTGTGGCTGTACCAGAAGCTGTGCTGCTGGGGGCGTTGGAGACTATATTTCTGGATGTACTCTGTGATTTGTTCTGCCACTATCCTTTCTAAAGCTTTTGCAAGAGGGGAAGAATTGAGATGGGCCTGTAGTTTCTAGTAATAGCTCTGTCCCCAATTTTGTGCTCTGGGGTTACCAAGGCCTGTTTCCATAAGGAGAGGAAATTAGCCAGTGTGAGGGATTTGATGAATATTTTTGAGATAGGGGCTACTTCTTCATCAAGTGCCAGGGCTACATAGAAACATAGACTTTGATTGCAGATAAGGACTGCTTGGCCCACCCAGTCTCTCCATTTCCCTACCTATTGGATAAGCTGCAGATCCTAGCTAACCAACAGCCTACTTCCTCCTACCCCCCCACCAGAATTGCCGTATGTCTGTCCCATGCATTCTTGAATTCCCCCCACTGTTTTTAACCCCATGACCTCCTCAGTAAGGCTGTTCCATGTGTCCACCAGCCTCTCCATGAAAAAATACTCACATTGCCCGTGAACTGTCCCTCCTCTATCCTCAAATTGTGCCCCCTTGTTCTTGCACATCTCTTTTTCTGAAATATGCTACCCTCTTGGACTTTGTTGATTCCCTTGATGCGCTGCAAAGTCAGCAGTGTAAACACTCTCTGGAGTGCCTTAAGCCCCCTTCAGATCCTTTTTTGATCCGACTCAGTTTGGGGGGGATCAGCAGTGGAGCAAGCACTTTATGTGGTGGTGTGGATGCTTTGCTGTGCTCGCTCCACTGCAAAGGCTATCTTCCCTTCATCCTCTGGTGAATTTTATGGCCCCTCCTCAGAGTAAACTGCAGCACTGTGAGGGAGGGCTGTGCAAATGGTGACTTACCAGAGGAGCAGGGAGCACAGCGTGAAGGGAGCAGTGCAGATGCTGGAGTACTGCCACCATGCAAACACGGCTAAAGTGGAGGAGGCTACAACAGTGGAGGACTTCAAGCATGCATGCAATAAAAATACAGGTATTACATCAGAAGCTGGAAGAATCACTGGAAATCAAATAGAGTCTGCAGATGTAGAATAGATGTCTGGGTTTCTATGAGTTTAAGCAGACTTCATGCATGCCTCAATTTACAATAATATTACAAAAAGTTTAAGCAACATCGAAAATGTTCCCTTTAAGAATCAGAACTCATGAGGTATGACTCATTCTGGTTATTTATATGCATGTGCATTAAAAAAGCATCCCTTTTCCTTGCTGAAACCCCAAGATAAGACACCGTAATTTTGAAAAATATAATTTGTTTGTAATGGGCTGTAGTACCTTTTAATGTAAGTAATTCAGCAAAGAGTGAAGTAACTTTGAAATTACACTAAGGCTGCATGGGGATTGCTCCTGTCTCTGGCCTGGAACTGTTTTTTTGTCTCCTATATTTTCTGTAAATATGTTTTTGTTAAAACAAACGTGCTGTACTTCCAATCTCCATGTACATAAATAAGCAGCAAGGTGTGGTGCAGGGCAAGTGTACCACCCAGTCTCAACACTCAAACCTTATCATAAAATTGATCCTGAGTTCCCCATATCCCCCAACACAGCTCTGGGGGCAGGGAACCCAACCAAATTGCAAATCCATTTGCAGGATCTAGTGACATATAAACCAAAAGGAGGGGTATGGGGAGAGCCATCTGTTCACCCTCACTCTTCCTCAGCATCCTGCACTCAGGCACTCCTCCCACCTATCCCCACTGTCTCCCACCTGCCACTGCTTCTCCTCAGCCCATAATCCCATGTCCCTCCCTAATTCCCTCCTCTAAGACCTGACCAAACCCTACTCCTCCATCGTCACCTTCATTTTACCCTGTGCACCCCCACCCTCAAATTTCTAGCTCTCCTTCCCATCCCCCAAATTGCTTCCCCGTACTGGCCTCCCTTGATCTCTTACAGAATGTAAGTGACTCCAAATGCTCTCCATGGGTCCCTCTCCTACCCCCCCCAAGGGGCTTGTATCTCTCGTCTACTCCCTTCCCCACCATCCCTCCTATCTCCCTAGACTTGCAGTCCTCTTGCAGGGTTCTTAGCATCCTGAAGGGGTTCTACTGCACCTAGGCATGTTTCCTCTCTTTCTCTTCCCCCATTCCACTTTTTCTCACTAGCCTTGGCAGTCCCCTTGCAGGTTTCTCAGCATCCTGCAAGAGTCCTACTGGGCCAAGGCTTGTCTCCTCTTTTTCCCCCTCCCCATCTACTTTTCTCCCTAGTATTTGCAGTCCCCCTTGTAGAGTTCTCAGCAGCTTGAGGGGGTCCTACTGTACCTAGTCATGTCTCCTATCCTTCCCCTCCCCCATTCTACCTTTTCTCCCTAGCCTTTGCAGTCCACTTGCAGAATTCTCAGCATCCTGAAGGGGTCCAACTGAGCCTAAGCGTACCTCCCCTATTCTATCTAGCCACTAGCTTGGCTTTCCATGATTACTAGCAGGATCCAATGCATCCTGATTGATTATTGATTAGGCCCCATCCCCTCCAAAGATGCTAATTCTCTTCCCATTAAAGTTTCAATTCCCAAACCCTCCCGCTCCTATCACTTTCTTAATACCAATCTACTGAACTTCCCCAACCCCCTTGCAGGGTACCCCGCATCCTGACGGGTCCTTTCTTAGGTTAGGTCCTATTCCCCTTCCTAGCATTAAGTCACACCTCCTCCTTCTCTCTCCTCCCTCTTTACATCTCTACAGCCTTATCCCCCTTTCTATCTAGCCTCACAGACCCCTTGAAGGGTTCCCCACATCCTGAAGGGATCTCTCTGGGACACTGCCTTATCCCCTTCTCTCTGGTCAACCCAGTCCCTTTACAGGGTTCCTCACATCCTGAAGGGTCTCCAGGGACACGACTCTTCCCCCTCACCCCCCTTTCCACCTTTTCTTTCATGTAAGCACTTGTTTATTTATTTATTAACCCAGCACTTATTATTGTCCACTGCTTCTAACTATTATGTGCAACACTGTTGTAACACTGTTTGTAACACCTGCCTTACAACTGTATGTTAATGTTGATCTTGTAACTTGAATGTTTAATGTCTTATTCCTATTGTACCACTTCCTCACAGATCATACCAGGAGATGAGCGATGTGTCGCTCAGTGTACCTTCCTGGTGAAACATTTCAATAAATAAATAAAATAATTAAATAATTCATGTGTTAATGGAACAAAGTTCGGAACATGTTGGACAGTTGTGGAGACCAAGGAACACCTGATCAGGCTGGTAGACAAACTGTCATCCATTTCATCTAGCATTTCCTTCTCTGAGATCCTGCCATTCTGGGAGAGAGGGGCAGATGGACGGAATGTAAGAGAAGGGGAGATAGGGGAGTTAAACATGTGGCTCAAGGGCTGATGCCAGGAAAAAGGACACAGATTGGTAGGTAACTGGCAGCAGTTTTGGGAGCAATAGTTCTTTAAATTCGATAGACTGCATCTGGCTAAGGAGGGAGTCGATGCATTATGGCAGAAGTTTGACATCTTTGCCGAATATTTAAACTAGCAAATTTTTATTTTATTTATTTTGTTTTTGTTGACCAGGTAAGTGCACTAGACAAATCCTGCCAATTTTCAGGCACGACCCAGGGGAGGGGGATACAGATGAATGCCAACTGACCTTGAACCAGATGAAGCTGGGGAGCAAATGGGGAGAAGGGTGCAGTACCAGAAACATGGACTGGGAAGAACACCCATCCTCTCTCAGCTAGTGATCAAACAGGAGTTCAGCATGTTTGTAGTTCACTTGCATCACCAGGAAAGGAAATAAGGTCCATCTCCCCATATGACATGCAGGGGAAACACCGGACCTCACTCAACAACTAACACACTGGAATCTGGCCAATGGGAAATCATGTACACAACTACCCACAGTTTGGGAAACAAGATCCCAGACTTGGAGGCAAAAATGACAGAGGCTAAACTGGACATAGTAGCCATTAGCGAGACATGGCTCACCAGTAACCACACTTGGGAGACTTCAGGACCCGGCTATGTACTGTTCAGAAGAGATCGAGGTGAAAAAGGTGGGGGGGGCCTTTATGTCAATGGAAACATCAAAGCTACAGAAATTCAGAATACATATAAGGAGCCAGAAGAATTGTGGGTCATTGTGGAAACAGGAAATGGGACAGCCACATGAACTGGGGTTGTCTACAGGCCTCCAGATCAGGGGGATGACATAGACACATTACTGTTAGAAGATATGCAAAACATGACAGCTAAAGGGGAGGTCCTGCTAATGGGAGACTTCAACATGCCAGATATAGACTGGTCAATACCAGCATGAACGTCTGCCAGAACTAGACACATGGTGGATTCCCTGCAGGGGGAGGGCCTCAAACAACTAGTACAACCCAAAAGAGAGAGGGCTATCCTGGATCTAGTACTGACTAACAGGAAAAGGATCACAGATCTCCAGGTAGAATGTCACCTGGGGCC
Source organism: Neoceratodus forsteri (assembly GCA_016271365.2). Lineage (NCBI taxonomy): Eukaryota > Metazoa > Chordata > Ceratodontiformes > Ceratodontidae > Neoceratodus > Neoceratodus forsteri. The sequence goes on from CM057455.1 coordinate 58,602,255, forward strand.
CAGTGACCATCATGTGGTATTGTTCAGTTTGGCCACTAGAACTAAATCATCCCATTCCAAGGCACAAATATGGGACTTCAGAGGAGCTGACTTTGATAAGATGGCCAACAAAGTTAAGCTAGTCCTGGCAAGAAGAAATACAGGTGAGAGGATGCAGGCAAAGTGAGCAAGCACTTAGCATGCAATATTTAAAACAATATACCACTGTGGTAGGGAGAAAAGCAAGAGCAAAAGAAGAAAGAAACCACTTTGGTTTTCAAAAATAGTAGCAGAAAAGATCAGAGCCAAATGGTTGGCCTTCAGAAAATAAAGGGAAAGCAGGGGGATGAAGATAGGGAGGCATACCAAACTTCCCTAAGGGAAACAGGGAAGGCAGTACGGCACGCAAAGGCCCAAACTGAGAAAACACTAGCACAAACAGTAAAAGAAGGGGACAGGACTTTATATAGATACATTAGTGAAAGGAGAAAGTGGGGATATTGCTAAGATCAAAGGGGATAAGGGGGAGTGCATGGAAGAGGACCAAGGAAAAGCATCTATCCTAAATAGAAAATACAAAATCACACAAGCCCCCACAATGCAAAGCATCATGGGCTGCATATGCAAATCACCACAGAATGTTATGCTGGTCCAACTTTAAGCAGAATTGCATGGTGCCGAAAGGCCTCTCACACAGTTTGCAAAGGGTGCTAACAGAAGACATAGACACTCATAGGACTCATCAGTATGCCTCGTCTGTTTGACACCCTAGTGGAATGGACCAGCTACCCTTAAGGCAGTGTGCCTTGGATATATTGTGGTGAACCCATTAAAATAAAAAAAAACTGTTTGAAAGACAAAGAACCTCTGTGCGCAAACACTGAGGCAAGGGTTACCCCAAAGGGTATTTGGCTGGAAAGCCAAGTTTCAAGAAAATACAAAATCACGCATGCCCCCACAATGCATCCTAAATAGATATTTCTGCTCTGTATTTGCTGAGGATAAGGTAGGGCAGGGCCCACAGCTCAGCACCATGAACACAAGGGGGGGGGGTAGGTGTGCATAAGTACCATCATAAAAGAAAGGGTCCTAAACAAGCTCACTAAGCTCAGGGTGGACAAGGCAATAGGACCTTATGACATACATCCCAGGGTACTGAAGGAGCTAAGGGTGGAACTAGCAGAGCCATTATCAGAACTGTTTAGTAAGATTCTGAGCACAGTAGAGGTCCCAGAAGACTGGAGAAGGGCTCATGTGATCCCATTTCACAAAAGTGGCAGCAGGGAGGAGGTAGAGAACTAGAGACCAGTCAGTCTTGCCTCAGTAGTGGGCAAGATTATGGAGGCACTCCTTAATGAAAGGATAGTGCAACACCAGGAACCCATAGGAGCACAGGAGCCAAGACAGCATGGGTTTACAACAGGAAGGTCCTGTCAAACTAATTGCATAGATTTCTTTGACTGGGTAACCAGAGTGGTGGACCAAGGAGGTGCAGCTGATGACACCTACCTTGACTTCAGCAAAGCTTTCGATACTGTTCCACATAGAAGATTAATTAATAAGCTGGGTAGGCTTGGGGTTGGTCAGAGGTTGGTCAGCTGGGTGGCAAACTGGTTGGCGGGAAGAAAACAGAGAGTGGTGGTAAACAGTATACAGTCAGAAGAGATGCAAGTCACAGGTGGGGTACCTCAGGGATCAGTCCTGGGGCCAGTCCTCTTCAATATCTTCATCAGTGATATTGCAGATGGACTGGAGGGTAAGGTTTGTCTGTTTGCAGATGATACCAAGATATGCAACAGAGTAGATGATCCAGATGGGATGGGCAGAATGAGAAGAGATCTTGATAAACTGGCAAAATGGTTGGAAGAGTGGCAACTAGGGTTTAACATAAAGAAGTGCAAGTTCATGCACACAGGGAAGAGAAAGCCTGTGGCTACCTATAGTTTGGGAGGGGAGTTGCTGGCAATCACAAGGGAAGAAAGAGACTTGGGCATCATCATTACAGATGACCTGAAATCATCTAAGCAGACCGCTAAAGATAAGGCTAGAGGGATGTTGAGGTGTATTAGTAGGGATATCACAAGTTATAAGAGGGAAGTAATAATCCCTCTTTACAAGACACTGGTTAGGCCCCATCTAGAGTACTGTGTGAGGGATCCACGATGGGTGATCGACAACATTTTTGTTGAACACCCTGACAGCAAAACTGGCAAATTGACCACATTTTGCTGTCAGCTGCCGGTTTCCACTGGCACCAAGTGTTTTCTGAGGAGGGCTTTGCCCCCTGAACCACCCACATGGGGGGCTATGCTCCACACACCCCCACCTAGGATTATCAACTCTGAGTTAGAGCTGATTGTGGGGGTGCTGCAGGACCACCAACAGACAGTGCTGGGTTCCAGCAGGTTCCCTACAGTGACGTGGCACTGTAGTCGCTGTAGGGGACCTTGCTGTTGAAAAGTTGCTGTCAGGTGGGATTACCCTTTGGGAGTACTGGAGGCCACACCTGCACAAGGATAGTAACAAAATGGAGGCAGTCCCGGGATGGGCAACCAAAATGGTGCAGGGACTGCATCAGAAAGCATATGAGGACAGATTAACGCAGCTCAATATGTATACCCTAGAGCAAAGGAGGGAGAGAGGTGATATGATTGAAACCTTCAAACATCTTTATGGCATTAACAAGGTGAAATAGTCTAACATGTTTCAATATAAGAAAAATAGCAGGACACGAAGACACAGCATGCAATTAGAGAGAGGCCGATTAAGGGGTAATATGAGGAAGTTCTTTTTCACAGAAAGGGTAGTGAATGCATGGAACAGCCTACCTCAGGAAGTGGTGGTTATGAATAGAGTGCAGGGCTTAAAACAGGCATGGGATAGGCAAAAGGGAGCAATACAGATGAGTATGACTAGATAGGCCATTGACACAATACAGGCCTATGGCACATTCATAAGGTAGAACAAATGGGCAGACTGGATGGGCCTTGTGGTCCTTTTCTGCTGTCAACTTATATGTTTCTGTGTTTTTGTGCTACATAGCATACATCGCCCAAGAGTTTCACCAAGATGTGAAAATTTCAGAGCACTCGTTAAGGATGAATGGGATCCTTTCTATATGATACATGTAATTCACCATATATATCTCCACTGACCCAGATCTATCCCCGGATTCATAAGCTACTGATGAGTGAGTTGTTTTTTGGCAGCTAGGGACATGACACCAGAAAGATATTTCTCTCTCCTGTCTTTCAGGGCCCTAGGGTACAGGTGCCAGAAGTTATACTTCCAAGGTGAATGTTATTCTGGTATGTAGTACCTCCATCATTGCTGTTTCTAATTCCCCTATGAAGGGTCTGATTACCAGGCAGACCCACATAATATGAGTGTAGGTCTCCTATTGCTCACAATGGTATGCCATCTGAATAGTGAAATACAGAGAGTAAAACACACACAACAAAATGCTCTGTGTGACCTGCAGAACAGTGACACGTGTGGCAGACTTGTATGCTGATGACAGCAAGCTGCAACACACTGGCAGTGGCAACAGTGCAAACGAGCATACCGAGCAATGGATGCCATCACTGGAAGTGTGCATCAGAGACACTGCGGCCCCTAGTATGGGGGTGCACCCCAACAGCGACAGCTGCAGGACAGTCATACATGGATGGCCCTCCGCAAGTGTGCCTAGGCGAGCCCACACAGGGCGACAGGTGTTCTAGCTTGACACCAATCATGAACCTCCTGAGGCACACACAGCAACACAGCATATAATGTGGATGGAGGGGGTGGGCAGCATAGACACAACGGATGTGAATCAGAGCAGTATGATGCTTGACTTCATGAAGAGTACCTGGGGAAACAACCTCCTTGCCTTCCACGGCTTCCTGTACCAGAGGGAACAGACATAAGGCACCACTACATATTGGAAGTGTGCTGAGTACCATTCTGGTAACTGCCACAGGCGGGTACGACCATGGATGGGGTGGAAGAGTCTTGTTCACCGGGTGGCACAACCACGTGCCCGACAATACCAGGGTCATGGTGCAGTGCGTGCAAGCAGTAGTGAAGTGGCGGGCGGTGGAGATGACCAAGAGCTGTCAACAAGTTATGATCACAGCTGCAGCAGGTTCACAGATGCAGTGGGAGGGCACTTACTGCAACTCTGAAGCACACTATCCAGAGGGCACCGAGGAGGGTCTGGAGGTCACCCGCAGAGCCCACAACACTGTCTGGCCTCACCATACCAGAGGAGTACCGCATGTCCGATGCAGGTGAGCTGCTTCTCCTGCACGACTCGGGGGAGCAGTGTAGAACAGTCCCTCTCTTCAGCTCCCAGAGGAACCTGGAATACCTTTCAAGATGGGGTACCCGGTACGTGGACAGGACATTTTGCAGCAGCCCCTTCCTCTTCCAGCAGCTGTATAACCTGCACGATGTGGAGACCCCAGCAGTGCTAATGGCTGTCTATGCCCTGATGGCCAGCCAGACTGTGGGGTGCTACACGGCAATGCTTCACAAGGTGCAAGAGCAGTGGCCCAATCTGAACCCAGTGTCAATAATGATCAACTATGAGCCAGCCACCTACAAAGCTGTACGGCTTGTGTTCCCACAGGCACATCTCCAGGGGTGCTACTTCCATTTCACCCAGTGCCTGTAAAGGAAGCTGCAACAATATGGGTTTCTGGCACAGCTGTACGTGGTTAGCGATGAGTTTGCCATGCATATCCACATGCTAGCAGCACTGGTATTTGTGCCAGCAGCAGATGTGTGCGGCGCCTACGAGGAGATGCGGTTGTGGGAGTTGTTTTGAGCTGTACAAGGAGGAGCTGGTACTGTACCTTGACTACTTCGAGGACATTTGGCTGGGGTGCGCCGTCCATAGTAGGGTGCAGCACTGCCATACATACTCCCAGACTTCTGGAATGTGTACTGTGCCTTGCATGAGGTGCTGCCCCGAACCACCAATGCCTGGAGGGATAGCTCAGGGGCTTTAATTTGCTCATGGGGGCATTCCATCCCACCATTTGGAGATTCACTGAGGTGCTGTGGGGACCACAGTGTCTCACAGACATGAAGATGCAGCAGATGCTCTGTGGTACAGGGTGGGGACATCATGAAGAAGACCCAGGATGCCAGTGCCCAAATACAGGAGATCATTGAGCAGTACAAACAGCGAAGCCTTAGGGAATATAGATACTTTATTTATAAAGTGCCCCTTTCCAGGGACTCTAAGCGCTATACAATAAAACAAACAAATATAAAACACGGCTGCCTAAAAACATAGCAACAGCTGGGAGTCATTCACCAGATTAAAACTATTGGTCTCATAATAGTGCAATATAAAATCAATCCAAAAGTTTCAGATATTAAAAGCCTGCTGGAACAGGAAAGTCTTTAATCCCTTCTTAAACGTTTCTGCTAAGGGAGCCTGTGGAGGTGAGTGGGAAATAAGGTGGACACAACACAAGCACTTATTTCTTTCTACAAACCAGATGGTGTATTTAGATTTATTTTCTTAAGTAGGCAATAGTAATATAACGAACTGAACATGTAAAAAAAAAAAATAGCAGCAAAGCAAACAACAGACAACTCAGCAACAGGACTGCTATATAATAGCAACTGCATTAGAAATACAATACAATCTCTCCCACCCCAACCAACCATTCTACCCCCTCTCACCTCCCACCTACAATTCCATCCCCTCTCCTCTCCTCCTGTCTCCCCCTCCCTATCACCCTATCTCTTGTTGCTCCACCCCAGACTACCTAGCACTTATGTTTCTGTTCTTGCACTTATGACAATGTCAAATCCTTGACTGCCTACCCCCCTTTTCCTCACCCCTCCCCCTCTTATCCCCCACCCCTTGTTCCAGTTATATCACCCTTAGGATGGTTTTCATTTGTATCTGTGTCTTGCTATACTGTATACACGCCCATATTATTGATTGTGCATTGTTATTTGCAACTGTTTGCTGCTGTGCTAGTCTATACACATGTACTGTCTTTTGCTACTAAGTTAACCTCCTGACCTTGTATTGTATCTTAGCACTGTTTTGCTTGCACCCATTGCTGACGCGGAACCTTTGTAGAAGAACCCTTGGTTCAAAGGTATTTGTAATCCTAGTATTGAATAAATAAAAACACAATAGGCTGCCATATAATAGGACCTGAAGACAACAAGCCTGCACACCGCTGTGGTCAGAAGCACTCTGACCTAGCTACCTGAAGTGGCTTGAACCTTACTCCTTTTATACCGGCCTACAGGCTCATGTGACCTTGAGAAACACCCCTTTCTTGATTCAAAACTTATATTTTGCAGAATACAGGCTGTTTTGTACTTTAATTCATAACCATTAACACTTTAGCATTAGAACATTTCAGAGGTAAGAACTGTGTAACCCCCAGGTGACGCTATCCCAAGGGCTACTAACCCTGTCTGTCTGGCCAGTGACAGGTTAAGGGGCCTAGGTTCAATGACGGGTGCCTCCACCCAGAGGTCATGGTTGGTAGTGGTTAAACTAGCTCAGGTACAGCCCTCTGGGACACTGTGACCCCCCCTTTGTTCCCACTAATGGCCCACACAGTATACTGGAGTTACCTTCCCAATACCCCACATATAAACACTTTTTACACATATAGATACCACTTTCCCTCGAGACTGATTCTACAGCACGTCTCTGAGGATCCCCTGTAAAACAAGGTTAAGCAACATACTCAACACAATGCCGGTTCTATATGTATTGACAACACAGACAGTATATAGTTCACTAACAACAAATCTGATTTATTTAGGGGACAGTAACACGGGAAGGGGGCAATCAGGTTGATTTGATTTAGGAAAGTTCAAATCACAGTATTGTGCATACATATAGGGTCCAAAAAAGTCACACTCTGGGTACCCAGGATGGGGGGTTGGGGTGGCTAGCCAGGTCCGTTGCCTGGGGTTGGCCGGCTGGTGTGGATGGATGGGACCCTGTAGGAAGAAAATATATGCTCAACACACACTTGTAATCTGGAGCTGGATGGCTCAGTCCATAGGAAGAAAACACAAGGAAATCAGTTGACACATTTTGATTAAATGAAAGGTACAGGGAGTTTCCCTGATTTGTACTCACAATACCCCAGGCAGAGAACCTGATGGAAGTGGTGGTTCTGGGTTGCAAGAAGAGCAGGACATGGAGTCAAGGGCCTCGTTACAGGGCCCAACTGCTTTGGATAGCAAGCGGATTCAGTCCGACTAAATTAAGTTCAGCTTCCAGCTTTAGCTCACAACTAACAGTAATCGGGGAATTCAAGTCGTGATCCCCAGAGGCACTAAACACATTCATATGTAAAGGAAATTACTATACCAGGCAGCTGCTTCTCGATCCCGATCGCAAACAGTTGCAAATTACCTGGGAGCACGCACAGCATCGGCAGTCCCCGACAGGCCAATCACACTTCAGCAAATCTTCGGTCTTCTACAAGGCAAGCCTGGTTCCGAACACTTCTTTCTTTTCTGAATTCGGGTTCAGACCGATCTACACACTCCAACGGCTGCAGGCCGACTTCTGGGCCTCCCACGCACTTCCCACATGAACTACATGCCGCAGCAACACAGAGCTCCTTCTCCTGTCACATCCACCTCGCATCTGGCTTCCAATCAGACAGCCTGGGGCTTTCTTTGAGATCCAAAAGGTTCTGGTTGGCTGATTCTCCTTGTCAGTCACAACAGGCTCCCTCTATTGGTGTAAAAAGGTGCCAGAACTGTAAAAACTACAATTCCCAGAGGCATCTTCGTATAACCCCACTTCAGTAAACTCCACAAGAGAGTCCCAGTTCTGATTCGTCCAACAGGCTCCATTTTAAAGGTCTCCCCACACTGATTGGCCCAACTCAGCAGTTCAGGTCCAAAATGGAGGGGCAAAACACACTGAGTCCCAGCTGCAAGAAAGGCAGGTTAGACAAACTGCATTTTTATTATTTCTCTAAACAATTCCCAGCAACTAGTTACATCTTTCAAAAGAGCTCCCTCTGCACTTGTAGTGATGGCAGAAACAGAGCGATTTGGCAGTAGCTCGAGTGGGACTCAAGCAGGGAAACACACAGACCCCCATCCAAATTAATTACGTCTGCAGGCAGACAGCTCTTAAAGAGACAGTACCAGAGGATCTAAAAGCACTCACAGTTAAGTAGCTTAAACGCCGAACACCATTCAGGCTGGGAGCACTTAGCCAGCTCCTAGAAGACTTTTGGGAACCCGCATTTGCAGGGGGGTTACACCCTTCCTGGCCTGGAAAAACTTGGCATCCACGTCAAGTAAACACCCCCAATACCCTAATACAAAACACCGTACACATTTGCATTATTAGCATGCCCTACCTATACCCTTTTAAGCAGGGGTCAACATAGTAAACCTTTGTTACATACACATATTCTATAATTCACATCTTACCATTGATTACACAGCATTGCACATACATTACAGCTTGAAATCAGGTTATTACTTCCTGCACATGAAACCTGGAGAGAGGGGCCCTTCCCTATCAGCTACCTTGGGGCTAGATGGGGCAGGGGCATCATACCTGGAAGGCAAAACAATTAACCTAGAGTTAGCACTGATGCTCAGTTTAGGTAGTGAACTCTGGGAAACATACACCCCCTTGTGGACCACATTGAGAGGTAAGTCTACAGGCCTCCCAGGGAAATCATAGCTGAGGTGCACTACAGGCTTTACAGCTCGACCAGTCTTTCTAGGGGGAACTGTTACAGTCTCTGCACTTTTAGCCTCACTTTCAGCACTGTCTTTACTTGCCAGGGGAGTTTCCATTGGGGTAAGAAGGCTAGCACTTGGAGCACTTTCAGCTCCAGGATTAGCAATCTCTGAGTCCACAACACTTGGCTCACATGGAGAGTTTTCTGACACTGGCAGTGAACCATCAGGGTACTCAAAATACTCTTCTTGTTCTGGTATATCACCAGTCTGTCCCAGTTCATCATTTTCCTCCTCTGAAAGCTCATACTGTTCTACCATGCACAGTGATTCCATGTCATCCGACTTAACATTCTGCACCTCACTTTCTGGGAGCATTGGCTCCAGGGCCAAGGCTGGGGGCTTAGGCAGTCCAGAAGGCCCAGCTTCATCTCCATAATTGACTAGGGGATTGCTTTGAAACAACTGACTCAGTTCATAAGAAGGGTAGTACCAAAAGCTGCACTCACTTTCCTCTGAAATAGACTGACAGTCATTTTTGACTGGGACTTGCTGAGGAGAAAACTATAACTCAGCATCTGTAGGTGCAGACTTTCTTTGCTTTTGCTTAGCAGCAGCTCTGGTCACTGGTCCAGGGGGAGCACTTTCTGGGGGCTCAGACTCAATCAAGATTTGGCCAATGGGCAGCAAATGATTTTGATGCACTGTCTGAACATCTTTTGAATTATTCTCAGGCCTTACTTTGTACACAGGCAGATCATCGAGGTTGACCACTACAATGTGAGGGAGATGGTGCCACCTGTCAGCAATCTTGTGTTTTCCATGCAGTCCCAGATTTCTTAGCAATACACGATCTCCCTCCTGGAGTTCCTGTGCTTTCACCTTTTTATCATACCTTTCTTTGTTGGCCAGATTTCTTTTGGCAGCCATGGTTTGAGACAGTTGGTACACATGATTCAGCTGGGCCTTTAACTTTTGCACATACTGTAAATAGTTATCAGCTTGAACCCCATCAGGAGAAACTCCGAAACAAACATCTACTGGTAGTTGGGCCTCTCTGCCAAACATAAAGCGGTAGGGGGAGAACCCAGTGGCATCACTTTTGGTGCAGTTGTAGGCATGTACCAAGATGCTAATTTGTTGGCTCCATCTAGGCTTGTCCTTTGGTTGGAGGGTGCCCAGCATATCCAACAGAGTGCGGTTAAAATGTTCAGGCTGTGGGTCCCCCTTGGGGTGGTACGGGGTGGTTCTGGACTTTTGCACTCCCCACAGAGAAAGCATCTCTTTGATCAGACAACTCTCAAAGTCTCTCCCTTGATCAGAATGGATTCTTTGCGGAGCCCCATAGTGAACGAAAAAGTTTTCTACTAGTACTTTTGCCACGGTGGAGGCCTTCTGGTTCTTGGTGGGGAAAGCTTAGGCATACCTCGTAAAATGGTCAATGACCACCAGCACATTACTAATATTTCTTTGATCTGGCTCGAAACTCAGAAAGTCAATACAGACCAGCTCCATGGGGGCACTGGTGGTGAGGTCAACAAGGGGGGCAACCCTCTGGGGCAAGGCTTTCCTCTGTAAGCAGCAACCACAAGTTTGAATGTGTTGCTCAACATCAGCCTCCCTTTTAGGCCAATAGAATCTGGATCTCACCAAATCAAGTGTCTGGTCTATACCAAGGTGCCCCATGTGGTTGTGTAGGGACCTGAGTACCAAGTCTCGGAAGGCAGTGGGCAAAACTAGCTCTTGTTTGTCTATTTGTCCCCTCTGTCTATTGCTTCACTGTATAACAGTTGATTAATCAGTTTCAATTTAGGACCTTCCTTGTATAACAATGCAGTTCTCAAATCAGTGGAGCATAACTTGGACACATCTTTCCCTGTGTAGAGGGCTTCTAAAGCTGATTTGATCATAGGATCTCGGGACTGAGCCCACTGAAGACTGTCATTGTCTAGCTGAGGCAGTGCACCAATGTCTAATGCAGAAAAGTGGTAATAAGCAGCAGGTATGCAATTCTCAGAGGCCCCAAACAATCCACCAAACAGTCCACTGTATCTGTGGACAGTTGTTCCTCTCTGTCAAACTTCTGGCAGAGTGCTCGAATATCAGGTTCTGATGGTCTGACCCAGTCATTCCGGGAAACAGGCCTCTGGGAGAGAGCATCAGCATCTATGTGGTTGGCCTGCTCTGTATTCAACAGCATAGTTGTATGTAGCTAATGTGGACAGCCACCTATGGCCAGTAGCATCCAACTTATTTATTTATTTATTTATTTATTTGAACATCAGTTTAACAACCTTTGAGCCAGAGGCTCATTTACAAAGGTACCTCGTCACAAGGAGGACAAAGACATACATACAGGAGACAATTATCAAAAACAGTTCAACAATAAGGCACAGTCAAGTTTCAAGTAAAGCGGAACATAATACTGCTACCCGCAATTTTAGGATCAGTGATCAGGAGGTGGGGTAGCAGAGTTGAAAAGAGGCCCTGCGGGGGGGTTGGGAGTGCAGCTCAGGGAGCTTTGTCACTGGGGAGGAGGTGGGGGGAGGTCAGGGGCAGTGGCAGGAGTGTGAGTTGAGCAAGTGAGTTTTCAGACTGTATTTGAAGCAAGCAAGTGAGGGAGCATCAGTGATGCCAGCGGGGAGGGAGTTGTACCAGGAGGGGGCTCTATAAAGGAAAGCCCTCAGACCCTGGGAGGTCCGAGCCCTTGAAACGACCAGAGCAGCTTTGCAGGAGGAGCGAGTGCGCACCGTGGAGTTAGTTTGGTGAATCGAGTTAGCAAGGCCAGGGGGGGATAGACCATGGAGAGCTTTATAGGTAACTTGGCAGGTTAGAAACATGAGGCGCTCATCAAGGTTGAGTAGGGAGGACGAGGAGTACAGAAGGCACTTGGCTGAAGTCTGCACATAGGTCAAAGGATTATTTTCAGTTTTTACCAGTATCTTAGCCCCATACAAGTACTCGTGGACTTGGTCAACAATGGCCCACTTCAAATCTAGGAACTCTAACTTATGCACAGGATAGTTCTTTTCAGATGGGGTCAGACTTCTACTGGCAAAGGCCACTGGTCTCAGTCCATTCTCGTGCTCTTGGTACAACACAGCCCCCAAACCTTGCAGGCTAGCATTAGTGTGTAAAACATAGGGTTTTGCTGGATCTGTATAGGCAAGGACAGGAGCATGAGTGAGTTGGTATATAATCTCATGAAAAGCAGCTTCACAATCAGGTGTCCATCATGCTCCAAATACTTCATTTGGATGAAAATACACTCTCTCAGTCTCAGGAGAAACCAACCTCTTATATTTTTTGTTGGTAGGAGGGTAACCTTGAGTAAGATTAAGTAGAGGGCGAATCACTCTTGAATAGTCCTTGATGAACCGGCGATAGTAGCCACAGAATCCCAGGAATCTTTGCAGTTCTTTTAGATTTTTGGGCTGTGGCCAGGTGGTCAAGGCCTCAACTTTACTCGGGTCTGTTTCTATTCCCTCGGTGGACACTATGTGTCCCACATACTTTACAGAGGTTTGGAAGAACTGACATTTGTCGATGGATAGTTTAAGGCCAAAATCTTCCAGTCGGTCCAACACCTTGAACAATCTGCTCTCATGTTCCTCCAGTGAGCTGCCAAACACAATAACGTCATCCAAGTATACCAGGCACTCCAATAAATTCATGTCCCCCACTGCACGCTTCTTCAGTCATTGAAAAGTGGCTGGGGCACCTGAGATCCTTTGAGGCATCCTCATGAACTCATAGAAACCAAGCGGACAAATAAAGGCTGTCTTCTCATGGTCTTCTGGGGCCATCGGGATCTGGTCATACCCACCGCGAAGATCCAACACCGAGAACCACTTGCTACCATTCAGGCAGTCTAAAGCATTTTGAATGCAGGGCATTGTATACTGATCAGGGATGGTCTGCCGGTTCAAGGTGTGATAATCCATGCACATTCTCACTGCACCATTATTTTTCCTCACTATCACGATAGGCGAAGCATATGGGCTTCTGGATTCTTGTATCACACCAGCGGCAAGCATCTCTTGCAGATGCCATCTTACATTATCTATGTCAGCAGGTGCCAGGCGTCGAGACCTCTCACAAAATGGCCTTTCATTATGCAACTGGATATGGTGCTCAGCTCCTTGTGCACATCCTACGTCCCATTCCTTTAAAGAAAACACCTGGTCTCTCTGGGCAAGCTTCTCACTGACCCTCACTTTCCATTCAGCTGGCAAAGGGGAGTCACCAAAATTGAACAGGTCGGGCATCACTCTGTCACTCTTCCCTGAACACTTGTTACTAGGTAATACTGCAGTATCCACACAATGTACATTAGCCAGGGTGCAACCTCTATTTACTCGAATCTCTCTGTCAGACACATTATGAACTTGGACCATTACCCTTCTGGCATAAGCATGGGCTCTGGCAGGCAAAATACTAGGCTTGACCAGCAGTCCTTCCGGCAATTTTCCATCACCTGGTGCATCCAGCATGAGTATTTTATTCTTGACATCCTTTCTGATACAGACATCCCCCTGTAAGGTACACTGGGCATTTGGCACCAGGATCAGAGACTCAGGATCCTTCTTCCAGGCAATTCCAATTGGTTCCTCTGGATCCACTCTTCCAGCATCTCTCTGTGCCTCATAGGCCTTCTTGATCAAGGCCAGAATTCTCAAAGCTCTACCAGTCCTTGACCCCTGTTTCTCATAACACAACTGTGCCAACCATCTAAACATATGTGCATTCGTCCCAATTAGTAGAGGAACCCCATCATACAGTCCGGTAGGGGGACACACTAATGCCAGGGACTCTACTTGCTTGGCCACTCCAGCCATGGAGGTGGGAAAAGACAGCCAAATTCAGATATACCCGGAATAGGGGTAGGTCTTCTCACTTAACCCCCTGACATGCAGTCCTTCCAATGGTTGTAAGGGCACATCGGACAGGTGCTTCTGATACCAATCCTGGAACATAATTGTCACTTGGGAGCCACTGTTCAATACAGCTCTTGTAGACACTCCATTCACCTTTATAGTGGTCTCCATGGAGGGACCCTTGATTCTGGACCAGTCTGGAGAGACAGTAGCAAGGGCCTGGGTAGATGTTCTAGCCACAAAGGGATGCGAGTTAGCATTTCTGGGACCTTCACCGCGGTTATTTAGTGCACCTCTTAACCACTGATTTGTTCTCCGAAGCTTTCCTTGCAGCCAGCTCGCCACTCTCTCTAAGTCTTTCTGGGAACGGCATTCCCTCTTCATATGACCATCTTTTCCATAGTTGTGACACATGATAGGCTCTTGGTTTGACCTGGGAGAGAACATGGCCTGAGGAGCTGAAGCATTAGCAATGGGTGGGGGTCCATTATGTACTGGCAACTGCGGGAGGGATGTAACACATCTCAACAGTTCTTCTAGGGCAGCAGTCAATTCTTTGATTTCAGCCTGGGAGCTATTCTCATTATAGGATGCTTGAGGGGGCACCCCCACCCCATAGCAGTCACAGCCTGAGCAGACATAAAATCTGGTCCCACAGGGGAAGCCCTTGCCGGGGCATCTACCTTCAACTCTCGGACCTCTTTCAGTAGTTCATCTTTCAATAACTGAGCCCAGGGCGGGAAATCCTTCTCCCTCTCAGAGCACTCACTAGCTGCCAATCTTTGGCCCTGAACCTCACTGGGTAGATCACCCTCGATCACTTGTGTAGTAGCAGCAACTATAAGTGCAGTTTCCCCACGGGGTCGCCATTTCTCAACCCCCCGAATTTCTCTCATCAGCTCGTCATAGGAGGGGGGTGATTCCAGTCAGTCAGCCAGGCGCAACTGAAGCAACAATTCTGAAAAGGGGGCAGATTTAAGGATTTGGTCCAGCCTGGTTCTGTCCAATGAAATTGCTGACAAACTACCCTTTCTGAGGCACTCTTGCAGCAACTTTTCAAGTTGAGGCACATACACAGACAACAATTCCCCAGGGTGTTGCTGGACATTCCTCACCCTCCACCACAAGTCTTCATCTGAATCCGGGCTCCCATCCACATTCTCCAAGGCCTCGAGATAGTCCAGTGCAGTCACTTCAGGGTTACTGGCCCATTTGACATGAATGGTAGCTAGGGCAGGACCTTGGAGGCTCTCACTTAACCTCTTTTTCTTTTCTGCTTCCGAGCATTGCCATTCTAGCACTTGAGGGGCAACATAGTCTATCCAGGTCTCACAGTTATCCTCCCCTTGGGGGGTGGGGAAGGTGCCCAAGAAGATTATCAACCTGCGGTAAGAGTCGTGACTAATGGCAGGTACAGACATAGGTGGGATAGCTTAGTCACAGGCATAGAAGGAGGGGCAATAACGGGTGCTGGAGTGGGGGAGGGTGTTGGAAGAGGAACGCCCCCAGGCGGTAATAACAGTTTCTTTAAATCTTCCACAGATTTCCCTTCCTCCAGCAACAATCTAGCAAATTTTTCTTCAAAAGTTTCAGATAGTGGGGGAGGTTCATTCTCCACTGGGTCTTTACTGTCTTTAGTTATCACTCTCCAGGCAGTGAGGGCTTCTTCTTGGGTAATAGTCTGTGGCACTTTGGAACTATCTACTGGGTCCCTACATTCTACTAAGGCCATAAAACTGTGAGCGAGCAGATTAGCATGCTGACCCACCATCACAGGGTTTTGTAAACATTCAACCTTGGCAAGTACTCCCTCTACAGTGTCCTTACTGGTACCCAGGGGGATATCCAGGATAAGCATAGCATTTTGGGGTCGATCTCCTGCCCGGTACACCACCCCACCAACTGGTGTACAGCCACTTCTGTTGGGGTATCCATTTATTTTTAACTGTAATTCATAACTGTGGCCACTAGGGGACACTAATCCCAGCGGTGCCTCCAAGATGTAACCCCCAAGTGCACTATCCCAAGAGCTACTACCCCTGCCTGTCTGGCTAGTGACAGGTTAAGGGGCCTAGGTTCAATGACAGGTGCCTCCACCCAGAGGTCAGGGTTGGTAGTGGGTAAATTAGCTTGGGTACAGCCCTCTGGGACACTGTGACCCCCCTTTGTTCCCACTAGTGGCCCACACAGTACACGGGAGTTACCTTACCAATACCCCACAAATAAACACTTTTTACACATATAGATACCACTTACCCTCGAGACTGATTCTGCAGCACGTCTCTGAGGACCCCCTGTAAAACAAGATTAAGCAATGTACACAACACAATGCTGGTTCTATATGTACTGACAACACAGACAGTATATGGTTCAATAACAACAAATCTGATTTATTTAGGAGACAGTAACACAGGAGGGGGCAATCAGGTTGATTTGGTTTAGTAAGGTTCAAATCACAGTATTGGGCATACATATAGGATCCAAAAAAGTCACACTCTGGGTACCCAGGATGGGGGGGGGTTAGCCAGGTCCATTGCCCAGGGTTGGCCGGCTGGTGCAAATGGATGGGGCCCTGTAGGAAGAAAATATATGCACAACACACACTTGTAATCCGGAGCCGGATGGCTCAGTCCATAGGAAGAAAACACAAGAAAATCAGTTGACACACTTTGATTAAATGAAAGGTACAGGGAGTTTCCCTGATTTGTACTTATGATACCCCAAGCAGAGAACCTGATGGAAGTGGTGGTTCTGGGTTGCCAGAAGAGCAGGGCATGGAGTTGAGGGCCTCGTAACAGGGTCCAACTGCTTTAGATAGCAAGCGGATTCAGTCCGACTAAATTAAGTTCAGCTTCCAGCTTCAGCTCAAAACTAACAGTAATCGGGGAATTAAAGTTGCGATCCCCAGAGGCACTAAACACATTCATATGCAAAGGAAATTACTATACCAGGCAGCTGCTTCATCCCGGATGCAAACATTGCAAATTACCTGGGAGCACGCACGGCATATGCAGTCCCTCACAGGCCAATCGCATTTCAGCAAATCTTCGGTCTTCTACAGGGCAAGCCTGGTTCTGAACACTTCTTCTTTCTTTTCCGAATTCGGGTTCAGCCTGATTTACACACTCCAACGGCTGCAGGCCGACTTCTGGGCCTCCAACGTGCTTCTAGTGCAAACTACACGCCGCAGCAACACAGAGCTCCTTCTCCTCTTACATCCACCTCGCATCTGGCTTCCAAGCAAACAGCCTGGAGCTTTCTTTCAGATCCAAAAGGTTCTGGTTGGATGATTCTGCTTGTCAGTCACAATAGGCTCCCTCTATTGGTGTAAAAAGGCACCAGAACTGTAAAAACTACAATTCCCAGAGGCATCTTCGTATAGCCCCACTTCAGTAAGCTCCACAAGAGAGTCCCAGTTCTGATTCGTCTAACAGGCTCCATTTTAAAGGTCTCCCCACACTGATTGGCCCAACTCAGCAGTTCAGGTCCAAAATGGAGGGGCAAAACACACAGAGTCCCAGCTGCAAGAAAGGCAGGTTAGACAAACTGCATTTTTATTATTTCTCTAAACAATTCCCAGCAACTAGTTACATCTTTAAAAAGAGCTCCCTCTGTACTTGTAGTGATGGCAGAAACAGAGCGATTTGGCAGTAGCTCGAGCGGGACTCAAGCAGGGAAACACACAGACCCCCATCCAAATTAATTATGTATGCAGGCAGACAGCTCTTAAAGAGACAGTACCAGAGGCTCTAAAAGCACTCACAGTTAAGTAGCTTAAACGCCAAACACCATTCAGGCTGGGAGCACTTAGCCAGCGCCTAGAAGACTTTTGGGAACCCCCATTTGCAGGGGGGTTACACCTGCTTTTAATGTGTATCTGCAAAGAACACAAAGAGAACTTTATGAATAATTCATGAGGTCTGCCTCCTTTCCAACAGTCCTGCCCTTGTCTGTATAAATATAGTGGCTGAAGGGCTAGTTGACTCCTAGAGGAGACCAGGATTCATGCAGGAATTAGCAGGCCTGGGGGTGGGGTAAGGTAAACTTTTACCAGTAGTGTTTAAACTGGCTTTCTTAAGTTTACTTTTAAATATATATAACACCGAGGAACATTCTTTGTTCCTTGTTTTGTTGGGGACAAAAAGTAACTATTATTTTGGAAGCCCTGTGTTGACTCAAGTACAGAAAGTGATGTAAACTAGGAGGCCTGTGGCCTGAAACAAGTAAAAAAAAAACTTCTCCAAACTCTGTGATGCTTTAAACATTCCAACAGACATTTACTTTTGCACTGATAGAAGCTACCTTGAAAATGTGAGGCACTTAGCACTATAAATCCATACTTCAGATGCTTTAAACCATTTTTAAATAATGTTTGTACCATTTCTGTGGTTTATACCTTTTGAGGCCTGTAGCACTCCGCACTTTATTTTATACCTACAGCTCTTTGTGTCTCACGCACTTTACTTATTATAGTTCTTTTATTTACTTTGCACCTTTAGAAAAAAGAAAAATACAGGACAGAGGAGAACAGAAGAAATAAAGAACTAAAGATAGAATTGGAGGTGGCCAGTCTGCAGTGAGAGATGCGGATAGGAGATAACTGCAGTAAAGAGGAAAAAGGCGGGGTGCTTCTCTTAATCCAGCAGGATTCCTAGGGGCAGGAATATCACCCTGCCACAGAGCCTCCCTTAAATATCTAGACAGTGAGCCGGATATTCAAAGGGGTTGTGCCAGCACAACCCCGCAATGCGCCCCGGTGTGATATTCAAAATGGTGACCTGTACAGCGCAAGTCCCAATGCTCCGGGGTGCATTGGTAATGTATGTGGTGCATCTGCAGGGGGCGTGCCCATGCATATGCGGCGCATCCCAATATTGAGTCCGGGATGTATGGCGCATCTGCTGGCACAACTCCTAGATGTGCCGCATACTGGGGCACAAAGTTGAGCCAGAAAATCCTGGCTCAAATGCTAGCCACCTACAGGCAGGCTGCTGTATTGCAAGGTGCAACACAGCAGCCGCCAGCCGTGGGTGGCCAGACGCCTGCCCAGAACACCGTCCAGAAGCACCCATATGGTCCAGGTAGCCCAGTGGTACCCCTCCACCCACCCAGAGCCGCAATTGCGGTTGTGTGCAATACACAACAATGCCCTGCTAGCTGACTGGGAACCCCCCCACCCTCCTGTTTGCCCAATCGCGTGGAAAGGATGGCACACTCATCCCCGGTGGTCCAGTAGTACTCCCAACCCTCCCACCCACACAGGACCCCTGCCCACCTAGCACCCCTTCCCCATCATCAGCGGGTGGCTGCATCCCGCCCAGCCACCTGCAGAATGACAGCTTACAGTATGTGCTGTAAGCCTACTGGTCCATGGCATGGACCAGTGGGCTTGCAGGCATACTGTACTATACAGTCGAATATATGTGTATGAACACATTCACATATTCATGACTGCATAGTACAGTATGCCCTGAAGCCCATTGGCCCACACTGTGGACCAATAGGCTTACAGCACATACTGTAAGCAGTAATTCAGCGGGAAGCTGGGTGGGCTGCAGCTGCCCGCCAATGATGGTATGGTGCTGGGTGGGCAGGGGTCCTGTGTGGTGGGAAAGGGTGGGGTGCCACAGGACCACCAGAGATAGGTATATTGTACCTGAGATCTGGGCTACGGGGGCGGGGTACTACTAGACCACCAGGGATTGTGGTACATGACACTATACAGGGATCAGGTCCAGGAGGGTGAGGGGTTACACTAGCCTACTGGGGCATATATGCCGATCACTGTTACCCGATTGGGCTACTGGGAGGGAGGGGGGTACACACTAGATCACCAAGGGGGTTTGTTATACCTCCGTCTCAGTGATCAGGGCTCCGAGGAGGGAGGGGTGGTCCACTAGACTACCAGGGTTACATCATGTGGTCAGTGGCGGCGCAGGGCGCCAGGTGCATTTTGCCAGGTCACCCTGCGCAATGCATGCAAATGGGGCCATAATGACATGCAAATGGCCCCATTTTCTCCATGCATACATTATGGCCCCATTTGCATGCCCAAGTTTGAATATCGTGGGTAATGTGCCAAGCGCAGCTGTAGTTGGTCTGGAGTAGTCCCGGTCCTCCCTGTCCGGGGAATGTGCCGGGCGCATCATCAATGCACCATGTGAATTCTGTGCCATATTCAATGGAGATGCACCATGGCATATCACCTTTGAATGTCTCCCTGTCTTGGCCCAGGCACATCTTGAATGCGCTGCCCCTCCTCTTGCGCCATTGCCTGGTGCAGTCTGAATATTGGGCCAAGTGAATTTCATAGGGTAGGAGTGGCCACCAAAAATGCTCAATCTCCTGAATGCTGCAACCTAACCCTGGGAACTCCAAGGAGGCCTCCTTCACCAGAGCAGAGAGCCAGGACCAGGTGATGAAGGACAAGGAGGTTATGTAGATAAACTGGCTCCCTTTCATGTAGGGTCTTGTAGGTCAGGAGCCCTAACTTGAAAACAATCCTCCACCTGACTGGTAGCCAATGCAGTTCGCGGAGGACTGGGGTGATATGATCACTTCTTTTCACACCCATCAGAATTCTTGCTGCCGTGTTCTGCACCAACTGCAGCCTGTGGAGGTTGCCTCCAGAGAACCCTAGGTACAGGGCATTGCAAAAGTCCAGTCTGGATGTGAGAAAAGTGTGCACCAACGTAGTCAGGTCCTCAGGTGGAATCAGGGCTCTGATCTGGCAATGTGCACACTTTTGTCATGTCCAAGGTCCAAGCTCTGCATCTCTGCCTCTGCTCAAACAGCACCCCTCCTCTAACTGTTCCCAGGGTATCCACCAATATGGGCGGTAGAGCCTTGTCAGCGGCAGCTCCCACGCTGTGGAATAAACTGCATGCTGAGCTCTGCTCTATCGACACACACTGTCTATTCAAATCCCACCTCAAAAACTGATTCATGAAGAATTCCTCCTGACACTGCTTCCCCAGATAGTCCTCCTTTGCCTGACTGCCCAGTTTTCACCTGAGACTCATGCCTTATGACCCCCCTTTGATCACCCAATCCCCCACCTCTCCCACCCCTTCCCCTTCCCTTTCCTATCCGCCTTATCTGTTTCCATCCAATTAAACAGATGTACACTCACTGGTTTCCTATACCGCCTTCTGTATATCGAACATATGTATTATGTATGTCTACTATGTATTTGAATACTGGATTTATGTATTCTGCAACTGGATCCTGTGGATCTCAGTATCTTTGCAACCATTGTATAACTGTGTTCCATTGTATAATTGTGTTCCATTGCATAATTGTCTTCCATTGTATAATTGTCTTCCATTGTAATATTTTTTTGTTACTTCTATCACTGTTAAACTGCCTTCTTTCTATGTAATGTTGCCAGTTTTTAACTCTGTGCCATAGTAAGTGGCCTGGGTCGTGCCTGAAAACGGTCCCTGTGATCAGTCCAGCTACCCAGTTACCAAGGTCATAAATAAATAAATATTCCGAAGATGATAAAATCCACTTTTAACAATGGCCAGACCTGAGCATCTAGCATTTGGCTGTCATCAAGGATCATGCCTTTCACTGGTTCACTGACGTGGAACCTTTGTAAAAGAGCTCTTAGCTCAAAGGTACATGTAATCCGAGACTTCAATAAAAATAAATAAATAAAAATGCCCAGGTCCTTCATCCATCTGGATGGGACAAAGGGGACCCCCCCAGCTCTAAGTTGGGTGGATCTCCCTGTGCCCCCCACCACCATCACCACCTGTATCCACTACAAGTACCTCAGTCTTGTCTGGGCTACGTCTAAGCCAGTTATGAGTCATCCAAGTCTGAATTTCCTCTAGGCAGTTATTAAATACAGAGGCCACCATCTGGGTTTCGGGTGCACAGGACCGGTATAGCTGGATATCATCTGCATAGCAGTAAAACTTGTTTAGTGCAAGTAGCAGTTACTGTATTTTCTAATGTTTGAATGTTCATGGGCTGCTTTGCACCTGTGGTTCCCTATATCTGGCTCAGTTCCTGTCTCTGGCTCCCTGCTGCCTTTCATGATTGTCGCACGTGCAGTTGAGGCTGGCAATCCTGTTGTCTCCCGTTCCTGCCACAGCCATGTAACTTTATCCCCTCTTTTTGTCTCTCACTCTCTTTAGGCTTGTTCACTGTAACCCCCTGCACACAGCAACTCCAGCCGCTGACAGAACACCTCTCCAGGAGCAGACAGTGGGGAAAGTCTGTAAAGGTAAAGGCTCTGCCCTTCTCCCTGCACTCTTGCATGGATGATTACCTGCTGATGCTTTGCGTCAGCTCCCCACTCGCCTCAGCCACCATCCCACCCAAGGCCAGCTCTCCTTATATTACCATTTCCTGGTCATATGACTTCCTGTCTCCTCGAGTTGCTAAGTCCCCACTTTCCCATTAGCGGTTTATCCTCTCCCTTCACTAGGGGACTTTCTTGCGCCCTGCATCATCCTTCAATTCCCCCTTAGCACCTCCTTCTTGATTTGACCAGTAGTCTCTATCAAAGCATGACATCCACCTTACTAGAATATTCCAGTTTCATACATAACGCGCATGACGGGGTCGCTTAGTTGGATCAGTGTACATCGATCTGACTAAGGCATTTGACACCGTAAATCATGCCCTGCTCATCAATAACCCTATTTGCTACTGGCCTGACCCCCAAAGCTACATTCTGGTTTAAGAACTATCTCAGTGGCTGATCCCAAAGAGTTAAAATAAACTCCTCCCTCTCAGGCACTCTCCCTGTATGCTCTGGTGTTCCCAGGGCTCCATCCTGTGTCCGCTCCTCTTTAGTATCTTCTTAAACTCTTTCCTTTCATCCTGCCCCGGACAAATACTCCTCTATGCAGATGATGCTGTTCTCTTTAGTAGACACCCTGACCTTGCTGCCCTCCAACTCACACTCCAGAACTCCTTTAATGAGGCTGATAAGTGGCTCGCTGCACATAAGCTGGTGCTAAATTATAAAAAAAACTAAGGTATTGTTCACCCATCGACAAAATAGTAATGCTACCACCACACTTAGTATCCTCAATGCCTACAATGCTCCTCTTGAACAAGTCTCTTCCTTTAAATAGCTAGGTATTACACTGGACTATTCCCTCACCTACTCCAAGCACATCCATAATGTCTCCTCCGCTATTAACTTCCAACTGGGCCTCCTATACAGGCATAAAAGGTGCTTACCTTCACCCAGCTGTAAACTTCTCTGTTCTCTCGCTGATTGACTATGGGCTTGTTATATATGGTGCTGCCAATCCTACTGCCCTCCACAGGATCTCGTTTGCCCTAAAGAAGGCATGCCACTTAATCACTGGGTGTGACCAGATGACCCACTTCTGTGACCTTTATCAATGCTCCTCTTGGCTCAACTTCCAGGGTAGGCTAAAATACCATACCTGCCTATTCTCCAAAAAAGATCGCATTGGGTAATGCCCCCCTCCCCGGGCATTCACAACCTGCTACAACCTGCTCTCCCTGCTTGGGTCACCCGTAGCTCTTCAAAAACCTTATTCAATGTCCCTCATTGTTGGACCTCCCTGGGGCAATGGTCTATTTGCTATAGAGCCCTCCTCTGGCTAAATGCCCTCACAGACAAAATTTCCACTATTGACAAGTTAGACCCTTTCAAAGTCAAGTTAAGGGATGCCATTGTCGCCTGTAGCCTCTGTGACTGTCCTTAACCCCTATCACCTGCCCACCGCCCCAGGGCCATCGGACTATGTCCTCTCATGTGTCCATGATATGCCCCCTGTATATTACTGCTTCACTTTGCTTATGATTATATACTTATGTATATTGCTTTTCATTGCTCCTATGGCCAGCTATGTTTAATCCTCTGACACAGGGTCTGCACCCCTCAATCATCTGTAACTCTGATCCAGGGTTTCCACCCTATGCTGTGTATTTGTGCTCTGTTGGACCTCGATTGTCTTCGTTGCGCAATGTCGTAATGTCCTGACGTAGAGCCTTTGTAAAGGAGTCTATGACTCAAAGGGTTGTAATTCTGATTCTTAGCAATAAACATTAAACAAACCCAGCCCCTACCACCTCATAATGTCTCCCAACAGCAGCATGTACACCGTGAACAGCAAGGGTGACAAGACCGAACCCTGCAATATTCTACAGAACAGAGGCTTTGGGTTAGATGTAACCAAGTCCATCATCACCCTCTGCACTCTGCCTGTCAGGTATGACCTGAACCATTTGATGACATTACTGGACAGGCCACACTAGTATTGCAGATGGTCAAGCAGCATCTCGTGATCCATGGTGTCAAACAATGCCAATAGGACCAGGAGTACTCAAATGGTACTCTCTCTCCTTTCCCTCACCATCAGGAGATCATTTAGCACCCTCACCAGGGCAGTCTCCGAACTATGCCCAGCTCAGAACCCAGATTGAAAAGACTCATAGGTGGTGGAGTAGGCAAGGTGCTCCTTGAGCTGAATGGCCACCCTTTTTCTGTAATCTTCCCTAATACTGGGAAGTTAGAGACTGGCCTGTAGCTGCTGAGACACTCTGGGTCCAATGATGGTCTCTTCAACAGGGGCCTGAAGAGTGTCTCTTTCAAGGCTAATGGAAAGACCCCACTCCTCAAAGAACTCAGAACTATCTCAACAATTGCAGGCCCAATCAGGTCCAGATGTCCAACCAGAAGACACGTTGGACCTGGGTCCAGATGGCACTGCTTTGGTCACAGCATCAAGACCATTTTCACCACTTCCTCCACCCCAACTAGCTTAAACTCAGCCCGGGCAGGAAGAGTGTTTCGGCATGGCTCAGAATGGACCATGCACCCCCTTCGAGTGATGCTAGAGGATATCTTGGCCCTAATAGAGGACACCTTGTCAGCAAAGAACAGAGCAAACTCTTTGCACCTAATACTTGAACCTGTCTCACCAACACAGAGACATGCAGGTTGTAATGACGCGTCCACCATGCGGGAGAATTGAGTTGGTCTGTTCACTGCCGCAGCAATCTTCCTAGACAAAAAAATCTGCCTTTTTCTGGGAGATTGTCCTCTGATAGTTGGTGTAATGCAACCTCAGAATCAATTTGTCCTCTATCAGACCAGACCTCCTCCAGCACCTCTCTAATGTCTGACTCCTAGTCTTTAACTCCTGAAGTTCCTCATCATATCAATGAGGTTTCCGTCAAGTGGACAGGGATCGGACATGAATGGGCGCAATTGAATCAAAGGCAGCAGTGACAGCCCCATTATAGGCCGCTACTCCCTCCTGTGTCCCAGTCTCTCACACATTCCCCACACTTGATAGGTCCAGCACCACCTGTAGTCCTACCCAGGACACTCCTCGTAAAGAGCAGTACCGGACTATCTCCACAGAGATGGGGCCATCTGGGGGGCTCCAAACATGAACACCATGGTGCTATGATCCAGCCAAGCTACTGGATCTACACTGAGGTTTGTAACCTTAACGCTCATTGAAAACACATGGTCCAGTGTGCGACCACATAAGTGGGTCACTGACATAACATTTTGTGTCAGGCCCAAAGCCTCCATACTCCTTAGGTGAGCATCACCAAATACTGATAGCCCATCATCAACCCAGGCATTGAAGTACCCCAGAATCAACCATCTGGGGGCCTCCAACACCAGGCCGGTAACGAGCTCTCCGATCTCCCTCAGAAAATCACTATCCCTTCCTGGAGGGCCTTAGAGCAAGTGGACCCTGAAGTCTGCACCTGGACCCACTCATGTGGCAACACACTGTCTGATGGGCATTGCCCTCAATATCTACCTGCAAGTGTGATTGCCGTAGTGAGTCGTCACTGTGCATTCATCAGACAGTGTGCCTGGGACATTGGTGTGGTGATGATGGTGGGGGTGGTGTGCTTTGGATGACACAGCAATGTATTCATGTCTCTCCATGTGCTGCATCATTAAATGCACTGTAGCAGCATCCCTGTGTCCCCTCTCTGTCTCTGTGGTGCGGTGCTCCAGGGCTGTGATCTGGTTATTGGGTGGCGGGGTCCATGGATCGGGAGCATGCCGGTGGGTGTCGGGTCTTGCCTGCTGCTAGGGAGCGGCAGCTGCTCTCCTGCTCTGGGGGGGTGGGTCTGGCCTCCTGCAGGAGGGGCATAGGCAGATGCTCTCCTGCTCTGGGAGGGGCAGGTCTTGCTTGCTGCTGAGGGGACGGGTGCTCTCCTGCTACAAGGCAGGGGAGTCAGGTGTTGCCTGCTGCTGTGTTCCCTCCATCCTCCGTTGGGGCTGTCAGTGTCTCTGGTGCTGCTGGGCTGTGCCTGCGATGGTCATGTAGTTGTGTTCATTATGTTACTGTAGGGGCCATCGCTGTGGCTGTTGGCGCACCGGTGTCATGGATCTGCTCAGCACAGTGCCTCCCGCAGGTGGCACCATTGTGCCCTGCATATTTAGCCACAATGACTGGGATTTTAAACTAGGAGAGAAGATCCTTCCAGGCATACTCTGACCAGATATGAGATGAGGTGACTCTGCTCCACTCTGAACAACCTCTCTTCCATCTGGTCTAGTCTACAGCTTGCCCGAGTTCCTCACTCGATTTTGCTGCAACAGACAAGGAACTGTAGAGTTGTGTGGCTTGAAGTGCCCAGCAGAGGTGAGAGAGTGTGAAGAAATCAAAGCTCTAATGTGTGTCTTTAAGGCACGAACTAAAGTGGGCGTGAGCAGGATCCCTCCTCCCAGTGGGAGAGGGGGGGACTCAAGGTAATGAAGAACCTGAAGGTACCTAAAAAATTCCCACCTAGCAAGGCCATTTTGGTTCTGAAAGTCCTGAAATGGTTCAATGAAAATCATGGTTGGTATATGGTCATCCCAGGCTTCAACCTATTTAGGAGGGACAGAAAGAGAAAAGGGGTGGAGGGGCACTTTTTACAACAGAGTTGCAGGTGACTACAGATGAGCAGGAGGCTCTATAGATAACAATTGAAAATGGAAACAGGACAGAGATCTGGGTAGGCGTTATCTACAGACCCCAGCATAAGGGGAAAAAGGGGATCTTGAACTAATGGAAACTACATAAAATTACAGATAAAGGAGATATGATACTGGTGGGGGACTTCAATTTGCAGGATATAGAGTTGGGCAGACCTGCAGGAGGCAGGTCTAAAGTGGCTAGTAAATGAACCAACAAGGGAAGGAGCTGTCCTGGACCTGATACTTACTAACTGCAATAAGCTACATGACGTAGAGCAGTGTCGGTGGCTCAGTAGGTAGCACACTCACCTCTGAGGCCGGGAGATTAGAGGGCTGTGGGTTCAGTTCCTACATTGGCACTTGGGTTAATATCCCAATACTGACACTGTAGTGCAGCATGAGAGGGGTGCTGCACTTCTGAGGTGCCGTCTTTCGGATGAGATGTTAAACCGAGGTCCCATCTGCCTGGATTGGTGGTAGTTCAGGTGGATGTTAAAGATCCCATGGCACTTATCAAAAAGAGTAGGGAAAATTTCCCCGGTGTCCTGGCCAAATTTTCCCCATTCACTAAAAATACCTTCAACAGCTTAATCTGGTTCAAATTCAGTTGCTTGCCATCTGTATCCCTGGTTACCCCTGAAAAAGGAACTTCTAGGCCCAGTGGGCTTACCGGGTCAACAAAATTCAACAAAACAAAACTATCTAAGCTCTAGTGATCACCACTCAATATGGCTCAAGGTAAACACATTTGAGGACACAAGTCACTCAAAAACAAAGGCTCTAGATTCTAAAAAGGTAGCTTTTAAAAAGAAATGAGGGTTTGCATGGTAAGTAACCTCGACCGTCAAATGGGGGGGGGGCAAAGAATCATGCGCTAACCTGAAGAATGCAATAACAAGGGTCACAGATCAATGCACCAGGAGGGTAAGTAAGGCTAAAAAGAGAAGAAACCCGCTTTAACTCACAAGAGAGGTGGCAACCAATGTGAGGGAGAAACGGCTAGCATTCAGAAAATTCAAGGAGTCCAGATGTGAAAAAGATGAAGAAACGTATAAAGAGAAACTGAGGGAGGCAGGTAAAGTAATAAGGATGCTAAAGCTGAAGCAGGACTAAGCATAGCACAGGGGGGTAAAAAGGGGTGACAACACCTTTTTTAGATATATCAGGGAGAAAAGAATAAATAGAGGAGGAATTGTAAGACTCACAAAAGAGGGAGGTGGGCTAGTGAAGGAGGACAGTGAAAAGGCAGAGGTTCTAGATAAGTACTTCTGCTTAGTTTTTACAAAGGAAAAAGAGGGAAATTGACCTACACAGATAAAAAAGACATACCAATATCAGGGGTGGATATGAGTCCTTTCACAGAAGAGTAAGTGCTAAAAGGACTATACAGGCTAAAAGTGGATAAAATCATGGGCCAAGATACACCCAAGAGTCTTAAAGGAACTGTCAGCACCTCTGGCTGAACTATTGACCAAGTCTCTAAAGAGTGGGGTGGTCCCAGAAGACTGGAGGAGGGTAACAGTTGTCCATTTCCATAAACTGGGAAGCAAGCAGGAGGAGGAAGCAGGGAACTACCAGCTGGTCAGCCTCATTTCTGTGGTGTACAAATTGATGGAGTCATTGCTTAAAGAAAAGATACTAGAATTTCTGGAAAAAAGTGAACAGCAGGACATAAAGCAGCATGGCTTCTCGATAGGTAAATCATGCTAAACAAACCTGTTAGACTTCTTCAGCTGGGTCATCAATGTAGTGGACCAGGGGTGGGGGAGGGTGCAGTGAATATAGTCTACCTGGACTTCAGTAAAGCTTTCAACTCTGTCCCGCACAGCAGGCTGATAACTAAGATGGAATGTATAGGAGTGGACTGGTTGTGGTCAACTGAATAAGAAACTGGCTGAGTAGGAGAATGCAGAGGGTGCAAGTGAACAGTGCATTGTCTGATGAGAGAGAGGTAACTAGTGAAGTGCCTCAGGGGTCAGTGCTGGGACCTCTCCTCTTCAATGTTTTCATTAGTGACACTGCAGATGGGTTGGAGGGGAAGGTGTATCTATTTGTGAATGACACCAAGCTCTGCAATAAGGTGGACACCTCTGAAGGGGTGAAGAAAATGGAAGCAAACCTAGAGACTCTGGTGAAGGGGTCAAGAACATGGCAACTGAAATTCAATGCAAGAAAGTGTAAGGTCATGCCCTTAGGTTGAAGAAACCCAACAAGGGAGTACCACCTGGAGGGGGGGACCAAAACTGGCAGCAACAAGACAAGAAAGAGGCCTGAGCATCATTATATCAGAGAACATAAAGTGTCAAAACAGAGTGAAAAGGCAGCACTGAGGTCTAGAGGTATTCTGGGATGCATCAGGAAGGGTATAAGGAGCAAAAGTAAGGAGGTGGTGCTACCACTGTATAGCAACCTGGTGAGACCACACCTGGAGTATTGTTTAGTTTAGATTAGTTTATTGTTCTAGGAATTGATACCTTTGAGCCAAAGGCTCTTTTACAAAGGTTCCATGTCACAAAAGTACATACAAACAAGACAGGTTACAACAAATGGTCAGCAATTTACAAAGGCTGCAATAATCAGTTAGAATTCATTTACCTCATAGAGAAAAAAGAAAGAAAGAAACTCAGGGGCATTTAAGGAAGAATAAGTAGGAAAAAGTATGAGGAGAGAGAGGGAGAAAGTCAGCAGCAGACAGGAGCAGTTAGAGATACTCTGAGTGTCTTTGTCAAGTGATGGGCCGTGGAGAGTGATGGACAACTGTAAGAGCAATCAGAGGGAAGAGCCTTTAGTCAAAGCAGTCACAGGAGCTGGATGCTGAGAGGTGAGCATAAAGCATTGATTTGAAAGCTCCCAGTGATGTGGAGGATAGAGTGGGTAAGCTCAGGACATTGTACCAAGTAGGGGCACGGTAGGCAAAAGATCTTTGGCCCTGAGCAGTCCGGCATCTGGGGACCTGAAAAGGTTGGTGTTCAGATCTTCTGGTGGGACAGGTGCTGATATTCAGGCAGAGTAGGTCTTGGATACACGGCGGAGTGAGTCCCAAGATTGATTTTTTTGCCATCAAGCATGTGAAGTACATTAAGCGATTAGAGTTGTAACCAGCCGGTTTCCGTGTAGAGCTCACATGTGTGAGTCCGTCTCTGCGCTCCAGTGAGAAGTCGACAGGCCTTGCTTAAGGCGGTTGAGATGCGCCTTAGTGCGGTGGTAGTGGCAGAGCCATAGATAATTAGCCATAGTCTATGATTGAGATGACAGAGCTTTGTATAGCAATCCTTAGGGCAGCTTGGTTAAGGAATTGTCAGTTCCGGAACAGGATTCCAATGCGTTGGTTCACTGTTTTCGCTGTGTTATCAATGTGGGTCGCAAAAGTAAGACCTTGGTCAAAAGTGATTCCAAGGTATTTAAATGTAGTCACTTGTTCAAGTGTATTTCCAGGGTAAGTTTTTATTGTGAGTGGAATATGTCTTTTTCTGTTTTGATGATTGGCGAAAAGCATGTTTTTTGGTTTTTTGTGATTTAGGACCAGCTTATGATCTAGGAACCACTTTTCTACACAAGAGAAAGCAAGTTGCAGGCTCTGACGTAATGGTTTGGGATCTTTGTGAGATGAGAGAATTACGGCGTCATCAGCATATAGGATTATTTTTTCTGGGCAGGAATCAGGTAGAGAGAGTTTAGGAACAGGCTGAAAAGAAGAGGGCCTAGAATTGATCCCTGAGGGACACCTGAGAGGACCGGTTTAGAGTCAGAGAGAACATCAGAGATTTTTACTGCTTGTGTGCGTTGTGCCAGATAACTTTTAACCCAGGCACCTGGTCCTTCAGTGAGCCCAAGACTGTGCAGCAGTGAGATTAGTAAGCCATGGTGAACAGTATCAAACGTTTTTGTAAGGTCAATGAAAACAGCTCCGGTTTGGTATCCCTTGTCCATGGCATTGCGAACTTCTCCTGATAAATCTAGTAGGGCCATCGATGTACTGTGCCCTTTCCTAAATCTGTGTTGCTACATGCAGAGTATATTATACTTTTGCAGGTAGTCTGAGAGTTGGTCTGCCACGATGCGTTCAAGGGCTTTGGAGAGAGGTGGAAGTATTGATATAGGTCGATAATTCCCTGGTGTGGATTTGTCACCCCCTTTGAGCACTGGTGTGACTATAGCAGACTTCCATTTGCTGTGAAATTGACTACAGCAGAGGGAAAGATTGAGAATTTTGGTGAGAGGGTGGATCACTTCTTCCAAGGTGAGAGACAGCATTTTTAGATCAATAGTATCACTGCTTGTTCTGGATTTAGAGCTTGCCTTTTTTTATATATTTGTAGGCTTCATGTGGCTTAACTATTTTAAAGTGAAAAAGCGGTTGGTCAGGTGAGGTGATAGGGGATACGAGTTTTGGCAAGATCAAGTCCGAGAAGAAGTCTGGCAGGAGGACCCCACTGAGGTCTGCGAAGGTTTTATTTAAGGCATCTGCCATAACCTTTGGGTCAAGGGTAGTGGAGCCATCAACATTCATTATAGTGGGAGAGGATATTGACTGCTTTCCCGTAATAATTCGGATGTTGTCCCAGAAAGATCTCCCATCACCCCAGGTGGTTGCTAGGGCATTTTTGAAGTAAGAGCTCTTCATTAGCCTGATTTGCGAGGTGCATAGGTTACGTGCCTGCTTATACTTCTGTATGTCCGTCAAGGAGCCTGTGGCTCTGGCTATGGCCCAGAGATGGTCACGAGCTTTGAGTTGAGCCAGTAGTTTGGCCATGAGCCAAGGATTAGAGATAGCTTTGATTTTATACTTTTTTAATGGAGTGTAGGTGTCACAGGCAGCGTTAAAAGTTGTGATAAAATATTCTAGGGCAACGTCAACATCTAGCGTATTGTAAATTGGGGACCAGTTTTGTTGTAGGAGACAGGTCTTGAGTTTAATGAGATTTCCATGTGGTAGCACTCTGCTTGAGATAGTTTTAGGGGGTGGTTTAAGGAATTTATTTGACCAGGTACAGATCACAGGGGAGTGGTCTCTAAGAGAGTCCGAGAGAACAGTTGTGTTTTTTATCCGGTCCGGGTGACTAGTAAGTATCCAGTCAATGAGAGTGCAAGTTCCAGTCTTGTAGTTTTTTCTAGTCGGGGAGTTAACCGTCTGCGTTAGATTGGCTGCTAGGATAGCATCCTTGATGGATCCGACATCGAGGAGGAGGAGCTCAGTGTCAGGTCGTTGCGATCTTACAAATTTAAGAACTGTCTGGAGACTGGACCCAGGATCTTTTGGAGGGATATAGACTGCAGCCACAGTAAGCACTTTATTTTGGGCACCAAGAAGTAGCTTGACAGGGAGAAATTGCACTGGAGTGTTTGTGGAGGAGAATCTGACAGGGTGACTAGAGAGGTTGTCCTTAATGTAAGTAGTACCCCCCCCCTTTATTTGACCGGTCGGGTCTGAAAATATTGTAGCCTTGAAGTGAGATGGCATGGTCTGGAGTACTTGGAGACAGCCAGGTCTCAACAATGGCTAGTATGTCAGGATTATTTTGACCAACAAAGACTTGAAGGGATGCCAGCTTAGGAAGGAGGCTGCAGATATTTAGAGTAGCAATGGAGAGACCCCTATCTGCTTTTGCTAGCTTCGTTAACCTGTTTGAGACAGGGCCAGGGTTTGGGTGGAACCCTCCTGACATAAGAAGGAGGAGGAGCAGGAGTTTTAGGGATATCTCCCAAAGCTCATAGTATGTCACGATTCACCTCTGTTTCTTACTGGTTTGGGGAAGGTGTAGTCATCGAGGGTCCCAGTAGAGGGTGATGGCTAGTGACAGGTGTTGATTTGTCATCTTTCCAGCAGGGTGAGCAGCCATTTGTACCCAGTCCTTAGTAAGGGGGTGCCACAAGTAAGGGTGAGGAGGATTTGCCATGGTGCCATGTTGCAGGTAGCAAGTTTTGATGATTAGAGTGGGAGGTTGGGAGGGGTAGGAGGAGAAAGGAAGTTGGCACAGTGGAAAAAAGAGGGACAGGGTTAGAAGAGACAAGAGATGGTTTCTAAGGAAAGGCATTGTTGGTGAAGACAGCACTGTGCTGTGTTCTAAAGTAGTGTCAGGCAAGGGGTGGAAAAAAGAAAAGCAGTAGGAGGTAACTTAAGAATTTGGGGCTTTGTAGGGTATGCTTTGTGCTGCAAGGAAGAAGTCAAACAGGGCCTAGGAGGAGGGAGAGAGTATAAGCTGTAGGACAGGATGGAAGGCAGGTTAGGGGGTAGGTACTTAGTGCAGGGGCGGAGCGAAGAGCCTATTTAATAAAGGTCGGTGGGGCGGGCGTAAAAATTTGGCAGAGAGCAGTGCAAGTGAATGGGCGCTGAGCCCAGCACAGCACACTTTCAGTAGCACCAATGGGAATGCAGTGGCTGGAACCGGTGGCCAATGGGCAAGCATCTCAGAATGCAGTCAGCCAATAGCAGCTGATCCCTGCTTCCCCGGCCCAGTGGAAGTCCTTACCCAGCTTAATTGAGGGGTTTTGCGGTGGCTGGTGGTGGCGTCGAGGGACCCCGAGCCATGCCTATGGGGCATACGGCTGGCCGGTCCAGGAGTCTGATCTGGAATAGAAGGAGAGAGGCAGATGTGAGTATGCAGTATTAACAGGAGCGTAGCTAAATCAGAACAATAGAGTGGTGACGCAGACAGAGAATCGTTCAGTCAAGGGGTGGGGGGACAGGGCAAGCAAGTGAAGCAGGATGTGGAGTAAACGGGAGTTTGAAAGCAGAGAGAGAGAGAGAGAGAGAGAAAAAATTAAATAACAAAAAAGTAGCCTTTGGAAGTAGTGGGGGGGTGGGGGTAGCAGCCAGAGAAACTATCAAGTTTTAAGAATCAAATGGCACTGGTGCCGGCTAGGTGGGTCGGTTTGGGCAGCTCAGAAATCTAATAGGGAGGCTTGGGAGTGAGATGGAGGTAATAGTGAGAGAGAGAGAGAGAGATGGCGGTGATAGAGAACGGAGTTTTGTGAACAGTGGTAGGCAGGCAGGGGAAAAAGGTGGAGGAGAGAGCAATGGAGTACTGGAGATCCTCAGGCGAGAAAGAAACGGTGCACTTGATAATTTAGGCAAAGAGAGCAAGGCTGTGACCGCAGCATGGGGCTTGAGTTAAGGTGGAGGGGCAGACCTCATAGGAGTGTCCGAGGTGGTAGGTTTGTGCAAGGAAGGACCAGAAAATTAGAGAGCAGTTTGAGAGCAAGTTTGTGCAGGCTAGCCATGCACTAAGAATAAGTAGAAGAGCAGTCAGATTGGGCTAACAGGAGCTAGAGAACTGTGCAAATAGTAATACGGCAGCAAAAATACAACAGTCATTATCCTCTGCTATTTTAGATAATAAGACAGCAATCTAGACATTACGGCAATCGGAACAACACCAATGATAGCAGATGCAAATAAATCAACTTTAAACACTATGGGAAAATCATGAGTAAGCTAGTGCAGTGTAACAGATTAGGCAACTTGCTGGAAACAATTTGTTAACTGCAGCTGGTAGAGATTCATGCAGTATTTCAAATAATTGTAAAGCAGAGAAAAATGTCCAGGCAAAAAATTTGGCAGACAGCAGTGCAAGTAAGTGGGCGCCGAGCCCAGCACAGCACACTTTCAGTAGCACCAATGGGAATGCAGTGGCTGGAACCAGTGGCCAATGGGCGAGCGTCTCAGAGCGCGGTCAGCCAATAGCAGCCGATCCCTGCTTCCGTGGCCCAGTGGAAGTTCTTACCGGCTTAATTGAGGGGCTTTGTGGCAGCAGGTGGTGGCATCAGGGGGCCCCGAGCTGTGCCTATGGGGCACACGGCTGGCCAGTCCAGGAGTCCGATCAGGCTTAATTGAGGGGTTTTGTGGCGGCTGGTGGTGGCATCTGGGGGGCCCTGAACTGTGCCTACGGGGCACACGGCTGGCTAGTCCAGGAGTCCAATCCAGCTTAATTGAGGGGTTTTGTGGCGGCTGGTGGTGGTGGCGTCGGGGGGCCCCGAGCCGTGCCTACGGGGCACACGTCTGGCCGGTCCAGGAGTCCGATCTGGAGTTCTGGAGTCATAGCTTAGAAAGGACATAGACAGATTGGAGATGGTGCAGAGGAAGGCTACAAAGATGATTCGGGGGCTGTACCAAAGGCCATATGAGGAGAAACTGAGAGTACTCAACTTGCACTTCCTCAAGCAAAGGAGAGAGAGAGAGAGAGAGAGAGAGAGGAGAGATATGACAGAGATATTCAAGTACATCAAGGGAGTAAACAGGGTGCAAGTGCAGGATCTTTTTCAGGTCAGAGACTGCACATGAACCAAGGGACACAACATGAGACTGCAGTGAGGGAAATTCAGGGGCAATATGAAGAAGTACTTTTATACCGAGAGGATGGTGGAATCCTGGAACGGCTTGCCCCAGGAGGTAGTAGGGGCCACAATGGCTAGGGAATTTAAGAATGCATGGAATAGATACAAGGGTGACATTAGGAAATAAGTCCTATGGGGGCATAAGCAAACGAGATGGATCAAGTGGCCCCCATCTCCCATCACATTCTACATTTCTCTGTAAATTTGCAACCCTCTTAGAACAAAACTGTGATAAACATATAGATTTTGTCTACTCCACCGGCGATACGCTGGGTTCAAGTGGGAAATCTTGTAGTTTACCATGGGGCACACCCACCTCTACATAAGGGTTCAAAACTGCGTAGATTGTCTTTCACCAAGCCTGTTGAACAGGGCAATCCAAGGATTTTAGGCAACACAAAATCTAATCTAACACTCGCCACTTTAGAAAAAAGACAATGCTCCTGCATATTTGAGAAAACAGATTTTTTTTTATGCAATCAATTTTATTGAGGTGTAAGAGATAAAAAAAACACACCTTAATGCATTTTGGATAAGCTCCTTTATCAAAAGACATATGTGGCCGCTAGTCAGGTCACCTTTTATACATGCTATATGACATCATGATTAATTGTCTCAAACCATGGAAACAATAGCTCAGGGGATCCAACTGTGGCTGTAATGACTAAGTGATAAACTAGTGATACTAATTACACAGATAAATCACATAAATACACACATATGCACATTCATAAAAAAACTTCCATTCATCACATACTTAATGCATTCTATTAATACTATATAGGTAGCCTGTCATTTAAATGCATTACAACAAAAAGCAGAATAAATAACATTTTCTGTTGGGGCTTTGATCTGGCTGCCACCGCAGGAGTGATTTCTATTTCTACTTCTGGTTGTAGTACACTAGTGCAGTTTTCTATGTTTATTTTATTTTATTTATTTAGTGATTCAGAAAAGACCTTTGAGCACAAGGTCTTTTACAAAGGTTCCAAGTCATAGACTGCAAAGCAAAGTACTATAGGAGAAAGCAAAGGTACATTACAATGAACGATAGAGCTTGGATTCAGAACTTACAGAATAACTCAAAACATAGGTACAGGTTAACTAACAAGAAAAACACTTTATGAGGGTGGGGGTGTAAGCAGCCACAAAGTGCCTTGTCAGTAGTTCAGAGAGACCGGGATAGCTGGCAGTGGGGTGAAGAAAGGAGGTACGAGAGAGAGGTAGGTACTGCGGTGGAGATGAAGGGTGGGGGAAGAAGGGCAGTAAGGTATAAAAGAAATGGTGGGGTGAGGGGAGGCTGAGTGGAGAGTACATGCTGGAGTAAAATGGTAGGGTGTGAGGGGGCATGGTCAGGCAGCCTGCATTAGTAGTGACTGTTAGGGAAATTCACAGGGCTGTGAGTTGGGGGAGGGGGAAGGGGTGGCGATTGCCGAAGGA
The DNA here is from genome assembly GCA_016271365.2 of Neoceratodus forsteri. Lineage (NCBI taxonomy): Eukaryota > Metazoa > Chordata > Ceratodontiformes > Ceratodontidae > Neoceratodus > Neoceratodus forsteri. Next base: position 58,638,513 of record CM057455.1, read on the forward strand.
GCATGATGCAAACTGATTGCTGGGGCAAGTCATGAGAAAGGACAGAGGGTGGGGATACCTGAGGCCTGCCTAGGGCTTGCTAGGGGGCAGAGAGAGCAGGTGTGGCTGGACTCAGGGACAGGTGCACTTAGAAAGTGTTATTAAGTGCTGTTTGAGTCAGTTTTGAATTGTGCCAGACAATTGGGGGCCAAGAGGTGCCCAGGGAGTTAATTCATCCACAGGGGGGCCCAGTAGGCAAATGCACATTGTCCAAGTGAGGTGCAATGGAAGGGGATAGCCAAGGCTCCTCTAGTCCTCCCTCTGGTGACCTGTAACGGGTTGGCCACCTTGATCAAATTGCCTACACAAGGTGGTGTTTTACCCAGTAGAGATTTCTTCCCTAGGATGCAAGTCTGGAATCTGACCCTGTTTCATAGTGACAGCCAATTTGCATGTTAGTACAGAGTACAGGTGTGAGTGCCATGCTCAGCATCCAGGGTGAGTCTGCAGGCTTTGTTGAGTGCAGTCTGAACTCTCTTGAGCACTGTATCTATTACCACCCAGCAGACCATTAGTCCATAGTCAACAGTAGATATAATGGAACTGTGGACTGAGAGGTGGAGGCCCCCCAAAGAGAGGTATTGCCTGTGCCTGTACAGGACATCAATCTTGGTATTTACTGTCTTGACCAGAGAGTCATTATGGTGCGCAAACATGAGGGTATCATCTATTATGACCCCCAGATACTTGAACAAGTGAACTTGTTCCAGCGGCTCACTGCATGAGTTGGAGATGATGAGGGGGTGGTGCTTATTTTTGTTGTGGGGGCTGGACATAAGTATGGCCTTGGTCTTCCTGTAGTTTAGTAGCAACTTATGACTACAGAACCAGTCCTCAAATTTGGAGAAGGAGCTCTGCAGCTCAGATTGTAGGGCAGCCTGAGATGTGCTGCTGCTCTGGAGCACAGCATCATCTGCATATAGTATTAGTTTGGTGTTGCAGACTGTAAGAAGGTCATTTAAGAAGAGGCTGAAGAGTAGGGGCCCCAATTTTGATCCCTAGGGTACCCCTAATGATACTCTCTTGTGCTGGATACTGTTTGCCCAATTTTGACACATTGATTTCTATGTATCAGGTAGTCTTTTTTTCCAATTGTTTAACCAGGTGAGACACACCTTGGAACCAGTAAAGGGCATTAGGCGCCACACCCATGTTTCGCAGTTGGGTCAGTAGCAGGGGGTGGTTGATTGTATCGAAGGCTTTGGTAAGATCGATAAAGACAGACCCCACCAGTTTGCCTTCATCCAGGGCCTTATGTGCATAGTCCATGTAGTCCAGCAGGGCAGTGGTGGTACTGTGATTTTGTTTGAAGCCATGCTGGTTGGGGCATAGTAGATTATACTTATTGAGGTAGTCGATGAGTTGACCCACCACAATCTTTTCCAGTGCCTTGGACGGGGAGAGGATCGAGATGGGTCTGTAGTTGGCTACCAGAGACTTGTCACCTCCTTTATGCACTGGCATAACTAGGGCCTGCTTCCAAACTGCTGGGAATTGGTCCAGGGCCAGGGACTTATCGTACAGCATGGTAATTGGCACTATAAGAACATCCAGGGTGTAGGATAGAAGTTTCATGTCTATCCCGTTACTGCCCAGTCTGGTCTTACCTAGTATTTTCTTGACCATAGTAAGGGCCTCCTTCACCATCACCATTTTAAAGTAGAAGGTAGGGTGAGAACACTCAGTGGATATGTTGTCGGAGTGGTTCAAACCAAGTTGAAAATAGGCAGGTGGTAGCACTGGGGTAAGATCGGTGAAGGCCTTATTGAAGGCTTCTGCAATATCTAGAGGGTCTGTAGTAGGGGTGTTACTGATACAGAGCAGCTGAGGGTGCTTCTTGTCCTCCTTTCCAAGGATGCTTTTGATGTTATCCCAGAATCATTTTCCCATCACCCCAAGAATTGAAAAGCTGGGCCTTATGATAGTTGGCTTTGGTGAGCCGGATTAAATTGGTGCAGCGGATCCTGGCTGTTCTGTGGCACTGGTAGTCATGCTCGCTACCTGTGTTTCTGGCCTTCTCCTAGAGTATGTCCCTTTCTTTCAGGTGGGAGAGGAGCTCCCCATCAATCCAGCCATTTGCCTGCCCCTAAATTTTTCTTTTCATAAGGGGGGAAAAGATGTCACAGATTGAGCTAAAGCCCCTAATGAAGTAACTGAGGGCCTGATCAAGGGTAGGCGCCAGGATGATATGAGTCCAGTCATGCAGGACAAGGGCTGATTTGAGGACTCCAAGTTTACCCTTCCTCAAGACCCTGCTTTCAATGAGGATGGGTGGGCTTTTGGTAAATTTATTAGACCACAGGAAGGTGATTGGGGTGTGGTCACTTAGCATGCCTGGGAAAACCTTGATCTCAGAGATCCAGGATGGTGAGCTTGCAAGGACCCAGTCAAGGAGGGCACTGTTTCCTGTCTTATAGTTCTGCCTAGTGGGGCAGGTGACAAATTGTGTCAGGTTGGAGGTGGCTATCAGATCCCTGAAAGGGGCAGCCTCCTTTCCATCCCAGTTTATGTTAAAGTCCCTGGTAATGACAAGCTCCATCCCCTTTGGAAGGGTGCCGATAATGTCCATAATTGTGGGAAAGCCTGCCGTGGCTTTCTTGGGGGGTAGGTAGATTGTGGTAAGGATGAGAGTTTTGCCATTCTGACCGATCTGAGCCTTTATCACTATTATCTCATGGTCCTCAGCCACCCTGGTTCCAGGGAGGATGGTGCACTGCAGAGAGTCCCTGGCATAGATGAGGCATCCCCCACCTATCTTGCCTGTTTTATCAATCCTGTATGCTTGGAAGTCTTTGAGGGCAACTTCACTATCTTTAATCCTACTGGTCAACCAGGTCTCCGTTAGGTATATGATGTCAGGGGTATTGAGGGCCATCCATGCCTGTAGTTGGTCAAATTTTGTGGTTAAACTGCAGATGTTCAGTGAGGCTATTTTAGGCCTTTAACCTTATTAACACCAGGGCCCATTGAAGTGAGTGGGCCTCGGTTTGAGTGAATGTTGCCAGAGAGGAGCAGGAGCATAAAGATGACCTTTCTGGAAGAAAGGTTCATGCTAAATTCAGATCGTACCTTCCACCACTGAGGCTTCAGGTGATTCAGGTGGTTGGACACTGGTTTAATTCTTATGGTATAGCTAACCATTACTACCCCTATGTGAGGGGAGGGCACATGGCCACTCGTGTTTGTAGGGTAAGGCCGAGTGAGTCTAGGGCATTTAACATACTCAGTGACACTGAATTTCAGCAGTTTACCATTTCCTATGGATATGACAATGGCTCAGGATTCTGTTAATTTTTAAGTCTGGGACTTTTAGCACCAAACCACCTCCAACTATTTTGTCGGCACAGCAATACAGACAGAATTTGTGATACAAAGTTACTTTAAAACGCCTGCACATAGTTTGGAGCCTTTTCTCCTGTTACTTTAATTTGTGCCTGAGTAGATGTACTGCTTGATTTTCTCTTTAAAAAAGTTTCCCAAATACCACGTATGCAAAGTTAGCCCAGGGCTCAGCATGCATGTGCTCCGAGCCTGTTAAGGCTATGCTGTGATTAATTCAGTTTTGCTTTCTGCCAGACTTCCTTTTCTTACTTGTGACCTAATGTACACCAGTTATTTTGGACAAATATAATTGGCTCTGACTCGTATTCACTTTGCTAGGCTATGATTTTTGTAATGTATTTAATTTCAGCCAGCAGGAGGAATTTCCTTTAAAGTAAATTTACAAACCAGCTCCTTAGCTACTCGAGCATAAAGACCTAATCTGCTACGCTCCTTCCATTCAGACTAGCCCAACATCACCTTGTTTCCTTCAGCCCCCTCCCTGTTTTTCAGCCCCTCCTCCAGCCTACCTCTATATTAAAATCCACTGTCTCTTCCTCCTCAGCTCCACGGTGGTCGCGAGAGCCTGGACCGCAGAGGGGGAGCCATCTCTCAAGCTCCAAGAATAGCCCCAACAAAAGGTATGGATCACAGCAATGGCTCAGGAGTCTGTTGATTTATGCCCTGCCAACGCTTTGTGTCAGCTACCCCACCGCCCCCACCACCACCCTTGGTGGTCATCGTAATTTATATCAGAAATCATGTGCGCTTCAAAACCAATCGGTGCTGTTCTCCATTTGCAACTTATCTGCGACTGCCACCAGTGGCTGCTATTTTTACCATACTCAGGCTTTCTCCATTCCTCCCTCTCCCTTACCTTTGAAATTCCCCTTAAAGTCACATATGGTAGTAAAAGGAACTATGGTGTTTTGTTTCTTTCTCTTTCGCATATCTCCTCCAAACTCAGTGACCCTCTCCTCATCATTGACCAGAATGAATACAAGTCTGTTCCTGCTGGCTACTTTCACCTTGGCTGGGTTGCTGCTGGTCACAGATTTCTCGGCATCAGTTCTAGCCACAGAACAGAAATACCTTCACTACTGCACCACAACCCACTCACCACCTCATCCTCTTAACCTGCTCATCGTGGTCTCTTACCAGGTCACACCCCTGGCGTGTATAACATTGGTATTCCTATCAAATGGTGAACAAAGACAACTAGATCATCTGGTTCACTCCATCATGGTCCAGAAACCCCACTGGCTTCCTCCAACCTGCCCCTTCTTGTCCCATCTTCTCCTAGCCTTGCTAGCAGGTGACATAGAAACCAACTCTGGCCCCACAAACACACATATTGACCATACAAATGCCACATGGGCTGGATGCAACATCATAAAGATTGCACACCTAAATGTATGCAGCCTCTTGTTCAAATTTACTGAGATCGAGGCCTGCATGACCCTATGCAAGCCCCATGTGCTGGGTCTCTCTGAGACCTGGCTAAAGCCATACCATGATAATGCCTCATATCAGCTCCAAGGCTACTCCTTTCTCCATCTGGATAGGCCAGGTAGGAAGGGAAGAGGAGGTGTTTTGCTTTATGTCCAGGACTACATATCAGTTGCCATTGTTGGCTGCTCTACCCCTATTTCCATAAGTGAGTGGATTATCACTAAACTAACCATCAGTTCATCAAAAAAACTTTATGTAGGCTGCTGCTACAACCCCCCCCCCACCAGCTAGCACCCAGGGACTATCTAGCTTTCTCTCTGGTCTAGCATGCACCACCCCATCTAGGGATGTTTTCCTATTCAGGGATTTCAACCTCAACTGGGCAGCTAATCCCAACTCTGATTACGCCACCTTACTAAAATAATATAACCAGGAGCAAATTATCTCTGCCACTAGCAGACACAACCCCCGCACACCTAACCACTCAACCCTTGACTGGATTATCACAAACCGATCCTATCTAGTCCTCCAAGCAGGCACCATGTCTGATGCCACTAGCGACCACACCCCCACTTACATCGTCATGAACAAGACAGTCCCCCCCCACACAAATTACCGTCCTTCAGAAAATTCAACAGCCTGAACTATGACCTTGTGACTGGGGATGCAGTGTCCTTAAACTGGTCCCCCCTCTACCTGCTAGATACTGTCTACTCCACTGTCACGCTCTTCACTAGCACCCTTCAGAAGCTCCAAGACCAGCACTTTCCCATCAAAACCAGAAGGGTTAGAGATGGCTGTATGCTCTGGATATCAAAAGAACTGTTAATGCAAATGAAAGTCAGGGACTCCAAATGGAGAGCATTCAAAGAGTCCCAATCCCCCCATCTATGGAACGCTTACAGACAGTTGTGCAATGCTTGTAAGCAGTCGGCCAAGTCACTAAAATGGAAGTATTTCACTGACCTCCAAAAAAACACCCTTGGGAATCCTCGTAGTTTTTGGGCCTCAATCTGGTTCATACTAAATCCCAAGTCCAATAAGCAAATAACACAACTTACATCCCCGTCAGGCACCATCAATGACCCTGCTGGCATCGCAGACATTTTCAATTCCATGTTTACCAATCTAACCCCATACATTAGTAAGCTTCCATCCCACCCTCCCTCTGGCCTAAATAGTAATGGTAGCTGCTCCACTCCTCCAAACTCTGACATACCCCTCCCTATCCCTCCTTCCTGTTTCAGAGCCATTGGTCCAAAGGTCATCATAAAACTGCTGAAAACACTTCCTGCCAGAGGTAGTCCTGGAAGTGACGGGCTCTACCCCGCTTTTCTAAGGATCATCTCCCCAGCTATAGTCAGACCATTAGCACATATTTTCAACCTTGCACTGTCTACATCTACAGTGCCTGACACCTGGAAACATGCTAGTGTGGTTCCCATCTTCAAAGCGGGAGACCCCCTAGCCCCGGAAAACTATAGACCCATTTTCCTGCTCCCACACCTAAGCAAGCTACTGGAGATAGTTGTTTATTCCCAGCTATCCGAACATCTCGATAAGCACAACTTTCTGTGTTCCCTTCAGCATGGCTTTCGTAAATACCATAGCACCTCCTTTGCCCTGGTAGTTTTTTTCTGACCATGTCCTCAGTAATATGGATGTGGCTAAGGCCATGGGCGCAGTTTTTGTCGATTTGTCAAAGGGATTTGACCTCATCGACCATCACCTTCTCCACTCCACACTTTTACAATTTGGCTGCTCCCCTGGACCTGCAGCCTGGTTCCACAGTTACCTCACTAACAAGTCCCAATCCGTGCTCATAAGCAAAGTTGCCTCAGCTTCCCTTCCCACTAGCACTGGAGTTCCACAGGGATCAATTTTTGGACCCCTTCTTTTCTCCATCTTTATCAATGCCTTCCCGGCCGATAGTCTAAACTGCAATGCACTCCTTTACGATGATGACTTAGTCCTGTACCACAGCGATAAATCCCTGGAATCTATCTCCTCTACTCTCACTGACAACTATGTTGCTGTGGAGAGCTGGATCTTATCTAGAAAACTCCTTGTCAATGGAAACAATACAAAGGCCATGATCTTTGGATCCAAGCCCTTCCTTAACAAGACCGCCAAATCAAACTCCTCCCTCACCATATGTACACCTGCAGGCCCCCCACTCGAGCAGGTCACCTATTTCAAATATCTAGGCATTACTCTTGACCCCTCTCTTACCTACAATGATCATACAACTTTGACTGTAAGAAAAATTCACCAAAAGCTAGATGTGGCATGTTACAAACCCACTCAGCAGGTCAGCCCTCTACTCTCAAAGTGCCAACCTCCGAGCGCAGTCTTGTGAACAGTTAACAGAAACAAGGTAACCCTCCTGTCTGTTTTATGGGTTCGAATTAACCTTTGGTCTAAAGCCTTGGAGGGATTCAAACTGTGAACCTCTTGCTAGCATACCCAATGTACAGGCTCAGATAATTCTGCCTTCGGGGGGCCAGATATCTTTGCCTACGGGCACCTAACCAGGTGTACAAAAATGAACCCTTAAAAACTCTAATAAAAGACCTCAGATTGAACTCTTACCTTTTTCCAGTTTAGTATCACCATTCAAGCTTATGCATCGTGTCAGCTTTAACCATATATACTTCACTTGTTAAAGAAAGAAATTCAAAGACAGACCAAGTAGGCTCTAAAAATAGAGTTTTACTAAAATAGATAAAAGTATGTAAAACATAAAATACAGAACCATATATCACAAAACATACAAATCACTTAAACAAAACAGGTTTAAAAGTGCAGACAAAATATCCTACCACAGGACTCTTAGAATTGTCTTTTCTAAGGTATTTTTATCTCACAGTGCTGAAGATGTTTCTTTTTCAGAGTCCAAACATTTGTGTCAAAAATGGAAAACAGAATACCGTTTAAAAACTGTTTTTGCCAACCCCTTTGTGTGAGGTCACCTAGCTCCTACTCTGTTTATTAAAATTCATACACCCAGGAAGTTTTATCATTTTAGAAGGTAAGTTAATTAAGGTTACAGCAGCAGAAACTCCTTTCTCCATGTGACTTCCCCAATCAAGTCTGTAAATTCCTTTCATCTGTGAGCAGTATCCTGTCTCACACAGACATCAAAGCATGTATAATTTCGCACACGTGTGCCATAACCTGGTTTTCCTCCTCTAACATCGTAAAATGTTTATGATTTCTCTCTTTTCAGTTAAAGCTATATTTAACTTGGATAAACAGGAGATCCTTGATTAAGGCCTGTTCTAGTCTGTAATTAGCTCCTGGCCTTCCAGGTAACACCTTGTATCTAAAACCTGGGTGTGTGTGTGTGTCATCTCACATGCTGTCTCAGCATCTCTCATGAGAGACAGTCAGTAACACATTTTTATATTGCAAAAATGATACAATGATCAGAACCAGCTGTCAAAGTGTCACAATTCCTCCCCACCTAGACGGAATGTGGAGGCTCTATCCCCTGCATGGGTTGACCTTCCCAAATCAGTTCACTCCTCATGGAAATGAGACAACCCATCTGAGTTCTGATTTTTGGCTCCAGCCCTATGTAGAATTGTCATGTCATACCCTTGTAAAGCAAGCCTCCATCTTAGCAATCTACCATTGTTCTTTCCCATCTGTGTCAGCCAAACCAGGGGGTTGTGGTCAGTCTGCACCACAAAATGCTGCCCATACAAGTAAGGCTCCAAATTCTTTAGAGCCCACACTATGACAAGACATTCTTTTTAGAGTATGCCTGCTCCCTGAGAAGTAACTTCCTACTCAGGTGCACTACTGAGTGATCTTTCCCTTGGCTGGATGTCTGACTCAGTACTGCCCCAATACCCACGTCTGAGGCGTCAGTCTAAACTATACAGGGTTTGCTATAGTCAGAACTTGTCAAAACAGGAGACTGCACAGTGCCTCCTTTAATCTGGTAAAGGCTACTTCACAGGCTGATCCCCAGGTAATTTTCGTAGGCATCCTTTTCTTTGTTAGGTCAGATAGGGGAGCAGCCAGGGCACTGTAATCGGGTACAAATTTTCTGTAGTACCCTGCTGTCCATAGAAAACTCCTGACCTGCTTCTGTGTTTCTGGTCTGAGCCACGCCTGGATTATCTCTATCTTTATTTGGTTAGGATGGAGCTGTCCTCAGCCCAAGGTATGCCCAAGGTATGCCACTTCTCCCATGACCACCTGGCACTTCCCAGCTTTGACAGTGAGCCCAGCCCTCTATCTTCTGCCCAGCACTTCCCTAAGGCGGGATAGGTGTTCCTCCCAGCTGGTACTAAAGATGGCAGTGTCATCCAGGTACGCCATGGTGTACTCCTTAGCACCATTTAACACCTGATTCACCAACCTTTGGAAAGTGGCCGGGGCGTTCTTCATTCCGAAAGACATTACTTTATTTTAAACTAAGTCTATCAGAGTGATGAAGGCTGACCTCTCCCTAGCTCTGTCTGTTAACTCTACCTGACAATACCTCTTGGTCAGGTCAATCGTTATAAGGTAGGTCGCCCCCCCCAGCATGTCCAGGAGTTCATCCGTCCAGGGCATCGGGTGGGTGTTTGACTTTATGACTGCATTCAGTCCATGATAGTCCACACAGAAACGAGTTGAACCATCTGGCTTGGGCACCGGAACTACAGGTGAGGCCCAGGGGCTGTGGGATCTCTGGATTACCCCTAAATCCAGCATCTCCTCCACTTCCCTCCTAAAGTCCTTTCGGACAGCCTCTGACACCCGATATGTTGTCCACTGTATGGGCGTCTGTGTCCCTGTCTCCACATTGTGTGTCGCTAAGGGGATTAGTCCAGGCTTGGTGATAAACAATGGGTCAAAGTCTGCTAAAACCTCCCTTACTTTCTGGATCTGGTCTGGGGCCAGCTGGGGAGACAATTTTACTGCCTCCACAGAAGACTCCCACTTATTTTCTTCCAGCAAGTCCAGAAGGGTGTCTCCTTTGTCCGTCCCCACCCCAGGACTACACACTGCAAACACCATGTCAGCCCTATTTGCATATGGCTTCATCATGTTGACATGGTACATCCTTTCTGTCTGCCTTCAGTCAGGTAACTTTACAACATAGTTCGTGTCATTTACCTTCCCAACCACTTTGTACGATCCTGCCCACTCAGCCTGCAGCTTGTCTTTCTGGACCGGAATAAGGACCATGATTTCCTGACCCACCATGTATGAGCGAGCTCTAGCTCTGTGGTCGTACCACACTTTTTGTTTCTGTTGGGCAGCTGCCAGGTTGCTCTGAGCTGTCCCCATAAACTCCTTCAGCCTTTCCTTAAACCTAAGGACGTAATCTACAGTGGGAGTTCCTTGGGTGGTGTGCTTGCCTTCCCAGTCCTCCAGGATCAAGTCTAGGGGCTCACATACCCGCCGTCCATATAAGAGTTCAAAAGGGGAAAATCCTGTCGACTCCTGGGGCACCTCCCTGTATGTAAACAACAGGTGGGGAAGGTATTTCTCCCAGTCCCTCCCATGCTGTTCAGCAAATGCCCAGAGCATAGACTTCAGGATACCACTGAATCTTTCCACAAGACCATTGGCTTCTGGGTGATACATCTCTGCACCACCCCATACTTCTCCCATAAACATTTCATCAGGTCCGACATGAAGGAACCCCCTCGATCAGTGATAACCTCCTGCAGAAATCCAACACGGAAGAAAATCCCAAGCAAGGCATCTGCCACTTTGTCTGTCCTCAGTGAGGATAGGGCGACTGCCTCTGGGTACTAGGTGGCATAATCCACCACAGTCAGGATGAATCTCTTCCCTGAGGAGCTGGGGGCATTTAAAGGCCCCACAATATCAATTCCCACCCTCTGGAATGGCTCCTCCACTATGGGCAATGGAATCAGGGCAGCTTGGGTTTTCTTGCCCGCTTTCCCTATTTCTTGGCATCGGTGACAAGACCTGCAATACTCCTTCACCTGCTGGGTGAAGTTAGGCCAGTAGAAATTCTGGGCCAACCGCTGCATAGTGCATGTGATTCCCAGATGACTAGACAAGGGAATATCATGTGCAATCTTGAGCAACTGCTCACGATATCCCTCAGGAATGAGAAGCTGCCTGCCTAGCACCCCTTCCTCTGTATGTACTGCCTGAGTATACATAAGTCCATTTTCCCAATAAACCTTATGTCTGCTATCACCTCCCTGTGCACCATCCGAGTCTGCCCAAGCCCTCAGCTTCTCTAAACTAGGGTCACTTCTCTGAGCACCTGCAAACCCCTCACACTTTCCCAAGGCATGGGACAGGTCCCCTTCAGTCGCTAAACTAGGGTCCCTAGCACTAGCATCAGGGCACTCAGGATCACTGTCAAACGGAACCCTCTGACAATGAGTCACCCCTCCCTCTTTGGAGTAACCCTCTGTAGCTGTGTGGTTACTTGCTACTGGGGAAATTTCTACCCCTTTTTCATTAGTCTCCCCATCTGAAGACAAAGGCTGGGGAACCAGCCTCTCAGTGGTTTCCACAATGGCTTCTGTGGGGTTCAGAGAACTACAGTTTTCCTTTGTCGCTTAGCTACGGGTAACTGCACACACTATCCCTTGTTTGAGATTATTGCCCAGGATCACATCCACTGCTAAGGTTTTAGCTACAGCCACCTGTTGCACAGTTCCCCCTGTTTCACCCCAGCCTAGGAGAACACTAGTGAGGGGCAATGTTTTCATCTCACTAGCAAAGTCCTGTACAGTAACGTATTTATTGGGTATAAGCTGACCAGGGTCTACTAGATCCCCTTTTACCAAGGTCAAGGATGCCCCTGTGTCCCTTAACCCTTGCATCTGTACATCATTCACCATGACTGGGTGCATGTGTTCCCTCATGTTCACTGGCATGCTTCCAGGGACACACAAACCACCCACTTCTTTTCTAGTACCATTCTGCATATTATTGCTCATTCTTTTGGGACACTGTCTGGCAATATGCTCAGTTTTTTTACATAACCAACATTCACTTCTCTTTTCAGAGAAATCTTTTCTCTGAAAGCTGGGGCTAACCGATATTGGTGGAGGCAGTGAGGGTTTTAGCTGCCCTGAAGGCGCGCTTCTCCCTTTCTGCACTGCCACGCCCACCCCATTTGCTCTCAATCAATCAATCAATCAATCAAAATCTTTATTTATTCAGGCGAACATCATTGAGCGTAGCTCATTTACAAGATGGACCTGAGTGGTCATACAAATAAGGGTAAAAGTTTTTTTACAAAGACATGAGAATAGCATAACATTAGTACAATCAGATAAATATGAGATATATACAAAATTTACAGATATACAAGGCGCAGTAAAATAACTTAACCTGTAAAAATGAAGAGGATAATAGATATAGCAGGGATAATAATCAAATAATAGGGCTTTTGCAGGCTTTTATATGAAATGTGATAACTGACTGGGTAGAAGAAGGGAAACTAAACGTAGTGGATTACAGAAGGGAGGGGTGTAGGTTGGATGGGAGACTAGGCCTTATGGAAGCAGTTGCACAACTCTGGAAATAGGGCGTGTATAATCTTTGAAGGATGATAAGGGTAAGAGGGTATTCAGATTCATAGATTTTTGGAGTGAGTTCCAGACAAATGCTAGGGAATAGCTGATAGCAGCCCTCCCAAACCGGGTGCAGGTATTGGGAATCTTTAGCATAATGAGCTTATTGATCCTTAAGGTGTATGGCCTAGATGTGTTTTGGGTGAAACAGTCTGAGGTATAGGAGGAGTTTGCCTGATAAAGCTTTAAAGATCCAGATTGCAGCATTCCTTTTTCTTCTGTGCTGTAGGGATGTCCATTGACTGCCATGTAAAGAGAGCAATGATGGGTGCTGGAGGAAGGTCGTAATAAATCTGATGGCTCTATGATACAGGGTGTCCAGCTTATTTAAGAGGAGAGTGAACAATCGTAGAGAAAGTCAGCGTAGTCAATAAGGATAGGAATGATGCCTGGATTAATCTTTGTTTGGAGTCTCTGGTAAGGTAGTGTTTTATTCTGTAAAATAGGCCAAGCCTTTGTCTCAACTTTTTAATAGCTCTTCAATGTGGACAGAGTAGTCAAGCTTATTGTCAATCCAGACTCCAAGATATTTGAATTTATCCACAAAGCTTTTCTCCAAATAAGGTGGATAATTGTGGGGTGATGAATGATGGGGTAGTGGCAGAGCAATTCTTTGTGGCAAAGAACATAGCTTTTGTTTTTGCCATTTAAGTATTTTTTTCCAATAGGTTGTGTTGTAGGATGGAGAATTCTGACTGTAACAGTTCACAGGCTTTTGATGGTGAGGATTGCTGACATATAATACAGTATCATCAGCAAACAGATGAATGTTAGATTGAGAGAGATTGGCATCAATGTTATTAATATAAATGGCAAAGAGGATGGGGCCTAGGATAGAGCCTTGCGGTACACCTCTTAGCAGTGGTTTAGAGGTAGATAGGTAATTTTCATTTTACCAATTGTAACCTTCCAGAGATAGCACCTAAACCAATTGAGTGAGAGTGAATCAAGGCCTACAGAGCTAAGAGGAGATTAATGATTCATGATCCACTGTATCAAATGCTTTACTCAAATCCAGGAACACAGCACAGGTACTATTCTTTTTATCCAAAGCAATCTGCCAATCGTTAGTGACTTTGGCTAGGGCAGAGATGGTGCTATGCATTGATCTAAATCAGATTGTGCTGGATTTAGAGGTTGTTGGTGTCCAGATAGGCCCTTAACTGCGAATTTACTAATTTTCAAGCATCTTGGATAGTACCGGTAGGATGGAAATGGGCCTGTAATTGTTAAGGTCCATGGGATCACCTGATTTAAGTAGTGGAACTACTTGAGCTGTTTTCCATATGGAGGGGATGGAACCAGTAGCTAGGGAAAGATTGAAGAGGTGAGTGAGGGGGGCAGATAAGGCGTGCAATGCTACTTTAAGAAAGTAGGGATCCAGGGAGTCTACACCTGCACTCTTAGAAGTATCTAAATTGGATAGGAGATCTTCTACTTCTTTTAAGGATATTGGTTCGAAGGAGAATGTTGAAGCAGCCTTTTGTCCCACAGTGGATTGAAGGTTTAATGATGATCTCAAGAGATTTGCAAGTGAAGAGTCAAATGCTAGGCCAGCTGTGGTGAAATGGTCATTGAAGGTATTTAAGATTTCTTGCTTGTCAGTGATTTCTATGTCACTTAGTAGCAGTTTGGAGGGTAAGGCAGGGGCAGAATTTTGGCCTAGAATTCCCTTTATAGTACCCCAGAATCTGGATGGGTTAGTATAGGATGCATCCAATTCAGCTCTATAGTAGGCAGCTTTGGCATTTCTTATTTGTTTTGTGCATGAGTTTCTTGCTTTTCTGAATTGAAGCTAGTCTCTAGTATCCTTTGTTTTTCTTGCCTTTTCCAGAGTTTGTCTCTGGCTAACAAAGCTGTTTTAAGGTCAGCAGTGAACCAACGACAAGATTTTACTTTAGTTCTGACACTGGTGATTGGTGCATGTATATTGAGGCATTAGTGATAATGTCCTTTAAGATCTGAAGAGCTGTCTCAACTGAGGTTGTAAGGTAAAACTCTTGCCAATATGTTGTATTGCACAAATCATGGAGATATCCTGAGATGTTGAAATTCTTTTTGACCTTTTTGGAGAAATTTTGCAGGATTGGATGGCAGTGTAGATCTTATGCCAGCTATAGGACAATGATTACTTACATCACTGGGTAGCACTCCAGCATGAGAATATAAGTGAGGCTTGTTTACCATCATAATATCCAGGAGTGAGCTGTTGGTAGTATTTTTTAGGTTAATCCTTGTTGGATCTTTGATTAATTGAGTGAATCCATGGATGTCACAGAAGGTTACTAGGGGTGCAGATGCATTAGATAACCAATTTAAATTCAAATCACCAAAGATGATGGTATCTTCAGGGCCTAGATTGAGTATTGATCCTAGGTGGGATAGGAGTTTGAGGCCTGCAGAGGGGCCTATAGCAGCCAATCAATTTAAAGGAAGACATGTTAGGAAGGGATATTTTAATTGACAAGCATTCTAATTCCTTTGGTTCGGATGTATTGATGAGGCAGGATGAGAGATGGTTTCCTTGGCGTAGATGGCCACCCCACCACCCTGGAAGGCGATCTGATCTGAAGAGCTGGTAATTGGGAAGGTTTATATCACTGTCTTTTGTCGTAGATCTGAGCCAAGTTTCAGAGATAACCAGGAAGTCAGGTAGGGTATGTGCAACCCAGGCCTGTATTAAGGAGAACTTTTAGGAGGCTGCAGGCATTGAAGTAGAAGGAAACTTAGGCCATTTATGGAGGTTAGATCAGATGGGGATAAAAACTTTCAGTGGGGCCAGGATTGATTTCAATAGTACCAATACTGATCAGAAGGAAGAAGATTAGTTTGAGGAGGGCACCAAATGATAGGGATAGGGAGTGATCAGAGCATTTCCTCCTCTTCTTGGGAACCACTGTGTAATGGGTGAGGGTCCTGTTATATGGGTGTGAATTTATCACAAAGTAATAATCTGAGGGACAGGCATAGTGGGTTAATGTAATGCCAAAATAGATGCAAGGCACTTGAGGAATGTTGTAAGGATAGAGAGCCTTTTTGTGGGATACCCCAGGGATTGCAGTGCAAAAATGGCAGGATATAAATAAGGAATTGGTGGGTGTCCACTGGGAATGGCAGGGGTGGGCATGCCATATTCACTGCCTTAATCACCATGGCATGGGGTATATCATAATTGTCATTTGGGATTGAGGAAGATGAGAGGCTCAGAAGCAAAAGGAAGCAAAGTAGCATTGTGGAGGGAATGTAGGGGTTAAGTAGAGGAAGAGAATTAGCTATGGGCGTGGATTTAGAGAAATGGCGGAAAAGGTGTATAAAAGAATCAACCGAGAGGGGGAGGGGCGGGCAAAATTTTGCGGCTTTGCCCGTGCCTTTCTGCCTGCTTCTCCCGGCCTCCTGGTTCCCTGGTCGCTAGCCGGGTCACCGCCCGCTGGCGGCTCTTGGAGCCCTCCGTCCCTGGGTGCCCGAGGGCTGTGCCGGGCTGGAAGGTAGGGGACAGAGGAGAAGGCAGTGAGCAAAGGCACTTTATTGCAGCAATCTGCAAAAGGTGCTAAAAGCCTGAATGTGCACAACAAAGACTGGGAGGGTATGGGGTGGGGTTAGGCGCCTAAGCGTCTAGCCCACACAGAACACAAAAAGGCTGTAATCACAGGCTAAACTAGATATCTACACAACCCTCAAATAGGGCACATTTAAAAAGTAAAACAGCTCTTTTTAGGTAATTTTAACAATAAAGCATAATAACAGAAATCCCGGCCAGAAATGGTGTTGCAAAGTCCAGCTAAAGTCTATGGGAAAGGCGCACCAATCAGAAACAAGGCAGAGTTAGCGGTCACTTTCCGATTGGTTTGCGGCTTTGCCCGTACCTTTCTGCCAGGTCTGCTCTTGGCATAGTGGTCCGAGAGTTCAGCAGCCTCTTGCACTGTTTTGGGATCTCGGTCCTCCAGCCAGGTTTTCAGCTCTGCTGGTCATGCCCAATAAAACTGTTTTAACAAAATCACATTTACAATTTTATCAACAGAGTTTGCCTCAATTCCTTCCCACCAATGTTTTAAAAACTGACGTTGTTTCGTGGCTAGCTCCTCGTAGCTCATGTCAGGGCTTCTCCTGAGCTTACCGAATTTAGCTCTGTATGATTCAGCAGTTAATTCAAATTTCTTTAACAGTGCAGCTTTAAGTTTGCTGTAATCATCACTGTCCTCATTGTCCATTTGACCCAATGTATCCCAAGCTTTCCTGGTAAGTAGCAGGGATAGCTGGAAGCTCCAGGACTCTCTAGGAATTTTAGCCTGAATACAAACTTTTTCAAAAGAATTTAAAAAGTCATCCATATCCCCCCTTTAAATTCAATTATCAATTTGGAATTCAATTCGTAACCCAGCCCTGTAGTCTCAGTTAAACCCAAGCCACTTACCTGCTCTGGTAGTGGTAGTTGGAGTCGTAGCTTAGAAACATAGAATTTGACAGCAGATAAGGACCACTTGGCCCACCTAGTCTGCCCATTTTCCTACCTAACAGATGAGCTGCAGATCCTAATTAACCAACAGCTTACTTCCTCCTACCCCCCACTAGGACTGCCTTATGTCTGTCCCATGCATTCTTGAATTCCCCCACTGTTCTTGACTCCACGACCTCCTCAGGGTGGCTGTTCCATGCATCCACAACCCTCTCTGTGAAAGAATACTTCCTCAGATTACTTCTGAGATGTCCTCCCTCTATCTTCAAATTGTGCCCCCTTGTTCTTGCACATCTCTTTTTCTGAAAGATGCCACCCTCTTGGACTTCGTTGATTCCCTTGAGGTACTTGAAAGTTTCTATCATATCTCCTCTCTCCCTCCTTTCCTCAAGGTTATACATATTAAGCTCCTTTAGTCTTTCTTCGTATGTCTTCTGGTGCAGACCTTGCACCATTTTGGTTCCCTCCTCTGGACAGCCTCCACTCTGTCTATTTCTTTCTGGAGATGGGGTCTCAGAACTGCACACAGTACTCTAGATGGGGTCTCACCAACTGTCTGTACAGAGGGATAACAACTTCCTGTTTTCTACTATTGATGCCTCTCCCTATGCATCCCAATATCCCCCCAGCCTTCCTTACTGCCTTCTCACATTGCTTGCCCACCTTTAGGTCATCTGATATAATTACTCCCAGGTCCCTTTCCATTTTTACTGTTGTCAGTATCTCACCCCCATTGTGTACTCTTGCCGTGGGTTTTTGTTTCCCAGGTGCATTACCTTGCACTTCTTTGCATTGAATCTGAGCTGCCATACATTTGACCTTTCCTCCAACCTTGCCAAGTCCCTTCTCATCCTTTCCACTCCATCTGGTGTATGAACCCTGTTGCAGATCTTTGTGTCATCTGCAAAGAGACATACTTTTCCTTCCAGTTCCTCTGCAATGTCACTTATAAAGATATTAAAAAGGACCGGTCCCAGTACTGAACCCTGTGGTACCCCGCTAATAACCCTCCTGTCTTCACTGTGGACTCCATTTACTACTACCCTTTGCGTCCTGTTGTCTAGCCAATTTTTTATCCAGGCTACCACCTTGGGACCCACTCCAAGGCTGGCTAACTTGTGTATTAATCTTTTGTGTGGGACTGTATCAAATGCCTTGCTAAAATCTAGGTAAGCCATATCCACAGCCCCTCCCTGGTCTACTACTTTGGTCACCCAGTCAAAGAAATCTATTAGATTCATCTGACATGACCTTCCAATCATGAATCCATGCTGCCTTGGGTCCTGTGCCCCACTGGCCTCTAGGTACTCAACAATTCTTTCCTTCAGAAGTGATTCCATCATTTTACCTACCACTGAGGTCAAACTAACTGGTCTATAGTTTCCTGTCTCTGTCCTGCTCCCACTTTTGTGAAGAGGAATCACATCTGCCCTCCTCCAGTCCTCAGGTACCACCCCATCCTCCCATGATTTGTTAAAGAGAGTAGTCAGCAGTGTCATTAGTTCTACCCTTAATTCTTTTAGAATTCTTGGGTGAATCCCATCAGGCTCCATTGCCTTGTCCACCTTCAATTTTATTAGTTCTTTCAGAACCCTTTCTTCTGTAAATGGACTGGTATCAACCCTCGTCTTCAAAGTGTTTCTCTTGTTTGGTTTAGGTACCTCCCCCTCCTCTTCCTTTGTGAATACTGAGCAGAAATATTCAGTCAGTATCCCTGCTTTTTCATTGTCACCCTCTACCCACATTCTCTCCCCTTTATTAAGCCTCAGTATTCCTCCTTTGGTCTTTCTTCGCTCCCTAATGTACCTATAAAAGGTCTTATCCCCCTTCTTAACAGAGTTAGCTATCCTTTCCTCGGTTTGGGCCTTTGCTATTCTGACTGCCTTCCCAGCCTCTTTCTGCTTTAACTGATAAAGTTCTCTGTCCTTCTCCTTCTGTGTTTCCTCATATTTCCTGAATGCTATCCTTATCTCCTTAACCTTCCCTGCCACCTCTTTTGAGAACCATAGCGTTTTTTTCCTTTGTTGTGTTTTGTTGATTTGCTTTACACAGAGGATTGTTGCCTCTGTGATGGCTGTTTTGATTACTCTCCAATTTTCCTCCACTCCTCCTTCTTGCCTGTTTGCTAGTGCTTTTCTGAGGCACTCTCTCATTTTCTCAAGGTCAGCCCTCCTAAAGTCCAATACTCTTGCTTTTGTATGGCTTGATTGTATGGCTGTGTTTATCGTGAACCACACTGTTTGATGGTAAGCTTGTTCCCAGATAGCTACCCACTTCTAAATCTGAGATTCTTTCTCCATCCCCATTTGAGAGTACCAGGTCTAAGATTGCTTCTTCCAGGTGGGTTCCAGTACTAGCTGTCTGAGGCATGCCCCTGTAGGGCATCAAGAATGACCCTGCTCTTGGATGTGCCTGCAGCAAAGGTTCTCCAGTTAACAACTGGCATATTCAGGTCCCCCATCAACAATATCTCCCCTTTTTCTGCCATTCTAAGGAAGCCTTCTATCATTTCCTTGTCCATTCCCTCCCCCTGAGATAGGGGTCTGTATACAACCCCCATGGGGATTGTGGTGCCATTTCCTGTCTCCAGGGTAACCCTGAGTGTCTCATCTGCTCCCTGTTTACTCTTTAGTTCTGTTGCTTTGATACCTTTCTTTACATAAAGAGCTACTCCTCCTCCTCCTCTTTTACCCTCCCTGTCCCTCCTGTAGATTGTGTATCCTGGTATGTTGACATCCCAGTCATGGTTCTCTGTGTACCATGTTTCTGTGACTGCCACAATATCCAGGCAACCCTCTTCCATCAAGGCCACTAGTTCAGGGAGCTTGTTACACAGACTATGGGCATTGGTACTCATCACCCTCCACTTTTTGATGACCTTACCCCTTTTAGCCCCATTCCTGTCCTTACTGCCTTTGCCTTTTTTTACATTTACTTCTGGCCTGCTCCCTAATGACTTCTCTACCCTGGTGTTTACCTCACTAATTAATGTTGTTTGTGGGGGGAGGCTGGGAGTTCCCTGCTCCTTTTCAGTTCCTCCCCCCTTGGCTAGTTTAAATGCTTGCCAATGAAGCATTTAAACCTCTCACCTAGGATCCTGGTTCCCCCAGACAGATGCAGACCATCGCGCCAGTATAGGTCTGCATCCCTCCAAATAGCTCCCCAGTCCCCAGTGAAGCCAAACCCTGGCTCCACACCAGTTTTCAACCATTCATTGAATTCCCTGGTGAAAGTACCATATCACCCTTGCCATAGACAGGCAGCACCTCTGAGAAGGTTACTGTGCGCTACTTGTCTAAGGCCTCTCCCAACTCTACAAACTCCTCTTGCACTGCTCTGATCCCATTCCTAGCCAGGTCATTTGTCCCTAAGGTGGACAATAGCATCCAGCTCCTCACTTGTGCAGCTGCTCCCTGATCCTGAGGATTAAGCTTCCCTGTCCCTCAAGCTGTGTGGCGCCAGGCAGACTGCCCACCTCCCTCTCCCTTCCTCCCCCATTTCTACCCCCTAATGATTGAGTCCCCCACCAGGAGTGGTTTCCTTCCCCTGTGGGGTCTCATGCCACCCTCCTGTGGGTCTCCTTTGTGAAGGTTCCCAGCATCCTCCTTGGTCTCCACTGCAGGTGCCTCTGTAGAGGAACCACTATCCACCAGAAGAGTGAATGAATTGTGGAGAGGTACAGCTGGAGGGATACAACTCTGTTCCACCACCCTCTCCCTCCCTGAGCCCACCCTGGTCCAGCCTCTCCTCTTTCTTGGTGACCTTTGAGGTAGTGGCATTGGCCCCTAGTGGTCCCTGGGTGGGGGAGGAGCTTCTCCAGTTCATGTTGCCTCTGGTGCTCATGCTCCTCACGGTCAGCCTCTCACTGTTCCTGCTCTGCCTCTCAGTGTTCTTGCTCCCTCTTCTCCTCTGCAGCTCACTGGTCATGCTTCTCTTCCTTCTGGAACTCCAGCTCCATTCTGGCGCAACTCAATTTGCAGCCTGAGTACTTCTGGATCCAGGATACTGGTGACCTTTTCCTGCTGCTGTGGCCCTTCACTGACAGTGCCCCTGTTGCCCTCCTCATTGGATCTGGACACTGCACTGGCCACTAGCCCTGCCACACTCGACATTTGGTCCTTTTCAGTCCCTGTCTGTGACTCAGTGCTCTGGGTATCTGCTACCATCAGGGCATCCACAAGGTTCTGTTTGCTGGCTTTCACTTTGAATGGGACTCCTCTGTTCCCACACAACTGCTTTAAGTAGTCTACAGTGTGCCTGCTGTAGTTGGAAGCCTTCTTCTTCTTCCCTAACTAATGCTACTCTGACTTGCACTTTAGAAAAAAAAATAAAATGGGTAAGAACTTGACTGTATGCCAAGTGATATGGTTCTGTCTCCTTTTTAAAAATAAATCACTGCCTTTTTCTTTCTCTGCAAGTGAGCTGATGGTGTCAAGCTGACACACTGAACAATAAAAGCTTATAATACCAACATTTTTGCACCGCTGCCAACCAATCTGTCACAAACCCACTCAGCAGGTCAGCCCTCTACTCCCAAAGTGCCAACCTCTGAGTGCAGTCTTGTGAACAGTTAACAGAAACAGGGTAACCCTGCTGTCTGTTTTATGGGTTCAAATCAACTTTTGGTCTAAAGTCTTGGAGGGATTCAAACTGTGAACCTCTTGCTAGCACTACCCAATGTACAGGCTCAGATAATTCTGTCTTCGGGGGCCAGATATCTTTGCCTACAGGCACCTAACCAGGTGTACAAAAATGAACCCTTAAAACTCTAATAAAAGACCTTAGATTAAACTCTTACCTTTTTCCAGTTTAGTATCACCATTCAAGCTTATGCATTGTGTCAACTTTAACCATATATAATTCACTTGTTAAAGAAAGGAATTCAAAGACAGACCAAGTAGGCTCTAAAAACAGAGTTTTACTAAACTAGATAAAAGTATGTAAAACATAAAATACAGAACCATATATCTAAAAACATACAAATCACTTAAACAAAACAGGTTTAAAAGTGCAGACAAAATATTCTACCACAGTACTCTTAGAATTGTCTTTTCTAAAGTATTCTTATCTCACAGTGCTGAAGATGTTTATTTTTCAGAGTCCAAACATTAGTGTCAAAAATGGAAAAAAAAATACTGTTTAAAAACTGTCTTTGCCAACCCCTTTGTGTGAGGTCACCTAGCTCCTACTCTGTTTATTAAAATTCATACACCCAGGATGTTTTATCATTTTAGAAGGTAAGTTAATTAAGGTTACATCAGCAGAAACTCCTTTCCCCATGTGACTTCCCCAATCAAGTCTGTAAATTCCTTTCATCTATGAGCAGTATCCTCTCTCACACAGACATCGAAGCATTTATGATTTCACACCCGTGTGCCATAACCTGGTTTTCCTCCTCTAATGTCATAAAATGGATATTTATTTCCCTCTTAGCAGTTAAAGCTATATTTAACTTAGATAAACAGGAGATCCCTGATTAAGGTCTGTTCTAGTCTACAATTAGCTCCTGGCCTTCCAGGTAACACCTTGTTTCTAAAACCTGGGTGTGTGTGTCATCTCACATGCTGTCTCAGCATCTCTCATGAGAGACAGTCAATATCACATTTTTATATTATAAAAATGATACAGTGATCAGAACCAGCTGTCCAAGTGTCACATGGCATACTGAGCTAATCACCTGCTATCACCTAAAGCTAGCCTGGCCATCGCGCAAGGTAACCTTCTGCCACTCCTTGATTACTGCTCCCCCATTTACTCCCTCATGTCCAAAAACCAACACTCCTGCCATAATACCACATGTAATGACATCTGTCGCTTTGTTCTTAAAGCCCCCTCTTTTATACACCACTATGCACTCTATCAGCTCCTAGGATGGCTCCCCCTCCAGGCCCACTTTGACTATGCCATTGGCTGCCTGGTGGACAGTGCCCTCAGAAGTAACCAGTTATCCCCCTATGCTCCTCTACTCATTAATAGGGCTGCCACTAGAGCCCTTAGGGCCTCCTCTGTCCCCCTCAGAGGTTCCTTGCATCACTACAGCAATAGGTAATAAGCCTTTCTCTATGTCTGCCCCACCCTTTGGAACCGACTTCCCCCAACCATTCTTATATCACCATCCCATGAGTCCTTCAAATCTAACCTGAAGGCCTGGCTCCTGGCAAAGTCTACCTGCAACTGCTCACTAGGCTGTGCAGGAGTCCATAAGTCACCATAATCTTACCCCAACCAGTGATTATTGTGCCCTTCTAGGTCCATTCCCCCCTCCTTTTCCCTCTATCCTACCCTGCCCATGACTATCTTGCGCATGCACCTACACATTTGACTTTCTGACCTTTTGCAGTCACACACAGCCTACCTATCTGGCTCCTCCTATATCTGGTACCCTATATTAGGCCAAGACCTAGCACGCACTTTGACTCTGCAGGGCACATCACGTCCTCTCATGTCCACTGCACAGCTGCCTTCACTTTCCTGCTGTCTGTGTATGATGCTCTGTTTGTGGACCACGCTCTGTTTACCACAGTGCTTTCTCAGGCTGGCCTGTTCTTCTTCCCCAGCACATGCTTTGTTACCTAGACTAAATGTTTACAATATGTGATGTTTTAACTGCTCCATTGTTGAGTTGTACAAATGCACATTATCTGTGTTTGTACTACTGCCTGTATTCTTACTATAATGTAATTTGCCATGCAAGTATATCGTATGTAAAGTGTGTCTGTTGTTGTCTGTTGTATTCTGCCGTGACAGTATACCATTATGTAAAGTGTGTCTGTTGTTGTTTTGCTGTCTCACCACTTTGTGGCCCAGGTTGTTACTGAAAATGGTCCTCTGGATCAGTGCACTTACCTGGTTACCAAACACATAAGTAAGTAAGTAAATAAATAAATAAATAAAACGGACGTTTTCATTTAGTGCTTTCTCCTTAGATAAGAGACAAGGAGGCTAAATTTGACATTTCAATAGTGGCAGCTTGTGGATTATTAGTCCACTTCATTTAGTGCCTTCTCTTTGGAAAGCTGACTACAGGAGAGGATTTGGTGGGTTTTTTTGCCACATCAGCAGCACCTGTAGTGTGGAGGGACAGTCAGTGGCTGCATCGGCAGCCACTGGGGAGCACAAGGAGGTCGCAGTTGGAGGCACTCTGGGAGGAGCTGCTTGGCCACATTGGTGGTGATAGGAGCTGTGGTTGACCACATCGGTGGCCAAAGAGGATATCTCCAGCCAGTTGATGCCAATGGCGTGAAGTTTCTGTTTGCGGCCAGGTGTTAAAAAACAAACAGCCCGACCACAACTCAGAGCTGACTGCACAAAAGGGTTTTTCTTCCGTCCACCCACGGTGGCCCCGACCTTTGTTAAATGCAGGTGGGGGAGGAGCCTACAGCGAGGAAGCCTCATGGATTGGCCCAAGAGGACTGTACTACACTTTCTACAAAAGGGCAAGCCACTTGAACCTTTAACTGAATAGAGCACATTGGAGAGCTGGCCTTGTAAAAAGGTACTGTTAACTGTGGGGCTGTGGTCAGGGGCACTCTGCAAAGGGTCTGCTAACATGGGGATTAATCTCGGGTAGTAGGGGTGGAAGAAGGGGAAAAAGCCCCCAACAAGCCGGACGGGATATACTGGACCAAGGGGTAGGCTGTGTGAATCAAGGGGCTGCCTGAAACAGCTTGAGAGTCTAATGCTTAATCTTTGCAGTTTGTGTTGGGGGAATCTCTGCATTTTCTGTATTTTCTGTTTTGAGTGTTAACCCAGCGAGGGGCTGCATTTCTGATGTAAAACAGTTATGGTTTCACCCTAGTGACTAGGATGTGAAAGGGACCTATACACTGTCTGGTGCATACAGTACTTGTCATACTGGGATACCCTGGTCAGGGGCCAAAGTTACTAACGTGGGGAGAATTGTGGGATGCAATGGATGTGGGGCAGTGGTTTGGATGAATGTATTGTGGCAGCTGGGAGGATGTCCAATATGCCACAGGTTAAGCAGGCTGGAGGAGGAGATGAGGAGGATTAGGAGGGAACTCGAGGGGGTGGGCGAAAGGAGGATTGAGTTGGAGGCAGGGGAATGGGAGCATGTAAAAAACACACAGACAGGGCACGAGGGGGAAAAATGGGTCAAGAGAAGGGGAAGGGGTAGCGGGCATCAAAGGGGACAGGCAGTCCAGCAATGAAGGATGGACTAAGCTCAAGTCTACCAGGAAGGGAGGGTCACAGGACAGGACAGCAGAGAGTTCACAGGCCAAAATGAAAGAGGGGAACAGGTTCAAAGCACTGTTGACACTGGATGGGGAGGAGGAGAAGGAGGAAGAGATGCGGGGGTAGGAGAGGGAGAAAGAGATGCGGGGGAGGTGGGAGTCGTACAAGGTGGAAGGGATGTAGGGAGGCCATGGGGCTGAAGAAGTGGGTAAGAGTCAGGAGGGGTAGGGTAGCAGTAGGGCTGTGGTATGGGGGATGGGAAGAGGGAGAACAGCGAGTAGGAGGGGAGGAGATGGAAGGATGGGGGGGCAATGGAAGTAGGATCAGTGATCCTAGGGACAAGGAAGACAGAAATGAGTACACGAGGAGAAGGGGGGCTTAAGTGGTTCAAGGGAGGAAAGGGATGTGCTAGTGGTGGAGGACTCCATACTTAAGGGCGTCAGATGGGGCAGTAGAAGGGAATGGCATAGTTGCATATGGGTGGAAGCTATACCAGGTCAAAGGGCAGACCGAGCAGGACAAGCAACTCTAAGATTCATGAGGAGGCGAAGGGGGAGACCACACGTAGTGGTGCATGTGGGGACTAATGACCTGGCAGGGGAGACTGTGGAGGTGGAAAGGTTCGGAGAACTGGGAAAACTGTGCAAGGAAGTAGGGGAGATGGTTGCCTTTTCGGAGGTGCTCCCAGTCCCCCGAGAGAGCACAGTGAGAAAGAAGAGGATTAGGAATTCAACGTATGGCTGGAGGGTGGTGAGATCAAAGAGTATGGGTGGGTGGGTGGGGATGGGGCCGACCTGGGACAATAATGAACTATATGCAGGAGATAGGCTGCACCTAAGTCGGGAGGGAAAGGGAGTATTAAAGCAGAAGCTACAGGAGTATATAGCAACAAAAGTGAATTAAAACTAGCTGGGAGTGGCGGGGGGTCGGACTATAGGCAAAGTACCCAGGGACCGGGTAAACCTACCCCCAAACTAATAAGAAGGTACTTGGGGATTTAGTCCAGAAGAGACAGGGTGGGGAGGAGGATATGGAAAAGGAGGAAAGGGTGACAGGGTGGAGGGTGTTCTCAGTGAATGCGAGAAGCCTTGGTAACAAGGCAGCGGAGCTTCAGGCGCTCTTGGCTGTAGGAAGGGTGGACATCACGACAATCACCATCGAATTTAAGAGCGGCCTAAAAACTCATTTGTACCAAATTGCTTTTTATAGTATTATATGAATTGTTGTTAAATTGTGGTTTTATGAATGTTTTATAGTGTATTATAATGTTTGATCTTTTTTATTATATGTTTTGTACAGCGCTTTGAAATTTTGAAAGGCGCTTTAAAAATAAAATTATTATTATTATTATTATTATTATCACAGAAGCATGGGCCACAGAGCAGCAGGACTGGAACCTGGCAATCCCAGGGTTCAGACTGTACTGAAAGGACCGTGGTGAAGGGAGGAGGGGGTGGCTGTCTATGTGGGAGGGATCAAATGTACAAGGGAGGAAAAGGAAGAGAGGGATATGGAGGCAATTTGGTTACAGCTCATGGACTCCAGGGGAAGGAAGTAGAGGTTTGGGGAGGTGTATAGGTTGCCATCTCAGAATATGGAAAGGGACAGAGAACTAGTGGAACAAATCAGTAGTGTAGGTAGGAGGGGGAGGTGGTCATAGTGGGGGATTTCAACCTGCCAGGGGTGAACTGGACTGTGACGGTCACCTCCAGTGCCAGGGAGAGGGTCCTCTGGGGTGCATTCCAGGGGGGGTTGCTGAACCCACAAGACTGGGGAACACACTTGACCTGGTACTATTTAACAGTGAGGCAGTGAGGGACACAAGGGTGGAGGATCCATTAGCTGACAGCGATCATCAAATGGTGTGGTTTTACATCACAATGAGCAGGGAGCCAGAGGGATCTGCAACAAAGGTGGTGGATTTCAGGAAGGTGGACTTCGGGAAAAAGGGGGAATTGCTGACGGGGAGATGCAAAAGAATAAAGCAGGGAATGGGGACAGCACAGAAGTGGGACATAATAAAGCAAGGAGTCATAGAGGTGATGGAAACATGCACCAGGCTACAGAGTAAGAAGAATAGGGCAAAAAGACCATGCTGGCTGAACAGGGAGATGATTGAGGGGGTGAGAGCAAAAAGAGTGACGTACCAGAGGTTCAGAAGGACAGGGAAGGGGGAGGACAGGGAGGAGTACACCAAATGGTCCAAGGAGGTGACCAAGAGGGTAAGGGGTGTGAAAGCCATTAGGGAACTCAGATTAGCGCAAGGAATTAAAGAAGGAGAGAAAGACTTTTTTAGATATGTCAGGGAGAAAACGAAGTGCAAGGACAGTATAGTGAGGATAAAAAGGAGGGAAGGAGTGGGTAGAAAAGGAGAAAGAACAAGCAGGAGCACTGAATGAGTACTTCTGCTCAGTGTTCACAAGGGAGAAGGGGAGTCCATTACCACCCTGGTCGGGGGGTGGGGGTGTGAGTTAATGGATAGTAGGTTAGAGGGTAGCAGAGTCTTGGAAGGGCTAAGGGCACTGAAGGTGAATGAAGCACCTGGGACAGATGGTATCCACCCCAGGGTGTTGTAGGAGATGGCAGAGGTTCTAGCAGAACCACTGGTGGACCTGTTCAGCACCTTCCTGGAAATGGGGGAGGTGCCTCAGGACTGGAGGATGGCCCATGTGGTACAGTTACATAAAAGTAGTCCAAGGGACAATCCAGGAAACTATAGGCCAGTCAGTCTGATGTCCATAGTGGGAAAGCTCATGGAGACAATAATAAAGGACAGGCTGGTGGCATTTCTGGAGGGCAACAACCTGCAGGACGGGAGGCAGCATGAGTTCATTTCAGGGAGATCCTGCCAAAGCAGTCTTATACAGTACTATGACTGGGTGATGAGGGAGTTGGATGGGGACCATGCTGTGGCTGTGCTATAAAAGGATTTCAGCAAGGCCTTCAATTCAGTGATACATGGAAGACTAGGGTGAAGTTATCTGGGGTGGGAGTGGGGACAAAGATGGCATGTTGGATCTCAAACTGGCTAAGGGGTAGGCTGCAGAGGGTGGTGGTGGGGAGGGGGAAGTCTCGGAGCCTAGATCTGTGATGAGCGGGGTGCCGCCAGGCTTGGTGCTGTTTGGGTTATTCATCTCAGACATTGAGCAGGGTGTGATGAGAAGGATTGGCCTGTTTGTCAATGACACCAAAATTAGTGCAGTTGTAGACAATGAAGATGGATGGGTGCAACTACAGAGGGACTTGACAAAGTTGGAGGAATGGTCAGGGAAGTGGCAGCTGGGGTTCAGTGCAAGGTGTTGCATTTTGGGGCAAGGAACCCAAGGAGAGAATACTGACTGGGGGGATCAAGCTGGGGAGCACCGAGGAGGAAAAGGACCTGGGTGTATTGACAACAGCAAGCATGAAATGTACTGCCCAATGCAGGAGGGCAGCGGTGAAAGCAAACAAGATACTAGGGTGCATAGCATGAGGATTCACGTCCAGGCACAGGGAGGTGAGTTTGCCCCTCTACAGGGCTCTGGTTAGGCCTCACTCAGAGTACCATGTGCAGTTCTGGAGGCCGTACCTGAGCCAGCACGTCAAGCTGCTGGAAGGAGTGCAGCGAATGGAGGGAATGGATTATGAGATGAGGCTAAAGGAACTGAATGTGTACGAGAGAAAGTAGAGGGGGACATGATTGAGACATTCAAGTACCTGAAGGGTGTCAACAAGGGGGGACCGAGGGGGTGTTGAAACTAAGGAGTGGGAGGGAGACTAGGGGGCATGGGCTAAGAATAGGGGGGGGGGAGATTCAGGAGGGAGACGATGAGGCATTACTTCACAGAGAGAATAGTTGCAAGGTGGAACACACTACCAGAAGGGGTGATGTCATGCAAAAATGTGGCTGGCTTTAAGAACGCTTGGGACAGGGTACAGCGGTGGGTAAGGGTGGGTGAGAAGGACAACAATGGGAGGTTAAAGAGCCCCTGACACCATTAGAAAAACTTGGAAAAAATGTGAAGTTTAGACAGTTTAGTTTATATTTCATGTATTTTCTATAATTATATACCTTTTTTATGTTGGCTCGCATATGTGAAGCCAACATATTGCGGTAGTAGCAGATTTGGAGGAGCGGTCACTGTGTGTTGGCAAATGCAGGGCATGCATCAGTAGGTGCGTCCCTCATTCCCCAATCAGCCAGCAGCAGAAGCTGACATCACACATCCCTAACGTGGCCACCAGATCTAAGAAAAGGTCCGCTGCAATGAAGCTGTCATGCAGCGGGACCACAACACGCCTCCCAACATGCATGCAACATGGCGGCAGTGACTGCCGCCGCCTCCTGTCACAATGCCGATGGGGGAGCCCGCTCCCCGTTGGCCTACTGGACACCCCTCCCATTTAAAATGTATGCCGAGAGGGTGCCCAATCCCCCTCGGCATCATGCACCCCCCCCATTTATTCTTTGCCGATGGGGAGCCCATTCCCCATCAGTGTTTATCCCCATCCCCGTTTATTCTGCCGACAGGGGATCCCCTCACACGTTGGCATAATGTCTCCCCACTTTTGTTGTGTGCCAGGAGGGCAATCCCCCTCAGCTCATGTCTCCCCCCTTCAGTATGTGTTGGACGGCGTGCCCAATCCCTGTCGGCTACAGCATCCCCCAAAACACTCAGGTGGCACGCTGGGAGCCCACCCCAGTGTGCCAAATCCCCTGCAAAAAAAAAATGTCCAGCAATGTTTGTTTTTTTTTACAACTTGTAAAAAAGAAAATAATCCCTCGTGGTCTCCCTGCCCCCTCCCACAACCCACGGCCACCATCTGCGCACCCTGTATCCCCACACTACCCCTCACCCCATACTTACCTCCGGAGTCTGGCACGACAATCTTCGGTAGACCAGGAACACGTCTGCACTCTTCAAAGCCGACCGCAAACTGAAGAAATGCCAGTAAGCTGTATAATGGCATAAATAGGGTTTTTCCATCTTTGGTGCATATCTCAGCCATTTTGGGGAATTTTGGCACCAAATTTTCAACATGGGGTTATTGGGACCCTTCCTCATGAATTCAGGTACTATCATGGTGTTATTTGTCCTGAAAGTTGATTTCGCAGTCACTGCATGGAATCACCTTTCAGGACTGAGTAACGAAACGACAGTGCTACTGTTCATGAGGGGGGTTCTCAAAAAGCATATGTTGCAAATTTGGTGGGAAAAATAAAAAAATGGCTGCTTTACGAGCGTGCGTTGCGCAGTTTCCACGCACACTCTAAATTCTTGAATTTGTAAAATTTTCACTCCAGATTTTCAAAATTGACATTTTTCCACACCTCCTTATGAACAGTACAGCTGTCATTTTACATATCCTGGCTGAAATGTGTTTTCGCACATCCGGTGCAGAATAGCGCAGTCGCTGTGCGAAATCAGTTTTTGGGACAGTTTGAGGAAATGACGGTGACACTGTTCATGAGCATAAGTCCTAAAATGCCTATGTTGAAAATTTGGTGACGAAATGCCATAAAATGGCTGTGTTACAAGCGTGCATTGAGCAGTTTCCACGAACCCTTGTAACTTCGAAAATTTGCAATATTTTCATGCCAGACTTTCAACACTGGCATTTTTTCGCACCTTCTTATAAACAGTACAGCTGTCATTTTTCACATCCTTCCCTAAATGTGTTTTCGCACCTGTGGCGCTCAATGGCGTGGTCACTATGCGAAATCAACGCTTCAGACAAATTAACAAAATCACAGTGCCACTGTTCATGAGGGAAGGTCCCAAAATGCCTATGTTAAACATGTGGTTAAAAAATCCCAAAAATAATTGGGTTACGGACGTGTGTTGCACAGTTTCTGTGCATGCTTATAACTTCAATTTTTCATATTTCACTCTAGATTTTCAGTGTTGCCATTTTTTTAACATCTCCTCATGAACAATACAGTTGTCATTTTCCACATACTGCCCAAAATGTGTTTTCATCCCTGTGTCACCAAATGGCATAGCCACTGTGCAAAACCACCTTTCAGCTAACAAACTGATAGTGCCGCTTTTCATGAGGTGGTCTCACAAACAGCCCATGTGGAAAGTTTGGAGTGAAAATACCAACACACGCCTATGGTGTTAGGGTTTCCAACTGTAGCACCCTGCCCTGTACAGACTGACAGGAGTCAGGAGTGTGACTTGGGATCATCGGCTGTAATGATCATTCCATTCCCACCCCCACCCCCACCCTGCAGCTAGTGACAGGCATCATGGTGTGTCTTGCACTGTTTGGCCACAAAATTCACCCCATTCTCCTATACTGCACCCACCTCAGCATATTTCCTTATGGAATGGGGTAAGTATAACGCCCAAAGACCCCAAAGCACACCACGACACTTGTAATTAAGTGTCTACAGGATGGGGG
The DNA here is from genome assembly GCA_016271365.2 of Neoceratodus forsteri. NCBI lineage: Eukaryota > Metazoa > Chordata > Ceratodontiformes > Ceratodontidae > Neoceratodus > Neoceratodus forsteri. Next base: position 58,669,932 of record CM057455.1, read on the forward strand.
TGAGGTACGATGGCATGAGCGTTATTGCTGATGACCCAAAGGCACATGCCACTGCCTGTCCATCTCTACAGAGTGGGGTTGGCGTCACTTCAATACTTCACTGCCATTCCTATTATGCATCTCTAACTCTGACACTACCAGTGCCAATGCCAGCGAGACAACATTCGGCATTGACAAATGCTTGTTCTTTATTACTGAGGACAGCTGTACAAAAGAGGCTTAGGCTTTATCTGCTCTTTCTGCTATCCTACATATGACATCATAATCTGGATTGCACCTGGAAATGAGCTTCTGTTCATGGTGCTTTTCCCCATTACCAACTTTTAAATAAATAAATAAATAAATAAATAAAATAATCTCCCATTTATGGCATCGTAATTATCCCCACTGCAACAGATTGTGATGCCATAAACAGAACTGTGATGTCAGATGTAGGCAAGCAGCAAGAACAGATAGGGCAGTGATCCTGTTTACATGTAAATGTCCTTAGTAATAAAGAAGAATGAGAAATACAGGAACAATATTAAAATATAAGCTGGCTTATGCTAAACATTACATTTTCTCAAAGTTGTCACAATGGTGTCAGGGGCTCTTTAAGGGGGTTGGGGAAGGGCAGCTGCCTGCTAGGGCGCTAGCTGCACAATCGAGCAGACTTTGATAGGTAGGTCTGTTCTGCTGGCACCGTTGTAGGTTCGTATATTCATAGGAATGGATCAGTTTAATTTAAACTGCAGGGAAAGGACAACTTTTTTACTAGTTGCGCTGCCAAGGCATTTAAAGACGGATCTGTACCAAACTTGGCAGGTATGTAGAGTGGGGTGTGCTCTATTAGAGGAAAATAGTTTTATTAAAATAAAAGTTGAGAAAAAAGGGATCACTAACCTGGGAAAGTGGAGTGACTGTAAACCAGAATCCATGCTGCAGAAGACAGATTGGAGAAGGAGCGGGTGTAGGCTCGTCCAGTTACAGCTGCCCATGGGACAGCCCCAAGGAGGAGTTAACACAGGAAAAATGAATATTTAAATTTATTGGCTCAAGGATGGGGGAAGAAAGTATTTTAAAGGGAAATAACTTGTTTTGGTGGTGTTTAGTGAGGAAAGACATACCAAAAGTTATTTCATTCTGCACAGTGGAGAAACTTTGAGCCCTAGCAACTCCAGGTACTCATGACTTAATGTCTTTAAAAAATGTCTTTGGAAAAACTTAGAAAGGGAACTTTCAGATGGGAAAGGGGTGAAGGTGCTTAAACCTTGTGTTGTAATTTATTAGGGTAACAAAATATATATATATAATAAATACACTGGGGATCCAGGCTGACAGGGCAAACTAGCCTCAGAATTTTCAGGAAGGCAACTGAGATTCAAAAGTGAATATGCCATTATGGCTTATACCCCCTGAACATTCATTGTTTCAAAATTCTGGTCACTGATTGGACAAAACCCCTGTTCCAATCTGGAATTCAGTTTGATTGGTGCTGGAGTTTGGAACAGGGTTTTGTCCACTCAGTGTCCAGGATTTTGAAAAACAAAAGAATGTTCAGAGGGTATAAAAGGAGCTGCACAGCTGTTTCAGTGGGTTTGAGCAGGGAGAGTGACATGAAGGGGCCTGACATGTCAAGAGGGAGTCCAGTGCAGCTTGCTGAGGCCTACCAGCTTGATAGGGCCTGGGGGAACTATCCCTCAGTTAAGTGAATCCCAGTGTTAAGGGCAGTAGGGCTGTAAGTGAGAGCAAGGACAGTGTGAATTAGACTGCTGCTTCAAGCACCTGTTTTCCACAAGTGTCTTAAGCTTTTTCTGACTAGAGAGCAACTGCTTCAAGTATCAAGGTCATCTCCATCGTCAGTGCCACCTGGTCGCTGCTGACTCCACAAGAGGTCCCGGACATTATTGTTCTTCAGCCATAAAGGGAAAGTGTACAGTACCATTTTATTTTAATGTTGGACTAGTTCAAGAGGGACACTTGTCCATAATTGAATTCTGGAATCCTTATTTTAAGGACTACTTATCCAGCTGCAGAAAGACTGAAATGTAAGCTGATGATGCCATCTGTACAGGTCCTCCTCTGACCCAGCCTCGTTGAACTTCCAGCTGCAGCAAGATTTCTTGAACCTCAAGGCATGGTTTCTTGATAATATAGTGGTGCTCAACACCAAGAGGACTAAATCCATGCTTTTCTGTCACTGTACCCCTAAGCTACCCTCTCCACCCCCAACCCTGGTGATAAACTCCTCCAATGGTGACCCTTTAGAGCTGGTTCAGTCCTTTAAATATCTTGGTGTCACTGTCATGCTGGATTCCCACCTTACCTTTGATATACATGCCTCAACTGTGGTCAAGATCCTTCACCAAAAGCTAGGACAACTGTACTGCCTCCTGTCTTAACTTACTCCTCCCACTTGGCCATAGCTTCCTCCTCCCTTCTCCCCCTCATCTCCTATGGAGCCCCTATTATCCTCTCTGCTCAGGTCACTCCTCTTTCCAGACTCAAGCAGTCCTCTCACAGGATCATTCACTTTGCCCATGGTGCTAAGGCCTGAGCGCACCACTGTTCAGTCCTTAAGTCCCTTGGCTTGCCTTCCTTTGAAGCTAGGCTGCAATACCCCATCCTTTGCCTGACCTACAAACTAGTTCATACTTTCACTTTCCCTGCCTTATGCCCATTGTCCAATGGAAAACTAAGATCAGATCCTTAAGGTCTGCCGACCTACCACTTCTCACTATCCCTAAGCCCCACCTTGCTGTGGGTCAACGTGCCTTCTTCACCTTCTCTTGATCCTCTCTTCTGGAACTCGTTATCATCTGCTGTTTTGTCCTGCCCAACTATTTGCACCTTTCAGTGCTCCCTTAAATCCCACCTCGCCTCCTCTCAGTCCTGTACCTGTTTCTGAGTCAACGCACGCTTAGCCCCTACCTCGCTCCCCCCCACACCTACCCTCTCCCTTGTACTTTCCCTGTTTTCTTCTTGCTTTGCTCCCAAGTGCCATAGCTGCTTTGCTGTGATTTTGAGCTACTCATATATCTGTGTTTATCCTGCTCCACTTCAACTATAATTAGGACTGCTGTGCCTGTATATACAGCATTATTTGTAAATACTGCCCACCATCACATCCTGTTGATACCCTGTTTCTTTGTTACTTCTGTACTGGTATAAATACAACTGCCATGCCTGTATATACTGAATTTTATTTGTAAATGCTCACTATTGTACCTTGTTTATGCTCTGTGCTATGCTGCTGCCTTTGCTATTTGTGTTAAGTGACATATCACTTAATTTTGCTGCTCTATTAAATTTTCTTATGAATGTGCTATAGTGCAAAAGTGTCATGGTACACTTTATAGCTGCTATTCAACACATATGTATTATGAATGTGCTATTGTAAAAGTGTCTTTGTACACTTATCTGTTTCTGTCTCTTCCCTGTACCCTCCCCCGGTCACCCCTGAAAAAGGGATATTCTGTCTCAGTGGGTTTACCTGTTTACCAAAATTCAGATAAATAAATAAAATTTAAAGACTCGTGGGGGGGGAGGGGGAGTACTCTGCAAATGTTACTGAAACAAATGCTATGTGATGTAGTTACATGCTAATGTGAAATGTGTAGTTTAACTGCTATGAGTGTGTAAGTATTTAAAGTACAGTGTTAGATACCAGGGAAGGGTATGTGGTGTAAAAGGGGTGAATGGACTACCTGAAGGGGGTAAAGGTCTAGTAGCCACTGCACGCCCTTAAGGCAATAATGATTAATGTGCAGCAACTAAGGCCCACGGTGTGGCTTAGTGCTGGTTGTAGTTAAAATAGTTGGAGGGCTGGTGGGTGCTGTATTAATCTGCAGTCTCCAGGGGGGCATTCAAGTTCAACCTTACAGAAATGAAAGGGTTTATTACTAGAGTTATCTGCTAAAGCAGTGTTTATGCAAAGTGAATGTATTGCAGTTGCTAAAAGTTATTGCTGTCTTATATGCTGACTTGGCTTGTAACCTGGCATTTCAGTTCAGTAAAGCTTACCTTAAATTTTCACTTGAGAGCGCATGTCAGAGTCTTGATTCCAGTTGTCTGTGTCTTAAATTTCGGAGGACTCCTGGGTCAGTCCAGTGCAGCACCTCTCTCTCTCTTTCTTTCTCTCTCTCTCTCTCACTCTGTCTCTTTCTTTCACGCAGATACCTCAGCTATTCGACAGGGGAGATAATTTTTAGCTGTTCTGTGTGTACCCAACTTGGTGGTTGTGGGTGAGAAGAAAGGCTAATGCCCTACTGGTGATGCAGCTCTGTTGATTGTCTGTTAGCTGCTGCATCTACCTGGTAAGCTGGGGGTTCTTGTGTTACCCCTAGTATTGAAATTGGTGGTTCCCGCTGGGCTCTCAGTGATTCACTGCTCAAGAAAGGATGGTAGGGGTGGGGGGTGGGGCTATTAGTTTTAAGTCAGACTTGAACTTCACGACTTTCCCAGTGGGAGTAACAAGGTCCTGTGAATGTGTGGCTGTGTAAGGTGTTGCAGATGCAGATTGCAGGACCCTTCTCATGTATCGCCCCTCCAGGGCATAAGAGGGAATTCCTGCAGGAAGTCACAGACTTCATCATCAGACTAGTCTTGGAGTTGCCCGGATGGATGATTCTGGTGACATCCACGGTTGGATCAATGATGAACTCACCATTTGGACAATACTTCCTCCAATTAAAGCAACCATTGGGCCTGACACAGGTGGTTACCTCTGCAACCCACTCACATGGCCCCTCCCTGTTCAGTACCACCCTTTGAGAGGTTTGACCCCAGAGGGTTTTACGGCAGTGCTGGATCTATCAGGTGTGATGCGAGCTTATGAAGAGTCAGGGGGAATTGGTATTGACCAATAACAGGGCCATCACAAGTGCTTTCAACTCTATTGCACCAGTCCATGTTCGGCCCTTCACCTCACACCAGAGATCCCCATGGTTTGACGGGACTCTCAGGGAGTTGAAGGCAAGGCACTGAAGGTTGTGGCACTATAGAGGGTATTAAACAGCAATTTCCTTTAAGAAGGCAGAGTTTCTGTCCAGGGAGATTGCTGCAGCAATTAATAGACCAGCTCAGCTCTTCTGGACGGTCGACAGGCTGTGTAACCCAGTTTGTCTTCGGTCTGTTAGAGCCTTTTTGCAGTCTAAATGTGATGAGTTTGCTCTGCTTGAAGGGTTCTTATCTTACTCTGGTGCTGTTTGACCTTGGATGACTCCTCAAGCTAACAACAAACTGGTGAAATGCGATTCCTCTGATTTAAACTGCAGTTATAGTTTAAATGAGTATTTTAAACAAATAAGAATTCTGTTTTTTTTTTTATGTATGATCTCAGAGTTAATAGTACATGATTTTCTAAATAACTGTCATAAGCTTCCAAAGAAGGACTTGGTTGATCCGAAAACTTAGGCACTTCGTTCTTTTTGTAACATCTGTGTTGGTCCAATAAAATATATCAAAGCATTTACTTCAGAATCCATTCTGATTCTGTGGAATTTCAATTATTTTGCATGAAAATTCTGCAGAATTTCACCAAATTGTAAATTTCAGTTATTTTGAGTTAATTTTTAAAGCATGCCTCCAACTGACACCGACTTTGGAATGTAAATAGTTAGTAATGGCTTAAATACGTTTATCAAAATTTAGAGTCAAAGGTAGCTGAGTTATGGGCCACCAAACATTTATTCGAAATTTAATTTTCAGTTATTTCAATCTAATTTAAAAATTTCTTATCCAGATTTCTCCACAGTTTCAGGATTTAGAAAAACATACAGCATGAGTATGTGCACCAAGTTTTAAGTCTCAAGCTTCAAGGGGGAGGGGCTGGCTGAGTTATAGGTAGCCAAACATTTTGACAAAATGTAGATTTCTGTAATTTTAGTATATTTTTGATATTATTTATTGAAATGTTATAAAAGGTTAAGAGTATACAGGTTATCACTACATTTACATATGTGCATAGTTTCAGATTTCTAGCTTCAAATGGGACTGAGTTATAACCTGCTAAACACATTGTCAAAATTTTAATTTCAGTTATTTCCTTTTAATTTTAAAACAACATATCCAAATACTAGATTTAAACACTGAAACACTATACCACATGATCATTTCTGACATTGTTCATATCTACATCTTTAAATGGGATGGAATTAAAAGTAATCATCAGAAGTCCTCATAGTTTCTTGCACCTAATATCTCTGTTCAGACCATTCTGCTTTGAATTAAGTTGCTTGATGACCCTAAATGCTGACATTCTTCTTTACTGTACACCTCTGAAACTGTCTTTAAATACCAGTGCTGATCAGTCCAGAAAGGAGGTATTAGGTTGGGTGAAGTGCTGTCCCACAGGTACACTGTTTATCTTATGTGATAATGGTGTGCTAGAGAGAAGCTTTATCCAGGTCTGAAAGTGTTGTTTGGTTTCTCCCACATAGCATCCTTCTAAGCATAGTATCATATGCCTTGGGGGTGTAATACAATGTCACAATACACTGACATCTATACATTACTCCATTTTGTATGTCTAGTGGGAGTTAATACCATTAACGTCATACAAAAGTCAATATGCATCTTATTCTGAATGGCGCTATTTGCATATATTTAAAACACAATTGAGAACTGGTAGAGAAGTATGTGCCCTTGTATATCATACATAACTCCTTTGATCACTCCACACTGGAAGACTATTTCCCTATTAGGTGTTTTCGGGGAGTTCTGCTCAGGCCTCAGCAAAATGATGTAACATTTATTGAAAAATATACAACTCAACAATCCAAAACTAGAACACAGAATGGCAAAAATTTCTACAGCAACCATAAATTTGCCCTGTGTGCTAAGGTATGCAGGGATAAAGGACAGCCAGACACTGACGAACACCAGCATGCTGAAAGAGATGTATTTAGCCTCGTTAAAGCTGTCAGGCAGATTCCGTGCCAAGAAGGCTAATACAAAACAAATGGTTGCTAGAAGACCCATGTACCCCAGCATGGCATAGAAAAACACTCTCATTCCCTCATTACATTCAGCTATGATTACAGTACTCTTAGATCTGGTGTTCAGTTCTGGAAATGGTGAGGAAAATACCAACCAAACAATGCACAGAAAAACTTGAACTGCGGAACAGAATGTTACAATGTAACTAGATACGGTGGATCCAACCCAGTGCCTTAACTTGCTGTTGGGGTCCGTTGCTTTGAATGCAATGACCACAGTGACAGTTTTAGCTAGAACCGAAGAGACACTGATGGAAAAAATTATGCCAAAAATGGTCTGACGGAACATGCATGTCATTTTTCTTGGGTGTCCAATAAATAACAAGGAACAGAGGAAGCAGAATATGAGAGCCAATAGGAGGAGGTAGCTCAGGTCTCGATTGTTAGCTTTGACTATTGGAGTGTCCCGGTATTTAACAAAGATGCAAAGGATGGAAGCTGTCATTAAGCCAAAAAGGACTGCAATGGCAGTCAGCGATGCCCCCAAAGGCTCCTCAAAGGATAGGAATTCATAAACCTTCAGGATACACTCATCACGCCTCTCATTTGACCACTGATCTTCAGGGCATTTCAAGCAGACATTTGAATCTAAAGAATAAAAACAATTTGAAATAACAGGAAAAAAATTAGAATAGTCCATGAACTGACCGATCCTGTGGAAGGAAAACGTAAAAGGGTGGAGTCTATTGAAGATGGGCAGTAAAATTAAAAGGACTCTGCATTCCCTTAAAAACGTTTTTTTTTTGCATCAGGTCTAACATACATTTTAAATTTGCTACACCCACAGCATACAAATATTGCCAATGATTCATGGCTGTAAAACATAACTTTATAAGAAGAAGAATCTGCATTTATATAGCACTTTTCTTACAACCAAAGCGCTTTACAAGCAATGCTAGACTGGTAGTGAAGTGACTGAATGTGTGGTGGCGGCCATATCGCACATCATCACCCACACACAGCCTGGATAATTGCATGAACCGGCTTATGGGAAGGGGAATGTTGGCCAGGACAATGGGAATGTTCCCTACTCTTCGCGAAGAGTGCCCTGGGTTCTTTTACTTCCACCTGGACACCCACCAGGACAACACCAGGATGGGTAGAAGGGACCTCAGTTTAACGTCTCATCCGAAGGACGGCACACCCCAGCAGTAAAGCACCCCCCAATACTGCACTCGGATGCCAGCAATTTTTAGGTGCAAGTCCAATCCCGGTGTGGGGCGAGAACCCATGACCGTCTGGTCCAGAGGCGGATGTGCTACCATCTGAGCCACGCTGACACCATAAGGGTTTGTGACTACCATGTATCTGATCCCTTGGCCACTGCTGTTCTTCAGAGTTTTGTTCTTTTTCTGTTCTGAAATGCTGCAGTATTTGTTATGGTACATATTAATCCTAAACTGATTGGTTTATTTCATTTTTGTTTCAGGTCCTTTAGCTGGCCATCACTTTATCCCATTGCACTGTATAATAAGCTACTCTTTTGACTATCTCTGAACTGTGCTCTAATTTGTACTTCTCTCATGTTCCACATTGTCAATGGGTAGTTAGTAAGCATGGGTAATGTGCACCCCTACTACGAGATATGGCATAGCCCAAGGTTACAAACCAGCATAGAATCTTGGGCACATGAACATTCCTGACAACAGCAGCAACTCTCCAGTCTTTGCTGTACCACTGAATGGGAAGCGGCAGTGACACCCACTGTTGTTAGCAGCCTGACTGTTGGGCTTGTGCCTTTTTTCTTCTCCTTGTGGCCACTCTGCACTACAGTGCCATCAGTTTCCATGCCTTTAGGCTGGACGCACACTCGCCGACATGGTGATATCAGGCGTAATGTTGTGATGTCACAGTATTGGGTGCTCTCTCACATGCAAATCTGTGCTTCTCTGAGCATTAGATGCAGCAGCAGAGATTATCTTGGTCAGTTTATACTTAAAGACATGATCCCTTCTACTGACAAGCCGGTTTTTACAGACTGGTAGGAAAGCTATTTTGTGTCAGTTTCTTCTTTTTCTCTGACTGCTCCCAGAGTCTTAGTCTTTCAGTTTCCAGCTTGTTTTTCTTCTAGTGGCTCTCTGCCACAGCAGGGGAGAGGGGGATCAGAGCCTTTTACATATCTTTGGGAACTAAAAAAAACAGTTCTTTTGTGTATTCTGGGCTATCTGGTATACAGCAGTTGGCACCATGGCCTATCAGAGATCTTTGGTTCTTAAAAGATGCAAGACCTTCAGAAGGATAATGTGGCCCTCCCTTCTATGCTCCTATTGCCCCCACTGTGTTACTCAAGCTAATATGTCTATCACAGTTCCTCCTTGTTGGATCCGTGAGCTGGGGGGTGTACCTGGGGTAATGGCTGGCAGTGGCAAAGCAGAACTGAATAAATCTTTGTTGTTGTTCTTAAATTAGCTTTTGGGCCCTGACGTTCTGCAGGATATCCCTTCTGACACACCCGAACCCAAGTCGGGCCCTTCAGGTTGGGAGGGGGGGAGTCGACACAGGCATGGACAAGTCTGCTAATCTAGATCTGCAGGCAGACACCAACCTTGACCATACAGAGGGTAAGGAGGATGATACCAGGGACCTTGGGGAAAATCCTGACCCAAAAGTATTGCTTGATGAGAAGGACAACACCTCTGATGAAGAGGAGGGGGGCTGGACAGAGTATTCTATTAGGATATCGAAACATATACCGAGATGACCATTACAGTGAGAAATTCGACAGTATGCTGTAACGGTTGTGCGGGACCCCAGTACGGTCTCTTTGGGTGTTGTGCCCCCTTCCTGAAACAACTGTGACCCGGATTTGATTATATTTAATTTTGGGTGGGGGTGGGGGCAGTGTCCCCTGTGTGGGGGTTCGGGAGCACAGCCCACCAAAAAAACAAAACACTTTCCCTGACGGCATAATGCTGACCGCAATCATGCTCGACATATTGCTGTTGCTGTAACAGCTTTTGACAAAATTTCTGTTGAAGTGGCTTAGAGGAAGCAAGGGCAGAGCCTAATCTTCACCTCATTGTATTCCCCCAACCTACTACCTTACTTCAAACTTGCTATTCTACTTGTATCTGACAAGGCCCCACTGTCTGCTACTCAGTGTCTGTCTTCAATCTAAATATCATTATATACACTGTAGATTTATTTGCCTGGCATACATCCTACAATGCTTGTTACCTTGTCTGTTTGTAGCTGCCTGTTTTCTTTGTGAACAGTTTATCTTTTGTTAAGTTCTCATCCAATATATTACCTGTTGATGTGGAACCTATCTAAAAGAGATTTTAGCTCATAGGTGTTAATCCGAGATTACAATAAATAAATAGAGGGTTCTGATCCCTCCACTGTTTGATACAAAATCTCTGTCCTATCTTATAACTGAGGCTTGTAGGACATTGCAGTTGAACGACGTGCTAACTATGGAGGCCTTCAATGTGAATCTAAACCTGCGTGCACCCTTCTCTGCTACAAAGTGTTTCCAGACGTTATGCACTGTGACTAGATTATTGACCAGAAATGGGCAGGCATGGACCTGAGAAGGCATTCTCCCCAAACCATCAGGCATGGACCAGAGAAAATATCTTCCAAAACCCAAGGTGCAGTGTTTTCCTTTTATGAAAGTGAATTCCAGCAAGTGGGACATTTCACCTCTGGCAGATTAGGCCATGCATAACTCTGTAAAGCACATAGCTATTCCAATTAAGGGCTCTCTGACCCTAGCTGACACATACGATAAGCAAGTGGATGCTTCCTGCAGAAGAGCTTTCATCTCAAATTGAACAAACCTCTGCACCTCCTACGCTTCTTTTATTGTCACCAGAGCACTGAATTTATGGGTTACAGCTCTGGGTAGTTTTGTTCACATGAATTCTCAGGGGGCAAGTATTTTGCAGCTGGTATCCATGGCTTCCAGCTTTCAGGGGATGCCATGGTGGAGAACGTATGGATGTCAGCTTGCTCTGCTTATAACATTGTGTCCACCATGCAGGGTGTAAAGCTGGGTCATGGACCAGACATTGAAGGCCAAACTGTTTAAGCTGGTGTCTGAGGGAGGCCTGTTATTTGGACCAGGCCTGGATAACCTTCTGAAAGATGTCCAGGACAAAGAGGGATGTTTTCTGGTATCAAAACAGCAGCAAAAGACCAGCTCAGTTCCAAAATGTTAGGAGGCAGCTGACAGAGGCAGTATCAAGTGGCTTGCCATCCCTTTTGGAATTTTAAGAAACCTGAGGAATAAGGGTGCTTACTCTGGGTTCAAGGGTAATAGTGACAGAGGAGCATTTGCTCAAAAATGCAACAGATCCGGGATAAAGAGGTGGCATGTTGCCATGAGGGTACACAGACTCATCTCTGCCTTCCTTCTCTTGGGGAAGACTGCAGAATTTCTACACAAAATGGACCCAAATAATGTCAGACACTTGGGTCCTGGAGATACTGGCATTAGTTTACTTTACACAACAGAGTTTGCAACTGTTTCCACAAAGGGATGTTTTCTACAGTCACCCGTTCCAAAGGACAAAGTGAAGAGGCAAGCAGTGTCTCAAACTTTAGACTACCTCAAGCAGATTAAGGTAGTTGTTCCATTGCCTCCAGATAAACAAGGACTGGGATTCTTCTCATTTTACTTTGCAATTCCCAATAAGTCGGGGGGGGGTTCAGATGGTTCCATGTCATACTAGCGATCGTAAAACAGCGATTGCTATTATGGTGAGCGTATATAGCTGAAGAGCAAATTGACAATATACACTTGCTGGCAACCTGACATCCGGAACAACAAAGTGTTTTTGGGAGGGGGGACTGCACCTCCTATGCCCGCCCAATTTATATTATCAACTCCAGGGGGTGCACGTCAGGGAGGGGGTACAGTCTGCATTTCCAGAAATAATTAAGTTCCACAGTCACCTGCTCTGCCTCTTGTTCAAAATACTTAGTCCGGCAGCTTCCCCCAGTCTAACAGGGACTATATCCCTTAGGCACAATTCTCGGACACTCAGGACCACTGGTCGGCCTATACTGGCAACCCCCAAAATTAGAACCAATGCCAGCTGCAGATCCTTCTCTTTTACCACCCCCTACCTGTGGAATAGACTCTCACCTTCAGTTCAGGAAGCTCCCTCCCTATCAAATTTTTGCACTAGGCTCAAGGTTCACATGTTGGAGACTAGTACCTGCCATTGTCAAGGTATAGGGTAGTATTCCCCCTTCTCCAATAAACACACTACCCCTCTTCCTTGTTCACCCAATTAGAATATTAGGTTTGGTCATGACTCATATATCACAGCTAGATTGTCAAACAAGTTCTCAGATGTGATTGTGTCAAACAAGTTCTCAGATGTGATTGCTTAATGTGAACTGCTGCTATTACTGTGTTTCTGCCCTCACTGTAACTTGGTTACGATTGTAATTTCTCTGTAACATGCTGCACCCAACCACCAGCACCTAATAATTTGTCATTGTACCGTATCCCGGGTCGCCCCTGAAAAAGGAACCTTTGGGGCTCAGTGGGCTCACCCAGTAATTAAAATTTAATAAATAAATACCACCACTCCACGGTGGGACCCTTTCGGTATAGTCCCTACACTAGCTTAATAGCTCTGAAATGCCTGCAGTGGCTACTCACAAATATAGAGTGCTGCCTGAATTCGCCTCAAATACATTGCCTAATTGGCTCCTTAAATAAGCTACTTCCACCCAGAAACATTTACAGGTGGTAGAAGGGAGCATGCTGTAAGGGGTGCCACACCTTCTCCAAGCCAACATGATCCACTCTGCATTGCCCACAAATGTAATTCACATTTCTGCTGGGGGGTGCTAATGGGTTGTGGTAAATAACAGCAGTTAAAAACAAAATACTAGTGCACACCCCCCCCAACATGGTCCAATTAATATTTAAACAATTTCATGGCCACTGGCTCTACTTACATAACACCAGCTTATTGATTATATGCCATGTTTTTTTTGGGGGGGGTGCACTGGATGCCACACACCAGTAGCACCCTTCTCCAGAAATGTGAACTGCATTTTGAGCAATGCAAAAGTTTTGAGCATGCTATTTGATTGTTTTCAGAGTTTTGGGAGTTGTGGTACTCCCCTTAGCATGCTCTCTGCCGCCACTTCTGGAAATTCCTGGGTGGAATCAATTTAAGGAGCCAACAAGGCCATGAGATTTAAGCCAATTTAGGTGGTACTCTATATTTATGAGTAGCCACTGCAGGCATTTCAGAGCTGAGAAGCTAGTGTAGGGACTATACCGAAAGCGTCCCACCTTGAAGGGGTGGTACAGCTTGCTCACTTTGGAATTCCAATCTGAAAACTAAAAGGACCCCCTTTTTTCATGGAGTTTAGAGTCAGAAAAGCCATTAGACAGTTAAAATGTTTGAATGTTGAATATATGCCATGTTTTTTTGGGGGGGGGGTGCACTGGATGCCACACACCAGCAGCACCCTTCTTCAGAAATGTGAATTGCATTTTGAGCAATGCAAAGGTTCTGAGCGTGCTGTTTGGTTGTTTTGAGACTTGGCGTAGGCTGGCTGGGGAAGGGGCTGTCATTGGCATCACGGGATGCATGCTTACATTCACCGTCATGCATGACCATATTCTGGGGTCCCAGGAACAGAAGGGAGAAAACCAAGAAAATGCTGATGTCTCCCTATTGCCGAAGAAGGGGTGGGAGGTGGCAACAGGGAGCAAGAAGCTCCATGAACAAAAAGCCTCCAAGGCCACCTTGGCAAGGTGAGTGAAGGTGTGCATTGCCAAGGCTTATGTCATAGTAAAGAAGGGAGCTCCAGCTCTCATAAAGGTTCATTCCACCAGGGCTATGGCCACCTCCTGGGTAGAGAAAGAGGAGACATCTGTGTTGGAATTGTGCAAGGCAGCAATATGGTCCTCTGTCCACACATTCATTAAGCACTGCAGACTGGATGTTCAAAGCTCCGCCAATGCAGCCTTTATTTGCAAAGTTTTGCAGATGGCAGTTAGCAGGTAAATGTTATTTCCCTATCAATGTATATTAAACAATATTCTGCATGGATACCACCTGTTTATCTCTGAACAGTTTCACGCCCTTTTAAACTCTCTCTTCAAAGTTCTTTTCAACTTTCCCTTACAGTATTTGTTGACTATCAGTCCCATGCCAGTGTTTAGCCTTAGATGGAGTTTACCACCCACTTTAGGCTACATTTACAAACAACACGACTCTGAAGAGTCCTAATCCCAGTACACCAGGGGCTGCTACCGGCTTCACACTGTCCATGGGCTGAGCCTTGATCACAATGCCTTGGGTCCCGGGCAGTGTTGGAATTACACTTTATGAGCTTGGGGGGCTCATAAGACCCCATTCCTATTATAAGTCAATGGTAGCGATGTTTGAGCTACTGGGGTTCACTGCAGAGCTACAAGGGTTAAGCCCTGGCAAGCCCCCCTGTTATTCCAAAACTGGCCCCCAGGGCAGCACCGGGGTAGCCTCTTGTGAGCAAGTACATGTTCAATGCTTCCAGTTGTTCCTTACAGGATCTGCCCTGCTGCCCTGAATCCTTTTGGTGAACCTTCATGCTACTGACTCCAGCCTGGATGGAACTTACAGAATTAATAAAAAAAATATGTTAACTTGTCTTGCCATCCAGCTCATGAAGAAATTGTCAAAGTAATGTGTAATATTTTAGCAGATTATGGAGTTGTGAATCTAGGATTTTTTCTTTGAGATCTGTTATGTAGAGATTTGCATACTGGAGAGCCATCCTGGTACCCATAGCTGTCCCCATATTTGGAATATGCACTGTGTAGATCTTCTCCCTTGGCCTGCTGCAGAATAATTGAATGCATGCAGCTCAACAAGGAGTTACAGGGCTCAATAAGCATGCTCTACTGCTCTTCTATCCGACAGATACACACAATGTCTTCCTCATAGCCCCATGCATACACATGCAATGTTACTCACACATCCCCAAATACATGCATTGTCACCACCTACACACATGCACTGTCGCCCTATTCCAGTCCCCTGCACACACATGCTGTCACCCTCACACCATTGCAATACAATGTCACCCTTTCACCCTACAGGGACTGTCACCTTCACACCCCATATGCACTGTCACCCTCACACCCTCTCAATGCACTGTTACTCTCACACCTTCGCAATGCACTGTCACCCTCATGCCCCACATGCACTGTCACCCTTACACCCTCGCAATGCACTGTTACCCTCACACTGTCGCAATACAGTGTCACCCTCACACCCTTGCAATGCTCTGGTAAAATTGAAGCAGGTATGTAAGTCAGCCCATGTGGCTGTGGGTTCTGTGGCTCAAATGGTTGCCATTGAAGAAGAGGCGGATTAGGCCGTGGAGAGTACCTTTGTGTCCACCAAGTCAGTTCGACAACAAAGTTGTCGATATCCTCTATAGCAACAGGTACAACGCTGACAGTCGGCACTGTGCCATCATAGATACATAGATACATAGACAGTGTCAGCAGATAAGGGCCTATGGCCCACCCAGTCTGCCATTTGAGCTTGTAAGTTTAGTTTATATTTTCCTAGAAGTCTGTTGCCCCTTACCCCGACCTCCAGAATTCCTTTATGTCTATCCCATGCATTCTTAAATCCTGTGATTGTTTCAGCCCCCACCACTTCCTCTGGCAGGGTGTTCCACTTGTCCACCACCCGTTCTGTGAAGAAATTCTTCCTCATGTTTCCTCTGAATCGTCTCTCCTCCAACTTCATCCCATGCCCTCTAGTCCTGGAACATTTTTTTTGCTTAAAATAGTGTATTCCTGCATCCTGTTCCTCCCTGTAAGATACTTGTATGTCTCTATCTTATCCCCTCTCTCCCTCCTCTCCTCCAGGGAGTACATGTTCAGTTCCTTCAACCTGTCCTCATAGGACCTGTGATGCAATCCATGCACCATCTTTGTTGCCCTCCTCTGAACCTTCTCTACCCTGTCTATGTCCTTACATAGGTAAGATCTCCAGAACTGTACACTGTACTCCAGGTGGGGCCTCACTAGTGTCTTGTATAGTGGAATTATGACCTCCCTTTTCCTGCTGGTGATGCCTCTGCCTATGCATTCCAGCATCCTATTTGCTTTACCTGCTGCCTTGTCACACTATTTCCCTACCTTGAGTTCATCAGAGATGATAACCCCAAGATTCCTTTCCTGCTTGGTGCATGCTATATCCTCACCCCCAACTGATATATTGTGCCAGGGTTTTTGTGCCCCATATGCATTATCTTGCACTTCTTTGCATTGAATTTCAACTGCCAAACCCCTGACCATTCTTCAAGTTTCTGCAGGTCCCTTCTCATTCTGTCTACACCTCTGGTGTGTCTACTCTGTTACAGAGCTTTGAGTCATCAGCGAACAGTGAAATTCTGCCTTCTAGGTCCTGCACAATGTCACTGATGAAGATGTTGACTAGGACTGGTCCCAGCACTGATCCCTGTAGTACCCCACTGGTCACTCTTCCCTCTGTGGGTGACAGCCATTTATCTGCCCACCACACTACTGTCCTGCCCACACCCATATTCCCCAGTTTGTGTAATAGTCTTCTATGTGGCACAGTGTCAAAGGCCTTGCTGAAGTCCAGATAGGCCATGTCCACTGCCCTCCCCGATCCACCTCCCTAGTCACCCAGTCAAAAAATTCAACGAGGTTGGTCTGACATGATCTCTCCCTGGTGAAACCATGCTGCCTTGGGTCCTGTAGTCCATTGACAACCAGATGTTTCACCAATCTCTCCTTCAGTAGTGCTTCCATGATCTTCCCCATTACCGAGGTGAGGCTGACTGGTCTGTAGTTCCCTGCTTCCTCTTTGTTCCCACTTTTGTATAAGGGGACTACATCTGCTGTCCTCCAGTCTTTGGGTGCCTCCCCTGTTTCCAGTGAGTGGCTAAACAGGATAGCCAGAGGTTCAGCCACCACCTCTCTTAGTTCTTAAGGACCCTGGGGTGCACCCATCTGGCCCCATTGCTTTATCAACTCTTATTACTTCCAGTTCCTTTAGGACCCATTCTCGTGTAAAGGGACCTGTGTCCATTTCTGCATCATTCTCACCCCTTGTACTCCCTTCAGACCCATTACTCTTCTCTTCCTCAGTAAAGACTGAGCAGAAATACCTGTTCAATATGTCAGCTTTACTGTTGTCATCCTCCACGTGGCCCTCATCCTCCTCCTTCAGTCTCACTATCCCTCCCTTTGCCTTTCTTTTTTCACTTGCGTATCTGTAAAAGGTTTTGTCTCCTCTACCCACTGATTTTGCAATGTGTTCTTCTGTCTGAGCTTTGGCTTCCCTTGCTGACCTCCCTGCCTCCCTTTGCTTTTCCTGGTACTTCTCCCTATCCCCTTCTTCCTGTGTCTTTTTGTATTCCCTGAATCAATCTTTTTGGCTTTCACTTTCTTTGCTACCTCTTTGGAAAACCATAATGGTCTCCTCTTCCTTTTCCTCTTGCTAACCTGCTTAATGCATAATTCTGTTGCTCTTGTAATCCCCATTTTAAATACTGCCCACTGTTCCTCAACCCCTGATTCCTTCCCCATTCCCCTTAATGCCTCTTTCAAGTATCTCCCCATTTTCCCAAAGTCTGCCCCCCTAATATCCAGGATATGTGTTTCGGTGTGGTTTGATTCTGCTCTTTCTGTGATTTCAAACCACAATGACTGGTGGTCACTGTTCCCCAGGTGCTCCCCCACTGTTACCCCCATCACACTGTCCCTGTTTGTGAGCACAAGGTCCAGTATTGCCTTCTGCCGAGTTGGTTCCATGACCAGTTGCTTGAGGAAGGCACCCTGAAGGGAGTCCAGGATAAATCTGCTCCTAGTTGATGCTGCTGCTGGGATGCTCCAGTCCACATCTGGAATATTGAAGTCTCCAACCAGTACTACCTCACCCTTGTCTGCCATCCTTTGGATGGCTAGCATTGGCTCCCTATCTGTTTCTTCCTCCTGGGCTGGTGGTCTATAGACCACACCTGTGCAGATGGCTGGCCCCATTTTCCTTTCCAGCTTAACCCACAGTATCTCTCCCCCATTTTGTTCCTCCTGGATCTCTGTGGCCCTTATGTCATTTTGTTTGTTTGTTTGTTTGTTTATTCGCTTAACGGGTAAGCACACTGGAAACAAGTTCCTTTTACAGGTGCGTCCCACATATATTGCATACAGACAATACATAATCAAACATACATATACAATGCAGCAAATTGCAGACAAAAATGTCTTTGTTACGTATAAAATTCATAAATAAAATTCATAAAAAACAGTTACAATTAAATTGAGATTCGAAATACATCCTTAATGCATCGGCAAACTTTTGACAGAACACAACCACCTAATATCTTGAGGAATTTCATTCCAAATGAATGGAGCAATATAAGCAAAGGATCTTTGTCCACTTTTAGATTTCATAAAAGAATCTCGAGAAACCTACTGTCTGACCTATGTCTAGAATAATGACCATCAATATATGGTCTCAAACTTTGAAATACTATGTGGAATTCAGAGTCCATAACTTTATATATGAACTTGGCCACACAGTATTGGAAATTTAATGAAACCGGTAACCAGCCCATTTTTTCAAAATCACACAATGATGAGATGACTTAGAACAATTTAAAGCAAACTTAGCTATCAAGGAAGTAAAGTGGATTTCTTTGAAATCACTGTCAGAAGCAGTGTCAGTAATCATAGCTGCATAGTTCACAATAGGAAGTAAGCAGCAATTAGAAATAACCAGCCTAGACTCAGGAATAAGAAATGAACGGATTCTGTACAAAGAACCTAGTCTACAATGTATTCTTGAGGTAACCTCAAAAATGAGATTCATAACTTAGATGAGAATCTAGTAATACCCCAAGATATTGAAATGTATCAACATAGTCAAACAGAAATCCATCAAGAGATTTAACTTCCAAAGTACCAACCTCAGATCTCAGTCTAGGTGGGGTACCAAAACCATCACCTTTGTCTTAGATTTGTTTAAGAGTAATTTACAGGCCATAAGTGAAGACTGAAAATTGCACATTTCCTCTGTTAAAGAAACATCTAGATCTCCAAATGACAAACCCTCATGATAAATTACTGCATCGCAGCGAAAGTGTTAGAGAAGCATTATTAATCACACTTACTAGTTGATCAAAAACAAAGAAAACAAAAGTGGCCCTCAAAATAGAACCTTGTGGAACCCCACACTTAACCATTACAGAGTTCGATACAGCACCCTATATTTAACCCTTTGAAACCTATTTGTTAAATAATCCTCGTCCAGTCCAAGAAAGACTCACCAACTCCCAATGACCCAAGTCTAGAAATCAACAATTGGTGATCAACTGAGTCGAATGCCTGGTCAAGTCCACGAACACGGCACCCGGCCAGACACCCTTTATCCATGCCATTAGTACCGCTTCGTGAACTCGACCAAGGCAGTCTCAGTACTCCTTCCTTTCTAAAACCATGTTGGTTCTGAGACAATAATCCAAAGCTTATCCACATACCCAATCAACTGATTGTAAACTATTCTTTCCTGAACTTTAGCTAAAGCAGACAAGATAGAAATAGGTCTGTAGTTACAAAACTCATGTTATGAACCAGATTTAAATATAGGAGTGACCAAAGTATGTTTCATATATTAGGTATAGTACCTGTAACAAAAGACAAGTTGAAAATAATACTAACTGGAAGTGCTATAACTGAGGCAGCATCCACCAATAAACTAGGACATAAGCCATCAGAACCAGCTGAGCTGTCCCTCTTAATACAACGCAACAACTTCTCTACCTCCTTCGAGTAGTAGTCCTTATACAGTTTAGGATTAACTGTAAAATCTTCAGTCAATCCCAAGTAGTTCACCTTGGACTGGTCACTAAAGGAATCAGACAATGTAGTAAATTTCAAATTAAACTCGTTAGCTATCTTCAGTGGACAAGACAACAAGTCACCATTCAACCTCATTGAACCTGGTTGACAAACATTAGGCCTTATGAAATTATTAATTGTTTTCCAAAAGTAGTAGCGTTAGATAACCCTTCACATTGTTTATGACGAATATAGTCTGTTTTAGCCTTCCTTATCTTAGCCTTACATTGGTTCCTTAAAGTCCTATACGCATGATAACCAGAAGCAGAATGGTTCATTTTATACGCTTTCCAGGCCTTGTCTCGTTGTCTCATAAGTTTAACCAAAGGAGGTGTTAACCACCATAAGTTTTCCTCGACCCTTCTTTAACAAGGGAGCTAACTGGTCCAAAACATGTGTAAACTCAGTAATGAAAAATGCAATGCAGAATCCACATCAGGGATAGAATATAAAAAGACCAATCTATTTTACCCAACTCTGTACAAAAAGAATGTACATCAAATTTAGAAAAGATCTCGAAATCCTTATAATTGGCTTAGACTTCTTCAGTCCCCATGCTTCCAAATACAGAAGACTGGATGATGATCACTTAACTAATCAGAGGTCAAACCACATTTTATCATATTAATAGGTCTATTTGTTAATATCCAGTCCAGCAATGTGTGATTTCCTGATCTATTATTGTGTCGAGTGGGCAAAGTAATAATCTGTTGTAAACCAGACTGAGACAAGACCGTATTTAACTTTGTTATATCTGAACCCATCCAATTTAAATTAAAATCCCCAGTAGTATTAACTCTGTAGAAACCCCAGTATTCAAAGCATTTACAAGTTCTTGTAAGCCTGATTTGCTACCATTAGGTGGAAGATACACAACAAATAGTTAATTTTTTGACAGATCCCAACAATAACTGAATAGTAATATGTTCACAATATTCCAAATTACTGTTAAATATAGTGGTCTCATTTACCATTAAATATTCCTTAACATAAAACAAAACCCCACCCCCTCTACCAGTGGCACGATCCTTTCTAAAAAGTTTATAAGCATAAGTTTTTCACATACAGTGCCACTCCTCCTCCCTTCCTGCCTGCCCTGTCTCTTCTGAATATGTTGTAGCCAGGTATGGCCATCTCCCAGTCATGGTTATCATTACACCAGGTTTCAGTGATGGCCACAATGTCCAGGTCTGACTGCACCACGACAGCCTCCAAATCTTCCATCTTGTTGCTAAGGCTCCTGGCATTTGCTACACATGGCTTTCCATGATTTGACCTCCCTAGACTGTTTCGCTGTTCTACTCCAGCCCCTTCCTTGGTTGTCCTTTATCCGTGGTTCTCCTTGCTGTCTGCCCTTCTGCTGAACTTTGCCCCTTTTCTGCCTATCCACCTCTTGGGTGCTAATCTCCATCTTTTGCACACTGCTTTGTAGAGATAGCCACTCCTCTGGTTCACTGGTTCCACTGCTAGCTGTGGGGGGTGAGCAAGTAGGTACCCTCCTTGCTGGCCTGCCACCCTTTGCTAGTTTAAATGCTTGTCAATGTAGCATTTAAACTTATCATTGAGTGCTTGATTCTCCTCCAGGATGGATGCAGCCATCAGGCTTGAACAAACCTCCATCCCTCCAGGTAGGTCCCCAGTCACCAGTGAATCCAAACCCTTCCTCACAGCACCAGTTCTTCAACCATGAGTTAAAGTTCCTGGTGCATGCACCCCTATGCTCTCCCATGCCTCTCGTAGGTAGTACTTCTGAGAAAGTGACAGAAGTAGCTATTTGCTTGAGACCCCTCCCCAATTTCCTAAACTCTTCCTGAACTTCCTTTGGCTCCCCATTAGCCAGGTCATTAGTACTTAGGTGGATAATGACATCCAGCTCACCCTCCCGTCTTGCCTTCCCCATGATCCCCAGGATCTTCCTTCCATCCCTCCATGCCATGGCACCTGGTAGGTACCTCACCTCCATGTCCTCCCCCTCCTGTGTTCCTAGCTGGATCCCTCTTATGATGGAGTCCCCCACCAGGATTTGCTTCCTCCTCCTCTGAGGTCCACTGCTTTCCTCACTGAGGTCACCTCCTTGGCTAACCTCCACATCCTTTCCTTCCACTTCTCTGGGTACCTCTATTTGGTTGTCCCCATTTGCCAGTGTGGCATATGAGTTCTTGAGTGGAATAGGATCTGGGATGTGCCTCTGCCTGACCGCTCTAACCCTCCCTGAGCCCACTGTCATCCAAGTGCTCCTCATTCTCGGCAACCTTTGAGGCAGTTGCATTGGACTGGGTGGTCTCTGGATAGGGGTGATGGTACTCCTGACCCAGTTTACTTCCGCTCTGAGTCTGGCTACCTCATCCCACAGTCCAGAGAGATGCATGCAGATAGGGCAGCACCTCAGTGTCCAGAAGGTCTGCCTGAATATGGCTGCCCCACAGACACTGCATTGCACCACTCTTCACATTATACTGCAATTATACTGCTATTCCACTACTTGTCTGCTACTGAAGCTCTCCTAGTTCCCTTTTTATTAATTTGCTGTCCTAAAAATCCTGCCACTGATCCTCAGATACTTTTCTTTAAAAAAAAAGAAAATAAACCAATAAATAAATAAATAAATGAGTCAAAACACTAGTTGTGCTGAGGGTGGGTTTCTTCCCCCTTATGCCCCTCCTACTCCACACCCCTTACTATACCCTGTGTTTAGCTCCTGTCAATCAGATTTAACAGGGCATATAATTAAGAGTTGGGGAAGGGGAGGGAGGGTGAGGGAAAATTTGCAGCAATTAAAGACAGTAAAGAAATACACCACCACTACATTTTAAATTTTCAACAGCCCAAAAACAATTCTAAGTAAAGACAACAAAGAAAGTACAGTGTCACTAAAAGCCCACAATCTAAGTTTAAAAGAAAAATAGCAATTACCAGTTACTGTAAAGCACTGAATTGAATATGTTTCCTTCCCCTTCTGGTTTCTTCTGAGAAAACAAAACTCACTTGCTACCTCAACTCTGACTAAGCCCCACCTCCAGTTATCACGTAGCTGAGGTCAGAGGCCAGACAATTAACACCCCTCACTCAAACTACAGGGCAAGTCAGACAAGCCAAGACTAAATTTGCAGCAATTAAAGACAGCAAAGAAATACACCAACACTACGTTATAAATTTTCAACAGCCCAAAAACAATTCTAAGTAAAGACAACAAAGAAAGTACAGTGTCACTAAAAGCCCACAATCAAAGTTTAAAAGAAAAATAGCAATAACCAGTTACTGTAAAGCACTGAATTGAATATGTTTCCTTCCCCTTCTGGCTTCTTCTTCATCAGGGAAACAATGTCTTTTTGCAGGGGGGCTGCGCCACCCACACCCCCCATGCAGGGGGTTGTGCCCCTAAACACCCCATCTTAAAATAACAAACTACAAGGCAGAGTTGTTTTGATGAGGGGGGAAAACACCAGGGGACACAGTGCTGGTGTACAGTGGGACCATTATAGTGAACTGCCGATTTTTGTCACTGTAATGTCTTCCCTGTAGTGTTTTCACTGTGTCAATGGTATATGGGTATCTCTTTGGTCATTGTGCTGCTCCTGTTAGGAGTGCCAGTGCGGGCCCAGTTTTTGCTGGCAACTTCAGAGAAAGGTGCAAGACCCTACACGCACTGTCAAACTCACACCCCACGTGAACTGTCACCATCACACCATCACAATGTACTGTCACCCTCACACTCTCGTAATGCACTGTCACCCTCAAACCCCAAATGCATTGTCAACCTCATACCCCCACAAGCACTGCCACCATCACACTGCCACAATATACTGTCACTCTCCCACCCCTCATGGACTGCTACCCTCACACTGCCACAAGATACTGTCACCCTCACACCCCACATGCACTGCCACCCTCACACTGTCACAATACAGTCACCCTTACATCCCACAGGGACTGTCACTCTCACACACCACATGGACTGATACCCTCACACTGCCGTAACATACTGTCACCCTCACACACCACATGGACTGCCACCCTCACACTGTCACCCTTACATCCCACAGGGATTGTCACCCTCACACTTTCGCAATATACTGTCACCTGTACACCCCACATGGACTGCCACCCTCACACTATCGCGATACACTGTCACTCTCACACCACACATGCACTGCCACCCTCACACTGTCACAATATACTGTCACCCTCACACCCCACATGCACTGCCACCCTCACACTGCCACAATATACTAGCACCCTCACACCCCACATGCACTGCTACCCTCACACTGCCATAATACACTGTCACCCTCACACCCCACATGCATTGCCACCCTCACACTGTCGCAATACATTGTCACCAGTACATCCCACAGGGACTTTCGCCCTCACAATCTCACAATGCACTGTCACCCTTACATCCCACAGGGATTGGCACCCTCACACTGTCACAGTACACTGTCACCCATACATCCCACAGGGACTGTCACCATCCCACCCCACATGCAAAGTCAACCATACAGTGCACTGTCACCTTTGCACCCTTGAAATGGGCTGTCACACTCACAGTGAAGTGTCACCCTCTTATCCTACATGCACTGTTACCCTTATGATGCTGGATGGACTGCTCAGGCTTTGTGCATGGAGTTCTCATTGCTCTGCCAAGCTTTTAAGCTGTCAAACATTTTTACCCATCCAAGCCTTGAGGATGTCCTCAAACCCAGGACACATGAAAGATACCTCTGCTCCACATCCAACCCACTAAATGAAATCCCTGGGAAACTTCAGCCACATGTAGATGTGCTTTCTCCCTTACTGCCCCAACCCTGCAGAACAATCTCCCAAGCAAGATTATAAACCGCTCTACTTTAGCATTTTTTAATAACAAGCTTAAGGTTTACTCCTCAGTGGTCAGCCAATGTTGGTATAACCACTCAAGTCCTACTAATCTAGTTCTTATCCTAGAGCCCTCAGTGCCTACTGATGTCCTTCGTAGGAGTTTGTACTACTATTTGCACAATGTACAATGTGATGGGGGTGGCAAGTGGACAGCAGGTATGTAGGGATCCGATGGAGTGGAGTCACAGCCTACCCCCCCCCCGAGGCTAGCAGTGAAAGACTCAGAGCAGCCAAAAAGGGAGGGAGTAGAAGGGAGGAGATGGAGGGTGATGAAGGGAAGGGGGCAGGATGGAGGGTGGTCTCACTGAATGTGAGAAGATTAGGCAACAAATCAGCTGAGCTACAGGCACTCTTGGCAGTGTGGAGGGTGGATATTGCAGCTGTCATGGAAATGTGGGCAACTGAGCACCAGGACTGGAATTTGGCAATCCCAGGGTACAAATTATACAGGAAAGTCTGTAAAGTGGGGAGGGGGGGCAGTTTATGTGAGGGACGGGATCAACTGCACTCCTGAACTTGAAACTTGTGATACAGATATTGATGCAGGGGACACACTTATAATGAGTATGGAAAGTGCAAATAATTTTTTTGACACTAATATAACACAGTCTAGACCAATGTTTTTTCTAATCAGTGTCTACATTAAACCCACCATACATTAAATTAGGAATACAGGATGAAGAACTCTGACATCCATCAACAGAATTCATACATAAAGCAAACGTTTAGGAAAATCCTTCCTCAGTGCCATACTGTATTTATTTATTTATAGGAAAAGAAAACTTATTTTGTAATAAGTGTATTAATTACTTTCCATACTTATATAAATTACAATTGATAATCACCCAACCAAAACTTATATGTAAATTCTGGGGCAATAGGACACTAAATTCAGCTCAACAGTAATATAGCTTTTGAACAGTATATCCTTATGCCTTTTCCACCATATATTGAAATACCTACAACCAATAAATCAATATTTTAATACTGAGCCTCATCAGTTCCAAACAATGTACATTAAATGCAATTCCTAACTCTGTAGTACATAAACAGTTCACCTGCTACATAGTCTTCCCTTGGGTTCAGTTCTTACTATTACAATTATTACTTTATAGACCTGTAGAAACAACTTTCTAAAGTTTTAATAAGGATTATTAGCCCAGTTTCTTGATGGATTATTTGTTGAAATAACCCCTCATAATATTTTTTTACATCTGTTCCTAGTTGTGCTAGGTAAATAAAAGGTTGCAGCTTTTTAAACAGATGTATAAACTTGCAGCATAGCTGGCACAACTTCATAATGAAAACTATTCTAGAAAATAAATCACAGCATTTCTTAAATTTAGCAGAAATTAGGGGCAATTTTCCATGCGGGCATTGTATTAACTGTAACAATATCTATAAAATCGAAAGAATTAGAAATACTGCAAAGGACGAGGAGGTGGAGATTAATTAGTTTATTAACTGGTCTACTGCCGAGGTTGCATACCTACTGAAATGTCCATGCGACAAAATATATGTAGGTAAAATGGAGAGAGCACTTAAAAGTCAAATCACTGAACACAAAAGTGACACAAGGAGGCAAGATATGACTTCTCCTGTTGCAAGACATTTTTATAGAACAAGGGCACCAAGTACCGTAACTGACATTCTTCGGACTCGAAAAAGTTATATCTGACCCTAGGTGGGGTGATTACAGGACAAAAATCTTATTGAGAGAAGCATATTATATAGACAGATTCGAGGCAATCAACCCCAGGTTCAGACTTAATGATTCGATTGGTTGGCAGCCCATTCTATAAATATGGAATCATTTTAAGTTTAATATCTAACTAATACTTGTTATGCACGTGAGTATAATTCACACCTGTAGCACTTTATGTGCATATGAGGGAAAGTCAGAAGATACAGAATGAAAAAAACATTACTATAGAGTCTATGACCTTTTAACCTCCCATTTGCCCGTGTCAATTAACAATCGGTTAAGATTAAATATAGGATGAGTATAGTATACACTCCCTATTTAAGGTAAACCAGGAGGTTTAAAATGTAAAATGACTTGAAAATAAGGGACTCATGGCCTTTGACCTCTGACTTCCATATATCAGTGAACTACAAGTTCGAACTTGATATAGGTATGATTATAGCAAACATTCCCTGCTTCACAGGGATTATTTCAGATGTGTTTAAGTACAAAATTATAAAATGTAGAAGCTGTGACCTCTTGACCTCCTTGAGTTATATGCTGGGGGTAATCTCTTGCACTGCCTGGCATGATCTAACAGATGGTAAATATGGGTAATACATTAGTAATTGGCATGTAAATTATGGGGATGAAATCTGTAGAAAATATATTTACAAATCATCATTGGCCCCTTTATTCCCCCCTCCAGTGATATTTGAATCCACACAGGGGTTGTATGCAGACTCCTATCTCAGGGGGAGGAAATGGACAACGAAATGATAAAAGGCATCCTTAGGATGGCAGAGAAAGGGGAGATATTGCTGATGGGGGACCTGAATATGCCAGATGCTAACTGGAGCACCTTTGCTGCAGCCACATCCAACAGCAGGGCCATTCTCGATGCCCTATACGGGGCATGCCTCAGACAGCTACTTTTTGATCCTACTCGTGAGGGAGCAATCATAGACCTGGTACTCTTAAATGAGAATGGAGAGAGGATCGCCGATCTTTAAGTGGGTAGCCATCTGGGAACAAGTGACCACCAAACAGTGTGGTTCACAATAAACTTAGCTGTACAGTCAAGCCATATGAAAGTGAAGGTACTGGACTTCAGGAGGGCTGATTTTGTCAAAATGGGAGAGTGCCTTAGAAAAGTACTAGCAAATAGGCAAGAAGGTGGTGTGGAGCAACAATGGGGAAACATCAAAACTGCCATCACAGAGGCAACAAACCTTTGTGTGAAGCAAATAAACAAATCAAAATGAAAGAAAAAGCCACTGTGGGTGGGGAAGGTTAGGGAGAAGAAGATAGCATTCAGGAAGTATAGGAAACACAGAAGGAGCAGGACAGAGAACTGTACCAGTTAAAGCAGAAGGAAGTGGGGAAGCAGTCAGAATAGCAAAGGCCCAAACTGAGGAAAAGATAGCCAACTCGGTTAAGAAGGGGGATAAAACCTTTTATAGGTACATTAGGGAGCAAAGAAAGACTAAGGCTGGGATACCGAGGCTGAATAAAGAGGAAGTTGGTTGGGCGGAGAGTGACAGTGAAAAAACAGGGATACTGAATGAATACTTCTGCTCAGTATTCACAATGGAAGAGCAGGGGGAGATACCTAATACAGTCAATAGAAGCACTCTGGATGGGGGGGTTGATATTAGTCCTTTCACAGAAGAAAGAGTTCTGAAACAACTCTTAAAACTGAAGGTGGATAAAGCAATGGGGCCTGATGGGATTCACCCCAGAATTCTAAAAGAACTAAGGGAAGAACTAGTAACATCACTGACTACCCTTTTTAATTAATCATGGGAGGATGGTGTGGTACCTGAGGACTGGAGGAAGGCAGATGTAATTCCCCTTCACAAAAGTGAGAGCAAGACAGAGGCAGGAAACTACAGACCTGTCAATTTGACCTCAGTGGTAAGGAAAATGATGGAATCACTTCTGAAGGAAAGACTTGTTGAGTTCCTAAAGGCCAGTGGGGCACAGGACCCAAGGCAGCATGGATTCACACTGGGAAGGTCATGTCAGACAAATATAATTGATTTTTTAGATTGAGTGACCAAAGTAGTAGACCAGAGAGGGGCTGTGGACATGGCCTACCTAGACTTTATCAAGGCATTTGACACAGTCCTGCACAAAAGATTAATAAACAAATTAGCCAGCCTGGGAGTGGGTCCCAGGGTGGTAGCCTGGGTAAAACACTGGCTGGACAACAGGACACAGAGGGTGATAGTAAACAGAGTCCACAGTGAAGAAAGGGGGGTTACTAGTGGGGTACCGCAGGTTTCAGTACTGGGGCCAGTCCTCTTTAATGTCTTTATAAGTGACATTGCAGAGGGACTGGAAGGAAAAGAATGTCTCTTTGCAGATGACACAAAGATCTGCAACAGGGTTAATACACAAGGTGGGGTGGAAAGGATGAAAAGGGACTTGGCAAGGTTGGAGGAATGGTCAAATGTATTGCAGCTTAGATTCAACGCAAAGAAGTGTAAAGTAAAGCACCTGGTAAACAAAAACCCAGGGGAAGAGTACACAATGGGGGTGAGATAATGACAACAACAAAAATGGAAAGGGACCTGGGGGTAGTCATATCAGATGCCCTAAAGGTGGGCCAGCAATGTGAGAAGGTAGTAAGGAGGGCTTGGGTGATACTGGGATGCATAGGGAGAGGCATCCCTAGTAGAAAACAAGAAGTTGTTGGCCCTCTGTACAGAAAGTTGGTAGGACATCTGGAGTACTGTGTAAAGTTCTGGAGACCCCATCTCCGCAAAGACATAGACAGGGTGGAGGCTGTCCGGAGGAGGGCAAACAAAATGGTGCATGGTCTACACCAGAAGACATATGAAGAAAGACTAAAGAAGCTTAAGATGTATAGCCTTAAGGGAAAGAGGGAGAGGGGGAGCATGATAGAAACTTTCAAATACCTCAAGGGAATCAACAAAGTCCAAGAAGGTAGCATCTTTCAGAAAAAGAGATGTGCAAGAACAAGGGGGCACCATTTGAAGATAATGGGGGGATGGCTCAGAGTTAATGTGAGGAAGTATTTCTTCACAGAGAGGGTTGTTGATGCATGGAACAGCCTTCCTGAGGAGGTCGTAGAGTCAAAAACAGTGGGGGAATTCAAGAACTCATGGGACAGACATAAGGCAATTCTAGTGGGGGGTAGGAGGAAGTAGGCTGTTGGTTAACTAGAATCTGCAGCTCATCTGTTTGGTAGGGAAATGGGCAGACTAGGTAGGCCAAGTGGTCCTTATCTGCCATCAGATTCTATGTTTCTATGTTTCTAATTTACATTAGGATCAGTGGAAAATGTATTTTGTTTGCATAGTGAAATACATGCTGCAATAGTAATTTTGCCCCTCCAGCTATACACACACTTTATACCAATAAAGAGTCCCAGTCTGATTCTATCCACCACAGTTGCAGCAATAAGGTAACACAAAAGCTAACGTGCTGAGACATTCCAAAGGCAAGTAACTGAATTCTTACAGGTGCTGCTATTCCTAGCAGGTCGGGCTCCCGGAGCGAGCGCAAGCATCACGAGAGTCATCTGACATCACACGATGACGAGCATTGCTCCGTGCCCAATTCCTGCCACTGAGAGTATTTAAACACTGAATGGAGCAGGCGAGGCACCTCCAGATAACTGGAGAATGCAGGAGGTCATGCCAAAGCGCTACCAAAAGAAAATAAGTGCTTATTGGAATACTGAACCAAACCTTGCCTTACTAGAATAGTTTTCGTTATGAAGTTGTGCCAACCTTGCTGCAAGTTTAGAAACTGAGAGTTGTATTGCCCTTGTTCTTATCTGGATACCCACCAGATGAAATGCTGAACAAATAACAGATAAGGGTAAACACAATATTAAGAAATTGTTTAAGAGTGGCCTGTTTGTTTTGAAAATCACAAAACATAATACAATATTAGAACTACTTAACAATAATGTGGAAGATCCAACAGAAT
Source organism: Neoceratodus forsteri (assembly GCA_016271365.2). NCBI lineage: Eukaryota > Metazoa > Chordata > Ceratodontiformes > Ceratodontidae > Neoceratodus > Neoceratodus forsteri. Next base: position 58,700,278 of record CM057455.1, read on the forward strand.
GGAAGCAATATACATCTGTTTAACAAGCTGCATCCTTTTATTTATCTAGCACAACTAGGAATAGATGTAAACATAATAGGAGAAGTTATTTCAACAAATAATTCAGCAAGAAAATGGGCTAATAATCCTTATTAAAATTTTAGAAAGTTTAAAAGATGCACTTGTGTTTCTACAGGTCTATAAAGTAATAATTGTAATAGTAAGAACTGAACCCAAGGGAAGACAGCAGGTGAACTGTTTATGTACTACAGAGTTAGGAATTTCATTTAATGTACATTGTTTGGACCTGATGAGGCTCTGTATTAAAATATTGATTTATTTATTGTAGGTATTTCAATTGTAACCCCCCCCTGCAAATGGGGGTTCCCAAAAGACTTCCAGGAGCTTGCTTGAATGCTCCAAGCCTGAATGGTGTTTGGCATTTAAGCCATTTATCAGTGAGTGTTTTTAGAGCCTCTGGTACTGTCTCTTTAAGAGCTGTCTGCTTGCAGACATAATTAGTTTGTATGGGGGGGACTGTGTGCTTCTCTGTTTGAGTACCACTCGAGCTGCTGCCAATTCACTCTATTTTTGCAGTCACTAGGAGTGCAAAGGGAACCTATCTGAAAGATGTAACTGTTTGCCAGAAATCATGTAGAGTAATAATGAAAATACAGTTTGTCTAACCTGCTTTCTTTGCAGTCAGAACTGTGTCTGCCTAGTTCCTCATTCTGGTTTTGAACTGCTGAACTGGACCAATCAGTGTGGGTAAGCTAGCTCTAAAATGGTGCCTTGGACGAATCAGAACTTGACTCATAATCTGAGCCAGCCACAAGAGGATTGTATGGGCAGTGACTCTGGAGATGTAGTTTAGACTTAGGCACCTTTTTGGACCAACAGCAGCAGTCTATTGTGAGTGACAGCCAATCCAGTCAAGAACTGGGAGGAACTCAAAGGAAGTGCCTGGTTTTGTCTGTTGGAGTTTCAGTTGAGCTTTGGCAGTGAAAGGAAAGAAACCCTGTGCTCCTTCAGTGCACAGTTTCAGTCAAAACGTGTAAGGCCCAGAGTTCCGTCTGCAGCTTGTGTAACTGCTTGTTAGGACTGAACTGTCCCGAGAAAAGAATCAAAGGATCTCTGAAGAGTAGAAACCAGGCTCACCCTGTAGAAGACTGGAGAAATTGTTGAATTGCACTCGGTCTGTCAGGAACTGAATCTGCTGTGTGTTCTCCCGGGTATGGTGCAGTAATTGCGATTGGGATAGAGAAGCAGCCTGCCTGGTATAGTACTTTCTTTTTTACCATATAAATGTATGAAGAGTCTCGTGGAGCTCAAGAGTAGCCCTGCTGACGTTGAAGGACCCTATCTTGTTTGGAGGTCGGAGTACTAATTCAGGTCAGCTCCTGTTGAATTGCCACATTAAATCCAAATGGAATCACTGTACTGCTGACTGTTTAAACTAATTTTTCTTTTCACTGTGTGAAAGGGCCCCTACCAGCTGCCACGGTTTGGACTAGCCACTAGGAGCTTGGGTACCCAGGGACAGTAACTGGTAGGGATAGGCCTGTGCACAGAGCCATAGGTAGATAGTAAAGTGATAAGCTAATTAACCTGATTTCCCTCTGTCCTTGTTATATCCCCCCTAAATAAATCTGAGCTGCTTGTTTCAGCAAAGTTATACTGCCTGAGGTATTTGTCTATGTTAAAGTATTGTACTGTGATTGTTGCACTGTATCTTATTTTACAGTAGGTCCCAGTGCCTGAACCACCCTGGGGGTAAGTGTATACTGTGAAGGTAATTCTGATATATTGTGTGGGCCACTAGTGGGAAGAAAGGGGGGTTGCAGTGTCCCAGAGGGCTGTGACCAAGTAAGTTTAACTATTGCAAACCCTGACCTCTGGGTGGAGGCACCCGCCATTGGATCCAGGCCCCTCAACCTGTTAGTGGCAAATCAGGCAGGGGTAGTAGCCCCTGGGATAGCGCCATCTAGGGGTTACACAATATATGGTGGAAAAGGCATTATAAGACTTTAGAAAATGGCCTGAATGGATTCTCAAACTTGATTGGCTGACACAGGCTCCTCTAAGCTGGGCATTTATTTTTCAGTAGATGTACAGCTAAAAATAAGAGCCAGTCCAAGTTCCACCTCACAGTGTAGCATTTTCCAGTGGTGCCCAGCCTGCTTTCTAATTGGCTGAAAGCACCCTAGAAGAGTTGAAAAGCCTGCCATGTTTTTTTCTCTCACTTAGCGAGAACTACAGCTGCCCTCAACGCTACTGTCTTCAGTCTTGACTGCCTCGCTGTTAATAAAAAAAAAAGAAAGCATGCTGATTTTGCACTTGAGAACAGTGAGGAAATAAGTATTCCTCACTGCCTTAGTCTTTTACTATGGCTCCACTCTCCCGACCGCGGTCTCGCGCTTCCATGCTAAAAAGGAAGTAAAAGCCGTTGCTGCATTCAGTATCACAGTAAGAAGCGGATCTATTAAAATGCAGCAAGCGACTCCCTCACACCACTGCCCCCACAGTTACTGAAGCTGCTTCTGTATTTACCTGGTGGCTGTCAGTTTAACTGCAGCAGTTACTTGTACACGTCATCCTAACAGCGTAATTACCTTCACCATGAAGTAATGGGAAGCCCTGCCTTGCGTGCTCATTCATTCTTTTAGACGACGTTTTCTTCAGATACAAACAGCTCCTGGCTCCAGCAACCAGTATTAAAAAAGACAAGAGTTACTGTGTAAATAAATGAGTAGGATGAGGCTACAAAACTGTTTTGTGACGGGGGTCCAAATGAAGAAACAAGCAGGCTGCTGTGGGGGAGCAGTAACAGCATTCCACCAGCTTTTTTTTCTTCTTAACTACAGACTCTCCAGATGGACAAAAGTTCTTCATTCCTATACAGGTGGAGGAACTATTTAATTACAAAAAACTCAATCCAAATGATTTTTATTAACGATTTTTAATCTTTTTTTATTGTTTGTTTTATACAATGTCCATTTTCTAAGTGCAATAATACCCTCCAGGGTGGGTTTTATTGGGAAATACTGGACCTTCCAGGGGCTATAAGGCCCTCCACCTGTGGCGTTGGGCCTCATCATGCCCCTGGGTGGTCCGGTATGTCCCAATAAAGCCCACCCTGGAGGGTATTATTGCTTACATACTGTACAAAAGCTGTATTACTGGTGAGCTGAATTTAGTGTCCTATTGCCCCAGAATTTACATACACTTTTTACGTAGAATGTGTGAACAGGAATTTAAAGGTCTGTGTAATGGGAACACCAGTAATGCCTTCACAAAGGTAAGCAGTAGTGAACATGAAGCTCTCTTGACTTTAGAAAAAGACCAGTCAGTGAACATTAATACAGCAGATAAGGGGGGTTCAGTGGTAGTTATAGACACACACTATTACATTAAAGAGGTAAATAGACAGCTCCTCTAATGTGCAGCAGTTCTATAGTTACCATCACTGCTGTTGTGCTATATGTGCTGCTGACTGTTTCTAGGGATTTTGTGGGTACTGAAACTGAATAAACCACCTATATTTATTAACATAGCCCCCCCCCTTCCTATTATTTAGGGGCCAGATGTACCAGGGAAGGGAGTTCCAAACTCTAGAATCTCACCAAGCATTTCTCTGAACAATAACAGCACTTTGGAATGGATTTTGTTACCTTGAGACATCTTCTATCTCACCGTCTCAGTGCCCCAAAATGTTATATCATTTCCCCAGTAGACACAGACCAGCAGGTGGACTGAGTAGTTCATCTTCAGGTTTCTTGGCTTCTTCCAACCGGTCTCAGAGCAGGAGGGCACAAGGAAAACAAACTACTTCAAGACCCCAGGGAAACCATGAAACCCCTACAACTAAAGGACTTATTTAAATCCTTCATTTAAAAATTAATCACACAGAACTCCAGTTTCTCCCCCCAAAAAATCGGATTTATTCTCCTGAGCCCATAAATGATTACAAGGATCAGGGTTCCAATTGCTGAAAGGCTTTCAAGTTACAACAGCTCCATGGGGCTAGCTTTTTACACAGTCGGATTACTGAGAGAGACTTTTGCAGGCATTTCAAGTCTTAGATTTTCCTTAAAACACAGAATCAGCAGCAAACCTTGTTAATAGGACCAGGGCCTATTCTTCAAATGCCAGAAGCATGACGCTCCCAATTATCCACCGGCACTGGGAAGTACCTGAACTTGTACTGCTTTCCTTCAAACAGGGCATCAACTAGAGAATGGGACTTTATCCCAAACCCACTCCTTCTTCAGGGCTTCTACCAGAACTGGGATTTTAACCCATAAACCTCACGTCTTTGCCTAAACATCTCTACCAGCGGTGCAATGTGCTTCTCTGATGCCACCGAGTTATTTCATACTCGGGGCACAAATCCCACAGCCTGTTAATTCCTCAGCTGCCTCTCAAAACATTGCTCACTGCTCATGTTATTCCACTTAAGCCCTTGTCCTGGACTGGCCTGGCCCCTGTACATCTTGTTCTCTCTGTCTCTCTCTCTCTCTCATTAACTGACTCCTGATGCTCTTACAGAAACTGAACCTCCTACAGCAGTCACAGTGGCTCCATTACTTTACTGTTTCTCTGACTGAGTTGAGCCATGGCCTACTTCAACTTAAGGGGCTACCCTGGGACTCTAACTAAATTGTAGGCCTGGGGCCCTGCCCTTCCAAGTAGGGCCCCAGTGAATCCAGGCCACCACCCACTCCCATTTACAAGCCCATGAGCCACCCTGCCACATGGGGAAAGGAATTATAGGAGGGCTGCCACCAACCCTGATCCCCTGCAGAGGCCCTGCTGTGACATGTACAGCCCCAATGGCTCAAAAATTCACTCCCAAGATGGTCCCAAAGCCCCCAGTGTCCTTTTCTGCCTGCCCTCCAAAACTCTGTGGAAGCTCTCACCACCCAGTCCAAGGGGACCTAAGACCCAAATGACCACAAAGTGCCCTGCTGCTCACCTCCCTCAGGTGACCTCCAGGGACGTGGTGTACCACTGCCGAAACTGCTGACCTACCTAAGAGGAGGTGGAAACCCCCCCTCCAGTCTGCCAAGCAGCAGAACCCATCAATCTCTCTCTCTCTCTCTATTCTCTACTATTCCCCTCTATATATAGACACTCTCTCTCTCTCTGCTCCCCCCAAGTGGAGGCAACAGAAAATACATGCCCAGGGCACCAGAAATCCCTAAACACTGGGGGAAAGGGGGTCCCTAATGGTGAGAGTAATAAGCCCTCCAGGGAGGGGCGAGCAGAGCTTACATTAATAACCCTCTATTTGTGACTGCCACCCCTAAGAAATGGTCTCCGCCCTCTACCCTAGCTGTAGCTATAACTGGACACGCAAGCCTCGCTTTCTTGGCACCATCCTTATCCCTCTCACCCCCTCTCACCCTCCCATCCCCTCTTCTCGGACTCACTCACTCACTCACTGGTATGGCCACTGGCCCCTGTCCCTCTTGCTCTTTTCATCCTTGTCTGACAACGGCACCTATCGGCCGGCTTCCTGCTGACTTTTCCTACCAAGTATACTGTTTTCATCACGAATCCTGTAAGAAACTAGCTTGTGGTTGTTCTTCTGCAACAGATTGACTGAACTATTTCATGTACTTATTTTTCTGTATGTTATGATTGCTACCATGTTTACCATTGTTGTATGTTACCCCCATCCTCTGACGTGGAACCTTTGTAAACGAGCAGTTTCTGCTCAAAGGTAATTGTAATCCTAGAGTTTAATAAATAAATAAAAATGCATTATTTTATTAATCTCAGTAATCTCACTAAAGGACAAACCCTCATTATTTTATTTATTATCATGTTATTTTGATTGTCGGTTATTTTAGCACTTTATTGGAATGAAATGTTATATTTCTGATCGCCACTGATGCAATATCACCCACCTGTTTCATTTGCAATCTCCCCATTGGAGCAGGGAATACAGTAAAAGCAGCAGATTGGCTGTCCCTCCATAACCATTCGCCTGTGTCCCACAGAGCAGCTTTCACTGCAGACGGAACGGGGGATCTGGTTCAGGAAAGAAAGGGAAAAAAAAAAGTCATCAACAATGAACAAACCAGGCTCAGCACTGTTACACTGTGATACTTGAGTGAACTGCTGGGTGAGGGAACAACTCAAAAAGGATGTGAGAAAGTGCATTTTATGGAAATAGTACTGGCAGACTGTAACACACTTCTGGAAGAGGTCATCTGCTCTGAGACAGTACAGGGGTTTTAAAAAGGGTGTGAGAGGGGCACATGAGAGTGCATGATAGGGGTAGTGGGGAGGGAGGGATGGAAGAAATTTGGACTGGCAGTGTCACAGTCCTGTTACTAGGCAGGCTTCCCAGACTAGAAGGGTCAATATATCTTTATCGTCCAACAATGTCTATGTTTCTATGTCACTCATTCATGCCTTTTTAATTATTTATTCCGTTTTTGTGGAAACAGGTAAGTGAGCTCAATGAGTAGATGCCTTCTGTCAGGCATGACCCGGTAATTTAAATAAAAAAATATAATGTAAACAATATGAGGTGAGCAGTATGGCACAAAACACAGACAATTAATCAGATCAGTGGGCAGGAAACACAATAATTTGGAGAAGATACAAATATATGTGGACATCGAATGTAACCATTGACTTTGTCCAGAGTAACTACTATACTACATAAGGGGGACAAAAGAAATCTAAGGCCCTGATTCGGTAAGCCTACCTTTATGCATGGGTAAATCTCACCATAACTTATTGGTAACAAGTAGGCTGAAGCCAACACTGTACCTGCCACTGTAGAGGTAACAGAAGAAATTGTCACTGCTTTCAAAAATCCTCATGAAGTGGCCACCAAAACTGTCGCATTGTCACCACTGATACAGGTGCCCCCACTTGCTCACTCAACAAGCCATGATGTGGCCACCTCTAATCTGTTTCCCTCTCAGCCAGCACTGCTTTCTCCCTCCCACTCAGGCAAGTACTGTTTTCTGTAGTTACTGCCCCATGAGTTCTTGGTGTTTTAGCCTCACCCACTCTCCACGTAAGCTATGATGCACACTGATTTGCCCCACACCGCTAATCCCAAGACACACCAACAAAATCTAAAACTGGCTACAGTTTAAATAGCTGGACTACTGGCCAGCACGGATCTGCATCCCTCCTTCCGTGTAATGTACTTTAAGCCATAGTAAGAGGCCAACAATTTCTTGAGACTTTGCCACCCCCCCTTGTCCATTCACCATAAAGTTCCACTGTAGCCTCCAGTGAGGACCTAGTAGGGCAGATAGGAAAATAAATAATAAGGCTAAGGCAGGGGTATCATTAGAGGCAGGGTAAATAAGTGGGGGAGTAAGCAAAACAATCTACTAAATGAGGCTAGCTTAAACACTAGGAGTCTGAGAGCTATGATAAGGATGAACAAGTGATGATGACAGACTAGAGACTGCTAGAAATCATGGTGGTCACGGAAATGTTGGCAACATGCAACCACAACTGGGCTTCATAATCCCAGGATGCACCTTTCAGAAATGACAGAATGGCAATAAGGGTGGAGTGACGGCACTGTCTATTAGGGAATGCATCATAGCATTAGAAGAAAAAGCATTCAGAGGGAAACAGGTGTAGAGTCAACTGCGGAGGGGTGGTGGAAACAGAAAGGAATATTAGGTTTGGAGTGATCTACAGGCCCCCAAATCAACCTGAAGAGAGAAATGGGGCCCTAAGAAGGGAATTAGAAAAAATAAATTTTTTATTTAACTTAACAAATCAGAAAGACCTTTGAGCCAAGGGCTCTTTCAGAGAGGTTCCACGACATTGCTCTGGGAAACATTATCCTAATATGCTCGATGTAGAATGGAGTATACTGGGGTGAGTAGTGCCAGAAGACAGGCCATGGTGGGCACTTTCCAGGATACTTTCCTCTCCCAACATGTGAGGGAACTGATTGGGGAGTGGGCTGTCCTGGATTTAATGTTCTCAGAAATTGAACTTGTAAAAAATGTAACTCTTAAAGCTTCACTCGGAGCAAGGGATGAGGTGTGTGAGTAATGAACAATATCTCCTGAATACCATGAAGAGTAGGCGATTTGTTATGCGGGAAGAAAAACAAATGATCAACGATGTTTGAGTCCATAGATTCATAGATTAGTACGAGTTCAGTAGGTATTTCTACCTTTTGTGAACACGCCACCTTTTTACGGGTAGAAGCTAAATTTTAGGTCGCCTTTATAATTATCTAAATTATTTTTAAATGATGTTATAGTTACACTATTAACCGCATTGGATGGTAGGCTGTTCCAGGTATTAACAATCCTTTGTGTGAACCAGTTATTTCTTTTTATAGTAATATTGGAAGTTCCTTTAAGTTTTAATGTGTGAGATCTAGTCCATCTGGCATTTTGCTATTTGGCAGATGTTCAAGAATTCCTGTCCAATCAGAGGCCAGTTTGGAAGCTCACTGAAGGCAGCGTATCTGCCCTAGCACTCACAGAAGTTACAGGTGAGAGAGGCAGACACCTAATCTGCTGTGGAAGAGTAATCTACAATACTTCCATCCACTTGTCGCAAGCAGCCCAAAAAGCTGGAATCTTGACAGCTTTAGTTCCGTTTCTAACAATGAAATGTAGAGGACTGATTATTTTTAGCACTTGTAGTGTGAAAATTAGATGATTAATTTAAAACGGTGGGTGTGGGAAAGAATAAGAGGCAGCAAGGGAAAAATTGCAGCAAGGGGGTAGCACTATTTCTATACTCTAGATGCAACAAGAAGCAAACATTGTAGTGCAAAACAGTTCAAGGCTTTACCCCGTGACTCTGTCCACCCCCAGCAGTCCACAAACCCCAGCTGCGGGTGCACTCATCTTAATTCCCCCAAAGGCCATGGGTGATGGAGCTTTCAAAAGTTGCAGTGGGTACCACACTGGGGACACTAAAGCTGCTAGAAGAGTTGATCTTGGTGGCATGCTTTAAACAGCTGCAGAGAAATTACGTGTGTGTGTGTGTGTGTGTGTGTATGTGTACTGGCTGGCTTCGTCTAAGTCCGACCCTGCCACCCCATCCCCTGGGATTTACCATCTCCCCAGGAGTGAACCCTGGCTTACCCCCCGGGCAGGGCCATCAGGGAGGGGGGACCCTGACTGGAGACTGAGTGGTGCTCTGGGGACAGACTGCCTTGATCTACTTTTTGGGGCTTGATCAGACAGATATCCTCCTGCTCAGTCCAGTAATTTTCCAGTGTTTTGTTGAGTGGGAGGTGTGGTATGCTACAACATGTGGCGTGCTCATGCTGATGTCTGACATGACTCCCCTAGCTATATGAATTCCGGTTGCTGCTCCCGGCCTCCACCATGGGGTAGTCAAGCACCAGTAGCTTCCCCACCCTCCTCCCTGGAGGAGTGCAGTCTGCGGGATGCTAAATCCTCCTTATCCCCCCCCCCAGCTGACTTTCATTCCCAGGTTCGTTTCCGAACTCGGGTCATCAGCGTGGCAAGAGGAAACACAACCTCTGTGCTGGTGGGCTGGCCCATGCAGAGAAATTACTTTTAGAAACAGAGCTGCAGAACACAAATTTTAAAATGGTACACACTTCACTTGGGGGGAGAGCTGACAAAGGCTTAGTACCTTACAACAGAAGGAAGATTTAACAGGTCAGGTTAGTTGGTATGTTGAGGTGGAAGACTAAGGTTTGCTGACAAAAAGCACCAAGCTTTACCCAAGCTTTTTGTCTTCTGATTTGCTTGAAAGGACAGAACAAGGAACAACATTAGCAGAAAAAGGAGAAACATTAAGGCAGTAATAATGTTGCAGAAACAATGTGGAGTGAATTATAAAGTTTACTGAACAGTATAACACTGAGGAACAACTGTGGAAAACGCAGGCTTGTGCCCACCTGAAACGGGTTTAAATAAATGTGCTAGCACATGCGTAATAGCAGAGCATACACAAGTTACGTGTGTTAATCACTTCCTTATGTAACCCCTGGGCGGCGCCACCCCCCAGTGTTACACCCCTGCCTACTACCCTGGACATAGGCTAAGGGGGTTGGGTTCGCTAGCTCATAACATTTTTTAAAAACCTTTGCTCAGTGCCTCTACTCAGGGTGCTTTACATGGGTGAGATGGTACTGGGTGTAGCCCCCTATGCTGCTGCACAACCCACGGTGACCAGTTACCTTCCCCAGACATGCCCCAATACACAATTCCCCACATTTCCACATTTTTAATTAAAGGCTCTCTCTGATAATATGCTCACACAGGATTTCAAACAACAACAACAAGATATTTATTTCGAGGGGGTAATAAAGGAGCTAGGAAAGGGAAACAGAGGAATAGAGGTTATTTTATGGTATTTACACATGTACAGAGATCATTTTGGATTTTGCTGGTGAACCCTCCAGCTGGGTGGCTACATATTAACAGGCAGACATAAATCACATTTTACCATTCGACTTAAGAAATCCAGAGCCGTGGCTATCTAGCTGCTGGTAAATCAGATGTTGAACATAATTATTAATAATACCCACACTGATACCAGTCCCAGATACAGCAGAAACCCCACAATCTCATACCATACTGGTTTAACAGATACCACAGTCCAAGATGTTGCAGGCCTGATGGAGTTGCAGCTGGTCGATGTGGCCGGCTATTAATTTGAGGGTGGGAGCAACTTGGAAACAGATTTTTGTAAAGCAGCAAATTACTATTTACAACCACAGCAGGGATTGCCCTGCACTTTAGCAGACAAAGCAGGGATTGCCCTGCACTTGCAGACAAATCTTTGATTGCCCTGCACTCGCAGACTTCTGAACATTCCAGAACGCACTATGTGGATCTTACATCCAGAACATTCAGCACAATATTTGAAAGTCCCATCCAATGCAATGAGAGTGATGCTTCTGACAAGCATCCTAAACGCAGTTTAAACACGGTCACATCCAGTACTTTATATATCAAAAGTCATCCATCCAGAGTAAGTTGGCAACGATACTTTTATCAAGCATCCCATACTTTAGTCACAGGCAGTCACATCCAGTACATTCTATATACCAAGAACATTATCCACAAGCGGAGTCCTATCCAGAACGTCTAGCCATTTAACACTTATACCAAGCGCTCTTAGACAGAATTCTGTGCAGACACAGGCAGGGACGCCGACAGCGCGGGTGCTCGGATGCTTGAGCACCCACAAAGTTTATATGAGCACCCCCAAATTCTTGTCCTCCACGGTCCACCTTGCCTTTTCATTTCCCTGCTTCTCTGCCTGTTTGCCTGATTCAGGCAAATTGATACACCGTGACCAACTTTCACAAATCGCCCCCCCCCCAGCGGCAACCTGGCACTGGCGCAACTTAGACCTCAACATATTATTATTATTATTTTTTTATGTAGTTAATTTAAGTGTAGAAACAGGTGTGTGAATGGTTTCTAACTAGGTGGGTCAAGATGTAGCCTGCAGCTACTGATGATAAATGCTCCGAGTGCAGGAATTGGTGAAGGAGCAGCTATGGGAGGATGTGAGGACAGGTTGCAGCAGCCTAGTAGGGCATAAGGATTGCCCGTTGCCACTGTTGGTGAAGAGCTCAATGAGGGGGTATTTGAGTACCATTGTACTTGAAGCCAGATCTTTGTTGTAAATTAAACCATCGGGTGTTTAAGTCTTCATACTGGGAGGAACTAGCCTAGTTCCTCCCGGTATGGAGACTTAGGCACCCATGGTTTAGTTTTACAACTTCAGAGATGCAAAGCTGAGAACACAGTAGTACATAAATTACTTTTATATTTGGGCTCTTGCCTCTTGCCGAAGCTACAGTGGCAGCAGACCAGTCCTGTTCTATTATAGCCCTCCCTGCTACAACCTGTCCCCACATCCTCCCGCAGTGCTGCTCCTGCGAGTTTCGCCCAACCCCACCGGAGTACAACCTTGTATTAGTACATCACAGTGCATTTATTTCCAACTCTCAGTAAAGTGCTCCGACTCCGAGTCCTTTCCTTATACTGTATCCTGATAGACCGAAAGGACACAGAGCCCCACCAAAGGGCAGCCTTCTGCAAAGTTATGGGGGGGGGAGGGAGGGAGAGACAGAGAGAGAGAGAGAGGGAGAGAGGGAGAACGAACGAACTTGGGATGAAGGAGAAGCCTGTGCAATAAGCTCCTCAAATAGATGCTCTGATGAATTAGTGGTACCATAACCGAACCGAATAATTTTGAAACACAAATGGTAATGAGAAAGAAATAATGTGATGTAACAGGTTATTCTCAGTAGCTACATTATTTCTGTCTCATTTGCTACAATAAGCAAATTATTAAAACTAAAGCGGTCTGTCTCCCTTAGACACAAGTAAAGTTACACAACGATGACAAATATGAGCTATAAAAAGTGAAGAATACAGCCTACAGGTAGTACAGGCATTAAAGTTGTATTTGCTACGTTTCTGTGAGGAAGGGTAAAAATGACCATTAGGTAATATTTTCAGGAATTTCGGCAGCCTGGGACTAGAGGTGGAGAATGGATTCTCCAGCCCCACCTGTTACCCAGAAAAGGCGATTCTGCATCTTTAAGAAAGTGGAACGCGGGGTTATTCAACAGACACACAAGGTGGTCCCTTTATCCTGGCACAATTATTTTTTTATGTGATAGAGGATAGCGCGATACAGATTAATACTGTAGTCTAAACAGACAGTCAGTCACCACAACTACTCTCGTCTCTCTCAGCGATTTCCGACACCAACCCGAACCTGCGCGCCTTGTACTCGCTCGCTGGCTGCAACTGGCTCCCCGAGTCCTTGCTCCTCCAATCACTGGGATAGACGTAGACACATGACTCGTCAAGGAGACGGTCATGTGATGCAGGTAGAGAGCAGCTTCAACTGAGAGCTGCCTGAGCCTGCATATCACATGATGTGATGTGAGGAGAGTGAGTTGGTCAACCACACGCAGTGAGGATCCATTTCTGTGTGTGTGTGAGCTGAGCGAGGAGTTGTTTTTTTCCTGAAATCGTGTTGTGGACTGCACTGGACTGGTCGTCGTTGGTCAAGAACTGACTTAGCTAGCTAGCTAAGGGGAAGGGTACTGTAACTACCCGCCCTGTTGCAGATGGGCAGAAGTACCATGTTATAACTTAAAAAAAATAATTTTAAAATAGTCTGCAGACTCTGCACTGCAGCCAGTGGCAGTGCTGTGCTATAGACAGTAGACACAGTGTAGTAGTTCAACAAAACACAAACAACCACAGACTGTGTTGTGTCTTGTTACACTGACTGAGTTTCTGGCTGGGTGGGGAGGGATAGAAAAGCAAGATTAAAGACAGAAATAGAACAAAAACAAACTGAAAAAAATAATTCTGGGCTGGCAACACTGCAGTGTAGTCACCAGTCAGTCAGAGAGAGAGAGGAATCAGGACAGACTACTAGTAAAACCAAACAGCATTGTTTTTACAAAAAAACTTTGCAGTGGGTTCGGGCTAGGAGCCAGGGCCAGGCTCAGGCTGTGTGTGTGTCGGTGGTTTGGGTCGTCTTTCGTCTGCTGCAAAGTTAGCTAGCTGCAGCAGGGCAGGGGAGATTCTCAGTCTGGAGAAGAAGGGAGAGCTGCTACTTCAGTTGGAGTGAATTGAACAGTCAGTTGGTCATTGTTTGCTGACTGTGACACTGACGGGCTGCAGCCTAGTACTTCTGTCTAGTTGTGCCCATACCACCAGTCAGAGTGCTGATTGCACAGAGGTGTCTTCTGTGCCATATCGTGCAAGACTCCAAGTGAATAGGCAGTGCTCTGTCTGTGGGTGCTTGTGAAGTCTGTGTGAGAGGGTGAGCAGCTGAGTCTTATCCTGAGACAGTCACAGCCCTCCTGTCCAGTCCATACCAGTGTCTGACCGTCCGAAAGAAAAAATACAAGTAAAATATTAAAGTCAGAGTGCTGATTGCACAGAGGTGTCTTCTGTGCCATATCGTGCAAGACTCCAAGTGAATAGACAGTGCTCTGTCTGTGGGTGCTTGTGAAGTCTGTGTGAGAGGGTGAGCAGCTGAGTCTTATCCTGAGACAGTCACAGTCCTCCTGTCCAGTCCCTACCAGTGTCTGATCATCCAAAAAACAATAAAAAAAAACAAAATAAATCAGACTATTAGGATTTAAGAGGGGTCCTTGTGTCAACAAAAAAACAAAGTGCTGTGAACTGATTGTCTAGTGTTATTCTGACCTCCACTGACTTTAATGTTTTAATCATATTCTGTCCAGACCAGCAACTAACAGTGTAACCTATTCTGAATCAACACAAGAGAAACACACACTGTAAGTTAAAATGGACAAGTTTATTAAAAAATGGACTAAACAGAGTGAGGCAAGCAGTACAACAGCAGCACCATCAACAAGTGACGTAGCAAGTTGTGAGACTGAAGCTGAGGAAACAGCAGCTGGCGCTGCACAAGTTCACATTGCTAGGGATGTGGACGTGGTTGATGTTGAGGAGCCACGTAGCAGCAGCAGCATTCTGTCTGTAAAAGAAAAAACAAGACAGAAATCATTAGTAGTCGCCAAGAAAAAAGGCAGAACCTTTCAAGAAAGGTGGCTTGACTGGTTCAAATGGTTACTGTATGATTCCAATAAAAAAAAAAAAGCCTTCTGTTCAGTGTGTAAAGAGGCGAGAGAGAAAAAAACTGCTCACATTTTCCACAAAAGCTGATGAAGCATTCACAGTTACTGGTTATAGTGCATGGCAAAAGGCAATAGAAAGATTTGAATCCCATGAAAAAAGTGGCTGCCACAGTGAGGCTGTAATGAAAACACATGTTAAGCAAAATGTGTACAGCATTATGTCTGATGCCAGTAGGCAGCGAGCAGTAGATGCAAGGATTGCACTTTTAAAAATGATGACAACTTTAAGATTACTGGCCCGACAAGGGCTTGCTTTCAGGGGCCATACAGATGAGAGTTCAAATTACATGCAAGTGCTAAAAGTGCGAGCCACTGATTGTCCACAGTTGCAGCAGTGGTTGTTAAGGGATAGCTACAGGTGGTTGTCTCATGACATAGTGAAGGAAATGCTGGACATTATGGGACAAGATGTGCAAAACACAATTGTTTCCAAAATCAAAGCAGCTCAGTATTTTGCTGTAATGATGGATGAGACAACGGACATTACTGTTCATGAGCAAGTCTCAATATGTTTTCGATTTGTCACTGAGGATTTCGGAATTGAAGAAGCATTTTTAAGATTTCATGAAACACCAGCTGTAGATGCTGCTACACTATTCAATATCCTTAAAGATGTTTTGTTACGTTTTCACTTGGATATAAATAAATGCCGGGATCAGTGTTATGATGGAGCTGCTACTATGGCTGGTATTCACTCTGGAGTGCAGGCTAGGCTAAATGCTATTGAGCCTAGGGCCCTTTTTATACATTGTTTGGCACATTCCTTAAACCTTGTAGTACAGGACTGCATCAGCAAAATACAAGAATGTCGAGACATACTAAATCAGTTATGAGAACTCATAACATTCATTAGAGACTCTCTAAAACGGCTAACTTTTTTTGAAAACATACAAAGCGGTATGGAACACACTAGACCTGGCTCTTTACGACCATTTGCTCCAACAAGGTGGACAGTGAGGGCAAATAGTTTAAATTCGATTCTAGAAAACTATTTAGCATCATTGGAATTTCTGGACAGTGTGTCCTCAGAGAATACTCAGGAGTGTGGGGCAAAAGCAGGAGGGTTCTTGGCACAGCTACGATCATTTAAAGGATTTTTCTTCTTGAGTCTTCTCTTTAAAATTTTCTCACTGTGACAGCATAAACATAGCCCTTCAAGCAACCTCTCTTCAATTTCTAAAAGCTAATTGTATGATTCAAACTCTTCTCAACACTATGCAACAATACAGAGGGCAGTTTGACAACTTCTGTAGTACAGTGGATGGAAGAGCTGAGGAACTGCAGTTAGATGAACCAGTTCTTTTGCGTCACCGCAAAGTTCCTCGTCGTATAGATGATGGCTCTCTATCAGTTACTGATGCATCCCCAAAAGACCACTTCAGGAGAATATTTTTCCAAGTGATTGATCAGGTTGTTCTTTCAGTCAAAGATAGATTTCAGACTCCGCCTCAGAAGCTTATGTTAGATGCAGAACGATTTGCGATTGGACAAGGGCCATTAGATTCCATATCTAATTTTATGGCAATGACTTAGATGCAGGGCCTGTAACTACACCGTGACATGTTCATTGACATTGCAAAAGCTAGTGGGAAAACTGTTGATTCATTGCAAGATGTGTACTGTGTCATCACAGAAAAAAGTCATTCGTGATTTACTGCCAGAGTTTGTAAAATGTATTCAGATCTTACTGACAGTACCAGTATCAACTTGTACAGCTGGAGCGTTCTTTCTCAGGACTCAGGAGACTGAAAACATATCTTAGATCAACAATGTCACAGAGACACTTAAATAGTGTTGCTCTGCTTCACATTCATCAGGAACACACTGATGCATTAGACATGGACAAAATAGCTGATGAGTTTATTGGGAGAGCAACAGTTCATAAGAACGTCTTCTATATGGTTAAATAATGTGTAATCACTCATGGCATTTGCAGTTATGTTTACTATTGAAAATCATCAGCAACTGTCTCTAGCAACTTACAATTACTCCTGCTTCTGACCTGGCTAGTCCCAAAAAATTGTAATACCATTACACTGACACATGCTTCCCCCTTCCCCTGATCATTTCTGAAATGAGCTCTGATCATGGTACCTTTCCCGGTTATCAACTTTAAAATAAATAAATAATGTGCTAAGTGAATCCTTTGAGCACCTGGTGGCATCAAAGAGCCATTCAGGGCACTCTTCCATGTCTTCTTGCACCACCTGGAGGTATCAGAGACCTCCAATGTAAGAGTGCCATGGAGGGCTCTTTGATACCCCAGGTGCTCTAAGGTTGCCTTTGTGATTTAAGATACAGCATCACCACTCCACAGAGTGCAGGAGTGCCCTTTTTGTTGCTTCCATGTGCTGCAAGAACACATGGAAGTTCCTTGTCTTTCTGCAGCACCTGGTGGAGGTAAACTAAAATCTTAAAGAGCATCCTTTACAACACCTGGATCATGCATCAAAGAGCCCTCCAGTGCACTCTTGCACACTGTGGAGTTGTGACACTGTCTGCAACCTAAAATCACAAAAGACATGCTTAGAGCACCTGGGGGTATGAAAAGGCCCTCCAGGGCACTCTTCTATGTCTACTTGCAGCACCTGGATGCATCTAGGAGCCCTCCAGGGCATTCTTATACCCTGTGGAGTGGTGGTGTGGCACTGTACCCTAAAGTCACAAAAGGCATCTTTAGAGCACCTGGGAGCATCAAAGAGCCCTCCATGGCACTCTTCCCTTGGAGGGCTCTTTGATGCCTCCAGGTTCTGCAAGAAGACATTTAAGAGTGCCCAGAATAGCACTTTGATGCCTCCAGATGCTGCAAGTAGACATGGAAGGAAGAGTTTCCTGGAGGGCTGTTTGATGCCTCCAGGCTCCAGCTGCTGCAAGAAGACATGGAAGTTCCTTGTCTTTTTTCAGCACAGAATGGAGGCAAACTAAAATCTCAAAGGGCAGTCCTTTTAGCACCTGGAAACATCAACGAGCCCTCCAAGGCACTCTGCACCCTGTGGAGTGTGGCACTGTCTGCAACCTGCAATCACAAAGGACATCCTTAGAACACCAGGGGCATGAAAGGGCCCTCCAGGGCACTCTTCTGTGTCTTCTTGCAGCAATAGAGTTATCAAACAGCCTCCACCCAGGGAAGAGTGCCGTGGAGGCTCTGCAATGCCCCAGGTGCTCTAAGGATGTTCTTTGTGATTTTAGAGCACAGCACCACCACTCCACAGGGTGCAAGAGTGCCCTAGAGGGGCTTTTTGTTGCCTCCAGGTGCTGAAAGAAGACATAGGAGAATGTCTGACTGGGGCTCTTTATGCCTCCAAGTGCTGCAAAGAGACATAGAAGAGTGTCCCTGGAGGTTCTTTATGCTCCCAGTTGCTCTAAGGGTGTTTATTGTGATTTTAGGTTGCAGACAGTGCCACCACTCCACAGGGGTGCAAGAGTGTACTGGAGGGCTCTTTGATGTCTCCAGGTGCTCAGAGGATGCCTTGAGATTTTACTTGCCTCCATTCGATGTCTGAAAAAGACAAGACTCTTCCATTCTTCTTTGCAGCACCTGGAGGTGTCAGTGAGCCCTCCAGGGCACCCCTTGCACTGTGGAGTGGTGGCACTGTCTGCAACCTAAAATCACAAAGGACCTCCTTAGAGCACCTGGGAGCATGAAAGGGGCCTCCAGGGCACTTTCCTATGTCTTCTTGCAGTACATGAAGGCATCAAAGAGCCCTCCAAGCCAGGGAACAGTGCCATAAAAGGCTCTGTGATGCCCTGGTGCTCTAAGGATGTCCTTTGCGATTATAGTGTACAGCACCACCACCACTGAACATGGTGCAAGAGTGCCTTAGATAGAGGGCTTTTTGTTGCCTCCAGGTGCTGCATGAAGACATAGAAAAGTGCCATGGAAGGCTAATTCATGCCCTCAGGTGCTCTAAGGATGTCCTTTGTGATTTTAGGTTGCAGACATTGCCACCACCCCACAGGGTGCAAGACTGCCCGGCTGGACGGCTGTTTGATGCATCCAGCTGCTAAAAGGATGCCCTTTGAGATTTTAGTTTGCATCTACCAGGTGCTGAAAAAAGACAAGAAAATTCCATGTCTTCTTGCAGCACCATCTTGGAGGCATCAAAGAGTCCTCCAGGGTACTCTTCCATGTCTTCTTGCAGTTGCAGCACATGGCTGAGCCTGGAGGCATCAAACAGCCCACAAATTGCACTCTTCCATGTCTTCTTGGAGCACATAGAGGCATCAAAGAGCCCTCCAAGGCACTGTTGCACCCTGTGGAGTGGTGGCACTGTCTGTAACCATCACTAAGGGCATCCTTAAAGCATGTGAGGGCATCAAAGAACCCACCACCCAGGCACTCTTCCATGGGTCCTTAACTGGAGGCATCCAAGAGCCCTTCAGGATACACTTGCACACTGTTGAGTGGTGGCACTGGATCTTCAACCTAACATCAGTACTTTGACATGCTTGCAAAACTGAGAGCATGAAAGATCCCTCCAGGCGGGCACTCTCTTATTGATCTTAGCACCTGCTCAGGCATCAAATAGCCCCCAATGGTACCCTGGCATCCTCTACATTGGAGTAGTTGTGATGGTAGCATACTCATTCCAAAATGTATCAAAATAACCACCAAAATGCACCAGAAAGCATGAAAAACCCTATAGCTTCTGGGGGCCTAGGCGGACACCAGACTCCCGGCCTTTTATTATGACTCTGAGCACCCACAAACATTTTAAAAACCTGGCACCCCTGGACACAGGTACATTTTCTTTAAGGTATCTTAAACATTAATATGCTCTAGGGTCTCCTGTCTCATGAAGTGGCAAACTCGTCTTGGCAGACAGCTCCACGATGGCAGGACTCTAACCCATAGCTACACATTTATATGATTCACTAAACCCAGCATCTTGCTGCACCTGCAACTTAGCCATTTGGGCCACAGACAAGATGCATCCATTACTTGAACTAGGCAGTCTCTTATGGGATTAGTAGCCCAGACTGATGACTTCAATACTTCACACTTAACAGCACCCATTTCTTAATGGGGCATGGAGCCCCCAAGATTACTTGCTTAGGTTCTCCCTTGCACCGGGGGTATGAGGGTACTTACTCAGGTCCTTCATGGGTCTCATCCACAATCGAATGGCATCCTGAAGTCTTCTTCAGCTCTCACACCGCTGAGGTACTTGGTCAGTGCTCTCACCACTGCATGATGTCATCTGGTCTGGTCAGCGCTCTCACCGCTGCTGGACATCTGATTCTTCGGTCAACATCTTTCCCCGCCGTGGGTGGGAAGGCTAGCCTCTGGAGGACAGTACTGGAAACCTCCAGACTAGCTGTTGCAGAAAGCACAATTATTGTGACTAGTTAACTATTAACTGAAGAAAATAACAAATGCCCTCTGAAGACTGAAAGGGCTTGAATTAAGTGGCCCAGGCCCGATGGCATGGCTGGAACCTGAGCCCCTCTCCCATTGGGGGCTCCCACCAGGCTGGAGCCTGCTCTGCTGCTCTCTTTCTCTGAATCTCCCTGTGAATCTCCAGACAAACTGGCAACATTGTCTCTTTATAGAGCTCCTGACTCAACTCCTGATTGGTAGCAGGGATGCGGTGACATGTCTCCAAGTTGCTGAAGGACCTGTCAATCAGAACACTTGAAGCACAATTAGGTTATGGAATTTGTGCCTAAAATAATGTCCCTGTAGGCCCCCATAAGCACTCGGGTGCTTACCCATGCGATGCAGTGAATGTCCCACAAGTCCTGACTTTCTATTGCTGCAATTCCAATTGGCTGTACTGCTGGCAATGGCTGCTTAACCCACTGTCCCTTATAGCAGATTAGATACAGTCCTGAATAATGTCCTGGTGCAGCCAGAAAGAAGTAATTATTTACCTCAAATGCCCCACAGTTCTGTAGCTTAAAGACTGTACTTGCAGTCACTACACAGATGAAAAACATGGCTCCTTTACTTTTCCTGTCGTTACTGCACTTATGCAAGCTCCCCTTGCAGCAGCTGACAGGCTGATACACAGAGTCCCAGATACTGGAATTGCCAGGGAAACAGTACTCATTTTAACTTTAAACACTTCTCCCCACATGCACAGTGTATTCCCAACAAGCAGTAACAGTTCCATTATGTAAAACATTTAAATTCTTTACTTTTCGGCTGGAGCTGAACATAACTACCCTGGAGGCAGCCAGATACACTGTTATGCATTATTCAGATGACCAGAGCCCTGCACAGGCATACTCAAATGAGCCCCTGTCAGAACTCCTTTAATTCCCATCTGAGCGGTCCCCCCAGCAGGCTGTCTGTGGTCACCAGGTCCCAAATAGGTGAAGGGTTCCCGGGACCCACGGCACAGTCCCTGAGGTGACCACAAAACAAGCGGCTCCACATCAAAGACGCTTTGCATGCCAACGCAACTTCCGCTGCCCTGGAGGCAGCGCTTTTGCAGCAGGAGCCCACGGTCAGCAGTTTAAGCCCCCGAGGGGCTGGATTTTCATTTGACTGCAAGCTGGGGCACACACGAGGGCAAACAGGACCTGGGAAGCCAGAAAATTAGAAGCCAAGACAGGAGAAGCCTGAGAAACAGGGGAAGAAGGACAGAACAAAACAGGCTAAGGTAAACCGAGACTGGCATTTCTAGGAACCCCCATTTGCAAGGGGGTTACACTTACATCTCCCTTCTCAATTAACATTCCCCTTCCCCCACCATCAAATATTTAAAGTCCTAACTTTTTGTGAGACTATATAATCACGATGCCAAGCGGGTCTTCTGATCTGCCTTCCACTGACACAACTAATTCTTGGGCTACAGCTGGTGCCAGTCAATTGGTTCTGACTGTTTAGGGGTGGGGCCAACTCCACAGGCTCACTTTGTGACCACCCCAGCATCTCTTGCAGAGGTACCTCCATTGCAGGCACATTTGGGATCCCATAGATCTCCACAGTGTCATCCTGCTCACTGTCCTCGTCTTCCCTTTGGAAGTGTGAGTTTTCTCGGCCACAGGAGCGGCATGGCTCAGGGGTTAACAGAAGGTCTCGCCTGTTTCATGTGATACAGTTTCCCATTAGCTTTGACTACATAGGAGCGTGGCCCTTCAGCTTGGCATTCCACAATTGCGGGCATCCGGGTATTTTCAGGTGTTCGCAGGTAAACAGTTTGCCCCAGTAGTAAGGCTGGGAGTGGTTGGGCATGGATTCAAAATTAATAACACAGAAGTAATAAAATGGTGTGCAACTGAGTCTAATAATATTATAACTTGCAATAACTGTAATGCACTTTAATTATTGATTATGCCGTGTTAATTCTGTTGTTGTTTTGCTAGCTGTTATAATGTAATTGTCTTGTAATGTGTGTCAGTGTGTTCTGTCTAGGCGTAGCTATGTGTTTTTGTATTTGACATGGAACTTCATTGAAAATGAGCTTTGTTCAATTGAATGTATCCTTTAATCTTACAAATAAAAAATGATTTACTACTACTACTGCAAACTGCAAATAAGATTTTTGCTTTTCTTGAGCCCTTCGCAGCGTAACTGGCACTTCAACTTCAGGTATTTTTGGTTTAAGTAGCTCAGATCTGGTAGGAATTAAAGTTCTGATACTGCGGCCCATGAGCAGCTGTGCTGGGGATCCTAGCCCTTCCAGTGGGGTATTCCTCAATCCCAAAAGGGCCAAGTAAGGGTCTTGACAGTCCACTTGTGCATTCTTGAACAGTCACTTCATTGTATGAATAGCTCATTCTATCATGCCATTACTCTGGGGGGTATCTGGGTGAGGACGTTACATGTTTAAACTCATACTTTCGTTGAAAGGCTCTGAATTCAATGCAGCCAAATTGCGGGCCAGTGTCTGTTACAAGTATTTCTGGAATACCATGTTTTGCACATTGTGATTTAATATGGTTACTCACCATTGCACTTGTATTTTGCAACTTAGATATCTCAATGTATTTGGAGTAGTAATCAACCATCACCAGATAAGTTTCCCTTTCACATTCAAATAGGTCAGCCCCAACCTTTTGCCAAGGCCTCTCTGGTATCTCATCTGGCTGCAGCAGTTCTTTAGATTGTGCTTTCCTGAATTGGTGGCAGATGCCACCTTTGGCCACCATGTCACTAATCTGACAATTCATCCCTGGCCAGAATAAAAGATCTCTGGCCCCGTGCTTGCATTTTTGAGGAAACACATTTCGGACAGGATGTGAAAAATGACAGCTGTACTTTTCGCAAGGCGGTGTAGAAAAATGACAATGTTGAATATCTGGCATGAAAATATTGCAAATTTGTGATGTTACGAGCATGCGTAGCAACTATGCATGCACGGTCATGAAACAGCCATTTTATTATTTTTTTTCCACCAAATTTGCAACATAGGCTTTTTGAGAGCCCATCTCATTAACACTGCCACTGTCCTTGCGTTAATTGGTCCCAAAAGGTGATTCCACGCAGTGACTGCGAAATCACCTTTCTGGACCAACTAACATCATAATAATGACAGAATTCTTGAGGAGGGGCCCCAAAAACTCCATGTTGAAAATTTGGTGCAACAATTCCAAAAAATGCCTGAGATATGCACCAAAGTTGAAAAAACCCTATTTATTCCATTATACAGCTTACCAGCATTTCCTCAGTTCGCGGTCGGCTTTGAAGAGTGAAGATGTGTTCCCGGTCCACCAAAGATCATCGCACCAAAGCTCCGTAGGTAAGTATGGGGTGGGGGTGGGGAGACAGGGTGCAGTGGTGTGCGGGTGTGGGTAGACAGGGAAGACTACTAGGGGCCATTTTCTTTTTATAGGTAGTAAAACAAACATTATGGATGGTTTTCTTTTACAGGTGGTTTCTTTGGGAGTACAGTAGCCAATGGGGGATTGGGCACCCCGTCAGCAGCCTAGGAGGGACATCATGCTGATGAGGATTGGCCACCTCATCAGCAGACAACGAAGTGGGAGGGCGATGTCGAGGGGATAGGGCACCGGCAAGCAAAAAGGAGGGGGGACACATTCTACTGACAGGGAGTAGGCTCCATCGGCAATATACTTGAGAGGTAGGGTAAGCTGACCGGGGGATTGGGCACCCCCAAAGTTGGCAGTTTAGTGGCCACTGTGCTGCCATGTTTTTAGCAGGCAAAGCACATGGGAAGATTCCGCTGCATCTGACGAGCTTTGCTCGCATTGCAGCGGACCTTTCCTTAGACATGCTCATCACGTTGATATGCATGGTGTGGCACCGGCATGCAGGCTGATTGGGGAATGAGGGACACACCTACTTGTGCGTGCCCTGCATTCGCCCAACAGCGACTGTGCCTCCATATCTGCACTACTGCAAGATGTTGGCTGCGCAAGCACACCAACATAAAAATGAGAAACAACACAGCCAGACTTAGTCCAGCACTCACCAACCTCAAATTGCAAGGGTACCTGTCCCTTGTGGAAAAAAAACTTTTATTTATAACATAATAAAATAAAAAACGCCTGACACATTTCGTATGGGCACTACCATCCTTTCTCAAAGGCTTTGAGAAAAGATGGTAGTGCCCATCCAAAACACGTCAGACTGGTGCCCTTGTAACTTGAGGTTGGTGAGTGCTGGACTAAGTCTGGCTAGGTAATACTTTTGCTTGAAACATGTTAGCAGCATCACTTTGCCTTTTACATCCAGTTACGCACCCAATAGGAAACCAGTCTAGCTGACAACCTTTGAACAGCTTCTCTAGACAATGTCTTATACGTTTGAAAAGGTATCATGTTACACTGTGCTCCAGTGCCAAATTTGAACGTCACTGTTTTCCCATTTGTGTTCAAATTTACTTTCCAATCAGTCTTGGGTTTATAGGTAGACACAGTATTGACATTAAAAGTACTTTCATTTTTCTCAGCATCTTCTCCCACAACATAGATCTCACTGCGTTTCCCCACGCAACATACTCTAGCAAAGTGTTTTTTTTTTTTCCTGTGGCACAATCTGCAATACTGTCCATATGCTGGGCGTTTGTTTATCTCATGCTCACAGCCACACTATTCGCTCGAGGTGCATAACTCTCTTTGCTCACATTGTCACTTGCTTTTACACTTTTTTTCTGCACAACTGCCGTCTGTACTGAGCATTCATCCTGAGCGTTTCCACTTAAGTGTTTAATCTGCATTTTACTCAGTTCAGCGTCCCTGCATATGCCTATGGCATCATCTAATGTTAAGTCTGCTCTCTCAGCAGTCTGCATCTCACATGCTCACTCTGTATGCTGTATACAATTCTATCTCTCGTCAATGAGTCAATCAAATCTCCAAATACACAAGATTTAGCCTTTAGCCTCAGTTCAGTTACATATGAATCAATGGACTCACCCAGATTCTGGCTCCTGGAGTTGAACAAATATCTCTCATAAGTCACATTCTTTCTCGGGTTACAATACCTCTCCAATTGTCCCTTAATTTTATTCAGTTGCTCCTTCTCTTCCTCATGTTCCCAAACGAAAGTACTGAATACATCCACAGCATCCAGGCCTGCCACATGCAAGAGGGCCAGAGCTTGGATTTTCTGAGATTTTTCAGCGAGACAACTGGCGACAGAGAAAATTTCAAATTACTGCTTAAATATTCTCCAGTTTTCAGGAACATTTCCATGAAGACTGAGAATGGCAGGAGGTTGCAGGCATTTCATTCTGACACCATGTAATAATCTCACAGACACAATGTGGAGCGAACTAGGAAGTTTGCTGGACAGTATACCATTGAGGAACAACTGTAGAAAACGCAAGCGTGTGCCCACCTGAAACGGGTTTAAATAAATGTGCTAACGCATGTGCAATAGCAGAGCATACACAAGTTACGTATGCTAATCACTTCCTTACACAGGCTGCTTTAGGCTAATCAGAGTTACTGTCTTGTTGCTATTTTGTTTTGTACTTACAGGTTGTGCTTACAGATTTTGCTACTATTTTGTTTTGTGCTTACAGGTTGTGCTTACAGGTTTTGCTACTGTTTTGTTTTGTGCTTACAGGTTTTGCTACTGTTTTGTTTTGTGCTCACATGTTTTACAGTTTGATCTCTCTTTAGGCTAAGCAGAGTTACTGTTTTGTTACTATGTTGTTTTGGGCTTACAAGTTATGCAGTCTCTTTCTCACATTGAAGGAGCTAATTGTTTTTCTTCCACAGGTCTTCCAGGGGATTAGCAGTGTAACTTGGGGGTGGAGCTGACAAAGGCTTAGTACTATTCCTTCCAACAGAAAAAAGATTTAAAAGGCCAAGTTACCTTTACTTTCATATGAGGGTGCTGTGGTTGGTGGTGTTTGTTGGAGTCTGTCGTCGAGGCACAGGTCAGGAAGCACAGAGAAAACCCAGGAACAGTTGTAAAATTCCACAAAACTGTTTATTTATAGTTGCAGTAACATAAAATAAACCTGTTCAGCATAACTATATACAGAAGCAAAATAAAATCTCTCTTGGAAAAAAATCTCCCTTGCAGCTCAGCTTAGCTGTTTTTATAAGACTTTGTCAACCCCATCCTTTGCAAGCATCCTGTTCTTTGTCAATTTCAAGAGCTGCTTAGAACATTGAGAACTTACTGAGGTCCTCACAGCAGCTGCAAAAGGCTCAGGCATTTTAACTTAAATAACCTTTAGCTTTTTACAGTTATCTCAAATCACAAATATATACATTTCAACAGCAACACTAAATATTTTCCAAAACAAATGTGATCCCATTATCAGTTTCATTTCCATACACTGATTCTCATATATTTTCATATTACCAGATCTAGATATGCAAGGGAGAATACAGACAGCAAGAGAAAACAGAGGGACAGAGAGAGGCAAAGGATTGCGAGACTGGTCGGGTTGATCAAGTCCGAAGGCTCACAGGAAAATTTGGTTGCACAACCGGACAGAAGAGACAGAAAAGGAAATAATACTGATCCTTGCATTTAAACACTTTCTCCCTAAACAACGGGACAGGGTCCTATTCTATCCTGTCACATATACCCCCCCCCCACTTAAGAGGGAACCTGTTTCACTAAACAGGTTTCCAAAACTCTCCATTCTCTACTAACATTTTCCACTTTCAGAAATTAAGCACATTTGCATCCATTATTTTTTTTAACAGTACAGCAAACAGTACAGATCAAACCCATACATTAGTTTTTCAACCTTCAGGACCCTCAATTCCTTATCCATATCTTGACAGAAAATCAGCATTACTATTCTCTTTACCAGATTTGTGAATCACAGAGAATTTAAATGGCTGCAGTGCCAGGTACCACTGTGTGATGCTGGAATTTTTATCTTTCATCTGGTTAAGCCAACAGAGAGGATTGTGATCAGTTACAAGAACAAAGTCAGTTCCTAGCAAATAAAATTTGAGGGACTCCATGGACCACTTTGCTGCTAAGCACTCCTTTTTGATAGTGGAGTATCTTTTCTCTCTGTCATGCAATTTCCTACTTATATACAGAATAGGATGTTCTTTCCCGTCTACGTTTTGGCTTAGGACAGCACCTAGGCCTACCTTGGATGCATCTGTTTATAGCAGAAATGGTTTCTCAAAGTCTGGGCTTCTTAAAGCAGGAGCTGAACATAATGCAGCCTTTATAGCTTAAAAAGCTTCATCACACTCTGGGGTCCATTTCACATTATTTGGGTACCATTTCTTTGTGAGTTCAGTGAGGGGAGTAGTTAACTCAGCAAAATTAGGAACAAATCTCCGATAATAACTAGCCAGACCTAAAAATGACCTGACATGTTTCTTTGTTTTAGGTACGGGGCTGTTAGCTACAGCTTCTATTTTAGAAATCTCTGGTTTGACTTCTCCATTTCCCAACACATAGCCCAACTATCTAGTTTCCTGCAGGCCCAGTGCACATTTAGTAGGATTAATAGTCAGACCTGCATTTTTGATAGCTTGGATAACTGTTCGTAGGTGTTCCAGGTGACTTTTCCAGTCTGGACTGTACACCATGACATCATCCACATACGCAGCACAATAACCAGTATGAGGAGATAAAATGACATCCATGTACCGCTGAATGTAGCTGGCACACCATGTAAACCAAAGGGCATGGTGGTGAACTGATAGAATCCTATAGGGGTGACAAATGCAGTTTTATCTCTGGATTCTTTAGCTAAAGGTATTTGCCAGTAACCCTTGGTGAGATCGAGGGTACTGATATACTTTGCACTCCCCAGTCTGTCCACCAAATCATCTATTCTGGGCATAGGATAACTGTCAAATTCTGACACTTGATTAAGTTTCCTGAAATCAAGGCAGATTCGAACACCCCCTTCTTTTTTGTTTACAGTTACCATGGGAGATGACCAAGCACTCCTCGACTCTTCAATGATACCCAAGTCTTTCATTTTTTGTATTTCCTTAACCACAGCAGCTTTTAACCACTCTGACAACCTGTATGTATTTTGCCTAACAGGATGAGCATTCTTTGTCACTGTTATGTGCTCAACCCCTTCTGCTCGGCCTGGTACCATGGTAAAAGTACTGCTAAATATCTTTAGCACATTACGAATGTCTGCAATTTGCTCTGAGGTTAAGGAAACATTCACTTTTACAGCATCAACATGTAAAGTTTGTTCCAGTCTATCATAAGCTACATCAATATCTTCCTTATCAGTTTCTGGTAAAACTAATAAAGCAGCTTTTGGCATTTTTTCAATCCATTTCTTGAGGAGGTTAGCATGGTGTAGCTCAGTAGGATTTTTAGTGTCAGGGGTCTCAATCTCATAGTTAACAGTGCCAGTACATCTAAGAACCTTATACTGCCCTTGCCACTTCATTAACAACTTATTTTCTGTTGTGGGTAACAGTAGCAAAACCTTTTCACCTGGCTCGAAAACTTTGTCTTTTACCCAACGGTCATAATATACCTTCTGCTGGTTTTGAGCCTCTTCCTGATTACTATGGGCAATTTCAACATATTTTGCCAGTTTCTTTCTTAGGGCATACATACAAGAAGATATAGATTGTTTCTGAGTGGGGTTATCTTCCCACGTTTCTTTTGTCATATCCAGTGGCCCTCTTGGCTGCCTACCATACAGCATTTCAAATGGTGAAAACCCTGTTGATGCCCATGGCACTTCTCTGTAAGCAAAAAGTAGGTAAGGCAAGTAATGGTTCCAATCTTTCCCTTCCCCTTTTACAAACCTTTTTAAAATGCGTTTTAGGGTTTGGTTAAAATGATTAACAAGACTGTCTGTCTGAGGGTGATAGGGGGAAGTTCTTATGGCAGTGATACCTAGCAGTCTGTACAGCTCCTTAAACAGCGCAGCACCAAAGTTACTACCCTGATCAGTAATAATTTCTTTAGGTAGTCCCACTCTGCTGAAAATTTTGGCTAGCTCTGCTGCAACTTTTGGGGCTGTAACAGTACACATTGGAACTGCTTCTGAGTATCGAGTAGCATAGTTGCATACTACCAGGATAAATCTATTACCCTTTTTACTTTTATCTAAAGGACCAACCACATCCATTGCAATTCTCTCAAAAGGCACATCTATCAAGGGTAGGGGCACCATTGGCACCTTGTCTTTTCTTGTGACTGGGGCTACTTTCTGACACTCAGCACAGGAATTACAACAGGTAACACGATCTACATGAATTCCAGGCCAGTAAAATCTATACAGCCATCTGGCAAGGGTGCAGTCCTTCCCTGAGTGACCAGCCATAGGATTATCATGTGCTATCTGTAACAATTCTGTTCTGTACTTCTGTGGTATAACCAATTGTTCTGTCTGTTCCTGTGTCTGCGATTTAGCCCAAACTCTGTACAGTAACCCATTGCATTTTTTAAACATTGGTCCACCCTGTTTTGGTTTTATCCCTAGCTGCTTGAAATAACCCTGGAGAGAAACATTGTTAGCATGTTCTGAAAGAAAATCACAATCAGTTATCAATTTAGTTTAAGCATTTTCATATTTTAACCCTTCATGTCCATCAGTCATTTGTTGCCACTGTTTCTTCAGGCTTTGTCTTTCTTTCCTGGATTTCCAGATCTTGGAGCTGTGCTCAAATAAGTCTGAATCAAAATCACTGAAAAGAAAAGTGTCCCCACATCTGAAATTTTCTTTGCCAGAGCTCTTGTCACCACAGCTGCTGAAACATCAGGATTTACTCCCTCTTTGATCAATTCAGTAAATCCTGGAAATTCATTTTCAATAATCACCAGTACAGGTAACTTAGGTGCTACCCCCACTTTCATTTGGTGTGACACACCCTAAACAGTCAGAGTCACTTGGGTGGTGGGATAGTATCGAGTGTCCC
Source organism: Neoceratodus forsteri (assembly GCA_016271365.2). Taxonomy (NCBI): domain Eukaryota; kingdom Metazoa; phylum Chordata; order Ceratodontiformes; family Ceratodontidae; genus Neoceratodus; species Neoceratodus forsteri. The sequence goes on from CM057455.1 coordinate 58,730,147, forward strand.
CATGGATGCAGATGACACCTGTACCTGGTCCCTTTGCACAGTGTTTTCCCAGCACTTTAACATGCACTAGGGTCTGTCTGCTTCCTGAATCAATGAGACCCTTAGCAGTCTTATTCCACACCTTTACATTTGTTAGGTACTTGCCCCAGTTTGCCAAGGACAAATCTGCTCCAGGCCACTCTCTTTATTATGGCAGTTTTTTGCAAAATGGCCTGGCTTATTACACTTATAGCAGCTAATATCTTTTGGCACAGGTTTGTTACCCCCACCACAGTTCTTAGCAGGCTTGGAATTTAAATGGGTAAAAGAGTGTCTTACCCGTGCCTGGCTGTTAACTCGCTGCTGTGGTGTCTGTCTGGCCATTTGGTAGTCCTCAGCCAAAGAAACAACTTTTTCCCCACTCTCTGATTGGTGTTCCTTTATCCACAGCTGCACATTGATAGGCAAGATGTTGATGAATTGCTCCATGGCAAATGTGTCAATGATCTGTGGGATTGTTTTGCTCTCTGGTTGGATCCACTTCATCAGGAGTTCTCGGAGTTGAGTGAAGGCTTCTCTAAGATTGTCAACTGAGTTGCACCTCAGAGATCGAAATCTTTGCCTGTAGGTCTCTCTGGAGATGTCGTACCTTTTCAGGATTTCACTTTTTTTATCAGGTCATAGTTTTCTGACTGTGCAGTGTCCATACTGCTGTAGGCAAGCTGGGCTTTCCCCTGTCAAGTAGGGTACCAGTCTGACTGCCCATTGCTGCTTTGGCCACTGGCAGGCTGTGGCAACTCTTTCAAAGTTGTCAGGTATGCCTCAATATCATCTGAAGGACATAACTTAGTAAGTTTAATGGCCTTTAAGTTGCTTGCATTTTGTTGCACCTCTGGATCTGTGCTGGATCCTCTGTCTTTGATAGCTTGCAAGGAATCCAGCCATCGCTGCTCCCATTGCTGCATCTCTTCTGTCATCTGCTGCTCCTGTTGCTACGTCTCTTTACTCCTCAATGCTTCTAAATGCTGAATCTCTTTTTCTCTCTGCATCTCAGTCTCTTTTTGTTGCACAGCCCACCATTTGAAAAAGTCCATCTGGCTTTCCGATTCTGTCATTGTCTGTTCTTTTTCTGCAACTTGTGCTGGCTGTACAGTCTCAGACTGAACTTCTGTCACTGCTAGTTTGGCTGCCATTCTCCTGGTAACCACTCCTGGACTTGCTGCTCCAGAATCCATACCTTCCTCTGTGCTTCCCTGTACTAGGTCCGGTACCCATGCACAAATCTCCTGTTTTAGGGTATGCACGGCTTAAATCCCACTTATAAAACCATCTGTCATCGAGGCACAGGTCAGGAAAAATAGAGAAAACCCAGGAGCAGTTGTAAAACTTCACAAAACTGCTTATTTATAGTTGTAGTTATATAAAATAAACCTGTTCAGCATAACTATATACAGAAGCAAAATAAAATCTCTTGTAAAAATAAAATCTGTCTTGGAAAAAATTCTCCCTTGTAGTTCAGCTTAGCTGTTTTTATGACTTTTTCAACCCCCATCCTTTGCAAGCATCCTGTTCTTTGTCAATTTCAAGAGCTACTTAGAACATTGAGAACTTCCTGAGATCTCCACAGTAGCTGCAAAAGGCACAGCATTTGAACGTAAATAATCTCTAGCCTTTTATAGTTATCTCAGATCAGAAATATTTACATTTCAACAGCAGCACTAAATATTTTCCAAACATAAGTAATCCCATTATTAGTTTCATTTCCATACAATGATTCACATATATTTTTATATTACCAGATCTAGATATGCAAGGGAGAATACAGACAGCAAGAAAAAACAGAGGGACAGAGAGAGGCAAAGGATTGCGAGACTGGTCGGGTTGATCAAGTCCGAAGTATCACAGGAAAATTTGGTTGCGCAACCAGACAGAAGAGACAGAAAAGGAAAGAATACTGATCCTTGCATTTAAACACTTTCTCCCTAAAAAATGGGACAAGGTCCCATTCTACCCTGTCACTGAGTCACTGCCAAAAGTTGATTGTTTTTCTCCATAGGAATCTCTACTGATTTTCTGCAGGAGATACCACAAAGATACCATCAGCAGCGATAGTAAAGGGACTGCCTGGCCTGATCCACTAGGGAGAGGCATAAAGCGATTAAGACACAAAAAATTTGGATCAGAACAAGGAAATGGTACAGTAAAAGGACTACCGGGGTGGAAGGCTATGTGTATCAGTACTCGTAGTCTACCAAACAAAATCCCTGAACTCACAGCCTTGGTGACAGAGGCACAACTGGACTGGGTCACGGTTACAGAAACTTGGTTCAGCACCAACCACACCTGTGATTCTACTATCCCAAGTTACACACTCTTCAAAAAAGACCGGGAGGGAAAGAAAGGAGGGGGGTGGCTTTGTATGTAAGGGAGGGAATCTGTGCAACAGAGATCCAGGGGAAGCACAGTAAAGTAGAGGCCCTATGGATCACCCTGGGAGTGGGAGAAAGGGCTCCCCTCAGAGTGGGAGTTATCTGCAGACCCCCAACCCAGAAAAGTGAAATTGACCAAGAGCTCCTGGAAGCTATCTCAGTGATGGTGGACAGGGGGAGTTGCTGCTTGTTGGGGACTTCAATCTGCCAGATGTGGACTGGACCTCATACACAGCAGCCACAGAGCAGAGGAGAGAATTCCTGTTCATGCTGTGGGGAGCAGGTCTAAATCAGCTGGTAGATTCACCCACCAGAGACAAAGCAACCCTAGCCCTGGTGCTGACAAACAGGAACAGGACTTCAGACGTCCCCATGTGGGTATCAATCACGGGACCAGTGACCACAGGTCAGTCTGGTTATCAGTAAATAAAGAGGAAGGTAAGCATCACACAAAAATCAAGATACTTGATTTCAGGAAAGCAAACTTTCCCAAAATGAAATCCAGGATCAAGACCATGCTTGACACCAGTAACAAGGGGGATGCAGGACGCTGCTGGGAGAACTTAAAGAATGCCTTAAATACAGTCACTGAGCAATGCACAAGACAAATTAGCAAAGCCATAAGAAGGAAGAACCCTCTCTGGTTCTCCAATAAGGTAGCAACCAAAATCAAGGGGGAAAAAAAGGGATTTTAAGCAGTACAAGGAAACAAAAGGAGAAATGGACAGAGAGGAATATAGGTACAAATTCAAGGAAGCAGAAAAAGCAATTAGGATAGCCAAAGCCAAACAGAGGAAAGAATAAAACAAGGGGTTAGGAAGACAGCTAAAGCATTCTATAGAGACATAAGAGAAACAAGCATTTGTCAATGCCGAATGTTGTCTCACTGGCATTGGCATTGGTAGTGACGGAGTTAGAGACACATAATAGGAATGGCAGTGAAGTATTGAAGTGACGTCAACCCCACCACCACTCTGTAGAGACCTACTGGAATTGGGGTGTGCCTTTGGGGCACCAGCTATTACACGCATGCCATTGTATCTCACCCTACTCTGTAGACACTGACAAGTGTTGTGGTGTGCTTTGGGGTCTTTGGGCATTATACTTACCCCATTCCATAAGGAAATACACTGAGGTGGGTGCAGTATAGGAGAATGGGGTGAATGTTAGGGCCGAACAGTCCAAGTCAGAGCTTGATGCCTGTCACTGGCTGCAGGGTGGGGTTGGGGGTTGAATGCATGGGGGTGGAATGCATGAGCATTACAGCCAATGATCCCAAGTCACACCCTGACACCTGGCAGTCTCTACAGGGTGGGGTGTTACAGTTGGAAACCCTAACTTTGTAGGCGTTTGTTGGTATTTTCACTCCAAATTTTCAACATAGGCTGTTTGTGACCCCGCCTCAGGAAGAGTGGCACAATCAGTTTGTTAGCTGAAAGGTGATTTTGCATAGCAGCTATGCCATTTGGTGACACAGGGATGAAAACACATTTTGGGCAGGAAGTGAAAAATGACAACTGCATTTTTCATGAAGAGGCATTAAAAAAATGGCAGCATTGAAAATCTGGAGTGAAAATATGAAAAATTGGTGAAGTCATGAGCATACATAGAAACTGCGCAACACACACCCATAACCCAATTATTTTGGGGAGTTTTTTAGCCACATTTTTAACATAGGCATTTTGGGACCTCCCTTCATGAACAGTGGCACTGTGATTTTGTTAATCTGTTCCAAAAGTCGATTTCCCACAGCGACCACACCATTGTGCGCCACAGGTGCGGAAACACATTTTGGGCAGGCTGTGAAAAATGACAGCTGTACTGTTGATAAGGAAGTGTGAAAAAATGGCAGTGTTGAAAATCTGGCATGAAAATATTGCAAATTTGCAAAGTTACAAGGGTGCGTGGAAACTGCACAATGCACGCTTGTAACACAGTCATTTTATGGACTTTCGGCACCAAATTTTCAACATAGGCATTTTAGGATCTCTGCTAATGAACAGTGTCACCATCATTTTCTCAAACTGTCCCAAAATGGATTTCACACAGTGACCGCCTATTCTGTGCCGGACATGCGAAAACACATTTTAGCCAGGATATGTAAAATGACTGTTCATAAGGAGGTGTGGAAAAATGGCAGTTTTGAAAATCTGGAGTGAAAATATTACAAATTCAAGAATTACAGTGTGTAGAAACAGCTCCAACACACGTGTCATAAAACAGACATTTTAGGATTTTTCACAAATTTGCAACATAGGCTTTGAGAGCCCCTCATGAACAGTGGCACTGTTAGCTTCTGCTACTTCAGTCCCGAAGGTGATTCCACACAATGACCGTGGAAATCACCTTTCAGGACTGAATAATGCCATGACAGTGACAGAATTCATGAGGACGGGTCCCAATAACCCCATGTTGAAAATTTGGTGCAAAAATTCCAAATAATGCCCGAGATATGCACCAAAGTAAAAAAATCCCTATTTATACCATTATACAGCTTACCAGCATTTCCTCAGTTCACAGTCAGCTTTGAAGAGTGCAGACGTGTTCCTGGTCCACCAAAGATCATCACACCGGCTCCGGAGGTAAGTATGGGGTGAGGGGGGAGTGTGGGGAGGCAGGGTGCGCAGAAGGTGTGCGCAGGTTGTGGAAGGGGGGAAGGAGACCGCAAGGGACTGTTTTCTTCTTTCACAGGGTTAAAATAAAAAAAAAATATTGCGGGATGGTTTTTCTTTTTCAGGGCGATTTGGCATACTGGGGTGGGCTCCCAGCGTGTCACCTAAGTGTTTTTGGGGGGATGCTATAGCCAATGGGGGATTGGGCACCCATTTGGCACATAATGAGATCGGGAAGGCAAGAGCCGAGGGGTTTGGCACCCCTTGACACATAACAAAGCAGTGACATCCAAATCTTTCATTGTCACATATGTTGGCTATGCGCATGTGCGAGCCAACATAAAAAGGAAGAGTAAAGGGGTAATAGGCCAGCTGTTAGAGAAAGATGAAGACAAAGCAGAGTTGTTAAACAAATTCTTCTGCTCAGTCTCCACAATACAATACAAGATATTGGCAAAGGACCTGGACTAAATACGACAGAGCAGGATAGTGGAAGGGTAGACACAAGCTCCTTTATGAAAGAGAGGGTCTTAGAAGAGCTAAGCAATCTTAAGGTGGATAAAGCCATGAGGCCAGATGGCATCCAACACTGGGACCTTTGTTATTCTCCCTGTTTATAAATGACTTGTTGAACCACTGCGGTGGTGCCAACCTGACATTAACTGCAGATGACGCAGTATTATACAAGACCTTCCAGGATACCAACCAATTAAACCACTCCTTGTTGAATGACCTATTACTTTTTTTTTTTTGTTATTCCTTTTCTCCCCCTGGAGTCCTCTGCTGCCCTTCTGATGTGCCCCCCATGCAGGCACCGAGTATGAAACCCCCTCCCCATAACCGCCATGACTTACCCTTCATGGCAGGGGGTGAGGAATGTCTCGACCTACAAGACCGGATCCAGTATTTGTGAAGGTGCCCTCCCAGGCCGTTGCAGTGGGGGACCATCGTCATCCTTGCAGACGACTCTCTTTTTCCATTTTACTTGCTTTCCCCTGAGGGATGTGGCGTGCAAGGTGCCGGCGGGGGCAGCGCACACGCTCCCATGTGCACTCTCACCAGGTGACCACCACAGTCCCTCAGCCACATTCTTTAACGCCAGTGTGCCACCCCCCCAGCCTCCACTGGGGGGCAGGCAATCGCCGAGTGCTGTTAACCCCCCTCCCCAGAGAAGGAGAGCAGTCCTAGGGATGCTCAGTCTTTCTCCCTGCAAATCCCCAGCGGCCCATGCTCATTCCCGAACACGGGTCGCTGGCGTGATGCGAGGTAAGGCATCCAGCACTTCAGCTCTCAGCACCACCAGGCTGGGGACCTATTAATTCTTGAGGGGTGGTTTGAGAGCAATAAACTTGTGTTGAATGGCAAAAACACTAAGGCCATTCTATTTGGCCCCAAAAGCCTGGGATCCAGTAGATCTAAACTTCTAACATCTGGTTTTACAAATGGATCTCGGGTCAAAGTCGTAGATAACATTACGTACCTAGGAGTCTTACTAGACCAAGGCAACACTTTTAAGGCACATTTAGACCAATTAAACAAGTCCTTGAGCCAGAAGCTAGGGCTACTTTATCGCCTGAGTCCATTCCTAACAAGGGAGTCACGACATAAGGTTGCAATAGGCACCTTACTGCCTTCCCTGCTATATGGAGCACCTGTGCTATACTCAGTCAAAAGCACTGAGACCATGAAACATAAAAACGTATTTATTTATTTATTAAATTTTGGTGACTGGGTAAGCCCACTGAGCCCCGGAGGTCCCTTTTTCAGGGGCAACCCAGGATTACATAATACAAGAAACTAATACAGCGTTAATTCAGGTTACAGGAATCACAACAACACAGTGATGATGGCAGTACAGGAGCATAGCAGTACAAATGAAATAAACAGGTTGATCAGCAGTGATAACATAGTATGACTATTAGAAGTTTAACATGGAGTTTAAACAGTAGTGGAGGATAGGACCTGGTTAGTCATTTATCTCTGGGTTCCTATCAGGAGCCAGTGCAATGGCAGGAACTGGCGACCGCTAGGTGGGCCTTAAGGCTAGTGTGGAAGTTTTTGATAGAGGGGGCTTCCTGCACCCCAGGAGGGAGTTGGTTCCACAGTGTGGGAGCGGTGAAAGCAAAGGACATACTGCCCACCTTGGTTCTAACCCTGGGAACATCTAGGAGAGTTCGACCAGTTGTGCAGAGGTGTCGGTGATTGGCCTTTAGAGCAACAAGGCCAGAGAGGCTGGGGGGGTACCGTACCATACCATAGAATAAGCTGGTTCACCACAGGGGCCCCACCTATGGAGCATCACTGTAAAGTGCTCCAATCATTAAACTGGCCCTCATTAGAAGGCAGACTAAAATATCCAGCCCTGTGCCTGGCCTGCAGACTCTGGCTTGCAAATGCCTCACCCACCTTAGCTGGTTCATTAATCATCAAACAAAGAAGCAGAAGACTTAGGTCATCCAGCCATCAACTACTCCAAGTTCTAAAAGTAATGTTCTCCCTAGGACAACAATCATTTGCCACATATATACCACACCTGTGGAATGCATTGTCAGGAAAGCTCCAGGAATGCAACTCGTTAGGGGGATTTAAGCGAGAACTCAAGGCTCTCTTGATGGAGCAGAGCCTTTGAACTTGTTATCACTAATCACTCTGGGAATGTCCTCTTATTGTCCAGGGTGGTTTATGAAGGAATGCCATCAGAACGGTGCACACAGCGAACAACATTACAGCTGCAATTCACTGTTGCCGTAATGAACCCACAGGACCCCGGCACTGCTTTGAGCTGGTATTGCACCCCAACCTGAATCAACTTTGACTCCAAGTTGATAATCCTAAAGGATGGGGGGTGCAAGGGGCAGAGTCCCCCACATGGGGGGCTGAGGGGGTGAAGCCCCCAATAAAAAGACAGTTTGCTTGATGGATTTATGCCGACCACAACTTGCAGTTGACATAAATCCATCATTGTGATGTCGAATGACATAATTTTTGTCGAACCAGTGTCATGGATCTGTTTATGAATGCATGCCTTGGCTGGTGAAACTGCCACGTCAGATCACTATTCCCCAGTGGATCAACCTCATACGAACAATGCCATGAAACTATGGGACTGCAAACTGGGGACCTGGTCATGGTATATTTGCAAATCTATTCTGTACTGAGATTGTTGACTACTACCACCTACTCCTGTTAATCCTGGAGGTAGCTGATGATTGTCTACTGAAACTCTGTCTAGACTATTGTAAGAGGACACAATTGTAAAAATGCATGACTGTCCTGAATGTTGTTCCTAAATATTATGTGGCGTATTGTAAACAATCACTTTTGTACTCGGTAAAATGTATTTTGTATCTACACCTGTTATTAATTCCGGGTCGCCCCTGAAAAAGGGGCTGTTATGGTTCCAGTGGGCCCACCCAGTTATCAAAATTAAATAGATTAATAAATAAATAAATAGAATACTAAAAGAGCTTCAGGAAGAAATAGCTGTACCACTAGCTGAGCTGTTCGGTCTACCTCTGGAAAGTGGCAGAGTACCTCAAGACTGGAAAAGAGCAACTGTTGAGCCCTTGCACAAAAGTGAAAGAAAGGAAGAGGCAGGAAACTAGCACCCAGTCAGCCTGACCTCTAAAGTGGGAAAAAACATGGAGACATTATTAAAGGAGAGAATAGTTGACTACCTAAAGGAAACTGGAAAACTCGACCCCAAACAGTATGGCTTCACAGCAGGGCACTCATGCCAAGCAAACATGATTGGTTTCTTCAACTGGGTTATCAGAACAGTGGTCAGAGTGGGGTGGTGGACGTGATGTACCTATACTTCAGCAAAGTCTTGGACACCGTTCCCCACAGGAGACTTGCTAACAAACTAGAACACACAGGAGTCAATCAGAAAATAGTAAAATGTATAAGAAACTGGCTGCAGAATAGGATCCAGAGAATTTTGGTCAATGGGACATTACCAAGGGAAGGAATTGCGACAAGTGGCATTCCACAGGAATCGGTGCTGGGTCCATTCCTCATCAACATATTCATCTTTGACATAACTGATGAGCTGGAGGAGAAGGTTTGCCTGTTGCAGATGATACAAAGCTCTGCAACAGAGTGGATACACTAAAGGAGTGAATTAGGTATGGTAGCTAACCTAAGGAGACTGGAAGAGTGGTCCAGAAACTGGCAGTTAAAATTTAACACCAAGAAGTGTAAGGTAATGCACCTGGGGAAGCAGAACCCAGAAAAAAGTATGAAGGGAATCAATTAGAGGAGACAAAGATGGAACAGAATCTGGGCGTAATCATTACCAATGACTTAAAGGTTGGAAAACAATGCAAAAAAGCAGAGCAGAAGGCAAGTGGTATCCTCAGATGCATAGGAAAGCATATTACGAGCAGAAAGCAGGAAGTTATCATGCCCCTCTACAGACCCTTGGTGAGGCCACACCTAGAGTACTGTGTCCAGTTCTGGCGGCCTCACCTAAAAAAGAACATCGACCGTTTGGAGACAGTGCAGAGAAGGGCCACAAAGATGGTGCAGGGGCTGTATCATAAGTCGTATGAGACAAGACTCAAAGAGCTGAATTTATTCTCTCTGGAACAGAGAAGAAACGGGAACATGATAGAAACATTTAAGTACATCAAGGGAGATAACACAACTCAAAAGGAAAACCTCTTCCAGGAAAACAGGGCAGTGCATATAAGAAGGTACAACTTGTCACAAACCCACTGAGCAGGTCAGGCCCTCTACTCCAAAGTGCCAACCTCCAAGAGCAGTCTTGTGAACAGTTTAACAGAACAAGGTAACCTTCTTGTCTGTTTTGTGAGTTTGGATCAACCTTTGGTCTCAAGTCTTGGAGGGATTCAAACTATGAACCTTTTGCTAGCGTACCCAATACACAGGCTCAGATATTTCTGCCTTCAAGGGGCCAGATATCTTTGCCTATGGGTATCTAACCAGGTATACAGAGATGAACCCTTAAAAACTTTAATAAAGACCTCAGATTTAAAACGCTTCTCTTTCCAGTTTGGTACCACCATTCAAGCTATGCCTCGTGTCTGCTATAACCATATATATACTCTTCTAACAAATGGAAGAAAATTCAAAGACAGACCAAGTATGCTCTAAAAAGAATTTTACTACAATATATAAAAATATGTAACACACAAAATTCAGAACTGTTATATCACAAGACATACAAATATTTTAAAAGCACAAGGTTTAAACAGTGCAATTCCTACTTACAGTACTTAGATTTGTCTTTCTTTCTAAATACTTGTTTAAAGTGCTCACAGATGTATTTTTGTCAGAGTCTAGAGAAAAGTGACTAAGTAAAACAGAATATTCCTTAAACAAACTGTATTTGCCTACCCCTTTTTGTGTGAGGTCACTAGCTCCTCCTCTGTCAGAATATATATAAAAAATATATATCTTATACAAAAACAGGATGTCTTTTCAAAGTATTACATTCTGCAATTTCAGCATAATTCATGTCCTTCAAATGACACTTCTTTGATCTCATGATAAGCTTCCCCCTTCCAGGACATAAAAGCATCTTTATGATTTTGCACTTATACATCACAACCTGCTTTTCTTTCTCTGGAAACATCATAAAATGGATATGCTCAACTCAAGCTTCTTTGGCCCTGTAATTAGCTTCATGCCTTTCACGTAACACCTGGTTATCTAAAAACCTGTGTGTGGGTGATCTCACATGCTATTTTCAGCATTTTCTCATGGCTTTCACCTTTCAGCTGAACCGGGGTGAGCAAGGTCACTCCTAAAGCACCAGATTTTCAGCAGAGACAGTCAGTAATACATTTTATATTAAAAAAAATGATACAGCACTCAGAACTGGCTGTCCACGTCACAATTCCTCCCCACCTAGATTGAATTTGGGGGTTCTATCCCCTACATGGGATGAGCTTCCCAAATCAGTTCACTCCTCATAGACCATAGTCAGCCCATATGAGTTCTGTTTTTTGGCTCCAGCCCTATGTACGATTTTTAGATCATACCATTGTAAAGCAAGACTCCATCTTAGCAGTCTGCCATTGTTTTTCCCCATCTGCGTCAGCCAAATCAGGGGGTTGTGAACAGTTTGCACCACAAAATGCTGCCCATACAAGTATTGCTCTAATTTCTTTAGGGCCCACACTATGGCAAGACACTCCTTTTCCACCATGGAGTATAACTGCTCCCTGGGGAGTAACTTTTTACTCAGATAGGGTATTGGGTGGTCCCTTCCTTCGCTAGATGTCTGGCTCAGTACTGCCCCAATACCCACGTCTGAGGCATCAGTCTGAACTATAAAGGTTTTACTATAGTCAGGACTTGTCAAAACAGGAGCACTGCACAGTGCCTCCTTTAGTCTGGTAAAGGCTTCCTCACAGGCTGGCCCCAGGTCATTTTCTTTGGCATCCTTTTCTTTGTCAGGTCAGATAGGGGAGCAGCCAGGGCACTGTAATTGGGTACAAATTTCCTGTAGTACCCTGCTGTCCCTAGAAAGCTCCTGACCTGCTTCTGGGTTTCTGATCTGGGCCACGCCTGGATCACCTCTATCTTTATTTGGTTAGGGCGGAGCTGTCCCCAGCCTACTACATGTCCGAGGTATTCCACTTCCCCCATGGCCACCTGGCACTTCTCGGCTTTGACAGTGAGCCTGGCCCTTTGTATCCTGTCCTGCACTTCCCTAAGGTGGGATAGGTGTTCCTCCCAGCTGGTACTAAAGATGGCAATGTCATCCAGGTACAACATAGTGTACTCCTCAGCACCATTTAACACCTGGTTCACCAACCTTTGGAAAGTGGCCAGGGCATTCTTCATTCCGAAAGGCGTTACTTTAAACTCAAATAAGCCTATTGGAGTGATGAAGGCTGACCTCTCCCTAGCTCTGTCTGTCAACTCTACCTGCCAATACCCCTTTGTCAGGTCAATGGTCAGGTGCTAGATTGCCCAATTGTCCAAAGCTTTAAGGGGGCATTAAAAACACATCTTTTTAGCCTGGCTTATAATGATTTTTAAAGTTGCTGCCTGGATTAATTTTAATATTGTTTTAATTATTTATTGATTTTTATTATGTTATGTACAGGCGCCTTGGTTTTGGAAAGGTGACTTTTTACAAATAAAGTTTGATTTGATTTGAAGGTAGGTCACCCCTCCCAACTTGTCCAGGAGTTCATCCATCTGGGGCATCGGGTGGGCATCAGACTTTGTGACTGCATTCAGTCCATGATAGTCCACACAGAAATGAGTTGAGACATCTGGCTTAGGTACAAGGACTATGGGTGAGGCCCAGGGACTGAGAGATCTCTGGATTACCCCTAAATCCAGCATCTCCTCCACTTCCCTCCTAATGTCCTTTTGCACAGCCTCTGACACCCGATATGCTGTCCGCCGTATGGGCGTCTGTGTCCCTGTCTCCACATCATATGTCGCTAAGGGGGTTAGTCCAGGCTTGGTGCTAAACAAGGGGGCAAAGTCTGCTAAAACCTCCCTTACTTTCTGGATCCTGCCCAGGGTCAGCTGGGGAGACAGTTTTACTGCCTCCACAGAGGACTCCCACTTACTTTTTCCCAGCAAATCCAGAAGGGAGGTCTCCTTCGTCCATCCCCTCCCCATGACTACACACTGCGAACACTACGTCAGCCCTATTTGCATATGGCTTCATCATGTTGACATGGTACATCCTTTCTGTCTGTCTTCTGTCAGGTAACTCCACAATGTAGTTCACATCATTTACCTTCCTAACCACTTTGTACGGTCCTCCCACTCAGCTTGCAGCTTGTCTTTCCAGACCGGAATAAGGACCATGACTTCCTAACCCACCATGTACGAGCGAGCTCTGGCTCTGTGGCCGTTCTGCACTTTTTGTCTCTGTTGGGCAGCTGCCAGGTTGCTCTGGGCTGTCCCCAAAAGCTCCTTCAGCCTTTCCCTAAACCTAAGGACGTAATTCACAATGGGAGTTCACTGGGTGGCGTGCTTGCCTTCCCAGTCCTCCCAGATCAAGTCTAGGGGCCCAAGTACCCGGCGTCCAATTAAGAGTTTGAAGGGGGAAAATCCTGTCGACTCTTGGTGCACCTCCCTGTATGCAAACAACGGGTTGGGAAGGTATTTCTCCCTGTTCCTCCCATGCTGTTCAGCAAATGCCTGGAGCATTGACTTTAGGGTACCATTGAATTGTTCCACAAGTCCATTGGCATGTGGGTGATATGGTGTCGTGCATCTCTGCACCACCCCACACTTCTCCCATAAACTTTTCATCAGGTCCGACATGAAGGAACCCCCCAATTGGTAACTACCTCCTGTGGAGACCCATCACGGGAGAAAATCCCAAGTAAGGCATCTGCCACTTTTTCTGTCCTCAGAGAGGATAGGGCGACTGCCTCTGGGTACTGGGTGGCATAATCCACCACAGTCAGGATTAATCTCTTCCCTGAGGAGCTGGTGGTATTTAAAGACCCCACAATATCCATTCCCACCCTCTGGAATGACTCCTCCACTATGGGCAATGGAATCAGGGTGGCTTGGGTTTTCTTGCCCACCTTCCCTATTTTCTGGCACCGGTGATAAGACCTGCAATACTCCTTCACCTGCTGGGTGAAGTTAGGCCAGTAGAAATTCTGGGCTGCATTGTGCGTGTGATTCCCAGATGATCAGACAAGGGAATATCATGTGCAATCTTGAGCAACTGCTCACGATACCCCTTGGGAATGACAAGCTGCCTGCCTAGCATCCCTCCCTCTGCCTGTACTGCCTGAGTATACATAAGTCCATTTTCCCAACAAACCTTATGTCTGCCATCACCTCCCTGTGTGCCGTCCGAGTCTGCCCAAGCCCTCAGCTTCTCTAAACTAGAGTCACTTCTCTGAGCAGCTGCGAACACCTCACACATTCACAAGGCATGGGACAGATCCCCTTCAGTGGCTAAACTAGGGTCCCTGCACCAGTGTCAGGGCACTCAGGATCACTGTCAATTCCAATCCTCTGACAAGGGGTCACCCCTCCCTCTTCAGAGTAACCCTCTGTAGCTGTGTGGTGACTTGCTACTGGGGAAATTTCTACCCCCTTCTTATCAGTCTCCCCATCTGGAGACACAGGCTGGGGAATCAGCCTCTCAGTGGTTTCCACAATGGCCTCTGTGGGGTTCAGGGAACTACAATTTTCCCTTGCTGCTTGGCTACGGGTAACTGCACATACCATCCCCTGCTGGAGATTGTTACCCAGGATCACATCCACTGCTAATGTTTTGGCTACAGCCACCTGTTGCACAGTTCCCCCTGTTTCAGCGCAGTCCAGGAGAACACTAGCCAGTGGCAATGTTTTCTCTTCACCCACAAAGTCCTGTACAGTGACATATTTATTGGGTATAAGCTGACCAGGCTGTACCAGATCCCCTTTTACCAATGTCAGGGATGCCCCTGTGTCCCTTAACCCCTGCATCTGTACACCAGTCACCATGACTGGGTGCATGTGTTCCCTCATGCTCACTGGCATACTTCCAGGGACACACAAACAAACCACTTCTTTTCTAACACCTAGTTGTATATTATGGCTCACCTTTTTGGGACACTGTCTGGCAATATGCCCAGTTTCCTTACAAAACCAACATTCAGTTCTTCTCTCAGAGAAATCTTTTCTCTGAAACCTAGGGCTAACTGGTTTCAGTGGATGCAGTGAGGGTTTTAGCTGCCCTGAAGGTGCGCATTTCCCTTTTTGTGCTGCCATGCTCGCCCCATTTGCTCTCAGAGCAGGCTTGCTCTTGGCATAGTGGTCTGAGAGTTCAGCAACCTCTTGCACTGTTTTTGGATCTCAGTCCTCTAGCCAGGTTTTTAGCTCTGCTGGGCATGCCCAATAAAACTATTCTAATAAAATCACATTTTCAATTTTATCAACAGAGTTTGCCTCAATTCCTTCCCACCAACGTTTTAAAAACTGACGTTGTTTCATGGCTAGCTCCTCGTAGCTCATGTCAGGGCTTCTCCTGAGTTTACGGAATTTAGCTCTGTATGATTCAGCAGTTAATTCAAACTTTTTTAACAGTGCAGCTTTTAGCTTGCTGTAATCATTGCTGTCCTCATTGTCCATTTGACCCAATGTATCCCGAGCTTTCCCAGTAAGTAGCGGGGATAGCTGGAAGCTCCAGGACTTTTTAAGAATTTTAGCCTGAATACAAAATTTTTCAAAAGAATTTAAAAAGGCATCCATATCCTCCCCCTCTTTAAATTCAGCTATCCATTTGGAGTTCAATTTGTAACCCAGTCCTGCAGTCCCAGTTAAACCCAAGCCACTTACCTGCTCTGGTGCCGCTGGTTGGAGTCGTAGCTTCTCCAGTTTGTGTTGCCACTGGGGTGCTCCTCTCTCTTCTCCTCTGCAGCTTGCTGTTTTTGCTCTGCCTCTATGCATTCTCACTCTGCCTCATAGAGTTCTCGCTCTGCCTCACGGTCAGCCTCTCGTTTCTCTCACTCCCTCTTCTCCTGGAACTCCAGCTCCATCCTGTGCAACTCAGTTTGCAGCCTGAGTACTTTCAGATTCAGGATACTGGTGATCATCCCCTGCTGCTGTGGCCCTTCACTGACAGTGGACCTGCTGTCCTTTTCAGTCACGGTCGGTGACTTGCTGCTCTGGGTATCTGCTACCATCAGGACGTCTATGGGGTTTTGCTTTTTGGCTGTCACCTCGAACGGGACTCCCCTGTCCCCGCACAACTGCTTCAAGTAATCTACAGTGTGCCTGCTGTAGTCAGAAATCATCTTCTTCATCCCTTACTACTGCTACCCTGACTAGCACTTTAGAAAAAAAAATAAAACGGGTAGGAACTGGACTGTACGCCAAGTGATATAGTTCTGTTTCCTTTTAAAATAAAACTCTGCCTTTTTTTCTTTCTTTGCAAGAGAGCTTATGGTCTCAGCTGACACAGAACAATACAAGCTTGTGATACCAAAATTATGCCACCGCTGCCCACCAATCTGTCACAAACTCACTCACCAAGTCAAGCCCTCTACTCCCAAAGTGCCAACCTCCGAGAGCAATCTTGAGAACAGTTTAACAGAACAAGGTAACCCTCTTGTCTGTTTTGTGAGTTCAAATCAACCTTTAGTCTCAAGTCTTGGAGGGATTCAAACTGTGAACCTCTTGCTAGCGTACCCAATACACAGGCTCAGATGTTTGTGTCTTCAGGGGGCCAAATATCTTTGCCTATGGGCACCTAACCAGGTATACAGAGATGAACCCTTAAAAACTTTAATAAAGACCTCAGATTTAAAATGCTTCTCTTTCCAGTTTGGTACCACCATTCAAGCTATGCCTCGTGTCTACTATAACCATATATATACTCTTCTTACAAATGGAAGAAAATTCAAAGACAGACCAAGTATGCTCTAAAAAGAATTTTACTACACTATATTAAAATATGTAACACACAAAATACAGAACTGTTATATCACAAGACATACAAATATTTTAAAAGCACAAGGTTTAAAACAGTGCAATTCCTACTTACAGTACTTAGATTTGTCTTTCTTTCTAAATACTTGTTTAAAGTGCTCACAGATGTATCTTTGCCAGCGTCTAGAGAAAAGTGACTAAGTAAAACAGAATATTCCTTAAACAAATTGTATTTGCCAACCTCTTTTTGTGTGAGGTCACTAGTTCTTCCTCTGTCAGAATATATATAATATATATATATATATATATATATATATATATATATATATATATATATCTTATACAAAAACAGGATGTCTTTTCAAAGTATTACATTCTGCAACTTCAGCATAATTCATGTCCTTCAAATGACACTTCTTTGATCTCATGATAAGCTTCCCCCTTCCAGGACATGAAAGCATCTTTATGATTTTGCACTCATACATCACAACCTGCTTTTCTTCCTCTGGAAACGTCATAAAATGGATATGCTCAACTCAAGCTTCTTTGGCCCTGTAATTAGCTTCATGCCTTCCATGTAACACCTGGTATCTAAAAACCTGTGTGTGGGTGATCTCACAAGCTGTTTTCAGCATTTTCTCATGGCTTTCATCTTTCAGCTGAAACCTGGAGGGGGGGGTGAGTGAGGTCACTCCTAAAGCACCAGATTTTCAGCAGAGACAGTCAGTAATACATTTTATTTAAAAAAATGATACAGCACTCAGAACTGGCTGTCCACGTCACACAACTCACATCTATTGGAAGGCAAGTTTAAAGGCAACTCTAGGAAGTATTTTTTCACCAAGAGAGTGATAGACCCATGGAACAGCCTGCTACCAGAAGTGGTGGCATTGAACACAGTTAGGGAATTCAAACTTGCTTGGGACAGGCAATGTGGGCAACTTAGGAAAAAAATAATTGGGCGGGTAGCCACCTTGGGCAGACTAGATGGTCCACATGGTCCCCATTTGCCAACACTTTTGTTGTTATGCTACGTTACGTTGCATTACGTTATGCCCTTATGTTAAAAAGAGGCCCCTATTTGTAATCCAGTAGAATTTGGTGGCAAGCTGGTCTCAACAGGTTTTCATCCTGGGCTTCTCTCACTAGAACAGTCCTGCCCAGAGCTTCAATCAATCAATCAATCAATCAATCAATCAATCAATCAACATTTTATTTAACCAGGCATAACACCATTGAGCAGGCTTCTTTTCAAAGTGATCCTGGACAAAAAAAGGCTAGTACATAGTAAGCAATTACATACAAGGAACAGTTGCAGGTGTAAATAACCATAAAACATAAAATAAGCACATAATAAATATAGTACAGTCATAATTAGGCCAAGATTAGGATGAAGCAGGCCTATTCACCCGCCAGAGTAAAGTTACTCGATGAGGCTTCTAGGAAGACACCTGGGATAAATAAAAAAGTAGTCAGAGGGGAGTAGGGAGAGAAGGCAAGGAAGTAAATGAGAGGGAGGGAGGCAGAAACTATTTGCTGTAGAAAGGAGTGCTAATGTAGGCTGAAAATAAATGAAGCCTTAGAAAGTCTTAAGAAGTCCAGGAGCTACGAGATCTGAAGGGGTCACCTGTAACAATTGCAGGATTCCTTTAGGTAACCCACTATCAGAGATTTGAAGGTGAGAAGTCCTGGGATGGTTGAAAGCTTTAAGGTTATTTGCATTGTGTTCCATAAAGAAGGAAGGGAGATGTTAATATCAGCTGAGCCATAATACATCTTTATTCTACATCTGTAAAAACAAATCAGCGAAAAACGTCTCAAACCACAAGACCCCTTAGCATGCTCAAATAAACTACAGATGTAAACTGGCAATTTATTAGTCAGTGCCCTGTAGAACCAGAGGAAGACATTTCTTTGCCTCCTCAAAGATGAGGAGGACCATCCCAACTCCTGGTACAGAAGGTAGTGGTGAGTGCGTTGTGGCAAGTTAAGGATAAACCTCAAGGCACAATGATAGAGAGTGTCAAGTTTGCAAAGTGCCATGGTAGGACAATGGCTGTAGAGAAAGTTAGAGTAATCAAGTAGTGGCAAGAATGTTGTTCGAACTAGTCTCTTCCTGGCGTCAATGGTAAAAAGATGCTTAATGCGATAAAATATGTCTAAGCATTGTCTCAATTTTTTCAAAAGCTCATTCAGGTGGCACATAAAATTGAGCTTGTTGTCAAGCCAGAATCCTAGGTATCTGAAGTTATTGACAATTTCCAATGGTTCACCCAGTAAAGTTAGGATCTGATGGCTACTTGTCGGCCCTGAAGCGGCATGTGGTGAAAGGATCATGGCTTTGGTCTTTTTGGCATTAAGTAGAAGCTTAAGCTTTAGGAGGTTGTAATGAAGAGAGACAAAATCATGCTGTAAATCTTTGTGGGCCAAGTCCAATGAAGAATTCGAGGTGTAGAGAACCATATCATCTGCAAATAAATGGACATTAGCTGTACGTAAGTGTGAATCAAGGTTATTGATGTAGATTGTGAATAGTATAGGGCCCAGGATGGAGCTTTGCGGGTCACCTCGTGGTAGGGTTTTTAGCGGAAAAACAAATCTCCCATGGCTTTAACTTGTTGCAATCTATTAGTGAGATAGCAAGTAAACCATTTTAGGGCAATGCTATCCAAACCGAGGTTACTCAATGCGTTAAGCATAATATTGTGATCCACAGTATCAAAGGCCTTACTGAGGTCTAGAAAGAGTGCAAACACATTTCTTTGAATCCAAAGCCATTTGTCAGTCCGTAGATACTTTAGCAAGGGCAGAAACTGTACTTTGTTTGGATCTAAAGCCTGATTGGGCTGGGTTTAGGAGATTTTGCGATTCCAGATGCTCCCTGATTTGGGTGTTAACAATTTTTTCCAGGAGCTTTGAGAGGGTATGAAGTATGGAAACTGGGCAGTAGTTATTCAGGTCACTAGGGTCACCTGACTTGAAAAGGGGGATGATGAGTGAGATTTTCCAGATGGAAGGTAATACACCTTGTTCCAGAGAGGTATTGAATAAGTGGGCGATGGGGGCAGTCAAGTAATAGTAGCCATTTTCGGGAAGAAGGGTTCAGTGTGGTCAGTGCCAGCACTCTCTTTAGTATCCAAGGACAGTAAGAGATCCTCCACTTGTTTGAAAGATACAGGGCAAAAGCTGAAGGGCGAGGAGCAGCTCTGCTTGGTGTCAGTGCTTGGGCTTGTGACATCCCTAGCATCCCCATGAAGGCTGAGCTTACTGACAGGAGAGACATCAAAAGCAAGTCCCGCTGTAGCAAAGTGATCGTTAAGTTCCAGGATGTCCACTCTATCTGTATATGCAGTGTCTCTGGACACTATTTTGGCTGGAAGGGAGGCTGCAGTGGCATGATCCTCAACCTCTTTGAGGATGCTCCAGAACTTGACAGCACTATTTTTGTTATCTTCTAGGGCTGTTTGAAAATAGCAGACTTTTTCTGTCCTGACAAATTTGGTGCCGGCGTTTCTAGAAACACAAAAGGCATGCCAATCGATGTCAGAATGTGACTTCCTTGCCCTTTTCAACAAAATATCTCTGTTCTTAAGGGCTTTCTTTAGGGTAGGGGAGAACCAGCAAGGAGATCTTTTCTTAGTCTTGCTCAGCCTTAGAGGGGCATGTTTATCTATCAGACCCAATAATAGGCTGTGAAAAATATTAAATGCCTCATTGACAGAAGGAGCTAAGTAGAAGTCTTGCCATCTAATATTGCTGTGGTCAGCCAAGAAGGCATACTGGCAGAATTTTTTCAAACACCTTTTAAACTTGAGGTTGGAAGCCGGCATTACTTGAGGAGAATGTCTAATGCAGGCAGTGGCACAATGGTCACTTAAGTTGTTAAAAAAGACCCCTGCATGGGGGATGTTATGTGGTTTACTAACTAGCATGAGGTCCAGAAGGGTGCTATGGTCCAATTTTTTTCTGTTTTTTTTTCTTACTCCTGTCCAATAACTTTTTTTTCTTACTGTTGCAGGGTTGGACCCTGAATTTTGCTCACTTTTTTAAAATTCTGTTTTATAAAATACAGAGGATGGTACAGTTGCCCGATAATTATCATTACAACCAATGCTACAAAACAATTAATATTGTTCTGCCGCTGGCCCAGTGGTACTGAGGGTTGAGGCGCTGGACACCACACCTTGCGCCATGCTGGTGACCCGGGTTCAGGAACAAGCCAGGGCTGCAGGGGGTTGGCAGGGGAGAGATAGGATCGAGCATCCAGAGGAGAGCTCTCCCATCTCTGGGGTGGGTTCGGGGGTTGCGTCACTCTACAGCAGCACCTGGCGGCAGTCGAGTGCAGTGCAAGCCAATGGCACCACGTACAGCAGGGGAAGAGCTGCGGGGGATGGTGGCACATAATAGGCCTGACTGTCATTGCACAACCTAGCTCCGCAGGGACAACACAGAAGGAAAAATCCCTGTGCGGCACTGTGGAAATGATGGCGACTCCAGGGGCAGGCCCACATCCCACTACCTGCCCAGCATACCAGGGGACTCCCATGGCCGACCCAATGCCCAGGTAAATCCCTCTAATTTCAGAAAGGCCACCATGGGAGGGCAGGCCCTCCCCCCGGGAGGTGATCTGGGGGGCTGGACCTGCCTGGGTGTTCGGGCGGGGTAGCTGCTAGTGGGGTTTCAGGCAGGGAGTACAGGTCTCAGCCACGAAAGTATCATGAAAGGATGCCCGAGCCGCAGGGTGCATAAACAGAGTTAAAAAAATATATATATTGTTCTGCCCAAACAAGCATGGTATATTTTATAAATACATTCATAACAACAGGAGAAGTTTCCCCTAAGGCAGTCCTATTAATCTTGGGTTTCAGGACTGTCCAGTACTCTATCATTTTTGAAGTCCAGGCTGCTCCAAATATCAATTCAAGATCTCTAAAATAACTATTAATCCTACCTCTCTGTGTTATAGTGTATAATCAGATTCCAGGGACAAATGACGCATCCTCCCCAGTCATGCAGAAAACCCAGCACCTCCACTTTAATTCAAATTGTGATACTTGGCCAGTACGTTTGGCCATAAGCTGCTCCAGTTTATACAAATCATTGATAATTCTGTGCAAAGCAGTAACTGGTGGAGAACTGTGGCTGTCTCAATAACCAGGTTATGGCTTTTTAGCCACCAAAATGTAAACATATACAATAGATCTGGTTGGGACTCTCCTTCTCAGGGGAGGGATAGACAGGAGCACTATCTCTGGAGTTATCAGTCCTGTTTCCCCCAGTAACCTATCAATACGTTCCCCTATCTGATGCCAAAAATAAGCCAGCTCTGGATACACCCAAAAGACATGTGTACGTGTAGCCAGGGTATTCCCACATGTCCTTTAGCAATGCCCAGACTGTGAGAGAAGAAATTTTGTTGGGGTATCAGGGGTTTTATTGTACTGTTTCCCACAGTTCCATGAAAATTCATGCCAGTAAGGTGCTGAAGACACTTTAATAGATGGGGTAGTGTATTTAAACCAAATAGTGTAAGAAACACCCGACGACAACCAGTGGCATCACCAGGCTGTTTTTGGGGAGGCTGAAGCCCCCCTAATGTAAGCTCAAGCCCCCCAAATCATTTTCCCTGAAAAATTTAAAGACTCATAGCTTCACTGCTTGCTGAGAAAAAAAGAAGCCATGGTTTAGAGTCGGCACTTTATAGCTCTACCTCATGGAGCGCACTTTCCTTTTCCTTTGCCTGGCCCGGGTCCTCCGGATCCCGCTGCGATCGTTGGTGCTAGTAGTGGAGGTTGGGGAGCTCTGCTCCTACCCAATGCTTTGGTTGCCCCTGAACAGTGGCAGGTGGAACTTTAGTGGTCCGGGTGCTGGTTTCTGCCCAGACACACTTTGCTGCTGCACCTCATGGTCCGTCTGCCCAGTCTTGTCCCTTCTTGGTGAATGCCACATGGACCGCGATCAGCTGGGTGCCCAGATCCGTGATTGCAGTGGCACTAATTTACTGTGGAAGGGAGGTGGGGAAGAGAGCTGAGCAGGGGAACTCCACCACCAAAGACCACCGAAATGGACTCCGTCACTTCATTCAGAGGGAGGGAGGCTATAGGAGAAGGACCACAGTTGGGGGTCATCTCAGGAGACGGGAGCAAGAAAGGGGTTCAAGTAACCCACAAAATAGATAAAAATAAAAAAATGGCAAAACTGAAGGCAGAAAATAAAGAGGAACCCCCCCAAAAGGGCACCACACCCTGCAACCAGCACAGAAGGCCAGGCAATGGGGCGAAAAGCAACCTGGAGCCCCCACAAAGGGGAAGAGAAAGAAATTTAACAAAACAAAGAGGAGAAAAAAATAACCACTGCAGCAAAGCTGGGCAGGGCAACAGCCTGCCGACCAGCAAGTGGCACCAGAGGCAGTAAACAAAGGGGGAAGGACAGGGGACTGCAATGGCAGCCCCATGTGTGGCAACACCCAATGTCAATGCCAGAAAAAAAACCAAAAACAGCCAGCATATTGGAGAGGGGAGACAGGGGAACTGCAATGGCAGCCCCCAAAAAAACACAAACCATGCCACACTTATTCTACAAAATAACAGGAAGCAAAATAACAGACTTGCCAAGCCATAATTTTTATTCAAACAAAAGAGAACCTGAGTGAGCCTTACCCTCATCACTTTGCATCTGAAATATGATGCTTGTACTACATGCACTACTAGGTGTCACAAACGCTCTCTGCAGGTCAGGCCCTCTGCTTCCACAGTGCCAACCTTTGAATGCAATAGTGTGAACAGGTGACAAACAGGGTGACAAAGGTTAAGTCTCTCACTCACTGCCTGTTTGTCCTAGGCAGATAATCCCATACCATACACATTTTATTTATAACACAAATATTATACAATATAATAATAAGCAGATGGCAAAGCATCACACTAGACACCCAGCATCAGGACACCCCAGAAAACCCCAATACAAAAACTGCAAACCGAAGGAGCAGACAATTAAAGGGAGCTCACCCTATGGAACTGGCTGCTACTGGCCATGAGGAGGACTGCTGGTCCTTTTCCGGAGCTAAGGTGTGACTGCTGCTTCTGCTGGAGACCCCCAAGGACCACTGGCTATAGAGGAGTAGCCACCCAGGAGCTACGAACCCAAGCTTCAGGTAAGCCTCTAGGCATCTGTACTCCTGTGCTCTCTGTCAGTCACCCAGTCCAGAACCGCCACTGGCTAGCAGGGAAGACCCTTTCTAGCCTAGAGTTTGACCTGGCTTTTAGACAGACAATTGGGTATCTGGGGCTAAGATCAGCCCATTTGGCTGATTTATGGCCCCTTTAGGCACTGGCCGGAGACCTGGCCTGGTCAAGACAAAGGATCCAGCGCCAGAAGGCTCCAGGAGGAGGGGAGGAGATAGAGACAGGAAATGGTCAGGCAGCCAGTTTGGTCAATAATCCAGCTGGCTGTGCATGGGGTTGGTGGGGAGTTAACCCTTTCCCTCCCTGAGTCCTCTGGTCTGCTTGTCTGGCAAACTTTGGGGCACTACACTCATCCACTCACAAGTCTGATGGAGAAAAAAGAAAGTAAGTCTCGTGAGCGGACTGAATGCACTGGTGGCTGGCTGTTGTGTACTGTGCTGTCGACAAAGAGAACATTGGGACAGGAGTCAGGACGTCACCATGGGAGAGCTCAGAGCTTGGGGAAGGGATTTGTCATCACCACTCCCAGGTTAGTTGGATCCCAATCTGACAGGGAGCGCGGGGGGGGGTTTAACAAATGCGCTCGCCTCCGCTAGTCTCTAGGACTCTGTTCAGTGGATTCAGAAGCATGAGAGGTTTGGCATGCCTTGCCTTGTAGGAGGGAACACCTGGACAGGACTGGGAGCGATTGACATAAATTCGGATTGGGATTGGTGACCACCTAATAGTAACTGCCATGCCAACACAGTCAGCATTGCTTGCACAGCAGGTATATTTTTCAGACAGGCACAGATGTGGTACACATCTAAAAGGCTGTGCAGCACGAGTCTTTACACAGTTGTTTGGCAGTTTAGAGAAGGAAGATATGTGCCTGTGGCTTATGTGAAAATGAATTTTAATTTATATAGCACCTTTCATACAGACTGTATTCCTGAGTGTTTTACAATCCCAAGAGGGAGGGAGAGGATTTTGCTGCCTTTTTATATAGCAACCTATATAGACACAATCATACAAGTCATCCCCAAACTCCTTAGAATCCAGGAAAGGAGGAGGGGAAGGATAGTTAGCAGCACACATGGAGATGCAAAGACTACAGAAATTGACAAACGAGAGAGAGAAAGAAAGAGGGCATGCAGAGAGATTAAGGGCAGGAATGCTAAATGACTTGTTCGGAATTATGCAGTGTGGAAGTGGTGGCTGTTTGCTCTGGTGTCCTGTAACCTTCCCAGCAGATCTGCTGGGATAATGGTGTCTGGCTGGTCTCTTATTTGCTCTGGGGTCCTATAACCTTCTCAGCAGATCTGCTGGGATAATGGTGTCTGCTGGCTGGTCTCTTACTTACTCTGGGGTCCTGTAACCTTCCCAGCAGATCTGCTGGGATAACGGTGTCTGAATGGTCTCTTATTTGCTGTGGGGGACTGTAACCTTCCCAGCAGATCTGCTAGGATAATGGTGTTTCTCTTTCCATTGTTCTCACTGGTCCAGTAAACAAATTTTTGCACATGTACCATTTAATAGATGTCATGATAACCAGGCTTCTCAAACATATATTTCATCATTAACATGCAGGAAAAGCCACCATTTGAAGGTAAAAATCTCAACATTTCCTGGGGGGCATGCCCCCATGCTCCCCTAGATTTGTTAGGATTTTGACTGTCGGGCATTAGATCCCCCCCAACTTTATACCTCTGGTGACGCCCCTAGCGACAACTCTGCATTCCAGGTTTCCAAAATGGAATGCATTAAATCCCTAAGAAATTCTTGTAGGCCCCTTTTTTTAAACTTTATGTTTATTGTTTCATGTAATCAATTAAAGTCATATTACAAGCATTGGTATGACATGCAGATATACAGGACCCAATGAGGTTGCCACTCCTCCTAATATAATCCAAGCATTTTCACATTCAAAGCCCTATTAACGGATTATCTGAAGGAATCATACAACTGTTTCAGATGCCGATGACCCCTAAGCCTTGGGTGCCACTCTCAAATCCTACACCTAAGTATCTCATCCACCCCACATTCCTAACAACAGAAACCTAGGACCTACAAGCCTAGTTCCCTTAATCCAAGATGACCCTGCCTATTCTCTACCTTTTACCTATTCTGGCCTCCCTTTTGGCTGCCTACTCTTTCACCCCAGTTTCTACCCTATTCCTTAATACCTCCTTATTTTTTATCATTTAGGTATGAGCTCTTACTCAGCGGAGACTATATGGGATTGTTGTCTCTTCATTTCAGTAAAGCTTATCATTATGTACCTTTGCATGTTAATTATGTTGACCAGTATGTTTAGGCCCATATTGACCGGCACCTTCACAATGTTTTTTTTTTTTTTTTTGCACCATTTTCCACCGTAATTGTAATCTTGAGAAGTGTACTGTATTGTATTTATGCCCAGGACCACCTTGAAAATGAGCTTGCTCAATGGTGTTTATGCCTGGTTAAATAAAGTGATTGATTGATAATCAGTTAATCCATCTACTGCTTTTTTCCTAGTTGTTTAACCAGGAGTAGCACACTAAGCTGAAAGCTTTTTTACAGGTGTGACCTGGGAGCACAGGGAAGTGAAGTGACTTGCTCAGTTTCACACAGTATGCAAGTGGAAGTAGCGGGATTCAAACCCAGGTCTGGTCTGCTAGATGTCACCAGATTTGCAGCTCAGAGCCTCAAACCACTGCACTATACTGCTTTAATATATGTCTGTGAGTGGTATACCTTTTACATTAAAATACCAATAGTATCATTACCGAATGGCTGTAGTATGAGCCCATAAGTGGCATGGTATTGTCCTGCACGGTCTATTATTCTGGTTCCTATGTATTCTCTTCCTCGAAAGAGGAAATAGGAAAATTCAGCATGCATTACTCTTTAATGTATGCACTAATAGTACAGTTCCCTTTTAGATAGTGCTTTGTTAACTTGTCGCTGGTGAAAACAGGCTTTCAGCTCATCTAGCTTACAAGTATAAAAAATAACAAGCATTTGTCAATGCCGAATGTTTGCTTGCTGGCATTGGCATTGGTAGTGTAGGAGTTACAGAGCTGTATAATAGGAATGGCAGTGAAGTATGGAACTGGAGCCAACCCCACCACCACCCTGCAGATACTGACAGGCATTGGGGTGTGCCTTTGGGTCGTCAGACATAATGGCCATGCTATTTCACCACACCCTACCCTGCAGACACCGGCAAGTGTCACGGTGTGCCTTGGGGTCTTTGGCCCTTATGTTCACCCCATTCCATAAGGAAATATGGTGAGATGGGTGCTGTATAGGAGATTGGGGTGAACTTTGGGGCTGAAAAGTCCAAGGCACACCTCTGTACCTCTCACTGGCTGCAGGGTGTGGGTGTGGGTGGAATGGTATGAGCATTACAGGCGACAATGGCAAGTCACACCCCTGATGCCTGTCAGTCTCTACAGGGTGGGGCGTTATGGTCGGAAACCCTAACGCCTCAGGCGTTCGTTGGTATTTTCACTCCATATTTTCAACATGTTTTTTTTGTGACCCCCACCTCATGAACAGTGGCAATATCAGTTTGTTAGCCGAAAGCTGATTTTGCACAGCGACTATGCTATTTGGCACCACAGGTGCGAAAACACATTTCGAACAGGATGTGAAAAATGACAGCTGTGCTGTTCATAGGAGGTGTGAAAATGGCAATGTTGAAAATCTGCGATGAAAATATTTAAAAACTGGTGAAGTCACGAGCGTGCGTAGAAACTGTGTAACACACACCATAATGTAATTAGTTTGGGGATTTTTTACAGCAGATTGTCAACACAGGCATTTTGGGACCTCCGCTCATGAACAGTTTCACTGTGATTTTCTTAATCTGTCCCGAACACTGATTTCCCACAGCGACCACGCATTTCTGCGCTGGAAGTGCGAAACCACATTTTGGCCATGGTGTGACAAATGACAGCTGTACTGTTCATAAGGAAGTGTGGAAAAATGCCAGTGGTGAAAATCTGGACTGAAAATATTATAAATTCATGAACTTACGAGGGTGCGTGGAAACTGCGCAATGCTCGCTTGTAACACAGTCATTTTATGGACTTTTGTCACCAAATTTTTAACATAGCCATTTTAAGACCTCTGCTCATGAACAGTGTCACTGTGATTTTCTTAATCTGTCCCGAACATAGATTTCGCACACCGACTGCGCCATTGTGCTCTACATGCGCGGAAACACATTTTGGGTGAGATGTGAAAAATGACAGCTGTACTGCTCATAAGGAGGTGGTAAAATGGCAATGTTGAAAATCTGGAGTGAAAATATTAAAAATTCGCGAACTTCGAGGCATCTTGTTAGGAACTGCGCCTTTTACTCATAAATCAGTCATTTTTGAATTTTTTCACCAAATTTTCAACATAGAATTTTGGGGCCTACCTCATGAACTGTGACACTGTCATTTTGTAATTGGTCCAGAAAGATGATTCCGCGCAGTGACTGTGAAATCACCTTTTGGGACCGATTAACACCATGACAGTGCCAGAATTCATGAGGAGGGGTCCTAAAAACCCCATGTTGAAAATGTGGTGCCAAAATTCCAAAAAATGCCTGAGATATGCACCAAAGTTGAAAAAACCCTATTTATTCCACTATACAACTTACCGGCATTTCTTCAGTTCGCAGTCGGCATTGAAGAGTGCAAATGTGTTCCCGCTCCTCCTAAGATCATCTCGTCGGCCTCTGGAGGTAAGTATGGGGTGAGGTGGGGGTGTAGGAGGTGATCGCAGAGGGTGGGTGCGGGTTGGGGCAAGACAATCAACGAGGACCGTTTTTCTTTTCTTTTCAGGTGTTTGTTTTCTTTTTAGGAAGATGGCCGGGACTTGTGCCATGCTGGGGTGGACTCCCAGCGTGCAGCTGGAAAGATTTTTTGGGGGGGTCAGTGGAGCCAATGGGGGATTGGGCACCCCATCGGCCATACAGACGTGTGCCATGCTGGGTGGGCTCTGGCGTGGCAACTGGAAATCTGTTTCTTTGGGGGTTTAATTAAGCCGACGGGGGATTGGGCACCCCATCGCCATTCTCACTTATGCCACACAGGGGTGGGCTCCCAGCGTGGCACCTAGAACTCTGTGGGGGGGGCAGAGCCGACGGGGGATTGGGCACCCCTGTCAGCCATACTGTGTGCAGTGGGCCGGGGCGGAGTGCTATCCAGAGACACTCAGCGGGTTGGGGAATATCATTACAATACTGATCAGGTTTGCCAACATACAACAACTATGTCTACTTTTTCAGTCTCTTTGGGGTTCTATTTTCCTGCTTTTGTCAATGCCTCTCCTACCCTGAACTCTGATTCAACATTCCAAGGATGGCAATTAGAATTTTCTTTGGAAACATTCCAAGGATGTCATTTTAGTCACTTGCCTCCTCCTGGAAAGATAGTCCTAGGAAAAGTTCACTTCAAACTGAATTTATGTTCTAGGAAGAGAAAGCAGAGACGTATACAAGCAGGATTGCCAGCAATATGCTAATCGACACTATCTTATCACTGCTCACACAGCGATCTCTCCCTTTCAACTGTACGCCACTGCGTTTTCAACAGCTGTCGTAGACAGCTGCAGCACTCATTGGTGAACTGTGGCAGTGCCTGCAAACACACTGACTGAATTGGAAGACAGGGTGCCACACCTACAGTAACTCGGATGATGGCACTATGTTTCTTGCACGTGCGTGCAAGCAAACATAAAAAATGAAATGAAAATGAAAGAATTTAACTTCAGCTTGTATGGTGTTATTGAGCTTATCGTTATTTCATTAATAAAGCTTATGCAAACTTAACAGCTTACAACTACTTATAAAATTAATATTTTAACAACTGTTTCAAAGCATTGCTTTAATATGTATGTATGTATTTGCTATTTACTTATTTTGTAAAATGCATATATTGTACCTGTCACTTGCCATGAACTTTTTGTCATATGTCTTTATTCTTGCAGCTTGCATGCTGCACCCTATTGTATCGCAAACACTCTAAGTGTTCTTGTTGTACACTGGGGCCCAGATATTCAAACTGTGCCACAAATTAGCGCAATAGCTGGAGCAGGCGCAAGTCCACTGCGCCCATGCTCAACACGCGTGATATTCAAACACTGCGCAGGTCAAGATGCACCTGCAGCACATGACTGAATATCGCGCCAGCTGCACCATAGTGCAACCAGGGATGCACAGTGGCACAGGTCTGATGCGCAATAGCACAACCAGGGATGCTCAGTGGAGCAGTGGAGCAGGGTAGCAGCGCATCAGCACAACCAGGGATGCGCCAGGGACAGGATGCAGGGGTTCACCACCCATGGTAGAGATGGGCAGAGGAGCACACAGCAGAACAGACATCGCCCCCCACACCCCACGCACAACCTGAGGAGAGCTGGAACAACCACTGGCCCATGGACACCAGCAACAATCCCACAGCCTGGGCATGGTGCCCCAGCACACCCCCTGGCAAGCTGTGACTGGCACACAAGGATGTCTGGCCATCCCATGCCACACCATCCCACCAATGCAGAGCACACCCTGCACCATGATCCCCATACACCC
Organism: Neoceratodus forsteri; assembly: GCA_016271365.2. NCBI lineage: Eukaryota > Metazoa > Chordata > Ceratodontiformes > Ceratodontidae > Neoceratodus > Neoceratodus forsteri. Next base: position 58,760,274 of record CM057455.1, read on the forward strand.
TGCCCAGGAGTAGCACCCAACAGTGCAGGACACCCCATGCATGCCACCACCCCACTGTGACAATGCAACCCTTTGCACCACGGAGCCATGCAAGGCAGCCCCACCACGAGCACCCTGCAGTGGGCATCAGCAGACAGTGATGCAACAACTGCATACACAGTGCCGCCCTGCATGTCTCCCCAGAGGTACAGCTGAGAGACCAATCATGCGTCGGCACACGAGGTACCCCACATGTGACAGGGCATGCCTCGGACCCCACCACCAGCGGTACAGCACCCTGCACACCCTCCCAAGGACACACCCCATCCCAGCACTGGCCAGAACAGCCAGCACAGACACCCACAGTGTTGCATGGAAGCATGCGCCACACACGATGCAACACAGTGCATGGACAAACACCCACCCATACCCAAGGGCACACCAACACAGGGACACAGTAGCGGGTCAACCAAGCCACTGGCGTGTGGCCACGGTAGCCATGTGCACACAACCAGCAACTCTCCATGGCACAAGTGTGCCAGCCACCCTGCGCAGGCACCATGAAGCTGTATGCCACCAGCATGCGGACGGAGCACAAGTGACAGACAGTGGAGCACATCCCCTGCAACAGACACAAATGACAGCACTGAGGTGGGACAACAACAGCGGAGGCCACAGTGCTACCCGAGGCAGATGTGCACCATACCGGTGACAGGAGGCAACCCAGCATAGTGCTGGGTACAGTGGCTGTCCAGCATGGACAGCTACCACTGACATGCCAGCATACCGTGCAGATCACAGACATGCAAGGGTGTCAGCTGCACAGGCCATGGACGGTCTGAGAGGGACGCCATGGACACAGTGCATGCACCGTGGACCACTGCACACAGTCATCCAGTGCACAGGAAACAACACACAAACCACAGACAGTGACTGATAGCTACGCCCACACCATAGGCGCTTCCCCTATGGACACACACACACGCCCATGCCTGCACCACCCCTGACGCCATGCACACCACTGCAGCTGAGCACCTGTAGCCCACTGCAAATCAGAGACCACCACAGTAGGCATAACAAAACAAATGTATATTTCAAAGGTACAATAACCCTATATACAGCTATATACATAAGTTGGGGGTGAGGGCCACAAACCAGGTGGGGGTGGGTAAGGGGCAGGGTTGAACAAATGGGAGAGGGAAGAAGGGGTGTGAAGGTGGGTCCAGGGGGGTAGGGTGTAACTTGAGGCATGGAGGTCTCAGCGGCCGCTCCGCTCCCCGCTCCTGTGGTGCCTCCTGGTTCGACGCCTCCAGACACCGTGCTGGTCTAACCTCTGGAGTACCTCCAATGACGCCCTCGCAAGTTGGAGTAGCTCCTGCACAGCCTTCTCCAGCCACATCATCCTCCGTCCACCTAGGACAAGGGAGCAGAGTCAATAAGTGTGAATGTCCATCCTCCTGCAGCCCACCCATTGTGCATGGCATACAGCCGTGGGACATGCCCTGTGATGGTGTGCAACCACCCACAGTGATCGTGTCCACATGACCTGCTTACCCAGGCACACACAGCCATGTGGTCCACTGCACACACCCACCACCCAATTCCCGCACAGCACCACCGTGGTTGTACAGTGACATGGCTATGCGGTGCGAAGGCAGTGGCACAGCCAGGTACCCGGTGCACGCATGGACCACCAGCGATGCACACCCACACATGCAGTGCCACAGGACAGTGCTGAGTGTACCGTGTGGTGTGCACGGCAGTGGTGTCAATGGATGGTGGCCATGCCCCACTGCCTAGCCTGCAACACAGCATGCACAGAATATCCTGGAAGAAAGGCACTCACCCTCACTGGCCTGATCCAGGCACTGTTGAATGTTGGGACTGGCAGCCCGTAGCTGTTGCCCAGCATCCCTGTCCTCCCAGCGATGGCGGTCCTCATGGGATCTGCGCCGCTCTTCAGGGCCTAGGGTGCAAACATGGAGAGGGGAGCATCAGTACAATCCAGTAGCAAAGGCCCTCCACCCCGGGTGTGTGCAATCCCACACAGCCCAGCCATGCCGCAACACCAACACCACCACCACCACTGCCCACACTGGACAGCCCACCCCCCCCATGTGGTGGACACATGCCCACTATGATACCCATACAGACGCAACCAGTGTATGGATGGGGCACCTACCTGGTCGTGGCACTGCGCCTCACCTGGTGCATGCCCGCAGGTGGGCAAGCCTGTCCGGGTCCCTCCGCTGGAGGTCCCCGTATCAGTGGCGACACTGCTTCGATGTCCGGGAGAGTCCTGTGGCCTCTTCCAGTGCCACTGCCACCTCCTCCCAGACGGCACTACTGGCCCTGTCCAGGGGGTCATTCCCAAAAAGGGCCACAGCATGGGGCTCCACGATGGCCACCTAATTAGCCAGCTCCACTTGGCTCCAGACAGCAGCCCTCCGTCTTGCCATCTCTGCATCAATTAGGAGACAAAATGGCGCTCTGTAGCACACGTCCGCCACATGGTACAGTGCTGCCATTCCCCGTCGTGCTGTCACCGAACAGCGCGATAGGGGTGCACCCATGCAGACACATGGAGCCTAGGGGCAAAGGTCGAGCACAGGGTCAAGGGTCTCTCGCGCATGGACTGCCACAGCGCGATTGGTACTCCCTGCATGTAGCACAGTTGGATGCCTGTGTGAGACACCCTGCAGTGATCTACCGCACTGTGGCACCATGGCACCTACGGCGCTCCAGGGCAAGATCGCCATACATGTGAACAGCGCACTAGCACCACTGGCACAGTGGTGGCCGTGCCCTGCACTGCCTCCAGTGCTCAGCACATCAGCAGTGCAGCAGGCATCGGCGTCAGCACCCCGGGCATGCTCCGTGCATTGCCTACTGCGCACATCACAGAACTGCGCCTGAGCACGCTCAACACAATTGCACAAGGCGCAACAGCGCGATATTCAGCCGGCATATGCAAATCAGCTCATCAGCAATTCCGTGGCACAGCTACTGTATTAGCATCCACTTAAAGCTGCGCCTCACCTCATTTGCATGCCTTGCGCTATATAAATGCGACATGGGGCTGCAGAGGTCGTAGTCTGGTATTGCAGTCTATTGTGGTGGGTTGCATGCTGTTTGGAAGTGTGGACTGTGGTGTGTGGGAGATGCATGGGACTGCACATTGAAAGGTAACACCTGTCATTCCCACAGGCACTATAATGACTGAACATGAGGAAGAGGAGGAGCAGGGATGTTGGAGGAAGAGGAGGCCCAACTTCACACGGGTGGAAACAGATGCCCTGTTCGAGGCATACCTTGACAGGGAACCACTGGTCAGCGGACAGCAGGGAACACCACAGGCCTGTGCTGCGGCATAGGGTGAGGTTGCGCATGCCGTGAACCAGCATGGCAGCCACCAGCGGTCCATGCAGGAATGTAAAAAGAAGGTCGGCACGGACAGGAGGAGAATTAAGGACAAGGTGGTTGCCATCAGGGCAGCACGTGCTGCAACCGGCGTTGGGCAGCCAGATGTGCCACGCCTGACACCACAGGAGGAGCGGGTGGCTGGCAGCATGCGGCGTTGTGCCATAGAGGGCATTCCAGGTGGTGGCTTCCAGACGGGTGGCAGCCCATCACTGCATGGTAGGTCCTGTGCTGTCACTGTGTGGGAGGTGGGGAGAATGCCACAGGGTAGGGCAGAGACATTAACGCTGCTGTGCTCCCTTACAGCTCCTGAGCGTCTACATGGGTCAGCGGTGGTGGGTGTATCCACCGTGGACGAGGCCCTGGACATGGAGCAGTGCCCATCCACCTCCACAGGTGTCTGAGGGTCAGTACCACTGCATACCTGCCTGTCTGTCTGCAGAGGATGTGACCGCTGCCATTGACAGGCAGACACATGCATTCACAGCTGTCATGGCCACAATGGGCACCCAGTTAGTTGCCCATGCGCCGCAGACACCGCGCAGTGCCATGTCCACCCCCCGTTCCTGGCATCGTGCGACATCTTCCATGTCGACACCGAGTTTGGCTGTGGGCACACTGAGCATGCCAGGTGCAGGCATGTTCGGTGAGCTGCAGACCCCTGTGCGAACACAGTCGCATTCCCGCAGTGTGACCACTGGAGGAACATCCATGCCACCCCATGAAGCCAATGGTCAGCCTGGCACAGCTGGCAGGTCTCGTTGGGGCTGCCCATGCATCCGTGGTGGCCGTGGCACTGTGCCGCATGACTGACCTGTCTCCCACCATGGCCACTGTCTGCTGCTGCCCTGTGTGCAGTGTGTTGTGCACCGTAAGACGCACGGGTGGGGTACCTGGCCCTGCACACACACAGTCCATGTGCACACCCTCCCAGCTGCTGGCCACTGTGGCGTGTGCATGATGATGCCTGTGTTGCACTGTCGGCCAGTGTGCAATGGTACCCAGCATCTGAGACACACACAGTGACGGCCACTGGGTGTAGCTGTGTGTGGACCTGTGTGTGGCTAGGGGTTGCAGTCGTGGTCGGCATGCCTTCTACCCCTTGTGCATGTCTTGTGGTGTGTGTGTGGGTGTGTGTGTGTGTGTGTGTGTGTGTGTGTTTCGTGTTTGCGCATGTCATGTTTGGCCATGCCCATCCCTGATGGCGTGTCCACGGATCCATGCTTAGTCCCATTCACTTGCCGCCATCCACCCCTGGGGTTCATCCATGCCTGTCTGTGGGTTGTGTCCTTGCCATTGGTGGTTGCACATGGCCCCATGACCTACCTGTGTTGCCCAAAATGCTCCTCTGTGATGGTGTCCCGGTGCAGTTGAGATATCCTGAACTGGTGGGGTTCCCTTCGCCCAGGGGGTGGCTGCCTATCACCGTCTGGACCGGTGTCCTCATCATTCCCATTGCTGTCCCCCTCTTTGACTTCTACGGCTATCCCACAGTCGTTGGCCATGTTGTGCAGGATGCAACAGGCCAGGAATAGCCCACAGGCCTTCGAGGGGCTGTACTGTAGGGCACCTCCAGACATGTCCAGGCACCGAAAACATGACTTCAGCATCCCGAACACCCGCTCGACGATATTACATGTGGTGGCATATGCCTCATTGTACTGTTACTGTGATGGGGTCGAGGGGCACCGGTATGGTGTGAGCAGTCAGGAACGGAGTGGGTATCCACTGTCCCCTGTGTATAGAGGGTGTACATTAGTATGGTGGTCTGCATCGCTCTGCCATGGGCCGTCAAGGCCGGTACCCATGGCACCTCTGACTATGCCTCCCCCCACACAGCTGCCCATTTCATCCTGTGTGTTGTGCATACTCACCCACTAGGTGGCCAGTGAGGCTGTCCCCACTCTCGAACCTGTGGCACAGTGCAGACTGGTGCCAGATGAAGGCATCGTGTGCTCCACCAGGGTGTGTGGCACAGACATTGATTATGCACCCCGGGACATCGCACACCACCTGGCAGTTGATGCTGGAGTATCCCTTGTGGTTCCTGTAGGCTATGCCATCCGGGCCAGGTGGCGTGCGGATGATCACATGGGTGCATGGGTGCAGTCAATGGCCCCGAGCACGCCAGGCATACATGCTACCCTGTATGTGTGCTGTGCGCTCCGCCTATGTACTTAGGAATTTGAGTGTCTTGGATGTACTCCGCAGCATGTGGCAGCAGTACGCTGAGGAATTGTGTGAGTAGGTGTGACGCGGTCGACTGGGTTATGCCTGTTGTGTCCCCTGTTGGTCTCTGGAAGGTGCCCATGGTGAGCAGGCACATGACAGCTGTCACCTTAGTCTCCACTGACAGAGCATGGCTCTGTTGTGTGGCTGCCTGCATCTCATCACTGCACAGCTCACAGAGCTGCCTCAGGGTTGCCCGTTTCAGGTGGTACCGACCCACAATCTCTGTATCAGTATACTGCTCGAAGGTGATGCGAGCTCGGTACCACCTGTTGGGGGCATACCACCGACGTGCCCTTCCACGGCCGCGCCCCCCTGTTGTCTGCCTTATCACACCCCTCATTACTGCCTCCATCTGTATGGTGGCACTGGCCATGTCCCTGGCTTTTGTTCCCCCCTGGCAGACGTTGTTCCGTTTCCCCTGCTGTCTTCTGTGCTGCTCCCCCTGCACCAGATACACCTCTGGCCTTCTGCTGTCCTGCCTTCTGCCACTACCCTGACTGCTCTGCAGCACTGCCCTGTCTGTCCTGCACACTGTCACTGGCTCCCCACTCCTGTCCTGTGTGGCACAGGTGTGCTCTGTCCTGCTCCTTCTTTGTCCCTCACTCTGCTTCTCTCTCAGCTCTTGCTGCCAGATCACTCCCAACTCTGGCCTTCCTGTAGCGTTCTTGCGCATCTCTCTTGTTCCTTTTTATTTTGGCTCATTTCTGCTATTGCGCAACTTCTGCTAGCTCCCCTATAGCGCATGGCACATGTTATTGAATATCGCACTGCGCCATTTATTCATGGTTCCTCCCCCTACGGTTGCACATGCATTCATTGCGCTCTTGCACATTGCAGCTTGAGCGGCGCAGCTGTCTCCCACTGAATATCGCACAATGGCGCATTTTCGGACTTATGCTGGTGCATCTCTGTTGCACATGGCACAACCCTTTTGAATATTTGGCCCTGTATGTATACGTTGCTTCTTCCCTTCCCCTCTTCCCCCAGGACACATCTGGAATCAAGCAGTAGTCTGCTGTCCTGGTAAAACCTTTAAATTAAATAAATAAAATACACATTATGGTAATATTAAATTTTAGAAATATTTTGTTTTAAAGTCTCAACTGAAACAGCTGGGTCAACCCAACCTCTAGAATAAACAACAAGGAGTCATCCTGATATTTAAGTGGGTATTTTTGCCCTGATCTTCGCAATGTCAAATAGAAAATAATGCATATGTTTTTACCCAAGGGTTGTTTTTACCTAATCATTACCTCCAAGAAGAGAGTAATCCAAATGTATTCACAACTCGTCATCATCAGAGGATGCTTCCCATCTGTCCACGGCTTTTGTTCTCGGTGGGGCTTGTTTTTGGGCCCATTTCATTGCATCCATCGAGTCTGAGAAAATAAAAATCTTTCCTTGGTAGGCAACTCATAGATGTGCCAGGAAGATCATCCCTTGGGGCATTCCTGCTTCCCACAGCAGACGTCTGGTGCCATTAAACTTCTTCCTACTCTTTCTGGTTGTGAAGCTGACATCAGGGTTGAGTCATACTTGTTGCCCGTCTTGCTGGAGTGATCCATGTTTCCCGTCCAGAGTTATCAGATAGTCCCTGGTGCCTACTCCATTGGTTTCAGCCACCACTGTATTGGGGGGGTCCCTGGATTATCAGACCTGCCTCATGGCATGATCCTTTATGCCTTCTGGATACACTGCACTTGTGTAGCTGCCTTCTCTTCTATTGCTATGTTAACCAATCTTGAAGGAATAACATTAAGTGGTTGCTCTTGCAGCCTTCAGCAAGTCCCAGCACTTGAATATTCACCACCCTGGCCTGGCTCACTAGGGCTTCTAATTGTGTTCCCAGGTGCCTGTTTTCTTTAATCACATTTGTAATGGCACCCATAACCACACTGGCCCATTTTGTAGCTTCCACAGTTTCCACTGACTCCATCGTGGATTCCCCACAGGCCACGTGATTTGTAAGTCCATTAAACTTATCAGATAGCCCTGCTATGGAGGAAATTAATCTATAATAATTTTTAAGCCAAATGATTGAAGAGTTTCCTCTCCAGGGCTCTCCGTTGTGTCTGCGTGACTGTTCTGTGTGGACCGCGTAGCAGGAGTGCCGCTCAGATTTTTTTCCTTAGTTCCATCGGTCTGTGGCTTTTCTTTACATGGATTTCCCATCCTGTCAGGCTAATTATCCCACACAGCTGTTTCTTCTTTTAAACAGTATATGTTTTGAAAATAGTCAATTTTATCAGTTCAAAAGTCCCAATAGTGTGCGAAGCACTATCTTCTTGCTGCCATCTTGTTCGGGCTCCACAGTGCCCACCCCCCTTGTAGGCCCCTTTAAAGCTATCCTATCAGATGTTGCCAGTGGTTGCCTTTTACATTGTTTAGGATTATGGACAGTAGTTCTGGGAGTTAGGCTCCTCTGAGTACCCTTATGCAATAAGAAAGTACAGACTTGCAAACATTGAAAATGTTCTCTTTTTATTAACCCACATTGAGCCTGTAACTATGTATAGGGCTGAACTCCTTGTGCATCCAAAAATTGAAAAATGTATGACAGACCCAACTGATGCCATCTCTTAAAGGTGTGGTCTCTGTGGGCTGGAAGGAAGTCAGCTTCTGCTGCCAACACTCTCAAACAGTAGAAAACTGATGCAAGGGGAGGAAGGGTGCGTATCCTTAGCCAATAACATAGGGTTTGTGCCAAAAAGTAGCTAAAATCCCCTAGACATGAGAGGTCCTTGAGGGGAGCAAATATTACCTGCCTGTATCCTAAAGGTTATTTTTATAATGAACCGTATATGTTTCCAGGTAGGATTACACCATTGGTTAAGCCAGATCATTAGACTATTCCAATGTGAGATGTTCCCCATACGATGCGCAGGGGGAACAACGGGCCTCACTTAACAACTAACACACTGAAATCTGTCCAATAGAAAATCATGTGCACAAATGCCCGCAGTCTGGGAAACAAGATCCCGGACCTGCAGGCAACAATGACAGAGGCTAAACTGGACATAGTAGCCATTGGTGAGACATGGTTCACCAGTAACCACACTTGGGAGACTTCAGTACCCTGCTATGTACTGTCAAGAAGAGATCAAGGTGCATGGGGGGGGAGTGTCCCTTTAAGTCAATGAAAATATCAAAGCTACAGAAAATCAGAATATACATAAGGAGCCAGAAGAACTGTGGGTCACCCTGGAAACAGGAAATGGGACAGCCATACAAACTGGGGTTGTCTACAGGCCCCCAGACCAGGGAGAGGACATAGACACATTACTGTTAGAAGATATACAAAACATGACAGCTAAAGGGGAGGTTCTGATAATGGGAGACTTCAACATGCCAGACACAGATTGGTCAATACCAGCAGGAACATCCGCCAGACGTAGACACATAGTGGATTCCCTGCAGGGGGAGGGCCTCAAACAACTGGTACAACAAACCACAAGAGACAGGGCTATCCTAGAGCTAGTACTGACTAACGGGGAAAGGATCGCAGATCTCCAGGTAGAAGATCACCTGGGTGCCAGTGACCATTACATGGTATGCTTCAATTTGGCCACTAGAACTAAATCATCCCATTCCAATGCAGAAATATGAGACTTCAGAGGAGCTGACTTTGATAAGATGGCCAACAGGGTTAAGCTATCCCTGGCAAGAAGAAATACAGGTGAGGGGGTACAGGCAAGGTGGGCAAGTATTAAGGATGCAATACTTGAAGCAACATCCCATTGTGTTAGGGAGAAAAGCAAGAGCAAAAGAAGAAGGAAACCACTTTGGTTCTCAAAAACAGTAGAAGAAAAGGTCAGAGCCAAAAGGCTGGCCTTTAGGAAATAAAAGGGAATGCAGTGGGACGAAGATAGGGAGGCATACCAAACTTCCCTAAGGGAAGCAGGGAAGGCAGTAAGGCAGGCAAAGGCCCAAACTGAGGAAACACTAGCATGAACAGTAAAAGAAGAGGACAAGACTTTCTATAGATACATTAGTGAAAGGAGAAAGTCCAGAGGGGGTATTTTTAACATCAAAGGGGATAAGGGGAAGTGTGTGGAGGAGGACCAAGGAAAAGCATCTATACTAAATAGATACTTCTGCTCAGTATTTACTGAGGAGAAGGTAGGGCAGGCCCCACAGCTTAGCACCATGGACAAAGGGGGGGTGCACAAGTCCCTTCACAAAATAAAGGGTCCTACAGGAGCTCGCTAAGCTCAGGGTAGACAAGACAATAGGACCTGATGGCATACATTCCAGGGTACTAAAGGTGCTAAGGGTGGAACTAGCAGAGCCATTATTAGAACTGTTTAGTGAGTCTCTGAGCACAGGAGATGTCCCAGAAGACTGGAGAAGGGCTCATGTGATCCTGCTCCACAAGAGTGGTAACAGGGAGGAGACAGGGAACTACAGACCAGTCAGACTTACCTCGGTAGTGGGCAAAATTATGGAGGCACTCCTTAAGGAAAGGATAGTGCAACACCTGAAATCCATAGGAGCACAGGATCCAAGACAGCATGGGTTTACAAGAGGAAGGTCTGGGTAATTAGAGTGGTGGACCAAGGGGATGCAGTTGATGTCACTTACCTTGACTTCAGCACAGCTTTCGATACTGTTCCACATAGAAGATTGATTAATAAGCCGAGTAGGCTCGGGGTGGGTCAGAAGTTCGTCAACTGGGTGGCAAACTGGTTGGAGGGCAGAAAACAGAGAGTGGTGGTAAACAGTATACAGTCAGAAGAGATGCAAGTCACAAGTGGGGTACCTCAGGGATCAGTCCTGGGGCCAGTCCTCTTCAATATCTTCATCAGTGACATTGCAGATGGACTGGAGGGTAAGGTTTTTCTCTTTGCAGATGACACCAAGATCTGCAACAGAGTAGATGATCCAGATGAGGTGGGCAGAATGAGAAGAGATCTGGATAAACTGGCAAAATGGTTGGAAGACTGGCTACTGGGGTTTAATTCAAAGAAGTGCAAGATCACGCACATAGGGAAGAGAAACCCTGAAGCCACCTATAGGTTGGGAGGGGAGTTGCTGGCAATCACAAGGGAAGAAAGAGACTTGGGCATCATCATCACAGATGACCTGAAATTATCCAAGCAGACCCCTAAAGCAGTAGATAAGGCTAGAGAGATGTTGGGGTGTATTAGTAGGGGTATCACAAGTCATAAGAGGGAAGTAATAATCATTCTTTATTTTTTTTTTATTTAGGTTTTGTTGACCGGTTAAGTGCACGTAAGTCTTTACAAGACACTGATTAGGCCCCATCTAGAGTACTGCATGCAGTACTGGAGGCCACACCTGGACAAGGACATTAACAAAATGAAAGCAGTCCAGAGAAGGGCAACCAAAACGGTGCAGGGACTGCATCAGAATACATATGAGGACAGATTAACTGAGCTCAATATGTATACCTTAGAGCAAAGGAGGGAGAGAAGTGATAAGATCGAAACATTCAAATATCTTAAGGGCATTAACAAAGTGAAAGAGTCTAACATGTTTCAATATAATAAAAATAGCAGGACAAGAGGACACAGCATGCGATTAGAAGGAGGACGATTAAGGGGTAATGTGAGGAAGTTCTTTTTCACAGAAAGGGTGGTGGATGCATAGAACGGCCTACCTCAGGAAGTGGTGGATATGAATATAGTGCAGGGCTTCAAACAGGCATAGGATAGACATAAGGAGCAATACAGATGAGTATGAATATGGTAGGCCATTGACAGAGTATTGCTTTGTACATAAAAGGTTGAAAAAATGGGCAGACTAGATGGGCCTTGCGTTCCTTATCTTCCGCCAACATCTATGTTTCTATGTTGTGTGTGTGTGTGTCATTCATTCATATTCAGAAATGTTTTTAATAATAATGGTAATACAAGAACTATAGAACCCCTTTGTGTCTGTGTCATTAATTCATATTCAGTTTTGTTTTTAATAATAAATTGTGTTCTATGATGAGGGTTACCTTACAACCTGTATTGCGGACATGGTACTGATATTACCATCCCTATAGCCACCCAGCAAGTGAAACATAGGAATGGGGGAGGAATCCACCCTGTATCTCTACAGGTATAGAGGACAAGAGAGGGAAAAGGGCAGGCCCCAAATGAGGCAATGGCTAAAATCCAGTGGGGGGTAGGGTTGTCAGTTCCATCAAGTCCTGTGTGAGAGCTAAACTAATAATACCTGAATAGTTTCAGGTACTCTCAACCTGCTTAGCACAAAGCCTCACACTGTTGTCAAAGACTAATGCCATCTACAGTTGGAAAAAGGAAAATACAAATCCAATTAACCTGCAACCATCTTGACCCTGCCCGAGCTTAATCCTTTTGCAGCTCTGGGAAGTCACCAATATAAGGTACACTATCCTATACTCCAACCAGGAAATTAAATCAATGACAGCTGGTTAATTTGATTTAACCGTAGAAAAAAACCTAAAAAATAAATCCATAAACATATCTGAACTGTCACCATTGCGAAGATGTTGTCAGAATATTGTAAATTATAAGAGACTGAAAGCAGATATGCTCCCTCCAGAGTTATCATAGATTATCCAGGAACTCAGTCAGGAAAGTCACCTCATGTGAGGTAGATGCTGCCGCTGGAACAGACAGAGGAAGTCAGTCTCACTATTATAAAGCAGACAACAGTCAGGATTATCATTCATAGGGCTCCCATTGTAACAATAATGGGTCAGAGCCAGTATTTATGACTCCCAAACTGAGTCTGTCCCATCTGGTGCTTCGCTCCATGTAGTCTCCAAGGAGGAATAAAGCAAAAAACAGCATACCAGAAAATAAGGCTCTGCGGACACCACTGCTGCTGTTGTCCATTGAGAAAAGAATGGCATAATGGGGGAATGGTGCAGTATTAAGTAGACCATATCCTGTGTATGACATATAATTACCCTCTGCACATTCGTAGAGAGCATCCCTGCTTCCCTCTTCGGGTTGTGCAAAGTCACCGTATTGTCCATCATGTGGAGCACAAAGCCATAAACCTTGTAGCAATGGTCTGGTGTCACGATGGCCTGCATCTGTTTGGGAGGGGAACCAGGATCCTCAGTGACAGATTTAAATGCTTCATTGGCAAGCACTTAAACTAGCTAAGGGGAAAGCACTGAAAAAGAGCAGGGAAATACCAGCTCCCCCCCAAAAAAAACAGGGTAGCTAGCGAGGTAAACACCAAGTTAGAGAAGTCAATAGGGAGCAGGACAGAGGTAAATGGAGAAAAAGGCAGTAAGGGCAGGGATGGGGCTAAGGGGTAAGGGGTAAGGCCATCAGAAAATGGAGGGCAATGAGTACCAATGCCCGTAGTCTGGGTAACAAGCTCCCTGAACTAGTGTCCTGGATGGAAGAGGGATGCCTGGATATTGTGGCAGTCACAGAAACATGGTACACTGAGAACCATGACAGGGAGGCAAACATACTCGGGTACACAATCTACAGAAGGGACAGGGATGGTAAAAGAGGAAGAGGAGGAGTAGCCCTCTTTGTAAGAGAAGAGATCAAAGCAACAGAACTAAACAGCAAATAGGGAGGAAAGGGGGCACTGTGGGTCACCCTGGAGACAGGAAATGGCACCACACTCTGCATGGGAGTTGTATAAAGACCCCCGTCTCTGAGGAAATGGGCAAGAAAATGATAAAAGACATCCTTAGGATGGCAGAAAAAGGGGAAATATTGTTGATAGGGGACCTGAATATGCCAGGTGTTAACTGGGGCACTTTTGCTACAGCCACAACCAAGAGCAGGGCCATTCTCGATGCCCCACTGTGGGCATGCATAAAACAGCTAGTATTGGAACCCACTTGGGAGGGAGTAATCTTAGACCTGAAACTCTCAAACATGGATGGAGAGAGGGTCTCACATTCAGAAGTGGGTAGCCATCTGGGAACTAGTGACCACCACACAGTGTGGTTAACGATAAACACAGCCATAGAATCAAGGCATACAAAATCGAGGGTACTGGACATTAGGAGGGCTGACTTTGGCAAAATTGGAGAGTGCCTCAGAAAAGCACAACAAACAGGTAAGAAGGAGGGTGGAGGAACAATGGGGAAAAATCAAAACAGCCATCACAGAGGCAACAAGTCTTTGTGTAAAGCAAATAAATAAAACAAAACAAAGGAAAAAAACACTATGGTTCTCAAAGGAGGTGGTAGGGAAGGTTAGGGAGAAAAAAATAGCATTCAGGTAGTATAATGAAACACAGAAGGAGCAGGACAGAGAAATGTCCAAGTTAAAGTAGACAGAAGCAGGTGAGGCAGTCAGAATAGCAATGGGCCAAACCAAGGAAAAGATAGCCAACTTGGTTAAGAAGGGGATAAAACCTTTTACTGGTACATTAGGAGTGGAGAAAGACCAAAGGAGGATAGTGAGGCTTAATAAAGGGAGGTGGGTGGGCATAGGGTGACAGTGAAAAGCAGGAGATTGAGAGAATACTTTTGCTCAGTATTCACAAAAGAAGAGGAGGGGGAAGTACCTACACCAATGAATAGAAGCACTCTGGATGGAGGGGTGGTGGTGATACTAGTCCATTCACAGAAGAAAGGGTCCTGAAAGAACTCCTAAAACTGAAAGTGGACAAAGCAATGGGACCTAAAGGGATTCACCCCAGAATTCTGAAAGAACTAATGGAGAACTAGTAACACCACTGACTACCCTTTTTAACAAATCATGGGAGGATGGTGTGGTACCGGAGGACTGAAGGAGGACAGATATGATTCCCCTTCACAAAAGTGGGAGCAAAGCAGAGGCAGGAAACTACAGACCTGTTAGTTTGACCTCAGTGGTAGGGAAAATGATGGAATCACTTCTGAGGGAAAGAATTGTTGAGTACCTAGAGGCCAGAGGGGCACAGGACCCAAGGCCACATGGATTCACAGCGGGAAGGTCATGTCAGACTGGGTGACCAAAGTAGTAGACCAGAGAGGGGCTGTGGACATGGCCTACCTAGACTTTAGCAAGGCATTTGACACAGTCCCACACAAAAAGATTAATAAACAAGTTAGCCAGCCTGGGAGTGGGTCCCAGGGTGGTAGCCTGAGTAAAAAAGTGGTTGGACAACAGGTCACAGAGGGTTACCAGCAGGGTACCGCAGGGTACATCAGGGTTCAGTACGTGGAATGGTCCTTTTTAATGTCTTTATAAGTGACATTGCAGAGGGACTGGAAGGAAAAGTATGCCTCTCTGCAGATTACACAACGATCTACAAGAGGGTTGATACAGAAAGAGGGGTGGAAAGGATGAGAAGGAACTTGGCAAGGTTGGAGGAATGGTTAATGTATGGCAGCTTAGATTCCATGCAAGGAAGTGCAAAGTAAATCACCTGGGGGAAAAAGCCTGGGGAAGTGTACACAATGGGGGGGGGAGTACTAACAACAACAAAAATGGAAAGGGACCTGGGGGTAGTCATTTCAGATGACCTAAAGGTAGGCAAGCAATGTGAGAAGGCAGTAAGGAGAGCTGGAGGGATATTGGGATGCATAGGGAGAGGCATCACCAGTAGAAAACAGGAAGTTATCTCTCTGTACAGACAGTTGGTGAGACCCCATCTAGAGTACTGCGTGCAGTTCTGGAGAACCCGCCTCTGTAAGGACATAGACAGGATGGAGGCAGTGCAGAGAAGGGCAACTAAAATAGTGCAGGGTCTACACCAGAAGCCATACAAAGAGAGACTCATGGAGCTTAATATGTATACCCTTGAGGAAAGGAGGGAGAGAGGGGACATGATAGAAACTTTCAAGTACCTCAAGGGAATCAACAATGTCCAAGAGAGCAGCATATTTCAGAAAAAGAGATGCACAAGAACAAGGGGGTATAATCTGAAGATACGGGGGAAGGCTCAGGGGCAACATGACTGTAACCCCCCTACAAATGGCGGTTCCCGAAAAGTCTTCCTTGAGCTTGCCTAAATGCTCACTGCCTGGCTGGTGCCCTGCGTTTTAGCAGTTTAAATGTGATTGCCAGAGAGTGCCTGTATAGCCTCTGTGCACTGTCTCTTTAAGAGCTGCCAGGATTGCAGTCATAAGTAATCTGAGAGGGAGCTCTATTGAAAGATGTAACTATTTGCTGAAAATAATTTAGAGTGATAATGATAATGTAGTTTGTCTAACCTGCCTTCTTTGCAGCAAGGACTGTTTTGTTTATCTCCACTATTTTGGTTCTGGACTGCCGAATTAGACCAATCAGTACTGGTGGGACCTAAAATGGAACCGGACTACAGGAGCTGTCTGGAATCAAAATCTGTAGGAATTGTAGTTTTGGGTTTTTGAAGCCTTTTTGCACCTGAAGGGGGAGCCTTTGTTGTGACTGACAGATCAGCCAACTAAACCTTTTGGATCTTGGGGGATTTCCCAGACTGCTTGCAATTTTCAGTTAGCTCTGGGCTGAGAAGTGAAGCAGTAACAGCTCAAGTGATTTGGGCAAGAGTTCTGTGTAGTTTTGCATGGGAGAACTGTGAAAGGCCTGAGTTGTGGCCTGCATGTCTGCCGGCTGCCCCTGAGAGGGAGAGAGGAGAATTATTTCAGACTAAATCCAAGTTTGTGAGAATGAAGTAAGCCACTGCTTTTTTACCAGGCTCATACCTGAATAAGACTGATGATTTTGCTGAATGCGATCGGCCTGTCTGGACTTCCAGCCACCTCTGAACTCCCGGATTGTGCAAAGACTCTATAATTGTGACTGTAGAGCGGTTTGCCTTGTACAGTAACATTTCCTTACATGTAAATGTGCTGTGAGCTGTTAGTGGGTCGTGATTTGGTTCCCCACTGTGTGATCTGTGTTCTGCTTGCTGGAAGCTGTATCCAGCCCAAAACGGACTGTATCCGAATTTGTCTCCATTTGGCCGGGGCTTTGCCACACTGGCCCAGCCAGACTACCCGCTGCACAGAGAAAGCCATCAACGAGAGACCTGCCTGGGAATCAGCCCCCTGATCCATGCTTGAACAGGAATGACGCCTCGGTGATTCGTGTGGGCCCTGCTTCTCCTGGCACTCCAGATTAACCACTTGCTGTCTCGATTTTCGTCCGGCCTGTGTTCTGTGTTGGGTATCATGTGTAATCATCAGGGTAGCTCCCTGCAACAACAGCCTAAGCTAAAAGTGTGTCATCTGATTGTCTTGTTTTCTTTTCACGAAATGAGCCCTCCTGCTCCAGATTACAAATAGGGTGTGTTGTGCATGTTGTTTTCTTCTATCACAGGGCGCCAACCATCTGCAATATTCCAGGCTAGCCCACTGTTCTCCATCTGGGTACCCAAAGTGTATGACTGTTTATGGACCCTGAAGTGCATGCATAACTGTTTGAATGATAGAGTCTTTAAGCAAATTAGCCTGATTACGCCCCTCCCTTGTTCAAGTCCCTTAAATAAATCAGATCTAACTCTTTTTTGGATTTACCCTGACTGTGGTTCCAGTTTGTGCAAGAGTACTGTACTGCTGTTATTTGCTGTGGATAACCTTGTTTTACAGGGGGTCCCCAGGGCCAAGCCAGAGGAGAGCCCTGGTGATAAGTGCAAACAGTGTGGCTACTTGTGTGGTGTATCAGGGGTATTGTGAAAGTGATTATTGTGTATTGTTCTGGCCACTAGTAAGGAAAGAGGGGGTTACAGTGTCCCGGAGGGCTGTGCCCAGATTAGCTTTACCACTACCAACTCTGATCTCCGGGTGGAGGCACTCATTTCAGAACTCAGGCCCCTTAACCTGCTAATAGCCCAGCAGGCAGGGGTAGTAGCCCTTGGGATAGTGCCACCTAGGGGTTACACCAAGATATAAATAATATCTATCTATCTATCTATCTATCTATCTATCTATCCAATCAGCGGAAATGTAAGGAAACACTTCTTCACAGAAAGGGTGGTGAATGACTGGAACAGCCTCCCTGAGGAGGTGGTGGGAGCAAAAATGTTCTCACTCAGCCCCAGGTGGCCATTTTGAATAAGGTTAAGCATCGAACATTTTGACTCACATGAGAGTTCTGGGGCTGAGTTTTAAAGCATGGGATAGGTATAAGGGAACCTCAGAAGTAAGGAAGGGGGCAGAAAAGGCAGGGATCAAGTAGGGCCTACGGTGTGACTGTAGGTAGGGAACATTGCGATTGCTGGCGATCACAAGGGAAGAAAGAGACTTGAGCATCATCATCACAGATGACCTGAAATCATCCAAGCAGATCACTAAAGCAGTAGGTAAGGCTAGAGGGATGTTGGGGTGTATTAGTAGGGGTATCACAAGTCATAAGAGGGAGGTAATAATCCCTCTTTACAAGACACTGGTTAGGCCCCATCTGGAGTACTGCATGCAGTAATGGAGGCTGCACCTGCACAAGGACATTAACAAAATGGAGGCAATCCAGAGAAGGGTAATCAAAATGGTGCAGGGACTGCTTCAGAAAACATATGAGGACAGATTAACGCAGCTCAATATGTATACCCTAGAGCAAAGGAGAGAGAGAGAGGTGATATGATTGAAACATTCAAACACCTTAAGGGCATTAACAAGGTGAAAGAGTCTAAAATGTTTCAATATAAGAAAAATAACCAGACAAGAGGACAGATCATGAGATTTGAGGGAGGCCGATTAAGGAGTAATGTGAGGAAGTTCTTTTTCACAGAAAGGGTGGTGGATGCATGAAACGGCCTACCTCAGGAAGTGGTTGATATGAATACAGTGCAGGATTTAAAACAGGCATGGGCTAGGCATAAGGGAGCAATACAGATGAGTATGAATAGATAGCCTATTGACAGAGTAAAGGCCTATGGCACATTCATAAGGTAGAAAAAATGGTCAGACTGGATGGGCCTAGCGGTACTTATCTGCTGTCAACTTCTATGTTTCTATGGGTAGACTAGGTGGGCAAAGTGGTCCTTATCTGCCATCAAATTAGATGTTTCTATGATGTTATCACATGCCTGAGGGGAAAACATGGCTTTAGTTGTGTATGGTCGCCCATCCACTGTTTTATATAGCGTAGTTTTTATGGTTTGCCTCTTTTGAAAACTTAAGTTGCTTGCTTGCGTTAAGTCCCATACCATAACTTGCATCATTGCTCCTGCTTGCTCCGCCACCTAACTCTGTGACAGCATCACTCCAGGCCATCCTTCATTCCCGGTCCTGACCCTCCCTGACTGTAAACATAGTAATCTACGGCAACACTGTTTAAAAAAACCGAGATATATAAGTACATTTTAGTTTAATACCATGGAGCCATCTATTGCTGTGCATGTTTAAGCTGACTGGGTCACCTATTTGCTAAACGGCACCACCATTTTCACATGACTCTTCCTTGAAAGCCTCATCTTCAACCAATCAGCTGGCACGTCAAGGCTGAAGGTTGCTGTGGTATTGTTGCGACACCAGAAAGATACCGCAACTAAGTTTCATGACCTTTGAACTGTACCACAACAAGATTATTGAGAATATGGAAATCCATACACAATAGGAGCTAACCATACACTATAGTGTCCCTATAGTCAATTATATAATGGGGTCTAAAAATCCAGTAAATTGATTGGTCTGTTGATGTCTTTATCCATGGGTAAATCCCAGTATAACCCACGGGTAAAGTTCCAGCCCTCCCAGGTGACCACTGCACAATAGAAAAAAAAACACTACCTCTTTTTTTTTTTTTTTACTTCTCCACCTCGGTGTAGTTGTGGCATTCATATCGTGACTAGAACAAATACATGATGTTCCCATGAAAAGTATGTTACCTAAAACAGCCCAAAAGTTTCTAAAACACTACATTTTTTTTCTTTCCAGCAGATCTTTCATGACCACTCGCAACTACTGCCCCACTTGTTGTTTTAAATCGTCTTTGCTCCATTACCTCTCTCCCTACAGCTGTCAAGTGCTCTACAGCAAATGGTCGCTGCATTCTGGCTACTGCACACTCGCTCCCTCCTGCTTCAATTTACATAACCACTGACCGGGCAGCTGAAGCTCGCTCCTTCCTTCATTTTGGTCACTGGCTGCCATGTTTAGCAGAGTCAATGTGTGATTTGCAAGGATGGCACCGGTTGCTGGAGGGTGGGAATAATAAACAGCAGACGACCCGATTTGTTTAGGAGGCGTGTTTGACAAGTGATAGAAGTGGCTGATGCTAGGAGCCATTATGAAGCCCCACAACAACTTGGGGAGCTCTTCTCTCCTAATCACTGTAACCCCCTCTCAAAAAAAAAGGAAAGAGGGAAAAAAACCACTGAGTGAGAACCTCCTGAACTGATCAGGCAAAAAATATATTTGCCGAAACTGCCACAGCTTGCACCTCCTAATTCTAGCCCATCGTAATCAACATATTGGGCTTACAGTACAGGCATGTTTGACAAAAAATTTTATTTTTTTCCTTTACCAACTGATCTACCTCCTCTGTGCTGCAAAACAGCAAAACTGACATTCATCCTGCAGCCACAGGCTGAACACAGCCGGCAGACCCTCTCCGCTTGCATCACTGTTAAATAGCTATTTGTTTCTCGCAGGCTGTCTCTATAAAAGAAAAAAAATCATGACTTTCTGTCTCTCCCTTAATATTACTGTGTGTGTCGGGGGTGTATATTAGGAACTAGGCAGCACTGCTACTGCACACACATTCTACCTAGCAACACAGCACTATTTTTTTTCTGGCAGAGCAATACATTCACCATAAATTATTTTAAATGCCCCCCCCCAAAAAATATTTTTCTTCCTTTTTTTTGTAACAAAAAAAAAACAGAGGCATTGTATAATCACAATAAACCACTTCAGGGCATGGTTATGTTAGGATTTACCACTTCTGGTGCAGGTTTGGTCACCGCACACCAGGCATGGTAACCCAGCATAACCCACACCCTGTCGTGGTTTATTGCTTAAGTAATTCACTTCTATGATTCTTAAAGTAAGCCCCAGAAAAGCATACATCCCTGAGCAGACTACACCCCTAGACCCTGTAGCTCATAAACCCTACCCAACTGATACAGCCCTGCCAAAAGTGCACTTTCCTCTTTCTTACACCGATTACTCTCCATGAAGAGCAAAACTGATAAAACCACTCATAGCAGTTACTTTGCTGAATTTCATCACTGAGTTCTCCATTCCACCTTAACCTCCACCCATGTGCCCTTAGTGAATTCTTGCCACCCCAACGGGCACACATTCCCCCATTCGGCCAATTATTCTCATCACACACACAAACCAGAAACTGATATAGTATATGGAAAAAGATAAATACAGAAAGGTGTGCCCCGTGTGGTCAACTTCTTGTTCCAGGCGGTGAAGACAGAGTTTTCAGGGTGGGGGAGTTCAACAGTACTTGTGAGTCCTTTGGCAGGAAAGGGACAGTGTTTGAAATCAAGGGTCCCCTGGCCAGCATTTTAAGGTTGTAGGTGAGTCACTCACTTGCAAAGAACAAAGATTTGGGCCATGTATAACATCCAGTAAGTTTCCTACAATGCTGGTACGTGACACATTTTCTAAATCCTCTCAGCATATGGGCAGCACAGACGAATGAGATTCTCCAAGAGAATCACACCCTTTCTGATGCCTGACATGGAAAGCAGGCTTTCCCATGGAAAGTGTGTCCACCCTCTGAAATTCCCTAAATGGAAAGACAGCTTTCCCCATGGGGAGTGGGTCCACCCTCTCTGGTGCCCGACATGGAAGGAGGGCATTCCCCATGGTGAGTGGGTCCACCTCCTCTAATGCTCGACATGGTGGGACAGCTTTTCTAATGGGGAGTGGGTCCACCCTCAATGATGCCTGACATGAAGGGAAGGCTTTCCCCATGGGGAGTGACTCCACCCTCTTTGATTCCCAACATGGATGGAAGGCTTTCCTTGTGGGGAGTGGGTCTAACCTCTCTGATGCCCAAAATGGAGGGAAGGCTTTCCCCATGGGGAGTGGGCCAACCCTCTCTGATGCCTGACAGTAGGAGAGAAATTTTCCTACGGGGAGTTGCTTCACCCTCTTTGATGCCCAACATTGAGGGAGTGCTTTCAGCATGGAAAGTGGATCCACCCTATCAGATGCCTAATATGGAGGAGGTTTTTCCTCATGGAGAGTGAGTCCACCTTCTCTGATGCCTGACATAGATTGAGAGCTTCCACCATGGGGAGAGGGTCCACCCTCTCTGATTCCTGCCGCTGAAGGAGAGCTTTCCCCATGGGGAGCGGACCCACTCTCTCTGAAGCCCAACACAGAGGTTGGGCTTTCCCCATGGGGAGAGGGTTTAGTGCTGATAGCCTGTAATGGGACTGGAGATGTGGTTTATTGCTGATAGCCTGTAATGGGACTGGAGATGTGGTTTATTGCTGATAGCCTGTAATGGGACTGGAGATGTGGTTTATTGCTGATAGCCTGTAATGGGACTGGAGATGTGGTTTATTGCTGATAGCCTGTAATGGGACTGGAGATGTGGTTTATTGCTGATAGCCTGTAATGGGACTGGAGATGTGATTTATTGCTGATAGCCTGTAATGGTATTGGAGATGTGGTGTGCAGTGGGCCCTGAATGGTGGAGCTGGGCTGCTGGCTCAGCGCAGGTGTAGAAGGTAAACAACCCAGAAGGATAAAAAGTGTATTAAAAACAAACAGCACTAGCTGGCCTGGTGGTGCTGAGGGTTGAGGCACTGGACGCCACACCTCGTGCTATGTCAGTGACCTGGGTTCCGGAACGACCTCAGGTCGTCAGCTTGAGGGGGAGCAGGATTGAGCATGCCGATGGGCAGCTCTCCTCTCCCGAGGGTGCTGAGGGTGGTTGGTGCCTCCCCATAGTTCCGCTCCCACTGGATGGAGGTCCGATGGGTAGCAGAGGCAGAGAGGGGGCAGCAAAAACAGTTACGGGAGGTGGAAGGGGCTGAGCTGTCACCACGGGGTGCGTAGTGTGCCTCCACAAGCTCGCATGGCCATGTGCCTGGGCCTCAGGGGAAGGGTCAGGGGAAAAAACTACTAAAATACCTATGTGTCTCTGCCCCAGTTAGTGGGAGGAAGCGACGGGGACCAAAGAGCTATACAGAAAAAAAAAAAACAGAACAATGTATCTATAATAAATTATTTTGCAGTTTGTGTACATATATTATTTATTTTAACCTGCGTATATCGTTGATTCCACAATATTCTGCTCATGTTGACATTGATGTTTTCACCTTTTGGGGCCCTAGGATCTATTTTACCAACTTTTTCAAACTTGTAGCTTTCGTCTGGAAACACCTGCACGTTGGTGATATCATAGAAGGTCACTGCATCTCCATTTGCATCAAAGTATATTTCTTCGTCAGTTCTTGTGAAGAAATGGACATTTCTCACATAATGTAGCACCTGAGGATTTTTAGCAAAAACACTGAAACTACTAACAGTTGCAGGGAACTGGGAACATTTTTATGTCTCTTACATACTGAATGCAAATATACATACATACAGGCATGGCTATCAATAAGCCAAATTTTTGAAATTGAAAAGTACCCAGGAGAAGGGGACCAGAAATGCAACGGGTCTCAAGCTCTGTGTACCCAATAAAAGGTACGCAAGCTGAATAGTTGCACTTTTCAATACAAATGTTCCAAAAATGATAATGATATAAATGAAAATAAACAATTTGCCTAAGTGAAGTTCCAAAATTCTGCAATCACTTTGACCAAATCAACTTTATAAAAAAGGATCTCTGAAAAATAGCATTCTGATTGGCTTAGGAGATTTTGTAAGGGTATGTCAACTGTCTCAGAAAAAATAACCAGCAAATACCCAATGGTAGTTTCTTTTTAACATTTTTGTAATCACATTAAGGTACTCCCTGGGCTTAGAGTAACAGTCTGTTAATCTTACCCCTAGTTGAGATTTATTGCTTTAATATCAAACTCGTTCAAACTGCCTCGCACAAGCATTCACACTAAGCACAAACCTTGCTGCTATTTTAAGTTCGAATTAATGGTTGCTATTGTTGTTTATCGAAAACTGCTTTTAATAATAAAACTAAATTGTTTTTAGTTCATGATTGGTTAGAATTAATTAGTAGCCTGTAATTTAGTCACTATTTATATGGAACTGTTGTGATGTTTTAGATTCACTCTGATGATGCCTGACAATGGTCAGGGGAAACGTTAGTGCTGGTACAGCTTTTGCCGCTTATTATTGAGACTTGGTGCACATTTAACATGCAGTTTTGTATTTAAATAAAAGGACTTCATTTTTTCATCTAAGTCCTGTGCTCTCAGATTTTTGTGGGTGTTCTTACTACTTCTTCATATCCTAGTTAATCAAAAGCCTACTTCTTCCTACCCACCACCAGAATTTCCTTCTGTCTGTCTCATGCATTCTTGAATTCCCCCCACTGTGAAAAAATACTTAATCATGTTGCCCTTGAGCCATCCCCTCTCTATCTTCATATTGTAGCCCTTTGTTCTTGCACATCTCTTTTTCTGAAATATGATACCCTTCTGGACTTTGTTGATTCCCTTGAGGTACTTGAAAGTTTCTATCACGTCCCCCCCTCCATCCTTTCCTCGAGTGTATACATATTTAGCTCCTTTAGTCTTTCTTCATATGGCTTCTGGTGCAGACCCTGCACCATTTTAGTTGCCCCCCTCTGGACTGCCTCCATCCTGTCTATGTCCTTGTGGAGATGGAGTCTCCAGAACTGCATGCAGTACTCTAGATGGGGTGTCACCAACTATCTGTACAGAGGGTAACAACTTCCTGTTTTCTACTGGTGATGCCTGTTCCTATACATCCCAATATCTCCCAGCCCTCCTTACTTCATTCTTACATTGCTTACTTACCTTTAGGTCATCTGATAGGATTACCCCCGGTCCCTTTCCATTTTTGTTGTTGTTAGTACCTTCCCCCCATTGTGTACTCTTTCCCTGGGTTTTTGTTTCTTTGCACTTCTTTGCATTGAGTCTAAGCTGCCATACTTTTGAACATTCCTCCAACCTTGTCAAGTCCCAAGTCCCTTCTCATCCTCCCCCCTTGTTTATCAATCGTGTTGCAGATCTTTGTGTCGTCTGCAAAAAGGCATACTTTTCTTTCCAATCCCTCCGCAATGTCACTTATAAAGACATTAAAAAGGACCAGACCCATTATTGAACCCTGCGGTATCCTACTAGTAACCCCCCTTTCTTTGGAGTGGACTCTGTTTACTATTACCCTCTGTGTCCTATTGTCCAGACAGTTTTTTACCCAGGCTACCACCCTGGGACCCACTCCAAGGCTGGCTAATTTGTTTATGAATCTTTTGTGTGGGACTGTGTCAAATGCAACTAAAGTCTAGGCAGGTTATGTTCACAGACCCTTCCTGGTCTCCTACTTTGGTCACCCAGTCAAAGAAATCTATTAGATTCATCTGACATGACCTTCCCGCTGTGAATCCATGCTGCCTTGGGTCTTGTGCCCTGCTGGCCTCTAGGTACTCAACAATTCTTTCTTTCAGAAGCGATTCCATCATTTTCCCTACTACTGAGGTCAAACTAACCGGTCTGTAGTTTCCTACGTCTTCTTTGCTCCCACTTCTGTGAAGGGGAATCACATCTGCCCTCCTCCAGTCCTTAGGTACCACACCATCCTCCCATGATTTGTCAAAAAGAGTAGTCAGTGATGTCACTAGTTCTCCCCTTAGTTCTTTTAGAATTCTGGGGTGAATCCCATCTATGCCCATTGCTTTGTCCACCTTCAATTTTAGGAGTTCTTTCATAACCCTTTCTTCTGAGAATGGACTGGTATCAACCCCCCCATCCAGTGTGCTTCTATTATTTGGTTTAGGTACCTACCCCTCCTCTTCTTTTGTGAATACTGAGCAGAAGTATTCATTTGGTATCCCTGCTTTTCATTGTCACTCTCTGCCCACCCACCTTCCCTTTATTAAACTCACTATCCTCCCTTGGTCTTTCTTCACTCCCTAATGTACCTATAAAAGGTTTCATCCCCCTTCTTAACCAAGTTGGCTATCTTTTCCTCGGTTTGGGCCTTTGCTATTCTGACTGCCTTCCCCACTTTCTTCTGCTTTAACTGGTTCAGTTGTCTGTCCTGCTCCTTGTGTGTTTCCTTATACTTTTTGAATGCTATCTTTTTCTCCCTAATCTTCCTCGCCAACTCTTTGGAGAACCATAGTGTTTTTTTCTTTCTATTTGTTTACTTACGTCACACAAAGGCTTGTTGACTATGTGATGGCAGTTTTGATATTTCCCCATTTGTTCCTCCACCCCTCCTTCTTGCCCATTTGCTAGTGCTTTTCTGAGACACTCTCCCATTTTGACAAAGTCAGCCCTCCTAAAGTACCCTCACGTTTGTATGGCTTGACTCTGTGGCTGTGTTTACCATGGACCACACTGTTTGGTGGTCACTTGTTCCCAGATGGCTACCCACTGCTAAATTGAGATCCTCTCTCCATCCCCATTTGAGAGTACCAGATCTAAGATTG
This sequence comes from Neoceratodus forsteri, assembly GCA_016271365.2. Classification (NCBI taxonomy): domain Eukaryota; kingdom Metazoa; phylum Chordata; order Ceratodontiformes; family Ceratodontidae; genus Neoceratodus; species Neoceratodus forsteri. Next base: position 58,786,283 of record CM057455.1, read on the forward strand.
CTCCCTCCCATGTGGGTTCCAACACTAGCTGTCTGTTGCATGCCCCCTATAGGGCATCGAGAATGAACCTGCTCTTGGATGTGGCTGCAGCAAAGGTGCTCCAGTTAACATTTGGCATTTTCAGGTCCCCCATCAACAATATCTCCCCTTTTTCTGCCATCCTAAGGATGCCTTCTATCATTTCCTTGTCCATGTGCTCCCCCTTAGACGGGGGTCTGTATAAAACCCCTGTACAGATTGTGGTACCATTTCCAGTCTTCAGAATGACCCACAGTGCCTCCTGTCCTCCCTGGTCCCCTTCAGTTACATTGCTTTGATCCTTTCCCTTACATAGAGAGCTACTCCTCCTCCTTTTCTACCCTTACTGTCCCTCCTGTAGATTGTGTACCCTGGTATGTTGACATCCCAGTCATGGTTCTCTGTGCACTTTATTTCTGTTACTGCCACAATATCCAGGCATCCCTCTTCCATCAAGACCACTAGTTCAGGGAGTTTGTTACCCAGACTAGGGGCATTGATACTCATCGCCCCTTCATTTATTGATGGCCTTACTCCTTTTAGCCCCATTCCTGTGCTTACTGCCTTTGCCTATTTCTCCCTTTAACCCTGCCCTTCTCCCTATCAACTTCACTATCTTTGTGTTTACCTCACTAGATACCCTGTTTTTTTGGGGGCTGGGACTTCCTGCTCTTTTCAGTGCCTTCCCCCTTGGCTAGTTTAAATGCTTGCCAATGAAGCATTTAAATCTGTTGTCTGCTCATTGATTTCTCATCATCTTAAAGACACAAACGCACACAAACATGCATGGTTACACACACTAGCACATGCTCAGACATGCATACTTGCACATACTTACACACACACACACACACACACACACACACAGACACTCACACATACACACACAGACATGTACAGGTATCTGTATTTCTGTCTTTCCTCGCTCTGTGCTAGTAGAGCACAGGAAGGGGGTGGATATTCAAGGGGCCTAAATTCAGTTTCACATTAGGTCCCATTGTCTATACCTCACTGCACTGTGCCTTCCTTTATCATTCCACCCCACCCCCTTCTTTCCCACATGCATACACTTGCATATCATTGTACCTGCCATGGCTGGATATCGTGAATGCTGGAGCAAGAGCCGTTTCTGAAGGGCCCAGAGGCATTCCGACATGACTGCAGGTTATGTAAGGCATGTGCAAAGGCATACGCTGCCAGGTAAGAATGATAAGTGTAACTCATATCATTCAGCTCAAATAAAGGTGTGTCAAGCTGCTCCAACTTCTCTGTTCCTGTGCAGAATGTTGTTCCTTGATCGAGTTCATTATGAGATGTTTTCCCAGAACTCTCAGTCTTTGGCCACTTACAGTCAAAAGCTTTTTCCCAAAAAGACTGAATGAAAATATCCTCTGGAGATGTGGAAGGATGCCGAGCATACAGGAATTCCCTTAGTCCAGGAATATTCCTTGAGTATGGTGCTAGTCCTAGCGAACCATTTAGTAATTTCCACGTCTCTCTGGGGAACATTCCTAGAGTCATGATAAAAGATGTTGTGAAGACCAAAACTTTTTCTGTTACATTTCGTGCATAGAGGACTTCAAGTAATGCCTTCACAGGCACCTCATCACTGTTTATAATGGTCACATTCACTGAAGATTTCTGGATAATATTAACAATTTCAATAAATGACTCCCATGAGTAGCGCACGTGGATTTTTTCTAAGAATGCAATGCATCCACCAGTCTTCTGAATTTCGGATTTTAGGTCCTGGCTGCTCATTATACGGGAATCGCTATCTGTTGTTATGATCCCCACCCAGGTCCAACCCAAGTGGGCGATTAACTGAGCCAGGCCATAATTCTGAAACTTGTTACTAAGAACAGTGCGCAGAAAGGAAGGAAACTGTAGCTTGTCGCTTAAAGTTGGAAGAGTTGCTCCATGGCTGATCTGAAAGAAAAAAAAATTAAAAATAATATACCGGTCATTGCAATCATCATACTTTTTTACCTTTATTTACTGCTGATAGCCCAACTGACAGAACGTTGACAAGGCCCTTGGGTTTTGGCTTTTACTGAAAAGCTCCAAACAATTCAGGAATTTGGACTGTCTGCATACTGGTAGTGATTCTGCAGACCTTATATTGTTTTTAATTTCCTCTCTGTACTATTTTCATTGTGCTTTATTTAATTTGCTGTATGCAGTATTAAGCCTTATTTAACTCTATATATACTTGTACTGAAAGACTGACATTCGAAAAAAATATAAAATCCAGAAATTTAAAGTAGCAATCACCAGTTTGATTCCAGAATATTAAATCTTGAAAATGGGATTTGATTACTTCAGTCACCATACATGAATGGCCACTGGTGTATGGAATTTCAATACTTCAATCACCATACCTCAAGGCCACTGAAGTATGGAATTTCAGTACTTCAATCACCATACTTCAAGGCCACTGATGTATGGAATTTTAACACTTCAATCACCATGCATGAATGGTCACTGATGCATGGAATTTCAGTACTTCAATCGCCATAGTTTAAGGCCACTGATGTATGGAATTTTAACACTTCAATCACCATGCATGAATGGTCACTGATGCATGGAATTTCAGTACTTCAATCACCATAGTTTAAGGCCACTGATGTATGGAATTTTAACACTTCAATCACCATGCATGAATGGTCACTGATGCATGGAATTTCAGTACTTCAATCACCATAGTTTAAGGCCACTGATGTATGGAATTTTAACACTTCAATCACCATGCATGAATGGTCACTGATGCATGGAATTTCATTACATTAGTCACTGTACAGCAGCAGCCAGTAATGCATGGAATTTGATTGCTTCAACCACCATACATCAATGTTTAGTTACCTTCAGGTCATCAGAAATGGTAACCCACAGGTCCCTTTCCTGTTTTGTGACTGCTAATACTCCCCCCCTCCAGTTGGTACATTGGCCCCAGGTTTTAGTGCTCTAAGTGCATGATTTTTCACTTTTTTGCATTGAATCTTAGCTGCCAAACTTGTGACCATCCTTGTAACTTCTTTAGATCCTCCCCCATTCTTTCAGCTCCTCTGGTATGTCTTCTCTGTTGCAGATTTTTCTGTCATCTGCAAATAGGCACACCTTCCCCTGCAGTCCTTGTGCGATGTCCCTAATAATGAAGAGGACCAGGCCAAATATTGACCCCTACTGTACCCCCACTAGTCACCTTGCCCTCCCCAGATTATACCCCATTATACCACTCTTTGATTCCTATTGCTGGAGTAGACTGTTGCATGAACTGAACAGATAGATAGTGACAGTTACTGTGCTGACAGAGACACACCTCACCTCAGAGGAGCACAAAAGAAGATGTCTCACTCCCAGGCAGGGGACTTTTACTATGCTTCTAATGGGGCACAGCCACACAGGCATGGGGTAGCCATTTTAATTTGTAAAGATACCCCAACACAGGTTTCCAAAATGAGTGCAGGGGGGCACCTACATTAGTGTGGCAGGTATTTATAAAGACTCCTGTATTTACTTTCTTAACATCTCTGTCCCAAATGAAGAGAAAGAGAGAAATATATTTCTCAGAAATGCGCTCCTCTCAGTTTCAACTAACCCTAACACCTAGAGCATTGTGGTTGGAGACTTTACTTAACCCAAACATAGATCGGAAGCCTGTGGCTACCCTTAGGAAACGGCACAGCACAGACTAACAGGGATTAAAGTACTTAGTCACTGAACTGGGCCTTTATGATACATAGTGCCATGCCCACCCAAGGGGGCAGGACTTTACTTTTTATTCTGCCCCAGAGTGATCTAAATCACACACCAATATGATTTTTCCATTAGGAGAGTGGCTACTTACAGGGACATCAGTGCACGTAGAGACTGCTACTCTCTCTGATCATTCACCTGTCTTCTTATCCCTAGCCCTTTCTCCCACCAGTAGGGGTCACTGTGACACATGGATAACTCCTTGCTTAATAAGGGGTTAAAGTTAATGTCCCATATCTTCCCTAAGTTACTAATAATTTTGGTTCCTAGATATGTTATACCCTGTGGTGACCAGCGGAATCCAAGAGGTATGTTCATAAAGGCTTTATAGTGGTCGTTAAGGGGCATAGTTTGTGATTTGCCATAATTCAAAGCAAGGCCAGAAATGTTAGTAAAATTATTAAGCAAATCAACCAAAAGGGGCCCAGCCTCATTCAGGTTTTTGAGTAAGATTAAGAAGTCATCCACATAGGAGAGAGAAACATATCTTGAATTGCTCACAGGTATGCCCATAATGCCAGAAGATTGACATAAATAAGCAGTCAGGTGTTCCATGGCTAAAATAAACAGGGAAGGTGACAGGGGACAACCTTGTCTAGTTCCCCTTGCTAGATGAAAGTAAGAGGAAAGGGCAGAATTAGTAAGTACTTTAGCAACAGGGGAGTTATATAATAGCTTGATCCAGGAGCCAAAGGTATGAGAAAGACCGAAATGAGATAAAACTTGATGAAGGTAGTCCCAGTTTGAGGAATCAAAGGCCTTCTCAAAATCAATAGCTATGGCTGCAGCTGGTGTCTTGAGGGGTTTGGCTTTGTGAATTAAATTAAATAAGGAACGTAGGTGATCAGAACCAGATCTATGTTTAATAAAACCAGCTTGCGAACAATGAATTAGCTTGGGAATCAAGGATTCAAGTCGAGACGTTAGTAGTTTAGCAAATATCTTCCCATCCATGTTTGATAAATACATGGGCCTGTAACTTGCGGGGTGAGTAGGGTCTTTTTCTTTGGTAGGGATTAGGATTATGATTGTTTCGGTGCAAGATGGGGAAAGCTTGCAAGTATTGGAAGCTTTTTGAAAAACATTAAGAACAAGGGGACATAAGGTGTCGGAAAATGTTTTATGGAAATCGACAAGGAATCCGTCACCCCCAAGGGATTTGCCGGATTTCAAGGAAGACAAAGCTTTATGGATTTCCTGAAGCGAGAAGGGTTCATCTAAAGAATTTGTTTCAAGAGTAGAAAGATGAGGAAGATGTAATGATTTAAGGAACTGTTGAATTTGTAAAGTAGATGGAGGATTTGTGTTAGAATATAGTTTTTGATAAAAGGTTTTCATGATACGGTTTATAAAGTGGTTGTTGGAGTGAATCGTACCCTGTTCATCTTTTAGGCTTAGGATGTGTCGTTCCATTTGTTGTGCTTTGAGCTGGTAATAGAGGAGTTTCCCATTTTTATCACCGTGTTCCCAAAACTTATATTTAAGGCCTGTTCGGTTTTATGAAGAATTTCAAGATGAAGTTGAGAATCAGGATGGTGCTTCTTAGAAGAAAAGTATAAATTCTCTTTAGCCTTAAGAGATTTTTCCAAGTCAGCCAGCTGTTGTTCCCTTACTCTTTTCCTATGTGCAGCATAACTGATAATTTTCCCTCACATCGTAGCTTTAAGAGCTTCCCATACAGAGAACATAGAAGATTTGGTTGGGGTATTGTGAAAGTGGAAGTCCTGAGTTTGTACTCTGATCATGGGTAAGAAATTGGGATCCTTGAGAAGGAGAGGGTCCAGCCACCAGTAAGAAGATTTAGGTGCTAATGGGCCCCACATAAGTTGTAATTTGAAAGGGGAATAGTCTGAGATTATGATGGGAGAGATGGATGAATCAATAGTTTTTTCCATTATAACAGGAGAGGCTAACCAGTAGTTAATTCTACTGTATGTCTCATGCAGAGAGGAGTACAAATTAAATTCTCGATCACGGGGGTGAAGGAGGCGCCATACATTAGCTAATCCAACATCTTGCATTAGTAATGAGAGGGCTATAATACTTCTAGGGTGGGCATCTGTAGTGGGGCTACTTCTGTCAATGCTGGTTTCTAAAGCTAAGATCCCCACCAAGAATAACTGGTGTATTATCAGTGTTAAAGGATAGAATCTGTTGAGCTAAATTATGAAAAAACTCCGGGGAATCAGAGTTGGGTGCATAGACATTAACAAGCAGAAGAGGACCAGAGTTGGTATTCAGTTTGACCATCACCCATCTGCCATCAGTATCGGAAATGGAGTTTACAAGGGACCATTTGAGACTCTTATGAATAAGAATAGCAATTCCTCTTTTTTCTGTGGTACAGGATGATTCGTAGATCTGACCGACCCAATATTTTTTAAGTCTATGAACATCCTCTGCTAATAATTTTGTTTCTTGAAGGAAAGCAATTTGTGTTTTATGTTTTTGAGATGTGAAAGAATTTGCTTCCGCTTACAAGGAGAATTAAGTCCCTTCACATTCCATGTATATAAAAGTACGTCACTCATATTGTTAGTGTTAAAGAAAGGGAATAATTGCTGGAGTGTGAAGGGACAAATAAATGAAGCAGAGGATGATTAGAACACAATATAGAGAGCATACATATATGCAAAGAGTGGCAGGAACATTCAAGCCAAAAAAAAGTGATATGTATGATACATGAGTAGCACAGATATCTTATTAAAGTTAGAATAGAGATGGGGAAGGAGAAACGTCATTAACAACAACAACAATACTAGTAAGCTAAATAGCAAAGAAAACGTTTAATGGGTGTGAGGAGATATGAGTCAGCCAACTGGCTAAGAGACTCCCTCACCACACTCTGGGGCATCGATATAGGGAGGAGACTAGGGAGGACTGGTTATAAATATCGGCCCAAACCTAAGTCTGATCCCAGTAATATAATAAAGTAAGTATTCCTGATAAGCTAAACTGAAAGGGAATAATACCAAGAAAGGCAGGGGACTATAATAACCTCAGCTTAATTCTAAGCTAACAGGACAAGTTATAAGGATAAAGCTAAACACCAGAACTTATTTATAAACATTAGTAATAGTACAAGATACACCAACTTGAAATAACAGTAAATAAAACAACCACATACGAGATGCCAGTACAGCCTAGACATAGAGCAAGGAATTCAGGGAGCCAGGTGGAATGCATATGAACAAATATAAAAGGAAAAGTAGATCATTACCACATTAGAGTGACTCTGAGTATACTTTGCAGTGCAACAGAGTAAGTACATAATAAATACAATATTGAGGGGGAAAGAAGAACGGGGAGGTCAATTTAAGCCATTATGCCCTAAGCCAAATGCAAATCGGGATTATGTGGAGAGGTATAAGCTTCAGTGATAACTGTAGACAGAAGAGATAGTCATAGTAATGATCAGCTCCGGTTACTCAAAAATCGCCTAAATAGGTGTTATATGGGGTGACTAGGTCTAGAAGACTAGGCCCAGTGAGCCCCAAAACAGGAGGGACCACACAGCAGTGGATTTCTATAATATCTGTAGGCTTCGAGTAAAATAAGGAACATAAGGAAGATGTAGATTAACAATCCTTTGCAACAGTACTCCAAACATAGCCCACCTCTTGGAGTGCTAATGATAGTTCCATATTGTAAACAGGAGGTAGTAAGAATAATGAAGCGTAGGGAAGGAGATAGATTAAATGTAGTTGCCAATAATACTTAAGAACCTCTCATCAGGAGAGGGAAGGGGTAAGTTGCCTTGTAATATATAATAATTCACATATGAAAAAAGAAAAGGCAATAATCAGGATGCATACCGATTGAAGATATGCAACTGAACAGCCAAAAGACTATAAATCTAATGCACAGCTAAACTGGAGAGTAAAAGGCTAGATACAGACAGCCTGTTTAGTGAGGTAATGTAAAAGATCTAACATTAAAATAATGGGTTAGAAAAGCATTGCTGATATACTAAACTTCCCTTGAAGACCTTTAAGCTGCTCGTTTAAACACTGCAACAAAAAGTAAATTGATCGCACCGCGATGTACAGCTTTTGCTTTCTGCACCCGCTGGGAGCGAAAGCAACCAGGTAGCATTGACTGTAGAGCAGGAGGCTAGGCAGAAAAAGTGTACTGGCACTCTCTTTAAGTATCCTGGAAGCAAAACCTACTATGATATAACAACTGTGACCATATTACTGACCATATAAGCTCACAACACCTTAGATTTATTAGCAGGATTGTGACTGTTGATGTTCTTGCTTTTGGTCTTTGCCCTACATTTCTTTTTGGGCAGCTCTAAAGATTTGGGGGACTTGCAAAAAACTGCCCATGAAGTATCGGCAGAAATACATCCCTGAGGCACAGGGCCCAAATTAGAGGGATGTTCGTCTGAAATTTGCTGGGAAAGATCCTCCTGTGAGGAGTGCATGTCATCCTCCAAGAGAGCAAATTTATTGCTCAAGCGAATAGAGGGGTTGATTTGAAGGTGAGAGGCTGCAGCTTGGGGTGTTTGGGGTGAAACCTTGCTAGAACAGCGTGAAAGTCTTGAAGAATAATGCTCTGACAGAAGCTTCTCTTGCAGTCATTTTGATTGTCTTGGGGTCAAATCAGTTGTGGAGTTGCTGCTTGGGGCTGCGAGTTCTGCAACACTTTCCCCATGTTCCTATACCTCATCGTCCACCCTCCATGCAGATACCAAAGCTGTGTTCGGGTTGCCAATTGCTGCTGAACCTCCCAGGGTAAGATTGCAGAGAGAGACCTCCAGATAGTTAGCTAAGGTGTCATGGGTTTCAACATCCTTGAAGAGAGAGCCTGAGAAAAGGCGTAGTGTCACTGGGTAATGTAGAGCAAATGTAATGCTTCTTTGGTGGAGGATTTGTTTAAGTGGATTGTAGGCCTTCCTTCTTATGGTTAAATCTTTTGAAAAGTCTCTGTAGATGGAAATATTAAACTCTTGCCACTGAAGTTTCCCTATTTCTCTGGCTCGTTTCAGTATTAATTCTGTGTGGGAATAGTCCAAGAACCGAGCAATGATAGGCCTTGGTCGCTGGTGTGATGTTGGCCTGGGACCCAGAGTGTGGTGAGACCGCTCAATGATTAACGTTAGGTCGTGAGGCAGTTTAAGCATTGAAGGCAGCACATGTAATGAAAACGCAGTAGTGTCTCCTAATTCTACACCTTCAGGGAAGCCAAAAAATCGTAAATTGTTGCGACAATTACGATTTTCAATATCGTCAATTTTGGCTTGTAGGAATTTAATAGTTCGATCTTGATTGCGGACAGTAGCCTGGAGGTCATGAATAGTAGTGGTGTTACAGGTCGTTGCTTTCTCATTAAATGCAATTTTCTGGCTAAAAGTTTCAAGAGTGGTCACATTCTGTTGGGTTGAGGTTTTTAGATCATTAATCTCAGCCATCAGTTTAGAAAACATTACTTCCACTCTAACAAGTGAGCTTTGCTGTACTTGGAGATCTGCCATAATGCTGAAGGATGAGGCCTAGTATGCTGCAGTACAGTGTAGAATAATTAAATATAAGTAGACGATTGATCAAAAATGACTTACAGACTGTGTCAGGCAGTAAGATTACAGGATGGTCACAGGAGTTGGTACCAAATAAATGTCTGGTGAAGGCTGGATGAGGTTAGATTGCAGTCATTCCTGCAGAGATTCTGAACTATGCTGCAATCTTCTACCTGGTCAGGCCACGCCCCCCGATCCACACTTTTTAAAGCAGAATCACAGAACATTGACCAGATACTGTATACACAGCTTATTGCGATTGGGCATTGTGTTTCTTTGATACTCCCAAAAGGGAGTTTGGCATACCCAATGGTGATGTTTACAGATATTTACAGATTTAACACTACATCACCACGGGGGACAACTTGTCTCAACTGAATCTAGACTTAAAACCATGGAAAATGTCCTATACTGGGCTACTAGACTGAATACCAAATGCAGGTAGATATGCTCTAGCTGTGTAGCTTCACTTCTATCAGGGGGGACTCTCCCTTTTGCAGATTAGAAGTAAATGGAAACAGGAGGTAAATTCTCTGCTTATGGATCAGCAGTGGGACAGGGTATTGACAGAAGATTGGAGAGTCTCGGCCTTGCCGACATGGCAAAAATATAGCAGAACATGGGTTATAGACATTAGGGCAGACTTTCAAACAGACATTCTGGGCCAACCACCTCCATGCTTAGGTCACAAATTATACCAAAATATTTTTTAAAATGATGTGCCTGGTGAAAATTAAGAGGATCATGGTACACTGGCTATCAGCTTCTGTTCCCACCATCCAGGAACGGAGGGACCGGTTGGATGATGCGGTCAGTATGGAATGCATCACGGCTGTCCTCTGGCTCACTTTAGAAATATTTATGGAAAAGTGGGCCAAGTGGCATATGTATGCAGTCCCAGGCTCACAATCGTGGCTGCCGGATACCCCAAATCAGGATATTACAGGATAACATTCTATTTTATCCCTGAGGATTCACTTAGTAGCTGCCAGGTCAGTCACCTGTGATGTCACTGTCAGTGAGATCCCAGTGCTTATGAATTAGTGGGAAGAACTGATTCAGATACGTCAGCTGCAAAGCACAATGCTGTTCCTCAAATCCAGCATAATACTATCACATGGAAAATGTTCTAACAAGCAAAAGGAAAAGAAAATACTTCAGAAATAAAAACAACTTAGAACTTCTTAAAATTGATATTTTCCTCTGTGCTATTTTCAGTTCTATCAGCTCTTCATTATAATTTATATTGGCAGTATAAGCACAATTGTTTACTCTACATGTTTCAAAAGGAATTTGCTATTAATGAACTCCAACAAATCTGAATCAGAAGAATTCCATATTTCGTACCTGAGGAACGTTATATAGGCTCAGTAATCTGGCCACCGGCAGGGATACTGAGGACATCACATCACCAATGACACCAGCCACAAACGGACGGGGTTGGCAGTTGTAATTTGGAACAGGATCTTGTGTCCCGGATAAGAGAGACATAGCACTTTCAATTGCTCTGTTCTCTGAGTAGCATGAATCATAGATCCTAAATCCGAGTGTCATATTGGGTAAAATGTCCGGATTCCGGTTAATTTCTTGAATGGCAAACACCATGCCCAGCATATCTCGGTAATATCTAATGTGGAATCTGTTGAATAATACTAGGTGAGAATCATCAATACTTTATACATTCTACCCCCTACTAACATGTAACGACTCCTGCTCTTAGAGCTGATGAAGTCTATTGACAGACTGCACCCTTGTTTTTACTAGAACTGTATGCTGTGCACATTGTACTTAATCTTATCCTCTGTAATTTGATTCGTTGCTGTACTTACACTGTACCACACCATTGTTGTTATTTGTCTCACTTGTATTAATCTGTCTGTTCTATTGATGTGGACCCTTTGTATTATTTATTTAAGAGTTTCACCAGGAAGGTCACACTGAACAACAAGTTGCTCATCTCACAGTGCATCCTGGGGGGTTGGGGAGGCGGAAGGCACACAATGAAACGTAATCAACACAACAGTATACATTGCCAGTATATGGGAATTGGAAGACACACAAATAAGTCATAGGCAAACAACAAAACAGTGTAAAGTGCCAATTATGCATAGGGTACGTTACCAAGTAGAGAACAATTAACAAGCAGGAACAGGCAGCAAGAAATTACAGTTGGTATGTATATTCCATTCCACTGTGAAGTAACCCCTAGTTCAAAGGCATTTGTAATCCTAGTTATCAATCAATAAATAAAAAGTTCATGTATACATATGTGTGTGTGTGTGTGTGTATATATATATACATACTGTATATATACATACATATATATATATATATATATATATATATATAGTTCATTACAAAAAAACTGTGTTAATGCACCAGTTTGGGATCAGCTTAAAGCAACAAAAGTAGGGAAATGTGACATTAGTGTTTCTAACCCTACCCTCTCCAACAGCAAAAGGAAAAAATATTAGTGTTTGGGGTCTTGTGAGTCTTGGCATATCAGTGGTGAGGTCAAGTCTTCCTTGGGGTTGTCAACAATAATGCTCCCTCCATCCCCTGAGCAAACAAGATCAGATGTGATCTCTTTTCTTCAGGCAGGGTGTGCATGAAAAAAGGTACAACACATTTTGTTGGCAACATGTGGGGTGTAAGGTAAAGATAGCTGCATTGTGTTTTCTGGCCCAGATATTCAGACTGTGCCAGGCTATGGCACAAGCCTGGGTGCAGCCCAAATAGGCTGCACAGGGGCATTGACAGGGTGATATTCAACGGAGCTGCGCCATGGCACAGCATTGCTGAATATCGCACCCTGGCTACCCGCAGATAGCGCATGGCCCAGTGGCACCGCGCCAACGCAAGGCCAGAGAGTAGGATGCGCCAGCGCAAGTTCCACGGTGCAACAACCGTGATATTCAAAGGGGCACATGCAAATGGGGCCATTTGCATGTCATTATGGCCCCATTTGCATGCAGGTGCGCCAGTCCCCAGCGACTTGCACCTGGCGCCCTGGCAGACTGCAGCAGTTGGGGACCAACGCCCCCTGCACAGCACGGAAAAGTGCCCCACCGCCTGATCGCAGGCATCTGTTAAAATAAAACACGTCCTATATCCCTGGTGGTCCAGTGGACTGCTCGCAGCCCGATCGCGGGCATCTGTTAAAATAAAACACATCCTATATCCCTGGTGGTCCAGTGGACCACTTGCAGCCCTATCACAGGCTTAATTATACAAATAATCATCCCATATCCCTGGTGGTCCAGTGGACCACTTGCAGCCCGATCATGGGCTTAAGTATACAAATAATCATCCCATATCCCTGGCGGTCCAGTGGACCACTCACAGCCCGATCACGGGCATCAGGAAAACATTAATGCCACAGCATCCCAACCCTGGTAGTCTGCAGCCAGAGCTCGGGTGGCCACCCACAGGTGGCAGCTGCTGTGTTGCGCCCTGCAATATGGCAGCTCACCTGTGGGTGGTCAGCCATTGTTCTTTTTTTTTTGGCTCACCTGTGTGCGCAGCACAAGGCAGGGTTAGCATGCATGGGCTCAGCACATCGGGCTGAATAGGGATGTGGGTAACCGCATGGGCACGCCCCACCTGCACCATATACATTACTGATGTTGTGGCTATCAGATTTGTGCCAGGCACAATCCCCATTTGCATATCGCGCCTGGGTGCATCACTGGGTTGTGGATAGTGATACAGTGTTGCACCATGTGCAACCCTTCTGAATATCCGGGCCTCTATCTTCAAATAATTCAAGCCACTCAGAGTGAATGTTTCCCTTCTTTATTTTCTTTGCGAGTTCATCAATTTCAGATACATCTATTCTTGCTCCTTGTTTGGTGCTAGCTCATTCAATTTTATACAGGGTTTATATAAAGAATTGTTATCTTGAAAAATGCCAACACCCCATTGTAAGCCAATCATATAACAAAATAACATATTAATCTTATGGTGTGGTGTACCTTTTTCTTCAAAACAGAGGTATTACTTCATTTCTTACACAACCTCATAGGTGTTTATCACATTTTCCTTAATACATTTTCCAGTAGGTCAACATGACCTAGGCAAAACAATAAGTTTCACTTACACCATAGCAACGTGCACCAACTTAAGGCTTGCCTTTTCATGTTGTTTGAAAATTCAGTGCCCAAACATGCTGTTATCTAATACCTTGCCCAAGCATGCTGTTATCTAATACATTGCCCAAGCATGTTGTTATCTAATACATTGCCCAAGTATGTTGTTATCTAATACATTGCCCAAGCATGTTGTTATCTAATACATTGCCCAAGCATGATGTTATCTAATACATTGCCCACGTATGTTGTTATCTAATACAATGCCCAAGCATGTTGTTATCTAATACATTGCCCAAGTATGTTGTTATCTAATACATTGCCCACGCATGTTGTTATCTAATACATTGCCCAAGTATGTTGTTATCTAATACATTGCCCAAGTATGTTGTTATCTAATACAATGCCCAAGCATGTTGTTATCTAATACAATGCCCAAGCATGTTGTTATCTAATACATTGCCCAAGTATATTGTTATCTAATACATTGCCCAAGCATGTTGTTATCTAATACATTTCCCACGCATGTTATCTAATACAATGCCCAAGCATGTTGTTATCTAATACATTGCCCAAGTATGTTGTTATCTAATACATTGCCCAAGCATGTTGTTATCTAATACAATGCCCAAGCATGTTGTTATCTAATACAATGCCCAAGCATATTGTTATCTGATACATTGCCCAAGTATATTGTTATCTAATACATTGCCCAAGCATGTTGTTATCTAATACAATGCCCAAGCATGTTGTTATCTAATACATTGCCCAAACATGCTGTTATCTAACACATTGCCCAAGCATGTTGTTATCTAATACAATGCCCAAACATGTTTTCAATAAGGTAAATGCACATCATCCTAAAAAGATTCTTTTTAACATTCTAGCACTTCTTTCTAGAAAAGGTTATACACAGGCCATTTGGCATTATATATTTGTGAAATAATAATATTACAAAAATAATATAAAAGGTGAAAGCTAAATATCGTTAAATGTGAAATATTACAAATATAAACGTGAGTAAATATTACACTACAATCCATATTAATAAATGTTACTCTACAGTCCCCCCTTTGTGACTCTCTAATTGGAGATTACATAAGACGATGTTGCCATTGTAACATTTGTATTTGTCGAATCATGCATCTCATCTTACGATACAATAATAATTGTATGATAACAAGAACACATATTACTGCAATACCGCATACCACCACTACTAGGGTCAGACTAGTACCCAAAGCTGCCGAACCCCAATCCCACCAGGATATAATGGGAATATAAGATGACTGCTTCTTTACCTCTTTAGCAGAGACCTTTTGTGAGAAAATAAGTCATTTTGTTTGTTGGCGATACAACAAGGCACCAAGTGTCATTTAACTAATTTTGGGTAATTCAAAATGAGGTGGAGTTGCCAAATCAGTGAGTAAGTCCAAGGCCATACTGGAACCATCAATATGGGTAACATTTGTTTGGCTATAGGCAGGACGTTCCCAGAGGGTCCAGTTTGCAACCCACCAAGTTTTGTCACTACACCCCCATACATTCCAAGGTTGACCTGCGATTACACACCATGATTGGTTCCATCTCATAGCTTGGCGGTATTTATTTGCAGACGTTAGGGTAAATTTACATTGTTTAGGAAACCATGGGGCAGTTGATGTCTCTTCCCCACATATCAAGGTTTCATGTTCTTGTACACACTGTTGCTTAGGTAAGACAACATATTCATTGTGTACTGAGATAATAGTGTCACCTGGTATTTGGAGTCTCATGATCTGGTCATGTATTAATACTCCCAAATTACTGATTTGCCACAATATTTTCAGTGGTTCAAAACATACAGGTATTATCACTAGTATGGGAATCACATGTCACAGCACATGTGCATACTGATTTGGTGAATTCCATACTTTTACCATAGCTAGGGGTGGTAGGAATACAGTGGAATGATCCAATAATTTAGTCACATTGGTCTCACCTATTCCCAAAGGTAACCTATTGATTTCAATTTTATTCAGTTCATTGACTAGATAAGCATGTGCTTCAGCAGCTAATTGAGAGCAAGCTAGTTCTATATAGCTTTCTTAAGACATATTAGAAAGTGAATTATAAAAACAGACTGCTATTTGAGCAATTATTTTAAAATTCTGTAAGGTTTCCCTAAAAGCAAACCAATCAATTTCTTCATTATCAGCCGCTAATTTCACAGTACTTGATAATGGTCCAGTAGCCATATCTTTTAAAGTTGTTTCTAAAGAACGAATATGACCCTTTAAAACCATAGAATCAATACCATTAGCAGTTCCTAATCCTGAGCCTAACCAGACCCACACGTCTCTTTTACGATGGAATAAGCCTGGTTTTGCTTCTGCAGGAATTTGAAATGAACACATTTTGTGTCTATCATGGTATCGATGCAAAGTATTATTATAATACTGTTGCCATACTATTACTGAAGCCAAATTCCTACATTGAAGCGGTAATCGTGGAAAAGGCAAATGTAGCAAAACATTATAATACTGTAATTTACATGGATAATATACAGGATATATATTTTGAGTCAAAATAATACCATCTGATGGGGCAATAATTTTTGCTCTGATATACCTTGTTTTTGATACACTGTATTTCATGCAGCAAAATTATGCCATGCTGTTTGATTAACATCACATGCCATACATGGCCATTGTGCATCTATAAAATAACATGAATACGTTAACAATGAATATTCATTTGTTAATGGCAATATTGTAAACAACTGCTTTAACCCTACTGTTGCTACTTTAGAAGGATTATATAAAAAATGCCACATATTACGTCTTGAACCTTTATAAGATGCATTTAACAACAAAATATTAGATGGATAATGTAACATGTCTTTTAATTGTATTCAAAATAAATTTTGTTCTTCCTTTATTAAATTCGTAGTATCTCCCAAAGTGGAGTGGCTAGATATTCCTTTTTGGGCTGTTGTGTTCACTACACACATCGCCGTGCCAAGCTAGGCTTCTGGCGAGCATCCCCATGTCGCATTTTGACATTGTCCATAACAAATAAAGTACCATTTGATAAGGAGATATCCAATATATTCATGTCATTCTCCTAACAATACTGGAATACCCCATGTGGTACGATTGACATAGTTCTTGTTATATAAACTGTTCCATATATGCCCTGGGCATCCATTGTATCGGTCGGAAGTTGCCAGGATCAGTAAGGTACTGCTCAGTATAAGTACAGGATACATCATTGTACTTCACCTATTGGGAGAAACAGAGCAATATTAGTTGTCATCATTTAAAGGTTGATACAATTTATATTGGTCCACACGAACCCATTTGGTCTCTGTAGACCCTTGTCAAATTCGTTGGACCTGAATGACCCATGGCCCCAAAACATCAATGACGGTATAGGGCCCCATCTAATTAGCGTCCCATGGTCCCTTTTGACCAACATTTTTCACCATGACATGATGACCCTGTTTAATGGGCGGTATCACTTTTTCATCATGTCTCTGTTTGTTTTTCCAATAAGTCTGTGCCATATTTCTGGCAGCATGGGGTAAACCACTAACTGTTTTTGCAGCTGTTGCAAGAACACATCAGTTTTGATGCGGTCCAACACTGGTGTTGATAGATCGGGATCTGAATGATAATACAGCCGTATATCCCATCCAGTCATCAATTGATATGGGCTATAGCCAATACTCTTGTTTTCAGTACCTCTAATACCCATTAGGATTCCTAGTAAGTGCATCACCCACTCTTTACCAGTATCCAACACTTTTTCAGTGCATTTTTCAGAGTGCGATTTAACCTTTCTACCATTCCCGAAGATTGTAGATGGTAGGGTAAATGCAAGCGTTGAGTGATACCCAGAATGTCACACAAAGCTGTCATTATTTTTGCTGTAAAGTGAGTTCCTCTATAACTTTCAAGTATTCCCTGAAAACCCCAACGTGAGAACACCTGTTCCCATAGTGCCTTTGCAGTAGCTGTAGCACTATCATTTTGTATGGGCAATGCTTCTACCCACTTGGAAAATATATCAACAATGACTAATAAATATTGGAACCCCCCTTTTGCAGTAGGCAAGGGCCCCACATAATCAATTTGTAAGCTGGACCAAGGACCATCCGCCAGGGGTATATGCCCTAACGAACCCTCTTACCAGGCACTGGAGGATTCATCTGTGCACAGATGTGATAAGCCTCCAGGCATTGTTTGACATCTTTTCCCATTTTTGGCCACCAATATTTTTGTGCCAACATTTTACATGTTTTGTGGAGTCCACCATGACCTTCAATTTGATGATTATCCATGATAATATATTTTCTAAATGAAGTGGGTGGTATCCACTTCCTAAACCCAGGTTGTCATTCCCATACTACCATATCTTCCCATATGGTAACATGTTTGGTTACACACTATCCAGTGTCTTTCCATTGGTTCTGACAAACCACTATCTATGCATTTGTATCTTGGATATGCCCCAAACTTGGGACTTGTGAGATGGCAGCTATCCATTTAATATGGTGTTTATTAAATTTGTCCATCTCCCACAATTGTGTAGAATCACCTCCTAAGGGGTCTACCCATAAGTTTGTTTGTTTGGCTGCAACTTGAGCCAGATTGTCCACTAAGTTATTGTTTAACTCATGGATATCCTTTGGATTCTTTTGGTGAGCTCTTACTTTACAAATTACTATTTCTCAAAGGTGTTTGAGCTCATATGTCCATATATGTTGTAATATGGGAGCGAATGTGACAGGTTCTCCAGATGCTGTCCGCATTCCTCGTTTAGTCCAAATTGGCAAAAAGTTCAATAAGGAATTCACTACAAAAGTGCAATCCGAGAAGATATTAATAGCCTCCTGAGGGTAAGCCATAATAGCTCTGCAGACTGCCTCCAATTCCTCTCTAGGGGCAGAAAATGATGATGGGCATCGCACTAATATTTCTTGAGTAGTGCTTGGTGTCCATATGGCATATGCTGACTGGAAACATCCATCCTCCCAAAAGTGAGAGCCATCTACATAAACATCTCGTGCTTCAGTATTTGGTTCTGAAGCAAGTATGGGTTTAAAATCAATTCCCATTACAGTTCCACAATCATGTGCCTCTCCCTCCCATGTCATTAATTCAACTAACATAGGTGAGGTACATTTTTCTACTGTGATATTTTTTCCTTGTAGAACTAAAGCCCATTTAACCAATCACTGTGAAGACACACCTTTCACATCCCTGTTTAATAGAAATTTCACTGGAGTGTGAGACGTTTGCAGGATAATTCTGTTAAACCCCACAATATGTTCTGTAGCTTGTATAGCCCAATATACAGTTAACAAATGCTTTACACATTCTTTATATGTCTCTTCCACAGGTGTTAGTGAGAAAAATATCCCACAGGACATAAAGTCCCTGCTCTCTTTTGTAATAGTACAGCATTGATTACCTGATCTGTTACGTGTACCTGTATTACAAAATCAGAGGATTCAGAAGGACTAATGAGAGCTGGAGCTGTCATTAGTGCTTGCTCTAGAGCCAGGAAAGCTATCTGATGTTCTGGTTCCCAACTGAGGATATCAATTTCCTTTCCTCCCTTTAGTAGATTATACAGAGGTTTTGCCATACTAGAAAAGGCTTCAATAAAATCTCAGCAAAATCCTATCATGCCTAAAAAATGACGTAATGCAGTTTTTGTTTTAGGTCTTGGCAACTGTTGGATTATCTGATTTTTATCAGGATCCACTGTTCATCCTTCTTTGTTAATACATATTCTCAAAAAAGTAACTTTTGACTGTCCAATTTGTACTTTGCTAGGGTTAATTTTTAACCCTCCTTTACCTAAGACTGTTAGCAACTCATTCAATAAACTAACATGCTCTTGGTATGCACCGGTCTGCAATAAAATGTCAGCAACATATTGTATTATTGCTTCTGGTACTGAAAAACCCAATAATATTTCTGCCAAACATTGATGAAATAAAGTGGGCGATGAGTGAAAGCCTTGTGCCAAACACTGGAATGTGTACTGTTTATCCTGAAAAGTAAATGCAAATTTATACTGACTATCAGGATGGACAGGGATGGACCAAAAGCCATTTGACACATCCAGTACAGTGTAAGCTGTAGCCGTTGGAGACAACCAAGATATCAAGTCAGGAAGCCTCGATACCACTGGGGTGACCAAGGGCATGACCTTCATTAACACCCTATAATCCACTGTTAATCTCCAAGTACTATTCAATTTGTGAACTGGCCAAAGAGGGGACTTAACAGTTGAACATACTGGACAAATTACCTTTTGTGATTGTAACTGTTTCAAAATAATTCCTACCTCTTCATGTGCTTCCTTAGGAAAAGCATATTGTTTTTGGGGAAGGGGATCTGGTCCTTCTATTTGAACCACCATATTAGACACCCATCCACACTCTGTAGCATTTTTAGCCAAAATTGATTCATCCCCTTGTGCAACATATTTTATCCATTGTGGCACTTGTTTCCATAAATCACTCATGTGATAAATCTTTAATGACTTTACTGTGTGCACTCCATGTGAGTTGTCCACATTTGGTCCTGGGTTACTAGTGCTTCCTTGCCATAAAATCATGTTACTAAGATCCACTACTAAACCATGTTGTGCTAGAATGTCCATACCCATGATGGTACCTTCATGTGTATTACATTTCCAAAACATATATTTCAGTTGTTGTTGTTCATCTATCTGAACCAAAACTGTTTTGGTTAAATATGCTGTTAACATACCCTCTGAGAAACCTTGCAAATTAATTTGTCATTTCCCATGAGTTGTTAAAGGTATATCACTATCTGTTATACTAACTGTAGCATCAGTATCAACTAATATCACAGTCTGGCAGCCTCTGACCATTGCTGATATTGTTGGCCACCCTTCCCGATCCTCTTGTAATTGACCAAGGATTTGGGGGGCTTTGTCTTGTCATTTCTTTTTCTTCTCATTCTAGCGAGAAGGTCTTCTTCATCCTCTTCTTCCTCACTATTGTTAGGGGCAGTAGGTTGTTTTCGAACCGCTGCAACAGTCTTAGTATTAATCAAATTACTCAGCACTTCAATACATTTTTGTAAGTATGTCTTACCACCAGGTTTAGCATTATTACCTGGATTTTGAGCTCATCTCCTCTCTAAGACTTGCTTCTGTTTTCCTTCCATATCTCCACCTTTAGCCCAACAACTGCGTTTAAAGTGGCCTTCCTTATTGCAATTGTTGCAGGTTAACCTACCCTTGCCTTCTGTTCTGACAATAGCGGCTACCCTTCATTTGTCCTTGCCTTTTTCAGGGGGCTGATCATTATGTTGCATTCGCCACCAACAACTCTTCTTTTTCTGCGGCGCGTTCCGCACGTTTACATATCATACATATTGACGCAACTACAATAGTAGCCTGTCAATCTATTAAACTAAGGAGGGGTTCTCTATCCTTACTTGGATCTGCCACACCTCCATATGTTGCACAGGCAGCATACAAATGGTTAATAAACATTACTGGGGACTCCCCGGGCTGTAACGTGATCTCATAGATCTTGCTCCAGTTCATGTGAGAGACACTGTGCATTAATTGTAATGTAGCGTGAATCTCATCAATAGTAGCCCAGTTGGTATCAGTCTTTGGGTGAGCTTGATTACCTGTCATTTTTGCAGGTAGGCTGTGCAATAATACTGCTGGAAGTGACAAAGTGACTATTTTACAAGCATCTTTTTTAGTCAAATTAAAATTGGCCACCAATGCCTTTAATTTAGAACAATATGGGACTGGATTTTGACCTAGTTACCATTTTCCCAACTGATCTACTAACTGCATGGATTCCTGTATGGAAAGATCTCATTGAGATAACTCTATATGGACCTCTACCTCTTCCATGGCTTCCTCAAACTTTTTTGTTTGAGCCCTGGCTTCTTCATCTTGCTCATACAACTCCTTGTTGTATTCTATTTGCTCACACTTTCATTTTACTTGGTCAGTTAGATACCTGGAGTCCTTTTCTGTCAAATTTGTATCTTCCTTCAAACGTGTTTCTATTTGTTTTATTTGAGCATGTAACAGTTTATCTGTTTTTTCTAACTCCGCTTTCCTTTTCCATGTCAATTTCTTTAATTGCTTTCCTCTAGCTTCCTGCACTTTTTTTCTTCTCCTTTAGTTTTTGTAATGAAAGGAGCCATTTTCTGCTTACGCAGTTGCATAGACCCTTCCTCATCCTCCGAGGTAGTAACCTCGGAATCTGAAGAGCTAGCTAGTTTTTTCCCATAACATCCACAAGGAGAGGGCATGTGATGTTGTTGTATAGGAGCTTGTTTATACTTTTTATACTTTCATACTTGATGTCTAAGTTCTAATGAGATCTGACACCGTACCCGGGCTTCTGTCTGTAAAGTAAACTAGGACTATTCTTTGTATGATAACCCCTGGGCATGCTCTTGATTAGCATGGTCTAATCTCTCTATGGCTTGTTGTAACTGCCAAGGTAGTTCATTAATCTGGGCTTGGCTTTGTTTGTTAATAAATTTAACATTTTCTTCCAATTAGTTAATCTTAATCTTTAACTCATATACCTCTCCCTAAGAGATATTTAACTTATATTCACCATCTTTAGCTTCAGTAACATACTTTGCTACACCTAGAAAATGCTTTTCTTCACTGTCAAGTAAATGCTTCTTTAATAGACAGGTTCTAGTTGCTATCTCTCAATGATACTGTACATACATCTGACAAACATTGGCTAATTTGCTTTTATCTGCCTTTACCTTCTCATTTCTTTCTAGGCATTGAGTGGATAAACATAAATATGCATCTTCCTGTTCTTCAGGAGAGCAATACGGATCTTCTTTAAGGTGCGTCTCTAAAAATTTACATAATATAGTGTCCATACTTACGTCCATTATCTAGCTGGCAAAACACGTCTGACGTCACACCAGTCTGTTTCCTCGAGTCCCTCTTTCGACTCCCTTCTGTACTTGATTGATCAGATCAGTTCAGTAAGGCGTTCCTCACAGTGGCTTCCTTCTCGGTTTATTTGATGTCATCAGCAACCATATAGACTGTCTTTAGACATCCAAGTCACAGCATCAATTGTAAGGTAAAGATAGCTGTGTTGTGTTTTCTATCTTCAAATAATTCAAGCCACTCAGAGTGAATGTTTCCCTTCTTTATTTTGTTTGCAAGTTCATCAATTTCAGATACATGTATTTCTTGCTCCTTGTTGGGTGCTAGCTCATTCAATTTTATACAGGATTTATATAAAGAACTGTTATCTTGAAAAATGCCAACACCCCATTGTAAGTCAATCATATAACAAAATAACATTAATCTTATGTTGTGGTGTACCTTTTTCTTCAAAACAGAGGTATTACTTCATTTCTTACACAACCTCATAGGTGTTTATTACATTTTCCTTAATACATTTGCCAGTAGGTCAACATGACCTAGGCAAAACAATAAGTTTCACTTACACCATAGCAATGTACACCAACTTAAGGCTTGCCTTTTCATGCTGTTTGAAAATTCATTGCCCAAACATACTATTATCTAATACATTGCCCAAACATGCTGTTATCTAATACAATGCCCAAACATGCTGTTATCTAATACATTGCCCAAGCATGCTGTTATCTAATACATTGCCCAAGCATGCTGTTATCTAATACATTGCCCAAGCATGCTGTTATCTAATACATTGCCCAAGCATGCTGTTATCTAATACATTGCCCAAACATGATGTTATCTAATACATTGCCCAAGCATGCTGTTATCTAATACATTGCCCAAGCATGTTGTTATCTAATACAATGCCCAAACATGCTGTTATCTAATACATTGCCCAAACATGCTGTTATCTAATACATTGCCCAAGCATGTTGTTATCTAATACATTGCCCAAACATGCTGTTATCTAATACATTGCCCAAGCATGTTGTTATCTAATACATTGCCCAAACATGCTGTTATCTAATACATTGCCCAAACATGCTGTTATCTAATACATTGCCCAAGTGTGTTGTTATCTAATACATTGCCCAAACATGCTGTTATCTAACACATTGCCTGAACATGCTGTTATCTAATACATTGCCCAAGCATGTTGTTATCTAATACATTGCCCGAACATGCTGTTATCTAATACATTGCCCGAACATGCTGTTATCTAATACATTGCCCAAACATGCTGTTATCTAACACATTGCCCAAGCATGTAGTTATCTAATACATTGCCCAAGCGTGTTGTTATCTAATACATTGCCCAAACATGCTGTTATCTAATACATTGCCCTAGCATGTTTTCAATAAGGTAAATGCACATCATCCTAAAAAATTATTTTTAACATTCTAGCACTTCTTTTTAGAAAAGGTTATACATAGACCATTTGGTATTATATATTTGTGAAATAATCATATTACAAAAATAATATAAAAGGTGAAAGCTAAATATAATTAAATGTGAAATATTACAAATATAAAAGTGAGTAAATATTACACTACAATCCATACTAATAAATGTTACACTACATGGGGAGACATAGTTCTCACCATTTGAAGAGTGCTATCAGTATGAGGCATTGGCTTGGAGATGTACATTGTGCTTCAGACAGGAGGCTATAAGCTGGGGAAAGGGTGAGAATCATAGAAACATAGACTTTGATGTCAGATAAGAACTGCTTGGCCCACCTAGTCTGCCCATTTCCCTATCCACTGGATAAGCTGCAGATCCTAGTTAACCAACAGCCTACTATGTCCTACTATAATTGTCTTATGTCTGTCCCATGCATTCTTGAATTCCCACACTGTTTTTGTCCCCACAACCTCCTCAGGAAGGTCATTCCTTGCATCCACCACACTCTCTGAGAAAAAATACTTCCTCACATTGCCCCTGAGCTGCCCCTCCCCTGTCTTCAAATTGTGCCCTCTTGTTCTTGCACATCTCTTCTTCCAAAAGATTCTACCTTCTTGGACTTTTTTCCATCATGTCCCCTCTCTCCATCCTTTTCTCAAAGGTATACATATTAAACTCTTTTAGTCTCTCTTCATATGGCTTCAGCTGAAGACCCTGCACCATTTTAGTTGCCATCCTCTGGACTGCTTCCATCCTATTTATGTCCTTGCAGAGATGGGGTCTCCAGAACTGCACACAGTACTCCAGATGGGGTCTCACCAACTGTCTGTACAGAGGGATAACAACCTCCTGTTTTCTACTGGTGATGCCTCTCGCTATGCATTACAGTCCCGCAGCCCTCCTTATTGCCTTCTCACATTGCTTGCATACCTTAAGGTCATCTGATATGACTATCCCCACCCTACCACTGAGGTCAAACTAACAGGTCTGTAGTTTCTTGCCTATGCTTTGCTCCCACTTTTATGAAGGGGAATTACATCTGCCCTCCTCTAGTACTCAGGTACCACACCAGCCTCCCATGATTTGTTAAAAAGGGTTGTCAGTGGTGTCACTAGGTCACCCCTTAGTTCTTTTAGAATTCTGAGGTGAATCCAGTCAGGCCCCCATTGCTTTGTCCACCTTGAGTTTTAGGAGTTCTCTCAGGACCCTTTCTTCTGTGAATGGACTGGTACCGACCCCCCTGTTCAGAGTGCTTCCATTGTGTTGTTAAGGTGAACTGGTGAATCCAAAAATAAATTGTTGCAAACAGAGATTTTGAATAGACCAAGCTTCCCAAGGAGGAATAGTTTGCAGCTTTCACACGATTTTTCTAACACCTCAATTTTAAAAAATGGGTATGCAAATAAGCTCATTATTATTCAGGAGTTATAAGGAGACTCTAGGCATTCATGAATAATAATTTTTACAGCTATTTTTTTGGTTGATTTGTGCATGCTCAGAACCAGAATTTTTTTTTGAAATTTAATAAGCTTTATTGTTATTAAACTTGTACAGTCACATTGTAAATTACATAACATGTAAAGACCAAACATCATTGAGAAATAGCTGCACAAGCAATACATAAATCCCCCCTTCCTTATTAACCCTTCCCTCCTCTTAGATACCAAGGCATAACAATTAAAATAAAAGAAATAAAAGAAATAAGGGGGTTCCATTTGATGGGTATATAGTAAACTTGAAAGATCTATCAAGACAACTTTCATCATTGCTATGTCAAACACAATATAGCTATAGTGTATATTATTTGTTCAATCATCATTTAAAGGAGATGTTTACACCATTAACAAAGTCTCCAATTTGCCCCACCTCGTGTCATATCCTTGAGGATGGTCCCTAAGAGTGGCTATTGTTTTTTCAATCCTTAGGCTATGCAGAATTTCCTTTAGCCATTTCGAATGCGAAATTTCTTCCTGTTCTAGCCAGTGACGTAATACCAATCTCTTTACCACTTAGGAGACTAAGGAAATGTGGAACCTTCTTTCCCTAACAGGAATCGATGAAAGAGCTCCCACAATACATATTTCAGGAGAAAAAAGATCCACTAACCCTAATAAGGGGTTAATTGTTGTCTTAATTCTCTCCCATAGTGAGGCTAATTTATTGCACTCCCATAGACTATGAAACAACGATCCATCTGCCAAAGCACATCTAGAACATGTTGTTGTAGGAAGTTTACCCATTCTAATTAAATGCCTTGGGGTAAAATATATGTTATGGAGAATATAGAATTGAGTAAGGCATATCCTATCATTAGTTGAATATTGGTAAAGGTCCGACCAAATGTGATCCCATTCCTTAGGTAATGTGGGTAGTGTCCTACTCCAGTAATGGGATTCCCCAGATATTGTGGGATACATATAGGGAAAGATAAAGGTCACTAAACACGAGACCGAATGGGGTGACCAGGCAAGGGATTGCATGCGGTTGAGAAACTCTCCTTGATTAATGTCCCATTTTGGTGTGCCAAACCATTTCATCAGCTTATGGGAGATCTGGTATACCTTGAAAATGTGTGACCATGGAAGCCCCAGCTCATGCAGTAATGCTGGGCTTTCAGGTATTCTTCTCTCCAGTATGAGGTCAGAAATGCATTTCCCCCATAGCTCTGACATACAAATAACTGCACCCTGAAGTTTAAAATTGGGTTTCTGCATAATGGTTTGGAAATATCCCATATGTTCTCATATTTCATAGATCTACAAAGTTGAGTATGTACTTTAACCAATGTACCTATAACTGTGTATCTTAATTGTGGAGGTAATCTATCTAAAGATACAAAATTCATAGAGCCTAGGGATATTCCAATTGTCGTAATTAAATATCTTTCAACTTGTAACCAGATGGGTGTATATATTAAAGGATTCATAGGCCCCAGATCTAGAATCCATCAGGCATATTTTGAGATATGACTGTCTAAATAGTATAAATAGAGATTTGGTAATCTGAGTCCCCCCAAAGGTTTTGGAGTGCCCAATTTTATATAAGATCAATGTGGGCACTTCTTTTGCCAAAGAAAATGGGATATTAGTGCATGAAGTTTTTTGAACCATGCCATTGGGATAAAAAGGTTAAGCATATGAATAGGGTAAAAAATGCGGGGAAGGATATTCATTTTAATAACGTTGATTCTGGCTTGCATTGACATTGGGAGTGTGACCCATCTATTTAGATCCCTTGCAATGGTCACCACCAAATTCTCCAGGTTCAACCTTCTCCTCAAAACAGTATGTTGTATGAGAATTATTCCCAAATAAACAAGTTTAGATGACCCTTTCAGCCCTAGTTGTGTATAATCTGTGGGGCGTACATGATGATTTAAGGGCATTAGGGTAGTTTTATCCAAATTAAGCTTATAGTTCAAAACCAATCCAAATTGGGAAATAATATGGAGAGCAGCTGGTAGTGAAGTGGCAGAATGTGACAGGTGCAATAAAAGATCATCAGCATAAGCTGAGATTTTAACTTCGAGAGGGCCTAGTGTGATACCACGCACTTGTGGGGAGGAGTTCAGAAGTCTAATTAAGGGCTCTAAGTAAATATTAAACAAAAATTGGGATAGAGGGCAACCCTGACAAGTCCCCGAGTGAAGAGAAAAACCTCCTGGGGGAATACCATTGCGGTATACTTTAGCATTCAGGCTGGGGTATAAAATTTTTCCACACAATAAACCTAGGAGGGGAAACCAAATCTTTCCATTGCCAAAAAAAGAAAATTCCAATGTACCCTGTCGAAAGCTTTCTCCGCATCCAGGGACACCAAAACCATTGGATCCTGAGAATCCCTGGACACGGAGAAAATATGTTCCAACTTCTGCAGGTGGTCTAGAGAGGATCTCCCCCTCATGAACCCTACCTGCTCAGGTCCTATAATTCCTTCCCAAACTTGCATTATCCTAGCAGCTAAAATTTTTGCCAGGATTTTTATATCACAGTTCATAAGAGATATGGGCCGATAGTTGGTAACTTTATCTGGGGGTTTATTGGGTTTAGGTAAGACTATTATAAGAGCCTGCAGTAGTGAGGGATTGGATATATCCTTTTCACAAAAGAAGGAAAAGACCTGAGCAAGAATGGGAGTTAAATCGCCTGCCAGGGCTTTGCATAAGTTAACGGGAAATCCATCTGGGCCTGGAGATTTATCTGATGCCAGAGCCTGGATGGCAGTTAAAATTTTGGACTGAGATATAGGCTGTGTTAGGAGAATTTGTTGGTCATGGGATAGTTGCAGGAGTGGAATCCTCCCTAAATAATCCTGAACTTCCTTATCTGAAGGAACATTTAGGGGAGGAGAGTATAGCTATGAATAAAACCTATCAAACTCTTGGGTTATCTCTACTGGGGAAGTTTTAAGGGTGCCAATGGATTGGGAGGAAATAGCTTTTACCAAATGGGAGGCTTCTTGTTCTTTGAGTCGCATAACCAACAAATGTCCCGCTTTATCTCCCTGATCTACATAAGTCGACCATGTCTTTAGCAATGCATATTCAGACTTTTCCCTTAATAAGTCTGCATATTGATGTCTTAATTTGGTTAATTCAACTTGTTCTCATTCAGCGGATTCCAGGTTTGGACTATGTTCAAGTGCTTCTGTCTGTAATAAAAGGGCATGTAAGGAAGCCTCTCTCTTTTTTTTCTGGGTCGAAGCAATCTGGATACATTCCCCCCAAAGGACACATTTTAACACCCCCCATATTTTATCTACATTAGCAATAGAATCTAAGTTATATTGCCAAAAGCTTCAGATAAGAGTTTTTAATTTCTCTATGACCCAAGGGTCTTTGAGAAGTTGTGTATTTAATTTCCAGATTTTATCCCACCTAATATTTGGATTGGCGTTATATAGAAGCCATACTGGTGAATGATCCGACAATACCCTGGGAGCTAAACCAACATCTGGGATATGGGGCAGGGCTTCGATGCTAACTAAGAAGTAATCAATCCGAGAAAAAGATTTATGTACTGGGGAATAAAAAGTATATTTTTGATTAGTTGGATGGAGAGTTCTCCAAGGGTCACATAGACCTCCCATGGTTATAAATTCCTGTAGGGCTTGTTGTGTTGAAGATGGTCTAGTGACCCGACCATTCAACTTGTCTAAGTTAGAAGTCATGGTAATATTCCAGTCACCGGCCAAAATTAAAGGGAGGTGTATAAATCTGGAAATCATATTTATTAATCTAGTAAAAAAACTAGGAGATGGGGTATTTGGACCGTAAACACACCCCATAAGCATTTCTATATGGTCCAGGGTCCCATGCAGAAAAATGTATCGCCCCTCAGGGTCCAAAATGGCCATATTTAATTGGAAATTTAGCCCCCTCAGAAGGAGAATAGCAACTCCCCGCTGAGTAGTGGAATTTCCCCCTGTATAGCTTTGTCCCACCCATTGGTGTCTAAGGAAAAGGTTCTCTGAGGTCAAAAGATGAGTCTGTTGGAGAAATGTTATCTGACACTGTAGTGTCTGCAAGTGTCTTAGCACCTGGTGCCATTTAATACTAGTACGTGACCCTTTAATGTTCCATGAAATGTATTTCATCTTGTATCTACCCTTTACAAAGTGTCCCCAGGTCTTTCAAAGTTGAAGCAACCCATTTTACCCCCTGACTAGGTATCTTATCCACCCCTATATTCCCCCCAAATGAAAAGGCGAAACCTAGAACAAGAAAAAAAATAATCCCCTTCTCCCACAATAAAAAAAATGAAGATTTGTTCTCTTTTCATTCTGGTTTATACACCAGAGTGTTACTCAAATCTGGGCTGTGATGTGCCCTCCCCCTAAACAACCCCATAAACCCCCCCTCTCGCCCCTCCTCATGAATAGGAAGCACTCTTGATTGGATAATCGAACAACAGGTATAGAACAGAGTTCTAATGCAAACTATTTATGTATTAACTTTATACTAACCTTATGAAACACCACTAACTGGTATTCATACCATATAATCCAAAGCAAGGAAAGGTTTCTACTAGACTCCATAACCCATATTCTATATCGTAGAACCCATTGAAGAATTAATTTTTACATTACATTCGTGGAGTACAAAGTGCTCCCATCGGTAATGTGAAAAGAAACAAGGACAAAAGAGACCAGATTCTTAATTAGAACCTAATTAGGCTATACACCAAATACTAATATCAGGTGACTAACTCAAACAGACCAGGAACTCAGACATTAGAACTCCCCCTTTAGTCTATCAGGATTTAGATAGTGTCTTTAGGAATAAAAATTATTTTCAGGCAGGCAAAGTGAGCAACGCTCCACTGTATGCAATCCTTACATCCTGAAAACATGCTGAGCGATGCTGAGCTAACTAAAATTGAACCCAGCATGCGTGCTCTCAAAACGAAATAACAGCTTAACACAAAGCCATGAACTGTGAGTTGGGCCACCCCATCTTATTGATCCATTCCTAAGTGACCACATATCTTGTTGCAACTTCTGTGGTATGTTTTTAACTCAAAACATTAACATCTGTAGTTATCATAACACAGTCCAGCAATCATCCCGGTGCCCAAGAGTACGCTTCTACCTTGTACTCTCACTTAAACTCAGGATATAACCTCTTCAGCTTTTCAGCCACTTGAGCATGTGATTCAAAATTATGCCATTCCTCCTTGTGAAGCACCTGCAACGTAGCAGGATATTTCATTTTAAAAAGAATTCTAGCCACAATAAGCTTCATAACTATTGGATGAAGCTCCGTTCTTCTTTGCCTCACAGTCTTTGGCAGGTTCTGGATCATCCGGTTTCTTTTACCCTCCCAGAGCAACTCACTGATATCCCGAGTTTTATTAAGGATGTGCTGCTTGTCCCTAAAATTCAGTAATCTAAAGATTATAGGACATGGGGGAGCCCCTGGTGGAGGGACAGGCCTTAAGGATCAGTGAGCTCACTCAATTACATACTCTGGGCCATTAGGGGAAGGGCCTGCCAATTTACTACACAGCTTTTGAACAAACAGCACAGGCGATGAGCCTTCTTCCCCTTCGGGAAGACCTAGAATTAGCAGGTTGTTCCTTCTGGATCTACCTTCTAGGTCTTCCATTTTGAGCTCCATGGCCTTTACTTGGTGTCGTAATTGGGACAGTTCTGGGTCTACTCTCCCCCTCCAGTCATCAAGAGAGGATATCTGCGATTAATTGTCTGAAGTACGTTGGGTTAATGATACCAGCAAGGAAGTAATGCTCTGAATTGATGCAGTTAGGGTCTCAAGGGATTGCTTCAGAGGGGAAATACCTTCCAAGAATTTTTCTTCCGTGAGTGCGGCCTGGAGGTTAGCATCAACTGCTGCCCCTGCCGGAGCTACCTTTGAGCGCTTACCTGTCTTGTCCCAAGTTGGGGCTGGTGGTGGTGTATGGTGAGGTAGGTTTTCTCGCATATCTGTATCCATTTTGAAGAGAGTACGCTGCCACAATGTTCCTTGCAGTTTTTTAAAAATAGAATAAGCCAGTTTTAAATGTGAGAGTCCTTAAATTCGACTTAAAACTTGTTTTATCTGAGCGTGGAGTGGGAGCCACGGAGAAAGCGACTGTTCAGGCAGCCATCACGTGACCCTCTCTAGAACCTGAAATTTTTAAATGTAATGACTTTGGAATGGATTAATATTTTTCCACCAAACCACCAAAGGAAATCCTTCTGAGGCAAACTCATTCTACCATTAAAATTTCAGACCAAATTTCCAAACTATTTGGGCACTACATGATGGCAAAAGAAATCCAGAAAAAAACAGTGATTGGAATCTGTTCATCTAACTGGAATGAAACGTAGCACTTCAAGAGAGGGTGGAAAGGATGAGAAGGGACTTGGCAAGGTTAGAGGAATGGTCAAATGTATGGCAGCTTAGATTCAATGCTAAGAAGTGCAAGGTAATGCACCTGGGAAACAAAAACCCAGGGGAAGAGTACACAATGGGGGGTGAGATACTAACAACAACAAAAATGGAAAGGGACCTAGGGGTAGTCATATCAGATGACCTAAAGGTGGGAAAGCAATGTGAGAGGGCAGCAAGGAGGGCTGGAGGGATACTGGGATGCATAGGGAGAGGCATCACCAGCAGAAAACAGGAAGTTATTATCCCTCTGTACAGACAGTTGGTGAGATCCCATCTGGAGTACTGCGTACAGTTCTGGAGACCCAATCTCCGCAAGGATATAGACAGGATGGAGGCTGTCCAAAGGAGGGCAACTAAAATGGTGCAGGGCCTGCACCGGAAGACATATGAAGAGAGACTTGAGGAGCTGAATATGTATAGCCTCGAGGAAAGGAGAGAGAGGGGGGACATGATAGAAACTTTCAAGTATCTCAAGGGAATCAACAAAGTCCAAGAGGGTAGCATCTTTCAAAAAAAGAGGTGTGCAAGAACAAGGAGGCACAATGTGAAGATAGAAGGGGGGCGGCTCAGAGGTAATTTAAGGAAATATTTTTTCACAGAGAGGGCTGTGGATGCATGGAATGGCCTTCCGGAGGAGGTTGTGGAGTCAAAAACAGTGGTGGAATTCAAGCATGCATGGGACAGTCATAAGGCCATTCACGGGGGCGGGGGTAGGAAGAAGTAGGCTGCTGGTTAACTAGGATCTGCAGCTTATCCAATAGGTAGGGAAATGGGCAGACTGGGTGGGCCAAGCGGTCCTTATCTGCCGTCAAAATCTATGTTTCTATGTTTCTATGTACCCCTCAAGAACGTGCATACAAAATCTTGTTCACATCCATTGAATGGCTGCAAAGTTATTAAAGTGTAAAATTTGGGGGTTAACATAGAAAGTCTTGTTCAATCCTAACTAAAGTGGTGCTACCGTGCCACTATAATATAATGGTGAAGTACCACCACTATAGTTTGGGCTGAGTAGAGTGCTCAGTGTTAAACTTCTAACTTTGCACATGAATATCTTTGGTACTGTTTGTTGAAAATGAGCTGAAATTGTGCGTGTGTTGTCTGGGAGGCAAGGTGTGATGGCGGCTTGTGTGGTTACTGAGAGCCACGTGGGTCATTTTTCCTGTACATAGCATGTTTTTTTTTTTTTTTTTTTGCTCTTGCTTAGAGCCTACTGGGAATGGAATTTTTTCCCCAGACTTGCAGGCACATGTGTCATCTCCAAAGGTAGTGCCTTTGATAGGCCTAGTGAAAAAATATTAAACAGTTCCAGATCTATAAAGCTTTAAAGTTTAGTGTGTTCTACTCTGAGCATGTGCAGTTGGGTTTTTGAGATAAAGTGCTGGTGCAACATTTTAAAAAATTGATGTCGCAGATGACCGTTTTTGATTTTACAACACTTGCTTGGCAGGGCACCAAGCATTTTTTTCTGCTATGACAACCGCCATCTAGTAGATTTTTTTCACAAACTAACAATGGTGGAAAATATGTAAATATGCTGTCATTTTAATAAACAAACACCAGAACCTAACTAAACAGGCCCCGTTTAGCTAAATTCTGTTGTTTATTTTTCAAAATATGAGCCACAGATATATTTTCTGGGCACCCAAAATCCCAAGGGCCCAGCTTAGTGAGTTCAGCCATTCCCCACGTTCTTTCTATGAGAACAACAGAATTATTTGACTTCTGCAGCCACAGCTGGAACTCGTGCTATGGGCTGCAGTGAGATCAGTGAACCGCCCTTTCCCTAGTGTCTAGTGATGCCACCCCCCCATTGCCACTGGAGGTAAATAATCATGAACAAGGTGGTCTCTTCACTATCAGCCTCTGCAGAGTTGATAAAACTCTTTACTGATATTGCACTTGGAGCATGCAGAGAATCAGCTCAAACAGCTGAATGTGCACTTCAACGGACCGTCTGAAGGCTCTGAAAGGCCAGCAGTGACAGTGGCAGAGATTGTTAGTCTGGTTAAGACTGGTGCTGAGAATTGAGGAACAGGTACCTTTTCTGATCGAGCAGCTGAAAAGAGTGATGCCACAGAAGGCACAAAGATACGGGCCACAAATGTTCCTACTGAGAATGGGTTCCCAATAACTGTGAACAAGGCAACAGTCCTGGCTCTACTCTAATGTCCGTGCCTGGTATAAAATCAAACTTACATTCACAGACAGAACTGGCACCGAGCAGCAGGTTAAAAAAACACGTTTAATTCACACAAAAAACAAAAATAGTTAGTTCCCGTATTGATCCTTGTAAGAACAGATCCAGAAACAAATGGTTTAAAACCTTTTATTGGACCAGCATAAATGTAACAAAGGAAAACAGTGCTTAAAATGTTTTCTTTTGTCATGTAACCCCCCTACAAATGGGGGTTCCCAAAAAGTCTTCCTTGAGCTTGCCTAAATGCTCACTGCCCGGCTGGTGTCCTGCATTTTTAGCAGTCCAAATGTATTGCCAGAGAGTGCCTGTATAGCCACCATGTACTGTCTGTTTAAGAGCTGCCTAGATTGCAGTTATAATTAACCTGGGAGGGGGTTGAGTGTTGCTATGCTTGAGTCCAGCCCAGGCTGCCAGATAATCGCTCCGTTCCTGCCATCGCTATTAGTGCAGATGGAGCTCTGTTAGAAGACGTACTTATTTGCTGATCATTTGTTAGAATAGTAATAATATTGCAGTTTGTTCTAACCTGCCTTCTTTGCAGCATGGACGGTTCTGTTTATTTCCATCATCTTGGTCCTGGACTGCCGAAATGGGCTAATCAGTACCTTGAGGACTTTAAACTGGAGCTTGTCCCCAGGGGGTCTTTTGGGAGCAAAATTCTGTAGGAATTATAGTTTTGGGCTTTTGGTGCCTAAATGAACCTGGAGGAGGAGCCCTTGTTGTGTCTGACAGACAGATCAGCCAACCAAACCTTTTGGATGCTGGGGAAAGTCCCAGGATGCTTGCAGCTACTTCCAGTTTGAGTTGGGAAGTGAGAGAAGTAACAGCTCGAGATAGTCGAGCAGTAATCCTACATAGATTCGCGTGGGAGAACTGTGAAAGGGCTGTGTTTTGGCCTGCCTGACTGCCTGCTGTCCCTGAGAGGGAAAATAGAGTTGATTCAAACTGAATCCGAGTTGTGAGAATGATTTAAGCCACTGGACTGTGACCAGGCTTTAACCAGAAGAAGACTGAAGATTTGCTGAATGCGATCAGCCTGTCAGAATTTCTAGCCACCTCTGAACTCCCGGTTTGTGAAGAGACTCTGTAATTGCGACTGGATCACAATCTGCCTAGTACAGTAGAATTTCTTACATGTAAAT
This sequence comes from Neoceratodus forsteri, assembly GCA_016271365.2. Lineage (NCBI taxonomy): Eukaryota > Metazoa > Chordata > Ceratodontiformes > Ceratodontidae > Neoceratodus > Neoceratodus forsteri. The sequence goes on from CM057455.1 coordinate 58,821,265, forward strand.
GTGCTGTGTGCTGTTAGTGGGTCTTGATTTGGTTCCCCACTGTGTGCTGAACTGTGTTCTGCTTGCTGGAGGCTACATCCAGCTCCCACGGACTGAATCCGTATTCATCTCCATTGGGCCTGGGCTTTGCCATACCAGCCCAGCCAGGCTACCCGCTGCACAGCGGAAACCATCGACGAGAGACCTGCCTGGGGATCAGCCCCTAGCTCATGCTTTGAACAGGAATGATGCCTCAATGACTCATGTGAGCCCTGCTTCTCCTGGCACTCCAGTTCAACAACCTACTGTCTCGATTTCATCCTGCCTGTGTCCTGTACTGGGTATCATGAGTAAACATTAGGGTAGCTCCCTGCAACAACAGCTAAATCTAAAGTGTTGTCATCTGATTGCTTTGTTGTCTTTTCTGTCATGAACTGAGGCCTCCAGCTCCGTATTACAAATAGTGTGTGTTGTGCATGTTGCTTTCTTCCATCACAAGGCCCCAACCAGCTGCGAGCTGGCCTACCCTGGGCAACCTTCCTGGCTAGCCCACCTTCTTGCTATCTGGGTACCCAGAGTGTGTGACTGTGTAGGGACTCTGAAGTGCATGCATAACTGTCTGACTGATATAGCCTTTAAGCAAATCAACCTGATTATGCCCCTCCCTTGTTCAAGTTCCCTGAATAAGTCAGATCTAACTTTTTTTTGCATTTAACCTGACTGTGGTTCCAGTTTGTGCCAAGAGTACTGTACTGTTGCTATTTGCTGTGCATAACCTTGTTTTACAGGGGGTCCCCAGGGTTGAGCTAAAGGAACCAGCCCTTGTGGTAAGTGCAAACAGTGTCGGTAATTGCATGGTGAATAATGGTCATTGTGAAAGTGATTATTGTATATTGCTCAGGCCGCTAAAAGGGTAAGAGGTGGGTTACAGTGTCCCGGAGGGCTGTGTCCAGGTTAGCTTGACCACTAACAACCCTGACCTCCTGGTGGAGACACCCATTTCAGTACCCAGGCCCCTTAATCTGCTACTAGCCAAGCAGACAGGGGTAGTAGCCCTTGGGTTAGCGTCACCTAGGGGTTACAGTTACACCTATGTTGGTCCAATAAAAGGCATCAAACCATTTGATTCTGGATCTGTTTTCCAAAAAACAAAATCACAATTACAAGTGCACTCTTCATTTGTAATGGCACTGCCTGTCTTCATGCCACTTGTAACTTGTAAGTGTGATTTTGCTTTTTGTGTGAATTAAACAAATGCTTTTTCTTCAACCTGCTGCTCAGTGCCAGTTCTGTCTGTGAATGTTCCCTATAACTACCAATCTGCTCAGGTCCTGTCATGTAACATCATATAATGTGTGCACAAACAGTTTATGTGTAACCCTTAGGTGGCAGTTTCCCAAAGGCTACTACCCCTGCCTGCTTGGCTAGTAGCAGGTTAAGGGGCCTGGGTAATGAACCAGGTGCCTCCACCCGGAGGTCAGGGTTGTTAGTGGTCAAGCTAACCTGGGCAGAGACCTCCGGGACACTGTAACCACCCCCCTTTCCCTTCTAGTGGCCTGAACAATATACAATAATTACTTTCACAATCACCCGTATTCACCAGGCAATTACCCACACTGTTTGCACTTAGCACCAGGGCTGGTTCCTCTAGCTTGACCCTGGGGACCCCCTGTAAAATAAGGTTAAGCACAGTAAATATCAACAGTACAATACTTTTGGCACAAACTGGGACCACAGTCAGGTTAAATGCAAACAAAGTTAAATCTGATTTATTCAGGGGACTTGAACAAGGGAGGGGCGTAATCAGGTTGATTTGCTTAAAAGCTATATTAATCAGACAGTTATGTGTGCAGTTCAGAGTCCCTACACAGTCACACACTCTAGGTACCCAGGTAGGAAAACAGTGGGCTAGCCAGGAACGTTGCAGCAGGTTGGGGCCCTGTGATGGAAGAAAACAACATGCACAACACACATTATTTGTAATCCGGAGCCAGAGAGCTCAGTTCGTGAAAGAAAAGGCAACAAGACAATCAGATGACAACACTTTTAGATTTAGCTGTTGTTGCAGGGAGCTACCCTGATGTTTACTCACAATACCCAATACTGGACACAGGCAGGATGAAATTGAGACTGCAGGCTGTTGAGCTGGAGTGCCCGGAGAAGCAGGGCCCACATGAATCACCGAGGTGTTGTTCCTGTTCAAGGCATTGAGCAGGGGGCTGATCCCCAGACAGGTCTCTCATTGATGACTTTCTCTGCATAGCAGTTATTGTACCTGGGCCAGTGTAGCAGGGCCCAGGCAAATAGAAATTGATACAGATTTAGTCCGTGGAGCTGGATACAGCCTCCAGCAAGCAAAACATAGTTCAGACACACAGTGGGGAACCAAATCACGACTCGCTATAAGCATACAACACATTCACATGTAAGGAAATTCCACTGTACCAGGCAAATGGCTCTCCGGTCACTATTACAGAGTCTCTGCACAATCCGGGAGTTCAGAGGTAGCTGAAAGTCCACAGGCCGATCATATTCAGCAAATCTTTGGTCTTCTTCAGGTTAAAGCCTGGTCACAATTCAGTGGCTTAATTTGCTCTCCAAATTAGGATTCAGTCTGAAAAAAGCACAAGTTCCCTCTCAGGAACAGCAGGCAGGCATGCAGGCCAAACTCAGGCCCTTTCATAGTTCTCCCACACGAATTCACTATGGATTGCTGCTCAAACTGTCTCGAGCTGTTACTTCTTCACTTCCCAACTCAGATCTAACTGAAACTGCAAGCAGTGTGGGACTTTCGCCAAGATCCAAAAGGTTCGGTTGGCTGATCTGTCTGTCAGTCACAACAAGGACTCCTCCTCCAGGTTATTTTAAGCACCAAAAGCCCAAAACTACAATTCCTACAAGTTTGGCCCCACCAAGCCCCTGTAGGCAGGCTCCATTTTAGAGTCCCAAATGTACTGATTGGCCCATTCTGCAGTCCAGGACCAAGATGATGGAAACAAACAGAACTGTCCATGCTGCAAAGAAGGCAGGTTAGAACAAACAGCAATATCATTACTACTCTAACAAATGATCAGCAAACAAGTACATCTTCTAACAGAGCTCCCTTTCAGATTAATTATGACTGCAATCCAGGCAGCTCTTAAAGAGACAGTACACAGAGGCTATACAGGCACTCTCTGGAAATACATGTAAACTGCTAAAATGCAGAACACCAGCCTGGCAGTGAGCATTTGAGCAAGCTCAAGGAAGACTTTTCAGGAACCCCCATTTGTAGGGGGGTTGCACCCTTCCCTGCCTGGAGAAAACTTGGCATCCGCATCAAGTCTGTACCATCATGCATCAGTTAACATAAACTTATTACTTTACTATACATGTTCACTACACTTCACAATACTATATCCACAATGACAATGCTTATGCATGTTTCATACGTGATACTGATTCCACTATGATTAACATACTTGTAACATCTCAATACTGATTCATGTTATAACTTCCTGTACATTAAACAATGTAGGAGGGGGCCCTTCCCTATCAGCTAACTTGGGGCTGGATGGGGCAGGGGCACCATACTGAGAAGGAAGAACAATCAACCTGGAATTGGCCATTAAGCTCAGTTTGGGTAGTGAGCTTTGAGAAATATAAACACCTTTGTGAACCACATTGAGAGGCAATCCACTGGTCTCCTAGGAGAACCATAACTGAAGCGCAATACTGGCTTGACAGCTCTGCCAGTCTTTCTGGGGGTAACAGCCACAGTCTCTGTACTTTCAGCACTAATGTTGGAGCTTTTGTCATTCATGAGGGGTGCCTCTGCATGGATGGGAATGTCCAAACTGGGAGCACTGTCAGCTCCTTGCTCTGTAGGCGCTGTTTCCACAACACTTGACTCATTTAGAGAAGGTTCTGACACAATTAGGCTTTGTGGCACTGAAGAAGGGCTGTCAGCACTCTGATATTGTTGTTCAAGGTCTGGTGTGTCACCAGGGAGACTCAGACCATCAGCCCCTTCTTTGGGCAATTCACATAGTTCCACAAAACACAGAGAGTCCGCAACCTCAGATGTGATGCTTTGCACCTCACTTTCAGGAAGCATTGGCTCCAAGGATGAAGCTGGGGGTTAGGCAGTCCAGAAGGCCCAGCTTCATCCCCACAATTAGTCATAGGGTTACCTCGAAACAGCTGACTCAAGTCATTGGAGGGGTAATAGGCATTGTCACACTCACTGTCGTCAGAGGTGGACCGACAGTCACTATCATTCTGAGCCTGCTGTGGGGGAAACCTTAACTCTGTAACTGCTGGGGTAGGTTGACTCTGTCTCTTTTTTGCAGCAGCATGAGTCACCAGCTGAGGGGAGGCAATGTCGGTGGGCTCAGCTTCAATAATAACTTGGCCGATAGGCAGCAAGTGGTTACGGTGCATGATCTTGACAGCTTTGAAGTTATTCTCTGGATGTACCTTGTATACTGGTAGATCATCCAACTTTCCAACTACTACATGAGGAAGATGGTGTCACCTAACAGCAATTTTGTGCTTGCCATGTAGTCCCAAATTGCGTAACAACACACGGTCTCTGGGCCGTAGCTCTTGAGCCTTTACTTTCCTGTCATGCCTCTCTTTGTTGGCAAGATTTCTTTTAGTGGCCATTGTGTGGGCCAGTTGATATGCATGGTTCAATTGAGCTTTCAGTTTCTGTACATACTGCAAGTAGTTTTCAGCTCAGACCCCATCTGGAGAAACCCCAAAACAGACATCAACTGGCAGGTGGGCCTCCCTCCCTAACATGAGATGGTAGGGGGAGAACCCAGTAGCATCATGTTTTGTGCAATTGTACGTGTGTACCAAGGTGCTAATCTGCTGGCTCCTCTTATGCTTGTCTTTTGGGTGGAGAGTGCCCAGCATGTCTAGAAGGGTGTGGTTAAAACGTTCTGGTTGAGGGTCCCCCTGCGGGTGATAGGGGGTGGTTCTTGACTTCTGCACCCCCCACAGAGAGAGCATTTCTTTGATTAGCTGACTTTCAAAGTCTCTGCCTTGGTCAGAGTGGATCCGCTGAGGGGGCACCATAGTGGACAAAGAAATTTTCCACTAGCACCTTGGCCATGGTAGAGGCCTTTTGATCTTTAGTTGGAAAAGCTTGTGCATACCATGTGAAATGATCTGTAACCACTAACACATTTCCAATATTCTGCTGGTCAGGTTCTAAATGCAAAAAGTCTATGCAGACCAGTTCCATGGGGTGCCGGTAGTAATATTGACAAGGGGGACAGCCCTGTGAGGCAGGGCTTTCCTTTGCAGACAATGACTGCAGGTCTTTACATGGTGCTCAACATTGGCCCCCATCTTGGGGCAGTAGAATCGAGATTGTACCAGGTTGAGAGTTCTGTCAATACCGAGGTGCCCCATATGATTGGGGAGGGACCTCAGTACCAAATCTTTAAAGACTGTGAGCAGGACCAATTGCTGCTTGTCTACTCTACCACTACGATCCACTGTCTCTCTGTATAACAACTGATTGTGTAACTTCAACCTGGGGCCTTATTTAAACAATAGGGCAGTTCACAAGTCAGGGGAATGCAACTGGGACACATCTTTCCCCGCACACAGGGCATCAAGTGCAGGCTGAATCATAGGATCTTGGGATTGAGCCCATTGGATGCTATCATTTTCAAATTGAGGTAGTGCACTAATATCTAGAGCAGAGAAATGGCAATAGGCAGCCAGTATGCAGGTATCAGGAGGGCCCAAGCAATCTACTAAACAGTCCATTGTGTCCGTAGACATCTGTTCATCTCTATCAAACTTCTGGCACAATGCTCAGATTTCAGATTTAGACAACCTGACCCAATCACCCTTGGAGACTGGCCTTCATGACAGGGCATCAGCATTAATATGGTTCAGTCCTGGCCTGTATTTGACAGCATAATCATAGGTTGATAAAGCAGAGAGCCACTGATGCCCAATGGCGTCCAACTTAGCTGAAGTCTGTACATAGGTTAACGGGTTATTGTCAGTCTTCACCAATATCTTTGCCCCATAGAGGTGCTCATGAAACTGGTCAACAATGGCCCATTTTAGGGCAAGGAACTCCAGCTTGTGCACAGGATAGTTTTGTTCTGATGGGGTCAAGCTCCTGCTGGCAAAAGCCACTAGTCTCAAGCCATCCTCATGGTTTTGATACAGCACAACTCCTAGGTCCTGCAGACTAGCGTCCATATGCAGCACATAGGGCTTGGTAGGGTCAGCATAGGTGTGGATGGGGGCATGGGTGAGCTGGTATATGACTTCATGGAAGGCTGCTTCACATCAGGTGTCCAGCAGGGCCCAAAAGGTTCACCTGTTCAGAAGTATACTTTCTCTGGTTCTTTGAAAGCCCCTTTCTTGTATTTACGTTTGGTAGGGGGGTAACCCTGGGTGAGATTCAGGAGCGGGTGAATCACCTTGAAATAGTCTCTTATGAACCTGCAGTAGTAGCCACAGAACCCCAGGAAACGTTGTAGTTCTTCCAAGGTATGGGGCTGGGACCAAGTAGTCACTGACTCTACCTTCCTGGGATCAGTCTCTATCCCTTCTGCAGATACTATGTGCCCCACATACTTCATGGAGGTTTGAAAAAAATGGCACTTGTCAATGGACAGCTTGAGGCTGAAGTCTTCCAATCAGTCTAGGACTTTAAACAGTTGGGTCTCATGCTCCTCTAATGTATGTCTGAACACAATGACATCATCTAGGTACACTAGGCATTCCAGCAAGTTCATATCTCCCACCGCATGTTCCATCAGTCGCTGAAAGGTAGTCAGGGCACCTGAAATCCCCTGTGGCATTCTCAGGAATTCGTAGAACCCCAAAGGACAGATGAAGGTGGTTTTCTCATAGTCCTCCGAGGCCATCGGAATCTGGTAATTTCCACTGTGAAGATCCAATACTGAGAACCATTTGCTCCCATTCAAGCAATCCAGGGCATCTTGTATACAGGGCATGGTGTATTGATCTAGGACGGTCCGCCGGTTCAGGGTTCGATAATCAACACACATCCTCACCAACCCATTCTCCTTATGCACAACCACAATGGGAGAGGCATATGAGCTCCTTGATTCCTATATCACGCCAGCAGCGAGCATTTCCTGCAGATGTCTCCTCACATCATCTATGCCCGCTGGGGCTAGGTGTTGGGATCTCTCTCAAAATGGCTGGTCATCATGCAGGCATATAAGATGCTCTGCACCCTGGACACACCCCACATCCCATTCTTTTAATGAAAACACTTGGTCTCTCTGGGTGAGTTTCTTGCTAATCCTAGCCTTCCATTCAGCTGGCAGCGGGGAATCACTAAAGTCAAATAAGTCCGGGGTCACTCTCTCCTTTTGACCAGAGTACTTGTTATTGGGTAATACTGCAATGTCTACACAGTGTACTGTAGCTAGAGTGCACCCTCTGTTCACCCGGACCTCCCGATCTGACACATTTCGAATCTGGACCATCACTCATCATGCATAGGCACAGGCACAGGCAGGCAAGATGCTGGGTTTAACCAATAATCCTTCTAGCAATTTTCCATCACCTGGTACATCCAACATTAATATTTTGTTCTTTATGTTTCTCTTTAGGTGGACTTCTCCATGGATTGTGCACTGGGCATTGGGGGCCAATACCAAGGAATCAGGTTGCTTTTTCCACACTATCCCCACTAGCTCATCTGGGTCCTCATTATTGGGTTTCTGTTGTAAGTCATATGCCCTTTTTACTAAGGCTGGAATTCTTAGGGCCCATCCAGTCATTTGCCCTTGTTTCTCATGGCAGAGTTGTACTAGCCTCCCAAACATGTGGGCATTTGTTCCAATTAACAGGGAACCCCATCATACAGTCTGGTGGGGGGACACACTAGGGCGAGCGTCTCTACTTGCTCCTCTACACCAGTTATAGTTGCAGGAAAAGACAACCAGAGACGGACATATCCCAGGTAAGGATAAGGCTTGTTGCTCAGCCCCCACACATGTAGGCCTTCCAGGGATTGTAATGGCTCATCAGATAAGTGTTTGTCATACCAGTCCTGAAATACAGTGGTCACTTGTGACCCACTGTCAAGCACAGCCCAAGTAGGAATATGATTCACAGCCACAGTAGTCTTCATTGAAGGACCCACTATTTTGGACCAGTCTGGAGGGACTACAGCAGGGGCCTGGACAGATAATTTAGCCACAAAGGGGTTTGAATTAGGATGGTCGAAGCCTTCACTGCAGTCATTTTGTACTCCCCTTGACCACTGATTCTTTTTCTAAAGCTTTCCTTGAAGACAGTTCACCACTTTCTCTAAGTCCTTCTGAGACTGGCATTCCCTCTTCATATGGCCATCCTTGCCGCAATTGTGACAAATGACAGGCTCTCGGGGCATCCTTGGGGAAAACATAGCAGGGGATTCTGGAGCATTGACAGGAGAATGTGATCTGACTTCTGCTGGTAGTGTACCATGTCTCAAAAGTTCCTTTAGGGGCAGTCAATTCCTTGAGCTCAGTCGAGAAGCCACTCTCAGTAGAGGATGTCTGAGGGTGCACCCCCAACCCCATTACAGACACGTCCTGACATGGGCCAGGGTCTCTGTCAGCAGGGGATACCTCAGAAAATGCACCCGGTTGTACTTTTCTGACTTCCTTCAGCAACTCCTCTCCCCACCGCTTAGCCCACGCGGTGGGACACTCATAGTGATCTCATTTCCAGAAGGGCCTTCCGAGTTGCCATGATCACTTGGGCTGCACTCACCCCATAATTACAATCTCCTCTCTTCACTGTCTACCTCCGGGTTCTTTTATCAAGTCACAGTAGTCAGGTGGGATGGGCCTCTCCTATCCTGGAGCCTTAACTGGATGATCTGCAGTTTAGAATGCTTGGCATGTTGCAGTATGTGCCCCAATCTCACACGGTTCAAATCACTGGCAGCTACCCACCTTTCCGAAAGCTTTCTACAGAGCTCTTTCTAGGCGAGCAATATACACAGACAAACTTTCCCCCCCTTCACATTGTTTGGTACATTGGAATTTCCATCAAGTCTCCCTGACTCAGTGCTCCCAGAATTGCCTTGAAGTACAAATAGGTACTTCACGACTTGGTCTGGCAAGGTTCATGGTTCTCAAATATGTAATGGCTTCAAGAGCAGGACTCCTGCAAACTTTCTATGATTCTTTTTCTGCTTCTCAGCCTCTCCATGCACTGCCACTTAGGTGCAGGGGCAACACAGTTGATCCAGGTCTCCCAGTCATCCTCCCCTAGCAAGTGGGGAGGTGCCAGAACATTCTCAGCCCTACAGTAGGGTCGTGACTAATAAGCAGGTACGAATATGAATCAGCGTTGGCATAGGCACAGAAGTTAGGGGCAATAATAGGTGCTGGAGTGGAAGGGGTGTTGGGAAGAACACCCCAGGTGGCAGGAATAGTTTCTTAAAGTCCTCTATGGTTTCCCTTCCTCCAGGAACAACTTATCATTTCTCTCAAAGAGTCTCAGATAATGGTGGGGAGCTCATCCTCCCCAGAGTCTTTACTATCTTTTGTGATCACTCTCCAGTGGCTAGGACCCTTCTGAGGCAATAGTCTGTGGCACTTTAAGAAGCTGTCCCACGAGGTCACTACACCTTTACCAAGGCTATGAGAAGTTTGGTGATCAAATCAGCCTTCGACCCCACCACCACAGGGTTTTTAAACATTCAGCTTTGGAAATTACTCCTCTGCAGTGTCCTTACTGGGTACTCGGGAATACCCAGTATAAGCAGGGAGCATTTTGGGGTCGATCTTGTCCAGTACCACCCACCAACTGGCGTGCAACAGCCATTTCTACTGGGGTAGCCATTAATCTTCAACAATAATTCATAATTTTTGACCACTAGAAGGCACAAAATCCCAATGGTGAGCCTCCAAGATGTAATCCTTAGGTGGCGCTATCCCAAGGGCTACTATCCCTGCCTGCTTGGCTAGTAGCAGGTTAAGGGGCCTGGGTAATGAAATGGGTGCCTCCACCCGGAGGTCAGGGTTGTTAGTGATCGAGCTAACCTGGGCACAGCCCTCCAGGACATGGGTAACCCCCCTCCTTTCCCTTAAAGTGGCCTGAACAATATACAATAATTACTTTCACAATGACCCTATTCACCAGGCAATTACCCACAATGGTTGCACTTAGCACCAGAGGCTGGACCCTCTGAAAAGCAGCCCTGGGGACCCCCGTAAAACAAGATTAAGCACAGAAAATAGCAACAGTTTAATACTTTTTGGCACAAACTGGAGACCACAGTCAAGTAAAATGCAAACAAAGTTAAATCTGATTTATTCAGGGGACGTGAACAAGGGAGGGCGTAATCAGGTTGATTTCCTTAAAGCTATATTAATCAGACAGTTAGGCATGCAGTTCAGGAGTCCTAAATGATCACCTCTGGGTACCCAGGTAGGAAAGCAGTGGGTTAACAGGACGTTGCAGCTTATTGAGGCCCTGTGATGGAAGAATGCAACATACACAAACACACACTATTGGTTATCGGGCCGGAGGAGGGAGTTAGTGAAAGAAGACAACAAGACAATCAGATGCGACAACACTTTTAGATTTAGCTGTTGTTGCAGAGGAGCTACCTGATGTTTACTTGTGATGCAATACTGGACACAGGCAGGAACAAAATCGAGACTGCAGGCTGTTGAGCTGGAGTGCCCGGAGAAGAGGGCCACCACGAATCACTGATTGTGGATTTCCTGTTTGAGGCGTTGAGAAGGGGGCTGATCCCCAGGCCAGTCTCTCGTCAATGACTTTCTCTGCATAGCAGATATTCTGGCTGGGTGAGTGTAGCAGGGTCCCAGGTAAATGTAAATGGATATGGATTCAGTCCGTGGAGCTGGATACAGCCTCCAGCAAGCAAAATACAGTTCAGACACACAGTGGGGAACCAGATCATGACCCACTAGAAGCACATTCACATGTAAGGAAATTCCACTGTACCAGGCAAATGGCTTTCCGGTCACAATTACAGAGTCTCTGCACAATCTGGGAGTTCAGAGGTAGCTGGAAGTCCTGACGAGCCGATCGCATTCAGCAAATCTTCGGTCTTCTTCAGGTTGAAGCCTGGTCACAATTCAGTGGTTTAATTCGCTCTCCAAATTTGGATTCAGTCTGAAAAAAGCACAAGTTCCCTCTCAGGAACAGCAGGCAGGCATGCAGGCCAAACTCAGGCCTTTCCACAGCTGTCCACACAAATCCACTATGGATTGCTGCTCGAACTATCTCGAGCTGTTACTTCTTCATTTCCCAACTCAGATCTAACTGAAACTGCAAGCAGTGTGGGACGTTCCCCAAGATCCAAAAGGTTTGGTTGGCTGATCTGTCTGTCAATCACAACAAGGGCTCTTCCTCCAGGTTATTTTAGGCGCCAAAAGCCCATACTACAATTCTTACAAGTTTTGGTCCCACCAAGCCCCTGTAGGCAGGCTCCATTTTAGAGTCCCAAATGTACTGATTGGCCCATCCTGCAGTCCAGGACCAAGATGATGGAAACAAACAGAATTGTCCATGCTGCAAAGAAGGCATGTTAGAACAAACAGCAATATTATTACTACTCTAACAAATGATCAGCAAACAAGTACATCTTCTAACAGAGCTCCCTCTCAGATTAATTATGACTGCAATCCAGGCAGCTCTTAAAAAGACAGTACACAGAGGCTATACAGGCATTCTCTGGCAATACATTTAAACTGCTAAAACACAGGACATCAGGCTGGCAGTGAGCATTTAGGCAAGTTCAAGGAAGACTTTTCGGGAACTCCCATTTATAGGGGGTTACATACGCATCTGCACCTATACTCGGGACTAATCAGCATCAAATAATCTTTGAATTACACAAAACAATTGCAGTCATTGGGTTGTAATGGTCTGTGTGAAATGGGCACGATCCTGCTAAAACAAAACAAAAAACAGGACATGAGGTTTATAAGCTGAAAAAAGTAGATTCTTCCATTAATGGTCAGAAATGAAGATGAGTGAGGTAGCTGGGACAAGATGCAAATCAGAAGGAAGCATCCAAGGATCAAGAGGTTAGGAAGCAGAAGCTGCATTGCCAACCTATTGACACCCCATAAAATCACATCACCGCTGACCCCAGACAAGTCCCCTTTAAAAAAAGAGAAAGAGGAAAAAAGATCAAGGTCAGTATAGTGCTAGTGAGACTGGAGTGTGCGGTCCCCGCAGAAGTCCATGTCCTGGACGCAATCAGGCTATGCAGACAAAGAGGCTGCAGCTTGGCTGACTGGAAATACCTGGGGGGGGGGTGTTGGGAGGAGGGGGTGCAGATCAATGCCCACAGTCTGCCCCTGAACTTTTCCTGTTGTATCCTTTCGCCCCTGTGGTACCTGATAAAACCAACCCATCTGGGGTCTCCCAGGGTAATGACAGTCAGCCAGAGCTGCTCCCTAGACATTGGGCCTCACACCCAGCTGGCAAGTTCTGAGCTGTAGCAGTGCCATCAAGCGTGAGGGGTGCGAAAAGGCTAATCATTGCCCAGATAATCTTATATCCTTAGCATGGTAATATTGCTTATAGGAGAAGAAAACAAACTGCAGGAATGGATTGTTGCTTCCTTCACCTCAACAGGAAGCAGGTCCCTCAAAAAGTTTGTTAACACACCTTTATTCCCCGAACAGGATTTCTCAACTGTAGCACTCACTCAACATTTTAAAGTGATATTTTGCCTCCTAATAAATACACCAGTGCTAAAGTCCATAGGGTAACATGTGTGGGTCCATTGTGCTGGTTGCTCTGGGATCCAGACCAAGCTTTGCCGATTAGAGGGTGAGACAATACGATTGAGGAAGAGGTAAAGTCATGGTCTGGAAACCTTGAGCTTTTCTTAAAAAAAGGAAAACAGCGAAAGGAGCAACAGCAGCAAAAGAAAGTCTGCAGTTCTTACTCAGTATGAACTAGAGAGAATGAGAGGATAGGTACAGAAAGAAACAGTGGAGCAAGTCATCTCCCCCACCCCACCTTTTAGGATCTACCTAGTTCAGAGAAAGGGATTTACTGACAGCGATTACAGCCTGCAGCATTCTGAAAGCAGGGGTGCAATGCTGAAGTACTAGGGCACAACCGGCTAACTGCTCAGTGAACGCTCACACGCGTAGGTATTGAAACAGGATTACAAATTTGCTATAGGCAGCCAGCAACCATGACAGAAAATAATAAGCAATATCGAGTTCCCCACTCCATCCTCCACCACCAGTGGCACCCTCCATGAGGATGATGATGATGATTACTGTTGATTAGCCTGTCAGTCCACCCCAACCCGACTCTGCCACAGAAACAGAAGAACCATTTTTCTACATGTCGCCTTTCACTACCAAATGCCCTCCCCTTCCCTGCCCCCAGCAGTAGAAAAGGTGAGTCCTTGTAACATAGAAACATAGAAATTGTCAGCAGATAAGGACTGCCAGGCCCAGATAGTCTGTCCTAACTCTACTCTAGTTTGTGGCCTTTGACTCTAACTGGTCAATGGCTACCCGCCCTCCTTCTTCCCACCTCTAATGTTCCCCTATGCCTGCGCCAGGCATGTTTAAAATCCTTTACTGAGCTCGCTCCCACAACCTTGTGTGGCTATCTGTTCCATGGGTCCACCACTCTCTCTGTGAAGAAAAACTTCCTCACATTTCCCCTTAACCTGCCTCCTTCCAGTTTCATGCCATGCCCCCTTGTCCGTTTACAACTCTTGTATTTGGAAGATGTCTCCCCCCTGCACCTTGTTTATACCCTTAAGGCACTTGAATGTTTGTATCATGTCCCCCCCCATCCCTCCTTTCCTCTAGTGAGTACATATTGAGGTCCCTAAGCCTCTACTCATATGTTTTATGTTGCAATCCCTGCACCATCTTAGTTGCTCTCCTCCTGACAGCCTCCAACCTGCTAATATCCTTACAAAAGATGTGACCTCCAGAACTGTACACAGTACTTTAGGTGAGGCCTGACCAGCGTTCTATACAAAGGCATCACCACCTCCCACCTTCTGCTAGTGATACCTCTGCCTGTACACCCCAGCATGCCACTGGCCCTCCCTGCAGCCTTTGTTCTCTGTTTGACATCTTTAGGTCATCAGAAATTATGACTCCCAGGTTCCTCTCCTCTTGGTGATTGTCAGCAATTCCCTCTGCATTTTGTAGCTTATCTCAGGGTCTCCTCTTCTTAGGTGCATTATTTTTCACTTCTTGGAACTGAACCTCAGCTGCCACACCTCCGACCATCTTTCAAGCTTTTCCAGATCCCACCTCATCCTCTCAACCCCATCTGGAGTATCCACCCTGTTGCAGATCTTCGTGTCATCTGCAAATACTCAGACCTTTCCCTCTAGTTCCACTGCAAAGTCACTAATGAAGACATTAAACAGGACTGGTCCCAGGACTGATCCCTGAAGTGCCCCACTGGTCACCTCCCCTCACGTGACTGGATCCCATTTACCACCACCCTCTGCATCCTGCCCATTAGCCAGTTTCTAACCCAGTTTAACCACCTTGTTCCCCATTCCCAGACTACCCATCTTGTTAACCAGCATCTTGTGTGGCACAGGGTTGAAGGCTTTGCTAAAGTCTAGGTAGGTCATGTCTATTGTTCCCCCTTTGATTGATTTCCCTTGTCACCCAGTCAAAGACGTCTATCAGATTCATCTGACACAACCTACCTGCTGTGAATCCATGCTGACTCACTCCTGGGCCCCACTGACTTCCAAGTGTGCCATATCCTTTCTTTAAGCAGTGCCTCCATGATCTTACCCACTACTGAGGTGAGGCTGACTGGCCTATAATTCCCAGCCTCCTCCTTACTCCCACCCTTGAGCAGAGGTACCACATGTGCCCGCTTCGGTAGTCAGTGATGATAGCGATTAAAAATGAGCAACTGCAAGAACAGTAACTCATTTAAAATGCTATCATCATTCACTACCCTGCAACCAGAAAGTGACCGGAAGAGGAGGGACAGATAGAAAGAGAGGCGGGATAGGAGAGAGGGTTTGGGTAGAGAGGCGTGCCTGCTGTAGCTGAGCCAGCCTTGTGGTGTGGTGGTGAGGGTGGCTTCCTCCGATGCAGTAGGGACTGGGTTCGGGCTGGACCAAGGCAGAAAATTTTACTGCAGCTTGTGGCTGCCGTTTTGTTTTGTTTTTTGCACCCACGCCGAGTTTTGGCCCCTCCTCGACATTCACCCCTCTGGAGCTGGTAATCTAAAATCAGGGCAGCCGCGGGGCATGTGGGCCCTGCAAAAACACGAAGTGTTCCTGGAAGTGGGGTCACTGAGACGTGTATATCGCCGATATGCTTTTCAGTGATATACACATGCTACTAGCAATCGCTGTTTTGCGATTGGTATTATGACATGGAGCTGCCCGCTTCCAGTCCTCCGGAACTACTCCAGTATTGAGTGACTCTGTGAACATGGCTGCCAGAGGTGCTGCAAGTTCCCTTCACAGTTCCATCAATATCCTTGGGTGTATGCCATTTGGTCCCATTGCTCTGTCCACCTTCAGTTTTGAGAGCTCCTCTAGGATTCTCTCCACTGGGAATGGACTTGTGTCTACCTCCCCCCACCTCTCCCTCATGTATGTTACCAATATGTGGGACCTGCCCCTTCTCTTCTTTTATTAATTTATTTATTTTATTTGTACATCAGCTTACAACCTTTGAGCCAGAGGCTCATTTCCAAAGGTACCTCGTCATAAACAGGACAAACACAGTACAACAATTAGTACATCATAGTAGATTACAGCTTTTTACATCATTGTGGTCACAGTTTAGGCAGATATAAGCAGTAATGACTTTGTTACAATAACAGTGTTACAGGTTTGGCATTCACAGGTTATTACAATTATTTGGATAAGATTGAGAGATAAGCATACATTAGAAAAGTAGACAATTAGACTTGAGCTGAGACTGCTAGGTTAGTAAAAACAGGTGGCTATGGGACAGGGTAGGTGATAAGTTGGGGAGGGGGGGGCCACTCTGGGAGTTTTGTCAGTTTTTGAAGTGGAGCTACTCAGAGAGTTTTGTCGGGTACAAAGAACTGGGACACCTACGGCCAGGGACAAGCACAGCTACGCATGTTAAATAGCTGACTTCGAAGTGAATACTGAATAGAAGTATTTGTTCAGATGAAGCAATTGTGGATGGAATAGATTTTGGGTAGATGCCTCCCCCAACCCCAACCCTCACACCACAAGGAAACCTTGACCTGTATTACAGTGCTGTATTGTCATACCTTGATACACTTTAAAGTTCAGCATGCCCACTCTCCGTGAATCTTTTTTTACATTGTTTGCAAGAGTGCTGGACATTAGTTTTACACAGGACATTAGCACTAAAGCAGTCCAGTTTTAGACCAATGTGTGGCTGTCTGGCATCAACAGAATGGGGGGGGACTATTATTCCACTTGAGTAATTGCACTGTGGAAAAGTGCAGAGGTCCAGCTAAGTTAATAAAGTTCCTAACCCTCCATCTACGCCCCCTCCCCAACAAGTCCCCTTAGCCTTGCATAAAAATCACAAGTGTGTGTGCTTTCTAGGTCCCCTACAGTATGAGCATAAGAGTTACCACATAATCATAACATGGAAACACTACAGGCTACTGGTTGGAGTTCCAGCTTTGAAACCAAAAGATCTCAAGTTTAAGCCCAGCTAAAGTAAAAAAACTCATGGCATGATCTTGGGTAAGACACTATCCCCCCCCCCCACCTCCAGTGAAGTGGCATAATGCCCAGGATAACCTTTAGACATTGTTAGTATTTTTAATTTTAAATAAAATGGTGTGCACATGACACTTTACAAAATCATTTTGCAGTGCCTCATTCTTTTGCTATTCTGTACAATTAAATTGCAAAATAAAATGTTTAAATAATAAGTAAGGAATGAATACTGGTTAGTTGTTGTTGTTTAACCAGGACTAGCACAATATGCTGAAAGCTTTTTTACAGGTGCAACCTGAGAGCACAGGGAAGTTAAGTGACTTGCTCAAGGTCACACAGTCTGCAAGTGGAAGGTGTGAGATTCAAACCCAAATCTGGTCTGCTGGATGTCACCAGAGTTGCAGCTCAGAGCCTTAAACCACTGCGCTATACTGCCTCCCTGCCTGCTACAGAGAAGTGTGTTAGGCTCAGGGGGAAGAACACAAGGGCCAAAGCACCCAGTTGGTTCAGTTCTGGGGTTGCCCAGGCAGTAAGGGAAAAGAGGTTGGCCAATAGAAAATTCAGGAAGACTGAGAGAGGTGGATAGGGAAAATTACCTCAGGTTGGCTAGTGAGACAAGTAAGGAAGTCCGGCAAACAAAGGCACAGAAGGAGCTGCAGATAGCTGAAGGAATTAAGAAGGAGGAGAAGGCTTTCTTTCACTATATAAGTGAGAAAGGGACAAGAAGAAAAGGATTGTTATGCTTAAGAAAGGGAAGGAGTGGGTGGAGAACAAAGGGGGAAAAGCAGATATACTAAATAAATACTTTTGTTCCATCTTCACCAGGGAGAAGGAAGGAACAGTGCCTTCAGGAGGGAGAACAGAAGCAGGGGGAAGGGGAACACAGATGCAGTGATAAAGGAAACTAGAGTGAGGGAGGGGCTGCTGGCATTGAAGGTGGCCAAATCACCAGGCCCAGACAGAGTACATCCAAGGGTACTAAGGGAACTGGCTGAGGAGCTGGCAGGGCCACTGGCAGACCTAGTAATAGTTCACTAGAGTCAGGCATGGTACTGCAGGACTGGAGAACAGCACATGTAATGGCCCTCCACAAAAGTGGTCCCAAGGATGACCCATGGAATTACAGACCAGTAAGTCTGACCTCCATTGTGGGCAAGCTCATAGAGACCATACTAAAGGAAAGATTGGTGGAATAACTACATGGTTTCCAAGAAGCACGGCGGCATGGGTTCATTTATTTATTTAATTAAGCGTTTTACCAGGCAGGCATACTGAGCATGTACCTGCTATTCTAGATGCATCCTGGGGGTGAGGGGAGAGGGAGAAATACAGTAAAATACAAATAGCAATACAATAAAATGTACAGTTAAGCAACAGTAGAAAATACAATGGAGTGTGGAATACAATGGAAAGACAAAGGGAGGGATAGCGAGGCTGAATAGAATGAATGGTGGGTGGGCAGAGGGGGGGCAGTGAAAAAGCAGGGATACTGAATGAATATTTCTGCTCAGTATTCACAAAAGAGGAGGAGGAAGTGTCTAATCCAATTAACAGAAGCACTCTTGATAGGGCGGTCGATCCCAGTCCTTTCACAGACGAAAGGGTTCTGCAAGAACTCCTAAAACTGAAGGTGGACAAAGCAATGGGGCCTGATGGAATTCACCCCAGAATTCTAAAAGTATTAAGGGGAACTAGTGAAACCACTGACTACTCTTTTTAATAAATCATGGGAGGATGGTGTGGTACCTGAGGACTGGAGGAAGGTGGATGTGATTCCCCTTCACAAAAGTGGGACCAAGACAGAGGCAGGAAACTACAGACTTGTCAGTTTGACCTCTGTGGTAGGGAAAGTGATCGAGTCACTTCTGAAGGAAAGAATTGTTGAGTACCTAGAGGCCAGTGGGGCACAGGACCCAAGGCAGCATGGGTTCACAGCGGGAAGGTCCTGTCAGACAGAATCTAATAGATTTCTTTGACTGGGTGACCAAAGTAGTAGACCAGGGAGGGGCTGTGGACATGGCCTACCTAGACTTTAGCAAGGCATTTGACACAGTCCCACACAAAAGATTAATAGTCAAATTAACCAGCCTGGGAGTGGGTCCCAGGGTGGTAGCCTGGATAAAACATTGGCTGGACAACAGGATACAGAAGGTAATTGTAAATGGAGTTCACTCTGAAGAAAGAGGGGTTACTAGTGGGGTACCGCAGGGTTCAGTACTGGGTCCAGTCATTTTTAATAGGGTTGTCAGAACCCTCTGAAGTTCTGGGTTCTAGTTCTAGTCTAGAACTTTTGGAAAAGTTCTAGGGTTCTAATCTTTTTTAGAACTTTTTAGAACTCGAACCCTATTTTTTTATTGTGCTGCCAGTAATGAAGATAGTAATAAAATACATGTAAAGGAAAAACTGTTCAATATAAGGGGGAGAGAAATTATCATGTGTGACATTGATGGGAATACAACTAGGTTTATCTATGGTTTCTTCTGTTTGCTAAAGCCAGCAACTTAATACTTAACAGGCCCACCCACCCACCCATATGTTAAAAGTTTCCTGCTGCAGCTGCATCATAGTTCCTTAGTGAAAGAAAGAGGCACATTAGCCATGTATGTACTCAGCTATATATACTCATCGTCATGAATTATGAGAAAAAATAACTTATATTACCTAATCTCAGCTATTTGCTGCTTTCTGTTTTAAATGAGTAAATCAAAAGTTGCTATGTTTAAAAGAAAGCTTTTATAACAAAGTCAAGCCAAGGTACTACAGCAGCAGCATGTGGAACTGTTGCAAAACATATTATGTCATAACGTAGTCAGTCAAGACATTCGAATAAATAAAATATGCCAGTCATTGTTGCTGGCAAAAATGCATGCAATTTTCTAAGATAATGCATACATATACCAACATTTTTGTTGGCAAATTGAAGTAATACATACAACTTTCTAAGATGATGCATTTTTGCAGCTGATACTTCAATAAAATCTGTATTTCAGTTACATAAATAAAAAAAGTGGTTTCCTCACCACATACTAACTTAAGGAACATTTAATGTAGCTGCAACAGTTGGCATGTGATGTTTAAGGGACAGCGTCTGTCAACCCCATTATGTATCAAATTATCACTACTTGTAAAGCAAAAACACTTTATGATAGGTCACATTCTGTGAAAACTGCTGATGCAAATTTTCTTTTATTTCTGATTCCTTTATTCTTTTTTTAAAGGGGACAGGACAATTGTGCTAGGTGGCAGCAGTTTGCAATATATTTAATAAGAAAAAAATATATTTACATATATTATATGTACAGTAGGTTCGGTCTGTCATCATCTTTTTCCTCACCATCCCCAGCCGATCACGAATCTGTAAATGAAAGGACTAAAACAACACCCACCTTTCACCCCATCACCCCATTCCACTTTTCTTCCACCACCCTCATCTGTGCAGTAGCACCCATGTTAAAACCAACCTACAACCCTCACCCATGTACTAGCATCCATTTTTGGTTTATGGCTAACATTTCTATAATTGAAAAATTAATAAACAGCTACCAATTAGAACTTATTGTTTTGTCCTCTTTAAAATTGAAAAATAGACCGTCTCCTGTCCCAGCCCATACTGATGCACCACAAAGTCACAGAAGGTAAATCCAAAAATATATGTTTGCACTTTAACTATAAATAATATGATACAGAAAGGATTGATGTGACAGTGTCCCTTTTATGCCAAATTTGGGCCTGTTCCCATTGATGTTAAAATTGCCCTGTATATAAAACTTGTTGACTTTAGTTTAGACCCTAGCTACAAAGCAGTTTGCCATGAAATGGTGAAAGTTTTGTGGAGTATATAGTCAAGGTAGTAGATCGAAAGGAGAGAGACAACCAAAGTCATCACAGTCTGTAAAGTTTCCTTTTGGTGCAGAGAGACTCTGTCCCACACAGTATTTACCAGCCACCACCATCTGAGTTGTCATCACCATCAACATCCACAACATCAATCACTTCAGGATCAGTTTGTATACTCTTGTAGGGATATGAAAATCTTGACTTATTAACTTTAATAAAAGTTAACGTGTGTACATTTTCTGGCAGCAACCTATTTCTGGTGTCTGTCACAATATTGCCAGCTGTACTAAACATGCGTTCTGAAGAGACACTTGTTGCAGGACAACCAAGATATTTACAGGCTTCTTCATACAGCTCTGTCCAAATTGACTTTTTTGATCTCTAGTATTCAAAAGGGCATGCATCAATAGGAATAGGCAGTTCTTGCAGGTAACTATCTACCATGATGGACAGAGACCGCTCAGAAGAGGAATCAGCAGAAGCTGGTATGGCAGCAATTTGGGAAAGGTTTTGCCACAGATTTAGCTTGCTACTAAGGGTTGAAGAAGTGGCAGTGTGGAACAACTACTGTTAATGTTTGGTGACTTTTCCAGTTCTGTATCACTTGTGAAGATGAACCTGCATGTTGTGGTGATGACAACCTGAGGGTACTGTGCATGTCTGTTTGACTCCTGTGAGTGCTGCAGCTCATCTAGCAACATACATTTGTACTGCTCTATATCATCTGTTTTTGGAAGATGTATAGCCTTGAACCTGGGATCTAAGAGAGCTGCAAGGATGTAGTGTTTTGATTTCATCATTGCAACTAATTTGTCATTGGTTTTGAAGCGCTCGCTCATTCTCTTTACGAGATTCCCATGATACAGACGACATGTTGTCTGTGCTTCAGATCTGTCTTTTTCTATTTGTAGATTTAGAACACTAAGATGATGTGAAATGAGCATTATGAGTGGGATAACCTGACTCACAGATGCACCTTCAGAAGACATGTCCCTTGTAGCTGTCTCAAAAGGAGCTAGGATACAGCACACTGCCTCCATTAATTTCCACTGCAGCACAGACAGCATAATGCCATCTCCAATAATGTAACTGGAGCAATACTCATGTACAGCTTGCTTTTGCTCCAAGAGGCGCTGCAGCATATAAAGCGTTGAGTTCCAATGAGTGGAAACATTTTGAATCAGCTTTTGCTGGGGCAGCTTGTGTTTTTTTTGCAGTTCGGACAATGTCCGTATAGCCTTGGTTGAATGTGAAAAGTGAGTCACAATTTTTTTGCAAACAGCAATCACACCATCCACTTGTGTTTTGTTGCTGAGAAATCCCGTGACAATTAAGTGTAAGCAATGTGCAAAGCAAGAAGCATGCAGAAATCCTCCATCCTGTACTGCTTTCAGGATGTTGGCTCCATTGTCACTTACTATGAAGCCACATTTTAGACCATGAGAATAAACCCATTCATCAAGGAGGTCATTTAGTTCCTGCAAGATGTTTGCAGCAGTATGACTTTGCCCAAATTTCTTTATATGCAGCAGCGCCATCTTTTGGGGTGTCTTTGTTTTTGAAGAAGCACAAGAAAACATGACCCAATGAGCGGTAAGGGACATGTAATCTATGTTTTGAGTGCTGGTCCACATATTTGTTGTGACATGAATAACCCCACCCTCCGCAGTTTTAGTGCAAGCATCACTGTCACTTTAAAGCCTGATAAATGTTTGGTATTTCAACATAGGAAAATACCTTCGATGAGGAACATTGTAATGAGGCTCGCTAATGTCATGAGCTCCCTAAAATCCTCATGATCTACCAAAGAGTATGGGGAGAAGGGCTCGGCTAACAGTTCACCAATTCAGTGATTAAGATGAAGGGTCTTTTGATGATTTCTAGTAAAGATATTCTTCCTTTCAAATGCCTGAGACAGTGTTAGCTGTTTACAACGTGTCCCTGCTGGTTTATTATACACCGTGCTTCGATGGGCAGATGGACGCGGAGATGGTGGACTAGGACTTATACATTCAGTGCCATCACTGGATATGCAACTGGTACTAATGGTGCTGGCATTGGTGGTAACAGTGATCCTAGGGCTAGCAGTGGTTCTGCCCGCATCACGTTCAGACAATTCAGTATCCATTTCAGATTCCTGACCCTTCTCACGTGTGGTCTGGAAGATGGAGGACATGGGTTTTGGATGATCAAGCAAAACTGAATGCTTTTTCAGATGGCGTTTAAGAGCTGTAGTGCCAAGGCATGACACAACGTTACCACGGCTTTCTGTTTACACAGGGAACAAATTGCTCTGCATGGATCAGTTTTACTGACAGAGAAATAATTCCACACCTCAGATGTGACAGATTTTGTTCGAGTGCTAGGAAGATAGCTAAAGACTGTCTGTGTCTTTTCACCTGTCCAAACAGAACCTGAGACATGCTCCTTGGTGCTAGAAGAGTGGGCAGAAGATTCTGATGGATTTTCATTGCTGGCCAACACAGAAGTGGTGGATTCAATGGATATGTCCTTTTCATTGCCAACAGTGCTGGATGTATTTGCAAGTGCAGACTTGCTCATTTCACTTTGTTGAGGAAGTAATGATTCGTCTCGAGACACAACAGTGTCGGACTGAGACAAAGAGCTACTGTCTGAGTCAGAGAGGGACTCACTGTCACTTGTATTATTGCTGCTAGTCCTAGGGATCTTAACGGCATGAATGGCATACCTTATGGTGCCTCTCCATGTGACCCCAGCAGCTGTACAGGTTTTCTTAAAAGGTCCCCCTTTACCACACTTCACTGTTGCTCTTTTGCTGTTTGTTGAATTTTTATCACGTGAAACATTTTGCTTATTTTTGCTAGCACCAGGATTACCACTACCACCAACACCTGCTCCAACACCAGCACTAGATGTTTCATCTATGTTGGTGTCAGCCATAACAGAACCAGTATACTGCAGGGAATACACCCACACAATTCCTGTGTAAGAAAGCAATGTGATCTATGATCACTGGCTACAAATCCAAAATTTTATTTTGGCTATGACACTGTGATGCAGTGGACTGAAAGTAATTGAAGAATATGACAGTTTGCAACTAAAGGATCCCAGGTTCAAGGCTTACAGAATGATTGGGCTGCTGGGCAAAGGCATAAGCATAACTGTCAAGGGGTGCACAGCAGCAGGGTGATGGAATGACCACAAGAGATGGAGTTACACACACAAACCGAGGAAAGAGATTTTTCTGTCTCTTCTCCCAACAGGGAAATATATTTTTTGACTTCTGTTGTGTATTTAAGGATAATGTCTCCACACAACTGCCCACTGGGCTTCACGCGTAACGCCACACTGGGTAAGGTACAGTGCAGTCAAGGGCACAGCAGCATGGTGATGGGCTGACCACAAGAGACGGAGCTACATACACAAACCCAGGAAATAGATTTTCTGTCTCTCATCCCAACAGGGAAATATATTTTTAGGCTTCTGTCATGTATTTAAGGATAATGCCACTACAAAACTGGCCACTGGGCTTCTGTCTTTCCTCCCAACAGGGAAATATATTTTAGGCTTCATTCTGTCATGTATTTAAGAATAATGCCACCAGAAAACTAGCCACTGGGCCTCTCACGATAACACACACTGGGTACTAGGGTACAGTGCAGTCAAAGGGCACACAGCAGCAGGGTGATGGCCTGATCACAGGAGATGTTTCTGTCTCTCCTCCCAACAGTAAAAAAATGTATTTAAGGATAATACCACCACAAAACACACACTGGGCAGTAATAACTAGGATATAGTGCAGTCAAAGGGAAGGGAACACAGCAGCAGTGTCATCCCTCCTGATACTTGGTTGTAGGACTTGACTTTAAACAATTCAATTCAATAAAAGTTCACTGTTCTTTCACTCATTTAACTTTGTTTTCTCTCAAAATCTGATTTTCTTCACCCCTCCCCAGCCAGGGTGCTCTGTCTCCACGACAAATCCTACTAGACAGAGATGAGTAGTTAATCTTAAACAGATCAGGAGGATCAGAAAATTCAAAATATAGTAGTTTGGCAACTAGCGAGACTAAGCAGCATTCCAGTGCAGGCAGTCAGCTAGATATAATATCCCACACAACGAGAGAGACCCCACCGTTTTTTCCTACCCTCCCTTGCTTTCCTTGGTCTCCATCCCCCCTTTTCGCCCTGTCCACCACCCACACTTTAGATTTATTATTTTGTTTTACTCTAGTAACTGGAGGGAAAGCAAGTCGTCACTTTTTTTTTAAATGCCACGAGTTCGCAACGCAATCAGGCACAGCAGAACTGCAACTTCTTTCAATCTCGGAATGAACTGTGAACGCAGCCACGCATGACTTAAATACTGTGCTGATATGAACACCACATGACCGCAGAGCAGTTGGTCAGGTGGTGATGATGGTGACTGGGATCAAGGGTACGCACTACGCAGGTGCGATCTCACAATGTCCCCCCACAAGAACAGTAACTGCAGCTGGAATCGGGATGGGAAGGGAACGGAAGCGAAACTCGAGTGAGGACTCCATAGTAAGATTTTTTTCAATCGGGGGCTGAAAATTTGCATTCGGGACTTGGGAGGGATGCGCTTACCAGAAAACAGAAAAATAAGATTTTTTTTACAAAGATTCGAACCCTTTTGCGAACCCTCTAGTGTTCAAGTCCTAAATTAGAACTCGAACACCAGGGTTCAAGATGGGTTCGAATTTTACTCGAACTAGTTCTGACAACCCTCATTTTTAATGTCTTTATAAGTGACATTGCAGAGGGACTGGAAGGAAAAGTATGCCTCTTTGCAGATGACATAAAGATCTGCAACAGGGTTGATACACAAGGAGGCGTGGAAAGGATGAGAAGGGGCTTGGCAAGGTTGGAAGAATGGTCAGAAGTATGGCAGCTAGGATTCAATGCAAAGAAGTGCATAATAATGCACCAGGGAAACAAGAACCGAGGGAAAGATTACACAGTGAGGGGGAGGTAGTAACAACAACAAAAAAGGAAAGGGACCTGGGGGTAATCATATCAGATGACCTTAAGGTTAGCAAGCAATGTGAGAAGGCAGTAGGGAGGGCTGGGGGTATACTGAGATGCATAGGGAGAGGCATCACCAGCAGAAAACAGGAAGTTGTTATCCCCCTGTACAGACAGTTGGTGAGACCCCATCTGGAGTACTGCGTCCAGTTCTGGAGACCCCATCTCCGCAAGGGCACAGACAGGATAGAGGCAGTCCAGAGGAGGGCAACTAAAATGGTGCAGGGTCTGCAAGAGAAGCTGTACGAGGAGAGACTAAAGGAGCTTAACATGTGTATTCTTGAGGAAAAGAGGGAGAGGGGGAACATGATAGAAACTTTTAAGTATCTCAGTGGAATCAATAAAGTCCAAGAGGGTAGCATCTTTCAGAAAAAGAGACGTGCAAGAACAAGGGGACACAATTTAAAGATGGGGGGGTGGTTCAGGGGCAATGTGAGGAAGTATTTTTTCACAGAGAGGGTAGTGGATGCATGGAACAGCCTTCCTGAGGAGGTTGTGGGGTCTAAAACTGTGGGAGAATTCAAGAATGTATGGGACAGACATAAGGCAATTCTTGTGGGGGGGGTAGGAAGAAATAGGCTGTTGGTTAACTTGGATCTGAGGCCTATCCAGTAGGTAGGGAAATGGGCAGACTAAATGGGCCAAGCGGTCCTTATCTGCTATCAAAGTCTATGTTTCTGTGTTTCTATGTAAATGTAGAGTATGTATATTTAGTTGTGCCCTAAAGAAGAAAAGACAATAATGCAACATGTATTGACGGTCGCAGTGG
Source organism: Neoceratodus forsteri (assembly GCA_016271365.2). NCBI lineage: Eukaryota > Metazoa > Chordata > Ceratodontiformes > Ceratodontidae > Neoceratodus > Neoceratodus forsteri. The sequence goes on from CM057455.1 coordinate 58,847,550, forward strand.
GAACAGTTGTGCAGAGCCACTAGCTACTAGCTGAGGGGCCTGAATGCATATCAGTATTCACATGGCTGAGTTGTAAGATAGCAAACTTTGTGTTAAGGCAGAGATAGGAGTCTGTGAAACGCAAGTGTGGAGCAGTGCAGCTCAGTAAAATTGGGCAGAAATTGGTGATGGGCACGATACTAGGTCCTCAGCAGTGCAAGTTGCATGAGCAAGTAGTGAGAAGTGCGTTTTGAGGAGGGAGTTGAGATGTAGCGTGCTGGAGGTGTGCCTAATGTCTACCAGCAATGAGTTTCATAATTCTGGCATACGGTATTTAAAGGCGGTCTGGCCAGTAATGGTGGACATGTGAAGGGTGTGGAGAAGCCGGGAATCAATGTTCCTGAGTGAGTATGCAGGTGGGGGAAAGGCTGCTAGGGTGGTCACAAGGTAAGAGGGGAGGGACTGTGCCCAGAATTTTGCTGTGGTCCTGGCATAGTGGATCAGTCTCCGATCGTGGAGGGAAGGGAGGTCTAAAGACTTGTATAGGTCTCAGTGATGGGTTGTGGGGGGGGAGTCCAGGGCGAAATGACAGAAGAATGGAAGAGAGGATCAAGTCTGGCTAGGGAGGACTTGGGAGCTGCACTATAAACTACGTCCCCATAGTCCAGTATTGGGAGGATCATTTTTTGGACAATTGCTGAGGGCATTGGCAGGGAGATGCAACTTCTGTTGTGATATAAGGCATCCAGCATGGGGTGCAGTTTCTTGTGAATAGCATCGATATGCACAGAAAAGTCAAGGTGCTGATCAAGTATCAGTGTCAGTGGCTCAGTAATCAGCACAGTCACCTCTGAGGCCGGGAGATCAGAGGGCTGTAGGTTCAGTTCCCACATCTGGCACTTGGGTTAATATCCCAGTACTGACACTGTAGTGCAGCATGAGAGGGGTGCTGCATTTCTGAGGTGCCGTCTTTCCGATGAGACATTAAACCGAGGTCCCATCTGCTTGGATTGGTGGTAGTTCAGGTGGATGTTAAAGATCACATGGCACTTATCAAAAAGAGTAGGGGAATTTTTTATTGAAAGGAGGACTCCAAACAATATAACAAATCAAGAATAAAAGACAGAACATCACCTCAACCAGTGATCACAATTCACCCATAAAGAAGAACATTTTGCTTGGCCATACAATTTCAAATCTGAGCAATATACATTGAAAACAGAATTAGATATGTTACAAAAAAGTTCCTCAAATGAGACAATACGTTGTTGCATAGACCAAAAGCATCTTGATTGCCAAATATAAAAATGAATAATAAAGAAAACTAAAAGTAACGTTTCCGAAGGATACTTAGACCATTTACCCCTATTTGTACCATACATTAAAATCTCATAAGAAATAAAAGAAAAAGATGGTTCCTTCCATTTATTTGCCAACCAAGCCCAAAATGGTCTAATATAAGAACATTCCAAAAAAAGATGTTTCTGCATTTCCAATACTGATACACAATTTTCACGAGTACACCATCTATCATTAAGTTGTTTATGTTTATGTGAATTACCCACTGGCAATCTACCATAAGAACTTAACCAAGCACTATCCCATATAAAGGCTGGAATACGCCTTTGGGAGAGTAACATTAAAACTCTCTCTTGAGATTGAGAAGGGCAATCAGGAAAAACCAACGGTTCCGAAAAATCTAATGATACAATAGTACTGTACAATTGTTTTCTATTCAATATTTCCAAATTTGAAACTGTTAATTTCCATCTTTTCAATAAACAAAAAACGTCTTTACCATATTTGGGAATATTGGGAATTTTATGTAAAGAAAATAAATTGTTTTTCTTCCATAATGGAAAAACCGACAAAAAACTTAATTGTACATAAGGAAACCAAATTTTCGAACCAGGTCTCAAAAGCGGACTAATATTATACGTAAGAAAAATACTGAGAAAAAAGGCTATGGGGTGGACCATACCAACCCCGCCTTGTCTAATTGACCTATACGTGAAACCTCTTTTAATGGGATTCAATCTACTTCCCCAAAAGGCCTGAAAGAAAATACTATATACCAAAGTAAATAAAGACAGTGGCGGGGGGAACACATAACTAATATACAGAAAGACCGGTAACAATAATGATTTGATGAATAAAACACGTTTACGTTTAGCTATTTGCTTTCCTTTCCAACTCGCAACCAAAGACTGAGCCAAATTTAATTTCTGAGACCAATTTAAATGCATCATATCTACATCCCCAAATTTAACTCCTAAAATAGTTACTATATCTTTAGAAATGGGTATGCCTGCTAAAACACCAGATTCGGGAATCAGAGTAGAACCAAACGGAAAAACCTTACTTTTTTCATAATTAATCTGAGAACCAGAAGCCCTGGAAAACAAATCTAATGTAGAACCAAACGCAGATTCTTCATTGAGTGAAGATAAACAAACTACCACATCATCAGCATATGCTAAAATTTTAATAGGTAATATATTCTCAACAAGGCGCACACCTTTCAAGCCCTTATGAGTACATACCATTCGAATAAAAATGTCAATTAAGAATACATGTAAAAGTGGGCTTAACGGACAACCCTGCTTAACGCCCCTCTGTATAGCCACAGGAGAACCACACCAACCATTAACATTCGGAATAAGAGAAGCAGACTGATATAACAACTGTATCCAGTTAATGAAACCTTCAGGTAAACCATAAGCACAAAGTACCGAAAAAAGAAACTTATGTGAAACTCGATCAAAAGCTTTTTCTTGATCCAAGCTAAGCAAGTATCCATTTAATGTACCTGTCTGTGATGCTGTAAAAAGTTCCCGAATTATTAATAAATTATCGTTTTGAGATCTACCTGGTATTGAACAAGTTTGATAAGGACTGATTACTTTGCCACAATCGGAGATAATCTACCTAACAAAATTTTACTTAGAATTTTTAAATCGTATTCAACAAACTTATCGCTCTCCAGTTCCTTAAGTCGGTTTTCAAACCTTTTATACAATAGTATCACTAAAGCTTGATTCATTGAAGGTGCCAACCTGGCTGTATACAACATCCTATTAAACAGAGAAGTCAAAAGTGGACTAAATCTCTATAAAAGTTCTATAAATGCAACACCAAAGCCATCCGTACTGGAGCTGAATCAATGTTTAAAGAAAAATAGCATCTTTTACTTCAGCTTCGGAAATATCGCACAATAGACGTAAGCCATCCTCCATATTTAATTGAGGCAACTGAAGGCCATCAAGGTCTAGTAATTCACATAGAACTTGACTATCAACACTATATAGGTCAGTCAAGTAATTTGTCACAACTTCTAATAAGGCAGACGGAGTCTTTACTATTTGACCAGAAGCCGATGTCAATTCTGTGATAACACATTTAGCAACCCTTTGTTTACAATCATTAAAAGGGTCTAAGGCACCCTTATGCGACTTCAACCCAAACCTATGTTCAAAATCCAAAGATTTTGCTCTGTCATATCTATACTGAAACATAAGTTCCTTCACCCTACTAATTTGAACACTATAATCCAACCCTTCTGTTTCTGTTAAAGAAATCAACTTTGCAACTGCGCCTCAACCGTAGAATATTCTAAATATTGGGAATTGTTTTCACATCGGGAATATGATTGAAAAGACTTTCCAATCCCGCTTAGTATCTTCCCACTAAGTATCAACATCATCATAAAAGTCCAAAACTGACAGTCTAGCACTTAATTCCGGCAACCATGCTTGCTTAACCGTTTCGTCAGATAATAAAGAGGTATTTAGTCGCCACAAATTCTTTTTACAACGCGGAGCTCCATCCCATGATAGGCAAACAGACAAAGATTTATGGTCGGAAAATTAACAAACTCATAAATTAACATTAGTTACATGTAGAGAAACAGAGAGAAAAACAAAGTCTATCCTAGTAGACAATTTATTTTTAAAGAAAGTCCTACCACCCTCTGAGTGTAAGCAATGATTAGCATCTTTAAGATGAGCAGTATCTAAAATTTGTTTCAATTTTTGAGAATCACAAAATAATTTGGGTGTCCGCCGCATACCCCTATCTGAAATACTGAGAGCACAATTAAAGTCACCTGCCCAAATGATTAAACGAGAAGTGTACAAATAGGGATGAATGTCATTCAGAAGTGCAACTCTAAGAGCTTTGGTCTGCGGTGCATATAGAGTAATTAAACGAAATCTTTCACTCCCAAAATTAATGTCTAGTAATAGCGCACGCCCTGGACAAATATCCACCATCTTAGATACTCTCAAAGCCGGATTAGCAAATAACACCCCAACCCCTTCGCAAGGTGCCTCTCCATTTGACCAAAAGGACATTCCTGATGACCAAAGATTCCGAGCTTGTTGCACTTCATGAATAGTTTTTTAACCTTGTATCCTGAAGACAAATAACATCACTATGTAAGAGTTGCAAGCATGACAAAGCTGTAACCATCTTTCTATGACATTTCATACTATTCACATTAAGAGTGGTTATTGTCAAAGAAGCCATTAGGCAAAAATAAAGGAAAATAAATTCCACAGAAATACTCATTTAAGATAGATATCAGCAAATAACCTTAGAAACTCTTCTTCTCTGTGAGCGTCTAGGAAAACTATCGGTCTGCACCATATCCCCTTCATCCCCTTCCGAAAAAGTATCCGTAACCACTGAGGTTTTTGAAGAACGATCAGATTCTTCTCCCTCAGAATCATCTTTTGATCCCAAAACGGCAAAGCTATTGCCTAATTTCCAAGATTCGGAAATGTCACCACTAGCCGAGGCCTTAAATATTTGCTTAGATGGAACTGGTTTTCCTGACCTATGGCGTTTTTTAGACGTCACCTTTTTAAAGGGTATAGCCTGGGATACGGGGGGGGGGCATCTCTGACTCCTCAAGTTTATCAGATAAAGCAAGATCTGGTTTAGAAGAAAAAGAAACCACTGAGGAACCTTCCCTTAAAGGGTCTTTATTCACATTGTCTTGTGCATCTACCGAATCTGAAACACCCAAATTGGCTGCTGCAGCCGAACTAGACTCTGCACACTGACAGGAAGACTGAGAGGGTGTGGAGACTATGGTGAGGGAATGTGTCTGAACCAAATCCTCGCGTTTGGCACCTATAATCAACCTTTCTTGTGAGGGACATCTCTATTATGTGAAGCCCAAGGACATTTAGCATAGCCATGGCCAGTTTGTTCACATAAATTACACTTGAATAAATTCAAACATTGGGCAGCCAAGTGACCAAATTCAAAACAATGAGAGCAACGGGGAGTGTCACAAGCAGTGTTCAAATGGGTTCTAGAACCACATTTAAAGCATGCTTTAGGTTGCCCAACATAAAACAAACAACCTCTATCTCTCCCCAAGAAAAAACTATTAGGAAGATGCTGAGGACCATTACTAGAAGAAAACAGTTGGACCCTCACTTTCCATCCCCCATTCCAAATTTGTTCGCTATCCAAGATAGGAACCGGTTTATCCAGAACTTCACACCTCCTACGCAACCAAAAAAGAATGTCTTCAACATGCACTCCTTCATTACAAAACAAAATTGTGACTAACTTCACAGAAGGTTTGGTAAGAGGGACTGCTAAAAAGGGGATCCAGAGAGGTGAATTCTTAACCACCTGAAAGGCAGACCAAAAACGTTCCAAACCTGCTGGGGTTTTAAAACTTATATCATAATTAGCATTTCCCAAGTGAATAAGTGCATAAATGTCCGAGGACATGAACTTCATGGATCCTTTCAATAAAACTCTAGATATATAGAGCCTATCAGGAAGGTCTTCCAAACCCCCCTTATACAGTAACCGTACTGCATTCCTACGTGGTGCTGGATCTCCTTTATTTGAAAAAAAATCAGAGAGTTTAAATGTGGGGGGGGGGGCCCCTTCAGTCAGTACAGGATGTAAACTCGAAGCATTAGGTTTTTACCGATGAAATAGAGGGTGTATCAGAAGAAAAAACATCCTTAGAAAAGCACTCTGTAGCCTTTGTCAGCGTATCTGATCTTGAAGTGACTGTCTGAAAAGGGTTAGGAGCAACTGAAGTGTTAGCTAGCCCATTATACCTCTTTACTGAGGCATCAGAAGAGTCAGGTATCCAATTCCCTGACGGTGTTTGCTGCCATCCTGCTTCTGCAAGCGCTTTCTCAGGAGACCAACTTTTGGGACCAAGGAATGCAATGTAGAACTATTAGTTGAGCAGGAGCTATATTACCTTCTGTTAAGGACCCACAAGAAGGTAGTTGCAATAAATTAGTGTCATTACTTTGTACACCCAGCTCAGTACCCTTGTTGTTTGTACTTTGTTCCTCGTCCGAAGTGCTTTCACTGAAGGAGTTAAGAAAACTCCAGCATCAGCTTTCATAATGGAGCCCCCTTTAGAGTTAGTGTTTAAAGCCCCTGATGTACTAATCAAAGAATCACTTTCTATTAAAGTTTTAGTCTCCCTCAAAGCAAACGTCGACGCACTTACTGTGTTTGAGCATGTATCCATTCCAGTAGCAGCAAGTAAACATTGTGAGGCAGGCTCCACAGACAAAACTCCTGGCGTCACGTAAACCTCACGCAACCAGGAAGTACAGGCTGCCGAATCAGACAATATTGTCTCTGCAGACGGCAAAGCTGCTATTTCCCAAAGCAGCGCTTCTTTACGGCTCACACACCTTTCGGCTTCTGCCATTACATCACACAGCAGACGTTCTTTTTGCAACAAAACGCCTTCAGAATCTAGAGAATTTTTACATGTTTCAGGTTGTGTCGACTTACTGTGCAGCTCCACATTACTCGAGGAAAAGAATTCTTGAGGTAGCGAGTCATCCTGCATTTCAGTAACATTACAAGAAACTTCCAAATCTTCAGGAGCAGGAGAGGAAGCCCACTCTCTCCTTTCATTAACCTCCATCAGCTCTAAGGGTTGAGACAGAGTAGCCATCTTGCGTCCGTCCACCAAAGGTTCCCCCTCCAAATAGTAGGGGAATTTCCCTGGTGTCCTGGCCAAATTTCCCCCATTCACTAAAAATACCACCAACAGCTAAATCTGGTTCAAGGTCAGTTGGCATTCATCTGTATCCCCCTCTCCCGGGTCGTGCCTGAAAATAGGCAGAATTTGTCTAGTGCACTTACCTGGTCAACAAAAATTAAAAAAAAAAGCCAGAACCCAAGGTATCTGAAGGATGTACAAACCTCCAGGGGGGAGCCATCTAGGGTGCGGAAGATAGGGGTAGTGGGAAGTCGGGAGAGTTTTGCCCTTGTGCCGAATGTGAGGGAGACAGTATTCTTAGGATTTAGAAAGGGTTGATTAGCGCAAAACCAGAGTTGGACATTGTTAAAGTCCTGTTGAAGTCTGGTTGCTACTTAAGAGGAAGATGGACCTGAGGCATACAGTACTGTATTGTCTGCATACATTTGAATGGAAGTATGTGGGCAGGCCGAAGGCAGATCATTTAGGAAGATGGAGAACAACATTGGGCCAAGGACTGAGCCTTGGGAGACCCCTCTAGTGACAGGGAGGGAGGTGGAGGTGGAAGAGCCAATTCAGACTGATTGGGACCTGCCTGCCAGGTATGAACAGAACTAGCTGATGGCAGATCCTGATAGACCGGCGAGGGAGAGCTTGAACAGTAGCAAGGTGTGAGAGACCATGTTGAAGGCATTAGCAAGGTCGATGAACATAGCTGAGTTGATTCTCCTATTATCCATTCCAGTGAGGATGGTGTCGGTGAGTCTTAGGAGAGAGGTAATGGTGGAGTGCGATTTCCTAAAACCAGCCTGGTATGGAGTGAAGAAGGAGGTGGAGTCGAGAAATAAAGAGAGCTGAGAGAGCACGAGGTGCTCCTAGATTTTGGCTAGGATGGGGAGAAGTGAGATAGGGCGGTAGTTGCCCGGGGAGGAGGGATCACCACCTTTATGGAGTGGGACGACTGTAGCAAGTTTCCAAATAGATGGGATTAAACCATATGTGAAGGAGAGGTTAAAGAGAGCAGCCAATGGGCTGGCAATGGCTGGGGCAGATAGGTGGAGCATTTTGGAGTCCAGACGCAATGGGCATTTACCTTTGGAGGGATTGAGTGACCATAGGGCTTTTATTACCTCTGATGGAGTAACTAGGCGAAAGGAGAAGTTGGGGGAACGGAGGTGTGGCTGGGGTAGAAGTGGATGGCTGCATGGGGTGGAGCAGAAGAGAGGACAAGAGAGTAGATGCGCAGCTTGTGAAAAAAGAGTTAAGCTCAGTGGCCACAGTGCTAGGTGCAGTGACAATGTTGCCTGCTACATTGAGGGCTGGTGTAGAGGGTTGGGACGGAGGGGAGAACAGAGATTTAATTGACTTCCAAAACTTTGCTGGGTGATTGTAGTTAGTGAGGAAGGAGGCCTTGAAGTAATTAGTTTTGGCCTGACGGATAAGCCTCGTGCAGGCATTCTGCATTGAGCGGTAGGAAGGAGGGGAAGATCATGTCAAATGAATCTGATTGACTTCTTTGACTGTGTTGCTAAGACAGTAGACAAGGGCCAAACGGTAGACATCCTCTATCTTGATTTCGGCAAGGCCTTCGACTCTGTGCCTCACAAAAGGTTGATCAGGAAGTTAGTGGATCTCAGGGTTGGAGATAAGATGGCCAGATGGGTGGAAAACTTGTTAAGGGACAGAATTTAGAGGGTGGTTGTGGGGGGAGAGTTATCTGGCACCAGAAAGGTAACCAGTGGGGTCCCACAGAACTCTGTGCTGGGGCCAGTGTTGTTCAGTGTCTTCATCAGTGACATTGGGGATGGCCTTAAGGGCAAAATGTGCCTATTTGTGGATGACACCAAGCTCTGCAGGAGAGTGGACACAGCTGAAGGGATACAGGACCTACAAGATTATCTGGAAAAGCTGGGGAGGTGGTCTAGGATCTGGCAGCTCGGCTTCAATGCCAAGAAATGCAAGGTTATGCATATTGGAGCCAAGAATCCCAGGACAGAATACTGCCTGGGTGGAGTCCAGGTATCTGCATCAGAAGAGGAGGAGGAGGACTTGGGAGTTATGATAACTAGTGACCTGAAGCAGTCTACACAGTGCAGGAAAGCAGCAGCAAAGGCAAAAAAGATGCTGGGATGCATAGCTAGTGTGATCAGTAGTAGGAGAAAGGAGGTTATACTGCCCTTGTACAGGTCACTGCTAAGGCCACATCTAGAGTATGGAGTTCAGTACTGGTGCCCACACTGCAAAAAGGACATTAACCTGCTAGAGAAGCACAAAGGAGGGCTGCAAAGATGAATATGTGTCAGCAAGGCAAGGCATATGAGTAGAGATTGAGGACACTGAAAATGTACTCCCGGAGGACAGGAGAGTGAGAGGGGACATGATTTGGACCTTGAAATACTTGAAAGGGATAAATAAGGTGGATAAGGAGAGTCTCTTTAAGCTTAGTGGCAACCATAACATGAGGGGGCACAGTCTTAAGCTGGAGGGTGGGAGGTTTAGGATGGAGGTTAGGAAGCACTTCTTTACAGAAAGGGTGGTGGACACATGGAATGCACTGCCAGAAGAGGTGATCTCATTGAAGACAGTGGACAGCTTTGACAGAAGCTGGGTCAGGCATAGTGGGAAGGTAAGGATCATGGGTAGTGAGGGTGGGAAGAGTGGAGGGGGGGCAGGAGCAGTAGCTCAAGCTGTGGACCCTGCAGTACGAGCAGACTAGACAGACCAAATGGTCTTGTTCTTCTGGCTTCTTCATATGCTCGTATGTTTAGTGCAAAGAGCTTCCACTGCTACTTGTGATGTGTCTTAACTGCACAAAGTCGATGTCTGAAAAGCAAAGTTGAACAGACGACTCTAGATAACTTTCTCCACTAGTACTGTAGCACAGTATATACTAGGTTAGTTATAAGTTTCAAAACTTAAAGCACAAAGCTTTTTGTAAAACAATGTTTTTCAACAGAATAAAGTGACAAATAAACTCTGTCTGAGGTATCATTTGTTGTACCTACTATAGTTTTAGAATCACAGAGCGATTACTGAGTAACAACACAATGCTCAGTCTATGCTCAGTCTATGCTTTTCCGAATGACAAAAATAGAACCAAATCAGTATTTGTGAACATTTGATGTCACAAACTGGAAATCTGTGGTTGTCAGAATTGTTTCTCCCTGGTGGTTGTTATTAATGCTTCTGTTGTATTTTACAGCATCATATCTTACAGCAATGTTGTTGCTATCTGGGCTGCTTTCGGGTACGGTGCTGATTGATTCGGTACCTGAATAACATAGAAGAGTGACACTTTGTTTGAATCCACTACTTCTGGTGTTTGTCACCATTACTGACTGAGATATACAGTGGTACTATTCACCACCACCTCTATTTTTCATTTTTGGCTCGGTACCTAGTAGTAACTGTATATGAGCTGATATTGTAGGAATACAGCAAATCACAAACACAGTTCTGTATGAAATAGTGATTTCACTGTTTTTCCCATTTTCTAAGTCTTGGTTTTTATGTCAAAGAATGCATTGTAAGTTCAGTCTGTAGCCCTTTCACTACACTCCTTATAAACCACGAATCCCTATGGATTAACGTACATGAATGAAATAATAAAAAAATGTCTTTTGCTGTGTATTATAGACCACTTAACTCACCCACTAGTATTGATGTAAGAATAAATCAGGAACTGAGAGAAATGGCTAGTAAGGGTGATGTAGTTATCATGGGTGATTTTAACTATCCCAGTATTAAAAGGTTGAACTTTTCTGCAAAGACTACATCAGAAAGTAGTTTAATAAATACAGTGCTAGATTAAGGCACTGAACAATTAGTAAGAGAAACAACCAGGGGACAAACATGCTGGATCTGGTTCTGACCATTGTCATTGAAATGGTCAGTGATAAAGGAATAATGCACAGCAGGGTGGGTGTTATGCTGGGATAACATCCCGCCTCAGGTGGTTGGACCCAAGGCCGCAGGCCAAGGGAGTCCAACACCCGGGAAGGTATGTTATCCTAGCATAACACCCATCCTGGAGGGCATTATTCCTATTATACAATGGCTCATTTGTTAAAAAAAAAGAAAATAGACATTAAAATATGTTTATTATTTCTGGGGGAGGGGTCATTTTGCACTGTGTAGGTATACAGTCATGAAAAATAGTGCTACTGTATTGTTTGGTAAGTTGGTGCTGCTGTGTTTATGTATTTTAGTTGACTTCTTTCATCTCCCCCCACATGTGTTTTTTACCCTTTGAGTTTGATTGTCCCAGTCTGCCTGCTCTCCATATGCCAGGTCCTGCTATGTGGGCTACACCAGGTTAAGATGTTTGAAGCTGCCCACCGTTCTGAAGCTAAGCAGTTTGAAGTCCACAGTGATGGCTGGGGTGTGTGTTATTTATGTGATTCTCCCAATACAGAAGGAATATGGTTTGCATCAGGAGAAGAAAGAAAATAAAGAAAGCAGTGTGTCTTTAATAGTTGAAGCACATTGCTGAAGTGCGTACTCAGGTCAGTGTGTTCTGGTCGGGTGAAGACAGCTGAAGCCAGTGGGGTGGCAGTGAGACTTTTGTGGGAATGACTGGCTCCATTTAGATGTGTTTCTTTTTTCTTTTCTTGTATTTTCTTGTTGAGGTGGTCAGAAGTTGTATTGAGCGTGGTGAGTATGATAGGTTGCTGAGTGGGGTCACCGAAGTCAGCTGCTGAACTCGATCAAAGAAGCCAATTGCACTGATGGCTTCACCGTAGTGAAGTGATTTTTTTGTTTGTTTTAATATTTGATGCAGTTGTTAGTGTGCTGGGACTAGAGTCTGGATGTTATGCTGGTATAATATCCCAGTCCCATTCTGACCAATCAGGTAGCAGCATTCTTTCTTGCCATTGTATAATATTAATGTTAGAGAAACTCTTGGTAATGCAGATCACTATATAGAGACATAGACAATGATGGCAGAAAAATACCAGAGGTTCATCCAGTCTGCTCAAGTTCCCTATAATCCCTGGAACCTTCTGTTCCTCCAGGATACTAACCTTCCCATCCTCTCTCTATTCTCTTCCTTGGTCCTGTCATCCCCGGTAACCGCTGTTCCCTTCATTATTTCCCAGCCCTGCTTGAATCCTCTGACTGTTTTTGCACCCACCAGTTCAGCCAACAGACTGTTCCAGTGCTCCACCACCCTTTCCATAAAGTAATACTTCCTCACATCTCTCCTGGACCTACCTCCTATTAATTTCCATTCATGTCCACGTGACTGTGAATTAGTACTCAGGTTAAAAAGTTTGCAGTAGTTCACTTTGTTAATTCCTTAAAGGAATATGATTGAGTTCACACTCTGCTGTCATGTAAAAAAAGATAATGGTAGAACCACATCAAGAAATTATAACAAAGTAGATTTCTATAAAATTAAAGAAGAATTTTCAAAATGGCGTTGGCTAAACAAGTTTGAAACTAAAGGGGTGGAGGAGATGTGGACCTTCCTAAAAAACAAGCTACTTGAATTACAAAGCAAATACGTACCAGTCAAGATCCTTTATAGTAAAAAAGGTAAAATATCAATGTGGTGCACAGCAACTGTATTAAAAACAAATACGCAGAAAGAAATAAGCAAGCTATGAAAAAAATAGGAAAGAATATACGATATCTTGCTATAGGACTGAACAAAAAAAAAATTTTTTTAATCAAATAAAAAATGGAAAGAAACAAATTAGAATTTCTAATAGTACACACCAAAGATCATAAAACTTTTTACACATATATTAATAACATGAAGGCCACTAATAACTCCATTGGACCAATTGCCACTAATGGGAAGGAAATAAATGACCTGAATGGAATATAGAAACATAGAAACATAGAATTTGACGGCAGATAAGGACTGCTTGGCCCACCCAGTCTGCCCATTTCCCTACCTAATGGATAAGCTGCAGATCCTAGTTAACCAGCAGCCTACTTCTTCCTACCCCCACCCCCTAGAATTGCCTTTTGACTGTCCCGTGCATGCTTGAATTCCACCACTGTTTTTGCTCCACAACCTCCTCTGGAAGGCCATTCCATGCATCCACAACCCTCTCTGTGAAAAAATACTTCCTTAAATTACCTCTGAGCCTCCACCTCTCTATCTTCAAATTGTGCCCCCTTGTTCTTGCACACCTCTTTTTTTGAAAGATGCTACCCTCTTGGACTTTGTTAATTCCCTGAGGTACTTGAAAGTTTCTATCATGTCCCCCCTCTCCCTCCTATCCTCGAGGCTATACATATTAAGCTCCTTAAGTCTGTCTTCATATGTCTTCCAGTGCAGACCCTGCACCATTTTTGTTGCTCTCCTCTGAACAGCTTCCATCCTGTCTATGTCTTTGCAGAGATTGGGTCTCCAGAACTGCACGCAGTACTCCAGATGGTGTCTCACCAACTGTCTGTACAGAGGGATAATAACTTCCTGATTTCTACTGGTCATGCCTCTCCCTATGCATCCCAGTATCCCCCCAGCCCTCCTTGCTGCCCTCTCACATTGCTTGCCCACCTTTAGGTCATCTGATATGACTACCCCCAGGTCCCTTTCCATTTTTGTTGTTATTAGTATCTCACCCCCCATTGTGTACTCTTCCCCTGGGTTTTTGTTTCCCAGGTGCATTACCTTGCACTTTTTAGCATTGAATCTAAGCTGCCATACATTTGACCATTCCTCTAACCTTGCCAAGTCCCTTCTCATCCTTTCCACCCCACCTTGTGCATCAACTCTGTTGCAGATCTTTGTGACATCTGCAAAGAGACATACTTTTCCTTCCAGTCCCTCTGCAATGTCGCTTATAAAGACATTGAAGAGGACCGGTCCTAATACTGAACCCTGCGGTACCCCACTAGTAACCCCCCCTTTCTTCAGAGTGGACTCCATTTACTATTACTCTCCTGTGTCCTATTCTCCAGCCAATTCTTTACCTAGGCTGTCATCTTGGGACCCACTCCCAGGCTGGCTAACTTGTATATTAATCTTTTATGTGGGACTGTGTCAAATGCCTTGCTAAAGTCTAGGTAGGCCATGTCCACAGCCACTCCCTGATCTACTACTTTAGTCACCCAGTCAAAGAAATCTATCAGATTTGTCTGGCATGACCTTCCCGCTGTGAATCCATGCTGCCTTGGGTCCTGAGCCCCTCTGGCCTCTAGATACTCCACAATTCTTTCCTTCAGAAGTGATTCCATCATTTTCCCTACCACTGAGGTTAAACTAACAGGTCTGTAGTTTCCTGCTTCTGCCTTGCTCCCACTTTTGTGAAGGGGAATCACATCTGCCCTTCTCCAGTCCTCGGGTACCACCCCATCCTCCCATGATTTGTTAAAGAGGGTAGTCAGTGGTGTCACTAGTTCTACCTTAGTTCTTTTACAATTCTGGGATGAATCCCATCAGGCCCCATTGCTTTGTCACCTTCAGTTTTAAGAGTTCTTTCAGAACTCTTTCTTCTGTAAATGGGATGGTATCAACTTCTGTATCCAGAGTGTTTCTACTGTTTGTTTGGGTACCTCCCCCTCTTCCTTTGTAAATACTGAGCAAAAATATTGTTTAGTATCTCTGCCTTTCCACAGTCACCCTCTGCCCACCCTCTCTCCTTTATTAAGCCCTCACTAACCCTCCCTTGGTCTTCCTTCGCTCCCTGATGTGCCTATAAAAGGTTTTATCCCCCTTCTTAACTGAGTTGGCTATCTTTTCCTTGGTTTGGGCCTTTGCTGATCTGACTGCCTTTCCAGCTTCCTTTTGCTTTAACTGATACAGTTCTCTGTCCTGCTCCTTCTGTGATTCCTTGTACTTCCTGAATGCTTTCTTTTTCTCTTGAACCTTCACTGCCACTTCCTTTGAGAACCATAGTGGTTTCTTACATCATTTCATTTTGTTTATTTGCTTCACACAAAGGCTTGTTACCTCTGTGATGGCAGTTTTATTATTCCCATTGTTCTTCCACTCCTCCTTACTGCCCATTTGCTAGTGCATTCCTTAGGCACTCACCCATTTTGGCAAAGTCAGCCCTCCTAAAGTCCAGTACTTTTGCCTTTGTATGGCTTGACTCTATTGCTGTGTTTATTGTGAACCATACTGTTCGATGGTCTCTAGTTCCCAGATGGCTACCCACTTCTACATCTGTGATCCTCTCTTCATCTCCATTTGAGAGAACCAGGTCTAAGATTGCTCCCTCTTGAGTGGGCTCCAATACTAGTTATCTAATGCATGCCCCCTGTAGGGTATCTAGAATAACCCCACTCTTCGAAGTAGCTGCTGCAACTGCACTCCAGTTAACATCTGGCATATTCAGATCACCCATCAGCAATATCTCCCCTTTTTCTGCCATTCTAACTATTCTTTCTATCATTTCCTTGTCCATTTCCTCCCCCTGAGAAGGGGGTTTGTATATAACCCCTGTGCGGATTGTTGTGCCATTGTCGGTCTCCAAATTTACCCACAGTGCTTCTTCTCCTCCCTGTTTTCCCTTTTGTTCTGTTGCTTTTATTCCTTCCCTTATGTAAAGAGCTACTCCTCCTCCTCTTTTACCGTTCCTGTCCCTCCTGTAGATAGTGTATCCTGGTATGTTTACGTCCCAGTCATGGTTTTGTGTGTACCATGTTTCTGTGACTGCCACGATATCCAGATGTTCCTCCTCCATCAAGGCCACTAATTCAGGAAGCTTGTTACTCAGACTACGGCATTGGTACTCATTGCTCTCCATTTTTTGATGGCTTTACCTTCTTTTGCAGCATCCCCCACTGACCTTTCTACCTCGGTCTTTTTCTCATTTAGTACCCTGTTTTGTAGGAAGAGGCTGGGATTTTCCTGCTCCTTATCAGTGCCTCCCCCCTTGACTAGTTTAAAAGCTTGCCAATGAAGCATTTAAACTGATTGCTCAAAAGACTTGTTCCCTTCCTAGACAGATGCAGACCATCCTGCCAGTATAGGCTGGTGTTCTTCCAGGTGGAACCCCAGTCCCCAATGAAGCCAAACCCCTGTGCTCCACACCATTTTTTCAACCATTCATTAAACTGCATGGTGAAAAGTACCCTTGCCTCACTCATGCCATTAACAGGCAGCACCTCAGAGAAGGATACCGTGTGTGCTACTTGTCTTAGACCCCTCCCCAATTCTACAAAGTTCTTCTGCACTGCTCTAATCTCATGATGAGCCAAGTCATTTGTCCCTAAGTGGACAATGACGTCCAGCTCAGACTCCCGTGCAGCTGTTCTCGTGATCCTGAGGATGTACTTCCTGTCCCTACAAGCCATGGCACCAGGCAGGCACCTTACTTCAGTTTTCCCTGCTTCCCCCAGTTCTATCCCCCTAATAATTGAGTCCCCCACCAGGAGCTGCTTTCTTTCCCTGTGGTGTCCTCTGCCTCCTTCCTCTGGGCCTCCCTTGTGACGGTTGTCCTCAGCCTCCTTAGTCTCTCTGTGGGTGCATCCATAGGGGAGCTATGCTCCCCCAGAATGGTGTATGGATTGTAGAGTGGAACAACTGACTGGGTGTGCCTCTGTTCCACCATCCTCACCCTCCCTGAGCCCACTGTGGTCCAGCTGCTGTGCTTTCTTCGCAACCTCTGAGGTAGTGATGGTGGCTCTGGTGCTCCCTGGATGGGGGAGGTTCCCTTCCTACCATCCAGTGTGGCCTGGGGGAAGGTTTCCTTACTACTGTCCAGTGTGGCCTGAAGATGGGCAACTTCCTCCCTCAGGGCAGAGAGTTGTCTGCAAATAGGGCAGCATCTCAGCCTCCAGAAAGACTCCTGGAAGACTGCTGCCCCACAGCCATTACATCGTACTACTCCCCACATGTTTATCTACTTTTTTTTTGTGTGTGTGTGATTGGTTTGTTATATAGAAATATATATATTATACAATGTGTATGCTTATATTGTCAGTGCAGTGTGCTAGAGAGGATATGACAGTGATATGCACTTGCACTTTGAGGAAATGATGTCAGAACCCCAGGTATAAAGGAACTATTTCCAGGGTGGGTGGGGTGAGGGTGGAAGGGTTGGCCTAAACTGTGCCCTCACAAAACAAACAGCTAAAAGCTCTGACCCACCACTGCATGGGAGTGCCTTCCTGTCAGCAAGATGCCCTACACAACAATTTGACAGAGAAAATACCCTGCTAATCAAACAGAGAAAAATCCAGACTTCCAAGTCAGACACAGGTAAACCTCCCCAGCCCCAAAACAGCCTGGTGGTTTGTGCTCTGAAAGTAGTCAGCCCCAAAATAAGTCAGCTGTGCTTTAAACTCTTCCTGCACTGAAAATCTTAAGAATTGTAACAAACGTAAAGCTAGATCCACCTCCCTCTGTTGCTTGAAAGAGTGTATTTTCCTGATAATTCAAAGTTCCTTATTTCACCTTTCAGTTAGAAGTAGCCTCCACCTGCAGAATATCTGCTACAAACCAAAGACAAATGTAAGGTTCACCTCCCTCTGTTGTGAGCACAACTCACTTTCTTGCAAATCCTATGTTCAATATTGCAGCTTCCAGCCAGTGGTAGAGTCACTTGGAGAATATTAGCTATAATATAATCAAATGTCTTTAATAAATACTTTTGTGAGGTATTTAACATCAATGTGATACCAAATAACACCACTCTGTTGGACGTACCCACCATAATGAAAGAAACTTTCACAGCAACTGAAGTTCTGGATTTATTATCTCAGATCAAGTCACACAAATCTGTTGGTCCAGACATGCTCCATCCAAAATTGTTATTGGAACTGAGGTCATTAATTGCAGAGCCCCTAGCTTGCATCTATAATAAATAATTTGCATTTAGAGAAATACCGTTATAGTGGAAAAAAGCCATTGTGATGCCACTTTTTAATAAAGACACTAGAAAAGGATTATCCAACTAGAGACCTATCAGCCTGACGGCCATACTACATGAAATGGGGAGAGACTCGAAAAGAACAAACTAGAGGAAGAACTCACTACACTTGGAATCCAGAACCAATCCCAGCATTTTTTTTTGTAGACTTTCTTTATTCACCTTCAGAGGGGAACTCTCTCCAGCTTCCTCCTTCCATGATCTTCTACCTCCCACTGTGACACTACGCCCTGCTCCCCGCTCCGTCCCTGCTCTGACCTGGCAGAATTCCCAGATCTGAACCTCCATGGGGAAGGGCCACCCTATCCTCCCAGGGCACTGTTTCTATAATGTAGAGTGCTGGGCCGCTTTGGTGGAGAGGGGACAGAGAGGCAAGTGCCCGGCATTGGTAGTGTGGATCAGGGGAGGCACCTTCACCTATCCATGGTGAAGGGGTTTTTCCATTGTGTTTTCCCCTTGAGCTCGGTCATGCAATGGCATCTGGGCACAGAGTGCCAATGCCCGCCACAGCTCTACCCAACTTTGCATTTGTGCTGCCATCCTGCTGCACTTCCAACCACTGCCAGAGGCTGCCCCTGTGTGGCACATCTCCCTGAGCCCTCCCTGGGAAGAGCGAGCAGTCCTCCGGATGCTCAGTCTCTTCCCTCCCCTGCCAACCCCCCGGTGGCCCAAGTCCGTTTCTGAACCTCAGTTGCCAGCGTGGCACGAGGTGTGGCATCCAGCACCTCAACTCTCAGTGCCACCAAGCAGGCTACCAATCCCAGCATGGGTTCAAGAGAAATGGGGCTAGCATAATAAATATACTAAGTTTCTATAAAAAAGTAAATGTATTTATGAAAACTTACTAGTTGACATACTCTTCTTGGACTTTCAAAAAAACTTTGATAAGGTCCCCCATGCAGAATTAATTAATAAAATGAAACACCTGGGACTGGATAGACATATAATATTATTGGTGCAAAATTGGCTGAGTAATAGAACACAGGTGGTATGAGTTAAGGGTGTGCTGTCAAGTGCGGGTGCAGTGACCAGTGGGGTCCCTCGGAGCTCTGTTTTGGGTCCTTCCCTTTTTTCATTGCTTATTATTGATATTGACCAGGGGATTAGCAGCTATCTGGTCAAGTATGGGAGGCAGTATAGCGCAGTGGTTTAAGGCTCTGAGCTGCAAATCTGGAGACCTGAGTTTGAATCCCAAAGCCCCCACTTGCATACTGTGTGACCCTGAACAAGTCACTTAACTTTCCTGTGCTCCCAGGTTGCACTTGTAAACAAGCTTTCTGCTTAGTGTGTTACTCCTGGTAAAACAACTGAAAAGAAAAAAAAAGTTAGCTGATGACATTTAATTAGGGAGAACTGGGTGACTAGGGAGGTGGATCGGGGAGGGCAGTGGACAACTGGGTGACTAGGGAGGTGGATCAGGGGACGGCAGTGGACATGGCCTATCTGGACTTCAGCAAGGCCTTTGACACTGTGCCACATAGAAGACTATTACACAAACTGGGGAATATGGGTGTGGGCAGGACAGTAGTGTGGTGGGTAGGTAACTGGCTGGGTGGCAGGACACAGAGGGTGGTGGTAAATGGCTGTCACTCCACAGAGGGAAGAGTGACCAGTGGAGTACCACAGGGATCAGTGCTGGGACCGGTCCTATTCAACATCTTCATCAGTGACATTGCACAGGACCTAGAAGGCAGAATTTCACTGTTTGTTGATGACACAAAGCTCTGTAACAGGGTAGACACACCTGAGGGTGTAGACAGAATGAGAAGGGACCTGCAGAAACTTGAAGAATGGTCAAGGGTTTGGCAGTTAAAATTCAATGCAAAGAAGTGCAAGATAATGCATATGGGGCACAAAACCCTGGCACAATATATCAGTTGGGGGATGAGGATATAGCATGCACCAAGCAGGAAAGGGATCTTGGGGTTGTCATCTCTGATGACCTCAAGGTAGAGGAAACAGTGTGACAAGGCATCAGGTAAAGCAAATAGGATGCTGGGATGTATAGGCAGGGCATCACCAGCAGGAAAAGGGAGGTCATAATTCCGCTTATACAAGACACTAGTGAGGCCCCACCTGGAGTACAGTGTACAGTTCTGGAGACCATACCTACGTAAGGACATAGACAGGGTAGAGAAGGTTCAGAGGAGGGCAACAAAGATGGTGCATGGATTGCATCACAAGTCCCATATGAAGACAGGTTGAAGGAACTGAACATGTACTCCCTGGAGGAGAGGAGGAGAGGGGATATGATAGAGACATACAAGTATCTTACAGGGAGAAACAGAGTGCAGGAAAACACTATTTTTAAGCGAAAAAGATGTTCCAGGACTAGAGGGCATGGGATGAAGTTGGAGGGAGGACGAGTCAGAGGAAACATGAGAAAGAATTTCTTCACAGAACGGGTGGTGGACAAGTGGAACACCCTGCCAGAGGAAGTGGTGGGGGCTGAAACAATCACGGGATTTAAGAATGCATGGGATAGACATAAAGGAATTCTAGAGGTCAGGGGTAAGGGGAAACAGACTTCTAGGAAAACAAACTGAACTTACAAGCTCAAATGGGCAGACTGGGTGGGCCATAGGCCCTTATCTGCTGACACTGTCTATGTATCTATGTATCTATGTCAGCACGACCCTAGAGAAAAACAAACTAACCCAAGACCTTACCAAAATAGAACAAAGGGCTAAAGATAATAAAATGAATTTCAGCACTGATAAATGTTCAGTTCTTCATCTTGAAAAAAATAATATCAACCAGGATTATTATCGTAACACAGTACATATCAGAGAGGTAGATATGAAAAAGGATCTAAGGGTAAATCACCTAGGAAATAGTGTCAGAAAAGCATTTGTTACCCGGAATAAACATTGTATTATACGGGTATATCAGGCATTTATCAGGCCACATCTGGATTGCTGCACTCAGTTGTGGAGTTCATATTTAAGAGGGGACATGGATTGGGTGGGAAGAGTGCAGTGGAGAGCCACCAAACTGGTGGCAGGCCTGCAGCACCCAACCTATGAAAACAGGCTGGAAAGACTGGGGCTGTATAGTCTAGAACAACAAAGATTAAGCGGGGATCTCATGATGGTGTTCAAAATGTTGAATGACTCTGAACTAGCCTGTGAAATGGGGTTTGTGATCCAAGTGAAGCCAGTTAGTCTTAACTCTTATAAAAACAAATCACACTGGAACATATTAAGAGAAAGAGTAGATAACACACCTTCTCGCAAGGTGCAGGTAGATGGTGGAATGCACTACCCGAAGACATTGTGCTAAGTAATAGTACAGAAATATTTAAACAAAGTTTAGACAAATATCTTCCAAACAAAAGGGCAGGTTGGACCCACTGATGTGGGTGGACAGACTTGATGGGCAACTTAGTCTCCTTCTGTCCAATATCCAGTATAATACCCAATTTAATATCTAACCAGGCCTACAGCTCTTGGTGGCTCAATGTCCTGACAGTGCGTCCACGTATGACAGCAGTGCATGCAGTTAGACTGCAGCTGGTCTATGTGCTAAACTATCTGATGGAAGTGTTCCCCAAGGCCCCTTGCAAAGTCTTGTAGATCCATCTGCCATGATACATTGCTCTGATCCTCCCTCTCCACAGCCACATCCCGCTGCTTGCCTTGGGCAGGCTTGGTGTTCTGTAGAACATCTTTGGCTCCTCGGACACCATAGCCAATGCCTTAGGCACGTCTGTGTCTGGTGTGTCACTGATGTCCTTTGCCTGCACAGCACACTTGCCAACAACCTGAGGGTGTGCACTGTTCTGTCTTGGATCTGCTCCATTGCCATCATCCTCTGGGACAGTGCTGGTGGGTGGTGGTTGCTGACTGTTATCGTTCTCTGGTTTCCCCTACTTATTCCCTTCACCAACCTCACTCAGACAGCACCACCATCTCCTCGGCTCTGCATCTGTTGCACTCTGCATATGAGTGGGCCTCAGATTGTTTAATGTTCCTCATTGTTTGTTCCAGAGCACACCACCTTGGCATGTGTGCCTGAGCTCTCCTCTCTGCAGTCCCACTGGCAGCTGCAGCAAAACAAAGGGCACAGCGTCACTGTGCATACAATGGGGGACCTGCCATGCCAGCCTGTGTTGTTTGCATTTGACACCCCCTACCCATACAACAGCACCTCTGTTCCACAACATGGTCATCCCACTGGGACAAGGGAATAGCCATGCGGCCTCCCTCACCACATCCTTACCCTGCACCTATGGTGTGTTGTATGCTGCTAGTGCCCACACAGTGAGTCCCTGAAGCAACACTGATGGTGGCTGCACAGCCTAGGTGAATGGGTATGGATGCACTTCCCCCCCTTGCTGCTGCCATTGATGCTTGATGCCCATGTAGAACAATGTGCACAATGTGTCCTAGCATGGTGCAACATGCCCGTTGTGTTCCTGGGCTTTTGTGGCCCATTGGGTGTGGGGGCATGCCGCACCAGATGTTTTGGACATGTGACATGAACATGCCTACGGGCCTATTGCCATTCACATTGTGCATGCATAACACCATTATTGAATGACGGTGGTGTGAAACATAGAAATATAGACTTTGACAGCAGATAAGGACCACTTGGCCCACCTAGTCTGCCCATTTCCCTACCTACTTAATTAGCTGCAGATCCTAGTTAACCAACAGCCTACGTCTTCCTAACCCCCACCAGAATTGCTTTATGTCTGTCCCATGCATTCTTGAATTCCCCCACTGTTTTTGACCCCATGACCTCCTCAGAAAGGCTGTTCCATACATCCACCACCCTCTCTGTCAAAAAATACTTCCTCATACTGCCCCAAGTCATTCCTCTTCTATCTTCAAATTGTGCCCCCCTGTTCTTGCACATCTCTTTTTCTGAAATATGCTACCCTCTTGGACTTTGTTGATTCCCTCGAGGTGCTTAAACATTTCTGTCATGTCCCCCCTCTCCCTCCTTTCCACAGAAACATAGACTGCCATGGGGGCACACATTGTAGTAGTCCATGATTACAAGGTCCTGAGGCAACATGATCTGGCTCTCTGATCACTGTCTACACATGTGTGTCTGACAGAGATGCTGCCCGCACTGTTATAGATGGTGTTGTTATGTGAGTTTCTCCACAGTGTGTCGCCATCATGGATGTTCTCAATGGACAACCCTGTGTTCACCTGAATGGGGAAGTGTTTACATGGGCTGTATGTTACCTGCCATGTGTGGTGTTTATTTATTATTTATTTATTTGAGTTTTGGTGACCAGGTAGGACCGCTGAGACAATTACAGTCCCTTTTTCAGAGTCGACCCGGGGTCATAAACGGTACAGTAAAGCAGAACAACTGTACAGAGAGTCAGTGCAGTACAGTATCAAACTTGACATACATTGTACAGTGGATACAATAATGTAGAGCTAGTCACTAACACAGTATCTACATACCTATAAATTCTATATACATCAGGACTAAACTATACATAGGCAATCAATCGATCAATCAAAACTTTATTTAATCAGGCACAGTCAGCATTGAGCAAGCTCAGTTTCAACATGGTCTTGGCAGAAGGTAACAGAGCAAGGAGTAATACAATTGGACATTTAGTGCGGACTGGTACATACAGTAAAAAAATAGCAACAACATTGGATAATACAGAGTGTGCAGATTATTAACAAATTAAATGGGTACACCAACATCTGGGGGGGATACTAAACAAGGCAATAGAAGTAACTGGGTGTGGTAAGAAGATTATATTAACAATAGAACAAGAAGGTATGAATGGACCAACCAGGAGGGTCGACCCTTTGTGGGGAAGGATGGGGGAAAGGGGGGTTTCAGGAGGAGGATGTCAACACTAAAGGGAGAGAGGACACGTACATAGTAAGGCCAGGGGGTAAGAAGTGTATACAGAGGGAGATGTGCAGAGAAGTGCTGGAGTTGTAAGTGAGTGCTAAGTAAATGGAGAACAGGGCAGGGCAGGGAGGCCAGGAGGAGGCAATTAATGTCACATTTGAGCACAAAGAGAAAGGAAAGAGGAGGGCTGTCAATCATTAGTGACTGATTAGGGAGGGGGAGTGGGAAGGTGGAGAGGGGGTAGGGGTTGGTAGTCAGGCCAAGTAGGGGAAATTAAGAGCGTCAGCAGAAGCAGAAGAAGGAGGGAGAGGCTGCGAGAGAGGCATGCAGATTGGACTTGAATAGAGGAAGAGAGGGACTAATCGGGATGTGAGGAGGGAGGGAGTTCCAGTCAGAGACAGCAGCAAAAGAGAAGGATCTCCTGGTGAGGGATAGACGTAGATTGGTGAGGACTAGCAGGGGGAGGGAGGAGGAGCAGAGGGTGCGAGGTGCCTGCTGAAGGTATAGCAAATCTCTAAGGCAGGGTGGAGTAAAGAAGTGGACAAGTTTAAACATAAGACACATGCAGATGTACTTCAATTTAGTTTCTTAGAACAACCAGCCTAGATAGGAGAGGACGTCACAGTGGTGTGATCATGAGTTAGCCCCCAAGGCGAACCTACCAATCCTATGGTAAGTTTGGGAGAGGAGGGAGAGAGATGAGGTATTAGCAGAGAGTAGCAGGGGGGCTCCATCAGTTAAGAGGGGAGTGAGAGAAGAAGAGGCACTTCTCAGGCAGGAGGCAGAGGTGAGATATGGGCGTATCTGTGTTTACATGCCCCAGTCCCCCATCCTGCCCCAGGGCTGTGCCACACCCACAGTGCCGTGACTGGTTCCATATCCCCCTTCCCCGTTGCTCTCCCTGCACAGGGTGGGTTCATTTATTTATTTGTTTGTTTGAAGTTTAATGACCGGGTGGGCCACTGAGACAGACATGTCCCTTTTTCAGGAGCGACCTGGGGAATAAAGGACTGCCAAAATACAATGAGATAAAAACAGCTACTCAAAATATTGTTAGGAACAAGTGTGTGAGTACAATAAAAAACAACTGAGACAACCTGGTGAGGACAGGTGAATAACAAAAAGTCTATCATCTGTATACATAGTAATTCATTGCTAGGTAACAGAAATAAAGTAGGAATGCCTGCCAAGTTTAACCATGTAGCAGTAACAAAAATATACAGTATACATATGTACAAACAGTGAGGCAAGGAAAAAGTGGGGTCAAGAGAGGGCGAGAGGAGGTGAGAGATGGCATGTAAAGGTGAGGATGGGAGAGAGAAATAAAGGGGTGGAAAGGAGGGAGAGGAGACATAGGTTGGCGGGGGGGATTTGGAGTAGCTACTGTTGCAGGTGGGAGGTGGAAAGAAAATTTCTTTGAAGAGTCTCTTGAATTGGGGAAGAGACATACAAGAAAGTAAGCTGTGTGGGAGGTTGTTCCTTTTATGAGATGCTGTGGAAGAGAAGGATCTTTTACCTACGGCTAATCGGGTTTTGGGTACACTCAGAATCTGGAGGTAAGAGGACCTGAGGATCCTAGGGAAGGACTTCAGTGAGAGTAGATTGGACAGGATGGGTGGGGAGGGAAGGTGGATGAGTTTGAAGACGGTGCATAATACAGGGAAATCTACCTTGGCCTCAAAGGACGGCCAGCCTAAGGTGTTGAGCATGTCACAGGGTTCCATGTGATAATGACGATCGAGGAAAGGAGATCGCCATTAAGGTGAGTGTACATTGCTGAAACTCAGTTCTGCAATGTACACTCACCTTAATGCTCACAGCAAAAGGGCGCCGGGACTTAGTTTTTATGTTTATGGGGGGCGGAGTCTCAACTCCGGGGTGTATGTCGTGGGGTGTAAAACCTAGGAAAAATTTTTTCGGACAGACGCAACAAAATGTACACGTGCCTGGACCCAAACCCAGCACCCTTGAAACCTAGCCTGCCACCCACCCACCACACCACGGCCAGATTGGCAGCCCACCACCACACCACACCCACAAATCCTCCCTCCCTTGACACGCCACCGGCGTATTTTCCCTCCATGCTACATAGCTTATTATCCTGTCACTATATTTGCCAATCCCCCAATCTGGTCGACTCCTGCTCATTGTAGCCCTGGCCAACAGGTGCCGGACTGAGTCGCCCTTTTTGAAAGTGCTCAATCGTGGTTGCCATTGTAACAGGCTACCTGTCACAGTGGTGTGCCCGGGCTGGTGCTTTGGCCGAAAAGCGTGCAATTCTGTGACCAGCCTGCTAAAGCTTGGCCAAAGTAGAGGTCTTGACAGAGTTAATTATTAGGGCTCTATAGTTTTAGTATAGACCTGGGAGAAGGGTAGTTGAGGCAATAGTCTTCTGAGCATGAGGTGTGAGGTAAGGGGCAGTATGGTATAGGAGGCCAAGTTTTTGATTGGTTGCCTTAATAGCATTTATTGCATGTGGTTCAAGGGATAGGTGCTTATCAAGAGTCATACCTAGGCATTTGAAGGATCCCACTCCTTCTAAAGGCACTCCTGAGGAGGTTGAGACTACCAGGGGAGGCTGGGAAGTTATATTGAAGGAGGTGTGGCAGAACAGCATGTTTTCATTTTCTTAGTATTCAACACTAAGAGATTCTCCTTGAACCAGGATTCTAGCTGCTGGAAGTCTTTTTCCAGGTCATACTTAATAGTAGAGCTGTCTCTGCTGGATCTGTATAGCATGGCATCATCCGCATAGAACTGAACCAAGGCCCAGTCACAGTTCAACTGCAAGTCATTCAAGAAGATGGAGAATAATAGAGGCCCAACGATTGACCCCTGGGGGACCCCGTCAGTGTTTGGAGATGAGGAGTAGGCACCAGCCAGCCCATTTGGCACACTTAAACTGACCTGATAAGTAGTTAGTGATCCAAGTTAGAGAGCTGGAATCAAGGCCAAGACATTGAAGCTTGGAGATGAGGAGTGGATAGTTTACAAGGTCGAAGGCCTTCGTGAGATCTATGAAGACGGCCCCGGTAGCACAGCCTTGATCCATGGTCTGAAAGATGTCTGGGGTGACCCTCAAGAGCGCAGATTCAGTCCTGTGCAATTTCTGAAAACCATGTTGATGTATGGTAAGGGCATTGGTCTGCTCTAGAAAGGAATAAAGCTGACTGTGTAATATTCATTCCTGGATTTTTGCAAAGGAACGTAAAATAGATATGGGTCTGTAGTTCTCAACGAGGTTAGTCGGACCATTTTTGTGAACTAGGACAATGATTGCAGTTTTCCATTTGTCTGGGATGGTCTGTGTAAGGAAGGATCTGGTAATTAGCTGTGCAATCAGGTAAGCAAACGTGGGGGCTCCTATCCTAAGAAATTCAGGTGGTAAGGAGTCAAATCCTGGTGAGCTGTTGGGGTTGAGACCCATTTAAAGTTTGAGCACTTCTTTCCGCAAGGTGATTTTTATGTGAAAGAGGGGGTTGGGGGTTTCTGGGAGTGAAACTTGCGTAGTGGGGTGGGTAGTAGGTAGGCCTGTTTTATATACATCTAGGTCCGTAAAGAAGAGATTAATTCTGGTGGCTATCTCCAAGGGTGATGATAGTAAGGAGCCTTTCAAGATCGTTTTTTTTTCCGTTAGCAGGTTATACAGATCTGCCACTAGAGGGGTCTTGTTCTTTCATTTAAGAAAGTCCACCCTCTTAATGTCACAGTTGCTTTACTTGCTATATACCTTCCTTGTACTACCTCTCTACTAAATTCTGTTTTATCTCACTTGGTTTCTCTCTTGTACAATGGCATCACAAGGTGTGAAACTATTTCTGGTGCTTTTCTGCACACTTTGCGTCTCACTCTCATTAGAATGGCACCTCATATCTCATACCCCTGTTCTTCCTACCACAGAGCTTCCTCTTATCACACTTGGCATGGTCACCAGTGTCGATGTAACATACTGCACCCCTTTCTGCCCATGGAAGCTGCACCACAGCAGGCTGCACATGAAACATGGAAGTTGTCTGTCCTCTATTGACACCACTGTTGTGCTGCCTAAAAGCCTCTCTGTTCCTACAGGCCCTGTTAAAGTACGTCTAAAGAGGAACTCTCGTCTCCTTACACTCTATCTACTAAAACAACTCCTGAAACGCCTGATTCTTCTTCTTTTCCTTATCTCTGGAAGTGTACATCCTAATCAAGGCCCTCCTCCATATGGAGTCAATGGCAACAAAAAACGGTACCCTTGTCCTAGTCAATATGAACATCTGCAGTCTGTTAAAAAAATGTGATGCCCTCCCTGCTTGGGTTGTAGTACATGATCCCGAAATCCTGTCAGTCGTCGAAGCATGGCTGTCACCATCTACCCCTGACTCAGCCATCATCCTACCAGGCTACTCACTTTTCAGACAGGACAGACTATCTAGAAGGGGAGGTAGCTGTGCCATATACCTAAAGGAGTCATTGTTGGCCTATCCACTTTCCCTTCCTGAACCAGCTACGGATATTCAGATCCTTGCTGTTAAGGTTATGCTCAGTGCACACAACAAGGTCCTCAACATTGACTCAGTCTATATTCCCGCAGACCTTGCCAAACAGAGTTTAAAACCCATAATGAACTGAGTCATGAGTCTAAAACAAGACACAGAAACCATCATGTTAGGTGACTTTAATGTCAACTGGCTCTCGTCCGGTGCCAGAAGGCATAGGGATGAGTTAACAGGCCTAAACTTTACCCAGTTAATTACTCCAACCAGGATAAACTATAAGACTGGGACTAGCACACTCCTGGACTGGGTCCTAACGAATCATCCAACACATATCTCCCATTCTGAAGTATTGTCCAACACTATCAGTAATCACTCTCCTACCAAGTTTTATTGGTCTAATAAATTTTTTAAGCCCCGTGACAGAACAATCACAAGTAGAGTGCTCTTCTGTGGCCACCTGCAGCCACTAAAGTCTCTCCTCTGACAACAAGACTGGTATTACATTGAAACCGCACCTGACTCAGCTCTAAAATACTTCATTGAACATTTCAATGAAGCCTGTGACATCCACGCCCCTTTTAGGACATGTAGGATCAGGGGACTTGATAATACCTGGATCTCTTTTAGCCTTCTGGCTCAAATGAAAGATCGTGACCACCTCTGGCATAGGGCCAGGACCTCTGCCAGTCAACCTGACATACAGACCTATAAGAAGGCCAGAAACGCATGTACTAAGGCTATCCGTGAGCAGAAAGTGCATTACTATAAGGACATCCTTGCCAAGACCTTGGCTGATGGGGAAAAAATTCTGGAAAAACCTCTCGGAAATCACTGGGAAAGCATTCAAACAGACTCCAACTATGTTAAATGTTGATGGGTCTATCACCCATGACCCCGTGTTAATTGCCAATACATTTAATTCATCCTTCACTGACCTTAGCCAAACTCTGCCCCTAAATTTCTTTGAACCACCCAGCACAGCTCCTACGTCCAACAAATCAGAAGAGGCCTCTACCCATCCATGCTTCTACTTCAAAGCTATCTTGGAAAGTGAGACCAAGACATACCTATGTAAAGTTCTAGGAGGAACTAGGACAAGCAGTGATTCCCTCGATCTAAAACTTCTTACCCTAACTCTAGATGAAGTTCTATTCCCCCTCACCAAGCTTCTCAATTGCTCCCTTATACTTTCACAATTCCCCCAAATCTGGAAATCTGCTCTGGTTACACCAGTTTTTAAGAGTGGGGACAAATTACTACCTGGGAATTATAGGCCAATATCTATTCTTCCCCTGTTGTCCAAAGCACTTGAAAGGATTGTTGCTGACCAGTTTGTGGAGTACCTGGAAAAATACACCCTTCAATGAGTCCAAAAACATGGTTTTCGGAAAGGGCACTGCACATCTATGGCCCTACTGGAATTCACAGGTTTCATTCACCATACTCTTGATCAGGGTCAACTTGTTGGAGCAACCTTTATTGACCTGTCTAAAGCATTTGACACAGTCAATCACCATGTGCTAACACGTCAGCTTGCTGGGATTGGTATATCTTCAGAAGTCCTAAAGTGGCTCACCAGCTATCTAGCAAACCGCACACAACAGGTGAGAATAGGGTCTGCCTTTTCTGCTAACCTGCCTGTCTGCTCTGGGGTTCCTCAAGGATCAATACTGGGACCCCTTTTATTTAGCACCTTCCTCAATAATCTTCCAGCATCCTGTTCCGAACCAGTACTCCTCTACGCAGATGATGCGGCCTTTTTCTCAAAGACTGCTGACCCTACCTTCCTTCAGGCCCAACTTCAGAAAAGTTTTACTGAAGCCGAGTCCTGGTTCATCTCTCATAAGTTGGTGCATAATCGCAAAAAAACAAAGGTCATGCTCTTCCATGGTACCCACAGCAAGCACAAAGCCAAACAATTGGTGATTAAAAAATAGTGTGGGTGTTATCTTTGATCAGACTCAATCTTTTAAATACCTAGGAGTTACTCTGGATAGTACGCTGTCCTACTCCAACCATGTTGAAAATGTTGCCAAGGAAGTTAACATTCTCCTAGGCCTTCTACACAGGCATAAACACTGCCGTACTACTGAAGCCCTCAGATTGGCTATCTAAAGTTCAGTTGTGTCTATTATTGACTATGGTTTAGTCATTTATGGTTCTGCCACAGACACAACCCTACGTTGGCTCACCACAGCTCTAAATAAGGTATGCCGTCTACTAACTGGTACAGCATATCATACTTGCACTTGTGACCTTTACGAACAAGCAAACTGGCTTCAACTCCAGGCTCACATTGAATATCAAGCCTGCCTTCTGGCAAAGAAGGCAGATCTTGGACTCCTACCACCAGGTTCCCTTCAGTTTTTCGGTACCTTCCGGGGCACTCAGAGCACATGAAGTTCTGTAAGCCAAACCTTTACTGTCCCATGCTGTTGAACCTTGCTCTGACAGCGATCCATTGCAGTTAGAGCTGCTAATTTATTTAATTCCCTTCCTCCTGAGATTGTGACGACTGCAACCTTGGGACCATTTAAGTGGAAGCTGTGTCAGTTCCTAGTTTCCAGAGCATCTTGTGACTGCTATACCTAATCTCTGCTGACAGCTAAATGCACTGGGACCTCCCTCTTTTATCATTTGCCCCTATATAGCCCTATCCTGTTGCTGTGCTATTCCACTCTCAGCAGTTCCTCCCTTATCCCTTTCCCATTCCTGCCCTCTTTTCATCATACCTCACCCCCCCTTCCTTTACCCCTCCACTCCCACTGCCTCCTACTCTCCTCTGTTTCCTCACCTTGTTCTCTCCCTCTACCCCTACTCCATGGGTCTTTTCTGCTTAAGCTTCATTGTGGAATCTCCCTCCTTGCTCTTATTTTGCTCCTTCCACCCCCCAATAAACCCCTGTACTTTCTCTCCTTGTCAGCCCTTTCATCCCTCTTCAGACAAGGCCACTGGCTGCACTTGACACAATATTTATCTTGCCGTATTGTTCTTTTATTTATGTGATTACTTTCCTCATGTTGTACTACTTACTGAAACCATTGTAATTTGCTATTCTTGTGACTTGACGTGGAACCCCTGTAAAAGAGCCCTTGGCTCAAAGGTCCTTCTGATTTGTTAAAATAAATAAATAAATCATTATTATGGGGAATGGTCCACTTGTTGCCTATAAGTAGGGCATTGATTTGTGACCAAAAGCTTTTGGGGTTGGCGAGGTGAGATTCTTGGATGGATAGTAGATGGTCCCGCTTTGATTTGTTTATTTTGGCTTTTCAGGTATTCCTCAGTTGGTGATGGGTGATCTAATCTGAGTGGAGACCAGATCGTTTGAAGGTTTTCCAGGCTTTGTCTTGGGAGCACATTAGGTGCCTTAATTCCTGAGAAAGCCAGGGGAAGTGGGTACCTTTGGTTTTTCTAAGTTTGAAGGGGGCATGAGAGTCAAGGATGCCAGTGAAGGTGTTGACAATATAATCTAAGGTCTGATTTATGTCAGGAAGAGAGGTAATGGGGGTCCAATCGAGGGTAGCCAGGCTTTGCCGGAAAGCTTCAGAGCTGAAGTCAGTTAGATCTCTGGATTTGGGAATTTTGGGGGGTGAAAAATTTGTTCCATGTCCTGTGTAATCATAAAACAGCAATCGCTATTATGAACTGCATATCACTGAAAAGCAAATCAGCGATATACCCTTCAAGGTGACCCGACATCCAGATTTTAAAAGTGTTTTTTGGGGGAGGGAGACTGTTCCTCCTGCACCCCACTGAACTAAGATTCTCAGCTCCAGGGGTGCATGTTGGTGAGGGGCCAAAATCCGGATTTCGGCAAAATTTAAGTCCCGCAGCCGCACGTAGTGGCAAAATGTAGTCGCTCCTGGTTCTGAACCCAGTACCTGCTGTGCCAGAGCTAGCCACCCACACCACCACATCACATGGTTAGCTAGGCAGCAGCAGGTACACCAGTCCCCTAAAACCCCTTCCCTGTCCCTCCTCTTCCCCTTGCTATTGTCCCCTTCCATTCACTTTTCCTCATGGTCGCTTTCCCATATACTCGCTATTGTGCAGGGTAGCCCAGAATAATAGCACCCAAAATGAGTCACTATTTTTGCAGTCACTCATTTTGGGTCGCTATTATCAATGGTTACTGAAAAGTTGTTCTTCCAGACACAGAATGTGGGGGAATGATCACTTAGAGCATCAAAAAGGTTTCTTGCGGCCTTGATGTGGGTCTTATTGTTAATTAGCATCCAGTCCAAAAGGCTACGGTTGCCAGATTTCAGCTATGGTTGCCAGATTTCATGTTGAGTCTAGCTGGTTGGTCTAATAATTGCTCGAATTTGGCATCAGAGACAGCTTCTTGGTATTGAGTTCTATTGGGTTCGGTCCAGTCAAGGTTAAAGTCACCACAGAGTATGGTACCTCATGGTAGGAGAGCATCAAGACTGGAGAAGAGTTCAACATAGGAGGAGGAAGCAAGTTAGGGGATAGGTAGATACAACCTATAATTATGGGTTAAACCTGGCCGAGCGTAGTTGAGAACAGTTGTTCAATGTCAGGGTTAATTCGTAAGCCAGTTAGCTCACTGACTGCTAACCCGACCTTAGTGTAGATCAGAACACCCCCACCTCTCATGTTGGGCCGGTCCCAATGACAGGAGGAGAAGCCAGGGAGTGAGATTTCATGGGGTAAGATGGAGGGCTAGAACCAGGACTCTGTTATGCATAGGACATCCAGTTTATAATGTTGGGCCCAGGATTCTAGTTCCGTCATTTTACTCCTAACACTTTGAACGTTCATGTGGGCTATTTTGAGCCTTTTTATGTTAGACCAGGTGGAGCATGAGGCTGGGGAGTTAAGGTTAACCCTCTTGCATGGGCCAGGGTTCAGTTCAATGTCACCTGACAAGAGAAGTATGCACAGTCAGGACCGTATAGCTTGTGGACGTAGGAAGGGTGTCTTATGGATATTCTTTGCCCAGGATATAAGCATAACTGTTTTGTCATGCTGGGCAAAGGCAATACATCCAGGGTGAAGGGTGGGCTTATTTGGTGTGAGGGACAAGTAATAGGGGGTGGTAGGAGAAGGAATTCATGGGTGAGGAGTAACATGGGTGCCCTGTCAGTATTCACTACCTTAATATGAAGACAGTCCAGAAAGGAGCTTAGGAAGAGTAACCCATTGGTTTGGAAGAGGAAATTAACCAATTAACTAATTATAAATTTTAGAAAGGGGTGGAGGGTGGGCAATAGGTATTTTCAGCCTATGGGGTATGCATCGAGCATATATTAAGTGGACAATGGTTGGCCGTGTAGTCGATCAAGATGTTTTGAGGGGTGGATATTGATTAAAATTATTTAGATTTATTGAGCCCAGCAATATAATTGTGGCCCAGACCCCAGGCATCATCTGTATCCTTTCCCACTGCATGCCAGTACATGCCTGTGGCTGCAGCCTCTATATATCATGTGCTACATGACTGTCTCTGGCCTGGATGGTGTGGCCTCCCTATACTCATGGTATACAAAAGGTACGTGTGACTCATTTGTATGTCCTGGGTATGTCACATCGCCTACCTATAGTACTGGGACCTGGTCATTCTTCACACTGACCACTCAGAAGTCTCTCCTGGTGATCTGCTGGTGGACGTCCATCTGTGGTTACAGATGCATGGGCCCCTGTGGAGACAGAATGGGGGATAGTCAGTTCATAATAGATGCATTGATTTCACACTGTACAGAACTGCATATTTCCCTATAGGATGACTGTGCTGCTACCTACCTGTTTGGCTAGGGTGGCCACTATGCATCATAACATATGCATCCCTGGCAATGGTCCGCAGATGTTCCAGCAGCTCCTTTCGAGCCAAGTCAGAACATTCAAGCAGTGTTTTTACTATCTGATTTTTCTCTTAATTCCAGTGTGTTTTTGCATCTTTGCACCAATGATGCACCACACTCTGTCCCTTTCTCAGGGTGTTTTCCTGTTGCTGCCAGGGTCAGCAGTGTCTTGGACCATTGCTTGACCAGGCTGATGAGCATAGCTGTCTCCTCATCAGCAAAATTTTGGGACCGGGTCCAGGAAGACATGTTTTTTGTTTGGGCTGAATGGCAACCTTGGGCCTGTTTCAACGGGTGTGTTCACCTGCAGGTTGGTGTCCTTGCCACGTGTATTCCACCTTGGAGTGCATGATCAATGTCATAAGGCTCCAGATCATTTGAGATGTATGTGTGTGGCAACGACGCAATGTGCGCCATTTTCCGCAAACAACATAGCATGCGTGGGAAACATGAACAATTTTCCCACAATGTGCGTCAGTCCTTCTGTGGCCCCATCCAGTTCCTCTGTGCGCATTATTTAACACTATCTGTACATAGGGGCTCCATGGAGACTACTGAATGGCATAGACTGTCTATGCAGCATGATCCTGCTGCCAGCCACAACCCCACTGAGGGTTACATGTTGCCCATGGCGGTATAGCCTAGAGGTTAGACTAATGTGCTGTGAATTAAGTTGGTACATCCAGCAGACGAGGGTTTGATTTCCACAACCTCTATTTGCATACTGTGTGACTCTGAGCCATCACTTAACTGCCCCAGTTCTCTCTGGTCACCCCTGAAAATGGGCACTTGTGCCTAGTGGACCTTACCTTCACCCCTTCACCCAGGCTCCTCACTGGATCAGGGAGCACAGAAGAGCCCTGAGCAACAGGTATCTGCATGAAAAGCACACTCTCTCCTTCGAGGAGCTTGCAGAGTGAACTGTGTTAGCCCTTCAATGCTGTGCATTGATTGCACCGTCCACCACTCCACCTGGCTCGTTCCTAGCTTTATTTGGTAGCACAGGTAATGTGACATGTCACGTGACCACATACCAGTCCTATTTGAAGTCCTTACTTTCCCATTAGCAAGTTATACACTCCTGCCACTAGGACGTG
The DNA here is from genome assembly GCA_016271365.2 of Neoceratodus forsteri. Lineage (NCBI taxonomy): Eukaryota > Metazoa > Chordata > Ceratodontiformes > Ceratodontidae > Neoceratodus > Neoceratodus forsteri. The sequence goes on from CM057455.1 coordinate 58,882,587, forward strand.
CTAATGAGATGCCTATCTGTAACTAACCATATACTGCTTCCCTGATACAATTAATCAGCTCCCTATTGCGATCCCTAGAGTTACACCACAGAATCTCACATTTTGCCTATGCCGTGCTCTCTTTCCAAAGGCAGGACATGAACCTCTAACCTTCTGGTCTGGAGGTGGGGACTCTAACCGCTGCACTATTCCAGCAGCCCTACTGTGGCCATACAGCTCAGCCCACCTTAAACTGTGTGTCCCTCCCCAAGCTGAGGAGGCCTCACTATCCCCCTAGCCTCCACTTCAGTCACCTCTTCTACACGTGCTTTCATCCCCTCCCCTAAGCTCCTTAGTTCCCAGTACTACTGCTTCACCTCCACCTCTACTTTTATTTTTTACCTTGTTCACTTACCTTTCTGCTGGTAACTGCTGATCACTAGCACCACTGCCCTGACACCATATTGCCTACCAAACACCTATTAGGGCTTACCTTTCTTCTTACCCTTTTACCTACCATCTTATCTAATGTTTCATGCCTCCCTACCTGCTACCTTGTAGCGAGTGCAAAGGAATTAACATCAGGCACTAATCCCCTAAGCACCTCCCAGCTCTGCCTCCCTGTATCTTCAGTAACAACTAGCTGTGGCACTAGCCATCCCATTGTTTTACACTACTCTTTCTTAAACCTCCTTACATCTCCCCCCATAATATCCTCATATGACAGGCCCTCTCGACCCACACTACGTTCTCCACGATGGTTACGACAGTACCACCTACATAGATTTCTCCTACTTCTCCTCCTCCTGTCTGGGAATATTCACCCCAACCCTGGCCCACCCCAGCCAGCTCCCTACCTCAATCAGAGGAAATGTTCACTCAAGCTAGCCTCCATGAATATCAGCAGCATCTTGCCTAAGATAGATGATCTTCGGGTTTGGGTTGTGCAGCACAACCCTGATGTACTAGCCATTAATGAAACCTGGTTGTCCCCTAAAATCCCAGACACTGTGATCCTGATAGCAGGTTACACACTGTTTCAACTAGAAAGGATGGGTAAAAAAGCTGGGGGATTTGCACTCTACTTAAAAGACGTGTACAGTGGACAAGCCCTACCCAACCCATCAAAGACCAACATGTCACAAATTTTAGCTGTTAAGGCCATATGTGGTCACAATGGAAAATCTATAACTATACTTTCTGTTTATATCCCTCCCCGAAAACAAAGTACAGGTTTTGACCTGGTTCTTAGTTATTTAGCTGACCTGCCCTCTAACTCCAAAGCTATTGTACTAGGTGATATTAACACTAACTGGCTGGCCGCCGAAGCTGACCCCTTCAAGGACACCACTGCAGCTGTTAACCTCTCTCAACCTGTTACCACCCACACTAGGACCAGCTACAGAACTGGGAACAACTCACTCCTTGACATTATCCTCACCTCCCACCCTGACAGGATAACCCACACAGAGGTACTATCAGACTCACTGAGCCACCACTTCCCGGTCATCTGCCATTGGTCAAACAAAGTCCCTAAGGCTCCTGCCAAGGTATGCATGCAGTGTGTGCTTAAGAAAGGCTACCTTAAACATCTCCAGCACTACCTTGTGCACACCAGCTGATCCCCTTTAGACTCTGCCCATAGTGTGGACGCTGCCCTTGATTACTTTGTCCACTGCTTTAACAAAGGCTGCGACTTATTCTCTCCGCACCGCAAGTGTAAAGCAAAGGGAGTATAACTGAGCCCTGGATCACCCCTCATTTAATCCAAATGATGTGCCACAAGAACAATCTTTGGCACCTAGCTCATGACACTGGGAGACCCTCTGATATGCAATATTACAAGGTAGCACATAACTCCTGTACCAGAGATATACATCGCACCAAAAGGGACTACTTTAAGCACAAACTCACAGACTCCTGTGGTAATGGGAAGCGTTTCTGGGAAAGCATTAAAGACCTCACTGGTAAGCCCTCAAAAATGCCCCCTAACGTGATTTATGTCAACGGAGCTCTCTCACAGGACCTACGAATAATTGCAAATACCCTTAATGATGCCCTTACTAATCTCTCCAGTATACTCCCCACTGACTTCCTAAGGCAGTCTGCTAGTCAACCTAGTGCCATGGGCACCCCTCTTCCCCGCAGTTTCCCTCCATTCTACTTCAAGAGAGTCTCCATGCCAGAAGCAAAAAAATACTTACAAGGAGTCTTGGGGAAAACTAGGTTCACCAACGACACCATAGACCTTAAACTTCAGCACCAGACCCTTGACACCATCCTTAAGTCCTTACCATTCATCTTAACCTCTCCCAAGAACAATTCCCACAACTCTGGAAGACAGCTCTAGTCTTGCCTGTCTATAAAAGTGGTGACAGAGCACAGCCCTCTAACTACAGCCTTATCTCCATCCTCCTCCTCCTCCCCCCTCTCTAAGGCACTCGAGTGTATTGTCATTGACCAGATGACCGAATACCTTACCAAATACAATATCCAATGCAGGGAGCAGCACGGCTTTAGGAAGGGGTACAGCACAACCACCACCTTGCTAGAATACACTGACTTTCCGCACTATGCACTTGATGGAGATCAACTGGTGGGGTCGATCTACGTCAGCCTCACCAAGGCTTTCAATACCATGAACCATTCTCTCCTACTCCACTCACTCCAGACTATAGGCCTCTCCTCAGAGATCACTAAGTGGTTCTTCAGCTATCTTAGTGGCAGAACATAGTAAGCCAAAATTAATGACACCCAATCCAGCTCACACCCTGTTAACTCAGGAATCCCCAAAGGCTCCATCCTTGGACCATTATTGTTCAGCCTCTTCCTCAGTTCGCTCCCTAAAGCCTGCCTTAGCAACATCATTCTGTACGCTGATGATGCTGTCCTTTTTGCCACCCACTCTGACCCCCCCCACCCTACTCACCAAAAATCTCCAGACAAGCTTTGTAGCAATTGAGCGTTGGTATGGAGATCATAAGTTACGAATGAACTGTAAAAAAGTGAAATTGATGCCTTTCTCAAGTCCACATGTAACCTCCCTGCAAATGGGGGTTCCCAAAAGACTTCCAGGAGCTTGCTTGAATGCTCCAAGCCTGAATGGTGTTTGGCATTTAAGCCATTTATCAGTGAGTGTTTTTAGAGCCTCTGGTACTGTCTCTTTAAGAGCTGTCTGCTTGCAGACATAATTAGTTTGTATGGGGGGACTGTGTGCTTCTCTGTTTGAGTACCACTCGAGTTGCTGCCAATTCACTCTATTTTGCAGTCACTAGAGTGCAAAGGGAACCTATCTGAAAGATGTAACTGTTTGCCAGAAATCATGTAGAGTAATAATGAAAATACAGTTTGTCTAACCTGCTTTCTTTGCAGTCAGAACTGTGTCTGCCTAGTTCCCCATTCTGGTTTTGAACTGCTGAACTGGACCAATCAGTGTGGGGTAAGCTAGCTCTAAAATGGTGCCTTGGACGAATCAGAACTTGGACTCATAATCTGAGCCAGCCACAAGAGGATGGCATGGGCAGTGACTCTGGGAGATGTAGTTTAGACTTAGGCGCCTTTTTGGACCAACAGCAGCAGTCTATTGTGAGTGACAGCCAATCCAGTCAAGAACTGGGAGGAACTCAAAGGAAGTGCCCGTTTTGTCTGTTGGGAGTTTCAGTTTAGCTTTGGCAGTGAAGGGAAAGAAACCCTGTGCTCCTTCAGTGCACAGTTTCAGTCAAAAACGTGTAAGGCCCAGAGTTCCGGTCTGCAGCTTGTGTAACTGCTTGTTAGGACTGAATCCGTCCTGTGAAAAGAATCAAAGGATCTCTGAAGAGTAGAAACCAGGCTCACCCTGTAGAAGACTGAAGAAATTGTTGAATTGCACTCGTCTGTCAAGAACTGAATCTGCTGTGTGTTCTCCCGGTATTGTGCAGTAATTGTGATCGGGATAGAGAAGCAGCCTGCCTGGTATAGTACTTTTTTTTAACCATATAAATGTGTGAAGAGTCTCGTGGAGCTCAAAAGTAGCCCTGCTGACGTTGAAGGACCCTATCTTGTTTGGAGGTCGTGAGTACTAATTCAGGGTCGCCTCCTGTTGAATTGCCACATTAAATCCAAATGGAATCACTGTACTGCTGACTGTTTAAACTAATTTTTCTTTCACTGTGTGAAAGGGCCCCTACCAGCTGCCACGGTTTGACTAGCCACTAGGGCTTGGGTACCTAGGACAGTAACTGGTAGGGATAGGCCTGTGCACAGAGCCATAGATAGATAGTAAAGTGATAAGCTAATTAACCTGATTTCCTGTCCTTGTTATATTCTCTAAATAAATCGGAGCTGCTTGTTTCAGCAAAGTTATACTGCCTGAGGTATTTGTCTATGTTAAAGTATTGTACTGTGATTGTTGCACTGTATCTTATTTACAGGAGGTCCCGTGCCTGAACCAGCCCTGGGGTAAGTGTATACTGTGAAGGTAATTCTGATATATTGTGTGGGCCACTAGTGGGAAGAAAGGGGTTGCAGTGTCCCAGAGGCTGTGACCAAGTAAGTTTAACTATTGCAAACCCTGACCTCTGGGTGGAGGCACCCGCCATTGGATCCAGGCCCCTCAACCTGTTAGTGGCAAATCAGGCAGGGGTAGTAGCCCCTGGGATAGCGCCATCTAGGGGTTACACACATAACCAATACAAATCCTACGCCCTAACATCCTTAACAACCAAAATCTCCCCCTTGAACAGGTCAGGGAATTTAAGTATCTAGGCATGACCTTAGATAGCTCCCTGTCCTACTCCTCACATATCAACTGTATAAACTATTAATGCTAGGATCGGCACCTCATATAGACATCGGCACTGCCTCACCCCTGAAACCCTCAGAACCACTGTCTAAAGTTCTGTTGTTTCTATCATTAATTATAGCCTGATTATCTATGGGGCTGCCACTGTCTCTGCTATGAAAAGAATCAATGTGGTTCTCAATAAGGCTTGCAGGCTTGTCTCTGGTGACCCAAGGTTCACCCACACCTGCAATCTCTTTGCACAAACTCTTTGGTTAAATCTCAAAGGTAGGGTCACCTATCAGACTTGCCTCTTTGCTAAAAAAATTAGCCTTGGCCAAACCCCACCAACCACCCTGCCCCTTCTGCTACCAGCACCAAACCCCCATTACACTCGTAAATCAACCCTGACAAAATACCAGGTTACTTTCTGCCAGACCACTCAGGAGCAGTGATCCTTTAGGTTTGGAGCCCCTTTCTGGATCAATAATCTTCCCCCTGAGATCAATAGGCACCCTACTCTTGGTCCCTTGAAAGTAGCCTTTGTCAGCATCTGAATTCTCTCAATAGTTGTGACTACCCCCTACCCCCAAGCTTGGCTCATATTGTCCTAGACTTGAGTCTGTGTCCTGAGCACTCTCCCCATCTTTTTCCCAGACTTCAGCATGCACCCCCCTCAACCCCTACTCTGAACAGACTACGTCACCTTAGACTGCATCAACCCTACTCACTCTTCTCCCCATCTTTCCCTTCACTCCAGCCCTTTCCATTTCCTACAAACCTCCCTCTCCTTTCCAACCTCATCCTACTCCCTCTTTTCCTATCTCCCCCCTCTCCTTTCATCCCTGCCTTACGCCATAGCCCTGCTGCCTGCCCTCACCCTTCAACTTCTTGCTGTACCTCCCACATATCCTTGACTTCTGCCTTTATTTCTTTTCTCTCACTCTCCTCTTCCCTCTTCTACTTGTACCGCATATGTATTTATGCTTATTCTTATGTATTTATGCCTTTTATCTGTTTGTAAATACCCTGTACATGTGTATTCCTAATTATAAACTGTAAATAGTTGCTATAATTGTACTTTCAATGTATTGTTTAATTCATGTTATCTTCTATGTTCATCTATATTATCTGTTTCTGTGTTTTACTCCAATCTCTGTTTGTACTTGATGCGGAACCTTTGTAAAAGAACCTCTGGTTCAAAGGTATTGTAATCCTAGTAATAAATAAATAAAAATAAAAATAAATACCTAGTAACCAAAATAAATAAATAAATAAACCAACACTGCTCCCGTTCTGTTTCACCCATTCCAGTTGGCATGCTGTGGCTCCTGGTGTGCTATGTTTGTACCTCTGCAGTAGGCGTTCTCCATATGTAACGCACTACCACCCTGTGTACCATTGACACAGTGATGGGGGCACATTGCATGTCTGACACTGAGCAGCTCTGTCAGGGGTCTTCTGTGTGTTCCATGTGACCTGTAGCATGGCCACAGCTTAGCAGCACATGCATGTGCACACCTCCATCCCCTTGCAACGCATCACGGCCCATGGCCATTCGTCACACCCACTATGGCAGTGGGAGGCCCCATGCTTGCTTGCCTCTAGTACTGCTCCACCTGACCCACAGCTGTGTGTTCCATGTGGCATGTGTTGTCCTGGACTGTGTCACACAGGAGCCTGGCCCAGTGATTGGTTCACATCCTGTGGGTATATGGTCCAATCTGCCCAACACCTTTCAGTGCTCTACCAGTCAAGGGGGTGCAACATTGGCACACCGTGACACTGTAGTCTCCACTGTCCCCCTGCAGATATGCCTCTGATGCCTGGTACTGCACACGGGTGACGGGCACCTTCCATGTTACAGTGCTTCCATTGCCTGTGTGCGGCCCCAGACAACAGCTCCACAAAGCCACAGCCAGGGCCGGATCCATATTGTTTGATGGTCTGCATGACGTGTCTCGTGATGTTGTCCGCACTGTGTTGAGATTGACTACAGCGTCCACATCCTCACAGTGGCGCAGTAGTCACAACACTGCTGCTCTGTTGTTGTTGTTGTTGCCATTCCCATACCAGCATCATGGCTGCCTTGCTGTGAGGGTTTCTGTGGGCTGGTCAGTGCCCTCCGTTCTGATGCGGTACTGCCTCTGTGCACCACATGATGCCTGGGGTGTTCTGCACATTGATGTTGCTGTGTCTTAACTGAAGTGGCTGAAGATCAGGTTGGCTCGTATGCGTTGTTCTTCTACCATGGTTTGTGTCCATGTGTACACCTACATGCCTCTGTCGTCCCACTGTTCCTCCTCTCCACCCTCCATGTCCTCACCTGTTACCAGTTCCAGCTCAGGCATGTTGAGTCTATGTCCTATTGCAATTTGTGGAGTATGCAGCATGCGACAACTATTTTGCATGCCATGTTAAGTGAGTACTGCAGGGCACCACCTGACTTGTCAAGGCACCTGAACTGCATCTTCAGCAGCCCAAATGTTTGCTCAATCATGAACTGTGTGGCTGCGTGTGCCTCGTTGTAGAGCAGCTGTGCCACATTTTCAGGGTGTCTCACCGGTGTCATCAACCATGGTAGCTGAGGGTATCCACTGTCCCTTGTGGAGAGATGACAGAGTGATTACTGCTGCCTGCACATCCTGCTCCTGTCGGTGTGCATCTACTCTGCTGGCTGCATGGCTCCGGCATCTCACATACACAGATAGTTTCCCATCTATGCAGTTATATCTCTTAGCATGGCCACCCGTGGGCCCCCTGCAACAGACATGGTGGCACACTGCATACTCAGCATGCAGCACCACGTCCCTGGCTGTCACAGCACATGTCGCATCAGCAGCGCACCATTACTGGGAGGCCTGTCAGTGTCAGTACATGATGATCAGTGTGATATAGTACTCATCCACCCCCACCACGACTCTTGTGTGGACCTATACTTGGGTGTGGCATGTGTTCCTCTTGTGCCCTCTGTGTCTGTGTTCACCATTGCAGCCCCTGCAGGTTATCACTGTCCCTGGGTCTGTGTCCTGCACCTATCTATGAGCCATCCATTCTGTATGGTACCATTTTGGAATGCCTGACACAGCCCACTCTTCCTGAATATGTATGTGTTATGGCATGCTCCATGATACTGTGTGACTATGTCCAGGATATGGCTGTAACTATCAAACACCACCTGTATATTCATGGAGTAATAACCCTTCCTATCCACGTAGGTGTCCTGGTCAGCTGGTGGTGCGCTTATGGCAATATGGATGCAGTCTATTGCCCCCAGCACACATGACAGACTGGCAGTTCTGTAAAATGCCCATTGCACTGCCTGCTGCTGCAGTGCATCTGCGGTGAACTCTGTGTAGTTGTGTGCCCTACATACCAGTGCATCCACAAACTGCCTCAGGCACCTGGACACTGAGGCCTGGGAAATTCCCATGGTGTCACCACTCAGGGTCTGGAAACCCCCACTAGCTAGGACACAGAGGGCTGCACTGACCTTCACCTCAACAGGTATTGCTTGGCCTCTCTATGTTTTGGTCTACAGGTCCCCTTAGATTTCCTGGCACAGCTCTGCAATGGTGGCCTTGCTCAGCCAGTATCAAGCAATGCATTACTCCTCCATCAGGTCCTGCTACGATGCATGCCTTTGAACCGCCCGTCTTGCAGGCCTTCTGATTCTCAGTTGCTGTTGCCCAGCATACTCTTTTGCCATGCCACCCTGTCGATGGCGTAGTAGCAAGGCAAGCCTAATACCCAAAAGAGTTACTGCCTCTGACCTTCCTCTCTCTCTCCTCTGCTGCTTCTGCTGCTGCAGTGTTGCCTCAGTGGTGAGTCATCTCTGTCTGCCTGCTGTGGGCTTCCTTTTATAGGCTCTAAATGCCCATACATCACCTGTGACTGGTCTTGCAGGTGTTTGATTGTTTCTGCACACTGCACCTCGGTGAATTCCAAAAAAGGGGATGTTGCAGCATTTGTTTGACGCAATAAGGTACATTGCACCAAGGTGCAGCCCTTTCTTTGATGCAGACATGCCGTAAGCCCTCTTTGGCGCACACAGGCTACATCTGACACAAGCTGCATTTGTGAATTGCTCTGTGGCACATGGTCTGGCGCACGACTTGCATCATTCTTTTTGACACAAGCTCTGTGTGCCATTCCTAGGGCTTTGGGAATTGGGCCTTCTGTGTTAAACTGCTAACTTTGGACCTTAATAGCTTTGGAGGCTTTTGAAGAAAGTGTCCCACATTTGGCGTGCATTGTGTAGGAGGCTAGGTCTCAATATGTAGAAAGTTTTGTGATGGCAGTCTGTGCAGTTTCTAAGATACGTATACTGTAAATCATTTTTACATTAAGGCCTACATTTTTTCCTGTACTTAATACACTTTTTTTGCTCTCACCTACAGCCAAGAAGGAACAGAATTTTTTTTCAAAACTTTCTGAGTAGAAGTGGCCTGTGCCAAGGTAGTGACTTTTGAAGGTTTTGTGAAAAAATATTAAACATTTCCAGAGTTATAAGGATTTAATATTTTTCTGAACATGCTCAGTGGGGTTTTTGGATAACAGATACAACTCATAGTGTAACCTGTAGGTGGCGCTATACCAAGGGCTACTACCCCTGCCTGCTTGGCTAGTAGTAGGTTAAGGGGTCTGAGCTCTGAAACAGGTGCCTCCACCCGGAGGTCAGGGTTGGTAGTGGTCAAGCTAACCTGGTCACAGCCCTCCAGGACACTGTAACCCCCACTTTCCTTACTAGTGGCCGGAACAATACACAATAATCACTTTCACAATACCCCTGATACACCACACAAGTACCTACACTGTTTGCACTTACCACCAGGGCTTTCCACTGGACCGGCACTGGGGACCCCCTGTAAAACAAGGTTATACACAGCAAATAATAGCAGTACAGTACTCTTGCACAAACTGGAACCACAGTCAGGGTTAATGCAAAAAAGAGATCTGATTTAGTTAAGGGACTTGAACAAGGGAGGGGTGCAATCAGGTTAATTTACTTAAAGACTCTATCATTCAAACAGTTATGCATGCACTTCAGGGTCTATAAACAGTCAAACACTTTGGGTAACCAGATGGAGAAGGGTGGGCTAGCCAGGAACATTGCAGCTGGTTGGGACCCTGTGATGGAAGAATACAACATGCACAACACACACTATTTGTAATCTGGAGCCGGAGGGCTCAGCTTGTGAAAAGAAAACAACAAGACAATCGGATGACACACTTTTAGATTAGGCTGTTGTTGTGGGGAGCTACCCTGATGATTACGCACAATACCCAAGACTGGACACAGGCTGGACAAAAATTGAGACTGCAGATGGTTGACCTGGAGTGCCAGGAGAAGCAGGACCCACACGATTCGCTGAGGCGTCGTTCCTGTTCAAGCGTGAAGCAGGGGGCTGATCCCCAGGCAGGTCTCTCTCCGATGGCTTTTTCTGTGCAGTGGGTAGTTTGGCTGGGCCAGTGTGGCAAGGCCCCGGCCAAATGGAGACAGATTTGAATACAGTCCGTTTTGGGCTGGATACAGCTTCCAGCAAGCAGAACACAGTTCACACAATGAGGAACCAAATCACGACCCACAAACAACTCACAGCATATTTACATGTAAGGAAATTCTACTGTACCAGGCAAACCGCTCTCTGGTCACGATCGCAGAGTCTGTGCACAAACCGGGGATTCAAAAGCAGCTGGAAATCCTGACAGGCCGATCGCATTCAACAAAATCTTCGGTTTTCTTCAGGTATGAGCCTGGTTAAAAATCAGTGGCTTACTTTGTTCTCACAAACTTGGATTTAGTCCGAAATAATTCTCTTCTCTCCCTCTCAGGGGCAGCAAACAAACATGCAGGCCACAACTCAGGTCTTTCCACAGTTCTCCCATGCAAAAGTGCTCAGACGGCTGCTTGACTGTCTCAAGCTCTTGCTGCTTCAGCTCCCAACTTAGATCTGACTTAAACAGCAGGCAGCTTGGTGATTTCCCTCAGAATCCAAAAGGTTCGGTTGGCTGATTCATCTGTCAGTCACAGCAGGAGCTCCCCCTTCAGGTGCAAAAAAGCGCCAAAAGGCCCAAACCACAATTACTACAGATTTTGACTCCAGACAGCTCCTGTAGTCCGGCTCCATTTTAGGTCCCATCAGACTGATTGGTCCAATTCAGCAGTTTCAGGCCAAAATGGTGGGATAAAACAAACAGTCCTTGCTGCAAAGAAGGCAGGTTAGACAAACTACATTATCATTATCACTCTAAATAATTTTCAGCTAATAGTTACATCTTTCAACAGAGCTTCCTCTCAGATTACGTATGACTGCAATCCAGGCAGCTCTTAAAGAGACAGTGCACAGAGGCTATACAGGCACTCTCTGGCAATCACATTTAAACTGCTAAAATGCAGGACACCAGCCTGGCAGTGAACATTTAGGCAAGCTCAAGGAAGACTTTTCGGGAACCCCCATTTGCAGGGGGGGTTACACATGTCTTTTAAATTAGGGGTTAGATACATCTTTTAATAAGAGATTTCCTTAGGGGCCCATTTTAATTCTTTTGAAGGCATGACCACCCATGCTGGGCCAGCCTTAAATAGGGGCAATATTTCTGTTCTGGCCCAGTTGACTTTCATACCCGACACAGCACAAAAGGCATCTAGAACCCCCCCAAACAAAGGGAAGAGATAATTCTACCTGCAACATCGTGAGTAGCAAATCATCTGCCTATAAAAGAGTTGGGAAAGCCCGATCACCAACCTTAATCCCATATATCATTGGATGTTAGTGCAGTGCCGCATTAGGACATTCCATGGCGAGTAAAAATAACAAAGGACTTAATGGGCAGCCATGCCGTGTGCCCCCATAAAGAAAAAGGGTCTGAAAGAACCACATTAACCAACACTCTGGCCCTGGGAGTGGAATACAGGCACTTAATCCATCGTATAAAATCAGGACCAACCCCAAAGGCTCAAAGAGTGTAAAAAAAAGATATTGCCACTCAACAAAATCGAATGCCTTCTTGATGTAACCCCCCCTGCAAATGGGGGTTCCCAAAAGTCTTTCAGGAGCTTGCCTGAATACTCCAAGTCTGGGCTGTGTTCGGTGTCTGAGGTGTTTAAATGTGGTTCCAAGTGAGTGCTATTTGAGCCTCCACATACTGACTCTTTAAGAGCTGTCTGCTTAATTAGTTTGTATGGGGGGACTGTGTATTTAATGCTCGAATCCCACCCAAGCTGCTGCCAATTCGCTCCATTTCTGCCGTCGCTACATGTGCAGAGACAGCCTTGTTGAAAGATATAACTGTTTGCCAGAAATCATTTAGAGTGACTGAGAAAATGTAGTTTGTCTAACCTGTCTTTATTTTAGCATTTTAACTGTTTCAGTGTAGCTCTTTCATTTTGGTTCTGAATAGCTGACTTGGACCAACCAGAATGATAAGGAGACCCTAAAATGGAGCCTGTGGATGAATGGGAACTTGGACTCTCAATTTTGAGCCAGCCACAAGGGGATTGTATGGGCAGTGACTCTGGGAAATCTAGTTTTAACCTTGGCACCTTTTTCCACCAACAGAGGGAGTCTTATTGTGAGTGACAGCCGAACCACCCAACAGAATGGTGTGGAGCAAAAAGAAATGCCCTGCTCTGTGACTGGAAAGATTAGATCAGTTGTGACTGTGAAAAGAGAGAAGGAGCTGTTTGCTTCTACAGTGTATAGTTTCATGTGGGAAGCGCGTATGAGGCCCTGAGTTTCGGTCTGTAGCCTTTGTGAGTGCCAGTTTGGACTGAATCCGAGCTGTGGGAGAAAGAAGCACTAGAAGTGTGAAAACCAGGCTCACCCTGTAGAAGACTGGAGAAATTGCTGAATCGTGCTCCGTCTGTCAGGAACTGAAGCTGCTGTGTGTTCTCCCGGGTATTTTGCAGTAACTGCGATCGGGATCGAGGAGCAGCCTGCCTGGTATAGTACTTTCCTTTTACATATGAATGTGCTTGTGGGGAATGGTTATTTCCAATCCCCTGTGCTGTGTGCTGTGTGTTGAAGCTGGCAGCAAACCCCAGCTTGTCTCGAACTAATCCGTTTGCTATAAACTGCAGTGGAGTCCAGTCACAAGGACCTTGTCTTCATGCCCTGCTGTTTCTGACAATCCAGAAGAACATCCACCATCCGGTTCTCAGCTTGGGTATTGTGAGTACAAATCAGGGTATTCCCCTGCAGCCTGTTTCAATCACAAGTGTGTCATCTAATTCTTGTTGTTTCTTTGCTTCATGGACTGAGCCATCAGGCTCCGGATTACAATAGGGTGTTGTGCATATATTTTCTTCTACAGGGCCCTAGCCATCTGTACCTGCCAGCCAACCCCAGGCAACAGACCTGGCTAGCCCCCCCCCAAACCTGGGTACCCAGAGTGTGACTTTTCAGACCCTGTATGTGTGCACAGTACTGTGATTTAATGCCACTAATTAACCTGATTTCCCCCTCCTGTGTTACTGTCCCCTAAATAAATCAGATTTGTTGTTGTAGTTAAACTTTAAACTGTCTGAAGTGTCAGTACCTTCATGCCATGCACTGTATTGGTTTACGTATGCTGCTTAACCTTATTTTTCAGGGGGTCCTCAGAGACGAACCCGTGAATCAGTCTCGAGGGTAAGTGGTACCTTATGAATGAACAGTGTGTACATGTGGGTTACTGGTACTGTAACTCCTGTGCATCATGTGAGCCACTAGAGGGAACCAAAGGGGGTCACGGTGTCCCACAGGGCTCTGATCAAGCTAGTCTAACCACTACAAACCCTGACCTCTGGGTGAAGGCACCCGCCATAGAACCTAGGCCCCTCAATCTGTTAATAGTCAAGCAGGCAGGGGTAGTAGCCCTTGGGATAGTGCCACCTGGGGGTTACATTGGCATCTATGGCAATAAGAGCCACTGAATCTGGTCCTCTAGTCACCACTCGAATAAGGTCTGTTACTGCCCTTATATTATCACTGCCCTGCCGACCCCTCACAAAACCCGCCTGAGACTTATGAATAGCAAATGGTAAAATTTTCTCCAGACTGAAAACAAGAATTTTGCAATCTACATGAAGCAATGAAATAGGCCTAAAGTTAGAACATATTGTAGGGTCTTTATTGGGCTTTGGCAGGACAGTATATTGGCCTCCTGCAGAGAGGGTGGAAGTGTACCAGATTCCTGAATGACTATAAACAACTTATGCAATCAGGGGGTCAAGATAGATTCAAATGCTTGATAAAACTCCTCGACCAAGCCATCCAGTCCTGAGGCTTTACCTGTTGACAATGAATGTATCAGCTCCCTAATTTCTTCCATAGAGATATCTTGCTCCAGCAGATGAGTAATATCCTTGGTTAATCGAGGTAATTTCAGTTTACTAAAAAAAAAAAGATTCAGAATCCTCCTGTTTGGGGGTCACCGATGATTGATAAAGAGCAGGACAGTGGCGGCCCGGTGGCATAGAGGGTTGATGCGTGGGCTCCTTACCTCGACCCATGCCGGCGACCTAGGTTCAGGAACTGACTTGGGATGCCAGGGGCTGGCAGGGATGGAAGAGGATTGAGCATCCATAGGGACTGCTTGTCTCTCCTGCGGGTGGGTTAGGGAGATGTCAGTTGGTAGCGGCCTCTGGTGGAGACCAGGAGCACTGCACGATGGTGCAGGAGGGATGTACACACTTGAAAATGTGAACAACGCTCCACGTTACACCATATGACAGCTGCCCGGCTCTCCAAGGCCATCAATGCCCCTAAAACCTTCTGCCTCAGCAGCACCCCGGGGCCAAGACATTGAGCTGGTCTGTGGATCCCTGGCTGGTTCCTTCCCCCTCAGAGGAGGGGGACCCTCCCGGCCAAGAGTTATGCCAGGTTACCCTGGAGTGGCTGTCATTTGAGAAGGGAGGTTTGGGGGACAGGACGGGTTGACAGAAGCCTTGGCTCACCCAAAGGAGAGGCTAACATGGCAGCAAGCTGGGCAGAAAAAAAGAAATAATACAAAAAAAAAAGAAGAGCAGAATAGTAGTCCATAAGAAGACAGGACATATGGGATGGGTCTGAAATCAACTGGCCACCCGCTGATTTTAAAAAGGGGACCAAGATTTCCATAGCCACCTTTTTTACGCTGTGAGTGAGTAGCTTTCCTGCTTTGTTGCCAGACCCCCAATATGACTGTTTCATAAAAAACAAAGCTCTTGTAGTCTGCTGAGTATAGATAGCATTCAATTTATACTTAAGAGATATTATCTCATCAATATGGGAGTCCCGCGACAAAGGGAAGGCATAAATTACCTCCTCTAAATCCTCGATCTTTTGGTTAAGAGCTGCAATCTCTTGCTTATGCTGTTTATTCAGTTAGGATGCAAAGAATATTACCCAACCCCTAACAAAAGCTTTAAACGCCTCCAAAGCATGAACATAGAGATCTCCGGCATTGCACTGGATTAAAAATAAAATAAAATCTCTTCTTTCATCCTAGTTAAAAAATTCTCCTTACATAAACCTCGGATTTAGGCGCCACCGTATTTTTGTAATATAACTCGAGGGCCCAAACCACGCTAACTGGCGCATGATCGGAAATAATAATAGGGAGAACGCTGGACTCCACCACGTCTTCTGCTATTGCTGCGCTGCATAAAAAATAAACTAAACCGCTACATGTGGTAAATCTAGACAAGCAAAAGGTATAATCTAGAGTATCGGGGTGAGAAGACCTCCAGCAATCCTGTAGACATAATTCGGTACAAATCTGCAGTATGGCTTCCCTACATTTATTATGGGGAGGGATACACTTCTCCTGGGGTGATCTGTCTACAATGGGATCTATAGCTACATTAAAGTCTCCCCCTACAATTAAGACCATATTATTCCCTAAACTTTCAGAAATCTGTTGAGCTAATAACCAGAAAAAATTTGGAGAGTCAATACTTGGGGCATATATATTTACCAGCAAAAGAGCCAGCCTATATACCTTGGCCCGTATCATTACCCAACAGCCCTCATTATATGTACTATGAAGGAACCCTTGTATTGGGATCCCTTTATGGATTAAAATCAAAACTCCCCCTTTTTTTCTCCGTACAGATGCTGGAAAAAGCTTGACCCACCCACCCTTCAACAAATCTTCCTGCTTCCCGCTTAAGAAAATGGGTCTAAGCAATATCCAAAATCTATTTCAGGAGGCCTCATATCGGTGAAACAAGCAATCAATATAATTACCCTCAGGGAACTAGGGGGTGCCAATAACAGAAGGTCATCAAAAGTACAGCAATTCAAATATTTCAGAAGGTATGCTGCCATACCCATATCATACAGCTTAGAAATCCCATCCATCCATAACAGCTGCCAGAACATTGAGAGCCCAGTCAAAGTATAAACAACATACCACTGAACTTGATCTCATTTTCATAAGTAGAGAAACACATAATAAACAGTTTGTAGTGAATAATCTTGTAACAAAGGGAACCCAAAGAGGAACCGGGTCAATCCCCAAAAATAAGACAAAAACCAAATAAATTCTATCGAATATCAACATTTTGGGAAATATCTCATACTTAAAGGGACACTGTCAACTTGTTTTGTATCATATTATTTCTAGTTAAAAACTTACATTTTATGAGTGCTTACCTTCTCTAAAATGCATTAATGATGCTGTTTGTTTTGTCTGTCTTGGTGTTTAGTAGAATGGAAATGCATGTTAATGTACTGTATATTTATAAACAACCTTGTTTTGTTTACAATTCTGAATCACTTCTTCTTGAATACTTCCTAGATATTAGAAGCACCACGAAACAATGCAGTCACACATGAGGCAGTAGCCACCAAAACTGCCACTGCAACATGAGTGGCTAGACTGTGTTGGAGGTGTTCCCAAGTCCA
Organism: Neoceratodus forsteri; assembly: GCA_016271365.2. Lineage (NCBI taxonomy): Eukaryota > Metazoa > Chordata > Ceratodontiformes > Ceratodontidae > Neoceratodus > Neoceratodus forsteri. The sequence continues at coordinate 58,899,198 of CM057455.1, forward strand.
AGAAAAATGCAGTTGAAGCTGATCAAGGAACGTAAACAAACCTGTTTTGGTGTGGTAACACCAGTATGGTGGGCAGTCTGTTTTTCACTTTTTAAAAGAAAAAAAGAATCAGAATCAAACTACCAGCTCCATCAGCAGTCTTTACAGGATGTTGGCAATCATAACGTGTTTTTTTAAACTAGGGGCACTTTGAGGCTTAAGGGGGTTGACAGTGTCCCTTTAATCAGAGGTTGCCTGTAGCAGGAGGTGAATAGAGCAAGCCCTAGCACAGAGCCCATGCCCTCCCCCTGCTCAGAAGTGGCTAAGCCGAGCCACCTCTTTTGTAATTGGATAGCCATTACCATATAGCAGGGTGTGTTCTCGCCGTGCCTAACCAATGTATCCCTCAAAGCCTCACATTCAGCATCATGCAATTTTTTTTTAGCCTCTGGTGATATTTATAGGACTAAACCCAGAGACTCGATGGGGGTGGGAAGAGGGATCTCACAATTAAAAGAAAACCAAAACCCAGCAAGAGAAGACCTTAGAACCCACAGAAGAAATAAATCAATGTTAACTGTATTCTACTTGCTGGGAGACCGGTTAAAATCTCCCGGTTAAGATCACGCCAATTATACCACATTGTTCCCAAATCCACAAAGTTTTAAATACTAAAGTATCATTGCTCACCCCCACCCCCCCAGAAAAGGATAATCCCAGGTATTCAGTCCTTATCACAATCCAACAAAAGTAACTACTTATTCCAATTATAATGCCTGCTTAATCCGTTTTAATAACAGGGGAATCCTTCAGGAGCCAGCGGTTGAATCAACAGACAAAGGGCTCTCTTCTGGTAATATCTGAAAGTTCAGTTTATTAACATTCAACTCGATAGATGCAGAAGGCATTTCTACAGCAGATCTCGAAATCTGAACCTCCAGGGTCTCCTCCACAGAAGCCAATCCTACCAGGTTCTCTTCTGAGTAATCCACCCAATCCATTTCTGCAGGTAACTGTTTCTCAGAAGGCTTTGAAGGTAATAAGCAAGGGTGTTTAGGGTCCAGTGTATGAAGGTATCCAGAAGAGGTCCATGGTGGGGAAGTCGGGGAAGAAGTCAATGCTGGTGTCGCTGTCATGGGTTATCTGCCATTGGGAAAAGTGATCACTGCGCTCCACTATGCTTATGATTTTCTCAATGCCGCTTAGATTTAGCAGCAATATCAGTATCAGCCTCACCTTTATCATAAAGGTGGAGAGCAGAGATGGCTCCCAACTGAGCAGAAATACTTGCTGACAAAGTATGCTGAGCAGCCTGTGCCAAAGAAAGGGAGGGAGTTAGATTTTTATGTGGAACAGCTGCAGGAGCCTTGTTAGCCATGCCAGAGGTCACCTTGCCCCACTGCTGGATACTTGCCACAAATTGCTGCACCTCCTGCCAATTCACAAACTTTAGCTATCGGTGCTCCCAAAACACATGCAGCACAGCTGAGTAGCGCATAACATGTTGGATGTGGTGTTGCACCACTGTATTCTGAATTGGAGCAAATGCCTTCCTACAGGTGGCCACTGTCTTAGAAAAGTCTTGAAAAACATAGATGCTATGGCCGTTTCTTGGTGGAGAACCAGAGAAAATATGCTATAATGGGATGGGGGGGCCCCTATCAGGTTTAGGGCCCAGAGACTGATGGGCCCGGTCCACTTCTAAGAGATAGTCCCACTGAAAATTTAAAATCTGCAGCAGAAAAGTTGGCAACAAAGCACATATATTAAGGCCCTCCAAACCCTATGGGACACTTATTATCCTTAAATTATTTCACCAGTTTCTGTTCTCTAGGTCATCCAACTTAAGTTCCAAAAGCTGCACCTGCTTCCCTAGATGTGCAATTGCATCAGCCTAGTGAGCAGGATCAGACTCCACTTTTGAGGTAAATAACTCTGTGTCAGCAATGCGTATCTCATTTTCTTCCGTTCTGCAGTCTAATTTTGTCACCCCTTCTTGTATATTGGGGACCGCTCTGACCAGTGATTGTAACATCCCCCAAATATCATAAAGGTCAGCTGGGTCAACCATAACTCCATACTCTGAGATCGCCATTACCGCTAATTATACAATGGCAAGAAAATGTCCTATATTCTGATTGGCCAGTGGGTGCCTGAGACGGTGATGTTATTACACAATAACAGCACTGTATTGATTTATTGGATCATTTGATTGCTATTGCCTCCTCAGAAACACAAAAAATCGACTAAAAACATTTTTAATTTTTTTAAATTTTGTATAACATCGAGCCATTGTATAATTGCAATAAAGCACTCCAAGGTGTGTGTTATTGTGTAATAACATCACTCCTGGGGTGGTGGAAGCACTCAGCTTTGCCTCGTGCTTCAACCCACCCCAGGAGTGACATTATTACATGATAACACACACCTTGTCGTGCCTTGTTGCTTAATTATGCCTGACTTATTAATGATGGCACGATCAGCGAAGGAACAGTAACTGGCTCCTCAAATGGCACAAAAAGTGGATTGTCAGACACCAGACAGCTTATTCAGTGTAAGTAATGTAATTCAAGTACATTTGAGGCTTATACCATGGATAAAATTACGATTTCTGGCATGGCACAACTGAGCTACCATTTCAAGCTGCCATCCAGGTCCACATCAGTGTCAGTAACTCAGTAGGTAGCACACTCACCTCTGAGGCCGAGAGATCAGAGGGCTGTGGGTTCAGTTCCCACATCTGGCACTTGGGTTAATATCCCAATACTGACACTGTAGTGTAGCATGAGAGGGGTGCTGCACTTCTGAGGTGCCGTCCTTCAGATGAGATGTTAAACTGAGGTCCCATCTGCCTGGATTGGTGGTAGTTCAGGTGGATGTTAAAGATCCCATGGCACTTATCGAAAAGAGTAGGGGAATTTCCCCGGTGTCCTGGCCAAATTTCCCTCATTCACTAAAAATACCACCAACAGCTTAATCTGGTTCAAGGTCAGTTGGCACTCATCTGTATCCCCCTTCCCCGTGTCGTGCCTGAAAATAGGCAAGATTTGTCTAGTGCACTTACCCGGTCAACAAAAGCTAAATAAATAAATAAAAAACATTGTGCATGCGCCCTCAGAACAGTAGGACTTTCTTCACATCTGCAGCCGCATATGGAGACGTGCTGCCAGCTTCAGTGACAGCAGTGAACAGGCAATCTGTTTCAATCTCTTTCTCTCTCTGGAACTATTTTTCCATTTGTCTTTCCATCTGTCTGTCTGTATAAATGTCTGTCTATCGACCGATCGATCGCTCAATCTATCCTGTTCATTCCCCCCAGTTCAGCCAGCCCTCCTTCGTGTTTCCCTAATCCAGCACACTAAAAGTAGACCAAAATGCCCATCTCCGGTTCCACTTGCCAGCCCCCTTCCCTCCAAGTCACCCACCCCCTCCCATTGAATGGGTAGTGACATGGGGACATGCACCCTCGAGACATAGAAACATAGTCTTTGACAGCAGATAAGGACCGCTTGGCCCACCCAGTCTGCCCATTTCTCTACCTACTGGATAAGCTGCAGATCCTAATTTTACCAACAGCCTACATCCTCTTACCTCCCACTAGAACTGCATTATGTCTGCCCCATGCTTTCTTAAATTCCCCCACTGTTTGTGACCCCACGACCTCCTCAGGAAGGCCATTCCATGCATCTACCACCCTCTCCATGAAAAAATATTCCCTCATGTTGCCCCTGAGTTGTCCCCCCTCTATCTTTAAATTGTGCCCCCTTGTTCTTGCACACCTCTTTTTTTGAAAGATGCTACCCTCTTGGACTTCGTTGATTCCCTTGAGGTACTTGAAAGTTTCTATCATGTCCCCCTTTTCCCTCCTTTCCTTGAGGGTGGACATATAAAGCTCTTTTAGTCTCTCTTCATATGGCTTCTGGTGCAGACCCAGAACCATTTTAGTTGCCCTCCTCTGGACTGGCTCCATCCTATATCCTTGTGGAGATGGGGTCTCCAGAACTGCATGTAGTACTCCAGATGGGGTCTCACCAACTGTCTGTACAGAGAGACAACTTCCTGTTTTCTACTAATGATGCCGCTCCCTGTGAATCCCAGTATTCCCCAGCCCTTCTTACTGCCTTCTCACATTGCTTGCCTACCTTTAGGTCATCTAATACGACCATCCCCAGGTGCCTTTCCATTAATACCCCCCCCCCAATTGTGTGCTCTTCCCTTGGGTTTTTGTTTCCCAGAGGCAGTATGGTGCAGTGGTCTAAGGCTCTGAGCTGCAAATCGGGTGACATCCAGCAGACCAGATCTGGATTTGAATCCCACAGCTTCCACTTGCATACTGTGTGACCCTGAGCAAGTCACTTAACCTCCTTGTGCTCCCAGGTCACTCCTGTAAAAATGCTTTCAGCTTAGTGTGCTATACCTGATTAAACAACTAAATTAAAAAAAAAAAACTTTGCACTTCTTTGCATTGACTCTAAGCTGCCATACTTTTGACCATTCCTCCAACCTTGCCAAGTCCCTTCTCATCCTTTCCACCCGCTCTTGTGTATCAACCCTGTTGCAGATCTTTGTTTCATCTGCAAAGAGGCATACTTTTCCTTCCAGTCCCTCTGCAATGTCACCTATAAAGACATTAAAGAGGACCAGTCCTAGTACGGAATCCTGCGGTACCCCACTAGTAACCCTCCTTTCTTCAGAGTGGACTCATTTTTCTATTAACCTCTGCGTCCTCTTGTCCAGCCAATTTTTTACCCAAGTTACCAGCCTGGGACCCACTCCCAGGCTGGCTAACTTGTTTATTAATCTTTTGTGTGGGACTGTGTCAAATGCCTTGCTAAAGTCTAGGAAGGCCATGTCAACAGTCCCTCCCTGGTCTACTAGTACTCAACAATTCTCTCTTTCAGAAGTGATTCGATCACTTTCCCTACCACAGAGGTCAAACTGACAGGTCTGTAGTTTCCTGCCTCTGCCTTGCTCCCACTTTTGTGCAGGGGAATCTCATCTGCCTTCCTCCAATACTCAGGTACCACACCCTAATTCCATGATTTTGTTAAAAAGAGTAGTCAATGGTGCCACTAGTTCTTCCCTTAGTTCTTTTAGAATTCTCAGATGAATTCCATCAGGCCCCATTGCCTTGTCCACCTTCAGTTTTTGGAGTTCTTTCAGGATCCTTTCTTCTGTGAATGGACTGGTACAACCCCCCATCCAGTGTGCTTCTATTATTTAGTTAAGGTACCCCGGAGTGAGAAAGTTATCTTGTGTGACTTCAATATGTACTAGGGTCCCCACATTAACGATGACCTTAAACACTCCATATCTGAGGCAGGATTGACCCAAATTATTCAGGAGCCCACCAGACTAAATATGAAAACTGGTTACCCCACTACTCTAGACTGGAGCCTAGCCACTAAACCTGATAGATTCAAATTGGTGGGCACCTTTGCAGGCTCACTGAGTGATCATTCCTCCACATTTGGCATATGGAAAAACGACTTCCCTGCACCCCACCCAGAGTATTTAGGACCGGCCACTTCTCCAAATTCGACCCTAGCCTCTTCCTCGATTTCCTGGCCAAGGTCTACCGGCAGCAAGTAAAGCTAGCTCCAAACCTAGACGCTGCCCTAGCATTCTTCATCAATAATTTCCTGTCTATTGCCAATGAGCAAGCACCCCCCCCCAAAAACAGGTCAGGGTCAAAGGACAGAAAGCTAGGTGGCTCACCCAGGACCTTAGAAAAATCATGAGGGACAGAGACAGAGCATGTGGTAAATTCAAAACATCAGTCCAAGCTCTAGACTAACAGAAATACAGGGAATGCAGAAATAAATGTAAAATCACCTTAAAAAGGGCCAAACAGAGGCACATCAGAAGCCTTCATACGAACATACATACATAAATACGAACATACGAATGTGCCAGCAGAAACAGACCACCCGATCTATCTAGGTCTGCTCAAGTGTGCAGCTAGCATCCCTAGTTTGCAGCTGCCCCACCCCCCTCCCCTTTGTCATCCCACTGCCACCCCACCTCCCCCACCCTCACTTTCCTCTGTTCCCTGTCCAATGTCCTTTGCAGCTGTTCACAGATTTACACCCATTCTGGTAGTGCTACATTTTGCTACCACCTCTCTGTGAAATAGTGTCTCCTCATTTCCCTCCTAAATCTTCCCCCCTCTATTCTTAGCCCATGCCCCCTGGTGTCCCTCCCCCTCCTTATCTTAAAGACCCCATCTGTCCCATCCTTATTGATTCCCCTCAGATACTTGAATGTCTCCATCATGTCTCCCCTGTCCCTTCTATCCTCCAGGGTGCACATATTCAGGTCTCCCAGCCTGCTGTCATAGTCTCTCCCCTCCATTCCACATCTCAACTTTGTTGCCCTCCTCTGCATCTCCTCCAGTAGCCTGATATCACGCTTTAGGTATGGCCTCCAAAACTGCACACAGTACTCTAAGTGTGGCCTTACCAATGACCTGTAGAGGGGCAGGATCACCTCTCTTCGCTTGGATGAAAAACTCCTCTCTATGCACCCCAGCGTTTTGTTCACTTTTGCAGCCAGTCTCCTGCAATAGGCAGTGTTGTTCATGGCCCCTGTTATCATTACCTCTAGGTCCTTCTCCTCATCATTGATCCCCAGCTTAACCCCCCCCCCAGACAGTATTCTCTCCTTGGGTTCTTCACCCCAAAGTGCATAACCTTACACTTCTTTGCATTGAACCCCAGCTGCCACCTCTCTGACCACTTGTCTAGCTTGCTTAGGTCCCCCTGCAGCTGCTTCCATCCCTACCCTCCACCCACCATTGCTCCGATTTTGGTGTTGTCAGTGAACATACATACATACCTTGCTCAACACCCCATGTGCAATGTCTGATATGAAGAGCCCAAATAATACTGTCCCCAACACAGAGCCTTGTGGCACCCTATTCATCACCCGCCTTGGAGTTGAGAGCTCCCCTCTCACCACCACCCATTGCAGCCTCCCACTCAGCCAGCTTGTAATCCAGTTCATCATTTTTGCCCTTACCCCTACACCAGTTAGCTTCCCCCCAAGCCACCCATGAGACACAGAATTGAAGGCCTTGCTGAAGTCCAAGTAAAGAACATCCACCGTATGATCCTTATCCAGCTCACTTGTCACCCAGTCATAATATTGTATCAGGTTGGTTTGACAAGACTTCCTTGAAACAAACCTTTGCTGCCTCACATCCTGGAGACCATTGTCCACCAGGTACAAGACCAGTCTTTCCTTTAGTATCATTTCCATGAGTTTGCACACTATGGAGGTGAGACTTACCAGACAATAATTACTTGGTTCATCTCTTGGTCCACTCTTGTGTAATGGTACTACATGTGCCATCCTCCAGTCCAGCGGTACACATCCTGACTCCAGTGAGGTGCTGTACAGATCCACCAGTGGCTCCACCAATACGTCTGCTATCTCCCTTATCACCCTGGGGTGGATACCATCTGGCCCTGGTGCCTTGTCCACCTTCAGTGCCCTCAGTCCCTCTAGGACTCTACTTGCCTGAATGCTTCCATCTGTCGCCTCCTCCCCTGTCCCCACCCTCCCAGCCCATGGTGGTAGCGTCTCCTTTCTTCTGTGAACACTGAGCAAAAGTGTTCATTCAGTGCTTCTGCCTGCTCCTCCCCTTTTCTGTCCACTCCCACCCTTTTATCCTCACTATTGTCTCCTTGCACCTCCTTTTCTCCCTGATGTATCTGAAAAAGTCCCCCCCCCATTAATTCCCTGCGCTAATCTCAGCTCCCTCTGGGCCTTGGCTTCTCTCACTTTTCTGGTCACCTCCCTGGACCATCTTGCATACTCCTCTCTGTCCACTTCCTTCCCCGTCCTGGTCTTCCTATACCTCTGGTGCACCTCTTATTTTGCTCTCCCCACCTCCACTACCTCGCTGTTCAACCAGCATGATTTTCTTGCACTGCTCCTCTTACTCTGTGTCTTGGTGCAGGCTTCTGTTGCCTCTGTAATACCCCCTTTAATAATATCCTATTTCTGCTACTCATCCATCTCCTGCCTTATGCCCTCCAGTTTTCCTTTCAGTACTTCCTGCATCCTCCCAAAGTCCACCCCCTCCCCCTTGAAGTTTACCACCCGAGTAACTGATTTCTCTGGCTTCCCGCACATCGTGATATTAAACCACACCGTTTGATGATCGCTGTCAGCTAGTGGGTCCTCCACATTTATTTCCCTTACTGCCTCCCCATTCAACAATACCAGATCTAAAGTGTTCTTAAGCCTAGTAGGTACACTAACCAACTGTGTCAGGAGACCCTCCTGCATCACGTCCAGGAGCACTTGCTCCCTAGCACTGGAGGTGACCGGAATGCTCCAGTCAACCCCCAGCAAGTTGAAATCCTCCATGATGACCACCGTCCCTTTTCTACATACCTTTCTGATTTGTCCCGCTAATTCCCTGTCACACTTCTCAGACTGAGATGGTAGCCTGTATACCATCCCAAACCTCAGTTTCCTACCCCTTGAGTCTAGCAGCTGCAGCCAGATTGCCTCTGTTCTCCCTTCTTCCCCCTCATCCCTTGTGCATTTGATCCCATTCCTCACATAGACTGCCACCCCACCGCCCCTCCCTTCCTTATTGTCCATCCTGTATACTTTGTAACTTGGGATTGCCAGATCCCAGTCCCGGTGCTCAGTTGCCCACATTTCTGTGGCAGCTGCAATATCCACCCTCCACACTGCTAAGAGTGCCTGTAGCTTAGCAGATTTGTTGCCTAAGCTTCTTGCATTCAGCGAGACCACCCTCCATCCTGCCCCCTTCCCTTCACTGGCCTCCATTTCCTCCCTCCCTTCTACTCCCTCCTTTTTCGGCCACCCAGAGTCCTTCCCTGTTAGCCTGGTGGTAGGCTGTGACTCCACTCTATTGGATCCCTGACTACCTGCTGTCCACTTGCCACCCCACCATCTAGTTTGAATCTACCTTCAGAAAACAAACCTCTCCGATCCCCAAAAAATCTGGATGCAAATTAATGCACTACTAAAGGGCCATAACAAACAAGAAGGTGTGACATAGTTGCTAATGGAACCCTCCACAAGAACCTGGAAGATGCCTCAAAGGCAATAAATATGTTCTTCACGGACTTGGAAAAGTATAAAACACACCACGTGGGACCCCCCAACCCCCCCCAAAACAATATAAAAAATAACCCAAGCGTCCCAGAGTCCCATTTCAAGTTAACAACCAGGCAAGAAGTCCTAAAATTACTCCAAGGGATCGGCACCCAAAGCTCAGCTGGGTACGACAATCCTGAACTGAAGCTACTAAAAATTGGTGCCCCAGTCATTGCCACCCGTGTCCTAGTTATTCAACTGATCCCAACTTGAAGAGAAAGTCTCCTCCCTCTGGAAAGTAGCCCCTGGTTATGCCAGTTCACAAAGGAGGGTCATGGGAACAGGTGGAAAACTACCACCCAATATCCCTACTCTCCATCCTCAGCAAACTACTGGTGAGGGTATTGTACAACCAAGTGGTAGACTACGTCGAGAACCACAACATATTCACAACAAAACAACATGGATTCAGAAGGAATCATGGAACAAATACGGCCCTGGTGAATTTCACTACAGATATATTCTCTACTCTGGATAAGGGACAATGCATTGGTGCAGTCTTCATAGACCTCACCAAAAGCATTTGACCTTGTGGATCATCAACTACTCTTCGCGAAATTTAAATTAGTCGGCCTAGACAGCCTGGTGGTGCATTGGTTCTCCACTTACCTCCAGGGACAGTCTCAAATGGTTAAATGGCTGGGTGCCATCTCTGATAAATGTACAGCGTGGGATAGAATCCCCCAGGGCTCCCTGACAAAGCCTTATCTGGTGAAGTGCTGGAGTGTTTGTCTCTTTGCTCAACTGACGTTGCATTAATAAAAAGAATTTGTCCTGAAATCTACATTTGGTTTTATCTCTTCACTGGAGTAAAACATACTCCTGGCTCTGGAGTGCAAGTGCGAGTAGGTTCTTTCTCTGTCCTGGGGCCCCTGCTGTTCTCTTTATTCATTAATGACATGCCCAAACAATGTGGTAAAGCGAAGATCACTTTGTATGAGGATAACACTGTACTCTATAGGTCCATTAGCGATACTGTTGCCCTTAACGAATTACTGTCAAAGGACATCCAATTGCTGGAGGGATGGCTGAACAGCAATAAACTGGTCCTAAATGGCAAAAAAAACAAAGGCCATATTATTTAGTCCAAGAATCCTGGACAGGGCTAACAAGCTGTCTCTCTATCTAATGGGGCAAGAATCAAAGTAGTTGAATACATAAAGTATCTAGGAGTCACCATTGATCAGGGCTGTAACTTTAAGACTCACATTGACCTAGTTACCAAAGCACTAAACCAGAAGCTTGGACTTATATACCGCCTCGATCCCTATCAAACGCAGGACTCATGTTGTAAAATTGCACAACGTACCCTTCTACCTACCCTCTTATATGGTGCCCCCGTATTATACTCTGTTAAGCAGGCACTTGGTCTCCCCTCTGAACAACTTATTATCCTTTTGTTTAAAACAAATAATAAGAGCATACTTGTTCCTGTCTTTAAGTTCTTAAATGCTGTGAAATTATGACGAGGTGTTTGGAGATCAATTAATTATTAATGTCTGTTAATGTATCAAATTGTTTATTTAAACCTCAATTATTTTTTAATGAATTGTAATGACTTTTAATCGAACAGTAAATTACTCTACCTACTTTATAATACTCTGTTAAGCACACTGAGATGCATAAGCTCAAGTCCCTTTACCTCAGAATCTGCAGATTCACAGCTGGTGCCCCTTCCAGAGAACATCATTGTCGGACCCTAAATGCCCTATCCTGGCCCACCCTGGCCCACCCTGGAAGGGATGTTACAATACCTTGCTCTTTGCTTGGCTTACAAGCTCAGGCAGGCCAGTGCCCCCCCCCTAAGTCTTGCTGAACTGCTAACTACAAAACAGAATTGCAGGACACTGAGGTCCTCCAGCAGACAGCTACTAATGGTACCTAAAGCAAGGTCCGCACAGTGGGCTTGGGCTTTTTCTGCCTTTATTCCTTCTCTCTGGAATACCCTTCCAGCCACTCTCCAGGAATGTAACTCCCTAGGAGGGTTCAAAAAGGGACTTAAGACCTACTTGCTGGAGCTAAGTCAATGCACCTGCTTCTGCTGATTTCTCAAGGGCATTGCCCTGCAACTAACTTATCTGTTGTACTGCAAGAACCACGGACTAACATATTTGCTGTATTGCTAGAACCACATAATGGTATTACTTGCATTAACAAATGTTGAAAATTGTCATGTGTAAGTAAGTAATGTACCATAGTAAGTTATTTTGTGTACTACTGTTTTCTGTAACCCCAGCATATGTCTTATTCTGCTATTTTTGTACTATCTGAAATTAACTCAGGGTCGCCCCTGAAAAAGGGACCACTTGTTGGGCACAGTGGGCCTACCCGGTTACCAAAATTGAAATAAATAAAAAAATAAATTAATAAATGGACCTCCCCCTCCTCTTCTTTTGTGAATACTGAGCAGAAGTATTCATTCAGTATCTTTTCATTGTCACTGTCACCCTCTGCCTACCCCCCCTTCCCATTTATTAAACCTCACTATCCCTCCCCTGGTCATTCTTTTCTCCCAAATATACCTATAAAAGATTTATCCCCCTTCTTAACTGTGTTGGCTATCTTTTCCTTGGTTCGGGCCTTTCCTATTCAGACTGCCTCCCCCTTTTTCTTCTGCCTTAACTGGTACAGTTCTCTGTCCTGCTTCTTCTGTGTTTCCTTATACTTCCTAAGTGTTATCTTTTTCTCCCTAATCTTTCCCGCCACCTCTTTTGAGAACCATAGTGTTTTTGTTTTCCTTCATTTTGTTTTGTTTATTTGCTTCACACAAAGGCTTGTTGCCTCTGTGATGGCAGCTTTGATTTTTCCTCATTGTTCCTCCACCCCACCTTCTAGCCTGTTTACTAGTGCTTTTCTGAGGCACTCCCCCATTTTTGCCAAAGTCAGCCCTCCTAAAGTCTAATACCCTCACCTTTGTGTGACTTGACCCTATGGCTGTGTTTATCATGAATCACACTGGTGGTTGCTTATTCCTAGATGGCTACCCACTTCTAAAGCTGAGATCCTCTCTCTGTCACCATTTGAGAGTACCTGATCTAAGATGGCTCCATCCTCAGTTGGTTCCAACACTAGCTGTGTGAGGCATACCCCCTGTAGAGCATAGAGAATTACACTGCTCTTGAATGTGGCTGCAGCAAATGTGCTCCAGTTAACATCTGGCATATTCAGGTGCCCCATCAACAATATCTCCCCCTTTTCTGCCATTCTAAGGATGCCTTCTATCATTTCCTTGTCCATTTCCTTCCCCTGAGATGGGGGTCTGTATACAGCCCCTGTACAGACTGTGGTGCCATTTCCTGTCTCCAGGGTGACCCACAGTGTCTTCTCTCCTCCCTATGTACCCTTTAGTTCCATTGCTTTGATCCCTTCTCTTACGTAGAGAACCCCTCCACCTCCTCTTTTACCCTTCCTGTCCTTCCTATAGATTGTGTACGCTGGTATGTTGATATCCCAGTCATGGTTCTCTGTGTACCATGTTTCTGTGACTGCCACGATATCAAAGTGTCCTTCTTCCATCAAGGCCACTATTTCAGGGAGCTTGTTACCCAGACTACATGCATTAGTACTCATCGCCCTCCATTTTTTGATAGCCATACCCCTTTTAGCCCTATCCCTGTCCTTACTGTCTTTGCCTTTTTCTCCATTGATCCCTGTCCTGATCCCTTTTGACTTCTCTACCTTAGTGTTTACCTCATTAATTAACCTATTTTGTGTGGGGGAGAGGGCTGAAATTTCCATGCTTCTTTACAGTACCTCCTCCCTGGCTAGTTTAAATGCTTGCCAATGAAACCTTTAAACATATCACCTAGGATCCTGGTTCCCCTCCTGGACAGATGCAGACCATCGCGCCAGTATAGGCCTGCATTCCTCAAGGTGGACCCCCAGTCCCCAATGAAGCCAAAACCTTATGCTCTGCACCAGTTTTTCAACCATTCATTGAATCCCATGGTGTGGAGTACCCCAGCCTAACCCATGCCATAGACAGGCAGCACCTCCAAGAAGGTTACCATTCATGCTACTTGTCTAAGGCCCCTACCCAACTCTACAAACTCCTGCACTGCTCTGATCCCATTCCCAGCCAGGTCATTTGTCCCTGGGTGGAAAATAATGTCCAGCTCCCTTTCCTGTGCCACTGCTCCCGTGATCCTGAGGATTCACATTCTGTCCCTCCCAGCTATGGCATCAGGCAGGCACCTTACCTCCCTCTCCCCTCCACCCCATAGTTCTACCCCCCTAACGACTGAGTCCCCCACCAGGAGTAGTTTCCTTCCCCTGTGGGGTCTCGTGCCTCCCTCCTCTGGGTCTCCTTTGTGGAGGTTCCCTGCATCCTCCTTGGTCTCCACTGCAGGTGCCTCCATAGAGGAACCACTCTCTGCCAGAATGGCATATGAATTGTGAAGAGGTACAGCATGAGGGATGCGCCTCTGATCTACCACCCTCACCCTCATGAGCCCATCATGGTTCAACCGCTCCTCTTTCTTGGCAACCTCTGTGGCAGCAGCAGCAGTGGCCCTGGTGGCCCCTAGGTGGGGGAGGAGGTTTCCCAAATCCTTGCCAGGCCTGCCGGTGATGCCATTAAGATAAGCTGACACTATAGTGCCTAGTCCCAGTGTTGGATCCAAAAGTAGTAAACCTGCAAAAAAAAAAGAAAACAGTCCCTCGATGCCTTTGTCTTTTTTCAATAGAGCCTGTAAAAAAGGAAATGATCCCTTGCTGATCTGACCCTCCCACAACACCCACGCACCCCACCCTGACCACCCACTCAGCACCCACAAACCCTTCCTCAACTGAACATGTCCCATAATGTAAATCCATTCTCCAATTGAAGACCCATCTTGCTGTTGGAACCAGCAACTGCTATATTTATTATTTATGGCATTTTGGTAACCGGGTAAGCCCACGGAGATCAAAGGCCCCCTTTTCAAGGGCAACCCAGAATTAGTTACATACAAGATCTTACATGTACAATATGGCAAGACAGTACAAGGATGATTTGCACGAGGTACAAAACAAGTTCATAGGAACAATTTGTTAAGAGCAACAACAACAGGTTAACTCATAACCAATTACACATGAGTAAAGCATCTACTGATCAACATCAGCGATCCAGCGATACCTTGTTACAGTGTACCTGGGGGTCATTGGCCATTACTCTTGCCCCACTCCATATGCAAGAAAGCTGACATGGTAGAGTATAGGAGAATGGGGTGAGAGTTAGGCCTGACAATCTCAACGTACGCCCCATGCCCTGTTGGTCTGTGGAGGGTGGGGTGAGTGATATGGGGGGGTTAGGGTCTCAACCCTAACGCCTAATTTCCTACTTTGTCACTTCAACCCTAACTGAAGCATTAATGAAGTTTTTTGCAATGAATTTCCTTACTTTTTGGGAAAGCAAACAGACATTGTAATGAGCTGTCATCTCCAGGGCCCTGCGATCCCATTCTTGTATAAGGGATGTCCTAGCAGTCCCATTACTGCATAATGTTATCCATACATGGGAGCACAGGGCCCACTCGCGCACCTACCTATAATTATAATAATAATAATAATAATAATAACAATAATAATAAATTTTATTTATTTGGCACCTTTCATGAACATCAAGGTGCTTTACATAAAAATTAAGTTAAAAATAAATTAAAACAGGCACACAATAAAACTGATAGCCATTAAAACAATACATACATATATACATAGAATACCATTAGGCAGCATATGCTTGAAGCCATAAGTGTGTTTTTAATGCCTGCTTGAAACCCCCCACAGTCACGCACTCCCGTAGCTGATGGGGTAGAGAATTCCAAAGGGCCGGGGCCACATACATGAATGCACAGGCCCCAGAAGATTTTAAAGACACCCTTGGAATCTCTAGCAAGCCCTCATCAGCCAAGCTGAATTATCACTCTGGGCAGTAGAGGAACAAAAGCTCTTTCAAGTAGTCCAGGCCAAGTCCATGTGGGGCTTTATAGGTCAAAAGTCCAACCTTGAAGGTGATCCGCCACCAAATTGGCAGCCAGTGCAATTCGCACAGCATGATGTGACATGTCCGAGGAGTCCCCATCGACAGCCAGGCTGCTGCGTTCTGCACCAGCTGCAGGTGGCAGATAACAACCCGCAATAGCCCTAGGTAAAGGGAGTTGCAATAATCAAGGCGCAAGGTCACAAAGGCGTGGACCAATGTAGGAAGGTCGCTGGGTGGAACAAGGTGCTTGACTCTGGCGATGTTCCTTAGATGGTGAAAGGATGACTTGACAACTGCCGACACTTGAGATCGTAGTGTCAGCCCATTGTCGAGCAGCCCCCCCAGGTCCTGCACCCATTCAGAGGCAAGAAGTTGGGAGTCCCCCAGGAAAAGTCCCGTAGGCAGACCAGCCCCTGACCCTCCAGTATGGTGACCAGGGTCCACAACCATCACCTCAGTCTTTCCCAAGTTCAACTTCAGCCAGCTGGTATTTATCCAATCCTGGATTTCAGCTATAGAGACATAGCGCAGGCCTAGACACATTCCAAGTAACCCCTGTGCTGCAAATGGTGCAATAGCGCAGTAACTGTAGCAAGCTTGGAAACAATTCTACTGCATTTGTAATCATGGACTGGTAACCTGCATACATGCTTAGTATAACTAAAGGTGTACTAAGTTGCGTTTAGCAAAAAATCCATATCTCAAAGTGTTTTTGAGATACAGGCACTGAAAGGCGCCGTGTTCACTACCATGTTATCCTACGGGAAATTTCTCAACTTCAGAATGGCACAACTATGGAACTGATGCAAACCTTTACACCAAACCAGCATAAGTCACATCTGTGGGACACCTCCTTTGTACCCTGCAAATTTCAAGCCAAAAGACCTTAACTGTTTCTTAGCAGTAAACAAGGAAAGTTTTTAAATGACTTGTTTGTGAGGTGTCAAAATCCCCATTCATGAGACGAATCCCCGTTCATGAGCCGTCAAAAACCCTGTTCAAGAGAAATCCTTGTCCATGAGATTTTGTCCACCTGGTCCTGATCTCACAAACAAGGATTTCTCACGAACAAGGATTTTGACACCTTACGAATGGGGATTTTGACAGCTCACGAAAAAAGGATTTTTTTTTTATATTCCTTGTTCGTGAGCTGTCAGCATCCCCATTTGCAAGCCAATCTCCATTCGTGAACTCTCAAAATTCCCGTTTATGAGAAATCCGTGTGAAACTATCTGGTCCTGATCTAACGAACAAGGATTTTGTCAGCTCACGAACAAAGATTTTGACACCTCATGAACAAGGATCAGACGCGAGTGACAAACAAGGATTTTCTAAATAAAGAACAGCCATTTTTTGACAAAAGTAAACCAAACCAAAGTAAGGAGTTTGTAGGGGGCATCACCCGGACAAAACCCACACTTCAGTCTACCCAGAAGACATGCATGTGGCAAGTTACGACGTTTTGTTTTTGAAGAAAATCGAAAATGAAATGACGGCTCGAGAACAAGGATTTTTTCTCACAAATAGGGACCCCCATTCATGAGCTGTCAAAATCCCCATTTGTGAGGCAAATCCTTGGGGGGTTCATAAAACAATCTGAAGGTGCAAAACCTCCCCTAAGTCCCCAAAAGTTCTGTAGCTGCGGAAAAAGAGGGGAACTTGCTCTGAGTGCTATACACAAAACATCTGCAGCTGCAGAAAAAGTACACTGAGGACTGTGGAAAAAAGTGCAGCTATAGAAGTTTCTGAGGAAAAAAAGCCATTGAAAAGTATGGCAAATCCCTTTAGAGGCTATTCACAGCCAGTGTTTTTCCCGCAGTTGCGGAAAAAATGTTGCACACATGCTGCACCACAAAGAGTGAGGTGTAACTCTCCCTGAGCAAAGTGCAGTGTACCAACAATTGAGATACAGTACAATTACAGTGGAGGTGCAGGCACAAGTAATAGCAAACCTATAGCAGTGTCAGTTGTTACAACAAAAATAGCACACAGTTTCATTGAAATACAACAAACTACAACCACTAGACCCAGTGCAGCCCATAAAGGAGCCCCACAGTCAGTAGGGGCAGAGCTGATAACAGTCTGCAGTGAGTGCTACTGAAGCAGACAACATAAACACTCCATGGAGAGAGACAACCATCAGTTCCACCAACAGTTACAAACAGCCACTGTGGTGCATGACCCTGCTTGTACTAGTGGTGCTGGAGTGGTGTCATTTGAGGGACTGGCTGCTGGTCTCTCTGTGAGTACTTACTGCTGATCTATGGCAAGACTGTCAAAGTCTGCTGCTCCAGTTAATATGGATTACCTGTTGTTGTGCCTGCTGAGCTTTTTCCTCAGCTAAGGAAAGAATGTTAGGGAGATTTCAATACTTGTGGACTTCCGTAATGTGCCTCATTTACGGATTTGCACAACTGCAGAAATTTTCTTTGTGAATATGGTGCAACTAGATTTCCTCAGTGCTACAAGCCATTTTTCCGCAGGTACAGAAATGTTGGTTCTCTTTGTGAATCCAGCCCCTTGTTCACAAAAACTACCCCACCCAAAAGACTGAACTGAGCACGCTCAGAACCAGAAATTTCAAAATTGAATAACGTTGGAACAGAGTAATATTTCTTTACCAAACCAATGCTGGCATGTTCTTTGGGGGAAGCTCTTTCTACCCTGAAAAGTTCACACCAAACTTCCAAACGGTGGGTGCGTAACGTGATCAGGAAAAATCAGGAAAATAAGTGAAAACACATTTTTTCACTATGTGCTGCACAAAATCTGTAAGAGCGATCAAAACAAAACTTGGCATGTCAAAAGATCTACCTCACGAGACAGCACATACCGAATGTCGTGCAAATGTGTTGAACGATTCCAAAGTTATTAAGGTGTGAAATGTGGGGTTTAACATTAAACTGCCTACTCAGCCCTAACTAGTGGCTCTACTGCGCCACTATAGTATATTTCTTTTATTTCTTGCTGTTTGCCATTTTAATACCATGTAGCACATGTGGTGCCCACATAAAGTTTTAATAAATAACACTGTTTGCCCCAACTGTGGTGTTCTTATATGGGAGTAGCCCTGCGTTTTGGTGGATAGGGTGGAGGGGGCGGGGTTATTGCAGAAGGACCTACAAACATTGGAGAGATGGTCATGCACTTGGCAGTTGGGGTTCAATACAAAGAAGTGCAGAATTATGCACTTCAGTAACAAGAACCCTGGATACAGCTACCAGCTGGGGGGCGGCATTGTTGGTCTTCATCGAGGAAAAAGATCTGGGGGTGCTGGTCATAGGCCATGTGAATCATTCTGCACAATGTAGGAAGGTGGCAGTGAGGGCCAACAGGATGCTGGGGTGCATAGCAAAGAGAATTACATCAAGGAGTGAAGAGATGGTTCTGCCACTGTACACAGCCCTAGTGAGGCCTTACCTGAAGTGCCGTGTGCAGTATTGGTGCCCCTTCTTAAAAAAGGACATCAGACTGTTGAAGGGGGTACAGAGAAGGGTGACCAAGATGATAAGTGGGAAGAGGGATGACCCATACAATGACAGGTTATGGAAGCTCAGTATGCAATCCCTGGAGAACAGAAGAGATGGGGTGATATTTTATTTATTTATTTATTTATTGAAATTTCGGAAAACACCTTTGAGAACAAGCTCATCTCATAAGTTCCACGTCAGACGAGCAATACATATTGGGAAAGTATGAGACAGAGAACAAACAAAACAAGGACTTATACAAGACATTACAAGAGTGTATAACTAGAGAAGTTCCAATACATGTGACATTGTACAATGTATGCCATGGTGCATATTTGATTAAAGCCTGGAATTTAAAGGGTCATATTAGAGGGGGTGGGGTCTTATGAAACGACCCTTTACAGGAAAATGAGAACAGACTCAGCCTAATATCTAATAATCAACAAGGTAAGGGGTGGCATCAGCCCAGGGGCCTCGTCAGAGGTGAGAGGGTATGGGACAAAGCATTTTAAAGTGAGCAAAGGAGCTCAGGAGATATAACAGGGGGGAAGGGGAATGGGGGAAGCCATGGAGGGGTGAGGGAAAAGAGGGGAAGGGATCAAGAGGAAATGTGAAGGAGAATGATTAGCAACTTAGAGCAGTTATTTACATGTTGAGAACAGTTATGCATAAGGCCAGGATAGCATAAGATTAGAACAAGTGCTGGTCACAAGAGGGAAGGTTATTGGAAGCAGTCACAACTGGCATCAGCAACTAGCCGTTGCTTAAGTTTAACCTTGAAGGAGCCCAAGGTGGATGCTGAAGTGATGTCATGGTGCAGCAAGTTCATCCCTAGCGGGGTGGGGGGATATGAATGAGACCTGCAAATACTTGAATAGCATAAACAGGGTTAGCCATGAGGGTCTGTTTAGATATAGAAAAGAAAGAACTAAACAAGGGCATAGTCTGAAATTGGAGGGGGGGGCTTCAGGAGAGAGAGAGACGAGGAGGCACTTTCTCACAGAGAGGGTGGTAACAGCTTGGAATGCACTGCCTGAAGAACTGGTTTCACAAACAACTGTAGAGGGATTTAAAAGGGGATGGAACAGGGTCAAGGACAAAATCAGAACCGGGAAGGGAGGGGAGGATGGTGATAACTCACATGGTACATGCAGAGAGGAAGTGAAAAAGGGGGTTGGGGGGTAGCATCAGTACTCAACACAGAGCTGCACACTTCAGCAGACTTGATAGACCATAAGGTCTGTATCTGCTGGCATCATCGTATGTTCATATGTCCCCTAGAGGAGCCGTTAGTTTATTGTAATGGCTGAATGGACATTGGGATAATGCAGCTCCTTCTCCTTTACCTGTATCTGTGGTGTCAAGCTGTTACCCAAAGTACGGGATGTTCAGCAATCAATTCTATTCATTTTTTTTTTCCTCATTATCTTCTCATACGTTTGCACTTCTGAACTGCAATTTATTGCATCTTGTATTTTTACTAGTTTCTTGGATCTGTACTGGCACCATTGTGTAACTCTGTGACAAATATCATTAGTGTACCTTGTCTATCCTGCTGAATTATTTTTGTACTCTGCCCCCCGAACCTCCTTGCAAATGAGCTTGTTCAGAGGAGCTTCTTCCTGGTGAAATAAACAAATATAAAATATGAAAACTGTAACTGGGAGAGTCTCACCGAGCTGAGGCTCATTTTCAGATGCAACCCCGGGGAAGGGGAAAAAGGGAAAAGGGGGTAAATAGTACAGGTAAACACAGAAAAGGTACAAAGTGCATAAGGAGAGCAAACAAGCCAAGGGTAAAAAGTGGGGTAACAGTGGCATAATCATGAGAGGTACAAGAAGCAGCAGAAAGGTATGATGGCAAGTGTCTAGAGTGCCAGGAGGTACAAGTGATACAATTGCACCAGTGGCAGTTTAAAGTCAGGACCAGGCAGAGGAAAAGCAGGCGATACAAAGCAGTAATAGTGGTGTAATAAAAACTGAAAGTGGTGGGACCCGCTTCTGAGGTTTATATGGCAAAAGTAATACACCATTATAACCCAGGATGGTGGCCGTTCTGCCAGCTGCAAACCGGAAGCGTATGTTTGTGGGGCATTTTCATACTGTGAGTGCTGTAAAGGCACTTGCTTCATGCAAGTGCAGTCCATCTATGGCCTGCAAGTGAGAGAAAAGTAAAAGCTGAAGCAAGCAACAGCACTCCTCAGCTGCAACCCAGAAAGGCTTTGTTCACAAGACAATTTTAAAACATACTGCCAACAATCAGTATGGCTGGCAAGCTACAGGAACCCTGTCTGCTTTTGTACCCAGTACATCATCAGGGGGTGCTGTCGCTTGCGTTCACTTCGATTACCTCTTGCATCTTCCTGGTGTGTCAGAGCTGTTTTGCTGGTTCATGTACTCAAGTGAGAGAAAAGCATAACATCCTTATGTTTCTTGGTATGTGCATGGTATAGCAAGAAGCCTGAGAAATGTATTTGCACTCAGGTGATGGCATTGAAAACATTTTTGTAATTCAAAGCTAGCAAGTTAAACAATATGTGCCAGTGGGCACTATTACAAAAATAGATCGAGGGCCAGATATTCAAATCCTTGCACTGAGCGCAAAGCCGTAGCATGGGAATAGCAATAGCTTTGCGCGAGGCTGCAATATTCAAAAGCTGTATTAGCGCCGGTGCTGTGTGGTAGCGCCGAAGCTAATAGTTGATGGTATTTAGGGGCGTGGACTGGGGAGCACCCATGAATGCCAGCAGTATGGCATATTCAAAGATCTAGCACCACGCTGCAGGCATTAGCGCGACTTGTTGCGTGGCGCTAGATACAGTCAAAATAAGCTGGCATTAATGCTGTGGTGCCCCCACCCCACAACACGAAGTCCTTCCCGACCCCATCCCAGGTTAAATAAAAGTAGTCACCAGTAGTCTAGTGCCCCCCCCCCACCCCAAGCACGAATCTCGACCCCCGGTATATGTATTCAGCATATTATTTTCCCTGGTAGTCTTGTGGTCCCCCACCCCCCAAGCACGAATCCCAATCTACAGGTACACATATTTTGCACATTTTTCCCTGGTAGCCTAGTGGTCCCCCCACCCCCCAAGCACGAATCCCGACCCACTGGTACACGTTAAAGGAAAAGAATTCAGTAGTCTAGTGGTTCCCCACCCAGCTGTGCACCTCTCTGTTACCCCTGAACATGGCATACCTCTGGAGCCGTGACCAGCTCAGCCTTCCTCTCTCCACCACGGCCGGCCACCGACTGCGGTTTTCAGGAGTGCTACTGTAGTGAATAGGTGCCTACCATGCTGGGGTTCTAGATTCATGCTTGGGGGTGGGGGACCACTAGACTACCAAGGAAACATATGCTAAATACATGTGGGGAGGGGTCGATTCATGCTTGGGGGGTTGGGGGCCACTAGACTACCAGGGAACTCTTTTCTGTTACCGCGAACCAGGGTCAGGATTCATGCTGGGGGGATCCCACCAGGTTTTTCTGTACTGTGGGGTCGGGCATCAATAGGGGGAAGGCTGTCATACCTGTAAACCGTGTCACTGAAATGAGGAATATGGACATATTTGGACACTCAAGTTGAGGGACAACGACGGACACAGACCCTCAGAATGAGGAAGCTATCCTCAATCATGGCGATACAGGGTCAGGACACTGTGACACCATAGTGTTGACCCATACAATATATACTTCAGATTTAGTGCTGTAGACTGTACAGTACTCATGCAGTACAGTCTGTTTGCACAGCAAATTCACTGTGTGGGCAGCACCTTTTCCATGAGGGACAGAGCAGTTGTAAGGGGCCAAAGGACGGATGAGCCTCATAATGACGGACACATGAGGGGTATGGGGGCTGTCCTCAGGCAGTGTGAGTGTGTGTATGTATATTCATACATATATATATATGCACATGTATATATACATACACACAGATATGTGTGTGTGTGTGTGTGTCTATATATCTATATGGCTATATTGCTCTGTAGACCATTCTGACTTACAGGGGATGCTGTGGGCATGACTTGGCCTGCAGCGTCCAGCCTGTACTTCCATTCCAACCAACAGGTGGAGCTGTGTGTACCATGTGGTAGCAGCAGGCAAACTGCATGGTAATGTATGCTAAACAGCACTTAATGAGATGCAAATGTACTTGCTTGCCCACGGATTACCTAAGTAGGCTCATTTGCATGGGAGCTTTGAACACAGCTCCCGTTTGCCCCGGGCTAACTAGTTTGCACCGGGCTAATGTGTTAGCACTGTGCAAGCAGGTTAGCCCCAAGCAAACCTCACTTCAGCATAGCACAGTTCTGCAGTGTGTGGCTTACATTGTTGTTTGCAGTCATACCTCTCAACTGTCCCTGATTTTCAGGGACGTTCCTGATTTTGCCTCAAACCTTTACTCTGTCCCTCCTAAAAATTGTGTTTCCGTGACCAAAGAGTGGGAGTTGTAAGCACACAATACTGTCAAACATTAATGTTACTAACGTGTTCTTCCTTAGAAACTGCATTTTACACTACACCACTTATTCTACCAGCTTCCTGAGTGGATATCACTAGTTTTTAAGGAGTGTCCCTATCCGCCCTCCTCCAGTCCTCAGGTACCACACCATCCTCCCATGATTTGTTAAAAAGGGTAGTCAGTGGTGTCACTAGTTCTACCCTTAGTTCTTTTAGAATTCTTGGGTGAATCCCATCAGGCTTCAGGGAGTATGGTGGTCCCTCCCCGGGGGGACTCTGATCCGGGGGTCAGGCTAGTCAGGCCGGAAGTTGGGGTGCCCTCCCCCACCAGAGAGGAGTTGCCAGTGCTTCAGATAGACAGGAGAGTCACAGCACTGAGTGTCCATGCTGGAGAGATGCCAAGGTAGGCAGTGAATAAACAGAGTTTAAAAAAAAATATATGTATTATTTACAGTGATGACATTTGAGTTGTGCTTTTTTTTGTTACTAAATATTGCATATTGATTTTCTTTTGCAAATTAAAATCTTTTATTGACAAAAAAAAAGTCCCAAATCATGCGGCATGCTGCACAGCAACTGAAAAATCTTACTGTAGTGTAAACAGAAGTAAATTCACTCTGTATTTGGTCTGTTTGAGACAGACCTACAGAAGGAAGTACTGTGGATGGATTTCGATTAGCCATGCTTGTGCACTACAAAGACACCATAACGGTGGCATCCTTTGTATGGCACGTTGGTTATTAGCATTTTTAATGCCAGTGTAATTTGTAGTTCAGAAGCAAAACACAGCACTGCTCAGGATCTTAATAAAAGTCAGCATTTAATGTTGAGGAATATTACATCAGAAAACGCCAGGCACACATAACAAGCAGAGCAGAACGCCAACTGAGGGTGGGAGGGTGTGTTGACGTTCTGCTCTGCCTTTTACGTGTGCCTGGTGTTTTCTGGTATAATATTTCTTAACAGTAAATGCTGACTTTGATTAAGATCTTGTGTAGTGCTGTTTTTTGCTGCTGAACTTTAGATTTCAACTGACTTGTGCACGCATCAAGTGTGGCTGGAGTTGTGTTGTCACTACTTCCAGTATAACTTGTGAATTTGGGGTGAAGTTTGCGTTTTTTCTCCTGGTGATTTTCTTTTACTGTTTGGTGTGCCACATGGTGCACGTTAGGCCCTGCCGGGTTTTCCTTGGTAAACAGATGCCAAAAAATACATATACTGTATCTGTCTAAGGCTAGTCTTGTTGTGACCAGCACTGCATCCTTTTACTTTATGTTATTTATGGGGTATTTGGGGAGGTTTTATTTTCACGTTTATACCTGTTTAACTGTAATACTGAATGTGCATTACAAGAACACTACAGTGGTGGTGTCTGTGCTTTAAAAGGACACCGTAGTGATGGTGTCCTTGTAAGGCACATGATTCTGGGCCATGATCATCCTTTTTTCACATTTTTACATTAGTTTTACCACATACAGCTGGCACATAGAAACATAGAATTTGATGGCAAATAAGGAAAGCTTGGTCCACCCAGTCACACACACCCATTCTTCCCTGCCTATACTGTCACAACAGACACTGCTTGGTCTCCGGCTCACTCTCCCCTTGCTTCCCACTCAGATTTCTTTGTCTCTAACCCATGCATGCTTAAAGCCCACCAGTCTCCTCCTCCACCTCCTCCATAGGACTGTTCCAGAAATCTATCACTCTTTCAGGGAAGAATTACTTCTTCACATCCCTCTTGAAGTTACCCCCTTCCAGCTTCATTGCATGCCCCTTGATAAACCCCAAGGTAGAACAACAGTTTTGGGGAATGATTCATTAACTCACCCTCTGGCAAAGTATGTTGACCATTACATCTCAGGGTTGGTTAGTGGGCTACCCTCCTACATTAAGGAGACTGGGGATGCCCTCTGGGTATTGGATAATCTGGCCATTGAGCAGGATAGTTTGCTGGTGACACTAAATGTGGCATCTCTGTACTCCAATATTCCCCATCAAGATGGTTTGGAGGCAATGAGATACTGCCTTGATAAACACCCCATAAATAATCCACCCACTGAGGTTTTGGTACAGCTTTCCAAATTTGTTTTGGAATTTAACACCTTTTTTATAAGGGGGACTTCTTTCTACAAAAGAAGGGTACTGCAGTTGATGCAAACTTTGCATCAAATCATGCGAACTTGTGTGTGGAAAAATGGGAATTGGATACCATACGAAATGAAGAAAAAAATCCCTTTCTCCATAAAATCAGCATGTGAAGACACTATATGGCTGATGCAGTATTGGTTTGGAAAGGAACAGAGGAGGAATTATTTGAGTTTGTGAATTTCCTTGAAAAAAGTAATACAAATCTTAGGCTTAGTGTGTGCTTCCACAAAACCCAGGTCAATTTCATGGACCTAATAATAGTGAAAAATGGCAAAGGGGTGTGCGTACCTACTGATCTTTTCAGAAACCAATGGATCATAACATACTACTTTTTGCCAGTAGTAGCCACCCCAGACATGTGATCACTGCTGTCCTCAGAGGACAGTTTATCAGAACAAAATGGAATTGTGTTGACAAAGAAAAGCATCAAGTTGGAGCAGATGAACTGATAACAAGATTGGTGGATGGGACTACAACAGAGCAGTTATTTGTGCAGCCAAGGAGGAAGTGGATAACATATTCAGACAGGAGCTCCTGCAAGACAGAGTGAGGAGTAATGTATGTGATCCTAAGATTTCCTCATCACAATATAAAATCCCCAGTCACAAAACATTGTGTCTATTGTTAGAAAGCACTGGCACGTAATTAACAAGCATTTGTCAATGCCGAATGTTGTCTCGCTGGCATTGGCATTGGTAGTGCAGGAGTTAGAGAGATGCACAATAGGAAGTACTGAACTGATGCCAACCCCACCCTGCAGAGACTGGCAGGCATTGAGGTGTGCCTTTGGGTCATCGGCCATAACACTCATGCCTTTTCAGCAGACCCTACCCTGCAGACACTGACAAGTGTTGCGGTATGTCTTGGGGTCTTCAGGCCTTACGCTTACCCCATTCCATAAGGAAACATGCTGAAATGGATACAGTATATTTTGGTCATCTTCATTCTCAGAGCTTGACTGACTCACGAAAGGTGCCCACCGGGCATGATAGGAACTACAGTGCAGGCCAGGTTGGGCATCGGAACTCTCAGGTTGTTCAGGGAGGGGGCAGTTGGTGAAGGGGACAGATGTTTTTATTCCATGACAGGCCACTTTGGCTCAGGATCCATCAGATAGTCAGTGAGGGGGGGACATTTTTTTAAAATTTCTTGACAGGCTGGGCTTCACACTGGACTCGTTGAGTAGTTTGGGAGAAAGGAACATTTTTTTTTCATTTCCTGATGGGCTACATTGGGTACTGGACCAGTCATGGCATTGCAGGGGGAAGAGGGTCAGATTTGTTTTTTAATTCTCTGAAGCATCAGGCTGGGCACTGAATCTGTCAGGTTGTTAGTGGAGAGGGAGATTTGTTTTATTCCCTGATGTGTTGGGTTGAACACTGGACCCATCAGGTTGGTGGACGGGGACAGAATTTGTTTTAAATCCCTGATGGGCCTGCTGTTTACTGGACCCATGAGGTACTTGGGAGAAGGGGCCAGATTTAATTTTGTTATTCTCTGTTGGCGCACATTTGGTGCCAGAAATTCTTTTCTATTCTGCATTCCCTGTGCTAAAAGTATATAACTCCTGTGCCTTGCAAAACATTTTGGGATACAGTATATATGAAAATAATGTTGGTTAAGTGTTGTTTTGCAAATTGCCTCACAATAGAACACCCCCACTATGGTAACTAATCTCTCCGCCCTTAGTCTTTCCCAGTCCATGGCCAGGCTACTCAGAATGACTGGAAACTCAGCTGATTTTTCGTTATACAGGGAGGTTTGGAGAGATACTTTCTAGCATCAAATAGTGCTACAGCTATGCTAGTTTCTGCCCCTTTCCATTGCAATAATTTAGTAGCACAAAAACTCTCAGTTTTATCTAAGTGATTTCATAATTTTTTTCAGAAAGAAACACAGGCTAAATTATAATTCATGAACTTGTGCAGATAGCAAGTTTATTATTAATCCCCGCCCGAGCTCATTCAGTATAATTCTTGTCATTATGGGGGAGGGTGGAGTGAGGCTAAACAACCTGAGGACTTGTTCTGTGTATTACATACGTCAGCTGCATGTTCACAAGAGTAGCGCTACTTGCTTGACAGGTTTTCATGCACTCTCCTCCTTGCAACCAACAGAAAGTTAGCAAAGCATTAAAGACAGCTGCAACAGCCAGCAATAGCAGGCGCAACATTCACTCACTCACAGTTATAAAAAGGTGCATCCCAGTCCCCAAATGCATTTCAGAGGGAGAACTGCAAAACACTTCCTGATTTTGTTCCAATAGGAAATGGAGTGCTAAGCAGACCTGTCCTAAAAATGTTATTCAGTGGATCCCTGGTAAAGAAGGACCTAATTGACACACCTACCCCCTGGATCCTGGAGTCCCAAACAGAGTCACAATTTGGTGGACCAAAGTGATTGCATCAACAACTTTGCACCACTGCTGCATTTTGTGCTAGATTGCAAGTCCTTCCCTGTGCTGCTGCACTGGGCATTGAAACAGCACAGGAAAAGGGGCAGGGATGGCATGCTAATGAAGTGCTGTGATATGCACAGGGAAAGGTGCAGGGCTAGCATATTAATGAAACACTGTGATATACACAGGGATGGGGCAGGGATAGGCATGCTAATGAAGTGCTGTGCTATGTACAAGGAAAAGGGATGGTTCCAGCATGCTAATGACATGCTGTACTCATAGAAGATCATACATATAAAAACTAGGTGTGGGGGGGTTCATCATGGTGACCCCTCCACTCATGTGCATAGTATCACCATACACACAGTATAAGCCACTTGTACGTGGTGGCATGAAAGACCCTAGTACTCCACATGACTTCACCTCCAGTTTTTATGTATGGCATCTTGATGACTGTGCTGTGCACAAGGAAAGGAGAGGGGCCAGCATGCTAATGACGTGCTATGCACAGGGAAAGGGAGGGGCCAGTGCCAGCATGCTAGTAAAGTGTTGTGCACAGGGAAAGGGGTGGTGGCCAGCATGCTAATGAAGTGCTGTTCACAGAGAAAGGGATGGGGCCAGCATGCTAATGAAGTGTTGTGTACAGGGAAAGGGGAGGGGCCAGCATGCTAATGCAGTGTTGTGCACAGGGAAAGGGGGGGGCCAGCATGCTAATGAAGTGCTGTGCACAGAGAAAGGGGAGGGGCCAGCATGCTAATGAGGGGATGTGGACAGGGAAAGGAGTGGGGGCCAACATGCTAATGAAGTACTGTGTACAGGGAAGGGGGTGGGGGCCAACATGCTAATGAAGTACTTTGCCAGCCCTGACACAGCCTAGCCAAATACCACAATGCCTCACAGCCTTTAACAAGCATTTGTCAATGCCGAATGTTGTCACGCTGGCATTGGCATTGGCAGTGCCGGAGCTAGAGATGCATAATAGGAATGGCAGTGAAGTATTGAAGTGATGCCAACCCCACCCCACCCTGTAGAGAGTGACAGGCATTGGGGTGTGCCTTTGGGTCGTCAGCTATAACGCTCATGCCATCGTACCTCACCCTACCCTGTAGACACTGACAAGTGTCATGGTGTGCTTTGGGGTCTTTGAGCATTATGCTTACCGCATTCCATAAGAAAATATGCTAACGTAGGTGCAGTATAGGAGCGTGGGGTGAACTTTGTGGCCGAACAGTGCAAGGCACACCACGATGCCAGTCAGTGGCTGCAGGGTGAGGGTGGGGGGTGGAATGGCGTGAGCATTACATCCAATGATCCCAATTCACATCACTGATGCCTGTCAGTCTGTACCGGGTTGGGTACTACAGTTGGAAACCCTAAGATAGTAGGCATGTGGTGGTAGTTTCACTCCACATTTTCAACATGGGCTGCTTGTCAGGTCATCTCATGAAAAGCTGCACAATTACTTTGTTAACTGAAAGGTGGTTTTGCACATCGGCTGTGCCATTTGGTGACAGAGGGATGAAAACACATTTTTGGGCAGGATGTGGAGAATGACAACTGTATTGTTCATGTGGAGGGGTATAAAAATGGCAACGTTGAAAATCTGGAGTTTCAATATGAAATATTTGTGAAGCAATGAGCATGCATTCAAACTGCGCAACACACGTCCATAACCCAATTATTTTTGGGAGTTTGGTAGCCACATTTTTAACATTGGCATTTGGTTCCTCCCTTTATGAACAGTGGTGCTGCGATTTTGTTAATCTGTCCCAAAAGTTGATTTCCCACAGTGACCACGTCATTGTGCGCCACAGGTGCAGAAACACATGTTGGGTAGGATGTGAAAAATGACAGCTGTACTGTTCATAAGGAAGTGTGAAAAAATGCCAGTGTTGAAAATCTGGCATGGAAATATTGCAAATCTGTGAAGTTACAAGGGTGCATGGAAACTGCACAATGCACACTTGCAACACAATTTATGGACTTTCTGCACCAAATTTTCAAAATAGGCATTTTAGGACCACTGCTCATGAACAGTGTCACCGTCATTTCCTCAAACTGTCCCTAAAAGTGATTTTGCACAGCGACCACGCTATTCTACACTGGATGTGCGAAAACACTTCTGGGGCAGGATATGTAAAATGACAGCTGTACTGTTCATCAGGAGGTGTGGAAAAATGCCAATTTTGAAAATCTGGAGTGAAAACATTACAAATTCGTGACGATACGAGTTTTAGAAACAGCGCATAACACATGCTCCGTAAACAGACATTTTTGGGAGTTTTGTCACCAAATTTGCAACATAGACTTTTTGAGAGCCCTCCTCATGAAGAGTGGCACTGTCGTTTCGTTACTCAGTCCCAAAAGGTGATTCCGCGCAGTAAATGAAAAATCACCTTTCAGGACTGAATAACGCCATGGCAGTGCCAGAATTCATGAGGAGAGGTCCCAAAACCCCATGTTTTGGTGCCAAAATTCCCTGAGATATGCATCAAAGTTGAAAAAATCCTATTTATTCCATTACACAGCTTACCGGCATTTCCTCAGTTCGAAGTCGACTTTGAAGAGTGCAGACGTGTTCCCAGTCCACTGAAGATCGTTGCACTGGACTCCACAGGTAAGTATGGGGTGGGGGTGTGTGGGGAGGCAGTGCGAGTGGGTGGGTGCTGGTTGTGGGAGGGGGAAGGGAGACCGCCGAGGACTGTTTCCCTTTTCCACAGGTACAAAAACAAAAAAAAAACATTGCGGAACCGTTTTTCTGTTTACAGAGGCATGTGGCATGCTGGGTTGGGCTCCCAGCATGCCAACGGGAGCCTTGTTTTTTTGGGGGGGCAGCTGTAGCCGATGGGGGATTGGGCACCCTCATCGGCACACAACCAAAGCGGGGGTTACTTTATGCCAACAGGCATTGGGCACCCCCGTTGGCATATAACAAATAGGGGGGTTCTTTATGCCAATGGGGAGAGGGCTCCCCCGTCAGCACATACACTGGGGGTAGGGTAAGCCGACAGGGGGATTGGGCACCCCAGAAGTCGGCAGTTTGGCAGGCAGTGTGCCGCCATGTTTGTATTTCCGGGTAAGCACGTCAGGAGGTCTGCTGTGTGTGATGAGCTTTGCTCGCATTACAGCAGACCTTTCCTTAGATCTGCTCGCCCGGGTGGTGTGGCGCCGGCATTCAGGCTGATTGGGGAATGAGGGACGCACCTACTGATGCATGCCCTGCATTCGTTCAACAGTGACCGCGCCTCCAAATCTGCACTACTGCAAGATGTTGGCTGCGCAAGCATGCCAACATAAAAATGCTGCAAACAGTTTACAAGGAAGGCACAGGTATCCAACATAATAATAATAATAATAATTATTAATATTCTTTATAAGGCACCTTTCTACAACCAAGGCGCCCAACAAACAATTAAAATTAAGTATTACATTTAAAACATCATACATAGTGTAAAATACAGATAATACAGGAAAGCATGGATTAGATCAGGCACCATAAGCTTGTTTCCATAGGTGAGTTTTGAGAGCCTGTTTATATATCTACAACATGAAGCAAAGCGTTGCCAGGGGACCAAAGACTGTTGAGGGATCTATATTACAAATGGCTGATGTGATGAAACTAGGCTAGGAAGGGGAATTCCACTGGACCCCAGGGAGAGAACAAGTTTCAGGGAGTGGAAAGAGGGAAGGCACTGGACCACCAGGGAAGACCAGTGAGGGACAAAGAAAAATAATCTTCATCACAGCCCACAAGCAAACCTTAGGGTACACGTTGTGGGGAGGGGAGTGCAATGGTAATGCCTCACGATATGGACTCTGACTTTGCCATCACTATCGGACACACCCCATCTAGAGTAAAGTATCACCATCCTAATCATGTTGAAATATTTAAAGTTTTCAAGTTGCCTTTCATAAATCAAGTTGGTAGGGAGGGAGGATGGGAGGATGGGGGGGCAGGGACATTAGCTCAAGTTGTGGACCCTGCAATATATGTGCAGACTAGATAGACCACATAGCCTTCTTCTGATGGCTTCTTCATGTGTATGAATCCAAGCCTATCTATAGACCTCTGTCCAGGTGACAGACTAATGAGACAGGGAAAACAAATCTTATGAATAAACAGTTGCCTCAATCAATAGCACACAACCATTTTTGATAATGCATCACTGCAATCTGCACCACAGTTCCACACCCAAGGATATATTTACAATCTGTTTGAATTGAAAACTTGTTTTAGCAGCAGCATATGACTATTATTCCTACAAATTTAGGAAAGGAAACAAAAATTAACAGCAACTCAGTGAGAAGAACCCATATTTTTAAACATATTTTATATTATAAAAGGGTGGGATGCAGAACAATTACCTTCTTTGTGCTGCATACATTCTACCTCCCCCAAAGTCTTTAATGAGTTCTTACATGACTACTTTTAAGCCACTTAAACCCTCAAACTACATTTTTCTAGGCGAGTACACAGATGGTAGTTGGTTTGGAGGATTGGATATGAGACACAGCTAGCACAGGTAGGGCTACATTCATTCATTGAGCGCGCATATACAGTACACGCTCAGATGGGGCTCAGTGGGCGGCTGGCTGTGGTGGTGAGAGGTGGGCTGTGCCAGTCACCGGCTGGGGATGGGTCGGGGGTATGGGGTGGTCTGGCAACGCTGGGTTCATAGGTTCATAGATAAATTCAGGTCCATAAGCTTCAAAAGCCATACAACGGACCTGCCACTCAACTAGTAGACATAACTCCATTTTCTGTCTCCCATATACTCATCCAGTAGATGTTTGAATACTGTTAAACTGCTGGCTCCCACCACCTCACCTGGTAGATTACTAGATTACCAGGGATTATGGATTAGGAGTGTAGATATGGTTACAGTAATTACAGGAAAGTGCCATGTGTGTGGCTGGCACTGGGGCTTGGGGGGAAGGCGCAATCTGCCCTGTGGAGCTAGTGGTAATACAGCATAGGGATCAGGACGGGGTTCCGATAGCCCAGAAGAGCTTTAGTGTTTACATCATGGGGGACTGGGGGCGGGGGGTCCAATAGCCCTGCTCGGCTTTTCAGGCTTGGGGACGGGGGGGGGGCACTTGCACCCTATGGAATATTGATTACGGCTTGCGACATGTACCTCAGGTGTGCCCTGTATTTGGCATACCTTTGCACATGTCACAAGTCACAGGACTTAGCCACAGGGACCCTGCCTCTTACAGAACTGGGTGTAGCATCCTTGGCGCAACTGCACCCCTCGCAAGTCGCAACTTGCAACATGCATGCAGGTGGTTATAGAATTGGGCCCCACATTTCTCTCTACCTTTGGGCTGGAGTTTGCGCTGTAAGTAATACTGTATTTTTTTCAAAATTTCTGCCCACTATTAGGTTTCATAGAAGTAGAGAATGGAAATGCCCCACAGGGTTATGAGTTGCTCAGGGCCACACACTGAGTATGTGGCCCTAGTTGGGTTTGAATTTGTAATTTCTTAGTTCACAGCGGTGCTCTAACCAGTAGGCCAGATTGCCTTCACTGGCCATGGGGTGGGGGCACCTGGAAAGTCTGGCTCTGCTGATAATATGTTGTTTGTGTAGTTTTTTTAAACAGTTCACTTATACAGGATAACCCAGCGGAGACTCAACATCTTAATTTCCGGTAAGTTCCTGTTTCAAGCTGTTTCTGCAGCTACATGGATTGGATCACTGGGAGGTTAAGTGACTTGCACAGGGTCACACAATGAGTATTTGGGTCTAGTGGTGTTTCACCCTGCTCTCTCAGCTCCTAACATCGCTGTAACCACTAGAACGCACAGCCTCCACATGGGGGTGGGGACCCCATGTGTAAATATGACAGATCCTAACTAGCCCACAACTTTTTTCCCTTATTTATTAACTCAAGACAGCCCACCTGAGATGCAACATCTCATTTCCAGTGTAGTCCATCAGCACAGTGGTAATGCTACCACTTAGAATGCTGATGAACCAGGTTCAGGAATTAACCCGAGTTCAGAAGGCCAGCGCAGGAACAGGATTGTGCATCCAAGGGACTACTCTCCTCCAAGGACACATCTACCAGTGCTATACTGAAGGCCGGTAGTGGCTGAGATTGAGTGGACTTGTAGTCCAGAATTAGGTGAGGATCAGCTGATGCTGGCATCCTGTGTGCGGAAGCACACACAGTTAAGCCATGTGCACCATTACACCGCAGTTCCTCAGGGGACTGCAGGTAAAATCAGGCAACACCAGACAGATGGCATCCTACCTAGTCTTGCACAGCGTTAGCAGGCCCCAACAACTCTGGGTAGCTCTGGGTTGACCTCCGCAAGGTAATCAGCTAGTAAGGGAGTACCACTGTGGAGCAGTAGGCAGGCTCTAGCTTGGGGGGGGAGCCAAAGGAGGAACATAGGTTGCCCAGAATGGCCAGGAACACCAGTTGGAGCAGTGATGTAGGCTGGTAGCAGGTTCTGGCAGTAACAGATGGAGATTTGGGTGAGTGGCTGAGAAGTGCTATGGGGGGAGGGTTTGGGGGGAAAAAATCTAATTTGCAGTGGGATTCTGCTTCTAACTGCAATCTTAACTATGCAGTGTGTATGGTGGTCCAGAAATTTGGTGGTAGGTGGGGGCGGCCTGCCCCAACAGAAGTAACATGCACCAGGAAATCCCAAGCACTCAAAGACATGGCAGTTGTGATCACCTCAGATCTGCAAGAGACAGGAGCTGCTGCTCTGAAATCAATTTAATGTGGTTTTGCAACAACTGATACAGAAGGTATGAAGCTCCTACAGCCGTAAATAGCCCAATGCTTTGACTGTAGTCTTAGTTAGGGGGCTGGGTTAGGCAAGGTGCTTCACCCCATTTATGCCGCATCACTCCTGCACAGCACAACCCAAATGGCTGCTCTGTTTACATTAGAAAGTTTGAGACTCTCAGTAGCTCTAGGGGGGAATTTTTTTTTAATAATATTTTTATTTGTTTCATTTATACAGTACAATACATACAGAATGATGGCCATACAGGAAGCAAAATACAGATATCATTAAACAATAAAAAGAAAAGGTGCTACCACTCAAAAATGGTAATAAATTAATTTAGCATCTGCACAAATCATGTAAATAGCAAAGATCTGCACTTAATGTGTTTTAAAATCTTCCTTAGACCAAATATCTATGTTCCTATAATACAATTTCAAAAAATCATCCTCACAATGGAAACAGTTTCTACAGTAAACAGTACTTAAAAACAATCGTTTCCACTGCATGGCAGAAACACCATACAACCATTGGAACGTTTCCAGTTTTTCAAACTTACTCTTTTTAGAGAAATAGCATTAGCTCTAACTAACTTTTTTTCCCCAACTCTACTTTATCGCCTTCAGGCTGGGGCATCTCTCAGGGATGCCCTCTCAATTTGCCTTCTACTCTGCACTGAGACCCTCCTCCTTAGTCCCTCCCACCAGGATGTCCCAACCCCCCCAGATCACCCCCCCCCCGGGAGAGGGTCTGCCTCACCTATCTGGTGGCTCTTCCTGAATATTAGAGGTGGCACCTGGGACCTTCAGAGGAGAGGTCCATTGTTGATGTGGGGTCAAATTCGTGGGGCTCCCCATCACCTCCCCGGTCTTCTGAGGTTTTTCTGTGAAGTTGCACCCCCTCGGAGAGCAGATGTGAAATGGAAGCTGTGGCGCTGATGTGCCAATGCCCGCTGCTGCTCTGCCCTAGCGTCTGCAGGCGCATGTTCCGGCACTGCCCCCGGCTACCATCAGGAGCCTCCCAGGAGCGGCGCTAACCCCAAATCCCTCCCTGTGAAGGGAGAGCACTCCTCCAGATGCTCAATCCCTTCCCTCCCCAGCCAAGCTCCAGCTGCCCGGGTCTGCTCCCAAACCCAGGTCGCCGGCATGGCGCAACGTGTGGCATCCAGTGCCTCAATACTCAGCATCACCGGGCCGGATAGCTTTAACCAGCTTACATTCACATTTACCATATTTTGTTGTGAAGTCATTTTCCAACAGTGTAGATGCTGCCTCCATGCCATGCAGAGATTGAACCACAGTCCTGTGCAGTGTGCAGTTAGACCACCAGCTTTCAATAACAGAACACTCCCAAAGTGTATGAATAAAATCTGCATCTGTTTGTTGGCAGTGCCAGCAAATTATGTTTGCTTTCAATTTCATTTCATACAATCTATATGGGTAAAATAAGCTTGGTTCAATATTTTAAACTGGATTGTCCTGTCTGTAGATAATTTATAATTGTTAACTGC
Organism: Neoceratodus forsteri; assembly: GCA_016271365.2. Lineage (NCBI taxonomy): Eukaryota > Metazoa > Chordata > Ceratodontiformes > Ceratodontidae > Neoceratodus > Neoceratodus forsteri. Next base: position 58,935,017 of record CM057455.1, read on the forward strand.
TCTTCAAGGGCCTTGCCATAGATATGAAGTGAATTTATCATTTAGTTCCCTATGCCATTTATTAAATGTGTCCTTGTGTAACCCCCCTGCAAATAGGGGTTCCCAAAAAGTCTTCCAGGAGCTTGTTTGAATGCTCCAAGCCTGAATGGTGTTTGGCGTTTAAGCCGTTTATCTGTGAGTACTTTTAGAGCCTCTGGTACTGTCTCTTTAAGAGCTGTCTGCTTGCAGACATAATTAGTTTGTATGGGGGGACTGTGTGTTTTCCTGCTTGAGTCCCGCTCGAGCTACTGCCAAATCGCTCTGTTTCTGCCATCGCTAAGTGGGCAGAAGGAGCACTCTTCAAAGATGTAATTGTTTGCTTGTAATCTGTTAGAGTAATAATGAAAATGCAGTTTGATTTAACCTGCTTTCTTGTAGCAAGGACAGTGCAGAGTAGCTCCCTCACGTTGGTTCTGAACTGCTGAATTGGACCAATCATGGTAGGGATCCTTTAAAATGGAGCCTGCTCTGGGCGAATCAGAACTTGGACTCTCATCTGGAGCCTGCTGTAAGGGGATTGTAAGGGCAGTGACTCTGGGAAATGTAGTTTTGACTTCGGCGCCTTTTTTCCATCAACAGGGGGAGTTTACTGTGAGTGACAGCCAAACCAGCCAACTGAACTGGGAGGAACTCAAAGAAAATGCCTGGCTCTGTCTACTGGAAAGATGAGATCAGTTTTGGCAGTGAAGAGACAGGGAGCCCTGTGCTTCTTCGGTGTAAAGTTTTAGCACGGGAAGCGCATGTAAGGCCGTGAGATTTTGGTCTGCAGCCTGTGCAAGCACCTGTTCGGACTGAATCTGACCTGTAGGAGAAGAAAGGAGATCTGAAGAGTAGAAACCAGGCTTACCCTGTAGAAGACTGGAGAAATTGCTGAATCGCGCTGGGTCTGTCAGGAACTGAATTTGCTGTGTGTTCTCCCAGGTATCGTGCAGTAATTGTGGTCGGGATTGAGAAGCAGCCTGCCTGGTATAGTACTTTCCTTTTACATATAGATGTGTGCAGTGCTTGTGGGGAATCGTGTTTCAAATCCCCAGTACAGTGAATTGAGTGCATGAAGCTGGAAGTAAACCCCAGCTTAATCCAGACTACATCTATTTGCTCTAAACTGCAGTGGGGTCCAGTCACAAGGACCTTGTCCACATGGTCTGCTCCTCCTGGCAATCCATGACAATCTGCCTTCCATCCAGTTCCCAGCATTGAGTTTGTGAGTACAAAGCAGGGTAGCTCCCTGCCATCTGTGTACCGAATTGCAAGTGTGTCATCTAATTGTTGCTTTTTCATTTCTTTACGAACTGAGCCACCTGGCTCCGGATTACAATTGGGTATTGTGCAAGTGTTTTTTTCCATCACAGGGCCCCAACCAGCTGCACCGATCCTGGCTAGCCCTCCCCCCCAACCTGGGTACCCAGTGAATGTGACAATTTGGGACTCTGAATATTCTCACAGTACTGTGATTATTAACGTGTTTAACCTAATTAACCTGATTTCCCCCTTCCTTGTTACAGCTCCTTAAATAAATCAGATCTGTTGGTTTCAGCAGTTACACTGGCTGAGGTATTCATTTATGTTAAAGTATTGTACTGTGTTTTTTGCACTGTATCATCTTGTCTTACAGGGGGTCCCCAGAGCCCAGTCGACAGAGCCAGTCCTGGGGGTAGGTGTACATTGTGAAGATATTCCTAATGCATTGTGTGGGCCACTAGTGGGAAGAAAGGGGGGTTACAGTGTCCCAGAGGGCTGTGACCAAGTTAGTTTAATTACTGCAAACCCTGACCTCTGGGTGGAGGCACCCGCCATTGGACCTAGGCCCCTCAACCTGTTAGTAGTTAAGCAGGCAGGGGTAGTAGTCCTTGGGATAGCGCCACCTAGGGGTTACACTTATATATATGATCTGTGGCAAAATGTAATTTGCAAATGATCCAATGAAAAACTGATTTATAATTACTGGTGACCCTTTTAACATATGGGCCCAGATATTCAAACTGCACCATTCTGTGACGCAAGCCTGTGCACCGCTCAAATTTGTTGTGCAGGGGTGTGGCCAGGGTGTTATTCAATGGAGTTGCACTACGGTGCAACTGCTTTGAATATCGCCCCCTGGCCACCCCCACTGTGCATGGTGCAGTGGAACTGCACCAGCGCAAGTGGTTAGAGTGGAGCATTGAGATGCAGTGGTGCAAGTGCCATTGCGCCATGCACAGCACCTGTGATATTCAAAGGGTGACATGCAAATGATCCATAATTTATGCAAGGCGCACGGGGTGCCATTTGCATCTGATTACAGACCCATTTGCATGCCATTAGCATGCAGGTGTGCCGATCCCTGATGACTTGTGCCTGGCACCCTGCCAGGCAGCAGCTGTCGGGGACCGACGCCCCCTGCAGCCTGATCTCGGGACGTCCTGTAAGGGACAAAGAATGTCTCCTATCCCTGGTGGTCCAGTGGACCGCGATTAGCCCGATCACAGACATAACTGTATCCCCCCCGATTAGCCCGATCGTGGGCATAACTGTATCCCCCCCAAATTAGCCCGATCGCGGGCATAAATGTATCCCCCCCCAAAGTCCAATATCCCTGGTGATCCAGTGGACCGCGATTAGCCCGATGTGGGCATCAGTACCCCAAAGTCCAATTCTGGTGGTCCTGTGGGACCACACGAACCACATTGTGGGCGCGAATTCCTCGCCCCCAAGTCCGAAATCCCTGGTGATCTAGTGGACCTCCACCCACCCGCCCACTGAGCCCCACCACCCCGCTTCCCCTCAGCTGGCAGGCAGCAGCACCCACCTGCCTGCCGCCTGCCGCTCCGACTGACAGTTTAGTATGGCTGCACGCCCATTGGTTCAGAGCATGAGCCAATGGGCGGCAGCCCATACCGCATTAGTCAGTCCAGATATGGAATGCACGCCCGGCTGAATATCGGGCTGCAGGTTATGCATGGGCACGTCTCTCAACCTGTGCTCAGACACATTGATGTGCGCCCCTAGCGCATCGGGATTTGTGCAGCACACTTTTCCTTTAAATATCGCACCAGGGTGCATCAGTGGGTTGTGCATTGCGCAACACCGTTGCACCATGTGTGACAACCCACCTCTCCCTCTGGGCTGAAACAGCTTTTAGAGAGGTGTGTGTCCTCGAGTATTCGCTGCCACCAGCCGGACTTTCCTTCCGGCACCTCTTTCAAGTGTACAAACTTGAATAATCACACGTGCAATTGCACAGTTAAAGTCTGGTAGTGTGTCTCTTTCAGGTGGCGGATGCTACACAGAGTTTACCCTAGCCAGTGGAAAACCAAATATTACCTTAGAAAATGACATCAGAGACACAACTGTTGAGCAAATAAATAGCTTTTACTTAACAGAAAGTGCAATGAGCATTTACAGGAAATGTATTTACAACACAAGAGAATAACACTCATACAGGAAAAGTAAACAAATGTTTTTAAACAACAGATGGCAAAGAAGAAGGCTATTACTGAAATATACTATTACTAAACTTACCCTTCCTGTCCTTACAAGAGACACTGCCCTGTTCTAACTGCCAGCTCCCACGGACATACCAGGTAGGCTCCAAGCTTATGTTTCCCCTCACAGCTTCCCAAGGCAAAAGAGAGAGTTCTCTGTCTTACAGAAGCTTATATAGTCTACGGAGACTAGGTCATTCCTATTCTCCCCTTAAATGCACCAACCACCTAACATGTATGTATTTAATTGTCCCAATCAGAGTGAACACCTATTGGTGACCAATTATATTCCCTTTTCACCTTAAGGTTATATTTGAATGATCCAATCCATTCAAACTGCCCTGTGTCCGTGTCTGCAAGGTCTGTGTGTGTCTGGAATGTCCACTCGAGATTTATGACCCAGCTCTTATCTAGCAGCTAGGAATTCCACAAGCTGGTTGCTGCTGGAGGATTTCAGCCTCAGTGTATTTTTCCACACTGCTAAAAAAAGGCATCTACAGAATCCAAACCATTAACTCTTTCCTTCCCATTTCTGTCACATCTCCCCCAGATGAAGGCGTGTCCCTTGGCTACCCTAAGTGACACAGCTGCTCATGCAATTACTGGAAGTGCCCAAAGTATCCAGCCAGGCCATTAGCCCTGCCTAGATAGCCCATCTGCATTTGCATTTTGTTTGCCACTGCGATGCTGTATGGTCATGTTGTATGCCTGCAGTACCAAACTCCAACGTAATAGTTTACCATTTTGTCCACTGGACCTATGAAGCCAAATCAGGGATTATGATCTGTGACCACAGTAAATTCTCTCCCATATAGGTAAGGCTGCAGCTTTGAAGAGACCCACACTATTCCCAAGCATTCCTTCAATTGTGGCGTGCTCCTCTCTGGGCAAAGCTCTTCGGCTGAGGTACACAACTGGGTGCTCCTCCCCTGCTGAGTAACTTGGCTCAGCACAGCCCCCAGCCCATGGTCTGAGGCATCCACATGAACCATAAACTTTAAACTATAATTGGGGCTAGCTAATATAGCTGGGCTGCTTAAGGCCTTCTTTAGCTCCTGAAAAGCAACCTCACAGCCTTCTGACCACTTCACTGCATCTGGCTTTCCCTTCTTGGTTAGGTCTGTCAGGGGCTTAGCCAGATCGCTATAGCGGGGAACAAACCTTCGGTAGTACCCTGCAGTCCCTAGAAATGCCCTGACCTGTTTCTTTGTGGTAGGAGTAGGCGAGGCCAGGATGGCATCAACCTTGGCAGGCTCTGGACGGATGTGTCCACTACCCACCCGGTGCCCAAGGTAGGATACTTGCCATACCTATCTGGCACTTCTCTGCCTTGACTGTCAGACCTGCCTCTTTAACCTGTGGAACACATCCTGACATTCTTGATGTGCTCATCCCAGGTCTGGCTATATATGGCTATATCATCCATATAAGCCAATGCAAACTCACCTACCCCAGACAGAATGCGATCTACAAGCCGTTGAAAGGTTGCAGGTGCATTCTTCATTCAATGGCATTACCTTAAATTGATAAAACCAAATGGAGTAACAAATGCTGATCTTTCCCTGGCTGCAGGGGTCAGAGGTACCTGCCAATAGCCCTTTGTTAGGTCTATTGTGGTCAAATACTTGGCTCCCCAGTCGCCTCCAGGGTCTCATCTGTTCTGGGCATGGGATAGCATCAGACTCCGGCAGCTGTTAAGCTTCCGTAGTCCACGAGAATCGTGGTGGTGCCATCCCTTTGGGGATCAGTACCACGGGTGATGCCCAGGGCTACTAGATTCCTGGATTACCCCAGTTCCAGCATCTCTTTGAGCTCCTCTTTCACAGTCTGCTTAACATGCTCAGGTACCCTGTAGGGGACTGTTTCAGGATCCTGGGTCCCTGTATCCACATGGTGCTCTGCCATCGTGGTGTACCCTGGTTTCCTGTGAACATGTCTTCAAATCCCTATCAGCACACCCTAATTTCTTGCACCTGGGCTGGTGTCAGCTGTTCCGAGAGGGTAAGGCTGTCCACAGAGGATGCACTCCCTGGTCTCCCAAGTAGGTCCACCAGTGGATCTACCTCAGTTTCCTCCTCTGAGCACTGCATACGAGGACCATTTCCTCTCTTCATGGTAGGGCTTCAGCATGTTAACATGATACACCTTTGTTTGCATCTCCTGTCCGGGAGCTCTATCATGTAATTGACGTCACTAACCTTTTGGACAATGGAGAATGGCCCCTCCCATGCTGCCTGTAACTTATTCTGTCGGACAGGGATGAGTGCCATCACTCACTGTCCCACCTCATATTCTCTGGCTCGAGCCCCACGGTCATACCAGACTTTCTGCCGCTGTTGTGCAGTGGCCAGGTGCTCCTGAGCAAACCCCATGAGCTCCCTAAGGTGGGTCCTGAAGTTCAGGACATACTCCACAACAGACTCCCCTTGGGAGGCACGGTCACCCTCCCATTCGTCCTGAATCAAATCTAGTGGCCCCCGCACCCTATGACCAAACAGGAGCTCGAAAGGTGAGAACCCTGTGGACTCCTGTGGGACTTCCCTGTATGCAAATAGGAGATGAGGCAAATATTTGTCCCAGTCTCTCTTATGCTGGTCAGCAAAAGTCCTTAGCATGGTCTTAAGGGTTGAATTAAATCGCTCCACTAGACCATTAGCTTGGGGATGGTATGGGAGGTTTTGAGCTGCTTTACCCCACTTCTCCCACAAACTACTCATAATCCTGACAAAAATTGGCACCCGGTCTGACAGTATCTCCTGGGGAAAGCCCACCCGGCTAAATATTTCCAACAGTGCATCTGCCACTGGTCCTGCCTCAGAGGATGTTAGGGCCACTGCCTCTGGGTATCTAGTGGCATAGTCTACAACTACCAGGATATACCGCTTGCCAGTGCGACTTGGGGTGCTCAATGGCCCCACTATGTCCACTGCTACCCTCTTGAAGGGTTCATCAATAATGGGCAGGGGCACCAAAGCTGCCTTGGCCTTGTCCCCCATTTTTCCTACCCGCTGGCACTGTGGACAAGTCCGCAATAATTTGCCACATCCTTGCCAATACCAGGCCAGAAGAAATTGTTGGTGCGCTTTTGGCGCCTCACTCCCAAAGTGCCCTGAAAAAGGGATATCATGTGCAAGGGCCAAAAGCTGCTGACGGTGAACCTTAGGGACTACCAGCTGCTGGAGTACCTCACCAGCTAGCCCTTCCTCTGTTGTACATTCTCTGTACAACAGCCGTGTCCCAGTAAATGGACTCTTACCCCCTGAGAATGCTCAGCCCTATGAGCTATTTCCTCAGTTTTTCCAGGGTAGGGTCAGTTTGCTTGCAGCACTCAGCTGCCCTCGTCTGACCCTTCCCAGTGCCCCTTCTGAAGGAAGTCCTGTGGTTCCTCTATTCGTGACTGGGGTTCTGGACTGCAGCTTCTAGCCAGCCCTCCCTGTGCTGGACACTTCCTCAGCTGCTGAGGGTGTGGCTGGACCACCCAGAGTCAACCCCTCTTCCCCATCAGAAGCTTCGCCCTTGTGCCTGACTACGAGTTACAACACACACCAGTTTTTTACTGGGTCCAAATCCTTCCCACAATCATACTTACAGGTAGGTCCTCTACAACTCCCACCTCCTTTTCACATGGCCCCTTCCCAGCTCAGGAAGACTCTAGCCATTGGTAATGGGACTAGTGGCCCTGTGAATGCCAGAACCTTGAGGTATTTCCCAGGCACGATCTGCTCTGCCCGAATGAGATCTTGCCTTACCAAGGAGATGTTAGCACCTGTGTCCCATAGTCCCTGTGTTACTATTCCACTAACTGTAATGGGACGCAGATTCTCATCAGAGGAGAGTGGTTCTTCAGACTGGACACACCCTACAAACACACCAGTGCCCTTTGATCACCCCCGCCTCAATATCTCTGCCCTTAACCAGTTTCTGAGGGCAGTTATATCTCAAGTGTCCCACTTGATTGCAAATATGACATTTCTTGGGACCTATTTCTTGAGTCCCTTAGAACCAGAGGCTCTACTTTGGGCTCAGGTGCAGGCTTTTCTTGGCTGCCCCATGGAATCCCTTATACCCATGTGCTGCCCCCATACCATAAGACTTACGTTAGTGTGTGGGTCGCTAGACAGATACTGTCAGCGCTTCCTGCCACCTCTGTGGAAGAGGCGATGCCCTGTCTATGAGCCATACACGCATGTCCTCAGGTACAATTTTAAGGAATTGTTCTCACCAATACATCTTTAATCAGTTCCACAGTAGTTGCTTTAGCCCCTCCATCCACCTATCAAGGTAAGTATACAGTTTAACCTGCAGTTCTGCATAACTGTCTTCTGGGCTTTCTTTAACTCCCTAAATTTTCTTCTATAAGCCTCAGGAGTTAATTCAAAACGTTTCAACAACACTGTTTTACTTTATCATAATCAGCATAGTCTTCATTACTCATTTTAGCAAATGCATTCAGCGCTCTCCCCGTCAGCAAGGGTGTGAGATAAGTTGACCAGGAAGCCTTATTTAATTGTAATTGATTACATACTCTCTCAAATGACCTTAAAAATAAATCAAGGTCATCTCCCTCTTTAAACTGAGGGAACAATTTAGAATTCATTTTGGCTTCATGAGGTAAACTCACTCCACCATTACTCACGGTTTGCTGACTGCGGAGGGTCATCATCTCCTTCTCGTGCTGTCGTTCCTTTTCTCTTTCTTCGCTTTCTTTCTCCTTTTCCTGACGTTCTTTCTCTCTGTCTTCACGTTCCTTCTCTTTGTCTTGGCGTTCTTTCTCTCTGTCTGCCAGTCTCTTTTCTTCAAGTTCTTTCTCTGCTTCCAACCTTCTTGCTTCTGCTTCAGCATCCAGTCTTTTCACCTCCAATGCCTTGTCTTGCAGCAATAGCTGCAGTCGCAGTGCCTCAAGCTGGTTTGGGGGGTCTGCTGCCTCAGTTCCTGACTCACCCCAGCGACAGTCTGCTTCAGATCATGTGCCAAGAGAGTAGCTATGAGGTCTGCCTTTTTCTTCTGCTTTAGACTTTCAGGCTGAATCCCTTTTCCTGGCACCTTTCAAAAGCTGTGTTACAGTAAGTGAGTCATGCTCCGTGGAGCTCATTCTCTACTGCTACACTTTACTGTGCTATCTAGAAACAAATAAAACTGTTGTACAAATGTATCCTCTTGTATATCCTGTTTTGCAATGCTAAGGTAACTGTCGCTGGCAAACTCTGTATCAGTGTGCTACAGTCCGCTATCATCACCCACCACTGCCAACTAATATAGACAACCCACCTCTCCCTCTGGGCTGAAACAGCTTTTAGAGAGGTGTGTGTCCTCGGTATTCGCTGCCACCAGCCGGACTTTCTTCCGCACCTCTTTCAAGTGTACAAACTTGAATAATCACACGTGCAATTGCACAAGTTAAAGTCTGGTAGTGTGTCTCTTTCAGGTGGCGGATGCTACAGAGTTTACCCTAGCCAGTGGAAAACCAAATATTACCTTAGAAAATGACATCAGAGACACAACTGTTGAGCAAATAAATAGCTTTTACTTAACAGAAAGTGCAATGAGCATTTACAGGAAATGTATTTACAACACAAGAGAATAACACTCATACAGGAAAAGTAAACAAATGTTTTAAACAACAGATGGCAAAGAAGAAGGCTATTACTGAAATATACTATCACTAAACTTACCCTTCCCTGTCCTTACAAGAGACACTGGGCCCTGTTCTAACTGCCAGCTCCACGGACATATCAGGTAGGCTCCAAGCTTATGTTTCCCCTCACAGCTTCCCAAGGCAAAGAGAGAGTTCTCTGTCTTACAGAAGCTTATATAGTCTATGGAGACTAGGTCATTCCTATTCTCCCCTTAAATGCACCAACCACCTAACATGTATGTATTTAATTGTCCCAATCAGAGTGAACACCTATTGGTGACCAATTATATTCCCTTTTCACCTTAAGGTTATATTTGAATGATCCATTCCATTCAAACTGCCCTGTGTCCGTGTCTGCAAGGTCTGTGTGTGTCTGGAAATGTCCACTCGAGATTTATGACCCAGCTCTTATCTAGCAGCTAGGAATTCCACAAGCTGGTTGCTGCTGGAGGATTTCAGCCTCAGTGTATTTTTTCCACACTGCTAAAAAAAAGGCATCTACAGAATCCAAACCATTAACTCTTTCCTTCCCATTTCTGTCACACCATGCGCACCCTTTTGAATATCTGGGCCATGGAGCACGGTCACATTTCAAATGCCATAATAACTGGTAGAACAAGTTATTATGACATTCAGAAAGCACCTTACTTGTACTGTACTCATAACTGCCACTTTCAGTTTCTTTGAAGCGTAGCGTGACTGAGTGGTATTCCTTAAAAAAAAAAAAAAGCGAAAATGTAAATAAAGTCAAATCCTATTTTAAAAACACTGTCCCTTGTAGCAGTTAACTTAGTTTTATTTATTTATTTTATTTAGTGTTAAACGCTAAAGTCAGGGTGAGGAGAGCAACTGACTATAGCTTCTGAAAATGATTCAAATGTGTTAGAGTTTCTATGACAACACTCGCCACACTTGAATGTCATTTTCGAAGTAGCTGAGTCACTTGCTCTCCTCACTCTGTACTCGGCGGCTTTAACACAAGATAAATAGGTAAAACTAAGTTAACATCTACAAGGGACAGGGTTTTTAAAAAAGGATTCAAGTGTGTTTACATTTTGGTAGTTTTTTTTTAACAAACACTGCTCTGTCATGCTACCTTGCACCAACAGTTATAAAAAATAAATGTTATGCAACTGCTGCGCTATTGAAATTTTTTTTACACATCCTTGGGGTGTGATGACCTCATAAACCTCTCGAGTTTCACTCTCAAGGTGTTTAAAAAAATTCTATAACACACAGTTGCATTATGCATAACCATTATTCTATATATATCTAAGGCACAGAACAGAGACCAAATCTTATTCCTTGTACTGGGTGCCATTTTCCATTGTTTTAAGTCTTTTTGATACACATTTTTGAGATGCTGAAAGAAAAAGAATTGAGATCTGGTAAATTATATTTATTTTTGCAGGAAGACCAAGTTAAGAAAGCAGTGGTAGTGAATACATCATACTAGTTACGAGTTTCTTTTTCTTTGGGATAGTTTATTACTAACTGTTTTACTGCCAACTTTAATAATTTGGATTGTTCTAAATATTGTTGGACAGTGAACAGCTAGCAATCCAACCTAGCTTATTTAAGTAGTTTTTAGTAACTTTTTTTCCATTTTTGATAATTATGCGGCTATTATTCATGAATTTAAAGGGAGCATACCATATAGTTTTACACTGTCATATTGTAAACTGTTGAGTATTGCATTCTCTAGTTGTATATCAGAGTGTAATGATTTAATCCGGGACATAATTCATTTCACCATATACAACATTTGACATGAAAAAAGTAAACATCGGGACAGAGAAATCCACCTTGCTTTTGTTTAAACAAAGTTTTCGCCAGGCAGTTCTAGGATGTTTGCTACTCCAGATACATTTTCTAAATAAGAAGATAAAACATGTAAATTTGTTTTAAACAAACACTGCACAGATGAAAACATGAAGGGTGACTTCGACTTCACTGAGCCAGCAGCTGGGGACCTTGGGCACAGCAGACTAGCTCCCAGTAGTAGTAGGCTGCTGTTGCCGCGCTCAGTCAAATAGACTCTCACAATTGTGGTGTTGGCGTTGCTCAGTAACACCAAACTCCCAGAGAAACACTCACTGTGTTTACATGCAGAGACTGAAAACCATTCAGAAAGATGACTGAATTGGGTTCAAGCACTGCTTGTAAATATGGTGTTTGCTGACTCTGGGGAACATAGGGCACATCTATGGTTGCTGTCGATCCTGCTTTTATTGTAAGCTGTTGTGTTGGATGGATCGTTATCTTCCCATGTAGTATTGTGCATGACTTAGTGAAAAAAGAAATTATATCGTGCACACCATGATGATGGTGTTCTGCTTGTGGAACCCTCACAATGACGTAAAAGTTCTCACAGATATTGGCAAGCAGATACTGTAACATTTGAAAAGGTGAATCACATAAAATGTCATCCTTGTCTAAGAATAAAAACATATTCTGCTTAGAGATCCACCACGACAGCTTATAAATGTAAGCAGGGAATCAACACTGTTGCTAATGTAACCCCTCAGTTGGCACTATCCCAAGGGCTACTACCCCTGCCTGCTTGGCAAGTTGCAGGTTAAAGGGCCTGAATTCGGAAATAGGTGCCTCCACCTGGAGGTCAGCAATGGTAGTGGTCAAGCTAACCTAGGCACAGCCCTCTGGGATACTGTAACCCCCCTCTTTCCCTGCTAGTGGCCGGAACACTGTACAATAATCACTTTCACAATACCCCTTGTACACCAGGCAATTACCCACACTGTTTGCACTTACCAGCAGGGCAGGTCCCTCTAGCTCGACCCTGGGGACCCCCTGCAAAACAAGATTATGCAAAGCAAATAGCAACAGTACAGTACTCTTGTCACAAACTGGAACCATAGTCAGGTTAAATGCAAAAAGAGTTAGATCTGATTTATTTATGGGACTTGAACAAGGGAGGGGTGTGATCAGGTTGATTAGCTTAAAGACTAATTCAGTCAGACAGTTATGTATGCATTTTGAGTCCCTAAACAGTCACACACTCTGGGTACCCAGGTGGAGAAAGGTAGGCTAGCCGGGATCATTGCCCGGTGTAGACCGGCGTCGCAGCTGGTTGGGGCCCTGTGATGAAAGAAAACAACATGCACAACACACTAATTGTAATCTGGAGCTGAAGGGCTCAGTTCATGAAGGAAAAGCAACAACAAGACAATCAGATGACACACTTAGATTAAGCTGTTGTTGCAGGGAGCTACCCTGATGATTACTCACAATACCCAAGACTGAACACAGGCTGGACGAAAATTGAGACTGCAGGTGGTTGATCATCACTGAGGCATTGTTCCTGTTCAAGTGTGGAGCAGGGGGCTGATCCCCAGGCAGGTCTCTCGTTGGTGGCTCTGTCTGTGCAGTGGGTAGTCTGGCTGGGCCAGTGTGGCAAGGCCCAGGCCGAATGGAGGTGAACACGAATTCAGTCCGTTTAAGCTGAATGCAGCCTCCAGCAAGCAGAACACAATTCACACAATGGGGAATCAAATCATGACCCACTTTCAGCACACAGCACATTTACATGCAAGGAAATTTCCACTGTACCAGCAGACTGCTCTCCGGATGCAATCGCAAAGTCTCTGCACAAACCGGGAGTTTAGGAGTAGCTGGAAATCCTGACAAGCCAATCACATTCAACAAAATCTTCAGTCTCCTTCAGTTTGAGCCTGGTCTCAATTCCGTGGCTTGCTTCATTCTCACAAACTCGGATTCAGTCCGAAATAATTCTCTTCTCTCTCTCAGGGGCAGCAGGCAGACATGCAGACCAAAACTCAGGCCTTTCCACAGTTCTCCCGCATGAAACTACGCAGACGGCTGCTCGACTGTCGCGAGCTCTTGCTCCTTCACTTCCCAACTTAGATCTGACCCACACAGCAGGCAGCTTTGGAATTTCCCCAAAAACCAAAAGGTTCAGTTCGCTGATTCATCTGTCAGCCACAACAGGAGCTCCCCCTCCAGGTGCAAAAAGGCACCAAAAGCCCCAAACTACAATTCCTACAAGTTCTGAACCCCCACAGCCCCTGTAGGCAGGCTCCATTTTAGAGTCCCAGAGTACTGATTGGTCCAATTCGGCAGTCCTGGACCAAGATGGTGGAGACAAACAAAATAGTCCTTGCTGCAAAGAAGGCAGGTTAGGCAAACTACATTATCATTATCACTCTGAGAGATTTTCAGCAAACAGTTACATCTTCTAACAGAGCTCCCTCTGCGCAATTAGCAATGGCAGAAACGGAGCGATTATCAGGCAGCCCGGGCGGGACTCGAGCATAGAAACACTCAGCCCCCTCCCAGCTTAATTATCACTGCAATCCAGGCAGCTCTTAAAGAGACAGTAACACAGATGCTATACAGGCACTCTCTGCAATATCGTTTTAAACTGCTAAAATACAAAACACCATCCTGGCAGTGAGCATTTAGGCAAGCTCAAGGAAGACTTTTTGGGAACTGTCATTTGTAGGGGGGTTACACCCTTCCCTGCCTGGAGAAAACTTGGCATCTGCGCCAAGTCTGTACCATCATAATGTTGAAAATGCAACATATATGAGACATATATAACATTAGCATGCTATGCAAATAACATCTGATGCATCAGTTAACATATACTTATACCTTCACTATACATATTCAGTATACTTCACAATACTATATCCATTCTGACAACACATTATGCATATTTCACACAGGTAAATTAAACATTACTATACTGAATCATGTAATAACTTCTTGTACCTTAAACAACACAAGAGGGGGGCCCTTCCCTATCAGCTAACTTGGGGCTGGATGGGGCAGGGGCACCATAGTGAGAGGGAAGAACAAGTAACCTGGAATTGGCCATTAAGCTCAGTTTGGGTGTTGAACTCTGAGAAATATAAACACCTTTCTGAACCATATTGAGAGGCAAATCCACTGGCCTCCCAGGAGAATCATAACTGAAGCGCAATATTGGCTTGACAGCTCGGCCAGTCTCTCTGGGGGAAATAACCACAGTCTCTGTACTCTCAGCACTGGTCTTGGGACTTTTGTCACTTGTGAGGGGTGCCTCTGCCTGGATGAGAATGTCCAGACCTGGAGCACTGTTAGCTCCTTGCTCTGAAGGCTCTGTTTCTACAACACTTTGCTCATTATTATCCTCTGACAAAGGCCCAGGTTGTTCATTTTGAGAAGACTCTGGCACTAAAGGGGGGCTGTCAACACTCTCACATTGTTCTTCAGGTTCTGGTACGTCACCAGTAAGACTCAAACCATCAGCCCCTTCTTCAGGCAAATCATACAATTCCACGATACACAGAGAATCAGCATCTTCAGACGTAATACTTTGCACTTCACTTTCAGGGAGCATTGGCTCAAGGATGAAGCTAGGGGGTTAGGCAGTCCAGAAGGCCCAGCTTCATCCCCACAATTAGTCATAGGGTTACCTCGAAACAGCTGACTCAATTCATAGGAGGGGTAATAGGCATTGTTACACTCACCTTCGTCCGAGGTGGACTGACAGTCACTATCATTCTGGACCTGCTGCGGGGGAAACCTTAAATTTGTGACCATTGGAGTAGGTTGACTGTTTCTTTCTTGCAGCAGCATGAGTCACTAGCCATGGGGAATCAATTTATGAGGGTTAAGCCTCAGTTATGACTTGGCCGATAGGTAGCAAATGGTTATGGTGCATGGTCTTGACAGCTTTGGAGTTATTCTCTGGGTGCACTTTATCAATCAATCAATCAATCAAATCTTTATTTATCCAGGTGAACATCGTTGAGCACAGCTCATTTGCAAGATGGACCTGGTAAGGTCAAGGTTCAATTTACATAGATACATAAAAAATATTCAATATACCCACACTCTAGGATACTACATAGAATATTCAGTATACACACAGTCTAAGGATACATTCTAGTCAGACTATACATTAAATTCAGGTGTCGTGGTAATAAGGGGTGGGGGAAGGGGAGCAGGAAGTGGTGTGCCTGGCTGGTGGGGGAGGAGGAAGATGGTGGAGTCCTATACTGTGGAACGGATAAACTGTGGGCCTTATGAAGAGGGCAGGAGGGTGACACTGGGAGGTTTGTATAACAGGGGTATAGGGCTGTGATATATGACAAGGATTAAGGGGAGGCAGATGGAAAGGAGGGGTGCATGGAGTGTGAGGGGTGGTGGCTCTTAGTAAAGGTGGATACCTTCCGTGAGTTGGCTATCTGGGGAGGGAGATGGATAAGATTAGGAATACTCTACTGTTTGTGGAAACAATTACATTTTTCTTTGATAAGCCTCGTATACAGATATTTAAAGGATGTAAATGAGATGTATCTGTTCACTTTCAGGGTCTTCTGCATCGTATTCCATAAGGCAGATAAGACATAGCTGATAGCAGATCTACCATATCGAGAATTGAATTTGGGCACTTTAAGCATGATGAAGTTTAGACTTCTTAGGGCATATTTACTTGATGTGACTTGTGTGAAGCAGTCTGAGATGTAATTTGGTAGCATCTTTGATCTCACTCTATAAGTCCATAGTGTGGCATTCCTGTCTCTTCTAAATTGGAGCGAGGTCCATCCAACTGCAGCATAAAGCGAACAGTGGTGAGTGCTGAGAGGAAGGTCTGTAATAAACCTCAAGGCTCTATGGTAAAGTGTGTCCAGTTTGCTCAGATATGAGTTAGGGCAACGGCCATATAGGAAATCTGCATAATCTAATACTGATAGAAATGTGGCCTGGACCAGCTTCTTTTTAGAATCACTTGTGAGAAAGTGCTTTATTCTGTAATAGAGCCCAAGCCTCTGACAGAGTTTTTTTTAGCAGATCTTCCAGGTGATCTAAGTAGTCAAGTCTACTGTCTACCCAGACCCCCAGATATTTGAATTTTGTAACATATTCAAGATTTTCACCAAGGACAGTGGATATGTGGGAGAGATTGTTTGGGAAAGAGCATGGCCAGATTAATGGATGTGGGGGCCCTACTCCAAGTCATATTTTGTGGCCCGTGGGGCCCCTAAATGCCAACATTCCACTCTTCTGCAGCAACGACCGGGGTACTCCAGCAGGATGTGGTTTATAATGCTATGTGTTATGCCACATGACTTGACAGGTCACATGCCCTTGATTATAAACAACACAATTCAGAATGACCAATTACTGCACAAAGAAACATTTTATCAGTACAATATTAACATTTTGTAAATTTTCACTTTTTAGTTACCTTTAACTTGTCTTGTTTTTCCCTTGCCACTAGTGTACCTTGCAACTATTTTTGTCATTAATAATTATGGATCCTCTTTTCTTCCTCTTTTTTCCCTCCCCTGAGACACACCTGGACATTAGACTTCAATTAGTGTTCCCTGCTTTCCCAGATATCAAATTCAAATTCCACATAAATAAATTAATAAAAATGGGGATTGTAGCTGCCACGATCTCCCTGCACGTCTCCTTGAATACCTATTCTTTCTGCCAAAACCAAAAAACTGAAGCATGTATTGAAGCAGTTAGTGGGGTTCACAGCTCCCTCCCATTATTTCCCCGCTCAAGACTCCTTCGAGCTCCAAACCTGAGACATGCTCAAGCTCCTTGCCTCTGCAATGCATCTGCCACAATCACCCTCTGTGCAGCTATCTTTGTCCGCAGTTCTGTCTGTTCTCTCACTGTCTCCTCTCCTCCGTCTCCATTGTCATTTATAGTTTTGTTGTCAACCTAAAGTTGCTTTACTGCCAATGCTGAGTTGCCACATCCTTGCCCCCACTCCAAGTCATTGATGCCAAAGCAGCTAAACAGAGTTGTGCCAAAAAGACTGAGCCGTAAGAACCCTGCAGGACCTGCAGGTGTTGGCTGCAGTCACTTCAGAAATTAAGTTTCCTAGAGCAACCTGCTGCAACTTCCCAGTAATGTATATGACTCAAATCAAACCAAGACAAAACTGTGCCAGCAAGAGCAAGTCACACAAGTTAGTTCCCCTCAGGTGACTTATTAGCATCCCATGGTCCACTCAGTGCCAAACTCAAATTGTATTAAAGACTCAGTACACTACTCAGGTTACTGAACACTTACAGACAGACCATGACCAGAGGCAGCCACAACTTAGTTTGTTTCTCCAATGCAATAAAACTAGTTATTTCTGCAGCACAAATGACTTGGACACTGCAGCACGCAGACGACTAATCAACACAACATACCTGGTGTGGCCTGACTGATGTGAATGTGACTTTGATGAGTCCAGTCTGTCCTCTTGATTGTTTCCTCAAGATCACACAGGCGGTGGTGACACGACGTAGCCTTGCAGCGTGGCCCAGCATGGGAGGACTCCTCATAGTCACAGCAGGACCAAAGGCCAAACTAGCAGCAGCACTGACTGACCCTGGCTAGTGGCTACACTGAAAACACCAGCAGCACGTGACACTGCACTGAAGCCAAATCTGACTCCGGGTGACCCCCCCGTGGCCTGCTCAGACTCTCTCTCTACTTTTGTGTCTTTAGACAGAGACTCTTCTTCTTTGATAGACGAGACCAACCACCGGCACCGACGACTGACCGCCACAACTCTCTCTTGTTCTCCTCCTCTACTCCTCATTACTGACTGGCCACATGTCCTGACGTCATGCACATGCACACACTGATTCCCACTCCCCAGTAGCCACACTTCCAGAGGACCTGATGGACATGATTAGTTGTGTTTGGTGGGGTCAGGGTGAATCAGAGGTGAAGCTGGAGCAGCCGTCAGAGAAATTGAGAGGCTCACTTGCTCAGAGCAGCTGCGGGGGGGTCATCATTCACCAGGCTGACTCAGTGAGGTAGGGGGGCTGACTGACTCTAAAGAGGGGGCTGCTTTTTGGGCAATTCGGCCTGTCAGCGGTTGTCCGGTACAGCCAGAATTAAAGAAAGTAGCTGTAAATAAGTTAACAGTGGGGGCCCTCCTGAAACTCGGGGCCCTACGCCATGGCGTAATTAGCATACAGGTTAATCCAGCCATGGGAAAGAGTGTCCGGCTTGTGTTTGGGGGGAGAAAAACATTGCCTTTTTTTTTGCATTTAGCAGGAGTTTTTTTTCCAGTAGTTGGTGTTGTAATAGGTTGAATTCTGCTTGTAGCTCTATGCATGCTGTTACGGGAGAGGGGTGACTGACATACAATACTGTATCATCTGCAAACATGTGTACAGTGGCTTTGGTGAGGTTATTGTCAATGCTATTGATATAGATGGCAAATAGGATTGGGCCGAGGATGGATTCTTGGGGAACTCCTCTTTGGAGAGATTTGAGTGGCGATAAGTCTCCTTCAGCCTTCACCTGCTGGGTCCTTCCCGTGAGATAGTTATTAAACCATCTAATGGAGGTTGAGTCGAGTCCTATGGATTTCAGGGAGGAGAGGAGCAGTTTGTGGTCAACCATATCGAATGCCTGACTCAGGTCTAAAAATACAGCACAGACACAATTTTTTTTTATCCAGTTCGAGTTGCCAATGATTGGTTACTTTAGCCAGGGCTGTGATGGTGCTGTGGTAGGTTCTAAACCCAGATTGCGCTGGATTTAAAAGATTAGCCTCTTCAAGATATCCTCTTAGTTGGGTGCTTACGATTTTTTCTAGCAGCTTGGATAGCACAGGGAGGATAGAGATTGGCCTGTAGTTGTTGAGGTCCATGGGGTCCCCTGCTTTCAGTAGCGAGATAACTTGGGCTGTTTTCCAGATCGATGGAATAGATCCTAGTTGTAGTGAGAGGTTAAATAGGTGTGTTATTGGCACTGCTAATACTTGTATGGCAATTTAAAAAAAAATAGGGATCAAGGGAGTCTGCACCTGCACTTTTTTTGGTGTCCAGCTGGTGGGAAAAGCTTGTGTGTACTTTATACACAGGTAAGTCATCCTACTTTCCAACTACTACATGGGGAAGATGGTGCCACCGATTAGCAATTTTGTGTTTACCGTGCAGTCCCAAATTGCGCAACAACACACAGTCTCCAGGTCGAAGCGCTTGAGCCTTTACTCTTTTATCATGCCTCTCTTTGTTGGCTAGATTTCTCTTGGCAGCTATTGCCTGGGTGAGTTGATAGGCATGGTTCAATTTAGCCTTCAGTTTTTGTACATAATGCAGGTAGTTTTCGGCTTGGATCTCATCTGGAGAGACCCCAAAATAGACATCAACTGACAGTCGGGCCTCCCTACCAAACATGAGGTGGTAGGGGGAGAACCCAGTAGAATTGTTTTTCATGCAATTGTATGTGTGGACCAAGGTGCTGATCTGCTGGCTCTATTCATGCTTGCCTTTCGCGTGGAGCATGCCCAGCATGTCTAGAAGGGTGCGGTTAAAACATTCTGGTTGAGGGCCTCCCTGTGGATGATAGGGGGTGGTTCTTGACTTTTGTACCCCCCCATAGAGAGAGCATTTCTTTGATTAGTCAACTCTCAAAGTCCCTACCCTGGTTAAAGTGGATCTGTTGGGGGGCACCAAAGTGGACAAAGACATTTTCCACTAACACCTTGGCCACAGTAGATGCCTTTTGATCTTTGGTGGGAAAAGCTTGTGCGTACTGTGTGAAATGATCCGTAACCACTAACACATTGCCAATATTTCACTGATCAGGATCTAAACAAGAGAAGTCTATGCAGAGTAGTTCCATGAGGTGCTGGTAGTCATATTAACAATGGGGACAGCCCTCTGAGGCAGGGCTTTTCTTTGCAGGCAGCGACTACAAGTCTTCATATGGTGCTCAACATCGGCCCCCATGTTGGGCCAGTAGAAACGAGATCGTACTAGGTCAAGGGTTTTGTCAATACCGAGGTGCCTCATGTGATTGTGGAAGGACCTCAGTACCAAATCCTTAAAGGCTGTGGGCAGGACCAATTGTTGCTTGTCTACTTGGCCACTACAATCTACTGTCTCTATACAACAGCTGATTAGGCAACTTCAACCTGGGGCTTCTTTAAACAATAGAGCAGTTCGCAAGTCAGGGGAACGCAACTTGGACTCATCTTTCCCCTCACGCAGGACATGAAATGCAGCCTGAATCATAGGATCTTGGGATTGAGCCCACTGAATGCTGTCATTGTTAAATTGAGGTAGTGCACTAATATCTAGAGCAGAAAAGTGGCAATAGGCAGCTGGTATGCAGGTATCAGGAGGGCCCAAGAAATCTACTAAACAGTCCACTGTGTCCACAGACATCTGTTCATCTCTATCAAACTTTTGGCACAATGCTCAGATGTCAGGTTCACACAGCCTAACCCAATCACTCTTGGAAGTGGGCCTTCGTGATAGGGTGTCAGCATCAATATGGTTCAGGCCCGGTCTGTATTCGACAGCATAATCATAGGTCGATAATGCAGAAAGCCACCGGTGTCCAGTGGCGTCCAGCTTAGCTGAAGTCTGTACATAGGTTATCAGGTTATTGTCAGTCCTCACCAATATCTTTGCCCCATAGAGGTATCCATGAAACTGGTCAATGATGGCTCACTTTAGCGCAAGGAACTCCAACTTACGCACAGGGTAGTTTCGCTCGGACGGGGTCAAGCTCCTACTGGTGAAAACCACTGGTCTCAAACCATCCACATGGTCTTGATACAGCACAGCTCCTAAACCCTGCAGACTAGCATCAGTATGCAGCACATAGGGTTTGTGGGATCAGCATAGGTGAGGATGGGGGTGTGGGTGAGCTGGTATATAATTTTGTGGAAGGCTGCTTCACAGTCGGGTGTCCAGCGGGGCCCGAAGAGTTCACCTGGGTGGAAGAATACTTTTTCCTGGCTCTTTGGCGGACCCTTTTTTGTATTTGTGATTGGTAGGAGGGTCACCCTGGGTAACATTCAAAAGTGGGCGAATCACCTTGGAATAGTCTTTTATGAACCTGCGGTAGTAGCCGGAGAACCCCAGGAAATGTTGTAGTTCTTTCAAATTATGGGGCTGGGGCCAAGTAGTCAGTGCTTCAACCTTACTGGAATCAGTCTCTATCCCTTTTGTAGATACTATGTGCCCTACATAGTTCACAGAGGTTTGGAAAAACTGGCACTTGTCAATGGACAGCTTGAGGCCGAAGTCTTCCAGCTGGTCTAGGATTTTAAACAGTCGGTTCTCCTGCTCCTCTAATGTGCTCCCAAACACATTGACATCGTCCAAGTATACCAGGCATTCCAGCAAATTCATATCTCCCACCGCACATTCTTTCAGTCGCTGAAATGTGGCCGGGGCACCTGATATCCCCAGTGGCATTCTCAGAAATTCATAGAACCCCAAAGGACAAATGAAGGCTGTTTTCTCACGGTCCTCTGGAGCCATCAGAATCTGGTAGTATCCGCTGCGAAGATCCAATACTGAGAACCATTTGCTCCCGTTCAAGCAGTCCAGAGCATCTTGTATATGAGGCATAGTGTATTGGTCTGGGATGGTCCACCGGTTCAGAGTTCAATAATTAACACACATCCTCACAGACCCATTATTCTTATGCACAACCACAATGGGAGAGGTGTATGGGCTCCTGGATTCTTGCATCATGCCAGCAGCAAGCATTTTTTGCAGGTGTCTTCTCACATCATCTATGTCTGCTGGGGCTAGGCGCCAGGACCTCTCTCGAAATGGCCGTTCATCGTGCAGGCGTATGTGATGCTCCACACCCTGGACACATCCCATGTCCCATTCCTTCAATGAAAACACTTGGCATCTCCAGGCATTTTTCTTGCTAATTCTAGCCTTCCATTCAGCTGGCAACGGGGAGTCACCAAAGTCAAACAAGTCTGGGGTCACTCTCCCTTTCTTATCAGAGTGCTTGTTGCTGGGCAATTCTGCAGTGTCTGCACAGTGTACCTTAGCTAGGGTGCACCCTCTGTTCACCCGGATCTCCCAATCTGATACATTGTGAATCTGGACCATCACTCATCATAAATAGGCATGGGCACGAGCAGGCAAGATGCTGGGCTTGACCAATAACCTTTCTGGCAATTTTCCATCGCCTGGTGCATCCAACATCAGTATTTTGTTCTTGTCATCTTTCCAGAGGTGGATCTCCCCTTGAATGGTATACTGGGCATTCAGAGCCAGTACCATTGAACTGGGATCCTTCTTCCACATGATCCCCACTGGTTCATCCTGGTCTACTTCCTCAGGTTTCTGTTGCAAATTGTAGGCCCTCTTGATCAGAGTGGGAATTCTTAGGGCCCTCCCAGTCCATTGCCCTTGTTTCTCATTACATATGTGCACCAGTCTCCCAAACATATGGGCGTTGGTCCCAATTAACAGGGGAACCCCATCATACAGTCCAGTAGGGGGGCACACTAAGGCCAGTGTCTTGACTTGTTCCTCCATTCCAGCCACTGAGGTAGGGAAAGACAGCCAGATTTGAATATACCCTGAGTATGGATAAGACTTCTTGCTTAATCCCCACACATGCAGGCCTTCCAAGGGTTGTAGGGGTACATCAGGCAGGTTCTTTCTATACCAGTCTTGGAACACTATAGTCACTTGAAACCCACTGTCAGGCATGGCCCGGGTGGACACACTGTTCACCTTTACTGTAGTTTCCATTGAAGGGCCCACCACCTCAGACCATTCAGGTGCTGCAGGCTTGGATGTCGACTTGGCAGCGGCCTTTGAAGAGTAACTTTTTCAAGCAGCTTCACTTGGTGGCCAGTTATTGTTCTTTCTAATCAAGGCTAATAGTCTAGTAGTAACCCTTCTCAGGTTCTCTGGTGAGCTGCAGAAGAAATGGGTGTGCCCTTCCTCCCCACAGTGGTATCAAAAATTGGGTTTTCTAGAGTCTCTGAGTGGTGGGGGGGCCCTCTCTCCCTGCTTAGATACATCAGGGGCACCTCGAGGTCCTTCCTGGACTGGTGACTTGTGTTCCTGATCTTTTGGACTTCCAAGTCTGGGGGTTTGTGTGGCATGTATTAACTCACCCACCAAGGCACTTAATTCTCGTACTCCCTCCAATAGGTTACCCTCAGTCCGGGTGTCTGAAGAGACAACATGCACCCCTACCCCACTAGGCAGGACCTCACTTTTTAGCTCAGGGGGTGCCTGGTAGAGGTTAGTATCTCTGGCCACCTCAGCGGCTGGTTGGCTGACCCTCAACTCTGTCAATTCTGTAATCAGCTCTCTCAGCTGCTGTGCCTCATCTTCATCACTTCTCTCAGGGGTCTGGCAGGTACAAACAACCCCAGCATAGGGCTGCCAGCCCACTTCATCATTCTCTGCCTCACGAATCTCTTTCATGAGGTGACAATACTCAGGAGGATTAGCCTTCCTGTCTTGCAACTTAAGTTTCAGCATCATCACACTTGAGTACCTGGCTGACTTGAGAATATGGTCCAATCTGACCAGATTCATTTCCTTAGCAGGCACCCCTTCTTTTCTGTGAGCCCTCTGCAGAGCCCTCTCAATTCTGGTAACAAACATATATAACTTCTCTTTCTTCCATTGCTTGGCAGATTTGAATTTCAACAGCAAATCATCCCCCACCTTAGTGCTTCCAAAAACTCCTTCCAAGGCAGAGAAGTATTCAGCCGCAGTAGCCTCTGGGCCAGTGGCTCGTAAGAAGCAGATGGCCTCCAGTGCAGGGCCCCTCAAACTTTCCATGAGTCTCTTTCTTTTCTCCCCCTCAGAGCACCGCTACTCCTGAACGGGGGGGCATAGTCCATCCATGTTTGATGGTCATCCTCCCCTGTAGGCACTGGAACTGTGCCTGAGAAAAGTCTAAGTCTACAGTAAGAGTCCAGGTGCACAGATGGAATTACTATGGGGGAGGTGACCACGAGGGAACCTTTAGAGGAGGCAGGAGATGCTATCGGGGACTGCAATGGTGTGGGTTCTTCAGAAAGGTCTAACACCTTCACTAACACTTGGGTGGGCGCCCCTCAGAAGCTAACAATTTAAGCAGCTTATCCTTGAACCCCTCTAGACTGGGGAACCCACCCGGGTGAGTCGTATCACTATGCAGGTGGATAACCCTCCACCCCTTCTGGCCCCTTTCTGGCAGAATAACAGGGGGTACCTTCTCTGGATCTATGGGAAAGCTGCAGGAGAGTAAAACTAACATGGTCTGGTCAAACAGGTCTGAATCCCTCCCCTTCACTTCAACTTTGCCCAAACATTTGACATGTTCCACAGCTTCTATAATAATAGCATTAGTGGTCCCTAATGGGACATCCATTAACAGGAGGGTCTGTCAGGGATCTAACCCCTCAGCTTTACTCCACCCCATCAGTCAGTGTACTAACAGCTTAAGGGGGGGTGATTTTGAGCAAGCTCTTCCATTTTTTCACCAATTCTGGACATAATGGGGTAATTCCCTCCTTTGGCCACTAGAGGACGCTAATCCCAGAGATGCCTCCAAGATATAACCCCTAGGTGGCACTATCCCAAGGGCTACTACCCCTGCCTGCTTGGCTAGTTGCAGGTTAAGGGGCCTGAGTTCAGAAATGGGTGCCTCCATCCAGAGGTCAGGGTTGGTAGTGGTCAAGCTAACCTGGGCACAGCCCTCCGGGACACTGTAACCCCCCTCTTTCCTTGATAGTGGCCAGAACACTGTACAATAATCACTTTCACAATACCCCTTGTACACCAGGTAATTACCCACACTGTTTGCACTTACCACCAGGGCAGGTTCCTCTAGCTCGACCCTGTGGACCCCCTGTAAAACAAAATTATGCAAAGCAAATAGCAACAGTTCAGTACTCTTGCCACAAACTGGAACCACAGTTAATTTAAATGCACAAAGAGTTAGATCTGATTTATTTAAGGGACTTGAACAAGGGAAGGGTGTGATCAAGTTAATTAGCTTAAAGACTAATTCAGTCAGACAGTTATGTACGCACTTTATAGTCCCTAAACAGTCACACACTCTTGGTACCCAGGTGGAGAAGAGGTGGGTTAGCTAGGATCGTTGCCCAGGGTAGGCCAGCGTCTCAGCTGGTTGGGGCCCTGTGATGGAATAAAACAACATGCACAACACACTAATTGTATTCCAGAGCCAGAGGTCTCAGTTTATGAAGGAAAAGAAACAACAAGACAATCAGATGACACACTTAGATTAAGCTGTTGTTGCAGGGAGCTACCCTGATAATTACTCAAGATAATCAAGACTGAACACAGGATGGACGAAAATCGAGACTGCAGGTGGTTGATCTGGAGTGCCAGGAAAAGCAGGGCCCACACGAGTCACCGAGGCATCATTCCTGTTCAAGCGTGGAGCAGGGGGCTGATCCCCAGGCAGGTCTCTCATCAGTGGCTCTCTCTGAGCAGTGGGTAGTCTGGCTTGGCCAGTGTGGCAAGGCCCAGGCCGAATGGAGGTGAACATGGATTCAGTCCATTTAAGCTGGATGCAGCCTCCAGCAAGCAGAACACAATTCACACAGTGCAGAACCAAGTCACGACTCACTTTCAACACACAGCACATTTACATGCAAGGAAATTTCCACTGTACCAGCAAACCGCTCTTCGGTCGCAATTGTAAAGTCTCTGCACAAACTGGGAGTTTAGGAGTAGCTGGAAATCCTGACAAGCCGATCGCATTCAGCAAAATCTTCGGTCTCCTTCAGTTTGAGCCTGGTCTCAATTCAGTGGCTTGCTTCATTTTCACAAACTCGGATTCAGTCCAAAATAATTCTCTTCTCCCTCTCATGGGCAGCAGGCAGACATACAGGCCAAAACTCAGGCCTTTCCACAGTTCTCCTGCGCGAAACTATGCAGACGGTTGCTCTAGTGTCTCGAGCTCTTGCTCCTTCACTTCCCAACTTAGATCTGACCCACACAGCAGGCAGCTTTGGAATTTCCCCAAGATCAAAAAGGTTCGGCTGGCTGATTCATCTGTCAGTCACAACAGGAGCTCTCCCTCCAGGTGCAAAAAGGTACCAAAAGCCCCAAACTACTGTTCCTACAAGTTCTGAACCCACACAGCCCCTGTAGGCAGGCTCCATTTTAGAGTCCCAGAATAATGATTGGTCCAATTCGGCAGTCATGGACCAAGATGGTGGAGACAAATAAAACAGTCCTTGCTGCAAAAAAGGCAGGTTAGGCAAACTACATTATCATTATCACTCTAATAGATTTTCAGCAAACAGTTATATCTTCTAACAGAGCTCCTGCTGCGCAATTAGCGATGGCAGAAAAGGAGCGATTATCAGGCAGCCCAGGCAGGACTCAAGCATAGAAACACTCAGCCCCCTTCCAGCTTAATTATCACTGCAATCCACGCAGCTCTTAAAGAGACAGTAACACAGAGGCTATACAGGCACTCTACATAGAAACATAGAAACATAGACTTTGACGGCAGAAAAGGACCACTTGGCCCACCCAGTCTGCCCATTTCCCTACCTACTGGATAAGCTGCAGATTCTAGTTAACCAACAGCCTGCTTCCTGCAACCCCCCACTATAATTGCTTTGTGTCTGTCCCATGCATGTTTGAATTCCCCCACTGTTTTAGACCCAATGACCTCCTCAGAAAGGCTGTTCCATGTATCCACCACTCTCTCCGTGAAAAAGAATTTCCTCACATTACCCCTGAGTCGTCCCCCCTCTATCTTTAAACTGTGCCCCCTTGTTCTTACACATCTCTTTTTCTGAAAGATGCTACCCTCCTGGACTTTGTTGATTCCCTAGAGGTACTTGAACGTTTCTATCATGTCCCCCCTGTCCCTCCTTTCATCAAAGGTATACATATTAAGCTCTCTCAGTCTCTCTTCATATGGTTTCTGATGCAGATCCTGCACCATTTTAGTTGCCCTCTGCAATAACGTTTAAACTGCTAAAACGCAGAACACCATCCTGGCAGTGAGCATTTAGGCAAGTTCAAGGATGACTTTTCGGGAACTGTCATTTGTAGGGGGGGTTATACTAATAATAAAGGACAAGATGCACTACCAGTTTTGCTTTGTGCAATTTTATGCATTGTTGTACAAAACTTGGCACTTAAGGTATTTAGAGGTGTGCTACCCAAAAATAAACTTCTTGAACTTTGCTGCTGCTGCTGTGCTGGATTGATCAATATCTTCCTGTGTAGTATTGTGCATGACTTATAGTACTGAGCGTCTCCATAATTTCTGTGTAGCGTCTGCATGATTTCTGTATTTTAAATAAGAATAACTCAAAAGGAACGTAGAATGTTTACCTTTTTCTCAGAACATGTGTCTGCGCTAAAATTTGAAATCGCAATAAAATGGAGTGAAAAGCTCACTCCAAATATGTGTCTGGCTGAAGGAGAGAGATGAGGGGTGGGGAGGGCAGGGGGGACTGGTTTGGCAGCTATCCCTGCACAGGTAATTCGTTTTAGTGCAATTCTGAATTTATTGCATATCTTTAAAACCATGGCTTTTGCGATGACTACATTTTATTCAACATCCTGGCAGCGCTCATCGCAATATACTGTCATTGAGAGGCAGAGGTGATTGTTATGCGCTGTTTTGATTTGAGGCTAATTTACCACGTTGCTATTGACTGATATGTGTTTACATGTGCGGTATTGACATGGAACCATGATTTAACACACACAGCAGGCTGCCATGTTAACAAGTCTGTTTCTGCATAAGGTTATTCATTCTGGTTGTCCAGGTAGGAGAACTGGCTGAAAGACTTCGCACCTTTTTCGAAGGGGATGACAATTAGCCAGTTCAAACAGCTTCTGTCTTTACCTAATTTTCCCAAGTTAGAGCTGGAACACAGCTGGTGCCTTTCTCTAAAGTGCCTTAGCTGACGTCGAAACAACTCGCGATCCTTCCATTAGTGAGGCAAACAGTTCCTTTCTTTTCCCAGAGTCGATTACCAAGAATTGAGACTGGAGAGCTTGCCTTTTCTGTTTACAATGGGAGGAACACCTCACACTTAACTGTGAAGCGTAAATGCTTGCGCTGTTACTTAAGTTGGTCAGAACAGTTCAGCCTTCCCATAATAGTACTGAGTGGAAACAAGGCTAGGGATTACAAGAGGTGGGCGGGAGAGCCGCCGCCATGTTTATTGAAATGTTACACCGGGCTAGGCACCAGCGGCAAATTTCTTTCAAGTTGGTGGCGCACTTTTTAACTGCCGTCATAGACAGCGCGTGATTTCATTGGTGCCGCAGAGCCCAGTCTGAAAAAGCAGTGGGGTCACTGGCCACAACAGGACCTCCAAAACCTGCTATTCCAAAGCTACCCCAATATGTTGCTTGCACGTGCGCAAGACAACATAAAAAGGACTAGAGGCTCAAGGATGTGGACACCGATGGCCTTAAAGTGGCTTACCATAGGGGAAAATATTATGGATATTATTGTACATTCAGTACAGCCCCTGCCAGACAAATCTCACACATAACTACCAGAAAGGAGTGAGGGATGTCAAAAATGTGGGAACTGCATTATCCAATGGTAAAAACAATAAGGTCCTTTATTAATCCGGTGACAGGGAGGGAAGCTAAAGTAAGGGGTTTTATGACTTGTAACAGATGTGTGGCATTATTTATCTGGCTTAATGCAAATGTGGAAGCTTTTATGTGGGGAAGACCAAAAGGGTATTTAAGACCAGGATTGGGGAGCACGTCTGTGCTATCAAGCAGGGTGATTCTACAGATTCTTTCAGTTTACATGTCTAGAAATCCAGAAGCAGAGCTGAACATAAATCCACCTTACTGATATTGAAAAAACAGTTATGCTTGGTGGGGGGGGGGTAATTATGACAACAGGAGAGACGCAGATCGAATAGGATCTGGGGCTACAGTAATGAGTAGGGAAATGGACAGACTAGGTGGGTCATATGGTCCTTATCTGCCAACAGATTCTCTGTTTTTATGTTTTATGTAACATACTGTACTCCTTAGAATGGAACAGAACTGGATTTTTCCCTTAGGGCTATGAAAAACAAGGGTCTTAATGACAGGATTGAAATAGACCCATTTCAATAAAATAAAAAAAGTTACAATTCTTCATTGGGGATACTAACATACTAAAATGCCAGCAGAGTAGGCCTCTTGGTCTATCAGGTCTGCTTGGGAGTCAGTACCCTGAGTGGGTACGGAACCATCTACCTGGCACCTTCCATGTTCACCCCACCCCATCAAAGTTCACCCCCGGCAAGCATTCTTCTGCTTCACCCCCCCCCACTTATGCCTGTCCCAGCTGCTCCTGAACCCTTCCACTGTAAATACCTCTACCAGCTCCCTAGGCAGCACGTTCTGTGGTTCCATCACTCTCTCGGTGAAATACCAGCCTTCCACCCTCTAGCCTCCAACTGTGCCCCATGGTGACTCCACCCTCCTTCATCTGAAGGATCCCATTCAGGCTTACCTTATTTGCTCCCTTGAGGTACCTGAAGACCTCAATCATAACCCCCCATCCTTCCTCTCCTCCAACGAGAACAGGTTGAGCTCCACGAGTCGCTCCTCATATGCCTTATCCCCCAGACCCTGGATCATCCTACTTGACCACCTCTGAACCCTCTCTGAAGTAGGATGTCCTGCCTTAGATGCGGTCACCAGAACTGCATGCAGTACTCGAGGTGTGGTCTAATCAGGCTGTTGTACAGCGGCAAAATCACCTCCCTACTTCTTGAGGTAATCCCCCTGGCGATGCAGCCCAGCATTCTACTGGCCCTGGCCACGGCCCTCCTGCACTGCTCAGAATTATTCATATATATTCTTACACTTATATTTAATGATTACTTAGATAATGGGGCTATTTTCTAATTATTATTGAAGTTCACTGTGTTTTTCAGGGTGGGTACACTGCCTTATTTGTAATTTTAAAGGTGATTGTACAAGGTTTACTTATTATGTGTCTTCATCTTTCAGATGTGCACCTCTGACTGCCCCATGTCTCTGGGAGGCGACAGTAGTTTAATACTGGTACCAGTTTATGCAGTTTGGCTTTGTAAACAGGTGCATGTTTACAAAAGTATCCTCAGTGTCCTGAGGTATTATATCTTGGAGGCACAAATGTTAAATAAATGTTGCTACTGATAGTGTCATTTTTTCCATGTTTTTATTGTGATTTTTGTGAATGTTATCCTTTGTTGAGTACTGAACTCATTGCATGTCTGTGTTACTGTCACATAATGAACATTTGTATGAAGGGGATACATGAGTCTGAGGACATCAGCCTTTGAGGAAGTGCCTACAGTGTGTGAAGCACATTAGATGATGTCTGTCCAAAGGCAGGGTCAGAGCCTGAATGCCAGCTGGCAGTTTTATGAATGAACTGTACAGACTTTCATAACTTCTTTCTTTTGAAGTGTGCTTTAGTCCACTTGTGAATGATGTGCTCTGAATGAATATCAGCAGCATTTTGCTAGCATCTTGAAGGAATAAAGTTTAGTTAGCATGGACAACAACTTGGAGTCCACGGTTCACCTTTATGTGGAGCTATGTAAGTTATACGAAGCCTTTTAGTTGGTGCCGGTCCCTTGTGTTTCTCACATTGGCATTTTTGACTGGGGTACTACTATTCTCTGGCTGCGGTCCTAACCTTTTCATTCATTAAACAAAGGTTATTTTAAGCAGCTGAGGGTGAAACAATAACAGGGTGAATTGTTATTTAAAAAAATGTACTGAGTTACTGTACAGAGTTTGGGTTAATCCTCAGACACAGGAACAGATAGAATAACTAGTATACCAAAGAAGTCTAGAATGGAGTTGTTACAGCCTGTAACTGACAGACAGCACATGATGACATTCCTGTGGCTGGTCATTCAGGCAGGGACTGCATCCTTGCCAGATGATTGTACAGATTGTACTGGCCTGAGATATATGAAGATTTTGCTGTTTACTGCAGTTGTTGTGCTGAATGTCAGAAAATTGCCCCAGTGACTAATAAAGACAAGGTGCCCCTAGTGTCCCTACCCTTCGTAGATGTGCCTTTTGAGAGAACTGAAATGGATGTGTTTGGCCAATTAAACAAAAGTGAAACAGGTAACTGGATCATTTTGGTAGTATGTGACTATGCTGCTCAATACCCAGAGGCTGTTCCTATGTGTACTGTCACAACCCCAAAAGTGGCGGCAGAGCTTGCCCACATTTCAGTAGGGAGGACATGCCTACAGTGATGAGATTATAACTGAGCAGGGTAGTAATATTGGTGCTGAATTACTGAGGGAGCTGTACCGACTACTAGGTATCACTGCCATAAGAACCTCCCATTGTCACCCTCAGACAGATGGTTGTCTTGAACATTTTAATCAAAACCCTCAAATGCATGTTAAAAAGGTTTGTAAATGGTAAAGGGAAAGACTGGGACCAATACTTACCTTTCCTGCTTTTTGCTTACAGAGAAGTGCCATAGGCATCAACAGGTAGAAAACCTAGAGGGCCGCAATATGTGATAAATGTGAGAAGAAAACCCCCCTCAGAAAGAGTCTATTACATCTTATATGTGTACACTAAGAACGAAACTAGTAAAATATGTTGAAATTGTCCACAGTAATCGTGAAGAAGTTCCAAAGCAGGAGGTGTATTATGACCATGGAATAAAGGAAAAAGTTTTTGAGCCAGGTGAAAACATCTTGTTATAGTTACCCACTACAGAAAACAAACGGTTAATGAAGTGGCAAGGGTCTCATACCGTGGTTAGATGTACTGCTGTGGTTAACTATAAAGACTGAGACCCCTGATAGGAAAAATCCTACGAAGTTATACCAAGGTAACCTCTTGAAGAAATGGGTTGAAAAAAAACACCAAAGGTTGCCTTGTTAGTTATCACCAGAAACTGCTGAAGACGATATTTATATGGCTTATGACAAATGGGAACAAACTGTAACTTCAGATTCTGTGAGGGTGAATGTTTCCTTACCCACAGAACAAACAGCAGAAATTTATAACTTGGTAAAGAAATTTAAGAAGTACTTTAGCCACAGTGCCAGGCTGAGCACAAAGGGTCAAGCACGTAATAGTGACAGAGAATGTTTACCCTGTCAGACAAAAGACAGAGGGATTACCAGAGTGGTTAAGCAGTAGTAGTAGCAGTAATAGTAGAATATCTTTTTATTCACTATTGAACAAGGATAACACTCCATTGAGCAGAAGCTCATTTTCAATAAGGTCCTAATGCATTAAAACATATACAACAAAATAGATGGGGGGGGCTTGCCATCTAACATGGTGGCATTTCTCGTCCATTCGTTAAAAGCGCCAGCTGTTTCAATTCTGATGAGGCACCCTTCTACTCAGGAAGCCTAGCCCTACAAAAGGATACTAAAATCACCCAAATCGCTGCTCAAGAAAGGAGTTTTCTCTCAAGCACCAGATGTACCAGTGACATGAGACACAAGGCCATCCCAGACGGGTACGCTTTATTTCATCTGTGCCCACCAAAAGCTCCAGCATGGCAGTCAGTCCTTCATGGGGTTAGGCATGGCCACCAAGTTTCGCACACATTTAGCAGCTAGCCCCCAGGCAACCCAAACTGCCTCAGACATCAACACAGTTATGGCTAAGCTGGACAAAATATTAATTGATACAGCTGATCTAAAAATAGCAGCCCAGGAAACAAATGACTTGGCTCTTCTGGCTTCGAGGGTTACCTTCGCAGAACAAAGATTCCAGCACACAGTATCAGCAGTTAAGGCACACCAAGGCACACTCCAAGATCAGCAAAAACTACAGTATCTACTAAATAAAGTAGATGACCTGGAGAATTGTGCCTGCTTGAAAAATATTCGAATTGTGAGAATCCCCGAGGGTGCTGAGGGCGGGACATGACAGGGTTTTTGCAAAAACATTTGCCCTCCATTGTGAAAGCTAACAATCTGCCACCTCCAGAGACTGAGAGGGCATGCAGGTCCCTTGCCCCTTGCCCCAGCCAGGGGAACTTCAAAGACCCATTCTGTGTAAGTTCCTGCATTACCCTGTCAAGGAATTCTGTCTGAAACAAGCCTGAGAGCAAGGGGCTTTTCAATGGTATGGATATGGGGTGCAGATGTTACAGGACTTCTCTTTGGATTTATCAAATCACCACAGAGCCAATGCTACCGTCTCAACATCCCCGCATCCTTCAGATACCCAGCCTCACTGAGAATGCAGGTTAATGAGGATTTCTTAACATTTGTGAGATGAGCAACTTGTTGTTCAGTGTGCCCCTCCTGGTGAAACAGTGCAGTAAATAAATAAAAATAAATAACATTTAACTCCCCATCTGCTGCTGAACAGTATGTTGAAGACTACCAAGCACATAGTCAGTGCCAAGCGTTGCCGCAGAGCTCTCCTCGTGGCACACTGGAAACCAATACAGAGATTTCCCATGCCAAGGAAAGGAGGGAGAGAGATATTGAGGAGCGGGAAGACATGGCTGTACCAGTGTGGCAAACTGCATCCAGAGACCGACCGTTGAAGATGACATCCAAATCAGCACAGAAGATACCCCTCCCCAAAACAGAAGACAAAGATGATGTAGTAGACAAAGGAGGTTCATTCAGTCAGATGCGAGCAGCTGTTCCCCTGGGGTCACTCCAATTTAAACTTCCAATAGGTATGAACCCCTGTGGGAACTTATACCTGCAGCTCTGGACCATACACTACCAGCCAAAAGAGACATGCTGAAGTCTGCAACTGAACCTGAAGAGGGTACTGACTGGTCTCCTCTACCTTCTGACTAGGCCAGCTCATACCGGATGACCTGAATGGAGAAGAAGATTCTATTAAGAGAATTTCAGACCTCCTGGCTGCCTCTGATAATAACCCTCAGCCTATCTGCGAGACTATAGTATCCTTTTGTTGTTAAACGTACCTGAACTTTTTACATACACTGTTGAAGCATGTGTAGGTGGGCATGTGGGGGGGGGACATTCAGGGGGCTCAGCAATAGGGATCCACAAAGGTTCCACTTGTGACTGATGCACTGGAGCTACTCTTAAATGTAATGGGTCCTTGCAGAAGAGGGGTGTATGTTGTTTGTCAATTGACCTGAATACTCTTACTGATGACAGCACACTTTCTTCATCCAGGCATTTGGATTTTGGAGGTCCCCAGGGCAACTATGCACAAGACGTCAGTGGATTTAGCCTCCCATACATCCCCCTCCACCCCTAAGTGAATTGGGGACAGTCGCCTGTACAAATTCTGGTGAAATCCCTAAAGTGACTGCAACCTTAGTCGCACCTGAGCCCAGAGTAATACATGGATAGCTCTCATTGCGTCTAGTGCAATACTTCACTATTCTGCTAAGGCTGCTAGTACCAATGCATTGAGAGGCTTGCCCTTCTATGTCTGGAAGTCCAGACAGATATTCTTGGAGGACTCATTGAAACCCTGTTCTGGTACACAATAGATGGGCTCCAAAAGATCTGTTTTACAGGAAATCACAGGCAAGGGTAGGGGAACTAGTCTGTTACTTTGACAGGGACAGGCGCTGAGATCCATTTAGTACACCTGCACCTTTACAGGTAAATGCATGTCCTGACTTCGCTGATCAGGGATCTCCTACGGTTGCCTTTCTTTGAAGGCCCCATTAGACCCTTCCCCTCCGGAGCTCACACCACCTACCATAGGGTCCCAGTAGTGAAGCTATGTAGAATTACTGCTGCTCAGGACAAACCTGAAGTACTACAGTGACCCCTTTTTTCTTCACTGCTCCTGTTTGGTGGGGGTCTCTGAGGGAGCGGTCTGAGAAGCAGGTGTGGCTTTATGGTTAAGGGTGGCAGGAGCAGTTGCTCACCACCCATGTTCTTTTGTTTCATAAATATACAGCTATGGTTTTGGCTCCTGATGGTGATCCTGGGTTCATTATGGGATCTGCTACCTCAGTTGTCTAGGGAAATGGCTAGTATTAGAATTACTCTGTTAGAACTGTTGTTTAGATTGTTCACGGCTCAGTTTAAAGATGTCCCTGAGGGGGTCCCTCAAGCCATTGGGGGAATAAAGGGCTGGCTCCTCTCAGCATTGGTAGGGGCCCATTCTCTTCTAGATGGGGAGGGGTTAGACACCCAAGCCCCAATATTGGGGGCTTTATCCCCTTCTGGCTCATGTATTGAACATATAGCATTGTGATTCCCACACCAGACCCCATTTTGGGGCAGTGGGCACCTCAACAAGGTGATAGGAAGAAAAGAAGTCTTTGCAGAGACAACTGGGTGTGATACGACTGGCATACTGTGGAGTAACAAGCACCCAAACCAGGCTGTTTTGCATAGTTTCCTCTGGGGATGGTGACTTTGGGAATGGGACACTCTTCTTCCAGCACTGCATGGTGGGTGGACTGCCTGAGTATAACAGGGACCCTTTTATTTAAAAAATCTAACTATGGATTCCCCCCTACAGATAACTTTCACCACGTGGAATGTAAGGGGTTTAAGTGATCTGATTAAAAGCTAAAAACACAAGTCGCTTTCCTCCAGGAGACTAAGATTAACCATAAAGAGGTGAGGAAACTGGTGAGGAAGTGGCTGGGGTGGGAAGCACATTGTGTCTCAGGGAAGGCTGGGGGGGGGGTGATCTTGTGTCACAAGCTCCTTAAATGGAGGATTTTGGAACAACATGGGCATAAAGAAGGGAGATGGCTATTGGTTAAGATTATGACAAACAGAGGGCTCTTAATCCTGGCAAATATATACACCCCGAATGAGGATGCACCAGACTTTTTCAGTGTAATTTTCCAGAAGTAGAAATATCTGAGGATCGTCCTGCCATAATCCTTTGGGGGCTGGGAACTTTAGTCTGGCCATGGATCATCTACTAGATAGGACTAATGCTAAAATGGAACCTCAGAGCAAAGCATTAAGAACCCTTTCAGAGCTACTGGCCCTGCACTACCTCACAGATACATTGCCCACCTTCATCCTACTGAAAAGGACTTCACATAGTATTCTGAGGTCAGATCTATGGTCAGCAGACTGGACAACTGGTTCACTACAAGTGCTCTAAATCCAGCTATAGCAGATGTCTCCATTGCCCCACTGTATGTTTCAGACCATGCTCCGGTGGTCCTCCAGGCCGATTTAAACACAGGCACTACACAGTCTGTGACATGGAGGCTTGACCCCCTCTTATTTGCAGACCCACAGTTCCAACTCTGGCTAAAAACAGAGGTAGCCAACTACTTCCTTGATAACCCTGAAACGTGCTTCCTCTCATATGGGACTTAGCATTCTGTATCATAAAACAAAGATCCTTTAGACTGAGTCTTTCCAAGTTGTAATTTATTAGCAATACAGACACTAACACAGGTAGTCATTGTAGCCCAAGGAGGCTACCACAAACCTACGTTTTGCACTACTTCAAGTGCTTTATCAAGGTACCTTGATGACACTGAGTGCTAAATCCCTTTTTTTGTTTTTGAACAGTTCTGTGGGGGCTTTTTAGCACCAACCCAACTAGAGCGAGCCTTTTTGTTTTCAGTCCTCTCATATGATCTGGGAAGCCTTTAAGGCCACATTAAGGGGCAGAATCATCTCTTATGCAGTTTACGGGAGAAAGCAAAGGGAAGCCGAGGCACACCAGATAGAAACACAGCTGGCACAGAAAGAGGCACTCTATAAAGTGGACCCCAGTCAACTAGATAATCAAGCCTTAAAATATGAGCTAACTGCTCTCTGACTTAGGTTTAACACACTTGCCACCAGGAAGACCAAATTGCAAATGGCCAGGCTACTCCATGAATATTGAGATCAGGGGAAAAGGCTGGAAAGCTGCTCTCATACAGGCTAAGGAAACAACAGGCTGAACGCCACATAGATACACTAAGGAACAAATCCAGGCGGGTCCAATTTTCCCCTAAAGAAATAAATAAGACCATGACGGCCATCTATAACAACTTGTATAAGGCCCAAGCTCCCTTCCACAAACCTAGTTTTGATGTCTTCATGGCACAGTCCACCCTTCCGAAGCTCTCAGAGGAGCATCAGGCATTACTGGAAGCGCCCATCGAGGAAACTGAGCTGATAAAAGTAATAGAAGGGATGACACCATATAAGGCTCCAGGGAGCAACGGCTTCCCCTGTGGACTTTTACAGAGTCACCAAGGAGGTAATTAGTAGGTCAATGCTCTACACGCTGCAGAAGTCACATGCCTCTATCACCCTCCTAGATTCCCTAAAAGAAGCCTTGATCATTTTCCTCCCAAAAGAAGGTAAAGACCCTCTTTCCCCTGTGAGCTACAGACCTATTTCCCTGATAAATGCCAACATTATAATAATAATAATACTTTATTTATAATGCGCCTTCCAAATACCAAGGCACAGTACAGTTAAAACAATTGACGCAGTTAAAACAAAATCATCATCATATAAAATATACAGTACAGATCAGCAGTCATCACTACCATGTGCTTTTATCCAAAGAAATGATTTTAGGGCCTGTTTAAAGCTCCCCACGGTCATGCACTCCCTAATCCGACGGGGTAGAGAATTCCAGAGGGACGGGGCCGCGAACATAAAAGCACGGGCCCCAGCAGATTTTAAAATCACCCTCGGAATCTCCAGCAACCCCTCATTGGTAGAGCAGAGTGGTCGCACAGGATGATAAGGAATCAGAAGCTCTTTCAGGTAGTCAGGGCCCAGTTTGTGTAGGGCTTTATATGTCAGTAACCCGACTTTGAAGGTGATCCACCACTGAACCGGCAGCCAGTGATATGGGACAATCTAGGAGTCCCCATCAACACCAGCTGCAAGCAGTGGATATCAACTCCCGGAAGCCCAAAGTAAAATGAGTTGCAGTAATCTATACGCGAGGTCACAAAGGCATGGATTAATGTAGGCAGATTGCCGGATGAAACAAGGTGCTTGATCCTAGCGATGTTTCTCAGATGGTAAAAAGATGACTTAACGACAGCTGACACCTGAGCCCGAAGTGTCAGCCGCTCATCCAACATCACCCCTAGGTCTCGCACCTATTCAGAGACCTGAAGCTCAGCGTCCCCAAGGAACAATCCTAAGGGGCAGCCTGCCTCCAGCCCCACTATCCGGTGACCTGGATCCAAAACCATCACCTCTGTCTTCCCAGAGTTCAGCTTATTAGCTATAATCCTGACCTCCAGACTTGAACAGGTTCTACCAACTATCAACTTTGAGAAGGCCTTCAACTTAGTTGAATGGGACTATCTAACGGCGGTCTTAGAACAATTTAATGTAGGTCCTAACTTTGGGGGATGGATTAGCACTACATAATGGTCCGAAGGCGAAGGTCCTTACCAACGGCCTGCTATCAGATCCATTCACCTTACAAAGGGGCACAAGGCAGGGTTGCCCCCTCTCTCCCCTCCTCTTCATAATGGCCATTGAGCCCCTCGCTTCGGTCATTCGGGCTCAAATTAACATCCTGGGAATAAAAACAGGTCAGGAAGAGTTTAAAATCAGACTGTATGCGGATGATTGCCTCATCCTAACTAGTGATATCTACAACAGTCTGGCCCACATCCTGAACATATTTACAGGTTTTGAAAAAATATCCAGTTTAAAGATTAATAAATCAAAGTTGGAAATCATGTCCCTTAATAAATACACTAAGGAGGTGATAGAGATATTATCAGGCATGGCATGGGCATGTTCCCAAATTAAATACTTAGGGATAATTCTAAGTCCACAATTCACAAACTGTGCCCTTTGAATTTGCTGCCAAGGATTTCCACATTCCAAAAGGAACTGAACAGATGACAGCATTTAAACTTCTCCCTCCCAGGAAAATAGATTCAATCAAAATGATGCTAGCCCCCAGAGTCTACTATCTGCTGGCCCGCCTTCCTATCCTAATTCCGGATAAATGCTTTCAAGATCTAGACTCCCTTATAGGCCACTTTTTATGGGGAGCCTTGCCTCCCAGATTCGGCAGATCCAAGCTCAGGGCCCGCTGGTCTCAGGGTGGGTGGAACCTGAACTTTAAGCATTATATGTATGCCTTCATCACAGCAAGAATGCCACAAGTCTTCCATTCTGTGGGCCCACAATTGAGCAGCAGATGATGGGAATAAGACATCCCTCCCTATACTCGGGTATTCACCCCCCCCCCAAAGCTACCC
This sequence comes from Neoceratodus forsteri, assembly GCA_016271365.2. Lineage (NCBI taxonomy): Eukaryota > Metazoa > Chordata > Ceratodontiformes > Ceratodontidae > Neoceratodus > Neoceratodus forsteri. The sequence continues at coordinate 58,974,047 of CM057455.1, forward strand.
TCTGGGTCACTATCAAGGCCGCACACAGAGTATGGTCTCTAACAGCCAGAACCACCAAGCGGTGCCCCAAGCTAGGGAGCTATACTTACCTGCGGGACAATCCAGACCGCCATATCAATGGAGTGACATTCCATTGGCCTAAATGGGAAGGTGCTTGATTAGTATAGTAAGGGACCTTCTAACTGCAGGTAACAAGACTTTTGAGACCTTCCAAGCATTACAAATGAAATACAATTTACCTAAATCTGACTTCTGGAGGTTTCTATAAATCAGATCTGTTTATTCCCAATGGTGTAAAACTCAGTGTAAGTGTCTGACACATAGAGTTCAAGTTTCAAGTTTATTGCAGGAAAGACTCCGTTGAGCAAGCTCATTCACAAGGAGGTCCTGAGACATATACACATACAGTTCGCAATTACATAGACAGGCGATATAAAATGTAGAACAACAAAGAAAAAAAAAATAATACAAGAGGTATACACAATAGAAGTCCTTATGCTATATATGCAGTACATTCCAGCTTTAGAGAGTAGAGGTAGCAGTATATGCAATGCACCCCCTTTAACCCTAGAGGAGTGACTAGGTCCTACCAAGACCAAAGCAGGTTCCATATACCAAATGTTACGTGAGGCTCAACCTGACCTCATGGTCAGTGCCTACTAAGACCAAGTGGAAGACAGCCCTCCAGACTGACCTTCCAGAGAAGACATGGAGCAAATGCTGGAGTCTGGCACAACAATCCTGTATGGACCAAAGGAGCCATTTGATTCAGAAAAAGGTACTGCATTTCTGGTACCCAACCCCAGCCCAGCTTAAAGCCCCGGGAGTGTCCGCCACAGACACCTGCTGGAGGTGTGATTTCCCTGCAGCTGATCTACTACACATACTGTGGACCTGTCCTCACATAGACCCATTCTGGGCCTTGGTTACCCAACAATGTTCATCTGTGTTCAAGGTGGAGATTCCCATGTCTCCACTCACTTACCTGTTAGGATGTCAACCGCAGGATGCCGCCCTACCCTTAGTGAAATTGAAATGGCAAATTGCAGCATCTGTGGAGGCTAAAAGGTTAATTCTTACCAAATGGAGGTCCCCATCCATCCTAACCATACAGGAATGGCTTGCTTCATTAGAAAGATTAGATAAGAATGCTAGACTGGCCTTTCAAGCCAAACAGCAAATAGCCACTTTCCTGGACTGGTGGGCACTTTACCCACAGTTTGTATCCTGCCACTCAGCCAATAATAATGTCAGCCAGTCCAGTGCCATCTAGCACCCTCCATAGGGAGGTATGCTCCATATGCCTGCCTCCCAGGTAAAGAATGAACAAGACAGATGTAGAAGCTAGGTTTGTTGCCTTGTCAAGCTAATCTGTATTTACGACATGCTGTCTTATGTACATGTATGACCACGGTTGTCCTGTTACACCTTTTCTGGATAACTAATGCTGTCTATACTTCTGTTGACTGGACTGTAAAATGTATGTAAACTGCAAAGATTTCAATAAAAAGATTAACTGTACAAAATACAAAATATACAAAAATTACAGGTAAAGGCAAAGGCAAATTTTATTTTTCCAGGCACCCAATCCCGGAGGCTCTGGGCACCGCACACATCAAAATAATTATCCACAAAACTAAAACAGTAAAAATATCAGCAATAAATTATAAACAGGCCATATAGATAGACAATGTCTAAGCTAAAAACAGTAGCTAGAGGGGGCCATCCCATGGGTAAGATCTAATAAACAGTGTCTGGGAAGGCCTGACTGAACAAGTGGGTCTTGAGGCAGGCCTTGAATACCTCAACTGAAGGGACCTCCCATACAGATGGTGGAAGCAAATTCCACAGGAAGGGGCTGGTGACACTAAATGCTCTGTCACTGTCAGTTTTCAACCTCATCCTGGGAACCGCAAGGAGGCCCCTAGAAACATAGAAACATAGAAGTTGGCGGCAGATAAGGACCACAAGGCCCATCCAGTCTGCCCATTTCTTTTTCTACCTTATGAATGTGCCTTTGGCCTTTGCTCTGTCAATGGCCTATCTATTCATACTCATCTGTATTGCTCCCTTATGCCTATCCCATGCCTGTCTGAAGCCCTGCGCTGTATTCATATCCACCACTTCCTGAGGTAGGCCGTCCCATGCATCCACCACCCTTTCTGTGAAAAAGAACTTCCTCACATTACCCCTTAATCGGCCTCCCTCTAATCTCATGCTGTGTTCTCTTGTCCTGCTATTTTTCTTATATTGAAACATGTTAGACTCTTTTACCTTGTTAATGCCCTTAAGGTGCTTGAATGTTTCAATCATATCACCTGTCTTCCTCCTTTGCTCTAGGGTATACATATTGACTTCAGTTAATCTGTCCTCATATGTTTCTGATGCAGTCCCTGCACCATTTGGTTGCCCTTCTCTGGACTGCCTAGAGGAAGAGCGGAGGAAGCGGACCGAGGCAGCGGGTGTAAGAAGGTCAGACAAGTATCCAGGGTGCAGTCCATGTAGGGCCTTAAAGGTGAGAAAGCCCACCTTGAAGAGAATCCTCCACCTGACTGGCAGCCAGTGCATTCACGCAGCACCGGGGTGATGTGGCAGTATGTCGAATGCCCCGTCAGCAGCCTGGCAGCCGCATTCTGCACTAGCTGCAGCCTGCAGAGGTATCTCCCAAGACCCTGAGGTACAGCAAATTGCAATAGCTGAGCCTTGATGTCACAAAGGTGTACACCAAGGTGGGGAGGTCCGGGGTGGAACCTGGGGCTTGATCTTGGTGATATTCCTAAGATAATAAAAGCTGGTCTGGACAGCGGATGACACCTGAGCTTCAAATGTCAATCCACTGTCAAAGGTCACACCAAGATCACGCATTCGATGGCACAGACCCCATGAACAAACCTGTTTCTGCACCAGAAGCCATCCTATCACACCCTCTGTTTGACTCCACAACCAGTATCTCCATCTTACCGGGATTCAGTCGTAATCAGCTGGAGGCCATTCAGTCATTGATCTCAGCGAGGCATTCATTTAGCACTTCCACCACATTGGATGTCCCAGGGGCAAAAGGAAAATGCAGCTGAGTATCAACTGCATAGAAATGAAAACCCAAAGTGTACTTCCTAATGAGCGTCCCCTGGGGCAGCATATACATGGCAAACAACATTGGTGAGAAGGCCGAATCCTGAGTACTCCACACGACAGGAGGCTAGGGGAGGAGGAGGAGGAGGAGGAATTCCCCATCACTACCTGTTGCCTCCTATTCGTGAGATAGGACTCGAACCAGCAGATGACAGTGCTGGTGAGTCCACAAAATTCCCTCAGGTGGTCGAGTAACACACAATGGTCTACTGTGTCAAAAGCTGAGGAGAGGTTGAGGAGAACAAGAATTGTCCCATCTCTTCAATCTCTAGCCCTGAAGAGGTTACTGTGAACCCAAACTAATGCAGTTTCCGTGCTATGCCTTGCACGAAATCCTGACTGGAGAGGTTCGTACAAATCAAAGGCCACAAGGTGCTCTTCAAGCTGAAGTGCCACAACCTTCTCAACAACCTTCTCAACAACCTTCCCTAAAAATGGAAAGTTGGAGATTGGACGGTAATTCAACTTGATGTCAGGGTCTAAAGATGTTTTTCTCAGAAGTGGTCTGACCAGCGTCTTCTTCAAGGCATCTGGGAAGAAACCCTCAGAGAGAGACCACCGAACAGTCAGGGCAAATACTGGGACAATTGTGTCAACACATCTCATTAAGAAATGTGTTGGCACCGGGTCCAGTTCACAATATGTGTGTTTCAGCCCAAGAGCAACCCAAGTGACCTCAGCTGCCTCCACTGGTTTAAACTCCCTCCAACCAGGCAGAGTGCTCTCCGGACGCCGAAGGCGGCCACTGTCAGCCATGTTATGACTCACTGGTGGTGCCCCCTGCCAGATGGTAGACACCCTGCCTGAGAAGAAGCGAGCAAGCTCTTTGCATAAAGCATCAGAAAAGGCTTTTTTCAGCTGTAGACAGGCTGAGTTTAATAGCCTGTCCACAGTCCGAAAGAGCATAGTTGGTCGATTCTTCCTGGCAGCAATCTCCCTGGACAGGAACTCTGCCTTCTTATGGGTGATGGCCCCTGATACTCACCATAATGGGAGTGCAGGTCCAGTCTGTCCACCTCCAATCCAGACCTCCGTCAGCAGCGCTCTAACCTCCGGCTGAGGTGCAATATTATATACAGATAATACATATAAATGTAATAATAAAATGTGGTCCCATTTTTTACCCACAAAATGGCCAACCTGATCCCACAGTAATACTTTTCATCAGGTGATGGCATCCACACAGCAGAAGGCCAAGGCCTGTCCACTGTTTTTTAGCCAGGACTGTAAATCATTTAGTCTTACTGGACAATTAACTTGCCTTAGATTGAGCTGAGTCGCATTCCACAATATTGCCCCTCTTAAGAGCAGACTTGGTTAAGGAAATACAAAAAAGTAAAGAGTTGGGTATCACTGAAGAACTGAGAAGTGCTTAGTCATCACTAATGCTTACTGTAAATAAAAAGAACAAAAGGGTGTAAGAATATGTCTTGATTTTAGGAAACGTAATCAAATGTTTGTATTTGACAGCTATCCTGTGCCCAGGATAGATGATTTGGTGGACAAATTGGGAAGTGTTAAGTACATTAGTGCCCTCGATCTCACCAAGGTTTACTAATAAATTCTCCTAGCTAAAGGATCCAGAGACAAAACTGTATTTTCCACTGCAATTGGATTCTATCAGTTCACTACCATGCTATTTGTTTTACATGGTGCATCTGCTACATTCCAGGGATACATGGATGTAATTCTAGCCCTCACACTGGTTATTGTGACATTTACCTGGATGATGCTGTGGTGTAGAGTCCAGACTGGAAAAGCCACCTGGAACATCTATGAGCAGTTATCCAATCTATCAAAAATGCAGGCCTGATCATTAATCCTACCAATTGCACATTAGGCATGCAGGAAGCCAGATATTTGGGCTATATTTTGGGAAATAGAGAAGTAAAGTCAGAGATTTCCAAGATAGAAGTCTGAATCTTTATGTGAAACTGGGATCCTTTGATTTGCAAATGTATATAATTACATTGTTCAAATGAGGGCAGAAAGTTATTTGGGTTTATCAGAAGAGATTTCACTCTGGAACACTGGGGGTTAACCTTGAAATTTATTTGGACCTCCACAAGCTTGTTAACAAAATTGCCAACAGGAAGCCATTTCTGGGACAGAATGTTCTATTTTGTTGCACCTGTTGAGGCTGGATGTACTCTTAAGACTGGTCACAGGATGGTCAATGAAAAAACATGTTGCTGCATTTTGTGGAAAACAGGTGGTCCAATTTACGATAGCAGGATACAGAATTTAAACTGCCAGGAAAGGACATCTTATAAAAAATATATTGTCCTGAATATGTTGCTGTGACAAAGTCAATGCTGCATATTGGATGTATCTTTTTAAGCATGTATAACTAACATCTTGGCTGTTTTGTAAGAATGGCCCCAGGACGTTCATGAAAAAGGGCTTAGGCTTAGTGTATGTACCTGGTAAACAACAGTAAAATTAAATAAATAAATAGAGTGCAATGTTTTATTTAGGGGTGATAGAGAGACTGAGATCTTAAAGAGAGAGAGTCTCAGGTGCAAAATTTTTGTTTGTACTGCCTTATGAAGAGCTTACCTGTACAATTTTATTTTTTCTATTCTATTGTTATTGATAATAATAAAATGCTACTTGAGAATTGTATAACTGCTACTGGTACACTGATGTTTCCTGACCTATGCCTCTATGACCATTACCTCTTGGTCTATTCTTTCCTCAGTTTCCTCCTCTGTGCTACTCACTACTTTCCCTGCCTCCCTCTGTTTCCCTTTATACAACTTCCTGTATTCTTCCCTCTGTGTCTCTTAATACCTGCTGAAGACTACCATTTTAAACTTAACCTTTTAAGCCACTTTCTTCGACAACCAAAGAGGTCTCTTTTTCCTCTTATTTTTGCTAACTTCCTTTGCGAAGAGGTTTGTTGCCTTTACTATACCTTCACTTAGCTTAGCACACTGTGTTTCTTTCCCACCCAGGTCATCCCCCTCTGCTAGGCTGTCTCTGAGGCATTTGCTAATTTTTTTTTTTAAATCTGCCCTCCTGAAGTCCAGGACCCTCATCCTTGTGTGGTTCACTTCCATTGCCCTTCTTATGTCGAACCACACCGTACAGTGGTCACTAGTCCCCAGGTGGCTTCCCACCTTGACGTCTGCAATACATGTCTCTATTAGTGAGCACCAGGTCCAGTATAACTCCATCACAAGCGGGCTCCTTGACTAGTTGCCTGAGATATGACTCCTACTGGGAGTCCATGATGTTCTTGCTTCTTACAGAAGCTATAGCTGGGAGGCTCCAATCTATATTTGACAAACTGAAGTCCCCCACCAGCAACCCCTCCACTTTTCCTGCCATTGCACCAATGGCTTCCTCCAGTGCCTTATCTAAAGTCTCCCCCCTGTGTTGGAGGTCTGTATATCACTCCAGTGTGAATAGTGGCTCCATTTACCATCTCCATGCTGATCTACAGTACCTCCAATCCCTCCACTTGCCACTGTATTCCCTGTGTCTCTGTCACTTTGTTACCCTTCCATACATACTGCACCACCCCTCCTCTTTCCTTCTCACCCTTTCCTGAACAGAGTATAGCCTAGTATGGGCATGTCCCAGTCATGGTTTTCCTGTGTACCATGAGTCAGTAATGACCATAATATCCTGGTCCATCTGTACCAGTTTAACAAGATGATTGAAGGAACTAATTTGCAGTGCATTTTGCAGCTTTTAACAGTCAATCTCTATATAATCATTTGCTGTGCCATATGGTGCGGGTTGGGTTAGCCACAGAGTGGTTTTGACGGGTAAAACTGATCTCAAATAAACAATGACGTGGCTCGGACAGGGCTTAGTATGACAAGCACCGCATGTGTTTACTTCATGTTATTTTTGGAACATTTGAGGCATTTTTTTTTGTTTGTTTGTTTTGCTTTTTCACTTTTCTACCTGTTTAACTGTGCTACTGAATGTGTATTATATGGACACATTGCTGTGGTGGTGTCCTTGTAAGGCACATAATCATCAGCAGTGATCACCCTTTTTCACATTTCTGCTTCAGTTTTACCCCAAAAGCTGGCACGGCTTTGACCAGATGCAGCAGAGGGTTATTTTTGGTGCATTTTGCAGCTTTTTGGTGTATTTCACAGCTTGTAACGGTGAGCTTCTGTAATTGTTTGGTGTGCCACGTGGTGAAGGTTGGTCAGAATATGGCTCTGCAGAGTAAAAACTGATGCTAACAAAAGAATGTGGAACAGCAGGGCTTGTCACAACCAACACTTTGTCGCCTAATTTTTTGTTATTTGTTGGGTATTTTATGCATTTTTCTTCACTTCATACCTGTTTAACTGTGATACAGAATGTGCATTACTAAGACACCACAGTGATGGTCGCTTGTTTTTGGGTGCATTTTAACACATTACTCAGCTTTTAACAGCACACTTCTATAATTCCAGAATATCTGCATGTTCAGAATATAATGTCTGGAATGATTAATCAAGAAAAGATATTCGCTCAGCCTTAGTATTTATTGAGTTTGTGGCTGCAGTGTTCTCTGGATGCTCCAAAATTGTATATATACAGGACTATGGATGGTATATGTGTGGGCATCAGTAGGTTGCAGTGCATCAATTAATGTTGTTTTATGGTCTGTGGTATAGAGTTTGAGTTTCTTATGCTATTTAATTGAATCTTGCTAGCTATGCATGCATAAGGCAGCCTAAATGAGACAGCTTGCTTCCAGGTACGTACCAGCACATGTGTGTTACTTGAACCTAGATTTAGAAAAACTTAGATAAAATTCAATCTCTACCAGTCTCTTTCCCCAGTAATCTGTAAATTTGTGTAGAGTTGCATGCCTTCTGGTGAATGTTATTTTCGTACGATAGATGAAGGAGGAAAATACTGCAGTTTTACCTTGCCTGATACGTCTCTGTGTGATAATGTGATTATTGAATCTAGTGTTAGTCTTCACTTTCTCTACACTGATCAGTCTTATTAATATTCACCATCCCTAACCCACCCTGTCATACCTGCATACTATAATACTGCTACTGAATATAAAAGGAGTTCCCTTTTTTTGCAGAGTCTCAGAGTGGACAGTAGAATCCTAGTAAATTCCAAAGATTAGACCAGCTATCACCAGTGCAATCCCAAAATTTCAATCTTGAAAATAGAATTGGATTACTTCCTTACTTCCCTTATCCTACATCAGTATCCTTCCCCATGATTCATCTATAAGTCTGTTCATTGATAATCATCCACACCATAGCTACACATTGGTATTATAAGACAAATGCCATACCACTATGTATTCTGCCATTTTCTCTTACATTATGACCCCTATACTGCCTGATTGATTTGTTGACTCAATGTACTATGTTACAATATGTACTCGTTTACCTGCTATGCTGTACTGATGTATCTGTAATACCTGTTGTACTCTCCCGGGTCATTCCTGAAAATAGGCATACAACTTGCCTAGTGTACCTACCCGGTTAACAAAAGCTAAATAAATAAATACATCAGAAACAAAAGCTGGAACAATTGGACAAAATCTGACCTGACATATAGAATTGAAGATAATTCCTTACCCTGTGCAGGATATCGTCTCTGGCTGCTCTTTGAAATTGGAGATGGAATATATGAATTTAGAGTGAACCACAAATACTCCACCAAGAACCAGGTCCCCATCTTGGTAAAAGGCATCCATTTTCTCACTCCTGAGATTACACTGTTTCTGTGCAGGTGCTTTTGCAGCTACGAATGAGATCAGTGAGATCCCGAACATAAGCCGACACATTTTAATTGCAAAAACCTTCACTCTTTATTATATTTCTGGAACCGAGAAGCAGAAAGGGTTAATGTAACAGCATCAAGGGGACCTTGTTCAACGGCCAGTTTCAAGGCAAAACTGTAAGGTCTTTCCTCAGGCTATGTGTTTTCTGAGTTTAAAAGTGTTCACAGCAGTTGAATTTCTTGTGACATGCAATCTATGCAACTTCTTAATCTTTTTTTGCTTGTTTTCAAAATTAATCTCAAGATTAGTTAACAATTGTCTCACAGTAATCTGCAACACTAGTATCAGTGTTTGTAGAGACATATTCTATATTAAACTACAACACTATTGTCAGGGTTTGTTGAGACATACCTCACAGTAAACAGCAATACTAGTGTCAGGGTTTGTTGAGACATAGAAACATAGAAACATAGAGGTTGACAGCAGATAAGGACCGCAAGGCCCATCCAGTCTGCCCATTTCTTTTTCTAAATTATAAATGTGCCATTGGTCTTTGCTCTGTCAGTGACCTATCTATTCATAGCCATTTGTATTGCTCCCTTATGCCTATCCCATGCCTGTTTGAAGCCCTGCACTGTATTCATAGCCACCACTTCTTGTGGTAAGCCATTCCATGCATCTACCACCCTTTCTGTGAAAAAGAATTTCCTCACATTCCCCCTTAATCGGCCTCCCTCTAATCTCATGCTGTGTCCTCTTGTCCTGCTATTTTTCTTATATTTAAACATGTTAGACTCTTTCACCTTGTTTATGCCCTTAAGGAGTTTAAATGTCTCGATCATATCACCTCTCCTCCTTTGCTCAAGGGCATACATATTGAGCTCCGTTAATCTGTCCTCATATGTCTTCTGATGCAGTCCCTGCACCATTTTAGTTGCCCTTCTCTGGACTGCCTCAATTTGGTTATATGTCCTTGTGAAGGTGTGGCCTCCAATACTGCGCAGTACTCAGATGGGGCCTAACCAATGTCTTGTACAGAGGATTATTACCTTCCTCTTCGACTTGTGATACCCTTACTAATACACCCTAACACCCCCTAGCCTTACCTACTGCTTTAGAGGTCTGCTTGGATGATTTTAGGTCATTAGTGATGATGATGCCCAAGTCTCTTTCTTCCTTGTGACTGCTAGCAACTCCTCCCAGCCTATAAGTGGCTTCAGGGTTTCTTTTCCTATGTGCATGATTTTGCACTTCTTTGCATTAAATCCCAGTTGCCACTCTTCTGACCATTCTGCTAGTTTATCCAGATCTCTTCTCATTCTGCCCACCCCATCTGGATCATCTACTCTGTTGCAGATCTTGGTGTCATCTGCAAACAGACAAGCCTTACCCTCTAGTCCATCTGCGAGGTCACTAATGAAGATGTTGAATAGGACTGGCCCCAGGACTGATCCCTGAGGTACCCCACTTGTGACTTGCATCTCTTCTGACTGTATACCATTTACCACCACTCTCTGTTTTCTGCCAGTCAACCATTTTGCCACCCAGTTGACCAACTTCTGACCCACCCCGAGCCTACCTAGCTTATTTATCAATCTTCTATGTGGAACAGTGTCAAAAGCTTTGCTGAAGTCAAGGTAGGCGACATCAACTGCTCCCCCTTGGTCCACCACTCTGGTTACCCAGTCAAAGAAATTTATGAGATTAGTTTGACAGGACCTTCCTTTTGTAAACCCATGCTGTCTTGGATCCTGTGCCCTATGGATTCCAGGTGTTGCACTATCCTTTCCTTAAGGAGTGCTCCATAATCTTGCCCACTACTGAGGTAAGACTGACCGGTCTGTAGTTCCCCGCCTCCTCCCTGCTACCACTCTTGTGGAGTGGGATCACATGAGCCCTTCTCCAGTCTTCTGGGACCTCTCCTGTGCTCAGAGACTCACTAAACAATTCTGCTAATGGCTCTGCTAGTTCCTCCTTTAGCTCCTTAAGTACCCTGGGATGTATGCCATCAGGTCCCATTGCCTTATCCACCCTGAGCTTAGCAAGCTCTTGTAGGACCCTTTCTTTTGTGAAGGGAGTAGTGCTCACCTCTCCCCTGTGTCCATGATGTTGAGCTGTGGGCTCTGCCCTACCTTCTCTTCAGTAAATACTGAGCAAAAGTATCTATTTAGGATAGATGCCTTACAGGGTCCTCCTCCTCACATGCCCTTTTCTCCATTAAGCTTAGCAATACCCCTCTGGACTTCTCCTTTCACTAATGTATCTATAGAAAGTCTTGTCACCTTCTTTACTGTTCGTGCTAATGTTTCCTCAGTTTGGGACTTTGCCTGCCTTACTGCCTTACCTGCTTCCCTTAGGCAGTTTGGTATGCCTCTATCTTCATCCCGCTGTGTTCCTTTATATTTCCTGAAGGCCAGCCTTTGGCTCTGACCTTTTCTGCTACTGTATTTGAGAACCAAAGTGGTTTCCTTCTTCTTTGCACTTCCTTTTCTGTCTAACACAATGGGATGTTGCTTCAAGTATTGTATCCTTAATGCTTGCCCACTTTGCCTGTACCTCCTCACCTGTGTTTCTTTTCCAGGGCTAGCTTAACTCTGTTGGCCATCTTATCAAAGTCAGCTCCTCTGAAGTCCCATATTTTTGCCTTGGAATGGGATGATTTAGATGTAGTAGCCAAATTGAACCATACCATGTGATGGTCACTGGCCCCCAGGTGACCTTCTACCTGGAGATCTGTGATCCCTTCTTTGTTAGTCAGTACTAGATCTAGGATAGCCCTGTCTCTTGTGGGTTGCTGTACCAGTTGTTTGAGGCCCTCCCCCTGCAGGGAATCCACTATGAGTCTAGTTCTGGCAGATGTTCCTGCTGGTATTGACCAATCTGTATCCGCATGTTGAAGTCTCCCATTATCAGAACCTCTCCTTTAGCTGTCATGTTTTGTATATCTTCTAACAGTAATGTGTCTATGTCCTCCTCTGGTCTGGGGGCTGTAGACAACCCCAGTTCTTATGGCTGTCCCATTTCCTGTTTCCAGGGTGACCCACAGTTCTTCTGGCTCCTTATGTGTATTCTGAATTTCTGTAGCTTTGATATTTTCATTAACATACAGGGCCACCCTCCCCCTTTTGCACCCCGGTCTCTTCTGAACAATACATAGCCAGGTACTGAAGTCTCCTAAGTGTGGTTACTGGTAAACCACGTCTCACTAATTGCTACTATGTCCAGTTTAGCCTCTGACATTATTGCCTGCAGGTATGGGATCTTATTTCCCAGGCTGTGAGCATTTGTGTACATGATTTTCCATTGGCCAGATTTTGGTGTGTTAGTTGTTGGGAAGTTTGGCATTACCCTGTGCATCGTATGGGAGACAAACCTTTTTCTTACCTGGTGATGCAAATGAACGGCAAACACGCTGAATTCCTGTTTGACCACTAGCTGAGGGGAGGGGTGTTCTTCCCATTCGACGATGGAGTGCTGCACCCCTCTCCCCATTTGCTAGTTTAAATATTCTGCAAAGACGTCAAACTTCTGCCCCAATGCACTGACTCCCTCTTAGTCAGATGCAGTCCATCAAATTTAAAGAACTTTTGCTCCCAGAACTGTTGCCAGTTCCCTACAAATCTGTGTCCTTTTTCCTGGCACCAGTCCTTGAGCCACGTGTTTAGCTCCCCTATCTCCCCTTCTCAGACCTTCCGTCCATCTGCTCCCTTCTCCCAGACTGGCAGGATCTCAGAGAAGGAGATGCCGGACAAAATAGATGATGGTTTGTCACCCAGCCTAGTCAGGTGTTCCTTGGTCTCCACAACTGACCGGCTGGCGAGATCATTAGTCCCTATGTGTACTAGGACATCAATGTTTTCTCCTGCTTTGTGAACAATTTTAGCAATGCGGTCAGTGTCTCTCCATGCTGATGTACCTGGGAGACATCTGACCATCACCCCTGGCTGGAGATGGGTATCATTTCTCACAGTAAACTGCAACAGTAGTCTTATGGTTTGTTGAGACTTGTTTCATAGCAGCAAACTACAACACTAGTATCAGTGTTTGTAGAGACTTGTTCCATAGTAAACAACATTAGTGTCAGGGTTTGTTGAGACATACCTCACTGTAAACTAGGGTTGCCACCTTTGGATGAGATGAAAACCGAATACTAAACTACACCCCCAAACTCCACCCCTAACTCCGCCCGTTTTATGACTTATGAGGGCATCGCTTGGATTATGATTCACTTGATTTATTCGGAATTGCTGCTGATATTGCATTGTGTACAACTTCTTTAAAGTACATCATGATTATTATTTTTGGTTTGTTTGATTTAGATTTAAATATTCTAAATTTCAGTGTGTGTTAACATTTGGTGGGGTTAGAGATGGGGTTCAGGGGACTTTTCATCCTGTGTACACAGCTTAGCTGACACATCGGGTGACTACAAGGACACCTCTGACAACTGGCTATTTTGGAACTGGTGGCCTTTTCTGGTAAAACTCTTTCAATAAATAAACTACATCAGTAATGGTGGACGAGCTGTAATTACAAATATCATCTGCAATTTTAAGATGTGCTACTGTCCTTCCCATTGCTCCTACTCTAAAGCTATTTGTAATGTCACAGAAGTTTTTAAAAGTGGTAGGAACTATTCTATGCTGCTAAATACCCTATTTTATTTTCATATCAGTCATACATACCAGATAGCATGATATGTGATATGTAGCGTGGAGGCAGCATAGCGCATTGGTTTAAGACTCTGAGCCACAGTTCTGGAGACCAGGGTTTGAATCCCACAGCCCAGACTTGCATACTGTGTGATTCTGCACAAATCATTTCACTCCCTTGTGCTCCCAGGTTGCACCTGTAAACAAGCTTCAGCTTGGTGTGTCTCTTCTGGCGAAAAAAGGAAAAACAATGTTTGATAAATTACCTATATTTACAGTGCCATCAAATCTAGATTGTGTTCTTTTCTCCTCACCAGCTACTGCACTCTCTCTTCCTTTTCTCATTTCTGTGGCTTAGCATGACATTAGCCACACTATTCTGCGCTGTTCATCTGAGATGCCTGGAATGGTCTTCCTGGAATATCCAGGTAGTATGAAAACTGACAGCAATAACTGCTGAGGAGAGAGAGGTGTAGTACTGCTAGAAATGAAATAAAATATTAGATTATTAATTTAACAACAAATGGGGTAACAAATATTAAAATATAGGACAGACCCTAAAAGAAAAAATGGTGAGCATTTAAAGGTATAAAAGTATTCCTTATCCCAGCAGTCAAAGACCATACTCACAATGCAGCCTGGAAAGGATTAGTTTGATTTGCTGCTAATGGTCTTAATAGCCCTACTTTACACCTCTCAGATTTACTGGTATACAAACAAAGGTTTACATGACATCAGAATGTGTTTGTAATATGAACATGTAAGTAAAATGGTGAAGGATTTAACATAATCTGTTTTATAAGTATGTGAGCATTCAAAATGACTGAAAAAGTGCTACCTCTGAATACAACTGGATTAGCAGGTAAAGTTTCTGAAACATATTGTACAGTCCACACTGGACAAGAGGCTACCTTAATGTGGTACCTGTCTGAATGTCTAAGGGTTTCAGAAAAATGAAGATGTTAATTAAGGTGGTATTGTTTACCCTTCCCATGAATAATCTTTCAATTTGCTGGTGTGAAATTAGAGGTGACAACTGAGCAGACAGGGACACATTTGGCTCTTTAAGTGCCCTGCACTTGAAGGCACTTCCTGATTAGCATGCACTGCAAGCAAGCAAGCACACTAAAATGTCAGACACTTGCTTACAGTCAGATGAGAAGAAAATGAAACAGTCAGTGGGGAATCTCACAAGTGCTGCTTGACCCACCATGAAAACCGAATTTGCAATGGTGAAAACAGGAGAACCGAATCTGGACCCAGAAAACCGAATCATTCGGTCAAAAACCGAGTAGGTGGTAACCTTACAGTAAATTGCAACAGTAGTCTTAGGATTTGTTGAGATTTGTTTCATAGCAAACTACAACACTAGTATCAGTGTTTGTAGAGACTTGTTCCATAGTAAACAACATTAGTGTCAGGGTTTGTTGAGACATACCTCACAGTAAACTGCAACAATAGTCTTAGGATTTGTTGAGACTTGTTTCATAGCAAACTACAACACTAGTATCAGTGTTTGTAGAGACTTGTTCCATAGTAAACAACATTAGTGTCAGGGTTTGTTGAGACATACCTCACAATAAACTGCAACAATAGTCTTAGGATTTGTTGAGACTTGTTTCATAGCAAACTACAACACTAGTATCAGTGTTTGTAGAGACTTGTTCCATAGTAAACAACACTAGTGTCAGGATTTGTTGAGACATATCTCACAGTAAACTGCAACACAAGCATGGGTATTTGGTGAGACTTTGCTCACAGTTTAAGTAAACTACAACATTAGTCCCAGGATTACTTGATTGCCTCACAGTAAACTACAGCAGTAGTCTCAGAGTTAGTTGATAATTGTCTCACAGTAAAAGTAAACTACAGCAGTAGTCTCAGAGTTAGTTGAGAATTGTCTCACAGTAAAAGCAAACTACAGCAGTAGTCTAAGAGTTAATTGAGAATTGTCTCACAGTAAAAGTAAACTACAGCAGTAGTCTCAGAGTTAATTGAGAATTGTCTCACAGTAAACTACAACACTAGCATCAGGGTTTGTTATATAACCAGTATCAGGATTTGTTGACAATTGTCTCAAAGTAAACTCAATTATTTTGACTATTCTTGATATATATATATGATTCCATTAAAGGCACCTGCACGAGGGTAAATACCTTTGGGTAGTAGCTGGTGGCAATAAATTTCCGTATAGCTAAAGCTTGGAGGATAATAGCTACAAATACAGCTCTTTGCTTTCTTAGTCATATATAGGTGTACAAGGCATTGGAAACGAGTTTCTCTTCTACCTGAAGATAAAGTGCAGGACAAACATTAATTTCCTACCTAAACTTGTATATTGTAAGAGTCTGCATTTTATTTCATTTGATCAGCTATGGAAGTAGACAAAATAAAACTCCGGTTCAAGTTGCACACCTATAGGTGTATATATAACTGCTGGAATTATTGTTGCAGTGAAACTGTTAATATACTTACTAGATCTAACGTCCCATGCCTAAATCCCACTTTCAGACATTGCTCAGTAAAATACAAGATCAATGGGGCAGCTTGCCACTCTGGTGTTATTTTTATAGAGGAAGAACCATCTACTCATAAACAACTGAAATGTCTTGCTTTAGGGCAAAAGGCAAAACCTGTCATTGTACCAGTGTAATTATTATCTGTCCATTGCAGTCCTCGTCTCTTCATAACAAATTGAATCACTATGTTTCTTTTAATGAAAGGGTTTCTTAATAACAGTAACAAACTGCACTGTTTGATTCAAGTATATTTTTTTCTCTGTTTTTCCATGTTAAAGAAAGGAGAAAAACAGACTCCGCTTCAGAAAGGCAATGCATGTCACGGAGCAATTTACTTTGGGATTTCAAGGGACAATTACCTTAGTGAAACGCTGGTTTAAATTTCGATAAAAAGTATTTCAAAAAATAAAAACTGCAAAATAAATTTACAGTCGGTATCTTAACAATTATGTGTCTTCACTTCTCTCTCATGTTGTTTAGCTGGGTATTGTGCTCAGGACACTGTTTTTGGTTCCTCTGGCAATTGTTCTTTGTTAGGTTTGCACAAGCGTTGTATCACTGATTGTTCATCACACTTCTGGTTATTGCTGCACTCTCCTATTTAGGTGCTTACATATTTCCTTGCAAGTTTTAACCTCACAAACTCTCATTGAGAGGGGATTGATTTCTTTTGGATGTCTCGTACATATTAAATAAATAGTCTGTGAAAAGATCTGGGGATAGTAAAGACTTTTCATACTCTACCCACAACAGATAATTGGAGCCAGTGGAATTCTAGCCAGGAAACTGGTTTGCTTGCTAATATAAGACACAGAAACATAGATGATGATGGCAGAAAAGACTGATGGTCCATCCAGTCTGCCTATATTACCCTATCACACCCTGGGTCCCATTGTCCCTGTGGAGACTTCACTTACACTATTCCCCCTTTTGTTCTCCATGTTTCCACCTCCCTCTGCTTGCTAAGTAGCTGCTATACAAGAAGAGGCAGTATAGCACAGTGGTTTAAAGCTCTGAGCTGCAAACCTGGAGACCTAGGGTTTGAATCCCACAGCCTTCACTTGCATACTGTGTGACCCTAAGCAAGTCACCTAACTTCCTTATGCTCCCAGGTTGCACCTGTAAACAACCTTTAGCTTAGTGTGCCTCTCCTAGCTAAACAATTTCCCCTTTCCCTATACCCTTGACTCTATCCCAGTCATGTATGAAGCTGTTTATGGCTTTGGCGCCCATCACCTCTTCCGACAGACCATTCCATAGCTCAACCACTCTTTCTGTGAAAAAATAAATCCTCACATCCTTTTAAAACCATCACCCCACTAACCACCTATCATAACCCCATGTTCTAGCTTCTCTGTTCCTGGTAAATTCTTCTCATTGTTCACGTTGTTTATTCCTTTCTGGAACTTGAAGGTCTCTATCATATCCCCCCCTTTCTTGTCTGGTTTCAAGTGAATACATGTCAATGCCCTTAGATGATCCTCAAAGGATCTGTCCTCCTGGTGCTGAATCATCTTGGTCACACTTTTGTTGTACTTTCGCTAGCCTGTCGCTCTCCTTTTTAAGGTGGGGACCCCAAAACTGGGTACAGCATTCTGGGTGTGGCCTCACCAGCAACCTATATCATTCATTGATAACAGCACCTCCTGCCTTCTGCTCTTGAACCCTCTCCTGATACACCCCAGCATTCTATTAGCCTCGCTGAAGGTTTTGCATGCTGGCTGGTTTGTTTGAGGGAGTCGCTTATGATTACTCCTAGGACCCTTTCTTCTGATGATATGTCCAGTTTAACCCCTCCCATCCAACACTCTGTTCTGGGATTTTTGGTCCCTAAGTGCATCACTTTGCAATTCTTGGCATTGAATTTCAGTTGCCAGACTTTGGGCTGGTACCATGTGATAAGAGCGAAGATACAGTAGTGCTGACCAAAACAGCAAAGAAACGAGAGAAAAGCAAAATGACAAGGAGCGCTACAGCTTGCTCCAAAAACAATGGACAGCTGCAGTGGCTTTTTCTATGGGAGACAGGGCTGTGCCCCTGACACCCCCCAATTAAAATATCTATTACCGGTGAAGGATGCAATTCAGGGCTGGAGACAACCTTGGGATGGGGGGATACTCCCCAGAGGAATGCAGTTTGGAAAGAGGGAGAAAGTTGTGAGGCACTCAAATCCAACTTGGGGACACAGACACATATGGGGGGGGGGGCAATACAATATTCCCACACCATGGATGGAGAACACCAAAGTCGAGAGGGTGAGTGGAACAAGAATAAAAAAAATTGTTTCCACTCAGTCAGTCTTCAATCTAGGCTGGCCAGCCAGACAGGCAGTGACTGTAACCACTACACTATGTGGCGAGCCCAGATCTGACCATCCAGAAAACCACCTACATGCTTCACAAAGTAACTCCATATAATCACTCCTAGCTGTCTTTCCATTTTGGTGGCCATCAGTACCTCCCCATCCACTCCCACCCCCACTGAGTACTCCTCCCTTGGGTTCCAGTGTCCTAAGTGCATGGTTTTGCACTTTTGTGCATTGAATCTTAGCTGCCTTACATTTGACCATTCCTCTAGCTTGACCAGGTCCCTTCACATCCCCCCCCCGTGTGGATCTTTGCGTCATCTGCAAAGTGGCACACCTTCCCCTCCTGTCCCTCTGCAATGTCCCTTATGAAAACATTAAAGAAGACTGGGCCTAGCACTGATCCCTGAGGTAGCCCACTGGTCACCTCACTCTCTACAGACTGAACTCTGTTCACTTCCACCCTTTGTGTCCTACCACTCAACCAATTTCTAACCCAGTTTGCCACTCCGGATCCGACTCCCAGGCTGTTCAACTTGGTTATTAGTCTTTTGTGTGGGATGGTGTTGAAGGCTTTGCTAAAATTCAGGTAGACCACATCTACTGTCCCTCCCTAATCTATTTCCCCTGTCATCCAGTTGAAGAAATCTATCAGGTTTGTTTGGAAAGACCTGCCTGCTGTGAACCCATGCTGTCTCAGATCCTGCAGTCCGTTGGATTCAAGGTAGGTTATAATCTTTTCCTCAACCACCAGACACTCCTCATCTGTGCAGATTAGTCTCTGCTTGACATTTTTATATCATGGTTAGAAAAGAGAGAGGAAAAGTGTGCCCCACTGGGAATTGAACCCAGTCCCCTGGTAATACCGTTCCAGTGATCTAGCCATTAAGCTACAGGGCTCACAGAGCTAGAGGACCTGACAGGCTTTCCCTTTCAACACACATTCCAATGAGTAATAATTCCTTCAATTTCCCTACCACTGAGGTTAGGCTAACTGGCCTATAGTTACCAGCATCATCCCTGCTCCCGCTTTTATGGAGAGGGACAACATTCACCCTCTTCCAGCCTGCTGGAACCATGTCTGTTTCTAATGATTTGTTGAACAAGGCCATCAGTGGTGCTGCAAGCTCCTTTGTAAGTTCCTTTAGAATTTTAGGGTGTATTCTATCTGGCCCAATTGCTTTATCTACTTTCAGTTTTTCTAGTTCCTTTAGGACTCCCTCTACTGTGAACGGACTGGTATCTACACCCCATCCCTTGGTACTTCTTGTGCCTAACAGTGGACCCTCCACTTCCTCTGTGAACACTGAACAAAAATATTTGTTCAGTATTTCTGCTTTTTCCTGGTCCCCTTCTACCGACCCCCCTTCCCTTTTTAGTCTCACAATCCCACCCCTGTTTTTTCTCTTTTCTCTAATATATCTAAAAAAGACCTTGTCTCCCTTCTTTATTACCTTGCTATTTTTTTCTCTGTATGAGCTTTTGCTTTTCTGATTGCTTTCCCCACTTCCTTTAACTTTTCCAGATACATTCCTCTGTCCTCTCTCTCTGTTTCTTTGTATTTTCTGGATGGTAACCTTTTTCCCTCACCCTCAATGCCACCTCTTTTGAGAACTGGAGTGTTTCATTCTTCCTCTCTGTTTTACTTATTTGCCTAATGCAGAGGCTTGTGATTCCCTGTATGGCTCCCTTAAGAAGCACCCATTGCTCTTCTACATCCTCTTTCCACTCTACAAGCTAGGGTTTTCTTCAGACACACCTCCAGCTTTGTAAAACAGACCCTTCAGAAATCTAGGACCCTTGCCCTTGTGTGGCTGGATTCCTCTACTGTTCTCACGTTAAACCACACCATATTTTATTTAGTTTCTGTTAACCGGGTAGGTGCACTAGCCAGCAAGTGACTATTTTCAGGCATGACCCGGGAGGTATAGTTACAATACAAGTAGAACAGTGCAGGTTATACAGTACATGTACAGGTACATTGATACAAGCATACAATTTTTATAAGTAGGTAGAGTAAGCAGAGGGTACTGGAGGGAGGACAGATTTAGTATTAGCTTAGGGGAAACTGACGGGGGGGGGAGATGTGGGCTGGGAAGGGTAAGTGCATGGCTTAAGGTGGTTGAGAGGTGGCAGGGCTGGAAACCAAGGTAAGAGAGCCCTGCCAACTGATTTGGCCATGTATGTAAGGTGATTAGAAGAAGAGTGTCAGGGGTAGGCAGGAGAGAAAAAGGTAGGGTGGGACAGCGAAAAGGTTACAGCTTTTGCGGCCAGAGGCAAGAGTCTATAACCGGGCTCATGGAACCGATTCACAGTATGAGAGGCACAGGGGGGGGGTGTGGACTGGGGTAGAAAAGGTAGAGGCTGGCCGGCGATGGGTAGGAAAGGTGGGACTGTGTATAGACCACAGGTTCAGGAGACAGGGGAGGTGAGGTTACTAGGGGAGCTGTGCTGAGTTCCGGCAACAGTAGGCATGAGTACGGCTTTTGTGGGAAAACATGGGGCAGTGATCAGACTCACGGGAACCTTAAGTCGGAATGAAAGACAGGGGACTGTGGCCCGGCTGGCGGGTGCCCAGGTTGGGCAGGGGTTAGCAACCTGGAGGAGCGAGGGGCTCCAGCCAAATGGGTTTATTCACGGGCGAGGTAACCCGCGAGGAGGTCGACATGGAGGGGGGGGGAGGCAGAAAACCGACATCGAGGAAAAGGAAACAGGGTAGGGTGGGAAGGTACAGCATTAGCGGTAGAGAGCTGCAGTCGGCGTCCAGGCTCATGGAACCATAAGCCGGCAGGACAAGTAGGGGGACTCGGTCACTAAGGGGAGAGTTACGGCAACAAACGGTTTTAGCGAGAAAAGGTGCGGAAGTGACCCAGTGCTGCGGAACTGAAAGACGGCTAGAAATACCAGGGCTAGTCGGTGTGCAGGGGGGGAGAGGGAAGAAGATGAGGAAGACCAGTACCAGTTTTCAATTTTCAAAAGATACATCAAAGATTAGTGCAAACAGTAGGCTTGGGAAAACAGGTACCACAATAGTGAGGTAGATGGCATTTGTTATACACAACGTCTGTAACAATAAAGTGACTGAAGGTATTTGAAATACACGTAACACAGTAAGGAAAACGGCAATTGTCATAACACAAGGTCATAAAAGCAAAGTGACTAGAGGCATATATAATGCACAAGACAGTAGAGCCATATAAGTTTCTTTGTAAGCATAATAGAAATTGCAAGCAGTCCAAAATCCGATATGCAAGGCATCAAATAGGGGGAAAGTAGACAAACGGGCAATATACAAGGGATAAGGAGGTGGACGTGCTTAGGGGGAAGGAGAGGTAACATGAAGAGAGGATTTAGGTAGGATCAAAACAGGCACATTGGTCCATAGAAATAAGGTGATTCTGTAATCTTCGCTTGAAAGCAATATAGTGATCGCTGGATCCCAGGTGACTCCTCACTTCTACATCCCTCACTCTGTCCCCGTTGGTGAGCACCAGGTCCAATATTGCTCCCTCATGGGTGTGTTCTACCACTGTTGTCTGGGTCCCTCCCCTTGAAAAGCTTCCAGGATGTTTCTGCTCTTTGCTGTGGCTGCAGTATGGATGCTGCAATTGACATCTGGTAAACTGAAGCCTCCCATCAGCAGTATTTCCCCTCTTTGGCTGCCATTTTGTTGATGATTTCCACTAACTCATTGTCCAACTCCTCCCCCTGTGCTGGAGGTTTCTAGATCACATCTGCTCTAATAGTAGAACCATTCACTGTTTCCAGTGTGACCCACAGTGCCTCTGCTTCATCCCTTATGCCTTGTACTTCTGTAGCTTTCATTTCCTCCTTAACGTAGACAGCCATTCCTCCTCCTCCCTTTTTACCTACAATATCTTTCCAGAATAGAGCATACCCTGGCACAGTTATGTCACAGTTATGGTTCCATTTGTACCATGTCTCGTTAACATGGGAGGCAGGGAGGTCAGTAAGGGAAGCCAAAGCTCAGACAGAAGAACACATTGCAAAATCAGTGGGTAGAGGGGACAAAACCCTTTACAGGTACATAAGTGAAAAAAGAAAGACAAAGGGAGGAATAGTGAGACTGAAGGGGGAGGATGGGGGCCGCGTGGAGGATGACAACAGTAAAGCTGACATATTGAACAGGTATTTCTGCTCAGTCTTTACTGAGGAAGAGGAGGATAATGGGTCTGAAGGGAACAGGGTGAGAATGGTGCAGAAATGGACACAAGTCCCTTTACACGAGAAAGGGTTCTGAAGGAACTGGAAGTAAAGAGTTGATAAAGCAATGGGGCCAGATGGGGTGCACCCAGGGTCCTTAAAAGAACTAAGAGAGGTGGTGGCTGAACCTCTGGCTATCCTGTTTAGCGATCACTGGAAACAGGGAGGTACCCAAAGGCTGGAGGACAGCAGATGTAGTCCCCTTATACAAAAGTGGGAACAAAGAGGAAGCAGGGAACTACAGACCAGTCAGCCTCACCTCGGTAGTGGGGAGGATCATGGAAGCACTACTGAAGGAGAGATTGGTGAACATCTGGTTGTCAATGGACTACAGGACCCAACACAGCATGGTTTCACCAGGGGGAGGTCATGTCAGACCAACCTCGTTGAATTTTTTGACTGGGTGACTAGGGAGGTGGATCAGGGGAGGGCACTGGACATGGCCTATCTGGACTTCAGCAAGGCCTTTGACACTGTGCCACATAGAAGACTATTACACAAACTGGGGAATATGGGTGTGGGCAGGACAGTAGTGTGGTGGGTAGGTAACTGGCTGGGTGGCAGGACACAGAGGGTGGTGGTAAATGGCTGTCACTCCACAGAGGGAAGAGTGACCAGTGGGGTACCACAGGATCAGTGCTGGGACCGGTCCTATTCAACATCTTCATCAGTGACATTGTGCAGGACCTGGAAGGCAGAATTTCACTGTTCACTGATGACACAAAGCTCTGTAACAGAGTAGACACCAGAGGGTGTAGACAGAATGAGAAGGACCTGCAGAAACTTGAAGAATGGTCAGTTTGGCAGTTGAAATTCAATGCAAAGAAGTGCAAGATAATGCATATGGGGCACAAAAACCCTGGCACAATATATCAGTTGGGGGGTGAGGATATAGCATGCACCAAGCAGGAAAGGGATCTTGGGGTTATCATCTCTGACGACCTCAAGGTAGGGAAACAGTGTGACAAGGCAGCAGGTAAAGCAAATAGGATGCTGGGGTGTATAGGCAGGGGCATCACCAGCAGGAAAAGAGAGGTCATAATTCCGCTATAAAGACACTAGTGAGGCCCCACCTGGAGTACAGTGTACAGTTCTGGAGACCATACCTACATGTAAGGACATAGACAGGGTAGAGAAGGTTCAGAGGAGGGCAACAAAGATGGTGCATGGATTGCATCACAAGTCCTATGAAGACAGGTTGAAGGAACTGAACATGTACTCCCTGGAGGAGAGGAGGGAGAGGGATGTGATAGAGACATACAAGTATCTTACAGGAGGAACAGGGTGCAGGGAAAACACTATTTTTAAGCGAAAAGATGTTCCAGGACTAGAGGGCATGGGATGAAGTTGGAGGGAGGACGATTCAGAGGAAACATGAGAAAGAATTTCTTCACAGAACGGGTGGTGGACAAGTGAACACCCTGCCAGAGGAAGTGGTGGGGCTGAAACAATCACTGGATTTAAGAATGCATGGGATAGACATAAAGGAATTCTGGAGGTCAGGGGTAAGGGGCAACAGACTTCTAGGAAAACATAAACTGAACTTACAAGCTCAAATGGGCAGACTGGGTGGGCCATAGGCCCTTATCTGCCGACACTGTCTATGTATCTATGTAACAGTGACAATGTCCAGGTCTGAAACAAGTACAGTACAAGTCGGGTGGCTCAAGGACCAAAAGTGAAACCAGGAAAAAAAGAATCAAAACGACCACAAGACCATGATACCTGGCTACTCACTCCACTGTACAAAAAACAATGCTAGGTTACTTTCAATATTTTCTTTGTGCCATGCGCACATGTAGCACCACCCTGCGTGCACTGCAACTGTCAACACACGTTTCACTTAGTACAGACACTTTTTCAAGACCTAATGCAGTTTTGCTTAGCTGAATTCTTCACAGATTAATCCTAGACTTGATAAATAAATAAATAAACAGATTAGTCCCTGCTCCTGTATATTGGGATTCAGCAGAGTATCCTTGCCTTTATGATTTATTTTTATTCATTTATTAGATCATCGGTTTACAGACCTTTGAGTCATAGACTCATTTATAAAGGCACCTCATCAAGAGAGCAATACATCACAGCAAACAAACAGTACAGTGCATAACGCTTAGATTAAAAAAGCAACCAGTATTACAGGCATTCACTGGTGGTACACGCTTGGTAATAGGTAGATCACAGTAGTCATAATATAGGTACACGAGTACCACGTCAGGTAGCACCCAGTGATATTTATTACATTAGTCAGCAGATGTTGCATGAGACCCCAGGTATATACAGCAAAAGTAAACAGGGCAGACCCAGCTTAGGGGTGAAGGTAAGGGGCAGGTGGAGGATTATGTCGTTGCAGCAGTGAGTGCTTGTCAGATGGCTTCTGAGGGAGACCTTTAAAGGACCAAGCTTAGTGGAGTCAGCTATATTGGCTAGGAGGGAATTGAACCAGGAGGGAGCCTGATGGCAAAAGGATCTCTGGGCCATAGAGGTCCTTACCCTGGGGACAATAAGGGAGGTTTTGACAGTGCTGCGAGGGGATTCTGAGGGGGAGGCACGCTGCAGGGAGGTGGTGACCCCAGTGGGGGAGAGCCCTTGCAGGGTCTTTTTTACAAGAAGGCAGGTTTGGAAGCGGAGCCTTTCTTCAAGGTTGTGCAAGTTGGTGGTGGAGTACAGCAGGCACGTATGGGTGCACCTAGGGGCTCCCAGCATTAGCCTGCAGGCCCTGTTTATAGAGAGCTGGATTCTTGCAAGCACAGTGTTGTCAGCTGCAGCATAGAAGGGCAGCCCATAGTCGATTAGCGACAGGACAGAGGAGGTGATTGCCAATTTAAAGGCCTCTTGTGGTAGGCAGTCCCTATGGTGGTATAACAGTCCAATCTTGACATTGGTGGCAGCAGAAAGGGCATTGATATGGGAATGGAAGGAAAGTGCCGAATCAAAGGTAATGCCCAGATACTTGTAGGAGGAAACCTGCTCAATGGGGTTTCGTGTGCTAGGCAGTATCACGAGAGGGGCACCACTGGCTTTGCTATGGCGATGCAAGAAGAGCATAGCTTTGATCTTTTTTAGGTTCAGGACTAGGCTTCATGATATGAACCAATGCTCAGTTCTATCAAAAGCTTGTTGGAGGGTGGCCTGGAGTGTGTTGGGGTTGGGGTCAGCGGCGAAGAGCACAGTGTCATCCGTGTAGAGGAGAATCTTACTTGGGCAGACTAAGGGGAGGGAGTTGAGGTAGAGACTGAAGAGGAGAAGGCCTAAAATGGAGCCCTGGGGAACCTCAGAGCGGACAAGTTGAGTGTCAGATAGGGTGCTATTGATTTTTACACACTGAGTTCTGGCAGAGAGGTAGCTGGTGAACCATGCAAGGGGGCCGGGGGAGAAACCAAGGCATCTGAGG
The DNA here is from genome assembly GCA_016271365.2 of Neoceratodus forsteri. Lineage (NCBI taxonomy): Eukaryota > Metazoa > Chordata > Ceratodontiformes > Ceratodontidae > Neoceratodus > Neoceratodus forsteri. The sequence goes on from CM057455.1 coordinate 58,999,980, forward strand.
GAGTCAAGCAGGTGAGGATGGCAAACCGTGTCAAAGGCTTTGGAGAGGTCAATGAACACGTCACCAGCAGGACTTCTGGCATCAAGAGCAGAGTGCAGGAAGTTGGAGAATTCAAGTAGTGCGGTTGTGGTGCTATGACCTGCTTGAAAGCCATGCTGTTCAGGGCACAGGATATTGTACATGGCCAAGTATTTGGCAAGCTGGTTGGCAACTACTTTTTCAAGGGCCTTAGAGAGTGGTGGGAGGATGGAGATAGGTCGATAGTTACCCGGGGTTGCTCGATCATCGGTCTTTAGGATGGGAGTGATGATGGTTGTTTTCCATGTGCTGGGGAACAGCCCCAGGCACAGAAAGTGGTTGAGCAGCTCGATAAGTAGGACCAGGATAGTATCCAACATCAGACGAAGTAGCCTAGTGTCCAGTAGGTCGGTGCAGGGGTTGTTACTTCTAATGGCTTTTTGCAGAAGGGGTCTAGCCTCCAATGGGGAGATGGTACATAGGTAGAAAGGAGGTCTCTGGAGAGTGGGCAGGGGTGCTACTGGGATGGGGTCAAAGAATTTACTGGGCAGGACTGAACTCAGGTCAGAGAAAGTGTGGTTTAGGCAGTCTGCAATGCCAAGGGGGTCAGAGCAGACAGTTCCATTAAAGGAGAGTTGAGAGGGGGGTTGGGAGTGGGATTTCCCATTCAGCTCCTTTACATTATCCCAAAAGTTTCTAGCCGACCCCCAGGAGGAGACAAGAGCGGATCGGTAGTACTGGGCTTTGGCCTGTTGAATGGCCCAAGTATACTTATTGCGCTCAGTGTTGCATGCTTGCCTATCAGCTGGGTTGCCAGATTCCATGGCAATGTGCCATAGGTCGTCTCTCATTTTAAGTTTGTGAAGGAGGGAGGGGGTAACCCAGGGCATGTTTTGCTTTTTGGTGCGATTTCTAATGAAGGGGGCATAGAGGTCACAGGCAGTGTTAAACGTGCGAGTGAAAAAATCTAAAGCCTCATCTATGGACGGTGCAAGCATGATTGGGGACCAATCCAGTTGTGACAGGTACAATTTAAGGCAATGCACGCTGCCTGGGAGTAGGCGATGTCGCTGGGTGGTTTGAGGTGTAGGTCTGCTGTTAGCAGCAGACCAAGAGAATATGACCAGGGAGTGGTCACTAAGTGAGTTGGGAAGTACACTGATATCGAGCACCCTCTGGGGGCGGTTGGTAATGGTGACATTCAGGAGGGTGCTGGAGCAAGTAGAGGGGTTGAATCTAGTTGAGATGATGACAAGCTGGGACATGTCAAGGGTGGCAAAGATATCTCTGGTTTGGGAGGACGTGGCAGAGAGCCAGTTGATATTCAGGTCACCAACAATTATTTGGGCCATTTTGGGCGGTAGGCCAGAGAGGTAGTCAGCAAGTGCCTGAATGGTGAGGTCTTGCTTTCTGGGGGAAATATAGGCAACGGTGAGAAAAAGTGGGCCCTTACCAGGGTTGGGGGAGACTTTTAGTGTGAGGGCTTGCGCCCCGTTATTAAGCTTGAGTGGTGGAAGTGGGACACCAGCCTATACTGGCAGGATGGTCTGCATCTGTCCAGGAAGGGAACAAGTCTTTTGAGCAATCAGTTTAAATGCTTCATTGGCAAGCTTTTAAACTAGTCAAGGGGGGAGGCACTGATAAGCAGCAGGAAAATCCCAGCCTCTCCCTACAAAACAGGGTACTAAATGAGAAAAAGACCGAGGTCGAAAGGTCAGAGGGGGATACTGCAACAGAAGGTAAAGCCATCAAAAAATGGAGAGCAATGAGTACCAATGCCTGTAGTCTGAGTAACAAGCTCCTGAATTAGTGGCCTTGATGGAGGAGGAACATCTGGATATCGTGCAGTCACAGAAACATGGTACACACAAAACCATGACTGGGACGAAACATACCAGGATACACTATCTACAGGAGGGAAAGGGAGGGTAAAGAGGAGGAGGAGTAGTCTTTACATAAGGGAAGGAATCAAAGCAACAGAACAAAAGGGAAAACAGGGAGGAGAAGAAGCACTGTGGGTATATTTGGAGACCGGCAATGGAACCACAATCTGCACAGGGGTTTTATACAGACCCCCTTCTCAGGGGGAGGAAATCGACAAGGAAATGGTAGAAAGTATACTTAGAATGGCAGAAAAAGGGGAGATATTGCTGATGGGTGATCTGAATATGCCAGATGTTAACTGGAGTGCAGTTGCAGCAGCCACTTCGAAGAGTGGGGTTATTCTAGATGCCCTACAGGGGCATGCCTTGACAACTAGTATTGGAACCCACCTGAGAGGGAGCAATCTTAGACCTGGTTCTCTCAAATGGAGATGAAGAGAGGATCACAGATGTAGGTGGTAGCCATCTGAGAACTAGCGACCATCGAACAGCATGGTTCACAATAAACACAGCAATAGAGTCAAGTCATACAAAGGCAAAAGTACTGGACTTTAAGAGGGCTGACTTTGACAAAATGGGTGAGTGCCTAAGGACTGCACTAGCAAATGAGCAGGAAGGAGGGGTGGAAAACAATGGGGAGTAATAAAAACTGCCATCACAGATGTAACAAGCCTTTGTGTGAAGCAAATAAACAAAACAAAATGATGTAAGAAACCACTATGGTTCTCAAAGGAAGTGGCAGTGAAGGTTCAAGAGAAAAAGAAAGCATTCAGGAAGTACAAGGAATCACAGAAGGAGCAGGACAGAGAACTGTATCAGTTAAAGCAAAAGGAAGCTGGGAAGGCAGTCAGAAAAGCAAAGGTCAAACCGAGGAAAACATAGCCAACTCAGTTAAGAAGGGGGATAAAACCTTTTATAGGTACATCAGGGAGCGAAGGAAGACCATGGAGGGATAGGAGGCTTAATAAAGGGAGGAGGGGTGGGCAGAGGGTGACCGTGAAAAGCAGAGATACTAAACAAATATTTTGCTCAGTATTTACAAAGGAAGAGGGGAAGGTACCTAAAACAAACAGTAGAAACACTCTGGATACGGAAGTTGATACCAGCCCATTTACAGAAGAAAGGGTTCTGAAAGAACTCCTAAAACTGAAGGTGGACAAAGCAATGGCGCCTGATGGGATTCATTCCAGAATTCTAAAAGAACTAAGGGTAGAACTAGTGACACCACTGACTACCCTCTTTAACAAATCATGGGAGGATGGGGTGGTACCCGAGGACTGGAGGAGGGCAGATGTGATTCCCCTTCACAAAAGTGGGAGCAAGGCATAAGCAGGAAACTACAGACCTGTTAGTTTAACCTCAGTGGTAGGGAAAATGATGGAATCACTTCTGAAGGAAAGAACTGTCACATATCTAGAGGCCAGAGGGGCACAGGACCCAAGGCAGCATGGATTCACAGCGGGAAGGTCATGCCAGACAAATCTGATAGATTTCTTTGACTGGGTGACCAAAGTAGTAGATCAGGGAGGGGCTGTGGACATGGCCTACCTAGACTTTAGCAAGGCATTTGACACAGTCCCACACAAAAGATTAATATACAAGTTAGCCAGCCTGGGAGTGGGACCCAAGATGACAGCCTGGGTAAAGAATTGGCTGGAGAATAGGACACAGAGAGTAATAGTAAATGGAGTCCACTCTGAAGAAAGGGGGGTTACTAGTGGGGTACTGCAGGGTTCAGTATTAGGACCGGTCCTCTTCAATGTCTTTATAAACAACATTGCAGATTGACTGGAAGGAAAAGTATGTCTCTTTGCAGATGGCACAAAGATCTGCAACAGAGTTGATGCACAAGGTGGGGTGGAAAGGATGAGAAGGGACTTGGCAAGGTTAGAGGAATGGTCAAATGTATCGCAGCTTAGATTCAATGCTAAGAAGTGCAAGGTAATGCACCTGGGAAACAAAAACCCAGGGGAAGAGTACACAATGGGGGGTGAGATACTAACAACAACAAAAATGGAAAGGGACCTGGGAGTAGTCATATCAGATGACCTAAAGGTGGGCAAGCAATGTGAGAGGGCAGCAAGGAGGGCTGGGGGGATACTGGGATACATAGGGAGAGGCATCACCAGTAGAAAACAGGAAGTTATTATCCTCTGTACAGACAGCTTGTCAGACCCCATCTGGAGTACTCATGTGCAGTTCTGGAGACCCAATCTCCGCAAAGACATAGACAGGATGGAAGTTGTCCAGAGGAGGGCAACTAAAATGGTGCAGGGTCTGCACCAGAAGACATATGAAGAGAGACTTAAGGAGCTTAATATGTATAGCCTCGAGGAAAGGAGGGAGAGGGGGGACATGATAGAAACTTTCAAGTACCTCAAGGGAATCAACAAAGTCCAAGAGGGTAGCATCTTTCAAAAAAAGAGGTGTGCAAGAACAAGGGGCACAATTTGAAGATGGGGGGGGGGCTCAGAGGTAATTTAAGGAAGTATTTTTTCACAGAGAGGGTTGTGGATGCATGGAACGGCCTTCCAGAGGAGGTTGTGGAGTCAAAAACAGTGGTGGAATTCAAGCATGCATGGGACAGTCATAAGGCACTTCTAGGGGGTGGGGGCAGGAAGAAGTAGGCTGCTAGTTAACTAGGATTTGCAGCTTATCCATTAGGTAGGGAAATGGGCAGACTGGGTGGGCCAAGCAGTCCTTATCTGCCGTCAAATTCTATGTTTCTATGTTTCTATGTTTAAGTGCATGTCCAAGGAGGGAGTCACGTATATAGAGAGCACAACCACCTCCACACTTACCCACCCAATCTTCCCTGAAAAGGGTGTAACCAGGGAGGGAGATGAAGGAGTCAGTGGTGGATTTGGATAACCAGGTTTCGACGAGTGCGACAATGTCCGGTTGGTGCTGAGTAACCCAGCATTGGAATGCAGCAGCCTTCTTAAGGAGGCTGCAAATATTCATAGAAGCTATGCGGATTCCTTGAGCCTGGGCAGGCTTGTTCATAAGGTTGGGCACGGGGCCAGGGCTTGGATGAATGTTACCTGATAGAAACAACTGGAGGGTGATTAGGCGCACCAAAGTGTGGTAGTGATTGAGGCATCTCCCCTTGCAACTGGACACGGGGCCGGGTGCTGGGGTGCAAGGGGTGGGCAGAGTACGAAGGGTGGGAAAGGCACTGAGGAGAAGAGACCATGGTATGAGTGGGGAGTAAGAGGTGGCAGGGGTAGAAGTGTGGGGAGGGGTTTATTTTTTTTTCTTCTGTTTTCTTCTTCTTTTTCTTGCTGCAGGCGGGACTTTAGCCGATCACCACTTCCTGTTCATGCAGGAAGTCTCTGCTGTCAGTCAGTTTTAGTCCCTAATATACTGGGCAACCCCTGGGTGGGCGAGAGGGGCAGGTGGGAGGGAAGTATTATAAGGCTGATGTACAAGTGTTGCATCTCCTGAAACCTGCTGCTGCCCTGTATATCTCAGCCCATGCCCTGTAACAGAGCCTCCAGCAGAGAAAACAATAAGTGATTGCCAGGCTGCCCTAACATGGTGTCTCCCCACTGCTATACTCCACCCCTACAACAAGCCAAAATGCTATAGCCAACCTGAGGTTTACAGCCTGTGTTGCCCCGTAAAAAATCCACTGCCCTGTGTAACCCCTAGGTGCTGCTATCCCAAGGGCTACTACCCCTGCCTGCCTTGCTAGTAGCAGGTTAAGGGGCCTGAGTACTGAAACGGGTGCCTCCACCCCTAGGTCAGGGTTGTTAGTGGTCATGCTAACCTGGGCACAGCCCTCCGGAACACTGTAACCCCCCCTCTTTCCCTTCTACCCTTCTAGTGGCCTGAACACTATACAAGAATCACTTTCACAATGACCCTTATTCACCATGCAATTACCCACGCTGTTTGCACTTACCACCAGGGCTGGTTCCTCTAGTTAGACCCTGAGGACCCCCTGTAAAACAAGGCTATGCATAGCAAATAGCAACAGTACAGTACTTTTGGCACAAACTGGAACCACAGTCAGGTTAAATGCAAAAAAAAAAGCTAGATCTGATTTATTCAGGGGATTTGAATAAGGGAGGGGCGTAATCAGGTTGATTTGCTTAAAGGCTATATCAATCAAACAGTTATGCATGCACTTCAGAGTCCCTACACAGTCACACACTCTGGGTACCCAGGTAGGAAAAGGTGGGCTAGCCAGGAGCGTTGCCCGGGGTAGGCCGGCGTAGCAGCTGGTAGGGGCCCTGTGATGGAAGAAAGCAACATGCACAACACACACTATTTGTAATCTGGTGCCAGAGGGCTCAGTTCATGACAAAAAAGACAACAAAGCAATCAGATGACAACACTTTAGATTTAACTGTTGTTGCAGGGAGCTACCCTGATGTTTACTCACAATACCCAATGCAGGACACAGGCAGGATGAAATCGAAACAGCAGTTGTTGAACTGGAGTGCCAGGAGAAGCAGGGCCCACACGAATCACCGAGGCGTCGTTCCTGTTCAGAGCATGAGCAGGGGGCTGATCTCCAATCAGGTCTCTCGATGATGGCTTTCTCTGTGCAGCGGGTAGTCTGGCTGGGCCAGTGTGCAAGGCCAAAGCCCAATGGAGATGAATATGGATTCAGTCCGTAGGAGCTGGATGCAGCCTCCAGCCAGCAGAACACAGTTTAGCACACAGTGAGGAACCAAATCATGACCCACTAACAGCACACAGCACATTTACATGTAAAAAATTCTACTGTACCAGACAGCTTGCTATCCGGTCGCAATTACAGAGTCTCTGCACAAACCGGGAGTTCAGAGGTGGCTGGAAATCCTGACAGGCCGATAGCTTTCAGCAAATCTTCGGTCTTCTTCAGGTTAAAGCCTGGTCACAGTTCCGTGGCTTAAATCATTCTCACAACTCGGATTCAGTCCGAATCAACTCTATTTTCCCTCTCAGGGACAGCAGGCAGACAGGCAGGCCAAAACTCAGCCCTTTCACACTTCTCCTGCGCGACTACACGCAGGATTGCTGCTTGACTATCTCGAGCTGTTACTCCTTTACTTCCCAACTCAGATCTGAAGATAGCTGCAAGCAGCCTGGGACTTTCCCCAGGATCCAAAAGGTTTGGTTGGCTTATTCCTCTGTCAGTCACAACAAGGGCTCCCCCTCCAGGTTCATTTAGGTGCCAAAAACCCAAAAATACAATTCCTACAGAATTTTGCTCCCACAAGACCCCTGGGGACAGGCTCCATTTTAAAGTCCCCAAAGGTACTGATTGGCCCATTTTGGCAGTCCAAGACCAAGATGGTGGTGATAAACAGAACTGTCCATGCTGCAAAAAAGGCAGGTTAGACAAAACTACAATATCTTTACCACTCTAACAGCTATTCAGCAAACAAGCACATCTTCTAACAGAGCTCCCTCTGCACAAGTAGCGGAGCAATTATCTGATAGCCCGGGCAGGACTCAAGCATAGAAACACCCAACCCCCCTCCCAGATTAATTATAACTGCAATCTACGCAGCTCTTAAAGAGACAGTACACAGAGGCTATGCAGGCACTCTCTGGCAATAATGTCTAAACTGCTAAAACGCAGGACACCAGCCTGGCAGTGAGCATTTAGGCCAGCTCAAGGAAGACTTTGTGGGAACCCCATTTGTAGGGGGGGTTACACCCTTCCCTTCCTGGAGAAAACTTGGCGTCTGCGTCAAGTCTCATACCATCGCAATATTGAAACTGCCCTATATACAAGACATACGTGACATTAGCATACTATGGAAATACTACATGATACATCAGTTAATCGTAGCTTATCACATTACTGTACATTTTGCTATACCAAATCTTCATTGACAATATTGATGCATGTTTCATACACTCTATACTGATTCTGTTATGAGTTACATACTATGAACAGTTACCTATGACTTCACTTTATAACTTCTTATACAGTAAACAATGTAGGAGGGGGCCTTTCCCTATTAGCTAACTTGGGGCTGGATGGGGCATGGGCACCATACTGAGAAGGAAGAACAATCAACCTGGAATTGGCCCTTGAGCTCAGTTTGGATAGTGAGCTCTAAGAAACATAAACACCTTTGTGAACCACATTGAGAGGCAAATCCACTGGCCTCCCGGAAGAATCATAACTGAAGTGCAATACTGGCTTGACAGCTCAGTCAGTCTTTCTGGGGGGAACAGCCACAGTTTCTGTACTTTCAGCACTAGTCTTGGAGCTTTTGTCACTCGTGAGGGGTGCCTCTGCATGGATGGGAATGTCCAAACTGGGAGCACTGTCAGCTCCTTGCTCTGTTGGCGCTGGTTCCACAACACTTTGCTCATTATTATCTTCTAACGAGGGCCAAGCTGGCTCATTCTGAGAAGGTTCAGGCACAATTAGGCTTTGTTGCACTGAAATGGGGCTGTCAGCACTCTCATACTGTTCTTCAAGTTCTGGTGTGTCACCAGAGAGACTCACACCATCAGCCCTTTATTCAGGCAAGTCATACAGTTCCACGAAACACAGGGAGTCCGCAACCTCAGACGTAATACTTTGCAATTCACTTTCAGGGAGCATTGGCTCCAAGGATGAAGCTAGGGGGTTGGCAGTCCAGAAGGCCCAGCTTCATCCCCCCAATTAGTCATAGGGTTACCTCGAAACAGCTGACTCAATTCATAGGAGGGGTAATAGACATTGTCACACTCTTTCTGGGCCTGCTGTGGGGGAAACCTTAAATCTGTAACTACTGAGGTAGGTTGACTCTGTCTCTTTTTTGCAGCAGCATGAGTCACCGGCCCAGGTGAGGCAATGTCTGCTGGCTCAGCTTCAATAATAACTTAGCCGATAGGCAGCAAGTGGTTACGGTGCATGGTCTTGACAGTTTTGGAGTTATTCTCTAGGCGTACCTTGTACATTGGTAGATCATCCAACTTTCCAACTACTGCATGAGGGAAATGGTGCCACTTATCAGTAATTTTGTGCTTGCCATGTAGTCCCAAATTGCGTAACAACACACGGTCTCTGGGCCATAGCTCTTGAGCCTTTACTTTGTTATCAAGCTTCTCTTTGTTGGTGAGATTTCTCTTGGCAGCCATTGCCTAGGCCAATTGATATGCATGGTTCAGTTGTGCTTTCAGTTTCTGTACATACTGCAGGTAATTTTTGGCCCGGACCCCGTCTGGAGAGACCCCAAAGCAGACATCAACTGGCAGTCGGGCCTCCCTCCCGAACATGAGACGGTAGGAGGAGAACCCAGTAGCATCATTTTTGGTGCAATTGTACATGTGTACCAAGGTGCTAATCTGCTAGCTCCATTTGTACTTGTCTTTGGGATGGAGGGTGTCCAGCATGTCTAGAAGGGTGTGGTTAAAACGTTCTGGTTGAGGGTCTCCCTGTGGGTGATAGGGGGTGGTTCTTGACTTCCGTGCCCCCCACAGAGAGCATTTCTTTGATTAGCCTACTTTCAAATTCTCTGCCTTGGTCAGAGTGGATCTGCTGGGGGGGCACCATAGTGGACGAAGAATTTTTCCACTAGCACCCTGGCCACGGCAGAGGCCTTTTGATCTTTAGTTGGAAAAGCTTGTGCATACCATGTGAAATGATCCGTAACCACTAACACATTGCCAATATCCCTTTGATCAGGTTCTAAGCACAAAAAATCCATGCAGACCAGTTCCATGGGGGCACTGGTAGTAATATTGACAAGGGGGCAGCCCTCTGAGGCAGGGCTTTTCTTTGCAGGCAATGACTACAGGTCTTTACATGGTGCTCAACATCGGCCCCCATCTTGGGCCAGTAGAATCAATACTGTACCAGGTCGAGAGTCCTGTCAGTATCGAGGTGCCCCATGTGATTGTGGAGGGACCTCAGTACCAAGTGTTTAAAGGCCATGGGCAAGACCAATTATTACTTATCTACTTGACCACTATGATCCACTGTCTCTCTGTATAAGAATTGATTATGCAACTTCAATCTTGGGCCTTCTTTAAACAATAGGGAAGTTTGCAAGTCAGGGGAACGCAACTTAGACACATCTTTCCCTGCACGCAGGGTATCAAGTGCAGGTTGAAGCATAGGATCTTGGAATTGAGCCCACTGAATACTGTCATTGACAAGCTGAGGTGGTGCACTTGTAACCCCCCTGCAAATGGGGGTTCCCAAAAGTCTCCAGGAGCTTGCTTGAATGCTCCAAGCCTGGATGGTGTTCGGCATCTAAGCCGTTTATCTGTGAGTGCTTTTAGAGCCTCTGGTACTGTCTCTTTAAGAGCTGTCTGCCTGCAGACATAATTAATTTGGATGGGGGTCTGTGGGTTTCTCTGCTCGAGCCCCACTCGAAGCTATTGCCAAGTCGCTCCGCTTCTGCCGCTAAGGGGCAGAAGGAGCACTCTTCAAAGATGTAATTGTTTGCTTATAACCTGTTAGAGTAATAATAAAATGCAGTTTGTTTTAACCTGCTTTCTTGTAGCAAGGACAGTGCAGAGTAGCTCCCTCATGTTGGTTCTGAACTGCTGAATTGGACCAATCATTGTGGGGATCTTTTAAAATGGAGCCTGCTCTGGGCGAATCAGAATTTGGACTCTCCTCTGGAGCCAGCCACAATGGGACTGTATGGCAGATGCCTCTGGGAATTGTAGTTTGGACTTCGGCGCCTTTTTGCACCAACAGGGGAGTCTGATTGTGAGTGACAGCCAAACCAGCCAACTGAACTGGGAGGAACTCAACGGAAATGCCCGGCTCTGTCTACTGGAAAGATCAGATGAGTTGGGGCAGTGAAGAGACAAGGAGCTGTGTGCTTCTTCGGTGTGTAGTTTTAGCGTTGGAATCACGTGTAAGGCCCTAAGTTTCGGTCTGCAGCTTGTGCAAGCGCCTGTTTGGACTCAATACGACCTGTAAAGAGGATCAAGGAGATCTGAAGAGTAGAAACCAGGCTCACCCTGTAGAAGACTGGAGAAATTGCTGAATCACGCTCAGTCTGCCAGGAACTGAATCTGCTGAGTGTTCTCCCAGGTACTGTGCAGTAATTGCGATTGGGATAGAGAAGCAGCCTGCCTGGTATAATACTTTCCTTTTACATATAAATGTGTGTAGTGCTTGTGGGGAATCGCGTTTCAAATCCCCTGTACAGTGAACTGAGTGCCTGAAGCTGGAAGTAAACCCCAGCTTAATCCAGACTACATCCATTTGCTCTAAACTGCAGTGGGGTCCAGTCACAAGGACCTTGTCCACATGGTCTGCTCCTCCTGGCATTCCAGGACAATCTGCCTTCCATCCGGTTCCCAGCATTGAGTTTGTGAATACAAAGCAGGGTAGCTCCCTGCCATCTGTTTATCGAATTGCGTGTGTGTCATCTAATTGTTTTTTTTTTTTTAATTTCTTCACAACCTGAGCCAACCGGCTCCGGATTACAATTTGGGTATTGTGCCAGTGTTTTTTCCATCACAGGGCCCCCACCAGCTGCACCGATCCTGGCTAGCGCCCCCCCCCATCCTGGGTACCCAGTGAAAATGACAGTTTGGGACTCTGAATATGCGCACAGTACTGTGATTATTAATGTGTTTAACCTAATTAACCTGATTTCCCCCTGTCCTCGTTACAGCTCCTTAAATAAATCAGATCTGTTTGTTTCAGCAAAATTACACTGACTGAGGTATTCGTTTATGTTAAAGTATTGTACTTTGGCTTTTGCACTGTGTCATCTTGTTTTACAGGGGGTCCCCAGAGTCTATTCGACAGAGCCAGCCCTGGGGGTAAGTGTACATTGTGAAGATATTCCTGATGCTTTGTGTGGGCCACTAGTCGGAAGAAAGGGGGCTTACAGTGTCCCAGAGGGCTGTGACCAAGTTAGTTTAACTACTGCACCCGCCATTGGACCTAGGCCCCTCAACCTGTTAGTAGTTAAGCAGGCAGGGGTAGTAGCCCTTGGGATAGCACCACCTAGGGGTTACACACTAATATCTAGAGCAGAGAAATGGCAATAGGCAGCTGGTATGCAGGTATCAGGAGGGCCCAAGCAATCTACTAGACAGTCCACTGTGTCCGCAGACATTTGTTCATCTCTGTTGAACTTTTAGCACAATACTCGGATGTCAGGTTCAGACAGCCTGACCCAATCACTCTTGGGAGCGGGCCTTCGTGACAGGGCATCAGCATCAACATGGTTCAGTCCCGGTCTGTATTTGACAGCATAATCACAGGTTGATAAGGTAGAAAGCCACTGGTGCCCAGTGGCGTCTAACTTAGCTGAAGTCTGTACATAGGTCAACGGGTTATTGTCGATCTTCACCAATATCTTTGCCCCACAGAAGTACTCATGAAACTGGTCAACAATGGCCCATTTTAGGGCAAGGAACTCCAGCTTGTGCACAGGACAGTTTGCTCTGATGGGGTCAAACTCCTGCTGGCGAAAGCTACCGGTCTCAAACCATCCTCATGCTCTTGATACAACACAGCTCCTAGGCCCTGCAGACTAGCGTCCGCATGCAGCACATAGGGCTTGGTAGGGTCAGCATAAGCGAGGATGGGTGTGTGTGTGAGCTGGTATATGACTTCGAGGAAGGCTGCTTCACATTTGGGTGTCCACTGGGGCCCAAAAGGTTCACCTGTGTGGAAGTACACTTTCTCTGGTTCTTTGACAACCCCTTTCTTGTATTTACGGTTAGTGGGGGGTAACCCTGGGTAAGATTCAGGAGCGGGTGAATCACCTTTGAATAGTCTTTTATGAACCTGCGGTAGTAACCACAGAACCCCAGAAAATGTTGTAGTTCTTTCAAGTAATGGGGCTGGGACCAAGCAGTCAGTGACTCAACCTTACTGGGATCAGCCGCTATCCCTTCTGCAGATACTATGTGCCCAACATACTTCACAGAGGTTTGAAAAAAATGGTACTTGTCGATGGACAGCTTGAGGCTGAAGTCTTCCAATCAGTCTAGCACTTTAAACAGTCAAGTCTGATGCTCCTCTAATATGCGTCCGAACACAATGACATCATCTAGGTACAATAGACATTCCAGCAAATTCATATCTCCCACCGCACATTCCATCAGTCAGTGAAAGGTGGCCGGGGTGCCTGAAATCCCCTGTGGCATTCTCAGGAATTTGTAGAATACCAATGGACAGATGAAGGGTGTTTTCTCATTGTCCTCCAGGGCCATGGAGATCTGGTAATATCCGCTGCGAAGATCCAATACCGAGAACTATTTGCTCCCATTCAAGCAATCCAGAGCATCTTGTATATGGGTCATGGTGTATTGATCTGCGATGGTCCGCCAGTTCAGGGTTTGATAATCAACACACATCGTCATGGACCCATTCTTCTTACGCACAACCACAATGGGAGAGGCATATGGGCTCCTTGATTCTTGTATCATGCCAGCAGCAAGCATTTCCTGCAGATGTCTCCTAGCATCATCTATGTCCGGTGGGGCGAGGTGTTGGGATCTCTCTCGAAATGGCCGGTCATCATGCAGGCATATGTGATGTTCTGCACCCTGGACACCCCCCATGTCCCATTCTTTTAACGAAAACACTTGGTCTCTCTGGGCGAGTTTCTGGCTACTTCTAGCCTTCCATTCAGCTGGCAATAGGGACTCACCAAAGTCAAATAAGTCCGGGTCACTCTTTCCATCTCGCCAGAGCACTTGTTGCTGGGCAATATGGCAGTGTCTGTGCAGTGTACTGTAGCTAGGGTGCACCCTCTGTTCACCCGGATCTCCTGATCTGACACATTCTGAATCTGGACCATCTCTTGTTGTGCATAGGCATGGGCATGAGCAGGTAAGATGCTGGGTTTGACCAATAATTCCTCTGGCAACTTTCCATCACCTGGTGCATCCAACATCAGTATTTTGTTCTTGACATCTTTCTGGAGGCAGACCTCCCCGCGAATGGTACACTGGGCATTTGGTGCCAGTACCAGGGAGTCAGGATCCTTCTTCCACACGATCCCCATGGGTTCATCCTGGTCTACTTCCTCAGGTTCCTATTGCAAATCATAGGCCCTCTTGATCAGCACCAGAATTCTTAGGGTCTGCCCAGTCCATTGCCCTTGTTTCTCGTGGCAGAGTTGCGCCAGTCTCCCAAACATATGGGCGTTTTTGTCCCAATTAATAGAGGAACCCCATCATACAGTCCGGTGGGGGGGACACACTAAGGCAAGTGTCTCGACTTGTTCATCTACTCTAGCCACTGAGGTAGGGAAAGACAACCAGATTCGAATATATCCTGAGTACGGATAAGACTTTTCGCTCAGCCCCCACACATGTAAGCTTTCCAAGGGTTGTAGGGACACATCAGTCAGATGCTTTTGATACCAATCTTGGAACACTACAGTTACTTGAGATTCACTGTCAAGCATGGCCCGGGCGGACACACTGTTCACCAACACTGTAGTTTCCATCGAAGTGCCCACCACCTCGGACCACTCAGGTGGTGCAGACTTGGATGTCGACTTGGCAGCGGCCTTGGATGAATAACTTTTGAGAGTGGCTCCACCTTGTGGCTGATTATTGTTCCACTGAAGCCAGGCTAGTAGCCTAATAGTAACTTTTCTCAAGTTCTCCGGTGGGCGACAGATGAACCGGGTGTGCCCGTCCTCCCCACAGTGGTAACAAAAATTGGGTTTTCTAGAGTCTCTGAATGGTTGCGGGACGTCTCCCTGCTTGGGCACATCAGGGGCACCTTGGGGCCCTTCTTTGACTTTTGACTTGTGTTCTTGGTCCTCTTGACTTCCACCAGAGTTAGTGGCTTGTGTGGCTCATAGTAGATCCCCCACTAGGGCTCTCAATTCTTGTACTTCTTCCAGTAGGCTACCCTCAGTCTGAGTCTCCGAGAAGATGACATGCACCCCCACTCCACTAGGTGGGGTCTCACTCTTTAACTCAGGAGGTGACTGGTAGAGGTTAGTATCTCTGGCCACCTCGGTGGCTTGTTGACTGACTCTCAGCTCCGTCAATTCTTTAATTAGCTCTCTCATCTGCTGCACTTCAGTCTCGTCACTGGTCTCAGGGGTCTGGCAGGTATGGGCAACCCCAGCATAGGGCTCCCATCCCTCTTCATCATTCTCTGCTTCACGAATCTCTTTCATGAGGTGACAATACTCGGGAGGGCTAGCCTTCCTATCTTGCAACTTAAGTTTTAGCATCATCACACTAGAGTACCTGGCTGACTTGAGAATATGGTCCAACCTGACCCGATTCAGTTCATTAGCAAGCGCCCCTCCTTTTCTGTGAGCTTTCTGTGAGATTAATACACAAGCTAGCCAGCCTTGGAGTGGGTCCCAAGGTGGTAGCCTGGATAAAAAATTGGCTAGACAACAGGACGCAAAGGGTAGTAGTAAATGGAGTCCACAGTGAAGAAAGGAGGGTTACTAGTGGGGTACCGCAGGGTTCAGTACTGGGACTGGTCCTTTTTAATGCCTTTATAAGTGACATTGCAGAGGAACTGGAAGGAAAAGTATGTCTCTTTGCAGATGACACAAAGATCTGCAACAGGGTTGATACACCAGATGGAGTGGAAAGGATGAGAAGGACTTGGCAAAGTTGGAGGAATGGTCAAATGTATGGCAGCTCAGATTCAATGCAAAGAAGTGCAAGGTAATGCACCTGGGAAACAAAAACCCAGGGCAAGAGTACACAATGGGGGGTGAGATACTGACAACAGTAAAAATGGAAAGGGACCTAGGAGTAATTATATCAGATGACCTAAAGGTGGGCAAGCAATGTGAGAAGACAGTAAGAAAGGCTGGGGGGATACTGGGATGCATAGGGAGAGGCATCAATAGTAGAAAACAGGAAGTTGTTATCCCTCTGTACAGCCAGTTGGTGAGATCCCATCTGGAGTACTGTGTGCAGTTCTGGAGACCCCATCTCCGCAAAGACATAGACAGAGTGGAGGCTATCCAGAGGAGGGCAACCAAAATGGTGCAGGGTCTGCACCAGAAGACATACGAAAAGACTAAAGGAGCTTAATATGTATACCCTTGAGGAAAGGAGGGAGAGGAGACATGATAGAAACTTTCAAGTACCTCAAGGGAATCAACAAAGCCCAAGAGGGTGGCATCTTTCAGAAAAAGAGATGTGCAAGAACAAGGGGGCACAATTTGAAGATAGAGGGGGGATGGCTCAGAGGTAATGTGAGGAAGTATTTTTCACAGAGAGGGTTGTGGATGATGGAACAGCCTCCTGAGGAGGTCGTGGAGTCAAGAACAGTGGGGGAATTCAAGAATGCATGGGACAGACATAAGGCAGTCCTAGTGGGGGTAGGAGGAAGTAAACTGTTGGTTAATTAGGATCTGCAGCTTATCTGTTACGTAGGAAAATGGGCAGACTAGGTGGGCCAAGTGGTCCTTATCTGCCGTCAAATTCTGTGTTTCTATGTTTCTCTCTGCAGAGCTGTCTCAATTCTGGTAACAAACATATACAACTTCTCATTCTTCCATTGCTTGGCAGATTTAAACTTCAACAGTAAATCATCCCCTGACTCAGTGCTTCCAAAAAACCCTTCCAATGCAGAGAGGTATTCAGCCGCAGTAGCCTCTGGGCTAGTGGCTCGAAGGAAGCAAATGGCTTTCAGTGCAGGGCCCCTCAAACTTTCCATGAGCCTTTTCTTTTCTCCCCCTCAAAGCACTGCCACTCCTGGATTAAAGGGGTAGCATGGTCCATCCACATTTCCAGGTCATCCTCCCCTACGGGCAATAGGACTGTGCCCCAAAAAAGTCTAAGTCTACGGTAAGAATCCAGGTGCACAAATGGAATTACTTTGGGGGAGGTGACCACAAGGGAGACCCTAGGAGAGGCAGGAGATGCTGTCGGGGACTGCAATGGCATGGGTTCTTCAGAAAGGTCTAGCACCTTCACTAACTCTTAGGCGGTTCGCCCCTCAGAAACTAGCAACTTAAGCAGCTTGTCCTTGAACCCCTCCATGCTGGGGGACCATCCCGAGGTAGCTGGATCACTATGCAAATGGATGACCCTCCACCCCTTCTGGGCCCCTATTTACAGAATAACAAGGGGTACTTTCTCTGGAACTATGGAAGAGCTGCAGGAGAGTAGAACCACCATGTTCTGGTCAAACAGGTCCAAATCCCTTCCCTTCACTTTAACCTTCCCCAAACACTTAAAGTGCTCCACAGCTTCTACAGTAACAGCATTAGTGGTCCCTAATGGGACATCCATTAACAGGAGGGCCTGTTGGTGGTCTACCCCCTCAGCCTCACTCCACCACATAATTCGGTGTACTAACAACTTATGGGGCGTGATCTTGAGCTCAGGTGTAACAAGTTCCTCCATTTTGTCACCAGTTCCAAACATACTGTGGTAATTCCCACCTCTGGCCACTAGAAGGCACAAAATCCCAGCGGTGAGCCTCCAAGATGTAACCCCTAGGTGGCAATATCCCAAGGGCTTCTACCCCTGCCTGCCTGGCTAGTAGCAGGTTAAGGGGCCTGGGTACTGAAATGGGTGCCTCCACCCCAAGGTCAGGGTTGTTAGTGGTCAAGCTAACCTGGGCACAGCCCTCGGGGACACTGTAACCCACCTCTTTCCCTTCTTGTGGCCTGAACAATATACAATAATCACTTTCACAATGACCCTTATTCACTAGGCAATTACCCACACTGTTTGCACTTACCACCAAGGCTGGTTCCTCTAGCTTGACCCTGGGGACCCCCTGTAAAACAAGGTTATGCACAGCAAATAGCAACAGTATGGTACTTTTGGCACAAACTGGAACCACAGTCAGGATAAATGCAAAAAAAAAGGTTAGATCTGATTTATTCAGGGGACTTGAACAAGAGAGGGGCGTAATCAGATTGATTTGATTAAAGGCTATAGCAATCAGACAGTTATGCATGCACTTCAGAGTCCCTACACAGTCGCACACTCTGGGTACCCAGGTAGAAAAACCGTGGGCTAGCCAGGAACATTGCCCGGGGTAGGCCAGCATCGCAGCTGGTAGGGGCGCTGTGATGGAAGAAAGCAACATGCACAAAACACACTATTTGAAATTCGGAGCCAGAGGGCTCAGTTCTTGACAGAAAAGACAACAAAGCAATCAGATGACACTTTAGATTTAGCTGTTGTTGCAGTGAACTACCCTGATGTTTACTCACAATACCCAATGCAGGACACAGGCAGGACGAAATCGAAACAGCAGATTGTTGAACTGAAGTGCCAGGAGAAGCAAGGCCCACACAAATCACCGAGGCGTCGTTCCTGTTCAAAGCATGAGCAGGGGACTGATCCCCAAACAGGTCTCTTGTCAATGGCTTTCTTGTACAGCGGGTAGTCTGGCTGGGCCAGTGTGGCAAGGCCCAGGCCCAATGGAGATGAATACAGATTCAGTCCGTGGGAGCTGGATGCAGCCTCCAGCCAGCAGAACACAGTTCAGCACACAGTGGGGAACCAATTCATGACCCACTAACAGCACACAGCACATTTACACGTAAGAAATTCTACTGTACCAGACAGCTTGCTATCCAGTCACAATTACAGAGTCTTTGCACAAACCGGGAGTTCAGAGGTGGCTGGAAATCCTGACAGGCCGATCGCATTCAGCAAATCTTCGGTCTTCTTCAGGTTAAAGCCTGGTCACAGTCCAGTAGCTTAAATCATTCTCACAACTCGGATTCAGTCCAAATTAACTCTATTTTCCCTCTCAGGGACAGCAGGCAGACAGGCAAGCCAAAACTCAGCCCTTTCACACTCAGAATTGCTGCTCAACTATCTCGAGCTGTTACTCCTTCACTTCCCAACACAGATCTGAAGCTAGCTGCAAGCAGCCTTGGACTTTCCCCAGGATCCAAAAGGTTTGGTTGGCTGATTCCTCTGTCAGTCACAACAAGAGCTCCCCCTCCAGGTTCATTTAGGTGCCAAAAACCCAAAAATACAATTCCTACAGAATTTTGCTCCCACAAGACCTCTGGGGACAGGCTCCATTTTAAAGTCCCCAAAGATACTGATTGGCCCATTTTGGCAGTCCAGGACCAAGATGGTGGAGATAAACAGAACTGTCCATGCTGCAAAGAAGGCAGGTTAGACAAACTATAATATCTTTACCACTCTAACAGATATTCAGCAAACAAGTACATCTTCTAACAGAGTTCCCTCTGTACAAGTAGCGATGGCAGAACGGAGCAAATATCTGACAGCCTGGGTGGGACCTAAGCATAGAAACACTCAGCCCCCCTCCCAGATTAATTGTAACTGCAATCTAGGCAGCTCTTAAAGAGACAGTACACAGAGGCTATACAGGCACTCTCTGGCAATAACGTCTAAACTGCTAAAACGCAGGACACCAGCCTGGCAGTAAGCATTTAGGCCAGCTCAAGGAAGACTGTTCGGGAACCCCCCATTTATAAGGGGTTTACACCTGTAAGAAACAATCAGTGTTATCCTTCAACACCAACCCGGACAGAAGGCAAGTCTGAAAGTGGAAGCGCTGTGGTGGCTCCCTGTTGAACTGTTTAAATTTGGCGCCTTTCATTTATCTGCTTCCTGATTTGTCAGGCTCCCCTGACGTGGTGTCTCCCTGCTGCTACACTCTTCCCCTACAACAAGCCAAAAGGCTGTAGTCGACCTGAGGTTTACAGCCTGTTTTGTCCTGAAAGAAAAGCACTGCCCTGCAATGAAACAAAAGCACTGCCCTGTAAGAAACAATCAGCATTATCCTCGGATACCAACAAGGATGGAAGGCAAGCCTTCTTTTTTGGCTTTCACTGCCTCCCTGACTTTTTTTTAGACAACCAAATCTGTTTCCTGTATTTGTTCCTCTTGTGAACTGTTCTCATGCATGTTTTTGCTGCATTGAGAATGACCCCTTTTATAACCCCCATTTTTCCTCCACTTCTCTGGTGCTATCTGCTGCAGCTAACCTGTCCAGGACCAGTTCCCTTATTTGGCTGAAATATGCCCTTTTGAAGTCTAGCACTTCAGCCCTATACAAGAGCTTACTGGTGCCCAGGGCCAACTCAAACCATCTAGTACTGTGGTCACTGGACTTCTGTTGTTCCTCAATATGCACTTTGCCTACTCTTTCTGAGTTGGTGAGTACCACATATACAGCATGGCTGATTATCTAAAGGGTTCTCTGACCTGCTGCACCAGCATACAGTCCTGCAAAGTATCAAGCAGGGCCTGACTTCTGGCACTTCTGGCTGCTGGGATGGTCCAGTCGATGTCTGGCTAGTTGTGATCTCCTACTACTACAACCTCTCCCTTTCCTACTTCTACTCCTAGTTCCTTATCTCTCTCTTTTCCCTGCACTCTGTTGACCCGTAAAGCACTCCAAGCAAAGTTGTCTACCTGATGACTCTGTGGGTTGTGCCCACAGTGATTCTACCTCCTCTGTACCTCCAATGGGTGCATCCTTTACTGCTTCTATTCCTTCCCTGACATAAATGTCCACCCCCCTCTATCCATCCCTCTATCATGCTTATATAAAATAGAAACATAGAATTTGACAGCAGATAAGGACCACTTGGCCCACCCAGTCTGCCCATTTATTTCCCTGACTACATTGTTACCACAGACCCTACTTGATCTCCACCCCCTTTGCTTCCCAACTAAGATTCCCTTGTGCTTATCCCATGTATTCTTGAATCCCACCACACTTTTTATCCCACCACCTCCACTGGAAGACAGTTCCATCCATCCACCTCACTTTCAGTGAAGAAGCACTTCCTCATATCTCTCTTAAATTTACCCCCTTCCAGCTTCAGTGCATGTTCTCTTGTTCTCGTGCATCTTTTCTTCTGAAATATTCTCCCCTCCTGTACCTTATTTATCCCTGAGAGGTATTTACAGGTCTCTATGATGCCCCCCCCATCTCCCTCCTCTGATCCAAGGTGTACATACCGAGATCCTTTAGTCTCTCCTCCTCGGGCTTTTATTGCAGACCCTGCACCATTTTAGTTGCCCTCCTCTGGACAGCCTCCGCCCTATCTACATCTTTCCTGAGATGTGGTTTTAAGATCTGAACATAGTATTACAGGTGTGGTCTCACCAGTGATCTGTACAATGGCAAAACCACCTCCCTCCTTCTGCTGGTGATACCCTTCCTTTGCACCACAGCATCCCAGTGGCCCTACCGACTGCCTTGTCACAATGTCCCACCACTTTGAGGTCATCAGATATGACTACTCCCAGGTCCCTTTCCCATTTGGTGACCTTGAATACCTCTTCTCTCATATATAAGGTGTATCCAGGTATCGCTCAGTCCCAGTCATTGTTTTCATTGGACCAGGTTTCTGTAATGGCCATGAGATTCAGCCCAGAGTCTGCTGATGGTGCCTGGCATTGAAGAACACCACTTTCTAATATGTGCTCCCACCCCTCTTAGTTCTTGGATGGCTCCCCTGTCACAGTTCTGATATTGGTGTCTTGTGTTTGTTTGTTTGTTTTTTGCTGGTCTATTTGGTTTACGCTCCCTTTACTGTTTCTTGTACACCTTGCCACATCCATGGGGAGACCTAGATAGTTGAATCCCTAGCCTCAGCTTCTCCTGCAGTTAGTTTACGAGTGACCAGCTGTATTTTAAGAAATTTGGTAGACCAAGCCCGCCAAATTCTCTTTTAAGGAACCATTTTGTAAGGCTAATTCTTGGATTTTTTTATTGTCCCGTTAGAAACTTCAGATTAGCAAGTTAGTCTTTGTGAACCAGCAATGGGAGAGGCAAATTGGCACTGAGTTTAACAAATACAGTACACCTGGAGCAATTAAATTAATTCAGAGTATGGAACTGGGTGGTGGATAGATGACAGAGGGTGGTAGTAAACTGCATTCACTCTAATGAGGGGAGAGTGACAATCCGTGTATGTCAGGGCTCAATGCCAGCCCAGGACTAGTCCTCTTCATTATCTTCATAAGAAACATTGCAGAGGAGCTGGAAGAAAAGGCATGCCTCTTTGCAGATTACACCAAAACCTGCATTAGGGTTGTTACTCCAGAGGGGGCTGGAGAGAATGAACAGACACCTGAGAAAACTTGAGGCATGGTCAAAGGTATGGCAGCTGGGTTTCAATGGGAAAAAGTACAAAATCATGCACCTAGGACTTAGAAATCTAGGGTAGTGTACAAAATGAAGGAAGAGGTATTGACAGTCACTAAACAGGAAAGAGACATTGGGGTTATCACATATGATGACCTCCAGGTGGAGGGGCAGTGCCACAAGACTATTGGCAGGGCCTCCAGGATGCTGGAGTACACGGGGAAGGAGAATAACCAGCAGACAGAAAGAGGTGGTGTTACAACTATATAGATCGTTGATGAGACCCCACCTACAGTACTGTGTCCAGTTCTGGTGATCATGTCTCAGAAAGAACATAGTGTAGAAGCTGTCCAGAAGAGGGCAACTGAAATGGTGCGTCGACTGAACAACTAAACTTTTACAGCGAAATCCCACACAACGACAATTTCGACAGGTTTTGAAATTGTTGCTGTGGGGGACCTGAGGGTGAAATTTCACCCTTTTGCTGTGTGTCACCTCCCCCTTCCCCTTTAAATCAACTCTGACTAGGAGCTGATAATCTCTAGAAGGTGGGCACGGGGTGCAGTCCCCGAGAGAAACACTCCAATATCGGACAGGCAAAATTTTGCCTGTTGACATTGGAGATCTTGCTATACCGAACTTCGACAATGATGTTGTCGATTCAGCATAGGAAAACCAACTGAAATGGTGCAGGGGTTGCATCATAAGCTCTATGAGGAGAGACTGAGTGATCTCAATATGTACACCATGAGAGAGAGGAGGGAGTGGGGAAGGGGACATGCTAGAGATCTAGAAATACCTCACTAGGGTGAATAAGGTACAGGAGGGGAGTATTTTTCCGAAGAGAAGGTGCTCAAGAATAAGGGGACCTGCAATGAAGATGGAAGTGGAGAACTTAGGAGGGATGTGAGGAAGTACTTCTCCACTTCAAGAGTTCTTGCCTCAAACAGTATTCCAGTAGAGGTTGTGGGGTTAAAACAGTGGTGGGATTCAAGCATGCATGGAATAGGCACCAAGGAATCTTTGTCGGAAAGTGGGGGAGTAGCTGGAGATCAGGTAGGGTCTGCCATGACAGTATAGGCAGGTACAAAATGGGCAGACTGGGTGGGCCAAGTGGTCCTTATTTGTTGACAAATTCTATGTTTCTATGCTTCTATATTTCCATTAACTTTCCCGCACAAAGACAGATTTAATTTTCTCCACCTCATCATTTCTAATTTCATGTTTTCAACAGCGGTCGTCAGGTTCAACTTACCTTATTGCTGATACTGTATTACAGGTGGAATTAATACTCTTTAATAGTTAATGTAGTCAGATTTAATTTTTAACAGAATTGAAGATTGCACATGTTCAGATACAAGACCTTGGCCAGAATGTTCCTAGGCCCAGATTAGGGCACACT
This sequence comes from Neoceratodus forsteri, assembly GCA_016271365.2. Lineage (NCBI taxonomy): Eukaryota > Metazoa > Chordata > Ceratodontiformes > Ceratodontidae > Neoceratodus > Neoceratodus forsteri. The sequence goes on from CM057455.1 coordinate 59,023,246, forward strand.
AAATATTTGCTGCAGGAACTAGCTGGTGCCAGGAGCAAACCAATCATATCTCGAAACTTGCTTGGGCATTTTGCATGACTAAAGGCATGTTCCAGTATAGCAATCAGCCACTATATAGACTACGATCAAAAACCCCGGCCCCCTTCTGGTCAAAGGAGGTATGTGGCCAATAGAGTGCTATGGGGATTGCAAGTAGGAACATTCTACCGTATTGGTACCTTAACTTGCAAATGATAATAATAATAATGTGCTTTATTTATTAAATGCAATTCTAAAAATCAAAGCGCTGTACATAATTAAAAGCATTGTAAAACAGACAGTAAACTTAAAATTAATTACAATATAATTTAAATAAATCAGTTAAAATTAACAGAAGATATTATAACTACATGCAAAATGCTTGCTTAAACATAAGGCATGCTTTAAAGCTCTCCATGGTCCTGCACTCGCTAATCTGATGAGGTAGAGAGTTCCACAGGGATGGGGCACTAAACATAAAAGCCCGGGGCCCCAGATGTTTTCAGCCGCACCCTGGGAACCTCTAACAACCCCTTATCAGATGAGTGGAGAGGCCGGCCAGGACTGTAGAGAGTCAGAAGCTCCTGCAGATAGCTCGGACCCAGTCTGTGCAGGGCTTTATAGGTCAGAAGCCCGACCTTGAAGGTGACCCACCACTGTACAGGCAGCCAGTGCAGTTCACGCAGCACAGGAGTAATATGACTCGAACGAAAAGTCCCAGTCAACAACCATGCCACAGCATTCTGCACCAGCTGCAAGTGACAGATATCACCCCCTGGAAGCCCCAGGGAAAGAGAGTTCAGTAGTCCAGGTGTGAAGTCACAAAGGCATAGATCAACATAGGCAGATCACCGGATGGAAAAATGTGCCGAATTCTGGTGATATTCCTGTAACCCCCCTACAAATTGGGGTTCCCAAAAAGGCTTCCTTGAGCTTGCCTAAATGCTTACTGCCAGGCTGGTGTCCTGCATTTTAGCAGTTTAAATGTGATTACCAGAGCTTGTATAGCCTCTATGTACTGTCTCTTTAAGAGATGCTTGATTGCAGCATAAGTAATCTGAGATGGAGCTCTGTTGAAAGATGTAACTATTTGCTGAAAACCATTTAGAATGCTAATGATAATGTAGTTTGTCTAACCTGCTTTCTTTGTAACAAGGACTGTTTTGTTTGTCTCCACTATCTTGGTCCTGGACTGCAAATTGGACCAATCAGTTCTGGTGGGACCTAAAATGTAGCCAGACTACAGGAGCTGTATGAATTCAAAATCTATAGGAACTGTGGTTTGAGTTTTTGTGTCTTTTTTGCAACTGAAGGGGGAGCTCTTGCTTTGACTGACAGCCAAATCAGCCAACCAAATCTGTTGGATCTTGGGGAAGTCCCGGGCTGCTTGCAGTTTTCAGTTTAGTTCTGAGCTGGAAGCTCAAGAAGAAGGAGCTGAAGTAATTTTGGGCAGAAATCCTGAGTGGATTCACATGGAAAAACTGTGAAAGCACTGATTTTTTGCCTGCATGTCTGCTGCTGCTCCATGAGAGGGAGAGAAGAGAATTATTTTGGACTAAATCCAAGTTTGTGTGACTAAAGTAAGCTACTGAAGTGGGCCAGGCTCAACCTGAAGAAGATCGAATATTTTTGCTGAATGCGATCGGCCTGTCAGGAGTTCCAGCTACCCTTAAGCTCCCGGTGTGTGCAGAGACTTTGCGATTGTGCCCGGGGAGCGCCTTGCCTGGTACAATAGAATTCCCGTACATGTAAATATGCTATGAGCTGCTAGTGGGTTGTGAGTTAGTTCCCCACTGTGTGAACTGTGTTCTGCTTGCTGGAAGCTGTATCCAGCTCAAAACGGACTGCATCCGAACTTGTCTCCATGCAGTCTGGGTCCAGCCAGACTACCCACTGCACAGAGAAGCCATCGAGGAGAGACCTGCCTGGGGATCAGCCCCCCTGCTCCATGCTTGAACAGGAACAATGCCTCTGCGACTTGTGTGGGCCCTGCTTCTCCTGGCATTCCAGATCAACCACCTGCGGTCTCGATTTTCGTCCAGCCTGTGTCCAGTCTTGGGTATCGTGAGTAAATACCAGGGTAGCTCCGTGCACCAACAGCTTAATCTGAGTGTGTCATCTGATTGTCTTGTTGTTTTATTTCCTTTACGAACTGAGCCCTCTGGCTCCGGATTACAAATATTGTTTACTGTGCATGTTGTGTTTTCCATCACAGGACCCCAACCTGATGCAACCCTGGGCAACTGTCCTGGCTATCCCATCTCTTTTCCACCTGGGTACCCAGAGGTGGACTGTGTGGGGGGACTCAAAGCACATGCATAACTGCTTGATATAACCTTTAAGCTAATTAACCTGATTTTGCGCCTCCCTTGTTTAAGTCCCCTGAATAAATCAGATCTAACTTTTTCTGCATGTAATCTGACTGTGGTTCCAGCTTGTGCTCAAAGTACTGTACTGTTGCTATTTGCTGTGCTTAACCTTGTTTTACAGGAGGTCCCCAGGGTCGAGCCAGAGGAATCAGCCCTGGTGGTAAGTGCAAACAGTGTGGGTACTTGTGTGGTGTACCAGGGGTATTCTGAAAGTGATTATTGTACAGTGTTCAGGCCACTAGAGGGAAAAGAGGGGGGTTACAGTATCCCGGAGGGCTGTGCCCCGGTTAGCTTGACCACTACCAACCCTGACCTCTGGGTGGAGGCAGCCGTTTCAGAACTCAGGCCCCTTAACCTGCTACTAGCCAAGCAGGCAGGGGTAGTAGCCCTTGGGATAGCGCCACCTAGGAGTTACATCTTGGAGGCTCACCGCTGGGATTTTGTGTCTTCTAGTGGCCAAATTTGCGAACTGCTGTTAAAAATAAGGGGCTACCACAACAGAAGTGGCTGTACACCAGTTGGTGGGGTGGTGTACTGGGCATCAGATCGACCCCCAAAATGCTATACTTATCCTGGATATTCCCCTGGGTACCAATAAGGACACTGTAGAGGGAGTACTTTCCAAGGTTGAATGTTTACAAAACCCTGTGGTGGTGGGTCGACAGGCTAATCTGCTCGACCACAGTTTCATGGCATTAGTAGAGTGTAAGGACCCAGTAGACAGTTCCAAAATGCCACGGACTATCACCCCCGAAGGAGCCCTCACTGCCTGGAGAGTGATAACTAAAGACAGTAAAGACCCCGGGGAGAATGAGCACCCCTCCACTATCTGAGACTTTTGAGGAGAAATTTACTAAGTTGTTGCTGGAGGACGGGAAAACTGTGGAGGAAACTATTCCTGCAACCTGGGGGTGTTCCTCCCCCAACATCCCCTCCCACTCCAGCACCTGTTTTTGGCCCTCCTTCTGTGCCCATGCCAATGCTGGCTGCTATGTCTGTACCTGCCATTGGTCACGACCCTTACCGAAGGTTGAGAATCTTCTCCTGCACCCTCCCCACCCCCCAAAGGGAGGATGACTGGGAGACCTAGATAGATTGTGTTGCCCCGTTGGTACCTGAATGGCAGTGTGCAGAAGCTGAGAAACAGAAAAGGATCATAGAAAGTTTGAGGGGTCCCACCCTAGAGGCCATTAAATTTCTGAGGTCCACAAACCCTGATGCATCTGCCCAGAAGTACCTATCTCCACTCGAAGGCAATTTTGGGAGCATTGAGGCAGGGGAGAACTTGATGTGGAAATTTCAAGGTACAAAGCAATGGCCAGGGGAAAGTTTGTCTGCATATGTTACTCATCTGGAAAGAGTGCTGCAAAAGGCTTACCGGAAAGGTGGGGTAGCCGCCAGTGACTTAAACCATGTGAGGTTGGGGCACATACTGCAACTTGCAAAACATTCTAAATTGCAGCTCCTTCAATTAAGGCTCCCAGATAGAAGGAGTAACCCACCGGACTATTGTGACTTGATAAAAGAACTCCGGGATGTTGAAGATGAAGAGGGGGATTGTTATTCTAGGGTGAGCGCAGCCCAAGTGATCATGGCATCGGAAGGCCCTTCTGAAGTGGGAACCAATGAGGGTGTGCCGCCATAGGATGAACTGCTGAGGGAGTTCAGGGAAATAAAAAACAGTCTCTTTATGAAGGCCGCTCCTGCAAGTACAGGCACCGACCCTTATCCAACTGCATCTGCTATGGGGGTGGGGGTGTCCACCCAGGCATCTCCTGCTGACGACAGCTCGAAACTCGATGTCTTGACTATGAAAGTAAGAGAATTGAAGAGATGTCTCCAAATGTTCACCACACAGCAGACAGAGATGGCACCAAGGTTCTCAGTTGGTAGTACCACCGCCCCAGCTCTCAGTGTGATGCCTCGGTAACCCCAAATCCCAGAAAACATATTTTGCCATAATTGTGGGAAGGATGGGCACATGAAGAGAGAATGCAGGTCCACAAAAGACCTAGATAAAGTTATATATAGACTTCAAGGCGAGGTTCAGAGAACGAATCAGCGGTTGAGAAATACCCGAAATGACAGCAGTGAGGATTCCAGAAGTAGTAACTCAAATCCCTATGTGGCTAGATCAACTGTTCAGGCCCCTGCTGCTGTCCCTCCAGACTGGTCCAAAATAGTGGGCCCTTCCATGGAGACTACCGTGGCTGTGAATGGTATTCCTACTCGGGCCCTGCTGGACAGTGGGTCGCAAGTGACCATTGTATTTAAGGACTGGTATGACAAACACTTATCTGCTGTGCCCTTACAATCCCTGGAAGGTCTACATGTGTGGGGGCTGAGCGACAAGTCTTATCCCTACCTAGGATATGTCCGCCTCTGGTTTTCATTTCCTGCAGCTGTAACTGGTGTAGAGGACAAGTGGAAACACTGGCCTTAGTGTGTCCCCCTACTGGACAGTATGATGGGGTTCCCCTGTTAATTGGGACCAATGCCCATATGTTTGGGAGACTGGCACAACTCTGTCGCGAGAAACAAGGGCGACGGACTGGGAGGGCCCTAAGAATTCCCACTCTGATCAAGAGGGCCTATGATTTGCAACAGAACCCCAAGGGAGTGAACCAGGATGAACTGGTAGGGGTCGTGTGGAAGAAGGATCCCGATTCAATGGTACTGGCCCCTAATGTCCAGTATACCATTCAAGGGGAGGTCCGCCTCCGGAAAGATGTCAAGAACAAAACACTGATGTTGGATGCGCCAGGCGAGGGAAAATTGCCGGAAGGATTATTGGTTAAGCCCTGCATCTTGCCTGCTCAAGCTCATGCCTATGCATGATGAGTGATGGTCCAGATTCATAATGTGTCAGATCGGGAGATCCGGGTGAACAGAGGATGCACCCTAGCTATGGTACACTGCACAGACACTGCAGTGTTGCCCAGCAACAAGCATCCTGGCAAGACAGATAGAGTGACTCCCGACTTGTTTGATTTTGGTGACTCCCCATTGCCAGCTGAATGGAAGACTAGAATTAGCCAGAAACTTGCCCAGAGAGATCAAGTGTTTTCATTGAAGGAATGGGATGTGGGATGTGTCCAGGGTGTGGAGCATCACATACGCCTGCAGGCTGAACGACCATTTCGGGAGAGGTCTCGACGCCTAGCCCCTGCAGACATGGACGATGTGAGAAGATGCTTGCAAAAAATGCTCACAGCTGGTGTGATACAAGAATCCAGGAGCCCATATGCTTCTCCCATTGTGGCTGTGTGTAAGAAGAATGGAACAATGTGAATGTGTGTAGATTATCGGACCCTCAACAGGCGAACCATCCCTGATCAATACACCATGCCCCCATATACAAGATGGTCTGGATTGTTTGAATGGGAGCAAACGGTTCTCGGTGTTGGACCTACGCAGTGGATATTACCAGATTCCGATGGCTCCGGAGGACCGTAAGAAGACAGCCTTCATCTGTCCTTTGGGGTTCTACGAATTCCTGAGAATTCCACAAGGGATATCGGGTGCCCCAGCCACCTTCCAGCAACTGATGGAACAAGCGGTGGGAGACATGAATTTGCTGGAATGCCTGGTATACTTGGATGATGACATTGTGTTTGGGAGCTCCTTAGAGGAACATGAGAGTCGACTGTTCAAGGTACTAGACTGACCGGAAGATTTCGGCCTCAAGCTGTCCATTGACAAGTGCCAGTTTTTTCAAACCTCTGTGAAGTATGTGGGGCACATAGTGTCTACAGAGGGGATAGAGACTGATCCTAGTAATGTTGTAGCCTTGACTACTTGGCCCTGGCCCCACAATTTGAAAGAACTACAACATTTCCTGGGATTCTGTGGCTACTACCGCCGGTTCATAAAGGACTATTCTAAAGTGATTCGGCCACTCTTGAATCTTACCCAGGGTTACCCTCCTACCAATCAAAAATACAAAAAAGGGTCCGTCAAAGAACCAAACAAAGCATATTTCCACCCAGGTGAACTTTTCAGGTCCCGTTGGATGCCTGACTGTGAAGCAGCTTTCCACGAAGTCATGTACTAGCTCACCCATGCCCCCATTCTCACTTATGCTGATCCCACCAAACCCTATGTGCTGCATACTGACGCCGGTCTGCAGGGTCTAGGAGCTGTAATGTATCAAGACCATGAGGATGGTTTGAGACCAGCGGCATTCGCCAGTAGGAGCTTGACCCTGTCAGAGCGAAACTACCCTGTGCACAAGTTGGAGTTCCTTGAGTTAAAATGGGCCATTTTCGACCAGTTTCATGATTACCTCTATGGGCAAAAATATTGGTGAGGACTGACAATAATCCATTGACCTATGTACAGACTTCAGCTAAATTAGATGCCATGGGGCACCGGTGGCTGTCTGCATTATCAACATATGATTATGCTGTCGAATACAGACCGGGCCTGAATCATATTGATGCTGATGCCCTATCCCAGAGGCCCATTACCAAGAGTGACTGGGTCAGACTGTCTGAACTTGACATCCAAGCATTGTGCCAAAAGTTTGATAGAAATGAACAGATGTCTACGGACACAGTGGACTGCTTAGCAGATTGCTTGGGCCCCTCTGACACCTGCATACCAGCTGCATACTGCCACTTTTCTGCTCTAGATATTAGTGCACTACCTCAGTTTGACAATGACAGCATTCAGTGGGCTCAGTCCCGAGATCCTATGATTCAACCTGCACTTGACGCCCTTCGTGCAGGAAAGGATGTGTCCAAGTTGCTTTCCTCTGATCTGCGAACCGCTTTGTTGTTTAAAGAAGGCTCCAGGTTGAAGCTGCTTCATCAATTGTTGTATAGAGAGACTGTAGATCAAGGTGGCCAAATAGACAAGCAACAATTGGTCCTGCCCACAGCCTTCAAAGATTTGGTACTGAGGTCCCTCCACAATCATATAAGCCACCTTGGTATCGACCGGATCCTTGACCTAGTACGATCTCGATTCTACTGGCCCAAGATGGGGGACGATGTTGAGCACCATGTAAGGACTTGTAGTCGCTGCCTGCAGAGGAAAAACCCTGCCTCAGAGGGCTGCCCGACTTGTCAACATTACTACCAGCGCCCCAATGGAACTACTCTGCATAGACTTCTTGAGTTTAGAGCCTGATCAGCGAAACATTGGCAATGTGTTAGTGGTTACGGACCATTTCACACGGTATGCACAGGCTTTTCCCACCAAAGATCAAAAAGCATCTACTGTGGCCAAGGTACTAGTGGAAAATTTCTTCATCCACTATGGTGCCCCCCAGCGAATTCACTCTGATCAGGGCCAGGACTTTGAGAGTCAGCTAATCAAAGAAATGCTCTCTCTGGGCGGGGGTGCAAAAGTCAAGAACCACCCCTTATCACCCGCAAGGGGGGGGGGTCTTCAACCAGAATGCTTTAACTGCACCCTGCTAGACATGCTAGGCACACTCCACCCAAAAGATAAGCATAAATGGAGACAGCAGATTAGCACCTTGGTACATGCATACAATTGCACGAAGAATGATGCTACCGGGTTCTCTCCCTATCGCCTCATGTTCGGGAGAGAGGCCCGGCTGCCTGTTGATGTCTGTTTTGGGGTTTCTCCCAATGGGGTCCGAGCCAAAGATTACCTGCAATATGTACAAAAACTGAAAGCTCAATTGAACCATGCCTATCAACTGGCCAAGACAATGGTCACCAAATGAAATCTAGCCAACAAAGAGAGACATTATAGAAAAGTAAAGGCTCAAGAGCTTAGACCTGGAGAATGTGTGTTGTTGCAAAATCTAGGATTACATGGTAAACACAAAATTGCTGATTGATGGCACCATCTTCCCCATGTTATAGTTGGAAAGTTGGATGATTTGCCAGCGTACAAAGTGCGCCCAGAGAATAACTCCAAAGCTGTCAAGACCATGCACCGTAACCACTTGCTACCTATTGGTCAAGTTATAATTTAGGCTGAACCCACCGAGATTGATTCCCCTGGACCAGTGACTCATGCTGCTTCAAGAAAGAAACAGAGTCAGCCTGACCCCATGGTTGCCGATTTAAGACTTCCTCCGAAGCAGGCCCAGAATGATAGTGACTGCCAGTCTAACTCGGATGACTGCGAGTGTGATAATGCCTATTACCCCTCATATGAACTGAGTCAGTCGTTTCGTGGAAATCCTATGTTGAATTATGGGGATGAAGCTGGGCCTTCTGGACTGCCTAATGCCCCAGCATCATCCTTGGAGCCACTTCTCCCTGAAGGTGAAGTGCAAAGTATCACGTCTGAGGATGCTGAGTCTTTGTGTATCGTGGAACTGTATGATTTGCCTGAAGGAGATGCTCATGCTATGAGTCTTTCTGGTGACATGCCAGAACTTGAGGAACACTATGAGAGTGCTGACAACCCCCCTTCAGTGCCAGAGTGTCTTCAAAATGAGCCAAGTGTTGTAGGAACAGAGACTACAGAGCAAGGGGCTGACAGTGCTCCCAGCTTGGACATTCCCCTTCATGCAGAGGCACCCCTCACAAGTGATGAAAGCTCCAAGACCATTGCTGAAAGTACAGAGACTGTGGTTGTTCACCCCAGAAAGACTGGCCAAGCTGTCAAGCCAGTGGCACGCTTCAGTTACGATTCCCCGAGGAGGCCAGTGGATTTGCCTCTCAATGTAGTCCACAAAGGTGTTTATGTCTCTCAGAGCTCACAGCCCAAATTGAGCTTGATGGCCCATTCCAGGTTACTTGTCCTGCCCTGTCACCATGGTGCCCCTGCCCCATCCAGCCCCAAGTTAGCTAATAGGGAAGGGCCCCCCTCATGCATTGTTTAGAGTACAAGAAGTTATTACATGATTCTGTATAGTAATGTTCAATTTACCTGTGTGAAATATGCATAATGTAGTGTCAGAATGGAAATTATATAGTGGAGTACATTGAAATGTATAGTAAAGTGACAAGTTATGCCAATTGATGAATCAGATAGTACTTGTATAGCATGCTAATGGTATAACTATCTTGTATATGTTGCATTTTCAATGTTATGATGGTACAGACTTGATGCGGACGCCAAGTTTTCCCAGGTAGGGAAGGGTGTAACCCCCCTACAAATGGGGGTTCCCAAAAAAGTCTTCCTTGAGCTTGCCTAAATGCTCACTGCCAGGCTGGTGTCCTGCATTTTAGCAGTTTAAATGTGATTACCAGAGCTTGTATAGCCTCTGTGTACTGTCTCTTTAAGAGATGCTTGATTGCAGCATAAGTAATCTGAGATGGAGCTCTTTTGAAAGATGTAACTATTTGCTGAAAACCATTTAGAATGATAATGATAATGTAATTTGTCTAACCTGCTTTCTTTGTAACAAGGACAGTTTTGTTTGTCTCCACTATCTTCGTCCCGGACTGCAGATTAGACCAATCAGTTCTGGTGGGACCTAAAATGTAGCCGGACTACAGGAGCTGTCTGAATTTAAAATCTATAGAAACTGTGGTTTGAGTTTTTACGCCTTTTTTGCAACTGAAGAGGGAGCTCTTGCTTTGACTGACAGCCAAATCAGCCAACCAAATCTTTTGGATCTTGGGGAAGTCCCGGGCTGCTTGCAGTTTTCAGTTTAGTTCTGAGCTGAAAACTCAAGAAGAAGAAGCTGAAGTAATTTTGGGCAGAAATCCTAAGTGGATTTGCATGAGAAAACTGTGAAAGGGCTGAGTTTTTGGCTGCATGTCTGCTGCTGTTCCATGAGAGGTGGAGAAGAGAATTATTTTGGACTAAATCCAAGTTTGTGTGACTAAAGTAAGCTACTGAAGTGGGCCAGGCTCAACCTGAAGAAAACTGAATATTTTTGCTGAATGCGATCGACCTTTCAGGAGTTCCAGCTACCCTTAAGCTCCCGGTGTGTGCCTATACTTTGCGATTGTGACCGGGGAGCACTTTGCCTTGTACAGTAGAATTCCCGTACATGTAAATGTGCTATGAGCTGCTAGTGGGTTGTGAGTTAGTTCCCCACTGTGTGAACTGTGTTCTGCTTGCTGGAAGCTGTATCCAGCTCAAAACGGACTGCATTCGAACTTGTCTCCATGCGGTCTGGGCCCAGCCAGACTACCCACTGCACAGAGAAGCCGACGAGAGACCTGCCTGGGGATCAGCCCCTCTGCTCCATGCTTGAACAGGAACAATGCCTCTGTGAGTTGTGTGGGCCCTGATTCTCCTGGCATTCCAGATCAACCACCTGCGGTCTCGATTTTTGTCCAGTCTGTGTCCAGTCTTGGGTATCGTGAGTAAATACCAGGGTAGCTTCCTGCACCAACAGCTTAATCTGAGTGTGTCATCTGATTGTCTTGTTGTTTTGTTTCCTTTACGAACTGAGCCCTCTGGCTCCAGATTACAAATACTGTGTACTGTGCATGTTGTGTTTTCCATCACAGGGCCCCAACCAGCTGCAACCCTGGGCAACTGTCCTGGCTAGCCCATCTCTTCTCCACCTGGGTACCCAGAGGTGGACTGTGTGGGGGGGGACTCAAAGTGCATGCATAACTGCTTGACTGATATAACCTTTAAGCTGTAGACCTTTCAAAAGCATTCGACACCGTCTCCCATCCCCTCCTTCTGGATGCACTCAGTTACTCTGGCTTTGCCGCTGGGCCTATCTCCTGGTGCGCTAGCTATCTGTCAGCCCGCTCACAGCGCGTAAAAATTGGGAGGGCTCTCTCTGACATCCATCCCATCCTCTCCGGTGTCCCCCAGGGCTCCATTCTTAGACCCCCTACTCTTCTCCCTTTGCTTTAACTCACTCCTGGTTTCCTGTAGTGGTAATATATTATTGTATGTGGATGACGCCGTTATCTTTGCCACTGATCGTAACCCTATCACTCTCCAAGACTCCCTGCAAAGATCCTTTAATAAAGCTGAGGGATGGTTCCAGGAATGTAGGCTGGTGATAAATCTCAAAAAAACTAAAACCATGGTCTTTGCTCACCCACAAAACAAGTTGTGCAACTTTCAGCTCCACGTACACTCAAGCTCCAAGCTCATGCTTGAGCAAGTCTGCTCCTATAAATACCTTGGAATCCACTTTGACCCCTTCCTCTCCTTCCATGGCCACATCTCAGCCTTTGCTGCAGCGGCTAATATCAGACTAGGCATATTACATCGGCACAAAAAGTGTCTCCCCCCCCCGAGGCCCTTCGACTCGCAGTCACCTCATCCATACTGTCACTAGTGGATTATGGGTTGCCTGTGTATGGCGCTGCTGATCAGACAGCTCTTAACAAAATTCACACCATACTGAACAAAGCCAGCAGGCTAATCACAGGCACCCCCAGGTTAACACACACCTGTCAGTTATATGAGAAAGCTGTATTGCTTGACCTGGATGAACGGCTCAAATATCAGACCTGTATCATAACAATAAAAACCCTTCTTGGGCTATCCCCACCAGGTCTGATGGCCACCGCACAACATACTAACTCTCAAGTGCACACCCGTTCTGCTGACAAAATCACCCTATCGATCCCTAGGGCTAGGACCGTGCACAGTCAATGAGCCTACGGCTATAGAGCCCCCTTCTGGTTCAACACTTTGCCCCCATCCATCTCTGATGCCCCTTCTATATCCTGCTTTAAAACCTCCCTATGAAAGCACCTAATCAGTATTCATAGCTGTACTTGTTATTAGTTTTAGCCTGGATAAACAATATAACAAGGCCACTTGATAGCTGCTTATGACTATTTGAATGTTAGATTGCTGGATGATACTTTTGTTTCTCTCCCTCTGTTGTATCACTTGATGTACCACCCTTTGTTTTGTACCCAATACTGTTTACATGCTGTTGTATTGTGACCTGCCTTTATGTGACAAGGTACCTTTCTAAATGAGCCTCTGGCTCAAAGGTTTTCCCAAACTGCTGTACAAATAAATAAATAAATAAAAATAAATAATTAACCTGATTTTGCCCCTCCCTTGTTCAAGTCCCCTGAATAAATCAGATCTAACTTTTTCTGCATGTAATCTGACTGTGGTTCCAGTTTGTGCTCAAAGTACTGTACTGTTGCTATTTGCTGTGCTTAACCTTGTTTTACAGGGGGTCCCCAGGAACCAGAGGAACCAGCCCTGGTGGTAAGTGCAAACAGTGTGGGAACTTGTGTGGTGTACCAGGGTTATTCTGAAAGTGACTATTGTACATTGTTCAGGCCACTAGAGGGGAAAGAGGGGGGGTTACAGTATCCTGGAGGGCTGTGCCCAGGTTAGCTTGACCACTGCCAACCCTGACCTCTGGGTGGAAGCACCTGTTTCAGAACTCAGGCCCCTTAACCTGCTACTAGCCCAGCAGGCAGGGGTAGTAGCCCTTGGGATAATGCCACCTAGGAGTTACATGCCTAAGATGTTAAAAGGAAGACTTGATGACTGGCAACATCTGCGAATGCAGTGTCAGCCCATCATCAAGAACTACCCCAGACCATGCACCCATTTGGAGGAAGACAGCTGTACACCCCGAAGCCAAAGACCAGAGGGTAAACCCACTGCCGACCTCTCCATCCGGTGACCCGGATCCACCACCAACACTTCAGTCTTCCCAGAATTCAATTTCAGCCAGCTGGATTTCATCCAGTCATGGATTTCTGTTAGACAGCTGTTAAACACTGAGACTGCACTATCCTGGTTGGGTGCAAAAGACAGCTAGAGCTGTGTATCATCAGCATAGCAGTGAAACCTCAGCCCATATCATCTTATAATGTTTCCGAGGGGCAGCATGTACACTGCGAACAACATGGGGGACAAGACCGAGCACTGGGGGAACCCGCATGGCAGAGAGAATGGCTCAGAGGAAAAAACCCTCGATACCACCCTCTGAGATCTGCCAGTGATGAAAGATTAAAACCATCTGAGAACTGGACCTGCCAGGACACAGATAACCCTCAGGCATTTGAGCAGCACCCCATGGTCCACAGTGTCAAATGCTGAAAAGAGATCAAGAAGCACCAAGATGGAACGGCGCTTCTGATCTCTCGCCACCAGGAGATCATTGAGCACCCGAACCAGAGCGGTCTCAGTACTACGTCTTTTCTGGAAACCAGACTGGAGAGGATCATAGACATTGTGGATGGTAAGATGATTCTCCAGTTGCAGCAGAACTACTTTCTCACTCACTTTCCCAACAAAGGGAAGGTTAGAAATAGGTCTCTAATTAACAAAGCAGTTTGGGTCCAATGCAGCTTCCTTAAGAAGCGGTGTCACCATTGCCTCCTTCAGGGAGCTAGGAAACTCACCTGAGTCTAAGGAGCACCACACAATCTTTGCAAGGACTGGACTGATGGACTCAGTACACCCCAATAATAAGCATGTTGGGCCTGGATCCAAACTACAGCACTTTGGCTGCAAATTCTGGACAATCCATACAATGTCCGCAATCTCTGGCCAGTCAAAAGATATCCAAGGAAACAGAGAAGGAGTGACCATTCACCGACCACCAACAACCCTCCATAGAGAGTGCTGGATGGATCTCGGCTCTAATGTTGGCCACCTTATCTGCAAAGAATTGAGCAAACTCATCACACTTAACTTGTAAAAAAGCACCTCAAACCTCTAGACAGGTTGTATTGCACAACCTGTCCACGGTTCGAAAGAGCTGAGCCAGTCGATTCTGAGTAGCAGCAATTTCACCGGACAGGAACTCTGTCTTCTACGTGTGATTGCTGATTGATAGCTTTGATAATGATCCATCAATCTAAGGTGGTCAGCTTCAAGAGCCGATTTCCACCAGTGACACTGTAACCTTCGTCCAATTCATCTCAACTCCCTCACGGTCCCATCAAATCAAGGGGACCGAGGGCAGAAGGAGAGAGGGCGAGCACAGACTGGGGTGATAGAATCCAGAGCTTCAGTAACAGCCTTATTATAGGCTTGAACTAAACTGTCTGGATCCTTGCGTCCCCCTAAGAATCTCGATAGGTCTAATACTGCCAGTAGGCCTTCCGGAGTCACATCCATCAATGTGCAGTATCTGACCATCTACACAGGGGCAGACCTATAAGGGGGGGCCCTGGAGATTGAACCATACTATGTGGTGATAAGACCATATGACTGGTTCCACCACCAAGTCGAAGGTCTCCATCCCCAGGAGGAAGACCAGATCAAGTGAGTGACCATGATTGTGAGTAGCAGAGGCACCTACCTGTGTGAACCCCAACAAGTTCATAAGTTGGAGGAAGTCTTGTCCAAACTGCGAGAGTTCATCGTCGATCCAGGCATTAAAGTCGCCTAGGACCATCAACCTGGGCGACTCAAATGCCATATCGACGATGAAGTCTGCTACTTCCTGTAGGAACAGTTTCTCACCTCCGGGTGGACGGTAGATGAGAACGATTCTGCAGCCCACACCTGCTACTATGGTAAACTCAAATTATCTGACCTCTTCGACTGGCACACAAGTAAGGCCCAATTCCGATCTAAAACAAATGGCTACATCCCCTTCCCTGTGGTCCAATCTAGAGCGGTGTATCACCGAGAACCCAGCTGGGACTGCCACCTCTAAAATGGGGCAAGCACAGTCATCAAGCCAGGTCTCGGTGATGCAAGCCAGGTCTACTGTCCCAACAAGATCAGCGATAACTGCCATCTTGTTCTTAATAGACCTGGCATTGCATAACACCACTTGAGTCAGACGGGATTCTGTGACCGGCCGAGCTATCGGCCCAGAAATACTGGAGCCCTTGGGTATGGAGACTAGATATGGAGCACCATGTTCTAGAGACCGTTTTGCCCCAGGGAGTCCCCTGGTTCATACTGCCCTGATACAGCCCTCCCCGCTCCCCCCCCGGGTGTTCATGATCCCCAGCCCACCTCCGCCTCCTGTTAACAATACCCAATGCCCTGCAGTGGCTATAAACCACTGCAGAAAGGGGAGGACAGTACAAGGGCCAGAGGTCCTGGAGTTTAGAGGGGGAGTAGTGCCTGACCAGGAGAACAGCAGACCAACACATCTTCAATCCCTAGTTTGCCCAGAACCAACAACAATAACACACCCATATGCCTTCCACCCCCTGAGAGACTTATGATATTACAATAACCTTAAGCTACAATACAACCCTCACAAAACAACCCTATAAATACCCTCACTCCAAAAGAATACAAAACAATAAACAATATAGAATAAATTCAAACAAAACCAATCAACACAAAATGCAAGTTTAGTGGCCCAGAGTACTCTCACCACTCTGGTTAACTTTGACCAAAATAGATCATCCCCACTACCTCTCACGTAGTGGGGAAAAATCCAACAGAAAGGAAAAAAAAAAACAAATCAAATTAATAAAGTAACTAAAAAACAGTTTAAAGTAACTAACAATACAATGTCATAAAACTTCATTCAAATTTAGTCGCAACTCTCAAGGAGGAATAAGGAAGATACCAAAGAAAGCCGCAGTATATTAAAGTCACAACACTCCTTGCATGTAAGGCAAATAGACCACTCCCCACTATTAGGGGAAAAAGGGCAAGTTATAATATAAAAACCAGCCCAAGTTCAAAGTTGTGAAGGAACGAGCCAAATAAATCCAATTAAATTTCCCAGCCTCTGCAGCCGGGGATAGCAGACCTCAGTCCAAGTAAAAGTCCCAGGACATTCAGGACACAGCCCAGGAGATCACCAATGCAGGAGTGGGCTGGGGCATGCAACTAAATCCCAAGGTGAGCTCCCCGATGCACCAAACTCACAAGCCCCCGCCCGGCCGTCCGCAACCCGCAGCTACAATTCTCGGGAGGCAGGCCGCAAGAACTGTCCCCCAGAGAATTTAGAAGAGTCCCTTTACTCTGACTCCCCGGAGAACACGAGGGACAACTCCTGTTCGGTCGTGGGAAGCCTAGTCAGCAGCTGACCCTAAGCACAAGGGGGAGGCCCCCCACCCAACACAGCTCCCAAACCATGCCACCCTTCCAATGTTAAAATTCCAGCTGACCTCAGTGCACAGAACGACACCTGCACACCTCACAGAAGGGATGATCCTATAGCACTAACAAGGCACTATGGGGTCATTTGTATCTCATTGTGGCCTCACTGCAGGCTGGAGCAAACAGAGTTTGCAACCCCCCACAACACCTGTCAGGGCTGCTTGTACTGGGCTAGTCCTCCCACCAGCCCCCCAAACACCCTGTCGATGAGAATGCATATATCCCTGGTGTCTGCTTGTCCGCCACCCCCAAACTCCTGGCCAGGCATATCTATAAGATTCCCTGGTGTCCAGTGGACCCCTTACTCAAACCCCTACCTGTCTGTATCTGAAAGATTCCCTGCTGTCTGCTGGTCTTGCCACCCCCGAACACCCCAACAGTAAATTTAACACATGTTCCTAGTGCCCAGTTGTTTCCTTACCACCAGTCACCCCTCCAGTTATTTTCAAACATTTCTCAGTGTCCAGTGGCCCCCCCCCGGGTTTGACTCCACTACCCCAACCTGACCCACCCTAGTGTTAGTGTGCATCCAAAGTCTCAACCCACTCACCCACTGGCCCTGCTCCCAACATGTCCCCCCTTGTGGCCATTAAAGACCCTTTGCTCACCTCAATGGATAGACGCTGACTGACAGGCCACCATTGTGTGCTTACTGTAATCAGC
Organism: Neoceratodus forsteri; assembly: GCA_016271365.2. Classification (NCBI taxonomy): domain Eukaryota; kingdom Metazoa; phylum Chordata; order Ceratodontiformes; family Ceratodontidae; genus Neoceratodus; species Neoceratodus forsteri. The sequence goes on from CM057455.1 coordinate 59,040,213, forward strand.
TGTGACTACAGTAGGTGCATGACTGTGACCTCTCCAGTCAGTGGCTGGCCATGGAGATGGGCAGAGGCCTATGCGGGTTGCCAGTGGGGGGCATGCTAGGGACAGAGTGGGTGGGTGGCAAGAGTAGTGGGTGCACTGGTCCTAGGGTGGGTTGGGTCAGGGTAGGCAAAGTCAAACCTGGGGGTTGGGGGGGTCAACTAGACACCAGGAAAGTGCTTTAAAATAACCGGAGGGGTGATCGAGAGGATGGGGATAGCTGGACACCAGGGAAGTGTTTGAAAATAACAGTGCTCCCATAGTGATCCGGCATTTTCCCTGTAACTCCAGGGCAATTTGCCTGTGTTTTCCTGTTATTTCTATGGAAGCTGAATTGTTCTGTTTTGCTGTATATCCAGTGCAAGTCTATGGGAACAGTTTCCCTGTAGATGACTCCAAATCCTGTAGCATACAGGAATAACTGTAGATCTGGGAGCCCTAAAATAACCAGAGGAGTAATCGGGGTGGTGGGACCACTGGCACCAGAGGAGTGTTTGAAGATTATCAAAGGGTGATCAGGTGGGGGGGCCCAGATGGGATGCGCAGGTAATAAGACATGGTTTAGGGAGACAGTAATCAGCACAGCACTGAAGGCTACTCACTGCCTCTCCAAACCTACCAATATGTTGGTGCACCTATATGCGAGGCACTATCAGTAGGAGGCAGCTAGGGAACAATGACCTTAACTCCATTTGGTTCGAACTGGCCCTTGAGACTGGAAAGCCCCAATCGAGAACTGAAGTCCTTGATTTTAAGAGGACAGACTTCAGCAGGCTGAGGGAACTGGTCAGGGAAAAGTCAGCAACAATTTCATGGGGTGGAAGAGAGATGGGGGTAATAAATGGGGCCATTCTTGAGGTATCTCAGTTATGCATGAGAACAGTAACCAAAAGGAATAAGTTCATTATGGTTCTCGGCAAAAGTCAGGGAAGCAGCGGGGCAAAGAAAAAAATCCTTCTACAAGTACAAAGAAAAGCAGGGGGAGGAAGAATGGAGAGAATGTTTCTGAGAAATAAGGAGGCAAAGAAGACAGTTAGGCAGGCAAAAGCAGACACAGAGCTGTGTATTGCAGCAGGGGTCAAGGGCAGAGAAAAACATATCTTGTGATATATTAAGGAAAAAAAGAAAGAAAGGAGGGGAAATAGTTAGGCTATCAGAGGGGGAAGGGTGATAAAAGAGGATGAGCAAAAGGCTGCCATCATCAATGACTATTTTTGCTCGATTTTCACCAGGGATGAAGGTGGGCCCTTGTCTGAGAGTGGCATCAAAGTGTCTGATAAGAGGTATTGGAGATGAGGCAGCCAATATTTACAAGTGATAAGGTCAAGAAAGGGTTGGCAGCCCTAGACACAGATAAGGCCTCGGGACCAGATAGGTTGCATCCACGGACATTAGTAGTAAAATAGTTTATTCTGTACTTCCAGAAAAGTATAGCCCAATTGAGCAAAGGCTCATTTACAATGGAGTCCCAGGTACCAAAAAGACAGTTTCGCATTTTAAAATGCTAAATTACAAACATACAGAATAACATAAAAGTAACACAATAAGTTACATCATACAAACTAGTCACACAAATGTTTGGTAGCACAGCATTATTTACGATCCATGTTTTTAAAGAACTCCAGGATACAGTTCCCTTTTGGCATCTTCTTAGATGACTTGGTAGGTCGTTCATTAATTTTGGGCCATATATAGAAAAATAAAGCTAGGACAGAGCTAGGATAGAGCTAGAGCATACTCAGGGAACCGGCAGTGGAACTGGCTGAACCCCTGGTAGGACAATTCAACTGCTTCCTATAGACAGGGGTAGTTTGAAAGCACCGAAGGATGGCTGACATTGTTCCATAACAGGAGTGACAAGAAATAAGCAAGGGGCTACAGACCCATCAATCTGACCTCCATTCTAGGGAAACTGATGGAGTCACTGATGAAAGAAGACCTCATGGACTACCTGGAGAGCAACGGACTCCAGGATAGTAAACAGCATGAGTTTGTGCCAGGGAGGTCCTGTCGGACAAATCTGATAGTTTTTTTTGATTGGGCAATGAGGGACTTGGCTAGGGACCACACCATGGATTTGCTCTGTATTGATTTCGGGAAGGCTTTCAACTCAGTGCCCCACAGACGCGTGTTGAAGAAGATGGAGGATCTGGGTAAGGCTAAGGACATAGCCTTCCGGTGACGTCATGGAGCAAGCAACAGCACACTAAGACAAGCTCCTCTCCTGAAACCCCTAAAAAATGCTAAATTAATAGGAGACTGCACCCAAAGCATCTAGATGGCAATGATGAAACCTCCCAAAGACAATCGGAGCAGAGCCAAGTTTAAAGGAACCTCGAGGAAATCCGATGCAACAGGATTAAAACCATCACCTCGAGAGGCCAGCCGAAGCCCATCTCCAGTCAGCCTACCAGATACTGATGAAGAGCATGAGCAGCTAACACGATCGAGATTTGATAAGTTGTTCCACGAAATAAAAGAAATGCGTGCTGAAAATAGAGCAGAATTTAAACAACTAAACCAACATTTCTTGGGTCTGGAAAAAAGAGCGGAGGAGGTGGAGGGGCGACTTAGCAATACAGAAGACACCACCATTAAAATAAATCTAGCCATCTAGGCACTTCTACAACACACAGAACAACTACAAAATAAATGTGTGGATTTAGAAGGCCGGTCTAGACGGGAAAATATACGTATACATGGATTGCCCGAAGGAACGGAAACCGGCCGAATGCCGGAGTTTATTTCCGACTTAAAAGATATATTGAATCTACCACCAGGATTTCAGCTCGGTATAGAATGAGCACATCGAGCTTTACAATCGAAGCTCCCCACCAGATTCAAGACCTCGGTCAATCATCATAAAATTTAACAGCTAAAGAATGAAAGAAGAGATATTGAGTAAGGCGTGGCAACAAAAAGAAGTAAAATACCTATCTCACAGACTGTATTTTGATCATGATTATCCGCCTGAGATATAAAAACAAAGGCTCCAATACGCCCCCATCCTGAAGGTTCTGCGTGCTAAAAATATCAAATTCAATATCCCTTACCCAGCTCGACTGAGAATCATGTGGCCTGAAGGTATCAAGGGCTACGACACTCCTGAGGAAGCTGGTAAGGCCTTATTCAATAAAGGCCTTCTGAAAGCGCCACTTCACGCACTACAGAACTCAGATTCCCAGCATGACATACGATCGCCATCTGACTGGCTGTTGGCAGCCTCCAAGAGAAAACGAGGGCGCGGTCTTCTGATGTCATCGTTGGTGCCCCTTGCGACGGTCCGTGCAGCGCTTCTCAAAACTCAGGCAATTACAAGGACTCAGGCTGCAGATACACAGGACTGAAAAGATAAGTACAGAAAAACGGTCTTTGAGATTCTTCAGAACTTTGAGAGATGTGAGGCTGGTGCAGTAATAAGAGAACGGACTGATGGTTTCAAACACAGAACCCCATCAATCTGGACCTGTGCTACCGCTCAGACTGAATCCTTAATTAGATAAATTCTAGAGCATGATGCTAAATTTCGCCCTGGTAAAGCATTCTATTAGAAATTATAGAATGCTAGTAAAACTCTAGGAGAGCTTTCAATCACAGAGCAGTAACACACCTGAAATAATAATATGGGTGCAAATTACTTGTTAAGCTGAAGGGGGGGATAAGATTGTTGAGATCATCCTAGTCTCTGACATATAATATTTTGTGCTAGCACTCTGAGTGGTTTAATAACTAATGTCACGCACTGCACTGAAATTCTCAGCTGCAAGAGCCTAACTAAGACTACTGCAGGCTCACAGGGACAGCCACTATTTTAGTGGCGAGAAGAACCTACTTCATCTCCCCTGCCAGAAGCTCACTTTTTTAAGTGTGCGAGAGAACTGGCAACAGAGATCCACTGGAAGCCTTTGTAGATCTCCACTTTGGAAGCCAATAGATGGTAGAAAATGTTGCAAAGTTATGGATTTTTGGAAAATCCATTTGTTTTGTTGCTGAGTTAAAGGGAGAGAGTTTTACTGTCATGATAGAACCTACGGTTAATATTGCCTCTAGATATAGACTGTGTAATGGAGAAATTAGGGTAATCTACACCAACAGAGGGTCATTACTGATTCACTATGGTTAGCTCAAATTTATAAATATTATCTTATAATGTCAATGGGTTAGCCCACCCCATTAAGAGAGCCAGAACTAAGTCTTTTTTAAAGAAATCTGGAGCTGCTTTCATTTTATTACAGGAAACCCACATGAATAAATTAGAACATGGAAAGCTCCTAAAATTTGGATATAAGAAAATAGTAGCATCTGAGTACGGTAAAGGTCATAGAAGGGGAACAGCTATTTTAATTCCGCACTCCACCTGTTTTGACCTCAAAGATACAATAGTGGATAAGGAAGGCAGATACTCAGCCATTAAGGGACACTATAATGGATCCATGCTCACTCTCGTCTCATTATATGCACCAGCAGGTACTGAATTTACCTTTTATCGTGATTTCCTTCTTAAGGTGATACATTGGGCTGAGGGTCACTTGGTAATAGGAGGAGACCTAAACTTAAAACTAAATCCTACACTGGACTCCTCTGGACAGTCTCCTAAAGGAGAGAGGGGGGGATGGCTAAGAAGGTAGATAAATTACTGGGAGAACTTGGCCTAACTGATGTTTGGCGTGCATACCATAAAAACGCTAAACAATATATGTACCTTTCACATCCTCACCAAACGTATTCAAAACTAGACTATTTTCTTGTTCTAAAAGAATCTTTAGGAATCTGTAGATCTGTGGAAATAGGATCGAACTTGCTCTCGGATCACTCCCCTATATACCTACGACTTGCAATAGGTCCCCCAAAGCGATCAATATTTTGGAGATTAAACCTTTCTCTACTCCAAACTAAAGAGAACCAGGACATTATAACTCAGACGATAAAACAGGCAATACAATTTAATCAACACCTTGATGTTTCCCCTGGGATCCTATGGGATACAACGAAAGCCCTTTTTCAAGGGAAATTTATTGAGATCTCAGCTAGATTACAAAAACAAAGAGAAAAAAGACAGAAGGACTTTCAAGATCAGATAGCAGAGCTGGAAAAACAACAGCAACAAAAATTAAATAAAGAATGGGGAAAACAACTAAAAAGATTGAGGACAGAGTTAATAAAAACCCTAGATTATCAGGCAGAACAAAGACTAATTTATATAAGGCAGAGATTTTACGAGGGGGGACTGAGAGCCCTAAAACTTTTGACCAATAGGTTGCACCAACACAGGAATAGAGCTACAATTACTAAAATTAGAGACCCCATTAAACATACACTTCAGTATAAAATTGAGGAGATAGCTGAGTCCTTTAGGAAATACTACCAGAACTTATATGCTAAAGCCACTACCCCCACGGCACAAGAAATTGAAGAGTTCCTAACCCCCTTAGGGCTCCCAAATCTTACGGAGGCACAAGGAGAGACACAAGTAGACCTTTTACTGAACAAGAAATTTCCCTAGAAATTAAGAATTTAAAAACAGGAAAATGCCTAGGCTCGGTAGTGCATACAATTACGTACGAGCAGATGATGGTAAGATGCCCCCATCGTGGACGCAGGCAATAGTGTCTGTTATATCAAAGCCAGCCAGGGACACCACCAGTTGTGCATCATATCATCCCAACTCTATCCTAAACACTAACTATAAGATAATGACAGCCATATTGGCCAGAAGGGTGGAGGGAGTCCTGCCTGGACTCATACATATGGACCAGGCAGGCTTCATCCCAGGTAGACAAACACTGGATAATGTCAGAAGGACTATTAATATTATAGATAGGTTACAATGTACAACTCAACCAATCTGTATCATGAGCCTGGATGCTGAAAAAGCATTTGATCAGGTCTCATGGGAATTCCTCCAGGGCTCCCCGTCTGGCTTTGGTTTCCCTACACTCTTTTGCCAATTTATAACTAAGATCTACACGAATCTGATGGCTTATGTACAAGCCAATGGATATATATCACAATCATTTGGATTGTCCAGAGGAACACGACAGGGATGTCCCTTGTCCCCTATTCTTTTTGCGCTCTATATTGAGCCATTAGCACAAAGTATACGACTAAACCGGGATATACGGGGAGTGACATGGAATAACACATCCCATAAAATTGCATTATATGCAGATGACATCCTATTATATTTAACAGACCCTGAAAATTCTCTCCCCAAGGTATTCCAACAAATAGAGACCTTTTCAAGATGATCTGGTTACAAACTAAACTGGTCGAAAACAGAAATCCTAACAATGAATGCCCATATATCCCAGGAACTCAAGCTTAAATACCCAATGAAATGGGATTGCCCTAATATCAAATATTTAGGGGTGAGGCTGGGTAGATCACCCGCCTACCTATATAAAGATAATTATCCTCCCCTCCTCAAAGCAATATGGACAGATCTCCAGAGATGGTCGCTCCTACCACTCCCCTTTTTATTCAAGGTTACAAGCCTTTAAAACAAACATATTACCAAGATTTCTCTATTTGTTCCAAGCAGTTCCCTGCCCAATACCTCTGACAGATATAGTGAATTGGCAGAGGAAAATGATGTCAGTTTTTATGGGCCTATTCTCGTCCAAGAGTATCAAGACAAATTTTATTTCTACCCAAGCAGGCAGGGGGAAGGGCCTGACCTAACCTACAAGATTATTAGTTGGCCACTCAGATGAAGATGGCCCTCCTATGGTCCCACCCACAATATACAGACCACTGGCAACAAATGGAACTAAGTACCCAAACAGACATTCCCCTCTCTATGATCATTTTTAATCCCCCAGCACAAATAGACATACAATCATATCAAGGATATGCTATATGAACAACAGTAAGAGGATGGATACAGGGGACTAAAAGGGGATTTACAGCCAAAAATATGTTGACGTACAGAAGCTGGAGTTTCAACCCAGAATTCAGGCTGGCCACCTGTCACAGATGTTATACCCAACAATTGAAGGGAGGCCGATATGCGTCCTGGCAAGTACTTAAAGGGCAGGATATATTACCCTTTGAAATCCTCAAAACCAGAAAGAAATGGAATGCATCAGATTGCATCTATTACTATCAGATAAGGGATTTTATAAATACTAAGCTGAGACAGGTGGCGACTTGGTGGAATGAGAGACCTTTCCCCAGGCCTTTGAAACCATGTGGGGGAAGGCACTCACGGTAAAGACGCAATAACTATGTTGTATAATAACTTGATTGTTGATAATGGGAATAATACTCAAAAGACTCAAAAAAAGTGGTCGGAGGAACTGAATATTACATTAAGTTCACAAGCTTGGAGTAACATTTTTAGAAATGTGTGGAAGACAACCTCCTCACCAAATTGGAGTGAGTTTACCTGGAAGCTCAGAATTAGATACTTTTACACCCCAACAAAGCTATGCAGGGCGGGTTTATTGTCACAAGGGCTGTGTTGGAGGGGGTGCGGGACCACTTCAGCTGATCAATCGCACATATTTTGGTTCAGCACTATGATCCAGAGCTATTGGTCACAAATATGTAAGCATTTGACTGAAATATTTATGCTGACAGTTAATATAGCCCCAGAACATTGTATTCTTGGCTTATATCCACACAAAGTGAGAGGCAGGGAGGCACATTACCTCTGGGTCATTTTAACAATAGCTGCCATGAAAGCCATTACAAAAAAATGGCTGCAGCAGAAACCTCCAGAGCTACAGGACTGGTTAGTACTAGTGAACCAGATTTAACATATGGAAAGGATAACACATTCTATAAACCATCAGAACGAAAAGTTTGCTAATAGATGGAATTGGTGGGACTTATATCAAAATAAGATATAGTAAGAAGTCCAAATGGTACAGTCTTTAATGAATACTGCCCATTCTTTGTTACCCTCCTCTAATACAGGAGGAGATTTGCCCATTCTGCCTCTCCTTTGGTCTCAATACCTATTAGCATTAAAATAACTTTAAAATTAACTCTCATGACAGTATCAGTTGAGTGAATGTTTTACTCTCCTGGACAGTGTATAAGTTACAGTTCAGAAGTTTTAGGTAAACCTGTTTTTTTTCTTTTCTTCTTTTTATTTTTCCAGGATAAAATACAAACAATACTGGGTTTATACCTATATTAAATTGTTATATTAATCTAACGTTAAAAAGACTTTTTAGATCAAATTTGTACATGAAGTGTAAATATTACTTATTGCTTGTTTTGGTTAAGCAAACGAAGAGTAAGAATTGACAAGAAATGAATAATGAATACTTATTGTGTGAATATTCTGTGAGATATAATACACTATGTATAAAATGTATTCCTCAATACGCAAGTATAAAAAAAAGGCTAAGGACATAGGTAACTGGATTGGAAACTGGTGAAAAGGTAGGCAGCAGAGGGCTGTGGTTAACAGGATCAATGGGGGTCAAATCAAAAGAGAGGGAAGTCATGAGTGGGGTGCCACAGGCATTTGTCCTGGGCTTGGTTCTCTTTAATACGTTCATCAGTGACATTGGATAAGGTTTCTGTGGAAGGTTTTGTCTCTTTGCAGATGACACTAAGCTCTGTGGAAGGGTGGATACTGATGAAGGAATCATGAAAACATAGAAACATAGATACTGTTTACGAAAAAGGACCTTAAGGCCCGCCTAGTCTGCCCTATGTCCCTGCCTTCTGTGCTACTGTAGACCCAAATTAATCTCTGGCCTTACCCCCACCCACCCTGTTACTAAGGTACCCTTGTGCCTATCTCATGCATGTTTGAAATGTGTTACCATTTCAGTACCCACCACCTCTGCTGGGAGGCTGTTCCAGACATCCGCCACCCTGTCAGTAAAGAAGTATTTCCTCACATCCCCTCTAAGTATCCCCTCTTCCAGCTTCATAGCATGCCCTCTTGTCCTTGATCATCTCTTTCTGTGCAAAATGATACCCTCCTGTACCTGATTATTACCGTTGAGGTATTTGAATGTTTCTATCGTGCCCCCCCTCCTTTCTTCCAGAGAATACATATGTAATTCCCAGAGTCTTTCCTCTGAGGACTTCTGATGCAGGCATGCTCCATTTTGGTTGCCCTTCACAGAAGTGCAGAGTGACATACAAAGCTAGAGGGGTGGTCTAAGGTTTGGCAGCTGAAATTCAATGCCAAAAAGTGCAAAGTGGCCGGAAAGTGCAAAGTAATGCACCTAGGGAATTAGAACCTCAGGACAGAGTACTGGATGGGTGGGGTGAGACTTAGCACTACAGTTGAGGAATGTGACCTAGGAGTTATCATCAGTGACACCCAGCTGAGCCAGTGCAACATGGCCTATGGTAAGGTACGTAGGATTCTGGGGTGTATAGGGAAGGGTATTGAAAGCAAGAAGAAGGAGATAATGCTACCCCTTTATAGATCTTTAGTAAAGCTACACCTGTAGAACTGCACCCAGTTCTGGAGTCCTTACCTCAGGAAGGATAGCGACAGACTGGACATGGTACAGCACAGGGTAGCAAAAATGATTCAGGGCCAACAGGGAAGGTCCTATGAGGACTTCCTCAAGGCACTGAATGTACTCGCTGGAGACCAGAAAGGAATGGGAGATATGATAGAGACGAAGTTCTTAAAAGGATTAAACTGTGGGAAACTATTTAGCTTGGATACTAGCTTGTGATCACATAGACATGAGTGGAAACTAACAGAAGGGAAGTACGGGAGGGACATGAGGAAGTATTATTTTACAGAAATGCTGGTGAAGCCGTGGAACAGTCTACCAGCCAAAGTGGTGGGCGCTAAAACAGTTGATGGTTTCAGGCACGGTTGGGACAGAGTGAAGAGTATAATAGCCACCTGGGGCAGTGGAATTGGGAGGAAAAATAGGGGGGAGGAGGGGGTGGGCTAGAACACTGGATGGACAGTATTTCATAGGGTTAGATAGGGAATTTGGGCAGACTGGATGAACTATCGGGCTTTTTCTGCCATCATTGTTTATGTTTCTATGTTTTCAAAGGTACATCATCATATTTGCAGAAACTTGAAGAATGGTCAGGGGTTTGGCAGTTGAAATTCAATGCAAAGAAGTGCAAGATAATGCATATGGGGCACAAAAACCCTGGCACAATATATCAGTTGGGGGGTGAGGATATAGCATGCACCAAGCAGGAAAGGGATCTTGGGGTTATCATCTCTGATGACCTCAAGGTAGGGAAACAGTGTGACAAGGCAGTAGGTAAAGCAAATAGGATGCTGGGATGTATAGGCAGGGCATCACCAGCAGGAAAAGGAGGTCATAATTCCGCTATACAAGACACTAGTGAGGCCCCACCTAGAGTACAGTGTACAGTTCTGGAGACCATACCTACTTAAGGACATAGACAGGGTAGAGAAGGTTCAGAGGAGGGCAACAAAGATGGTGCATGGATTGCATCACAAGTCCTATGAAGACAGGTTGAAGAAACTGAACATGTACTCCCTGGAGGAGAGGAGGGAGAGAGGGGATATGATAGAGACATACAAGTATCTTACAGGGAGGAACAGGGTGCAGGAAAAACTATTTTTCAGCGAAAAGATGTTCCAGGACTAGAGGGCATGGGATGAAGTTGGAGGGAGGATGTATTCAGAGGAAACATGAGAAAGAATTTCTTCACAGAACGGGTGGTGGACAAGTGGAACACCCTGCCAGAGGAAGTGGTGGGGGCTGAAACAATCACGGATTTAAGAATGCATGGGATAGACATAAAGGAATTCTAGAGGTCAGGGGTTAGGGGCAACAGACTTCTAGGAAAACAAACTGAACTTACAAGCTCAAATGGGCAGACTGGGTGGGCCATAGGCCCTTATCTGCCAACACTGTCTATGTATCTATGTATTTAGTTAGTTAGCTAGTTAGTTATACACTCACACGCTCTCACACTGTCACACACACACACACACACACACACACACACACACACACACACACTCTTACACTTATTTGTCAGGTTCAACCATAGGAGGTGTGTCTGGGGCAGCTAGGGTGTGAAATTGATCAGTAGGGAAATATGTAGTGGGTGTGGTGATTTTGGCAGGAAGACAGTTCCAAATGGAGGGTAGCATGTGGGTGACTGATGCTTGCCCTAGATTTCTCTTGCAACGCGGGATCTGCAATTGCCAACCTTCCTTAGACCTGAGGGAGTATGTGCAGTTTGTTGCCAGTGTGAAAAGATCCACAAGGCAGCTTGGGAGTTTACCTGTTCAGTACCTAGCCCCCACTAGAGCTGTGTACAGTGAGTGCCTCTCTGAGGGCAGCATCCACCCGAAATCATTGTACCTGGTGCAGTAGTGTGAGCTGGGGGGCAGGCCAGTGTGAGTCTACACAAGACATTGAATAGTGATGAGAGTTTGGGCAGGATGGAGGAGTTGGCACCAGCATAAACAATGTCCCCATAATGCAGCAGGGGGAAGTCAGAGTATGAAGGACATACACCAATTTCTTGTTGTGAGGCTGAAGGCAGCTTTTCACCCTGTAGTGGGCTCCAAGCTTTGCGTAACATTTGGCTGTTACCTTGAAGGTGTGGCCTGTGTAGTCAAGTTGTTTTTACAGGTGCATGCCAAGGTATTTGTATGAGGACAGGGAGTCAAGGTATTCACCCTGGGAGTAGCGTAGGTTCAGTGAGTCAGGGGCAGCGCTGCCTGAGACCTGAGATATAAACAGAGTAAAAAAAAATAAATTATTGGCAAATGCTAGGACTTTACACCCATGATATTTAAAAGCAATACTACCAATTAAGCATTAAGGTATGACCAGGGTTGGTTTCCCAATACTTAATCCCAACCTAAGTTGTGTAATAGAACCCCAAGGCATAGCCGAGGGCCTCACGCACATGGCAGTTGGATTAACTACTGGCAAACCAACTCCTGGGAGTTCCTTAATGTTATCATAAAAATGAAGAGATATACAGAAACTTTTCTATACATTTTTACTCTACTCATAAGATTTAGAATAGATTTTTTTATTTACCAACCATACTTTGTTGCTCTGTGAGAAAACATAGTCCCTTTTCATGACTTTGTGTCTTAGTTTGGAGTCAAACCAATTATCACAATCACAGGAAATACCTAGATAGTTTTTTTTGGGGTGGGGGTTAACATGAACATACGAACATGCGAAAATAGCCAGCCGAAGAAGGCCTAGTGCTCTATCTAAACATAGAAACATTGAAACATTGAAACATAAAAGATGATGGCGGAAGGAGACCATAGTTCCATCAAGTCTGCTCAAGGGTTACCGAAACCTTCTATGGGTCACGGGACCTAGCCCCCCCCACCCTATTGCTGTACTCCTGGTACCTAGGTAAACTCTTACCCTAATGTCCCACTCTCTCTGATAGCCGTCACAGTTTTAGTTCCCACCAGCTCAGCAGGCAGTCTATTCCATGGATCAATGCCTCTTTCTGTGAAGCAGTATTTCCTCAGATCCCTCTTGAAGCTCCCACCCCGTAGCTTCCATTCGTGTCCTCTGGTGGCTGAGCCTTCTACTCTGTTAAAAAGCTCTGAGTAGGGTATCTTATTAATGCCTCTCAGGAATTTGAATGTCTCAATCATATCTCCCCTCTCATCTCCAGAGAGTACATATTCATTGTCCTTAGTCGCTCCTCGTACGAGAGCCCCTGTAGTCCTTGAACCATCTTGGTCGCCCTCCTCTGAACAGCCTTCAGTCTATCCTTGTCCTTCCTAAGGTGAGGGTTCTAGAACTGGACACAGTACACCAGGTGAGGTCTCACCAGAGACCGATACAGTGGGAGGATTACCTCCTTGTCTCTACTGTCAAAACCTCTTCCTATACACCCCAGCATTTTATTTGCTTTGCTGTAAGCTTTGTTGTATTGGTTTGAATGCTTTAGAGTGTCACATATGATGATCCCAAGATCCCTTTCTTCATGTGAGGTGCTGAGTTGGACCCCATTTAGCCAGTAATCTGCCCATGAGTTCCCTTTCCCCGGATGCAACATGTAGTATCTTTTTCACATTGAACTTCAGCTGCCAAACATTAACCATCTCTCCAACCTCTTCAGGTCTTTTTACAGGTCCTTCACTACCTCGGCGATGTCAGCCCTACCACCTAGCTTAGAGTCATTTGTGAAGATGGCCATTTTGCCTCGAATGCCTTTGCCAATGTCACTAATGAACATATTAAAAAGAACCAGACCCAAGACTGATCCTTGTGGCACCCCACTAGTGACCTCCCCCTCACTTAACCTTACGCCATTGACTACCACTCTCTGGTGTCTGTCCTTTAGCCCACTCACCTCACTATGCTTCCGGCAGTGCCTAGGTCCTCCAACTTTCTTAATAGGCACCTATGCAGTACTGAATCAATGGCCTTACTAAAATACAAGAAGAGGAGGAGATCTACTGGGTGGCCTCTATCCAGTTCCTTAATCACTCAGTCAAAGAACATAATGAGGTTTGTCTGGCATGACCTCCGTACTACAAACCCATGTTGTTTCCCATCCTGAAGTCAGTTCCTTCACAGATATTCTACTAGGTCCTGTTTAATTAATGATTCCATTAATTAAACAGGATTCCACCCGATCTAGTCTGTTCAATTTGCGAAGTTCCATCTCAGTAGCTACTGTGGGCTCTTCCCCATCCCCATCAACCCCAGCCTCCCCCATTACGCTTTAACAGCCCCTCTGTCAAACCTGACCCAACCTTTCACCCTCTCCCATCCCCTCTTGAATCCATCCAAAGTCCTCAGAGAGATGACCTCTGGGAGTTAATTCCACCCCGTCACTGCTTGTTCCACGAAGAAGTATCTCCTAACCTCCTTCTTGAACCTTCCTCCTGCCAGCTTATACCAGTGCCCCTTTGTGGTCCTCTTCCAACTAAGACAAAAGTGGTCTCCTGTATTCCCCTTATTGATACCATTTAGGAACTTGAAGGTTTCAATCATGTTCCCCCTCTCCCTCCTCTCTGAGTGCATACATGTTGAGGTTATTCAGCCTGTCGTCAAATTTATTTATTTATTTAAAAGTTGGTAGCCAGGGAAGGCACACTGAGTCGGAGCTCATTTCCAGGTGCGACCTGGGGAAGGCAAAGAGGAGTATTTACAGATATTTACAATCCAAAAAGAGTTACAATGTATAAGTGCTGCTAGGGAGGACAGGAAGGGCAGAAGGGTAGGGTCCGGGGAAGTTGGGAGGGATGTGGAGGATAGAGAAGGAACAGAGAAGGAAAGGGGGACAGGTCAGGGGTGGCGGGGGAAGGAGCCATGGGGGGAAGGGCAGAGCTACAAATGTGGTGGCCTCTAGAAATAGGTACTTTGGTAATAGGGTGGGGGAAGAGATGAGGAATAATGAGGGTGAGATCTGTGCTGGGGGATTCCATACTAAGAGGGATAAGATGGGGCAGTAAAGGGGAAAGGCATGGGTAGAGTCCATACCTAGGTTAATGGACAGGGTGGGGCAATCAATTCTGAAGTGCACAAGGAGGGGTAGGAGAAAACTGCATCTTGCACATGGGTACAAATGACCTGACGGGGGAGATGGTGGAAGTTGTGATGGAGAGGTTCGAGGAGCTGGAAAGGTTGTGTGAGGAGCTGGGGGAATTGATGGCATTCTCAGAGGTGCTTCCAGTGCCCTGCGTGAGCACAGTGAGGAAAGGGAGGATTAGAGAGTACAACACATGGCTGGGGGAATGGTGTCAATCCAAGAGATACAGGTTAGTGGGTGGCTGGGACAGAACCTGGGACAATAACGATCTATACGCAGGGGACAGGCTACATTTGAGCAGGGAAGGGAAGGAGGTATTAAAACAGGGGACAGAGGGGTACATAGCAGCAAAGGTGAGTTTATACTAAGTGGGGGGGGGTGGAGGCTGGATAGCTGGTAGGCAGGGATCCCAGAGAGGGAAGCTAGATGAGCTTACCCTCATGTTAACAGGGTAGGAATTGGGGTAGAGACACGGGCGGGGGAGGGGATAAACCAGGGAAAGGCAAGGAAGGAAACAGGGTGGAGGGTACGCTGAATTCAAGGAGCCTAAGTAAAGTCAGCTGAGTTGCAAGCTCTCCTGGAAGTGGGGAAGGTGGACATTGTGACCATCACGGAAATGTGGGCCAACCAGTACCAGGACTGGGGGGTATGAAGATTCCAAGGTATAGAATATTCAGGAAGGATAGGACTAAGGGGAAAGGGTGGGATGGCATTCTATGTATGGTAACAGATAGGGTGTATAAGGGAGGAAGGCAGAACATAGGCCCTATGGATGCAGTTTCATGACTCAAAAGGTAGGACACTGAGGATGGGGTAGTATAAAGACCACCAGTGCAAGGGGATGACCTGGACAGAGAGCTAGCTGAGCAAATCAGAAGGGTCTGTAGGAAGGGGAACACAGTGGTGGTGGGGGACTTCAACCTACCTGGGGTGGACTGGAGCACTCCAACCACCACGAGTGGAAGGGGGCAGGTCATACTAGATGTATGGCAGGACAGCTTCCTGGCACAGTTGGTACATGAGCTGACTAGACTAGAGAGGATGCTGGACCAAGTACTTTCAAATGGAGAAGCTATAAGAGAGCTGGGGGTAGAGGACCCTCTGGCTGGGAGTGGCCACCACTCTCTGTGGTTCACGCACAATATGGGTAGGGGAAAAGGGGGTACGGGGACCCGGGTGATTGACTTTAAAAGGGTGGACTTTAAAAGGATGGGGAAAATTTGGGGTAGGTATCTGGCAGGAATTCAACCAGACATAGATGCTAGTCAAAAATGGGATATTATTTAAAAAGGTCTGACAGAGGCCACTGGGACTTGTACAAAGACACAGAGTAAAAAGGAAATGGCAAAGAAGCCCAGTTGGTTGACTCGAGAGGTTATGGAGGAGGTGAGAGCCAAGAGGAAGGCATTTTGGAAACTCAAGACATCAGGAATAGGGGTTGACAAGGATGAGTATACAAAGAAGTCCAGGGAGGTTACCAGGCTAGTTAGGGCAGCCAAGGCTTCAAGACAGCTGAGACTGGCACAGGGTATTAAGGAAGGAGAAAAAGAATTCTTCAGATATATTAGAGAAAAAAATAGAACAAGGACCTGATTGTGAGGATTAGGAAGGATGGAGGGTGGGTGGAGAAGGGGGTGGATCAGGCAGAGGAATTAAATGAATACTTCTGCTCTGTGTACATGAAGGAGAAAAGGCAGCAGATACCCCAAGGGATGGGTGGGGTGGGTAGGGAGGGGGAAGGGGTGACTGACATATGGATTACAGAGGACAGGGTTCATGAAGGATTAAGGGCACTGAGGGTGGACAAGACACCGGGACCAGATGGCATTCACCCTATGGTACTCAGGGAGCTGGCAGAGATCCTGGCAGGGCCACTGGCTGACCTGTTCAACACCTCCCTGGACACAGGATGCATACCACAACACTGAAGGATGGCCCATGTGGTGCCCATTCACAAAAGTGGTCCTAAGGATGAACCAGACAACGACAGACCAGTGAGCCTCACATCAATTGTGGGAAAGCTCATGGAAACAATCCTAAAAGAGAGGCTAGTGACCTTTTTGGAGGGCAATGGTCTCCAGGACGGCCAACAACATGGGTTTGTCTCAGGCAAATCCTGCCAGACAAATCTAATTGAGTATTATGATTGGGTGACCAGGGAGCTGGCCAGGGGCCATCCGGTGGATGTCCTGTATTTGGACTTCAGCAAGGCTTTTGATTCTGTGCTGCATGGGAGGCTGGGGAGAAAGCTGGAATACATAGGGGTGGGAAAGAAGATGGTCAGATGGATCATCAACTGGCTTAATGGAAGGCAGCAAAGGGTGGTGGTGGTGGGGGAACTCTCATCATCGAGGGACGTGACGAGCGGGGTGCCACAGGGATGGGTACTGGGACCAGTGCTGTTTGGGATATACATAGCTGGTATCTCACACGAACTGGAGTAGAATCAGTCTGTTCGCTGATGATACAAAGATGGGAGCTGTGGTAGATGACATTGAAGAGTGGAAGGGGCTGCAGAAGGACCTGGCCAAACTACAGGAGTGGTCGGAAACATGGCAGCTGGGGTTCAACACCAAGAAGTGCAAGGTACTGCATTTCGGAGCTAGGAATCAGGGGAGGAGCTATCAGCTGGGAAGGGTGCAGCTGGAAAGTACCAAGGAGGAAAAAAGATCTGGGGGTGCTTATAATGGGTGGTATGAACAACTCAGCTCAGTGCAGGAAGGCGGCAGCAAAAACCAACAGAATGCTGGTGTGTATACGAACATAAGAAAGTTGCCAGCAGCAAAAGGCCATCCTGGTCTATCTAGGCTGCTCGAGATTGCAGCTAGCTTCCTATTCAGCAGCTGCCCAACCCCAACTCCCCTTCCCTCCCTTTACCCTCCCCTTTGCCTTACCCCACCCCTTCTTGAAGCATTCCACTGTGTTACATGTCACCACCTCAGCCTCTCCACCATTTCCACAATTGCCTCTATGCTTTCCTTCTCCAGCACATAGGAGGCATTGGTTTCAAACTTCTTGACTAATGAATGATTCCTTGGTTAGAGGGTTTGTCCAGTGTCCATAGAAGGTGTTGCACTTGCCTCTTAGAATATCTCCATTGATCAGGACAAGAATTATCTCTCCATACATCCAGTCAGAATTGGCCTCATTGTCTGAAGGGTGCTCCACTACTACCTTGCTCAGCAGCTCCAGCAGCTCATAATGGAACCGACTGCCCTTATGGAAGGACTCAATATTCACTTCACCATCCAGTATGACTTTCCAAGCATTGAACTGGAATGAATGGCGTGCTTTGTGCTCTGATTCTGGGAAGGGTCTGTTCATATATTTGGAGACTGGAACCCTCAGTATGATGGCATTGATCATGGATGAGGAGAAGGAACCAGTGTGGTTGGCCAATTAGTTCCTTACTGAATCAGCTGCATCAGCTATCCAGTGCATGCCCAGATGAGCTGGAAAGCACTTGTAGGCAATATCATGCTCCTCTAAGAGGAAGACAGGGGTCTCTTCTGGAAGCAGCAGTGCCCTGGGCTGGTAATCACCATAAAATGCACTGAATCCAGCACAACCTGGCACATCATCTAAGATCAGGGGGTTTGTCTTCATCCCTCTGGAGGCCAACAGGGCAGCTTCAAGTCCGAGATGTGCAGCATTCCTAATATGGAGGAATTTGGTCTGTGTAGCAGCATTGGCCATGGGAGCACCTGCCAGTAAGGATGTGATGGCTAAGGCATTAATGCACTGAGTGCAGTTCAGAGACAGTAGCTTAGCAACAGCAGCAGCTCTTCCGAGGGTACCAATGAGTGAGGCAGGATGGAATCTCTTTGGGATGTTGCTTGCCTCGTTAGAGAAGTGCATGAGTTGCCCCTGCACCTCGATGCCCACATTGAAGGCAAGCAGAAAGCTAAGGCCATTAGGTTTGGAATTGGCAGGCAACATTTCTGTAGCAGCCAGGATATCTGGGAGGACTGCCCCAGAAGGGTGGGTAGCCGGATGCCAGGTATCATCAAAGTCCATTGAATGAACCGCTACTCCATTGGCAAAAGCAGCTAGCATTGGGGAGAGTTTTATTCCTTTCCTATGGTAAATGTGCTAACAGGATCAGAAGAATACATACCCTGGCAGTACTGAAGAGCGATATCAAATACTTGGGTTGTGCTGCCAACTAAGCCAACTCCTGTGTTGTCAAGAATAATGCAATTACTCCAGTGGAGGATGATGTCTGAGAGGTGTTCTGGGTGAACCCCATGGATGAATGAACCAAAACTCCCTGTTGCCATTTCTTCAGGACCAGACCTCACCAGAACTTCCACAGCTGTTTTGTGCAGGTTCCTGGTGAGGCCACAAACTGTGGAGATTTTCTTCAAGTGTGATAGCATGATGGTGCTCTGATGATGATGCTTGGCTTTGCCTGTTGCCTGAAGCTCTCATTGAATGGTGCTCAAACAAGTAGTCCGGGACCGGGTCTTGAACCCCGATCCACAGATGCATAGCTTCCCTCCAGTGCCACGAACCATCTCTCTAAGCCATAGCGGCTGCTCAGCTGTATAGCGAGGGGAATCTCCTCCAGAAATAGGGAGATGATCCTTCCCTTGTACAGATCTCTGGTTAGGCTGCACATCAAATTGTTGGAGGGGGTGCAACATAGGGTGACCAAGATGATCCAGTGATTGGGAGGGAGAGTCCTACGAGGATAGATTGGGTGAGCTGAACATGTACTCCCTGGAGGAGAGGATGGATGGGGAGGAAATGATTGAAACCTTTAAATACCTTAAGGGGATAAATAAGGCTAATACAGAAGGGATTTTCCAGCTTAGAAGAGGGAGGGCTACGAGAAGGCATCAGCTGAGACTGGAGAGGAGAAGATTCAAGAGGGAAATCAGGAGACATTTTTTCACTGAACGGGTGGTAGATAGGTGGAATGCTCTGCCCAACGTGGTGGTATCCAGTAGAATGGTGGTCGGCTTTATGAGGGATTGGGATAGAGTGAGGGGGGTTATAATGAAGAGGGGTGGGGATGGTGGGGCAGCTGCAAGTTGAGGGGCTAGCTGCACAATTGAGCAGACTTGATAGACCATAAGGCCTGCTTCTTCTGGCATTTTCGTATATTCGTATAAACAATTGGTGAAGAATATACAGATATTTAAAATTCAAAAACAGTTACATGAACAAAAGATCCATGTTACAGCTGCATATCAAGGAATAATAAGGGAAAACAATACGTTTTGTATTGAATGAGCAGAATTAAAGAGCAGTGGATATGGGGATGGGTGGGCTGAGATGGGGGGAAGGATTTATGCAGTGGGAAAGCTTAGGAGGTGGAGTTCAGGTAGGCATTGAACTTAGGGTTAGAAGGCTAGATTGAAAGGGGCACCAGCCAGGTGAAGCGGAAAAAGGGGCGTATTAACTGGGAGCCTGGGCAGGGATGCAGGAGCAGGAGGGCTGGAGAGAATGTTTTATTTATTTAATTATTTTTTGATGACCAGGTAGGTGCACTAGACACAAAAGTGGCTATTTTCAGGCACGACCCCGGAGGTCAACAACACAGAGAGATACAGGTACATAGAATACAATGTCAAGAGATATGCAATACATCACAATCAGATGTGAAACAAAATTAAGACAATATGGGTACTAAGGCACGTAAAGGTGTAAATTATACAAATGGAAGGTAAGTGCCCCTGTGTAGACAGTAATAGTAATATCACATATAAGGTGCAAAAAATGCCACAGGGTATCATTACGTCCGGCTGAAACTAAAAAGACAGTTTTCGGGAGGAGGCAAGGAGAGAGGTAATGGTGAGATACAGCCTAGCGAGAGAGAGGAGGAGAGGGGTAAAGGGATGGGAAAAGGGGGGGATAGGATTTAAGGGGAGGCTGAGGGAGCAGGGTGCTAGCTCACACCACAGAAGGTAGTGGGGATACTGTGGGCAGCCAAGGCAAAGGGAGCCAATATCTGCGGTGGGTTGAAGCAGGTGCAATGAGCACGTGCAGTAAAGAGGGAGTGGTGCCTCTTCTTAAAAGTGTCATGATTAGGGGTCAGGCATACATCTAGGGGCAGCGAGTTCCAGTAAGAGGGGCCTACGTGCGAGAAACCTGATTTCCCTTTGGTAGTTCTACATCTGGGAATGCTAAGCAAGGAAAGGTCAGAAGATTGGAGACCGTAGGAGATGGGCTGAGGGGTCAGCAAGGAGGCGAGGTAGGCAGGCATACTAGACTGCAGTATACTGTCCAGAAGGTTCTCAAGAGAGAGGAGCCAGTGTACAATAGGGCAGGGCCAATTTAGGTCTGAATACAGTAAGCAGTGATGTCTTAGTCTGGAGGATGCAGAGGCATATCGGTATATACTGTTATAAGTTGTGTCCCACCTATGAAGAGTAGCCTTAGATGTGTTTGTATAGATTACGGATCCATAAGAGAGTGACGGAAGGAAGATTCCTCTAGCAATGGCTGTCCTAGCAGAAGGGGTTAGAATATGACTTGTTTTGTAGGCTAAGCCCAGTTTGGCATTGACAGCCTTACATGTGGAGGTTATATGGGTGTCATAAGTGAGGGATTCATCAAGCAAGACACCCAGATATTTAAAGGAAGTTACCATCTCCAGTGGGGAACTGTCAGTCCAGGAGACCTGGAAAAATTCATGGCACTGCTTTAGTTTCATGGAGGATCCAAAGAGCATAGCCTTGGTCTTTCCAGTGTTAAGAATGAGCTTGTTTCTGGTGATCCAGGACCGAATATTTTGTAGGTCCATAGAGAGCTTATGATTAATAGAGTGGATATTATCTGAGCTAGTGTAAAGGACAAGGTCATCTGCATATAGCAATGATGAACAGGAGGATATATTTTGTGCTATGTTATTAATAAAAATCGTGAAGAGGAGGGGTCCTAGGATAGATCCCTGTGGTACACCAACATTAATGACTGCTTTTTCGGAGGTGGCCGAGTTGAATTTTACAGTTTGAGATCTGTTCGATAGGTAGCTATGGAACCAGTTTGCAACTTCAGTCGAGAAACCCAGGGTTTGGAGATTAGCAAGCAGAAGAGGGTGGTTAACAAGATCGAAAGCTTTCGACAGATCGATAAATACTGCCCCGGTTTGATGACCCTGATCCATGGCTTGAAGAACATCATTTGTCAGCTTTAATAGAGCAGTTTGAGTACTATGGCCTTTTCTGAAGCCATGTTGGTTTGTGTGGAGAAGGTTATGGGGGGGGGGAAGGGAAATTGTTTAACCAGGAAAGGCACACTAAGCCAAAGCTCGTTTCCAGGTGCGACCTGGGAGCACAAGGAAGTTAAGTGACTTGCTCAGGGTCACACAGTATGCAAGTGGGGGCTGTGGGATTCAAACCTCGGTCTGGTCTGCTGGATGTCACCAGATTTGCAGCTCAGAGCCTTAAACCACTGCGCTATACTGCCTCCTATACTAATTTACTTAGTAAGGTGTTCTGAGATCTGTGCTGAGTCGAGCTTCTCAAGGGCTTTATTTAATACTGACAGTATAGCTATTGGTCTATAATTGGCTGTATCTTTTTTGTTGCCTTTTTTAAACACTGGCATGACTCTGGCCAGTTTCCATATATCGGGCACCACGCCTTCACTCAAGGACAAACTGAGTATTCTGGACAGCGGTCCTGTAATGAATGGTGCCGCAAGCTTTAAGAGTTTAGGTTCAAGGCAGTCAGATCCAACAGCGGTACCTTCTGATATGGAATTTAGATGTTTAAGGACGGCTTTCTTTGAGATAGCTTTAAAGTGGAAAAGAGGCATCTTCGAAGTGTCCTTCGGGGTGGGGAATCCAGACATTAAGTTATCAGAAGAGAAAGCAGTGGTGCAGCTAGAGAGGTCAGAAAAGTGAGAATTAAATGCATTGGCAATTGTGTCTGAGTCATTACAGTGAACACCTTTCAGTATCATGTCATTGTTTAGTAAAGTTTGCTTTGATCCGAGGAAACTTTTTGATATGGGACCAAAATTTCTTAGGGTCGCCAGCTGCATCCATCAGAAGGCCTTTACAGTGTTGACTTTTTGCATGTCTTATTTGTGTTTTGCAATTCGATCGCTGTTCTCTATAGATGTTATAGTTTGCTGTGAGACCGGAGATTTTAAACTTTCTCCTGCATTTGTCTCTGTTTTTGAGGGCTGTAAGGAGGTCTTTATGCAGCCATCTGGTTTGTTTACCACGAACGTGCCAAGTGATGACTGGAGTACGTTTATCTTGAAGGAGTACAAACCTACTCAGGAAAGCATGGAGGGCAGCATCCATACTCATTGATTGGTAGACAGGGGACCAATCAGTATGAGACACATCATATAGGAAATGAGCCTGATTTAAGTTTGCATAGTTTCTGAAGCATATACAGTGTTGGGGGGACGTGGAGGTTGTAGATGGACTCCAAATGCAGAAAACGGGGGAATGATCACTGATATTGTCCAGCAGTGTTCCTGTTTCTGCAGTGCTGTCCACACAATTTAAGACCCAATCAATAAGGGTGCTGGAGTCAGTGGTAACAGACACTCTTGTAGGGTCAGTAATGATTTGGTGTAAATTGTAGCTCTGTACCAGGGATTGTAGGGTGTCTTGAGATTTGCCAAGCCAGTTTAAATTTTAAATCTCCGTGAATGATGAGTTCATTCTTCCCCACATATGCAGCCGTATGATCCAGCAAGTCCACTAGGCCTTTTATTCCACTATTAGGTGGCTTATAGGCACAGACAATGTGGAGTTTCTTAGCTCCTAGTCTGAGTATGGCATGGATATGTTCACACAAGGAGTTTTTCTTGTCAGTTATCATAGTTAGGTTTAGATTGTTTTTGTAATAGATTGCGACACCCCCACCATGCTTTGGAGGTGGCCCGTCACACCTAAGAAGGTTGTAGTTTGGGAGCAGGCAAAAGGTATCTGGGATAGAGGGCTTTAGCCATGTCTCAGATAGACAGAGCACATCTGGGTGTTGGTTAGCCACCCAGGCTTCAAGATCTGCATAATTACGGAGAAGACTCCTAACATTTAGATGGACTATGTGAAGACCTTTCATATCATAGCAAGTGCAGTTTAGAGGTAATTTACTTGGCGTTGGATTAGGGTTCAATTCAATGTCCCCAGACAGCAAGAGAACCAACAATATGATGTACTCTAACTTATGCAGGGCAAATTGAGGGCTATTACAGCTATAGATACACCACCATTTAGCAACAGATGCAGTAGCATGGTAGATGAGTAGTTTAGGGAGGAGGGCAGGGGTCATGTCAAGGCCTCTTTCCGATAGGATTAGCATGTTAGAGTAAGTGAAATCGTTTAGATTCAAGTCACCATTTTGGAGGTTATTTTTGGGGTTAGGCGCTGTAAGGATACTAAGTAACATCAGAAACAGGATAAGAGAGGGCGCAAGTAGAGATAACCAAGCCATTCTGTAAGATTTAGTAGTAAGCATATTGGGTAAGGCTGGATGGAGGTTAGGGGATGCAGTGGAGGGCAAAAGTAACTGCCGCAAATGGAGCTTCTATTATCCGCCTAGTTTTAGGAGGTCCTATGATCCGCCTAATATTTGAGATCCCTAAAACTCCAAAAAAGAAAAAAACCTAGATTGTCGGAAGGGTATGTGAGTATCAATCTGATATGGCAACTGATAGCTACAGCATAACCAAGGGAGCTGCAAGATGTGAAGAGGAAAAGCTGCACAAAGTTGAATAGCCAAGCAGACAGTTAAGCACAGTAAATAAGGATAAGAATTTCTGCCTAAATATGGCTATGGAAGTAAGAGATCAGGGCAGTCTTGAGCCAGAATGATTTCAACACTATATATTAGAATAGTCATTGAAGTGAAGAGAAATAGGGAAAATTAGTTTAGGGTGCCCCCCAGTGGCTTGTTGGTATAACAAGCCAATGGAAAAATGAGGAGTTAGTCTTTTACTTGATTGGTCACATCACACTATAAAAGTAAAAGCCCAGATAGGGCGGGTGGGGAGACGCCGAAGGTGTCGGGGCTAGCAGCTCTGAGAAGAGAGAGAGCGCCTAGTCCTACGGGCTTTGCCGTGGAGCAAAACACACTACAAGTGTAGGCCAGCTGACTAGCAGCGCACCAGATCCCGAGGTAGGGAGAGACCTCTAGAATTTAAAAAATTATAGTCTTCTTAGAAAAAAGATTTAATTAATTATATACTGTTCCAGCTATTTCGTGATCAGTCAGCAGCAACACCAGGCTCGAGCTCAGGAGAAACTGGTAGCTTGAGCCCCAGAAATGGCACCAAGTTTAAAATCAGAGAGGAATTTCAAGCTGGCCAGAGGCACCACGGGTAGTCACTTGTACCTTAGGGTTTCAGGCGGCGTCTGGGAGCAGCTCGCGAGTGTGGGCAACTTAAGGTTTCAGGCGGTGTCTGAGAGCAGCTCCTATCAGGCTGGAGCCCGGGGCCAGTGTGGGCAGCTTAAGGTTTCAGGCAGCATGTGGGAGCAGCTCCTATCAAGCAGGAGCCCAAGGCAAGTGTGGGCAGCTTAAGGTTTCAGGCAGCATCTGGGAGAAGCTCCTATCGGGCAGGAGCCAGGGGCAAGTGTGGGCAGCTTAAGGTTTCAGGCAGCATCTGGGAGCAGCTCCTATCAAGCAGGAGCCCGGGGCAAGTGTGGGCAGCTTAAGGTTTCAGGCAGCATCTGGGAGAAGCTCCTATCGGGCAGGAGCCAGGGGCAAGTGTGGGCAGCTTAAGGTTTCAGGCGGCAGCTGGGAGCAGCTCCTATCAGGCAGGAGCCTGGAGCAAGTGTGGGCAGCTTAAGGTTTCAGGTGGCGTCTGGGAGCAGCTCCTATCGGGCAGGAGCCCGGAGCGAGTGTGGGCAGCTCAAGGTTTCAGGCGGTGTGTGGGAGCAGCTCCTATCAGGCAGGAGCCCGGGGCAAGTGTGAGGCAGCTTAAGGTTTCAGGTGGCGGTGGGAGCAGCTCCTATCGGGCAGGAGCCCAGGGCAAGTGTGGACAGCTTAAGGTTTCAGGTGGCGTCTGGGAGCAGCTCCTATCGGGCAGGAGCCCGGAGGGAGTGTGGGCAGCTTAAGGTATCAGGCGGCGGCTGGGAGCAGCTCCTATCAGGCAGGAGCCTGGAGCAAGTGTGGGCAGCTTAAGGTTTCAGGTGGCATCTGGGAGCAGCTCCTATCGGGCAGGAGCCCGGAGCGAGTGTGGGCAGCTTAAGGTTTCAGGCGGTGTGTGGGAGCAGCTCCTATCAGGCAGGAGCCCGGGGCAAGTGTAGGCAGCTTAAGGTTTCAGGCGGCGTGTGGGAGCAGCTCCTATCGGGCAGGAGCCCAGGGCAAGTGTGGACAGCTTAAGGTTTCAGGTGGCGTCTGGGAGCAGCTCCTATCAGGCAGGAGCCCAGGTGAGTGTGGGCAGTTTAAGGTTTCAGGCGGTGTCTGGGAGCAGCTCCTATCAGGCAGCAGCCCAGCTGGTATTTAAGGGAGAAAAGGGACAGGGACTACCGCAGGAGTTAGGGGAGCCAATTCCAGAGTAGGGGGAGGTGGTAAGAGAAGGCAGATTGTCCAGCACAGGAGTGCACCTGATGGGTGCAGAAAATGTATGAGTCTCTGGAGCAGATGAGGTAGTCAGAGGCACTGTCTGGAGACAGAAGGGAGGAGAGGTAGGCTGGGAAAGATTTAAACCAATATTTAGCTATAAAGGATGCATCGTGCAATTGACGTGGACGGGAAGAGGAAGGACAGAGAGTGCAGAGTGAAGTGAACAATGGTAAGTGGGGGAGGTTGGTGGTGAAGCAGCAGAAGGCATTGCACAAGGTTTTTGCTGTGTAGGCGACTGCGAGAAGCACTTTTTATTCGGTTCACACAAAGGAGCTCAGACAAGCAGCTTGCAATCAACACTGTCTCTTTGCTTCCACTTCCTCTAGAATATATCACATGACACAGTAATACAATGACACACTGAAGCCACTAGAGGGCACCCCAACACCATATATAACATTTCCTCCCCCCTTACTGAAAACGTCCCCATAATGAACAAGAACATGCAATATTCAGTAGAAAAACAATTCCTTACTAGGGAATGAGGGTAGACTGCCTCGATTCCCGGCTCACCCTGGGGATTATTCTGCCCCAGTAGTTCTGGGTGTGCCACTAACTAGAAATCCA
The DNA here is from genome assembly GCA_016271365.2 of Neoceratodus forsteri. Taxonomy (NCBI): domain Eukaryota; kingdom Metazoa; phylum Chordata; order Ceratodontiformes; family Ceratodontidae; genus Neoceratodus; species Neoceratodus forsteri. The sequence goes on from CM057455.1 coordinate 59,066,813, forward strand.
AATGATGAGAGTGGTCTTCCCACTCTGGTAGATCTTTGTGGAACCACGGTGCACTAGCTTTGGTGCTCTCGCCCCAAGGTGGTGGCCCAGAAACTGTTGTTGGAGCCAGTGAGGTCTGCACAGGCTTCGGCATTGCTTCAACAACAGCTGGGGGTGCAGTCCCTTTGGTAGAACTAAGTTGTGGAGAAGAATCTGGAGTGATTAACTGTGGAACTGGGGTGCTTTCCGGTATCATATTCGGGTCTCAACCTTCAAGATGTCCAGCAGATGACACAGTGGAAGACACAGTAACACTTGACAAAAACTGAACCACATATCTCCTCCAGACAAGATCATTTTCAGTTTTAACAGTGTATGACACAGGTCCAGTATGTGCAATCACTGTGGCTGGAATCCATTTTTCCCCAGCTGTAAAATTACAAGATAGCACAGGTTATCCAGGCTGAAAGGTTCCATCCTTGGTCTTTGTCCATGCCTGATCACTTCTGCTTGTTGTTGATGGTGCACCACTAGTGCTGCTGCAGGTGGTTTCAACAGGTTCAAAACAAGTGCGCAATTGTCATCCCATTCATTAAGAATGCTGGAGACACTTTTGTAGTAGCATGAGTGGTGTTTCTGTAAGACAGCAAAAGGTGTCCAAGCATTTTTGTAGACAAGCTTGTCCTTTAGCTGATCTTAAAGTCTGTTTCAAGGTATGGACAAGTCTTTCCCACTAGCTCACTAGTAGCTGGATGATAGCATGCCGACTTAATATGATGAATGCCATTCAACTGCATAAATGTGGCAAACTCCTTGGACACAAATTGCGGTCTATTGTCACTTACGAGTTGTTCAGGTAGGCCATAGCGAGCAAATATTCCTCTGAGTTTTTGAATTGTGCTTTCTGCTGAAGTAGAGGTCATTATAGCGACTTCAGGTCATTTCAAGTGAGTATCAACCACAACCAGGAACATGCGTCCCTCAAAGGGTCCAGAAAAATCAATATGAATACATTGCCAAGGACATTCAGGCCAATCCCAGGGATGCAAAGGTGCTAACCGAGGCACATCCCACATACTCTGGCATGAAGGACAATACTTGGCTTTTTCTTCAATGGCACTGTCCAAACCAGGCCACCAGAAGTAGCTTCTAGCAATTTCCTTCATAAGCACAACCCCACAATGACCTGAATGTAGCTGTTGTAATATCTGCTGTCACAACTGTGGTGGATTAATAACTTGCATTCCCCATAGCAAACATCCAGAGTGAATGGACAACTCTGTCTTCCTAGTAGCATGTCTGTGTCAGTGGCTCAGTAGGTAGCACACTCGCCTCTGAGGCCGGGAGATCAGAGGGCTGTGGGTTCAGTTCCCACATCTGGCACTTGGGTTAATATCCCAGTACTGACACTGTAGTGCAGCATGAGAGGGGTGCTGCACTTCTGAGGTGCCGTCTTTCGGATGAGATGTTAAAACCGAGGTCCCATCTGCCTGGATTGGTGGTAGTTCAGGTGGATGTTAAAGATCCCATGGCACTTATCGAAAAGAGTAGGGGAATTTCCCCGGTGTCCTGGCCAAATTTCCCTCATTCACTAAAAATACCACCAACAGCTTAATCTGGTTCAAGGTCAGTTGGCATTCATCTGTATCCCCCTCCCCCGGGTCGTGCCTGAAAATAGGCAGGATTTGTCTAGTGCACTTACCTGGTCAACAAAAGCTAAAAAAAAAAAAAAACATAAGGCATCAGCTCGGAAGGCTCTTTTAAGTTTCTTGGAAACTTGCCAGGCACCACCAAGTCCATGATCTTGGACGGTAGCGGATCCACTCGTGTATACTTTTTCACTTGAGCAGCTTTTCTACCTGTTCGAGATAGAAAATTTCTCCTTGAGAACTGTCTACATGACAAGTTGGCAACAGCAATCTGGAGATTCCATCCACATTACCATGCCATGCTGACTTCCCATACTTTTTTTTGTGTCAGCTTTTGTCCCCCCCCCCCACGCGGGGGGGGGTTCTGGTCCCCTGATTCACTCGCTGCCCCCCCATCCCCAGGCTTACCCACCACTCTGGGCAGAGATGCCAGGTGGGCGCCCCCTCCCAGGAAACACAGGTCTGTAGCCCTGGCTTGCCCCCCAGGATGGGGTCATGGGAGCAGGATGCCCCAGGTGGTCCATTGTCTAAGCAAGAGCAGCAGCAGAAGTGGGGGCCATCATTAGTGGCCAGCATTTTTTTTTGCTGCTATTTGCCCTGGGGGTGAGGACATGTAATGATGCCAGCATCCACCCTGCCCCCCAACGTGTGGTGCCAGCCGCTACGGTACCCCCAGACTCTGCCAGAGGTCCACATTGCACCTGACACTCTTCCCTCCTCCCTCAAAGAAGGAGAGCAGTCCCTGGGATGCTCAATATTCCCCCCCCCGGGCGGCACTCCGACTCCCGAGTCTGTCCCTAAATCCGGGATGTCAGCACCGCAGATGGACGCCTTGCTGCTGTGCTGACGGGCCGGTCCTGTCTTCCTATACTTGATATCATAGGTGTGAAAAGACAATAGCAGAGCCCAACGTTGCATTCTACTTGCAGAAAATCATGGAATACCCATATGAGGCACAAAAATGGAAGCCAAGGGATGGTGATTAGTCAGAAGTGTGAATTTCCAGCTAAACATGTACTGGTGAAACTTGCGAATACCAAAGATAATTCCCAATGCTTCACATTCTATTTGGGCATAGTTACTCTCACCTTGCTCAGCGTTCTGGAGGCAAATGCAATTGGTCTCTCTTCTCCTGATGGCATGATGTGAGACACCACAGCCCCTACCCCATAGGGAGATTCATCACAAGCCAGCTGTAATGGCAATGCAAAATCAAAATGTATCAGAACCTGGGAATTCGCTAATAATTCTTTAGCTCATGCAAATGCTGAATCACAGTCTGCTGTCCAGTTCTACTTCTTTGTTCTGACAAAGAAGGGCATGCAAGGGTTTTAAAATTGTCACCAGGTTAGGAATAAACCATCCATAATTAAGCAGTCCCAGGAAAGAATGCAAGTGATTCACATTCTGAGGGGTAGGAGCTTCCACAATGACCTTGATATTGGAAGGAGCCATGTAGAGGCCTGTTGTTTCACATTCTGAGGGGTAGGAGCTTCCACGATGACCTTGATCTTGGAAGGAGCTGTGTGGAGGCCTGTTGCATCGATCACATGTCCCAGATATTCGACAGAGGGCTGAAAGAATGCACACTTGTCCTTTCGAATTCTAAGATCATACTCCTCCAGCCTCTGTAAAGTGGCATCAAGGTTCTTGAGGTGTTCCTCCTCATTTCTGCCCATTACCAGAATATCATCCAGGTATCATTGTACTCCTGGAAGTCCACACAAGATCTGTCCATAGCTCTCTGAAACAAAGCTGGAGCTGACATTATTACGAAAGGCAAACAACAATAGCGGAAAGGTCCTTTATGTGTCACAATATTTAACAGTTTCTGTGACACCTCATGGACATGCATCTGCAGATAAGCTTGCTTCAGGTCTATCTTGCTGAACTTTTGTCCACCAGCGAGATGAGAAAACAAGTTCTTGAAGTGAGGAAGCAGATATTGCTCCACACCTAGCACTGGATTGATGGTTGCCTTGAAATCCTCACAAATTCTTACTGAGACATCCTTTTTCAGGACTGGAACAATAGGTGTCGCTCGTTCACTATGCGTGACTGGCATTAGGAATCCCACCTTCAATAGATGCTCCAAGTCAGCTTCTACCTTTGGCCTAAGGGCGTATGGCACTGTTCTGGCCTTCAAGCACTTTGGGTTACTGTCTGGCTTAATGATCAGTTTAATAGTAATGCTTTTCATGCTCCCCAACACCTCTTTAAAAACGGAAGCATGTTTCTTCAATATGGCAGCCAGACCCACCTCACTGTTGCTCATCATACATATCTCAGACCAGTTTAGTTGGATTTTCTCAAGCCATGACCGACCCAGCAAAGTCAGGTAGTCACCCTTTACCACAAACAATGGCAGTTTTACAGATTGACAATGAAGTTCCACATGGACATCAATGGTGCCCATCATCCATATAGATCCCACTATGTAGGTCTTCAGAACGACCTTCGTTGGCCGCATTGGCAGATGTTGCAGTTTTTCTCGATATATAGCATCAGACACCAGTGATACAGCAGCTCCTATATCCACCTCCACCCACAGTGGCTTCCCTTCCAGCAGCGGGGTCACCCTGTAGCCCTGTGGAGCACCCATTATAGCCAAAATGTATGTTGGTGCCTCCTCTTTGGACTGACTTTCACTCTTCGTATCCTGACCCTGTTGTACAGAATGTAGATTGGATTTCTTTTTCTGCCACCTGGTTGGTCTCTTTCGATCAGATTTATCTTTCCGATCTGGTTTATCTTTTTCCTATACTGCATCTTTTATATTTTTTGCAAGCACATGCAATGTGTCCTCTTTTATAACAATTCCAGCATGTCCAGTTTTTCCACTCATCACACTCAGAAAAGTAGCTACCTTCTTATCCTCTGTAATATCATTTGCCGTCACAAAATATTCAAACTGCTCTGTATAAGAGTTCCACTGCTTTACAGTTTCATCAAAAGGTCCCATAGGTCCTGCTATCACAGCTATTTTGCACTTTCAATTCAATTACTCAATATTTCCACTGATAACTCAGTATTTTCTAGAAGTTTGATGGGCACACAGGGTTGCTATGGTCTCCCCCTTCGTAATTTGCATACACACAAACTGAGACCTACCCGGCAGCTTGGTTTCACTTTCTCTTTTGCATAAAATAGTCCCAAACAAATATTAAAGATAGCTCTTACTTTGAGATCTCTGAAGCAGTGGGTGTAGCAGAGGTTTGCCATCCATGTCACCAGTTTTGTTGTGTTTGTGGCTGTGAGAAGCACTTTTTATTCGGTTCACACAAAGAAGCTCAGACAAGCAGCTTGCAATCAACGAAAGGAGCGAACAAGGCAACTGGAAATTAGCCCCAGCCTCTGTGTGTTTACCCTGTAAAACGTGTTTTACACTAATAAATACATCACAAAATCAGTCCTACTGCTAGTTCCATGTATCTCCCCCTCACTCTCTGCCTTTAGATATCAACCAAGAAAACTCCTTGCACCCTCCTGTTCCTGTAAATCTCCTTCTTAATCTCATATCCTCTTCCTTGACTCTCTCCTGTCAGCCCCCCCTTCGTTTGAAGCTCTTTAGCATAGTCCCTGCCCGAACATGTACAGTGCACTTTGCTTCATTTATGTCCAGCCACCCTATGATTGCTGTATTTATGGTTCTGTTTTATGTTTCCACTACATCTCCTGTTACCATTGGATTTTTTATGCCTATAGCCATATTTTTCCTATGCAATTTGTATCCATGCTTTGCTATGTAAGTTGTTCTTCCTTATTTCCCTTCCCCTGGGGTCGCACCTGGATACATGCCTCGGCTCAATGTGCCTTTCCCGATTACCAACTTTTAAATAAATAAACAAAAATAAATGCCTGGGAGAGCCGCATGTCTAGTAATGTGATGTGGGGTCTTTAAACCTCCACACATCTACCAGGGCAGCCCTGGCTTGTTTGTGTCCCTGCTCCCCTGTGTCATTTAACGATTTGTCTAGGAGGGGGTTCCATACTAGGATGAAGTCAGCACCATGTATATTACTGAGCCAGGCTGGGTGAACTTTGCCGTAGTCTATGCTAACTTACGGAAGAGTGTTGGTCATCCAGGTTGGGGTTCTCTACATTTATAATGGCTAGGGTGCATTAATGAATGTGTCCTCTAATTATAACCATAATCTAATCAGGAGGACCTGTGAGAAGGGTAGTGTGGTGATTGTGGGGGACTTCAACATGCCAGGAGTGGACTGGAGCACCCCAACAACCAGGAACAGAAGGGAGCAGGTACTGCTGGATGCCTTCCAGGACAGCTTCCTGCTGCAAATGGTCAGTGAACCAACCAGGTTAGGGAATACCCTTGACCTTGTGCTGGCAAATGGGGACTTTGAGATAACTTACAGTGGAGGAACCGCTGACAGGGAGTGACCACCACTCAGTATGGCTCACATTGGATATGGGCAAGGAAGGAGTGGAATCTGGCACAATAGTGCTGGACTTCAGGAGGGCCAACTTTGGGAGGATGGGGGAAGTGGTAAAAGGGTACCTGGCCAGAATTCAATCTAGTATGGACACTAACCAGAGGTGGGAGCTCATAAAGCTGGGGATAGTGGAGGCAACCAAAACCTACTGCAAAGCCCAGAGCAAGAAGGCTAGGGCTAAGAAACCGATCTGGTTGAGCAAGGAGGTAATGGAAAAGGTAAGAAGGAAAAGAGCTGCCTTTAGGAAGTACAAGAAAACAGGGAGTGGGGAGGACAGGGAGGAGTACTTGACAGAATCGAAGGAGGTGACAAGGGCAGTAAGGGGAGCCAAAGCATCTACGGAACTCAGGCTGGCAAAGGGCATTAAGAAGGGGAGAAGGACTTCTTTAAGTGCATCAGGGGAGAAAAGGAGCTGTAAGGACCACATAGTAAGGATTAGGAAGGAGGGGTTGGGTGGAAGCAGGGTGCGATAAGTGGAAGCACTAAATGAGTACTTCTGCTCAGTATTTACTAAAGAGAAGAGGGGTGACACCCAAGGTGGGAGAAATGGCAGAAGCAGGGGGAAGTGGTGAGAGATGGGAAATCATGGAGAGCAGAGATTGAGAGGGTTTGGAAGGCACTGAGGGTGGACAAAGCACCAGGCCCAGATGGCATCCATCCCAGGGTACTGAAGGAGCTGGAAGAGGTCCTTGCAGGACCTTTGGCAGACCTATTTAATGCCTCACTAACTCAGGTGTGTACCCTCAGACTGGAGGATGGCTCATGTGGTGCCCCTCCACAAGAGTGGCCCCAAGGATGAACCGGGAAACTACAGACCAGTGAGCCTCACATCCATTGTGGGTAAGCTAATGGAGACTATCCTGAAGGAGAGGCTGGTGGAACTCCTAGAGGCCAAAGGACTACAGGACAGCATACAGCATGGCTTCATACGTGGCAGATCCTGCCAAACCAACCTGGTCGAGTTTTATGACTGGGTAACTAGGCAACTGGACAGGGGCCATGCAGTGGATGTCCTGTATCTGGACTTCAGTAAGGCATTCGACTCAGTGCCACATGGAAGGCTGGGAAGAAAGTTGTGGGCACAGGGCGGGTGCAAAACTGGTGAGATGGGTGGGAATTGGCTGCAAGGAAGGCAACAGAGGGTGGTGGTGGGTGGGAGCTCTCACACCAAGGGCAGTGACGAGCGGTGTTCCACAGGGCTCAGTGTTGGGACCAGTGTTGTTTGGGATATTCATTGCAGACATATCATGGGACATCAAGAGCAAGATCAGTCTGTTTGCTGATGATACCAAGGTAGGCACAGTGGTGGATGACCTAGGGGGATGGCAGGGGTTGCAGGATGATCTGGCAAAGCTTGAAACCTGGTCAGACACCTGGCAACTGGGCTTTAATGCCAAAAAGTGCAAGGTGCTGTATTTTGGGATGAAGAACCCAAGGAGGAGTTACCAGCTAGGGGGAGTGCAGCTAGCCCAGACAGAGGAGGAGAAGGATCTGGGTGTGCTCATTACAGGGTCAATGAACAACTCGGCATGATATAGGAAGGCAGCTGCAAAGGCCAACAAAATGCTGGGTTGTATTGCAAGGGGTATATCCTCGAGGAGGGAGGAGGTGATTCTGCCATTGTATAGGTCATTAGTTAGACCACACCTGGAGTACTGCATGCAGTACTGGCATCCGTATCTGAAGAGGGACATTAAGTTACTGGAGGGGGTGCAGCGCAGAGCAACAAAGATGATCAAGGGGCTGGGGGACTTATCATACGAGAGGAGGTTGAAGGAGTTGAACATGTACTACTGGAGGAGAGGAGAGACAGGGGTGACATGATTGAAACCTTTAAATACATGAAAGGAATAAACAAGACAGGTACAGAGGGGCTGTTCAAAGTAAGGGAGGGAGGGACACCAGGGCCATGATATGAGACTGGGCGAGGAAGGTTCAGGAGGAGATGAGGAGACACTTTTTACAGAGAGGGTGGTGGCTGGGTGGAATGCGTTACCTGCTGAAGTGGTATGCAGTAGAACAGTGGACTGCTTCAAACGAGGATGGGACAGGACAAGGGGAGGGTTAATAAAGGGGAAGGGTGGAAGGGAGGGGCAGCTGCAGAATAGGGGTGCTAGCTGCACATTCGAGCAGACTTGATAGACCTCTAGGCCTTTATCTGCTGGCAAATTTCGTATGTTCGTATAACCCACCTCCCCTCCTTGTCCCTTAATGATTGTTCTGTTATAAGGGGGCATTGTTTATGGATCAATATGGAGACCCCCCCACCACCATTTTTACATGAGACAGAACTGGAGTACTCTGCCCTCACTTTATGTACCTGGGTTACCTCTGATACTCTTTGCACTAGGCTTTGGGTTCCCAAGTTTTGTATTACCTCCCATATCAGTGATGTAACAGTATGTATATTGCTTTGTATATATTGTACTGGGTACTAGGACCAATTTTATTGTATGTACTGTATATGACTTTGTATTCTAGTCTGCCTCTATATTGTGTTCTGCTTTTAAATCTGTGTTATTCGCATTGAATGCACTTGTCTTTGCTAATACTTTATATTCATAATCCTCTGTACCCTCCCCCAGGTCGCCCCTGAAAAAAGAGACTGCATGGTCTCAGTGAGCTTACCCGGTTACCAAAATTCAAATAGATAAACACAAACATACACACATCAATAAATAAATATCTATCCCCATACCAGCCTGGCTGCTTTCCCTACAGCAGGTGGGTTTCCTGGTGAAGGACTATATCACATCTCTTGGTTTTGAGGTGGGTCAATATTTTTTCTCCTTTTTATTAAGCTGTTCATACCCTGGATGATCCAGAACATGAGTTTAATGTCAGCCATTGTTTCTATTTGGGAAAGCCCTATTGCTGAGTTTGTGAACGCAGCATGAACACAGCAATGTCTTAGTCTTACCTGGGGTGCCTGGCTGAGAGACAATAATACCTAGATCACAAAGTAAGTGGACAGAGCTGTTGTGGAGTAGAGCGGGTAACACTGCAGATGAGGAGGATAGGAGAAAAGCTGGCTTTTCTGCAAAAGAAAAGTCAGATGGTTAAACATTGCTCCAATTGTAATGCCACACAATATTACTTTAACTAAGCTTATACTGCCCTCTTGTGTTGAGGATCTGAACAAATTGATTTGCATGAACATTTGCAGATACAGAACCCTTTATTAATCAAGGGAAGATCTTTCCAATGGAAGACAGGGAACCCTGGCTACTCCCTCCCTCCCTCCCTCCCTTGCTCTGCCTATTGTGCTAGCTAAAAGCACTTTATTCAGAGAACAGCTGAGGGCTCCAGCCCATGTATTTCTACAAAATAGATCTGTGGAACCTGATGCTCCTTGGGCTTGTGGTTCTGTTAACCTTCCTTCTGGGGTTATTCGTGAGTTATTTGAGGTTGAGCTACTGCCTGCCTGTGTCCCCTGTCTGGCCTTATTCGCTGCCTATTGCCCTTAAGAGACTTTTCCTGAGCCATTTCCCCTTAGGAGTTTAATGGCTTTGGCTTGTTTGCCATGTTACAAACCACATCAATTACATCCATTCTAAACTCCGTCCTAGGTTTGGTGCTCTTTACTGAAATAAGAATGCACTCTCCATCCTAGTCCACCATGTTCTACTCACAAAAACAATCCTTCCCCTCTTCAACTGTGCAGACATTGTCCACAGGTCTGCCTCCACCTCCACCCTCTTTAGGCTATACTCTTTATTTATTGATTTTTGGCACCTCACCATAAACGCTCCCCCTAGGACCCACCACTTCATCCTGTACTCCTCCCTATCTTTACCACCCCTATCTTCTTGCTGGCACCACCACACCCCCATCATCACAGCCAAATAATGGTTCAGTTTCCTCACCCCTTACCTCGCCTCCCTCCTTTTCCCTACCTCTCTCACTTCCTATCATCTTTGCTCTAGAGGCCCTCGCACTTATTCCCTTCCTCATCCCCACTCAAATTCCATGAAGGCTGCTTTCTCTTTTCACTTTCCCCATAACGGGAATGCTCTTCCTACTTCATTTCATATGCTACCTTCACTAAATCTATTTAAATGCGCCCTCTTCCACTCCTTACCATCCAAATGTTCTTGCTTCCTGCCAGGCTAAGTCCCCTACTATCTGCACAGGCTGCTAAAGACATGCTAGCTTCCCCTTAGCTAACCTAGCCAACAAGATGCTTTTTCTGTTTTATAATGCATTATTTTATGTGTTCAAAATGTCACTAAATCTACAGGTAAATTGTTATTTGTTACTCTGTTATTATATTTGTACTCGTACTCCTAGCCTTTATTCTTGTACTCTGTACCAGGCTATTTATAACCAGCCTGAAAATTTTTTTTTTTTTTTTATTCTTGTCTTCTTTTTCCTCTCCCCTGGATTACACCTGGAAATGAGCTTTGGCTCAGTGTGCCTCTCCCGGTTACCAAACTTTAAATGAATAAATTTCTGGCCTTCCATCTCTGTGCAGCTAGCAACAGGGGGTAGCAACATTTAATCATACTGCCAATGTCCTCCTATTTTTCTGTGTGCCAGTGGACATAGGAGGACTTGATGGAGTAGGTAGTTGTTGGGGGTTGACTCCAATCTATTTCCTACTGTCTGTGTTCAGGTACCATTCATGTGTTACTATCAACCCTCTCAAGCACCCTGTGATAGATGGTCCTTGCATGTGTATTGGGGAGGGGGCTGCCCCCACTACTCCCAGTCAAAACCTGCAGAAGGAACACATCTACATGCCAGAATACAGCAAAACATGGGATTGGGGGGTGTGACAGGGTTGAATACGGCCCTGTCCCATTTGTTATGGAAAAAGAGTTTAAATGCAGGGTTCTGTTCTGTTCTTTCCTTTCTTGTCTCTTGTCTGTCTGGTTGCGCAACTAGGTTTTCCTGTGAGACCTAGGATTTGATCACCCCGACAGTCTCATAATTGTCTGCCTCCCGCTGTCGCTCTACCTTCCCTTACTGTTTTTGTCTTTTCCTCCCTTGCATATCTGCTGGTATAAAAATATATGCAAATCATTAGGCAGAAATGTAATTGATATTGGGATCCCTTTCTTTAGAAATTGTATAGTGTTACTGTTGAAATGTATATAATTATAGTTTGAGATGACTGCAAAAAGCTATTGGAAACTCAAGGGGGTTAACCTGAGAGCAGTTTTTAAGCCCCTTTTCAGAAGCTGTGGAGAAGGGGCCTCAGTTCTGGGACATTGTGTTCTTGCTACACCTGCTTGAAATTTACAAGAACATTTTAGAAAAAAACAGGATGCTTGTTAAGAAGGGTGGGTTGCAAAGACTTATAAACACAGAGCTACAGTTTCTTGTAAGAAACACACAGAGACTTACGGAAAACTCAGATGGATCTTCTCTGTTTATTCTGCCTTTATAAATAGTTATTCTGAATAAGTTTCTTTTTTTATGTTACTGCTAGTACTTATAAACACCTTTTTGTGAATTCTACAACTGCTCCTGATATTTTCTATGCTTCCTGACCTGTGCCTCACTGAAAGGGGTATATCCCCTTATATCCATCAGTGCTCAGGGGAAAGTTTATTCAGCTGCTTGCTGGGGGTCTGCGGTGCCATCCTCCCCTGCAAACCTTCAGATTTGTAGCTGCATTGCAGAGGAACACAGAACACATAGAGTGCATTTGACTTGCATTGTCAGTGAGTTGAGTCTCCCCCCCCAAACTCTATTCTGTGGAACCGAATTTCTGTTCTTGTATAGGGCCTGCTGCTACCAAACTACATACTGCTTGTCCCAGTACCCCCCTTCATCCCAGTAATAAAACAGACCCCTACTGAGTAGAGAGTTGCATGAATGACTGAGGCTGGGGGGGGGTCAGTACTGTATGTCCCTGGGTGTTGCTGCTGTACACTATGTTCCTCTGTCCGACCATTTCTTGTTCACAATCCCTACCTGCTCATTTGTTGCTTCATGAGTGGCACCCACCTAGTGGGCTGTATTTAGGCCCTCTTCCCACCTCACCCCACTCTGCTCAATTTGGAGACCATCCAATGCTAACAAGACATCTCTATAGAGAGGAAGAGTAGGAAGATTTACTGAGCAAGGGAATGCCAGGGAGGTAACATCAGTGGGAGGGAGGCTGTCAGCCCCAACTTTGATTAAAGTCAGCAGTTGCACAACTGTTGCATCCGAATGCTCAGGCTCTACCTCTGCTCCGTGCTGTGCATTGAGATGGCCAACAGCCAAGCTACAATCAGCTGTTCTTTCACAGAGATTGGGTTGGCAAACCATGCATTGATTTAATGTCATTAGTCTGATAAAGTACTATATTGCACAAACTGGCTACCACAAGCCTCCTCAACATACATGCACTCTATGTTTCTCTAGAGCCAATATTTTTAGATCAGTTTGCTATAGTTTAATTTATATCCCTCCTCCCTCCTATTTATTAGCTGTGGCATCTTCCTTACACTATATAATGTAACCCCTAGATGGCGCTATCCCAGAGGCTACTACCCCTGCCTGATTTGCCACTAACAGGTTGAGGGGCCTGGATCCAATGGCGGGTGCCTCCACCCAGAGGTCAGGGTTTGCAATAGTTAAACTAACTTGGTCACAGCCCTCTGGGACACTGCAACCCCTTTCTTCCCACTAGTGGCCCACACAATATATCAGAATTACCTCACAGTATACACTTACCCCAGGTCTGGTTCCGGCACTGGGACCTCCTGTGAAATGAGATACAGTGCAACAATCACAGTACAGTACTTTAACATAGACAAATACCTCAGGCAGTATAACTTTGCTGAAACAAGCAGCTCTGATTTATTTAGGGGATATAACAAGGACAGGGGAAAATCAGGTTAATTAGCTTATCACTCTAATAATCTACCTATGGCTCTGTGCAGGCCTATCCCTATCAGTTACTGTCCCTGGTACCCAAGCCCTAGTGGCTAGTCTCAAACCGTGGCAGCTGGTAGGGGCCCTTTCACACAGAGAAAAGGAGAATTAAACAGTCAGCAGTACAGTAATTCCATTTGGATTTAATGTGGCAATTCAACGAGAGCGACCCTGAATTAGTACTCACGACCTCCAAATAAGATAGGGTCCTTCAATGTCAGCAGGGCTCACTTGAGGTACACAAACTTCTTCACACATCCATATAAAAGAAAGCACTATACCAGGCAGGCTGCATCTGTATCCCGATGTAATTACTGCAATACCGGAGAACACACAGCAGATTCAGTTCCTGACAGACCAAGTGTAATTCAACAATTTCTCCAGTCTTCTACAGGGTGAGCCTGGTTTCTACTCTTCAGAGATCCTTTGATTCTCTTCACAGGACGGATTCAGTCCTAACAAGCTGCAGACGGAACTCTGGGCCTTACACATGTTTTTGACTAAAACTGCACACTGAAAAAGCACAGGGCTCCTTCCTTCTTCACTGCCAAAGCTCAACTGAAACTCCAACCGACAAAACCAGGCACTTCCTTTGAGTTCCTCCCAGTTCTTGACTGGATTGGCTGTCACTCACAATAGACTGCTGCTGTTGGTCAAAAAGGCACTGAAGTCTAAACTACATCTCCCAGAGTCACTGCCCATACAATCCTCTTGTGGCTGGCTCAGATTATGAGTCCAAGTTCTGATTCGTCCAAGGCACCATTTTAGAGCTAGCTTACCACACACTGATTGGTCCAGTTCAGCAGTTCAAAACTAGAATGGGGAACTAGCAGACACAGTTCTGACTGCAAAGAAAGCAGGTTAGACAAACTGTAATTCATTATTACTCTAAATAATTTCTGGCAAACAGTTACATCTTTCAGATAGGTTCCCTTTGCACTCCTAGTGACTGCAAAGAAGTGAATTGGCAGCAGCTCGAGTGGTACTCAGAGAAGCACACAGTCCCCCATACAACTAATTATGTCTGCAAGCAGACAGCTCTTAAAGAGACAGTACCAGAGGCTCTAAAACACTCACTGATAAATGGCTTAAATGCCAAACACCATTCAGGCTTGGAGCATTCAAGCAAGCTCCTGGAAGTCTTTTGGGAACCCCCATTTGCAGGGGTTACACCCTTCCTGGCCTGGGAAAGCAGCGTCCGCGTCAAGCAAGTACCCATAAGTTTCAACTGCAACCATATACATTTGCATTAGGCCGCACATGTAATCATCAGTCAATATATCATTTTACCAAGAACACATTTCTGAAACATTGCAGTCGTCACTCTTTACACAGTATTACATACACATTGTACCATAACTCAAGTTATTACCTCTTGTACATGAAACCTGAAGAGGGGCCCTTCCTATCAGTTACCTTGGGGCTGGATGGGGCAAGGGCACCATACTAGAGGGCAACACAAGTAACTTGGAGTTAGCACTGATGCTCAGTTTGGGCAATGAGCTCGGGACACATACACTCCTTTATGGACAACATTGAGAGGCAAGTCCACAGGCCTCCCAAGTGAATCATAACTGAGGTGCACCACAGGCTTTACAGCTCGACCAGTCTTTCTAGGGGAACTGTTATAGTCTCTGCACTCTGAACCTCATTTTCAGCATTGTCCTCACTTGTCAGGGAGTCTCCATGGGGTAGAGGCTAGAACTTGGGGCACTTTCAGCTCCAGGAGTTACAGTTTCTGAGTCCACAACATTTGGCTCACATGGAGAGCTTTCGGACACTGGCAGTGGACTGTCAGGGCACTCAAAATACTCTTCTTGTTCAGGTGTATCACCAGTCTGCCCCAATCTATCATTTTCCTCCCTGAAGCTCAAACAGTTCAACCATGCACAATGATTCCATTTCATCTGATCTGATGCTTTGCACTTCACTTTCTGGGAGCATTGGCTCCAGGGATGAAGCTGGGGCTTAGACAGTCCAGAAGGCCCAGCTTCATCTCCAGTATTGACTAGGGGATTGCCCAAACAATTGACTCAGTTCGTAAGAAGGATAGTATTCAAAGTCACTCTCACTTTCTTCCGATATGGACTGACAGTCATGCTCAACTGGGACTTGTGGAGGAACACTTTAACTTTGCTTCTGTAGGTGCAGACTTT
Organism: Neoceratodus forsteri; assembly: GCA_016271365.2. NCBI lineage: Eukaryota > Metazoa > Chordata > Ceratodontiformes > Ceratodontidae > Neoceratodus > Neoceratodus forsteri. Next base: position 59,081,921 of record CM057455.1, read on the forward strand.
CTTGATCTTTTCTTAGCAGCAGCTCTAGTCACTGGTCCAGAGGGGGCATCTTCTAGGGGCTCAGACTCAATTAAGATTTGTCCAATGGGCAGTAAATGATTTCTATGCATTGTTTTTACATCTTTTGAATTATTCTCAGGCCTTACTTTGTACACTGGCAGATCATCTAGTTTGCCCACTACAATGTGAGGGAGATGGTGCCATCTGTCAGCAATCTTGTGCTTGCCATGCAGTCCCAGATTTCTTAGCAATACCGATCTCCTCCTGGAGTTCCTGTGCTTTCACCTTTTATCATACCTTTCTTTGTTGGCCAGATTTCTTTTGGCAGCCATGGTTTGGAGCCAGTTAGTGCGCATGAGGTTAGCTGGGCCTTTAACTTTGCACATACTGTAAATAGTTGTCAACTTGAACCCCATCAGGAGAGACCCCAAACACACATCTACTGGTAGTCAAGCTTCTTCCAAACATCAGGCGGTGGGGAGAATCCAGTGGCATCACTTTTGGTGCAGTTATAAGCATGTACCAGGGTGCTAATTTGTTGGCTCCATCTAGGCTTGTCCTTTGGTGCAGGGTGCCTAGCATATCTAGCAAAGTGCGGTTGAAGCGTTCAGGCTGTGGGTCCCCTAGGTGGTAAGGAGTGGTTCTGGACTTTCACTCCCACAGGAAAGCATCTCTTTGATCAGACGACTCTAAAGTCTCTCCCTTGATCAGAATGGATTCTTTGTGGACCCCATAGTGAACAAAAGTTTTCTACAAGTACTTTGGCACAGTGGATGCTTTCTGGTCTTTGGTGGGAAAGCTTGGGCATATCTCGTGAGAATGGTCAGTGACCACCAGCACATTACTGATATTTCTTTGATCTGACTCCAAACTCAGAAAATCAATACAGACCAGCTCCATGGGTGCACTGGTGGTGATGTTAACAAGGGGCAGCCCTCTGGGCAGAAGCTTCCTCTGTAAGCAGCGACTACAAGTTCGAATGTGTTGCTCCACATCAGCCCCATCTTAGGCCAATAGAATCTGGATCTCACCAAGTCAAGTGTTCTGTCTATACCAAGGTGCCCCATGTGGTTGTGCAAGGACCTCAGTACTGAGTCTCGAAAGGCAGTGGGCAGCACTAGTTGTTGTTTGTCTACTTGTCCCCCTCTGTCTACTGTTTCTCTGTATAACAGTTTATTGATCAGTTTCAACTTAGGACCTTCTTTGTATAACAGTGCAGTTCTCAAATCAGTGGAGCATAATTTGGACACATCTTTTCCTGCATAGAGGGCTTCTAAAGCTGCTTTGATCATGGGATCGCGGGATTGAGCCGCTGAATACTGTCATTATCCAGCTGAGGCAGTGCACCAATGTCTATTGCAGAAAGTGGCAATAAGCAGCAGGTATGCAATTCTCAGGGCTCCCAAGCAATCCACCATGCAGTCCACTGCGTCCGTGGACATTGTTCCTCCTGTCAAACTTCCGGCAGAGTGCCGAATGTCAGGTTCTGCCAATCGGACCCAATCATTCTGGGAAACAGGCCTCCGGGAGAGAGCATCAGCATCTATGGGTTCAGACCTGCTCGGTATTCGAGAGCATAGTCATATGTAGATAATGCAGAAAGCCACCTATGGCCAGTGGCATCCAACTTAGCTGAGGTCTGCACATAGGTCAAAGGATTATTGTCAGTTTTTACTAGTATTTTAGCACCATACAAGTACTCATGGAGATTGGTCAACAATAGCCACTTCAAAGCTAGGAACTCTAACTTATGTACAGGAGGTTCTTTTCGGATGGGGTCGGCTTCTACTGGCAAAGGCCACTGGTCTCAGGCCATTCTCGTGCTCTTGGTACAAACACCCCCAACCCTTGCAAGCTAGCATCAGTGTGCAGGACGTAAGGTTTTCTTGGATCGGCATAGGCCAGCACTGGAGCATGGGTGGTTGATATATGATCTCATGAAAGCAGTCTCACAATCAGGAGTCCAGCGGGCCCCAAATACTTCACTCAGATGAAAATACACTCTTTCAGTCTTGAGGGACGCTGACTTTGGTATTTTTGTGGGTTGGGGGATACCCTTGAGTAAGGTTAAGTAAAGGGCGGATCACTCTTGAATAGTCCTTGATGAAGCGCCGATAATAACCACAGAATCCAGGAATCTTTGCAGTTCTTTTAGATTTTTGGGCTGTGGCCAGGTGGTCAAAGCCTCAACTTTACTTGGGTCGGTCTCTATTCCTCGGTGGATACTATGTGTCCCACATACTTTACTGATGTTTGAAAGAATTGGACACTTATCAATGGACAGTTTAAGGCCAAAGTCCTCCAGTCGGTCCAATACCTTAAATAATCTGCTCTCATGTTCCTCCAGTGAGCTGCCAAACACAATAACATCATCGGTATACCAGGCACTCTAGTAAGTTCATGTCCCCCACTGCAGCTCCATCAATCGTTGAAAGTGGCTGGGGCACCTGAAATCCTTGAGGCATCCTCATGAATTCACAGAAGCCAAGCGGACAGATAAAGGCCGTCTTCTCACGGTCCTCTGGGGCCATCGGGATCTGGTAGTACCCACTGCGGAGATCCAGCACAGAGAACCACCTCCCGTTTAGGCAGTCCAAAGCATCCTGAATGCGGGCATTGTGTACTGATCAGGGATAGTCCCCGGTTTAAGATGCGATAATCCACACACATCCTTACTGTTCCATTCTTTTCCTCACTACCACAATGGGGAAGCATAAGGGCTTCTGGATTCTTGTATTACACCAGCAGCTAACATCTCTTGCAGATGCCGTCTCACATCATCTATGTCAGCAGGTGCCGGCGTGAGACCTCTCACCGAAATGGTCTTTCGTCATGCAGCCGGATATTGTGCTCAGCTCCTTGCACGCATCCTACATCCACTCCTTTAAAGAAAACACCTGGTCTCTCTGGGCAAGCTTCTCACTGATCCTCACTTTCCATTCAGCTGGCAGCGGGAGTCGTCGAAATCAAACAAGTCAGGAGTTACTCTTGTCATTCTTCCTTGAACTCTTGCTGCTGGGTAGCACTGCAGTGTTCTGCACAATGCACATTAGCCAGGATGCAACCTCTGTTTACTCGAATGTCTCTTTCAGACACATTATGAACTTGGACCATTACCCTTCTGGCATAAGCATGGGCTCTAGCGGGCAAAATACTAGGCTTGACCAGCAGTCCCTCTGGCAATTTTCCATCGCCTGGTGCATCCAACATTAATATTTTATTCTTAACATCCTTTCTGATACGGACCTCTCCTGTAAGTACACTGGGCATTTGGAGCCAGGATCAGAGACTCAGGATCCTTCTTCCATACAATTCGACCGGTTCCTCTGGTTCTGTTTTTTCAGCATCTCTGTGCCTCATAGGCCTTCTTAATTAAAAGCTGGAACTCTTAAAGCCTACTAGTCTTTGACCCCTGTTTTCATAACACAACTAAAGCCAGCCTTCCGAATATAGAGCATTTGTTCCAGTCAACAAAGGGACACCATCATACAGTCCAGTGGGGGGACACACTAAGGCTAGGGTCTCTACTTGTTCGGCCACTCCAGCCACGGAGGTGGGAAAGACAGCCAAATTCGGATATACCGGAATAGGGTAGGCCTTCTCACTTAACCCCATACATGCAGTCCTTCTAATGGTTGTAAGGGTACATCTGACAAATGCTTCTGATACCAATCCTGGAACATAATTGTCATTGGGAGCCACTGTCTAATACAGCTCTTGTAGACACTCCATTCACCTTTACAGTGGTCTCCATGGAGGACCCACTATTCTGGACCAGTCTGGAGGCGGTAGTGGGGGCTGGGCAACTGACCTTGCCACAAAGGACTGAATTAGCATTTTTGGTGCCTCACTGGGATCATGTCGTGCACCTCTTAACCACTGATTTCTTCTCCGGCTCTCCTTGTAGCCTATATGCAACTTTGTAAGTGTCTTTTGGGACTGTATTCCTTTTCATGTGCCCATCTTTCCCACAATTATAGCAAAACATACTTTCTGGAGTTTGAGCTGGCGAGGCACCACACTGGGAGCCAGGGCGGGGTATTACTAACTGGAAACCTGGGTGCCATCTCTGTCTGTGCGTGATAAGCATTTGGAGACATCTCGTCAGTTTCTCCACTTCCATGGTCAAGGAATTGAGTTTGGAGCTGTTATCAGCAGGAGATACATGGGTGGGTACCCTCACCCCATAACAGATGCAGTCGGATATAGGTCAGTCTGCATTTGCAGGCGTGGCCTTCATAAAGGACTGTTTTGAATTCGGATCTCTCAACAGTTTCTCATTGTGGCATATCTTTTCCTTGTCAGAGCACTCATTGACTGTCAACCTCTGCCCTGAACTTCACTTGATGGGTCACCCTCAGTCCTCGAGTCGTAGCACAGCTGTTGGTGCAGGTACCTCCCGAGGTTGCCTTTCTCAACTCCTCGAATTTCTCTCATTAACTCATCATAGGAGGTGTGGATTCAGTCGATTTGCCAGGCGTAACTGAAGCAACAGCAGTTCTGAGAAGGGGCAGACTTAAAGTTCTGTCCAGTCTGGTTCGGTCCAGTTCAATCGCTGGCAAACTACCCTTTCTGGGCATTCTTGCAACAATTTTTCCAGCCGAGAGACATACACAGACAACAACTCCCTTGGTACTGTTGTGCATTTCTTACTCTCCACCATAGGTCCTCATCAGAATCTGGGCTCCCATACACATTCTCAAGGCCTCAAGATAGGCCTGTACTGCAGTGCAACAGGGTTACTGGCCCGTTTAGCACGGATGGTAGCCAGGGCGGGACCTCGGAGGCTCTTACTAACCCTCTTTGGCTTTTAGCCTTCGAGCATTGCCATTCTAGCACTTGGGGCAACATAGTCTATCCAGGCTCTCCTAGTCATCCTCCCTTGGGGGTGGGAGGGTGCCAGAGAAGATCCTCAACCGAAAGAGTCGTGACTAATGGCAGGTGCAGAAATAGAGTCTGCATTGGTTCAGCCACCACTCACGGGCACTGGAGCAGGAGAGGGTGTTGGAGAGAACACCCCAGGTGGCAAGAATAGTTTCTTCAAGTCCTCCACAGTTTCCCTCTCCCAGCAACCATTCAGCAAATTTCTCCTCAAAAGTTTCAGATAGTGGTGAGGCTGATTCCCCCAGGTCTTCTGTCCTTAGTTATCACTCTCCAAGCAGTGAGGGCTCCCTCTGGGGTAATGGTCTGTGGCACTTTGGGAGCTATCTATGGGATCCTTAAACTCTACTAGGGCCAGGAAAGTGTGGGTGAGCAGATTAGCATGCCGACCCACCACCACAGGGTTTGTAAACCTTCCACCTTGGAAAGTACTCTCTGCACAGTGTCCGTGTTGATACCGGGGGATGTCCAGGATAAGCGCCTTTGGGGTCGATCTCACTCCCAATGCACCACTCCACCAGCGTTGCACAGCCACTTCATCGGGTGCCCATTTTTTTCTTAACAGTGGTTCGTAAATATGGCCACTAGAGGACACACAATCCCAGCGGTGAGCCTCCAGATGTAACCCCTAGATGGCGCTATCCCAGGGGCTACTACCCTGCCTGATTTGCCACTAACAGGTTGAGGGGCCTGGATCCAATGGTGGTGCCTCCACCCAGAGGTCAGGGTTTGCAATAGTTAAACTAACTTGGTCACAGCCCTCTGGGACACTGCAACCCCTGCTTCTTCCACTGTGGCCCACACAATATATCAAATTACCTTCACAGTATACACTTACCCCCAGGTCTGGTTCCGGCACTGGGACCTCCTGTGAAATGAGATACAGTGCAACAATCACAGTACAGTACTTTAACATAGACAAATACCTCAGGCAGTATAACTTTGCTGAAACAAGCAGCTCTGATTTATTTAGGGGGATATAACAAGGACAGGGGAAAATCAGATTAATTAGCTTATCACTCTAATAATCTACCTATGGCTCTGTGCAGGCCTATCCCTATCAATTACTGTCCCTGGGTACCCAAGCCCTAGTGGCTAGTCCAAACCGTGGCAGCTGGTGGGGGCCTTTCACACAGAGAAAGGAGAATTAAACAGTCAGCAGCACAGTAATTCCATTTGGATTTAATGTAGAAATTCAACAGGAGCGACCCTGAATTAGTACTCACGACCTCCAAATAAGATAGGGTCCTTCAATTCAGCAGGGCTCATGAGGTACACAAACCTCTTCACACATCCATATAAAAGAAACACTATACCAGGCAGGCTGCATCTGTATCCCGATAGCAATTACACAATACCGGGAGAACACACAGCAGATTCAGTTCCTGACAGACCAAGTGTAATTCAACAATTTCTCCAGTCTTCTACAGGTGAGCCTGGTTTCTACTCTTCAGAGATCCTTTGATTCTCTTCACAGGACGGATTCAGTCCTAACAAGCTGCAGACCGGAACTCTGGGCCTTCACATGTTTTTGACTAAAACTGCACACTGAAAAGCACAGGGCTCCTTCCTTCTTCACTGCCAAAGCTCAACTGAAACTCCAACCGACAAAACCGGGCACTTCCTTTGAGTTCCTCCCAGTTCTTGACTGGATTGGCTGTCACTCACAATAGACTGCTGCTGTTGGTCCAAAAAGGCACTGAAGTCTAAACTACATCTCCCAGAGTCACTGCCCATACAATCCTCTTGTGGCTGGCTCAGATTATGAGTCCAAGTTCTGATTCGTCCAAGGCACCATTTTAGAGCTAGCTGACCCCACACTGATTGGTCCAGTTCAGCAGTTCAAAACTAGAATGGGGAACTAGCAGACACAGTTCTGACTGCAAAGAAAGCAGGTTAGACAAACTGTAATTTCATTATTACTCTAAATAATTTCTGGCAAACAGTTACATCTTTCAGATAGGTTCCACTTTGCACTCTAGTGACTGCAAAAATAAGTGAATTGGCAGCAGCTCAAGTGGTACTCAGAGAAGCACACAGTCCCCCCATACAAACTAATTATGTCTGCAAGCAGACAGCTCTTAAAGAGACAGTACCAGAGGCTCTAAAAACACTCACTGATAAATGGCTTAAATGCCAAACACCATTCAGGCTTGGAGCATTCAAGCAAGCTCCTGGAAGTCTTTTGGGAACCCCCATTTGCAGGGGTGTTACAATAATATAAGCTATCAAGCTTGTATCTGTTACTTGAAAAGCGCTTGTATTTCTGTTATTGCTATCAGCCTACACTGGCGTGCATTTTATTATCATTGTACCTCTGAACTGTATTGTGTTGTCCCTATCCCCTTCCCCCCAGGACCCATCTGGAAATGAGCAACCCTGCTCAGTATGTCTTCTACACAGAAACACAGAAACATAGAAACATAGAAGTTGACGGCAGATAAGGACCACGAGGCCCATCCAGTATGTACATTTTTATGTTGGCGCGCTTGCACAGCCAACATCTTGCGGTAGTGCAGATCTGGAGGCCAGTCACTGTTGAGCGAATGCAGGGCTTGCATCAGTAGGAGTGTCCCTCATTCCCCAATCAGCCTGCATGCTGGTGCCACACCATGCATACATAATGTGGCGAACACATCTAAGGAAAGGTCCGCTGCAATGCGAGCAAAGCTCATTACACGCAGCGGACCTCCCGACATGCTTCCCTGGCAACAGAAACATGGTGGCACACTGCCCACCAAACTGCCAACTTCAGAGGGCCCAATCCTCTTTCAGCTTACCCTGCCTCAATGTATGTGCTGATGGGGAGCCCACTCATTAGTACAAAGAGCCCCCTTTGTTATATGCTGAGGGGGTGCCCAACTCTTGGCTATTCCTCCAGCTTTCCTTGTGTGCCGACGGGGCACCCCAACTTTGACATGAAGTAACCCCCTTTGTTAGGTACAACGGGGTGCCCAATCCCCATCGGCCAACAGCTGCCCCCACAAAAGACTCCATTTGCATGCTTTGAGCTCACCCAGCATTCCCGGTGAAAACAAAAACAGTCCTGCAATTTTTTTTTTTTTTGTTCCTGTAAAAGAAATGGTCCCTCGGCAGTCTCCCTGCCTGCCACTTCCACAACCTCGCCCACCTGCAGCACCTGCCTCCCAACACACACCACCCCATACTTACCTCCGGAGCCTGGCGTGATGATCTTCGGTGGACTGGGAACACGTCTGCACTCTTCAAAGCCGACCGTGAACTGAGGAAATGCCGGTAAGCTGTATAATGGAATAAATAGGGTTTTTCCAGCTTTGACGCATAACTCAGGCATTTTTTGGAACGTTGGCAAAAAAATTTCAACATGGATTTTTAGGACCCCTCCTCATGGTTTCTGGCACTGTCATGGCGTTATTCCATCTTGAAAGATGATTTCACGGTCACTGCGTGGAATCATCTTTCGGGACTGAGTAATGACACGACAGTGCCACTGTTCATGAGGGGGGCTCTCAAAAAGCCTATGTTGCAAATTGATGACAAACTCCCAAAATGGCTGTTTTATGGCGTGTGTTGTGCTGTTTCTCACTGCCTTCGTAACGTCATGAATTTGTAATATTTTCACTCCAGATTTTCAAAATTGTCATTTCCACACCTCCTGATGAACAATATGCTGTCATTTTACATATCCTGCCGGAAATGTGTTCTCATATCCGGCGCTGAGAATAGCAATTATTAGCTGTGCAAATCAAATTCAGGGACATTTGAGGAGATGATGCAGAGGTCTAAAAATGCCCTGTGTTGAGGTTGGTGCCTACAATCCATAAAATGACTGTGTTGCAAGCGTGCATTACTTGCAGTTTCCACGCACCCTTGTAACTTTGCAAATTTGCAATATTTCCATGCCAGATTTTCAACACTGGCATTTTTGCACACCTCTTTATGAACATTACAGCTGTCATTTTTCACATCCTGCCCAAAAGGTGTTTCCACACCTGTGGCGCACAATGGCATGGTCGCTGTGGGAAATCAACTTTTGGGACAGACTAACAAAATCTCAGTGCCACTGTTCATAAGGGGAGGTCCCAAAATGCCTATATTACAAATGTGGCTACCAAACTGCTAAAAATAATTGGGCTACAGACGTGTGTTGCGCAGTTTGTATTCATGCACATTGCTTCACCAATATTTCATGTTGTCACTCCAGATTTTTAATGTTGGCATTTTTTTACAACTCCTCATGAACAATACAGTTGTCATTCTCCACATCCTGCCCAAAAATGTGTTTTCGTCCCTTTGTTGCCAAATGCCACAGCCGCTGTGCAAAACCACCTTTCAGCTAACAAAGTGATTGTGCTGCATTTCATGAGGTGTCCTGACAAGAAGCCCATGTTGAAAATGTGAAGTGAAACTACCACCACACGCCTACAGTGTTAGGGTTTCCAACTGTAGCACCCCAACCGGTATGGACTGACAGGCATCAGGGCTGTGACTTGGGATCATCAGATGTAATGCTAATGCCATGCCACCCCCTGCCCCCACCCTGCAGCCACTGACAGGCATTGTAGTAAAGCACACCTTGACACTTCTCAGTGTCTACAGGGTAGGGTGAGGTACAATGGCATGAGCGTTATAGCTGATGACCCAAAGGAACACCCCACTGCCTGTCGCTCTCTACAGGGTGGGGGTGGGGTTAGCGTCACTTCAGCACTTCACTGCCATTCCTGTTATGCATCTCTAGCTCTGGTACTGCCAATGCCAATGCCAGCGCAACAACATTCGGCATTGACAAATGCTTGTTTTCTACCTTATGAATGTGCCATAGGCCTTTACTCTGTCAATGGCCTATCTATTCATACTCCTCTGTATTGCTCCCTTATGCCTATCCCATGCTTGTTTGAAACCTGGCACTGTATTCATATCTACCACTTCCTGAGGTAGGCCGTTCCATACATCCAGCACCCTTTCTGTGAAAAAGAACATCCTCACATTACCCCTTAATCGGCCTCCCTCGAATCTCATGCTGTGTCTTCTTGTCCTGCTATTTTTCTTATATTGAAACATGGTAGACTCTTTCACCTTGTTAATGCCCTTAAGATGTTTGAATATTTTGATCATATTACCTCTCTCCCTCCTTTGCTCTAGGGTATACATATTTAGCTCCATTAATCTGTCCTCATATGTCTTCTGATGCAGTCCCTGCACCATTTTGTTTGCCCTTCTCTGGACTGCCTCCATTTTGTTAATGTTCTTGTGCAGATGTGGCCTCCAGTACTGCATGCAGTACTCCAGATGGGGCCTAAATAGTGTCTTGTAAAGAGGGATTATTACGTCCCTCTTATGACTTGTGATACCCCTTCTAATACACCCCAACATCCCTCTAGCCTTACCTACTGCTTTAGGGGTCTGCTTGGTTAATTTCAAGTCATCTGTGATGATGATGCCCAAGTCTCTTTCTTCCCTTGTGATTACCAGCAACTCCCCTCCCAACCTATAGGTATCTTCAGGGTTTCTCTTCCCTACGTGCATGATCTTGCACTTCTTTGCATTAAACCCCAGTTGCCACTCTTCTGACCATTTTTCCAGTTTTTCCAGATCTCATCATTCTGCCCACCCCATCTGGATCATCTACTCTGTTGCAGATCTTGGTGTCATCTGCAAACAAGCAAACCTTACCCTCCAGTCCATCTGCAATGTCACTGATGAATATATTGAAGAAGACTGGCCCCAGGACTGATCCCTGAGGTACCCCACTTGTGACTTGCATCTCTTCTGACTGTATACCGTTTACCACCACTCTCTGTTTTCTGCCCGCCAAGCAGTTTGCCACCCAGTTAACCAACCTCTGACCCACCCCGAGCCTACCCAGCTTATTAATCAATCTTCTATGTGGAACAGTGTCGAAAGCTTTGCTGAAATCAAGGTAGGCGACGTCAACTGCACCCCCTTGGTCCACCACATCTGGTTACCCAGTCAAAGAAATCTATGAGATTAGTTTGACAGGACCTTCCTTTTGTAAACCCATGCTGTCTTGGATCCTGTGCCCCTATGGATTCCAGGTGTTGCACTATCCTTTCCTTAAGGAGTGCCTCCATAATCTTGCCCACTACTGAGGTAAGACTGACTGGTCTGTAGTTCCCTGCCTCCTCCCTGCTACCATTCTTGTGGAGCAGGATCACATGAGCCCTTCTCCAGTCTTCTAGTGAAACCTTTAAAAAAATATACACAGTGCAGTCTGGTTGCGATACTATCTATATTTAATAGCAGATTTATATTAAGCAGGGTACTCACATAAAAAATAATATTTTTTACAAGACCCCTTTTTACAATCGCTTGCATGCATGTGCAAGGAACGTCTTGCAACAGTATGACTTTTGGAGGTGTGTGTGACCCTCCTCCCCAGTGCAGTGCTCAGTGTAGCAGGCACGACCCTGCTGGACCAATACATGCCAAGCTGTGTATGACAGCAGTTTGGCTGTGTTGGTCTTCACTTCTAAGAAAAGGTCCTCTGCAATCATCGGTGGTAGCGTGTATGCAGTTAGCATACTGTCAGCTGAATGGCTGTCATGCACAGCTTAGCATGAAATCCCTCCGCTTCCTCCCTCTGATAATGTCGCCCCCTCACTCTTTAGTATTCTCCCGGCCCCCACATTGTGTGCCAGTGCTAATCCCCAAGGCTCATCGCTGCCCAGCACCTGTGGCCGATAGGGGTGCCCAATCCCCCATCAGCTGCAACCCCTCTCCATCAAATAACCAGTTGGCACGCTGGGAACCTACCCCAGCATACTCATACCACCCCTCCACACACACTGTATGGCTGATGGGAGTACCCAATTCCCACTGGCTCCAGTCCCCTTCCCCAACAAACAAGTAGGTGGCATGCTGGGAGCCCACCCCAGCATGACAAAAGCATCTATCTTTTTTTTTTCATTCCTGTGAAAGAAGAAAATGGTCCCTCAGTGAGTCCCTGTCCTCCCGCCAACCTGCACCCACTCTCTGCACACCCACCTCCACACACCCCCCTCATCTCATACTTACCTCTGGAGCCTGGCACGAAGATCTTCTGTGGACCGGGAACATGTCTGCACCTTTCAAAGCCCACCATGAACTGAAGAAATGCCGGTAAGCTGTACAATGGCATAAATAGGGTTTTTTCAACATACGTTGATATCTCGGCTATTTTTGGGAATTGTTTCACCAAATTTCCAACATGGGGCTCTTGACACCCCTTCTCATGAATTCAGTCACTGTCATGGTGTTATTCGGTCCTGAAATGTGATTTTGCAGTCACTGCGCAGAATCACCTTTTGGGACCGATTAATGAAACGACAGTGTCAGTGTTCATGAGGTGGCCTCTCAAAAAGCCTATGCTGCAAATTTGGGCAAACAATTCCAAAAAATGATTGTGTTATGAGCGTGCATTGTGCAATTCTGATGCACACTCGTAAGATCACAAATTTGTAATATTTTCGCTCCAGATTTTCAACATAGGCATATTTCCATACTTCCTTATGAACAGTGCAGCTGTCATGTTTCACATCCTGGCTGAAATGTGTTTTCGTGCTTCTGGCGCAAAATAGCACGGTCATTGTTGGAAATCATTGTTCGCTACAGAGTAAGACAATCACAGTGACACTGTTCGTGAGCAGAGATCCTAAAATATCTACTGTATGTTGAAAATTTGGTGACAAAAGTCCATAAAGTGGCTGTGTTTTACGAGCGTGCATTGTGCAGTTTCTACGCACATTCGTAAGTTCGTGAATTTATAATATTTTCACTCAAGATTTTCAACTTTGGCAGTTTCCCACATCTCCTTATGAGCAGTACAGCTGTTATTTTTCATATCCTGGCCGAAATGTGTTTTCGCACTTCCGGTGTAGAATAGCACGGTCGCTGTGGGAAATCAGTGTTCAGTACACAGTAAGAAAATTACAGTGACATTGCTCATGAACAGACATCCTAAAATGCCTATGTTGAAAATTCGGTGAAAAAATTCCAAAAAATGACTGTTTTATGAGTGTGCGTAGCGCAGTTTCCACACACACACTCGTGACTTCACGAATCTGTAATATTTTCACTCCAGATTTTCAACATTTATATTTTCCCACTCCTCCTTATGAACAGTACAGCTTTCATTGTGCACATCCTGGCTGAAATGTGTTTTCACACTTCTGGCACAGAATAGAGCAGTCTGTGTGGGAAATCAGTGTTCGGTCCACAGTAACAAAATAATAGTGATAGTGTTCATGACCAGAGGTGACAAAATGCCTAAGTTGAAAATTTGGTGAAATAATTCCACTGAATGACTGTATTAAAAGTGCGCATTGTGCGGTTTCCACACAGGCTCATTCCCTTGAGAACAACCAGCACGTTAGAGTTCCTAAGACAGACACTTAAGAAGTATGAGGGTGAAATGTTAATCAAATGAAAGAGGAGTTGCAGAGAGGTACTTTGTTTTAATATGGATGCTGAAGGGACATGGATACAACTGGCGGGGGGACCTGCGTAATTGGCAAACACCAATGCATTGAAAAATGCTTGTTATATTAGCCTTCTAAATGCTATGTACATAGAGGGAGTGAGTGGCTGTTGGGGGGGGCAGCTGTCATCCTCAGCTTGGGATAGCATCGGTGGTTGTACTGTACAGCTGTTGTAACTGGATGAGCAGTCATCAAGTCTACTCCATCTTGTGCTGTTAGATGGCTGCCAGCCAATCAGCTGTTCTCACAGAGGGCCTGGAGGTGGCAAGCCACACAGCAATTTACATCAGGCTCAACTATGTCAGTCTGCAGAGGGAATATAGCACACACACCAGGCTACCAAGAGCCTCCTTAACACACACCCACCCTCCATTTCACAAAGACTGCTCCAAGACTGCTATACTTTCCTTTATTCCCCTCCTCCGTCGTGGCTAATAGCTGTGATACTGCCTTTATTCAATAAACCCATTGTAGTCAGGCTGCAAAATGAACCTCATTTAAAAAGCATGCTTGTATCCAGCTGGGCACACACATAAACTGAATTTTTTTTTTATAAGACACCTTTTTATTAATTTTCTGTTGTGAATTCTCTGTGCTCAGAAGTAGGGAGGGTGGCAAATTACATAGCGACTTGCACCAAGTTGTCAGATGGCAGTAGAAGAATCGTCCACAGCCATAAATTACGTTTTCTTCTTCAGCCTAAATGCACTTTCCATTTCTGTATGAAAGCCCCTTGTAAATGAGGGGCTTATTTTCCCACTGTTAGGCATTGTTTTTTTTCCCCTGCCTACTCCCACCCCCGGAGCTAGGAAATGGAGTTAGTGCTGTGGGGGAAATTGCTCCAGATGCCTCAAGGTGGCTGCAGAGAGTGTTTCAGAGGGTATATAAGGGGACTGACAGGAAGTATCGGGGCCTTTCCAGCTGGGGCATTAGACCTGGAGCTGGAGGGGGAGGCTGGAAGTGTAGAATCAGACGCAGATAAGGTGGACAAGTGAGGGAGCTTGGCAGTCCAGGAGGGCCAGTGGGGAAACCCCCCCAACAGAGTGCAGTCAGGATGGCTTTTCATGCACCGTGGTTGATGAGAAGTGAGGGTATGGAGCTCCTTGGGGGCACAGGAAGCTAGGTCCTGCATCATGGGGAAGGGGGGCTAAAGCAGTAGGAGGCTTTAGCAAGCCAAAAGAGAGTAGGAGCTATTGGGAAGCCCATTGTGTGAAATCCCAGGTTGCCAGGGCTGGGAGGGCAGTGGCAGGGCCCTCCCAGGAGGGGGACCGGTGGCAGTGGTTTCCCCTTGTACCCAGTGTGGCAGGGCGGTCTGGGGGATTGAGGGAGCCGAGGAGCCTTTCACCCAAGTCAGGGGGTATATTTGGGAGGACAGGTCCTGGGGCGATGGTACATTGAAGTCCAGGTGGGTTGCAGGCCAAGAATGGCAGACCTTGGAGGGTGGCCCCATGATGAGCTTAAATCAAGCCCAAGGGTGAAGTAGGAATGTGGGCCTGGCAGGGACCCCCAGTAGAGAGTAAACACCAGCAGAATCCCTGTAGTGAGCTTGGGCCACGTGGTGTAAGGCAAGTCCAGCGGCACAGCAGGGAGAAAGTGGATGGTAGTGCTGTTGTACCGGGAGTAGGGTCAAATGATGTGAGAGGGTTGGGGTCTGGGTCATCAAGAAAAATCCTGGATGTCCCTGTGGCTTGGGCCAGAGCCCAGGGGTCCAGGTGGGGAAGGTCACTCGTTTTTCCATGTCAGAGAAAAGGGGGGACAATCAGTGCCAGAGTGGAAGTGACCCGTAAAGAAAGAAAGTGAAGGTTCACTTACTAGATTCATTTAGAAGCCAAGAGATTGCAGGGATCTTTGTTCCAGAGTTCTCGGGTAGAGTACCTGAGAGCGCGAGATGGTAGGCCGAGGAAAATCCTTACTTTTGTCTGCCTAAATCCATCAGTTTCTGCTGCCTTGTTCTGTCCAGTCTATAATTGTAAAAAGTTAAAAGCCCCATGGAACTGCTTTATTTATATTTTAATGAAGTGGTGACCCCTGTTTCACTGGAATCATTTGCTATACAGGTATAAAATAAAAGCTAGTTTTGGGGAGAAATAGTGGTTTGTGCATTATTTGACTGTAGGGAGGAGGCAAAATAAAATGAAATCCTTTTTCCCCTGTATTTGCAGTCTAACTAATTTTCCATGAGTTGTATTCCAGTGGCCAAATATTCGATTCAGCCAGATTGGGGCTGCAAGGGCTTTGGAGACCGCCAAAGGTGCAGAGTGAGGTCCTGGTTCTGTGGGCAGCTTGGGGAGGAGGTCAGATGCTAAGAGAGAGAGGATGTAAAGTGCACAGCTATGAAGACACCGAGTAGGTAGGAGACAATCGGTTCCCTGCTGTTGTGGTAGTGCACAGATCTTGAATGCTAGCACTTAGGAGTGATCTCCTTTTCCTGCCCAGACCGCCTGCAATAGAAAAAAGTATGCCCCTAGACAGGGCAGGAAGAGGTGGTTACACTGTGGGGGCTCATCCGGGATATTGCCTGAACCCCAAAATCACCGCAGAACCTTGAGCCTTGCTTTCTCGACAGTGCCAGGTTTCCAGGCCTGGTTGGGCCCTGTGGCGCAGCATGAAAATGCTGTAGGTAGGCCTGGAGCAGGCATTGGTCTTGGCCAGCTGCTGTGGTATGTGCACTTGACTTGCTGGTCACGTGACCCTCAGGGAGGGTCCTGATTGGAGGATGGGTGAAAGAGATCTATATCAGCTGCACACATAATTGGCATCCTGGGCAATCAGAGTGGGTGGAGCTGAGGGAATGAGACCAGCAGAGGCAGACAGATAGTGTTAAAAGGAAATAATGATAGTGAGAGGAGAGCAAAAGAAACTGTTTCCTGAGCACAGTATCGGAGCAGGCAAGTGAACTTGACTGCACATATTTGGAGCAAAAAGATCTTTGAGCTCATTTGTGAGTGTGAGAACTGTGAGGGGAAAAATCGAGAACAGGCATCCATCATGGATCGGCAGCAAGTGGTAGCCGGAGGTGATGTAGGGAGACCTGAAACAGCCCCTCAGGAGGAACCCCTGGCTACCGTTCCTACCTCACTTCTCTCCTGGCTTTGGAAAGCTGGGGGGAAATGTAAAGGACATGAATGCTGCATGTGGTGTGGGTTTATGGTGGAGGCAATGTATAGGTTGCCTATATGCCCCAATTGTATAGGCAGTCCGCCAGTCCTATGTAGGGGGATGTATGCTCCTAGTTCCACCTCCAGCTTATTTATCCCATGGTCACCAGCTAGTGGGGATTCTCAGGGTTTGAGAGACTGTCCCTGGGAGAGACCACCCAAGTTCAGGTGGATGAGATCCGAAGCGAATCCTGGATGTCATAGTGGAGGCTGTTAAAGAGGAGGGTGCAGGTGCACCAGAGAGGGACAAAGGTGACAGGGAAAATAGCCATCTGCCCAGCTTCTCGCCACTGGCTACCGGCTATCCCACTGGCAGATGGAGGGTCTGGAGCCTCAGACAACCGGTTGGGGATCCTCCAGGGCCCAGGGGATCCTCACCATGGCCATTATCTGGCAGTAGCCCACAGGCTTTATCCAGCAAATTGAAGCATATCTCTGGAGACAAGAGCAAAATTAAATCTATAGGAAGTGGCACCAAGCCTGGGCCTGCACCAGTGTCAGCCAGAGGGAGGGTTGGTGACCCAAGAGACTTAAGGGAGCTGAATGAGGAAAAGTATGTTGGCAGCCGGTTCCAGTTCCAGGACCATATGGTGGTTAGGGCAATCTCTAGGCTCTATCACTCCCCAGTTATCACCTTTGGAGATGCCACCCCACAGCTCCCAGTCTGGGCTAAGACTCTCTGGAGCCAGATGTATGGGTTAAACCCAAATGACCCGTTGAACCTAAAATACCAATGTGGGATATGGTTACCAATGGGACAAGCCAGGAGAACCAGCGTGTGGGACCTGCCCGAGTAGAGTCATGCTGAAAGATGGATTCGCAGGAGACTGTAGGTAGAATATCTGAATCTAAACTATTCCTATGTGCCAGAAAGAATTTGGGACATTATTGATGAGATGCTGGAGGACTAGATTTTCAAAGAGCAGTTGGAAAGCTGATGAACTGTCCAGGAGGAGGAGCGGCCCCCATCTCAACAGTTGTTCCAGCAGGCACGGTTGATGTGCCACACAGGGACATGGTCTGGACTAACTCTTTTCAAGCATTTTGCTATGGTCCAGGACTTAACTGGGACTCGGACTTTTAGGACCAAGATTCCTTTGGAGAAGTGACCACCAAGTCAGATCCAGCATATTATTTCCCTTCAGATGGGGGGTCTGCAACCTAGGCCTCTTGGACTGAGACTCACGGACTGTGCCAGGACAATTGCTCCATGGAGCTGATGTGGTGACTGTATACAGTTTCTTAAAGTTAAGTTCTTAACTGTGAAGAAAAGAAAAAAAGTTTCATACTGTTAATGTTTAAGATCATGATAAAATATATTTCGAGAGGTTGCTGAGAGAATGTGTGTGTGTGCATGTGTGAATGAGTGGTCTGGGGTTTGTACACAGTGAAACATATTTTAAAATTTGGTGGGAGGTATTTGTGGGAATGTTTAAACAGTTTCTACCTCATTGTTACTGTTAGCAAATGCTTAAGAAAAGTTTTTGAAATGGATAATCATTATGAAAAGTGATTGCATTTACTGTTTAAAGCAATAATGAAGGTTCTGACTAGCACTTAAGATTTACCTCTTGGCACAGGTAGGGTTTTAGGGATCAGCTTTTGGGATATAGTTTGGATTAGGTAGGCAGGTTAGGTGGTGCCTGGTGGCCAGGTATGGTGTGTCCATTACCGGAATGCTGGGGAGAGTGCATACTCAGTCTGATGGGAGAGGACCATCACTGAGCCTTGCCATCATTCCCAGGAGGGAATGATTTCCTGGGTGGGGGAACAGTGTAACCCCTGTAAATTAGGGGCTTATATTCCCACTGTTAGGCATCCATTTTAACCCCACCAACCCCCGGAGCTAGGAAATGGAGTTAGTGTTCTGGGGATATTGCTCTGGATGACTCAAGGTGGCAGCAAAGAGTGTTTCAGAGGGTATGTAAGGGGACTGACAGTAAGCATCAGGGCCTTTCCAGCCTGGGTATTAGGCCTGGAGCTGAAGGGTGGAGGCTGAAAGTGTAGAATCAGACGCAGATAAGGTGGGCAAGTGAGGGAGATCAGTGGTGTGGGAGGGCTATTGGGGAAATCCCCCAATAGAGTGCAGTCAGGATGGCTTTTCATGCTCCGCGGTTGACGAGGAGTGGGGGTATGGAGCTCCGTGGGGGCACAGGTAGCCAGATCCTGCATCATGGGGGGCTAGGGCAATTGGAGGCTTTAGCAAGCCCCGAGAGAGTAGGACCTGTTGGGAAGCCCAATGTGAGAAATCCCAGGTCACTAGGGCTTGGAGGGCAGGGGCAGGGTTCTCCCAGGAGGGGGACCAGTGGCAGTGGTTCCCCTCACAACCAGTGTGGCAGGGTGGCCTGGGGGTCGAGGGAGCCAGGGAGCCTTTCACCCAAGACAGGTGGCCTGTTTGAAGGAACAGGTCCTGGGGTGCCAGTACAATGAAGCCCTTGTGGGTCTCAGGCCAAGAATGGCAGATCTTGGATGGTGGCCCTGTGCTGGAGCTGAAGTCAAGCCCAGGTGGTAAAGTAGGGATGTGGGCCTGGCAGGGACCCCCCGTAGAGAGTAAGAACCAGCAGAATCCCTGTAGTGAGCTTGGGCTACGTGGTGTAAGGCAAGCCCTGAGACCAGCAGCGGCAGACAGATAGCACTAGAAGGAAATAACAATAGTGAGAGGAGAACAAAAGAAACTGTTTCCTGAGCACATTATCGGAGCAGGCAAGTGAACTGGACTGCACATATTTGACGAAAAAAGAACTTTGAGCTCATTTGTGAGTGTTAAAACTAGGAGGGGAAAAGTCAAGCACATGCATCCACCATGGATTGGCAGCAACTGGTAGCTGGAGGGGATGTAGAGAGACCTGAAGTGGTCCCTCAGTAGGAACCCCAAGCTACCATTCCTACCTCACTTCTCTCCTGGCTTTGGAATGCTGGGGGGGAATGTCAAGGACATGAACACTGCGTGAGGTGTGGGTTTATGGGGGAGGCAATATCCAGGTTACCTGTATGTCCCTATTGTATAGGCAGTCCGCCAGTCCCATGTAGGGGGATGTATGCTCCCAGTTCCACCTCCAGCTTATTTATCCCATAGTCACCAGCCAGTGGAGATTTGGAGGGGTTCTAGAGACTGTCCCTGGGAGAGAACACCCGAGTCCAGGTGCATGAGACCTGAAGCGAATCCCCAGATGTGATAGTGGAGGCTGTTGAGGAAGAGGGTGCAGGTGCACCTGAGAGGGACAAAAGTGACAGGGAACACAGCCATCTGCCAGCTCCCCGCCACCAGCTACCAGCTATCCCACTGGCAGAGGGAGGGGCAGGGGCCTCAGACAACCAGTTGGGGATCCTCCAGGGCCTGGGGATCCTCACCACAGCCCTTGTTTGACGGTATCCCATAGGCTTTATCCAGCAAATTGGAGCCTGTTTCTGGAGCCAACAACAAAGTTAAATCTATAGGAAGTGGCAGCAAGCCTGGACCTGCACCAGTGTCAGCCAGAGGGAGGGTTGGTGACCCAAGAGACTTAAGGGAGCTGGATGAGGAAAAGTATGTTGGCAGCCGGTTCCAGTTCCAGGAAAATATGGTGGTTAGGGCAATCCCTATGCTCTACCATCACCCAGTTGTCACCTTTGGAAATACTACCCCACAGCTCTCGGCTCGGGCTACGACTCTCAGGACCCGGATGGACGGGCTAAACCCAAATGACCCGTTGAACCTAAAATACTGACAAGGGATATGGCTACCAATGGGAAAAGCCAGGAGAATGAGCGTGAGGGAGCTGCCCGAGAGGAGTCATGCTGAAAGATGGCTTCAGAGGAGGCTGCGGGTAGAATATCCCAATCTAAACTATCCATATGTGCCGGAGAAAATTTGGGACATTATTGAGGAGATGCGGGAGGACTGGATTTTCAAGGAGCAGTTGAAAAGGTTGAAGAACCATCCAGGAGGAGGAGGTGTCACATCTCAACAGTTGTTCCAGCAGGCATGGTCAATGTGCCGCACAGGGACCTGGTCTGAACTAACTCTTCTCAGCATTTTGCTATGGTCCAGGATTTAACTGTGATTCGGATCAAGTACTACCTTTTGGACCTTTAGATTCCTTTAGAGAAGTGACCACCAAGTCAGATCCAGCGTATTATTTCCCTCCACGTGGGTGGTCTGCACTCTGCAACCTAGGCCTCTTGGACTGAGACTCATGGACAGCGCCAGGACAATTGCTCCACGGAGCTGATGTGGTGACTGTATACAGTTTCTTAAAATTAAGCTCTTAACTTTGAAGAAAAGAAAAAAAAATATATTGTTAATGTTTAAGATCATGATAAAATAAGTTTCAAGAGGTTGCTGAGAGAATGTGTGTGTGTGCATGTGTGAATGAGTGGTCTGGGGTTTGTACACAGTGAAACATAGTTTAAAAATTGGTGGGAGGTATTTGTGGGAATGTTTAAACAGTTTCTACCTCATTATAAATGTGTAGAAAAAGCTTAAGAAAATTGTTTGAAATGTCTGATCATTATGAAAAGTAATTGCTATTACTGTTTAAAGCAACAATGAAGGTAGTCACCAGCACTTTAGGTTTACCTCCTGGCACAGGTAGGGTTTTACGAATTATCTTTTGGGATATAGTTTGGGTTAGGTAGGTAGGTTGGGTGCTGCCTGGTGGCCAGGTATGTTGTGTCCATTGCCAGAAGGCTAGGGAGTGCACATACTCCGTCTGATGGGAGAGGACCATCACTGGGCCCTTTCCATAATTCCCAGGAGGGAATGATTTCCTGGGTGAGGGAAGACTATAACCCCCAGCCCCGTAAATTAGGGGCTTATATTCCCACCATTAGGCATCCTTTTTTCCCCCGCCTACCGCCCCGGAGCTAGGAAATGGAGTTACTGTTCTGAAGGATATTGCTCTGGACAACTCATGGTGGCAGCAGAGAGTGTTTCAGAGGGTATGTAAGGGGACTGACAGGAAGTATCAGTGCCTTTCCAGCCCAGTCATTAGGGCTGGAGCTGGAGGGGAGGCTGGAAGTGTAGAATCAGATGCCAGTAAAGTGGGCAAACGAGGGAGCTCAGTGGTCCAGGAGGGCCAGTGGGGAAACCCCCCAATAGAATGTAGTCAGGATTGTTTTCGTGTGCTGTGGTTAATGAGGAATGTGGGTATGGAGCTCCATGGGAGCACAGGTAGCCTGGTCCTGTGTCATGGGGGCGCTAGGCAGTAGGAGGCTTTAGCAAGCCCAGAGAGAGAAGGAGCCATTGGGAAGCCAGTTGTGTGAAATCTCAGGTCACCAGGGCTTGGAGAGCAGTGGCATGGTTCTCTCAGGAGGGGGACTGGTGGCAGTGGTTCCCATCACATGCGGTGTGGCAGGGTGGCCTGGGGGTTGAGGGAGCCAGGGAGCCTTTCACCCAAGACAGGGGGCCTGTTTGGAGGGACAGGTCCTGGGGCACTGGTACATTGAGGTCCGGGTGGGTCGCAGGCCAAGAATGCAGACCTTGGAGGGTGGTCCTGTGCTGAAGCTAAAGTCAAGCCCAGGTGGTAAAGTGGGGATGTGGGCCTGGCAGGGAACCCCTCCTCCGTAGACAGTAGGCACCAGCAGAATCCCTGTAGTGAGATTGGGCCACGTGGTGTAAGGCAGGTCCAAAGGCAGAGCCGAGAGAAAGTGTCTGTTGGTGCTGTTGCACCAGGAGTAAGGCTCAAATGATGTGATGGTTGGGGTCTGGGTCATCAAGAAAAACCCTGGATGTCCCTGTGGCTTGGGCCAGCACCCAGGGATCCAGGTGGGGAAGGCTGCTTGTTTTCCCATGTCAGAGTAAAGGGGGGATGACCAGTGCCAGAGTGGAAGTGACCCGTAAAGAAAGAAGGTGAAGGTTCACTTACCAGATCCATTTAGAAGCCAAGAGATTGCAGGGATCTGTGTTCCAGAGTTCTCAGGTAGAGCACCTGATAAAGCAAGATGGTAGGTGGAGGAGAATCCTTGCTTTTGTCTGCCTAAATCCACCGGTTTCTGCTGTCTTATTCTGTCCAGTCAGAAACTGTAAAAAGTTAAAAGCCCCATGAAGCTGCTTTATTTGTATTTTAATGAAGTGGTGACCCCGGTATCACTGGAATCATTTGCTGTACAGGTGTAAAATAAAAGCCAGTTTTGGGGAGAAATAGTGGTTTGTGCATTATTTGACTATAGAGAGGAGGCAAAATAAAATGAAATCCTTTTCCCCCCTGTATTTGCAGTCTAACTAATTTTCCATGAGTTGCATTCCGGTGGCCAAATATTTGATTCAGCCTTGTTTCATAGATGTCCTAGGTTTTTTTCAAGCTAGAGAACAATAGTCCATAATGCTTGCCTATTATTTTTAGTGTTATTACATATATTTATCTTTATCTGTCATCACCAGATCCAAGTTTTTTTTGAATGTATCCATATTTGCACTTTCTACTACAACAGTAGGAAGGTTGTTCCATATTGGGATTGATCTTATACTGAACCAGTTTTTCCTCCTTAATGAATTCCATTTTCCAGTTAGTAGCTGTTTGTTATGTCTGCAACTACTAATTCTGAATTTGGATTCGAATAAGCCTATTCCATTCGTAAGTGTAGAATCTTGTAGTAGGCCATAAATGAGGCACAGATCTCCCCTAAGCCTTCTGTATTTTGAAGTATACAAGTTCAAATCCTTCAGCCTGTTTTCATAGTTTTTCCCTTTCATTCCTATTAATACCGTACTAAATCATCTCTGCACTCTTTTGATTTTGTTAATGTCATGCTTTATGTATGGAGACCACACTTGCACACAATACTCAAGATGGGGTCTCACCAGAGCATTAATGGCAACAAAACTTCATCAGTCCTGCTTCCCACATGTCTAAATATACAATTTAGATTCTGATTTGCCTTTTTAACTTTTTTGGAACAATGCAATTTAAATTTCAAGTTGGGGGTAATGATAAGCCCAAGATCCCTTTCTTCCATAGTCTGGTGCAGTGTTTGATTAGCCAATTTGTATGTAAAATATGGGTTATGTTTTCTCAAGTGCATCACCTTACATTTATCACTATTTAATGTTAGTTTCTTCTCATGGGGCTAGTTGGTAACTTCATCAAGAAAGTTTTGCAGGAAAATGTTTTCTTTATTGTTGTTGATAATAGAACCTATGCAGCAATCATTTGCAAACTTAAGCAGCCAGTTGTTATTTTTGTTTAATTCTAAGGAAGAAATATAGATATTAAATAGACATGGTCCCAGCACTGACCCCTGGGGAACACCACTAGTTACATTAGTCCATTCTGATAATTCTCCATTTATGGCTACTCTCTGTTTCCTATTCCTAAGCCACTTTATTATCCAGTTTACAATGTTTGGATTCAATTTAGCTTCTCTTAGAGCATTTACGAGTTCCAAATGTGGGATTTTGTCAAATGCTTTAGCAAAATCTATCAACACTAGGTCAACCGAGTTGCCTTTATCGATTTCTTCAGTAACTTTGTTATAAAAGGTCAATAGGTTAGTTAGACATGATCTTGATTTGATAAATCCATGTTGGTATTTATCAGTAAGTTTACTATGGTTTAAACGTTCCAAAATAATTTCCTTAACAAACTGTTCAAGTATTTTCCCAATTAGTGACGTAAGACTTATGGGTCTAAAATGTTCTGGCTTGTTGGTAGGTCCTTTTTTATGTATATGTACAACTATTTTACTCTCCAATCATTTGGGACTTCCCCATTGTCTAATGAATGTTGGAATATATTAGTCAGGGGTAGATAGATTTCATTAGCAAGTTCCCTTAATACCCTTGGATGAATATCATCTGGACCCGGGGATTTGTTAGTATTTATTTTATTAAGTTTATCTAAAACATCTTTAGGTTGAATTACAAATCTGCCAGGTATGGAGCACTCCAGTTCAATTATTTCACCATGGGAAGGAATATTAAAAACAGAAGAAAAATATTGATTCTGAATATTTGCTATTTCATGTTTATCTGCTACACAACCAGATTGCATGGTAAATGGGCCTATAGTCTTGGAATTACCTTTGGTTTTATTTATATAAGAAAAAAAGGATTTCTTATTGTCCTTCACCCTTGATGCTAATTTTAGTTCAAATTGTTTTTTTTCTAGTCTTATTTTTGTTTTATTGCTTTTAATAAATCCCTATATTTCTAATTAAGATGTGTGAAACCTTTTTGTATTTGTTTATAAAGTTTATTTTTGTATTAAGGATTTTATTTTAGAAGACATCCATCTAGGTGTAGGTTTGTGCTTATGTTCATGTTTGCTTTTAATAGGAATGTTAGTTTTTAATAAGGTCCTTCAATTTGTTAACCATTAACTGCCATTTGGCTTGTGCTGATAAATTTGTAAATAATATTTGCCAATCCCAGCATCTTATGATATTTTTCATATTTTCAAAGTTAGCTTTGGTGAAATTTAAGATTTTAGTTGTACAAGTAGCTAGCATGGATTTACTGTTTGTAATTTGAAATTGAACAGTATTATGGTTGTTGTTACCCAATGATGCCTTAACATCAATTTGGGTTACACAATGGGCAATACTTGTTAGTATAAGGTACAATATTCTATTGCCCCTAATATTATTTTGGACCAGTTGTTCCAAACCTATTTCATTAAATAACTCTACATAATATCTATCAACTTTGTCTTTTGCAGTTACATGTTTCCAATTTACACTGTTTACGTTGAAATCTCCCATAATTACATAGTTTTTTGATGGGTCAAGGTTTTTAAGAAAATGCAATAATTTTCCATCATTATCAGGATTCATGGAAGGAGGTCTGTATACTAGAGCCCCAGAATAAATGATGGTCCCATCGGGGGTTTTATTCTAATCCATAGAGTTTCAAGACCAGTATCATCTATAATTTCTTCACTATCAATTGGTTGATGGATATATATAGCTACCCCTCCCCCTTTTCTATACTTCCTATTTTTGAAATATAAATTTTATCCCTGGATACTTTTATCCCAAGAATCGTTATCATCCCACCAAGTCTCAGTGATAAGGGCAATAAGTATGTCATTCATCGCAAGGTACAGTTTGAACTCATCAAATTTTTTAGTTAGACTACATGCATTTAAGAGGACCCCATTCCAACCATAGTCTTTTGTTGTATCACAGTTTGGCAGATAATTTCCTATTTCTGGGTAAAGTGTTGAGCTTCACCCCCTTTACCCAGTTTAAATGAAATGCTATTAGCCTGTTAATTTTGTTAGCCAGTATCCTAGTACCAATCTGGCTAAGGTGAACACCTTCATTTTTATAACATTTTGTATTTTTAAAAGTCTGAGTATTATCCATAAATCCTATATTCTCCATCATACAAAAGTGTCTTAGCCAAGAATTTAATTGTTTAGCTTGTGGAGCAGGGGGAAATTCTGCTGGGAGAATTGCAACAGGGGTAAAAGGGGGAAATAATGTGCAGGAGGAAGAAGAGGAGCTGGAAATGAGAGAGGGAGATGAATGGAAGCAAGCAGGGAGTAAGAGAGGTGGAATCTTAGTGCTGGGGGACTCAATACTAAGAGGAGTCAGGTGGGGTAGTAAGGAGGAGAGGCATAGTCGCATTTGGGTGGAGGCCATGCCAGGATTGACAGCAGAAAGGGTGGGACAATCTGTTCTGAAATATGCTAGAAGGGGTAGGGACAAGCCTAATTTAATTATACATCTGGGGACAAATAGAAACATAGAAACATAGAACATAGACTTTGATGGCAGATAAGGACCACTAGGCCCATCTAGTCTGCCCATTTCCCTGCCTAGAGGATAGGCCGCAGATCCTAGTTAACCAACAGCCTATTTCTTTCTACCCCCCACAAGAATTGCCTTATGTCTGTCCCATGCATTCTTGAATTCTCCCACAGTTTTAGACCCCACAACCTCCTCAGGAAGGCTGTTCCATGCATCCACTACCCTCTCTGTGAAATAATACTTCCTCACATTGCCTCTGAATGGCCCTCCTTCTATCTTTAAATTGTGTCCCCTTGTTCTTGCAAGTCTCTTTTTCTGAAAGATGCTACCCTCTTGGACTTTGTTGATTCCACTGAGGTACTTAAAAGTTTCTATCATGTCTCCCATCTCCCTTCTTTCCTCAAGGGTATACATGTTAAGCTCCTTTAGTCTCTCCTCATACGGCTTCTCTTACAGACCCTGCACCATTTTAGTTGCCCTCCTCTGGACTGCCTCTATCCTGTCTATGTCCTTGCGGAGATGGGGTCTCCAGAACTGGACACAGTACTCCAGATGGGGTCTCACCAACTGTCTGTACAGAGGGATAACAACTTCCTGTTTTCTGCTGGTGATGCCTCTCCCTATACATCCCAGTATCCCCCTAGCCCTCCCTACTGCCTTCTCACATTGCTTGCTAACCTTAAGGTCATCTGATATGATTACCCCCAGGTCCCTTTCCATTTTTGTTGTTGTTACTACCTCCCCACCCATTGTGTATTCTTCCCCTGGGTTCTTGTTTCCCAGGTGCATTATTTTGCACTTCTTTGCATTGAATCCTAGCTGCCATACTTCTGACCATTCCTCCAACCTTGCCAAGTCCTTTTCATCCTTTCCACGCCCTTGTGTATCAACCCTGTTGCAGATCTTTGTGTCATCTGCAAAAGGCATACTTTTCCTTCAGTCCCTCTGCAATGTCACTGATGAAGACACAGTAAAGGACTGGACCCAATACTGAACCTCACGTGTACCCCAATAGTAACCCCTTTCTTCAGAGTGGACTCCATTTACAATTACCTCTGTGTCCTGTTGTCCAGCCAATGTTTTATTTCCAGGCTACCACCCTGGGTCCCACTCTCAGGCTGGTTAATTTGACTATTAATCTTTGTGTGGGACTGTGTCAAATGCCTTGCTAAAGTCTAGGTAGGCCATGTCCACAGCCCCTCCCTGGTCTACTACTTTGGTCACCCAGTCAAAGAAATCTATTAGATTCGTCTGACATGACCTTCCTGCTGTGAACCCATGCTGCCTTGGATCTTGTGCTCCACTGGCCTCTAGGTACTCAACTGTTCTTTCCTTCAGAAGTGACTCCATCACTTTCCCTACCACAGAGGTCAGACTGACAGGTCTGTAGTTTCCTGCCTCTGTCTTGGTCCCACTTTTGTGAAGGGGAATCACATCAGCCTTCCTCCAGTCCTCGGGTACCACACCATCCTCCCATGATTTATTAAAAAGAGTAGCCAGTGGTTTCACTAGTTCCTCCCTTAATTCTTTTAGAATTCTGGGGTGAATTCCATCAGGACCCATTGCTTTGTCCACCTTCAGTTTTAGGAGTTCTTGCAGAACCCTTTCTTCTGTGAAAGGACTGGGATCGACCCCCATCAAGAGTGCTTCTGTTAATTGGATGAGGCACTTCCCTCCTCTTTGTGAATACTGAGCAGAAATATTCATTCAGTATTCCTGCTTTCACTGTTCCCTCTGCCCACCCAACGTTCATTCTATTCAGCCTCACTATCCCTCCTTTGTCTTTCTCGCTCGCTGATGTACCTATAAAGGTTTTATCCCTTCTTAACTGAGGTTGGCTATCTTTTCCTCAGTTTGGGCCTTTGCTATTCTGACTTCCTTCCCTGTTTCCCTCTGCCTTAACTGGTACAGCTCTCTGTCCTGCTCCTTCTGTGTTTCCTTATACTTCCGGAATGCTATCTTTTTCTTCCTGACTTTCACAGCCACCTCTTTGAGAACCATAGTGGCTTTTTCTTTCATTTTGATTTGTTTATTTGCTTCACACAAAGGCTTGTTGCCTCTGTGATGGCAGTTTGATAATTCCCATTGTTGCTGCACACCTCCTTCTAGCCTGTTTGCTAGTGCTTTTCTGAGGCACTCTCCCATCTTGCCAAAGTCAGCCCTCCTAAAGTCCAGTACCTCACTTTTGTGAATGCTTGACTCTGTAGCTGAGTTTAACGTGAACCACACACTGTTTGATGGTCACTTGTCCCCAGATGGCAACCCACTTCTAGATCTGAGATCCTCTCACTGCCCCTGTTTGAGAGTATGACATCTAAGATTGCTCCCTCACGAGTGGGTTCAAAACTAGCTGTCTAATGCCTGCCACCTGTAGGGCATCAAGAATGGCCTGCTCTTGGATGTGGCTGCAGCAAATGTGCTCCAGTTAACATCTGGCATATTCAGGTCTCCCATCAACATTATCTCCCCTTTTTCTGCCATTCTAAGAATGCCTTCTATCATATCCTTGTCCATTCCTCCCCCTGACATGGAAGTCTGTACACAACCCCTGTGCAGATTGTGGTGCCCTTTCCAGTCTCCAAGGTGACCCACAGTGCCTCCTCTCCTCCCTGTTTACTCTTTTGTTCAGTTGCTTTTATCCCTTCCTTTACATAGAGAGCTACTCCTCCCCCTCTTCTCCCCTGCCTGTCTCTCCTGTAGGTTATGTACCCTGGTATGTTAACATCCCAGTCATGGTTCTCTGTGTACCATGTTTCTGTGACTGCTACGATATCCAGGCATCCTCTTCCATTAAGGCCATCAGCTCAGGAGCTTGTTGCCCAGACTACGGGCATTGGTATCACTTACCTCCATTTCCTGATGGCCTTACTCCCTTTGCCCCATCCCTATCCTTCTTGCCTTTGTCACTTTCTCCATTTCCGCCCTTCTCCCTATCAGCACCTCTATGTTGGTGTTTGCTGCACTTACTACCGTGATTATTTGGGGGGGGGGCTAGGATTTTCCTGCTCCTTTCCAGTGCATCCCCCCTTGGCTAGTTTAAAAGCTTGCCAATGAAGTATTTAAACCTATCACCTAGGATCCTGGTTCCCCTTCCGGACAGATGCAGCCCATCATGCCAGTATGGGCTTGCATCACTCCAGGTGGACCCCCAGTCCCCAATGAAGCCAAATCCCTGAGCTCCACACCAGTTTTTCAACCACTGATTGAAATGAAATGACTTGGCTGACAAGATGGTAGAAATAGTCCAGAGGAGGTTTGAGGAACTAGCACAATTATGTGAGGGGGCAGGAAGATCAGTAACTTTTTCAGAGATACTTCCGGTGCCAAAGGCAAGCACAACAAGAAAGCTGAGAATAGAGGAATTTAATGGACGGCTAAGAACCTGGTGTTGTGCTAAAGGGATATGGGCTGTTGGGGTGGGAGAGACCTGGGAGGACAGTAGTCTCTATGCCAAGGACAGACTACACTTGAGTGAGGAGGGAAAGAAAGTGTTGAAACAGAGGATGGAGGAGTACATCGAGGAAGTAGGGAATTTAAACTAGGAGTGGGGGGTGGCAATTGGGGAAGAGATATGCAAAGACCACAGGTTGGGAAACCATATGTGCTTACCCCCCATAACAGTGACAAAGGACACATGGCAAGTACTATTGGTGGTGCTAGGAAAGGGGGGCAGGATGGGAGGGGAAAAGGGTGGAAGATGGTTACCCTAATGCTAGGAGCCTTAGGAGAAAAAACTGTAGAGTTACAGGTTCTCATGGCAGAGAGAGAGGTGGACATTGCAGCCATCACAGAAACATGGGCCACCCAATACAATGACTGAGACCTGTCTGTACCAGGGTACAGGTTATTTCATAGGGACAGGGTGATTGGGAAAGGAGGGGGGGTGGCACTATATGGGAAGGAAGGACTGAACTGTGTAAGGGAGGAAGGGGAGGAGGGTAGTACGGAGTCACTTTGGATGCAAATCCAGGATTCTTAGAATGGGAGTGGTGTACAGGTCACCATCTCAGACGGAGGAGTTAGACAGGAACTAGCGGGACAGATCAGGAGGACCTGTGAGAAGGGTGTGGTGATTGTGGGGACTTACCATGCCAGAGTGGACTGGGTACCCCAACAACCAGGAACAGAAGGGCAGGTACTGCTGGATGCCTTCCAGGACAGCTTCCTGCTGCAAATGGTCAGTGATCCAACCAGGTTAGGGAATACCCTTGACCTTGTGCCGGCAAATGGGGACTTTGTGAGAGAACTTACAGTGGAGGAACCGTTGTCAAGGATTGACCACCACTCAGTATGGCTCACATTGGATATGGGCAAGGAAGGAGTGGAATCTGACACAAGAGTGCTGGACTTCAGGAGGGCCGACTTTGGGAGGATGAGGGAAGTGGTAAAAGGGTACCTGGCCAGAATTCAATCTAGTATGGACGCTAACCAGAGGTGGGAGCTCATAAAGCTTGGGATAGTGGAGGCAACCAAAACCTGCTGCAAAGCCCAGAGCAAGAAGGCTAGGGCTAAGAAACCAAGCTGGTTGAGCAAGGAGGTCATGGAAAAGGTAAGGAAGAAAAGAGCTGCCTTTAGGAAGTACAAGAAAACAGGGAGGGAGGACAGGGAGGAGTACTTGACAGAATCGAAGGAGGTGACAAGAGCAGTAAGGGGAGCCAAAGCATCTACGGAACTCAGGCTGGCACAAGGCATTAAGAAGGGGGAAAAGGACTTCTTTAAGTACATCAGGAAGAAAAGGAGCTGTAAGGACCACATAGTAAGGATTAGGAAGGAAGGGGATTGGGTGGAAGCAGGGTGCGATAAGGCAGAAGCACTAAATGAGTACTTCTGCTCAGTATTTACTAAAGAGAAGAGGGGGGTGACACCCAAAGTGGGAGAAATGGCAGGAAACGGGAGAAGGGTTGACAGATGGGGAAATCATGGAGGGCAGAGTTCGAGAGGGTTTGAAGGTACTGAGGGTGGACAAGGCGCCAGGCCCAGATGGCATCCACCCCAGGGTATTGAAGGAGCTGGCAGAGGTCCTTGCAGGACCTTTGGCAGACCTATTTAATGCCTCACTACATTCGGGGTGTGTACTTCAGGACTGGAGGATGGCTCATGTGGTGCCCCTCCACAAGAGTGGCCCCAAGGATGAACCGTGGGAAACTACAGACCAGTGAGCCTCACATCCATTGTGGGTAAGCTAATGGAGACTATCCTGAAGGAGAGGCTGGTGGCCCTCCTAGAGGCCAAGGGACTACTGGGACAGCAGACAGCATGGCTTCATGCTTGGCAGATCCTGCCAAACCAACCTGGTGAGTTCTATGACTGGGTAACTAGGCAACTGGACAGGGGCCATGCAGTAGATGTCCTGTATCTGGACTTCAGTAAGGCATTTGACCTCAGTGCCGCATGGAAGGCTGGGAAGGAAGTTAGTAGGCACAGGGGCGGGTGCAAAGCTGGTGAGATGGGTAGGAAACTGGCTTCAGGGAAGGCAACAGAGGGTGGTGGTGGGTGGGGAGCTCTCACACCCAAGGGCAGTGACGAGCAGTGTTCCACATGGCTCAGTGTTGGGACCAGTGTTGTTTGGGATATTCATTGCAGACATATCATGGGACATCAAAAGCAAGATCAGTTTGTTTGCTGATGATACCAAGGTAGGAGCGGTGGTGGATGACCTAGGGGGATGGCAGGGGTTGCAGGATGATCTGGCAAAGCTTGAAACCTGGTCAGACACCTGGCAACTGGGGTTTAATGCCAAAAAGTGCAAGGTGCTGCATTTTGGGATGAAGAACCCAAGGAGGAGTTACCAGCTGGGGGGAGTGCAGCTAGCCCAGACAGAGGAGGAGAAGGATCTGGGTGTGCTCATTACAGGGTCAATGAACAACTCGGCACAATGTAGGAAGGCAGCTGCAAAGGCCAACAAAATGCTGGGTTGTATTGGTAAGGGTATATCCTCGAGGAGGAGGAGGTGATTCTGCCACTGTATAGGGTCATTGTTAGACCACACCTGAAGTACTGTGTGCAGTACTGGCCCGATCTGAAGAGGACATTAAGTTACTGGAAGGGGTGCAGCGCAGGCGACAAAGATGATCAAGGGGCTAGGGGACTTATCATACGAGAGGAGGTTGAAGGAGTTGAACATGTACTCACTGGAGGAGAGGAGGGACAGGGGTGACATGATTGAAAACTTTAAATACATGAAAAGAATAAACAAGATGGGTACAGAGGGGCTGTTCAAAGTAAGGGAGGGCCAGGGGCCTTGATATGAGACTGGAGGGAGGAAGGTTCAGGAGGGAGATGAGGAGACACTTTTTTACAGAGGGTGGTGGCTGGGTGGAATGCGTTACCTGCAGAAGTGGTATCCAGTAGAACAGTGGACTGCTTCAAAAGGGGATGGGACAGGACATGGGGGAGGGTTAATGACTGGGAAGGGTGGAAGGGAGGGGCAGCTGCAGAATAAGGGGTGCTAGCTGCACATTCAAGCAGACTTGATAGACCTCTAGGCCTTTATCTGCTGGCAAATTTCGTATGTTCGTATGTATGTTTGATTTCTTAGTAGTAGTATGCCAGACAATATGATGTCTCCCCCTCTTTCTTTGATCCTTAAAACAATTTTTTTGTAGTTTTCCTGAATGTCAATCAGGGTCCATTTAGATAAATCATTTACTCCCACATGTAGGATAACTAGTGGTTTATGTGTATTTTCAAGTAGCCCATCTAGTAGTCTGAATATATCATTAGTTTTTAACCCTGATAATGCACTTACAGTTGTGTGTGCCTTTCTCCCTTCACATACAATAGTGTCAATTCCTTTCAGTATTGAATCTCCTATTACTACAACATCTCTTTCTGTAGTCGATTTTTTTTTTTTTTGTGACTACAAAGGCTTCAGAGACCGCCGAAGGTGCAGAGCGAGGTCCTGGTCTGGTGGGCAGCTTGGGGAGGAGGTCAGATGCTGAGAGAGAGCGGATATAAAGTGTACAGCTATGAAGACACCAAACAGGTAGGAGACAACTGATTCCCTACTGTTGTGCTAGTGCACAGGTTTCGAATGCTAGTGCTTAGGAGTGCTCTTCTTTTCCTGCTTGGACCATCTGCAATAGAAAAAAGTATGCCCCTAGACAGGGCAGGAAGAGGGGTTACACTGTGGTGGCTCATTCGGGATGTTCCCCGAACCTCAGAATCACTGCTGGACCCTGAGCCTTGCGGTCAGTGGCAATGACAGGCTTCCCGGCCTGGTTGGACCCTGTGGCGCAGTGCCAAAATGCTGTTGGGTATGCCTGGAGCAGGCGTTGGGCTTGGTCAGCTGGTGTGGTGTGTGCGCAGGACTTTTTGATCACCTGACATTCAGGCAGGATCCTGACTGGAGGATGGACAAAAAGGAGCTATAGCAGCTGCATGCAGAGGTGCTATCTTGGGCAATCAAAGCAAGTGGAGCTAAGGGAGTGAGACTAGCAGGGGCAGACAGATAGTGCTAGAAGGAAATATTTTATGTATTTATTTATTTAAAATCTTGGAATTACAACCTTTGAGTCAGAGTCTCATTTCCAAAGGCTCCACGTCAATACACAATACAGACATAGGTAAATACAATAGACAGTACGATACAATATACAATGCCACAGCAGTTTGATGGCAAGGTTACAGCATGAAACAGTATACTGAGCTGTCTAATACAGAGTTGAGGCTGTAGGCTATGGGCAACACAGTAAACAGTATGATACAGGGTACAGTGCCAGGGCACTTTAACTTCTAGTTACAGCACAACCATTTTACAAGGATGTCCTGACCAGTTTACAAGAATATCTAATACATTGTTGTGGCTGTTGACAGTGCATAGGATAAATCTAACAGTAAGAGGTCAGTTAGTGGCCAGAGAGTGAATCGGGGGGCAGTGCACATGCCTACTATGCTTGGCTAGAGCTGAGTTAACTGGGTAAGTTAGGGGAGGCAGGTAGTACAAATTCTAGAGCAGTCTATCAGAAGGCTTTGTCTGAGTGCCTGAGTAAGAATTGCAGGCCATTGATTGTGAAAGAGGTCATGTGGCCGTTTTGAGAGGCTGGTGAAAGCACAGGTGGTGGACCTAGAGTGTGCAGGTGCAGGTGCGGGTGGCAAGGAGGTGGGTCTTGAGTGCTTTTTTAAAGGGACCCAGTTTTTGATGGTTAGAGACCAATAGTGGGAGGGCGTTGAAGTAGGAGGGAGCCCTGACCAGAAAAGACATCTGGGCAAGTGTGGTTCTGACTCTCGGAATGACCAGTGCAGCTTTAGTCGACCTACGTGTGTACACTGTGAGAAGGAGGAGATTAGGGAGGCAGATAGGACTGGGGGGGGAGGGTCAAGCCAAGGAGGGATTTTTTTGGTCAAGAGGCAGGACTGGTAGTGGACCCTCTCATCAAAGTTCAGGATCTCAACAACAGAATAGAGCGTGCATGTGTGTGTTATGTGGTCTGCAGCAGTTAAAAGCCTGCAGACTTTGTTAATGACCACTTTTATTTTACCGATAGCTGTTGCATCTCGGCAGCATAGACCAGCAACCCATAGTCAATCAAAGACATTACTGAGGAGGTTATGGCTAGTCTTAGGGCTTCTGGCGTAAGGCAGTCCTTATGGCGATAAAAAAGACCAATGGTGCATTAGTAGCAGATGTGAGGGTGTTGATGTGTGCATGTAAGGAGAGGGCAGAGTCAAAGATAACCCCTAGATATTTATAGGATGAGACCTGCTCCAGTGTGTAGAGTGACTGTGCTTGAATATGCAATTGGACATTTTTTAATTTGTGTAACCCCTAGTTGGTGCTATCCCAAGGGCTACTACCCCTGTCTGCTTGGCTAGTAGCAGGTTAAGAGGCCTGAGTTCTGAAACGAGTGTCTCCACCCGGTGGTCAGGGTTGGTAGTGGTCAAGCTACCCTGAGCACAGCCCTCCGGGACACTGTATCCCCCCTCTTTCCCCTCCAGTGGCCTGAACACTGTACAATAATCACTTTCACAATACCCCTGATACACCACACAAGTACCCACACTGTTTTCACTTACCACCAGGGCTGGTTCCTGTGGCTCGACCCTGGGGAACCCCTGTAAAATAAGGCTGAGCACAGCAAATAGCAACAGTACAGTACTTTGAGCACAAACTGGAACCACAGTCAGATTATATGCAGAAAAACTTAGATCTGATTTATTCAGGGGACTTGAACAGGGGAGGGGCAAAATCAGGTTAATTAGCTTAAAGGTTATATCAATCAAGCAGTTATGCATGCGCTTTGAGTCCCCCCCACACAGTCCACCTCTGGGTACCCAGGAAGAGAAGAGATGGGCTAGCCAGGACAGTTGCCCCGGGTTGCAGCTGGTTGGGGCCCTGTGATAGAAAACACAACATGCACAGTACACAATATTTGTAATCCGGAGCCAGAGGGCTCAGTTCATAAAGGGAACAAAACAACAAGACAATCAGATGACACACTCAGATTAAGCTGTTGTTGTAGGGAGCTACCCTGGTATTTACTCATGATACCCAAGACTGGACACAGGTTGGATGAAAATCGAGACTGCAGGTGGTTGATCTGGAATGCCAGGAGAAGCAGGGCCCACACAAGTCGCAGAGGCGTGGTTCCTGTTCAAGTGTGGAGCAGGGGGCTGATCCCCAGGCAGGTCTCTTGTTGATGGATTCTCTGTGCAGTGGGTAGTCTGGCTGGGCCAGTCTAGCAAAGCCCAGACCGCATGGAGACAAGTTCGGAAGCAGTCCATTTTGGGCTGGATACAGCTTCCAGCAAGCAGAACACAGTTCACACAGTGGGGAACTAACTCACAACCCACTAGCAGCTCATACCACATTTACAGGTACAGGAATTGTACTGTATCAGGCAAAGCGCTCCCCGGGCACAATCGCAATGTCTCTGCACACACCGGCAGCTTAGGGGTAGCTGGAACTCCTGACAGACTGATCGCATTCAGCAAAAATATTTGGTCTTCTTCAGGTTGAGCCTGGCCCACTTCAGTAGCTTACTTTAGTCACACAAACTTGGATTTAGTCCAAAATAATTCTCTTCTCTCCCTCTCAGGAGCAGCACACCGGCATGCAGGCCAGCAACTTAGCCTTTTCAGAGTTCTCCCATGCGAATCCACTCAGGATAGCTGCTCAGAAACACTTCAGCTCCTTCTTGCTCAGCTTCCAGTTTAGTTCTAACTGAAAACTACAAGCTGCCCTGGACTTCCCTAAGATCCAAAAGATTTGGTTGGCTGATTTTGCTGTCAGTCAAAGCAAGAGCTCCCCCTTCAGTTGGAAAAAAGGCGCAAAAACTCAAACCACAGTTCCTATAGATTTTGAATTCAGACAGCTCCTGTAGTCTGGCTACATTTTAAGTCCCACCATTACTGATTGGTCCAATTTGCAGTCCAGGACCAAGATAGTGGAGACAAACAAAACAGTCCTTGCTACGAAAAAGCAGGTTAGACAAACTTCATTATCATTCTAAATGGTTTTCAGCAAATAGTTATGTAACCCCTAGATGGCGCTATCCCAGGGGCTACTACCCCTGCCTGATTTGCCACTAACAGGTTGAGGGGCCTGGATCCAATGGCGGGTGCCTCCACCCAGAGGTCAGGGTTTGCAATAGTTAAACTAACTTGGTCACAGCCCTCTGGGACACTGCAACCCCCCTTTCTTCCCACTAGTGGCCCACACAATATATCAGAATTACCTTCACAGTATACACTTACCCCAGGTCTGGTTCCGGCACTGGGACCTCCTGTGAAATGAGATACAGTGCAACAATCACAGTACAGTACTTTAACATAGACAAATACCTCAGGCAGTATAACTTTGCTGAAACAAGCAGCTCTGATTTATTTAGGGGATATAACAAGGACAGGGGAAATCAGGTTAATTAGCTTATCACTCTAATAATCTACCTATGGCTCTGTGCAGGCCTATCCCTATCAGTTACTGTCCCTGGGTACCCAAGCCCTAGTGGCTAGTCCAAACAGTGGCAGCTGGTAGGGCCCTTTCACACAGAGAAAAGGAGAATTAAACAGTCAGCAGTACAGTAATTCCATTTGGATTTAATGTGGCAATTCAACAGGGAGCGACCCTGAATTAGTACTCACGACCTCCAAATAAGATAGGGTCCTTCAATGTCAGCAGGGCTCACTTGAGGTACACAAACCTCTTCACACATCCATATAAAAGAAAGCACTATACCAGGCAGGCTGCATCTGTATCCCGATCGCAATTACTGCACAATGCCAGGAGAACACACAGCAGATTCAGTTCCTGACAGACCGAGTGCAATTTTCAGCAAGTCCTCCAGTCTTCTACAGGGTGAGCCTGGTTTCTCTCTTCAGAGATCCTTTGATTCTTTTCACAGGACGGATTCAGTCCTAACAAGCTGTTACACAAGCTGCAGACCCGGAACTCTGGCCTTACACACGTTTTTGACTAAAACTGCACACTGAAAAGCACAGGGCTCCTTCCTTCTTCACTGCCAAAGCTCAACTGAAACTCCAACCGACAAAACCGGGCACTTCCTTTGAGTTCCTCCCAGTTCTTGACTGGATTGGCTGTCACTCACAATAGACTGCTGCTGTTGGTCCAAAAGGCACTGAAGTCTAAACTACATCTCCCAGAGTCACTGCCCATACAATCCTCTGTGGCTGGCTCAGATTATGAGTCCAAGTTCTGATTCAGTCCAAGGCACCATTTTAGAGCTAGCTTACCCCACACTGATTGGTCCAGTTCAGCAGTTCAAAACTAGAATGGGGAACTAGCAGACACAGTTCTGACTGCAAAGAAAGCAGGTTAGAAAACTGTAATTTCATTATTACTCTAAATAATTTCTGACAAACAGTTACATCTTTCAGATAGGTTCCCTTTGCACTCCTAGTGACTGCAAAAATGAAGTGAATTGGCAGCAGCTTGAGTGGTACTCAATCAAAGAAACACACAGTCCCCCATACAAACTAATTATGTCTGCAAGCAGACAGCTCTTAAAGAGACAGTACCAGAGGTTCTAAAAACACTCACTGATAAATGGCTTAAATGCCAAACACCATTCAGGCTTGGAGCATTCAAGCAAGCTCCTGGAAGTCTTTTGGGAACCCCCATTTGCAGGGGGGTTACAGTTACATCTTTCAACAGAGCTCCATCTCAGATTACTTATGCTGCAGTCAAGCAGCTCTTAAAGAGACAGTACATAGAGGCTATACAGACTCTGGTAATCACATTTAAACTGCTAAAATGCAGGACACCAGCCTGGCAGTGAGCAGTTAGGAAACTCAAGGAAGACTTTTTGGGAATCCCCATTTTGGGGGGGGGTTACATTTGCTTTGGTGTTGTGTGAAAAGTAGGGTCTCGGTTTTTTTCAGGTTCATGACTAATCTATGCTTGGCAAACCAGAGTTCAGCTTGGCTGAACGCATTCTGGAGTGAGGCCTGAAGGTCGGTTGGGATGGTGCAGAAGCCACAGATGACAGCATCATCTGCATAGAGGAGGATATTTTCTGGGCAGGCGGTGGGAATTGCATTCAAGAATACACTAAAAAGCAGGGGCCGGAGAATGGATCCCTGCGAGACTCCAGAGTGGATGGAACATGAGCAGGAGACTATGTTATTTATCTGTACACACTGGGACCTAGAAGACAGGTAACTAGTAAATCAGTCCAAGGGCCCTTGTGAGAACCCCATTAGGAGGAGGGAGTTTAGTAGGAGGGGGTGATTGACTGTGTCAAAAGCCTTGAACAGGTCTATGAACACGGCCCCTACGATGTGCTCTCTATCAAGAGCAGGATGTATGTAGTTTGAGAATTCTAGCAGGGCCGTGGTGGTACTATGCCCAGCATGGAACCCATGCTGTTCTTTGCAGAGTAGGTTATGGGTTTTAAGGTAGTCAGTTAGTTGATCCACCACAACTTTTTCTAGCGCTTTGGACAGTGGGGGGAGAATGGAGATTGGTCAGTAGTTTCCCGGTGTTAGGGGGTCACTGCCTTTGTGGATTGGTGTAACAACTGCATTCTTCCAGGCTGTGGGAAACTGACCAAGGCATAGGGAGCAGTTCAGGAGGCCGGTGAGCAGGATAATCAGCAGGTCCAGTTCCAGATGGAGGAGTTTGATGTCAATTGGGTCATTCAGGGGGCTAGTACCATTCAGGGCTCTGGCTAGGTATGGCCTTGCTTCTGTGATGGAGATAGTCTGGAGGTAGAAAGGTGACTGTGGGTGGTGGTGGGTGGGTCGGGGCAGGTACTGGGTCAAAGATGTTTGGGGGGAGAACGCAGCTTAGGTCAGTAAAGTTGCCGTTGAGTGTGTTGGCAATCTCCTTAGGGTCTGTGATGACCAGTCCCTTAGATGCAGTTTAAGATGGGGGCGGCGTGTATTTTTTTCCAGTTAGGGACTTTATGTTGTCCCAGAACTCACGTGATGAGCCTCAGGAGGCAGTTAGGGTGGCTCGTTAGTGTTCGGCTTTTGCCTTTCGAATAGCCCAGGTGCTGCTGTTCCGAGCAGCTATGTATGCCTGTCTGTTGGCAGGTTTGTCTGATTCATTGGCCCTGTGCCAAAGGTTATCGCGGCTTTTGAGCAGCTGGATGAGGGATGGAGTTATCCATGGTGTGCTCTGTTTTTTGATGCTTGCCTTTTTTATAGGGGCAAATATGTCACAAGCCTGGGTGAAGGAGTCCTGGAAGTAGCTGAGTGCAGCATCAACGCTGTGGGTATGGCATATTGGGGACCAGTCCCATTGAGTAAGGTGCTGTTTAAAGTTGGAGAGTTTGCCTCGGCATAGTTGGCGTCGGAGTGTTGTGGTTAGGGTGGTGCAGGTTGCTGGCCTGACCATGAGCAGATTACTGGGGAGTGGTCACTGAGGGAGCTTGGTAGGACTTCAATGTCCTTGATTTTGTGGGGCTGGTTGGTGAGGATGATGTCCAACAAGGTGTGTGTGCCCGTGGCTGGGTTACACCTAGTTGGTTTAGTCACCAACTGATGTAGGTCAAGGGCTGTGAGAGCATCCGAGATGGAGGTGGCTGCTTTGCTGAGCCAGTTTATGTTGAGATCCCCTAGTAGTATGCGGTCTGATTTGTGGGGAGGCTGGCAAGGTACTCTATTAGTGAATGGAGGGCTTGCATTTGTTTGAGGGGTGGGAGATAGGCTGCAGTGACTATAAGGGGGCCTTTGATGAGTCGGGGGAGATTTTCAGTGATAACGCTTGTGCTTCGTGTTCTAACACTGTGGGGGGTAGTGCCTGGGCCAATGGGGTGTGCTTAATGTAAATTGCACACCCACCACCTTTTTTGCCCACTCTGTCCAGTCTAAAGAGTGAGTAGCCAGGAAAGGAGACAGCTGAGTCGGGGGTGGACTTGGATAGCCAGGTTTCAACTAGGGTCAGGATGTCTTGTTGGTGCCTTGTAATCCAGCAATGGAGTGCAGCATTTTATTTCAGTATACTGCAGATATTCATGGACCCAATGCAGAGGCCAGTGGCTGGTGTCTGTTTCTGTGTGTTGCAGGATCTGGGTCCCGGGTTTGGGTGTACATTTTCAGATAGAAGTAGGAGGAGAGAGATTACTCTGAGGAGAGGCCTATGCTTGTTAATATGTCCAGCTGTGGAGTGGTACAGACTGTGTGCGCTCCCCACGCATGGTATGCCGAGTGACCGTAGGGTCGGGGTGGCAGGGCCAAATGCTTGCCATACTGAGTCTGTGTGGGGCAGAAGCAGTGGAATATGTTTGGGTGGAGGGGAGAGGAGGGGGCGATACTGGAGTGGACATTGTGGAGGAGCTGTGGCAGTGGTGTAAGTCTTGGGGCAGCAGTGGATCTAGTACTTGGGTGGGGTGGAACGAGGGAGGATCGGTAGTAGTAGTAGTAGTGTCATAAGCATAGTGTGGTGGGCAGGGCTGGCCATGGGTAGGGGTGTGCTGGTGTTTGTGAGTATAAGGGGGGGGTGTTTAGCGTAGATCATGAGAGGGAGTCCCCGTGGTGCAGTGGTAGGGCTGCAGACTAAACGATAGTGAGAGGAGAACAAAATAAACTGTTTCCTGAGCACATTATCGGAGCAGGCGAATGAACTGAACTGCACATATTTGAGGCAAAAAGAACTTTGCTCTCATTTGTGAGTGTTAAAACTAGGAGGGGAAAAATCAAGCGCAGGCATCCACCATGGTTTGGCAGCAACTGGTAGCTGGAGGCGATGTAGAGAGACCTGAAGCGGCCCCTCAGGAGGAACCCCTGGCTACCATTCTTACCTCACTTCTCTCCTGGCTTTGGACTGCTGGGGGGGAAATGTAAAGGACATGAACACTGCATGAGGTGTGGGTTTATGGGGGAGGCAGTATCCAGGTTGTTTATATGCCCCTATTGTATAGGCAGTCTGCCAGTCCCATGTAGAGAGATGTATGCTCCCAGTTCCACTTCCAACTTATTTATCCCATTGTCACCAGCCAGTGGGAATTCAGAGGGGTTCTAGAGACTGTCCCTGGGAGAGAGCACCCGAGTCCAGGTGCATGAGACCCAAAGCAAATCCCCGGATGTGATAGTGGAGGCTGTTGAGGAAGAGGGTGCAGGTGCACCAAAGAGAGACAAAGGTGACAGGGAGCACAGCTGTGCAGAGGGAGGGGCAGAGGCTTCAGATGACTGGATGGGGATCCTCCAGGGCCCAGGGGATCCTCACCATAGCCCTTGTCCGGTGGTACCCCTCAGGCTTTATCCAGAAAATTGGAGCCTGTCTCCGGAGCCAACAACAAAATTAAATCTATAGGAAGTGGCACCAAGCCTGGGCCTGCACCAGTATCAGCCAGAGGGAGGGTTGGTGACGCAAGAGACTTAAGGGAGCTGGATGAGAAAACGTATGTTGGCAGCCGGTTCCAGTTCCAGGAACATATGGTGGTCAGGGCAATCCCTATGCCCTACCACCACCCAGTTATCACCTTTGGAAATACTACCCCACAGCTCCTGGCCCGGGCTAAGACTCTCCAGACCCGGATAGATGGGCTAAACCCAAATGACCCGTTGAACCTAAAATACCGACAAGGGATATGGCTACCAATGGGACAAGCCAGAAGAACCAGCGTGAGGGAGCTGCCCAAATGGAGTCAGGCTGAAAGGTGGCTTCAGAGGAGGCTGCGGGTAGAATATCCCAATCTAAATATCCATATGTGCGGAGAGAATTT
Source organism: Neoceratodus forsteri (assembly GCA_016271365.2). Classification (NCBI taxonomy): domain Eukaryota; kingdom Metazoa; phylum Chordata; order Ceratodontiformes; family Ceratodontidae; genus Neoceratodus; species Neoceratodus forsteri. The sequence goes on from CM057455.1 coordinate 59,124,215, forward strand.
GGGACATTATTGAGGAGATGCGGGAGGACTGGATTTTCAAGGAGCAGTTGGAAAGGTTGAAGAACCATCCAGAAGGAGGAGGTGTCACATCTTAACAGTTGTTCCAGCAGTCACGGTCAATGTGCCGCACAGGGACCTGGTCTGGACTAACTCTTTTTAGCATTTTGCTATTGTCCAGGACTTAACTGTGATTCAGACCAAGTGGTACCTTTAGGACCGGGATTCCTTGGGGAGAAGTGACTACCAAGCCAGATCCAGCATATTATTTTCCCACAGGTGGGCGGTCTGCAACCTAGGCAGACATTTAACATCTTTATAGGTGACATTGCAGAGGGTCTGGAAGGAAAGGTATGCCTCTTTGTAGATGATACAAAGATCTGTATCAGAGTTGATACACAAGGGGGATAGAAAGGATGAGAAGGGACTTGGCAAGGTTGGAGGAATGGTCAGACATATGGAAACTTAGATTCAATGCAAAGAAGTGCAAAGTAATGCACCTGGGAAACAAAAACCCAGGAGAAGAATACACAATAGCAGGGGAGGTACTAACAACAACAAAATGGAGCAGGACTTGGGGGTAGGTCATATCAGATGATCTAAAGGTGGGTAAGCAATGTGAGAAGTCAGTGAGGAGAGCCAGGGGGATACTGGGATGCATAGGAAGGGGCATCACGAGTAGAACAAGCATTTGTCAATGCCGAACGTTCATTTGCAGGTATTTGCAGTGGTATTTGGCACTTGGACATGGCTTAAAAAAATCAGTGACAAAGAAGTACAAGCATTTGTCAATGTCGAATGTTGCTTGCTTCTATGTGCTGTTTAGGTATTTGGAAGTCATTGGAGTGCAAATAATGAAAATTGCGAACTTACGAAAGGCATGAGGAACCACTAGCACCGCACGCTTCATAAACAGTCATTTTAGAATTTTTTCACCAAATTTCAATGTAGCCATTTTAAGACCTCTGCTCATGAACAGTGTCACTGTGACTTTCTTAATGTGTCCCATACATTGATTTTGCACACCGACTGCAACCATTGTACGCTACATGGGGGAAACACGTCTTTGGGCAGGATGTGAAAATGACAGCTGTACTGCTCATAAGGGTGTGGTAAAATGGCAATGTTAGAAATCTGAGTGAAAATATTGAAAATTGCAAACTTACTTAGCTATATGAGGAACCGCGCAACACACGCCTGCTGTAAAACAGTCATTTTAGGAATTTTTTCACCAAATTTTCACATAGCCATTTTAAGACCTCTGCTCATGAACAGTGTCACTGTGATTTTCTTAATGTGTCCCATACATTGATTTCGTACACCGACTGCGCCATTGTGCACTACATGGGCGGAAACACATTTTGTGTGAGATGTGAAAAATGATAGCTGTACTACTCATAAGAAGGTGTGGTAAAATGGCAATGTTGAAAATCTGTAGTGGAAATATTGAAAATTCACAAACCTATGAGCGTGCGTAGGAACTGCGCAACGCATGCTCGTAAAACAGACATTGTTAGGAATTTTTTAACCAAATTTTCAACATAGCCATTTTAAGACCTCTGCTAATGAACAGTGTCACAGTGATTTTCTTAATGTGTCCCACATACATTGATTTCGCACACCAACTGCGCCATTGTGCGCTACATGGGCAGAAACACGTTTTGGGCAGGATGTGAAAAATGACAGCTGCACTGCTCATAAGGAGGTGTGGTAAAATGGCAATGTTAAAAATCTGGAGTGAAAGTATTGAAAATTCTGAACTTACGAGCCTGTGTGAGGAACTGTCCAACGCATGCTCATAAAACAGTCATTTTAGGAATTTTGCACCAAATTTTTCAACATGGGGTTTTGGACCGCTTCTCGCCAGATGATGTCACTGTCATGGCATTATTCAGGCCGAAGTGTGATTTTGCGCAGTGACTGCGAAATCACCCTTCGGGCCCGAATAACGCCATGACAGTGGCATCATTCATGAGAAAGGGTCCCAAAACCCCATGTTGAAAATTTGGTGCAAAAATTCCAAAAAATGCCTGAGATATGCACAGAGTTGAAAACCCCTATCTTGCCCATTATACAGCCCACCGCATTTCCTCAGTTCGCGGTCGCCTTTGAAGAGGGAGACGTGTTCCCAGTCCACCAAAGATCGTCAAGGCCAAGCTCCGGAGGTAAGTATGGGGTATGGGGGGTGGGAGGCAAGGTGCGCAGTGGTGGTGCGGATAGTGGGGGGGGCTGGGAGAGGTGCTGTGGGACCGCTTTTTGATTTACAGGTTTTAAAAAAAAAGATGACGTGGGACGTTTGCCACGCTGGGGTGGCTCCCAGCGTGGCAGAAGGATTGCTGGGGCCATGGAGCCGACGGGTTGGGCACCCGCCGGCAGACGACTGGACGCTTGCCACGCTGGGGTGGGCTCCAGTGTGGCAGAAGGATGGCTGGGGGCCGTGGAACCGACGGGGATTGGGCACCCTTGGCAGACGACGGGATGTTTTCCATGCTGGGGTGGGCCCCAGCATGGCAGCAAAGATTTGGTGGAGGACGACGGTGTTAGGCATGACAGCGGTGGTTTCTTGAAGAGAAGACCACCGCTGTCATACACAGCACCGTCCGATTGGTGCAGGATCTGCCACACCTGCTCAATGGAGCAGGGATTGCAGAAGGGGCACACTTCCAAAGTGTCCCATTCTCCATGATGTTCCTTATGATGCTGCAAGCAAATGTAAAAGGGAGTGGTTATCCTCTGTACAGATAGTTGGTGAGACCCCACCTGAGTATTGTGTACAGTTTGGAGACCTCATCTACGCAAGGACATAGACAGGATGGAAGCAGTCCAGAGGAGGGCAACTAAAATGGTGCAGGGTCTGCATCAGAAATCATATGAAGAGAGACTGAGAGAGCTTAATATGTATACCCTTGATGAAAGGAGGGACAGGGGGACATGATAGAAACGTTCAAGTACCTCAAGGGAATCAACAAAGTCCAGGAGGGTAGCATCTTTCAGAAAAAGAGATGTGTAAGAACAAGGGGACACAATTTAAAGATAAAGGGGGGACGGCTCAGGGGTAATGTGAGGAAATTTTTTTTCATGGAGAGAGTGGTGGATGCATGGAACTGCCTTCCTGCGGAGGTTGTTGGGGCTAAAACAGTGGGGGAATTCAAACATGCATGGGACAGACACAAGCCAATTGTAGTGGGGGGTGGCAGGAAGTAGGCTGTTGGTTAACTAGAATCTGCAGCTTATCCATTAGGTAGGGAAATGGGCAGACTGGCTGGGCCAAGTGGTCCTTATCTGCCATTAAAGTCTATGTTTCTATAGGCCTCTTGGACTGCTCCAGGACAATTGCTCCACGTAGCTGATGTGGTGACTATATAGTTCTTCAAAATTAAGCTCTTAACTTTGGAGAAAAGAAAAAAAAAAAAATATTGTTAATGTTTAAGATCATGATAAAATATGTTTCGAGAGGTTGCTGAGAGAATGTGTGTGTGTGCATGTGTGAATGAGTGGTCTGGGGTTTGTACACAGTGAAACATAGTTTAACAAGCATTTGTCAATGTCGAATGTTTGCTTGCTGGCACTGGCAGTGGTAGTGTAGGAGTTAGAGAGATGCATAATAGGAATGTCAGTGAAGTGTTGAACTGAAGCCAACCCCACCATCACCACCTTGCAGAGACTGACAGGCATTGGGGTGTGCCTTTGGGTTGTCAGGCATAACGGCCACGCCATTTCACGACACCCTATCCTGCAGACTCCGACAAGTTGATATCAGCCCATTTACAGAAGAAAGGGTTCTGAAAGAACTCTTTAAAACTGAAGGTGGACAAAGCAATGGGGCCTGATGGGATGCATCCCAGAATTCTAAAAGAACTAAGGGTAGAATTAGTGACACCACTGACTACCCTCTTTAACAAATCATGGGAGGATGGGGTGGTACCCGAGGACTGGAGGAGGGCAGATGTGATTCCCCTTCACAAAAGTGGGAGCAAGGCAGAAGCAGGAAACTACAGACCTGTTAGTTTAACCTCAGTGGTAGGGAAAATGATGGAATCACTTCTGAAGGAAAGAATTGTCGAGTATCTAGAGGCCAGAGGGGCACAGGACCCAAGGCAGCATGGATTCACAGCAGGAAGGTCATGCCAGACGAATCTGATAGATTTCTTTGACTGGGTGACCAAAGTAGTAGATCAGGGAGGGGCTGTGGACATGGCCTACCTAGACTTTAGCAAGGCATTTGACACAGTCCCACACAAAAGATTAATATACAAGTTAGCCAGCCTGGGAGTGGGTCCCAAGATGAAAGCCTGGGTAAAAAATTAGCTGGAGAATAGGACACAGAGGGTAATAGTAAATGGAGTCCACTCTGAAGAAATGGAGGTTACTAGTGGGGTACTGCAGGGTTCAGTATTAGGACCAGTCCTCTTCAATGTCTTTATAAGCGACATTGCAGAGGGACTGGAAGGAAAAGTATGTCTCTTTGCAGATGACACAAAGATCTGCAACAGAGTTGATGCACAAGGTGGGGTGGAAAGGATGAAAAGGACTTGGCAAGGTTAGAGGAATGGTCAAATGTATGGCAGCTAGATTCAATGCTAAGAAGTGCAAGGTAATGCACCTGGGAAACAAAACCCAGGGAAGAGTACACAATGAGGGGTGAGATACTAACAACAACAAAAATGGAAAGGGACCTGGGGTTAGTCATATCAGATGACCTAAAGGTGGGCAAGCAATGTGAGGGGGCAGCAAGGAGGGCTGGGGGGATACTGGGATGCAGAGGGAGAGGCATCACCAGTAGAAAACAGGAAGTTATTATCCCTCTGTACAGACAGCTGGTCAGACCCCATCTGGAGTACTGCTGCAGTTCTGGAGACCCAGTCTTCGCAAAGACATAGACAGGATGGAAGGCAGCTGTCCAGAGGAGGGCAACTAAAATGGTGCAGGGTCTGCACCGGAAGACATATGAAGAGAGACTTAAGGAGCTTAATATGTATAGCCTCGAGGAAAGGAGGGAGATGGGGGACATGATAGAAACTTTCAAGTACCTCAAGGGAATCAACAAAGTCCAAGAGGGTAGCATATTTCAAAAAAAGAGGTGTGCAAGAACAAGGGGGCACAATTTGAAGATAGAGGGGGGGCAGCTCAGAACCAATTTAAGGAAGTATTTTTTCACAGAGAGGGTTGTGGATGCATGGAACGGCCTTTCGGAGGAGGTCGTGGAGTCAAAAACAGTGGTGGAATTCAAGCATGCACGGGACAGTCATAAGGCAATTCTAGGATGTGGGGTTAGGAAGAAGTAGGCAGCTGGTTAACTAGGATCTGCAGCTTATCCAGTAGGTAGGGAAATGGGCAGACTGGGTGGGCCAAGCGGTCCTTATCTGCTGTCAAATTCTATGTTTCTATGTGTCACTGTATTTCCATATGGAATTGGGTGAGCATAAGGCCTAAATACCCCAAGGCACACTGCCTTGGGGTATTTGGGCCTCATGCTACACCATTCCATATGGAAATACAGTGAGATGGGTTTAGTACAGGAGAATGGGGTGAACTTTGGTGCCAAAGAGTCCAAGGCACACCTCGATGCCTGTCACTGGCTGCAGGGTGGGGGTGGGGGTGGAATGGCATGAGCATTACAGGCGACAATCCCAAGGCACACCCCTGATGCCTGTCAGTCTCTACAGGGTGGGGTGTTATGGTTGGAAACCCTAATGCCCCAGGCATTCATTGGTATTTTCACTCCATCTTTTCAACATGGGTTTTCTGTAACCCCCACCTCATGAGCAGTGGCAATATCAGTTCGTTAGCTGAAAGCTGATTTTGCACAGTGGCTACTCCATTTGGCACCACAGGTGTAAAAACACATTTCGAACAGGATGTGAAAAATGACAGCTGTACTGATCATAAGGAGGTGTGGTAAAATAGCAATGTTGAAAATCTGGAGTGAAAATATTAAAAATTGCGAGGTTACGAGTGATAGTGAAGAACTGCGAACGACGTCAGAAATAGTATTTGGGGAGCCACCAATTTTAAACATAGCTTTTGGGGCGACCTCATGAACTGTGACACTGTTGTTTTGTTACTTGGTCCCGAAGTTGTTCCGCTGCAGACTGCAAATCACCTTTCAGGACTGAATAACAAAATCACAGTGACAGAATTCATGAGGAGGGGCCCCAAAAACCCTATGTTGAAAATTTGGTGAAAAAATTTCCCAAAATGGTCGAGATATGCCATTATACAGCTTACCGGCATTTCTTCAGATCGCGGTCGGCTTTGAAGAGTGCAGACATGTTCCTGGTCCACCGAAGATCATCACGCGGTAAGTATGGGGTGGGGGAGTGGGTAGGTGGATGCCCAGAGGGTGGGTGCGGGTTGGGGAGCAAGACAATTAACGAGGGACCGTATTTTCTTTGCAGGTGTTTCTTTTCTTTTTAGGAAGATGACGTGGGACTTGTGCAATGCTGGGGTGGGCTCCCAGCGTGGTAGCTGGAAGATTTTCTTTGGGGATTTCAGTGAGCTGACAGGGATTGGGAACCCTGTCGCCATATACAGACATTTGCCACGCAGGGGTGGGCCCCAGCGTGGCAACTGGAAGTCTATTTCCTTTTGGGGCCCAAAGGAGCCAGCAGGGGATTGGGCACCGCCGCCATTTCTGACATTTGCCACGCTGGGGTGGGCTCGGCATGGCACCTAGAAGTCTGGGCGCAGAGCTGATGGGGATAAGGCACCCATCAGCAAATACTGTGTGCGGGGGGGGCACATGAGCATGCTGGGGTGGGCTCAGCGTGGTGTACTGAGTGTTTGGGGAGGAGATAGACAAAGGAAGCTGTCTATGACAGCTGTTTAGGACGCAGTGCTGTGTGCAGGCTCTTTGCATACTGCTGACGGCAGTATGTAAATTACCTGTCGATGCCAGTATGCAAATTGCCTACATGTTACAACCGCTGATTGCAGCGGTTTTTCGCTTTCAACTGTACGTCACTGCATTCTGAACAGCTGTCATAGACAGCTCGGACATTCAATGGCGTGGTGCGGCCGTGTCTGCAAAAGGGAGCAGGGTGTTGGAAGTGGGGGAGGCACAACTACAAAAACTCGTATGGTGGCACTATGTTTCTTGTACATGCGTGCAAGCAAACATAAAAATTGGTGGGAGGTATTTGTGGGAATGTTTAAACAGTTTCTACCTCATTATTAATGTTTAGCAAAAGCTTAAGAAAATTGTTTGAAATGATTAATCATTATGAAAAGTGATTGCTATTACTGTTTAAAGCAACAATGAAGGTAGTGACCAGCACTTTAGGTTTACCTCCTAGCGCAGGTAGGGCTTTAGGAATTATCTTTTGGTATAAAGTTTGGGTTAGGTAGGTAGGTTGGGTGGTGCCAGGTGGCCAGGTATGGTGTGTCCATTGCCAGAAGGCTGGGGAGTGCACATACTCCGTCTGATGGGAGTGGACCATCACTGAACCCTTTCCATTATTCTGAGGAGGGAATGATTCCTAGGTGGGGGAAGAGTGTAACCCCCTGTAAATTAGGGGTTTATATTCCCACCACTGGGCATCCTTTTCTCCTCCATCTACTCCCCCCTGAGCTAGGAAATAGTTTATGTTCTAAGGGATATTGCTCTGGACGACTTATTGTGGCAGCAGACAGTGTTTCAGTGGGTATATATGGGGATTGACAGGAAGTATCAGGGCCTTTCCAACCCAGTCATTAGGCCAGGAGCTGGAGGGTGGAGGCTGGAAGTGTAGAATCATATGCAGATAAGGTGGGGCAAGTGAAGGAGCTTAGTGGTCCAGGAGGGCCAGTAGGGAAACCCTCCAATAGAGTGCAGTCAGGATGACTTTTCATGCACCGTGGTTGACGAGGAGTGGGGGTATGGAGCTCTTTGGGGGCACAGGTAGCCTGGTCCTGCATCATGAGGGGCTAGGGCAGTAGGAGGCTTTAGCAAGCCAAGAGAGAGTAGGAGCCATTGGGAAGCCAGTTGTGTGAAATCCCAGGTCACTAAGGCTTGGAGGGCAGTGACATGGTCCTCCCAGGAGGGGGACTGGCAGCATTAGTTCCCCTCACACACAGTGTGGCAGGGCAGCCTGGGGGTTGAGGGAGCCGGGGAGCCTTTCACTCAAGACAGGAGGCCTGTTTGGAGGGACAGGTTCTGGGGTGCCGGTAAATTGAGGTCTGGGTGGGTTGCAGGCCAAGAATGGCAGACCTTGGGGGATGACCCCATGCTGGAAGTAAAGTCAAGCCCAGATGGTGAAGTAGGGATGTGGGCCTGGCAGGGACCCCTGTAGAGAGTAAGCACCAGCAGTATCCCCATAGTGAGCTTGGGCCACGTGGTGTAAGGGAGGTCCAGAGGTGGAGCCAGGACAAAGTGGCTGGTGGTGCTGTTGCACCAGGTGTAGGGTCAACCGAAATGAGAGGGTTGGGACCTGGGTCATCAAGAAAAATCTTGGAAGCCGCTGTGGCTTGGGCCAGAACCCAGGGATCCAGGTGGAGAAGGCCGCTCTTTTCCCATGTCAGAGTAAAGGGGGGATGACCAGTGCCAGAGTGGACATGACCCATAAAGGAAGAAAGAAAGTGAAGGTTTGCTTACCAGATCCATTTAGAAGCCATGAGATTGCAGGGATCTTTGTTCCAGAGTTCTCAGGTAGAGCACCTGAGAGATCGAGATGATAGGCCGAGGAGATTCCTTGCTTGTGTCTGCCTAAAATCATTGCCACATTTAAGGGACACTGTCAACTCTTTTTGCATTATTATATTTTTATTTGAAAACCCACATTTTATGATCGCTTACATTCTTTGAAACTCATTGAAGTTGTTTTTTCTTTAGCTGCTTCCTTTCTTAGTACATCTGAAATGCATGGGACTGGTGCAATTATACCTAACTTTGTTTTGCTTCAAATCCTTGATCTACTCTTATTGCATACATCCTACACATCAGGAACATCCCCAAACAGTGAAGCCACTCATGATGCAACAGTCTCCTCTCAACTCACAGCATTATGAGTGACTAGATTGTGTTAGGGGTGTTCCCAAGTCCAGGAAAGATGCAGTGGAAGTTGATCAAAGAATGTAAGCAAACACATTTTTGTGTGGTAACACCAGTATGGTGGGCAGTCTGTTTTTTACTTTTAGAAAGAATAAAGGAATCAGAATAAAACTAACAGCTACTTTAGCAATCTTTACAGAATGTGAGCAATCATGATATATAGAATAGTGTATGGGAGCCCATACACAACAAGGCTATTCTTCCACTGAGTAGTTACCATGATGATGACTGCGCAGTGTCAGTGGCTCAGTAAGTAGCACACTCACCTCTGAGGCTGGGAGATCAGAGGGCTGTGGGTTCAGTTCCCACATCTGGCACTTGGGTTAATATCCCAGTACTGACACTGTAATGCAGCATGAGAGGGGTGCTGCATTTCTGAGGTGCCGTCTTTCGGATGAGACGTTAAACCGAGGTCCCATCTGCCTGGATTGGTGGTAGTTCAGGTGGATGTTAAAGATCCCATGGCACTTATCGAAAAGAGTAGGGGACTTTCCCCAGTGTCCTGGCCAAATTTCCCTCATTCACTAAAAATACCACCAACAGCTTAATCTGGTTCAAGGTCAGTTGGCATTCATCTGTATCTCCCTCCCCCCGGGTCGTGCCTGAAAATAGGCAGGATTTGTCTAGTGCACTTACCCGGTCAACAAAAGCTAAATAAATAAATAAATAAATGACGAGAACTTTGAGAGTGAAGCTTGAGAGGTGTGTCTCTCATCATGGTAGCCACAAGGTGGAAGAATTGCCTTGTGTATGTGGGCGCCCATACACTATTTCATACAGAGTATGGTGAAACAGCCCCTCAGAATAGCTTTTTTTTCTGCAGACATGTTTACTGCATATGTAAGATCTTACTTTGAGGGAGACTCTTGCAGCAGGCCAACACTGGTAGGACTAAGCCACCAGGTGCCAGGGCCACACGGAAACTTTCTAGCTAGCAGTGTACCAAGTGGCACCAAACACTGCCGATGTCATCCTCTGACATCGGCCTAACATATAAAGGCAAGTGATCCCCCACACCCTCTCCAGTTCTTTCCTGCTGTCGACCCGTGCAAGTCTGACCACTGAAACCGCCACAGCTACAGTCGACCATCATTTATCGTGCTTTCATGCTTTTTTATTTTTACCTTTTCTTTAGTTTTAACATTGAGTTTTTGGTGTTATCAGAGTCACGTTTATGTCTTCTCAACCTGCCTCACCTTCTAACCACTCCACGAAGTGTGCCTGTGGCAAACAATTTCCAGAAAAGGTCAGACATTCTGCTTGCATCCTGTGCCTAGGCTCCAGCCATGACACCAAAGCCTGTCAGATCTGCCAATAATTTAACCAGGCCACCTGGAAAGATCACCTGAAAATTCTGGAGAGTCATCTTATCAAGCAGACGCTTGTCACAATGGAACAGGAGCAGCAGGTCAGGAGCTCTTTGGCTTCGCCAGGCCGGTTCTCCATGGCTTCCTTCTCCTCTCAGTCCCAGGTAAAGTCCAGCAGGAAGCACAAACACTAGGACAAAGACTGGGACTGGGCCCAATCTGCTTCCTGCTTGTGGTTTCCTCACAAATCGCTGACCGCATCTGGTCTTCCTCCCATGGGAGGTCAGCCACCTCAGCCCCTTCAGCTCTTACTCCCACAGGATTACCGCGGTGGCCCTGCCACCTGCCGTTACGTCCATGGTGGGTGGTGGCTCTTCAGGGCAGGGGACTCTGCCTCCTGCTTCCCAACCCCTGATGCTCAGGCTACTGACTTCCATGGGCTCTCAACCAGGAGACTCTTCTGGTGTGGATGCGACAAATGACAACTCTTCTGCCATCATTCCCTGGCCCTGGTTCTGACTGCATTGGCCCCTCTATGGGGGCTGTCACAAGTCCTTCTCAGCAGCAGCTGCTGCAGGCTACTGGCACCTCCCAAAGCCCAGTGTCACCTCAGCCTTTGCCAGAGAGGTCTCCATCCCCTCCGGCGCGGGTCTCTTCTCTTCTGGCACCAATGGATACTCCTCACAGGCTCCCTCAGCTGGCACCTACTGGTCCTGCACCTGTACTGCCTTGGCTGTAACCTGCTGGCCCACCACTGGGCCCACAGCCTGCACCTGCCAGGCCTCCACCGAAGTACCCAATGCCGGCCCTGCCTGGTGCGACACCACCTTTTCCTTACCCAGTGCTGGCCTACCCCAGTCCACTGGTCTATAACTACCCTCTGCCAGTGGACTATAATGCTGTCTTTACCTCTTGGTGGTCTTTCGTGCAGAAACCGAAAACCACCCCTATGGGTCCAGTCCTGGCATCCCCTCGGCGGCCCACCAGGGAGCACCCTGCCCCAAACCAAGTGTGGCCAGGTCCCAGTGATCCCCACATGCTGAGGAACAAGCCAGATGCCAGTTCTGGTGGTTGCCAGGACCAGCATCCCCCAGTCGAAAGTAAGCCGGATGAGGAGGATGAAGATGACTCTGATTATAGAATCTTCCTCCCTTCATGGGGACTCTTCTGAGGGCAAGGAACCCACTAAAGCAGTCCTCAAGTCCCCTCTTGATGATCCTTCCTTTGTGGACATCATGAGGCACATTCAAGCCACCATGAACTAGGAGACAGAGGAACAGAACCTGAAGCGATGTCAGTTGGCTGTCTACTTGCAGCTGCCTGATGCTCTCCCTTTGGTGGTTCTGCCTTTCATTGACTCCTATGAGGATGTCACCAGGGTGGTCTGGAATCACCCTTCATTGATCTCAGCAGTGCCTAAGAAGGCTGACAGGCTTAACCATGTCCCTGCTGGTAAGCCATTTATAGGGGGACAACCTAAAGCTGACACTGTGGTCATCAATGCAGTGCACGACTGCACCAAGAAACTTAAACACCTCAGCTCTCTCTCTCCTGACAGAAAGTCTAGACAACTGGATCACATGGGCAAGAAGGTTTTTGCCTCTTTCACTCTGGCCATCAGGGACATTAATTATCTGGCCCACATGGTACAGTGCCAGAATGTCTTCTGGGACCAGGCCAGGGAGTTGGTTTAGGCTTTGCCAGATGATCCCTCTAAGAAACAGCTGGCCCTGGCTTTGAAGGCGGGCTCGGATGTAGGAACCCATGTCCTTCAAGCTGCCTGTAATGTGGTTGATGTCTCAGGCAGAGGGGCAGCTGCTGACATGTTTCTGGTGTCACTCTTGGCTCCAGGTGTCTGGATTTGCTTCAGATGTGCAGTGCAGTATTTTGGACTCCCCTTTCAGGGTTCTGTCCTTTTTGGGGGAGATGTCCAGGATTTGATCTCCACCCTTCAGGAGTCAGAATAGGCCCTCCAGTCTGTACACTCTGTGTACCATTCTCAGCTTAAGTCTAGTCAGTGGCCACCCTTTCGCTGCTCCTCTCATAAACAGGCCTGCCCTCCCTCCAAAGATCAGAGCAAATGGAAGGCAGCATCTGCCCCCTCCACAGCTGCATCCAGGGGTCCTCGAGCGGCCACTGCTGCCCTCCCAGTGCCTGCTCCTACTTACTGACTCCTTGCTGGACTCCCCCCTCTAGAAGAAACTCTGGAGGAGGCAGTTGGGGGTTGGTTCTTCCTGCACCTCAAATAGCAGAGAAGGATTACCTCGGACAGCTGGGTATTGCACCTCATAGAATGCAGCCACGCTCTGGAACTCCTAGAGTGGCCCCCCCAAAAATCCTTCATGCAACTTCTTTTACCCCCCAGCTCATGTGCATTTCATCTGGGAGGAAATTCAGGTCTTTCTACAAAAAAGAGCCATAGAGCCCATCTCTCTGGCTCAGTGGGTTCTGTTCCCACTTCTTCCTGGTCCCCAAGAAGATGGGGGATCTCCTGCTCATCCTGGATCTGAGCAACCTGAATCTGTTTATAGAATACAAATGCTCCAGGATGGTCATCCTTCAGGGTTTGTTGCCCCTTCTGTCCCAGGGGAACTGGCTCTACTCCTTGGATATGCAGGATGTCTATCTGCACATCAAGATTCTCCCAGGTTCTCCCTTTTTGCCTGTCCTCAGCCCCCGGGGTTCTCACCAAGTGCCTGGTGGTGGTAGCAGCTGCCTTGAGGAGGCAGGACTTTTACATTTTTCCCCACCTGGACGACTGGATCCTGGTGATCCCATACCAGCAACGCCTTGTCCAGACCCTAGATCATGCCTTCAGCCTTTTCAGACCTTGGGTATCACCATCAACATGCCAAAGTTCTTCCTGACTCTCTGCCAGAGCTTCCAGTACATAGTGGTGTCCTGGACATGGTCTTCTTCTGGGGGAGCATAGTTCCCCTATGGATGCACCCGCAGAAGAGACTAAGGAGGGTGCAGACAACTGTCACAAGGGAGGCCCTCAGGAAGGAGGCAGAGGGCACCACAGGGAAAGAAAGCAGCTCCTGGTGGGGGACTCAGTTATTAGGGGATAGAACTGGGGGGAGCAGGGAAAACTGAAGTAAGGTGCCTGCCTGGTGCCATGGCTTGGAGGGACAGGAAGCACATCCTTAGGGATCACGAGAACAGTTGCACGAGAGTCTGAGCTGGACATCATTGTCCACCTAGGGACAAATGACTTGGCTCATCATGAGATTAGAGCAGTGCAAAAGGACTTTGTAGAGTTGGGGAGGGCTTAAGACAAGTAGCACACACAGTATCCCTCTCAGAGGTGCTGCCTGTCAGTGGCATGAGTGAGGCGAGGTACTTTGCACCATGCAGTTTAACAAATGGTTAAAAAAATGGTGTGGATCACAGGGGTTTGGCTTCACTGGGGACTGGGGTTCCACCTGGAGGGACACCAGCCTATACTGGCAGGATGGTCTGCATCTGTCCAGGAAGGGAACAAGTCTTTTGGGCAATCGGTTTAAATACTTCATTGGCAAGCCTTTAAACTAGTCAAGGGGGGAGGCACTGATAGGCAGAACGAAAATCCCAGCCTCCCCCTACAAAACAGGGTACTAAATGAGAAAAAGACCAAGGTAGAAAGGTCAGTGGGGGTTGCCGCTACAGAAGGTAAAGCCATCAAAAAATGGAGAGCAATGAGTACCAATGCCCGTAGTCTGGGTAACAAGCTTCCTGAATTAGTGGCCTTGATGGAGGAGGAGGAAGATCTGGATATTGTGGCAGTCACAGAAACATGGTACACACAGAACCATGACTGGGACATAAACATACCAGGATACACTATCTACAGGAGGAACAGGGAGGGTAAAAGAGGAGGAGGAGTAGCTCTCTACATAAGGGAAGGAATCAAAGCAACAGAACAAAAGGGTAAACAGGGAGGAGAAGAAGCACTGTGGGTCAATTTGGAGGCAGGCAATGGCACCACAATCCGCACAGGGGTTGTATACAGACCTCTCAGGGGGAGGAAATGGACAAGGAAATGATAGAAAGTATACTTAGAATGGCAGATAAAGGGGAGATATTGCTGATGGGTGATCTGAATATGCCAGATGTTAACTGGAGTGCAGTTGCAGCAGCCACTTCTAAGAGTGGGGTTATTCTAGATGCCCTACAGGGGGCATGCCTTAGACAACTAGTATTGGAGCCCACTCTAGAGGGAGCAATCTTAGACCTGGTTCTCTCAAATGGAGATGAAGAGAGGATCACAGATGTAGAAGTGGGTAGCCATCTGGGAACTAGCGACCATCGAACAGTATGGTTCACAATAAACACAGCAATAGAGTCAAGCCATACAAAGACAAAGGTACTGGATTTTAAGAGGGCTGACTTTGCCAAAATGGGTGAGTGCCTAAGGAATGGACTAGCAAATGGGCAGGAAGGAGGGTGGAAGAACAATGGGAATAATAAACTGCCATCACAGAGGTAACGAGCCTTTGTGTAAAGCAAATAAACAAAGCGAAACGAGGTAAGAAACCACTATGGTTCTCAAAGGAAGTGGCAGTGAAGGTTCAAGAGAAAAGAAAGCATTCAGGAAGTACAAGGAAGAAGGGATCACAGATCTCAGGAGAAAGGTCACCTGGGGGCCAGTGACCATCACATGGTATGGTTCAATTTGGCTACTACATCTAAATCATCCCATTCCAAGGCAAAAATATGGGACTTCAGAGGGCTGACTTTGATAAGATGGCCAACAGAGTTAAGCTAGCCCTGGCAAAAAGAAACACAGGTGAGGAGGTACAGGCAAAGTGGGCAAGCATTAAGGATGCAATACTTGAAGCAACATCCCATTGTGTTAGACAGAAAAGGAAGTGCAAAAGAAGAAGAAACCACTTTGGTTCTCAAATACAGTAGCAGAAAAGGTCAGAGCCAAAGGCTGGCCTTCAGGAAATATAAGGGAACACAGCGGGATGAAGATAGGGAGGCATACCAAACTTCCCTAAGGGAAGCAGGCAAAGCAGTAAGGCAGGCAAAGTCCCAAACTGAGGAAACACTAGCACGAACAGTAAAAGAAGGTGACAAGACTTTCTATAGATACATTAGTGAAAGGAGAAAGTCAGAGGGGTATTGCTAAGCTAATGGAGAAAGGGAGCAAGTGAGGAGGAGGACCCTGTAAAGGCATCTATCCTAAATAGATACTTTTGCTCAGTATTTACTGAAGAGAAGGTAGGGCAGGGCCCACAGCTCAGCATCATGGACACAGGGGAGGGAGGTGAGCACTACCTTCACAAAAGAAAGGGTCCTACAAGAGCTTGCTAAGCTCAGGTGGATAAGGCAATGGGACCTGATGGCATACATCCCAGGGTACTTAAGGAGCTAAAGGAGGAACTAGCAGAGCCATTAGCAGAATTGTTTAGTGAGTCTCTGAGCACAGGAGAGGTCCCAGAAGACTGGAGAAGGACTCATGTGATCCCACTCACAAGAGTGGTAGCAGGGAGGAGGCAGGGAACTACAGACCGGTCAGTCTTACCTCAGTAGTGGGCAAGATTATGGAGGCACTCCTTAGAAAAGGATAGTGCAACACCTGGAATCCATAGGGGCACAGGATCCAAGACAGCATGGGTTTACAAAGGAAGGTCCGTCAAACTAATCTCATAGATTTCTTTGACTGGGTAACCAGAGTGGTGGACCAGGGGAGCAGTTGATGTCGCCTACCTTGACTTCAGCAAAGCTTTTGACACTGTTCCACATAGAAGATTGATAAATAAGCTAGGTAGGCTCGGGGTGGGTCAGAAGTTGGTCAACTGGATGGCAAACTGGTTGACTGGCAGAAAACAGAGAGTGGTGGTAGATGGTATACTTTCAGAAGAGATGCAAGTCACAAGTGGGGTACCTCAGGGATCAGTCCTGGGGCCAGTCCTATTCAACATCTTCATTAGTGACCTCGCAGATGGACTAGAGGGTAAGGCTTGTCTGTTTGCAGATGACACCAAGATCTGCAACAGAGTAGATGATCCAGATGGGGTGGGCAGAATGAGAAGAGATCTGGATAAACTAGCAGAATGGTCAGAAGAGTGGCAACTGGGATTTAATGCAAAGAAGTGCAAAATCATGCACATAGGGAAGAGAAACCTGAAGCCACTTATAGGCTGGGAGGAGTTGCTAGCAGTCACAAAGGAAGAAAGAGACTTGGGCATCATCATCACTGATGACCTGAAATCATCCAAGCAGACCTCTAAAGCAGTAGGTAAGGCTAGGGGGTGTTAGGGTGTATTAGTAGGGTATCACAAGTCGTAAGAGGAGGTAATAATCCTCTGTACAAGACATTGGTTAGGCCCCATCTGGAGTACTGCGTGGTATTGAGGCCACACCTTCAAAAGGACATTAACCAAATTGAGGCAGTCCAGAGAAGGCAACCAAAATGGTGCAGGGACTGCATCAGAAGACATATGAGGACAGATTAACGGAGCTCAATATGTATACCCTTGAGCAAAGGAGGGAGAGGATGATATGATCGAGGCATTCAAACACCTTAAGGGCATAAACAAGGTGAAAGAGTCTAACATGTTTAAATATAAGAAAAATAGCAGGACAAGAGGACACAGCATGAGATTAGAGGGAGGCCGATTAAGAGGAATGTGAGGAAATTCTTTTTCACAGAAAGGGTGGTAGATGCATGGAATGGCTTACCACAAGAAGTGGTGGCTATGAATACAGTGCAGGGCTTCAAACAGGCATGGGATAGGCATAAGGGAGCAATACAAATGACTATGAATAGATAGGTTACTGACAAAGGCCAATGGCACATTTATAAGGTAGAAAAAGAAATGGGCAGACTGGATGGGCCTTGCAGTCCTTATCTGCCATCAACTTCTATGTTTCTATGTTTCTATGAATCACAGAAGGAACAGGACAGAGAACTGTATCAGTTAAAGCAAAAGGAAGCTGGAAAGGCAGTCAGAACAGCAAAGGCCCAAACCGAGGAAAAGATAGCCAACTCAGTTAAGAAGGGGGATAAAACCTTTTATAGGTACATCAGGGAGCAAAGGAAGACCAAGGGAGGGATAGTGAGGCTTAATAAATGGGAGGGAGGGTGGGCAGAGGTGACTGTGAAAAGGCAGAGTACTAAACAAATATTTTTGCTCAGTATTTACAAAGGAAGAGGGGAGGTACCTAAAACAAACAGTAGAAACACTTTGGATACAGAAGTTGATACCAGCCCATTTACAGAAGAAAGGGTTCTGAAAGAGCTCTTAAAACTGAAGGTGGACAAAGCAATGGGGCCTGATGGGATTCATCCCAGAATTCTAAAAGAACTAAGGATAGAACTAGTGACACCACTGACTACCCTCTTTAACAAATCATGGGAGGATGGGGTGGTACCTGAGGACTGGAGGAGGGCAGATGTGATTCCCCTTCACAAAAGTGGAAGCAAGGAAGAAGCAGGAAACTACAGACCTGTTAGTTTAACCTCAGTGGTAGGGAAAATGATGGAATCACTTCTGAAGGAAAGAATTTTTGCGTATCTAGAGGCCAGAGGCACAGGACCCAAGGCAGCATGGATTCACAGCGGAAGGTCATGCCAGACAAATCTGATAGATTTCTTTGACTGGGTGACCAAAGTAGTAGATCAGGGAGGGGTGTGGACATGGCCTACCTAGACTTTAGCAAGGCATTTGACACAGTCCCACACAAAAGATTAATATACAAGTTAGCCAGCTTGGGAGTGGGTCCCAAGATGACAGCCTGGGTAAAGAATTGGCTGGAGAATAGGACACAGAGAGTAATAGTAAATGGAGTCCACTCTGAAGAAAGGGGGGTTACTAGTGGGGTACCACAGGGTTCAATATTAGGACCGGTCCTCTTCAATGTCTTTATAAGCAACATTGCAGAGGGACTAGAAGGAAAAGCATGTCTCTTTGCAGACGACACAAAGATCTGCAACAGAGTTAATGCACAAGGTGGGGTGGAAAGGATGAGAAGGGACTTGGCAAGGTTAGAGGAATGGTCAAATGTATGGCAGCTTAGATTCAATGCTGAGAAGTGCAAGGTAATGCACCTGGGAAACAAAAACCCAGGGGAAGAGTACACAATGGGGGGTGAGATACTAACAACAACAAAAATGGAAAGGGACCTGGGGGTAGTCATATCAGATGACCTAAAGGTGCGCAAGCAATGTGAGAGGGCAGCAAGGAGGGCTGGGGGGATACTGGGATGCATAGGGAGAGGCATCACCAGCAGAAAACAAGAAGTTATTATCCCTCTGTACAGACAGCTGCTGAGACCACATCTGCAGTACTGCGTGCAGTTCTGGAGTCCCAATCTCCGCAAAGACATAGACAGGATGGAAGCTGTTCAGAGGAGGGCAACTAAAATGGTGCAGGGTCTGTACCGGAAGACATATGAAGTGATACTTAAGGAGCTTAATATGTATAGCCTCGAGGAAAGGAGGGAGATGGGGGACATGATAGAAACTTTCAAGTACCTCAAGGGAATCAACAAAGTCCAAGAGGGTAGCATCTTTCAAAAAGGGTGTGCAAGAACAAGGGGGCACAATTTGAAGATAGAAGAAGGCCCAGAGGTAATTTAAGGGAAGTATTTTTTCACAGAGAGGGTTGTGGATGCGTGGAACAGCCTTCCAGAGGAGGTTGTGGAGTCAAAACAGTGGTGGAATTCAAGCATGCATGGGACAGTCATAAGGCAATTCTAGGGGGTTGGGGTAGGAAGAAGTAGGCTGCTGGTTAACTAGGATCTGCAGCTTATCCATCAGGTAGGGAAATGGACAGACTGGGTGGGCCAAGCGGTCCTTATCTGCCGTCAAATTCTATGTTTCTATGTTTCTTGCCCATAGACAGAGCAGAGCACCTGATGGACCTAGCCTGCCTGGTTTCCTGCAGCTGACAGGTCCCAGCCAGGGTGTTTTTGTGCCTCCTGGGCCACATGGCAGCAGCCATTGCTACAGTCCATCTCTCCTAGCTGCACATGAGGATATCTCAATGGACATTAAGCGTCCAGTGGAACCAATGCTTGAACGACCTCAACCACCTGGTCCTGATCTCTGATCTGGTCAAAAGAGTCCTGTCTTGGTGTCTGGAACCATACAACCTGCTTTGTTATCTTGGCCTCTCATCAGATCCTCATTATGGATGCCTCAGGACTGGGCTGGGGAGATCATTTAGGCACTCACCAGTCTGACGACACTAGGACAAATGTGGAGCAAGGTCTTCACATCAATGTTCTGGAGATGTGTGCAGTTCTGTATGCTCTTTAGGCCTTTCAAACTCATCTCCTCCCCAGTCCAATCTTGGTTTGGATGGACAACTTATGCATGGTTTATTACATAAACAAGTGGAGGGACTCACTCCTACCCCCTGAGCAGAGAGGTGATGAGGGTCTGGTATTGGACCATCAAACACAGAAGCTCTCCGCCATCTATGTTCCAGGTGTCCAAAATGTCCTGGCAGACAGTCTAAACCATTCTTGGTCCAGGGCTCATGAGTAGGATCTTCTGACTCCAGTGGTCAAAGATCTATTCGACAGATGGGGTCAGCCAGAGTTGGATTCTCTGCATCCCCCACACAACACAAAATTGCCTCTTTTTTGCTTTCTCAGTTCCGTTCCTGGAGTTTTCTGGTGAGACACATTATTCCTCTCCTGGAAAGGGAGGTTTCTGTATGCCTTTCCACCCTTCCTGCTCCTTCAGCAGGTGCTGCTCAAACTTCAGATGGAGGAGGCAGACATGATCCTCATAGCACCCTTCTGGTCTCATCAGATCTAGTTCTGCTTGCTGCAACAGCTAATGGTGGAACCTCTGGTCCTCTTGCCCCTGTGCACTGGCTTGCTGTCTCAGGAGCAGGGCACCTGGGTCCATTCAGACCTCCAGTCTCTGCATCTCCATGCCTGACTCCTAAGGACATAGCCATCACCCAGTTTGGGGTATCTTCAAGGGTTATGGATGTCCTGGTGGCTGCCAGGAATCCCTCCACTATGGCTACCTATGCTGTGAAATAGAATCACTGAATGGAATTTGCCCGTTGGGCCACTTTGCACCATTTTTAGACCCCTTCACCTGCCTGAGGGATCAAGATTTGGAGTATCTTCTCTCCCTCTCAGACTCAGGCTTGAGATACTCCGACATTAAAAATAGCAAGATTTACCTGTATGCTGATGATATGGCTCTCATAGGAAAAGCTACAAATATGGATAATTTACAAAAAATCCTTCAATTTGATTTTGACATTTTACAAAACTGGTTATTACAATCTAAAATGGTTCTTAGTACAAAGAAAACTCAGGTAATGCTTTTCCACTCAAAAGGTAAATTGCCTTACAATCAAACATTTAATATATATTCACTAAAGGGTCAAGTGTTAGAGCAGGCTCAGGCCTATAAGTATTTAGGAGTCTATATGGATAGTTCTCTTACTTTTTCTACACATCTAACAAATGTAGCTAAAAAGGTTAACTCCAGATTGGGTATGTTAAGAAGGAAAACATTGATTCTCTTGAGAGAATCAAGAAATAGAGTGGCTGTTCAGTTACTCTTACCAACATTGGAATATGGTAGCTTAATGTATCAATTTGCCTCTAAAACATTATTGAACTGCTTGGATAAAACATATTATAGAATGGCAAGATATGAGGCAAAATGCCCTTTTTCCACTCATCATTGCATTCTACTTCAAAATCTTGATTGGGATTCTCTTGCAATTCATAGGAAGAAAACATGTAGGCCCAGATATTCAAACTGCGCCAGTTTGTGGTGCAAGCCTGTGAGCCACTCAAAATAGTTGCTTGAGGGTGTGGGGGCAATATTCAGCGGAGCTGCAATATGAGCAACTGCTTTGAATATCGCCTCTGGCTACCCCATGTGTGCATGGCGCAGTGGAACTGCACCAACGCAAGTGATCAGAGTGGAGTGAGATGCGGTGGTGCAAGTTCCATTGCGCCATGCACAGCACCTGCGATATTCAAAGGGTGACATGCAAATGGGGCCATAATTTTTTTTGAAATTCAACTTCTTTATTAAATTTTCACAGCAACCAAACATGAGTTACAGTTACCGACCAGAACTATAACATACCGGAACAAAAACAACAAGCTGTGATAAAACTTGATACAGAATGCCATATAGCCCCCTTCCTCCCCAACCCTGGAAGGTGTCACCCCAAACCTTAGACTAACTAGAACAGGAAGGGACAAAGTGAAATGGACCTGAAAGCAAATCAGGTCTGGACCAGAAACCAAAGCCAAATGTAGTGCTATAGTCAGAGGTAGCATTTGTAAGGAAGTTAATGTAAATATAAAGCATACAATTTCCCACTTCTGATTAAAGGAAGGCATGGCATTACAGGAACTGGCAATCAATCTTTCCAGCTTAAAGCAAAGGAGATTTCCTGAGCATTCATTGTATGAGATGTTTGCTTGGTCCAGCCAATGTCTCAGGACCAGCCTTTAACTGCAACTGAAATTAAAGCTATGTGGTATTTCCATTCTCTGATTTTGATATCCGAATACCAACCCAGTATACATATCTCAGCTGTAAATAAGTCCTCTAAACCCAAGGTTGGATCCATGTTAACCCGAATAGCATTCCATACAGGGGCCACTTTACAGCAGGACCAAAATATATGCAATAAGTTACCCTCCTCCGCACCACATCTTGTACAGTCGTTTGACCCCAATTTACCCAGTTTAGTCAACCTAGATGGCGTATAGTACAAGTTATTCAGAATAAAAAAACTGAATAAGCCTATTTCTATCTAGTGTGTGATATTTATACGTATCACGCCAGATCTGGTTCCAAGTCTCAAGTGAATTGGGTATGAGAGAAGTCCAAATTTTGGAGCCAGATAATGGGTCAGGATATTTAGTAACCAGGAGATAAAGATATAAGCGGGAAATTCCATGAGGCCTAGAAACACATTCCTGAACTTGTTCCAAGAAAGGCTTGGTTTGGGAAGGTACCCTCACATTTCCAAAACTCTTCATCAAAAGGTGTCTCAACTGGAAAACCTTGAATATATATTTTTGTGAAATATTCAGTTCCTCTAGTAAACTAGTAGATGAGAGGAGGGAACCCCGGGGGTAAAAATCGTCTACTAATCGATCATGGATTTGTGGAAGCCAATCTGGAGG
Organism: Neoceratodus forsteri; assembly: GCA_016271365.2. Taxonomy (NCBI): domain Eukaryota; kingdom Metazoa; phylum Chordata; order Ceratodontiformes; family Ceratodontidae; genus Neoceratodus; species Neoceratodus forsteri. Next base: position 59,146,664 of record CM057455.1, read on the forward strand.
AAGTGGTGATCCGCCTATTTTAATATTGGGGTTGAGAGTAAGTGGTTGTGCCATATCCTTAATGTACGGAATTTTAAGAAAACTCCAACACTGAGAGAGTATTTTAATGGAGAGTCCTATGGTTGAGTTACGAATGTCCTCCGGTAAGGAAGAATAACTATGATAAAAAATACGAGGAGGGCTTAGATTATGTTTATCCAACAGCTTGAGTTCCAAGTCCAGCCAGATGGGCCTATAACACTCATTTTGAGAGCTAAACCAACGCCCAAGTTTGGCTAGGTGGCTTGCCCAATAATAAAACCAAAAATTAGGGAGGCGAAGACCCCCTCTGTCTTTGGGTAGACTGAGCTTGGAAAAAGCCCTCCTGGGGTGTTTGCCTCCCCAGATAAATTTGGATAAAGCAGAGTGTATCTGTTGGAAATAAGTTCTAGGAAGCCAAATATTAAGAAGGTTCAGGGGATAAAAAATACGGGTAGTATGTTCATTTTAATAATATTGACCCGTCCCCATACAGATAACGGCAGGCTGTCCCATCTACAAAGATCCTTCTGGATCCTATCCAGTAGATCATCCAGGTTGAGCCTTTTGGTAACCTCCCTCCTCCCAGGCCAAATGTATGCCCAGGTACTTGAGAGGTCAAAGCCCATTTCATGCCTAGCTGGAAGAAGCTGGCTTGAAACGTGAGGGGGTTAAGGGGGAAAATAACCGATTTGGACAGATTTAGTCTGTAATTGGATGCACTTCCATATTGGGTAATAATTTGTAGTGCCGCCGGTAGTGAAATCTCAGGATTAGAGAGATGCAAAAGGATATCATCTGCGAAAACAGAGAAGGTCAGGTCTTTCTGGGAAATAACACAACCAGTAACCTGAGGCGAGGCTTTAATGCTAAGTATGAGAGGTTCCAGATATAAATTAAATAAATACAGAGACAAGGCAGCCCTTCGGGTTCCGGAATGCAAAAAAGCAGGGATGAGAAGGCGCCATTACAATAAACTCTGGCGAGGAAGCTGACGGTGAACTGATCTAATCCACTGAATGAAAATCTCTGGAAACCCATTCTTCCAAGTGTGGACTACAGGAAATCCCAATTGACTCGATCAAAGGCCTTCTCGGCATCTAAAGCAACTAGCGCCATTTGAGATTGAGATTCCTGTGCCTCTTGGAAGATGTGGGAGAGGGTGCGCAGATGGTCTGTCGCAGATCTCCCCTGAACAAACCCCACCTGCTCGGGACTCAACAAGGATTGCCAAACTTGTTTAATTCTCAAGGAAAGAATTTTAGTTAAGATTTTAATATCATAATTTAATAGAGAAATCGGTCGATAACTGGCCGGGTCCAGCTGGGGCTTGTCTGGTTTTGGAATTAAAATGATTGTAGCCTCCAGCAGTGAGGGATCAAGAGAATCTGAAGAGAGAATGTAGTTAAACAACCTGAGAAGGAGAGGGGAAATCTTGCTACTAAAAGTTTTATAAAAATTAGGAGAGAACCCATCAGGGCCTGGAGATTTATCCAGAGGTGAACCCCTAATAACCTCTTCTATCTCACTCAGGGTAATAGGAGAGGATAGCAACTTGCAGTGGTGCTCCTGCAAGCAAGGGAGAGAGACACTATCCAGAAAATTTACCACAGCAGGACGAGAAGTCTGAGCAGCCTCACAGCCATACAAATCTTTGTAAAAAGATTTGAAAATTTGCGCGATGTCCCTTGGTGAGGTTTTAATTGACCCATCAGGTGCTCTCAAGGCAGGAATCAGCCTTGAGTTTTTCTACCTCCATAACCTAAGGGCAAGCAATCTGCCAGGTTTTTCCCCTGGTCCAGATAACTGTGCTTTAGTTTTAAGAATAACATATTGCTTTTTCCTTAATCAAATCTTCATATTCATTCCTTAGCTTGCATAGTCTCTCAGGTCTGCTTCAGAGTTAGAAAGAGAAAAGGTATTTTCAGCCCCCTTAATTTGGTCAGATAATAAAATAATCTTAGCTTCTTTCATCCTTTTCCTCCTAGAGGCCAGCTTTATAAATTCCCCCCTAATAAAACATTTTAAAGAACACCAGATGAGATCATCTCTGGTGATGGAGCCTTGATTGATTTCGAGAAAGGAGGAGATCAGGGATTTGAGATGTAAAATTGTGCGGTCATCTTTCAGGAGTTGTGTATTGAGCTTCCAAGAAGTATCTCTCTGACCAGGTGGACCCAGAGACAACTAATCAAACCAGGAATGATCCGAGATAACAATTGGTTCTATACCTGAGTGGGAAACATTTCCCACCAAGGCGGTGCTAATTAAAATATAATCGATTCTGGACCAGGATCGATGTATTTGGGAATAAAAGGAGTAACTACGGCCCTGGGGGTTCAATAAACGCCAAGGGTCGCACAAACCCACTAGTTTCATAAAGTCCCTGAGAGCTAATTGGGAAGGGGAAGGAGATTTAGTAGGTCTGTAAGTTCTATCTTGCTCTTGAGTTGGGGCGACATTCCAGTCTCCCCCCAAAATGAATAGAGATGGCAGGAAACGACTCAGTTTGGCCACCAATTGCATGAAAAAGTTGGGATCCCCTCCCACTGGGCTGTAGATTGCCCCCAAAACTACCCTCACACTGTTGAGCAAACCTTTAACCAACACAAATCTGCCCTCCTGATCAGTAGAACATTCCTCAACCAGAAATGAGATATCCTTTTAATCAAAATTGCCACACCTCTACTAGCAGTAGTTCCTTCAGAAGCAAAGACCTGAGAGAACCCTGACAGCGTAAACCTTTAACCTCTGAAGCTAGTATATGTGTTTCCTGTACAAATAAAATGTCAGTATCAAGAAGTGAACAATTTAACAAGATTTGAGTTCTTTTAACAGCATCTCTGATACCTCTGACATTCAAGTGGCCAATTTAATAGGCTTCATAGCCAGAAACCAACAGAAAGGGAGAAAAAGAGAAAAACAGAAGCGCTCCTTCCAACCACTCCGTGAGTGACACCTTCAGGTTCCCCCTCCCCAAGTAGTGACACAATAATACCAGACCCCATTTGTCCAAAAATCTAAGTATACTAAGTTAATGACAGCATTAGGTAACAGAAATAAGTAGAAACACTCTGCATATGACAAGTTGACTTTCACCCCCCCTCCCCTGCCAACCCCACCCATCCTAAACCCCCTTAAACTATGTACATCAAGCCCTAAAACTATCGAGAAAATGGGGCCATAATTTATGCAAGGCGCACGGGGGGGGGGGCATTTGCATCTGATTACGGCCCCATTGGCATGCCATTAGCATGCAGGTGCACCGATCCCCGACGACTTGCGCCTGCCGCCCTGCCAGGCAGCAGCCGTCGGGGACCGACGGCCCCTGCAGCTCGATCACGGGACATCCCGTAAGGGACAATGAATGTCTCCAATCCCTGGTGGTCCAGTGGACCGCGATTAGCCTGATCGCGGGCATAACTATAACTCCCCCTCCAGTAGCCCGATCACGGGCATAACTGTACTCCATCCCCAGGAGCCCGATTGCGGGCATAACTGTAACTCCCCCCCCCATTAGCCCGATCGCGGGCATCAGTATCCCTCAAGTCCAATATTCCTGGTGGTCCAGTGGACCAAATGGAGCCAATGTGAGGCGGCATTCCTCACCCTAAATCTGAAATTCCTGGTGATCTAGTGGACCCTCCCACCCCACCCGCCCATGGAGCCCCACCACAATTCATTCACATATCTGGACTGACTAGTATGGTATGGGCTGCATGCCCATTGGCTCATGCTCTGAACCAGTGGGCATGCAGCCATACAACTGTCAGTTAGCGGCGGAACAGCGAGGGTGGCAGGCAGTGGGTGCTTCCCACCAGCTGATGGGGAGGCGGGGTGGTGAGGCTCTGTGGGCGGATGGGGTGGGGGGTCCACTAGATCACCAGGGATTTCAGACTTGGGGGGTGAGGAATGCCTCCCTGACTGGGCTCCATTAGGTCCACTGGACCACCAGGGATATTGGACTTTAGGGGATACTGATGCCCGCGATTGGGCTAATGGGAGTTACGGTTGCGCGATCAGGCTACTCGGGGGAATACAGTTATGCCCGCGATCGGGCTACTCGCGGTCCACTGGACCACGGGATATTGGACTTGGGGGGGTACTGATGCCCGCGATCGGGGCATGGGGGTGCCGCCAGGTGCAGCGGGAACAAGTCGAGGGCCACCTACGGGTGGCAGCTGCTGTGTTGCGCCCTGCAATGTGGCAGCTCACCTGTGGGTGGCCCTCGACTTGTTCTTCGGCGTAACTTTGTGCAGGCGCAGGTAGAGGTTGCACCTGTATAACTCTGCATGGCCCGGGCTGAATATTGGGCTGTGCAGTTTATGCATGGGCACGCCCCCCCTACCTGTGCCTGCATACATTACTGATGTGCCCCAGTGCATCGGGATTTGTGCGGTGCACTTTTCCCTTTTAAATATCGCACCTGGGCGCCATGCACAACCCTTTTGAATATCTGGGCCGTAGAGTATAAAGCCTTTATGGAGTATGGGGGGAAAGTTAAGCATGATGTGAACTCTCTTGATGCCTCTATTTCCTATAGGTATAATCTGAGGCAATTGAAACACAGATGTCAAAAAGTCCCCTTAGAAATTAATATTTATAGTAGAATGCAAAGACGTTTCTATTTACCAAAAATATAGAATGAGATAGATCCAGAAATTAGGACTGTTGATAGTTTAAGTAAATTTAAGCACTCTCTAGATTTCATCTGGAGAAATAGATGTGCTTGCTGTGGTGTTACTTAGTGACACTACCATTTGCTTTTTTGCCTGAACTGTAAATTGCCCCAAATTTTCTCTTTGCTGTTTCTGTGTTGGGGTATTACGTAGCATTAGGGGATGATATTACTATTTCCTCTCCCCCCTTTTCCCTTTCTATGTTTCCTTCCTTAGACCAGAAATCCTAAAAATGCCTTGTATTAACTATATATATATATATATACATATTGTCTTGTTCATTTTCAAATGCTTATATTTATTTTTTAGTATAAAAATCTCTTAGATTTTTGGTATATTGAGTATTTCTGCTTTTGTATGTATTCTGTGAAATTATGTGATGTGATGTCCTTAAGATTATTCCTGTAATATACTTTATTACATGATGTTTTGTATTTGTTGAAACTGTATTCCAAAACAGGACAACTTTGATAAACAGGGCCTCTTTTGGTCCTAAAAGTTATTTTTCCTGTCAAAAAATAAAGTTTCTATCTATCTATCTATCTATCTATCTATCTATCTATCTATCTATCTATCTATCTATCTGTCTATCTATCTATTAAGGTACATCTTTCTGCCATCTCCGCGTACCGTGTACCTATCAAGTGCAGGGCTGTGGCTCAGCTTGATGTGTCTCACACTTTCCTGCAGGACACTGTGCATCTGAATCCTCCCATTCAGGACCTGGTCCCTCCGTGGGACCCCAATTCTGTATTGGAGAAATTCACATTACCTCCCTGTGAACTGGCCACAAGTTGCAAGCTGTGCTTTCTTTCATGGAAAGTGCTCTGTTTAGTTGCTATTACTTCTACTCAAAGGATTTCTGAGCTTCAGGCTTTCATGTGAAGGAGCCTTATTTAGTTTTTCACAAAGAGAGGGTGTCTTTGCGTACCAGTCCTAAGTTTCTTTCCAAGGTAGTATCAGAGTTTATTTTGAATCAATCCAGTCACCTTCCCATTTATTTTCCAGAGTATTCTAATCAGGGGGAGGCTTTGCTCCATACTTGGGATGTCCACAGAACCTTATGATACTCTACACACCAGACTAAGACTTTAAGGACGTCTGATCAGTTGTTTGTTTCGTTCACCCCTAGCAGAGAAGGTGTTCTGGTGTCCAAGCAGTGTATGAGGCAAGACTGGATGACCTCAAATTATGCTCCCTAGAACAATGCAGAAATTGTGGGGACATGATAGAAACATTCAAATACCTTAAAGGCAACAACAGGGTGCATGTGCAGCAGAACCTCTTTCAGGTAAAGGACTACAGCAGGACTAGAGGACACAACCTTTGAGGGAGGAAAGTTCAGAAGCAATACAAGGAAATTCTTCTTCACAGAGCACATTGTGGAACCATGGAATAGCCTGCCGGAGGGGGTGTTTGGAACCAAGACAGTGGGGGAATTCAAGCGGGCATGGGACAGACACTGTGGGATACATAAGCAGGCAACTAAGTAGGGGGGTTAGGAAGCCAAGGGCAGACGTGGTGGACCGTATGGTCCCTATCTGCTGACAACTTCTATGTTTCTATGTTTGTCTAAGTGGTTGGTCAATTGTATTGTTTATTGTTACTGAAAGCATGGCAAGGACCCTCTGGGAGTGGTTAAGGGCTATTCCGCCAGGGGTGTGGCTGCTTCCATGGCTTGTTTCCATAATGTGTCCACTGCAGACATCTGTGTAGCCACCACTTGGAGCCCTGTCCACACCTTCACCAAGCATTACAGTCTGAACATTGCCTCTAGGCATAGAGCCAGCTTTGGCCTAGCCATTCTGCAGGGCCTTCTTTCCTAGTCCCTTGGCTGCTGTCTATCCTCCTCACGGTGCTGCTTCCTCTGTACTGCCAGAACTGTTTGGGGCTCTGTCCTACTGATGTTGGCCTGCTGCAAGAGCCTCCCTCAAAGTAAGATAGTACAGTTACATAAGAATTTACTGTAAAAGTAGATCTTCAAGAGGAGCTCTTGCAGCCATGATTTTCCCTCCCTCCCTCCTTACCCCTTCTTTCTGTCTGCCTTTCCTTGCCTGTATCCTCTTCCATGTGATTGAGTCTTCTACTTTCTCTTTCCTTATTAGCTCTCGGGAAATCTCCTCAGTTTCTTCTTCCGCCACCCACTTAGGGTCTCTAGTGGGATAACTGAAGAGGGTGTAGGGGATTGCCTGCCTTTATGGGTTAGGCCAATGTCAGAGGGTGACATCGACGGTGGGCAGTCCCTCATGGTACACTGCCAGCTAGAAAGTTTCCGTGGGGTCCTGGCACCTGGCAGCTTAGTCATACCAGTGTTGGCCTGCTGCAAGAGCTCTTTTTGAAGATCCACTGTTACTGTAAGTTCTTATGTAACTGTAGATTTCTTGAACATCACCATTCAAGAAAACAGTGGCATTCAGTTAAACAAACACAGAACTCAACGATAGTTCGTGCAGCCTCAGTGACCTCTCGATGTTGGAGATCAAGCTGGATTAGACTTCTGTAAATTATGAATAGTGACAGCTCTCTATTCCTACTTTTGTCATTACCCTGGAAAAAAATATCAGAAAAACAACTATTACTGACTTAGATTTACTTCAGGTTGCCCAATCGATTTCAGTCTCCACTCTGTACTTCCCTTTGACCTATGAACTATACCCTTACAGCCCATTACACACACACACACACACACTCCCTTGCAGGTGCCACTATTGCCACATGAACTGTCACACAGTGGTGTGTTGGAAGTGTGGTCCCTGGTAGTCAGTCACTAGTAATCACAACACATTATGGTTTTGCTGTCAGGATGTGGTGTGTTGGATGTGAGTCTCCTGATAGTCAGGCACTAGTAATCACAACACATTATGGACTTGATGCCAGGATGTGGTGTGTTGGATGTGTGGGCCTTGGCAGTCAGGCATTGCTAATCACAACACACTGTGGACTTGATACCAGCATGTGGCGTGTTAGATGTGTGGGCCTTAGCAGTCAGGCATTGCTAATCACAACACACTGTGGACTTGATACCAGCATGTGGTGTGTTAGATGTGTGGCCCCTGGTAGTCAGGCACTAGTTATCACAACACACTATGGACTCAATGCCAGGATGTGGTGTTTTGGATGTTTGGCCCTTGGTAGCCAGGCACTGGTAATCAGAACACACTATGGACTTGATGTCAGGATGTGGTATGGGGGACTTGTGGCTCCTGCTAGCCAGTCACTGGTAATCACAACACACTGTTTTTTCTGTTAAGACGCAGTGTCTTGGATGTGCCGCCACTGGTAGTCAGACACTGGTAATCACAGCACACTGTGGACTCGATGCCAGGATGTGGTGTGTTGGATGTGTGGCTCCTGGTAGCCAGGCACTGGTAATCACTGTCACAAATGCATTCAGCAGGTCAGGCCCTCTGCTCCCACAGTGCCAACCTCTGAGCCCAGTATTGTAAACAGGAAACAGACAGGGTAACCCTCCTGTCTGCTTGTGGGTCCGAATCACCTTTAGTCTCAAGTTCTGGGGGGGGGGATTCAAACTGTGAACCTTATGCTAGCGTACCGAAATGTACAGACTCAGATAATCTGCTCTTTGGGGGGATGCCAGATATCTTTCGCCTAAGGGCTCCTAACCAGGTATCCAAAATGAACCCTTAAAACTCTGTAAAAGACCTTAGGTATATTCTTACCTTTTCCCAGTTTAGTAACACCATCAAGCTTCTGAACAGTTTTGTCAGACTTAACCATCTATATGTCACATGCAAAAAAGGAACTGGCCAACAACCCAAGGCAGTCTTTCAAAATAATATTTTTACTAAAATGGATAAAAATGTGTAAAATGTAAACACAGACTATTGGGGGTTCTTTTCCAGAAAAAGTGAAAATAGCGCAGTGCCTCCACCCAGAGTAGAGTATCAGTGGGCCAGATATCCACTTGGCACAGCCCCCTGGAATGCTGTGCCTACCCACTTCTGCTACCAACCACTCTGCACACTGTGTCCCCCAGTACCTTGTCCCACCATAAATCATATAATTCAGTAATAAGTGCATGCAATGAATTTCACTAACACAGCAGATTCAAACAACAAATTCACAGCTTTATTTGGGGGTAAGGAATAGGGAAAGGGATACCTGGATGTGGGATTGCTGTGAAGGCAAGAAATGTTAGTGAGCTATGCAATTTTCAAACCTCTGGGCCCGCAGGCCAAGCCCTTCCCCACTGGTACCAGTGCCCCCTGAATTGTCCCTAGGGGTACACACTAGTTGCAAGCCTGATCAGTGCCGTGGAGTGGCCGGCTGTTGGGGCCCTGAAACAATGAAGCTTGAAACTTTAAACTGGACAAAAACCATTTCCCCCTTGACCCTTTCCAGGACCCAGGTCCTCACAGTTAGTTGACCTCTGCGCCAAGGGAAAATGGAGCTACTCGAATCCTAGTGCAGCAACACAAAGCACAGGCTGGCCAGGATCCCTCTGCCCAGATGGAACTTACTTGAGAATCTTGCAGCTGGTCACCTTGCTTGCAGTTCTGACCACTCGTCACCTTCAGCCACCTCTGGCCCAGTGCAGAACAGTATGGCAGAACATCACCAGCCCCGGAAGGCCCAGACCGAGAAGTGGCTCCACAGCCCGGCTCCCTGCTCAAAGTGCCCTAGCACTCAGTTGCAGGACTTGTGACCCCCGAGACAATGTGTCCCACTTGGGAGGGGTTAGCAAATTCTCCTCCCTGGCTCTGAGTGAGGACTCCTGAAATGGTGGGGGTCCTCCTGCAGTCCCTGTACTGAGCTCTCACCATGTAAAGTTATAAGCAATCACTCCACTGAAGTCCAGTACCAATTTTAGCAGGTGCTAGCCTCCGATTCAGTCAGTGTCAGTGCAATTAAACAGAGGGGAATTCAGCAACAACACCCCATTGCACACCAGTCCACACCTTCAGTTTAGCAGTGTCCCAACTCTTTTACACAGCTGCAGCAAGTCCACCAATCTCAGCCACTTTAACAAGTTCACTCAGGAGACACACAATTTCTGGCTAGCCCCCCATGACCTGAGACACTCTGCCTATTTCAAGAACAGTGCAGCTACAGTCCTTGCAAGCGCGTGACCTTTAAGCAGCAGCTGTAAAGCTCAGATAATCTGCTCAGTCCTTTCGGTTAACTCACTTCCCAGTGCAGGGTATCTGCCACCTTTGGTTTCTCCCAACACTCATTCAGCAACTTCTCAGTACCTAGGGAAACAGTATCTCGGTTCAAGTCTCTCTTTCTCTCTTTTCCCTTCACAATCCAAACCTGCTTTCAGCACCTGGGGAATCTTTCAGCAACCACACACTTTGGATTAGGGCCTGGGTAAGCCCCTGAAGTCCACAGTCTGCTTTCACACCACAGTCCTGACTCATACAGAGCCCAAGAAGAGACTGAAGAAATCCCAGAAAGTCTCCACTATATCAGCCAAAATCCCAGACCTCTGATTGGCTGTTGAAGCCTTTCAATAATTGATATCCATAGTGATTGATACTTCCTGCTCGTTTATTGGGGCATGATCTAGGTGCTAGAATTAGTCCTCTTCTTTTCCCAGGAGTCCTTTGGTATCCAGTTTGGGTGCCTAGATCACTGATTGGCTAAAACAACAGGGTTAAGGTTCACAAACATGTCAGCTCCCATACAGTCTAATGGAGTCCATCTCAGTTTTATGCAGTCTACCCCCTTCTAGCCTCTGGTGCAGCCCAATGCTTTGTCCCCTCAGCACCATCACCCCACCAGATGGTAGCCCAGACTGTCCCCTTTTAAACAAGCCCACTCTCATCTGGAAGCTCCCAGCAGTTTTGCTGTTGATGTCACTGAAACTATGTCCTCCCAGGTGGCAGGCAGCATTCTCACTGATATGCAGGGCCCGCTCATTAATATTCATGAGCTTTGAGCAGACCGCCGTAAACCCCCGCTGTATTGCTACAGGCATCTGCCTGATCCTTTTCTGGTCTCCGTCCCAAGGACATGGTAGGGCACCAGACCATGAACAAACTCCAACTTTGCCCCGACCTCAGTGGCGGTCGGCACATCAAAGCTCCCCTGCACTTACGCAAGTGCTGGCCAAAACAACCAGCCGGCAGCTTGCATCCAATGGATTACACCCAGAAGAGGAAGAAGACAGCATGCTAACGGTGGGAAATGGGGCAAATGCAGGTAAGCCCCCACAGTGGGGTTACAGGATGTAATTTGCAAGCACCATTTTAAAGTAAGTGCAACACTGGAGACAACTTGGCTGCACTGTGTCAGTGACTGGGTACCGAGTAAGATTCTGGAATTTCCTCAGAAAGGTTTAAAATGGTACAGATACTGGCACCAGTGAGGAAAGTGTGTTGCCCCAGTACAGAACAGCATGTTCAGAGTTCTGTATTGAGCACTGTGGTGTGGGGCAGGCTGCACTGCAGTGCTGCAGTGCCTAACTGGAAATTGTTAGTTACAGGCAGTAAAATGTTCAGGTTAGCTGTATCAGTTCATGGGAAATGAAAGGCTCATTACCCGTTGGGCTGAGCCTATGAAGGGCACCAGAAATAAATCCTTTTGTTACTTATCCACTATTTCTAACGTATGAGCATATTATTAGTAGAGTGTTAATAATGATACTTTTTGATAGGTGCTTATTGCACTATGTGGGTTCATGGGTGAGGTATTGTGTGGGGTGGAAGGTAGGTACTGCATCCCAGGGGGTTGTAGAGTACTGACACTAGGCCCACTTAAACCTGTCTCTGGGCGGAGGCTCTGCATATTTACTTTAAACCTTGGACACAACCATGCAAACTAAAGTTTAAGGACCCAGGCCCCTCAAAATTGTTTAAATCCAAGGCGGGGACAACTGCAATATTCATGCAACCCAGTTAGAGATTGAAGCAGGATCCCACTGGAGACAAGATGTTGCATCTCAACTGGACTATCCTGGGTAAATACTAAAAAAAAAAGAAATAACTCAATAAATAAACATAAAAAGTACTCCTCCCCTATCTAAGGGTGCCATATTTTAAAACATTCCTTCTTTTGTGCGATCCACTCTACATTCTGCTCCAGCCCCAACTGCCTGCCTTGTTCCCTAATCGTCATGCCCCTGTCGATACCCCCTGGCTTATCCCCCCCAGGGTGTGGCCATGGCACCGAACTGGCCCATCTACAATGGGAGAAGGTGAAAGCAGACCACCAACATTACCTCCCTGGCTTCCTCCCAGAGCGGGATTCGGGGTCGGTGGTGCTGCAGGGCTGGAACTGGTCGGCAGAGAACCATAGAGGCCAGGCATTGGCATGGGCTTCATCCTCGCAGACAGTAATTTTTGTGTATGATGCCCCAGGAGCGGGGACATGCAATGAAATCCAGCATCTGCCCTGCCCCTCAATGTACTGGTGCCTGGTTGCTCACGGATCCCCCTGCCTCCGTTAGGGGTCCATCGACTGCCGGCCCTCACCCATCCCTCCCTGAGAAGGAGAGCAGTCTGTTGGATGTTCAATCCTTCTGTCGTCCAGCTCTCTGACTCCCTGGGTCCATTCCGAACCAGGTCATTGGCGTCAGAGTGGAAATCAACTGCGTACTTGATGAGCCGCGTTTAAAATATTCCTTACATGACATTCACGAGTTCCAAAACATTTTGATCATTGCCGCCACACCACTAAAAGTGGAGTCTGGGAAACTGGAAAAGCTACTGGTGGCAGGATGACACCAGGACTCCCACAGGCCCCATACCCGCCCAGTGGCGCTCGCCAGACCAGAGACTTATCCATTTCCTGATCGGGGGTTGGGCCTGGGGCAAGCCCTGGGGTTAGACTGGCTGGCAGGCAAGTCCTGATGGATGTCAGAGTGATGGGGCTGGGGTGTCTGGGCTGTGGGGGGGCCGTCCAGAATGGGGGAGAAACGGAGAATTAAAATAAGAGTTTTTGGGTCGGGTGGCACCTAGACCCAGTAGAATTTTTTTTTTTCTTGCTCTGAAGAGAGGTGGCAATCCTGCGGCCTGTCAGCGTGTGCCCAAAACAAATGAGGATTCAGTCCTGTCCTAGGTAGACTGTGCAAGTGGGATGCAGGACAAATGACCACATTTTGGAACAATCGCGCAAAATACCTGGACAGGTGGTACACATCTCACATACAGTCATCCTGCTTGGCCTACACTGCTTTGAAGTTGCAAAAACTACAATGTTCCATGGGCAAAGTCAAACTGAGGGCTATTCTAGTTGCACTGTCCTGCCACTTTAAGGGATTACTATGTTTGGGAACCCCTCCCCTGCAGCAGTATACAATGAATATTAATGAGTGGATTTGAATGGGGTGGGTAGGGACATATTTCAGAAGCGGACAGGAAGTTGTCTCTGAGAGCTGTTTGAGATTGAAGAACTGAGAGTAATGAGACTTTTGAGTTTCTTTCTGTCACCAGTCACTTACTGTTATCCTTCTAGTCCCAAACTCTGCAGAACAGCAGCTGCTTGCATCTTTAACAAGTGCAGAGTTTTTTATTGTAGGGAGGGTTGGTGCCTAAAATAACGAGGACCATGAAGCTTGAGGTAAGGACAGCTCATCTCTTGTGTAAACAAACCAAAGGGAAGCTGATCAAACTGGACAAAATGGAGTCAGTTTCACATGAGGCTTATCTTTCCATTTTTTTTAATTTGATTTCTTGGTTTAATTAAATTAATTCAAAGGCTGACAATGGTTTGACTGCTTAGTGTCGTGAATAACTTTGGCATTTCCTGTATGATCAGGAGCTGCAGTAATTCAATTAACACTGGAATTAACATAAGTTAAAAGCATGCTGGGATTTAATGTTTGAGCTGCATGGACAGGGAATTATCTCAGGTTATTATTTCCCTTGCAAGTAGGGATGAGAAAACCACCAACAATTCTTAGGTTTTAAAATAGGGGTGCTTGGATTCTCTGGAATCTATTCCATCTGTAAGCCTCCTTTGCAGGAGGGGCTTATGCTCCTATTTAGGAACCCCTTTCCCCCTCCTACCTACCCCCTCTTCCCAGAGCTAGGGAATTTATTAGTGCTCTGGATTCAGTACCTGCTGGATGCTTCAAGGTGGCAGCAGAGGGCAGCTTAGGGAAGGTATATAAGGCTGGAGACAGGAGGTTTTGAGGCCTTTTCCAGTCTGGGCTTTAGGCCTGGGGCTGGAGGTGGCAGCCGGAGGAGCAGAGTAGGCAGGCAGGCAAGGAGGGAGCTTGGTGGTCTGGGTGGGCCTGTGGCAGGCACCCCCTCCCCCCCAAAGTGGCAGATAAGGACAGCTTCAGCAGTGATGTGGTGTCAAGGAGCCGGGAAGGAAGCTCTGTATGGAGAATAGTCAGCCAGGTGCCTGCGTCATCGGGGTAAGGGAGGTGCAAGTGGTGGTAGGATGCCAGGATAGGCAGGAGCCCATAGAGATCCCATAGAGTAGTTGCTCAGGCTGCCAGGGCTGTGGGGATTGTAGCAGGGTCCCCAGGGGGGAGGTCAGTGGCAGTGGCTCTATCACATGCCCGGTGTGGCAGGATGGCCTGAGGGTATAGGGAGCCGGGGGGGCCCTTCACCCATTTCAGGGGACCTGCTGGGAGGAGCAGGTCCTGGGGCGCTGGCATTAAAGGGTTGGGCGGGTCACAGGTTTTAGGACAGGCCTTAAAGGGTGGTCTCTGGCAGCAGCTTAATGCAAGCCCAGGATGAGGTGACAGGGATGTGGGCCAGGGGCTGTGTACCCCCAAAAAATGTCATCTGGGAGCACAAAAGTAGATGGGGCACTCTCTGTAGAGGTGGGCTGCTCAGTGGGGCCTGGGCAGTGGCAGGGCCCAGAGCTCTTCCGTGGCAGGGCAGTCCAATCAAGGCAACTCAGGTACTGGAGCAGGGCCAGGTTTGAGAGCCGCTGCACCAGTAGAGAGAGCAGTGCAGAGAGAGAGAGCTGAGAAGTAAGTGTGGGTCAGAGTCAGAGAAGAAAAAATCCTGGAACCCCTCGAGATTTAGGTCAAGGTCCAGGGGCCAGGTGGGGGAAGCAACACGCTTTCCCGTGCCGGAGATAGGGCAGCTGATCAGTGCCAGGCCAGACAGAGATGGACGAGAATGGGTAACCCAGTAATAGGAAAAGAGAGAGATTTGGCTTACCAGCACCAGTGAATCAGGAGCCTGTGGGTCTTTTCCAAAAAGGGAGGTTACTTGGGTAAATCATCCAAGAGGTTAGAGTGAAGAAGCCCTGTTTGTACTGCCTGTAAGCTGCTCAGAATTGTCCAGCCTGGGTATGTTTGTAAAAAGTTCAGATAGCCCCATGAAGCTGCTTTATTTATTCGATGAAGGATATGACCTTTGCATTCCTGGAATCATTTGGGGTGCAGGAGCTAAAATAAAGAAGCTAGTTGGGAAGAGATTTGTGATGGTTCTTTCTTTAAGCTGGAAGGGGGACAAATGAAATGGAAAGCCCCTCCCTTGTGCCTAATTTATTTCATAAGTTGTAATTCCAGAAGGGTTCCATCAGACTGCTTCGGGATCGAGAGGCTCTGGGGCTCCGAGGAGACAGGTGGTTGCAGAGATTCTGGTCTGGTGGTCAGTATTCGCGGGGAAAACAAATCCAGAATTGGAGGTGAGATCGAGAGTGCACCTGAGAATGAAGTCTCTGACAAGTAGGACAAATATTTTTCCTAGCTTATTTGGGGGTGCACTGGCTTGGGTGTTATGCGTTGACATAGTCCTCCTCCATGCCCCCTGGAACACTTGTGACGATGACTTATGCCCCTAGATGAGGGGGCCGGGGGGTAACACTTCAGTATCTAGTCAGCATTTTGGAAATTCTGGGCCTGGTTCCATGCCACCTCTGATCAAGGCGTAGGAGCGGAATTGAGGATGGGATCCAACTCTGCTTCTGTACAAAGACCAACCTCCACTCAGTAAACTGACAGGGAACTTGGGGGGGTACCCTCCTCCAGCCTTTCCTTCCTCCCCCTACCTTAATCCCTGGCTGGGATCACTGGAGGCTCAGGCAGCTGTAAGTAAGAGAGGCAGCACTGCAGTTAGGATCCAGGGGCAGCGGTCTGGTGACTTCGTTGTCACAGATATGTGCAGTACTTGTTGTTGAACAGTTTCTCTTACATCCCTGACTCCAGTAAGTAGGACTGGTCCAGTGAACTACTCCCCCCCCAATACCCAGCGTAGTACAGTGTCACCAGCCCATGCTCCGAGTCCCTTCCTGGAGAGATGTGGACCCTGTCCCCCCGATCCTGCACCTGGCTGGTGGCAAGCTCAACTAGCGATGACTGCAAGGCAATCCAGTAAAATACACAAGCTACACCAAGTGCCAATGCTGCTGTCTGACCCCTGTCCAATCTCTGGTTCTTACCTGACCTAAACGCCTCCATGAAGTCCCTAGTTCTGCCTAAGTGACCTGGGAGGTGGCTGACCAGAAGAAAGCCCTGGAGTAGCAGTGACCACCAGATGCCTTATGTAGTCTGGTAAAACTTTTGGTCAACCACCTTCCAGGTAGGTACACATGCCCCTGGTATCTGTTCCACTTATCCTTGAATACAGTTAAAGACCCCTCCTTAGTTGTCAAGTCTGTTCCATTGTGTTACCATCCTTTCAGTGAAGAACTTCCTAACGTCTCCCTTAAATTTTCCCCTGACTAGTCTCCACCTGTGCCCTCTCGCCCCTGTGTCCCTGTTCCTGGTGAACAGGTCAACACTGCAAAATAGGTGCGAAGAATCCTGCATCCTGATTGGCTGAAACTTGTTCCTACCCATTTGATTGAGACAGCACAACCAGTGGGTATGCAGAAGTTCTGGTATCAGAACTGCCTGTTCATAGGATTCTGACCCGATATTCAGATTTAAGATTTTTGGATTTGCAGTTTGAAAGTCCTCAATCCTAAACTGAATCCTGAAACCTGTTTTCCATAGGCGTTTAGGATTTGGGATTTCAAATATGAATCCTAAATCTCATTGTTAGGTCCTTTTAGGATTTGAAATGAAATCGGATCAGGATTCGAAAGTTCATACAATCCAAAATCCTAAAATCGGATCTGAATCGGCCAATCCCGAGCATCCTTTACCTTATCTACCCGCTACTGTCCGTGCTAGCTACAGTCCCAGTGGTTTCCATTGCGGATCGGCCTGTTTCTGTTACTGCCTGGATAGCCTGTCTGCATTAGCAGGCTGGAGCCATGGCTGAGGTGCACTGCTGTGTTAGGCTTGTAGATGCAGACTCCATGTTAGCAGGTTGCAGCCGTGGCTGAGCTGCACTGCCATGTTATAGGCTGGTAGATGCAGACTCCATCTTAGCAATTTTGTGATCCAGGGAGCCATATTGGGGGGGGGGGGTTATGGGCAGTGCCAGGGTGAACTCCCTGACACAGAATCTAATAAGGCTGCCATTTCTGTAGTGCCCACACTATTCTCAGACACTCATTTTTGATTGCAACACAGGCCTTCTACCTGGCTTGCAATTTTCAGCTCAGGTACACAGTCATGAATTCTACCCCTGTGGGCGCAACCTGGCTTAGGCTGGCTCCTAATGCTAGATTGGAAGCATCAACATGCACTGTAAACTTTAAAGGGTATTTATTTAAGCAGTAAGGCACAACAGGGTGTGTGTTCTGTTGGAATAACGCACACCTCGGGTAGGTTGAAGCACCCAAGAAGTGTGATTATTCCTGCACAGTGCACACCCTTGTTGTCTTTTTGTGGTTATCAAATGAGTCTACCCTAACATTAGAAAATAAATGTGTTTATAGTCATTTTAGGTGCTTATTAAAAAAAAGAAAATTAAAAAACTGGAAATAGTGGAAATATAAAAAAAAATTGTCCGGTTGAGGACGTGTAGTGTTTATGGGTGCCCAGAAGGTGGCAGCAGGAGTTGTTTTTTTTTTTTTCCTTCACTCATGTATATGTATTCTAACTGTATATGCTGTGCTGTAAAAAAAACATGCGTTGAGAGCAGCAAGAGCTGAACTGAGCTGCAGTCACTAGTGAAAATGAGAGGCAGCAGGGAAGCGGAACCACAGTTCATTACTTTGAATCTGCGCCCGTGCTTGTTGGTGGCTGACCAGCAGTGACAGTGGGAGACGTAGGGGAGGCAGTACCAAAAGCATTTTGAGCCGCAGTAGTGAGAGCGCAAGAGATGGTGGAGGCGGGGCTGAAAGATGTTTGTTGGAGCCGCAGTCTGTCACATAAGTTAAAACTTTGGCACAAATAAACAAGGTATTGAAATTGCAATGGGTGGGTGTGTATATGCATGTGTGTGTGTGTAGCCGGTGTTCCATGTTTTAAAGGACAAGTAAACCAGTAGATTAGGCGGGAATGAATTCTCAAATACTCCTGTGTACTGATACAATAAGGGATGCTTAGTTACCTCATGGTAATGTTTACTGGAATTTGTTGCTTTATAAAGTGGTCAGCACTGTTAAACTGTTTCCCCAAAATGTGAACAAACTGCCCAAGTAGCTCTGATATGGAGCCGCTGCTCGGCTCCCAAAATGGTGACGATGTGCCAGTGTGATGATGTCATTGTAGAGAGTCCGCTCCACTTCTTCCATTAAAACCTATAAGCAGTGTTTTAAAATGCTGGATATTGGAAGTATGTGTACATATTAGCATATGTATTGATACTTAGCTTGTGCACCAGACTCTAACACTGCCTGCCATTTGTTTTTTGGATCAAGGTGAGCACCATGAAGTGCTGTCTGACCTTGTACACCCAGGCTATGATGGTTTTGCCATGTTGTCAGTCTCTGTGTGCACGGGTGAGGTGCTCTTGGGCAAGCCACATAAGCTCCTTCCCAATGGGAAGGAAGTTCTCTCTCCCATTCATTTTACTAGATCTACCCTTTACCCTGTAGCCAAACAGGAGCTCAAAAGATGAAAACCCTCTGGACTCCTGTGGTACTTCCTTATAAAGGAATAACCGATGGGATAAGTAGTTGTCCCACTCCCTCTCATGTTGGTTGGCAAATACTCTTTGCATTGTTTTTAAGTATGGAAATAAACTGTTCAACCAAACCATTAGTCTCTGGATGGTGTTTGGAGACTAAGTGGCCACACTTCAGACTGTCTCTATAGACTGGTTATGAGGGCAAGGATAAAACTGGTGCCCTGGTCTGACCGAATCTCCTGAGGAAATCCTACTTAGAAACATAGACTTTGACGGCAGATAAGGACCGATTGGCCCACCTAGTCTGCCCATTTCCCTACCTAGAGGATAAGCTGCAGATCCTATTTAACCAACAGCATATTTCTTCCTACCCCCCACAAAAATTGCCTTATGTCTGTCCCATGCATTCTTGAATTCTCCCACAGTTTTAGACCCCACAACCTCCTCAGGAAGGCTGTTCCATGCGTCCACCACCCTCTCTGTGAAAAAATACTTCCTCACATTGCCCCTGAGCCGTTCCCCCTCTATCTTCAAATTGTGTCCCCTTGTTCTTGCACATCTCTTTTTCTGAAAGATGCTACCCTCTTGGACTTTGCTGATTCCACTGAGGTACTTAAACGTTTCTATCATGTCCCCCCTCTCCCTCCTTTCCTCAAGGGTATACATATTGAGCTCCTTTAGTCTCTCCTTGTATGGCTTCTCTTGGAGACCCTGCACCATTTTAGTTGCCCTCCTCTGAACTGCCTCCATCCTGTCTATGTCCTTGCGGAGATGGGGTCTCCAAAACTGGACGCAGTACTCCAGATGGGGTCTCACCAACTGTCTGTACAGGGGGATAACAACTTCTTGTTTTCTGCTGGTGATGCCTCTTCCCCATACATCCCAGTATCCCTCCAGCCTTCCCTATCGCCTCCTCACATTGCTTGCCAACCTTAAGGTCATCTGATATGATTACCCCCAGGTCCCTTTCCATTTTTGTTGTTGTTACTACCCCCCATTGTGTAATCTTCCCCTGGGTTTTTGTTTCCCAGTTGCATTACTTTGCACTACTTTGCATTGAATCCAAGCTGCCATACTTCTGACCATTCCTCCAACCTTGCCAAGTCCCTTCTCATCCTTTCCATGCCTCCTTGTGTATCAACCCTGTTGCAGATCTTTGTGTCATCTGCAAAGAAGCATACTTTTCCTTCCAGTCCCTCTGCAGTGTCACTTATAAAGACATTAAAAAGGACTGGACCCAGTACTGAACCCTGCGGTACCCCACTAGTAACCCCTCTTTCTTCAGCGTGGACTCCATTTACAATTACCTTCTGTGTCCTGTTGTTCAGCTAGTGTTTTACCCAGGCTACCACCCTGGGCCCACTCCCAGGCTGGTTAATTTGACTACTAATCTTTTGTGTGGGACTGTGTCAAATGCCTTGCTAAAGTCTAGGTAGGCCATGTCCACAGCCCCTCCCTGGTCTACTACTTTGGTCACCCAGTCAAAGAAATCAATTAGATTCGTCTGACATGACCTTCCCGCTATGAACCCATGCTGCCTTGGGTCCTGTGCCCCACTGGCTTCTAGGTACTCAACAATTCTTTCCTTCAGAAGTGATTCCGTCACTTTCCCTACCACAGAGGTCAAACTGACAGGTCTGTAGTTTCCTGCCTCTGTCTTGGTCCCACTTTTGTGAAGGGGAATCACATCAGCCTTCTTTCAGTCCTCAGGTACCACACCATCCTCCCATGATTTGTTAAAAAGGGTAGTCAGTGGTGTCACTAGTTATCTGCTTAATTCTTTTAGAATGCTGGGGTGAATCCATCTGGCCCCATTACTTTGTCCACCTTCAGTTTTAGGAGTTCTTTCAGAACCCTTTCTTCTGTGAAAGGACTGGGATTGACCCCCCTCTCCAGAGTGCTTCTGTTAATTGGTTTAGGAACCTTCCCCACTTCCTCTTTTGTGAATAATGAACAGAAGTATTCATTCAGTATCCCTGCTTTTTCACTGTCACTCTCTGCCCACCCACCATCCATTCTATTCAGCCTCACTATCCCTCCCTTTGTCTTTCTATGCTCCCTGATATACCTATAAAAGGTTTTATCCCCCTTCTTAACTGAGTTGGCTATCTTTTCCTCAGTTTGTGCTTTGCTATTCTGACTACCCTCCCTGCTTCCTTCTGCCTTAACTGGTACAGTTCTCTGTCCTGCTCCTTCTGTGTTTCCTTATACTTCCTAAATGCAATCTTTTTCTCCCAAACCTTCACCGCCACCTCTTTTGAGAACCATAGTGGCTTTTTCTTTCGTTTTGATTTGTTTATTTGCTTCACACAAATGGCTTGTTGCCTCTGTGATGGACGTTTTGATATTTCCCCATCGTTGCTCCACCCCTCCTTCTAGCCTGTTTGCTAGTGCTTTTCTAAGGCACTCTCCCATCTTGCCAAAGTCAGCCGTCCTGAAGTCCAGAACCCTCACTTTTGTATGGCTTGACTCTGTAGCTGAGTTTATCGTGAACCACACTGTATGGTGGTCACTTGTTCCCAAATGGCTACCCACGTCTAGATCTGAGATCCTCTCACAGTCCCCATTTGAGAGTACGAGGTCTAAGATTGCTCCCTTATGAGTAGGTTCTAAAACTAGCTGTCTGAGGCATGCCACCTGAAGGGCATCAAGAATGGCCCTGCTTTTGGATGTGGCTGCAGCAAAGGTGCTCCAATTAACATCTGGCATAGTAAGGTCCCCCATCAACAGTATCTCCCCTTTCTCTGCCATCCTAAGTATGCCTTCTATCATATCCTTGTCCATTCCCTCCCCGTGACATGGGGGTCTGTATACAAACCCTGTGCGGATTGTGGTGCCATTTCCAGTCTCTAAGGTGACCCACAGTGCCTCCTCTCCTCCCTGTTTACTCTTTTGTTCAGTTGCTTTTATCCCTTCCCTTACATAGAGAGCTACTCCCCCCGCCCTCCCTGTCTCTCCTGTAGGTTGTGTACCTGCAATGCTAACATCCCAGTCATGGTTCTCTGTGTACCGTGTTTCTGTGACTGCTACAATATCCAGGCATCCCTCTTCCATCAAGGTCACCAGTTCAGGGAGCTTATTGCCCAGACTATGGGCGTTGGTACTGATTACCCTCCATTTCTTGATGGCCTTACCCCTTTTCGCCCCATCTCTGTCCTTATTGCGTTTGTCACTTTTTCCATTTACCCCTGCGCTTCTCCCTATCGACATCTCTATGTTGGTATCTACCTTACTTAGTACCCAAATTTTTTTGGGGGGGGGCCTAGGATTTCCCTGTCTTTCCAGTGCCTCCCTTGGCTAGTTTAAATGCTCAAGCAATGAAGTATTTAAACCTATCACCTAGGATCCTGGTTCCCTCCTGACAGATGCAGACCATCATGCCAGTATAGGCCTGCATCCTCCAGGTGGACCCCAGTTCCCAATGAAGTAAAATCCTGAGCTCTGCACCAGTTTTCAACCACTGATTGAATCCCATGGTGTGGAGCACCTAGCTTCACCCATGCCATAGACAGGCAGCACCTCCGAGAAGGTTACCGTGTGTGCTATTTGTCTAAAGGCCCTCCCCATCTCCACAGCTTCTTGCACTGCTCTGATCCTTTCTTAGCCAGGTCATTTATCCCTAGGTGGACAATGACATCCAGCTCCCCGTGCAGCTGCTCCTGATCCTGAGGATTCACTCCCTGTCCCTCCAAGCCATGGCACCAGGCAGGCACCTTACCTCCCTCTTCTCCCCCCCCAGTTCTACCTTCCTAACAATGGAGTCCCCCACCAGGAGTTGTTTCCTTCCCCTGTGGGGTCCCCTGCCACCCTCCTGTGGGTCTCCTTTGTGGAGGTTCCCAGCATCCTCCTTGGTCTCCACTGAGGAACCACACTTTTCCAGAATGGCATAGAAATTGTGGAGAGGTACATCTGGAAGGATGCACCTCTGTTCCACACCTCACCCTCCTGAGCCAACTGTGGTCCAACCACTCCTCTTTCTTGGCAACCTCTGAGGCAACGTGACCCTGGTGGTCCCTGGGTGGGAGAGGAGGTCCCACAAATCCTGGCCAACTCAGCCTGGAGATGAGCAACCTCCTCCCTCAGCCCAGAGAGGTGCCTGCAGATGGGACAACACTACATGCTCCAGAACGTCTCCCAGAAGACTGCTGCTCCACAGCCACTGCACTGCACCACTCCCATCATGTCTTTTTTTCTGGCCCCCTAACTGTTGTTTGGAATACTTACTCTTTCCTCTGTTTATTTTTTTTCTCTCCCTACTTACTTACTGCCTCTGTGCCCTTTTAGCTCCTGATCTTCCTGTTCTGAGACAAGAAGTTCCTATATTTCTCAGTTGTCTATTTACTTGCTCAGAGACAGACCTCCAGCAGCTAGGGGGGGATGGAGAGCTACTCTTGCTCTTCTAGGATGGTGAGTCTTTGGTGGCTCTGTGATCACTCACTTCCTGCTCCCAAACAGGAAGTTCCTGTTGTCGGTTAAATCCTGTGCCTATAAAAGTAGAACTGGTTTAGGGTGGAGGGAAGGAGGGCAATATAGTCCCAGTAGCGAAGATTTAATTATACCAGTAGCTCCTTCCTCCTGGTGTTCTGTCTGTTCTCTGGCAGAAGCTATCTAGGGCAGTGTTTAAATCTGGTTTTAACCTGGCTCCTTCTTGCTAAGCCACTCCCCCTACTTTGCAAATCTTTCTACACTTAGTTAATTTCACAGATAACAATTCCCTTCTGACACCTGTGACAAACACCTAGATAAGTACACAGATAACACCGATAACAATTTACTTCAACTACCTCTAACAAGCATACTAACTTTTTTTTTTTACCCTAAATTGAAGGTCCCAGTATAAGATTTCTAGTTCTTAGTCCCAGTAGAAAAGTTTTGGTTATACCAGTAGCTCCTTCCTCCTGGTGCTCTATCTCCAAATGTTTGCCAGCCACCTTCCCAGCCTCTGTGGAGGACATAACCGCAGGCACTGGCTCCCTGGTTCCATAGTCCTTGACTACCAGTATGTTCCTCTTGTCTGCTCAGTGCCTTAGTGGCCCACCCCCACAGTGTGCACAGCTACCTGCTGAAAGGGTTCATCAGTTTATAGGTAGGGTAGTCAAAGCCACCTTTCCAACTCTCTGGCACTGAGGACAAGTCCGGCAGTAATGTGCCATATCTTTCAAAATACTGGGCCAATAAAAATTGTTTGTAAGCCTCCTTTCTACCATTGGAAAGCAGTGAGCAGGTTCTTTCTTACATCAGTAGTCAATAGACACTTTTCTAGTGCTAAGTCAAGCAGGAGTTAGAGGGAATATAGGGGAAGGGGTGTTGGAGGGAATGTGGGGTGAGGGGTTAATGTTGGAAGGAATATTGTGGGGGTTTGGCGATTATGATCATATGTAACCACTCCCCAATTTGGGGTTTACCTTAATGTCTTCCTGGGCTGCTTAGGTGCACACTGCCAGGCTGGTGTCCTGTCTTGATGTGATCCTGCTTATTTACGTGAGAGTGCCATATTGAGCCTCTGCACCTGTTCCTTTGAGACACTAGCTAATCTGTGTGTAGTGAATGGTCTATGCTGGGTCCAAGTGATTTAGGGCTTGCGACCGGCCAGCCATCGCTCTGATTTCCTCCATTCTGCAGTCGATATTTGTGCAAAGGGAACCTGTATTGGAATTGTGCTTATTTACTGTTTAAATGCTGTTGTAGTTGAAACGGAGAAGTTTGTTTAACCTGCTTTTCTTGCAGCTTATCTTTCTGAATGGAATCCACCATGTTGGGTCTGGGACTTCCAGTAACTGGGCCAATAGGACTTCAGGGGATGTTACATGGATCCTGGCCAAAATGCCTCAGGGGAGAGAAAAACTGTAGTTCTTGTAATTTTTAGGTCGGCACCAAAAGTTACCTGGAGGGGGAGCCCTAACTGTGACTGACAGCTTCCCCAGCCAACCTGCATGCTGGATTACAAGGGAAATCCCCAGTGCTAGATGAGACAGTGGCTGAGTTAGTGTTGGAGTTTGGAGTGTGAATGGCTCGAGCTTTCGAGCAGCTGCTCCCTGAATAGAGTGTAGGGGAATAGGCGGGAAGAGACCTACCTTGCCACCATGCCACTTTTCTCCTGCTTGGGACTGTCTACTGCAGAAGTTGGATGTATTCCGATTTTATGTTGGAACTGCAGCAGAAAGAAAAAGAGGAGGTTTACCAGTACTACTTGACCACTTGTGATTTGGACCGAAGATTTACTCCTGTGAAGCGATCAGCCCAGCTTGTGTGTGAGACGAATTTTGGATCGAGAGGTTTACTCAGTGAAACTGCTGAATTAGCAGCTGGACTGTATCCAAACTGTACAAAGTTAGTGTGGTTTATTTTGAATGTGCTGAATGTGTTTCATGGATCGAGACCTGCTTGCCTGTGACCCAACCTGTTACACCAGATGGAGGCTTCACCAGCAACAAGACAAATGAACTTTGCCAATTTGCTCATCCTGCCTGGGCCTTTGCCAATGCAGCCCAGACCGATTGCCCTGCACCAGAAACTGTTTCGGCAAGAGACCAGCTTTGGGGATCCAGCCCCTGTGCAGCAGTAACTCACAGGTTGCGGCCACCTGGAGGAAAGGCTGTGAAGAGGAGATGCATTGTGTCAGCCCTGCTTCCCCTTGCTCATTGGTGAAAACCACATGGTCTCCATATCGCCTGTCTGTCTGCAGAAATTTGTAGCGTGAGTACAATCAGGGCAGCTCCCTGCAATGACTTTTCAAATTATCTGTAGTACCATCTGATTTTATTTACTTTCTGGGTTTACAAGGGACTGAGCCAACCCGCTTGGATTACAAATAATAATTTTGTAATTATGCATGCTAACTGCTTTTCTTTCCATCAAGGGCCTCAACATCAGCTGCAACACTACCCCCCCCCCCGGCAACACCTCTGGCTAGCCAAACATTCCATCCTGGATACTTAGTGTTGTGTGACTATTATTTGGAACTAAGAAAGTGCATGCAAAACCTGAATCAAATCAGATTACCAATCATTTGCCTAGATTTATGTCCCCTTCCTTGTTCACGACCCCTAAATAAACCTGATTTTCTGTTTTCACATTTAACCTGGCTAGTGTGCATATTATTAGTGAGGTTACAGTGTTCGACAGTGTACGTCTGTATTGCTAACCTTATTTTACAGGGGGTCTCCAGGGAAATTGCTGTAAATCCAACCCTGGTGGTAAGTGTGGAGGGTGTGTGCATATTATTACTGCTACTATATACTGACTGTGAATTTACTGCTGTGTCAGGTACTGAGCTACTAGGCGGGTTGATGGGTAGTTATAGCTTCACAGATGGCTATAGCAGGATGGGCAGACACTCCCAATACCATTACACTGGGTGACGGCACCTTACTACTGAATCCAATCCCCTCAACCTGTGCTCAGCCATACAGGCAGGGGTAGTAGCCTTTGGGATAGCACCGCCTAGGGGTTACACATATTTTCTGAGACTGCCCAAAACTTACCAACTATTGGAAGAATGCCCACAAATTACTGAACAAGGTTCTACCAATTCCATTACCATTCTCACTGAAAATGTATTGCTAGGTCTGTTTGGCCATAGCAATTTAGGTAAGAGGGAGCTCCATATCTACAGGCTGATTACTGTAGTGGTGATTAAGTTACTCACTTATCAGATAGGGTTTATCCTCTCATATGTTATGTTGGGATACCGTGAATGACGCTGTAATACCTTGTCTATTTCCATGTGTACTTTGTATTGCCCATTGAATATGTAAATGACCTAGTCCTACCCAGGTACATCTTGCAAATGAGCACTGCTCAATGATGTTCGCCTGGATAAATAACGATTTTGATTGATTGATCAGTTAGCGTTGCTTGGAATCTGCTGAACGTAATCGGATTATTCAGATTCTGACACAATTTTTGTATTTAGGATTTGCAGTCAGAAGATCATCCTTAACTGAATCCAAAAACATATTTTTATATTGAGATTTAGGATTTCAAAATCCAAATCTTAAGTCCTATTTTTAGGTTCTTTTAGGATTTGAAAAGAAATTGGATTAGTATTCGGAAGTTCCTAAAATCTTAAATCCGAAAATCGGATCTGAATCAGCCTATTCACTGCATCCCTCAATGTGATTACGGATAGAATAGTCTGATCTTGGGTAGCTATACAAAGTTCAGAGCCATGGCACTTTGTGTTACTTAACAAACAATTTCTCTGATTCACATTGGGTCACGTTCTGTCGTCGGCTGGGATTTAGCTCAATGATTTGAAACTGGCATTTGAACTCCAGTCTAGGGGGCATCCCCCTGACCATTGTCACTCTAATTCTCCTTGGTCCCCCACTCCCCTCTCAGGGATCCAGGCACATGTGTATCACATCCTGGTAATGGCCTCACCCTCCCTTCTGAGGGACTCTTGCTCCTTTATCCTCTCCTTAGTTGATCACTTGGCACCCCAAGTACTAGGCCCCCTACTAGGACAAGTCCCAGCAGAGATCAAACTCTCTGTACACCACATTGACTGGCCGTTGTACGTAGCCTCTCCTCTGGTATATCGATATATGATTTACTGCATAGGTAGCATGGGGAATATTTCACCTGGTTTCTTTCTCTTTCTCGCTCTCTATCCCTCTCTCTCTCTACTATGGGCTGTTTGGGTAACAGGGGATCTGAGAGTGTGCTGGGTGTTGTGTGGGCTGGAGAAGGAGGCTTTTTTTTTTTTATCTGCCTGGAGGTGATGGGGATAAGAGTGTGTTGGGTGTTGAGTAAGCTGGAGAAGGAAGTGTTTTTTTCCCGCTGCCACTGGGTGACAGAGGGAGGTGAGTAGGATTGGTGCTGAGTGGGCTGGGGAAGGAGGTGGTGTTTTTTTTTTTTTACCTTCCTGTGGGTGATGGGGACAAGAGTGGTAAGAGTGCTGAGTGAGGTGGAGAAGGAGGTGTTTTTTTTTTGTTTTATCTGCCTATAGTATATAGTGGAACGCTGTTAATGTCAATGTCAATTTTATTTAAAAAGACACCCAATCCCAAAGGCTCTGGGAGCCGCACAAAAACTGTACAGTATGTCATACCGTATACATTTCATTATAATAACGTACATATAAATTCAATTTCCAAAAGCCTGCATAAATAAAAAGGTCTTCAGACAGCTCTTAAAAGCCTCTATAGTGGGGGCCTCTCTCACTTCCAGCGGCAACGAGTTCCAGAGAGCTGGAGCAGCAACTCCAAATGATCGATCCCCAGCTGATTTCAGTCTCGCTCTCGGAACTTTGAGGAGGCCACCATTAGAGGAGCGGAGATCACGGATAGAGGTGGACGGTACCAGGAGATCAGAAAGGTAACCAGGGCCCTGTCCATGTAGGGTCTTATAGGTGAGAAAACCCACCTTGAACAATACTCTCCACCTGACAGGCAGCCAGTGCAATTCGCGCAATACTGGAGTAATGTGACAGAACTTACTTTGTCCAGTCAAAAGCCGGGCAGCAGTGTTTTGCACTAGCTGCAGTCTGAGAAGAGAAGTTCCAGAGACCCCGAGATAGAGGGCATTACAGTAGTCAAGCCTAGAAGTGACTAAGGCATGTACCAAAGTAGGGAGGTCCAGAGCCGGAACAAGGGGCTTAATCCTGGCGATATTTCTCAGATGAAAAAAACAGGAACGAACCACAGAGGATATTTGAGCCTCCATGGACAAATTCCTGTCAAAGATCACACCAAGGTTACGCACCCATGGGGAGGCCATCAATGACACAGCTCCTAGCACAATGCCAGTCACAGAGTCAGAGGCCATCCCATCATGAACTCTGTTCGACTCCACTACTAGTACCTCAGTCTTGTTAGGGTTCAGTCGCAGCCAGCTGGAAGACATCCAGTCATTTATCTCAGCCAGACAGATATTTATCACATCCACTACATTTGATGTTCCTGGGGCAAAGGAAAGGTATAGTTGAGTATCATCAGCATAGCAATGAAAACTCAAACATACCTCTAATGATCTCCCCAGGCTGGCATGTATACTACGAACAACATGGGGGCCAATGCACGACCCTGAGGACTCCACACGTAAAGGAGGTAGGGTGGATGAGAAATTACCCATCATAAATCCGTTGCCTCCTGTTAGTAAGAAATGACTCAAACCATTTGATGACAACACCGGTGAGTCTGCATAACTCCCTCAGGCGGAAAAGCAATACACTATGGTCCACAGTATCAAATGCTGAGGAGAGATCGAGGAGAACAAGAATTGTCTTGTCCCCCCCATCTCTAGCCCTGAGGAGGTCATTTTGCACCCGAACTAATGCAGTTTCAGTGCTATGTCTGGCCCGAAAAGCTGACTGGAAGGGATCATACAACTCGTGGATCATGAGATGTTCCCTCAACTGAAGTGATACCACCTTCTCAACAATCTTTCCCAGAAATGGAAGATTGGAGATAGGACGGTAATTTGCCCTAATCTCTGGGTCCAGAGAAGCTTTCTTTAAAAGGGGTCTCACCAGAGCCTCCTTCAAGGCATCCGGAAAGACACCCTGACTCGGGGAGCACTGGACAATCAGGGCAAACACCGGGCCAACAGTGTCAATGCACCTCATCAAGAAGCGCGTTGGCACGGGATCCAGTTCACCACACTGTAGATGTTAGAGATGGAAATCTGTTATGCTGCAGTAGCTACGTCATCGTAGCTGTTACGCTGCATTAGCTGTGCAGCTACTGCAGCATAACAACAACGAACGCCTTCGCACACACACGTTATGCTAACTCCACCAGTCAGGAAGTGGTGGCAGTGGCGAGAGCAGGAGATGAGGAGAGTGGCGCAGAGGCAAAAAAAACTAAATGTAAGGACACAGCTGTGTATCTCCTTGCTCCTTTTATCGACGATAGTGGACCATACACTATAAAAGACAATGTATAGTCCACTATCTATAACAACCGTGAGTTGCCATCTTGAGGTTGCCATGGGGACCAAAACCTCTCAGGCTTCGCTTTTGAGGTTTAAACGGTTGCCATTGTCAACCTTTCGATGGGTACCCATTGTTGTTATAGATAGAGGACCATACATTCACCTCTATGTGGGTGACGGGGATGAGGGAGCATTGGGTGTTGAGCGGGCTGGACAAGGAGGTGATTTTTACCTGCCTCTGGGTGGTGGGGATGAGTGTGTGTTGGGTGTTGAGTGGGCTGAAGAAGGAGGTGTTTTTTTTTTTTTTTTTTCCCTGCCTGTGGGTGATGATGCAAGGTGAGTAGGATCGACACTGAGTGGGGTGGAGAAGGAGGTTTTTGTTATCTGCCTGTAGGTAATGGGGACAAGGGTGCGATGACTACTGAGTGGGCTGGGGGAAGGGGGTAAACTTTTATTCTTTGGGAGCTGGGTGGGAGGG
The DNA here is from genome assembly GCA_016271365.2 of Neoceratodus forsteri. NCBI lineage: Eukaryota > Metazoa > Chordata > Ceratodontiformes > Ceratodontidae > Neoceratodus > Neoceratodus forsteri. Next base: position 59,176,552 of record CM057455.1, read on the forward strand.
AGGAAGGTCGGACTGGGTACTATGTGGGTGGGGAAAGGGCACTTTACTTCATAGTCTACCACTTTAAAGTATTTCAGGAAGCAAAGTTTCTGATTTTGCTCATCTACAGTGTGGTGTTTCTTGGGGAGTCAGCATTTGCTCCAAATAGCATTGGTGTTGCCCTAACCTGAGCGTGAAGACAGGGGACTTCAAGCATGCATGGGATACACATAGGGGAATATTAGGAAATGGGTAGGGAGGAGGGCGGTTCGCTGGAGACCAGTTAGGGTCTATGGAGATAGACTAGGCAGGGACCATCTGGGTAGACTGGGTGGGTCAAGCGGTCCTTCTCTGTCAACAAATTCAATGTTTCTATGTTATGTTTCTCTGTCTTTGCTTACTGCTGTGTGTCACTCAGAACCTTCTCTGCCCCCTTTCATTTTGAAAAGTTTCAAATTTCTCAATGTGTGCTGTGAAGTCAGGAATAATTACACATATCTTCTGTGCTTTCAGGCACCAGAAACCTTTGAAGATGTTGCCATAGCTTTCTCAACAGAGGAGTGGAAGATGTTAAATAAAGAGGAGAAGGAGTTACATCGAGAAGTAATGCTGCAGAATTATGAAACCATGATTTCCTTGGGTAAGGACTGACACAGACACAGACGTGGGGATCTCTGTTTCAGGGGGATGGGTTCAGTACTAAGAGAATCTAACACCAGAGTGTTACACCGTGAAGGCAGTGTAGGTATCTCGATGACATGCCTTACAAAGAGGATGAAGGGCAAGGCAGTGGGGCATGTTATACTGTTAGGACAGGTTAGGATATTCATATAGCAAAACAGTATTTTAAGGTTGGAAGGGAATTTAATACAATTAGCCCCCCTCAATAAGCAAGGATTGGTAGTGCAGCCCTCCCGTTCAGCCCACCAACCAACTCAGTATATGCCCTGATAGGGGTGGGCATGACTGAGGGTGACTCCCATCTAGGGTTATAGAGGTGGAAAACTCGTTAGGATCAGTCCCCTTGCAAACTGTTCTGGCAGTGGCTGCCACAGACAGTCCTTCATTTAACTGAGCCAGAACACACAATGCCCAGAGCTGCAGTTCATCTGTTGTCTTTCATGGGGTGTCAGTGGATAACTTAATTCAGGTACATTTCTCATCTGCTTACACTGAGTCCAGACACTGGGTATTTAATCTCCAAATGTATTATTCATTACGGTAATTGGTGAGGGCCACATTTAGCGTCTACTTCAGGGTCCCTGCCACCTGGTGGTCCTTTCCCTGTCTCAGACTGTTATAGACTGCTGTTCCTATTTGATATTTTCTCCCATTAGTCCTTTGGGGTAGCACAATTATCGGGATACTGCTCAGGTATGAACTCAGAAACTTCTAAATCTAAACAAGGGGCTAAACAGTACGCCAACAAGGCATCCTAAACTAAGGCTAAATGGTATGCTGACAAGGCATCCTAAGCTAGGGAATAAACAGTACCTTGGCAAGGCCTCCAAGGCTAGGGCTAAATGGTACACTGACAAGGCATCCTAAACTGGGTAGAAACAGTATGTCGATAAGGCATCCTAACATTGAGAGTCACTAATCTGCGTATGAACCACTAGGCCAGCCCTCCCTGGCATGCCCTGGAGCCCTAGAAATCCCGATGTCCCCACCCTTCTATGTGGACAGCCTCATCCACAGACACTGGAGTAGGACACGAGACTCCGCAGGACGCACTGGGATCTCGCACCCAGCCGGATAGTGCAGGCAATCCAGCCTTGTGTAAGAGAAACCCAAATATTTTCCTGAAAAAGACACTCTTTACCATCCACTACGGACTTCACAATGTTACGTTACCTGCATCCCTCCTCGTTGAACCCCTTCAGGCCTGAAAACCATTGGTGCACACTCCTTGAGGGGATATCAGCCCCAAATTTTCAGTTCTGTGCCTGGCAGTTTTATTTTTAAGGGCCCTTTCCCAGAGGCTGAGTGTGGTACCAATCACAAAATGCATAGCCGATAAAATAAACGTGATCTGGTAGTTTTACTACACAGAGGGAGCAAGTGCGCAAGGGCGGTTTCATTGATAAGGTGGTCAGCCATGGAGAAAGGCAGGTTGTATCGATAACCTTGTTTTCAGTGACCAAGCTTGTAGTGAGAATTGGGTGCTGCGGTGAGGAGGGTGGGAGGTGAGGGTGCTGCCTGGGTGGGGGAACATATTTGTTATAGTGCAAACGAAAGCTGAAAGACGACGAACGGATGTATTAGCAGGCAGATTGTGTCAGTCGCCCATTGTGGGAGTTTTTTTTTTTTAATATCCTTTCAACTATCAAATTGTGGGTGTTGGAGTGAGTAGGTAGGATTGGGATTCTAACTGAGGGAACGGGGATTGTATTTATGGATTTGGGCTGGAATAGAGGGGAGGCTGTTTCTTTTTCTTTTAACTCACCCGTGTAACAAATATGAATATCAAATACCCAAATAATTGGGGGCCCAAATATAGTATTTGGATAATGTATTTGCACACCCCCTACCCTGGATCCAATAGACAGCAGGTGGGACACAGTCTAGGGATCACTTGGTGCACTTCATCAAAAACTGAAAATAAATGTGAATGGATTAAATATCCCAGTGAAGCGGGCAAAGATATTCTCTAGAATTAGAAAGCAATGGCCTGGGGTTTTATTCTTGCAGAAAACCCACTTAGATTCTGGGGAACATGGAAATGTGAATATCATGATGTTTATAACTCCGAGCTACCCAGGGGTAAGCACAGAAGGGTGGCAATTCTCCTTCCTCCTGTGACCCCCGTTTAGGGAACTTAAAGTAGTTAAAGAGGAGGAGGAGGGTTGGTTTGTCCTGGTTTAGGGTGTTCTGTATTAATTAGAGGTGACATTAAGCAACATATAGGTTTCCCAGGTACTACCACCGAGGAGGTTGGACGCCCCTGGACTTGGTTCTAGAACACAACAGTGAGGTTTTCCTTATGGCAGAGGACTTTAATATGATTTTGTCCAATGAGTTTGACATAGAAACATAGAAACATAGAATTTGAAGGCAGATAAGGCCCGCTTGACCCACCCAGTCTGCCCATTTCCCTACCTAATGGATAAGCTGCAGATCCTAGTTAACCAGCAGCCTACTTCTTCCTGCCCCCACCCCCTAGAATTGCCTCATGACTGTCCCATGCATGCTTGAATTCCACCACTGTTTTTGACTCCACAACCTCCTCCGGAAGGCCGTTCCATGCATCCACAACCCTCTCTGTGAAAAAATACTTCCTTAAATTACCTAATGACACTGCAAATCCTCATTCCCCTGGGTCACCTTCTGCCAACAAAACATCTACTACCCTTCTAAAATCCCATAAATGGGTAGACATCTGTCAGGACATCCATCTCCATGACCGACATTGCATACATTATTCCTCAGTCCACTCTTTCTATACACACATAGACTATAGCTACACCCAGCAAGAATCGCTTAAGTATATGGTGGACTGTAGGCTAGGAGACATTACTCTCTGATCACGTACCAGTCCTGACACACCTTAGCTTAGACAGGGAAATTCCCCAGCCACTGTGGCATCAAAATGGATTTTACCTCTGATCAGAGGAATTCCTTAAATTCCAGCGAGAAAAGGTCCCTGAGGTAGGGGTGCAAAATCAAGGATGTGAATACATGGAGACAGTACTGTGGGATACACTTAATATGGTGTAAAGGGGTTATATAATTAAGTATTGCACCCGGAAGGCTAAAGAGTGGAACCAGCACTTGCTAGACTTACAGGACACCCTTCACTTTCTTCAGCAGGCACACTTGCAGGGGGATAGGTCTATAAAGCCGCAGCTAGCTAAAACATGACAGGACATTGACAAGCTGCTCCTAGAAAAAACTGAATTAGCACTTATGTTCCTTTATCACAAATATCACAAGGTGGTACTCGGGGCCACCTGAGTCCTAGTACACCAAGTCAGAAGGCAATGGGTCAGGGCCACAGTGACTCAGTTAAAGCACCCTACAACCAGGCAGCATCTTGGAAAAACCAGGAAAGCCTCTCAACAGTATTATACACAGCTGTATACACCTGAAGGGCCACATGATGCAGAGGCCAGGGAGGCATTCCTGACACTGTTGATCCTACGACAGCTCACCCAGAACAGGTGGGTCTCCTGACTTTCCCTATGCAGACTTAGGAGTTGAATGGTGCCCATAGTCAGAAACCTCCCAGACTGAATGGTTATATTTTGGAATTCTGCAAGGTCCTTCAGGATCTTATCCTCCCCCAAGTGACAAGCATTTGCAGTGAAGCTGTGGCAGGAGGGGAATACCAAATACCTGGCAATATGCAACTATTTGGTCATACTGTATCTAAACCTGGAAAGACCCATTGAAATGTAAATCTAACCTGCCAATTTCAGTCCTGAATGCTGATTATAAATTATTCATGGTGGTAATTGCACAAAGGTTAGATCCCCTTCTGCCATCTCTCGTACACCCAGACCGGAAGGGTTTTGTCTGAGCCCATCAAAATGGACACAACGCTCTCCGCACACACTATCTCCTCCACCAGATACTTGTTACAGCTACCCCCTTTCTCTTAGCCAGTTTAGATGCTGAAAAGCCCTATCATTTTGTTTCTGTCCAGAAGTTCCACACAAAAAAACACCCAACACCAGGGTCCATGATTGTGAGGAGCTGCCCTGTTGTATTTTGCTCTCCAGAAGACGTTCAGCTTCTCCACTGATTTTTGTCACCCACTTGGGATGGGTGGGTCAACAGTCATCTCTTGCCATCTTTTCAGTTAATCAGGAGAATTTGTCAGATATGCCCCCTGTCTCCCCTTTTATTTGCTCTCCACATTGAGCCTCTAGCCCAGGCGATAAGCAAAAAGTATTACAGGGAGGGGAGTAAAATTAGTTGGAACAGAGCATCAGATTGCATTGCACAGGGACAGTGTCCTGTTGTGTGTGTGTGTGTGTGTGTGTGTGTGTGTGTGTGTGTGTGTGTGTGTGTATGTATATGTGTGTGTGTGTGTGTGTGTATATATATTTATTTATGCAATGGGGTGGACATATATTCAGTGTGATAAATGCGTTTATCTGAGTCACTGTATGTATAAATAAATTTATAGTGTATGGTGGAACGCTGTTCCGCATGGAAATCCATGCCTGGAACAGCGTTGACATCCTCTTTCGGTGCATCACGATCTTGTTGTGCTGCACCCAGTGCGTCACCGGTGCAGCACAACAAGATCGAACACATTCGTGCATGCGCAATAGAGCAGCGCGCACGGCAACATGGAAGGAAGCCTTTGGCGGCAGACACAGAAGTAAGCCTTTTTTTTTTTTTTTGAGTGTTCACGAGTGCTATTTATGGTTGCCCATACACTATAAAGATTGTGTATGAGCAACCATACACAAACAAGGTAGTTGTGCGATCTTGAGGTTTCCGTGTTAATGGACCTCTGATACGCTCTCGGGGTCTCAGGTTACCAAAACCTCTCATTTCTTCTTATGTTATTATTGTCTTATACACAATCCTCTATATACCTACAGTGACCATTTATACACACAGTTACTATGTCACAAATCTCTTTAGAATTCATTTAGAATGTTCGGCCTGAGAAGCAGTACTAACCATATTCAAATGGGAATAACTTTAAATCGAAAAAAGATAGCATGGTACTGGGAGCACGAAAATTGTTCAGCAAAAAATTATCTACAAAATGAGTGGTATTTCATGTATAGATACCATACAGATTTTTACAATTGGCAAAAAAGCAGAAGAAAATAAAAATGTTTGCTCACTTTCTTGACAAACAAATGTGAATAACTTTAAAACAATGACAGCATGATACTGCGAGCACGTAAAATATTCAGCACAAAAATATCTACAAAATGAGTGGTGTTTCATTTATGGATACCTTTTAGTTTTTTTTTTTATAATTAGCAAAAATACAGCCGAAAATTCTATTTTATTTTCCCTTTTTTGATAAATAAATGTGCATAACTTTAAAATGAAAAAGGTAGCATGGTACTGTGAGCATGACATTTGTTCAGCAAGACGTTTTCTACAAAATGAATGATGTTTCATTTAATAGCAATCACTATGCTAGGTGGACATATTCTAGGAAAGTCAACCAAAACTCCCAGAAATTATAATTTAAAAAAAAAAAAAAAAAAGCTAAACAGTCAAAACCAAATGTTCCTGCAGTAATAGAAAGCATCCCTATTGCATAAGTGAAATATACAATGGTGAGCTTTCAGATAAATGATTTATCTACACTGGTGCTGTTTGACCTCGGACACCTCACTCATGGTTTGCGCCACTCGTGAGGTTACCTGAGGTCAAACAGCACTTATATCAGGTGTCAGCGTGGCTCAGTTGGTAGCACATCCACCTCTGGACCAGAAGGTTGTGGGTTCTCGTCCCACACTGGGATTGGACTTACACCTAAAAATCGCTGGTATCTGAGTGCAGTATTGGGGGGGTGCTGTACTGCTGGGGTGTGCCGTCCTTCGGATGAGACGTTAAACCGAGGTCCCTTCTGCCCATCCTGGTGTTGTCCTGGTGGGTGTCCAGGTGGAAGTAAAAGAACCTAGGGCACTCTTCGCAAAGAGTAGGGAACATTCCCGGTGTCCTGGCCAACATTCCCCTTCCCATAAACCGGTTCATGCAATTATCCAGGCTGTGTGTGGGTGATGATGTGTGATATGGCCGCCACCACACATTCAGTCACTTCACTACCAGTCTAGCATTGCTTGTAAAGCGCTTTGGATGTATGAAAAGCGCTATATAAATGCTGATTCTTCTTCTTCTTATGTAGATCAATCATTTATCTGACAGCTCACCATTGTATATCCCATATATATAGGATCCAGACATTATGCTGCTATCCTGTAAACTTCATCAAGGTGTCAGACTGCTGTCTAAACATGACTAAAACTGAGGTTTTTCCTTTATACTGGTCCCGGAACACCTCTTAGAAATCAGAGTTTCCTTTTAAATGGGATTTACTGGAGATTAACTATCTTGGTATCAAAATCCTGCTCTGTCTAGACAGATTGTAAGAAGCAAATATTTGGCCCCTATCAACGCAGCTGCTGGCAGATATTCAGGACTGGCATAACCTCCCCTGAGTTTAATCCATTAAATTGACATGGTGCGAATGTTGGCAGTCCCCACTGCCTTTGTATTTTTCAGAATGTTTCAGTTCCAGTTCCTGAGAGAGACTGGAGAAAGTGGCAGATGGCCATCTTCAGATTTGAGTGGGTTGGGAAATGCCCCTAAATTCAGTTTTGTACCCTCATACTTCCAAAGGCAAAAGGGGCTAGCATTGCTGGACTTCCGGATGTACCATGTAGCCATTCAGCTGTGGATCCTCTTTCAGGGGGCTTATGGAAGGGCCGGGCCCGCTATTGGTAGGACCTGGGACAGGGCCGGATTCCTTTTTGGGACTCAGCGGGAATACTGAGTTACAAGCTCGGAACCTGTGGATGACAGAAGTAGGTCGGGTAAGAAGAGAAATAATGTCTACACTGAACCTCTTTCTGGTGCTCATTTAGATTTGCCCCATAGCCCATGGCCTATGTGAAGGATCTTGTCCAAGCTGCACAGGACCCTATGTTTTGGCAGTGGCGGAGAAAGAACTTGATCTACTTGATGCAGTTCTGTGATGGCCAGCGGACTAAGTCTTTTTTCTGCAGATGCTGGCTCAAAACAGATTGGAGCAGGGGGATTGTTTCCGATACTTGCAGATCTGACACTACCATGAATCCCAATCCCTTGGTTAGAGAGATAATACAAAGCCTCCACCCCTGGCTTCACTTCTGGCAGCCCAGCCTACCTCACAAGTCACTAGACACCATATCTCCCTTCTATATCAGGCTATACAATGAATGCAGATGTACCCCACGTACTGTATTATAATGTTGCTAAATGGGGCACAGAACTAGGGCAGAAATTAGTCGTTGAAGCATGGGACAGAGGTTGTATAGAGGCTGGTAGAGTCAGTTCCTCCCGTCCTTCATTTATTGTTTATTTATTTATTTATTTATTGAAGTTTTGGATGACACCTGTGAGCGGATGTTCGTTGAGAGGTTCCACGTTGGATGCATTAACACAAGAAGACACAATATAGTTACAGTAAATTATACATACAGAGTACAAAAAATTCAACAGTACATGGGTTGCAAGGGATCCATACTACTGCCCGACATGGTTCCTCCCGACAACTAATTTCCCATCATCAACTTCCCGACATATACCTTTGACAGTAAGTGAGTAAATGTGAGTGACAGTGTGCTGTGTATTGCTGAATCCTTCCCTAAGTTCTTCCACCTTTTTTGAGCGCCCCCCCGAAGCACATCTGCTGAAAGGTTGTATAGCGAGGGACTGACTCAGCAGTAGCGCCAGCCAATCTTCTGTATTGTCATACACTTTCATTTGTCTTCTCACTCATGTCTCTGCCTTTGTCTCCTCTGCTCTCCTTGTAAGCTCCTGTTCTCATTGGCACATAAATAGCAGGGCATGGCTCGAGCAGATAGCTTGCTCCCAAAATCTCACTGATGGCTTCTTCCACCCAGACTGTGCAGGTCTCCAGTCAGAGACATTGGTGTCTATGCATCGGAGATTGCTAACATTCAGATCCTGTGCTGTCTTACTAGGTCACTGGTCCTCATCTTCTGCACCTAAGTAAAGGGCCCTGGATGGTGAGTTACTTGGAAGCTGGGATAGGGAGGACAGAGGGAAAGAAAAGAGCCAAGTGGTAGGGGATAGGAGGCAAGTGCTAGGGCAAAGGGGGTGGGAAGCAAGTGCTTGCCATGGACACTTGCCTGGAGAGAATGTGGGCAGAAGCATTTAGTAAGATACTTTAGGATACCAGTAGTCACAGCCAACTTTGCACATGGTTCTAGTGCAGCCTGTTGGTACCTCTGCGGAGCAGCCTGGGTGACCCACACCCATGTGCTTTGGACATGCCCCTACTTATTGGCCTTTTTTAGGGATTTAGAGGCAGCCATATCAGAGGCCACAGGGACAGGAATCAGATTAGGCTCTGAGATTTGCTTGCTGTTTCAATACCCCTAGACAGTTCAAGGGGAGTCATGTAAAATATCTTTTAGACATTATGCTAGAAACATAGACTTTGACGGCAGATAAGGACTGTTTGGCCCACCCCGTCTGCCCATTTCCCTACCTACTGCATAAACTGCAGATCCTAGTTAACCAACAGCCTACTTCTTCCTACCTCCCACCAGAACTGCCTTATGTCTATCCCATGCATTCTTGAATTCCCCCACTGTTTTTTGACGCCACGACCTCCTCAGGAAGGCCATGCCATGCGTCCACCACCCTCTCAGTGAAAAAATACTTCCTCACGTTGCTCCTGAGCTGTCACCCCTCTATCTTAAAATTGTGCCCCCTTGTTCTTGTACATCTCTTTTTCTGTAAGATGCTACCCTCTTGGACTGTGTGAATTCCCTTGAGGTACTTGAAAGTTTCTATCATGTCCCCCCTTTCCCTCCTTTCCTTGAGGGTAAACATATTGAGCTCCTTTAGTCCCTCTTTGTATGTCTTCTGGTGCAGACCCTGCACCATTTTAGTTGCCCTCCTCTGGACAGCCTCCACCCTGTCTATGTCTTTGTAGAGATGGGGTTTCCAGAACTGCACACAGTACTCCAGATGGGGTCTCACCAACTGTCTGTACAGAGGGATAACAACTTCCTGTTTTCTACTCATGATGCCTCTCCCTATACATCCTAGTATCCCCCCAGCCTTCCTTACTGCCTTCTCACATTGCTTGCTTACCTTTAGGTCATCTGATATGACTACCCCATGTCCTTTTCCATTTTTGTTGTTGTTAGTACCTCCCCCCATTGTGTACTCTTCCCCTGGGTTGTGCATTACTTTGCACTTCTTTGCATTAAATCTAAGCTGCCATGCATTTGACCATTCCTCCAACCTTGCCAAGTCCCTTCTCATCCTTTCCACCCCGCCGTGCATCAACCCTGCTGCAGATCTTTGAGTCATCTGCAAAGAGGCATACTTTTCCCTGCAGTCCCTCCACAATGTCACTTATAAAGACTTTAAAAGGACTGGTCCCAGTACTGAACCCTGCGGTACCCCGCTAGTAACCCCCACTTGCTTCGGAGTGGACTCCGTTAAATATTATCCCCTGTGTCCTGCGTCCAGCTAATTTTTACCAGGCTACCACCCTGGGACCTACTCCCAAGCTGGCTAATTTGTTTATTAATCTTTTGTGAGGGACTGTGTCAGAAGCCTTGCTAAAGTCTAGGTAGGCCATGTCCACGGCCCCTCCATGGTTTACTACTTTTGTTACCCAGTCAAAAAAATCTATTAGATTCGTCTGACATGACCTTCCCATTGTGAATCCATGTTGCCTTGGGTTGTGTGCCCCACTGGCTTCTAGGTACTCAATGTCACAACCCCACTCAGCAGGTCAGGCCCTCTGCTTCCACAGTGCCAACCTCCGAGCGCAGTATTGTGAACAGTTAACAGAAGAGGGTAGCCTTCCTGTCTGTTTTGTGGGTTTGAATCAGACTTTGGTCTCATGTTCTGGAGGGATTTAAACTGTGAACCTCTTGCTAGTGTATAGATTACATAGATTACATAGATTTTACAGAGCATAAAGACATTAGTCCGTGAGCTCGTAAGTAACACTTTACTTATACCCTTTAATATTTTTATTTAAGAGATATTTATCTAACTGTGTTTTAAATTCCTGCATTGTAATGCTTTCCACGACCTCTCCTGGTAACATGTTCCAAACTTCTGTCACCCTGTTGCTTAGCCAATATTTCCTTCTATTTGTATTATATCTATCTTTTAGCAGTTGGTAACAGTGAGCTCTAGTATCTTATGTTTGGCCCCTTTTAACTAGGCCCAAAAGATCTCACAAGTTAGCACTGGTCAAAGCCCTATAAATCAAACACATATCTCCCCGCATTCTACGGTACTCCAGGGAATATAGATCTAAATTTTGAAGTCTTTGTTCATAGTTCAAACCCTCTGACCACTTAATCCTCTTTGTTATTCTCCTCTGCACTCTTTCCACCAGTCCAGTATCCCTTCTCTTATACGGGGCCCAGAACTGAGCACAGTACTCCACATGTGGGCGCACCAATGCATTATACAGGGGCATCACAACTTGCCTGTCTCTACTTTTAATATGTCTCATTATGCAATGTGTTATGCTACTGGCTTTTTTTTATAGCTGTGTTGCATTGTAAGCTAAAACTAAAATCATTGTTTACCATAATCCCCAAATCTTTCTCCTCACATACTGCCTTTAGTATGGACCCACCCAGGGTATACTGAAAATTATTTTTTTTCCCAAAGTGCATAACATTGCACTTATCAATGTTAAACATGGATTGTTTCTGGGAGGCCCACATGTCCAAACTATCCAGTGCTGTTTGCAGGACTAACTGCTCCTCCAAATTATTTACAGGACACCCAATTCTAGTGTCATCTGCAAATTTAGACAGCCAGACCGCTGATTGCACCTGCATAGATGAAATATACAAATTAAACAAACATGGTCCCAGGGCCGAGCCCTGGGGGGACACCACTAGTCACTCCGACATGACCAGAATATTCGCCTTTGACACATACTTTCTGTCCTCTGTCAGTGAGCCAAGCCTTCACCCATTTTTGTATCCAGATTGGTAAATCTAACACATAGAGTGATTTAACAAGCTCCCCATGAGGGACCTTATCAAAGGCTTTCGCAAAGTCCAGGAAGATCACATCAACTGAGCTACCCATATTAATGGCCTTACCGACCTTATTATAAAATTCTAACAGGTTGGTCTGGCACGATCTTCCTTTGGTAAATCCATGCCGAGTCTTGTCTATCTTACCTGTACTTTCAGTATACTCAACTATATAGTCCTTAATTATACCCTCCAGAATTTTTCCAAGCACGGAGGTCAGACTGATGGGTCTGTAATTTGAGACCTCCTGCCTACATCCTTTTTTATGTATAGGTATAATTGCAGCTTGTCTCAAGCATCTGGAACCTCACTAGAGTCTATAATTTCCTGAAAAAGTAAGTAATTGGCCCCACTAGAAATATTGCCATTTCTTTTATCACCCTTGAATGAATCCTGTCTGGCCCCTGTGCTTTGTTATGATTCACCTTCTTTAGTCTAGTCAAGACATCAGTTGGATCTATCCTTAAGTTTGGTCCTCCTTGTTTAGCCATCCTACTATCCCAGGGAGTTTGAGATCTTTTGTTGTAGACTGATGAAAAGTATACATTATATTCCTCTGCAAGTGCCTTATTTTCTGTTATGATACTCTCATATTGAGTTTTTAGGGGTCCTATAGTTTTGTTTTTCCCCTTTTTTACTGTTAATGTATGCATAGAAGGTCTTATAATTATCCCCGACCTTCGTAGCTATTTCATACTCATATTCTCTTTTGGCATTGGTTATAGCCTTTTTTGCAGTTTTGAGATTGTTCCTATATACTTCCCAGCCTTCCTTGGTATTGTTATTCTTTGCTAGATGGTATGCTTTATTTTTAGTTTTAATCAATCTTTTTACAGATTAGTTCATCCAAGGCACAGATGGATTTTTGGACTCGTTATATTTGTTTCTGGTTGGTACATATCTTGTAATTAAGCCATTTATAGTATCTGTCAGTGTTTCCCACATATGAGCTACTGTCTGGTTCTGAAATTCAGATTTCCATTCCCATGTAGCCAGATCATGTCTCATCTGTGCAAAATTAGCTGCATTGTATCTGTGGATTGCAGTGGTACCTTTGTTGCCTCCTAGAATACCAGAATACTGAAACCCTGCTATAACATGATCACTTGAGCCCAAGGGGGTAACTTGCAGTTAGTAATATTGTCACCCAGGTTACTTAATATTAGATCCAGTATATGATTTCCTCTTGTATTGGCTGTTACATATTGATCAAGACCTCCAAGACTAATTATCTCTAAATATTTAGATTCAACCAATGTACTTGCTTTCAAGGTATCCCACTGTATACCTGGGAGGTTGAAATCACCAACTAATATTACATTTCCTGCTAATGTTAAATGGTTGACAAGACCTAATATAGTTTCATCCTCCTTTATCCTCGTGGATGGCGGCCTATATATTACTGCCAGATTGATCTTAGCTGCTCTGGGTGGGCTTATCTTACCCAATATAAAGGCTCAGATAAATCTGCTATTCGGGGGGCAGATATCTTTTGCCTACAGGCACCTAACCAGGTGTACAAAATAAACCCTTAAAACTCTATTACAGACCTCAGAATAAACTCTTACCTTTTCACAGTTTGGTAAAACCAGTAAGCTTTGTACAGTGTCAGCTTTAACCATATGCTTCCCTTGTCAAAGAAGGAATTTCAAAGGCACACCAGGTAGTCTCTAAACATAGAGGTTTACTTAAAATAAATAAAAATGTAAAACATAGAACCATATTTCACAAAACATACAATCTTTTAAAACAATAAGGTTTAAAAAGTGCAAATTCCTACCAATAATACAGTTAGACCTGTCTACCTAATGTATTCTTATCTTCTTATAGATGTCTTTCTTCAGTCCAAACGTGTGTGTGTGTGTGTGTAAAGGTCTGTTGCAGCATAATTAAAACACTGTCTTGACCCTGTCACCCAGCTCCTCTTCTGTTTATTAAAAATTTACAATCAGGATGTCTTTTGTCAGGAGGTAAATTAATAGGTGACATCAACAGAAAAAAAATGTCTTCCCATATGACTTCCCAATTAAGTCTGTAATTTTCCAAGTCCCTTCTTTCATCCATGAGCAGCTTCCTCTCTCAAGGACATCAAAGGACCTTTAATGACTTTGCACCCCCGTGACATAACGTGTATCCTTCCTCTAAACGCCATAAAAGTTTATGATTTTCCAGCCTAGCAGCTGACAAATCCAATTAAGCTAGATAAACAGGAGATCTTTAAGACTCTTTCAGCCTGTAATTATCTCCAGGCCTTCCAGGTAACACCTTGTATCTAAAACCTGGAGGGGGGGGCGTCATACCACAGGCTGTTTCAGCATGTCTCATGAGAGACACTCAACACATTTTTATATTACAAAAAATCATACAGCGATCAGAACCAGCTGTCCAAATGTCACAATCCTCCCCACCTAGACTGAATTTGGGGGCTTTATCCCCTGCATGAGATGAGCTTCCCAAATCAGTTCACTCCTCATAGACACGAGACAGCCCATCAGAGTTCTGATTTTTGGCTCTAGCCCTATGTAATATTGTCATATCAGACCTGTGTAAAGCAAGACTCCATCTTAGCAATCTACCATTGTTTTTTCCCATCTGGCGTCAGCCAAACTAGTATGGCTCCAACTTCTTTAGGGCCCACACTATGGCAAGACACTCCTTTTCCACAGTGGAGTATGCCTGCTCCCTGGTAAGTAACTTTTTACTCAGATATGCTACAGGGTGATCTTTCCCTTGGCTGGATGTCTGACTCAGTACTGTTCCAATACTCACGTCTGAGGCATCAGTGTGTACTATAAAGGGTCTGCTATAGCCAGGACTTGTCAAAACAGGAGCACTGCACAGAACCTCCTTCAATCTGGTAAAGGCTTCTTCACAGGCTGGTCCCCAGGTAATTTTCTTTGGCATCCTTTTCTTTACCAGGTTAGATAGGGGAGCAGCCAGGGCACTGTAATTGGGTACAAATTTTCTATAGTACCCTGCTGTCCCGAGAAAACTCGTGACCTGCTTCTGCGTTTCTGGTCTGGGCCATGCCTGGATTACCGCTATCTTTATTTGCCTGAGGTATGCCACCTCTCCCGTGACCACCTAGCACTTCTCTGCGTTGACTGTGAGCCCGGCCCTCTGTATCCTGCCTAGCACTTCCCTAAGGTGGGATAGGTGTTCCTCCCAGCCGGTACTAAAAATGGCAGTGTCATCCAGGTACGGCACGGCGTACTCCTCATCACCATTTAACACCCGGTTCACCAAACTTTGAAAAGTGGTCGGGGTGTTCTTCATTCCAAAAGGCATTACTTTTAAATTCAGATAAGCCTATCGGAGTGATGAAGGCCAACCTCTTCCTAGCTCTGTCTGTCAACTCTACCTGACAATACCCTTTGGTCAGGTTAATAGTCGTAAGGTAGGTCGCCCCTCCCAACTTGTCCAGGAGTTCATCCGTCTGGGGCATTGGGTGGGCGTCTGACTTCGTGGCTGCATTCAGTCCACAATACTCCACACAGAAATGAGTAGAGGCATCTGGCTTAGGCACAAGGACTACGGGTAGGCCCAGGGACTGTGGGATCTCTGGATTACCCCTAAATGTAGCATCTCTTCCACTTCCCTCCTAATGTACTTTTGGGCAGCCTCTGACACCCGATATGCTGTCCACCGTATGGGCGTCTGTGTCCTTGTCTCCATATCATGCGTCGCTAAGGGGGTTAGTCCAGGCTTGGCGCTAAACAATGGGGCAAAGTCTGCTAAAACCTGCCTTACTTCCTGGATCTGGTCCGGGGTCAGCTGGGGAGACAAGTTAACTGCCTCCACAGAGGAATTCCGCTTACTTTCTTCCAGCAAGTCCTGAAGGGGGTCTCCTTTGTCTGTCCCTTCCCCAGGACTACACACTACAAACACCAGGTCAGCCCTATTTGCATATGGCTTCATCATATTGACATGGTACATCCTTTCTGTCTGTCTTCGGTTGGGTAACTCTACAATATAGTTCACGTCATTTACCTTCCTAACCACTTTGTACGGTCCTGCCCACTCAGCCTGTAGCTTGTCTTTCCAGACTGGAATAAGGACCATGACTTTCTGACCCACCGTGTACAAGCGAGCTCTGGCTCTGCAGTCATACCACATTTTTTGTTTCTGTAGGGCAGCTGCCAGGTTGCTCTGGGCTGTCCCCATAAGCTCCTTCAGCATTTCCCTAAACTTAAGGATGTAATCCATTATGGGAGTTCCCTGGGTGGCGTGCTTGCCTTCCCAGTCCTCCCGGATTAAGTCTAGGGGCCCACGTACCCAGCGTCCATATAAGAGTTCGAAAGGGGGAAAATCCTGTCGACTATTGGGGCACCTCCCTGTATGCAAACAGGTGGGGAAGGTATTTCTCCCAGTCCCTCCCATGCTGTTCAACAAACACCCAGAGCATTGACTTCAGGGTACCATTGAATCTTTCCACAAGCCCACTGGCTTGTGGGTGATCTGATGTCGTGCATCTCACCACCCACACTTCTCCCATAAACATTTCATCAGGTCAGACATGAAGGAACCCCCTCGATTGGTGATAACCTCCTGCGGAAACCCAAAACGGGAGAAAATCCCAAGTAAGGCATCTGCCACTTTGTCTGTCCTCAGTGAGGCTAGGGTGACTGCCTCTGGGTACTGAGTGGCATAATCCACCACAGTCAGGATGAATCTCTTCCCAGAGGAGCTGGGGGTATTTAAAGGCCCCACAATATTTATTCCCACCTTCTGGAATGGCTCCTCCACTATGGCAATGGAATCAGGGTGGCTTGAGTTTTCTTGCCCGCTTTCCCTATTTCTTGGCACTGGTGACAAGACCTGCAATACTCCTTCACCTGCTGGGTGAATTTAGGCCAATAGAAATTTTAGGCCAACTGCTGCGTAGTGTGCGCAATTCCCAGATGACCAGACACGGGAATATTATATGCAGTCTTGAGCAACTGCTCACGATACGTCTGGGAAACGACAAGCTGCCTGCCTAGCACCCCTCCCTCTGTCTGCACAGCCTGAGTATACCTAAGTCCATTTTCCCAATAAACCTTATGTCTGCCGTCACCGCCCTGTGCTCTGTCAGAGTTTGCCCAAGCTCTCAGCTTCTCTAGACTAGGATGACTTCTCTGAGCACCTGCAAACCCCTCACACATTCCCAAGGCATGGGACAGGTCCCCTTCAGTCGCTAAACTAGGGTCCTTAGCACTAGCGTCAGGGCACTCTGGATCACTGTCAGTCCCAACCCTCTGACAATGGGTCACCCCTCCCTCTTCGGAGTAGCCCTCTGTAGCTGTGTGGTTACTTGCTACTGGGGAAACTTCTACCCCCTTTTTGTTAGTCTCCATATCTGGAGACACAGGCTGGAGAACCAGCCTCTCAGTGGTGTCCACAATGGCTCCTGTGGGGTCCAGGAAACTACAGTGTTCCCTTGCCACTTGGCTACGGGTAACTGCACACACCTTCTGTTTGAGATTGCTGCGCAGGATCACATCCACTGCTAAGGTTTTGGGCTTCAGCCACCTGTTGCACAGTTCCCCCAGTTTCAACCCAGTTTAGGAGAACACTAGTGAGGGGCAATGTTTTCTCTTCACCAGTAAAGTCCTGTGCAGTAACATATTTATTGGGTATAAGCTGACCCGGCTCTACTAGATTCCCCTTTACCAAGGTCGAGGATGCCCCTGTGTCCCTTAACCCTTGCGTCTGTACACCATTCACCATGACTGGGTGTATGTGTTCCCTCATGTTCACTGGCATGTTTCCGGGGACACACAAACAACCCACTTCCTTCCTAGCCCCGTGTTGTGTATTGCTTGCTTTTTTGGGACACTGTCTGGCAGTATGCCCAGTTTCTTTACACAACCACATTCATTTCTTTTCTCAGAGAAATCTTTTCTCTGAAACCTGGGGCTAACTGGTTTCGGTAGAGGCAGTGAGGATTTTAGCTGCCCTGAAGGTGAGCTTTTCCCCTACTGCACTGCCACGCCCACCCCATTCGCTCTCCGAGCAGGTCTGCTCTTGACATAGCGGTCCAAGAGTTCAGCAGCCTCTTGCACTGTTTTGGGATCTCAGTCCTCCAGCCAGATTTTCAGCTCTGCTGGGCATGCCCAGAAAAACTCTTCTAACAAAATCACATTTTCAATTTTATCAACAGAGTTTGCTTCAATTCCTTCCCAACAACATTTTAAAAACTGACGTCGTTTCATGGCTAGCTCCTCGTTGCTCATGTCGGGGCTTCTCCTGAGCTTATGGAATTTAGCTCTGTATGATTCAGCAGTTAATTAAAATGTCTTTAACAGTGCAGCTTTAAGTTTGCTGTAATCATCACTGTCCTCATTGTCCATTTGACCCAATGTATCCTGAGCATTCCCGTTAAGTAGCGGGGATAGCTGGAAGTTCCAGGACTCCCTAGGAATTTTAGCCTGAATATAAACCTTTTCAAATGAATTTAAAAACGCATCCATATCCTCCCCCTCTTTAAATTCGGCCATCAATTTGGAATTCAATTTGTAACCCAGTTCTGTAGTCCCAGTTAAACCCAAGCCACTTACCTGCTCTGGTGCCGCTGGTTGAAGTTGTAGTTTCTCCAGTTCATGTTGCCTCTGGCGCTCATGCTCCTCACGGTCAATGTCTCTCTGTTCTGGCTTTGCCTCATGGTCCGCCTCCCACTGTTCACGGTCCCTGTCCCTCTGGAACTTCAGCTCCATTCTGCGCAACTCAGTTTGCAGCCTGAGTACTTCTGGATCCAGGATACTGGTGACCTTCCTCTGTTGCTGTGGCCCTTCACTGACCATAGCCCTGTTGCCCTCCTCATCAGATCTGGACACTGCACTGGCCGCTAGCCCTGCCACACTCAAGGTTTGGTCTTTTTCAGTCACTGTCTGTCACTCGATGCTCTGGGTATCTGCTACCATCAGGGCATCAACGAGGTTCTGTTTGGAGGCTTTCACCTCAAATGGGACTCCTCTGTCCCCACACAACTGCTTTAAGTAGTCTACAGTGTGCCTGCTGTAGTTGGAAGCCATCTTCTTCCCTAACTACGGCTACTCTGACTTGCACTTTAGAAAAAAAAAAATAAACCGGTGGAACTTGACTGTATGACAAGTGATATAGTTCTGTCTCCTTTTTTAAAAATAAATCACTGTCTTTTTCGTTCTTTGCAAGTGAGCTGACGGTCTCAAGCTGACACACTGAACAATAAAAGCTTGTAATACCAAACTTATGCACACCGCTGCCAACCAATCTGTAACAACCCCACTCAGCAGGTCAGGCCCTCTGCTCCCACAGTGCCAACCTCCGAGCACAGTATTGTGAACAGTTAACAGAACAGGGTAACCCTCTTGTCTGTTTTGTGGGTTTGAATCAGACTTTGGGCTCAAGTTCTGGAGGGATTCAAACTGTGAACCTCTTGCTAGCGTACCCAATGTGCAGGCTCAGATAATTCTACTCTTCGGGGCGCAGATATCTTTGCCTACAGGCACCTAACCAGGCATACAAAATGAACCCTTAAAACTCTATTAAAGACCTCAGAATAAACTCTTACCTTTTCCCAGTTTGGTAAAACCAGTAAGCTTTGTACAGTGTCAGTTTTAACCATATGCTTCCCTTGTCAAAGAAGGAATTTCAAAGCCACACCAGGTAGTCTCTAAACATAGAGGTTTACTTAAAATAGATAAAAATGTAAAACACAGAACCATATATCACAACACATAAAATCTTTTAAAACAATAAGGTTTAAAAAGTGCAAATTCCTACCAATAATACAGTTAGACCTGTCTACCTAATGTATTCTTATTTTCTTATAGTGTTGTAGATGTTTCTTTTTTCAGAGTCCAAACGTGTGTGTGTGTGTGTGTGTGTAAAGATCTGTTACAGCATAATTAAAACACTGTCTTGACCCTGCCTTCTCCATGATGTCACCCAGCTCCTCCTCTGTTTATTAAAAATTATACAATCAGGATGTCTTGTGTCGGGAGGTAAATTGATAGGTGACATCAGCAGAAAAAACTTGTTTACCCATATGACTTCCCAATTAAGTCTGTCATTTTCCAAGTCCCTTCTTTCATCCATGAGCAGCTTCTTCTCTCAAGGACGTCAAAGGACCTTTTATGACTTCGCACCCCCATGACATAACCTGTACCCTTCCTCTGAACGCCATAAAAGTTTGATTTTTCCAGCCTAGCAGCTGGCAACTACAATTAAGCTAGAAAAATAGGAGATCCTTACTTTAAGTCTCTTCTAGCCTGTAATTATCTCCTGGCCTTCCAGGTAACACCTTGTAGCTAAATCCTGGAGGGGTGTCATACCACAGGCTGTTTCAGCATGTCTCGTGAGAGAGACTCAATAACACATTTTTATATTACAAAAATCATACAGCGATCAGAACCAGCTGTCCAGTGTCACACTCAACAGTTCTTTCTTTCAGAGCTGATTCTATCATTTTCCCTACCACTTTGGTCAAACTAGCAGGTCTGTAGTTTCCTGCCTCTGCTTTGCTCCCACTTTTGTGAAGGGGAATCGTATCTGCCCCCCTCTAGTCCTCAGGTATCAAACTATCCTCCCATGATTTGTTAAAAAGGGTAGTCACTGGTGTCACTAGTTCTCCCCTTAGTTCTTTTAGAATTCTGGGGTGAATCCCGTCAGACCCCATTGCTTTGTCCACCTTCAGTTTTAGGAGTTCTTTCAGAACCCTTACTTCTGTGAATGGACTGGTATCGACCCCCCCCCCATCTACAGTTCTTCTTTTGATTGGATTAAGTACCTCCCCCCTCCTCTGTGAATACTGAGCAGAAGTATTCGTTCAGTATCCCTGCTTTTTTACTGTCACCCTCCCCTTTATTAAGCCTCACTATCCCTCCTTTGGTCTTTCTTCACTCCCTAATGTACCTATAAAATATTTTATCCTCCTTCTTAACCGAGTTGGCTATCTTTTCCTCGGTTTGGGCCTTTGCTATTCTGACTGCCTTCCCTGCTTTCTTCTGCTTTAACTGGTGCTGTTCTCTGTCCTGCTTCTTCTGTGTTTCCTTATACTTTCTGAATGTTATCTTTTTCTCCCTAGCCTTCCCCGCCACCTCTTATGAGAACCATAGTGTTTTTTTCCTTCATTTTAATTTGTTTATTTGCTTCACACAAAGGTTTGTTGCCTCTGTGATGGAAGTTTTGATGTTTCCCCATTGTTCCTCCACCACTCCTTCTTCCCCATTTGCTCATGCTTTTCCGAGGCACTCTTCCATTTTGCAAAAGTCAGCCCTCCTGAAGTCCAGTACCCTCACTTTTGCGTGGCTTGACTCTACAGTTGTGTTTATCGTGAGCCACACTGTTTGGTGGTCACCTTTTCCCAGACGGCTACCCACTTCTAAATCTGAGATCCTCTCTCCATCCCCGTTGGAAAGTACCAGGTCTAAGACTGCTCCTTCCCGAGTGAGTTCCAACACTAGCTGCCTGAGGTATGCCCTGACCCGGGGGCAGTGGACGTGGCCTATCTGGACTTCAGTAAGGTCTTTGACACCATCTCTCATAGGAGGCTGGTGAGCAAGATGGAAAGCCTCGGGTTGTGTGGGAAAATAACAAGCTTCGTGGAGGCCTGGCTGTTAGAAAGAACTCGGAGGATGGTACTAAATGGGGTGCAGTCCGGGACAGTGAGGGTGAAGAGTGGAGTACCACAGAGGTCAGTTTTGGGTTCACTTCTCTTCAACATCTACATCAGTGATATTGCTGGGGGTTTGAAGGGGAGGGTGTGTCTATTTGCTGATGATACAAAAATATGCAATAGAATGGACACCCCGGGGGGTTGGAGGACATGAGGGAGGACTTAAAGATGCTTGAAAAATGGTCTGGGACGTGGCAGCTGAAATTTAATGCCAAGAAGTGCGCTGTGATGCACTTGGGGAGTAGGAACAGAAGAGCAGGGTACACCCTAGGTGGAGAGGAAATTAAAGTAACAGAACAGTAGAGGGATCTGGGAATCATAGTCTCCTCGAACCCTAAGGTAGGAATCCAATGTAGCAGGGTGGCGGGAAAGACCAATGGAATGTTGGCATGCATAGGCAGGGGCATTACTAGCAGAAGGAGGGAGGTAATAATGCCCCTTTACAAAGCCATGGTGAGGCTGCACCTGGAGTATGGGGTTCAGTTCTGGAGGCCACATCTCCACAAGGATATAGATGGTGTTGGAGAGGGTTCAGAGAAGGGCAACCAAGATGGTGCAGGGTATGCAGGGAAAGTCATATGAGCAGAGGTGTAAGAAGCTGGATCTGTACACACTGGAGATGAGGGAAAGGGGAGACAAGATTGAAACTTTTAAATATGTAAAGGGGCTCAGTAAAGTGGGAGAATAGGTTTTACATATGAGGAAGGAGGGGGTCAGAACTAGACGGCACAGCCTCAGACTGCAAGGAAAAAATACAGGGGCAATGTGAGAGGGCATTTCCTCATGGAGAGGGTAGTGGAGCCCTGGAGTTGACTACCAAATGGAGTGGTGGGGGCTAAATCTGTGGAAGAATTCATAAGAGTATGAGACAAGCATATGGGGCTGAGTATTTGGGGAGGGTGGGGGCTGGCAGGGAGGAGGAGGTGTAGTGGGGGGGAAAGTAGACTATATGGGCCAGTATAATAATAATAATTATAAAACTTTACTTATTAAGTGCCTTTCAAGCACCAAGGTGCTGTACAAAATGAGCATAAAACAAAACCATATATAAAATCACTATAACAGCCATCTTAATTATTAACAATAAAAAAAAGAGCATATTTAAAATCAGAATAACAGCACTCTCATAAAAGCCTGAGTCCAAAGATAGGTCTTAAGCTCATGCTTGAAAATCTCCACGGTCGTGCATTCCCGAAGCTGGCAAGGCAGAGAATTCCAGAGGGTTGGGACAACAAACCTAAAAGCCCGAGCCCCAGATGATTTTAAAATAACCCTCAAAACCTCCAGCAACCCCATGTCAGCCGAATGGAGCTGTCGTACAGGAATATAGGCAATCAAAAGCTCTTTCATGTAGTCAGGGCCAAGTCCGTGCAGGGCTTTGAAGATCAAAAGGACCTACTTTAAAGATGATCCACCACTGTATATACAGCCAATGCAGATCGTGCAAGACAGGGTTAATATGCATTCTTCTCGGTACCCCTATCAACAGCCTAGCAGCAGTGTTCTGCACTAGCTGCAAGCAGCGGATGTCAACGCCAGGAAGCCCCAGGTAAAGGGAGTTGCAGTAGTCAAGGCGAGAGGTCACGAAGGCATGGACCAACACAGGTAAATCGCAGGACGGAACAAGGTGCTTCACCCTGGCAATAGTCCTAAGATGGTAAAATGCAGACTTAACGACTGTTGACACCTGATAACGAAGGGTCAGCCCGTCGTCAAGTACAATTCCCAGGTTACACACTTGTTCAGAGATAAGAAGCTGAGCTCCCCCCAGGAATAAACCAGAAGGCAGATCAGACCTTAACCTCTGTATCCTGCGACCCGGATCCACAACCATATAACCTCGGTTTTACCAGTGTTCAACTTTAACCAGCTCAAATTCATCCAATCATGGATTTCAGCGAGGCAGTTGTTAAATACTGAGAAAGCACTATCCTGGTTGGGCACAAAAAGACAGGTAGACCTGGGTATCATCAGCATAGCAGTGAAACCTCAGCCCATACCGTGTTACAATGTCTCCAAAGGGCAGCATATACACTGCAAACAACATGGGGGAGAGCGTCTAGCCCTGGGGGAACCCACACTGTAGAGAGAAAGGGTCAGAGGAGATAATCCCTGACACAACTCTCTGTGTTCTCCCAGATAGAAAAAATGAAAACCATCTGAGCACTGTACCAGCCAGTCCGCAGATGGTCCTCAGGCGCTTGAGCAAAACCCCATGGTCTACAGTGTCAAAAGCTGAAGAAAGATCAAGGAGAACCAAGATAGAACGGTTTCTCCGATCTCTTGCCATCAAGAGATCATTGAGCACCCGAACCAGAGCAGTCTCAGTACTATGCCTCTTACGAAAACCAGACTGGAAAGGTTCGTAGATATTATGGATGGTCAAATGGTCCTCCAGCTGGATTGCCACTACCTTCTCAATAGCCTTCCCAATAAAGGGAAGGTTGGAGACTGGTCTGTAATTGGCAAAAAACATCTGTGTCCAAGGAAGCTTTCTTCAAAAGGGCAGTTACCACCGCTTCCTTCAAGGAGCTAGGAAACTCACCCAATTCTAAGGAGTACCAGATTATTTGAACCAGAAATGGGCCCACGATCTCAACACAACCCAAAATCAGGGAGGTTGGTCCGGGATCTAAACTACAGCACGTAGGGTGCATCCCCTGGACAATCCGCATAAGATCCTCGAACTCCGACTGGTCAAAGGAACTCCAGGAGGCCCAGGATAGCATGACCAAGCGCCGACCAACCGCGTCCCCCATAGAGTGAGTCTGTCGGATCTCTGATCTCATGTCGGCCACCTTATTCGCAAAGAATTGAGCAATCTCATCACTTTTCTCTTGTGAAAAGGCTCGACAGAGTTGGAGACAGGCTGGGTTGCACAGCCTGTCCACAGTTCTGAAGAGCTGAGCCAGTCGATTCTGAGCGACAACAATCACCCTGGACAGGAATTCTGCCTTCTTACGGGAGGTCTCTGATTGGTAGAGCTGATAATGCCCCTTCAAACTAAGGCGGTCGACTTCTAAGGGAGATTTCCTCCAGCAACACTCAAACCATCGTCCTACACGTCGCAAGTCCCTCAAGGACCCATCAAACTTTGGGGCCCGAGGACAGAGAGAGAGGGGACGAACACGGACAGGAGCAAGTAAGTTGAGAGCCGAGGAAATGGCCTGATTATAGGCCAAAACCAATGTCTCCGGACTATTGCTAGCAACCAGAAACTCTGAGAGGTTCAATACAGCCATCAGGTCTTCAGGGCACACATCCCGCAAAGGGCGGTATCGAACCATCTCCACAGGGGCAGACCTACGAAGGGAAGCAGAAAAATTTAAGCCCACGGTGTAATGATCAGACCAACTGACTGGTTCCACCACCAAATCAGAGGCCTCAATCCCCAGGAGAACGACCAAATCCAAGGAGTGACCATGATTGTGCGTAGCTGAAGAAACAATCTGTGTGAAGCCCAGCGATATCATCAGCTGGAGGAAGTGCTGACCAAAAACTGAGAATTCATTGTCGACCCAAGCATTGAAGTCACCCAGAACCATCAATCTGGGCGACTCCAATGCCATATCGGCGACAAAGTCTGCCACTTCCTGCAGGAATCGTCCCTCGTCCCCTGGTGGACGGTAGACGAGGGCTATCCTGTAACCTATACCGGCTACTACTGTACTCAAAGGATTCGGCTTCAACTGGTACACTCGTGAGCCCCAATCCGGTCTTGAAACAGACCGCGATCCAATCTCGGGCGGTGAATCACCGAGTACCCGACTGGAACTGCTGCCACCAAAATAGGACCAGCATTATGATCCAGTCAGGTCTCGGTAATGCAACAGATCTGGCATTGCACAACACCGCGTGAGTTGGACAGGGTTCTGGAGCTGTCCTGACTACTTGCCCATCAAAAGAGGCGGTGCCCCTGGGTATGGGGACTAGATATGGAACTCCACGTTCCAGGCTCCATTTCGCCCTAAGTCTTCTGGACTAATAAGCCATGAGACCATGAGAGGTCTGTTCATTTGCCCTCTAATATCCGCGGCCTCCACCAAATCCACCCCGAACCCTCTTACGTGCAATACCATGTGCCTGATAGCGCTGGTAGATGGAAAATGGGAGAGGAGGGGAGGAAAAAGGGAGGAGGGCATGCAGATCGGAGGACGAATAACGCACGACCGGGGAGACTTGCCAACACATATCACAAGCTGAGAACAAACTAAATACCAGACACTTCCGTAAAACCCTAACTACCTCATACATAAACTACCCCAAAAAATAAAACCCACACAACTACACTTTACTCAAAAGAAAATAACAAAATTAATAAACAACTAAACAAAACAACATTAATTAATTTCCCGATCCCCAGGACCCTCTCACAGCACTGAGGAGAAAAAGAAAAACAAAATACACTTCAAACTGGTTTTGTCCTAAAAGTCCTCTCACTACCAGTAGGAGAAAAGCATTTAAAAAAAAAATGTAAGTAATCCATTTGAAATTTAAGGCACTCTCACTGCCGATGATGGTTAGTCTTACACAGAATCCGGTGATAAAAGGGCAGTGAGGCCCTCTCACCACTCACACTTTCCTTTATCAGATGATACCAGAATCCAGTGAAAAGTCAAATGGCATTACAATAACTCAAACAATAAATAAACGTGGTGCAAGTCCATAGGTGGAAGCAGTCTCGAATAAGGCCAAAGATATCCACAGGCCAAACCACAGGAAGTCAGGCCCCCCCACACACCTCCCAAATGCCTAATGAGGTTCTACTGTTCTAACAGGATCCGCAACTACTGCTAACCCAAGGCCGGACTCGCAGGCTGACTCCGGAGCAGCTTAGGAGCCCCCTAATGACCCCCAACTCCTTAGGGAGAGAATAGGAGCAGCTCCTGCTCGGTCCCAAGCTGCACAACCCAAGATCACCCAGGCATAAACCAAGGGGAGCCTCCCACAACCAAGGTCACTGCTAAGGGCCTGCTTCCCCGAGTAATATTAACATAAAATGATGAAAAAGAAATAAAAATCCCAGAAAAAGTGGGACACTGATCAATAAATCATGTCCCACACTCATGGTACTTCAAAACCATCAGCTGTCTTTCTCAATCAAAATTCTTGAAATCTTGCAATACTCTCCTTGAGGAAACTCAGTTCTTCACCAAAAACCGCCGCAATCTTCAGTAATATGTCCAAAGTATAGAATCCAGCATCACACAGCGATGACAAACAATCCACTGATCCACTTCAGGTAAACGGCAGATGACTAGGGGACAAACCCAGCCAGATAATTAAGAAGCAAGTCGAGGAAGCAAGTCAGGGAAGTAGAATTCAGTCACTATGACCCCCCGGCAGGCAGCTCACTTCCCTACGCTGAAAAGGCGTTAAAGCAGGAGGTAGCAGCAGATATCAGGTGGAAAAAAGTGTCTCCTCGGTTTGCTGATATAACTCCCATAACACAACCTCGTTGCACTCTTGAGAAAGCAGCAGGATAGAGCAGCAACAGACAAATCCCGTAGTGTAATGTAGCCCCCCCCCCGCAAAGCAACTCATTCCACACCTAAGGGAACGCCAGGGTAAACAACAGCATAAAGCCAAAAACACGATACACGGCCGTAGAACACTGACCAGCACAGGGTTTTAAATAATTGATTAGCAGGTTTTTTCTTGCGACAATACTAACCGTACAGAAAGCATTTATACAGGTTTTCTAGAAGTGTTAGGTTTATTAAACACAGTGAGGCAAGTGCTATGCATTTTCACAATGTTTTAGAACTTTTATGAACAAAACGCTAATCAATTTTTAGAGTTAAATAAAACCCTGCAGCAGGGAAAAGGAATAACAGACAAAATGAATAAAACAAATAAAAATTAAAATAAAACAGTTTAAGCAAAACAAATACAATGAGGCACTTCAAGGTACTGAAGGCTGGTCCAGCGTGACCGCCATCTTGAAACTTTATGGTCCTTTTCTTCTGTCAAGCCTCTATGATTCTATGATTTCCTTGTCCATCCCCGAGATGGGGGGTCTATATACAACCCCAGTGCGGATTGTGGTGCCATTTCCTGTCTCCAGGGTGACCCACATAGCCTCCTCTCCTCCCTGTTTACTCTTTAGTTCCATTGCTTTTATCCCTTCCCTCATGTAGAGAGCTCCTCCTCCTCCTCCTCCTCCTCCTCCTCCTCTTCTACCCTTCCTATCCCTTCTGTAGATTGTGTACCCTGGTATGTTGACATTCCAGTCATGGTTCTCTGTGTACCATGTTTCTGTGACTGCCACAATATCCAGGTGTCCCTCTTCCATCAAGGCCACTAGTTCAGGGAGCTTGTTTCCCAGACTACGGGTGTTGGTACTCATTGCCCTCCATTTTTTGATGGCTTTACACCTTTTAGCCCCATCCCTATCCTTACTGCCTTTGCCTTTTTCTCCATTTACCCTTGCCCCTCTCCCTATCGATTTCTCTATTTTGATGTTTACCTTGCTAACTACCCTGTTTTTTTTTTTTTGGGGGGGTTCCCTGTTCCTTTACAGTGCCTCCCCCTTTAGCTATTTTAAATGCTTGCTGATGAAGCATTTAAACCAATCAGCTAGGATCCTGGTTCCCCTCCTGGACAGATGCAGACCATCGCACTAGTATAGGCCTGTATCCCTCCAGGTGGACCCCCAGTCCCCAGTGAAGTCAAATTCCTGAGTTCTGCACCAGTTTTTCAACCACTGATTGAATACCATGGTGCGGAGCACCCTAGCCTCACCGGCGGCAGTACTGGACCTAGCGGGTCTCCCGAGGACTAGTGGGGATCCGGATACTCTGGTACAGAGCTATAATAGTGCTGTGTCTGAGGCTCAGAATCTGATAGTTCCTGTCCTATTTCGCCCCCTCACTCAGCACCCTCGGTCCCCTTGATTTGATGGGACTTTGAGGGAGCTGAGAAGAGTGGGACAAAGGATGGAGCGTTGCTGGCGGAAATCGGGCCTTGATGCTGACAAACTTAGATTGATGGCCCATTATAAGGACTATCAATTGGCTATCTCCCATAAGAAGGCAGAGTTCCTGTCAGAGGGAGATTGCTGCAGCAAAGAATCGACCAGCTCAGCTCTTTTGTACTGAGGACAGACTGTGCAATCCAGCCTGTCTGCAGACGGAGAGAGCGTTGTCACAAGAGAAATGTGATGAGTTTGCTTGATTCTTTTCTAATAAGGTTGCCGACATCAGGTCTGAGGTCCATGCAGCTCGCTTCAGTGGGAATGGCGGTGGTCAGTGGGAGTTTGCAGACCCTCGGTCTGTCTGGTCTGACTTCTGCCGGCTGGCAATTGAGGATGTCGTGAGGATTATTCAGAGCGTGCAGCTGACCTGCTGTGGTTTGGACCCGGGCCCAACGCGCCTCCTTGTGGGTTGTGTTGAGGTCATCGGCCCAGTACTAGCTGAGAGTGTCTAGTGTTCATTAGAATCAAGTGTGTTTCCGGACACCCTGAAGGAGGCAGTGGTAACTCCTCTCCTCTCCTTAAGAAAACCTCTCTGGACCCAGACTGTCTTGCAAACTACAGACCCATCGATAACCTTCCCTTTGTGGGTAAGGTTGTTGAGAAGGTGGTTGTGCTGCAGCTGGAGGATCACTTGACCATTCACAACATCTACGATCCTCTTCAGTCTGGATTTCGGAAAAGGCACAGTACAGAGACGGCCCTTGTTTGGGTTCTCAATGATCTCCTGACAGTGAGAGACCAGAAGAGCCGTTCCATCTTGGTTCTTCTTGATCTCTCCACGGCATTTGACACCATGGACCATGGTGTGTTGGTAGAGCACCCTCGGCTGATCTGTGGACTATCAGGTATAGTCCTCAGTTTCAATCCTTCCTCACCGGCAGGTTTCAGAGAGTTGTTTCAGGGGTGTATTCCTCTGACAAGTTCTCACTGTTGTGTGGGGTGCCACGCTTAGTGGTATCTCCCATGTTTGCAGTGTATATGCTGCTGTTGGGAGACATTGTTAGGCGGTATGGGCTGAGTTTTCACTGCTGTGCAGATGACACTCAGCTCTTCTTGTCCTTTGTGCCCAATCAGGTGGGAGCCATCCCGAGTTTTAACAACTGCCTCTCGGAGATTCAAGACTGGATGAGTGCCAACTGGCTGAGGGTGATCCCGAATAAGACCAAGGTTTTGGTGGTGGACCCAGGTTGTCGGATACAGGGGTTATCAGTTGGGCGACTTTCTGGGCTTTGGCTTGGGCTGCCAGCTGATGGCCTCTGAGCTGGTGTGAGATCTGGGGGTAATTCTTGATGAGGGACTGACACTTAAATCTCAGTTGTCGTCCATTGCCAAGATTGCCTTTTACCATCTGAGGAACATTGCTCGGATCTAACACCTACTTCCGGCCAATGACCTTCCAACTCTGGTTTACACCTTTGTGACCTCTCGCCTTGACTGCTGTAATTCCCTTTACCTAGGGCTACTGGGGGTTGATATCCGCCACTTGCAGCTGGTGCAGAACGCAGCAGCGAGGCTGTTGACTGGGTTGCCTCGAGGTTACCATGTCACGCCTGTGCTGCGCGATCTGCACTGGCTGCCTATTCAGTGGCAGATCACCTTCAAGGTCAGTTGCTGACCTATAAGGCCCACGGGAGAGGGCACAAGTATCTACATGTGTAACCCCTAGATGGCGCTATCCCAGGGCTACTACCCCTGCCTGATTTGCCACTAACAGGTTGAGGGGCCTGGATCCAATGGCGGGTGCCTCCACCCAGGGTCAGGGTTTGCAATAGTTAAACTTACTTGGTCACAGCCCTCTGGGACACTGCACCCCCTTTCTTCCCACTAGTTGCCCACACAATATATCAAATTACCTTCACAGTATACACTTACCCCAGGTCTGGTTCCGGCACTGGGACCTCCTGTGAAATAAGATACAGTGCAACAATCACAGTACAGTACTTAACATAGACAAATACCTCAGGCAGTATAACTTTGCTGAAACAAGCAGCTCGGATTTATTTAGGGGATATAACAAGGACAGGAAATCAGGTTAATTAGCTTATCACTCTAATAATCTACCTATGGCTCTGTGCACAGGCCTATCCCTATCAGTTACTGTCCTGGGTACCCAAGCCCTAGTGGCTAGTCCAAACCGTGGCAGCTGGTAGGGCCCTTTCACACAGTGAAAAAAAAATTAGCTTAAACAGTCAGCAGTACAGTAATTCCATTTGGATTTAATGTGGCAATTCAACAGGGAGCGACCCTGAATTAGTACTCACGACCTCCAAACAAGATAGGGTCCTTCAATGTCAGCAGGGCTACTTTTGAGCTCCACGAGACTCTTCACACATTTATATGGAAAAAAAAAGAAAGTACTATACCAGGCAGGCTGCTTCTCTATCCCGATCGCAATTACTGCACAATACCCGGGAGAACACACAGCAGATTCAGTTCCTGACAGACCGAGTGCAATTCAACAATTTCTCCAGTCTTCTACAGGGTGAGCCTGGTTTCTACTCTTCAGATATCCTTTGATTCTCTTCACGGGGCTGGATTCAGTCCTAACAAGCAGTTACACAAGCTGCAGACCGAACTCTGGGCCTTACACGTTCCGACTAAAACTGCACTGAAGGAGCACAGGGTTTCTTCCCTTCACTCCCAGACCTAAACTGAAACTCCAACAGACAAAACCAGGCACTTCCTTTGAGTTCCTCCCAGTTCTTGACTGGATTGGCTGTCACTCACAATAGACTGCTGCTGTTGGTCCAAAAGGCGCTGAAGTCTAAACTACATCTCCCAGAGTCACTGCCCATACAATCCTCTTGTGGCTGGCTCAGATTATGAGTCCAAGTTCTGATTCGTCCAAGGCACCATTTTAGAGCTAGCTTACCCCCACACTGATTGGTCCAGTTCAGCAGTTCAAAACCAGAATAGGAACTAGCAGACACAGTTCTGACTGCAAAGAAAGCAGAGTTAGACAAACTGTAATTTCATTATTACTCTAAATAATTTCTGGTGTAACCCCCTGCAAATGGGGGTTCCCAAAAGACTTCAGGAGCTTGCTTGAATGCTCCAAGCCTGAATGGTTGTTTAAGCCATTTATCAGTGAGTGTTTTAGAACCTCTGGTACTGTCTCTTTAAGAGCTGTCTGCTTGCAGACATAATTAGTTGTATGGGGGACTGTGTGTTTCTTTGATTGAGTACCACTCAAGCTGCTGCCAATTCACTCCATTTTTGCAGTCACTAGGAGTGCAAAGGGAACCTATCTGAAAGATGTAACTGTTTGCCAGAAATCATGTAGAGTAATAATGAAAATACAGTTTGTCTAACCTGCTTTCTTTGCAGTCAGAACTGTGTCTGCCTAGTTCCCCATTCTGGTTTTGAACTGCTGAACTGGACCAATCAGTGTGGGGTAAGCTAGCTCTAAAATGGTGCCTTGGGCGAATCAGAACTTGGACTCATAATCTGAGCCAGCCACAAGAGGATTGTATGGGCAGTGGCTCTGGGAGATGTAGTTTAGACTTCAGTGCCTTTTGGACCAACAGCAGCAGTCTATTGTGAGTGACAGCCAATCCAGTCAAGAACTGGGAGGAACTCAAAGGAAGTGCCGGTTTTGTCTGTTGGAGTTTCAGTTTGAGTTTTGGCAGTGAAGGGAAAGGAACCTGTGCTCCTTCAGTGCAGTTTTAGTCGGAAACGTGTGTAAGGCCCAGAGTTCCGGTCTGCAGCTTGTGTAACTGCTTGTTAGGACTGAATCCGTCCTGTGAAGAGAATCAAAGGATATCTGAAGAGTAGAAACCAGGCTCACCCTGTAGAAGACTGAAGAAATTGCTGAATTGCACTCGGTCTGTCAGGAACTGAATCTGCTGTGTGTTCTCCCGGGTATTGTGCAGTAATTGCGATCGGGATAGAGATGCAGCCTGCCTGGTATAGTACTTTCTTTGCCATATAAATGTGTGAGGAGACTTGTGGAGCTCAAGTAGCCCTGCTGACATTGAAGGACCCTATCTTGTTTGGAGGTCGTGAGTACTAATTCAGGGTCGCCCCTGTTAATTGCCACATTAAATCCAACTGGAATCACTGTACTGCTGACTGTTTAAACTAATTTTTCTTTTCTCTGTGGGAAAGGGCCCCTACCAGCTGCCACGGTTTGGACTAGCCACTAGGGCTTGGGTACCCAGGGACATTAACTGGTAGGGATAGGCCTGTGCACAGAGCCATAGATAGATAGTAAAGTGATAAGCTAATTAACCTGATTTCCCCCTGTCCTTGTTATATTCCCCCTAAATAAATCCGAGCTGCTTGTTTCAGCAAAGTTATACTGCCTGAGGTATTTGTCTATGTTAAAGTACTGTACTGTGATTGTTGCACTGTATCTCATTTTACAGGAGGTCCCAGTGCCTGAACCACACCTGGGGAAAATGTATACTGTGAAGGTAATTCTGATATATTGTGTGGGCCACTAGTGGGAAGAAAGGGGGGTTGCAGTGTCCCAGAGGGCTGTGACCAAGTAAGTTTAACTATTGCAAACCCTGACCTCTGGGTGGAGGCACCCGCCATTAGATCCAGGCCCCTCAACCTGTTAGTGGCAAATCAGGTAGGGGTAGTAGCCCCTGGGATAGCGCCATCTAGGGGTTACTTCTTGGAGGCTCACCGCTGGGATTGTGTGTCCTCTAGTGGCCATATTTACGAACCACTGTTAAAAAAAAAAAAAAAAAAAAAAAAAAATGGGTACCCCGACAGAAGTGGCTGTGCACCGGCTGGTGGAGTGGTGTACTGGGGAAGAGATTGACCCCCAAAATGCTATGCTTATCCTGGACATCCCCCTGGGTATCAATACGGACACTGTACAGGGAGTACTTTCCAAGGTGGAAGGTTTACAAAACCCTGTGGTGGTGGGTCGGCACTGCTAATCTGCTCACCCACACTTTCCTGGCCCTAGTAGAGTTTAAGGATCCCATAGATAGCTCCAAAGTGCCACAGACCATTACCCCAGAGGAGCCCTCACTGCCTGGAGAGTGATAACTAAGTACAGTAAAGACCCGGGGGAATGAGCCCCCACCACTGTCTGAAACTTTTGAGGACAAATTTGCTAAATGGTTGCTGGGGGAAGGGAAAACTGTGGAGGACTTGAAGAAACTATTCTTGCCACCTGGGGGTGTTCCTCCCCCAACACCCTCTCCCACTCCAGTACCCATAATGGTGGCTGAACCAATGCAGACTCCTATTTCTGCACCTGCCATTAGTCACGACTCTTACCGAAGGTTGAGGATCTTCTCTGGCACCCTCCCCACCCCCCAAGGGGAGGATGACTGGGAGACCTGGATAGACTATGTTGCCCCCCAAGTGCTAGAATGGCAATGCTCGGAAGCCGAAAAGCCGAAGAGGGTTAGTGAGAGCCTCCGAGGTCCTGCCCTGGCTACCATCCGTGCTAAACGGGCCAGTAACCCTGAAGTGACTGCACAGGCCTATCTTGAGGCCTCGGAGAATGTGTATGGGAGCCAGATTCTGATGAGGATCTATGGTGGAGAGTAAATGCACAACAGTACCAAGGAGTTGTTGTCTGTGTATGTATCTCGGCTGGAAAAATTGTTGCAAGAATGCCTCAGAAAGGGTGAGTTGCCAGCGATTGAACTGGACCGAACCAGGCTGGACAGGATCCTTAAGTCTGCCCCTTCTCAGAACTGCTGTTGCTTCAGTTCGCCTGGAAAATCGACTGGAATCCCCACCCTCCTATGATGAGTTAATGAGAGAAATTCGAGGAGTTGAGAAAAGGCGACCTTGGGAGGACCTGCACCAATAGCTGCGGCTCAGACCAGTGACTGAGGGTGGCCCATCAAGTGAAGTTCAGGGCAGAGGTTGGCAGTCAATGAGTGCTCTGACAAGGAAAAGATATGCCACAATGGGGCGAACTGTTGAGAGAGATCCGAGAATTCAAAAACAGTCCCTTTATGAAGGCCACGCCTGCAAATGCGGGCCCTGACCTATATCCGACTGCATCTGCTTAGGGGTGGGTGTACCCACCCATGTATCTCCTGCTGATAACAGCTCAAACTCAATTCCTTGACCATGGAAGTGGAGAAACTGACGAGATGTCTCCAAATGCTTATCCGCCGCAGACAGAGATGGCACCAAGGTTTCCAGTTAGTAATACCCCGCCCTGGCTCCCAGTGTGGTGCCTCGGCCAGCTCAAACTCCAGAAAGTATGTTTTGCTATAATTGTGGGAAGGATGGGCACATGAAAGGGAATGCCAGTCCCCAAAAGACACTGACAAAGTTGCATATAGGCTACAAGGAGAGCTTGGAGAACAAATCAGTGGTTAAGAGGTGCATGAAATGATCTCAGTGAGGGCACCAAAATGCTAACTCACGTCCTTTGTGGCAAGGTCAGTTGCCCAGGCCCCACTATCGCCTCTCCAGACTGGTCCAGAATAGTGGGTCCCTCCATGGAGACCACTGTAAAGGTGAATGGAGTGTCTGCAAGAGCTGTATTAGACAGTGGCTCCCAAGTGACAATTATGTTCCAGGATTGGTATCAGAAGCATTTGTCAGACGTACCTTACAACCATTAGAAGGACTGCATGTATGGGGGTTAAGTGAGAAGGCCTACCCCTATTCGGGTATATCGAATTTGCTGTCTTTCCCCACCTCCGTGGCTGGAGTGGCCGAACAAGTAGAGACTCTAGCCTTAGTGTGTCCCCCACTGGACTGTATGATGGTGTCCCTTTGTTGATTGGAACAAATGCTCATATGTTCGGAAGGCTGGCACAGTTGTGTTATGAAAACAGGGGTCAAAAACTAGTAGAGCTTTAAGAGTTCCAGCTTTAATTAAGAAGGCCTATGAGGCAGAGAGATGCTGAAAAATAGAACCAGAGGAACCGGTCGGAATTGTATGGAAGAAGGATCCTGAGTCTCTGATCCTGGTGCCAAATGCCCAGTGTACCTTACAGGGAGAGGTCCGTATCAGAAAGGTTGTTAAGAATAAAATATTAATGTTGGATGCACCAGGCGATGGAAAATTGCCAGAGGGACTGCTGGTCAAGCCTAGTATTTTGCCCGCTAGAGCCCATGCTTATGCTAGAAGGGTAACGGTCCGAGTTCATAATGTGTCTGAAAGAGACATTCGAGTAAATAGAGGTTGCATCCTGGCTAATGTGCATTGTGCAGACACTGCAGTGCTACCCTGCAGCAAGAGTTCGAGGAAGAATGACAGAGTAACGCCTGACTTGTTTGATTTCGGTGACTCCCCGTTGCCAGCTGAATGGAAAGTGAGGATCAGTGAAAAGCTTGCCCAGAGAGACCAGGTGTTTTCTTTAAAGGAATGGGACGTAGGATGCGTGCAAGGAGCTGAGCACAATATCCGGCTGCATGACGAAAGACCATTTCGTGAGAGGTCTCGACGCCTGGCACCTGCTGACATAGATGATGTGAGACGGCATCTGCAAGAGATGTTAGCTGCTGGTGTAATACAAGAATCCAGAAGCCCTTATGCTTCCCCCATTGTGGTAGTGAGGAAAAAGAATGGGACAGTAAGGATGTGTGTGGATTATCGCACCTTAAACGGCGGACTATCCCTGATCAGTACACATGCCCGCATTCAGGATGCTTTGGACTGCCTAAGCGGGAGCAAGTGGTTCTCTGTGTTGGATCTCCACTGAGGGTACTACCAGATCCGATGGCCCCAGAGGACCGTGAAGAGACAGCCTTTATCTGTCCCTTGGCTTCTAGAATTCATGAGGATGCCTCAAGGGTTTCAGGTGCCGTAGCCACTTTTCAACGATTGATGGAGCGTGCAGTGGGGACATGAACTTACTAGAGTGCCTGGTATACCTAGATGATGTTATTGTGTTTGGCAGCTCACTGGAGGAACATGAGAGCAGATTGTTTAAGGTATTGGACCGACTGGAGGACTTTGGCCTTAAATTGTCCATTGATAAGTGTCAATTCTTCAAACATCAGTAAAGTATGTGGGACACATAGTATCCACCGAGGAATAGAGACCGGCCCAAGTAAAGTTGAGGCCTTGACCACCTGGCCACAGCCCAAAATCTAAAGAACTGCAGAGATTCCTGGGATTCTGTGGTTATTATCAGCACTTCATCAAGGACTATTCAAGAGTGATCCAGCCCTTTACTTAACCTTACTCAAGGGTATCCCCAACCCACAAAAAATACCAAAGTCAGCGTCCCTCAAGACTGAAAGAGTGTATTTTCATCCGGTGAAGTATTTGGGGCCCTGGACTCCTGATTGTGAGACTGCTTTTCATGAGATCATATATCAACTACCCATGCTCCAGTGCTGGCCTATGCCGATCAAGAAAACCTACGTCCTGCACACTGATGCTAGCTTGCAAGGGTTGGGGCTGTGTTGTACCAAGAGCACGAGAATGGCCTGAGACCAGTGGCCTTTGCCAGTAGAAGCCTGACCCCATCCGAAAAGAACTATCCTGTACATAAGTTAGAGTTCCTAGCTTTGAAGTGGGCTATTGTTGACCAATTCCATGAGTACTTGTATGGGGCTAAAATACTAGTAAAACTGACAATAATCCTTTGACCTATGTGCAGACCTCAGCTAAGTTGGATGCCACTGGCCATAGGTGGCTTTCTGCATTATCTACATATGACTATGCTCTCGAATACCGAGCAGGTCTGAACCACATAGATGCTGATGCTCTCTCCCGGAGGCCTGTTCCCAGAATGATTGGGTCCGATTGGCAGAACCTGACATTCGGGCACTCTGCGGAAGTTTGACAGGGAGGAACAAATGTCCACGGATGCAGTGGACTGCATGGTGGATTGCTTGGGACCCTCTGAGAATTGCATACCTGCTGCTTATTGCCACTTTTCTGCAATAGACATTGGTGCACTGCCTCAGCTGGACAATGACAGTATTCGCGGGCTCAATCCCGCGATCCCATGATCAAAGCAACTTTAGAAGCCCTCATGCAGGAAAAGATGTGTCAAATCAGCTCCACTGAGTTGAGAACTGCACTGTTATACAAAGAAGGTCCTAAGTTGAAACTGATCAATAAACTGTTATACAGAGAACAGTAGACAGAGGGGACAAGTAGACAAACAACAACTAGTGCTGCCCACTGCCTTCGAGACTCAGTACTGAGGTCCTTGCACAACCACATGGGGCACCTTGGTATAGACAGAACACTTGACTTGGTGAGATCCAGATTCTATTGGCTTAAGATGGGGCTGATGTGGAGCAACACATTCGAACATAGTCGCTGCTTACAGAGAAAGCTTTGCCCCACAGAGCTGCCCCTTGTTAACATCACCACCAGTGCACCCATGGAGCTGGTCTGTATTGATTTTCTGAGTTTGGAGTCAGATCAAAGAAATATCAGTAATGTGCTGGTGGTCACTGACCATTTCACGAGATATGCCCTAGCTTTCCCCACCAAAGACCAGAAAGCATCCACTGTGGCCAAAGTACTTTAGAAAACTTTTGTTTTTCACTATGGGCTCCACAAAGAATCCATTCTGATCAAGGGAGACTTTGAGAGTCGTCTGATCAAAGAGATGCTTTCTCTGTGGGGAGTGCAAAAGTCCAGAACCACTCCTTACCACCCCAGGGGACCCACAGCCTGAACGTTTCAACCGCACTTTGCTAGATATGCTAGGCACCCTGCACCCAAAGGACAAGCCTAGATGGAGCCAACAAATTAGCACCCTGGTACATGCTTATAACTGCACCAAAAGTGATGCCACTGGGTTCTCCCCCTACCGCCTGATGTTTGGAAGAGAAGCTCGACTACCAGTAGATGTGTGTTTTGGGGTCTCTCCTGATGGGGTTCAAGCTGACAACTATTTACAGTATGTGCAAAGTTAAAGGCCCAGCTAACTCATGCGTACCAACTGGCTCAAACCATGGCTGCCAAAAGAAATCTGGCCAACAAAGGCGGTATGATAAAAGGTGAAAGCACAGGAACTCCAGGAGGAGATTGGGTATTGCTAAGAAATCTGGGACTGCATGGCAAACACAAGATTGCTGACAGATGGCACCATCTCCCTCACATTGTAGTGGGCAAACTAGATGATCTGCCAGTGTACAAAGTAAGGCCTGAGAACAATTCAAAGATGTAAAAACAATGCATAGAAATCATTTACCCCATTGGACAAATCCTGATTGAGTCTGAGCCCCCAGAAGATGCCCCTCTGGACCAGTGGCTAGAGCTGCTGCTAAGAAAAGATCAAGGAAGTCTGCACCTACAGAAGCAGAGTTAAAGTGTTCCCCTGCACAAGTCCCAGTTGAGCATGACTGTCAGTCCATATCAGAAGAAAGTGAGAGTGACTTTGAATACTATCCTTCTTCGAACTGAGTCAATTGTTTGGGGCAATCCCCTGATCAATACTGGAGACAAAGCTGGGCCTTCTGGACTGTCTAAGCCCCAGCTTCATCCCTGGAGCCAATGCTCCCAGAAAGTGAAGTGCAAAGCATCAGATCAGATGAAATGGAATCATTGTGCATGGTTGAACTGTTTGAGCTTTCAGGGAGGAAAATGATAGATTGGGGCAGACTGGTGATACACCGAACAAGAAGAGTATTTTGAGTGCCCTGACAGTCCACTGCCAGTGTCCGAGCTCTCCATGCGAGCCAAATGTTGTGGACTCAGAAACTGTAACTCCTGGAGCTGAAAGTGCCCCAAGTTCTAGCCTCTCTACCCCATGGAGACTCCCTGACAAGTGAGGACAATGCTGAAAATGAGGCTCAGAGTGCAGAGACTGTAACAGTTCCCCTAGAAAGACTGGTCGAGCTGTAAAGCCTGTGGTGCACCTCAGTTATGATTCACTTGGGAGGCCTGTGGACTTGCCTCTCAATGTTGTCCATAAAAGAGTGTATGTGTCCCGAGCTCATTGCCCAAACTGAGCGTCAGTGCTACCTCAAGTTACTTGTGTTGCCCTCTAAGTATGGTGCCCTTGCCCCATCCAGCCCCAAGGTAACTGATAGGAAGGGCCCCCTCTCTTCAGGTTTCATGTACAAGAGGTAATAACGAGTTATGGTACAATGGTATGTAATACTGTGTAAAAGTGGCGTACTGAAATGTTTCAGAAATGTGTTCTTGGTAAAATGATATATTGACTGATGATTACGTATGCAGGCCTAATGCAAATGTATATGGTTGCAGTTGAAACTTATGGGGTACTTGCTTGATGCGGTGCAAGCTTTCCAGGCCAGGAAGGGTGTAACCCCCCTGCAAATGGGGGTTCCCAAAAGACTTCCAGGAGCTTGCTTGAATGCTACAAGCCTGAATGGTGTTTAAGCCATTTATCAGTGAGTGTTTTTAGAACCTCTGGTACTGTCTCTTTAAGAGCTGTCTGCTTGCATACATAATTAGTTTGTATGGGGGACTGTGTGTTTCTTTGATTGAGTGCCACTCAAGCTGCTGCCAAGTCACTCCATTTTTGCAGTCACTAGGAGTGCAAAGGGAACCTATCTGAAAGATGTAACTGTTTGCCAGAAATCATGTAGAGTAATAATGAAAATGCAGTTTGTCTAACCTGCTTTCTTTGCAGTCAGAACTGTGTCTGCCTAGTTCCCCATTCTGGTTTTGAACTGCTGAACTGGACCAATCAGTGTGGGGTAAGCTAGCTCTAAAATGGTGCCTTGGACGAATCAGAACTTGGACTCATAATCTGAGCCAGCCACAAGAGGATTGCATGGGCAGTGACTCTGGGAGATGTAGTTTAGACTTAGGCGCCTTTTGGACCAACAGCAGCAGTCTATTGTGAGTGACAGCCAATCCAGTCAAGAACTGGGAGGAACTCAAAGGAAGTGCCGGTTTTGTCTGTTGGAGTTTCAGTTTAGCTTTGGCAGTGAAGGGAAAGGAACCTGTGCTCCTTCAGTGCAGTTTAGTCGGAAGCGTGTAAGGCCCAGAGTTCGGTCTGCAGCTTGTGTAACTGCTTGTTAGGACTGAATCCGTCCTGTGAAGAGAATCAAAGGATATCTGAAGAGTAGAAACCAGGCTCACCTGTAGAAGACTGGAGAAATTGCTGAATGCACTCTGTCTGTCAGGAACTGAATCTGCTGTGTGTTCTCCGGTATTGTGCAGTAATTGCGATCGGGATAGAGAAGCAGCCTGCCTGGTATTGTACTTTCTTTTTGTCATATAAATGTGTGAGGAGACTCGTGGAGCTCAAGAGTAGCCCTGCTGACTTGAAGGACCCTATCTTGTTTGGAGTCGTGAGTACTAATTCAGGGTCGCTCCTGTTAAATTGCCACATTAAATCCAACTGGAATCACTGTACTGCTGACTGTTTAAACTAATTTTCTTTTCTCTGTGGGGAAAGGGCCCTACCAGCTGCCACCGGTTTGGACTAGCCACTAGGGCTTGGGTACCCAGGGACAGTAACTAATAGGGATAGGCCTGTGCACAGAGCCACAAATAGATGAGTAAAGTGATAAGCTAATTAACCTGATTTCCCTGTCCTTGTTATATTCCCCTAAATAAATCCGAGCTGCTTGTTTCAGCAAAGTTATACTGCCTGAGGTATTTGTCTATGTTAAAGTATTGTACTGTGATTGTTGCACTGTATCTTATTTTACAGGAGGTCCCAGTGCCTGAACCACCCCTGGGGTAAATGTATACTGTGAAGGTAATTCTGATATATTGTGTGGGCCACTAGTGGGAAGAAAGGGGGGTTGCAGTGTCCCAGAGGGCTGTGACCAAGTTAGTTTAACTATTGCAAACCCTGACCTCTGGGTGGAGGCACCCGCCATTGGATCCAGGCCCCTCAACCTGTTAGTGGCAAATCAGGCAGGGGTAGTAGCCCCTGGGATAGCGCCATCTAGGGGTTACATGTAAATGATTTCTGGCAAACAGTTACATCTTTCAGATAGGTTCCCTTTGCACTCCTAGTGACTGCAAAAATGGAGTGAATTGGCAGCAGCTCGAGTGGTACTCAAACAGAGAAACACACAGTCCCCCCATACAAACTAATTATGTCTGCAAGCAGACAGCTCTTAAAGAGACAGTACCAGAGGCTCTAAAAACACTCACTGATAAATGGCTTAAACGCCAAACACCATTCAGGCTTGGAGCATTCAAGCAAGCTCCTGGAAGTCTTTTGGGAACCCCCATTTGCAGGGGGGTTACATACAAGAGCTTCTTCTCCCCTGTCCCCCCTCCCACCCACTCCGCTCTGCCAATGAGGGATTGCTAGAGATTCCCAGGGTTCACTTAAAGACCTCTGGGGCCCGAGCATTTGAATTTGTGGCCCCCATCCTGTGGAATTCTCTACTTCATCGGATAAGAGAGTGCCTGATGGTGAAGAGTTTTAAATCTGCGTTGAAAACTTATATGTTTAATCTTGCTTTCTCTGATGTTGTATAAATCTGACACTTAATTATGACGAGTGGAGGTTTTAGCTGTGGTTTTTACTGTTTTTTATTGATTTTTATTAGTTATTATACTAGCACTGTGGTCCTTTGTGGCGAATAGCACTATCTTTATAAAGAAAGATGCTTATGCCATAGACAGGCAGCAATTCCTAGAAGATTGCCATGCATGCTACTTGTTTAAGGCCACTCCCCAAGTCCACAAACTCCTCCTGCACTGCTCTGATCCCATTCCCAGCCAGATCATTTGTCCCTAGGTGGACAGTGACATCCAGCTCCCTCCCATGTGCAGCTGCTCCCGCGATCCTGAAGATTCGCTCTCTGTCCCTCCAAGCCATGGTGCTGGGCAGGCACCTTACCTCCCTTTACCCTCCCTCAGTTCTACCACCCTAACAATTGAGTCCACCACCTGGAGTTGTTTCCTTCCCCTGTGGGGTCCCGTGCCACCCTCCTGTGTGTCTCCTTTGTGGAGGTTCCCAGCATCCTCCTTGGTCTCCTCTGCGGGTGCCTCCATAGAGGAAATATGCTGTGCCGGAATGGTGTATGAATTTTGGAGAGGTACAACTGGAAGGATGCACCTCTGTTCCACCATGCTTACCTTCCCTGAGCTCATTGTGGTCCAACCGCTTCTCTTTCTTGGCAACCTGTGAGACAGCAGTGGCAGCCCAGGTGGTCCTTGGGTGGGAGAGGAGGTCCCCCAAATCCTGGACAACTTAGCCTGGAGACAAGAAACCTCCTCCTTCAGCCCAGAGAGGTGTCTGCAGATGGGACAGCACCACATCCTCCAGAATGTCTCCCCAGCTGCACAGCCGCTTTACTGCACCACTCCCATCACATCTTATTTGTGACCCTTCGACTGTTGTTTTGTATGCTTACTCTTTCCTCTCTCTGTTTTAATTTTTTTTTCCCTCCCTACTTTCCTACTGCTTCCGTGCCCATACAGCTCCTGCCGTTCCTGTTCTGGGGCAGGAAGTTCCTGTATTCCTCAATGGTCTCCTGTGAGTCTTTTGTGCCTCTGTGATCACTCCCTTCCTGCTCCCAAACAGGAAATTCCTGTTGTCAGTCAAATCCAGTGCCGATAAGTCAGGACGGCTGTATAGTCCCAGTAGTAGAATTCTAGCAGCTGCCTCTTTTTTCTTGCTGCTCTCTGCCAAAAGCTAACTAGGGAAGTTTTTAATGCAGACACCTGGGGCAGGATTCTCAAAGAACAGCAAAAATTCCGTAGCTGGGGGGAAAAAAGCTTGCAGCACTGCGAAGCATGAAGTTGCGTGATATTCTTAAAGAAAATTCTGCAGCTGAGGGAATTCCGAAGAAAGTCCTGCAGCTGCAGAATTTCAGCAGCTGTGGGAATCCCGCAAGTGCTGCAAATCCGCAGCTGTGGAAATGATTGAGGAGGCACAGCAGTAGTAAATCTATGTAGCTGAAGCAGCAGACTTTAACATTGCTGCCATAATATGAAGCTGACAGCACACACAGAGACCAGCAACCAGTCCCCAACTGGGACCACAGCAGCACCACAAGTACCAGCGATACATTGGCACCACAGCGGCTGGCTGTCCCTGCTGGTCGTCCCTTCCTGGGGTGTTCCTGTGGCCTGCAGGGGTAGCATTCGCTGCTGGCTGATCAGGCTCTACTGCTTGTGGGGCTCTGTCATGGGCTACACCGGGTCTAGCGGTTGTTGCCTGTTGCCATAGCATTGCAATGTGTGCTTTCAGTGTGGTAACATCAGCCACTGCTATACTGTCTGAGATGCTATTACCTGTGGCACACCTCCACCTTAATTGATTCCAATTGCTGGGGCACTACTGCAGTGTGCTGAGGGAGAGTTACACCTCATCCCACTGTGTGTAACATTCTTTCCTCAGCTGCGGGAAAAAACTGGCTGTGAATAGCCTTTCAGGAGCTGTGCCTTACTTATCTCGCACCTTTTTGTCCTGAGGGATTTCCGCAGCTGCACTTTTTTCCACAGTCCATAGTGGTTTT
The DNA here is from genome assembly GCA_016271365.2 of Neoceratodus forsteri. Taxonomy (NCBI): domain Eukaryota; kingdom Metazoa; phylum Chordata; order Ceratodontiformes; family Ceratodontidae; genus Neoceratodus; species Neoceratodus forsteri. The sequence goes on from CM057455.1 coordinate 59,220,188, forward strand.
TCCCGCAGCTGCGGAGGGTTTTGTGAATAGCACTTGGAGCAAACTCCCCTTTTTTTAGTGCAGCTGAGGAAGTTTTGGGGACTCAGGGAAGGTTTTGCACCTTCTGAAAGCTTTGAGAATCCTGCGCCTGGTTTCCTGCTACCTAAGCCACACTCCCTAATTTACAGCTGTCCTCTTCACCTGGCTAACAGCACAGATAACAGTTCCCTTCCCCCAACTCCGACAAGCACACTAGCTCTTGTTTTTTGTTTCTTTTCTGTTTGCTTTTTACCCTAATTGAAGGTCCCAGTAGTAGAGTTTTAGTTCTTTAGTCCCAGTAGCAGAGAAGTAGAATTCTAGCAGTTGCCTCCTTCCTCTTGCTGCTGTCTGTCAAAAGCTAAGTAGGGAAGTTTTAAACTAGCTAGTGACTGCAAAGGTGTATTACCAGTTGATGGCTTGCACCACAGACCCCTACTCTTCAACATTGGTAGGACATGGTGAATAACCCATACAGCACAGAAAGAATTTCCTTTAGTTTATATGACAGGATGAACAGTTCATGTCCAGATGGACAGAATGGATTCCAGTTGGGTTTGAAGGGAGAATGGAGAACATTGGATATCAAGGCTACTTAATGGCACAGATGCCGTCACGCATACATGTGATCTTTTATGCCCAAACTAAGTGGCTAAACCTACAAGGGAGAATTCAGTACCAAGTCTGCATCCTTGGGGGGGGGGTGCCCTACTAGGTCTGACCCTGAAAACTGTCCAGGGGATACTCAAACCGGCACGCAATTCTCATCGGACCAGAGGCAAAGCAAGGAACCCATTGCACATCCTGTTTCATCGCACTGCTCTGGCCCAAAGGACTTTCTCCTACAAGGCCCCATTTTGGCTCAATGAGCTCTCAGTCAGCATCCTAAACAACTCCAAATTCGGGCCGTTCAAAAGAGAACTCAAACGGCACCTTTACGACCGAAGGAGATCCGATACTTGGATTAACCCCCATTTACTTTTCCTCTCTTCTCCTCGCTGTCTCTCCTTCCTGTAGCATGGACAGGTGTGTCCCTCGCCACTATCGATGCTCCACTTCCTGCTCCTTTTACCCGCCTGCACAACCCCCTATCCCCATAATGAGTGCAATCTGCCTTCTACCTACAACCCGCAATAAACTTTAGTACGTGATGTTTTACTCACCCGGCCTCCTCCTCCTACATCTTTCCTTCTCCTCCCTCACCTTCCTTCCTTTTCTTATCCTTACCCCACCGCCTGCCCTACTCACTATCCTCCTGCTGTATCCCTACTACTAATCTCTATCTACCTCCACCCCTACCCACTTCCACCTACCCTTCCATGTACTCTTTTAACCCTCTGATCAAATTAGGCATGTATTATGTTTCCTCACCTTCTCCCCTCCCCCATCCTTATCCTTGTGTCCCCACCGTCCTCCTCCACTTGTTCCCTCCCTGTAGTTTCCCTGCCCACCGTTTAAATCCCTATGACAGAACCATCTCCTGTGGTACCACCCCCCCCACACGCTCATCCATAATTCCATCCCCACACACACTTATCTCCACTTTCAATCCTGCTCGATCTCTTGAAGCCACTCCCTGGTGACTCCTCCCCCCTCCCTTGTCACTCTCTCTCTACATCCTCTTCCCCTCCCTCTTGTACATTAATCCCTTGTCCATTTTTTTTTACCAAAATTGCCTGTCTTGTAGTGTCTTTGTCTACCATAATTACTGTGTTGTATTGTTGCTTATTGCCACCTGATCCTGCTATGTTGTTTTTTATTTTGCTTTATTGTTTCCAATGTTAATAATTCCCACATGCTACTGTTCCATGAACTGTAATTACTGTACCTGCTGTTATGCTCTCACTCTGACTTGGAATCTTTGTAAATGAGCTTATAACTCAAAGGTTGTAATCCGAGACAATAAATAAATAAAATAATACCCCCATGCCCCCCACACACACACATAAGCATTCTAGGTATGGACAGGGACATGATCCCAGAACTGTAATTATAGGATCTACGCTACCCAGTTGCTGTGTTGGGGAGGGTGAGACCCTGAAACTGTATCATTTTCTTCTGAACAGTGTGTTACTGTCTACTTTGTATGCCAACTTAATGTACTGCACTGTCTGTAATGCTGTATAATAAATGTGTTGTCAAGTATATATTTACAAAAAATATATATAAAAAAAAAAAAAAACTGGGAAAAATTTCAGTCACCTGGGCCCATCCTAGGACTCATACTGTCAGCTTATGACAGGTCACTTGAGGAGATCCGGCCCATACGGAGGGCATCTTATCCAGGAAGAACTGATTAGTCTCATTGCATCTTTTAGCTGAAAAGACTGTCTTGAACCGTAGACGGAGGATTTAACAACCCATTTATAGTGCAAAAAAGTTGAGCTGGTCGGTTCTTTTCCTCAGCAGTCATCCTTGACAGGAATTCTGTCTTCATCATGGCCGGGGATTGCCCACTGATATGACCAGAGTGAGTTTTCAATGCTAGTCTGTCCTCCAGTGAGCGAGACCTCCACCAAGAATGCTCCAACCCCAATCCCTTTGTATTCAACCATCTCAGATTATCACAGTACCATGAAGAGCTGCAGTGAAATTTCAATTCCACATGAATACTGCCCAGTGCCTCCAGAACAACCCCCAAGTGAGAGTTCTGCAGCCGAGAGCCATGCCACCCAGGCCAGAATCGCACTAAAATAATCAATCATTTTCCTTCACATTGGGTCATTGATGCTGAGTCACTATTTTACTGAGTTTCTCTACCGTATCCAACATCTGTTCAAGAGTGGTTAAGTTGTCCTTAGGCATTGCTTCTGAGCAAGTCTCCTTCAGCTTCTGAATTGCATCCAGTACAGGTCCTCATAGGCACTCTCCCCAGTGGGCTATTTTCTCTGCATCAGAGCAGTGGAGATCCTGTACCACCAAATGGCTTGCTCAGTCCATGCATTGACCTCCTCTTTCCCATGGTGGATGGGTCTGAGCCCTGAGAAAGGCTGTCTACAATACTCCTTGTACTTCATTGTATGTCCAGTAAACTGATGGAGACACTATCCAAAGAGGACCTAGTGGACTACCTGGAGAAAAATGGGCTCCAGGATAGTAAGCAGCAAACAGCCTGTTAATATTGTTGTATTAAATTTAGAGATGCTACAACTCTGTTATTGAGGAGGGCACATACGCGTGGAACATCAGTTGGGGCAACTGAATGCCACTTTGGTGTCTTTGGGGAAATGTTGTGCTGGACTTATGCAGTTTTTACAGATATGGATATTGGTTTCTGCTTAAGTTTTATTGTCACTTTTGGATACAAATAAAAGAAGCCGATTTTATGCACTAGGACTGAATTGTGCAGGTGGTCTTGTTCTATAAGAACAATGAGGTTGTGAAAAGTACTAAAACTCTATACAAGGGATCTGAATGCTGTTCTTCATTTTGCACTGTCAGTCAACCTGATAGTATTCTTTCACTGGGTAACTAGAACAGTGCAGAAGGGTAATGCAGTAGATTTAATTTACTTCAGTATTGGCAGGGCATTCAACTCTGTGCCAGAGAGAAGGTTGCTGAAGAAGTTAGAGGATCTAGGTGCAGTTAGACATAGGGCCTTATGCATGAAATGGTGGAAAGTATGCGACAGCGATGCATACCCCATCCGCATAGCTGTGTGCCCGCTATGCACTATCTCCGCCCACCTGTCCTGACCCCCTTCCCACGCTGTGTAGGATTGCGGAGGGTGGCAGATTAGCAGACCCAGGCAGGCAGACAATCGGTTGCCCATCCTAGAAAGACATACTGAGTCATAAAGCTAGTTTCCAGATGTGTCTGGGGGGAAGGAGGGAAGAGATAAGTACATAATAACAAGTAAAAAGTGCAGTAATATGATGATGCAGTAAGGCATAGCAATGTACAGTAATGTATTGGCATAATTAACAACAAATGGATTACATCAGGATTGTGAGGTACCAGGCACTCGCAGGCTGTAGTGTCAGGAACAGGATAGGGTAGGAAGAGGTAATTAAAACAGGAGGGGGCCACAGGGAGGAGACAGGTGGAGGGATAGAGGGATAGAAGAGAAGGGGGGAGATAGATTAGGGTTGTCTAGTGGTCCCACCACCACCTGATACCTGTTCCCGTGGCACATGCTTTGCCTGGTGCACAGTTGCCCATCAGAGCCCCCACCCAGTCCCGAAGACAGTTCCCCCCCACACACACACACACATCTGAGCCCCGGCCCTGGTCCGGTATGATAAATCACCCACACACACACATCTGCACCCGGTCGGTGTGACAGATCACCCCCACACACACATCTGAGCCCCCGCCCAGTCCACAGGTCAGTAACATTTCCCACCCCCCAACCGAGAGAGCCTGGCGGACCCTGTCCAGATCTCCAACTCGACCACCATCATCCCTGATCCCAGCCCCCCTGCCCCCTCACTAGTGATTAGTGGCCCCTCACGGCACTGACAACACCACCCCCATCCCCTATACCTGCAAGTCTGTGCTGCCGCAATGGGTGGCCAGCACATCCATCCGCAGACCACCTCAGGCTGTTCCCTATAAATAGGCAGCACGCTCCCAGCATCAGTTGAACGGTGGGTGGCCGAGGTGGTGTGCGGAGAGATGTGCCACTCGCTATCCATAAAGGTGGCACCGACTTGCAGGTATGGGGTATGGGGGTGGTGGTGTCAGTGCCATGACGGGGGGCCACTAATCACCAATGAGGGGGCAGGGGCTAGGATTGGGGGCGGTGGGTGCACAATGGACAGGATCCACCAAGGCAGGCCTCTGTTGCGGAGGGAATGTCACTGACTTATGGACCAGCCAGGCTGTGGTGTGTGTGTGTGGTTGATTTGTCATACTGGACTGGTGCCAGGGCTCAGAGATGTGTGTGTGTGTGTGTGTGTGTGTGTGTGATCTGTCATCTGTCATACCGGCTGGGGCTCAATTATGTATGTGTGGGGGTCGCTGTCTTCTGGGACTGGGAAGGGGCTCTGATGTGGGAGGTGGCAGCTATCTTAAAGGACGGGTGGGGGAGCTCTGTGTGTGTGGGGCTGGGCACATGCCGCAGTTGCGGCAGGGTCCCCTCTACAATATTCAGCGCCTCCCTGTGTGCAGCACTTCGCGCCTTTATGAATGGCGTGTAGTGTAGGAACACCCCTTTCTCTCCCCCTGAATGGTCCTGGCGCATAGCTGCCCAAGTGGCGGGGAATGGGGTGTGCATCTAGACCGCACACTGCAAGTGAATGCCACGGGCCCCCCGCTTTGTAGCATTTACGTGTCCTGTTGCCTGTGTGCCTCAGATATGCGATGTGCAGGCAACCCTTATTTTGGTGCATAGGCCCCATAGTTAGCTGAGTGGGTACAGTAGAAGCCGCTTAATCAGGAAGGCGCGGTGGTGGGGTTTTCATCTCAGTCGATCATCCCAATTATTAGAAGTGTGTATTTTGCTGCATATTTTAATACATAAGCCAGCCAGCTTTAACTGTATTTTTAAGCCCTTCTGTCAGAAACGAGAAAGCTGACATATGGAAATGCTGGGAAGTATAACCTATTAGCCAAGGTACAGAAACACTGAAAACCCAAAGCCTGATTTGAGAGACTTGTGAGCATGAGGGAGAAGGGTGACAGCATCCAGGCTAATTTATTAAGGCGGTGCTCTGCTGGACTTACACAGCGGGGACTGGGACTGAAGTGCAAAGTAAGAAACACCTTTTTTATTTCTTTAAACCTGAGCAACTCGAAAGAATGAAGGGAGGGAGACTTCTAAAGAACAGATGGGGACTTGAGAGCGTGACAGCCGCAAGAGAAACCAACATACAGTTGTGAGAAGAACTGACTAAGAAACTGTTTTTTTTTTTTTCAAACCAGAACCACCTGAAAGCATGAAGGCTGGTGGTGGTGGAGTGTTCATGGATAAAGAAAGAATAAAAACTGCGGCAGCAGTAGTCAGGGAGTGGCAGATGATTGTGGAGGTGCTGGCAGTGCTATTCAGAGCTCAATCCCCACCTACTCGACGGTCCATTAACAGTGTCCTAGCAACAACAATAGTGTCAATTTGGACTCAATCGTCCCAATAATCTGGCGTCCCCATCCCTATGAAACGGATGGGGATGCCATTGAAATGCTAGGCCACTTAACTGGTGCCCAGCAGAACGTCCCAATAAAGCAGATATCCCGATTATCCGCATCCCGATTAAGTGGCTTCTACTGTAGTTGGTTTGAAGACAGCAAACGGTGATGGTAAAGGGAGCCAAGTCAGGGGAGAGGGAAGTCACAAGTGGGGTGCTGCAGGGGCAGGGGCAGTCCTCAGTCCAGTCCTTTTCAATGTGTTCATCAACGACATAGGAGAAGGAATACAGGGCAAGGTGTGTCAATGAGCTCTGTGGAAGGGTGGCCAGTGAGGAGAGGGTAAGGGGGTTGGAGAGGTGGTCCAAGGTTTGGTGGTTGAAGTTCAGTGGCAAAAAGTGCATAGTGACGCAGACTGGCAACAAGAAACTTTGGATGGAATGTTGGATGGGAGCTGTTAAGCTGAGAACTACTTTTGAAGATGGGGATATGGGAATCGTAACAAAGCCTCAATTTTTCTGCAGTTCCACAGCCGCAGGGATGAAATTAATGACAGTTGCAGAATTCTGTTGTAAGTGGAATTTCACCATTTCAGCATCATTTTATGGAACTGAATGTAAGCCATGGAATAGTTTCCACAGTCTATGTAAACCATAGAATACAGTAATTTCTGCGGTTTACATATAGGAATGTTTTTGAGGTTTATATTGAAGAGTAAATAGAAACTAAGAAAAAACAAATCTGCAATATACATCAACTTATCAGTTTAAATTGAGGAAAATGAATCCATGGATCATATAAACTGCTGAAAACGATTCCATGGCATACTTAAATCCCACCGAATGCTTTTCGGGATTACTCATGTAACCCCTAGATGGCGCTATCCCAGGGGCTACTACCCCTGCCTGATTTGCCACTAACAGGTTGAGGGGCCTGGATCCAATGGCGGGTGCCTCCACCCAGAGGTCAGGGTTTGCAATAGTTAAACTTACTTGGTCACAGCCCTCTGGGACACTGCAACCCCCCTTTCTTCCCACTAGTGGCCCACACAATATATCAGAATTACCTTCACCGTATACACTTACCCCCAGGACTAGTTCCGCACTGGGACCTCCTGTGAAATAAGATACAGTGCAACAATCACAGTACAGTACTTTAACATAGACAAATACCTCAGGCAGTATAACTTTGCTGAAACAAGCAGCTCTGATTTATTTAGGGGATATAACAAGGACAGGGGGAAATCAGGTTAATTAGCGTATCACTTTACTATCTACCTATGGCTCTGTGCACAGGCCTATCCCTACCAGTTACTGTCCCTGGGTACCCAAGCCCTAGTGGCTAGTCCAAACCGTGGCAGCTGGTAGAGGCCCTTTCACACAGTGAAAAGAAAATTAGTTTAAACAGTCAGCAGTACAGTGATTCCATTTTGGATTTAATGTGGCAATTCAACAGGGAGCGACCCTGAATTAGTACTCACGACTCAAACAAGATAGGGTCCTGCGCGTCAGCAGGGCTACTCTTGAGCTCCACGAGACTTCACACATTTATATGGTAAAAAGAAAGTACTATACCAGGCAGGCTGCTTCTTCATCCCAATCGTAATTACTGCACAATACCTGGGAGAACACACAGCAGATTCAGTTCCTGACAGACCGAGTGCAATTCAACAATTTCTCCAGTCTTCTACAGGGTGAGCCTGGTTTCTACTCTTCAGAGATCCTTTGAGTCTTTTCACAGGGCCGGATTCAGTCCTAACAAGCAGTTACAAGCTGCAGACCGGAACTCTGGGCCTTACACTTTTTTGACTGAAACTGTGCACTGAAGGAGCACAGGGTTTCTTTCCCCTTCACTGCCAAAGCTAAAACTGAAACTCCAACAGACAAAACCGGGCACTTCCTTTGAGTTCCTCCCAGTTCTTGACTGGATTGGCTGTCACTCACAATAGACTGCTGCTGTTGGTCCAAAAAGGTGCCTAAGTCTAAACTACATCTCCCAGAGTCACTGCCCATGCAATCCTCTTGTGGCTGGCTCAGATTATGAGTCCAAGTTCTGATTCGTCCAAGGCACCATTTTAGAGCTAGCTTACCCCACACTGATTGGTCCAGTTCAGCAGTTCAAAACCAGAATGGGGAACTAGGCAGACACAGTTCTGACTGCAAAGAAAGCAGGTTAGACAAACTGTATTTTCATTATTACTCTACATGATTTCTGGCAAACAGTTACATCTTTCAGATAGGTTCCCTTTGCACTCCTAGTGACTGCAAAAATAGAGTGAACTGGCAGCAGCTCGAGTGGTATGCAAACAGAGAAGCACACAGTCCCCCATACAAACTAATTATGTCTGCAAGCAGACAGCTCTTAAAGAGACAGTACCAGAGGCTCTAAAACACTCACTGATAAATGGCTTAAATGCCAAACACCATTCAGGCTTGGAGCATTCAAGCAAGCTCCTGAAGTCTTTGGGAACCCCCATTTGCAGAGGTTACACCCTTCCTGGCCTGGGAAAGCAGCGTCGTCAACAAGTACCATAGTTTAACTGCAACCATATACATTTGCATTAGGCTCACACATGTAATCATCAGTCAGGATATCATTTTACCAAGAATGCATTTCTGAAACATTGTAGCACGTCACTTTTACATAGTATTACACACACATTGTACCATAACTCAAGTTATTACCTCTTGTACATGAAACCTGAAGAGAGGGGCCTTCCCATCAGTTACCTTTGGGGCTGGACGGGCAAGGGCACCATACCTAGAGGGCAACACAAGTAACTTGGAGTTAGCACTGATGCTCAGTTTGGGCAATGAGCTTGGGACACATACGCCCTTTATGGACAACATTGAGAGGCAAGTCCACAGGCCTCCCAAGTGAATCATAACTGAGGTGCACCACAGGCTTTACAGCTCGACCAGTCTTTCTAGGGGAACTGTTACAGTCTCTGCACTCTGAGCCTCATTTTCAGCATTGTCCTCACTTGTCAGGAGTCTCCATGGGGTAGAGAGGCTAGAACTTGGGGCACTTTCAGCTCCAGGAGTTACAGTTTCTGAGTCCACAACATTTGGCTCACATGGAGAGCTTTCGGACACTGGCAGTGGACTGTCAGGGCACTCAAAATACTCTTCTTGTTCTGGTGTATCACCAGTCTGACCAATCCATCATTTTCCTCCCTGAAAGCTCAAACAGTTCAACCATGCACAATGATTCCATTTCATCTGATCTGATGCTTTGCACTTCACTTTCTGGGAGCACTGGCTCCAGGGATGAAGCTGGGGTTTAGACAGTCCAGAAGGCCCAGCTTTGTCTCCAGTATTGACTAGGGATTGCCCCGAAACAATTGACTCAGTTCGTAAGAAGGATAGTATTCAAAGTCACTCTCACTTTCTTCTGATATGGACTGACAGTCATGCTCAACTGGGACTTGTGCAGGAACACTTTAACTCTGCTTCTGTAGGTGCAGACTTCCTTGATCTTTTCTTAGCAGCAGCTCTAGTCACTGGTCCAGAGGGGCATCTTCTGGGGCTCAGACTCAATCAGGATTAGTCCAATGGGCAGTAAATGATTTCTATGCATTGTTTTACATCTTTTGAATTGTTCTCAGGCCTTACTTTGTACACTGGCAGATCATCTAGTTTGCCCACTACAATGTGAGGAGATGGTGCCATCTGTCAGCAATCTTGTGTTTGCCATGCAGTCCCAGATTTCTTAGCAATACCGATCTCCCTCCTGGAGTTCCTGTGCTTTCACCTTTTATCATACCGTTCTTTGTTGGCCAGATTTCTTTTGGCAGCCATGGTTTGAGCCAGTTGGTACGCATAAGTTAGCTGGGCCTTTAACTTTTGCACATACTGTAAATAGTTGTCAGCTTGAACCCCATCAGGAGACCCCAAACACACATCTACCGGTAGTCGAGCTTCTCTTCCAAACATCAGGCGGTAGGGGGAGAACCCAGTGGCATCACTTTTGGTGCAGTTATAAGCATGTACCAGGGTGCTAATTTGTTGGCTCCATCTAGGCTTGTCCTTTGGGTGCAGGGTGCCTAGCATATCTAGCAAAGTGCGGTTGAAATGTTCAGGCTGTGGGTCCCCCTGGGGTGGTAAGGAGTGGTTCTGACTTCGACTCCCACAGAGAAAGCATCTCTTTGATCAGACGACTCAAAGTCTCTCCCTTGATCAGAATGGATTCTTTGTGGAGCCCCATAGTGAACAAAAAGTTCTCTACAAGTACTTTGGCCACAGTGGATGCTTTCTGGTCTTTGGTGGGGAAAGCTTGGCATATCTCGTGAAATGGTCAGTGACCACCAGCACATTACTGATATTTCTTTGATCTGACTCCAAACTCAGAAAATCAATACAGACCAGCTCCATGGGTGCACTGGTGGTGATGTTAACAAGGGGCAGCCCTGTGGAGCAAAGCTTTCTCTGTAAGCAGCTTAACTACAAGTTCGAATGTGTTGCTCCACATCAGCCCCCATCTTAGGCCAATAGAATCTGGATCTCACCAAGTCAAGTGTTCTGTCTATACCAAGGTGCCCCATGTGGTTGTGCAAGGACCTCAGTACTGAGTCTCGAAGGCAGTGGGCAGCACTAGTTGTTGTTTGTCTACTTGTCCCCTCTGTCTACTGTTTCTCTGTATAACAGTTTATTGATCAGTTTCAACTTAGGACCTTCTTTGTATAACAGTGCAGTTGTCAAACCGTGGAACGTAATTTGGACACATCTTTCCTGCATAGAGGGCTTCTAAAGCTGCTTTGATCATGGGATCGCGGATGAGCCCGCGAATACTGTCATTGTCCAGCTGAGGCAGTGCACCAATGTCTATTGCAGAAAAGTGGCAATAAGCAGCAGGTATGCAATTCAGAGGGTCCCAAGCAATCCACCATGCAGTCCACTCGCGTCCCGGGACATTTGTTCCTCCCTGTCAAACTTCCGGCAGAGTGCCCGAATGTCAGGTTCTGCCAATCGGACCCAATCATTCTGGGGAACAGGCCTCCGGGAGAGAGCATCAGCATCTATGTGGTTCAGACCTGCTCGGTATTTGAGAGCATAGTCATATGTAGATAATGCAGAAAGCCACCTATGGCCAGTGGCATCCAACTTAGCTGAGGTCTGCACATAGGTCAAAGGATTATTGTCAGTTTTTACTAGTATTTTAGCCCCATACAAGTACTCATGGAATTGGTCAACAATAGCCCACTTCAAAGCTAGGAACTCTAACTTATGTACAGGATAGTTCTTTCGGATGGGGTCAGGCTTCTACTGGCAAAGGCCACTGGTTTCAGGCCATTCTCGTGCTCTTGGTACAACACAGCCCCAACCCTTGCAAGCTAGCATCAGTGTGCAGGACGTAAGGTTTTCTTGGATCGGCATAGGCCAGCACTGGAGCATGGGTAAGTTGATATATGATCTCATGAAAAGCAGTCTCACAATCAGGAGTCCAGCGGGCCCCAAATACTTCACTCGGATGAAAATACACTCTTTCAGTCGTGAGGGATGCTGACTTTTGGTATTTTTTGTGGGTTGGGGGATACCCTTGAGTAAGGTTAAGTAAAGGACAGATCACTCTTGAATAGTCCTTGATGAAACGCCGATAATAACCACAGAATCCCAGGAATCTTTGCAGTTCTTTTAGATTTTTGGGCTGTGGCCAGGTGGTCAAGGCCTCAACTTTACTTGGTCGGTCTCCATTCCTCGGTGGATACTATGTGTCCCACATACTTTACTGATGTTTGAAAGAATTGACACTTATCAATGGACAGTTTAAGGCCAAAGTCCTCCAGTCGGTCCAATACCTAAATAATCTGCTCTCATGTTCCTCCAGTGAGCTGCAAAACACAATAACATCATCTAGGTATACCAGGCACTCTAGTAAGTTCATGTCCCCACTGCACGCTCCATCAATCGTTGAAAAGTGGCTGGGGCACCTGAAACCTTTGAGGCATCCTCATGAATTCATAGAAGCCAAGCGGACAGATAAAGGCTGTCTTCTCACGGTCCTCTGGGGCCATCGGGATCTGGTAGTACCCACTGCGGAGATCCAACACAGAGAACCACTTGCTCCTGCTTAGGCAGTCCAAAGCATCCTGAATGCGGGCATTGTGTACTGATCAGGGATAGTCCGCCGGTTTAAGGTGCGATAATCCACACACATCCTTACTGTCCCATTCTTTTCCTCACTACCACAATGAGGGAAGCATAAGGGCTTGTTCTTGTATTACACCAGCAGCTAACATCTCTGCAGATGCCGCCTCACATCATCTATGTCAGCAGGTGCCAGGCTAGAGACCTCTCACGAAATGGTCTTCGTCATGCAGCCGGATATTGTGCTCAGCTCCTTGCACGCATCCCCGCCCCATTCCTTTAAAGAAAACACCTGGTCTCTCTGGGCAAGCTTTTCACTGATCCTCACTTTCCATTCAGCTGGCAACGGGAGTCGCTGAAATCAAACAAGTCAGGATGCTACTCTGTCATTCTTCCTCAAACTCTTGCTGCTGGGTAGCACTGCAGTGTCTGCACAATGCACATTAGCCAGATGCAACCTCTATTTACTCTCGAATGTCTCTTCAGACACATTATGAACTTGGACCATTACCCTTCTGGCATAAGCATGGGCTCTAGGGGCAAAATACTAGGCTTGACCAGTAGTCCCTCTGGCAATTTTCCATCGCCTGTGCATCCAACATTAATATTTTATTCTTAACATCCTTTCTGATACGGACCTCTCCTGTAAGGTACACTGGGCAGTTGGCGCCAGGATCAGAGACTCAGGATCCTTCTTCCATACAATCGACCGGTTCCTCTGGTTCTATTTTTCAGCATCTCTCTGTGCCTCATAGGCCTTCTTAATTAAAGCTGGAACTCTTAAAGCTCTACTAGTTTTTGACCCTGTTTTTCATAACACAACTGTGCCAGCCTTCCGAACATATGAGCATTTGTTCCAATCAACAAGGGACACCATCATACAGTCCAGTGGGGGACACACTAAGGCTAGAGTCTCTACTTGTCTGGCCACTCCAGCCACAGAGGTGGGGAAAGACAGCCAAATTCGATATACCTGGAATAGGGTAGGCCTTCTCACTTAACCCCATACATGCAGTCCTTCTAATGGTTGTAAGGGTACGTCTGACAAATGCTTCTGATACCAATCCTGGAACATAATTGTCACTTGGGAGCCACTGTCTAATACAGCTCTTGTAGACACTCCATTCACCTTTACAGTGGTCTCCATGGATGGACCCACTATTCTGGACCAGTCTGGAGAGGCGATAGTGGGGGCCTGGGCAACTGACCTTGCCACAAAAGGACGTGAGTTAGCATTTTTGGTGCCCTCACTGGGATCATTTCGCACCTCTTAACCACTGATTTGTTCTCCTCAAGCTCTCCTTGCAGCCTATATGCAACTTTGTCAGTGTCTTTGGGACCGGCATTCCTTTTCATGTGCCCATCCTTCCCACAATTATAGCAAAACAAACTTTCTGGAGTTTGAGCTGGCCGAGGCGCCACACTGGGAGCCAGGGCGGGGTATTACTAACTGGAAACCTTGGTGCCATCTCTGTCTGCGGCGTGATAAGCATTTGGAGACATCTCGCAGCTTCTCCACTTCCATGGTCAAGGAATCGAGTTCGAGCTGTTATCAGCAGGAGATACATGGGTGGGTACCCCCACCCCCATAGCATACGCAGTCGGATATAGGTCAGGGCCCGTACTTGCAGGCGTGGCCTTCATAAAGGGACTGTTTTTGAATTCCCGGATCTCTCTCAACAGTTCGCCCCATTGTGGCATATCTTTTTCCTTATCAGAGCACTCATTGACTGCCAACCTCTGCCCCTGAACTTCACTTGATGGGCCACCCTCAGTCACTCGGGTCGTAGCCGCAGCTATTGGTGCAGGTCCCTCCCGAGGTCGCCTTTTCTCAACTCCTCGAATTTCTCTCATTAACTCATCATAGGAGGGTGGGATTCCAGTCGATTTTCCAGGCGTAACTGAAGCAACAGCAGTTCTGAGAAGGGGCAGACTTAAGGATCCTGTCCAGCCTGGTTCGGTCCAGTTCAATCGCTGGCAAACTACCCTTTCTGAGGCATTCTTGCAACAATTTTCCAGCCGAGATACATACACAGACAACACCCCTTGGTACTGTTGTGCATTTCTTACTCTCCACCATAGATCCTCATCAGAATCTGGGCTCCCATACACATTCTCCAAGGCCTCAAGATAGGCCTGTGCAGTCACTTCAGGGTTACTGGCCCGCTTAGCACGGATGGTAGCCAGGCAGGCCTCTGAGGTTCTCACTAACCCTCTTCGCTTTTCGGCCTCCGAGCATTGCCATTCTAGCACTTGGGGGGCAACATAGTCTATCCAGGTCTCCCAGTCATCCTCCCCTTGGGGGTGGGAGGGTGCCAGAGAAGATCCCCAACCTTCGGTAAGAGTCGTGACTAATGGCAGGTGCAGAAATAGGAGTCTGCATTGGTTCAGCCACCATTACGGGTACTGGAGCGGGAGAGGGTGTTGGGGGAGGAACACCCCCAGGTGGCAAGAATAGTTTCTTCAAGTTCTCCACAGTTTTCCCTTCCCCCAGCAACCATTTAGCAAATTTCTCCTCAAAAGTTTGACAGTGGTGGGGGCTCATTCCCCACCGGGTCTTTACTGTACTTAGTTATCACTCTCCAGGCAGTGAGGGCTCCCTCTGGGGTAATGGTCTGTGGCACTTTGGAGCTATCTATGGGATCCTTAAACTCTGCTAGGGCCAGGAAAGTGTGGGTGAGCAGATTAGCATGCCGACCCACCACCACAGGGTTTTGTAAACCTTCCACCTTGGAAAGTACTCCTGTACAGTGTCCGTATTGATACCCAGGGGATGTCCAGGATAAGCATAGCATTTTAGGGTCAATCTCTCCCCAGTACACCACTCCACCAGCCGTGCATAGCCACTTCTGTCGGGTACCCATTTTTTTCTTAACAGTGGTTCATAAATATGGCCACTAGAGGACACACAATCCCAGCGGTGAGCCTCCAAGATGTAACCCCAGATGGCGCTATCCCAGGGCTACTACCCCTGCCTGATTTGCCACTAACAGGTTGAGGGGCCTGGATCCAATGATGGTGCCTCCACCCAGAGGTCAGGGTTTGCAATAGTTAAACTTACTTGGTCACAGCCCTCTGGGACACTGCAACCCCTTTCTTCCCACTAGTGGCCGACACAATATATCAGAATTACCTTCACACTGTGACACACTTACCCCAGGACTAGTTCCGCACTGGGACCTCCTGTGAAATAAGATACAGTGCAACAATCACAGTACAGTACTTTAACATAGACAAATACCTCAGGCAGTATAACTTTGCTGAAAACAAGCAGCTCTGATTTATTTAGGGGATATAACAAGGCGGAAATCAGGTTAATTATCTTATCACTTTACTATCTACTCATGGCTCTGTGCACTAGGCCTATCCTCACCAGTTACTGTCCTCAAGTACCAAGCCCAGTGGCTAGTCCAAACCGCGGCAGCTGGTAGGGCCCTTCACACAGTGAAGAAAAATTAGTTTAAACAGTCAGCAGTACAGTGATTCCATTTGGATTTAATGTGGCAATCCAACAGGGAGCGACCCTGAATTAGTACTCACGACCTCCAAACAAGATAGGGTCCTTCAACATCAGCAGGGCTAGTCTTGAGCTCCACGAGACTTCACACATTTATATGGTAAAAAAGAAAGTACTATACCAGGCAGGCTGCTTCTCTATCCCAATCGCAATTACTGCACAGTACCCAGAAGAACACACAGCAGATTCAGTTCCTGACAGACCGAGTGCAATTCAACAATTTCTCCAGTCTTCTACAGGGTGAGCCTGGTTTCTACTCTTCAGAGATCCTTTGAGTCTTTTCACAGGGCGGATTCAGTCCTAACAAGCAGTTACACAAGCTGCAGACCGGAACTCTGGGCCTTACACACGTTTTTTGACTGAAACTGTGCACTGAAGGAGCACAGGGTTTCTTTCCTTCACTGCCAAAGCTAAACTGAAACTCCAACAGACAAAACCGGCACTTCCTTTGAGTTCCTCCCAGTTCTTGACTGGATTGGCTGTCACTCACAATAGACTGCTGCTGTTGGTCCAAAAGGCGCCTAAGTCTAAACTACATCTCCAGAGTCACTGACCATGCAATCCTCTTGTGGCTGCCCAGATTATGGGTCCAAGTTCTGATTCAGTCCAAGGCACCATTTTAGAGCTAGCTTACCCCACACTGATTGGTCCAGTTCAGCAGTTCAAAACCAGAATGGGGAACTAGGCAGACACAGTTCTGACTGCAAAGAAGCAGGTTAGACAAACTGTATTTTCATTATTACTCTACATGATTTCGGCAAACAGTTACATCTTTCAGATAGGTTCCTTTGCACTCCTAGTGACTGCAAAAATAGAGTGAATTGGCAGCAGCTCGAGTGGTACTCAAACAGAGAAGCACACAGTCCCCCCATACAAACTAATTATGTCTGCAAGCAGACAGCTCTTAAAGAGACAGTACCAGAGGCTCTAAAAACACTCACTGATAAATGGCTTAAATGCCAAACACCATTCATTTTTTTTTTTTTTGAAATTTAATTTTATTAAAGTTTCAGATAACAAGACATACAAAACAAATCAGACAGTGAAAAACAAGGCGAAAAACAAATATATATCGGTACAAACAAAACCCTCCCCCAAAACCACCAACTTCCCTACCCCCAACCCCTTCAGACTCATCCCCTCACCCCCATATACTGGTGTGCCTATTGTTTATAAGAGAATTTCGTAGATTGAGTTGTCCACCGTCCATCCATAATAGATAAGGTTACTGTTTCTTTAAAGTAACTAAGTAGAACAAATAATCAAAACAGCTCTTTCTGAGCAAACTACAGAGATCAGGTCAAAGAGTTATTGGTACAAACAAAGTGCCTGCAATTTACCCCATCTCTTTTGGAATAAATCTGCATGACGATGCAGGCTGGCAATTAAGCTCTCCGATTGAAGAAGGGCTGAGAGCTCAGTCAGCCACTCTGCATAGGTCAGGGGCAGTTGATCGGTCCAGTGCCTTAGGACCAGCTTCTTTGCTGCCATAGATACCAGGGCAATGTGGTAACGACGCTCCATACTGTCTATAGGGGAGTAGTCACCTAGGACACAGATCTCAGGAATAAAGTAATTTGACAGGCCCAGAAGGGGGTCTAGATTGTCCTGGATAAGGGTCCACAAGGGAGCAACTTTGTTACAGGCCCAGAATACATGAAGGAGAGTCCCCTCTGCTTGGTTACACCTGGAGCAAGTAGGATGGGGAAGTTTTTTAAGCTTAAAGAGTTTTAGGGGCGTATAATACAAATTATTTATAATATAGCACTGAGTTAGCTTTAGTCTATCCTGTGTATGATATTTATGAAGGTCTTTCCAAATACGGGGCCAATTTAGAGCAGCCGCAGGCAGCAAATGTGTCCAGACAGTAGAGCCCTCAACTCTCTCGGGGGATTTATAATTTAAAAGGAAAGAGTAAATTAGTGAGATAGAATGAGGTTGGGAAGCCAGATCAATAATCTGAGAGAGAAAGGGGTAGGCTTTGGTTTCAATAAAGGAGAGGCCATATCTCACAGCAATAAGATGTCGATTTGAAATACTTTAAAGA
This sequence comes from Neoceratodus forsteri, assembly GCA_016271365.2. Taxonomy (NCBI): domain Eukaryota; kingdom Metazoa; phylum Chordata; order Ceratodontiformes; family Ceratodontidae; genus Neoceratodus; species Neoceratodus forsteri. Next base: position 59,237,916 of record CM057455.1, read on the forward strand.
CTTGTTTCCAGCAATACCAAACTTGTTAATTATTTCAGCAGACGAGAAGGAACTCTGGTTATAAAAGTGCTCCAATCTGGCCTCCGTAAGCTGAGGGAGCCACTCAGGGTAAGCCATGAGTTGTCCAGCTTAATATTGGGATAAGGAGCACCGGCTGGCCCAGATCTGAGCCTACGGGAATATTAAGAGATACTAGACACTGGGCCAAAGACTTAAGAGAAGTCAAAATCATATTATTTGCCACCCTCTGCTCAACTGTTGCCAGCGGAGTAAAGAAAATCGCATAGGAATCAAGCTTAGTCCGAGAAAGGAGTGAGCGCTCAATCTGGAGCCAGATCAGGCACGGTAAATCGGAGTCAACCGAGAGCCACTTCCCTAATTTGGAGAGATGGGCTGCCCAATGGTAGAGTAGAAGGTTAGGAAGCCTAAGCCCACCTTTCTCTTTAGGTTGCGATAGCTTAATGTATGAGCGTCTGACACCCTTTCCCCGCCAAATAAAGTTAGAGAACATAGTGTGAAATTGCTGAAGATATGAGGCGGGCAACCATAAGTTTAGTAAATTTAGGGGATAAAAAATCCTGGGAAGAATATTCATTTTAATTATATTTATACGGCCCCAGAGAGAGATGGGGAGGGTAGACCAGCGCTGTAAATCCTGCTGGACGAGATTTTTGATATTGTCCAAGTTAAGTTTCTTCAGCGAGAAGGAGTCAGTCGTGAAGTGGATCCCCAAATATTTAATGGATTTTGGGGCCCATCTCAGCCCAAAAGAGATAAGATCCTGTTTACAAGTATGGACGTTTAATGGAAGAATTTCGGACTTGGAAGTATTCAATTTGTATTGAGAGAAGGTTCCAAACTGCATAATGATCTCTAAAGCCGCTTTTAGGGACTCAGCCGGATGCTCAAGATGCAGGAGAATATCGTCTGCATAGGCAGAAAGTACTAATTCCTGCTGTAATACCCTACAGCCTTTGACTAATGGGGACGACTTGAGCCTAATGAGAAGCGGCTCCAGGTATAAATTGAACAGTAAGGGTGAGAGGGGGCATCCCTGTCTGGTACCCATAAATAAATGAAAGAGAGAGGAGAAAACTCTGTTACAGTAGATTTTAATTGAGGGAGCATAGTAGAAGGCCTGAATCCTTTTTAGGAAGGGATCCGGGAACCCCATTCTCCTCATCACTGCCCAAAGAAAGGCCCAATTCACCCGGTCGAAGGCCTTTTCTGCGTCAAGAGCGACCAGAGCCGCAGGGTGAGGAAGCGTTTGGGCCTGCTGAGATATATGCCGTAAGGTTCTTAAGTGGTCAGCAGAAGACCTGCCAGAGACAAACCCAACTTGTTCGGGACTAATCAGGCCGGACCACACTTTTTTGATTCTTTCAGCCAATATTTTAGCCAGGATTTTCATATCGTAATTCTGAAGGGAGATGGGCCGATAGTTTGCTGGATCCGTGAGAATTTTATCAGGTTTGGGAATCAGGATAATTGTGGCTTCAAATAAGGTGGGGTCTACATCAGTAGAGATAGAGAAATATTCATATAATTTAAGAAGTACGGGTGCCAATTCTTTAGAGAAAACCTTGTAAAAGTTGGCAGGAAAACCATCAGGGCCGGGTGCTTTATCTGGGGTCAAAGAGGCGATAGTCCTCTCTATTTCATCCAAGGAAATGGGAGTCATCAGGATTTTATGGTGGGGTGGTGACAGACTAGGAATATCCATGTCCTTTAAATATGTATTAATATTCGGAGTGGAAACCGGGGTTAGGGGTGCACTATACAAATCTGTGTAGTACTTTTCAAAAATGCGGACAATACCTCTAGGGGAGAATTCAATAGAACCACTTGGAGCAGTCAAGGATGGGATTATCCTGGAACCCTCCAGCGTCCAAAGGCGCAAGGCCAGGAGTTTCCCAGCTTTTTCTCCGTGATCGAGGTATTTAGCTTGAGTTCTCCTCACACAGTATTCCGTCTTTTCTTTCAGAAGATCCATGTATTCACTCTTAGCAACCAAAAGAGCTTTAAGGGAAGATAACAAGGAGGTTAAAGAGTAATCTGCATCTAATTCTCTGATTCTACTTAACAGAGAGAGAGATTCCCCGAGCCTGGCTTTTCCTAGCTGAAGCAATCTTTATTAGCTCACCTCTGAGATAACATTTTAAAGAGCTCCAAACCATATCAAGTCGGGTAGAATCAAGATTGTCCACAAGAAAGAGAGAAATCAGGGACCTAATATTCGAGACCGTATGAGGGTCTTTAAGCAACTGAGTATTTAACCTCCATATAGTATCATGACAAAACTCAGGATCTAAAGAAAGTTTAATCCAAACTATAGCATGATCTGAGAGAATGATTGGATCAATACCGGATTGCAAAAGCTTGGGAAGGAAAGTTTTACTAATTAACAGGTAATCAATTCTCGATTTGGAGCCATGTGGTTGAGAAATAAAAGAGAAAACTTGGGAAAGGGGGTTCAAAAGTCTCCAAGGATCACACAGTCCTAACATTGACAATAAATCCTGGAGTGCTCTCTGGGCAGAGGTAGGGGAGCGGACGTCTTGAGGGTCCTTATCAAGTGTAGGAGAAAGGGGGACATTCCAATCCCCCCCCCCCCAGTATTATCTGAGAAGGGAGGAGGGTGCTAATTTTATCAGCAAGGGACATAAAGAAATCAGGTCTGCCCCCAACTGGGCCATATACCGAACCTAAAATAACAGAACTTCTGTTGAGGGTACCTAACCAGGACAAACCTCCCTCTGGGTCTAGGACGGCACGTTCCGTCACAAACAGAACATGTTTTTTAATAAGCACAGCAACCCCTTTGCTAAGATTTGAGTTACCAGCTAGATATGTCTGGGAAAAACCTGAACGAGACAGGGATTTGGCGTCTGCTGAAGTCAGGTGTGTTTCTTGGAGGAAAAGAATATCCACTTGCAATAATGAGCAGTGATTAAAAACCTGGCACCTTTTGACCCAATCTCTGAGTCCGTGTACATTCCAGGATATTATTTTAGTTATATTAGTAACCATTTTAGAAACAAGAAGAAGGGGATGCAGAACCCGACAGAACCAGTATTAGAGGAAAAGGAACAGCACAACATAATCAGATATATCCAGAAATTAACAGTCTGCCAATGAATACTGTGGTAAAATACTCGTAGAGTGATCATCATTGTACCAACCATAATATAACTGCACTTTGATCTAAACAGGCAGAGTGAACCCCCCAAAACCCTCCCTCCCGAAAATAAACCCAATAACCCCACCATTTCCAGATTGCCTCCCAGAAAGATAATATCGGAGATGAGCAGCATAGGGTAGTCCACTAAGGAGAGGCAGCAAGCAGAGTAGGTCAGACAGTCCCCCAGAACCTACCTCCCCAAACCCATCTCACATCGCTGGAAATGAAATAAGAACAGGAGACTAATCACAAGGTCCACCCAGCCCCCACAACAATCCCTTAATCCCAACAGACAACTATTTACAACGGGAGCCAGGACTGAATACGAAACCACCTCCAACATGAAGCAATAGGTCCTGGCCACCCACCCCTTATTGCGAACCCCCACAACCCCAGCTCCACTGAGTCTGAACAAATCAGAAAAACGCCGAACCAGGAAGGAAACCAGACCCCCCATAACAGAATCAGTGATAGCACAACAGCTGAGGTGAGGTTAGCCAAACCTCCTAACCTAAGCTCATGATTTGACATACAGCTATCTGCCACGCTTTCAGCCCAAAGCACCCCCCTTCCCCATCCCAGAAGGCCAGTAGCTGCAGGTAAAACAAAAAGGAGAGAGGAACCCCCCTCCTAGAAACCCCCCGGCGTCGCCCACCCCTTGGGTCATGACCCAGCACTGGCAATCGAGGTGAGACAAATCAGAAAAAAAAAAAAAAAAAAAACACTCACACTCTAACGGCAGGCATATTGAGTGGGAAAGGCCAAAAAGAGGACCAGGCTCTGGAATATGTAGGAGCGTGAAGTCTAGGCCTAATGATTCTAGGGGGAACCAAATCAGCAAGGGACCAATCTGGTCCCTCATACAGGAAGTTACCTCAGGAAACTACCACCCGGTAACTTAGTACCGGAAACGCCCGCGGATCTCATCAAGGAGAGCGAGGGACCCAGCCCCACCCCACAAGACACCTCCGCCACTCCATCCCCGACCTGCCAGACCTCCAGGTAAGACAGCGGAAAACAAGGAGCAGAATTATAGAGGGACAGGCGGTAGCCTGGGAAAGCAAGGGACTGAGAGGGAGCCACAGAAAAATAGAGCAGATTTAGTAAGCGAGGTAAACCACAAACCAAAGGAAAAGTCAAGGCCCTAAAAAGCCAGCTAGACAATTAACAATTCAGTCCTTGAAATAACAGGGCTGCAAATAATGTGGATACAGAATGATTCTCAGCCAGGGTTTTGAATAAGTTCGGAGCCTGGTCCAAAGTCCTTCATGGCCAGATCAGGGAGTTAAAGCTGTAAGTGGAGCTCCAATAGTGACTTTAAGTACTGCAGGGTACTGCATTCTGAAGGGATGGATGCAGCGATTAGCTTCTGGACTATGGGGTGGAAGGCTGCTCGTTTATCTCTTGTTTCCTTCGGGAGGTCTTGGGTGATTCGGATCCGAGATGAGCCCCATGTAATCTCCTTCAAGTCAGGGATTTATTGTAAACGTATGCCTATCCAAGTAGCTAAAAATTTCATGATAATGGGACACGGAGAGGAACCAGGTGGAGGACGAGGCCTTAGTGAACGGTGGTTTCGCTCGAGGTGATAGGAGGGGCTGATCGGAGAGGGCCTACTACTTTGGTCAGGAATCTCTGCAGGAAGGCCATAAGATCAGGCCCTCTTCCATCTCCGTGAGGCCTAAAATCAGTAGGTTGTTTGACGGTTGCGTCCCTCCAAGTCCTCGGTCTTTGCATGGAGCTTCTTGATTTGTTGCTGGTACTCGGTCATTTCGACCTCAGCTTTAGCTCTCCACTGCTCCAGGGAGAATATTCTGGCTCTCGCGATCCGCGACTCGCGGGAGACCGATGAGAGGTCACTCCGGAGGGACTTGAGCTCAACAGACAGCTCCCGAGGATTTCCTTCAGTGGGGTTAGCTCTTGCAGGAATTTATCTTCCGTTAGTGGGTTGAGCGATTGTATCTTGTCCCCGGCTCCGGCTCGGGCCTCCTAGTTACGTTGCCTTGGCGGCTTGTCAGGGGATGCAGGCGGCGATGTCGGATCGGGCCTGCTTCACATCAACATCCATCCTGGAGCGTGGACACCTTATCTTGATCAAAAATGCAGCCCAGGACGTCAGGTAGTGTCTCAGCCCACTTACTAATGAAGATTGCCCTGAGTCAGTACACCGGAGAGTTTAAATTTGGCTGTTGGGACAGCAGGAGGGAAGAGCTTCAGGCCTCAGCTGCCGTTTAGCTGGCTGCCATCACGTGACTCCCTTCAACCAAACACCATTCAGGCTTGGAGCATTCAAGCAAGCTCCTGGAAGTCTTTTGGGAACCCCCATTTGCAGGGGGGTTACATATAGTTGTTTGCTAGTTATTTTTGTAAACTAACACTGTTCCCTTGGAATTTATTATGTAAAGCACTGGCAAGCACTTTGTAATAATATTGAGAACATAACTGAGTGGTTAGTTGTTTTTTTTCTTTATTTATTAAGATCTAGGATTAAACACCTTTGAGCTGAGAGCTCTTTTACAAAGGTTCTGTGTCAGTGGGAAGGAAGACAGTATTACAAAGGTTTAAACAACATAGAACATAAGACATGTACAATAATTACAATAGTACAGTGGTTTATACAGGCAGTTTATACTGACAAGACAAAACTATGGAGGGTGGGTTACCCTTGGTCCCCAAATAGAGTAAGTTAGAGGAGAGAATGGTTGAAGGTTGTAGGAGGTAGGGACAGAATTAGTAGAGAGGGTAGTTGGTGAAGAGAATAGTAGGCGGTAGGGATGAGAAAGCTAAAATGATGATGGGCGTGCGGAGACGGTAGTGAGAGATTGAGTTGCGGCAGTCATAGACCTTGTCAAGGGGGAGGTGGAGGAATGTGGTAGGTGGTCAATCAGAGTTGTGAGCCACCTTGAGTCACTGTGGTAGGGGGAGGAAGGGAGTGTAGTGGGGAAGAGATGGCTCTGCCACACCAGTGCTGGGAGCCACAGGGGTAGTTCAGAGTTCTGTGGCTGGGGGACTAGTGGAAGCAGTCACAGGTGCTGGATGCAGAGAGCTGCTGGCGTAGTAGTCTCTTGAAGGGGCCCATAGTAGGTTGAGTGGAGATGGTCTGGCTGAGGGCATTAAACCAGAGGGGTGCTCTGTAGGCAAAAGAGCACTGACCCTGCATTGTTTGAAGATGCGGAACATGGAAGAGGTGAGTGCTAGCACTTCTTGTCCATTGGGAGTAGCTGCTGTGTGACTGAAGTAGGTTTGCTGTGCCATGGGGGAGAATATCTTGTTGCACCTTTTTTGCCAGTAAGCAGGTTTGGTAGTGTAGTCTCCCACTGAGTTAGAGCCAGCCCGATTGGGCATAGAGGTCACAGGTATGGGTGAGACGCTCAGCTCCTGTGAACAGCCTGCAGGCCTTGTTCAGTGCAACCAATATTCTGCGGAGGGCGGTTGGGCCAGCAGGTAATTGTGTTACATAGAAGTGTGATAGCAGAAAAAGACCAACAGGTCCATCTAGTCTGCCCATTTGTCTAGCTATCTGCTAAAACATGCCCCCCCAACAATCCCCTGCATTTGTCCCATGCCCTTTTGAAGCTTTCCAGTGTTCCTTTTCCAACCAACTCCTCCGGGAGCCTATTCCAGTTATCCACCACCCTGTTTGTGAAATAGTACTTCCTAATGTTACCCTTGAACTGTCACCCCTCAATCTGTAACCCATGCCCCCTCGCTGGAAGATGCTTCCCACTGGCACCCAGTTTATACCCTTAAGGTACTTAAAGGTCCCAATCGTGTCCCCTCTCTCCCTCCTCTGTTCCAAAGAGTACATGTTCAGTTCTCCCAACCTTTCCTCGTAAGACAGTTGGCTGAGCCTCCTAACTATCTTCATTGCCCTCTTCTGAACTCACTCCAGCCTCACCACATCCTTTCTGAAGTATGGTCACCAGAACTGGAGTCCATACTTCAAATGCCATCTGACTAGATGAGTGTACAAGGGTACTATGACTTCCTTTTTTCTACTGGTAATCCCCCCTTCTGATGCAGCCCAGCATTCTGCTGCCCCTAGCCACTGTTCCCTCACAGTGCCTTTCCACCTTCAGGTCCCTTGATATAGTGATGTCTGGGTCCCTTTTCTGTTCTGTTACTTTCAGGTCTTGGCCCCCATACAGTATCCTGCCCTCTGGTGTCTGTAACCAAGATGCATGATCTTACACTTGTCCATGTTGAATGAAAGCTGCCACCTCTCTGACCATGCCCTTACATGCATTTCTAACTGTGCTAAGATGGCATTTGAGATTTCAGTTGGACTTATATGGCAGGGACAATAAGAACGGGAAATCATGGTGGTTTGCAGTCCATGGGGCATTTAATCACATAATTCTTCACCATTGTAGGCAACCCCAGAGGAATAATGGGTGATGTTCATGCTTACACCTGGAACGTATGGGGCCTCAACACCCAGGTAAAACATAAACAGGTGTTATCGCACTTAAAGCAACTGTGCACCACCATGGCTTTCCTCCAAGAAATGAAGCTCACTAAACAGGATCATGACAAGCTAGTCAGGGACTGGGTGGGGCAGGTATTTTCCTCCTCTGCCCCTTCCAAGTACACAGGAGTAGCTATTCTCTTGCATAAGACCCTGAAATGGACCATGGTCCAGACTAGATGGGATACACAAGGGAGGTGGGTAGTGGTCTTTTTAGACACCCCAGAAGGGCCACTCCTAGTGGTGAATGTATACAGTCCAAATGAGGACTCTCTGGGGATTTTGCATGATGTTGCCCAAGCAATTAATGCTATGGCCTAGCCTTCCACCCCTATAATTGTTGGGGCAGACTTTACTATACCACTGGACCCCCCTTGATGGACCGTAGCTCTGCCACTCAAGACTACCACCCTAAAACGTGAATGGCAGTAAAGTAAACTATGATGGATCTCGGTTGCCAGGGTATTGGGAGGGTTTTTCACCCTCAGGCAGTGATTACACCTTTTTTTCCACTGGTCCATAGCACTTACAGTAGGCTAGATTGCTGATTAGTCTCCCCCATGGTCGCACACGAGACCATTGGTTCAGAAATAGCACCAATGGTTATCTCAGTCCACTCCCTAGTCAATCTCCACCTTTTATGGGGACCTCAGACTACCCCTTGCTCCTCATGGAAGCTGGACCCCTTTCTGCTTAGGGACTCCGACTTTAAACAGTGGTTTGAGTGAGAGATTTCCTATTCTCTAGCAGACAACCTGATGTCTGATACTTCCCCAGCTACTACTTGGGAAGCCCTGAAAGTCACCCTCAGGGGCGTCATTATGGGGTATGCGGCCAACAGGCATAAGCAGTGCGAGCAGTTCCTTAAATCTCTTGAGGAGCAACTCCAAGTGAAAGAATTTGAAGCAATGCAATCCCCCCACTTTGATCATCACTCCCTGCTCAGTTGGGAAATTGTAACACTCAAGCTGGAAATCAATGAGCTATTAGCCCACAAGGCAGAGACAGTGGTCCTTCACCTCAAGCATAAATTCTGGGAAGGCAGGGAGAAGGGTGGTAAGCTGCTAGCATATGGACTAAGGAAGCAGCAAGAAGAGAGGCACATACCTGAGCTGAGAGATGCTTCTGGAGCCACCAATACAGCTGCAGGGAAAAGCAATGACACCATGCAGCAATACTACGTTACTCTATACAAATCCACCAGAGCCATAGACCAGTAAGCAGTGCAAAAACTTCTAGCCTCTCTAGCACTCCCTAAACTTTCAACCCAACACAAAGATAGCACTGAAGCTTCTATCTCCCCTTTTGAGGTAGAATAAGTAATCAAAGCTATGAACCCTGGAAAGGTTCCTGGGGGGGCGTGGCTTTCCAGTCAAGGCTTGGCAATTAATACACTCACAAATTGCTCCCTCCTTAGTAAGGTATGCAGTGAGGCCTTGGACAATGGATGCTTTCCTCTCACCCTATAGGAGCCTGTCATAACCGTGTTCCCCAAAAAAGGGAAAGATGCTCCCCTCCCCTTCCCTCCAGCTATCACCCAATTTCCCTTATCAATACAGGCAGTCAAATCTTTGATAGAATTCTTGCAGCCTGGTTAGGAGCCCTCCTACTGACCCTTGAACACCCATCTCAGGTGGGCATTACACCTGGACAATACAGTAGAGACCACATCTGCTCCCTACTGAACCTTCTTCACCATCATAAGACAGCTCCCACTCCAGCGGCTGCTGTGGCCATTGATTTCAAAAATGCCTTTGATTCCCTGCAGTGGGACTATCTGGCACTGGTCTTACAACATCTGGGCCTGGGTAAATGGTTTAGGGGCTGGGTTGCAGCACTGTATCACAGACCCTTGGCCAGGATCCTTACTAATTCCACCCTGTTGGACCCCTTCCTTCTGGGGAGAGGCATCAGACAGGGATGTCCCCTCTCCCCCATGCCATTTGTCTTAGCAGTGGAGCCCCCTGCAGTAGCCATCCTACAACACCCTGCTATTCAATGCATTTCTATTGGAGAAACCTCATAGAGTATTCTAATGTATCTGGATGACTTGCTAGTACCCTTGGAGAATGCCCCAGTGTCGATCCCTGCCTTAATTACCCTAGTGACAGAGTTTACGGTGTACTCTGGGCTGAAAATGTATCAGTCAAAGACAGAAGTTTTACCCTTAAATGCCTGGTGCACACCCGCCTCACTAGTCCCCTTTGGACTGCATTGGTCCTCTGAAAAGCTAGTCTATTTGTGAATTCATATCACCCCAGATTTTATGAAACTATAGGACATTAATCTGCGGCTACTGGTGGCTGAAATCAGGGCAGAATTGGAAAGATGGCAGTCTTTGCACCTCACACTAGCAGGGAAAATTGAGGTGATCAAAATTATCTCAGCACCCAGGCTGCTGTATGTTATCTTGCATATCACTCTAGAGCTCCCACCTCAATGGACTAATACCATTGATGTCCCATTCAGCAAATTCATTTGGGACAATAAAAAAACATGCTACAGTAGGAATAGACTAAGGTCACATTGGCGGGTGGGGGGATGGGGGCTGCCATGGCCTGAAGGTTATAAATGGGCCTACTCCACCACTCAGACATTGAACTGGTTTAGCCTTCGGGCCCCCCCCCCCCCACAATTGGTCTCCATCGAATTAAGATCTGCCCAAGTCTCTAACTTGTCACTTCTGATATGCAATCCCTTTCCTAAGAAGCTAAAGGCCCACCCGACCATAGTACTGGTAGTTGAAATTTGGAAAAACGTACATGCAAAGTTGTGGGCAGATCCACTTCCCCTTGATTGGATTCCCCCTTGGGACAATTAGCAGATCCAGGTGGAACATAAACCCCTTCACTAGGACCACTGGCAGAAATGTGGCATTAAAACTTTGGAGGATGTTATGATGGGAAGCGATCGGATAATGAAGTCATTCCAAGATCTGTCCCTAGAGAAAGGACTGGGTAGGGCTGACTTCTGGAGATATCTACAACTCTGCAGCTCAGTTACATCCTTCCTGAAAACTTCCTCTGAGACATGTCCTCTAGCAACTAAACTGACTCACTGGCTTTCTCTGACAAAAGGGCATGCTAGTCAAATCTATGCTGAACTTTGCGATTTGTTCCCCTCTCAATCAATGATTGCAAAGTATAAATGGGAACAGGCACTGCAAACCTCTACAGTGGACAGTCAATGGCAACTCTGTTGGAAACGGGCCCAGTCTGCATACCCAGACATGAAGAGTAAACTCGTACAAAATAAGATACTTCATCATTGGTATAGAACACCATCAGTGCTTCATAAAAGCAAGCTCCTAGACACTGAACTCTGCTGGAGGTGCCAGATCCAAACTGGTGATTTGCTTCATATTCTCTGGTCATGCCTGCTGATCCTGCCCTTTTGGACCTCAGCAGTCGACTTGGCATCCCATGTTATAGGCTCTCAACTGGGACGGGGATCCTCTCTTCTGGATCTTAGGTATTCCAACCAGCCAGCAAACGTTATCCCAAGTCCAGCAACGCTGACTAGCCCTATTCAGTATCCAAGTTAAACGGCTGATTCTAGGTAGATGAAGAAATACTGATATCCCCTCTGTGCAGAACTCCTTACATCCCTCCACAAGACTGCATCCCTAGATCGGATGTCTCATGTCATTATCAATTCACTCCCCAAATTCTACATCTGTTGGGCCCCCTTTTTAACCTACCTGAAACTCTGAACTGGTGTGGGCTGACCGTACTCCCCTTTAGTCACATTGGTCCTTACTTTCTGCTCCCCCCAAACTATTCTGTGAATATCTTGATTTTACACTAAATTGCGCCTGCTTATGTCTAAGTAGATCATTAGCTGAGTTGGGATAACTTACCTGATTCAACTATGTAAATATATGTTAGGATTTAGATGTTGTACAGGTGAGAAGAGTCTGCCACGGAATGTGGAATGCTGTCTAGTTACTGTTTAGAGTAATGTGTTACTAGTTCTTGTCTCTCGTAGTCTAACCCTGCATTACAAACTCTGTCAGGATAAACTGGTATAGTGTATGGTGGAACGCTGTTCCGCATGGAAATCCATGCCTGGAACAGCGTTGTTGTCCTGCACTTGGTGAGTCACGATCTTATTGTGCTGCACCCAGTGCGTCACCGGTGCAACACAACAAGATCGAACACATTCAAGCCATGCGCAATAGGCGCGCTGCCGCGGCAACACGGAAGGAAGCCTTTGGCGGCAGACACAAGTAAACCTTTTTTTTTTTTTTTGCAGTGTTCACCAGTGCTATTTATGGTTGCCATGCCCTATGAAGATTGTGTATGAGCAATCATACACAAACAAAGGCAGTTATGCGATCTTGAGGCCTCCGTGGTAACGGACCTCTCGAGCTACGCTCTCGAGGTCTCAGGTTACCACGGAAACCTCTCGATCGCAACTGCCTTGCTGTGTATGCTTGGGCATACACAATCCTCTATATGTATGTATGTAGGTATGTGTCAATGTATCACATGGCTTTTCTCTCACCCTGTACCTGTAAACTGCTCACTGTGCTCTGTTACAGTGTAGTAACTCTAAAATCAATAAAAAACATTAACTACAAAAACATTACTACAGAGACATTTTATGGCAACAGGTCTCAATCTCTGTCCATTTTTGCATTTTGCTCTTAATCCTTTATGTGCTCTCTCAATTTTTAATAACCATTACCACCGATAATTAAATAAATAAATTAGTTCTGGGTCAACAAGTTCTTTTTGTCTTTGAAAATCCTTCAGAGAACACCTATTGTGCACAGCCCATCACCTTCCAGCCACTTAACACCACCCCTTTAATATATATGTTTTCAATGTTTCAAAGTTTGCACACCTCTTCCTCCAGGAATAATGGCTCTGTATTAGGTGACCCAAGTGCACGCACATTCTAATAACTCAGCAATTTTATTTCTCCTTTTGTCATTTAATATATCCTTCTTTCTCTGACTTATTTCCACTGTAGGCCATTCATTTTGGACTTTCAAAGCCTTTTTTTATTACCTTGATTGCAGTTAGTAATATTTATTTCATTTTAAGTGTGCAGCCCCATGTTTTTCTTTTTTATGTAGCTGTGCTAACTTAATTTCAGCTGCATTCAGACGCTTCAGTTCTGGCATTCATTATGGAGTTGAGAGCTAATACAGAGCCATTATTCCCTGATGAAGAGGTATGCAAACCTTGAAACGCTGGATTTATAAAAAAGAAGTGATGTTAAATGGCTGGAAAACAACGTACCGTACACAATAAACATCCTCCCAGAGATTTTCAAAGACAAAATTAAATATTTGACCCAGAACTGGTTTATTTATGTATCTCTGATCTGGAACAAGAAGGAGTCTATGGACTAAACAGAGGAACAGGATACTGGAAAATCTGGAAAATAATTTATACACTGATAATTAAAGTGGGCTTGTAGAAAGTCTTAGAAACACAGAAACATAGACTTTGACGGCAGATAAGGACCACTTGGCCCACCCAGTCTGCCCATTTCCCTACCTACTGGATAAGCTGCAGATTCTAGTTAACCAATAGCCTACTTCTGCCACTCCCCACTACAACTGCCTTGTGTCTGTCCCATGCATGTTTGAATTACCCCACTGTTTTAGCCCCAACAACCTCCCCCAGGAAGGCAGTTCCACGCATCCGCCACTCTCTCTGTGAAAAAAGATTTCCTCACATTACCCCTGAGCCATCCCCCCTCTATCTTTAAATTGTGTCCCCTTGTTCTTACACATCTCTTTCTCTGAAAGATGCTACCCTCCTGGACTTTGTTGATTCCCTTGAGGTACTTAAAAGTTTCTATCATGTCCCCCCGTCCCTCCTTTCATCAAGGGTGTACATATTAAGCTCTCTCAGTCTCTCTTCATATGATTTCTGATGCAGACCCTGCACCATTTTAGTTGCCCTCCTCTGGACTGCTTCCATCCTGTCTATGTCCTTGCGTAGATGAGGTCTCCAAAATTGCACACAGTACTCCAGATGGGGTCTCACCAGCTGTCTGTACAGAGGGATAACCACTTCCCTTTTTCTACTTGTGATGCCCCCTTCCTATGCATCCCAGTATCCCCCTGGCTCTCCTCACTGACTTCTCACATTGCTTACCCACCTTTAGATCATCCGATATGACTACCCTCAAGTCCCGTTCCATTTTTGCTGTTGTTAGTACCTCCCCTGCTATTGTGTACTCTTCTCCTGGGTTTTTGTTTCCCAAGTGCATTACTTTGCACTTCTTTGCATTGATTGCACCATAGATGACCAAACTGTAGTCTATAACAGACAGGACGGAGCTGTTGATAGCTAGTCTAAGAGCGTACAAAGTGAGATGGTGCTTGTGCCTGTGGAGGAGACCGGTTTTATAGTTGACAGTCCTAGCCACATTGCTGATGTGTTGGTCATAGGCAAGACTGCTGTCAAGGGTGACCCCAAGATATTTAAAGTGCTGGTTCCAGATTGTGTGCTAATGTTGGGTGTGTGGTTTGTACTTGCTTAGAGTGCTGCAGAACATCATGGTTTTGTTTTTTTGCTGTTTAGGATAAGTTTATGTGTTTGGAACCATTCCTCAACAATCCCGAAGCTATGCTGCAGCTTGCACTCAAGTTCCTCTGGGCCTGGGCAGTTTGTGAAAATTACTGCATTATCTGCATAGAGTAGCATCTGCTGTGGGCAGCGGCATGGTAGATTATTGCGGAAGATGCTGAAAAGGAGCGAACCCAATATGGAGCCCTGGGGGAACCCAGATTTTACAGGCAGATAATCGGAGAGAACATTGTTGATTTTCACTCTTTGTGTACATTGTCCTAGGTAGCTTTTGAGCTAGAAGGTTGATTCTGCAGAGAGGCCAGTGGAGTTCCAGCACTACAAATGCTATGCAATCTGCATTAATTACAAAAATGTGAATTGTATTGGCTGCTGATCCCACATGATGTTGTTGTTTAGTAGGTGTTTAAACTATGTGGTGTTTAGAGAACTCTAGCCTTTGAAAAAGGACATCAGTCTGAAACATGTCAGGCAAGAGTCTTTTTTATTTAGTTTTTGTTGACCGGGTAAGTGCACTCACTAGACAAATCCTGCCTATTTTCAGGCACGACCTGGGGGAGGGGGATACAGATGAATACCAACTGACTTTGAACCAGATTAAGCTGTTGGTGGTATTTTAGTGAATGAGGGAAATTTGGCCAGGACACTGGGGAAAGTCCCCTGCTCTTTTCGATAAGTGCCGTGGGATCTTTAACATTCACCTGAAGTACCACCAATCCAGGCAGATGGGACCTCGGTTTTAACGTCTCATCCGAAAGACGGCACCTCAGAAGTGCAGCACCCCTCTCATGCTGCATTACAGTGTCAGTACAGGGATATTAACCCAAGTGCCAGATGTGGGAACTGAACCCACAGCCCTCTGATCTCCCGGCCTCAGAGGCGAGTGTGCTACCTACTGAACCACTGACACTTGGCTGTGTTTGTTGGCTTAAAAACATGAAATTTTAGCTATTTTTGAAGCCTGCGTCCCTCTTATGAGGTTGTGTGTGCCTGAAACGGTATGTTTTACATCCAATTTGTGCCCATGCTAGCTGCCTCCCCTTCCGCTGCCTATGAGCTGCTCCTCCTCAAACTCCCCCTCTGCTTCTTGGTTCCCATTTTTTAGCTGGAGTCTATTGCTACCGTGGCATGTCACCTGTGATGGTTACCGATCTCCTTTCATCTGTCTTCTCCCAAAGGAGCTTTTAAAGGAGAATCGCTCTTCCATAAAGACTTTAATATTAATTGACTCTCTCCATCTGCAAAATCTCTTCACTTATCTCAGTTGATTTCGGACCTCGGCTATCTCAATCATACATCCTTGAATCACTCCCTCTTGAATTGTGTTGTTTCAACCCATTCCCACAGTATATTTTTGTATAGTCCTACAGGTCCTTGGAATTGTCCTCTCTCCATGCCATTCTGTTGGCCACTGACTCACCCCCCCCCTTTCTGCCTTAACCAATATAAATTCTGCCTTCCAGTTCTTCCAGTACAAATTCATGTCTGTCTGGGATTACTATGCACCTCTTAAGAAAACCAGGGTCTGAGGCTCTCACCTCCACTGGATCTCTGCAGAGTCGATTGTAAGTCTTCCGGCCAGTGACATAGCCTACCGGTCCTACAAGATTAGTGGTTCCCCAACCACCCTTGCCAACTATTGGTCCCTTTGCAACGCCGGTACCAAAGCCACCAGACTTGCGAAATCCAAGTATTTTGCAGCCACACTCCAGAACTACCTTAAATACCCCTCTATGTTCTGGAAGGCAATCCCTCACACTTCTCCTGTCTAACCCAATCTAGCACCTTCTCCCCCAATCTCAAGGTTGGCAACACTCTCATCTCAGACCCTGCTTCTGTTGCCTCATCTTTTAATTCTCATTGTACCAGATGTACTCTTTCCCTCATCACCTCCACTCCTCCCCCTCTGCCTTCTTCCATCACACCCTCTGCCTCCTTAATGTCCTTCCTTGCTTTTAATCCCAACAACGGTGTAAGCCCTGATGTCTGGACCCCAGGCTTCTTCATCTCTCTGCTCCTGCCATTGCCCTCCCTATAACCCTCTTTCCCAAATTCTCTATTTCCTCTGCCTCCTTTCCTGATGCCTGTCTGCTACTGCTATCTCCCTTCCTAAAAGGGTCACTCCTTTCTTCCCTGGTGACTACCATCATATGTCTCTCCTCCTTACTCTGGCTAAGTTACAGGAACACCTAGTTCTCTCACAGCTTTTCTCCTTCTTGGACTCCCCACTTTATCCCTTTCCAGTCTGGCTACATGAAATCTCACTCCACATCATCCTCTGTCCTCTGACTCACTGATGCCATCTTTTCCAGTATGGAAGTAGAAAGAAGAGCTGAATTCTTAGTACAAGATTGGGAGGCATGCTGGCAAACCATGCATGACTCATGCCCTGACAGCAGAAGTCTGCTGATTCAAAATTAAACTCTGCACCAGTGGTACAGAACCCCAACCAAATTCAACTCTTTAGACTATTGCCTACAAATACTTGCTGGAGTTGCCTGTCCCCTGGAAGGACTCTACTACATCATACGGGCATGCCCCAAGGTGATTAGTTTCTGGTCAGCAGTGCAAAGGAATGTGCCAAGGTGGTGGAGAACAATATTTCTTTTTCTCTACAACTTTTCTTACTTGGCACCCCCCAACCTTCTCCCAGTCATATCCTGCAGTTCAGTGAATCACCCTAGTGGTGGTGGAAGCAAAGGCATGTTGCTGCTCCCTAATGTCCTTCCTTGCTCTTATCCTTGGGTGAGGTTATGCAATGCCAGGTCGATAAAGAACAAGACAGCAATAATTGCTGATTTTGTTGGAACATCAGACCTGGCTTGCATCACTGAGACCTGGCTGGATGAAAATGCTGGCCCAATTTTGTAAGCAGCAATTCCAGCGGAGTATTCAGTGATACATCACCTGAGATTGGATCGGAGGGGCTGGGGTATAGCCATTTGTTTTAAGATGGAACTGGAGCTTATGGAGATACCAGTGGGGGACACCAGATCCTTTGAGTGTATCATGGGCGCAGGTGTGGGTTGCCGGATACTTCTCATCTGCCGTCCACCAGGGGAAGGCAAAGTATTCCTGCAGGAAGTCGCGGACTTCATGGTTGACATGGTGTTGGAGTCCCCCAGGTGGTTGGTCCTGGGGGACTTCAGCGCCTGGGTTGATAGTGAACTCTCGCAGTTTGGACAGGACTTCCTCCAGCTAATGATTTTGTTGGGCTTCACACAGGTTGTTACCACTGCAACCCTTAATTAGGGTCTCTCCTTGGATCTGGTGTTCCTCCTGGGGATGGAGGTCTCCAGCCTTGTGTTGGAACCGGTTGGATGGACTGACCATCATACCATAGGGTTCAGTTTTGTGGCTCCCCCAATAGACCTGCCCCTCTGGAGATGATTCAGTACCACCCTTTAAGGGGTGTGACCCCTGATGGTCTGATGGTGGTGCTGGACCTATCTGGTAGACTGGGGGGATGCATGGATCCAGGGGAACTTGTACAGTACTATAATAGTGCAGTATTGGTGACCCTGGACTCCATAGCTCCTGTTCATGTTAGCCCACTCTCTCTTCGCTGTCAGTCTCTGTGGTTTGATGGGGACTTAAAGAAGTTGAGTTGAGTGGGTCAAAGGTTAGAATGGTGCTGGCAGAAATCCAGTCTTGAGGAGGACAAGCTTAGACTAATGGCTCATTAGCAGACCTATCGGTCAGAAATCTCTCATAAGAAGACAGAGTTCCTGTCCAGAGAGATTTCTATAGCAAGGAATAGACCGGCCCAGCTCTTCCGTATTGTGGACAGGCTGTGCAATCCAGCCTGCTTGCAGAGTCTGAGAGCTTTTTCACAGTTGAAGTGTGAGGAGTTCACTCAATTCTTTGCTGGTAAGGTTGCCACTATCAGGTTGGAGATTTGACCAGTGCCTTCTGGTGAGTGTTGTGACTGATTGTGGGAGAGCACAGGCACCCAGGTTGTCTGGACTGATTTTAACCGGCTGGCGATCACTGATATTGTGAAGATTGTCCGGGATTTGCCGCCAACGTGCTGTAGTTTGCATCCAGGTCCAACCCACCTCCTTGTTGAGTGTTTGGACCGGTCCTATCTGAGATTGTATGGTGTTTGTTGGAGAACGGTGTGTTCCTGGACTCCCTGAAGGAGGCAGTGTGACACCCCTTCTAAAGAAATCTTCCCTCCACCCAGGCTGTCTCGCTAACTACAGGCCAGTCTCTAACCTGCCCTTTTTGGGCAAGGTCATTGAGAAGGTAGCCACACTGCAGCTTGAAGTCCATCTTACCACCCACAAAGTCTTTGATCCTCTCCAGTCTGGTTTCCAGAAGAGGCATAATACTGAAAGACCAGAAGAGCCATTCAGTTTTGGTTCTTATAGATTTCTCAGCGGCATTTGACACTGTGGACCATAGGGTACTATTGGACCACCTGTGTTTGATCTGTGGACTGTTTGGAACATTCTTCAGATGGTTTCACTCTTTCCTCACAAGCAGGTACCAAAGAGTGGTGTCAGGGATTTTTTCCGTGGCCCCTCTTTCCTTGTCGTGAGGTACCACAGGGCTCCATTTTGTCCCCCATGTTATTTGCGGTGTACATGCTGCCATTGGGAGGGATTATAAGGAAGTACAGGCTGAGTTTTCACTGCTATGCAGATGATACTCAGCTGTACATGTCCATTGTACCTGAGCGAGGTGATGCTGTCTCAGTCTTTAACAACTGCCTCACCAAGATCAATGACTGGATGAGTGCCAACTGGTTGAGATTAAACCCGGAGAACACTGAGGTGTTGATTGTGGACTCAGGTCATCGAGTAGAGGGGCTCCTTCCTGTTGGCCCTTCCGGTATTATACTTATGGGCGGCCAGTTCAGGGCCTCTGAAAGGGTGCGTAACCTGGGCGTTGTGCTTGACTCCGAACTGACACTTAAAGCTCGGGTGTCGGCCATTGTCAAGAACTCCTTTTACCATCTGAGGAACCTTACCTGGGTGAAACACTTAGTTCCGCCTGAGGACCTTCCCATACTAATCTACGCCTTTGTGTCCTCCCACCTTGACTATTACAAAGCTCTATACCTAGGGCTTCTGGGGGTGGAGATCCGCCACTTGCAGCTGGTGCAGAACACAGCTGCCAGGCTGCTGACTGGCTCATCAAGAGCCAGTCATATTACGCCTGTGCTCAGTGAACTGCACTGGCTGCCGGTGCGGTGGAGAATCACCTTCAAGGTCACATTGCTGACCTATAAGGTCCTATAGGAACAGGGACTGTGCTATTTGCAAGACCTCCTTTGTTCCTACTGCCCCTCCCGACCGCATTCCACCAACAAGGGATTGCTGGAGGTTCCCAGGACCTGCTTTAAGTCTTCTGGGCCCAGAGCATTTGCGTTTGTGGCCCCGACCCTGTGAAACTCAGATGAGAAAGTGCCGGTCTACCAAGTCTTTTAAATCCACTAAAGACGTATTTATTTGAGTTGGCTTACCCGGATTCATTTTGAATGTTACTATTAATTTTAATGGAACAGTTCTGATCTAGGATTTTTATCTGATTTAGTTTTGTAATTTCTGTACAGGTGCTTTGGTTTCTGAAAAGTGCCTTCTTACAAATAAAGTTTGACTTGACTTAAATGGCAAACAAAGGTCGCCCTCTCCATCAGAGTGCCACTACTATCAGTCAGCCGGGTTGCAGTTTTGACCAGGATGTCACACTTGGAGAAAGGTACCGGCTTTTGTTTTCATTCTGCATGGGCTGATTACATCTCCTCCCCTCTGTGCACTGTGGACCCTGGATAATCGTTATGACAGAGCAAGCATGGTGTATATCCACCCTGAGCAGCTCAGCTCCTCACTGGGTTGAATACCCCCTCCCACTCCTTTTTATGTTTGCTTGCGTGCATGCACAAGAAACATGTTGCAACAGCTTGCTGGAGTAGCAGGTTGTGGAGGTGCGGCAGTGTTGTGGCCAATGCCCTCACTGCTTTTTGGGGCTTGGCTGTGTGGCACAAATGAATGAGCACGCTGTCTGACAGCAGCTCAGAAGCATGCCACCAACTTCAAACAATTTTGCTGCTGTAATGAGGGAGCAACCCATCATTGCAGGGCGTGCCTTGCTTGATGTATCATTTCAATAAACATGGGCGGCTGTCACCGTCCGTCTCTCACTTAGGCGGTGCACAAAAATCACTGAACCAAACATTTACGGGAGCCTCTCTCACAAAACTTGAAAGTATTTTTTCCGTCTTCCCCATCTGAAAGCTAATGGGCGACTGCCGCTGGTTGACATCCAAGCTTTACCCAAACCCCCCCAGCACTGGGAACAAAGCTCCTCCCATTTCCTACCTGCAACTCCAGAGCACAGAGGTCGTGCTACATGTCTGTCTGCCACGGACAGCCTGGTGACCATGGAAAGAAGGCAGCAGGAGGTAAAAAAAAATAACTTTATAATTCAGTCTTTCACTCGTGCAGAACGTCAGCCAGATCCCTATACACAAGACTTGAGAAGGGGGCTCTGTACGCATTATCAGTAACTTTTAAGTCTGATTGAAACTCTTTGCAAAAGATATCAAGATGTGGGTGCGTGTCGCTCCAGTGCTGTCCAGGTGTCCCTGTGAAAGAAACCCCACACCTTGGATGGCTGCGCTGCGATCCCTCTGTTCCACATACATGATGTGTGGTATTAACAATAGTTAAACTGCTGTAGCTGTCCTGTTATTTTGGGTTGTCTGTTATGGGAAACGTATCTAAATGCTGGACAACCTCCCTATATGGAGGCAGAAACTAGTAACAAACCAATGCCTATAAAGTTTGTACAGAGCTGTCCCCTCCAGACAAAGGTGCAAGTCACTAGATCTCACATCTTGTTCACATACCCTTGGCTATTGGGTGGTTCTCTGCTGCATTGCTAAGATCCAGGTATCAGCGGTACCATTCGATCACCCTGTACGTAGAGCTGTGCTTCGCCTGACGTGTTAGGGGGTTCTGAAACAGAACTTTCATGAGCTGGGGACTTATTGTAGGGTATGGGTGAAAACCGGATTGTCTGATCCTGACCACATCCTTAAAATTCAGACTTGCTGTGGTTGTTTTGGCTGTATTAAATAAGTAATACCTCAATAAAAATTAGTAACTGGAAAAAAAAAAAAAAAAAAAAATCGGGCTTGCTGGACCGGTTGGGCCTGTTTTCATTAATTAATTGAATTAAAATAAGTAGAAATTCAGCTTGTGCAACTTTGTTTATTATGGACGGAGTGCTTGTGTAGTTGTGAAAAGTAGGACGGACATTCTCTGTTGTCAAGGGGACAGTACTTTTTTTTTTTCTTCCCTTGTAGTTATTATGATGTAACAAAGTAGGCAGCTGTTAACAGTATTAAATGTTTTGGGTGTTTTTGACACAGCTAGAGCTGTAAACTAAGATCAAACATTTTTGGGTCAGCTGTCAGTGATGTGTTGGGACGTGCTGCGGTGTTAAAGAACAGATAAGAAAGACAAGAAAGCCTGTGGGATTGGTTTTGACTAAAAGAATGAATGCAGTGATGAGCCTTTCAAACTACAAAGACTTCTTTTTCAGTGGCTCAGGGTCAAATATGCAAGCTGCAGGAATACAAACCAGGTCTGCTGGTTCACAGCTTGTAATCTATTCTGCACTGTCTCCCTTAAAGGGCAGTACGTTCAGGTCGGCTGACGTTTCTTGAAAACCTACGTAGATTTGAAAAGCCTGTGTAATAATTAATTGTTAGTCAAATTAAAACTATTACTACTAAAGTTTTGCTGTGATCTGAAATACTTTTCTGATAAAAGTTTAGATTCCATATTAAAAATGGCTAAGTCTGACAGAAGTCTTTTTTTGGCTAATAAACATTCCAGTCAGTACCAGTAAATTTCCTATAATTATATGGAGGTTAGAATTCCTGTACCATCAAACAAATCCTTTTTTTAAGTAAAAAAAAAAAAAAAAAAAAAAGGGCACTATTCCCATGTATTATATAAAACAAAATGATAGGCAAGTGTGGTGCAGATGGTTATAATTGTCATTTCGGGGTCCTAATGAGGTCATAATGCCACTCTCCCTTCGTGCTCATGGCATATTGACCTCATTAGGACCTCTCAATGGAATTATATCCCTATACACCTCACTTACCTATCATTTATTATATATATATATATATATATATATGTGTGTGTATATATAGTCCATCCACTGCAACAGGGACACTGACTCTAAATGTGTTACCTAGTCGAATGCCTTTGAGAAATCAAGGTATGTCAGGTCCATGGGATTACTCTTGCCCAGGGATCACCCACATTGCGAAAGCCCATGAACAGATCTTTCAAATGAGGTATTGGGTTTACCTGTAGGGGGCAGGAGTGTTGAGATATGAACAGCTAAGTACTGTGTAAATCAAATCAAAGTAACAGCCATTTCATGTAGTCTTAAAAACAGGATGAGATGTCACTGAGGAACAAGCTGTATGTTATTAATTACAGCTTGCCCCTCAGTGACATCACTTTCTATTTTAGGATTGCATGAAATGGCTGCTGCCTTGTTTTGATTTACTGATGATTAAACTAGTCATGTCTCTGGAC
Organism: Neoceratodus forsteri; assembly: GCA_016271365.2. NCBI lineage: Eukaryota > Metazoa > Chordata > Ceratodontiformes > Ceratodontidae > Neoceratodus > Neoceratodus forsteri. The sequence continues at coordinate 59,260,686 of CM057455.1, forward strand.
TTTTGACACCTACAAGGAAGCCAAATACCTCGTTCAGAATAATTTTTCATGGGTTTTCACAGTTTGAGTAATCCCTGCAATGTTTACTGTCCTTTTAAACTGGTAGTGCATGATCTCCACCAGGTGGTCCTTGTTTAACTTTGCTCTCGCTGACCCCATGATAAGATATCTCAGTACAAACTGTGATACAGAGCTCTTGATCCTCATGGATGACACAATACCCGAGAGGGTGTTTTGGTACTTTTAACGCTCTCTTTTTGCAAATCATATTTCTAATATCCTCTTTCTGATTTTTTATGAACGTGTAGGCTATGAAATTCCAACTGGGCAGTTGTTATCGCTGCTAGAGAGGAAGGATGAACTCCATGTTGATATAAAAGAGGAAGAGACTGACCAGCAGCAGGATCATCGTGAAGGCACGTCCATCAGTAAGTAGATTTCTTAATAAGTAGCTTTTATGGGATTTTAAGCACATCACAGAAAAATAACTTTAAAAGTTCTTGTTATATGACCTGCTTCTGCTTACCATGAGAATTGCAGGGTATCCTGGTATTTGAGGGGGTGGAGTGTCCTTGTAAGTTTGTACATGTTTACACAGCACACTTACTAATCATTGTTTATGAAGCTGGGATGGATGGAAGGAATGGTTGATGGACCTGATAACCTAGAGTTCCTTTTAAATGAAACTGAATGCCAAGAAATGCAAGGTCGTGCACATTAGTTATGGGAATCTAAAAATGGTGTACTGGACCATTTGGGTAAAGATAGAGCAATCTAGGGAAGATAGGGATTTAGTGATCATCTTCAGTGACCATGATGAGGTCACTTCAAGTACAAAGGTAAGTTCAGGGATTTATGCCCAAACCAGTAAACCCTAATTGGTCCAAATTTAGCTAATTTCTAAGAAATTATCTGGGTAACTTTAGAACTGCTAGGAACACAATTTTTCCTTTAAACAAAATCATGAAGGCAGGTTGATGAGGATAAATCCTTAGGTTGGGTGAATTGTATTAATTCCTCTTCCACCAGAATGCTGTGTAATTTAGTGATTTTTGATGGAATTCCCATATGTTGGATCTGCTGAATTTCATCTTCTTTCCTCTAACTTGAACATGTTAAGGGGCAGCCACCTCGTCACATAAAGCTTGCCTTCCATATGTAACAGGAGCGAAGACAGCAGGTTATTCAGGAAATTGCTATTGGGTGGAAGGGTCTTTCCAGGGTTCTGTACAGGCAACCTGCCTTAAACTTGCCAGCTAGAGGTCATGAGAGGATCTCAGCCTCCAGGCCCTCCCCCCAGTGGACATCAGTGTGGCCACCAGCGGACTGGGATCAAGCCAACATTGAGTGGGAGGTGGTTATGCCACTGTGCAGGTTGCTGGTGAAGCTACTTCAAGTGTGGAGTTCAGTTCAGGATATTATGCCCAAACCTCTAAGCTTTGATTGGTCCAAAGCTAGCCTTTTTCTAACAAATTATCTGGCTAACTTTAGAACTGCTAAGAATGCAGTTTTTCCTTAAACGAAAGCATGAAGTCAGGCTGACAAGGGTAAGTCCTTTTTACTTAGGTTGGGTGAATTGGGTTAATTCTTCTTCCACTAGAATTGTGTATAATTTCGTGATTTTAATAGAATTTACATATGCTTGTCCTGCTGAATTTCAGGCCCTTTTCTCTAACGTGAACCTGTTAAGGGGCCTCCAGCCTCTCCACATAAAGCATGCCTTCCATGTGTAATGGGGACAAATATAGCAGGTTACTTGGGGAATTACCATTGGGTGGAAGGGTCTGTATAACAGTTTGGCAGCACTGAGTGCAGGCAATTCTCTGGCAACAGTAAAACAGACGCTAGAATTAAGAAAGTCCATTATTCATAAGTTAGTTTATTATTAAGTCTTTATTTAATCATGTCTCCACACCCTCCTGCACTGCATAACACACATTGGATGGTAGACAAGTAATCGTTTATATATGATCAGCAAACTTATTGCCATTACATAGTCTGTCATACATAAAATCTGTTATGAATCTCTTAAATGGCTTAGAAACATAGAAATTTGCTGGCAGAAAATGACCCATTAGCCCATCCAGTCTGCCCAAATACCCAGCTTCTGTTTATCTTACCCCCCTTCCATGCCATTTTTGCTTTTATTTAGCCCATGTAGTCATCCTAAGCCCTCTTAAATTTGCTCACCGAATCTAACCCCTCCACCCATTCTGGCAGCCTATTCCAAGGACCCACCACTCTCTCAGTGAAGAAACCCCCCCCCTTGCATTTCCTCCAAATCTGCCCTGCTCCAGCTTGAGCGTGTCCCCTCATTGATTTGTTTTCACTCTTCTTGATTATTGTGCATCATTTCATAATACAGTAATAACAGTGACTGAGTACATAAATACAGTTGAACTCTATATACAAAAATAACACAAAATACTAGAGAAGATTTTATAGAAGTATCGTTCAGATTGTAATCAAGAACAGGGTTAGTTGCCTTGGTTAACTTGGGGTATGCCCAAATGGATAGACAGATTTCCTAAAAATGGGTGATTTAGGTCTGGTTACCTACATCCCGTGACATAAATAAAGTCTGTAATCCCAAAATTCCTTGTGGACTAATTATCAACTAGGTTAGGTTACGTGTACTCAAAAACACTGAAACTTACAAGAATCTTTTATTAAGTTAACAGCTGTATTCAGAAAATATGCACACCTTTTGATAAGTTTATAATCAGTCTCGGGTAAGAGTGATTTTAAGCTGTTTCATGGGATAATCTTAAAATTTAACAAACAATAATCTGAGCCAATTTCTTCTGTGTTTATCATACCTCGGACAATGCCGTATTATATGCACAGCGTCCCCCAGATCACCCAATGCCGTATAGTGATAAGATTTCCCTTGATACTGAATAGTCAGCGCATTTGATTAAAAACATAAAAATAGAAATCTGGTATATAAATGTGTTAAAGGGAAATTGCACAAAAGGCTGTTATTTCACCTGTGATGGAAAAGTGCCCGATTAGGGGTTCTGTTAATAGCTGAAACTTCTTAATCTTTCAAAACGCCTGACAGGGGTTCTGTTAATAATTGAAATTTCTCAATTTTCAAAACTTGATATAATTAATCTGCTTTAAGTGCTTGCTGCCAGACTTGACTGCATTTAAACTGGAACTGCTCATTGTACTTACATACTAACATACTAGACGTCAACAGAGTAGGCCTATTGATCTATCAAGTCTGCTCGTACTTCAGCACCCTGATTGGATACCATAGCCTTCTATCTGTCTCCTTTCGCTGTTACTCCATCCCCCAGTCCTGCCCCCCCCCCGGGCAAACTAGCCTCTGTTTCATCCCTTGCCTATACCTATCCCACCCTCTCTTGAATCCCTCCACCATGGCTGCCTGTACCAGCTCCCCGGGCAGCGCATTCCACGGTTCCACCACTCTCTCAGTGAAGTACCTTCTCCTCCTTTCCCCCCTAATCCTACCACCCTCAATCTTCCAGCCGTGTCCTTTGGTGATTCCACCCTCCTTCAGTCAGAAGATCCTATCTCGGCTTACTTTATTTACTCCCCTGAGGTACTTGAAGACCTCAGTCACTTATTACTTGTAATGTTTTTTGTGATTAGGTATTTGATGTGGAACTTTGGAAATGGGCACTTGTGCTCAAAGGTCATCTCTGAAGTTTTCAATAAATAACATAAAATAATTAAAATTACCTTTTAGTATGTTTTTTTGGCCTCTATATTTACAGTGCTGTAACTTTCGATACAGAATGTTGCTCATGACCATCTCGGATGCACCAACCGGCCTTCTGTGGATGCGTTGTGCTAACGAGTGCCACCTATCTCTGCCATTAGTTTGCAGCACGCAGTAGCATATTGACTACACAGGAGGCTGGCTGCCGAATGGGAGATGGCCAAGGGCATCACTTTATATCAGAAGTTACAGCGCTGTAAATATAGAGGCTAAAAAAATGATAAAAGGTAAAAAAAATTTTTTTAATTATTCACTGAGCCCCTCATCTGGCAAGACTGGATGGGCCAAGCAGTAATTTTCTGCCAACAAATTCTACGTTTCTAAGTACGTAGGAGAACTAGGAAACACAGACAATGATGGCAGAAAAGGAAATCTGTTTATCCAATCTGCCCACAACACCCTATCATACCTTGAGACCTTTTGTCAGTACGGGTTTTTGCCTACACTATCCACTCCTTTACTCCCTGCTTTACATCCCCCACCCCCGAGTAAAAACTAAACCCTTTACTCTGTCCCAGCCATACTTGAAACCATTAATGGTTCTGGAACCCACCATCTCAGCCAACAGACTGTTCAGTGGAATAACCACTCTGTCTCTAAAATAAAACTTCCACACGCTCATCATGAATCCCCCTGCCAGCTTCCGCTCATGCCCCCATGTTTTAGATTTGCTATTCCTTTTGAATAGTCCTTGCTGTTCACATTGTGCATTCCTTTCGCTTCCCATCCACCCTCTTCTCCCTCACTGCCACCCTACCCGATTTGTGCACCATATAGGCTTCCTGTTCTTATCCATTTTCCTTATGCATAGTTATTGACCTCTTCTAGCCCTTCCTAGAATACACCATACTGTCTGTCTACCCCTATTGCCAGCTTCATTCCCCTCTAGTCTAACCGTGGCTAATTCCTGCATTCTACCAAAAAGCAGCCTTCACCCCCTCTAATTTACCCCCTGAGTAATTCCTGCATTCTACCAAAAACCAGCCCTTCTGAAATCTCGCACCCATGTTCTTGAATTAGTGTTAGCAGCCTTCACCACTTTTCTGAACATATTGATGGATGGTGACTATATTTCCCAGTGGTTCCTTCACAGCAGTCTCCCTTACAGTCTCTCTATTTGTAAGGACCAAGTGAAGACTTCCTCCTTCCTGCATTGGCTCTTTAGTGCATTGTACCAGAAATCCATCCTCCACCAGTCCCTGGCTCCTGTTGCTGCTAGGACACTCCAGTCTACGTCTGTCGTGTTGAAGTCCCCTAATAGCACCACTTAGCCTTGCTCTGTGGCACTCCGAATCTCTTCCCCCGGTAGCTTGTCCTCTGCCTCCTTCTAATTTGGAGGGCTGTAAGCTACCCCATTCTGATTACCTTCTCACTACCTGCGGACAATTTCACCCACAGTGTCTCCGCGGTGGTACTCCCCTTCTGGTCTCTATTCTATGTGACAATAACACCCTCCCTTTAATTTATTCTTTGTATTGAGATTTTCAGCTTACAGTATAACACAAATGTGTACAAACATAATAATTAGCTTGTTTCTCAAGATATAAAACCATAACAAAAAGACAATGGTATAGCTGTTAACTGTTACGGGGTGATATTTCAGTTTACTGTACACAGGAATGCAGACCATATCATGTTATCAAATTGCAGAAAGGATGAAGGAGGGAGAGAAAGCCTTCTTCTGGTATATTAGTGAAAGGAGGGACATAAAGAAGGGCACAGTAAGGATTACATAGAAACATAGAATTTGATGGTAAATAAGGACCGCTTGGCCCACCTAGTCTGCCCATTTCCCTACCTAATGGATAAGCTGCAGATCCTAGTTAACCATCAACCTACTTCCTCCTACCCCCCCAAACTAGAATTGCCTTATGTCTGTCCCATGCATTCTTGAATTCCCCCACTGTTTTCAGCTCCATGACCTCCTCAGGAAGGCTGTTCCATGCATCCACAACACTGTCTATGAAAAAAATACTTCCTCACAATACCTCTGAGCTGTCCCCCCTTGTTCTTGCACATCTTTTTCTGAAAGATGCTACCCTCTTGGACCTTGTTGATTCCCTTGAGGTGCTTGAAAGTTTTATCATGTCCCCCCTCTCCCTCCTTTCCTCGAGACTATACATATTAAGCACTTTTAGTCTCTCTTCGTATGTCTTCTGGTGCAGACCCTGCACCATTTTGGTTGCCCTCCTCTGGACACCCTGACCCTGTCTATGTCTTTGTGGAGATGGGGTCTCCAGAACTGCACGCAGTACTCCAGATGGGGTCTTACCAACTGTCTGTACAGAGGGGATAACAACTTCCTGTTTTCTACTGTTGATGCCTCTCCCTATGCATCCCAGTATCCCCCCAGCCCTCCTTACTGCCTTCTCACATTGCTTGTCCATCTTTAGGTCATCTGAAATGACTATCCCCAGGTCTCTTTACATTTTTGTTGCTGTCAGTATCTCACCCCCCATTGTGTACTCTCCCCCTGGGTTTTTGTTTCCCAGGTGCATTACTTTGCACTTCTTTGCGTTGAATCTAAGCTGCCATACATTTGACCATTCCTCCAACCTTGCCAAGTCCCTTTTCATCCTTTCCACCCCACCTTGCATATCAACCCTGTTGCAGACCTTTGTGTTATCTGCAAAGAGACATACTTTCCCTTCCAGTCCCTCTGTAATGTCACTTATAAAGACATCAAAAAGGACTGGCCCCAGTACTGAACCCTGTGGTACCCCACTAGTAACCCCCCCCCCTTTCTTTTCTAAAAGAACTAAGGGAAGAGCTAGCAACACCGCTGACTACCCTTTTTAATAAATCATGGGAGAATGGTGTGGTACCTGAGGACTGGAGGAGGGCAGATATGATTCCCCTTCACAAAAGTGGGAGCAAGACAGAGGCAGGAAACTACACACCTGTCAGTTTGACCTGAGTGGTAGGGAAAATGATGGAATCACTTCTGAAGGAAAGAACTGTTGAGTTCCTAGAGGCCAGTGGGGCACATGACCCAAGGCAGCATGGATTCACAGCAGGAAGGTCATGTCAGACAAATCTAATTGATTTCTTTGACTGGGTGACCAAAGTAGTAGACCAGAGAGGGGCTGTGGACATGGCCAACCTAGACTTTAGATTTTGACACAGTCCTGCACGAAAGATTAATAAACAAATTAGCCAGTCTTGGAGTAGGTCCCAGGGTGGTAGCCTGGGTAAAACACTGGCTGGACAACAGGACACAGCGGGTAATAGTAAATGGAGTCCACAGTGAAGAAAGGGGGGTTACAAGTGGGGTACCGCAGGGTTCAGTACTGGGGCCAGTCCTTTTTGATGTCTTTATAAGTGACATTACAGAGGGACTGGAAGGGAAAGTATGTCTCTTTGCAGATGACACAAAGATCTGCAACAAGGTTGATGCGCACGGTGGGATGGAAAGGATGAAAAGGGACTTGGCAAGGTTGGAGGAATAGTCAAATGTATGGCAGCTTAGATTCAACACAAAGAAGTTCAAAGTAATGCAGCTGGGAAACAAAAACTAGGGGAAGAGTACACAATGGGGGGTGAGATACTGACAACAACAAAAATGTAAAGGGACCTGGGGGTAGTCATGTCAGATGACCTGAAGGTGGGCCAGCAATGTGAGAAGGCAGTAAGGAGGGCTGGGGGATACTGGGATGCATAGGGAGAGGCATCACCAGTAGAAAACAGGAAGTTGTTGGCCCTCTGTACAGACAGTTGGTAAGACCACATCTGGAGCACTGTGTACAGTTCTGGAGACCCCATCTCCACAAAGACATAGACAGGGTGGAGGCTGTCCAGAGGAGGGCAACGAAAATGGTGCAGGGTCTGCACCAGAAGACATATGAAGAAAGACTAAAGGAGCTTAAGATGTATAGCTTCGAGGAAATGAGGGAGAGGGGGTCATGATAGAAACTTTCAAATACCTCAAGGGAATCAAAGTCCAAGAGGGTAGCATCTTTCAGTTAAACAGATGTGCAAGAACAAGGGGGCACAATTTGAAGATAGAGAGGGGATGGCTCAGAGGTAATGTGAGGAAGTATTTCTTCACAAAGAGGGTTGTAGATGCATGGAACAGCCTTCCTTAGGAGGTCGTAGAGTCAAAAACAATGGAGGAATTCAAGAATGCAAGGGACAGACATAAGGCAATTCTAGTGGGGGTAGGAGGAAGTAGGCTGTTGGTTAACTACGATCTGCAGCTTATCCGTTGGGTAGGGAAATGGGCAGACTAGGTGGGCCAAGTGGTCCTTATCTGCCATCAAATTCTATGTTTCTATGTGTCTCCAGAACTACATGCAGTACTGCAGATGGGATCTCACCAGCTATCTGTACAGAGGGATAACAACTTCCTGTTTTCCACTGGTGATGCCTCTCCCTCTGCATCCCAGTATCCCCCCAGCCCTCCTTACTGCCCTCTCACATTGCTTGCCCACTTTTAGGTCATCTGATATGACCACACCCAGGTCCTTTTCCATTTTTATTGTTAGTATCTCAACCCCCCATTGTGTACTCTTCCCCAGGGTTTTTGTTTCCCAGGTACATTACCTTGCACTTTTTAGCATTGAATCTAAGCTGCCATACATTTGACCATTCCTCCAACCTTGCCAAGTCCCTTCTCATCTTTGTGTATCAACTCTGTTGCAGATCTTTGTGTCATCTGCAAAGAGACATACTTTTCCTTCCAGTCCCTCTGCAATGTCACTTATAAAGACATTGAAGACGACCGGTCCTAGTACTGAACCCTGCGGTATCCCACTGGTAACCCCCTTTCTTCAGAGTGGACTCCGTTTACTATTACTCTCTGCGTCCTGTTCTCCAGCTAATTCTTTACCCAGGCTACCATCTTGGGACCTACTCCCAGGCTGGCTAACTTGTATATTAATCTTTTGTGTGGGACTGTGTCAAATGCCTTGCTAAAGTCTAGGTAGGCCATGTCCACAGCCCCTCCCTGATCTACTACTTTGGTCACCCAGTCAAAGAAATCTATTAGATTCGTCTGACATGACTTTCCTGCTGTGAATCCATGCTGCCTTGGGTCCTGTGCCTCTGGCCTCTAGGTACTCGACAATTCTTTCCTCCAGAAGTGATTCCATCATTTTTCCTATCACTGAGGTTAAACTACAGCAACAGGTCTGTAGTTTCCTGCTTCTGCCCTGCTCCCACTTTCGTGAAGTGGAATCACATCTGCCCTTCTCCAGTCCTCGAGTACCACCCCATCCTCCCATGATTTGTTAAAGAGGGTAGTCCGTGGTGTCACTAGTTCTACCCTTAGTTCTTTTAGAATTCTGGGAGGAATCCCATCAAGCCCCATTGCTTTGTTCACCTTCAGTTTTAAGAGTTCTTTCAGAATCCTTTCTACTGTGAATGGGCTGGTATCAACTCCTATATACAGAGTGTTTCTGTTTGGTTTAAGTACCTCCCCTCTTCATTTGTGAATACTGAGCAAAAATATTTAAGTATCTCTGCCTTTTCACAGTCACCCTCTGCCCACCCCCTCCCTTTATTAAGCTTCACTATCCCTCCTTGGTCTTCCTTTGCTCCCTGATGTACCTATAAAAGGATTTAGCCCACTTCTTAACTGAGTTGGCTATCTTTTCCTCGGTTTGGGCCTTTGCTGTTCTGACTGCCTTCCCAGCTTCCTTTTGCTTTAACTGATACAATTTTCTGTCCTGCTCCTTCTTTGATTCCTTGTTCTTCCTGAATGCTTTCTTTTTCTCGCGAACCTTTTCTGCCACCTTTTTTGAGAACCATAGTGGTTTCTTACATTGTTTTGTTTTGTTTATTTGCTTAAGCAGGTTAAGCTGTTTTGCTGCCAGCCTTTTCAAAATTTTGGAAGTAGTTGAAAGGAAAGAAAAAGGACAATGATTTGTCAGTTTACCCAGGTCACCCTCCTTTAAAAATAGAGATACCCTGGGCACTTTTCCAATCTTTAGCGAGTTCCCATATTGAAAGGGACCAATTAAAGAGATGTGTGAGCGGCTTTACTACTTGCAAAGCCAACATCTTTAACAATAATAGGGATAGTCCATCTGGACTGCCACTTTTCCGTGATTTTATATTTAGGAGAGTCTCCAAGACCTTATCAGTTCCAATGTCCAGAAACCCAAAGTGCCCTCCTCCCCCAATCAACCCAGATATCAGAGTATTACATGGCCACATTATGGCTTTGTTTTGCCTTACTTGGTAAATGATTTGGTGATTTCTAAATATGGATTATAAATTTTCTGTAACTGCGTCACATAGGAGACTGAAAACCGTGATTGCTGCTGCCGCCTCCTTCCTTCCTTCCTTGTGGATTACATAATGGCTACAGTGGGACAATGTGTGAGCGTCTCAGCACTCCTGCTATTGCTGATGACTTAATGGACTTTCACTATGGACTCTTAACGGTTACCAGTTTTGAATATTTTCCTTGACACGAAACATTTTATAATCTATAACCTAGTGACAGTTCTATGGGCAAGGGGAATGGGTTTATCCTTGCACACTGTGCCATTAATGTCTATTTCTGACTATCAGATGGCTCAGTTATGAGGTGCAGATTGTTTGATGTTTTTTTATGATGATTGAATCTCTCTTGGGAGAATGTGTTTAAAGTTTATAGTTGGTGTTTAAGCTGTATAAGAGACAGGGGAAGGCTTGGGCCTGGATGGAGATATGGAATTTGTATATCTTGGCATGCATATTTTGTCCCTGTAGCCCTCTCATGTTGTATGCCATTATCAATCAATTTAGTGTTATGACCTACTGGTAATTTCCCTCCTGTGTACATTATGAGAAGGGGTCTAAATTCTCCTCAGTAAGTGAATCACTTGGTTTGACTTGGGTATTGTTAACCATCTGTGCATTTTCCATGTTATGTCCTGTAACATTGCTTAAAATGGGAAAAGTTTAAAAAAAAAGAAAGATGATCCAGGGCCAGCGGCGCAACACCTATGAGGAGGGCTCAGGGTCTCAACATGTACTCTCTTGAGGACAGAAGGGAGAGGGGAATATATTCGAGATCTTCAGATATCTTAAAGGAATTTATAAGGTGAATACGGAGAGCCTCTAAAGTCTTAGTGGAAGTCCACTAGGGAGTACAGCCTAAAACTGCTAGGGGGAAGATTCAAGAGGGAGATGAGGAGGCATTTTTTACCAAGAGAGTGGTGGCCAAGTGAAACGAGTTGCCAGAGGTGGTCCCCCTGAAAACAGTGGATAACTTCAAGAGAGGATAGGACAGAATGAAGGGGAAAGTTGCTAGGGAGGAAGGAGGATTTGGGGAGGGGGCAGGCCCCACTGTAGACGCAAAAGGGACCTGCATACTGGAGCAGTCAAGATAGACCATAGGGCCTTTATCTGCTGGCATGTTCTTATGTTTTACTGAGAACTAGAAAGTCTGGATCACAATCAAGGACAAAATCTCTAATCAGCTATATGTTTGGTACCAAACTTCTACAATTTGCATGTATAAACAACAATATGGCTAACAACAAGGCCAGCATCTGGGGCTGACATTTCCACTTTTTAGTAGTTTTTATACAATATGAGAGACATTAGTAATATGACTTTCAGAATATGATCCCTTTCTGGAATTTGGGGAATGAATATCCTGATATTGCTAGATTCTTTTCAAAACTTACTCCGAACTTGTAGATAACTTGTTAAAGGATGGAACCGGTTACCTACCGTGATAAGCAAGTCACCCACATAGGCATACTGTATATTTTGTCTTACTTACTTTTACACCTTTTATTGTGTTGCTTGCATGTGTGTGCAAGAAACGCATTGCATCAGGCTTGTTTCTCAAGTGGGTTGTGCTGAATGGCAGCAGCCCGTTCTGGGGCTGATCTCTGCCTCGGCGAATAGAGGAGCACGCTGTCGATGACAGCCATTAATGAGCATGCCACTATGATCAAAGAAATTCTGGCCTCTGCAATCAGGGAGCGGCCCGTCACTACGCAGTCAGCTGTTTTTTGCTGCGAGGCATCCCTGACTGCAGCAGCCAATTACACAGCTGCATTGTGTGGTGTCCCCATGGCAACGGCTTCTCCGTTGGCCTCTCACAGTCCCCCCGACTCTGACGGAAAGCCACTGCCTGCCATTCAGTGTGCGTGCCTGGTGAAACACTTCAGTAACAAATAAAATAAAGCTAATGGGGTGCCCAACTCCTGTCGGCATGCCCTCCCCAGTTCATTTGCTGATAGGGGCCCGATCCCTGTCAGCATGATGCACCCCCTCATTTGTGGTGTGCCGAGGTGTCCAATCCCTCGGCTAATGCACATCCCCCATGCACAGTGTATGACCGAGAAAGTGCGGCTCCAGTGCCTTCCCAAAAGAAGCTCCCAGGTGTGCCGGCACGCTGGGAGCCCACCCCAGCATACAAAAAAAGTATCCCACGTCGTCTATATATTTTTAAAACCTGTAAAAACAGAAAATGGTCCCTCGTGGCCTTTCGTGTCCCCCCATCCCCAACCCGCATCCACCCACTGCAGACCCACCTCCCCACATCCTCCCCTCACCCCATGCTTACCTCCGGAGCCTGACGCAACAATCTTCGGTGGACCGGGAACACGTCTGCACTCTTCAAAGCCGACTGCGAACTGAAGAAATGCCGGTAAGCTGTATAATGGCATAAATAGGGTGTTTTCAACTTAGGTAGATATCTCGGCCATTGTGGGGAATTTTTTCACCAGATTTTTACAAGGGGTTCATGGGACCCCACCTCATGAACTCAGTCATTGTCGTTTTGTTATTCGGTCCCGAAAGGTGATTTCACGGTCACTGCACAAACCACCTTTTGGGACTGATTAACAAAATTACAGTGTCACAGTTCATGAGGTAGGCCCCCAAAAACCTACTTGAAAATTCCAAAATGACTATTTCATTTAGTGTGCATTGCGCAGTCTTCCCAAGTGCGTACGCCATAACTTTTGAAGTTTTATTATTGACACCAGATTTCAACATTACCATTTGCCCACACCTCCTTATGAACAGTACAGCTGTCATTTTTCACATTTCACCCGAAATGTGTTTTCGAACATGTAGCGCACAATGGAGCGGTCGGTGTGCAAAATCAATGTTCGGAACACATCAAGAAAATCACAGTGACATTTTTCATGAGCAGAGGTCTTAAAATGCCTACGTTGAAAATTTGGTGACAAAAGTCCATAAAATGACTGTGCTATAAGCGTGCATTGTGCAATTTCCACACACCTTCGTAACTTTACGAATTTGTAATATTTTCACTCCAGATTTTCAACATTGACATTTTCCACACCTCCTTATGAACAGTATAGCTGTCATTTTTCAGATCCTAGCCAAAATGTGTTTTTGCACTTCCAGAGCAGAATAGCGCAGCCCCTGTGGTAAATCAATGTTCGGGACAGATTAAGAAAATCACAGTGACACTGTTCATGAACGGAGGTCCCAAAATGCCTATGTTCAAAGTCTGGTGTAAAAAATTCCCACAATAATTACATTATGGGTGTGTGTTGTGCAGTTACTACGCACGCTCGTGACTTCACCAGTTTTTTTTTTTATATTTTTACTCCAGATTTTCAACATTACCATTTTTTACCACCTCCTCATGAACAGTACAGCTGTCATTTTTCACATCCTGTTCAAAATGTGTTTTCGCACCTGTGGTGCCGAATGGTGCAGTTGCTGTGCAAAATCACCTTTTGACTAACGAACTGATAGTTTCACTGTTGATGCGGTGGGGTCAAAAAAGCCCATGTTGAAAACTTGGAGTAAAAGTACCAAGAACGACAAGGGCATTGGGGTTTCCGACCATAACACCCTACTCTGTAGGGACTGATAGGCGTCAGGGGTGTGACTTAGGATTGTCAACAATAATGCTCATGCCATTCCACCCCCACCCTGCAGCCAGTGACAGGCATCAAGGTGCGCCTTGGACTCTTTAGCCCCAGACTTCACCCCATTCTCCTATACTGTGGGCAGACTGGATGAGCCTTGTGGTCCTTATCTGCCGTCAGCTTCTATGTTTCTATGTTCTATACTGCACCCATTTCAACATATTTCCTTATGGAATGAGGTGAGTGTAAAGCCTGAACACCCAAGGCACACCTCCACACTTGTCAGTGTCTGCAAGGTAGGGTGAGGTGAAATGTCGTGACCGTTATGGGGGACAACCCAAAGGCGCACCCCAGTGCCTGTCCATCTCTTCAGGGTGGGGGTGGAGTTGGAGTCAGTTCAGTACTTCATTGCTATTCCTATACTGCATCTGTCTAACTCCTGCACTTCCACTGCTAATACCAGCAAGCAACCATTCTGCATTGACAAATGCTAGTGTTTGTTAAATTCATCCTCTGTCACCTATTCTCTGGTTGTTCTGTGAGAGAGACAGAGTGTGGTGAAGGAACAACGATCCCTAGTGGCTGCTTTATTTCAGTTCTATTATTGAATTATCTTACTGAATTTATCACTTTGGTGACTGTTATTACCTCCCCAAGGGTGTATGAGTCTGGTCACCCCAAGATGCATGGGCTGATGGTCTTACAAGATGTATGGTAATGGCGCCTCATCAGGTGCAGTGATTGCCCCCCTGGCCCATCATCCTCCATGTAGTGTGTTTTAGTTCCCACACCAGCATCAGGGTACATATCTAGCCCAGTGACATTGTACTGGATCCCCACCCCCATGTACAGTGTACTGGTTTCATCCCCTCCCCCATGTGCTCGCTTCTGGTCCACCAGGCCTATGGTACAGGGTCCCCCCTCCATGTTCATGGTACTGTCCCTCCCCTTGTGGGGTTGCTGTTTGTTCCCCACCCAAATGCAGGGTTCCGGTCACTTCCCAGGGGCAAGGCACTGTAACCCCACATGTGCATGGCAGTGGTCTAACCACATGAGCAGTGTATTACTCTCCCCCCCCCAGTACTGGTACCAGTCCCCCAATGTGATGGGTACTCGGCCCCCTCAGGTGTACAGGTCTGGTCACCCCCAGGTGCATGGGGAAATGGTCCCCTAAGATGTGAGTACTGGCCCCCCATCAGGGGCAATGAATCCCCCCAGGTTCAGAGATCGACCAGTCATCCTCAAGTAGTGTGTACTGGTCCCAGCCCCATTGTCAGGCTATTGGCCCCCACCATGTACTGAGTACTGGTTTCCAGTTCAGTGTCAGTGCACTGGTCCCCCACCTTCATGTGCAGCACACTGGTTTCCCTCCCTGTGCCCATATGCATGGTTCTGGTCTCCCTCCCCACAGTGCATGGTACTGGGCCCCTCCCCACCACCTCATGTTCAGGGTACTGTCCCACCCCACCTCCCTACAGGTGCTGGTATCTGCTACTCCCCTGGGTGCAGGGTTCTGGATCAGCACAAGGAACAGGGTATTACTCTCCCTTCCCTGTGTACTAGTAACAGCCCCCCATGATGACAGATACTCCCTCCTCGGGTGTGTACATTTCTGGTGACTCAACCCCAAGGTGCACTGGGAAATGGTCCCTCATGATGTAGTGCCTGCACCCCAATACCAGAGTGATCGGACCCCCAGTTTCCCATCATCCCCCAAGTAGTGTCTGGTCCCCATCCCAGTGTCAGGTTACTGGCACCCCCTCCACCCCACTTGTAGTGTACTGGTTACCCTCCTCACTTTCCCCATGTGTACGGTTCTGGTCCCCCAGGTGCATGGTACTTGGCCATTCCCCAACCCCCCCCATGTTAATGGTACTGTCCCACCCCACCTCCCCACTGGTTTTACTGTCGGCCCCCTCCCTCAGATGCAAGATTCTGGTTCAATCCAAGTAGCAGTGTATTGCTTCCACCTCCCCCATGTGGTTATACCCCCCCATGTTCAGTGATGGGTAAACGCCCCCACCCACTGGGTGTAAGTGTCCAGTCAACCCCCAGGTGCACGGGGAAATGGTCAGCCAAGATGCATGGTACTGGCCTCCCATTAGGGACAGTGTTTGGTCCCCACCCCAGTCTCCCATCATCCTCCAATTAGTGTATTCCCTCTCCAGTGTGATGTTACTTGTACTCCCACCTCCACTAATAGTGTACTGGTTAGCCCCCCCTTCCCTCTATGTGCATGATTCTGGTCCGCCAGGTAAATGGTACTTGACCCTTGCCCAACCCCCCATGTTCAGTGTACTGTCTTACCCATCCCACCTTCCCATATGGGGTTGCTATTTGTCCCCCTCTAATCCCCAATGCATGGCTCTGGTCATCTTCCAAGTACTTGGCACTGGTTCCCCCACATGTGGGTGGTAGTTGTCAAACCCCCATGATCAGCGTATTGCTCTCCCCCCCCCCAGCACTGGTACCAGTCCCGGTCCCCTGAATGTAATGGGTACTCAGCCCCCTCAGGTGTAGGGATCTGGTAACCCCCCAGGTGAATGGGGAAATGGTTCCCCAAGATGCAGGGTACTGGCCCCCAACCAGGGGCAGTGATTGTCCCCTTCCCCCCACACCTAGGTTCAGAGACCAGAACATCATCCCTCAAGTAGTGTGTACTGGTCCCAACCCCACTGTCAGGCTACTGGACCCCCTCTCCACGTGTTATGTACTGGTTTCCACCCCAGTTACAGGGGACTGGTCCCCCCAACCCTATGTGCAGTGGGTGGAGGATAATGGGGGGGCCGGAAAGCAGAGATACTAAATGAATACTTCTGCCTTCCCCATGGAGAAGAATGGACCAGTGCTCTCAGGAGGGAAAAGAGGAGCTGTGGGGGAAGGGAACACAGATGTAGTGATAGAGGAGAATAGACTGAGGGAGGGACTGCTGCCATTGAAGGTAGACAAATCACCATGCCCAGACAGAGTACATCCAAGGGTACTAGTGGAACTGGCTAAGGAGCTAGCAGGGCCACTGGCAGACCTATTTAATAGTTTAGTAGTCAGGTGTGGTGCTGCAGGACTGGATAACAACACATGTAGGGCCCCTCCACAAAAGCAGTCCCAAGGATGACCCAGGGAATTACAGACCAGTCAGTCTGACCTCCATTGTGGGCAAGCTCATGGAGACCATACTGAAGGAAAGGCTGGTGGAAAATCTAGGGAAGCATGGTCTCCAGGATGTGAGGCAGCATGGGTTCATTGTGGGGGGAATTTGTCAAACGAGTCTGATTGACTTCTTTGACTGTGTCCCTAAGACAGTGGACAGCGGCCAAGTGGTAGACATCCTCTATCTTGATTTCAGCAAGGCCTTTGTCTCTGTGCCCCACAAAAGGTAGATCAGGGAAGTTGGTGGATCTCGGGGTTTGGGAAAAGATGGCCAGATGGGTGGAAAAAATGACTGAGGGACAGAACCCAGAAGGTGGTTGTGGGGGGAAGAGTTATCTTATCTGGCACCAGAGAGATAAGCAGTGGGGTCCTACAGAGCTCAATGCTGGGGTTGGTGTTGTTCAATTTATTTTATTTATTTATTTATTGAACTGTTTCACCAGGAAGACACACTGAAAAAGTTGCTCGTCTCGCGAGGGGGTGTTACAATGATGATAAAAAAACAGATTATACAAATAGTAGATGGTAAGGACAGTTACAAATTTTGTAGGAAGCAAGTAGACATGGTCTCCAGGATGCTGACAGTATAGCCTAGAGGTTAGAGGAACGAGGTGTGAACAAGCTTGATGCATCCAGCAGACCAGACCCGAGTTTGATTCTCACAACCTCCACTTGCATACTGTGTGACTCTGAGCAAGTCACTTAACTGCCCAGTGCTCCCAGGTCGCCCCTGAAAACAGGCACTTGTGCCTGGTGGGCCCTACCCGGTTGCCAAAGACTAAAATAAATAAATAATATAATACAGCAATTAGGGCACAGTACAGACAACTTGTAAAATTTTAATACAACAAATAGGAGTGCACAGATCTAAGGTACCATATTACAGACGGTACAGTAATGCGACAGTACAGTCCTAGTGCAATAATGTTCCGAGTGCTAGGCTCGAAATCCGTAAACAAGTGCAATTGAAGGAGTAGGGAGGGAAGTAGTTAAGAAGTGCTGTAAGGAGATGTAGCGGAAAAGGAGAAGGGAGAAGACAGTCAAATCTATTGAAGGACGGCCTTCTGCACCCTCCATTCCAACTAAGATACTCACCAATGGTAGGGTTGTTGAAAGTAATTCTCAAATTCTTGAAGAACTTAGCTCCCATTTTGTCACTGCTGGCCTAGCCTTCAACTCCTTACCTTATGCAGGCCATGGGTATAATCAAGCCAATCCCGAGCAATCCCTAGAGTCCTCCTCCCACCCCTTCGAGCTGTGGCACCGGAAGGCACCTTACATCACTCACCTCCTCCCATCCCTTCGAGTTGTGGCACCGGAAGGCACCTTACATCACTCACCTCATCCCTACCTGTCCCCAACTGAATCCAACTCACTATTGAGTGGCACACCAGGATTCACTTCCTCCTCCTCCTCTTGGGACCTCTACTACTCCCCTTTGTGTTTCCCTCATGAGGGACCTCCACATCCGTCTCTGTCACTGCATTGGGTGCCCCGTGGGATCATTCTGTCTGGCCACTGCAGCATACAAGTTACGTAGTGGTATGGGATGTGAAACAGGCTTTCGCTGCACAACTCTGTAACTCCCAAGGCACACCTTGTAAAACTGATCCTCCTTCCTGGCACCCTCTGAAACAGTGGAGGTGTACTAGGTGGTGCCTGTGTTTGGGAGTAGATCCTCTTAATCCAAGCCATCAACCTCTTCCCTCAGTCCAGTGAGATGCATGCAGATGGGGCAGCACCAAATGCTCCAGAAGGTCCTTTGTAAACTGTACATTGACAAAGAGGACGCTCATTACCTGAGTAGGAGTTACTCTGTGACACCAGTGTCATTTTTTAAACAGCCCTCA
This sequence comes from Neoceratodus forsteri, assembly GCA_016271365.2. Lineage (NCBI taxonomy): Eukaryota > Metazoa > Chordata > Ceratodontiformes > Ceratodontidae > Neoceratodus > Neoceratodus forsteri. The sequence goes on from CM057455.1 coordinate 59,279,231, forward strand.
AGGAAGGAAAGGGAAGGGATCATACTTTGTCCTCCGTGAGCTAGCTGCAGAGCCCAGTGTCATGAAGGGCTGAGGTGTCTTGGCGCCTTACCTCCTAACACACCGGTGACCTGAGTTTGGGAACAGAGTAGGATCATTCAGGGGTTAGCTGCAGGAGGGAGGGAGGGAGGATCGAGCCCCTGATGGATGGCTGTCCTCCCTTGGGAGAGGGTGTAGTGCTTACCTGGAGGTGTCCAGGTGATGGTGCAGTTTGGGCACACAAGAGACAATCCAAACCCGGGTGTTTGAGAAGGCGGATCTTGTCCATTATGCCACTACATGTGGGCAGCTACTGAAGGGGCAGCCACTGCAAAGAGATGCCAGTCATCCATTTAGGGACTCCAATTCTCGGACCCCATTTTATAATTGTTGTTATTCTCTGGCGGTCAGTTATCTGCAGGTAAGTGTTTTTTTTTTTTTTTATCCCAACCTCAGTATGACTGTTTGCCTGCCAGCCTCTTCGCTTTCTGTCTCCTCTGCCAGTTCACTATCATCCCCCCTCCATCACACACAGACACACACACACACAATTGCTAAGTGCCAGGGCCGTGAGACAAAGTGGGTAGGGATAATGGGATGCTGGGATGTATGACAGCAAGCGTAACAGTGGCCACCCAGAGTTTCCTTTCCTGCCACCCCCCCCAACTGAGTCTGCCCCATTGCTTGTCCCCCAACCTCAGTGCACAGACGATAGAGAGAGTGAAAGACTGCATCATTACTGTTCCACATCTGCACCATGGCTGAAATGTCCTATGAGACAGCACGAGAGAAAACATTGGGATGTTGTTGTCTGTGGCCTCCCCTTGCTTTCTGGTACAGAACAGTGCTACAGTTTGTGTGCAGGAGAGACCTGTGTATTTGCTGTCTCTCTCTCTCTCTCTCTCTCTCTCTCTCTCTCTTTGTGTGTTTTTATTTTGGGCACCTCTGTGCTGCTTTCCCACCTCCCATACAACAAGTTCTCTATGTCTCATTCTGTCAAGCCCCCCCCCCCACCTATCCCAGTGAGAGAGGTAGAGTGCAACTGATTCCCCCCGACATTCAAGAACGGAGACTCGGTGCTTAGAGAAGAGGTGACATAGAAAAGCAAGAGAAGAAGAGTAACAGTGAGAGAGAGACAGAGACACTGGGGGAGCAGCATTGAAGAAACAATGGGTGCTGTGTCCTCTCTGTATCTTTGTGGATAATAATGTGTTGGGGGGGGCATAGTGGGGAACAGCACATGCAAGCGGCATATGCGTGTGTGTCTCTCTCTGTCTGTCTGTAATTCATAAGAGAAAGAGACACAGGCATAGAAACATAGAAATTGTCAGCAGATAAGAACTGCCTGGCCCATCTAGTCTGCCCATAAGCCCTTGTACTGGATTTCTGCTTCTGACCTCCTCGCTGCTGTACCTCTGTGTTTCCCTTATGCTTGTCCCAAGAATGTTTGAATTCATCCATAGTACTCGCTCCCACCACTTCCTGAAGCAGACCATTCCACATATCGACCACCCTCTTTGTGAAGAACTTCCTCACATTCCCTCTTAACCTCCCACCTTCCAATTTCATGTCATGCCCCCTCATTCTTGTGCTCCTCCTGTATTGGAAAATGTCTCCCCCTTGCACCTTGTTTATTCCCTTGAGGTACTTGAATATTTCTATCATATTCCCTCTTTTCCTCCTTCTCTTCTCTCTTCCAGCGAGTACATATTGAGGTCCCTTAATTTCTCCTCATAAGTCTTGTGTTGCAAGCTCTGTACCATCTCATTTGCCCTTCTCTGGACCATCTCCAGCCTGTTAATAACCTTACAAAGGTGTGACCTCCAGAACTGCACACAGTACTCCATGTGAGGCCTGACCATGGTTTTATATAATGCCATCACTACCTCGCTCCTTATGCTGGTGATACCCCAGCATGTCACTAGCCCTCCCAGCTGCCTTAGCACTTTGACATTTTCAAGTCATCTGAAATAAGAACCTCCTAGGTCCCTTTCCTTCTTTGTGACTGTCAGCAACTGCTCTCCCCTCCCCCCCAATCCTGCTTTCTCCAGGGTTTCTGTGTCCCAGGTGCATAATTTTGCATTTTTTTGAATTAAACTTGAGTTTCCAGTCCACAGACCATTTTTCAAGCTTCCCTAGGTCCTTTCTCATTTTCTCCACCCCTTGGGGTACCCACTGTGTTACAGATCTTGGTGTCATCTGCAAATAGGCATACCTTTCCCTTCAGCCCTTCTGTGATGTCACTAATCAAGACATTGAACAGGACTGGCCCTAGGGCTGATCCTTGTGGCACCCCACTGGTCACCCTTTCTCCCCAGACTGCACCCCATTTACCACCACTCTCTGCCGCATGTCTGTTAGCCAGTTTCTAGCCCAGTTTACCACCCTTTTCCCCCATGCCCAGACTACCCAGTTAATCAGCCTCCTGTGTGGGACGGTGTCAAACGCTTTGCTGAAATCAAGATAAGCGTTGTCCACTGCCCCACCCTGATTTGCTTCCTTTGTCACCCAGTCAAAGAAATCAACCAGATTTGTCTGACATGACCTCCCCACTGTGAATCCATATTGCCTATGGTCTTGGACTCTGATGGCTTCTAGATGCCCCACTATCCTTTCTTTAAGCAATGTCTCTATAATCTTCCCCACTACTGAGGTGAGGCTGACCAGCCTGTAGTTCTTCGCCTCCTCCCTGCTGCGGGATTTGTTCAGCGGGACCACATGTGCCCTCCTCCATTTCTCTGGTAGCACCCCTGTGTTGAATGACTCAGTGAACGTGGCTGCCAGAGGTACTGCTATCCCCCTTCACAGTTCTCTTAATATCCATGGGTGTATGCCATCTAGTCCCATCACTATGTCCACCTTCAGTTTAGTCAGCTCCTGCAGGACTCTCTTGCCTGTGAATGGACTACTGTCCACCTCTTCACCCCATTGGCAACTGCTGTGGCCCTTGCCCCTTCCCCTCTTCTGTGAATACTGAACAGAAAAACACAGTGGATTTCTTGGACGGGGCAGCACATGACACTTCCTGGGCATGATACTATCACTTCCAAATACCTAAACAGCACATATAAGCAAGCAACATTCGGCACTGACAAATGCTTGTTTTTCTACTGTCTGTAATCTTTCTCATTAAAGGCTCAATAGCAACTAAAAAAAGGATGGAGAGAGTGGGCAGCCTTGTCTAGTGCCTAACAGAACTGGGGTAGGAGGAGGCAACCGTGTTTGTTGTCAGTGAAGATTTAATACTTGAATATAAGGCCTTTACCCAGGATCTAAACAACTCACCATGCCCAAAATGTTCAGGTGCACAAACAGTACCAATATAAAGAATCAAAGCCCCCCCTTCCCCAGTCCAGTGAAAGTGCAGTTGTAGGAGATTTTCTATTTTTGGTTTCCCAAATAGTGGATTAGTCTTACACATTGTTCACTCCCCATATATTCTTTAAAGGGACACTGTCAACCCCCTTAGGTCTCAAAGTGTCCCTAGTTCAAAAAAACACATGTTATGATTGCCAACATTCTGTAAAGACTGCTGTTATACAGTAGCTGGTAGTTGCATTCTGATTCTTTTTTTTTTTTCTTTCTAAAAGTGAAAAACAGACTGCCCACCATACTGGTGTTACCACACACAAACACATTTCTTTGCATTCTTTGATCAGCTCCAACTTTCATCTTTTCTGGACTTGGGCACACCCATAACACTGCCTAGCCACATGATTCAGTGGGAGTTTAGGAGGCTCTTTCATTATTAGTGACTGCACTGTTTGGGGGTGTTTCTGACGCTCAGGAAGTATGCAGTAAGAACAGACCCAGGATTGTAAACAAAACAAGGTTGTTTATAAATATACATTAGCATGCATTTCAGTTCTACTAAACAAGGAGATGGACAAAACAAACAGTAACGTCGATGAATTTTAGAGAAGATGAGCAATTATAAAATGTGGGTTTTTAACTAGAAACATGATGAAAAACAGGTTGACAGTGTTCTTTACCAATAATTGACGTTAGGGAACTTTGGATTCTAGTAGCAAATATTTAGCAAGGATCTTGCACTTATCATTCAGAAAGGATAATGACCAATAATTATTGCATTGTAAGGGATTTTTATATTTTTTGTGTCAGGCCATTATGTAGGCTTCCTTCTTTCATAGATGGAGGTAATTGGCCCTTTTGTAAGGAGTGCTTAAACAATTGATAAGAAATCGTTAGAGTTCAGGGTCTATCATTTTGTAGATTGTGTTAGGGGGACCATCAGGACCAGGTGATATACCAGCAGGACTTGTAGAAATGATAGAATCAAGTTCTTGTTTGTTTTTTGTTCTATTGAGTTTTTTGTTCTGAAATATTTGGCAAGGCAAGGGAAAATGTATTTGAAAATGCACAATCCCAGAGGCTCTGGGAGCTGTACAAACAAATAAATACATCTTAAAAAGTAACAAACAGATGGATAACACATTTAAAAATACAAAAAAAAGTGCAGACTAATAACACATCATATAAACATTACCGTCAATCAGAAATTGATAATTCAGCCCTGAAATATTTGGGTAAATAGGAGGGCCTTAAGGTGGGCCTTGAAAACCTCCAAGGTAGAGGGGCCCCCCCAACCCCAGGGGGCAGCGAATTCTAAAGGATGGGGGCTGCAACACTAAAAGCTCTGTTGCCATCTGATCTCAACCTCATCCTAGGAATCACCAGGGGGCCCCTACAAGAGGAATGGAGGGGGCGGACAGAGAGAGCAGGTACAAGAAGGTCTGACAGATGACCAGGGCCCTGCCCGTGTAGGGCCTTATAGAAACATAGAATTTGACGGCAGGTAAGGACCACTTGGCCCACCCAGTCAGCCCATTTCCCTACCTACTGGATAAGCTGCAGATCCTAGTTAACCAGCAGCCTACTTCTTCCTACCCCCACCCCCTAGAATGGCCTTATGACTGTCCCATGCATGCTTGAATTCCACCACTGCTTTTGACTCCACAACCTCCTCCAGAAGGCCGTTCCATGCATCCACAACCTTCTCTGTGAAAAAATACTTCCTTAAATTACCTCTGAGCCACTCCCCTCTATCTTCAAATTGTGCCCCTTGTTCTTGCACACCTCTTTTTTTGAAAGATGCTACACTCTTGGACTTTGTTGATTCCCTTGAGGTACTTGAAAGTTTCTATCATGTCCCCCCTCTCCCTCCTTCCCTCGAGGCTATACATATTAAGCTCCTTTAGTCTCTCTTCATATGTCTTCTGGTGCAGACCCTGCACCATTTTAGTTGCCCTCCTCTGGACAGCTTCCATCCTGTTTATGTCTTTGCGGAGATTGGGTCTCCAGAACTGCACACAGTACTCCAGATGGGGTCTGACTAGCTTTCTGTACAGAGGGATAATAACTTCCTGTTTTCTACTGGTGATGCCTCTCCCTATGCATCCCAGTATCCCCCCAGTCCTACTTGCTGCCCTCTCACATTGCTTGCCCACCTTTAGGTCATCTGATATGACTACCCCCAGAGAAGACCCACCTTAAAAAGGATCCTTCACTTAACCGGCAGCCAGTACAGCTCACATAACACCAATGTAATATGGCAACATTTTTGCTGCCCAGTAAGTGACTGGCCAGCTGCATTCTGCACTAGCTGCAGTCCTCTACGAGATCCTCCTGTGACCCCGAGGTAGAGCGCATTATAGTAATCAAGCCTTGTTGCAACTAAGGCATGTATCAAGGTGGGGAGGTCCAGAGGCGGAACAGGGGACTTTATCCTGGCGATGTTTCTGAGATGGGAAAAACAGGAGTAGACCGTGGAGGATATTTGCGGCTCCATAGTCAAATTCCTATCCAGAATGACACCAAGATTATGCACCCAAGAGGAAGTCTTCAATGCAACAGATCCCAGAACAATTCCAGTCACTGATTCAGAGCCCATCCTATCACGCACTCTGTTTGATTCCACCACCAATACCTTTGTCTTATTGGGGTTCAGTCGCAACCAGCTAGAGGTCATCCAGTCGTTTTGATCTCAGCAAGGCAGCTGTTCGGCACATCTACAACCTTGGATGTTCCTGGGGCAAAGGAAAGGTATAGCTGGGCATCATCGGCATAGCAATGAAAAACCAAGCCATACTTCCTAATGAGCCCTCCCAGGGGTAGCACGTACACTGTGAGCAACATTGGGACTAGTACCGATCCCTGAGGAACTCTGCAAGATAGGAGGTTAGGGGTGGAGGAGAAATTCCCTATCACAACCCATTGCCTCCTGTTAGTAAGAAAGGATTCAAACCAGTTGATGGTAGTTTACTTTTTGATAGGCAATCCTTACTTTCTTTTTTATGGCTCTTACACAGGGGTTTATAAAGGAATTCAAAGAATAGTTTCAGTTGGTTATTTATGTCAAAGGCGGATGGCAAGGTATTGTCATTCTCGGTTAAAATTTCTGCAGCACTATTTATTGTGAGTCTCTTCTTAAGCCTACAGGCCAAATATTTACTGGCCTTCTCCCCAGATGCCCACTATTTTTGCTTTGTCTTAAAGAGAGCATAATATGCTTTGTTGCTATGAGTGCTAGTAATTCCATGCTTCAATAAAATTAATTTGCATAACATGATTTTTTTAAAGGATCATTTTTATGACGTTTCCAATTTGTTCAGTACTTCCTCCTTTTCTTTAAGGGTTTTTAGAGATTCCTTTTTTCTTATGAACTGAATAATTAATAATCCTCTCAATAAGTCTTTGAAATTGTATCATTCTGAACCTCCCTGTTAACATTAATTTTAAAGAAAATGTTTCCTTTTTTTCAGTCAGATCTTAAAGTCAGGATCTTTCAAGAGGAAATTATTAAATCTCTATTTATGGATCCTTTTGCATGTCTAGGTCCAAAGTTAGTTTATGTAACCCCCCAACATTTGAGTTTACCTTAATTGCCCCATGTTTCCCGTTCTCCTGCTGTCTTCTGTTCTGCTCTCTGGTACCTCCGGTATCCCCTGTTCTCCCCGGTGCTTGCACTGCCATTGGCCCAAGTCTCTTGTGTTCCCCAGGGCCCCCAAAGAGCCCCTGTGAATAATTATGCCCTTAATGGGCGTGGCACATGCTGCAGAACTGTCGGCTTCTTCCCCATATGCTTCATGGCCGGACGGCAGCTAACGCATGTCAGAGGCGCGCTCCATTTGCTGACCATGATTGCAGTCCATAGAATGGTTTCCTGGTGATCCTGACCCCACGATCAGGCTGGTTGGGGATCAGTGACCAAAGCAGGGCCGGGAAAAAAAAGCCACCATATATTTTAAATGAGGAGCACCATGTGTGCTGTGTGTCCAGGCTCTACGAATATTAATGAGCAGGCATTATTATTCATGTGCAAGCCTGCTCTGCTGCTAGGGGCTGCATGTTTTGGTGGTTGCGATATGGGCAGAACTCAAATATTTAAAGGTGGGAGCATTTGCCAGGGCACTAAAGGGGCTGTTGAGCAGTGGGGGAATAATGTAACTAAAATAAATGTACTGGCTGCACCAGACTATTGTTGTGTGACTCTTGCAAGCTATCTGTCTGCTAACTAGAGACTGCATATTATGACAGCAGCGACAGGCGAGAGACTGTACATGGATGGTTAAAAAAGGCAGCGTTTAAGAGGGCACATCAATGGCTATTAAACTGTGGAGTTAAGGATTAAATACATTTTTTTTACCTGTCTGCACCAGAACTTGCATTGGATAATATGTGGCCAGCAGGGGGAATGTAACAAAAGCAACCATGATTGCAGCCAGCCCACCAATAGGAATGCCAGGATTTAGTGCCAGGACTCTTGGGACTTTGCCAAAGGGGTTCCTGGGACAGTGCAATGGATTTGTGGGGGAAAAACAAGGACCTAATTTAGGCATCTAAACAGGCGGCCTATCAGGCATCGTGGAGGCCTAAAGAATATTCATTTTTGGGACAGACAAGTGGATTCAGCTAATCAAGAGCCTCAGCAGAGCTCCCAAAACCCAGGGACTTATCTGGCTGAGTTCAGTTTGATGCAAGCCCATCCACAGGGAACAGGTCTCTGGCCCTATGCTAAGAGAATGGGCCTAGTCAGGGCTCATGCCTCTGCCGGAAGAAAAGTGGCTGCAAGAAATGAGTCACTGGCCTGGCGGTTGTCAAAATTTGTCCCCCAGGGCTAGCATTTTGCCTGTGCATGTTTTGGGGAAAATGTGGGCAAAACCTCAACTATCTTCAGGTGTGAGAGAGCTGTATGAATGTTCTGCGTCAGCAGTGAGAGTGCTGATGAAGTTGTACTTCAGGAACTAAAAGCTTGCTATGGATGAATGAACTCCCTGAGCACCTCTTGGCCACCAGTTGTCTGGCACAATTCAAAACTGACCTCAGACAGCACCTAATAACACTATCTAAGTGCACCTGCCCCTGAGTCCAGCCACACCTGCTCTCTCTGTCCCCCAGCAAGCACTAGGCAGGCCTCAGGTACTCTCTCCCTCTGTTCCTTCTCATGACTTGCCTCAGCAATCAGTTTGCATCATGTTCCTTCGGCACCCGCTACCCCCCCTCCCCCAACTCACAGTTCCATGAGTTTCCCTAACAGTCACTACTAATGCAGGCTGCCTGACCATTCCTCCTCACACCCCACCATTTTACTCTAGCATGTCTTCTCCGCTCAGCCTCCACTCACCCCACCATTTCTCCCTATACCTTATCACCCTTCTTCCCCCACCTTCCACCTCCACCGCAGTACATACCTCTCTCTCTCTCATACCTCCTTTCTTCACCCCTCTGCCAGCTATCCACGTCCCTCTGAACTACTGACAAGGCACTTTGTGGCTGCCTATTCCCCCTGCCCCCCGCCATAAAGTGTTTAAAGTGTTTTTCTTGTTATTTTAACTTTAACCTATGTTCTGAGTTATTCTGTAAGTTCTGAATCTAAGCTGTATCTTTCATTGTAATGTACCTTTGCTTTCTCCTGTTGTACTTTGTTTTGCAATCTATGACGTGGAACCTATGTAAAAGAGCTTGCGCTCAAAGGTATTTTCCGAATCACTAAATAAATTGAAAAAAAATATCTGAGTGAGTAAACTTCTGCTTACAAGTTAAAGTTAATTGGAGATCTGCCTGGGGCTGAGAAGCCTGGAGAGCCCAGGGGTGCTCAAGGTTTGTCTGCAGCCTGCATCTGATTAACGCTAAGAGATGGGTGGATGTCTGATATTTCAAGTGACCGAAGAAGAGTCCAGAATTATGTTAAATGCCCATTGTAACTGAGTGTGCCTACAGAACTGGAACTAGAGTACCCTAAACATGTGGAGCTTTTCTTGATGGTGCCCGTGAGGCTAGTGAATGACCAAGTTGAAGCTGCAAATACCAGCATAGCCAATAGGGACTTGGTTGTTGTGTCAGAATGTCCTTTGGAGCTGCAAACTGCAGCATAGCCAAGTGGGACTGCCAAATGGTGAGCTGGCTAGAGAGAAGCCTGAAAGAGCTTGTGAGAATGCTATAGTAAACCAATTTGCTAACAAGTAAAGCTAAAAGTGGTTGGGAGCCATGCTGAGATCTGAGAGAGAAGGAGGAATTTGTCTTTGCAAGGACTGTGTGAGTCTGGGTCTGCCCTAGCCTTAGGGGAAAGAGCACCCCTCTGTGAGTCTGTGACCTGAAAGCTAAAGGACCATGCTGGCCACACTTGCACATGGTTGAAGGGATTGTGACCACTTAAAGTAGTTAACATGTGTTAACTATAAATGTGCTGAATGTCAGCCCCAGTGTTTTCCAGATCGGCCCGGGAGTCAGCCTGGTAGTGTGCTAGCTATGCACTGCTATATGCACTTCCCCCTGAGGGGCATAGCCTAGACGTGGGGATCTGAAGCATGCCGGCCCCAGTACCAGCTTGATCTGTACCTGATGTGACTACAAGCCTTAAGAAAAGGGGCTGTACCAGGTTTTATTCCAGCCCACTGAAAGGTATACTCTGGGTGGATGTATGTGGTCTCTGGGGAAAAAAACTGTTTGAATCTAAAATGGGAACCCAGGCCACTCAACCTTGGTTAGGTCTACAAGGCAAAGGTAGTGTAGCCCTTAGATACCTGGTGCCAGGGTTACAATTACATAGGCGTGGTCTGAGAGAGAGAAGGATTTCTGTAGTTACCTTTGTTAGGTACCTACACCATTTTCAGGAGGTAAATAATCAGTTTTCCTGTACCAGTCATGACTGTGTGAGCAGAAGTACTAGTCTAGTAGTAAACAGCACAAATCTTCTAAATTTAGGTTTTTAGTAACATATTTAAGAGGCTCATGATGTTGAACATCAAATTTCCACAGGGCAGCATTGCATTTATCTAATAATACATCAACAACCAAACTGAGGTCTCATCCCAGAATTAATTCATGAACACTAGTTGTGACTAACTTTACATTAGTTTAGGGAAAACTTCAGGTTGATTTATATTTATACTGGGGACATATACAGTGCAGCAAGCTACATTTTTCTATTAAGAGACCAAAAATAAATCTACCATCTACCATCTGTGTAAGAAAAATGGTGTAAATAAACAAATGTAATGCCTTTCTTAAGGATTGTGACTGTTCTCTTGAGTTAAAGCAGCTGTAATAAATGTATCCCACCCATTTTCCCCCCACTTGTCCACGTCTTCAGCCACAAGATAGTTTTCTTACTGTAACCCCCTACAAATGGGCGGGGGTCCCGAAAAGTCTTCCTCGAGCTTGCCTAAATGCTCACTGGCAGGCTGGTGTCCTGCGTTTTAACAGTTTAAATGTGATTGCCAGAGAGTGCCTGTATAGCCTCTGTGTACTGTCTCTAAGAGCTGCCTGGATTGCAGTCATAAGTAATCTGGGAGGGAGCTCTGTTGAAAGATGTAACTATTTGCTGAAAATCATTTAGAGTGATAATAATAATGTAGTTTGTCTAACCTGCCTTCTTTGCAGCAAGGATTTATTTATTTATTTATTGAAGTTTGATGATCGGGTAGGCCTGCTGGGCCCCAGAGGTCCCTTTTTCAGGGGCGACCCGGGAGGAACAATTACATACAGGTAGCAGTTAAGTGCAATTACATACAGGTAGCAGTTAAGTACAATTACATACAGGTAGCAGTTAGGTACAATCGGGTAAATGTATTGTTATTTAACCACAGGACTTCATAGGGTAACAGGAGGTAAAGAGGAGGTACATACTGGCAAAAGGACTTAAGAGTAAGACATAAAGAAAATATTTTAAATACCAAGTTCAAGTTGAGATTGGGAGTGCTCTAGGTTAGGGCAGGAGGTAGCTAAAGACTTGTGGTACCTTCCTTGTGGGCATAGTGGAAGGGGGGGAAAATTGGTACGAAAGTGCACCCCTTCCTTTGCTGCATGGCTAGGTCCTGTGACATAAGCAGATGCTCCTGTCTAGCAGGTGAGCCTTGAGCTTGGTCCGGAAGCAGGTGATGGACTCTGCCTCCCGTACCTCCAGGGGGAGGTTGTTCCAGTTGGAAGGGGCTGTGTACGCGGAGGACCTGGAACCTGCTTTAGTCTTGGTCTTGGGAACCACAAGTAGAGTTTGGCCGGATGTTCTTTGACTCTGCGGGTTGGTTTTAACCCTAACTAGACCGTTGAGGCTGGAGGGAGGTGTGGGACCCAATAACTTAAATGTAAGGCAGAGGGTTGGGTAGATGAGACGAGCTTCCAAAGACGGCCAGTTGAGCCTTGATTGAGGTATGCAATGGTGAATCCTCGGGTGTGAAAGAGAGGCGAAGTGGACTATCTTGTTGTACAAGGCCTGCAGCCTGCCAAGCTCCGTCGTGGCCACACCCTGGAGAACTGGGGTCGCTAGGTTAGCTTTGGGTTAAGTACACTAGCGGCAATGGCTACCCTAGCTTCCGGGATAATCTGGTCCTTTATTCTGTAAAGGATTCCAAGTTTCCCATGGATGGCCTTGGTGATTTGGTCAATGTGATTTTTTAGAGTGAAGCCTTGGTCCAGGGTAAGTCCAAGGTATTTAGTGGTGGTAACCACCTCAAGTTTTCCCCCCTGGTCTGAAGTTGTAGGAGCAGTGACCTCTCGGGTCCCAGTGATCTAGGCCCAAACAGCATGACCTTCGTCTTTTTGGTGTTTAGTACCATTTTGTTCAGAGTAAGCCAGTCCTCCATCTGAAGGATGTCCTCTTGTAGGGCTGTCTCCAGTTCTGTTAGGTTAAGGGAGGCTCTGTAGATGACAGCATCATCTGCGTACTGGATAACGCTGCTGCTCCCATAGTGTGAGTGCAGATCATTTATGAACAGCGTAAAAAGAAGGGGGCCGAGTATTGACCCTTGAGGTACCCCTTCTTTGAGTGTCACTAGCTTGGAGACATTATCATTCCACTTGACCCTCTGGGTCCGTCCTGTGAGGTAACTCACGAACCATCCCAGTGCATGGGTGTCAAGGCCAAGTGAGCACATTTTTTGTAGTAGGAGGTTGTGGTTAACCAAGTCAAACGCTTTTGAGAGGTCAATAAAGACCGCGCCTGTACTGGTCCCTGAGTCATTGTTGCTCAGGACTTCTGTTGAGAACTTGGTTAGCGCAGTGTCTGTCCCGTGTTTGGCTCTGAAGCCATGCTGAGACGGAGAGATTACCTGGTGGATTTCCAGGTATTCTCGGAGTTGGGAGTAGACAAGCTTCTCCTGTACTTTAGCAACAGCACACAGCAAGGAGATAGGCCTGTAGTTCCCACAGGCTCTGTAGACCCCCCTTGTGTATGGGGATCACTAGGGCCTGCTTCCAAGGCTCAGGTACTGATCCCTCAAAAATGGACCGGTTTATCAGCCAAGTTAGAGGCTTCACTAGTGCTGGGGCTCCCTTCTTGAGGATTCTGGTCTGGATCCCGTCAGGGCCCCCAGATCCTCTCGAGCACAGGGATTTAAGGATGATCGAAACCTCCTTTATCCTAACCAGACTCAAGTTTCGTGAAGTAACTGTTGAGGGCCTCTGCGATTAGTGATCCCTCATCTATTACTTGCCCATTGGCCATGATTGGGCCGGGAGTGGTTTAATTTTTGTTTCCTTTGAAGAGTTCTTTTATGTGTTACCAGAAGAACCTAGGGTTCCCTAGATTGTTTTTTTGGAGGTTGGTGATATATTCTTTTTTAGCTTTCTTTATGGCCGTTTTGCATTGATTTCTTAGGGCCCTGTAGCTGGATAAGTCCGCAGGTAGCATTGTTTTCCTGAACTTTTTCCAGGCCTTGTCACGGGTGGACATCAGGGCTTTTAGGGAGGGCAAGATCCACTTATAGCAGTTTCCCTTTACTCTGTGTGTTTTCATTGGAGCTAAGAGGTCAGTGGTTCTGGTGAGGGTTGTTTGGAAAAATTCTATGGCCTCCTCCAGGTTAGGTAGGTTTCTTATAGGGCTCCAGTCAATGCCATTTAAGAACCCATTGAATTGGTCAGGGTGGAATTTGGAGTAGTCCCTAGTTGTGATCATTCTAGGCGGGACTTTTATCGCATTATTTTTCCAGATGGCAAAAATCGGCTAGTGGTCACTCAAGGCATTAGCCAGGGTGCCAGCCATTTTTACGTTACTAGGGGTTGCGGACAGGACCCAGTCAATGATGGAGTACCTACCCGATTTATGGTTCATTCTGGTCGGTAGGTAGATGACTTGAGAGAGGTGGGAGTCCTGTAATACTCCATTGATGGCAGACTTGGCCTCTAGGGCCCAATTTAAGTTGAAGTCGCCCAATATGATAAGCTCGGATGCAGAGTCAACTGCAGGGTTCTTCAGGAGCGTGTCCAGAGAGCTGAGCACATTGGTAGGGGGGCTACATGCGCAGCCTATTGTGAGGTGTTTAGCCCCTCCTAGTGTGAGTCGTAGGAAGATTGCTTCTATGTCCTGGGTCATGCCGTGAGGCAGCCTAACAAGGGAGGACGTAATCGTGTCCTTTACATATATGAGCATCCCACCCCCTTGTTTTGAGGGTCTGTCTTTTCTGTAGAAGGCATATCCAGAGGCGGCTACCTCGTGATCCAGGATGTGGGGTTTTAACCAGGTCTCCGAGACTGCTAATATGTCTGGTTTGTAAACCGCCAGCCATGCTTGGACTTCATGGATCTTTGGTCTCAGGCTGCAGATGTTCATATGCACCAACCTCAGACCCTTCGCTCCATCCCATGCTTTATCAAAGGGGGAGGAAATTGACACATTGGGCGTCCCAGGGCCTGGGTTGGGTTGGATGTCCCCCGCCAGAAGCAACAGGGCTGCTAGCAAGCTCAGGAGAGTGAGAGTTGGAGGAGGTGCAGCCAGTTGAATCGGACAGGGGGTTAGGCTCCAAGAGAGGAGAAGGGATCGGTAGAGGATCCCTTTTCTTGAGAATTCATGTGCCACTAGGAGAAAGAGGTTGCACCTAGGAGATGGGTAGCTAAAGTGTCTGGCTGTGTGTTTTCCTGACCCCCCCGGGGTAAAGGGGGGGCAGTAGGCACTACTGGCGAGCCAGTCAGTCCCTAGTTGGGCCAGAATATATATTATTGCCAGGGCGATGCCCTTGTTCCAGTTGCTAGGGTGCATCTTGGAGCTACGCTAGGCTCCTCACTTGGAACTCAAGTGCCAGCCAATAGTCTAGGAATCTAGTACTCGCACCAGTCCCTTCTTATGCATTTGCAAGCGGCACGTCTACAGCGGAAATACCCGAGCAATTTAGGACCCAGGCCTAGTTACAGTTAGACGAGCACTGCTCGCTACCTTTAAGAACAATCTACCCTGATTGAGCTACTATTAGTTAGCACTTTTAGTCTAGAGGGGAAACATCGGGATACAGTTAGCAATTCCCACAGCGGCAAGTTATGATGCAAAGTTCCCAATCTAACTCTGATCGCAAGTACTAATGCATAATTCCCTGTCTAACTCTGGCTGAAGGCAAGTTAACAACTGTGATTTAAAATTGACAATTTTAAAATTAACAGGGAATCCCTTTATCCAGGGATTTAGCTGGCAGCAGGAGTATGTAAAATTGAAGACAATGTTTGCAATTTCACATATAATATAAATCGTCATTACTAAGATTTAACTGTTATAACTAAGCAAACGCAGCTCCATATTGTATTTGCAGCAAAATCATATGGCTATCAGTGAGTAGGTCCTAGGCTATATAGCCGTAGGAGACAGAAATGCATATGGTTAGCTAGGTTGCAGCAGGAGATTTTAGCGTCAGAGTCAGTTTAGTGACAGAGTATTGCACAGAGTGAGTGTGCAACTACGTGGTTAGACTGTCCATTAAGCTTGAAGGTTCTGTCCCATGGGAGAAAGGGGCCCGTGCGTACTGACCAGCAGCTGCAGAGAATGAGGGAGACAGTCAACTCGAACGGCAAATTAACGTTACCGGCGAACACAGCTTAGGGAGTTCCGGGGTGCTGTCGACACTGGGGAGCTCCTCCTTAGATTGTGGGACTCAGGGCACAATTGGAGAATGGCATACCCTGGGCGGGGCTTCATCTGACTTCAGCCTTATTAGAACCGCACTTCCACAGGGCGGGTACGTGGACATTCAAAAAAACTTAAAGGAAGCGAGTTGGACCCTTAAAATCTCTGTTTGCTGGCTCGGATATCCGGTGGCAGGCAGAAAGGTCTGAGGGAGGTCCACCCGGCTAGTGGAGCTGCTGGCGCCTCGACCCCAGGAATCTCGTCATGGGTTAGAATCAGGGGACCGGTTAAGCAATGTCGCCCTCCCACCCCAGTCCGCTCCGCTCCGGTGAAACACGTTGGTTCAGGTAGTGCAGCCTTTTTAAATACAACGCTGCAGCGCCGACGACCCTCGCAGCCAATCAGTTCAATCCTCCTCTGAGTGAGTGCGAATTTTGAAACAAAGGAAGGGAGTTGGACCCTTAAAATCTCTCCGTTTGCTGGCTCGGATATCTGGTGGCAGGCAGAAAGGTCTGAGGGAGGTTCCCCCGGCAAGTGGAGCTGCCGGCGCCTCGACCCCAGGAATCTCATTGTGGGTTAGAATGGGGGGGGTGGACCCGGTTAAGCACTGTCGCCCTCCCGCCCCAGTCCACTCCGGTGAAACACGTTGGTTCAGGTAGTGCAGCCTTTTTAAATACAACGCTGCAGCGCCAATGACCCTCGCAGCCTATCAGTTCAATCCTCCTCTGAGTGAGCATGAATTTTTAAACAAAGGAAGCAAGTTGGACCCTTAAAATCTCTCCTTTTGCTGGCTCAGATATCTGGTGGCAGGCAGAAAGGTCTGAGGGAGGTCCCCCCCCGGCTAGAGGAGCTGCCGGCGCCTTGACCCCAGGAATCTCGTCGTGGGTTAGAATGGGGGGGGGGGGCCCGGTTAAGCAATGTCGCCCTCCCGCCCCAGTCCATTTAACTCCACTATCTTGGTCCCTATTGGACCAATAAGTACTAGTGGGACCTAAAATGGATCCGGACTACAGGAGCTGTCTGGAGTCAAAATCTGTAGGAATTGTAGTTTTGGGCTTTTTGCACCTGAAGGGGGAGCTTTTGTTGTGACTGACAGGAGGATCAGCCAACCAAACCTTTTGGATCTTGGGGAATTTCCCAGGCTGCTACAGCTAGTTTCAGTTTTGAGCTGAGAAGTGAAGAAGTAACAGCTCAAGTGATTTTTGAGCAGCAGTTCTGTGTAGTTTTGCATGGGGGAACTGTGAAAGTGCTGAGTTTTGGCCTGTCTGTCTGCCTGCTGTCCCTGAGAGGGAAAATAGAGTTTATTCGGACTGAATCCGAATTGTGAGGACTATTTAAGCCACTGGACTGTGACCAGGCTTTAACCTGAAGAAGACTGAAGATTTGCTGAATGCGATCAGCTTGTTAGGATTTCCAGCTGTTTTTGAATCCCCGGTTTGTGCAGAGACTTTGCGATCGTGACCGGAGAGCGGTTTGCCGGGTACAGTAGAATTTCCTTACATGTAAATGTGCTGTGTATTGAAAGTGGCTCATGATTTGGTTCCCCACTGTGTGAACTGTGTTCTGCTTGCTGGAAGCTTTATCCAGCCTAATCGGACTGAATTCGCGTTCATCTCCATTCGGCCTGGGCCATGCCACACTGGCCCTGCCAGACTACCCCACTGCACAGAGAAAGCCACCGACGAGAGACCTGCCTGGGGATCAGCCTCCTGCGCCACGCTTGAACAGGAACGATGCCTCAGCGAATCATGTGAGCCCTGCTTCTCCTGGCACTCCAGATTAACCACCTGCTGTCTCGATTTTCGTCTAGTCTATGTCCAGTCTTGGGTATTATGAGTAATCATCAGGGTAGCTCCCTGCAACAACAGCCTAATCTAAAAGTGTGTCATTTGATTGTCATGTTGTTTTCTTTTCACAGACTGAGCCCTCCAGCTCCGGATTACAAATAGTGTGTGTTGTGCATGTTGTTTTCTTCCATCACAGCGCCCCAACCAGCTGCAACGTTCCTGGCTAGCCTGCCATTCTCCATCTGGGTACCCAGAGTGTGTGACTGTTTATGGACCCTGAAGTGCATGCATAACTGTTTGATTAATAGAGCCTTTAAGCAAATTAACCTGATTATGCCCCTCCCTTGTTCAGGCCCCTTAAATAAATCAGATCTAACTCTTTTTTTGCATTTACCCTGACTGTGGTTCCAGTTTGTGCAAGAGTACTGTACTGCTGTTATTTGCTGTATATAACCTTGTTTTACAGAGGGTCCCCAGGGCCGGGCCAGAGGAAAGCACTGGTGGTAAGTGCAAACAGTGTGGGTACTTGTGTGGTGTATCGGGGTATTGTGAAAGTGATTATCATGTACTGTTCCAGCCTCCAGTAAGGAAAGAGGGGGGTTACAGTGTCCCGGAGGGCTGTGCCCAGGTTAGCTTGACCACTACTAACCCTGACGTCTGGGTGGAGGTGCCCGTTTCAGAACTCAGGCCCCTTAACCTGCTACTAGCCAAGCAGGCAGGGGTAGTAGCCCTTGGGATAGTGCCACCTAGGGGTTACATTTTGGAGGCTCACCGCTGGGATTTTGTGCCTTCTAGTGGCCAAAAATTATGAATTATTGTTAAAGATTAATAGCTACCCCGTAGAAATGGCTGTACACCACTTGGTGGGGTGGTGTACTGGGCAGGAGATTGATCCCCAAAATGCTCTACTTATACTGGATATTCCCCTGGGTACCAGTAAAGACACTGTAGAGGGAGCACCCTCCAAAGTTGAATGTTTAAAAAACCCTGTGGTGGTGGGTCGACAGGCTGATTTGATCGCTCAAACTTTCATAGCTTTGGTAGAGTGTAGTGACCTCATGGACAGCTCTAAATTGTCACAGACTATTGCCCCAGAAGGGGTTCCAGCTGCCTGGAGAGTGATAACAAAAGACATTAAAGACCCTGGGGAGGATGAGCTCCCACCATTATCTGAGACTTTTGAGGAAAAATTTGCTAAGTTGTTGCTGGAGGAAGGGAAAGCCGTAGAGGACTTTTAAGAAACTATTCCTGCCTCCTGGTGGTGTTCCTTCCCCAACACTCCCTCCCACTCCAGGACCTGTTACTGCCCCACCTTCTGTGCTTGTGCCAGTGCTGACCCCTATATCTGTACCTGCCATTAGTCACGACTCCTGCCGAAGAGTTGAGTTAGAGTTAGGAAATGAAAATGGAAAGATGTCAAGAACAAAATACTGATGTTGGATGCACCAGGCGATGGAAAATTGCCAGAAGGATTATTGGTCAAACCCAGCATCTTGCCTGCTCGTGCCCATGCCTATGCATGATGAATGATGGTCCAGATTCACAATGTGTCAGATCGGGAGATCCGGGTGAACAGAGGGTGCACCCTAGCTATGGTACACTGCGTAAACACTGCAGCATTGCCTAGCAACAAGCACCCTTGTGAGAAGGAGAGTGACCCCAGACTTGTTTGACTTTGGTGACTCCCCGTTGCCAGCTGAATGGAATGCTAGAATTAGCAAGAGACTTGCCCAGAGAGAACAAGTGTTTTCATTGAAGGAATGGAATGTGGGATGTGTCCAGGGTGCGGAGCATCACATACGCCTGCACGATGAACAGCCATTTCGAGAGAGGTCCCAATGCCTATCCCCAGCAGACAGAGATAATGTGAGAAGATACCTGCAGGAAATGCTCGCTGATGGCATGATACAAGAATCCAGGAGCCCATATGCCTCTCCCATTGTGGTTGTGCATAAGAAGAATGGGGGGTCTGTGAGCATGTGTGTTGATTAGCGAACCCTGAATCGGTGGACCATCCCAGACCAATACACTGCGCCTCGTATACAAGATGCCTTGGACTGCTTTAATGGGAGCAAATGGTTCTTGGTGTTGGATCTTCGTAGCAGATACTACCAGATCCTGATGACCCCTGAAGACTGTGAGAAAACAGCCTTCATCTGTCCATTGGGGTTCTATGAGTTTCTGAGGATGCCACAGGAGATATCTGGCACCCCAGCCACCTTTCAGCAACTGATGGAACATGTGGTGGGAGATATGAATTTGATGGAATGCCTAATGTACTTGGATGATGTCATTGTATTTGGGAGCACCTTACAGGAGCATGAGAACCAACTGTTTGAAGTTCTAGACTGACTGGAAGACTTCGGCCTCAAACTGTCCATTGACAAGTACCAGTTTTTCCAACCCTCCATGAAGTATGTGGGGCACATAGTGTCTACAAAAGGGATAGAGACTGATCCCAGTAAGGTTGAAGCACTGACTACTTGGCCCCAGCCCCATAATCTGAAAGAACTACGTTTCCTGGGGTTCTGTGGCTACTACTGCAGGTTCATAAAAGATTATTCCAAGGTGATTCACCCACTGTTGAACCTTACCCAGGGTTACCCTTCTTCCAATCGTAAATACAAAAAAGGGTCTGTTAACCAGAAAAAGTATACTTCCACCCAGTTGAACTCTTTGGGCACCGCTGGATGCCCGACTGTGAAGCAGCCTTCCATGAGTTCATATACCAGCTCACACATGCCCCCATCCTCACCTATGCTGACCCCACCAAACCCTATGTGCTGCATATGGACGCTAGTCTGCAGGGTCTAGGAGCGGTGCTGTATCAAGACCATGAGGTTGGCCTGAGACCAGTAGCTTTCACCAGTAGGAGCTTGACCCGTCCAAACGAAACTACCTAAGCATAAGTTGGAGTTCCTTGCGCTAAAATGGGCCATCGTTGACCAGTTTCATGAAAACCTCTATGGGGCAAAGATATTGATGAAGACTGACAATAACCCACTGACCTATGTACAGACTTCAGCTAAGTTAGATGCCACTGGGCACAGGTGGCTTTCTGCATTATCAACCTATGATTATGCTTTTGAAATACAGACCAGGCCTGAACCATATTGATGCGGATGCCCTATCACGAAGGCCCACTTCCAAGAATGATTGGGTCAGGCTGTCTGAACCTGATATTCAAACATTGTGCCAAAAGTTTGATAGAGATGAACAGATGTCTGCAGACACAGTGGATTGTTTAGTACATTGCTTGGTCCCTTCTGACACATGCATACCAGCTGCTTATTGCCACTTCTCTGCTCTAGATATTAGTGCACTACCCCAGTTTGACAATGACAGCATTCAGTGGGCTCAATCCCAAGATCCTATGATTCAGCCAGCACTTAATGCCCTGTGTGCGGGGAAAGATGTGTCTAAGGTACGTTCCACTGACTTGCGAACTGCTTTATTGTTTAAAGAAGGCCCCAGATTGAAGTTGCTCAATCAGTTGTTGTATAGAGAGACAGTAGATAGTAGTGGCAAAGTAGACAAGCAACAATTGGTCCTGCCAATGGCCTTTAAAGATTTGGTACTGAGGTCCCTCCACAATCGTATGGGGCATCTCAGTATTGACAGAACTCTTCACGTGGTACAATGTCGCTTGTACTGGCCCAAAATGGGGGCCGATGTTGAGCACCATGTAAAGACTTGTAGTCACTGCCTGCAAAGAAAAGCCCTGCCTCAGAGGGCTGCCCCCCTTGTTAATATATTAGTATCAGCACCCCCATGGAACTAGTCTGCATAGACGTCTTGTGTTTAGAACCTAATCAGCCGAACATTGGCAATGTGTTAGTGGTTACGGATCATTTCACATGGTATGCACAGGCTTTTCCCACCAAAGATCAAAAGGCATCTACTGTGGCCAAGGTCTAGTGGAAAATTTCTTCGTCCACTATGGTGCCCCCCAGCAGATTCATTCTGATTAAGGCAGAGACTTTGAGAGTCGGCTGATCAAAGAAATGCTCTCTCTATGGGGGGTGCGAAAGTCAAGAACCACCCCCTATCACCCGCAGGGAGCTCCTCAGCCAGAACGTTTTAACCGCACCCTTCTAGACATGCTGGGCACCCTCCACCCAAAAGACGAGCATAAATGGTGCCAGCAGATTAGCACCTTGGTACGCGTATACAGTTACACAAAAAATGATGCTAATGGGTTCTCCCCCTACTGCCTCATGTTCAGGAGAGAGGCCCGGCTGCCAGTTGATGTCTTTTTGGGGTGTCTCCAGATGGGGTCCGAGCTGAAAACTACTTGCAATATGTACAAAAACTGATAGCTCAATTGAACCATGCCTATCAACTGGCCCAGACAATGGCCGGCAAGAGAAATCTAGCCAACAGAGAGAGGCATGATAAAAAAGTAAAGGCTCAAGAGCTTCAACCTGGAGACTGTGTGTTATGCAATTTGGGACTGCATGGTAAACACAAAATTGCTGATCGGTGGCACCATCTTCCCCATGTAGTAGTTGGAAAGTTGGATGCTTTACCTGTGTACAAGGTGCACCCAGAGAACAACTCCAAAGCTATCAAGACCATGCACCATAACCACTTGCCACCTATCAGTCAAGTCATAATTGAGGCTGAACCCCCAGAAATTGAGCCCCCCGGCCGGTGACTCATGCTGCTGCTAGAAAGGGACAGTCAACCCACCCCAGTGGTCACAGATTTAAGGTTTCCTCCGCAGCAGGCCCAGAATGATAGTGACTGTCAGTCCACTTCTGACAAAAGTGAATACGACCATGCCTATTACCCCTCTTATGAACTGAGTCAGCTGTTTTGAGGTAAAGTGGTGGGGAAGAAGCTGGGCCTTCTGGACTGCCTTACCCCCCAGCTTCGTCCATGGAGCCAATGCTTTCAGAAAGTGAAGTGCAAAGTATCATGTCTGAAGATGTTGAATCTCTGTGTATTGTAGAACTGTATGATTTGCCAGAAGGGGCTGAGGGTTTGAGTCTTTCTGGTGACATGCCAGAACTTGAAGAACACTATGAGAGTACTGACCACTCCTCTTCAGTGCCTCAGAGCCTGATTGTGCCTGAGCCTTCGCAAAATGATTAAAGTGTTGTAGAAACAGAGCCTGCAGAGCAAGGAGCCGATAGTGCCCCAAGTTTGGACGTTCCCACCCAGGCAGAGGCACCCCTTACAAGTGACGAGAGTCCCCAGACCAGTACTGAGAGTACAGAGACTGTAGTTGTCCCCCTCAGAAAGACTGGCCAAGCTGTCAAGCCAGTAGTATACCTCAGTTATGATTCTCAGGAGGCCAGTGGATTTGCCTCTCAGTGTGGTGCACAAAGGTGTTTGTCTCACCAAGCTCACTGCCCAAATTGAGCTTGACAGCCAATTCCAGGTTACTTGTCTTTCCTTCTCACCATGGTGCCCCGGCCCCTCTAGCCCCAAGTTAGCTGATAGGGAAGGGTCCCCTCTTGCATTGTTTAAGGTACAAAAAGTTATTACCTGATTCAGTATAGTAATGTTCAATTTACCTGTGTGAAATAATGCACAGTGTGTTGTCAGAATGGATGTAGTATCATGAAGTGTAGTGAATATGTATAGTAAAGCAATAAGTTTAACTGATGCCTGATGGTACAGACTTAACAGGGACGCCAAGTTTTCTCTAGACAGGGAAGGGTGTAACCCCCTACAAATGCGGGTTCCCGAAAAGTGTTCCTCGAGCTTGCCTAAATGCTCACTGCCAGGCTGGTGTCCTGCATTTTAGCAGTTTAAATGTGATTGCCAGAGAGTGCTTGTATAGCCTCTGTATACTGTCTCTTTAAGAGCTGCCTGGATTGCAGTCATAAGTAATCTGAGAGGGAGTTCTGTTGAAAGATGTAACTATTTGCTGAAAATCATTTAGAGTGATAATGATAATGTAGTTTGTCTAACCTGCCTTCTTTGCAGCAAGAACTGGTTTGTTTATCTCCACTATCTTGGTCCTGGACTGCAAACTGGACCAATCAGTACTGGTGGGATTTAAAATGGAGCCGGACTACAGGAGCTGTCTGGAGTCAAAATCTGTAGGAATTGTTGTTTAAGCTTTTGGCGCCATTTTTACATCTGAAGGGGGAGCCTTTGTTATGACTGACAGGAGGATCAGCCAACCAAACCTTTTGGATCTTGAGGAATTTCCCAGGCTGCTGCAGCTAGTTTCAGTTTTGAGCTGAGAAGTGAAGTAGTAACAGCTCAAGTGATTTTTGAGCAGCAGTTCTGTATAGTTTTGCATGGGAGAACTGTGAAAGTGCTGAGTGGTGGCCTGCCTGTCTGCCTGCTGTCCCTGAGAGGGAAAATAGAGTTTATTCGGACTGAATCCAAGTTGTGAGGACTATTTAGGCCACTGGACTGTGACCAGGCTTTAACCTGAAGAAGACCGAAGATTTGCTGAATGCGATCGGCCTGTCAGGATTTCCAGCTGCTTTTGAATCCCCGGTTTGTGCAGAGACTGTGCGATCGTGACCGGAGAGTGGTTTGTCGGGTACAACAGAATTTTCTTACATGTAAATGTGCTGTGTATTGAAAGTGGGTTGTGATTTGGTTCCCCACTGTGTGAACTGTGTTCTGCTTGCTGGTACCGTAGAATCCTTTACACGTAAATGTGCTGTGTATTGAAAATCGGTCATGGTTTGGTTCTCCACTGTGTGAACTGTGTTCTGCTTGCTGGAAGCTTTATCCAGCCTAATCAGACTGAATCCGTGTTGATCTCCATTCGGCCTGGGCCATGCCACACTGGCCCTGCCAGACTACCCCACTGCACAGAGAAAGCCACTGACAAGAGACCTGCCTCGGGATCAGCCCCCTGCTCCACGCTTGAACAAGAAAAAATGCCTTGGCGAATCATGTGGGCCCTGCTTATCCTGGCACTCCAGATTAACCACCTGCTGTCTTGATTTTCATCCAGCCTGTGTCCAGTCTTGGGTATCGTGAGTAATCATCAGGGTAGCTCGCTGCAACAACAGCCTAATCTAAAAGTGTGTCATCTGATTGTCTTGTTGTTTTCTTTTCACGAACTGAGCCCTCCAGCTCTGGATTACAAATAGTGTGTGTTGTGCATGTTATTTTCTTCCATCACAGGGTCCCAACCAGCTGCAACGTTCCTGGCTAGCCCACCATTCTCCATCTGGGTACCCAGAGTGTGTGACTGTTTAAGGACCCTGAAGTGCATGCATAACTGCTTGATTGATAGAGCCTTTAAGCAAATTAACCTGATTACACCCCTCCCTTGTTCAAGTCCCTTAAATAAATCAGATCTAACTCTTTTTTGCATTTACACTGACTGTGGTTCCAGTTTGTGCAAGAGTACTGTACTGCTGTTATTTGCTGTGTATAACCTTGTTTTACAGGGCGTTCCCAGGGCCGGACCAGAGGAAAGCCCTGGCAGTAAGAGCAAACAGTGTGGGTACTTGCATGGTGTATCAGGGGTATTGTGAAAGTGCTTATTGTGTATTGTTCTGGCTACTAGTAAGGAAAGGGGGTTACAGTGTTCCGGAGGGCTGTGCCCAGGTTAGCTTGACCACTATCAACCCTGACCTCCGGGTGGAGGCACACGTTTTAGAACTCTGGCCTTTTAACCTGCTACTAGCCAAGCAGGCAGGGGTAGCAGCCCTTGGGATACCGCCACCTAGGGGTTACATTACAATAAAGCGATGTTAGTATGTTTTGATTTTAAATAATTTACATTTTTTGAGGGCGTTTTTTTTGCACTGGGGGACCCTAAACTGTTTGCATTCCATGAAACAGTAATAGGATACATAGTCTAGACAGGACTTAACTATTTCTAACTAGAACAAAATAAGATGAAGTAACTATTCATGTTTCTTATAAGAGCAGACAATATGCAGTTACAAAAGTCTTACCGTAGGCTCATTCACTCGGTAGTAACCTAAAAATAAATGAATCTAGGGTGGCTTGAAGAGCAACTGACGTAAGTTACTTTGTTCCAGTTATCTCCAGAGGCACCTCTGATGGTCATTAGGTGAATTGCAGTGTTATTTTGGCCGAAAAGAAGAAGAAAACAGCAACAATAATCCAGTTTATTAGACCATGTCTGCAGGCGCATGTCACACACTGCCATGCCTGTTTACATCATGGAGACACAAGCGAGTGATGTCAGGTGGGGTATGTGCCTTGTGCTGTTGTAGAGTGATGCTTCACTGTCCATAAGAATTGATCTGTAAGCTGCTGCCCCTCTGTACCGCCCCATTCACTTCTCTGGTACTTTGAACCAGTAAACATATTTCTTGTCAGCAGCAGCTGAAGCAAATGGAACTTACAATACCCCCGTGCCTGTCAGGGCTGCCAGTACTGGTAAATGCTGTACTGTGCTCCTGACCCTTGCCAGTAGGTACTAATATTTCCCTGGTGTCTAGTGGTACTCCCTGCCCCAAACAGCCCTCAATATTTTTCACATTTTCCCTGGTGTCCACTTCACCTCCTTGCAATCATGTCTCCAGTGCTTTAAACTGGTACTTTAAGCACACATCCCTGGTATCCAGTAGTCCCTGCACCCCCTCACCCTTCTAGTAGATTAAAAACATATCCCTGGTGTACAGTGGTTCCCACCTCCAATCATCCTGTCTAATACTGTCTCCAGTGCGCAACCCTTCCTCTGGTGAACAGCACAGTCCCTCTGCTACCCTTCACAGCCATCCCTTGACTGACAGGTTGCAGTCGTGTGCCTACTGTAATGAGCTGTTGCTACAGTAGGCATGTGATCACAATCTATCACTTAGAGGCCAACTGTGGTGGTGAGCAGGGAGTCTGTGCCAGTTGCCAATGAGGAGAGTGCACACTGGGGACAGTATCAGAGGGGCGATTGGAGGCAGGGACCACAGGACACCAGGGAAATGTTTTTAATGTACCAGAAGGGTAAGGGGGTGAGGGGATTACTGGATACCAGAGATTTGTGTTTAAATGTACTGGAGATGTGATTGAGTGGCAGGGAGGCAGTGGACACCAGGGGAAATGTGAAACTGTATCTGGGGTAGTTTGGAGCTGGGGGGGGACCACTTATACACTGTGAGTCTGTGTTTCGGCAGAACAGCTGATCGCTGACAGGGTTTTCTGCCAAAAGCACAGACTCAGTGTATAAGATAGTGCAGAAAAGGCAGAAGAGCTGATCACGCTACTGTTTCCCCCTGCCCCAAACAACCCCCTTCGTGAATGCACCTGTACTTTTTTTAAATTTTTTTATTTAGTTGTTTAACCAGGTATAGCACACTAAGCTGAAAGCTTTTTTACAGGAGCGACCTGGGAGCACAAGGAGGTTAAGTGACTTGCTCAGGGTCACACAGTATGCAATTGGAAGCTGTGGGATTCAAACCCAGGTCTGGCCTGCTGGATGTCACCAAATTTGCAAACTTGGAACAATGTCATTTAGATCATGCACAGAGCAATCAGCTCATGGAGCCGGAGTCTGTTTCTTTAACTGTCGTCCCACAGCCTCAGGCTCAGCTGTTCTCAGCAAGTGTGGTTTTTCACATGGACAGCTCCAAATCTATCAGCTAGTGCTACTTATCCCCTGCTATAACCTTGGTGTACCAGCTCAATTTTGATAAATAAAGGCACAATATTTTGTGCCTACAGTCTTTATTAGAGAGGTATATCAAGTCTCTACATAAAAAGAGAATTCAGAGTGGATACCTACTACGTAAGAGCACTGAGCTGCAAATCCAGAGAATTGGGTCGGAATCCCACAGCCACCACTTGCATCCTGTGAGATCTTGAGCCACCCAACTTCCCTGTGCTCCCAGGATGCATCTGGAAACAAGCCTCGGCTTAGTGTCTTTCCTGGCGAAAAACTGTAAAATGAAAAAATGAAATAAAAATGAAAAACACATTGTTGTTAGGTGTAACATGGGCCCACCTCATGCTTAAGTAGAAATGTCTAAGGAGGTTGATCAGTTTCACAGACCGTCTTGCTTTGGCATTGTACAGACCAGACATTGCTAATTACCTTTGTAAAGATGTCAGATTACTCTGACAGTTTGCTCAATTACCTACTATGTGATAATGCTGTACGGGGAGTGGAGAGAATAGATCAAAACATAGATTTTGGTAGTAGAAAAGGACCTTTGGACCCATCCAGTCTGCCCCTTGTCATAGAAACATGGAATTTGCCAGCAGATGAGGACTGCTTGGCCCACCTCTTCTGCCCATGTTTCCCTGCCTGTACTATCACCGCAGGTTCTACTTGATCTCTGGCCCAGTCATCCACCCTCATTCCCTTTCCCTAAGATTCCTATTTGCCTATTCCATGCATTCTTGAATCCCACCACTGTTTTGGGCTCCACTGCCTCTGCTGGAAGACTGTTCCAGGAATCCACCACTCTTTCTGTGAAGAAGTACTTCCTCACCTCTCTCCTTAATCAACCCCTCCAGCTTCTTATCACGCCCCCTTGTCCTTGAGCACCTTTTTCTAAAAAATACATCCTTCCTGTATTTTCTTTACCCCGTGAGGTATTCCGAGGTCTCTATCATATCCCACTTTTACTCCTCTCTTCCAAGGTGTACATATTTAGGTTCTTAAGTCTCTCCTCAAAGGGCACCTGATGCAGACCCTACCTACACCATTTTAGTTGCCCTCCTCTGGACCACTTCCACTCTCTGTATGTCCATCTGGAGATGTGGTCCCCAGAACTGGACACAGTACTCTAGGTGGGATCTTACTAGTGACTTATACAGAGGCAGTACCACCACCCTTTTTTGCAGATGATGCCCCTCGCTGTGCAACCCAGTATTCCATTAGCCCTTCCAACTGCCTTGTCACACTGCCTGGCCACCTTTAGGTCATCCAGTATGATTACCCCCGGTCTCTTTCCTGCTTGGCTGTTGTCAGTACCACTCCTTCCATTTTATACTCTGCCCCTGGGTTTCTATGCCCCAACTGCATCACTTTGCACTGTTTCGTGTTGAAACCCAGCTACCATACCCTTGACCAATCCTCAGGTTCTCTCAGATCCCTGCATATCCTTTCCACCTCCCTGTAGTTTACACCCTGTTGTAGATTTGGTGTCATCCGCAGAGGCAGACCCTTCCCTTTGAACTCCTCTCAGCAGCATGCATTTAAACTGGCATGGGGAAGGGGACAGAAAGGTCAGGAGGCTTAGTATCACCCCCCCCCAATCACATGCAGGAAAATGAGTTGATGACAGAGACAACTGAAGTGGGCAGAAAACAAGAAGCTAAGGAAACAAGGGCACAAAAGAAAGATAATTGGGGTGGGGGAAGAGGCAGGGGAGCAAAGACAGGAGCAAAGGGAGGATAGGCTACAGAACATAGAAGGCAATGGTAACTAATGCCCGCAGCCTGTGAAATAAAATCCCAGACCTGGAGATCTTGTTAGTGGAGGCAGACCTGGACATAACAACAATAACAGAGACATGGTACACTACTAATCATGGGTGAGACATTCTTATACCAGCTTATGCTGTGTTCAGAAGGGACGGGGGGTAAAAAAGGGGGGCCTGTAATGAGAGAGGGTATAAAGGCAACAGAGGTGCAGGATAGAAAGGGGGAGTCCGAGGCACTTTGAATCACCTTTTAACCTGGCAATGGCACAGCATTGCTGACAGGGGTGATCTACAGGCCTTCGGCACAGGGGGAGGAGGTGGACAGGGAACTTGTGGATGAAATGCACGAGATGGCAACTAAGGGTGATGTTCTACCGCTGGGGGATTTCAATATGCCAGATGTGGATTGGACTACTCAGGCAGCTGCTTCAACCAGAAGCAGAGGCATCCTGTGCCGTCCTGGTGGCGCTGAGGGTTGAGGCACTGGACGCCACACCTCGCGCCACACTGGTGACCTGGGCTCGGATGCGAGCCAGGGCTGCCAGGGGTCAGCAGGGGAGGGCTAGGATGGAGCGTCCGGAGGAGTGCCTCCTATCCCGGGAGGGATCCAGGGTCCTACTGCTGCGCCCTGGTGATGATCGGGGGCGCTACTAGAGTGGTGTAGCAAGGGGTGGAGTAGCAGATGTCGGCTACATGCCTTGATGTCATTGCACGCCGGCACTCCACAAGGAGGGAAAAAGAGAAAAATCAGACTCTGGTCGGGCAGCATGAGCTTCCCACCATCGCTGCCCGACCCGAATGGTGCCTCCTCATCAGAATCCTGATCCGGAGGGTTGAGCTGGGTAGCTCCTCACCACCCCACTACAGGGGTGAGGAGGATGGCCTGATGTCGAGTGTCAGGGCTAGGGGGTTGGTCGGGATGTCAACGCCGACTAGAGCCCTGGTGAGAAAAATGTGAAGGGAAGAAGAAGGAAAAAAAAAGAAGCAGAGGCATCCTAGATTCCCTACAGAGGGCAGGTCTCAGGCAGCTAGTGCTTGATCACACCAGAGAGAGGGCAATTCTGGACCTAGTACTGACCAATGGGGACAGAGTCACAGACGGCCAGGTAGACGGACAACTGGGGTCCAGCGACCACCACATAGTGTGATTTAGCATGGAGACAGGGACTCGAATCAAATTACACAAAGGTGAAGGTTTTAGATTTCAGGAAGGCAGACTTCGATGAAATGGAGAGAGGTATCAGAGTAGCTGTAGAGAAGAGGGAGGTAAGAAGAGGGGTTGAAGAGCAGTGGGGGTAACTGAAAGGAGCCATAGTGGAAGTGACAAACAAATGCATCAGGTTGGTGTCCAAAGGGAATTGAAGGAGGAAGCTATGGTTCTCGAAACAGGCAGCAGACAAAGCAAGGGCTAAAAGGATGAGTTTCAGGAAATATAAGGAGACACAAAGGGATGAAGACAGGGAGGTGTATCTAGAGTGTCTAAGAGAAGCAGGGAAAGCTGTTAAGAGTGCCAAGATATGGACTGAGGAAGGATTAGTGCAGATGGTGAAGAAAGGGACGACATTCCATAGGTACATCAGCGAAGAAGAAAAAGCGGGGAGTTGTAGCCTCAAAGGGGATGAAGGAGAGTGTAGGAGGGAGACTCAGACAAGGCAAAAATACTGAATAAATACTTCTGTTCAGTATTCACTGAAGAGGGGGAGTGTCAGGGAGCACAGCTGGGTAACAGATGCGAACGGGGGGGGAAGTGAACACCAGTCCATTCACAGTGGCGAGAGTCCTGGAGGAGCTCACAAAATTGAAGGTGGACAAAGCAATGGGGCCAGATGGTATACACCTGAGGATATTAAGGGAGCTGCGAAGGGAGCTAGCAGCGCTTCTGGCAGCCATGTTTACTGAGTCGCTCAACACAGGAGTGGTTCCAAAGGACTTCAAGAGGGCACAAGTAGTCCCTCTACACAAAAGTGGAAGTAGGGAGGAGGTGAGTAACTATATGCCAGTTAGCCTCACCTCAGTAGTGGGTAAGATCATGGAGGCACTGCTTAAAGAAATAATAGTAGCACACCTTGAATCCAGTGGTGCCCAGGATATAAGGCAACATGGATTCACAGTAGGAAGGTCATGTCAAACAAATCTGATGGATTTTTTTTATTGGTGACAAAGGAAGTAACTCAGGGTGGGGCGGTGGACATCGCCTATCTCGATTTCAGCAAGGCCTTCGACACTGTCCCACATAAAAAGGCTGGTTAACAAGATGAGTAGTCTGGGCATGCAGCACAAGGTGGTAAACTGGATTAGGACCTGGCTGACGGACAGGAGGCAGAGGGTGGTTGTAATTGGGATCCAATCCAGGGAGAGGGGGTGACCAGCGGGGTACCTCAGGGATCAGTCCTTGGGCCAGTCCTGTTCAATATCTTCATTAGTGACATTGCAGAAGGGCTGGAACGAAAGATCTGCAACAGGATGGATACTCCATACGGGGTGGAGAAAATGAAGAGGGACCTGGGGAAGCTTGAAAACTGTCCGAGGTGTGGCAACTGAGGTTCAATTCAAAGAAGTACAAAATAATGCACCTGGGAGGGGGAACACTGGGGAGAACTACAGGATGGGGGGGGTGCTGACGATCACCAAGGAAGAGAAGGACCTGGAGATTATCATTTCAGATAACCTAAAGATGTCTAAGCAGAGTACAGAGGCTGCAGGGCGTGCCAGTGGCATGCTGGGGTGCATAGGCAGAGGTATCACTAGCAAAAGGCAAGAGGTAGTGATGCCATTATATAAAACATTAGTGAGTCCTCACCTAGAGTACTCTGTGGCGTTCTGGAGACCACACCTTTGCAAGGATATCGACAGGGTGGAGGCAGTCCAGAGAAGGATGACTAAGATGGTACAGGGCTTGCACCACAAAACATGAGAGGCAAGATTAAAGGACCTCAATATGTACTCACTAGAGGAGAAGAGAGATCGGGGATATGATAGAAACATTCAAGTACCTTAAGGACATAAATAAGATACTGGGGTGACATCTTTCAGTACAGAAGGAGTACAAGAATGAGGGGGCATGATATGAAATTGGAGTGGGGGAGGTTAAGAGGAAATGTGAGGAAGTTTTTGTTCATGGAGAAGGTGGTGGACACATGGAATTGTCTGCCACAGGAGGTGGTGGGAGCAAACACAGTGGAAGGATTTAAACATGCCTGGGACAGGCATAAAGGAACCTTGGAGGTGGGAAAGAGAGGTGAAAACCACTGACCGGATAGGGTAACTTAGTAACATAGGACAAAAGTAGGCCTTGGCCCATCAGGATTGTCCCCCACTGTTGTAGGTCACTGATCCTAAACAGAGTTATATGGAAGCCAGATATCTAGTTGTTTTAAAGTTATTGTAGTCCACTAATTTTGGGGGAAGCCTCTTGCACAATTTTGGGGCCCTGATTGTGTAATAATTTAGTCTCTTGTTGGTCTTGGCTTTACCAACATCGAATTGCGTATTATGTAACCTTGGTACTATTTTTCTTTGTGCAACGGTTATACCACATTGTTGCATCAATGTGGGTGATTGTAGGATTTTAAAGAATGAAGTCCTGTTCTTTCTAGTCTTTCATCATAATTGATGAAAGTCAAATGAGGGACCATCCTAGTTGCCCTGTGCTGTATTCGCTCGATCTTGTCGATGTCTTTAGCCAAGTATGAACTCCAGAAAGGTGACCCATAGTCTGAGTATGGTCTAGTGTGGGATCTGTATAAGGAAATTACACATTCTTCGGTTTTGGAAACAAATGTACGGTTAATGTGTCTGAGGAGTTTGTTAGAAAAATTTGCTACCTAATTATCAGTGTCAGTGGCTCAGTAGGTAGCACACTCGACTGAGGCTGGGGGATCAGAGGGCTGTGGGTTCAGTTCCCAGATCTGGCACTTGGGTTAATATCCCAATACTGACACTGTAATGCAGCATGAGGGGGTGCTGCACTTCTAAGGTGCCGAATTTCGGATGACACATTAAACCAAGGTCCCATCTGCCTGGATTGGTTGTAGTTCAAGTGGATACTAAAGATCCCATGACACTTATCGAAAAAGAGTAGGGGAATTACCCAGGTATCCTGGCCAAATTTCCCCCATTCACTAAAAATACCCCCCAACAGCATACTCTGGTTCAATTTCAGTTGCTTACCAAAAGGACTTCTAGGCCCAGTGGGCTTACCGGGTTAACAAAATTTAATAAATAAATATTACAGTGGTCGGTAGAAGACAGCCTGTTGTTTACTGTAACCAAGTCTTTCTCGGAGACAGAAACTTTTAAGGTGGTTGTATTTAGGGTATATTTCTGATCTGGGTTATTTTTCCCCAGATGCAAAACAGTACATTTTAGAAATATTAAAATGCATCTCATTTACATGAGCCCAGTGTACAATGGTGGCAAGATCATTTGTTAATGCACTGAGTTAGAGGAGCAGTCGACCTTCCCCCCAACTTAGTGTCGTTTGCAAATTTAAATGTGTTGCTAGAACTGATTTTCATATCACTGATAAAAATGTTGAAGAGTGTGGGTCCCAGGACGGAGCCCTGTGGGACACCGCTGGTGAACTCCCCAACATCTGACAGAATTCCATTTATTTCAACTCTCTGGGATCTTCCCCGAAGCCAGCTGTCAACCCATTTAACCACGTTAACAGAGAACCCCAAATGAGATAATGTGTTTATTAATTTGATATGTGATACTTTATCAAAATCCTTGCTGTAATCTAATAGAATAATTTCCATTGGGGTGTTGGAATCCAGTCCTATACTTATATGGTTATAAAAGGAGAGAAGGTTGGTTCTACATGAGTGGACCGGCTTGAATCCATGTTGGGAGAGGTCAAGAATATTCAAGGATTCCATTACTGTTTCGATTAAGGTTTTAACAATTTTCTTCATGAGTTTACACAAGATTGATGTGAGACTGATGGGGGCAGTAGTTTTCCATTTTTGAGTAGTTACCTTTTTTAAAAATAGGTGTAACAATTGCTGTAAGCCAGTCAGAAGGAACGGTTGATTCATGTAAGGATTTATTAAATATAATAGTTAGTGGGGGTAATGCATTAGCTGTTTCATTAAAAATGTTGGGTTTAATTTATCAGGACCTGGACTGAGGCTGTAAACAAATATAGGGCTTCTGGACAGACTAGATGGGCCTAGTGGTCCTTATCTGCCAGCAATTTCTATGTTTCTTTGTCACGTATAAAGACATTAAAGAGAACCAGTCCCAGCACTGATCCCTGAGGCACCCCACTGGTCACTCTCCCTTCCTCTGAGTGAACTTTGTTTACCACCACCCTATGCCGCCTATCCCCTAACCAATTTCTTACCCAGTTTACCACCATTAGACCCACTCCTAAACTACCCAGCTTGCTTACTAGCCTGTTATGTGGAACAGAGTCAAAAGCCTTACTGAAATCTAGGTAGACCTTTTCCACTGCTTTGTCACACTGCTCAGGCACTTTGAGGTTATTAGATATGATGTCCCCTAGGTCTCTTTCCTGGTTGGTGGCTGTCCCTGCTGACCCTAGTTCATCATAGGTGTCATGCCCTCCCCCGTTCCTCTACCTAATATGCCTCTGTGCTTATCCCATGCATGCTTGAAGCTCTCCTGTCTTTTCCCCCACCACTTCCTCTGGGCAGGCTGTTCCAGTCATCCACCACCCTTTCCATTAAAAAGTATTTCCCCCACATCTCTCCTAAACTTTCCCCATCTTAACTTCATTGCATGTCCCCTTGTTCTAGTACCTTCCTTTCTGTGAAATAGACCCTCCACTTGCATCTTGTTCACTCCTGTGAGGTACTTGTAGGTTTCAATCATGTCCCTTCTCGCTCTCCTCTCTTCCAGAGAGTATATGTTGAGATCCTGCAGCCGTTCCAAGTATGGCTTCTCGTGCAACCCCCTCACCATTTTGGCTGCCCTCCTCTGTACCGCCTCCACTCTTTCAATGTCCTGGCAGAGGTGTGGCCCCCAGAACTTGACACAGTAATCGAGGTGGGGCCTCACCAATGAGTGATACAGTGGCAGCACCACCTACCTCCTCCTGCTAGAAATCTCTCTCCCAGTGCACCGCAGCATCCTGCTAGCCTTTCCCACTGCTTTGTCACACTGCCCAGCCTCCTTGAGATTATTGGATATAATGACCCCTAGGTCTCTTTTCTTGATTGTTGGCTGTAAGCTGCACTCCCTCCATCTTATACACAGCCCCTGGGTTCCGCAGCCCTAAGTGCATGACTTTGTACATTTTGGCATTGAAACCCAGTTGCCACCCCCAGACCGTTCCAGTAGTTTTCTCAGATCCCTTTACATTCTATCCACCCCTTCCTGAGTGTCAGCCGGGCTCGGAAATTTTTTTTAAATTTGGTTGCCCATGGACAACCTGGACCTGAAATTTGGTTGCCCTGTGAAATTTTTTGATTGCCCATGAAAATTTAGCCGATATAAATATACTCAGAAGGATATGATAGATAAGATGGAGTGGAGGATAGTGGTGCGTTTGACTTAACTCTTTCTCTTCCGGTGGCCATTTTGGGTTGGACTCTGCAATGGATGGTTCCAATGCCATACAGTAGCTATGGGAATGAAGGAGTTAATGTAGAACTTTTTTTTCCCCTTTTCAGGTGGTCTGATCAGTCAAGTGGAGTTTACACTTCCAGAAAATTCAAAATGTTGTATTTGCTTTGCTATTACAAAACTTTTGCCACTTTGGCAGTGGACTGAGACTTCTGGCTAGCTTTTTTTTTTCCGATAAAGTATTTTACTGATGAAATCAAATCTGTGTATTTGTGTATTTATTTTCAACCACAGTCCGACAAACCCAACCCACACAGCAGATTCTCCTACTTTTCTCAGTCTGAGACTGTAAAAGACTAGGAGTCCATAAATTAAAATTTTATATAGTCCGTCCACGTACCGAGTAAGTCTGTGACTCCCTACTACCACTCGTACTGGCTGGCTGAAGCCAAATGCTTCCCCAACCCGTCACACACAACACTCACACAGCGACAGCACAGTACTTGTCCTCGAGTGACGACTCGCACTGTCCTTTAGTTTCTTTCTTTCTAGTGTGTACTGTTGTGTGGTCTTATTTGTGTTTGTGACTTCTAACAGCAGCAGCACACTTTTTTCTTTCCAGGCAGGCACTAAGTGCTGGACTGGTAGTGGTGGTAGCAGAGTAATGTGTCTGTCTGTGTTCTGTGTAGCACTAAATTAATTACTCACGCCATGTACCAGCAGTCAAGAGCACCATTCACTCCTTAGGAAGTAAACCTTTCCTCTATCTTCTCCCTTTATACTTTGGGTTTGTCTCTCATGCTCTGTTTTCTTCTTTTCTATACTGGTATATTACTAACATACTAAAATGCCAGCAGAATAGGCCTAATGGTCTTTCGTGTCTGCTCGTTTGGTCAGCCCCCACCCTGGGTGCTGACCTTGCTGTCCCCCTCGCCTTCTCTGGCTTCTCCCTTCCCAGTTCCGGATATTCTTGCTGCATTGGATTTTGCTTCCTGAACCCTTCCCTGTACCTGTCCCACCCCTCTTGAACCCTCCACTGTCTCTGCCTCCACCAGCCCCTAGGTAGTGCATTCCATGGCTCTACCACCTCTCAGTGAAGTAGCACCTCCTTTCTCCCCGAATCTTCCCCTCCAGCTTCCACCCATACCCTCTAGTGGCCCCTTTCTCCTTCCTTCGAAGCACCCTCACTGTTCCTCCCCTGTTTACCCTCTTCATGTACTTGAAGAGCTCTATCATGTCCCCCCAGTCCCTTCTCTCTTCCAAAGTGTACATATTTAGCTCTTCGAGCCTCTCCTCATAGGTCCTGTCCCCCAAGCCCCAAATCATTTTGGTTGCCCTCCTCTGGACCCTCTCCAGGAGGTTAATGTCCCTCTTTAAGTGTGGCCTCCAAAACTGCATGCAGTACTCCAGGTGCTGCCTCACCAAGCAGTTATACAGAGGAGTATCACTTCCTCCTTCTGGAGGTGATCCCCAGCGATGCATCCCAGCATCCTGTTGGCCTTGGCTGCTGCCTCCTACAAGTCTCAGAGTTGTTCATCTTGACATCCACTACCACCCCAGGTCCTCTCAGCCATTGAGACTTGTAGTATTCCCCAGGGTGTACACTTGACCTGGGTTTCTGCCCAGGTGGAGTACTCTGCATTTCCTGCATTGAACTCAGCTTCCACTTCTAGACCATCTTTCCAGAGCCTCCAGGTCCCCCTGTAGGCCACCTCCCCTCCTCCCCATCCACCACCGCCCCACTTTCTGAAAGTCATCTGCAAAGAGACTCATCTCACCCTGATTCCTGTCCTTATGTCAGATACGTGAGCTGCTGGAACAGAAGGGGCCTAAGGACTGATCCCTGTGGGACCCCACATTACCCTCCTTGGGGATGAGACTATCCCATCAACTACGCACCCTCTGGGTCCGGTCCTGGAGCCAATTGCCTATCCATCTGATCATCTGGTTCCCCACCCCATTTCTCCCAGCTTATCCAACAGGCCCATGTGAGGAACAGAGTCAAATGCCTTGCTGAAGTCTAGAAAGAGGACATCCACTGGTCTACCCAGGTCCAAGGCACTTGTCACCCAGTCATAGAACTCACCAGGTTTGTCTGACATTCCATTTCCGGATGAATCCATGCTGTCTATCGTCCAGGCACCCTGACTTATCCAGGGCCCCCCTAGCCTCTCCTTGACAATGCCTCCATCACCTTGCCCACCACTGATGTCAGGCTGACAGGCCTGTAGTCCTGCCACCTCCCTTGATCCCCCTTGTGGATAGGCACCACATGCGCCCACCTTCCAGTCTTGGGGCACCCACCCTGTCCTCAGAGATGGTGAAAAGCTCTGCCAGGGGTTTCGCCAGGACATCTGCAAGTTCCTTCAGCACTCTAGGATGTAATTTATCCGGCCCCGGTGCTTTCTCCGTCTTAAGGGAGCTGAGGGCTTCCTTCACTCTCTCTGCTGCGATTTCCACTTCCAGTACCTCTTCTCCCTGCTTAGCCCTCCCCCCACCTGCCAGTGATGCCCCCCCTCCCCAGACCTGCCGATTGGTAAGGGGCCCCCCCTCCTCATTATCTCTGTCTCCTCCCATGTATGATGCAGCATCCCCATTTTCCCTGGTGAAAACTGAGGTGAAGTACTCATTTAGTACCTCAGCCTGCTCCCTCGGGTCTTGTGCCCATCTCTTCCCTGATTTAATCCTGCTAATCTGCCCCTTCACCCTTCGTCTTTCCCAATGTATCTAAAGAACCTTTTCCCTCTCTAATTTCCCTGGCCAGGTTCTGCTCCTTCCTTGCCTTAGCCACCCTCACCACTCTAGTGGCCCTTCTAGCCATCAGCTCCTACTCCCCGATCCCTTTCCTCCTTGAGCACTTGAATTTCTTATAGGCTGCTTTCTTTCCCGCACCACCTCCTGGACCTCCCTGGTCCACCAACAGTTGGGCTTTTTGTCTTACTCTTGCACAGGTGCTGATAGCATCCTGCACCCCTCTCCTGATGCTTTCCCACCTACTATCAGGTCCATGTCTGACCCAATCCCATCCAAATGCTCCTTAAGGATCCTTCCCATTTCCTTAAAATCCACCCCTGAAGTCGGTTACTTCCGCCTTTGTGCAGCCTTCTACCCTCCTAGGTCCAGGCAGAACCAGACCGTGGCATGGTCACCCCGCCAATGGGTCTCTTACCTCCAGGCCCCCAATCTGGTCACTGTTCTACCAGGACCACATCCAGTACCAGTGTCTCCCTGGTCGGTTCCTCACCTGCTGAGTTAGGAACGTGTCTTGAAAGACATCCAACAACCTCTGTTCCCTGGTCACAGAGGATGTCATAGTCTCCCAGTCTGTTCCTGGCATGTTTAAGTCCCCTAACACCACCACCTTTCCTCTGCCCAGTCTGCAGTGTCTCCTAACATCTTCCACCAGACTGTCCTCCAGCTCCTCCGCCAGGGCAGGGGGTCTATACACCACTCCTATTTTTACTCTCTTGCCCCCCCTTGTTATCAAGGTGACCCAAATCACCTCCACGGTTCCCTCCGCCTCCTCTACTCCCCCTATGCCAATGCAGTTTTTTACTATCATTGCTACCCCTCCTCCCCTTCCCTCCCCCCTGTCCTTCCTGAACATAGTGTAACCCTCCAGGTTCAGGTCCCAGTCATGTCTTGCAGTGGCCCAAGTCTCAGTGACCGCTGCCACATCCACTGCTCCCTCAGTTAACATCGCCTGGAGCTCAGGCATTTTATTCAAGCTCCTGGCATTTAGCTGGACTACCTTCCACCCTTTCCTATAGTTTCATTTCCCTGCGTGTTCCCTTGGGATTCTGTTTTCTCCTGGTCTGCACTTTGCCAGTTGGTCTTTTCCTGCAATCCTCCTGGTCCCCAGGGGGGTAGAGACAGAGTCCCTCCTTTATCGGCATCCCCTTGACTGCCTTTTCTCCCATCCCACCCCCCTTCACAAGTTTAAACCCCACTTTTCACCAATGAACTCCTCTATTTTCAACTTAAGGAGTCCCCTCCCCTCCAAATTGAGATGTTATCTATCTCTAGCATACAGCTCCTTATCCTCCCAGGTCTCCCCCCAATCCCCCATCAACCCATACCCTCTGGCCTCACACCACTCCCTGAGCCACTGGTTTATCTCCCTAATTTTCTTTGTGTTCCCCACTGGCCTTGGCACTGGCAGGATTTCTGAGAAGGAAACTGTGCATCCTATGTCATGACAGACCCTGGCGATCTCCTGAATCTTGCCTGTATCTCTAGCTCGCTATTTCCCTCAATGTCATTTGTGCCCAGGTGGACCAGTATGTCTGGGGAACCCCCACAGTCCTTTGACAGCTGATATACCTCGATGCTTAGCCCTGTGCACCGTTAGTCCAGGGAAGCATCTTGTTCTAACTGGCCAGGCTTCTCCCTCCCTATCCCATTTGATACCCCTGATCATAGAATCCCCCAGCAGGAGCACTCTGACCACTCCTTTTCCTCCATTCCCCCCCTTCCATGTCCCTCATCCTTTCTACCGGCCCCTCCACCCAGCTGGCTCCTTGTTCCTCCCCCTATCTGGGTGCCACATGCCACCCCCTCCTTATTTACCATGGCCACCCCCTCCCCTTCAATCCTGTGCCTCTCCTCCTCCTGGTATCCTTCTGTACCTTGTTAATTCCCCCTCACTGCTCGACTGGTCCTTCTCCCCATCTGCTAAACTAGCCTGGCTCATCCTCCCTTCCTTCCTGTCTCCATTTAGTTCCTCCTTGCTGAAATCGTGCCCCTGGCCTAACCCCTCAGCTCTCTTTACTGAATCCTCCTTGTACTTCTGGTCCTTCACCTTTCCTCCGAACTGGTCCTTCTCCTTGCGCTTTCCTCCTCTTCCCCTGCTCCGATTCCTGCTCCCCATTCTCCTGCATTCCAGGTCCCCCTGTTCTTCCTGCTATCTGGCCCCTGCCTCCTGCCCCCCACTCCCACACCCTTTCCGTCTCTAACCACCTCTGTCGTGGCTACATCCCCCCATCCTTGAGCAGAAGAAGAGGTGAGCGGTTACTAAGTATAAGGTCTGATCCACCTCCTGCCTTGCTTCTTCTGTCCAGCACTGGCTATCCGCCTACTTCCCTGAGAATGTTGTCCCTCGTCCCCCTTTGTGAGGGTCCCCAGTTACCTGCCTGCTTCCTTGGTAGTGTCCTTTGGGCCCCTCTGCTGGGAGGTCCCTCGTGACCCTCTGAGTATTCTCCTGCACTCCTTTCCTATACCCCGCCCCAGTGCTTGGTGCAACCCTGTGGGAGATTTCAGCAGCCCCTTCCCCAACCATACCACCCCCTTCCCCAGCTTTCTCCTCATCCCGCAACCTCCTCCCTAAGCTGTGCTGAGCTGGTAGCACACTGGGCAACCACCAAACTTCCAAGCCCAGTCCAGTATCATGGCTGCTCCACACCCTGTGCACCCCACCACCCTCCCAAAGATGCCGGCCCTAATGATGTGGTTCCATCCCCTTTCAAATAGTTTTCCTTGGGTGAGCCACCAGGTTCCCCCTATTCCAAGGTACCCCTACTGCCTAATCAGGTCACCCACTAATCCTAGAGACAGTCCCACTGTACACCAGTAACTGTTACTAGGTGCAGTACACCACATTAAACATGGAAGGAAAATGAACAACTCTCTAAGCTCCTCTCTCCCAGCCTTTAAATCCAACCCCAGTGGCTAGGAACTCATGAGCTGCACCAGCAGCCTTTTCTTCAATTGAGGGCGGTCTTCCCATAAATTTTCAGACTTCTGGGAGGAGGGGTGGGGAGGCGGGTGTTGGGCAGACACCTGACAAGAGAGTGTATCAGCCCTGTGTCTCCCTCCAAGCCCTGCAGCTAAAGAACCAGGCCCAAGCAAATCCCACCAAACAGTTTTAAATCAGAAGAAATAGGCCTCTACCAGCGCAGCCTGTTACAAAATGAAACATCCAGAAAAGAGCCCCACTTACAGCCACTAAATCAGTTTACAAACATCCAGGATCCCCCAGAACAATACTCTGCTAGCCCCTTAGAAGCAAGAAAGAAAAGAACTAACCTACCAAGTAAAATCCACAAGAACCCGGTGAAAACAGCAGCAGCTACTGTCCTGGAACACAACTGATCCTGCCCCCTTCCAGTTCTTTCTGAGAAGACAAAGCAGCTAGCACCTCAACCTGATTCAGCCCTGCCTCCACTCAATTGGCTGAGAGACCTGGCCAGACCATTAACACCCCTCCCCCACTATTAACTAACCTTTACAGCTAATGGAGTCAGCACAAGGAATCAAAATTCAAGTCAAAGCCCCCAAACTATGTTTGCTGCCAAAGGAAACAGGTCTCCAATTTAATCAGCTTTACTAACACCAAATCAAACTAGGCTTGAAATTAACAGATATAGGTCTTCAATTCAAATAACCATCTCCAAGCAAATCCCACCAAACAGGTTTTAAATCAGAAGAAATAGGCCTCTACCAGCGCGAGCCTGTTACAAAGTGAAACATCCAGAAAAGAGCCCCACTTACAGCCACTAAATCAGTTTACAAACATCCAGGATCCCCAGAACAATACCCTGCTAGCCCGTTAGAAGCAAGAAAGAAAAGAACTAACCTACCAAGTAAAATCCACAAGAACCCTGTGAAAACAGCAGCAGCTACTGTCCTGGAACACAACTGATCCTGCCCCCTTCCAGTTCTTTCTGAGAAGACAAAGCAGCTAGCACCTCAACCTGATTCAGCCCTGCCTCCCACTCAATTAATGAGAGACCTGGCCGAACCATTAACACCCCTCCCCCACTATTAACTAACCTTTACAGCTAATGGAGTCAGTACAAGGAATCAAAATTCAAGTCAAAGCCCCAAACTATGTTTGCTGCCAAAACAGGTCTCCAATTTAATCAGCTTCACTAACACCAAATCAAACTAGGCTTGAAATTAACAGATATAGGTCTTCAATTCAAATAACCATCTCCAAGCAAATCCCACCAAACAGGTTTTAAATCAGAAGAAATAGGCCTCTACCAGCGCAGCCTGTTACAAAGTGAAACATCCAGAAAAGAGACCCACTTACAGCCACTAAATCAGTTTACAAACATCCAGGATCCCCCAGAACAATACCCTGTTAGCCCCTTAGAAGCAAGAAAGAAAAGAACTAACCTACCAAGTAAAATCCACAAGAACCCTGTGAAAACAGCAGCAGCTACTGTCCTGGAACACAACTGATCCTGCCCCCTTCCAGTTCTTTCTATTATGCCAGTGGACAGTACAGTGGTGTACTTCCTGGAGTTTTCTTGTCCCCAACTGTCCTCAGCCCCTCCCCTCCCGGGTCCTTACTCCTTTAGCACTGTCTGCTAGCCTGCACACACTGAATTGTCATTTGTGTTCTGAGAATAGTGATCAGCAGCCGCAGACTGCCTGCCTTAGCTCTTTGGGGGGGCGGAAAACAAAACAACTAATTAAGTAGCCACCAGCCTCTGTCTGACTGCTTAGCTTAGAAAAATATAGTTTTATTTTTTATTTTGTTATTTTCCTTTTTCCTCTCAGTCTGGACAGAGAGCAGTGCAGTACAGCCTCTGACACAATCAGAGAGTGTGAGAGTCACTACTCCTCTAAGCTGCCACAACAGCAGGGATGCTGTAATTGTAAAGAGAACTGGCAAAGCACTCCTCAGCTACCTGCACGGGCTGTCTACTCTGTTTTTAATTGAGAGTTCATAGAGTTGGGACTATCTGATTTAATATTTTTAATTTTAAATGTCCCAATTCACCTTAATTAACTTCAGTCATCCACCACGATCTGTCCTCCTGGCTGCTGGTTGAGTGCTCGGCAACTTAAATTTGGAATCACACTTGGGTACGCAGCCACCTGCCCCCCCCCCCAAAAAAAAAACTCACCTTAGTCTCTCTGTTCCTTCTAGGCTAATTTCCCCTCTTCACAGCCAGGCAAACCATGGAATCTTCAAGCTCTGAAAAGAGCTTTTTTAATATGCTGGGCTTGAAATATGATGCTGGCTGACTAAAACAAGTTTTCTCCTCCTCGCCTGCCGCTCCTAGTGCTCTCACACACACGCACATCTAAATTCAGCACCCTCCTTGCTCCAAGATATCTGAGCAAT
Source organism: Neoceratodus forsteri (assembly GCA_016271365.2). Taxonomy (NCBI): domain Eukaryota; kingdom Metazoa; phylum Chordata; order Ceratodontiformes; family Ceratodontidae; genus Neoceratodus; species Neoceratodus forsteri. Next base: position 59,322,308 of record CM057455.1, read on the forward strand.
TGGCGCGCTATAGCCGTAGAGAGTGTGTTTGCTCGGGGCTCAGAAGGTGGTCTCTCTCACTCAGTGCAGCACGCTACTGGTACGCTACAGTCTACTCCGCCCAAGACCGCCCTTCACTCTGCCTACTCACTGACATGGACATCACTCCTCATCACTCGACAGGCAGACCAGGGGGCATCTGATGGGCAAAACTGAAGTCAGGCGGCACTGGCAGCTTAATCGGAGATTGAGCCTGTGCACCCTCTTCCTCCTCAGTGACTCGGACTCCTCCTCATGGCCACAACAGGTAATTAGCACTGACACTGTCACTGGCTACTAAAAAAAAAAAAGAAGAGTCTTATCTTGGCCGGTGGGCATGCGCAATGTTGTAAAATCAAGCACATGCCCAGACTTCCAAAATCAACACATGGTTTTGTTGCTTGCCTGATTGGCATTTAAATTGGGAGATTCATTTTTCCAGATTCAGTTTCCTATTGTCCCGGGCTGCTGGGCAATAAGATTTTTCCTTGCCTGGTGTCCGCTCTGTTGTAGATTTTTGTATCATCCACAAGGATACCTTTGAAGGATATTTCCATTTAAAAAAAAATCTGTATCGTGATCAGTCCTTGAGAAATGTTAATAATAGGTATGTGGAAAGGAGAGGGGGTAATGAGGGAGGAGAAAATGGGGATAGGCATCTGGGGGGGGGGAGAAACAGTTTGTAAGGACAAATGTTGCCCTAACAAAGATCAAGCTCAGGGACAATAAAACATACACGGTCTGTAGTGAGAAATTCCGAGTCAGTAATGGAGGTGCTCCGCAAATGCTAGGACTGGCAGGGTGTGAAGAACAAACAAAGAGGATCCAGGCAATACCGTACAACCTCATCCAGTCTATGCTTTAGTAAATGTGACAGTGTCACTTTCAGAAAAGACAAATTTCGTGCAGGAACCATTAATGCTGGGTATGATTTCAGTGCGGAACAAGGTAAAGTGAGCCATTAAGTCTGGTTAGCTGGCTCATGACCAAATGTGTAAATCCTTCAAAGGATCTACTTACTTTGTACTCCACAGTGAGTTAGTGGGTTGAGACCATCAGAGGAGACAACCGGGAACATTTTAGTGAATGTATCTGAAATCTACTGGTCTATATTTGAAGGGTGAAAAGTATTGTCATTTTAAGAATGAACTGTGATTTGTGACGGGTGATGATGAATTATTGCCCTGCTCTCAGAGGATGAAAAAGTGTAGCTACACTGACCTGTCACTGCAGCGGTAGTACTATTGCTTGCGGCACTGATGACCCAGGGTCGAGAGTGACCTTGGGAGTTGAAGAGTCGGCCAGGGGAGGAGGATCGAGTGCCCAAGGACAGCTCTCCTCCTCTGGGGGAGGTGGGGATGAGCTTGCGCTGGACTGGCCCCTGATGGAAGCCGCGGGGGAAGGCAGTCTGAGCTCTAAGAGGTGGGGGGATGTGGCAGACATTGGCATGCACACCATAACATCCGCACACACCGTGTCCCCAAGTGAGAAAAAAATTGAAAATGGTCTGCACCTGATGACTCAGGCACTCCCAGACTCCGGAGTCCTGGTGGATTGAGGGGACTCTCCACCACCCCTGCCATAGAAGGGCAGTGTAGGGGACTCCAGGTGAGAAGCAAGCCCTGGGAGAAGTCGGGATGACAGGCCTGGGAGGACTGGCACGAATGAGGGTCGGCCAGAACAGGGGGATTAGTAAAAAAAAAAAAAAAAAAGGTATTGATACTGCAGCCATTCTAAATTGCTAGCCACTGAAGAGAGATCAATAAGCAGGTCTTTGAGTTAGAGCCAGGTGTGTTTGGGGGGAGCAATCTTTTGGATCAGAGCAAGTTATGTGGGGGGGGGGGCGCTGTTATCAAGGCACCGGTCAGGGAAGCATAGGAAAACCATGAGCAGTTTCAGAATTCGCAAATAGTGTTTTATTTTTCTCAATAACAGCAAAATAAAATATAATTATTTACATGGGCAGTACAAACAGAGAAAATGAAGTCCTTCTTCTGAGGGTATCTCTTGATTCCAAGTTTCAGTCTCTCACTCTCCTTGTCTTTCTAGCAAAAGCATTACTGCTCTTTTTATAAGTCATTGTCTGGGAACTCGTTAAGAGAGCTGATTCTCGCAGAATGTTCTTGTACATTTACAGAATGTTCTTGTCAGTTTCATTCCTTGCAGGGGCAACAAAAGAGTACATAGTGACCCAGAACTGACCTCTTGTTTACAACTCTGCAAAAGGCTTAAAAACTGCATCTCAGGTTAACCCCTTGAGTTCCAAATAGCTTTTTGTAATAATTTCAACAGTAAAACTATATACAGTTTTAAACAAAGGGATCCTAGTATCAGTGACATTTCCACATAAAGATTCATGTATATTCTTATACCCGCAGGTATGCAAGGGGGAATAAAATAAAGAAATAGCAAGAGAAGGCAGAGAGATAGCGAGAGGCGGAACATTGAGAAACCATTGGAATGATCAATTCATATGCCTTACAAGAAAATTTGGTTGCACAACCAGACAGAGAAGAGAGAGAAAAGAAGTGTATAGAACAGGCCCTTACATGTAACACTTTCTGCATAACAAATAGGACAGGGCCTCATTCAACCTTGTCACAGGGGGTAATAATGTTTTTGAGGAAGTTGGGTGATGAAGGATTTTCAGTTGTTGTAATCTGCAGTGAATGATGAGATTGCCTTTGGCAGTTCCTTTCCAGAAAGCACTGTTGACGGATCGTAACTCTAAGAAAAGATTATGGTTTGCTGAGCTATTGAATATGGTTTTCAAATCTCATGCATTACTGAAGGTGTGATGGATCTAGCGAAGGCAGATAAACAGTTTATTTAAAAGAAATTGTATGATCCCAGGATAGGACTGTTTGAACAGCATTCTCAGCTTGCAGGTCCATGTTATGACTGTCAGTTTCATGCGGGCTCATATCTCATTCATTGGAGGGGCTGTACGGAAGGTGGGGTCACTATACTAGCCTTATTGTGACTTCTTTTCTTTCTAGGGGGTGGCATTACCAGTTCTTTAGATCTGCCCCTATATTGGAACTGTTGGACATGCTTTCTAATAATAGTTTGGGGCATTTGTGGAGAGCTGTAGTTCATTCACAATTTCTGTTCAAAGTTACTGTTTCAGTCTAAGAAGCAGGAGTACATGCAGAAACATAGACTTTGACGGCAGATAAGGACCACTTGGCCCACCCAGTCTGCCTATTTCCCTACCTACTGGATAAACTGCAGATTCTAGTTAACCAACAGTCTACTTCCTGCCACCTCCCACTACAATTGCCTTATGTCTGTCCCATGCATGCTTGAATTCCCCCACTGTTTTAGACCCAACAACCTCCCCAGGAAGGCGGTTCCATGCATCCACCACTCTCTCCGTGAAAAAAATTTCCTCACATTACCCCTGAGCCATCCCCCATCTTTAAATCGTGCCCCTTGTTCTTACACATCTCTTTTCTGAAAGATGCTACCCTCCAGGACTTTCTTGACTCCTTGAGGTACTTGAACGCTTTCTATCATGTCCCCTCGTCCCTTCTTTCATCAAGGGTATACATATTAAGTTCTTAGTCTCTCTTCATATGATTTCTGATGCAAACCATGCACCATTTTAGTTGCCCTCCTCTGGACTGCTTCCATCCCGTCTATGTCCTTGCATAGATTAGGTCTCCAAAACTGCGCACAATACTCCAGATGGGATCTCACCAACTGTCTGTACAGAGGCATAACCACTTCCCTTTTTCTACTTGTGATGCCCCTTCCTATGCATCCCAGTATCCCCCCTGGCTCTCCTTACTGACTTCTCACATTGCTTACCAACCTTTAGATCATCTGATATGACTACCCCAGGTCCCTTTCCATTTTTGTTGTTGTTAGTACCTCCCCTGCTATTGTGTACTCTTCTCCTGGGTTTTTGGTTCCCAGGTGCATTACTTTGCACTTCTTTGCATTTAATCTAATTTGCCATATGTCTGACCATTTCTCCAACCTTGTCAAGTCCCTTTTCATCCTTTCTACCCCTCCTTGTGTATCAACTCTGTTACAGATCTTTGTGTCATCGGCAAAGAGGCATACCTTTCCCTCCAAACCCTCTGCAATGTCACCTATAAAGATGTTAAAGAGGACTGGACCCAGTACTGAGCCCTGAAGTACTTCACTAGTGAACACCCTTTCTTCGGAATGTGTTCCATTCACTATTACCTTCTGTGTCCTGTTGTGCAGCCAGTTTGCTACACAGGCTGCCACCCTGGACCCACTCCCAGACTGGCTAACTTGATTATTAATCTTTTTGTGCGGGACTGTGTCAGATGCCTTGCTAAAGTCTAGGTAGGCCATATCCACAGCCCCTCCCTGGTCTATTACTTTGGTCACACAGTGAAAGAAATCTATTAGATTCATCTGACATGACCTTCCTGCTGTAAATCCATGCTGCTTTGGGTCCTATGCCACGCTGGCATCTAAGTCGTCAACAATTCTTTCTTTCAGAAGTGATTCCATCATTTTCCCCTACCACTGAGGTCAAACTTACAGGTCTGTAGTTTCCTGCTTCTGCCTTGCTCCCACTTTTGTGAAGGGGAATCACATCTGCTTTCCTCCAGTCCTCAGGTACCACCCCATCCTCCCATGATTTGTTAAAAAGTGTGGTCAGTGGTGTCACTAGGTCCTCCCTTAGTTTTTAGGATTCTGGGGTGAATCCCGTCAGGCCCCATTGCTTTGTCCACCTTGAGTTTTAGGAGTTCTTTCAGGACTCTTTCTTCTGTAAATGGACTGGTGTCAACGCCCCTACCCAGAGTGCTCCTATTGTCTGGTTTAGGTAACTTCTCCTCATCTTCTTTTGTGAATACCGAGCAAAAGTATTCATTCAGTATCTCTGCCTTTTCACTGTCTCCCTCTGCCCACCTCCCCTCTCCCTTATTAATCTTCACTATTCCTCCCTTAACCTTTCTATGGCAGGAATTACTGCAGTTGTTTGAGCCTGCTTAAGAGCCGATACTTGAGCAGGCACAGTAGTTTCTGGCTGTGCGTGAGCCAGGAGACTATTAGGAATTTTGCTGTCTTCCCCCACACTCAAATGGTGGTTAAAGTCTGTATTAGTAGACAATAGCCAGAAAGTATTGCTCTGATTCCAAGCTTCATCTGGGGAGTTGCATGCGTGACAAGCCCCCAAAAAAAAAAAAATGAGCAGGGAGGCAGTGTATTTTATATAGGATTGAACTCCCAGTTTTTGCAACTCTGTCCTAACCTTTGTGAGGGCTTTTCTCTTCCCTACCAGTTCAAGAGAATGGTCCTGAAACATAGAAATTCAATAATTTCCCCAACTCAGATTTCTATATTCATGGGCAATTTTTAGAATCACCTCCTTAATGGAGAATCTAAGTAAATTAACAATAGTCAGTTCAGTCAATCAATCAAAGTCTTTATTTATACAGGTGGTCACCGATGAGCAGAACTCATTTACAAGGAGGACCTGTTTTTCGCATACATACATAAATACATAGATTTCATACTCAGAGCAAGGATAATACATTGTACAGATAGGGTACTGCCCTCCTAGTGGGTTATACGGAGGCAATAAATCAAACAACAAGCACAATTGACACCAGACAAGGATTGACATAGAAGTATGGGATACAGACCCCAAGGGAATGTAGGGTCATAACTGTATGATGGGGATGGATGCGGTAGCATATAGGAATAAGGAGCAGTAAGAGGGGTGTGAAGTAATAAGTGCAATGCTAACACATTAGGTGGTCAATTCGCATCACTTTAGTATTAGGTAAAATTGCACTTGTACTTTGGAGGTGGCTGCAACTGGAATCAGGCTTGAGGGTGAGCTGGGAGCGCGTTTGGGGCTGGTAGCGGTCGGGCAAAACAGTTGCATACTTCAGTCACTGCTCGCGCATATAACGCCTTAAAATTAGGAAAAGAGGTAAAGACGCTCATTTTGAGTGTCCTTTGCAGATTGTTCCACAGGGTGGCAACGTGAAGCTAATTGCCACCTTACCAAATCAAGAGTTAATTCTGGGAATTATGAGGGAGATACAGGAGCAGCTTTGAAGCGTGTATTTTTCTGTAACACTAAGAGGAAAGCAGTCAGAGATATATAGGGGTAGTTTGCTTGTAAGGGCACGGTAGGTCCATAGAGCAGCGTTTTTGTGGCGTCTAAGTATAAGGGAGGTCCACCCCACAGGGCACAATGGTGTGTAGAATTAGGGAGATAAGTTATTAACCTAATTGCATGGTGATACAGCATTGTCCAGTTTTGCCAGTTGGGAGGTGGGACCATAGCTATACAAAAAATCTGCATAATCCACCAGGGATAGGAAGGTGGCTTGTACCAGTCTTTCTTTGGCGTCTGTGGTCAGGAATTGCTTTAGCCTATAGAAAAGACCAAGCCTTTGCCATAATGTTTTCAGTAGGTCTTCGATGTGTTTAGTGAAGGAGAGTCTGTTATCGATCCATACTCCCAGGTATTTAAATTTGGTTACGAATTCCAGCTCTTCACCTAATAATGTACTAATTTTAGGGCAAGACACACAGGCTGTTGGATTGGGTGCATGGGCAAGCGGAGAGAGGAGCATAGCTTTTGTTTTTTTGGCATTCAGGAGTAATTTTTTATGGATTAACTGGCTCTGTATAAGGTCGAATTCAGTTTGTAGGTCTTTGCAGGCTGCCTCTGGCGTGAGCCGACTGATGTAAAGGACCGTGTCATCTGCGAATAGGTGGATATTGGCATTTTTTATATGACAGTCAATGTTATTTATGTAGATAGCAAATAGAAGCGGGCCAAGGATAGATCCCTGGGGTACTCCACATAAGAGGGGTTTGAGGGGGGACAGCTCGCCTTCAGCTTTAACTTGTTGGTTCTCTGACTACCTCACAGGATGATCCCAAGGCAGGGAGGTGGAGTCCACTCCAATGGTGTGTAGCGAGGAGAGAAGCAGGGTGTGGTCGATGGTGTCAAAAGCTTTGCTTAAGTCTAAAAAGACCGCACAGGTGAAGTTCTTTGCATCAAGGGCTTTCAGCCAGTTGTCCGTGACTTTAGCTAAAGCTGATATAGTGCTGTGTTGCGCTCTGAATCCAGATTGCATAGGGTTCAGTAAATTTGCTGACTCAAGGAAGGACCTTAGCTGGCCATTTATAATTTTCTCCAAAAGTTTGGAGAGCACAGGTAGGAGAGTTATGGGCCTGTAATTGTTGAGATCGCTTGGATCGCCTGATTTGAGAAGCGGGATGACATGAGCAGTCTTCCAGATGGGCGGCTGGATGCCCTGTGAGAGGGATAGATTGAAAAGGTGGGTGATAGGGATGGCAAGTATGTGGTACGTAATTTTGAGGAAGTAGGGGTTCAGTAAGTCTCCGCCTGCACTTTTTCTGGTATCCAGGTGTAATAGTAGGTCTTCAACTTCTTTTAGAAAGGTGGGTTGAAGCTTAAATAGGGCGGATGTAGCAGCGGGTATTTGGGATGAGCAATCTGACGTGGAGCGTATCTTGCAGACTGGGGAGTTATCGAATGCTAGACCTGCGGTAGCGAAATGGTTGTTGAAGGAATCCAAGATCTCACTCCTTTCATTGAGCATGGTATTGCCATGGGTTATCTTGTTCGGAAGGGAATTGCCTGTAGAGTGACCCATCAGGTCCTTTATAGTGCTCCAGAACTTACAGGGATTTGTTGAGGCATCGTGGAGTTCAGAGCGGTAAAAGGAAGTCTTTGCTTTTTTGATTGCTTTAGTACATAGATTGCATGCCTTTCTGAAAAGGTTCCAATCATTATGTGTGTTTAGTTTACGAGCCCTTTTCCAAAGCATATCTCTCTCAAAAAGCAGAGATCTGACTTCGGGGGAGAACCATTTGTTGTTTTTGTTCTTTGTGCGGACTTTGGACAGGGAGCATATTTGTTTAAAGCCCCTGATATAATGTTGTGGAAGATGTCGTTGGTGGTAGTGATTGATTTAGCTAAGTAAAACTTCTGCCAGCGCAAGGAGAATTTGAGATCATTAATGTAGGCAGCTATGTTGAAGTTACACCTTGATCTCTTCAGAGAAAATTTGGATGCAGTGTGAGGTTTGTTAGATGACCTTATACCTCCGATAAAACAGTGATCACTAATGTCGGAGAAGAAGGTGCTAGCGTGAGAGAAGAGGTGTGGTTTGCTTACTAGCAGTACATCCCGAATGGTGCTTTTTTTCCGGGTTTTTATTGTTGGGGCGGGTTGTATCATTGATAAGCTGGGTCAAGCCATGGGCATCACAAAAGGTGAAAAGTGGAGCAGCTGCTTTGGATAGCCAGTCAAGGTTGATGTCACCAAGGATGATAGTTTCAAGCGATCCTTGTTCCAAGGTACTGCTAAGATGAGATAGAAGTCTTTGGCCAGCAAAGGGGGGCCTATAGCAGCCTATTAGCTTGACAGCACACGTCTGATTAATTTCCACTTTGAGGGTAAGAAATTCGTATTCATTAGCAACACAAGATGCACTAATGCAATAGGCTGGGAGTTTATCTTTTATATATATGGCCACACCACCTCCTCTGGTGTGCCTATCTGCCCTGAACAAGGCATAACTGGGGATGTTTACTTCTGTGTCAGTGGTTGAGGGTTTGAGCCACGTTTCAGAGATCACTAATATATCAGGAGAAATGTGAAACACCCAAGCTTGGATAAGGGTGAATTTTTTTTAGTAGGCTACATGCATTAATATGCACAAAGCTCAAGACTTTTTTAACAAGGGCAGGTCTGAAGGTGAGGGCTGGGGGGGATACTGGGATGCATAGGGAGAGGCATCACCAGTAGAAAACAGGAAGTTGTTATCCCTCTGTAAAGACAGTTGGTGAGACCCCATCTGGAGTACTGCATGCAGTTCTGGAGACCACATCTCCGTAAGGACATAGACAGGATGGAGGCAGTCCAGAAGAGGGCAACTAAGATGCTGCAGGGTCTGCAACAGAAGCCATATGAAGAGAGACTAAAGGGGCTTAATATATATACCCTCGAGGACAGTGGGCGGGGAAGGGGACATGATTGTAACATTCAAGTACCTCAAGGGAATCAACAAAGTCCAAGAGGGTAGCATCTTTCAGAAAAAGAGATGTACAAGAGCAAGGGAGCACAATTTGAAGATAGAGGAGGAAGGCTAAGGGGCAATGTGAGGAAGTATTTTTTTTCATAGAGAGGGTGGGGGATGCATAGAACGGCCTTCCAGAGGAGGTAGTGGGGTCAAAAACAGTGGGGGAATTCAAGAATGCATGGGACAGACATAAGGCAATTCTACTGGGCAGTAGGAGGAAGTAGGCTGTTGGCTAACTAGGATCTGCAGCTTATCCAAAAGGTAGGGAAATGGACAGACTGGGTGGGCCAAGTGGTCCTTATCTCTCATCAAAGTCTATGTTTCTGTGTTTGTATGAATGAGCAAGGGTTGAACTGATAATTTTGTTTTTCTTTCATGCTTGGGAGATGTATGGCTCTCTCATTAGCAGGCTCCTCACCAGTTACTATACATTGGTTGGGGATTGCACCTTAATTAAAGGAAGCTGATTTAGCCAGTGCACCTTATATATAAAGGAAGCCATTTCAGGCAGGTACATTTTAGAATCAGTACCCCGCTGATGGATGGTCTACCTTGACGTTTGGTAGCTGGGCAACTTCACAGCAGGGCTCTGATGTGATCATCAAGAGACGCCCACTCCTACTGAAGATAAAATAAGTAAGTAGCTAATATAGACAAAAAAAAAATATTTGAAATAGTTGTCATGGGGGGGGGGGGCTATGCACTGAATTCTCTGTTTTTAGCAGCTACTTTTAGGAATGGACTCCTATCAGCTCACTACTAGGTTACATTACTGTTTTAATTATTCTCAGTCTCCTCTAAAGCTTTTCCAGTTCCACAGTGTCCTTCTTGTAGTATTGTGCTTAGAACTTCAAAAAGTACAGACTGTAGTCAAATGCAAGATGCTACCCTTAGGGAGTAAGAACAGAGGTAGGACCTACACTGTGTGTAAGAGCCCCTCTTATAGAAGGAAATGCTCCTGTGGGGTCATAACAGACAACAGGATAAAGAATAGGTTCATAGATTGTGTTCAAGTTCAGTGAGCCAGGGCCTTTTAATGAACTTGCCACCTAATTTATGGATGGAACGTATACAGTATTTTTCTTCCCCCATGTAGACATCAAGTTTGTGTTTAAATGCTGTTATATTTGTTCTGTCTGTGATTTCTTTAGGTAGTTCATTCCATTTAGTTACTATCTTTTGTGTGTAAAATTTACTTATTTTTACCATTTTATTGTTTTCCCCAAGTAATTTCTGTTTGTGTGACTAGTAGAGGTAATACCTTTGTTATTTCTTAAGCCTAGAGTTTCTATCATGTATGGATCTTTTAAGGTTTTATATATAAGGCAAAGCTCTCCTCTAACTCTTCTGTATTCGGTTGAATATAATTTCAATGTATGGAGCCTGTCTCTGTATCCCATATTTATTTATTTATTTATTTATTTAGATTTTGGTAACCGGGTAAGCCCACTGAGACCAGTGGTCCCTTTTTCAGGGGTGACCCGGGATTAGTTACAGAGTACATAACTTGGCAACTTTACACAGTAGTTTTAGAAAAATACATTGAAGATTCAGCGTGTTCATACATAGTAGAATAGTGTATGATGACATTAGATAAAGTGCATAACAGGGAGTGTGATACATAGGAGCAACAGTAGAGCAGCTTTAGCTGAATGCTTGTTTAGACACAAGGGGTACATAGATGGGTAGTAACATACATAAGTTTATAGTTTGTACATAGTCCACAATAGGGTACATCATTTGGCACAGAGAACAGAGGATGCCACTAGGCTAATAGAAGTGTAGGGCAGTTTCAAGGCACCTTAGCAGTGCATGCAAGGGAGTTATAGGGAAGCAGTAGAAGTAGTCACCGGAGGTCGCGGGGAAACGTTGACCCGAGGCTAACGGTTACAGCCACAGAGGCTCAGCTCCAGGAGATACGCTTTAAGGCCCGATTTAAACGCTAGGAGAGAAGCCTTGTTGACTAGAGTTTCAGGGAGGGCATTCCATAAGAGGGGGGCAGCGTAAAGGAAAGAGCGCTTGCCTTGGTTGGAACGAACCCGGGGGATGGCAAGGTGGCATCTAGCTGAGGATCGAAGGGTGAGTTGCTGGATCTTGGGGGTGAGTAGATCGCACAGGTGAGGAGGAGGGCCAAGGGAGGTGAATTTGAAAGCCAGGCAGGCAGGGGAGTAGGTCAGCTTGTGTGGGAGGGAGGGCCAGTTTAGGTCCGCTAGTACCTCGGAGTGATGCCTCCTGGGGAGCGAGTTAGTAGCAAAGCGAGCCACTTTATGGTAGAGTGTGGTGAGCTTGTTGAGCTCGGTTTCTCGGAGAGACTGCAGTAAGGGGGCTCCATAAAGGATTGAAGGGAGGAGATTGCAGTTTGCGATTGCACAACGAGCCTCGCCAGAGAGGGAGTTTCCCAAATGGTAGAGGAGGCCCATCTTCTGGTGGACAGTTCGGGTTAGGGAGATGATGTGTGATTTATAGTTTAGTTCTTGGTCGAGGAGGACCCCTAGGTTCTTGAACTGATCTAGGACCTCAACCCTCTTCCTTAGGGAGGAGGTGAGCTGGGTAGATCACTTCTGTCAATCGCCAACCATCTGGTCCCAAACAGGACGGCCTTGGTTTTGTCGTCATTCGTTTTAAAGAATTTGCAGAGAACCAGGCCTCAAGGTCAGAGAGCAAGCCTGCAGCTTGGTAGAGATGACATTAGGGTGGGGGTTGCTAAAGTGAACAACGTGTCATCTGCATAGAGAATGAGGGTTGCTAGGTCTGGGTCTCCCCAATGTTATTTATGAAGAGTGAGAATAGTAGAGGACCCAGGATCGAGCCCTGGGTACCCAGAGACCACAGGTCTCACTAGATTGTGAGCCCCTCCAGCGGACTTTCTGGGTTCTGTTGGACAGGTAGTTCTTGAACCAGGAGGCGGCATGTGCATCAGGCCTAGTTGCCAGAGCTTAGAGAGAAGGAGTTAGGTGGTTTACCGTGTCAAAAGCCTTGGATAGGTCAATGAATAGGGCACCCTTTGGGAAACCTTGGTCCATGGCCTTGAGGATGTCGGATGTGAGCCGGATTAGGGCGGTGTCAGTGCCATGGCCTTTCCTGAACCCATGTTGTGCATCGGAAAGTAATAGGTGCTGTTCAAGGTAGTCCTGCAGCTGATTATGTACGAGCCTCTCCTGTACTTTGCCAAGAGGGCTGAGGAGGGAGATTGGCCGGTAATTACCCACGAGATCTCGGGGACCTTTTTTATGTACAGGGACAATAGTCGAGACCTTCCATTTGAGTGGGATAGTACCTTCGCGGAGTGACCTGTTGATCAGAAGGGTGACAGGATAGGCAATGGCCGTGGCGGCTGCTCTCAGTAGTCTAGGTTCGAGAAGGTCATGCCCAGGGGAGGAGCTGGGATTTATTTTGAGGAGCAGTGGAAGTACAACAGATGGTTTGACTAGTTTCAGATGGAATTTGGGCCGTGGGAGGATAGGGTCCCTAGCAATGTAAGGAGGGGAACCGGTGGAAGCTGTGGGCAGGGATCCTGAGGGACTAGAGAAGAAGTCCGAGAAGGCTTCGGCAACTGCTGAGGGGTTGCTGGTCAGGGAGTTACCGACTAGAAGTGAGTCATTAGGTGAGTTTGTGGTACCCTTGAGGAGGGAGTTAATGTGACCCCAAAATTTCTTAGGGTTACTGAGGTGACCTGTTTGGAGGTCCCGTAGATACTGTGATTTAGCCAGTTTAGAGGTTTTCTTGCAAAGGTTTCTCAGTTCCCTGTACTTCTCCCACTCAAGTGTACTGCCAGAGGATTTGTATAGTCCCCAGGCCCTGTCTCGGAGTATCATGGTTTGCTTAAGGTTGGGGCTCAGCCATTTGTGGCACTTTCCCTGAACCCTTAGTTTCTTTCTTGGGCGTGTAGGTTGGCAAGGGACAGGAATGAGTTAGAGAAGTAGTCAGTGCCCCATCGAGCGAGGGAGAGAGATGATGGGGTTCCAGTCGACGGTCCCCAGGGGCTGAGCAGAAGTCTGCAGGGACAAATCTGCTAAAATTCCTGGCTTCTATGACTCGGCAGGGGTTTTGGGAGGTTTGTTGGACCAGATACAGAAAGTTGGAAGTGGTCACTCAGGGAGTCAGACATGATCCCAGCAGTGAGTCTCACGGTCAGGGCAGGAGACTAGAGCAGTCGATCAGGGAGTGGTTGCCAGTTTAGCGTTGTGCCTGGTAGGGAGGTCAATGACTTGGGTGAGAGAGAATCAAGTATTAGGTTCTTTGTCACGGGGACCCTAGGGCCAACCAATTTAGGTTGAAGTCACCGAGAAGGATGACCTCCCTAAGGATGCTCCGTGAGGTGTTGATTGGGGTTCTAGGGGCGACAGCTGAGTGAGGTGGGAGGTAGGGCCAACCTATGTAAAGGGGCTTAGTGTCACCAAGGAGCACTTTAAGGATCAAGATCTCACTGTGCAGGTCACGAGAGGCGGGGTGGTCGACCTGAGAGGCATTCAAGGTGGAGCTGAGGTAAATGAGAACCCCACCTCCTCTTTTTTTTTCCCACTCTGTCCTTTCTGAAAACCTGGTAGCCAGCTAATTCCACTTCATGTGGGAGGATCTGGGGTTTGAGCCATGTTTCAGTGACAGCCAGTACATCAGGTTTGTACAGTGCTGTCCAGGCCTCCAGGTCATGGATTTTATGTCTTAGGCTACTGATGTTCATATGCACCAACTTGAGTCCCCTAGTGTTTGCCCAGAGGTGGTTGGTAGGGTTGGTTAGGGTGAGATTAGGGGAGTATGGACCTGGGTTTGGTTCAGTGTCCCCCCCTAGCGCCAGCTTGAGCTTGGCATAGCAGCCAATATCCTTAGGGGGAATGAATAGAGGCCAACATAGGGCTTGGACGCTGCGAAAGGGAGACCGATAATTATAGCGTCCCTTCAGGAAAAGGCTGGCAGGGGTGATTGGAGTAATTGGGTATGCTTAGTTAAAATAATTTTTTGGTCATTCTTCTCTGGCTTTCTCCACCATTTTTGGGGTTCTTTTATGTAGGGGTGCGCAGAACTGCACACAGTACTCCAGGTGGGGATGCACCAGGGCAGTATACGAAGGAATAATAACTCTGCTATTCCTACTTTTAATATTTCCCAAAATGCACCCTAGGATTTTTTTGGTACTTTCAGTTGTGTGCCTATCAAAGTTGAGATCATCAGTAATAAGCACTCTCAAATCTGTTTCTTCTTCTTTGACGGTTTTTAATGTAATGTTATTTATTTTGTATGAATACATTGGGTTATTTTCCCCCATGTGCATAACCTTTCCCTTCTCTATATTAAACCTCATTCTGTTATTGTCAGCCCATTGTTCAGTAATATTTAAGTTTTGTTGTATTACCCCTGCAACTGCTGTGGTTTGCAGCAAGCAGTGTCTGGCCATTCTTGAGAGCTAGTAGAATGCTGGGGTGATTCGGGTGGGGGGGGGGTCGACCAACATGAATGAAAGGGGTGAGGTAGAAGCAGTTTTATATTTTTTATTCTAGACATAAAGTGGGTGTGGGGGATATTATATAAGCATTACCAAACAATGGTGTATATTATGAGATGGCATGTCTTGGGTGCACTTAAGTGCCTTCAGACACCCAGCAAGTGCTGATATTCCATAATATACCACACCCTGGTGTGTATTAATGTGATTATAAAATGTCCCCAGAGTGTTAGAAAATGGCTGATCTTGGTAATCCATTTTGAAAAAATGATATACTGAGATATTATCATGGGTCAAAGACTGCTTTAGCTAATCATCTTTTAGGATTTCTTCTACCCAATTTATAATTAAGAAATCACCCTCTGCCACATTGTAAATGCTGCATAGCAAAATAGGGCATAGATCCCTAGGCAGGTTTACAGGAAAAATAATTATTTCGACCCTAACTCAGAGAGACATTATGTAGGTCTAGTCTTCTAACCTATCATTTCAAATCATTAACTGTGTCTAAAGTCTCTAAAATAAAAATTCTGAAGCATCTCTTTCTCTTCTAATTCTAGTTTCCAAATCTTCAGAGTCTGAGAATGATCATGAGATGCAACTTCCTGCACATCAGCAAAACTTCACAGGAGAGAGAAGCTTTACATGTACTCCACATGAGAAGAGTTTTCCCAATCAACTGACAGTTATAAAGCATGAATATAGAGAATGTGAGCATGTTCATCAAAGGAAAAGAAACCAGGGGTCATGTATAATGCAGAAACCTCTTCAGTCGACCACTGGAGGGGAGAGTTTTATACCACTAGAAAAGTTATCACAGACACTAATCCACAAGGGAAAGAAGCCCTTTGAATGTACTGATTGTGGGAAGAGTTTTAGATGCAGGAGTGAACTATTATACCATCTGACGATTCACACAGGGGAAAGACCTTTCAATTGTATGGAGTGTGGGAAGAGTTTTAGAGGCAAGGGAGCACTGTTACGCCATGAGAAGATTCACACAAGAGAGAAAACTTTTAAATGCATGGAGTGTGGGAAGAGTTTTAGATGTAACGACCTTCTCACACAACATCAGAGTGTACACACAAGGGAGATGACCTTTAATTCAGTGGAGCAATGGAAGAGTCTCACAACAAAACAGTCTTTTACTGAACTACAGGTGTGTCACACAGAGGGGAAACCTTTTAAATGCACCGAGTGTGAAAAGAGTTTCACAACTAAATTCTCTTTCATTAAACACCAGATTATTCACACAGGGGAAAAACCTTTTAAATGTAAAGAATGTGGAAAGTGTTTTAGGTGGGCTAACCAACTGTCGCGTCATAAAAGAATTCACACTGGGGAGATTTTTAATTGTACAGAGTGTGGAAGGAGTTTCACAACTGAAAAGTCTTTTAGTAAACACCAGATGCGCCACAAAGGAGAGAAACCATTTAAATGTACTGAGTGTGGAAAGTGTTTTAGATGGAATGTGCATCTTAAAGTCCATCAAAGGGTACACACGGGAGAATGCCCTTTTAAATGTACTGAGTGTGGGAAGAGTTTTAGATGGAATTCCCAGCTCTCGCGCCACCAGAGGATTCACAAAAGGGAGACTATCTTTAATAGTTCAGAATATGGGAAACATTTCAAAGAAAAGGGGCGCTTCTCACAACA
Source organism: Neoceratodus forsteri (assembly GCA_016271365.2). NCBI lineage: Eukaryota > Metazoa > Chordata > Ceratodontiformes > Ceratodontidae > Neoceratodus > Neoceratodus forsteri. Next base: position 59,338,484 of record CM057455.1, read on the forward strand.
TCAGAAGATTCTCACAGGAGATAAACATTTTGAATGTACTAAATGTGGGAAGAAATTTAAATGGAAATCCCAGGTGTTGCTTCATCAGAGAACTCACACAGGAGAGAAACATTTTAAATGTACTGAGTGTGGAAAGAGTTTCACAACTAAATTCTATTTTACTAAACACCAGATCATTCACACAGGGGACCAACCTTTTAAATGCAATGAGTGTGGCAAGTGTTTTAGATGGGCTAACCAACTGTCACGTCATAAAAGAATTCACACTGGGGAGATTTTTAATTGCACAGTATGTGGGAAGAGTTTTGCCACTGAACAATCTTTTACTAAACATCGGATATGTCATAGAGGGGATAAACTTTTTAAATGTGCTGAATGTGGGAAGTGTTTTAGATGGAATGTACATCTCACAGACCACCAGAGGGTACACACAGGAGAAGAACCTTTTAAGTGTACTGAGTGTGGGAAGAGATTTAGATGGAATTCCCAGCTCTTGCGTCATCAGAGGATTCACACGAGGGAGACTAGTTTTAATAGTACAGATGGTAGGAACAGTTTTAAAGAGAAGGAAAGCCTCTCACGCCATCAGATGATTCACACAGGAAAGAAACATTTTGAATGTGCAAAATGTGGGAAGAGGTTTAGATGGAAATCCCATATCCTACTCCATCAAAGGATTCACACAGGGGAGAAACTTTTTAAATGCTCGGAGTGTGGGAAGAGTTTCACGACTAAATTCTATTTTAATAAACACCAGATCATACACACGGGGGAGAAACCTTTTAAATGTACTGAATGTGGAAAGTGTTTTAGATGGATTAACCAACTTTCACGCCATGAGAGAATTCATACAGGGGAGACTTTAAATTGTACAGTGTGTGGGAAGTGCTTCACAACTGAACAGTCTTTTACTAAACACCAGATAAGTCACAAAGGGGAGAAACCTTATATGTGTACTGTGTGTGGGAAGTGTTTTAGATGGAATGTACAGCTCACTGACCATCAGAGGGTACACACGGGGGAGCAACCTTTTAAATGTACTGAATGTGGGAGAAGTTTTAAATGGTATACCCAACTTTCACGTCATCAAAAGATTCATGCAGAAAAGACAACCTATAGTTGTATAGAGTGTGGAAGGAGTTTTAAAGATAAGAAAGGCCTCACAAACCATCAAAGGATTCACATAAGGGAGAAATCTTTTGAATGTACTGAGTGTGAGAAGAGTTTCACAACTGAACAGTCTTTTACGAAACACAAGATGAGTCACACAGGAGAAACCTTTTAACTGTACTGAGTGTGGCAAGAGTTTTAAATGTAAGAACAAACTCTCATACCATCAGAATAGTCACACTGGAGAAAGACCGTTTAATTGTACAGTGTGTGGAAAGAGATTTAGAAGAAAGGACAAACTCTCACACCATCAAACAATTCACACAGGGGAGAAACCATTTAAATGCAGCGACTGTGGGAAGAGTTTTAGATGCAAAGACCATTTCACATGGCATCAGAGGGTTACACACGGGGGAAGATGACCTTTGATTACACGCAGCTTGAGAAGAGTTTCACAACAAAAAAGTTTAACTCCTAGGTGGTGCTATCCCAAGGGCTACTACCCCTGCCTGCTTGGCTAGCTGCAGGTTAAGGAGCCTAGGTTCTGATACGGGTGCCTCCACGTGGAGGTCAGGGTTGGTAGTGGTCAAGCTGACCTGGGCACAGCCCTCCGGGACACTGTAACCCCCCCTTTTCTCCTTCTAGTGGCCTGAACAGTACAAAATAATCACTTTCACAATGACCCTTATTCACCAGGCAATTACCCACACTGTTTGCACTTACCACCAGGGCTGGTTCCTCTAACTTGACCCTGGGGACCCCCTGCAAAACAAGGTTAAGCACAGCAAATAAGAACAGTACAATACTCTTGGCACAAACTGGAACCACAGTCAGGTTAAATGAAAACAAAGTTAAATCTGATTTATTCAGGGGACTTGAACAAGGGAGGGGCATAATCAGGTTGATTTGCTTAAAAGCTATATTAATCGGGCAGTTATGCATGCAGTTCAGAGTCCCTACACAGTCACACTCTCTGGGTACCCAGGTAGGAAAACAGTTGGCTAGCCAGTAACGTTGCAGCTGGTTGGGGCCCTGCGATGGAAGAACACAACATGCACAACACACACAATTTGTAATTCGGAGCAGGAGGGCTCAGTTCGTGAAAGAAAAGGCAACAAGACAATCAGATAACAACACTTTTAGATTTAGCAGTTGTTGCAGGGAGCTATCCTGATGTTTACTCACGATACCCAATACTGGACACAGGCAGGACGAAATCGAAACTGCAGACTGTTGAGCTGGAGTGCCCGGAGAAACAGGGCCCACACGAATCACAGAGGCGTCATTCCTGTTCAAGGCATTGAGCAGTGGGCTGATCCCCAGGCTGGTCTCTCATCGATGACTTTCTCTGCGTAGCAGGTATTCTGGCTGGGCCAGTGTAGCAGGGCCCAGGCAAATGGAAATGGATACGGATTTAGTCCGTGGAGCTGAATACAGCCTCCAGCAAACAAAACACAGTTCAGACACACAGTGGGGAACCAAATCATGACCCACTATAAGCACACAGCACATTCACATGTAAGGAAATTCCACTGTACCAGGCAAATGGCTCTCCAGTCACAATTACAGAGTCTCTGCACAATCCGGGAGTTCAGAGGTAGCTGGATGTCCTGACAGGCCGATCGCATTCAGCAAATCTTTGGTCTTCTTCAGGTTAAAGCCTGGTCTCAATTCAGTGGCTTAATTCACTCTCCAAGTTTGGATTCGGTCTGAAAAAAAAAACACAAGTTCCCTCTCAGGAAAAGCAGGCAGGCATGCAGACCAAACTCAGGCCTTTCCACAGTTCTCCCATGCAAATCCACTGTGGATTGCTGCTTGAACTATCTCGAGCTGTTACTTCTTCACTTCCCAACTCAAATCTAACTGAAACTGCAAGCAGTGTGGGACTTTCCCCAAGATCCAAAAGGTTCGGTTGGCTGATCTGTCTGTCAGTCATAACAAGTGCTCCTCCTCCAGGTTATTTTAGGCACCAAAAGCCCAAAACTACAATTCTTACAAGTTTGGCCCCACCAAGCCCCTGTAGGCAGGCTCCATTTTAGAGTCCCAAATGTACTGATTGGTCCATTCTGCAGTCCAGGACCAAAATGATGGAAACAAACAAAACTGTCCATGCTACAAAGAAGGCAGGTTAGAACAAACTGCAATATTATTACTACTCTAAGAAATGATCAGCAACACGTACATCTTCTAACAGAGCTCCCGTTTAGATTAATTATGACTACAATCCTGGCAGCTCTTAAAGAGACAGTACACAGAGGCTCTACAGGCACTATCTGGCAGTGCATTTAAACTGCTAAAATGCAGAACACCAGCCTGGCAGTGAGAATTTAGGCAAGCTCAAGGAAGACTTTTCAGGAACCCCCATTTGTAGGGGGGGTTACACCCTTCCCTGCCTGGAGATAACTTGCTGTCCACGTCAAGTCTGTACCATCATGCATCAGTTAACATAAACTTATTACTTTATTGTACATAGTCACTCCACTTCATGATACTATATCAATAAGGACAATACTTATGCATGTTTCATACAGATAATACTGATTCCACTATGATTAACATACTTGTGACATCACAGTGCTGTACTGATTCATGTTATAACTTCCTGTACATTAAACAATGTAGGAGGGGGCCCTTCCCTATCGGCTAACTTGGGGCTGGATGAGGAAGGGGCACCATACTGAGAAGGAAGAACAATCAACCTGAAATTGGCCATTAAGCTCAGTTTGGGTAGTGAGCTCTAAGAAATATAAACAGCTTTGTGAACCACATTGAGAGGCAAATCCACTGGCCTCCCGGGAGAATCATAACTGAAGCACAATACTGGCTTGACAGCTCAGCCAGTTTGTCTGGAGGGAACAGCCACAGTCTCTGTGTTTTCAGCACTAACTTTGGAGCTTTTGTCAGTTACAAGTGGTGCCTCTGCATGGATGGGAATGTCCAAACTGGGAGCTCTTGTCAGCTCCTTGCTCTGTAGGCCCTGTCTCCACAATACTTGGCTCATGTAGAGAAGGTTCTGGCACAGTTAGGCTTTGCGGCACTGATGGGGGTCTGTCAACACTCTCACATTGTTCTTCAGGTTCTGATGTGTCACCAGGGAGACTCCGACCATCAGCCTCTTCTTCAGGCAATTCACACAGTTCCGAAAAACACAGAGAGTCTGCAACCTCAGATGTTATGCTTTGTACCTCACTTTCAGGGAGCATTGGCTCCAAGGATGAAGCTGGGGGGTTAGGCAGTCCAGAAGGCCCAGCTTCATCCCACAATTAGTCATAGGGTTACCTCAAAACAGCTGACTCAACTCATAGGAGGGGTAATAGGCATTGTCACACTCACTGTCGTCAGAGATGGACTGACAAGTCACTATCATTCTGGGCCTGCTGCAGGGGAAACCTTAACTCTGTAACTACTGGGGTAGGTTGACTCTTGTCTCTTTTTTGCAACAGCATGAGTCACCGGCCCAGGGGAGGCAATGTCTGCTGTCTCAGCTTCAATAATAACTTGGCCGATAGGCAGCAAGTGGTTATGGTGCGTGGTCTTGACAGCTTTGGAATTATTCTCTGGGCGTACCTTGTATACTGGTAGATCATCCAACTTTCCAACTACTACATGAGGAAGATGGTGCCACCTATCAGCAATTTCATGCTTGCCATGTAGTCCCAAATTGTGTAACAACACATGGTCTCCAGGCTGTAGCTCTTGAGCCATTACTTTCTTGCTGTGCCTCTCTTTGTTGGCGAGATTTCTTTTAGCGGCCATTGTCTGGGCCATTTGATATGTATGGTTCAATTGAGCTTTCAGTTTCTGCACATACTGCAGGTAGTTTTCAGCTCAGACCCCATCTGGAGAGACCCCAAAACAGACATCAACTGGCAGGTGGGCCTCCCTCCCAAACATGAGGCGGTAGGGGGAGAACACAGTAACTTCATTTTTGGTGCAATTGTACTCATATACCAAAGTGCTAATCTGCTGGCTGCATTTATGCTTGTCTTTTGGGTGGAGGGTGCCCAGCATGTCTAGAAGGGTGCAGTTAAAATGTTCTGGTTGAGGGCCCCCCTGCGGTTGATAAGGGTTGGTGCTTGACTTCTGCACCCACCACAGAGAGAGCATTTCTTTGATTAGCCTACTTTTAAAGTCTCTGCCTTGGTCAGAATGGCTCCGCTGGGGGGCACCATAGTGGACTAAGAATTTTTCCACTAGCACCTTGGCCACAGTAGAGGCTTTTTGATCTTTAGTTGGAAAAGCTTGTGCATACCATGTGAAATGATCCATAACCACTAACACATTGCCAATATTCCGTTGATCAGGTTCTAAACACAAAACATCTATGCAGATCGGTTCCATGGAGGCGCTGGTAGTGATATTAACAAGGGGGAGCAGCCCTCCGAGGCAGGGCTTTTCTTTGGAGGAAATGACTACAGGTCTTTACATGGTGCTCAACATCGGCCCCCATCTTGGGCCAGTAGAATTAAGATGATACCAGGTCAAGAGTCCTGTCAATGCCGAGGTGCCCCATGTGATTGTGGAGGGACCTCACTACCAAGTCTTTAAAGGCTGTGGGCAGGACCAATTGTTGCTTGTCACTTGACCACTGTGATCCACTGTCTCTCTGTATAACAACTGATTGAGTAACTTCAACCTGGAGCCTTCTTTAACTCATTCAGGCCTAGATATGCCTGTAGCTGGTGACTGAAAGCATAGCCACTCAGGCCAATAACGCCTGTAGACGTACTCGGCTGACTTTCACTCAGGCCAGGAAACGTCTGAGGAAGTCAGCAGTTTGTAAATAAATATTAAACCAAATTGCTTAGAATTGATTGCATAGCACCGTTAGAAAGGTAATTTTGTGCTGAACAATTTTGCTGTTGATACTTTGCATCTATGAGAGGTATACTTTAGGAGTTATTCGCATTTGTTTAAGGTATGGTGTGCATGGCTGACATTTGTCTCTCAAGTCTCACTTAAGCACCTTGAATAAATTTGAAAAAAAAAAACACAGTTTGGTGTTTCAGCTAGTATAAAATAAAAAGTAAATGGATTACAATTGATTGCATGGCACCGCTAGAAAGATAATTTTGTGCTAAACAATTTTGCCACTGATACTTTGTGTCTATCATGTATACTTTAGAAGTTATTCGCATTTGTTTAAGGTATGGTGTGCATGGCTGACATTTGTCTCTGAAGCCTCAACTAAGCACCTTGAAAAAATCTGAAAAATAAAACAGTTGTTTGGTATTTCAGCTAGTATAAAATGAAATCCAAATTGATTACAGTTGATTGCATAGCACCATTGGAAAGGTAATGTTGTGCTGAACAACTTTGCCACTCATACTTTGTGTGTAGCACTTACGGTTCAAGAGATATTCACATTTGTTTGTGGCATGCTGATTATGGCTTGATTTTGCTTAGAAAGGTCCAGGATGCAGTGCTAAGAGTATACAGGGCACAAGTGGTGGAAGTCTCAAAGAGCTCTTGTGTGAATGAGATGGGACAATAGGGCAGTTCGCAAGTCAGAGGAACGCAACTGGGACACATCTTTCCCCGCACACAGGGCATGAAGTGTGGATTGAACCCTAACGCACCACCCCGGGCCTCCTCCTCGCTCTGCCCAGTCACTCCTGACCAGGTGTTAAAAATTCTACTCTCACTAAACACAACCAAGGGAAAATGCCCATCAGGTTTAGATTCTAAAATGCTCCAACTCTCTGCCCCAGCATTAGCCTACCCCCTATCCATGCTCTATAATCTGTCCTTTTCACTAGGGGCTGTTCCCACAACATGGAAACAGGCCACAGTCATTCCTGTCCTGTACCTCTCCTCCCCCTCAAACTATCGGCCTATATCTCTGCTCCCCATCCTAGCCAAAATTCTAGAGCACCTTGTTCTATCCCAGCTACACAACTATCTTGATACAATCTCCTTCTTCACCCCCTTTCAAGCCGGCTTCAGAAAAAAATCACTCCACCACCACATCCCTCCTTCGCCTCACCAACTCCATCCTTACAGGCATTGACAAAGGGGAAATTACCGCAGCTATTTTCATAGACCCTGCAAAAGCCTTCGACACAGTCTCACACCCCCTGTTGATATCCAAACTTGCCCAAACTGGTCTGTCGACGGCAGCACTCAGTTGGTTCCTGTCAGGCAGGTCATAAACAGTTCACATCGGTACGGCCCCTATCTACCCCTCCCTGTCTGCCAGTGGCGTACCTCAAAAAGGGTCACCAGCCTTTCGGCCGCTGCTTTCTCAGTTTTCCTGAAGCCTGCCTGCTGTCTGCACACAATCTGGTATCCATATGTATGCAGGCGATACGGTGTTATTTGCCTCTGGCCCATCTGGCACCACTGTAGCATCTCACCTTCAGAAGGACTTCGACTCCATCCAACGCTGGTTCATTGAGAACCAGCTATTCCTAAACTTAAAAAAACTGTCTCCCTCACCTTCGGCTCCAGAGCCAAACTAACCCGGCTTACTGATGCTCCCACCTTCTATACCTTGGATAGGACTCCGCTTGTGGCCTGCTCCACATATTGCTATCTCGGCATCTGGCTGGATCAGCACCTTGACTTCTCAGCACATGTAGAGGCTCTGCAAAAAAAGTTACATCCCATGCTGGGAACTCTCTATCGGAACAAGTTCTGCATCCCTCTACCAACCAGGCAAGCAATGGTACAAAAAATGATCCTCCCAATTTTCGACTACGGCGATGTCATCTACGGTGCTGCCCCCCAAACATCCTTAGCCAGGCTCGACCCTATTTTCAACTCCTTCTGCCGGTTCGCTTTGGTTGTCCTCCCAACACCCACCACTGTGACCTCTACCAGTCCCTTGACCTCCCGTCACTCCAAAATCGGCGATTGCTGCACTGCACGAGAATTGCTGCTAAATTCTGGTCACATACACTGCCCTCCTACCTATCAACATCTCTAACCGCCATCCCCCCACCCACCTACGAATTCAGGTACTCTGACTCCAGGCTTCTTCACATTCCCCATAGATCCACCCGATTAAGTCAGGGTGCTTTCAGCTTTAGACTGCCCAAATTATGGAACTCTCTAGCCGCCGACATCAGACTCACCACAAATACTTCCCAAAGAAATGCCCTCCTCAAAACGCATTTTGCTACCAACTGCTTATGCTTTCCCCATCGCTGAACTCCCTGTTCAACTCAATTCTGCTATCCGGGCTCCATTTTCAAATCAGTCCCATACGCCACATAATCCTTCTTCTGTTGCTGTTGATACGCACACCTACCCATTTAGTAGGTAAATCTAAGGACACTATGTAATTGCTGCAGTTTCTACCATGGTACTATATCACTGCCTGTAAATACTCTTCACATTGTATGAGCCAATATGTTCTCAGTTACTGCACCTATCCTTACTGGGCCATTGCTGAGTACCTGCAAATTATGTATGTACTATTGTGTTTTTTTATGTATTTATGTACTGCACTCTTGCAACCCCCTACCCCGGGGCGCATCTGGAATCGAGCGGTACTCTGCTCAGTATGCCTTCCTGGTAAATCTCTTAAATAAATAAATAAATAAAAATCATAGGATCTTGGGACTGAGCCCACTGAATACTATCATTGTCAAGTTGAGGTAGTGCATTAATATCTAGAGCAGAGAAATGGCAATAGGCAGCAGGTATGCAGGTATCAGGAGGGCCCAATCAATCTACTAGACAGTCCACTGTGTCCGCAGACATCAGTTCATCTCTGTCAAATGTTTGGCACAATGCTCAGATGTCAGGTTCAGACAACCTGACCCAATCACACTTGGAGACTGGCCTTCGTGACAGGGCATCAGCATCAATGTGGTTCAGTCCTGGCCTTTATTCGACAGCATAATCATAGGTTGATAAAGCAGAGAGCCACTGGTGCCCAGTGGTGTCCAACTTAGCTGAAGTCTGTACATAGGTTAACAGGTTATTATTGGTCTTCACCAATATCTTTGCCCCATAGAGGTACTCATGAAACTGGTCAATAATGGCCCATTTTAGGGCAAGGAACTCCAACTTGTGCACAGGATAGTTTCGTTCTGATGGGGTCAAGCTCCTGCTGGCAAAAGCCACTGGTCTTAAGTCACCCTCATGGACTTGATACAGCACAGCTCCTAGGCCCTGCAGACTAGCGTCCATATGCAGCACATAGGGCTTGGTAAGATCAGCATTGGCGAGGATGGGGGCATGGGTGAGCTGGTATATAACTTTGTGGAAGGCTGCTTCACATTCGGATGTCCAGCAGGGCCCAAAAGGTTCACCTGTTTGGAAGTATACTTTCTCGGATTCTTTGACAGTCCCTTTCTTATATTTATGGTTGGTGGGGGGGGCTAACCCTGGGTGAAAGTCTGGAGTGGGCGAATCACCTTGGAATCATCTTTTATGAACCTGCGGTAGTAGCCAAAGAACCCCAGCCCAGGAAACATTGTAGTTCTTTCAAATATGGGGCTGGGGCCAAGTAGTCAGTGACTCAACCTTACTAGGTTCAGTCTCTATCTCTTCTGCAGATACTATGTGCCCCACATATGTTACAGAGGTTTGAAAAAACTGGCACTTATCAGTGGACAGCTTGAGGCCAAAGTCTTCCAATTGGTCTAGGACTTTAAACAGTCAGGTCTCATGTTCCTCTAATGTGTGTCCGAACACAATGATATCATCTAGGTACACTAGGCATTCCCGCAAGTTCATATCTCCCACTGCATGTTCCATCAGTCACTGAAAGGTGGCTGGGGCACCCAAAATCCCCTGTGGCATTCTCAGGAATTCATAGAACCCTAAAGGACAAATGAAGGCAGTTTGCTCACTGTCTTTCATGGCCATCGTAATCTGGTAATATCCACTGCGAAGATCCAATACTGAGAACTGTTTGCTCCCATTCAAGCAATCCAGGGCATCTTGTATACAGGCCATGGTGTATTGATCTGGGACGGTCCACCGGTTCAGGGTTTGATAATCAACACACAGCCTCACCAACCCATTCTTCTTACACACAACCACAATGGGAGAGGCATATGGGCTTCTTGATTCCTGTATCATGCCAGCAGTGAGCATTTCCTGCAGGTGTCTCCTCACAGCATCTATGTCCGCTGGGCAAGGCGTCGGGAACTCTCTCGAAATGGACGGTCATCATGCAGGCATATATGATACTCTGCACCCTGGACACACCCCACATCCCATTCTTTTAATGAAAACACTTGGTCTGTCTGGGCAAGTTTCTTGCTAATCCTAGCCTTCCATTCATCTGGCAGCAGGGAATCACCAAAGTCAAATAAGTCAGAGGTCACTTTCTCCTTTTGGCCAGAGTACCTGTTATTGGTTAATACTGCAGTGTCTGCACAGTGTACTGTAGCTAGAGTGCACACTCTGTTCACCCGGACCTCCCAATCTGACACATTTCGAATCTGGACCATCACTTGTCATGCATAGGCATGGGCACAGTCAGGCAAGATGCTGGGTTTAACCAATAATCCTTCTGGCAACTTTCCATCACCTGGTGCATCCAACATTAATATGTTCTTCTTTATGTGTCTCTCTTTAGGCGGACTTCTCCATGGATTGTGCACTGGGCCTTGGGGGCCAATACCAAGGAGTCAGGTTCCTTTTTCCACACTATCCCCACTCTCTCATCTGGGTCCTCTTCATTGGGTTTCTGTTGTAAGTCATATGCCCTTTTTACTAAGGCTGGAATTCTTAAGGCCTGTCCAGTCAGTTGCCCTTGTTTCTAATGGCAGAGTTGTGCTAGTCTCCCAAACATGTGAGCGTTTGTTCCAGTTAACAGGGGAACCCCATCATACAGTCCAGTGGGGGGACACACTAGGGCCAGTGTATCTACTTGCTCCTCTACACCAGTTATACAGTTGCAGGAAAAGACAACCAGAGGTGAACATATCCTAGGTAGGGATAAGACTTGTTGCTCAGCCCCCACACATGTAGGCCTTCCAGGGATTGTAATGGCACATCACATAAGTGTTTATTATACCAGTTCTGAAATACAATGGTCACTTGCGACCCACTGTCAAGCACAGCCCGAGTAGGAATACCATTCACAGTCACAGTAGTCTTCATTGAAGGGCCCACTATTTGGACCAGTCTGGAGGGACAACAGCAGGGGCCTGGACAGACAATTTAGCCACAGAGGGGTTTGAGTTAGGATGACTGAAGCCTTCACTGTGGTCGTTTCATGCACCCCTTGACCACTGACTCATTTTCCAAAGCTCTCTTTGAAGCCAGTTCACCACTTCCTCGAAGTCCTTCTGAGACCAGCATTCTCTCTTCATATGGCCATCCTTGCCGTAATTGTGGCAGAGGACATGCTCTGGGGCATCCTTGGGGAAAACATAGCAAGGGATGCTAGAGCATCGAAGGGAGACTGTGATCTGACTTCAGCTGGTAGTGTACCATGTCTCAGAGGTTCCTTTAGAGTGGCAGTCAATTCCTTGAACTCAGCTGAGAAGCAACCCTTAGTAGAGGATGCCTGAGGTTGCACCCCCACCCCCATAACAGTCATGTCCTGACAGGGGCCAGGGTCTCTGTCAGCAGGGGATACCTCAGTGAACGCACCCGGTTGTGCTTTTCGGACTTCCTTCAGCAACTCCTCCCCCACCATTTAGCCCATGGCAGGACACTCTTAGTGGTCTCCATTTCGGAAGGGCCTTCCAGTGCCACGATCACTTGGGCTGCACTCATGCCACAATTAAAATCTCCCTCTTCACCTTCTACCTCCCGGAGTTCTTTTATCAAGTCACAGTAGTCAGGTGGGTTACCTCTTCTATTCTGGAGCCTTAACTGGATGATCTGCAGTTTAGAATGCTTGGCATGTTGCAGAATGTGCCCCAATCTCACACGGTTCAAATCACTGGCGGCTACCCCACCTTTCCGGTAAGCTTTCTGCAGAGCTCTTTCTAGGCGAGTAACATACACAGACAAACTTTCCCCCTTCCATTGTTTGGTACCTTGGAATTTCCACATCAAAGTCTACCCTGACTCGATGCTCCCAAAATTGCCTTCAAGTACAGATAGGTACTTCTGAGCAGATGCATCAGAGTTCATGGACCTAAAAAGTTGAATGGCTTCAAAGGCAGGGCCCCTCAGACTTTCTATGATTCTTTCTGCTTCTCAGCCTCCGCACACTGCCACTCGGGTACCAAGAAGGCAACATAGTCGATCCAGGTCTCCCAGTCATCCTCCCCCTGGGGGGTTGGGAGGGTGCCCGAGAAGATTCTCAGCCTTCGGTAGGAATCGTGACTAATTGCAGGTACAGATATAGGGGGCCAGTATTGGCACGGGCAGGGCACAGAAGGCAGGGCAGTAACAAGTGCTAGAGAGGGAGGGAGTGTTGGGGAAGGAACACCCCCAAGTGGCAGAAATAGTTTCTTAAAGTCCTCTATGTTTTTCCCTTCCTCCAGCAACAACTTAGCAAATTTCTTCTCAAAAGTCTCAGATAATGGTGGGAGCTCATCCTCCCCAGGGTCTGTACTGTCTTTTGTTATCACTCTCCAGGTGGCTAGGACCCCTTCTGAGGCAATAGTCTGTGGCATTTTAGAGCTGTCCACAAGGTCACTACACTCTACCAAGGCTATGAAAGTCTGGGCGATCAAATCAGCCTGTCGACCTACCACCACAGGGTTTTTTAAACATTCAACTTTTGGAGAGTGCTCCCTCTACAGTGTCCTTACTGGTACCCAGAGGAATATCCAGTATAAGCAGAGCATTTTGAGGGTCGATCTCTTGCCCAGTACACCACCACACCAACTTTTATACGGCCATTTCTACTGGAGTAGCCATTAATCTTCAACAATAATTCATAATTTTTGGCTACTAGATGGCATGAAATCCCAGAGGTGAGCCTCCAAGATGTAACCCCTAGGTGGCGCTATCCCAAAGGCTACTACCCCTGCCTGCTTGGCTAGTTGCAGGTTAAGGGGCCTAAGTTCTGATACGGGTGCCTCCACCCGGAGGTCAGGGTTGGTAGTAGTCAAGCTGACCTGGACACAGCCCTCCAGGACATTGTAACCCCCCTTTTCTCCTTCTAGTGGCCTGAACAGTACACAATAATCACTTTCACAATGTCCCTTATTCACCAGGCAATTACCCACACTGTTTGTACTTACCACCAGGGCTGGTTCCTCTAGCTTGACCCTGGGGACCCTCTGTAAAACAAGGTTAAGCACAGCAAATAAGAACAGTACAATACTCTTGGCACAAACTGGAACCACAGTCAGTTTAAATGCAAACAAAGTTAAATCTGATTTATTCAGGGGACTTGAACAAGGGAGGGGCATAATCAGGTTGATTTGCTTAAAAGCTATATTAATCAGACAGTTATGCATGCAATTCAGAGTCCCTACACAGTCACACACTCTAGGTACCCAGGTAGGAAAACGGTGGGTTAGCCAGTAACGTTGCAGCTGGTTGGGGCCCTGTGATGGAAGAGAGCAACATGCACAACACACACTATTTGTAATCTGGAACCGGAGGGCTCAGTGCTTGAAAGAAAAGGCAACAAGACAATCAGATGATAACACTTTAAGATTTAGCAGTTGTTGCAGGGAGCTACCCTGATGTTTACTCATGATACCCAATACTGGACACAGGCAGGATGAAATTAAGACTGCAGGCTGTTGAGCTGGAGTGCCCGGAGAAGCAGGGCCCACACGAATCACCGCAGCATCATTCCTGTTCAAGGCATTGAGCAGGAGGCTAATCCCCAGGCCGGTCTCTCGTCGGTGACTTTCTCTGTGCAGCATCTATTCTGGCTGGGCCAGTGTAGCAGGGCCCAGATAAATGGAAATGGATATGGATTCAGTCCGTGGAGCTGGATACAGCCTCTAGCAAGCAAAACACAGTTCAGACACACAGTGGGGAACCAAATCACGACCCACTATAAGCACACAGCACATTCACATGTAAGGAAATTCCACTGTACCAGGCAAATGGCTCTCCAGTCACAATTACAGAGTCTCTGCACAATCTTGGAGTTCAGAGATAGCTGGATGTCCTGACAGGCTGATTGCATTCAGCAAATCTTTGGTCTTCTTCAGGTTAAAGCCTGGTCAAAATTCAGTGGCTTAATTCACTCTCCAAGTTTGGATTCAGTCTGAAAAAAAAAAAAGTTCTCTCTCAGGAACAGCAGGCAGGCATGCAGGCCAAACTCAGGCCTTTCCACAGTTTTCCTGCGCGAATCCACTATAGATTGCTGCTTGAACTATCTCAAGCTGTTACTTCTTCACTTCCCAACTCAAATCTAACTGAAACTGCAAACAGTGTGGGACTTTCCCCAAGATCCGAAAGGTTTGGTTGGCTGATCTGTCTGTTGGTCACAAGGGCTCCCCCTCCAGGTTATTTTAGGCACCAAAAGCCCAAAACTACAATTCCTACAAGTTTTGGCCCCACCAAGCTCCCTGTAGGAAGGCTCCATTTTAGAGTCCCAAATGTACAGATTGGCCCATTCTGCAGTCCAGGACCAAAATGATGGAAACAAACAGAACTGTCCAAGCTGCAAAGAAGGCAGGTTAGAACAAACTGCAATCTTACTACTACTGTTATTACTACTCTAACAAATGATCAGGAACAGATACATCTTCTAGCAGAGCTCCCTTTTAGATTAATTATGACTACAATCCAGGCAGCCCTTAAAGAGACAGTACACAGAGGCTATACAGGCACTCTCTGGCAGTACATTTAAACTGCTAAAACGCAGAACACCAGCCTGGCAGTGAGCATTTAGGGAAGCTCAAGGAAGACTTTTCGGGAACCCCCATTTGTAAGGAGATTACAAAAGTATTTCATTAACACTAGAAAAGGCACATGGGGAAAACCTTTTAAATTTTCTGACTGTGAACAATATTTAGAGGGTGCATCTTGCAAACCATCACGGGTACTCTTTGGGGGGGGGATCTTTAAAGTGTTCCAAATATTGCCAGTATTATAGATCAAATAATCAACCATCATACCATTAGTGGATTCACATGGGAGACTTGTACAGAGTGTGGGAAGAATTTCACAATTGAATAGTCTGTACTGAACACCAGATGAGACAGAAAGAATATGCTGTCAGTATCTGTGACACCATATAAACTACAGAAGGAAGCTCTATGAGAAACATTACATGTTTTAAGAGCAGTTTTACAGTGGAGCCCACCAGGATTCAATAGAGTGTCACTCAACAATGCATGACAAAACAGATTAACTGCTGTCAAAGTTGTCTTGTGTCCTTTAGTAACTATGCTGCTCTATTCTGCAGTATTGTGTTGCATCCTGGCTGGCTTCACTTTATTAAAGAGTAGTACTTATTTCATAATTTCTTTGAAAATGCCCTGGTTTTAGACTCTGGTCCATTCTTGTCATGGTATTAGAAAATCCTGAACATTGGAGACACTCAAGGGAGAAATGAATCCTTATAAAGGGACTGCACATTAAAATATTTGAGATGCCATGTACATCAAACAGACCATCAGAATATGCTCATGAGGAAGTTAAATGTACTTTGTGTAGGAAGAGTTTTAGGTGGAATTCCTAGCACTTACACCATCAGATGAGTCACACGGGGAGACCACTTCCAGTATATAATGGTACAGAGTATGGAAAGACTTTTAAATAGAAGGAAAGCTTGTCTCGCCATCACAGGATTCACACAGAAGAGAAACATCCCTGTAGTAGAAAAACACAGGATCCATGAACCCAAAGAGAGTACAGAGAATAAAGATGCACTGATCACATAAAACTATCTGCTACCAACCGTTAATCAAGTAGATGCTAGGTCAGATATTGCAGTGTAAGAGACATGTGAAAAGAGATCATTGTTAATTAAGCAATACGGTATGACAGGGGGTGTGTTATGGTGGGATAATGGCCGACCTTGGAGTGGGTTGAAGCACGCGTAGCCGAGGGCTTCCACCACTCAAGAAGGGTCGTTAGCCCACCATAACACACCCTCTGGACTGCCTTATTGCGATTATGAAATGGGTAATGTTTAGTAAATTTTATGCATTTTTAAACATAATATTTGCCACTGGGCCGTTCTGCCGGGATAACGGCCCAGCTGAAAGCAGCTCTCGGCCAATCAGAATTCAGCATTCTTTCTACCCATTTCATAATAGAAGTGTTCCTACCTATAGTGACTATAACCTCTTGCTCATGGTGAAACAAGATTTTGAAATACCAGGATTTGCCAACAGAAACAAAATAAATCATGAAGAAAGACACAGAAGCAGTCTCAGTCCTCCTCTAAGCTTTGGGGCTAATCAGAAATTTTTCAGGCACACCATAATAGTCTTGCAATGACTGACACCTGGGGAATTATAGTAAGAAGCTGTCCAAGGAATGTTACAAGTATTGAGAAGTGCTTTTTCAGCAAACATAAGAGATTAAACAGTACTAATTTCCTGACTTTGAAAATTCAAAGGATTCTTGGCTTAAAAGAAACAAGACTTTTTCCAGTCATAGTTTAAGAAAATCTAAAGCTTTGAAGAAATTACTCATAGGACGTACTTTTTGAATGTATTAGATGGATGGAACAACTCACAGAATATCAGAGGGGTACATACAGAGGAGAAAACTTTTAAATGTACTGCATTTGAGAAGAGTTTTGGATACAAGAACTGTCACACATAGAAACATAGATTTTGACGGCAGATAAGGACCACTTGGCCCACCCAGTCTGCCCATTTCCCTACCTAATGGATAAGCTGCAGATCCTAGTTAACCAGCAGCCTACTTCTTCCTACCCCCAACCCCTATAATTGCCTTATGACTGTCCCATGCATGCATGCCTGAATTTCACCACTGATTTTGACTCCACAACCTCCTCCGGAAGGCCGTTCCATGCATCCACAACCCTCTGTGTGAAAAAATACTTCCTTAAGTTACCTCTGAGCGCCCCCTTCTATCTTCAAATTGTGCCCCCTTGTTCTTGCACACCTCTTTTTGAAAGATGCTACCCTCTTGGACTTTGTTGATTCTCTTGAGGTACTTGAAAGTTTCTATCATGTCCCCTCTCTCCCTCCTTTCTTCGAGGCTATACATATTTAGCTCCATAAATCTCTCTTCATATGTCTTCCGGTGCAGACCCTGCACCATTTTAGTTGCCCTCCTCTGGACAGCTTCCATCCTGTCTATGTCTTGGCGGAGATTGGGTCTCCAGAACTGCACGCAGTACTCCAGATGGGGTCTCACCAACTGTCTGTACAGAGGGATAATAACTTCCTGTTTTCTACTGGTGATGCCTCTCCCTATGCATCCCAGTATCCTCCCAGCACTCCTTGCTGCCCTCTCACATTGCTTGCCCACTTTAGGTCATCTGATATGACTACCTCCAGGTCCCTTTCCATTTTTGTTGTTGTTAGTATCTCACCCCCCATTGTGTACTCTTCCCCTGGGTTTTTGGTTCCCAGGTGCATTACTTGCACTTCTTAGCATTGAATCTAAGCTGCCATACATTTGACCATTCCTCTAACCTTGCCAAGTCCCTTCTCATCCTTTCCATCCCACCTTGTGCATCAACTCTGTTGCAGATGTTTTGTGTCATCTGCAAAGAGACATACTTTTCTTCCAGTCCCTCTGCAATGTCGCATAAAAGACATTGAAGAGGACCGGTCCTAATACTGAACCCTGCGGTACCCACTAGTAACCCCCATTTCTTCAGAGTGGACTCCATTTACTATTACTCTCTGTGTCCTATTCTCCAGCCAGTTCTTACTCCAGGCTGTCATCTTGGGACCCACTCCCAGGCTGGCTAACTTGTATATTAATCTTTTGTGTGGGACTGTGTCAAATGCCTTGCTAAAAGTCTAGGTAGGCCATGTCCAAAGCCCCTCCCTGATCTACTACTTTGGTCACCCAGTCAAAGAAATCTATCAGATTTGTCTGGCATGACCTTTCCGCTGTGAATCCATGCTGCCTTGGGTCCTGTGCCCCTCTGGCCTCTAGATACTCAACAGTTCTTTCCTTCAGAAGTGATTCCATCATTTTCCCTACCACTGAGGTTAAACTAACGGGTCTGTAGTTTCATGCTTCTGCCTTGCTCCCACTTTTGTGAAGGGGAATCACATCTGCCCTCCTCCAGTCCTCGGGTACCATCCCATCCTCCCATGATTTGTTAAAGAGGGTAGTCAGTGGTGTCACTAGTTCTACCCTTAGTTCTTTTAGAATCCTGGGATGAATCCCACCAGGCCCCATTGCTTTGTCCACCTTTAGTTTTAAGAGTTCTTTCAAAACCCTTTCTTCTGTAAATGGACTGGTATCAACTTCTGTATCCAGAGTGTTTCTGCTGTTTGTTTTAGGTACCTCCCCCTCTTCCTTTGTAAATACTGAGCAAAAATATTTGTTTAGTATCTCTGCCTTTTCACAGTCACCCTCTGCCCACCCTCCCTCCCTTTATTAAGCCTCACTAACCTCCTTGGTCTTCTCCTTGCTCCCTGATGTACTTATAAAAGGTTTTATCCCCTTCTTAACTGAGTTGGCTAGCTTTTCCTCAGTTTGGGCCTTTGCTGTTCTGACTGCCTTCCCAGCATCCTTTTTGCTTTAACTGATACAGTTCTCTGTCCTGCTCCTTCTGTGATTCCTTGTACTTCCTGAATGCTTTCTTTTTCTCTTGAACCTTCACTGCCACTTCCTTTGAGAACCATAGTGGTTTCTTACATTGTTTTGTTTTGTTTATTTGCTTCACACAAAGGCTTGTTACCTCTGTGATGGCAGTTTTTATTATTCCCCATTGTTCTTCCACCCCTCCTTCCTGCCCATTTGCTAGTGCATTCCTTGGGCACTCATCCATTTTGGCAAAGTCAGCCCTCCTAAAGTCCAGTACTTTTGCCTTTGTATGGCTTGACTCTATTGCTGTGTTTATTGTGAACCATACTGTTCGATGGTCGCTAGTTCCCAGATGGCTACCCACTTCACATCTGTGATCCTCTCTTCATCTCCATTTGAGAGAACCAGGTCTAGGTTGCTCCCTCCTCGAGTGGGCTCAATACTAGTTGTCTAAGGCATGCTACCTGTAGGACATCTAGAATAACCCCACTCTTCAAGTGGCTGCTGCAACTGCACCCTGCAGTCAACATCTGGCATATTCAGATCACCATCAGCAATATCTCCTTTTTCTGCCATTCTAAGTATTCTTTCTATCATTTCCTCCCCGAGTAAGGTCTGTATACAACCCTGTGCGGATTGTGGTGCCATTGCTGGTCTCCAAATTTACCCACAGAGCTTCTTCTCCCTGTTTTCACTTTTGTTCTGTTGCTTTGATTCCTTCCCTTATGTAAAGAGCTACTCCTCGTCATCTTTTACCCTCCCTGTCCCTCCTGTAGATAGTGTATCCTGGTATGTTTACGTCCCAGTCATGGTTTTGTGTGTACCATGTTTCTGTGACTGCCACGATATCCAGATGTTCCTCCTCCATCAAGGTCACTAATTCAGGAAGCTTGTTACTCAGACTACTAGCATTGGTACTCATTGCTTTCCATTTTTGATGGCTTTACCTTCTTTGCATCATCCCCACTGACCTTTCTACCTCAGTTTTTTTCTTCGTTTAGTACCCTGTTTTGTAGGAGAGGCTGGGATTTTTGCTGCTTATCAGTGCCTCCCCCTTGACTAGTTTAAAAGCTCCAATGAAGCATTTAAACCGATTGCTCAAAGACTTGTTCCTTTCTGGACAGATGCAGACCATCCTGCCAGTATAGGCTGAGTGTCCTCCAGGTGGAATCCCAGTCCCCAATGAAGCTAAACCCCTGTGCTCCACACCATTTTTCCAACCATTCATTAAACTGCATGGTGCAAGTACCCTCGCCTCACTCATGCCATTGACAGGCAGCACCTCAGAGAAGGATATTGTGTGTGCTACTTGTCGTAGGCCCCTCCCCAATTCCACAAAGTCCTTCTGCACTGCTCTAATCTCATGATTAGCCAAGTCATTTGTCCCTAAGTGGACAATGACTCAGCTCAGACTCCATGCAGCTGTTCTTGTGATCCTGAGGATGTGCTTCCTGTCTCTCCAAGCCATGGCACCAGGCAGGCACCCTACTTCGGTTTTCCCTGCTCCTCCCAGTTCTATCCCCCTAATAGAGTCCCCCACCAGGAGCTGCTACCTTTCCTTGTGGTGTCCTCTGCCTCCTTCCTGTGGCCCTCCCTTGTGACAGTTGTCCTCAGCCTCCTTAGTCTCCTCTGCAGGTGCATCCACAGGGGAGCTATGCTCCCACAGAATGGTGTATGGATTGTGGTGTGGAACAACTGACTGTGTGTGCCTCTGTTCCACCATCCTCACCCTCCCTGAGCCCACTGTGGTCCAACTGCTGTGCTTTCTTCGCAACCTCTGAGGTAGTGGTGGTGGCATAGAACATGACATAGAAACACAAAATTTGACAGCAGATAAGGACCGCTTGTCCCATCTTATCTACCCATTTTGTCACTGCCTATACTATCACCGCAAACTCTACCTGATCTCCAGCGACTCCCCCTTGCTTTCCTACCAAGATTCATTTGTGCCTAATCCATGCATAAAAAGACCATCACTGTTTTCTCTCCCACCACCTCCGCTGGTAGACTGTTCCAGATGTCCAGCACTCTTTCTGTGAAGCAGTACTTCCTCACATCCTTCCTAAACTTACCATCTTCCAGCTTCATTTGTCCTGGTGCATCTTGTCCTATGAAAAATATTCCCCTCCGGTACCTTGTTCACACCCGTTAGGTACTTATAGGTCTCTCATGTCCCCTCTCACTCTCCTCTCTTCCAGGGTGTGCATATTGACATCCATTAGTCTCTTCTCATAGGGCTTTTGATGCAACCCTTGCACCATTTTAGTTGCACTCCTCAAGACAGCATCTACCCTATGTCCTTCCTGAGATATGATCTTCAGAACTGAACACAGTAATTCAGGTGTGATCTCACCAACAGTCAGTACTGTGGCAGCACTACCTCTCCCCTTCAGCTGGTAGTTCTCCTTCCTCTGCATCCCATCATCCCTCTGCCCCTGCTTATTGCCTTGTCACAGTGTCTTGCCACCTTGATGTAAGCAGATATGATAACCTCAAGGTCACTTTCCTGCTTTGTGACTGTCAGTAACGCCTCTCCCCATTTTATTAACTGCCCCTAGGTTTCTGTGCCCTAGGTGCATGATTTGCACTTTTTTGTATTAAAACCCAGCTGGCATACTCTTAACCACTCCTTGTTTTTTCAGGTCTCCTCTCATTCTCTCCACTCCCTCCAGGGTATCTACCCTGTTGCAGATTTTGGTGTCATCTTCAAAGTGGCATACTGTAGAATGAAGACATTCAAGAGAACTGGTCCCTGCAGTGAGCCCTGAGGTACCCTGCTGGTCAGTCTCCCCTCATTAGAGTGAATGCCCCTTACCACCACCCTCTGTCGCCTATCCATCACTCAGTTCCTTACTAAATTTACCACCTTGGGTTCCACCCATAAACTGTTCAGTTTCTTTATAATCCTCCTATGTGGCATGGTGTTGATAGCCTTGCCAAAATCTAAGACCATGTCCTCTGCCCCAGCCTGGCCTATTTCCCTGGTCATCCAGTTGAAGAGATCAGCCAGGTTTATCTGACATGACCTCCCCCAACTGAATCCATGCTGCCTCAGGTCTTGTAACCCACGGGATGCAAGATACTCCAGTAGCCTTTTTTTAAATAGTGTTTCCATTAAGTTCACCACCACTGGCATAAGACTGACTGACCTATAGTTGCCAATCTCTTCCCTGCTGCTCCTGCTGTTATGGACCGGGACTATTTCTGCCTTCCTCCCATCCACTGGAACACTCCTGTTTGCAGTGAGTTGCTGAATAAGGCTGTCAGATGAGCAGCCAGTAATTCCCTGTGCTCCCTCTACACCCTGGGTATGTCCTGTATGGCCCCGTAGCCGTGCGCACTCTCAGATTTGCATATCCTTTTGGGACTCTTTCCTGTCAGTGGACTTGTGTCCCCCTCCAATTCTCAGTGTTTCTGCCGCTTCTGTGTGGTCTGTCCCCCTCTTGCACCACTGTGAAGACTGAGCAGAAGTACCTGTTCAGGCTGCTTTCTTGATCCTCCTTTGATCAGTTTCACCCCACCCTTCTTATCCTTACAATCCTTCCTCTTGTAGTCCTCTTTTCACTTCTGTATCTGAAGAAAGTCTTGTCCTTGTTAGCTGCCCCTTTGGCTATACTTTCTTCTGTTTGCACCTTTACGCCACTCACTGCCTTCCCTGCTTCCCTCTACTTTACCTGGTACTCCACCTTAGCCTTTACCTTCACAGCCACTTGCCTTGAGAACCATAGTGGTCTCTTTTCCCTCCTGATTTGCTCACTTCCTTCCTGCAGAGGGTTGTTGCCCTCATTATGCCTTTCATTAGCTTGCCCCACTGTTGATTTGATTTGCTTATTTAACCTGGTTAGTCCATGGGCCAAAGACCCATATTCATGGTCAACCAGAGTGCAAATTACAGATACAAACATCATCAGCATAGGGTACAGTATAATACGTACACAACATTCAAATCAAGCATAAATACAGAATTTAAATTACACAGTACATCTATAGTCAATGTCCTCTAATAGATAATTCTTCAACATCTTTTTATATTTTCACATTGTAGTTCCAAGGCAATCCAACTAGGCCATTATAAAGTTAAGAAACAATTGTAATCTATACAGTAGAGCCCTTTGTTTAACCGCAAATTTCATTTTTGGTACAGAAAAAATAGCAATGACTAGATGTTCGGAAGGGGAATGGGTTTGTGTATTTTTTAAACAAAGAATGAAAGTTAGCAGGAACCCAATACATGCTTATCTTTTTTTGCTAACAGGTATATTTGAAATTTAAACCTTTGCTCCAAAGAGGGCATCCAAGCTTGTTTAAGGAGGATTCAACAGTGTGTTCAAGGTGGAAGCTGAGTAACAAAGCGAGCTGCCTGGTTTAAAAGTATTCTAACATTTGCAAATAAACCATCACAAGCAGTGTGATAGCATATCAATCCATAATCTATACTTGAGAGTAAAAAGCACTTTGCTAACAATATTCTGGTTGTTGGAATAAGCAGAGAGTTCATTCTGTAAAGTGCTCCAAGCCGTTGATGTACATTTTAAACTAGATTAGAAATATCACATTCATAACTCATGCTTGAATCAACAATTAATCCCAGATATTTAAAACAGTTAACCTGTTCTAGCTCAACCCCTGTAACAGAGTGTAGTTGTAGAACAGACTCAATCTATTTTTTTTCTGTAATTATAGAATACAATAGTTTTTTTTTTTAATTAATACCAACCTATGGTCATAAAACCAAGTCTGGATTTCAGAAAAATCGATAGCCAGATCGTCTTGTATATGATCAAAACTAGGACCACTCGTGAGGATCGCCGCGTCATCTGCATACAAAAAAAATTGAGATTTAAAACAAACCAAAGGCAGTGTGTTCAAAAGTAAACTAAACAGAACAGGGACTAGAACAGAACCTTGAGGTACACCCATGGTGATTGGAGCAGGGGAAGAGTAATGACCATTAACTTTAATTTGTTGAGTATGTTCAGTTAAATGACTGCCCCACCACCCAGCTACATCACATGATACCCCCAGTCAGACAAGAGCTGAATTCAGTAATCCATGATCAACTAAATTGAAAAAATCTGTTCCTTAACCCCACCCTAGCAGTCCCCCCCATTTTTGTTTTTAAATCTGCCTTCCTAAATTCCAGGACCCTTGCTCTTGTGTGGTTTGTCTCTGCTGCCGTCTTTATGTTAAACCACACTGTACGGTGATCACTGGTCTCCATGTGACACCCCACCTTGACATCTACAACACTCTCCCTGTTTTGGAGCACCAAGTCCAGTATTGCCTTCTCTCAAGTGGGCTGTTTGACTAGTTGCTTGAGAAACATCCCCTGCAGGGAGTCTGGGATGACCTGGCTTCTAGCTGAGGCTGTGACCATTAGGTCTCAGTCTACATCTGGCAGACTAAAGTCCCCTACCAGGAACACTTCCCCCTTTTTTGTCAGCATGTTGATGTCTTCTGCTAGTACCTTATCCTGTTCTGCTCTCTGTGTTGGAGGTCTGCATACCCCCCTCCCCCACTGTGAATAGTGGCTGTTGCTTGTGTCTCCAGGGTGACCCACAGCACCTCCATCCCAATTGTTACTCCTAGATTTCCTTGCCTTTCCATCACTCTGATACCATCCCTCACATACAGCACAACCCCTCTGCCTGTCCTCTCCTCCCTGTCCCTTCTGAACTGAGTGTAGCCTGGTATGGCCATGGCCCAATCATGGTTCTCAGTGCAACACAATTCAGTTATGGCCCCAAGATCCAGGTCTGCCTCTGCCTTGATGGCTTTCAGGTCTGGAATTTTATTTTCCAGATTCCTTGCATTGGCACATACAGTGTGGCTCTCCAAATCTTGCTCTCACTCTGCCTGCAGCACCCTTTCCTGCCTTTACTATCTCTCAAAACTTCCCTCACCCCCTTCCCACTTGCTACCCTCTCCATGCTTTGCCATTTCTCCTACTGGCTTCCTTACTTATGGAACAAACTTACCCCTGCTATCAGAAATTCACTCTCTTACTCTAGCTACAGGCAACAGCTACGTCTCCTTTCTCCACCTTTATGTCACTGCCACAACTGCGTTAAACTCACAACTTCTACTGACTTTGCCTTCCTACAGTTCCTCCCCAGCACTTATTAAAGATTCATTATGCAGAGCACTTACGTTTGTATAGTTCACCTCTAGAGATTCATCTCGTGTCCTGTTTTTGCTCTCACTGCTGTATTATATTGCTTGTAATTAGCTGCTATTGTTCTGTTGGCTAATTCTCTGCATTTATTGTCTGTATTTCCACTGCTCCTTCCTCCTGGGTCACACCTGGAATTGAACCTCGGCTCAGCATGCCTTTCCTGGTTACCAAATGTTTAAATAAAAATAAATAATACATTGCAGCACCTTTCTTTCCATGTCTTCTGTTCTTGTCTTCCTTGTCCCATACAATACATATGTCTCCTTCGTCTTGTACCCTGTCAGAGTTTTCTCCCCTCATGGCCCCCATTCTAGTTGTTTCAGTCCTGGAGGGGCAGTTTATGCCTTCCTTAGCAATGCCGCCTCCCCCTCTTCTAGTTTAACTACTCATATCATCAAAGTGACATGTAAACCTTCCAGAGGACTGTTCATCACCTTTGTATAGACCCATATTCTTCCAGATTGGCTCCCTCAGTCCCCAGTGAAGTTGCCAGACATCAGAGGGTACACTTAGCAGAGAAACTGTTTGAATGTGCTAATTGTAGAAAGAGTTTTGGATGGTAGAGAAAATCTCTTAGACTACCAGAGGATGCACATGGAAAAGAACAGAATAGATGCATAGAAATTGGTGGCAGATAAGGACCACTAGGCAGATCTACTCTGCCCATAAGCTCTATACTTGTATGCAGTCACTGACCCTAAGTGATCAATGGCTTTTCATCACTCCCTCCCCACCCAGTGTTCCCTTGTGCCTGTCCCAGGCATGTTTAAGCCCCTCCACTGTGCTTGCCCCTACCACCTCTTGTGGCAGACTGTTCCAAGCATCCACCACCCTCTCTGTGTAGAAAAACTTCCTCATGTTACCTCTTAATCTACCCCCCTCAAATTTGATATTGTGTTCCCTTGTTCAGATCTTTTCTAGATTAGAAAATATCCCCCACCTGCACATTGTTTATGCCCTTGAGGTACTTGAAAGGTTCTATCATGTCCCCCCTTTCTCTCCTCTCCTCCAGTGAGTACATATTGAGGACTCTCGGTGTCTCCTCATATGTTCTGTGATGCAAGCCATGCACCATCTTTGTCACCCTTCTCTGGATAGCCTCCACCCTGTTTATGTCCTTACACATGTGTGGTCTCCAGTACTGCATGCAGTATTCCAGGTGAGGCCTTACCAGTGTTTTATACAATGGCATCAACACCTCCTGTCTCCTGCTAGTAATGCCTCTGCCTATGCACCCCAGCATGCCACTGGCCCTCCCTGCAGTCTTTGCACTCTGCTTTGATACTTTGTCATCAAATGTGATAACCCCTAGGTTCCCTTCCTCTTTGGTGACAGTCAGCACCCCCCCCAATTCTGTAGCTCTCCCAGTGGTTCATACTACCCAAGTGCATTATCTTGCATTTTTTTCAGATTTAATAAACTTTATTGCATTTTTACTTTTACATATTTGTAAACACAATCTTGTACTAAAAACTTGAGGAACAGCAATAATACATAACGGATCATATAGTCCCTTCTACTCCTTTGATAGTGAAAAGGTGTGGTTAACTACAGATAGGACACTTATATTTTATCTCCACACAACAGTAATACCCTATACTAGATATCAGGAGTCATGTGAGAGTAATTAACAGTACTATGTAAGAACAAAAGAAGAATATATACTGTATATAAAAGATATTTATGAAAAACTGTTACATAACATCCCCACCACCACCCTCTCCTCCCATTTTTGCCAGTAGAGATAAAAGAGAAAAACACAAGAAGACCACATCATACGTTGTATAAAGCTGAGGGTAGTGCATATTGGAAAAACAACAGGATGAGTATTTATCATTAACATCTACAGAGCTCAGTCTGACACAGTAATACATTCCAAAACAATCCAAAATGTGAACCAAAGTAACACTAAATGGACAATAAAGTATGCAGGGGCGTCCATATCATCTGGTATTTATTGCTACGTTTAGAGATGCTCGCAAGGACATGTTCTGCTTGTAAGGCAAAGAGAATTTCTTTGTGCCACTCTGTGTATGTAGGAGTTTGCTGATCCAACCAGTGGCGTAATATAATTTTCGTAGCACAAAGGGATATCAGGGTCATGTGTTTCCTTTGTTTCCCTATTAGAACCTCTCCCAAATTCCCCAGAATACAAATTTCTGGTTGAAAAGCATTCTCTAGGCCCAAAAGGGGATCGAGTTTTGATCGGATACATTCCCAAAAGGGAGTTACCTTGGCACACTCCCAAAGAATGTGAAGTAGTGTACCTCTCTGGGACCCACATCTGGTACATATATCCGACTGGAGGTTCCCCATTTTATTAAGTTTTACATGGGTGTAGTATAGGTCATGTAATACATAAAATTGAAGTAATCTATCGCGATCCCACCTAACATCCTTATACAGTCTATTCCAGATTTGTGGCCAGTGGTGGGGGGCTATGGATGTTGGGGGAAGAGTCCTATCCCATACATAACAGGGGGAACCATCTAGCTCCCTGATTCACACCTGAAGCTCCTTATAATAAAAGGAGGCATAATGGGAAGTAGGCCTCCTTGAGAGTGAGCTAAGGACAGGGCCAGTCGTATACTGGTCCCAGAGGCAACTACCAAGATGCTGCATTAATGCCTGAGAGATGTAGAGATACTTAAAACAAAAAGAAATTGGTAGATTATATTTTATTCTTATAGCTGAAAGGCAAGCAACTTATGGTTCTCTCTTAGATCTATCACTGTTACTCCAATTCCACCTCGCCAGAAAGATGGTTTAATGACTTTACCTCCAATTGTAAAATTGGGATTCCCCAGAATAGGTTGAAAAGAGTCCTTCTCCAGCAAATAACCTAACATTTTATTAAGTTGCATATGAGTTTGAAGAGATGCCATGATGGGTGAAGATTTAAGCTGTTTGGGGACTTTATTAAGGGAAAGATAAGGTAGGCTCCCTATAACTACTCCTGTTAGAGTGCAGAGTGATTTTCAATTTGTAGCCATAGTGGGGAGTCTGGCACTGGCCTCAGCCATTACGAAATCACTAAGCAGTTAATTGAGAGATAATAAAGGTAGATATTAGGAACCTGTAACCCTCCCTATTCTTTAGATCTCTGTAATTTAGAAATTGCCCTTCGGGGAGGCTTATTCTTCCAGATAAATTTGGAAATGATGCTATGAACCTGATTAAACCAGGATTTGGGGAGGAACTGATTAAGCATTTGATGGGGATATAACAAACGGGGCAGGACATTCATTTTAACTGTATTAATACGTCCCCAGTGGGAAATAGGGAGTAACACCCAGCAATTTAGGTCTATCCTGATATGTGTGAGTAACTGGTCCAAATTATATTGCTTCATTTTGGAATTGGATTGAGATAGGTATATGCCCAAATATTTTATCTCTCACCCAGGACAGCCCAAGATGTTGGATGTCCGCTCTTAGAGTTTGATTATTTAGGGGCACTACCTCTGTTTTAGACAGGTTCAGTTTGTAATTGGATAATCGTCCAAATTCTTGAATAATACTTAGGGTAGCAGGTATAGATTTAGATGGGTGGGTAATATGGGGCATAATATCATCAGCATACACAGCTAACTTGTATTGGAAGTGATTGATTGGGATACCAGAAATCAATGTAGAAGTATTAATTTTCCTAATAAGAGGTTCCAAAAATAAATTAAACAAATAAGGGGAGAAGGGACACCCTTGTTGCGCATCTTTTTTTTTTTTTTCCAAGTCAAACGTTTATTGAGCGGTCATAGACCATGACAAAAGGACAAATTATTACAAAAAATATAATTTACAAGATACAGAAAATTACAACATATACTCTTTATAATAAATAAATAAGTAAACAGGGAAGGCATCTCTTCCAGCCCTTCAAAGTACTTAATCCAAAAACATGGGTAACAATCGACTATGTGCAATTACCTATAAGGAAAGTGCTTTAGCTTGAGAAAATTAGAAATATTGTACGATTTTACAGTATATAATATAAATGTTAGATCCGTTTTTTTTTTATTTTTATGCCAAGACGTATTCTAGAGATGTTTACTAAATATTTAGCTACAGCCTTAATTATAATTTCATCATTAGTAGTAAAGAAAATAACAAGTAAGGTGCTCTGGTCTATTGTTTGTATAGTTTGGCATAAAGGCCATATCCATTTTTTCTTGGTATAGTATACCATTTACATACAAACATAACATGTTCTAAGTTTTCCAGTGTGGAGCAGGTACAAGAGCAAAAACCAGCATTTGAAGTAAAATTTTTCATATAAACTGCTTCCAGGATGTTATTTGGAAATACTTCTAGCCTATATCTGGTGTATTGTTTTCTATCTTCTACTTCTGTAAGTATATCTAAGTAATATCTATAATAATGACAGGGATCATTTATCCTCAAAAATGGGAACAATTTAAGCTTTTTAATAATATTTAAGTCTAGAATCTTATAGTATTCTCTGAATGCTTTTGTGATAAGGGGACGATATTTGAAACTAATAGTAATTCCTCTTGCCCTATACTGATATAAGTAGGTTAACCTCACTTTTTGTAATAAATTAAGTATTAGGGATAACCATTCTGATTTTAGGTTCCCTAAAGAGGACCACCAATATTTTTCATGTAAGCATAAAGCTGTTAACCTATTTTGGTCATGGTGAAGTATTCTAACCCAATAATTAATCTTTCTAGCTTCAGCCACTGCCTGCAAGGAGTAATAACCTGTCTCGGCCCTCAGTATTGCAGCAGAAACAAAATTTGGTAAACGTAAAGTTTCTTTAAACAGTTTATTAATGGGAATATCTAACATATACATTTTATTATGATGCCAAATTTCAGCATTAAATAAAGCTTGAGCATAATATTTGGCTTGAACTGCCTTTAAAATAGGCCTAATTGTGTTTCCACCAAATTTTTTATTAAATATGAGTAAGGAATTTGCCGTTCTTTTTGATTTTGCTAAAATTATATCCAGTTGTACATTCCATTTTCCATCCCTAGTCAATTGAAGGCCCAAGTATGTATAGCTATCTACAGTCTCTAATTTATCAGAACCTAGCATCCAAAATTTCTTTTTACTGTATTTTTTAGCTTTCGTTGTAAAAGGAAGAATCTGGCTTTTTTTAATATTTACTGTCAAGTTAAGCTCATTTGCAGTTATTGCAAGTATATTTAATTTAGCTTGAAGTCCGATTCAGTAAGAGAAATAAGACTAAGTCATCAGCGTAGCCAGTACACCACAACATTTATCCCTAATCTTAGAGAATCAGAATTACTAAGATTTAAGTCACGTAACAGTTTGTCAATATATATAGAAAAAGAAGAGGAGCAATTACGCAGCCTTGTCTTACTCCCATATTAGTAGGGAAAGTTGAAGAGAATTGTCCTGAGTACCTGACCTCACTTGAGCCCATGTTGCAGTATATAGTTCTCTTTATAATTGCTATCAATTCCATTGTAAACCTTTTCCTTCATTATAATCCAAAGAACATTCCTTGATACTAAGTCGAATGCAGTACTGAAATCTATAAAGGCAGCAAAAAGACTGTTTTCTAACCATAACATATTTTCATAAAATGTCTAATTATGAAACAAGTATCAGGTGTGCTGTATCCAGCCCTAAATCCAGCTTGTGCTTCAGAAAGTCCCCCTAAACCTATTAATTCTTCCTTTAATCTATTTAGGACTCACTTAGAAAACAATTTCCTCAGATTGTCTAATAATGAAATAGGCCTATACATTTTAGGATCTGTTTTATCACTTTTTTATATATTGAAAATATTATGGCTCCTTCCAGGATTTTGGAAAACCAGTTTCTGGACACAAAAATTAAAATATTTAGTCAAAATTGTAGACCATAAAGCAGGGGCACTCGGGTAAACTTCAGAAGGAATCATGTCTGGGCCTGGTGCTTTTCTTTTTTTTTTAAAGCTGCAATGGTGAAATATACTTCTGTAATTAAAAAAGGTTGAAAATTCTGCATATTTGTGTCCAGAAATATTCCCACATCTTCAACACCAGGGGAAAAACATTTTAAAGAATAGTAAGAAACCCAGGTTTCCATCGTAATATAGGTATCCAATTCGTATTTAAAGTTATTAGTTCCCTTAGCAACTAATAACCAGTATGTCTGGAAATCTTTGTTATAAATAGCTTCAAGCATACGATCCCAATTTCTTTGTTGATATTGTTTTTGTTTTAATAAGAGGAACTTCTTATATTTTTCCCGACATCTATTTAATTCTGTAATATTTTGTGAAATCTTATTCTGCCTTACCTGCCTGATTTTTTTATTTCTCTTTTTTCTTTACGACATTCCAGATCAAACCATGTATTTTTGTATTCTATTCTTTTTGTAGTCTTTGAGGATTTAAGTAATTTTTGTTATCTCCTCTAGGTTTGAAAATAATAAATGGTGAAGACACCCATACCCCATATTATCAGTATTAAGCTTATTGGATAAGTCCTGCAGAAGATTTTTAATGAGGGGAGAAAACTTGTCCTGCCATTGAATTTTGTTATTACAAATTATAAATTGTATAGGTTTATTTGGTACATCTGGAACACACTGTATATTTTTTGCTTTCAAAACAAGAGGAAGATGATCACTTTCGCCCCAATTGGAATTTCCAAGGATTCCCAATCTGTCATGTCCCCATTCCAGAACACATAATCTATTATTGAAGGTCCTTTTGCAGAAAAATGAGTGAAACTTCCCAATTTATCACCATATAACCTACCATTTATTGGTGCTAAATTATGTAAAGCTAACAATTCTATTAGTTTCTGGCCCATTTTATTTAATTTCTTATCCGTTGTGCATCTGGGCCAATTAGAGGCTTCTAGATGACACCAGTTGTGGAAATAACTATCAGAGTAACCATCATATGGGCCAATCCTTGCATTAAAGTCCCCACAGGGTAATATATTCTCACAAGACGTTACAGCCCAACTCCTATGAATAAAATCCTCCAATTGATCCCAGAGTGCTGGATAATATGAATTTGAATTAAATGGAGGTATATAAGTATTAATTAGGCAAAAATGTTTACCTCTATTGGGCTTAATGTAAATTACCATAATGTTTTTATTCGTGTATAAAATATCTGCAGTAATGTCAATATTTATTTTAATTAAAGTAATTAAACCCCCTACAGTTCTTCCCATTTTGGCAGCTTTTTCTCCTGGAGTCTGAAAGGTTTGATAACCATTCAGTAAGATTTCTTGGTCTTTAGAATGCCAAGTTTCTTGTAGGCAAATAATATTAAACTTAAGTATAAAGTCTAACCATTCTTGCTCCATTAATTTAGAAAAGAAACCTGCAATGTTCCAAGAGATTAGAAGAAGGGCATTAGATTTTGTTTCAGTATGTAGTTCTTTATCTTCTACAAGTCAATCTGATTGTGTTTCCAACAGCTCAAATCTGTTACAAGTAGAAACATTAAATACCACTTTTTCCTGATTTGTCCCTTTTAATGATTTACATATAGGACTATTATGGTAAGAAAAATTATTTGTGTTCGCTATATATATTTCTAAGGCATCCAGTAGACTCCTATTATCAATGATCTTATTATATAAACTTAAAAGGCCTGTTTTAACAATAATTAAATCGCAGTCTGGATCACAACCCTGCCTTGAAATATTTAGTGCATTAGGATTTTCTATAGAAACATTCAAAAGTTGTTCCAATATATCCACTATAAGATCCTTTAAGTTGTTGTTATTCTCATTTTTGATTCTTTCCAAACCATAAAAATACAATATCTTAGGCACTCTACCAACGATATTTTCCTGGTCTGATGCTCTTATTTCCTGTCTATTATATTTACTTCCTTCATTTAATATTTTCCTTTCCATTATGTGTAATCCTACTTCGTCTAATAATATTGCCTTACTTAATATACATCTTGCTACCTCTGGGTTTTTAACAAGACTATCCACCTGTCCCAAGCTTGTACCTTTGTTCCAACTGTAAACTTTTTCTATTCAAAATTCTAGGTCTGGGATTTTTAGAACTTGACCAAATATGTTCATCAGGGTATTCCTGAGTTTTCTTGTATTTCTACTAAAATGTGATTTAACACCAAAAATACTTAATTGACAAGACTCATGATTTTGTATTTGAAATTTCTTATTCAGGAGTTCCCTGTTAACATATTCTAAACTACAACCAAATTTCCTCAGACCTTCTTCATTAATCCAAATATGATTTGCTATTCAAGGAGCTGTACAAAATACGAATAAGCAATTTAAACCCATAATATCTTTATCATTCCATATCTGTAAAATATCAGACACAGTTAGATCAGCACCAGTCACTGCCCTTATTAGGTTCACAATCTTATCCCTTAAATCTTCATATGACCAGTTATGTAGGGTCTTAAAGCCATGTAATGTCAAAATAACACAACTATTAAGATCTATAACATTTTTCATACATGTTTTCTCCAGTTCTTTTACTAGCTCCAAATCCTGTTTCAATATTCTACTTGTATCTTGACCTTGCAGCTCTTTACAGACTGGATCTAAAACAATATTCTCCCTGGACACCGAATCATAACCATTTTTAAGAACAGAAACTTTTTTTACATCTGTCTTTAATTTTTGTGTACAATTGTGTTTATCCTGAGCTAACTTCCTCCTGACTTCCCCTTCATCAGTGGTTGTGCCTTCCATATTTATGTCAATCACCCTGACATCAAGTCAAGATTATTTTTAAAACAGAATCTTGTCTACATCTGATTTTATTTTTTAGTATAAATAGATTTATCCAAGACATATCCCTCTCCAAAATTCCCCTTTCTTTGCAGGTACTCCTACTGTATTAATAACCAACTCTACCATGCTCATGTTATACCTATCTAATGTTCCTGATGTATTATGTCCCTCTTGATGCCTACTTATCTTTCCCTTACTCAAACTCTTAGCTTTACCCCTACTCTTGTTTGGTTTCTTTTTACCTTTACTTGTACTGAGATGCTTACTGCTTAAAGCATTTTTAATTGTTGGTGGGGGATTTAAAGATTCAGGAAGTATGGAAGGCATAGCAGTCATTAAAAAATCTGGGGGAACCAAATGTTGAGAACAATCTGGTTCAATAACGGATAAGGAGCGTATACTCTCAACATGAGGTAGTTTATCAAGTCTGAATAAATTGTCATCTAATCTAGAACCGTTTATTGCTATATTTTCTTTCAAAAGATCTATTTCATGTTCCAGGTCAACTAGATGATCCAGAATCATCAGATGTGCAGTATGTGTGTTGGACACAGCTGTACAGTATTCTTTACTTATAGCAGTAGAAAAATGTACTGATCTGCCACTATCAGGTTGTTTATACGAATTCAGACCAGTAACCTGTTTTAATCCATTTATGGTCTCCTGTAATTCCCCAGCTGTATTTTTTAAATCATTTTGCCAATAAGAACATGGTTCTGGGTTTGATTCCTTAAAGTATTCTGGTGAAAAATCCAAGGTTTCCTCCAGATAATTGGTAGTCTGTGCAGAAAACTCATTTATGCTTTTAGAGGCATCCAAATTAATATACACTCCTGAATTTAAATCTTCTGTAGACTTACGAATATCATTCCTAGCCCCTGAGCTCATTTCGGTCGTCATTTAAACTAGCTTTTCCCAGATGTAGCAATTCTTTATGTATATTGCCTGGGCTACATGATTTAACTGTAGTTAAAGGGCTATAATGATCTTTTATATTAGATTGTTTTAGGGGCCTACCTCTCCCTTTTATTTTAGAGGGAATACTGTTTAAGCAAAATTTTGTCATTTCATCATTTTTTTTATCACTTTCATTTCCCTTTCCCTTAAAATTTTTACCTTTAAAAGTCTTTTTCTTTGCACCTTTGTGTTTACTTGTGCTTTTTTTATTTCTTTTCTCAGAATGCTCAGAATTGAACATATTATAACCGGTGTTGATTGCAAATTGGATGACGTGCAATAAATCAATCCTGAAACTGTCTTGATTGAGCTCTGTTTCTGAATTACCCTTTTGTGAGTTCAAAACCAAGTTACCACTTTCATTTTGATCCATAACCTTTAAATTCCCCCCATTTTTAAAACTTGTTTCCTAGTATGTACCATAATTGATAATTATATCAATGCAACAATTAAAGATTTCTTAAATACACAGACTTTAAGACCTGTAATTCACAATATTATGCAATGACTCAAGTTTATCTGCAGTTCAAAAACATCCAACTTAAGAAATAGTGTAGTCCAATATCAAAACTCCAAGGCCCAGATATTCAAAAGGGTTGCGCCATGCGCAACAGGGTTGCGCATGTGCAAGTCCAAAAATGCGCCATTTAGCGATATTCAGAAGGAGTCAGTTGCACCTCAAAAACATGCTGAGCAACAGCGCAATGAAATGAAGGGCATGCCAACCAAGAGGTGGATCCATGCATAAAGACCGCAATGCATATTCAAAGACTTCGCGATGCACAATAGCGGCATCATGCCGGAAATTGCGCACTAGCGAAATGAGCTAAAATAAAAGGCTCAAGGCGGTAGCAAGAACGCTACAAGGCTGCCAAGTGGGGGAGAGAGAGACACAGACAGACAGACAGACAGACAGACAGACAGACAAGGAAAGCGTGGGCCATAGGCTGTAGAGGCCAGCGGGGGGTGCCCGGTGCAGTGGAAGTAGCAGTGAGGACAGCGGGGGTAACACAGCAACACCAGCCGGGGCAGAAGCCAGGGAGATGGACAGTGCCAGCTTCCACATGGAAGCTGTAATGAGGGGGGTGAGAATGCATGCTGCAGGGGGACGTGGCCGTGGAAGGGCCCATCGGCGGTATGCTCCCAACAGGCAGTACCGTGCCCGCATCAGCTTTGAGCTGTACACAGATGTAGAGATCGTGGGCCAGTACCACCTGAACAGGGCAATACTGAGACGGCTCTGTGAGCTGTGCAGTGATGTGATGCAGGCACCCTCACGACGGAGTCACACTCTGTCGGTGGAGACCAAGGTGACAGCCTGCATGTGCCTGCTCGCCACGGGCACCTTCCAGAGGCTGACAGGGACACCACAGGCATCACACAGTCGCCACCGCCACGCATCCTCACCCATCCTCAGCGCACTGCTGCCACATGCCACGGAGTACATCCATTTCCCCAGCACCGCCGCAGAGCGTATAGCAAACATGCAGGAGTTCCACAGGATAACACATATGCCTGGCATGCGAAAGTATAGACTGCACCCATGTGCCATTTGCATGCCACCTGGCCCCGATGGGCTCGCATATCGGATCAGAAAGGGATTCTCTAGTGTCAACTGCAAGGTGGTGTGTGATGCCACTGGGCGATAATCAATGTCTGTGCCACACACCTGGCGGAGCACATGATGCCTTCATATGGTATCAGTCTGCACTGTGCCATCGATTCGAGAGTGGGGACATCCCCACAGACCATCTAGTGGGTGAGTACACATGTATGGAATGTAAACTCGGGGCAAGGGTGGGAATGCCACAGGTGCCATGGTAGTGGCACACAGGGATATGGCCAATATAGACCTGAACATGAGACTGATCTCCACTACCTCCACACAGGTGACAGCGGATACCCACTCCGTCCCTGGCTGCTCACACTGTACCGGCGCCCCATGACCCCATCGCAGCAACGCTATAATGAGGCACATGTTTCCACATGCAACATCATAGAGTGGGTGTTTGGGATGCTCAATGCATGCT